>JAQSUU010000043.1:5000000-10000000 GCA_038087645.1 Saccharum hybrid cultivar R570 | reverse complement strand
GAGAAGCTCGGCAGCGGCAGCTTCGGTTCGGTGTACAAGGGGACTCTCCCCGACACCACGCCCGTGGCCGTCAAGAGGCTCGACGGCTTGCGGCAGGGCGAGAAGCAGTTCCGCGCCGAGGTCGTCACCCTCGGCATGATCCACCACATCAACCTCGTCCGCCTCCGCGGCTTCTGCTGCGAGGGGAACAAGAGGGCGCTCGTATACGATTACATGCCCAACGGCTCGCTGGACGCGTACCTGTTCAAGAACGGCTCGAGCTCCAAGGTCTTGAGCTGGAGCCAGAGGTTTGGCATCGCAGTTGGCGTGGCCAGGGGGCTGTCTTACTTGCACGAGAAGTGCCGGGAGTGCATCATACACTGCGACATCAAGCCGGAGAACATCCTCCTTGATGAGGAGCTGGGCGCGAAGCTCGCGGACTTCGGCATGGCCAAGCTTGTCGGCCACGACTTCAGCCGCGTTCTGACCACCATGCGGGGAACGATGGGTTATCTCGCGCCAGAGTGGCTCGCGGGCGCGCCGGTCACCGCCAAGGCCGACGTGTACAGCTTCGGCCTGCTCCTGTTTGAGCTCGTCTCGGGCCGCCGGAACAACGGCTCCGCGGAGGCGGGGCCCATCTCCGCTGTGTACTTCCCGGTGCACGCCGCCGTCAGGCTGCACGCGGGGGACGTGGTCGGCCTGCTAGACGAGAAGATCACCGGGGATGCCAACGTGAAGGAGCTTGAGAGGGTCTGCAAGGTAGCGTGCTGGTGCATCCAGGATGAAGAAGGCGACCGGCCCACCATGGGGCTCGTCGTGCAGCAGCTGGAAGGTGTTGCTGATGTCGGGCTGCCGCCGATCCCGTCACGGCTTCACATGCTGGCCATGATGAATAACGGTAGCAAATTAGACACAGAAGTGTAACGAGTACAAGTGTGAAGGTCCGACAGGTAATTGTAGTTTCAGCATGCGAGTCCCATTGTTCATCATGGGTAGCAGTACCAGTCCTATCCTATGGCCTGGGGAAAATTGGGTACGTACCATCAAAAAGATTGCATGTTTGGTAATGTACCATTAAAAGATCTAGTCCTAGCTATCTACCATTCGGTGAACGTCTCCGTAAACTTATATGTGAACACACGCCGCAGAGGAGTCCCTCCGTTTGTAAGAACAGCAGCCGCACCTTCGAGCGGATAAGGAGAACGACCCGTGAACTTCTTCGCAAGAAAGCCTGCCTGTCCGTCCGTTCTTCCAGCTGCTCCGGCGGCCAAAGGGCCAACCCGGCCTGTTGCTTGCGTCCGCCGCCTGCCATGCTTGTTCGTGCGCGCGACGCAGTGGCATGCGTGTTGAGTCCGCGGCTACTGCTGTATCCGCATGGCCGCATTCGAACCGAGGAGCCGTCAATCCATCCGTCCAGCGATTGATGGATTGCAGTCTCTCTGCTCTGCAGTGCGATTGCCGCTGTCTCCTCGTCGCTGTCCCGCCCTACCCGACGACAACGACCCCTGCATGCTTCTCAGTAAAAAGAAAAAAAAAATGGAAAACCTGCTTGTTCTTGCTTGATGTCTGATGAGTGATGACTCTCCTGCTGATGGTCGTGCTGCCTTGAATTACCCCTGTGTGCCTTGAATTGCCAGCTACTTACGTGCTAATCTAATGCGATTGCAGCAGCAATTACCCTGTGGTGGTGAACGGTGGACTGCTGTTCTCACCGTGCCTCATGGCCACTGCGGTTTTGAAAGCTACATGACCATGGGCCATGGCAATCCTCTCGCTCTCGCTCGCTCCCTGCTCATGAATCGTCAGCGTAGCCGCAGATGGAGTAGTAACGGAATCACGGCCGTGCAAGAACGCTCCATGGGCTGGTTCCCGACGAGAAGCCCCCTGTGGCGCGCCCTACGCAAGGTGTGCTCCACGGAGCTCTTCGCGCCGCAACGCCTCGACGCGCAGCAGCAGGCCCTCCGCCGTGACAAGGTGCAGCGCTCGTGTCGCACGTGGCCTTCATGACAGCCCTACGTCTGATCTCGTGCACCTTGGAAGAAGACGACTTAGAGAATGGAGATCAACTGAACGTTAGCAAAGTTAACGGAAGTGGTAGAAACCAATGATCGTTGTAACCTTTCGGAGATATATAGCAAACAAGTGATCTTTTAATGGTACATTCCTAAAGTTGCAATCTTTTAACGGTACGTAGCCAATTTTCCCGATGGCGTGTTAAGCATAACTGCCAAACTGTGTTTCTTCGCAGTCTGTTCCGTGAATTCCTGATCAAACCGTCGTTGCGACAATACACACCGCCAGAGGTTCTGAACAAACTTTCCGTTCCCGCCCGCTGCCAAAACTGCAACCCCATTCATTTACACTCCTAGCTCTGTTCTGTACAACTTCGGGGATGGAAAAACCATCTAATAATAACTACAAAGAATACAGCAAACACAAACCTAGAACCTAACTATCAAACTGTACAGAGTAACAGCTTCTACATATACAAACCCCAAAAGAATGAATGAAATCACCGTAGAACTATAATAACCGACATTATCAGGATGTACACTTTACAGGTAAAGACGAAGCTGCTGCTGTCGAGTATAGAGCCTTAAGTACAGAAATAAACTTCAGAGATGCTTCTTCAGAGAACCACTTAAGTTTCCATGTATGTACTGTGCCGATTTCATCAGACTGCTTGTTTTGAGGATTTTGGATGCTATCGTGAAACTCTCCTTGCCTACGACTACCCAAAATCAAGGTCAAACATTTGTCGTTGCGCTGATCCATGACCTGAAGGTACACATTGCAAACAATATCAGCTTTTTGAATGATCTCGCACAGTTTGTGGGGCAATAAACAAAACAAGAAGCACAAGCACCCTGTGCGGCTGTGCCCATGCCATGAATATGACAAGGACTAACATCAGAACTATAAGATTTCATTATAAACTCATTAAGGTAGTACTAGGTAACAGCTAGCAGAAAAACCATATTATTCCTTGACCTCTGTTGTAATAGAAGATCCACTAACCGTGTTGGATATAAAATCTATGCCTGCCACTATCAGCTCCATGACACCTAACCTTGTCATCTATGTTCTTCCTGAACAAGTTATTTCTTTTTTTCCGAGCAAAATGCAAAAAAAAAAAAATTGCTTTCATTCAATAGAAGCGACATTGCGCCTATCCCCAAAAACATGATTCGTCTCTATGATGTCCCCAGAAACACCTTTTTTCCTTTGTTATTTCCTTCTAACCATATGGCCGTCTTGATTGCATATTTGCATCTGTTTGACAAGTTTACCATAATTTTCATATATTTTTTTAGAGGATAATTTTCACATATTACATGCAATTATCAATGAGCTTGCTTGAATGACTTCATGCCCACCATATAGCTTATGAGCTACAATGGACTAAAATATTCTGTAGTTTCCCCACTTTAATTTCGATAATGATTAGGCAGGAAAGAGCAGCAATACAAGACCCTTGTAATAGTTGATAATTTGAGTAGCAATCTAAGGCGAAAAGTTAAATTCTTTTCAGAACACAGTACATAATGGCGAGAAAGTCAGAAAGCTATCATTCCTAAGTACAAACTTAATCAAGACAGAACTGGAACCATAAGAGATTGTTCTAGTTTAGCGACTGTTTTAGAAAAGTCATTTCTGCTAAACAGAAGATGGTGTGCATATTAGATATTAAACAACATATATAATTTTAACTGACGGAGTTAAGAAAGGGTATATAAAAATAACAATGTTGCAAATTATCATGTAGTGAACCAGAGAATTTGGAATTGCGAAAAACAAATTGCTACTTACCACTTCTTGGATATTGCTAATAGAACAAGATGCATCAAGAGAAAAGTATGGGGGATTTGAATCATAAGGGATACCACCAAACTGATCTAGGTCCTCAATGCACACCAATATCGAGCCTTCAATGACAAAGATGGATCTAATACGAAGGGAGTCTTCTGCAGAAGAAAAATGACCAATAATGTTTCAGCAACTAGTAAGAGTAATCAAGAATATAAAGTAGGACATGATCAATTGGAGTTAAGAATGAATATTTGGGACATGCGACAGCCAGGAGTATGCACTTAAAGTTCACATGATTTGCACCCATATACAAGTATACAGTAGACATATCTACTTGATTGATTAAATCTACTAAGATTTAACGAACAACTATATAGACAAATAATTTCCCTTGGATAGGAGTACAAAGGAAGTATTATATACACAAATAATTGCCCTTGGATAGGAGTACAAGGAAAGCAGCTATTCACGTGCCCAAACCATGAACAAGCTTTAGATCCCCAATAATATCGTTATTGATGCTTGTATATATTTCTCTTTCTTTTCCCTTTTTGCTGGTGGATCATATTGGGTTTCAACTCTAGCATACCCCAACTTTCTTGGGACTAAAAGGATATATTGTTGTTGCTGTAACGAACAATGACTTATTTGAGATGACTTAACATTGGGCCCAAAGTTAGAGGCTAAAGAAATAAACTGAAGAAGACCCCAACCAATGTTTGCAGCAAACAAGTAATTCCAATTTAGTTACAACGCAAACTTCAAAGAATGGAAAGGTAATTCTGATGTGTTCCATGAATAAAATATAGGGACGTTTCATCACCCAGATTGCCAGACAATGGTACCTTCAGCGTCATTCCTCCAGAACATCAACATAGAGTAGAGAAATATTCCCATATTTGCAGTTCTACGTATGATACATTTCTCGAACAATTTAACTTGGATGTTCTCCCAACTGCCATTTAAATTGCACAATAAGCATAATAAGAGACATGGAATATAAGCTTTAAAAAACAAGATAAGCATTCTTCATTTGGCTCAAAAAGAAGATTATTAGTTTGTGGTGATTGTAGAAACTACCAAGACTATACCTTTGAAATTGTATCTTGTGGTTTAATTTGGGGAAGTTGGTTACACTCAAGAGCCAAAGTACATCTTGTGCTTCCTTGGAAGTCCTTGTGAATAATATATGAGTTGTATCATCTGACATGTGTACTCTGCCACATTGAAAAATAAAAGTAAGCCCCAGGTAAACTAAGCCACCACTGTTAATGAATAACAATTGATATGCTAACACACCTCAGTGCCTGTAGTCCCAGCCCAATCGAAACTTTTTCTAGACTTTCTATACTATAGCTGCCCAAAATTCTTGGCATGGTTTCTGTAAATGAATCAATACATTAGAAATTACGGCAATGACAAAGATCCAAATAGAGATACGGGTAACAAAAGCTTCTATCAGGCAAATGATTGTGTAAATGACCTGGCACAGTTATCAAATAAAAACAAGGAAACTAGAAACATGATTCAGATGGTGAAAATAAACAATATGTAGGAAATTAAGTAGCTATACCTTGTCCATCAAAAAACATATCAAGTAGTAGCACATACAATTTGTTTTGAGAACTTCGCAGCAAGGCTACCTCTCTACAGAAGGGAAAAGAAAAACTGTCAAGTATAGATAGTACAAACTATAATGTGAATACATACTAACTGCACGTCCAGGAAATTTCAGTTTCTTCAGACTTAAAGTGTCATTTAAGCAATGTGGCTTACAATTAAATACAGCAAACATCTGGTTAGTTAAATGAAGGTGGCTATTTTGGTTTCAATCGAGATGCTATTGGTAACTTCTTGATGCATTAACGAATGGAAACAGCTGCATGCCTGTTACCATGCAATAGAATTGGTAAAGCACATATGTGAATGGTGCATATATAAAGGGTAGCACCAACTACCCTATACAACAAGTCCACAAAAAGCACATTTCTTCTTTAACTAATCTGCAAATTTGAAGATAAAGAAATGCAATTCACAAAGTGCTGCAGGGGTGTAATCCTTTGGATTAAAACTAGCTCTGGCAGAAAAAGGGGTGATTACATTCATCCGACATGTTGTACTCAAGCCCTAAACCTTCTTTTTCTCTTCATTTTTTTCCTTCCGAGCACTAAATCCTTAACCTTTAAACTTACAGAAAGATACTACTCTACATAGTACTCATAGTATTCACAGAAGTTCTACAAAACATTATTCTCAAATCTTGTAGCCCAACAAAATACATTTTTTCATTTAGCTCATTCATATGGTGCATTCCAATTTATTACCCAATGCAAAATCAGTTCATCAATATGGCGCATTCCAATTCATATGGTGCGCTCTCTTATAACATTTTCAGGAATGGAGAACACAGAGAAAACAACTCACCTTTGAACTAAACCACTCAAATCCTGAAACATGTATGCACAACAAGCTACTTGTTCACATGTTTCATACCCATCCTTGTTTGCTATTTCCAAGTTGAAGAAATCCTCAAGAGTCTTGTGTTCGCCTGTGTCATGAGGAATTATATTTGTGCCAACAGATGAATTGTTCTTATGCAGGATATTAGAAGAATGACTTTTAGAGTCTTCCTTGTGAGTACTTTTGCTTGGGTTGCATGTCAACTGGCCATTTCCTTCAACTAAAACATGCTCCGCCACCTGATCGCCATTCATTTTTGGAATTTCTAGTTTGGTACCATTATGATTCTTGAAAGGAAATACCCTCCACTTAAACTTCTCCTTGCCTTTTTGTCCAATTAAATGGCCTAAATAATGCCCTAGATGACCATTTCTCTGGTTACTGTCATGGAACTCCTCAATATCAAACTCTCTGCGGTCTGAACAATTCGGCTCACCTTCTTCTGAATGGTCAGACAAAGTATTCTCCCCAGAAAAATACTCTAAGTTATTCTTTGCCTCATGATCATCACCATTTACAAAAGGAAATAAAACCATCTGGCCATTACGAGACAACTCCATCTTTGTCTGAATTTCTTCACAATCATCTTCAGAATTGCATGAACCAAAATCACTAGAAGAACCATCGCTGCAGCTGCTACCACTACCGAGTGAACCAACAGAATGAAGATGTCCTGAAATCTGCAAAAATTCTTCCTCGAGAAAAAGTCTGCGATGTAGAATGTCCTCCTTGTATTGTGGAGGTGACTGTGGACTTGGATATGTATGGGGTGGACTTGATTCTATTAACTTGCTCATTGTATTGGATGGTGTCCCATTTGCCAGCCTATTTCTAGAGCCATTTTCCAACTCAGAAAAGGGGTCAGTTTGTGAAGTGGCTACTAACTCTAGGGGAGGAGGTCGTTGAAAAGAATTCAAGTGCATCCTTAGATGATCTTGGTCAAAAATTAAGTTCATTTGAGGATTGTTTGATGACTCCATTCGAACCAGAAAATGCATTATCCGTGAAAGATGAATCTGATTCCAAAAGGTTTGAGCCACTGCCACCTTCTGATACTTGTGCCAAATCCGACATGTTATTTGAAGTCTCCTTGTGTGCTTTCTGCTTTTTCTTTTGTCTGACATACTTCCCATTGCCATTAGTTAAGTCAACAGATAGGTTGTCGCCTTCTGTTTTCTCTGTATTGTGATCCATCCACTCCTTAAATTCACGAAGCCAATTACTTGACTTTTCTTTCTTCAGCAATTCAGCGGTGTTTATCAACGAAGCAATTCTTATGTCATGATCAACAGCTGTAGTTTCATCCTTCTTAGAACTGTCACTATCACAGTGGGTTGACTGCTGCTCTACACCTTCATCACAGAGATTTCTCTCTTCCTCCACTATGCTCACAAGTCGGGAAATTCTTCTCTACAGTAAATAAAAGAGAACCAATATCATTTAATCGCTAAAGTAGTCGTGCATGCTCAGACTGTATCATTTTTGCAAAGAAGGATGTAAGGCAGATCTTGCACTTCTAAAAATGAAGATCACATCCACCAACATCTGGGATGAACCAACTAGAGACCAAATTCATGAAAGTAAGAAAAGGACCTTCTGCGTTGCATGTGAAAACTAAAAAAGAGTGTGCAAATGGAACAAAACACATGCATAATTGCTATTCACCACAATATCTGTGCCAAATCACCTATACTAAAGGAGAATAGTAACAAAAAAATTCCAATCAAGGAATCTTGATACATGGTGCTACATGCAATGTATCAATTTAGTGCAGCTGGTATAATGGAACAACAGATACATACCATCTTCAAATTTAACATGTCTTCATCTTCATTTTCATGATCATCAATTGCAGGAAAATAAAATCCATAACCAGCAGGTTTATTTTGTCTGCATGCAAACAGCACTTGCTTTTCCCAGTATTCTTGTGTGTTCATGCCTTTATCATCTAGCTTCAACTGAACCAGAAAAAGCCAGGGAACAGAGCTGTCACTTTACTCCAGTACTGCGGAACAAACTATTATGATGGGGGAAATTTAAGAAACAAAAAGAGTTAATACTTTGAAGTCAAATACTTACATTCTCTGGATTACGAAAAAAAACTGAACACGTGTGCTCGATACCACTGGGCACAGCAGATTGGGTTGCCTTCCAACCAGAGGTTTTGCAATAGAGATAGAGTGCCAAGCATTTCCAATTCTGAGAAATTTGAGATGATATTGTAGGAGAGATCAAGCCCCATGAGTGACTTGAGATTTTCAATCCCATTTACTGTAGTTAAAGCGTTATTTCTCACAACAAGTTTTACGATTCGACTGGAAACCTGCAAGAAAGCACATGTAACTGTAGATACCACTAAATGAGTGTAAACGCAATAACCTAATCTGCGGCGCAATGTTCAGGATTATAAAGGAAATGCTTACCTCACTCAAGGATGAAATCGAACGCAAATGATTAAATCCAAGATCCAGATTTTCGCAACTTTGTACATTTCTGCAGATTGTCCACCTTTGCAAACTTGTTGCGACTAAGATCCAAGGTTTCAATTGCAGGTAACAATTGCAATGACTCGTCCATAAGTACTACACCGTTAGATGCACATGAGACATATGAAAGTTTGCTCCATACAGGAGAGTCCTTGATATCCATAATTCTACTCGCAAAGACATGCCTAAGAGCATCCTGCGGTAGCATGAAAGTCAACTAATGTGAGCTTGGCCAAAATATTCAAATAACATGGAAGTGCTTAGAAATGAAGGCTGGATTCAAATAACTACTTGATGAAGAGATGATTAATGCTAGTATGCTACTACTCTTGCTAGATGAATTGTTTGGCGCTTGCTGAACATTTGACTGTATACCATTATAAAGACTATAAATATCAGCCACCAAAGCTGCAACCAAATACTAGAGTTTTCCACATGCATGCTCAATTTTGTTGCATATTCCATCAGCCAATAAAGAACATTACGACACAATGTACCATGGCTGATATCTGATAGTTGTCCAAGCCACATGGAACAGGGAAGAACAGAAAAGCTAGATGAAGAGATGCTATGTGCCATCCAGGAAGCATTGCTCCCTTGATAGTTTTAAGGGGACTGTAAATCTCGAACTCTCAAACTCAGATGAATAGTAAATGCCAGCCAAAATTCCCTTCATAACTTGCAAAAGAAAATAGAAGAAGATGCATGCAACTATACAGATCACAATGTGTTGTGTCCATCAAGAGGCCACGTGGATGAACACCTTTTTTAATGCCAAAGCTTATTAATTAGACCGTGGAATAAATATATCAAGCGCAGCAGGGATGGTTGCTACAGTTGCATATATGGTATCTGCAGCACAAGCATTGATACAAATAAAGCCCTACAGGTGTTCAGGACTTGAAAAGTTCTGTAAGACGCCAAGATCTATTTAACTCAGAGAAACTAAAGTTCATTTCGAATTGAGTAAAGGGCGCTTGATGATGACTTAAAATAACATTACATTAAACCCCATAAGGCATCTTAGAACGAATATCAAATTGATTGACGAACATGGCAGAAACATGCTGAGTAAACACTAAGCAGGATTCGATCAGATCCTAGGAATAAATCAAAATTGCAGCAAACAGGCTAAAAACCATAGTATTGAAGCAAACAGGCTTAAAGCCATGGCACTTTACTAACTGTAGATGAACCAGAACAGCAAACTGTAGGTACAATTTGACAGTTCAGAATAGCTCACGGTAGTTGAGGATCATAAGTACAGCCTATGGTCACCACCTCGCGAATTGCCGCAAAAACCGAATTCCAAATGAAATTGTACGGCAGATGACAGAAACGCACCGTAGAATTGAAACAGACGAGCTTCTCGAGGGTGTGTCGGAGCTCGAGAAGGCCCCTGGCGGCCGAGGTGGAGAGGTCGCAGCCCCGCAGCTCGAGCACGCGCAGGCGCGCGAAGGGCAGGAGTGAGAGCGGCGCGGGGTCGCGCCCGGGCCCCGGGGCGACGACCTTGAGCGAGGTGAGGAGGCGCAGGATCCGCCGGAGCTGCTCGAGCGCGCGGTGGTCGCCGAGGTCCGCGACGTAGGCGCGGAGGTAGTCGACGGGCGCGCCAGCGGCCACGGCCTCGAGCTCCCGAAGCGCCTCGAGGCGGGAGGCGACGTAGTGAAGCCCGACGGGGTGGAGGCGGAGGGTGACGGTGCCGTCGAGCAGCGCGCCCGCGTTGCG
This sequence comes from Saccharum hybrid cultivar R570, assembly GCA_038087645.1. Lineage (NCBI taxonomy): Eukaryota > Viridiplantae > Streptophyta > Magnoliopsida > Poales > Poaceae > Saccharum > Saccharum hybrid cultivar. Next base: position 9,989,540 of record JAQSUU010000043.1, on the reverse strand, counting down.
CGCCACGAAGCGGACGAGCAGGTCGAGGTAGCGGTCGCCGGTGACCGGGGACGCCGGGGACCCCGCGCGGGGCGTGCCCATCGGGATCGGGGCTAGGGTTTGGGGGTGGGAGCGCGCCGGCGCATCCACGAGCGGCGGGGCGGGCTGGCGCGGGAGGGGGAGAGGACAGAGGAGGTGGAGGGTGGAGGCGGGGGAGGGAGGATGCAAGCGGACACCGCCGCGGTGGTACGTATGATTGGGGGACACGCGGGCTAGCTGTGGTGTGATGTTGGAGAGGGAACGGAAGGCGACGCGACGCAGATGTGCGAAGCAACCGCGGTTTGCTGGGGCTTAATTAACTGACGGGGATCGCGCGGGCCGCGGGCGCCACGGTGCCCCGTCTGGCTCTAGCGTGGGTTTGGCCGTGTTTTGCAGTTTCCGGCGCTGGCATTCAGGTGCGTGCGCGGTTACGGCTCGGCAGTGCGCGCGCTGGCGTTTTTGTTGCGGCATGGAGCGTTTTCTGGGGTCTAGACCAGACCAGACGCGTGAGATCTGGCGTCAGGAGTGGAGCGCGGACCGCGGAGCTCCAGCGCCGCCGTCCGATTCCTAGCCCTCTGAGTCGCAAAAAAAAAAAAAAGATTCCTAGCCCTGGCCTGGCCTGGCCTCTACTCGGCTACTTCTACAATCGTTGGCTTGACTACTGGGCATGCCAGTGAAAATTTTCTTAACAGAATAATAGTCTGTGTCAGTGATAGACATACACGGCGCGGACCCCTGAGGCTGTGACCATGCGCTGTCAAGATTTGGCGTTTGCTCCCTCCTATTCAACAGCGCTCCAAGTGGCGTCTTCAGCAATCAGCACCGGTGTATGCACAATATTATGCTTATCGGATAGGGAATGGCTTACTGGAATATATCGGCGGTCGGCGCAGATGATGCAGACATCGCTGCCCCACCTAGTCACATTGATGCTAGCCCACGTGTCCTCGCATGTAGAGCGACACGTTAAGATCATCACCCTATTTGGCTGAGCTTATCAGCACGGCTTATCAGTCGTGGAACAGTGTTTTTCTCTCACAGCAAAACAGCCACAGCCAGCTTATAAGCCGCAGAAACAGCCTGCGAACAGGGTGCATAACATGGTCACATGGATGCCTCAGGTCTATGTGTCCTCATTTATAGAATTATAGTTTGGGACTCGTGTCAATCTCAAGTCCCAGAGAAACCAAAATGTCAACTTGATCGTTGGAGGTACACGATAACTGCTAATCCGGGTATCCAAGGAAGCAGGGAGATGCCCTTTATTATTCTTGTTTTTTTAAGGTACTCTCCCGTCTTAAAATAACAGGTTTGCGCATTTGACTAAATTTATAAAAAGAATATCTTCAAATGAGTTTATTATAAAAAATATATTTAATAATTAAGCTAATGAAATAAACATTAATAATTTCTTGTATAATTGTTCAAAATCAAAAAGTGTTTGCTTTCTTAAGAAATGAGAATGATACCATAGGACCGAAAGACTCCACTCCGACTAGAGCGCCGGCGCCATCAGAGCTGGAGCCAGAGGCAGGAGCACCAAACACAACTTTTCATTTCCGTATATGAAAATAACTCTAGCTTCTCCTTCGTGAAAATGACTCTAGCTTCTTCCGCGCCGGAGCACCAAGCAGACCTAAGCAGCAAGAAGGATCTGAAAATTGAGATAGTTATTCATTAGTGGACCAACAAGGCAAGTGATATGCCCCATGGGCTCGGAAGTCGAGCAGAGGGAGTCGAGGACTCATTGTGTTCATGGACTGGGCCTTTGGGTCTGACTGTGTACGCTACAGTTCAGTAATAATAAAATCTAGCCCCTTTCTCAAAAAAAAAAAATCAGCCAGGTGTTTTTCTTAACCAGTCGAACGATTATTTTGTTTTCACTCAAAGTTTGGATGGTCAGGATTTTTATGATGCGTGTAGCCTTTATCATCTTGAGATTTTTATGATTATATGTGGGCCATATATGTCTTCCTTGTCCATGTCTTCACTTTCAATCCACATGAAAACATTTTATATACTTTGATTGGGAGAATGAGTAGCTAATAACAGGCTATTTTACTTCCAAATTGTATTTTTTGGTCAGATTGACAGTTGACTAGAAATTAGGAAAATGAAAATAGTAAAAGTCGAAAAATGATAACAACTAATTTTGGTCCAACCAATTATATGTTTCCCATCAATTTGATACTCTTCATATTTCTCCTTCCGGCGACCAAGAACAAAAGGTTAAGAGTGCGTTTAGAACAAAGGATTTTTGAAGGAAAATCGTAGGTGGTAATAGATAAAGGTTCATGCTTCGCCCTGTTCGCTTATGCTGAAAAAAATAAGGTGAAATACTGTTCCGGTTGATTTGTGTGAGAGAAAAACACTGCCCCCGCTGGAAAAACAAGCTGAAAAATACGGATTATAAGCTGGCCGAACAGGGTCTTCGTGTTATATTCTGCTGTACTCCCTCCGTATCGGATTTAGAAGTCGTTTTGAATAAGGTTTGGGTCAAATATTGAGAATATAAATCATCAATAACTTTTAAGTTGTTGAGTTTGCAAATGTAAAAATTATATGAATAGATTTGTCTTGAAAAATACTTTTATAAAAGTATACATATATCACTTTTCCATAAATATTTTTTATAAAAACAAGAGGTCAAAGTTGTGTTTTGGAGACCGTGTCGCTGTCCTAAACGACTTCTAAATCCGATACGGAGGGAATACAGGTGGTTGCGATAGTATAGATAGATGGGTGATGCGGTACTTAGGCCAGTCTCAGTGGAGAGTTTTATTTTGTTGTTTCCAAGATTGCCATGTCTTATAGAATGAAATGAAACTCGGATGAAACACCCACTCTCAATGGAAAGTTTCATTCCATAATTTCATAGACATTTAATTCTATGACTCATAGAGAGTTGGTAACTGTGCCAAGAGAGTTTCATCCCCATAAAACCCAATTCTTCTCTCTCTTCATTAAAACGTTGACATGTCATCAAAAATACATATGTGGCAGGCTATTAAATGCAAATAAAACTCTAGTGAAACTCCCACTGAGACTGGCCTTAGTATAGATGAGATTTAAAATTTAATGGTAAAAGCATTTCGAGGAGGCGCTAATTTCAACTTTGCCTTTTGCCATGGATCACTAGAGTATATGATTAAAAATTTAAACAAACGAGTGTGATCATACGACATGTTAACAAGGAGAAACATGGCATTTTTTTTCCTGAACAAGTAAATTTGTCAAAGCAAATCATAACAACCAGCGTAAAAGAAAAAGGCTGGGAAACAAAAACTCTCCAATTCATAAATTCTCTCCGCTAAACGCCATGCAAACTAAGATGGAAGATCTGCTTCCAATTCTATACCAAAACTGTTGTGGGTTGTGGCGATATATATATATACTTCTAGTCCCTCTTTTGCTCCTGTTGATACATAGTACAAGTATATATAGTGTGATATATAAAAGTACTAAAAGTTGCAGACGAACTCCCCAGGAAATGGAATTGCAGTGCTGCATCCTGAATGTAACCGGGTTGCTCACGAACAAACGCCATTGGCAACTGGCTGCCCTGGCCTCGTCATCGAGAAGGACGGGTCGAGCCATCCTTCCTTCTTGGCGCGCTCGACGCAGCAGCCGAGCTGCTTCGTGGCGTCAGGCACGTCGAGTGCGAGGTCGTCGACGCAGTCGGCCACTCTGTCGAAGCCCTTGCTCATCTGGTTCGGCGTGATCAGACCGCGGCCGTAGCACTCGCAGAGGAGCCCCCAGAGCCGCTAGTCTTTGCCCCGCTTCTCGATGATCGCCACCAGCGCCTTCTTCACCACCTCGTGGTGGAAGAAGGGCATGCCGAGATCCTTGATGCATCGGCACGCCTCCCGGATGTCGCCGCCGCAGTCGTACTCCTGCAGCAGCTTGCCGATCTTGTCCTTCACCTCGTCCAGCTCCCAGCCCGCCTTGCCGCTGCCGCCGCCGCCGCCGCCCCAGCACCGCAGGATCCGCTCCGCGGAGAGCTTCGCGCCGAGCAGCGCATGGGCGTTCCGGAGCGCCAGCATGCCGGTGGAGCCATCCGCCTTGACGCGGCTGGCATCCTCCTCCATTGCCTCCAGGTCCGACGGCGCGATCACCTCGTCAACCACGGACCTAGCAAAGAACATGGTCAGGTCGTCGACTATGGCCGGGTTGTCCAGCGCGGCGTCCTCGGCGGCCTCGATAAGGAGGTGGAACCCTGCCACGACGTCCTCCGGCGGCATGCAGAGCGAGGAGAGCAGCACCGACGCCATCTCCTTCTCGCGGCTCTTCCGGTCCATCGCGGCGTTGACCAACTTCTGGACGAAGATGGCATTGAAGGAGGGACAGCACGAGTAGTTCTCTGCCTCCAACCAGCTCAAGACCTCGATGATGTCGCCGGTCAAGAAGTACTCCTTTATGATCAAAACGGCCTTCGCCTTGAACTGCCGCACCGCCGCGTCGTCGACCTCGCTGCTCTTCTTCGGCTCCGGTGGCAACGGTTTCAAGCCCGACTCGCACAGCCAGCCCTCCGACGAAGCCTTATGGATCACCGATTTCACAAGGCACCTCGCATTCGGCACGTCAAGCGTCAGATCGTCTAGAGAGTCGATCAAACGGTCGAACCCTTTAGCGATCTGGCTCTCTGATAGCAACAGAATATAGAGCAGAGGACGAAGAGCAAGCACGGGATAGTTTAGACGAATCTCATAGACAGGAAGTGCTTGGAATATTACAATAATTGTTTTTGTTTTCGATACTTTCTTTCTCTCGCTCACGACTACTTATGCTGGTTGCATACGGCTCTTCTCAGGGACAGACTTCACTTCCATTCTGGGCCCTGAACCTTGGTGTTGGGCTTCCTCTCGCGCGTGCTGCGTCTTGGGCCCAATTGGTCTTCCTTCTCCTGCACGGCGTTGTCGACGTGCACCTGGACAGCGTCTTCAGATGAGCTGCTGACATCCCCCCTCCGATAAGGGCCAGCTTGCCCCCAAGCTGGAGCCCTGGGAAAGCGTTGGCGAAGAGCTTCTACATCCTCCCAGGTGGCCAAGGCAGCTGGAAAGCCGGACCACTGAATCAACACTTGAAGACGGACGTCAGACCCCACCATAGCGACCCGCTTCTGGAGAATGCGCTCCGGGACCTGCAGACCAGTGAAGGAGACTGGCATTGGGGAGGGAGAGTGAGAAACTGGTATGGCACCTTTCAGTTGAGAGACGTGGAACACGGGGTGCACAGCTGATTCGGTAGGGAGCTGAAGTCTGTAAGCCACCGAACCAATCCGCTCCTCAATCTTGTATGGACCGAAGAAGCGAAACGCCAATTTCTGATTAGCCCGAGGAGCCACAGATGTCTGGACATAGGGCTGGAGCTTCACATACACCCAATCACCCACAGAGAAAGCACGCTCAGTTCTGTTCTTGTCGGCTTGGTGCTTCATACGGAGCTTGGCACGAGCCAAATGTTGTTGGATAAGTGGCTGCATAGCATGTTTCTGATTCATCCAGTCAACAAGTGAAGAGACAGAGCAAGCAGCAGAGGAGTCAATGCCCAACTGTCTAGGAGAATGGCCATATAATGTTAGGAATGGGGACTGCTTCAGTGAAGAATGCCAGGTAGTATTATACCAAAACTCCGCGAGGTGTAGCCAGTCAAACCATCTTGTGGGAACAGCATTTGCAAAGCAACGAAGAAAGGTCTCCATGCATTGGTTCACCCGCTCGGTTTGGCCATCCGATTGGGGATGATAAGCTGAACTCATGCGCAATTCCACTCCAGCAAGAGTAAAGAGCTCCCGCCACAGCTGACTGGTGAAAATGCGGTCACGATCGGACACAATAGCTGTGGGTAATCCATGCAGGCGGTAGATGTGTTGCATGAACAATTTAGCAACCGACAGAGCAGTGAAAGGGTGTTTCAAGGCAACAAAATGGCTATACTTGGAGAATAAATCCACAACAACCAAGATGCAATTATATCCATGGGATAGTGGCAGACCTTCCACGAAGTCAAGAGAAATGACCTGCCAAGCTGCTGTTGGCGTTTGGAGAGGTTGGAGGAGTCCTGGATACTTAACTCGCTCGGGCTTCGCTTGTTGACAGACTGGACAGCTGTGAACAAACTGGGTCACTTGTTTCTTGAGACCTGGCCACGCAAACAGAGCTTGGATGCGTTTGACAGTAGCTGGAATGCCGGAGTGGCCACCAATCGGAGAGCTATGCATTTGGGAAATCAACTGTTGTTGTAATGTCTGATTATTGCCGACCCAAATCTTGTCCTTGTAGTGGATCAGACCGTCCACCAGAGAAAAATGGGGGACTGACGTAGCATTGGTGGCCAACTTGGTTAAGAGAGTCTTGGCTTGAACATCAGAGTCATACCCAGCTCGCAGGTCTGCACACCAGGATGGTGTCACAACCGATAGAGCCAAGCAGTGGTCAACTGAGTGTAGGCGCCTAGACAAGGCATCAGCAGCCCCATTATCCACCCCTTTCTTGTAGACCACCTTGTATCTCAAGCCCAACAGCTTTGTAAAGACCTTCTGCTGCCATATAGTGTGCAGCCGCTGGTCATTTAGGTGGACCAGGGCCTGCTGGTCAGTATGAATCTCAAATTCGGCCAACTGAAGATAGGAGCGCCATTTCTCCACAGCGACTAAAATAGCGAGATACTCTTTTTCGTAGGTGCTGAGTCCTTGAGTTTTGACCCCCAGTGGCTTGCTGACATAAGCTAATGGATGCCCATTTTGCAACAAAACAGCCCCCACTCCTGTCCGGCAGGCATCCGTTTCGATGGCAAAAGGCTTAGTGAAATCTGGAATGCCCAAAACTGGAGCAGCACATAAGGCTTGCTGCAAGGTTTGAAAAGCTGTCTGATGCTCATCTGTCCAAGTAAACAATGTATGCTTCTTGAGGAGGTTGGTTAATGGCCGGGCTATAATAGCGAAGTGTTTCACAAACTTGCGATAGAAGCCGGCTAAGCCTAGAAATCCTCGGAGCTCGCGCACATTTGTAGGCGTGGGCCATTGGAGTACTGCAGCGACTTTGTCAGGATCGGTGTGGACTCCCTTGGAGCTCAGAATATGGCCAAGGTAGTGGATTTCTTGCTGGGCAAATTTGCATTTCTGTAGCTTGACAATCCACTGATCCTTAGCAAGCAATGTCAAGACAGCTCGCAGATGTTGGATATGTTCCTGATAAGAGTTACTGAAGACTAAGATGTCATCGAAGAAAACCACAACACGTACAGAGGCCTGTAGATGTGTGCGCTGAAGAAGAGGCAGCTTGGATGCGATGGAGTCAGCCAAGAAGGACGCCGAACTGCCGGAGTCTACCAAGATGACAACAGGAGAACCATGAATAGAGCCGTGGAATTGTATGGTCCGACCACCCGTTGATCCCAGTCGAGCATCCAAGGACAGAGCAAAAACTGTTCTTCAGAATGTGCGTCAGGAGAATCTGGTATGTCATCAATGACCAGCGCGTCCCAGAACTCCTCCATGGCACGCAACTGGATGGTGGGAGGACATTTGTGGCCTCGGAACCACTTTTCAGCGCAACGATCACAGAGACCTTGAGCCCTCCTGAATTTCCGAAGGTCAGCAAGCTTGTCAGCAGTGGTTGGTGTAGTAGTGGCCGACCCCGTCACGGCTTCAGTGGGCTTATCAGCTTGTGGCTGCCGAGGAACAGCATGTTTGAAATTGGTCTTGAATCCCTGGTTGTTGGCAAACCTGGGATATTCATGTTTCTTCTCCTGCTCCGACACCTCATCCTGCAACAAGGCCAAAGCATACGCAGTATCGAGGTTTGCGGGACGCTGTAAAGCAACAACAGAGCGTATATCGGGCCGAAGACCATCCACAAAGCGAGTGGTATATGTATGCATGTCAGGGGTTTTAGTGTAAGCTTTTAGCTGATCAATCAATGAAGAGAATCGTTCCACATAATCAATGACAGTAGTGATTTGGTATATGTGGAACATTTGACGGAGGAGGGTATCGTGCTGGTTCCGAGCAAAACGCTCAAGCAATAGTGAGCAAAATTCAGGCCAAGGAATCAAGTGAGTAGGTCGGTCCAAGGACTGAATCCAGCGCTTGGCGGCACCAGTGAAATGCATACCTGAGACCTTAACCCAGAGATGTGCAGGGACCCCATACATATCGAAATAATCCTCAGCTTGTGTTATCAAGAGTTTTGTGGTGTCGCCATCGTAGGGAGGAAAAGGGAATTTAGGAAGGCGATGTAGGATGGTGTGGTGTTCATCAGGCATGACAGTGTGTGAATGGTGCTCATGAAGTGGAACTGAATAATGCGCATGAATTGGAACAGTAGACACCGGAGCTTTGGAATTGGAAGGCATACCCTCTGCCGGGGAATGGATTGGGGAGAAATTTCCCCCAAATCCATCCACCCGTGTAGTCGGAGGAACGCTGTGCCCGCTGGGCCGAGCAGCCGAGTTGTCCGCAGGTGTTGAAGCGGCGGCCTGCTCCACAGTCGAAGGACCTAGGGAGATGATGCCCCCCACATCAGAGTTGTCGAGGAGGGACCGATCCATGTACTTGGTCAATTTGTTCATCTTCAGCTTTAGGTCGTCGACGGTGCCCTCCGACTTCTGGCGCCACGACTCCAGGGATCCGGTAGCCTTGACAACGGCGTTCAGGCGATTCTCCTGGCGGTGCTCCGCAGCGATGATGAGCTCGGAGTGCCGGATCTCGGAGTCAGTGATGCGCCGTTCCCAATCAAGGTCGGAGTCCGCGAAACGCTTGGAGAAGGAGTCCTCGATGTCGGCGAGCCGCTTGGAGAAGGACTCGTCGAAGTCGCCGAGGTGTTTCTCCACATCACGGGAGCTGTCGGCGAAGCGCGCGTCCCACTTGCGGTCCACGTCGGCGAAACGCGCGTCCCACTTGCGGTCCGCGTCGGCGAAGAGACGGTGCATCTCGTCGAGCAGCAGCTTCGAATCAGGATTCATGGCGCCTCTCCGACGAGCAAATCGTGTGTAATGTGGGTGGGGAGGCGGCGGCGGCGGTGGCGGCGGCGGTGGAGTGCGTTGGTTGGATGGCTCCAGAGCGTGGGCTCGATTCGGATCGTTGCGTGCTGGGATTTACAGAGATCCAAGACCGAGAGTTCGATCCAATCCCTAACCCGTGGCTGTTGCACAATCGACGAACCGAGACAGAGCAGAGCGGACGAATCGACAAAGCAACTGATACCAGATGATAGCAACAGAATATAGAGCAGAGGACGAAGAGCAAGCACGGGATAGTTTAGACGAATCTCATAGACAGGAAGTGCTTGGAATATTACAATAATTGTTTTTGTTTTCGATACTTTCTTTCTCTCGCTCACGACTACTTATGCTGGTTGCATACGGCTCTTCTCAGGGACAGACTTCACTTCCATTCTGGGCCCTGAACCTTGGTGTTGGGCTTCCTCTCGCGCGTGCTGCGTCTTGGACCCAATTGGTCTTCCTTCTCCTGCACGGCGTTGTCGACGTGCACCTGGACAGCGTCTTCAGATGAGCTGCTGACACTCTCGTTGATAACCCCTTCCTCCGACGCCGACTTGAGGAGGTCCAGGATGTGGGCCTCGGACGCACCGCCGCGCTCCACGGCGAGAACGAGCGCGCGCTTGACGACGTCGTGGTGGAAGAAGGGGATCTTGAGGTCCCTGATGCACCGCAAGGCCTCGCACCTATCGCCGGCGCCGAGGTACTCCTCCAGGATGTCGGATATCTTGGCCTTGGCCTCCTCCACCGTGATCCGCTTGCTGCCGCCCCACCTCTGCAGGACGATCTCGCCGTGGTGCGGCACGGACAGGTAGCTCTTCTCCGCCCTGCGGAGGACCTCGGCGCCCTTGCACCCGTCGGGCAAGCACGCGCTCTGCTTGGCCAGGAACGCCGGCGGCAGCATGTCGTCGACGACGGCGCGGGCGACGAACACGGCGAGGATGTCGACGGCATCGGGCGTGTCGACGGACAGGTCGTCGCAGGACTCGGTGAGCTTGCAGAAGCCCTTGCAGAGCTGCGGGCGGTCGACGACGTCGCCGTAGAGCGAGGACAGCAGCACGGCCGCCATCTCCTTCTCCCTGTCGTGGCGGTCCATTGCCACGGACACCAGCTTCTTGACGAAGTAGTAGTGGTAGCACGGCACGCGGAGCTCCCGCAGCTCATTCGCCGTCGCGGCGACGTCGTCCGTGGAGAAGTACTCCTCCACGATCGTGGTGGCCTTCCTCTTGAACTGAAGGAATTCTTCAGAAGAAAGCGTCGGGCTCTGTTGGACCATTTCCTTGGGAGATCGTAAGAACGCAGAGGAGATCAGGCATTAACACGTCGACTGCGGCCAAACACCGGCATAGTTACCTCGGTGGCGCAGCATTTGAGCGGCGCCTGGTGTTCCTGAGGCCGTGGAACAACGCAGTCGTGGCCGCACTCCATGGGGACCCTCCGCAGCTCCTCTATGGCATCCGAGAGCTGTAGGCAGCAGACGTCCCCTGCAATCAGCTGCAGGCTGCAGGGGGCTTTCTTGTCATGAGTTCGAGAGATTCAAAGCACGGAGCAGCACCGGAGCTTATTCGAGACAGTCACCGAGATGATCGAGGGGCTCCCTGTTTTTTCTGGAGTTATTTCTCTTCTTGGCGACAGCTCTAACTCAGGGAGCGATTGAGAGAGAGCTGTGAGGAGCCAATGCATCAGATCGAATGGTTTTTATGTGCTTGAGCCTCGCAGTCAGCGTAGGAAGAAAGGGGCAAAGGCTGTAAGAGGTCTAGACGCGCCACGTCATCTATGGACCTTGTCACTGCATGGCGAGCACGGGTGTAGGAGATACGGCGCACAGGCTTTGCGGTGTACCAAGGATTAGTGGACGTAGAGCATGCGCATATGGCGCTAGGTAACTGGAGCCGATGAACCGGGTCCTGGCCCGAGAGACCCGGACAAGAGGTGAACACTTTTTGGTCCTAATCCTAAACATAGAAAACTGCATACCCAAGCCGACCGTCCAGAGTTTTAGATGCGATGAATAGGAAGAAGTGCATGCATGCCGCGTAATAAAGTGGGGAGATTTGCGTGGAGCGCGGATAGCTTCGTGAGTTCAACGGACTTGATCAGTCTTCTTGTGGCAAGGCTCTCTGCCTCTGACTCCACCAGAAAAATGGCTTCTTTAGTAACCAAACCGTTTATAGAAATATTTAGCAAAACAACTTCTCATCATATTATTTTAGAACATAAGTGCTAGCGTCCGGACGCCCGCGCTGCACTCTGTCTCCCGCGCGCCGTACTCGCTCGTGCCAGCATGTCTCCGCCAGCGTGCCCCCGGACGTCTCTTGCGCCGCCCCGACGTCGCCGGCGCTGCCAGACTGTGCGCGGGGACTGCTCGTGCCCCCTTCCACTTCCCGCGCTTGTCCCCAGCTCCCCATATGCAACACCCGATCTACTTTTAAAACATCAAAATGCAATATTTGTAACATACGTCTGAAGACAGATGAAACACTTAAAACATGCTTCTAAAACACTTGTAAAAGCACATAGAAAACACTTGAAAAAATATTGCAAAACATACGCAACATCCAGGTAAACACACTTGTAACATACGTCTGAAAAAACAGATGAAACATATGGAACAAGAGCTTGCAACGTACATATATAACTGTCGCACCCAGTTTTCCGAAGAATACCAAGCGCTAACTATATGTGTGCCCAGGATGTCCACACGACACATATAGCGATAAATATGGAGAATATCAAGAACAATGCTTTATTATATATCGCAAAACTTACAACTATTACAAAGCGTAGCGGAAATTATTCGATATCTTCTCTTCGGGAATCCATACTCCACAGGGACGGTTGACTGGGGGAAGCACTCGCCTAGTACTCATGGACTCCGCAAGAAACTCTTCACTTGATTCACCATCTGGTTCCCATCCGGGATTTTTATTGGTGACAACGACAAGCGTCAGCTCACCATGCTCAGCAATTATACCATGAGGTTATGCAAGGCTCAAGAAGGCTTGACTCGGTTGTACTGCGGTAAGCATTTTTAGTTGGTCATATTTTATTTATTATGCCTATGTTTCTAAGTTATGCTTATGGCTCTCATGTGAATATAATTAGTTATCACCATCAACATTAATCATATCCCAAACCATCCATTGAACCATCTATCTCAAAAAGATCTAGGCCGCTCGTGACCGTGAGCACGGCTGATATATCAGTTTGATCAAACTCTGCAGAGTGTGTACACTTTCACCTTGAGTCGTAAATACCCCTGTGCCCGAGGTGGCCAACCTCTTGACTCACTTCCAAGGTAAGTCGGCAGGGTTCACTACGAAGCCTTTCACTAATTACCCTAACAAGTTAGTAGCCGCGAGGTTTTAGCGTCTAGGCGAATGGAGCCCCCCTTCAAGAGTGGCACACCATGACCGCAGCCCAGTACTCACCTTGACAGGCAAGAAGCCATTCTGCAACCTAGTCCCCTCTCTTGCGCCGAAAACTTTCGGTAACTACTAACAAGCTAGAGAAAACTAGCTATACAACTAAGATCGTGCCCATTTTGATTCTCAAGATTGTACGGAAGTCCTGGGTTGCCGCTTTAAGATTCAGTCCTTACGGAGGGAAGACTAGAGCACCCAACAAGGCCCAATGCTCTAACTCCCTTTTTCTGTCCATGTTGCCGAAAAGCACCATTTTATTCAATAATTTCATAAGTCATTAATCAGGATTAATATTATAATATTTGGTGACTGCAAGCTAAGAAAAACTACCCATATGCATGAACCCAAGGTAACAAGGAAGAGGGTACAAAAGTACTAGGTAAAGTCCTTAGCATCATATTATACACATGCATATGAAGTGATTATAAGGTCATCAGGTAACAAGGGAACTCATGTTACACTTGCCTCAAATAGTGCTCAAACTTGTCCAACTCTCCTTTTGGATCATCCTTGTGTAGCTTCATCTAACGATAGCAACAACCATCACAAGCATCATAGACAAACCTAGAAGCATTACATCAATCATTATATATAAAAAAGATATAAAGTTTATTAAAAAAAAGTAGGGCTTGTTCTAAGACCGCGAGAGTGCAAAAACTAACCAAAACAGGAGCCACGATTAAAAGATATGATAGTTGAAAGGTATAGATGGGAAGGATTGAATTCATATGAGAAGGGGAGGTTTGGACTTGAAGATACATATTCAGAACAAAAAGGGTTGGACATGTGTATAGGTTACTTGGGAATATATCATGATAAACTAGTGCACTAAGGTGGATGATAGATCAAAGGGAAACACGATTATGGCGATTTGTGCATCGGTCGAGCGTACCCGGTGGCGGACAACGGCAGGTAGCAGCGGATGCGGCCATGAGAAGGTAGAGACACATCAAACTTATTGGCATAGAACTTGGTAGGATCATGTGCAACTAGGAAACACACGGTCATGGTAGAGGGCTCAGCGAATCATGTAGTGGTTTAGCGGGGAACGTGGCGAATTGCCGAGCTATCCAAAACATACATGTCGGCGGACAGCGGTGGTTATGATGACCGATTGCATGGATATAACAAAGAAAAATGGTGATTCATTGGATGGGGTTGCAAGGCACTGCATGGAACATATTGTGACAAAAGGACATGATGTTTTGACCGTCGGTTAGGCGGGGAACAAGATTGCAAGGTGGCACTATGTGGCTGTTGACATGGCAGGAGCAGCGACATGGTGATGCTTATATCCTCAGTGTTGTGGTTCATATGACCAAGAAAACTTACGGAGATGTGTGCAATTATATGATGCACATTGTGGTCGAAGGGCTTGACCACCGGAGCGGTGAAACATCGGGAACACGTATGCCAACCGGCATCAGCACGGCTGCAGGGCAGCAGGGACAGCGAGCACAAGATAGGAACATATATCTTTCATCTTTGGTCATATCGCCATGAAACTTTGCAGAGGCATGTGCAACTATATAGATGATGGTATAGCCAAAGAATGCATCCTGGGGTTCACTGGATCAACGGGAACGTCGTTGCCAAAAACAGGGTGACTGCTGTTTGGACAGCAGGGGTAGAAGACACTTCGATCTCCATATCTCGGCCATCGGGGATTGCATAGCCGAACCAACTTGTGGGATCATGTGCAGGGATGTCATTAACATGTAGGTTCAAGGGCTCGATGATTTGGATAGTGGATTAGCAGGGAACGCCAAAACCACTCAGAGCTGCAATCTGACCAAATAGCAGGAACAGCGGGCGCGGTGATGACGATATCTCTAGTTCCTGAACGCCTATGGTAAAACCATCTTACAGAGGCATGTTCAAGGATGTTATATACAATTTGACCAAAGGGTTTGATGATAGGAGTCACGAAACAGCGAGGAACGCCGATTCCATCAGCAGCTGCAAAACTAGCCGCGAGGACAGCAACACATACATCGGGTAAACTTCGCCGGGGATCAACCATACATCATCTAAGGTATTTGATATCCAGAGGTGAACATGAAAACATGATGGGAGAGATGATGGAGTGTTCTCACCAAGGGGAAGGGTGTGGTGGATCAAGAAGATGCATTGACAACGGCCGATGACGACGATATAGTAGAACAGGGCATCCTTCTCGCGTTGCGGTTGATCGGGGCAGCCATGGGGAAGGAGGAGGAGCTGTAGGGGCGTCCCTCCCCTGTTCTTCATGTGAGAAATGAAGGGGGAGGCGTGAGGGGGAGATGGGGGAGGTAAATATGAAGGGGAAGTGATGGGAGGTGAAGGGGTAGAAAGGCAAAGGATCATGGCATGATATTCTTCGCCTTGGTTGATATTTTTGCAAGATTGGAGAGGGCTTCTAGGGAGGTGACGTGGGAGAGGGGAAAGGAAGGGATAGAGGGCTGGTTGGGCTTGATGTTGGACCCCAAAGGAGAGGAGGGTGGTTGGGCTTTGACCCATGGCGAGAGCTAAGGCAAAGTTTGGACCGGGTTCGGCCCGAAGTGATGATAGTAATACGGGGCTGGTTGCTTGTGGTCTTTATTGGATTGTGGGCTTTGATCAAGAGGAGAAAATGTAGAGGAAAAAGATTCCATGATGATGTTGTCCAAGGTGAGGAAAGGAGAGAAAAGAATAAGCCCATTAGAAAGAGAGAACAACGTTAGGGCTGCCATTGGATTGATAAGAGGAAGAAATGAGATTAACTTGGGTATGTGACATCTGAGTGATTTTACTTGAACATGATGGTAGAATTGCGTGAGAGTGATGACATACAATGATTGGCCATCAAGCATAGATTTAGTGCTTTGGAGAAAACTTGGTCGGAAATAATTAGAAGCTCTAAAATGAGGAGAAAAGAGAGAAAGAGAGACCAGGCTAGTTAGGGTTTTGACAAGATGAAACTTAAAGACCCGCCAAGGTTTTTGGAACAAGGATCAAGGTGAATAGTTTCCAAGGATTTTATCATGGTTCTGAGGTTATGGAAACTTGATCAAAGATATTGAGAGATTTGATTTGAATCAAACCCTAAGCGCGTTTAAAAACATTTAAACTCATTTTCCATACAAAGACACTATGCAAAGACATGAAATGCAACAAATCATTTATTTAAATTCCAAAAAAAAATTAGAAACTCACATTTTCCAACATCTAAATTGTGGACAACTTAAGTAAAGTTGGATATTTTAGAAAATAGTAAAAATTTTCTGTTATGTTTTTAGTGTTTTCTAGTCACATCCCAAAACTTAATTTTTTTGGGGTGTGACAATAACTATTGCAACATATGCAACATCTCAATCTACTTTGCAACATCTGCATGAAACAATTGCAATATACCACTGAAACATTTAAAATGTCCGCTTGCCACATGCGCTTTCAGCGTAACATCTCTTTGCTGCTTAGGAGAAATGAAGGCTCATCAGCATTTGAAGTTCATCGGTGTAGAGCTCGAATTCCTACTTTGAAATAACAAGAGAACGAAAACAAGCAGGAATAGGAATACGGTTTTTTAGAAGAAAAAAGAAAGATAACTCAAAACACGTATTGCTGCTTCTTCACTCTTTGCTTGATCACATATTCATGATGCTAACCCTTCTTCTATTTGCTGAAGCTAGGCATTGGTTGGGATTGAACCTACAAGCTCGTGTAGTAAGGCCTCGCCCTACTTCAATAAGGGCTTATGCACTCCACTAGTAAACGAGCATTAGAGCTTTTTGAGCGAGCGAGCGAGCTCGCCGGTGGTGCGGAGCGACTAGCTAGGGGGGACACGATGCTGTCGAGCGCATCATAGCCATGCTCTGCACCCTGCCACAGGCCACTTGAGGTGCCACGAGAACTGGATCTGGATCCACGCGGGGGAAGGGCACCCCTGCTGCCACTATCGGTGGGAGAGGGGAGGCGGCTTGCTGCCATTGCCACCATTGAGGAGGAAGAAACGGAATCACAGTAGAATCCATAGGCGAGGCGGAAGCGCCGCTGAAGGGGAAGGAGAGGGAGTGCTGCTGTTGGGAGAGGAATGGCCACCACGGGGCAAGGCGCCACGGGCGCCATCGGGATGGGGAATGGCATATCGGCACCGCCACGACGGGATGCGGCCCCTCGACCTTAATCGTGTGCGGTGGAGAGAACCTTATCCTTCCATCTAGATAATGGAGGCAACAAGATAAGGTTAGAGACGCTGTTGGGCCATTGGGCTAGTGCCGTGGCCCACAAACACGACTGTCTAGACGATGGGACGCCCTAACCAGAGAATTTCCATATTTAGAATTAAGGGCAAAAGAGATCATCTATCGTGCTTTTATGCATTTAATTTAGTTATATACCTTGATAAGGAACTATTAAAATACACTAGTGTCGATGCGGGATCCACATGGTTCCGCAGCGATACGACTACAAGTCGTGGGTTCTAGCCTGGCCCACGGACCGAAGTAGGATGGGGTGCAGCAACTACTACACCAAATCTGAGTAGAATAGGCCAGACTAGCCGGACTCATATAGGAAAATACCTTATGTATTTAGATCATGACACCTTCTCTGGATCCGACTAGGATTATAACCGCACCATAGTCTTCTTTATTGATATAAAGAGAGACTATGGGCACCTTTGTAACGAACAACAGAACATATCAATCAATCCAATGCAAAAGGCTAACGCTGACTAGACGTAAAGGCTATTACTCAATCACAATCGAGGGCTCGAACCAGTATAAATCGACTATCTCTTGAGTTCATCGTTAAGTTTCGCACCTGTCGAAACCCGAACAACTGTCCTGGGTACCCCCATGACAGGCTATCAGTGGTAAAACATCGACAACTGGCGTGTCAGGTAGGGACTTTCGGCGGATTTCCATCCAAGGGCTCGATGGACCTCGACAACATGATCTTCTCGATAGGATCAACCTTCATCTTTGGATCATGGATCTGCGAGGTGGACGATAAAGGCAAGCTCCAAAGATGTCTCCATGAGGATTAAGAAAACCAGGAAGACCTCACTCTTTCAACAAGATCAATAAAAGAACTCATCAGAAGGCTCTCACGTCTCATGATATCTGAATCAATTCAGGTTTTGCCGACGATTGAGTTCAACTCAGACCCTGGGACAGGATCCGTCTTGGAAACTAATCCAAGTTCTTTTCATGACAAATTGAGTTCTTTTCCGATGGGACTCTGGAACATAGCTTCAATCCATCAAGAGATCAACTCAAGCTTACTTCGAAATTCTTCCATAAAGTTGGGCCCCTTCCCATTCAGACTTAACAACATGGCGAAGTCATGCCAGATTCTACTCCAAGAAGCAGCCAGATCGATGCGCGGGATACCACTCACAGGAGCCCAAAAAGGCCTTGTACTGACCATGACTTCACAAGACTACCTCGTCCACTGGCCGGGTTCTATCTCCGGAAGTGGCGACATTCAACTGGTTGATGAAGCAACGATTTTACCTTACCAAAAAGGAAGTATGCTCTACGATACCGATGCCTCTATAGAGATCGTTAACAACTCTATTGGCGCAGTCACAAACAAGGGAGCAACGCACACCTAGAAAGTATTCATGATTCGGAGATCGCCTTTAATTCCACCAAAAGCACCCGACGTCAGGTCCTCAAATGAATCAGAGTCCAACATATTACCCAATGCTCTGGAGTACAATGGTGAGACCGAAAGCTAGAGACAAGTCAGAGAAAGAAGGAACAAACTAAAGCAAGAACGCAGACGCCAAGCCCAGCAGCGCAAAGAATCTTGGGTCAAGTACGAATCAGATATGGCCGAGTACAATAAGAAGAAATTAGAACAAGAAGCTAAAAAAGGCATGCAACTAGGATGCAAAATTTCCCATATGACAAAATTTGAGAAGCATTGGAAGAACTCAAAGTCGTCTCGCAACCCAATGAAGAACAAGAACGACTCCGGGAGGTTCTCCAGTCGACAGCCTTTAGAGCACATGACAGAAGGACCCGCTCAAGACTACTCGCTAGATCAGTATCCCACAGACAAGAAAATTAAAGTCAAAGGAGGTGCACCTTCAAAAGACTAGGGCCAAGCGAAAGCCACAACAGAGAAAGTAGAAGGGACCATAGTCAAAGCAATCGAATTGAGCAACCGAGGGAAAACAGAAGCAGGGTACCCATCCAAACAGCCCCACAAAACTACTCTCACCAGGACGATAGCTGGCAGGAAGGAGGGGCTAAATTAGAGTATAAAGAAGCCAGAGCACACGACAGGTTCCCTTGCTTTGCAAACCGACTTGCTTCGATACGGCTGCCTCACGAATTTAAGCCTTCAAACCACTTCAAGTACGACGGCAAAACCGAACCTAGACAGTGGCTCAGGATCTACTCTCAATCAATTAAACTAGCAGGCGGAGATGATGACATCAAAGCACTCTTTTTCCCTATGGCATTAGAGACTATGCCTCTCCAATGGTTTGACAAATTGAGCCCAGGATCCATTAGGGGTGGGAAGATTTTCAAAGAGCCTTCTATGAAAACTTTACAAGCATCATCATGCATCATATCACACATGCAGAGCTAAAAGGGCTCAAGCAGAAAGGAGGCGAAAGCCTCAGGGATTATTATCGTCGATTTGCTGAACTACGTGCTCAAGTACACGACATCACTAAACGATCAAAGCTTTCTCCCTCAGGATCATGGCCAAGTGGTAGTTTGAGGCCTTTTGCAAAGAGAATCCGAGAAACAATGAAGAATTCAGACACACAGTAGAAAAGATGATCAGTGTAGAGGAGAAAACACGAGAAAGGTTCTTGGATAGAAACAACCGAGACAACCCAGACAGGTAAATTCATCAAAATAATGGGCATCAAGACAGAAAGCATGGACCTGACAACACCGTAGCTGTGGCTGGCAAATTAAAGAAATTCTCAAAATTCAAGAAGTTTGAAGACATTAAGAATATGCATTATATATGGCACCCTCAAGGAAATCACACAATTGGAGATTGCCACATCATCCTCGACAGATATACAAGAAAGGGCAACAACAAAGACAAGAAAAAAGATAACCAGAGGAAAGATAAGGACAACCCAAGGGATAAGGGATTTCAGTAATCAAAGGGAACAGTAGCAGTCACCTTTGCTGGAATTCCGGGTTCTAGGAGCAAACACCAGGACAAGCTAGCTCTACGAACCATCATGGCGGCAAAACCAGCTACTCCCAGGTACCTCAATTGGTCGCACTACCCAATCTAGTTTTTAAGAGAGGATCAATGGACCAGCGTGGGAAATGCTGGTCACTACCCACTGGTTTTAGATCCAACAATCGCTGTTATGACTGTCACAAAGGTGCTAATCGATGGGGAAGTTGGACTCAACATACTATTTTTAGAAACACTAAGAAAGATGAGACTATAATTCACCGAGATGATTGCTCCAACAAGCGTTCCTTTCTATTGGATAGTATACGGCAAGGCAGCCATGCCACTTGGACAGATCACTCTACCGGTTACTTTTTGGACTCCCTCAAACTACCGTACATAATTTATCAAATTTGAGGTTATAGACTTCGAATCTTCATATCATGCTATCCTTGGAAGATTAGCATTAGCCAAGTTCATGGCGCGATACCATACTACCTATACCTCCTACTCAAAATGCCAGGGCCCAACGGGGTCCTCTCCCTCAAAGGTGACCTGAAGCGTGCCTTCGACTACGACGTACAAGCAGTCTAGATCGTAGCTAAGGCACAAGAAGCAGAAGAAAAGAGATAGTGACCGTAGTAGCTGAAATCAACCCGAAAGAACTAGAGATCCCAGCCAAGAAGCCTAGCATCCTCGCTCCTCTAAAAGAAGCTGACGTGAAGTAAATTGACCTGGGTCTAGTGATCCCTCCAAAACAGCGACCATTAGTACCCACCTCTCGGTAAAATAGGAACTCTCTCACCAACTTTCTTCGGGACAACAAAGATATTTTTGCTTGAAAGTCGGATGACATGTCATGTGTCCCAAGAGAGTTGGCTAAGCACAGAATTGATGTTAACGAAGGCTCCAAGCCTGTGAAGCAACGACTACAACGATTCTCACCCGACAAAAAAGGCGGTAATTAAAAAGGAGATTGCAAAGTTGATGGCAGCAGGGTTCATAAGAGAAAAATTTATCTAGATTGGCTGGTCAACCCAGTTTTAGTATAGAAAAAGAACATGGTCGAGTGGCACATGTGCGTCGACTACACAGATCTCAACAAACATTGCACGAAAGATCCGTTTGGACTACTACGCATTGATCAGATAGTTGATTCTACAACAGGATCTGCCCTATTATCTTTTCTTGATTGGTATTTAGGATATCATCAAATCACATTAAAGTAAGAAGACCAAAGCAAGACATCTTTCATCACTCCATTCGGCGCCTACTGCTACAAAACCATGTGGTTTGGACTTAAGAACGCTAGCGCTACTTACCAGAGAGCTATCCAGACATGCCTTGGTGAGCAGATTAGCGAGAACGTAGAAGCTTATGTGGACGATGTAGTAGTAAAGATAAAAAACCTAGACACACTAATTGAAGACTTGAAACAAACTTTCGAGAATCTAAAAAAGTGGAAGTAGAAATTGAACCTAATAAGTGTGTATTCGGAGTACCATCAGGACAACTACTCGGATTCTTGGTCAGTCATCGTGGAATCAAGGCCAGCGCCAAGCAAATTTGAGCTATAACAGAGATGGGCCCTCCACAATGTGTCAAAAATGTGCAGAAACTGACAGGTTGCATGGCAGCCCTCAATCATTTCATATCACAACTCGGTGAAAAAGGGCTACCTTTCTTCAAGTTACTAAAGAAGACAGGCAAGTTCGAGTGGACAGAGGAAGCAATCCAAGGAGGCTTTCGAAAGCCTTAAGGCGTACCTCACCTCCTCGCCCGTTCTCACACCTCCAAAGAAGCACAAAGACATGATGCTATACGTTGCGACAACTTCTATGGTGGTTAGCGCAGCGATCGTCGTGGAGAGAGAAGAAGAGGGACGCGTGTACAAAGTATAGCCGCCAGTTTACTACATCAATGAGGTACTATCAGATTCTAAAATCTGGTAACCACATGTACAAAAACTACTCTACACCCTCCTGATCACCTCTCGCAGGCTTTGCCACTATTTTGAAAGCCACAAGATTACTGTGGTAACAGATTTTTCACTCGAAGACATCCTACATAATAGAGACGCAACAGGGCGTATATCTAAGTGAGCAGTTGAACTTGACACTCTCAATATTGATTTCACCCCATGAAAAGTGATCAAATCTTAAGCCCTTGCTGATTTTTTGCCAAATGGATAGAAATCCAACAACCTAAGCCAGATGCCGTCCTCAACCATTGAAAAATGTACTTTGATGGATCACTCAAACTAGGCAGAGCTAGCACAGGTGTCCTCTTCATCTCTCTAGATGGGAGACAACTCAAATACGTCCTCCAGATACTATGGCAAGCCACAAATAATGAAGCATAATATGAAGCACTCATCCACGGGCTCCGGGTTGCTACATCCCTTGGAATAAAACGACTTCTAGTCTATGTCGATTCAGCAGTAGTCGTCAATCAAGTCAACAAGGATTAGGACTGCACCAAAGACAACATGGACGCCTACTGTGCTAAAATATGCAAACTAGAGAAGAACTTTCAAGGATTAGAAATTCTACATGTCCCGCGTGACTCAAATGTCGTAGCAGACATCCTCGCAAAGCTAGCATTGGAAAGGGCAGAGGTCCCACCTTGTGTGTTCATAGAGTAGTTGTCAGCACTCAAGTCAGCAAAGCTACCAAATACTCACCTTTTTCCTAGTCTACAGATCAGAAGTTGTATTACCTACCGACTTGATCTGGACATCACCAAGGATCGAGTAATATAATGAAAGAGAAGCCGAACACACCCGAAGACTAGAACTGGACAGTATAGAAGAAGTCAAGGTCAATGCCACCTTACAGTTAGCTCATTACCTCCAAAGTTTAAGACGCCACTACGACAAAAGTACCCGACCTCATTCCGTCCAAGTCGAGGATCTAGTGCTTCAAAGGATACAAAAGGCAGATGGACATCACAAACTACTCAGCCCATGGGAGGGTCCTTTCATCGTCGCCAAGATCACCGGACCAGGAACATATGAGCTGATAACCGAAGACGGGATACAGGTCAGAAATTCATGGCACATCAGCCAGCTACAAAGATTCTACGCCTAAAAAGCACAAGACTGATTCTTCTGTAGAAGAAAAAACTATATAATCAAGATTCATGATCAAGTAATAAAGATAATGTTCCTCACCAATATTTGTCTAACTAAGATCTACAAAACCTATCCCAGAGTTGCTCAACCCAAATGAGAACAAAAGAGCCAACCAGGCTTGAGCTTGCCCTATCCCAAGTCTTTTCAGATTTGGATAAGAGTAAGAAGGCTGCCAAGCCAACACTCGACCTATCCCATGTTATTTTCACAACACAGATGAGAGCCAGATAGCGCTCGCCCAATCTCGAAGTTATTTAACCCAGATAAGAGCAAAAGATCTAACCAAGCTTGAGCTCGCCTTATTCCAAGTCTTTTCAGATTTGGATGAGAGTAAAAAGTCTACCAAGCCAACACTTGACCTATCCCGAGTTGTTTTCACAGCGCGGATGAGAGCCAGATAGTGCTCGCCTTATCCCGAAGTTATTCAACCCGGATAAGAGCAAAAAAGCTAACCAGGCTTGAGCTCACCTTATCTCAAGTCTTTTCAGATTTGAATGAGAGTAAGAAGGCTGCCAAACCAACACTCGACCTATCCCAAGTTATTTTCATAGCACGGATGAGAGCTAGATAGCGCTCATCTTATCTCGAAGTTATTCAACCCGGATGAGAGCAAAAGAGCTAACCAGGCTTGAGCTCGAACTATCTTAAGTCTTTTTAGACTTAGATGAGAGTAAGAAGCCTGCCAAGCCAACACTCGACCTATCTCGAGTCGTTTTTCACAATGCAGATGAGAGCCACATAGCGTCACCCTATCACAAAGTTATTCCACACCAGATGAAAGAATACGACTGACCTAGCGCTGATGCTCGCCAAGACACATAAAGACACAAAAAACAGGAGTCTGGCCAATTGAAGGGACATAACTCTGAAGCACCTGGAGACGCCTACAACGATTAAGGCTTATATCCAGCCCATAGCTAAAGAAAGTTTCATGATCTGGAAAAATAACTCAAAAAGAGTCACAAAAAGGAACACTACTCGAATAATCCAAGCAAGATAGTAAGAATATATCCAAAGAACCAGAGTTTTTACAATACATCATATAAAGTATATCTTTACAAAGGAGAAAGGAGGCGTCTGCACTACAAAGCCTAGCTGTCAACCTCATCATCAGAAGGAGGGAGTTGAATATCAAAATTCTCGGCGATGAAGATGGCCAGATCTTCAACTTCAAGCTCATCATTCTTGATAGACTCCAAGTAGTTGTCATTATCGGCTTTCTCCCTAAGTTTTTTCTAGAGGGACCATCGGAGCAAGAGCCCGAACATGTGCCAAGACATTCTTGACGCACATATGGACCCCCTTCTTGACCAAACTCTGGAGGTGCATAGGGATCAGCGGGATAAAGTCGCTCCAGATCCTTTCATCATCTTCAAGAGTCCGAAGAAACTTGGCAACGGTCTTGAAAGATTTTCACAAGGTGGCAAACCGTTAATCAGATACTGTCAGCTTCTTGGACAAATCATCAATGGTTTTCATTTCCTACACAAGATCCCGATCAGCACCAAGTCTAATCAGCTAGGCGCAAGCGAGTTCTTCTTCAGCATGAGCTTTTACCTATTCAGCCCTATTGTGATTAGAGCGAACCAATATCTTCATCTCTTTAGTATTTTTGAGAGCTTCTGCTTATCTCTACGAAGTGCTGATCAAGGCAATTAGAGAAAGTCAGACAAATGAAGAGCAGAGAAATAAAAGATAAGAGGCAACAAATCATATAAGAACTCGGGATACCTTCACACTCCTTCTCGAGCCCATCAGATTTCCTAGATGATTCACACAAGGCGGCCATGGCATCAACCCTCCTCTGCTCTACCTCCATGACTTGCGCACGAAGAGCCCTCTCTGAAGTTTGGCGCCCTTGGCGTGCAGTATCCAACTCCACCTCCTTTCTGGCCAGCTTCGCCTTCAGCTGGCTCAATTCAAAGGCCAGCTTCTTCTCAGTCTCACCCAAGCCAAAGAAGCTAGAGTGATCCCAAGAGAAAGACTTCTCTCATAGAAAAAAGGAAGGAAATGAGAAAAAAGAAGCAAAAGAAGCCGAACCACTAAAAAGAAGAAGAAGAAGATGCCTACCTGAAGCTATTATCCAAAAGAAGTCACCCTAGCCGAGAGGCCCTCCCAAGCCGCGGTCAGCTTTAACAGACGATGGGTGGAATCAAACTTCAGCACCATGTCGTCCTCTAAATGCTAATTATCTGAAGATTGACCAGCAGGAGGGGGACACGACAAAGAAGTGGAAACCACAACCAAAGCCGTATCTTACACGGTAGAGCCCCAGCCACCTCCGTAGCCGGTTTATTTACCACAATCACAACCGCCTCGGGTTAGGGTGACTCCACAGTGGCCTGCTCGACCTGGGTCACCATTTCTCCCGCCCCCGCCTCACTAACTGTCCGCTCTAAGTCTTGTGACACAATAAGCGAAACGGGTCCAATCGACTAAGAAGAAGTCGATAGGGATTGGGGGAGAAAGTCGACGACGATCTTTAAGGCATAAAATAAGTCATCAAAGAAGGATCAAGGTTAAGAGTCAAAAGGATGGCAAATAAGTTAGAAAAAGCTTACTTGGTGCTCCTCCTCTTCATGCTAATTTTCCCAAGCCAACCAGAAGATTTGGGCAGGGGCATGGGGGCTAAAAAATATCAGTGATAGCCTGCTCCAGAGCTGGCAAGACTGGCACTTGAGTTCCCGTAGAACTCTGACTCTCAACCCTCGCTTACTGCCAAAGACAAAAAGAAGATGAATCATAACAAGAACTCATGACAATGCAAGATGATGATGATAATAATAATAATAGGCACTCTAACTACTCACCAACAAGTAACAAGGGTCACGCTATCATCCTCATCCTCATCCTCGAGGATCTCCACCACACTGCCATCTGGAGAGGAAAAGTACTCGAATAAGGAAACATACAAACAATAAAGGAAAATAAAGAACATTGATACGCTCACATAGGAGCATGCTACCTATGGCCTGATGTTGACATTTACTACTTCTATTACTAAACTAACAACACCAGTAAATGCATGATAATGATTAACATGTCTTTAGCACACTAGTCACCTATTACATACCTACACTCATAAGATTGAACTAAGTTGTCATCCTTAATTTTGTAGCTAGAAATGTATATTGGTACTATATAAAGTAATATATCATTTTATGTGACTAGGAAAAAATAATAAGAATGAATATATGATTAAAACTAGTTCTGCAAGCGGACAGATAATTATACCATTGTAGCATTTTACCTAGAGTATTACCAGGTTGTCGATTTATATTTATACCACTAGGAAGGTCTAGCTAAACAGGAAATCTATAGTATTGATAACTTTCTATATATATGAGGAATGAGAGATAAAATCAATATCATACACTCTACTCATAACAGGGATAAGTCACATGATAAAGATATATATGATAAGTAATGATCAGTCATCATAACAATAAGATAATAGATTCACTCAAAGCACTCTAACATCTACAATAATGTCGTAAGACCCGAATATTAGAGAGATAATTTCTAATATAGTTCTTTAATCACAAGTCAATGAATATTCTAATTAGTGCAACTACATCTAACAATCATTATTAACATTACTACTATATCATTATCCACACATAAGGAGCATCAACTAGAGAGGCTTTTAAGACTTAACCATCACATCTGACGTGACTGTGCTCTACATAACCTATGCGCATGGGATGGACTACAGAGGACTCAACGAAGTGATAATAGTCACATTCGCGATCTACCACACATCCCAGAACATCAGTGAGCACTCGTAGATATGCAATATATCTAATCACCACACCGACATAATGCAAATCATCTACCCTAGGTAACTTAGGATAAATGCTATACGAGCATACGCATGAACTCAATAATAATAAAGTAACTATGCTAGACATATAATCAAATTAAATAATGAACATTGCAATCAAGAACATAAACAAGATGAAGATTAATGTTGCCATAACACTGTAATAAACACACAATGATGAATAATACAATGAGAGAGGAGAGCACAAGAATAGTACCAATCTCCACGCTCTTGCCAATGTCAGGAATCCAAGCTAGGTTGACCAACTTGACTCCCTCTAGATCTAGTCTAACTAGGCTATCGCTATAAACTAGAGGAACTCTGAGGAACTAGGGTTTCTGGCTCTGGATGGCTTGATCTCAAAATGACTTTATGGCTCTAGGGGGCGTCAGGCTTCATATATATAGTCTGGTGAAATGCACGTGAACTCTTGGATCAAACCGACTTAACATAGGGCTAAGATTGATCCTCAAGGTCGGTGAAGAAGTCTCGCAGAAGATGATAGGTGTGCCCATAGCCAGTGGCCGATCGGCCTAGGGGCCTAGTGTCGCCCGACCTCCTCCAAAAGCTTCTAGAGTCCCGCTTTCGCCTACTGCCTTCTCATGTCTTCTAGAGTCTTCTAGCGTATCTTTCGCGATGGAATTCTGATAATCCATTTGATAATTAGGTCCCTCTTGTTGGCTTTTCTAGAATAATCCCTAGAAAATAACAATTCACCAAAACTCATGAAATTTGTCAGATAAAACCCTAGACTTCTCTATTTCCATGTTTATTGATCATTTCTCATGTTTATTGCACTATAAAATGTTGACGCTATCCACCGTCAACACCTGAGTACCTGAGCGAGTGCTCGGGGGACGAGGCTTCTTTGTAGCAGACACACTGGTGGAAGTGTCATCCACTCGTGCCCTCTTGCTAGTGGAACGAGGAGCTCGAGGAACTAGACGAGGCACATATCCAACAAAAAGATCGAGTTCTCCAAGAGAAAAGCCAGAAAGAACAATAATGGTTTGAGACTTACTAACTCCTAAGGCTCCAGCTTGGCTCCCATCGACCATCGCTCCAACAGGATTGTCCTCGGTAGAAAGTGGGGGCAAATCATCAAAGTTCCGCCCCAAGTGCTACAGATAACCAAACAGCAAGATTAAGCAGAGGAAACAAAGAAGAAAACTACTCATGAAGAAATAACAAAAATAACTTACAGAAGGGGGTAGATTCGTAGCGGTGTGCTCCTTGACTTGGAGAGGAGCAACACTCGCATCCTTCAACATTTTGCGAAGCCGTCCCAAGACCTCCTCCGTCAGCTCCTGTGTAGGAACCATCCGAGATGGGTCCTCCACTCCAGCATCCTTAAAACCATACCTCTTCCTCGCCTTCAGAGGCTGCACTCGGCGATAGAGGAAACTGGCCACGATACTAAAGCCAGTCAAGTCTTGCTGCTTCAAGACTTTGATCCGCGCAAGGAAAGGCTTGATCTTCTTGAGGTCTTCTAGCGATAGGGGCAGCTTCTCTCAACGGTCATTCATAATAGGACCAGCGTTCGAGTGGACAGTGAGAGGGGATTCATATTCCTAGCATAAAAACACTTAGAACGTCAGTCCTTAACCGAGTCAACCTGGTTGTACTCGAAGAACTCTTTCTGCTTATTTTGGCAAAATTGGATACCAAAACCACCTAGGACAGAAGTACTGTCACTACAGGGGTGTGGTTTCAAGCGAAAGAAGTAGCAAAACAAGAAGATGGAGGGGAGGATTCCAAGAAAAGCCTCACAAAAGTGAACGAACACAGAAAGATAAAGGATTATGTTCGGAGTTAGATGGTTCAAAGAAATATCAAAATACGGAAGGAATCGGTGAAGAAAGGGAGATGCTGGGAGATAGAGTTCAGCCGGATGAAGGAGACGAAGAGAACGATCTCACCAGGGCCAGGGAAAGGAACCAGGTGCTTGCCAGGGGTCTTCCAATCAGCAAAGCCTTGATCCTAGATCAAGCCGTCGATGACCAACTCCCGCAGCTGATCCTCCGTGGTGCTTGGAGCAGGCTAGATCTTCTCTGCAGCCCTCATGGCAACGAACTCCTGGATCTCAATCATCTTGAGCAACTCTTCCTCGTCCACCAAGACCTTCTTCAACTTGCTAGATGAACCCTTCTTCTTGCCCATACACTGCTGACGCTCTCCTCTTAGAAAAAGGGCGGCTGTGACATGTGGATAGTGGCAGTGCTCAAACGATGGCAGCAGCGGTGGCTGAGCTCTAAGAGAGGGCTAGGGTTTTGGAGACCGCCGGTGGAAGGCAAAGAGCAAGTGAAGAAGAGAAGAAGGGAAAGAAATCATTTTATAATAATAAAAACATGGCCCAAATGGCCCGTGAAGCCAACAGATCGTTTCCACCTTTCGCGCATTAAATGCAGGACATGACAGAAGCGACGGATGGCGCGCCTTTTTCACAACGAAAACAGCACAACGGGCAGATTTCAGAGTTATCCGTCCACACAGTACCGTTGCCGAATTGTTATAGCTCATACTAGTAAAAAAGAACTCGATAATTACAAGACACGCAAAAAGAAAATAGAAGGCTGCCAAAAAAACCCAGATTTTCCACAAACAACCCGGAAAATATTCAGAAGAACTCGAAAAAACTCAGAAGACAACATTCAGGCAAAAGATCCTTTTCATTATAAATTCCTTCGAAAGATACAAGATTACAGATCTTACAAGACCAAATGAACTCAGCACTACGACGAACAAGGTAGCAATGAGGAGCTCAGAAAGAACACGACTCTGGAAACAACTACGCGCTCCCAGTTGCTACGCGGCAGAACACACTCTACTCGACTACACTATTTTCTTCAAAGAAAGGGCGCAGTGCATCCAAGACTGGTGTCAGCGGCAAAACAAGGCAACATGGACTAGGTGAGGTTCGCAGGCATCAGTCTACAAAAGTCTGATGTGATGCTAGATCAGGTGCCGATCCGCACCGGACAGTCGTGAGGCAGAGTGGAACGATCAACCCGGAGCTGCTGGGTGAGGGAACGAGTCCCACATCACAAGACTTCTTTCACCAGCCAACACGTACTACCTGGTACAATGCCGCTACGAGATTAGTCTACCTCTAATCTCTGTCGCAAGACTTCTTTGCCATATACGGGTGCACGTGTACAGCATGAGCATATACACATGCAACAGCGCCATACTCCGAACTGCTGTAGCAGCCTTGTGACCGTGCCAGACATACATTTGCAAAATACTACGTCATAAAAATACAAATGTCAGGATTATAAAAATAAATAAATAAATCATTTAAATACCAACATGTTTCAATTTCTTTAATAAACAACTAAAACACACGTTTACCTTGGTTACATTTGTACAAAAAAAATACGGCTGACGTTTAGATACAACTAACCTTGACATCAATTACAACTGCACATAGGTCAATTAATTAAAAAAGCATCACATGTCACGTTACGACTTCAAAAGAAAAAGGAACTAACCGTACAAACGCATGCATACGTTAGATCCAATTCATAGATGTTTTACCTAAAATTTTGCTCACTTTCCTATTTCTCATAAAAAAATATATTATAGCCATCAAAATTGACGGTTCACATTTATTTGGAGGTACCATAGCAAAGCTCTAATGTGGATTGCGTTAGCGTCACTCTTCTTGCTACTCGCTCCAGATTCGGCGACGCCGCTCCCTTCTCCACCACCTCCCACCGCCCCGACGCTGGCGGTAGGGTCTCGCCGAAGCTCCGTGGTCGTGGAGCTCCGACGAGACCCTACTGTCGGCAGCGACCACCTTCTTCCCCTCCCCGTTCACCCCGCCTCCTCCTGCATGTGGTCATGGCGAACTTCGGCGAGTTCCACCGAAGTTCGGCCATGGCACCCCTGTGCCATCCCTGGCTCGACCGCCGCCACTGCCGCCAGCTCCCCTAAGCCACCCGCCGGCCATCCCCATCGTCTGGCCTACCTGCCTCCCCCCGGCCGGCCATTCTATAGCCCGCCGGATTTAGGGAAGAGGCTGGAGCGCGGCTCGCCAGAACCCTAGGCACCGCCGTCTTCTTCGCCGGAGCCGACACAGGCGCAATCAGGCGCGGGCTAGTGGGGCGCGGGCACGTGGTTGGGTGTGGACGGTGCCTTCTCCGGCGACGGCGTCGAGCTCGGCCCCAACGCGTGTCTTCTCCAGCCTCAGCGTCGAGCGCATCGGACGGCCATGCGGGCCGGTGCGTCTTCTTCCCCATGTGCATCAGATGGCCACGCTGGTGTGCACGCCGAGCCTCTGGATCCTATAAACGCAGAATTAAGCATTTCCGTTGTTTATAATAATTTGGATCTGTTCTGGCCAAATCTCCGGGCGGGCTCCAAGAAAACAGATTGGGAAGACGAGAAAACAGATTGGGAAGACGCGTATACGCGGAAGGACCCAGCTGGGCAACATGCATGCATCAATGCATGGGAGGCTATTAGAGCAACTCCAACAGCGAGGCTATTCTTGTTTTGAAGGCTATTTTAGAATTTATATAGAATAAGTAGGCTTCAACAGATGTGCTATCTGGTTTTGTAAAATAGGAAGTTGACTATCCCTTGATTTTAAGTGGCCATATAAAACTAACCATGAACACTAGCTATCTGAAGACGAGACATAGCAAGACTGTGGCATACCTCTTTTTTTAGGAGTTTTCTATTTTTACAAAATAGCTAAACTAAGAAATTTAGCTAGTAAATTTTGCCAAACCGATGGAACTGCTCTTAATTAGCTATTTGACTCCAAATGGTACAAACCTGCTTTTTAAAGAAAAGATGGTGCAAACCACGAATTTCTATCTCTGGGACGGTGTCGCTGTCACCTGCATACACACAGCACACGCACTCCCAATCGTACAATACAAGCGAGGAGATCGCGTATGATTCTGACGTCTCTCGGACTCTCACACGAAGGCCACGTGGGTCGATCGCCTACAGTACCACCCAGACAGTGATTTTTGATATTTTAATTTATCGATATTTTGTCTTAAAATTGGTCAAAAGTTTTATGAAACTGAGTTATATATGTTGAAGTTGTATACCGCTCATATTATATACTCAGTTAAAAATATGTTACATAGCTATCACATTATATATTGAGCATGTAAAGTGGCCACGTGAAGTTTTGTGTATGCACACTGCAACATGACCCATTATACAAGACGTTTACAAATGCCTCCAAAAAAAAGTCAAAACACCCTTAAAGACCTTTTGAGGCATTTATTAAAACGCCGGGTAAAACATGAAAGTAAAAGGTTTTTTGAGGTGTTTTTCTAGAATGCATTTTAATATCAACATTTAAAGGTATTTTATGGATGCCTAGAATACTTTTAGAGGCACTCTAGAATTTGCCTTCAAACATTGATGGAGTCGTTATTAGAAATGCCTCCAAAAACCAAGGTATCCATGCAACCCTTTCGACCAATATCAAATTAGCACATTAACAACGAGAACACACATTAACATTGGATGCATCCAAACTTTAAAATCTTTTGTACAGACATAAGCTTTCATACAGAAAGCTAAACAACTATGGATTCAACAATGGACTAGCACCACACAGATGTTCTGCCGAATGTGTCATTACACAGATGTGAATATCTAATATCAACTGCACCTTGTGATGTGATCACCTAGGTCAATTAGTATTAATTGTCTATACTCTCAAGTCCCAAGTCTTGTTTTCTCTGCCAATGGCAACTCAACAAACGGACAGCTCTTGAACTTCATCAACTGCACAAAGGAAGAGATCAAATCACGTATCTATTTTGTAGAGTTGTAGCTAGCAATTCAAAGGTGAGGTAATCACCGCAGCTTCATACCAGCAAGTTGGGCTCCAAAGTTAGCTTGAACGTCAGCATCCGAATTGAATTCCTGTGTAACAAACAACTTTGAGTAACAATGTTTTCACAAATTAGTTGCCAGTAAATCCTGAGAAAACTCCAAATGCGATTGAAATCTAGAGTTTATATATGTGTCTGCATGCTAACAGATCAAATTTAGAGTTCCTACTCGAGAGGTATTCAGAGGGTTGCTGAAAACCACCACCTTGTCTTGATTGCTAAATCAAACTAGGAAACTCTTTCAAATCTATAGAGTTGTCAACCTAGATGTTTTCAGGTCATAAAGATTGATGAAATTCTGGAATAAATATGTTAACTAGCACCTGACATTGGGATAACTAGAAGCAACAGCCTTGAACATCATTTGACACTCCATCCATTCTGAACTAATGCTATGCTAATGTCTAGCTAACATGTGTTGTACCACGAGTCTAGCAGTAAGTGTGAACAAGGCCAAATGACAATGGAAAATGTGAGACCTACCCTCAAAACATGGTTGATTTGAAATGTAATCAATGTTTCCTTTAGTTCTTTGGCTATATCGCACAAGACTGCCATATTATCACTCCTAGCACGCCAGTCACCTGGAACCTGCTCTAGAAATCATAACTGCTACTCTTGTTATGAAATAGTTGAATGTTACTAGAGTTGATTGCAAATAGTTGAATGTTGCTAGAGCTGCTCGCAGCTAGACAAGCTATTCCAAGTGCTGTAGCATCTAGGCTCACCATACTTCATATGTTGTAGAAATGAAGGCCCGTTAATACAAATGAGACATGATTCTATCATTGTGACATGTTGGCCCATGTATTTTAAGTGATTGGAAAAACATTTAAAATTGCCAGCCCTCCACACACTTAGTGATTTAGTAGAATTTGAAGACTAGAATGAGTTGCAGCACTTGTTACAAGAGCCAAGAAATAGCAACTCACCTGGTCACAGACAAGCTTAGAATCACCTTGACAACGAATATACTTGAATCCCTTCTTGTAAGCATAATTTAGCCCCAGGATCAATACATGATATTCAGCAGCGTTGTTGGTCATAATACCCAAACCCTCACGTAGTAGAGCAATCTTCAATAGAAGGGGGGAACATAATAAATAGCTAGGCATGATAATTGAAGAAAAGAAAAAAAACAGCTTAGCTAAGACTAGTGTACATACCACAAATCCATATACGCTGAATTATGAAGCGCCTGATTTTCCAAGATTTCCTTTACAAGCTCCGTCAAATTCAAGAATACAAGAGAGCTGTAAAAGATAGAGTGGACTGGTGGGAAGAGCTCAAGATTCCCAAAACAGTGAAGGTACATCACAAATATACATGCAGACATCAACCCATAACTAAATAAGTACAGAACAAAGTAGGCAAGAAGGTAGAAGTAAGCATATTTCATTCATATACTCACTTCAATATCAGGTAATGTTTCCATATCAGCAGCTTTGGGATGCTCTGACGGTCTTGTTTCCTTCAGAAAACGATAGTCAGTGTGAGTAAACAAAATAATAACAAATTCATAAGTATTGTAGGGAGCACTTTTGAAGAGATCATACATTCACACTTATCATGAAGATATATATTTGGTTTCTGAGATCAGGGGCAACAACATAGGACCATAGATATGCCCTCTAGAAAGGCATAGTCTTAGGTCATGCTCAAAAAAGTTTTATGAGAAGCATAGTTGAATGAAAGTAATTAATTTTTCAGAATTGGCTTCCAAAAACAGAAACTAAAGTAAGAGATTCATACTTTTAATAATTGTACTAACATCTGAGATGTTACATGTATGTTGCTGGTGTGACTTTCTACAATCTTGCAATATATATGTGCAGTCTTAATGTTGCTGTGTGAGAATGGTTTCCCCTGGTACTGTAGAGAAGGAAATGGTTGGAAAAAGGAAAACACAGGGTAAGGCAAGTTGAAAAAATACTGAAGGAAGCATATTGTAACACCTCAGGTGTTTAGCTCCATAATTGCATTGCATTGCATGAGCATAAGCATGTATCATTTTATGTTAATTCATGTGGTTGCAACAAATGTGATTTATTTGTAAAGTTTTGTTTGACTTACATCATGTGACACTGTGGAGTTGGTGCAACTAAAGGGTAGAGTAGCTAATTACATCTCACAACACCTTAGTTATACTTAGGGTCACTCATGGAGCAAGGTTCATGTTGACCAAAATCACCAAAATGCCCTTCAAGGTGTAGTTGACCACCATTTAGCCCTAGGATGCTCTAGTTTTGGAACACTGAAATCACGCTGTCAGTCATCTAATGACGGCCTTCATTCAGTCAAACCGGCCTCGTTTGTCTGTCGTGGCTGACCGGAGACAGGACAACGGCGACGCGTGGGGGCTCGGTGGTGGCCATGCGCCGGCCATGGTCCCACCAGTCAGACCACAGGGCCTTCAAGGACGCCATGAAGCCGGACCCTGTCCCTCACTCGCGCCTCTGCTTCCCTCTCGCCCTCTCTGAGCTAGGGCGGAGCACCGAGGTGCCATTGCCGCCGTGCCACTTCCCCATGCTCGTGCGCCGTCGTCGTTGAATCTCGGCTCAATTCCTCCCGCCAGCGACCCCGCAGCATCTCCCTCTACCACCTCCACCCCTTTCCGGGAGCGTTTGAGCGAAGGTGAGGCCACATTGCTCGCTTCCGCCGCCACGGCCGCGTTCGGGACCTCGCCGGAGTTTGAGGCCACTGTGGTCAGAGCGGCTCGGCCCTTCTCATCCCTCCCTTTTCCCTTAGTTAGCTTTCCAGTGACCCCGGGAAACTCGGAGCGGGCTTGGTTGAGGCGGTAGGGGCTCACCATCGCCGGTGTACCGCCGCGCACCTCCACCGTGCCGCCATGCCCGACGGCGAGCACCTTCCCGTGGCTCTACCGCCCTGTTCTTGCCACCAATCGACTTAGCTCGATGACGTGGTCATGCTCGTCCGCTCAGCTTCGCCGGTTGGCTCACCGACGGCGAGCTCCGGCGACCGCAGCTCCTCCCCTCCGCCTCTCTCTCTCTGACCGGTGGGACCGTCTGGTCAGTCGCACGCGCGCGCGGGCGGGAGCCATAGCAGGCCGCACGCAGGAGTGGGCCACGACGCGAGATGTGGGCCGCGTTGGCTTTGCGGGCCGGCCCAGTAACAAATCCGATTTATTTCATTTCTTTTTATTCTGTCACAGTTTTAGATAATGTTTAGGAAATGTAGATCTAGGGTTTTACTTGCCCAAAAATTTTGAGATAAATTTTGTTGGGATCTACAGGGTGTGTAGTATTTTAGAAAAATATGATTTGGTTATGTGATGTGTAGTTTCTGGGATATTTAAATAGGTCTTTGAAATATGTTTTAATTCACATGCAAACTTGTTTAAATCATATCTTGAGTTTCAGTGTTCCAAAAATTATGAAATTTGGTGGGTAGGCTAATTTAGACTTGCTCTAGCTCTGGTAAAAATTTGGACAGTAGTGCTTAAGTACTTTTCAAGTTATAATGCTATCTTGTTATTTTAGGAAATACTTAAATGAATTTTTGTAATTTTTCTATATGTGCAATGTTCATGTAACTTTTTGGAGGATGTCTTTGTATCCTAGAGTGTCTAAGAAAATTAGGAAATCTGTTGTTTGACACTTTTTACTAGGCGTTGTTATTTATACAAAAATCAGTCTTTTTGGCTTGTGAATTTTGTGTAGGAAGTTCCTTTGAATGAATTTAGTTCAAATTTTTACAGTAACCTCTTTTTGAGTCAAAGAGTCTACTGTAATTTTGTAGAATTTTAGGAGCAGTTTACATATATGTTTAAAATTCCACATAATTACTTAAGTAAATTAAGAAATGAGTTTAAATAAATATTTTAGGTGGGCCAACCTTACTTTCTGGTGTTTTTGTGACCTATGTGAACTTGTGGTAACATTAGTTTGGTCTTATGGGATGTTTGCCACATCAATAAATATTTAACCTTTACAATTCTAGGTTTTCTGGACAGCTGGCAGTATTTCTAGATTTGATCCTTGATAAAAGTGTTTGCTGGAAAACTTGTAAATACCAAAGTTGTAGTAAACTTGGTAAATTAGCTTGTGTCAAAATTTGGGAGCATTTGGCTTAGTAGTTTGGGAGTTATTGCTGTTTAAAGTGACAGTCCAGAATTGGCTACTCTCTGTTTAGAGAGGACAGATTCTGGAACTTTAGAATTTCGACTAGGTAAACTTTGGAATTAAGTGTTGTGGTCTGTAAATAATTTGTGGTGCATTTCATAAGCTTTCCAGATTGTCTTAGACCATATCTTTTGGAGTTGGGAATCTCTAGTTATGTTAGAAACAAGTAGCTGCTATCCAGAATATCTTACTGTGATATTTTGGGTTGGATGTGTAATCTAAATAATGTCACTCTTGTGTTTGTTAGGTGTTAGGGCCTTAACCGAAGATGAACAACTATACCTTAGGTTGAGTAGCTTAGGTAAGTACTTCTCCACCGGAGAAGAGATTTACACGTACTGATAAAGTAACTTGATTAGATTATTGTTTTTATTTCTGAAATGCATTTCATTCCGAGCATGTTGCACCTTTATGCATCCATGATATTTATTGTGCATTCATGCAATAGGTGTACCAGAGGGGGTAACTCTCCTCGAATTCAAGCCTGTGATTCCGGAGGAAGTCCAGGACCTGCCGGAGCAGCCAGAGGAACCAACCGGCGACGAAGCTCCTGCCGAAGATCTACCTGAGTGTCCTGACCACCGGCCCTCGACCTTTCTGAAAGGCAAGCCCCGGTGCATGCTGAACCTACTGTTTTATAAAGTCATCTTGAGTACTTTTAATTGTTTACTGCATTAAGTTGTAGGAGTTATATGAAAACACTTGTTGCATTATACCTGTCCTTGTCCAGATATCGTACTTAACCCTATATTAGGTTTAGGCACGTGTCAATGCTTAGCCCTGCTTAGTACGGTAGAAGTCGGGTGATTTCTGGTCATCCGCGAGATGTAGGAAGGAGTCACGAGTGGCTCTATGGCTATCGTGGATAGAACCATGCTTTAAAATGAAATTGAGACCGGGCGGGAATTCGATAGTACAACCGCAAGACACTTCACGTCTTGGGTGTGGAGCTATGCCCGTCTGAGTCGTTTAAGGACCGATTCGCTGTACGTCCTTAAGTCATGTTGAACGCAGTCTAACACTTAGTTGGCCGGATAAGCCGTTCCGACCGTGAAGCCGAGTAATGTGGTTCAGGCCGGGAATCGAATGGTAGGTTGCTTCTTGGAGGAGAGAAAGGATGTGCTTGGGGACATTGGCGTGAGACCAAGGGGGGGTTAGAGTCCCTATCACCTGGCAGAGTGTCGCCCTTGGGGTCACGACATTATTCGGACCCGCGATTCCTGAATCATATGAAACGGTGGCCTGTGCGACCCTGGCAGGGGTCTGCACGGTGAGTGTTAGAAATACCCCTCCGGCTGGATAGGAATTCGATTCGAATCGCCGTCGCTCCCGGTTAGTGAGCACTTGACTTGAGCAGCGACAACGTTGATCTCATTAAATAAACTGGTGGTTAAGGGAATGATACAATGTTGCCACAATGATATACCTGCTATGGATATAATAATAATGTTGTTTGATTACACTCAAGTGAATGTTTAGTACAGGTGCTAAGATAGATCACAGGTAAATGCTAAAAATAACTGCTAGTACAGGTTATAAGAGTCTCAATTACTTATGTCTTTATGCAAAAATGTGATGTCAGCTAGTCTCTTGTGTAAGCCTTGCATAATCCTTGGTGTTATCTTATTTCTGGTTTTCGACGGGTAAGTCTAGCTGAGTACATTCCAGTACTCAGGGTTTATTCCCTCCTGTTGCAGATGATATGCTCTACCAAGGCTTCTGCAAAAATTGTCTCCACCCTACGGGTGACGAAGACTAGATCACTAGGGCGTGATCATCTTTATGTACTTTCCTGATGCTTTTGCGGGTTATTGATCAACAAGACTGGTAGTAGTTAAACAACTGGTGTGTGTTTGCTTCCGCTACTTTTATAAACTTGGTTTGTAATATTTGCGACTCCGTGTGTGTAAACTTATTTCAGAACTATTTGTGAAATGTAACGTATGATGTTGTATGTTGAATGATGCGATCCTGGTTGTAATCAAGGTGGTTTGAAATCCTTCGTGGTTTCGATTGATACCGGGATTATATAGGCTCAAGTTCGAAAATTTGAGCACTTCGGTGCTTGTTTTTGTACTTGTGCTCTTATAATTTGGTCGGTTCTGTTACAGCTGGTACCGGAGCATAATTCAACATTAAACACATCGTACGAGTATTTAAAAACAAAAGTATTTGATTATGAAAAGGGGTTAAAACATTAAAAATTATTTTCATAGGTATGCCAGTGATCACATCCCTTAGCCCAAATAAGGACTCTTAGGTGGCTTATTATAAAGACTAACCTGGGGGCCTTGTTTGTTTTTGTTTCGTCGTCCATATGGCGTGATATTGTATGGATGCCATCCACTTGGGTGGTAATGTATGGATCAATTTCCTCGACGCTCTGGTAAGTGTGAGTTGTGAGAGCATGATCGTCCAACCGGCGATCTAGGGAGAGTAGTTTTGGTGACTTGCATACTTACATGTTTAAACCGTGTAATTATGTAGGCACTTAATTGTGGGAATCTTTATATCGAGTAGCTTTGATACTGAAGTATATACATCAGGGGATGTGTATATGGAAAGTATTTAAATTACTGCTTTCTTGTGTGCATATCTTGGGAAACTGTTGGGCTGAAATGAGATTTTCTGCAGGTACACTAACAGCGTAACGAGTAGACCGATAGTTTCGCTTATAGGAGAGAACGTATGTATGCCACCGCCTAGCGTTAGAACTTTAGGTTTCTACTAAGGTGAGAGGGCGTACGGAACGTGCATGCATCATGTTTAATTATATCATACATATCATTTACTCCCTCCTTAAAAATTTCAGTACTCCTGACTAAATTAAATTTCGTATCCCCTAAATGATCCTCACTTTAAGTTGTATCTGGTTGCTACAGATGGCACGTACCAAGAGGACCGCTCGCAAGTCCACTGGAGGCAGGGCACCTCGTCACCAGCTCGCTCCACGTGAGCCCCGCCCCGAGCCCACTGAGGTGGAAAGGCTGAGGGCAGAGTTGGCTGAAGTGACTGCTGCCCGGAATGCAGCGCGTCAGCAACTGGAGCAAGTGATCCGTGATCGTGACCAGGAAACCCTTGCAGTCTAGAGATTGACAGTAGCAAACCGCAACTGTCAACGCATGCTGGTCCGTGTCATGAATCAGAGGGATGAAGCCTAGCACGAGGAGAATGTTCTGAGAGCTCGTCAGTTTGAGCTCGAACAACAGTTGGAGAATGCTGAAGAATACAATGACAATCTTCATGAAGAAGTGCACCGCCTGAACAACCAGCTTAATCCTCTGCTGCCTCAAAACAACAACGCAGATGAGGACATGGGTTCGGGAATCTTCATGGCTGAAAATAATGAAGAAGTGGAGGTCAGTGGGCCCCAAGATGCCGCACCAGAAGAAGCACCAGAGGAAGAAGAAGAAGAAGATGAGGAGTTAGAGCCTGTTAGTGATAAGGACGGCGGGGAGATCCTTGACACTGACTCTGAGGACGATGCTTAGAGTAGTTATCACGTAGATATGATGTTAGGACCGCCTTTTGTGCCCTCCCTGTGTTGGAGTGAAGCTTTGTAATAACTTGACTTTTGGGATGTAAGGTCGAACCCTATGTTTCCTAGATGTTTATTGGAACCTGTTAATTTCGATCACAATTGTATGTCTTATTGTGTTGCGTTCGATGATGGTGTCACGATTAGCACTCTTCGGTGCCGCGACGAAACCGAGGGCCTCCTATGGCGCGCGACATAAGGCTGTGCTGCTTGGCACGCGCTGGTATCGAGGTGGCTAGTCATGATCCACCATGGAGCTCTACCGTGAGAAGTCTCTTTGTGGTCAGTTTGAAGTAGCATTTCTCAGACAACTAAAAATGTTGAGATCGAATCCAAGTACCAGGCGAAAGGTCAAAAATCACGTAGATATTAACGTAAACGGTTCAGTAACTGCTGTGCTCCTTGTGAGTGAACCTTTATCAAGTACATCTTGTTGGATCCCCTCGCATGATTGCGCCAATTGATCCGCTTGAATGGATTGCACGGTTGTGATGAGTTATTGTGCCATGAGTATTTTGAGAAGTCTATTTCATGAAGTCAGTTTGACATATTTACAATAATTCATCTACAAATTTCCCACATCGTCAGTGCTCATTGGCTATGTATTTTGCAGATGTCGTACAATCTCCGTCGGGGTCGTGGCAATGAGGATGAGGAACAGCCACCCCCTCCGCCACCACCTACCCCGGCTGAGCTGATGCAGACAGTGGTCGAAGGGCAGCGCATGCTGGCAGATGCTATGCGCCAGCTGGCCAACCGGGAGGCTCGTCCTGGCCGCCAGGGCCCAGAGCCCAATCAGTACAGTGATTTCAAGGACTTTCTTGATACTAAGCCCCCGCTCTTTAAGGAGGCGGAGGAACCACTGCAAGCTGATGAGTGGTTGAACACTATTGAACAAAAGTTTCGTCTGCTTCGCTTGACTGATGAGCTAAAGACTGAATATGCTTCTCATCAATTGCATGGTCCAGCGGGTATTTGGTGGAGCCACTATCGTTCCACACTGCCTGCAAATGCCCCGATTGGTTGGGACCAGTTCAAGGCTGCATTCCGTGGGAACTATATTCCTCCAGGTCTTATGGCTATCAAACACACAGAATTTATGAGGCTGTCGCAGGGCAATAAAAGCTTGACTGAATATCTGCAATCTTTCAACAACCTGGCAAGGTATGCCACAGAATTTGTGGATACCGATTCTAAGAAAATTGCTAGCTTTAAAAGAGGCCTCGGCCCAAAGCTGATGAAGACTATGGGTACTAGCAAGTGCACTACTTTCAATGAATTTATCAGTGATGCTCTGACTCAAGAGAACAATAATTCTATCTATGCTGCTTCTAAGAGCCGCAAGAGGGCACTTGAGGCAGGTGCTTCATAGTTTCGAGCTCCAGCTGCCCCGAGGGCTCCTCCTCGTCCTCCTGCCACAAGTGCTAAGTTCCGTCCCCCGTAAAAGAAGGCGCCAGTGAAGACTAGGTTTCGCAAGGCATATACAGTGGCTCTGCCAAAGGGTAATTCGAGCCAAGGCAGCTCTAGTGTCCCTCCTAGCAACATGCCTTGCTGGAACTGCAACAAGCCAGGCCATTGGTCTAGGAACTGCCCTTACCCTAAGAAGAATGTCAACCAAGGTGGCCGTCAAGGGCACGCCCATTATAACAGTATTGAGAAAATCCCATCTGGTGAGGTTGTCACTGCTGGTAAGTTCCTAGTTGACCAACATCCTGCAGTGGTACTTTTTGATTCAGGTGCTTCGCATTCCTTTATCAGTCCTAAGTTTGCATCAGAGTTTGCACATAAATTGCATACTGTTGAAGGTGGGGGTTATTGTATTAGCGCAGCAAGTGGGAACATTTCCACAAATAAAGTAGTGGGGAATCTTGAGCTTGAGATAGAAGGGCGAAAGTACTCGCTTGCCTTAGTGGTTTTGCCGGGATTAGGCATAGATGTTATTCTGGGCATGAATTGGATGAGTCAGAATGGGGTACTCATTGATACATCCACTTGGGTAGTTATGCTCAGAGATCCTATAGATCAAAAGGGTTTTCTGGTACAACTTCCCAGAAAAGTTGAATTGTCTGGGGAAGTTCATGCTGTGTAAGCAAAGGCGTTGGCTGAAATTCCCATAGTAAATGAGTTTCCGGACGTTTTTCCCGATGATTTGCTGGGGCTCC
This sequence comes from Saccharum hybrid cultivar R570, assembly GCA_038087645.1. Taxonomy (NCBI): domain Eukaryota; kingdom Viridiplantae; phylum Streptophyta; class Magnoliopsida; order Poales; family Poaceae; genus Saccharum; species Saccharum hybrid cultivar. The sequence goes on along the minus strand of JAQSUU010000043.1, from coordinate 9,947,307 downwards.
CTCCGGATCGGGATGTGGAATTTAAAATTGAGTTGTTGCCTGGCACGGCGCCCATCTCTAGGAGACCCTATAGGATGCCTCCGAATGAACTAGCTAAACTTAAGGTGCAATTGAATGAACTTTTGAAGAAGGGGTTGATTCGTCTGAGTTCGTCACCGTGGGGATGTCCTGCTATCTTTGTAAAGAAGAAGGATCAGTCATTGCGAATGTGCGTAGATTATAGACCTCTCAATGCAGTCACTATCAAAAATAAGTATCCTCTACCCCGCATCGACATCTTGTTCGATCAGTTGGCTAAAGCTAAAGTTTTCTCCAAGATCGATCTAAGATCTGGCTACCATCAAATTAAAATCCGCCCAGAAGATGTTCCAAAGACAACCTTTTCTACCAGATACGGTCTTTATGAGTATCTTGTTATGTCTTTCGGCTTGACAAATGCCCCCGCACACTTCATGTACTTGATGAATTCGGTGTTTATGCCTGAATTGGACAAGTTTATGGTGGTATTTATTGATGACATCCTGATATATTCTGTAAATGAGGAAGATCACGCTGAACATCTGCGTATAGTCCTCACAAGACTGCAAGAATATCAACTATATGCAAAATTCAGTAAGTGCGAATTCTGGCTTCGAGAAGTACCTTTCCTTGGGCATGTGTTGTCCGATGGAGGAATTATGGTGGACCCCGCCAAGGTACAAGAAGTACTGAACTGGAAGGCTCCTATCTCGGTTCACGAGGTCCAGAGTTTCCTTGGTTTGGCTGGCTATTATCGTCGCTTCATCCCGGATTTCTCCAAAATAGCCAAGCCAATGAGTCGGTTGCTACAAAAAGACACCAGGTTTGTCTAGACTCCTGAGTGTGATGCGGCTTTTCACCAACTGCGAACCCTCCTAACCTCAGCTCCGGTTTTGGCACAACCGGATATCGAGAAACCATTTGATGTTTATTGTGATGCCTCAGGCATAGGCTTGGGAGGTGTTCTGATGCAGGAAGGTCGAGTAATTGCATATACCTCTCGACAACTTCGGAAACATGAGGTGAATTATCCAACGCATGACTTAGAACTCGCCGCAGTCGTTCATGCCTTGAAAGTGTGGCGGCATTATCTGCTGGGCAATATTTGCAATATCTACACAGACGACAAAAGCCTCAAATACATCTTCACCCAACCCGAGTTAAATATGCGTCAAAGAAGATGGCTCGAGTTGATTAAGGATTATAACCTTCAAGTGCACTATCATCCTGGCAAGGCAAATGTGGTTGCGGATGCTTTAAGCCGTAAGTCTCATTGCCATTCCCTAGTTGAAACTGATTTTCATCGATCTCGCCTTCTACATCCAGCAGTCTTATACAACATCACTGTCAGTTGTACTCTCAAAAGCAGAATTATTGAGCTCCAAAAGACTGACACTGGTATGTTCCACATCAAGCGTAAGATGAAAGAGCAAGAAACTACACAGTTCAGGGTAGATGAAGAGGGTGTACTATGGTTCAAGGATAGGTTAGTTGTGCCTAAGGACCGTGAGCTTAGAAATGATATTATGTCTGAAGCACACTCCTCTAAGTTGTCCATCCATCCTGGTAGCAATAAGATGCATTATGATTTGAAGCCATACTATTGGTGGACCAAGATGCGGAAAGAAATAGCTGCATATGTGGCTAGGTGTGACACCTGCTGTAGAGTTAAAGCTGTGCATATGAAAGCTGGGTTGCTTCAATCACTTTCTATCCCAGGTTGGAAATGGGAAGAAATAAGTATGGATTTCATTGTCGGACTTCCTCCTACTGTCAAAAATCATAACACCATCTAGGTAATTGTGGATCGTTTGACCAAATCAGCTCACTTCATTCCAGTTAGAGTGGACTATCGTCCCACTGACTATGCTGAGTTGTACTTCAATCAGATAGTCCGGCTCCATGGGATACCTCGTACTATCATATCTGACCGTGGTCCCCAGTTCACTGCTCGCTTTTGGGAGCACTTGCATCACCTTCTGGGAACTAAGTTAGTGAGAAGCTCTGCTTATCACCCCCAGACGTCAGGACAGACGGAACAGGTTAACCAAATCTTGGAAGATCTGTTACGGGCATGTGTAATATCATCCAAGGGTTCTTGGAAAAAATGGTTATCTCTAGCCGAATTTTCATACAATAATAGTTACCAAGAGAGTATTAAGATGACCCAATTCGAAGCTTTGTATGGTCGTAAGTGTAGAACCCCACTAAATTGGATAGAATTTGGTGAGAGAAGATTTTATGGTATTGCTTTTGTTGAGGAAGCTGAGGAACAAGTCCGTACCATCCAAAAACATATGGCTACAGCCTAAGCTAGATAGAAAAGTTATGCTGATCGTCGTAGAAAACCGCTCGAGTTTGAAGTTGGAGACTTCGTTTACCTGAAAGTTTCTCCAATGAAGAGTGTCCAACGTTTTGGTGTTAAGCGGAAACTTGCGCCAAGATATGTGGGTCCTTTCCAGATCATAGGCAAGAGTGGAGATGTTGTGTACAAAATCCAGTTACCTCCTGAAATGAGTACCATATTCAACGTTTTTCATGTATCTCAGCTCAAAAAGTGTCTTCGAGTTCCTGAGGAAAGAGTTCCTTTAGGAGATATCAGGCTTGAGTCTGATTTAACTTACGAAGAAAAGCCAGTTCGGGTGATCGATACTCAGGAACGAGTAACTAGAAGCAAAGTGGTTAAGTGGTATAAAGTAATGTGGAGTAATCAGGGTAGTGAAAGTGACGCTACATGGGAACAGGAAGACTATTTGCGGGATGGCTATAAGGAATTCTATGAAAAATGGTACGCTTTCTAAATCTCGGGATGAGATTTTTATAAGGGGGGAGAGCTGTAACACCTCAGGTGTTTAGCTCTATAATTGCATTGCATTGCATGATCATAAGCATGCATCATTTCATGTTAATTCATGTGGTTGCAACAAATGTGATTTGTTTGTAAAGTTTTGTTTGACTTACATCATGTGACACTGTGGAGTTGGTGCAACTAAAGGGTAGAATAGCTAATTAAATCTCACAACACCTTAGTTATACTTAGGGTCACTCATGGAGCAAGGTTCATGTTGACCAAAATCACCAAAATGCCCTTCAAGGTGTAGTTGACCACCATTTAGCCCTAGGATGCTCTAGTTTGACCAATTAAAAAGTCTAGCTTAGAGACCTTGTATGGAGGAGCACCCTTAAGCAAAGTTGTAGAGAATTTCATAAGGAACAAAAGTTCTAATATGGCCATCTCATGAAAATGACCAGAACATGCTCAAAAATGGCCCACAAGTCAGTATTAGAGGCTGTTTTGGGACTTAGCAATTTTGGCTAAGTGTGAAGCTGAAAACCGTTTCACTGTACCTCACTTTGGTACCTTATAACTCACAAACCAGGCCGAGTCGGTCCTTGAGCCAATTGACAAAGTTGTTGTCCACCCATAGCTCTACAACATTGTCAATATCACCATCACCTAGTTCTAAATGGTTTAGGATATATAGTGTCTAGAAAATCGGGTTTCAGTCGGCTTAATGACTGAAACTACGTTTTAGTTTCGAAGTGCACCACTTTGGAGCTCTATGGTTTCAAATCTAGGCCGAACCAGTCCAAACTCCAATTGAAAAACTTGTAGCCCTCATGTAGCTCTACAAAATTGGTGTAATCATCTTCGACTAACTCAAGCTAGTTTAGGAGATACTCTTCGTTGAAATCGCGCTGTTAGTCATCTAATGACGGCTTTCATTCAGTCAAACCGGCCTCGTTTGTCTGTCGTGGCCGACCGGAGACAGGACAACGGCGACGCATGGGGGCTCGGTGGCGGCCATGCCCCGGCCGTGGTCCCACCAGTCAGACCATAGGGCCTTCAAGGACGCCACGAAGTTGGACCCTGTCCCTCACTCGCGCCTCTGCTTCCCTCTCGCCCTCTCCGAGCCAGGGCGGAGCACCGAGGTGCCATTGCCGCCGTGCCACTTCCCCGCGCTCGTGCGCCGTCGTCGTTGAGTCTTGGCTCAATTCCTCCCGCCAGCGACCCCGCAACATCTCCCTCTACCACCTCCACCCCTTTTCGGGAGCGTTTGAGCGAAGGTGAGGCCACATTGCTCGCTTCCGCCGCCACGGCCACGTTCGGGACCTCGCCGGAGTTTGAGGCCACCGTGGTCAGAGCGGCTCGGCCCTTCTCATCCCTCCCTTTTCCCTTAGTTAGCTTTCCAGTGACCCCGGGAAACTCGGAGCGGGCTTGGTTGAGGCGGTAGGGGCTCACCATCGCCGGTGTACCGCCGCGCACCTCCACCGTGCCGCCATGCCCGACGGCGAGCACCTTCTGTAACACTCCGGTGTTACGCAAGCATTTGCATGGCAATCATATGCATGGCATTTCATATCATCATAATCATACATGTTAATATTATAATTTGAGTGAAATAAAAGCTTAGAAAGTGGTATTTGAGGTGTAATGTACAATGTGCTAATCACATTCCATCAAAATTTTGCAACTAAAAATTTTATATCACTTAGAATTATAGGTCAAAATTTTTGGAGCAACTAAATGACTCAAAGTTTTGTCAAAAAGCTTGTTCAAAAATATTAATTAAAATATTCAAAAATCCTCTCTAAATTAGCTTTTATTCTTCAATTCAAAATCTATTGAGAATTTTTAGTTGGCCCCTTAATCAAAGTTGTAGAGAATTAAATTCTAAGCAACTTTTATTTTTAGGTTAATTCCAGAAAATGTCTTCTTCTTGTTCAAAATGGGGTTTGAAATCTGTGTTTGAATTTGATTTGAAATGAAAAATTTGAAAAAAAAAATAAATCCAGCTTAGCAGGCCGCCGCCTCGGATTCGGCCCGCTGGCCGAATCGGCCCGCGCCACTCCCGCGCGCGCGCCCGCAGCCGCCTCCGCCTCGGCCCGGCCCGGCCTGCCTCCACGTCGCTCCTCTTCTTCCCGCCCGCGCGCGCGCGCTGTCGCCCCGGCAGAAAACGCCCGCCGCGTGGCGGCCGCATGCCGGCGACGCCACCGCGTGGCCGCCGTGGACCCCGCGCCCACGCTCCGCTTCAAAATCGCCCGGGCACCTGGTTTCTCTCCCACTTGCGCCTTGGTTGCTTCCCTTCTTCCTCCCTCCGGTGAAACCGCAGCGACACATCGCTCGCCACCGAGCTCCGCCACCGTCCCCGCCCTGTTCCGGCACCGGTGGACCACCTCTGTCTAATTGCCCATGCACGAGGCTCCGCCCCATCCTCCCCTCCTCCGAACGGGTGTCACCATCCCCTCGTTTGCCTCGGTAGGGCTCAATTTCCCTCGCTCCGCCGCGCCATCGCGTCGGTGCCGCCGAAACCATGCCCCGCGCACCGCCTCACTCGCTCTCTCTCTGCCCTCCCGCGTCCTCTTCACGTGTTCGCTACTCTCTTGCAAGCATGTTGCGCTCCTTAGCTGGTCGCGGTTTGGCCGAAGCCGGCCGTTGGCCCTCGGCCGCCGCCGTGACGGCGAGACCCTGGACGCCGGCGACCGCGCTCCGTTTCCCCCTCCTCTCGGTGGACTGGGCTACGCCCTGTGGGCCGCGCCCCGAGCAGGCCGGCTCGGCCATTCCCCCGCGCGCGCGATGCCAGGCCGAGAACGGCTATGGGCCGCTTGACTCCCCGGGCCGGCCCAGTGCCGTTATGAAAATCCATTTCCATTTTCTTTTATTATTCTTGTTGAAAATGCTTTGAAAAAATGTTTTAGTAGTCATTTCAGCTCCAAAAATTGTGAAATAAATTTCTAGAGATTCATTGGAACCAGATCTATAATCTAAAAATATTGCATGTCATTTTTGGGATACTTTTCTGTAGAGCTTTAATTAATTCTTAATATTGCTGATATCTTGTAAAATAGCTAGTAAATCCTATATGTATCAGAAAAATATGATTTCAAGTTTGTTAATCTTCTTATATCATGTACTTCCTAGGAAAAATATGTTTCATGCATGTGCTGTGGGAAAATGTTGAAGTGTAGTTCAAGTGCCTTTAATGGCTGATTTTTGTTATTTTTGCTAGAGAGCAAACTTTGTATAAAACATGCATGTGATAATTTTTGTACAGTCATAGTATGCTATAAAGAACCTAGGAAAAATACTAATTCTGTTGTTTGACACTTTTCATAGTACAAAGTAATTTCATGCTCATTTTGATGCTATAGCTTGTCATTTTTGTATAGGATAGTTTACTTATCCAAATGTCCTGTAATTGTTATGGTAGTCTGTTTAGAGTAGTATTATGCTACTGTAATTTTCTTAGATTTTTAGGAGCATCAGAAATATATGTTGCTATTCAAACCTACTATTATTACTTAGGGTTTAAGCAAGTGTTGCTTTAAGTGTGATTAAGAAATTAGTAAAGCTTTGGTGTATCTTTGAAGCATTTCATAAGGTAGGTTAACTTAACATAATAGTAGTAGAAGAGAATGCAGTAGATAACATGTGCTTGTAGTGTATAGTTTCTGGATGATGTTGACTACCTTGCATTTCAACATATTCATTGCATTCATCTCCTTCGATGCATACTTGCATAATCACTTACGCGCATTGCATCATACAGGATCGCAAACCGAGAACCCAGTCGTCTTACCCGAGGAGCCAGAGGAGCAGATCGAGGTGCAGCAGCAGGAGGTGACAGAAGCCGAAGAAGAGGCCGGTGAAGATCTCCCGGAGTGCCCCGACCACCGTCCAAGCTCCTTCGAGAGAGGCAAGCCCCGGAGCATTTCTCTCCCGGTTTGCAAATAATTTATTATTAACTTTACTTAATTTGATGCATTACGTTTAGGAGTTGTTTGCAAACGTTGCTGCATTATACCTGGCTTACCTTTGTTAGACTATATCCTTGTTACCCTCGTATCCGCAGTCGAGTCAATGCTTAGCTGGCTTAGACCGGTAGAAGTCGGGTGATTTCCTGTCACCTGCAAGCTATAGGTGGTTACCTGGATCTGTTTGGATAATTATGAAGTCATGGTATAACTAAGTGTGAAATGAAATTGAGACCGGGCGGAAACTTGCAGGGTTTCGGACTGTAGTGTTTTCCGTCTGTGTCGATTAAGGACCGTCCGTTGTTGTCCCTCGGGTCATGTTGAACGTATGCCTCACATTTAGCTGGCCGGATAAAGTACCTTCCGACCGTGAAACTGGGAGATTATTCGGGCCGAGTGGATTGCCCGCAACGCACTGTACCGGAGCAGTAGTGGCAGGATACGGGGGCACGATGATAAGGCCAAAGAGCAGTCGGGTGGCCCTCGGGTACAAGTGGTTCCTGGCAAGCTCGTGACTTTACCTGAATGGTTGACTCGGCGACCAACACCTCACTTTAGCGGGTGAGTGAGGTTTGTGTGAGGAATAACTTACCAGCTGGTTAATAATCGATTCGAATCGCCATCGTTCACTGGATAGTGAACACTTGACTTGAGCTACTTCATCGTAGTAATATTGATGAAACACTTGGATAGTTATGTGAAAAATGGCATGGTAATTATTGTTAATGATCAATCGTAATCATTACTTGCTTAATTACATGGTTACTCTAGTATAAGTGCAAACATAGTTGACAGGTAATAAAGATTATAATCCTGCATGCTTTTGTAAACAAACTGTTAGTTTATATGCTTTTCTTGCAAATGAGTCAGCTACCCCACCAAAAAGCCTATCATGATTCCTTGGTGTCTTTTATTTCTGGTTTATGACGGGTAAGTCTAGCTGAGTACCTTCTCGTACTCAGGGCTTTGTTCCCACTTGTTGCAGATGGACAGATGTACTATGGCTATTGTATCAACTATCTCTATCCTGCAATGGGCGAAGCATAGGACCATGGGCAATGGTCATTCGCTACTTCTTGTCTGATGCTTTTGCTGGAGATGGTCACAAGCTGGCACTTTATTTAAAAATGTTGTGTGTGTGCGTGATTTGAACTACCGCTTCCGCTACTTTTATTCAAATCTGGTTTGTAATAACTATGTTTAAACTCCGATGTATTTTATGCCACGAACATTTATGTAACTTATGATGGTGACCGCTAAACTTAGTACGATCTTGGCTGTTATGTGAAAGGGTTTGAAATCCGTCGAGATTTCACGGACTACCGGGTTATACGGGCTTAAGTTTGTTAAATTGTCCTTCCGTTGGATGATTTTCCTACTTAATCTCGTATAATTGGGCGGTTCTATGACAGCTGGCATCGGAGCATGGGTTAGCGTGATTACTGTTCATAAGTGTATTTAAAACAAAATTCTGTTTAAAAAGTGTGATTTTAAAACTAAATGTATGCCAGTGGTCATATCCTGTATGCCCAGTTAAGGACTCTAGGTGGCTATTTAAGTACTAACTTGGGGTTCTTGCACCATATTTCTCTTTCGTTGCTCATACGGCGTGATATTGTATGAGTGCCACTTAATTGAGTGGTAATGTATGGATTAGTTACCTCTACGCTTTGGTAAGTGTGAGCTGTGAGAGCATGATCGGATACACCGCCGATCTAGGGAGAGTGTTTTATATGATACTAGAATAATTACATGTTGTACACATGTTTTTATGAAAGTATCGCATGTGTGGGTGTTCCGTCCGTTGAGGCGATGCCGTCAATAGGACGATGTGTTTGGGTAGTTACTACCATTGTACACGCATCTGGAGATTCATGTAGAGCGCGTAGGTAGATTTACTGCTTTCATGCATTCATGGGGAATGGTCTGAAATGAATTTTCTGCAGGTACATAACAGCGTTTATCGTGTAGATCGAATTAGTTACGTATATGAGAGATCGTTGGTATGCCACCGAATTCATCATTAGATGTCTGTATTTTCTAAGTTTGTGAGAACGTAAGACTCGCGCATGCATCATACTGCCTAAGCATTTCATTCATAACCTGCATTCCTCCCCTTATAAAAAAGGATTATCCCAGTTTGATAAAAGTGACATCAACTTAAAATATGTCTCACCGGGTAATTTAAAACTTGTGCTACAGATGGCCCGCACGAAGAAGACTGCCCGTAAGTCCACTGGTGGAAGAGCACCACGTCACCAGATGGCCCCGCGGGAGCGCCGCAGCACGGACACTTTTCTAAGTGAGTTTGGCATGCCCACCTTGCTTTGGAGAGTGCTCCATGATGTGGGGTACCCAGAGGGTCAAGAGCCGGTGTACTCTTGGAATGAGAGCCAGCTAGCTGAGGATGGACTTGCAATAGTGGAGATCACCGTCCCTGCCCTTGGTGATGCGCCAGAATGGGCTGGTTGGCATTTGGAGTTTGAAGGGCGCACTCCAGTTGAGGGTGCAGAGGGTGCAGCCTTTCACGTCATCCAAGACATAATGAGCAGGTTTCCTAATGAGTTGGCAGTAGCCTTGGCCGGTACCTTCCCGAGAGATGATCCTCGTGATGCCATTTGGGTGCAGCCACAAGGTAGTGCTTTGGTCAGAGGCCCAAGTGAAGGACAGGCTAGCGACAACCACACGATGAGTGCCATGTATGCAGCCATCAGAGCATACCAGGGTCTTGAGAATACCTATTGGACCTTGACTGGTCTAAGAGGTAATGATCGGCTTGAAGCAAGGAAGCAAAAGAAGAAGCAAGCACGTGCTATAGCTAGCTTGCAGGAGCAGTTGGCCGACATGAGCTTGCAGCGAGATCGGGCTCTCGAGAGAGGTGAGAGTGCTATGCAGCGGGTGCAGACGTTGACTCAGGCCAACAGAAATGCAGATCGCATGATGGGACAGCTAGTGCAGGAAAGGAATGAAGCCTGGAACGAGAGGGACCTTCTCAGGCAAAGGGTCGAGGAGCTAGAAGGGTATAACGCCAACTTGCATGAAGAGTTCCATGCCCTCTACAACGGGATAGGCCCATACGCTCCTCCGGACGCCGCCCAGATGGACGTCGACGATGATGCCGCTACTGATGGTAGCAATGGTGACGCCTCCGACCTCGACGACGGCCCCGAGGAGTAGGCTAGTCGCCTTGCGTTAGTGATAGGCTTTATCGCGATGGCCTTCTTTTGGTTCCCATGTATCGTGTTGTATCCTGTTCGATCTTGAGACTGGCAATCTTTTGGATCTTGGTTGTGTATGTGATGCTTAAACGCATGAAAGTCCAGTGTATGTATGCTGGCAACATGGTTGTATGGAACGCGATGTTGCATTCGAAGTAATTTGATTAGTGATGTTGTTTTAATTGGAATGTGATTATTGTGCCTCTATTTTATTGCATGACTTGTTCTCTCCAATAAATTCAGTATGGCATGATTGTTCATTCGGATACAATTACTACCACTTCGCTCAATTATTACTTGTTGCTAAAATATGCAGATGGCAAACACTCGCCGTGCCACGTATGAGGCCGCTGAAACTGGTGGCAATGGTGCAGGGGCTGGTGGGGGTGGCGCAAGCAACGTCAATCACCAGGAGCCACAGCCAGAGCCACATTTGCCCCCTCCTCCACCGCTCACTGTAGAAGTGTTCTTCGCATAGTTTCTTGGAAGCCAGCGCAACGCCGAGCAGTCACAAAGGAATATGGAAGATTTTCTGCGTACCATCGCTGAAAACATTCAGAGAGGAAATAATCAAGGTGGTGGCCATGGAGTGAACCAGTACAGCAATTTCAAGGATTTCATGGATACTAGGCCACCTATTTTCAAGGAAGCAGCAGAGCCACTCGATGCTGAAGAATGGATCAACACTATGGAAGATAAGTTTCGTGTGCTGAGACTGATAGAAGTTCTGAAGACAGAATATGCTGCACATCAGTTACAAGGACCAGCAGGGATGTGGTGGAAGCATCACCGCACCACCTTTCCTCCCAATGCCCAGATTACTTGGAGAGAATTCACTGAAGCGTTTAGGGGAGTTTATATTCCCCTAGGGTTGGTTGAGATGAAGCTCGGAGAGTTCTTAGCCTTAAATCAGGGTACCAAGACTGTAACACAGTATTTGCATGCATTTAACAACTTGTGCCGTTATGCTCCAGACATGGTCGACACAGATGCAAAGAGAATTGCTAGTTTCAAGAGAGGGTTAAGTCCGAAGATGATGAAGCATGTGGGTACCAATACCCGCGTCAGGTTCAATGACTTTGTCAGTGATTGTTTGAAACAAGAAAAGAACAACAACGCCTACACCGCATCCAAGAATCGTAAGAGGGTGTTTGAGTCAGGACCATCACAGTCCAGAGTTGTCACTGCAAATCGTCTTTCTTATCGTCCGTCCGCACCTGGTGCAAGGTTCAGGCCTCCACAGCATAAAACTCAGAACTACAAGGGACCACAGAAGCCGTACAAGATGGCCGTGCCGCCAGCAAAGATCACCGCAGCCGCAGAACAGAGCAACTCCAAGGGAGCAGTAGGATCTGCTGGTACAGTGAAGGGGCCCTGCTACAATTATGGTCAGCCAGGCCACTTTTCAAAGTTCTGCCCTTATCCGCCTAGAAAGAAACAACAGACTTACACTGCCCGTGTGCACCATACCACCGTTAATGAGATTCCTGAAGGAGAACCTGTAACTGTCGGTAAGTTTCTTGTTAACCATCACCCTGCAGTTGTTCTATTTGATTCTGGATCCTCGCATTCTTTTATGAGTCAAGCATTTGCACGGAAGCATGAACAACTATGCACAGAATTGAGTTATGGTTATCGCATAAGTTCAGCAGGGGCTGATGTGCTAACCAATAAGATGGTTAGAGGGGCAACCCTTGAGTTAGATAGTCGGAAGTTTCGAGTGAACCTGATAGTTATGCCAGGACTAGTTTTGGATGTAATAATAGGAATGAACTAGATGAAAGACTGGGGAGCAGTCATAGATACAAGCAGTCGATTGCTTACCCTTAAGGATCCGCAGGCAGAGGGTACTTTTCAGGTACCATTGCCCAAAAGAACAGACCTTGAGAGTGTGACCTGTGCCATGGAAGTTGTTCCTATCCGCCAGATCCCGGTAGTGTGTGAATTCCCGGATGTGTTTCCAGAAGAGTTACCTGGCCTTCCTCCAGATAGAGATGTTGAGTTTGGAATCGAGTTGATCCTCGGAACAACTCCTATTTCGAGAAGACCTTATCGGATGCCTTCGGATGAGTTAGCTGAGTTGAAAAAGCAACTGGAAGAATTGCTAAAGAAGGGGTTTATCCGACCAAGTAAGTCTGAATGGGGATGTCCTGCCTTGTTCGTGAAGAAAAAGAAAGAGGGTACTCTGAGGATGTGTGTGGATTATCGACCTCTTAATGCGGTAACTATCAAGAATAAATATCCTTTGCCTCATATCGATGTTTTGTTTGATCAGTTGGCTAAAGCTAGGGTGTTCTCCAAGATAGATCTAAGATCAGGGTATCATCAGATAAAGATCAGGCCACAAGATGTCCCAAAAACCGCCTTTTCTACCAGATACGGGTTGTACGAGTATCTTGTTATGTCCTTTGGCTTAACAAATGCTCCTGCATATTTTATGTATCTGATGAATACGGTTTTCATGCCAGAGTTGGATAAGTTTGTAGTTGTCTTCATTGATGACATTCTAGTGTACTCTGAGAATGAGAAAGATCATGAAGAACATCTGAGAATTGTCTTGACCAGACTAAGAGATCATAAGTTGTATGCTAAGTTCAGCAAATGTGAATTTTGGTTGAAGAAAGTTCCTTTCCTTGGTCATATTCTATCGGAGAACGGAGTTTCGGTAGATCCGAGCAAAGTGCAAGAGGTTATGCATTGGAAAACTCCAACCACAGTGCCAGAAGTCAGGAGTTTCCTAGGGTTAGCTAGTTACTATCGCCGCTTTATCCCAGACTTCTCGAAGATTGCTAAGCCAATGACAAGTCTATTATAGAAAGATCATAAGTTCGTGTGGACAGAGGAGTGTGAGACAGCTTTCCACACCTTGCGAAAACTGTTGACCACTACTCCAGTTCTTGCACAGCCAGACATCGAGAAACCTTTTGATGTGTTCTGTGACGCATCAAAAACAGGATTAGGCTATGTTCTGATGCAAGAAGGAAGAGTCATTGCTTATGCCTCCCGTCAGCTGAGAAAACATGAAATCAATTATCCGACACATGATCTTGAGCTTGCCGCCGTGGTGCATGCCTTAAAGATTTGGAGACACTATTTACTTGGTAATGTGTGCAATATTTTCACCGATCACAAGAGTCTCAAGTACATTTTCACCCAACCAGAATTGAACATGAGACAACGAAGATGGTTAGAACTAATTAAAGATTACAACTTGAATGTACAGTATCACCCTGGGAAAGCCAATGTGGTAGCCGATGCTTTGAGTAGAAAGTCGTATTGTCTGAATATGCAACCCTTACTCGAAGATGGTTTTAATCTAATACACCCTGTCGTGTTACACAGTATTCAGATCAGTTGTACCTTGGAGAGTAAGATAATAGAAGGTCAGAAAGCAGACAAAAGGATATTCCACATCAAAAGGAAAATTAAAGAAGAACCTTCAAAACACTTCAGAGTGGACGAGCAGGACGTGTTGTGGTTCGACAACTGTCTTGTTGTTCCAAAGGATAGAGAGCTTAAGAATAAAATTATGGATGAAGCTCATCACTCTAAGTTATCCATTCATCCTGGCAGTAGTAAAATGTATCAAGAACTAAGGCCTCATTTTTGGTGGACAAAGATGAAGAAGGAAATTGCAGCTTATGTAGCCAGATGTGACACATGTTGTCGAGTAAAAGCTATTCACATGAAACCTGCCGGATTGTTGCAACCTTTGTCAGTACCTAGTTGGAAGTGGGATGATATAAGTATGGATTTCATCACAGGTTTGCCCACTACTCAGAAAGGCCATGATTCGATTTGGGTAATCGTGGACCGTCTTACCAAGACCGCTCACTTTTTGCCTGTCAAGACAGCTTATAGACCACCTCAATATGCCGAGAAGTATATTGCGGAGATTGTGAGATTGCATGGCATACCGAAGACTATAGTGTCTGACAGAGGGTCACAGTTCACTGCTCACTTTTGGGAGCATTTGCACAAAGGTTTGGGGACTAGTCTGATTCGTAGCACTGCCTATCATCCTCAAACAGATGGTCAGACTGAAAGAGTTAATGTTGTTTTAGAAGATATGTTGAGAGCTTGTGTGTTGTCTTCCAGAGGTTCATGGGAGTCATGGTTACCTCTAGCAGAATTCGCATATAATAATAGCTATCAAGAAAGTATCAAAATAGCACCTTTTGAGGCTTTGTATGGACGAAAGTGCAGAACACCTTTAAACTGGATTGAGCCAGGGGAAAAAAGGTATTATGGTATTGACTTCGTGGAAGAAGCCGAAAAGAAAGTTCATATCATTCAGCAAAATATGAGAGCAGCTCAGTCACGTCAGAAAAGTTATGCGGATAAGAGAAGGAGACCACTTGTGTTTGAAGTTGGTGACTATGTTTATCTGAAAGTCACGCCAATGAAGAAGAAGCGGTTTGGATTACGCAGAAAGCTTGCCGCCAGATTTGTCGGACCTTACAAAATCTTAGAAAGAAAGGGTCCAGTGGCTTACAAATTGGAATTACCAGAATCAATGGGTGCTATATTCCCAGTTTTTCATATATCACATCTCATGAAATGTTTGCGCGTTCCAGAGGAAATAATTAAACCCCGAAGCATAAAACTTAAGTCAGATCTGGTGTATCATGAGCAGCCAATTCGAGTTTTGGATTCCAAAGAAAGGGCTACTCGGAACAGTGTGGTGAAAACATATAAGATACAATGGAGTCATCATGATGAGGGAGATGCATCGTGGGAAACGGGTGAATACCTACAAAAAGCATACGAAGATTTTTATAATAAATGGTTCGTAACCCAAATCTCGGGACGAGATTTTTATAAGGGGGGAGGGCTGTAACACTCCGGTGTTACGCAAGCATTTGCATGGCAATCATATGCATGGCATTTCATATCATCATAATCATACATGTTAATATTATAATTTGAGTGAAATAAAAGCTTAGAAAGTGGTATTTGAGGTGTAATGTACAATGTGCTAATCACATTCCATCAAAATTTTGCAACTAAAAATTTTATATCACTTAGAATTATGGGTCAAAATTTTTGGAGCAACTAAATGACTCAAAGTTTTGTCAAAAAGCTTGTTCAAAAAATATTAATTAAGATATTCAAAAATCCTCTCTAAATTAGCTTTTATTCTTCAATTCAAAATCTATTGAGAATTTTTAGTTGGCCCCTTAATTAAAGTTGTAGAGAATTAAATTCTAAGCAACTTTTATTTTTGGGTCAATTCCAGAAAATGTCTTCTTCTTATTCAAAATGGGGTTTGAAATCTGTGTTTGAATTTGATTTGAAATGAAAAATTTGAAAAAAAATCAAATCCAGCTTAGCAGGCCGCCGCCTCGGATTCGGCCCGCTGGCCGAATCGGCCCGCGCCACTCCCGCGCGCGCGCCCGCAGCCGCCTCCGCCTCGGCCCAGCCCGGCCTACCTCCGCGTCGCTCCTCTTCTTCCCGCCCGCGCGCGCGCGCTGTCGCCCCGGCAGAAAACGCCCGCCGCGTGGCGGCCGCATGCCGGCGACGCCACCGCGTGGCCGCCGTGGACCCCGCGCCCGCGCTCCGCTTCAAAATCGCCCAGGCACCTGGTTTCTCTCCCACTTGCGCCTCGGTTGCTTCCCTTCTTCCTCCCTCCGGTGAAACCACAGCGACACATCGCTCGCCACCGAGCTCCGCCACCGTCCCCGCCCTGTTCCGGCACCGGTGGACCACCTCCGTCTAATTGCCCGTGCACGAGGCTCCGCCCCATCCTCCCCTCCTCCGAACGGGTGTCGCTATCCCCTCGTTTGCCTCGGTAGGGCTCAATTTCCCTCGCTCCGCCGCGCCATCGCGTCGGTGCCGCCGAAACCATGCCCCGCGCACCGCCTCACTCGCTCTCTCTCTGCCCTCCCGCGTCCCCTTCACGTGTTCGCTACTCTCTTTCAAGTTTGTTAATCTTCTTATATCATGTACTTCCTAGGAAAAATATGTTTCATGCATGTGCTGTGGGAAAATGTTGAAGTGTAGTTCAAGTGCCTTTAATGGCTGATTTTTGTTATTTTTGCTAGAGAGCAAACTTTGTATAAAACATGCATGTGATAATTTTTGTACAGTCATAGTATGCTATAAAGAACCTAGGAAAAATATTAATTCTATTGTTTGACACTTTTCATAGTACAAAGTAATTTCATGCTCATTTTGATGCTATAGCTTGTCATTTTTGTATAGGATAGTTTACTTATCCAAATGTCCTGAAATTTTTATGGTAGTCTGTTTAGAGTAGTATTATGCTACTGTAATTTTCTTAGATTTTTAGGAGTATCAGAAATATATGTTGCTATTCAAACCTACTATTATTACTTAGGGTTTAAGCAAGTGTTGCTTTAAGTGTGATTAAGAAATTAGTAAAGCTTTGGTGTATCTTTGAAGCATTTCATAAGGTAGGTTAACTTAACATAATAGTAGTAGAAGAGAATGCAGTAGATGACATGTGCTTGTAGTGTATAGTTTCTGGATGATGTTGACTACCTTGCATTTCAACATATTCATTGCATTCATCTCCTTCGATGCATACTTGCATAATCACTTACGCGCATTGCATCATACAGGATCGCAAACCGAGAACCCAGTCGTCTTACCCGAGGAGCCAGAGGAGCAGATCGAGGTGCAGCAGCAGGAGGTGACAGAAGCCGAAGAAGAGGCCGGTGAAGATCTCCCGGAGTGCCCCGACCACCGTCCAAGATCCTTCGAGAGAGGCAAGCCCCGGAGCATTTCTCTCCTGGTTTACAAATAATTTATTATTAACTTTACTTAATTTGATGCATTACGTTTAGGAGTTGTTTGCAAACGTTGCTGCATTATACCTGGCTTACCTTTGTTAGACTATATCCTTGTTACCCTGGTATCCGCAGTCGAGTCAATGCTTAGCTGGCTTAGACCGGTAGAAGTCGAGTGATTTCCTGTCACCTGCGAGCTATAGGTGGTTACCTGGATCTGTTTGGATAATTATGAAGTCATGGTATAACTAAGTGTGAAATGAAATTGAGACCGGGCGGAAACTTGCAGGGTTTCGGACTGTAGTGTTTTCCGTCTGTGTCGATTAAGGACCGTCCGTTGTTGTCCCTCGGGTCATGTTGAACGTATGTCTCACATTTAGCTGACCGGATAAAGTACCTTCCGATCGCGAAACTGGGAGATTATTCGGGCCGAGTGGATTGCCCGCAACGCACTGTACCGGAGCAGTAGTGGCAGGATACGGGGGCGCGATGATAAGGCCAAAGAGCAGTCGGGTGGCCCCCGGGTACAAGTGGTTCCTGGCAAGCTCGCGACTTTACCTGAATGGTTGACTCGGCAACCAACACCTCACTTTAGCGGGTGAGTGAGGTTTGTGTGAGGAATAACTTACCAGCTGGTTAATAATCGATTCGAATCGCCATCGTTCACTGGATAGTGAACACTTGACTTGAGCTACTTCATCGTAGTAATATTGATGAAACACTTGGATAGTTATGTGAAAAATGGCATGGTAATTATTGTTAATGATCAATCGTAATCATTACTTGCTTAATTACATGGTTACTCTAGTATAAGTGCAAAAATAGTTGACAGGTAATAAAGATTATAATCCTACATGATTTTGTAAACAAACTGTTAGTTTATATGCTTTTCTTGCAAATGAGACAGCTACCCCACCAAAAAGTCTATCATAATTCCTTGGTGTCTTTTATTTCTGGTTTATGACGGGTAAGTCTAGCTGAGTATATTCTCGTACTCAGGGCTTTGTTTCCACTTGTTGCAGATGGACAGATGTACTATGGCTATTGTATCAACTGTCTCTATCCTGCAATGGGCGAAGCATAGGACCATGGGCAATGGTCATTCGCTACTTCTCGTCTGATGCTTTTGCTGGAGATGGTTACAAGCTGACACTTTATTTAAAAATGTTGTGTGTGTGCGTGATTTGAACTAACGCTTCCGCTACTTTTATTCAAACCGATGTATTTTATAATAACTATGTTTAAACTCCGATGTATTTTATGCCGCGAACATTTATGTAATTTATGATGGTGACCACTAAACTTAGTACGATCTTGGCTGTTATGTGAAAGGGTTTGAAATCCGTCGAGATTTCACGGACTACCGGGTTATACGGGCTTAAGTTTGTTAAATTGTCCTTTCGTTGGATGATTTTCCTACTTAATCTCGTATAATTGGACGGTTCTGTGACACCTTCCCGTGGCTCTGCCGCCCCGTTCTTGCCACCAATCGACTTAGCTCGATGACGTGGTCATACTCGTCCGCTCAGCTTCGCCGGTCGGCTCACCGACGGCGAGCTCCGGCGACCGTAGCTCCTCCCCTCCGCCTCTCTCTCTCTGACCGGTGGGACCGTCTGGTCAGTCGCACGCGCGCGCGGGCGGGAGCCGTAGCAGGCCGCACGCAGGAGCGGGCCACGCCGCGAGATGTGAGCCGCGTTGGCTTTGCGGGCCGGCCCAGTAACAAATCCGATTTATTTTATTTCTTTTTATTCTGTCACAGTTTTAGATAATGTTTAGGAAATGTAGATCTAGGGTTTTACTTGCCCAAAAATTTTGAGATAAATTTTGTTGGGATCTAAAGGGTGTGTAGTATTTTAGAAAAATATGATTTGGTTATGTGATGTGTAGTTTCTGGGATATTTAAATAGGTCTTTGAAATGTGTTTTAATTCACATGCAAACTTGTTTAAATCATATCTTGAGTTTCATTCTTTCAAAAATTATGAAATTTGGTGGGTAGGCTAACTTAGACTTGCTCTAGCTCTGGTAAAAATTTGGGCAGTAGTGCTTAAGTACTTTTCAAGTTATAATGCTATCTTGTTATTTTAGGAAATATTTAAATGAATTTTTGTAATTTTTCTACATGTGCAATGTTCATGTAACTTTTTGGAGGATGTCTTGGTACCCTAGAGTGTCTAAGAAAATTAGGAAATCTGTTGTTTGACACTTTTTACTAGGCGTTGTTATTTATACAAAAATAAGCCTTTTTGGCTTGTGAATTTTGTGTAGGAAGTTCCTATAAATGAATTTAGTTCAAATTTTTACAGTAGCCTCTTTTTGAGTCAAAGAGTCTACTGTAATTTTTGTAGAATTTTAGGAGTAGTTTACATATATGTTTAAAATTCCACATAATTACTTAAGTAAATTAAGAAATGAGTTTAAATAAATATTTTAGGTGGGCCAACCTTACTTTCTGGTGTTTTTGTGACCTATGTGAACTTGTGGTAACATTAGTTTGGTCTTATGGGATGTTTGCCACATCAATAAATATTTAACCTTTACAATTCTAGGTTTTCTGGACAGCTGGCAGTATTTCTAGATTTGATCCTTGATAAAAGTGTTTGCTAGAAAACTTGTAAATACCAAAGTTGTAGTAAACTTGGTAAATTAGCTTGTATCAAAATTTGGGAGCATTTGGCTTAGTAGTTTGGGAGTTATTGCTGTTTAAAGTGACAGTCCAGAATTGGCTACTCTCTGTTTAGAGAGGACAGATTCTGGAACTTTAGAATTTCGACTAGGTAAACTTTGGAATTAAGTGTTGTGGTCTGTAAATAATTTGTGGTGCATTTCATAAGCTTTTCAGATTGTCTTAGACCATATCTTTTGGAGTTGGAAATCTCCAGTTATGTTAGAAACAAGTAGCTGCTGTCCAGAATGTCTTACTGTGATATTTTGGGTTGGATGTGATAACCTAAATAATGTCACTCTTGTGTTTGTTAGGTGTTAGGGCCTTAACCGAAGATGAACAACTATACCTTAGGTTGAGTAGCTTAGGTAAGTACTTCTCCACCGGAGAAGAGATTTGCACGTACTGATAAAGTAACTTGATTAGATTATTGTTTTTATTTCTGAAATGCATTTCATTCCGAGCATGTTGCACCTTTATGCATCCATGATATTTATTGTGCATTCATGCAATAGGTGTACCGGAGGGGGTAACTCTCCACGAATTCGAGCCTGTGATTCCGGAGGAAGTCCAGGACCTGCCGGAGCAGCCAGAGGAACCAACCGGCGACGAAGCTCCTGCCAAAGATCTACCTGAGTGTCCTGACCACCGGCCCTCGACCTTTCTAAAAGGCAAGCCCCGGTGCATGCTGAACCTACTATTTTATAAAGTCATCTTGAGTACTTTTAATTGTTTACTGCATTAACTTGTAGGAGTTATATGAAAACACTTGTTGCATTATACCTGTCCTTGTCTAGATATCGTACTTAACCCTATATTAGGTTTAGGCACGTGTCAATGCTTAGCCCTGCTTAGTACGGTAGAAGTCGGGTGATTTCCGGTCATCCGCGAGATGTAGGAAGGAGTCACGAGTGGCTCTATGGCTATCGTTGATGGAACCATGCTTTAAAATGAAATTGAGACCGGACGGAAATTTGATAGTACAGCTGCAAGACACTTCACGTCTTGGGTGTGGAGCTATACTCGTCTGAGTCGTTTAAGGGCCGATTCGCTGTACGTCCTTGAGTCATGTTGAACGCAGTCTAACACTTAGTTGGCCGGATAAGCCGTTCCGACCGCGAAGCCGAGTAATGTGGTTCAGGCCGGGAATCGAATGGTAGGTTGCTTCTTGGAGGAGAGAAAGGATGTGCTTGGGGACATTTGCGTGAGACCAAGGGGGGGTTAGAGTCCCTATCACCTGGCAGAGTGTCGCCCTTGGGGTCGCGACATTATTCGGACCCACGATTCCTGAATCATATGAAACAGTGGCCTGTGCGACCCTGGCAGGGATCTGCACAATGAGTGTTAGAAATACCCCTCCAGCTGGATAGGAATTCGATTCGAATCGCCGTCGCTCCCAGTTAGTGAGCACTTGACTTGAGCAGCGGCAACGTAGATCTCATTAAATAAACTGGTGGTTAAGGGAATGATACAATGTTGCCACAATGATATACCAGCTATGGATATAATAATAATGTTGTTTGATTATACTCAAGTGAATGTTTAGTACAGGTGCTAAGATAGATCACAGGTAAATGCTAAAAATAACTGCTAGTACAGGTTATAAGAGTCTCAATTACTTATGCCTTTATGCAAAAATGTGATGTCAGCTAGCCTCTTGTGTAAGCCTTGCATAATCCTTGGTGTCATCTTATTTCTGGTTTTCGACGGGTAAGTCTAGCTGAGTACATTCCAGTACTCAGGGTTTATTCCCTCCTGTTGCAGATGATATGCTCTACCAAGGCTTCTGCAAAAATTGTCTCCACCCTGCGGGTGACAAAGACTAGATCACTAGGGCGTGATCATCTTCATGTACTTTCCTGATGCTTTTGTGGGTTGTTGATCAACAAGACTGGCAGTAGTTAAACAACTGGTGTGTGTTTGCTTCCGCTACTTTTATAAACTTGGTTTGTAATATTTGCGACTCCGTGTGTGTAAACTTATTTCAGAACTACTTGTGAAATGTAACGTATGATGTTGTATGTTGAATGATGCGATCCTGGTTGTAAGCAAGGTGGTTTGAAATCCTTCGTGGTTTCGATTGACTACCGGGATTATATGGGCTCAAGTTCGAAAATTTGAGCACTTCGGTGCTTGTTTTTGTACTTGTGCTCTTATAATTTGGTCGGTTCTGTTACACATATAAGACCTAAAAGTTTTCAAAGCATTGGAGAATCTGAATTGACATATAAACTTGTCAGCAACTATAAAATTTCATAGTAAATAAATTACTATTATGGCTGGTTGGTGGCCTCTAATAAATTTTCAGAAATGATGTTTTTCTCTAAAATGCCTTCTATTAACAGACATGGTGTAGTGGCACATAGAGTTTCATGTATGTTGGACATGTTCTTTGGCGTGTACACGTTTTAGTATGTTGTGGGCATGTATGTACGGTAGGGTTACTTGCACAAAAAATGGTAGTTTATATATGCTAGCTAAATTATGTCATATCCAAAGTTACAAAAATAAAAAGATTTATCACATTCAATAGATCTGGTATACATCAATTAGATCAAAAAAGATCTTTATATCTAAAACTTTCCTTATTTATCTTATTTTCCAAAAGAAAAATAATTAAATTAAATATTTATTTCACATATTACCTCTTATAGGACGCAACAAAAAATTCTAACCATCCGATCTAATTTGGCTTATGTTGATGCTTGTGCTAAAATGTTGTGAGAGGAAAACACTTTTCACTCGCTAAAAAATATTGCTGAAGTAGTGCTGCGGAACAGGGCGTAAATGAAGGGCTCACAATCATTTGGGGTACCATAGCAAAGGCCTACATTAGAAAAATAAGTTAGGAGGAGCTTCTCCCATTATCTTCCATCACTACCCCTTTCAAGCTTCCATAGGTGTCCATTTGTAGGGAGCATTTAGGAGGAGCTCCATGCTTCGAGTAGTGATTGCAGAGGCTCAAGCGCACCTTGGCCCGAAGCTAGATCCGCCCCAAGCTGAATGTTAAAAAAAGGATCTAGTGTTTGAGAGTCGTTTATATTAGTCGAGCTTCCATTCATGGGGCTTGGTTTCCTCATTTCGTGCAACGCCTCCTTGGCCTCTTTCTCAACCCCAGCACCACCGGGATGCCTCGCCACCGTGGGTCGCTGGCCCTGCCAATGGTCGCTGGGCGCACATGCCGGGCCACCTCAGGTCGTCCCTAGCCGAGCCAAGGACACCCCGAGAGCGACCAATGCCGGTGGTGCTCGCGCGCCGCCGGCTCCGCCTGATGTCCGAAATCGACCGGCCCTAGCCTCTCCTCTGTCGGTGATGCCATATTTCAAGTGTTTCAGGTGTTTCAGACATATGTTTTCAAGAGTTTCATCTGGATGTTGCATATGTTGCAATGGCTATATATGCATGTTGCACACATATATTTTATGTTGCAAGCATATGTTTTCAAGTGTTTCATCTGGATGTTGCAGAAGTAGATCTGGATATTACATAACATGCATGTTCCAAGCGTATGTTTTATGTGTTTCAGGTGTTTCATATGTATGTTGCAAGTGTTTCGTCCGAATGTTGCAAAAGTAGATCTAGATGTTGCATATGTTTGCAATGGCTTTCAAGTGTTTTCAGGTGTTTTGCAATTGTTTTAGATGTATGTTTGCAAGTGTTTTAGTTGTTTTGAACGTATGTTGCAGGTGTTTCATCTGAATGTTGTAAAAGTAGATCTGATGTTGCATATATTGCAATGGGAGCCACCTATTGTAGTTGCTTGCTACAGCTGCTGGGGCGCCGCCGTGGGTCACCGTGCGGGCGCCTGAGGCCGGCAGACACATCTGCGGCACGTATCCACAAGCAGGGCAGATGACTGGGACCCACGTGGGTTCTCGCGTGTAGGCGCGGCGGTCAGGGTGGGAAGCAACGTGGGCAGTCTTGTGCGCGCGCGCGAAACAGAGTCAATGCGACGGTCAGGGCGGGGAAGCAATGTGGGGTCCACGCGGTGGGTCGCAAAAACAGGCGGCGGGCTCCTTTTGCGTGCAGCGTGCTCCTACCAATTAGCGTGAGCCACGTTCGGACGCAAGCGCCCGGACGCTAGTTATTCTGAAATAAAATGCCAAAATAAAATAGTAACAAATGTAAATTATAATATATTGCATAAAAATGAAGTACATTGGTTGAAGATAAATGGTCAATTAAAAGTAGAACATTAAGTTATCTTTTCTTAATTCGCCTGTCACGAGAGGCAAGAAGCACGTTGAACATTAGTAGAAACAACAATTGTCATGATGAACTACGTATTAGATTTAGGCCTCCTTTGGTTCATTCGAAAAATGGAGGAAAAACATAGGATTGAGAATCCTATAGGAATTGTTACTATTCATGCCTTTGGTTCGCAGGAATGGAGCATAGGAATAGTGTAGGATTTTTTCCTTTGCATGTTGTTTTGGAGGAAAACTACATGAACTTTAGCATCCACTCAAACCTCTTGGTAAAAGTCCTACGTTTCTCCTATGATCCATGCAATGATCATTCCTTTCAAATTCCGATGTTTTCCAATCCTCTATTTTACAACTGCATTCCAGTATAATTCCTATGTTTTCACTGTTCCTGTGTTTTTGCTTTCCTGTGTTCTAATGGGACCTTAACTTGGACCTTTGAGGCTTCACAAACGCCCTTGTCTATGTCTATGTACGTGTACGACGTACACGCGAAACAGACACGTCTATTTTCAGCGTCGTCGCCGCTTCTCGATCGGTGGGCATTTGCAATCGCCAGCACATGCTTACAGCACACGCCACGCGGCACGCGCAGTGCGCTCCTCCCAGCGAGGACGTCGATAGCTCAGAGACGCGCGCCTCCGCAGTCCCCACACCCCAGCTCCAGCTTTCGAATCTGAGCTGCCATTGTTTAGCGTTGCTCGCCCGCCTCGCGGTGCTTTGTTTATTTAACAATTTGGATCTGTTCTCGTCAGATCTTCTGGCCGGCTCCGAGAAAATAGGGCCTCGTTAGATGCTGAAAAAATTTCAAACCGATAAATAGTATAACTTTCGTCTTATTTAACAAATATTGTTCAATCGTAGACCAACTAGGCTCAAAAGATTCATCTCGTGATTTCCAACTAAACTGTGTAATTAGTTATTATTTTTATCTATATTTACTACTTCATGCATGGGTCCAAAGATTGATGTGATGGAGAGAGTGAAAAAATTCTAACTTTCCATGTGTATCTAAACCAGGCGTAGATTGGGAAGACGCGTATGCGCGGAAGGACCCAGCTGGGAAACATGCATGCAATGCAGCATCGGAGGCCATTAATTAGCTGTTTGACTCTAAATGGTACAAACCTGTTTTTTTAATAAAAAGATGGTACAAACCACGAATTTCTATCTCTGCCAAGAGCTTATACGACACTATAACAGTTCTTGGACGGTGTCATCGTCACCTCCATACACTCCGCACACGGCACTCCCAATCGTACAAGCGAGGAGATCGCGTCTGACTCTGACGTCTCACGGACTCTCACACACACGGAGGCCATGTGGGCGGATCGCCTTCGGTAACCGTCCAGACAGCTAATCGATTCTGGGTTTTGGGGTGATCTCAAATCTGAGCGAACAAAGCACAGAACCGGCGATCGATCACGTGAATGGAGGTGAAGAATACGTACGTTGCTCTGCACCTACCCGAGGTCCAGCACGAACTGCTGATTCACTCGATCATCAGTGGAGGGACCCGCGTCATCTTCTCGGCCACCGTTTCTATACTCGATCTGACTGCTCGCGCGTTGAACTTGTGCAAGTTTGTTTTTGCGATCAATGGTTGGCGCTGCTGTCCACCACGTGTAGTTCGCGCGCCCTGTGCGCTGCCGCCGGGTGGACACGGCGCAGAGAGAGCCGTCTCGGCACCTTTCTCCAGCTCCCAAGGTATAGTATATATCACCGACGCCGGCTACCGATCCGTCCTGCGTCGTCGTGCATCGTAACGCCCTCCTTTCCCTGCTTGTGGGCTTGTGGCTGCACTCTCCTTCTCCAAATCCCGGTTCTCCTTGGTTTGGACTGCGGATCTCGCGAACCGACGTCTCTTGGCATGGCGTCGCCGTCGTCGGTCGCCGTCTCGTCTCTGGAGACGGAGGCACCCCAGGCTGCCGTGACGAGGGAGCGCAAGCTCAACCCGGACCTGCAGGAGCAGCTTCCCAAGCCATGTAAGCATAACAACTCCATCTTCAATTTCATCCCGTCACCTTAATCTGGTAGCCGTGTTCTGCACTAGTAGTACTGTACTCATGACAACGACATACTTGTTGAGGGACAGCGCCAAGACCACGAACGCCAACCGTCGTCGCTGACCAAAGCCAGTGCGCGGTGACCACACGCACGGCGCGCACCCCCGCGCCCACGTTGTACACTAGCACTTAGGTGCAGTTGCCAATTAAGCAACACATGTTGTAACTTATATAAACACATCAGAGATCAATGGA
This sequence comes from Saccharum hybrid cultivar R570, assembly GCA_038087645.1. Lineage (NCBI taxonomy): Eukaryota > Viridiplantae > Streptophyta > Magnoliopsida > Poales > Poaceae > Saccharum > Saccharum hybrid cultivar. The sequence goes on along the minus strand of JAQSUU010000043.1, from coordinate 9,921,433 downwards.
AATACTGTTGGCTCTTCCATATTCTTTCTACATGGTATCGGATAGCTCGGGTTGATCCCCTCGCCGCCATCGCTTCCTCTTGCCGTCTCCAACCTCCGCTGTCCATCTCTGGCGCTCTCTCACCGCCATGCCCACAATGGATGAGAATCCCCTCTTCGATGCCGACCAATCCAACTCTGACTCCTCCGACGCCTCCTTCACTTCCTCCGTTGACATCGATGTTTCCGCCGCCAACACCCCTCCCACATCCGTCCTCCAAACCGTGAACATCAAGTCCCATGTTCCGGTTCTCCTCGAGCTCGCTGAGCCAAACTACGACGAATGGCGCTATTTCTTCGACGCATTCCTCGGCAAGTTCGGCCTCACCTCCCACGTCACCTCGCCGCCCACTTCGATCCAGCATCGCGATCCCGAATGGCGCATCGTCGATCAGTGCGTCCTGAGTTGGTTATACAACTCTATCTCCAAGGACGTGCGCGCCATAGTTCGATCTCCACACGCCACCGCCTACCGCGTCTGAGACGGCATCAACGCTCAATTCCGCGACAACGAACTTCATCGCACGGTCTACCTTGAGTCCGAGTTCAGGAGTCTTGTCCAGGGCGACATGGACATTACTCAGTACACCGGGCGCCTCAAGCAACTCACCGATGGTCTCCGTGATGTTGGTCAGCCAGTGTGTGAGACGAGCCAAGTGCTCAACATGTTGCGCGGCCTCAGCTCCAAGTACCATCACACCATCCCGGTGATCACGGCACGACAACCGCCACACACCTTCCTCTCGCCGCGCTCGTACCTGTTGCTGGAAGAAAAGTATGACCGCGAGCATGACAAGACCGCCGCTCAACACGCCCTCGTCGCCTCTGGCGGTTCCAAAACACCCAACGGCAGCGGCTCTAGCACCACTCCTCCTCCTACCTCAGCGGCTGGCACCGGCAGATCGGCATCGTGCACCGACGGTTCGGCGTCGTGCACCGATGGTTCGGCGTCGCGCACCGACGGCTCCTACCGAGGCGATTGTGGCTGTGGTCGTGGCCGTGGACGTGGTCACGGCTTCAACCAACAGGCTGGCAATTCCTGCAATCAGCCTCGTGGTTCCCCAACTGGGCCTCCTGGCGCCAATCCATGGACCGGGATGGTCGAGGCCTGGCAGGCCATTCTGGGTGCTCGGCGCTGGCATCCTTGGCCCCCGTCCAAGCACTCCTCCACACCAAGCCTACTACGCCAGCGCTCCTACTCCAGATCCGAGTGTGTACAATGCTTCCCCACCCACGCCGAACGTTTGGAACTAGCAGGCCCTCCTTGCTGCCCTGACCATGGTGAACGTTCCACCATTGGGGCCACAGACAGCCGAGTGGTTCCTTGACACCGGTGCTTCGTCCCACATGTCGTCCAACCCTGGTAATTTCATCTCCCCTCAGCCCATTTCCAATTCTGCTCCTATCACTGTAGGCAATGGATCCACCATGTCTATCACTCATCGCGCTCACACGGTGATCCCCACTACTCATTCCCACCTTCACCTCAACAATGTTCTAGCGACTCCGTCTCTTGTCAAAAACCTCATCTCCATTCGTACTCTTACTAGGGACAACAATGTCAGTGTCGAATTTGACCCATTTGGTTTTTCTATCAAGGATCCAACAGATATGGTGCTCCTCCGATGTAAAAGTCATGACGAGCTCTACCCTCTGACCCCTTCATCACCAAAGGCCCTCATCACCACTGCACCCACTGTCGAGCTGTGGCATCAATGGCTTGGCTATCCAGGATGCCAAACTCTTCAGGAAACTTTGTGTCATCTAGACTTTGTCCCTAGTAAACTATCTCCTGTTTGTGATAGTTGTCAGCTTGACAAGCATGTTAGGCTGCCATTTTCATCGATATCTTCAAATTCAGTCAGTTATGTTCCATTTCAGATTGTGCACGCCGATGTTTGGACATCCCCTGTGTCTAGTTTTTCTGGCTTCAAATACTATCTAGTGTTGATTGATGACTTTACTCATTACATCTGGACCTTCCCCTTGTGTGCAAAATCCGATGTGTTTCACTGTTTAGTTGCCTTTCATGCATATGTTCGCACACAATTTCAGCTTCCTCTTCTTGCTCTTCAAACTGACTGTCACGGAACCGCCCAAATTATAAGAACAAAAGTACAAAAACAATCGCCGGAGCGATTAAATTTCCGTACTTAAGCTCATATAACTCCGGTAGTCCAATAAAATCACGAGGGATTTCAAACCAACCAACATACAAGCCAAGATCGTAGTGGTCCAACATAACAGGTCATATGTTACATCTATTTCATAAGTAATTCAACATATATCGGAGTTCAGTAGAGTTATTACAACTCAAGTTCAAAAATAGCGGAAGCAAAGTAGTTTGAAACTAATATCACCTTAATTCAAATACATGCCAGTACCAAGGTCAATTTCCAACAAAAGCATGAGAGACAAGATAGCTCAAAAGAATCATGCCCATGATCACACTCCGCCACTATAGTAGGAGTCTTCCAATTCTTGCAGTAGCTATGATACATCACAACCTGCAACAAGTAGGAATAAACTCTGAGTACAAGAAGGTACTCAGCTAGACTTACCTGTCATAAACCAGAAATAATATGACACCAAGGAGTATGCAAGGCTTTCTTTCAATAGGCTAGCTTGACTCATTTGCGAAAAGCATAAGTTATCATGAATAAACTACTTTAAGTCCTTTTGCATCATATTTATTATAACCTATTCAATCTAGGTAAGCACCTATGCTAAAGCAATCACTTGATTAACCATTAACATCAAAGGTTACCATCTCAGGTTTAGCATTTTCTACATTATCCACATAACCATCCATGTTCCATCATCATTACTACGATGTCGTAACTCGAGTCAAGTGTTCACTATCCAGTGAACGATGGCGATTCGAATCGATTATTAACCAGTTGGTAATTTATTTTTCACACAAACCTCACTCACCCGCTAAAGTGAGGTATTGGTCACCGAGTCAACTATTCAGGTAAAGTCGCGAGTTTGCCAGGAACCACATGTACCTGGTGGCCGCCCGACTGCTCTTTGGCCTTATCATCGCGCCCCCGTATCCTGCCACTACTGCTCCGGTACAGTGCGTTGCGGACAATCCACTCGGCCCGAATAATCTCCCAGCTTCACGGTCGAAAGGTATTTTATTCGGCCAGCTAAATGTGAGGCATGCGTTCAACATGACCCGAGGCCCAACAACGGTCGGTCCTTAATCGACACAGACGGAAACTACAAGCACCCCAGAACCCTGTCTGGTTGCCTAATACTTATTCCGCCCGGTCTCCAATTATCCATCAACACTTGGTCATTTCCAAGATATCATCCATTCCATAGCTAAAGTTTTCCAGTAACCACCTATAATTGCCGGTGACAGGAAATCACCGATCGCTACCGGTCTAAGCAGGGCTAAGCAATATTTTTGATCCTGAACCAAAATAGGATTCCAGGCATATTTCTGGGACAAGGAAAGGATCTATATGCAACAAGTGTTTTCAATCAACTCCTATAACTTAATGCAACAATACATATATAACATATATATACTCAATTGCTTTTGTAAAGTAGGAGGCTTAGAATGCTCCGGGGCTTGCCTGGAATCAAACACTAGGTTAGTGATTGACAGATGACACTCGCTTGGTGAGTACCTTCCATCCCGACACTTGATTAGTCCTTCCATCTTCAGGATGGGTCCACCAAACACCGTCTTCGGGTTTGGCTTCAACATCTCGTCCTTCACATGGTGCATCTAGCGAACCTAATTGAGATACAAAATGCATGTGTATAAATATGATGAATGGTAACATAAGATGCATCACATAATCATTCAAGTAAACACACGATTAAGACATAGACACTAAAAGCTATTTAACTAACCTCACACAACCAATTAAAGAGGGCAAGCACATCAAGCATAACTCAGGTTTAACAAGATCACAATTATCTTAACTTGACCATCATCAAGGGTATAAGCCACACTTAGCAACACATGGAGTAAACAACCATAACTAGCATCTGACAATTTCTAGACTGCAAACAACATCTACATGTTTGGATCATAACTGGAGTTATACAAATCCAATAGCCATGCAACAAGACATTCTAGAAAGCTTATGAAATTTTCTATAATTCATCTTTAATCATCTTAGCATGATTCTCAAGTTAACCAAGTCAAACATGCATAATTACCGAATCTGGTCCAGAGATTCCAGAGAACAACTATTTTTGGAACCTAACTTGAAACAGTCATTACTCACAAACTATAATGCCAAATGCCACCAAAATTTAACACAAGCTAGATTAATGAGTTATCTACAACTTTGTTATAAGCATGTTTCTCAGCAAACATCATTTTCATGGTGCAATTACCAAAGTCCCAGAAACTGTCCAGGAAAGCATCAATTGCAAGAATAAATATTAACTTACATTCCAAACATACATTTGGCCACAACCAATGTAACCATCATAAAGTGCATGTTAAATTATCACCAAAAAGCATAGTGTCCATCATTAAATAATTTCTTTTAATGCATTTCTTAATTTATTTAAATAGCAAAGTGAAATAATAAACATATATCAAAAGTCCATAATAAAATCTATAGAAATTACAGTAGCTCTTACATAGACCCAATAGTCTACTGTATAAATTTCAAGCCATTTGGACATGTATATCAACCTTTATGAAAAAGACAAATTGTTATTGCAAGAATTCATGTGAGAGCAAGATACACTAATAACTCACTCAAATGGCAACCAAAATTCATGAAATTTTTACCACACATCAATCATCACATGAGTAGCATGCCACAAAAATTTTACTTCATTTGGAGCCATAGATCTGCAGTTATGAAAATGACAAATACATCTAGCATTAAAAACCTAGCTGCACAAATCTATTTTTACAGAGAAAACTTTAAACTAAAACATGCCATATTATAGATCTAGTGCATATATAATTTCACAGGGATTCCAAAAAGTCCTCATTTAATATTTTACGATTTTTCTACAATTTACTATGAATTTCCAAAGTTCCTGCAAAAATAATTACGAATCAGTCCTCGCGGCATTATTCACATGAGTCACTAGTTCTGCAGAAAACCCCCTGAACTTGTTTCCCTCTTACACGTGGGTCCTTCTTCTTCTTCCTTGCGATGGACACAGAGAAGGACGGACGGTCAGCTTCGGCGATCTTCGGCCGGCAGAGGCAGCGCCAGCGGTGAGGGAGGGCACTGGGGCAGACGAGGGTCAGCGCGCACCCACCGAGGGGCTCAGCTCGGACGGAGGCAGCCTGAGGAAGCTGGGCCACGAGCAGCAGCGGCTCCATGCTGCAGGGTCCGACAACGAGGAGCTACGACGGCGAAGGGAGCCGGAGAAGGTAGGCTCGGTTGCGGTGGATGGCTAGTGAGTCAAAGGGGAGGCGAGTTAGAGAGGAGGGTGGCTTGGAGATGGCAGACGCTACAGCTTGGAGCTCTGCTCGCCGGCTGCCATGGCAGGCTCGCTCTGGAGCGGCGACTGAGAGCAGAAGGGCGAAGGAGGATGGCAGAGAGGTGAGAAAAAAGGGCGAGGAGGAGATGGGGAGCTCGGCCTCGGCCTCTCCCAGTTACCTAGGGCGCAGCACACGCGGCAGGGAGGAGCAACCATGGTGGCGCGCGTACTAGTGCATGGTGGACGCGTGCGCTTTTCATCGAGCACGTGGCGTGCGTCGGTGTGGCCGGAGAGGGAGGTGATTTTGGGCTGATTCCGGTCTGAATTTGGACATGGGCAAAAAATGAAGTTTGTCCACCTCGGCCTGCTCTACAAACTTGCTTAAGGACGCCTGACCATTAGAGCTCTATAACAGCGGATAATTAAGCCTCAAGTTGTGTGGCAGAACCGCCTGAATTAACACATTTTTAGAGGCGCTGTCTTCCACTAGACACTAAGCACCCCAAAAGTGAGCCAAGTCAAGCAGTTCTGTCGAGCACACCCAACGGGAGAACTCGAAGCATTCCACAATTTTACACCCGGGATCCAATAATGAGTACAAGCTTACAATACTTAATCCATTTCATACAATAGAGTCTCAGAATTTTTTTATTATAGTACCAAAGTTCAGAGTGCGATGAATTAAACAGCGGAAAAGAATAACATCTAACAAAACGATATAAGGATCCGTCTGTGCCCACCAGAAGAATCCTCCACACAACAGTTAGCTTCTCAAGCAGCACCTGCAACAAGGGTAAATAAACCCTGAGTACACAATGTACTCGCAAGACTTACCCGACTGGGAATATATTTCCCAACTCTCAAGGATTATGATAGGCTTTATGGCTTGTGGGTTCTTGTTTGCGGAAAGCAATACTAAGAGTGAGTCCTTATTTCATTAAATTATTAGCAGCCATGTTAAATTCATTATCCAACCTGCTATGTAAGCACATGTTCTATCATCAAGCAAGGGTTGAGCAATCAGAATCATTTTTCCATCTTTCATATGCCAGTTCTTACTACGGTGCCAGAGTGCAGTCAAGTCGTACCGTCACGTAGAAACGGCGATTCGCAAATCAATGTGCCCAGCTAGGTACCCCGAAAAACACACGCCTCGCTTGTACCCCAGGCACAAGCAAGACCAACCCGTTCCCCTCCTGTCATAGGTTTCCAGGTCCCCGTCCAAACTTGGACTCCTAGCTCCCGTACTTAAGGCCCGGCCTCAATACGGTGCTAAGACCTCCACCTATCCCCGCCTCCAATCAGTCGGTCCGGAAAGAGCCGGAGCCCATGACAAAAGAGTAACAAGTCTTCCTAGCCCCCATCCGCTAGTATATGCTCGGGATAAGGAGATATGTGACTTGACTGGGGATCCAGTGCAACAAACGGTCCTTAATCGACACGGACAGGGAAATAGTGCAACCAAGCTATGCCCCGTGGCCGCGGGACACAACCTGTTACACCCACCAAAACCCATACCATATCCCTGCCCGGTCACCATTTCCTTTACCATCATTTCATCATTAGTGTAATAATAATAATAACCACCTATTGTGAGTAACGACAGGTTACTCACGCTACCGATAAACCTAAGCAAAGCAGCTACATGATCCTTTACTAGTAAGACTCATGGTAGATATAGATATATGCATGTGGGTATCATAAAACTTCTGCAACGTAATGCACAACATATGTATATATAATGATTTGCAAAATAAGGGTTATGCACCGGGGCTTGCCTTGGGCAGGCGGGGTGTCAGTGAAGTCAGTCAGCGATGGCTCCGGGATCTCCTCCGGTACGAGAATCTCCTCCTCGTACTCCTCGACGATCTCCTCGTACTCCTGCTGCCCCGCGGTGACGAACTCCACCAACTCGTTCTCTACATGCATGCGATGATGATGATGCAACAATTTAGTATTAGGCAACAGCAACTCTTAAAATTAGAACACATAAACTATGCTAACAAACTAGCTCTACTGATCACATAGCCACCGAATATCATTTCATTAACAAGAACCATTTTGCAACTAAATTCTTAAATAATTTAATATGCTTTCCATCAGGGTATGTTAGCTACTTTAATAAATTAGCTATTCAGAGGCTACAAAAATTACATCAAGTACATAATAGCTCCAAGAACCTCCTATAAAATTCACAAGGTCACCGCCATCATGGTTTTACCACAAAAAAAATTCTTACAATTACTGCCTTTGTAAAATTAAGCATTCTCAATTAATTTGATGGTTCCTAAAGTCAACATATATATAAGCACCAACTAATTATACCAACAAATAGAGCCTAAATCCAGGAGTCTAACAAACTTTTATTTCATGATTTTAGGACACCTACATGATTTATTATAACACCAAATACCATGTCACTAATAAAAAAAACAAACATTTCTTAATTAACTAGAAAAGGGAAAACAAAATTCTTGGCGCGGCCCGACAGCGCGGCCCAGCGCGAGCTCGGCCTTCACGCGCGTGCGCGGGACAGGCGGCCCATGACCGGACAGCCGGCCCACCACACGGCCCATGCGGGAAAACCCGTAGGCGCGCAGGCAAAATCACAAAAGAGCCCTCACAGATCAAGAAAAACTCGTAACCCCTATACTCCCTATTCCCGCAGTCAGCGATTATGCACAAGGGCCCTCGCCTAACTTCGTCTTCACAATCGATCGGTCCCCGACGCTCTGAGTTCGCCGGCGCAGCACCGGCCGGCATTGCCCAGCCACGCCGGCCACCTCGGGCTCCCAACGGCCCAGACAATGGGCCTACCAGCCTCGACAGCCTAAGCGCCTACCCTAGGCGGCGGCACAGGAGCAGCGGATCTCCCAGAACCGGTGGCCACGACGAGCCGACCGCGCGCGGCGGTGGCGCGGCCGTTCCGGCCACCCAAGTCCATCGCGAAGCTGGACGATAGGTGCTAGAGCATCTACGACATACCTAAGACTTAACCGCAGCGCTCGCTGAAGCCGAGGAATTGCGGAGGAGGCTGGCCACGTGCGGCCCGAGGAGTGAGGCGGCGCACTGCGGTGTCACAACCGCGTCACCCGCTCCAACGAGGCGATAGGGCACGGTAAGGGTGCGCCGGGTGGAGAGAAGGTGGAGGCGATGTTTGTGAAGAAGCCAATTTAACGCGAGTGGGATGGGAATGGTAGGTTGCTCTTGATCCTTGCCACTGCGGCTTTATATCGACCGGCGGCAAGTAACGCCAAAATTGGCGCTCGACCGGTCACTAGTCAAGGCGGTGCGGGGTCGGACGGCTAGGCGACCTGCAGGCGGAGCCCTAGACGGGTCGACGCGGATGGTGGAGCCTTCTCCACGCCGAATTGATGGCGCGGCTCTGGTGGTCAAGATGGCAGAGGAAAAAAAGGGAGCGCGGCTCTGTAAGTCATCCCCTCGGACAAGACGCGGTTGATGGCCTTGGCAACGCGAGCGACGGGGCGCAGGGGTCAGCTTGACCGTGGAGCTGCGGCGCAGAGCCACAGGGCACAGACGCGAGGCAACGGCAGCGGCTGTGCCTGGCGTGCGGTAGGGCAGCGCTCGGTAGGTAGCGCGACAGCACGCGGGCAGGTGGCCACGATGCACAGCAGCGCGAGCAGCAGCAGGGGCCCTACGCGACCGAACCAGAGGCGGTCAGGCAATGCGGCTCGGTCGGCCCGGTGCGGCAGCGTGCACGCAGAGCGACCGACGTGGTGACCGCGAACACTGGCCTGACAGTCCAAGTCGACTTCTGTGCACGAAAATTTAAAGCATAGACCACGACCAAACCGTCCCTTCTAACCCTACACTGACTTCACTACAGTCAAGGTGGTACATGAGGCTACTAAGCTGAGCCAAAACCCTACACCAGCCATTAGTCCAAAACCTCCCAATAAAAGGCTAAACATGACCATGTCAGGCTGCCAACAGACTTGGAAACAACCTAAGTCCTAAGGCTAAAATTTGCTCCAGGTAGCATTTCTAGGCTATTAGAAATAGTAGCTCGCGATATCAATCCGCGGAAACAAACCTTTCACGGTCATCTACAAAGTTCATACTTCAAACTTTATTAAGGTGCCAACATTACGTTCTATAGCATTTTCGTCCAATAAAAATTGGTTTACACCTCTACTTGACACAAAACGCAAAATCGTATGCTTTTCATTTTTAACATTTCAATGATTGCCTTAAGTTGCAAGACCTTATTTACACCAGTGATTACATTCAATAATACTTTAAATATGATGCTCATGAAATGTTTAGTGACTTGTTTGACGCGGTAACATCGAGGGTGTTACAACTCTACCCCCCTAAAAGAAAATCTTGACCCGAGATTTCATGTGCCTAGTGTGAGAAAAGAGGTAGAATTAAATTTTAATCTAAATAATTACATTGATGAGCCAGGAATGAGATGAGGATAATGCTTTAAAATATAACTCTCAAGTTCCCAAGTTGCCTCATCCTCCGAGTGATTCTGCCATTGGACTTTGTAAAATTTCACCACATTGTTTCTCGTCACCCTTTCCTTTTCATCCAAAATCTTGACTGGATGCTCAATATAGGAAAGATCAGGTTGGAGAGGGAGTCCTTCGATCTCCACTGCCTCATCAGGAACTCGCAAACACTTTTTCAACTGAGACACATGAAAAACATCATGGACGGCTGACAATATATCTGGGAGCTGGATGCGGTAAGCAACAGTACCACGCTGTTCCAAAACCTTGTAAGGCCCAACATAGCGAGGAGCTAATTTTCCACGGACACCAAATCTATGCACACCTTTCATGGGAGACACTTTAAGATACACATAATCACCCACTTCAAATTGCAAAGGCCTTCTTCTCTTATCCGCATAGGTTTTCTGACGGTTCTGAGCCGCCTTCAAATGACTCCGAATAATTCCGACTTTCTCTTTTGCTTCATGGATAAAGTCAGGCCCGAAGTAACCACGGTCTCCTACTTCAACCCAGTTGAGTGGTGTCCTACACTTCTTGCCATACAAAACCTCAAAAGGTGCCATTCAAATGCTTTCTTGATAGCTATTGTTGTAAGAAAACTCAGCCAATCTCAAGCACTCATCCCACTTCTCTGGGAAAGAAATGACACAAGCTCTCAGCATATCTTCTAGCACTTGATTGACTCTTTCTGTTTGGCCATCGGTCTGCGGATGATAAGCTGAACTTCTGAGAAGACTAGTTCCAAGGCATTTCTGTAGTTGAGTCCAAAAGCGGGACATAAAGATCGATCCACGATCAGAAACAATAGTAAGAGGGACTCCATGGAGAGTTACAATACGGTCAAAATACAACTTAGCATATTGCATGGCTGTATATCTTTCATCCACAGGAAGAAAATGGGCAGACTTTATAAGACGATCCACAATGACCCAAATAGAATCATGCCCTTTTACTGTGCGGGGCAATCCTGTAATAAAATCCATAAAAATATCCTCCCATTTCCAAACTGGGATTGGCAAAGGCTGTAGGAAACCAGGCGTACGCATATGGTCTGCCTTCACCCTTCCACAAATATCACATTCTGCAATATACTTAGTGATATCTTGCTTCATATTTGACCACCAATACAAGTGGCACAAATCATGGTACATCTTGTTACTTCCCGGATGAATGGATAGCCTAGAACTATGGGCTTCCCCCAAAATCTTTCTTCTAAGCTCATCACTTCTGGGAACCACCAAATGATTCTTGTACCTCACCACACCTTATTCATCAATGCTGAAATGGGGACCACGTCCTTCATCAATCAACTTTTTGATATGAGGAATCTCCAAAGCATCCTGCCTTTGCTCAATAACAACTTGCTCCAACAAATCTAAGACTAGAGCAATGTGAGCTAAAACTGCAGAGTGAGAGAGAGGTAAGGACTCTTCATCATCCTGGTGTGACCTTCGACTCAACGCATCAGCCACCACATTGGCTTTTCTAGGATGATAATGGACTTCCAGATTGTAATCCTTGATTAACTCAAGCCATCTCCTTTGCCTCATATTTAACTCGGGTTGAGTGAAAATATACTTGAGGCTCTTGTGATCCATAAAAATATGCACCTTGTTCCCCAACAGATAATGTCTCCATATCTTTAGAGCATGCACCACTGCAGCAAGCTCTAAATCATGGGTGGGATAATTCGCTTCATGCTTTTTCAGTTGACGGGAAGCATAAGCTATCACTCGTCCCTCTTGCATAAGCACACAACCAAGTCCTGTCTTAGAGGCATCACAATACACATCAAATGGCCTGTCAATGTCCGGTTGGGCCAGAATAGGGGCAGAGGTAAGAAAGTTCTTCAAAGCTTGGAAAGCTTCCTCACAGGCTAGACTCCACAAAAACTTGGAGTCTTTTTGAAGCAACTTAGTCATAGGCTGAGCTATCTTGGAAAAATCAGGAATGAAGCGCCGATAGTACCCAGCAAGACCAAGAAACTGACAGATCTGATGCACTGATTCAGGAGATTTCCAACTTAGCACATCCTGCACCTTACTAGGATCAACCGATACACCTTCAGGGGTTAGAACATGTCCCAAAAATTGCACTCTATCTAACCAAAACTCGTACTTGCTGAACTTGGCATACAGCTTGTGCTCCCGCAGTCGGTTCAGGACTGTGCGAAGGTGTTGTGCATGTTCTTCTTCCTTCTTGGAATATATCAAAATATCATTAATGAACACCACTACAAACTTGTCTAACTCCGGCATAAAGACTGAGTTCATGAGGTACATAAAGAATGCAGGAGCATTGGTGAGACCAAAAGACATGACTAGGTACTCATAAAGCCCATACCTAGTAGAGAAAGTTGTCTTTGGTATATCTTGGGGCCGGATTTTTATTTGGTGATACCCAGAACGAAGATCAATTTTGGAAAACACTCTAGCACCAGCCAACTGATCAAACAAAGCATCAATGCGAGGCAAAGGGTACTTATTCTTGATGGTCACCGCATTGAGAGGGCGATAATCCACACACATCCGCAGAGTGTCGTCCTTCTTCTTCACAAAAATGGCTGGACAACCCCATGGAGAAGAACTAGGACGGATAAACCCCTTTTTCAGCAATTCCTCTAATTATTTCTTCATTTCTGCTAATTCTGGTGGAGCCATGCGGTAAGGATGCCGTGAAATAGGAGCAGTGCCAGGCACTAACTCTATGATAAACTCCACATCTCTATCTGGTGGTAACCCAGGCAAATCTTCAGGGAAGACATCAGGAAACTCACAGACCACAGGAATAGAGGCAAGATCAGGAGAAGCTTCAACATTAGCAGTGACTGGTGAAACAGAATTTGGAGAGATACGGAGGGACATCCTATCCTCAGAAGAAGGAAGTCGTAACTCAACAACTCTCCTCTTAAGGTCCAAGACTACCCCATAAACCTTCAACCAATTCATGCCCAGGATTGCATCAATGCCCTGTCCAGGTAGCAACATGAACTGGAGACGGTAAGTGTGAGTGGCCAGCACTAAGCTGACTGTGTCCATCCGGGTATTAATGCACATCTGCGCACCCGGAGTGCTAATTTTATAGGCAAAAGGAATAGCCATAAGAGATATATTGTGCTTTTCTGCAAACCCCATGCTCATGAATGAATGTGATGCTCTAGAATCAAATAACACAAATGCTGGGTGGGAGTCAATGGTAAACATACCAGCCATCACAGGCTCATTCTGTAGGATCTGCTCAGCCTCGGTGTAGTTAACCTGTCCCGAGCGACTCACTGGCACCTTCTTTTTAATAATCGTCCTCTTGATCAAGCGAGAGTTGGCGGACGGCTGGGAAGACTGAGCAGCCCGGTTCTCGGGACACTCCCGAGCAAAGTGGCCCTCCTTGCCACACTTGAAACAAGCAGTAGACTTGATTATCTGCCCCTGATGAGGTGGAAACTACAATCCCTAGGCCTGCTGCACCAGCTGAGTAGGTGCACGGTACAGAGTCGGCGGTGTTTGCCGAGTCTGCTGAGGCTGCCGAGACGACTGTCCACCTGGGGAATGGTAGGACATCCTCTTGACAACCTGCATCTTCTGTGACTGCGGGTGACTAGAAGACCCAGAGATTCCCCGCTTGCGCTTCCACTCAGCCTGAGTGTCACGCTGCAGTCCTTCCATAGAAATGGCAGCATTCATCAGAGTACCGAAAGTCTGGTAGTTTCCAGTATAAAGCTCCTTCTGCAAAATACAAGAGAGGCCACGATAGAAGCGGTCCCTCTTCTTCTCATCTGTGTCAACATGAGTCCCAGCGTACTGTGATAGATGGTTGAATTTATTGGCATACTCCATCACAGACATGCTCCCCTGTTTTAGGTCCAAGAACTCCGAGAGCTTCCTGTTCAGAACACCCGCAGGAATGTAGTACTCTCGGAAGGCAGTGGTGAACTCTTGCCAAGTCACAGGATGACCCGCCGGCTGCATGGCATTGAAAGTATCCCACCATGCGCTAGCAGATCCCAAAAGCTGTTGTGCGGCAAAGCGCACCTTCTGCTCATCGGTCACCGTGAGCAGCAGAAACTTCTGCTCCAACACACGAAGCCAATGCTCCGCGTCCAGAGGCTCCGCAGTCAGCGTGAATGTGGGCGGGTTGGTCTTTAAGAAGTCCTGATAAGAACAAGGCCTCTCAAGACCGCGGGCACCACCCCCATTTCCATCGTTGCCACCGTGGCCTCCGCGGACGAAGCCACCAAGAGCATGTGCCATCATCTCCAAGGCACGGGCTGTCTCCTGACGTGAAGCCAACATCTCTGCCTTCATCTCCGCAGGAGTCATCGAAGGTGGTGGTGGTGGTGGCGGGGAAGGAGGACCCAAGAGTGGGGCCTCACGGCTCTGCCCGTTGGCATTGTTGTTACCATTGTCGCGGCCACTTTCACCATGACCTTCACCAAGGCCACGTCCCCCACCGGCACTGGTGCTCCCGCGACCAGACCCAGTGCCCACACGACGGGACCTCAGATCCATCTATGACCAGATAGGAACCAAAAAAAATAGAGAACCTTCAGACTAGGAACAAGAGACTTAGAGAAATTGATAAAGCTTTTATTAAGGATCGAAGCATTTCTTTGTATTTATTACCCTATCATCTTAACTATCTAGAAATTATACGTGAAGGGGTTAGCTTAACAATTTTTTTTTCTTATGATGCATGCATCGGCCTATGCGTTCACTCAAGCCGGAATATAGCGGCACTCGTTTGAATTTTTGGCACATCGTACACTCCTTTCTGAACACTAGCGCTTTATTACGTAGCGTAAGTTAGTGTACCTGCAGAAAATGGTTAGATAAAACCAGTGCCACTATCCTAGATAGACCATATTGTTAGGGCTTATACTTATTTACGCAATTTTACCGCATCCTATTTTTGTAAAGCTTTTGTTGGTCAAAGTTTTAAGTTTTTGAAAAGGTGATTAAGCTCGTGAACTCATTATTAGCTCTGGTACCAACTGTGGTAGAACCGCCTGAATTAACACATTTTTAGAGGCGCTGTCTTCCACTAGACACTAAGCACCCCAAAAGTGAGCCAAGTCAAGCAGTTCTGTCGAGCACACCCAACGGGAGAACTCGAAGCGTTCCACAATTTTACACCCGGGATCCAATAATGAGTACAAGCTTACAATACTTAATCCATTTCATACAATAGAGTCTCAGAATTTTTTTATTATAGTACCAAAGTTCAGAGTGCGATGAATTAAACAGCGGAAAAGAATAACATCTAACAAAACGATATAAGGATCCGTCTGTGCCCACCAGAAGAATCCTCCACACAACAGTTAGCTTCTCAAGCAGCACCTGCAACAAGGGTAAATAAACCCTGAGTACACAATGTACTCGCAAGACTTACCCGACTGGGAATATATTTCCCAACTCTCAAGGATTATAATAGGCTTTATGGCTTGTGGGTTCTTGTTTGCGGAAAGCAATACTAAGAGTGAGTCCTTATTTTATTAAATTATTAGCAGCCATGTTAAATTCATTATCCAACCTGCTATGTAAGCACCTGTTCTATCATCAAGCAAGGGTTGAGCAATCAGAATCATTTTTCCATCTTTCATATGCCAGTTCTTACTACGGTGCCAGAGTGCAGTCAAGCCGTACCGTCACGTAGAAACGGCGATTCGCAAATCAATGTGCCCAGCTGGGTACCCCGAAAAACACACGCCTCGCTTGTACCCCAGGCACAAGCAAGACCAACCCGTTCCCCTCCTGTCATAGGTTTCTAGGTCCCCGTCCAAACTTGGACTCCTAGCTCCCGTACTTAAGGCCCGGCCTCAATACGGTGCTAAGACCTCCACCTATCCCTGCCTCCAATCAGTCGGTCCGGAAAGAGCCGGAGCCCATGACAAAAGAGTAACAAGTCTTCCTAGCCCCCATCCGCTAGTATATGCTCGGGATAAGGAGATATGTGACTTGACTGGGGATCCAGTGCAACGAACGGTCCTTAATCGACATGGACAGGGAAATAGTGCAACCAAGCTATGCCCCGTGGCCGCAGGACACAACCTGTTACACCCACCAAAACCCATACCATATCCCTGCCCGGTCACCATTTCCTTTACCATCATTTCATCATTAGTGTAATAATAATAATAACCACCTATTGTGAGTAACGACAGGTTACTCACGCTACCGATAAACCTAAGCAAAGCAGCTACACGATCCTGTACTAGTAAGACTCATGGTAGATATAGATATATGCATGTGGGTATCATAAAACTCCTGCAACGTAATGCACAACATATGTATATATAATGATTTGCAAAATAAGGGTTATGCACCGGGACTTGCCTTGGGCAGGCGGGGTGTCAGTGAAGTCAGTTAGCGATGGCTCCGGGATCTCCTCCGGTACGAGAATCTCCTCCTCGTACTCCTCGACGATCTCCTCGTACTCCTGCTGTCCCGCGGTGACGAACTCCACCAACTCGTTCTCTACATGCATGCGATGATGATGATGCAACAATTCAGTATTAGGCAACAGCAACTCTTAAAATTAGAACACATAAACTATGCTAACAAACTAGCTCTACTGATCACATAGCCACCGAATATCATTTCATTAACAAGAACCATTTTGCAACTAAATTCTTAAATAATTTAATATGCTTTCCATCAGGGTATGTTAGCTACTTTAATAAATTAGCTATTCAGAGGCTACAAAAATTACATCAAGTACATAATAGCTCCAAGAACCTCCTATAAAATTCACAAGGTCACCGCCATCATGGTTTTACCACAAAAAAAATTCTTACAATTACTGCCTTTGTAAAATTAAGCATTCTCAATTAATTTGATGGTTCCTAAAGTCAACATATATATAAGCACCAACTAATTATACCGACAAATAGAGCCTAAATCCAGGAGTCTAACAAACTTTTATTTCATGATTTTAGGACACCTACATGATTTATTATAACACCAAATACCATGTCACTAATAAAAAAAACAAACATTTCTTAATTAACTAGAAAAGGGAAAACAAAATTCTCGGCGCGGCTCGACAACGCGGCCCAGCGCGAGCTCGGCCTTCATGCGCACGCGCGAGACAGGCGGCCCATGACCGGACAGCCGGCCCACCACACGGCCCATGCGGGAAAACCCGCAGGCGCGCAGGCAAAATCACAAAAGAGCCCTCACAGATCAGCAAAAACTCGTAACCCCTATACTCCCTATTCCCGCAGTCAGCGATTATGCACAAGGGCCCTCGCCTAACTTCGTCTTCACAATCGATCGATCCCCGACGCTCCGAGTTCGCCGGCGCAGCACCGGCCGGCATTGCCCGGCCACGGCGGCCACCTCGGGCTCCCAACGGCCCAGACAACGAGCCTACCAGCCTCGACAGCCTAAGCGCCTACCCTAGGCGGCGGCACAGGAGCAGCGGATCTCTCGGAACCGGTGGCCACGACGAGCGACCGCGCGCGGCGGTGGCGTGGCCGTTCCGGCCACCCAAGTCCATCGCGAAGCTAGACGACAGGTGCTAGAGCATCTACGACATACCTAAGACTTAACCGCAGTGCTCGCTGAAGCCGGGGAATTGCGGAGGAGGCTGGCCACGTGCGGCCCGAGGAGTGAGGCGGCGCACTGCGGTGGCACAACCGCGTCACCCGCTCCAACGAGGCGATAGGGCACGGTAAGGGTGCGCCGGGTGTAGAGAAGGTGGAGGCGATGTTTGCGAAGAAGCCAATTTAACGCGAGTGGGATGGGAATGGTAGGTTGCTCTCGATCCTTGCCACTGCGGCTTTATATCGGCCGGCGGCGAGCAACGCCAAAATTGGCGCTCGACCGGTCACTAGTCAAGGCGGTGCGGGGTCGGACGGCTAGGCGACCTGCAGGTGGAGCCCTAGACGGGTCGACGCGGACGGTGGAGCCTTCTCCACGCCGAATTGATGGCGCGGCTCCGGTGGTCAAGATGGCAGAGGAAAAAAAGGGAGCACGGCTCTGTAAGTCATCCCCTCGGACAAGACGCGGTTGACGGCCTTGGCAACGCGAGCGACGGGGCGCAGGGGTCAGCTTGACCGTGGAGCTACGGCGCAGAGCCATAGGGCACAGACGCGGGGCAACGACAGCGGTTGTGCCTGGCGTGCGGTAGGGCAGCGCTCGGTAGGTAGCGTGACAGCGCGCGGGCAGGTGGCCGCGATGCACAGCAGCGCGAGCAGCAGCAGGGGCCCTACGCGACCGAACCAGAGGCGGTCAGGCAATGCGGCTCGGTCGGCCTGGTGTGGCAGCGTGCACGCAGAGCGACCGACGTGGTGACCGCGAACACTGGCCTGACAGTCCAAGTCGACTTCTGTGCACGAAAATTTAAAGCATGGACCACGACCAAACCGTCCCTTCTAACCCTACACTGGCTTCACTACAGTCAAGGTGGTACATGAGGCTACTAAGCTGAGCCAAAACCCTACACCAGCCATTAGTCCAAAACCTCCCAATAAAAGGCTAAACATGACCATGTCAGGCTGCCAACAGACTTGGAAACAACCTAAGTCCTAAGGCTAAAATTTGCTCCATGTAGCATTTCTAGGCTATTAGAAATAGTAGCTCGCGATATCAATCTGCGGAAACAAACCTTTCACGGTCATCTACGAAGTTCATACTTCAAACTTTATTAAGGTGCCAACATTATGTTCTATAGCATTTTCGTCCAATAAAAATTGGTTTACACCTCTACTTGACACAAAACGCAAAATCGTATGCTTTTCATTTTTAACATTTCAATGATTGCCTTAAGTTGCAAGACCTTATTTACACCAGTGATTACGTGCAATAATACTTTAAATATGATGCTCATGAAATGTTTAGTGACTTGTTTGACGCGGTAACACCGAGGGTGTTACAAGTTGACAGTGTCAGCGGCTTAAACCCAAATAAGCTTGCCCAGCTTTGATCTCAAATTTTTGGCCCAAAACTTGATCAAATGGACTCCAGCTTTCTTAGCGCTCTTCTCCAAGATGTATATTCCAACTTTTATATTTGGACCAACTCATGTTGTTAAGCAAATTTTGGAGAACGCGGGATGTCAATGTCAATGTCACGTTAGTGACAAAGTTAGCTTTTTGCTGTTTTGGAAACTGTTTTCGGAGATCCAAATGAACTCCAAACTTGATGAGACTTGCTTCATTGTTTCCACCATGAAAAGTACTTCAACCCATATTAAGGAATCTAATTGAGCTATCACATAAATTTGGGCGATAACAGGTCTCAAAGAAGTGAACTTGCTGCTGTCACTTTCATGGACTTAGAAAATTTTCGGCACTTCCAAAACAGCAGCTGATTCAATTTTGTGAGCTCTATTTGGCTATGTTATTGACCAAACTAGCTCTTGACCCTTAAACAAAGTTTCTTCTCCGTAACATGAACTACAACTTTCATTTGAGGTCCAACCTCAAAACTGGTATAGAAACTACATTTCTACTTTGATCAAAGTAGGATCACGATAAAGCTTAAATTATCCTTTTTGATCAATTGGAGCATTTTCTGGGCATTTGCTCAACACGAACCTTTCATGACTTTTGTTGTAGAGTCCATCTAGAGTCATTTGGGCAAGGTTTAAAGGTTTGGTTGATGACCTATATTTCTATCCACTTAATAATGCAATCACAACACTTAGTAAAGTCATTCCAATAAGGATATAACTTATCATTTCATGTGACTTTTTGATTCCAAACATCATGAAACTTTTCCAGTGACCAATATAGATAGGTACTAAGGTGAGACACATGAAGATATTGCAATAACACCACCCAAGCATATATCTTGAAAATAGACTATATGTAAAGCAATGGTGCAACATCCAAGTTTAGGTTGGGACTCATTTCTATAGGTTGACCTTGACATCTTCATCACCACTTAATCTATCATATTTGAGCTCAAACCTACTGCTTAACTAGTGGCAAACACCTCGGGTGTTACACTGACAATGACAAAGAATTTGATAATCTTGTCGTGCGATGTCACTATGAACAACATGGTGTTGTGCTCCGTCTTTCTTGTCCATACACCTCTTCATAGAATGGCAAGACTGAGCGCATCATCCGCACTCTCAATGACTGCATTCGTAGCATGCTTCTACACGCTGGTCTGCCCACCGAGTACTGGGTTGAGGCCCTCTCGACAGCCACACACTTGATCAACCGTCGCCCTTGTCAAACAAGTGGCCGCGCCACCCCCCCTAAGAACTTCTCCTTGGCGCACCCCCACCTATGATCACTTGCGCGTTTTCAGGTACCTTTGTTTCCCCAACCAGTCACCCACCATGTCACACAAGCTCAGCCAGCGATCCACCCCCTGTGTTCTTCTTGGGTACCCTACAGATCATCGTGAGTATTGTTGCTTAGACATCCACACACGCCGTGTGATTATATCGCGCCATATGGTCTTCGATGAAACTCGCTTCCCTTTCCTCTTAGTGTTGACTGAACCAAATCCGACAACAGCCAAACCGGCTATAGTAGACTCCGATGGCCCCATTCTAATTCAGCAGCGTGGCCCTTCTCCTGTGCCAACTGCCACCGATTCCAGTGGCACACATTCCTCCAGTCCATCATCTTCATCCACACCATCATCCTCGGCTGCCCCCATTGCTGCACACAGCTCTCCAGTTCAGGCCTCGGCTGCCACTAGACACCACATGCAGACGCGCTCTAGAGCCGGCATCTACAAACCCAACCCCAAATATGCTATATCCAGTGATCAATCTTCTACTCCCACCACCATTTCTCCAATTCCCAAGTATGTTCAGACAGCTCTCCATGATCCAAACTGGCGACCTGCCATGGCTGCTGAGTATGATGCTCTCTAGCGGAATTGTACCTGGCGCCTCATTGATCGGCCTCCAGGAGCCAACATTGTCACGGGGAAATGGATCTTCAAACACAAAGTGAATTCTGATGGATCACTGGAATGCTACAAGACGCATTGGGTAGTACGCAGATTCACTCAGTGGGCAGGTGTCGATTTTGGGAAAACGTTTTCACCAGTGGTGAAACCGGCCACTATGAGGACTGTTCTCACCATCGCGGCTTTGCGGTGCTGGCCAACCAAACAACTCGATGTCTCTAATGCATTCCTTCATGGACATCTCCAAGAACACGTCCTCTGTCAACAGCCTACTAGGTTCGTTGATGCTGCTCGACTTGATGCAATATGTCTCCTTGACAAATCTCTTTACGGCCTTCGACAGGCGTCCCGTGCCTGGTTCACTCGGTTCGCCGAGTTCGTCATCAAACTCAGCTTCTGGGCAACAAGATCAAATTCATCCCTCTTTGTTCTTCACCGTGGAGCCGACACCGCCTATCTTCTTCTGACATTGTCCTTACCGGCTCCAGCTCCGCCCTCCTTCGCGAGATCGTCGACAGGCTACGAGCCGAATTCGCTGTTTGGGGCATGGGCACCCTCAGCTTCTTCCTCGACATTGATGTCAAACGAACCAGGGACGGCTTCAGACAGCGCCAAGACCACGAACGCCAACCGCCGTCGCTGACCAAAGCCAGTGTGCGGCGACCACGCGCACGGCACACGCCCCCACGCCCACGTTGTACACTAGCACTTAGGTGCAGTTGCCAATTGAGCAACACATGTTGTAACTTATATAAACACATCAGAGATCAATGGAAACACTGTGGCTCTTCCATATTCTTTCTATAATACTGTATGACTGTATGAGAAGAGATCATCGTCATTGATAGAACAAAGGCACAAAGCATGATGTAGATCAGGCGCACTAGCTCATTGTTTCCGTGTCTCTGTCCCTGCAGATCTCGCGAGGGCTATGGTGGCGGTGGACGCGGACCATCCGAACGGGACCGAGGGGCGCGACCCCCGCGGCATGAGCGTGCTTCAGCAGCACGTGGCCTTCTTCGACCGCAACGGCGACGGCATCGTCTACCCCTCGGAGACTTTCAAAGGTAGGTGACCCATGACACCCACCTGATCGATCGAATCACCCAAATGACATAACATGCATGTTTTCGTGCTGGTAAAGTCTGTGGGCAGCAGAGCAGAGCCGCGTGCAGAGCAAAATCGTCTTGTCTGCCAGTGGTAGTAAATAAATTAGTAATCGATCGACAGGAGAAGATTATTTCACCGATTCCGCTGCTGCAGTGATCCTTTAATCTGCTTTGCCTCCATGATTTTCAGGTATGCGAGCAATAGGGTGTGGATTCTTTACATCCCTCATTTTCGGGTTCCTTATCAACCTCGTCATGAGTTATCCCACTCAGCCGGTAACGTTCTGTGGACCTCACTACATGTTTTAATTTTGGCTGTTCGGCAGCAGCTTTCCTAGACTGCTCATCTAGCTGGAGACATTCTTTTTCTTAACGAACAAGCGCAGGACGAGGCCATTTTTCTTCATTTTATATTTTTATTTGTCCCTTTTGAATCCAAAGTTTTAATAACAACGTATGTGTAACTAGATTTTCAAGAAGTAATCCATTGTGACATCTATGTGCTTGGCGTGACTCCCACTACAAAAAGAAACAATTTTTTTCGGAGAAACTGAATTTTAATTTTATAATAAGCCTATTTGATCCGTGGTCTCTATAGATCATCTAAAGACCTAATGGTCAAGATCCACCTTTATAAATCCATTTTTAGAGTCAGGTCTCTATAAAGGCTATTTTTCAAAGGTTGTTATGCAAAACAATTCATAAGTTTACATATAAAGTTTGATGAAGACAGATATTACATTAAAGTTGTAGGGCTCCATACCTATAACTTGTAGTTAAGAACTTTTATATTTGAGAAGGTTAGAGGCCCAATATTCATTTTAAGTTCGCAAATTTTGAAATATTTTTTTTTGTTTTTCAAATGACCTTATTGGGTATTCACATGGTCTATACTTAAGTTGTACCTCTCGGCACGATATAAAAACTTATAGTTAACAAGTTTTTTGTTTGAGGTTTGTTTAGAGTCCTAATATTTATTTTTAGTTCTCAGATTTTTAAATTCAAAAATATGGGTTTTCAAACGGCCACTTTGATGTTTTGATATCTACATCAAAATTGTAGTTCTTGACATAATCTATACCAAAGTTGTAGGTTTTAGATCTATTTAAAAAAATAAAAAAAGATGAGACCAGCATGTGAATCCTATGTTTTGGTTCCATATCATCAAGCAATTAATGTGTCATGTAGGCGGATTAACTCAAGTTTTGGTGATTTTAATCTCAAATGACATGATCATTAAGTTTAGCAATCTAGGTATACATTTTGAAAGTTTGGACACCTGGATGGTACACTGAGCTAAGTTCAAAGATCTGCGGCACATTTTACTAAAACAGAAAAGTTCTCTTTGATTGTAGGGATGGTTACCCTCCCTTTTGCTCTCCGTCCATATAAAGAACATTCATAAGGCTAAACACGGGAGTGATTCTGAAACGTATGACACTGAAGGGAGGTATGTCTTGCTTATTCTCTTTTGAAAGGCCACAAACTTAAAGTCATGCTCGACATAAAATTTCCCTTTAAACGTAACTAGTTGTTTAACGTGATCTTGTTCAGGTTTGATCCATCAAAATTCGATGCTATATTTAGCAAGTATGGTCGTACTCATCCAGATGCGTTGACAAAGGACGAGATGAACTTGATGCTTAAGGCAAACCGCAATATATATGATTTCCTTGGCTGGTAAGAACGACATGCTTGAGGAGTATACTTTTCTTAAAGGAAAAAGTCTAAATTACTCCTCTCAAGTTTGGCATATGTCCAGATTACCTTCTAAACTTATATTTTGTTCAATTTACTCCCTTCAACTAGGCCCTGATCACTTGTCTTATAAGCCGTACTTTTCCAGCCAACGAACAGTGTTTTTCTCTCACAACAAATCAGCGAATAGTACTTTCAGCCATGATTCTTCAGCCCAGCGAACATGGCCATATTTCAGTTGATGTAGTTTACCCCTTAACATGATTTATAAGTTTTATTTTTCCACGTATTAGTCGTACTATTTTGATAGCTTAGAAAATTAAATAATAAATTAACACTAGAGATACAATATCATAGAAAACATATGATGAAAAATTCATAGTGCATTTTTCTAACACAAAATATAATGTCATCTATCGCCTCACAAAATTTCAAACTAAAATATAATTTGTACATAGAGAAACAAAAAAGAAAAATCTCTTTAAGGTGTTAGTTGGACCAACTTAAATAGCTGGAGAGAATAAATTGAATCAAATGTTAGTTTGGGGTTATTTGGATATAGACCAACTTGGAGGAAGTAATATGAACTTTTTTCTTTCTTAAATTAACCAATTTTCAGTTACTGTTTTATAATAATAGGTGGTTTTTTTAATAAAACATTGATGTCTACACTCAATTATTGGGAAAATTGTACACTCGAGTCTTGACAGCATCTAATGATATTTTCAAATTCTAACGTATAGTAGATTGATGCTATAATACTCCCTCCATTTTTAAATGTATGACACTGTTGACCTTTTTCATCGTTTGATATTCGTCTTTTCTATAGACATTTGTGCAAATAGGCAAACTTACAATGCATACTTAAAGTACTTTGCAAAGTCACACACAAAAAAAACTTAAAAGTACTTTGCATGACAGATCTAGTAATATTTATTTCACTCTACCTATTGAATAAATATCGCTGAATAAAGTTTGAACATAAATTCAATTGTGCCATATATATTTTAAAAAAAGGCTGGAGTGTATTTCAAAGTACAATTCAAAACTTTAAGCTTTTTCCTTGATCTCTTTTTTTTTCCCATTATTGTCTATTTACTATAGATATATTTGTAGTTGCGCTTAAAAGTTTTGTTCCTAAAGTGCCAGATTGAAAGATTACATCTTGTATCCACAGGATCGCTGCTATCGGTGAATGGCATTTACTCTACAGCGTGGCAAAGGACAAAGATGGCCTGTTGCAGCGAGAAACTGTCCGGGGCGTGTTCGATGCGGGTCTATTTGAGCGACTGCAAGCCAACAAAAAATCCTCCTGATGAATGGGTCAAGACGGGAGTTGTCCACCTCAAGAAGACTGACAGTACAAAAATTAGCATGTTATACTTGTCCTGCGCAATTTCTTAAAAAGGGTAATTTGAGTCGTCTTCAAATAAGAAATTCTTCTATATTGTAGTACATACATTCTTATAGTGCAATCATGGTCATCCTTATGTATTCGTGCAGTGTTATATGTGATTATTTAACAGTCAAGACCTTCTCAATTCTCCTGTTTATACCATGTCTAGTAAACTAGTTTCTCTTGTAATCTTTTTTTTCTAAAGCTCATGTGTTCTAAATAGGCATGAAAAATGAAAAAGAAAACCGAATAGCAGTGAGCAAGAGACATGCATTAAGAGCATTTGACAAAAAAAAGTCACTCAGCCTGACTCCTTACTGAGGCCAGAATTCCGAAGGTACCTCACCAAAGGAAGTTCTAGCCATGTGTAACTCTTTCCCTCTTACGTGTGCGGTTGTCAAAAAAAAACCGTGTGCGAGCACACGTTCGCGAAAATAGAAAAATGCCCCACACTTCGGCGCCTGACATGGAAACGAGAATAAGATTGATCGAGGCAGCCAGCATCAAGAACTGACACGTCCATCCTGATCCTCCCACTCGCCGCCGGCACACGCCACGAACGTTGAGATGTGCACCCTACACCCACCGAGAGTCCGAGTTTGAAACCTAAGCACCCTTTTGTTCAATCGTCGGACCCGTTCATATTTTCTGAGGTTAAAAGGTAGTAGTAGCACTACTAAAAATGTGGTGGTGGACTGGTGGTGGTGGTGGTGGGGTGAGAACGATTGCGGGGGACAAGCAGGGCAAAACGTGCAAAGCGAAAGCGTGTATGCCATTTACATTCGACATTAGTTGCTACCGCGACACGAATGTGTACCCCTCCTGGTCCCCGAGAGCTTCTTTTGGCAACGATCTGTGGTGCCTCGCGGGGCCGTCCACGTGTGCTTGGCCCTGTGCGCTGTTCTCCGTGTGTGGGTGTGGACGAGGCGGGCGGTGCACCGCCTGAGCCTGCGTGACCGGTGCGCTTCAGTTGCCGCCCCGCCAAGCTTTATAAAGCTTCGAGACATATACCATCAGCAGCTAGTAGCACATGACTCTGGGTCTGTGTGTGCAACTCGCTTCGAGCCTGCGCCTGCCCGCCCGGAGCCCCCGTCTCGCCGTTCTCCACCTCCGAAGGTACCTGATTCTACTTCCTGCCCGATGCAACTCGCATCCACGCTTTATTTTGCCGGCCTCGGTTCCGGTTGGTTCCTCGATACTCCCTCCGGGCGTCCGCCGTTTCATCCACTCGCCGAACCGATTTGTTTCGTTTCGTTTGCTGTTCCATCCACAGATCCTGCGAGTTCAGCAGCCAGCGAGTGAGCATGTCGCCGCCGCCGCTGCCGGACCAGTCCCTGGACACGGAGGCGCCCAACGCGCCCGTCACCAGGGAACGGAGGCTCAACCCCGATCTGCAGGAGCAGCTCCCCAAGCCATGTACGCACCCCCATCTCTCTGCTTCCTCCACTTCTCCGTTGCCTGTCAGCCTGTATGATGATCGTCGTGGCTACGGGCCTGTTTGGTTTACGATCACATCGTGAATTTTGGTTCATGATCGTTGTGGCAAACTCCGGCGCCAACTGAACAGGGCCTACCACTCTTGCAGCAAAATACGCATGAGATGAGACAGCGATACCTGTTTCCTGGTTAGGGAAGCCGTAATCCAGCTCGAGTGCATTGATTCCGTTCTCTTTTTGTCCCTTTCTCCCGGTTCGCAGATCTCGCGAGAGCTCTCGAGGCGGTGGACCCGAGCCACCCGCAGGGGACCAAGGGGCGCGACCCCCGCGGCATGAGCGTGCTTCAGCAGCACGCCGCCTTCTTCGACCGCAACGGCGACGGCGTCATCTACCCATGGGAGACGTTTCAAGGTACGTGGCACTGGCACTGGCACTGGCACGGTTGATTATTGATCAGTCATCACTGGGATGGCAGTGCTAGCTGATGAGAGACTGATTCAGCAGTAGTAGCACCGATGATGTTTGTGTTGTGCCTCCTTGCCTTTCAGGCCTGCGAGCAATAGGATGTGGGCTCCCTGTATCATTCGTGGGCTCAATACTGATCAACCTCTTCCTCAGTTATCCCACTCAGCCGGTAACATTCTCTCGGCCTCTTTCATGTACCTGCATGTTTCCTTTCTGAAATCTGCGGTACCTTTGCGTTACTGGGCAGCACCACCCCTCAGACATTCAGCTCTGGAAGAGTCTTGGGTGTCTCGCCACTTCCTTTTTTATTAGTATTTATTAAAGGAGAAAGACAGGTCTTTGTCAATCTCTTTGCAAAAGAAAAGCTCTTGTAATCAAACCCTCTTTCCGAATTTAGGGATGGTTACCTTCTCCTTTGCTGTCCATCTATATAAACAACATCCACAAGGGTAAGCACGGGAGTGATTCCGAAACTTATGACACTGAAGGGAGGTATGTATATTACACTTCGATCACTAGTACGCCTAACACACTCCTTACAGTCTCAGTCTATATTTGCTTTAATTATTTTTGCACAGGTTTGATCCATCAAAGTTCGATGCTATATTTAGCAAGTATGGTCGAACTCATCCTAATGCTTTGACAAGAGACGAACTGAGCTCAATGCTTCAAGGAAACCGCAATACGTATGATTTCCCTGGCTGGTAAGACAATACATAGTTGAATTATCAATGTTTCCCTCTACCAGTTCGATTTTAAACCGTTCTCGGATTAGACAAATTTTCCTATTTTTGATAATTCATTGTTTACACATGAAGTTGGTTTCATGTCTTGTTCTTATTATGCTTTTTATTTTCTGATGAATGTTTTATGATCTCGCTCCTGCAGGATGGCCGCTGCCAGTGAATGGCTCTTACTCTACAGCTTGGCAAAAGACAAGGATGGCCTCTTGCAGCGCGAAACTGTCCGTGGTCTATTTGATGGGAGCCTATTTGAGCGACTGCAAGAAGACCACAACAACAAGAAATCGTCCTGAATGCGCTGAGCGTTGCACAGCCCAAGGAAGGGTTGGCAGTACAAAACTACCAGATTACCATTGATCGTGTTCAAATAACAAATGCTTCGGCTTTGTCCAACCGTCATTAACTCTGTGTGTTGGGATTTGTTTATATGTGTGTTGTGCCACCAGTTTCTTCTCCTTTTGTCTCACACAGGTACTGAATTACGCCTGTGTTTTCTAGTGTTCATGCCGAAGCTGTATTTTTAAGCTGAAAAATGTGCCTAACTGATAGGCAAAATTGCCATGTTTGAATGAATGAATGAATGAATGAATGAATGAATGAATATGCGACCCGAACAGAGTTTAAGGATCAGAATAACACACTTTCTGAGACAGGATGACATATCTCTATAAGTTTAAGGGCCGATCATGAACTTTAATCTTGTGCTCTTTTTGTCCCTTTACGTGTCTCCCTGTTTTCTCGTCTCTTTTGGGTTTCATCTCTAGCCTACCCCAACTTGCTTGGGACAAAAGGCTATGTTGTTGTGGTTGTATTCTACCTAAAACGCTCAATTCTAATAAATAGTAGTTATGCATCAAAAAGTTGATTTCTGTTGATTTTATTAAATCTGCATTTTTTGTATAATTTGAAACGTTGCACATACTGTTTTTTCATTAGTTCGTCCAATTGGAAAAATTAGTCTTGTAGCATTAAAAAATTTGTACTAGCATGGATGTACTATTAAAACATTTAACATCTGCTACATACTATTAAAAGTTTACAACGGTTTAGGTTTTTATAAAAGCCAAGATGACTTATAATACTCCTTTCGTTCTTAAATAACTGTCATTTCTTATTTTCATGCCGTAAGTTTGATTAGATTTGTAGAAATACATGCAACACTTGTATCTCCAAATAAATTTATTATAAGAATAGATTCAACAATCTATCTAATGATATTAACTATGTACCATAAATATTAGTATTTTTTATATTAAATTTGTCAAAGTTATTTCTTGGAAAGCGAGAACGACATTTATTTAGGGACGAAGGGAGTATGATGAAGGGAGCAGATGTCAGTGCAATTGAGTTGCTTATTTGGTTGTTTTGATTAAATTAGCACAGGGTAGCTCATCTAAGCAATTAGTGGCGAGCAGTTGTTAGTTGTTTGATTGGTGAATTGAAGTTGTACGAGATAAGTGATGCACTCGGAAATAATTTAAAACGAAGGAAGTAGATGCTAGTGTAGTTAAGTTGCCCGTTGATCTTTTTTGACTAAGTTAACTCAGAATAGTTCATATAAGTAATTAGTGGCATCAAGTTGTTAGTTGTCGATAAATCAAAGTTGTGTGGCACAAGTGATGTACTCTCCTTAGTTTTTAGGGTAGTACTAGCGTCTAACATGCGTCCGGGGCCCGCGGCTGCTGCACGCCTGCGTTAGGCAGGGGCGCCCACGCCGCTCCCCACACTTTTCCCTCTGCTTCCTGTGCACGTAGCTGCATAGTGCTCCATTGCTTCGCTTCCCACTCGTATGCACGGCGCCTCAGAGGCTGGGGCTGGTTGATTCTAGACGTCAGAGAGGGAGCCGGCGGTGAGCGGCAATGCGCTAGCACCACCAGCACCAACCGCGCCCGTGTGTACCCCTTGGCTTATACGGGGACGACCTTATGCAACCGGCACATGCGTTCAGCCGCCATCGACAAGGGCGGTGGCGGCGGCGGCCCGCGTCGGCGAGGCATACCAACGATGCTGGGTTGGAGAAGAGACCGGAATGCGTTGCCGAACTGAGGGAGGCAACGGTGTGTCGCTTGAACCCTGCTGCTACCCGCGGACGCGAGAGAGATCGAGAGGGCGAGACAGAGCGGGGATATTTTTTTTTACTTGGGAGAGACGGACGAGGCAGAGTGGGAAACCGTGTCTGAACCGACTCGAGCAGACGGACGCCGGTATCGAAGTACTATTTCCGTAGGCTTTAAACATGGTTTGACTAAAAAATTAGGCTGAGATTAATCTTTTTATTTTCTCTCTAATAAAAAACGCTGCAAAAAGAAAAAAAATCATGTACTGTCTGTACAGGAAGCCAAAATGTTCCCCACACGGCCGGCGGCGCGTTGGCCAACGTCCAGTTCCATGTCGGCCACCGCGCTCTTCCTGCCCGCAAATCCAAACTCCACGCCTATTCCCGCTAACACTCTCCGGCAACCTGCGCCGGCTTCCACCTCCGGAAAGCTCCACTTCCCGCTCCGCCTCCCCCGCCATCTGCGCGCTAGGACCTATCGCCCCGCCGCGTTCGGGAGGGGATCGCCTGTGGCCGAGCGTAGAGAGAAGGACCACTACGCCACGCTGAACATCCGCCGTGACGCCACGCTCCAGGAAATCAAGGCTGCCTACCGGATTCTCGCCCGCAAGGTGCTATTCGCTTCCCCTTCCTACCGCGTTTAGATTGGTGTTGCGTTGTATCTGTTAGTTGATCTCCTCCTGACTCGGTCCAACGACCAAGTCAGGGCCTTGATCCACCCTGATTGGGGGTGTCCAGCCGTTGAACTGGCTGGTGGTCCCCCGTCGCGCAACACTATAAGAGAGAGGTGGGGACAGAGGCTCAACTAACGAGGTTCGCCGTCACAGTAACTGCCCCACCTCCTTTCCTGGACCGATCGAGAGGAGGTGCTGTAGGCGACGGGAAGCTTCTCCGCCGCCCCCTCTGCACCACGCCATCTGGCTCAACACCGCCCGGGACACGGTCGTCACCGAGATGAACTTCTCCCACTCCAACTCCGAAGGTCAGCTACTTCTGCCTCTCTCTCTCTAGCTATCTCTATCCATAGTTCACGTTCTAGGGCGAATCACTTGTTTATACCAAACAGAACAGAAATTACCCGCTAGATCTACCCTAGATGATCCACATAGTTACTAACAATGGTATCAGAGCCACCCTAGTGAGTAGATCTAGATTGGGTAGAAAGAAAACACAGAAAGAGGAAAGCATGTGACGGTTTTCGATCCGAAAAGAGCAGTCCCTAACCTTAGAGAGTAACCCTAGAAGGGAAAGGATGGTGGGGAGGACCCCGACGTCGCACGGGAAGGAAGTCAGTGCCGCCGTTCACCGGTGCGCTGGAAAAGAAATCAACCGAAACCCTAACCCTAACCCTAACCCTAAGAGAAAAGCTAACCCTAACTGACAGAGAAAGTAAGGATTGGAAAGGGAGGAACCTACCTGGGTTTCCTCGCCGCCGTCGCTACCGCTGTCGTGCAGGAAGGGTATACCACCACCGCGCGGAGAGCGAGCTGAGCCTCGCGGGCTCAGGCCCAGATCGACAGGGAGCCACGCCGCCGGCTCTGCATAGTGTGCGCGCGCGGTCTCTGCATAAGAGCGCCGGTGGGATGCCTTCTTAGCGGCTCCGCACGGCATCAGAAAGAGGCACCGCCGCCGTGAGGCTCTTCCTCGCGTGCACGCGCGTGGCCAGCGAAGGGCGCCACCGTGGTGCCGCTTGACGGTGCCACGTGCAGCTTCGGCTGCGCGCGTGCGTCGGCGAGTGGTGCCGCAGTGGTGACGTCATCCTCTCTCTATCGCGCGCTCATCCCGTCATCGTGACTTTTTACGGCAGCTGGATACTGGTGGCGCAAGAAAAGCGGAGGGAGGAGGAGCGAGAAAGAAAGGGGCAAAGAAAGGGGCGAGCGGCGGCGCCGCCATCTCCGGCCCGCTCGGGCGGCTGACGCGGCTACGCGAGTGGAGGTCGGAGAGAAGAGAAAGCAGAAGAATGCTCTAGGGTTTTAGGTAGAGGACGGCAGAGGCAAGTTTTTGTGCCGCCGAGATGCACGCTGGACCGTCCGATCAGATGGATGGCTAGGGGAGATCGGGCCACATGAAGCCCAGGCGGAGAAGGGAAAACCCGGCCCAGGCCCAGGTTGCGGCCTGGGCGGGGGAGTGTGGCTCACAGCGGGCGCTAGCAGGCCACTGGGCCGCACAGGCGGCGCTACGGCCCACGCTCGACTGCAGAAGAAAGAAAAAGTTTCAGTGTTGGGCCATGGTGAAGGGTCGAGATGGCGGACTAGAGGGGGGGTGAATAGTCCTTTCTAAAATTAATCGCGTCGGCAAACCGAAACAAATGCGGAATTAAAACTATCAGTCTAGCCAAGACTACACCCCTCTATCTAAGTTCACAAGCACCTCACAAAGATCCTAAATATGTAACTAAGGTGCTTTCCTTAGCAAGAGCTCTCCTAAACAATTCTAGAGCAAGGTCACACAAATCTATGCACTAGTACTTTAGCAAAGCTGGGGAGTTCCTACACAATTCTAGTAAGCAAAAGCATGAAGCCACCTATGCTCACTAGCAATGCTCAATAGCAAGGCAACTAATGCCAAACTAGAGAGCGCAAATTACTTAGCTACACAAACTAAGCAATATGACTAACAAGGTTACACAAACCAAATTAGCCACACAACAGGAGCTACTTCTATGCTACACAAGCAAGAAGGTAACTAGCTAACTACACAAGCAAACTAGTTACAAGAGCAACTACATAAGCACAAGTATATGAATATAAATACAAGCTTGTGAATCGAAAGCAAACCACCGAGAAGATGTACACAATGTTGACACGGCGGTTTTTCACCGAGGTTCACTTGGTTGCCACCAAGCTAGTCCCCGTTGTGGCGATACACCCACTTGATGGATCACGAGCTAATTGACTATCAAGAGTCAAACCCTCAGCGGGTGCCGCACATCCACTCTCAAGATGGGGATCCTCCAAGCCACGAGCTTTACTAGAGTTGCTCTTCGCGATCCCCGTGGGGTGAGCACAATCCCCCTCACAAATCCTCCTCCGGAGCCACGCACAATCTCCACGCGTGCTTCAACGGAGTCGCAAGCCACCAAGCCGTCTAGGAGGTGTCAACCTCCAAGAGTAACAAGCACCACCGGCTTGCAACACGATCACCTAGTGCCACTCGATGCAATCCTCTCGATGCAACGCACTAGAATCGCTCTCTCACTCGATCCGATAAACACTATCAAGCATGAGTGAGTTAGAGGGCTTCCAAGCACTACCACATAAGCCACCAAGGTCAAAGTGTGCTCAGCTACCGGCCACGGCCGGCCAAGGCATCTATTTATAACCCCACGGTCAAATAGAGCCGTTACCCTTTCACTGGGCAGATTTCGGGACGACCGGACGCGCCGGTCGTAACTGACCGGACGCGCTCAGCCGCGTCCGATTCTCCAACGGTCACTGCGCCAACGGTCAAACCCTATGACCGGACGCGCTTCTCATAACGACCGGACGCGCTCGACAGCGTCCGATCCTCCAACGGTCACTGCGCCAACGGTCAAATCCCATGACCGGACGCGCCTCTCAAAATGACCGGACGCACCCCAGGCAACGACCGGACGCGCCTGTCAAACGACCGGACGCGCCCGTCAAACGATCGGACGCGCCGATCGCGCTGTTCCGCGCGCCCGCGAAGCAACGACCGGACGCGCCCCTCGCAAAGACCGGACGTGACAGTGCCCGCGTCCAGTTTGAGTCCAGTACGCTCCCTCGACGATCGAACGCGTCCGATCATGTGTGACCGGACGCACCTCGCGTCCGATCGTACTCAGTTTCCTCTGGACACCTGACCGGACGCGCCGGTCCCGCGAGTGACCGGACACGCCGGTTGCAAACCCTAGCACCTGCGCCTGCGCTGTACTGACCGGACGCGTCCGGTCATACCATGACCACGTTCGGTGCAGCGTCCGGTCACCTCTATGACCTCCGTTCGCCTCCGTTTCTTTTCCGACTTCCGGCGTAGTGGAAAATAGGCATTTCAACTTCTCAAAAACGCCTGAATCCCGCGCTCGCAAAGCTCGGCGGGAGGGAGAGAGGAACCCAAATCCTCTCTACCGCTTAAACTTCATCGCCTTCGTAAATGTGCCAACACCAACAAGTGACCACCACCTTGTGCACGTGTGTTAGCATTTTCATAATCATTTTACTGAAGGAGTTAACCACTCAACTTGCCACGCCACTCGATCCTAGCAACGATGTATAGTTAGATCACACGAGTGGCACTAGATGACCGATATGCAAACAAGTTTGCCCCTCTTGATAGTACGGCCATCTATCCTAAACCCGGTCATAAACTTCTCTACACACCTATGACCGGTGAAATGGAAATGCCCTAGGTTATACCTTTGCCTTGCGCATTCCACTCCATCTCCTCCGACGTTGATGCAACACATGCACCAACCAATCACCAAATGATATGATCCACTTCATATCATCACATGACCGTATTGGTTCATCGATCTTGACCTCACTTGCTCTTCACCGTTGCGTCGGTCCATCGGCGCCAAGTCTTGCTCAAGCTTCACCGTCTCGCGGTCCATCGCTCCAAAGCCTCCGACTTGCCCTTCACACTTGCAACCGGTCCATCAAGCCAAGCCTCATCTTGATCTTTGCCACCTTGGTCACATGACTCCATGTCATGTCTCATATGCAATGAGCTCCTTCATGACACAATCATCTATGGACTAATTCTCTGTGTATCTCACATAAACACAATTAGTCCACCTAAGGTTGTCACTCAATTACCAAAACCAAACAAGGACCTTTCAATCTCCCCCTTTTTGGTAATTGATGACAACTCTACAAAGATATGGAAATTAAATTCTTTTGGACTTTATGCCACTTATCCAACATTTAAGCTCTAAGTTAGGATTTGGATAAGCACCATAAAATCCGACTTGGTAGTGATAACTCTCCCTACATATGTGCTCAAATGGTTTGATTTCAAGCTTGCACATATGCATTAATATGAAATTTGTGAGAGGGTTAGCACTACTAAGTGATGCTAAGGTGTATAGAATAAACCTTTGTAGTTTGATACCATTTGATAGCTCGATATCATTTGAAAATCACAAGTTTGCCATCATCCTTAGTATCATGAATAGCTAGACATCAAAAACACTAGAAACCCCGTGAGATCAACATTATAAGCAAGGTTCTAGTTTTTCATGATAAACACAAGTCTATCTACCATCCTATGCATGCTAGTTATCATATCATCATTCAAGTTCTATAACTAGCAAACACCACACAAGCATGCATGTTAAATATAAAAACTTATGCAATGCTAGCAAGCACATGAATATGCACATATCAAATGTAATCAATCAAAGTTCATGAGCTTGCTCCCCCTACTTGTGTGCTTCTTTTGTCCAAGAATTTTGATCCTTCTTATTTCTTCAATGTTGCTCCCTCTTTGTCCATCTCCATGTCCAAACTCATTCCCAAACCTCTCTCTCTTGGTGTATTGACATATCTTTGTTCCAACTTCTCCTCCTTTGTCATCAATTTCCATAAAGGGTGTACTTCTCATTGATGCAAAGGCTTGCATTAGGGTAGATGGTTGAGACTTGAATATTGCGTTGTTGATGGACATCACCGCACATGTTGGAATGACTTTACTTGTATGTTGCTCTTGAGATACCACTTAGGATCTTTGACCTTGATACCATTAGGTGGGGCTCCTCCCCCTATGTCATAGCATGGGTCATTCACTTGATAATCTTGAGCTCTTGTGTGTGAGGGAACTTTCTTCATTTGATGATCATTTAAAGTTGAGCATTACTTGTGGAACCACCGTCTTGTATAAATGATATCATGTGTAGAAATACCACGAATAAGTGTGTGATACCAATTTGAAGAATCCTCTATCATGGAACCACTTTTAGGATTTGTCAATATGATCTTTTCTTGAACATTTGCTATCTTTATGAGTACCACTTGTAGGATATCACTTGTAGATCATGATCTAGACACCACTTGTAAATATCAATTGAAGAAATATTTTGAGTCTAGATACCATTTGAAACACTTTAGATATCCATTTCCATTGTTGTCTTGTGCTTGTACCCATATCATTGTCATGAGCTTCTAGTATGACTTGAACTAAGGTGATTTGCCTAAGATTCTAAGTCCGGTTTGATCCAATGACAAGCTTCTTCACTCCTCATACTAAGGATTATCTTACCAATGTTGTACTTGTCACTTGTTAGCAATCCAAACTAGATCAAGTACTTGGGTTCACTAGCTCATGAACAAATTCATACACATACCACTAGATCATTCAAACAATTCAAGCAATAGTGGTAGGCTATGAATTTAAACAATTCATTTGTTATGCATGATCCTAGTAAGCATGTACTATATACACTAATTGCATACTAGTAAGGGATGAAATGATCATGCACATTGCAATGATACCTTTGTTATGTTGGAGTAGAGGATAGTCACATAGATTCCAATTCATTACTCCAATAGAAATGTGAAGTCCAATTTATAAGCTTGGTGAAGACCAATCATTATAGAGAAATCCATTCTTCACCTATATGAAATTAGAACCACTAATAATCAAGTGCATTATCTCTTGTTGTGGTTGGCTTGCTTTTTCTCTTTGATCAATGCTTGCATAAGAGAAGTACTTATGATACCAATTTTATAACTATGACTAGCTCTCTTTTGGGTGTTGCTTGCTTTTCTTGATCAACCCTATTGATTGCTTCAATTAAGCATCTTAAATGTCCCTTGAATTCATCACTTCCATGTTAGCCTTCCAAGCCGATGCTCGGTTTACCCACCCATGGGCGGCAAGCCCCCTCAGCAGGGAGAAGTGACCTCTCTCCAAAGAACCATCCTTGACACTTACTTGAATTGCCTTTGATTGATTGATCTATGGACTTAACTTGATGAGTTACCTTGAATTATTCTTTAAGTCCTTTTCTTTCTACTAAATGATCTCTAATCATTACTAGAACTTGAACCTCATCTTCATCTTGAGTTTGATCTTTATTTTCAAATTTGAGTACCAAATTTGTACACTAAGTACATTTCACAATCAATGTACTTGTACTCATTTCTTGTTATGCTTCTAGATCAATTCAAAACCAAAGTTAGGTGCCTCAAACACTTATAAATATGTTTCCAACTTGAGGACCTTTCACTTAAAGTGACTCTAGATCAATCCAATAATTGTCACTTTTCTGGCAGATTCTGTACCCTTCAAAGAATAATTCATATCTCCTAATGTACAGATCCAAATGCCATAAAATTTGGTGGAGATGTGATTCACTAAGTCATCTAGCAGATGTAAAAATTTGAGATTCATTTGACATCTAGATTGCTACCAGATTTCAAATCTTCCACCACTGCTACATGCTGAAAACTGCTGCACTATAGCTGACAAGATGTACTCCAAAGCTGAAGCATCTCTTATCCAATTCTCATGAAATTTGTACAGCATCTTATAACATAAGTCTAGAGCATGCATACCAAAATTCATGCCAATCCAAGTAGATTTAATCATCCAAACTCAGACTTGATCACTGCTAGCTCAGATTTTCAACTTTGGACAGATTTCAATACATTGAGCAATACTTCATCAAATATGAATCAAACTTGAAACTAACTTGTTTGAATACTTTCACAAGACATATATCCATCCAATCCACTTACTAAATGTCATCTTATGAATTTATCCAACACAAATCAATTCAAACTTGATTGCTAAGCATTTAATCCATTCAATCATCTCATAGCAAGCAACATTGCATATTTATCCAATTCAATCAACTCATATGCATCCAAATGAAATGATCAATTAGAGATATACCTTGGTTAGCTCATGATCATCCAATAGCAAGCTTTTACTCAAATAAATTGCAAGCCATCAAATAATTCCAATAAATCATCCACAACTTGATAAATGACACTTGTATGTTGTAGCACTTTAGACTTCACTCATTTTAACTTGGCATTGGGATAGGATATGCATTGAGCTTTATAACTTGACTCAATATATGATGAACAAAATGAAATCAATTTGAGTCAAGCCTCCAATGCCATGGTACCTACACATATTCATCCACTTTTTGATGGTACCCAAACTAGTTTGGGTCCTCTCAAATTAGGTGCAACATACTTAGGCATAGCCTTAGTATGAGTAGCGGGATGTTTTGCAATTCCAACCAATGAGGTACCATTGCCATCCTTTCTAAGCATATTAGTATTATCAATTGAAATAGGCTTAGAATTTTTACCTAGGGGACATGAATGAGCCATGTGTCCCCTTTCCCGGCATGAGTAGCACATTCTCTTTGCTTGAGCCTTTTCTTCCTTGCTCATGTTATGCTTTCCATTGCCTAGCCTCTCATGAGTTGCTTGAGCCTTCTTCTCAAGCTTGGTAGGACACCCCGAGGCAAAGTGTCCCATATCTCTACACTTGAAGCACTCGATGTGAGCATGTACTTTCTTCTTATCTTGATTCTTGCTCATCATCTTGGCATCTTGGATTTGCATTGGATGCCTTGCTCTACCACCCCTTCTTGTTTTCTTCTTCTTCTTCATCAAGTCATCATCATCTTCATGGTTGATCTTGGCTTGAGCTTGGGGCTTTGCTTTTGGCTTAACTTGAGACTTCTTGGTAGGGCAACACTTGGCAATATGTCCCACTTCATGGCATCGGTAGCACATGAGTTGGGATAGCTTCTTTGCATCTTGCTTCTTCATAATCTTGCCCTTGCTCTTGTTGTAGCCAATACCACTCTTATCACCATATCTTCTTTGATTGGTCATGATATGCTCAATGGCGATTTTAGAGTTGTATCACCTCTCTAACTTGTTGCTCAATTTCTTCACTTCACTTTTGAGCTCATTGTTCTCCTTCAAAATGTTAGTCTCACAAGACATAGAAGTAGAACAAGCATATATATGTGAAGAACATGGCATATCTAATAAGTCATCACAAGAGGTGGATACATGCTTTCTCCCTACATCACATGGGTTAGTCACATTTTGCAATTGATCATTTGATCCATGTGATGAGCTCTCATTAATTTTAATTTTCTTTAATAACATCTTAAAGAGAGAAGCATGTTCTTGTACCAAATTATCATGAGCAACACTAAGTTCCTCATGAGATAATTTTAGCTCCTCATGTGAACAAGTAGTAACATAAAGTAGATGCTTTTGTTGTTCACATGTTGTTTTTAGAAATGAGTTTTCATTTTCCAATTTCATGGTTTTAGCTTTCTCATTTTCTAAAGACATGTTCATGCTAGCAAGTCTACTAACAAGCTCATCATATGAATCAACATGATCAATCACATTATCATTTGATACCTTTGTGTCACCTAGTGACATGAAGCAATGTGATGTAGTGGATGGGCTTGTAGTAGCATCATCAAGGCCCGAGCATGAACCAACGTTGCCACCATCAAGTGTGCTTGGGGTAGAAACATCACTTGCAACACTTGATGCATCATCACCATTCTTGTCAAGTGAACTTGTGGTAGATCGATCATCATCATCACTTGACCATGAGGTGGAGCAATCCTCCATAACCATCGTGTTGTGGTCATGCTCAACATCATCATGTGCAACCTCCTTAGGCTTGACATCATCATCATCATCGGTGATAGCTCCATACTTGTCATTGAGATAGGCTCATATCTCATGAGCAGATTTGAGGTCCATGATCTTACCAAAGATGCTATCATCCAAAGATCTATACATGATGTTAGTAGCTTGGATGTCAAGATCTAGGCATTTCTCTTGTGCTTGAGTTAGATTATCTTCATCCAACACATGAGAAAATCCTACATCTACCATCCACCACATTTGAGGGCAAATAAACTTAAAATTGCATATCATCCAATTTTTCCACCGTGCAAAGTGTGTGCCATCAAACATGTGAGGACAATCAACATCTAGTCCATATTCCGCCATCCTCTCGGGTCGGTGAAGACCACAAATGAGAGACCGGGCTTTGATACCAATTGAAGGGTCGAGATGGCGGACTAGAGGGGGGGTGAATAGTCCTTTCTAAAATTAATCGCGTCGGCAAACTGAAACAAATGCGAAATTAAAACTATCGGTCTAGCCAAGACTACACCCCTCTATCTAAGTTCACAAGCACCTCACAAAGATCCTAAATATGTAACTAAGGTGCTTTTCTTAGCAAGAGCTCTCCTAAACAATTCTAGAGCAAGGTCACACAAACCTATGCACTAGTACTTTAGCAAAGCCGGGGAGCTCCTACACAATTCTAGTAAGCAAAAGCACGAAGCCACCTATGCTCACTAGCAATGCTCAATAGCAAGGCAACTAATGCCAAACTAGAGAGCGCAAATTACTTAGCTACACAAACTAAGCAATATGATTAACAAGGTTACACAAACCAAATTAGCCACGCAACGGGAGCTACTTCTATGCTACACAAGCAAGAAGGTAACTAGCTAACTACACAAGCAAACTAGTTACAAGAGCAACTACATAAGCACAAGTATATGAATGTAAATACAAGCTTGTGAATCGAAAGCAAACCACCGAGAAGATGTACACAATGTTGACACAGCGGTTTTTCACCGAGGTTCACTTGGTTGCCACCAAGCTAGTCCCCGTTGTGGCGATACACCCACTTGATGGATCACGAGCTAATTGACTATCAAGAGTCAAACCCTCAGCGGGTGCCGCACATCCACTCTCAAGATGGGGATCCTCCAAGCCACGAGCTTTACTAGAGTTGCTCTTCGCGATCCCCGCGGGGTGAGCACAATCCCCCTCACAAATCCTCCTCCGGAGCCACGCACAATCTCCACGCGTGCTTCAACGGAGTTGCAAGCCACCAAGCCATCTAGGAGGTGGCAACCTCCAAGAGTAACAAGCACCACCGGCTTGCAACACGATCACCTAGTGCCACTCGATGCAATCCTCTCGATGCAACGCACTAGAATCGCTCTCTCACTCGATCCGATGAACAATATCAAGCATGAGTGAGTTAGAGGGCTTCCAAGCACTACCACATAAGCCACCAAGGCCAAAGTGTGCTCAGCTACCGGCCACGGCCGGCCAAGGCATCTATTTATAACCCCACGGTCAAATAGAGCCGTTACCCTTTCACTGGGCAGATTTCGGGACGACCGGACGCGCTGGTCATAACTGACCGGACGCGCTCAGCCGTGTCCGATTCTCCAACGGTCACTGCGCCAACGGTCAAACCCTATGACCGGACGCGCTTCTCATAACGACCGGACGCGCTCGACCGCGTCCGATCCTCCAACGGTCACTGCGCCAACGGTCAAATCCCATGACCGGACGCGCCTCTCAAAACGACCGGACGCACCCCAGGCAACGACCGGACGCGCCCGTCAAACGATCGGACGCGCCGATCGCGTTGTTCCGCGCGCCCGCGAAGCAACGACCGGACGCGCCCCTCGCAAAGACCGGACGCGACAGTGCCCGCGTCCGGTTTGAGTCCAGTAAGCTCCCTCAACGATCGGACGCGTCCGATCATGTGTGACCGGACGCGCCTCGCGTCCGATCGTACTCAGTTTCCTCTGGACACCTGACCGGACGCGCCGGTCCCGCGAGTGACCGGACGCGCCGGTTGCAAACCCTAGCACCCGCGCCTACGCTGTACTGACTGGACGCGTCCGGTCATACCATGACCGCGTCCGGTGCAGCGTCCGGTCACCTCTGTGACCTCCGTTCGCCTCCGTTTCTTTTCCGACTTCCGGCGTAGTGGAAAATAGGCATTTCAACTTCTCAAAAACGCCTGAATCCCGCGCTCGCAAAGCTCGGCGGGAGGGAGAAAGGAACCCAAATCCTCTCTACCGCTTAAACTTCATCGCCTTCGTAAATGTGCCAACACCAACAAGTGACCACCACCTTGTGCACGTGTGTTAGCATTTTCATAATCATTTTACTGAAGGAGTTAACCACTCAACTTGCCACGCCACTCGATCCTAGCAACGATGCATAGTTAGATCACACGAGTGGCACTAGATGACCGATATGCAAACAAGTTTGCCCCTCTTGATAGTACGGCCATCTATCCTAAACCCGGTCATAAACTTCTCTACACACCTATGACCGGTGAAATGGAAATACCCTAGGTTATACCTTTGCCTTGCGCATTCCACTCCATCTCCTTCGACGTTGATGCAACACATGCACCAACCAATCACCAAATGATATGATCCACTTCATATCATCACATGACCGTATTGGTTCATCGATCTTGACCTCACTTGCTCTTCACCGTTGCGTCGGTCCATCGGCGCCAAGTCTTGCTCAAGCTTCATCACCTCGCGGTCCATTGCTCCAAAGCCTCCGACTTGCCCTTCACACTTGCAACCGGTCCATCAAGCCAAGCCTCATCTTGATCTTTGCCACCTTGGTCACATGACTCCATGTCATGTCTCATATGCAATGAGCTCCTTCATGACACAATCATCTGTGGACTAATTCTCTGTGTATCTCACATAAACACAATTAGTCCACCTAAGGTTGTCACTCAATTACCAAAACCAAACAAGGACCTTTCACATGGGCCGCCGGTGTTTCAGTGCTGGACTGTGGGCCGCACAGCGCTGGCTCGGGATGAAAGAGAAAAGTTTAAGTTTTTCATTTTCCAGAAGCATTTTTGTCTATATATTTAATATAGTTTTTATCTCTAAAACTTTTGCACCAACGGGTTTCAACTTTAGAGAGCAGATATATACTCAAAATGCTTCTAGAAAGATAGACTACTTTTTACATGTTTCCATTGCAAAGCCACAAAGTTAAAGTTTATTGTCTTCTCATTAAATTCGAACCAACGGGAGGATTTAATTTGAAGAGCAGTTATAGTCATTCAGTAAATGATGAAAAGTTTATTCTCTAATTAAAATTAGAGGAATAGTCAATTTATGGTTAAGATAAATTATAATATTGTTATTTTCTAGCCAACGTTGATGATAACAATATTATAAGTTTATTTAAGAGTTTAAGTTTAAAGAAAATTATGATGTTGTTATTTTCTGACCAACGTTGATGATAACAATATTATAATTCTACGAGTTTTATGTTTAAAGTTTAAATCTCTGATAAATATAGTATCAAAGTGACAAATTTTCGGAGAATGGATAAGAAACATGAGATGCTCCAGAGCGAGCAGAATGTAATGTATTTTCATGTTTCCGCTGCAATAGTGATGATGATCTTCAAAATTAAATTCGAACCAACGGGAGAATTTAATTTTTGAAGAGGGTTATAAGATAATTGAGTTTTCATATGTTAATTCCATTTCTGCCCAACGGTGATGTGGAATTGATGTATAAGATTGATGGTTTTGTTCTATTTCTGCTCAACGGTGATATAGAATAGAACTTAAAGATTTAAAAGTTTAATGTGCATGTCTTTAACCAGACCAATGTAGGGTTATTTTCATGCTTATTATTGTTGATTATTGATTAATGTTTTCAGACAAAGAACTTCATGCCTTTATTCTTGAAGGGTGAAAAGGAAATGAGTTGGGTACTTGTGACCCAGAAGATAAAAAGTGCAATTTTCTTTAGAAAGAAGACCATTACGTAAGGGACTACGGTCTCTTTAAAGAATGACTTCAAAAGAAAAGAATTCTAGTATATTGATCCAAGAAAAGATATAGAACAATAAGAGCTTAGTTTAAGAGTTTATTTTAAAAGATGTCTTTTATGTACTCTTTATAATAATAATTAGTTTTTAGTTTTTATCATCATGATATGAAATGTAATTAGTGACATGCATGTTTAATTTGACCAACGTCGGATTAAGCATGTGTGTTAAACAGTATTTGGATTTATTTCTAAATTTAATGATTGAATATGAGTCAATATTGACATTTATGTCCCTTCAAGAAAATTATCTCGCATGGCGGGAAAAAGTTTGTGATAGTACCCGCATGACGGGAAAAGTTTGAGAAAATACCCGCATGGCGGGGT
Source organism: Saccharum hybrid cultivar R570 (assembly GCA_038087645.1). NCBI lineage: Eukaryota > Viridiplantae > Streptophyta > Magnoliopsida > Poales > Poaceae > Saccharum > Saccharum hybrid cultivar. The sequence goes on along the minus strand of JAQSUU010000043.1, from coordinate 9,877,732 downwards.
TAAGATGGCATAGTACTTGTATTAATTAATCCTGCATGGCGGGAGAAGTTTGACATAGTACTTATCCTGCATGGCAGGAGAAAGTTATGATGACTCATGTGCTTGACAGTGCTCTTCTATTGTGTCATAGTAATTAAGCACTCAATGAGTTTAAGGAGAACATAAAGTTATAGACGAACATCGAGATAAGAATGACATGCAAGTGTGACTTGCGAAAGTATTAATGATAAAAGACTCTGTTGAGTTTTTAAAGTGAAATGAGAAAAAAGTACTCCCATACGAATTAAGAAATAATTTCATTTGCGTGATGTAATCATGTGGGTGAAGTAAGTAATCAAAGTTTTCTCATTCACAAGAGTTCTGAATAGTCTTCGAAATTGTGGTAGAAAAGTTCGTACCACATTTCGAGGGAGAGAAAGGTGAGATCAATTAAGAAAGACAATTAAGAAAGATACTTTCCCATAATTCAGACAATGTGATGCATACTAAAGTGATCTATAAAAGATGAATGTGATCGTCGAGGGAGTAAGACGGTTATAATATCGATACCCCTAAAGTAAAGAAATAGCTTTTATAGTTCCAATATAAAGATAGCATAGTCGGTCAGTATTCATACTGGACGCATTCAGAGTTATTAAGACGGTGCTAAACGCGCCATATGAGTTTCAGCAGATTAAACCCAAAATAAGAAAGTTTAAAGATGGGACAATCTGGGGGAGCATGGTACAAAGAGACCTAACTCCACAAGGAGGATGAATAATATAACAAGGATCTTGTTACACAGGACCTTGTAGAATCAATTGTCTTTTGGCAATAAAGATCAAGAAATACTAGTTGCTAAGGCTCTAGAAAGTCTCAAAAAGTAAGAAAATCAGATATTTCTGATTACTATAAAGTCTATGTTAGTGAAATTCAAATGAAAGGTAATCCCACCTCATTTGAAGAAGCCATGAGAGACGTTCACTCGTCTAAGTGGCAAGAAGCAAAGAAAGATAAATAAAATTGATGATACCAATAATATTTTAGGATTCAGAATAAATTCCTAAGGAGCCAAAACAGTAGGCTATAATGGGTCTACAAGATAAAAGGTGACTCCAAAGGGAATATGTAAAGATGTAGAGTGCGACTTGAATCAAAAGTTTTGCGCAAACCGAATGAATAGATTACAATGAGTGCTAGTGGCACATTATGATCTGAGTTACATCAGATGAAAGTAAAGACGGTATTTCCCAAACGGAATTTGTATGAAAATGATTACGTGGCACAATCTAGAGGTTTTGTCATGGAAAGAAAAGAACGTAAGAGATGCCACCTGTAGGAGTCTCTTATGGACTAGAGTAAATCTCTAGACAATGGCATTTAAAGTTGAAGAGTCAATTGAAAATTTTGGGTTAAAGAGAATGAGAGGACAATTGTGTTTGTACAAAGTTATAGAATGGGAAATTTATTTCCTAATCCTGTATATGTGGATGACATCTTACTTGTTAGTAGTGATGTCAATTTACTGTGTAAGAAGTTCTTGTCCTCAAGATTCAATAAGAAAGTTCTCGGTGAAATGTCTCTCGTTATAAGAATTGAAACTCACCGAGATAGAAGAAAAGGGGTATTAGAAATATCGCATAGGCATGCTAAGAAAAGTTTCTAAAGAAATAAAGTACCTATGCGAGTAAACCTACGCCTGTTTCCATGGTCAAGGGTAATAGTTTTGGGAACTTTAGTGTTCCAAAAGGCAATGTGAGATTGTTATAGATGGACGTCCTATATGCTCTAGCTGTTGAAAGCTTAATGAGTACACAGATAAGATATTGCCCTGACATAGTTCATATATCCGGGTTATTTTGGCAAAAGTCTAGTCCAGATATAGATCACTGGAATAGAGTTAAGAATGTCGGCCTCATGCTAAGAAAGAAAGAACAAGTACTCTCAAATAGTTGTGAGTACAAATGTTAATTTTTGGCGAGATGTTTAGTGAAACCCACATAGTAGCTAACACTCGCAGTTGGAGTTTTATTGTGGAAAAGCTCTAAAGAAATAGTTTTAGCATCGTCAGTGATGCAAGGTTATAGTATAGCATGATATAAGGCTGCGGGACAGGCAAAATAGTTAAAGAACTTTACCCAGAATGGATAATGGTTGTTAACAGCAATGACCATTTGAATAGTTTGCTCCTAAGACAACGGGTCAAGTGTACTGCCAAACACGTTGACATTAAAGTTATACGTTGTAAAGGAGAAAGTCCGGAATCATACTAAAAGGTATTGAACATATAAGTAACAAGAAAAGCTTGCGGATCCGCTTACCAAGGCTTACCACCCAGTGTGTTCAGAGAACACACAGTCGACATGGGTTTATGGTATAGCCTATACTTTCCGGACAATAAAGGGCCCAAAAGTTCAAGAATCTGTTTCAGAACAGAGACATGTATTGTAGCTGTTAAATCTATCGGCAATTGACCGTGACGATGAAGCATGCTCTATACACTAATCTGTGATGGAACAAATAAAAGTGAAAGCAATTAAAGTCAAAATTTAAAGTTAAAGTATAAAATAAGATCAAGGGAGAGAATGTTAGTTGATCTCCTCCTGACTCGGTCCAACGACCAAGTCAGGGCCTTGATCCACCCTGATCGGAGGGTGTCCAGCCGTTGAACTGGCTGGTGGGCCCCCGTCGCGCAGCACTATAAGAGAGAGGTGGGGACAGAGGCTTAACTAACGAGGTTCGACGCCACAGTAACTGCCCCACCTCCTTTCCTGGACCGATCGAGAGGAGGTGCTGTAGGCGACGGGAAGCTTCTCCGCCGCCCCCTCTGCACCACGCCATCTGGCTCAACACCGCCCGGGACACGGTCGTCACCGAGATGAACTTCTCCCACTCCAACTCCGAAGGTCAGCTACTTCCGCCTCTCTCTCTCTAGCTATCTCTATCCATAGTTCATGTTCTAGGGCGAATCACTTGTTTATACCAAACAGAACAAAAATTACCCGCTAGATCTACCCTAGATGATCCACACAGTTACTAACAGTATCAATTTCCCTACGGTTATTAATTTGAGCCATCTGCATAGTTTCTAGATCCTAATGCTAGAAAGTAGTAGCATTTTTTAAGGGTTTACAAAGTAAACTCCAAATTTGTCATTTTTTTCTGGGTGCTTATCATTCATGCTGTGTTGGATCAGTTTTTGACATGTCTATAGTTAGTGCCAAAGCTACATACATTGAACATATTTCCCTGGTTTGCTTTTGGCTACAGTACCATCCTGATATGAATAAGAGTCCTGAAGCAGAAGAGAAGTTCAAGGAGATCAGTGCTGCATATGAGGTAATCTTCTGCCTTGTGGCTTCAGCTGAAGTGCTGAAGGAGAATAGCACTAGAACGTGCTGAGTATTAGATTAGTTTAATTCTAACCTGATTGATTCAATTTATCTGTGATTTTGGTATTAATCTACTCTATCAATGTAGACATATCATGTGTAAAATGTGATGTAAACCGAACTGGAGCGGCAATTCCTTAAAGTTTTTGCAAGACCTTTTGCTTCAAAAAATGATAGGCTCTCTGCATGTCTCATCATCTCATGATCTCACCATGATTGTTGTGTACTTAATTTCTGGTTTATGCCCCTTTATCTGATAGAGTTTGAGTTGCATCTTAAAGGAAGGCAGTGAAATGTTACAAACCTGGTTTATCAACAATATCCTGGAATCATAATGAAATTTACTTTGTATTTAACCAGTGTATTTAGAATGTTGGTTAGTTCACTTGGCTGCTTCTACAGAATATATATGAGCAGAACACACAAATGTGATACTCCCTCCAGTCATTATTGCTTTACATTTCTTACAGTAAAATACAACTAACTTCAGGACAACTTGGCTGCCTGAAATTTCAATTGATATTGACCGCGGGTAGTATTTGATGGTGCTATCAGATGACCATCCTTTTATGTGATCTGTACTATTCTCTTCTTCAGGTTCTATCTGATCAAGATAAAAGATCTTTATATGACCGCTTTGGAGAAGAGGGGCTCAGTGGTGATTACAGAGATGGAGATATTGGCACACATGGGGTACACAATTTATTTAGCACTAAGTCATTTTCCTTTTTGACCAGTTTGATTCCTATATTGGGATATAAATCTATTTTCCTTTAGATGCTCCTTTTCTCTAGCCAACATCCTCTTTGTTGGTAAAGTGCATTTATGCCCACCAGTTAATGTAATAGCAGTAAGAACTGTTCAATTTGATGTTTTTATGGTTGGACTTATAGACTGGCTTCTCACCTTACCTTTAGCGAATGTTTTGATCTCGGAAACTCTACTTCTACATCAACCTGATTTCCATTGATTGAGAAAATGGAAAACTGCTAGTTAATAGAGAAGACCTAGTTTGAATTTTTGTTTTTTTGAAACTAGGCTCTAGGGCCTTCTGATATAGTTTGAAATTTTTGATTGACTTGACCTTTGGCATTTTTTTTTTTGATTTTGCAGATTGATCCATATGAACTCTTCAATGCATTCTTTGGTGGTTCTGACAAGCCTTTTGGGGATAGTATGGGCTCTGGGAGATTTCATTATAGTGCAGAAGCAAAGGGCAATAGGGCACTTAATATCAGGTAACACTTTTAACTTAGCACCATATCAGAATGTTAGATCTTGAATAGCTGTTTGCAACTCATTTTCTACTTTACAGCTATAATCTCATCCTTTCTTTTGAAGAATCCATCCTCGGAGTCAAACGTGAAATCAATGTTTTTCGCCATGAAACATGTAGCACCTGCCATGGAACTGGAGCTAAATGTAGCAATGACATTACAGAATGCACCCGATGCAGAGGTCAAGGCAGGTTGATGAAAACTCAAAGGACACCTTTTGGTACAGTTCTCAGGTGTAGTTATTTCTTCATGAAATATGGTTTGTCAGTTATTTTCTATATTCATCTCCATTGCTAATTGGACCAATATTCCTTACTATTATGGATGCTAAATTTACTTATACTACCAGTACAAACTGTCGTCTTAGAACAACTTTTAATACTTTAAGTCTTTAACCACGACTGTACATTCTCCCATGAAAATGTTATTAATGGATTCATCATCTATTTTTTTTGGTTAAATCCAAATGAGAAGAACCAGCAACAAAATGTGTGATATTACTTGCGTGTAACCTATTTAACATTGTTGCTAACTTACTGTTTGCTCACTGTTTCATAGTTTTATTTCCTGAAGTTCAACATAATATAGCTTATGCAATATCTTATGTTGTTGTATTCTGTAGATATCTTCATGCTTAAATTGTGAAGGCAGCAGGAAGGTAATTACTGAACATTGCACAGAATGTTACGGTTCGGGCAGAGTCCCAGTTGAACGCATTATCAGAGTAGATATACCTGGAGGTATTGATGATGGTTCCACCATTCGAATTAGTGGTGGAGGTAATGTTGATAAGCAAAGGCAAGCATTGGTCAGCTGTTATATAATCTCTTGGTCATGCATCATTTGTGTAGTTAGTTATATGTTTGATTTGAGTGTAACTTATTTATAGCTACGCTACTGAAATCTTTACGAGATGGCAAGGTGGTGATTGAGTTGCATAACTGAGTAATACCACCTGGATGATATGTTAAACCCATTTCAGTTGTTACTAAAATGGGTCCATGACCACACCTATCTCTTTTAAATAGACACCCACCAGAATTACATGCTAACGTTTTAAGATCCACCTATGATAATAGATGCAACATTACATGTTATGCATTTCTATCTTATTGTGCAGGAGTGCAAGTGGTGACCTGTATATATTTGTCCGCATTAATGAAAAACAAGGCATCCACAGAGATGGTCTCAATTTGTACTCAGATGTTTCAGTTGATTATACTGATGCGATTTTAGGAACCACAGTGAAGGTTAGCTGTTAATGCGATTTTAGGAACCTCATTCATATTATGCCTTGTCTAGCTTTTTGTTTTTTTATCAAACACGCAGGAGAGCTATGTATCATTATATTAAGAAGAAATATGCCTTGTATACCAATATCATGTGTTGTCAAAATAAATATGAAATTGATGTGTGTTTGATGAACTCAAGTCTAACTTATGTTAATTCCATAGTTCTGACAGTATTCTCATTTAGTTCTAGCAAACCTCCCAGTTCAGCTTAACCTAGCAAGGAAGTTTATGTTTTCAGGTTGAAACAGTAGAAGGACTCAAGGATCTTCACATTCCTCCTGGCACTCAGCCTGGAGAGAACTTAAAATTTTCTCAACTGGGAGTTCCGGACATTAAGAAGCCTAATGTTAGAGGAGATCACTACTTCATGATAAAGGTGAAGATCCCAAAGAATATCAGGTTTGTATTGCCGGCACTTTCTAACAGCTCGGGGAAGGATATTGTATTTAGAATCAACAATCTGACGAGTTTGATGTTTGGTCCAACTTCAGTTATTTTTGCTTTCTTGATGAAATTGCGTGCAGCTCTCCTGCATCATTAAAAAAAACAGCAATTTTGTTGTTTTAACCTCCAGAAGTTACATTGTTGTTTTTTCATTACATCCTTTAATGTCATATCTGTTACCCCCCCCCCCCCCCCCCCCCCCCCCCCCGCCCCCGCCAACGCACACATTGGTCCCTCCACTAGGCATAGTGGTTTCTCTGGTATGAACTACAGATAATTGGAAATCTAGTCTGCCAGAAGCATTTCTTCTTGTGTTATGGTGTTAGCATGGGTTTGTGTGGTTCTTTCGTAAGGGAGGATCTTACCCTGTGTTTTGTTCTCTTAATAGTTAATATAATGATGCGCTCCTCTCCTGCATGTTCGAGGGAAAAAAAACCATTTTAGCATCCCAAATATGGTCTCGGTTCATATTGTTGACTTTTGGTGTATAACTTCTGACAGTTATTTTGACTTCTACAGTGGCCAGGAACGTTTGCTAGTTGAAGAGCTTGCCACACTAAAGAAAGCTCAGAATATCTCAGTTCCAGGTGAAGTTGAATCCTTTTTCCTGAGTTATTGTAGTTAGCATCTGTCTCATGGATTGACTCCTGAGTCCTGAACCTGTTTTGTGCCTTTTCTTTGGCTTATTCAGAAACTACAAAAATAGAAAATTTTCGGGAGAGAAACCATCATCCATCTGCAAAGAGAAGATCGTTCTGGGGATCTATCTGGAATTTGTTCAGGTAGACATCATTTCTCATTATTTTTTCTTGTCATGAAATGTAAGTAGGCCTATACTCCTATACTGATTACGCCAATATTATTTGCTTTTTATTGATCTGCCAAGCTAGTTGTTTAGTAACTATAGTGCATGACAAAAAGGACAGACTTGGTGCTCTTCGAATCTCTGATTGCTCTTTTTTTTTTGGAAAAAAATGCTATTTAAAGGCAAGGACATATGTATATGTGGTTCAGATGCCTAGCTTATCTACATTGCCCTCATTCTGTAAAACTTGAATCCACTTTTGATAAGGCTATTTAATAATTCCATTCATACCATTTTAGGGATGATAAAGGCGATCAGAGATTTGCTTCAATCAGTGTGCAACCTATTATCCCAGGATGGAATTCTGGCCGAGGAACTAATACTGTTGTTGTTCCCTTGCTGTTAAAAGGACTCCTCATGACCGCAGCATTCTTATTTGTAATCAGCAGAACCAGTAAACTAAGGTACATTCGGAAGCACGTTGACCGTCCAACTCAAGCCAAAATACCTGCAGAGCCAGAGTGAATTTCTGTTGTCCTCATTTCTGAAACGTTAACGACATCTGGTGATCAACATTCATGTTTTGCCACGCAAAGCTTTTGTTATGGGAAAAGAATCCATCGAGGCCGGCTTTGCTTGTAGTGGATGGTGTCCAGACGGTAGCAGTATAGCTTAACAACGGTGACAGAATGCTATGGGCTGCTTGGCTGCTTCTCATTAGCCATTTCTTGATTCATTATTCCAATATGTAGAAGACACTTGAAGCAATTTTGAGTTTTGACGAAAGCTAGAGGAAAGACATGAAGGAACATGTCCGTGGGCTAATGTACACTGTATGCATCTTTTCTGCACAAAGTTTTGTAATCTTCCGGGCCTAATATTGGCCTCGTTCGGTTGTGCTGATAAGCCGGTTGAAATACACTGTTGGCTGATTTTTTTAAGAGAAAAACACTGTTCCGGCTGAAAAAAAAACAAGCTGAAAAATACGGATTATAAGCCGGATGAACACGGCCATTGTTTAGCGATTTTGTTGCAAACTTCTGCAATGGGCCAATGGCTGTTGAAGTGTTGATACATAATCACAAACACAACAATATATCCGTACAGTAAATAGCAATGACAACTATTCATACAATCTTATTTCAAACTCATCATTTTTTCGCTTTGATCGAAATGCAACAGTTCAAATGCTTTTTTTTTTACCTTTCCCTCTAGCGGTTTCCAGTTCCAGTTCCAGAGCGAGACAGGCGCAGGCGCCGCAGCACAGAAGGTTCGCGACATCCGTCTGCCCCAAGGCCCCCAAACGTCCGCTCTAGCCAGCTGACGGGATCCACACTGCGCCATGTCTTTCTGGCCGCCGCCGCATCCGTCCCACCGGAATCCACGGCGATTCCCCTCCGCCTGCTATCTCCTAGTACTCACCCTTGCTCTCCTCGTCGTCTCCACCGCCGCCAAGTCCTCCCGCCGCCCCATCTCAGTACGTCTCCCCGCCTGGCCTGACCCTGCCTTCTCTCCTCCGTCCGCCTCTTCTAGTCTCTATCCATCTCATCGCGCTTACCGAACTCCGTGCGCAGGACAACGAGATCCGGCAGAAGAAAGAGGCCTGCTACACCGACGTCGAGAAGTACGTGTTTGGATGATGAGTTTTCTGCTTGTTTTCTGTTCAGTGGAACGCATCTGACGCGATGCTTCTGAGTTCTGACGGTGGTTTCTCTCTGCCATGCCGCAGCGGGCTGTGGGGCTGGGTGTGCAGGTCCTCGCCGACGGAGAAGGAGAACTGCGTGCTGCGCTGCCTCTCGCCGGAGTGCTACGACCTCATATACGGCGGCGATCCAGTGAGTGGTGGCATCAGGATGTGGGGTTTCAGCAGCTGCGATATACTTGATTTACTGATTATTTTGCTTGGCTGCCTTGTGCAGCTCGAGGAAGGGGAGTTGGACTATGTTCGAGGCCAGGAGTACAAGTACTGTATGCACAAGTAAGAATTACCAGAACATCTCGAATATGTTCGTTTGGGGTTTGGAATGTTGAATTGGGTCTGCCATGTGTTGAAGATTGAAGGATTGCATTGTCGTTAAGGTTGTCCAGTCTTAGATTATAAGTTGGGTTGGAGTCCACGTAAGATCCCAATCATATACAATCTTAAACATAGGAATCATAAAAATGTGATGCTATTGTTGTCTGGAATCATAGAATCAGGCCCTTGATCAAGATCGTAAAGCTGAAAATTTTAAGACAGAAACATAGATATTGACAAGCATTATTGTGGGTGCATTTGTAAATGGAGGGAAATGATATTGATACTATGCCTCCCATGGTTGACTAGCTCTCTAAACATACAAATAAAACCGTATGACTAGGAAGAGCAGGAATAAGTAGGAATGATTCAGACCCAAGGTAAGGTTCATTCCTTATACAAGTTTACCTTTTATCAGTCTTCATTTACTAATTTTATCATAACTATCTGTAAATCTTGGTTAATGCTATGAGCAAATTAAAAAACAAGGTACATTATACCTCATCTGACTCAATTTTGTTTGCCATATTCTACTCCCTCCATTCCAAATTACAAGGCATTCCAAGAATCTTGGAGAGTCAAAGCATCTTAAGTTTGATCAAAATTATAGAGAAAATTACAAAAATTTATAACATCAAATAGGTATACTATGAAAATATAATTAATGAAGAATCTAATGATACTTATTTGGTGTCATAAATATTATTATCTTATCATATAAATTTGGTCAAACTTGAGATCCTTTGACTCTCCAAGATTCTTGGAATGTTTTATAATTTGAAATGGAGGGAGTATCTAGCAACTATGGTGTCTAAAGGGGTAAATAGTGTGGAGGTAGGTGAGCATAGTAGTTTCACCCAATATTATTCCACCAATCAAACATTGGGTTAATCTGTCCTATTGATTATTGTCTAAATTTCCATAAACTGCAGACTGCAGTAGAACTGAAGTTTCAGTCCCTAGTGCTCCTCACTCAACTAGAAGTATATAACTAGGACAGTTGGTCTCTGTAATCTAGAAACTAGGATAATAGTTCTCTACGAGAAGATTCTTTGCTTGATATATTCACATTTGGATTCATATGTTGCAGTTTTTATTATTCGTTCTGTTCTTTTCTGTTTCCGAACTCTAGTTTTGGGCATTCTTTTGGAAACTCTAATTTTTTCCTTGAAGATATCAAAGTTGTAATAGTTATAATCATCGTGTGGATTTTTTTCTGTTTAGCACTAGAATGTCTGGCCTTGAAGTTGGTTACCTGATCATGCCCCTGCACACCCACATTTGTTCTTCTTTGCAGATCATCCCTTGGAGAAAGCTTGGATGGTGTGAAGGGATCCTTCAGCTACTCATGAAGGAATGAGAAGAAAAAGGTTCTGTTAGTCTGCTGTAAATTTTATTTTGCAATCTTGAACAGACATGCATTTTTTTTAGATAATGGAATTATAAATTCCAGACTTCGCATTTTCCCAAAGCATCACCGGTGCACCACCTTATATTAATCTTGATAAGAGAATTTCAGTACCTAAGAGCCTTGGTAGTAAATAAACTAAGGGGTGTTTGGTTGCTAGCCACACTTTAGCACAGTTCACCTTAGGCATATTTGACCAAGTTGGCAAGTGTTTGGTTGGTAACTAAATTTAGACAATATCCCTTAGGCATGGCAAAGTGTGGCCCATCATCTTTGAACATGCCCGGACCAACGACCTGTATACCAAACTGCGGTGGCCAACCAGCTGTTTGGTTGGTAATGGTTGCACTAAATCTGCTGAAGGCATTGATTCGAGGCATGTTTGATGCATTCACCTTGGGAAGGCAAGGGAGGCATTGTTTATCTTGTCAAGTTCCAACGACAATTACGACATGCACACTTAAGTACAAAGGCAAATTGAACATTGGATTACATTGTTGACCACACCACTGTTACATGCATGAAGTATCACGAAGTTACAATTCCTTAAAATAGTATTTTAGCCAACACTTGCGGCACCAACAGAGGTTTTTTTTTTATGAAAGGGACCAACTAAGGGATTTTTTTTCTTTTGGAAGGGACCAACCGAGGTAATTTGTAAATAGCCTTACACAAAAAGAACTAGGGGCCAGGGTGCTGGCCGCTGGGAAACCTTATTTCACACTCTTGAACGGATAATAAGACACTGAAAGGGCATACGTTTCCATTTCACTTCTGCAAAAGAGAGTGCTCTCCAGAATCTCAGCATCAGTAGCACTAGCATCCATGGTTATACCAACAGGAGGGCATTCAATAGAGGTCCCATCAGCTACTTGATCACCTTGCTTTCCCAGCATTCGCTCACACTCCCTTCTTATCGACTCAAGGCTCAATGCCACTTGCTTCATGCTGGGCCTGTCATCCATTTGCTCTGCAAGGCAGTCAATTGCAACACGACCAACATTATGAAGAAGCTCAATATTCTGAGCTGGGAATGCAATCTCTTCATCATACATCTCACGTGCCTTTTCGTCTGTGAAGTTCATCTTGAGGCTGTTTTTTCCAGCATATGATGGCTTTTTTCTAGTAATCAGCTCTAGAAGGACAATTCCATAACTGTAGACATCGCTCTTCTCATTCAGAAGACCTCTGGCATACACAGGGTCCAAGTATTCAGGGTCTGCTATCGCAGTCACAGATTCAGCATACATTTTCTCTATGGAAAGTAGCTTTGATGTCCCAAAGTCAGAGACCTTTGGCATGAAGTTCTCATCGAGAAGTATGTTACCTGATTTCACATCTCCATGGAAGATTTTTGGAGCGACAGATAAATGCATGTATTCAAGAGCTGCTGCCGACTCAGCAGCAATATCCAACCTTGTTTGCCGTGGAAGTGGAAGTCGGGTACCATGAAGGACGTCACAGAGGCTTCCTTTAGGTGCAAACTCATAGACCAGCATTGGAATTTCCACCTCTAAACAGCAACCCAAGAGCCTAAGAATATTCTTGTGTTTAATTTCAGCCTGGATCTTGATTTCATTCGCAAACTCCTTCATTCTTATTTCCCAGAATTTTTTAAATTCTGGATAAATGGAGGTATGGGGTACTGGAGTGGAAAGCTTTTTCACTGCAACAATCTGATTATCATTGGTGGTTCCCTCGTAGACCTCTCCCAAGCTACCTTTGCCAATAACTTTGCTATAATTTCTTGTGATGTGATCTAATTCCTTCTTCGTGTAAATCTTGATGCTGTTGATACTTGCCAGTAAAGGACCTCCATTTCTCTCAAAGAATGCTCGAAGCTTTCTCTTCTCATTCATCATAAAAATAAAAATTGATAGCGCTATAACACATGAGATGACACATATTACTCCTGTGAAAAGATAATGGCAAATATAGGCCTTCAGAATTTAGACAGCTTATACATCCTGCCTAGCTAGTGTACCTCTCAAACCCACATTTTATTTTAAATAACACTCCCTCCATCCTAAATTGTTCCAGAGTCGAAGCATCTAAAGTTTGACTAAAATTATGTCCACGTAGTCAAAACTTGAAGACATTTGAGCCCCACATACTACATATGTCCGCGTTAGTCAGAACCACTATAAAAAATACTCTGAACTATAAGGTGGTTTTAGAAGTTATAAAGAGGGTATGTTGTCGGATATCTTTTTAAAACTGTCCGATATTCAAAATTGGGAGTTTTTAAAATTTAGCTACAAGCTCGAGTGGCAAATCAGACTTTACTAAAATAAGCATTGCATTACCTATACAGATCTTTGCTGCACGAGAGAAATTGGGATCGCATTTCTGTTGTAGTGGATTGCCGTGGCTGCCTCGTTTACATTTGCAATCATAAGAGCCCTCTGTGTTGTGACAAGCCCCGTAGCACGGATACTTCTCCGGGTGCAAGCACTCGTCAATATCTGCATGGATGCATCATGCACGACTCCGAAGTCATTATTATTTCGGTGGACATAGTTTTGAAAGTAGTTTCCTGCTGCATGCTGCATGCTTACCGGTGCATCCATCGACGATGTACGCGTTGCCCTCGTAGCCGTGGGAGCAGTTGCATGTATACCCAGGGCCATTCACAGCATCGACGCAGCTACTATGCTGGCTCTTGCACGCGTACGATGAACTGCTGCTCTTCATGGCGTCTGAACATGTGAACGCCGACGCCCCGTTGGGCCGGATCGCCCAGTCGAGCCACACCGGCATCGTCCGCTTCCTGTCCATCTTAAGGTCAGCGGTGCGGAACGTGTAGCTGTTCCTTTCTACCAGGAATCCGTAGCTACACGGGCTGAAGTCGTAGATGAGCCGGCGGACGGCCAGGGACTCCTACGCCGACGGAGTTATCGGTGAGGTCCGGCGGGATGTCCACCCTGCAGCAGCCAACGCCGGCGCAACGGCCGTCCCTGACGACCTCTGCTCTCCTGCAGTAGGACACGCAGCCGGTGTAGTACTCGTAGGGGTACCCAGCGCTCCTGCTGCTGTTGGGCCGGCTCTGGATGTACGCCGTGACGTCGCAGCCGACGACGAAGAGCTGGTTGTGCGCGTCCGATATGCGGAACACGGCCTGCGGGTTAAACTTCACGGGGGCTTGGGATTCGTACGAGCGCCGGTTGCCGGACCTGTCGTAGCAGGTCCAGGCAATCGGCAGCTCCACTCGAGCGCCGACCGGCACCACGGACAGGTTCAGGACCTTGTAGCCCGTGCCGGCGAGGAATGGGATGCCGCCGTCGCACGTGATCTCGAAGCCGGGGCGGAAGCAGTCGGCGCCGATGCCAAAAGGGTAGGGGACGTCGACGCGGCCGCATGCAGCTTGGCAGTTGGGCAGTGCCCAGTCCTTCGCAGCGTCGACGGACGGCGCGGAGGATAGCGTCATGAGCACGAGCAGCAGCAGTGCCGACACGGAGGATACCATAATTCCCGTACTCAACTAGGCTTCTGGTTTGCTTGGCCGTCGTTTCTACAGCCCGGGTTTATTACATGCTACCTCCGTCCCTAAAACAAGTGTAGATCTCGCTTCCCAGTAAGTCAAGCATTTTTAATTTTAACCAAACATATATAAGAAATATTAATATTTATAGTATATAATTAGTATTATTAGATAAACTGTCGAATCTATTTTCATAACAAATTTATTTAAAGATACAAATGTTGCTAATATTTTCTATAAATCTAGTCAAACTTAAGAAAATTTGACTAACACATATATCATAGGGACACTTATTGGAGGATGGAGGGAGTATAGGCAGAACAGTTGAATAAGTTACGTATGGATACCTAGCTAGTGAGATGTGCGTGTTTTGGGTGTGTTTGTTTGAGGAATCACTTATGCGTGATGCATCACGAATCCATTCCTCAAATTTAGCGGAATGACTATATTTCTCATATACTAGTACTAATTAATTATTAGCTTGTGAGGGATGAGGTGATGATTGAAAGGATCAAGATGCCCAAGAGGAGGGGTGAATTGGGCTTTTCTAAAAATTAATTGCAAGAATTAAATCTTACAAGCCAAACTTCACCCCTAGTGCCTACTTGTGTTCCTTGTGATTCTACCGACAAAAGTTTTGCACCCTAAGTTCCAATCCTAGACTAGCAAGGCAATTCTAGGAAAGTAAACAAGCAATGAAAGTAATGCAAGAAAGTAAATGCTTGAAAGTAGGGAATAGGAACACGGCGATGTTTTGCCGAGGTATCGGAGAGTCGCCACTCCCCACTAGTCCTCGTTGGAGCACCCGCGCAAGGGTGTAGCTCCCCCTTGATCCGCGAAAGGATCAAGTGCTCTCTACGGGTTGATTCTTCGACACTCCGTCACAACGAATCACCAAAAACCGCTCACAACTTGAGTTGGGTCACCCACAATCTCGTCGGATGATCACCGAACTCCCAATCACCACCGAACCGTCTAGGTGATGGCGATCACCAAGAGTAACAAGCTAGAACTCTCACTTGACCACAACAAGCCTAATGAGAAGATGGATGCACACTTGCTTGACTCTTGTCACTAGAGAGGATTCTCAAACTTTGATTCGCAAATCACTATCCTCACTAGGGCTCTTGCACTCCCTTGCACTTCAAAGATGTTTCTCAGCTAAAATAAATGAGCAAGAGACCTCTAAAAGAGGTGGAGGGGGTGTATTTATAGACCCCTCAAACAAATCCAACCGTTACCTTTCGAAACAGCCAGACGCGTACTGACCGGACGCGCCTGTCGATATGACCGGACGCGCCGGTCAGTTGTAACGGTCGAATAACGGAAACCTGTGCTGAATGACCGGACGCGCCGATCTGTGATGACCGGACGCGCCGGTCTGAGATGACCGGACGCGTCGATCAGAGATCATGCAAGAGTTCTCTGGAAATCTGACCTGACGCATCACCGCGTCCGATCATAGGTGACCGGACGCGTCAGGTCACCACGGGACCTTACTGGAACATGACCGGACGCACGACCGCGTCCGATCATAGGTGACCGGACGCGTCAGGTCTCCACGGGACCTTACTGGAACATGACCGGACGCGCCGGTCTTTTTCACAGTCGCGTCCGATCTTGCTGTTTACCCTCTGGAACACGTGTCAGCCTGACCACCGCGTCCGGTCCTCTCAAGGACCGCGTCCGGTCAGTCAGCCGAAAACGCAGTGAAGAATTAGTACTGACCGGACGCGTCCGGTCATGACCAGGACCGCGTCCGGTCATAGGTAAACGGCTCAAACGTCTTCTAAACGTGATGCAACTTGAACCAAGTTGCTTCTAACTGAACTCTGAGCTTTTCTCGAGCTACCTAGTGCTAAGTTTAACAAGTGTGCACCACACCTAAACACAAGACTCACCTAGGTCAAGCTACTCGCTCATGCCCCTCTTCATAGTACGGTCAAAGGAAGAAACAAAGATCCTAACGACTATTCCAGATGTATCTCAACACCTTGACATCCGGAACTAATCGTCCTTAATCTTATCGTTGATCCTTTGAAAACCGAAACGATTTCCATCAAGGGACATGACTGCCATATTGCCCAAAGCAGTTATCATCTCCATGGCCTAACTTACCAACGTTTCTGCAAAACACACGTTAGTCATGGTAATTATATGTTGTCATTAATTGCCAAAACCAACACCGGGGCCTAGATGCTTTCAATCTCCCCCTTTTTGGTGATTGATGACAACACTTAGATTCAGAAGATATGAGTTGAGGTTTTCGATCATGCTTGGTTCACATAAGCATAAAGCTGTAAGCACAAGGGGTTAGTCAATGCTTATGTGTTCCAAGCCAACTGAGTGTACTCATAAGATAAGACAAGAAGAGTTAGTACACATAAATCATAGCTCATATGAAATCGGAGTAAGGCACGGAAGCACAACCTTATGAGCTATAAACAAACAAGTGACATGATTTAAAAACTGTGATAAGATAAACCATAGAGACTCAAGGTACCTCATAAGATCACATGTCACACGAATGCAATTACTATAAAGTAAACATGATGCATGAGTGTAGCACACAAGAAAAGAACGAAAACCCTCTAACAAAAGCTCCCCCTGAATCTACTCTCTCTCCCCCTTTGGCATCAACCGCCAAAAACTAATCTAAGGATCTGACGGGGGAACAGACGGAGTCGAGTCAGGTGCCGAGGAGCGCGTAGTAATCATAAACTGAGAAGTGTCTCCCTCGGACTCGGAGCTATCTGGCTGACCCTCTGAAGAAGCACGTGGCTGTGAAGCAGTCTGGGTCTGATCAACAGGAATAGGTGCTACCGAAGTAGCAACAAGTGGAGCAGTCTCTATGACCTGAGCCTGAAGAGAGCCAAAAGCTGGGGGATCTGTCGAGGCAACGGACGAAGGAACTGTCTCTATAGTGCCTGTCCCTATCACTAGAAGAAAAGCTGCCTCTGAAGCTGACACCCCTGATGAAGTAGCAAATGTGGTGTGCGAGGGCGTCGGCTGACCAGTCAACTCGCTATATGTGGCACTCAGATCAATGAAAGGTGTGTCGGTCAACATGTGAGGGCGAGGCTGGTCTGAAGGAGTAAACCCCGTCTGAATGGGCGTGTAGCTCAGGGACTGGAACGACTGAGGAACCTGCAGCTGTGGAGAGGTGAACTGAAAGCTCGGCTGATCCTGACTTGAAGGTCCACTGAAAGGTAAAGCTGAAGTCAGGATAGATGCAGGTGGAGGAACCCCAACTGTGACTAGGTGACGCAGGAGATCCAAATACTGCTGCTGGCTAGCTGCACTCTGTCGCTGCATCTCATACTGCTAACGCTGCATCTCGACTTGTTGGCGCTGTATCTCAAGCTGTTGTCTCTGGAACTCGTCCTGTCGAGCCTGTATCTGTGCAAACGCAGCAGCTGTATCCTGAGCCTGTCTCTGCAGCTGAAGCTCCTGTCGCTCCTGTGCCTAGGTCAGCCTCTCAAGAATAGCCACCATGGCTGGGTCTGAGCGGGAGGCTGAACCAGAGCCACCGGCCTCTTGGTCGTGAGGCCGAGGAGACCGATACCTGGAGATGGGCTGATAATCCTCGTCGGTGCTGTCAGAGGCCTCATCCTCAGCTATATCAGCGGGCTAAGCATCTAGATCTGCAAGCTCTGCCTCAGCAAGACCCTGTACGGTCGCATCCTGCTCAGCCGCTGTCTCAGGCACCTCAGGTCTCTCTCTCTGTCCTGGCACAGGGACCTGCTCTCTCGTAACTGAAGCCCATAACTGACGAATATCATACTCAGGAAAAACAGTAGTAGTTTCAGTTATATCAGCACTAATCTCTGAAGGCAGCTCAAGTGCAGATCTGATGATGAAGCAAATCCAATGAGCATAGGGCAGCT
The DNA here is from genome assembly GCA_038087645.1 of Saccharum hybrid cultivar R570. Taxonomy (NCBI): domain Eukaryota; kingdom Viridiplantae; phylum Streptophyta; class Magnoliopsida; order Poales; family Poaceae; genus Saccharum; species Saccharum hybrid cultivar. The sequence goes on along the minus strand of JAQSUU010000043.1, from coordinate 9,859,750 downwards.
GATGGTGTCCCTTGAAGCCTTCTGCTAGGGTGTCCTCCATCTCACTAACCATAAGATCCCAAATGTCAAAAGGTGTCTGTGAGAGAAGGTGGTGAACTACCCATAGCTGTATCCTGGTCAGTCCCTCTCTGTAACCAAGCCTGGGAAGAAGTGTACGCCTGACAATAGCATCCAGGACTCGGGCAAGCGGTGTCAAACTGGCAGGTGTGCGACGAGACCCTTCGCCAAAAGGCTCACGGAAGCAGGGTCGGATCAGATCTGTAGGTGGCACAGTACCGCCATGAGGGCGTCTAGGTGGAGCTGTCTGACCGAAACAGAGCTGATGAATCTTCGTGTCTGAAGCTGGGAGTCTGAGAATCTCCCGCACTCTTGTGCTATACAGTCTGCGGTCGCGGCCTCTGAATGCAAAGTGTATGAACTCATGGGCTGGATCAATCCATAATGAAGCATAGAACTCCCTAACCCAAGTGTCGCAGTATGCACCCGTCCGTCCAAGAAAATCTGACAAGCCTGGTAGATAGGACAGGTGCGGACGAAGCTGCTCACCCACTACCTCAACAAGTGACTCAATGAGACAGACCCTCTGTGGTCGAAAAACAATGCCACTGTCAATAAGAGCTCTGTAAAAATCCTCCTGTAGAGGAGTATAAAAACCCTCTGAAGCTCTAGAGTCCCTCTGAGGTGGGAACCACCGGCTGACCTCAACAAATCTCAAACTTTGCACCTGACGTGCAATAGCACCTCTCAAGTCAAAGTGCTCAACTGGGGGTGTACCTCTAACTCTCGGAGGTGGACGTCCTCCACGACGCTGGCCCTCTGGCCTGGGAGTCACCTGAGCCGTGTGCGTGTGGAGCGGCGATGTGATGGAGTCTGAGCTGGCTGTTCCTCTGTCCCCTCTGAAGGCGCTGCAGGTGGATCAACTGACATAGTATCTGCATCCATTTGCACCTTTGTGCCCTCCGTGGTCTCAGTGGTCTCTGTACCAAGCTGTCGTCCTTCAAGGTGAAAACGACTGTCGCCAATGCGTATGCCACTGCTCCTGCCACCTCTCTCAGCTGCATCAGCTGCATCTGCTACTGCCTGAGCTATCTCTGCATCAGTAAGAGTCTTTTTCTTCTTTCTGGCCATAATCTTGATGCGCTTTCCATGCGCAACCTCAGACATACGAGGAGGACTGTTGTCCCCATCACTGGGAGCACCACCAGCATTCTTGCAACGAACCATGCTGTCACACTGTCGGAAAACCTCTGAAAGATGATGTACTGACACTCGAGAGGCTTGGCCTCAATCCGTATCCACAGGCTTGGCCTCGGATTCAATAGCTGAACAGCAGTCACCCTGACACATGACAAACTCGCTGAAAAGACAGAATAGATGGATCTACTATAAGCAACATATATGATCTAAAAGATATGAAACCCTAGAGATAGCAAGCATATAAGATAAGACGTGAAACGAAACGCGATGGCTACCTCGGATCAACGAGAAATCCGGTGAAGAGATGAGATGACCTAGGTCGCGAGACTTCCCGACGCACCGGACAAGCGCTGATTCGCCGAAACAGAAGTCGATTAGGGTTAACAAAAACAAAATTTCGACAAACCCTAACACGAAGATCAAGGATGTGCGAAACAACCTCGGAGCGAAGATGTCGCGCGAAGAACTTTTCGACGACGAACGAAGGCGACGTCGCAGTGCGAACCCTAGGGTTAGGGCGACGCATAGTGGCTGAAAATCGAGGATGAACGCGAGGGCAGGGGCTGGCCGGAGGTCATGCAGGGCGAAGGAGAATGTGGCTCGCAGGCAGCAGCGGCTCACGGCGACGGCGGCGGCGCAGGCGCAGCGCGGTGGAGGTGGCGGCGCGGCAGATGGCGGCTACGCGGGCGTGGTGGAGGAGGCGGCGCGGGCACGGGAGATGCACGGCTGCAGGGCCGGGCGGTGGCGCAGGCACGGCGGTGGACTCCGGCGAGCGGCGGCGGTGAAGTTCCGGCGAGCTAGGGCAAGGAGGCGGCGAAAACGAGAGTTGTACGGTGCGGATGAAGAAAAGGAAGGAGAACGCGAAAGTTTATATGAAGGATTAGATCCGCTCGTTACGCGATGACCGGACGCGGTGGTCGATATGACTGGATGCGGAGAGGCAGCGTCCGGTCACATTCCAGTAAGCTCCTAGAATGACCGGACGTGTCCGATTATCAACGATCGGACGCGGACAGCGTCCGGTTTTGATTTGCCCAAAAAACTGAGACAGATGACCGGACGCGGTGGTGGTTACCGGGACCGGACACGGTGGTCAACAGGGGCGCGTCCGGTGCAGCGTCCGGTCACTAGATCAGGAGATGGTCTTCAGGATGACCGGACGCACTGGTGGTCGCTGGGACCGGACGCGGTGGTGAAGCATCAATGCGTCCGGTGCAGCGTCCGATGCAGCGTCCGGTCACTATTTTTCGCCCTTCTTCATTTCGAACTTTGACGCAACTTCTCTCAATCAAGTTCCTATTCAAAGAGACACAAATAAACACCAATTGGAACAAGATATGAGTGACCTCACTCAAACCCTCAAGTTTCTCAAAAATAGTTTACCTTAGGCTAATATCATTTTTAGGAAAATAGGCAACAAACACTCGAGGAGCAACGTATGGCCATGCAATAGAGTTTTTGAACCCTTGGAAGCGTCAAAATGCTCTCTCTATCCATGGACGAACACAGAGGTTGCTCAAAGCTTAACCGAAAAGAAACGACAAAGCAACAACCATGCATATGCAATGCAAAATAAGTAAGTAAAGCTAGGTTGCTTGTCAAGTTTGATCCACGGTTAGGCTTTTTCACTCCTCCAAAGGAGGGTTATCGTAACCATGTTAGCCAAGGCCTAGATGCATTGCGGGTAATTAAACATGACATATAATACAATGCAATGAAAGGGACAACACAAGCTCATTTTTTAAAGTTACTAGAGTCAAGCACATTGAGTTCACTTCTCAACCTACAAAAGGTAGCTTCATCTAAAGGTTTAGTGAAGATATCCGCTAATTGATTTTCACTTCTTACACCTTCTAGTGATATGTCATTTTTATCAACGTGATCTCTTAGAAAGTGGTGGCGGATATCAATGTGCTTGGTGCGAGAGTGTTGTACCGGATTATTAGCAATTTTAACCACACTTTCATTATCACATAAAAGCGGCACCTTTTCAAGAACAAGGAGGGTTTGTTTTATGTATAAGATTTGTGCACAACAAGCCCCCGCGGCAATGTATTCCGCCTCGGCGGTGGACAAAGCCACACTATTTTGCTTTTTAGATGACCATGATACTAAGGATCTCCTAAGCAAATGGCACCCTCCGGATGTACTTTTTCTATCAATTTTGCAACTGGCATAATCCCAATCGAAGTAGCCAACTAGTTGGAATCTAGCTCCTTTGGGATACCATAGTCCAATGCTTGGGGTATACTTAAGATATCTTATGATTATTTTTACGGCACTTAGGTGAGATTCTTTAGGGCATGCTTAAAAGCGGGCACACATGCACACACTAAACATGATGTCGGGCCTAGATGCGCTAAGGTATAACAAGCTACCAATCATAGAACGGTAAAGAGTTTGATCGATTGGTTTACCTCCCTCATCTAGGTCGAGATGTCCATTAGTTGGCATTGGGGTCTTGATTGGCTTGCATTCTTCCATCTTGAATCTTTTGAGAAGATCCTTGGTATACTTTTCTTGAGAGATAAAGATCCCTTCTCTCATTTGCTTGACTTGAAACCCAAGGAAGAATGTTAGCTCACCAATCATTGACATCTCGAACTCTTTTGACATCAATTCACCAAATTCTTTGCAATAGTCTTCATTTGTTGACCCGAAGATAATATCATCAACGTACACTTGACAAATGAAGATCTCTTCTTTGAATTTCTTGGTGAATAGTGTGGTGTCAACCTTCCCAATAGTGAAGCCCTTCTCTATGAGGAAGTCCCAGAGGCGCTCATACCATGCTCTAGGGGCTTGCTTGAGCCCATATAGCGCCTTGGACAACCTATAGACATGATTAGGATATCTAGGGTCTTCAAACCCGGGAGGTTGTTTAACATAGACTAGTTCATTTATGAAGCCATTTAAGAATGCACTTTTCACATCCATTTGATATAGTTTCATATCATGATGTGATGCATATGCAAGTAGGATACGGATGGCTTCAAGTCTTGCAACGGGTGCAAAAGTCTCTCCAAAATTAAGACCTTTAACTTGAGAGAACCCTTTTGCTACTAGTCTTGCCTTGTTTCTTACCACTACCCCTTGATCATCTTGCTTGTTGCGGAACACCCACTTGGTTCCAATGACTCTTGCACCTTTTAGATGCTCTTCAAGTGTCCATACTTGATTGCGGGCGAAGTTGTTCAATTCTTCATGCATGGCATTCACCCAATCCAGATCTTGAAGAGCTTCTTCTACATTCTTAGGTTCAAGACAAGAGACAAAGGAGTGATGTTCAACAAAAGAATTAAATTTTTGAGATCGAGTCATTACACCCTTTGTAGGACTCCCTATGATGAGATCTTGTGGATGTGCTTGAAGTAGAGGTGAGTTTCTTCGATCAACCATTTGTAGAGTGGGATGGGGAGCATCAACATCTTATGCTTGTGCCTTGGCTTGATGATGAGAGACATAGGTATCTTCATTTTTAACTCTCTCATTCTTGTCATCATCTTGAGGCACATATGATGAAGATGATGGATTGACAATTTGTACATCGTCTTCATCATCTTTAGGCTTGATATCACCCACCGGCATGTTCTTCATGGCCTCCCTCAATGGTTCATCACCTACATCATCACAATTCTCAATTGCTCCTTGGGAGCCGTTAGATTTATCAAATTCCACATCATATGTTTCTTCAACCAAACCGGTGGCATGGTTAAATACTCTATATGCTTTGGACTTTGATGAGTAACCAACAAGAAAACCAATATCACAACGTCTTTGGAACTTCCCTAGGTGTTGACGCTTCTTGTAGATGTAGCATTTGCAACCAAACACCCGGAAGAATGAGACGTCCGGCTTCTTCCCATTTAGCAACTCATAAGGGGTCTTGCAAAGGAACTTTTGTCGGAAAAGGCGATTTGAAGCATAGCATGCGGTGTTGATTGCCTCGGCCCACAATTTCTCCGGTGTGTTGTACTCATCTAGCATTGTTCTTGCGAGAGTGATCAAGGTCCGGTTCTTTCTCTCAACTACACCATTTTGTTGAGGAGTGTAGGTTGATGACACTTCATGCTTGATTCTAATTTCATCACAATAGGCTTCAATGTTGGTGTTGTCAAACTCTTTTCCATTGTCACTTCTAATCTTCTTTATCTTGACTTCAAATTCATTTTGAGCTCTCTTTGCAAACTTCTTGAAGCAACTTGCCACTTCGAATTTGTCATGAAGGAAGAAGGTCCAAGTGTATCTTGAGAAGTTATCCACAATCACAAGACAATAAAGATTTCCACCCAAACTCTTGTAAGTTGTAGGACCAAACAAATCCATGTGTAGAAGTTCTAGTACTCTTGATGTTGACATGTAGGCTTTGGTTGAATGAGTGTTTGCAACTTGTTTGCCGGCTTGACATGCACTACAAGGTTTGTCCTTTTCAAACTTTACATCCTTTAAACCTCTCACTAGTTCTTTCTTCAATAGCTTGTTGAGAGTGTTCATTCCAACATAAGCAAGCCTCCTATGCCAAAGCCATCCAAGTGAAGTCTTGGTGAACAAACATGTCATCAAGTTTGCATCTTCGGAGGTGAAGTCAACAAGATAAAGATTGTTGTATCTAAAGCCCTTGAAAATCACTTGCTTGTCATCTATCTTGGTAACAACCACTTCATTTGGACCAAACAAGCATTGGTAGCCAAGATCACAAAGTTGCCCAACGGATAGTAAGTTGAAGCTCAATGAAGCAACATAGAGCATATTTGAGAGAGAATAATCATTTGATATTGCAACCTTGCCTATACCCTTGACTTTGCTCTTTGAATTATCCCCAAATGTGATCTTATCTTGACATACCCCATCTTCTTCAAGTAAGGTGAACATACGAGGATCACCGGTCATATGTTGTGTGCAACCACTATCAATCACCCAATGAGATCCACCGGTCTTGTAGTTCACCTACACACAAGAGATCAATCCTTATGTTTAGGGACCCAAACTTGAGAGGGACCCTTAACTTTTTCAACTAGTGACTTGGTAACCCAAATTTTCTTTGGCCTATTCTTGTTAGGAGGACCCAAGAACATGACTTTCATCTTTCCACTAGAGTCCTTTCTAAGCATGTAGTGAGCATTGAAAGCAAAGGGTCTAGCATGCTTGGGCAAGGGTTGTGGTGGTGGGGTTTTGCACTCATGAGCAAAGTGACCTTCTTGTCCACACTCAACACATCTCTTTGGCTTGGGCTTTGTCTTGCTTTGTTGTTGTTTGGCCTTTACCTTCTTTTCTTGATTTGCCAAATACCCAATGCCACTCCTATCCAACTTCATGACGGTGTTCATGAGTAGCTCACTTTGCAAATGTTGGCCTCTTGTGAACTTACTTAGGCCGGTCTTGAGATGTTCTTTCTCTTGCTTGAGCTTCTTGTTTTCTTCAATGAGTGTCTCATTTGAAGCTTGCTTTTCAAGAGCCAACAACTTCTTATTCTCATCTTTAAGCATCTCATTTTTACTCTTGAGCTTGACATACTCATCATAGTCATTGGCCTCAACCACACTCTTGCCTTTGCCACTAGAGCCTTGTTCAAAGTTCTCAACATTCAAGTCATCACATGATGTAGCTATATCAATCTTAACAATTTGGTTAGTAGCATCATGTGTCTCAAGAGCAAGCTCATTAGCAACAATAAGAGTATCATAATTAATTTTCAAGGTGGTGTACTCTTCCTTTAGCAAGTTTAATCTAGTGATGAGTTCACCATGCTTCTTCTCAATTTTATCATGTTTATCTCTAAGCTCCTTGTTAGAAGTTTTAAGCTTTTTGAGAGAAGAAGACATAGTTTCATTTTGATCTATGAGCTCATCCCTAGTATTATGTGCACTTTCAAGCTTGGATGAGAGTGATTCATTTTCATGTTGAAGCTCATCATTTTCATTTCTAGTCCTCCTTATGATTTTAGAATATTTATTTAACAATTTTACTAGTTCATCATAAGAGGGAGCATCATATTCATCATCACTATCACTATCATCATCATCACTATCACTATTTTGTACCTTTCGATCACCCTTTGCCATAAGGCATAGATGAGTAGTAGAAGATGATGGTGAAGATGGCGGTGAAGGTGGTGATGAAGATGTCAGTGAAGATGATGATGGCCCAATCACAAGTGCGGCGATCTTTTCTTTGTCATTGTCACTTTCATCACCGGAGGACTCACATGATGATTCAATGTCGGTGAGCCAATCACCAACAATATAGGCCTTGCCTCCCTTCTTCTTCTTGTGGAATTCTTTTTTCTTGCCATCTTTCTTCTTGTATGGCTTGTTCTTTCTTTTGTCATCTTCTTCATCACTTGAATCGTCTTTCTTGCCCTTGTACTTGTTCTTGTACTTGTCTTTTGGAGGCTTTAGGCATTGATGAGCTAGATGGCCAAGTTCTCCATAATTGAAGCAATCCATTTTGGAGATTGGCTTCCTTTTGCTACTTGTGAAGAATTTCTTCTTCTTGCCATCGAACTTGATGCCACTCTTGTTGAGCTTCTTTAGCATCTTAGTGGTCTTCCTTACCATGAGTGCAAGTGATTCATCATCAATGTCACTTTCACTAGAGCTTTCTTGCACAATCATGGCTTGGACCTTCTTCTTTTTCTTTTCATGACTAGCTTTGAAGGCCAAGTCTTTCTTCTTGGAAGATGATGAGCCCTCTTCCGGAGTGATGTGCATGTACATCTCATGTGCGTTGATCTTCCCCAATACTTGAGTTGGTGTTGCGGTGGAGAGATCACTTTGGTGAAGTACGGTGACAATGTGTCCATACTTCTCAACGGGAAGAACACTTAAGATCCTCCTTGCAACATCCGATTGACTCATTTTAGTGAGTCCAAGAGCATTTAGATCTTCTACAAGAACATTCAAATGAGTGTACATGTCATTAGCACTTTCTTTAGGAAGCATCTCAAAAGAATTAATTTTCTTTAAAGCAATATGATAACGTTCCTCACGCTCACTCTTAGTTCCCTCATGGAGAGCACAAAGATTTTCCCACAATTCGTGAGCGTTTTTGGTATTTCGCACACGATTGAAAATATCTTTGCCTAGCGCCCGGTAGATTGCATTTTTTGCTTTTGCATTCCACCAGTCGTATTTCTTCTCGTCACCACTTGGGTTAGCGGGATCCCTTATGGGAGGGAGCCCTTCGGTTACGGCTCTAAGACACCCAACATCTATGGCTTCGAGGTACGCCTCCATACGAATTTTCCAATATGAAAAATTGTCTCCCTCAAAAGTAGGAGGTGGTCCTTCCCCATTAGACATCTTGCTCTAGGCGGTAAAGCCTAAATTAAGAGCAACACGGCTCTGATACCAATTGAAAGGATCAAGATGCCCAAGAGGGGGGGTTAATTGGGCTTTTCTAAAAATTAATTGCAAGAATTAAATCTTACAAGCCAAACTTCACCCCTAGTGCCTACTTGTGTTCCTTGTGATTCTACCGACAAAAGTTTTGCACCCTAAGTTCCAATCCTAGACTAGCAAGGTAATTCTAGGAAAGTAAACAAGCAATGAAAGTAATGCAAGAAAGTAAATGCTTGAAAGTAGGGAATAGGAACACGGCGATGTTTTGCCGAGGTATCGGAGAGTCGCCACTCCCCACTAGTCCTCGTTGGAGCACCCGCGCAAGGGTGTAGCTCCCCCTTGATCCGCGCAAGGATCAAGTGCTCTCTACGGGTTGATTCTTCGACACTCCGTCGCGGCGAATCACCCAAAACCGCTCACAACTTAAGTTGGGTCATCCACAATCGCGTCGGATGATCACCGAACTCCCAATCACCACCGAACCGTCTAGGTGATGGCGATCACCAAGAGTAACAAGCTAGAACTCTCACTTGACCACAACAAGCCTAATGAGAAGATGGATGCACACTTGCTTGACTCTTGTCACTAGAGAGGATTCTCAAACTTTGATTCGCAAATCACTATCCTCACTAGGGCTCTTGCACTCCCTTGCACTCCAAAGATGTTTCTCAGCTAAAACAAATGAGCAAGAGACCTCTAAAAGAGGTGGAGGGGGTGTATTTATAGACCCCTCAAACAAATCCAACCGTTACCTTTCGAAACAGTCAGACGCGTACTGACCGGACGCGCCTGTCGATATGACCGGACGCGCCGGTTAGTTGTAACGGTCAAATAACGGAAACCTGTGCTGAATGACCGGACGCGCCGATCTGTGATGACCGGACGTGCCGGTCTGAGATGACCAGACGCGTCGATCAGGGATGATCGGACGCGTCCGATCATGCAAGAGTTCTATGAAAATCTGACCTGACGCATCACCGCGTCCGATCATAGGTGACCGGACGCGTCAGGTCACCACGGGACCTTACTGGAACATGAATGGACGCACGACCGCGTCCGATCATAGGTGACCAGACGCGTCAGGTCTCCACGGGACCTTACTGGAACATGACCGGACGCGCCGGTCTTTTTCACAGTCGCGTCCGATCTTGCTGTTTACCCTTTGGAACACATGTCAGCCTGACCACCGCGTCCGGTCCTCTCAAGGACCGCGTCCGGTCAGTCAGCCGAAAACGCAGTGAAGAATTAGTACTGACCGGACGCGTCCGGTCATGACCAGGACCGCGTCCGGTCATAGGTAAACGGCTCAAACGTCTTCTAAACGCGATACAACTTGAACCAAGTTGCTTCTAACTGAACTCTGAGCTTTTCTCGAGCTACCTAGTGCTAAGTTTAACAAGTGTGCACCACACCTAAACACAAGACTCACCTAGGTCAAGCTACTCGCTCATGCCCCTCTTCATAGTACGGTCAAAGGAAGAAACAAAGATCCTAACAACTATTGCAGATGTATCTCAACACCTTGACATCCGGAACTAACCGTCCTTAATCTTATCGTTGATCCTTTGAAAACCGAAACGATTTCCATCAAGGGACATGACTGTCATATTGCCCAAAGCAGTTATCATCTCCATGACCTAACTTACCAATATTTCTGCAAAACACACGTTAGTCATGGTAATTATGTGTTGTCATTAATTGCCGAAACCAACACCGGGGCCTAGATGCTTTCAATGATTCATCAACCTATTCCATTTTACAAACCAAATAAAAAAGTGAAGAATGAGTAGATGATGGACTAACTAACTCCTCAAACCAAACAAACCCTATGATTCTTCGATTGGATGCCGTCATCGTCTTGGTCTGCTCATTCCGTTGCTGGTTACACAAAGAAAATACCTCTTTAGTTAGTCTTCTTCTTCTTCATTGTGTAGTATGTGTATTTTGTTGGGAAATAGGGAGTGGTGATGCTCCGTTTATTATCAACCTGTTGAAATCAGAAGGGTTTGCCATTTTTTAAAAAAATGGTTGTTTCTTGAAAAAATCAAGGTATGATGTCAAAATTCAAAACGCCCGAGAAGCGAGAGCATCTCCACTAGATATATTATCAATCTCCTATACCTAAAAGTAATATTTTAGGAAATGGAGGTGCTGTTAAGAGACAAATTTTAGGTAATATGCTGCAATAGTACTCTGCTATATCCTAAATTGATTTTAGAGTACTCTCTTCAAGCGACTTATATGAGATGAAATATAAAAGATGTGGTGGAGATGCTCTAATATGTTTGTATCATAATTCATAAAATACTAACTACTCCGTTTGTTCTCAACTGTCCTGAAATACAAGGTAGCTTAGGAATTTTAGATCGGATTATGGGATAAAACAAACGACGGATATTTACATGATTCGGTATAGTTTTGACTTAGGACAATTTTATACTTCCTTATTTAACTGTTGCCTGAATACTGGTCACTGGACTTGGTACTCCAGTAGACCAGTACTCCAGTTCTCACACCAAACGCGCAGAGTGGGCATCCTATCAAATGTAGGTAGTTGGTGGAGTGGTTGAAGCAGTAAACCCTATTTTTCAACAACAAATCAACCGCCAATCTGAAACAAGTCCATGATGTTCATCGCCGCGTTCTTTTTTCGAAAAGAAATTAACATCTGGCTTTCACTGACAACATCGTTGTCGTGTGTCGTTTATATATACAACAATGGATTGATCAACCGACAATATTTCAATTATATAACTTCCTTTGGACCTTACTGTGTGTTTTTCTTTTGCCTGTGATCTCAGCGCAATGACTTTACTACCACCTTGCTTCTTCACCAAACTAGGCCCCCTTGCATCGTTGAGTTCTACTCCCTCCGTCCCAAAATAAATACACATCTCGTCTTTTAAACCTTTTTAAAGTTTGACCAAATTTATAAAAAATATACTAATATTTTTAATAATACATAATAATTATTATTAGGTTGACTATGGAGTATATCTTCATAATAAACTTATTTAGAGATACACATGCTAATATTATATTCTATATTGATACTTAAATTTAAAAAAGTTTGACTTGTTGAGAGGTCATATGTGTATTCCCTCCATCTAAGAAAGAATGCAATTCTCGGTTTTCGATGAATCAAATAGTTTAAATTTTGACTAAATTTATAGAAAAAACTACTATCACTCATGATATAAAATAAGTATTGTTAGATTAGTTGTAAAATATATTTTCATAATAAATTTTGTTTGGAGACATAAATACTAATATTATTTACTATAAACTCGGTCAAACTTGAAATACTTTGACTGACACGGATCCTATAATTGTATTCTTTCTTGAACGAGGGAGTATCTATCTTAATTAGACCTATGGTATTTTTAGTTCTTTTTTTTTGGGCGCGCGTACGGCATACGCCAAGGACAAACCGTGTATGATTCTGCACGAGATCAGCCCAAATTATATCTGAGCCTCCTATTGGGCCATGAAGTAGTGATAACCGGCACCTGCAGGTACGCAGGCCTTGACGGATCACCATTGTCACGTGGGCCTGTATGTGTACGATGGGGCCTCTTTGTTATCTAGTGAGGCCTTGATTGGAACAACCGGCCTGTTATCCATACACCTTAGCACAGCCTTCAATGGCCGGAAATGCGACTAATACAGTCTCATGGCAACTTGTGTTAGTGTTACTGGGAAAACCATATACTGGAAGATCATTGATTTAAAAACGTATACGTTTTTTAACTCACTGGTGTACGTTAGAGTCCGTTGAAGTTTACTTCTCCTAACGTGTTACTGTCAATTGCATTAGCAACCTTTTACTAAAGGATTCCAACTCATGTACGGTCCAAAAATGGTACGTACTCGTCTGGTTCGAATTCGTCTCATGAAATGGATAGGATGCGACGCTGGAGCGCAGCATGAGAAATCACCTGAAGAATATTTTACGTAGGGAATTTCTTACTGTCAAGTGCATTCTAGCAAACACTGTATAGACTGACAAATCAATAGGAGTAGCAGCAGGGGTAAAGAATCTGAAGAATTTTGAATGTCCCGGTTACCATAGCCCATGTTTTTTTCAAAACTGAAATCATGAGGAAATTTATAATTGCCCTTGCCCCTGTCTAGCCGGTCTCACATACAGCCTTGCCCTTGTTCAGTTCCCGAATTCGGGGCACCGATTCGGGCACTGTAGCTACGGTGCCCGTGTCGGAACACTGTAGCAACTTTTGTTTGTTAGTGCAAAAAATTGTCCAAAAATTAATTAATTAGACTCAAAATGTTCGTCTCGTAAAGTACAACAAAACTGTGCAATTAGTTTTTTATTTCATCTACATTTAGTACTCCATGCATTTGCCGGCATTTTGATGTGATGGGGAATCTCCTTTTTGCATAGTGGAATTTGGGGAAGAATTTAGGATCTAAAAGGCCCTTAAAAACAGAACACCTGCCATGCTGCCCTTTTCCCCTCATCAGAGCTTTGGATGGAAAGGGGAAATTCTCCAACCAGGCTCCAGTAAGAGCCACCTGCAGCGGCTATCATTAAAGCAATCAGGCCAGGCGTTAAGCCAATCAGCCCTCCCAATTCCCACCCTTAATCAGCTCATCCAGCTCCCAAGTCTTCCATTATAACCCAAGATTCCCCTGCTCACTCTATTTCTACTACTGCTAGTACTCTCTCCCCACAAGCAGCCCCCCTCCATGATAGTGCTCCCTCTGAGCTAAGGCTCTCTCACCTACCCACCCGCGATGGCCGCAATGCCGGCGCCAGCAGTGGGCTTGGCCGTCCTGGTGCTCTTCGCCGCCGCCCTGCCGGCTTTTTACGCCGATGACCTCAACACCGACGCGCAGGCGCTGCAGGCGCTGCGCTCGGCGGTCGGCCGCTCGGCGCTGCCATCGTGGAACAGCACGACGCCCACGTGCCAGTGGCAGGGCGTCACCTGCGAGAGCGGCCGCGTCGTCGAGCTCCGCCTCCCCGGCGCCGGGCTCATGGGCAGCCTCCCCTCGGGCGTGCTGGGCAACCTGTCGGCGCTCCGCACGCTCTCCCTCCGGTACAACGCGCTCACGGGGCCCATCCCCGACGACGTCTCCCGCCTGTCCGAGCTCCGGGCCATCTACTTCCAGCACAACAGCTTCTCCGGCGAGGTCCCGGCGTCGCTGTTCGAGCTCAAGAACCTCGTGAGGCTGGACATCGCGGGGAACAAATTCACCGGCGAGATCTCGCCGGACTTCAACAAGCTGATCCGCCTCGGGACGCTGTACCTCGACGGGAACAGCTTCACCGGCGAGATCCCCAAGCTGCAGCTGCCTGCATTGGAGCAGTTCAACGTGTCGTACAACCAGCTCAATGGGACCATCCCCACCACGCTCCGGAAGATGCCGAAAGACTCCTTCTTGGGCAACACGGGCCTCTGCGGGGGTCCACTCGGCCTGTGCCCCGGCGAGTCCGCGCCCACGCCTGCCGGATCGCCGGAGTCGCAGCCGGGAGCGGGCGGCCCCGCCGACGTCGGTGGCGGCAAGAAGAAGAAGCTCTCCGGCGGCGCCATCGCTGGCATTGCCATCGGCTCCGTGTTCGGCGTGCTGCTCTTGCTCGCCCTGCTTTTCTTCCTCTGCCGGAAGAGGTCCAACGCGCCCCGGTCGGCGGCGACGGTGGAGAAGGGGCGGGAGCTCGGCATGGAGCCGATGGATGTCGAGCCAAAGGGACAGAACGGCTCCGCAGCTGGCCCAGGCGGCCACAACGGCGCTGCGGCGGCCGTGGCAGTTCCGACCGCTGCCGCCGCCGCTGCGGCTACGGCGTCGGCAGCGAAGACCGTCGGGTCTACCGGGTCCAAGAAGCTCATCTTCTTCGGGCCCATGGCGGCGGCCCCGCCGTTCGACCTGGAGGACCTGCTGCGCGCGTCGGCGGAGGTGCTGGGCAAGGGCGCGTTCGGGACGGCGTACAAGGCGGTGATGGAGAACGGGTCCGCCGTGGCGGTGAAGCGCCTCAAGGACGTGGACCTCCCGGAGCCGGAGTTCCGGGAGCGCATCGCGGCCATCGGCGCCGTGCAGCACGAGCTGGTGGTGCCCCTCCGCGCCTACTACTTCAGCAAGGACGAGAAGCTCCTCGTCTACGACTACATGTCCATGGGCAGCCTCTCCGCCCTGCTGCACGGTAAAAAACTTCCCCCCCTTCCACCATTTTTACCGTTTCTTCCTGACGAGTTCGTTACCCCCGTACTGTCGGTGGGCGGGTTGGGTGAGGACGATCATTTCTCCGGACACAGCCTGGCAATATTCTGTGACAGGTAAAGAAAGAGGGGAAAAAATAAAAAGGTTCCACGAGCTCGTGGTGCTCGGCACGAGCCAGCGCGGTTTACAAAAGCCGAGCCGACGCAGCCGGCGTCGCCGAGCAGAGGCGCGCGCGGGATGGCTACGGATTTGCTAGGTGTCGCGTCCCTTTCGCCGGATCCATCCCGTTTATATCCGAAAATTTTACAAGATTCTCTGTCACATCGAATCTTTGACACATACATGGAGCATTAAATATAGATAAAAAAATAACTAATTGCACAGTTTATCTGTAAATGTCGAGACGAATCTTTTGTGCTTAGTTAGTTCATGATTGGATAAATTTTACCAAATAACAACGAAAAGTGCTACAGAAACTTTACATAAATTTTACATCATCTAAACACTTTGGCCCCCGGCGTTTGGTTTGGTCCGCATTCGAGGCGGCCCTCAATCAATTCCCTGGAACCTACTGTCTGCCTGCCCCAAGCGGCGTCATATTCCCTGGAACCTACTGTCTGCCTGCCCCAAGCGGCGTCCATTCCTGATCCGGTCCCCTTGCCCTCTGGCAACCAAGCCCGCCTCCCCGGGGTGCTGCTTCTTTTCCGCCATGCCAGCCATGGCGCGGCGTAGTTGCTCCGTCGCTGCGAACGAAACAACTGCTTGCGAGCAATTGGTTATAGCGGCATTGGCAGGTAGCCACAAACTGAGCTGGCTCAGAGCTGCCTTGGATCTAGTCTAGTTTAAGGCCAGACGTGACAACCATGACTGGTCCCGGAGATCCACCTTGTTCGTTTGAGCATATCAGCAGAATCAGTAGCCATCCAGCAGTGTCTTTCTCTCACAACAAATCAACGTTTGCTTGCTTGGTCCTTTGAACATCTCTGTAGTACTGGGGTAGTTGTATATGCAGAGCTCTGAATCAGGAGTAGATTCGTGGCGGCAGTAAAAGTTCCAGGGCAAGTTGCGCATGTGAGTGAGACGGTGTCCCGAGTTGCAGGCCGGGCCGGGTAGTGTAGTGTAGTTTCGCTGATCCATGCGACATTAGTTGGCGCAACTGTTCCTCTTCCTCGGGATTCCTCTCTCTTTTTTTTTTTTTTGTGACTTCCCTTCTCGCGCCAATTATTAGCCTCGCCTAGCGAACTGTACGGGTTTTAAAGAATCATTCAAAAAGTCCGGACCGCCGGCAAGCGGGTCCGGCCGTCCGGGTGCGGGTGCGGGTGCGTGAGACGTGTAACCGAAGCAATTGTGCTGTATAATCTGTACTAGTACGACGCGCCGCAGTAATTGGCATCGACCGTGAATCCAGCAGCTGACATTCCTGTACTGCTCCTTCCTTGTGGTTTGTTTTCTCCTCTGGTGACGCAGGTAACCGTGCCTCCGGCCGGACGCCGCTGGACTGGGAGACGCGGTCGGCGATCGCGCTGGCGGCGGCGCGCGGCGTGGCGCACATCCACTCGACGGGGCCCACGGCGTCGCACGGCAACATCAAGTCCTCCAACGTCCTGATCACCAAGAACTACGAGGCGCGCGTGTCGGACCACGGCCTGCCCACGCTCGTCGGGCCCTCCTTCTCGCCGACCCGGGTGTCCGGCTACCGCGCCCCGGAGGTCACAGACATCCGCCGCGTCTCGCAGAAGGCCGACGTCTACAGCTTCGGCGTCCTCCTGCTGGAGCTGCTCACGGGGAAGGCGCCCACGCACGCCGTCGTCAACGAGGAAGGACTCGACCTGCCGCGCTGGGTGCAGTCCGTCGTGCGGGAGGAGTGGACCGCCGAGGTGTTCGACCAGGAGCTCCTCAGGTACCAGAACGTGGAGGAGGAGATGGTGCAGCTCCTCCAGCTCGCCATCGACTGCTCCGCGCAGCACCCCGACAGGAGGCCCGCCATGTCCGAGGTGGCCACGCGGATCGACGACATTCGCCGCTCCAGCCTCGGCGGCGGTGACCGGCAGGCGCCCGACAGCGCGGAAGGCGACGAGCCATCTCTATAACCGCCCATAGCAGCAGCTGCTCCTCCCCTGATTTCCACCATACGTACTTGTCAGCCTCAGCCCTCGGTGAATGAAAAGTGCTTAGTTCTTTTCTTTGCATGGATCGATATTGCTCTTGCTCTTGCTCCCCCGGCTACTTTTTAATTGATTCGCAAGCAACTTGTGCATGTACTACGTTTTTTACTTTTTTTTTCTTTTTCTTTTCTTCTTCTTCTTCTTCTTCTTTGGGCCTCTCTCTCACGGGCTTTGATTCTATTCTATAGCACATGTCACTGTACTCTTTATTCTTGAAAGCAACATTTGATGATGCCTTGCCTGTATCTGTATCTAAGACCGACACCATTCATTACCAGCTGCGCTAGTGTATGTGTATTGTTTGCCATATGTTCAAAAATACGCGCGAAATGAAATGATTCATCCATGGACCATGGTAGCTCGGCTTTCGTTGCCAAGCCTTGCTTCACATCAACCTCTCTTATCGTGGTTTTTAGGGGGAGGTAATGGTTGTTGGCTTGGCACATTCTCTTGCGTAATTAACCTACCGGGTAGCCCCTTTTCTGGTTGAGAAGATTGCTGCCTGTGCCGCTGTGCGGCCTGCCGATGAAAGCTCTGCTAATGGCGTCGCGTTCGTAGCTTGTGAAATCTGGTTGGTCTTATTTAGTGGGTCAGAAAGAAGAAGGGAGCGTGCGTGATGTGTTTATCTACGAGTGTTGTTGAAGTAAAATGACAGAAAGAGACCTGTGATTGCGTGGAGTTGTGTTCATCTGCAGTTATCTGTGATAATGACAGAATGTCGCGTATGTTTGGTGTGTGCCTTGTTCAGTGCATTGCTAACAACAACGGCATGGGGATCATTCAAAAATATAGAAAGATTAACATGCCGTCACTAATGTTATATACAGATATATAATAGTATATAGGTAGCAGTGATTTTGTTCGCTACTGTGCCATAGTCTGCAACATTCAGCAGATCCATTGTACAGTAAGTAGCCTTATTCTGAAATTTGAAACTACGGCTACATTATGGACAGTGCAAACTGACAATCCGAATCATATGATAAGTGTGCAACGAGATGATTAGCGTGGTATCATTCAATCATAAGATGATACGGTATGACGCATCTCCCAACCAACCAACAAGAGAGAGAGAGAGAAGAACACCATCCATTCCCAGTTCCGATACCGATTATACATAGCTTGTGGTTGCTGTTGTGAAGTTTCTACTTCAGATTTTCTCTTCCATCAGCCTCGAGTGAATGAACTGGACCAGTGTGCTGTCCTATGTCAAACCAGCTGGCGTACTCGATGCTGGCTTCAATTCGCTTTGCCTCGTCGACACTTGCAATCAATAAAAAAAATGCTAGTGGCAGTTAAGCAGCATTTAGTACTGCCAACACCTCCATAATGGAGTTGTACGGTCAAAGCAGTTGGCAAATGTTTCGCTCGTCGCCTGAAAATTTACCATCCAGACGCAAATTTTTCGTTGGTGTGATTTCCTGAACAGCCCGAGCCCAGCAAGAAGAACTTGCTGGCTGGCTGGAGCTGGAGTGGACAGTGCGCGCTGCTCACTTGCTCAGGCAGGCTGCCCTGTCGGCTGGCCAGTGTCGCGGCATGACCCAGGCTTACAGCCTGAAAGCTCTGCCTTTTGGCCGTAGCCCACCACCAACTGGATGCTCATGCTCATGACTCGTCAGATCCCCTGTCCTGGAACTCGAATTAGAGTAGTTAATTGGAATCTCAACTTGTGGTTGTCCCATTGCAGCTATTCGCTTCTCAACGTGTTAAGTTTAACTAGTCTCCTCAATGATTGTAGTGCTAATAAATTACATGCTGCATTTTGGGTGGAGGATCCACCTAGAGAATAGTAGTAGTGGCACTACTTACTCTTTCTGATTTTTTTTCTCGCTCTACTAGTATTTACAAAGAGCTACTGCATGTTTTGTATTTGAAGGAGTACCGTCTTCATTTCTGTGTCGTTTGCAAGAAGGTCATAACTGTCTGCTCTGAGATTGGAGTGCACATTGGACCTGTGTTTGCTGGCTGTCCGGAACTGCTCACCTAATGTTGACCTTCACCTCTGATAATGGCATTGGGTGAGGGAAAAAGGTCCCATTATTTGCTTTCCTTGCTGCTGTGTACCAACACACTGAATTCCTCTTGCTGCCTTCATTCCGTGGCAGTTGGCTGCTTGGCTCTGTTACTTTGCTGCTAGACTATCACTAGGCAGGAGTGACCTGGACATGATCTTTGTGCACCAGGTTCGAGTGAGCTGTGAAACTCTTGTTCACTTCCAATGATGGGTGCAGTAGAGTATGCGATCGGTTAGCTAGGATTTCGATTAGATATATTGCTACAGGTCAAGGAGTAGGGTGGAAGTGATCTGGCTAGCATAAGTATTTTATTCTTCACTTAATAATGCTTGCAAATTGCAGCTAGTCGTTGGATTGGGTTCTATTTTTCTTTCGCATGGATGTTTGCATCGAAACAGGAGGAGCGTGATTTCGGACGCATCATACTTTATGATGGGGAATTGGTATAGAAGAAAAACCTGGAAAATATGCATGTGAAGACGAGTTGACTGTTGACATCAAACCGTTGCATGCCTGCTTGCGGTGGGCTATCCTATCCAGCTTGTGGAACATGGAGGTTCTTAATTCTTCATCACTGTCTAGTGTTGGCAACGTTACATTACATGACTCGTGAAAATCGACACTTGCTTGAGAGAGGTTCAGACTGCATTTCGGACATAAAAAAAAATCTCTAGTTCAAACTGCAAACTGACCCCTCCCAAGTCCCGAGTACCAAACAGGCTCTGTAAATGATGATAAAAACAGGGCCCTGTCTATGTCTTACTTTTAGATAGATGAACTGTAAATCTTTAAAAAAAATGCAAGAACGTCTGTAAGTAAATAATAGGTCCCGTATATTCTGTTACTCTAACTCAATTGTTGGTCTTCTCCTTAACAATAACTATGGCCTCAGGAAAAATAAAGTACCATCACTAATTCATGTGGCCAAATGTCGCAACACTCCATAGTTGACTATGATGGCGATGGTTGTCAGCCCAGTACTAGATCTCTGTACCACTGACTGAAGTGTGCTTGTCAGGTCGATAAGCATCTTCAAGTACAGGCATCTGCCTGCAT
Source organism: Saccharum hybrid cultivar R570 (assembly GCA_038087645.1). Lineage (NCBI taxonomy): Eukaryota > Viridiplantae > Streptophyta > Magnoliopsida > Poales > Poaceae > Saccharum > Saccharum hybrid cultivar. The sequence goes on along the minus strand of JAQSUU010000043.1, from coordinate 9,839,803 downwards.
TACTTGATCGATCAGTGAAGGAAAGGAGGGCATCGCCTAATAACGAAAGCCAAGCATGCCCAAACTCCAAACACACAGTGATCGTGTAGTAATTTGAACTCGAGGTTACCACTCACAACAACAACCAATTGGTCCCGTATCTTTTTTCGGTTGCCCGTAGCTTCCATGATCAGCAGAGACATTATTCCATGACTCAGCTCTGACAGATACCACGTTGGCTATAATCATGAAAGATAACATAACAATTAACAAAGCAGTGGCCCGGGAGAAATAACCAATATAGACTTTTGAGACAGAATGGTGATTACTATAACTAATTTTTTAAAACTGAAATCTGCGCGGTACTTACTTTTCTAGTGCCCGTGATAAACTACCTGTTAGACTTGTGTCTGTCATCCGTGTGCTGCTGCATAGTGTCACTGCAGCACCAGTGCGCGCGCGCGTGTGCCTGAGAGCTGAGAAGACAGTTACGTAGTGAAGGCTTAGTGAAAACGCAAAGCAGTAGCAAGGTACAGTAATTAGGTCGTTGTCTTCTTCTTCTCCAGCAGATCAACATCGCACACGGTTTACCTGCGCTTCGACAGAGGCCTACAGCTTTGTCTCCTTGTCCTTGGACGAGACCAAATCGACCGGAGGCTTGCAGACAACGCAAAGTGGGCAAGGTGCTGCGGTTCGTTTCGATGGGCACGGGTCGAGGTCGAGCAAAGCGAGCGGGCACTGCGTGTTTTTTCCTTTGTGTGGAAAGAAGAGAAAGCTAGACGCAGGGGCATGAGTAGGCCAGAAAGAGACCGTTAGTTAAGACTTACTAATCATATGGTAATCAGGGTTTACTTCAATCAAGTGCACACGCAACAGTAGACAGGTGAAAAGTGGAGGCCGTTTGTTCGTAAGATAGAGGAGTCCTTCCGTCAGTGTACTACTTAGTAGAGACTAGAGTTCTAATCTGTTCGCACGAACTTTAATTATGTGAGGGGTTTGTGATTTGATTTCAGAGGCCAGAGGCTACATGCTAGGCCAGATTGCTCTGTTCGTTTCGCTAAAATTTAGCTTATGCTGATTCGTTGGGAGAGGAAAACACTATTCGTAAGTACTGTTGAAGTAGTCTCTCCGTTAAGATTTTTTTTTACTGTCTCCTAGTTAAGATTTGACATCTGTTATGAGCTAGCCAGCGGTGTCAGGATCCATGTTTTGTGCTTGAATCCAGGTTGAAGAACTGGTAGCCAACATGCTCCCTTGCTTTGAAGCAAGTTAGCGTAGATTTATCTGTGCTTCTCCATTCACCTCCTCTCTAAGAAAAAAAAAAACCTAGTCAAGCAAAGCAAAATGGTCGCTCCTGGTGTTTATTTTCAGCTGATAATGACCGTCGAGGTTGTTCAGTGGTCGGTCTGCCTGCATCTTCCTTCAGAAGTCCTATATCACTAGTGGACACTGTGTTCCATTCCATCAGAACTACAACGCACGGTACGTGCAAAAGATGAACACAGAATGGGAGCTTCAGTGAAGCGGAGCTGTGCCAGCACAAGAACATGATGATGCTGGTGAGTTTGTGCCCATGATGGTTGATGTGATGTCAGGACCTGACAACGCTGATGGTAATCATTGTCAAGGTTGCGGTTGCGCTTTCGATTGCGATAATGCTTCATCACAGGCGTCCGTCCCCATCCGGACGCCGCGCGACTCACTTCGCTGACCGCAGTGGTCATCTACTCGACCACTCATCCCAATCCCCCATCCCACCACGCGCGACTCACTTCTCAAAAAAATCATGCTCGGTCCACTCCACTGGCCGCCGCGGCCATCCCCGCGCGCGCCGCTTGCACCCAACGCCTCACGTCGCCACCGCGCCGCCCCCATCCTGTGCCCCGCCACTCACTCCGCCACCCCCCCCCCCCCCCGCCTGTGCACCCATCCTGTGATGCGCAGCGCCGCTCCGCGCCCACTCCGCCTTCGCACAACCATCCACCTTCACACACCTAATCTGCACTCAACCGTCGCGACCACGGCGTGCACCGTCGCCACCACCCCGGTGCCACCGGGATCGGAGAAGGTCGTCGGCGGCCGGGACATCGTCTCCCGCGATCGACCGAAGACACCACAGCAGGGAGGACCCATATGTTGCAAATGCATGTTAAGTATTTCAGACGCTTTAGAAGTATGTTGCAACTGTTTCATCTTGATGTTGCAAAAGTAGATCGGGGATGTTGCACATGTTGCACATGTAGTGTTTCAGAGGCATGTTACGAGCATTTGTTCAAAATGTTTCACTTCGTTTCTAGACGGATGTTGCAATTGTTCTAATTTGGATGTTTCATATGCTTCACACAAATATTGTAATAATATATTCCAAATGTTTTAGCGGTTTCAATCTTATGTTGCAACAAGTTGTTCCATGTTGCAAGTTGTAAGTGTTTTATTCGAGCGTTTTATTTCCCATGTTGCATATGTTGCAAGTGTTTCAAAGACATGTTGCAAGCATTTGTTCAAAATGTTTCACTTGTTTCTAAATGTATGTTGCAATCGTTCTGATCTAGATGTTTCATATGCTTCACACAAATCTTGCAATAACATATTCCAAGTGTTTCAATCTTATGTTGCAACAAGTTGTTTCATGTTACAAGTTTGCAAGTGTTTTACTCCGAGCGTTTTATTGCACATGTTGCATATGTTGTAAGTGTTTTCATAAGCATATTGCAAGCATTTGTTTAAAATGTTTCACTTGTTTCTAGACGTATGTTGCAATCGTTCTGATCTGGATATATTCATATGCTTCACACAAATGTTGCAATAATATGTTCCAAATGTTTCAGCTGTTTCTGTTTTATGTTGTAGCAAGTTGTTCCATGTTGCAAGTTGCAATTGTTTTTTTGAGCATTTTATGTTGTTCGGCCAGGGACGAGCCGGGGGCCGAGGGCGCGCGGCTCGTCGGGGGCTAGCGGATGGGGCGCTGGGGGCTGGCGGACAGGGGTGCTGCGGTTAGGAGGGCGCTGGGGCGGTGCGAAGGCGAACGCGGCGGGCTGCCAAACGAGCTGGGGGGGCGCGGCGTGCCGAAGGGCTAGCGAACTAGGGCGCTAAGGGCCGGCGGACGGGGGTGCTGTGTTCGAGGGAGCGCGCGTGAGGCGGGGGCGAAAGCAGATGTGGATGGGCTGAGCGGGCGTCCAAACACACACGGCACGCCGAACATCCGGGCACTAGACATTCCCTTTCGATTGGGGCTGCGCTGCGAGCGCCAGGTCATAGAAGTAGACCCAACACGGGCATTGCAGGCCCAACATCCGGCTCACGTCTTTGTGGCTTGAAGTTATTTGGGTTGTTCTTGTCCATTTAGTCTAGTCCACACAAGCATCGTTTCACACGGCCCATCATCTCTCTCTTTTCTTTTCTTTGTGTCGCACGGCCCATCATCTCTCTCTTCTTCTTCCTTTTTCTTCCGTTTGAGTAAGAAGTGACTCTGCGTCAAGGCGTGGATTTGGAAGCATCGAAACGACATTCTCTTTGGAGGACTGCAGTCCGAAGCAAGGTGCGAACACCCGCAGAGTTGCCTGACGTCTGACGGCGAAAGCAGTTGGCATTTATGGCAAACCATGACTCCATGACTAGATATCAATGGCCAAAGGAGTTGTGAATCTTCTCCGTTGCGACTTCGAGTTAGAGGGAAGGTTTTTAGAATCTTCATTTTGGATCCAGCGTTGTTCGGGTTCTAAAGGTATGGTTTTCAGTTCATTTTGGTAATCTATTCATGTTCTAGATTGAATGGACTAGCTCTACAGTTGGGGGGGGGACTACCAAAATGGCCCGCGCAAGTAGCAGTGGTGCTTATGTTTGTTGTAGCCATAAGCCATTGCTACCTTAAGCATCCATGGGTCAGCTCCATCATGGCGCCACCATCCACCTACACTACGAGCCTTCTAAACAAAACTGTGAAACGATCAGCGATGCCAGTGACCTACTGATTTTATGCATGCTACCTATATCATTCTGCTGCACACTGACAGCAATGTTGTGACCATATGTTTGTTTCCACTTATGGTCAACTTCTCACAAAGAAAATAGCATAAAGATGTCCATTATTGCTTCTGCCCACGAGCTTGCCACACATGCGCATCAAGAAATCAATGGACTAACTGCATATGAGATATCAAAAGTTGATATGGTTTTTCATGTTCTCATTATAATCCTGGCCATCTTTGGTCATCTATTGGAATAGAATTTTTTTTGGTCCCTTTGGCACAACTGAAGTGGACGAGGAAAGGTTCTAGTAGTCTTCTACAAACTGTCACTTCTCTTCACCCGTCGTGGTTCGCTTGATTTTTTTTCTTTCTTCTTTTTTGCCTTTGTAGTTGTTCTCCTTTGTCGTGCGTGTTGTACTTGTACATGGTCATTCTATTCAAACTTCTCTTTCTTGGTAATGAAAAACATACTCAGCATTTCATAAAAAAACATACTCAGCACCTTCTCTGGAAAAAATCTCAGCCACCAAAACCTATTCCTCCCCTAGGTCATTGTTGGAATAGATATGTTTAGTTTGAATGTTTCCTGTTTACCAATATCGAAGGTGATGCCAAAACTTTTGTACTAGGACTAGAGAAAAGAACAACTCATTTAGCTTGGGGATACGGTGAATGGACAGGTTGAGATGGTAATGCCTAGAGTGCCCGAGATAAGGAGCGTTATGGGGATCAGAAGTGGATCAATCATTTTTCATGGGTGTGCTGAGACATCAGTGTTCAATTTGGATAGCTCTTATACATGCGTATAATACCTTCTATTCATGTTCTTATGGGTTTCTAGTTTTTTACTATTATGACAAAATTCAGTTGTGACACTCCATACTTGTTCTACCTAAATTGTATTTTTTTATATTTTCCTATTTTTTTTGTTAGAGACCATCACATCTTGATTTCTATGATAGATGTGGTAGTTTTTACCTTTGAAAGTAAACAGGATGTTTTCTAAAGAGTCTATACAGATCTCGGGTGATCTATGCACTATTGCACTTTGATCACTCAGAGTGATTTTAGTCAAAATCACACAAATAATAAAATCCAAGCAATTTAGGTGATTTGGCTCCTTTACTCACTCGAGTGATTGTATATGCCAAATCATATATATTTCAAAATAGCAAAGATGTATAGGAACGTCAAAATGAAATATAATAAAAGGCAAATTTAATTTATGGGCCTTGTGCAATAAGGCAATTCTGACAACAAAAACAAATTTATTTTGTTACTAAGATTTGGGATAAAATCCACATGCCCACACTACAATTTTAGTTACTATATCATTTTATATTGGATTTATATTGTACGTAATTGAGTTATGGTGATTATTTTGGTGTCTTTACTAGGTACTAGAATTTGTGTAACTAAAGATTCTGTGCATGGCAAATACACAAAAGATAGTCTCTTGCTTCAACATTTTTTTTGAGTAATAATGAAAATACAAAAACTATTCTATGAATTGCAAATACACAAAGCTATAGGGATAGGGCCTTAAATAACCAAACATATCAAAATTTCAAAACAAAAAAAAATACAAAGAGCTATTCTATGCATTGCAAATATACAAAGATTGAGGGCCTTGGATGGAGCAAACATACCAAAATTTCAAAATGATACAATACAAAGATCAAAATTATTCTATGAATCGCAAATGTAAAAAATATACTATAGACATGTTGCAAAATGCATATGTACCAAAGGAGGCAATATATAGTTGTGGCTTGCATTGGCACGTCGGGTCGACATCGTACGTGTGACGAGACGATGATGCACGCCACCGTTAATGAGACAGACACCAGCAACCAAACCACGATGATGTGTGCCTCTCCTACTTCTAGCCTAGGTGGCGCTGGCACGACGTCGATGAAACGATAGCTTGTTTGGTTCATGACCACAACTTGAATATAAGGTGCAGATCGTAAGCAAAAGCAGATCGTATATCCTACAAATCATGTGAGCAAAGCTATTGAAACACCCGAGTAAATCATAGTGTATAATACAATAAAAAGATCGAACAAACATATGGATCATATAATCAGTTTGATCGGCTGCGCTTGTTACTACCCTGCCGCCACCACCAGAGGCAAGTCCTCGGTAGCTATAGTAGTGAAAAGAAGAAAACATCTCACCACAACGGCAGCCACAGCATAAAAAAATAGTCAAGCACAGAACCAATTATACAAAGTTAGAGCCCGTTTGGGATAGCTCCACCAACTCCAAATCTACTGGATCCACCAGATTCATCTAGATCCCTCATAGATCTATGATCCTAGAAAGTGTTTGGTACAGCTCCACCTCTCCCTATCTCACTTCCACCTGGGCCACACGCGTCAGCTCTCCGTCTCTTTCTTCTTCTTGTTCAGAGCACATGGCAGAGGAGGTGCGGAGCGGGGAGGAGGAGGCACGCAGCGAGACGGCAGTGGCCGGTGGGCGGAGCCCTCGCCAGAGCTCGTGGCGGGTGCGGCCTAAGCCGGAGGTCGAGGCCATGGCGGGCGGGCACGGCCTCGCCAAAGCTCGCGATCCAGGCAGGCAGGAGCGATTGGAGTTGGAGCATCCATGGCGGACCTGCAATTGGAGAAAAATAACCACCACTACCACTGCTTACATAAAAATTACCCAGCACTGCCCCTTGAGGTGCTCCACCAATTTGGTGGATCGGAAGGAGATCCATGGTTTCGATGGAGCAGATCTACGGTAGAGTTGCTGGAGCTAGAAGTGTTTGGGTCAAAAGTTGAATCTTGATATGTTTTTCGTTGATCTAAAGCTGGTGGAGCTCTCCATACAGCCCCTTATTCTATTCAAAGAAAAGTAGAGTCTATTTAAACAGTGCAAATGCAAATAAAAACTGATTACATTACACTGGCATAGAATTACACCAACTTCTACCATGTAAGTGAAATACATTTCGAATGTGATTAGCCACTAAACCGCAGGTGTCAAAGGCCCAGAGTTCTGTTGCTCTGCTTCAGCCTCAGGCAGATCAGAGAGGAAATAGAAAATAGTACCAAAATGCCTGAAGAAATCAGTAATGGTGTCTTTCTTGAAATCAAAGACGCTGACAGCTATGGTCATACAACACAAACAAACTGTGAAACTTTAAGGTCTCATTTGGTACGGCTCCACTTCACTAGTGAAGCCATTTTTCGGCCTTTAGCTCCATGAACAGCTCCATCGGTGGAGTTGGAGCCGTTTTGGTAAATCGTTTGGCAAAACGGCTCCATATATAGAGTTTTTTAGAACATGCTCTCAGATGAGGTGAAACTGGGTGAAGCCACTATTTTTGGCTCAATCCCACCTTAAATCTTTGTGAGAGCACGATTTAAGGGGCTGAAACCGTTTTGTTTTACCCTGTTTGGCACAAAACGGCTCCAAACGGCTCCTGAAGCCGGTGGAGAAGCCCTGCCAAACAGGACCTAAGGCCTTGCTCGAAAGGGCTTCTCCGAACGAGTCGGAGCCGTTTTGGAGGAACCATAAATTATGACTTCTTTAAAACGATTCTATCTCTCTTTTTTCACTTAAAAACGACTCCTTCATCGTGACCGTTTGCTAGGGCTTCTCCGAAAAAGACAGAGCCGGAGCCGAAAAGAAGCCCTACTAAAATGCAGATGCTTACACATGTAAGTTAGTTTGGATGAAACTTTAACAAATATTATCTGGCAAATAAATGCATCCTGCCCCGGACGTCAAAAATAGACGTCTAGGATGATTGTCTGGCTCGGGCAGCTTTGGCCAGCTCCCATCCAATAGCCCTATATTGCCTGGATTTTTCCTTCGGACTTCTGGCAAGACGGCACCGCATCCTCGCACTGTTGCTGTCAGTGTCTGCGGCGAGCCTCGTCTGGTGGAACAGTGCCATACGACGTATTCGTACCATTGGACCTTCGCTTTGTTCATGCAATTGATGATTGTCTTTATTGTAGCGAGAGACGCGTACATGAAGGATGCAGATCAAAGATAAATATAAATCAAAAGTCCCATAATTAGTGTGATGAAAGGTGTCAAATCACCTAAGTAAACCATAGCTTTGTAGAATGTATATATATATATATATATATATATATATATATATATAACTATTTTGTAATTTATGGTTTTCAGAGTTTGCTACTCCCTTCGTCCCAAATTATAAAACGTCTTGGTACATCTAAATTCATAGTTTTTACTATGTATCTAGACATAATATATATCTAGATGCGTAAATGTCAAAATATCTTATAATTTGGAGTGGAGAGAGTAATCACTAAATACTACCTTTGTCTAGAAAATACGCAATTCTATATATATGCTTCGTTAAAGTGTCCACAGATTGACCAAATACTTTAACTTGGCACTATGCTAGAATTATATTCTTTTCTGGAACAACTTATGTGGACAATAATTTATGTAGATATTTTACTTTTCAGTGTGTTTGGAGACCAAACGATTAATCTTTCATAGTTATTATAATTCAAAATTTGCTTTTGCCAATTATGTGTTGTACATGGAAAGTTTTATTTAGGTATTTCTCTTTTCGACTTCTATGGAAATGAAATTATTTTCCCTTAATTTACTATTCCACATTTATTATTTATTAGTTATATTTAATATAGGCTCTTTGGTTTAATCTAAGCCATTAGATCATTATAAATTCAAATGATACTGTTTTTTTTTCTTGTTTTTCGATTAATGGGGTATTTTCTAAGCCCTCTCGGCGAAAGTGATGTCTTCTTTTAACATTGTTTGTAACTAGAAGCATACCCGCGCCTTGCCGGGATTTTCTTGAAAATAAATCTGTTATATACATAGCATTGTTAATATATGGTATTCTATATATGGTGTATATATATGAATTTGACTTTAATATTATTTTATTATATCAGATCTGGTAAAAAATTGGTAAGCTAATAGAAGAAAAACTAATAGAATATTTGATTACATTATAAAGGAATAGGTGATGAAACAAATAGAGTATGTAGATGACTTGTTAATACATATATTAAAGATTAAAAGTATTGCACATGATAGAGATGACGTGGATATTTTTTTGTAATAAATAAGGGATGACATGGACTTAGTGGGGATTAATACATATATTAAAGATTAAAAGTATTGCATATGATAGAGATGACGTGGATATTTTTTTGTAATTAATAAGGGATGATATGGACTTAGTGGAGAATGATATAGACACCTTGTATAAAGAGACAGAACATCTAGTGGGGTCACTTAGAGGCTGTTTGGTCTACAGCCAACATCGGCGACCGGTGTTGTGGCGACGTCGAACTTTAGGCGGAGGAAACGGCCACCTCAGGTGTGGCGAAATTTAACGAAGGAAATCTTGTGGCTGCCACAACTCATTGATAAACCAAACACCGGCCAAGTTTATGTGGCAGCCGTAGTTGTGGCGAGGCAAACGTTGGCAAGCAACCTAACAGACCCTTAGTGAGGAATAATGTGGACAACTTGCATGAAGAGAAAAATCCTTTAATGAGGTTTAGCTTTATAAGAGTATATAAATATATAGATATAGATAACTAATAAGATAGATTTTTACAATTCAAATTATTACTGACCGTATGTTGTAAGATTTTATTGTAGGATATTTTCTACAGCCTAGATTCTAGGATTTTGATAACCTTGACTTTGGTGTCCGCGTTGGAGAGCGATGAAGCCTGCTTCTTTCATATTTGACATAGGATAAGAGAACGACGTATCCGTTTGTTTATATCAGCTTCGCTGGTGGATGGCCGTGGAGCTGTACGAACTCTATCTTCTTAATGAGACATGTTATTTTCTTCAATAACGATAGGGTCAGGACATCTGGCAGACGGACGCTTCGTTTAATGGGTCTGGGACGAGGCTAGACAACTCTCCTGGGTACCATAACATTTTCCCCACTCTCTTGCTCGGTCGCAGCCACTATTTCCACGGAGCCGTCCGTCCACAGCGGCCGCATCCACTACGTAATCCGCCCACTGCAGCCAACGCGGCGTCCGATCACACCCCCAGCCATCTCATCTCGTTTGTGCGGCGGCCTCCTCCCCCACCCGCTCCCCCACCCCGGTGGCTCCCTCCCAACCCCGGCGGCACCCCTCCCCCTACCCGGTGTCCTCACCCACCGGGAGCGTCCAACACCCGCGGATCCAGTGGTCCTCTCCCCCACCTCGGCGAGATCCAAGCAAGCCGCTGACCCTCCCCTACCATGGCCGGTGGCACCCTCCCCAGATTCGGCAGCGTCTCCTCTCCCTCGGTCGACGACGGGCATGGCAGCCTTGCAGGCGCGCACCATCCAGCGAGCCTGCGCCACCGCGGTTGCCCACCAGGTAGGTCATGGCCGCGTAGCGATGCTGTGTTTCGAGTGTTTCTGGACACTTTTCAGACATGTTGCAAGCCCATGTTTCAGTTGTTTCAGATGTATGTTTCTAGTATTTCATGCGGATGTTGCATATGTTGCAATGGTTGTACACGTATGTTGCAAACGTCTATCCCCAATGTTTCATCCGTTTTTTTGTACATGTATGTTGCAAGTGTCTCAGATGCATGTCTCAAGTGTTTCATCGGTCTTCTTTTTGTATGTTGCAAGTGTTGCATCTCGATGTTTCAAAAGTAGATCAGGATATTGCACATGTTGCAATAATGTTTCAACTGTATGTTTTAAATGTTTCATCTGTTTTAGAAGTGTGTTGCAAAAGTTTTATCTGGATATTGTAAAAGTAGATCGCGGTGTTGCACTGCGCAGCCGATGGCTATCGCTGTGTGGGGCGTGGGGGCGTGGGTCCCTGCGACAGATGTGGGCGCGGGTGCTGAGGGCAGGATGCGGGGCGTGAGGCGGGATGTGGACGCGGGGAGCGACGCAGGTGTCGGAGCCGCGTCCGAAGGCGATGTCCAGTCTGGACGTCCATGCTCTAGGCGTACCGTATTTTCTTAGTCCCTAAGTGTATCACTGTCTGTGAATGGAATACCAATTCTTTCTCCAGAACGTACCTACTGCTGAAAAGTTCCCACACAAGATGAGACAAGAACAGGGGAGTTTGGACTTTGGACATCTAACCCCTATAAAATTCTGAGGAAGGCTAGTCGTTCCTGACTCGATCTCAGAAAAATTGCCAGTCAATGGTTTCCTCTTTTCGAATGTTCGCATCTTATAAGAATTAACTTTGAACTTTAAGCAACCGAGGGGTGCTTTTCCGAGAGAAGTAGAGAAATAGACGAATTTGATGGATTTATTCATTCATTCATTCACGTATACTACACGGTGCACCATTTGCAAATGTTCCGAGACAAGCAAGCTCATTGAGCAAACAACAGTTTGTTCAGGGTCGTCAATCAACAACAGCTTTGCATGCCTTGTCCTGCTGCAGAGGCTGAATGGTTGATGGAGTTGTTAAGTTTGTGACTGCAGCTCGTCAGTCCCGTCTCTGCTTCACGGACACGGGGAGCCCGTCCGCCATCCGCAGCGTTAGCGAGGCAACCTGCCGGGGTCGGTACGCGCCGTCCACCGCGACGTCGAGCTCCTCCAGCACGCACGCCACGATGGACTTCATCTGGATGTACGCCATCTCCTTGCCCAGACACAGCCTGGGTCCCGCGTGGAATGCCACGAATCGGAACGGGCTGTCCGGCCGGAACGTCCCGTCGCCGGGGTTGAGCCACCGCTCCGGCCGGTACTCCCGCGCGTCGTCGCCCCAGACCGACTTCATCCGCCCCATCGCATAGGAATTGTACGCCACGAACCACCCAGCCCGAACGGCTGTGCCGTCGGGCAGGACGTCGTCCGTCTCCACCCGCAGCGTGTTCAACGGCACCGGCGGGTACAGCCGCATCGACTCCGTGATGGCCGCGTGCACGTAGTGCATCTCGCGGAGCTCGTCCAGGTCGAACCCGACGACGCTATCGACGTCGCCCTGTGCACGCCGGGCGCGCACAGCAGCGACCTCGTCGCGGATGCGGCGCTGCACGTCGGGCCGCGAGGACAGCAGCCAGAAGAACCAGGTGAGCGCCGAGGACGTAGTCTCGCGCCCCGCCAGTAGGAAGCTGATCACCACGTCGCGGAGGGGCACCTCGGACTCGGAGTAGGTCTCGTCCTGGCTCGCCATGAACCGCGACAGAAGGTCGTGCTTCTCAAAATCTGCACTCAGCATCTCCTCCCGGAGCGACTGGATTATACGATCGGCGAAATCGTGCACCATCGCGACGGACTCCCGCAGCCGCTTCTCAGAACCCACGTTCAGCGCTTTCTTGATCTTCCAAAACCCGGGGAGCGCGTACCGGAACCGGCCCGCGCTGAGATTCGCGGCGTCACGGAACGCGTCGGCGAAGCTGCTGTCCGCCGTGTCGTCGCCATCGTCCGGGAGCTCGCGCGGGTCGTGGTCGAAGGCGACGCGGCAGATATTGTCGAACGCGAACCGCTCGAGCGCGTCCTGGAGGTCGAGGAGGGCGCCGGACGCCGCGGCGCGCCAGAGCAGCGGGAGGAGGCGGCCGTGCAGCTCGGCGTGCACGCAGCGCGCCACGAAGGCGCGGAGCGAGCGCGTGTTGAACTCGTGGCTGGCGACCTTCCGCTGCACGCGCCAGGCCTCGCCGTCGGCGTTGAAGATGCCCCGGCCGAGAAAGTCGTGCAGCAGCGACGAGAACCGGGGCCCCTTGGGGTAGCGGTCGAAGCTGGTGCGCAGGAAGTGCTCCACGTTCGCCGGATTCGCGGTGATCGCGCCCCGCACACCGCCCGGCCGGCGCAGCACGAATGTGCACGTGGTCTGGCGCTCGAGGAACTCGGTCATCCAGTCGAGCACGCGGTGCCGGTTAGCCAAGAACTGTGGAAGGTGTCCGATCAGCGGGTACGGCTCCAGCCCCGGCGGGTACGTCGGCCCTGCCTGCCGCGCCTTGATGATGATACTTCGAGCTCTCCATGTGCGAAGAACAAGGACTGCACTAGCGACGAACAGCAGCAGCAACCAGAAAGCAGCCATGGGGAATCTGACTCTCTGGCACGCATGTGATTCAGCGGAGGTTGTGTTCTGTCTCGTGGTACTGGGGAAAAGATAAGGGGTGGACGAAAGAGTAGCCCCCTTGACCACGCGCGAGGATTTTGTTTGCTGCCCGGCACTGCGGCCCGCGTCGTTGTTCGACGTGGCCCAAAAAATTGGTCATCGGACTGAACAGACCTAGATTATTTGCAGCTGAATGAATTTCTTTTATTTTATTTTATCTCCCTTTTTCTCGAAACGGAGTTCCTGATACAGCTCAAAAGTCTCAAACTGACAAAACATCATATTGACCTTTTTGGTGCAGGGTCTCATATCCCTCCATCAAAAAATGTAAATCTTGTTTGCCGAGAAGGCCAACAATATCAAGTTTGACTAAATATATATAAAATTATACTAATATTTGTGAGGTGCAATAAATATCATTAGACTAAGCATAGAATATAGTTTTTTGATAAATATATTTGAAAAATATAAATATTTATACTTTTTTCTATAACCTTGGTTAAATTTGATACTCTTTGACTTCACGAACAACGAGATTCATATCGGCCTGAGCATTTTTTAACCGAAAACCGAACCGAACTGAAATATCGGTTTTTTCGGTTTTCGGTTTCGGTTTTTATGTCTAAGAATTTCGGTGTTCGGTTTCGGCTTCAGTTTCAGAAGGCAGGTCGAACAACCGCAGAACCGAAGAAACCTGGAATTTACGAACGTTAAGAGGAAATCTACCAGGTAGTCCACGTCCCCGTCTATCCAATGGCCCAAACTAATAGAGCCCACCTCGGCCCATGTTGAACAGCTCCATCTCCACAACAGCACAACTCCCATCCGATCCCGACGCCTCTTCACGAGACCGTGCGGCTTCGGCTCCCCACTCCCAAACGCTAAGTCACTAACCCTAGCTGCAGGGCACGGCGGCGGCTGAATGAATTTCTTTTTTTATCTCCCTGTTCGCCAGAAAAATCACTAAGGGAATCTCTCTGTGTTTCGTGGAGCGTACTACAGTACTACTCAGTACTAAATATGCGCAGACGTGCCAGTATACATCCGTATACAAAATTAAGTAAATGTGCAACAAAACACAAGGGATAAAAAATCAGGGAAATATCACTTTATTCATTCATTTGAGAATTACAGAGTACAATTTCCCACTTTAATATAATTCTGCGCCGAGCTTCATCTGACAATAAGAGGATTATATGACTTCTGATTCCTGGGGCCTCCAAAGACCTCCAGTTAATTACATCCGCGGCGTTGGACCGTGGAACACCTCCGATTAAGCTATGCTGATGGTCGTCATTGTCGTCTCATAAATCAGAATTGTCTCCAAGTATATGCATAAGCACAAATGAATGAAATGGTGAAGTGCTAGAGCCTCGTCGGCTTCTAGCAAAGGTATCCGGCCTCGTCGTGCGGATCCCATAATGAAGTCAAGTGTTCGGCCTCGTCGGTCACGAACAAATAATTCCGGCCTCGTCGGTCGCGGAAAGAAAACGTCCCTGCCTCGTCGGTCAGGGGAAGAAAATGACTTCACATGGTTCACCGGCCTTAACGGTGCGGAAATGTGGTTGGTGGTAAACGTGAGACTTATGCTCATGTAGTACTTAGGAGATTTCTCCTTGCATTAATTTCTGAGATCATTGGCGTGACACTTAGTCGGCTCGCCAATTTATGTATGCGCATAAACTCGAGCGCTTTGTCATGACTTAGAATTATTTGCAGGCGTTTCACCAAAAATGACTTCGGGCCTGCTTGAGCCCGTGGCTTGCATGGGCCGAGAGATCAACATTAATGGGCCGTCAATGAGCCGAACATGTGTACATTGCACGTACAGGCTTGCATGGTACTGTAGCCTTTCATTTGCTTTCTTGTAGTATGTACTATACATGTATACGCTTGTTTGCACATAGCTAGCTTCTAGCGCTTGTACACTGCTGGTGTTCCTGGGCCAGCAAGGCCCGGCTTGCTAAGGCGTAGAGGTGTTGCCGGGCCACGCCGCTCCGTAGCCGCGGTGGCCGTGTTTGCCGCTCCGGCCATCGCCGGAGTCACTGTTGACTGGAGCCTTGTAGAGCAGTATTCGCCACGGCCATGATCATCGTCACAGGGATTCGCGTGTACGCCAGAAATTGCGTGTTCGCCGGGCTGCCGTTTCTGCTAGACTGCTGTGGTCGTCGTGAATACCGCCCGTGGAGATGCAGATGTTCGTTGGGCTACCGCCACCATCGGGTCACCACGGTCACCGTTGGCTGGGCTGCCGTCGTTGATCTACCATGCCGCCGATCCGCTGCATGGGCACCATCCGGCTGTTGAGATGAGGGCAGCACCACTAGGCCGCCGGCGTCCATCTTTCGCCGCCGTCGCCGAGATGGTTGCCGGTGCCGTCGTCATTCCGGCGTCGTCGGGCTCACTGGCTGGTCGTGGATTCATGTACAGGATCTCCACATATATATCTACGCCACAACCATGCACAGATGAGGGAAAATAATCAAAATACATAAAGAATTTCACCTTCGAAGTGAGCGGCCATGACGGACGTCGACGGTGCGGGGGTTGTTGTAGACGTTAGGCTCGCCGGAGACGATGCTATAGATGTTCGGCTTGCCGGAAACGAAGTCGACGAACTCACCGGAGTTACGTGTGTGTGCTAGGCAGCGGCGTGCGTGCAGCCTGGCGGCGATGGATGGAGGTGGCGTGCGTGTGCAGCAGGGCGGCGGTGTGTTGCGATGCAGTGCGGCGGCGTGTTGCGATGGAGATTCTCTGTGTTGAGAGGGAGGAAGTTCTTTCTTTTTATAGGCCAGAGCTAGGGTAGCGCAGGCTTGAGGCGGTGCCCAGGTTGCGCCGCCATCGATCTGTTGCGCAGGAGCGTCGCGCGGCCGAGATGGACGGGCGCGCGGGCGACTTCAGTTTCAAATTTTGAACAGGAGTTATCTCGTTGGCGAGCTTATCTCATCGCATAGGGGTTGTTTAGTTAGTGAAAAAGTTTGGGTTCGGTTACTATAGCACTTTTCGTTTTATTTTGCAATTTGTGTCCAATTATGGACTAATTATGCTCAAAAGATTTGTCTCGTGATTTACAACTAAACTGTGTAATTAGTTTTTTCTTTCGTCTACATTTAGTACTACATGCATGTACCGTAAGATTCGATGTGACAGGTACTGTGCAAACTTTTTTAGGTTGCTTGGGCAACTAAACATGCCCATAGTACTGAACCATTCAAACGATTGCACGATGCCACTGATCGGTGGCCCAACTTGGAGATCACCATGACGTACGTGCACAGAGGCTAGCCAGGAGAGAGTATTTGTTTGAATTTATCAGCACCGCCTATTTTGAACCACTGCTCTCGGGAAGTTTCTGGAAGCACAAAAGCTCTACCGCCTGCATGTTGAGTAAGTCAAAATACGTGCCGCAACAATCTTGTATTTGTACACACACGTATGCCCGTGCATGCATCTTCTTTAGAGATATTAATTAACTTGTGCATTGCTCATGTCAGACATGAAACGTGCACGTAGTTTGCACATATATGGGCTTAATTAGCAACACTGATAATTTTATTCAAAGGTTCGTCATGGGCTTGGAAGTCTAGGCAAGCCACATGCGTGAGAGGCATTGGATGGGCCATGTATTGGTCATCTACTTGAGCTCACTTGAGCCCATTTTCATGCTTTGTGCTCATTGATCATTAGGCAACTCATAATCTCATTGGAGCCCAAATACTTATATAGCCCATATTTCGTAGGCATTATGTCATTGTCAAATTGTTTTGTAGGCCTCATTTGACTCGTACTAAATGGGCTATGTAATAATACAACATGCCAAAATTTCATCTTACACTCCCTTTTTCCCGAAACGGAGTTCCTGATACAGCTCAAAAGTCTCAAACTGACAAAACATCATATTGACCTTTTTGGTGCAGGATCTCATATCCCTCCATCAAAAAATGTAAATCTTGTTTACCAAGAAGGCCAGCAATATCAAGTTTGACTAAATATATATTAAATTATACTAATATTTGTGAGGTGCAATAAGTATCATTAGACTAAGCATAGAATATAGTTTCTTGATAAATATATTTGAAAATATAAATATTTATACATTTTTCTATAACCTTGGTTAAATTTGATACTCTTTGACTTCACGAACAACGAGATTTATATCTTTTTGGGCCTGAGGTAGTAGAGTCAAACTGAGCCCTTTGCCTTTTATAGACTTGCGGTCGCTCTTTGGCTTTGTAGACTTCTAGTCGGTGCATATAGGCCCTGTTCGCTTGTCTTATAATCCGTACTTTTCAGCTTATTTTTTTAGCCGGAACAGTATTTTTCACTCAACAAATCAGCGAATAGTACTTTCAGCTATGACTTTTCGGCGAAGCGAACGGGCTCATAGATGGCCAAAAGGGCTTGACCAGACCGGCAGCATCCCCTTCCCCCGAGCGTTCTCAACAGGGCGACTCGAGGGCGACCTCGCCACCATCCAAGCGGGCCCCCTAGCGGCCTTCCCTCTGGTCGTCGTCGCCGCCCACTAGCGCGCGTGGCGGCAGCCAGTGGCGGGCCTGATAAAAGGATACCCGTTGCACCTCCCTCTCCCTCTCCCTCTCCCTCGCTCCTCTACCTTCCCCCCTCCACCCTCTCCACCTCCGGCGGGGAACGGCGGCGACCGGTCAGGCGCTCCGGTGGTCGGCTCTCCTCCGGCCTGCACCGGCTGTCGGGCGACGGCGTCCCATCCACTCGCTCTATCTCCAGCGGTAGGTGGCGGCGGCCAGCCGGATCCACCCCACCTGGGGCTTGATCTGGCGCTCCGGCGACCGGATCTCCCACCCTCTTCACCTCCTACAGGGAACAGCGGCCGGCCGGCCGGATCCGCCCGCTCCGGTGGTTTGCCCTCCTCCTTCGGCGAGGGGATGTGCTTGGGTCGGCTTGCGCCAGTTGCCGAGCAGCGGCGGCCCATCCACCCTCTCTATCTCCGGCAGTTGGCGGTAACGGCCGGGCGAATCGTCCCCCCTGGGGCTCGATCTGGCACTCCGGCGGTCGGATCTCCCTCAACGGTTGGCTGTGGCAGGGTCGGCCCACCTACGGTGTCGATCGGTGGTGGATGGCCGGTTCCAGGCTCTAGGGTGGCACCTGCCGTCTGGAGGTGTCCTGGGCCCTCGGCGGTGGGCGGCGGCGGATTTGTCGGGTGGCCAGGGGTTGGTGGCCGGATCTACTCGCAGCTGCCCTTGCCCGAGCTGGCCTGCTCCCCTTCGGCGGCTGCCGGGGCCGACGACAAACAGGGGTGAAAAACCCCCGCCAGGCCCTTTCCTTGGGCCGACGACGGTGGCACGCCAACGTCATCACCTTCTTGGAGGCGTCGTCATTTTGCTTTGTTCGCTGTTGGAGGTTGCTGGAGCAAGTTTGGGATGACAGTTCCGTTTAGGTGTTCCTCGCAGCAAAGTTGGCGTCCACGGATGTCATCACCTTCTTGAAGGCTTCGTTGATGCACCCGCTTGTTCCCACCGCGACGTTCGCCGAAGTTGGCCCTCACCGTTCTGTGTCTGCGTGTGCTTCTCATGCGACTTTTCACTTTGGTTTGTCCAACTGGTGGTTGGTGTACCTGCAGTCGTTTGCTTCTCTGGTTGTCGTCTCTGGCGGATGCTTTGCCGCCATGTTGCTTCTTGGGTGGATGCTTGGCCACCTCGTCGCTTCGGTCTCCACGCTCAACTACGGAGCATGTGATGGCCCTCTATTACGGATGCTTTTGCCGTAATGGTCCTTTTCCGGCGGACGCCTTGCCGCCGGTGTCGCCCCGGTCTCCGCTCTCTGGCAATTTTGGCTGCTGTGAGCGTGATGGCCCCTTATCCGCGGATGCTTTGCCGCGTTGATGGTCTTCGTATCTGGCGGATGCTTTGCCGCCATGGTCTCTTCTCTAGCGGATGCTTTGCCGCTATTATCGTACTGGCGTCCTTGGCGGATGCTTTGCCGTCGAGGTTGATTGCCACTTCCCCGGGCGGATCTCTGCCGCCTACGCTGTTGGAAGCTTGCTTCGTCGCCTCTGCGATTTCACTACACCACAAAACCCCAACCAACTGAGCCTGATACAAGAATACAACACAGTGGTAGCCAGAGCAAAAAATCCACTTCCCATAGCGGTCGTGGAGTTTATCCGACGGCCAAGATTCATCCAGGTACATTGAGATTCGGTCCAGGGTCCCCACTTTGCATGCGAAAGTACAACATATTTGGATATTTTATCTACACGGTCAGCTTTACATGTGAAAAGTACAGCATCTTTCGAATCCCTAGACAACAAAGGACGGCTCAGATAAACTCCCCGGTCGCTACTAGAATCGGTGATGCATTTCTGGAGGTCCCCCCTCGTGTTTTTCTTGTTGTCCATGTGTGCCTGTGGGGTTTCGTTGGTAATCTTGGGATTACTTACGAGTGCTTTGTATCACATTTCTATCTCGGCATGACCGCATGAGGCACCGTTCAAAGTTTCAAACACGACACTTCTCGTAGGCAGTCGTGTTCATTCTAGCACGGGCGATGGCTGGTGTCATATTTAGGTCTGACCTTTTAGCACACGGTACATTTATGGCCCAGCCCGTTAACGGCCCGCAGTACGCGGCGAACTGCACAGCGTCCTGGACTGGATGACCATCGCGCTCCGGCCCACGTACACGTTTGCGCTGCACCGGCCGCGGCCGGGCGGCGTGCGGTTGCGCGCCAGCTTCAACAACTGCCTAAGTTTGCGTGCGTGCGTTCGTACGCTTTGAGCGTCTGTATTGTACGGGGCAGGTATCTTTTCAATTTCGACGGCGAGGTCTAGCGCGCTCGTCGCTAATGGCGCTGAGAAGCAGCGGGACGAGGCGGCTGTGGAGCTCTTCGATGCACGCAGCGCGCCACGGATTGACGACGTGAAGCGAGCGGATCGGGGCAGAAGAAAGGAAGAGTGGAAGAACATACAGTGGCTAGGAGACGGCAGAGGACTGATTTATTACGGAACAAGGTAACAGTACAAATGTACAATACGGCACCAGCGCTAATATAGCTATTAGATGGGCCAGACCCTTCAGACGCATGCAAACGTGTTAATCCGTTCAGGACGCTGTGAGTTAGAATCTGTTCAACATCTCTTTTTTTATTATTGTGTAGTGGCTAAGCAACTTTGGTTTAATATTTCTCAGGTTATGGATAGAAATGTGGGTAATGATTTTTTGTCAATAGGACAGATGTGGCTTAGCAACAGTCGTTTCTTAGTAGACAATATTTTTCTGTGCTGCAGCCCTGTGGGGGCTCTGAAATAATACTTGTTTTCAGGAACAGTGTGTAAAAGTGTCCAGTCCCTCCTGCTTTCAATCATGGCCATGCTCCTAAATTGGATCCTGTTGTGTCCTCTCGAAAGAAGGATGGAGTTCAATACCAAGCTGGAGAGACGCAACCAGCCCTCAAAAGTTGCCTGGCTGAACCAACTGGAAGGGGATTGGAACAAAATGTTGTACAAGACTGCGCTGGATTGGAGCCAAAAAGAAGTTCCTGCTGATGTTGCTGAGCTCCTGGTGGATGTTTCAGCGTAATCCTTCGCCGACAAAGGAAAGTGGATCAGCTTCTTAAAGTTTGGTGATGAATGGAAGATGTAATATGTCCTGTTGCTATTAGAATTTAGTTGTTGCTTATTTGCCACTGTTGAGATTGTAATCTGGCTTTATGGCCGCCTGCTAAAAGTCTGAGGTTAGGGGGGGGTGAAGGTTAGTGGGTTGTGTTGGCGAACTTTGAATGCTCTGAACTGTATTTGGTCCTTGTGTTTTTATAATGCAATGACCAGGGCTTTCCAGCTCTAAGGCTGTGTTTAGTTCCCACCCAAAATTTTTTCACCCCATCACATTGAATGTTTAGACATATGCATAGAGTACTAAATGTAGACGAAAAAAACTAATTGCACAGTTTGGTTGGAAAACCACGAGACGAATCTTTTAAGTCTAATTAGTTCATGATTAGCCTTAAGTGCTATGTGCTAATGACAGCTTAATTAGGCTTAATAAATTCGTCTCACGGTTTCCAGGTGAGTTATGTAATTAGTTTTTTTTAATTAGTATCCGAAAACCTCTTTCGACATCCTATGAAATATCCGATGTGACATCTAAAATTTTATCTTTCACGAACTAAACCAGGCTAAAAACGTGTTAATCCATTCAGGACCCATCACATGTGTGTTGGGCCGAGCTGTGCCAGAGCTAGGACGAAGCCCAATAACAGGAGACAGGAGACGGAGACAGAGGCACAGAGCCGAGCAAACTCGTACCTGTCTGGTTGCTTCTCAGGAAAATAGCTGTCTGGTTGCTGCCCGGTGCCCAATATTGCTGCACGAACTGCTATTTCTTCGTCGCCGTGGATAGTGCCTAGATTTGCTAGTCCCAGATGCGGAACAGGAAGGCCCTCTGTTCTGTTTCCTTTCAACTTTTTCATGTAAAGGTAAAAGGCGCCACAGGGGTAGCAGGTCTGCAGGCGTGCGTCTTATCGGCTATAAGAAGAAGAAGAAGAAGGGCTGAAGATTAAAGAGCCACACAGCTTCATATTCCTTGGGTGCCTCGGTGGTCACAACTCACAAGAGAAAGACGGGATATCAGATTTGTTGGCCCCAGCAATAGTAGTGTCGTACTTCAAGCCCTCACAGTGGTGCTGCGTCTGACAATGGAAAGGGTGGACAGCATGGAATGGAACCACCGCAATGTTATCGCGAACAAAGCGACAATGATTTTTTTTTTCTTCATATAGATCACGTAGTAGTATTACATTATACATGACCCAATAAACGGGAAGAACAGCTAAAGGTACCCCTATGACGAGAGCAAAATCCATTGCAGCCGTTATTCAGACTTTCCGAGCAGTACACCGGAGACCGAAGTAAAAAATTTTAGGACACCCCATGACGGGAACCGAAATCGCAAAATCAAACTGACATGACATCAGGGCGGATGCGTGCAGGCGTAGCGTTGTGCAGAAGAAGAAGAACCGTGGATGGCGTGGCTCGAATGCATGCGTGATCAGTTTCCCTTCCACAGGATGGTGGTCTCGGCGATCATGCCGGTGACGACGTAGGGGTCCATGTTGGATGCCGGCCTGCGGTCCTCCAAAAGTATCCCTTGCCCTCCCGCTCGGTGTCGCGGCCGACGCGGATGGACGCGCCGCGGTTCGCCACGCCCTGCAGACACCACCAAATCGCATCGCAGGGAATAAGTGAGCAGCGAGTGGAACAGAAACCATTCGCATCGAATCGCATCAGAATCAGAAACCATATAATAAATGTAATATACCCACCCATTTGAAGGTGTTGATGTCGGCGGTCTCGTGTCGGCCCGTGAGGCGGCGCTCGTTGCCCTCGCCGTACGCGGCGATGTGCTCCTTGTGCCTCTTCCCCAGCTTCTCGATCGCCTTCTTGATCACCTCGTAGCCCCCGGGCTCCCTCATCGACTTGGTGCTGTAGTTGGTGTGAGCACCGGCACCGTTCCAGTCACCCTGCACACAACACAACAAGCACCAAGACCATTCAGTAATCGCTATATATGCTCATGTGATCATGTCAGAATTAGATGAAACTTCATCTACCTGGATCGGCTTTGGGTCGAGGGAGAGAACAATTCCGGCAATCTCAGTGATCCTCTGAAACCAATCAGTCAGCAAAAAACACTGTTAGTCGCGGCACTCTACCAGTCTAGTTACAAGATCCAGAGGAACCAAGTTGAACCATTGCAAATCGACACTGCTAAAAAACGGACCTCGAGAATGTAGCGGGCAACCCAAATCTCGTCACCGGCAGAGATCCCAACGGACGGCCCCACTTGGAACTCCCACTGTTTGACACGGAATCCGGTTCAGAATTCAGCAATTTCAGCACGCGTCGATCACTGTGTGTAACTTGCGGGGTTGTACTACCTGGCCAGGCATGACTTCGCCGTTGATGCCGCTGATGTTGATGCCAGCGTAGAGGCAGGCTTTGTAGTGGGCGTCGACCACGTCGCGCCCAAATGCCTTATCGGCACCGGCAGCGCAGTAGTATGGTCCCTGGAAAAAGAAAAGAAAAGAAAAATGCACCCAACAGTTGAGACACTTGCAAGGCATGCTCTGCCCTCTTTTTGTATTGAATTGGTCGTCAAAAGCTCAAGAATGCCCTCTTTTGTATACTTGTAAAGTTCACTATGTCAACTGGTTCAAAGTTTTTTTTGTCTAAAAAAAGGTACCTTTTTTCAAAGCTTACATCACTTAGCTTTTTTTTTAACTTGCATGCAATAGATAAAAGTTGAAGGGTCATAGAAGTTTTCTTGCCTGGGGACCAGGGTATCCACCAACAGGCCAGCCAAGGGGCCAGCTCACATCCTTCTGAAGGAGAGTGTACTCCTGCTCAATACCGTACCTGTTTGAATTC
Organism: Saccharum hybrid cultivar R570; assembly: GCA_038087645.1. Lineage (NCBI taxonomy): Eukaryota > Viridiplantae > Streptophyta > Magnoliopsida > Poales > Poaceae > Saccharum > Saccharum hybrid cultivar. The sequence goes on along the minus strand of JAQSUU010000043.1, from coordinate 9,816,443 downwards.
AGACAGTGGAGGTCCTGATGAGGAACCAGATAAGATAGAAAGGTAGTAGTAGATAAAAAGTTGAAATTTTCCAAATATGGTGGTCCTTCAAACATTTATGTTAAAACATTTATTCACATACTTTCTAAGTTGAATTATGTTCCATTTATATCAACATTTTGTTTTTCTTCTAAACTGCTGTGCCACAATAACAAACAATTTACTTCATTGGCTATAATAAAATCGTTTGTCGATTTGGTTAGTACCGTAACATTTTCGTGTGATAGCACTATAACAAAATGCTGATATTTTCTAGACTGGCAAAGTACTGTAGGAAATTGGACCAATTTTCATACCATGGCACCTCAGCTGCAACGTCGGGGTGGCTGAAAACCTTGGCAGCATTGTACCTCTTGTTAGTAGGGATTGGCTCGCCTTGTGGCGTGTAGCAGTCACACATCACCTATACGAGTAGTTTGAATAAGCAGCATAACAAACCAACCAACCTAGCTTGCTTGCCAAAAGACAAAAACTTTTACTCACCTGGTTCAAATAATTTACTACTTGTTCCTTCAAAAAAATTACTACTACCTTAACTCAGACAGTTTTTTATCATCCTTCTTTTTTTAAAGAAATCCCAGAGTAAGTAGTAGAAAAAACAAACATAGAAAACAAAATCATATAATCCCAGAGTAAGGATGGCCTTTTGGTCCCTCTTTTCCTTCCTCATCGTCTTTATTTTTTTAAAAAAAACTTTTTGGCCGTTTTTATGAATTCTAAGAGATGTAAAACGAGAAGGTACGCAAAGGCTTACAAGGATGTTGTCGCCCTTCCTGAACGGGTCCTTGAAAATGGCTTGAGGGCTTCAGAGTGGAAAAAAAAGGCGCAACCACAACCACATAAGCAACAATGAACAAGGTGCCATGCAGGTTTTTATTTTTAAAAAATAATAATAGAAGCAAGGAGATGAGGATCATACTAGAGGATGACTTCGCTGTCCTCTCCGGGAGCCTGCCCAGTGCTGGAGCCGTCGTAGTTCCATTTTGGAAGCTGGCTCGGATCGGTGATGGGGCCTTTCACCGTCTGCTCCAACAACAGCATGGTCAGAAATAGAGTGGTATATCATGCTAGGAAATGGCTATTATTGTTATTGTTCAATTACAGCTAACTACAAGTGCTGATATAGGTCATGGTTCAGAAAGAAACGACGTGAACAAGACTACACACCCTTGCTTTGCTCCTGAGGTCTATGCCGGATCCTCCAATCCTGCACAGAAGAGGCGACATCAGAAAGGGGCCAAACTTGCAGAAAAGAGTTTTGAGCTGGCGTAGTAGAACTCAGAACATACTGCGTTGGTAACTACGAGTACACAGAAGGGGGGGGGGGGGGGGGGGAAAGGTGCAGATGCTGCAAATTTCAGGTGACGACCGATCGGATGCAACTTGCAAGGATTGTGTTCTGAATGCAAAGGCGATTCTGAAAAGAAAATCAGAGCAAGAACAGAGGGATGCCAACCAGATGTACTCGGCGATGATCTTGTCGGTGCAGTCACTCAGGTCGAGGTTAACGAGATCGGTGAGGCTGGCCATCACTCACAGCACAGGCAGAAGACAAGAACACAAGAGAGCTTAGTAGGCAAGAAGAACTGTCTGAAGTATCACAATGGATGGTCAGAAGCCGGGAGGCGCAAAGGTTATTTATAGAGCGAGGAAGCTGGCTGCGATGGGGAAGACAGAGGAAGACGGAAGCAGGGCAGGGCAGGGCAGGGCAGGGCAGGGCAGGGTGTATCATTTTCATTTAGAGATAAAATGTGATTTCTTTTCCAGTTCCCTGAATAATCTATTCCGGCACCGGCAGTTTAAAAAGAAGTGTCCATCATTTATGTCTTGTGCAGTTGTGCAAGGCATCGTCTCAACTTGGGAGAGAGTTTTTATTTCCTTTCAGGGATGACAAATACCCACGTGATAATTTAGTTCGATCGGACGGCTTCATTGATTTTCAGAATCCATAGGACTCTGCATTTCTGCATATACTAGTCAAGTTCTATGATCTAACGAGTTTTTTGAACGCACTATGATCTAACGAGTCACCGTGTAAATTTGGAATTCTTTCATTGAGAGCTGTGCCTACCTATACCTGTGTTGGCTGTGGGGGGTAGTGTCTTTCCAGAAGGAATGTCCTCCTGCAACTGAAAGAATACAATCAAGGCGCAGTTTGCCAATGGCCAGCCAGCCAAGAACTTGTTCTGTGCTGGAATATATATATATATATATATATATATATATATATATATATATATATATATATATATATATATATATATATATATATATATATATATATATATATATATATATATATATATATAAAGAAGCTAAAACAGCAGGCACGTATGGCCACTTTTCGTCTTATCCTAAACCTGAATGGACGCCAATGGTGAAGGATGCCTACTTCCTGCTTCGAGTGAACTGCTCCAATGAACGTGGAGTTGCTTTTCATTATTAACTTATCGGTTCTTATAAACCACTCAAACGAAAAGCACACCCGGAAAAAAGAACCATGCTTTCACTGCTATTTCCTTGACGAGAAGAATCTACCCAAAAGGATGGACAAGAGAAAACGGGTCTTTGTCACTGTTTTGTCTCGCTGTAGCAATTGAGGAATGAGGACGCCTTTCCACACACACACACACACACACACAAAAAAAAAAACTAGCAGTAGTATACATCATCGGCAAGGCAAAAGCTAAAAAGAATGACGGTCGATTGATCATCTAGTTACTTAATGGATCATCACAGCACTAGATGTATTTGCATTGTCGATAAGCTTGCTTTGCTAAAAAGGACAAGAACCGTTGCATCCAAGAACAATGTGTGCGCTGTATTTTCGCCGCTCCGCCGCATTCCTGAAACTCCAATGATGGTTTGTGCCGACAAGTTAGAGAGGTCTTCGCTTCAAATCCTCAATCCAAAAACGAGTATACAACGCTGGTTTGTCGTTTGGTGACACAATGAAAGCGGACCAAAGCGTTATTGTGTTCGCCTCCACCAATGTTCTTTTGTTCTCCAACAGTCTGTTCAACTTATTCAGCCAATCTGGACGGACTCGCTGATTCAATATATGATGCAATGTGCAACTGCCATGTTGAAACATTAAAAACAAGAAATCAAGGCCAAATGACGGCATTGTTTGCACGTTGTAGCTAGCATCTAAGCGTCTTCCATTCACCGCATTGGCTGACTTTGCTTCTACATTATTTATTCCCTCCTAGCGTCGTTTCCTTTTTCAGGCATTGACTTTTTTTAGAAAGGCGGCAAGAGATTTGCCGTATATATATTAGACAAGGAAAATAAAGAAAGCAAATGTTACAACGTTTACAACTTGACCACTTGAAATGCTACTATCACCACTAACGAGGCTACTTATCCTGCAAGAGAAACTAAAGAGTAGCGTCAGAACAATGCCAGAAACAACATAGGCTACTACTGATCTAGGGACACAGAAGAAAAGTTCGTTCCACTTCATGCTACTCCTCTCTGGTAGGCTCCTGCATCGCCCACTGGAATTGTGTGATATCATCCTTGCATAGCATGGCTACTTGATGTGCTTGCACCGATCTATGTTGGAATGTTCTTCTATTTCTTTCCTTCCATAAATTCCACCAAAAGTAGATGATGATTCCGTCAAACTTCCTCCTTAATCTTTTGTCCACCTTATTGCGGCACTTGCGCCAGAAACTGTAGATAGTTCCTGTCATCAGAACTGAGTGAAGCATGGGCAGATTCAGCCAGCGTGTTAAATCGGTCCAAACTTGTTTTGCGAAGGGACAGTGCAGACAGAGGTGGTTCGGCGTCTCTGGTTCAATCCCACATAGCTTACAGATGGGATCATTGGGCCAATTACGCTTGATCAAGTTGTTGGCAGTCAGTATTTTTTTGTGTAGTAGCGTCCAAGCGAAGAAACGACATTTGGGTTCTGCCCTCGCTTTCCATATCGGTGATAGTTTCAGCTTGCTATAACATCCTTCAAATTGGATCCGATATGCGCTTTGGGATGTGTATTCACCGTCATTAGTCCATTTCCATCTTATCATATCATCGCCGTTCTCATTTAATTGTATGACACTTATCTGCTCCCATAGTGAAACATATTCTTGGATCTTTTGCGGTGTTTGAAGTGGCAAAATGTGAGTTATCCACCTATTATCTTGCAGGGCCTTGAATACTGTTAATTTCTTCCTTTTTGCTTTTTTGAAAAGACTGGGGGCTAGATTTGTCGGTGTATTCCCGTCCAACCATGATGATGTCCAAAATTTTGCCGTCTTCCCATTACCAATTGTCACCACTGTGGAGGCAGCAAACAGCTCACGGTCCCGATCATCACACGGGAGGTCCAATTCGTTCCATGCTCTTTCCTTATGTTTCCATTGAAACCATAGCCATCTTAATCTCAGTGCTCTTACAAAACGTTCTAGGTCTAAAATACCCAGTCCTCCTTTTATTTTTGGACGGCAAGTTGTTGGCCAATTCACCAAAGAGTGCCCACCATATACTTTGTCGGGTGTTTCTCCTCTCCACAGAAAACTCCGCCTTATTCTATCAATCTTTCTTATTAACCATTTTTGTTCCGGGAATGCGATCATGTGATAGATTGGCTGTGATGAGAGGACGGTCTTAACCAATGTTTCTCTACCCGCCGTAGAGAGGAACTTGCCCTTCCATCCTGGTAGCCTTGCACCAATCTTATCTATGAGAGGCTACACTTCAATTCTTCGTAGCTTCCTAACATGTAGCGGTAGGCCCAAATACTTGCCGGGGAATTTACATACCTTCCCCGGGAAGTTTTGAAGTAGTTGGGATACTACTTGTTCCGGTAGACGAATGGGGAAGATTTCAGTCTTTGAAATATTGATTTTGAGCCCTGAGCATTCCCCAAAGAAGGTTAAAATCTTGTACAACCGTTCCAACTCCATTACCGACGGGTCGGCGAAGATTGCTGCATCATCCGCATAAAGTGAGCATCGCAGTTGAGCCGTCTTTGGTAGTACCGGCCTGAGTACGCCATTCTGTGCTGCCATTTCAATAATGCGCTGCAGTGGATCGATTGCCAGTATAAACAGTAGTGGGGAGAGTGGGTCGCCCTGCCTCAACCCTCTTTCATGTTTAATCCCTCTTGTCGGTTGGCCATTTACTAACACTCTAGAGGAAGAGGTTCCAAGCAAGGCTGCAACCCAGTCTCTCCATTTGGTACTAAATCCCAATGCTTGCATTACTTCTAGTAGAAAACTCCAACCAATGGAGTCAAAGGCTTTGGAGATGTCCAATTTGATGAAGAGCGCAGGTCTTCTTTGCCGGTGCAAGAGTTGGATAACTCTTTGTGAGTATATAAAATTATCGTGTATGCACCTCTTTTTGATGAAGGCATTTTGGGCACTTGACACTAGCTCATTCATGTGTGGTGCCAGCCGGTTTGCTAGGAGTTTGGTTATTATTTTTGCCACGCTATTAATTAGGCTTATTGGTCTGTAGTCCGAAATTGTAGCGGCCACTTGATTCTTTGGCAGGAGCACTATGTTGGCTTCATTTATCAAACTCAATTTTGCAGTCCGATGAGAGTAGAAACTCCAGATTGCTTGGGTTAGATCCTCTTTTATTACCGTCCAACACTTCTTATAAAACAGGCCGATGAAGCCATCAGGTCCCGGCGCCTTCTCGGTTGGCATCTCTTTGATGACAGATGCGATCTCATCCTGTGTGAATGGTGAGTCTAGAACATCTAGATTATGTTGGACATAACCTAGCTCTTCCCAATTGATAGCCTTTGATCTTGCATTTGGTTTCCCCATGATCTGGGAGAAGTGCGAATGAATTAATTTAGATTTTGCCTCTTGAGATACTATCATCCCGGACTGCCCGTTTAGGGAGGAGATGAAGGTCTTTTTCCTTCTCGCGTTTGCATGTAGTTGAAAAAATCTGGTATTTGTGTCTCCTTTCCGGATCCATGTTAACCTTGCGTGTTGTCTTGCTCTCGCTTTTTGCATAGCAGCCAACCCTAGTGACTTTGTCTTCAGATAGCGTTTGAAATTCAATTCGTCTTGAGTTAGTGACCGTTCTTCCTGTGCCTTTTCCAAATTGGCCAATGTGATGTTGAGAATGGCCCAGTGAATTTTCCAATCCGCAAAATTCTTCCGCCTCCATAGTTTCAGTGCTTTCGCCGTTCTCAATAACTTTACATGGATGCGCAGTATCGCATCTTGGGTGCTGACCGGTTTTTCCTAGACTTCTTTGATGGTCTCAATGAATCCTGGCCAATTAATCCAATGAGATTCAAACCTAAACCCCCTATAGAAATCAAATACCACATCTCCCTGCATTAGAAGGGGGGAATGATCGGAGCCCAGTGAAGCGAGCGCTTGTAAATGTGTTCTCGGGAAGATATTTAACCAGTCCGGCGATGCGAAAAGATGATCAATCTTAGTCATCGTTGGTGTCTGCTGGTCGTTGCACCAGGTAAATTTCTTGCCCCTAAGCTCGATAGGTGCCAGCAACAGATTATCTATTGTAGAGCAGGTCCATGACAACAACAAGGTGGCCAACTTAAAGTCGGTAGTGACTATAGCAACGGAGAAGGAAGGCAGGCAGGGACTGGAGGCTCCCATAATCGAGAAGGAAGGGATGCAGCATGCCCTGAACGTGACCCTCAAGATGATGCAGATGCAACTCGTCATGCCGTCCACTAGCCCGGTGAGCATTCTGTCACATCAAGCAGTAGATATCGCAGAAATTCCAATTCCAAGGGAACAAATAGATGCGGTAGGGGATTCAGAAACTATCGTCATTCATGGAAAACTTGTTGACGCCAATACAATACCTACAATAGTGACTAAAGAATCACAAGCACAGCACAATCCGCAAGAACAGTCTCACATAGGCTTGATTGAGATGACCCAAACCTTTCCCGAGGGGGGGCTAGGGAAGGGGAAACGACACCCATAGACACTGCATCGGCCTCCATAATAGATGCTGATGACTCACAAGCCAACCACAACTCGGTAGAGAAGAACCAGGTAGATACAGTGGGGGAGACTAGTGAAAATCAAACTGATAGCACAATGGTACCCAATTATGTGGTTGTACACACTGCAGCATCCTCCATAATAGTTGTTCAAGACTCACAAGCCAACCACAACCCGGTAGAGATGAACCAAGCAGCCACAGCCGGGGGGACTAGTGAAAGACAAACTGATAGCACAATGATAACTGATGTTGTGGATGCTTTTTTAGACTCTATTGCTATGCCAATACAGCAATCTATCATTCAGGAGGACTACGAAACGACACAAACGCTTAGTGCAAACACTAGCACCAATCCATCCCATTTAAGCAAAACATACGACTCATGTCAAAGAAAGAGCGTTAGGTTAGCGAAAAAAGCTGCACTAAACGTAGGCAAAGATCCTTTTCAAGTGGCACAGGACCTTTTGGTCAAAAAATTGGGAGACCTTGCAGGTGAGGCAACTGCTACTGATGAGCCTGACTTTGACTTCTATGCACAGCACTTTCAGAGGCCAATCACCAAGGACAAGATGGATGCCATTCATACTCTGATTGAAGAGAACCGCAAGAAGAAGAACAAGAGCACCCCCAATAAGAAGATGCAGGTGGGCTTGGAGGCCTGATGGGCGTCCAGCTGCAGTAGTTTCAGTTATCCATGTTAGCACCTCCATCCATGGAGGGTTGGGCCATGCGCCCAGTGTATCTCAGTGGGGCTGAAAGACTTTGGATTCACGCCTACTGGCCATGTAGCCTTCGGCGTTCAAAGTGTAACGTTAGGATTGGGACTCACGCCTGCTGGCCCAGTAGCCTTCGGCGTTTGAGATGTAAGCGTAGGATCTGGACTATTGCCTGCTGGCCATGGAGCCTTCGGCAAGTGGATTGTCACCCTAAGACTTGGATCAGACATGGCCTGTTGGCTCTGTTTCCCTCGGCCCTAATTATTCGAACTGGTTTAGTCTACTCCATGACTCTGCGCAATGAGCGTTCATGCCCATCTCGATGGGCATGTATGAGGCTCTACACAAAGGCAGTTTCTATAGTAGTGAAAGTTATCCATGTCGATTAAAGATTGTCATATCCTTTGCTGGAACGTGAGGGGATTAAACGACGGGCCAAAAGGGCAAGTGTGAGAAACCAAATCATCTCCTCGGTGAAAGGTCTTGATGGCTAGAGGGGGGGTGAATAGCCTATTAAAATTTTCTACAACGACAAGCTAAACAAGTTTATCAATATAACAAATAGCGAGATGCGAGTTTTGCTTAGCCTATGGGTGTTTGCAAGCCACCTATCCAATTCACAATTCTAGTATTTGCACTCAACCGCACAAGTCAAACCGAGAAGGTAAGTACAACTACAACTAGCAAGCTACACAAGAGAACTACTCTAGCTAAGCTAACTAGCTAGCAAAGATAACTAAGAAATTAATACAAGAGAGATAGGAGGGTATCACCGAGGGGCGAAGTATTGAGCCAACCAATATGATCAACAATGAATACCAAGATAACCAAACACCGGGATCAATCAATCACAATATGAAAGTGATGACACGAAGATTTATCCCGAGGTTCACGTGCTTGCCGGCACGCTAGTCCCCGTTGTGTCCCTCTTCACCACGTGGTTCGGTGGCTAATCGGTCTCACACCGAGCCTCTCAAAAGGCACCACAAGAACCTACCAAATGGCAAAAGGTTGCAATGACACGAGCAATATACTAACGTTGCCTTTGGCGCTTCGCCGAGGTAGGCACAAACCCCTCACAATCACCGGAGGTGGCCAAGAACAATCACCAACTCTTGCCAACGCCTCCAAGCTGCTCCAAGCCGTCTAGGTGGCGGCAACCACCAAGAGAAACAAGAATCCCTCAGCAAATCAACCACCAAGTGCCAACTAGATGCAATCTCACAATGCAAATGCACTTGGATCACTCAATCTCACTTCGAATATGCAAAGAAGCAAGAGAGATGAGTGGGAGGGGAGTTGCTTAGCTCAAAGTGCTCACAAGTATATCAAATGTTCGAGAGATATCCGAGAAAGTGAGCCTTGTGCCGGCCAACGAGTATTTATAGACGTACCCCTTCGAATATAGCCGTTAGAAACTTAAACAGCCGAAATCGGGCTGACCGGACGCGCTGGTCCAACTGACCGGACGCGCCGGTCGCCCAACGGCTAACTCGTGAAGTACTGACCGGACGCGCTGGTCCAAACGACCGGACACGCTGGTCGCCCAACGGCTAACTGCGAAGCAACGACCGGACGCGCTGGTCCAACTGACCGGACGCGCCGGGAACGACCGGACGCGCTGGTCCCGTGAAGGACCGGACACGCTGGTCGCCTGAGCAGCGCTCAACGAAATAGTGACCGGACGCGCTGAAGAAAATGACCGGACGCGACAATGACAGCGTCCGGTTAGAGTCCAGTAAGCTTCCTGAACGACCGGACGCGTCCGATCATCAGTGACCGGACGCGCCTCGCGTCCGATCATCGAACTGAAAAACGCGCAGACACTGAACACTGACCGGACGCGTCCGGTCATGCAAGGACTGCGTCCGGTTCAGCGTCCGGTCACCTCTGTGACCTCCGTTCGCCTCCGTTTCTTTTCCGGACTTCCGGTGTAGTGGAAAATAATCGTTTCAACTTCTCGAAAACGCCTGAATCCCGCCTCACAAGCTCGGCGGGAGGGAGAGAGGAACCCAAACCCTCTCTACCACTCAAACTCCACCGCTGTCGCAAACGTGCTAACATCACCAAGTGATCTCGTCATGTGTGAGTGTGTTAGCATTTTCACAATCATTTTTCGAGGCGATATTAGTTCTATCCAAATGCATATGATCATGAAATGCACATCTAGAGGCACTTAGGAGTTCAATAGCCGCGTCATTCCCCTCTTTATAGTACGGCTATCTATCCTATAATGTAACCACACCCACTAGGTGTCTTGGTTACTAAAACACAACCCTTAAGCATATACCTTTGCCTTGATCACGTAGGGTTGCGTCCAAATCCAAGTGTGGCCATCATGATTACCATGTCCATCTTGCCACCAACCTTGGAGTGTACTAATCCACATATGCTACATACAACTTAGGCATGGGATTAGTACTTAGGCATTGTCACTAATTACCAACACCAAACATAGGACTTTCAATCTCCCCCTTGTTGGTAATTGGTGACAACCCTTTCACAAAGATGTTATAATAAAATTTTGATTGAATCCATGTCACATTGTCCAAGTATATTACCATGTGTAAGAATTATGGACATGTGATCATGAATTCAAATTGATAGCAATGGCTCCCCCTACATGTATGCTATATGTTTGGATTTTGGAAGCATACATGTTAGATAGGAAAGATTAGGAGCATTGACTACCAATAGGTGCTAAGTGTTTAAGATTATAGACCTTTGAAGCGTGATACCATCGGAGTAGCGATAAACACCATCTTAGCACCTTGTGTAGTTAGATTCCACTTGGAAAAACATAAACATAACTAGAAATCTCGTGAGATCAACATTATAAGCAAGGTTCTAATACCACTTTTAAAAAACATGAAGCAAGAAAAATCTAACTACTTCCTATTCATGCTAGTACCACAATGCATCATTCAAATTATACTAGCAAGTCACCACACAAGCAATGTATCAGAGAAAACGAAATGCATAACTATGCATCATACATATGAGGTGCACATAGAAATGCAACATTCATGTTTAAAAGCTTGCTCCCCCTACTTGTGTGCTTCTTTTATCAATTCTTCTTTTATCAATTCTCCCCCTTTAGGATCTTTGTGAAACATTTTCAAATATTTTCTCCCCCACAACATTTTTTGAGTTCTATCTTTGTGAACAACATTTTCTCCCCCTTTGGCACCAATTGACCACAAGGAGCAAACTTTAGATAGATTATCATGTTGAAATATGGGGTGAGGATCAAGTTTATGATTCAACCTAGATTGCTTGCATAAATAAAATACTTCGGTTTGATCCAAGGGCAAGCTTCTTCACTCCTTACTAGAAGGGTTATCATGCACCATGTTGAAGCAAATATTTAGACAAGTTTTCTAGATTAAACACTTAGGATCACAAGCTACTTAAACAAGTTATATGCTACCACTAGATCATACAAGTCATGGAAACAATAGTGGTACCATATAAACTTCAAATTCATTTGATTTTTATGAAAGAGCCTAGAACATGTAAATTATGACTAGATGCACTAAACAAGTCCTTAGCATAGAATGTATGACATGTCAACCAATTGTACCTTGGGGCTCGAAGGAGAGGCATGTCATATATGGGGTGCATCAACTCATGTTGGAGAAGTCAAGTATGTTTAACTCATTCTTTAGCTTGTGAAATCTCTTCTCATCAAGTGGCTTGGTGAATAGATCGGCTAATTGATCTTCGGTGCCAACACTCTCAATAGCAATGTCACCCTTTTGTTGATGATCTCTAATAAAGTGATGGCGAACATCAATATGCTTTGTTCTTTGATGTTGAATCGGATTGTTAGTTAGCTTCATGGCACTTTCATTGTCACATAGCAATGGTATATTCTTGAAATTGATTCCAAAATCCTTCAATGTTGCCTTCATCCACAAGATTTGTGCACAACAACTACCCGCGGCGATGTATTCGGCTTCGGCGGTAGATAGTGCAATACTATTTTGCTTCTTGGATGACCATGAGACAAGTGATCTTCCCAACAATTGACATGTCCCGGAAGTGCTCTTTCTCTCCACTTTATCACCGGCATAGTCAGAATCCAAATATCCAACTAGCTCAAAACTTGCACCTTTGGGATACCACAATCCAACATCTTGTGTATGCTTTAAGTACCTCAATATTCTCTTTGTTGCCTTCAAATGACTTTCTCTTGGTGAGGCTTGAAATCTTGCACACATACATCACTAAACATCACATCGGGCCTTGATGCCGTCACATAGAGTAGGCTACCAATCATTGATCTATATAGCTTTTGATCCACCATGTTGCCACTCTTATCACTATCCAAACTTCCACTAGTGCTCATTGGAGTTGTAATGCCCTTTGCATCTTCCATGCCAAACTTCTTGAGCATATCTTTGATGTACTTGGTTTGGCTCACAAATGTACCTTCTTTCATTTGTTTGATTTGAAGTCCAAGAAAGAAACTAAGTTCACCAATCATTGACATTTCAAATTCCTTTGCCATCATTTTCCCAAACTCATCACAATAATCTTGATTGGTTGAACCCAATATGATATCATCAACATATATTTGCAATACAAATAAGTCTTTCTCAATCTTCTTGGTGAATAGTGTTGTATCAACTTTGCCCATGACAAATCCTTTGGATAGCAAGAAGTCCCTCAATCTTTCATACCATGCTCTAGGTGCTTGCTTTAATCCATACAAAGCCTTCCTTAACTTGTATACATGATTGGGATTCTTGTCATCTTCAAAACCGGGAGATTGCTCCACATAGACCTCCTCTTGAATGTACCCATTGAGAAATGCACTCTTTACATCCATTTGATATAGCTTGATATTGTGAGCACAAGCATAGGCAAGTAAGATTCTAATTGCTTCCAATCTTGCAACCGGGGCATATGTTTCACCAAAGTCAAGACCCTCAATTTGTGTGTAACCTTGAGCTACTAGTCTTGCTTTGTTCCTTACTACTATCCTATCTTGATCTTGCTTGTTGCGAAAGACCCATCTTATTCCAATGACATTGTGATCCTTAGGCCTTTCAACTAGTTCCCATACTTTATTTCTCTTGAAGTTGTTGAGCTCTTCATGCATTGCATTTACCCAATACGGATCTCTCAATGCTTTATCAATGTTCTTGGGTTCTTCCATTGACACAAAAGATGAGTGAGCACAAAATGATACCAATCTTGATCTAGTTTGAACTCCTTTTTGTATGTCACCAATGATGGAATCCAATGGATGGTCTCTTGCAATGTTAGTTGGTTGAAGCACTTGGACTTGATTGCTTGGATGTTGATGTTGATCATGAGTTGGAGATGATGAACTAGCCACTTGTTGATCTTGTTGCACTTGAGATGATGTACTAGCTTGATTTTGCAATAGAGAACCACTAGCTTGAGTGATTGGACTTTGGAGCACTTGATCTTTGTTGTCATCTACATTAATAACTTGCTTTGGTCTAATATCACCAATATCCATTTCTTTCATAGCATTACTCAATTGAGTTCCTCTCACATCATCCAAGTTATCTTCTTCATCTTGAGAGCCATTTGTTTCATCAAACTCAACATCATGCACTTCTTCAAGTAAACCACTTGCCAAATTCCAAACTCTATAAGCTTTGCTAGTAGTTGAGTAACCAAGTAGAAATCCTTCATCACATTTCTTCTCAAACTTGCTCAATCTAGTGCCCTTCTTCAAGATATAGCATTTGCAACCAAATACCCGAAAGTATGCAATGTTGGGCTTTCTTCCATTTAAGATCTCATATGGTGTCTTCTCTAAAAACTTGTGGCAATAGAGGCGGTTGCTATAGAAGCAAGCCGTGTTGCTATAGAAGCAAGCCGATCATCAGTGACCGGACGCGCCTCGCGTCCGATCATCGAACTGAAAAACGCGCAGACACTGAACACTGACCGGACGCGTCCGGTCATGCAAGGACTGCGTCCGGTTCAGCGTCTGGTCACCTCTGTGACCTCCGTTCGCCTCCGTTTCTTTTCCGGACTTCCGGCGTAGTGGAAAATAATCGTTTCAATTTCTCGAAAACGCCTGAATCCCGCCTCACAAGCTCGGCGGGAGGGAGAGAGGAACCCAAACCCTCTCTACCGCTTAAACTCCACCGCTGTCGCAAACGTGCTAACATCACCAAGTGATCTCGTCATGTGTGAGTGTGTTAGCATTTTCACAATCATTTTTCGAGGCGATATTAGTTCTATCCAAATGCATATGATCATAAAATGCACATCTAGAGGCACTTAGGAGTTCAATAGCCGCGTCATTCCCCTCTTTATAGTACGGCTATCTATCCTATAATGTAACCACACCCACTAGGTGTCTTGGTTACTAAAACACAACCCTTAAGCATATACCTTTGCCTTGATCACGTAGGGTTGCGTCCAAATCCAAGTGTGGCCATCATGATTACCATGTCCATCTTGCCACCAACCTTGGAGTGTACTAATCCACATATGCTACATACAACTTAGGCATGGGATTAGTACTTAGGCATTGTCACTAATTACCAACACCAAACATAGGACTTTCACTCGGGAGCCACTGTGATTTGTCTCCAAGAAACAAAAATTGCAAATTGGACACATACTTTACTGGTCGAGACGGTTGGCAACGACATGGCGCAAAACATGGCCTATTTACCTTCGATAGGGACATCTGGAGGAGTTCTTATTGCGGCTTCCGATCGTTACTTCCGAGTAGACAATCCACACACGGCGGTCAATACTGTATCTGCAACTATCAAGATGCTCTCGGACAATAAGGAGTGGTCAATCACAGGAGTGTACGGGCCGCAATCGGATAGCGAAAAACATCTGTTCATGCAAGAAATCAGTGAACTGAAAAGCCAAATGCTCCCGGCATGGCTACTTCTAGGGGATTTCAACCTAATCTACCGGGCACAAGATAAAAACAATGGACGCATCAACTTATCTTTGCTAAATGGTTTCAGGCATTGACTTTGTTTGTGCATGATGCTGTCATATGATGTATCACCATTTTAACAAATTAGTGTCTGCTAACATTCTCTCATTCTTTGACATGTATCCAATTATCGGATGTTGCGAATTGGTGGCTATATTTTTCCGATTTTGAGAACTTTTTTTTAAAAAAAATCTAGGTGTACGTTCCTTGTATATCTTTTGAAAGGCCCATGTATATTCTGAAGCAACATATTGTGCCAGCATCCTGAATGACTTCGATTTTTTTTCAAAAAAATCTTCGACCAAGCCTCTTTTCTTTTTTGCTGTTCTGGATAACCCATTTGCAGACCACATAATCAGCATCAGCATCTTTTAATTTTAAGAATTGTAGGACGCGACATCAGCATGCTCTGTCTGTAATTCTATCACTGGAAGTCCTATATGATCTTTGGTGCATCAAGCAACAAGGCAACAATTTTGCCGTCTGTTCAGGTTATCCAGCCCTTGAGAGGCTGAAGAGAATGTCACCAGAAGAAAATGTCCCTTTCGGCTCATAAAAGTCATGCACTCATGCCAAGGTGTGCGACACTTCCCCAAGAGACCAAGTCAACTAATTTATGTTCCTCTGTTTTCCGTCCAAGAATTCAAGTTGTAGTTCGCCACCAATTTTCTTTGAGGAATCTTGCATCTTCCTTGCATCACTGGGTTGTCCCAGCCGTCCATGGAATCTAAAGTCAACAATTCATTATGTCCGTTTACTGGGTGCAAAAGTTTTATTTTGAAGAAGAAAGGTCAAACCAAAACTCTTTTCTGCCAATCAATTTCCATCAGTGCCATGTAAAATAACCAACGTACAACTTTCAGCGTTTTCAACTGCTCTATAATCCTAAATTATCTATTAATTCAACTACTGATGCAATCATCTCTCTCTAAAAAAACTAATACTAACAGATGTAGGAAATGTTTTGCCGTCTTCCATCCAACCTGGCCTACTATCTAGAGATGTGGAATATCACAAGTGGAATTGCTGGATCTATTAGTATATAGCAAGGGCCGCAAAGCAAAACAAACGACGCCTGCTGCTGCATCCTGTGGAACAATACCACTGCAATGGCAAACCATGATGAGGTCACGTGGACACACTGCTACCAGCCGGTCAGTCCCTTGGCAGCAAGCATCTTTGCATCTAAACTCTACAAAGCTGAACCGGTCGCCGATCTCTCCAGCTATCCACGATAGCATAATTGATTTGGTTCGTTTGATCGTGTGTTCTACGGCTCGATTGGTTGCTACCGACTGTTTGCGTCTTTGTTCTGGAAGCCTCGTCCTCACCGAGAGCAGCTCCAAATCTAGCCAGCCGCCCCCCTCATGTCGGTCAAAAAAAACAGAAACCACAAACTTCTCTCGCTCCCTCCGTCCTCCTCCCGACGCCAGGAGCGACGCCGCTGGCCGCCAGCCGCGACCGCCGCCCCTCCTCCTCCTCCTCCTCCTCCGCCTCCTGCTCCTCCTCCTCCTTCTCCTCCTCCTCTCTCGCCATCACGACGCGAACAGGGCGACGACGGCTGCCACAGGCGGGCGCCGCGGCTACGGGCGCCCTCCTCCTCCTCCTCCTTTCCCCCTCGCGACCGGGCCCCGCCAGTGGCCGCTGCCGTCGCTTGCCCCCGGCGCTGCCTCCTCCCTCTAATCCGTGTGTGTTCATGTGCTTCAGGTGCTACAGGAAACCCTAGCAGCCTGTACTACGGGTCGCCGCGGCTCAGCTTCGACCCAATCCCCGGCGGCGGTGCCCTTCTCCGGTGTGGACGCGCTCACCAGCTACAACAGTGGAGACTACCAGGTTGTTGTTCCTCCGCCGGCTACGTGGCCGGCGAGGTAGCCTCCCATCTCCTCCCTCTCTCTCGGCCTTTTTTACTGGATGTTTTGGTGGCGGGAGCCCCAAATTATTGGTCCAGTTACCACATTTTGGTGAGATCTTTTCTATATTCCTGGTACAGGTGATGCAAATCTGTTTCCAGAGGCTCACGTCCCTTCAATCGCTCACAATGTTCCCCAAGTGCCAGATTGGTGAATACCCAGGCCTGCACAAACCGTTTTAGTTTATTCATGTATGTTCCTCAATATTAGATTTTCACATTTCAGACTAATGTTTTAAACAAGTTAAGAAATTTTGGATAAGTCAATGCTTACTATGGCAGATGGCATGGTTTTCTTCCTCTCAAATTTGTGCCTCAATGTTCTACTGTACATATGCGTGCATTTTTTTCCCCTTGAATTTGTTCCAGTTTTTGTTCCAGTTTGAGAAGCGAGTGCTCTTTGTTCAGGTTCCAGATAAGACCTGATTTCTTTGAGCTAATTCTAAAAAAGGGTTTTATTTTGTAAGGCAACCATGGTACAGGTTCACATTTAGCTTCGTCCCATATTGACCAGCATAGATGTTATACTTAAACGTTTACTATGGCAAAATATGTTTTCAAATCATTTTACCGATTTGATTTTAGCATCCATCTTTACTTCTGTGAGCGAAGTAATTCACTATAACATTGCTGGGAAATATTGGGTTGCTTCTTATATGTGCACTCTATACTCATAACAAGCCGAACAAAACTTTTTGCAGGACTGTCATGCTCTTTTTACTGGAGAGGATGATACTTGGGAAGATTGCGTTCTCATTCATAAAATTCGTAAGCTTGGTAGCAGCACAATCAAATTAAGGCGCCAATTTTCGCCGACTCAATCTCCAGGTACAAGGCCTTCACAGGTAGCCTAACAATATATTTGTTGTACCTGATTAGCTGCTATGCAAATTAATAGGATGGTGCCATCAAGTAAAATTTGAGTTCGTGCCTACGAAGATTCTTATCTTTGTATCACTGTAAACACTACATATATCAATGAGACCGCACTTTCTAGAAAACTGTAAACATGCTTCTGGCTTGCCCTACTAGATATCATGTTTAAATAAAAAAAAGATCATTCATACTGATTGGTTTGAAATGCCAATTTAAATTGAAATGCCAATTTAAATTGCACACTCTATTCTCGATTTTCTCTGTTTATGTGTTTGTTGAGGAAGACCCTAAAAATTGCTCCTGTCGTAATGCATGCCTGTTCCTTTTGGGCCTCTTCTCATAGTCATATTATTGTTCTGGTTGGATATTAATTTGGTGTGCCCTTTCTACCAGATCATTGTAGTGTCTTCATGTTGAACATATGGTTGGGGATCTTCTGCAGAGATCTAAAGCCATAGGTCTTTGCTACATAAATTTCCAGCATGGTGAGTAGTAGTACTCCAGTGGTAAACTTGCGGCGGATGCTCACTCACTCGCTTTCAGGTTTGAAAAGAACATGATCTGCGGTGCAGGTGCTCCCGGCTGGGCTACCGCGGACTGACCTGTAGTTTTCACTGTGTCAGTTCTCCTTCGTGCATGCCAACCTGAGTAAATCACCTGCATATGAAATGAATACAGAATTGACGATGCCTACATATACCAAGGTATTTAAACTGTCCTTTTTCTTTTGGTCCCTTACTCCCTTTAGTTCTGGCCAACTGGAGGGCTATTGTTGCCTACCTGATGTATGTTGTCTCTTCATCATGCATATCCTACTGCGAATCAAAGTCAGGATATGGACGAAGCCAGTACCTGTTGCCTTGCTGCGCATTACTCTGCTATATTCCCTACCTGCGAATGGTATTTCAGATTCATATTAAATCAGCATGTCTTCTCACGTACCGATGGATTGGTAATTTGCTACTCTTTCAAGGGATGCATATTTATAGTGGATTATGTAACCATATTTGTAGCTCATCTGAAGACTGGTCGTTCCTTTATAGTGGCAAGAGCAACATAAATGAAGCTATTGCCGTTGCTGAACAACATGATGTAGACAACAACAGCCAATTTCTAGATTCATTAAAAAAGGGTAATTTGTTCGTGGGAGCTTGTTTCTTTATACTTGCATAAATATAAATAGAGATGGAAACCACATGAATTTCTATTGGAGATTTTGAGAGGACTAAAACAAATAATTACGAGGCAATGTGCTCGTCATAATATTTTTACTCAAATAGACCTCCATTTTTAATGTATCTCTCTTGCTTACTATACCTTGTTTGTGATTTGGTTTCTTGTTTCATATGATGGCCGCAGCCCACTGGCGATCCTCTCGCATGGTCTACCGTGGACGCCAGTACTGATCATGCCAAACCTTCTTCCTCCCTGCACTGTAACAGAACACTCCATCTGTTCCGTGGAAGTGACGGTTGATGGAGTTGGCCCAGGATTGCCTCCATGTGCACCATCCATTGTTGCTTGCAGAGTCGCATCAGCATATGATGTTCTTCCACATTGTTAATGCTTCTGTTTTTGTACCATAAACGTTGCTTGTCTTCTTGTATTATTTACTTACACATTGCTTAATTAGAGATGAAAAGTGACTATGTCACAATAAGATTCCTATGCCCGGCTTACTGAAATATCTCAGTGTAGACAAAGCCAAGATGGCCCGTAGCCTTGCATGATAAAAATCAAAAGAATGAAAATATCTATCTTAGCTGATTCTACAGTCTATTTTACAGCCTAATATAGTTTTTAGGATTATGTAATGCCAGTGTCTCCATAACTACATTTTTTATCTGCTTAAAATTACCAAAGCTTGATATGATTATTTCTCCAATGCTAACAGGCAAAAGAATGCAAATATCTGTCTTAGCTGATTCTACAATTTATTTTCCAACCTAATATAGTTTCTACGATTATGTAATGTCAGTGTCTCCATAACTACATTTTTTATGTGCATGCTCCCTTCTATTCGTCCAAGTCTGAGACTTGATCCGAAGTGCTCATGAAGATGGACCGATAAGGGACTTATGCATGGGCGAAATGACTGCAGATCTCGTCATGAAGATGACACCACAAGCGGCTTCCTGTACGTAAAGATTTTCTCTATTTATGCGAACTTGAAACTATTCTTCTACGGAGCAACAGTTATGAAACTGTCTTTCTCTTTATTACAGTATGTTTGGAAAGCATTACAATTCTGACTTATTCCATGCGCTAATTTAAAGCCCACCTGCAGCTACTGTGCCTATGGTTTCATGACATACTTCAAGTGGGGGCCAATAGTTATTATTGTTGTTGTATACATGATACAGAATATAGGTTGCAAAGGCACACAAGGTGTTAGAATCAATTAGTTGTTTTAGAACACCCTGCAGATAAGTTGATAGCAAGACAACCTTTATCATCTCTGTGTTTTTTTATTATTCGTTCAGATGCTAAAAATAACTGTGAACAAAAAAATCAGTCTCTTATTAGATAGTGCTCGATGTTCCAATTAGAGGTTCACATCTTTACATTTTGGTTTGCAGTTGGTCATGTAGGGCATCAGTGTCCAAGAGATGCTATATTTCCTTTATCCAGTCCTTTTGTACATTTCCATTATCAGCCTATGACCTATGACATTTTTTTAGTTCTTTTTCTGTTTGCAGATTGTACAAATTGAACAGAGGATAGTTAAGCAGGCGGAGAGAGAGGCGCCTATGAATACTATTGGTAACAGTTTCTTATCGAACACATGAGCTCATGTGTGTTACTCACTTTTCTTATAAAATTCCTGATGTATGGGCAAACTTTCATTTAGGTTTTCTCAGTCTTTAGTGTAATTAACAAAAGTATAGTATCTACATAAACATACAGTCGTAGCGGAGCGCGCCCTGTGCCTCCTACTATGTCTACTTGAGTCCAACCCATGTATTGTACTCTATTCTCTCCCATTTAATATACCCTTTTGTGACGAAATGTGTCACAAATTACTTGATGAAAATGTTGTTTAGTGTAGCCTGTTTAATATAGCTCATATAATTTTTACATGTCATCCAAATATCCACGTTGTATGCATGCTGTAAATGAATCTTATCCTTTGCTAAAAATCTCAACAGAATCCTTACTCCTCGCGCGCGGGGGCGCGCGTTTGCCACTAGTCTTCTAACATACACCATCAGATTCGCTCGTTTGCAGAATTGAGGGGTGATTGTGGCGTCGAGACAGGAGTGGTAGTGTGTGGGTACTGGGTAACCAAAGAAATGTCGTCCTCGCTTTTACTTTCGTTGGACTTGGACGGCATCCAAGGAACCAAGTGAGGAAGAATCATCAGATTTGGCCGTGCATGTTCGTTGGACACGATTGCGAGATAAAAATATGCCTTGTCGATGAATGAGCGTCGGTCATGGCAGATCATCTTGTTGAACTTATGGCTACGTTGTCCTCAGAATATATACTCTGGATGCCAGGATCTATTCCATGAGAAGTGAGAATCGGCGGCAACAGTTGTCACCGCAGCAAGCTGCTCGACCAGCCCAAGTTGCGGCTGGCAAGAAACAAATGTATGTTAGGTGAATTCCCGTGCTCACGTACCAGAAATGGCTCTGATTTGGCAAAGGAAATGCCCAAAAGATGCATCCAACGACACAAGAGAACCATTTCAGGTGGCTTTATTTTACTTCACGTGGATGACACTTTTTTTTAATCAAGATCCAAACAGAAGTTCCAGTCGTTCTCAGTTTAGCATCCGGGCAACCCGAAATGTGAGGTGCGAGTGCTATGCTGGAATTAACCTAAAATACATGCTACTTTGTACTTTCTGTCTAAAAATCAAGTAAACCACGGTCATCTCAGTATCGCATTCAGTTGTTTAGAGGGGGGAAAAATACATGCTACTTTCTGTTTAAAAAAATGGAAACAGTAGCCAATGAATTAAATTTGACGCGACATGGCACACCAGACTACCATGATACTCCTCCTGTTCCTAAATATCTGTCATTTACGTTTTCTAATAAACAACTTTGATTAAATATATATTTAAAAATATTAATATTTATAGCACATAATTAGTATCGTTGGAGAGATCTTTGAGTCTAATTTTTTAATAAATTTATTTCAAAATATAAATATTACACATATTTTCTATAAATTGAGTCAAACTTATGGTACGTACACCAACAACAACATATATAAAGAGACGGAAGGAGTAGATGGAATTTGATGCAACATGGCACACCAGACTACCATGATATATGGTACAGTACGATGTACCGATTTAAGAAGGCTGATAGCCTCCTAGTCCTAGACTCGAAACACGAATTTAAATGCACCAATTTCACATGATCCAAATGTGATATTATGATAACATAAAATGGGATAAAGATAAGGCATATATATAGAATATAATAAATATATCATAAGAGCCAACAACAGGAATTTACATTGCGCCGCTAATTTATTGGAGATCGATAAGCAGAACAGTAGTAGCATATCTCCAATTACTACTTTGCTCATTTGGCCTTCAATTGAAAAATTACAGAAACCAGATGAGCAGTGAAACAGCTAAGAAAAGAATGACTAGAGGGCGGAAACGAGCTTTCTCCAACAAATAATTGCCATCTCTTGAAAAAATCTAGGAACGAAACAAAAAAGATTACACTCTATGTACCCTATGCAACCTCCTTTGAAAAAATCAAGGAGACTAACCAAAGCCCCAACATATTTGTGATGATGCTTCCGGCAAATATATCATACATCGCAAGAACCAAATGCATCATAAAATGCCTTTGGATGTTCTTGAAGGGGGCCTGTTAATCTCTGATAGAGAAGAGGAATGTGCTTCTTCGTATCTTTGTATCTCCTGTATGTTGAAAGTTAGATATTAGTCTTCTGCTTAGGCGATAAGTGTCTTTACATCAAGAAAACATTGTTTAACAAAGCTCCTGTCATATTGTTGAAGAAAGCTAGCAGCGCTAGAGCAAGAGGTCTGCTACCAGAGAATAAATGGACTTCTCTGGTGGTGACAGGTTACTTCTCTAGAGTTTTTCAGCCAGCAAAATCTATTTTCCAGCTGAAAGCAGCTTTAGCCAAAACTTCCAACAGTAAATCAGAGCTTCAGAGGCGAAACCTTAAAAGAACACACTATTATGCAAAGTTACAGTATTCATAAAGGTGGCAGACTCAGACCCCACCTTAGAGCAGAAATGAAACTACATAATATAGTCCAATTCATACTTGGGAGGTAAGATTAGGAAAACTAAATACTTTTGCACATATGTGGAACAGGAGCACACAACTGACAATTTCAACAACTGTTTCTTTTGTGACAGCAACGACAACTCAAATCAGATATATAGCATAATCAGATATGTGAGCAAAAGCAAAAAACCTGAGATAATGTTAGAGCTGAAGCAGATTTGCGGGATTGCAGCTGATCCTTCAAATGGTTACGGTGCTGCAGCTGCATGTTCTCAAATTGCTGGAGAAGGAATGGGAAATTGATTGCACTATAGTTCTGTGTATCTTGGTTTCTATTGCCATCTTCTGTCACTTGCAGAATCTGAGAGTATGGATTTGCTGAAGATGTGCGCTTAAGATTTTCACTGAATGGCACAGTCTTCAGTCGAGTCCTCAAGATCTTAAAGGCCGCACTTTGCTGCATAAACATATAAACCCCACGATGTGTAATCTCTCCCGACAGAATCTGGTTAGAAATTTGACTTCATAGGAGGAACAATGAACTACTCCCTCCATACTAAAAAATGAAGTCGTTTTGGACAAGGCTTGGGTCAAACATCGGGAATATAAATCATGAATAACTTTTAAGTTGTTGAGTTTGGAAATGTGAAAACCATATGAATATTTGTCTTGAAAAATACTTTCATAACAATATACATATATCACTTTTCGACAAATATTTTTTTATAAAAACAAGAAGTCAAAGTTATACTTTGGAGGCCGTGTTGCAGTCCAAAACGACTTTATTTTTTAGTATGGAGGGAGTACAGTACAGTTCAACTCATTCTAACAAAAAAAGAAGATATATGAAAGACCACATTCCACATGCAAATGGAATACAGCAGTAGAAAAGCACAAAAAGATGGAGATGAAGAAGCAAGTGCAATATGAGGACCATGGAGATAACTTTTTACATCGCAAAGCTACTGCAACAGATAGTTTCAGTGTACAATTACAATAAGCCTCCTTATAGAGGAGGCTCCTGACAATTATGGATATAAATAATCTAAGTAACAGCATGCCTAACTAATAGATAAAGAGTAAATTGCACTGTAAGTACCTAAACTATTTGGTGTTTCACAGACGGGTACTCCAACTGAAAAACGTAACTTCTGGGTACTGGAACTATACTTACGTAACTTCTGGGTACTTCAACTAAAAACGTAACGTTTAGGTACTGGAACTATACTTACGTAACTTCTGGCTACTGGCGCTTGAGCAGCACCGCGCCCACGTCGACGGCGGCGGCGCTCGCTTGCCGTGGGACAGGCGGAGCAGAGCTCCCGCTCGCACGCACCGCGCATGCCGCCGCAGGCGAGCTGCCGTGGGAAACCACGCCTTGCCTACGGCCGCGCAGCGCCCGCGCTAGGGCCCCACCGATGGCTGCCCTCGCCGACATGGACTGCTACGCGCTCTGGGTGTGGAGTCTGGTGGCACTGACGGCCACGCTCGGCTCCAGGCGGCACTGACGGCCAATCTGCCGAGCCCCGTTTGAACTCCTGATCGTGGGACACGGCAGAGAACTCCTGATTGTGGTCGGTGCCGAGCGTGGCCGTCAGTGCCGCCGGACTCAGACCCCACTCAGGAGTTGTTCTCTGCCGTGTCCCACAATCAGGAGTTCAAACGGGGCTCGGCAGATTGGCTAGCGTGGCCGTCAGTGCCGCCGTACTCCACACCCAGAGCGCGTAGCAGTCCATGTCGGCGAGGGCAGCCATCGGTGGGGCCCTAGCGCGGGCGCTGCGCGGCTGTAGGCAAGGCGTGGTTTCCCACGGCAGCTCGCCTGCAGCGGCATGCGCGGTGCGTGCGAGCGGGAGATCTGCTCCGCCTGTCCCACGGCGAGCGAGCACCGCCACCGTCGACGTGGGCGCGGTGCTGCTCAAGCGCTAGTACCCAGAAGTTACGAAAGTATAGTTCCAATACCTAGACGTTACGTTTTTAGTTGAAGTACCTAGAAATTACGTAAGTATAGTTCCAGTAACCAGAAGTTACGTTTTTCAGTTGGAGTACCCATATGTGAAACACCAAATTGTTTAGGTACCTACAGTGCAATTTACTCATAGATAAACTATCAAACAGCCATTATACTAGGAAACTACCCATTCTTTTGGTAAACAGATATTCTTAGTGGAAGTAGGGATGAAACAGCGAAGACTAGTTGATTATCCCAAGTTCCCAACCCAAAATGAAAATAATATCTTCGAAAGGCAAAATGAATTCATGAGAAACATGTCTTAATTTAAGATCACAATATCTGATGCTTTGCTTATGAACTGGATGAAAACTATTCTAGAAACTGTGCAAGAAGCTAAATTGTTACAGGTGTGGAGCATGCAGCATGAGCTTTTTGTCTAGTGCATGTTACCCAAATATTCATTAGACCTTAACCAAAGAAAAGTGCAGAAACTGCAACAGATGAGACATATTGAACATACCTGAGGCAACAGCATCAGGAGACCATAAAGAGTTTTCAGAAGCCACGTGTGTTTTCCAGGCTCGAGAAGCTGCAAGTTTTTAAGAGCATGTTATGGAATTCCCAAGCCAAAATGATTAGTAAGATGTAACAACTAAATCTCCATACAAGTCATCACAGTTTTCATAACATGTTGCACCCCACATAAACCCCAACATGTTGGTTTTACAGCATCCAAACTGGATGTGGAATCATTAGGGGATAGCAAATAGTCTGAGAACATCGTATGAAAAGGACAGCGAGCGTACAGTAAATGTACAGAACAACATATGAACTGCTGAACAGCATGAAACAAAGATTGGTCCAGATTTATCATGCCATGGATCATGTGGAACTAGAAATTAAATTAAAATAGCCCAGTAGAAATCCCCAAGTTTCAGAATTCAAATGTGCTTGAGAAACAGAAAGGTAAATTTGCAGGAACGGATTATCAGAACAAGTTACCTGTAAACGCAAGTAAGCAAATACTGGAGTCTCTAAGAGACGGATCAATTTATCTAATTGAACCAAAAATTTCACATTTATGTCTTCTTCTCCCAGTGACTGAATAACACAGCTTGCGTGACTGTATGCCTACACACATATAGAAAGAACATCCAAAGATCAGCCAATAGAATACTAGTAGGCAACACACATTCAAAATGAATCATTACCTGAGCAAGTAAACACAAACTTATCGTAGCCATCGGAGAGTGGCGCCACGAAGCATATAAAGACTGAAACAAATCCTTGCCACAGGAATCCACTAACGACTTCTTAAGAAGAGAGCGGAGCTCACCAAGTTCAGTTGATGTGAGCAAAATCAAATTCAAAGCCTGCAGGTAGTTAAAAAATAATGCACAAATTTCATAATCATATTTTGGCAGTAGAAGAATGTTGTAGAATTAGGACATACCTGAACCATGACGGATGCGAAATCAAGGTCAGCTTCACTCTCAAGAATAGTGGAGAACTCTCGATATACTTTTTCAGCACCCAGAAGAACGCAGAGCCGGCGGACTATCAAAGCACCACGCCTGTAGAAGCACCTCAAACCATTATTTTCTAATATGTTCACCAAATCCTGAATCATATATCCTAATAAAACCAAGAGATATATGATTAAAAAGAAGAGTCAACTTTAGATATCGAAATTTTACATACTTCTCCAGTAGAAAATGGTTATTGTGGAAGGTGCGGATTAGGTAGGATACAAGATGATGGAAGTGGTGAGACTCTTCAGCTATACGTGCATGAACTTCCAATACTAATAGGACAACCTGCACAAGTAAAAATGCTGTGACAAACAACCACCATGCTCACAGTTCATTAGCAAAATGTATCGATGGTGGCTAAACCTATACAGCTACTCAACAGCAGTAAGTAGTCTGTCGTGGTTGCGCCTACAGCTACCACATTCGAGGTAAAAATAAATATCCAGTTTGAGGTTTGTCAAAGAACTCCAGATTTTCAACCTTGGACAACAATTGGAATAATATTCAAATCAGTGATTAAACAAATTTGGCTTGTGATATGGTTCAGATAACTGGCAGCTGCATACTCCTACTCCCCACTGAGGAGGATAAGTTGAGTGGAGACAAGCTACTCAGAGCCTGCCCTCCAAGACTGGTGGAGCCTGGTGGTGGAAATGCCCTCCAGGCTCCAAGAAAACCTGGAGCTCCGAACAGCTGCCGAAGGGTTGTAGTTTTTTTTTCTTGCCTGCCTCAACTCTAGTGCTCACAGCTGCCTTCATAGTCATCGCCCATGGGCTGATGGGGCCCTTTCTAATAAAGAAATTAACAAATCACCAAACAGATATTGTCTCACCAGACCAAATCACATCTTAAGTTCTTAACTAACTTAACACTTATATAATTATATCTATGATTATGTGAATCTAATCATCTAAGATTATTACTCCATGGGGTGTGGTGCTACATTGCCAGGCCCACACCATAGAAACTTGTGCCCTCCAAATAGATCCAGACCTTGCTTGAATTATGAAATGATACTAAACTATAATTCTATAAGTCACCGCATACAAATAGCACAATATAATATCATCTAATCACAGCCCACAACATGATGTAGTTTCAAATTCTAGAAACAAGCAGAGCAGTTTGGAAGGCTTTTCAAAGAAAGCTCACCGCGTCTGAAGGATCAGAAAGTGCATTTAGGAGTGGATCAAAAATATCGTTCAGGTACGCCAAGAACTGTTCCAGAAAATATGTAAATAAACCATAGGTCCCAAACGGACTTGTGTTAATCAAAATGAATTGCAACTGTCGCATGTCCAACTCTAAGTTGACAAAATGAATCATATAGCAATGTAAAAGCTTAAAAACATGCAGGTACTTATTGAGGGTAGTTGTTGAGATTTATCAAAATGCAGTCCAAAAAGTATCGGTCTTTTAGTACCTCAGCACGATATCGATCCAGCAAAGTGAAGAACCAATGCAATGCTTCAATTCGAGTGGCCTCATGTTCACTGTTCAATTCTCTGAAAAGAAAGGACAAAAGGTCAATGCCTTGTCACAAATGTCATGTTGATATAATTATCAAATTACCAGCACAGGCAGAGCATGAACAACTCAAATTACCACACAGATAGATGCCTAACAGTTCTACATAATTTAATTTCCAAGGGACTTGATAGAGAACCTTTTTGCGATTGAAAGAATTGCTCCGATATCAAATCCCTCAGCTGGATCAGCTTTTATAGCACGGAGTTCCTCATTTGTTTCGCGTGCAACCTTGCAAACAAAGAAGTCAGTAACTAAAGTAAATGCTAGTCCTGAACAGGCACACACCACACAGTTTACATTTGCAGTAATTGTATGAATCAAAAGCATAAGACGGGAAAGTACCACTCGGATTTTCTCCTCCTCGTCAGATATGCACGGTAAGATAGCGCCCAATATATCTGCATAGTAAGGAACAAGTTGTTCCCCACCAAGCTTCACAAACTCATTGATCTGCACTTTAAAGGATAAGCCATAAGTCAAGGCATTCTTACAAATACTAAAACAGCTTCTGCAGTCTAGATTCTAGGTTTTAAGATCACAGAAAAAAACATGAAAGACAAATTACCCATGTGATAGACGTCAACCTAGTGAATTCATCAGTAGAGCCTGCCCTCCGAACGAGTATTTCAGCCATACGACCATAATCTACATTCTTTTCATTTAAGTTATGATGATCAGCATTGAAAGCATAAAAAATGAAGACAACCATTAAGAGTTTATACAAAAAATAAAAGGATAACTGAAGCAATAGGCATCCCACAATATGTCTTTTACGTCTAAGCTGTCAAAAGACTGATAGCGATATAGAGCAGCCTTACTGGTGAGTTCTTTATCTCCTGCAGAAACTCAGAAAGTGCTGCATCAGCTTGCTGCCTTATCTCATGACTGGAATCACTCAGCATATTGAATAAACCTGCAGGGGTAGTAATAGAAAGGTTGTTGAGCAGTCAATAAAAGTATAAAAGTAATGCACTTGGAGACAAGGGAGGATTACCATCGAGAAAATCAGGAAGGAAACCAAGCATGTCAATATCAGGAACACTGTCTAACACTGTTATCCACCCCACCAGAAATTGTCTTACATAAGGATTCAACACATTCATGCGCTCTCTCAAGAGCGGTATGAATTCTTCTATGCTAAAGAGCAAAAGCAAGATATGGGGCCAATCAGAAATCAACACTGACATTAAAACAAGCAAGGCACTAATAAGGAAAAGGCAATCATACACAGCATACCTGAACTGATCACTCTCAGTTACGATATCCTGGTGGGTAAATAATTATCTTATCAGGGATAATTAAGAAGAGAAACAAGGGAGTTGTAGATATATGAGTACAGTCCAGGTGATTATACCTTAACAAGCCTATCAAGAAGGTGAGCTGCACTTTGAACATTAGCATCGGAATCTGCAGAAAGCTTGCATAAAGCATCAAAAATTTTGTTGAAGTAGATGATGAAATCCCCTCTGACAACCTAAAGATACAAATTCAATTAGTTTAAAGCAAACTGACAATATATGTTCCATCACTGAACTAAATGCTTACCTTTGCTATGTTGTATAGCGCTTCACAAGCATAGTAACGCACTCTACTATCTTGGTCCAGGAAAGAATTAAGCACAGGAGGCACAATTTGCTGGAAGCACAAGTGACAGAGTTTATTGTACAGTCAAATTGGCAAGACAGAGTAATAGCACGGACAATATAATGTAGGCATTAAACATAATTCATGTTAACAGAGCTTCTCTGCTGGGTAGACATGTAAGTGGCACAATAACAGTTTATTTGTATATGTAACAGAAGCTTTGTATTAAACTAATAACTATAACTATATGATTTGAACATGAGCACACAATGCCATCTAATAAATTTATCTCCATTCCCAAGATCTAACCATATCAATGAAAAATATTCTGTAGAACCCTGCAATCTCCCTCATTGATCTTTCTTCCAATCCCCAATATCCATTTCAACTGATGGCAACAACACAACAACAACAACAACAACAACAACAACAACAACAACATAGCCTTTTGTCCCAAGCAAGTTTAAGTCATAAAAAACTCCATAAAATCCTACGAGATTAATGTATGAATAACACCGTACAGAATTAACTTTTTCCAATCATCAAATGGAATCTGTTAAAAGAGTGCCAGAAAAGAAGTGGCTGAAAGTGCGAGGCCATATCTACAACTCGTAGAAGTTAATCCCTCTGGTTGGCAGATAATTGACATTTTTTATAAAGTTTAAGTCAGACTTTTAAAACTTTGACTACAAAAAACTTTTAATGTGTTTAGTTTTAAAAATTTGATGATCATATGCATAGATTTGTCTTGAAAAGTACTTTCATAAAAAGAATAAATATGTCAGGATTTTCATTTACATTCTAATAAAAAAATAATGGTCAAAGCTATGTTTTGGAGACCATGTCGTTCTCCAAAACTCCAAGTATTTGAAAACAGTGGGATAACTATTTCATGGTGAATCAGTAAGCATAATGTCCTTCAGCACTGAGGGAAAGGACTATACACAATTCATCAAATCATACTTGAGCTCCAACTCAATAAACACAAATGGAAATCTAAAGTACTTGAGACCAGAAGAAATGAAGTCATTTGGAATCATTACAACAACAACATAGCCTTTTGTCCCAAGCAAGTTGGGGTAGGCTAGAGATGAAACCCAAAAGAGACGAGAAAACAGGGAGACACATAAAGGGACAAAAAGAGCACAAGACAAAAAGAGGTCACGGTTCAGGCACGTTGATTGCCAATCTCCAAGCGCTCCTATCCATAGCTAAATCCTTGGGGATATTCCACTCCTTAAGATCTCTCTTAACGAACTCGTCCCAAGTTAGTTTAGGTCGACCTCTACCGCTCTTTACATTATCGGCCCGCTTTAGAACTCCACTACGCACCGGCGCCTCAGGAGGCCTCCGTTGGACATGTCCAAACCATCTCAACCGATGTTGAATCAATTTCTCCTCAATTGGAGCCACCCCAACCCTATCCCGAATATCGTCGTTCCGGACTCTATCCCTCCTTGTGTGCCCACAACACCAACGCAACATACGCATCTCTGCTACACTCAATTGCTGGACATGTCGCCTTTTTGTAGGCCAACACTCAGCACCGTATAACATCGCCGACGAATCGCCGTCCTATAGAACTTACCTTTCAGCTTCTGAGACACCCTTTTGTCACAGAGGACGCCAGAAGCTTGACGCCATTTCAACCAGCCGGCTGAAATTCTATGCCTAACATCATCAATGTCTCCGTCCTTTTGTAGCATCGACCCTAAATACCAAAAAGTATCCTTCTTGGCCACCACTTGCCCCATCGAGGCTAACGTCTCCCTCCTCATGCCTAGTCGCGCTGAAATCGCACCTCATGTACTCAGTCTTAGTCCTACTAAGTCTGAACCCTTTCGACTCTAACGTTTGCCTCCATAGTTCTAACTTCCTATTAACCCCTGCCCTACTGTCGTCAACTAGCACCACATCATCAGCAAAGAGCATACACCAAGGGATACCACCTTGTATGTCCCTTGTGACCTCATCCATCACCAAAGCAAATAAATAAGGACTCAAAGCTGACCCCTGATGCAGTCCTATTTTAATTGGAAAGTCACTGGTGTTGCCATCACATGTTCGGACAAACGTCACCACATCCCTGTACATATCCTTGATGAGGGTAACGTACTTAGTTGGGACTGTGTGCTTTTCCAAGGCCCACCACATGACATTTCTCGGTACTTTGTCATATGCCTTCTCGAGGTCAATAAAGACCATGTGCAAGTCCTTCTTCTGCTCCCTATATCTCTCCATCAATTGTCGTAATAAGAAAATCGCCTCCATGGTCGACCTACCAGGCATGAACCCAAATTGATTTTGGGTCACATGTGTCACTCTCCTTAGGCGTATGGCTCATCAATTTAATCCCACGGTAGTTAGTACAACTTAGAACATCTCCCTTGTTCTTGAAGATAGGTACTAATATACTTCTCCTCCATTTGGAATCATTGACTAATAGATAAGTTCAGCATGCAGTACACCAATAGAGGAATGCATGATCCAATGGTGAAGCTCAATAAGGCAAGTTGCTGTTGGCAGGTTCAGCCCCGTAGTTGCCAACTTGCCATTTACAGATTATGCATGCAGGTTTTGAGGCAAATAACCATGTGATTTCCTTTAAGAGCCACAACGATTCACCCCATATGGGATGACACTGCATAAAGTTGAATATGAATACACCAGATAGAAGTTAAGAGTTAACGCTTGCACTAGCAAACCTCGAGATGCTGAGCTGCCTCACTGGTGAGTCCAACAGTAACTGCAGCAAGGCCAATCAACCCACCCTGCTAACATTAAAGTGCCATAGAACTCAACAAATCTGACCTCATAAGAACAGAGATATGAACTACGGCGGTCTAAGCAAACCTTCCGATGGTTCGCTTGTGGCGAGTATGTGAAATCGTTGGTGAGCAGCGAGATAACCGCTGATATCTTCTCATGCTCCCCAGCCGTTGCAAGCTGCTTCACAATTCCCTCAATCTGTATAGAGGCCACAGCAACAATACAAAATCCATCTCAAATCCCTGGCGGTTGCTCTAAGACCAAAGCCCGCGAGGAATCGAATCCCTCACCTCGAGCGCGGCGTTCTTCCGCTTCTCGTAGAGCTTGTCAGATAGGTTCCGAAGCACGGCGCCCGGGATGATGGATAGTGCGTCTGCGGCCATCGCCGGAGAATCCACCCAGGAGATCCCCTGCCCCGCCGCCGCTACAGCCTCCCGATCGCCGGGGCGCATCCCCCGCCCACGGCCCCCGCAGCCGCGACCCAACCCTAACCCGACAGGCCAAGGTCCAAGGCGATGGGCACCAGGAGCGGGGAGGCGAAACCCTATAGACCTGAGCCCCAACCCGAGCTCGCTCGCAGCAACAGCTCGAGTCTAGGAATGGATTTGCAGGCGGAGGCGACGGTGGTGTGATCTGGAGGAAGGAAAAGGGATCCGGGCGCTACTGCTATTTTTCTACTGCTATTTTTCTTTCTCCTCCGCAAGGGTAACGTTTACCGTTGTGGCGGCCATTAACGGCGCCTGTTTCCCGTGGGTGATGGACTGATGGTCCAGGGCGGAGGCCAGCCTGGCAAGTGGGGGCCGGATTCATGACCTGGACTGCGGCGTAGCCTCGTAGGGGGCTCGGCTCCGTGCCGGGGTGGACTGGCTGTCAGCCGAGCAGCGCGGTGCGTGGACCAGGCTGTCAGCCGAGCAGCGCGGTGCGTGGACCAGGTGTATCCATGCGAGGGTCTCCGGTCGTGTCCGCTGTCCACTGGTTCTCTCTCCACGGAAAAGGGAGCTGCAGTTAAAAAAAAAAAGCTGCTCATCTTAACGCGTGTTTGGCTCGAGGATTGCTGAAGACGCGACGCGACGGTCCTATTTTCTGGGACCGAGGGTCTGTTTGGCTGCCCGACCTGTTACCTCTCACACCATAACATAAGCAGCAACGAGTTTAGGCCCGTTCCGCTGTACTGATAAGCCGGCTAAAAAACATTGTTGGCTGATTTGTTATGAAAAAAAATACTATTTTAGTTGAAAAATAAGCGGAAAAGTACGGATTATAAGCCGGATGAACGAGACTTAAATTTTAGCCAAACAGAGAGTGTGTTCGGTTGTTTGTATGACTTAGAGAATCCAACGGTGAAAAGAATTTTTGCTACCGTGAGGGCAACCAATTCTAGCCACTTTGTAAAGTTAAATAAATTATTATATGGATAAATATAGACTAGCAGAATTTAAGAGGATGGCCGGTTCCTCGCATCCTATCCATCCAAACTTCACGGATGCAAGGTCCACATGATTGGTTGGGTGGATGAGGGCTGAGGGTGTTGGCTAGGCTCCCGCCGTGCAAAAGGCGCCTCCAGACCTCTTCCCCCAATGTGCAAATTTTCTTCGTTCCAGAGAGCCTGGCGAGGCGATACGAGGGCGCAAGCGGGGACGTACGCGCGAAGGCTAAAATTGTCGTGGTGGCTATTGGGGCCTTGGAGCAGGCAACCAAACAACTGAGATATTGATATGCGGCCCCTGCTTAAAGTTAAGGTTGTTTTCATGCATGCTAGTTAAGTTTTTAGAGAGAATTGTGTATTTGGCACAGAAATAAATCGGTCTTTCATATTTGGCACTAGAGAATTTAAACTTCTTTATTCGGCACCGAGTTGAAATTTTCTTTCGTAAATGGCACTGTCGTCCATTTATACCGGTAACGGTGTCGAGTGACTAGCAAAATGACACAAATACCCTTGTTTGTAGCAGAAGACCATGGTGCTAAATAGGAAAAAAAATAAATGGGTAGGTTGTCAAATACGAAAATCATAAATATACTTGTGAACTAAAATATGGATTTTTGATAATTGAAGACTGCAAATAAACAATTAATAATTTTCAAATTGGTAACCAGACGTACGCATTATGCCCTCCCTCTTCCTTTCATCCCGGGCACAGATCAAACATGCATGACTCAGGATGGCTGCTGGTTGAAATATGTATAACTTATATTTTTAAGATATTTATTTTTTAGTTTTCTAAAAGAAAAGGAGAGTATATGGCATCATCATAACATCATGGGCTCATGGCTGAAGAGCATAACGCACCGCGCATGGCTCGGCCGGCGTTCGACGCCGAGCGATTAAGCATCGGGCTGCGCGGCCACAAGCGCACCGGAGTCATGTCGCGCCATCTGGTATCGCTATCCTGCTCCACACCGTGCCGGAGAGGCCGCGTTTTGTGCAACACAGTCGCTGCTCGTCCCACGCCCGGAGCCACATGATCGGTGTCGTGTCGAGCTCCAGTGCCATCGCGTCATCCCTAGATAGAGAAGATGCTCGATGACCTCCTCCTTTTTGCCGAGACACACGTTGCGCTACGTATGAACGGTCGTGGCGCATCCAGGCTTGGCCCGGATCTTGCAGGTGACTATGCAGGACTCCCTTCTCCGTCGAAGAGCCGCGCGACCCGTTTCGGGCGTCGGCAGGCAATGCCGCCCCACGGCCTATTCGTGACGAGCCAGGTGGGCTAGCCAGAGCGCCGGCGGGCGAGCTCGCCCCGTCCCCTGCACCGCGGCCTGGCACTAACGTCGGCGGCGAGACCACTCCGCCACGCCCCCCGCGTTGCGAGCTGGGGGCAACGCTGGTGGGCGAGGAACTCCCAACACGTCCCCCGCGCCACCATCTGCCGAGTCCCGCGCGAGAGGCTGCCGCGGCCCGCTATGCCAGAGAGGCCTCCGTGAGCTCCTGGGCAGGAGACGAGCCGTGAGCGAGCATAGAGAGGTATTTTGGTACTTTTAAAAGAAATCTCACGTGGTCAACACAGTCAGCTGACGGATGAATGCACCCAATGGATGGTAGTGCTAGTTACAGAAGAAAAATTCAACTCGATACCAAATAAGGAAGTTCAAAATTTCTAGTGCTAAATAAGGAAGACCGATTTATTCAGTGTCAAATATATAATTCTCTCAAGTTTTTATTAGTGATCCAAACCTCTCTCCTCTTAGGTTGGCCTCGACTGCACCAAAGCCGATATTGTTGTTTGGTGACGGAGGGAGTGTCTGCGCTTGACCGCTCGCGTGGTGTAAAATGACGATGAGAGGGGAACGTAGGAGAGGAGCCAACAAGCATGAGGGTGGTGCGCAACGTTGGTGGCGCAACAGGGATACCGAGGGAGATGGGAGTGGACGAGCTAACGCAATTTACACACCACGCTGGCTATTGATTGTACGTGCCATGTCAAATATAAATACCAAACAAACGGATATGAATATCAGATGAACCACTTAAAAAAATTATGACCAAAATCTATACTCTCAAAGTTTATAAACTCACCGAAGCAAAAGTTAATTATAGCGCATTAACTCCTACTTCTCTATTTCAAATTATAAAACGTTTTGTCTTTTCTAGATACATTATTTTTTGTTATGTACTCCCTTGTCTACAAAAGAATGCAATTGTCGCTTTTCGATGAGTTAAACAGTTTGAACTTTGACTGAATTTATATAAAAAATACTATTATTTTTTATACAAAATAAGTATCATTGGATTAATTATAGAATATATTTCATAATATTTTTTAAGATATATATACTAATATTATTTAATATAAATTTGGTCAAATTTGAGCTAATCTGACGGCATAAATCCCATATTGCATTATTTCATGGAAAGAGGTAATATCTAGACATAACGTATATCTAGGTGCATGCATAGTAAAAGCTACTACGTATCTAAAAAAAAGTCAAAACATATTATTATAATCTGGGAAATGGAGGTAGTAATAATATATATTAGTAGTAACCCGGATTGTAAATTCGTCATAAGCTGGTTCAAATCCAACTCATCCAAAAATGAACAAAATTTGAATCTCGTGATTCATGAACTCACATAAAAGGACTTCTTGGTCCAACTGTGCTTTTTATTTGGCCAACAGGGAAAAAGGAAAATTTCCCCGAAGCGCTACCTGCAAAATCCGGAGCCCGCCCGCCCACGAAGAAAATCTGAATCAAAAAAAATCAACCAAAGCTCCCAACCCCGCCGTCCCCCGCCTCCCCCTCGCGCTCTAGGGTTTTTCCCCGCTCTCCGTTCCCCACCACTCCCGCGTTGTGCCGCAACGCTCCGACCATGGCGTGGGGGGAGGATGAGGCCATCGGCCCCGACGTGGCCTCGGCGGGTCTTCACGTCTCGGAGCGGATCGGCCGCGACGCCGCCGCGCAGCCCGACCTGGAGGAGGCCCTTGAAGCCTCGCGCTACGCGTCCCACCCCTACTCCTCGCACCCCAAGGAGGTAAGCTCCCACGTGACCTGCCGTCTACTGCGTGTGTACTGCTAGCCGCGCACGCTTGAGTCGTTGATCTGTGTCAGCATCCCTTTTGGGCGAATGTTACCGTTGTATTTGAGGGCTACATCAACTGTCCTGGGGGATTCGTGTCATTGTTTTCCCTGTGGAATGGTGTGGTGAGGAATCGAAAAATGAAGGTGGAGGAAAACATGGCGAGCAGAGGTTTTATCTGTTTATTCCAAGCCACAGAAATTCCGGTGAAGTTTTTTTTTTGGTAGCTGCAGACCAGCAGTAGAAGTTTTGGCTCATGTATTGCGCCATAATACCAGTAGTTTCGGGGCAAATTTCGGGAATGAGACTACAGGACAAAAGTACTATGTGTAACACGGGAGCAATTTACAATCTTGTATTCTTGTGACATACACTGATACACATGACTCCCTAGCAGGATGTGAATCCTGAATCTTACATTAGAAAATGGTGAAAGAGTTTTTGGTCTTTTAGGTTATGGTGAAACTTGAAAATTGGGGCAAACAGGTGGAAACTAGCATAAACCGAGCAATTTTGCAACAAAAAGCACTCGGGAAGGTTCCTATTTTAAACTGGCAGGCTCAACCTTGGCTTATATGGGTGTGTTTGGTTCGTTTCCTATACAAGCCTGGCTAGCAAAACTAAGCCAGGCTAGCCGAAGCCTGCCCCTAGCAAGCCAAGACCTGTTTGTTTGGTTGCGTGCGCTGCTAAGCCTGGCTAGGATGAGTTCGTGTTTGGTTGGTTGGCTTGGTTTGCATACAATCACCTCTTCTTTGAATTGGTGAGTTCTTCTTCTTACCCTTCTCGAGCTCCCTGTAGCCGCCGTCGTTCCTCACCCCACTCCCCCATCCACTGCTGCCGCTCATGCCTCCCTCTCTGCCCTCTGCTACCGGCCGCACCAGCCGCAGCCGGCCGTGCAGGAGCTAGCCGCCCTCAGCCGCGCATCAGCCGCAACCACCGCGAGCTCCTACTCCACCATGCCGCCGAGCAGCTCGCCTCGCCGTGCAGTTCCACCCAACCCCGAGCCACCAGCCCACCATGGCAGCGCCTCCACGTCCACCATCTCCAGCACGCCGCGTCGAGCCCGTCCACCACCAAGCCCCACGTCCCCACTTCGCTCAGCCAAGCCACGCCGCCACCTCGACATGGTACCACGCCTCGCCACCATGTCGTCGTCCTCCGCGGCCACGCCGAGCAGGAGCTCCGCCACCCCGTCCACCTCTTCTTCCCCACCTCCGAGCTCCTCCTCGCGCCGAGCTTCGCCGAGCCCGCGACGCCGTGCTCCTCTCCGTCCGTGACGCTGTCCTCTGCCTCTGCGTGGAGGAGGACCGGCGTGGAGGAGCACTGCTGGGGGGAAGGAGGAGGAGCACCGGCGTGGAGGACCACCTGTGGGGAGGAGGAACACCGGTGGGGAGGAGGACGGTCGGTGCGGTGCAATACAGGGGTGTCGGGAGGTGAGGCTCCAGGAGAATCACCGATTCGGTCGTTCCATCCTGGCCAGGCCCTAGGGGTACGGATGGCCACCTCTAGCCAGGCCTCAGCCCACTTCTAGGCAACCAAACAGGCCAAAATTGGCTCCAGGGAGTCAAGGCCAGGGTTGGCCACCCAACCAAACACACCCTATGAGATCTGCACTGATGATGTTGAGCTCAAGACATGGTTGAACTTAGTTGGCACTTTACAACCTTATTGGAGAGAAAACACTGTAAAGTTAAACCAAAAATAGCTTTATGTTCAGCTTTTCGGATTGGTGACATCATTCATTCAAGGGACAGATTATTATAGTATTGCTAATTGAATTGAGGAGGTAGGAAGTGGACATTTTGTTTGCTTTGGTTGGTTGAGCATGGGTTGTAGTGTTCAGTCTTCACACTTTAAAGTAGATAGTTGTTTTTAGTTTTGCTTCACATTTTTTGTTTGTTGGATTTATGAAATAGTTCATGTTTTAAGTTTTAGTTCTTAGGCTGTTAGGATGAAACACTGCGAACACATTGGTACATGTTGGAACTCTTTGTCTTGAACGCTGGAAAATTTTCTTTAAAGAAGAAGTTTTAATGACTTTGGACATGATGGTCAAGAAGTTTTAATGACATTGGACATGATGGTCATGTTGGTCTCAGAAATGCATTGCTGGACCTACTCTTCTCTACCGTATGTGTTTATTCTGAGTTATACTTGAAGTTAATAAAGTTGTTCCACTAATATTTTGAAAATGCACTTTTATGTCCTCTTAATACATATTTTGTCTCGCCAGTGGCCTTCTTTGGTGGAAGTTGCAGAAACTCGTCAACTCCCTCCTATGTTGATTGAAAGATATAACACAGCTGCCGGTGAAGGAACAGCTCTTTGCGGGATTTTTTCTGACATACATCGGGCCTGGGCAACAGTTGACAATTCATTTTTCGTCTGGCGTTTTGATAAATGGTAAACCACTAATATTTGTTTTCTTTTTTTTTACATGTGTGATTGGCCTTAAACTGCTAAAAGGGAATACCCTTTATAACGAACTTGATTATTACTTGGTACTCAGGTTTATCTTGTTCTCAGTTCGTTGTTTCTGTGGGCATGTTAGTTAGTCACAGCGCTGTTGTTTTGTAAAATTGTTTATATGAGCCCATTATTATATTCCCTTCCATTGTCTATTTTCATATTTGTTTTGAATCAAATGATTGTATGGTCTATAATGTGTTACTTCTGAACTTTTGGCCATGCTAAAATTATTTGTCAAACTGTACAGTGAGAATATTTTGTGGTGCATGGAAGCAGGGGTTGCCTTAGCACCCAGTTACCTCTGTCAAGCTTATTATTATCGTGAAGTGATTCCCCTTTTAACATGTAGCGCATTTGGTCGGCATTACCATCTAGTAGGTCCGAAGATAACATCATTGATTTGAGTTTATTAGATATAAACAGCAGAGTCGGGTTTAATAGCAGTTTTCAAGTGATTCCACTTTCTCGTAAGTGGTCTAATGATGCCTTTTCCTCAATGGAGACATGCCATCCTTATTGCTTATATAATTGTTTTCTTTCTTTTTCTATTTCCCAGGGATGGGCAGTGCCAAGAGCATAATGTCGATGAGCAAGCAATTTGTGCTGTTGGCCTTGCTAGGGCAAAGCCTAGGATTTTCATTGAAGCCATTCAATACCTTTTAGTTTTAGCAACTCCTGTTGAGGTAAGGATGATTATGATTTCCCTTGGAATTGCAACCCACATGCATACCTTGAATGATACTTGCTAATCCAATTGATATATGAAGACGAGCAAAATCTACAGTAATATACATTGCCTGCAAAATTCAATTGTTAAGTCAAAACACAGTAAGCATTTGATACAATTTCTGGATAAAATTACTCTTCACAGTATCCATTTTCTGTTCTTATACCTAGCACACCAGGACTAAAATTGACAGGATGCTGAATCAAATTGTATCCTGGAGCTATCTGTAGTTTTAGATTTTCGTAGTGATATGACTGGTCAAGTGTTCAACACTGCAAGGAAGAGTGGACCATCGGATCCTTTCAGGGCATGCTTAGTTTCCTTGCGTTGCTTGACCTAGCCTCAGTAGTGGCTGGGTAACGAGTCAAGATAATCAAATTCATTTCTTACCTACTAACCTTCCTGGGTAAGGTCTTGGCTAATGCAAGCGCTCACTTTGTCTACTATGACATTGAAGCTGTTCCTAATAGTTTTCCTTATGCTTCTGATGTAATGAGACCATCATTGGATTTTGAGAGCATCTCAATCAGGAGACCTCAACTCAGGGCCCCTACTTTTGATTTGAGGGCTTCCCTACTCTTGAGTTTTTTCCCCCCAATAGGAGCCCTCAAATCCATTTCAGTAGACACTGGCATATGGGACCCAATTGGCCAATTGTCATTCAGCCACACCCATTGTCGTTCCAATTGACTGAGCTAGTGGGGGTGGTGGTGGTGGTGGTGGCGGCGGTGGACTGAGCTATGGGGAGCGAGAGGAGGGGAGGAG
This sequence comes from Saccharum hybrid cultivar R570, assembly GCA_038087645.1. Lineage (NCBI taxonomy): Eukaryota > Viridiplantae > Streptophyta > Magnoliopsida > Poales > Poaceae > Saccharum > Saccharum hybrid cultivar. The sequence goes on along the minus strand of JAQSUU010000043.1, from coordinate 9,775,922 downwards.
CACCAGGGAGCTCCGAGCGCACCCTTGGGAGATGGGGCTGAGGGAAAGATTTGGGGGCCTCCATAAAGTAGGGACTTGAGTAGGGGTTCTGTTGTATTAAGTTTTTTTTTTGGCACCAAAAAGTAGAGTAGGGGCCCTGTTTAGGGTCCATGTTGGAGATGCTCTAAAATATTGGGAACTATTTACAATGGAGTGAGAAAAGTACAAGCACAAGATCTTTGTCAAATGCATGGGCCAGCCATCAGTTTCGTCTTATCCTGTTTTAGGTTTTGTGTAGCATTTATGAAAACTTAATTGTTAGGTTAACAGTATGAAATACAAAATATCTTTTGTTCAATAGAAATATTTAGCAACGGTTATACTGATTTATTTACATCAGATGGCCATGCTTTGATTTTCTTTGGGACCAGCTGAATATTAGCTAGTTGGCTGCTACTTCTGCGAGGACAGTCAGTAAATGCTGGATGAACATAATGAAGTCATTAGCAAGTTTATTTAGTGGAGTATCATGTCTTTGGTGCTAAAATTGCTTGTATGTGTCTTAGAAAAGCTTCCTACTCAATTGAGACATACATACATCATAGGAACTTTATTCCTTATCAAGAAGTCCTTTCCCAATTTGGCTCTTCAATTATATGTACATTGACTTACATCTGTTGTGCCAGCTGATACTTGTTGGAGTTTGCTGTTCTGCAAGTGCTGATGGAACGGACCCATATGCTGAGCTTTCATTACAACCTTTACCTGAGTACATGATTGCCACTGATGGTGTCACAATGACATGCATCACATGTACAGACAAGGGCCAAATTTTTCTAGCTGGTCGCGATGGCCATATATATGAATTGCAGTATACAACTGGTTCAGGTTGGCGTAAACGCTGCCGTAAAGTTTGTCTTACTACTGGTATTGGCAGCCTTCTTTCTAGGTAACTACTGCTGTAAGACCAGAACTGTGATGCTTAGCTTATCTGTATATATGTGGCCACCTGCTTATTCGACCATCATGATTTTCAGGTGGGTACTGCCAAATGCATTCAAATTCTCAACCGTTGATCCGATTGTTGATATGGTCATGGATGAGGAGAGGAACACTATCTATGCGCGTACCGAGGGCATGAAATTACAATTATTTGATCTAGGAGCTAATGGTGATGGCCCTTTGACAAAAATTGCTGAAGAAAAGAACATTGTTGATCCACGGGATGCACCTTATGGTGGTCGGAATGCGCGAAGAGCTGCACGATCACCAAAACCATCAATTGTTTGCATCTCACCTCTATCTGCTATGGAATCAAAATGGCTCCATGCTGTTGCTGTTTTATCAGATGGGAAGAGATTATTCCTCACTACATCAGGTGCAAGTGGTTCTTCAGTTGGATTGAACAGTGGTCTGCAGAGGCCAACCTGTTTAAAAATTGTTGCTACTAGGCCGTCCCCACCTCTGGGGGTTGGTGGTGGGCTTACATTTGGTGCTGTTTCTGCGGCTGGCAGAGCTCATCCTGAGGATCTAGCTTTGAAAGTTGAGTCTGCTTTCTATTCTGCTGGTGCTCTTATAATGTCAGATTCATCCGCTACAGCCATGTCATCTCTTCTGGCTGTGCAGAAAGATTCAGCTGCGCAGCTATCCCTTCCCAGTACCTTCGGAACCGCTTCTAGAACCTCCCGAGCTCTACGAGAAACAGTCTCTGCTTTGCCTGTTGAGGGTCGAATGCTTTGTGCCTCTGATGTCTTACCACTTCCCGATGCTGCTTACACGATGCAGTCTTTGTATGCTGATGTGGAATGCTTCACAGGTTTCAGAAAACCTTCTGAGAAGGCATGTATAAAACTGTGGGCAAAAGGAGATCTTCCTACCCAGCATATCTTGCCTCGGAGGAGGGTTGTTGTATTCAATACTATGGGTTTGATGGAGGTAATTTTTAACAGGCCTGTTGATATTCTAAGTAAATTGTTTGATGGGAACACCCTGAGATCACAAATTGAAGAATTCTTTAATCGCTTTGGTGCTGGAGAGGCTGCAGCAATGTGCTTAATGCTAGCTGCGAAGCTACTTTATTCTGAAGATAGTCTGATAAGCAATGCTGTTTCTGAGAAAGCTGCTGAGGCATTTGAGGACCCTGGGCTTGTTGGGATGCCTCAAATTGATGGCACCACTGCTTTATCTAATACGCGAACTCAAGCTGGAGGCTTTAGTATGGGCCAAGTTGTTCAAGAAGCAGAACCTTTGTTTTCTGGTGCATATGAAGGCCTTTGTTTGTGCTCGTCAAGACTACTTTATCCCATATGGGAGCTCCCTATTATGGTGATTCGAGGACCGGCTGGTACTAATAAACGCGAGGATGGCGTAATTGTTTGCAGGCTTTCATCTGGGGCCATGAAAATTCTTGAGAGTAAGATTCATTCTCTGGAAACATTTTTAAGATCTAGAAGGAACAAGAGAAGGGGCCTTTATGGTTATGTTGCTGGTCTTGGCGATTCTGGTTCCATACTCTACAAAAGAGGGCTTATTATTGGTCCTGGAGGGCATAGCAATGGCAGGAGTCCATACAACTCCCAAATTCGAGATATGAACCCTGCAGACAAATCTGCATCAAATAAAAAGCCAAGGCTGCTTTATACATCAGCAGAACTAGCTGCTATGGAGGTAGGTGTTAGGAATTACTCAGCAGAATTAGAGCACATTTTAATTCTTTTTTTTTCACCTGAACACATTGGATTAACAGGTGAGGGCAATGGAGTGTCTTAGGCGGTTGCTTAGGAGATCTGGTGAAGCACTCTTTCTGCTTCAACTTATTTGCCAGCATAATGTTGCCCGTTTGGCTCAGACGCTGGGCAATGATTTACGCAAGAAATTAGTTCAGTTAACATTTCATCAATTGGTATGTTCGGAGGATGGTGATCAGCTTGCGATGCGTCTTATTTCTGCACTAATGGAGGTAATACAGTCACCCTCATGTTCCTTACTCTGCCAATATGAAAGCAGGGAAATCGCAAGTGCAACATGCACATTCAGAATTCTCAACTGTTCCACTTTAGGTCAGTAATTTTATATGATTTTTGCAGTACTATATTGGCCCGGAGGGCAGAGGAACTGTTGAAGAAATCAGTACTAAATTGAGGGAGGGTTGCCCTAGTTACTTCAATGAGTCAGACTACAAATATTACTTGGCAGTGGAGTGCCTTGAGAGAGCATCTATGACTAATAACCCCGATGAGAGAGATATTCTTGCTAGAGATGCTTTCAACCTCTTGACTAAAATTCCAGACTCTGCTGATTTGAGTGCCATATGCAAGAGATTTGAGAACCTAAGGTTAGTGACTTCCTCTGATAACAAATACTGTATCTGGTCAGTCAAACATGTTTAACTTTGATCATCAGTATCTGAACTTTCTATATGGATTGAAAACAGGTAGACTTTACTAGATGGGCTTATACTGTATCTGGTCATTATGAAGACTACTTTCAGAATCTATACCTCTTTTCACTCGAGTATATATTTTTTTACAGTAGAAAATATTACACTTAGGACAAAACTAGATGGACTTGTATTTGTGATAGGAGTGGAAGTACTATATTGTTTTGCAACCTAAAATCTATCAATCTTGATAATTTTATTTATTTTTTACATCGGTCAGCTGATATATTTATATATTTTTTTGTTGGGTGTGGGTTTAGATTTTACGAGGCTGTAGTCCGGTTGCCTCTGCAGAAGGCTCAAGCACTTGACCCCAATGCTGATGTTATCAATGGTCAAATTGATCCAAGGCATCATGATACCATAATGTTGCAGCGTGAACAATGCTATGAGATTGTTATGAATGCTCTGCGGACTCTCAAGGGTGTCGGGCATAGTCGAAGTGCAGACAAGTCATCTGGTCTAGCAACTGCTGTTGATCCAGCTTCTCGAAGCAAGTACATCAAACAAATTATCCAACTTAGTGTCCAATGGCCGGACACAGTTTTCCATGAGCATCTATACAAGACACTTATTGAGCTCGGTCTAGAAAATGAGCTTTTGGAGTATGGTGGTTCTGATTTGGTTTCTTTTCTGCAGAGTGCTGGTCGTAAGCATCAAGAAGAGGTGTGCCATAATCCTTGTTTTCCCACCAAAGTTGGAACTATGGATACATGATTAGTATTTCATAAAAAAAAAGAAACCTTATCTGGCCTGTCACTGTGTTGGTGATATTATCCTATTTTGGCTTTTGCCCATTGACAACAATTAAATAATTTGGGCTGTTGGTTGATTTAATTCTGTTGTCCCAGAGGAATCCTAAGCACCTGCCATTGATCATGGTGTGCGCTTGTTGAAAATTACCATCATTTCTTGTGTAGTTGGCCTGGATTTTGTTGGTCCCTTGCTGCCCTGCACAGGTAAGCAACGAGCTTACCAGCACACTCACTCACTTGGCTACAGGTAGAAGAAGGGGTTGGGCTCAGGAACACACACACACACAGCACAAGCACCAGCCCTGGCCGAAGCTCTGCTTCTGGTTTGTGGCAACTGAACTGCCCTTTTCCATTGCATAGAGGTAGTATATATACAAGCTACTAGTACCTCCTAAGGTACACTAGTACACCTACTACAATGTCCTCTCGGACATGGCTGAAATCAGCCTCAACAACTAAGATATGGCTGAGCTAAGCCACTACTACCTAAGGTACAACCTGGTACAAGTGACAGCAATTAGCAGACCAAAATGCCAACTCTGCTGCAGGGAAAGAGAGAGATCAGCAGCAGATTATGTCTTACAGATTTTATGTGCTATACTCCTACTTCTTTATCATAACCTAGTAACCTTATATGCTTATTACCCAGACAAGATCCCATAGCCCATGCATCTTGACAATAAAAAAAGGGCAGACCCAGTGCCAGAGGCTCCCACACGAGTGGGGTCTGGGGAAGGGAATAACCGAAGCAAAGTCTTACCCCCGCAGAAATTCTGCAGAGAGACGGCTTCAAACCCAGGACCTGGTGACTCGGCGAGCTAGCACTCACCAACTGCACCAGGCCTGCATCTTGACAATACAGAAACAAAACTATTAGTATGTTTTCATGTGTTTTTATTCCACGCAAACAAAAGAGTTGCTGGATTTGATCAGGTTTGCCTATAGCACGCCTATCAAATACTCTGCTGATCTGAATTTTAATACCATGTACTGGTTGTAGCTGATAGGCGAGTTATTTTGCCACAAATATCTGAGAAGTGCTTCCTAGATACTGGCCGTATGATTACATAAATACCTTTCATGTCACTATGTTTCCAAATCAGTATTGTTCATGCATCATTTTTAGTCTTTATTATGTTGTTTGAGACTGGGATGTTATTCCTGACTATCTATTTTTACCTGTATAAGGTTCGGTCAATCTCTTCAGTTACATCTGGAGCTGCTAAGTTGCATGATTTAGGTGCACCTATCTCGACTAGTCAAACAAAGTATCTTGAGCTCCTAGCTAGGTACTATGTTCGCAAGGGGGAGCATATTGCTGCTGCCAGGATGTTGTTAATATTGGCAGAGCGACAGTGCTCCAATTCCGAAGAAGCTCCAACTCTTGACAAGAGGTCTCTGGATTTTGAACCCTTATTTTGTTTACTTTTATAAATTTCATAATTTATATTCATCATTTGTATGGACTAACAGTATAATTTTACTTTTGGAATCCAGGTATGAATATCTCAGAGATGCAGTGCTTCAGGCCAAAAGCGCAGGCATCGCTGCTGATTCGTCTAGAAATCCTATTGATAGTAGCACAGTGGATTTGCTTGAAGGCAAACTTGCCGTGCTACGCTTCCAAATGCAAATCAAACAAGAATTGGAGCTCATGGCTGCGCGGGTTGAAAATATTCCAAGCAGTTCTGAATCACCTAGTGTTCTGTTCCCTCGGGACAACATTCTTGCTGATGCAGAGAATGCTAAGGCTGCTAAGGATAAGGCAAATGAACTATCATTGAATCTCAAGAGTATCACTCAACTGTATAATGATTATGCTGTTCCATTTGGTCTCTGGGAGGTATGTTTTTTCTTTGTTTCATAGAACTTACTCACTTGGTCTTGCTTTTGTCAATTTATTATGCTTTTGCTGTGTCTCGATGATTCTTATATTCTCAAACTATGTATTAAACTCTTGCATAAAACTCCTACTACTATGCATAATAGCAAAGCTTATGGACACGCAACATTTTAAAAATATTGTTGAAATAAGAGATATTAGAGTCAGATGAAACTTGAAACAACAGGAATAATCACTTGTGGTGATAATGCTAGCCACCTAGGAGGCAAGCAGGATACTGAGTTTGACAGAAAATCAATAGGGAGATTCTGTGAGTTGGGATCGGTGGTACTCTGGGGACTGTTAGAAGTTAACTTCTCTCTCCGATAAACTTAATTTCGAAAGGATTTCCTTAGCTGTGGGACTTAGGCACCTAGTATGTATTCTTGTCCTTAATTATTATAGTATTGGGTGCATCAAACCCTGTTTACTTGTGTCATGTGGGGCTGACAGTACCAGCATCAGCCCAGGGCTCGAGATGCTGCCAGGGGCGCACCCAAGGAGGTCCAGGCTTAGACTATAATCAATGGCAATTAAGCTACCAGTTAGGGATTAAAACCCAGGGAGGTGCATGCGCAGCCAGCTGCAAAGCAGGAGCCCGAGGAGGCCAGGCGGCTGTGATTAATGGTATTTAGATGATGGTTGGGTCTTAGGAGTAATGACAGGGCTAGAACCAAGGAGCTTTCCTCCTATTTATATCCTGTAACCGGCTTATGTTGAATCAAGCAAGAAGAAACCTATCCTTAATCTCCCTGTTCTCTCTTAATCTCATCCCCTTCACCATAGGGCGTACAGGGGAGAAACCCCACACCATTATCGACCTGAGCTACGAGCTTCGTAGCCAGTGACCTCCTACCTTGGGCGCCAACGCCCTTGACAACTTGTAACTCTACACAGTTAGGACAGAAGGTTTCTAAATTAACTCTACACAGTTAGAATCATAACTGGGTTCAGGATATGAATTCTCAACATAATCGATCTCCTGAATCTAAGTTTTAGACAGTATTCGTTTGTTTGTTGCCGTTGGTACTAGGAGTTCCCTGTATCTACCAAATCTAGCATCTATATTGGGTTATTAGCAAATGATTTCTCTTAAAAAGACTTGGAATTTTTTTTGTCAGGTTTGCTTGGAAATGCTAAGCTTTGCTAATTACTCTGGAGATGCTGATAGCAAAATTGTTCGAGAAATTTGGGCTAGACTCCTTGATCAGGCACTTACAAAAGGTGGTGTTGCAGAAGCATGTTCTGTGGTGAAAAGAGTAGGCTCGAAACTTGATCCTGCAGATGGAGCTTGTTTACCTTTAGATATAATATGCCTTCATCTTGAAAAGGCTGCATTGGTAATGTGTATATTCTGTATTTTCCATACATGCATACTCGAAGGACAGGCTTGGTGCAGTTGGTGAGTGCTAGCTCGCCGAGTCACCAGGTCCTGGGTTCGAAGCCGTCTCTCTGCAGAATTTGTGCGGGGGTAAGACTTTGCTTCGGTTATTCCCTTCCCCAGACCCCACTCGTGTGGGAGCCTCTGGCACTGGGTCTGCCCTTTTTTTTTCCATACATGCATACTCGAGACTAACTGTGAGAGCATTCCACTGTGGTACTCATATTATCCTGCTCTTATCTACAGGATAGATTAAGTTCAGGAGAAGAATTAGTTGGTGATGATGATGTTGCAAGAGCTCTTCTTGGTGCCTGTAAAGGTCTTCCTGAACCTGTACTTGCTGTGTATGATCAACTGTTATCTAACGGTGCAATCATACCCTCACTAAATCTGAAGCTGCGCCTGCTGCGATCAGTTCTTGCAATCCTCCGTGAGTGGGGGATATCTGTCGTTGCACATAGGCTAGGCACCACTAGTGCTGGCGCTTCATTCTTTCTTGATGGAACATTCTCACTAAACCAAACAGGGACTGCAAATCTAGGCGCTCGAGATAAAATAATTAGTTTGGCGAACAGGTAAGTCTAAACGTTAATGACATTTACATTTATGATTCTCTTTCATCTGGACTACTACTGTTTCATACAAATGTGCTCTTATCAATTGTTTGAACGCTGTTAAATCCTTAAAAAATTCATCGCATTGTTCCACTACTTGATTTACTTTTATTTTGCTATGTGAATCTTGCTACCACCTCACACATCTATTAGACCATTCTCTTACATTGTATTGCAATTTCAGGTACATGACTGAGGTGAAGCGATTAAACCTTCCACAGAACCAAACGGAGAATGTCTACCGCGGTTTCCGTGAACTTGAGGAGAAATTACTATCTCCTTATTAGGCAATTTTCAGTTGGTCCTCAAGATTGTAAACGATGATCCTGCATCTGTTGTTGTACCACAAACCAAGGAATAGAGTCGAAGGCTTCTGGATTCACCTCAGCATGATCTCTATTGTTACTTACACTTATCTGCAAGAACCCAAGGCTGCATTAATCATTATTAATCAGAGGTTATTCATGACAGTGTGCAGCCTTCTTTTATTTGACTTCGAGCCAGTATGAATTACAGAGCTGCTGATGTGGAAAATTGTCTAGCTGTGTTCATTACTTGCTAATCTAGTGGTAGATGCTGCTGATCCCGTTCTACCTGAATCCGGGAAACAGCTGGAGAACTCGGGCCGGACTTTGAACCAGAACAAACATCTAGCTGTTGAATACAAGTTGGTTTTCATGTTGGAAATGAAATTTAGTATGTACCATGACATTGTACAGTTCGATAGTAGATTATTCAGAGTGTTGTAAGCTTTGTAGCTTATGTGTTTGTTGGCATGAAGGTATCATTTCAGTAGCTGAAAAAGTAAACGTTATATTGTCAGAAATGTGGAATTCTAGGTCCTTTTTGTTCCATCTGCTTGGTTTTCGTTTTCCTCCTTTGCTTTGTCACGTTTTGCCGGGCCCGATGGTGATGGATAGGATAATATCGGTTGGGTTAACTATACACAATTCTCCAAAAGTGTGATGATGTCCAATATGGCATGGATGCAAACAACGTCAAGGCTATGCCCGACATTGTTGTGTAATGTGTTTCAAGCAGATGAAGTTGGCCGACAAGTATTTCCTCCGCACTTGAGTAGTGCCTTGTTTTACTCGACTGCTAGTATAAGAATCGTCTCCCCGAGCTTACCGTCTCGACTACTAGTATAAGAATCATCTCCCCGAGCTTACCGTCGGTATTGGACACATGATCAAGGAACTGAATTGGTGAACCATGCATGTTTATTGCAAGATAAATTTAGCTGTGGAACACTGCACTTTCGTGAAATTGGTTGTGGAACACTGAAGTATATTTTCTTCGCTGTAGAACACTTAAATTCTTTGCTGTAGGACACTGCACAGTGTATCTAGAGCAAATAAAAAAAAAGTAGTGTCCTGCCACCAATACCATGAATGTTGCAAAGGATACAGTGTCCTGCCGCCAATTCCATGAATGTTGCAAAGGACAGCGTATCGCCAGGTTGCCTTTGTCAATTTCTCGGAATGTGGTGAGCACTCTTTAGTCTTTTATACAAATGGTTCGTGAAATCTGCAAACTGATTTACGCAAAATCAGCCTAATGGCTTAGTTCAAAGGATCCATTGCTTTAGTGCAGAAGTCGATTTGGCACATGCAGCGGGGGAACATCGCTTCTTCACCTGGCTGTTGGTCCAGTCCAAGATCCTAACGGCGGACAGGTTTTCAGCAAGAAATTGGCCTTGCTGTGTTCATTGTCCCTTTGCGCAGGAGGTTCGGCTGCATGTGCGGAATTGGGCTGGGGAATGCTCGCCATGAAAAAAAAAAACAATGACACCGTTGTAATGTGATAAGCAAAATATTCACTTTGCTGATAAAGCATGAGGAACGATGCCGGAAAAGTGTAATTGCAATTGGGCATACCTTAAAAGGCAGATTAAGAAAGGTCTTCCTGCAGAAAGTTGTTGCTGAAGCAGAAAAACATGTAGACAAAAATGACGTACAATCTGCACATTTTGGAATCTCACAGATGACACAATGACTCTTTGGTCACTGTCAGACATGAGAACACATCCAAGTGCCTGTTTGGATCAGCTAGGGCTAGTTTCTCGTTGGGGCCAAAAATTACTAGTTGTAGGCTTGGCTAACAAATTAGCCCACCTGTTAGTCCCCCCTGTTTGGATATGCTAGGGCTAATTTTGGCTAATTCTTAGCAGCTGACAATTACCCCTTGGTATCCAAACAGGTCCTAAGGCAGATCTGATTTGCTTCCATCTTCGATGTGCGTACCTTGACCCCATGAAACTAACCATTTATCTACAAGTATCATGATATCTGAAGAGATTCCTCCATCTTTAGACAGCTCCTGAGTTGCTTTATTTATTAAGCCTACCATTTTCAAATGATTACTGTGCACCACGTCTTTTTGGAGAACAACTTTCAAAAGCTCACATCCTTTACTGGCCTGTCCCTGTGCTATCAACGAATTTGTTAAATTTAATAGGGAAAAAATATCCAAGTCAAAACCTTTCGCCTTCATCTCTTCATAGTAGTTCAATGCAGTCTCCATTCGACCACACTTGCACAGTCCATTAACAAAAGCAGTATATGCTATCTCATTTGGTGAACAGCCTTTTTCCCTCATTTTGCACCACAAAACGATGGCTTCATCGGGCCTTCCAGCATTACAGAGTCCATCTAACAAGCTTGTATATGTAACAACTGTTGGTGGCTTCTCTTCATCAATCATCTTATCTACGCAGGTGATTGCTTTGTCAATCCTGCCAGACTTGCACCAAATATCAATCATAAGATTGTAGGTAACTACAGAAGGAAACATACCCTTACTCAACATTTCTTCCATGATTTCTTGCGCCTCATCAAACTTACCTGCTTTCCGGAATCCATTTATCAAGATATTATGTGCCACCACATCTGGAAGATAACATTTGGAAGAAATGTCACGGAAAATCCCTAATGCATTTTCTATCTCTCCAATTTTACACATCCCATTCATGGCAGCAGAGTACGTGACAATGTCAGGAAGAAATCCTAATTTTAACATTTCATCGAGAAATTGCAAGGCTTCTGTTATCCTGCCACTGAAACAAAGCTGTTGCACCATCTCTGTGCAGTTCTTAATCCATGGTTTGTGCGTGTTTGTCCGCATCTCCCTCAGCAGATCAGTGGCAGCACTAGTATCTTTTCTTCTACAAATACCATAAAACAATGAATTATATGTGAACTCAGAGGGTTTCAAACCAAGATCCTTCATTTGGTTGAATATCTCATATGCTTCATCTAGTCTATCCGAATTGCACAATTCAAGTATCAAATCATTAAACATCAAAAGCTTTCCCTTGCAACCAAGGCCAACCATGTCCTTTATGAGAGCCAAAGCCAGATCCAGCTTCTTAACCTTACAAAGGCCGCACACAACAATGTTAAACGAATCAGAGTTTGGTTTAACATCCTCACTGATAACAAAAATATGCACACCAACAGTATCATCGTCGCACCATGGAGCTGAGCAACTGATATGCTGCTTCTACCTCTCCATGGTTAGTAAGACCTTCAAGAATCACATTATATAATAAGACAGCACTGCCAGGTTTCAGATGCACTGCATTTTCGTTAAAGAATGGGCCAACAGTAGAGAATTCTCCTCGTCTACAGAATGTCTCAATCATCTTCTTGAGCAAGCGGACATCAGATGTAACCCTGTCCCTCTTCATATCCTCAAACAATTTCACAGCCTTCCCCATCTCGTTTCCATCACACAGCCCCTCAATTAACACACTGTACATCGCCAAATCCACACTGAATCCATAACTGGCCATCTTACCAAACATATCCATGGTCACATCAACCCTCCCCTGCCTGGCAAACCCATGTACTAGAACGCTCAATGTCTTCTCGCTTGGTCGCATGCCAAGTGCCTCCATCCTCCCAATCAGCTCAACTGCATCCTCCACCTTTCCCCACTTGCTGAACGCCACAGCAAGCATAGTCAACACATGCTCATCCACCCAGGCCCTCTCGCTCATTCTCTGTAACACGGCGCTCGCGTCTTCAGGACGCCCCGCGTTGCAATAGCAAATTTAGGAGCGAGGTGAGCGTGTACCTGTCGACGCTCTCCTCACCGCACCTCGCCACCATCTCGTGCAACCGCGCCTCGGCGTCTTCCGCGCGGCCGGCCTTAGCGAGCGCGTCGAGGAGGCAGTTGTACGTGTACGAGTTTGGGGCGCAGCTGAGCGTCGTCCTCGCTGCATCAAAGACGCGGGCAGCGGTGTCCGGGAGGCCAGCCGCGCCGAGGCGGCGGAGGAGGAACCCCAGCGCGCCGGACGTCATGGAGCAGCGAGAGGCGAGAGCGTCGGTGGCGAGGCGGTCGAGGTGCGCGCGCTGGTGCGGTGGCAGGAGTGATGCCATGGCGTTGAGGGAATAGCAGGAGTGGCGGAAGCCCGGCTGCTCGGCGGCCCAGCGGAAGAAGTCGAGCGCGTGGCGCCAGGACGGCAGGCGGAGGATGACGGACTCTGCGGCGGGCGGCATAAGGTACGCCGCGAGGCGGCGGAGGCGCGCCGCGTCACGGGTGGCGCGCGGGCGGGAGAATTCGTCGAGCAGGTGGTGCGCGAGGAAGCCCGGGGATGAGGGGGTGGGCGCGGCCGGCGGAGCGGCGGCGGCGGTGGTGGCGAAGGACTGGAGCAGGAATAGCGACGAGGGCGCGCGGCCGAGGCGGCCTAGAGACATGGGAATGGCCGGTGGCGAGCTTGGCGTGGCCTTGGGCGGAGTGGCGGCAGGAGGTTCTGGAGTCGACTGTGGGGACGGGGCTGGTTTCGGGTTTGTCTGTGGAACTGGAAAAAACCGGGAATCCTAAGGTAGACTACTGATGTTCCAGGTGTCCCGGCCCTCTCCGCTTTTTTTTTCCCCGTCAGCAGTATAGATGGCTTTGACTTTGAGGTTTCTGCCTTCCTCGCCGCTGCCATGTCCTCCGTCGCCGCCCGAGCTCTCACGTCCGTCTCCCGCGCAGCCTTCTCTTGGAAGCCGGTAAGTCAGCGACGCTGTAGTGTTTACCCAAAAACATTTGTCTGAAACTCTGGCAGACTAACCCCTACTCTGCCAGACGGGGCGCCCGCAGCAAACGCTGGCGGCGGCGGTGAGCAGGTCGGGCGTGGGGCTCCACTCGGGAGCGCGTCTCACCGCCACGCTGTTCCCGACGCAAGCTGGCGAGGGTAGGTATTTCGTCGTGGAGGGCGAGGAGGAGGCGAGGGTGGCGGCAGAGGTGGGGAACGCCGAGCCACGGTCGCAGCTCTGCACGACGCTTCGGCGAGGCGAAGGCGCCCACACGCGGGTCCGGACGGTGGAGCACCTTCTCTCGGCGATGGAGGCGCTTGGCGTCGACAACTGCCGTATCGCGGTTAGCGGCGGTGATGAGGTGCGCGGATGTTTGCTCATTTCCCACCTTGTTTTAGTTCCCTACTTCCAATGTTAATTCCTTAGGTGGGAAGGTGTTGAGTTATCGTTGTGTTTTCGATTTATGTGAAAGTGCATAAGCAATGCCAGATTCCTTTGCTTGATGGATCAGCGCAAGAGTGGGTAGAAGCAATACAAAGCGTTGGCCTGTGTGCGGCAGAGGACGCCAATGGGCAAAAGTTGGATAAACTGGTGCCTGAAATTCATGAGCCTGTTTACCTACGGAGAGATGATTGCTTTATAGCTGCATTCCCTAGCTCGCAAATCCACATCACCTATGGCATTGATTTCCCAAAGGTATATTCATTTCTTCCTCTTCAAATAAGTAAAAAGCTAGTTCGTTACGGATATGAAACTGGATCATGTCTTATGACCAGTGATGCATTGTTTATAAACTTATCAATAACAGTAGACCATTATATACACAAATAGGCTGGGTTCTTCGGTCACTATAAGTTTGAACATAGATAAATGTCACCCCAGATTGACTTTTTTGGATCTGATTTTGCTCTGTGTTCATGTATGACATGATTTACTTGGAGCCCATTGCATCGCTTTGATATCCATGTTGTGGCTGCCTTTTCAGTTTGCCAATGTTTTATGGCTTAGGCCAAGGCAGGATGTATCGCATCACCAATATATATCTACTCTGTTGCTCTTTTTTTCTCTCAAACATGCAAGAGAGCTGTGTATCATACTCTATTGCTCATACAAATAATGTGTGCTGGAACATGAGAATTAAGGTTAAACATTTTTGTTTATGAGTTGTTTAGGCTTAGCTTTGTTCTTGTTAATGTTATGGCCATCAATTGTTACTTTATGGAAGAAGGAAGAAGTACTAGTATACTATCTTTCTTGTTTGTTAGTAAAATGTCCATGCATTGGTTCAGTCTGATACCTTGTGTTGTGCTTACTGTATGACATCTGGTGTCATATTTTCTAACTTCTAACTGCTTTTGGACTACTATAATGTTGAAAAAGTTTCAGACTTGTATGTAACTTGAGCAAAGTGCGCATCTATTGCAGGTGCCAACGATTGGGTGTCAATGGGTTTCTACATTCCTGGATGATAATATATACTCAAGCAAGATTGCGCCTGCAAGAACTTTCTGTATATTTGAAGAGGTTTACTCATACATCTAGCATATGTTTTTCATCACTTCTGTCTCCTTTTGGTAATATGCATTTGCATTCTCTCTCTTATAAGATTACATTACCTGCTACTATCCTGTATTTACAACTGTTTGGGTTCACATTTACATGTATACTTGAGAAAACCTCCTTATGTAGGACTAAGTTACTTACCTAGCACATGGTTAATGCTAATTTACTTTGTCATGAACTGATGATTTTGTGATACATGGCTTTATATTCATTTTCATCTTCTAGGGTACTCTATAACAATTGCATTATTCTTGCTTGGATAAGGACTTTAAAGTACCTCCTATGTTGTCCTCACAAGTTTGCTGCCTTTGTCCTGTGTGCGGTGTGCCTTTTCTTTTCCTTGGAAGGCTCCAAAATTATTTGTTACAAGTTTCTCACAATCTTCTGTCCCTGCAGCACTGCTTCTTTTTTCTCCTGTTATTTTTGGGAGGTTGCAAGATCCTTTGTTATGGGAATCTGTATTGATATTTTTTCTTTTGTTAAAAGACATTTTTGGGTCATGAATCACACATACATAGTGACTCACTTCCGCTTGCTGCATTTTTGAGTTCTACAGGTTGAAAAAATGCGTGCTGCTGGACTCATCAAAGGAGGGTCACTAGAAAATGCTATGGTTTGCAGGTGAAGAACAATATGCTGGAAAATGTTACTTGTTTATTTAACGTTGTGTAGAACTGCCTACTAGAGTCTAGAGGTATCCTAGTTGGCCAATTTATTGAAGGTTTATATTCTTCTGGATCTATGTGATGTTGTGAATACAAGGCAACCCACAGTTCAGACTTATTTCAATATCTGTAGTGCAACTACAACATTAACCTTTTGTTGGTTTATTTCTTAAATATCTTATTGTTGAACTTGTGATTCTCATTACTTGGGCTAACCCTAGAGGGGTAGCAATATATGTCATACATGGGCCTCATGGGCCTAGCCACATGGGCCTAATACTCACACTCCAACAGCCCCCCTGCAGTCTGAACTACCCGTCGCAGCGGAGTTACAGACTGGACATGAATGAAAAGAGAAAAGAAGCCACACACACAACCCCCTCACAGACTCAACTAGCCACTGGTGATGTTGAGGCTGGAACGAAACTCGGTGAAGGTCGAGGACGGGAGGCCCTTGGTGAAGATGTCGGCAAACTGGGAGGTGGTCGGGACGTGGAGGACTCGAACATCGCCGATGGCGACTCGATCGCGGACGAAGTGTAGGTCAATCTCCACATGCTTGGTCCGCTGGTGCTGAACAGGGTTGGTGGAGAGGTAGACCGCACTGACGTTGTCGCAGTAGACGAGTGTGCTCCAGGAGAGAGGGCTATGGAGCTCGGCAAGGAGCTGCCTGAGCCAGGAAGCCTCTGCCACGCCGTTAGCGACAGCGCGGTACTTCGCCTCGGCATTGGAGCGGGAGACCACCGGCTGGCGCTTGGACGACCAGGACATCAGGTTGCAGCCCAGAAAGACCGCGTAGCCGGAGGTAGAGCGCCGAATGTCCGGACACCCGGCCCAGTCCGCGTCAGTGTAGACGACGAGCTCGGTGGAAGAAGACCGGTGAAGGAGCAAGCCGTAGTCGACAGTGCCGCGGAGGTAGCGGAGGAGGCGCTTGAGAGCGGTGAGGTGGGGCTCCCGGGGATCATGCATGTGAAGGCATATCTGCTGCACTGCATAGGTGATGTCAGGCCTAGTGAAAGTAAGGTACTGAAGTGCACCTGCAAGACTCCGATAAGCCGTGGGGTCTGTCACTGAGTTGTCCTCGGCCTCTGACAGCTTGCCCTGGGTGTCAACCGGAGTGGAGCAGGGCTTGCAGTCAGTCATTCCAGCTCGCTCCAGGATATCAAGAGTGTACTGCCGCTGGTGAAGAAGAAGCCCAGTGGGTCGAGACTCAGCAGTGACCCCGAGGAAGTGGTGGAGTACCCCGAGATCCTTCACAGGAAACTCCTGCTGGAGAGAGCTGATGATCCGGCGGAGGAGTGACGGGCTGGAGGCTGTGAGGACAATGTCATCAACATAGAGCAGTAGGTAGGCAGTCTCAGCTCCATGGTGATAGATGAACAGTGATGTATCTGACTTGGCCTCTACAAACCCCAGTGTCAACAGGAAAGTAGCAAGCCGAGAGTGCCACACCCGAGGGGCCTGCTTGAGGCCGTAGAGAGACTTGTTGAGCCGGCAGACCATGTCAGGACGAGAAGAGTCAACAAACCCCGCCGGCTGGCTGCAGTAGACTGTCTCAGTAAGAGTCCCGTGCAGAAAGGTATTCTTGACGTCCAGCTGATGCACGGGCCAGGAGCGAGCGATAGCCAGTGAGAGCACCGTGCGAACGGTGGCCGGCTTGACCACTGGGCTGAAAGTCTCATCGTAGTCAACTCCAGGGCGCTGAGTGAAACCCCGGAGCACCCAGCGAGCCTTGTACCGCTCAAGGGTACCATCAGCCCAACGCTTGTGGGTCCAGATCCACTTGCCGGTGACGACGTTGGAGCCGAGCGGACGAGGCACCAGATCCCATGTCTGGTTGGCGAGGAGAGCCGTGTACTCCTCTTCCATCGCGCGGCGCCAGTGGGGGTCCAACAAGGCGTCGCGAACGGAACAGGGTACAGGAGAGACCTGCGTGTCGCCGGGCATCACCGCGAGAGCCCGGGACCGCAGGGTACTAGCCGCGTGCCGCGTCACCATAGGGTGGACATGCCGCGGGTGTCGGTGAAGGAGCGGAGGGTGGTACACTTGCGGTACAACGCGGCCGGCCGGTTGCCGCGGCGGTGGTGTAGGCGTTCCCGGCGGAGAAGAAGAGGCCACCTGTGGTGGCTGAGGTAGCGGAACGGCCCGTGCACAGCGCTGGTAGACGCGCACCGGCTGAGCGAAACGCCCGACCGCGCACGATACCAACAGACGCTTTGTGAGGAGAATTCAGGAGGCAGAGATCGGGGAGGCTTTGAAGAGGATGAAGGGAGGTAAAGCGATGGGCCCTGATGGTATCCCCATTGAGGTGTGGAGATGCCTAGGCGTCAGAGCGATAGTATGGTTAACTAAGCTTTTTAACCTTATTTTTCGGTCTAACAAGATGCCTGAAGAATGGAGAAGTATATTAGTACCTATCTTCAAGAACAAGGGAGATGTCCAAAGTTGTACTAACTACCGTGGGATTAAGTTGATGAGTCATACGATGAAGCTCTAGGAGAGGGTTATCGAGCATCGCCTAAGGAGAGTGACACGTGTGACCCAAAATCAGTTTGAGTTCATGCCTGATAGGTCGACCATGGAGACGATTTTCTTATTACGACAATTGATGGAGAGATATAGGGAGCAGAAGAAGGACTTGCACATGGTCTTTATTGACCTCGAGAAGGCATATGACAAAGTACCGAGAAATGTTATGTGGTGGGTCTTGGAAAAGCACAAAGTCCCAACTAAGTACGTTACCCTCATCAAGGATATATACAGAGATGTGGTGACGTTTGTCCGAACATGTGATGGCGACACCAGTGACTTTCCAATTAAAATAGGACTGCATCAGGGATCAACTTTGAGCCCTTATTTATTTGCTTTGGTGATGGATGAGGTCACAAGGGACATACAAGGTGATATCCCTTGGTGTATGCTCTTTGCTGATGATGTGGTGCTAGTTGACGACAGTAGGATAGGGGTTAATAGGAAGTTAGAACTATGGAGGCACACGTTAGAGTCGAAAGGGTTCAGACGTAGTAGGACCAAGACTAAGTACATGAGGTGCGATTTCAGCGCGACTAGACATGAGGAGGGAGACGTTAGCCTCGATGGGCAAGTGGTGGCCAAGAAGAATACTTTTCGGTATTTAGGATCGATGCTACAAAAGGATGGCGACATTGATGAAGATGTTAGGCATAGAATTTCAGCCGGCTGGTTGAAATGACGTCAAGCTTCTGGCGTCCTCTGTGACAAAAGGGTGCCTTAGAAGGTGAAAGATAAGTTCTATAGGACGGCGATTCGCCCGGCGATGTTATACGGTGTTGAGTGTTGGCTTACAAAAAGACGACATGTCCAGCAATTGAGTGTAACAGAGATGCGTATATTGCGTTGGTGTTATGGGCACACAAGGAGGGATAGAGTCCGGAACGATGATATTCGGGATAGGGTTGAGATGGCACCAATTGAGGAGAAATTGATTCAACATCGGTTGAGATGATTTGGACATGTTCAACGGAGGCCTCCTAAGGCGCCGGTGCGTAGTGGGGTTCTAAAGCGGGCCGATAATGTAAAGAGCGGTAGAGGTCGACCTAAACTAACTTGGGACGAGTCCGTTAAGAGAGACCTTAAGGAGTGGAATATCTCTAAGGATTTAGCTATGGACAGGAGTGCTTGGAGACTGGCAATCAACGTGCCTGAACCGTGACCTCTTTCTGTCTTGTGCCTTTTATGTCCCTTTAGGTGTCTCCCTGTTTATCGTCTCTTTGGGGTTTCATCTCTGGCCTATCTCAATTTGCTTGGAACGAAAGGCTATGTTTTTGTTGTATAAAGTCATCAACATCAAGTCAGCTAGTAGTTGACCATCCAGCAGTGGTGTGCAGTGTGCCACGTAATTCAACCAGCAGGACCATTGGGACTGCTGTTTTCTTATTCTTTCCTTTCAAAACTTCGCGCCTTGATGATGTTGCGACTTATGGGCTGCGAATGAAACTGTTGCATTATTTGAAATCTGAATTATGTGTTTTCTCTCAACTCGTATACTGCTTGTTTGGTAATTTGACAGCATATCTGGTGGTTGGCTGAATCCACCACTGCTGTTTGAGGATGAACCTTGCCGCCACAAGATTTTAGATCTTATTGGTGACTTCTCGCTGTTTGCACAGTATGGTAGCCAGGGTTTTCCAATTGCTCATATAATTGCCTATAAGGTACCTTCTTTATTCAACTTACTACTGTCTTGTTATGTGTCTTATAAGTTAACAAATAACAACTGCCGCATCACTTCCTTTCCTTTACTTAAAAATCATAGAAGAGTCGCCTCTTTAAATTTCAGGTTCATGCTCTTCTTCTCACTAGTTAGGGCAAGTACATTGCTACATGTCAGTCTCATACTCCATCTCATGCAGTGTCTGATGCGTAGGAAAGAGAGAGAGGTGAGAGAAAGAGGTCGTTGTTTCGCGAAACAACTGTCTCATGAGCTTAAATTTAAAATTATGAGACAACTATTGTACCATTGTATGAGTTGTTGTGATCATGCAACTCACAACTTTACTTTTATTGTATGCATAAATTAAGGAATTGTGAATTACCATGAGATAGCTTAAAAGACAACCATTGTACATATTGTCTATTAAGTCGCCTTAAAATTACGTGGTACTACATGAGACCGCATACAAGACAACACCAGTGTACTTGCCATTAGTCCTTGTAACTTCTGCATTTTTGTTTCGCATTATTTTTTATTTTGGATCCTATGTGTTCACTGTTTTTGAAATTACTGCTCAGTCAAACTGTTGGTTTTCGTTTACTGATACATATCTTCTTGATCATGTATAACTAATAAAAAACTTGATTTTCACCGGATATTGGTAACATGTTGGTGGTCATTTTGTGTTGACTTCTCACACATAAAGTGTTACATGTGACTCTGTTCATTTTATTTACTTTTTGTAAGTTGGTCTCTCATTTTAGGGAGTTTCATTTTGCACTGTCTCGCCTTTTATAGTTTTGGCTTAGTAGTTCCTTTATAAAGTTAATTTTCAATCCCATTTGTAGTGGTAGGTAAAAAGATCATGTAGTTCATGACAGTGAATACACCAGACACTGACTTCATATACCGTTAATAGATTTTCAATCCCAGTTGTAGTGGTAGGTACAAAGATCATGTAGTTCATGACAGTGAAAACACCAGACAGTGACTTCATATACCGTTAGTAGATCAGAGGCATAGTAAAAGTTGGGCCATAATTATAGATATCCAAAAGGGTACATCAATACTAACAAAGAGTACCGTTACTGTGATTTCAACTAAAGCCTTGGAAGTTGCATTGACACTCGTTATTCTGATGTGACCTTATGCTACAGACCACCTGCTTTTTTTTTCGTTTTGTTTTGTTGGCGCATCACAAGCTTATGCTTTCAAGCAACATGTGGTTCTGAGATAATATTGTTTGTCTGAGGCCATAGCATATTCTCTGCGTACCCTTTTTGTGCAAGAAGATTCTGTCTAAGAGAAACAGATTGAAATTGATTTCTTTGTTTTCCCTTCTACTTTGTTTGTCTTGTTTATGCTAATCCTTGGGGCTCTCTTGTGGCACCTGAACTTAACTTTTTCCTTTTCTGTGACAAAGGCTGGTCACGCGCTGCACGCTGATTTTTCTCCGCCATCTGTCTGGAAAGAACACTGTGGACCAAGAACAACTTGCTGGGCAATGTTCAAATGTATACGGCTCATATTCATCGTATGTTCGGTAGTGGTTAGAAAGCCACATTTCAGGACAAGCACCCGGTGACCCTTTATGATTCGTAGGGTTCTATTGTGACATTCGTTATCCTTCAGATTCGTAGGCTGCTGCAGCAACTCTTTGCCTTTCAGAAAATTGATTTTGCCGACCCGTGTGGAGTTTGATAAAACTTTGTATGGAAGATCATTTTTTGTCCATCATACTTCTAGTTTGCATGCTCCAGCAAGCAGAGTCTGCAGAGATCCCTCCTTTGGCCTTGTTTAGATCCGCCGAATCGGCGCCGGCGGCACTGTGCCGAATCACTGTAGCTTTTCGTTTTTATTTGGTAATAATTGTCCAAACTTTGATTAGTTAGGCTTAAAATGTTCGTCTCGTAAAGTACAATAAAACTGTACAAATAGTTTTTGATTTTATTTACATTTAGTACTTCATGCATGTGCCGATATTTCGATGTGATGGAGAATTTTAGACCTTTGATCCGGCCCATGTTTAGATCACCTCAAAATTCCAAGTTTTTTCACTCTCTCTCCATCACATCAATTTTTAGCCGCTTGCATGAAGTACTAAATGTAGGTAAAAAAAATATCTAATTACACAGTTTAGTTCAAAATCACGAGATGAATCTTTTGAGCCTAGTTGGTCTATGATTGGACAATATTTGTCAAATAAGACGAAAGTGGTACTATTCATCAGGTTGAAAAAATCTTCAATCTAAACAAGGGCCCGGTTGCAGAGCAGAAAAGCTGTCATGCCATCCCAGCAGTGGCTGTGGCTCGGGGTCGCCGGTCGCCACGTCATGGTCGCCCCTTTTCCCTGTGGATAACCACGAACAGCGTTGAGGTGGCACTGCGACGCGCGGGTGGACGACTGGACCCGGAAAGCGGCGTCCTCGCGCGGCGTGGGAAAAACTGCCCATGGTGGCGGCTGATGGAGAAAAGGCGACCGAAAGTGCGAGCGCCCGCGGCCCGCGGCCCTCGGAAGCAGCCGCCTTCCTCGGTTCCTCCTCCCGCCGGTCTGCGGCCTCATGTCGGATTCGTAAGAGCAGGTATAGCCGGTCTGCGGCCTCATGTCGGATTCGTAAGAGCAGGTATAATAGCAGGCTTTTAAGTAGCTAAATGCTGAGGAGATGAGGAGAGACAAGAGGAGAGAGAGTAGAGGTGGGCTGTAAGTTTACAATCAGTTTAGATATAAGAACGTATGTGAGAAAGATAAGTGAACCATATATTAATAATGAGGAGCTAATTATTACTATATAAGTAGTCTGAGAGAATAAACAAGGCTGCAAAGAAATCTTACCACCAGCAAACCCACTGTATTATTAGCCTTCCTCCAATCGGTGCTTCGCTTGTCAGTTGGGCTCGGGCTCTCAGCTGCTTCGTCCCCATTGGGCGGGCGGATGACTCGACTAGATGTTGCTGGAGCCACGGGTTGTTCGGTCAGAGATGGTGGTCCTGAGCTGACAGCCATCGCCATCTGCGACTCCTCGTCGTGGGCTCGTGGTCCGGCCCTACGCTCTGTTGCGATCTGCCAGTCGGAAGCCACGGCCGGCTCGAGCTGACGGTTACTCCGTCTTTTACAGGCACACAGCATGCCCTTGTATAGTTCTCAACTTCTTCCCTAAATTTTACTATGCAAAAAGAAGATTCTCCGTCACATCAAATTATCGGTAAATGTATGGAGTACTAAATGTAGATGAAATTAAAAACTAATTACACAGTTTTGTTGTACTTTGCGAGACGAACATTTTGAGCCTAATTAGTCAAAGTTTGAACAATTTTTACCAAATAAAAACAAAAGTTGCTATAGTACGATGTGACCTGCACTATTCTAAGTTGGGGCAACTAACCACGGGCCATGAGTTAATCCGTTTCATCTCACGCGACAGCGACAGAAACGAGCTGCGTCTGCATTCTGCGAGGGCCGAGTACACGCCACTCAGCACACGTGTCGGCTGGCCGGCTTGATCACGCGCTAATCCGCTTTTAGCGGGACCGCAACCGTGCGTACGCAGAATGGCGTCGCGAAGCAGGAGTATCGCATCAACGGAAGAATAGCAGGCGGCAGATCGATTGGGCCAAAAAAATGCAACACCAACGCCAAACCGCCAAACGAACGCTTCCAAACGACGGGCATGGACTGGGCTGGAGTAGCACTCCGGTAATCCAGGCTCTCCGGCACATCATAAACCGTCGCTTTCACTTCCTGAGTTCCTGAGAAAATTTTTTGACAAAATATATATTAAAAAAATATTAATATTCATGGTACATAATTAGTATTATTAGAAAGATCTTTGAATCTAGTTTTTTAATAAATTTATTTAGAGGTACAAATGTTACACGTATTTTCTATAAATCAAATCAAACTTGTGGTATGAAAAAAAAAACGATCAATAATATGGGACACAGGGAATACGTACGGCAGCTCACTTGCGCGTCACCAGTCACCACCGGAACCAAAGTGCGGGAACCAAAGTGCGGCCGTGAGTGGCACGCACAGAAAGATTCGGCGTCAGGTGGGTTTAGCCACGGCCACTGGCCATCGGAAGCCAGCCGTCTATCCTTTCTCGGGGGGCGCAAAAAGAATTCGCGAAAGCCGAGCCCCGAGATTCCCAGCATCCCGTACGCGCATCGCCACAGCCTCCGCCATCCTGTGCTGTCCAGGCTTTCCTGCTGCTGCTGGGTGCTGGCACTACTGTACTCTACTCCTACTAGGTCCTCGTTTAGATTGAAGATTTTTTCAACCTGATGAATAGTACCATT
The DNA here is from genome assembly GCA_038087645.1 of Saccharum hybrid cultivar R570. Taxonomy (NCBI): domain Eukaryota; kingdom Viridiplantae; phylum Streptophyta; class Magnoliopsida; order Poales; family Poaceae; genus Saccharum; species Saccharum hybrid cultivar. The sequence continues at coordinate 9,752,129 of JAQSUU010000043.1, read as the reverse complement.
TTCGTCTTATTTGATAAATATTGTCCAATCGTAGACCAACTAGGTTCAAAAGATTTATCTCGTGATTTTGAACTAAACTGTGTAATTAGATATTTTTTTTACCTACATTTAGTACTCCATGCAAGCGGCTAAAAATTGATGTGATGGAGAGAGAGTGAAAAAACTCGGAATTTTGAGGTGATCTAAACATGGGCTAGGAGTAGTAGGTGTACTCCGTACTAGGATCCAGATCTTATCCTCGGCCATATGGCGACAAAATACAAAAAGTTTTCAAGATTTCCCATCACATTGTATATATTGACACATGAATGGAGTATTAAAATGTAGGTAAAAAAATAACTAATTACACAGTTTGTCTGTAAATGTCGAGACGAATCTTTTGAGCCTAATCAATCCATGATTGGACAAAGTTTATCAAATACAAACGAAAAGTGCTACAGTGCTTTTTCAAAATCTTTTTGCAAACTAAACATGGCCCTCGTATTCTTTTCACTGCTAGTGTACCGGTCACCTGAGCCTCACTTCAAAAGATAATCCACACCTGACCCTTTGTGTTTGTGTTTGGGCTTGGCTGTTTGTTGTTGTATGCAGCGGCAGAACCATGAGCCATGCATCTGTTTCGAACAGAACAAAACTTGATTGGACAAAAGAAATCGCGGTCCAGCACCTAATACTCCCTCTCCTAGGAATCTTGCTGATCCGTGTAAAACTTTGTGCGCTACTTTTGTGCTACTGTGGTGCTATTTCTTTTTCCGAGCAAAATATGGTGCCTTTTCCATTACTGAGCAACCTGGCACACATATCGAGCTGTTGCTGAGCACGTTACCTTGATGGTAACATCAAACAAATAAAGCAGTTAGATGAGTGATTTGTGTCGCATAATTGCTTGGCATACCCATTCAGATCGTAGTTCTTTGTAAAATCTCAAGGGCTTATTTCAGTCGAGGAAATCTCACTTTCTATCTTTGGAGCCACTAGGGTGAGTCGATGGCCGAGAGAACGAACAGTGGAGTGGAGGGGAGCGGGACGGTGATGGCAGTCAAAATCCGTCGGCGATTTTGATGCCCTGTCACGGTGGCTTCTCTTTTGCGTTGGCAGTAGCCAATTGGTCATGCAAGAAATTATAGAGCCAAGAGCAACTTTGAGAAAACCAATCACCTTTTTCTATAAACTGACATATAGTGAGAATGAGACCGAGAAACATGCTATCTGTTTACACATGCTGTACTTTCTTTTACTCCTCTGATTTAGAGTTTCTTTGGCACGGCTCCAGCTTCCGGTTTCTTATAGCTCTTGTCGTGGGGTCGAGCCAAAAGATAGTCTAAAAATCAAAACCTTATAAGGAGTCTGAATGAGTCGGAGCCATTTTTTACTCAGGAGCTAAAAGCGTAAAAACGTGGTTTCTCCTAGCTCTTCACAAACTTGGTACTAATTATTATAAAGTTGTCATTAGAGCCTTTTTTGCCACACGTTTTTCAAAATGGTTTGAGTTGCAACAGAGAAGCTACTCCGCAAGAGGAGACATGACCTTGTCAAACTAGTCCTTAACTGAATGGTAATTCTTCTACCAATTTCTTTAAAAAGAAGGAGATAAAAAAATATATTGCACTCCCACCACCACTCAATCTGCCACCGCTCGCTTGCAGGTCCATCACTCCATTGCCAAAATCAGCATGACATCCAAGGTGCCACAGGGCATGGAGGGTGATGACATAAGAGGTATGGCTCTGGCGAGCCACACAAGCCTCGGCATGCCAACCCCCACACAAGTTGTTGTGCTGCCATTTAGTAACAAGAGCAATGTCGGTTACCATGGGAGAAAGAAGAGAGATGGAGATGAAATAGACACTAGATAGATAAGGAGACTGGGAGAAGATAAACGGTGATGGAAAATTTCTCCCACTTAAACACGGGGCACATGTGTCATCAGCCCCTATTTGGCTCTCATGGTCTAAAGTTTAGTTGGCTAAATTTAAATGCTAAATTTTATACCGTTTTAGCTCACTTGTGCGACCTATTATACTTTTTGTGAGATTGGCTAAACATTGGATAGCATTTTACACCATTTGTTTGGAGCCTCATGAGCTAAAATGGTCTAAAGTTTAGTGCTTAATTTTTAGACCATGGAATCCAAAAACATGGCCAAAGAATACCTTTTTCCCTCAAACCAATCTGCTAGAGCAACCATTGCCTGAAGTCATGCATTATATTTTCTCAATTGCCTATAAAAAAATCATAGGAAAGAAACTCTGGTGGAGTTGCTTCACAATGCATAAAAAAGTTTCTTTCGGTTGCTGGATGCCTTGCTCATCAGTTCTGGTTGGGCATAAACGGAGTTTTCCATCTTGGGGACTGAATCAAGCACTTCACTTCACGGTAGCCGTGGGGTACGGTATGAGTGAATGAATATATGAATCCTACGCCTAGATGATATTATCAAATTGCAACCTTTTTTTAATATTTGCACATTATTCTTTTGTAACAAGTAGACCATGCTCGATTCATCAACCAGCCAAGTAGCTCGCCAAGTGCCAGGAGAACTCCACATGATTCGCCGTGTCCTGGCCTACTTGCTGTGGTGCCAGCATCCCAGCCTACTAGTCCCTAGCTAGACTATACTCCTTCCGTCCCATTGAAAGTGTCGTCCGGGAAACGTGTTTGTGAGGGGGAGACGCTTTTTCAACGACACTTTCAATGGGACGGAGGGAGTACACATCTGGACCTCTTGGCTCTCGCTGGCTTGAGAATTTTACACCCCGCCCGTGTGTTGCACTTGCTCAGGCCGAGCAGTTCAGTCCCATCACATGCAGCGCTTGTCAGTTGTCACGCACGCCATCATCTCAAACTCAAAGGATCCGGATTCGCCGCAATTAAGCCTTGACCGATCATGGACGCGCAGTCATTGAGCGATGGTCTGCGCCTCCTCTCCCTGGTGGGCGTCGTGTGACCCACCTTGTGGCCGCGCCTTGCGCCCAGCCCCCCAGGTGCTGGATGATTGGAAGCTCTTTATTTTCTTTTGAAGGCGACGGTCTTGTTTGCTCGGTTTTCAGCAGTGACAAATCTCATAATCAGCTTTGATAATCTGCGAGGTCCAAACCATAATGCCCATCATTTTCCACGCACACACAAAGTGATTTTCCACTGTAGCAACACATTGGCTGGCGCGTGCGTGCAGTGCATGCTTTCATTTTATAATAATAATGCTATAAGGCCAATCTTAGTGGGAGTTTTACGAGAGTTTTATTTGTATTTAATAGTTTGTCATGTATGTATTTTTTATGACATGACATTGCTTTGATGAAGAGAGAGAAGAAATGAGTTTCATATGGATGAAACTCTCTTGACACGATTACCAAGTCTCTATGAGTCATAGAATTAAATGTCTATGAAAATATGGAATGAAACTTTGCATTGCAAGTGTGTGTTTCATTCAAGTTTCATTTCATACTCTATGACATGGCAATTTTGGAAACAACACAGTGAAACTCTCTACTGAGACTAGCCTAATAACCTGGATGTAGAGTTGAGAGGGCTTCTGACAGCAACAACTTAAGAGTTGATAGGGAAGAATGCTAATTCATGTATCCATGATGGAATTTTTTGCTAGCTAAAAGAAAATGCTAGCCATGAACCATGTGACTTCTAGACATAGCTATTCGTTTGAGATACATCTATAGCTGTCGGCTTATTTTCAAGATCACACATATTTTGCCCACGTTAGGAAGTTATTTCCCTTTTTTTCTATAATAAGGATCTGTTTAGATTCAAACAACTAACTATTAGAGGAGACCAGCTAATAGTTTTTTTATTAGCGGGCTATTAACTAACAACTAACTGTTAGAGGAAAACAGCTAATAGTTTTTTTATTAGCGGCCTATTAACTAGCATATTAGCTTAGCTCTATTTGGATCCTCTAGGTACTAGTTAGTAGTACTTAGCTAAATAGTAAACCAGCTAATGTTTTTTTATTAGCGGGCTATTAACTAACAACTAACTGTTGGAGGAAACCAGCTAATAGTTTTTTATTAGCGGCCTATTAACTAACATATTAGCTTAGCTCTATTTGGATCCTCTAGGTAATAGTTAGTAGTACTTAGCTAAATATGAACTAATATATTAACACCAGTTAATAATTTGCATTGACTATAATTAATTTATTTAGTACTAGCTAATATTTTTTATTAGCTAAATAATTTATTTTGAGCTATTAGTTAGACTATAGGTTAGCTAGGGTGTTTAGATCCATCAGAGCTACTTTTAACAGCTAACAATTAGCGTATGGGATACAAACAAAACCTAGCTCATACGATCGAGAGTACTGTGCACATGTTTATAAGCTACTAGTAGACGTGGCAAGTGGACACCACTTGCAACCAAAAGAGATATAATGATGTTAATAATTTTCAGTCCCCAAAGATTAGAGATGGTTTAGGGCAAATGGTCGTTTCAGGTTGTTATTATTTTATATTTCATAAGTGTTCTCAATCAATATAATAAGCTCGGCCACTTGAGCTGATTGCATTGTCTTGTCAAATATAATAATTGCTCTAAAATTTTAGCTTCACCCCGCGAAGTCATGACATAGACTAGTACTTTGACTAGCATGAGGGAAAAATAGGTATCCATCACTATCCTAACTCCTAAGGCAAGGGTCCTCGAGCTAGCAGCTTGACTTGTTCCTCTAATTGAAGAGTAGTAGAATTGCTAGCGATAGTTAAGCCGCTTTCGTTGCGTCAATAAGACAGGGTGATCTCTTAGAATATGGAATAAATGTGGTCACTCAAATTTGGACTAAAATAGATGTCTGGGCAAGAAACAAATGAAAAGAAAAAAAAACATAGCATCGATGGACCAAAGTCCAAAGGCTCAATGCAATCAAGTGTTGCTCCTATTTGGTTCGATAATGGACTTTGCAAAATTTTAATAAACCATTGTAAAATAAAAAGTGTGCCTATGTTTATATACCATGTATATGTATATAAGCATCCATATTTACATTTGAAATGATTTACATTACAATCATACCAAACCTTAGAGTCATTTATAAGACTAGCACTTCAAGAAAATTTAACTTTCCAATTTCGAGTTACAAAACAGTCACGATGGATTGGTCAAGAAACGATACTTTAGGCTCCCCCGCCCCCACTCGCGTCACTCCTCCTAGAGCGGCTCAAGCAGACCTCCAAACCCTAGTGCCGCCGCCCCTCTACCTCCCTCCCCTGCCTCGCTGCCGCCTGTGCGGGTCACAGGAGGTCCAGGTGAATACGAGGAAGGAGGTGGCGGGGCTCTCTTCCGCGCGTTTAAGATCGCAGCTTCCTCAGATGTCATTGGTGGCGACGCTCTCATCTTCGCCGGCAGATCTGCCTCCCCCCACCCCAATCGAAGCTTCATTGGACAACCGGATTCGGTGGGTCAGAACCCATTTCCAGGCATCCCGGTCAGGATTTGCGGTGGTGGAGCTCGTGGCTTGACCATGGGGTGGTAGTGGCTTCGAGGTCGCGCGCAGCACGGAGTCGCGCGGTGGTGGTGCGGCTGGCGGCGCGTGATGTGTGGCCGACGATGCGGATAGACGGGTTGCGGTGGCTCAGGTTGTCATGCGTCTCGGCGTGGTGGTGTGCCCGAGATCCCAATGCCTTTGTTGTGCTCTGGCTCAGATCCACGAAGGGCCATGGAGTGGGTGTGTAGATGGCGGCAGTTCGGTGCGGCGTGGTTTAATGCGGGGTGAGCTCGACAGGGGTTGGGACGTTGGTGGGCTGGACGACTAGGCTTCTTCGGATCCCGACTCTTTTCTCCCCACCATATGCCTTCCTCCTTGCTCAAGCTGACTTCTGTGGCGGAGCTGGCCAGATTTGCCTGCGGCTGGTTGGCTTTGCCGGTTCCGGCGGGGGGTGGACTCTCCGACGGGCTTCGCTCGACGCTTCTTTTTGGCCGGTGTTCCTAGGGGCGGCAGGCAGGCGGGACTGCTGTTGACCTCTCACCGTATCCTACCTCCCTGGTAGGGTTGGGTCTCCGTCGACTTTGGTCTGGAGGTTGCATGAGGTTGGGCTGAAAGCTTGGACAAAGACGTCTATGGGCGTCGTTCCTCTCTTGGCAGGGGCGGATCTACAGGGTATGCCAGGTATGCACCGGCATACCTACGATCCTAGAAACAATTACAGTATATACATGTATTTTTTTGGGAAAAAAACAGAGAAAACACTTACCAGGAGAACGTCAGAACGCTCGCCCTCGCCCAGCAACCAGCGGCCGCTGGCTCGCATGCAACACGGCGACCGCACGCCGCTAGTGGATGAGGCCCAGGCGGCCCACCAGGCCATGCAACCACGGCCACGTTCCCTTCGATCATATCGTACAGATGGCCACAACACGTGACCGCCCGCCGCCATGATGCCTTGATCCTATTCCTCGTCTGAGCGTCCACACCGTGTCGCTGAGGCTGAACTGACCGCACGGCTGCATGCGCACGATCGCACAGGAGATGGAGGCAGGCACGTCGACTGTGCCACACGCCAGTATGAAACCTCATCGCCTGGTAGTCGCTACTGTCTTGGATTCGCATGGTAAGATTTAATCTTTTCTCCTCGGTCTCTTCGTCGTCTTATAGAAAATTTCTGTCTACTTAATTTCAATGCTATTTGCTAATATCATCAAATCATCCCTCATTCCCTCGTGCAGGTGCACTAAGATTGGAGATTTACCCCAACATCAGAAACAATCCAGATTGATATCATGTCAGTGTTTGTCTAGTTGCATGCATGTGAAAATTCGATACGTAAGAGAACAATCTGTTTAATTATTTGGCATTTTATTTTATATTATAAAGAGCACAGGGAGCCGGTGACATTGCATCCCTAATTGTAAGTCTCTTACTCTCTTTTGTGTCTATATTTTAAACTATCAATATGGTGTTTGAATTATTTATATTATAATTTGTGGATGTTTTTAACTTAATCATCAAATTTAACACTTATATTGTTATTTATTGTGGATATACCGAATTATATTAAAAAATTCAATTGTTACCAAATTGGTAAATGGTTTTACCAATGTTTTTGAGGTGCCGCGGCGAGGCGCGGCGCCAGACCCCCTTCACAACGCCTAGGCGTGTGTGGCGGACGCCTAGGCGACGCCATACACACATTGGTGTGGCGTTGTAATATAGAATTTTATATACTACTGCAGCACATACATACCTCATTTGTTGCCAATTCTTGAGCCCAGGTTCCTTCCTTTCCTTTCCAAATGCTCTTCTCCCATGTAGCATCCATCCCCCTTGAAGGAAACTACATGAAAATTACAGAATTCAGCAATCAAACAAGTTATAAGTTGTTGAGAACTAAACAAAAAATAATACACAAGAGTCAAGATAATAAATTAGCAAGCATTAGTGCATGCATAAGCATTACAAATAACATCATAGTGTCTCAAATAGACCACGAACTTAGAGTCTTAGACTGAAGTACTGAACTCTAAAGCATCCTAATTAAGTCAACTACACCAAAACCATACAACAGCAACACAAAAGTACAGCAAGGGTGCAGGACACAAAAGAATCCATCAGCAGGACTGTAGGAGTGCAAATCTCTATTTCAGCACTCAAAATCCATCATCAAACTCATCAGGATCAGCAGCCTTCTCTTCTTCAGTAGCAGCAACATTGTCATCTTCTTCACACTCGCTCACTTCCGCATCATCATGTGGGTCTTCAACTTCATCTTCCTCTTCGCCATCTTTCGTAGCAGCAGTAGGAGCATTTCTGGAACGTCTAGAATAATGAGCAACAGAAGCTCTCCTAGGAAGATTACGACCCTGCAGCGCTTGTGATGCACCGGTGGCTTCATCAACATGCAGCCATGTGAGGTCATCGACAGCATCAGACCCTCGAGCACCCGGAACAGGAACATGCAATGAATCAGCCCATTCATTGTCCCAATCGAAGTCCTCAATGACCAAAGGGTCATATTTTTTGCCTGCCTTCTCACGCATAAGTTGAAACCTTGTTCTCATCTTCCGATTGTATGAAACAAATACAATATCATTTAATCTCTTGTGCAGCAGCCTATTCCGCTTCTTTGTATGCATCTACAAACAAAAAATCAGATAGGAAGCAAAACAAAAAATCAGATTGTATGCATCTAAATAGAAATTGTTAATCACAATCACAAAGACTAATTATACTCACATGATTGAAGGTACTCTAGCACCTCTCACATCCCGACGATGAAGCACAAAGACTAACTATACGCTTAGCAAGTCTTTGTAGTTCAATGGCTCGGCCACCATAAGAACGCCACCAATCAACTGGATGAAAAGTACAGCACATATTAGGAGTCTGGAATGCAATTAAGTTGCTGAAATTTGCAAGCTGAGATTAACAACACTTACGAGGACTCATTTTGTCATAACTTTCCTTTGCCATTTTGTTTGAAAAGGCATCTCCACGTTGCTCTTCATACTTAATGGCTTGCCTATTGATCTTCATTTGTGTTTCCACATCTGGTATCATTCTTCCAAGCACTTCAATGAAACAACCTCTTAGCTGCCCAATAGTTTCATCATCATTAGCTTTTACAAGAGGAAAAAATTTTCCTGGGTTCAAATACAGTGCTGCCCCATACAATGGATGCTCCATTTGGTTCACCCAACGCTTCTCAATAATCTCCATGATTTTCTTGAGCAGGCCCTGCTTGGTTGATATATTGAAGCTAAGCTTTATCCTCTCTTTTGCATGATTCATTAGAGCTGTGACCTCGGGCATTGCGGGCTTCTCATCACCATCAACAGCCCTCAAAACAATTAAGAGTGGGGCTGAAGCTCTTAGGCAATCTTCTACTGAGTTCCAAAACTCAGTAGATAGCACAATGTCTTGCACTTGTTGACCAGCTGTAGTTGTACACAAGTTATTTCCAAGCCATGCTCCACTAACAAACAAACTCTTCAAAACATTCTTGTTCTTATACAAACTCTTTAGTGTCAGAAATGATGTGGCAAATCGAGTCTTTGCTGCCCTAACAAGATCAGTCCCACCTGTTTGAGCTCTCATTGCACTAAGAAGCCTCCCATGCCTATAAATGAATGTGGTCACACGCCTAGCACGTGCAATAGGTTTCTTAAATGCTTTCAAATTTCCAATTTCTTCCAACATTAGATCCAAACAGTGGGCAGCACAAGGACTCCAAAACAGTGGGGGAATCCTATCCATCAAGATCTTACCAGCAGCCTTGTAGTTAGCGCCATTGTCAGTCACAACTTGAACAACATTGTCCTTTCCAATGTCCTCAATCTTCTCTTGTAACAAATCAGCTAGCATTGTTGCACTATGAACTTGATTTGATGCATCAACTGACTCTAGAAAGTATGTTCCCTCAGGGCTGTTCACAAGGAAATTAATCAAGTGGCGCCCTCTCATATCAGTCCATCCATCTGACATTAATGTACAGCCATATTGCTTCCATGCCTGCTCATGGTCCTTCCTCATGGCACTTGTCACCTTAACACATTCTTGAAGCAAAGGTTCACCAAGCTGCTGGTTAGTTGGAGGCTTGTACCCTGAACCATATTGGGCTGTTGCCTCACAAGCAATTTCAAATTGCCTTGAATTTGCTGCATTAAAGGGTACACCACACTCCATGAACCATAGTGCCCATTGCATGTCCACATATTGCTTCTCCTCCTTAGTCTTTGTGCTGGACTCAATGGTGGGTTGAAAGTCCTTTGCACGCCTTTGATCTACTATCTGTTCAGGTGTTCTTCTAAGCATAGCAACAACAGACTTTGTTGCCTTTGGTGTCTTTGGTGTTGAGTTGGGATTGCTAGGTCTTGAAGCCTTGAATTGATAGATACCATGCCTTCTCTTGGCGGCTGTCCCAGAACTTGGTTTTTTTGCAGGCGCTTTTGGTGCTGCACCCCATCTGCTCCTACTTGTACATCTGCTGCAGCCACCTCCACAACTTCGTCTTCCCCATCTTCATCCTCATTACCTTCCAAGAACAAATGCCTTCTTCTCTTCTTTTGCAAGTAAGCTTCCATCTCTATTCTGATTGCAGTGGTAACTTTTTCACAAAGGAGAATATCTCCATATCCACCAGCCAAATGTTGCTTGAACCTCTTTATCCCTCCTGAAGCCTCATTTCCACACAAGATACATGTCACCCAATCTCTCCTAGCAGGGTCCTGCCAGTAGGCATATTTCCAGCCAGGATCATTGGACTTCGCTTTCCTTGCTGGATCAGTCTTGGGATCATAATCAGGTGGTTGAGTTGAGCTTGCCATGTTGTTGGATGCTGCATAAAAGAAATCAAGAGCCTTACGAAAAGGGCAAATATTTGCACAGCTAAGGGAGCACTAGTAATCAAGAAGTAACATATACTGATCAAAGCAAGTGTGTTCTGCTCTGTGTTTTTGTAAAAGTGTATACACTAAAGAAAGAACAGTAGCATACACAATATTCAGTCTTTCAGTAGTATACATTACCAACAACTAAAGAAAGAACAGTAGTATACACTAAAGAAAGAACAGTAACAATATTCAGTCTTTCAGTCAATTGTGCTTTGTGGTGTAGCAGTGTATGTGGAAGCCATACAATATTCAGTCTTTCAGTGCACACACAGACAGTAGTATACAATATTCAGAATTTCAGAGCAAAGGGCATGCAGCATGAGCGAGTAAAAGTAGAGCACGAGCAGATCAAAACAGAGCATGAGGCATATAATATTCAGACTTCAGAGCAAAAGCAGAGCACTGCACGAGGCATACTAATACTATATTCAGAAAACAGGGTACACATCTAGATGATTTAGCCACCAGAGATAGAGAGGAGGCAGGGGACATAGACATACCAGGCGGAGGCGTAGCTGTGGACGGGCCTGATGGCACGGAGGCGGACTGGCGGAGACTGGAGGCGGACGAGCACCGGAGGCGGACGAGCGTACTGGAGGTGGACGAGCTGACGGACTGGAGGCGGACGAGCGGACTGGAGGTGGACCAGCGGAGATGCAAGGCCGGCTCCACGACAGGGGCGACCGACCGGCGGACGAGGAAGCGAAGCTTGAGGTCCGCCTGCCGCCTTCTCTTTTCCTCTCCCCTCGCCCTCACTCGCGGTGGTGGTAAATGGCACGCGCGCGGTCGATTTCCCGCGCCCGCGGCCTATCCAGTTCCCCGCGGTCGATTTCCGGCGGATTTTCCATCGCGCAGTCGATTTCCCGCGGATTCCCCATCGCGTGGTCGATTTCCCGCGGATTCCCCTGCGCTCGGTCGATTTTGGCGCCGTTCCGCAGCGATTCGGCATCCGGCGTCCGCGGCGTGGCTGAAGGCGTCCGCCCGACGCCATACTACTCCTCAGCGACGCCTAATTCGATTAGGCGGACGCCTTACCCGTGCGGGTCGTGGCGCCAGCGATGCCCCGAGGCTCCAGCACGCCACGTCGCCTAGGCGACGACTAGGCGACGCCTCAAAAACATTGGGTTTTACCGAATTCAAATATGAAATTTTTTAGACGGCATACCCTGAACTAAAATCCTAGATCCGCCACTGCCTCTTGGAGGCGTCATTTTCTACCTCTCCTCCTACCGTACTATATTTTGCAGGTAAAAACCTTTTCTCATTGGGCTAGCTTGTCGATGGTCCGTTTCCTTCTTGAAGGCTCGGCAAGGCTATCCAGTTTTCGTCGTTGATCTATTGTCGTCTTCCATAGCGCTTCTCCAAGGTGGTGGTGCTCGGTGCTCCAAGTCGTTTTTGCTAGTTCCTTTCTTAGTTGGAGTTGTGCTTCTAGTGGTTAGATATTCGAATTGCTAGTAGGGTCGTTTTTTTGACCAAGTTGGCTCAAGGTTGAGCATGTAGTCGAGTGATGCACTCTTTTCAGTTGGTGGTTTTTAGACCCAGTTTCTACTCAAAAAACTGGACCGACACTTGTTTTTTATTTTCTTTGTTTGATATAAATCACGGCAAAGCTTTTGCCGCCCATTCTAAAAAAAATTCAAGTTACAAGGAAGTTACGTGTATGGGTGTACTCACTTTGTACAGAGCACATCCCTGACGTGAGCGCGTCGCTATAGATATTGTACCAACACACAGTTTCTTCTTCATCATCTCTTTTTCTTCCACAACTGCCCCCACCCTTGTCCGCTTTGTCCGTCGGCCCGGCCACCGGCGACCTCGCCACCGCGGCCCATCCCACAAATTCCTTCTCCGCCCTTCCCTAATTCTAGTCGGCTACATACCTACATCTTCGGCGACTCCTCATCCTCGCCGTCGGCTTCGCACAGGTGTCTATCCTCTGCTGCCCACTTGGTGCCCCCCATGCCTCGCTCACCGCCCTTCAACTCGTCACCACCGTCGGGCCCCCTCCCTTCTAAGCCATCTTCAATGGAGCAGCCCCGACCACCCCTCCAAAAAAAATTCCTAAAAATCCTACCGTCGTTGTCTCGTCCATCGTCCCCCCCCCCCCCTACGGTGACCCCACGCTGACCGCCCTCACCTCTCTCTAATTTGGACGTACAAAATTCAAATTCCAAAACACCACCTTCATAAATCAACATCCTAAGAATGGGCAAGCACAAAAGGAAACTTCAAGCAATGGCCCAACGGCCCCGATCAAAGCAATGCTACCAGTATTCCTCACCAACTTCAGCTGATGCAATCCAGCAAGAGTCCTGATCGGTAGAAAGTTGCAAAAGATGGAAAGCTCAAGACCATGTATGGGATCTTCAAAAAAAATGGAAGGAAATCAAGACAAAATCAATGCGAGCCGTTTTTAAAAGGAAGCACCCGGTAGCGGCCAGCTAAGCGCGCACGCAGCCATCTCGAGAGAGAGAGAAAAGGGCGCCGCGGACCGGCCCGCCCCGCCGCAAGTGGAAAGCGAACAGAGACAGGGAGGAGAGAGAAGCAGTGAACGCGCAGCGCAGCCGCAACCGCAGGCCGCAGCAGGCAGAGGCAGCAGCCCTCGCCAGCGGCGTCATTAGCAGTAACTCGTAATCGCTGCCTGACCCCCGGCCAATCGCGTGATTTGCTGGCTTTACTAATCACGCTTAGCGATTTAGTCTCCTCCTCCTCCTCGCCCCACCTCTTCCTCCCTCCCTCCCTGCCTCGCTGTTCCCTTTCCCCGCCCGTGCCTGCGGCTTGTGTATCTGAATCAGCGGCGGCTACCGAGGCGCGGCCTGGCGAGCGGCTAGGCGCCGGATCTACGGCGGCGATGGAGGTGTGATTTGGACGGGAGGGAGCGAGGTGAGGTCTCGGTTTTCCCGGTATAGGAGATGGCGGCGGCAGAGGCGCGGGGAGGGGAGTTCCCCGTGGGAATGAAGGTGCTGGTCGTGGACGACGACCCGACGTGCCTCCTCGTGCTCAAGAGGATGCTCCTTGACTGCAGATACGACGGTGAGCAACTGCCCCGCTCCTCTCCTTCTCCCCTCGGTTCGGTTGCTCTGGCGTGCCTCGGCGTCTTCTGGGCGCGAGGCGATTGATTGCTTCCTGTTCCTATCGGTTAAGAACAATATCTTTGCTTCTGTTTCATGCCTTGCTACGGTTTTATCTGTTTGTAGTCCTGGAAGACGCTGCTCTATGCGATTCACACGCTCCTCCCGTAAATTCTGGGGAATTATGAGATGTCCCGTTATCAATCTATAAGAAACCATCCCTTAGAATTCTAACGGGTGTTTTAAGTAAAATTTAACGCGTCTGTATTTGGGCGTAGTTTGATTGATGGTATATATTTGCATAGGGAGATCTGAGTGGATGCGTTATACGTGGGAAATCTGTGTAGGTCCGTAGCTACTGCTGCTGCTTGCTACTCGGAGTGCTTATGCATTTATCAAAGTATCAAGATTAGATTTCGAGGATTTGCCACAGCTAAATTCGGATTCCACCACTGTTGTATATGTAGTGTATCGGTGATGCACCTGTCACTACCTCGCACGTCCTGATAATCATATATTAGGCCTATGTTTAAATGAGAATACTCTTTGGATGCAGACATGCCATGTTGCATTTTGTATGGGAATATCTATGTATATGAAACCCGTAATTCCTTGAAATGTTTGTTTCTAGTGATTCTGTTGTGGGTGCTAGCACCATATGCGTGCACGGATCAAAATGAGTGGTGGGGAACCAGGTTTAACTTTGTTTTGCAGGAATTGGTGATATCGTATCTTTCTATTTTCATTTCCTGATGTGTTTGTCGTCTTCTGGATGTATCCTTGAGCAGCTTGCCTTAGAAGCGAACTACAACTAATGAGTGCATTATTTCGATGCTAGTGCTAGTTTGGTAGAAGATCTAAGAAAATGCAAAATTCTAGACATAGGGATAGGGCCCTAAATGTTAAATAAATGCAAAGCGTGAGAAATTACTGAGCATGCTTTTCTTAGCCATTGTTCCTCGTATTGATACCTGTCAGCTGGATATGCATGACTAAGCCACAACAAGCATCAGGATGTGATATGTTTTTTTTTTCCCATTAAGTTGCAATTCAAATATAGAATCCAATACTTGTTGCTAGTGTGGTTTTGAATTTGTAATTTTTTCGATTCTTGTTGCTCCATGACACAATACTGCATGCTGTGGGTTTTATTTGTTTTCTTTTAGATCCACATTTTCATGAACTTTTTTCTATTTCACAGGGACAGAATGTAGCTAAGTTAGCTTGTTCTTGAATAATACGGATGTGTCAGTCTCAAATTTTGCTTCATACCTGTTGTTGAATTTTCCTTGTATAAGTTCTTTGAAGTTTAAACCTTTTTGACCTTTTCTTCTTTTGTTGTTCAGTGACAACATGTCCTCAGGCTACAAGAGCACTAACTATGTTGCGAGAGAATAGGCGTGGTTTTGATGTTATAATAAGTGATGTTCACATGCCGGATATGGATGGATTCAGGCTACTTGAACTTGTAGGCCTGGAGATGGACCTTCCTGTTATCAGTGAGTATATATTTCTTCCTGTTTTTCTGTTCAGTATGCTAACATGTGGTGTTGGAACACATCACTAATAATTGTTGATGAAACTTGCAGTGATGTCTGCTGATTCAAGAACAGATATTGTAATGAAGGGAATTAAGCATGGAGCATGTGACTATTTAATAAAACCTGTCAGAATGGAGGAGTTGAAAAACATCTGGCAACATGTTGTTAGGAAAAAATTTAATGAAAACAAGGATCATGAGCATTCTGGTAGCCTAGATGATACCGATCGTAACAGACCAACCAATAATGATAATGAATACGCTTCCTCTGCGAATGATGGAGGTGATGGCTGCTGGAAATCTCAGAAAAAGAAAAGAGAGAAAGAAGATGATGAAACTGACCTGGAAAATGGTGATCCTTCTTCTACATCAAAGAAACCAAGAGTTGTTTGGTCAGTTGAGCTTCATCAACAATTTGTTAATGCAGTCAATCACCTCGGGATAGACAGTAAGATTTTGCTACTTGTTTTTGTACTTCTTACTTTTATTGAGAGGAATTTGCTGTAAATTCATATTGCCAGTTATTCGCCTTCTTGACTGAATTTGAGTATTGTTGATTACCGTCAAAAACCTGAACCTTAGAACGAAGTCATCTCTTCTCCATCATGCTTATATTTGTTTTATATTTTCTGCAGAAGCTGTTCCAAAGAAAATTTTGGAATTGATGAATGTCCCTGGCTTAACCAGGGAAAATGTTGCCAGCCATTTGCAGGTTTGGTTTCCAGCTTTCTGATAACATTACATGTTTTAGTACCTTTATCTTTATTGCACATGATGTTGCCGCTTATGCACTTGTACATCTTACACCTCATTATTCTACCTAAATTTAATCTGCATTTTTTTTTTGAAAATTTAATCTGGATTTGTTAGTGATATAAATAGATGGCTTCCTGCCAGAGTGAACTCAGATTTGAGCGCCTTGTGCTTTTATTGCTACAGCACTGATCTATTCTTTCATTGTAGAATGCAATGTAATTGCACCAAACCGTCAAACTATTCATTGTTTGACTGAAAACATTGTGAAAACATGTTACTAAAAAATTGATTTCCAAAGTTCTCCATGGTACATACCAAAAAGCAAACAGCTTTTGACACTATTTTCCGAAATATTTAACTATAGACATTGCTCTGAAACTGATTAGATGAGGTTGATCTATCCTCTTTTTATTAAGCATTTTGAATGTTCCCTATCACCCTATGTAATACCATTAAGTTTTACTAGTTTCTATTGGCTTTTGTTGAGCTTCAAGTCCAACCTATATTTAATAACCTCATAGCTTTAGACATCAATGGTGATAAGATGCATTTTTTTTCTATGTGCAGAAATTCAGACTCTACCTGAAGAGAATTGCTCAGCATCATGCAGGAATACCTCATTCATTTGTTGCGCCTGCTTCTAGTGCTAAAGTTGCTCCGTTAGGAGGACTGGAATTCCAAGCTTTGGCTGCTTCTGGTCAGATCCCTCCTCAAGCTCTGGGTGCTTTGCAGGATGAACTCCTTGGTCGACCTACAAGCAGTTTGGCGTTGCCTGGAAGGGACCAGTCATCTTTGCGACTGGCTGCAATCAAAGGAAACAAGCCCCATGGAGAGAGAGAAATAGCATTTGGTCAACCCATATACAAGTGCCAGAATAACACATATGGTGCATTCCCTCAAAGCAGCCCAGCAGTTGGAGGATTGCCATCTTTTGCAGCTTGGCCCAATAACAAACTTGGTATGACCGATTCACCAAGCACATTGGGAAATGTGGGCAATTCTCAAAATAGCAATATGCTATTGCATGAATTGCAGCAACAGCCAGACACCTTGCTGTCAGGAACCCTTCACAATATCGATGTCAAACCTTCTGGTGTAGTTATGCCATCTCAGTCGTTAAATGCTTTCCCGGCTAGTGAGGGTATCTCACCTAATCAAAATCCCTTGATTATACCATCTCAATCCCCAAGTTTTCTGGCATCAATTCCTCCATCCATGAAACATGAACCTCTTCTTGGATCACCTTCACCATCAACCAGTCTGTTAGGTGGGCTTGATATGGTTAATCAAGCTTCAACAAGTCAGCCTTTGATTAGTAGCCATGGAGCAATTGTTCCTGGTCTCATGAACCGCAGCTCAAATGCAATGCCTTCACCAGGAATTAGTAATTTTCAAAGTGGTAATATTCCTTATGTGGTTAATCAGAATGCTATAGGAGTTAGCTCAAGACCACCAGGTGTTCTAAAGACTGAGAGCACTGACTCCCTGAGTCGTAGTTATGGCTATATTGGTGGTAACGCCAGTGTGGACTCTGGCTTGCTCTCCACTCAGTCCAAAAATCCACAGTATGGTTTACTTCAGAGTCAAAATGATGTTAGCGGCAGCTGGTCGCCTTCACAAGATTTTTATAGTTTTGGAAATTCTCTTGGGCAAGGCCACCCTGGTTCCACTTCATCCAACTTCCAGAGTTCTGCCCTTGGCAAGTTGGCTGACCAAGGACGAGGGAGGAATCATGGGTTTGTCGGGAAAGGCACTTGCATCCCAAGCCGCTTTGCAGTGGATGAGGTTGAATCTCCAACTAACAACTTGAGCCACAGCATTGGAAACAGTGGTGACATAGTGAACCCCGACATATTTGGATTTAGTGGACAGATGTGAAACTTTCTTGAATTTGTAAGTAGGTGAGCACACTTTCCAAATGTTTCTACCAGATGTTATTTCTTCTATTAATATTCTTATTAATTCATCCTTTCTGTTGTATTTAACTTCACCAAATTCTTGTCAGTATTTTCTAGTTTTAGTTCAAGCGGTATTAACACTGTCAAATTGTTAATGTTACTGTTTTTTTTACTAGGATTAACTTGATTGAGTTAGGCAGGCTTAAGTTATTTTTCTATATTTATACTGTGTTTGTTAAATGTTATCATTGTTCTAACTTAGTGTTTGCAAAGATCCTATTTATCATTCTTGGTGATTTTGAAAAGTTATTCATTTCCCCATTTCTGCCGTGAACCACATGATGTGAAATTCCAGTGACTTCTGCTCTCCTTTTGAACTTAATGCAATAATTCCAAACATGATTATCCTTTTTAGTTCTGCCTCAACTCCTAACAAAATTATTTTGCTTGATGCAGGGTTGACCAGTGAGCACTGGAAACAAATTTAGTGGTTTGATGAATGGTTGCTCGTGTTTTCGTTTCTTCCTTTTTCTTCTGTAATTGGTTTATAAAGGGAATAATGTATGTGACAACATGTGGAATCTTGCTTTATAGAAGTTTGTTCGGTTTAAAGGACAACATGTGGAATCTTGCTTTATATGAACGGAAAGGAGTCCCTTGTCATATAGCTCCTTTCCGTTGTCCTCTTCTCCTGTAATTACCGATTGTAGCATAATTTTTATGACCGTCGTAATTCAGCCTAGCCGATTTATCCCCACCCATATTATCTCTACTTGGCACTTGGCAGGAAACCGTTCATGTCTCAGCTATGTCAGCTACTCCTATTTGAAAGTGTTTTTTTTTTTTGCAGTTCACTCCTGTTTGAATGTTGTACAAATAGACTCTGATTGCATTACGATGAAACATCAGCCGTAACTGGAATACCAAATTCTAGTACTCCATCCGTTCTAAATTATAAGACGTTTTGACTTTTCTAGATACATTGATATTACTATGTGTCTAGACATAGTATATATCTAAATGCATAGTAAAAGTTATGTATCTAGAAACGTCAAAACATATTATAATTTAGAATGTAGGGCGTAGTATATACTCCTACATGTATGATTTTATTTGCATTAAAACAAATCAACAGCATGTTGTTACAGTACAATAAATCTTTGGATGATACATTAACCGTAACTGAAATGCCCAATTCTAGAAGTATATACATGTATGGTTTTATCTGCATTGAAACAATTCAACAGCATGTTTTTACAGCACAATAAATCTTTGGTATTTGGTATTTGAAATGCTTGTATATGGAATCTGTCCATTGGTTAGCCAGGAAAGTATGTATTCTTCAGAATTTGCTACTCCGTTGTTCAGGCAAGTAGCGCCTGGTTCAAGCCCTCGGCTCCTGCAGCATGGGCAACTAAACTTGCTTCGCAGTCGCAGTCCTGATCCCCCGCCACCGCCTGCAGAGCGGCCGTCTGCGCGTGCTGTCTGTCCGCGGGGTAAGTCCAGTACAGCGCGGTGTAGGTGAGGCAACAGACAGTAATCGGCACGGCGATCTCTGCGAAGACCGCCTTGCTGAGAGCGGCGGCGTTCTCCCTGTCAGCCTCCACGCTCGTGCCGGACGCGGCCGGCTGGTATCCGAATACGCGCTCCGCCAGGATGCCCACGACGGGCGGCGCGAACGAGGCGAACACCGTCTCGAAGCACCTGTCCAACTCGTACACCGTCGTCCTCGCCTTCTCCGGCACGATCTCCGCGAAAATTGGGCTGCAAAAGGACTGCGGGGTGAGCGACTTGCCAGATGGAGCAAAAGCCCTTTTACCCGTGGGCAGGGCTGCCGGTGGTGCCACTTTCTCACTTGTTTGTGGAGGCCGGGCACCAGGGCGAGACGAAGCCGAAGATGAAGAACGTGGCGGCGTACGCGGCCCCCGCGGTGGGGTTGTCGGGGAGGGCGAGCAGCAGGACGGCGGCGAGCGGGACGCTCGACGCGGTGCACACCTGCGCAAGCGCGATCCTGCCCGTGTTGGGGAACCGCAGCGCCACTGGGTCCCCGACGAACCCCGCGAACAGCGCGCCGAGCGCGTTGGCGAGGTTGTTCAGGTTGGTGATCACGGTGGTCTGCCAGTGCGTGAACCCGACGAGTTCCAGCCACATGGCGGCGAAGCTGAGCGCCGACCACGGCACCGACCCAGCCATGCCCTGCGCCACGATGATCTGGAACGTCGGAACCTTCACCACGTCCTTGGCTTCTCGGGCGAGTTGGGCCAGCGTGGCCGCAGCCGTGGCCTTCACGCTGACGGGGCGGGGGTCGGTGCCGAGCAGCCACGTTAGGGTGGCGATCGAGGCGCTGACGAGCGCGAGGGCGTAGAACGCCAGCCGCCAGCCTGGGACGCCGAGGAAGCTCGTAGCCGCTAGCAGCACGCCGAGGGTGTTCCCGGCGACATGGCCCATGCTTTGCGCCATCGATACCCACCCGAACGCCGTGCCACGCGTGCCGTCGTCGCTGTAGTCGGCCACCAGGGAGTAGATCGCCGGCACAACGAGCGCCAGCCCGACGCCGTTGAAGCCCCTGGCCAACGCCATCTGCAAGAGTGCTCCTCGACATGGCGTTCAGGTAGCGCGCGCACGTAGTGCAAAGGGGAAAAAAAAACTGTCTGGAATGCCCCCTTTGTTAGTGTCCAGTGACCAGTGACCAGTGAGTGGGGAAACGACGCAAAACTACTCGTAGCAGTCACTGACCTGGAGAAACGTGCCCGAGGCGCCGACCAGCAGCGTGGCCACGGCCCAGAGGAATGCCCCGGCGGCGACGACGCGCGCGCTATCATAGCGCGCCGCGGCGCACGTCGCGAGCGGGTAGCACACGGCCTGCACGAGCGCGCGGCACAGCGTGAGGGAGCCCAGCGCGGTGGGCGTCGCCCCCAGCGCCTCGCCTACCTCCTTGTACACCGCGGGAAGCAGCGCATCATCCGCACGCTCCAGCAGCGCCGCCGCGGTCACCAGAGCCAGCGTCCATTGCCGCCTACGCCGCTGTGCCGCGCTGCTCCCCATTTCCTCCACAAACACTCGCGTGCGTGCCAACGTACGCAAGGGTTTGAAAACGGAAGCCAAGGGTTTGTTTACATATATATAGCTCCAAAATATGGCGCCGTTTTTCTTCTTTGCTCGTACGTGCAAGCATTTTTTAGGAAAGTACGTAGAAGCATTGACCTAGCATTTCTTATACGTAAAACAATGCTTGCAAGGAAGTGATCGGTTGATGTATTTGCGTGATAGCGATGCCGGTGAGACGTGAGTTTCACGAGCGAAAGCTTGGATTTTTGACTGGCATTGTAGAGGCTGCGACATTGCCTTGTAGAATCTAGTGACCATGTCCTGATGTCCAAGATTGAACTTCTCTGGTTGATGATAGCCGGTGCCCGGGGCTGCAGATTGCAAAGGTAAATACACAACTATCATTGTCCTTTTCCGTTATATTTATTTTGCTCCAGAAGACAGAGATTGATTTGTTAGTAAGGAATAGTTAGCCGCTGCGCTGCGCCCTTTTTTTTTTACTACTACAACTCATTCAGTGCGCGCGCTCTCTCTCTACTAAGCTCCAGCCAGCCACCCCAGCGGTCCTCCAGCCAGGTGACACGCGTGCAGCTGACTTACACGCGTAGGTGTCTAACTACGCAGAAACGTTTTTGTCGCGATGTTGCATAAAAACCAGTGGTTGAGTGAATTAAAACCAGTTTGTTGCCGTATAAAACCTTTCCGCGAGCAGGACTGCTACCTGACACAGGCTGACGCAGGCTGACATGCATGCGTCAACTTTAATTTCTTCTATTTTTTTCGCGATAATTCCTCAATGAAGCATCCGATTCAAAAACGATTTTCACCATTAAACTCCTGACATTTTTGTGCACGATTCAAGACCCATTGTGAATATATTTTTAAACTTTTTTAAAATTCATAAATTTGAAATTTGAATCATGCCACATGATGGCCGATTGGATGTATATAGTCACTGGTCAAGATGCATACAAAAGGTTTGAAAAATATTGCATATAGCCACTGGTCAAGATGCATACAAAGGTTTAAAATTGATAAATTTAAAATTTGAATCGTGCGACATGATGGCCGATTGGATGCATATAGTCACTGGTCAGGATGGATACAAAAGGTTTGAAAAATATTGCATAATCACTGGTCAAGATGCATATAAAGGTTTAAAATTCATAAATTTGAAATTTGAATCGTGCCACATGATAGCAGATTGGATGCATATAGTCACTGGTCAAGATGCATACATGATGGCCAATTTAAAATTTGAAAAATATCACGTGATGATGATCCAATTCGTAGAGTTAATGGTCAAGATGCACAAAAATGATCTTGGCGCCAACATTGCATAGAAATTAGTAGTTTGATGAAATAAAAACCTAGTCAACAATGCATATAACCCTTACAACACACAAGGTGTGCACTATCTGTAATGGTACCAACCCACAACACGTATATAACTCATCTCATTCAAGTGTATAAACACAACATACAACAAACTAACTATTTACATTAACCCATCGGCTACATCAAATATCACACTACGCCGTCGTGCCCTCGTCTTGGGCCATGCAGCCGCCATGCCCGGGTCAGACCGCTGCCGGTTGCATCTCCCCGATCACATGGACTTTAATTTCCAGTGTCCCTCTTCTTCCTCTCATTCTTGCTGCTCCAGTTCCTATAAGATCAAAACAATTATAATTAATCCTGAGCCATGCATAGAAGTACGAGTACGTAGCTTATGCATTCAAGTGCAAAAAAGTAAAATTGTCTCTCGTTGGATACATTAATATTCTTCATTGCATATGTATATAAAAAGGTTCTAAAATTGTATTAATATCCAACATGCTCCCCGAGTAATCCGTGTTGGACGCGCTGGCAGCCACCGCCGGCCGGCGAGTCGGCGCCAACCCTCCTAATGGCACCGCCGCGATATGAGGAGGGCAGCGAGACCTCCACGGTCATTATCCAAGTATAAAACCACATAAATCAGAGCATAAACTTTTGTCTAGTCCAAGTAGTATAGCTGCATAATAATGCATAAAATTATAAACAAATGTTGAATAAAAAGTAGACTTTAATAGCTTAGTGATTTACAAACAGTGTATAGCTAATAAACCAAGCAGTGCGTAATAGTAAGAAATGAATGCATAAAACTTACAAGTTCATAGCATAGTTGGGAAAACAAAAACATAAATATTATTTAATCATACCAATTGGAGGCCGGCAATTTAGGAGAAACAAATAAGTGTTATACCATGTATAAAAAACAACAATTATTATGCCTTCATAGAAAACCAACAATGCATACAAACACACTGAACATAGTGAAACAGATTATGGTAACAAGAGAAAAGAAAAGACATCTATTGCGAGCTGCAGTGCTTGTGGGGGCTCCAGATGCTCACCGTCAGATCTGTCAGGGGAGGGGCGACGGAGCTGTTGTCGTTGCCAGGCTTGAATCTCGAGTAGAAGCGTGCGTGCAGGAGGCCGAAGCATGGGGTGGGCCGTGCCGTCGTCGTGTGTGGGATGCCGGCCATCGGGAGGCAGAGGGCCTCCGCCAGATGTAGGAGCCTCACCATCACCGCCAACCGGTGCGTCTACGGTGCGTAGGGCCGTCGTGTGCCGAGCCTCGTGCTGCCACGCCGATCCACCTCCTACGAAGCCCGTTATGGACCTGCTGGGGGCCGACTTCTCCGGCCACCTCGCGACTCCTGCAACACTCTCCTCGGCCCCACGTCATCATTTGGCAGACCCCACACCCGCCCCGCGCCACCCTGCCGCCTAGGGCTGGGATTCCACGGCCCGCTGCCGTGCGGCATCCAGGACGGAGAGGGGCCACGCAGTCATCGTGGGGTGGGAGGCCAGCCACCGGGATGGAGGGGGTCGCGGCTACCGGATAGAGGAGCTCGCTACCGCTCGATGGATCCGTGGGATTTGTCGGCAAGAGACCTGGGGAATGCCGCCGACCACCGAGGTGCAGGGGAGGGGCCGCTGGGTAAGAGGGAGAGGGGACGATGTGGAGGCCGCGCGCCATTGAGCCCGTGTTCAGTTCCGGAATTGGTTCACCCGGATTGCTACAGTGCGCATTAAATGTGCACTGTAGCAATTTGTTTGTATTTGGTAAAAATTGTCTAAACTTTGATTAATTAGGCTTAAAATGTTCGTCTCGCAAAGTACAACAAAACTGTGCAATTAATTTTTAATTTTATCTATATTTAGTACTCCATGTATGTGCTGCCATTTTGATGTGATGAGAATCTTCTTTTTGCATAGTGGAATTTGGGAGTTGAATACTGCGCCGCCGGATGTGGGAGGGGGTCGCCGCGGGGACGGCCGGGTGGGATTCAAATGAATCTGAAACAGATGAGAGATATCGGTGGGGAGGTTTGGGCTGGCCTCACGCCCGAAGACACCACACGCTGTCACGACTCACGCCCGGATAGGTTGGTGGGAGGATAGTTGGGTTGAACCAATTAGTTGCAGTTTGGCTGGGGCTTCCTATAACTATGGAAGCCCGAGGCTACTGTAGCACCGTCCAGCTGTCTGGGCAATTGATAATTGAAGACTTAATAACGAAGGCTCGTTAGACGTCGCTTTCTCCAGACGATAAGCGCGAAGGACGATCCAGATAAACGTGAAGGACACTCTGGAAGGCTCGGGACTCCAGCCGATAAGCTCGAAGGACGAAGAGTCATCCACGAAGGATGCTCCAGAAGGCTCCTCTGGCTCTTTAAAAGCAGAAGCCAGACGCCCGCATTCATCAGGGAAAAAAGAGAGGAGAGGAGAGAAAGAGATCGGATCACGAATCGGATCAGGAATCACCACACGAACAACCAACCACTCCACCCACCATGAAGACATGATCTCAGAAGCTCTCTGAGGATCATCCACCACGAATAGTAGTACTCCACCACTACCATTGTATTACTCCACCACTCTTGTAAATTAGAGAATAAAGGAAGTCATCGTGATCTTCCTACGCTTGTAAGGTAATCAGGTTTGTGCTAAGTGCTTGGGGTTTCCCGAAAGGGAAAGCCGTATGTAAGCTTGTTCTGTGAAAATGAATTAAGCTTTCCTGTTTTAATCCCTGTTTTCCTTTAAGCTCGTTCATATGGGGCGATGTCTCTATGCTAGGGACCCTAGAGGAGAAACCTCTGCGTGTGTTGTTCTCGTGTTAGCCCTGGTAGCGGCGTTTGTAGAGAACCTTGTTTGCGCAGAGAAGTGTTCCCTTCGGGTGGAACTGCCTGGGGAGACGATAGGGCCTGAGTCCTGTGTGATAGTGGCTGGGGATAGCGAGGGAGAAGAACAGTTGAGTCTAGTTCTGAAGCGAGCTAGTGATGCATACGGTGAGTACCGAGTAGGACAGACACAAGCAATAGTCGCACGAACGGCTGAAACTCTGGTCTCGCCAGCCTGCCAAGATCCTGTGAATCACGCACTCATAATCCGCATAATCACGTAGCTAATAATCACGCACGTCGCTTTCCGCATACTGTTCAAATAGTGTTTTTAATATTTTTTATTCAATTCTGCATCCATATAGAATAATAAAATATTCCCTGCATAGTGATCTGCATAGTGTCCTAAATAGTAAAGTGATTGAGCCACTCCCGTGAGTGCTCGAGCACTGTTCATATTCTGAATTTGAATAGTGTCTGGTATTTTGAATAGTGACACGAATTTGAATAGTAACCAGCGAATTTGAATAGTGTCGTGAATAGTAACTCGTGAATTTTAAGTTTGAATTTAGAATTTGAATTCACAGTTCAACCCAGCGTTTTTCCCCTGTATTCCCCCGTAGTGGTATCGGAGCCTGGTTATTAAAATTTGAAATTAAGGGATATACTAGAAGTGTTGATAATGGATAATTTAGATTTAGACAATGAAATAAAATATTATGAACAAAAGTTATGCAAAGTTCGTGATGAATACAAAAATTCCATGATATGTGAATGGAATGCTATTAGAGATAAAGAAATCTATTTTATACGAAAAATATATTATCTTAATAATATCAAGGAGGAAAGAAAGCTAGAGAATAAATATGTTGAAGCACCTGTTGTGATAAAGGAACAGGAAGCTAAGGCGAATAAGAAGGAAGAAAAGAATAATAATATTAAAGAAGTTGTGCAGAATAATAGCTTAGATTGTACTACAAATGAAGAAGTGGTGCAAAGTAATAATACTGAATATATCATAGAAGAAGAAGAGCAATTGGAAAGTAGTCAACAATTTTTATTAGAAAGTTATGAAGTAGAAGAAGATAATACTCAAAGTTATATTGAGTTCATAAATTCCTTAGGTGATGAAGAACTATGTAATCTAGATAACGCTATGGAAGGATTAGATATAATCATCAATAATAATATTAATAGTCAAGCAGAATCAAAAATTGAATTAATGGATCAAGAAAGCTGTAAGCATGACTGGATAAAAGGAAGAGGTGATTATAATATAAAATGTATTTTCTGTATATATTACCCTAGTCAAGAAAATAGATTTACATGTAGTAAATGCTTAAAGCAAGCTTGTATTTCATGCTTAAAAGAAAATAATCAGAAATGGAGACAAGAGGTAGAGTTAGAACCAGATGATAAAATATTAGCAAGTAGAGTTAGAAATTTAGAAAACAGAATAAATAACTTAGAAGCAGAACTAGAAGAGCTAAGAATTAAGATAGAACTTAATGAAGAAAGTAAGACAGTAGAAAATGTTACTGGTAATACTGAGCTTAGAGATCAAGCAATAACCACCAGAAAAAATAATAAGACTATACAATTAAAAGATGCCATAATAAGCTTTGGGAGCAAATATATAGTTAAGCTACCATTTAGAGAGATAGTAGGAATAAGAATACCTATAAAATTAAACTTAACTCCTACCGTCACTTATAAAATATTAGCACTGGTAGACACCGGTTGTACTAAGAATATTATACATGATAAATATTTTGCAAGATGTCCAGAAATAGTTCATACAATAGACCAAGATAAAGCAGAAATATCTACTGATATGTCTGGAATAAAAAGGCCTCATAATTGCTCTAGATGAAATATCTAATGAAGAAAGGAACAAGCCCTGTCGGCGGTGAATATTTCAGTTTTGGAACTGATAATAAGCTAAGAATATTCCCGCCAAATACATTTAAATTTAAGCCTCGAGATCATATTGCTCTAGATGAAATACAAGAATGCATCTTAGATAATTTCTGGTTCCAATACAATAATAAGAGAGAAGACAGAGGATATATGCTAGCAATACTAAATAGCTTAGCTGAATATTTTCATATGATCAATGGGAAGCTGCAGCCAAAAGAACTATCTGGAAATATAGAGAAAAAATAAGAGAGCAATTACTATCTTCATAGAGAAAAAATATAGAGCAATTATGAGGTCTTTTTATTCCAGACATATCAGTAGATATTTCTGCTTTATCTTGGTCTATTGTATGAACTATTTCTGGACATCTTGCAAAATATTTATCATGTATAATATTCTTAGTACAACCGGTGTCTACCAGTGCTAATATTTTATAAGTGACGGTAGGAGTTAAGTTTAATTTTATAGGTATTCTTATTCCTACTATCTCTCTAAATGGTAGCTTAACTATATATTTGCTCCCAAAGCTTATTATGGCATCTTTTAATTGTATAGTCTTATTATTTTTTCTGGTGGTTATTGCTTGATCCCTAAGCTCAGTATTACCAGTAACATTTTCTACTGCCTTACTTTCTTCATTAAGTTCTATCTTAATTCTTAGCTCTTCTAGTTCTGCTTCTAAGTTATTTATTCTGTTTTCTAAATTTCTAACTCTACTTGCTAATATTTTATCATCTGGTTCTAACTCTACCTCTTGTCTCCATTTCTGATTATTTTCTTTTAAGCATGAAATACAAGCTTGCTTTAAGCATTTACTACATGTAAATCTATTTTCTTGACTAGGGTAATATATACAGAAAATACATTTTATATTATAATCACCTCTTCCTTTTATCCAGTCATGCTTATAGCTTTCTTGATCCATTAATTTAATTTTTGCTTCTGCTTGACTATTAATATTATTATTGATGATTATATCTAATCCTTCCATAGCGTTATCTAGATTACATAGTTCTTCATCACCTAAGGAATTTATGAACTCAATATAACTTTGAGTATTATCTTCTTCTTCATAACTTTCTAATAAAAACTGTTGACTACTTTCCAATTGCTCTTCTTCTTCTATGATATATTCAGTATTATTACTTTGCACCACTTCTTCATTTGTAGTACAATCTAAGCTATTATTCTGCACAACTTCTTTAATATTATTATTCTTTTCTTCCTTCTTATTCGCCTTAGCTTCCTGTTCCTTTATCACAACAGGTGCTTCAACATATTTATTCTCTAGCTTTCTTTCCTCCTTGATATTATTAAGATAATATATTTTTCATATAAAATAGATTTCTTTCTCTCTAATAGCATTCCATTCACATATCATGGAATTTTTGTATTCATCACGAACTTTGCTTAACTTTTGTTCATAATATTTTATTTCATTGTCTAAATCTAAATTATCCATTATCAACACTTCTAGTATATCCCTTAATTTCAAATTTTATTAACCAGGCTCTGATACCACTGCGGGGGAATACAGGGGAGAAACGCTGCTTATAATATGCGGATTTCTTTCTCTCTAATAGCATTCCATTCACATATCATGGAATTTTTGTATTCATCACGAACTTTGCTTAACTTTTGTTCATAATATTTTATTTCATTGTCTAAATCTAAATTATCCATTATCAACACTTCTAGTATATCCCTTAATTTCAAATTTTAATAACCAGGCTCTGATACCACTGCGGGGGATACAGGGGAAAAACACTGAGTTGAACTGTGAATTCAAATTCTAAATTCAAACTAAAAATTCACGAGTTACTATTCACGGCACTATTCAAATTCGCTGGTTACTATTCAAATTCGTGTCACTATTCAAAATACCAGGCACTATTCAAATTCAGAATATGAACAGTGCTCGAGCACTCACGGGAGTGGCTCAATCACTTTACTATTTAGGACACTATGCAGATCACTATGCAGGAAATATTTTATTATTCTATATGGATGCAGAATTGAATAAAAAATATTAAAAACACTATTTGAACAGTATGCGGAAAGCGACGTGCGTGATTATTAGCTACGTGATTATGCGGATTATGAGTGCGTGATTCACAGGATCTTGGCAGGCTGGCGAGACCAGAGTTTCAGCCGTTCGTGCGACTATTGCTTGTGTCTGTCCTACTCGGTACTCACCGTATGCATCACTAGCTCGCTTCAGAACTAGACTCAACTGTTCTTCTCCCTCGCTATCCCCAGCCACTATCACACAGGACTCAGGCCCTATCGTCTCCCCAGGCAGTTCCACCCGAAGGGAACACTTCTCTGCGCAAACAAGGTTCTCTATAAACGCCACTACCAGGGCTAACACGAGAACAACACACGCAGAGGTTTCTCCTCTAGGGTCCCTAGCATAGAGACATCGTCCCATATGAACGAGCTTAAAGGAAAACAGGGATTAAAACAGGAAAGCTTAATTCATTTTCACAGAACAAGCTTACATACGGCTTTCCCTTTCGGGAAACCCCAAGCACTTAGCACAAACCTGATTACCTTACAAGCGTAGGAAGATCACGATGACTTCCTTTATTCTCTAATTTACAAGAGTGGTGGAGTAATACAATGGTAGTGGTGGAGTACTACTATTCGTGGTGGATGATCCTCAGAGAGCTTCTGAGATCATGTCTTCATGGTGGGTGGTGTGCTGCGATGCTGAGTGGTGATTCCTGATCTGATTCGTGATCCCTGATCCGATTCGTGATATCGAATGCAGGCGTCTGGCTTCTGCTTTTAAAGAGCCAGAGGAGCCTTCTGGAGCATCCTTCGTGGATGACTCTTCGTCCTTCGAGCTTATCGGCTGGAGTCCCGAGCCTTCCAGAGTGTCCTTCACGTTTATCTGGATCGTCCTTCGCGCTTATCGTCTGGAGAAAGCGACGTCTGACGAGCCTTCGTTATTAAGTCTTCAATTATCAATTGCCCAGACAGCTGGACGGTGCTACAGTAGAGTTACTGTACTCACTTTCGCGCTGTCCTCTGACAAAGTGTCTTCACATGATATTATTTTGCGCTGTCCTTTGACAGGCGTTATCTTCACGCGTAATTTTTGGACTTTTTGGGTATGGTCTTCCACGCCCGATTGATTGATGTGCAAACATCAAATCACAATTTAAGGCATGCTTATAATATCTTCCCACGACCAAATTGTTGATAACACCTTATCAACAAAAGGAATATATTTCTGCTTATAATATCTTCCCACGACCAAATTGTTGATAATATCTTATCAACAAAAGGAATGATTATTCTTATATATATATATTGAATTGAAGCTATATTGACTTCATCTAATATTCTGGCTGTTGCCCATGACCTCGGATGTCCAACATGTGATCATCCAACATGTCATCATTATTATTATTATCATCCTCGGATATTTGTATTTTTGACTCATAGTCTTTCTTTATATATTCTTCATAATCTCTCTTTATATTTTCTTCATAATCTTGATTTATATCTTCAAACTTCCCATTTATTTCATGTCTTACTTCCTGCAAGACTTCTTCCATTATATTTTTCTTTAACTGAGGAATTATTGATTCTAGCTTTTCTTTTACCTTTTTCTCAATAATTTCATTATTCAGCAATTCTGTCTCTTTTTTTTACAACATCTTTATATGTGGGTATTCTTGAAGATCTTTCTTCTCTTATATTTACTCCTGGCAAATTTATTTTCACATCTTTTGCTCTTTTATATTTTTGAATATAGTC
The DNA here is from genome assembly GCA_038087645.1 of Saccharum hybrid cultivar R570. Lineage (NCBI taxonomy): Eukaryota > Viridiplantae > Streptophyta > Magnoliopsida > Poales > Poaceae > Saccharum > Saccharum hybrid cultivar. The sequence goes on along the minus strand of JAQSUU010000043.1, from coordinate 9,721,618 downwards.
TTTTGCTGCTGGTTCTATGAAATAATTTATTCCCAAAATACTTCTCGCATATGAAAGAGCTTGATCAATATCTGTATATTTTTTCCATGATACTCCTCCATCATTTTCTCTTTCTACTTGTTGGGCTATGATTGATTCAAATGTTATATATATTCCTGGTATTTTTCCCCTATATATAACATATATGGGTTTTTTCTCTATATTTCCAGATAGTTCTTTTGGCTGCAGCTTCCCATTGATCATATGAAAATATTCAGCTAAGCTATTTAGTATTGCTAGCATATATCCTCTGTCTTCTCTCTTATTATTGTATTGGAACCAGAAATTATCTAAGATGCATTTTTGTATTTCATCTAGAGCAATATGATCTCGAGGCTTAAATTTAAATGTATTTGGTGGGAATATTCTTAGCTTATTATCAGTTCCAAAACTGAAATATTCACCGCCGACAGGGCTTGTTTCTTTCTTCATTCCTGCAAAATAGATGATCTTGAAAATATATCAGGTAAAGTATTATCTTTACCCTTTATATGCTCAAATATTACTTTATAACCATATCACACCCAAAATTTCCTATTTTGGGTTGTGCATGAAAAATACTAAATAAAATAAATGATTTCAATATTTGAATAAATTTATTAGATAAGTTAAGTTGCTGCTAATTTAAATATAGATAATTGTGGTTTTAAACTTTTTCATATTAATTTGATAATGTGGTGTTTGTGTGATGCTTGTCTTTGGTGTTGGTGAGTGCTATTATTTTCAAAATACCACAGGACGACGTTTACTTCTCACCGGAAATTTTTTTGGCATTTTCTGGATTTAAAATTTCAATTTCCGTGAGCTTAATCTTTTTCCTTGATCTCTTCATCAATCTTTTCATGAGCTCAAACTCATTTAGTTGAGTTCCTTATCTCTCCAAGAGTCTCCAGGATTTTTCCCGTGATTTTTCTGAGCTCCGGATTATTTTTCACGGCCAAAAAGGTAATTCTAGATTTTCTGGAATTATTTTATTCGCGGAATTAAAATAATCCCGAAATTAAGAAAATCCGAAAAGTTTCCAAACCCTACGACTATATATATGCCGGCGTAGCCCTTGACGCCCTGGTTTCAGAAGTACAACTTTTATCACGAGCCGTCGCTCGTAGCTCCCTCCACCTCTCCCCGTATCTTTTATATATATATATATATACATGCATGCACGTGCTTTACGTGATACAATCCAGGAAACAAGCAGACAGCTAGCCCTCTCCTTGTCCTAGCACAAAACTAATCTGTATGTCGTGCACGTCAAGGATACCAGGTCCATCACGTGTACATATCCATCTATAAATAGAGAGCTCCCGCTGCCCATGGACTGCAGATCATAGGCGTCGGTCGCCGCCTTCCCATCTGCCCGCCCCCATCTACCGGTGCGCCACGCTCACCTCCCTCGACCTCTACAACTGGCGGCTCCGGGTGCCCGGCAGGATCATCGGCCTGCGCGCTCTGCGGCTGCTCCGGCTCCGCAGCGTCACAGCCACGGACGACGACCTCCGCCGCCTGATCACGCGGTGCAGCAGCGTGGAGGGTCTTGAGATTGTTAACGTCCACAAGGCGAAGAGCATCGTCATCAGCGCGCCACGCCTCGAGAAGTAGCTCATCTACCCGCACCGCCCGCTACGCGTCTCGGTGAACAAGGCGCCGCGGCTGGACGCTGTGAGGCTGACCTTCTCGTATAGTTACCCGGAGTACTCGTGGAGCCCCGACGACACCATGGACTCCGACGTCGATTACTCGTTTTCTGAGATCGATGAGATGCTTGATTACGAGAAGATGGCGAAGAGGGAGCACAAGTGGACGGATGAGATTGGGAACATGGTGACGTTTCTCAGTGGGCTTGGATGTGCCAAGAAGCCCCACCGGTGTTCGCGATCCGCTGCCGATTTCCCCGTCAAGCTGAAACCTGCTCCGTCGAGCCGTACATCGTCGTCCGCCGAAGACGTCGAGGCTGCTTGCTCTCTATTTTGCTCACGTCGTTGCCGATCAACACAGGAAGCCGCCGTGCACCTCTGCTGCTGCTGTCTCTTCCACGCCGCAACGACCTCTCGCTCCGAGCATCGCACAAGGGTAAGGAAACCATCGGTATACTCTCGTGCCCTATCTCCTCTCTGCTTTGTTCGTGCGTCGTTGTCACGTTTTGCCACCATAGCTAGATTGATCTCGCTGAAACCTTGAAGCCCAGTCCTGCACTCGACCAAAATCCCAGCGTCGTGCTGCGCGAGTCTCCGTGATGGCGCTAGCTTGCAAGCCAAGCCGGCCATAAACCTGTACCCAAACCAGCCACCGAACGCCATGCATGCCTGGAACGCCACGTACGGTACGCGCACCAACAACATATCCATTCTTCACGTTCATGTTTTCCCTGTAATCAGCATACGTATCCATTGGCCAGGACTTGTAGTTGCAGCAATTGTTGTGTTTATTTGATAAGAATCCGGCAAGTGACAACTTCAATTTGCTTTTGACCTTGCAATAAGTGAATAGTTGATCCATTCATTATTTATTTATTTCATCGAGCCATAGTGCCATGCAAGCTGTTAGGTCTACGTAGGTGCAAGTACACGCCACCATCTCACCTGTTGCAATGTCTCAAGTGCGGTTCATCATGCAAGCGTGTATACCTCTATATTTTGGTCAAGCTCTTGATGTCATGTACCGTGCATGCTCCAATTCTTACCTGTCCTGATTCCTAGCTTGATGACATCATGCATAATTTTTGTGGCCGTTTTTCTTTAGTAAAACAAATCCCGAAATACGATAGAAATACATATACACATACAATCTTGATTAGGCCATATCTTCCACGTTTTAGCTCCGATTTAGTCCGTTCAAATTGCGTTAGGTTCGTATTTGCGAGCTCTACATGTTAGTGTAGTTGTACAGTTAGTTTTGATAATTTATTTTTCGAGTTTATAATTAAGTATTTATTTATCTATAGGAAATCTTAGAAAATTCATAACTTTTACGTTTTAACTCCGAATTTGGTGATCTTTGCGTATGTGTGATCGTAGAAACGGGTAGAAGAGTTTTATAAACTTTTATTAATGTTTTGTTATTGTTGGTGTACTGTTCTAATTGTATCTCTTTGTTTGCTTCGTGTATGTTTGATTGGATGCATGTGTGTTGTTGATTGATGATCGAGTATAGACGGTGAGCAGTATCTGGACGATCAAGAGTATTATTTTGAGCCAGACCAGCAGTATCATCAGGAAAGCTTTGATTAAGGCAAGTATAACATGGGACCATCCTTGTTGTCCTATTCACTGAAATTATCATACATATGCATGTGTCTTCCTTGACAACCTTAGAGATTATAACTTAGTGATTGATACCTTGATTCCTTGTCAACCTTGGGATGCATTTGGGTAGCTATTGCTAGCGCTTAATTATGAACAATGATCTTGTAATTTGACTAATGGATTATGCAAATCAACCTTTAATGATGATTTTATTACTGTTGAAAAGGGGGCTAGAGCAAGGGGTTATATTATTGCTCTGGTTTCTCTCCATAAGGACTTATCTGTACATGACCATTCGGGACATACAGTACAGCTGTGAGGGCTAAATGGCTCTGGCTTTAGTTGTTCAAGAGACCTTTTCTAGCTTGTTAGTGGTTACCTTAAATGGCGTAAGAATGGCTTGCCACTTTGGGTGTAGTGCGAGCCCCTGGCCTAGTGTGTATAGGCTGCGGTTGTTGTGCCACAGGGAAGGGGGGTTCTACATCTGCCTGCCGAGTGAATCTAATGGCCCTAACTTGTTAGACGAACTTTTGAGTGGCTTTATATGGTCTCTGATGTTTTGGGCCTTGCAAACCCATGCATTTGAAAATCATGACTCACAGTGAAAGTATACACCTCTGCGCAGAGTTAAAAACTGGTATACTAGCCGTGCTCACGGATACGAGCGGCCTTGGAACATCTACAGAATAGTTGATCACCATTGTTATATCATGCTTAATTATTGTTGATTATTATTATGCTCATGTTAATGCTATTCATTATCCTTATTACAATTGATCATTGATTCATTAATGGGATTTGGATTACCTTGATGCTACTCAATTGCTAATTATATGATGATTAAAAGCTAAACGCAGTCAAACAGTGTCTAGCCTTTTTGAGCCTCATGAACCCTGTGTTATACTTGTTGAGTTCGACATGGACTCACTCTTGCTATTTCCCCAACACTCCAGTGTGTAATAAGATGCTACTCGGAAGAAGGACAAAGGTGTAGTGGAGTTTCCAGAAGACTAGTAGAAGTGCTAGGCATATGTTACCCCCAGTCAGCCGTCCCTGAGAAGAATGGAGCCCGAAGTTTAGTCACCGTTCCGCGATACCCTGATGTAATTGTTAACATAGCTATGTATGCGTTATATAATAACATTGTTTCTGATATTTTTTTTTCATTCTGGCATATGTGTGGACTTCCTGGGCACACATATGATTAGCCTGGTTTTGTTATTTAGAAAACCGGGTGTGACAGAGTGGTATCAGAGCGGTGTTGACTGTAGGACGTATGCCAAGTAGCACTGGACGTATTCTAAAACTTATTTTACTGTAAAACTATTTTGTCATCCCCTGACTCATTGATTTTGACTATTTCCTCTTCCTTGTCTTGTTGTATCCCATCCTTGGTAGCTTCCTTTGAGCTAATATTTCTTACTCCCTTGGAATTTGTTTTACGTTGCTTTTACTAAAAGTTTTCTGATCTTACCTGGTTCAAAGATTTGATGGCCTTTCATCATCCATACTTTTCCCATAGGATGACCACCATTATTGAAGAAGCACGTGTAGTACCAATGATGTGATGTGTGCTTGTTGTGCTTGATGTGTTGCTTGTGTGTTGTTCTTGTTCTCGTGTTTTGAAAGTGGCCCGGAAGGTATAAGTCTTGAGGAGTAGCTTGATCTATGCTAAGTGGGGTAGGTTTTACGTAATACTCCGCATGCTGATTTCTATAGCAGTCTGCAATGTTTCTGTTATATCTCAAGATATGGACATGAGAAATTTATGAAATTTTACTGGGAATAACTAGACTTCTGTATCTTTCCAAACCCACTGGATTTACCTTTTTATCTATTTTGAGCTAAGAGATATACCTGTTCTAAGTTGAGGTTACTGCACAGTCTGGAATTCTGAAATAGTTTCGGTTAAGTTCAGTTTTTGACTAACTTATTGACAGAATCTGGAAAAGTGTTGTGAATAAAAGTCGTAGATAATTTCGTAATCTTTCCAACCATATAAAGATCACCTTAATCGGATGTCTGTATCTTGAGATATGCCAGATTTACTGAACTGCTGAAATTAGAATTCGCCCAAAAATTTTCTGCATTACTTCCTTATCTTGTATAAGTGAATATATCATTGGATATCTTTGAATCTCATTGATTTGCCTAGGAATCTTACATTAGAGATGATTATGGTTATCTAGTATAAAAGGGATGTGAGTTACTTTGGTGTCCCCTAGTTTCTTTTTCTTAAGGGGGTAGCAAAGTTGTGAGTGTTGCAAGATGAAGGTTTCGTATGTCCTAGTGCTTCACTTGGAAGAAGTGGTTATCTCTATGATTGGAAGTCTATAGTTAGTTTCATGAAAACTTAGATGACATCACCCCCATATCAAGTATGTTTAGTAAGTTTTAAGTGAAGGACTTATCAATAGCAGCAAGCCTTAGAGAAAGTGTTTCCTTCAATGACATCGCCAGGTGGAACAAGACCTTTGTTAAGTGGGGTAGTGTCTGTTACCATCATCAATCTTAAGCGACGAGGTACGAAGAACTGAAGATCAAACCTTATCTTTCTTGTCATCTTTTGGCTATCCTCGATCCATGTCTTATATCTCATCAACACAAAGCAAAGAAGCATGAAGACTTGAAGATTAGTGTTATCTATCTCTCTAATCTCTCTGAATCTCATTTGTATCTTATCCTGTCCTTTTTAGAGCAATATGTCTTCCTTAGCTTATATCTCTATTTTTGGATGCCCAAAAATTATGGATAAATTCTGGACAATAGTAGACTTCAATATATTTCTCTGACCGTAAGAACCACCCTGATATCTATTATGGTTTTGGAGTTATGAAAATCACAAGGCGACGCATCTGTGTTGTCAGCAATCTGGAATAGTTTCTGTTGTGCACAGTTTTCGACCACGTTAACTGTAGAATCTGGAGAAGTATTCTATAAGAAAGTTGTAGTAAATTTGATAAGCTTTCCAACGGTATAATCTACAATATCATTGGATTCGTGGAACTCGAGTTATAACTGTATTTCTGCACTGCCATTTTTCTGCTCGTGAGGAAGTGCAGGTTACTTGTTCTTGTATATGCTCATGAATTTCTTTGGGATGCTAGAAGGACATGATGATAGTCATCACTCAGAAACAAATGTGAGTTATCCTTTGGTGTTCTCTAGTTGATCTCTTCTTAAGGGGGGTTGCCAAACTAAAAGGCGATACAAGATGGAGGATTATATGTTCTGTTTCGTCACCTGGAAGCATCAGCTATCTACATGGTTGCAAAGTCTTTATTAAGAGCAAGTATCTTTTTCTCAGGGTTGGTAACCTGTTGGAACCATCTACAAGGATCGTAAGGGTCTAAAGAAGACATTTACAAAGTTGGTTTTGAGTTTGTGGCATCATCATTGGATAAGAGTTGATGAAGAAAGAGTGAAGATTTGTAGATCAACTTTATCTTTCTCCCTAGTCTCTCCAAATCTCGGGACGAGATTTCTGTTAAGTGGGGTAGATTTATCACACCCAAAATTTCCTATTTTGGGTTGTGCATGAAAAATACTAAATAAAATAAATGATTTCAATATTTGAATAAATTTATTAGATAAGTTAAGTTGCTGCTAATTTAAATATAGATAATTGTGGTTTTAAACTTTTTCATATTAATTTGATAATGTGGTGTTTGTGTGATGCTTCTCTTTGGTGTTGGTGAGTGCTATTATTTTCAAAATACCATAGGACGACGTTTACTTCTCACCGGAAATTTTTTTGGCATTTTCTGGATTTAAAATTTCAATTTCCGTGAGCTTAATCTTTTTCCTTGATCTCTTCATCAATCTTTTCATGAGCTCAAACTCATTTAGTTGAGTTCCTTATCTCTCCAAGAGTCTCCAGGATTTTTCCCGTGATTTTTCTGAGCTCCGGATTATTTTTCACGGCCAAAAAGGTAATTCTAGATTTTCTGGAATTATTTTATTCGCGGAATTAAAATAATCCCGAAATTAAGAAAATCCGAAAAGTTTCCAAACCCTACGACTATATATATGCCGGCGTAGCCCTTGACGCCCTGGTTTCAGAAGTACAACTTTTATCGCGAGCCGTCGCTCGTAGCTCCCTCCACCTCTCGCCGTATCTTTTATATATATATATATATATATATATATATATATATATATATATATATATATATATATATATATATATATATATATATATATGCATGCACGTGCTTTACGTGATAAAATCCAGGAAACAAGCAGACAGCTAGCCCTCTCCTTGTCCTAGCACAAAACTAATCTGTATGTCGTGCACGTCAAGGATACCAGGTCCATCACGTGTACATATCCATCTATAAATAGAGAGCTCCCGCTGCCCATGGACTGCAGATCATAGGCGTCGGTCGCCGCCTTCCCATCTGCCCGCCCCCATCTACCGGTGCGCCACGCTCACCTCCCTCGACCTCTACAACTGGCGGCTCCGGGTGCCCGGCAGGATCACCGGCCTGCGCGCTCTGCGGCTGCTCCGGCTCCGCAGCGTCACAGCCACGGACGACGACCTCCGCCGCCTGATCACGCGGTGCAGCAGCGTGGAGGGTCTTGAGATTGTTAACGTCCACAAGGCGAAGAGCATCGTCATCAGCGCGCCACGCCTCGAGAAGTAGCTCATCTACCCGCACCGCCCGCTACGCGTCTCGGTGAACAAGGCGCCGCGGCTGGACGCTGTGAGGCTGACCTTCTCGTATAGTTACCCGGAGTACTCGTGGAGCCCCGACGACACCATGGACTCCGACGTCGATTACTCGTTTTCTGAGATCGATGAGATGCTTGATTACGAGAAGATGGCGAAGAGGGAGCACAAGTGGACGGATGAGATTGGGAACATGGTGACGTTTCTCAGTGGGCTTGGATGTGCTAAGAAGCCCCACCGGTGTTCGCGATCCGCTGCCGATTTCCCCGTCAAGCTGAAACCTGCTCCGTCGAGCCGTACATCGTCGTCCGCCGAAGACGTCGAGGCTGCTTGCTCTCTGTTTTGCTCACGTCGTTGCCGATCAACACAGGAAGCCGCCGTGCACCTCTGCTGCTGCTGTCTCTTCCACGCCGCAACGACCTCTCGCTCCGAGCATCGCACAAGGGTAAGGAAACCATCGGTATACTCTCGTGCCCTATCTCCTCTCTGCTTTGTTCGTGCGTCGTTGTCACGTTTTGCCACCATAGCCAGATTGATCTCGCTGAAACCTTGAAGCCCAGTCCTGCACTCGACCAAAATCCCAGCGTCGTGCTGCGCGAGTCTCCGTGATGGCGCTAGCTTGCAAGCCAAGCCGGCCATAAACCTGTACCCAAACCAGCCACCGAACGCCATGCATGCCTGGAACGCCACGTACGGTACGCGCACCAACAACATATCCATTCTTCACGTTCATGTTTTCCCTGTAATCAGCATACGTATCCATTGGCCAGGACTTGTAGTTGCAGCAATTGTTGTGTTTATTTGATAAGAATCCGGCAAGTGACAACTTCAATTTGCTTTTGACCTTGCAATAAGTGAATAGTTGATCCATTCATTATTTATTTATTTCATCGAGCCATAGTGCCATGCAAGCTGTTAGGTCTACGTAGGTGCAAGTACACGCCACCATCTCACCTGTTGCAATGTCTCAAGTGCGGTTCATCATGCAAGCGTGTATACCTCTATATTTTGGTCAAGCTCTTGATGTCATGTACCGTGCATGCTCTAATTCTTACCTGTCCTGATTCCTAGCTTGATGACATCATGCATAATTTTTGTGGCCGTTTTTCTTTAGTAAAACAAATCCCGAAATACGATAGAAATACATATACACATACAATCTTGATTAGGCCATATCTTCCACGTTTTAGCTCCGATTTAGTCCGTTCAAATTGCGTTAGGTTCGTATTTGCGAGCTCTACATGTTAGTGTAGTTGTACAGTTAGTTTTGATAATTTATTTTTCGAGTTTATAATTAAGTATTTATTTATCTATAGGAAATCTTAGAAAATTCATAACTTTTACGTTTTAACTCCGAATTTGGTGATCTTTGCGTATGTGTGATCGTAGAAACGGGTAGAAGAGTTTTATAAACTTTTATTAATGTTTTGTTATTGTTGGTGTACTGTTCTAATTGTATCTCTTTGTTTGCTTCGTGTATGTTTGATTGGATGCATGTGTGTTGTTGATTGATGATCGAGTATAGACGGTGAGCAGTATCTGGACGATCAAGAGTATTATTTTGAGCCAGACCAGCAGTATCATCAGGAAAGCTTTGATTAAGGCAAGTATAACATGGGACCATCCTTGTTATCCTATTCACTGAAATTATCATACATATGCATGTGTCTTCCTTGACAACCTTAGAGATTATAACTTAGTGATTGATACCTTGATTCCTTGTCAACCTTGGGATGCATTTGGGTAGCTATTGCTAGCGCTTAATTATGAACAATGATCTTGTAATTTGACTAATGGATTATGCAAATCAACCTTTAATGATGATTTTATTACTGTTGAAAAGGGGGCTAGAGCAAGGGGTTATATTATTGCTCTGGTTTCTCTCCATAAGGACTTATCTGTACATGACCATCCGGGACATACAGTACAGCTGTGAGGGCTAAATGGCTCTGGCTTTAGTTGTTCAAGAGACCTTTTCTAGCTTGTTAGTGGTTACCTTAAATGGCGTAAGAATGGCTTGCCACTTTGGGTGTAGTGCGAGCCCCTGGCCTAGTGTGTATAGGCTGCGGTTGTTGTGCCACAGGGAAGGGGGGTTCTACATCTGCCTGCGGAGTGAATCTAATGGCCCTAACTTGTTAGACGAACTTTTGAGTGGCTTTATATGGTCTCTGATGTTTTGGGCCTTGCAAACCCATGCATTTGGAAATCATGACTCACAGTGAAAGTGTACACCTCTGCGCAGAGTTAAAAACTGGTATACTAGCTTGATCAATATTATAAATTCAAACTTAAAATTCACGAGTTACTATTCACGGCACTATTCAAATTTGCTGGTTACTATTCAAATTCGTGTCACTATTCAAAATACCAGGCACTATTCAAATTCAGAATATGAACAGTGCTCGAGCACTCACGGGAGTGGCTCAATCACTTTACTATTTAGGACACTATGCAGATCACTATGCAGGGAATATTTTATTATTCTATATGGATGCAGAATTGAATAAAAAATATTTAAAACACTATTTGAACAGTATGCGGAAAGCGACGTGCGTGATTATTAGCTACGTGATTATGCGGATTATGAGTGCGTGATTCACAGGATCTTGGCAGGCTGGCGAGACCAGAGCTTCAGCCGTTCGTGCGACGATTGCTTGTGTCTGTCCTACTCGGTACTCACCGTATGCATCACTAGCTCGCTTCAGAACTAGACTCAACTGTTCTTCTCCCTCGCTATCCCCAGCCACTATCACACAGGACTCAGGCCCTATCGTCTCTCCAGGCAGTTCCACCCGAAGGGAACACTTCTCTGTGCAAACAAGGTTCTCTACAAACGCCGCTACCAGGGCTAACACGAGAACAACACACGCAGAGGTTTCTCCTCTAGGGTCCCTAGCATAGAGACATCGCCCCATATGAACGAGCTTAAAGGAATACATGGATTAAAACAGGAAAGCTTAATTCATTTTCACAGAACAAGCTTACATACGGCTTTCCCTTTCGGGAAACCCCAAGCACTTAGCACAAACCTGATTACCTTACAAGCGCAGGAAGATCACGATGACTTTCTTTATTCTCTAATTTACAAGAGTGGTGGAGTAATATAATGGTAGTGGTGGAGTACTACTATTCGTGGTGGATGATCCTCAGAGAGCTTCTGAGATCATGTCTTCATGGTGGGTGGTGTGCTGCGATGCTGAGTGGTGATTCCTGATCTGATTCGTGATATCGAATGCAGGCGTCTGGCTTCTGCTTTTAAAGAGCCAGAGGAGCCTTCTGGAGCATCCTTCGTGGATGACTCTTCGTCCTTCGAGCTTATCGGCTGGAGTCCCGAGCCTTCCAGAGTGTCCTTCACGTTTATCTGGATCGTCCTTCGCGCTTATCGTCTGGAGAAAGCGACGTCTGACGAGCCTTCGTTATTAAGTCTTCAATTATCAATTGCCCAGACAGCTGGACGGTGCTATAGTAGAGTTACTGTACTCACTTTCACGCTGTCCTCTGACAAAGTGTCTTCACATGATATTATTTTGCGCTGTCCTTTGACAGGCGTTATCTTCACGTGTATTTTTTGGACTTTTTGGGTATGGTCTTCCACGCCCGATTGATTGATGTGCAAACATCAAATCACAATTTAAGGCATGCTTATAATATCTTCCCACGACCAAATTGTTGATAATACCTTATCAACATAAGGAATGACTATTCTTATATATATATATATATATATATATATATATATATATATTGAATTGAAGCTATATTGACTTCATCTAATATTCTGGCTGTTGCCCATGACCTCAGATGTCCAACATGTCATCATTATTATTATTATCATCCTCGGATATTTGTATTTTTGACTCATAGTCTTTCTTTATATATTCTTTATAATCTCTCTTTATATTTTCTTCATAATCTTGATTTATATATTCAAACTTCCCATTTATTTCATGTCTTACTTCCTGCAAGACTTCTTCCATTATATTTTTCTTTAACTGAGAAATTATTGATTCTAGCTTTTCTTTTACCTTTTTTTCAATAATTTCATTATTCAGCAATTCTGTCTCTTTTTTTAAAACATCTTTATATGTGGGTATTCTTGAAGATCCTTCTTCTCTTATATTTACTCCTGGCAAATTTATTTTCACATCTTTTGCCCTTTTATATTTTTGAATATAGTCTTTTGCTGCTGGTTCTATGAAATAATTTATTCCCAAAATACTTCTCGCATATGAAAGAGCTTGATCAATATCTGTATATTTTTTCCATGATACTCCTCCATCATTTTCTCTTTCTACTTGTTGGGCTATGATTGATTCAAATGTTATATATATTCCTGGTATTTTTCCCCTATATATAACATATATGGGTTTTTTTCTCTATATTTCCAGATAGTTCTTTTGGCTGCAGCTTCCCATTGATCATATGAAAATATTCAGCTAAGCTATTTAGTATTGCTAGCATATATCCTCTGTCTTCTCTCTTATTATTGTATTGGAACCAGAAATTATCTAAGATGCATTTTTGTATTTCATCTAGAGCAATATGATCTCGAGGCTTAAATTTAAATGTATTTGGTGGGAATATTCTTAGCTTATTATCAGTTCCAAAACTGAAATATTCACCGCCGACAGGGCTTGTTTCTTTCTTCATTCCTGCAAAATAGATGATCTTGAAAATATATCAGGTAAAGTATTATCTTTACCCTTTATATGCTCAAATATTACTTTATAACCATATCACACCCAAAATTTCCTATTTTGGGTTGTGCATGAAAAATACTAAATAAAATAAATGATTTTAATATTTGAATAAATTTATTAGATAAGTTAAGTTGCTGCTAATTTAAATATAGATAATTATGGTTTTAAACTTTTTCATATTAATTTGATAATGTGGTGTTTGTGTGATGCTTGTCTTTGGTGTTGGTGAGTGCTATTATTTTCAAAATACCATAGGACGACGTTTACTTCTCACCGGAAATTTTTTTGGCATTTTCTGGATTTAAAATTTCAATTTCCGTGAGCTTAATCTTTTTCCTTGATCTCTTCATCAATCTTTTCATGAGCTCAAACTCATTTAGTTGAGTTCCTTATCTCTCCAAGAGTCTCCAGGATTTTTCCCGTGATTTTTCTGAGCTCCGGATTATTTTTCACGGCCAAAAAGGTATATGATCTCGAGGCTTAAATTTAAATGTATTTGGCGGGAATATTCTTAGCTTATTATCAGTTCCAAAACTGAAATATTCACCGCCGACAGGGCTTGTTCCTTTCTTCATTCTTGCAAAATAGATGATCGTGAAAATATATCAGGTAAAGTATTATCTTTACCCTTTATATGCTCAAATATTACTTTATAACCATTTCCAGTAATAATATCTTCAAATAAAACCCATCGTCTAGTTGAACTTTTCTTACTATTGACCTTATTATAATACTTGCATATGGCTTCACAGTCTGTCCTTACTGTGAACTCTTTGAATCCTAGGTATAATCTGAAAGCATTTATTGCATTGATAACAGCTAAAATTTCTCTATCTGTATTATTTATTGCTTTTAACTTATATTTACCTGAAGCATATCTACATATTTTTTCTTCTAACTTTGATGAGTATTTGTGCGGCTTTTGTTTAAGTATTGCACCCCATCCTAATTTTGATGCATCTGTCTCTATAATAAAATAATTATCATCTAAAGGTAAATCTAAGGGTTTTAACTCTTTAACTCTTTCTTTTATAATTCTTACTAGTTTTATGTCTTCAGAATTAAAATGTCTTTGCCCGTTTTTTCTTAACTTTGCATATAACGGACCAGCTAGCTTTGCTAAGTTCTCAATATAGTTTCTAGCATAATTCACTATTCCTAAGAATTGTTGTAAAGTCTTTTTATCATTCATGACATCAGGAAATTGTAAAATTTTCTTTGCAATATGATCTTGTAAATGAATTTTTCCTTCTCCAATTTCATGACCTAGAAAATTTATCTTTTCTTTGCATATTTCCATTTTTCTTTTGGAAAGTATTAACCCATGCTGCTCTATCTTTCTAAAAAATATTTCTAAATGAGCTATATGTTCTTTATAAGATTTTGAAAAGATTAAAATATCATCAATGTAGATCAATATGAATTCTTGATTTTCATTAAAGATATTCTGCATTTTTCTTTGGAATAAGGCAGGGGCATTTTTTAATCCTAAAGGCATTACTAACCATTCAAAATGACCTTGAGGACATGTGAAAGCTGTCCATTCTATTGATTCTTCTGCCATTTTTACTTGCCAAAACCCAGCTTTTAAATCAAATTTAGAGAAATATTTACAACCTTGTATCCTATTTATCCATTCTTGCTTATTTGGAATATTATAACCATCATTTATAGTATTATCATTTAGTCTTTTATAATTAATAACCATTCTTGATTTTCCTCTAGCTATTTCAGCATGATTTCTAACTATAAATGCTGCTGATCTATGAGGACTTCGGCTTTCTCTTATTGCTCCTAATTTTAGTAATTCTTCTATATGCATTTTAAATTCTTCTATGTCTTTAGGTGTTGCTTCTATAGGACTAGTCTTAATTATATAGTTTAGGTTTATTATATTAATTCTACAAACTATACCATTCTTATCCCAATGCTTCATTGGTATTTCTCCAATTATTTGAATATCTTCTAATCTTTGTACTATTTTATCTATGTCTTTTTTAGATTTTATATCTCTATACCAATTTGGTGCTAGTGATTGCAAACTAATGCATTCTATACTTGAATTTGTTATATAAAATATTTCTATATTTTCACATAACTCTTCATCTCTATAATTTTCAGATTCTTTAATTTCTAAATTAGAATTTATAGATTTACGTATCTCTGTCATATATGGAATGTTATCTTGATGAGGAATGAATGTAATTCCCTGTTCATGTATGATCGTTGTTTGCACTGAATATTGTAAAAATCTTAATCCTAATAACATATCAACATTTATCATAGATAGATCTCTTATTGTAATTTCGTCTATTATGTATTTTGTATTATTTATTTGTATTTCAACATTATAAGCTAATTGATTATGAGGCCTTTTTATTCCAGACATATGAGTAGATATTTCTGCTTTATCTTGGTCTATTGTATGAACTATTTCTGGACATCTTGCAAAATATTTATCATGTATAATATTCTTAGTACAACCGGTGTCTACCAGTGCTAATATTTTATAAGTGACGGTAGGAGTTAAGTTTAATTTTATAGGTATTCTTATTCCTACTATCTCTCTAAATGGTAGCTTAACTATATATTTGCTCCCAAAGCTTATTATGGCATCTTTTAATTGTATAGTCTTATTATTTTTTCTGGTGGTTATTGCTTGATCCCTAAGCTCAGTATTACCAGTAACATTTTCTACTGCCTTACTTTCTTCATTAAGTTCTATCTTAATTCTTAGCTCTTCTAGTTCTGCTTCTAAGTTATTTATTCTGTTTTCTAAATTTCTAACTCTACTTGCTAATATTTTATCATCTGGTTCTAACTCTACCTCTTGTCTTCATTTCTGATTATTTTCTTTTAAGCATGAAATACAAGCTTGCTTTAAGCATTTACTACATGTAAATCTATTTTCTTGACTAGGGTAATATATACAGAAAATAAATTTTATATTATAATCACCTCTTCCTTTTATCCAGTCATGCTTACAGCTTTCTTGATCCATTAATTCAATTTTTGCTTCTGCTTGACTATTAATATTATTATTGATGATTATATCTAATCCTTCCATAGCGTTATCTAGATTACATAGTTCTTCATCACCTAAGGAATTTATGAACTCAATATAACTTTGAGTATTATCTTTTTCTTCTTCATAACTTTCTAATAAAAACTGTTGACTACTTTCCAATTGCTCTTCTTCTTCTATGATATATTCAGTATTATTACTTTGCACCACTTCTTCATTTGTAGTACAATCTAAGCTATTATTCTGCACAACTTCTTTAATATTATTATTCTTTTCTTCCTTCTTATTCGCCTTAGCTTCCTGTTCCTTTATCACAACAGGTGCTTCAACATATTTATTCTCTAGCTTTCTTTCCTCCTTGATATTATTAAGATAATATATTTTTCGTATAAAATAGATTTCTTTCTCTCTAATAGCATTCCATTCACATATCATGGAATTTTTGTATTCATCACGAACTTTGCTTAACTTTTGTTCATAATATTTTATTTCATTGTCTAAATCTAAATTATCCATTATCAACACTTCTAGTATATCCCTTAATTTCAAATTTTATTAACCAGGCTCTGATACCACCGCGGGGGAATACAGGGGAAAAACGCTGTGTTGAACTGTGAATTCAAATTCTAAATTCAAACTTAAAATTCACGAGTTACTATTCACGGCACTATTCAAATTCGCTGGTTACTATTCAAATTCGTGTCACTATTCAAAATACCAGGCACTATTCAAATTCAGAATATGAACAGTGCTCGAGCACTCACGGGAGTGGCTCAATCACTTTACTATTTAGGACACTATGCAGATCACTATGCAGGGAATATTTTATTATTCTATATGGATGCAGAATTGAATAAAAAATATTTAAAACACTATTTGAACAGTATGCGGAAAGCGACGTGCGTGATTATTAGCTACGTGATTATGCGGATTATGAGTGTGTGATTCACAGGATCTTGGCAGGCTGGCGAGACCAGAGTTTCAGCCGTTCGTGCGACTATTGCTTGTGTCTGTCCTACTCGGTACTCACCGTATGCATCACTAGCTCGCTTCAGAACTAGACTCAACTGTTCTTCTCCCTCGCTATCCCCAGCCACTATCACACAGGACTCAGGCCCTATCGTCTCCCCAGGTAGTTCCACCCGAAGGGAACACTTCTCTGCGCAAACAAGGTTCTCTACAAACGCCGCTACCAGGGCTAACACGAGAACAACACACGCAGAGGTTTCTCCTCTAGGGTCCCTAGCATAGAGACATCGCCCCATATGAACGAGCTTAAAGGAAAACAGGGATTAAAACAGGAAAGCTTAATTCATTTTCACAGAACAAGCTTACATACGGCTTTCCCTTTCGGGAAACCCCAAGCACTTAGCACAAACCTGATTACCTTACAAGCGCAGGAAGATCACGATGACTTTCTTTATTCTCTAATTTACAAGAGTGGTGGAGTAATACAATGGTAGTGGTGGAGTACTACTATTCGTGGTGGATGATCCTCAGAGAGCTTCTGAGATCATGTCTTCATGGTGGGTGGAGTGGTTGGTTGTTCGTGTGGTGATTCCTGATCCGATTCGTGATATCGAATGCAGGCGTCTGGCTTCTGCTTTTAAAGAGCCAGAGGAGCCTTCTGGAGCATCCTTCGTGGATGACTCTTCGTCCTTCGAGCTTATCGGCTGGAGTCCTGAGCCTTCCAGAGTGTCCTTCACGTTTATCTGGATCGTCCTTCGCGCTTATCGTCTGGAGAAAGCGACGTCTGACGAGCCTTCGTTATTAAGTCTTCAATTATCAATTGCCCAGACAGCTGGACGGTGCTACAGTAGAGTTACTGTACTCACTTTCGCGCTGTCCTCTGACAAAGTGTCTTCACATGATATTATTTTGCGCTGTCCTTTGACAGGCGTTATCTTCACGTGTATTTTTTTGGACTTTTTGGGTATGGTCTTCCACGCCCGATTGATTGATGTGCAAACATCAAATCACAATTTAAGGCATGCTTATAATATCTATATATATATATATATAGTATTATTTAGTATTTTCGTGGTACGGTAGCATCGTGAAATACTGTGCAACCAGAAGTTTAGTACCATACCGTAAGTCAGAGGATCGCCTGACCAGCTTAGATACCAGGGTCAGGGACGCGTAGTAACCTTCAATTAATCGTTTTGAGCGAAGCGAGGACGAAAGTTCAAGCGGGTTGCTACGCAGGTGGGACCACTCCTCGGTAGAATGGGCCTAGACCGTGTATACCGGGACTGGATGTTACAAATGCCTTGAAACCTTTGTAACATAGGCTTGAAACATTAGTGTTGCATTTGTTTGTTTAAATAAAACTATATCATTATTGTGCTTGATAGGTCAATAAACATGTTTGTTTGGTAATGGAAATAATTTAGAAATGTTTAGCATGTAAATTGGAGCAAGTTTTGTATTCAAAGTTTTCTCAAAATTTGCTTTTAAAAATAACTTAGAAAAATGGATTTCTGATTGAAAATGGACCTTAAATCCCTATTTCAAAATCTATTTAGAATTTCAAGATGCACCCTTAAGCAAAGTTGTAGAGTATATTTGTAACACCCCAGGTGTTATAGTTGCTAATTAATCTGCCATGTCATCATATTGCATTACAAAGCATCCATGGTTAGGTCAACTCTGTTATGCTTTAACTAAAATGAGTTTACCTTTCTAGGTTGGATGAGCTTCTCAGTGGTGTGATTCGAACCGAAAACCCTAATTTCGAATGCCGCCGCAAATACTTAGTCCATGCCCTGCGTAATTTGAGGTGTGTGACTGTGTTACACACTAGTGTCAAGTGTAGGGTATGAACTCAAGTACAACACATAAAAGGAAGCTCCAAGTTTGAGTTTGAGTTGGAATCCAAAAACTTGTCGCGAGTTTTCCGATTCGAATTTGAATTCAAATTTGGGGAAATATTAAAAGATTTTCAAAAAAGCTAAATTGGTCAACCAAGAGTGGCATTTGGTCAACCATGTTATGCTTGTCCAAATGATGCCCTTGGATGATGGTTTGATCATTAAGTAATCACTAATTAAGGTAGCAACAAATTTTAGAGCAAGGCAAGCCCCGGTGCATTTAAACCCTTCCTTGAGTTTTACAAATCTTTATCACTGGTGCTATAGTTTATTGCATTAAATAATTAGGAGTTGAGTGATAACCCAATTGCTGCATTATCATCCTTGATTATTGCGATATCACCCTTGATACCTGTTTTACTGAAAATGCATAGTATGTTTTGATGTGCTTATGAGTTGAGCTTTTTAAATGAATGCTTATATGGCAATGATGACATACTTGATAAATATTGAAATATGAGAATAAACTTGTAAGATCGGGCGGGTGGTTTGGCCACTGCTAACTTGCATTGGGAAAGGAGGCTCAATGTAATGTTTCCGCCTTATCAGTTAAGGACCGTACGTTGTTGGCCCTCGTGTCATGGAGTTTTTTATTAGTACTAGCCATCTACCCCTGGCGGGTAAGCCTTATTTCGACTAGTCCATTATGAGAATGTCTAACCTCGCACTAGGAGTAGAGAGATGGCGAGAGTAGTGTGTACCCTCATGGCCAAGGGCTGGATTGGAGGAGTACTGTGCTCTCGGGTGGCGATGGACACGTTCTGGTTTTGGGTTACTCGGATAAGAGTTGATATATGCAAGATTCGGTTCTACATATGTCGTGTGGTTAGGAATCCCCAGCTGGGTAAATGAAGCGGTTCGAATCGTTATTACTCCACGAGAAAGAAGTCTTGGCCTTGCACCAACATCGTAGTTAAGAATTGGAATTGAAAGAAAGATTGAGAAATATCTTGATGAGAATTACTTTGATCTAGATTAGGATCACTTAGAATTGGTTAATGAACCATCAATGGTAAAAGTAAAATAATGAAGGTAAGGACTTACTTTAGTAAGCTTTTCTGCAAAAGAAATTTTGATTCTTGAATATCGTACCTTGATTCCCTAAAGCTAGCATGCCCTTAGAGTCTTTTCTTAGTCGGGTAAGTCTTCTTGAGTACTTTTGTACTTAGGGTTTGTTAAACCCCTTGTTGCAGGTGCGGTTTATGAACAAGTCTGCTTTGAGCCTTGTTGCATGACCGTTGTGGCTGAAGAAAGTGACGACGAGTAGACTGTGTGGCCTCTAGGCAAGGCACTTCACTTGTGTGTTTGTAATAAGTGACTACTGATACTTCCCTACTACCGGTTTGTAATAATGTTACATAAGGTTTGAAGTTTGGAAACTATGGTTTGTAAACTTAAGTTATTGTAAGACTTCCGCTACTTTACTCTGATGGTATTTTGAATAAATGGTTGTAATATTGCAATACTCCTGTGATTAGATCCTGTTCGGAGGAAAGCAGACCTTTTAAGTTATGAGGAACATAAGTACGACTGTCAGAGGTCCTTATGACGATGACTGGTACATGTGGGCCATCATAATTAGGAGGTTCTGTGACAGCTGGTATCAGAGCATAATTACTAGAGTTATTGTAGTATTACTTTGCAAAACTTCAAAATAATTTGGATCGAACAAAACTTAATATTGATATTTTGGTCCAAATTGCTTTTGGCTTATCCCAATCTACTTTCTGTAGTTTCCTTAGCTCATATTTGAAAGCTTCGTAGTGAAGTATCATGTTATTTTGCCCTAAGTTACAAATGTTATTGCATGTGTTACTTAAACTTTCCTGTTAGATCGTAAGTGCGATGCATGCATCATGTTTAATTAACCTGCTTAAGTTTCCTTTCCTTTTAAAGTGGTTTGGGTTAAGTAAGGTTCAATCCTGTTCATACTAACCTTCAGATCCCTCCCATCTGTTCTCATCGTTCTATTTCTGTCTTGCTTTAGGATGGCATGTGTGAAGACGACTCCTCGCAAGAAGACTGGTCCGCAAGGAGTGCCACGTCATCAGTTGGCAACCAGAGCTGATGGAGCGAGCAGTAGTCGCAATCCGAACCCGGATTCCCAATCAGAGGTCGCAAGGCTCACGTCAGAGATAGAGCGACTGAAGCGCAATATGCATTTCTGGAAGCAGTGACAGAACAAGTCTCTGGAAAAGGTGACAGAAGCCAGAGCTCGTGTTTAAGAGTTGGAACTTTATGTGACACACCTAGAGTAGTACAATACAATCCTACATGAGGAAGTCCATAGGTTACATGACCTGATGAATCCTAATCATCAGCCCTAGGCGGTAGAAGATGATGTCGGTGCCGTGGTTGTTCCTGGTGGAGAGGATAATGAGGAAGAGGATCTAGAAGAAAATGAACCCATGATGGAAAGTGGGGATGAGGCAAGTCATGTCACTGGTGCAAGTGTCCAGGAGAATGAGGATGGAGTGATAGTGATCAGTGATGATGATGAGGAATGAAGTGTCGAAATGTATGGTTATGTAATATAGTAGTCTTTCCTGTTTTCTAAGAACTTTAGCGGGGGTTGGTTTGCTTGCTTGTGAGCGAGTTTGTAAAAAAAATAATGTAAGATAAGTTTGATGTGTGTACTAGTACTGTACTAACTGCTTTCTAATTCAATAAAGCAATGTAAATAAACATGGTTTATGTACAATAGATGGCCGATACTAGAACTTCTCAGGCTGGGGACAATGCTCCAAATATCCCACCATTTCCACCTACTCTAGCAGAAGCTATTGCAGCACTGGTCAATGCCACTACTCTGTTGGCTCAGAATCAGAATGGAAATCAGGGTCGTCGAGGCCGTAATAATGGAGGAGAAACCACTTATGTGGATTTCACAGATACCCGTCCACCGGTGTTTTCAAAGGCCGATGAGCCGCTAGAGGCGGATGACTGGCTCTGAACAATGGAGCAAAAGTTTGAACTTATCCAGTGCACGGAATACCAGAAACCCGTGTTTGCAGCACATCAGCTCAGGGGTGCCGTAGGGGCGTGGTGGGCGAATCTGGTCGCCGCACAGCCCGCTGGCCATCGTATTACTTGGTAAGAGTTTCATGATGCTTTCAGAGCACACTACATCCTAGATGGTGTCATGGCCATGAAGTTAGAAGAGTTTCTTTCTTTGAAACAGGGAAACCGGACAGTTCTTCAATACGTTGGCAAATTCAATCATCTGTCATAGTATGCAGCCGAGTATGTGAACACTGATGCAAAGAAGAAGAGTTGTTTCATGAGGGGTTTGAATACCAAGATCCAGGCAGCATTGGTCACATGCTATAATGCCACATACCATGAGGTAGTCAATGTCGCTATTGCTTTAGAGGAGAAGTCCCGCATTCACAAAGAGTCAAAGAAAAAGAAGCAAGTGTTATCTAGCTCATCAGACAACATTAAGAAGCACCAAAAGTTTATCTACCACCCTCAGAATCATTTTCGCCCTCCTTATCATCCACCACAATACCAAGCTCGGCCGTAGACGTTTATTCGTCCTGCCGCAACCCAGCAATATCCACAACAGCCGAATGCCCCTAGTATTCGAAGTCAGAGCCCAATACCCCATAACTTGCCCTGCTATAATTGTGGAAAGCCAGGCCACTTCTCAAGGGACTGCCCGTATCCAAGGCAGTACAACCCCAATTATCTAAGAGCTCCCATACCGCAACAACAGCAACCTTAGAGTAAGAATAATAATCTGAATGTCCAGAAAGGTAAAGGTGAAAAGAAGAAGACGGGACGTGTATTCTACACCCAAGCAAGTGCAATTCCAGAGGGAGAACCTGTTATAATGGGTATTTTCCCTGTTGCTAATCATCCAGCAGTACTGTTATTTAATTCTGGTGCATCGCATACATTCATAAATCGCACCTTTGTTACAAAGCATGACATTCCAATTATGGGAATAAAAGAGGATTTCTTTATTCAGTCGCCCGGGGGACGACTGTGTACTAAGGAAATGGTACGTGATGTACCTATAGAGTTGGGTGGGCATATATTTCCTACCTCAATGATAATATTACAGAAACAGGATATAGATGTAATCCTGGGTATTAATTGGATGTACCAATGAGGAGCTATAATAGATGCACTACACAGAACTATAAGGTTGAACTTGCCAGATAATAAATCTCATCTTCTTATCCAACTTTCTATTCCAAAGAGAACCATTGAAAGGGTATGTGCAACTTCAGTGAAGGAGATTTATGATATACCAGTAGTCTGTGAATTTTCAGATGTGTTTCCAGATGATCTACCTGGTTTGCCATCGGACAGAGAAGTAGAATTTGTAATTGAGTTAAAACCTGGTACTGCCCCGATATCTAAGAGAGCTTATAGAATGCCACCAAATGAATTGGCCGAACTCAAGGTTCGATTGCAAGAGTTGCTTGAAAAAGGTTTCATCAAACCCAGTTCATCACCGTGGGGATGTCCAGCTCTTTTTGTTAAGAAGAAGGATCAGACTTTAAGGATGTGTGTTGACTATCGTCCGTTGAATGAAGTAACCATTAAGAACAAATACCTGTTGCCTCACATTGATATACTTTTTGATCAACTTGCGGGGGCAAAGGTATTTTCAAAGATCGATCTTTGATCAGGGTACCATCAAATCAAGATTCAACCAGAAGATATTCCAAAGACTGCATTCACTACCAGATATGGATTGTATGAGTATCTAGTTATGTCTTCTGGCCTCACTAATGCACCGGCATATTTCATGTATTTGATGAACTCAGTTTTCATGCCGGAGCTTGACAAGTTTGTGGTTGTCTTTATTGATGATATTCTGGTATACTCTAAAAGTGAAGAAGAGCATGCTGAGCACCTTAGAGTTGTTCTGACTCGTCTGAGAGATCATCAGCTGTATGCCAAGTTTAGTAAATGTGAGTTTTGGTTAGGGGAAGTACAATTCTTAGGACATGTGTTGTCAGCCAAAGGAGTCTGAAGGATATCTAGAATTGGAAGCCACCAACCTCAGTTCATGAAGTCTGAAGTTTTCTTGGAATGGCGGGTTATTACCGTCGATTCATTCCTGACTTTTCAAAGGTAGCCAAGCCAATCACGGAGTTGTTGAAAAATCAAACCAAATTTATCTAGTCTCCAGAATGTGAGAAGGCTTTTGGAATTTTAAAGAAGTCACTGACAAGTGCTCTAGTTTTAGCACAGCCAGATATAGAAAAGCCATTTGATGTATACTATGATGCCTCTGGTATTGGCCTTGGTTGTGTGTTAATGCAAGAAGGCCGAGTCATTGCTTATGCCTCGAGACAGTTGAAGCGTCACGAAGAGCATTATCCAACTCATGATCTTGAATTAGCAGTTGTGGTCCATGCATTGAAAATCTGGCGTCATTACTTGTTAGGTAATACTTGCCACATTTATACATATCATAAAAGCTTGAAGTATATCTTTACTCAGTTAGAACTGAATATGAGGCAAAGAAGGTGGCTTGAGTTAATAAAAGATTATGATCTAGAAGTGCACTATCACCCTAGAAAAGCAAATGTTGTCGCTGATGCACTTAGTAGAAAGAATCATTGTAATTGTATGACTATGAAGCCAATGGATTATAGTTTGTGTTATGACTTGGAAAAGTTGAATATTGAACTAGTCCAGCAAGGTCAGTTAACTAATGTCACTGTGGAATCAACAATCAAAGATCAGATTATATCTGCTCAGAGAAAGAATTCTGGTATAGCCCACATCAAAGAAAAAGTTAGAACAGGTCAACATATAGATTTCAGTATTGATGATACTGATGTGTTGTGGTTTAAGAACCAGTTAGTGGTACCAAAAGTTCCAGAGTTACGACAGCTCATTCTTGATAAAGCATATAATACAAGATTTTCTATTCATCCAGGGAGTAATAAGATGTATCAGGATTTGAAACAGAGATTCTGGTGGACTAAAATAAAAATTGAGATTGCTAAGTATGTTGCCAGATGTGATACTTGTCGTAGAGTGAAGGTTGAACATTTGAAGTCGGCAGGAATGTTATAACCCTTGCCCATTCCATCTTGGAAGTGGGAAGATATCAGTATGGATTTCATTACTGGTTTACCCAAGACCTCAAGAGGCTTTGATTCAATTTGGGTTATTCTGGATCGGTTGACTAAATCAGCTCACTTTGTACCTATGAAGACTAACTATAGAGCATCCAGATATGCATAAATATATGTTGTCTGAATTATGAGTTTGCATGGAATACCCAAAACAATTGTTACTGACAGAGGTACTCAGTTTGTTTCACAATTTTGGAAACAATTTCAAAAGTCATTAGGTACTAAGCTTCTTTACAGCACAGCTTATCACCCGCAAACTAGGGGACAGACTGAAAGAGTAAATCAAATTTTAGAAGATATGTTAAGATCTTGTGCTCTCACTTATCAAGATCAATGGGATGAATGTTTACCATTAGCAGAATTCTCCTATAATAATAGTTATCAAGAGAGTATCAAAATGGCACCGTTTGAAGCATTGTATGGCCGTAGATGCAGAACTCCGTTGAACTGGTCAGAACCGGGTGAAAGATGGTTTTATGGAGTTGATCTGGTAAAGAAAACAGAAGAAAAAGTCAAGTAGATTCAAAAGAGTTTAAAAGTAGCTCAGTCTCGACAGAAGAGTTATGCTGACAAAAGGCGTAGACCCTTGATGTTTAAAGTGGGAGATTATGTTTATCTGAAAGTGTCACCCAGAAAAGGAGTTACTCGATTTGGAGTTAAGGGCAAACTCGCACCACGTTATATTGGACCATTCCAAATCATTGAAAAATATGGAAAGGTGGCATATAGATTAAAGTTGTCTGAACACCTGTCAGCCGTGCATAATGTATTTCATGTATCGCAATTGAAGAAGTGTCTTCAAGTTCCTGATCAAGTTATTGATGTTGATGGAGTTGAACTTGAGCCTGATTTGACATATTCTGAATATCCTGTTCGAGTTCTGGATCAAAAGGATCGTGTTACCCGAAGTAGAACAGTCAAATGGTACAAGATACAATGGGAGCAACATTCAGAAGAAGAAGCCACGTGGGAATCGGAAGATTTTCTGTTGGAAAATTTCCTCGAGTTTTATGCTTCTATCTAGGTTGCAATTTCTTCTTTAAATTGTAACCTATTCTTTTCAAATTTTTATAATGTAGAAAACCCCCTACCTGCTTTGTAGACAAGTTCTGAACGTGTTTGCTTGACATGTTTCCTTTTCCATTACTTAACTCAAGGCTTTAAATCTCGGGACGAGATTTCTTTAAGGGGGAAGGGCTGTAACACCCCGGGTGTTAGAGATGCTAATTAATCTGCCATGTCATCATATTGCATCGCAAAGCATCCATGGTTAGGTCAACTCTGTTATGCATTAACTAAAATGAGTTTACCTTTCTAGGTTGGATGAGCTTCTCAGTGGTGTGATTCGAACCAAAAACCCTAATTTCGAATGCCGTCGCAAATACTTAGTCCATGCCCTGCGTAATTTGAGGTGTGTGACTATGTTACACACTAGTGTCAAGTGTAGGGTATGAACTCAAGTACAACACATAAAAGGAAGCTCCAAGTTTGAGTTTGAGTTGGAATCCAAAAACTTGTCGCGAGTTTTCTGATTCAAATTTGAATTCAAATTTGGAGAAATATTAAAAGATTTTCAAAAAAGCTAAATTGGTCAACCAAGAGTGGCATTTGGTCAACCATGTTATGCTTGTCCAAATGATGCCCTTGGATGATGGTTTGATCG
Source organism: Saccharum hybrid cultivar R570 (assembly GCA_038087645.1). Lineage (NCBI taxonomy): Eukaryota > Viridiplantae > Streptophyta > Magnoliopsida > Poales > Poaceae > Saccharum > Saccharum hybrid cultivar. Next base: position 9,695,297 of record JAQSUU010000043.1, on the reverse strand, counting down.
TTAAGTAATCACTAATTAAGGTAGCAACAAATTTCAATTGAAAATTCCTCCGAAAAACCTAAAATCCAAAACCATGTTTTACCCCTTTTCAAATAATTTAAAATCTAAGCAAAATTTGGGAAAAAGTTTAAAACCAAGTTTGTAGAACTTTTCAAGGGCTACAACTTTGGTGTTTTGAGTTTTCAAAGTTTTAGTGTAAAATGTGGAGCAATTTTGAAAAGAAGCAAATTTCAAATTTGACCCCTTTTTATCCCCAAACTCAAATTTCAAAATGGAGGTAGATTTTGAAAATGGTTTGAGTATCAAAGTTTTAGGTCTTGGCTAGATGTACAACTTTGGTTTTTGGAGTTTTTAAAGTTTCAATATAAAATCCAAAGTAATTTCTAAATTACCAAATTTCCAAAAAGTGTCCCCTTTTGAATTTAAACTCAAATTTCAAAATCCAGTTCGAATTTGAAAAAGTGTTCAATACAAAACTTGTAGAGCTTGAAATTCTGAAGATTTCATATCTTGGGAATTTTTTCAAGTTGCTACATGATTTTGGGAGTAATTTGATAAAACAGTTCAAAATTTGCAAAGTTGGGGGGGAGCTGCAGTGCCGCGACCAATCATCGCCGGGCACCGCGCGGCATGGGCGCCGGCGAGCCGCCGGGCGATGTCCAGGAGCTTCTCGCGCACGCTAGGACCGCCAGCATGGGCTTCAGTTGGTTCGCGTCGAGCCACACGTCGCCTGGAGGTTGTTCTCGTCGCCCTATATAAGGAGATCACCGTCACCGGCGTGTTTCTGTTTTTCTCCCTTTCCGCCGCCACCGCTCCGCTGCTCGCTGTTGCCGCCGTTGAGCTGCCACCAGCCACGCAAATCGCACCAGCAAGTTTGCCTCGCCCTCGCTCACCTCGTGGTCCAATGGGCTTAGCCGTTTTCTCGCCCGAACCACCGCACCACCACTTCCCGTGCCTAACTCCGGTCGGAGCACCGCCACCACCGCCCCCACGTAGCCAGGCCACTCCAGCTCGTCACCGTCATCACCAAGAGCACCATCGTAACCGCTGTGAGGCCCTGAACGTTTTCCTCGTGTTAATTTAGCCGCTACTCCATTGGGGACGCGTTTTCGCGGCTCACCGTCACCGTGGTCCGCCATCGTCGTCGGTGAGGGGTCGCCGGAGCTCGAGCTTAGCTATAGAAGGGCGTAGTGGAGTCGTAGGGTGGTGTAGATCAGTTTGGTCATGATGGTTGAGTCGTTAGAGGTGTGATCGCCGGCCGGCCGCCGTGCGGGCATGGCCGAGCGCGCGGGAGAGAGCGAGAGAGCGGAGGTAGGCGATGACAGGTGGGGCAGAGCTGTCAGCGAGAGAGAGAGGAAGAGCGCCCGCGCGCGGGCAGGCCGCGCGGATGGGCCATGTTGCTGGGCCACGCGGGCGCGTTGCAGCGGGCCGTTCGGCTGGGCCGAGCCGGAGGGAGAAAGGAGAGTCGGCCCGAGAGGAAAGTTTTGTTTTCCTTTTAAAAAATGTGAATAGTACTAGTATTTGTTTATTTCGTTTAAAATTTTGTAGAGCTCCAAAAATAGTAAAAATTTTTGTGTAAGCTTTTCAATGTGTAAACTACTTAGGAAAAATATTAAATGCTAAAGTGGATTACTTTTTGCAAGTTAATTAATTAGTTAAAGTAAATATTAAATGCAACTTCCATGAATTTTAGTAATTAATTTATTAATCCAAAAATTATGAAATTTATTCTAACACTGTTTTATGCCATGATTAATCCTTAGAAAAAGTTTAAGCTCAGTTAGATAAAGTTTGATCTAATATTAATTATGTCTTAATTAATTAAATGTTAAATGAATGTTGAGTTGATCACTTTAAATGTTGTGTGCTCTTTTGATTGAGTGATGACCTTGGGTCACTATTTCTAGGTGATCTTTGGCACCTTAATTACTTGTTTGAGCTTATTAGTAACAAGTTCAGTAAGAAACGTTAGCGTCGCTTAAGTTATCGCTTTTAGTTAGTAGGTTTTACTGTTTTGCGACTGTACCGCAAAGGGAAGTTGTACTCGAATCGTAAACCGTGGCATAGCATCATCAAGCATCATGTTTATCATCAAGCATCATGTTGAAGCATGTTCTATACTCGTGTAGTTCCCGCTTTTGAAGAAGTCGAAGTTGGCGAGCAAGTCTTCGGAGAAGAGTAGTCGTCGGTGGGTTTCGGACCAGAAGTCGGAGTCTTCGAGTCCAAGTCAGTCATCGCGTCAGAGCAAGGCAAGCCCCGGTGCATTTAAACCCTTCCTTGAGTTTTACAAATCTTTATCACTGGTACTATAGTTTATTGTATTAAGTAATTAGGAGTTGAGTGATAACCCAATTGCTGTATTATCATTCTTGATTATTGTGATATCACCCTTGATACATGTTTTACTGAAAATGCGTAGTATGCTTCGCTGTGCTTATGAGTTAAGCTTTTTAAATGAATGCTTATATGGCAATGATGGCATACTTGATAAATATTGAAATATGAGAATAAACTTGTAAGATCGGGCGGGTGGTTTGGCCACTGCTAACTTGCATTGGGAAAGGAGTCTCAATGTAATGTTTCCGCCTTATCAGTTAAGGACCGTACGTTGTTGGCCCTCGCGTCATGGAGTTTTTATTAGTACTAGCCATGTACCCCTGGCGGGTAAGCCTTATTTCGACTAGTCCATTATGAGAACGTCTAACCTCGCACTGGGAGTGGAGAGATGGCGAGAGTAGTGTGTACCCTCGTGGCCAAGGGCTGGATTGGAGGAGTACTGTGCTCTCAGGTGGCGATGGACACGTTCTGGTTTTGGGTTACTCGGATAAGAGTTGATATATGTAAGATTCGGTTCTACATATGTCGTGTGGTTAGGAATCCCTAGCTGGGTAAATGAAGCGGTTCGAATCGTCGTTATTCCACAAGAAAGGAGACTTGGCCTTGCACCAACATCATAGTTAAGAACTAGAAATAAAAGAAAGATTGAGAAATGTCTTGATGAGATATACTTTGATCTAGATTAGAATCACTTAGAATTGGTTAACGAACCATCAATGGTAAAAGTAAAATAATAAAGGTAAGGACTTACTTTAGTAAGCTTTTCTGCAAAAGAAATTTTGATTCTTGAATACCGTACCTTGATTCCCTAAAGCTAGCATGCCCTTGGAGTCTTTTCTTAGTCGGGTAAGTCTTGTTGAGTACTTTTGTACTCAGGGTTTGTTAAACCCCTTGTTGCAGGTGTGGTTTATGAACAAGTCTACTTTGAGCCTTGTTGCATGACCGTTGTGGCTGAAGAAAGTGACGACGAGTAGATTGTATGGCCTCTGGGCAAGGCACTTCGCTTGTGTGTTTGTAATAAGTTACTACTGATACTTCCCTACTACCGGTTTGTAATAATGTTACATAAGGTTTGAAGTTTGGAAACTGTGGTTTGTAAACTTAAGTTATTGTAAGACTTCCGCTACTTTACTCTGATGGTATTTTGAATAAATGGTTGTAATATTGCAATACTCCTGTGATTAGATCCTGTTCGGAGGAAAGCAGGCCTTTTAAGTTAGAGGAACATAAGTACGGCTTACAGAGGTCCTTATGACGATGACAGATACATGTGGGCCATCATAATTAGGAGGTTCTGTGACAGCTGGTATCGGAGCATAATTACTGGAGTTATTGTAGTATTACTTTGCAAAACTTCAAAATGATTTGGATCGAACAAAACTTAATATTGATATTTTGGTCCAAATTGCTTTTGGCTTATCCCAATCTACTTTCCGTAGTTTCCTTAGCTCATATTTGAAAGCTTCATAGTGAAGTATCATGTTATTTTGCCCTATGTTACAAATGTTATTGCATGTGTTACTTAAACTTTCCTATTAGATAGTAAGTGCGATGCATGCATCATGTTTAATTAACCTGCTTAAGTTTCCTTCCCTTTTAAAGTGGTTTAGGTTAAGTAAGGTTCAATCCTGTTCATACTAACCTTCAGATCCCTTCCATCTGTTCTCATCGTTCTATTTCTGTCTTGCTTTAGGATGGCATGTGTGAAGACGACTCCTCGCAAGAAGACTGGTCCGCAAGGAGTGCCACGTCATCAGTTGGCAACCAGAGCTGATGGAGCGAGCAGTAGTTGCAATCCGAACCCGGATTCCCAATCAGAGGTCGCAAGGCTCACGTCAGAGATAGAGCGACTGGAGCGCAATATGCATTTCTGGAAGCAGTGACAGAACAAGTCTCTAGAAAAGGTGACAGAAGCCAGAGCTCGTGTTCAAGAGTTGGAACTTTATGTGACACACCTAGAGTAGTACAATACAATCCTACATGAGGAAGTCCATAGGTTACATGACCTGATGAATCCTAATCATCAGCCCTAGGCGGTAGAAGATGATGTCGGTGCCGTGGTTGTTCCTGGTGGAGAGGATAATGAGGAAGAGGATCTAGAAGAAAATGAACCCATGATGGAAAGTGGGGATGAGGCAAGTCATGTCACTGGTGCAAGTGTCCAGGAGAATGAGGATGGAGTGATAGTGATCAGTGATGATGATGAGGAATGAAGTGTCGAAATGTATGGTTATGTAATATAGTAGTCTTTCCTGTTTTCTAAGAACTTTAGCGGGGGTTGGTTTGCTTGCTTGCGAGCAAGTTTGTAAAAAAAATAATATAAGATAAGTTTGATGTGTGTACTAGTACTGTACTAACTGCTTTCTAATTCAATAAAGCAATGTAAATAAACATGGTTTGTGTACAACAGATGGCCGATACTGGAACTTCTTAGGCTGGGGACAATGCTGAAGCTATTGTAGCACTGGTCAATCCCACCATTTCCACCTACTATAGCAGAAGCTATTGTAGCACTGGTCAATGCCACTACTCTGTTGGCTCAGAATCGGAATGGAAATCAGGGTCATCGAGGCCGTAATAATGGAGGAGAAACCACTTATGTGGATTTCACAGATACCCGTCCACCGGTGTTTTCAAAGGCCGATGAGCTGCTAGAGGCGGATGACTGGCTCCGAACAATGGAGCAAAAGTTTGAACTTATCCAGTGCACGGAATACCAGAAACCCGTGTTTGCAGCACAGCAGCTCAGGGGTGTCGCAGGGGCGTGGTGGGCGAATCTAGTCGCCGCACAGCCCGCTGGCCATCGTATTACTTGGCAAGAGTTTCATGATGCTTTCAGAGCACACTACATCCCAGATGGTGTCATGGCCATGAAGTTAGAAGAGTTTCTTTATTTGAAACATGGAAACCAGACAGTTCTTCAATACGTTGGCAAATTCAATCATCTGTCACAGTATGCAGCCGAGTATGTGAACACTGATGCAAAGAAGAAGAGTTGTTTCATGAGGGGTTTGAATACCAAGATCCAGGCAGCATTGGTCACATGCTATAATGCCACATACCATGAGGTAGTCAATGTCGCTATTGCTTTAGAGGAGAAGTCCCGTATTCACAAAGAGTCAAAGAAAAAGAAGCAAGTGTTATCTAGCTCATCATGCGGCATTAAGAAGCGCCAAAAGTTTATCTACCACCCTCAGAATCATTTCTGCCCTCCTTATCGTCCACCGCAATACCAAGCTCGGCTGCAGACGTTTATTCGTCCTGCCGCAACCCAGCAATATCCACAACAGCCGAATGCCCCTGGTATTCGAAGTTAGAGCCCAATACCCCACAACTTGCACTGCTATAACTGTGGAAAGCCAGGCCACTTCTCAAGGGACTGCCCGTATCCAAGGCAGTACAACCCCAATTATCCAAGAGCTCCCGTACTGCAACCACAACAACCTCAGAGTAAGAATAATAATCTGAATGTCCAGAAGGGTAAAGGTGAAAATAAGAAGACGGGACGTGTATTCTACACCCAAGCAAGTGCAATTCTAGAGGGAGAACCTCTTATGATGGGTATGTTCCCTGTTGCTAATCATCCAGCAGTACTGTTATTTGATTCTGGTGCATCGCATACATTCATAAATCACACCTTTGTTACAAAGCATGACATTCCAATTATTGGAACAAAAGAGGATTTCTTTATTCAGTCGCCCGGGGGATGACTATGTACTAAGGAAATGGTACATGATGTACCTATAGAGTTGGGTGGGCATATATTTCCTACCTCAATGATAATATTATAGAAACAGGATATAGATGTAATCCTGGGTATGAATTGGATGTACCAACGAGGAGCTATAATAGATGCACTGCACAGAACTATAAGGTTGAACTTGCCAGATAATAAATCTCATCTTCTTATCCAACTTCCTATTCCAAAGAGAATCGTTGAAAGGGTATGTGCAACTTCAGTGAAGGAGATTTATGATATACCAGTAGTCTGTGAATTTTTAGATGTGTTTCCACATGATCTACCTGGTTTGCCACCAGACAGAGAAGTAGAATTTGTAATTGAGTTAAAACCTGGTACTGCCCCGATATCTAGGAGAGCTTATAGAATGCCACCAAATGAATTGGCCGAACTCAAGGTTCAATTGCAAGAGTTGCTTGAAAAAGGTTTCATCAAACCCAGTTCATCACCGTGGGGATGTCCAACTCTTTTTGTTAAGAAGAAGGATCAGACTTTAAGGATGTGTGTTGACTATCGTTCATTGAATGAAGTAACTATTAAGAACAAATACCCGTTGCCTCGCATTGATATACTTTTTGATCAACTTACGGGGTCAAAGGTATTTTCAAAGATCGATCTTCGATCAGGGTACCATCAAATCAAGATTCGACCAGAAGATATTCCAAAGACTGCATTCACTACCAGATGTGGATTGTATGTGTATCTAGTTATGTCTTCTGGCCTCACTAATGCACCGACATATTTCATGTATTTGATGAACTCAGTTTTCATGCCGGAGCTTGACAAGTTTGTGGTTGTCTTTATTGATGATATTCTGGTATACTCCAAAAGTGAAGAAGAGCATGCTGAGCACCTTAGAGTTGTTCTGACTTGTCTGAGAGATCATCAGCTGTATGCCAAGTTTAGTAAATGTGAGTTTTGGTTAGGGGAAGTACAATTCTTAGGACATGTGTTGTCAGCCAAAGGAGTAGCAGTTGATCCTGGTAAGGTGAAGGATATCTTGAATTGGAAACCACCAACCTCAGTTCATGAAGTCCGAAGTTTTCTTGGAATGGCAGGTTATTACCGTCGATTCATTCCTGACTTTTCAAAGGTAGCCAAGCCAATCACAGAGTTGTTGAAAAATCAAACCAAATTTATCTGGTCTCTAGAATGTGAGAAGGCTTTTAGAATTTTAAAGAAGTCACTGACAACTGCTCCAGTTTTAGCATAGCCAGATATAGAAAAGCCATTTGATGTATACTGTGATGCCTCTGGTATTGGCCTTGGTTGTGTGTTAATGCAAGAAGGCCGAGTCATTGCTCATGCCTCGAGACAGTTGAAGCGTCACGAAGAGCATTATCCAACTCATGATCTTGAATTAGCAGCTGTGGTCCATGCATTGAAAATCTGGCGTCATTACTAGTTAGGTAATACTTGCCACATTTATACATATCATAAAAGCTTGAAGTGTATCTTTACTCAGTCAGAACTGAATATGAGGCAAAGAAGGTGGCTTGAGTTAATAAAAGATTATGATCTAGAAGTGCACTATCACCCTGGAAAAGCAAATATTGTCGCTGATGCACTTAGTAGACAGAATCATTGTAATTGTATGACTGTGAAGCCAATGGATTATAGTTTGTGTTACGACTTGGAAAAGTTGAATATTGAACTAGTCCAGCAAGGTCAGTTAACCAATGTCACTGTGGAATCAACAATCAAAGATCAGATTATATCTGCTCAGAGAAAGAATTCCGGTATAGCCCACATCAAAGAAAAAGTTAGAACAGGTGAACATACAGATTTCAGTATTGATGGTACTGATGTGTTGTGGTTTAAGAACTGGTTAGTGGTACTAAAAGTTCCAGAGTTACGACAGCTCATTCTTGATGAAGCACATAATACAAGATTTTCTATTCATCCAGAGAGTAATAAGATGTATCAGGATTTGAAACAGAGATTCTGGTGGACTAAAATGAAAATTGAGATTGCTAAGTATGTTGCCAGATGTGATACTTGTCGTAGAGTGAAGGTTGAACATTTGAAGTCGGCAGGAATGTTACAACCCTTGCCCATTCCATCTTGGAAGTGGAAAGATATCAGTATGGATTTCATTACTGGTTTACCCAAGACCTCAAGAGGCTTTGATTCAATTTGGGTTATTCTGGATCGGTTGACTAAATTAGCTCACTTTGTACCTATGAAGACTAACTATAGAGCATCCAGATATGCAGAAATATATGTTGTCTGAATTATGAGTTTGCATGGAATACCCAAAACAATTGTTACTGATAGAGGTACTCAGTTTGTTTCGTAATTTTGGAAATAATTTCAAAAGTCATTAGGTACTAAGCTTCTTTACAGCACAGCTTATCACCCGCAAACTAGGGGACAGACTGAAAGAGTAAATCAATTTTTAGAAGATATGTTAAGATCGTGTGATCTCACTTATCAAGATCAATGGGATAAATGTTTACCATTAGCAGAATTCTCCTATAATAATAGTTATCAAGAGAGTATCAAAATGGCACCGTTTGAAGCATTGTATGGCCGTAGATGCAGAACTCCGTTGAACTGGTTAGAACCGGGTGAAAGATGGTTTTATGGAGTTGATCTGGTAAAGAAAACAGAAGAAAAAGTGAAGCAGATTCAAAAGAGTTTAAAAGTAGCTCAGTCTCGACAGAAGAGTTATGCTAACAAAAGGCGTAGACCCTTGATGTTTAAAGTGGGAGATTATGTTTATCTAAAAGTGTCACCTAGAAAAGGAGTTACTCGATTTGGAGTCAAGGGTAAACTCGCACCACGTTATATTGGACCATTCCAAATCATTGAAAAATATGGAAAGGTGGCATATAGATTAAAGTTGCCTGAACACCTGTCAGCCGTGCATAATGTATTTCATGTATCGCAATTGAAGAAGTGTCTTCAAGTGCCTGATCAAGTTATTGATGTTGATGGAGTTGAACTTGAGCCTGATTTGACATATTCTAAATATCCTGTTCGAGTTCTGGATCAAAAGGATCATGTTACCCAAAGTAGAATAATCAAATGGTACAAGATATAATGGGATCAACATTCAGAAGAAGAAGCCACGTGGGAATCGGAAGATTTTTTGTTGGAAAATTTCCCCGAGTTTTATGCTTCTATCTAGGTTGTAATTTCTTCTTTAAATTGTAACCTATTCTTTTCAATTTTTTGTAATGCAGAAAACCCCCTACCTGCTTTGTAGATAAGTTCTGAACGTGTTTGCTTGCCACGTTTCCTTTTCCATTACTTAACTCAAGGCTTTAAATCTCAGGACGAGATTTCTTTAAGGGGGAAGGGCTGTAACACCCCGGGTGTTATAGTTGCTAATTAATCTGCCATGTCATCATATTGCATCGCAAAGCATCCATGGTTAGGTCAACTCTGTTATGCATTAACTAAAATGAGTTTACCTTTCTAGGTTGGATGAGCTTCTCAGTGGTGTGATTCGAACCGGAAACCCTAATTTCGAATGCCGCCGCAAATACTTAGTCCATGCCCTGCGTAATTTGAGGTGTGTGACTGTGTTACACACTAGTGTCAAGTGTAGGGTATGAACTCATGTACAACACATAAAAGGAAGCTCCAAGTTTGAGTTTGAGTTGGAATCCAAAAACTTGTCGCGAGTTTTCCGATTCGAATTTGAATTCAAATTTAGGGAAATATTAAAAGATTTTCAAAAAAGCTAAATTGGTCAACCAAGAGTGGCATTTGGTCAACCATGTTATTCTTGTCCAAATGATGCCCTTGGATGATGGTTTGATCGTTAAGTAATCACTAATTAAGGTAGCAACAAATTTCAATTGAAAATTCCTCCGAAAAACCTAAAATCCAAAACCCTATTTTACCCCTTTTCAAATAATTCCAAATCTAAGTGAAATTTGGGAAAAAGTTTAAAACCAAGTTTGTAGAACTTTTCAAGGGCTACAACTTTGGTGTTTTGAGTTTTCAAAGTTTTAGTGTAAAATGTGGAGCAATTTTGAAAAGAAGCAAATTTCAAATTTGACCCCTTTTATCCCCAAACTCAAATTTCAAAATGGAGGCAGATTTTGAAAATGGTTTGAGTAGCAAAGTTGTAGGTCTTAGCTAGATGTACAACTTTGGTGTTTGGATTTTTTAAAGTTTCAATATAAAATCCAAAGTAATTTCTAAATTACCATATTTCCAAAAAGTGTCCCCTTTTGAATTTAAACTCAAATTTCAAAATCCAGTTCGAATTTGAAAAAGTGTTCAATACAAAACTTGTAGAGCTTGAAATTCTAAAGATTTCATATCTTGGGATTTTTTTCAAGTTGCTATATGATTTCGGGAGTAATTTGAGAAAACAGTTCAAAATTTACAAAGTTGGGGGGAGCTACAATGCCGCGACCAATCATCGCCGGGCACCGCGCGGCATGGGCGCCGGCGAGCCACCGGGTGACGTCCAGGAGCTTCTCGCGCGCGCCAGGACTGCCAGCATGGGCTTCAGTAGGTTCGCGTCGAGCCACACGTCGCCTGGAGGTCGTTCTCGTCGCCCTATATAAGGAGATCACCGTCACCGGCGTGTTTCTGTTTTTCTCCCTTTCCGCCGCCACCGCAGCTCTGCCGCTCGCTGCTGCCGTCGTTGAGCCGCCACCAGCCACGCAAATCGCACCAGCTAGTTCGCCTCGCCCTCGCTCACCTCGTGGTCCAACGGGCTTAGCCGTTTTCTCGCCCAAACCACCGCACCACCACTTCCCGTGCCCAACTCTGGTCGAAGCACCGCCACCACCGCCCCCAGATGGCCAGGCCACTCCAGCTCGTCACCGTCGTCACCAAGAGCACCACCGTAACCGCTGTGAACCCCTGAACGTTTTCCTCGCGTTAATTTAGGCGCTACTCTGTTGGGGACACGTTTTCGTGGCTCACCGTCGACCGTGGTCCGCCATCGTCGTCGGTGAGGGGTCGCCGGAGCTCGAGCTTAGCTGTAGAAGGGCGTAGTGGAGTCGTAGGGTGGTGTAGATCAGTTTGGTCATGATGGTTGAGTCGTTAGAGGTGTGATCGCTGGCTGGCCACCGTGCGGGCATGGCCGAGCGCGCGGGAGAGAGCGAGAGAGAGGAGGTAGGCGATGACAGGTGGGGCAGAGCTGTCAGCGAGAGAGAGAGGAAGAGCGCGCGCGCGGGCAGGCCGCGTGGATGGGCCGCGTTGCTGGGCCACGCGGGCGCATTGCAGTAGGCCGTTCGGCTGGGCCGAGCCGGAGGGAGAAAGGAGAGTCGGCCCGAGAGGAAAGTTTTGTTTTCCTTTTCAAAAATGTGAATAGTACTAGTATTTGTTTATTTCGTTTAAAATTCTGTAGAGCTCCAAAAATAGTGAAATTTTTTGTGTAAGCTTTTCAAGGTGTAAACTACTTAGAAAAAATATTAAAAGCTAAAGTGGATTACTTTTTGCAATGCAACTTCCATGAATTTTAGTAATTAATTTATTAATCCAAAAATTATGAAATTTATTCTAACAATGTTTTAGGCCATGATTAATCCTTAGAAAAAGTTTAAGCTCAGTTAGATAAAGTTTGATATAATATTAATTATGCCTTCATTAATTAAATGTTAAATGAATGTTGAGTTGATCACTTTAAATGTTGTGTGCTTTTTTGATTGAGTGATGACCTTGGGTCACTATTTCTAGGTGATCTTTGGCACCTTAATTACTTATTTGAGCTCGTTAGTAACAAGTTCAGTAAGAAACGTTAGCGTCGCTTAAGTTATCGCTTTTAGTTAGTAGGTTTTGCTGTTTTGCGACTGTACCACAAAGGGAAGTTGTACTCGAATCGTAAACCGTGGCATAGCATCATAAAGCATCATGTTTATCATTAAGCATCATGTTGAAGCATGTTCTATACTCGTGTAGTTCCCGCTTTCGAAGAAGTCGAAGTTGGCGAGCAAGTCTTCGAAGAAGAGTTGTCGTCGGTGGGTTTCGGACCAGAAGTCGGAGTCTTCGAGTCCGAGTCAGTCATCGCGTCAGAGCAAGGCAAGCCCCGGTGCATTTAAACCCTTCCTTGAGTTTTACAAATCTTTATCACTGGTACTATAGTTTATTGCATTAAGTAATTAGGAGTTGAGTGATAACCCAATTGCTGCATTATCATTCTTGATTATTGCGATATCACCCTTGATACCTGTTTTACTGAAAATGCGTAGTATGCTTAGCTGTGCTTATGAGTTAAGCTTTTTAAATGAATGCTTATATGGCAATGATAGCATACTTGATAAATATTGAAATATGAGAATAAACTTGTAAGATCGGGCAGGTGGTTTGGCCACTGCTAACTTGCATTGGGAAAGGAGTCTCAATGTAATGTTTCTGCCTTATCAGTTAAGGACCGTACGTTGTTGGCCCTCGCGTCATGGAATTTTTATTAGTACTAGCCATGTACCCCTGGCGGGTAAGCCTTATTTCGACTAGTCCATTACGAGAACGTCTAACCTCGCACTGGGAGTGGAGAGATGGCGAGAGTAGTGTGTACCCTCATGGCCAAGGGCTGGATTGGAGGAGTACTGTGCTCTCGGGTGGCGATGGACATGTTCTGGTTTTGGGTTACTCGGATAAGAGTGGATATATGCAAGATTCGGTTCTACATATGTCATGTGGTTAGGAATCCCCAGCTGGGTAAATGAAGCGGTTTGAATCATCGTTACTCCACGAGAAAGGAGTCTTGGCCTTGCACCAACATCGTAGTTAAGAACTGGAATTGAAAGAAAGATTGAGAAATGTCTTGATGAGAATTACTTTGATCTAGATTAGGATCACTTAGAATTGGTTAATGAACCATCAATGGTAAAAGTAAAATAATGAAGGTAAGGACTTACTTTAGTAAGCTTTTCTGCAAAAGAAATTTTGATTCTTGAATACCGTACCTTGATTCTCTAAAGCTAGCATGCCCTTGGAGTGTTTTCTTAGTTGGGTAAGTCTTGTTGAGTACTTTTGTACTCAGGGTTTGTTAAACCCCTTGTTGCAGGTGCGGTTCATGAACAAATCTGCTTTGAGCCTTGTTGCATGACTGTTGTGGCTGAAGAAAGTGACGACGAGTAGACTGTGTGGCCTTTGGGCAAGGCACTTCGCTTGTGTGTTCATAATAAGTCACTACTTATACTTCCCTACTACCGGTTTGTAATAATGTTACATAAGGTTTGAAGTTTGGAAATTGTGGTTTGTAAACTTAAGTTATTGTAAGACTTTCGCTACTTTACTCTGATGGTATTTTGAATAAATGGTTGTAATATTGCAATACTCCTGTGATTAGATCCTGTTCGGAGGAAAGCAGGCCTTTTAAGTTATGAGGAACATAAGTACGGTTGTCAGAGGTCCTTATGACGATGACAGGTACATGTGGGCCATCATAATTAGGAGGTTCTGTGACAATATTTTTCTGAGCAACTTTCATTTTGGGGTCATGGCTTGAAACTGTTTTGAATTTTGCTCAAAATTTGATTTGAATGCGCTGTCATTTGAAAATAAAATGAAAAATCAATTTCTCTGCTTAACGGGCCGTGCTCCTCCCTTCTTGGCCGAAGCTACTTCGCTGGCCCATGCCCACGCGCGCCTCCTGAAAGCCCAAGTTTGGTTTTGGAAATTGAGTGACACCAAAGTTGCTAATGTTATGTGATCAAGTGTGATTAAGCAAGGCATAAGCAACATGTGATAGAGGTGAAAACGACATGGAGAGATGGGCAAAAGACCACATGATTTGGTGCATGAAATGATGAGCAAGATCATGAAGTAATGCACATAAAATGATGGACTTGATGATCTAGTGGAGGATAAGGATCTAAGAGCGTAAGGCAAAGGTATAACCATAAGGTTTTCCTTTTGCCAGTCTAAGATGAGTAGAGAAGTGATTGATCGGGTTTAGGATACATAGCCGACTATCAAGAGGGGCAATCACGGTTAGCTCAGGAATCAAGTGCCACTAGATCAATGTCTTGAGCATATGCATTAGGATCTAGTAGAGAGCTAGCATAACACCTTAAAAATTGTTTGTGAAATGCTAACACACATGCACATAGTGGTGTATACTTGGTGGTGTTAGCACATTTGTGAAGGCGGTGGTGTTAGCACATTCGGCATTTTTTGAGGAAGTGAAACGCCTATTTTCTATTGTGCCAGAGGCGGAGAAACGGAGGCGTAAGTTTGGTGTGTTTCTCACTGAAAATAGTGATCGGACGTTGGACCGGACGCGGTCCAGGGTGGACCTACGCGTCCGGTCAGCTCTAGTCGAGGGCAGAGGCGCAGCTCGCCTAGGGTTCATGACCGGACGCTGGTCTGGCCTGACCAGCACGTCCGGTCAGTTCACCTAGGCGCAGAGGAAAGGAGCGCAACCGGCGCGTCCGGTCCCTCACGAAACCAGAGCGTTCGGTCGGGCACCTAGAGGAGCAGAGCGTGGCAAGAGGCTGATCGGACACACGGCGCGTCCGGTCACATGCGATCGGACGTGTCCGGTCGCGGCGGGAGCTCTCTGGACTCCAACCAGACGCCGGGTGCAGCGCGTCCGGTCATTTGGTGAAGCGCGTCCGGTCACGGCAACGGCTCTCTCTGACGCACGCTGTTACTGTTTGTCCTGTAGTGACCGAACACGTCCGGTCACCCTGATCGGTGCGTCCGGTCATCACGTTTTTCACTGGGTTGTCCGGTAACGGCTAGCTGCGTACCCTTTCGCTATAAATAGAAGTTGGCCGGGGTTTGGAGCTAACTCTTGCACATTTGAGATATTGAGACATCTTTTGAGCTAGAGAACACTCCCTCCACTTATCTCCTTGCTTGGTTACATACTCTAGAGAGATTGAGTGAGATTCAAGTGCATTGCATTGAGAGTTGCTCTAGTGGCACTTGATCTTCGTGTTTGCTGCGGATTGCTTATTACTCTTGGGTGTTTCCTGACACCCTAGATGGCTTGGAGCAGTGATGGTGTTGAGCTCGACCTTGGAGATTGTTTTGAGCCTCACCAAGTTGATTGTGAGGGGTTCTTGAGCCTTCCCCGCGGGAGTTTGCGAATTGGCTACTCTAGTGAAGCACGTGGCTTGGAGGATCTCCATCTTGTGAGTGGATGTGCGGCACCTGCTGAGGGTTCAACTCTTGATAGTTGATTAGTTCGTGATCCATCAAGTGGGTGCATCACCACAACGAGGAGTAGCTTGTCGGGAAGCAAGTGAACCTCGGTAAAAATCTTGTGTCATCTCTTTGTCGAGGATTTCTCTTGTGATTGCTCATTGTGATTGATTCTTCGAGAGCATTACTTCTCTATATTGTTGGTATAAGAATCAAGTCACTTGCTCTTTACTTTCTTGTACTAGTCCTAGTGTAGTTTGCTTAGTGTAGCCTTTATCACATAGTAGTAAGTAGCTTTGTGACTAAGACTTGTTGGTGTGTATTAGAGATCATAGTCTTGCTTCACTAGATTTGTATAGGTGGCTTGCATAGTGTAGTTGAGCTAGTGCTAGAATTAGCTTAGCCATCTTTTATACTAACGTGGTTGTTTAGTGAAGCTTGTAGATTTTTAAATAGGCTATTCACCCCCCCTCTAGCCATTTGGACCTTACACCTCCCCACCACTCGCCCACGCGTCGTGTCCCGCCTCGCTCCTGCCCGCGCACGTCGCATGTAGCATACCCACCGGCGGTGAGGGGTGGTGCCCGCTCCGACCATGCCCACGTGGCCTTCAATGGCCGACAGCGCCGCGCCCTGCCTACCACATGCCACCCCACACTCTCCTTGTCTCCCTCCCTGCCTCTTGCGCGCTCGCAGCCGCAGCAACGCCGCTCCGCCGCATCGAGCTCGCCGGAGACGAGTGTTTTAGCCACGCCAGCCCACCAGCGACCACTACATCTTCACTCTGGTTCTGCCTCGCCCTTGCGCAGCTGGTGCCTACCTCCGTTTGCCGTGGTAAGGCTCGAGTCGCCCGGAATCTCTCACCGGAGCAACGAACGGTCCTTAATCGACACGGATAGGGAAATAGTGCAACCAAGCTTTGCCCTATGGCCGCGGGACACAACCTGTTCATCCACCAATACCCATACCATATCCATGCCCGGTCACCATTTCCTTTTCCATCATTTCATCAATAGTGTAATAATAATAATAACCACCTATTGTGAGTAATGACAGGTTACTCACGCTACCGATAAACCTAAGCAAAGCAGCTACACGATCCTATACTAGTAAGACTCATGTGTATATATATATATATATGCATGTGGATATTATAAAACTCCTGCAACGTAAAATATAACGATTTGCAAAATAAGGGTTATGCACCGGGGCTTGCCTTGGGCAGGTGGGGTGTCAGTGAAGTCAGTCAGCGATGGCTCTGGAATCTCCTCCGGTACGATAATCTCCTTCTCGTACTCCTCGACGATCTCCTCGTACTCCTGCTCCCCTACGGTGACAAACTCCACCAACTCGTTCTCTACATGCATGCGAGGATAATGCAATAATTAAAATGACAACCCACAACTTCTAAAATACATCTAGAGCAAACCAGCGGGCTGTACGCAAGGATGAGTAGCACATTTACACTAGTTCAAGCACAAGACAAAAGAAACACTTTTCTAAAACTACAAAATGATATTTATGCAATAAATAGTTGAGAGAAAGAACGGTTTATAATTCACTACCAGAACCTTTTTAAAGGCTACAAAAGTTACAGGAGGTGCCTAACACATGTACTAATCTACTGTAAAAATTTCAGGTTAAACACTTTTACCATACAGTCACTAAAAATAGCACAATAATTATATAAACACATTAGTTATTTATTGCAGACCTAAAAATAGTAAGAACCAGGGAATTTAATCTACTATATCACAAAGTACACATTATAAGAGTCTAACAAAACTAGAATCATGATTTTAGGACTTCATTTTGAATTTATATAGAATTTATAGAGTTGAATCAATTTGGTCCATCTTAGAAAAAGAAAAGCTAAAAGTAGCTTAAGCGTTAGGAACCCCCACCGTTACACAACAAAATGTGTTCTGGAGAAATTTTATGTGAGAAGGTTCTTTTCGGAAACCCCTCCGGACTATCTTCTATTCTCACCCACCAACCCTCTCTTCCTTTTCTCACAAACGGAGCAGAGCACTCACGCCCGCGGCGCGTCTATTTTGATGAACGCACATGCTACTGGCCAAAACCAAGGGACGGGTAAGGATTAAGGGCTCACCCAGAGCTTTCCGGCAGACTCGATAGAGGCGAAGATGGTGCACAGCAGGCTGGCCACGTGCACAGGGATGGGCGGTGGCGTTCTGCGACGGCAAGGTCGGCGTCACGCCCTCGCCGGTGATGTCTCCAACCGAGACTGCGAGCGCATAGAGGTCGTGGTGCTAAGTTAAGACTGTCGTACGACTTAACGGGAGCGAAAACGAGGAGCGAGGCTTACCCCAAACGTGCTCAGTAACGGTGGAGAGGAAACGCCGAATAGGCCAAAAACAAAGCACATCTGGTTCTTGATGTGGTTTAGACGATTAGCTAGCTTTCCTAGTAACTCTTTGTTGCACGGAATTGGACCGGGAGCTCGGGGCTGCGCGAATTTGTAAGGCGAAACTACACCTGGTGGAGACGGCGTCGACTATTCTGGCTTAGTCAAGACCAATAATAGCCGGCGAGCAGGTGAGGTAGGCATTGATGGGTTGTTGCCACTCGGTTGGATAAAGGGCGCTGCCTCGGGCAAGTTTTCACGCGCTGGCTCACTGCTTGGTCTAACACGGCGAAGCAGCAAGGCGCAGTGACTCCGGCAGAGGGACACGGGACAAAACGAGCTTGTAGACTAGCAGCGAACGTGCTCAGCTGGTTCACGAGCGTGGCTCGGCTAGCACGGCACGGCAATGGCAGCGCGCCATCAATGCGCTCGAGCGCCGACGTGAGCAGCGAGCAGCGCAACCTAGCAGCATGCGTGCGTGGACGGCTCAGCGAGAAAAAGGACGCGGCTCTCGTCAAGCACGGCAGTGATCCTCTCTCTCGTCAAGCACAGCAGTGGTCCTCTCACTCTTGGTCAAACCTGCAGCATGCACCAGCGGCCAGCAGCAGCGTGTGGTGTAGTGCATGCTTGAGTGTTGTGCGCGCGTGTGTCTTACTGGCTTGTGTGTGTTGGTCTGTTGACCACTTGCTACTAATATACATACACGTATATATATATCCATTGCTTTTATATATATATTTATATATATTAGAAGAATGCTTATAGGAACAAATGCTTATCGAAACAATTACATGAGTGTATATATATATATAGCTCTCCCTATATATTTTTATCTGTTTACTAAATTAATTAACTAGCAATATAGACACGTATATACAACTATATATAAGTATTGACTGACGGCAATACCACAAACATGTCCGCACCGAACAATCAATCAAGCCAAAATTAAAAGATCAGACACACAAATCTTCCCAAAATAATTCACAAACTTTAGATTTCATTCATCATTTCTATTAGCATTTTCGTTCAATAAAAATTGGTTTACACCTCTACTTGATATAAAGCGCAATATTGTATGCTTTCATTTTAACATTTTATTGAGTGCTTTAAGTTGCGAGACCTTATTTACACCAGTGATTACATGCAATAATACTTTAAATATGATGCTCATGAAATGTTTAGTGACTTGTTTGACGTGGTAACACCGAGGGTGTTACACCCGTGCCCCCTCTCGGCCGGGAATGGCTGGCCACCAGGGAGCAGCGCCGCCACTCCGCCATGTGTGACGACGAGCTCCTTCTCGAGCACACTAGGCCACGCCAGCTACACCGTTGGACTCACCACACGATGTAGGTCACGGCCGTGGTCACGCCCTCGCCGGAGGACTTGCCGACGACGAGGACTGGCCAGTCAGCGCCGCCTCTGCCCCTGTGCGACTGACCCGTGGGGTCCGGTTGACCCGGGGGCTCAGTTGCAGCGTCCAGCTGTGGATCTGGGTGCACTGCACCGGGTGCTCGTAGTATTTAGGATTCGTGTGATTTTTGGTTTTAAGGAAAAATGATTTCCAGAATTTGTTCAAATGCTTCTAAAAATCATATCTTCAAGAATGTGTCCAAAATGATGAAACAAGTTTTGTTGTGTTATTCATGACTAGATCTACAGCAGAAAAATATTGTATGTCAGATTTGTGGTACTTTTCTAAAGGGCTTTATTTAATTCTTGAAATTGTTGTTTTCTTAAGAAATACATAATAAATCATAGGAAGCTCAGAAAAACATGGTTCCGGTTTTGTTAATCTTATTTAGTGATGTACTTTACATGAAAAATATATGTCATGCATGTTCTGTAGGAAAATAGTGATGTCTAGTTCAAGTGCTATTTATGGCTGTTTTTTGTTTTTTTTTGCTATAGAGCAAAATTTGTATAAAACATGCATGCGATAATTTTTATACAGTGATTATTTACTATGTAGAACCTAGGAAAAATACTAAATCTATTATTTGATACTTTTCATAATACAAAGTATTTTCATGCTCAGATTTATGCCATAGCTTGTCATTTTTTGTGTAGGCTATTTTACTTATCCAAATGCTATGAAAATTTTATGGTAGTCTACTTAGATTAGTACTATGCTACTATAATTTTCTCAAATTTTTCTGTGCTTTCAAAATAGATGTTGCTACTCAAACCTAGTGTTAATTAGGGTTTAATTAAATCTTGCTTTATACATGATTAGTGAATTAGTAAATCTTTGGTGTATCTTTGAACCATTTTTTTAACTTGATGTGGTTACTTAGTATGTTAGTACTGTGGTTGTAGTATTAGTGTAGCAGTACTTGAGTGTGGCTACATGATAGTTAGTAGTAGAAGAGAATACGGTAGATGACATGTACTTATAGTACATATTATTGGATGATGTTGACTACCTTGTAGAAGAATTTTACTTCTACTCTAACCCCATAAAGCAAATCATGTTCATCTACCTTACATGCAAGCATATTCATAGTGTGCATTTTCATACGATGCACCTTTTTCATAAGCACTCACGCACATGCATCGTACAGGATCGCCAGCAGAGAATCCAATCGTAGCACCCGTGGAGCCGGAAGAGCAGCTCGAGGTGCAGCCACAGGAGGTGTGCGAGGCCGACGAGGAGGACGTTGAGGAACTTTCAGAGTGCCCCGATCACCGCCCGAGTTCCTTCCTCGGTTTGCAAATATTTAATTAATATTTTACTTTAATTGATGCATTATGTTCAGGAGTTCTTTGCAACCGTTGCTGCATTATACCTTGATTACCTTTGTTATACTATATCCTTGCTACCATGGTATTCATAGTCGAGTCAATGCTTAGCTGGCTTAGACCGGTAGAAGTCAGGTGATTTCCTGTCACCTGCGAGTTATAGGTGGTTACCTAGATCTGCTTGGATAATCATGTTATCATGGGATAACTAAGTGTTAATTTAAAGTTGAGACTGGACGAAAACTTACAGGGTTTCGGACTGTAGTGATTTCCATCTGTGTCGATTAAGGACCGACCGTTGTTGGGCTTCGGATCATGTTGAACGCATGCCTCACATTTAATTGGCCGATTAACGTACTTTTCGACTGCGAAGCTGGGAGATTATTCGGGCCGAGTGGATTGCCCGCAGCGTACTGTACTGGAGAAGGTGTGGTAGGACACGAGGGCGCGATGATAAGACCGGAAGGCAGTCGGTCGGCCCCAGGTACATGTGGTTCCTAGCAAACTTGAGACTTTACCTGGATAGTTGACTCGGTGACCAATATCTCACTTTAGCGGGTGAGTGAGGTTTGTGTGAGGAATAAATTACCAGCTGATTAATAATCGATTCGAATCGCTATCGTTCACTGGATAGTGACTTGAGTTACTTCATCGTAGTAATGTTGATGGAACACTTAGATAGTTATAATGGATATGACATTATGGAAGTGCTAATGATCATTGGTTATCATTAATTACTTAATTACATGCTTGCTTTAGTATAGGTGCAAATATAGCCGACATGTTAATAATGATTAACTTGATATAATATTCTTGGAAAAGGTTCTTGAAATGCTAAAATACCTTTTTGCAAAGGAGTACACCACTATAAAGCCCTTCATAATCCTTGGTGTCACTTTATTTTTTTTATGTCGGGTAAGTCTAGCTGAGTACCTTCTCGTACTCAGGATTTTGTTTCCGCTTGTTGCAGATGGACAGATATATTACGGCTACTATATCAACTGTCTTTATCCTGCGATGGGTGATGCTTAGGACCATGGGCAATGGTCATTCATTACGTCTCATCTAATGCTTTTGTTGAATATGATCATCAGCTGACACTTTATTTCGAACTCCGTGTGAGTGTGTGTAGATTTGAGCTAATTGCTTCCGCTACTTTCTATTCGAACTCGGTTTGTAATAACTATGTTTAAACTCCGATGTATTTGTGATGCAAACTTTTATGTAATATGTGATGGTGACCGCTAAACTTATTACGATCTTGGCTGGTGTGCGAGTTGCAGAGTTGGTTTAAAATCCTTCATGATTTCACGGACTACCAGGTTATACGGGCTTAAGTTTGCTAAATCGTCTACTCCGGCGGGTGATTTTCTTACTTAATTTCGTATAATTGGTCAGTTCTGTTATATATATATATATATATATATATATATATATATATATATATATATATATATATATATATATATATATATATATATATATATATATATATATATTGTTAGATAAAGACAACGTCCAGCAGTTCACACGTTCAAAACTTTTTGTTTCACTTTCACCAAAGTCCTAGTTTGATTGTTTCATGGCAGAAGCAATTACCAGAGCGATTGAGCATCATGTGAATTAAAATTGTGAGAAAACCGGCTTGGGATTCAGAAAACCAGCTCATTCTTGATTCTTCGTAGAACAGACCAAATATCTGTATGGCTCCCTACAGTTTTTCCCCCCTACCATGGGCATCCGCCGCAAGAAGTATGGATTTCTGCTGTCGCAATTGACACAAATTTCTCCTAAACATTGGGATTCGATCTGTTAATCAGGTAGGCAGGGACGCTGAGCAGCACATAAAAATGAACTTGCAACTTGCAGCTTTTGTTCGGGCTAGTTCCAAGTAACTGAGCATCACATAAAAATGAACTTCATGAGGCCCGACAAACAAATCAGACAGATGGTTCTTGCCAAAGACGTATACACACGCCTCCGAGAAAACCTATGGTCTTCAGATGAATGAAATTTTCAGATCTCCAAATTCTCCATTGCGCATAGGTCATACTGCTTTCCACTGATCAGGTAAATAGCACCACAAACTGAACTACTAGAAGCATCACTAGAAACAAGTACTGTGATCAATCGTAGTAACTACTGCATCACTAGATTCAAGCCAGCTCGTGGCAGCCCCTGAGACTAAATCACTGACAATACATTACCCTGATAAA
Organism: Saccharum hybrid cultivar R570; assembly: GCA_038087645.1. NCBI lineage: Eukaryota > Viridiplantae > Streptophyta > Magnoliopsida > Poales > Poaceae > Saccharum > Saccharum hybrid cultivar. Next base: position 9,672,826 of record JAQSUU010000043.1, on the reverse strand, counting down.
AGCATACCTCATTTACACACGTAATAACTACTCAAATGTTCGGCCTCGGCGTTTCGGTGATAGCTCCAACCGAGCCAACACAAACATTACGCCCGGCACATGCAAATCTCAGCTACCGCAGGAGCACACGACGGGAACGCTACTACTCCCACACGTCCAGAGAAGAGTCCTCGTCTTCATCCCGGTGGTTTGCCAGGGCAAGCTCCTCGGAGACGTAGGAAAGCCCCTGCATCAGCCTCACCACCTCCGCCGCGTCGTCGAGATAGTACCTGGCCTTGCTGGGCTTGCGGCCGACGGTGCACGCGAACACATCCGCCTTGGACCCTAGTGAGTCCCCGCAAGCAGCGCTGGCGATCAGCTGGAACATGTCCTCGTCGGACTTGTCGTCGCCGATGCACAGGACGAAGTCCGGGCACTGGCCCCGCTCCTTCATCGACACCAGCATGCGCCGAGCCACCAAGCCCTTGCTCACGCTCTGCAAAAGGAAAACGATCTCGTTCCCAGTGAGTTCCTATTCCTACGCCTGGTTTATTTTGCCCAAAGAAGATGCGAGATCGAGCTGATGGAGGAGATTGCGGATTCACCTGCGGTTTCACTTCAACAGAGTGAGGCGTGGTCTTCACTGATACAGGCTCATTTGCAAGCACGCTCTCAAGGTGGTCGACGAGCTCCTTGGCCTGGCATGAGCCGAAGTCAGGGTCCGCATCCTCGTAGTTCCAGACGAGCACCGTCTCTCTGTTCTCGATGGTTGAGCCGTCCGTCGTCTCGCTGTACAGGCACATCACCGGCTCGGCAATCTGCTTCCAGCTGCAGTCGGTAGCAGTGACACAGGTCTTCCATTCTGCGTCCCTCTTACACCTTTATTCAGTAATACAACACATTTCAAGAGTCAGAAATCCCCTGACCTAGACAGTTTCGATTTCTAGTGACGTGCATATCTCAGCTAACAAATTCAACTGCCAGCCAATTGTATATGTTAATACTATGTGTTTCTGTTGAACCAATTGTACAAGTTTCAACAAATGAAATATTTCTTCACAACAGGACGACACTTAGCATTGTAAGATGAATTAGCACATGATCCATCAAGTTTTTAGTTGACCAGTGTTATGACATCGAATTAAGTCAGATGATGATATGGAGAAACGAAAAGCTGATATTCAGCAAGTAGGACATATAGCCACATACCTCAGGAAGTAGCCATGCTCCGCAGCTATGCCAAGGTTCTCACAAGGGAACCACTCATGAAGAGTGCGGCGGTCATACCCGCTGCATAGGTACACCACATTGTTTTTGTCTCCGCACAAGCTGTTGAGGATCCGAACAGATTCGGTGGAGGGGCTCTTGTTAATCGCCTGTGGCATCAGCGTGCCATCGTAGTCCAGCAGAATTGCCCGTGTCTTGGTTCTCCGGTATGCCATAAGAATGCTCTCCAAGGAAAGCTTCCTGAAGTGAAGGTCAAGCGAGACCACTCTGAACCGCAGGCCGAAGCCAATGCCCCAGCACCTTCTCTGAGAATGATCACTGCAGGTCCTCTTAAGGTCCTCGAGGAAGCTGATGGCCCAATACCCGACGTCGTGGGTGCTCACGTAGCGGAAGTGCTTATCGTGACGCAACCTCTTCTCATTCTCAGGCAGCACAAGGGCGGTCTCCATGGCGTCTGCCACAGCCTCGATGTTCCACGGGTTCACCCGGATGGCGCCGCTCAGAGACGGCGAGCATCCGATGAACTCGGACACCACCAGCATACTCTTCTTCTCCTCTGGCTTCCCCTGCCGCAGCATCCTGTCCAGCTTCTCATTGCCTTGCCGGGAGACGATGTATTCATAGGGAATCAGGTTCATGCCGTCCCTGACCGCGGTCACCAGGCACACCTCGGCGATGACATAGTACGCCACACGCTCGTAGAACTGCAAAGGCTCATCGATCAGGACCACCGGCTCGTACCCCGGCTCACCATACACCTCGTTGATGCGCTGCACCATGGCATACGTCTCCGCCTGCACCTCGGCGACGTCCTTCCCCCTCCCTCGCGCCGGGTTGGCCACCTGCACCAGCACCAGCTTCCCCCGCCACTCAGGGTGCTGCCGCAGCAGCTCCTCCATGGCAAGCAGCTTGAGGCTGATCCCCTTGAAGATGTCCATGTCGTCGACGCCCAGCATGACCACTCTCCCCTTTCCCGAGTACATCTCCATCAGCTCAGCCACCTTGGCCTCGGTTTCCGGCAACCCCAGCACCGTCTGGAGCTGCTCCATGTGCACCCCCACGGGCAGGATTTTGATGCTCACCGTACGGCCGTAGTACTCGAGGCAAATGTGCCCCCTCTTGGACTCGTACGAGAGCCCGAGCATGCGGCCGCAGCAGGAGAGGAAGTGGCGCGCGTAGTCGAAGGTGTGGAAGCCGATGAGGTCGGAGTTGAGCAGGGCGCGCAGGAGCTCCTCGCGCACGGGGAGCGTCTTGTAGATCTCCGACGAGGGGAACGGCGAGTGCAGGAAGAAGCCGAGCTTGATGCGGTTGAAGCGCTTGCGCAGGAAGGTGGGGAGCACCATGAGGTGGTAGTCGTGCACCCACACGAAGTCGTCGTCCGGGTTGATCACCTCCAGCACCTTGTCGGCGAAGATCTTGTTCGCGGAGACGTAGCCCTGCCACAGCGCGCGGTCGAAGCGGCCGCCGAGGTCGGGGGACAGCGGCAGCATGTAGTGGAAGAGCGGCCACAGGTGCTGCTTGCAGAAGCCGTGGTAGTAGCGCTCGGCGATGTCCGTCGGCAGGAAGGCCGGCACGCAGTTGTGGGTCTCGAGGAGCGCCTGCGCGACGGCGTCCTGTTCGGCCTGCGGGATGTCGTCGCGCAGGCAGCCGATGTAGATGAACTCCATCAGGGGGGAGGACGAGTGGTGGAGGTGGCGGAGGAGGGAGTCCTCGTCCCACTCGAAGGTCCAGGGCTCCTCCGGCGACGCCGGGCGGCGGGACCGGATGGGGAGCTGGTTGGCCACGATGATGGTGCGCGGCCGCGCCGGCGTGGACGGCGACGCCGGGGAGTCGTCGATGAATCCGGGGTTGGTGACCACGCGCGGGAGCCGCCGCCGGAGCGCGCCAATCGCGGCGGCCGCCGGCGCCTGGTCTGCTGCTCCGGTGGCCAGGTCGAGGAGGTTGGAGTAGGAGCGGGACGCCATGGCCGGCCGCCTGGTCCTCGCAGGGATCCGATTCCGAGCTGGCTTGTGGTCAAATGTTTGGGCCTTTTGCTACAAGAAGCACAGCCCTTGCAGCAGAAATCCAAGATTGGCGTTTGGATCGACGCACGAACTAGCGAAGAATGGAGCGGATGCTTTGGCTCGCTGTTTCTTGCAGGATAGAAACAAGCTCGCAGTGTTTTTGAGAGAAGTGGCACACACTGGACTCAACAGGCAGCCACCTGTATCGCTATGCTCACTCTACCTCGGAGTGATGGAGTGAGGGGAAAGAGTCAGAGGATTTTTTTGTGGCCGTGTTTAGATCGTCAGATTCGGCGCCTAAATCACTGTTCTGATTTACTGTAGCATTTTGTTTTTATTTGCTAATACTTATCCAAATATTGATTAATTAGGCTTAAAATATTCGTCTCGCAAAGTACAGTAAAACTGTGCAATTAGTTTTTGATTTCATCTATATTTTTTTGACACAGATTTCATCTATATTTAGTACTCTATATATGTGTCGACATTTTGATGTGATAGAGAATATTCTTTTTGTATAGTGAAATTTGAGAGTGAATTTGGTGAACTAAACAAGACCAAACGGAGAGCCTTTTTCTTCTGCAGCAAACTGACGTTGCTGTTCTTGCCTGGTGGATGGATGTGGGGAGTACCAGCTGAGTGGTGAAAAAATTGGCGGCTCAGAGACAAGCAGTAAAAATCCCCTCTAAAGCGAGCAATTGAGGCTTTTCAGCAAGCAAGCAACTCTGCTGGAGTAAGAAGCTGATAAATATCAGACAGAAAGTGCGGGAAAAGATCAGCCAAAAGAGAAAACGCCCGAAGTATCTCCGAGACGCAATCAACCCCCTATGCTATTAAGATCGAGCTGCTCATGTTGCATGAGGAAGAAGTGGGGGGACAGGGGAGGTAGCTTTATAGCAGCAGCAAGCAGCAAGCAGGGAGGGCACAAGAACTTCCGAGCTCACCTGACCTCTCAGGCGTCCTCATGGAGATCCATGGCCTTGGATTAATCAGCAAGCAGACGACGGCTGTGTTTAGTTCCTAAAAAAAAAGCACTATGCAAAAAAAAAAATCCGTCATATCAAATTTGCGATACATGCATGTAGTACTAAATGTAGATGAAATTAAAAACTAATTATACAGCTTGGTTGTACTTTACGAGACAAACGTTTTGAACCTAATTAATCCACGATTGAACACTATTTACCAAATAAAATCAAAACGTACTACAGTACATTTTTCACCATTTTCAGAAAACTGAACACACCCGACGGGGACAAACGAGTCGCATAGGACACCACGACAGCGCGGTATGGGGTGACAGGGACGGCAACAATCTCCCTGGTTCCTCCCCCTCTCCTTCTGGGAGACGGATCAACGATAAGCGAGAGGAAAAAAAACACAAGAAACGGGAGGAAAAGAATATGAAATTGCTCGGAGATCGGGAGGCGGCCTTGTTTAGTGGCCTTGCGCTTGGATCTTTCGGCAGCTCACAGGACCCAGGGGGAAGAACGCAGGCAGCACAAGTGCACTGCCGCTGGGAGTAACTGGGTCGGGCAGGAAATTTACCGGCGTGTGTGGTGTGTCGGATGGACGGAGTTCGGTGGCCGTTCCCCGTCGTGTAATTATCGGTTTTATATAAGGCGACAGCGAAAGAGGCTGGTGCTGGTGGTGTAGACGCTTGGACAGGAAGGCCTGGTTTAGATTGGGGTGAAAAAATTTCATCGCATCGTAGCACATTCGTTTGTATTTTGTAATTATTATCTAATCATGGTTTAACTAGGTTTAAAAAAATTATCTTCTAAATTACAGACAAACTGTGCAATTAGTTATTTATTTTACCTACATTTAATGCTCCATGCATATATGTAAATATTTGATGTGATGGAGAGAGAGTGAAAAAACTTGGAATCTAAACAAGGCCGAAATGAATAAGTAAGGCCCCGTTTAGTTTCCTGTTGTTAAAGTTTAACTCACATCACATCAATGTTCCCTTAAATGCATGGAGTACTAAATGTAGACTAATTGCATGTACGTCGGCACAGATAAGGAGTAATTTACGAGACGAATCTATTAAGTCTAATTAGTCCAAGATTGGAAACTTTTTATCAAATAAGACGAAAGTGCTACCGTGTTTGTTAAACTTTAACTCCTCCAACCAAACACCCCCTAAGCCGTGCTGAGTTTGGGGATTAATTTATTCGTTTGTATTTGGTAATTATTATCTAATCATGGTTTAACTAGGTTTAAAAGATTCATCTTCTAAATTACAGACAAACTGTGCAATTAGTTATTTATTTTACCTACATTTAATGCTCCATGCATATATGTAAATATTTGATGTGATGGAGAGAGAGTGAAAAAACTTGGAATCTAAACAAGGCCGAAATGAATAAGTAAGGCCCCGTTTAGTTTCCTGTTGTTAAAGTTTAACTCCCATCACATCAATGTTCCCTTAAATGCATGGAGTACTAAATATAGACTAATTGCATGTATGTCGGCACAGATAAGGAGTAATTTACGAGACGAATCTATTAAGTCTAATTAGTCCAAGATTGGAAACTTTTTATCAAATAAGACGAAAGTGCTACCGTGTTTGTTAAACTTTAACTCCTCCAACCAAACACCCCCTAAGCCGTGCTGAGTTTGGGGATTAATTTATTGCTTTCATTTGCTCTGGGATTTCTCTGCAAGGGTGCAGAACTGCCCCGGCTGGCTACATATTTGTAGAGCTCCTTTGCATCGCAGGAAAAGAAAAAACACGGAAAAAAGAAAAGTGTAGGAATATTGTAGGATCGTAGAGATAAAATAAAGGATTAGAACCTGCAGGATTTTGATGGAATGGCCGGAAAATCATAGGAATTCTAAAGGATTTTTAGCCATAATAGAGTTATTTTATTTTCACTAGCTGATTAGACATGGATAAACCATCTCTTGTAGGGACAAGAACCACCGTTATCTAGTAGCAGCATTATTGATTTTCTCGTTCTTGGTGAACAGGAATTTTTACAAAGAGCTCTGACTGGATGCTACCAACCCTCTGGAACAGGCATGCAAAGGAGTAAGACTACCACATTCATGGACCTCTATATTATACGTCCTAGTCAGCAAGATTCTCTCATCTATACTCAATTCTTCCGCACTCATCTATTCTCTATATCATCCTCTATCCACTCTATCCACTGTGGGACCTACTTGTCACTTTATCTAAATATATCCATGTGTGATCTAGTTTTGAAGGATTTATTGAGACGAATTTAATGGTGCAATCGAAATTTAATTTAGATTTTTGGTTTGTGAGTTATAGTATTTTTTCCTTTGTTTAGTTAGTGGGGTCCGTCACTATAGATTATAGAGTAAGCATTGTACCACTCTAAATATAAAATGAGAGAAAGGATAGAGTATCGTTTTAGAGTACCCAGTGCAACAGTTTTTACTCTATATTCATACTCTAAAGCTTTAGAGTATCGTTTTAGAGTACCCACTGCGGCTAGTCTAAGGCCAGTTTCCAAAAATTTTCAAGATTCCCTGTCACATCGAATGTTTGGACACATGCATGGAGCATTAAATGTAGACGAAAAAAACTAATTACACAGTTTGGTAGAAAATCACGAGACGAATCTTTTGAGCATAATTAGTCTATGATTGGACACTAATTGACAAATACAAACAAAAGTGCTACAGTAACCAAAGCCAAAAAATTTCACAAACTTAACACACCCTAAATTCCTATGGAATAGTATTCATGTTTCCGGCAAACCAAATGATAGGATAAGAACAAATCCTATACAAACAATATCCCTACAAAATTCGTACGTAAAACTGCGATCCAAAGGAGCCCCTAACTTGGAGTTCATCAGGACTTCAGACCATTTTGCATGGATACGGAGAGGACTGAAGGTATTGGCAAAGCTCCATTACAGCATGTCGCCGAGGTGTCAGTTTAAATTTGCTGTTTCCGAATGGTAGTCTCAACAATCCTGTCTTTAGACGGTTGATTGATCAATTTAGAATGCAGGAGTTAAATTTTCTGTTTTATGAATGGTAGTCTCTGTTAGTTTTCTGTAGCATAAACTGTGATGTTCTATGCCAGATCCAAGCCTTGTTGTCACTCCCTTTTCTCTAAGAAACGAACGGTAGTCTCTGTTGTGTGTGTGCTTGGGTGGGTGGGGGATAGGGAGCTAGAGTTCCGTTCATCCATGTTTTTAGGGAGCCTTTGGCAGCTGTTCCGCTCCCGTTTATAGCGAGAAACGGTGAGAATCTATGCCAAACGCAAAAATGACCAGGTGATTCTGAAGGGAAACATTTCACACTTTTCTACTGCAGGAGAGAAACAGTGAAGAGGTGATCTCTAGTGATTTTGATTCTTCCTTTCCACCTCATATTTTTTCAATGAATTATTTTAGTGGAACAAGTTAAAATAAGTTGTATTTAGGTTGTTCTTTGTCCACAAAAACTTTAATTTTTTCTAAGTATATGTTAATTTATTTTATTTTTAATCTATTTTATGAGCCAAACGGTTTCACAAAATTATTCTGATTCATCATTTGAAATGTTTTTTTGAAAAAAAAAATATAGTTATAAAACGCTTCTACGGGAATCCGGATCCCTGCTAAACACACCCATAATTTGCACGGACAACATGAAAAGCATGTCACCGAGCTGAGGTGTTGTAACTTGTAACACAAGTGTCTCTCTCTCTTTCTATATATATATATATATATATATATATATATATATATATATATATATATATATATATATATATATATACAGTGAAAGAACCATCTGTGTACATGCTACCTAGATTTGGTCCTTCATCTAGGTACGTCTGCAAAGTCGCTAGTCCTTCCAAGACCGCACACTTCTCAGCTCTCACCAAAAAAGAAGCGAGGATCTCGCATAAAAAAAGAAGAAGCGAAGAAGCACTAATCTGGATCATTCTTTTGGCATCCTGATCAACACTCAATTCTTTTTGCGGTCAAAAAAAGAAGATGCCCCTCGCACTTGGTTGGAGAGAAAAACCCAGTGCGAACTTTTTCGCAAGTGCGCATTGGCCTCTCTGCCTTTCGGTTTTGCACCGTTCTTCGAGGCAGGAGGAGGACGAACGTGAGCTGCGGCCCGCAAGGCGGAATTGCGCGTGGGCAAGGGGGTGAGTCGAGCCGGGGAGCTCACGTGGCCATCGGGCTGGGCCCGACAGCGAACCCAGGCCGTGTCCGCCGGCGACGTGGCGCGGCGCGGCACGTTGGAACGGCAGCGGCGGTTGGCAGCGGGCTAACGGGAGCCTGACAAGTGGATGTCAGCAGGGACGGAGCCAACGGCAGGGCAAGGGGGGCTCGAGCCCCCCTATGGCTCCCAGGCACGTGGAGCCCCCCCGAAGCCCCACCTTAACATTTCACGTATGTACGTATGTAAAGAATAGGAGGAGCTGAGATGTTTTGGGCCCAAAGCAACCCAAGGCCCTGTAGGCAATAGATGAAAGAAACCCTATCCATCCATATCCACCCATTGCACCGTAACCCCTAGCCCTTCCCTGCGTCGTGACTCTCCCGTCCCCGACACCCAACCACACGGCGGCGGCTTCACCCCCACTCCCTGCGCGGACGACGGCAGCGGGCGGCACGGCTCCAGCCTCCTGGGGTGCGGCCTTGCGGGCGCTGCAAGCCTGCAGCGGCCAGGCGAGGCAGGCGGTGGGTGCCAGCGCCCGGCGCCGACGGGCAAGCCGCCCCCCCCCGGCAGCAGCGCAGGCAGGCGCGCCGCTCTAGGTGACGCGGCGGCCGTCGGGCGGCACGGCGGGGCGTCCAGGCAAGCAGCAGCGGCCAACGGAGCTGCCGAGCAGCGAGCAGGACAGCTGACAGCAGGTGATTTTTTTAACTGAATGCGATGAGACTGAGTCCGTGATTGAAAGATTGAATGTTTGATTCATGATAGATTTCAATTTTTAGATTTTTAGTATGTCGAAAAGAACTTTGTGCAACTACTTTTCAAGTATGTTATTGCTTAAAAAATTAGTGGTACGCTCTATTATCTTCTAAATTCATAATTTGGAGGTCTATATATGTTTGACTAATCAATTATGTCTATTTGTGTAGATTGCTACTTCGGATGAATAATGTGTGTCAACATCAGGCGCCATTTATTAGCTTTATAATTGGACCTTTCGGTATGAATGAACTGCATCCTTTATTTTTCATGATGTATTTTGTGAATCTCATCGTTAATCGATCTTTCCAATGTAAGACTATTTCAAGCTATTACATATTTGTCTATTGTGAGGGGTCATAGTAGAGCTAAGTCGCTGTAAGACTTTTTGTTCAGCCCCACCTAAATTTTTTCCTGGCTTCGTCCCTGGATGTCAGCAATTACACTGTTTTTTTTCTCATGAAGTGGATGGAGTCTGGAGTGGTGTGGTGGTGGCATGAAATTCTTCCGTGCATGCTGCGAGCGAATCTGATTGGGTTCCCACTTTTCTGCCCTAGATGCTGGTTGCCGGATCTCTGCCGTCGACAGATGATATGTTAGACTGACTCCAACAGCATGAACCCATATTCGAGACGCATTCGTCAGTATAGGTTGCGCACATGGAAAAGGTCGCGCACCCAAAATTTCACATTTCCAACGGCCGACGCAAAAGTCCGGCCAACCAAGCGCCGCCTGCTCCTCGCCGCACCGGCGACTCCCCACGCGCGGTCCCGCCTGGCCGCGGCCCGCCGCAGGCCCGCCTCGCCGTCGTCCGAGGAGGAGCTTGAGGAAGAAGGGAGTGGCTGCCGGCGTTGAGGAAGAAGAGGAGCGGGGTCCGGGCCCGGCGAGATCTGGACCCGCCGCCACTGTGCGGGCGATCTCCGGCCCCAGCCTCACCGCGGCGAGCTCGTCCTCCAACCCTACCTCCCCGTCGAGCCGCCTGGAAGCGCCGGTTGTTGTCGTCCGCGGGCCGCTCCGAGCTCCTCCCTCCGCTCCGGCCAGCTTCCTCGAGTCGTTCCTCCTCTCCTCCCTCCGCTCCGACCTCCAGGCGGAGGTGGGAACCGGCACCGCTTGCCCAGGTGGATGGTTGGTGGGGTGGGAGTGGGGTGGGAGAAGAGAAGGGAGAGGGAGAGGGAAGAGGGCCCCGGCGCCGGCGGTTTCACCCAGATTGGCGTCGCAGGAGAAAGGGGACGCATTTTTGCGTTCTGGTTCACGCGCGATGCAAAATGGGTGGCATGTATGCGTCTTCTGTTGAAGCACGATTTTGAAGGCTAAAATCCTGTGCAGAACGCATTTTGCGTTTGCGTCGCCGTTTGCCAACCTTGCTGGAGACAGTCTTAGGAGTACTCCCTCAGTCAGTTATTCGTTGTTTTCGGTTTTCGTGTCACAAATTTAACTCGATTTTATAGAACGTGTAATATTTGTATCTCTAGATAAATTTATTAAAAAACTAGATTCAAAGATCTTTCTAATAGTACCAATTATGTATCATAAATATTAATATTTTTTAATATATATTTTGTCAAAATTGTTTCTCGGGAAGCAAAAGCGACAGATATTTTAAAACGGGGGGAGTAGGAAAGAAGACCACCAAAGAGATTATTATTAAGACCTTGTTTAGTTCGTGGATGAAAAGTTTTTAGTGTCATATTGGATGTTTCATGGGATGTTTGAAAGGGTGCTTGGATATTAATAAAAAAACTAATTACATAACTTAACTGGAAACCGCAACACGAATTTATTAAGCCTAATTAATCCATCATTAGCACATGTATGTTACTGTAACAATTATGGCTAATCATGGACTAATTAGGCTTAAAAGATTCGTCTCACGGTTTTTCATAAAAACTATGTAATTAATTTTTTTATCTATATTTAGCCCTTGTTTAGATTGAAGAAAATTTCAACCTGATGAATAGTACCACTTTCGTCTTATTTGACAAATATTGTCCAATCGTAGACCAACTAGGCTCAAAAGATTCATCTCGTGATTTTGAACTAAACTGTGTAATTAGATATTTTTTTACCTACATTTAGTACTCCATGTAAACGGCTAAAAATTGATGTGACGGAGAGAGAGAAAAAACTTGGAATTTTGAGGTGATCTAAACATGGGCTTAATGCTCAATGCAACGATCGATGCGACCGCGTGAAATGTTTTTGACGGGAAAACAGGGCCTAAGAGATAAGGTTTCGGCTAGGGGTACGAAATATTTTGTTGCCGGCGCCTTTCTCGAGCACACCGTACGGGTACTGTTGCTCCATGTGGGGTACAAGTCTACACCGGCTGTGCTTTCGTGCCTTGGCCACCGGCCCACCGCCCGAGCGCACCGGCGCCCACGCCACCAACGATCGCGAGCACGGCACTGTTCCGGCCAACCGATTGCCGCAGTGTTTTGTGCACCCTCACCACAGTACCACACGGCAGCACAACTCGCTCGGTTCGGTGGGTTTGTTTAAATGCAGCTAAAGTTTTGGTGTCACATGGATGGTTATATTGGGATGTTATATGGAAGTGTTCGGATGCTAATAATAAAACGACCTATAGAAGTTATCAGTACTCCGCGAAATAAATTTATTAAGCCTAATTAATCCATCATTAGCATATATTTACTGTAGCTAAGTTTTACTGTAGTACCACATTGCCAGATCATGGACTAATTAGGCTTAAAAGATTCGTCCCACAAATTAGACACAATTTGTGAAATTAATTATTTTTTAGTTTATATTTTGTGTTTCATGCATGTGCCTAAACATCTTATGGGATATGGACTGAACTGGATGAAAGGAACTACTCCATCCGTCCAGGAAAACATACAATTCTAGCACAGTGTCACGTTTTAGTATCTTAACTTTGACTAATTATAGATAAAAAAGTATCAATATTTATGATATCAAATAAATATCATTAGATTAATTATGAAATATATTTTCATAATAAATTGATTTGGAGCCATAAATATAAATACTATTCACTATAAATTTGGTCAAACGTGAACTACTTTTTCTAGCACGCAACCCATAGCTGCATGTTTTTATGGACCGAGGAAGTAAACATGGCCGCGTTTAGATGGCCAAAAAGGTCTAAAATTTTTTGCACAGTACCTATCACATCGAATCTTTGGACGCATGCATTGAGCATTAAATGTAGATAAAAAAATAACTAATTGCATAATTTGTCTGTAAATGTCGAGATGAATCTTTTGAGCATAGGGCCTGTTTAGTTCCTAGGAAATTTTGCAAAATTTTTCAGATTCCCTGTCACATCGAATCTTTGGACACATGCATGAAACATTAAATATAGATAAAAAAATAAAACTAATTACACAGTTTAGACGAAATGGACGAGACGAATCTTTTAAGCCGAATTAGACCATGATTGAACACTAATTGCCAAATAACAATGAAAGTGGCTACAGTGCCATTTTGCCAAACTTTTGGCAACTAAACCGGCCCCTAGTTAGTTCATGATTAGACAAATTTTACCAAATAATAATGAAAAATACTACAGAAATTTTTCTCCAAAAATTTTTGGATCTAGACACGCCGTAAACAAGGCCTCATTCATGCACCGGCCAGCGACATAGCCTGGCTGCGTCTGCGTGTCTCCAGTGTTGAATGTGCTCCGTTCATCATTGGCCTCGTGCTGCGGCGGCGTGCAGGTGGAGGATGAGGCCGAGGACCACCCAGGAAGGGAGCAGCAGCCGTGGCCGTGGCCCAGTCCCCAGTGCCATACTGCCAGCCGCGGCAGGCATCACCATCGCGAGCAGGGCGACGCCGGCGCGCCAGAGCCAGCAATGGTACGGTCCCGATCGTACGTCCTGGATCCAACAGCCAGGAAATCATCAGCTGGATTCTTGCCTGACTGGTTACGGAGGGGATAAGATACGCCTACGCTAGTTTGGCAATCTCCTGCCGGACGTCCCATTGAAGTTGATTGTATTGTACTCCCTCCATCCCAGAAAAAATGTCGTTTTAGGTTTTTCAGATATTATGTTTGATCGTTCGTCTTATTCAAAAATTTTATGCAAATTATAAAATAAATAAATCATTATTGAAGTATCTCTAATGATAAAATAAGTCATAACAAAATAAATAATATTTATTAAAAAATTTTGAATAAGACGAACGGTCGAACACGATGTCTGAAAAACCTAAAACGACACTTTTTCTGGCACGGATGGAGCAGTATGTTACATACCGCATGATTTGGGGCATCGTTTCCGTTTCTAGATGTGAAAGATTTTGCGTTCTTGACCAGGCAGTCGGGGACGCAATACAGTTTCTCTCCCCGATCGCTTAAGCTCGGTGCACGCGTCCGCCGTCGCCGTCGCATCGACTGCTGCCAGGGCATTGTCTTGTTAAAAAGCACATCGAGAGGGAAACGGAGGCCAAGCCATCGCCATCGCCATCCATCGATCGTTCATTAGCAGATCCGTCTCCACTGATCAAACAGTAACGATGGCACTCAAGTACTGTGCCTGGCTCAAGAAGGTTTTGTGTGTGTGTGTGCAGACACGGGGGGCGTGTGATGTGACGAACTGACGATGGGCCTCCACCTGGCCGTCAAGGCCGTGGTCAGATCGGTTGGTACATCTGATCGGCTGATCTCGACGCTTCAATTCTACTACGAGTACCGTGCAGTGGATGCGAATACGCGGTGAGATACCTGGATGCTGTACTGTTTTCAGGTGTGTGTGAGTGCAGTGGCATGCCTTCAGCTGGATCTCGATCTCACTTGATTTTGAGCCTGATCGCATGATTCATCTCTGGAAATTGGGCTCGACCGGTCATTAGTCGTTGTCTCTGGGAGCATTTGATGACGATCAGGACGCCAGCCGATGAGTTCAGTTGAGATAAGATTCGCATCTCGTGCTGCTGTTTTCAGTGTTTTGGTTCTGATTTTTTTTTCCAGCTGAGGCATCCTTCGATGATGTGCCGATTGTTGCTTACCGTTTCAGGGCCTGTTTGGCCAGCGGTGTTAAAGTTTAACAAACACTGTAGCACTTTTGTCTTATTTATAAAAAGTTTTTAATTTTGGATTAATTAGGTTTAATAGATTCATCTCGTAAATTACTGCTAATCTGTGCCGACATGCATGCAATTAGTATACATTTAGTATTTCATGTATTTACCGTAACATTAATGTGATGCGAGTTAAACTTTAACATTTATAAACAAACAGGGCCTCAGCTTCAAGGCAAGCAATCTGGCCCCTTGTTGATGGAGGATGGACGCGTGTCGGGCGCGACACTGAGTGCATGCATCGGGCAGCTTTTGCTACTGTTGGACCTGACAAGCACAGTGTTCACCGTACAATAATGCCTCCTGATTTAGGTCCGGTTCATCTGGCTTATAATCCTATTCAGTTTGTTTTTTCAACAGAACATTATTTTTTTTTCTAAAAAAGCCGTCAACAATATTTTTTAGTCCGCTTATAATTTCAGCCGAACGCCTCCTTAGCCGCGAGATTAGTCGCTACCACTGTCGACGGTGATATGACAGTGTACCTTTTTCCAGGATTTTTTGCGGTGGCGGGGCAGTATGTCGTTTCCCTACGAAAACTTGTCTCTACTAGAGAAGGCGAGAAGCATTTCTCTCATCTACTACTATTAGGATCAAGCTCTGGTGTCTTCGTCTTGAGGCAAGAGCCTTCTCATCAAGGCTTTTATTTTAACCACCTGATTCTATTCTTATATATATATATATAAACATTTAATGATTAGAAAAAGGCTGAATCTTACGGTTAAGACCCCCTTTGGCTCACGGGTGAACCGGAGGTGAAACGAAGGATAAGATTGATGACATTATCGTGCCTTTGGCAAGCATAGGTGAAACGGAGGATTCTCTTCCGGAGGATTTGTTCGCTCTCGCTGTGTTCACATGAAAGAAACCATCCACCCGCACCTCTTGTTTTCGCAAAGTCCGAGGCAGGCCACCCCGGTCCAGCATCTTGTTGTCGCCGCCACCGCCAGATGAGGAAGATGAGGCGATCTCCGACGCGGCGGTGAAGCCCCTGTCGATAGGCCTCTCCAACGCGGCGCTCCCCACGCCGGTCGTCCGCCTTTTCGTGACCCGGCTGGCCGAGACGGTGCGGCACTCGCTCGCGGACCGGCGGCGGTGGACGGAGCTGCTAGACCGGCGGTGGTGAACGGAGGCCCAGGACTCCACCCTCCACCTCGTCGTGCCCACCACGCGGCCACGTCGGAGGAGGAAGATGAGGCAGCCGCGTCGCCTCCGCATGGATCCGACCTCCACGCCATCGGATCCGTGGCCGCTGGTGCCGGATCCGCCATGGTCGGTGCAGGCGTGGGCGCGGTGGAGGCGGTCGGGCGTCGGTCACTGTCCGCTGGTTGCCGACCGCGTCGCCAGTAGAGAGAGAGGGGCCGCCGTCGCCGGTAGAGATAGCGAGAGAGATAGAGACCTGTCGCCGGTATGAGAGGGAGAGACGCGTCAGGAGATCAGAGGAATGACACGGAAAGGGGATGGTTTCCTTTCCTACGATAAAGTGAAATCCTATGTTTCTCCTTTCGCTTTCCCGTGAGCCGGAGGGTGCTTAAGAGGGATAAGGAAGCATGGGTTCTTTGTTAGCATCACACATGTCGGTTCAGTGAACCTGGGACGGTGATAGCAATGCTTCACCAGGTGAAAAAACAAACAAGAAACTAGAAAAAGTCTTGGCCCATTGTTTGTATACTAGCACAACATGGATAAGCAACAACGGCAACTCGGAGCTCCTCCATGCTGGTTTGCTTTGTTTATTGCTACTGCTGATAGTGGACAGGTAAACCACTGTTGTCATTATTGGGAATATGGGCATTGCTGTGCTACCTGGCCCCACAACAGCACTTCGCAATTCTGGCTGTGTTTAGTTCCAAAATTTGGAGTGTCAAAATTTACCGTAGCGACACTTTAGCATTTCGTTTGTATTTTATAATAATTATCCAACCAATGACTAATTAGGCTCAAAACATTGGTCTCGTAAAGTACCACCAAACTGTACAATTAGTTTTGATTTTATCCACATTTAGTACTCCATGCATGTATCACAAGTTTGATGTGACGGAGAATCTTTTTTTTGCATAGTGCACTTTTCAAGTGAACTAAACACAGCCTCTACTACTAATGAATATGGGAATAGTAGCACTCTTCACTTTAGAATTTTTATTAACACTCACTTTTTGGCCATGGCGATTCAGTCAATCGCCATGTGATGTGAGCCTTATTAATTCTTGAACCAAATTACTTGGTTTTTCTCTCTTATTTAAAAGTAACTTCACGGAAATGGCGAAGCTCAACTTTATGGATCCAACCTGTTAAGGCCTGTTTGAATCAGCTAAGACTAATTATTTGTCGGGGCTAAAAATTAGCTTAAATTAGTTAGAATTGTCTAACTAGTTAGCTAACAATTAGTTATATGTTTGAATAATAAATCAATCCAGCTTAGCCTCCGGTTTGCATGAGCTAGGATTAATTTCGGCTAAATTTTAGGTGGCTAATAATTAGCCTTTAGTATGAAACATGCCTTTAATCGCATTCCATAGTAACTTCAAAATTCCCAGTATTACGTGAGGACTGTAGTCGTCCGTAGCTACGGAAGGAAGCGTTTGACAAGATGTCTTGACAGTGTCAATTGGCTAGATGTTTCTTTGGCATGTTTTCACTACACGTTTTTTGAAGGTCGCATGCACTCGTACCAACTTCTGGTTCCCAGATATTTATTGATTTATTCACAAAAACGATATTTATTTATTTTATTACAAGGCGAATTGTGGACCAAATTAAAATTCCGGTAGATTTTATTGTTAGTCGTCCAGTAGCTTCCTGCCTTGGGCATGGAAGGTATGTGATGCGAGATGACGAAGCGAAAGTGGCAGCTCATACGTCAAAAGGATGACTATTCGTTTTTCGGAATTAGAAGAACCACACAACACGAGGATCACTGAAAGTGACACAGGTTCCTTTCGGCCATGCATGTTCGTCAAGCCTGTAGAACCACTTGAGGAGTCGAGGGTTTCAGACACGGTGCCCACCACTGGCACTGGGGGCACTGGCTACTCCACCAGAACACACGCTACCCGTTCGGCAGTAGGTCGCTCGTGCGGTTCTTGTCGATGCGGCTTTTGGCATCTCGAATAAATCATTCGGAACATAGTGGGGTTCAGTTGGGTCCGCCTCCTCTGCGAGCATGCGACGATGCGATAAACCAAGGTCGTCAACGTTGTTTATGACTCGCCCCTTGTTTAGATGACATCAAAATTCCAAGTTTTTTCACTCTCTCTCCATCACATCAATTTTTAACTGCTTGCATGGAGTATTAAATGTAGGTAAAAAAAAATAACTAATTACACAGTTTTGTTGTAAATCACGAGATGAATCTTTTGAGCCTAGTTGGTCCACGATTAGATAATATTTGTCAAATAAGACGAAAATGATACTATTCATCGGTTTGAAATTTTTTCGATAGATATCGCAAGAAAAGGCATCGGCGACGCCGTCGTGGCATCGCAGATCCGGGGCCGTTCTGGTTGATCTCTGGTTCTGATCACAAGGCGACGTGCTGAGCGTGAACCACGAAGCCGAAGGGGTACGGTGCGTACGTACTACGCGTCAGCCGTCAGCGAGTCCAGTTGGGTGCTGCCGCTACCTGGCGCCTCTGGATTTGCGCCCTGTCCTTGTGAGTTTATCGGCCCGAATCAGAGTTATTCAGCGGTGTTTTTCTTTCACAATAAATCAGCATCAGCAGTAGCTGTAGAAACCGTCGGCTGAACAGTGCTGGTTTGTTAGTTCGGTCGCCGTCTTAATTAAACCCTAAAGAAAACCATAGGTTTCTAATCTGCCACCGATTCTTCGTGGTGTATGATTTGATGATGATGATGATGAGTGGTGAGGTGTCAGGTGCTCTCGCTTCTTGGCCCCACATGCAGGGATAGGGAGCCAACGCCGGGCCATGGCGTGGCCGATGCGGTCAGCTTGCACTACCACGGTGGCCAGAATGGGGGGAGGGGTGGGCGCTTTTAGTCGCTTATGTTAAAATTTAGCTTATGTTAAAATATTATTAGAGAAATACTGTTCGTTCGTTGAAAGATATTATTGAAGTAGTGTAGCAGTTCCTCTCCTACGGATGAACACTGCTGCTGCTGTCTATCGGCTACAGATTCGGTTGTGAGAGCCCGTGTGATTTTCTCACCAGAACTCCAGAAGCAATAAAAAAAGTTTCTATATGTGATGTGAAGCACAGCAGCAAAACCGGCATGGTTCGTACGCACAGGTCTCCGATAAGGATAAGCCCTAAGGTCCCGTTTGGTTACCATCGGATTTTGAGAATCCGGATAAAAAATCATACAATCCTAAAATCTCATCCAAACAGACTAGAATTGTAGGGGATTTTAATACACATGCACAAAATCAAACAGATCTCAGAGATTATTATCCAGAATCCGGATTTTAGAATCCGATCCAAACTGCACCTAAGGCTGTCCGCACTGCGGACCGCCAAACCGGCCGCTACGTCAGGCGTAGCGTGCGCGCGCCCGCACCGCGCGCCTGTATCACGCACGGGCGCGTAGCGGCCAGCCGGTGCACGCGCTACGTCTGGAGACTCACTGTGCACACATTAAACACTGTAGCAGGAGAGAAAGAGAGAGTTGGGGAGAGAGAAGGAGGGGGAGAGGGGAATAAAATATGCAATAGTAGGTATAGAGTATGGGATAGAGATAACACGGGTGCGGGAGAAATAGATATAGAGTAGAGAATCTCGATGACTAGGATAGAATATTCGTTTTTAGAGATAGAAATAGAGGTGGATGAGTGCTCACGACGCATACTTTATATGAGCCTAATTGCAACTTGCGAGATGCTCTTATCTCAACAGCACGTCGGTGATGATTCCATGTGCTTTGCACGTTGCGCAAGGACGAAAGCAGCGATAGGAAAGTTGGCGTTCTGTATTCTGTATGCACAGCAGTACAACGGAAACAAATCTTTTTTTTTGGGAGAGGAATCCTCTGCAATACTGCAGGAAACAGATCCTCTGCAATACGGCCCGAATGGGCATCGAGCAGATAACGAATGGGCTGCGAGCCGCCAATGCAGTTCGGCCTGTTTTAAACTCCAGTTGGGCGGCGACCCGCAGCTTGTATTGACCCATTGGAGCGCACGTATCCGCCGCACAGGGCTCAGCTTTTGGGCCGGATGGATCCGGGATTATTGGACTGCACTATATCATCTGTTAACCGTTCCCTACGAAAAACAAAGAAAAAAGTCCATGTTACCTCCTTGACTTTCGTGAAAGTCCGTTTTTCTTCCATAAACTCTAAAATCAAGCAAAACACCTCTCTTACTTTTAAAACCGTTCATCTTACCTCCCTGGCCCTGTTATAAGCAGTTTTGAAGACGGTTTGTCTTTTTTTTTCTTTATTTATTTCGGCTGAATCTTTGAAAAATCATAGTAAATCTATAACTAAGTTATAGATGATCCAATGAGTATGAAATTTTTACTACAGTTTAAGCATACAATAATTAGTCCACCATAAAAAAATTCACCACAATTGGACCATAGAAACTGTAACTATGAATTATTCCAATTAATTAAAAAAACATAGATCTAAAGCCATAGAAAAACTTTATACTAAAACTTACCGTATTATATCACTGTATAGACTAGCTTTTAGTTCCAACCCATCGAAACATGCGAAGTTGAAATTGGGCAGCTCGCTCGTGGCTCGTGAGAAAGCGAGGATCGGCCTTGTTTAGTTTCTCTTAAAATTCTAAGTTTTTTCACTCTCTCCATCACATTAATTTATAGCCGCTTGTATGGAGTATTAAATGTAGGTAAAAAAATAACTAATTACATAGTTTAGTTAAAAATCACGAGATGAATCTTTTGATCCTAATTGGTCCATAATTAGACAATATTTACCAAATAAGACGAAAGTGATACTATTGATCAAGTTGATTTTTTTTTCAATCTAGACAAGGCCGAGGTTTGAACTGATTCGGTAGTCGGTATTGACCGTCACCTTGGCGGTTAGTAAGGTATGGCAGCAGCCAGCAGGCTTCAGGACGGTATTGACCGTCGCTCGGTCCAGTGGACTTCCGCTTTAACGCTGACGTCGGCAACGACGGTATGTGCCTTGTCCTGTTGTCCAGCTGTCCCGGGTTGAAGCACAGGAGGAATTATGCTCCTACGGGCCACGAGTCAGTGACCCAATGGCTGCGGCCCTTCTGCTCCCTACCATGCACCTTCCTGCACGACCGGTAGGCCCACGGCTTCTCAACTTGCCTCGTGGGACCCGTATCGACTTTGCCCCACGTGTCATGGGACAAAGAGCGAAGCAAAGAATCGTGCCGCACCCTCGAGCGCCACACAGCAACCTCCCTGACTCTTCGGTCCCACACG
Source organism: Saccharum hybrid cultivar R570 (assembly GCA_038087645.1). Lineage (NCBI taxonomy): Eukaryota > Viridiplantae > Streptophyta > Magnoliopsida > Poales > Poaceae > Saccharum > Saccharum hybrid cultivar. Next base: position 9,652,276 of record JAQSUU010000043.1, on the reverse strand, counting down.
AAGCCCGACCCCACCAAATACGGGAAAAACACGCGCCTAATTACCTCAGCGAGAAATCGGCGTACACAAGCACTATCACTGGTACCTAGGACCCACCAAATTTCGTCCCCACTTGTCATCGTGTCAGCAAAGAAACACGTACTCGTATACAATAGCTACAGTATTGCCCGACCACGCGCCTACCGTGATCTAACAAAAATTTTCCTTTCTTATCACAGAACCGTACAGATCATCGTCAAATCAAAGGAAATTGAACGAAGCAGCCCAACCAAAATCCCCTCGCCGCCTCGTCCCTTCCCGACTTCTCCCGTCCCGTTGTCGCCTCAATCTCGAAGCCTCTCCGGCGCAGCCGCCTCAATCTCGACTCGAAGGCGTCTCCTACCAAAAATCCTCTAGGGTTTTCGCATCGTCCGTCGCGATGGGCTCCAAGAAGCGGTCGCCCCAGCCTCCCGCCTCCCCAGCCGGCGGCGAGGTCGGCGCCCAGACGGCGGGGAAGGCCACGCCGGTGACGGCGGCGCCGGAGTCGGCGCCCGTGGCGGTGGTGCCGAAGCCTCCCGACGTGGCGCCCTTTCTGACCAAGGTCTACGACATGGTCTCCGACCCGGCCACCGACGCTGTCATCTCCTGGAGCGCCACCGGCGGCAGCTTCGTGATCTGGGACTCGCACGTTTTCGAGCGCGACCTGCTGCCGCGGCACTTCAAGCACAACCACTTCACCAGCTTCATACGCCAGCTCAATACCTACGTGAGAATTACCCTGATCCCTAACTCTATATGCCTACATGTTAGTTCCCCTTGCGCGGAATCGATGTGGTTTTACGCTGATTAGACGCGATTGTTGGTTTGCAGCAGATTCTGTAATACAGCTAGCTAGTACTTCGCTTTTCGAAATTGCAATACCTTCTCCTTTTTTTTTGGATAAGGAATGCTAGTCTCCTTTTTTTTTGGATAGGGAATGCTAGTCTCCTTCGATTTGTTGGCGCTTCAGCAACTTCTCTTGATGTCATTTGAGGTTTTATACAACCGAATAGCTGGTTCTGCCATTTTTTAGTTTTTTTTTATGCTTCAACTCTTCCGGTACAAGATATGAACTCACGCACTAACGCACACCATCACCATACACAAACTCTAGTACGCAAGCTAGATCTATAACTATACGAAGAGACTTACACGTGGCTCACACTCTAGTACACAAGCTAGATCTATAACTATACGAAGAGACTTGCACGTGGCTGAGAGGTATCCGAAGTCATCAGGCTTCGCACATAACGGGCACGTCAGCATGACTATTGTGGCGCATCCACATGGGAGGCAACGAAGGTTATTTAGAAACTACTGTTCCTATGGGAAAAATCCCGCGACGAGCAGAGCTCGAACACGGGATCGGTGGCCTCCGCATCTGGAGTACACACCAACTGAGCTAAGGCTCGGTCCCCGCCATTTTTTAGTTAGTTCCTGTCTGTACTTCCGAAAACAAAACTGAATGCTGAATTTAGTTGGAAGCTTTTGGTGATGGACTTGTATAGATTGTTCGCGAGATTTCTTTCAGTAAGTTTTTTTTCTCGAACACGACTTCACGTGTCATTGCATTAAGAAGAAGAAAGCCGAAAGAACGGCGAGTACAACGCAGCTGAGGGGAGACCCAAGCGCCGGTTACAAACCACAGAGAAGGTGGTTAGGAATCCAACAACAACAAACACAAAGAACAGCAAGAAAACAGGGGATAAGACCCTCCACCAAACAACGCAATGGAGCCAACTCAGGAGATGCAGCCGTGGTGGCAAAGATGCCACCTAGGAGGCGGCCGAGGCGGCCGCCGAGGCCCACGCGGCAAAGCATCCGCGAGGGGGCATCACACACTCGGTAGCGACAACCCGAGGTGGAGCCAAACGCGACGTCGGTGACCGAGGATGGCCAAGCAACGACGACGCCAACAACTACGGCGACACCAACATCCGAGTTGGACGGACCAAAGCAACGACGGAGCAGAAGCTCACGCACAGCACAACACAACACAACACCTACAACTCCAGGCACAACTACTCTAGCTACAGGGGCGGGGCGCGACCACGGATGGCTCGGCAAGGAGGGTGCATCAACGGAGCCTTCAAGAAGGAGATGACGGCCGCGGACGCCAACTTCGTTGAGACGGTCACCCAACGGAACTTTCATTCCCAAGCAAGCCCTAGCAGTCGCCGCCGACGAATTGAGCAAATGATGACGCCTCCAGGAAGGTGATGATTCTTTCAGTAAGTTGCTCAATACAGACTTCAATCCATAACACATACCATTTGGGATCCTTTATTGTTCTTGTACAACCAGTTTGAAATTTTGCGTGCCTTATCAAAAGCTCATTGGGTTCTGTCACCTAGTGAACTTTGCGACCAGAGAAATTACAATGGCTTCTGATGAAACAGTCTCCTTAGATTTGCAATGGCTTCTCGTTGGATTCTGTAACCTAGTGAACTTCAGGACAATACAAAGCATTTTATTGCCTTGCTACTTTACTAGTGACCCGGGTACGATGAAAAATGAGCAAGGGTCGGGTCGTCGCAACCTTAGTGGCGCGCTACATCTATGCCCGGGTGTAGTGAAAAATGAGCAAGGGTCTTCGCACTTCCATCGACGGGTGCGAAGGGTAAGGAAGCTAGCCGAGCCAACTAGGATTCGTCTAGGTAGCTGGAACGTAGGGTCCCTAACGGGTAAGCTAAGAGAGCTAGTCGATGCAGCAATTAGAAGGCGTGTAAATATTCTATGCGTTCAGGAGACTAAATGGAAGGGCCAGAAGGCGAAGGAGGTGGAGGATACTGGCTTCAAACTTTGGTACACGGGGACAACATCGGGTAGGAATGGTGCAGGCATCTTGATCGATAGGAGCCTTAAGGATGGAGTCGTTGATGTTAGGAGGCAAGGCGACCGGATTATCTTGGTCAAGCTGGTAGTTGGAGATTCGGCTCTAAATGTGATCAGTGTCTATGCCCCTCAGGTAGGTCTTAGCGAGGGCACCAAGAGGCAGTTTTGGGAAGATCTTGATAGCATGGTTAATACCGTGCCTATCAGCGAGAAACTCTTTATAGGAGGAGACCTCAACGGCCATATTGGTGCAACTAATGTAGGTTTCGAGCGGGTGCACGGGGGTTCGGGTATGGTAATAGGAATCAAGAGGGGGAGGATGTTTTGAACTTCGCGCTGGCCTATGACTTGTTGATAGCGAACATCCTCTTTAGGAAGAGGGAATCTCATCTGGTAACCTTTCGTAGTGGACAACACTCGAGCCAGATCGACTTTATCCTTGCAAGGAGGGAGGATAGACGTGCTTGCTTTGATTGTAAGGTGTTACCTGGGAAGTGTGTTGTCCCTCAACATAAGCTTGTGGTGGCGTACTTTCGCTTTCGGGTACGTGTCCACCGGGACAAACGGGCCAAGATTGCGAGAACGAAGTGGTGGAAGCTTAGAGGGGAAGCAGCGCAAACGTTTAAGGAGAGGATGCTAGATGAGGGGCCTTGGGAAGAAGGAGAAGATGCCGACGATATGTGGCTAAAGATGGCAACATGTGTCCGGAAGGTGGCTTCGGAAGTGTTTGGCGTGAGTAGGGGAGGCAAACGGAAAGCGAAAGACACATGGTGGTGGAATGACGAGGTGCAAAGGGGTATTAGGGAGAAGAAGGAGTGTTTCAAGCGTCTCCACCATGATAAGAGTGCAGCCAACATCGAGGGCTATAAAATAGCGAAGAGGGTTGCAAAGCGAACTGTGAGTGTAGCAAAAGGTCAGGCATATGATGGCCTTTATCAGCGACTAGGCACGAAGGAAGGGGAGAAGGACATTTATAGGATGGCTAGAATCCGCGAGAGGAAGACAAGGGACATCAACCAAATAAAATGCATCAAGGATGGGACAGATTGACTTCTGGTGAAGGATGAGGAGATCAAGGACAGATGGAGAGAGTACTTCGACAAGCTGTTTAATGGGGAGAATGAGGGTCCTACCCTTGAGTTGGACGACTCATTTGACGATACCAACAGACGCTTTGTGAGGAGAATTCAGGAGGCAGAGATCGGAGAGGCTTTAAAGAGGATGAAGGGAGGTAAAGCGATGGGCCCTGATGGTATCCCCATTGAGGTGTGGAGATACCTAGGCGCCAGAGCGATAGTATGGTTAACTAAGCTTTTTAACCTTATTTTTCGGTCTAACAAGATGCCTGAAGAATGGAGGAGAAGTATATTAGTACCTATCTTCAAAAACAAGGGAGATGTTCAAAGTTGTACTAACTACCGTGGGATTAAGTTGATGAGCCATACGATGAAGCTCTGGGAGAGGGTTATCGAGCATCGCCTAAGGAGAGTGACACATGTGACCCAAAATCAGTTTGGGTTCATGCCTGGTAGGTCAACCATGGAGGCGATTTTCTTATTACGATAATTGATGGAGAGATATAGGGAGCAGAAGAAGGACTTGCACATGGTCTTTATTGACCTCGAGAAGGCGTATGACAAAGTACCGAGAAATGTCATGTGGTGGGCCTTGGAAAAGCACAAAGTCCTAACTAAGTACGTTACCCTCATCAAGGATATGTACAGGGATGTGGTGACGTTTGTCCGAACATGTGATGGCGACACCAGTGACTTTTCAATTAAAATAGGACTGCATCAGGGGTCAGTTTTGAGCCCTTATTTATTTGCTTTGGTGATGGATGAGGTCACAATGGACATACAAGGTGGTATCCCTTAGTGTATGCTCTTTGCTGATGATGTGGTGCTAGTTGACGACAGTAGGGCAGGGGTTAATAGGAAGTTAGAACTATGGAGGCACACGTTAGAGTCGAAAGGGTTCAGACTTAGTAGGACTAAGACCGAGTACATGAGGTGCGATTTCAGCGCGACTAGTCATGAGAAGGGAGACGTTAGCCTCGATGGGCAAGTGGTGGCCAAGAAGGATACTTTTCGGTATTTAGGGTCGATGCTATTAAAGGACGGAGACATTGATGAATATGTTAGGCATAGAATTTCAGCCGGCTGGTTGAAATGGCGTCAAGCTTCTGGCGTCCTCTATGACAAAAGGGTGCCTCAGAAGCTGAAAGGTAAGTTCTATAGGACGACGATTCGTCCGGCGATGTTATACGGTGCTGAGTGTTGGCCTACAAAAAGGCGACATGTCCAGCAATTGAGTGTAGCAGAGATGCGTATGTTGCGTTGGTGTTGTGGGCACACAAGGAGGGATAGAGTCCGGAACGACGATATTCGGGATAGGGTTGGGGTGGCACCAATTGAGGAGAAATTGATTCAACATCGGTTGAGATGGTTTGGACATGTCCAACGGAGACTTCCTGAGGCGCCGGTGCGTAGTGGAGTTCTAAAGCGGGCCGATAATGTAAAGAGCGGTAGAGGTCGACCTAAACTAACTTGGGACGAGTCCGTTAAGAGAGATCTTAAGGAGTGGAATATCTCTAAGGATTTAGCTATGGATAGGAGCGCTTGGAGATTGGCAATCAACGTGCCTGAACCGTGACATCTTTTTGTCTTGTGCCCTTTATGTCCCTTTATGTGTCTCCCTGTTTCTCGTCTCTTTTGGGTTTCATCTCTAGCCTACCCCAACTTGCTTGGGACAAAAGGCTATGTTGTTGTTGTTGTTGTTGCTACTTTACTAGCATCCTAGCCTGATGCTCTATTGGATGAAGCTACTGCTAATTGTTTGCATGAAACTTTATGCTTGTTCTGAAATAGTGACCTATGGTAGTAGTTCCATGCTTTTTTCCTCTTCAGGCATTTACTAAAACTCATGCACGAAACATGTAACTAGACTAATTGTGTATACTGAAATAGAACCATTGCTAATGATTTTGCTATTGCAGATCAATATCAGACATTTGCGTGATGAGAGGTAGAACACAAGCAGTCTTAGAAGGGTTACCTGACTGACAGACAGCGATCAGTAGCCGTTCGTAAGCAGCGCAAGCCTGAAATGATGCAAGCCTTTTTGTCATAGTCTAAAACTATGAAACATACTATCTGCAGCAAGAACCTAGAGAGCATACTTGAAAGTATTAGCAGGAAGAATTATTATCACAAAAATGTTTTTAAACGGCCTACGGTGAAACACAGAACTACACTGAACTACAGATAGAAACGGCAGACAGAAAAGGGGCGGAAACAAAAAAATACTACAGAAATTTTCCCTTTTAAATATTAGGTATAGATTATGTTGAAAATAATCTGCGTCAAGCTATTATTTTGTCCGCATGTTCTATGCTGTAAGTTCATGTTGAAACTTAACTTCTGTTGTTTCATGAATTCACTAGTGTTCTTTTTCATTATCAGGGATTTCATAAAGTTGATCCAGATAGATGGGAATGGGCCAATGAAGGTTTTGTTAAGGGCCAAAAACATCTTCTGAAGACCATCAAGAGAAAGAAGAAATCCTCTCAGGATGTACCAAGTGATCTTCAGTCGGTGCCTGTCAAAACTGCACCTGGCACTGAGAATATTGAAATAGGAAAATATGGTGGCCTTGAAAAGGAGGTTGAGACACTTAAGAGGGACAAGGCCCTTCTAATGCAGCAGCTTGTAGATCTGAGGCAGTACCAGCAATCATCCAGCCTTGAAGTGCAGAATTTAATTCAACGCCTCCGTGTGATGGAACAGAACCAGCAGCAGATGATGGCACTTTTGGCAATAGTTGTCCAGAATCCAGATTTCCTCAACCAGCTCGTGCACCAGCAGCGCAGGAGTAACTGGTGGAATGATGATGGTAACAGGAAAAGAAGGTTCCAAGCTCTGGAACATGGTCCTATAGATGATCAGGAGACTTCTGGTGGAGGCGCGCAAATTATTCAATATCGTCCTCCTGTTCCTGAAACTTCCAATCAACCAATACCAACAAATGAAGCTTTCTATTCAACCCATGCACAACCAGTTTCCAGCCCTGCACAACCAGTTTCAAGCCCTGCACTTGAGATGCCCATGGATGTAGAAATGACTTCAAACAATGTTGATACCCTTGATTCAACTGGGAATGATTTTGACACCTCTGCTCTATGTGAATGGGATGACATGGATATATTTGGTGACGAACTAGAGCACATTCTTCAACAGACAGAACAGGACTTTCAAGTGGACCCTCCTCTAACAGTTGAAGATTATGGTTATGATCGTCCACGGCTAGAGCAGGACTGTCAGATGGAAGCACAACAGAATTGCAAAAATCCTCAATATGGTATGTAAATTGACGTAAACCATTCTCTCATTCAGCTCAAAGCATGCATATGTAATCTTATTTTGCTGTTGAATTTCTGTGCCTAGTTGCCTGTGTCTTAAGGTAAAGGGAAAACTGTGCATCTGATGTCCATTGGTACTGATCAGGTTGAGGTCAGTCATATACTAGGAATTTGCAAAAACAGAAGACTTTCTGGGTCACATTTCTGTTACTGTTTGGTCACTTGCTAGGGTGCACGAGTTTTCATTCCATTTATGTTGGTAGAAAGTAGAGACAGTGCACAGAAGCAGATAAATAACTGCTATTTCGCTATACCAAAGCATTGAGGAGTCACAATTCCTTCCACAGCTAGGCCTATAGTTCAGGATTAGTTTCATCAGACACAAACAGTAGGAAACTGTTTTGGTTTACATTATATATTTTTATACTCCCTCCGTTTCATCAAAGTATAAGGCATTGTTTGACTCGATGCGATCTCCAAAGTTATATTTATCTATAATCTATAATTTCTCTTATGCGATAATGTTTCTGGCAACAAACTTGTAATCATAAGACAGTGCTTACGAATACGAATTGATAATATCCCTTTTGTATAACAAACTCTCTTGTAAGGCTTATTGTTAGTTTTGAAAATTGCGAGGTTTGAATCGGAATGCATTCATGCCTTACAAAAAGAAATGTGGGAGTAAAATTCATTAGTTACAGAAAATGAAACAGGAAAAGGAATTGGACAAGGGTTCATGCCTTAAAAAAAAGGTGGGAGTGCAAGCCATTAGTTGTTACAGAAAAGAAAAGGGAAAGGAATTGTACAAGGGTCAAATATAGGTCTACATGATATAGCAAGGTTTGAGGTACAGGAAGATGTTTTATTCCCTCATTCAGGACACACATGTATACCCAAGAACTTCTACTTCCAACTTTCTGGGAAACGATACCCCCTCTATTCAAAATTGTAAATCATTTTGTTTTTTCTAGATATATTGTTTTTACTATGCACCTATATATACACTGTGTCTAGATACATAGTAAAAAACTGTGTACGTAGAAAAGCCAAAATGACGTACGATTTGGAAAGGAAGGGGTACTATTTTAAATAAAGGAATTATAGTTATGAAATTCTCAGTCGTGAATGTAGTGACATCAACCGTGTGTTGTAATCCCCTATTTACCATGCACGTGTGGCACACATGTTCTTAGATATATATGTGGTAACAATGAAGAAACCGATAGGCGACATAAACCTCAGGAAATTGAACATCTTCTTTACAGCGATTAGGCGATTAGCCCAACAGCTGGAATAGGAGCATATAATTTTGAATGTATTTATGGGCCAAGTTGAAGAAGTTTGACTGGCCTGAATCCTAAAGTGACCTACATTTGAAATCAGAGGGAGTGATTTTTTAACCTATGGATAACCATGGCAAATTATGATTTGAAAGCTGGGCATGCAATTGATTACAACCTATTGTCATATGCTTTATTTTTTGTGTACTGTTCTCCTCTATCCAGTAGTCCTAATTTATTAAACTGTCTGTTGTTTCAGCTGATGTCATAACTGAAGCATGAGTGGTGGTCCCAGAGAATGTTGTCCAGTAACATTAGTGGATAGAGGTGCTTTGCAATTTAAAAATTCTTTGCGCTGTGTTCTATTCATGAACTTTACTATTAATTACTTTGCATGATCAAACACAAACCAGGGTCATCCATTTATTTGACCGCTTCAGTATTACAATAGCTTCCTTTCAGAATATAAGTCAGTACTGACTGCTTTTCATCTAGATCATAATTACGGCTTGACCTGTCCATGTCTCTTGCCTAAGCAGGTCCTCTGGCATCAAAATGCATTTTGATGTTGGTCCCTTTGATTTCTCTTTTGGTCTTTCCGGCACATAATATACTTCGATATGATTGCCATTTATCTTTGACAGGAACGTATTCCTTTCTTTGACACTGATTAAATAAGCTTACCTTATTGTATAAAAAACTGGAAAAAGGATAAGTGATTGAGCATTTCTTGTAAGCATGTAACTACATATAAAATATTAAAATATGAGAACTGCCTTAAAAGTAGTGCATTTAGTTGAAACTTAAAAGTATACCAAGTTATCTGCATTCATTTTATTCAGATCTCTTTATCCCTCATGCCTCTTTATCATCAGTTGCAACTTGCAAGTTGCAACTAGCAATGTGGTTCCCGTTACTCATGTGGTTTCAGTTTGTGCAGATTTGTGATGAACAGAATCTTGAGACTGGCAGGTTAGCCACCATTGGGAACCTGAAGACCATCGGGATTACTCAGAATTCAGTATTACTAATACTAAAAAAATACAGTAACACATGTTGACTGTACAGGATTTCGTTTTCCTTGTTCACTCATTAAGGCAGTATAGGACAAGGTTTCTGTTTTTGTCCCAGGTCTCATTGTCCTAGCTACACCCATAAGGCAAGGCGTTGATCATGTTGTATATACTGTTGTATTGGATGAACATGGAGCAATTTTGAACATTTCCGTTGCGTACGATGACAAAAGAGCTTGCTGGTGGTCTTCCACAGAAGAGAATATTCGTGTACAATATATATCTTGATAATTGGGAAAAGCGAGCTAACCCAATCTACCCATATGCAAGAACCTATCGCTATCGGTAAAGTAAATCCTTATAGTATATCAAATTAGACACATCCACATGATTAAGGTGGCATTAAAAGTAAATAGGTTCTCTTGCTTTTCATCCTACCTGCAATTTCTCATAGAAATCTTCGGTAATGCTACAAAATATACATCCGGAATATTAAAAAAATCGGACGCTCGCTCCAGCACAGTTGACCAACCTAACAGGTCCATCTAAGCTCTCTCTATTGTACAATATGACAACCGACAGAAATCCTCAACTTGCTTCACTCGTTGTGCCTTACAGCGCCGTCCGCCCACATCAAGTCGCCTCGTTGTGGCTCCCTCATCCCGAGCCACGCCCACTCCGCCTCGTAGCGTCGTGCCCCATCTCGAGGTGTTGTCGATGCCATCGTTCCCTACCAGGAGTGGCTAGACCCGGAGCGGGCTTCTTCGGCTGCACCTCGCGCTCCCTTCCTTCCTCGGACGTTGCAAGCGTATGTTTCAAGTGTTTCAGGTGCTTCATATGCATGTTGCAAGTGTTTTCATGTGGATGTTGCAAAAGTAAATCGGGACGTTGGCTATACACGTATATTGCAAGCGTCTGTTCCAAATGTTTCAGCTGTTTCAGATGGATGTTGCACGTGTTTTATCTGGGTGTTGCATATGTTTCACTATGTTACAAATGTTTTATCCGGATGTTGCATATGTTTTCAAATATATGTTGAAAGTGTTTTATCTAAAGGTTTCATATGTTTTGCAATAGCTACACACTTATTTCCCTCGTGTTTCAAACGTATGTTGCAAGTATTTTAACGGTTTCGGACATATGTTGCAAGTGTTTACATCTTTTATCCTTACTAGGAAACATGCCCGTACGTTGCAACGGGAGAAACAGAGTTACGAAGAAAAGAAGAACGAGGAATGCTCCTAGCCTCCCCCTACATTGTAATTCACATAAGTTAGCCAGGAGCTTGGTGCTGACATGTTAGACTGGGATTAGTTTGTCCACATATGATTATGATGGGAGTTCTATCTCGACTTTCCATGTTGCACCCCTCAATGGGGATTTTACTGGTACATACATATAACTTGGAAGTATATTTATTTATACCATTCTGGAAAACTTTAACGGAATTGGGATACCTAATCTTAGACTTAGATAAGTAGATCTCTTGAGTTTATCTCCATCAGTAGAGGAGGAAGTCGAACCGTGGCTACTTGGAGCAAGCTCAAGCGTAGAAAGTCAGGAAAGGTGTATCCTATAGTAGTACGGTTGTCATGACTCCCTCCTTGTTCAACCTAAGATTTAAGGAGAAATTGGGCAGCGGCCTTCCCTTTACTCCTGCGCTTGGTTAAATCATTTTGCTTTAGGGTTTGGTGTGCTAACCTCTCTCATTCGCATTGGTTGCCGAGAGGGTTAGGGAACCTAGCTTTTTTTGTAAACCATATGTAATAGGGAGCGCAACCGGATTTTAGTTTTGCGACCTGATCAGGTTGTGTGCATGGGGTTGCCTTCCTTAGGACTCAATACAAACTGCTCAAGATCATAGTTCACAATTTGATCCATCATCTGAAGCAATTGCGAATATAATTGCTGGTTTTGCGTGAAATTAGAAATGCAACAATAATGTGATGTACGAACCCTTGTTTTTATGAAGAATTGTTCAAAGGTCTATATTGTTGTCTTTTCATTGTCTTTCACATTTATTTTGTACTTGTGATTTTTTAAATGGAAAAACACAATTACTTTGAAGAATTGGAAACCATCGGCTCCAAGACTCTGGCGGTAAAAACGGTGAAAATTGTAAAAACAAAAAATAATGGCTTCGTTCGTGACTTTGAATAATCACAACCCCTTGGCTCTTGTACTAAAGATCGAAAATATGGATATCGTACATGACGGAAACTATCACACCATGGAAACATAATCCGCTACCCGTCGATGCTAGTTTTTTCTAAAACAGAAGCACACTCTCGTGGAGAAAATGGCAACGCGCCACATGGCCGTGGGGCCTTTTCGTCAGTCTTTGCAGTTGGAAATTAAGGATGCAGGTGCAAGCAGGTGTGGCCGGTGATCGTTGCTGACCAGACCGGAGAAGCGGTCACGACCGTCAATTAGCCGCTCCTCCTATCTAGTTGCCCTAGTGTAAGGTTCAAATGGCTAGAGGGGGGGTGAATAGCCTATTTAAAAATCTACAAGCTTCACTAAACAACTACGTTAGTATAAAAGATGGCTAAGCTAATTCTAGCACTAGCTCAACTACACCATGCAAGCCACCTATACAATTCTAGTGAAGTAAGGTTATGATCTTTAATACACACCAATAAGACTAAGACACTAAGCTACTTACTCCTATGTGATAAAAGCTACACTAAGCAAACTATACTAGGACTAGTACAAGAAAGTAAAGAGCAAGTGACTTGATTCTTATACCAACGATGTAGAGAAAAATACACTCAAAGAATCAATCACAAGAGAAATCCTCGACAAAGAGATGACACAAGATTTTTACCGAGGTTCACTTGCTTCCCGGCAAGCTACTCCTCATTATGGCGATGCACCCACTTGTCGGTTCGTGAGCTAATCGACTATCAAGAGTCGAGCCCTCGGCGGGCGCCGCACAACCGCACACAAGATGGGGATCCTCCAAGCCACGAGCTCCACTGGAGTATCCAATTTGTGAACTCTCATGGGGAAGGATCAAGAACCCCTTACAACACTTGGTGAGGGCTCCAATAATCTTCAATTGTGAGCTCAATCACCTCCGCTGCTCCAAGCTATCTACCGTGTCGAGAAACACGGAAGATTAACAAGAAATCCGCAACAACTCGAAGATCAAGTGCCTCTAGAATGAAACTCTCAAGCAATGCACTTGAATCTCACTCAATCTCACTCAAGATGTGCAACTAAACAAAGAGATGAGTGGAGGAGTTTTTCTCTAGCTCAAAGGATGTCTCTAGGTCTCAAAATATACAAGAGTTGCCCTCAAACCCCGGTCAACTTCTATTTATAGCGAAGGGGTACGTAGCTAGCCGTTACCGGACGACACAGTGAAAAACGCACTGACCGGACACACCGGTTAGGGTGACCGGACGCATCCAGTCACTACAGGACACGCGTGAACAGTGCGTGTCAGAAGTTACTGTTGTCGTGACCGGATGCGCTCTAGCGTTTGACCGGACGCGCTGCACTTGGCATCCGGTCGGAGTCTAGTAAGCTCCCACGACGACCGGACGCATCCGATCGCACGTGACCGGACGCGCCGCGCGTCTAGTCGGCTCTACGACCAGCTCAGCCCCACTGGGTGCCTGACCGGACGCTCCGGTTCCGTGAGGGACCGGACGCGCCGGTTGCAAACCCTAACACCCGAGCGCCTGACTGCTGCGAAGAACTAACCAGACGTGTCCGGTCAAACCGTGACCGCGTCCGGTCACCACAGTGACCGTCGTTCGCCTCTGTTTCTTTTCCGACTTCCAGCGTAGTGGAAAAAAAGGCGTTTCACTTCCCCAAAAAGCGCTGAATCCCGCCTCGCAAGCTCGATGGGAGGGAGAGAGGAACCCAAACCCTTTTCTACTGCTTAAACTCCACCGCCTTCGCAAATGTGCTAACACCACCATGTGTACACCACCATATGCATGTGTGTTAGCATTTCACAAACATTTTCAAGGCGTTATGTTAGCTCTCTACTAGATCCTAATGCATATGCTCAAGACATTGATCTAGTGGCACTTGATTCACGAGCTAACCGTGATTGCCTCTCTTGATAGTCGGCTATGTATCTTAAACCCGGTCAATTACTTCTCTACTCATCTTAGACCGGCAAAAGAAAAACTCTATGGTTGTACCTTTGCCTTGCGTTCTTAGATCCTTCTTCTCCACTTGATCATCATGTCCATAATTTTATGTGCATCTCCACCATGATCATCATTACATGTCCATGCACCATCTCTTCGTGATCTTATAGCCACACTCCTTGCCACATACACCTTCATCCCATGTGTTGCTTATGCCTAACTCAAAACACTTAACACATGGCATTAGCAACTTGGTGTCATTAATTACCAAAATCAAACTTGGGCTTTCACCTAGCTCACTGCCCATGCCCTCGCAGGAGCCGCTGGATGGAAGCCACATACCCTAGCACAGACGCCGAGAGCGGCTCGACTGTCCATAGCCAGCAGCCCTAGCTGCCCAGCTATATAAGCCGCGCTGCCCTCACCAACCTCGGTTCCCAAGCCGTTGCCGGCCGCCGGCCGCCGCTCTCTTCCTTGCACCAAGACCAGCGTGTGCTGCTCGACTCCCTCAGACTGGATGTGCCGCCCTGGACACCTACGACGTCGGAGACCGTGGCGTCCTCACCGAACTACCAAAGCCGAAGCTGGGTTTCACCATCCTTCCTAATGAAGGCAAGGAGCAGGATCTGCGTCCTGAGGCCTGCTCCCCTCTACCGCTGTCCGCCGGCCGAGCTATGACGTCCTCCTCACCTTGTCCGGCACCACGCGCGGCAGCCGCAATGCCAAGTAGGTCCGCTCTGCTGCCGTCGCGCCGTCTGCTCCGAGCCTCTGTAAGGTCCTAGATGGCTAGAGGGGGGTGAATAGCCTATAAAAAATTCTACAAATACCACTAAACAAACTTGTTAGAATAACAAACGGCGTAAAGTGAGTTTTGCTTAGCCAAGGGTTGTGATGCAAGCCTCCTATCCACAAGTCTAGTAGATTATGATCTCTAGTTCACACAAGTGCTATGTCACTAATTTTACACTAAAGAGCAAGCTAACAACACTACTAGCTAAGCTACCACTAGAGCTACAAAAGAAAATCTAGTAAAAGTAAGTGCAAGAGAGAGGATTGTGATTCTTATACTGATGGTGAAGAGAAGATGTTGCCAATCATCAAGATGATATACAATCAATCAATATTGACAACAACATAATATGAAGACCAATCACCGGGAGACAAGAGACACAATATTTTTGTTCACCCGGTGTTCACTTGTGCACCGATAAGCTACGTCACCGGTTGTATCGACCAACACTTAGATGGTTTCCTGGTGTGACCCTCAAGTCACTTGCCCCTCAAGGCACGCCCCGCAAGGCACCGCAAGACACCACTCTCAAGTGAGGTAACTCAATAACACGCACATTCCACTAGAGTTGCTTTTGGCGTCCCGCCGAGGAAAGCACAATAACCTCTCACAATCAACCAGAGGTGGCCAAGAACAATCACCTTCTCTTGCCAACGCCTCCAACAATCTCCAAGCCGGCTAGGAGCGGTACTCTCCAAGAGTAACAAGAAATCCACCGGCTAAACCACCTACAAGTGCCACTAGATGCCCTCAAGCTATGCAATGCATTTTGGGATCACTCAATCTCACTTTTGATTTGCAATCAAGCAAGAGAGATGAGTGGGAGGAGAAGCTTTAGCTCAAAGGATGCACAAGAGTGTTAGAAATGCCAAGAGACCCCCCAAGGGCTGGCCAACGAGTATTTATAAGCATCCCATACAAATAGAGCCGTTGCTACTCCACTGAGCGTTTTTCGCGACGACCGGATGCGCCGGTCGAAACTGACCGGACGCGCTTCACTGCATCCCTCGAATTCAAACGCGGCTGCCAGATCTTCCAACGGTCACTGTGCCCCAACGGTCAAACGCGACGACCGGACGCGCCGATCGCACAGCACCGCGCGCCCACGATGCATCGACCGGATGCGCTCCACGCAGCGACCGGACGCGACAGTGCCAGCGTCCGGTCGGAGTCCAGTAAGCTCCCTTCGCGACCGAACACGTCCGATCATGTGTGACCGGACGCGTCACGTGTCCGCTCAGCCCTTCGCCACGCACTGTTCCTCTAGGTGCCCGACCGGACGCTCTGGTCCCGCGAGTGACCGGACGCGCTGGTTGCAAACCCTAGCCCGCGCGCCTGACTGCTGCGCTGTACTGACCAGGCGCGTCCGATCACACCGAGACCGCGTCCGGTGCAGCGTCCGGTCACCTCTGTGACCTCCGTTCGCCTCCGTTTCTTTTCTGACTTCTGGTATAGTGGAAAATAGGTATTTCAAAGGTTTTCCAGTTAGCTCACTAGGCCCTACATGCAATGCACTTCATGAATTCACCTAGTGGCACCCGTGCGTCGAATAACCGATAAGACTTCCCCTCTTAATAGTTCGGCTATCGACCCTAAACCACTCACACCCTCTATGGTGTCTTGAGTGTAAAACAAAATGGCCCTATGGTTATACCTTTGCCTTGAGCCCATTTTATTTCTTCAAATGATATGATCCACTTCATATCATCACATGACCGTCTCGATCCATCGACCTTGACTTCACTTGATCTTCACCGTTGCATCGGTCCATTGGCGCCAAGTCTTGCTCAAGCTTCACCATCGCATGGTCCTTCGCTTCGAAGCCTCGACTAGCCCTTCACCTTCACAACCGGTCCATCGAGCCAAGCCTCATCTTGGTCTTCACCATTTTGGTCATATGAGTCAATGTCATGTCTCATATTCAATGACCACCTTTATCTAAATCATCCACTTAGATACAAAGGTTAGTCCTAGGTTTCATCAATTAGCCAAAACCAAACTAGGGACTTTCAATCTCCCCCTTTTTGGTAATTGATGACAACCCTCACAAAGATGATTTTAATAATAAAAGTTTTAAACTTGTCATGCTTGTCCAATCATTTTGCTCATAAGTAAAATTTGGACAATTATCACAAGCTCGGTTTTGGTAGCATTAGCTCCCCCTACATATGTGCATAGAGTTTGGATTGAAAGCTTTGCACATATGCATGGATAGAAGTGTTGAGAGAGTAATTCTACCAAAATGATGCTAAGGTGTAAGAAATGGACCTTTGAAGTGTGATACCAATCGGAGTTGCCTTTTACACCATCCTTAGCATCATGAAGTAACTAGACATCCAACAAAACTCAAGAACCTCGTGAGATCAACATTATATGTAAAGGTTCTTGGACCACTTGTAAAAACTTTAGGCATGTCTAGATACCACGTGTAAACTATTCCTATGCATGCTAGTAGATCATTTCATCATCCAAGATCTATACTAGCATTGCATCACACAAGCATGTATATTGACTTTAAATACATGTGCAATGAGCAAGTCATATGAAAATGCACAAACAAATGCAACAACTTTGTTTATGAGCTTGCTCCCCCTACTTGTGTGCATCAAAAATTTTATTTACCCCTTTATCATGTTGAATCATCTTTTTCTCTCCCCCTTTGTCAACAACTTACCCAAAAATGGGATCAAATTGTGGAGAGAAGAAAAATGTTTGATGGAGTAGGTTAAAATTTATCAAATTTGGTTCAACCTAGAACACTTGCCAAAGATATTTAATTCGATTTGAACCAAAGACAAGCTTCTTCACACCTCCTAATAAGGGTTATCTTGCCTATGTTGAATTAAACACTTATAGCAAATCTTCTAGATTCAACACTAGGTGTGCAAGCTCACAAACATGTCATATGCCACCACTAGATCAAAACAAACATAGAGGCAATAGTGGTAACATATATCCATCAAATTCATTTGATTTATCATGAATGCATTCAACTCATGTTTGATGTCTACATGCTCTAGCAAGTCCTTAGCATAGGATGAATGACATGTCAATCAACTTTACCTTGCAATGTCGAAGGAGAGGCATGTTAATAAGTGGGTGGGATGCATTCAACTCATGTTTGAGAAATCAAGAATGTTCAACTCATTCCTTAGCTTGCAAAACCTCTTTTCATCAAGTGGCTTAGTGAGAATATCGGCAAGTTGATCATCGGTGCCAACACTTTCAATGGCAATATCTCCCTTTTGTTGATGATCTCTAATGAAATGATGCCTTATGTCAATATGCTTTGTTCTTCCATGTTGAACCAGGTTTTGTGTCATCTTGATTGCACTTTCATTATCACATAGCAATGGCACATTCTTGAAGTTGAGGCCATAATCCTTCAAAGTTGATTTCATCCATAGTAATTGTGCACAACAACTCCCCGCACTCACATATTTGGCTTCAGCGGTAGAGATTGCCACACTATTTTATTTCTTTGAGGACCATAACACAAGTGATCTTCCAAGTAATTGACATGTGCCACTTGTGCTCTTTCTATTGATCTTGCAACCCTATAGTCAGAGTCCGAATATCCAATCAATTCAAACTTTGACCCCTTGGGATACCATAGTCCAACATCTCTTATTTGCTTTAAGTACCTCAATATTCTCTTTGCGACCATGAGATGACTTTCTCTAGGTGAGGCTTGATATCTAGCACATATGCAAACACTAAACATGACATCCGGCCTTGATGCGGTGACATAGAGTAGACTTCCAATCAAGGACCGATATTCCTTTTGATTCACCATTTTGCCATCAAGATCACTATCCAAATTTCCATTTGTACCCATTGGAGTTGAAATTGGCTTTGCATCTTGCATTCCAAACTTCTTCAACATGTCCCTTATGTATTTCCCTTGACTCACAAATGTCCTATTCTTCAATTGCTTGACTTAGAGACCAAGGAAGTAGCTAAGTTCACCAATCATAGACATTTCAAACTCTTTGGCCATCATAGCATCAAATTCTTCACAATAAGCTTGATCAGTTGATCCAAAGATGATGTCATCAATATATATTTGCACTATGAATAGATCATTCCCAATCTTCTTGGTGAATAGAGTTGTATCAACCTTGCCCATCTTGAATTCCTTAGAGAGAAGGAAATCCCTTAGCCTCTCATACCATGCTCTAGGTTCTTGCTTTAAGCCATATAAAGTCTTCTTTAACTTGTACACATGGTTGGATTTCTTGTCATCTTCAAATCCGGGCGGTTGCTCAACGAAGACTAACTCATTGATAATCCCATTGAGAAATACACTTTTGACATCCATTTGATATAGTTTGATGTTGTGTGCACAAGCATAAGCCAATAGAATCCTTATTGCCTCTAATCTTGCCACGGGATCATATGTCTCATTATAGTCAAGACCTTCAACTTGAGTGTAACCTTGAGAAACTAGTATTGCTTTGTTTCTCACTACAATGCCATCTTGATCTTGCTTGTTTTTAAACACCCACTTGGTTCCAATCACATTGTAGTCATTTGGCCTTTCTACCAACTCCCAAACATCATTTCTTGTGAAATTGTTAAGCTCTTCTTGCATAGCCATGATCCAATTGGCATCCCTCAAAGCTTCTTCTATCTTCTTTGGTTCTATGGTTGACACAAATGATGCATGATCACAAAACATAGCCAATCTTGATCTTGTTTGCACACCACTTCTAATATCACCAATAACACTATCAATGGGGTGATCTCTTGCAACATGTTGTGGTTGGAGTACTTACACTTGATTGCTTGAGCTTGGTTGATCACTTGATGTATCTTGATAAGATGTACTAGCACCAAGATCTTGCACTTGAGAGTCACAAGCTAGCTTGAATGGAGAATTTAGCACTTGATCTTTATCATCATCTTGAATATCAATTACTTGCTTTGCTCTAATGTCCTCAATGTCCATGTTCTTCATTGCTTCCACTAATTGAGTTCCACCAACATCATCTAGATTCTCTTCTTCATCTTGTGACCCAATGGTTTCATCAAATTGCACATCATGGGCTTCTTCTAGAATGCCACTTGAGTTGTTCCAAACTCTATAAGCTTTGCTTGTAGTTGAATAACCAAGTAGGAACCCCTCATCACATCTCTTGTCAAACTTCCCGAATCTAGTGCCCTTCTTCAAGATATAGCATTTGCAACCAAATACCCTAAAGTAAGAAATATTAGGCTTTCTTCCATGAAGTAGCTCATATAGGGTCTTCTCTAGCAATGGATGACAATATAGTCTATTGATGTAGTAGCAAGCGGTATTGATTGCTTCATCCCAAAATGATTGACTCACATTGTACTCATGAAGCATTGATCTAGCCATATCAAGCAATGTTCTATTCTTCCTCTCAACTAGGCCATTTGATTGTGGAGTGTACTTGGCCGAGAATTGATGTCCAATACCATAGTGATCACAAAGTTCTTTAATTCTTGTATTCTTGAACTCACTTCCATTGTCACTTCTCACTTTCTTGATTCTAATCTCAAACTTATTGTGAACTCTAGTGAGAAATGTCTTGAAGGTGTCAAACACTTCACTTTTATCATTTAGAAAGAATACCCATGTGAATCTTATGAAATCATCCACTATGACAAAGCCATACTTGTTGTCGCCTATGCTTGTGTATGTTGTTGGTCCAAATAGATCCATATGCAATAAATCAAATGCTTTGCATGTGCTCATTGTACTCTTCTTTGGATGTGAGCTTCCAACTTGCTTCCCGGCTTGACATGCACTACAAAGTTTATTCTTCTCAAATTCAACATCTTTCAAACCATTGACAAGATTGTGAGTTGTAAGCTTCTTCAATTGTTTCATGCCAACATGACCAAGCCTTCTATGCCAAAGCCAACCCATGCTTGATTTGAAGATTAAGCAAGTTGTCAAAGAGGTTTTTCTAGCATTGAAGTCAACTAGGTAGAGATTCTCATATCTAAAACCCTTGAATGCCACATTTGAACCATCCACACTAATAACTTCCACATCATCAACCCCAAAAATGCATTTGTAGCCTAGATCACATATTTGTGCCACGGATAGAAGATTGAAATCCAAGCTTTCAACTAGCAACACATTGGAGATACTCATGTCATTTGATATTATAATCTTTCCCAAGCCAATAACCTTGCCTTTCTTGTTATTGTCAAATATGATAGAATCAACACCATTGTCATTGTCATTGATTGAGTCAAACATTCTTGATGTACCGGTCATGTGTTGAGTGCACCCACTATCAATAATCTAATGCCTTCCTCTGGCTTTGTAATTGACCTATAAGCAAGTCAATGAAGCTTAGGTACCCACTTTTGCTTGGTTCCTTGTAGGTTAGTAACTAAGCTCTCTGGTACCCAAATAACCTTCTTCTTTGGGTCCACAATTGACGTATCAATAAACTTAGCTTGCACACCATTCACACTCTTGGTAAGTACATAGCAAGAATCAAAAGGTATAGCATTAACAAGGTTCTTGCTTTGGTTCTTTTTATTGCAATTATGCTCTAGGTTTCCAACTTGCTTGCATCTATTGCAAAACCGACCATTGCCCTTCACAAAGCTAGGCTTTGGAGTTGCAAAGGCTGACTTGCCTTTCTTGGGGGTGTAGCCCAATCTCTCTTTGTTAAGAGAGAACCTTTGGCTACCTAAGCACTTAAGCAAGCGGGCCTCACCACCGTAGGCCTTGCCTAGGGCGTGAGTGAGCTCATCCACCTCCTTTTTGAGTCTCATTCTCAACCATTAGTGAGGCATCACAAGTGAAACCATCACTAGTAGTGAAGGTAGAGTCGGTGGTGGTGAATGAAGAGCTACAAGAAGGGTTAGCATTTGACATGATGATAGGTTTATAAAAGGATTCATCAATTATATCACATGTAACGCCTATATCACATGATACAAAAACCTCCTTCTTTGCTTGTTACTCAAGTAGCAATGAGTGGGCCTTTTTAAGCTTGGAATGAGCCTTACCAAGATCCTCATGGTCTTCCACTAGACTCTCATGAGTGGTCTTAAGCTCACTAAGGACTTTTTCAAGTATTGCTACTTTCATTGAAAGCTTCTTACACTCCTTGTCCTTGGCAATAGCTATGTCTCTAGTTTATTGCATCAAGTCATATAGTTATTCTTTAGTTGGTTCATCATCATTATTTTCATTATCATTATCACTATCATGAGCATATTCCATTTCACTTTCGTTATCACTCTCATCATATAATACCTTAGCTTCTTTAGCCATGAAGCATGAAGAGGATGAATCAAATAGTGATGGCTTCTTGTTGATAGCAATGGAAGCAAAAGCCTTGTTGGATGATTCTTCTTCTTCTTCTTCATCATCACTTTCCCAAGTGACCACATAGGCACCATTTTTGCCTTCTTGAATATCATCTTGGCTTCTCTCTTCTTCTTCTCGAACTTGTCCCTCTTGTTCTTCTTCTTCTTGTCATAGGGACATTCGGCTTGAAGGTGTTCGGTGCTATCACAATTGAAGAACTTCCTTTATTGCTCATTTCTTTGAAGTTGTCATTTCTCTTCTTAAAGCCTCTTCTCTGATGAACATGTGACCCATTTTGTTGACTACAAGAGCAAGTGCCTCATCATCAATTTCAAATTCCCCATCTTCATTGTTGTCTTCTTCTTCTTCAATGATGGTAGCTTTGTCCTTAGAGGAGGTGGCCTTGAATGCCACGGTCTTCTTCTTCTCATCTTCCACCTTCTTCTTGTCATCAACATCTTGATCATATTTGTCATAGGTCAATACTTCACCAAGCAAATCATTAGGCTTCATTGCTTCAAGCCCATCTCTTTGCAACATCAATGATCAACATCTTGAATCTTCTAGGTAAGCTCAATAAGAACTTGTGACAAAAATCTTTATCTTGAGTCTTGTGCCCTAAGCTCTTGAGATCATTGACTATCACTTGCAATCTATGAAATATTTCAATGATTGTTTCATCATCCTTTTTCTTGAAGTTCTCAAACTCACTCTTGAGCCCATATAGCTTGGCACTCTTCACAACCTTAGTGCCTTCATATGTCTCACTCAACCTTGTCCATACTTCACTAGCCAATTCCAAATCCTTAATGCCCTCAAACACTTTTGTGTCAATACCATTGTAGAGTGTATTGAGAGTCATTCTATTGCATGTTCTATTTGCTCTATCCTCATCGGTGAGATGATCGGGATCAATGATAGCAAAATCATTCTCGGTGACTTGCAATACTCTCATATGAATAAAACCAAGGTACATTGTCATTTTTATCTTCCAATGAGTAAAAGAACTAACACCATCAAAGAACGGTGGCTTGCCCCCAACATGATTGAACATAATTTGAGCCATTTTTCACACCGAAGAATGTTAAGCCTTGATTAAAATGGTGACCACGGCTCCGATACCACTTGTAAGGTCTTAGATGGCTAGAGGGGGGTGAATAGCCTATAAAAAAATTCTACAAATACCACTAAACAAACTTGTTAGAATAACAAATGGCGTAAAGCGAGTTTTGCTTAGCCAAGGGTTGTGATGCCAGCCTCCTATATACAAGTCTAGTAGATTATGATCTCTAGTTCACACAAGTGCTATGTCACTAATTTTACACTAAAGAGCAAGCTAACAACACTACTAGCTAAGCTACCACTAGAGCTACACAAGAAAATCTAGTAAAAGTAAGTGCAAGAGAGAGGATTGTGATTCTTATACCGACGGTGAAGAGAAGATGTTGCCAATCACTAAGATAATATACAATCAATCAATATTAACAACAACACAATATGAAGACCAATCACCAGGAGACAAGAGACACAATATTTTTGTTCACCCGGTGTTTACTTGTGCACCGACAAGCTACGTCACCGGTTGTGTCGACCAACACTTAGATGGTTTCTCGGTGTGACCCTCAAGTCACTTGCCCCTCAAGGCACGCCCCACAAGGCACCGCAAGACACCACTCTCAAGTGAGGTAACTCAATGATACGCGCATTTCACTAGAGTTGCTTTTGGCGACCCACCGAGAAAAGCATAATAACCTCTCACAATCAACCGGAGGTGGCCAAGAATAATCACCTTCTCTTGTCAACGCCTCCAACAATCTCCAAGCTGGCTAGGAGCGGTACTCTCTAAGAGTAACAAGAAATCCACTGGCTAAACCACCCACAAGTGCCACTAGATGCCCTCAAGCTATACAATGCACTTTGGGATCACTCAATCTCACTTTTGATTTGCAATCAAGCAAGAGAGATGAGTGGGAGGAGAAGCTTTAGCTCAAAGGATGCACAAGAGTGTTAGAAATGCCAAGAGACCTCCCTAAGGGCCGGCCAACGAGTATTTATAAGCATCCCATATAAATAGAGCCGTTGCTACTCCACTAAGCGTTTTTCGCGACGACCGGACGCGCCGGTCGAAACTGACCGGACGCGCTTCACCACATCCCTCGAATTCAAACGCGGCTGCCAGATCTTCCAACGGTCACTGCGCCCCAACGGTCAAACGCGACGACCGGACGCGCAGCTCAAACGACTGTACGCGCTGATCGCACAGCACCGCGCGCCCGCGACGCATCGATCGGACGCGCTCCACACAGCTACCGGACGCGACAGTGCCAGCGTCCGGTCGGAGTCCAGTAAGCTCCCTTCACGACCGGACACGTCCGATCACGTGTGACCGGACGCGCCACGCGTCCGCTCAGCCCTTCGCCACGCACTGTTCCTCTAGGTGCCCGACCGGACGCTCCGGTCCCGCGAGTGACCGGACGCGCCGGTTGCAAACCCTAGCCTGCACGCCTGACTGCTGCGCTGTACTGACCGGGCGCGTCCGGTCACACCGAGACCACGTCTGGTGCAGCGTCCGGTCACCTCTGTGACCTCCATTCGCCTCCGTTTCTTTTCCGACTTCCGGCGTAGTGGAAAATAGGCATTTCATTTCCCCGAGAACGCCTGAATCCCACGCTCGCAATCTCGGCGGGAGGGAGAGAGGAACCCAAACCCCTTTCTACCCGCAAACCACAGCGCGACCAACATCATCAAGTGTACATCTCCATGTGCTTGTGTGTTAGCTTTTTCTCAATTATTTTCAAAGGTTTTCCAGTTAGCTCACTAGGCCCTACATGCAATGCACTTCATGAATTCACCTAGTGGCACCCGTGCGTCGAATAACCGATAAGACTTCCCCTCTTAATAGTTCGGCTATCGACCCTAAACCACTCACACCCTCTATGGTGTCTTGAGTGTAAAATAAAATGGCCCTATGGTTATACCTTTGCCTTGAGTCCATTTTGTTTCTCCAAATGATATGATCCACTTCATATCATCACATGACCGTCTCGATCCATCGACCTTGACTTCACTTGCTCTTCACCGTTGCATCGGTCCATCAGCGCCAAGTCTTGCTCAAGCTTCATCATCGCATAGTCCTTCGCTTCGAAGCCTCGACTAGCCCTTCACCTTCACAACCGATCCATCAAGCCAAGCCTCATCTTGGTCTTCACCATTTTGGTCATATGAGTCAATGTCATGTCTCATATTCAATGACCACCTTTATCTAAATCATCCACTTAGATACAAAGGTTAGTCCTAGGTTTCATCAATTAGCCAAAACCAAACTAGGGACTTTCAGCCTCGCCGAATCGCTGTCGCGCCAAGCCGTCTCCATCGCACGAACGCAGCATCGATCCGATCCGCCGCGCCATGGGATACCTTCGCCGAGCCGACGTCTTTTATTTCGTTTTTTCCATGTTCTTTATTTTTCGTTAACCTGTTCATATCCAAAACTCTGATTCTTTATATTTTCTGCGAACAACTCAGCATCCTAAACTCCGATTTTTTCTCGTGAGACAAAACCCAATCCATGTCGTGCTCCTCTTGACTGTGAAGACAGAGACAAACTTTTGTCCCTCAAAAGAACGGTTGAAACAGGACTCTTAGGAGCAGACAAAAAAAGATATTTCAACCACGAATCTAACAGAGAGAGAGGAAGACATCGCCTTAAAAAGGATAGAGTCCAAGAAATACTCCGTATATCAGACAGGAACACACAAATAATATAGAGGTATATATTAGAATTGGAAAGTATAAATATATTCTATGTGGGAACAAAAGTTTCCTATTTAGATTAGGATTCCTATATGAGCACGGATTATATATATAGTCACTTTGAGTTACGATAATTACTATACTAATTTATGAGATTATAGTAACGCCTTACTATGTGATTTAGGGCATGTTTTGTTGGAGGTGTTAAAGTTTAACAAATACTGTAGCACTTTCGTCTTATTTGACAAAAAATTTCCAATTTTAGACTAATTAGGCTTAATAGATTCGTCTCGTAAATTACTCCTAATCTGTGCCAACATGCATGCAATTAGTCTACATTTAGTACTCCATGCATTTGCCGTAACATTGATGTGATGAGAGTTAAACTTTAACATTCATGAACCAAACAGGGCCTTACTATAATGTTACAGTAAATATCTCATGTGTTATAGTAACCTAACTATCATAAAGTATTGATATTATCATAAATGGAGGTGGCTACAGAATAACTTATTTTGTAGCTGGCTACTGAATATATATATATATATATATATATATATATATATATATATATATATATATATATATATATATATATATATATATATAATTCTCCATCATTCCATAGTTAAAGGAAAACAGATCAAACAAATGGATAGAGAGCCTGCTCTTTATTATCAGGGATAGATATGTCCGGCGGGAAGACATGAGTAATTTGGCTAGTTTTGGAAAAAAGTCTACCTCACCCCCAAACTAGGGGTAGTCTACTTCACCTCAACTATGAAACCGTCTATTTTACCCCCGAACTTTTTAAAATCGGTCAAATTACTCCCCAGGTGGATTTGAAACGACGAATTTGCTACAGTAACCATGACTTTGCTACAGCAGCGACGGTTTTGCTATCGTGCCCGTGGTTTTGTCTTTTTCTTTTTTATTTATTTCGGCTGAATCTTTGAAATATCATAGTAAATCACAAAAAAATCATAAAATAGAAAATCTAATTTTGTTGGACTCCACATGAGTAGATCTACACAGTGAACATATAATATGGTATATTTTAGTACAAAGTTTTTGCTGTAGATTTTGATCTATTTTTTTCTGTAATTTGGACTCAAATTTTGTTGTACTAAAGCATATCATATTATATATTCACCGTGTAGATTTATTCATGTGGAGTCCAATAAAATTAGATTTTCCATTTTATATTTTTTTATGATTTATTATGATTTTTTAAATATTCGGTTGAAATAAATAAAAAGAAAAGACAAAAGATGGCACTGTAGCAAATCCACGGCCACTGTAGCAATTCCGCGGCTACTGTATCAAATCCGCCGTTTCAAAATCATCTTGGGGTAATTTAACCGGTTTTGGAAAGTTCAGAGGTAAAGTAGGCGGTTTCATAGTTGGGGGTGAAGTGACTTTTTCCGCTAGTTTTAGGGGTGTTTGGATGCAGGGACTAAAGTTTAGTTGGCGTCACATCGGATGTTATAAGAGGTGTCGCATGAGTTGTTCGGATACTAATAAAGAAACAAATTCCAGATTCCGTCAGTAAACCACAAGACAAATTTATTAATACTAATTAGTTTGTCATTAGCACATGTTTCCTGTAGGACCACATTATCAAGTCATGAACTAATTAGGCTTAAAAAATTCGTCTCGTAAATTAGTTTCAATCTGTATATTTAGTTTCGTAAATAGTCTTTACTAGCAAACATGTCCGTGCGTTGCAACGGGATTTATATCATATTTCATCTATTCTAATATATTTGAAATCAGACTTGTATCGTAGTTGGGACATGCACTATCTAACTCGCATTAGTACATTTGATGAGTTTATGTCACGGGACACTAATGCAATCAAGTCTCTAATTTCTAATTCATCACATACTACTACTACTTTTAATAAACCCGGCTAGAACTCTTATGCTACGAAAAGTGAAGGGACACACAAGCAAGCAAAGAGTGTGTGATGGACCAAAATCTGGAGGAAGAAATTTCCGTTGTTTGATATTATAGATGGTTGTGCATTTTGACGGGAGAAAAAAAACTATCGGATGTTAGTACTATTTAGCTGTTTGATTAGTTAGATCAACAGGTAATCTAAATTTTATAATATGGATACGTTTTGTTTCTAATGACTCACATCAATGAGAATCTTTGTTTTTTTTATAACTGTTGTGAGATGTACTTATAGAAGAAACAAATCCGGAACCGGACTGTACCTGTGCTAAACAAATCACCAAGTTCATGGACTAAACACGGACGCGGACAGACTGTATACGGAGCTGATGAGAGGACGGATGAAGCGAAAAAACACAGAAAAGAGTCGGAACGATGTCGAGAAAAACAGAGATAACAAGAAGGGCCCAACGAAAAAAAAAACTCTTCTTGGTTTAGTATTAGGGGAGGAATAGGGATAGAAATAGATCATTTCCGGTTTAATATATACGATCGTTAGTGGTAGAAGAAATATTTGAGAGTGGTCGCCAAAGTTTTGCGTCTTCACCCAGCATTCACCAATGATCAGGCCAGTTTTGGGTGCAGTAGTTATAGCTAGGTCTCACGTTTTTGCTCTTTATTTATTGTGTGCTCAACTTTAATCGGCTTAGATTAACAGAGTTGGAGCATGAAACAGTAGTGGAGGCCGGCGCAGTAACCCGACTCAACTCCAATGCCTCATCCGCATTATGCATTAGAGTTTGGACTCTATACACGTTCATGACTCAAGCAATAATGAGTGACCAAAATTATCACGGTAGAAAAGGGAAAAAAAAAAGACATAGGACATCCGAAGGGACATAGGGAAAACAGAAACGTACAAAGATTTTATGTTAGGAGGATTCATATTCAGGTACTCAGATCTAAAGAATCTATTTATATTAGAATTAGGATTCCTATAATATTTGGAGGATTCCTTTTCAGGTACTTATGATTCGAAGAATCTATTTGGATGAGGATGACAGTGGTAGTTAAATCGTTAGATTTTTATTTTTAGCAAAAATATCGTTAGATTCCCTTGTTAACATAACCGATAGCTGAACAAGGCCCAACAACCCAACTAATCTTCCACCGGCCCAACTGACATGTAGGTGTCACCATCGTGCACCGGCTCTGGTTTGCAACTGTTCTCTTGTTCCCCAAATGCGAAGGCTACGGCGCGTGGTCGGCGATGGTGCCGGTCTCCTGTCTCCGGCAACTGGCGGGCGCGCCGCAGCGCAGGCAGCGGGGAGACAGCGCAATCTGCGGTGCTGCCGGTCTCTTTTTTGTCTACTGGCGGGCGTGCCGCAGCGTGGTCAGCCACGAGACGGCACTGTTTCAGTGGTGTTGGTCTCCGTATGTCTCCGTCGACCGGTGGGTGGCAGTAGCCGGCTGCAGCGGGTGCGCCGTTAGCAGCGAGATGGTGAACGTGGGCAGGGGCTAGTGGTGAAGACGGGTAGGCGTCAGCTCGCGCCTCGCGTATGTGGCATCGAGTTCGAGCGCACAGGGCTCGTGGCGTCGAGCACGCAGGGCGGCAGGGCCATGGAGTGTCACCACCCTTGCCATCTTAAACCTCTGCTTGACCTCTCGGGTAGTCACCGCCTTGTCAATACAGCTACATAATTTATTAGACAGCAGGAGTACCAGTTTTTTATTGGAAAGGTGATGTATCCTATCGGACTAAGATCTTATACATATCCTATTATAGACTAAGAATCCAGAACAAAAGTCCTACGACTGAGCGGAAAAAAATAATGCAGTTTGCATACGTGATCTAAAAAGGGAATAGAAGACCTTTTTTTTTGTTTTTCCCCTTTTTCTCCACGTTGCGTATCTTTTCTTTTTGTTTTCTTTTCCTTTTTCTCTGCATTGTGTTTCTTTTATTTTTTTCTTAAGATCTTATACATATCCTGTTAGACTAAGAATCCAGAACAAAAATGCTACGACCGAGCGGAAAAAAATAATGTAGTTTGCCTACGTGATCTAAAAAGGGAATAGGAGACTTTTTTTTTGTTTTTCCCTTTTTTCTCCACGTTGTGTATCTTTTCTTTTTGTTTTATTTTCCTTTTTCTCCACATTGTGTTTCTTTTATTTTTTCCGTTTGGTTTCATGTTCCGTTTTTGTCAGATTTTCCAATACTCTTTGTTTTAACTTCTACTATTTTTCCTATAAAGATTAGGAAACAATAAATATAGCACGACTTATGAGTCTAGGTCAATACACGATCCAATATATTTTGGAATTGAACTCCGTATCGTGCTAGACAAGGGTTATTTCAACTCGTATGAGCACGGGTTATATATATAAGTCCGGACATAAGAAACTCTCCATTATCCAGTAGCTAGAGAGAGATAGACCAAAACAAATGGATGGACGAAAAAAAGAGCCTAAAATTTTGCCTCTTTATTATTATGTATAGATATATAGATATAGATATAGATTTAATAGTCCATGTGTCTGAACATTCGATTCGATGTGAACCAAACACCTCTTAGGCCTTCCGCAGTGTAGTATCCGAGTCATGCTTGAAATTACTTTTTGGTCTTTGAGCATCACTTTGGGTGGTGCTTGAACATTGCGACTAGTGATGCCAGCACGGGGAAAGAGGGGATAGATTCACCGATGCCAATTTGTATTTGGAGATAGAAATGGAGGGAGAAGCAAAAGAGAGAACCGGGATGGAGTGAAGAGGATGCGCCAGCTTTTGGCAGGGAAAAAGCATGCATCAGGCACTACTAGCACACTGTGGTCCTTCAAGAGTGGTGCCAACTATTTTTTTTGGGGGACCTGATTTTTTTCTTAGCTCCACTCCTACACTGGAGAAGGCCTCGTATCATGTTTAGTTCCCTAAAATTTTTAAGATTTTCCATCACATCGAATATTTGGATGTATGCATAAAGCATTAAATGTAGATAAAAAAAAACTGGCCCTGTTCGGCAGGCTGTTTTTTTGGCTTATAAGCCGGCTGTGGCTGATTTGCTGTGAGAGAAAAATACTGTTCCACGGCTGATAAGCTCAACCGAACAGGGGGACTAATTACACAGTTGGATAAAAAACTACGAGACGAATCTTTTAAGCCTAATTAGTCTATAATTAAACACTAATTAACGAATACCGTAGCGAAAGAAAAAATCGCGAACTAATCGCACCCTTATTACCGTGGCCACGCTAGGCGTCGAGAAAGCCGTACGGCTCTCTTTTGACTGTCGATAAGAAGAAAGAAAGACAGCTCCGACTACCGAGCAAGATTTCCCGTCATATCAAATCTGTAAACGTATACATGAAGCATTAAATATAGGTAAAAAAAATAACTAATTGTACAGTTTGTCTGTAAATATCGAGACGAATCTTTTAAGCTAGTTAGTCCATAATTAGATAAATTTTATCAAATAACAACAAAAAATACTATAGAAACTTTACGCACACTTTAAAACCATCTAAACACACCCATAATATCGTGACATCTTCTGTCCGCCACCGCCACCGGGTACCTCTTTCTCCGGGTAGCGCACCAGAGGAACGGCGAGGAGCACACGGGAACAGGGATGGGAAGCGCAGGTGCGCTACTCTGGCAGCCGCCGCCGCAGTTGCACCCCGGTGGCGTCCTCTTCCGCCAGAGCCGGCCCCTCCTGCGCCAGCGTAACCTGCCTCTATTATCGCTAGCTGCCGCGGCGCTCGAGCCCGAGCGCCGCCGCCGGCAGCGCCTCCGCTGCGCTGCCGTCGACGGGGACGGCGGGTCCCGGGAGGCTAGCCCACTGCCACAGAAGGAGTCTCCGTCCAGCGGCATCGGCGCCGCACTCGAGGACCCACCTCCTGGTACGCCTGACATCACGCCCGCCCTTTTAGTTAGCACTACTCTGGTGCTGCGGTGGAGCTCCTAGACAATATAGTCATATGCTGAATATGAGCTCACACTGTTTGTCGTAGGAGGGATCGTATCACGGAGTTGTCTCATGAAAATTCCTAATCTATAGAAACAATCGATTGAGAAATGTCAGAATTCTGACTTCCAGTTAAAAAAACTAATAGAAGATTAAGGTTTAATGTCCATTGTGCCTAAAGCGTTGTGTTATGTTGTCAGCTACTCCCTCCATTCCAAATTATAAGTCAATTATAAGTCGCTTTGACTTTTTTGGTACATAGAATTTGCTATGTATCTAGACATACCAAAATAGATATACTAAAAAAAAAAGTCAAAGTGACTTATAATTTGGAACTGAGGGAGTAGTAGGGAATCTGCTCTTATTTGTAGGGATGCATATGTGTCAGATCCTAGCTCAGTTGGTTGTGGGTGTAGATGTATGCCCACACCACCCAAGTTCAAGTCCTCGTCGAGGTGAATTTGGGTGCCTATGGATGTATGCCCACACCACCCAAGTTCAGTCCTCGCCGAGGAGAATTTGGGTGCCTATTTCTTCTTCCTAGTTCCTCTTAGGGTGGCTGATTTTTTTTTGTACGGATGCATATGTGTCAAATACTGAAGGACCAACCACCAAAGAGGTATTGGTAGCAAATGAAGCAAAAAATCAGATATCCGACAATTTTTCTGGATATGAGAGATGGAGTCATATAGTTCCATTTTCAGAATATAAGAGATAGAGATGAAGTCAGATAGTTACATTTTCATGTAGGGTGATACAAGGGTTATAATTTTTTATCATAAAGATACTGAATGTGGGAATACCTTAAATATCCCATATTTCTGCGACATCCAGGAAGTCAGTGTACAAAGGTTGAAAGAGATAGGAAAGTACAGGGGCAAAGCTAGAATTGGGAATTGGCATCACCTTGTCGGCTCGGTGCCTCATACCAGAGGGCCTCCCCAGTCGATGCCACTGCCAGAATGCATGACACGCTGACACAAGAACAAAAAGGCTAGGAAGATCGAAGGGGAAAGGGCAAGTGGTGGAGTTAGATTCAGATAGGAGGCTGTCAGGCTAAGAAAGAAATCGATTAGTGCAAAGGACTGTGGGACAGAGGCCAAATGGGAAGTCTAGGCTGTTGCCTGTATAAGCCTGCCAGAATCACATCCATGAAGTGGGATTGCCCTTGTGGCTTGCAGGGTTGGGCCACTGGGCTGTTGGGGTCACATATAATTTTTGCCAGGGTCAACGCTGGCCAAAATTCATATACAGTTTAAGAAACAGACACCGAGTCGTCGAGGTCAGTCAACCCCTATGACATAACATAGCCTTTGCCCTTGTGAAAATACCATACACCCTTGGGGGCTGCTGGTTTGAACATGGCTTGCGTTATAAGTCAAGTCATGTACAACAACTATAAATCTCGAATAGCTGCCCTTAGTCGCAGCAGAGGTGCACGGATGTAGAGACTGGACGCCAGTAAACAAATGTACATGTAATTGTTTTGTCATGATAACCAGTAAGACGATAGGATGTGCTAGACACGAACATGTCCTAAGGCGCCTTTTTGTGGACAAAGTGAATGTCAATCTCAATATGCT
This sequence comes from Saccharum hybrid cultivar R570, assembly GCA_038087645.1. Taxonomy (NCBI): domain Eukaryota; kingdom Viridiplantae; phylum Streptophyta; class Magnoliopsida; order Poales; family Poaceae; genus Saccharum; species Saccharum hybrid cultivar. Next base: position 9,619,374 of record JAQSUU010000043.1, on the reverse strand, counting down.
TCCTGCAATGTGGTGGACATGGTTGGCTGTCATATAGGTAACACTAACATTGTCACAATAGGCAGCGGTCGTAGAAGCAATCAGAATGTTGACCTCCTGAAGCAATTGTGGCACCTAGCACTAGCAGCACTAAAAGGCATGGGCAACCATGGAGGGCTGAGGAGGCGGGTCCGTGATAGGCGGACAAGGGGACTCAATGGTCGGCTGAAGAGGTGAGGTCGCGACAGGCGGACTTGAGACTGCAACGGTGTGTGGCTGCAGTTGTGATTAGCGGCCCGACGACAAGAAAAAAAATGGATCGAAACGCTAATCCTTGATCTGATCCCTTGTAACTAATTTATTTGATTATACCTTGCTAGAGTTTTCTTTCTGGAGTATGTGACATAGCTGCACCCAGAATATTGATTTGACTAATTTACAACTCAAATTTACCTTTTGCAGAGGAAAATGGTTCCTTCAGAGGACCCTCGGAGGAAGAACAGAGTGCTCTGTATAATTTTCTTTATCCAAGCAAAGACTTACTTCCAGATGATAAGGAGATGAGTATATTTGATCATCTAGAGGAGCTTCGTGAGAGGATTTTCATCTCAGTTTTGGCTGTGGGGGCTGCGATACTAGGCTGTTTTGCTTTTTCAAAAGATTTGGTTCTTTTTCTAGAGGCACCAGTGACTGTTCAGGGTGTTCGGTTTTTGCAGCTCTCGCCTGGGGAATTTTTCTTTACAACATTAAAGGTGAGACTCAAGAAATCTGACTGAACATTCTAGCATTTAAAATTTGTCTTACAATATTCTTATCTTTTCTACTACTCTCCGCCCCGTTCTCTTTTCAGTTCAGAATAACGCATGTCAATCCTATATCCATGTAGCATTTTTTTTCCTATGTAATGTTTGATTGCATGGTTTGTATCTTGTCTTGAGGATATCATCCACAGAATTCATTTCTACATTCTGATTGTTATAGCAACGTGCAATGCACTGGTACAGGCCCTTTCTTATTTCATGGTTCTAGCATTGATTGTGGTCCCACATGGTGCGCAGGGGTGCATGTATCTGAATCAGGTTGTGTGACTTTTTATCATATTTGTGAAATCTACATCCGCTGGTAGTCCTAAAGACCAAATAGATGAAAATCTTCTCACACTTGGTTGGAAAGCTTAACTGCAAAGTCCATATACCTAGGTGCCTTTTTTGACCTTACTAAATTAGAATTCAAAATTGCAAGTACCTAATGAACATGTCTGCATACACGAAATTTGAAGACTGTTGCACATATTGGCTGAGCTAGTGCAGGGAAATCTCTCACTACTTAGTGAGGTGAAGCAAGGTTAGTGTGGAAGGGAAAGGGATGTTAGATTAAATTTATTAAAGGATACTGGGCTCATTAGTGGAATATAATTTTCAATCAGTTAGTCATGTTGTATATGCTTCAGTTGTTAGTAGATTGGTTCTTTACAAATAGAATCCAATCTAATTACAAATCCTTTTGCTAAATAAAATTTCTCTTAAATGATCTCCTTGTGGAAACCAGTTGGCTTCACCATCCAAAATGGCTACCGCCTACCTGGTCACCAGGGCTTTTCTGATCAGACATTCATCCTTGAGTAACTAGTGTTTAAAGTTATGTTACATAGTACCTCTTTGATAACAGGTTTGCAGTATAGCTGTTCATTGTTCTATGATTTAATGATTTCATCCATGATAAGGTGGATAACTATCGACAACTGCTCCATACACTGGCCCATGAACAGCTCTCAAGACCACTAAATTTCCTCAGTGCTGCTAGTCTATAGGAGGCAGATTCAAAGTGAATGTCGTTTCATAGTCCCTGTTTGGCACAGCTTTAGCTCCGTGATTCACCTCAGATCTTGACTTCGTATGCTAAAATCATGAATCTTGAGACTGTAACTTTTGTCTAGAATAGAAAGAAAACAGTTCAACCAAACAACTGAGGTGTACCCTACATCCAGCTCCAGCTCCAGCTCCACAAAGTTTCTAGGGTTAGAAATACCTAGCTCCAGGAAATCCACATATTTATTGAAGGTGGAGCTCTGCACAACAGGCCTATATTACCATTCTCATGCAATTTCCATCCTCTAGGTCAGCTTTATTTTGTAGTGGTCATTAAAAAATTAAACTGTTAATTATCTCATTATCTTCAATCCCATGCAGGTCTCAGGTTATTGTGGCCTTTTACTTGGAAGTCCTATCATTTTGTATGAGATCATTGCATTTGTTATCCCAGGTTTAACAAGGGACGAACGGAAATTTCTTGGGCCTATTGTGTTGGGTTCTTCTGTTCTATTCTACCTAGGCATTTTCTTCTCCTACACGGTTCTCAGCCCTGCTGCGTTGAACTTCTTTGTGAATTATGCAGATGGGGCAGTGGAATCGTTGTGGTCAATAGACCAGTACTTTGAATTCATACTTGTGCTGATGTTTAGCACAGGGTTGTCCTTTCAGGTAAACAAGTCTCCCTGTATATGTTACAGTTGTAGTAATGTGTTTTTTGAACGCAAGTTGTAGTAATGTGTTTTCTTTTTGTTATGACGTAACCGGACCATTAACACCTACTTCTCCGGAAACCAACTTTATTGTTTAGCGTTAAGAATTTAAGATCATCTGCATTTATATGTTGATACAATAAGTTTTCTTGTACCACATTTAGGTTGGAATATGTTTATAAGTGAAGAAAGAGTTGACTATTTTTATTGGTGAAATTTCTCATTGAATAGGCTGTTGAGATTAATGCCACACATTGCCAAAACTTTCACACCAAAGTGTGGCTGTAGCACCTAAATTGGTCAGTACAACTAGTGTGCGCTTTAATAAGAGTATGTGTGTACAACATGTTTATTCGAGTATTAGGGAAAGTGAAAATGTGATATGACACAGTTATGGCTGCAAGCGGAATAGTTGGCTCAAAAGCTAACATCACAAACTTGAGCGTGAAAACTTTCAAAATTAGTTATGAACCGATTTTAAGTTTTGCAGTTTCATTCCATTGGTCAAGTTTTTTAACCTCATTATTGTAATCTTGACTCATAGCACTAAATATGCAGTTAAGTTGGTCAACCCAAAAGGATCCTATCATGTATGACCCGCACTGAAGCTAGTTTGTGACAAGTATCAGAACTCAAAATTTGTGTGTTTTAGTAAATCATTTGTGTAATATATATTGCTATTCCATTTAGTGTATCCTAATAAGAAATAACATATATATGATGCTGCTTTTGATGCTAGTGGTGTGGGCACCTGTTTGAGTTATTAGAGGACCACAAATCTTATTTTATTATACAAATATAGAGGTAAAGTGAAATGTGATAACTGAAGAATCTCATAGAGAACCATATGTTGACATTTATACATTCTTCATGCTATTCCGTTCCAGGTCCCTGTTATCCAGCTTTTGCTAGGACAACTTGGATTGGTTTCTAGTGACCAAATGCTTTCGATCTGGAGATATGTTGTTGTTGGTGCTGTTGTTGGTGCTGCTGTGCTTACGCCTTCGACGGATCCGTTGACACAAATGCTCTTGGCTGGCCCTTTGCTTGGTTTATACTTGGGTGGTGCATGGATGGTCAAGCTAATTGGGCGATAACTGGTTCATGCAAGGTGATGGTGCTCCAGAAAGCAAGAGTCCCTCTGTAACCTAGTCTTGTAAAAATGAATTCACTCTGTTTGATCAGCAGGTGATATTGTTATCATTTCACTTTCTAAAGTTTATGAGCAGTAGAAAATAGAGCAAACGGTTAATCAGTTTCATCTACCGGTGTTGAAGTAACAAATGAATGCATTCAGTGGCGCTCAATCGCAAATGGCAGAAGGCCTCCATGGCGCTCCCATGAGACCAACGTAACAAATCCAGTCACGACCGGCAGGCAGGCGTAGAGGCGGCACGTGCCGGCGCTCGGCTCGTGGTCCATCGACTCGGAGTCCCTCGGCTTGATCCCCCAACACAGCAATGATCATTTTTTTTTTGACGAGATCACAGCAATGATCATTGTCCTTAGGTTGGAGAAGCGCCGCAATTACAGTAGCCTTCCCAGATGTGATCCCTGGCCGCCGCAGCAACACTCGTGTGATTGGATCTTATCGCGGAAATCACTGAAACGCTCATCTATTCAAAGCAAAATCAACAGTTGTGTGATTGGATCCCTCCTAGCCGCCCTTGATCACAGGCCAACCAGTCACGTCTCCATCAGCATTCAGCAGCACTAGCAGCCGCCGGCCATGGAGGCTAATCCTGTCATGACTGGACAGTTGATTCTCCGGCCGGTGATGACCCTGCAACCGACGTCTCCATGACGGATTGATTGATCTTTTGCTTGGACTTCATCAAGATGCCACATTGTCCAACTCTGCTAGAAAGTTGCATTTTAGTGAATAGCGATGTTGGGTTAATGACCTGTATCATTTTTAATCCAATCTGAATCAGTAGCACTCTACTTAGCACTTCTTTTATCCCTATTTGAATCATTCCTTTTTATCAGAGAACTGAATTGCAAATGCATTTGTTTTATCAGAGAACCATTTCTTTTATTAGATAACCAAATCTTTTGTCAGAGAAACAATCACAATAACCTGAGGAACTGAAATAATCTTTTTAACATCATCACATTCCAAATTAAAAAAAAAACAACCAACATGCTATACGTATTCCATTTCCAAAAAATTTACATTGTACAGTGTCATGTCAGACCATCTACAATATATTTCATCTTACGCGTCAGTCATCAACACTTTGGTCCTGTCAACATAGACCTCTCTGTATACAACTTTGATCACTACACTGTGGCTTCGCTAGTTTGTAGTAGTAGCAATAGTAGGAACTAGCAAGCATTTCATTGCTGATCACCCCTGCCTTGAAACGACAGTTGCTATTGCTTGGTAATTTTCTTGCAAAATCATCGACAACCTAACATGAGGACACTAACTGGTTATGTTGCCGCGACCTTTTCAAACCCTGTGCATAATACACAACAAATTGGTTGTTCACTGAGTGACTTTGAAGTAAAAAAGAGCCAAAAAGTGTAAAGAAGTTGTATTATCAGTTGTTTTGGTAGGCTCTCAGGCTTTCTCATCAGTTATTCAGTACCCAGTAATAATATAGAAGTGTCAGTAATCTGCAATTTCAAACTGAATTCGTGCTGGACAATCAAATCAATCTCCTGGCTGTTTTAAAAAGCCCATTCTTGGAAGCCCTGCTCATTTGATAGAAATTAGCAAAAGCAGAAACAACTAAGCACGGAATTGTGAGATACGTATTTACACTCCAACAGACCCACTCCAGAAGCCACTGCCTGAAACCAGCCTCCAGGTCCTCGCCCTTGATGTGCACATACATTTTGTCTTGTTAAGCGAACTGATTCTGGATGACGCCTCTGCGCGACGCCTCTCTGCCATTTTGTCGAACACCTTGAGGGCATCGGTTCCCAGCCCCATCTTTCACAGGCCAGCGATGTCCCCATTGCAGAAGAACACCTCACGGGCTCACGGCGGCACGAAGGATAGGAGGGACACGATGGGGAGGTAGCAGGACGACTGCAGCTGCGCACCGCGTCGGCATAGACATTACTAGACGCTGTCTCCCGTGCGGGCGATCGGCGATGAGGGGGAGCATGCGGATGACAGCCCAGCGCCGCTTGTGTCAGTCTTGGAGCCAAGCTCCAAGCTCCAAGCGAGCCATCCAGTCGACTAGGCGAGCTAGCCGATGCACGACAGCACGAGCGACTTGACAAGGCGAACGCGCGCGGGCCAGCGAAGTCTGGCGGGCGGCCAATGGGAACTCGACAGAGCGGGGGTGACATGATGGGCTACGTCCCGGGGTGACAAAAATGACCTAGGAGGGCGAGCGCTCGGTTTTTTCTGGGTCAGCTGCACTCTCTTCGTCAGTCAGTCTCCCTGCATACAATACCCACCCCCCCCCCCCCCCCCCCCCCCCCCCCCCCCCCCCCCCCCCCCCCTGAGAGAACCCGGGGAACATCTGCGGTGGCTCCAGGACATGGTTTAATTTATCGATAGCAAAAAAAATACCGGAGGTCACCGATAAACGGGTTTATCGGATTTATCGGAAAAACTTATCGGTCAAAAATAAAACAAAATAATACCTAATTTCATTATAAGTTGTCTCTAAAGCATTTAGCATCAAGAACTAGCACATAATAGTATTGATATAATAGAGTATCATACTTTCATGTAGGTGGAATACTGAAAATTGAAATCTCGTTGATAAATAAATTTTACCGGACCTCAGCGATAAACGGGATTATCGGGTTTATCGAAATTTTATCGCCGATAAAATTTTCCCTGCTCCAGGAAGGACCGGGTGGCCGAGGATTTCAGGCCATCTAGGCAAGGAGAGGGCGTGTCTCGTCTTTTTTTCCCCTTCTTCTTCTCTCTCCTGTATATTTTTTCATGTGATCCTTCCAATCCATGGATGAATGATAGATCCTGAGGCTGGCAAGTTTCATCCTGTAGTTCCCCTGGCTTCTGCTCAATTTGTTTCCTGGAAGTTTCGTCTTGTAGTTCTTCTAGCTGAAGTGATGGTACATGTTTTGTTTAGGATCCTAAATTAAGATTTCTTTGTTTCTGGTATCAATCATGGCAGTAGAGACTTAGGGCCAGTTTGGAATAGAGGATTCTAATATAGAATTTCAAAGGAACCACATTCCTCTGTTTTGATGATGTGGTACACCGTTTGGAACGGAGGAAGCAGCTTCCCGTTCCAGAGGAAAGGATCGATCTCCTTTGAAAAAACACAGGAAAGAAAACATCCAGTCTGACCCAAGGGAATCGTTGGCGCTCGTGAACTCTTGCTTACCGCGCATGCGTACCTTGCTCTGAAGCTTGCTAGTGCCATTAATGGCGTCATAGACCAAAAGGCCTCTACCTTTCACTGCGTGTCCTGAGGACTAGCAGACCCAGGCACCGATCCTTCTTGATTGTTGCTTGCTCGATCTATTTTGTGCTCTTCTCAACCTATTTGTGCTTAGATTTGTGAGACCGAGAGGAGGGAGAAAACGCATGAGAGAGGACAGAAGAACACACGAGCTGGCAGAGGAAGACAGAAAGTGGATAATGACGTGCTGTTGCAGAGTGAATCGCATTCCATGGACTGGGTTCACGAGATAGTGGCAGGAGACATAAAATACATGTATACTTTATTAGTTGATAGTAAATCATGATGTTAAACGACCTTTTATCATTTTTATTTTTTAAAATTCTTGGGGGCATTCCAAACACCACTTTCTATATACTTCCAGTGTTTTTCTCGTTCCTCTATTTTCTCTTCCTCCGTTCAAAACACACCCTTAGAAACGGAATTTGTGTTGAAAGTTGAAACGACCTTGGCTGTTTTATTCTCAAAGAGTGGGAAAAGGCTTCTTTTTTGCCGAATTCTCCATGTTCTTCAGTCCCCCCTAATTGTGTGACAGGACAACAATGACCTGTAAGAGGAGAGGCACCAGCGACGCCGCGACGGGTTCGGCCAGTGGGCCAAGTACCCGTACGGTCAGATCGTGGAGGGGCCCAACCTCCACACTTTCACATCTATGGAGCTCAAGACGGCCACCAAGAACTCCCATTGGACAACGTCCTCGGCGAAGACGGTTTCGAGAGAGTGTACAAAGGGTGGGTGGATGAGAACACGATGGCCCCGACCAGAAATGACACTAGCATGTGGCTGTTGCCATCAAGAAGCTCAACATTGAGAGCATGCAGGGGTACGAGGAACGACAGAGAGCCAAAATCTTGCCTCTTTTTTCTTTCCATATACTCCACTAATTAAATATTTAATAAGTGGAATATATAGAGAAAAAAGGGATAAGATTTTGGTTACCTGCCATTTCTCGTTCCCCTGCATGCTCTTCGAGTTGAGCTTCTTGACAGCAGCAACCATGTCAGTGTCGTTCCTAATCGGGGCCATCGTCTTCTCATCCACCCACCCTTTGTAGACATTTCTGAACCTGCCTTCGCCGAGGACGTTGTCTGGCGAAAGTTCTTGGTGACCGTCTTGAGCCCCATGAATCTGAATGTGTGCTGTGAACCAAGCCCAAATGGTAAAGGCTGGAACCTTGTTTCATTATCTAAAGAAAGGTAGATGCACTCACACTCCTTATCTTTAAGCAAATCCTAGTTACCGCTTTTTCGTGCTGATTTTAGAACAATTAAAATACAAAAGAAAGACTTTGATTACAAACTTACTCCACTTTCTAATTATTAGTCAAATTTTAAGATCTGCAAACTAAATATTAAAAATATGTATGGTTTCTCACTAAGTTGGATTTTTAAGATATAGGGGGTGTTTAGTTCCCACCTAAAAAATTTTCACCCCATCACATCAAATGTTTGGACACATGCATGGAGTACTAAATGTAGACGAATAAAAAAAAACTAATTGCACAGTTTGGTTGGAAACCACAAGACGAATCTTTTAAGCCTAATAAGTTAATGATTAGCCTTAAGTGCTACAGTAACACGCATGTGCTAATGACGGCTTAATTAGGCTTAATAAATTCGTCTCGCGGTTTCCAAGCGAGTTATGTAATTAGTTTTTTTTTATTAGTATGCGAAAACCCCTTCCGACATCCCATGAAACATCCGATGTGACACCCAAAAACTTTTCACTCACCAACTAAACACCCCCATAACCATATGAACAATTATGACTCTTTATATTCAACATGTGGCGTTTGGTTCACTGAACTCAAAATTTGAGGTTGTAGAAAGTAAAACATTAGCTTAAATGATTAAAAACACGGGAAAATACATTGAAGAGTATTCATTGGTAAAATTGGTTCAAGTTTGATTTATAAACTAAGCAGTAGCTTCAGGGCAACATCGTCATTACATTGGATTCAGAGTTTAATATCTACTAGAGGCATGCTTAGTTAATAGCAGAAGTACTTCATTGCTTACACATCCTAATCAAATTTATAGTTATAGTTAATTTGTTTGAGTTCACAAATAAACTTCTTCATCACTTCTAATTTAATAGCCACTGCTAATCCAATTTTGCACAAGTATCAGATCAACAATTTTCTATATTTGCCTCCATGTCCTTGGGCCATTCAATGAAATAGCGCTTTGTTGGTAATGGAGCTGGAGGTTGAATATTGGCTCTGCTCTTACTCATTTTTTCTTCTGCTATCTTGATGGCTGTTACCAAGGAGCACCAGGAGTTTTTAAGCCTTATCAACAGATAGGTTAGCTTTGAAGTCGAATCATTTCTGAAGGTGCCTAAAAATCAACATCACATTAGATGACTTAAATTCATGGGTTGGTTTCCTCAAACGAGAGCACGACAACTACCCAAAGCTTCATATTTATTTATAACATTTAAATGTGACTATGCAAAATAAATTGAAATGGACTCAAATAGTAGCCATACGGTGTTGTACTTAAAACTTTTATACATAAATTATCTTATATATGTTGTACTACATTGATGGATGTAACTTATATGGGACTGCGGTTCAAGCCTGCTTCGGGCCCAGCAAGCAGAGGGTGGAGTCGAGAGTGAGGGGGTGGGGGTGGGGGTGGTGGAGGGGACGAGTGTCGGCACGCGAAGCTTTGTGACATCTCGGGTAAATGATAAAATAGGTAGAAGACCCAAACCGATCCACATTGGATGGATCAGATTTTGTGTTCGCCTGATCCAACAGCTGTGATCCAACAGCTGTCGGATTAACGGGTGTGTGGCACTATCCATTAGCCCGCTTTTGGTTGCGGCACTCATATATAGAGATTTGGGTATTCGGGGAACCTAGCTGAAGCCTGAATGTTGATTATTGTAGGCTGTTCAAAGCCGGAATGACAACTTCGCTCGTTTAAAGCCTGGTATAGCATGCCAAACCGAGGTTCTGTGCTGTGGAATGCCAGGTCGACGTAAGGAAAAGGGCTCCTCGCATGCGAATAACTAGAAAATAAAGATCATCTGTCTTGTCATGTAAGCGCATCTGGTGTAGTGGTATCATAGTACCCTCCCACGGTACTGACCGGGGTTCGATTCCCCGGATGCGCAAGAAAATTACATTTTTTATTTATATTGTATTTATATATTTTATGATATGTTATTCTGCGGCTTTGCATCTGGGCATAATTGGTTTGCTCCACAAATTGATTATTTTTTATATTTTAATTGCGTTTTTAGTAATGTACACATTCTACTGCTTTGCATCTATTACGATTTTGGTAATGTACACATTCTGCAACTTTGCATCTAGGCGTAATTGTCTTGCTCCACAAAATCTGTATTTTTATATTTTATTACGATTTTGGTAATGTACACGTTCAGCTGCTTTGCATCGGGCCATTTGGATCCTTTCATTTGGAATAATTAAAATCTACTTAATAAATTAGGTTATTTGGTTTAGAATTTGATATTTTACCACTTTTCAAAGTTCACATATAAGTCTATCTCAAATTCATAGGGTGGGAGATGAAAATTGATTCTATAAATCATCATTCTGTGTTTCTACTTTGTAACCTATAACACATTCTTAAACTCGTTCTCCAACCGTAGAAATGCAACACAGAAATATCTCTCTCATATAGCCAACAATAATATACAAATATAATCTATATACAACCATATTAATTTAATGAATATTTATCTAAATTATAATTATTAATATGAATTCAATTCTAAGGATCAAACCGGCCTGCGTAATTGGTTTGCTCCAACTCTCGAGCATATGCCGTTTTGACCTGACCGGGCGGGCATCATTTGCTTTGCCCCGCCTTCTTGGCCTGATTCTGGAGGAGGTGGCTTGGTGGGTTGGGCCGTGAGCCCGTGAAGGCCGTGAAGGTGAAGAGTGGTTGAGGCCTTGTGGGGACTAGTGTAGCGTAGATTGGATAAACGGGTAGTTCGGGTAACGAGAAATATTATCCGAACTAACCGTTACTATTTAGAATTGTATAATCAGTTACTTCGTGCTTGGGGTACTTCGAGTATAGATTCGAGTAGTTTGAGTTAGAGGATTACGTATCGGGTATTTTGTCCATCCGGACTGACCAGCCATTGCATCCACCTGACCATATATCATCCTCGGCTAGGGTTAGCTAGCGCCGCCACCACCATCGTCTTCACGAGCTAAGGGTGAGCAATGTCCAAACATGTTCATTCGGTAAAGTCTTATTTTAACTTGATGTAGTCATAGTCAAGGTTTATTTTTGGACTATAAAATAAAAATTGTAAACCTAATTTAGAATTGGTTTATAGGCGATTTTATCATTTTTATAAAGAAAATTCTAGTAAACACATGATAAGGTTTTTAAAACAAAAGTGTATTTAAGCTTTTAAAATTCCAAAAACAATTCTAGAGATATAATAGGACATGATACATCTAAAAATTATAATATTTAGGGCTTATGAATATTTATCTAGAAACTTCTAAAATTAGATTTATTTCTACAAAAGTAGAAAAAATATCTAGAAAAAATTACCAAAAACATATTAACCAAATTTTAAACACGTTTTTAAGATTTTTACAGAACAAAAATATGAGATTCATGCAGCATGAATGTAACTTATATTAATGTTGAATGCATTCATGCTAGTTTCATCCCATGTTTTTGTTGTGAATTTTTAAAAATGTCTTTGTATAGTGGATAGAATTTTTTGGAAACTTTATTAGCTTTCAATAGATATCTTTCTCATTTTCGTATAGGCATATATGATCTCTATCGGCTTTTGAATATGGAGATACTAGTGCCCGGATGTTCGGACGGACGCTCGCGTCTACTCTTTTTCATGCGCGTATGCAGGAAACGCGATGCCTGCTCAATTTCGCTGGCACATGCAGGGACCACCCGCGCTTCTCCGCATCCCCGCGTGTATGCACATGGGGACTGCCCACGCCCGCTTCACTTCCCGCGCGCACGCGGGGATGGCCTACGCTTGTTCCGTATTGCGCAGGCGAGGACCGCCTGCGACTGGGTCCGCTTCCCGTGTCTGCTCCGTATCGCGCTCGCACACGGGATCCGCCTGCGAATGCGCGCCACGTGACTCCGACCGTTCCATCCAAGAGTATACGCTTGAAACATCAAAATGCTCATGAAATACTTACTGCAACATACGTCTAAAACAGATGAAACATTTGGAACACACGCTTGCAACATATATGTATAGCCACTACAAAATATGCAACATCTAGATAAAACACTTGCAACATACGTCTGCAATATATAAAATATTTTGAATAGACACTTGCAACATATGTATACATTGCAACATATGCATCATTTGGATCTACTTTTTAAACATCCATATGAAACGCTAGCAACACACCTCTAAAATATCTAAAACAATTGAAAACAAATGTTTACAGCATACGCTTTCAGCGCAACATGGGTGTAACACCCCGGGTGTTATAGTGCTAATTAATCTGCCATGTCATCATAATGCATTGCAAAGCATCCCTGTTAGGTTAACCTTGTTATGCATCAACTAAAACAAGTTTACTTATCTAGGTTGAATGTGTTTCTCAGTGTTGTGCTCCGAACCCGAAAACCCTAATTTTTAATACCACCGCAAATGCTTAGTCCATGCCCTGCGTAATTTGAGGTGTGCGACTGTGTTGCACACTAGTGTCAAGTATAGGGTATGAGCTCAAGTACAACCTCTAAAATGAAACTCCAAATTTGAGTTTGAATTGGAGTCCCAAAACTTGTCACGAGTTTTCCGATTCGAATTCGAATTCAAAATTGGGGAAAAATGTAAAAGAATTTTAAAAGCTAATTGGTCAACCAAGAGTGGCATTTGGTCAACCATGTCATGTTGGTCCAAATGATGCCCTTGGGTGAGGTTTTGATCGCTAAGTAATCACAAATCAAAGTAGCAACAAATTCCAACTTAAAATTCCTCCGAAAACCCTAAATTTCAAAACCCTGTTTTACCCCTTTTGAAATAATTCAAAATCTAAGCAAAATTTGGGAAAAAGTTCAAAACCAAGTTTGTAGAACTTTTCAAGAGCTACAACTTTGGTGTTTTGAGTTTTCAAAGTTTTAGTGTAAAATGTGGAGCAATTTTGAAAATAAACAAATTTCAGTTTTGACTCATTTTTGTCCCCAAACTAAGATTTCAAAATGGAGGCAGAATTTGAAAAAGTTTTGAACAGCAAAGTTGTAGGTATGGTCAAGATATACAACTTTGATGTTTGGAGATTTTGAAGTTTCAATATAAAATCAAAAGTAATTTCTAAATTACCAAATCTGAAAAATGTGTCCCCTTTTGAATTTAAACTCAAATTTCAAAATCCAGTGAGAATTTGAAAAAGTGTTCAATACAAAACTTGTAGAGCTTGAAATTCTGAAGATTTCATAGATTGGAAGTTTTTCAAGTTGTTACATGAATTTGAGAGTAATTTTAGAAAACAGTTTGAAAATTCAAAATTTGGGGGGTTGCTACAGTGCCGTGCCAATGGCGGCCGGCCACCGCGCGGTATGGGCACCGACGAGCCGCCGTGGCCGCCCAGACCCTTCGCGCGTGGTCGAGAACGCCAGCGCGACGACGCGAGCAGTCCGGCTCTGTAGTCGCGACCGCCTTCTATAAATACATGAGTTCACAGTGACGTTTACCATTTTTTTCGCCACCGCCGCCACCGCAGCTCCGCCGCTCGCCGCTGCCGCCACCAGGCCATCTCCGGCCACGCCAGTTGCACCAACAGCATCGCCGCATCCTCACGCACCTTGTGAACCACCCAAGCCAGCTTGACTTCGCCTGGATCACCGCAGCCACCGCCTCCCGTGCTCAACTCCGGCGAGTGCCCGCCATCCTCGCCTTACCGTGGCTAGCCGCCTCCAGTGCCTCTCCGCTTCAACCGATCACGCCTCTGTGATCATGGTACGCCCCTGATGCTCCCTGGCTAGTTAGTTTAAGCTTTGCACCTTTGTGTCGTCGAGTCGTCGGTCACCGTAGTTGCCGAGCCGCCACCGTCGTCGGTGAAGTGTCACCGGAGCTCGAACCGTGGGGCAAATTAGTAAAACGGAGTCGTGGGAAGGTGTAGTTGGTGTTGGTCGGGTCAGTTGGTCGACCGAAGCCTCGATCACCGGCCGGCCACCGCGCGGAGGTGAGTGAGCACGCGGGAGTGAGCGAGACTCGGGAGGTAGGCGATGACAGGCGGGGTCGGCCTGTCAGTGAGAGAGAGCGGGAGAGTGAGCGCGCGCGGGCTGGGCCGCTTGCTGGGCCGCACGGGCAAGTGCGGGCGCGAGCACGCGGGTGCGCGCAAGCGGGCCGCTCAGTGGGCCGAGCCGGAAGGAGAGAAGAATCGGCCCGAGTTTGGTTTTTGTTTTTCTTTTTCAAAATTTTGAATAGTGCTACTATTTGTTTATTTCATTAAAAATTGTGTAGAGTTCCAAAATTCATGAAAATTTTTGTGTAGGCTTCTAAATGTATAAACTATCTAGGAAAAATGTTAAATGCTGAAATTGAGTACTTTGTGCAGTAGAATTAATTAGTTCTAATAAAGATTAAATGCAACTTCCATGAATTTTAATAATTAATTTATTAATCCAAAAATGATGAAATTTATTATAACACTGTTATAAATCATTCTTAATCCATAGAAAAAGTTTGAGCTTGATTAGGTAAAATTTGATTAACTTCTAATTATGTCCTAATTATTTAAATAATAAATAAATGTTAATTTGAGAACTTTAAGAGTTGTGTGCCTTTTTGATTGAGTGATGTCCTTAGGTCACTACCCTTTTGTGATCTTTGGCACCTTAATTTCATGTTTGAGCTCGTTAGTAACTTGTTAGGTTAAAAGCTGGTATCGCTGGAATCGTCGCTACTAGTTAGTAGGTTTTCAGTTTGCGACTGTACCGCGAGGGAAGTTGTACTCCAGTCGTAACTCGTAGCATGTTATCATCAAGCATCATGTTTATCGTCGAGCATCATGTTAAAGCATGTTATGTGTTCGTGTAGTCTCCGCTTTCGAAGAAGTCGAAGCCGTCGAGCCAGTCTCCGGAGAAGAGCGATCGTCGGTGGGTTTCGGACCTGACGTTGGAGTTCTCGGGTCTGAGTCAGTCGTCGTGTCCGAGCAAGGCAAGCCCCGGTGCATTTAAACCCTACCTTGAATTTTACAAATATTTTATTATTTATAATATGGTTTACTGCATTAAGTAATTAGGAGTTGAGTGATAACCCAATTGCTGCATTATCATCCTTGATTATTGTGATATCAACCTTGATACCTGTTTTACGGAAAATGCGTAGTATGCTTCGCTATGCTTAGAAGTTAAGCTTTTAAATGCAATGTTTATTTAGCCATGACGGCATATTGAATGAATATTGAAATATAAGAATGAACTTGAAAGATTGGGCGGGTGGTTTGGCCACTGCTAACATGCATTGAGAAAGGAGTCTCAATGTAGTGTTTCCGCCTTGTCAGTTAAGGTCCGTTCGTTGTAAGCCTGTTGTGTTCAAGACTTTGCAACTAGCTTCATGCCTTGGGTAAGCCTAAAATGTTGGTGATTCCATTACGAGAACGTCTAACCTCGCACTGGGAGTGGAGAGATGGCGAGAGTAGCGTGTACCCTCGGAGCTAGAATTTGGTCGGGTTCAAGGAGTACTGTACTCTCGGGTGGCGATGGACACGTTCTGGTTTTGGGAGATCTAAATGATGGTTGATATATGCAAGATTCGGTTCTACATATGTCATGAAGTTAGAGATCCCCAGCTGGGTATAATCGGTTCGAATCGTCGTTGCTCCTCGGTTATGGAGACTTGATCACCTGACTTGCATCGTAGTTAAGAACTGAAATTGAAAGAAAGAATGAGAAAGGTTTTGATGATAATTACTTTGATCTAGATTAGGATCACTTAGATTTGGTTAATGAACCATCAATGGTAAAAGTAAAATGTTGAAGATAAGGATCTACTTTAGTAAGCTTTTCTGCAAAGGAAAATCTTGATTCTAGAATACCCGTACCTTGATTCCCTAAAGCTAGCATGCCATTGGAGTCTTTGTCTTAGTCGGGTAAGTCTTGTTGAGTACCCTCAAGTACTCAGGGTTTGTTAACCCCTTGTTGTAGGTGCGGTTCATGAACAAGTCTGCTTCGAGCCTTGTTGCATGACCGTCGTGGTTGAAGAAAGCGACGATGAGTAGACTGTATGGCCTTTGGGCAAGGCATCTCGCTTGTGTGTTGTAATAAAGTTAATACCGATACTTCTCTACTAATGGTTTGTAATAATGTTACATAAGGTTTGAAGTTTGAAAACTGGTTTGTAAACCTATATTATTGTAAGACTTCCGCTACGTTACTCTGTTGAATATTTTGAATAAATTGTTGTAATATTGCAATACTCCTATGATTGGATCCTGTTCGGAGGAAAGCAGGTCTTTTAAGTTATGGTGAACATAAGTACGGCCATCAGAGGTCATTAAGGCAATGACGGGTACTTGTGGGCCATCATAATTAGGAGGTTCTGTGACATCTGGTACCAGAGCATAATCACTTGGGTTATTGTTGTATTACCTTGCGAAACTTCAAAATGATTTGGGTCAAACAAACTTAATACTGATATTTTGGGTCCAAATTGCTTTTGCTTATCTTAATCTATTCTATAGTTTTTCTTAGCTCATATTTGAAAGCTTCGTAGTGAAGTATCATGTATAGTGCCCTATGTTATAAAGATTGCATGTGTTACTTAAATCTTTCTGTTAGATCGTAAGTGTGATGCATGCATCATGTTTAATTAACCTGCTTAAGCTACCTTCCCTTTTAAAGTGGTTTGGGTTAAGTAAGGTTCAAATTCTATTCATGCTAACCTTCAGATCCCCCTATCTGTTCTTATTGTCCTAATTCTATCTTGCTATAGGATGACACGTGTGAAGACGACTCCTCGCAAGAAAACGGGTCCGCAAGGAGTGTCGCGTCATCAGTTGGCCGCTAGAGGTGATGGAGCAAGCAGTAGTCGTAATCTGAACCCGGATTCGGAATTAGAGGTTGCAAGGCTTACATCAAAAGTGGAGCGACTGAAGCGCAACATGCGTTTTTGGAAACAGTTCCAGAAGGAGTCTTTGGAAAAGGAGACAGGAGCCAGGGCTCGTGTTCGTGAGTTGGAGCTTTATGTGACACACCTAGAGCAGTACAACACAGTTCTGCATGAGGAAGTCCATAGGCTAAATGATCTGATGAATCCCAATCATAAGCCCTAGGCAGTAGAAGATGATGTCGGTGTCGTGATTGTTCCTGATGGAGAGGACAATGAGGAAGAAGATCCAGAAGAAGATAAACCCATGATGGAAAGTGGGGATGATGCGAGTCATGTCACTGGTGCAAGTGCTCCAGAGAATGAGGATGGAGTGATCGTGATCAGCGATGATGATGAGGAGTGAAATGTTGACATGGATGGTTGTGTAATATAGTAGTCTTTCCTGCTTTCTAAGAACCTTAGTGGGTAGTTTCTTGCTTGAGAGCAAGTTTGTAATGAAATAATGTAAGATAAGTTGTGTGTGTATACAACTACTGCACTAATTGCTTTTTAATTCAATAAAGCGATGTAAATAAATATAGTTTGTGTACAACAGATGGACGGTACTTGAACTTCCCAAGAAAGGGACAATCCTCCGAATCCCCCACCGTTTCCACCCACCTTGGTAGAAGCTATTGCCGCACTGGTTAATGCCACTACTTTGTTGGCTCAGAATCAGAATCAGAATCAGAATGGAAATCAGGGTCGTCGAGGCCGTAACAATGGAGGGGAAACCACTTATGTGGATTTCACCGATACCCGTCCCCCAGTGTTCTCAAAGGCAGATGAGCCACTAGAGGCGGATGACTGGCTCCGTACCATGGAGCAGAAGTTTGAACTTTTACAGTGCACGGAGCATCAGAAGCCCATGTTTGCAGCACAACAGCTTAGAGGTGCCGCAGGGGCGTGGTGGGCGAATCTGGTCGCCGCACGGCCTGCTGGCCACCGTATCACTTGGCAGGAGTTTCGTGAAGCCTTCAGAGCACATTATATCCCAGATGGTGTCATGGCCATGAAGTTAGAAGAGTTTCTCTCGCTGAAGCAAGGGAACCAGACAGTTCTACAGTATGTGGGCAAATTCAATCATCTGTCCCAGTATGCAGCGGAATATGTGAACACCGATGCAAAGAAGAAGAGTTGTTTCATGAGAGTTTTGAGTACCAGAATCTAGGAAGCATTGGTCACCTGCTATAATGCCACTTACCATGAGATAGTCAATGTGGCTATTGCGTCAGAAGAGAAGTCCTGACTGCATAAAGAGTCGAAGAAAAAGAAGCCAGTGTTTTCTAGCCCGTCTGGTGGCATTAAAAAGCGCCAGAGGTTTGTTTATCACCCTCAGAACCATTTCCGCCCAACTTATCGTCCACCGCAATACCAAGCTCAGCCGCAAATGTTTTTCCATCCTGCCGCAATTCCGCAGTATCCACAGCAGCCGAATGCCCCTAGTATTCGAAACCAGACTCCAGTAACCCATAACTTTCCCTGTTACAACTGTGGAAAGCCAGGCCACTTTTCCAAGGACTGCTCGTATCCAAGGCAGTACAATCCTAGTTATCCCAGAGCTCCCGTACCGCAACAGCAACAACCTCAGAGCAAGAATAATAACCTGAATGTTCAGAAGGGTAAGGGTGAGAAGAAGAAGACCGGACGTGTGTTCTACACTCAAGCAAGTGTAATCCTAGAGGGAGAACCTGTTATGATGGGTATGTTCCCTGTTGTTAATCATCCTGCAGTACTATTATTTGATTCAGGTGCATCGCATACATTCATAAATCGCACCTTTGTTGTTAAGCATGACATTCCAATTATGGGAACACAAGAAGATTTCTTTATCCAGTCGCCCGGGGGACGACTGTGTACTAAGGAGATGGTACGTGACGTACCTATAGAGTTAGGTGGGCATATATTTCCTACCTCAATGATAATATTACAGAAACATGATATAGATGTAATCTTGGGTATGAATTGGATGTACCAAAGAGGAGCCCTTATAGATGCACTGCATAGAACTATAAGGTTGAACCTGCCAGATAATAAATCTCATCTTTTTATCCAACTTCCTATCCCAAAGAGAACAGTTGAAAGGATATGTGTAACTTCAGTACAGGAGATTTGTGATATACCGGTAGTCTGTGAATTTCCAGATGTGTTTCCAGATGATCTACCAGGTCTGCCACCAGACAGAGATATAGAATTTGTGATTGAGTTAAAACCGGGTACTGCCCCAATATCCCGGAGAGCTTACAGAATGCCACCCAATGAATTGGTAGAACTTAAGGATCAATTACAAGAGTTACGTGACAAAGGTTTTATCAGACCCAGTTCCTCACCATGGGGATGTCCAGCTCTTTTTGTCAAGAAGAAAGATCAGACTTTAAGGATGTGTGTTGACTATCGACCGCTGAATGAAGTAACCATTAAGAATAAGTATTCGTTGCCTCGCATTGATCTACTCTTTGATCAGCTTGTGGGGGCAAAGGTATTTTCAAAGATCGATCTTCGGTCAGGGTACCATCAAATCAAGATTCGACCTGAAGATATCCCAAAGACTGCATTCACTACCAGATATGGACTGTATGAGTACCTAGTTATATCTTTTGGTCTCACCAATGCACCGGCACATTTCATGTATCTGATGAACTCAGTTTTCATGCTGGAGCTTGACAAATTTGTAGTTGTGTTTATTGATGATATTCTGGTATACTCCAAAAGTGAAGAAGAACATGTTGAGCATCTCAGAGTTGTTCTGACTCATCTGAGAGATCACCAACTGTATGCCAAGTTCAATAAATGTGAGTTTTGGTTAAGAGAAGTGCAATTCTTAGGACATGTGTTGTCAGCCGAAGGAGTAGCAGTAGATCCTGGCAAGGTGGAAGATATTCTGAATTGGAAACCACCAATCTCAGTTCATGAAGTCCGAAGTTTTCTGGGAATGGCGGGTTATTATCGTCGATTCATACCTGACTTTTCAAAGGTAGCCAAGCCAATCACAGAGTTGTTGAAGAATCAAACTAAGTTCATATGGTCTCTAGAATGTGAGAAAGCTTTTAGAATTTTAAAGAAGTCATTGACAACTGCTCCAGTTTTGGCACAACCAGATATAGAAAAGCCATTTAATGTTTACTGTGATGCCTCGGATATTGGCCTTGGTTGTGTATTGATGCAAGAAGGCAGAGTCATTGCTTATGCCTCGAGACAGTTGAAGCGTCATGAAGAACATTATCCGACACATGATCTTGAACTAGCAGCTGTGGTTCATGCATTGAAAATTTGGCGTCATTACTTGTTAGGTAATACCTGCCACATGTATACATATCACAAGAGCTTAAAGTATATCTTTACTCAGTCAGAGTTGAATATGAGGCAAAGAAGGTGGCTTGAGTTAATAAAGGATTATGATTTAGAAGTGCACTATCACCCTAGAAAAGCAAATGTTGTTGCTAATGCACTCAGTAGAAAGAATCATTGCAATTGCATTACTGTGAAGCCAATGGATTACAGTTTATGTTATGAATTAGAAAAGCTGAATATTGAAATAGTTCAACAAGGTCAGTTGACTAATGTCACAATAGAATCAACAAACAAAGACTAGATTGTGTCTGCTCAGAGAAAGAATTCCGGAGTAGCTCACATCAAAGAAAAAGTTAGAACGGGTCAACAGACAGATTTCAGTATTGATGATGCAGATGTGTTGTGGTTTAAGAACCGGTTAGTGGTCCCAAAGGTTCCAGAGTTACGTCAGCTCATTCTTGATGAAGCACATAGCACAAGGTTTTCTATTCATCTAGGAAGTAATAAGATGTATCAAGATTTGAAACAGAAATTCTGGTGGACCAAAATGAAAATTGAGATTGCCAAATATGTGGCCAGATGTGACACTTGTTGTAAGGTGAAGGCAGAGTACACCTGAAGTCAGCAGGAATGTTACAACCCTTGCCCATTCCATCCTGGAAATGGGAAGATATCAGCATAGATTTCATTACTGGGTTACCCAAGACCTCAAGAGGCTTTGATTCAATTTGGGTCATTGTGGACCGACTGACAAAGTCATCTCATTTTATTCCAGTTAAGGTGGACTATTCTGCTATAACTTATGCAAGAATTTATATTGCACGAATCCTGAGTCTTCATGGGGTACCAAAGACCATTGTATCAGATAGAGGTACTCAGTTTGTTAACAAATTTTGGAGACACCTACATGAGTCCCTCGGTACAAAACTTTTG
This sequence comes from Saccharum hybrid cultivar R570, assembly GCA_038087645.1. NCBI lineage: Eukaryota > Viridiplantae > Streptophyta > Magnoliopsida > Poales > Poaceae > Saccharum > Saccharum hybrid cultivar. Next base: position 9,598,173 of record JAQSUU010000043.1, on the reverse strand, counting down.
CATAGTACCGCTTATCATCCACAAACAAGTGGTCAGACCGAAAGGGTCAATCAAATTCTAGAAGACATGTTAAGGTCATGTGCACTTAATTATTCAGACACTTGGGACGAGTGGTTACCTTTAGCAGAATTCTCCTATAATAATAGTTATCAAGAGAGTATCAAAATGGCACCGTTTGAGGCATTGTATGGCCGTAGGTGCAGAACTCCATTGAATTGGTCAGAACCGGGAGAAAGATGGTTTTTCGGTGTTGATCTTGTGAAACAAATAGAAGAAAAAGTTAGGCAGATCCAGAATAATTTGAAAGTGGCTCAGTCCAGGCAAAAGAGTTATGCTGATAAAAGGCGTAGACCTTTGGTATTCCAAGTAGGGGATTATGTTTATCTAAAAGTATCACCCATGAAAGGAGTTAGCAGATTTGGAGTCAAAGGCAAACTCGCACCACGTTATATTGGTCCTTTTCAAATCATTCAACAATGTGGAAAGGTGGCATATAAGTTAAAGCTGCCTGAATAACTGTCAGCCGTGCACAATGTATTTCATGTATCACAAATGAAGAAGTGTCTACAAGTACATGATCAAGTGGTTGATGTTGAGGGAGTTGAACTTGAACCGGATTTGACATATTCTGAACATCCTGTCAGAGTTTTGGATCAAAAAGATCGTGTTACCCGAAGTAGAACAACTAAATGGTACAGAATACAGTGGAATCAACATTCAGAAGAGGAAGCCACCTGGGAAACAGAGGATTATCTGTTAGAGAATTTCCCGGAGTTCTTTGCTTCTATCTAGGTTGCAATTTCCTCTTTAAACTGTAACCTATCCTTTTAAAATCTTTGTAATGCAGAAAACCCCTACCTGTTTTGTAGACAAGTCTTGGACATGTTTGCTTGACACGTTTCCTTTTCTATTACTTAACTCAAGGCTTTAAATCTCGGGATGAGATTTCTTTAAGGGGGAAGGGCTGTAACACCCCGAGTGTTATAGTGCTAATTAATCTGCCATGTCATCATAATGCATTGCAAAGCATCCCTGTTAGGTTAACCTTGTTATGCATCAACTAAAACAAGTTTACTTATCTAGGTTGAATGTGTTTCTCAGTGGTGTGCTCCGAACCCGAAAACCCTAATTTTTAATACCACCGCAAATGCTTAGTCCATGCCCTGCGTAATTTGAGGTGTGTGACTGTGTTGCACACTAGTGTCAAGTGTAGGGTATGAGCTCAACTACAACCTCTAAAATGAAACTCCAAATTTGAGTTTGAATTGGAGTCCCAAAACTTGTCACGAGTTTTCCGATTCGAATTCGAATTCAAAATTGAGGAAAAATGTAAAAGAATTTTAAAAGCTAATTGGTCAACCAAGAGTGGCATTTGGTCAACCATGTCATGTTGGTCCAAATGATGCCCTTGGTTGAGGTTTTGATTGCTAAGTAATCACAAATCAAAGTAGCAACAAATTCCAATTTAAAATTCCTACGAAAACCCTAAATTTCAAAACCCTGTTTTACCCCTTTTGAAATAATTCAAAATCTAAGCACAATTTGGGAAAAAGTTCAAAACCAAGTTTGTAGAACTTTTCAAGGGCTACAACTTTGGTGTTTTGAGTTTTCAAAGTTTTAGTGTCAAATGTGGAGCAATTTTGAAAATAAACAAATTTCAGTTTTGACTCATTTTTGTCCCCAAACTAAGATTTCAAAATGGAGGCAGAATTTGAAAAAGTTTTGAACAGCAAAGTTGTAGGTCTGGTCAAGATATACAACTTTGATGTTTGGAGATTTTGAAGTTTCAATATAAAATCAAAAGTAATTTCTAAATTACCAAATCTGAAAAATGTGTTCCCTTTTGAATTTAAACTCAAATTTCACAATCCAGTGAGAATTTGAAAAAGTGTTCAATACAAAACTTGTAGAGCTTGAAATTCTGAAGATTTCATAGATTGGAAGTTTTTCAAGTTGTTACATGAATTTGAGAGTAATTTTAGAAAATAGTTTGAAAATTCAAAATTTGGGGGGTGCTACAGTGCCGCGCCAATGGCGACCGACCACCGCGCGGTATGGGCGCCGGCGAGCCGCCGTGGCCACCCAGACCCTTCGCGCACGGTCGAGAACGCCAGCGCGACGACGCGAGCAGTCCGGCTCTGTAGTCGCGACCGCCTTCTATAAATACATGAGTTCACAGTGATGTTTACCATTTTTTTCGCCACCGCAGCTCCGCCGCTCGCCGCTGCCGCCACCAGGCCATCTCCGGCCACGCCAGTCGCACCAACAGCATCGCTGCATCCTCACGCACCTCGTGAACCACCCAAGCCAGCTTGACTTCGCCTGGATCACCGCAGCCACCGCCTCCCGTGCTCAACTCCGGCGACTGCCCGCCATCCTCACCTTACCGTGGCCAGCCGCCTCCAGTGCCTCTCCGCTTCAACCGATCACGCCTCTGTGATCGTGGTACGCCCCTGATGCTCCCTGGCTAGTTAGTTTAAGCTTTGCACCTTTGTGTCGTCGAGTCGTCGGTCATCGTAGTTGCCGAGCCGCCACCGTCGTCGGTGAAGTGTCACCGGAGCTCGAACCGTGGGGCAAATTAGTAAAACGGAGTCGTGGGAAGGTGTAGTTGATGTTGGTCGGGTCAGTTGGTCGACCGAAGCCCCGGTCACCGGCCGGCCACCGCGCGGAGGTGAGTGAGCACGCGGGAGTGAGCGAGACTCGGGAGGTAGGCGATGATAGGCGGGGTCGGCCTGTCAGTGAGAGAGAACGGGAGAGTGAGCGCGCGCGGGCTGGGCCGCTTGCTGGGCCGCACGGGCAAGTGCGGGCGCGAGCACGCGGGTGCGCGCAAGCAGGCCGCTCAGTGGGCCGAGCCGGAAGGAGAGAAGAATCGGCCCGAGTTCGGTTTTTGTTTTTCTTTTTCAAAATTTTGAATAGTGCTACTATTTGTTTATTTCATTAAAAATTGTGTAGAGTTCCAAAATTCATGAAAATTTTTATGTAGGCTTCTCAATGTATAAACTATCTAGGAAAAATGTTAAATGCTGAAATTGAGTACTTTGTACAGTAGAATTAATTAGTTCTAATAAAGATTAAATGCAACTTCCATGAATTTTAATAATTAATTTATTAATCCAAAAATAATGAAATTTATTATGACACTGTTATAAATCATTCTTAATCCATAGAAAAAGTTTGAGCTTGATTAGGTAAAATTTGATTAACTTCTAATTATGTCCTAATTATTTAAATAATAAATAAATGTTAATTTGAGAACTTTAAGAGTTGTGTGTCTTTTTGATTGAGTGATGTCCTTAGGTCACTACCCTTTTGTGATCTTTGGCACCTTAATTCCATGTTTGAGCTCGTTAATAACTTGTTAGGTTAAAAGCTGGTATCGCTGGAATCGTCGCTACTAGTTAGTAGGTTTTCAGTTTGCGACTGTACCGCGAGGGAAGTTGTACTCCAGTCGTAACTCGTAGCATGTTATCATCAAGCATCATGTTTATCGTCGAGCATCATGTTAAAGCATGTTATGTGTTCATGTAGTCTCCGCTTTCGAAGAAGTCGAAGCCGTCGAGCCAGTCTCCGGAGAAGAGCGATCGTCGGTGGGTTTCGGACCTGACGTTGGAGTTCTCGGGTCTGAGTCAATCGTCATGTCCGAGCAAGGCAAGCCCCGGTGCATTTAAACCCTACCTTGAATTTTACAAATATTTTATTATTTATAATATGGTTTACTGCATTAAGTAATTAGGAGTTGAGTGATAACCTAATTGCTGCATTATCATCCTTGATTATTGTGATATCAACCTTGATACCTATTTTACGGAAAATGCGTAGTATGCTTCGCTATGCTTAGAAGTTAAGCTTTTAAATGCAATGTTTATTTAGCCATGACGGCATATTGAAGGAATATTGAAATATGAGAATGAACTTGAAAGATCGGGCGGGTGGTTTGGCCACTGCTAACATGCATTGGGAAAGGAGTCTCAATGTAGTGTTTCCGCCTTGTCAGTTAAGGTCCGTTCGTTGTAAGCCTGTTGTGTTCAAGACTTTGCAACTAGCTTCATGCCTTGGGTAAGCCTAAAATGTTGGTGATTCCATTACGAGAACGTCTAACCTCGCACTGGGAGTGGAGAGATGGCGAGAGTAGCGTGTACCCTCGGGGCTAGAATTTGGTCGGGTTCGAGGAGTACTATACTCTCGGGTGACGATGGACACGTTCTTGTTTTGGGATATCTAAATGAGAGTTGATATATGCAAGATTCGGTTCTACATATGTCGTGAAGTTAGAGATCCCCAGCTGGGTATAATCGGTTCGAATCGTCGTTGCTCCTCGGTTATGGAGACTTGATCACCTGACTTGCATCGTAGTTAAGAACTACAATTGAAAGAAAGAATGAGAAAGGTTTTGATGATAATTACTTTGATCTAGATTAGGATCACTTAGATTTGGTTAATGAACCATCAATGGTAAAAGTAAAATGTTGAAGATAAGGATCTACTTTAGTAAGCTTTTCTGCAAAGGAAAATCTTGATTCTAGAATACCCGTACCTTAATTCCCTAAAGCTAGCATGCCCTTGGAGTCTTTGTCTTAGTCGGGTAAGTCTTGTTGAGTACCCTCAAGTACTCAGGGTTTGTTAACCCCTTGTTGTAGGTGCGGTTCATGAACAAGTCTGCTTCGAGCCTTGTTGCATGACCGTCGTGGTTGAAGAAAGCGACGACGAGTAGACTGTGTGGCCTTTGGGCAAGGCATCTCGCTTGTGTGTTGTAATAAAGTTAATATCGATACTTCTCTACTACTGGTTTGTAATAATGTTACATAAGGTTTGAAGTTTGAAAACTGGTTTGTAAACCTATATTATTGTAAGACTTCCGCTACGTTACTCTGTTGAATATTTTGAATAAACTGTTGTAATATTGCAATACTCCTGTGATTGGATCCTGTTCGGAGGAAAGCAGGCCTTTTAAGTTATGGTGAACATAAGTACGACCATCAGAGGTCATTAAGGCAATGACGGGTACTTGTGGGCCATCATAATTAGGAGGTTCTGTGACAATGGGTGTGCGGCACAACGAATTGGCACTATAGAGGCGGCCGCGGCAGCAGATGTAGGCGCCCACGGCCGGTGAGCCGAGTTCGGGCGAATCCGCGGCGTGGTGGAGGCGGCCCTGCGGAATGAGCCCGGGCTGGCAGGCGGCACGGTGGAGGCGGATGTAGATGGTCGCGGCGTGCGACTGGCGGGGCGAGTTGTCCAGACGAACGAATGCCCTGATTGTATCATTATCGTTTTAGATATATATTTTCACGAGATCTAAATAATTTGTTTGGGCTTCTCATGTCCCAAATTATCTGTTAGGATTTTCATCAAAAAAATTTAGCATATTAAATATATTTTCTATAGGATTATAGTTATAGTCTATCTTAGTTTTATTTTTAGAGTTTAAGAAGGAAACCTAGACTCTGACGATAATAATTAGTGAGGTAAAATGATTTTTTCCGTTCGTTCTCCTTGGCATCGATGGGAAGGCCTTCCGGCCCAGCACGGCGGTCTACCGGTTAGTAGGCTTGCCGAGCAAGGTCGAGACTGGAGAGCCCAGTAGCCCACTCAGAGCCTTTGAGAGGCGGCCGAACAGTCAGTAGCACCCTCCAAAAAAAAACAGCATGAGAGCTACTACAGCCTAGTAGGCGGAGCGTGAGCTGAGCAGTGACATCATCCTACCGATCGTCACTGCCACTGGCTACCGTCTCTCTCCAGTGGCCCAGCAGGCCAGCAGCGTCACACTCGTGCCGTCGTGCCAAGCCATCCCATTCTAGGTGGATTCGGACTTTCTGATCCACTATAGCCATTGATGCTTGATTCCAATTCCAACCCAAATAAAAACAGTACTACACGTCATCCTGAGCCATCGAGGAGCTGTTTGGTTCCGCGATTGCCGTCCGTAACGGTTCACTCTGCTATCGCATCACGTACAGCATTTTGTTTGGTTGCGCCAATCCGGAATCGATAACCGAGGGAAGGGATACGGGCCAGTGTCATTCGACTATTACTCCATGGAAAGCAAACCAAACAAAATGTTGCTTCACGTTGCAATGTACTCCTATGGATAGCACTGTTTTTCTGATTACGTTGCCGTTGCCGCCGCTGGACCTCTAAACCAAAGGCGTGCACAACGGACGGAGCACGGCGAACACAGTCTGGGAAAACGATCAGGCTGACAGGGTGCTGCTTCTCCACCACGCTTCCGATGCGTCCGTCGAAGGTATTGTATTGTACCGTAATGATAATAAAACCGGCCGGCGCTACGAGAAAGCGTGCAAGTGCAGCCCGTAGGACACTGCAGTAACCGCCGGCTCCCGCTTCCGGGAAACGCCCGCCTCCGTCCGTCGCGGCGGCGTAGCCTGCCGGGGGCGGCCAGCGGGCAGACCCTCCCTTCGCGGAACGACACGAGCACGCAGGTACGGTGTGTTTAGTTCGCCAAAATTTTTGGTTTTGGGTACTGTAGTTTTTTTATTTTATTTGGTAATTACTGTTTAATCATGGACTAATTAGGTTTAAAAGATTCGTCTCGTAATTTCACGGTGAACTGTGCAATTAGTTTTTTGTTTCGTCTACATTTAATATTTCATGCATCACGTCAAATGAATGACTTAACAGCAATCTAGACAGCCAGCAGCTTCGCTGGGGGGAGGGGATCTTGTGAATTTCACGAACTTGTTGCCTCTGGGATTTGATGGATAAACTCGATGAACGAATGAAAAAGAAAAGAAAAGAAAAGGCTACGCACGTGGCGTAATTTATGTACACCTCAGCTCGTCCTATACCTCAGCGGCAGCCTTGTCTATTATTGGTCGCGCTGCTCCGCCTCCGCGACGAGCGCAGCGAGCGCGTGCTGTGCGGCGGCGGCGTCCCGCTCGGCGACGAACGGGTGCTCCAGTAGCTCGGCCACCGACGCGCGCCGTCCGGCCTTCTTCTCGAGGCACCGCGCCACGAAGTCCCGGAACTCCTCCGACGCCGCGGCCGGCGGCTCCGGCGCCTCGCCGAAGCATATGGCGCACATGAGCGCGGCCCAATCCGGGCGCTGGCCCTCGGGCAGGAGAGGGAAGTGGCCCCGGTACAGCTCCAGGACGGCCACCCCGAGGCTCCACACGTCGGCGGCGTAGGGGTCGTAGTCGCCCGAGTACGCCTCCGGGTCGAACCGCTCGGGGGACATGTACGCCGCCGTGCCGACGTAGGACGCGCAGGGGTCCAGCCGCCGCCGCAGCACCTTGCCCGCGCCGAAGTCGGCGATCTTCACCTCGCCGCCGGCGCCCACGAGCAGGTTCGAAGGCTTCAGGTCGCGGTGCACGACGCGGAGCGCGTGGAGCGCGGCGAGCCCGAGGAGCGCCTGCCGCGCCACGGCGGCGATGGGCCGCTCCCCCATCGGGCGGCCCAGCCGGCGGAGCAGGCCCGAGAGGGAGCCCCCCGGCATGAGCTCCAGCGCCAGCGCCGCGGGCGCCTCCACGGCCCCGGCGGCGGCCGACGACGCCGACGGGATCACCGCGTGGAGGCGCACGACGTGGGGCGCGTCCGCGGCGAGCATGAGTATCTCGGCCTCGCGCGCCGCGGAGGTGTCCCCGTCCGCGAAGAGCTTGAGCGCGACCGGCTGCGCGGACCGCCGGTGCCGCGCCTTGTACACGGTGCCGCCGTTGCCGTGGCCGAGAACGGAGAGCCTCTCGTAGTCCGAGAGGCGCGCGTCGGAGGTGGAGGTGGACGGCGCGGCGGTGGGCTGCGGCTGCGGCGGCAGGCGCAGGGCGAAGTGGTCGAGCGGGAGGGTGAGGTGCGGCAGCTGGCGGCGCTGGCGGACGAGAGCCATTGGCTTGTTGGACTCTGAGACAGCTGTGGGGTGAGGAGTTGCCGAGAGAGTTGAGGTGAGGAGGGGAGACAAGCAGTGACACGAGAGGAGCTTCTATCTATATAATGGCCGGGGCAGGAGTGTGAGACGGGTGGATGACCCCGGTGGGTGAGAGTGGAGTTCGGTGGCGGCACCGTTGCATCTCCACCAGGCAACGGGGACCCGATCCTCGATTCCCGGTGGGGAATTCCGGGGAGGGGGATGGGGAGAATTTAATCTCCACGGGGAAGAAAACGGAGGAAAACTTGTCCCCGTTGGGTCTGGCGGGGACGGGGACGATACAGCGTCCCCGTCCCCGATTCCCCGATACCCGCTTCGCACAGCGCTATGCCTCACACTCGCAGTATGCAATCTCGTCCGCTCGGCCCGTCATGGCCCATCACAGCCCACATATATGCCCTGCATATAAAAGCAGAAAACCTAAGTGTCCGCTCCCATCGATCCCTCCCCACTCCCCAGTCTCGCTCGCCACCGCAGCGCTGCTCGCTAGCGCCCTTCTGCGATCCCACGGTGCCCGCACTCTCTCGTCCATCCCGCCGCCACACATGCTCAGATCAAGAACTCGAGTACTCGAGAAACTCTGCCATGCCGGTTGCTTCATCCTAGGCATTCGTGCGCGGCTCCCCACGACAACAGCGACGTCCGCGTCCGCGCACGGCTCCCATGGCGGCAGCGGCATCCACGCGCGGCTCCCTATGGCAGTAGCGGCGCCTGCGTCCGCGTGCGGCTCCCCAGGGTGGCAACGACATCCGCTCGCGGCTCCCCACGGCAGCAGCGGCACCCACGACATCGGCGGCGGCGTCTGCACAGGTCCCCTCTAGAAACGACGCGGGGACGGGGACCCGTCGGGAAAAATTCCCCGCACGGGGACGGGGATGGGGAGAAGACGTCCCCCGCGACCATTAACGGGGACGGGGATGGGGAATTTCTTCCCCCGCGGGGACGGGGATGGGGAAGCAAAACCTGACGGGGAATTTCCCGTTGCCATCTTGACCCCTGGCCCGTGGCTTGGCTTATCATCTGCTACTATGCTGTGCGCGGTGCGCCCGCAGTCTGCGGTGCGCTATAACCGTGCTACTGCTATGCATGTTAACAATGTCTGTCATGCCAACTGATTAGCTTATTCTTGGTATAATTTACAAAATGGCCTTTTGAGCGAGTATTTGGTATCCGCAGTTGAGTTGGATAAGAACACGGGTCTTTTTGGATCTTAAAAAATATGAATGAGATTCAAACACTTGAATTCTATAATGATAATATAGAATTCAGCTATATGTCTCAAACCAACTATCGAAAGATTTTTACTATAGAGCAAAATTCATCGTTGGTCCTTGAACTTAGCAGACGGTGCGTCCCTAAATTTGGTTGACGGTATCACTCAGGTCCCTAAACTTTCAAGATGATCACCGCAGGTCCCCTGTCCCTAAACTTTTAAGGTGATCACCGCAGGTCCTTAAACTTGGCAAGCAGTGTCATCTGTGTCCAAATATAACAATATTAAAATTTACCTATAGTATTAAACATTTTATCTATTAAAAGTTACTTCTAATTTTAGTATTATTTTAAAAGTTTTAATAGTAGTATTATGGAATTAACTTTTCTCCGTTATAAATACTGTAACATTATTATTAAAACTTTTAATACTATAATACTATTATTAAAAGCTCTAATACTATAATGCTACTGTTAAAAGTAGCATAGTATTATAGTATTAATAATAGAGAAAAGTTACTTCTATAATACTACTATTAAAACTTTTAAAATAATACTAAAATTAGAAGTAACTTTTAATACTATAGGAATTTTAATATTATTATTTTAATACTATTGATACATAAATATTAAATTAGTTTTTGTATTTTTCTATTTTAGTTTAAACTTAATATATTTGTTGTTGTAAATTATTTTAATACTTTAATTTATTTTTTGCTGATGTAAATTTTTTTATATAATTTATATTTGCATGATAAATATTATATAAATAATTATTGATTAACTCTCACATGTTGGATCCACGTCTAACATACAGTCAGCGTGCCATGCCAGCTTATAGAGTAGGCTAGACCACATTTAGACAGGGATGATACCGCTTGCCAAATTTATGGACTTGCGGTGATTATCTTGAAAGTTTAGAGACCGAAATAACACCGCCGGCAAGTTTAGAACCTGCGGTGATCACATTGAAAGTTCATGGACCTGGATAACACCGTTTGCCAAGTTTAGGGACCCATAGGTATCACTTTAGAAGTTCAGGGACCTAGATGACACCGCCGGCCAAGTTCAAGGACCAGAGGTGAATTTTGCTCTTTACTATACAAAAGTAATAATCACTATAAGAATGAGATCCAAACACTCTTCATCATTTTACCAAAATTTAGATTCTACAATCACTACCTAGCCGTTTAGTTACTCCTGTTAATATTGCATTGCATTAGAGATTATGCAGCATACTCTTAATTTAATGACATCCCTCTTTGAAACTAAGTATGCCATCATCATTTTTACTAAGGACATCCAACAAGTTTCTTGGAATTTTGCTATATATGTCGTATTGCCATTCATCGTGGTAAAAACTTTTTGAAGTCTTGACCATATTGTGGAGTTGTAATCACTATTCTTTGGTGTACGCCACTTTAAATTAGGATAGACAAAGTGACAAAAAAACCTCTGAATTGCCAAAACATCAGTTTGGATAGACAAAGAATTTAAACACGTCAAGACGCCATTGTATAGTATAATAGGTTTTCTGAAATACCAATAAACTGGATGTACGTAGTAGATCTGATTTTTTTTTTGCGAATGCTGAAAGTTGGTTTTTATATAAACTTGCAATGGAAATTCCCTTTTGTTTTTACATAATGAAGCACTTTTGCATGTTGGTATATGGATATTGAAACCAGTAGTGACCGTCATACCGAGGCATGCCACTCTTTTCCATTTCCAAGGTAGAGAAACGCCCTGGGAGGTGGCTATAGGCCAATGGTCTAGTTTTTGGTAAAGAACAAAGAACTAATCTAGGATACCACATGCATGTTACATGTGTAGGAAGCTCCTAAATAAATAGAGAAATTACCACAAACGCTCTTGCCGACCGATGGGTCCACTAATAAGTCACGCAACATTTTCCATGTAGGCATATACTCACAAAAATGTACACGTCCCACCTCACCAAAGCCACGCTCTAACGGAGCAATTTAGGTGCCTTTTGCATTGCATTAAGGTTCGGGATTTTGTCCATTAGCCACACTTCCCTTCTAAGTCTTCTAAGTCACCAATCACGTGCCACATTAGCACGGACTAAGAACAAGAAATCTCCTTTCGTAATCTACATCGTGCCAACCAAAATTAGGCCGTCCAGCGCCGGCTGCGGTCCTCCGGTGCCTTCCGTTTCTTTCCATCTTCCGGGTCCCGATCTGGTACGGTCCATTCCAGGCGGCAGTCACGAGCCGATTCTGGCGAGCGGACCCTATAAAAAGAGACGGCAGCGAGAAAACGTGGGGAGGAGGGCGAGGTGAAGCGAAGGCGTACGGTGAAACTGGGCCACGGTGGCAGGAAGACGGGGAGAAATTTCCAAACGCCAGGCCGCGATTGGGAATAGGGGATGGGGATCTGGGGTTCTGGGGCGCGGGAGGGACCCGCGCGGGAGCCTAGTGGCTCTGGCTCTGCGACAGCGACGCGCGGGTGACTCGCTCGACCAAGCTCGTTTGGATAATACTTAAAAAAAATCTTATGAAACAAGTTATATATCTTATCTTACCTTAAATTTTTTTTCTAACATTTACCTTAAAATTGTGATTTGGCTCATTCGCCACGAAAGAAAGTGTTGATCGATTTTGGATTTTCCTCTCCTTTACGAAACGATGTTGAAGGGTGATGTTTTCTACTGTTATTGGACTTGAAAGACTCGATGAGGCGATGAGGCTTTCCTGAGATCTTCCACCCGAAATTCTCCAGATATAGAATAGAAAAACACAAAAAGTATAATTTATTTGCTCCTCGATACTAAAATATTGTCCAAGCCCACGCTGTAAAGCAATCGCTCCACACTCGTCTCTCATCAGCAAGGCCTCTATCCTTTTCTAATTCATCACTGTCCTTGTCATCTCTCATTTTCCATTGCCAACGGTTGCCATAAGCAAAACCCCATGACGCACGACTTGTTCGTGATAAGATACACGTCCCTGTCCGTCCCGGTTTTATTTTATGACACCCTTTCACCTGTCGCCGTCTCGCTCAGCCTTTTGCGGAGGAATATAAAACTGATACCTTGGCAAGCAACCGAGCCCACGTGATGGAACGGTATACGCCCGCCCGCACGGGACAACGCAGGCGGCGGTAGCGCGGATCCTTCCCGACCCCTCCGCTACTCCATTTTCCGCGACCGCCGGTTCCTGCCGCCTTCGACTTGCCGCTTGCCGGCCTTGCAAGTTGCAACTGCAACCTTCCTCGTGCGCGCGCGGCGGCGCGCCCAATTCCGTTAGAGATCTGGGCCTCTCTGCAATCCTGTGCGCTGGCCGGCCGTTTGCGTCAGTCACTGCTCACTTGCTCAGTGTGCCTGCAGCCACTAGTGTGCTGGGTGGGAGTACGTCAGACGGCATTTACCAACACCAAAAAAAAAAGAAAAATATTTGCATCGTGCTTGTGATTTAGATCATTATCCTGTTCGGCTGCCCTTATCAGCACGGCTTATCAGCCGTGGTACAGTGTTTTTCTTTCACAACAAAACAGTCATAGCCGACTTATAAGCCGCAGAAACTGTCTGCCGAACAGGGTGCATGTTTGGCATGACTGCTCAGACTCCTTGGTACAGACTGCCCAACGGACCTCCGCCAGGCAGCAACATCTAACCTGGGCGTGGATGCGTGGCCCAGGCGTGGTTCTCAGGAGGAGAACCAAACACGCCCACAATGCACGGCGGACCGGTAAAATTAAAATCATAGTTCATTTTTAAACGAGAGAACAATAGATCCTTCCTAGAGTGTATAGCCTGTTCCCAGACCAGCCAGCTATTCAGCAGTGTTTTTCTCTCAAAAAATCAACCAGATCAGCCAAATCAGCTAGATTTCAACTCAAGCGAACGGGCTCACAGAAGAAACAGAATTAGAGTTGCTTAAAGCTTTACCAAACGAGACCTTAGGGTGTGATGCTAAGTACCTGCTAAACACATCAAGTTACTGATTGTATTAGTTAATTAATTTATACTCAGAACAGTACACCGGTACCGAAATGTCTCATGCCACTAAGCAAACCGAAATGTTTTCCAGAACGGTAGTACTAGTAGTATTTACAAGTACAGTATTTCGTAATCACAACTGGTATTAATTTTCAGGGCTATCAACCAGGGATTATAGCATCTCCAACAGGACCCTACTTGACTCCTACTTCAGATTTAGGTAGCGGAGGCAAAAAAAAACCAACTCCAACAGCCCCCCTGCTAGACCCCCCACATTTGTTGGCCCCCTACTTTTCCCCCTCCACCCTCTACTTCTGTTGGTCCCTACTCTTCACCGTGCAAAATCTGGATGAGAGAAATGATAAAAGAGCCCCACGCGTCATTGACTACTAAAACGAATTTGAATAATATAGTTTAGGAGTTGGAAGTAAAATATGAGTAGTCTCAAAATAGGTGATTTCTTAAATAGAGAAGTAGGAGGTGTGTTTTAGGTAGTATTACTGGAGATGCTCTTAGGGCGTCACCCATGGTGTTAGCTAAGTGAACGTCACTACCATTTGTATCATTAGATTTGGGCCCATTAATAATTTTGGAGGTTACTTGAATTCTCAGCAGCCGCCTGCAAAGGAGATCCAGGTCCAACCATACAAAATGTGCGCTCATTTTGTTGAAGGGATGGATAGATTAGGTACCTGTACAATATGATTACCAAATCCACATCGTCCAAGAAATGATTAACAAACCGCAGAACTAAACGACGTAGGAAAAGGAGTCTGCATTTGTCAGGTTGCGGAGGTCCTACTCCAGGAATGGTTGGGCTTTGCACGTCTGCCGCCTTTATCGTTTCATTTCTAACACACAACCATAACCGTTTTTTAGTGTCCATCCTTTTTTTTCTTAAAAAATAATATACATAGTACAATTCATCCGTATTCCATTTCTCATTTTAGCCGCTCCAAACAATCCAATTATTGTTGCAAGTGGTTTCACATTCGATCAAAGTTATAGCAGAAACATCAACATTTTAGGACACCAAATTACTTCGAATTTTTTTTCACAATGTACTTATTTGATACCATAGATGTTAACTGTTTCTCTAAGAATTTGGTCACATTTAAAATAATTTGATTCCGAACAATTAAATCCAAAAGTCAGTTTATTTTGGTACGAATGGATACTACTCTTACTACCTCATGAGAACTCAGGTGGCATGTACTAGTACTGACAATGATTTAAAGGTGACATGTCACTAGTATTTATGGAACAACTTGGTGCTTTAGGTGTCATGAAAATTGACATGATATCATCATGCCAAGAGAGCGATTTTTGTCCTTTTAGTTAATATAAAGACGTGGCCATTGAGTAGATCATATGTCAAATAATTCGCAAACGTTGTTATCTCTATGGAAGATGTTGCCACAATGGCGGGTGGTTAGATTCATTCGTCTCATGGTTGTCTTGTTGCAATTCAAAAATTATAGGATGCCGACTACACTGTTGCGATTTTTTTTATGGGAACCGCCGGATTGTCAGGTACTAATTGAATCCCCAATGCGTCGTTACTGATTATATCGGCTTTCACACGTACGGAGATCAGCCTGAGCAATGCCCTAGCCTCGTTGTGGAATCTGACTGAGCTCGATCCACACCACACCGGTCTCAATACAAAGTGTGCTGTAGTGTGTGTACACACGCATTGAAGTTGTTAGTGGTTGTGGCAGCGCCACTCATTCACCATCTCCTCTCGTCATTTTTCCCCCCGACGCGACAGCAGCCAACCCTGTCTAATCTATTGTGCGCTCCCATTCCTCGATCCTTAGCACAGAAAGGCAGACGGATTCCCGAAATCGCAAGGCGCGGGTGGGGTGAAAGGGGAGATGCACGCTTCTGCAGGCGCCTCCAACCCATTCGGGGAACATGCATGAACGCACAAGTTGATGCACGGAACGGAATGATGGTTGCAAATGGCATGCCTGCCTTTCGTTTTCCTCATTTAAGGCGTGCAAGACGGAGCTCCCACGGCCCCTATCCTAATAAAAAGGTAGCCGCAGCCACGGGTCCCCTCCCCAGTCCCCACACCTGAAAGTGAAATCGATCGCCTCCTTCCAGCCAAGTCATCCGACTCCGGCTAGAGAACCCCCAACCCCCCCCCCCCCCCCCCCCCCCCCCCCCCCCCCCCCCCCGGATGGAGACCAAGTCTGCTTGCAGGTGGTGGTGGGGATGGCACCACTTGGCCAAAGAACAAAGATGATCAGAGTCGGAAGACTGAAGTCCTGGTGGATCCAAGTAACGGTGTTCGATCCCCTTTTCTGATCTGCAGTTAACTGAAACGAAACTTTGGCAGGCAACCTGACAGGTCTGAGGATAGTATTCTGTTCACCAGAAACCACAGAAACCTGATACGTGAGCATCTTCCAGGATCACAAGATCATGCCTCCATGTCACACCAGAACAATAGATTTCAGTGGTATATCATCCGTCAGCCATACATTGGTTAAACAAATAGATCAACGAGTACAACAACGCCCAGCCTTAGCTGTCCTAAAAAGCGAATAAACGATGTAAAGATAGACATGCCCGAATACAGCAGTTCAGTAGTCCCTAAAGGCCGATAGCTCAAGACCAAAAATCTCGTCCTTGTCGTGCTCCGAATCAGAAAGCTGCATAATCAAAATCCACAAGCTACGTTTCGTGCTGCCTCGGCTATTATCTTATCTACACTCTACAGGGCAGACTAATGCCATGTACAGAGCAATTTGTCAATTCATGTCCCCATACAGAAAAAATGTGAAACACTGCTATCACCTGGGAGCTCTGGGTATCACGGGACGTAGTTGAGCAGCCACTCGAGGCACTGCATGAAACAGATTGCATAGGATAATGAATGTAAGGTTAGCAGCCCTACAAACTGTAGCATGCATGAATCATGATTCATGGCACCCAGTGTCTTTCCAAAAACAAAAGTGGAAAAAGGAGAAGAGGAGAAGCGTACCATTAGGCATTCTGGCAGGTCATCGTCCTGCGTCCTCATGTGAGTCTGCATATATGTAAAGAGCTACTCATTAGGCATTTCCAGTCTAACTAGAATCTGAGCATGTAAATTTGGAGTCTGGTATCTGTTTTGAAGCTAACTGACTTGAGCTTCTGGTAACAGATGTAACACGAAACTTATAGCTAGAAATGGAGGACTTGGGTGTTCACCTCCATCACCAAATGGCATGAGGACTCCTTGCCTGTGGCAAGGCAAGCAAGGGCTACCACTGCGGCTGCCACAGTCGAGGGCCAGAAGGAGAGCTGCTTATGGTTCCGAAGTGAGAGGAAGGCCAGGTAGTTTGCCAGGTCCGCTACCTTGTCATCAGCATTTGCAGCCTTCAGATAGAACCTGCAACATTGGAACAGAATGGTGTTAGTCTCTCATTACTTTTTTCTGACTGAATAGACAAGAAAGCAGGAAGGTCGTGGTACCATAGGAAATGGTGAGTTGTTGTGACAAAACACTTGAAGTTGAGGACCTCCTGAACCAGCCACTCCATGGCAACAACCTCACTCTGGCTGTAGGTATTGATCCCAACTGTAAAAGTCTTTTGAAGGACGCTGAAAGGGATCAAGCAGTGAAATTAATGATGCACATTGAGATTAACAGGAACAAGGAAAAGGAATAGGAAAAGAAAAAATGATCTGGAGAACAAAGGACATGCTCAAGTGCAATTTAAGCTAAATATACTTCTCTGATATGTCTTCCAAATGCAAATTATAGTAATACATATCAAATCAAATATATAGAAATATCAAGTCAACTAAAAAAATGCTAACTAGTATGCTCAATGCCTTTATCATAGATAACAGCACAATCAGGAAACCCAAATTTATGTCCTGGAAAAAAGAAACTTCTGAAATATTCACCTTGTGAACACTTCTAAACGCAAGCTGCACAGATACCAAGTATCGGATGGAACAAATGACAGATGGTTTTGCTTAAAAAAAAAACAAAAACAAATGACAGATGGAAATGCATGGAAACCATTGCCACATGCAGATATGGTTCAGATTCATGAAATGATTCAACGGTAAAATAGTTCTACTAAATCAAACCATCTCATCGGCCCTGCTAAAGCCTGTCCAAGACCCAAGGCACATTTCAGCGGTAGTGACGCAAATAGATAAAAACATAGCTTATGATCAGCATATATCCTATGAGGCAATGTTAGAACCAACACAAATTAAAGGAGGAGCTCACTCACTCAGAGTGCTACTGGTTACACATCAGTTGCTGCTAAACATTAATTCTGTCGATATCTAATTAGGCAATCTAACACCATGGAACCACCAACTAATATCAGTAGTTTTACTGAAATTGAGCATAGAAGGGAACTAGATGGTCTAGCTATAACTCACCAAATATGAAGAAACAGAATCTCTTAAAAATAGACATAAAAGTTGAAACATGTAATACAAGGGAGAACATTACCAATTGTATGGCTGGTTCTCTTCAATGCGGGTAGCCAGGGTGATGCAGGCAATGCCCAGCAACTGAAGGTTGCTCAAACCCTTCATATACCCTTGTGTCAAGAAGCGGTCCATCAATCCAATCCCCATAAACATTGTAACTGGCTGGAGGTTCATCAGACGTGAATGCTGCATTGCATAACAAAGAGTCATTCCTTGCAACCAAACTCTAATTTTGGAACAAATTTAGAAATGAATAAACATAAATTTGCATCACGTGATTTTGAGTCATGAGATCATTGTAGCAGAGTACAAGGGAAATATAACTGTAATGCTTAATCGCAATTCAAACCTTCAGTTGTAAAAACAATGATGACAGTATTTTCAGGGATTCTCTGAAATCTCATAAAAATACCAAGCACATCAGAAAGCTTAAATTGGGGATCGATATGAAAATAAAGGGTATACACAGAGTTACAGATAGAAAATTGCATATTTAGATACTGAAGATTCAAGCATCCTGATTGCTACAAGATATGATTCCAGACATGCAAGCAGTGTGCCCATGAGATAAGGGTTCAGGTGCGAGAGAAATTCGGAGAAACATTGTTGCGTAACTGAACCAGATGCTTCTCCCTTGCTTATCAAACAGACCATGTAAACATGAGTACCTACTATTCAAACATAGCTCTGTTGGTTGCCAGAACCAGTGATCAAAGTATAGAATAAGAACTAGCATGAATACTGACAGAAAAAAGGTACACTACGACATACATCTGCATAACATAGCTATTGTGAAATCTATTCGTCAACTAGTGTTAACAACATGTTCAGTAGCAGATAACTACCCCAGTGCAAAATAAGAAAGAGAACTAACTAATCTGCTGCCTCAGCACGAAAGCATTCACATGAGACAACAGCTCTTACTGCAATCATGCAGCTATGGTGCTAGAGTCGTATGCTACGGGTGCAACGCCGGCACAACGCAAGTCTGAACTCAGTCGCATAAGCCTGTATAGCCCTTAATACCGTATAAATTCGGTCACATCGGATGCATAAACTGAGGTAAACTGTTGATCAGAATGACGGGCAGAATACAGAGTTTAGTATGCACTGACCTCAATGATCCAGTTCACCATGACGACACGTTGTTCCACAACGAGAGGGCCGTAGCTGTCGGGTATGGAGCTGTACACCTCAGTGTAGTCGCGCGCAACAGCCTCGCGCCGCTCACGCCGCCGGAACCGCTCGTAGCTCTCCTCGTCGTCCAAGTCCTCAAATCGCCTCCCCTGACACAAGCATTCCCACCAAAACATTATCAATTTACCAGATTAAACACCGCATTGATCAATGCAATCGAACCCCTCCCAACAAATTGAAGAAAAAAATCGCTTAGAGACCGCTCACCGTCAGGAGATCGAGAGCGGTACTGGTGACGGCGCACGCTTTGGGGTGAACGCAGGGGACGAACTGCTTGGCGAAGTCGAGGAAGAGGGAGAAGGTCGCGGAGGGCGCGTCGTCGTTGTCATCTTCGGTCAATGGGGAGCTGATCAAGGGGCTGAAGGAGTACAGTGCGGAGCGGCTGGGACCGCTGAGCACCTCCTCCTCATCGGGCTCCGACGGGGTCAGCTCATCGCACGCGGAGGAGTAGTCGGTCGCCTCAGCGTCGTCGGCGAGCTGCTCCGGGCAGGCGAGGTCGGACTCGAGCACGGAGCCAAGGCACGACGACTCGGAGGCCTCGACCTCGGCGGGGTGCACCCTGGCGCCGCCGATCACCTCCGAGCACTCGGAGCCAGCTAGCCGCGCCTCGCCCGCTTCCGCGTCCTGGCGCCGATGCCTCTTCTCCGGGTGCTGATACGCGGCGAGGGATGTGGAGGAGTTGGAGATCACCTCGCTGTAGAAGCAGGAGGAGGCTGAGGTGGACGACTCAGCGGGCCGCTTCGCCGCAGGCGCCGCAGTCTGATGGAGGAGCAGTGGAGCAGCTCCTCTGCGCCGGCGGAAGGGGTTGGAGCGCGGCCTGGTGGGCACCGGCGCGAGCATGGTGGGAGGCATTGCGTGATCCGTGCGGCAGTGCGGCGTGCGCGTGTTGCTACTACAATGCTACGGCTAGGTGTGTTTGCGTGTTTGGCTGTTTGCCTTCGATTATATATGCGGTGCTGGCCGCTACGACTTGGGGAAGGGGAAGGGAGTAGTGATCATCAAAACGATGAGTCGATGAAGGCCTAGCCCATGCTGCGGTGCTCTTCGAATTTAAAGTCCTGAACCAACCGTGAACCGTGACGAAGACGCCACGGGTGAGCTTCTCTGGTCCCACCTGCAGCAAGAGCAGATTCACTGTCAGGTGTCAGCCTCCGTAACGAATGTCCGCAGCAGCCGCGGAACTGAGGAAACGCCATTGCCATGATTTGCGGTTATCTGCTTGATTCGAGTGGCAAGAGGGAGGTGAAGGTGACTTTGATCTCTGCTGCTGACCTGCTGTCGAAGTTCCCCTGACCCTGAGGCGCCAATTTTGTTCAGAGTTTAATGGCCATTGTGTTCCCGTCAGCATAATCACAGCAACATGTCATATTCCGGTTGCAAGTCAGACTGGTCCTGAAATTGAAGATTGCTAGCATCTGCAGCGTGCAATACGGTTATGTGAAGGCAATCACAATACGGTTATGTGAAGGCAATCACACTGCCGGTGCTGGTCACACAAGATTGATACACCGCCCATGTTCACTGCCTCAAGCGCCCAGGGCCGCAGCCACATGCAAATGCAACAAGCAGCTGCGCCTACTTCTTTCACCAGCATCAGGCCATCAGCAGGCCCGCCTAGCGATACTTTTTTCACACCAAAAATTGCAGAACGTCAGATTTTATGGACAATCAAACTTTCAGCTAAATGTTCTCAAAATTTAAGTGCAGGCTGTGCTCAATGATATGAAAATATCACATGAAATCGAGAAATTAATCTCTGTTCTATTCCTTCAGAAAAGGGGACAACAAAACCTGAGGATAACTAGAAAACGTCATGCACACCAGGCTATGCTTATGGGAATGTAGCAAGCTGCCTAGGATTACAAGTTACAAGTACATGAAACAGATCTAAGATGTTCGACTGACAGGCACAGCACTTCTCGGAGCATATCATCAGCCTCGGACACAAGGTGATGTACCTCAGAAATGAAAATGGAAGTTTACATGACGTCAGGTGCCATCTGGATCTGCATCATGTTCTTCAGCAAAGTCATCCAAAAGAAGCAAGTAGTTGAGAGGGACTTTGGCTGGATTTTGTTCCATGCTGTATTCAACAGTGGTCTAGACTGATATTTTTTAGAAAAAAATTCTATACTGATATGTAGTATTTTGACTGCACTAAGCCATTTTGCTGAATCTGTTCACGAGCAAATTCGCAACAAGTCGGTGAAACACTATTCTTGGCACATCCCATGACTAATCAAGATGTTCTTCATCCACAAGGATGGAGCAGCATCGCAAATTGCTTAAAATGACAACCCTTCAGGGCGCCTTCTCAATCCCAATATATGTGACACAAGCTCCTCATCACCATATTGATTCAGCAACTCCACTAAACGGTCAGCACAAGATACTTCTATGAGGATCCCCCTGTCGACAACCTTCCTTCCCAACGTTGATGCCTCATGAATGTGGCCTTCCTCACACAGCCCAAGCAACAAGCTACCATACACATCAGAGTCACACAACACCCCGTTCTTCTCCATCAATCCCAGCCAGTAGCAAGCATCCAACGACCTCTTCCTTCCGCACAGCTCCCTCACCATGGAACTGCCAGCGAGTGGGGTCAGCTGCACCCCTTTCATCATCATCCTCTGTGCCAGTCCTTCAGCTTCTTCTTCCATGCCAACTTTCCACAAGGAAATGAGTAGAACATTGTAGCACTGTGTACTCGAAACACTCCCATCACCAACTACACGCTCCACCACATCATACGCGTCGACAACCCTCTGCTCAGTGCAAAACCCTTCGACCAGCGTCCGCATAAAAACACGGTTTGGCATCACCCCTCTCTCTGCCATCCTATCCAGCACAGCAAGAGCCTCGGCCGCCCTCCCCTTCCGACAGAGGCATTTCACCAAACACGTATAGGTCACTACGGTGGGTGCACAGTTTGGACCAAACTCACTGCCCTCCATCGCCTCCACCAGCCTCAACGCCGCATCCACGTTTCCAGAACTGCACATCCCGTCGAGCACTGCCGTGTAAACCACAGCATTGGGCACACACCCGAACTCCGGCATTTTGTCGATCAGCCGGTAGGCGACTTCGAAGTCCCCAGCCGACGCCAGTTTATGCACCGCGGCCACGATCACGGGCACGGTAGGACAGGCGCCGGACCCAGACATGATCTCAAGCACCGCCGAGACATCGCCGGTGGAGCCCGCCGCGCGAAGGGCGTGGTGGAAGCAGGCGGCGCCGGGCACGAGGCCGAAGGACCGCATATGGCGCAGGACGGCGAGGGAGGCAGGGAAGAGACCGGCGTGAGCGGATATGTTGAGAAGGAGGGAATAGTGCGGGAGCGGGAGGGGCCGTGGGGAGGACGAGAGGAGGAGCGGCACGGAGGATGAGAGGTCGGGGAGCGAGGCGTCGAGTGAGGAGAGAGCGTGCTGGGAGGGTACCGGGGAGGACGAGGTCAGGCGCCATAGGAGAAAGCGGAGGGAGAGAAGCGGGGAGGGGAGCTGCGGAAGGAGGTGAGGCAGCCTGTGGAGAGGGAAGGCGTCGGAGGGTGACGGGAAGGCGCGGGAGAGCGCGGGTGAGAGCGACGTGGAGGACGGCAGCGCCGAGTTGAGGATCCCTAGCAGCGCGGCGACTTTGGGGTAATCGCGGTGAGGCGGGCGGGTGGAGAGGCGGCGGCGGAGGAGGAGCGATGCGCGCGGTGGCATTTGGTGGCGATTGCAACGGAGATGGCGGAGAACGGAAGCGCGGAGTATCCGCGTCTGTGTAGGCTGGATGCCGCCGGCTCGGCAGGGTCCGTGCGGCCTTGCCGATCTGTTCTTGCATTAGGGCAAGATTCTTCAGTTTTTTTTTTCTTAACTATACTTGTGGGTTGCAAGTTGCAACGAGAGAATCGTAATACGCTCTTTTTTTTCAACTACAAGTTGGGCACGTTTCCTATGGAGCACCTGGGTTTGCCTATAAGTGACAGAAGATTAGTAAGGCTGAACTCACTGGTGAATCTAGGCCAAAAGACCATCGGGGTCTTCTTTGAAAATAGATGAGATTATTAGAAACTATCACTGTATACAGTATTTTCTTATTGGAATTCATAAAAATCGTCGGGGTCGGCTGACCCCGATGGTATACTAGCTCTGCCCCTGGCTGAACTGAGTGACTCAGCCGTGAAAATAGAGAAGAGATTACAGACATGGAAATATGGGCATTTATTATATAGGGTAAATCTATCCCGATCACTTTCAGCCTAACTAGCATTCTTATGTACACAGTAGGCTTTTATCGGTTGTATGAAGGGACCTATCAAAGGTTTGATACCAGTAGAGGGAAACTCTTTCGGGAGGGAGTGGGCAGCAAGAAAAAAAATTGGGGGTCTGGGCTTTAGATAAATCTAAAGAATTTGGGGGTCCAGGCTTTATAGATATCCGAGCCATGAATACTGAAAGTGGATTTTCAGACTGGAGAGTAAAGAAAAGAGTAAGTGTAATTTATAGAGGAGGAAATACCTAAGAGGGGCAAGTTTTTGTTAGAGTAAATGTGCAGGTAATTCTCAGTTTTGGCAAGGCCTACATGCCGTTAAGGGGTGGTATGAGAAGGTATGTGACATATTGTAAGAAGTGGCAAACAAACGAGATTTTGGAGAGATGTATGGTTAGAGGAGTGTTCTCTCTTGGCGTGTTTCCCTAAAATCTACAAGATGTGTCATGATCAGGATATATCAGTCCAGATTGCTAGGGAAGCTAATTGGAACTTTAGCTACAGGAGGCGTTTCGGGGCAGCTGAGATGGATAAGTGGAGGGAGCTTATGGCAAAATTGGAGCGTGTGCAATTATCAGATGAAGATGATGCAGTCACATGGAAGCTTGAACAGTCGGGCAAATATTTCATAAGAAGTTTATATCGGCTCATCACTTGGGGGGGGGGGGGGGGGGGGGTTATTGACACTAGGATGATGGAAATTTGGAATACCAAGATCCCCTAGAAGGTGTAAATTTTTCTATGGATGGCGTGGCACGACAGGATCCAGGCAACTCAACAGCTGAGGAGGAGGACCTGGGATGGTTCTAAAGATTGTAAATTCTGCCTAAAAGAGGAATATGCAGATCATTTACTGTTCAAATGTCCAATAGCGGTAGCAGCTGGGTCAGAGACAGCTCCCTCTTCTGTCAAAAGCTTTCATGACATCATTAATAATAGTGGAGGGGATTCTAGAGGTTTATTTTGGTGGATCATGGCGACAGCTAGGTGGTTGCTATGGAAAACTAGGAATGATCTAGTCTTTTCTAACATTGTGATCAAATCACCTAAACAAGTAGTTTATAAAACATTTGGATTTTTGAAGCAGTGGTGCAAGATGGCGAAAAAGGATGGAGCAAAGATGGAAAGCTGGTTGGCGAAGCTGAAGCAAGGCTTGTCCAGATGGTGACCTGCGCCTAGAGGTTGTCTTGTGTTTTCTCTGTATAATCTTCTGTTAGACAGCTCTTTGTCGCTGGGTGCTTGCTTGAGTCTGGAACTCTAGGACTTTGGCATTGCGTGTTTTGGAGTCCCTTAAGGTTGCGGTTGGGGAGCGTTTATTCGTTTTGTTATCCTCTATGTAAAAGCTGGTATCCCTATCATAAACATCTTTTAAGCTTTCAAATAGAAGTTGGGCTAAAAGCCTTTGATTGAAAAAATGTTAATGTAAACAAACAATTTATTCTGAACTCAAAATCTATATTTATAAATCCTATAATTATAAACTTCACTAGAGTTCTATCTTGATATGCAAGCTGTTCATCTCAGCTATCTACTATCAGATATAATTACAGTCCACAAGCATCTGCTATTATAATGTACATGCTATCGAAACACATCATCCACTAACATGTATTTAGTTATTCATAATAGTGTGTTACAGCATTCACTGATATTAATTTATAATAGTTTGTTTTTATATAAGTAATAATTTGTATAATTTTATTATAAGTCATCCACAATTTCTGCATGAGGTGTACTTTTGGTTTAAAGGAAAGTCGACGGCTTCTAAGTACAGCTCCAACCCCTGCTGGTACCTCGGCCTAGACGTTCTATATATTGATGAATTGGACTAACTCATCTGTAGCTAAAGGAATATACGATTTTTCCAACTCCAATTATTAATGATCGTTTGTACTTTATATCATTTTTGGACTATTTTCTATCAATCTAGATCATATTTCCTCCGTTCACAATATCCCATTATCAACTGTTAGTGAATTTCAAATGATGAATACCGTAGAAGTCTATAAACCATTAATTCATGTTCAGGGCACATACATCTCATTTATATAAGTCCATTATAGCTGCTTGATTTATTCCATTTAAATATTTTGAAACTATGCACATCCTAATGTATCTATAGATGTATATTGCTATTAAATTTAAGATTCAAACTTAATCTAAAAAAAATCATATGAAAATAACAAATTTCAAGTGTGAATTTTCTCCTCTAGTGCATATGCACCTGAAATGTGTTCTTTTATATGAATTCTTACGAAACGAGATTGAATCTCAAATTTTTCGACAATGTATATCTATAGATGCACTACAAATGTGTGTAGTTTCAAATTTTTTGGAGACTCAAAAGTATGTTTATCTAAAGGGTTTTTAAAATTCTATCAAGTAGAAGGTTTGCACTGAATATTTAGGGGATAGATTGTATTCTAAAGATAAAATCGTAGTCAAGGATATCAAAATCCTAGAATCTGTTTTGAGATTTCTCTGAGGCCTGACCATCCCATATAATAAAGGGGGGGGGGGAGAGAGAGAGAGAGCTCAAAACAAGTACATCCTCCGTTACATAACTTCTGCTATGTGTGTATGTATATCTATTAAGAAAAGCCAGACCATTTACAGTTTGAAATGGAGAAAATAGATTTTGCTATATATCTAGACATAGAGTTTGATTGATTGCTTATATTATTAGACTTTATGTAGCATAATCTAAGCCACCATAAACATATGCAGGGTCTTGGTATTTGATTGTTGTGCACAGGCAAGCCACATATATTGTGTTTGGCCGTTTACATTTTGTTGCATGTAGTTGTCTTCATGTCTTAGTTGAGGTCTTATTTTTCTAGTAGAGTTATTAGGGATAATAATATTTCATTTTGTGTACACATCGGCTTATTCAAAGCTGCATTGTCTAATACGACCAAATCTGCTAATGTGGCATTGCGCCTACTTTAAGTACCGTGTAAGCCTGCATAATAAGAACCTATGCAAGCAGTCAAACATGAGCAAACTCCATTATACAAGTTTGAATACATGCTAATATATGCGACCAATAGAAAAGCCAAAATGACACTTGTAATTTGGAATGGAGAGAGTAGAATCCAGATTGGTACAACAAAATTGTACGAAGCAAGTACAGTCATTAATAATTGAAATTGGAAAATAGTATATTGCTTTAGTCATAGAAGAGTCAGTTCAACTCAATATAATGTGAAATCGAGGACCAAAATGAAGATTCTGAAAACCATACAAGAGCCCTTGTATCTTTATAGCCCAGTAGGTACCAAGTAGTAATAGAACACACATCGGGCCCCCGCTAATCAGCTGCGCGACGAAGACCCAGAGTCCTCATGACTGCTTTTTCTGGCTACTGCTGCTGTTTGTCGCCAGCGCAGTCCTGGTTCTTCATGCATGGAGATCTCGAAGCATCGTCAACAAGGCAGCGCTGAAGTACTCGGTGGGGCTGGAGCCCATACCCGCTGATCGGGCACCTCCCACAGTTCTTGGCTAACCAGCACCGCGTGCTAGATTGGATGACAGAGGCACTCGAGCACAGACCACGTGCATATTCGTGCTGCACCGGCCGGGTGGCGAGCAGAGCGCGATCACGGCGAGCCCTGCGAACGTGGAGCACGTCCTACACACCAGCTTCGACAACTACCCCAAGGGGCCCCGGTTCTCGTCGCTGCTGCACGACTTCCTCGGCCGGGGCATCTTCACCGCCGAGTCGCCGACGGAGAGGCTTGGCGCGTGCAGCAGAAGGTTGCCAGCCACGAGTTCAGCACGCACTCTCTCCATGCCTTCGTGGCGCGCTGCGTGCACGCCGAGCTACACGCCCACCTCCTCCCGCTGTTGCGGCGTGCCACAGCGTCCGACGCCCCCCTCGATCTCCAGGATGCACTCGAGCGGTTCACGTTCGACAATATCTGTCGCGTCGCCTTCAACCACTACCCGCGCCAGCTCGCGGACAATGGCGACGACACGGTGGACTGCACCTTCACCTGCAGTCAACAATAATGTATAGGAATGTGATCCGATAATGTATAGAAATATGCTCCAATAATGCATAGATTTTTTTTTCTAACAGTGTATAAAAAGAAGCATGAATAGCTAATGATATGCAGTGCAAAATTGCAGCAAGAGTGCAAGACGATGGCCTTCTTGCCCTGGACGCAACGCCTTGCTGCAGCGGGCCAAAACATAGCACCCTAGCTATGAATCCCATGTATTGCACTCAAATCTTAGCAACTAGCAGACGGCCTATGCATTTCACCAAACACCTTGGCTTCAGTCATGGATAGAGCCATTCATTCAAACTATCAACATCAAGTGAATTCATCGAACACCAGCAGGGCATAAAAATCAATTTCAACAAACACCATGGCTTCAGTCAATATTGATGATTGTATAGAAATATGTAACAACAAAGTATAGAAATGTCATCCTGTGATGTATGGATAACTGTTAATACAATGTATAACTGTCTTCCAAGAATGCATGGATAACTGTTAATACAATGTGTAACAAGCACTCATGATCGTATAGAAATCAGTCTTCCAAGAATGCATGAATAACTGTTAATACAATGTATAGAAATATGTTACAACATTGAATATAAATGTGCTTCAACAATGTATAAAATCATGTTCCAACATATATAAAATGTGTTCCATCAATGTATAAAATTCCTTATGATTTCTTGCAGGAACCACCTATTCATACAAATCCTACTTGCATACGTTGCTAGCTCTTCATTTCCTGCAAACCACCTGTTCATACAAGGCATAAAATGTTTTAATCAAAACCAGGTAGAAAATTCATTGCACATCCAAGAAAATTCATTGCACATCCATATCTACACATACATGGCCACCAAGAGCAGCAATCAGTGATGACACATTACCTGCAGCCAACAATAATGTATAGAAATGTACTCCGATAATGCATGGAAATTTGTTCCAATAATATATAAAAAGAAGCAAGAATAACTAACAATATGTAGTGAAAGATTGCTGCAAGATGATGGCCTCCTTGGCTTGGACACAATGCCTTGCTGCAGCGGGCAATCGAAAGAAAAATAGTTTTTTCACATAGGCGTTTACACGGTGTGG
The DNA here is from genome assembly GCA_038087645.1 of Saccharum hybrid cultivar R570. Lineage (NCBI taxonomy): Eukaryota > Viridiplantae > Streptophyta > Magnoliopsida > Poales > Poaceae > Saccharum > Saccharum hybrid cultivar. The sequence goes on along the minus strand of JAQSUU010000043.1, from coordinate 9,570,122 downwards.
GGGTATTAACCCCTATACCCTTACGGCTAGACTTAGGCTGGCCCAGACCAGAGGGCCCGGCCCACCAGAAGATGACGCGTGGCCCAGTCGATCTGCTCGGCGTCCCAAAGCAAACCTAGAGATCAAGCAAGATCCTGGTCGGTTAGAATAGGAATCCTTATCTGGCCAGCTATGACAATTGTAACCGAGCAGGATTAGTTTCCAGATTTGTAACCCTGCCCCTCGGACTATATAAGGCGGGCAAGGGACCCCCTCAAAAGACATCTCATCATACACAACAATACAAATCAGACGCAGGACGTAGGTATTACGTCCTCACGGCGGCCGAACCTGGATAAAAACCTTGTTGTGTCTTGCGTCACCATCTAGTTTGTAGCTTGCGCACCTGTCTACCGATAAATCACTACCTTGGGCATACCCCTCGGTAGACTGCCGACCAGATTTTGTCGACAGTGGCGCGCCAGGTAGGGGGTGTGCATACAGCTTCCCAGGCGAGCAAGATGGTCATCATCCCCGACTCCGCGGCTGTGGCGGACGGTCTCTCGTTCACCGTCGGCCAAATCACTTGGATCACCGGCATCAATAGCTTCACCGCTGCTGCCACGGAGGAGGTGCAGATCCGATCTGCGTCGACCACGTGTTCATCAGCTATGGCTCCAACCACGCTGGCTACGGCTCTGGCCACCCCAGCAACGGCTCCGGCCACGCCGATAGCTCGTCGACCACTCCCTTGCTACAAAGGAAGGACGATCGACAATACCGACCTAATCGAGTCTATCGACCAGGTCGGCCTCAAGCTTTCTAAAACACTGACTTTGGTAGATTCCATTCAAAATCAATCTACCGAGCAGGTACAACTTCACCACAATAGATCTACCCGACCAGTTCAGACTCACCGTCCAACACGGTTCGATATAGATCTAGTGGTCACCGCTACTCCCCAAGGACGTACGGTACGCCTTCGCCTGGTTCCTACGCCCGGCCTCAGGCTCTCTAAGTACCAAGTCTTGATAGAGGATCGTCAGGCCCTCCCATACGGCCTGAAAAATGTTGCTTCCGAGTACGCATATCGTACAACTCATCTATTCGTGGGTCCCATGGAGCGTGACCATGTTTCAGATCTGTACTTCCTAGATATACCTCGACCACCACTGGTCAATGCTACCTGCTCAGTAGATTGATTTTGAATTGAATCTACTAAAGTTAGGGTTTGAGAAAGCTTGTGGCCGACCTGGTCGATAGCTTTGATTAGGTCGGTGTTGTCGATCGTCCTTCCTTTGTAGCAGGGAAGTGGTCGATGAGTTGTCGGCGTGGTCAGAGCCGTTGCTAGGGTGGTCGAAGCCGTAGCCAGCGTGGTCGGAGCCGTAGCCGATGAAGACGTGGTCAACGCAGATCGGATCTGCGCCTCCTCCGTGGCAGTGGTGGTGAAGCTGTTGACGCTGGTGGTCCAGGTGATCTGGCCGATGGTGAACGAAAGACCATCTGCCACGGCCGCGGAGTCGGGGATGATGACTATCTTGGTCGCCTGGGAAGTTGTACGCACACCCCCTACCTGGCGCGCCACTGTCGACGAGATATGGTCGGCAGTCTACCGAGGGGTATGCCCAAGGTAGTCGACGAGATGGTGACGCAAGACAACACACGAGGTTTTATCCAGGTTCGGCCGCCGTGAGGGCATAATACTGACGTCCCGCGTCAGATTGTATTGCTCTGTATGAAGAGATGTAATGAGATGTGTTTTGAGGGGATCCCCTGCCCACCTTATATAGTCCGAGGGCAGGGTTACAAATCTAGAAACTAATCCTAGTCGGTTACAATTGCCACAACTGACCGGATAAGGATTCCTATTCTAACCGATCAGGATCTTGCTTGATCTCCAAGTTTGCTTTCTTTCCTTGTGCGGGACGCCGAGCAGATCGACTGGGCCACGCGTCATCCTTGTCATGGGCCGAGCCGACTGATCTGAGCCAGCCCAAGTCTAGCCGTAGGGGTATAGGGGTTAATACCCCCATAACTGCTTTAATAGAAGAGCATCATTCTAAAGACTTAAATTGATGACACCAAGGCCCTTTTTTTCTTTTGGGTGCATGACAAGATCCCAACAAGCTAGATTATAACCCTTGCTAGTGAAATCCTTCCCTCTCCATAGACAATTTTTTTTTCTAAACTTGTCAATAGCATCTATCACAACAACAGGCAGTTTCAAGGTACACATGAAGTATGTTGGGAGAGAAGAAAGGACAAAGTTAACAAGTTGTAGCCTACCAGCATAGGAGAGGAACTAAGAGGTAGTAGATAGCCGTCTCTCAACTCTACAAATAAGAGGAGCAAAATCCTTGACTTGAGGTTTGGTGGTTCCAAGAGGCAAACCAAGATAAGTGAAAGGAAAACTACCCAAGGAACAACCAAAGACTGCAGCCAACTCTATAGCTCTCTCATTGGAGATATTTATAGGCACCAAGTGTAACACCCTGGTGTTATTTAGCCTCATAATGCATTCATAATGCATGATCATGGCATGACATTACCATAAGCATCGTCATTTCATGTGCATCCTTGTTTGAAACATGACCTTGCAACATTGTGGTTTCTATGTGCTTCCTTTATGTGTTGCTAGGGTTTTGTATAAATAACATATGTGATGCTACGGTGTGACTTGGGGGCTTGAAAACATCTGTGATATGTTAGTGGAGCAAAATGAGCTAGGGTTTATATTCATGTTTTGACCAAAATCCAATTTGACTAGGTTTGACCTCAGTTTGACCATAGCACTGATCTACTTTGACCGATTTAAAAGTGGTATCTAGAGACCTTGCATGGAAGTGCATCCTTTACCAAAGTTGTAGGAAATTTATCAAGGAACAAAAGTCTCAATATAACCATCTCATGAAAATGGCTGGAACATGCTCAAACAGGGCCCACAAGTTAGTAAGTGGACTGCCCAACACTTAGCAAAAAATTTTCTAAGTCAGGGTGCATTTCAGTTTCAATGTACACCACTTTAGGGCTCTGTAGTTACAAATCCAGGCCAAACTAGCTCAAGTCCATATTGACAAAGTCGAAGCCCTCACATAGCTCTACAAGTTTGCTAATATCACCTATCTCTAACTCGGGCTGGTTTAGGGGTTAAGCTTTGATCTTTATCGGCTGTCAGTCATCTTTCTGACTGAAACCCAGTTTTAGTTTTCATGTGCCTCACTTTAGGGCACTGTATCTCACTAACTAAGCCGAATTAGTCCAAGACCCTATTGACAAACTTGTAGATCTTATGACCCTCTACAATTTTGCTAACTGTGTCTCTTACCAAATCGGAATGGTTTAGGAGCAATAGGACGCCGAAGTTACCCTGACAGTCGTTCTGTTGAGCTCCGATTTTGAAATTTCAATCGAGCGTCATGGCCGACCGGGCACAGGCACTCGATGCCACGTGGCCAACACGCGTCAGCACCGAGCCTAGCTCACACGCGTGAGGTCGCCACGCCGCCTGGAGACCCTCAGCTTCCCTCCATTTCCTTCCCTCGCCCTTGCCGCGCTCGCCAAGGCGGAGACCGAGGCACCACCGCCGCCACGAGCTTGGTGAGCTAGTGCGCCGCCATCGTCGAGCTACTGCTCGATTCGTCCTCCCTAGGGCACCGCAGCACCCTTCTTTATCGCCTCCACCCTCTTGCGGAGTCGAGCGAGCTATGGTAAGGCCGCATTGGGTGTTTCGTCATCACCGCCATGGAGGCCACCTCGCTGGAGCTCGGCCTCACCGTGGTCAGCCTAGCTAGGGCTCTTTCCGCTCTTCTATTCTTCCTAGAGAGCTTCGTCGTGGTCTCATGGAGCTTGTACCGAGCTCAAGTGGGACAATGGCGGGTTCATAGTCGCCGGTGCGCCACCACCGAGCGCCGCCGCCCACCATTGCCGGTGGTGACCTACCTCGGGCTAACCTCAGCTATCCCAAGGGACCTCAATCGAATCGCCTTGTGGTGAGGAGCGCAACGGGGAGCTTGGATTCACCGGATTGCTCGCCGCCGGCGAGGTTCGGGCCGGCGACCACCGTCCCCTGCTTCTGTCCCTATGGCAGCCGGGGCCCGTCTGTCAGCATGTTTCCCCCCCCCCCCGTGTTGCTTGCTTGGGCCTCGGGTGGGCCGGTGGCCGAGCAGTGCCATCGGGCCGGCCCAGTAGGGTGTGGAAGTTGGTTCTCTTTTGTTCAAATTGAGTTATTTGTATTCAAACTTTGAAAATTCATATACCCAGTTTTATAGATCCAAATAAGGTGCTTTAAATTTTGGTGTGCTCTACATAATGTCTAGTTTATTATAAAAATATAATATGTGCCATGTTTTGTGATGAATTAAATAGTTATTAATTATATATTTTATTCATGAAGAAAAAGGAGAAAATGATATCTCTCTCTGTGAAGCTCCAAATGACATGAAATTTTTATAGTGAACTGCTCATGCCATGAATAGATTATGGTTAAATTTTCATGTAATTTGGATGTAGTTTGGTGGAGTTATATAATTATCTTGTTTTGCTTGAATGGATCTTGTGTGAATATTCATAATTTTTCAATAGATCCAGTAAGGGTGAAACTTGGTGAGTGTTGTTCCTATGTTAGAACGATGTTAGGAAAAATATGAAATCTGTTGTTTGATACTTTTCAATAGGGTTTTCTATTTATGCTAGAACTAGACCTACCATCTGTTATTTTTTATATCTCCATATCTGCTTGTCAAAATGAAGTGAAATTTTTATGATAGCCTATGTGAAGCATTAGGTGGCTACTGTAATTTTTGTAGATTTTTATATATAGTTTTACTGTATGTTTCTTTAATCACCTAATTAACTAAATAAATTATAAAAGAATATTAAATAATTTATTTAGAAGTTGGCACTATACTTTCTGATGTTGCTTTGATATGCACAACAAGTTGGTAAACTTGGTTTGGTCCAATTGTGCTTTTGAATCGTCATTAATTATTTAAGTTAGTGAATCTGCCATTTCTAGACAGATTTGCTAGTTAAGAGAATTAACCTATGTTAATAATGTTTTCATGCTTGGTGATTTATAGCAAAGTTGTTGATAATTTCATGAACTAGTTGCTGGAAAATTTTGGTAGCATTTGGACTTATAGTTTAGAAATGACAGCTGTTCCAAGTTGGGTTCAGTTTTGGAAGTGCTCTCTGTCTTTTAGAACAGATTCTGTATGTGCTATTTCAACTTGGTAAATGATGAAATCATGCTTAGATGTTTATAAATGAAATGTAGACAAGTTCATAAGCTTTTCAGAATGTCCTCTTTCAGGTCATTTGGATTTGTAGAACTCCAGTTGTGAGTTTTCTTAACTACTATTGATAATATGTTGTAAATACTAAATTTCTGAAATCTTGTTATGTGTGTGTTTAGTCTTAATCTTGTGGCACTTAGTGGTTTCTTAGAGGAACGTGTTAATACCGGAGAGGAAATTTGCACCTAATCTTGAAGTGATTTGAGTAGAGCACCATATGACTTGTTTTGTGCTCATGATGTTGCAATATCATTACATTCATCTTCACCTCATTCATGCATGTCATAAATCATCATGTCATTTTTGAATGCATACATGAAATTCATTGGATGCATATACATGCAATAGGTGTGCCGAGAATCGTATTATAAGCGAAGTTCCGCTGGGTGTGGAACCCGAAGTTGAAGTCCGTTCGGGAGCCGGAGGTCCAGTCCGACGAAGCCGGAGAAGGCGTGGAAATCGTTCTTGAAGCCGAACCTCGATCTCTCTTCTTTCGGTTAAGGCAAACCCTGGAGCATTATAAGCCTCCTACTTTTAAAGCAATTATCTTTATATACATGTTATATGTATTGTTGCATTACGTGATAGGAGTTGGTTGAAAACCCTTGCTGCATTGATAACACTCCTTGTCCAGCAATTCGAACCTTGAATCCTAAGTAGACAGGATCGTATCTATGCTTAGCCCTGCTAAATTAGACCGGTAGAAGTCGGGTGATTTCCTGTCACCTGCGAGATATAGGGCTTGATCAGGTCACGGTTGGCTATATTTGCTATCGTGGAAGTGAACCATGTGTAATAAAATGAAAGGAGACCGGGCGGGATGATGATAGTGAAACAGCAAGGCATGGAGGCCTTGGGTGTGGATCTATCCCCGTCTGTATCGATTAAGGACCGAGACCTGGAGCCTTCTATGTCATTTTGAATGCATGCCTGACATTTAGTTGGCCGACCTGAGGTTGCCGACCGCGAAGCCTAGTAGCTCAACTCAGGCTGCGAAGTCGAAAAGTGAAAGTCGCCTCGGAAGGGAGCCAGAGGGTCCAAGGGCAGGTGAGTTAAAAGTCCTGAGCTTCCTGGCCACTGGTATCCCCGAGAACGCGGCGCTGTTCGGGCCCACCCTGAGTTGTACCAAAGGTTATCTACGGCTGCCTTTAGCGGGGTTTGCCGGGTGAGTGTCAGGAATACCCCCTCAGCTGAGTTGGAATCGATTCGAGTCGCCGTCTCTCCCGGATAGTGAGAAACTTGACTGGTTATCTCCAGCGTAGATACACTTATTATTAATGATGGTTCAGAATTGATGATAATGATGATGATGGCCTTATTATACCTGCTATGGTTAATATTGTTTGCTCCTAATAAAGTGATTGCTCTAGTACAGGTGCTAATCTAGATGACAGATTAATGATTATTAACTTGATGCTTAAGCATTAATGATTACTTATCTATAATAAGCTTTTCTGCAAATGAGTCAAGCTAGCCCACTTTATAAAGCCTTGCATAATCTTTGGTGTCACCGTTGTTTCTGGTTTTTGACGGGTAAGTCTAGCTGAGTACCTTCTCGTACTCAGGGTTTATTCCCACCTGTTGTAGGTAACAGATTCGTACTTGTTGCCGCAAGTATGGTCTTCGCCATATGGGCGTGAAGACTAGACCATATGGGCATAGTCTCTATAGTATCTCTTCTGGTATGCTTTTGCAGGATGTGACTATGTACTGGCAGTATTTGACTTAAAATGATTTTAGAAATTATGTTGCTTCCGCTATTCTTTATTTTAGTTTTGTAATAAAATTATTTGTACTCCGATGTATGAGAGCTATTTACGAACTGTTGTAACAAGTGTTGTGTTATGTTGAATCACTACGATCTGGTTGCTCTCGGTTTGGTTTGAAATCCCTCGTGGTTTCGTGGACTACCAGAGTTATATGGGCTCAAGTTTGAGAATTTGCTCGTTTCGGCGATTGTTTTTGAACTTGTGCTCTTATAATTTGGACGGTTCCGTTATAGCTGGTATCGGAGCAAGATTCAACAGCAAACACATCATTTGTGTATTTAAACAAAAGCTTTTGTGAAAAATCCTAATTCTAATCTAAAGAGTGCCAGTGGTCATATCCTATATGCCCAAATAAGAACTACTAGGTGGCTTACTAAGGTACTAACTTGGGGGGTTCTTGCTTGTTTTCTATTTCGTTGTCCATACGGCGTGCTATTGTATGGATGCCATCCGCTTGGGTGGTAATGTATGGATCAAAATACCTCTACGCTCTGGTAAGTGGGAGTTGTGAGAGCATGACCGTCCAACCGTCGGTCTAGGGGAGAGTAGTTGTGGATACTCGCATACTTACATGTCCAACCATGTATCTATGAGGGTACTTAATTGTGGGTATATCTGTCGGGTAGCTTTGATACTGAAGTATATACATCGGGGGATGTATGTATGGAAAGTATTTAGTTTACTGTTTTCTTGTGTGCTTTATTGGGAATTGTTGGGCTGAAATGCAATTTTCTGCAGGTACACTAACAACGTTTCCTGTAGAACGACTAGTTATCGTTATTGAGAGAACGTGTGTATGCCACCGAACTATACGCTAGAATTTTGAAATTCTTCCTAGGTTTGTGAGGACGTACAGTTCATGCATGCACCATGTTCGCATCATATATTGCATTCTGCATTACTCCCTCCCTTATAAATTGCTTATCCCATTCTTTTAAAATTTTCTTCCCTCCAAACGGTTGTCCCATAAATAGTTGCATTCTTTCATGAAGGATTGGGGGTGGTCAACCAACCTTAGTGGAGTGATCAGTAGTGTCAGCTTAGAAACCTAATTCATACCTAGCTCGGGAAGGAAAGCAAGACATAATTTCAAGATGTATCTCCTCGAGTTGGGATGTGTTTTGATCTGCAGCTCGCCTCTCCATTGCTTCTACCATTGTATCCATCCTTGTTTGCTACCCTCTCTTTGGATGATACTGTTCCTACACGCCTAATTCCTGACACGTGAGGATTCCTCATGGGTGTGTGTTCGGTAATGGTGTTGCGATTAGTACTCCATGGTGCCGCGACGAAACCGGGAGCCTCCTGTGGCGCGCGACACAAGGTTGTGCTGCTCGGCACGCGCAGGTATCAAGGATTGCTAGTCATGATCCATTATGGAGCTACACCAATGTGTTATCTTCTCGTAAACCTTTTCCCTTGGATATCGTTCCCTATCTTATCAGAAGATCAGTACCTCAAACCAAGAGATTTCCTTCTTCTGAGATTGGAAATTGGATAGTTGGATATAATCTCTTCCTCCTGCCTATATAATTCGTCAGCAGCCTTCCGACGTCATCAAACGCTTACTAGTTTCAACTACTTGCAGATGTCTCGTCAACTCCGCTCTAGCAGTCGGAGTCGTGACAATACAGGACTGTCATCGTCTCCTCCGCAACCTATCTCTACTGAATTGCTGCAAATGCTTGCCGAAAGTCAGCGAGCTTTGGACGAGAGTGTCAGAAACCATGTCCATCAGGAACCTGAGCCTGCCTAGTACAACAGCTATAAAGATTTCTTAGATACCGAGCCTCCTATTTTTCGAGAAGCAGAAGAACCACTTCAAGCAGACGAATGGTTGAACACTATCGAATAGAAGTTTCGTGTGCTCAAGGTGGCAGATGATATGAAAACAGAATATGCTTCGCAACAGTTGCAAGGACCTGCAGGTGTTTGGTGGTGTCACCATCGGAGTACCCTGCCTGAGAATATGGAAGTAGTTTGGGATCAGTTCAAGGAAGCATTTCGGGGGCATTACATTCCTGCTGGTCTCATGGCAATCAAGCACACCGAGTTTATGAAGCTCACTCAAGGAGACAAAAGTGTAACAGAATATCTACACGCTTTCATCAACTTGTCAAGATATGCTTCGGAATTTGTTAATACGGAAATTAAGAAGATTACAAGTTTCAAAAGAGGATTGTGTCCTAAATTGATGAAGGCCATGTGCAATAGCAAGTGTGCAATTTTCAACGAGTTTGTCAGTGATACTATCCTTCAAGAGAACTGTAATACTGTGTATGCTGCTTCTAAGAGCCAAGAGAAATCTCATGAATCTAATGCACCTACGAACAATACTCTGGTGGTGATTACACCTCAGTATTATTCGCCTGGCATATCTACTCGATATCACCCATATCAGAAACAGTATCCGGTCAAGAGGAGTAGTATTAAGAAAGGAAAGCCTAAGGCACCACCAAGTAACCGGCCATGTTGGAATTGCAAGATGTCAGGTCATTGGGCCAAAGATTGTCCTCGTCCGCAGAAGAAATCAAATGATAATAAGGCAGATGTGTGTAAAGGATGGGTTCGATACACCACGGTGGAGTCCATTCCTACGGGTGAGATTATCATTGCCGGTGCATTTTTAGTAAATCAACACCCTGCAATTGTGTTGTTCGATTCAGGTGCTTCCCACTCTTTTATTAGTTCAACGTTTGTAGCCAAGCATGGTATGAAGGTCGTTACTTTGGATAATAGTGGTTATAATATTAGTGCTGCCGGAAATAATATTTCAACCAACCAGTTGGTTTTAGGAGCAAAGATCGAGATAGAAGGACGTCTGTATGATCTAGATCTCGTGGTATTACCAGGATTGGGCCTAGATGTAATCTTAGGTATGAAGTGGATGAGTGGAAACGGTGTTCTGATCGATACCTCTACGAGAGTGGTTATGTTGAGGGATCCAAAAGATCAACAAGCTTTTCTAGTACAACTTTCTAGAGACATTAGTCCTCAGACTACAGTTAACGCTATGATAGCAAAAGCAAAAGAGATTGCAGAAGTTCCTGTAGTGTGTGAATTTCCAGATGTTTTTCCCGATGAGTTGCCAGGATTACCTCCAGATCGTGATGTAGAATTCAAGATTGAGTTAATTCCAGGTACCGCACCAATTTCCAAAAGACCGTATAGAATGCCGCCGAATGAGTTAGCTGAACTCAAGACCCAACTTAGTGACCTTTTATTAAAAGGGCTGATCCGTCCTAGTTCTTCTCCGTGGGGTTGTCCTGCTATCTTTGTGAAGAAGAAGGACCAGTCTCTACGTATGTGTGTAGACTATCGACCACTCAATGCAGTCACTATCAAGAACAAGTATCCATTGCCTCGTATTGATATCTTGTTTGATCAGTTGTCTAAAGCAAAGGTATTCTCGAAGATTGATCTGAGATCTGGTTATCACCAAATTAAAATCCGTCCGGAAGACATACCAAAGACCGCTTTCTCTACCAGATACGGGTTATATGAATATCTTGTCATGTCTTTTGGTCTGACCAATGCTCCTGCACATTTCATGTACCTGATGAATTCAGTATTCATACAAGAGTTGGACAAGTTTGTGGTGATATTCATTGATGATATTCTGATCTATTCTGAAAATGAAGAAGAACATGCCGAGCATCTGAGAATTATTTTATCCAGATTGCGTGAACATAAGCTTTACGCCAAGTTCAGTAAATGTGAATTCTGGTTAAAGAAGGTACCTTTCCTCGGTCATGTATTGTCTGGTGAGGGAATTTCAGTAGATCCGACTAAGATACAGGAAGTTTTGGATTGGAAGGCACCAACTACAGTGCATGAAGTTCGGAGTTTTCTTGGATTGGCTGGCTACTATCGTCATTTTATTCAGGATTTTTCTAAAATAGCTAAGCCTATGACTCGACTACTTGAGAAGGATAGGAAGTTTGATTGGACTCCGGAGTGTGAACAAGCTTTCCGCACTCTACGGACCTTGTTGATATCAGCTCCTGTATTAGCGCAACCTGACATTGAGAAATCGTTTGATGTGTATTGTGATGCATCAGGTACTGGTTTAGGTGGCGTACTGATGCAGGGAGGTCGAGTTATTGCGTATGCTTCGCGTCAGTTAAGAAAACATGAAGTTAACTATCCGACTCATGACTTGGAGTTAGCTGCTGTTGTTCATGCTCTGAAAATCTGGAGACACTATTTGCTTAGAAATACATGCAATATTTATACAGATCATAAGAGTCTTAAGTACATATTTACTCAACCTGAGTTAAATATGCGCCAAAGAAGATGGCTAGAGTTAATCAAGGATTATAACCTCCAGGTGCATTACCATCCGGGTAAAGCAAATGTGGTTGCCGATGCCTTGAGTAGAAAATCTCACTGCAACTCTCTGATAGAAGAAGATTTTCATTTGTCCCACCTCTTACATCCTATTGTAATCCATCATATCACTGTAGATTGTTCTTTGAGAAGTAGAATCATTGAGTTACAGAAGACTGATACTGGTGTATTTCACATCAAGAGAAAGATGAAAGAGCAAGAAACTAAGCATTTTCGAGTCGATGAGAAGGGAATTCTTTGGTTCGAAGATAGACTCGTTGTGCCAAAAGATAAAGAGCTCAGAAATCAAATCTTATCTGAAGCCCATTCTTCTAAGTTGTCCATCTATCCTGGTAGTAGTAAGATGTATCAGGACCTCAAGCCGTACTATTGGTGGACCAAGATGAAGAAGGAAATTGCAGCCTATGTCGCTAAGTGTGATAATTGTTGTAGAGTTAAGGCCATTCACATGAAGCCTGGTTTACTCCAGCCTTTGTCTGTTCTAGGTTTGAAATGGGACGACATTGTTATGGACTTTATTGTCGGATTACCAACCACCCAAAAAGGTTTTGATTCTATTTGGGTTATAGTTGATCGTTTAACAAAGTCTGCTCACTTTATCCCTGTGAAGAGTAACTATCACCCGCACCAGTATGCTGATATTTACTTCTAAGAAGTTGTACGCCTTCATGGAGTGCCTAAGTCTATTGTCTCTGACAGAGGACCACAGTTTACTGCTCGTTTTTGGGAGCGCCTACATCAGAATCTTGGAACTAATTTGGTCCGTAGTTCTGCTTATCATCCACAGACGTCGGGGCAGACTGAGCGTGTGAATCAGATTCTTGAAGACATGCTTAGAGCTTCCATCATCTCTTGTAATGGCTCCTGGGAGAAATGGTTGCCTCTCGCTGAATTCTCTTACAACAACAGTTATCAAGAGAGCATCAAGATGGCTCCATTTGAAGCTTTATATGGTCGCAAGTGTAGAACTCCGTTGAACTGGGTGGAGCCAGGGGAAAGAAGGCTCTATGGTATTGACTTTGTAAAAGAAGCCGAGGAGCAAGTTCATGCTATACAGAAAAATATAGCAGCCGCTCAGGCTAGACAAAAGAGCTACACAGATAATAGGAGGAAACCTATTGAGTTTGAAATAGGTGACCATGTCTATCTAAAGGTGTTCCCTATGAGAGGAGTAAAACGTTTAGGGATCAAAAGAAAGCTTAAGCCTCGATATGTTGGACCTTGTCGGATTATTGAGAAAAGTGGAAGAGTAGCCTATAAGCTCAATCTACCTCGTGAAATGGGAACTATCTTTCCAGTATTCCATGTTTCTCAATTAAAGAAATGCCTCCGTCTTCCTGAGGAAAGAGTAGAAGTGAGACGCATCAAGTTGAAATCCGATCTTTCTTATGAGGAGAAACCGGTATATGTTCTGGATACTCTAGAAAGGGTGACTCGAAATCGAGTAGTCAAATTATACAAGGTGGTTTGGAGTAATCACAGTGAACGTGATGCAACTTGGGAAAAAGAGGATTATTTAAAGGACAACTATTCTGCTTTCTATAAAAAATGGTACGACTTTCAAATCTCGGGACGAGATTTTTATAAGGGGGGAGGGCTGTAACACCCTGGTGTTATTTAGCCTCATAATGCATTCATAATGCATGATCATGGCATGACATTACCATAAGCATCGTCATTTCATGTGCATCCTTGTTTGAAACATGACCTTGCAACATTGTGGTTTCTATGTGCTTCCTTTATGTGTTGCTAGGGTTTTGTATAAATAACATATGTGATGCTACGGTGTGACTTGGGGGCTTGAAAACATCTGTGATATGTTAGTGGAGCAAAATGAGCTAGGGTTTATATTCATGTTTTGACCAAAATCCAATTTGACTAGGTTTGACCTCAGTTTGACCATAACACTGATCTGCTTTGACCGATTTAAAAGTGGTATCTAGAGACCTTGCATGGAAGTGCATCCTTTACCAAAGTTGTAGAAAATTTATCAAGGAACAAAAGTCTCAATATAACCATCTCATGAAAATGGCTGGAACATGCTCAAACAGGGCCCACAAGTTAGTAAGTGGACTGCCCAACACTTAGCAAAAATTTTTCTAAGTCAGGGTGCATTTCAGTTTCAATGTACACCACTTTAGGGCTCTGTAGTTACAAATCCAGGCCAAACTAGCTCAAGTCCATATTGACAAAGTCGAAGCCCTCACATAGCTCTACAAGTTTGCTAATATCACCTATCTCTAACTCGGGCTGGTTTAGGGGTTAAGCTTTGATCTTTATCGGCTGTCAGTCATCTTTCTGACTGAAACCCAGTTTTAGTTTTCATGTGCCTCACTTTAGGGCACTGTATCTCACTAACTAAGCCGAATTAGTCCAAGACCCTATTGACAAACTTGTAGATCTTATGACCCTCTACAATTTTGCTAACTGTGTCTCTTACCAAATCGGACTGGTTTAGGAGCAATAGGACGCCGAAGTTACCCTGACAGTCGTTCTGTTGAGCTCCGATTTTGAAATTTCAGTCGAGCGTCATGGCCGACCGGGCACAGGCACTCGATGCCGCGTGGCCAACACGCGTCAGCACCGAGCCTAGCTCACACGCGTGAGGTCGCCACGCCGCCTGGAGACCCTCAGCTTCCCTCCATTTCCTTCCCTCGCCCTTGCCGCGCTCGCCAAGGCGGAGACCGAGGCACCACCGCCGCCACGAGCTTGGTGAGCTAGTGCGCCGCCATCGTCGAGCTACTGCTCGATTCGTCCTCCCTAGGGCACCGCAGCACCCCTCTTTATCGCCTCCACCCTCTTGCGGAGTAGAGCGAGCTATGGTAAGGCCGCATTGGGTGTTCCGTCATCACCGCCATGGAGGCCACCTCGCCGGAGCTCGGCCTCACCGTGGTCAGCCTAGCTAGGGCTCTTTCCGCTCTTCTATTCTTCCTAGAGAGCTTCGTCGTGGTCTCATGCAGCTCGTACCGAGCTCAAGTGGGACAATGGCGGGTTCATAGTCGCCGGTGCGCCACCATCGAGCGCCGCCGCCCACCATTGCCGGCGGTGACCTACCTCGGGCTAACCTCAGCTATCCCAAGGGACCTCAATCGAATCGCCTTGTGGTGAGGAGCGCAACGGGGAGCTTGGATTCGCCGGATTGCTCGCCGCCGGCGAGGTTCGGGCCGGCGACCACCGTCCCCTGCTTCTGTCCCTATGGCAGCCGGGGCCCGTCTGTCATCGTGTTTCCCCCCCCCCTGTGTTGCTTGCTTGGGCCTCGGGTGGGCCGGTGGCCGAGCAGTGCCATCGGGCCGGCCCAGTAGGGTGTGGAAGTTGGTTCTCTTTTGTTCAAATTGAGTTATTTGTATTCAAACTTTGAAAATTCATATACCCAGTTTTATAGATCCAAATAAGGTGCTTTAAATTTTGGTGTGCTCTACATAATGTCTAGTTTATTATAAAAATATAATATGTGCCATGTTTTGTGATGAATTAAATAGTTATTAATTATATATTTTATTCATGAAGAAAAAGGAGAAAATGATATCTCTCTCTGTGAAGCTCCAAATGACATGAAATTTTTATAGTGAACTGCTCATGCCATGAATAGATTATGGTTAAATTTTCATGTAATTTGGATGTAGTTTGGTGGAGTTATATAATTATCTTGTTTTGCTTGAATGGATCTTGTGTGAATATTTATAATTTTTCTATAGATCCAGTAAGGGTGAAACTTGGTGAGTGTTGTTCCTATGTTAGAACGATGTTAGGAAAAATATGAAATCTGTTGTTTGATACTTTTCAATAGGGTTTTCTATTTATGCTAGAACTAGACCTACCATCTGTTATTTTTGATATCTCCATATCTGCTTGTCAAAATGAAGTGAAATTTTTATGGTAGCCTATGTGAAGCATTAGGTGGCTACTGTAAGTTTTGTAGATTTTTATATATAGTTTTACTGTATGTTTCTTTAATCACCTAATTAACTAAATAAATTATAAAAGAATATTAAATAATTTATTTAGAAGTTGGCACTATACTTTCTGATGTTGCTTTGATATGCACAACAAGTTGGTAAACTTGGTTTGGTCTAATTGTGCTTTTGAATCGTCATTAATTATTTAAGTTAGTGAATCTGTCATTTCTGGACAGATTTGCTAGTTAAGAGAATTAACCTATGTTAATAATGTTTTCATGCTTGGTGATTTATAGCAAAGTTGTTGATAATTTCATGAACTAGTTGCTGGAAAATTTTGGTAGCATTTGGACTTATAGTTTAGAAACGACAGCTGTTCCAAGTTGGGTTCAGTTTTGGAAGTGCTCTCTGTCTTTTAGAACAGATTCTGTATGTGCTATTTCAACTTGGTAAATGATGAAATCATGCTTAGATGTTTATAAATGAAATGTAGACAAGTTCATAAGCTTTTCAGAATGTCCTCTTTCAGGTCATTTGGATTTGTAGAACTCCAGTTGTGAGTTTTCTTAACTACTGTTGATAATATGTTGTAAATACTAAATTTCTGGAATCTTGTTATGTATGTGTTTAGTCTTAACCTTGTGGCACTTAGTGGTTTCTTAGAGGAACGTGTTAATACCGGAGAGGAAATTTGCACCTAATCTTGAAGTGATTTGAGTAGAGCACCATATGACTTGTTTTGTGCTCATGATGTTGCAATATCATTACATTCATCTTCACCTCATTCATGCATGTCATAAATCATCATGTCATTTTTGAATGCATACATGAAATTCATTGGATGCATATACATGCAATAGGTGTGCCGAGAATCGTATTATAAGCGAAGTTCCGCTGGGTGTGGAACCCGAAGTTGAAGTCCGTTCGGGAGCCGGAGGTCCAGTCCGACGAAGCCGGAGAAGGCGTGGAAATCGTTCTTGAAGCCGAACCTCGATCTCTCTTCTTTCGGTTAAGGCAAACCCCGGAGCATTATAAGCCTCCTACTTTTAAAGCAATTATCTTTATATACATGTTATATGTATTGTTGCATT
Source organism: Saccharum hybrid cultivar R570 (assembly GCA_038087645.1). Classification (NCBI taxonomy): domain Eukaryota; kingdom Viridiplantae; phylum Streptophyta; class Magnoliopsida; order Poales; family Poaceae; genus Saccharum; species Saccharum hybrid cultivar. Next base: position 9,553,743 of record JAQSUU010000043.1, on the reverse strand, counting down.
ACGTGATAGGAGTTGGTTGAAAACCCTTGCTGCATTGATAACACTCCTTGTCCAGCAATTCGAACCTTGAATCCTAAGTAGACAGGATCGTATCTATGCTTAGCCCTGCTAAATTAGACCGGTAGAAGTCGGGTGATTTCCTGTCACCTGCGAGATATAGGGCTTGATCAGGTCACGGTTGGCTATATTTGCTATCGTGGAAGTGAACCATGTGTAATAAAATGAAAGGAGACCGGGCGGGATGATGATAGTGAAACAGCAAGGCATGGAGGCCTTGGGTGTGGATCTATTCCCGTCTGTATCGATTAAGGACCGAGACCTGGAGCCTTCTATGTCATTTTGAATGCATGCCTGACATTTAGTTGGCCGACCTGAGGTTGCCGACCGCGAAGCCTAGTAGCTCAACTCAGGCTGCGAAGTCGAAAAGTGAAAGTCGCCTCGGAAGGGAGCCAGAGGGTCCAAGGGCAGGTGAGTTAAAAGTCCTGAGCTTCCTGGCCACTGGTATCCCCGAGAACGCGGCGCTGTTCGGGCCCACCCTGAGTTGTACCAAAGGTTATCTACGGCTGCCTTTAGCGGGGTTTGCCGGGTGAGTGTCAGGAATACCCCCTCAGCTGAGTTGGAATCGATTCGAGTCGCCGTCTCTCCCGGATAGTGAGAAACTTGACTGGTTATCTCCAGCGTAGATACACTAATTATTAATGATGGTTCGGAATTCATGATAATGATGATGATGGCCTTATTATACCTGCTATGGTTAATATTGTTTGCTCCTAATAAAGTGATTGCTCTAGTACAGGTGCTAATCTAGATGACAGATTAATGATTATTAACTTGATGCTTAAGCATTAATGATTACTTATCTGTAATAAGCTTTTCTGCAAATGAGTCAAGCTAGCCCACTTTATAAAGCCTTGCATAATCTTTGGTGTCACCGTTGTTTCTGGTTTTTGACGGGTAAGTCTAGCTGAGTACCTTCTCGTACTCAGGGTTTGTTCCCACCTGTTGCAGGTAACAGATTCGTACTTGTTGCCGCAAGTATGGTCTTCGCCATGTGGGCGTGAAGACTAGACCATATGGGCATGGTCTCTATAGTATCTCTTCTGGTATGCTTTTGCAGGATGTGACTATGTACTGGCAGTATTTGACTTAAAATGATTTCAGAAATTATGTTGCTTCCGCTATTCTTTATTTTAGTTTTGTAATAAAATTATTTGTACTCCGATGTATGAGAGCTATTTACGAACTGTTTGTAACAAGTGTTGTGTTATGTTGAATCACTACGATCTGGTTGCTCTCGGTTTGGTTTGAAATCCCTCGTGGTTTCGTGGACTACCGGAGTTATATGGGCTCAAGTTTGAGAATTTGCTCGTTTCGGCGATTGTTTTTGAACTTGTGCTCTTATAATTTGGACGGTTCCGTTACACCAAGCAGGACTTCTGATAGTTGATATTTAGGCCTGTAGAAAGAGCAAACAATTGCATAATGTTTTCAGGGCAATCAGTTGCTCACTTTGACCTTGTAGAACCAGCAAGGCATCGTCTGCGTATTGGACTATATGGAAGGGAAGCTCAAAATTTTGAGGGAAAGGTGGAGCAAGGGAACCATCATCCAAAGCCTTGTTAATAATACTTTGCAAGAGATCTGCTGCTAGAACAAAGAGCAAAGGTGAAAGGGGATTACCTTGCCTTACCCCTCTTTTGCAGTTGAATTCCTTGCTAGGAACACCATTGAGAATGACAGAGGACTTTGCAGAAGAAAGAATGTCATGAACCCACTTGATCCACCTAGCAGGAAAGCCCTTAGCTTCCATCATCTTAGGATAACTTAATGTTCAACCACATTAAAAGCTTTTTCGAAGTCCAGTTTAAGAACAACTATTCCTCTTCTAGAGTGCTTGCACTGGTACAGGTACTCAAATGCCCATCCAAGACAATCTTGAATGGATTTATTTTTGATGAAACCATATTGATGCTCATGGACCAGCTTCAATATAACCTTCTGTAGTCTATTGCTTAGAAGCTTGGTGATAATTTTGACCGATGTATTAAGCAAGGTAGAATAGTTATCGCTCTTGGAAGGGCATACAACCTTCTCAATGAAAACATGCGCGAAATTCAATGAAACATTCTAGAGAGGACTCCATCATCAATATGACAATAGGCGATTTTCATGCAAAATATTATTTCATCCATTCTAAATTATAAGACATTTTGATTTTTAGATACATTACTTTTACTATGTATCTAAATACAATGTATATCTAAATGCATAAAAATTATGTATGTAAAAAATGGCAAGACTAGCACTGGACGTCCGGACGGACGCCCGTGGCCGCTTTGTTCCCACGCGTAAGTGAGCGGACAGTGCAAACCTCAGCTTGCTGCGGGGCCACCACGCGGGTATCGCGCCATCGTCGGGCCCACCCGAGGCCACCACCTCCGCGCGCGCCTGCGCGCTAGTCAGGTATGGTTTCCTCGCCGAGCTCGAACTGCCACGACAAGGAGATGGAGGAAAGAGAAGGGACGGAGGGAAGGGTGAGGTACGTCGTGCGAGGAAGTCCGCAGTAATGCCAGCCACCGGCGTCATTGTGACATATGCAACATCAGAATAAAAAACATGTACAACACCAGATTTACTTTTATAACATCCAGATGAAACATTGCATCGTACGTCTAAAACAGATAAAACACTTGAAACATGCGTGTATAGCTATTGCAACATGTGCAACACTAAGATCTACTTTTGAAACATCTAGATGAAAACATTTGTAACATATATCTAAAATACTTGAAACACTTAAAACATAGGCCTGCAACATGCGTATATTGTTATTACTACATAATACATATGCAACATCCCATATCTACTTTTAAAACATCCAAATAAAATACTTAAAACATAAGTTTGAAACATCTAAAACACAACGTTCACCCGCGCGACCACGGTGTCGTGGGGTCAAAACTGTGGCAAGCATGTTGTTCGAGTCGGTGTCAGAGTACGAGGTCTTTGGTGGCTCGGGTGGACTCAGGAACACAAGAATCACGCAAAGAAGACGCAACGGTTTATCCTGATTTGGGCCAATTCGGTCCCTACATCCAGCAGCTGATGATCCTTATACTCAAGTGCACTCAAAATCTATGGGGTTACAACAGCGTGTAAAGGAGAGGTTAGCTCGGTGCTAATCCTAAAGTTGCCTCGCCGCCGGTGGAGTCCCCCCTCGTCAGAGAGAAAGAAGACGACGGGATGCGGTAGAGGAGAGGCTCTTGGTGCCCCTCTCCGGGTTGCCTCACTCTCGGTGCAGAGCGGAGGCGGATGGAATGGAATAGAGTGTGTGGTGATCGAATCGGGATCCTCCCCCTCTAGGTCCGGCATTATCCCTTATATAATGAGATAGGTCGGGTACAAGGCGGTTTGAGGATTCTAGTCTATGGTCTATGAGCGTCGAAGTCTAGGAGCGTCTTGCAGCAGTGCGGCGAGGACTGTCGAGGTGTCTTGGTGCCGAAGAAGTCTGGGCATCGTCCAGCTGCTGTGTTATGACACTCTGCGTGTTAGACGGTGTTGGCGATGCACCCACTTGTCGGTTCGTGAGCTACTCCTCGTGGCGATGCACCCACTTGTCGGTTCACTTGCTTCCCGGCAAGCTACTCCTCGTTGTGGCGATGCACCCACTTGTCGGTTCGTGAGCTAATCGACTATCAAGAGTTGAGCCCTCGACGGGCGCTGCACAACCACACACAAGATGGGGATTCTCCAAGCCACGAACTCCATTAGAGTATCCAATTTGTGAACTCCCGCAGGGAAGGATCAAGAACCCCTTACAACACTTGGTGAGGGCTCCAACAATCTCAAATTGCGAGCTCAATCACCTCCGCTGCTCCAAGCCGTCTACCGTGTCAGGAAACACAGAAAAGTAACAAGAAATCTACAGCAACTCAAAGATCAAGTGTCTCTAGAATACAACTCTCAAGCAATGCACTTGAATCTCACTCAAGATATGCAACTAAGCAAAGAGATGAGTAGAGGGGTTGTTCTCTAGCTCAAAGGATGTCTCTAGGTCTCAAAATGTGTCAAGAGTTACCCCCTAAACCCCGGCTATCTTCTATTTATAGCAAAGGGGTACATAGCTAGTTGTTACCGGACGACGTAGTGCAAAACGTGTTGACCGGACGCGTCCGGTCACTACAGGACAAGCGAAAACAGTGCGCGTCAGAAGTAGCCATTGCCGTGACCGGACGCGCTTCAGCGTTTGACCGGACGCGCTACACCCAGCGTCCGGTCGGAGTCCAGAGAGCTCCCACTGCGACTGGACACGTCCGATCGCACGTGACCGGACGCGCCGCGTGTCCAGTCGGCTCTACGTCCAGCTCTGCCCCTTTGGGTGCCTGACCGGACGCTCTGGTTCCGTAAGGGACCGAACACGCCGGTTGCAAACCCTAGCACCCACGCGCTTGACTGCTGCGAGAACTGACCGGACGCGTCCGGTCAAACCATGACCGCGTCCGGTGCAGCATCCGGTCACCACAGTGACCACCGTTCGTCTCCGTTTCTTTTTCGACTTCCGGCGCAGTAGAAAAAGGTGTTTCACTTCCCAAAAAGTGCCGAATCCCGCCTCGCAAGCTCGGCGGGAGGGAGAGAGGAACTCAAACCCCTCTCTACCGCTTAAACTCCACCGCTTTCGCAAATGTGCTAACACCACCAAGTGTACACCACCATGTGCATGTGTGTCAGCATTTCACAAACATTTTCAAGGCGTTATGTTAGCTCTCTACTAGATCCTAATGCATATGCTCAAAACATTAATCTAGTGGCACTTGATTCCCGAGCTAACCGTGATTGCCCCTCTTGATAGTCGGCTATGTATCCTAAACCCGGTCAATCACTTCTCTACTCAACTTAGACCAGCAAAAGAAAAACCCTATGGTTATACCTTTGCCTTGCGCTCTTAGACCCTTCTCCTCCACTTGAACACCATGTCTATCATTTTTATGTGCATTGCTTCAAGATCTTGCTCATCATTTCATGCACCAAATCATGTGGTCTTGTGGCCATCTCTCCATGTCATTTCCACCTCTATCACATGTTGCTTATGCCTAGCTTAATCACACTTGATACAATAGCATTAGCAACTTGGTGTCATTAATTACCAAAACCAAACTTGGGCTTTCAAGGAGCCAAGGGCCGAGCTCGAAGATGTCGTAGATCGGGAGCCTAAGGCTCGGGGAAGCCCCTCGAGCCCTAGGCGGAAGCTACGGTCGAGTTAGGCTCGGCCGGATCTTTTTGCCAGAGGATGCGCGCGAGCGTGCCCGATGGGCATAGCCCCCGAGCTCCCGGGCGATTCTGAAGGGGTCGGTCGGGTGTCTTTTTCATTTGGAAACCATTGGACCCGAGGCTTAACATACCTGTATGTTAGGACTCGTCACACGACCTACCTGGTGAGGACTGGAGTGGCAACGACGAAGAAGGAGGAGGTCGAGGAGCCCCAGTCGAGCAAGAGCCCGAGGAGGGACGCCGAGAGGCCCCACGAGGAGCGCCATCTCCTAGGCCGTCCCCACATCGTGTGCTGCTGAAGCACCCTCGCCATCATGATAGCACGTACCCACCGGAGCCGACCGCCTTGGCAACAACGACGTGGGGACGGACGCGCCGTGCCTATGTGGGTGGAGGTGAGGGAGGAGATGGGACGCGTGGTGCAGTGCAAGATGGAGCGCGGCGTGGGATGGGGGAGCCAAGCGTCGCGTGCGGGATGGGGCTTGAGCGAGCGACGAGTGAAGACAACAGCTGGGGGAGCACTTTCCAGACGGGCAGACGGACGGACGAACTGACGCCCGCGTAAAGAGCATTAGCGTATAAAAAACTAAAATGCCATAATTAGGAATGCAATGAGGAGTAATTCTCACGAGATTTTGCAAAAAAGTCAGGTTTGCTCATGCGGTTATTGCCTTCACAAAAATTCAAACCGATCTCCCCGTTTTTGTGTCCCTCCTAGAAGAAGAGGCTTTTCCCTGTGTACCATTAAGAAAGATGGTCTATTCCTCTATACCACTAAAAAGTTCGATCGTCCCTGTATGCCATGACACTTATCTCTTTTGCCCAACATGTCATTCCGTCCGTTTCTGCTCCTAACGGTGGGTAACAGCAAGGAGAAAAGACCGAAGTGCCCTCAAGGCAGAGAGGCTGTATAAAATGAGGCTTTTCCCTGTGTGCCATTAAGAAAGATGGTTTCTTCCTTCATGCCACTAAAAAGTTGGAGCGGACTTGTATGCCATGACACTTTTGTGTACTCGCCGCCTCACTCGCACTGGTGGCCGACGCGCCGGCACTCGAGCTCCAGGTCGAGGTGGCGCATTTACGAGACGGCGTACATGGACGACAGCACAACGAGACCCCGCTGCTAGGCTGCTGCTCCAACTACAGCGCGGTGGCGCACCCTCCTCGCCTCGGCGGCTCGCGTCCTGGTCCAGCGGCAGCCTCTCGTAAGTCGTAGGTGGCGTTGCCGAACGTGGGGCGATCACCATGACTGGGGCAGACGCGATGAGCTCCCCCATGAACCTCCTGCACACTACCTTTTGGAGATGATTATTTTTCAATCATGAACCTCGTGGCCACGAATCGTCTTTGATTCCCGAAAAGACCATGCGTGTATATTTTATACTCCTGGATTGGACAATGCTTGATAGGACTGTCTTTTTTTGTAAAAAAAAACTAAGGCAATACAATCTCGTTCATGTCGTGTAAAAAACTAAGGCCAGGGACACCGCAATAGCGCGCCGAGCCCACCGTCGCCTGCTGCTCGGCCACCTCCACCTGCTCGGCAAGCCGCTGCACCGCTCGCTGGCCGCGCACGTCGTTGGTGGCCAGCTGGCGCCGCTCCTGTCGCACGACGCTGCGCTGGCGGGCCACCCACAGGTGCTGGCCGGCGACCGGCTCGGGTACGGGTACTGGTGTGGGCGTCCGACGGCGACCACTGGCACGCGCTCCGCCGGCTCCTCGTCGTCGAGTTCTCCGGTAGCTCTGACGGCGCAGAGCTCGGTCCGACGTGGGCGCAGTTCTCCGGCTGCTCTTCAACTACGACGGCTTCACCGTCTTCGATGCCAGGGGCGACCTCGCCTTCCGCGTTGACTCCTACGACGTCGCCAAGCACCGCCTCGAGATCCTCAAGCTCGCCAAGAAGGATCCCTCCTCCTCCCACGGTGGCAGGGCCACCGCTGTTTGCTGCCGCGGCTGCCATCACCGTCGTCCTGCCGTGGCGCGCCACCAGGCTGCTCGCCGCGGCCGTGCACCGGTCCACGCGCTCGACGCTCGCGGTGGTCAGGACGTTGCCCGCGCCCGCTGGGTCCATCGCCGCCTGCCTCATGAGAACGGACGTCTGCAGCTTCGACGAAGATGAGGAAGGGGACAGCAGCGGCAGCGACGTGGAGGTGGTGGTGGTGGACAGCGGCGAGGAGATGCGGTGGGACTGTGGGAGTCCATGTTCCAGGATATCAAGCCCACTTAGACGAAACGCGCTCGTGTGCCAAGTGCGCCCTGCACCTGTGTCCTGCCGGCCGGTGCGTACCTGCCGGCTGCCGCCATATCCAACCGTGAACGTACAGCGAGCGAAGACAACGTGCATGATGGCCAGTGCTCAGTGGTCACTACTAGTATTCACTAGCTAAGCTACCTGCTGTCTGCTACTTTTATTTCAACTGTGTAAATGAGTGTGAAAATAATGCCATGTGTCATTCTCTGAAAATTTGAGCTCGGAATCGATTCATGTTCACGCACACACGGACCTTGTAGGATCTCGTTCCTGGTCAATCGGATCATGAGTCCATGACGATCCGAAGTACCTGTAGAAATACTAAGGCCAGCTTTTGCGGCGGCTACTACTACTAAGTCTGTGGCGGCGGGAGCTCTACTCTGCCTGTCCATGGCGCGCTCACGTTCCAGTGCTGAGGTGAGTGGGGGAGGGGCGGGGCGGGAGAGAGAGAGCATAGGCACTGCATGCGGCCACGCGGCATTCTGCCGAGCACCTGACAGGTGTCCGAGTAGGCATCTTGAAATTTCATTTGCGGCATATTTCACTTCGATTCGGTCTAGGCCGCCTGCAACAAAGTTGCCATTCTCGCCAAGCTCTACAACTTTCATAAAGGGTTCAGGATCATTTGTGCTTCAGATTAGCGGCTAATTAAGTCCTAAGTTGACACTGTTAGATGAATGCCATAGGACCAGAGAGTGGCATATGAGGAAAACACAACTTTCAGCGAGGCCCTCTGGCCAGAGGGCAGTTCTGACTTTTCGTAGCTCCATTTGACACCGTTAGCAGCAGATGTCGACGGAATGGCTTGGAGAAAAAAAAAAGTGTTATGACATAGAGGTTCACTCCAACTTTTTAGTGGCATAGAGGAATAGACCATCTTTCTTAATGGCACACGGGGAAAAGCCTCCTAGAAGAAGGGGGCAAAGCGCAAAAAGAGAAAAGAAACAAGCCAAACTCTAGTAAAACCCTAGCCCACCGGCCTCCGGCGAGGGCGCCGAGAGCCAGAAGCCGGCTGGTCGGAGAAGGCGAGGTCCTAGCAGCCTAGCCACCGCGCCGCCGAAGATGTTCTCTCCGGCAATTAGGAGGCCACACCTCCTCAACCGCAGGGACAGAGAGGAGGAATCCCCTTCACCTCCTCCTGCTGCTCCCGCCCATTCCCCGTCGCCTCGCGGATTCGCCGTGCCCGACCGCCCCGCCACCGGCACCCCAGCCCCATGGAACTCCTCCTCTCTCCTCGCTAGGTATCCCTTTCTTCTCAGCTGATTTGCTTTTGTCTTATGGCCGTATCTAATTGAGGGCCCCGGAAGCGAGTGCTGCGCGGGCACATCTGCTTTCTTCATTTTGGATTTCCGCTAGGGTAGCATGTTTAGTTGAGGCGTAGGAGCTCTGATCGTTCTATTTGTTGCGAATTTCCAGGATTTCGACATCGAAGCGAACTGACAGGGCTGGTGATTCGGACCAGATCCGACCAGTGCACGTAGCAGAGTTTCCCCGAGTTGTTCGGAATGCCCAAGCCAGCCTGCTACAGAAGAATTTCTCTGGTAACTGTTTCCACTCACTGCGTGTGCGCTATTTTACGTGCTGATAGTTTGCTTGTACTGAGCCATACATACCTGTTGCGCAACTCTTGTAGGCAAGAACATGCTTGCTGGTGGCATTGATAAAGAAACATCCCTTGCGTGGATGATATGCGGAAATGAGCTTTTTATATGGAGTTACTTGGCTTCTGTTGCAAAAGACTGTATTGTATTTGACATTCCATCTTCTCTTATCGGATACAATGATGTGAAACCCGTCCTTGGGATTCAGTGGACAGTTTGTATAATGAGATGGCATAATAGTGGTGCATCAACAAGGAACAGTGGAGAGATGTTGCATAGAAAAAGTTCAACTGGCGTGATCCTTTGCAACAAAAGAACACAAGCTGTTGCTTATTGGCCTGATATCTATGCTGAATTTAATAGGAGCCTAGTTCTTAGTTCAGGTTATGGTGAGGTGTCTGCATGTGATGCTGCATCTGATTGTTTGAGGTTTAATTCGCTTATTGCGGCTGCAGTTCCAGGATGTATTCATGAGTGCATTGCAATAGCTTCTGAGCCTGCAGGTGCTTTGTGGCTGTTCCAGTGTTCACCGGAAGGAATTCGTCAAAGAAAAGTTCATGCAGATACATTAGGAGATGGTGGTGCCGATCATTCTCAGAAAAGTAATGGTGGAAGGTCCTTGGTTTGGTTACCAAGTAATGTCTCATCTGAGGGTTCTGACCGGAAGTTCTTTTTATTGACAAAAATGAGGTGCAATGTTGGAATATCTCATTCTTGTATGACATCAATGTACAAAAATTAGGGTCTCACGGAATTGTTGGTACTGACGGAGATGTGGGCATTAAGAAAGATATAGCTGGGCAGAAAAATATATGGCTTTTGGACATGCAGATAGATGAGCATGGGAAGGAATTTAGCATTCTTGTTGCTACATTATGCAAAGATAGGGTTAGCGGGTCAAACTACACTCAGTATTCTCTTTTGACAATGCTGTACAAACCTAACCAGAAGTTTTCTTCTGAAGATAATGTAGCTAAAGTTGAAAGGTTTTTGGAGAAAAAAGCCCCCTCTCAGGTGATAATTCCTAAGGCTAGGGTAGAGGATGATGAATTCTTGTTCTCCATGAGGCTAAAAACTGGTGGTAAGCCTTCTGGTTCTGTTATCATACTGTCAGGTGATGGAACAGCAACAGTGGCCATGTATTGGAGAGGTTCCACCCGACTTTATCAGTTTGATCTGCCTTGGGATGCTGGAAAGGTCCTAGATGCTTCCATTATCCCATCAGCTGAGGACAGAGATGAAGGTGCTTGGGTTGTTCTAACAGAAAAGGCAGGAGTCTGGGCAATTCCTGAAAAAGCTGTATTAGTTGGTGGGGTTGAACCGCCAAAACGCAGCTTGTCACGAAAGGGTAGTTGTAATGAAACAATTGCTGAGGAGAAAAGGAGAAGTCAGGTCTTCAGTGCTAGTGTTGTTCCCAGGAGAGTTAGCTCTGAGGCTTGGAGTGCTGGAGAGAGGCAAAGGCCTGCATTAACTGGCATAGCTCAGCAGTCTGTGGTTGATGAAGAGTCTGAAATGCTACTGAACCGGTTATTTCATGATTTCATAATCTCCAGTGCAGTTAATGAGGCACTTCAAAAGCTTAGAGCAGCAGGAGCATTTGAGAAAGAGAGTGAGATGAACATATTTGTTCGGACGAGCAAATCCATTGTAAACACATTAGCTAAACACTGGACAACAACCAGAGAAGCTGAATTTCTTGCCTCAACAATTGTTTCATCCCTCGTTGAGAAGCAGCAAAAACATGAGAAATTCCTTCAGTTTTTTGTCTTGTCAAAGTGCCATGAAGAACTCGCTTCAAAGCAAAGTATGGATTCACTCTTGGTTTATTATCTTCATTAAACAGTGTTATTTGTTTGTAGGTTTAAGTATAGAAGCAAGATTCTAATGTAAATAACACAATTCAAATACTTCTAATTGATCTTAAAAGTCGAGTACATTTGAGAGCTGTTCTTCTTCTTCTTCTTCTTCTTCCCCATGCCATCCTTGTGAACGTTATTGTCAACAACTGATGGATTTTATCATGTACTCTACCTAATAGGAGTGTTTTAACTAGCCTTTTGTAGTCCTATTATTGTGCTGTGTTACATGGTCTTCATATATCTGATTATTAATCATTTTTCATAAGATACCACAGTTTTGCTTTCCTGAACATAGTGATGAAATGATAATAGTATGTACTCCCTCCTTTCCAAATTATAAGATGTTTTGGCTTTTCTAGATACATTGTTTTTATTATGTGTCTAGACATATTGTATATCTAAGTGCATAACAAAAACTATGTATTTAGAAAAGCCAAAAGGTCTTATAATTTGGAATGGAGGGAGTAGGACTATAGTGACAATATGGCCATACACACAGAAGCTTGATTCTGTTCTTTGAGTTTGATCGTTACTGGATTATTTTAATATAGTTCTAGTTGATAAACGAAGCAATTTGATCATTCTGTAGGAGCAGCAATGCTAACTGTCATGGAGCATGGTGAAAAGCTCTCTGGAATGGCGCACCTTAGGGAATTACAAAACACTCTTATCCAGCAACGCTCAAGCACTCATTTATCACCTCAGTCGAAAACCCAAGGTATTGGCGCCCTTTGGAACCTTATTCAGTTGGTTGGTGAGAAAGCTCGAAGAAACACGGTTCTCTTAATGGATCGTGATAATGCTGAAGTGTTCTACAGTAGGGTTTCTGATATAGAGGATCTATTTTATTGTTTATCCCATGAGCTTCAATACATCATTAGTAGAGAAGAACACCCTTCTGTTCAGATGCAACATGCACTTGAGTTAGCAAATGCTTGTATCACCTTAGTTCAGGCAGCATCACACTACAGGAAGGATCACAAGGAATGGTATTCATCTCCTGAAGGACTGATAACATGGAACAGCCAACCTGTTGTACGATCTGGAATCTGGAGTTTAGCATCCTTGATTATGGAGCTTTTGGGAGAATCAGGAGCTGCAGACATGTCAATGAAATCTAGTCTATGGTCTCAGCTGGAAGGACTCACAGATATTCTACTGGAGGCATATATAGGCCTTTTAACTGCCCAATTTGAACGTGGGCAGGAACATGGTGTGCTAGTCCAAGAATATTGTGAACGAAGAGATGAACTTCTCAGATCCCTCTACAACCTTGCTAAACAAATAGTGGAGGTCAAATACCAGGTTTGGTTTAGCTGAACATCGTTATTTTCCTAAGAACCATCATTACTGCATTAAGATGTTTAACGTTTGCAATTGATGTTATCCATTTATTTGCTTATTCGGTTATCTTATGTTTTTTTGGGTCTGATTAGTACTTGTCTGTCGTTCAGTTGGATAATGTTAATATTGTACTTATTTAATATGAGCATAGCTTATTATCTAATTGATAATGCACTGTTGTACTGGAATAGTCTTCAAAGTTCTAACTTGATTCACATATCTGTAATAGTAAATCAGGCACCATTTTGGTATTATTGGATCTGTGGTATTTGTATTTTGATGATTTAGGCTCAACTAGTTCTCCGATTGTTGTTTGATTGCTACAGTAGTCATTCAGTCTATTATTCGGTATCTGTTTTTTAGTCATAACAATTTCTGATGATAACACATACGAGTGTGGTACAGTGATCTGCCATGAATGTAAGGTTGTTAGCCTTTACTCCCTCCAGTTTGCAAGTACTCGATGCTTTGTACAAAGCCATGGTCCCCATAATGTAGCTTTGGCCACTATTTTCCATTAGGAAATAAATGAACATCCTAATAAATTTACGCTTTTAAGTACTTTTGAAGACAATGACCTTCAAGATCTAAACAAAATACCTTAAAAGTTATTATGTGTAATAGTTCTAAAAGTTTGACCCAAATCTTATACAAAACCTTAAGTATTTGCAAACCAGAGGGATAGCTTGATATTTAGTGGTAAAAAAGAAAATGGTTTCTACTGGAATGATAAAGAAGTGTGGCAAAGGTGTATTTGGATGATCTCCAATTTCGCTTACATGTTTGTGTGCTGGGTTGGTGTGGTGTCTACCTCTTTGGCAGCTGTAGAATTTCTTGAGCTTCATACATAACAACTAATATCTTTTCCTAATATATCAGGAGTCAAAAGATGGTAAGGACAATCCGGATCTGAAAGAATCTATATTTAGAAAGGCTATTTCTCCTATTTTAGCAACAGCCAAACGACATGAAGGGTACCAGACACTGTGGCAGACTTGCTATGATCTAGATGATTCAGGTCTCCTCCGCAGCCTAATGGTATAAATCACAAGCATATCTGAAACTTGTTACCAATCCCCTATTCTACTGTAGGGGATAACATGTTCAGTTTGGTTCAATAGTTTAGCATCAAATGTATTGATCATTCACTTTCTACCTTCTACCGAGACATGGTTCTACTTAAAATGTTCATCTTGTTGCAGCATGATAGTGTAGGGCCTCATGGGGGATTCAGTTTCTTTGTTTTTAAAGAGTTAGTCAACAGAGGAGACTACTCTAAGCTGTTAAGGCTAGGTGAAGAATTCCAGGAAGAGCTTGCAAGCTTTCTGAAAGAGCGGAGTGATCTACTGTGGCTTCATGAGATATGCTTAAACCAGTTCTCATCTGCTTCTGAGACCCTTCATACCTATGCTCTGCGTGGTAGTCCTGATGGAGATGCTATCTTCACAACCAGCAGAAAGCCATTATCCTTTGTTGAAAGAAGACGTCTTCTTTATCTCTCTAAAATTGCTGCAACAGCAGGTAGGTGTTTCTGCCTACTTTCATGGTATACTCTGCACTGAAACAATTCATCAGGAACTTCTCATATTCTGCATACATTTATGGCATTACACAAAATAGAATTCCCTTACATAATGAAAATGCTATTTTATCAGTTGCAAAATTTGTATAAGGAATTTGTGCAATTGTCTTGGTTATTAGTTATTTCTCATGCTTAGCAATGAGAATTTGGATTACGCCTATGCAAACCCTTTTAGTCTCATGTGGCCTCTTACTTGGAATCTTATTGTGTTTTCAAGAAAACCTGCCTGATTCTACTGAAGTTTCTGTAGAATAAGAAATGTTTAGTTACTGAATGCTTAGAAGAAAACTTTAGAGTTTAGAGAAGTGAACATAGATTTTCTCCCTCTTGAGTCTTGATAATGCATTCCTGATATATTTTCCATCAACAAATAGGTAAGGATATTGGTTATGAAGTGAAGGTTGCACGGATAGAAGCAGACATGCGGATTCTAAAACTGCAGGTGAATTGTCGTACGCATAACTTGGTTTGTATAGCTCTATTCTTTAGTCAAGTAGCCATGGCATCCGTTTCTAAATTTCATAGTAAAATGTTATCGCCTTGCATCCTGGGAGCCTAGAATATACTCAGCAATAGATCAACATCTGTTTCGTCTCACGACATAGATGCATGTTACCATGAATGTATCTTAATTGATTGCTTTCAGAATTCAAACTACATAAATTATGTGGTTTGAATGCAAGCTCTATCATATGTATTTGGGTATTCAAATCCAAGCTATACAAGAAAATGGAAAACCCTGCAGGCCATTTAGGTGTATACTTCTACATCAGTTTTCCAGATCCTGACCAAAAAAATATAAAAAGATACTGTAATCCCACTGGGTACCAGCACAACATTGTAGGCTTGTAGCTCCCTGTGAGACTGTTACTTTGAGCTATTTTTGGTTGTTTTGGAGTCCGGAGGCTAGATTGATTGAAAGTTGTTGGATGTTTGAAAGAAAAATGAAGAGAGTATGAAAAGTGAATGGGGTTAGACTGGGAATTAGCATGTAACTGTCTTGTATCAGCCCAGGGTTATTAATTCCTGAGGTCTTAACGTGGTGTGGGTGGGCTATTCCTCAAAACTTGCTTTTGAAATCATGGTATCATTGTCTTTTTCTGAGTGGAGTAGGGATGGTTAGCTGACCAGATTAATAGTAGCCCATTCTTTTCTGTACAGGAAGAAATTGTTCAGCATGATCCAGAATATGCACAAGTCAAATATACAAACACATTGCTTGGTCCATCAGAACTGATTGAGATGTGCTTGAGGAGAGACCAAGAGCTCTCCTTTAAAGCTTTTGAAGTATTTGCTTTGACAAGCCCATCATTCCGAAGCTCCAACAGAGGTCTTCTAGAGGCATGCTGGATGAATGCAACTGACCAGGATGATTGGGTAAAGCTTTCAGAGGCATCCACGTTAGAAGGTTGGAGTGACGAAGTCATCGAAGAATCTCTTCAAGCAACTGTCCTCTTCAAAGCTTCGAGGTTGTGTTACAGCCCAGATGCTGTGGTGTATGACGGCACGTTTGAGGATGTGCTGCCTGTGAAGAAAGAGGATGTACATCTGAGAGGTTTGGAGAGCAAATGCTTGTCAGTTGAAGAAGTCCTGATGCAGCACAAGGATTTTCCAGATACTGGTAAATTGATGATGACTGCAGTGATTATGGGCAAGGAACTAACTTTTACAGCCACAGAACCTGTGGAGATGGACTCATGAATAATAGTTTTAGATTTCTATGATAGACTGTCACAACATCGCAGTCATTTCATTGTAATTGCCATCGGGTAGTTTCATCATCGTAAAAATCTCGTCTTGGCAACACGGGATATGGTTGTTTCTGCTCTGCGCAGTCACAGAAACATGATTCCGTAGCCCAAGATTATCAGTTCACGCCAGTTTTTAGCATGAGCTGTGACTTCTAAACGGGGTGCCTTTTCTTTTTCTGGTTTTCTGGAGAGGAATACCTTCTGTGTTCAAATTATGTATGTCAGCATGAAAAGTTGTTCTGGAGCGAATATTTTCTATGTTTAGTTAACATTGACTAACTAAAATGTTGGACATTGTGGACGCGTGGTTTAGATAGCATGCTGATAGCAAATCTAATCTCAATCTAAAAAGGACAGAGACAATGTCTGATGATAATGGACGGCCTACGCGTTGAGTGGATGGATGATGGTGAAGCGGAAAGCAGTATAGAATACTGATTACAGAAGGAATCAGCTTATTGGGTTCATCATGGGCTCTAAAAATTTAGCCCAACTATGCAGCCAACAGCCCAACATCGGCACACGGGCTGCACTGCAGAAGCTTTGCCTTCCCCGCGTCCGGCTACTACTGCTGAGGCGTCGACATCTTCAGTTCTTCACTCCTCCGTCTTCTCATCTCAGATCCCGAACTACCAAACCCCCCCTCTCGCAGGCGGAGGAAGGCGGGGGCGGAGAAAAGAGATCGCTAATCCGTGACGGCAGCGGGCGTGATGGCGGCGGCGCTAGCTCCGGGGGTGTCCCGGAAGTTGAAGAAGGTGCTGGAGACGCGGACGGATAACCCGGATCTGCTGGCCTCGCTGGGCGCGCTCTCCACCTTCTACGTCCAGAACACCCCGCAGGCGCGCCGCAACCTCAAGTCCTCCATTGAGCAGCGCGCACTCGCCATCAACCGCCACTTCCTCGAAGCCTCGCTCCCCGCCCACAAGGTGCGGTGTTGTCACCTGCCCCTCCTTACACAGCCGCTGTGTCCTGTTTGGTGATTGCGTTGCCCTGCTCGCAGGCGCTGGATCGCGTCGAGGGGGAGGTGCACGCGCTGAACGACTCCTGGAAGAAGTGAGTTGCTTTGTTCATTGCCCTAGTGCTGTTCTTTGCTGTCTGCTCTGCTTACTCGGAAATGCCTCATGGAATATTAAGAACCAGTAACTAATAATCAGTATCTTATAGTGAGTGTTAACTAAAGCAATAAAGAGATACTAGGGCTGTGCTATAGTTGCAACGGGCTAGCGTGAAATGTCACACTTGCTCAAATGCTACCTAGAAATTTTGTTTCTCCAACAGCATTTGTTCTTGCTGACTACATCTTTTATCTATAGGTAACAAAATATAGGCTTAAACTTTCATGATATGGTTTCTTGTACTACCCAAGTTTGGTTTCTTGTACTACCCAAGTTTGGTCCCTTAAGTCCATTTAGTCTCAAGGTGTGCTTCCATCTTCTTCTACTCGTTTATATTCTTTTTATTTATGTAAGGATCGAGGAAGCATTGAGCAGTTGCAGTGCAAGTACTGGGGACATCATTAGTACAACAGAGAGGTTGCAACAGGAACTTGAGGTTATCACTCAGCGGCAAGAAATTGTGTCATGCTTCCTGCGGGATTACCAACTTTCAAATGAAGAGGTCCATTTTCTATCCAAGCAAAACTAATTGCATTAAATTATGTTTGTTTGCTATGTTGATGCCGCGTTGTCTTAAGGCCGGCATCATGATTGTATTTGTTCATGATTTTTATGTGTTGATCTTTTGTTAATGGTTAAAAGATAAATGCACTTCGGGAAGAAGAGATAGATGATAAATTCTTCAAAGCATTGCTGCATGTTCAAGAAATACACTCAAACTGCAAGGTCCTGCTGCGAACACACCACCAGGTACCATTGCTTTGTCCTCGAAGTTTGGTCGCCTTGAGCCTTTAATGCCTCAGAAAGGTGGACTATCAACTGCCGATAATAAGGTAGTCATGTTCATGAAACCCTAAAGAGAAAAACAAGTACTATGCATTTTATTTAGGGAAAAAACACAACAGGATATCATAATTATGAACTTCAATCTTGGATTTTTGTTTTTTCTCCCAAAATGCTAGCCATGTATGGAATATACTAAACAATGATTTGACATTGTGATCTTTCCAGATTTCCAATAGTTAGTTTCCTTATCAAACAGCATTAGATGTTTATATAAAATGTCCATTTTTTTTTTATATTTCTAGCGTGCTGGTTTGGAGCTTATGGATATGATGTCTGTGTACCAAGAAGGGGCTTATGAAAGATTATGCAGGTATTTCCCTATATAGTCATTTGATTTCTTCAGTGGAAGAACATTGTGAATCACCGATTACCATGAAATCAGAGAAATATTGTGAAACGAACAAGTAAAATGTTTTTTTCCCCTTCCATATTTGGTAGTGACCAGTGCTCCAATTTGACATTTTTCAGGATATATAAGTACTGCCAAACTAGCATTCTACTTTATATTTTGTATCTAGACATAGCTTATGTCAGGTGCACAACAAAAACTATGTACCTAGAAAAGCCAAAACGACTCATAATTTGGAATGGTGGG
This sequence comes from Saccharum hybrid cultivar R570, assembly GCA_038087645.1. Lineage (NCBI taxonomy): Eukaryota > Viridiplantae > Streptophyta > Magnoliopsida > Poales > Poaceae > Saccharum > Saccharum hybrid cultivar. The sequence continues at coordinate 9,535,531 of JAQSUU010000043.1, read as the reverse complement.
AGTACTACTTACTATATCATCAGATGGGGTATTAACATGCAAGCATACAACTCATCTATTTCATTGTTTTATCAGGTGGGTTCAAGCTGAATGTAAAAAATTAGGTGATACTGACAATCCTGAAGTAAGTGAGCTTTTGAAAATGGCTGTTCGCTGCCTGAAGGAAAGACCTGTACTGTTCAAGTATTGTGCAGAGGAGGTAATCTATACCTTTTATATAGCAAAGTTACCACTACCTCAAATGATATCTCATGGTGGCTATCTTCATTCACAGGTTGCCAACATGAGGCACCATGCCTTATTCAGGCGGTTTATAAGTGCTCTTACTAGAGGTGGACCTGGAGGGCTTCCAAGACCAATAGAAGTGCATGCTCATGATCCTCTTCGCTATGCAGGCGAAATGCTCGGTTGGCTACATCAGGTTTTCCTCTTACTCTACCCTTATACTACTAGACATACGCCAACATGTAATAATTCTTTTCAAATCATGCACCTGAATGTTCATTCTTTAACTTGTGAAGGCCCTGGCATCAGAAAGAGAGCTTATAGTTGTCTTGCTTGATCCTGATGCAATGACTGACAGCGGTCCAACTTCTCGACGTCAGTCTGGTAGAGATGGTGATTCCTCCAGAGGAGAACCTGATGTAACTTTTGTGCTTGATAGAATATTTGAAGGAGCATGTCGGCCATTTAAAGTTCGAGTTGAGCAAGTTTTGCAGTCACAGCCAAGCCTGATAGTTTCTTTCAAACTTAGCAATACCTTGGAATTCTATGGTTACACGGTGAGTCTTGAATAGTACCTTTTGGAGCTAAGTAAAAAAAAAGGTGTTTCCGTTTACATATAATTTCCTTCTCATTTAGATATCAGAACTGCTGGGTGAAGACACTGCACTGTGCAATACAATATGGTCACTTAGAGATGCAGCTCAGCAGACATTCTTCAATATCCTGAAGAATCGGGGAGAGAAGTTATTGCGATATCCTCCACTAGTCGCAGTTGATCTCTCTCCCCCACCAGCTGTAAGAGAAGGAATTTCTTTGCTGCTTGAGCTCATAGATACCTACAATAGCATGATGGTTCCTGCCTTTGGAAAAAGACCAAACTTTGACCCTGTTATTTCTGCATTACTGGATCCTATAATTCAGGTGAGCTTTCTGTGTCAGCTGTCAGGTTTGCCTTATAAATATAATGTTATGCAAATATCTGATGGGTGTTATTATCATATATAGCATTGATATTCTATTACTAATTGTACCCATGGTATGATTTTACAGACTTACAGAGTTATTGTAAACAGTAGCACTAATAGCAAGATATTTTCACTCTTCAGTTGTTTGATGCCATCATTTTTTTTTTTGTGTGGCTCACCCTCATGCATCAGTTTGATACTGATACTGATATCCTCTGGAAATAAAAAGAAGCTTAATGTAATGATTTTGAACAGCATACTTCAGTCAAAGAAAGTAGTCGAGTAGAGAAGACTAGGACTTGAAGAGGGTGCTTCTAATACTGGACAGATTTGAATGTGTTAAGATGCAATTTGGTCAGATGATGAGCAAATTGGACAGCTAGGCCTGACAGGCTACTAGCACCACCATATCAGTGGAAGTCATTATTGTGCATAATTTGATACTTTTTTTTTGAAAAAATGTAATAGCATTATATGAAGTAGTTCTAGCCTCTCCTAATATAATAGCGTGTATTTTCTCACATAGCACCAAACCCACTTGTAGCAGTTAGATGGATTACTTCACTACAACGATACACTTACTGCACTTTTAGGTTATTGTAGCCATACATACCAAGTAGCCAAATGCTATGGTATGTGCTACTGCTACAAAATGTTATGCTCTATACTGAGTGATAGCCCAGCAATTTCTATTGTAAAATCCTTCATTTTATTAGCATTCAACAGCAGAATAACTCTTTGTTATCTGCAGCATAACTTATTTGGTACTTATACCGATATTCCTAACTTTTCAGATGTGTGAGCAAGCTGCAGAGGCACAGAAATCAAAAGGTTCACTTGGGCGGCGTGGTAGAACAAGCTCTGATCCTAGTGGAAATAGCAGGGATTCTATATCAGTTGATGCTATTCTGTCTAAGAATTTATCTACATCGGTTCTGGTTAGTAGCAGCACTTTTAATATTTACCATGTACTCCCTCCATTCCAAATTATAAGGCGTTCTGGCTTTTCTAGATACATTGTGTTTGCTATGTATATCTAAGTGTATAGCAAAAACTATGTATCTAGAAAAGGCAAAACGTCTTATAATTTGGAATGGAGGGAGTATATAGGATGACTAGATCATATTAGGAAAGATGTAGCCACTGAACTGAGGGGGTATAGCTTGTCTATACCGGTGTTCACTTAGATTAACAGAACATGGACATTGTGTGCCAACCCTTACAGAGTTTCTTCTGACTGCAATACTGAACGTAGCATCCTTTTTTCTCGTAGTTCTTTCTCATTCTATTGCAACTGGCTATCACATGGTCTAATGAAATGTAGATGATGTGCAAGCTGATGTCTTAAAAGTTCCTTACAGTTGCAATACCAAAATTCTGACATTTTTCTAGTTTATTTCTTATTCTATTTCCAATGTTATTAGATATAGGGAAACAGTCATGATTGCTCAACTGCTAAACTGTAAACATGTCATTCTCCCATTCCTTAATAGTCTCTATGAGGAAACTGCACATGTTCTGAATTTCATGATTGGTTTTGTGGCTTTGATATTAATTTCTCCTGATTTCCTCTTTCCATTAGAATGTAATTAAAGAGGAATGATACCGATTTTTTTATGTTGCACTAAAAAAAAACATCATTCCCAGATGGAAATTGCGTGCTCTTGGTTTCATGATCAAATTGGACATTTGTTTTTCACCCAAGAAAGTTAATCTTGTTTTATATATTCAATGTAACATGCAGAGTGCCGAATCTTCATCCAAAGTCTACCTAATCAACTGCTTGTCAGCTATTCAGGAGCCATTGATGGGCCAGGAGGTTGCTACAAGCTATGTAAACAACCTGCGCTCTATGATTGAAGCACATATTCGTGCCCTTGTTGATAAAGAACTTGACAGCATTCTTAGGAAATGTGGACTGTCAAATAAGATGCCATACATAAAGGAGTATGGTAGCAAGGCTGATGCAAGGCCTCTGGCAGATATTATCAAGACGTCTCCGCAAATGCTTCTGGAATGCTTGAAGGCATTCTATGGCATTGTGACTGGAACAGAAGGTTCGTTGCCTGAATTTGAGCAACTGCAGGTTCCAAGGTTACGTTCAGACGCCTGCTATGGTCTGGCAAGAGCTCTAGCAGAATCTTATGAGCTCATTTACAGCGCAGTGATGGATCCAAATAACAGTTATCCTGACCCAAGGTCGTTGGTTAAGCACTCTCCTGAACAGATAAGAACTATACTGGAAATCTGAGGTCTTTGCGCCATGCCTTTTGATACTATGTTAAGTAGAGGTGTTTCATGCAGGAAACATTGTGATGTAAATTTCCGACTACAAGCTGTGGGTTCAATTGATTACAGAAATATTTAAGTAGAGAGACTTTTTCTGTACTCATGTATCAGTATCTGGTGTCTCACTGTCTCCTCTATTCCTTTTTATTTTATATATCAAGTTATTTTTTACTTCAGTGCTGTAATTTTGAGGTACAGCTTGACCGATAATATGATACCAGTTGTATACCAAAGCTACTATCCAAGCATGTTAATAGCTTTGATATAAAATGCCATTTTTTGAGTTCAGTAAAACATCAAAGCTCAATCGTAATTCTCAATTATTTTCAGTACCGCTTACCTGCAGCAGATTCTGCTTCAGCTCTCCTTATATTGTTTCTGTGTTTGCTTATATTATTGCGCTTTGATTCTGCTGATTAACCAGCTGCAATGATTGACTCCTGAGGAGTGCACGTTGAAGTTTGGCAGGTGTGGAAACTGGAAACAGTTGTCGGCAGTCAAGAATTCAAGATCCAAGGCTGTCTAGGTTGAAGAAAAAAAATAATCTGTCAGACATGTTACTGGGTTTGAAATATGTGTCGTCTGGTCAGTATCCTTAATTTCCGCAGTGCATATGGGGATGCTATGTCTCTTCCTTTGCACCTTTTTTACGGACGCTATAGCTCCGGCCATTTTAAAGTCGGAATATGTTGCTGCTGAAAGAAGAAAGAGTATTTAAGCGTCAAATCATCAAAGTTCACTGTTCACATAAACGGCCGTTTAGCCCGTTTTAACACTATGTAAACGCTACACGGTGGTGCTCCGTTTCCGTTTAATCATCCTTTTACCCTTTTAATTGTTCGTTTAGCCTATTTAATGGACTGTTTAACCCGAATAATGGCTAAGCGGTAGGTGACCGACTGTTTACCATTTAGCGTTTAGAAAAACATCGTCAAAGTTACAGTGAAGTTACAACGACCGATGCTAACTCCAAAATTCTACCAAGTGAGACAAGAAGATGACTTGATGCTAGCCAAATAAAAAATGATTTCTCAGCTAGCTAATAGACACTTAATCGAGCGCAAGAAACATTGGTGGTTCTGTGACAGGTTTGGCCCACGTGCATATGCACCTCGATGTTGAACGTTGTGCGGCAAGAAGAGGTACAAGTACAAGCATAGGTGCTGATGGCATGCACATTAGTTTTTCTGGCATCGATTACATTGTGGAAGTCTAACAGAGGCTACATCACTCTCCAAATTCAATACACCATAGTTCTATTATGAATCTTTTCACATAAGAAAAATTATGATAAGTCATTAGAATATATATTTAGACGCATAACGAAAGTTATATATTTAGAAAAGACTGAATAACTAATAATTTGTTTTTTTGAAAGGCGGTAAAGGTTTTGCTGGATTTTTATTAGACGAGAAAATGAGATAACGTAAAAAAAAACTCGATCCGCGGTGGCTAGACAGCCCCAAGTATTCCGGCTTAAGAAGATCTTCTCACGTAGATAAAAACCCCTGAACCCCTGCCTCACCCATACACAGCGGCATTGCAGCTCCGTGAGATGAGCTGACCACAGACCTGTACTTTGAATGTGGAGCAGACGATGGAGTTTTTTCCCTATTGGTCAATGCGGCCGAAGCCACGTATAAAGAGTGAATCACTTAGAACTCGAACTCAGACCACTCCACCAAAGGGAGGTAAGGAGCTTGCGCTGATGTGATAACTTATAGGTAATGGAGAGAATATATTAACTTATTTTAGCTGATCAAACGTGAACTACGTTAGCCCACTGCTCACGGTCTGCTTACTTTACCTAACTCACCTGTCACCTCGTAATCTAAGCAGCCGCATGGACTTTTGAACCGGCCTGCGCACACTACTAATTTCCTTTTCCCTACAATAAAATAGTGTCCAATTGCTGCTGGTTTTTCTCCTCCATTTGGTCTGATCGTGGGCTGTCTGCCCGTGCCCTGGCTGTGGATCAGGTCGGGCTCCCTTCCGTGCGTTGGCGGGCGGAATGACAAGTGGGGAGGGAGGTGGGCGACGTGTGGAGATGGTGGAACGGAACTGGAACGGGCGGCGTCGAGGTTGCCGGTCCACGCAGGCGGGGATGATGTGTGACGGCCTAAGCCGTGACCGCGACGGGAGAGCGATCTTTACGGGACGGGACCGTGTGGGAACGGGCGCCCGGCACATCACGACAGCCCCCGCGTTCCTCTGAAATGACACGATACACGACCCCAGCAAGGAGACGCCAAGAAGACGAAGCCGATCGCTTGGCGGATCCCCATGGTCGATGTAGGAATGCAGCAGACGTGTACATGCGGCGGGGGCCACCGTGTACAGTACATTATGGGGCATGAGAGGAGCAGTAGGACTCTCGGAGTTGGTCCGAATGGCCCCGGCTTTAATGCGGAATTCTGTGCCATTGAACGCAAAAAACAAAGACACCAGCCCGCGGCGGCAAGCGCACCTGTCCAATTCCAACCGCGCCTCAGCCAAACCAAACCCATCGCCGCCTCCTCGCAACGCCGCGGCGGCGGCGGCAGCCTGCCGGTCTTTGACTAAGGAGAGGAGAGATGTGGCGCGTCGCTCGGTGGCCAGCGAAGTGAGTTTCCGAGGGGAGACCACAGAGATCGATGCGGGGCTCGGCGGCGGCACTGCTGCTCCTGCAGCTGCTGCTGCTGCTGCATGCGGCAGCCGCGGGCAACGGGGGCTGCGCGCGGAGCTGCGGGGCCTTGACGGTGCAGTACCCGTTCGGCTTCTCCCCCGGCTGCGAGATACCGCTCGGGTGCGACGACCAGGCGAACGGCACCGCGTGGGTCGGCGGCGCGCGCGAGCTGGGCCTGCTCGTGTCCAACGTCACGGCGCGCGCCGTCGTGCTCGTTCTGCCCCAGGACTGCTCCCGCGGACTCAACGCCTCCATCCAGGCGCTCTTCTCGAAGAGCTACGCGCCTGGCTCGCAGAACGCGCTCGTTGTGAGCAAGTGCAGCCCGGCCTCGCCGTCGCATACCAGCAACTGCAGCGACGGCGACAGGTACCTCGACAGGTCGTCCCGGTGCAACGCCACCACCGAGCCCATCCGCTGCGTCCTGCCACCATCGATCAGCAGCAGCGCTAGCGTCCACCGTTTCTTCAACAGAATCGAGATGCAAACGCTCGCCGCAGAATGCACCGGGCTGGTATCGGCGGCGAGCTACTGGGACGCGCCGGCGCCGGCGCCGCCGGCGCTGCTGCTGGGCGTGATGGAACTGGAGTGGTGGGTGGGCGGGACGTGCCGCTGCTCGCGCGATGCCACCTGCACTCCGGTCACCACGCCGATCGCTGGGCAACAGGCGTTCCGGTGCGAGTGCCGCGAGGGGTACGACGGCGACGGCTTCGCCGACGGTGCCGGTTGCCGGAGAGGTCAGTGACGTCATTTAATTAATGCTTATTAATTATTTTCTCGGCTCCGAGTATCGTTGGTTGAATTGGTCAGTCAAATTGTGCGAGCTAGCGAATTTGTTAGAATGGTTGACTCCGCTCATGCATCCAGCTCGCGCCACCAGAATGGCTTGGACCATGGGCTCCGCTATCAACTGGCCGTAATCATATTGTCGTCTGAGCAAACCACGTGCCAGTACATTCATAATGTATCAGCCTCTTTAGATCACTTGGCTAACAAGTAGCTAAAAAATAGTCCTAATCTATTCAAATATGTAGATTATTAAGTAGATGGAGTAAACTTTAGTCTAGCGCCGAACTAACAACTAGTCCATCAGTTGGCAAATAACCCACCTAATAAGACTAATAGGTGTACATATAGCATTTAGTTTGGGGATCTAAACAGCATTCAACTAAACTTTAGGTGATTGATTCCTAGCTTGATGGTTTCTGTGGCTGATAAGCCGACTGATGATGATTTGTTGTGATAGAAAAGCACTGTACCATGACTGATAAGCTGGGCTGCGAACGATAAGGAACGTGCACGAATGATAGTGGTACGATAATTTTAAAAGATTTTTACGTCATGACAACGTCAAAATGATGTTCTCGAAACAAAGAATATGAACATGTTCCACATTTCCGGCTACTAAGGTTTGAATTGACACTAGTCGTAGGAAATGTGAAGTTTGAAACATACCCATAATATCAAACCCCAAACCACATACACGGCTAATAAAACCGCGAAAGGCTCTGCCTACCAACTTCTCTGTACTGCCTCCTTTCTTGGTACATACTTGTGAAAGGGGATTCTTGTTGGTGGATTAATACATTTTGTGATTGGGTAGTCGTTTAGAGACGAAACAACTTCGCGTGTAAAATATGTACACCTATATTTTGTGAAAGGGCTGGGATTCTTGGTACATAACTTTTCTAAAAGTTTGCAGGAGCACTACATATCATTTAGGGCTTCAGGCCTTGTTCGGTTAGTCCCCTACCCGAGGGGACTGAGGGAGATTTTGACTTATTTTCAACCCCCTCCAATCCCCACCAAACCGAACGAAGCCTAAGAAGATAATGTGAGTTCAATACATGGTTTTAGTACATAAAGAACCAAAGATCATTAACGATGTAGCCAAGTTTCCAATTAGCTTATGTCATGGATGCAAGGCTTCCCACAAGCAACTCTCATGAGGGCAATTTCTTCTATTGCCAGTTTTGCACCGACGAATTTAGTTAAGAGTATTTTGTTTCTCACCTTCCAGATGTTCTATGTCGTATGCATCAAAGCGCCACAATCGTCCTCTTTGTCTTGCCTTGTGGCCCTGCAGGAAGCCAGCCATCAATCTTCTAATATTTCATCCTCGGGCTGAGGCAATGAATTATGCCATAAACTTGCATATAACCAACTACTAGTAAAAAATATAAAATCTGAGTTTTCTATGTTTAAAATATTCTTATCATTCCTGGACGGGGCAGAGTAATCCAATGCTACTGGTGGTTGTGCACTGCCATATAAATCTTTTTGTGTCTAACTGATGCTGCCTGGAATCGTGCATGATAGGCTGCTTTTGAAACACAAGAATCCTTAGAGTTCAGACTGCATATTAAGCTGTCAACATATGGAATTTACTTTGATAATTTGACGTCCTCATTTCTCCTGATCTGTATTTTCTTCGATCTGACACTTTGATTTAATTGTTTCAGCTTCAAAATGCAATCCTTCAAAATACCTATCAGGAGATTGTGGCAAGACGATCCAAATCGCCCTTCTCGTGGCAGGTAATATAAGTTGCTCATAATATCTACTAGTACCTGATAATATTCAAAATATATCTTGATATACCTAATCTTTTCTAAGAAATGGTTGAACTGATTTTTAGCATTGCATTGATAGTTGCACAAACATCACGGCCACATATCAGTATATCATTGCATCTCTCTCTCTCTCTCTCTCTCTCTCTCTCTCTCTCTCTCTCTTAGCGAACATGTCTTTTTCCCCAGCTTCAGTCCACAGCAGAGATCCTGTAAGTTATTGTAGTGGAGATAGTGAATATATAGCACATTTTTGGATGTGCCCTGAGCACCTGGTCAAATACACTGGTGACCATTACTGAGCTAAAGTCAACGTACAACACTAATGGTAGATTGGTAGCAAATTCTCTGAAAAGAATCTAGACTGAAAGCTCGTGGAACTTTGTTCCATTATCTAAAAAAAAAGACTGAAAGTTCGTAGTATGAAGGTGGGGGGGCATCAGTCCATAAAGCACATCCAACACTGAGAAATTTAGCTTTTCTTTCAGATACATTGAAACTCTTTTGAATGAATACACCGAGAAATTTAGCTTGCGATACATTCAATCACACGGCGCGCCTCATATGGTAAGGGATTCCTACGGTAAGAAAGTAACGTCAAATCAGGCCATAGTCTTTTCGGCAGAAGGCCCAATAATTTGGCCTACATGATCCACGCTTGCGGACTGGGTTAAATTGTCGGGGCAGTCCAGGCCAGGCTGGCCTGGGCTTCATTTTCCGAGACGTTCACACGGTTGATGAGCATGAATTTGTACGTGCGCAGGGATCATGTTTGGCGCCATGGTGACGGGCGTGGGCTGCCTGGCGTACCAACTGCTGAAGCGCCGGTCCGCGTCCATCCGTACGAAGCGCAGCACGAAGCGGTTCCTGTCGGAGGCCTCCTGCGCGGTGCCCCTGTACTCGTACCGCGAGATCGAGCGCGCCACGGGCGGCTTCTCCGAGGAGAAGAGGCTGGGCACGGGCGCCTACGGCACCGTGTACGCGGGGCGGCTCAGCGACGACCGCCAGGTGGCCGTGAAGCGGATCCGGCCGCGCGACAACGGCGGCGGGGTGGAGTGCGTGATGAACGAGGTGAAGCTGCTGTCGTGCGTGTGCCACCGCAACCTGGTCCGCCTCCTCGGCTGCTGCATCGAGCAGGGGCAGCAGATCCTGGTGTACGAGTTCATGCCCAACGGCACGCTGGCGCAGCACCTCCAGCGGGAGCGAGGCCCCGCAGCGATGCCCTGGACGGTCCGCCTCGGCATCGCCGCCGAGACGGCCAAGGCCATCGCGTACCTGCACTCGGAGGTGCACCCGCCCATCTACCACCGCGACATCAAGTCCAGCAACATCCTGCTGGACTACGAGTACAACTCCAAGGTCGCCGACTTCGGGCTGTCGCGGATGGGCAACATGGGCATGGGGGACTTCTCGCACATCTCCACGGCGCCGCAGGGCACGCCGGGCTACGTCGACCCGCAGTACCACCAGAACTTCCACCTCTCCGACAGGAGCGACGTCTACAGCTTCGGCGTCGTGCTCGTGGAGATCATCACCGCCATGAAGGCCGTCGACTTCACCAGGGCGCCCAGCGAGGTGAACCTGGCGCAGCTCGCCGTGGACAGGATCGGCAGGGGCTGCGTGGACGACATCGTCGACTCGTACCTGGACCCGCACAGGGACGCCTGGACGCTCTCGTCCATCCACAAGGTGGCCGAGCTGGCGTTCCGGTGCCTGGCGTTCCACAGCGAGATGAGGCCGTCCATGACCGAGGTCGCCGACGAGCTGGAGCAGATACAGCGCAGCGGGTGGGCGCCATCGGCGGACGACGCCGCGTTCATGTCGACGTCGTCGTCGATCTCCTCGTCCGTAGCGTCGACGCGCGGCACGGACAGGTCGTGGGGTGCCGGCAGAAGCCGGACGGCGAGGGCCGTGGTGAATGCGTCGTTGGTCGTGCAAGAGACGGCGGCGAAGGGCGCAGTGGACTCTCCTGTGTCCGTGCAGGAGAGGTGGTTCAGCGAGAGGAGCTCCCCTTCCTCCAACAGCTTGCTGGGCAATAATTGCTCCCTGCACTGAACTGAAACATATACAATTGCTCGTCCTCTATACTCCAAGTATCAGCTGATTAGCTTAGAACCGTTAGATATACATTTAGAACGATGCATTTGTTGATCTGTTCTTGCGCATCGTTCGATCCCTCTTCCGGTCTTCCCTCCCGTTAATCTGGGACTGTCTGTGCATGAAATTTAGTCTTCGCTAAGCACAGAGCCAAGCTCAGAAATTGGTTGAGGGTGTAGATATACATACAAGCCACCTAAGTTTAAAGTCTGCATCGAATCGAATTTTGATGTTTATTTCTTGTTAATATAAAACTAGTCTTTCCTCGGTACTCGAGTAAATCAATGGCTGACCGGATTTGGCTTCAGCGAGACAGCGAAGTAACTTCTGCACCTTTACGTGAGCTTTGTTCTACCATTATGCAAGCGTTGGCTCCATTGAGCATGTGGGTGAGGAAACAACCAAGAATGCATGGGACCTGGTTACTAGTGGTCCATTTTTCGAACAGGCTATCCCAGCGATTATGTTTATCATTTTCTGTGTTACTACTGACTTATACTATCCGCAGGAGTTGCGGAGTTTTGGAGGAATCTGAAATTTTTCCTTTGTCATCGAACTTCTGTGTTTTGTCCACACGCTCCATCAAAATGTTTGTTATCGCAGTTTGTATGTATTTTTCAAATCCAAAAAAATATGATTCCAAATATTAGCGCCTTCTATTCCATTTGTACAGTTCTGTTATTTATATCATTCTTAAGAGGAACGTGAACTTGATGACAAATCTTTGAATAGTTCTTCTATTCAGGACGTCAACATATAACTCCGTTTAGCTTATACTGAATAATACTTGCATCCATTCTGTCACGTTGTCTCCGTACTACTTTTCCGCTCCTGTTTCACAATCGAGAAAGGGGCCCAGTATTCACTATCCTACACGTTTCCACGTAGGCACATTAGTACGCGCGTGCGTTTGTCTCTCGAATTTCACTGTCACATATTCACATCGCAGACACGTCCTAACACAAATCACAGACGCGGGTTCAACGCGTCACTCTTATCGTGCCTGTGATGACTGCAAATTTGCAGCAGAAACAGATTGCACAAAAATATACGGAGCACTATGTGCTCCAATGCAAATGGAACTCTCTAGTCAGAACTTCTCTAGCCCGTGAATATACAAAACCTATGGAGATTAACAACAGATGGTTGATGTTATACTTGATTTATCATACAAATGCTTTTTATAATACATTTCTGTTTAAAGTGCTATACCTTTTTATATAAAAATTGTAAGTCAAGTGTTTGTGTCGTTGTCTTAAACAAATTCATCTGGAACGAGAGGGACTAGTATCTGTACAGACTTTTCCTTCCTGCAACAGCAGATTTTGGCTGTGTTCGGCTGACTGTATTCTTGACTGATGCTGATGTTGATACTGATTTATTGTGAGAGAAAAATATTGTTCCATTTTGACTGATAAGCTTAAGCGAACAGATTTGCTAGAACACATTTGTTACTTTTTTAGCAACAGGCTCCATAAAAATATAGTTCGACTATTACATATCTTTTTTTTTTCCTCTAGAGGCTTATTATTGGCCATGCCGTGCCATATACGGAGTGTGCATGCATGTACACTTATAAAGTTATAACATGAGTATATTCAAAGAACAATAATGCAGCGTGCACGTCTTCGCGTGGTCCTGGCTATATATGGCCATGTAGCCCGAGGCCTGGTGTTTTGACCCGGCCAAAGCCCAACCCGGCCCGGTGACCAACAGGCCCGGGCTAGCACGGCCCGGGGGAGCAGGCCGTGCCTGGGCCGCACCCCAGGCACGCAGCCTGGCACGGGCACGGCCCAGAATAAAGCATCGGGCCGGTGGTGGCCCGTTAAATTAGCAACCTTTTGAAATTTGGCCTAACCCATAGTTCACATCTTCCATTTCCTAACCCGAAAGGCCTAATCCCACTCGGCCTCACCCCTCTCCCCCACGGCCCCACGCCATCGCACTCCTCTCGCCCGAGGCCGCTGCTGCGCTGCAGTCGTGATTCACGTGGCCCGACCGCACGACGCGAGGCTCGCGAGTCGTGACTCTCCTGTCGCTGACGCCGCTCCTCCCCCTCCACAGCCCCCGGCCGCCTCCATGGCTCCATCTCCTTCCCCGGACGTTGCTCCTCCTCCATCTCAACCTCCGACGCGAGGCTCGGCTGCCGGTGGCCGCTCCTCATCCTTCACTGCTCGCCCGCCTCGCCGACCACCCCGGCCTCGTTGCACTGGGGACGAGGGCGCGAGCTCCGCCGCCGGTGGGGTGCGCTGCCCCGGGACTTCACTCGCCAGATCCCGGCAACGTCGAGCGCCGCCACCAACCTCCCTCTCTCTCTATAGTCGCTGCCTCTCTCGGCGGGCGCTCCTCGGGCCGCTCGGCACGCAGGCCTGACCGTGCTCTCGGGCTAGCCCGGTGGCCCAACAGGCCATGCCTAGGCCGTAGGTCAGGCACGACCCGAGAGGCACGGCGGCCCATGCAGGCACAACCCCCATCGGGCCGTGCCATGCTAGGCCGGGCCGGGCCGTTGGCCATCTATAGTCCTGGCCTCCTGGGTAGGCAACCGAGCAACATTTCTCATATGCACTGTTCGCCTAAACGGCCGTTTAGTCCGTTTAAACACCGTTTAAACGGTAAACAGAAGTCAGCCGTGTTGTTTAGGCCCTAAACGGTGAATTAAACGGTTGGGCCGTTTAAACCCGTTTAAACCGTTCAATCCCGTCTAAACGGTCTAAACAAAATCAGATTAAACGTGATTAAATGAGCTAAACAACCATTTAATCTATAATTAAGTGAATTAAAGGACTATGTCTATCACAATCAACATGAAACTAATTAACATTGTAATTATATGAAGTGTTGTGGGATTTAAATTTCTTCCAACAAGATTATTTGGTAGAATATTTGATTTTTACATGTGTAAATATGTATGGGTTCTAGCAAATTTTATTTTTACCTACATAAATATGTATATTTTATTGTTATGGTACAAAACCGTTTAGGCCGTTTAACTCCGTTTAAACAGTCTAAACACTAAACGAAGGGTGACCGACTGTTTATCGTTTAGCGTTTAGGAAAAGCATATGGCCATGACGCTGCGTTCAAGCTCGCGAGCAGCAATGATCCAAACCGCCAGAAACTGAAAGCAAGGTCTGTATCTGCAAGCACCTCTCTCTCTCAGTCCTGGGCTCCTCAAATGCATTTAGGACGTGCTTCCAACGTCCGTGTGAACTCAACGGCACTCCCACAGGCCTGGTCTTGGAATTAATTTCAAATAGTTATTATTATCATCGAACAACTAAGGGTCTTTTTAGTTTCCAAAATTTTACAAAATTTTTCAAGATTCTCCGTCATATTAAATCTTTAGACATATCGAATCTTTGGACGTATATATGAAGCATTAAATATAGATAAAAAAATAAAACTAATTACACAGTTTAGACGAAATTCATGAGACGAATCTTTTAAGTCTAATTAGACCATGATTAGATACTAATTGCCAAATAAACAAAAGTGCTACAGTACTATTTCTTAAAAAATTTCGCGAACTCAACGAGCCTAACATCCAAGTATCAACGATGCGCGAGACCTTACAAACAATCTGGTAAACTTGTCTTATCCCCTCCCCTAGCGTGGCGCGCGGTGATGCTGCCGACGGTAGGTGCGGGCGCGGCCGTGGTGTGCTTCACGCGCGGAAATCGGTCGCCGTCGTCCGGCTTGAGCCCATCGAAGCAGGAAGAGTCACCCCTCCTTGCACATTGTGAATCACGTAAAATATGTATCCTGATCTCCCTAGAAAATGCGAAGTTTTGATTCCCGAGACAGGTGCGTCCAAAGGAGCCTTTCAACTAAATAAAACCTAACTTGTCACCCCTCCTTGCACATTGTGAATCACGTACGTGTAGGCGCATGCATCCAAACACAAACAATATTACTAATATGCATAAAACATCGTGAGGCTCGACCGGAGAATGAACGGGTGGTGCTCCACGTTCAATTCATGCGGTTTAGTTTAATGGTCAAGTTAGGTTTTATTTAGTTTCAGGGTGTAAAGTTTTAAGACGTTATATCGGGTGTCACATGAAGGTGTTTTATAGGTGTTTGGATAGTAATAAAAAAACAAATTACAGAATCTGTCAGTAAACCGTGAGACGAATTTATTAAGCCTAATTAATCTGTCATTAGCGTATGTGTTACTATAACATTTTATTGTCAAATCGTGGACTAATTAGACTTAAAAGATTCGTCTCGTAAAGTACTCGCAATCTACGTAATTAGTTATTTTTAGTCTATATTTAATACTCCATGCATGTGTCCCAATATCCGATGTGATAGGGTGTAAAGTTTTGGCATGGAAACTAAACAAGGCCTTAGTGTGGTGGAGGCAGGGTGCCAGATGTGGCTGACGGGAGGACAAGAGATTCTTTGATCTTGAACCAACACCGTCTGAAAAAAACGCATATCAACTAATTAATGGTAATTCTAGGTGCAGGGCGTCTGTCCGCGCCGGACGCTTCCGATGGTACGGTGGGCCATCCGCGCTAACCCAAGGACATCCCCCGATGGTAATTCTTATCTGCTCATTCACTCGCACACGCCCCAACCATTAAAAAGGAAAAAAAAACTCACCTCACGCAGCGCCGCCGCATGCCCGCACCGCCTCAACAACCACACTCTCCATTGCGCGTCCCTCTCCACCGCTCCTCTGCTCAGACAGCCGGCATCTCCACCGCGCCATAGCGCAGCAGCCCGTCTTCCTCCCTCTCCACCGTGCCTCTCGCCTCTCGCCCGCCATAGCCTTCTAGAGTGCGTGGACCCGCCGCGGCTTCTCCACTGGACTTGTCGCGTCCTTCTCCACCGAGAGTGGCGAGCTTCGCGCCACCGGCGAGGTCTACACCGGTGAACTCCACACGCCGACGAGCCTCCATTCCCAAACAAAAAGGAGATATTACGCTGAAAACGCGTGTTTGAATAGATTTATAGAGAAAGCTAGTATCAACATTTATATCTTTAAATAGTTTTATTATAAAATTTATTTCATCATTGATCTAATCATATTTTTTTAACATATTTGATCAAAATTAAGACTGATTGACTTCTTTTTTCTCGAATACCTAAAAGGTATATGCATCATTGTATTATGATCGAGAAAGTTGATTTTTTGTTTTGCATCGATGCGCCTCTTGGGAGCACTAGACGGGGCAAGCAAAGGTTTTACAGTGAGCACATCCCCGCCTAGCAGACTATGTACATGGTGACTACTCACGCAATAGACAACCTAACTTAGCTACGTCGGCATCGATCCACTGGTTGGCGACGAGGTTGATGTGCCTGAGGAGCTACGGTACCGTGCCGGAGGCGCTGTGGAAGCATCTCCCATTTCTTCCATTCCACAGTTTCCATACTACAAGTGTGAAAAGAGAGTCTGCTTCCCGCTTTTTGTCGCTAGTCCAGCCCATCCGCCATGGGTGTCACCAAGAGATTGACTGACTTGACTTCATAAAAAACAAGAATAATATTTTTATTTTGGACAGAGGGAGCAAGTAAAGATGAAAGATTTTTTGTTTGCTTCCGATGGGTAAAAATAAAATACATCCACTAGGTAACACGTCGTGCGTCTCATCAGAAATTCAGCATCACGGTAGGTTGATCGAGTTAGCTGTACATTACATGCACGCGGACAAGTAATCACAGCCTCCTCACCGGTGAAGTCACGTGTCGTGACAAGCATAAAGCCGTGCAGCCGACTAGTAGTACATCTGCACCACCCGGCCCGGCCGTCTGCAGAAACACAAGCACGGAGTGAACCAGAAGTGCTATACATCGAGTCAGCTTCCGTCTCAGCGATCCCCGTCCGACGACCATCCGCATGAAGCACAGCAGCCGAACAGCCTCCACAGTTGACATGGTGCCTATGTTTCGTGAACAATTTGTACGTTTGATGTGAATGAGAACAGCTGCAAGAATTAGTTTTATTGAGGGGAGGGCTACTCCTGCCCTAGCGCCGCCGCCGCCGCCCCGCCGTCCACCACTGCTGGCCCCCCTCCCTTCTCCTCCGGCATCTCGTCGGGGGCTGAAGGGAGTGGGGATTCATTGTTTTTAATAAGTTTTCTTAGTAGATCGAGTCATTAGAGTTAGTGTCTCTTCATGCCAAATTACTTGGTACTGGAGTTTTATCTCCTCTTTCTCTTCATCTCTGGCGACGGTGAAGGGGAAGGGTGAAATCGTCTTCTCCATGGCGGCTCCGTTAAAGATGACGGCGACAACGTTGGCATCAGCATCTTCATCGACATGACGACATGGAGACTTTTGTTTCCGGACGGCGGCATCAAGGCGGAGATGATGTCGCCGCTATAGAATAATTTTCTCCGGTCTCTTCTCCGTTTTACTGTGGTTAGATCTGGCCACGATGAAGGACTAGGGAGAATAATTTTCAGATCAGTCTTCCTCCCTCTTCGGTGGCAGAAAGAAGAAGAAGGAAGACACCAGAAAGAAGAAGTTCTTCAATTCCGCCTACAGGAATGTTGGCCGTTGTTCGTTGGGCATTTGTTCTCAGACCATTTGCCGAGTGTTTGTCTGTGCGGTCATCCATACTGCAAAGTATCTAACAGGTTTGGTTTTGAGTTGTGCTATTCACAGTGTGGGTATTATTTTGTAATTCAGAGTGCTTGTAACGTGTTAATGTACCCAGCTATCATATAATATAATTCTTCTTTCGTCGAAAAAAAACAGCTGCAAGAAACGATCGAGGGTCCCCCGCCCCCTTGCAAGAAAACCGGAGCAAAAACCATTACGCTACCGCAAGGAAACTTGTTTTCGTTGAATAGTAGCAGTCGGAAACATCGTGTCCAGGTCAGGTGAAAATGGCACGTGGGTCCTTTTTACTTATCTCTGCAGAGGCGAGGCTGAAATAGTCAAACCCCAGGCACGATATTCCACAAATATTTTGGGTTTTTAGACTAGGCGCTTGTTTAGTTTGCCTCAAGTTTAGTTGGAAATCACGAGATGAATCTTTTGAGCTTAGTTGGTCCATGATTGGACAATATTTGCCAAATAAGACGAAAGTTGTACTATTCATCGGGTTGAAATTTTCTTCAATCTAAACAAGGGCTAGACCACATCCTAACAATGCTGTTAGGCTGTTACTACCTAAGTACTATATATAGGATCTAACATCGGGTGAATCAAGTCAAGTTGTGCATCTAACATCGGGTGAACATAATAAATCAAGTCAAGTTGTGCATGATTTCCCCCACTTTGCGTAATTAGTTGCTTGGATCCCAAACTATACATGCAAATGTAGGAGTAGTTTATCGCAGCTGGACGACGACCTTTTCGTTGGGCGTTGAGTTTATCTCGCGATGGACTTGCACTTGCACCCTAAGTTTTTCTGGTTGAAAATTGCAATTCACATCACACGCCCTTGCTGCCGGTCATTGCACGAACAACGCCAAGCCAGGACATGGACGTACCGCAACTCCGGAAGCACGCTAGATAGCGGGAGAAACGCGTCCCAAGGCGCTACCACCGTTGTCACCCATGCCATCAGTGGCGGATCCAAAGGGGGGGGCTGGGGGGCTCCAGCCCCGCCTAATTTCTTGATTTCAATGCTAATTACTGTAGCAAAAACTTGATTTCACCGTTAAATCTTCGTGCAAATCAACATCTCTGTTGTTTTAGCCCCCCTTATCCCGCATCCCACATCCGCCACTGCATGCCATGCCACCACTCGATGTCGATCTGCCGCTGCCCCGTGCTACCAGTATTTATTAATTAGTGTAGCTGGATCGGGCCACAACATTTCAGGGCCAAGGCGCACGCGGAACACACGTACCAGTACCACGTGGACGTGGTCCAAGTTGCCACGGCCTTCTCTCCCGCGCGCCAAGCCGGGCTATTTGTACCCCCCGTCCTTGCGTTACCCAACACGCACTCAACGTCTCCACCAGTTCCATTCCTTGGAAAAACCTTCAAACGCCCTTGCAGTGAAGCGGACGAATTTGAGTAGAGCCCAGCGATCGATTAGAAAGAAAGAAGCAAGCATCCAAGTCTCTATGGCGAGCTCCGATCGTGGTTCGGCCAGCGCCCCCAAGGAGGTGCCGGGCAGCTACGGGCTGCCGCTGGTGGGCGCCGTGCGCGACCGCCTCGACTTCTACTACTTCCAGGGGCAGGACAAGTACTTCGAGTCCCGCGTGGAGCGCTACGGCTCCACCGTGGTGCGCTTGAACGTGCCGCCGGGCCCCTTCATGGCGCGCGACCCGCGGGTGGTGGCGGTGCTGGACGCCAAGAGCTTCCCCGTGCTCTTCGACATGGACAAGGTGGAGAAGAAGGACCTGTTCACGGGCACCTACATGCCCTCCACCTCCCTCACCGGCGGCTACCGGGTCTGCTCCTACCTCGACCCCTCCGAGCCCACCCACACCAAGGTGAAGCAGATGCTCTTCTCCCTCCTGCTCTCCCGCAAGGACGACGTCATCCCCACCTTCCGCTCCAACTTCTCCGCGCTGCTCGCCACCGTCGAGTCGGAGCTCGCCAAGGGCGGCAAGGCCGAGTTCAACAAGCTCAACGACGTCACCTCCTTCGACTTCATCGGCGAGGCCTACTTCGGCGTGCGCCCCTCGGCGACGGACCTCGGCAGCGGCGGGCCGACCAAGGCGGCCAAGTGGCTCATCTGGCAGCTCCACCCGCTCGTCACGCTCGGCCTCCCCATGGTGCTCGAGGAGCCGCTGCTCCACACGTTCCACCTCCCGCCCTTCCTCGTCAAGGGCGACTACAGGGCGCTGTACAAGTACTTCTCCACGGCGGCGAAGCAGGCGCTGGACACCGCCGAGGGCCTGGGCCTGTCGCGCGAGGAGGCCTGCCACAACCTGCTCTTCGCCACCACCTTCAACAGCTACGGGGGGCTCAAGGTGCTGTTCCCGGGCCTCCTGGCCAACGTCGCCAGCGCCGGCGAGAAGCTCCACGAGAAGCTGGTCGCCGAGATCCGCGGCGCCGTGGCCGAGGCCGGCGGCAAGGTCACCCTGGCGGCGGTGGAGAAGATGGAGCTGGCCAAGTCGGTGGTGTGGGAGTCGCTGCGCCTGGACCCGCCCGTCAAGTTCCAGTACGGGCACGCCAAGAAGGACCTGCAGATCGAGAGCCACGACGCCGTGTTCCAGGTGAAGAAGGGCGAGATGCTGTTCGGCTACCAGCCGTGCGCCACCAGGGACCCCCGCGTGTTCGGCGACACGGCCAAGGAGTTCGTGCCCGACCGCTTCGTCGGCGAGGAGGGCAGCAAGCTGCTGCAGTACGTGTACTGGTCCAACGGCCGAGAGACCGAGAACCCCAGCGTCGACAACAAGCAGTGCCCCGGCAAGAACTTTGTGGTGCTCGTTGGCAGGCTCTTCCTCGTCGAGCTCTTCCTCCGTTACGACACCTTCACCGCCGAGGTCGGCACGGAGCTGCTCGGCACAAGTGTCGTCTTCACCGGCGTCACGAAAGCTACCTCCGGCCCGGGCAGCGAGTAAGCGTCATTGGTTGGATATGATTGGAGGGTCCCATTTCCTATTTCGTCCCCTTTTTCCGCTTGTAATGGGATTTCTCTCTCTTTCCTCTTCACGTGTTTTCGGATTGGAGGTGTTTGACGCTTTTGTAATGTAATAATGCATGTTGGCATGTTGCATAAATTGCTCCAGAAATCTTATCTTTCACAAAGAAATCTACGCCACAAGCAGGCACATCATATCAACAGTAGGTACATACGCTGCACGAATCGACGACCTAATCATATCAACAGTAGGTACATACGCATACGGCTATGCTAGCACTGCTTGTAGCAACTAGTGTGTTGCAACTAAAATTTGCCTCTTTTAACTCTACCGTAATCCACAAGCTACTCGCCTACTCCATATGCCTTTTCCTAACTTTTGTTTCCAACTCTCAAGCGTGCGTGGTCAAACTTTCTGCTATGTTGCCTCCATCCAAAAAGAAATATAATCCTAAATTCGTAATGCTTTTTATAAAACAATAGCATCAACATCTGTACTTCCAAATATATTTATTATAAAAATATGTTATATAACTAATCAACAATATTTAGTCCCTTTGTTCTAAAATAGAATAATTCTTAAAATCATCATAAGTCAAACTATCTTAAGTTTAACAAATTTTATGGGAAAGAGATCGACCTTATAGGGATTTCATGTAGTACGATCCTTTGACGTCTCGGTACAACAACTACTGATAACTGATAAGGATAAAGTTTTTCTAGATAATGTGATAAGGATAAAGTTAAAAGGTAGAAAGTGCAAAACCGTTCACGCAAGCAGAACTGCAGAATATAGCAAGATGCAGCCATATACCATACCTAGTGTACGCCGAACTTTTCCCCTGTCAACTTCACGCGTGTACCTCGCGGGACTTTACTTTTTGACTATAGTAATACTAACTGCGTACAACACGTCACGCTCATCGCCGAAAATCCGGGCCTTGTTTAGATCCCAAATTCTCTCTCTAAATTCTACTATATGCAAAAAGAAGATTATCCATCACATTAAAATGCCGGTAAATGCATGGAGTACTAAATGTAGATGAAATCAAAAACTAATTGTACAGTTTTGTTATACTTTACGAGACGAATATTTTAAGTCTAATTAATCATTTTTTGGACAATTTTTTGTAATAAAAAACAAAAACTGCTACAGTGTTCCGCCAGCATAACCGAATTCGGACCTCAACTTTCGGCATCTAAACACGGCCCCCAGTAGTACCATAGATATTGTGGTAAATAAGTCGCTTAGAGTGGTACTAGAGCTCTAGGAAAACTACAATAATCGGAGTTGTGACAAATGATGGATGCATGCATCACATGGCCGATAGGCGGCTCCGTTGTGCTCCGTTTGTTTCGGTGGTGGCGATGGCTACCTTGTCACCGCCGGTCCTATGCGATTAGCCAGCCCGTTGTGATCCTTTGATGCCTGCTGTGCTGGAACGGCTGCGCGTTGCGTGTTGCGATTGCGACAGTATTATTATTGCTAACCAAATATAGTACGTACTTCATATATAATACTAATATATACGTAAGCCAAAACAATGATGGCCGATGGGTTTAACTATAGCGTCGTCCAGTCGATCTTGTCGCCGAGCTACTCCTCCCTACCAAACAAAATCGTCTGGAAATTTGGCGAAGATACCCACCACTGTAGCAGCACCCAACACATGCACTGCCTGTAGCATCAGATGCAGCGATGCAGAGGGCACGGTCACGCCTCACTGATAGGAGTGTACTGTACCTGGCTACCTGTTCTGCCCAGTCACGCATCGAGAGGCACGCACACAGATCTCGACATTCTTTAGTTCGCGAATTTTTTTTAGAAATGATACCGTAGCCCACAATTGCACTGCCGCAGTGCGGCACTGTCCCGTTCCTAGCAGGCTAGCAGCCAAGATCTTCCGATCGAGCCCGTAGCGCACTGATTGGGGTGTGGGTTCGATCGGATACTCGTACGGAGTTCCATCTGTGGCTGCGCCAACATCACGTTGATCGCGTCACGTGGAAGGTGCAACGCAATGGGCTCTAGGACACTAGGATGGATTCCTTTCTCTTTTGTGTATTTCTTTTCAATCACCGACGATTTGCAGTTGGGCAAGACATGCGTGTCAATTTGGGGGCAGTGGTGCACTGTATCATTTGTTTTTGCTTTTCATCAGCGTGTGTGCTTTGTGGTTATGTTTAACCGTTGGCTTTGGCGTACTTCTGCTCGTGTCCGTCGATTTTGTTATTCAAAACAAATAGTACTATACATATGGGCCGTTCTCTCGGTTGGGCTGTTGATGGGTCTCTATGGAGCCGCCGTCCGTCCGTGCGATTTCCTTCTCCTGCGCGGCGGCTGCGATGGGACGGCGAACCTACCCAACGGCATTACGGCAGCTGCGAGGGGGCCCATGCGGATGGAAGCCAATTAAGGCCGGACGCTAATCTTGCTCCTTTGGGCCGTGCATGCATTCGTCTCAATTCGTATAGATTAAAGTAGATTGGAGTGGAACTAAACCAAATTCTATTCCATTTCACTCCAACGTTAGGCAACAAGAGATACACATACATCATCAAAAATAGTGATATGGTATAGAAATTATGAGAAGACTGAGGATATGAGTATCATGTAGACGAAACCTACACGTATTGTTTCCAACGAATTAATTGAAAACTAAGCGAAACTTCACCGAAAGTGTTTTGTTTCATCCCCACGTGCTGAAAACTGAACTGAATAAAACTCCACAGGAAACATTTCATTTCGTAACATCATGCCACGTTAAAATACGTATTATGGAGCACGCTTCCTTTCATCATCCACACCTCACTCTCCGAAAAAAAATGCAGGAAACTTAGCACTAAGAATAGCTCCAGTAGATAAAAAATCATTTTCTCTCTTGGATAATCCTTTTGCCATATCATAAAATTGTACAACCTAATTAATGCAGTAAGCTATTATAGCCAACAGTGTTGGGTTGCCCTTATTACTTCTATTCGTGTTCCTCCATTTTGTAATGAAAAAAGTTCATTTTACCTCCCCCAACAATTAAGACAGTCTAATTTTTTCTTCTCAAACTTTAAATCCAAACATTTCTAACAAGCCTTCAAAACCGGACATCCTATGCTCAACTACCAAAACCTTTAAATTAATTAACCCCTAAACTCAGTTTAAAGTGGTTTTCAAATTGGCCTCATCTTTTTTTAGTTAAACAACAACCCGACAAATACTAGATAACATTTATAAATCACGAAATTTGACTCTAAGCTTCTAAAGTTTCCAAGAAAAATACTAGAAATAGGGTGAGACACAACAAACCCAAATACAATATTTTGAGCTTGCAAAAAATCCTTTAGAAGCTTTAAAGATTATATTTAGCTATAAGAAAATGGGAAAATATACAAAATTTCTATAAAAACTTATAGAACATTATAACTAATGTATAAACTATTTTTGACAATTTTCCACAACAAAAACACAAGATGCATCCAACATGAGGACAACGCGAAACGTGTTCATACAATGCATTTATGCTGGTTGCATGTCATATATTTGTTTTTTAGTTTTTCAAAAATGTGTTTAGACGTCTATTAGAATGTTTTGGGGATTTTTATAATTTTTTAGATTTTTTCTCATTTTCCTAGAGGTAAATATAATTTTTGAAGCTTTTAGAGATATTTTCACGAGATCTAAATATGTTATTTGCATTTAATTAGTCCCAATGTATATTTAAATTTTTGGAACTTTTAGAAGCTTATAGGCATTTTTATGTGTTTGAAAATTTTATCCAGTGTTTACCAGATTTTTAACGAAAAAAGGATAAAATCACCTCGAAAACCACTTCAAACTGGGGCATGGTAATTTAAATTGTTTTATAAGAATCAAGGGTGTAGAATGTCTATTTGTGAAATTCGAGGAGGGAAATTGTAGTGCAATAATAGTTTGGGGAGGTAAAAGAACCTTCTCTCTTTTGCACCAGATGGCAGCATACGGGCTATTCTCTCGATTGGGCTGTCTATGGGTCTCCCTATGGTAGCTTCACCCGTGCTTGCGAGGATGGTCTGCCCAAACACAGCTAACTACTCTCGCTAGCCTCAGTCGGTTCACACGGTTATCTAGGAAGAGATCCCGATGGAGATACGTAAAGGAGACAGATAAGTTGCCCGATCCTATCTAGGGAGGGATTGAGTGGATCCCTCCCATGTCACTCAAACCTCTTGAGGATTGAATCCTCTCATTTTCTTAATCCCCCTCTTCAAAAAATGCATTCAATTTTACCTGGGATGAAGCCAGGGATTGCATGGCGTGGTCATCAGCTCTAAGACACACATGTGCACATGGTGGTGGTAAACACTCAGGACCCAAAGTGCTATTATATCATGTTTAAACATGAAAATGGTTCCTAGATCCAAAACATAAATTACAATAATACCCAAAGTGCATAAATCCAAAGCATAATTATATAACCAGTTTGAAAATTCATAGGGGGGCATGTGCCCATGCTCGCCCTCCTTGTCTCCGCCCTTGCCGGCGGCGGCAGCAACGCCGCCCCCGATGACCCCGACGACGACGGCGCCTAGATTGCGGTGACCATGAAGAGCAAAACATAATGACGACAAACGGCGCCATGCAAACTGACGTGGGCACTTGTGGTGAAACTGATAATCTAATTGCAGGTGCGCTACTGAAACCGAATTGTATTACAGGCAATAGAATTAGATTACCTGCTGGCTACGACCTACGAGTCGATGGGTGCACACCAGTGTCCTTTATTGCTAAATCAGCGCTCAACGAAGGGAGCACAGCCCATGAGCACGCATGACAGCACACCTTTTCTTTTTGTCTTTTTTCCCTTTCTGTGTCAATATCAATTGAAATATATATGGTATAGATTTACATATTGGACGCCACTATTGCACGCACACGCATGCGTTAGCCTTACAGCACGCACACTCTAAATATAGAAAAATACCCAAAAACTCAACTTTCCGTCCTCGTCGGTGGAGAAAAACACATTTCCTGGACCCCACCAGAGGCAAGGACCGCTCCTCTCCCCTATTATTTTATTTCCCCTTCCAGCAAGCAACACAGGGCATCCAAAAAATGAAAATTACACAATGATCACAAAAAAATAGAACCAACCAGATCTGATACTAGAAGCAATTTAGTTTTTTTTGCATCATCTGATAAGCAAATCTGATTCTAAATATAAGTAATATAGTTCTTCTGCATAAGCAATTCAGTTGTTTTGAATAAGCAATTAAACAGTACTGCAGTTCCTACAGCATAGCAGATCATTCTAACTGATAAGCAGATCTGATCCTAACTTGGATACGTTAATGACTACTGCATATCTTACTACTAGATTTTGTTCTTACTAGTACATGGATATATGTTGTATGCACCACTCCTATAGATACACATATTGTTGCATTCAACTTTCTTTCGTTAAATGCTACACATGGTTACTCCAATGGATGTAACAACATGCTCATTTTGATGTTTGATGGTCTCACACCTGCAATTTTATAGAAGTACAAGATAAGCACATAGATGATAGTGAGAACTAATGAAAAAATATTTAAATCAACTGAGTTGTGAACAACCAAGCCTTAAAATTGAGTTGAGGACAACCAAGCCTCAAAATTTCAACTTTCTTCAAAAAGTTCTACACTGGTTTCACAGAGGTCATAGGGCATACTTTTGGTGTTGACACACATAATTACTACCATGATACTAATAACTTGTCTGACTAATGGTATTAATTTGTTTACCAGATTACTAATAAATTGCCTGACTAATATCTCAGTTGTTTCGCAGGTTTAGGACAATAAAAAAGTAGTGTCCTACTCCTATTTGTGCTGCAGATTTTCTATCTCAAGCATTTGAAGCACAGAGGACATCACCTATGTTGGGTTGACACATTTTTAGTGTTGACACACATAATTGCTACCATGATACTAATAACTTACCTGACTAATGGTATTAATTTACTTACCGGACTACTAACAAATTGCCTAACTAATAACTTGCCTACACACATAATTCCAGAGTTCTCATTGAGTCTAACACCTCAAACCTTTTGTTTCGCAGGGTTCAGGACAATAAAAAAGTAATGTCCTACTTGTGCTGTAGATTTTCTATCTCCAAGAATTTGGAGCACAAGAGAACATCATCTATGTTGGGTTGGTTATTATCGATGACATTCACTGTGGAAGAAAAAAATATCATATATGACGATCCCTGAAAATACATGTGAAGATATGAACTTACCATATGATGGTGGTCTAGATGGTTATATTTAGGCCAAGATACACGTGAGATCTCAGTCCTAGCTAGGTCATCCTCCTGGATGAAAATATGCAAAAAAAACAGCAACAAATTGCGTTAACAAATTAAGAAAATTGCTAATAAAAATATGAAAAATTACTTGATACTAAATAGAAGAATTGCTTATGTACAGATTTACAGTACAAAGAATAATAGAGGCGACCAGCTGCTAGCTAGCAAATTAATTAGAGGCTGTTAACTAAACTGTAGCGTGACTAAAAGTACTCATTATGCTCTCAACACTAGACGTTGCTAGCTAGCTGTTCATAGAAGCAGTGGAAGCAACATCGCATACAGGTGGTGTGGCAAGGTGCTGCAGCCCAGCCATAAAGCCAGAGAAAGAGTAGCAGCAAAACAAAACAAAACAAAACAAAACAAAATAAAACAAAACAAAACAAAGTTATAGTATTGATACTAGGCGCTGCCGATGTGGCTTTTAAGACTAGTGTATGTTGTTGCTATGCTTCTTAGTGGAAGAGCAAACTGCTTGCTCCTCTTAGCAGAGGCATGACATTGGCAAAAATGACATTGACATGGCAACAGAAACAACAACAAGGAGGCATGTTAAATTATGTTCAATTAAAGCTGCTAAAGCCTGAACAGTGGGAGACAAAGTAACAAGTGCAGAGACATGGGCCTCTAAATTAGTGGGAGCTACCCAAGTGTAGGGCATGGGCCTCTAAATATGTACAGGATCAAAGTACCAATGTTGACAACGATGAATAACAATATCTGTTGGTGATGTATGTATTCTGAAAAAATAAGTATCTATGTTTATTTGCAACCCACAACCCCACCCCCATCCCCGGTTTATTTGCAAAAAAAGAGATTCGATTAAAGACGCAAGTTCCTAACTAACATGATCTAGAAATCCAAACCAATCATCCTCCGATATGATTTCCTCTCACCACATATGTACTTATTTACATATATTGCACATCATCATACCTGCTTTGTGCTTTGTGCTTTGTGCTTTGTACTCTACAACAAAGAACCTCCATGTTTAGAATAACAATAGCCCTGTGATAACAATCAACTTATCAGAAGAGCAAATAGAAACATGAAAAATCCGTGCATAAACCACAACACAATAAAATATGGTAATCAACCTGCTCAGCTACAATTATTTGGTTGTGGCTGCAGTTTATTGCAGTTATTCCTACAATATAGTCTAGATTAATTTTTTTGCAGCCAAAATAACAGCGGTCGGCTAAAAAAGAAGCTACATTTTCTTAGGCAATTTAAGTGTCATTTATTAGGCAACAATATCTTCTTAAATAAGCAATTTTTTATTATGAAAAAGCAAGTATAGTGTTCAAAATCAGCAACAAAGCATTTTAGTCCTAACAATAATACCTGAGCAGTAATTAGTAGCAAAAGAATTCACATAGGAATTAGGATCATGTATTTTATCTCTATCTACAATCAAATTTCAAATCTGGGTAGAAAGACAGTGTCAGCTATTAAAATTCTGCTCATGCACCAAACAGGTTTGACAAAAATTAACTATCATATGCCTAAGGCTGTAGTAGGCGCAGTTGCAACCAGTGTAGCCGAGCAGAGCCATGGGTGATTTTTTTCTTTGATATAAAGGAGAGTTGTGTATCATTATATTAAGAATGAAAAATGGGGCAAAAACCCTTACAAACACACCATCTGGGTGATGTCATAGGCTTTGACAACTGTATGTCTATTATATAGATACCAAATCACTTAAAAAAGCTTCAAAGAAAAGGTTTACTGTAAACTAAGGGTGATAGACAATCTAATAATTTTCTGTTCTGCCTTTGATCAAAAGAAGACAACAAAAAATCTCAAAATTATTTTGTGTACATGGACACTGCTAGGTCATCTGATCCTAAAATAACTTCCGTATCATTAACTCCAAAAGATACAATTTGTCAAAAAAAAAAGAAATCCAAAAGATAGAAGGATCCCGAGTTTGTTATATGTTATTCGGTTATTTGATGTGGCCTGCATTATATGCCCAAACAAACCTAAACAATTCCCACGTCCCCTTACCCCATCTAGCATTTTCAGAAACTTTAGGCAATGAATCAAAAATGAACACAGCAAAATCTTAAAGCCCTGGGAGTAATAGAAAGGGGACTAACAGTGTTGGTCCAGCATTTCCGAAAACTTTCAACAATGAATCAGAATTTAGAAATAGATATAATAACAAGATCTGAAAGTAGACAGGGATAGTTGCATAGGAAAAACTCAAAAGCCTTTATATATGGTACCACTATTGCTTCTATGTTTGTTTGATCTAGTGGTAGCATATGACATGTTTGTGGGCTTGCAAACCTAGTGTTGAATCTAGAAAATGAGCTCATGATGTGTAATTCAACATGGTCAAGATAACCCTTATACTTTATGAGGTGTGAAGAAGCTTGTCCTTGGATCAAACCGAATTAAATATTCTAGGCAAGTGATCTAGATTGAACCATAATTTAGACTCCCTCATATTGATTGACTTGACTCTCACTAATATTGGCACCTTTTGGTGATTGTTGACAAAGGGGGGGAGAAAAGTCACAAAGATAAAAAGTTAAGTTGTAAAGGGGGAGAAAGATATAGTAAGGGGAAGAGAAATCAAAGATATGACATTGGAAAGGGATCAATTAAAATTGAGCACACAAGTATGGGGAGCAAGCTCATGAATTATTTGTTGTATTTGTATGTGCATTAACATGATGAATTGTTGCATTGCAAAGCTTAAATTCATATTCATGATTGTATGGTGATTGCTAGAAATAGAACTTGAATGATGATTTGTTGAGAGTAGCTTTACAAGTGGTTTCTAGACACTCTTTGCTTATAATGTTGATCTCTCGGGGTACTTTAGTGTTTGTGATCTTTACAAGTGATGTATTACGAGTGGTGTCTAGCTACATCGATGCTAAGGATGGTATATAAAGGCAGCTCCGATTGGTATCACGCTTCAAAGGTCCATTCTATATACCTTAGCATCAATTTGATAGTAGTAACTCTTCCAAAATTCAAATCCATACATATGTGCACAATTGAACCAAACTCATGGAAGCACATATATAGGGGAAGCTAATACTATCGAAATTGAAAATTGATTTCATTTCATATCTTTGTGATGGTTGTCATCAATTACCAAAAAAGGGGAGATTGAAAGCCCAAGTTTGGTTTTGGTAATTAATGACACCAAGTTGCTAATGCTATTGTATCAAGTGTGATTAAGCTAGGCATAAGCAACATGTGATGGAGGTGGAAATGGCATGGAGAGATGGCCACAAGACCACATGATTTGGTGCATGAAATGATGAGCAAGATCATGATGGAATGCACAAAAAATGATGGACATGATGATCAAATGGAACGAAGGGTCTAAGAGCGCAAGGCAAAGGTATAACCATAGATTTTTCCTTTTGCCGGTCTAAGATGAGTAGAGAAGTGATTGACCGGGTTTAGGATACATAGCCGACTATCAAGAGGGACAATCACGGTTAGCTCAGGAATCAAGTACCACTAGATCAATGTCTTGAGCATATGCATTAGGATCTAGTAGAGAGCTAACATAGCGCCTTGAAAAAATGTTTGTGAAATGCTAGCACACATGCACACAATGGTGTACACTTGGTGGTGTTAGCACTTTTGCGAAGGCGATGGAGTTTAAGCGGTAGAGAGGGGTTTGGGTTCCTCTCTCCCTCCCGCCGAGCTTGCGAGGCGGGATTCGGCGCTTTTTGGGGAAGTGAAACGCATATTTTCTACTGCGCCGGAGGCGGAGAAACGGAGGCGTAAGTCCGGTGTGTTTCTCACTGAAAAGCAGTGACCGGACGCAGGACCGGATGCGGTCCAGGGTGGACCTGCGCGTCCGATCAGCTCAAGTCGAGGGCAGAGGTGCTGTATGCCTAGGGTTTGTGACCGGACGCTGGTCTGGCCTGACCAGTGCGTCTGGTCAGTTCACCTAGGCGCAGAGGAAAGGTGCACGCAGAACGCACGACCGGCGCGTCCGTTGGTCCCCAGGACCGGAGCGTCCAGTTAGTAACGCGACACGATCGGACGCGGTAGCGCGTCCGGTCACGTGCGACCGGATGCGTTCGGTCGCGGTGGGAGCTCTTTGGACTCTGACCAGACGCTGGGTGCAGCGCGTCCGGTCAAACGGTGAAGCGCGTCCGGTCATGGCAACGGCTCTCTCTGACGCGCGTGATTACTGTTTGTCCTGTAGTGACCGGACGCGTTCGGTCACCCTGGCCGGTGCGTCCGGTCATCACGTTTTGCACTACGTCGTCTGGTAATGGCTAGCTGCGTACCCCTTCGCTATAAATAGAAGTTGGCCGGGGTTTAAAGGTAGCTCTTGCATATTTTGAGACCTAGAGACATCCTTTGAGCTAGAGAACAACCCTCCACTCATCTTTTGCTTGGTTGCACATCTTGAGTGAGATTGAGTGAGATTCAAGTGCATTGCTTGAGAGTTGCATTCTAGAGGCACTTGATCTTTGAGTTGCTGCAGATTTCTTGTTACTCTTTCGTGTTTCCTGACACGGTAGACGGCTTGGAGCAGCGAAGGTGATTGAGCTCGCAATTGGAGATTGTTGGAGCCCTCACCAAGTGTTGTAAGGGGTTCTTGATCCTTCCCCGCGGGAGTTCGCAAATTGTATACTCTAGTGGAGCTCGTGGCTTGGAGGATCCCCATCTTGTGTGCGGTTGTGCGGCGCCCGTCGAGGGCTCGACTCTTGATAGTCGATTAGCTCGCGAACCGACAAGTGGATGCATCGCCACAACGAGGAGTAGCTTACCGAAAAGCAAGTGAACCTCGATAAAAAAATCTTGTGTCATCTCTTTGCCGAGGATTTCTCTTGTGATTGCTCATTGTGATTGATTCTTCGAGTGCATTGCTTCTCAACATCGTTGGTATAAGAATCAAGTCACTTGCTCTTTACTTTCTTGTACTAGTCGTTGTGTAGTTTGCTTAGTGTAGCCTTTATCACATAGGAGTAAGAAGCTTGGTGACTTAGCCTTGTTGGTGTGTTTTAGAGATCATAGCCTTGCTTCACTAGTATTGTATAGGTGGCTTGCATAGTGTATTTAAGTTAGTGCTAGAATTAGCTTAGCCATCTTTTATACTAACGTGGTTGTTTAGAGAAGCTTGTAGAAGTTTTAAATAGGCTATTCACTCCCTCTCTAGCTTTTGGACCTTGCACCACTTCGCCCTTTGGATCTAGCATAGAGGGAGGAGGAGGAGGCCTACCTAGCATGGATCCACCGTCTCCACGGTCGGATCTGCCATGGCTGCCACCCGGAACTCTAAGGAGCTCGTCTGAACCTTCTACTCCCCAGAGAGAGAAAGGAGCCGCATCGGGAGGTGGTGGGGCGTGGGCGCGCGCACGGCACGGGCGCGGGCAGCGCGGTCGCCACCGGGGGAGACCTCACCGGTCGTCGACGACGAGAGAGAGCGCACGAGAGAGAGGGAGGTAGAAGAGGAGCTGAAGTGAGAAGTCGAAATGAGTCGGATGGGTGTGCGGGGTGGGAGTGAGTGTGCGCCGAGTCGACGACGTGTCGGTTCGCGGCTCGCCAAACGCTGCGCGTCGGATAGGTGCATGCGTGCGATAAGACAATGGCGCGACCGGCCTGAAAGAAGTCTTTACCTTACATATTTACTTCCAACCTTTGAAAATATTGCCACATAATCTTTCATTATTTTTATTATTCCTTTCATATATTAATTTATGAACTTTAAAAGCTCGATCTCCTTAATGAAATACACGTGAAGTCGTGTTCTAGAAAAAAAACTTTAAAAGCTCGATTTAAAATAATGAAAACTGATAAAACAGTTAGAATAATTTTAATGAACCATTTCTTTTATTAATGAAATATAGTATTTTTAAATTTGATATAACAAATTGGAGAATGCTACATCCTTATTTATTACAGTACTAATCACAAGAAGAAAATACAGTACACACGCTCTCACAATAATAATAAATATACACGCTTCTCCAGAGAGAAATTGCTAAAGCGCAAGATCACAGGAGTTAATCGGCAATCAAGCCACGGTACATTTGAGACGGTGCTGCGTCATGGGTCAACTTGAAACACGGTGGTCGCAATCGCACTAGGCATCAGGTTTCATCTCATGCTTGATGGCCGCCACCAGCTGGTTGTAAGCCTCGCTCCAGGCTTTCTTCATCTCGAGGCTCCACATGTCAGCGGGGAGCGCCTCCTTTATGGTCTCAAGCAGCGCGAACCTCGTCACCTGTATCGTGATCAAAACACGAGCGGTATTACAATTATTATTTCACAAGCGTGCTCAATTTCAATTCTGTGACATCATCATTCAATCTAGAAGACAAGAACGCTTTCGTTCTGTCTTTCCAAGTCAGGATTGACAATTGGGGGCCCGGCCCGGTTGCATGTTGACTTGCCTCAAAGTGGCCATCTGCGACGCCGTACTTCAAGTGCGTGGCGCCCAGCCTCTTGAGAGTGGTCTCCCTCACGGTGACCTTCCCGGCCTTGCGAAGCTGCGCCGCCGCCTCGCAAGTCTGCAGCATTGACAGCGACACACACTTTTTCCTGTCAGTCCTTGTCGTTCGATTTCGATCGCGTGAAAAATCTCACACGCACCATCACATCTCGATCGATTCTAGCGTGAGAACGTACCATGACAAAGACGGACATGGCATGCGTCTTGAGCTTAGGGTTCTTCTCCAGCGGCACGTCGGAGTCGCGCAGGAACGAGAACATCTGCTTCGCCGACGGCGCGATCTCAAAGACCCTGCAGGCAGTCAGCAGGAGCGGACGGCGGCGGCCCATGAATCAAAAGGAGCAAGGCGATGACCGCCGGCGGCACTGGCGGAGCCAGGGGGGCAGGCAGGGGCCATGGCCCCCCAACATCACACCAAAAAAATTTTAGGTAGTATATAATTCAATAATCCATATTAGAAATATATAATAAAAGCTTTGTCATATATTTTTTATGACTTCTGGACAATAAAATCACACAAATTTGTATTTTATCTTTGGATGAGCCCATCCATAGTATAAAAATTCAAACAAATAAGCTACACTTAGTTATTTTATGGTTGAAATTCTTCGACCGGCCCCCCTATCTATAGTTTCTGGCTCCGCCGCTGGCCGGCGGTGCAATGCAACCCAAACGCAGGCAGTAGCACTAGCACAGGGATACCAATAACATACTTGAGGAAGAAGCGGAGGCCCAGGTTGGCCGAGTCCTTCTTCATGATGGCCCACGACTTGAGCACCAGCGCCTCCTGCTCCTCGCTGAAGACGACCGCGCCGTTCCCCTCCGCGAGCGCCATGCCTGTTGTCTGTTGATTGGGCTTGTTGTGCTAGCTTGGCTGCAGAGCTGTGTCAATTCCCTGAGCACTGGACACTGGTGGGATTGCACGTTCCGGTTTTTGAGTGGGAAATTGGGTGTGATAAGAGCCGAAGTGGAGCACAAGTTTATATAGGTGGATCGGCCCAGGCGAGGGCGGCCCTTGGGGCACCTGACGAGCCAAGACGCGTGGATCGGCTACCAGTGGGCAGTGGCCATGTTGCGTTGCTCCTATGTTAGTAGCGGTACGCAATTACGCATACAGCACGGAGTCGGGGGCTAAGGCCAAACCGTGTGCCGCAGCGAGGGTGGGTTGGTTGGGGGCTTGGGAGCTGGCGGCAGCGGCGAGGAGGCCAGCAGGCAGCGGCTCCAGCGTAAGTCAATAACGTGGGCGGCTAAGCGCGCGGAGAGCAAAACAGCGGCGGGTTTTAGTAATAGCAAAGGAAATCAAGTCAAAGTCTCGTTCGTCGTCCCCGTTCTTTCTTCTCCACCAAGAAGCAGGAGTCGTGCTCGTTTCCAAACATCCACGGGACGTTCCGAGAACGCCGGGCAAACTTAAGTGCCCGGTCCGGTTGTTCCTGCGCCGAGTTGGTCAGGTCTGGACGGGCCTAACTTTGTATGGAGTACAGTGTTATACTCACGGTAACCAAGCCCTGATCTTCATTGGAACGTGTTTCCGATTTCGGCGAGCCTAGCACCCTGACGTCGGGCCCTAGGCCTGCGTCCGGACACGGCTCCCGTTCGGCGCAACCTCTGCGCCCTCTCACATACGCTGCACCAGCGCAACAGGGCCGCGCCCACATCACCACGTGCATGCGCCCCTGCTCCTAAACCGCGACGTACGTAGCCTCCTCTGCCCAGCGCCCATCCCGCTCTGAAGGCCGCGTCCGTCCGTATGAAGCTCCCTCGCTTGCGCTCGACGCATACAGCTCCCTCGTCCCGTGCCCATCGCCCTCCCTCGTTCGTATGGATGCCCTGCCGGCTCCGGGAGAGACGATGCAGAAGAATGTGGGATGAGGAGAGATACAACACCAGATCTACTTTTGAAACATCCAAATATAACGGCCGCAACGTACGTTTGAAGGCAGTTGAAACACTTGAAACATGCTTATGAAACACTTAACACACCTGAAAATCATACGCAATATTCAAATAAACATAATTGCAACATGTTTCTGAAAAACACAGATGAAACATACCTTTGAAACATCTGAAACACTCAAAACATACTATTGCAACATGCCTCTGAAAACAATTGCAACAATATATAACATGTGCAACATCCCCGATCTACTTTTGCAACATCCATGTGACTCAACTGCAACGTATCTATGAAACATCTGAAACAATTAAAACATACCATTGCAATATAGGAGGGAGAGAGAGGGGGGGGGAGAGAGAGAGAGCGTCTGGCGCGGGGAGCGCCATGGCAGCTCAGATCTGCGGGCATTGGGGGCTCCCGGTGCGGGAGTAGGGCCCCGCGCCTGCGCTGGGGCTGCCGCTGGGGTTGCGCTCATCCCCGCATCGGAGTTGAGGGCGAGGGTGGCCACGTGGATCAGAGCTCGTGCTCGCGTCAGGGACGCCTCCGCATCAAAGCGGGAGGAGGGAGAGGGAGGCAGCAGGGCGCATGGCTCGTGCGACGCACGTGGGGGCAGGGGCAGGGTGCAGCTCGGCAGAGGAGCGTTGTGGCATGGACGCAGCGGGTGCAGAGATGCCACGGTGTCAGAAGGGTCACGGTAGGAATAAGCGGGTGTGGAAATGAGCAGCCGGTCGTCCGTCCGGACGTCGTTCCGCTTTCTCTTGAAACGAGTTGGTTTGTGTGAACCTCCTGGTGTAAAGTTTCTTCGAATTTCTTGCGTTCCAAACGGCCAGGTAAGCGGGGGAATTCAGGTGCCACACTATTCACTATGGTTGACAGCAGAGGCATACTAGTACTAGTCAATCAGATGATGTCTCGCGTCCCTCTCTCTCTGTACATACAACATACCCCCCCGCCCCGCAGTGTGCCGCCGCGCATCTCAAAACTTGTTACACCTCGGGCTCGGCTCGGCACGGGCACGGACCCACGACGATCTGATGGATCACAGATCAGCACGCAGCGGCGCACTGACCGGGCCGCCTTTCTCGAACTGCCGGCTGCACGCGGGGGACCCGCCGACCAGCTCCTTGGCCAGCAGGTACCGGAACGCCAGGTTGTGGGCCTTCCACTCCACGCCGGCGCCGGCGCCGCCGCCCCTGCCGCGCGCCCGCCCGGCCTGCTGCTGGCTCCGGCGCACGGCGTCCCGGAGGCCCTCGGGCAGGTGGCACTCGACCGCGGCCACCACCTCCTGCGCCCCCAACCCGGCGTCCCTCGCGTACAGCTCCAGGGCCTTGGGGAGGATGATCTTGTGCTGCCCCCGCCCGCGGACGCCCACGTTGGCGCGGATGTACTCCTCCTTCGCCGCCTCCAGCTGCTGGAACAGCCTCTTCGGGCTGTACAGCCGCACCTGCAAAGTTACAGTTGGATTGGATTCGAAGAGATGAGTGCTTCGGAGCTATCGTGGTACTCGTACGTGATGTGCGCGTGTCCCCATGGAGCTGGTGTACTGGGTGTGCGTTTGATGCAGCGTACTAGAACGTGCTACGTACCACTGGGTCCGAGTAGCTGCCGGAGGACAGTGCGAAGTGCACCAGCGGCTCGGGGCGGTCCACGGCGAAGCCTTGCAGCTCGTCCTTGTCCCTGCTGGACTTCCATTTCGGGTAGAGCAGCAGCCGAAGCCACTGCATGATTCATTCAGAAGGAACCACCATGAATCGACTGACCAGTGTTAGACCGAGGCCTGAATCAAAATAAACAGAATGCAGGAGGGGGGGAGAAGGCAGAACAAACCTGTCCAGAAGAGTGTGCTCGGCAGCACAGGATCTGGTACTCTATCAGCTCCGCGTTTACTCTTTGGCCACTAATGATGTAGGATACCTGTGGCACAAAACATGCCGTCAGACTCAAGTTCAAATCAGGCTGAGATTTATAATTCGATATAGGTCTTTCCACCTTGGTAAGCAGTATTCTTTTTCTGTTACTCTGTGGAATCCCATACTCGATATGGGCCTGAGAAAAAGAAGGATAAATGTTTAGATTGAAACCCATCAGCTCAAGAAGTTGAGTAAGATATCGAGGTTCAGGGCAAGATAATAGTTTACATGCATCATCATCGCATTATGCACATTGATCCAGAAAGCAAGCTTCTCTTCGTTTTTCATTCCACTGAGATCAACACTTTCTAGAAGCTGTACAAGTGACCTATAAAGTGGAACCTGCAGCTAGTCAGCAAATACTTGTAATTTGATCCCTAAACTGGAACTGGAAGAGAGAAAAAAATGGCTTGTCAAATACTCACATATATTTGCGCAGCATATCCTTAACGTCAGCAGACCTCTGATCACCCTTGCAAAGAGCAGACACCTCTATCACAGAATCATATTGCAGCCCCAGCTCCCTTGATTCACCATTGCCTAGTTCGTTGTCCTGCCACGCCTCAATGAAGCTCTCTTTCCTGCACCTGGGGCTCCATATATCTGCAGTATATTTGGAAGATAGTCCACTTGCTGAAGAAAAGGATGAGCATGGTGAGGGGAAGAAGGCATGCTGCACGGCAGGGACGTCTCTCAGCCTTATGTATATGGCTGCAATGCATTTGATCATGTCCTCAGATATCTTGTTAGGCGTTTGAGGAACATGGTCCGCAACCCTGGTCCCCAAGATGTCTGCCAAACTCACAATGCCAGGATCCATGCATTTTCCTTCCTGATCATCGGTCCAGATTATGTTAGGATTTCAGCACATCAAATTTGCCACCATACAAAATGTACTACCTTCGTCCTAAAATATAAGGGAGCGATTCTGGCTATGCACTTGACAGGTGCATAGCTAGAATCCCTTATAGTTCAAGATGGAAGTACCACTAACTAAGCCCTGCAGCAAACCTATCAAAATACTTTAGAACCAAAGAGATGTCAGACATCATTTTGTACCTCAACAAAAGATAGAGGTGAAGTATGGCATGGTTTCAGAGCTCTAGCAAGGTTGTTTGCTGACGGAGATACCCTTACAGAACGGTGCAGGAGCGAGGAATGGCTGCGTCCAATATTGATCTTTTCATTGCTACTCTCGATTGTAGAAGCTGTAGGTGTGGACTTGCGTGCCATGACCATTCGACTGGACTGGATTAGTTGGTGTTTCCTTGGGGTCGAGAAGTTGAGCTCTGAAGCTTCAGATAGTATGCCTGAAAAGGATCTTGCTGGCTGCTTGTTACTTTCCACATCACAAGCAGAATTCACAGGGGAAAATTGTTGTTCAAAGGCCTTTCGGTATAGTGTTAGGAGATGTTGCTCCAAGCATATGACCTCTAGCTCGAGTACTGCAATCTCCTTTATTAGCTCCTCAGTCGGCTGAGATGGCATGGAAGAAAGAAAGAGGCTATGTGTTAAGTGAAAAGTCTTGTCTTCAGAAAAAAAAAAACATGGTGTGGAAGTAAAACATTAGAATAATATATTAATATGGTAAATCTTTCCACACTTTTTTTTAGCTCGTCCAGATTCTGAACTGTATAAGAGAAGGACTTTCACCTTTGGAATGCAGTTCTCACTTGATGTATGAATAGCACAAGGCTTGTAACCTAGTGCTTTCTCAAGAGCACAGCGCATGATGAATTGGATCATTCAGTCGCTTTTCAAGGACTTGGACCTGCAGAACTAGCATGGTAAGTATGAAAAACCAGGTAGAAAAATCATCACACATATATTGCAAGAATGAATTGTGCTACTCATGGAGGGTTTTTTTTTTGACAGGTCCCGGAGGGGAGGAGACTCCCCCATCTGATTGGATTGCATTGGAGGGCAATAACAAATGCTAAGGGAGGGAGTACTCAACAACGTTTACAGTTGCATGAGGGGTTGTGAGAGGGTTACAGCAGCGAGTTTACAGGGGCGTTACATATTTGGAAACATAGCTAAACACTAGGCATTCACCACCAAAGAGTTTTCTGCAGGCAATCAGTAACGCCAGAGTTGCCACCTCCTTTGCAGGCTTGCAGCAGTGAGTAAGCGATATTTGGTGCCTAGGTGTGAGCTCTTTTACTATCCTTGAGAGCACCAAGAGGTATCACAATTATATTGACATTCTTATACTGGCATATGCAATTTGGTGAAGAAAACATGACAAAAATAAATACTCCCTCCAATCCAATAACCTCAGAAACAACTAGCTGAGACAGGTCTGGAATGAACAATACGTATGGCTAGGGGGGAGAAGATCTGATATCTGATTTTACCTCACGCTTCAAGGAGCATGGAAGCTCAGTAGCTCTGGACGGCATCTTGCTGGTGCTATTCTGGTCCTTGAGTTCTCCGGCATCTTTCTATTCAACGGACATTGTACAAGAGCCAAGCAGAACAAAAATTAGATAATATTTTCAGGAGACTGAAGAAGCAAGTGTTAGTCTCGCATTTTCAACAACCGCAGACGCAGAGTTACCTGTTGATGCTGAGCGTGGCACCTCGGCGAAGACGAATCCGCGCTATCCATTCTGAGCACTCTGATAGAATCGCTGCAAATGCAAAATCCCCAAGGGCATTAGCCTAGGACCGCTTCTAAAACACAGGAACCGTCTTTCTCGGCTAAGACTAATTTCTGTAATTTGACAGCAGCAATGCTCCAAGCAGGGTTTTGCAAGCAGCAAACTTAAAACGCAGGTTCGTCAGACTGAACAAGGCAAACAGGGAGGGAGCTCACCTCTTGGAGCGGTTGTGAGACATTGCCAGTTAGCAAGGGGGCTAGCGGCTACAGGTCAACAGCTTCTCCGCCGGGAGCTGACACAGAGCTCAACCAGGCCTTCGCCATTGCTATCTTGCGGCTAGGTAAGCAAACCGTTGAAATCTGCCACCCGCATTGAAGGTTAAAGAACCGAAGGGAGCAGATGGGCTACAGGTAGAGGCTAGAAAGGGAGACGGCAGCGTCTACCTGCCTCACATCACAGGTGAATCATCCGCAGCAAGTGGAGGCCGGAGCTGTTGCCGAGGAGTCGATCACCTACTAAAGCCTTGACTTGTTGATTGTTTCTCGGCTGAAAGTTCCTCCTCCTTCCCTCTCAGGCGGCCAGGCCCCTTCCCTGCTCTGTGAGGTGAGAGGACAAGTGAGTGAGGAGTGCGAGGGCTGGGGCCTGATGAGGGCGATGAACTTGAGGCACTCCACCCCCACTCCACTCCGCACGGTCACACGGACCACACCACTCCACTGCCGGTACAGTAGAGCTGGTACTGTTTCAGAGGCTATATCAGAACAGCACTCCAGATCGGCCCTGTGTCCGGTTATTCCGATGCTTTATTTATTGTGACAAGTCCCTTGTATATTTATGTCTGTGACTCCTAAGGGTACGTTTAGTTCGTGATTTTTTTTATTTTGGCTACTGTATTATTTTCGTTCGTATTTATCAATTAGTGTCTAATCGTGAATTAATTAGACTTAAAAGATTTGTCTTATGATTTTCTACCAAACTATGTAATTAGTTTATTTTTTCTTTTACATTTAATACTCCATACATATATTCAAACATTCGATGTGACGAAAAACCTCGAATTTTTTTTTAGAACTAAACATGCCCCAAGACTGAGTACCAACTTCTTTTCTATTTTATGCAAGGTCGAGAGGGCAAAGCTCAGAGAAGGCCTCATCACTCTATTTTCTATCCAGATCTGCCTGCCCGGTTTTACTTTGTTTATGCACGCAGCACGCGGGGTAATTTTACTCCGTCCAAGGCTGCTGACCTTTTCACCTGTCACATCATAATCAGGCTATCAGAAAATCCGATTACTAAATGGTACTCTCTCCGTCCAAGAAAGGTCTCATTTTGATTCCAGAATTCATCCCTAAATTTTACTATGCAAAAAGAAGATTTCTCATCGTATCAAAATGTCGACACATATATAGAGTACTAAATATAGATGAAATCAAAAACTAATTGCACAGTTTTGTTGTACTTTACGAGACGAACATTTTAAGCATAATTAATCAAGATTTAGACAATTATTACCACAAACAAACAAAAGTGCTACAGTGTTCGGGGTTGTGCAGATTTGGCCACCCCGACTTTGTGATCTAAACAAGGCCAAAACATGCAACTACGGGTTGTGTGTCGGTAAAAATAGTTTACGTTTGACCAAATTTTTAGTGAATACTATTCACATTTATGACTTCAAATTAATTTATTAAGAAAATACATTTCGTAATGAATCTAATGATATTTATTTGATATCATAAATATTGATATTTTTTATCTATAATTAATTGAACTTGAGATACTAAACCATGATACTGTGCTAGAATTGCATGTTTTCTTGGACGAATGGAGTAACAGAATCTTCTGCCACATTGAGCATCTGCTCTTTATAACAAGGAAAGCTAGGAATGGCTCTTTTTCACCATTCCGTTAAGAAAAACTGCTATTCCGTGTCCATTTCCTGGTTGTGATATTCCTGTTTCCGTCGGTAGAAATGGTGGTCGATCCAACTTCATCGTTGCATGCAGGTTTTTGCTAGGCAATGATGAGACGAGCAGGTCACATGCGGATAAAAATGACTGTAAGCAAACGGAGCAGGACAGTGGCATGCATGGCGTTGTTTCGTTGTTTGACCTGTGACCGACTCTGCTCCGGTAATTGATGGAGCTCGTCCTATATGTCTTGCATGCATACATGACCACACACACCGCGGCGCAGAGGAACAGACGTGACCAAGTTCGTGCCGGGGCAGCGAGCGAGTTGCAGGGTAAGCCAAGAAACTGGCAGGCTCGCAGGCCACAACTGCTGCTGCCCTGGCGGCCGGACAAGCCGGTGAGCTTGTTATCTCGACTCGCCGCCTCACCTAGAAAGAGGCGCTGCTTTGCCTTGATGCACACTGTTAAGCCTGCTACTTCTGCCCTCTGTTGCACCTCCAAAAGAAAGTTTTTGGCAGGTCATGTGACGCGGTCACTGGTGTCGCCACAGCCCACGTCGCACCGGTACACGTACTCACAATGGCGATGCAAGGTCGCCACAGACGCTGTCCTGATGCTGCTACACCATATACAGATCCTCATGCCTGGACTGAGACTGGACCAACCGCAGCTAACACTTTCCTGTTCCTTGGTCACTCACTCAAATGGCTCGACAAATCTTTTACTGTCCAGTGAGACCGAGGCGCAGTAGTTGCTAGTATAAGCAGGATTTCCTGTACTATACCAAACCCTGCACAAAAGAAAATCCTAAACCGAGACGACCACACACATGGCTCGACGTCGACGGTGTCAAGTCGCGTCTTGTTTTTTTGGGCGAGTAGCACGGTAGTAGGATACATGACAAGCGCTACGTCAAAGGGTGTATCGGTTGGATTGGTAGGTGCTCAATACCATCTGCAGTGTGCCCCCAACCCAACCATCCCGTCCGTCCGGGCCCAGGCGTCATGTAGCCTCTTGTCTCGGAATCTCACCGCTTTGGGGTTGCCCTAATCCCAGTGCAGTTAGCTGTGGGCTTGCTTGGCGCCACTATAGGCCTGCCCCGTGTGCCCCCAACTGTTCCAGAAGCAGGACGCAGGGCGCAGCGCAGCGTCTCTCGTCTCACATGCGCGCGTGGTACAGCGCACGCGTAGTACGTACAGCACCATCTCTTTTGGTCTGCACAACAAGCACCGGACCTGCCGCATCTTGTTTTTTTGTGAATCATGCCGCAAGTTGCTCGAGAAGAGAAATATGATCGCGAGTTTTGGGTCATCTTTTTTTCTGCGTCTAGTGTGCGTCAAATGAGCTGGTTCTGTGAACTAGCCACCTGCTGCTGCATCGCCGGTTCTCTAAAAGGAGGCAGGAGAAGAGCGCACGCACGTTGCTGCTCGGTCACAATGATTTTCGCAATGACCAGAGACCAGCACTAAGATCCAAATGATGCTGCCAATCACGGCCAAGGAAGCCGTGCCGTTTATAACGACAAGAGGAACCTTGGTAACCCTACTTATCCGCATAATAAAATCTCAGTGGGGGTGGGGGGGGGGGGGGGGGGGGGGGGGGGGGGATTAAACAAATGCCCCCAGCGACAGACATGCTCAAGGTTTCATGTTCTCTTGGACCCTCTTGTGCCGATGCGTCCACCTACTGGCTGTAAACAATCGCGGGAACCTGTAGGCGAAGCGAAAAATTGGGGCAGTACAGTAAGAAACCGCAGATGTGGTGGCGATGCACATTGGAAACCAGCTCCACGAGCATTTGATTATGGAATCGACCCAAGGCCGAGATCCAGAAAGATTCTTCTCATCGGTTCTCTAAGCTGTCAGAGGCTAAACTTACCAGCTGCAGTAGAGAACGGGTACTCTGATGCTCTCTACCATGGCAAATTGGGGCGTCGTCCTATTAGCGAAGTCAGAGGGCTACAGAGCTCGAGCAATTTTCTTCTAGTAGTACAGGACAAGCTAGTACCTAGAGACTTCACAAATCGAAGGACAAAAGTTTCCTAATTATAAGAGGACAATATAGAGTGTTCTTTCATGCACAAGATTCCCAAGTGTGTGCATCGTACAAGTGCTCCCAATTTCCATGGATCACCATATGCGCGTCTCTTTGCATGGGTTCCAGAAAGGTACAGCATGGCTAGATGCTACGTTTCAACGCACGGTCCAAAGATTGACTTGGGCCATGTTTAGTTTACCAAGTTTGTCACCAAAATCCACTGTGAAAAAGAATATTTTCCATCACATTAAAATACCGGTACATGCATGGAATACTAAATGTAGATGAAATTAAAAACTAATTACACAGTTTTGTTGTACTTTGTGAGACGAACCTTTTGAGCCTAATTAATCAATGTTTGGATAATTATTACCAAATAAAAACAAAAATACTACAGTGCATCACAGTGCTGCTACAGTAATTCGGGGATCC
This sequence comes from Saccharum hybrid cultivar R570, assembly GCA_038087645.1. Lineage (NCBI taxonomy): Eukaryota > Viridiplantae > Streptophyta > Magnoliopsida > Poales > Poaceae > Saccharum > Saccharum hybrid cultivar. Next base: position 9,491,662 of record JAQSUU010000043.1, on the reverse strand, counting down.
CCAATTTGGGGATCTAAGACTATCCGCACTCGTGGTACTCTAAATTCATCCTCTAAAAGGTCTGGTCATCAAGATTCTCTCCTCTATACTTAATTCTCCCGCACTCATCCATCCTCCATATCATCCTCTATCCACTGTGGGGCCTACTTGTCACTTTATCTAAATATATCCATGTAAGATCTTGTTTTGAAGTATTTATTGAAACGAATTCAATGGTGTAATCGGAATTTAATTTGGTTTTTTGGTTTGTGAGTTATAACATTTTTAGTTGCTTGAACAAGTGGAGCCCACCATGCATGCACTCCCTTTCTCTCCTCGCATGCACTCTGCCTGCCTCTCTGCGTTTAGCGGACGTCCTGGACCGCTCTAGGAACAGCGGATGCGCTTGGATAGCGTTCCTTATGGCGTACAGCGCTGCAGGAGTTTTTCTCTCTATATGCTCCGCTATATCTATGCTCCGCTATATCTTTACCGGATGGCTGTCCCGTACGCAGTGCGGTCAGTCTAAACAAGGCCTTGGCAAATATGTACTCCCTCCGTTTCCCAAATTATAAGTCCTTCAATCTTTTGTCTTTTGTATGTACATACTCCCTCTGTTCTAAATTATAAGTCGCTTTAACCTTTTTGGTACATAAATTTTACTATCTATCTAGATATAATGTATGTCTAGATACGTAGCAAAATTGATGAACCAAAAATGTCAAGCGACTTATAATTTAAAATAGAGCAAGTACATTATTTTTGTTATAGACCTAAATATAGGCTAAGTCTAGATATATAATAAAAGTCATGCGTTTAGAAAAATCAGAACGACTTCCGATTTGGATCCAATTCAAATATAGGCTATGTCTAGATACATAATAAAAGTCATGTATCTATCTACAAAAAAAAACAGTACAACTTCCAATTTGGAATTGTAAGGACGATAGCGGATGAGTCTAAAGATACGAAGTTAAGGAACAAACTATCAACACGTTCCTGATTGACATCTTGCAGCTGCTCCCACTGCTACAGTAAATACAGTTAGCCATAAGAATCTGGCATGCATACCCAGAAAACCGAGATTTTCACAGGTCCAATACAACGCTAGCCTAGAAACCTGCCCGTCTTTTGAGCAAGATCGTTGGCAGTTGCAACAAACAAAGTGCACATTTAGTACGACGAATCAGTAGCAGTTTTATAACATTGTCTGCATTGTCACTATAACCACTCATTCCCCAGGAAATAAGAACTCCCATTCTTATCAACAAACAATTCCCTTCACCATGCTGCATACATTATATCTGGAATTTGCAACACAAGCATGATCAAGTTCTATTCCAAAATATCCTCATCTTGCTTGAGGGGTAGAACTAGCTTTATCAGAACTATGAACATTGGCTTCAAATCATGTCATGAAATGCAACATATAACTTAAAAGCTACTCTATATATATCTTGGGATCCTAGCACCAGGGTAAAAATTTGACATGGAGGTACTCTATGGTGGCAAGGCAGCAAAAAGAACAGTATTTTCCCTTTAAGTTGGTGAGGAGGCTTAAGTCAGCTGTACAGTTCAAAGGAATGTGCCATCACCCATCAGATAATGAAGTTTCAGATCTTGTCCACCACTTCAGCTGGCACATTGAGATCAAAAAGTGCACCACCACCACCACCATTAGCATCTACCCTCTCTCGCTTGTTAGAATGGTGCCTCCTATTATCAGAACTCGAGCCATGCAACTCAGTTCGCTTCCCCAGAATAGTCGTTTCTGCACAGCAAATGGAAATAAGCATCGGCAACTATAAATAAATAATAAAAGGTAATCCTTCTCGTGTGATAGTAAGCTGGATAAAAGAAATGCGATAAAATTACCATATTCATTATTATGCATACCTGGTTGGTTCCTGTGTTCATCCTGACTACATTTTGTTGAATGTGAACTTTGTTCAGCAGAATCCCAACTAATATTTAGCTCCGAGGCCCTGTCAAGGCCCTTTGATTTGTATGGAGCAATGTTGTGAGGTGTGCGTAGAGGATATAACAAATCATTCTCAATGCACTGATACCTGCAAAAGAGTACTTACTATAATAATTTGTACATGAAATTACAAACTGAAAAAAAACTGTCAAGAAGAGTTCTTACATTTGTTTGCAGAGCTTATCAACCACATTGGAAAGATTGATGACATGCTTCATTGTATCCATGACCTCGTCATCGGTAAAAAGTTGAAAATCTTTCTCAAGGAAACCAGATAGTCTTTCAACATTAAATTCTAATTGTTGTTGCTGATCCTCAAATAAATTCTGCTTCAATTCTCTTTCCTGAGGAGTCATCTCATCCTTGAAAATCTCATCACCAAACATGTAGAATGCAAACGGATATGAATAGGAAAGAACACGCCTTGATCTGAATAGCCTGTTTAACCCATTTATGACCCAAGAATAATCTTTTATCTTTGACTCCTTATTTTCTGAAATGGATATCTTCCCCTGGATCTCATTCTTTAGCTTTGCTTCCTGCTTAAGAGAGTCGGTGTGAGCCTTGTATCTGTTGTGGTAGTGCATATATCTATAGAGGTCTCGCCTTGCTTGTTCTGTCTTCTTAGTCTGATCATCAGTGAACCGCCCACAACTGTGGCCACTAATACTTGACCATGTGTGATCTCTACCTGTGGCACCCCCACATAACCAACTGCATTCAAAAGTATCACATAACAAAATATAAGTAACATAACATTGATAACATAATCATGAAAGGAAAAGAGGATGAAATCTAGAACAGAAAAAATAATAGAAGGCAACCTCAATCAGACAACATGATGGGACACTAATTTTGACAATTAATTAACTTTTCTGACTATCTGCCACATGGATGAGAGGATATTAGTTCATTTCCCCCTCAATCCCCTTGGGGAAAAGGCCTAAGTGTTATATGCTCATCCTATAATCAGGAGAAAGAGTATTTAGCATACACCATTAAGACCAGTCACACATATGCTTCTGTCAAGTTGTGTATTATACTACAAGCAAAATACTGGAATCATTCACACCACTAGCAACAAATTTTATGTAGCAAATTTAAATGGTTGTCTCTAACCAAAAGAAATTAGATTTACAAATTACAAATATCTTATTCTTGCAAAAAAAGAGCGTGGAAAAGAGCAACCAATACTAAGACTAAGGTACTAAAATATATTATATATATGTACCAATATTGACACAACAATCATCTCACAGGCAGTTCACCAATCAGTCCTAAATTATATGCTTGTGGTTTAGATATATAAGACTGACATCATAACATGTGCTCCAGCAACAGTTAACTTAATATGTCTGTCTGAATATTCCATAAAAGACAACCTAATAACCTGTGCATGAATTGCCTCCCATATTTTGATACAAAGAGGTAGATTTACCAGATTCTTTAGCGAAACATCCTCTAACTAGATATATGAAATTGTGACCACGCCATGTATAAGTATGGAACAGCTAATCTAAATTATAATGATGATATAAAGGAGAAAAACTAGGAGATCAAGAAAACAGTGTTGTATGGCCAAGACCAACAGAACAATCCAGTGGAAAACTTCATCATACAAAGAATGCTAATACTGGGTTAATCAACTATATGAATTGGGAATGGAACAAGTAAAGATGAAAAAGCATAGATCTAACCAGAATGCTTGTCCACATATACATGCAACCAGGTTGCAGCCACCATTCTTCTCCACAGGTTTGTGACACTTGGGACAGGGCTTAGTATTTACTGTTATCCAATTCACGGTTTCTGATTCATCACGGCATTTCTTGATCCAGAGCTCCCACATCATGCAGGAACACGGTGAGTGTGCTTGTAAGGAGCAATTAAAACAAAACTGGCATCCACATGTGCATTCCACCTCACAATAAATATCGCCTTTGACGCGTATAGCATTTCCACAATGTGGTGTGCTTGGGCACCACTTGACTGTATCATTATCCTCAATATATGATTCCAGTAAAAATCTTTCAAAGCGTTCTGCGATATCTGGGTCTCTCGCAATGACTAGTTTTCGAATTATTGCTTCATCACAAATAGCATTGCACTTTGGAGCCATGCATCTGACACGCCGGCTCTGACCCTCATTTATTTTCACAATGAAATATTCCGTCCAACCTAGGTGAGGGACAGGAAAGTTAGTATCCAGGAAGAAACTAGGTGCAGCAAAAGATCATTCATAGAAAGGCTATTCTCTGTTTTGTCCTCTATGTTTGTGGTGGTGGACTGGTGGTAAAGGGTAGGTAGAAAAAATAATATGATTCATGTAAACATAAAAAAAATATAACGATAGAATTAAAAAGCCCACTCTAGATTGATATTTCAAATAAAATATATGATGAGTGTGTATGAATCGACACATACGAAATGATTTGAAGCAAAAATATGTTAGAACTATACATGCAACAGTTATCAATAGCTCCTAAATCACAAGGCCAGCTTCATGCATGACATACAGATACAAATGCCCCAAAGGCCCAAAATGATACAATACAGTTATACAGAACTAAAAGAAGAAACAATATTGAACTATTTTATTGATAATATATGAGGATTGAGAGCTGTTAGCAAACAAAGCAGCTTCTGACTGCCAAACAGATCTTGCAAGTTCTAATAGACAAGAGCCAAACTGTTAGAAAGAATAGTGGTTAAGAGGTGTCATTCTTCCATATTTCTTTGTTAAGAACAATGCATTACACCATTTCTCTACCAGAATAAGTTAATTGGAACATGCAAAAGATGAAAATGCGGAATCATCTGAGCCAACCTAAACAGACATTACTCACAATCATTGCAGTAACTGTGGCCGCAGTCCATCTCGGAGGCAGCCGAGGGTGGCACATCATCATAACAAACATTGCATGTCACCTCCGCCGAGGAGGTTGTGCCGACATTATTGGTGTACTGAAGAGGAATACCAGCCTCCGAGAAGAGCCTATCCCTGCCCTTCTGATCGAGAAGCTCAAAAATCCTCTCCACGTCCCAGCGGTAGTGGATGAGGAGCGTCCGGGCATGGTGCTCCCTCAACCCTAGCAGCTCCATCACCTTCCTAAGATCCTCCCTCTACGATCCCACAAACGCCCAAACAGGATGAAAGTAAGCATCAGTATCAGAAACAGCGTGTAATGTGGAAACCGAATGGAGGAGAGCGACGCAGTCACCTGCGCCGCCAGGAGGGATTCCTTGGTGATGACCTGCAACAAGCACAAACAAAGAAGGAATGCGTCAGGAAAAGGAAGCAGACGATGGTGGTCTCACGACGGAGACAGACGCGGAGGACAAAATCAGGACAGGACACGCACGGATGAGGCGGACCAATGGCAGTCCTCGAGGTGCTCGTCCTCGAGGACCTGGAGGACGGACTCTTCTAGGGCATCGTCCTCCTGATCGCTCAGGTAGCAGTCATCGTCTTCTTCTTCCTGCTCCAATTCCGACGAGGACACCGGCGGCGAGGTCTCCTCGGCGTCGCGACTCATCTGCCGACGCTGATCCGATCAGCCCCGGATCGAAACGGCCGGCGGCGGCGATAGAACCCGTCGCACGGAAGAGGGGGACAGATTGGCGGATTGGGTCAGGTGCAAGAGCCGGCGCGGGCGGGGAAGGCGGGCATAGAGGAATCGCGGCGCGGAAGCGGGCGCGTCGCGAAGGGAGGGGGAGATGGCGGCTGTGAAGCTTGCACGGGAAGAGAAGAGAAGGGGAGGCGGCGGCGCAGGCGTAGCGGGTGTGGGTGTGGCCGGAATTGGGGAAGGCTGTGCTGATGTAATGCGGCGTACTGTGATACATGTGAGAAAATGAAGGGAGGTGAATGTAAAACAACCTACGGGATACCATTTCATTTACTATATCTAGTATTTATTATAATCCATTCATCACCGAATACAGCATGGTGCTAAATCAAATCATATTAAGTTTAACCAAACTTATATATAAATATTTAGAGTCTTAGATTTTATGGTCTAGAATTTAGCAGACTAAAAAGGCTTAAACTTTAAACCAATTTAACTCACTTTTGTGATCTTATGAACTAATGCCCTTTTTGTGAGATTGACTACACTTTAGGCACAACTATAGACCATGGGTATTTGAACAGACCCTTATTAAACTAAATAAATATCACTAAACTTTTCATTAAATATATTTTAGTATATATTTTAATTTGTATAAGTGCTGATACTATTTTTTGTACTTAATTAAACTCAAGAGTTTGGCATAAATTAAATCTATAGATACATTTTTTCTAAGAGAGAGGTAGTATTGTGTAGTGGATTCATATTTACTTAACTGATATGGTAGACATAATTTCTATTCCGACTCAAAAATAGGCATTTGGTTAACAATTTTTGTGGTTGACTTACGAAGTTGAGAAACATTTTTTTCAAATAATATATGTGGTCGTCAATAGAATTTGTATATTGCCAATGAGCAACTTCTTGCAAATTGTTGAATTTGCTTTATACGTAACCAAATTATAGAATCAAAGTTCTTGTTGGGTTTCTGTCCACATAAGTTCAAATCCTCGATTTGATGCAGGTACTCATCTTTTTTTGGATTTACCAGATGCAGGTGCTCATCTTTTTTGAATTTACCAGTATTGTTCTTTCAGTGGTAGGTCACGTGTCCGTCTGCATCGAGACACCTATGTCATCAATCTCAAGATCAACGTCTTAATTTCAGTCTTTGTGAGGCACTCATATGAAAAAGAATGTATATGTGCGTTTATAGGGATGGGTGTGTACATACACGAGTACATGCCTATGTAATGTGATTCGGAAAAAAATATAATCTCATTTATAGCTGTTACTCAGTAAAAAAACAGATTTGTATGCTTAATATTGCTCACAGTCTGGCCTTTTTGCTCTATCTACTGGGCTTACTATGTGTGCCTTCTGCCTTGTTTTTCTTGTGGGTCTTATCGCTCTATTGGGCTTTTCTTTTACTGTAGACCATTTTCCAGTGCAAAGTGCTGTCCATTACTACTTATAGTTTGTATCTATGCTAATTAGGGAGACATGTTTGTTTTGTATTTCCGCCTGATGGTGTCTGAACTTCTTGCGAAGAATAATAAAGGTCTATTCTAATAAAAAAACTTATATTTTTTATGTTTTTTGTTTTGTTTTGTTTCATCTGTAGTATGTTTTGACATGTTGTGGTATATGTTTGCTTCTCATCTCAGCCCATCACGCAGGTTGTCTTAAATTTCAGCTCAATTAGATAACTTTGTCATCAATGATTTCTCAATTTATATGCACTTTGCACTGACTTTTGCAATATGAATGGGTCAGATGTTGAATGCTTATGATTAAGGAAAAATGGGAGATAAACATCTAACTTTTTACCATCTTTTTTTTCCACTTTTGCAGGATTCACTCTACTCAAATATGGTTGAAAAAAAGGAATCCACCAGTTCTAGGATGAGGCAAAGTGCAAAATAGAGATGATGACAAGCCATATTTCTATTGGATGAGAAGAAAATTGAGACAAAACAAACAAAAAAATCACTCGATAGTTGACTGAATACGTAAGACCACAACGAATTTTTTTGCAAATGACTAGAGGAACAAAATCACTATCCATCATGGGCTGCACGCTCCTGGTTAGTGGGCTTCCATGGGCTGTTCATTTTTCTCAGATGTTCTAAGCCAATTTGGCCTTTTCGTATAATTTAGTCTTTACTGAAGTTATAAATACTTCTAAGAGGTTTGTTATGGTGCCAGGGAGAACCACCGGTTTCCTTTTCGTATAATTCAGTCTTTACTGAAGTTATAAATACTTCTAAGAGGTTTGTTACGGTGCCAGGGAGAACCACCGGTTCTTCCCAACGCAAATTTTTCTAGCCATCTGATGTAAAATAAATTAATTAAGAGAAATTTTACAACGTTCGTAAATAATGAGAGCCTTTCATTCAACTAGATCAAATAGTTAAAAAATAGGAGGAACCAATTTAGAGGAACTTAACTTGCAGGGGAGATAAAAATTGGTGGGCCACAAACTAGATCTAAATTAAAGCTGAAGGATAGAACTGTACTTTCACAGACAGGTTTTCTGAATCAACTCGACCTCGACAGACCTGTGAACACCGAATGCAGCAACGAATGATTCGAGATGAAGCCCACTATTCCTGCTGCGGCCAGCGCCAAATCAACAACGCTGCACTACCGGTTGTTTAATGCAGTTGGTCATTGTGGATGAGGATGAGAATGTCGTTGCCGTTGATTTCTTGGGCGAGCATCTAGTAGGGATGCAAGCAGGTGCGGGCCGACCTGCCAGCCTGCTCGGCTCGCCTACAAAACAACCCTTGTGGACACTGCAGGCTCCTGCTTTAAGTGACGCGGGCCTAGGCAGGCAAGCCTGCAAAGCCCAAGAGACTAAAACGGGCCGCCTGCATCAGCCTGCAACGGCCTGCCAGACCTGCTTCATCCGTGGACCGTGGGAAGCATCGGCGCCGCATCCGCCGCAGGAGCGAGCAGACTCGTGCTCGAGCGCCGCCGCGGGAAGCACCGGCCGGAGTGGCGACTGCGATTGGCATCCCTCCGGTGAGAACCACTCATCTGCAACTCGTTCTCCTTCTCCCTTCCTTCTTGTTCTTCTAATCTGCTTGATCTTCTTGTTTTTTTAGTGAGCACCGCCAGCTGCCATGGCCGCCCTACCTCAAGGAGCTCCGGATCGACGTCTCCAGTCCGCCCTCGTGGCCGATGTTGGCTCCTCCCCACCCCAACCTCATTCTGCAGCAGGAGGGCAGCATAGCCCAGATCCACCTGACGCCCACACCTTCAGCTCGCCGGCGCGCCCATCCACATGGTACGTTTTCCCTCAGATTGTACTCTACCGTGGTCGGGTTTCGTGTTGATGATAACTCGATAAGCAATGTCAGTGTGTGTGAAAGTGCTATTTCCAGCCATCAGAAAGATTGCCAATTCAGTCTTTTGACATGTAGTACAGTAGTACTAGCTTGGCCATTCAGTCTTTTGACATGTAGTACAGTAGTACTAGCTTGGCCATTCAGTCTTCCCATCTCTTTGTGTGTCCACTTATCAGGCAAGTTGCACCATACTTCACAGGCTGCATATCTCTTTGTGCAGTAATCATCAACAAAAAAGACATAAGGAATGGAGTCAAGAACTAAAGGTTGGACTCAAGAATAGAAGGCAACACCATTGTCCCTGGTTGAAATTATTTGGCTCTTTTGATTGGATAGGCCAAATTGTAATTTATGGATAAATATTGTGGTGGATGATGATATTCCTATTTATTCTTTATTTTCTAGATTTTTATGACCTTTAATTTATGCAAGAATTGTTATGACATAAGCATATGTCCAGGATGCTGGATACATTATAGTTCTGGATTATTGCATTGTAAGCTTGCAATATATGTACTAGTCGGCATAGTTCTGGACTCTTGCATTGTAAGTTTGAGTATATGTACTAGTTTTTTTTAGAGTATACTCCCTCAGTTCCAGAAAAAGTGTCGTTTTAGGTTTTTCAGACATCGTGTTTGACTGTTCGTCTTATTCAAAAATTTTGTGCAAATTATAAAATAAATAAATCATTATTGAAGTATCTCTAATGATAAAATAAGACATAACAAAATAAATAATATTTATTAAAAAATTTTGAATAAGACCAACGGTCAAACACGATGTCTGAAAAACCTAAAACGACATTTTTTCTGGGACGAAGGGAGTACGTATTAGTTGGCAGGCTCTGCAGGCGTCCACAAAACCTGTTTGCGCTTTGCTGCAGAACCCAGCAAGAAGTGCAGGCAAATTAGCACACGTCTGTAGGTAACTGCAGGGCAATCAAATTTTGCATGCAGATGATGCGGCATCCTGCTGGGTGTCTGTAGGCAGGTCCGCTTGCATCCTTACCATCTAGCCCTTGCAGCAGGTTAACGGCCTAACGGCAAACCCTTGGACGAGCGCCATCAAGCCCCTGCACAAAGTTAGCGGCGAGCCCCTTCAAGTAGCCGGAGCCCAGAGGCAGTACCTTGCAGGAGGACAGCAGTGAGCCCCGTATAGGTGCTGGCACCAGCAACCCCTGCACACGTACTAGTTGCAAGCCCTTGTTGTAGGCTGCTGAGCCCTCCAGACGGTCTACGTCAAGACCCTACAGGCTGGCGCTGAGGTTATTCCCTGAGGTGGCTGGCGGTGCGTTAGTTCGTGCGACGGGTAAAGGAAGATGCCGATCAAAGTTTATGCGCGAAGTAAAATAACTAAACTATCCTTAATTACATTTAATTAATTTATTTGATATCAGACGGTTGGAAAAATCTACGGGGGAGTGTAAAATTTGGAGTGAACAAGTGACCTTTGCCTTGGCCCTCGGTTTCATGTTTATAGGATGGAAAAAGCCCCCACCGTGGCTTACAGGATATGTTACAACGGTGATCCATGGTTCTAGGCATGTCTACAATGAATGGTGATCCACTGCTCTAGCTCTAAGTCATGCACGGTCACAACTACTATTGCTACAAACCAGGATCGTCACAAGTACATTGTCTAACATACCCTCTCAATCTCAGCCACCAACAAGGTTAAGATTGGTACAAAATTGTTTGATCTTGCTAGCCACTATTGGTTTTGTAAAATCATCAGGTAGCTGATCCTCGGAGTTAATGAACCACACATCTAATAACTTCTGAGCAACCCGTTCTCTTACAAAATGAAAGTCAATTTTAATGTGTTTAGTTCTGGCATGAAATACCGGATTTGCAGTGAGGTACTTTGCTCCAAGGTTGTCACACCGTAGTCTTGCAGCAGGTGGATGTGGTACACCAAGTTCTTGAAGTAATTTTTGTATCCACATTAATTCTGCTGTGGCGTTGGCCAGCGCCTTATATTCTGCTTCAGTGGATGACCGGAACACTGTGGCTTGTTCGGAGCACTCCACGAGATTAGGTTTTTTCCTAGAAACACAGCAAAACCACCAGTTGACCTCCTGTCATCAACACACCCTGCCCAATCGGCATCAGAAAAGGCACTAACTATGACTTACTGATTTTTAAGCCAGCGTTCCAAGTTCCCTTCACATATCTCAGGATTCGTTTCACAGCAGACCAATGGACTGTAGTTGGGGCATGCAGGAATTGGCACACTTTGTTGACCGCAAAACAAATGTCAGGACGGGTCAGTGTCAAATACTGTAGGGCCCCAACCATGCTTCGATATCTTGATGAATCCTCTGGTCCCAACTTGTCACCATCATTGATACTAAGTTTTTCACAGCTAGAAAGCGGTGTATTAATAGATTTACAGTTCGTCATACCTGCCCTCAACAAAATATCCGAAGCATATTTTTGTTGTGATAGGACTAGTCCATCCTTCAACTGTTTTACCTCAATTCCCAGAAAAAAATGAAGATCACCAAGATCTTTAAGAGCAAAATCTCCCTGCAAGTCTTTTAATAATGAGGCTATGGCAGCTTGACAAGAGCTTGCAACAATGATGTCATCAACGTATACCAAAACATAAACAGTATATCCTCTTGCAATAATAAAATAAGGAAGTGTCGGCCTTTGATGGAGCAAAGCCAAGTCGAATCAACTTATTACAGAGTCGGGCATACCATGCACGTGGAGCTTGTTTGAGACCATATAGAGCTTTGTCCAATTTACACACATAAGTGGGATGAGTGTGGTCGACATACCCTGGTGGTTGGTGCATGTATACTTCTTCCTCTAAGACGCCATGAAGAAAAAGCGTTCTGCACATCAAGTTGCCGCAAGGACCATCCTCGAGAGACTGCAAGAGATAAAACAAGACGAATGGTGGTGGCTTTGACAACAGGACTAAAAGTATCCTCATAGTCAATACCGTATCTTTGCTTAAACCCTTTGGCTACAAGCCGAGCTTTGTATCTGTCAACGGTGCCATCAGATTTGTGCTTAATTTTGTAGACCCACTTACAGCCAATGACGTTAGTCCCTTTGGGAGGAGAGGGTACTAGGCGCCAGGTCTTGTTTTTCATCAGTGCATGATACTCACTGTTCATAGCATCGACCCACTTCTAATCATGAAGAGCATCAGCAACAGTAGCAGGTTCACCTGCAGAGGAAGTAGCAACATTGCACCAGCGAACAGTGCCATCAGTATAGCGCTTTGGCTGAGTTATCCCATGTTGTAACCTTGTTATTGATCGAGAAACAGTAGCTGGTGCAGTAGTGGTTGCAGATTCGGTTGCCATAGTAGATCCAGAGGGACAAATCTCCCCGCCGGTTGTCTCGGCGCTCGGTTGCGGCATGTTGGCCCCGCTGGGCCTGCTATTGAAAGTCCTATGTTTGATGTTGGTAATTAGTGACAATGCCTAAGTACTAATCCTATGCCTAAGTTGTATGTAGCATATGAGGATTAGTATATTCCAAGGTTGGTGGCAAGATGAACATGGTGATCATGATGGCCACACTTGGATTTGGATGCAACCCTACGTGATCAAAGCAAAGGTATATGCTTAAGGGTTGTGTTTTAATAAGCAAGACACCTAGTGGGTGTGGTTATATTATAGGATAGATAGCCGTACTATAAAGAGGGGAATGACGCGGCTATTGAATTCCTAAGTGCCTCTAGGTGTGCATTTCATAATCATATGCATTTGAATAGAACTAATAACGCCTCGAAAAATGATTGTGAAAATGCTAACACACTCGCACATAACGTGATCACTTGGTGGTGTTAGCACATTTGCGATGGCATTAGAGTTTGAGCGGTAGAGAGGGTTTGGGTCCTCTCTCCCTCCCGCCGAGCTTGAGCGGTAGAGAGGCATTTTCGAGAAGTTGAAATGACTATTTTCCACACCGGAAGTCGGAAATCGAACAGAAGCGAACGGAGGTCACAGTGGTGACCGGACGCGGTCTCTGTTTGACCGGACACGTCCGGTCAGCGTTCAGCGTCTTCACGTGTTTTGGTTTGTTGATCGGACGCGGTGGCGCGTCCGGTCACAGTCGATCGGACGCGTCCGGTCGATTAGGGAGCTTACTGGACTCCAACCGGACGCGAACACTATGGCGTCCGGTCAGTTCTCCAGCGCGTCCGGTCGTTGTTTCGTTGTGCGCTGCTCAGGCTTGACCAGCGCGTCCGGTCAGTTACGAGACCAGCGCGTCCGGTCGAGCCTAGCGTGTCCGGTCGTTGCGTAGAGCGCGTTCGGTCGGTGCTTCGCGAGTAGCCGTTGTGTGATCGGCGCGTCCGGTCAGTTGGACCAGCGCGTCCGGTCAGCGCGACTACAGCTGTTTTAAGTGAGTAACGGCTATATTCGAAGGGGTACGTCTATAAATACTCGTTGGCCGGCTCAAGGCTCTCTCTCTTGGACATTTGACATACTTGTGAGCACTTTGAGCTAAGCAACTCCCCTCCCACTCATCTCTCTTGCTTCTTTGCATATTCGAAGTGAGATTGAGTGATCCAAGTGCATTTGCATTGTGAGATAGCATCTAGTTGGCACTTGGTGGTTGATTTGCTACGGGATTCTTGTTTCTCTTGGTGGTTGCCGCCACATAGACGGCTTGTAGCAGCTTGGAGGCGTTGGTGTTGACATCATTTTTTTGGCACGTGTCAAGATGGTCAGAAGGGGCTAATCAACAGAGGAAAAATTACTATGTAGGTTGATAGCCGATGAAAATGAGCTTGTAAAGAAGGCTGCCTATGAGTAGTGGGGGTGTATGGAGAAGTTGATTCAGATTGAAGTGTTACCGATAAGGTTAAGGGTATTATTGCTGATGCCGATGAAAGGAGACTTAGAGGCTGCTGCCGATGAAATAGGAAGTGTGCCGATGAAAAAGGTTTGAAGGCTGCTGCCGATGAAACAGGGAGTGTGCCGATGGAAAGGAGGTTGATGAGAATACCATCATAGTTGAGGCGGACTAGGGAGTAAGATAGGAATTAATTTCCTTTTCTATGTTTATTAGAGTCTGAGTTGTATCAGAGTCATGTGTTTCCTTAGGTTTGGATTTAGCGTCCTAGTCATATTTGGTTACGTTTCTGTAGATCAGGATATAAATATAGAGTGAAGGGCAATGTAATAACCAATCAATCAATATCAAAAACTAGCTTTTACTCTTATTTGCATCTATTTACTTTTCGGCGACTTTGTCAACCTGCATACTTTTTCCTTTTTATGAGTTCTCATTGATTCGGCGAGTTGCATTGCTCCAGTGCAATCTTCGACGATCCTCGAGTTCCGCGTGAGTACCTCTTGGCCGTGACTTCTGGGCGTATCTCTGTTGTCAGGACCAAAGTGCTCGTATCTTCATCCTTGTCGATTAACAGGTCAAATCGACTGGCACGCTTTGGATATCGATTTCAGGTATTAGCACTTTGTGTTTGCAGATCTACTTTTGCATCAACACATCTTTTGGCACGCTCGGTGGGACAAGATCTAATCAATATGTTCAACCCTGAGATTGACGCGGGGAACATCATCGCGGTATCAGAAGAAGATCTTAAGGAAGAACATAAGCAGGCTATGGACAAGGCTATAGAAGAATACAGACAACTTTGCTTGAAGTCATTCAGCTTGAACAAGAGTGGACAAGTCATCCAGAAGCAAGACTTGCCGTTGCCTCGGCAAGTTACCTTTGATTCTAATCCGAGTAAACTTCAAGAGATGGTTAATTCTGCAGTAAATCATGCTTTAATTAATCACTCCAATGTATTGTCTAATACTGTTCATAATGCTGTGGTTCGAACTTTCAAAGAAGGGCAAGTGTCACCTCATTACGTTGGGCCTGCTTATCATCAACCAGAATCAGCATCTGTTATTACTCCATCGGCTCCCCCAGCCGTTGTGGGTATAGAGGTTTCTTCCCCTCCAATATCAGCAGGCTTATCTAATGTATAGTCTACACCGATGCGATCAGACTCAGCATTATCAGGACAAGTTCAGCTTAATACAGATCTAACGGCATCGGCTTTATCAGGTCCTGTGCCACAGAGTAATCAGACTCCTGCTAATTGGTGGGGATACGGTATGCCTCCAGAGCCATCTGCTTTTAATCCTGGGTTACCTCAAGTGTTCGACACAGCAGGAAAAGCTCCTATGCCATCGGCTGGTTCGTCGATAGCTCAAGTACCTCAATATACTACAGCAACTACTGTGCAACCAACTCTAGGAGGTTTCTAGATGTCTCTGGGTCAAACATCTAATTCAAGTCCATCGGCAAATTTGTTACCGATGCAACAGAAGGCTCCTATTGTAAGTCAACCTGGAGTCCAGGTTATGCCTCAAGTTGGTTGTAATTATCCAGCAATGATAAATTACCAGCCATCGGCAAATTTTATACCGATGAACGCTAATAATAGTTGGTCAGGGTAGTTTCCAACTCAACATACAGTTTAGCCAAATCAGCAAGCTGCAGGGATTCATCAAGGTCACATGCAGGCTGGTTTTCAGAATCAAGCATCGGTAGCTCAGCCGATGAATCCTTTCCAGCAGGTTAATGAACCACAAATAGTGGCAAATATGCCAATTGTTGGAGATCGTGGGCCACAAAGATATGCAGAGGGGTATCAGCAAGTACCTCCGGTGGAAATTCAGCCATATCGTCAACAAGATGTTGATGTTTTTTGGGCCGATAAAATAGCTGAAATTATAAAGGATTAGTTTGGGATCAAGCCCAAGGTCAATACATATTCTTATCGGACTCCATATCCTCCGGCATATGATTTAATTCCTCTCCCAAATCGGTACAAGGTGTCAGATTTCACTAAGTTCTCTGGGCAAGATGATACATCAACCATGGAACATGTTAATCGCTTCATTATTCAATGTGGAGAGGCAGCTAGTAGAGATAAATTAAGAGTTCGTTTGTTTTCATCATCTCTGTCTGGATCAGCATTCACATGGTTTATTTCATTACCACCAAATTCTATTATTACTTGGGCTGATCTAGAAAAGCAATTTCATAAATATTTCTTTGCTGGAGTTCATGAAAAGAAGCTTATCGATTTGGTAAAGTTGAGACAGCGCAATGATGAATCGGTGGAAGGCTTTGTGCAAAGGCTACGAGATGTAAAAAAATAAGTGTTATAGCCTGGTACTGGATGATCGGTAGCTTGCTGATTTGGCCTTCCAAGGATTATTGCCACACCTTAAGGACAGATACGCTTCTCAGGAGTTCGAAAGCCTAAGTCATCTCGTGCAAAGGATTTCTAATCAAGATACTAGAGTTTTTAAACCCAAAAGGAATTGGAACAAGAAGGTTTCATTTGTCGGAGAAGTAGAAGATTCTGATTCAGATGAAGATCCAGTTATCGGCTTGGCTGAGTGGGTTAAGAATAAAAAGCCGATATCTTGTCCCTTTGGTCAAAAAGAGCCAGAGAAGTTTACTTTCGACATCACCAAAGCCGATAAGATATTTGATCTTTTGCTTCAAGAGGGCCAGATTAAGCTGTCACCTAATCATGTGATCCCATCAGCAGAAGAGTTGAAGAAAATGTTGTATTGCAAATGGCATAATGCAACTTCACACAGTACAAATGAGTGCAAAGTGTTTAGACAACAATTGCAATTAGCTATTGAGTCTGGGAGAATTAAGTTTGGTAATTCCAAGATCCAGAAGCCGATGAAAATCGATCAACATCCTTTTCCAGTAAATATGTTGGATGCTGAAGGAAAGACTAAGGTGTTGACATCCGAAGCTGCTGAAAAAACGCATCAGTGGATCCCCAACATCGGATAACTACCGATGATGCAAAAGGCAAGGGGCTACTAAGAGAAAGTGGCAGTTCTGGAAAGCCTCCTCGATCTAGTATTGTGATTACCCATCAAAGGCAATAGGAAGGCTGGCGTTAGCGAAGGGACCGATATCGACAACAGCAAGAAGAGAGACGCTGAGAGGAGTGGAATTGGCATAAGGATCATTGGAGGTGTCCGTTTTTTATTCATTGTTGGGAAGAATATATTAAGTTACCTACTATTGAAAATTGCCCAGAGTGCAATGGTTATTATGAGGTTAATCATCTAGAAAGGAGGTTTCAATCTGGTAATCAAGGTTTGTCCATCAATGAGCCGATCAGAGGTGAAGCATCAGTACATGATCGGCTGGGGGGCAGGCTTAGTGTACATGAGAGGCTTGGTAAACGCGTTGCATATTTTCCAAGAAACCAAGAGGAGCTTGAAGAGATGGCAAACGCAAGAGTTCCTGATGAAGAAATATTTTACAGGGATCCTAATATACGTCGTGTAGAGTCAACCAGAACCTATCATCAGCCAGTTTGGAAAACTAAACTTCCTCAATGGTGTCGAGAAGGTTTGAGAAAGACACAGAAAAAGAGGATGCAGCGAGAGCGTCAAGAGGACTTATACCAAGAAGAGAGTTCCTCCAATGAGAGATCTGGTAATCAGCAGTGGCAAATAAAACATAAAAATAAAGGCCCATCGGCAGATGTCAATATGTTGTTTATGTTGCCGATAGAATTTTTGGCACTCCCTGATAATGAGGAAGAAGTTGTTTTCTCTGATCAAATAGCTCAATTAACACTAGATCCAATGATGGCTGTTTTTGAGAAGCCTGCCGATGATTAGAGACAGCATCTCAAGGCTTTGTTTGTGAAAGACAGAGTTGATGGGCAGCCTGTATCTAAGATACTTATTGATGGAGGAGCTGCGATTAATATTATGCCTTATGTGATGTATCGGAAACTTGGTAAGGGAGATCAAGATTTAACTAAAACCGATATGATGCTAAAGGATTTTGAAGGCAATGTGTCACCAGCTAAAGGGGCAGTGTGTGTTGAGTTGACCATCGGCAGCAAAACCTTACCGACGACTTTCTTTGTCATTAATGGCAAGGGTGCATATAATTTGCTTCTAGGAAGGGATTGGATTCATGCTAATTGTTGTGTTCCTTCTACAATGCATCAGTGCCTTGTACAATGGATTGGGGATAAAATTGAAGTTGTTCCTGATGATTCTTCTTATATCATTGTATCGGCAGAATCAGACACTTATAAACGAACCAAGTGCATATCAGGAGAAGCTTGGGAAAAAGAGTTCCTCAAGGTTGCCGATTACGAAATTTCACCGATCCAAGCAGTCGGTTCTGAAGAAGAATTTTAATGGATAGGTTTACCGATGATGGAAAATTAGGTCAAGGGTTTACATCGGCTGATGATTTAGTAGAAGTAGATATTGGTGAGGGCGATAGGCCAAGGCCTACTTTTATTAGTGCTAAGTTAAATTCTAAGTGTAAACAGCAGGTAGTCAATTTGTTAAAAGAATATAAAGATTGTTTTGCTTGGGATTATACTAAAATGCCTGGATTAGACCGATCGATAGTTGAACATCGGTTGCCTATTAAGTCTGGATTTCGGCCACATCAGCAGCCAGCGCGCCGATGCAATCCTAATATACTTCCTGATATTAAGGCCGAAATAACTAAATTGATTGAGGCAAAGTTTATTCGGCAATGTCGATATGCGGAGTGGATTTCTAATGTGGTTCCTGTTTACAAGAAAAATGGGAAACTTCGTGTTTGTATTGATTTCAGGAATCTCAATAAAGCTACACCGATGGATGGTTATCCAATGCCGATTGTTGATCTGTTGATTGATGCAGCAGCAGGACATCAAATTATCAGCTTCATGGATGGTAATGCGGGTTATAATCAAATATTCATGGCTGAGGAGGATATTTCCAAAACTGCTTTTAGGTGTCCAGGTCATGTGGGATTATTTGAATGGATAGTTATGACGTTTGGTTTGAAAAATGCCGGTGCTACTTATCAAAGAGCTATGAACTTTATTTTTCATGAATACATCGACACATTAGTGGAGATCTACATCGATAACATAGTGATTAAGTCTGAAGATATCACAAAGCATCTAACCGATCTGCGAAAGATACTGGAGTGTACAAGGAAGCATGGATTAAAGATGAATCCTAATAAATGTGTATTTGGTGTATCGGCAGGACAATTCCTGGGTTTTATGGTGCATCAGCGGGGCATTGAAATTAGTAGGAAGTCTATTGAGGCAATTAACAAGGTGGTTGCCCCTGCCAATAAAACTAAATTACAATCTTTGATCGGTAAGATTAATTTCATCAGGAGATTTATATCTAATCTGTCGGGTAAGATCAAGGCCTTCAGTCCATTACTGAAATTGAAAGCCGATCAGGAATTTAGATGGGGAGATGAGCAGCAATTAGCCCTAGATGAAATTAAGAGCTATTTAACAAATCCTCCAGTGCTAGTTCCACCTCAACATGGGAAACCTTTCAGATTGTATTTGTCAACTGATGATATTGTTATCGGTTCAGCTCTTATTCAAGAATTTGAAGGGAAAGAACGTGTTATTTATTATTTGAGCAGACGGTTAGTGGATGCTGAGACCAGGTATTCAGCTATCGAGAAATTATATTTGTGTTTATACTTTTCTTGTATTAAGTTGAGGCATTATTTACTATCGGCCGAGTGTACTGTTATATGCAAAGATGACGTGGTCAAATATGTGTTGTCGATGCCGATATTAAGTGGTAGAATTGGCAAATGGATTTTAGCGTTATCAGAATTTGACCTATGTTATGAATCGGCTAAGGCAGTTAAAGGACAGGTCATGACTGATTTTGTTACTCAACATTGTAACACGGTGGGTTCTCTGGAAATTGCTCCTTGGACACTTTTCTTTGATGGATCTATATGTGGTGAAGGAGCAGGCATCGGCATTGTGTTAATTTCCCCTCAAGGGAGAAAGTATGAGTTTTCATTGCCGATTATTGCTACATCAACAAATAATCAGGCTGAGTACCAAGCCCTGATAAAAAGGGTTAGAATTACTTAAGGAAGTACGTGCCGATGCTGTTGAAGTTTTTGGTGATTCTATGTTAGTTATAAATCAGTTGGCTGGAATTTATGAATGCTGAAGTGAAGTTTTAATTTCGTATTATGAGAAATGTTTGCAGTTGTTGAAAGAGTTTAGGAATTTTCATCTGGAACATGTTTCTCGATTGCATAGTGAAGAGGCTAATCGATTGACTCAGCATGCTTCAGGGTATCAGCCTATTCAAGAAGTGTTAACATCGGCGGTTGATACCAATGACTAGAGAAAGGAAATTATTGATTATTTGAAGAATCCATCTAAAAAGGTTGAAAGGCGTATAAGGTTCCAAGCTACCAAGTATGTGCTCCTTGATGATGAATTATATTACCGTACCATAGATGGAGTTTTACTCAGGTGTGTTGGCATCGATGAATCAAAAGGCTTGATGGGTGAGATTCATGAAGGAGTATGTGGGGCTCATCAGTCAGCTTTCAAGATGAAATGGATGATCAGAAGGAATGGATATTATTGGCCGACTATTTTTGAAGATTGTTTTAAATATTTTAAAGGATGTCAGGAGTGTCAAAAATTTGGTAATATTCAAAGAGCACCCGCATCGGCTATGAACCCCATAATTAAGCCTTGGTCGTTCCGGGGTTGGGCTATTGATCTCATCGATCAAATTTATCCACCATCGAGTAAGGGGCATAAATTTATTCTGGTTGCTACCGATTATTTCACAAAATGGGTTGAAGCAGTTCCTTTGAAGAAGGTGACATCGGCTAATATGATTGATTTTGTGAAAGAGCATATTGTTTACCGATTTGGTATTCCTCAAACTATCACTATCGATCAGGGTACCATGTTTACATCGGGTGAATTTGATGAATTTGCTATAGGTATGGGGATTAAAGTTTTGAATTCTTCACCATATTATGCCCAGGCTAATGGTCAGGCTGAGGCTTCTAACAAAGGAATTATCAAGCTCATTAAGCGCAAAATTAAAGAATATCCTAAGAGGTGGCATACAGTATTAAATGAAGCCTTGTAGTCATATCGGATGGCGTGTCATGGTGCAACCAAGGTAACACCTTATCAGTTGGTATATGGACACGACGCAGTATTACCTTGGGAGATTAAAATTGGCTCTAGGCGAATACGTTCCCAAGATCAATTGACAGCCGATGACTATGATACCCTTATGAAAGATGAGTTGGAAGATGTAGCAGGTCATCGGTTAAAGGCTTTAGCTAGCATCGAAGAGAATAAGAAAATGGTAGCTAGATGGTATGACAAGAAGGTGAAGGTAAAGGAGTTTGTCGATGGAGATTTGGTTTGGAAGTTGATTTTACCGATTGGGACTAAAAGTTCGAAGTTTGGCAAATGGTCGTCTAATTGGGAGGGCCCATATCGGATAAATCAATCTGTTCCTGGTAATGCATATATTCTCAAAACCCTCGAAGGGGTTGTGTTTCCCAGAGCATTAAATGGAAAATTCTTAAAGAAATATTACCCTAGTATCTGGATAGATGCATAAAAGTATAATTGTCGATAACAATCCTATCGGCTAGAGTTAAAACAAAGTATTAATATCTTATTGCCGATGCGCTAGATGAGAATTACAGATTTAACAAAGATTGGATAGCCGATATTGCACGCAGGCGAATTTCATCGGCTTTCTTTAATTCTTTAGCGTCTTCATCGGCAGCTCCCTCCACAGGTTTGAGTTTCTTTTTCAAGGCCAAGGCCTTGCGAGCTTGGATGTCCCTTTCCTACTGAAGGGTTTTGATGATATCAGGAAGTTGGTCTTCTTCTTGCTTGGCATGGGTTAAGGCTGCTT
Source organism: Saccharum hybrid cultivar R570 (assembly GCA_038087645.1). Lineage (NCBI taxonomy): Eukaryota > Viridiplantae > Streptophyta > Magnoliopsida > Poales > Poaceae > Saccharum > Saccharum hybrid cultivar. The sequence goes on along the minus strand of JAQSUU010000043.1, from coordinate 9,470,056 downwards.
CAACTTCTTCCAGTTCAGCTAGAAGAGCTGCTCTCTTTACCGATAGATCCAGAATTTTCTACTTAAGATCGGCACCGGAGGTTTGCAAGTTGCTGATGCTTTTGTGCTTCTCATCGGTAGTTTGTTTTAGCAGCAACATCTCTTCTTTGACCTGGGCTTGAGCTGCTCTATCGGCGATACGGTGAGCAGCCCATTGATATTGAAGTTGTCGGCTCTCTAGATGGACTGCTGGGAAGATAGTTTCTTCAACATCGGCAGGAACTTGGCCACAGATTGTCTTGAAGATAGTCTTTGCAGGATCTGGATCGTTTATCAATTGAGCAGTATCTTGTTGTAACAGATTCAGAAGGGCTTCTAGCTTGCCATAGATTTCTACCAATATTGTTCCCAATGTCAGGGAAGAACTCGTCTCTTCTCCATCATCATCGGAGACGTCGATAGCAAAAGAAAACAAGCTATCGGGAGAATCTTGTTCCTGTGAAGAAAAGAAAGTTAGAGATTCTACCTAAGGATAGATATGGATATTATAAATCGAATAGGTCAATCGGTTTACCTGCTTCAAGGTAATTTCTTGGGCCTGGCTTGAGGGGGCAGCTTGAAGAGGGTCATGCGAAGGATCAGCAGAGGATGCCGATGGGATGTCTTCTACGACCTCATCAGTAGTTGGCCCTTGGGGTATGATAGTCGATGATATATTTTGTGTAGGAGGGTCAACTTGTTCAACTGCATCGGTTGGCTGACTAGTAGGTGTTGGAGCGGATGCAGGGACTGGCGTAGATTTCTGTCACTTTTGCTAAGCTTCAGCATCGGTTAAAGCTTTATGCTTTACTTAGGTCTCAGCGACAATTGGCTAGGGGGCATCGGCACTTGTTGATTAAGGAGCTTGAGTGCTTGGTATGCTTGCCGATGTACCCATTTGTTGCTGCAAAAATAAGTGTGAGATCGGATATTTCACAGATAAAATGTAAAGATAAAAGAATACCTCTGAAGGCTGGTTGGAGGTAGTGGTGCTTGATGTTGGAGGAGTTGCTGATGACGATCCAGCCGCAGCTCTTACACCCTAATGGTTACATGTTAATTTAGTTTGTATCGGCAGTGAATAAAAATAAACAAGGTTATTACCTTAAAAGCCTTAATTAGGCTTGTAGCAGCAGCCATTGGAGTGGCCCTGGATGTTGCCAGTTTTGATCTAGAGGTGATAGTCTTGGCACGGGTCCTCTGGAAGGTTAAAGCGGCTAAGGTGGGGGCGTTGTAGCCGATTACTGAAACTGGGGAGATAGGTTGGAGGTTGAAAGGTCTCCCACTCTTGCTTATGGATGGAATTAGATCATCGGCCTGTTACGAGAAAGTTTAGCTGTCGATATATATATATATATATATATATATAAATATACAAAGAAAGTTAAAAGAAACTTACTGCATCGTCAGGAATGGCGTAGTCAGGATCGATCACATGCCGATATGTGTGGACGGATGTTGAAAATAATTGTTCTTTCCACTCTTGCCACCATTGCTTTTATGATTCTGTAATAAAAGATGCTGGCGACCAGGCGGAGAGGTCAACATTTGATATATCGGCATCGGGGGCAAGTCTTACTACCCTACTCCACTCAGTTCCAGTGGTGATGGTTTCTCTGGGCTTGATCACATCGGCAAAGCACAGCTTGAATGGCAGTTGCCCAAAAGCCAGTTGACGAGATACTGCCGATGGATTATAGAACTCATAAGTAGTATTGGAATTCTTCCCACTACCAAATGTGTTCACCGGGATTGCCCTGGGAGTAATGATGGCCATCATAGGCTCATTATCCTGATTCAGATCACTATTAGCAAAGTTGAAGAGAAGGGGGAACTTGTTATCTTCATCAATATAGGGTACCCAAGCCCTATGATCGCGAGGGAGACCGTTGTAGAAGTTCTGGAAAAATCTGCTGATTTGATATTCATTAGCATCTGTTCTAGGGAGGACAATTATAGCTTCACCGAAGTTGAGAGGAGGGCATGTTGCCGATTCCTCATCTCCAAGAACATAATCTTTGGCGATCTCTCGTGGGAATTCTTGGGCGAAGAAATCCCACTGCAGACGCTTATGCATATGGGCGTTTAGCCACATATTGATGAACCACCATGGGCCTCCCAAATTGCCGATGGGTTCACCAAGTATAAGCTTTTGAGATACTTGGTGGAGGAGGTGGTAGGTGGAGCTCAGAAGGTATCGGTCGAGCGGGAACCTTACACCGTTGGCCAAGAGTTCGGCTGCAGGGAGGAAGGCATTGGTTGGTCCTACCGATCGGCCACAGAAGATAAATTTCTCTAGCCACATATTCAAGAATATGGCGTGTTCCCTTTGATTGACAGTACCAGTCTTTTGGTATTCCTGGATGTATCCTGTCCAGCCGCCGATGTTGCGTGTATTCACTCTATATTCAGCTTTTCTGCCATAGATAGAGCCTTCATCGACAGTCGAGATATCTAAGCCAGTGACCATATATACATCGGCAAGAGTAGGGGCGGATGGACCATGACCAAACATAAAGGTATTTGTGGTGTCTGACCAGAAGTGAGCGGCGGCTATCATCATGGATTCATTCTTTTGCATATCGGCAATGGATAGCCTAATACATTGGTCTATCTTCCGCTCTGCCCAGTACACTTGCATAGACCTATTGACCCTCAAGTACCAATCTTTCCACCCTTTGGTGGGTTTGAGCCAAGATCAGAATGTATCCTTCCATAGATTCAAAGAAAAATTTTGAGCTTTGAAGGGAATTCTGTTAGCCTTTGCATTGATCAAGTCAGTTGGATCTAGGTCACCCATTGGACCTAGGCAGTGGAGGGGAGGTTGGTTGGTTGGAATAACCAATTTGTTGTGTAGTTCCTGAGTTCGGAAGATCAAAAGAATGGAAAAAGAAGAAAAATTACCAACTGTAAGAACTTGCAAAGAACCAAAGGGATCAATGTAAAGGTAATAGAAGAAGAACGAACCGCGGGAACATTGAAGTTGATCGCCATTGCTTTGAGAAGGATGAGGGCACAAGCTGGGGACTTGAAGTTGACGCTGGAAGGAGCTCTGGTGGGTTGAGAACGCGCGGTTGTTCGTTAGGGTTGCCACCGGAGAGAGAATGCCAAAGGTCGAAGTTTGAAGGTAGAAGACGAGCAATCCGGAGAAATCTATTTATAGGCTGCTTGGAGTAGGGGTATTCTTGACTTATCTCTATGCCGTGCGCGTGTGGATCGAGGTGGTTCGGATGGATATGGTAACTGTTCGCACGACAATCAAGGGATTGTACATAAGATTTGAAGGCAAGTAATCATGACTTGGAAGAGATCTTGGTACAGGATCTTTCAGTTCTAAAATGGTGGTGTTATTATGATAAGATCCTACCGATGGGTTATTATTTTGGTATCTCAACCGTAATTGGGGCAAGAATAGTTGGAAATTGTGCGATATTTACTGAGATGCATCAATCAGGGCTAGATTTGATTAAATTCGATAACAGATTATGTTATGCTTGGAGAATAGGTTGAGAAAAATAGGTAACAACAAGTGTTATTTGGAGTAAATTTTGGAACATCAGTATCTTATACTTCGAAATTGGGGGGCATGTGTTGACATCATTTTTTGGCACGTGTCAAGATGGTCAGATGGGGCTAATCAACAGAGGAAAAATTACTGTGTAGGTTGATAGCCGATGAAAATGAGCTTGTAAAGAAGGCTGCCTATAAGTAGTGGGGGTGTATGGAGAAGTTGATTCAGATTGAAGTGTTGCCGATAAGGTTAAGGGTATTATTGCCGATGCCGATGAAAGGAGACTTAGAGGCTGTTGCCGATGAAACAGGGAGTGTGCCGATGAAAAAGGTTTGAAGGCTACTGCCGATGAAACAGGGAGTGTGCCGATGGAAAGGAGGTCGATGAGAATATCATCGTAGTTGAGGCGGACTAGGGAGTAAGATAGGAATTAATTTCCTTTTCTATGTTTATTAGAGTCTGATTTGTATCAGAGTCATGTGTTTCCTGAGGTTTGGATTTAGTGTCCTAGTCGTATTTGGTTACGTTTCTATAGATCAGGATATAAATATAGAGTGAAGGGCAATGTAATAACCAATCAATCAATATCAAAAACCAGCTTTTACTCTTATTTGCATCTATTTACTTTTTGGCGACTTCGTCAACCTGCATACTTTTTCCTTTTTACGAGTTCTCATCGATTCGGCGAGTTGCATTGCTCCAGTGCAATCTTCGACGATCCTCGAGTTCCACGTGAGTACCTCTTGGCCGTGACTTCCAGGCATATCGCTGTTGTCAGGACCAAAGTGTTCGTATCTTCATCCTTGTCGATTAACATGTCAAATCGACTGGCACGCGTTGGATATCGATTTCGGGTATTAGCCCTTTGTGTTTGCAGATCTACTTTTGCATCAACAGTTGGCAAGAGTTGGTGATTATTCTTGGCCACCTCTGGTGATTGTGAAGAGGTTTGTGCCTACCTCGGCGAAGCACCAAAGGCAACAATTAGTAAATTGCTCGTGTCATTGCAACCTTTTGCCATTTGGTAGGTTCTTGTGGTGCCTTTTGAAAGGCTCGGTGTGAGACCGATTAGCCACCGAACCACGTGGTGAAGAGGGACACAACGGGGACTAGCGTGCTGGTAAGCACGTGAACCTCAGGATAAATCTTTATGTCATCATTTTCATATTGTGATTGATTGATCCCGATGTTTGGTTGTCTTGGTATTCATTGTTGATAATATTGGTTGGCTCAATACTTCGCCCCTCGGTGAAACTCTCCTAACTCAACTCCGCGTTACTTTCTTAGTTATCTTTGCTAGCTAGTTAGCTTTGCTAGAGTAGCTCTTTTGTGTAGCTTGCTAGTTGTAGTTGTAGTTACCTTCTCGGTTTGACTTGTGCGGTTGAGTGCCATTATACTAGAATTGTGAATTGGATAGGTGGCTTGCAAACACCCCGTAGGCTAAGCAAAACTCGCATCTCGCTATTTGTTGTATTGATAATCTTGTTTAGCTTGTCTTTGTAGAAAATTTTAAAAGGCTATTCACCCCCCTCTAGCCATCAAGACCTTTCAAGTGGTATCAGAGCCGTGGTCACCGTTTGCAAGGCTTAACAACCTCGGTGCAAGATGGCTCAAGTTATGTTCAATCATGTTAATGGCAAGCCTCCATTCTTTGATGGCGTCTCTTCCTTTGATCATTGGAAAAGGAAGATGAAGCAATATCTAGGCAATATACATGAGAAGGTTTGGGATGTGACCAAAGAAGGATACATCATTCTTGATGAAAAAAATCTCACTCCAAATGACCGCATCAACAAACAATGCAACACGGCGGCACTTGACACAATCTACCGTGCCATTGATGACAAAGTATTTGAGCAAATCAAAGATCTTAAAAAGGCAAATGAGCTTTGGATAAGGCTTGAAGAAATATATGAAGGCACTTTAACGGTAAAAAGTGCCAAGCTATATATGCTCAAGGACAAGTTCTCCACTTTCAAGATGAAGGATGATGAATCCATCCCAGAGATGTTCTATAGGCTCCAAGTCATTGTCAATGATCTCAAGGGGCTTGGAGAGAAGGTTGAGGACAAGGACTTCTCACACAAGTTCTTGATGTGTTTACCCAAGAATTTTGCCACCTTGAGAAAAATGATCTTTAGAGAGGGATTGGACAAGGTCAAACCAACCAATGTGCTTGGAGATATAATGACCGATGCCCAATACAATAATGATGAAGATGAGGTAGAAGAGAAGAAGGAGACCAAGATCAAGCAAGAGAAGCCCATTGCATTCAAGGCTTCATCTTCTAAGGGCAAGAGCAAGGCGGAGAGTGATGATGATGATCCATTCGATGATGAGACCATGGCCCTCCTAGTGCACAAGATGGGGAGGTTCATGAAGAAGAAAGGATATGGGGCAAGGAAGAGAAGGGACTTCATGAAGGCAAAGGAGGTGCTTTGCTATAATTGCAATAGCCCCGATCATGTAGTGGCAAAGTGCCCCTATGAAGACAAAAGATATCATGATGGGGAGTTGAAGTTGAAGAAGAACAAGGACAAGAAGGAGAAGAAAGAGAAGAAGAGCTTTACTATCAACAAGAAGAAGAAGGGTGATGGTTATGTGGTCACTTGGGATAGTGATAACTCCGATAGTGATGATGATAGCTCTAGTGATGATGAGAGGACCACTCAGCGAGCCATTGCAAGCATCGCCCTCTCCAACAAGCCATCCATCTTCGACACTACATCGACATGCCTTATGGCCAAGCCTACCAAGGTAAAATATGATGATAGTGATGATGATTCTTGTGCTAGTGATGGTTGTAGAAGTGATGAGGAGAAGGATGAGGACTACTCCAAGGATGATCTATTAGGCATAATAGATCAAATGAGTAAGGGCTACAAGAGGACAACCAAGAAGTGTAAAATCTTGGAGCAAGAGCTCATTGCCAAGAGCAATGAAAATGATGCCTTGATAGAGGAGCTTGTTGCTCTCAAAAAGAGTAAGGAGTGTAAAGGAATTGAACAAGAGCTCAAAGCTCTTAGGAAATCCTTTGATGAGCTAGAGGCCTCTCGTGAGTGTCTAAAGGAAGACCACGAGGACCTTGAAGTTGCTCACACTAGACTTAAGGGAGCCCACTCCACTCTACTTGAGCTCATCAAGGAAAAGGACCTCAAGTTGGAGAAGCTCATGAAGGAAGCTAAGGAGGAGCAAGTGATTGTCACTTATGATATTAGACTAACATGTGATATTATTGATGATTCTTTATTTGTTAGTCCTACTAATGCTTCATGTAGCTCATCATCATCCACTACAACCAACTCTATCGCTACTACTAGTGATTCATCACTTGTGGTTGAGAATGAGACTCTCAAGAAAGAGGTGGATGATCTCACCCGCGCATTAGGCAATGCCTATGGTGGGGATGCCCGCTTGCTAAAATGCTTGGGTAGCCAAAGGTTCTCTCTTAACAAAGAGGGTTTGGGCTATACTCCCAAGAAGGGCAAGGCGGCCTTTGCTACTCCAAAGTCTTGCTTTGTGAAGAGCAATGGTCGTTATTGTAATAGATACAAGTAAGTTGGGCATCTTGATATTAATTATAATAAAATGAATAAGAACAACAAGTTTCATGCTAAAATGGATTACATTCCTTTTGATTCTTGTTATGTGCTTACCAAGGGTGAGAAAGGTGTACATGCTAGGTTTGTTGGTACACCAATTGTGGGTCCAAAGAAGAAGGCCATTTGGGTACCAAAGAGCTTAGTTACTAACCTCTAAGGACCCAAACAAGTATGGGTACCTAAGAAACATTAATTTATTTTGTAGGTAAATTACAAGACCGGAGGAAGGCATTGGGTGCTCTCAACATATGACCGGTGATTCAAGAATGTTCAACTCTCTCAAATCAAATGATAGTGACATTGATAGTATCATATTTGGTGACAATAGCAAGGGTGATGTGAAGGCTCTTGGAAGGATTGCAATCTCAAATGATCATAGCATTTCCAATGTGCTCCTAGATGAAAAGTTGAACTTCAATCTTCTCTCGGTTGCTCAATTGTGTGATCTAGGTTTCAAGTGTATATTTGGTGTTGATGATGTGGAGATAGTTAGTGTTGATGGCTCCAATTTGATCTTCAAGGGCTTTAGATATGAGAATCTATACTTGGTTGATTTCGATGCTAGTGACACTCAACTCTCAACATGCTTGCTCACCAAATCAAGTATGGGTTGGTTATGGCATAGAAGACTTGGTCATGTTGGCATGAAGCAATTGAACAAGTTAGTGAAGCATGACTTAGTTAGAGGCTTGAAGGATGTCACATTTGAGAAGGATAAGCTATGTAGTGCATGTCAAGCCGGAAAACAAGTGGGCAACACTCATCCATTGAAAAGCATCATGAGTACTTCCAAGGCATTTGAGTTGTTGTACATGGATCTATTTGGGCCAACTACATACACAAGCATTGGTGGCAACAAGTATGGTTTTGTGATTGTGGATGATTTCACTAGATACACATGGGTATTCTTTCTTGTGGACAAGAGTGATGTATTTGACATATTCAAGAAGTTCATCAAGAGAGTGCAAAATGAGTTTGAGACCACAATCAAGAAAGTGAGAAGTAACAATGGAAGTGAGTTTAGAAACACAAGAGTTGACGAGCTATGTGATGAGCTTGGAATCAAACATCAATTTTCGGCCAAGTATACACCTCAATCTAATGGCCTAGTTGAGAGAAAGAATAGAACCCTAATTGATATGACAAGATCAATGTTGAATGAGTATAATGTGAGTCATTCATTTTGGGCCGAAGCAATCAACACGGCTTGCTTCTATAGCAACCGCCTCTATTACCACAAGTTCTTAGAGAAGACACCATATGAGATCTTAAATGGAAGAAAGCCCAACATTGCATACTTTTGGGTATTTGGTTGCAAATGCTACATCTTAAAGAAGGGCACTAGACTGAGCAAGTTTGAGAAGAAATATGATGAAGGATTCTTACTTGGTTACTCCACTACTAGCAAAGCTTATAGAGTTTGGAATTTGGCTAGTGGTTTACTTGAGGAAGTTCATGATGTTTAGTTTGATAAAACAAATGGCTCTCAAGATGAGGAAAATAACTTGGATGATGTGAGAGGAACTCAATTGACCAATGCTATGAAAGAAATGGATATCGGTGATATTAGGCCAAAGCAAGTGATTGATGTGGATGACAACAAAGATCAAGTGCTCCAAAGTCTAATTACACAAGCTAGTGGTTCTCTAATGCAAAATGAAGCTAGTACACCATCTCAAGTGCAACAAGATCAACAAGTGGCTAGTTCATCATCTTCAACTCATGATTAACATCAACATCCAAGCAATCAAGTCCAAATGCTTCAACCAACTAACATTGCAAGAGACCATCCATTAGATTCTATCATTGGTGACATACAAAGGGAAGTTCAAACTAGATCAAGATTAGCATCTTTTTGTGCACATTCTTCTTTTGTATCAATGTAAGAACCCAGGGACATTGATAAAGCATTGAGAGATCCGGATTGGGTAAATGCAATGCATGAAGAGCTCAACAACTTTAAGAGAAATGAAGTATGAGAACTAGTTAAGAGGCCTAAAGATCACAATGTCATTGGAACGAGATGGGTCTTTCGCAACAAGCAAGATCAAGATGGAATAGTAGTAAGAAACAAAGCAAGACTAGTGGCTCAAGGTTACACACAAATAGAGGGTCTTGACTTTGGTAAAACTTATGCCCCGGTTGCAAGATTGGAAGCAATTAGGATCTTACTTGCCTATGCTTATGCTCACAATATCAAGCTATATCAAATGGATGTGAAGAGTGCATTTCTCAATGGGTACATTCAAGAAGAGGTGTATGTGGAGCAACCTCTCGGTTTTAAAGATGACAAGAAACCTAACCATGTGTACAAGTTAAGGAAAGCTTTGTATAGATTGAAGCAAGCACCAAGAGCATGGTATGAAAGATTAAGGGACTTCTTGCTATCCAAAGGATTTATCATGGGTAAAGTGGATACTACTCTATTCACCAAGAAGATTGGGAAAGACTTATTTGTGTTGCAAATATATGTTGATGATATCATTTTCGGTTCAACCAATCAAGATTATTGTGATGAGTTTGGAAAAATGATGGCAAAGGAATTTGAAATGTCAATGATTGGTGAACTTAGTTTCTTTCTTGGACTTCAAATCAAACAAATGAAGGAAGGAACATTTATGAGTCAAACCAAGTACATCAAATATATGCTCAAGAAGTTTGGCATGGAAGATGCAAAGGGCATTACAACCCTAATGGGCACTAGTGGAAGTTTGGATAGTGACAAGAGTGGCAACATGGTGGATCAAAAGCTATATAGATCAATGATTGGTAGCCTACTCTATGTGACGGCATCAAGGCCCGATGTAATGTTTAGTGTATGCATGTGTGCAAGATTTCAAGCCTCACTAAGAGAAAGTCATTTGAAGGCAACAAAGAGAATATTGAGGTATTTGAAGCATACACAAGATGTTGGATTGTGGTATCCCAAAGGTGCAAGCTTTGAGCTAGTAGGATATTTGGATTCCGACTATGCCGGTGATAAAGTTGAAAGAAAGAGCACCTCTGGTACTTGTCAACTATTGGGAAGGTCACTTGTCTCATGGTCATCTAAGAAGCAAAATAGTATTGCACTATCTACCGCCGAGGCCGAATACATCACCGCCGGTAGTTGTTATGCACAAATCTTGTGGATGAAGGCAACATTGAAGGATTTTGGAATCAACTTTAAAAATGTGCCATTGCTATGTGACAATGAAAGTGCCGTGAAGCTAACCAACAATCCGGTTCAACATCAAAGAACAAAGCATATTGATGTTCGTCATCATTTCATTAGAGATCATCAATAAAAGGGTGACATTGCTATTGAGAGTGTGGGCACCGAAGATCAACTAGCCAATCTATTCACCAAGCCACTTGATGAGAAGAGATTTCACAAGCTAAAGAATGAGTTGAACATACTTGACTTCTCCAACATAAGTTGATTCACCTCTCCTTCGAGCCCCAAGGTATAATTGGTTGACATATCATATATTCTATGCTAAGGACTTGTTTAGTGCATCTAGTCATAATTTACATGTTCTAGGCTCATTCATGAAAATCAAATGAATTTGAAGTTTATATGGTGCCACTATTGTTTCCATGACTTGTATGATCTAGTGGTAGCATATAACTTGTTTAAGTAGCTTGTGATTCTAAGTGTTTAATCTAGATCACTTGTCTAAATATTTGCTTCAACATGGTGCATGATAACCCTTCTAGTGAGGTGTGAAGAAGCTTGCCCTTGGATCAAACCGAAGCATTTTATTTATGCAAGCAATCTAGGTTGAATCACGAACTTGATCCTCACCCCATAATTCAACATGATAATCTATCTAAAATTGGTCCCTTGTGGTCATTGGTGCCAAAGGGAGAGAAAATGTTGTTCACAAAGATAGATTCTAAAGGAGGAGAAAACCCTAAAGGGAAAATTGATAAAAGAAGGGGGTCAACTAACAACTAAAATTTTGAGCACACAAGTAGGGGGAGCAAGCTCTTAAACATGAATGTTGCATTTCCATGTGCACTTCATATGTATGATGCATAGTTATGCATTTCTTTTTCTCCGATACATTGCTTGTGTGATGACTTGCTAGTATAATTTGAATGATGTATTGAGGTACTAGCATGAATAGGAAGTAGTTAGATTTTTCTTGCTTCATGTTTTCCAAAGTGGTACTAGAGCCTTGCTTATAATGTTGATCTCACGAGGTTTCTAGTTATTTTTGTGCTTTTCCAAGGGGTATCTAACTACACAAGGTGCTAAGATGGTGTTTATCGCTACTCCGATGGTATCACGCTTCAAAGGTCTATAATCTAAAACACTTAGCACCTATTGATAGTCAATGCTCCTATATTTTCCTATCTAAACATGTATGCTTCCTAAATCCAAACATGTAGCATACATGTAGGGGGAGCCATTGCTATCAATTTGAATTCATGATCACATGTCCATAATTCTTACACATGGTAATATACTTGGACAATGTGACATGGGTTCAATAAAATTTTTATCATAATATCTTTGTGAAAGGGTTGTCACCAATTACCAACGAGGGGGAGATTGAAAGTCCTATGTTTGGTGTTGGTAATTAGTGGCAATGCCTAAGTACTAATCCTATGTCTAAGTTGTATGTAGCATATGAGGATTAGTACATTCCAAGGTTGGTGGCAAGATGGACATGGTGATCATGATGGCCACACTTGGATTTGGATGCAACCCTATGTGATCAAGGTAAAGGTATATGCTTAAGGGTTGTGTTTTAGTAACCAAGACACCTAGTGGGTGTGGTTACATTATTATAGGATAGAAAGCCGTACTATAAAGAGGGGAATGACGCGGCTATTGAACTCCTAAGTGCCTCTAGGTGTGCATTTCATAATCATATGCATTTGGATAGAACTAATAACGCCTCGAAAAATGATTGTGAAAATGCTAACACACTCGCACATGATGTGATCACTTGGTGGTGTTAGCACATTTGTGATGGCGTTGGAGTTTGAGCGGTAGAGAGGGTTTGGGTCCTCTCTCCCTCCCGCCGAGCTTGCGAGGCGGGATTCAGGCGTTTTCGAGAAGTTGAAATGACTATTTTCCACATCGGAAGTCGAAAATCGAGCAGAAGCGAACGGAGGTCACAGTGGTGACCGGACGCGGTCTCTGTTTGACCGGACGCGTCTGGTCAGCGTTCAGCGTCTTTGCGTGTTTCGGTTTGTTGATCGGACGCGGTGGCGCGTCCGGTCACAGTCGACCGGACACGTCCGGTCGATCAGGGAGCTTACTGGACTCCAACCGGACGCGGGCACTGTGGCATCCGATCAGTTCTCTAGCGCGTCCGGTCGCTGTTTCGTTGTGCGCTGCTCAGGCTTGACCAGCGCGTCCGGTCAGTTACGGGACCAGCACGTCCGGTCGAGCCTAGCGCGTCCGGTCGTTGCGTAGAGCGCATCCGGTCGGTGCTTCGCGAGTAGCCGTTGTGTGATCGGTGCGTCCGGTCAGTTGGACCAGCGCGTCCGGTTAGCACGACTGCAGCTGTTTCAAGTGAGTAACGGCTATATTCGAAGGGATACGTCTATAAATACTCATTGGCCGGCTCAAGGCTCTCTCTCTTGGATATTTGACACACTTGTGAACACTTTGAGCTAAGCAACTCCCCTCTCACTCATCTCTCTTGCTTCTTTGCATATTCGAAGTGAGATTGAGTGATCCAAGTGCATTTGCATTGTGCCACAAGATCCCGTGCAGGAGAGGCAGATCCGGTGTGCGTGGGTGCAGACGATCCGAGAACGCCGGCTCGCGTAGGTGAGGTAGACGCACCCGACACCGCCTGGCCCAGCGTCAATCCGGACATGTCAGTTCGAGGAGGATCGTTGCCAAGGGAATCCGATCTGAGATCTATGCCTCCCTTGGCTGTGTTCGGCCACATGTAATATGGGCCATATGACCCATTGTTAGCGCTATTTTTAGTGTTGTCTGATCCTGCATTTTCTGTGGCACCTGCTCCATCATCTAAAGGACTTGACACAGTGTTAGTGGGTAATGAAGATGATTATCTATCAGACACAGATGCATTCCCAAAAGTAGCGTTAGGATCATAAAGAGAATTTGGTAAGAGTAAAATTTCGGCTCTAAGGTGAGCACCTGCATTTGGATGCAAGGAGGCAAATGGGAAGATGTCTTCATCGAATACAACGTCCATTAGATGGGTCTAGGAACTTAAAACCCTTATGCAAGTTGCTATAACCGAGGAAGACGCATCTTTTGGAACGGAACTCAAGTTTCTTAGAATTGTATGGTCTCAAATGAGGCCAAACGGCACAGCCAAAGGTACGTAGAGAAGTATAATCAGGTGGATGATCAAGTAGACGTTCGTAGGGACTTTGGTTGTTAATAACTCTAGATGGCAGGCGGTTTATGAGAAACACTGCCATGAGAAAGGCTTCATCCCAAAATTTTAAGGGAACTGAAGCATGAGCAAGAAGAGTAAGCCCCATTTCAACTATGTGGCGATGTTTGCGTTCCGCAGAACCGTTTTGTTGGTGAGCGTGTGGACATGACACATGATGATCTATGCCTATACGTTTAAAGAAGGAGTTTAATGATTGATATTCTCCTCCCCAATCGGTTTGCACATCACGAATTTTTCGATTGAACTGTCGTTCAACAAGGTTCTGAAAATCAATAAAGCATTGAAATACTTTAGATTTGTGACGCAAGAGATAGACCCAAGTAAATTTGCTAAAATCATCAATAAATGAAACATAATACTGGTGTCGACCAATAGATGTTGGGGCAGGTCCCCAAACATCAGAAAAAATAAGGTCCATAGGATTTGATGACACACTGGTGGACTTGGGATAAGGTAATTGATGACTCTTGCCTTGTTGGCAGGCATCACACACACTATTATTGTTCGATGAAACAAAAGGTAATTGATGATGACTAAGAACTTGTTGCACGACATGACTAGATGGATGACCTAGCCTATGATGCCACAATGAGGTCGACGGCTTGATTACACCAAATGCCTGTTTATTTGAGGATGGCTTGAACGGGTAGAGTCCTCCTTCACATGTGCCTCTGTGGAGGGTTCTCTTCGTCCCCTGTTCCTTAATAAGAAAATGATTTGGATGAAATTCAAGGAAAGCGTTGTTGTCTTTTGCAAGACGATTGACAGAAACAAGATTTTTGCAAGTCGAAGGGACATGAAGAATATTGTTTAAATGAATAGTGCTATTTGGGGAATGCAAAGTACTGTGACCGATGTAATCAATCTTCATACCTGTCCCATTCGCCGCATGGATCTGATCGCCGCCAGAGTACCTGTCACGGATCATCAGCTCCTCGAGGTCGCCGATGATGTGATCGGTGGCTCCTGAGTCCATGTACCAATTTGTATCAACACCATACGAGGAGTTGGTTGCTGATGACGCCGTCTTCTACGGAGGGCCGGTGAAGTTGGCATCAAATCGCTTAAAACAGCGATGTGCCATGTGGCCCTCGATCCCACATAGTTGGCAGAAAACGCCGGCAAGGAAGTTGCTGCGCCCTCCACCATTGCCGCAACCGCCCTTCGGACCGCCACGGCCACCGCCCCCGCGCCCACGAGCATTGTAGTGGCCGCCGCCACCACGACCGCCCTTGGATGCCACGTTCGCGGAGGAGCGAGATCCGCCGCCATTGAGCTGCTTGCGCTGCTCGTGGGAGATGAGTTGGGCATAGAGTTCTGACACCGTGATCGGTTCAACGCGTGCCGCAACAGCCGCGATGACCGATTTGTACTCGTCGCCGAGGCCAGCAAGGATGAAGGAGACCAACTCTTCGTCGTCGATCTTGCGGCCCGCCGCAGCCATGTCATCGACGAGACCCTTCATCTTGGTGTAGTAGTTGGCCAGCGAAGACGCCCCCTTGGACGCCATGGCCAAGGCCATGCCGTGGACATCACCCACGCACGGGACTGGGACGCGTGGTTTGCCTGGATGGTAGCCCATAACTTGGCCACCGTAGTCGCAGAGGAGACCTGGGAGAACACCTCCTTGGACAGCGACGAGAAGAGATAACTTTGGACCTGATGGTCCTTCGTTACCCAGTTCGTATGTTTCGGGTTGGGAACCGGTGTCTTGTCAGCAGCATCGGCGGCGACAGGGAGGAACGCCGTCGGTGGCTTCACCGACGGATCGATGTGGTCGGCGTACTGGGCCCCCATCAAGGTTGAGGAGACCTAGGCATGCCACATCGAGTAGTTGGCCCTGGTCAGCTTCTCATGCACTGGAGGTAGGAAGCTGAAGGAGAACGGCACAGCGGAGGAGGAGGACTGCGCCATGGATGATTCCGTGAGGAGAGTGGCTCTGGTACCATGTAAAATTTGGAGTGAACGAGTGACCTTTGCCTTGGCCCTCGGTTTCATGTTTATAGGATGGGAAAAGCCCCCACCGTGGCTTACAGGATATGTTACAATGGTGATCCATGGTTCTAGGCATGTTTACAATGAATGGTGATCCACTACTCTAGCTCTAAGCCATGCACGGTCACAACTACTACTGCTACAAACCAGGATCGTCACAAGTACATTGTCTAACAGGGAGGAACCACAAGCACCGTAACAAATCTCTTATTATAACTATTATAGATATACAACAGAGTTCATGAGACATAAAAAGTTATAAAGAAAAAAGAAGAATTACACATATACTTCTAGCCATTGTTTAATATTGGGTTCATATGAACACTTTGCTCTAAGGATAACTTGAGCAAAATCAACTCTAAAGTGATGCCGAGCTTGGGCAATTGTTGGCTGAACATTTCTGAAGATTGTATCATTTCTGACAGACCAAATGGCCAGCACATGGATGTGATTATCTCGATTGAGAATGGCACAACAAGCTGAATTCTGAAGGAAGAGATTGTCTGAAAAGGATCGTCAAAGTGTTGAACAGTTGAGCCCAGGGTTTCACAACATTCCATTGCAAAGGGGCAATCCAAGAAAAGATGCAAAAGGGTCTCTTCAGTGCTATCAACACAAATAGCACAGTTGTAATCCTCTAGGAACATATTTTTCCTTTTCAACAAATTTCTAGTACTCAGTCTATCCTTCATGAGCAACCAGGAAAACACTTTCCTCTTATTTTGGCAACAACTCTTCCAGAGCTAGGAGTAAGCTGGATGAACCTACCTTCGACCAATAAGATGGGCATAAGCTTTCCTGGTTGAAAAGATACCGTTGTTCCAGATATAGCACCAAATATCAGCTTCCTGCAAGATATATAAGTTGTCAATCAAGTCTGAAAGTTCCTGGAATTGTTGATAGGCCTCAACAGACAAGGGCAAATGAAATGCTGCTAGTTTTCCTCAACACTGGGTGTGCCGATCCAAGCCGAGACCTGTTCCAGGCCTCTTGCACCAATTCCCTGAAACCATCCACTTTTAACAAGTGGTTTTCGAATTAGAATGCAACCTTCCTTGCGTTGGTCCCTTGCCGATCGAGAATGATCGGGCAATGGCGTAATGCTCTCCAACTCAAAAGGGCGTTCAGTGGCAAGTTGGGGAACAGGAACTCTGCAGAACGTTCTATCCAGCCACACCAGTGTCGGTTTTTCCCTCTCATTAGACCAAGTGAACCTTCGGTTTTGCAGCTTGATTTCCATCAGTTCACAATCATGTAGAGCTGCTCTGAACTTGCCCATTAATCTTCGGTTTAGGTTTAAGCTGTTTTTGTCGCTTGCTTTGTAGACCAGATTAAAATCCCAGTCCGTAGCAGAACGAGCAGTACTAGGTGCCATGTCATGTTATCACCTTGTCATCCAGATACCATACCAGATACCTGAGCATCTCCATCTGCGTATGAACATCTTGTCAGTTGTCATACACTCATACAGATACCTGAACATCTCCATCTGCGTATGAATAGAACTTCCTGCAGAAAAAAAAAAAACTTACATAGGCATTGGGTGCATCATCAACACCTCATTGCTTAGCAATATCCTATGATGTTGGTTATTGGCACCATAGAATAATCCCCTTCCTCTTTCTCTCTTGACAACGATGCCGTGTAGCAACATCTGACAACAACTCTTTGCTCCAATCAAACAACTGCAGACCCGTTCCGTTGTTCCGGCTGCAAGCAACCGCTATGAGAGCGATCTTCAAAAGATGATTGTTGCATTCTTCGTCCCGGCTGCACCCTATTAAACAGCGGCTACATTTGTACTAATTCATATGAAATAATGCCTGCTATAAAGTAATACTTCCTCCGTCTCAGAATAGATGACGTTATGGGATACGTGCAAGTCAAACTTTCTCAACTTTGACTAGGTTTATAGAAAATATGTTATATTTCTAAATAAGTTTATTATGAAAATATATTCAACGATATATCTAATGATACAAATTATGTATTATAAATATTAATATTCTTTTATATATAATTGATCAAAGTTTAAAACAAGCTGACTTTTCGAAAAGCGAAAATGACTTTTATTTTTGGAATAAAGGAGTACGGCCTAGTGCAGGCTGGGATCAACGAATGGTATCTGCATCGCGGAGCGAGACTTCGAGGACCGAATCAAAGCACCCGAGCCCCGACAAATGGCTACCGCGCTATTGACTTGAACTGTCTCGTCCTTGGGATGCCGGACTGCATGTTAGCTACTCTCTGGAGTTTAATCAAGCGGCCATCGCCTCACTGCTTCACAACCTCATTTAGCCAAGGAGCTCACAGAAAAGCAGCCCGTGACACCGACACCGAGAGCGAAATGGAGCCCCGCCATTTCTACTGCGCTTTGCTGCTAGTCCTCGTCACCCTCCTCCACGGCTTCCGGCGGGCCGGTGCCCAGGACAGCACAAACTACACCGTCCCCGCGCAATTCGCCTGTAACGTGTCGTCGCCGTGGTGCGACACGTACGTAGTGTACCGGACGCAGTCCCCGGGCTACCAGGATCTCGGCAGCATCTCGGACCTCTTCGGCACGAGCCAGGCCCGGATCGCCAGCGCCAACAGCCTCAGCTCCGAGGACGGCGTGCTGCAGCCAGGCCAGCCGCTGCTCGTGCCCGTCAGCAGGTGCGGCTGCACGGGCGGCTGGTCCTTCGCCAACGTCACGTACCCGATCCGGCAGGGCGACACCTTCTTCAACCTCGCCAGAGTCTCCTACGAGAACCTCACCGAGTACCAACTCATCCAAAATCTGAACCCGGGGTCGGTACCCACCAGTCTGCAGGTCGGGGAGGAGGTCACGGTGCCGCTCTTCTGCCGGTGCCCGGCTCCCGCTGAGCGGAGCCGTGGGGTGCAGAGCTTCATCACCTACGTGTGGCAACCATGGGACACCATGTCCCAGGTGAGCAAGCTGATGAACGCCAGCGAGAACGAGATCGCCGAGGCCAACAACGTCACCAGCAGCTCTGCCTCCGCGTCCCTCGTGGGGCAGCCGATGCTGATCCCAGTTCAACAGCGGCCGCGGCTTCCTCCGCTGCTCTACGCTGCTAGTGCAGGCGACGGCAAGTCCCGGTGGCGACGTCGGGCTGTCATCATAGGCGCCAGCGTCTCGGGGTCTCTCGTCGCGCTCGCCGCCTTGTTCGTGGCGATCCTGGCGCACCGAAGGTACCGAAAGAAGCCGTCGATGCGCCTGGGTTCACGGTTCGCCGTGAACACCAAGCTTTCTTGGTCCAGGAACCAGTACGGCCATGACAGCAGTAATTCCTTCGCTCATCACATGATGAAAG
Organism: Saccharum hybrid cultivar R570; assembly: GCA_038087645.1. Taxonomy (NCBI): domain Eukaryota; kingdom Viridiplantae; phylum Streptophyta; class Magnoliopsida; order Poales; family Poaceae; genus Saccharum; species Saccharum hybrid cultivar. The sequence goes on along the minus strand of JAQSUU010000043.1, from coordinate 9,451,239 downwards.
GAGGGAAGCTGCTCACCGGCGTGTCGCAGTTCATCGACAAGCCCATCATCTTCGTGGAAGAGGAGATCATGGAGGCCACGATGAACCTTGACGAGCGGTGCAAGATCGGCAGCACGTACTACCGGGCGAAGCTCGACGGGGAGGTGTTTGCGGTGAAGCCAGCGAAAGGCGACGTGTCGGCGGAGTTGAAGATGATGCAGACGGTCAACCACGCCAACCTGATTAAGCTGGGCCGGCATATCCATCGGCACTGACGGGGACTACGCGTTCCTGGTGTACGAGTTCGCCGAGAAGGGCTCGCTCGACAAGTGGCTGTACCAGAAGCCACCGTCCGCGCTGCCATCGTCGTCGTGCTGCACCGTGGCAACTCTCTCGTGGGGCCAGAGGCTGAGCATCGCGCTGGACGTCGCCAACGGCCTACTCTACATGCACGAGCACACGCAGCCGAGCATGGTGCACGGCGACATCCGCGCGCGGAACATCCTCCTGACGGCGGATTTCAGGGCCAAGATATCAAGCTTCTCCCTGGCCAAGCCAGCCACGACCGACGCCGCCGCGACGAGCTCCGACGTGTTCGCCTTCGGGCTGCTGCTCCTGGAGCTCCTATCCGGCAGGAGGGCGATGGAGGCGCGCGTCGGCTCGGAGATCGGCATGCTGTGGAGGGAGATCCGTGGCGTGCTGGACGCCGGCGACAAGAAGGAGGCGAAGCTGACCAAGTGGATGGACCCCGCTCTGGGAAACGAGTACCACATGGACGCGGCTCTTAGCCTGGCCGGCATGGCGAGGGCCTGCACCGAGGACGACGCGGCGAGGCGGCCGAACATGACCGAGGTCGTGTTCAGCCTCTCCGTGCTGGTGCAGCCGTTGTCAGTGGCCGACGGATTCGAGAAGATGTGGCAACCCAGTTCGGACGACAGCATTGGGATGGCCAGCTCGGTGTCAGCTCGATAAAATGAAAACAAAACTTCGTTTAACAGATAATTTTGTAAGTAGCTGCTAGTTCCTTGGCTGTAAACTTGCACTGTACACTACTTTACTTTACTTGGACATTGATTTTGCATTGTACGATAGTTCATGTTCAACCTCTAGTGTACAAGTATCTTTCAGTCTTTACGTACTAGTTTCCAAACTGAAGATGACAAATGATACTAGTACTAGTTTATGTGCAAATTTGAAATCCAGGGTTGAGCTACCATTTGTCGTCTTCAGTTTGGGAAACTCACAAGGAACAACGGAGGGAACTACGCGTTCCTGGGAAATGTCAGTGCAAGCAACGAGAAGCTCGCTCAGGCAGACCAGCATCGCTAGAGCTACTTTTCAGCCATGAAATAGTATTTTTCTCCCTCAACATTTTAGTATAAGTATCAGCAATAAGCGAACAGGGTATTGGCTTCCCCACGGGAGCCAGCCAAATCCTTGTCATACAATCATTGAAATGAGGCGAGAGAACCAAACATATACCGTCGCTTTCCGTCCTCATTCGGCAAGGCATAATAGTGCAAGTATAGCATCTTCCAGCAAATGCCTGAACCGCTAATAAAAAAATAGCTCTTCGTTCTAACTTATAAGTTGCTCTTGTTTTTCTAGGTACGTACATAGTTTTTTTTTTATGTAAACATGATGTGTACTTAGTTTTTTTTTATAAAGAGTATTTTTGTGTACTAAAGACCGACAAGAAATTTGGTCCATACCTGAAAAGCAGAATGACGGCAATCAGCCGGTGCGCCCAGGAGCTACAGGGGCGCAACAGCCACGGATAAACGACGGCCCGACACTATCTGCCAAACCTGGATGACTGGGCCAACCGCGAGCAGGCTGCCGTTCCCGCCCATCTCGTGCTCGCGGAGGTTCTATTAGGCTTACTGAGCTTTGTTTGGCCCAATAGGATAGTCAGGAGCCCACTATCTGCAGGCTGTTTTCGGCTCCCTTTCTTTTTCTCCCCTCTTTTCTCCAACGATTTTTTTTTCAAGGCTACCGAAGCAGAGGTGCTTCCAGTCTGCTGCGGATACTCCGGCTAAACAAAAGCGCCACGATCCACACGGCCACACCACGGCTGAAAACTGTGCACTGATTTATCTCAGCCACTGCACCTACATTTAGGCGTACATGAGGTGCCCACTGCCCACGAAGCCACGACCACGGCGCTTGCGCGCTGGCCGTGCCTTCCTCCGGATTCTCAACGAACTCCGGCGTTTCCTCTGGGGTTCCCTCCTAATGGCCATCTCCCTCGCGTCCAGTTACCCAGATCAACACAAGTACACGCCTACAAAATCTGATTTTACTGCTTGCACATTCCTCTTCCAGCTGCAGCTAGTTCCATCGTACATTGTCCACGACTGTCATTGCTGATTCTTCTCGTCGAGTCCTAGCTCCAATCAGTCCGTTTCCATGGGAGCCATTCGAATTGCAAGCCTTCTACTCCACGCTGGTACATTCGCAAACTCATGTGCTGTATTCATACTGCGAAATGCCGTAGGTAGCGCTCGTGCTGATGCCTGCATATATGCAGGGGTAATTTGGTTATTACGGGCGAAGTTTGGCGCTGAGGCCGCCGGCACGACGGTGTTCACGCTGCACAACAACTGCACCCAGACGATCTGGCCGGCCACATTGTCCGGGAACAGCGCGGCGGCCGTCGGGGGCGGGGGCTTCGAGCTGTCGCCCGACGCCACGGTCTCGTTCCCGGCCCCGGCAGGCTGGTCGGGCCGCCTCTGGGCGCGCACGGGCTGCGTCGCGTCGCCGTCCCCGTCCTCCCCCTCCGGGCTCTCGTGCGCCACGGGAGACTGCAGCGGCGCCGCGAGCTGCTCCCTCGGCGGGGCGCCGCCCGTCACGCTGGCGGAGTTCACCCTGGGCGGCGCCGACGGCAAGGACTTCTACGACGTGAGCCTGGTGGACGGGTACAACGTCGGCGTCGGCGTGGCGGCGACGGGCGCCAGGGTGAACCACGCCACGTGCGGGTACGCCGGCTGCGTCGGGGACGTGAACGCGCTGTGCCCGCCCGAGCTGCAGGTGTCCGGGACTAATAAGGCCGCGGCGGGAGGGGAAGGGGAGGGGGCGCCGACGGTGGCGTGCCGGAGCGCGTGCGAGGCGTTCGGGACGGCCGAGTACTGCTGCACGGGCGCGCACGGCGGGCCGAGCACCTGCGGGCCGACCAAGTACTCGAGGCTGTTCAAGGCGGCGTGCCCCGCGGCCTACAGCTACGCGTACGACAACCCCACCAGCACCTTCACCTGCGGCACCGGCGCGCAGTACCTCGTCACATTCTGCCCGGGCCACCAGTAGTGGGCGGAGTTGTGGCCGTGCGGCCCGTGTGCGAGCGGCGCAAACTGCAATTGCCAGTGCCTGTTGATCATTTTGTTCATCTTATCTTATAAAAGAAACTTGTAATTTTGCATTTGCCACTAGGATTTGCTAGAACATAGAAAGTTTGGGGCTTGACGAACTCCTGTTTTTATGTTTGGTGTGTCATGTGTGCGTGCGTGTCTCGACTTGTTTTCACGCCATCCGTGCACACCTGCGTACACGGTACACCACGGCTTTGGCGCACCTGATGACTGATGTGACGACGATCGAAAAAGTGTGTTCCGAATTCTCCCATGAATGACACAACCCTCGAGTGCTTGCTACGTTTCTTCTTCAATCAACACGCGTGTGAGATTATGAATCAGGGTGTGTGCCACACGTTAGTTGCTTTCCGTTCTGACGAGACTTTCTTCTCAAAATAGTAGCTTGTCCTCCTGAATCGACACCTGTTATTTTTAATCCTCCCAACAACAGCATTTTTTCCATACACTTACACCGTCATATAGGTATATTTACATTATCATATTACTATATTTACAAGAATATCTTCGGTTTAAATTATTGGACAGAGTAATGCAATTTGAGAATAACACAAATATATATCAAACTTTTTTAAAAAATATATACTCTCTCCGTATAAGAAAGAATGCAATTCTAGCACAGTGTTATGGTTTTGTATCTTAAGTTCAATCAATTATAGATAAAAAAGTATCAATATTTATGATATCAAATAAATATCATTAGATTAATTACGAAATGTATTTTTATAATAAATTATTTTGGAGCCATAAATGTGCTAGAAATTTAGTCAAACATGAACTATTTTTACTGGCACGCAACACGTAGTTGCATTCTTTTTTGAACGGAGGTAGTATTTCTACGAATTCTAGACATTAGAGAAATACCCTCTGTTCGGCTGAGCTTATCATCACGGCTTATCAGCCGTAGAACAGTGTTTTTCTCTCACAGCAAATCAGTCACAGCCGGCTTATAAGCTAAAAAAACAGCCAGCCGAACAGCGTCATACATGTCAAATTGTTCACATTCTCCCCTGAGCTGGCAGACCTGCTCCCCTAGTCACGTGGATCGTCTGCGCCGGTGCACGCGCCCACACAGCCACTGCTTGGCTGCACCTGGCGCAGAGGATCCTGCGGGGCAGGACCACGCACAGGGAGTTGTGAGGACCACACATAGGTGACAGGACCACGCACGGAGCCTCACATCCAGAGCGGACGGACCAAACACGCCACGTGCCAGATCCAATGGCCAGAAATCCGGTTGTCACAAACCAAGCGACCTCGTCCGGTCCGACGCGCTACCTATTGTACATAGCTGACCTGGCTAGCGCGTCGGGGTCGCCGAGAGGAAGGAGCCCCTGCTCTTTCCGCAGGGCGTTGTAGCGGTGGACGTCGAAGCCGCGCGCCCGCATGAGGCGGCGCTGCTTGGACGCGAAGCGGCTCCGGAAGAAGCCCTCGAAGGACGGTTCCGTGGCCGTGCGCATGAAGAAGGCGTAGCCGGACATGAAGTAGAGCGACGTGACGTAGAAACATATCGGCTCCATCACGTCCCACGACAGCTCCCAGAAGGTGAGCCGCATGAACCCCAGCGTCTGCGTCGCCACCAGGCCCAGCCCGCACCACAGCTCTCGCCGCACCTGCGCCGCCGCGGCCGCGTCGATCGCCGCCTTCTGCGCCTCCATGGCCTCCAGCTCGCGCTTGCGCGCTGCCTCGCTCCCGTCTCCGGCGCGCGGCGCCGGCTGCAGCTGCTGTTTCACCGGGAGGATGCTTCCGATGGCCTCCGCGACCTGAACGACACATGGAGAGATCAGAGACGCGTAAAAGTGTAAGGTGCCTGCTGGCTGCTCTGCTCTCTGACTACTCTGTCTACCCACTTCTTGGGTGTTACTAGCACGTACCATGTCGGGGCGGAGGAAGACGGCGTCGCCGAGGACGATGACGCCGCCGGACTCGTCGAGCGCACGGCCCAGCCTGCGGCCGCCCTCGACGCCGCCGGCAATGTCGACGCAGAGCGCGGCGAATTCCGACATGGACACGACGCTCTGGGCGTTGGACCTCAGCCTCGCCCGCGCCACCTCCATCTCGGCCGCCCTCGCCACCTTCCTCGCCTGCTCCACCGTCACGCCCGCATGCTCCGGCGGCGGCCGCGCTGTCGTGCTCACGGGAGGTATAAGCCCGTCGAGCTGGAGGCGGTGGAAGAGGTGGTCGCCGACGGGGAGGGCGGGGAAGCAGTGCGCCGGGACCGGGACGGTCGCGGTGGTGTACCCGACCGCGGTCGGCTTCGGCCGCAGGAATGCGAGCGTCGGGCAGTCGTCCACGGCCGGCAGAGACCGCCGTGCCGGGGGATGGGGAGCGGCAGGCTTGGGAATGGCCGCGCCCGCGCCGCTAGCGGTCGCGTTCTTGCCTGCCCATAGGCACCGTGCCATTGTTCTGCGGAACGCCATTTGTGTTTGCCTCTCTGACACGAGCTCTAATGCTCTATTTGTAGTTTGGTTTAGAAGAATGGTTTCGTGTTAGGTGACAGAAGTGGCCCGACGTGTCTCGCCGATGGAGCGAGGTGGGATGGACAGGGGTGCTATTTATACCTGGGACGCTGAACGCTGGCCAAAGTCTCGGCCTTGTTTAGTTCCCAAAGGCCCCGTTTAGATGTCAAATTTCAACCCTAAATTCTACTATGTAGAAAGAAGATTCTTATCACATTAAAATATTGGCACATGTATAGAGTACTAAATGTAGATAAAATTAAAAACTAATTGCACAGTTTTGTTGTACTTTGCGAGACGAACATTTTGAGTCTAATTAGGCAATGTTTGAATAATTTTTACCAAATACAAACGAATTGCTACAGTGCGCTACAGTGAAACACAGTAATTTGGCCGGCGCCGATTCGGACTGGGCCCTGTTTAGATGCCAATTTTTCCCCAAATTTCACTATGCAAAAAGAAGATTTCTCGTCACATCAAAATGCCGGTACATGTATAGAGTGCTAAATGTAGATGAAATCAAAAACTAATTGCACAGTTTAGTTGTACTTTGTGAGACGAATCTTTTGAGCCTAATTAGTCAATGTTTAGACAAAAATTCACAAATACAAACGAAATGCTACAGTGCACGGTCCTGCACTGTGCAGATTTTGTTGCCGCCAAATTGGCGCAACTAAACACGGTCCAGCTAAACAAGGCCCTCGTCTTGTGCTACCGAGGTAGTACTCGCAACGGTTTCAAAAATAAACTAATGCACGACGCCCAAAATAACAAAAACTGAACCTTGGGAGAACGTGGCAGGCATCCATTCATCGTTCAAGTGGACACTCAAGGCGCAGCATCCAGTTTTTTTCACCGGGGTCCGTTTACGTATCTTAATTTGAATGTGTTCCTTGCAGGAATATATCTCAAAGCAAATCTAAATATTTTTAAGGATATTTTGGATCTATCTAGCTTTTATAAGCCATTTTTTTACAATCACACGATAAAACGCAAACACTTAGGGGCGTTTGGTAGAGATTCTACCACAGCCCTGAATTTGTTTTATGACTCCACCAGCCAAACGGACGAAAACACAACTGCTCCTCGAATGAATCCTCGGAAAACGCGGTCTCACAGCCTCCTGCCGCCTGGTGAAGCTAGAAAAAGGAGCTCCCACCAGCTCCGTGCCTGCCTGCGAGGCAAGATCCACATTTGCCCTCGTCGGTGCTGTAGGTGACGGCGCAGGAGCGGGCTTGGGCGCCGGTGTGGGCACCGAGCCCGTAGGCTGGCCATGGCCGGGCGCCCTCCATAGGCGGTGCCCCCGGCGGCTGAGTGTTGCTTGATGTGGCGGTAGGCAGGCTCAGCTAGCCCCCTTCGAGCACAGCCTGGTGTAGGCTCCTCCGTGCGCCGGTGCAGGCGTGGAAGGGCGCAGGGAGATGCTGGGGCGGGCGCAGGCGGGGACGGGATGATCGGCGTAGGGAGTTGCAGGGGCGGTGGGGGTGCGGGCGTGGTGTAGATGAGGCCCACGACCGGAGGTTGAAGAAGCCTCGTGTGCAGTCTAACTGGGCACGAGCGAACGGATAAGGGTGCAAAAGAAAAAAAAAAGAAAAAAAAGAAAAGTAAGGGTAGTATGGATATTTTATCTCCCTGGACTGCAAAGTGAATGTGGGACATAGTCCTTGGGTACCCCGCATGGAAGGGAGAAGATCTAGTCCGACTAGGATTCCTCACATATAATCCTAATAACATTGCTATCCTGTAATCCAACTAGAACTCTTACATTGTAACCGACTATGAGACTTGCCTCCTGAGATATATAAAGGAGGGCAAGGTTCCCTAGATCGACATAGTAAAGAGGAACAGACTTCACGATCTAAACCCCAAGCGCAGGGCGTAATATATTTTTCACCCAGACTGGACGTAGGACGCTATTCCACGTACTGAACTAGTATAAATTATTATCTTTGCGTTCACCTTCGAATTCTACATACGCCGAAGCCCACCAACTCATCAAACACCGACGGTGAAGCTGTTTTGCCAAAAGGTCCAAAAAAAAACTGTTTCAACTTTTCAAATGAATTTGCTCCTTAGATGAATCTGCAACTGAGCTCTACCAAACGAGCCCTTACAACACACGCACACTAATAGCTAGGAGGAGTGGAATAATATGTTTTCATAAGTTGGATATTATAAAGTTTGACTCCGTACATTAGCTAGAGTAATTTTTGGTACCTTTCAATTAGTTCTATGTGATCCAAGCATAAATCCTCGATTGCCAAGTCAAAGAATTCCCAATCCGTTACTTGGGGCTTCCACTAAGCATCAAGAAGGCCACGAAGGCGGAAGTCGATTCAATCGTTGAGGCAGTAGCAAGGAAGCTACCACCCTGTCATGGATCGCTTATGGCTAGGAGCGGGAGACTGGTGTGGATCAAGTCGGTTCTCCGAGCCGTGCCGATTTATTCGATGATGGCAGACAGCCTTCCACCTCGGGCGAGGAAGGAGATCGATGCCATCCGTAGGAAGTTCCTGTGGGACACAGTTTGTAGGCAGACAGCCTTCCACTTCGATGCGTGAAAAATGCATGGTGGCCTGGGACACAGTTTGTAGGCCGACGGAATTGAGAGGACTCGGGATCACTGATCTCAGGCTGACAGGCTACGCACTGCAGACTCGCCAGTTATGGCTACAAAAGACCGATGACTCGTGCGCTTGGAGCAAGCTGCCGATCAGCATAGAACGCAGGTCAGAGAGTTCTTCCGAGCATCACGTTCACGATACTGGGTAATGGCACAACGACGCTATTCTGGGACGGCAGGTGGCTCCAGGGTTCAATGCCATCAGACATCGCTCCAAACTTGGTGCAGCTAATCCCAAGAAGAACAATATCAACGCTCACCGTTCGCTAAGGAATCGCAGATAGGCAATGGATGCAAGGAATTAGGGGAAGCATGACCTCTGTGGCAATTGCAGAGTACCTGGATTTATGGGAAGCTACCACCAACGTGGTGTTCAGTGATCAGGCGGACAAGACGGCGTGGAGGTGGACGCACGATGGCAAGTACAGCGCCAAGTCTGCTTACAAGATGTTGCACGTAGGCTTCGTTCCGTTCCGGAGACATTCGTTCATCTGGAAAACATGGGTGCCACTGAAAGTGAAGATCTTCCTATGGCTTGCGTTCAAGCGACGCCACTGGACGAACAATCAACGCGCAAGGCATGGGTTGGAGGCTAAAGAGAAGTGCTATCTCTGTTATCAGGCTCTGGAGACAATCGACGACATCCTATGCAGTTGCCCCTACGCACGAAAGGTGTGGTTCAACATCTGCCGCACCCTCGGTCGGCCATTGCCACCGGTGGCCGGTTCCTGCTGGCTTGGTGGAGGAGCATGCGAAGAAGCTGGCAGGGCCAACAGAGGAAGGGCATGGACTCCCTAGTTGCGCTGACCTGCTGGCAACTATGGAAGGAGAGAAACGCTCAATGCTTCAGGGAGGCCTTGACCACAGTACCCAATCTTCTAAGCATCATCAAGGCGGAAGTGGATCAATGGGTCAAGGCAAGCACTATCAACCTAAGGAGTTTAGCTTCGAGGGGGGGGGGGGGGGGGGGGTAACCCGCCGAGTTTTCATTGTAATCTTAGTTTCTTTCTTCAACCGGTCCTGAGCCGGTCTCTTGTAGTTGCAGACTTTTTCCTTTTAAATGCAATGATACGCAACACTCTTGCGTATTCGAGAGAAAAAAAATCTGTCGTGCCTCCGAGCTAATGTGATAAGCAGTGGGGATAACTCAAACACCACACCTATAGCTCCTTAAAAAAAGAAAAATGAACGACACAATTTTATTCTCCATTGAACGACACAATTTTATTCTCCATTATTAGTCCCTACATTAAATGGATACTTTTTTGCAACTAACATAGACACATTTTTTTATACAGGAGCACACACACAAAAGCTAAAGAAATATTTTAAATTTACATATAAATTACCCACCTTTAACATTATTAAAATTGCATAAAGTAACCCAAAACTTGCATCTAAATTACTTACCTTTTATATTATAAAATACATAATACTCCTAAATTATGCACTTCTACTTTGTTTTTGGCTTTGTTGTGGCACTCCGAAATAACTATAGACGTTGGTTTATTATTGCATATTACTTCCTAAGAAATCCTATTAGGAGAAATATATGTTTATATCTATTTTTGTTATGAGAAATGGGGAAAAAAGAAAATATCAATCAATTAAACATGCACACATGCATTCTATATATGGATATGTACGGATGTTTATTTAACGTGCAATGTAATTCTTTTTTTACATGATGGATCTTTATGTGTTGTAATTTATCCTAATATTAGAGCATCTCCAAGAGTTTGCCAAAATTCACTTGGCAAATATCGTGATTTGGCAACTCGCTAAAATATATGGTAAGTGAAAAAATAGACTCTCTCCAAGAGTTTGCCATTTAGACTTGGTAAAATAAGAAGAGGCCCGCTAAGCGAACGAAGAGCCCCGTTAAGAAACGAAGAGCCCCGCTAAGAAACGAAGAGCTCCGCTTAAATTTGCACGTGAAGCCGGATGCGCGCTCGCGCTCAGCGCGCAAATATGCGCGTGGAGGGGGAGATTTGTCAAGTTACTAAAATTTGCCAAGTTGGATGCTAAACTGTTGGAGCACATTTTTTTCTGTTTTGTCAAAAATAGATGGATGCCAAGTTGATTTGGCAAACTCTTGGAGATGCTCAGTGTTATGCCAACATGAGTTGTAATTTTTTTTTTCTAGAATGTAACGTATGTAGAGGTGTAGGTCTCATGTGAGTTGTAAGATTTTTTTTTTTTGAATGTAACATATGTAGAGGCGTAGGACTTTTGTTTTTAACTAACCAAAGGTATATGCGACTTGTGAGACGATGCAAGCCAGTACATGAAAGAATCGACAAGTACTGGTGGTGCATGCGTGGGAGACCTTGTCTAGACGCGGAATTCTTTTTTATCCGGAGTAGCACCGTAGTTCTAATTTGACTTTTTTTCTTTCGTTTGCTATTTTTAGCAAGCCGTAACGGCGAGAAAGTTACAGTCTGTTTGATTTGCCTCATGGAAGCAATCCGTGATGCGTTTGATTCATGTCATGAAATCATTCTGGCCCTACTTATATCAACTTCCATAGGTCATTAAAGATGGACAGACTCATTCCTCGAAAAGTCTCGAACGGCTCCATGCCATTCAGAGTGAGATGGGTCATTAAACCAAACAAGCTGTTATTAGGCCTTCCTCAATGCAAGCATAAGTCAGTGTAGACTTTGAATAAAAATAGATATGACATGTAGGCACAAGATTCTAGAACCACCATCCTTCCAACCAAGGCTGCACCTTCTTTTTCTCTTTTTTTTCTCTTACATATCACTTTTTACTACTCTAATTTTCCTCTCCTGAGGCAATAGTGGCCTCCGGAGGATACTATGCGCATACGACTTTTTGACACCGTGGCATCCGAGCCTAGTGGCAAGCTGAGGCAGTGCGTTGGGGCTGGCCTTAGAGCATCTCCGACAGCTCACTAATACTTCATCCCTAATAGAATGATATTGGTGATCATCAATATTATCTTTTTAGACTATTGAGGGAGATGCTCCAACAATCACAAATAATCTTTCCTAATATATGGGGCCCACCTCCCTCCATCTCGGGTCCACGATGACCATGGCCGCCGGAGCAAAGCTTTTCGTGAATGCGTCTTCCACTGGCCACCAAGACATCTCCGACGAGCGTCGCAGGAGAGAGAAGTAGCAGCTGGAGGTGGGTCCCGGCTATTGGGGGAGATACAACTTTCCCTTTATTTAAGGGGAGATGGGAGAGATATTGGTGATCACCGTAAAAGGGATGAGAAAGGAGAACTGTTGGACATTAAATGTGGCTTATCTCTCACAATATGATAGGTTTATGGGGATAGGGGATGAGAAAGATAAGTTGTCGGAGATGCTCTTATATCCCACCACCCCACTGCCATTGCGAAGAAGTCAGAACAGCAAAGTCAAATCTTAGTTTGTGTTTAGTTCCTAAATTTGGAGTGTCAGAATTTACTATAGTGATACTGTAGCATTTCGTTTGTATTTGGTAATAATTGTCCAACCGTTGACTAATTAGGCTCAAAACGTTCGTCTCGCAAAGTACAACCAAACTGTACAATTAGTTTTTAATTTTATCCATATTTAGTACTCCATGCATGTATTGTAAATTTAATATGACGGAGAATCTTTTTTTTGCATAATGCACTTTTCAATGGAACTAACACAACCTTAGGTAGGTTTGTTTGGGTGTTGGACAGGACCATTGGTCAACAAGAACCTGTGCGACATGCAGGCATGTAGCAGTGTATACGTGCAGAAGACTGAAGACCAGGCCCCGTGCTCACCAAACCGGGATAAGCACGGAAGGCGCGTCGCCGCGTCGCATGGTTATCCTGGCCCTCGTTTAGATTGAAGATTTTTTCAACTTGATGAATAGTATTATTTTCGTCTTATTTGACAAATATTGTCCAATCGTAGATCAACTAGGCTTAAAAGATTCATCTCGTGATTTTGAACTAAACTGTGTAATTAGATATTTTTTTTACCTACATTTAGTACTCCATGCAAGCGGCTAAAAATTGATATGATGGAGAGAGAGTGAAAAAACTTGGAATTTTGAGGTGATCTAAACATGGGCCTGATTTGAATTACGCACGTACAGAGTCAGGTGCTCTGGATCGATCGTCTCGTCGAGTCATCGTCTAGCAAAAATGTTTCATTATATACGATTCACAAGTCAAACAAGCAGTTCGATTGGAATCGGAGTGGCACAAAAACGGGACAGGCGTACCGATATGCTTTACGCTGTTTTTTTTTTCTCTATATTATTTATCTTATCATTGTAGTGAGTGAGTGCGTAAGCAATGGAACAAAAAGGAAACTGCCAACCGGTCCAACTGTATCATTTCAGATCAGATTTTTTTGAGAAACATCATTTCAGATTAGATGAGACGATCACGGTCTCACGGAGGACTGCGCGTGTTTGGATGGCCAAATGAGCAACCCATCCCCAGATAACGATGACTCTATATTAAACTACCCAGACGGCCAGACGGAAATTTAGCAGCCTCCTACCTCCGAGTAACCTATCACTATTGGATCTACTCTATTTTCTATATAATTTTATATTTCAACTATTGCGTAAAACAATATAAAGTAACCTTATGACTCTATATTTAAACTACCCACCTCTATCATTAAAAAATATAATCTACGATAGACATAAAACTTTTATCTAATTTCCCACACCCCCCTATTATTGTAGATAATTCACATAACCCAATTTTCATATCATTATTAGAAAATTAAATATCCTCATCTCAAATCTAATTCTAAAAATTATCAACATTTTCTATTACAATTTTTTGTTTAAATAACGATAGAGCATACTGTATATCTATTTCTACATTACCCACTTCTATCAATATTAATATATTAGGATTTGATTAAAGTGGCATAGGCATTGTGCTAGCATGCATGAGCGATAAATATATATGTTATATTTTAACGCATAATATTTTCCTTAACAACTTATGCATTTATGATAATAATAAATTATTTAAAACCATATTAATAACCAAGACTTATAATTTATTTAGGTTATTATTTTAGATATACTTGTATATTTTAACTAAATGTTTAACACGCGTCTATAGTGATAGTATAATCATAATTGCATATATAATTCCTTGAGAAGTGTGGGAAAACACTAGTAACTATATTTTTTTTGGGCCCTTTAAGATTACTTTACAGTAGAAAGTCGATCATTATAAGTCTTAACTATTAAATTTCCCTTAAGGTTAGCACCGCTACCCTCATCCGAGATCTCGCTTTAAACTCTATCACTTATCTTATGTGATATGATGCAGGTTTCAAATGATTACATATGCTATTGTATTATTTAAGGACATACTGTAAGACCTAAACTTTTATAACTTTAAAAAAGGTGCAAAAAGGGCAGTTAATAAAAGATTCAATAAGCACAAGAGTTTCAACTTGAGGACAAATAATACGTAAGAATATTTTTTTAAAAAAAATCCAAATCTAGACTCATGACTTTTCATAAAGTAAACAAAGAGAAAAACATATAATTTAATATAAACAATTCTTTATTAGTGATACGTATCAAACAATAAATAATATTTATCTTTTTATAATTATAGCCGGTGTGAGAGCACCGGTTGATGGACTAGTAGAGCCAAATTGACAATATGGTATATATCTAGGGTTTGAGGGTCTTACACATATACATGGCGGAGCGAACTGTTTTGCTACCATCTTGAATTTTGCTCTAGCAACGGGAAAGCCCCCTCATTTTTTTTTCTCGAATACGCAAAAAGTTTGCGCATCTTTGTATTAAGATCGAGAAACAGTGAAAGTTACAACGACGCTTTACGAATGACACATTAGGGGGACAACGTTATACAATCGACTCTGTCCTTCCTAGAAGAAGGAGATCATGTACTATTACTCGCTAATCTACTACATAGCCATCACCAGCAATCAGACGTGCTGTCTTGTGCCTCAAATTGAAACTGAAAACGATTGAAATGGATAGCGCTTTAACACTCTCACCTAGTCAACACCTCAGCTAGGACTCCACTCCTCAATACATGATTAAGTAACCAATCATGACTAATAAGTATGAACTAATTAATAGTTCATGCTAAAAGCATGTTTAACAAACTTATTTGTTACATGATCGTGTGCTATAAACCACCAACTGTTTGAATCAAATCATCATCAAGTCATGATCCTTTGGGTTGGATGCATGCTAAACTACAAAAAGAGCATCAGAACACGTGATAACCCAAGGATTTCAAAACTATACAACCATGAACGACGCAACACGAGTGTCACATGGACGTTCCAATCATAATCAGAAACTGAAGCTTCTCTCCTCTACCAAATGCTTCCTAGTGAGAATTACCATGTGCCAGGACTGGTGGGAGTATTCTTACTACTACTACTTAAAGAGAACAACACCATTCTAGTAGTGAATGGTCGGTGAGATATTTGTTAAGGGCCTAGAAGGATTTTTCCGCATATATATTATACTATAATTTGGCCAAGCAAACAAAGTGAACAACAAAATAACTAATTAAACAGATTAGAGATTAGGGTTGGCAAGGAAGCAAAAGGCTGCCTTTGTTCAATATAAAAGTTGGCATTTTCTTATCAGCTCGACACTTCTGTACCGGAAAAAACTCCGTACATAGACAGACGACACCCCAATCAATTTATTATGTAAAAAAAGTATGGAATACTGGTTGTGGTTGGTCATAAAAACTCGTTAAATTCGTTTCAAAAAAATAAAAACTTGTTAAAATCAGTTCTCAGGAATGTATTACCCGCATTTTACGAGTATAGCTGGGTTCTGAGTTTGGGTGAGTGGCGTCGTTGTCATCGCTCAACTCGAGGCGCTCAATGGCTCAACGCCCCCGTCATAACCAGAATTTTAGACTTCTCCCAGTGAGGTGGACTTCTCCTGGTGTTTTAGCATTCAAAATTTAATATAAATTTTTCCTATTAAATGCCTCCCAGTGAGATTCTCATGTGCTATGACTAAAGGTAGTGTTTTATTACTACTTAAAAACACTAGGAGAAGTCCACCATTTTGGTAGTGCGTACACCGGTACGAATCCTTATGGCGTATTGCTCTACGACTCTACGAGATTAATTGTCATCTAGGCATTTGCGATCTTTTTTCACCCAAATCGTACAATGTTTAATTTGGTTGGGGGCTGTGAATTTATAGGCAGCTATTAACGGAGGCGACTCCCAACTTACCTGCCTCCGTTGACTCACGAAATTATTTGTGTAGCGGTGTTCGCCCTTATTATATCTGCATCCATCCAATAGGAACTTGACAAACATAAAGCTGACTCTATGGTAATCAAAGCGATGTTATGCGTTTTTTTTTTCCCGGTGGAAGCATTGGCAGCCAGCACTGCGTCTGATGCAAGTTAAAGGCGAGGCAGCCTAATGAAATTGTTATGCATTGCTGATGAGTGATGAACTAGGGATTCTTTCTCTGTCCGGAGGTGACTTCGCTTCCACAACCCTTGGAAGTTGGAACCTGTCCCCCACCTCTGATACTGATATCATCCCACCCATTTCCCGTTTGTTCCGTCGCAACTTCAACTTGTGCGAGTAGGACCCCGATCGATCCGATGATGCATGCATATCCTCTCAAAGCAGCCTCTCACTGTCCTCAAAGATTAGAAGTTCGGATCGTCTGCACAGGCGAGCTTGCACGCCGATCCCTGGAATCCACGTTCACCCCCGAACTTATCGGCGATCTCGCCGCCTAGCCGGCAGGAGCACCAAGTTCTCGGGGAATCGCTCACCGGGAGTGCAACTTCGCCGAAAGATTCTTCCGGCTGCATGCATTTCCTCGGACGCAACGACCGCGATGGTGGATGCCACGAGGAAGCTAAAGGATGGAGAGGTGGGGCCGAGTGGAGTGGAGACGGGTAGTGGCTAGTGGGATCTCCGATTCCGGGCACTAGGGCATGACTTGCTGCGGACAGATGCGACGGGGCACTTGCTCCGTGCTTTTGGATCCTTTCCCCTCCTGCTGCTGCCCCTTGAGGATCGACGAGGACGGCACCAGCGGATACGGCCGGCGGGAGGCGGGACCAGTGCTGGTGCTGAATGCTGATGCGTGTTCTGATACTTGAAGTCACACTGGTTCGGCGTTGCTTTCGGATCCTCAAGTAGTAGTCGAGTCACTCACCGGATGGAGCCTTAATTCCAGCCAAGTTGTGGGAGCTGTGGGAACATGGAGGAAATTAGTAGTACGTCCCGATTCAGGCATCATCCAGCTGTGTTCGCTGTTGCTGTAGTGTATTCAGGGTTGGTCCAGAAAATGGCACGTCGATAGATAGTTTCGCAAATGCGGAATCGGTTGGTCTTTGACCAAGTTCATTTGGACGCCTGTAATACGTTCTTGCCGCCTTTCAGTACACCCCTCTTTCCACCCTTGTTCAAGTCTCTGCTCTGGTTCGCGTGGGCGGCTTGCTCCCGTTGATTCGTAAAAGCATCAGACAAGTTCCTATATATAGACATCCTGGATCCGATCGCTTCTGCTTCAAGCCGCACCTTTGGCTGCACAGCTTCACCTGCTGCATGCTGGATAGTGCCCTCATGCTGTAAAATTATCCCCTCCGATGATCTTTTTAAACCAAATTTGCATGCAGGTTAATTGTTAGTTGATGATCAGGAATTTCTACCCTTTTTTCCAATTGAAATACACATTTTTTTTTCAAAAAGACCCGTAAAAACTTTGGAATGCCACTGACCAAACCGGACACCTCTTCTCTATAAATAGAAATTACTAACACATTTTAGTGCCAGACAATATTACATTGGACACATTTTCGATAAACTGGCCAAGATCGCCATGATATTAGTTATCAGATGATTGATTGACGGGTTGTTTAGATAAAAACGTTAAAAATGCCAAAGTCGGGGAGGTGTTCGGTCGGGATGGTCACTGACCAAACTCTGGAAAACGGAGGTCCCGGGTTCGAACCCCGGGTGGCACGCTCGCGGGGAGTGAGCGACGACACCGGCCAGATTAATCTGGTCCCCTAATTAAGCTTCCTTTAATGAAGCCGGAGGGTAATCCCGCCTTTGCCCTCTTAAAAATGCCAAAGCCAAGCTTGAGGGACTGTTTGACTGGAAGAGTGAAAAAGCGTCTGATTTTGAACGTTTGGGGCCACTGTCTATTGACTAGGCAGGCATTGCCTAGGAAGCTTTAATCCAACATGTCCTAAGTGCTTGCCTTGTATAGAGGCTGAATTTCTTCATCTAAAGAAACTTAGTTTTATGACTTTATATATATTGGTGCTCTAAATTATATAAAGTGGAGGGAAATGAGGTGACAATCTACGCCCTGTTTGGATCATAACCGAGTTACTATAATCTAGATTATGTATAGTATTATTAATTGTAATATGGATAGTAGATTATAATGATTAGAGTGTTTGGATCCTTGGATTATTGTGGTAGATTATTATTGGTTAAAGTGACAAATACATATCCCACCCATTACCTTGGCACTACTTTCTCAAAAATCATGTATCAGATGGATTCTAGTATTATTATGGCCCTATATGGATCCTATAGATAATAAATATCTACTAATATCTATCTCTTTTGGATCCAAATATGTGCAGTTAATAAAATAATTAATTGGTAGCTGGACCTCTAGATAATAACTATCTCACTAGTTGGACCAAATTAGATAATAGAGCTAATAATTATATTAGAGCATCTCAAAAGCCTTTCTCTCTTATCATTTAGAGTCATTTGAGTAAAAATTGTTTTCTATATCTCGTGCTTAGTCTAGAGAGCCATCCCCACTCTCCATCTTTAGCTAGCGACAAATACAGAATAGAATATGACTATATTTGGATATCTAATTGAAGAGGTTGTTGGAGGGTATTTTTTCACTAAAATCTTTATTCTTATAAATTAGAAAAAATATAAAGAGTCTCTTGGAGATGCTCTTTGTAGCATTTTTCATTAGTTGTGCATCCAAACATAATAGGGCCCTGTTTGGATCCCTATAGATAGTAATTATTTGCTAATAATTATCTCTTTTGGATCCAAACATGTATAGATAATGGACTAACTGATTGTTAGCTTGAGCTTTAGATAACAACTATCCCACTAGTTGGATCAGATCAGATAATGAGCTATCAGCCAGATAACTATTATCAGATAATGAATCCAAACAGAGCCTAGATATGAGCTATTAGCTAGCTAACTATTAGTAGATATTGAATCCAGAAGATGCCTATAATATGATGTTTCGGTAACAGTCCACCACATAAACAAGCATTGTTTGAATCGGATGGTCTTTGACCAAGTTCGCGTGGGTGGCTTGCTCCCGTTAAATCCGTTGAAGAAAAAAAATTGATAATGCTTCGTCCGGACGCCGCGCGACTCACTCCGCCGATCGTCGTGGTCATCCCACTCCCCCATCCCTCCCCGCACGACTCACTCCAAAAAAATTCCTGCTCGTCCCACTCCGGTGGCCGCTGCTGCCATCCCCGCGCGCGCCGCGTGTGCCCGGCCACCTCACGCCGCCACCGCGCCCCCCCGTTCTGCGCCCGGTCGCTCACTCCGTCATCCCTCACGCGCACCCACCCTGCGCCCCGCGCCCACTCAGCCTCCTTGCAGCCATCCACTCCGTCTCCAGCCAACCATCCACTCGGCCTCCGTGCGGCCGTCAACCGCCGCACGTTCAATCCACACTCACCGCGGCCATGGCGTGCACCGCCACCACCACCCCCGGTGCCACCGGGAGAAGGTCGTCACTGGCCAGGACATCGTCTCCCGCGGTCGGCCGAAGACACCACGGCAGGAAGGACCCATATGTTGTAAATACATGTGTTTGAGAAATTGTTTCATCTTGATGTTGCAAAAGTAGATTAGAGGATACTACACATGTTGTGTATGTTGCAAGTGTTTCAGAGTCATGTTGTAAGTATTTGTTCAAAATGTTTCACCTGTTTCTAGACATATGTTGCAATCGTTCTGATTTAGATGTTTCATATGCTTTACACAAATGTTGCAATAATATGTTTCCAATGGTGCTGGGGGCTTGCTCGTTGCGCGCGTGGGGTGGTGCGAAGGCAGACGCGGCGGGCCATGGGGCGAGTTGGGGGCGCGCGGTGCGTCGGAGGGCTAGCGCGCTGGGGCGCTGGGGGCCGACAGAAGGGGGTGCTGCGTTCGAGGGAGCGTTCTCATCCTCGTGTGGGGTGGGGGCGAAGGCGGACGCAGGCGGGCTGAACGGGTGTCCGGACGTATGTGGCGCGCCGAACGTCCGAGCGCTAGCCATTCTAAAAAAGAATAGCATGAGAATAAGAGGTCTATTTCACGTTCCTGTTATAGCTCTCTGGCCTTGTTGAGATAAAAAAACTTTTCACCCAAAACTATTACATCAAATTTTACGACACATGCATGGAGTATTAAATGTAGACGAAATAAAAAAAATAATTATACAGTTTGCATGTAAATTGTGAGACGAACGTTTTGAGCCTAATTAGTCCGTGATTTGACACTAAAGTGCTACAGTAACAAATATGCTAATGACGGGTTAATTATGCTTAATAAATTCGTCTTGCGGTTTTCAGGCAAGCTATGTAATTAATTTTTTTATTTGTATCCGAAAACCCCTTCTAACATCGCACGGAACATCCGATGTGACATTTTCACCGAAAGCTTTTCGCATCTGAACAAGACCTCTATTAATGTAGTTCTAGACTACCTCTTCTCTATAAATAGAAATCACTAACACGTTTGGGTTTGGTGCCAAACAATATTATATTAGACACCTTTTCGCTAAACTGGCTAGATTGCCATAATATCAGATAATTGATTGAGGGGCTGTTTGGATGGAAGCTTGAAAATTTTGCGTATCTCGTAAGCAAATCTGTGCCTAGTAACTTGGGGCCACGATCTGTGCCTCGTCAGACCAGTGGCGGACCCAGGATTTGAAACCAAGGTAGTCCTAGTCAAAAGTTTTCATGTGCAATATAACAAAATTCAAAGAAAAAGTTCCATAAAATGGCTATAAATTAACCAAACTGCGATATTACAATTAAAAGGTTCAAAACTTACATAAATAGGTCCGAAACTTGCACAAATAGATTAAAACATAAAATAAGGTCTTACATAAATAAAAGACTACAATACAAGTTCTATTTCAAGGCTTTACTTTGCGCTTTCTCATTGCCATGAAAGCATGAACTATGTCATCCTCGCTTACAGTGGAGAATATATCACACTCAATAAAGGTGACCAAACAATCATTCAATAACCTGTCACTCATACTATTTCTCACCTTATTCTTCACTAAACACAATGCAGAGAATACTCTTTCAACACTTGCTGTCGCCACCGGTAAGATCAATGCCAATTTAAGGACTAAGTACACCAAACCATAAAATTCATGTTTGTTCCCGTAGGATCTGTGGCTGTAGTTGTACCTGTAGCTGGTACTGTAGGTGTTTCTGTCCCTTCATCCACAACTGCGATAGCACTTTCATCAGTCACAACTAGATGATCTTCTACATCAGGAATAGACAACTCTTCATCAACCAGTGGACTGTCATCAACAGCTGGAATTGGTGGAGCAGAAGTTGCAATTTTTTTTGCCTCATGCTTCTAAAAAAGAAATGCTATATTTGATTTCTTCATGCCTCAATTTCCTGAAAAATTACAACATATTTCATTCAATGCTAGGCTCACAGATGATAGATCTATAATCCCTAAGCCCTTTATAGTTCAAACCAAATCCAATCTCCAAAACCAAAATCAAAACCCTAACTGCATAAGAATAGGATTTGGCTATTTAGGAGAAAAGCAGTGAACCCACCAGTGGAACAGAGTAACAGAGGAACAGAGGAGCAGCCGAGCAGGAGCCAGCGACAGCAGGCCGGCCGCCGGCGGGATGAGGCCTTGAGGCAGGCTGGTGCCTGGTGTCGGCCGCCGTCCGGGCAGGGAGTGGACGCAGCCACAGGGAGGCCGCGGAGTGGGGAGCCAGCTAGGAGGTAGCGTAGGGGCGGCCGCCGGACTCCGGAGGAGGGCAGGGTGGGGCGACGCCGTGGTGGCCGGCGGCTCTCCTCTTCGTCCGTTTGTCGCGCCTGAACTGCTCGCGAGAGACGGGGACGGACTCACGTACAGAACACAGAAGCAGGCAAGCAGCAGCAGGAGGAGTTCGGCATCTGCTTGCTGCCTCGCGGCCGAGATTGGGCCAAGTTTGATGGGCTACGAAGTACTAAAAAAATTTTGGGCCAAATTTCAGAGTAGTCCTGGGCCTACCTGGACTACCAATTGGGCCCGCCACTGCGTCAGACATTACCTAGGAGAGGCTTCTATCGAGCCACGCCCTGAGTGCGTGCCTTATATAGAGGCCTCGTTCGGCTGGCTGGTGGCTGGTGGCTGAGGCTGATTTATTGTGAGAGAAAAATACTGCTGGCTGACTGGTGGCTGATGGCTGGTGCTGAACTGGTGTGAGAGAAAAGCACTGCTGGCTGGCTAGCAACCAGCCAGCCAAACATGCTCAGAGTCTGAATAAAATTTCTTCGTGAAATTTAGTTTTGTGACTAGGTTTATATAGTACCTAGATATATAATGTAGCTTATTGGTGCTAAAGTATATAAATTGCGGGGAGATTAGTTGTTTGACAATCTACACCCTATTTGGATCATAACTGAGCTATTATACTCTGGATTATGCATATTATTATTATTATATGGATAATAGATTATTATAATTAGAGTGTTTGGACTATTGGTTGATTGTGGTAGATTATTATTGGTTAAAGTAACAAGTACCTATCCTTCCCTTTAGTTGGACACAACTTTGTCACCCTGGGCACAATTTCACCAAAAACCGATCACCGAACCGAACCGAAACCGAACCAAATTTTTGGTTTTTTGGTTCGGTTTTGGTTTTCAGTTTTGTGAAGTTCGGTGTTCGGCTTTGGCTTCGGTTTCTCTGTCAAACCAAACCGAAATCCCGAGTAACCGAAGTTACGTTACGAAGCCAACAAAACGAAGGTAACTTCAGTAAGGCCGAGCGGCTTTGCGGCTGAGCCAGCCCACCAGCCCACGCGGCCACGCCCACACTAGCCCACCAGTCCACCACTTGACCACTTCACTCCCTTCTGCATCGACTTGAGACAGACTGATAGAGACCACACGCCCACACCCACTCCCTCGTACCTCCTAACCCTAACCCTTCACCCCTTCGGAGGTGGCGGCAGGTGGCTCCGCGGCTGGCGGGCCACGCAGCAGGCCCAGGCCAGGGCGGCCAAGCAACTAGTAGTGGCGGACGTGAGGTGGAGGCCGACGTCCGACACCTAGGCAACGGCGGCAGACGGACCGACATCAACCGCAGTGGCAGCGCAACCACCATCGGCAGCGGCACCTCAGCGGCGCAACCAGCCATTATGCCTAGGGTGAGTCAAGCTCCTCTACAACGGCCGCAAGAACAGAGCAATCCTCCAATGTAAGTCTTTAGTTGTTCTTGTTCTTGCTTAATGCTTAATAGATCCAGATGCCTGCCTGTTGGTTGCTATGTATCTTGTTAGTTGATTAGTTAATTAGTTTGTACCCTTACTAAGTACCTAGATGGCTACATCTAAAGCATACATGGTTGGTTTTTGTTTTGATGTCTTGTAGATGGGGGACACTGAAGAAACAGTGGTGCATCTGAATGTTCAAGTGAATGAGAATAAAGTTGTAAATGTGGAGAATGACAAGCAGGATCAGCAGTCCAAGGATGCAGAGGAAGTGGGAGATGAGGAAACCAAGAAAAGGAAGCCCATGGTTCCAAGATCAGATGTTTGGGAACACTTCAGCAAGATCAAACTTGATAATGGGGAGGATAGAGCCAAGTGCAAGTACTGCGGCAAGCAACTCCGTTGTGACACAAAGTTAAATGGTACGTCCTCCATGAAGGCTCATTTGAAAATCTGCAAGAAGAATCCTCACAAACCTGTAGTAGATAATCAAGGTACTTTGCAACTACAACCTAGCCCTAGCAATAGTAGTGTTGGTACTCTATCTACTTGGAAATTTGATCCTGAGGAGTTAAGGAGGAGTTTTGCTGAGATGATAATAGAAGACGAGCAACCTTTTGTGTTACATGAACGTTCTAGCCTTAGAAAATTTATGTCAAAAGCATGCCCACGTTTTGTTTTGCCATCTAGAAGAACAATCACTAGAGCCTATGTGAAAGTGTTTGATGATGAGAGAGAAAAACTTATGAAATTTTTGAAAAACAACTGTAAAAGAGTTAGCCTGACAACAGACACATGGACGGCTAAGAACAGTCTCAATTATATGTGTGTTACATCACATTTTATTGATAATGAGTGGAATTTGCACAAAGCAATTATTAGTTTTTTCTTGGTTAAGGGCCATAGGGGGGAGGACATTGGAAAATCTTTAGAGAATTGCTTGGCTGACCGGGGAATTGAGAATGTTTTTACAATAGCAGTAGACAATGCTAGTGCAAACAACACTGCAATTAAGTACATGCAGAGGGTCCTGAACGAATCAAAAGGCTGCGTTGCTGAAGGAGAGTACCTTCATATGAGGTGTTTTGCACATATTATCTAACTGATAGTAGGTGATGGGCTAAGAGAATTTGATAGATCAATCGCTCGTGTTCGGGCTGTTGTTAAGTATGTTAGGAGTGGACCATCTAGGTTGGTAAAGTTCAAGAAATGTGCCGAGTTAGCAAAGGTTCAGACCAAAGCATTTTTCAACCTAGATATCTGCACTAGGTGGAACTCAACTTACCTGATGCTACAAACTGAGTATGAAAAGGCCTTTAAAAAGTATAGTGATGAAGACCCATACTATAGACTAGAGTTAGAGAGTGAGAAAGCTCCGGGAGTTCCAATCAAATCAGATTGAGAAAAGGCAAGGAAAATAACTCAATTTCTTAAATACTTCTATGACCTAACCCTCCGTGTCTCTACCACAATTCGCCCAACATCTCACACATACTTTCGTGAAATTGCTGATGTTTTGGTTCTGCTGAGACAACGGTGTCACAGTGAAGATACATTATGTAAGGAAATGGGCCAGAAAATGTTAGTGAAGTATTACAAATATTGGGGAGAGAAGTATGGAGAAAGGACGGGGGATAGAGAGAAGAGAGGAGAGAAAGACAAGGGGGATCAATTGCTTAACATTATTATTTTTTTCTATGTAGGTATTTATCCTCGGTTCAAACTTTCCAACTATGTCAAGATGACAATTATGGTAATGTTTGGTGATGAAATAGGTGAGAAACTGTGGGCAACAATGAACACTTATTTTCGTGCTTTGTTACAGAGATCTGTATGCTCCATCTCCAAGTGACAAGGTGCCTGCTGAAACTCAAGAAACACCAGAATTTTGTTCTAGCTTGACGAGCTCTATAATTGCACAACAGATGAGCAATAAGGGGAGTGCCAATGGCACTGTGAAGTCTGAACTAGACAAGTACCTTTCAGAAGATAATGAGGAGCTTAGTAAAAGTTTTGACATTCTAAAATGGTGGAAGAACAATGCTACTAGATTTCCCATAATGTCTCGTATGGCCCGTGATCTTCTGGCAATTCCTATATCAACAGTAGCATCTGAGTCGGCCTTCAGTTTAGGTGGAAGAACACTTGATGATTTTAGGATATCACTCACACCAACAATGGTTGAGCGGCTCGTTTGTACAAATGACCGGCTTCGTGGAGACAACTACCTCAGTGTTGAAGAGGACACAGAAGCATTGGCCAAGCTTGAGGAAGGTAATTTTTAATGCTAAGTCTAATTATCATTTCTATTATCTTGATAGCTTATTGCAGTAACATGACTACACTGAGTACTAACTGAAACATAATCACTTATTGTAGAAATTAGTGCCCTGGCCTTCTAAGGATAGCACTACTGCTACTGAATCTTGATTCTTGATAATGGTAATGGTAAGTTGGTTAGCTGGACGCCTGGACACATCTTGGTGGCGCTTGTTGTTGTTGATGCCTGCTGGCTGGAAGCCTGGAACCTGTTTTTTTTCTTGTTGTTTATTAAAACTGATGGAGTACTGTGGTTTATTAAATTATTATGAAGAATGAACTGCAAGTTTGTAATATTTGATTTGAGCACTACATTGTTAAGTTTGTAACAGTCTTGAGTCTTCAAATAATGTACTGTGCTGTGCAAGTTTGATAGTTTGTACTGCCCTCTTTCAGTTCTGATTCTGAATCCATTTGCCTGATGTTTTCTTGCTTCGGTTTATTCGGTTTTAACCGAAAAACCGAACTAAAAAACCGAACCAAAATTTGTCGGTTTCTGGAATTCTGCCAAACCGATCGGGGGTCAGTATCTAAAAACCGAAATTTAGGAAAACCGAATAAACCGAACCGAATCGTCGATAAAAACCGAATGCCCAGGCTCACAACTTTGCATAAGGTGGGGGCAAGTTGGACTTTTTAACCCCCATAATCTCAAAAGGCATGTATCAGGTGGATTATAGGACTATTATAATATGACATTTTAATTATAATAGTCAACCACATAAACAAGCATGTTTGGATCGCAATTAGATACTATAATTGCAATGGAACCGAACAGGGTCCTAGATTATTGGTTTTGGATAGCAAAAGACAACAATGCCCTCACTAATTATATGTGCCTTGTACACTGTCTTGTGATGATTGATGAGTTTACATTTGTAAAATAAAAGCGAAACTAGACGATTAAATCATTAACTCTTCAATTATGGCCCACACAAATATGCTCTCACAACCGAATTACTCTGTCTGAGCAAATAATGCATGTAGTTTTGATCGTTTTTCCGTAGTGGCACATGTGAACAATATAGCGGCAAGTACTTGGAATAATTTGGGTTAACATTTTTTCTTAATTACATATGTAATTCAGAAGTAGGCATTGGAGGTAGTTTGGGTTGATTGTTAGTAGAGTTAGTGGTGGGTTATATTTATTAAGCAGTATTAAGGATATTGGGTTCTGTAAGATAGATTCGAGATTTCGAGTAATCTCAAATTCTCAATAGGAAAGGTGAGTAATTTAAAAATATAGGTTTGATGCAGTGTCTCTCGTTCGTTTGCTCATTTGCTGTTTGTGTGTGTTTTGATAATAATAAAGCGTTTTCGCCTATTCTTCTAGCACAACTAATACGAGGATTGATGTGGAGTCTAAAAAAGTGTTCGGGCTGCATCTGGACCGGTTATGGTATTGAAATATGAAACAAGTTTGGTTCAGAAAAAGTTACGGAACAATTGCTTGAAGTCTGGGTCATTGGAAGTCCTTAAGCCAAGGCCACCTAGCTGACCATACGCAATGATTCGAAGATATGAGAACCATGACATGCATGCTTCGTTGGCTAGCTGAATCAACAACCAATAACTCCCGCGACTCTGAAGACCGAGGCTTCATTTCTGAGAGTCAAGCCGATTACTTTACTACTTTTCTAGAGTGTTTAGGGACTGCTTATTAGTCGGTTGGTTAGTGAAAAGCTGACTGAGAATTGAAGCTTAGTTTACTGACATAATGGAATTTATGCTTTACTTCCCCATGAATTCTTTCCATCGTGCTAGATCAGTCAGACTAAAGATACAGGACTCTTGTAATGAGTTTATTGTCAGCAAGGAACCACATCAATACATGGCGGTTTGTCAACTTAAAAAGACGCTTCATTGGTTCTAGGGCTAAGTAATCTCACATTACAACAAGGGTCAGATAAATCAGAATATCGATCCGAGGAAACAACACGACTGGAGTTAACTAGCCCAGCTCCATGCAGATATATCATAGGGCGCGTTTAGATCTTTCATTTTGGAGAAATTGAAATCTACTCAATAGATTAGGCTATTTAGCTTAGAATTTAACATTTCATAATTTTTTCAAGCTCACAAATAAGGCTATCTCAAATTTATAGAGTGGAAGATGGAAATCGATTCTATAGATCACCATGCTATATTTCTACTCCGCAACTTATAGCATGCTCTTCAACTCACTTACCTACAATAGAAATGTAACATATAAGTATCTCCCTTGTATGGCTAACAATAATATACAAATATATTTCATATACAACCAAATTAGCTTAATTAATATGTGCCTAAATTATAATTGTTATAATGAATTCAATTCCAATGATCCAAACGGGCCTATACGGAAATGCTCTCTTCATGGCGTTTGACGCACTAGATGTGTCCTTCCTGGGACTGCCAAGCCCAAAACGGAGCCTGCTCCCGCATTCTCCATAAAAAAATATCGATTCCCCATTCCTCCCCTTTGCAGCCTTCTTTTCACAGCACACATGCGTCTTCCGTGGCTGACTCCACCGCACTGTCCGTCTGCCGCTCTCCTTCCTAGCGCGAGGGACGCTCGGCGCTGTCGCCACCACCGCGGGGGACCGCACCCACCCGCCCAGTCGCCGGGAGCCCCGTAGCAGCTCGTCAGTGCCTGCACAACCGCTCGCGGGGTCCGCGTAGCCGCCTGCCCGTTGGCATCCCCCTCCCCCGACGCCACTTTGCGGCGTTGAGCTCCGCGTCGACAGGTCTCCATTCGTTCAAGCAACAAGTAGATGTTATACTGAAAGATCATGTTGGAAGAATATGTTTTAAGTGTTTCAGAGATATGGTGCAAGTATAGTATATCGATGTTATAAAAGTAGATCGGGATGTTGCACATGTTGTAGTGGCTATACACGTATGTTTCAGGTGTATGTTCCAGATGTTTCATCTGTTCCAGACGTACGTTGAAAGTGTTTTATCTGGATGTTGCAAAGTAGATCTGAATGTTGCATGTTGCAAGCATATGTTTTAAGTATTTCAGGTGTTTCATACGTATGTTGCATGTGTTTGCAATGGTTTTCGAGTGTTTTGAGGCATTTTCGCAATTGTGTTTCAGACGCTTGTTTGAAGTGTTTCATCTGTCTTCTTTTGTATGTTGCATCTGGATGTTTCAAAAGAGATCGGATGTTGCACACGGGATGCGTGTGGGAAGCAGCTGGCAATGTGGGCGATGTCCGAAGCGGCACGGGCCCGCTGCTGGGGCGCTTGCTCGCTGTGCGGGCACCATCTGGACGCTAACGTCCCCGATCGAACGTTTGGGCGCCAGCAATTCCCTATCATATATGATCGTTGGATTTTAGCCCTAACAGCACTCACTCTACGCAGAAAGGCCACTCTGTAATCAAAAAAATGGATTTCAA
This sequence comes from Saccharum hybrid cultivar R570, assembly GCA_038087645.1. NCBI lineage: Eukaryota > Viridiplantae > Streptophyta > Magnoliopsida > Poales > Poaceae > Saccharum > Saccharum hybrid cultivar. Next base: position 9,422,642 of record JAQSUU010000043.1, on the reverse strand, counting down.
CTGGGATAAACTTTTAAGTAATGAAATTCAACTAGGATATATATAACGGAAGCATCTTCGGGAGAGAATAATTGAATAATTATAGTTTACTATTTCATAAAGCCATTTGGCTGTATGTAAGGCTGTGGGAGTTGCCACGTAAGTTAGAATTCGGCATGCTGGCTCTGTTCGCTTGGCTGATAAGACATGGCCGAAAGTACTGTTCGCTAATTTGTTGTGAGACAAAAATACTATTCACTCGCTGAAAAATTATGGCTTGTAAGACAAGCGAACAGGGGTCATTGTGTTCTCATCGTTGCACTGTCTGTGTGGATAATCACGAAAGAAAGCTGAATGGATACAGGAGGAGCTAGCGATGTTCTGGACTTGGGAGAATGAGAATCTCAGGTGAATGCGCGATGCATCAGCTCCACTGGAATCCACTAGATTCCAACTCTCGAGAAGACTCGGCTGTAGTTGGTTGCAAATATGCCAGATACGTAGCACAGGATTTTTGAAGAAAAAAAAGATACTACGTGGCACAGGTTTGTCCTGGCAGTGTGGAAATGGAACATAATACTATGCGACAGGTGCACCATATCTTGGATCTTTCAGTATTTGTGGATATGGGGAATACGATTATACGAGTGTGGCGTCAGGGCAGATACGTAGCACAGGTCTTCATTCTGCCGCCTGAATCCAGATACTTGTGGGAAAGATGGCACCACATGAATGCAGCACAAACCGAAAGCGGCAAAAGTTGTTGGTGGCCACACCCACCACATCGACAAGAATGCTACAGTTGTTGCTCCTTCCGTGTCAAGCAGCAATAGATTAGGCTATTTAGCTCAGAATTTAATATTCCACAATTTTGTCAAGCTCACAAATAAGGCTATCTCAAATTTATAGAGTGAAAGATGGAAATCGATTCTATAGATCACCATGCTATATTTTTACTCCACAACTTATAGCATGCTCTTCAACTCACTTACCTACAATAGAAATACAACATATAAGTATCTCCCTTGTATGGCTAACAATAATATACAAATATATTTCATATACAACCAAATTAGCTTAATTAATATGTGCCTAAATTATAATTGTTATAATGAATTCAATTCCAAGGATCCAAACGGGCCTATACGGAAATACTCTCTTCATGGCGTTTGACGCACTAGATGTGTCCTTCCTGGGACTGCAAAGCCCAAAACGGAGCCTGCTCCCGCATTCTCCATAAAAAAAATATTGATTCCCCATTCCTCCCCTTCGCAGCCTTCTTTCACAGCGCGCATGCGTCTTCCGCGGCCGACTCCACCGCACCGCCTGTCTGCCGCTCTCCTTCCTAGCGCGGGGGACGCTCGGCGCTGTCACCACCACCGCGGGGGACCGCACCCACCTGCCCAGTCGCCGGGAGCCCCGTAGCAGCTCGTCAGTGCCTGCACAACCGCTCGCGGGGTCCGCGTAGCCGCCTGCCCGTTGGCATCCCCCTCCCCCGGCGCCACTTTGCGGCGTCGAGCCCCGCGTCGACAGGTCTCCATTCGTTCAAGCAACAAGTAGATGCTACACTGAAAGATCATGTTGGAAGAATATGTTTCAAATGTTTCAGAGGTATGGTGCAAGTGTAGTATATCGATGTTGCAAAAGTAGATCGGGATGTTGCACATGTTATAGTGGCTATAGACGTATGTTTCAGGTGTATGTTCCAGAGGTTTCATCTGTTCCAGACGTATGTTGCAAGTGTTTTATCTGGATGTTGCAAAAGTAGATCTGGATGTTGCAAAAGTAGATCTGGATGTTGCATGTTGCAAGCATATGTTTCAAGTGTTTCAGGTGTTTCATACATATGTTGCAAGTGTATCATCTGGATGTTGTATGTGTTTGTAATGGTTTTCGAGTGTTTTGAGGCATTTTCGCAATTGTGTTTCAGATGCTTGTTTGAAGTGTTTCATCTGTCTTCTTTTGTATGTTGCATCTGGATGTTTCAAAAGAGATCGGATGTTGCACACGGGATGCGTGTGGGAAGCGGTTGGCAACGTGAGCGATGTCCGAAGCGGCACGGGCCCATTGCTGGGGCGCTTGCTCGTTGTGCGGGCACCATCTAGACTCTAACGTCCCCGATCGAACGTCTGGGTGCCAGCAATTCGCTATCATATATGATTGTTGGATTTTAGCCCTAACAGCACTCACTCTACGCAGAAAGGCCACTCTGTAATCAAAATGGATTTCAACTAGGATAAACTTTTAAATAATGAAATTCAACTAGGATATATATAATGGAAGCATCTTCAGAAGAGAATAATTGAATAATTATAGTTTACTATTTCATAAAGCCATTTGGCTGTATGTAAGGCTGTGGGACTTGCCACGTAAGTCAGAATTCGGCATGTTGACTCTGTTCGCTTGGCTGATAAGACATGACCAAAAGTACTGTTCGTTGATTTGTTGTGAGACAAAAATACTGTTCGCTCGTTGAAAAAGTATGACTTATAAGACAAGCGAACATGGCCATTATGTTCTCATCGTTGCACTGTCTGTGTGGATAATCACAAAAGAAAGCTGAATGGATACAGGAGGAGCTAGCGATGTTCTTTGGGACTTGGGAGAATGAGAATCTCAGGTGAATGAGCGATGCATCAACTCCACTGGAATCCACTAGATTCCAACTCTCGAGAAGACTCAGCTGTAGTTGGTTGCAAATATGCCAGATACGTAGCACAGGATTTTTGAAGGAAAAAAAAAGATACTACGTGGCACAGGTTTGTCCTGGCAGTGTGGAAATGGAACATAATACTATGCGACAGGTGCACCATATCTTGGATCTTTCAGTATTTGTGGATATGGGGAATACGATTAAACGAGTGTGGCGTCAGGGCAGATACGTAGCACAGGTTCGTTATGGATGCTTTCATTCTGCCGCCTGAATCCAGATACTTGTGGGAAAGATGGCACCACATGAATGCAGCACAAACCGAAAGCGGCAAAAGTTGTTGGTGGTCACACCCACCACATCGACAAGAATGCTATTGTTGTTGCTCCTTCCGTGTCAAGCAGCACTACCTGCTGATGTCAACCTTTTTACTCACTGTTGTAACCCCCCCCCCCCCCCCCCCCCCTTTTTTTTACTCACTTGTTCCCAAAAAAACCTTTTTACTCACTTCGTTTGTTTATTATGATCCTGCTGCAACTGGTTAAATCCAGATCTCTGGGCCGTTGGGCCGAGAATATAGATAGGCGATAAATCCAATCTATCTCGGGGGAATCATATTTGACACACACACTGAGGCTGTAGTACCTTGACCAGTTCACCATCGTCACATCTTCCTAATCCAGCTTCACTTTGGGCCAACAAACTTTAGCCCAACAATGGCCCAGATCTACTTTCTCGTGAACAAATATCTCTGTGCTCCAGATACCTGTGGTCTGCCAAGAAATCCTTGGCTTGAGAAGCAACAGAGAAAGGAAGGCTAGTACTGCTTTTCCCTCTAAATGCAGCAAACAAAACAAAAAATCATGATGATGCAAGGTTTAATCTGAAATTGTAGGGGCCTCAAGAAAAAGGGGCTGGTTACATATCTGAAAAATCTTATTCTTCAGTATTCTTTCCATTTTATTGGAATTCAGGAAACAATGATTCAGGATTGTGATGAAAAGCTTCTGAGAAAGTTTGATCCTAATCAAGACTATCTTTGGTTATATAACTTTGCTCATGGGAAATCTGGGGGTATTTTGTGCGGTGTTAAAAAAGAACTTTGTGATGTAGGTTCCTTTCAAGAAGAGGAATTTATGCTTCCGATGAATTTGTGGGATAAAATGAAAAAGGTGAAATTGAATTTTTTGGTGGTATATGGGGCTGCACATGGTGAAGATAAAATGGAATTCCTTTCTGAACTGTCCTCCTTCTGCTCTAGAAATAAAGAACCCATTTTAATTGGAGGGGATTTTAACATCCTCAGATATGTGAATGAGAGGAATAAACCTGGAGGTTCTTTCAAATATTCTGATACTTTCAATTCTTTGATCAATTTTTATGAACTAAGAGAAATCATTATGACTGATGGATTATATACATGGTCTAATAATCAAGAAAATCCAACTCTAGAAAAACTTGATAGAATCTTGGTATATAAGGAATGGGAAGATATCTTCCCAAACTCTTTAGTCAAAAGGCTTCCACGTGAGATATCTGATCACAACCCTCTAATTTTAGCATCTGAGCCTAACAAGCCCATGGCACATATTCAGTTCAGGTTTGAGTTGAGTTGGTTGAGTAACCCTGATTTTATTCCTACTGTTGAAAAAATTTGGAACAAGCCCTCTAGAGCTAAATTGGCTCTGGAAAAAATTCAACAAAAACTCAAATTGTTTAAGTAATATTTCAAATGGCGGGGTTTCAATCTTCAAGGAAATTTGAGAAAGCAAAGAGAAAGTATTAGTGAGGAGTTGACCTATCAGAATCTGTTGAGGAATCTGTTGGGCTTAATGCAGAACAAGTAACTTGAAAGGTCTGCCTCCTTAGTGAGTTTTTTCAGCTTCTTGATCAGGAAGAAATTTACTGGTACAATAGGTGTCATGAAATGTGGTTGTTAAAAGGTGACAACAACATAAGTTATTTTCATAAAATTGCTAATGGAAGGAGAAGAAAGAACACAATCATATCTTTAGAGAATGATGGAGAACAGATTGAAGGAAATGAAAACCTTCTGAAACATGCTACTGAATATTATACCACTCTTTTTATCGACAAAACCTGGTCGGCAGTCTACCGAGGGGTATGCCTAAGGTAGTAGATTGTCAGCAGACAGGTGCGCAAGCTACGAACTAGATGGTGACGCGAGACGCAACAAGGTTTTTATCCAGGTTCGGCTGCCGTGAGGGCGTAACACCTACGTCCTGTGTCTGATTTGTATTACTGTATATATTGAGATGTGTTTTTGAGTGGGTCCCCTGCCCGCCTTATATAGTCCGGGGGCAGGGTTATAAATCTGGAAACTAATCCTGCCTGATTACAATTGTCATAGCTGGCCAGATAAGGATTCCTATTCTAACCGACCAGGATCTTACTTAACCTCCAAGTTTGTTTTCTTTCCTTGCATGGGACGCCGAGCGGATCGACCGGGCCACGCGTTGCCTTCTGATGGGCCTGACCCACTGGTCTGGGCTAGCCCAAGTCTAGCCATAGGGGTATAGGGGTTAATATTCCCACAGCTAGTCCCCGAGCACTATGCATTGTGATGCAACACGCTGTCTTGATCTTCTCCGAACAGTGAGGCTTGAGTTCTTGACGTCTCCAACTAGTCAAAACACCAGCCGAGCAGCTGTTGTAGGTGTCCGACCAGCTTATAATACAACCGACCACCGTTGTTGCCGGAGAAAGTAGATTGTCCGAAGAATGTATAGTGCTCTTGAGAAAAAAAAGATTTCTTTCCTAGTGAAGTATGCCCACTTGTATTTTTGAAAAGAAATGTAAGTAGGGTAAACAAAGCGTAGGGGTCGAAAAATAAATACATTCACCGCTAGGTGAAGCATGCCCACTTAGTCCTCAAGCCTGGTAGTAGGTGACGTAGGCACATGGTACGAGGGTCTAAAATGAAACTCTATAGAACCTTGATACTGAAATGCACCGACAGGTGCATCGTACCAATGTAGTCCCCGTGCTTGCTGGAAGGCGAAGCATGAGCCTTATAGCAAGCTCTAAAAAGTAATGATCTCCCAATTGTATGTGAGTCCTATTTCACATGTAGCCGAGAAAATTAGGCATCGAGCTGTGATCATGGAATGGTCAAAACAGTTCCCGAGCACAGCTTGAGGTATGGTTGATGAGTCTCCGAGCAGAATGAGACATGGTCGATGAGTTCCCAAGCAATGTGAGACATGGTCGACGAGTCCTTGAGCCTAGTCAAGGAATATAATGTGCTCAGTGGTTTATGACGATCTGTGGCCAGACCAGGTGAAAGGTCTTGATGGCTAGAGGGGGGTGAATAGCCTTTTAAAAACTTTCTACAAAGACAAGCTAAACAAGTTTATCAATATAACAACTAGCGAGATGCGAGTTTTGCTTAGCCTAAGGGGTGTTTGCAAGCCACCTATTCAATTCACAATACTAGTATTTGCACTCAACCGCACAAGTCAAACCGAGAAGGTAACTACAATTACAACTAGCAAGCTACACAAAGGAGCTACTAAAGCAAAGCTAACTAGCTAGCAAAGATAACTAAGAAAGTAATGCGGAGTTGAGTTAGGAGGGTATCACCGAGGGGCGAAGTATTGAGCCAATCAATTAATATGATCAAGAGATGAATACCAAGATAACCGAACACCGGGATCAATCAATCACAATATGAAAGTGATGACACGAAGATTTATCCTAAGGTTCACGTGCTTGCCGGCACGCTAGTCCCCGTTGTGTCCCTCTTCACCACGTGGTTCGGTGGCTAATCGGTCACACACCGATCCTCTCAAAAGGCGCCACAAGAACCTACCAAATGGCAAAAGGTTGCAATGACATGAGCAATTCACTAGCGTTGCCTTTGGCGCTTCGCCGAGGTAGGCACAAACCCCTTACAATCACCGGAGGTGGCCAAGAACAATCACCAACTCTTGCCAACGCCTCCAAGCTGCTCCAAGCCGTCTAGGTGGTGGCAACCACCAAGAGAAACAAGAACCCCGCAGCAAATCAACCACCAAGTGCCAACTAGATGCAATCTCACAATGCAAATGCACTTGGATCACTCAATCTCACTTCGAATATGCAAAGAAGCAAGAGAGATGAGTGGGAGGGGAGTTGCTTAGCTCAAAGTGCTCACAAGTATGTCAAATGTTCGAGAGAGAGAGCCTTGAGCCGGCCAACGAGTATTTATAGACGTACCCCTTCGAATATAGCCGTTAGAAAATTAAACAGCCGAAATCGGGCTGACCGGACGCGCTGGTCCAACTGACCGGACGCGCCGGTCGCCCAACGGCTAACTCGTGAAGTACTGACCGGACGCGCTGGTCCAAACGACCGGACGCGCTGGTCGCCCAACGGCTAACTGCGAAGCAACGACCGGACGCGCTGGTCCAACTGACCGGACGCGCCGGGAACGACCGGACGCGCTGGTCCCGTGAAGGACCGGACGCGCTGGTCGCCTGAGCAGCGCTCAATGAAATAGTGACCGGACGCGCTGAAGAAAATGACCGGACGCGACAGTGCCAGCATCCGGTTACAGTCCAGTAAGCTCCCTGAATGACCGGACGCGTCCGATCATCAGTGACCGGACGCGCCTCGCGTCCGATCATCAAACTAAAAAACACGCAGACACTGAACACTGACCGGACGCGTCCGGTCATGCAAGGACCCGCGTCCGGTTCAGCGTCCGGTCACCTCTGTGACCTCCGTTCGCCTCCGTTTCTTTTCCGGACTTCCGGCGTAGTGGAAAATAATCGTTTCAACTTCTCGAAAACGCCTGAATCCCGCCTCGCAAGCTCGGCGGGAGGGAGAGAGGAACCCAAACCCTCTCTACCGCTCAAACTCCACCGCCGTCGCAAACATGCTAACATCACCAAGTGATCTCGTCATGTGTGAGTGTGTTAGCATTTTCATAATCATTTTTCGAGGCGATATTAGTTCTATCCAAATGCATATGATCATGAAATGCACATCTAGAGGCACTTAGGAGTTCAATAGCCGCGTCATTCCCCTCTTTATAGTACGGCTATCTATCCTATAATGTAACCACACCCACTAGGTGTCTTGGTTACTAAAACACAACCCTTAAGCATATACCTTTGCCTTGATCACGTAGGGTTGCGTCCAAATCCAAGTGTGGCCATCATGATCACCATGTCCATCTTGCCACCAACCTTGGAGTGTACTAATCCTCATATGCTACATACAACTTAGGCATAGGATTAGTACTTAGGCATTGTCACTAATTACCAACACCAAACATAGGACTTTCAATCTCCCCCTTGTTGGTAATTGGTGACAAACCTTTCACAAAGATATTATGATAAAATTTTGATTGAACCCATGTCACATTGTCCAAGTATATTACCATGTGTAAGAATTATGGACATATGATCATGAATTCAAATTGATAGCAATGGCTCCCCCTACATGTATGCTATATGTTTGGATTTTGGAAGCATACATGTTAGATAGGAAAGATTAGGAGCATTGTCTACCAATAGGTGCTAAGTGTTTTAGATTATAGACCTTTGAAGCGTGATACCATCGGAGTAGCGATAAACACCATCTTAGCACCTTGTGTAGTTAGATTCCACTTGTAAAAGCACTAACATAACTAGAAACCTCGTGAGATCAACATTTATAAGCAAGGCTCTAGTACCACTTTGAAAAACATGAAGCAAGAAAAATCTAACTACTTCCTATTCATGCTAGTATCTCAATGCATCATTCAAATTATACTAGCAAGTCACCACACAAGCGATGTATCGGAGAAAACGAAATGCATAACTATGCATCATACATATGAAGTGCACATAGAAATGCAACATTCATGTTTAAGAGCTTGCTCCCCCTACTTATGTGCTTCTTTTATCAATTCTCCCCCTTTAGGATTTAACTTTGTGAACAATATTTTCTCCCCCATAACATTTTTTGAGTTCTATCTTTGTGAACAACATTTTCTCCCCCTTTGGCACCAATTGACCACAAGGAGCAAACTTTAGATAGATTATCATATTGAAATATGGGGTGAGGATCAAGTTTATGATTCAACCTAGATTGCTTGCATAAAGAAAATACTTCGGTTTGATCCAAGGGCAAGCTTCTTCACACCTCACTAGAAGGGTTATCATGCACCATGTTGAAACAAATATTTGGACAAGTATTCTAGATTAAATACTTAGGATCACAAGGTACTTAAACAAGTTATATGCAACCACTAGATCATACAAGTCATGGAAACAATAGTGGCACCATATAGACTTCAAATTCATTTAATTTTCATGAATGATCCTAGAACATAAGAAATCATGACTAGATGCACTAAACATGTCCTTAGTATAGAATGTATGACATGTCAACCAATTGTACCTTGGGGCTCGAAGGAGAGGCATGTCATATATGGAGTGCATCAACTCATGTTGGAGAAGTCAAGTATGTTCAACTCATTCTTTAGCTTGTGAAATCTCTTCTCATCAAGTGGCTTGGTGAATAGATCGGCTAGTTGATCTTCGGTGCCCACACTCTCAATAGCAATATCACCCTTTTGTTGATGATCTCTAATAAAGTGATGGCGAACATCAATATGCTTTGTTCTTTGATGTTGAACCGGATTGTTGGTGAGCTTCACGGCACTTTCATTGTCACATAGCAATGGCACATTCTTGAAGTTGATTCCAAAATCTTTCAATGTTGCCTTCATCCATAAGATTTGTGCACAACAACTACCCGCGGCGATGTATTCGGCCTCGGCGGTAGATAGTGCAATACTATTTTGCTTCTTGGATGACCATGAGACAAGTGATCTTCCCAGCAATTGACAAGTCCCGGAAGTGCTCTTTCTCTCCACTTTGTCACCGGCATAGTCGGAATCCGAATATCCAACTAGCTCAAAGCTTGCACCTTTGGGATACCACAATCCAACATCTTGTGTATGCTTCAAATACCTTAATATTCTCTTTGTTGCCTTCAAATGACTTTCTCTTGGTGAGGCTTGAAATCTTGCACACATGCATACACTAAACATCACATCGGGCCTTGATGCCGTCACATAGAGTAGACTACCAATCATTGATCTATATAGCTTTTGATCCACCATGTTGCCACTCTTGTCACTATCCAAACTTCTACTAGTGCTCATTGGAGTTGTAATGCTTTTTGCATCTTCCATGCCAAACTTCTTGAGCATATCTTTGATGTACTTGGTTTGGCTCACAAATGTACCTTCTTTCATTTGTTTGATTTGAAGTCCAAGAAAGAAACTAAGTTCACCAATCATTGACATTTCAAATTCCTTTGCCATCATTTTCCCAAACTCATCACAATAATCTTGATTGGTTGAACCGAATATGATATCATCAACATATATTTGCAACACAAACAAGTCTTTTCCAATCTTCTTGGTGAATAGTGTTGTATCAACTTTGCCCATGATAAATCCTTTGGATAGCAAGAAGTCCCTCAATCTTTCATACCATGCTCTAGGTGCTTGCTTTAATCCATATAAAGCTTTTCTCAACTTGTATACATGATTGGGTTTCTTGTCATCTTCAAAACCGGGAGGTTGCTCCACATACACCTCCTCTTGAATGTACCCATTGAGAAATGCACTCTTCACATCCATTTGAAATAGCTTGATATTGTGAGCGCAAGCATAGGCAAGTAAGATCCTAATTGCTTCCAATCTTGCAACTGGGGCATAAGTTTCACCAAAGTCAAGACCCTCTATTTGTGTGTAACCTTGAGCCACTAGTCTTGCTTTGTTCCTTACTACTATCCCATCTTGATCTTGCTTGTTGCGAAAGACCCATCTTGTTCCAATGACATTGTGATCCTTAGGCCTTTCAACTAGTTCCCATACTTCATTTCTCTTGAAGTTGTTGAGCTCTTCATGCATTGCATTTACCCAATCCGGATCTCTCAATGCTTTATCAATGTCCTTGGGTTCTTCCATTGACACAAAAGAAGAGTGACCACAAAATGATGTCAATCTTGATCTAGTTTGAACTCCTCTTTGTATGTCACCAATGATAGAATCCAATGGATGGTCTCTTGCAATGTTAGTTGGTTGAAGTACTTGGACTTGATTGCTTGGATGTTGATGTTGATCATGAGTTGGAGATGATGAACTAGCCACTTGTTGATCTTGTTGCACTTGAGATGATGTACTAGCTTGATTTTGCAATAGAGAACCACTAGCTTGAGTGATTGGACTTTGGAGCACTTGATCTTTGTTGTCATCTACGTTAATAACTTGCTTTGGTCTAATATCACCAATATCCATTTCTTTCATAGCATTACTCAATTGAGTTTCTCTCACATCATCCAAGTTATCTTCTTCATCTTGAGAGCCATTTGTTTCATCAAACTCAACATCATGCACTTCTTCAAGTAAACCACTAGCCAAATTCCAAACTCTATAAGCTTTGCTAGTAGTTGAGTAGCCAAGTAGGAATCCTTCATCACATTTCTTCTCAAACTTGCTCAATCTAGTGCCCTTCTTCAAGATGTAGCATTTGCAACCAAATACCCGAAAGTATGCAATGTTGGGCTTTCTTCCATTTAAGATCTCATATGGTGTCTTCTCTAGAAACTTGTGGCAATAGAGGCGGTTGCTATAGAAGCAAGCCGTGTTGATTGCTTCGGCCCAAAATGAATAACTCACATTATACTCATTCAACATTGATCTTGCCATATCAATTAAGGTTCTATTTTTCCTTTCAACTAGGCCATTTGATTGAGGTGTATACTTGGCCGAGAATTGATGTTTGATTCCAAGCTCTTCACATAGCTCATCAACTCTTGTGTTTCTAAACTCACTTCCATTGTCACTTCTTACTTTCTTGATTGTGGTCTCAAACTCATTTTGCACTCTCTTGATGAACTTCTTGAATATGTTAAATACATCACTCTTATCCATAAGAAAGAATACCCATGTGTATCTAGTGAAATCATCCACAATCACAAAACCATACTTGTTGCCACCAATGCTTGTGTATGTAGTTGGCCCAAATAGATCCATGTGCAACAACTCAAATGCCTTGGAAATACTCATAATGCTCTTCAATGGATGAGTGTTGCCTACTTGCTTTCCGGCTTGACATGCACTACATAGCTTATCTTTCTCAAATGTGACATCCTTCAAGCCTCTAACTAAGTCATGCTTCACTAACTTGTTTAATTGCTTCATGCCAACATGACCAAGTCTTCTATGCCATAACCAACCCATACTTGATTTGGAGTGCAAGCATGTTGAAAGTTGAGTGTCACTAGCATTGAAATCAACCAAGTATAGATTCTCAAATCTAAAGCCTTTGAAGATCAAGTTAGAGCCATCAACACTAACTATCTCCACATCATCAACACCAAATATGCACTTGAAGCCTAGATCACACAATTGAGCAACCGACAACAAGTTGAAATTGAGCTTTTCAACTAGTAGCACATTGGAGATGCTATGATCATTTGAGATTGCAATCCTTCCAAGAGCCTTTACATCACCCTTGCTATTGTCACCAAATGTGATGCTATCAATGCTACTATCATTTGATTTGAGAGAGTTGAACATTCTTGAATCACCGATCATATGTTGAGAGCACCCACTATCAAGCACCCAATGCCTTCCTCCGGCCTTGTAATTAACCTACAAAATAATTTAATGTTTCTTAGGTACCCATACTTGCTTGGGTCCTTGGAGGTTAGTCACTAAGCTCTTTGGTACCCAAATGGCCTTCTTCTTTGGGCCCACAATTGGTGTACCAACAAACCTAGCATGCACACCTTTCTCACCCTTGGTAAGTACATAACAAGAATCAAAAGAAATGTAAGGTACATTAGCATTTTTCTTGTTCTTGTTCATTTTATTGCATTTAATCTCTAGATGCCCAATTTGCTTGCATCTATTGCAATAACGACCATTGCCCTTCACAAAGCGAGGCTTTGGAGTAGCAAAGGCCGCCTTGCCCTTCTTGGAAGTATAGCCCAATCCCTCTTTGTTAAGGGAGAACCTTTGGCTACCCAAGCATTTTAGCAAGCGGGCATCCCCACCATAGGCGTTGCCTAATGCGCGGGTGAGATCATCCACCTCTCTCTTGAGAGTCTCAACCACAAGTGATGAATCACTAGTAGTAGAGGTAGAGTTGGTTGTGGTGGATGATGATGAGCTACATGAAGCATTAGTAGGACTAGCAAATAAAGAATCATCAATAATATCACATGTTAGTCCAATATCACAAGTGACAATCACTTGCTCCTCCTTAGCTTCCTTCATGAGCTTCTCCAACTTGAGATCCTTTTCCTTGATGAGCTCAAGTAGAGTGGAGTGGGCTTCCTTAAGCCTAGTGTGAGCAATTTCAAGATCCTCGTGGTCTTCCTTTAGACACTCACGAGAAGCCTCTAGCTCATCAAAGGATTTCCTAAGAGCTTTGAGCTCTTGTTCAATTCCTTTGCACTCCTTACTCTTTTTGAGAGCAACAAGCTCCTCCATCAAGGCATCATTTTCATTGCTCTTGGCAATGAGCTCTTGTTTCAAGATTTTGCACTTCTTGGTTGTCCTCTTGTAGCCCTTACTCATTTGATCTATTACGCCTAATAGATCATCCTTGGAGTAGTCCTCATCCTCCTCATCATCACTCCTACAATCATCACTAGCACAAGAATCATCATCACTATCATCATATTTTACCTTGGTAGGCTTGGCCATAAGGTATGTCGATGTAGTGTCGAAGATGGATGGCTTGTTGGAGAGGGCGATGTTTGCAATGGCTCGCCGAGTGATCCTCTCATCATCACTAGAGCTTGCATCATCATCACTATCGGAGTTGTCACTATCCCAAGTGACTACATAACCACCACCCTTCTTCTTCTTCTTGTTGAAGGTGAAGCTCTTCTTTGTTTTCTTCTCATTCTCTTTCTTATCTTTCTTGTTCTTCTTGAGCTTCAAGTCCCCATTATGAAGTCTCTTATCTTCATAGGGGCAATCCCCCACTATGTGATTGGGGTTATTGCAATTGTAGCAAAGGGTCTTTGCCTTTATAGTGTCTCTCCTCTTTCTTGCCCCATATCCTTTCTTCTTCATGAACCTTCCCATCTTGTGCACAAGGAGGGCCATGGTCTCATCATCGTATGGATCATCATCATCACTCTCCACCTTGCTCTTGCCCTTAGAGGATGAAGCCTTGAATGCAATGGGCTTCTCTTGCTTGACCTTGGTCTCCTTCTTCTCTTCTACCTCATCTTCATCATCATTGTATTGGGCATCGGTCATTATATCTCCAAGCACATTGGTTGGTTTGACCTTGTCCAATCCCTCTCTAAAGATCATTCTTCTCAAGGTGGCAAACTTCTTGGGTAAGCACATCAAGAACTTGTGTGAGAAGTCCTTGTCCTCAACCTTCTCCCCAAGCCCCTTGAGATCATTGACAATGACTTGGAGCCTATAGAACATCTCCGGTATGGACTCATCATCCTTCATCTTGAAGCTTGCAAACTTATCCTTGAGCATATAGAGCTTGGCACTCTTTACCGTTGAAGTGCCCTCATATGTTTCCTCTAATCTTGTCCAAAGCTCATTTGCCTTTTCAAGATCTTTGATTTGCTCAAATACTTTATCATCAATGGCCTGACAGATTGTGGCAAGTGCCGCCGTATTGCATTGTTTGTTGATGCGGTCATTGGGAGTGAGGTTTTCCTCATCAAGAATGATGTATCCTTCTTTGGTCACATCCCAAACCTTCTCATGTATATTGCCTAGATATAGCTTCATCTTCCTTTTCCAATGATCAAAGGAAGAGACGCCATCAAAGAATGGAGGCTTGCCATTAACATGATTGAACATAACTTGAGCCATCTTACACCGAGGTTGTTAAGCCTTACAAACGGTGACCACGGCTCTGATACCACTTGAAAGGTCTTGATGGCTAGAGGGGGTGAATAGCCTTTTAAAAACTTTCTACAAAGACAAGCTAAACAAGTTTATCAATATAACAACTAGCGAGATGCGAGTTTTGCTTAGCCTAAGGGGTGTTTGCAAGCCACCTATTCAATTCACAATACTAGTATTTGCACTCAACCGCACAAGTCAAACCGAGAAGGTAACTACAATTACAACTAGCAAGCTACACAAAGGAGCTACTAAAGCAAAGCTAACTAGCTAGCAAAGATAACTAAGAAAGTAATGCGGAGTTGAGTTAGGAGGGTATCACCGAGGGGCGAAGTATTGAGCCAATCAATTAATATGATCAAGAGATGAATACCAAGATAACCGAACACCGGGATCAATCAATCACAATATGAAAGTGATGACACGAAGATTTATCCCGAGGTTCACGTGCTTGCCGGCACGCTAGTCCCCGTTGTGTCCCTCTTCACCACGTGGTTCGGTGGCTAATCGGTCACACACCGATCCTCTCAAAAGGCGCCACAAGAACCTACCAAATGGCAAAAGGTTGCAATGACACGAGCAATTCACTAGCGTTGCCTTTGGCGCTTCGCCGAGGTAGGCACAAACCCCTTACAATCACCGGAGGTGGCCAAGAACAATCACCAACTCTTGCCAACGCCTCCAAGCTGCTCCAAGCCGTCTAGATGGCGGCAACCACCAAGAGAAACAAGAACCCCACAGCAAATCAACCACCAAGTGCCAACTAGATGCAATCTCACAATGCAAATGCACTTGGATCACTCAATCTCACTTCGAATATGCAAAGAAGCAAGAGAGATGAGTGGGAGGGGAGTTGCTTAGCTCAAAGTGCTCACAAGTATGTCAAATGTTCGAGAGAGAGAGCCTTGAGCCGGCCAACGAGTATTTATAGACGTACCCCTTCGAATATAGCCATTAGAAACTTAAACAGCCAAAATCGGGCTGACCGGACGCGCTGGTCCAACTGACCGGACGCGCTGGTCGCCCAACGGCTAACTCGTGAAGTACTGACCGGACGCGCTAGTCCAAACGACCGGACGTGCTGGTCGCCCAACGGCTAACTGCGAAGCAACGACCGGACGCGCCGGGAACGACCGGACGCGCTGGTCCCATGAAGGACCGGACGCGCTGGTCGCCTGAGCAGCGCTCAATGAAATAGTGACCGGACGCGCTGAAGAAAATGACCGGACGCGACAGTGCCAGCATCCGGTTACAGTCCAGTAAGCTCCCTGAACGACCGGACGCGTCCGATCATCAGTGACCGGACGTGCCTCGCGTCCGATCATCAAACTGAAAAACGCGCAGACACTGAACACTGACCGGACGCGTCCGGTCATGCAAGGACCGCGTCCGGTTCAGCGTCCGGTCACCTCTGTGACCTCCGTTCGCCTCCGTTTCTTTTCCGGACTTCCGGCGTAGTGGAAAATAATCGTTTCAACTTCTCGAAAACGCCTGAATCCCGCCTCGCAAGCTCGGCGGGAGGGAGAGAGGAACCCAAACCCTCTCTACCGCTCAAACTCCACCGCCGTCGCAAACGTGCTAACATCACCAAGTGATCTCGTCATGTGTGAGTGTGTTAGCATTTTCATAATCATTTTTCGAGGCGATATTAGTTCTATCCAAATGCATATGATCATGAAATGCACATCTAGAGGCACTTAGGAGTTCAATAGCCGCGTCATTCCCCTCTTTATAGTACGGCTATCTATCCTATAATGTAACCACACCCACTAGGTGTCTTGGTTACTAAAACACAACCCTTAAGCATATACCTTTGCCTTGATCACGTAGGGTTGCGTCCAAATCCAAGTGTGGCCATCATGATCACCATGTCCATCTTGCCACCAACCTTGGAGTGTACTAATCCTCATATGCTACATACAACTTAGGCATTTGATTAGTACTTAGGCATTATCACTAATTACCAACACCAAACATAGGACTTTCAATCTCGCCCCAAGTATCTCTTACTGTCTTCCCGTCTGAATCTAAATATTGAATTTGTATTTTTCTTTCTTCCTTGCTCTGTCATGATGTCATAAAGAGTTGACTGATGTGATGTTATTGTCACGCTCATCTACCTTGTCAGTGTCACAACAAACCGTCCGTCAGACGTAGCATGCCAGTGTGAGCCCTCCCGCAGAGGAAACGAGGTGCGCATTTACTGGCACAATAACCGAAAAAAGCAAAAACCGAAGGGATTGTGCCATGTTTATTGTACACGTATTCCAAGAATCTTGGGTAGGTGGAATGACAGAGTGAATGAGATAAATAGCCGAAGTGCGGCCATTCCTCATTTACACCCAACAGTCGTATTTGCAAACCAACCGCCTTCTTCCTCCAACCCGCGTGCCCTAGTCCGATTTTGCCGCCGCCATTAGCACACCTCGCTGCCGCTAGGAGCGATGTGCTCTCTGTACACCAGCAGAGCCAAGGCAAAGAGGAGAGAAAGGTAGAAGATAGCCAAGAAGGAGATGGCAAAAAGGGCCGAAATGATGAGGAAGGAGTGGTGGAAATCGAAGTCCACCGAATCGACCATCAAAGACCTCGTCAGCCTGGGCGTGCTTCACAACCGGGAGCTTGCTGGATGGCGGCCAGCGGGCAGCAATAGCTACCCCAATCCCTAGCCTGGTGCGATAGTCGTCTTTGAAGATTTCTTCAAGCAGGGTTTTGGGGTTCCTGTCCATCCATTCCACCAAGGTCTATGTTTGTATTATGAGATTGGGATTTGCAATTTGCAACCCAACTCGATTTTCCTTGTTTCTATTTTTATCCACCTGTGTGAGGCGTATGGGGGAATCCAACCCCATTTCGACCTCTTTCGATATATGTTTTGCTTGAGGAAGAAGGGGTCCTAGGGTGGCTCCAAAATTGCTGGTGGAGTGTACCTGACGCTCCGGGATAGGATGAAGCAGGAGTACCTGAGCTGTCCTTGGAACACCTCACTCGGAGACTGGTACAAGAAGTGGTTTTACATTCGCGAAGAGGCCAACAGCACTACGTTGTGTGACGTCGAGTATATTATGGATAAGAGAGTAGCTTGGAATGAGCGACCAAAGCTGACCGGGCAGGTGGAGGAGTTGGTGGCGCTGCTCCCGTGGAACCACCTGGACGGACCGGCTATGGCTGGGAACTTCATTAGCCGGCGTGTGCAACCTTGCCAGAGGAGGGTGCACGCCGGGTACAAGTACCAAGGCTCGGCCGACCAGACGAGGATGCGTTCGGAGGACCTAGACCATGACGAAGTCATACGCCGAATTGGGGAGTTGTTCAATCTGGCAGACCAAGGCTACTCTTCCCCGAGCAAGATCCAGCATGCGTATAAACTCATCCGACCAGCTCTGAAGGTAAACAACCAAACTCTTTAGCTCCGAGAATTGTTACCGAACATCGAAGAGTAAAAATTTCTAATTTGTCTTGTCTTTGCGTGTATACATGTGCACGGCATGGAGAGACACAACCTATTCATGTTGTTGGCACCTGGAGTCGAGCACCCGCAGAGCGTGGATCCGCCACCACGGAACATGGAGCGGTGCTACATGCACATCGAGGACGACCATGACTCCGGGGCCCGGGCCGGAACTAGGAAGAGTCCAGTCACCACCGACCAGTCAAAGAAGAGGGTCAGGAGCTCCCAGGCAAACGAGGGCCCAGAAGACTCGACCAGGAAACACCGTCGAACCATGCTAGATTGGTCAGAGGACGAAGAGGAGGAGGACGCGAGCGCCTACATGCTCAATCCTCAAAAAAGAGGAGCGAGCAGACAATGCAAGGGGTATCGTCCTCACCAGTAAAGGGGCCGTAAGAAAAACAGACGCCTCCGATGGGGCCGACACCAAGCGCGAGGACAGCTGAAGAGGAAACTAGGCCGCCACCACCAGATGGAGGCTAGGGTTCCTCTGCTCAGCGCTCAAGCCCAGGGCAACCGCGGCATTGCGCCTTCACCACCATACATCAGAGCTCAGATCTGTAAGTTCCTGAAAACTCATTTAAATAATGTGTTAATCATATTAGCGAGCGTATAATTAGTAAAGGTAACTGTTCTGTTGTCATGTGTTAGCTCGGCATCAACGGAGAGACCCGAGCAACTGGCCACCACTGGGGCAACCGAGTCGACCACCACGACGACATCCGCCAAGCAACCGATGGATCAGACCACCAGGGTGGAAGAACCGACAACGAGCAAGGATGCGGGCAACATGGCGAACATGGGAGTGCTCGAGCAGGTGCCCGAGCAGGTGGCCCCAGAGCAGGTGGCACCTGAGCAAGGTCTTCTGGATCCACTGACTGAAAGGCAAGTCCCCGAGACCAATCAGGGCATGCCCGGGCAGACCACAACCACCACAAGCTCGACGCAAGGTGGTCTGCCTGATGCCACAGCCTGAGGTAAATCAGCAGTGACATTGTTGATCACTGAGCTAAACCAAGAGCAAAGGAAAGCTAGTGCCGAGCAGGTGGCATATTCTGATGACGACGTCGTCGAGGAAATCCAAGGGCACCCACAAGATGGGCGTCAACATGTATACATTTGCCGTGGACGTGGAGACCATTACGTCTGCCATGAGGAGATCTCCATCGACGAGGAGACACAGAGAGTGGAGCGGGCAGCAAAACGACTCATCAGAGAAGTACAGGTAAGAGGACTCCTTGAGAACTGTCTTAGACCAGCCTTAGTATTTAGACATGCAGAAATGATATTGTATGTGATATATAGGGCCTCGTGAAGACTGCAAAGTACCAAAAATGGTGCTTTGACCAGATTCAAGGCATCTCTGAAGACAACTAGCTGCTGATGGCTGAAGTAGAGCGTCTGCGCAAGTGACTCGAGACTGCTGAAAAGGACCAGACGGAGCTCGAGTCGCAAAAGCTTAATGCTATCCTTCAGCTTGGTCAGAAAGAGCAGGAAAGGCAGGTAACTTATCTTAGTCGTGCATGTTCAAACACTAAAAAAGTAATGTTGATACACACTGATATGTCACCCAGAACGTGTTGTAGACCTGGCAAAGGAAGTCACCAGGCTTCAGACGAAAAACACGCGCATGGCCGAGGAGGGTGCCCGATTATCGATAGAAAATGCCCGGTTGGTAGAGGACCACGCACGGCTCTAAGACTAGTCGATGAAGATGACCAAAGAGGTGAAGGCTAGAAACCAAGAGATAACCAGTAAGTGGCCATTTTCTTGATCATGGTTTCACGACTCAATGTATGTCCTTTGGCATTGTTTTGACCAAAATACCCTGCTGCAGTATTAAAGATCAATGCCAAGAAGCATATTTTAGAGATCTAGAAGGACCGCAACCTCTGGAAGGATCGCTGCGCGTAGATGGTGCCGGGGATCGGGCCAGTGCTCAACTTGCTCGATCCGGGACTGCCACCAACCGAACAGCGAGCGCCACAACTAGGAGTAATAGACAAATGTCAACTAGCCTGGGGTTGGCTTCAGCAGTTGGTGAAGGAGGCCGGAGAGTTTGTGGGCGCCCATGTGCTAAGCATGGTGCGCACGCATTATCCCCTGATCGACTTCACGCGCTTCACAAAGAGCTACCCCAAGGAAGTCAGCGTGCAGGAAGCAGGAGAGATGCGGGGCCAGTTATCTGAGCTGGCGGCGATGATAATCGACGATATAAACCTGTGCGGAACACCAACACCGCCATCGCAAGGAACGTCGATGACTTCTGCTCTGGGGTCTTCAAGCCGACCACCTGGGACTGTGGTCTCGACCAGCCAATCCCAAGCCAGGCAATTTTCAAACAAGGAGCAGTCGGAGCATGTGGTCACGATCAGCCAGACTCCTGTGTCTCAAGCTCGATCAGCGGAGGCAGCGCCACAGTCGTAGATAAGTGGTAATCACGAGCCAATCCCAACTCGAGCACCGATTGCTGGTTACCTGTAGCTATAGAGCAAACAATAGTTTAGTTTATTGTAAACTTGTACCTCGTTAGGTAAGGTTGTAATAAAGTACTATTGCAATAATGTAAGCTTGTGTTGTTTTTGATCTAAAAAACATGTTAAGCTTGTATATTGTGTTAAATCGATAACTAAGTTAGAACGCACAAGTGTTCTAGTTTGGTTGTAACAATCGGTAGACACGTCATCTTGTGAATCCATACGGCCCTGGTCGAACAAGTGGTCTGAGAGTGAAGCGTGGAGCTTGTATACTCGTAAGAGCACACAGATCTGACTAGAGAGCAAATGCTGACCACTTAGAGCGTAGAGAGCGGGTCCTGTGCACGCGTAGGGAGAGGCCAGAGACAGGGCAGGCTCTGAGAACTCAAGAAGAAATGGTGGTCTGTCAACTAGCTTATTTTGTAAAATATTAGTTAGAGAGTATTATCCAAACAAATATATTAAAGTAATCAGAAAAAACATAATTGCTTTATTGAAATAATCAAAGTACAAGAAGGGTACATATCTTATTTATGCGCTCTATGGGTAGAAACGCCTAAGCTTGTCAATATGTCAGGAGTTGGGTACTTCAGTACCATTGAGGTGACCCAGCCTATATGAAGTAGGCCGAGTGACTTCGATGACCTCAAACGGTCCTTCTCAAGGAGATGAGAGCTTGTGCATGCCTTCTTGATTTGTTTTCCACTTCGAGACCAAGTCCTCGACTATGAAGAGACGTTCTTTGATATTCATGTTGTAATATTTGCATAGTACAACTAGGTACTTGACTGTTCGTACACAAGAGTCAAGCCATCGTTCTTCAGAGCAGTTGACCTCAAGTTCACGTGCTTCGAAAGACCTGTCTTCATCAAAGTTCTCAACACGCGATGATCTGAAGGCGATATCTGCAGGGAGTACTGCTTCTGCACCATAGACCATGAAGTATAGGGAGGCACCAGTGTTTGTGACTGGGCTGGGTTCGTAGTGCCTAGACCACAGCCGGCAATTCTTTAAGCCATCTTCCAAGGAGCTTTGTCATTTTCCCTATACAACCTCTTTTTCAATGCGTCGAGGATCATACCATTGACCCTTTAGACCTGCCCATTAGCTCTGGGATGCGCTACTGACACATATTTCACAACTATGCTCCTTTCATCACAGAAGTCCCAGAATGCATTTTCAGTGAACTGAGTCCCTAGGTCTATAATTATGCTATCGGGGAGGCCAAAATGGTGTATAATCTGATCAAGGAACTCAACCGCCTTCTCTGATGATGCTTTGGTTAAAGGTATGTACTCTATCCATTTGAAAAACTTATCGATCAACACGAAGACACATTTGAAGTTGCCAGGGGCTGGCTTGAAAGGACCAATCATGTATAGTCCCAAGCATGCAAAGATCCAGGAAGTTGGTATGGTCTGAATCTCATGTGCTGGTACGTGTATACGTTTGGCAAAAAACTGGCATCTGTCGCAGCGGCGGACTAGCTTCTCTGCATCAGCCACGGCAGACGGCTGGTAGAAACCTGCTTGGAAAGCTTTACCGACCAGGATCCGAGAGATAGCATGATTGCCACAAGTACCATTATGAATTTCATAGAGCAATTGAATACATGCTTCTCGAGTGATACACTTCATCAAAACTTCCTCCTTTACATTTTTGCACATCAGGACACTGTCGACCAGTAGGTACTACTTACTACGGCGCATGAGCCGCTCGTTCTCTGTTCGATCAGCATAACCGGTCCCATTCTGCAAAAACTTGATAAAAGGTACTCTCCAATCGTCAGTGTTAGTGGTCGGAGGTACTACATGTGTTGTTGGAGAGGATTCTATAGTGCTCGGAGGGGGAACCATAGCCACCAGAGGCTAGTCTAGAGGCTTCTCGACCATCTGATCTACTTCTTCCTTGATGGACGGTTTAACAAGGTTTTGTATGAACACGCCATGTGGGACTTGAGCTTGGGATGACCCTAACTTAGAAACCTCATCGGCTGCTTGATTTTTGTCCTGGACCACATGTGTGTACTCGATGCCATAGAATTTGCCTTCCAACTTTCTAATTTCTTTGCAATAAGCATCCATCTTCTCGCTAGTCATGTCCCATTCTTTGTTAAGCTAGTTAATGACTAGGGCCAAATTTCCATAGATGTGGAGACATTTTACGCTAAGCTCAACTGCAATCCTCATGCCATGGAGGCAGGCCTCATATTCTGCAGCGTTGTTAGATGCAGGGAAATAAATTCTAAGGACGTAGTGGAGCTGTTCGTTGGTTGGTGAGATAAAGATCACGCCTGCTCCTGCGCCGTCGATGTTTAGGGAGCCATTGAAATACATATTCTAGTATTCGACTGGCCCTGACTGGGAGGTGCGCTAAGGTCTGTCCATTCGATGATAAAGTCCACCAGAGCCTAAGACTTGATGGACGTGCGATCCTGAAACTCAATTGAATAAGGGCATAATTTCATTGCCCACTTGACGATGCGTCCGTTAGCGTCCTTATTTTGAATGATGTCTCCCAATGGGAAATTAGTCTTGACAACCACCTGATATCCGTCAAAGTAATGTTTCAACTTCTGGGATGTAATTAGGATGGCGTAGATCAGCTTTTGAACTTGTGGGTACCTGGCTTTGGACTCATTGAGCACCTTGCTGATGAAGTAAATAGGGCGCTGGACTTTGTACACGTGGTCGGGTTCCTCACGCTCGACCATGATGACTGTGGAGACCACGAGATCGGTGGCAGCAATATAGAGAAGAAGAACATCGTCTTTCTGATGGGCTATAAGGATTGGAGGAGAGATTAAGAATTCTTTGAGCTGCGTGAAGGCAGCGTCAGCTTCTTCCAACCAGATGAACTTCTCTAAAGCCTTGAGTAACTTGAAGAAAGGCAAGCCCTTTTTGCCTAGTCATGAGATGAAACGGCTTAAGGCGGCCATACATCCAGTGAGCTTCTGGATATCCTTGACGTTTTTGGGTGGCTGCATATCCAAAATGGCCTTTGGGTTGGGGCGTATGCCATCATAGCTGATGACGTTGCCCAATAATATACCAGATGGGACTCCAAAGATGCACTTCTTTGGATTAAACTTCCATTGGTACTTATTGAGAGTCGTGAAGGTACGCTGGAGATTGTCGACCAAGGTGTGAGACTCCTTAGTTTTCATGACCATATCATCGATGTAGGCTTTGACCAGATCATCCTTGATCTCATCAGCAAGGCAGTGCTGGATAGCATGCTGGTATGTGGCCTCGGCATTCTTAAGCCTGAATGACATAGTCATGTAGCAGTAGGCGCCAAACGGTGTAATGAAGGACGTCTTGATCTAATCGTCTGTAAGGTCCAAAAAAGGCTAGAGGGGGGTGAATAGCCTAATTAAAACTTCTACAAGAATTACTTAACCACACGTTAGTATGAAAGGTGGCGAAGTAAATGTTCTAGCTCTAACTAATTAAGCAAGCCACCTACACAAGTCTATAACAAAGCTATTCACTAAACACAACAACAACTATAAGCTAGAAACAAGAAGTAATACGAGAGAAGAACTTTGAGTGATTATACCGTCGTGTAGAGATGAGAAGTACCAATCAATCAATCACACAAGTGAAGTCCTCGGGAAGAGAATAACACAAGAATTTATCCTGAGGTTCACTTGCTTCCCGGCAAGCTACTCCCCGTTGTGGCGATACACCCACTTGTCGGTTCGCGAGCTAATCGACTATCAAGAGTCGAGCCCTCAGCGAGCGCCGCACAACCGCACACAAGATGGAGATCCTCCAAGCCACGAGCTTCACTAGAGTATCCAATTTGTGAACTCCGGCAGGGAAGGATCAAGAACCCCTTACAACACTTGGTGAAGGCTCTAACAATCTCCAATTGTGAGCTCAATCACCTCCGCTGCTCCAAGCCGTCTACCATGTCGGGAAACATGGAAGAGTAACAAGAAATCCGCAGCAACTCGAAGATCAAGTGCCTCTAAAATGCAACTCTCAAGCAATGCACTTGAATCTCACTCAATCTCACTCAAGATGTGCAACTAAGCAAAGAGATGAGTGGAGGGGTTGTTCTCTAGCTCAAAGGATGTCTCTAGGTCTCAAAATGTACAAGAGTTACCCTCAAACCCCGGCCAACATCTATTTATAACGAAGGGGTACGCAGCTAGCCGTTACGGACGATGCAGTTCAAAACGTGTTGACCGAACGCTCCGGTCAGGGTGACCGGACGCGTCCGGTCACTACAGGACAAGCGTGAACAGTGCGCATCAGAAGTTACCGTTGCTATGACCGGACGCGCCCTAGCGTATGACCGGATGCGCCCTAGCGTATGACCGGACGTGCCTCACCTGGCATCCGGTCAGAGTCTAGTAAGCTCCCAGCTCGACCGGACATGTAACACCCCAGGTGTTTATCACCAATTAAGTGGTGGGTTTAAGCTCAAACATGATATATTAGTGGAGATGACAATGTCAAGGTCAACCTACGAAGAGGAGCCTAATTTAAACTTGGATGTTACTCCTTTGCTTTGCTTTACATATAGGTCATTCTAAAGATATATGTTTAGGTGTTGTTATCAAAGTATCTTCATATGTTTCACCTCAATAACTATCTATATTGATCCTTGGAAAGGTTTCATGGAGTTTGGAATCAAAAAGTCACATGAAATGATAAGTTTCATTCCTGTTGGAATTTGCCCTATTAAGTTAATGGAACTATAGGTCATCAACCAAGCTTTGCAAATTTTCCCAAATGACTCCAGATAAACTATACAACACCTTAACTACACTTAGGACACTTAATGGAACAATGTTCATGTTGATCATTTTGCCTAAATGTGCTTCTAATTGATGGTTGACCAGGTATGGACCCTAGAACCCTTTTGTTTGACCATTTCAAAAGTGTGACCTAGAAGCTTTGCATGACTGTGCACCCTTTGACAAAGTTGTGGAGAATTTTATAAGGAACAAACTTTGTTTAAGAGTCAAGTCATGAAAATGTGTGGAACATGCTCAAACAGGGCCCACAAGGCAGTTTTAGGGCTGATTTCAGCACTTAGCCATTTTTAAGCCCTAATTCCGGTAACATCGACGTTGGCATCCCGCGTTCTCGTGATTTTGCTAACCAACATGATTTGACCCCTTAACAAAAGTTGGAGTTTATGTTATGGAGAATAACATGTAAAAAGTTGGGATCAATTTGACCAAGTTTGGCATTGCAAAATCCCAAAACTGAGCCCTAGCTTGACATGTTGACACTGGTGATTTGGAGACTGATTATCTCCTAATCTACAGCTCTAATGACTTTGCTCCCTAAAGGAAAGTCATAGAGCTTTGAACGGGCTTCAAACTTTGTATTGGGCCCATGTCCAGATTTAGCCCGGAAATGGCCCAAAATTGACTCCCACGTCGGACACTCGGTTGCCCACCACCTGTTCGGAAAATTGCCTCTGAGGGCGCCGCGTGTTGGGTGCGTGTCCACCATGCGCGAGTGGGCGTCTGCCATGGCCGACGCGTGCTCCTGCGCCTCGCTCGATGTGGGGAGCACCAGAGCACTTGCCAAGCTCTATTCCGAGCCTTTTCACTCACCCTCACCTGCCTCTCCGTCCCTGCTCGCGTGCGCACGCCACCGTGGTCGTGGCCGCCATTGCCGAGCCAGCCAAGCTCCATGCCACCGCGTCTCTGTCCCTCCCCGTGCTCAAAAGCTCGCGCCATCACCTTTGCCTCCTCCTCCTCCACGCTCTGCGTGTCTCGGCTAGACCGGAAACCACCGGAGCAGTCCGTCCATGGGAGTTCCCTCCTCTCAGGAGCCGCCGCCGGCAAACACGGCTGGGCCACCTCGGGCTGCCCTGGGCTGGGTCGAGCACCTCTACGGGCACGCGCAAGCCTCCTTGGGTTTTCCCGCCCCTTGGCCGCCACCGGCATTGCTCCTTCTCGCATGAATGCGGCCGCTACCGCCATTGCCGGCCGAAGCAGAGCTCCATGGCCAAGCGGCCGTGGATCACCTCGAGCTAAGCCATGCGGCCCCTTAGATGTGCATGGAACTACTAATGCTCGCGCGGCCTTTCTCCTCGACCCACCACCGCCGGTAGTCGCCTGCCACAGATGGCCGCCACCGCAGTCGCCTGCATCCGTGGCCAGGAGGCCACGGGCCACCTCAGCTCACATCGCAAGCGCGCGCGGACGCGTCTCGCAGCCGCGAAGCCGGCCAGCCCCCCAATCGCCGTCGCCAGCCGCTGCTCGCCGAGGCCGGCCGTTTCCGGCAGCTCCTCTGTTTTCCCCGGCGAGGGAGGAAGAAGACCGTCGCCTCCTGTCTCTCTGTCTCTCTCTCGCTGTGAATGACAAGTGGGTCCAAGTGTGCAGCGGGTCCCGCAGGTCAGCGTTAAGGGTGGTAGAGAACGGGTACCGAATCGGGTGCACCTAGCGAAATTAGTTAGGGTTGCTTTTATGCTGATTTTGAATTCTAGATTTTGTGTAAATCTTCTAAAATGCATATCTCTTGCTAGGTAAATCCAAAAATAGTAAAAGTGGACTTTTTGGAATCCTTGAGAAAAGATCTATGCAGTGGAGTCATAATATGTTACATGTTTGTAGGTATTTTCTAATGTCTTTATTGAAGTTTTAAAAATACTCTAAAAATACCTTTAAACTTAATCAGAGCAAGATCTAGAGTTTTAGAACTCCAAAAATAGTGATTCTTGTTTTGTTAATTTTGTGAGGACATGTACTTGCTAGGAAAAATATTAAACACACTATTTGTTCACTGTTTGCTTAGGGTTTTGATTTGACCTTGTTAAATAAGGAAAATTTCATTATATTGCTTGTTATTTTATATCTTGGGTTGTGATGCTCCAAATGATGTGAAATTTTTATGGTAGTCTTTCCAGGCTATGAATGTACTGTGGTATAAATTTCATGGCCATTGCTTACTGTATGCTCAAGTTATTGAGTTAACTTGTTATGGCTTAATAGATAGCTTATAAATAATATATAAATGATAAAATAGAAAATGTTGTTCCATTACCTTAGTATGATGTTTCTCTATCATATTGATTCATAATATGGCCTTGTGTTCACATAAAATATTGAGTGTTAAGTTTAACTTGCTCTCACATGATTTATTGCTATAGCCATTTGTCTTTTTCATAGAGGTTGTTATACATGTCCAAATGGTTTCAAATTTGGATAGTAGACTTTTGGGAGCATGTGTAGGCCTCTGTAATTTTGGTAGAATTTATTATGCACTTTTGATATGTGTTCATAATTCCACCTAATTATCTAAATAAATTAAGAAAAGGCATTAAAAGAATTTATTTAGAAATGGACACTAAGTTTTCTGGTGCTTATTAGTCAGGTGTGAAATTTTGGTAAAGTTGATTTTGTCTAATTATATGTTTGCAACATAAGTTAATAATTATTTCTTGCAAATGAGGTTTCTGGACAGATCTGAGAACTTAGCAAAGTTCTTCATGATAATGTGCTTTTTGGTAAAACTTATTTATACAAAAGTTGTAGATAATTTATGTATCTAGCTTCTATTAAAATTTGGTGGTAATTGGCCAAGTAGTTTTTGAGTTATAGCTGTTTAAAGTTGGGTTACAGAATTGCTTGCTCTCTGTCTTGTTAGACCAGTTTCTGTATTTATGTAAATTCGACATGTTAAACTTTGGAATCATGCTGTGATGATTATAAATGAAATATAGATAATTTCATAAGATTTTTATAATGTCTTCTTGCAAGTCATTTGGAGTTGTAGATCTCCAGTTATGATTAAATTACTCAGCTGTTGGTCTGATGTCCAGAAGGTAGCAATTTCTAGTTCTAGTGCTTTGATTAACTTGCCATGCTTGTGTATTGAAGTGTGACACATGTCTTTGTTGGTACTTGGTTTGTTTCCCTAGGATCTTATAATACTTGTGTCTTGATTGATGCATTTGCAATCTTCTATGTTATGCCTTTGTGAGGATTAAGTTAATTAGCTCTAGGTGTTTATGAGAACCTTGGTATGCTTGTTTGATTACTCTGTTTATTGCACTTCTATGCATTCATACATATGCATTATTGCATCTCATTTAGGTACGCTAGCTAAAGCACGTGAAGGACCTGATGTGGAGCCAAACCCGAAGATGGAGTTGGTGGATCCATCCCGAAGATCGAAGGACCAGACAAGTGGTAGATTGGAAGATGCTCGCCAAGCGAACTCATCTGACATACTCTAACTTGAGTCGGATCCCAGGCAAGCCCCGGAGCATTATAAGCCTCCTATCTTTAAAGCAATTAATTCTATATATGTTATAAGTATTGTTGTATTAAGTGATAGGAGTTGGTTGGAAACCCTTGCTGCATTATATCATTCCTTGTCCAAATATATGAATCCTTGAATCCTACATAGATTAGGATCGAGTAGATGCTTAGCCCTGCTTTAAGCGGTAGAAGTCAGGTGATTTTCTGTCACCTGCGAGATATAGGAATATTCATATATGGCACGGTTGGCTATATGTGCTATCGTGGAATGGAACCATGTGTTAATAAAATAAAATGAGACCGGGCGGGATGACGATAGTGAAGCAACAAGGCATGGAGGTCTTGGGTGTGAATCTATCCCCGTCTGAGTCGTTTAAGGACCGATTCGCTGTACGTCCTTGAGTCATGTTGAACGCAGTCTAACACTTAGTTGGCCGGATAAGCCGTTCCGACCGCGAATCCGAGTAATACAGTTCAGGCCGGGAATCGACTGGTAGGTTGCTTCTTGGAGGAGAGAAAGGATGTGCTTGGGGACATTAGCGTGAGACCAAGGGGGGGTTAGAGTCCCTATCACCTGGCAGAGTGTCGCCCTTGGGGTCGCGACATCATTCGGACCCGTGGCTCCTGAACTGTACCAAAGGTGACCTGAGCAGCCCTCGCCAGGCGTGTCTCGGTGAGTGTTAGAAATACCCCTCCAGCTGGATAGGAATTCGATTCGAATCGCCGTCGCTCCCGGTTAGTGAGCACTTGACTTGAGCAGCGGCAACGTAGATTCCATTAAATTGAATGGATGGTTAATTGGATCACGATGAAAAGGTTGCCTCAATTTATACCTGGTATGGTTAATATTGTTTGCTCCTAATAAAGTGAGTGCTCTAGTACAGGTTCTAATATAGATGATAGGTTAATGATAATTAACTTGATGCTTAAGCATTAATGATTGATCATCTATATTAAGCTTTTATGCAAAATGTTGTCAAGCTAGCCCCACTTTATATCAGCCTTGCATGATCCTTGGTGTCACTTTATTTCTGGTTTCTGACGGGTAAGTCTAGCTGAGTACCTTCTTGTACTCAGGGTTTTATTCCCACTTGTTGCAGGTTGTGAAGTATCTTGGCGACTGCAAGAGTTGGTTGGCTCCTGCCTTGTGGCAGAGTGTGATCATGGGCATGATCCTTCTTATTTACCTTATCTTTAATGCTTTGTTGGAAGTCGACCATGGTACTGGCATGTATTTGAAATAAGATTAATGTTAGTTTCAAATTACTTTGCTTCCGCTACTTTTGAACTTAAGTTGTAATAACTATGTTGAACTCCGATGTATATTGAATTACTTGTAAAATGGTTGTAACATGTGACTTGTTATGTTGAATCACTACGATCTTGGCTTGTATGTTGGTTGGTTTGAAATCCCTCGTGATTTCATTGGACTACCGGAGTTATATGGGCTCAAGTGCGAGAATTTGATCATTTCGGTGATTGTTTTTGTACTTGTGCTCTTATAATTTGGACGGTTTTGTTACAGCTGGTATCGGAGCAAGATTGAACATTAAACTTGTCATATGTGTAATTAAAACAAAGGTTTTGTTTTATAAAAATCAGTTTTATCAACTTATAGCTATATATAGGTTTGTGCAATCTGAATTCTAAACCTAGTATGCCAGTGGTCAATTTCCTTATGCCCATATAAGGATTATTAGGTGGCTTATATAAGTACTAACTTGGGGGTTTTTCATTTATGCATCTACGCCCAGGCCAAGGTATGTATGTGTGATGACTCTCCCACACTATGCTACCCGGTGTGTCAGATTAGAGGTAGCCTTCATATATGAAATAGCCATATATGTTGCTAGTTTACTTTTATGCAACATCGCACCTACGCTCAGGTAAGTGTGAGTTGTGAGAGCATGACCGTACAAACTGCGGTCTAGGGGAGAGCTAGTTTTGGTTACTGGATTATTTACATGTTACACACATGTATATATGAAGGTACTTAATTGTGGGTGATCGAATGATTCGGGTAGTTTTGGTGCTACATGTACGTATACAGGGGTATATGTATATGGGAGTGCTTAGAATTTTATCTTCCTATTTCATTGTGTGCTATATTTGGGGAAATGTTGGGCTGCAATGAAACTTTTCTGCAGGTATGCTAACCACGAATGCGTAAGTCGAATGTAGCTGTCGACTAGCTATATATCGAGAGAGTGCGTGTTATGCCCCACCGACATAGAACGTGATTGCCACCTTAGGTTGGCACTCTTGTGAGGACGAATAGGACGAAGCATGCATCTTCATGATTGTTGCCTTATGCATAGCGATGCTCCTCTCACCCTTGTTCTATATTAAGTAACTTGTGATCATTGTAGTACACTATCTTTCTTGTGTAGAGTAAAACAAGAATGTCTTACTCCATGTTGTTTGAGAAAAGTGTGTGTTTAGCCTTGCAAGAAATAATTATGGATTCTCATGAATGAATTAAATTAGTTGGTCTAAGGTAATAATAATTAGAGCTACTAGAATAACATGTTTGTGTGCTCTCTTGTTAAGTAGAACAAATGCAAGTTTAGATGTGCTTGTCGAATGTTGAATGCTAGAACGTTTTCTGTTGTAGTGATGCTTTTGTGGTCATAATGGTGTTTTCTGTAGTTATGGGGAATACCAAAGTTGTAGCTAACCTACTTATCTAGCTTGTCCAAAAATTTTGTGACCCTAGGTCTTATGTTTTGGTAGTTATAAATTTTAGAAGTTTGTTATCAGAATCTGCTCATGTTCAGAATAGATCTGATTGTTTGCTTTATTTTACCTATGTGCTTATGGAATCATGCATTGGAGATAATAGAAGAAGTGTAGTACTTTTTCTAAGCTTTCCAAAGTGTCCTATATCACAAATTTTGGTGGTCTAAATCTCTACTTATGAGCTTGTAAAGTGGAATGACAGAATCTATCCAAATCTGGGCAGAGATGTCTTCCTTGTCTTATTTGGCCTTGTTAGCTGTAGAATCATCTTAATATGATAATAATAAAGTTATAGACGACTTAATAAGATTTAAATAAAGTTAAGGCTCAGCCTTGTTGGGTCCCTAGAACTCCAGTTATGCATTTTTGAAGTTCTTGTCAGTTTTCTGTCCATATTGGTACAGAACTGAAACATTAGCATTTTTGGTCATGTTAATCTATGAATTTGATTTTGGTATGAATAACTAAAGTGTAGCCATCTTCCTAAGCTTCCTAGAAAGCCTAGGATCACCTTTGTGAGATGTCTACAACCTCAGTTATGGTAGAAACAAGTAACTACTGTGCTGCTGTCCAGATTCTGTGCACATGCTAAGTTGGCCTCTTTAACTAACGTTTGTTTGGACTAAACTTGTAGTTAGTTCATGCTTGAGATAAATGCTTATTTTGGGTGAGCCTTGTGCTTTATATTGGTTGCTTAAGCCCATTGTTTGAATTTTCTCAAATGATTGCTTGATTGTGATGTTGTATGTATGCTTGTTATCTTGGTAGTGCCCTAGTTGTCACCTCGTTTGTCCTCGGTGAGCATACGAGGGTCACATAGCTTTATCCTAGAACAACATTCACATACGTAATTATATGGTTGTTGTCTTCTATTAGGTTCTCTATCTTAGGAGCCTGAGCCTGTAGACTTGGTGGTTAGCCCTTGAATGTTTGTATCCATGCCTTTGCTTGACCGAAAGCCCAAAGTTTAGTTCTCCTATTTGTTTGCATGAGCTGTGGATGTTTTGCAACCCTTTCTGTGTGAAGACCCTTGTCGTCTGACCAACCAAGTTAACTTTTATCAACGCTAGCCTTTGACCATGGTTCGTACGTTGCCAGTTGTGGAGACCGTACCCAAATCCATGTTGGACCTTTCGGTTACCTCTCCCAAAGGTTAGTTAGTGTGACACCACGTCTCTCTGCTATGGCCTCTAAATCGTATGCTTGCAATTTCATGCATCTACCTTATCAACTCAATCTATGACTACATATCGGTTTTCGCCTTGAAGTTTGCTTAATCCATCCCCAACCTTCCCAAGTCTCGGGATGTTTACCAGTTTTGATCTCATGTTGTTGTCCAACATGACCAAATCTCATGGTAATCTTTCATTTTTCCATCACTTTGGTGAACGCTTGGCGTGCGTGGAATTAAGCAAAAATCTCATGCTTAGTCGCATTCGGCAATTGAGCTATGTTCTCTTGTGCTATGTTTTGATCTTCGAATCACATCCTGGTTAATTCCAAACCTTGTGACTACCTTTGCTTGCTATCCCTCCCTTGTATAATGCTTGTTTTTACCACCCAAATTGTTTCACTTGAAATTTCACCTTGGTGGTGTGATCGGTAATGGTGTTATGAGTAGCAACTAATGGTGCCGCGACGAAACCGAGAGCCTCCTGTGGCGGCCGACACAAGGTTGTGCTGCTCGGCACGCGCTGGTATCATGGTTTCTAGTCATGATCCATTGCGGAACAACATCAACGTGTTATTCTCATGTGAACTTTTTCTTGGTTATCTCTCCATATTGTATCGTAAGATCTATATCTTAGACCGAAAGTAGTGGAGTGTCCTTCTGAAGTTGCTAAGAGAATAACTTTGAAGAATAGGTCACCGACATAAATATTAACAGACCACAATAGGTGGTATACAAGTGACTCTACTTAGTTGTCCTAGTATTGATGAACGACATCTAGTGAGCGAAGTATCTCGTCTCTATTGGATAAAAAGGACACACAACACTTAATGTTGGACAAGTTATCTGTGAGATGAGAATCGAATGTCGCATTGTGCATATGACCGGAGCTATCCAAGTCGCAATCTTGGGTGCATAATGACCATACAATCGAAATCAACCATCTCTAGAATAACTTCCTATTTGCTAACTTCGATGGCAACCATCTATTCTGCATCAACTACAGTTGTTGTGGTCAAGAGGGAAGATTTGGAACTTTTAAAGTGTTGAGAGACAACTAATTAGTTACCCATAGGAAGGTTAATCTCCAACTAGGTAATGATTCCTTGGTAGCTACGAAGGCTATGTCTTACAAAGCAAAAACCAACAAGAAGTTGATTAACTAGCCAACAACTTGAGTGATACTCTATCTACTAGAGTCATTGCGATCAAGTCAATTCCATCTTGGACAAACACACAGATAGTGCAAGGTGTTCTGTCAGTTAAAGTGAAGAATTGGAGAAAGCATGTCCTTAGTTTCGATCATCATCCTTGTGCCCTTAGGTGCCACAAATGGTTTATTCATAACTTTATTGGACAAAGTGTTGAGGAATATTCAAAAGCAATTTGAAAAGTGTCAAACAACATATTTTCCATCTTAGAGCTGTTGTTTGATCCTAAAAAGGAAGCCTCAAGGTGAAAGGTTGGCCTGACAAAGTTGCTACGCTGCAAGTCAACTCAACTTATAGTGCAACTAAGTCACAAAGGAGAATTTTACTCAATCGCTTGGTGGTAGACTACTCCCCGTGGTTTAGTGAATATTTGCAACTTTTGTTGTCCTTAAGGCCTCGCTACATCTTTCTCTGGCAATGATTTTTTTTCCAATGATGACATACTTTGGTACCTTATAAATGTTTTTATCAAAGAGGTTGCATCTGATTCAACCCAGATAACTGTTGTTTTTGGATAGAAGAATCTTCTTAGGTAACATTTGGCAGAAATACGAAGCCGACAAAGTCAGCTATCACAATCACTAATCCCTCGACCGACTCAGATAATACAGTGTTGTCATCAGAGAAAGAGAACTGCACACATGGAACCTAAAGTAGTTTTCCATTGGTTGGTGTCTAAAGGAATGAATATTTATGACCAACATAGCCCTTGTCTATTGGTTACTCAGTATCATGTAACCTCTAAGGGTTGTTTGTCGTCTAGGATCTTACCGTTTGGAAGGTTATGCTCAAGCCACTTTGGTAGAGAACTACTTTTCAAACGGTAGGGACATAGAATCATTTCGACGAGTATATTTCTGAAGAATTCGGTCTAGTGCAAAGTTCATACGGACTATGTTGTGCTCACCAAAGAATCAGATACTTGTGAGTGGTCAGTTCACGGACTAAATGATCTCCGTACATTTAGAATGTTGTACTGTGCTATCTTGGATTCCTCCCAAAGTAACAATGCTTCATGGAAGTCAATGAAGGAAATTCTTTAGACAAATTTTACCATTAAGAGCATGTATCAGAAAGTGCCTTTGACCAAATTGTTCACCGATGTTGAAGCTTTGTAGCTGAATGCTATAGCAAATGTTGTGAACTAGATAACGTGTCTCTCTTCCTTAAAAGGTCTTCCATTCCGAATCTCGGGACGCGATTCTTTTAAGGGGGGAGGGCTATAACACCCCAGGTGTTTATCACCAATTAAGTGGTGGGTTTAAGCTCAAACATGATATATTAGTGGAGATGACAATGTCAAGGTCAACCTACGAAGAGGAGCCTAATTTAAACTTGGATGTTACTCCTTTGCTTTGCTTTACATATAGGTCATTCTAAAGATATATGTTTAGTTGTTGTTATCAAAGTATCTTCATATGTTTCACCTCAATAACTATCTATATTGATCCTTGGAAAGGTTTCATGGAGTTTGGAATCAAAAAGTCACATGAAATGATAAGTTCCATTCCTGTTGGAATTTGCCCTATTAAGTTAATGGAACTATAGGTCATCAACCAAGCTTTGCAAATTTTCCCAAATGACTCCAGATAAACTATACAACACCTTAACTACACTTAGGACACTTAATGGAACAATGTTCATGTTGATCATTTTGCCTAAATGTGCTTCTAATTGATGGTTGACCAGGTATGGACCCTAGAACCCTTTTGTTTGACCATTTCAAAAGTGTGACCTAGAAGCTTTGCATGACTGTGCACCCTTTGACAAAGTTGTGGAGAATTTTATAAGTAACAAACTTTGTTTAAGAGTCAAGTCATGAAAATGTGTGGAACATGCTCAAACAGGGCCCACAAGGCAGTTTTAGGGCTGATTTCAGCACTTAGCCATTTTTAAGCCCTAATTCCGGTAACATCGACGTTGGCATCCCGCGTTCTCGTGATTTTGCTAACCAACATGATTTGACCCCTTAACAAAAGTTGGAGTTTATGTTATGGAGAATAACATGTAAAAAGTTGGGATCAATTTGACCAAGTTTGGCATTGCAAAATCCCAAAACCGAGCCCTAGCTTGACATGTTGACACTGGTGATTTGGAGACTGATTATCTCCTAATCTACAGCTCTAATGACTTTGCTCCCTAAAGGAAAGTCATAGAGCTTTGAATGGGCTTCAAACTTTGTATTGGGCCCATGTCCAGATTTAGCCCGGAAATGGCCCAAAATTTTCTCCCACGTCGGACACTCGGTTGCCCACCACCTGTTCGGAAAATTGCCTCTGAGGGCGCCGCGTGTTGGGTGCGTGTCCACCATGCGCGAGTGGGCGTCTGCCATGGCCGACGCGTGCTCCTGCGCCTCGCTCGATGTGGGGAGCACCAGAGCACTTGCCAAGCTCTATTCCGAGCCTTTTCACTCACCCTCACCTGCCTCTCCGTCCCTGCTCGCGTGCGCACGCCACCGTGGTCGTGGCCGCCATTGCCGAGCCAGCCAAGCTCCATGCCACCGCGTCTCTGTCCCTCCCCGTGCTCAAAAGCTCGCGCCATCACCTTCGCCTCCTCCTCCACGCTCTGCGTGTCTCGGCTAGACCAGAAACCACCGGAGCAGTCCGTCCATGGGAGTTCCCTCCTCTCAGGCGCCGCCGCCGGCAAACGCGGCTGGGCCACCTCGGGCTGCCCTGGGCTGGGTCGAGCACCTCTACGGGCACGCGCAAGCCTCCTTGGGTTTTCCCGCCCCTCGGCCGCCACCGGCATTGCTCCTTCTCGCATGAATGCGGCCGCTACCGCCATTGCCGGCCGAAGCAGAGCTCCATGGCCAAGCGGCCGTGGATCACCTCGAGCTAAGCCATGCGGCCCCTTAGATGTGCATGGAACTACTGATGCTCGCGCGGCCTTTCTCCTCGACCCACCACCGCCGGTAGTCGCCTGCCACAGATGGCCGCCACCGCAGTCGCCTGCATCCGTGGCCAGGAGGCCACGGGCCACCTCAGCTCACACCGCAAGCGCGCGCGGACGCGTCTCGCAGCTGCGAAGCCGGCCAGCCCCCCAATCGCCGTCGCCAGACGCTGCTCGCCGAGGCCGGCCGTTTCCGGCAGCTCCTCTGTTTTCCCCGGCGAGGGAGGAAGAAGACCATCGCCTCCTGTCTCCCTGTCTCTCTCTCGCTGTGAATGACAAGTGGGTCCAAGTGTGCAGCGGGTCCCGCAGGTCAGCGTTAAGGGTGGCAGAGAACGGGTACCGAATCGGGTGCACCTAGCGAAATTAGTTAGGGTTGCTTTTATGCTGATTTTGAATTCTAGATTTTGTGTAAATCTTCTAAAATGCATATCTCTTGCTAGGTAAATCCAAAAATAGTAAAAGTGGACTTTTTGGAATCCTTGAGAAAAGATCTATGCAGTGGAGTCATAATATGTTACATGTTTGTAGGTATTTTCTAATGTCTTTATTGAAGTTTTAAAAATACTCTAAAAATACCTTTAAACTTAATCAGAGCAAGATCTAGAGTTTTAGAACTCCAAAAATAGTGATTCTTGTTTTGTTAATTTGGTGAGGACACGTACTTGCTAGGAAAAATATTAAACACACTATTTGTTCACTGTTTGCTTAGGGTTTTGATTTGACCTTGTTAAATAAGGAAAATTTCATTATATTGCTTGTTATTTTATATCTTGGGTTGTGATGCTCCAAATGATGTGAAATTTTTATGGTAGTCTTTCCAGGCTATGAATGTACTGTGGTATAAATTTCATGGCCATTGCTTACTGTATGCTCAAGTTATTGAGTTAACTTGTTATGGCTTAATAGATAGCTTATAAATAATATATAAATGATAAAATAGAAAATGTTGTTCCATTACCTTAGTATGATGTTTCTCTATCATATTGATTCATAATATGGCCTTGTGTTCACATAAAATATTGAGTGTTAAGTTTAACTTGCTCTCACATGATTTATTGCTATAGTCATTTGTCTTTTTCATAGAGGTTGTTATACATGTCCAAATGGTTTCAAATTTGGATAGTAGACTTTTGGGAGCATGTGTAGGCCTCTGTAATTTTGGTAGAATTTATTATGCACTTTTGATATGTGTTCATAATTCCACCTAATTATCTAAATAAATTAAGAAAAGGCATTAAAAGAATTTATTTAGAAATGGACACTAAGTTTTCTGGTGCTTATTAGTCAGGTGTGAAATTTTGGTGACGTTGATTTTGTCTAATTATATGTTTGCAACATAAGTTAATAATTATTTCTTGCAAATGAGGTTTCTGGACAGATCTGAGAACTTAGCAAAGTTCTTCATGATAATGTGCTTTTTGGTAAAACTTATTTATACAAAAGTTGTAGATAATTTATGTATCTAGCTTCTATTAAAATTTGGTGGTAATTGGCCAAGTAGTTTTTGAGTTATAGCTGTTTAAAGTTGGGTTACAGAATTGCTTGCTCTCTGTCTTGTTAGACCAGTTTCTGTATTTATGTAAATTCGACATGTTAAACTTTGGAATCATGCTGTGATGATTATAAATTAAATATAGATAATTTCATAAGCTTTTCATAATGTCTTCTTGCAAGTCATTTGGAGTTGTAGATCTCCAGTTATGATTAAATTACTCAGCTGTTGGTCTGATGTCCAGAAGGTAGCAATTTCTAGTTCTAGTGCTTTGATTAACTTGCCATGCTTGTGTATTGAAGTGTGACACATGTCTTTGTTGGTACTTGGTTTGTTTCCCTAGGATCTTATAATACTTGTGTCTTGATTGATGCATTTGCAATCTTCTATGTTATGCCTTTGTGAGGATTAAGTTAATTAGCTCTAGGTGTTTATGAGAACCTTGGTATGCTTGTTTGATTACTCTGTTTATTGCACTTCTATGCATTCATACATATGCATTATTGCATCTCATTTAGGTACGCTAGCTGAAGCACGTGAAGGACCTGATGTGGAGCCAAACCCGAAGATGGAGTTGGTGGATCCATCCCGAAGATCGAAGGATCAGACAAGTGGTAGATTGGAAGATGCTCGCCAAGCGAACTCATCTGACATACTCTAACTTGAGTCGGATCCCAGGCAAGCCCCGGAGCATTATAAGCCTCCTATCTTTAAAGCAATTAATTCTATATATGTTATAAGTATTGTTGCATTAAGTGATAGGAGTTGGTTGGAAACCCTTGCTGCATTATATCATTCCTTGTCCAAATATATGAATCCTTGAATCCTACATAGATTAGGATCGAGTAGATGCTTAGCCCTACTTTAAGCGGTAGAAGTCAGGTGATTTCCTGTCACCTGCGAGATATAGGAATATTCATATATGGCACGGTTGGCTATATGTGCTATCGTGGAATGGAACCATGTGTTAATAAAATAAAATGAGACCGGGCGGGATGACGATAGTGAAGCAACAAGGCATGGAGGTCTTGGGTGTGAATCTATCCCCGTCTGAGTCGTTTAAGGACCGATTCGCTGTACGTCCTTGAGTCATGTTGAACGCAGTCTAACACTTAGTTGGCCGGATAAGCCGTTCCGACCGCGAATCCGAGTAATACAGTTCAGGCCGGGAATCGACTGGTAGGTTGCTTCTTGGAGGAGAGAAAGGATGTGCTTGGGGACATTGGCGTGAGACCAAGGGGGGGTTAGAGTCCCTATCACCTGGCAGAGTGTCGCCCTTGGGGTCACGACATCATTCGGACCCGCGGCTCCTGAACTGTACCAAAGGTGACCTGAGCAGCCCTCGCCAGGCGTGTCTCGGTGAGTGTTAGAAATACCCCTCCAGCTGGATAGGAATTCGATTCGAATCGCCGTCGCTCCCGGTTAGTGAGCACTTGACTTGAGCAGCGGCAACGTAGATTCCATTAAATTGAACGGATGGTTAATTGGATCACGATGAAAAGGTTGCCTCAATTTATACCTGCTATGGTTAATATTGTTTGCTCCTAATAAAGTGAGTGCTCTAGTACAGGTTCTAATATAGATGATAGGTTAATGATAATTAACTTGATGCTTAAGCATTAATGATTGATCATCTATATTAAGCTTTTATGCAAAATGTTGTCAAGCTAGCCCCACTTTATATCAGCCTTGCATGATCCTTGGTGTCACTTTATTTCTGGTTTCTGACGGGTAAGTCTAGCTGAGTACCTTCTTGTACTCAGGGTTTTATTCTCACTTGTTGCAGGTTGTGAAGTATCTTGGCGACTGCAAGAGTTGGTTGGCTCCTGCCTTGTGGCAGAGTGTGATCATGGGCATGATCCTTCTTATTTACCTTATCTTTAATGCTTTGTTGGAAGTCGACCGTGGTACTGGCATGTATTTGAAATAAGATTAATGTTAGTTTCAAATTACTTTGCTTCCGCTACTTTTGAACTTAAGTTGTAATAACTATGTTGAACTCCGATGTATATTGAATTACTTGTAAAATGGTTGTAACATGTGACTTGTTATGTTGAATCACTACGATCTTGGCTTGTATGTTGGTTGGTTTGAAATCCCTCGTGATTTCATTGGACTACCGGAGTTATATGGGCTCAAGTGCGAGAATTTGATCATTTCGGTGATTGTTTTTGTACTTGTGCTCTTATAATTTGGATGGTTCTGTTACAGGACATGTCCGATCATACGTGACCGGACGCGCCGCGCGTCCGATCACCACTTTGCTGCTCTCTGCCCCTCTAGACGCATGACCGAACGCGCCGGTCCCGTGAAGGACCGGACGCGCTGGTCGCGCGCTCTGCTTCTGCGCATAGGTGAACTGACCGGACGCGCTGGTCAGGCTAGACCAGCGTCCGGTCACTCACCCTAGGCGCGCTGACCGAATGAACTGACCGGACGCGCTGGTCAAGCCATGACCGTGTCCGGTGTAGCGTTCGGTCACCACAGTGACTTCCATTTACCTCTGTTTCTTTTCCAACTTCCGGCGCAGTAGAAAATAGGTGTTTCACTTCTCCAAAAAGCGCCGAATCACCATCTCCAAAAAGAGAAGAACACAAACCCTTCTCTACCGCTTAAACTCCACCGTCTTCACAAATGTACTAATACCACCATGTGTAAATCACCATGTGCATGTGTGTTAGCATTTCACAATTATTTCTCAAGGCGTTATGTTAGCTCTTTTACTAGATCCTAATGCATATGCTCAAGACAATGATCTAGTGGCACTTGATTTCTGAGCTAACCGTGATTGCCCCTCTTGATAGTTGGCTATGTATCCTAAACCCAGTCAATCACTTCTCTACTCATCTTAGACCGGCAAAAGGAAAAACCCCTATGGTTATACCTTTGCCTTGCGCTCTTAGATTCTTCTCCTCCACTTGATCATCATGTCCTTCATTTTAAGTGCATCTCCACCATGATCATCATTTCATGTCCATGCACCATCTCTTTGTAATCTTGTGGCCACCACTCCTTGCCACATACACCTTCATCACATGTGTTGCTTATGCCTAACTCAAAACACTTAACACATGGCATTAGCAACTTGGTGTCATTAATTACCAAAACCAAACTTGGGCTTTCATCGTCCTTGTTGAGAGCGATCTGGTGATAACCAGAGTAGCAATCGAGAAAGGACAGCAGCTCATAGCTGACTATGGAATCAATGACTTCGTCTATGCGAGGTAAGCCGAAGGGGTCTTTAGGGCAGTGTTTGTTGAGATCAGTATAATTAACGTACATTCTCCATTCATTATTTTTTTGCGTACAAGGACTGGGTTGGCTAACCAATCCGGATGATATACTTCTTTAATAAATCCAACTGCTAAAAGTTGGGTAACTTATGCCCTAATAGCCTCCTTTTTGTCATGAGCGAATTGTCATAGCTTTTACTTGATGGGCCTTGTGATCTTCGAGATGTTCAAGGAGTGCTCGATCAGGTGCCGAGGAACACCGGGCATGTCAGCGGGTTTCTACGCAAACACACTTACGTTGTCCCTCAGAAACCTAACGAGCACGTCTTCCTATTTAGGATCTAGGTTGGCCTCGATAAGGGCCATCTTGCTAAGATCGTCGTCGACCAGCTGAATCTCCTTATACTAGTTGGACTTGATGTGCTTCTGTGATGCTTGGCGCTCTGGGATCTCTAGTTGGTCGATGGGAATCTTGGAGGCATCGACCAGGGTTTTCTCCATGCGAATTGAGAGGTCGGTGGCCTTTGCCACCTTAAAGCTTTCCTCTTCATAGGTGCAAGTAGTGTAAATGTTGCCTTCGAGAGTAAGGACACCCTGCTCGATAGGAATTTTGAGCACCAAGTAAGAGTAGTGCACTATAGCCATGAACTTGGTGAGAGCTGGTCGACCAAGGATGGCGTGGTAGGTACCCTTGAAGTCCGCGACCACAAAATTAACATAGTCGGTGTGGAAGTGCTTTGGATTGCCAAATTGCACAGGGAGCATGATTTGCCCTAGAGGTATGGAGCTCTAGCCGGGAAGGACGCCCCAGAACTATGCATCGTAAGACTTGAGATCAGCCTGAGTTAGTTTGAGAGCAGGTAAACTGCTGCGAAACAAGATGTCAATGGAACTACCACCGTCCACGAGTACCCTTTCGAACCGAACGCTGTTGATGCAGGGGTCTAGGATGAGTAGAAAACGACCAGGTTCTGGAATTGTCGCCCACCGATCTGCTCGGCTGAAGAAGATTTCGCTGTGGGACCAAGCCGAGAGCCTAGGATCGGAGATGAGGTCGTCGGTGTTGACAACGCTTAGACAGGCCCGCTTCAGCAACTTGCGTTCATGCTTGGACTCTAAAGACACCTTTCCGCTGAAGATGGAGTGGACGGTTTTGGTGGGATTGACATATTAGTGATGAGGATTTCTATCATGTTCATCATCATCGTCATCATCACTGTCACGCCGTGATCTATCGTCAATGGTCTTTGGAGCATCATCATTAGCAAGTTGCTTAGCGTAGATACTCTTGAGGAAGCGGCAGTTCTCCATGGTGTGATTGGACTTGGGATGGATCTGGCAAGGACATTTCAAAGCTTTGTTGTAATCCTCTTGATAGTCACGACGACCAGTAGGTTTCTTGACCGCGTTGACCTCATGGTCATCTTCATGGGGATGCTTGCCTCTATAATCACTGCGATTGTCAGGCCACCGATCTCGATTATCTCGACGGTCATGATTGTTGTTGTTGTTGTTGTTGCGCCGGTCACGACGTTCGTAGTTGTTGTTTTGACCACGGTCATCGGATTTATCATCCCAACACGGTGGGTGCTCGGGGCGTGATGACCCACCCACATCTTCCTTAATGATCTTCTCGATGTCAACGGCATCCGCGTAGTTCTTGGCAGTAGCAAGGAGCTCGGAGACCATAGACGGCCGTTTCTGGAGCAGCTTGCTTCTAAGAGCGTTGTGGTGGCGAAGGCCTTTGATGAAAGCCAAGACTGCTTCGTCATGAGTGATTCTTGGGATCTTGAGACACATATCCGAGAAGCGTCACATGTAGTCGCGCAGCGGCTCACCTGCTTGGTCATGTATGCGCTCGAGGTCATACTTGTTGCCTAGCTAGTCACATGTGGCGATGAAATTGTCGATGAAGGCTTGCCGAAGGTCCGACCAGGTATCGAACTGGTTCTCTGGGAGGCTAAGAAGCCATTGATGACCTGCCTGATCAAGAACAACTAGAAGATACTTAGCCATTATGTGCTCATCACCTGCGGTGGACCGAACATTGATCTCGTAGAGCGTGACCCAGCTTTGGGGTTGTCCTTGTCATCATATTTCCTGAGCTTCTCAAGCTTAAAATTCCTTGGCCAGACGACTTGTTGGAGATGAGGAGTAAACTGTTTGAGACCTGAGGGGCCATGTTTGGTGTCATACTAGATGCGGCGCATGTTCTCGTGGGCCTAGCGGTTATTAGCACGACTAGTGATGTGACTACGGACGTCGCAAGGAGGAAGACGGAGATGGAGATCGTGATGAGAGTTTTGGTCGACCTCCTGATCTCGATTGCCATGACGATTGCAGTTGTTGTCATGATGACCTCGACCACCTTCTTGTCTGCCCTCATCACCGCCGCCTCCACCTCCATCACCATCGCCACCAATGCCACCGCCACGTGGGAGGTTGGGTGGGGGTGGATCATCGTGATGTTGGCGACTTGGATTCTCTGAAGCGCGGGAACGATGGCTCCGACTAGATGCGATGGATGTGCTTGTAGTAGCTCGGGCTCGCTAGGCGAGCTCGACAGTTTGGCCCATAGCAGTGGTAAGATATGCTTTGATGTCTTCGTGAACCGCGTGGTTTTCTAGCGTGTCTAGTAATCGGTCCAGGTTGGCCATGGCGACAACCATGTTGGCACTTGGGGTCCTAAAAACTTGTCTATCACCTACTCTGTCGAAGGCGTTAACTAGATCTCGAGGTCGGGGTCCTCTAAGATGTGCTTCTTCTTCTTCTTCAGCCTCATGCTGATGGCGTGCGGTGCGGTCTGCGTTACATTGTTCATGAAGTTGACGTTGCTCGTTAGTTTCGCCCACGACTGCGGCCTCATCATTGCTGATGTTGAGCACCATGTTGCCATGTCTTTATGGGAACCTTGGGATCGGGGAGAAACCCGGGGGTACGGTAGTGGATCCAGACCATATTCATCATCATCGAGGTGTTGAGTCTCGGTGTGAACATATCGTGTAGATCTAGTACTGGAGTCGCCATCCTCGGGCAGTGTATGAATCGAACCTTCATGATACTCCCAAATATCGACCATGTTGATGGTGTTGCCCGGTGGTGGTCGAAATATATCTAGGGAGTACAAATCCAAAACATGGTCTCGCTTCATGGGACCCATGAACATACGAGGTATACGGTACGCGTACTCAGAAGCAACGTTTTCCAGGCCATATGGGAAGGACTGGCAATCCTCCGTCGAGACTTGGTACTCGGAGAGCCTGAGGCCGGGTGTAGAAACCGGGCGAAGGCGTACCGTACGTCCTTTAGGAGTTGCAGTGACCACTAGATCTGTATCTAGCTGTGTTGGACGATGAGCCCAAACTAGTTAGGTAGATCTGTTGTGGTTAAGAAGTACCTGCTCAGTAGATTGATTTTGGATCGATTCCATCAAAGTCAGGGTTTGCGAGAGCTTGTGGCCGACTTGGCCGATAGCTTCAATCAGGTCGGTGTTGTCGATCACCTTTCCTTTGTAGCGAGGAAGTGGTTGACAAGTTATCAGCGTGGTCGGAGCCGTTGCTAGGGT
This sequence comes from Saccharum hybrid cultivar R570, assembly GCA_038087645.1. Classification (NCBI taxonomy): domain Eukaryota; kingdom Viridiplantae; phylum Streptophyta; class Magnoliopsida; order Poales; family Poaceae; genus Saccharum; species Saccharum hybrid cultivar. The sequence goes on along the minus strand of JAQSUU010000043.1, from coordinate 9,377,653 downwards.
GGTCAGAGCCGTAGCCAGCGTGGTCAGAGCCGTAGCCGTTGAAGATGTGGTTGACGCAAATCAGATCTACGCCTCCTCCGTGGTAGTGGTGGTGAAGCTGTTGACACCGGTGGTCCAGGTGATCTAACCAACGGTGAACAAGAGACTGTCTGCCACGGCCGCGGAGTCAGGGATGATGACCATCTTGCTCGCCTTGGAAGCTGTACGCACACCCCCTACCTGGCACGCCACTGTCAACAAAACCTTATCGGCAGTCTACCAAGGGGTATGCCCAAGGTAGTAGATTGTCGGTAGACAGGTGCGCAAGCTATGAACTAGATGGTGACGCGATACGCAACAAGGTTTTTATCCAGGTTCGACCGCCATGAGGGTGTAACACCTACATCCTACGTCTGATTTGTATTACTATGTATATTGAGATGTGTTTTTGAGGGGGTCCCCTGCCGGCCTTATATAGTCCAGGGCAGGGTTACAAATCTGGAAACTAATCCTGCACGGTTACAATTGCAATAGCTGGCCGAATAAGGATTCCTATTCTAACCAACCAGGATCTTGCTTAACCACCAAGTTTGTTTTCCTTCCTTACGTGGGACGCTAAGCGGATCGACCAGGCCACACGTCGTCTTCTGATGGGCCTGACCCACTGGTCTGGGCTAGCCTAAGTCTAGCCATAGGGGTATAGGTGTTAATATCCCCACACTTTTTGGGCCTGAGCAAGATTACAATATTCATATTGATCAATCTCTTTGGGGGATTAGAATAAGTCACTAGCCAAGAGAATGAGATCCTTTGTGAGCCCTTTTCTAAATCAGAAATCAAAGATGCCTTGTTCTCAATAGAGAAAAATAAAGCAGCAGGGCCTGATAAAATACCAATCGAGTTTTATCAATGTTGTTGGAACATCATTAAGGGTGATTGTCGATACGGGACCCGCAGGGTTCTGTAACAATACATCTGCGAGTCATGGGCCCTGCCCTAGCCAACGAGCAGGGACTAGGAGAGATGTAGTGTCTACTACACCGAGTCCAATATATAATAGGCTAGACTAGTCGAACTCCTATGGAAAGTAACTTCTATATCTAGTTCAAGACACCTTCTTTGGATCCGACTAGGATTGTAACCGCACCACATCCTTCTCTACCGATATAAAGAGAGGCTGTGGGCACCCCTATAACAACGAATGACACAACATAATCAATCCAACGCAAAGGCTAACGCCGACTAGACGTAGGGTTATTACTCGATCATCGATCGAGGGCCTGAACCGTTATAAATCGAGTGTCTCTACATTCACCGTTGAGTTCTAGCACGCACCGAAGCCCAAACAACTGGCCCGGGTACCCTCGTGGTAGGCTATCGGTGGTCAAACACCGACAGCTAGCGCGCCAGGTAGGGGCTTTTAGCGCAATCGCAATCAAGAGCTCTACGGATTTCGATAACATGGTCTTCCCGATGGGATTAGCCTTCATCTTCGGATCGTGGGTTTATGAGGCGGATGACGAGGGCAACCTTCATGGACGTATCATCAAAGCTCTAGAAGCTCACGAGGATCTCACTCTTCTGACGGGATTAACCAAAGATCTCGTCGAAAGATTCTCGGGCCTTACGATGCCCAAATCAACTCAAGCTTCGATGACAACCGATCTCGACTTGGTGTCCGGGTCGGATTCCTCATCGAAGTCCAATCTAGGTTCTTTTGGAATAGAACCGAGTTCTTTTCCAATTGGACTTCGGAACATAGCATTAACTCTTCAAGAGATCAATTCGAATCTACTTCAAATCTCTTCCACAAAATTGGGTCATCCTAATCAGACTCAACAACGTGGCAAAGGCACACCAAGACTCACTCTGAGACTTGACTGGACGGATACGGAAGTTGCAACTTACCAGAGCACAGAAAGGTCTTATGTTAATCGTAACACCTGAAGACTGCCTGGTCCACTGGCCAGGTACTTATCCCCTGTACAACAATGTCCAACTAGTTGAAGAATCCATCACTCTACCCTACAAAAAAGGTAGTACACTCCGCGATGCCAACACTCCAACTAAGGTCCACAGCAGCAAGGCCAGCCTGCTGCTAGGCCAAGAAGCCTTCATGATCCAGTGACCACTATCGATGCCACCAACTGTGCCCGATGTTAGATCTTTGGATGAGTCAGAATCAAACATATCACCCAATGTTCCTAAATACGATGGCGAATCTGAAGGCCAACAATGAGCTAGAGAAAACATGAATGGACTGAAAGAAGGTCGTAGACACCGTGCCAGATAACAAAAAGAAGCATAGAACACATACATGATGGAGTTGGCCGAGTACTACAAGAGAAGATCAGAAAAAGAAGTCGAAGAAAGACACGCAACTAGGGCCCACGAAGCCCGATACAACAAGATCCGAGAAGCACTAGAAGAACTCAAAGCAATTTTGCATCCCAATGAAGAATAAGAATGACTTCGAGAAGTTCTTCGGACAACAGCTCAGAAGGTACACGGTGGAAGAGCTCCTTCCGGGTTTCCCGCCAGGATGGCATCACATGAACAAGACGCGCAAAGTCAAAGAAGGTCCGCTTTCGAGAGATTAGAGCCAAACAAGAGCCAAAATCGAGAAAGAAGGAGAGACAATAACCGGAGCAACCAAATCGAACATCCAAGAGAAGGGAGCAAAACATCGCACCACTCACCACCTCGATTCATTCCAAGAACAAATAACAATTGGCAGGAAGAAGGAGCTAAGTCAGAGCATAGAGAAGTCGGGACACACGATAGGTTCCCATGTTTTTCAAGATGACTCACTTCAATACGGTTGCCTTACAAGTTCAAACCATCTAACCACTCCAAGTACGATGGGAAGACCGAGCCAAAATAGTGGCTCAGAATTTACTCACAATCAATAGAAATAGCCGGAGGAGATGACGATATCAAAGCATTGTTCTTTCCCATGGCCCTAGAAAACATGCCCCTCCAATGGTTTGATAAGTTGAACCCAGGGTCAATCAGAGGCTGGGAGGATTTGTAAAGAGATTTTTGCGAGAACTTCGCAGACATCATTACGCACCCCATCACACACGCAGAACTAAAAGGACTCAAGCAAAAGGGAGGTGAAATCCTTAGAGATTACTATCGATGTTTTGGAGAATTACGCGCCTAAGTACATGATATTACTGAATGAGAAGTAATTGAAGCCTTTTCCCATGGAATCATGGCTAAGTGGCAGTTTCAAGATTTTTGCAAATAACACCCAAGCAATAATGAAGAATTCAGACGCACGGTAGAAAAGATGATTATGGCAGAAGAAAAGATGAAGGAAAGATTTTCAGACAGAAATAACCGAGAAAACAACAGAGACAACTCGGACCGGAGAATTTTTCCAAACGTGGGCCATTCTAATAGGAAACATGGACCAGATAACACCATCGCCATAGCTGACAAGACAAAAAAAAATTCAAGATTCAGGAGGTTCAAGGCAATTGAAAATATGCACTGTATATGGCACCCTCAAGGAAATCACACAACGGGGGACTGCCGAATCTTCATTGATTGGTATGGAAGAAAAGGAAAAAACAAAGATAAGCAAGAGGATAACAAAAAGAAAGATGAAGACAACACAGAAGACAAAGGATTCCAACAGCTAAAGGGAACAGTCGCTGTAACTTTTTCTGAGATTCTGGGTTCCAGAAGCAAGCACCAAGACAAACTGGCTCTCCGCAGCATCATGGCAGCTGAACCAGTGGTCCTAAGGTACCTAAATTGGGCACAATACCCAATCCAATTTTCAAGAGAATATCAATGGACAAGCAATGAAAATGCCGGCCTATATCCGCTAGTCCTAGATGCAACTATAGCAGGGATGACGGTCACTAGAGTTCTGATCGATGGAGGAGTTGGACTCAACATCATATTTTCAGAAACACTAAAAAAGATGGGGCTAGATTTTGCCAGGTTGATCACCCTAATAGGAATACCTTTCTATGAAATAGTACCCGATAAAGTGGCCATGCCGCTCAGACAAATCACCTTGCCAGTCACATTTGGAACACAAGGAAACTACCAGACCGAATTCATCCAATTTGAAGTTGCAGACTTTGAAGCATCATATCATGCCATCCTCGGAAAACCAGCGCTCGCAAAGTTCATGGCTATACCACACTACCCATACCTCCTGCTCAAGATGCCAGGTCCTCACGGAGTACTCTCCCTCTGAGGAAACTTGAAGCGTGCCTTCAATTGTGATATTTAAGTAATCCAAATCGTAGCAAAAACACAAGCAGCCGACGGCAGAGAAGAAATTACCACCATTGCCGTGCAGATGAACCTGGAAGAGCTAGAAATCCCAGCAAAGAAACCTAGCATCCTCGCACCTTAGAAAGAAGCCGATGTAAAGAAAATTGACCTGGGTACTGGTGATCCTGAGAAGACAGCGACCATCAGTTCCCACCTCTCAGCTAAATAGGAACTCGCGCTCACCAACTTTATTTGGGACAACAAAGATATCTTCGCTTAGAAGCCAGTCAACATTTTAGGTGTCCCAAGAGAGTTGGCTGATCACAGAATTGAGGTCAATGAAGGCTCCAAACCAATTAAGCAACGGTTGAGAAGATTCTCACCAGACAAAAAGGAAGCAATCAAGAATAAGATTACAAAATTAATGGCAGCTGGTTTTATAAGAGAAATTCTTGATCCAGATTGGCTAGCCAACCATGTTCTAGTACAGAAAAAGAACATGGCAGAATGTCATATGTGCGTCGATTACACGGAGCTTAACAAACATTGGCCAAAGGACCCGTTTGGGTTACCAAGAATTGATCAAATTGTCGATTCAACAGGAGGGTCCGCTCTACTATCTTTCCTCAATTGTTACTCTAGATATCATCAAATTACATTAAGAGAAGAAGATTAGAGCAAGACATCTTTCATCACTCCTTTTGGCGTCTATTATTATAAAACCATGTCCTTTGGACTCAAGAATGCGGGCGCTACCTATCAAAGAGCTATCCAAACATGTCTCGGTGAATAAATTGGCAACAATGCGGAAGCTTATGTTGATGATGTGGTAATAAAGACAAAGAACCCAGACAAGCTAATCGAAGATTTGAAGCAGACTTTTGAAAATCTAAATAAATAGAAGTGGAAATTGAACCCAAACAAGTGTGTTTTTGGAGTACCTTCAGGACAACTACTCGGATTCCTCATCAGTAATCGAGGAATAGAAGCAAGCACCAAACAAATCTGAGCCATAACAGAAATGGCACCCCCGCACAGTGTAAAATATGTGCAAAAATTGATAGAAAGCATGGCAGCCCTCAATCGCTTCATCTCTCGACTCGGCAAAAAAGGACTCCCTTACTTTGAACTACTAAAAAAGATAGGCAAATTTGAGTGGACAGAGGAAGCCAAGGAGGCTTTTGAAAGCCTTAAAATGTACCTCACCTCATCACCCATACTTACACCACCCGAGAAAAACGAAGACATGATGTTATACATATCATCAACATCTACTGTGATCAGTGCAGCAATTATGGTGGAGAGAGAAGAAGAAGGGCATGTATACAAAGTACAACGGCCATTATATTACATCAGTGAAGTTTTGATAGATTAAAAAATATGGTACCTGCATGTACAGAAACTACTCTATGCCCTCCTAATCACTTCCCGCAAGCTCCGGCACTACTTTGAAAGCCACAAGATCACCGTAATAACATATTTCCCTCTTGGAGACATCCCACACAATAAAGATGCAACAAAACACATATCAAAGTGGGCAGTTGAACTTAGAGCTCTAAATATTGATTTCTCTCCATGGAAGGCAATAAAATCACAAGCACTCGCAGACTTCGTGGCCGAGTGGATAGAAATCCAACAACCCGCACCAGATTCCTTCCTCGATCATTGGAAAATGTACTTCGATGGATCACTCAAGTTAGGCAGAGCAGGTGTAGGTGTTCTTTTCATATCCCTAAAAGGAAAATAGCTTAAATACATACTCCAAATCCTATGGCAAGCCACAAACAAAGAAGCAGAATATGAAGCACTCATCCACGGGCTAAGAATTGCGACTTCACTCGGAATCAAAAGGTTGCTTGTCTATGGAGATTCAGCTATGGTCATCAATCAAGTCAACAAAGACTGGGATTGTAACAAAAACAACATGGACGCCTATTGCGCTGAATTATGAAAATTAGAGAAAATTTTCCAAGGACTAGAAATCCTACATGTTCTACGGGATTCAAACATCGCAGCAGACATCCTCGCAAGGCTAGGATCATACAGGGGAAGGTCCTGCTAGGGGTATTTGTAGAGGAACTGCCATCTCCCTCCATAAAACAACCCGGCAAGATAACGTATGAGCCACCAGCACCAACAACCCAGATCATGGTAATCACCAGATCATGGACTCAAGATTTCATTGACTACATCAAATAAAACAAAACACCGGATAACAGGGAAGAGGCAACCAGAATAAACTATAACACCTCAGGTGTTTGGCTTCCTTAAGTGCATTGCATTTCATAAGCATTAACATTAATCATCTAATTCCAGAGTGTGAGCATCATTCATTTCATGCATGAGCTTATAATATGTGAAACATGCTTTTGAAACATTGCAACATGTGTTTATATTTCATGTGAATTATGAAGTGAGTAGTGCAACACCCAAGTGCCACATGTTAAACTTCCTTTTGAGACATGCTAACCACTTTAGTGTAACATGATTAGCAAGTGCTATGCAACACACTCATGCAACATGTGCAACATGAGCTTGCAACATTTGGGTGAAATGTTGATTTGCTTGTTTCAAAGTATGTGACACTAGGAATTTTGTGCAACCAATGTGTAGAGTGGCTAATTAGGTCTTATAACACCTTAATTACATTTAGGGTAAGTAGTGGAGCAATTTTCATGTTGACCAAAATTACCAAATTGCCCTTCCAAATGTTGTTGACTAAGTTTGGACCTCTAGAGTGATCTGGTTTGACCAATTAAAAAGTCTAGCTTAGAAATCTTGCATGGAGGAGCAACCTTAAGCAAAGTTGTAGAGAATTTCATAAGGAACAAAAGTTCTAATATGGACATCTCATGAAAATGACCAGAGCATGGTCAAAAATGGCCCACAAGTCAGTCTTAGAAGCTGTTTTGTGACTTAGCCATTTTGACTAAGTGTTGAGCTGTAAACCGTTTCACTGTACCTCACTTTGACAACTTGTAATGTACAAACCAGGCTGAATCAGTCCAAGCTCCAATTGACAAACTTGTAGTCCTCATATAGCTCTACAAAATTGTTGTTATCATCTTTTGCTGACTCGAGCTAGATTAGGAGATGTGGAGGCTGGAAAAATCGTTGTCAGTCGGCCAACGTAACTGAAACCAGAGTTTCTAAACTCCATCGTCGCCGACCGGTAGCAGGGTGTGCTCGACGCGTGGAGGCCATGCGCCGGCCGCCTGGTGACTTGGGGAGGCGTTGTCGGGCTCCAGCAGGACCACGCGGCTCCAAATTCTCCGCCTTGGCCTCACTCCTTCACCCACGCGCGCGGAGAGCATGAGGTTGCCACCGCCATCACCATTGCCGACCCGGAGCTCGCGCTCGAGTGTCACAGCCTCACCACTGCCCCATTCTTCAATCCACCTCGGCCACAGCTCCGCCTTGGACTCCTCTACCTCCTCCACCTCTTGCCTAAGCCGATTGCGTGGAGGTAAGGGCACATTACCGGCTTGTCTCCGCTCGGAGCTCACTGGGGCATCGCTGCCGTCATGGTCCACCGTGGCCAGCTCATCTCCGCTGCTCTCTTCTTGCTCTGATCTCCATCCCTACTTCCTCAACCCGTGCGGATGCTCGGGGTTAGATGTTACCGCCAGGAACCTTCCGGGCAAGCCGGAACGGCCCGCGGGTGCGTCGCGTGCTGGCCGCGCCCGCCATGGCCGCTGATGGCAAACCTCCGTGGCGAGCCTTGTCCTAACCATCTCTGCTCTCCCTGGTGCGCGCATGGAGTGTACCGTCAGTCGTAGTGTATCCTCCTAAGATGGAGCGCCCAATGCCGATGTAGCCTAGCCAGAACGTGGAGCTCGCCGGAGTGAACTGTGCGCCGCCGTGGTACTGAGCACGTGGCCTGGCCTCTCCGTCGAACCACCGCCGTTTAGGTGTACCTCATTTTCTCCGCCTATGCTCGCTAGTCCTTTTCCCTCTCTGTCTTGCCGTTTTGGTCACCGGAGATGACCGGAGCACGGCGGTCAGCCACCGCAGAGCCACCGTCCCCGTCGGTGAGCTGCCTCTGGCTGACCTAACCTCTCCATCCTACCTCCATCGGCTCGGGGAAGGACGGAGATTGCGCTGGTGCCCTCGGTTTCGCCGGCCAACCCACCGGCGGTGAGCGCCGACCACCATTGTCCGCCTTCCCTACCCGATGTCGCTGACACGCGGACCCCCCTATCAGGCGCGCGCAGGCGGGAGTTCAAGAGCAGGCCGCAGTAATGAGCCGCACGCGAGTTGTGGGCCACACGTTAGGTGAGCCGGCTATAAGGTCCTAGATGGCTAGAGGGGGGGTGAATAGCCTATAAAAAAATTCTATACAAACCACTAAGCAAACTTGTTAGAATAACAAACGGCGTAAAGCGAGTTTTGCTTAGCCTATGGTTGTGATGCAAGCCTCTTATCCACAAGTCTAGTAGATTATGATCTCTAGTTCACACAAGGACTAAGTCACTAAACTTACACTAGCAAGCTAACAACTACTAGCAAAGGCTACCACTAGAGTTACACAAGATAACTAGTAAATGTAAATACAAGAGAGAGGATTGTGAATCTTATACCGACGGTGGAGTGAAGATGTTGCCAATCACCAAGATGATATACAATCAATCAATATTGACAACAACATAATATGAAGACCAATCACCGAGAGACAAGAGACACAATAATTTGTTCACCCGGTGTTCACTTGTGCACCGACAAGCTACGTCACCGGTTGTGTCGACCAACACTTAGATGGTTCCTCGGTGTGACCCTCAAGTCACTTGCCCCTCAAGGCACGCCCCACAAGGCGCCGCAAGACACCACTCTCAAGTGAGGTAACTCAATGACACGTGCAATCCACTAGAGTTGCTTTTGGCGCTCCGCCGAGGAAAGCACGAGAACCTCTTACAATCAACCAGAGGTGGCCAAGAACAATCACCTTCTCTTGCCAACGCCTCCAACAATCTCCAAGCCATCTAGGAGCGGTATTCTCCAAGAGTAACAAGAAATCCATCGGCTAAACCACCCACAAGTGCCACTAGATGCCCTCAAGCTATGCAATGCACTTTGGGATCACTCAATCTCACTTTTGATTTGCAATCAAGCAAGAGAGATGAGTGGGAAGGAGATGCTCTAGCTCAAAGGATGCACAAGAATGTTAGAAATCACGAGAGCCCTCCCCAAGGGCTGGCCAATAAGTATTTATAAGCATCCCAAACAAATAGAGCCGTTATACCCCTTCACTGGGTCCTTTTCGGGACGACCGGACGCGCCGGTCGTAACTGACCGGACGCGCTCAACCGCGTCCGATCCTCCAACGGTCACTGAGCCCCAACAGTCAAACCAACGACCGGACGCGCCCCAGGCAACGACCGGACGTGCCTCTTAACTGACCGGACGCGCCGCTCAGACGACCGGACGCGCCGATCGCATAGTACCACGCGCTCGCGAAGCAATGACCGGACGCGCTCCAGGCAACGACCGGACGCGATAGTGCCAGTGTCCGGTTAGAGTCCAGTAAGCTCCCTCAACGATCAGACGTGTCCGATCGTGTGTGATCGGACGCGCCGTGCATTTGATCGTCCTTGTGAACTACAATTCCCTCTGGGCAACTGACCGGACGCGCCGGTCCCGCGAGTGACCGGACGCACCGGTTGCAAACCCTAACACCCGCGCGCCTGATTGCTGCGTTGTACTGACCGGACGCGTCCGGTCATACCGTGACCGCGTCCGGTGCAGCGTCTGGTCACCTCTGTGACCTCCGTTTGCCTCCGTTTCTTTTCGGACTTCCGGCGTAGTGGAAAATAGGCATTTCAACTCCCCGAAAACGCCTGAATCCCGCGCTCGCAAGCTCGGCAGGAGGGAGAGAGAGACCCAAACCCTCTCTACCACTCAAACTCCAACATCTTTGTAAATGTGCCAACACCAACAAGTGATCACCACCTTGTGTACGTGTGTTAGCATTTTCATAATCATTTTCGAAGGTTTTCCAGTTAGCTCACTAGGCCCTACATGCAATGCACTTCATGAATTCACCTAGTGGCACCCGTGCGTCGAATAACCGATAAGACTTCCCCTCTTAATAGTTCGGCTATCGATCCTAAACCACTCACACCCTCTATGGTGTCTTGAGTGCAAAAACAAAATGGCCCTATGGTTATACCTTTGCCTTGAGCCCATTTTGTTTTTCTAAAAGATATGATCCACTTCATATCATCACATGACCATCTTGATCCATCGACCTTGACTTCACTTGCTCTTCACCGTTGCATCGGTCCGTCGGCGCCAAGTCTTGCTCAAGCTTCACCATCGTATGGTCCTTCGCTTCGAAGCCTCGACTTGCCCTTCACCTTCACAACCGGTCCATCGAGCCAAGCATCATCTTGGTCTTTATCATCTTGGCCACATGAGTCAATGTTATATCTCATATTCAATGACCACCTTTATCTAAATCATCTACTTAGATACAAAGGTTAGTCCTAGGTTTCATCAATTAGCCAAAACCAAACTAGGGACTTTCAATCTCCCCCTTTTTGGTAATTGATAACAACCCTCACAAAGATGATTTTGATAATAAAAGTTTTGAATTTGTTATACTTGTCCAATCATTTTGCTCATAAGTAAAGTTTGGACAATTATCACAAGCTCGGTTTTGGCATTAGCTCTCCCTACATATGTGCATAGAGTTTGGATTGAAAGCTTTGCACATATGCATGGATAGAAGTGTTGAGAGAGTAATTCTACCAAAATGATGCTAAGGTGTAAGAAATGGACCTTTGAAGCGTGATACCAATCGGAGTTGCCTTTTACACCATCCTTAGCGTCATGAAGTAACTAGACATCCATCACAACTCAAGAACCCCGTGAGATTAACATTATATGTAAAGGTTCTTGGACCACTTGTAAAGTTTTAGGCATGTCTAGATACCATAAGTAAACTATTCCTATGCATGCTAGTAGATCATTTCATCATTCAAGTTCTATACTAGCATTGCATCACACAAGCATGTATATTGAATTTAAATACATGTGCAATGAGCAAGTCATATGAGAATGCACAAACAAATGCAACAACTTTGTTTATGAGCTTGCTCCCCCTACTTGTGTGCAACAAAATTTTATTTACCCCTTTATCATGTTGAATCATCTTTTTCTCTCTCCCTTTGTCAACAACTTACCCAAAAATGGGATCAAATTGTGGAGAGAAAAACAATGTTTGATGGAGTAGGTTAAAATTTATCAAATTTGGTTCAACCTAGAACACTTGTGAAAGATATTTAATTCGATTTGAATCAAAGACAAGCTTCTTCACACCTCATAATAAGGGTTATCTTGTCTATGTTGAATTAAACACGTATAGCAAATCTTTTAGATTCAACACTAGGTTTACAAGCTCACAAACATGTCATATGCCACTACTAGATCAAAATAAGCATAGAAGCAATAGTGGCAACATATATCCATCAAATTCATTTGATTTATCATGAGTGCTCATGCATACCACTTATTATGTCTACATTCTCTAGCAAGTCCTTAGCATAGGATGAATGACATGTCAATCAACTTTACCTTGCAATGTCGAAGGAGAGGCATGTCAATAAGTGGGTGGGATGCATTCAACTCATGTTTGAGAAATCAAGAATGTTCAACTCATTCCTTAGCTTGTAAAACCTCTTTTTATCAAGTAGCTTGGTGAGGATATTGGCAAGTTGATCATTGGTGCCAACACTTTCAATGGCAATATCTCCCTTTTGTTGATGATCTCTAATGAAATGATGTCTTATGTCAATATGCTTTGTTCTTCCATGTTGAACCGGGTTTTGTATCATCTTGATTGCACTTTCATTATCACATAGCAATGGCACATTCTTGAAGTTAAGGCCATAATCCTTCAAAGTTGATTTCATCCATAGCAATTGTGCACAACAACTCCCCGCACTCACATATTCGGCTTCGGCGGTAGAGATTGCCACACTATTTTGTTTTTTTGAGGACCATGACACAAGTGATCTTCCAAGTAATTGACATGTGCCACTTGTGCTCTTTTTATTGATCTTGCAACCCCCATAGTCAGAGTCCGAATATCCAATCAATTCAAACTTTGACCCCTTGGGATACCATAGTCCAACATCTCTTGTTTGCTTCAAGTACCTTAATATTCTCTTTGCGGCCGTGAGATGACTCTCTCTAGGTGAGGCTTGATATCTAGCACACATACAAACACTAAACATGACATCCGGCCTTGATGCGGTGACATAGAGTAGACTTCCAATCAAAGACCGATATTCCTTTTGATTCACCATTTTGCCATAAAGATCACTATCCAAATTGCCATTTATACCCATTGGAGTTGAAATTGGCTTTGCATCTTGTATTTCAAACTTCTTCAACATGTCCCTTATGTATTTCCCTTGACTCACAAATGTCTCATTCTTCAATTGCTTGACTTGGAGACCAAGGAAGTAGCTAAGTTCACCAATCATAGATATTTCAAACTCTTTGGCCATCATAGCACCAAATTCTTCACAATAAGCTTGATCGGTTGATCCGAAGATGATGTCATCAATATATATTTGCACTATGAATAGATCATTCTCAATCTTCTTGGTGAATAGAGTTGTATCAACCTTGCCCATCTTGAATCCCTTAGAGAGAAGGAAATCCCTTAGCCTCTCAAACCATGCTCTAGGTGCTTGCTTTAAGCCATATAAAGCCTTCTTCAACTTGTACACATGGTTGGGTTTCTTGTCATCTTTAAATTCGGGAGGTTGCTCAACAAGGACTAACTCATTAATAATTTCATTGAGAAATGCACTTTTGACATCCATTTGATATAGTTTGATGTTGTGTGCACAAGCATAAGCCAATAGAATCCTTATTGCCTCCAATCTTGCCACAGGAGCATATGTCTCATCATAGTCAAGACCTTCTACTTGAGTGTAACCTTGAGCAACTAGTCTTGCTTTGTTTCTCACCACAATGCCATCTTGATCTTGCTTGTTTTTGAACACCCACTTAGTTCCAATCACATTGTAGTCATTTAGCCTTTCTACCAATTTCCAAACATCATTTCTTGTGAAATTATTAAGTTCTTCTTGCATAGCCATGATCCAATCGGCATCCCTCAAAGCTTCTTCTATTTTCTTTGGTTCTAAGGTTGACACAAATGATGCATGCTCACAAAACATAGCCAATCTTGATCTTGTTTGCACACCACTTCTAATATCACCAATAACACTATCAATAGGGTGATCTCTTGCAACATGTTATGGTTGGAGTACTTGCACTTGATTGCTTGAGCTTGGTTGATCACTTGATGTATCTTGATGAGATGAACTAGCCCATGATCTTGCACTTGAGAGTCACTAGCTAGCTTAAATGGAGAATTGAGCACTTGATCTTTATCATCATCTTGAATATCAATTACTTGCTTTGCTCTAATGTCCCCAATGTCCATGTTATTCATTGCTTCCACTAATTGAGTTCCACCATCATCTAGATTCTCTTCTTCATCTTGTGACCCATTGGTTTCATCAAATTACACATCATGGACTTCTTCTAGAATGCCACTTGAATTGTTCCAAACTCTATAAGCTTTGCTTGTAGTTGAATAACCAAGTAGGAACCCTCATCACATCTCTTGTCAAACTTTCCTAATCTAGTGCCCTTCTTCAAGATATAGCATTTCCAACCAAACACCCTAAAGTAAGAAATATTGGGCTTTCTTCCATGAAGTAGCTCATATGGGGTCTTCTCTAGCAATGGATGACAATATAGTCTATTGATGTAGTAGCAAGCGGTATTGATTACTTCATCCCAAAATGATTGACTCACATTGTACTCATAAAGCATTGATCTAGCCATATCAAGTAATGTTCTATTCTTTCTCTCAACTAGGCCATTTGATTGTGGCGTGTACTTGTATTCTTGAACTCACTTCCATTATCACTTCTCACTTTCTTGATTCTAACTCAAACTCATTGTGAACTCTAGTGAGAAAGGTCTTGAAGGTGTCAAACACTTCACTTTTGTCACTAAGAAAGAATACCCATGTGAATCTTGTGAAGTCATCCACTATGACAAAGCCATACTTGTTGCCACCTATGCTTGTGTAGGTTGTTGGGTCAAATAGATCCATGTGCATCAAATCAAATACTTTGCATGTGCTCATTGTACTCTTCTTTGGATGTGAGATTCCAACTTGCTTTCTGGCTTGACATGCACTACAAAGCTTATTCTTCTCAAATTCAACATCTTTCAAACCAATGATAAGATTGTGAGTTGTAAGCTTCTTCAATTGTTTCATGCCAACATGACTAAGCCTTCTATGCCAAAGCCAACCCATGCTTGATTTGGAGATTAAGCAAGTTGTCAAAGAAGTTTCTCTAGCATTGAAGTCAACTAGGTAGAGATTCTCATATCTAAAGCCCTTGAATGCCACATTTGAGCCATCCATACTAGTGACTTCCACATCATCAACCCCAAAAATGCATTTGTAGCCTAGATCACATATTTGTGCCACGGATAGAAGATTGAAATCTAAGCTTTCAACTAGCAACACAATGGAGATACTAATGTCATTTGATATTGTAATCTTGCCCAAGCCAATAACCTTGCCTTTCTTGTTATTGCCAAATGTGATAGAATCAACACCACTATGATTGTCATTGATTGAATAAAACATTCTTGATGTACCGGTCATGTGTTGAGTGCACCCACTATCAATAATCCAATGCCTTCCTCCGGTTTTGTAATTGACCTACAAGCAAATCAATGAATCTTAGGTACCCATTTTTGCTTGGGTCCTTGTAGATTAGTAACTAAGCTCTTTGGTACCCAAATAGCCTTCTTCTTTGGGCCAACAATGGGTGTACCAATAAACTTAGCTTTCACACCCTTCACACCTTTGGTAAGCACATAGCAAGAGTCAAAAGGTATAGCATTAACAAGTTTCTTGCTTTGGTTCTTTTTATTGCAATTATGCTCTAGGTGCCCAACTTGCTTGCATCTATTGCAAAACCGACCATTGCCCTTCATAAAGCTAGACTTTGGAGTTACAAAGGTCGACTTGCCTTTCTTAGAGTTGTAGCCCAATCCCTCTTTGTTAAGAGAGAACCTTTGGCTACCCAAGCACTTAAGCAAGCGGGCCTCACCACTATAGGCCTTGCCTAGGGCGTGAGTGAGCTCATCCACCTCTCTCTTGAGAGTCTCATTCTCAACCATTAGTGAGGCATCACAAGTGATACCATCACTAGTAGTGGAGGTAGAGTTGGTGGTGGTGGATGAAGAGCTCAACCGCGTCCGATCCTCCAACGGTCACTGAGCCCCAACAGTCAAACCAACGACCGGACGTGCCCCAGGCAACGACCGGACGCGCCTCTCAACTGACCGGACGCGCCGCTCAGACGACCGGACGCACCGATCGCATAGTACCGCGCGCCTGCGAAGCAATGACCGGACGCGCTCTAGGCAACGACCGGACGCGACAGTGCCAGCGTCCGGTTAGAGTCTAGTAAGCTCCCTCAACGATCGAACGCGTCCGATCGTGTGTGACCGGACGCGCCGCGCGTTCGATCGTCCTTGTGAACTGCAATTCCCTCTGGGCGACTGACCGGACGCGCCGGTCCCGCGAATGACCGCGTCCGGCGCAGCGTCCGATCACCTCTGTGACCTCCGTTCGCCTCCGTTTCTTTTCAGACTTCCCCGGCGTAGTGGAAAATAGGCATTTCAACTCCCCAAAAACGCTTGAATCCCGTGCTCGCAAGCTCAGCGGGAGGGAGAGAGAGACCCAAACCCTCTCTACCGCTCAAACTCCAACATCTTTGTAAATGTGCCAACACCAACAAGTGATCACCACCTTGTGTACGTGTGTTAGCATTTTCATAATCATTTTCGAAGGTTTTCCAGTTAGCTCACTAGGCCCTACATGCAATGCACTTCATGAATTCACCTAGTGGCACCCGTGCGTCGAATAACCAATAAGACTTCCCCTCTTAATAGTTCGGCTATCGATCCTTAACCACTAACACCCTCTATGGTGTCTTGAGTGCAAAAAGAAAATGGCCCTATGGTTATACCTTTGCCTTGAGCCCATTTTATTTTTCTAAAAGATATGATCCACTTCATATCATCACATGACCGTCTCGATCCATCGACCTTGACTTCACTTGCTCTTCACCGTTGCATCGGTACGTCGGCGCCAAGTCTTGCTCAAGCTTCACCATCACATGGTCCTTCGCTTCGAAGCCTCGACTTGCCCTTCACCTTCACAACCGGTCCATCGAGCCAAGCATCATCTCGGTCTTCATCATCTTGGCCACATGAGTCAATGTTATGCCTCATATTCAATGACCACCTTTATCTATATCATCTACTTAGATACAAAGGTTAGTCCTAGGTTTCATCAATTAGCCAAAACCAAACTAGGGACTTTCACCGGCCCAGTAGCGGGTTTAGGTTTTCGTTTTTGGTTTTCTTTTATTCTTTTCACAGATTTTCATGCTATATTGTAAATTCTATATCTCATGCATTATAGATCCAAAAATTGTGATCCAAATTTTGTTGGACTCCAGATAAAGTGTAGTATCTAGGAAAAATATCAAATGCTTATGTGATGTTTAATTTCTGGAAGAATTAGTTAAGGTTTTGAAATATGTTTTAAATTGCATGCAAACTTGTTTAAATCATATCTTGAGCTTATGTGTTCCAAAAATTATGAACTTTGGTGAGTATGTTCTTTCATATATATACTAGCTCTGGTAAAAGTTTGGATCCTATTGCTAGAGTAGTTTTCAAGTTATGATGTTATCATTTTATATTAAGAGATACTTGAATGAATTTTCATAATTTTTCTGTAGTTCCAGTAAAGGTAAAATTTTGGGAGTGTTGTTCGTAGGGTAGAATGATACTAGGAAAAATATGAAATATATTATTTGAGACTTTTCAATAGGGTTTCCTATTTTTGCAAAAATCAGCCTTTTTGGCTTGTGAATTTTTTGTAGGGAGTTTCTGCGAATAACTTTAGTTCAAATTTTTACAGTAGCCTCCTAGTAGGCCAGAGAGTCTCCTGTAATTTTTATAGAATTTTCTAAGCAGTTTGAATATGAGTTTCATTTCCCACTTAATTAATTAAGTAAATTAAGAAAGGGGTTGAAATAAATGTTCTGGGTTGACACACCTTACTTTCTGGTGTTTTTATGACATGTGTGAACTTGTAGTATCATTGGTTTGGTCATAGAGGTAGTTTGACATATGAATAAATATTTAATTTTTCACAATTCTAGGTTCTCTGGACAGCTGGTAGCATTTTTGGATTTGATCCTTGATAAAAGTGTTTGCTGAGAAACTTGTGAATACCAAAGTGGTAGGAAACTTAGTAAACTAGTTTGTGACAAAATTTGGTGGCATTTGGCCTAGTATTCTAGGAGTTATAGCTGTTTAAAGTGGCTGTCCAGAAATGGCTGCTCTCTGTGTGGAGAGGACAGATTTCTGGAACTTTAGAATTTCGACTAAGTAAACTTTGGAATTAAGTGTTGAGGTCTGAAAATGAATTGTAGAGTATTTTATAAGCTTTCTAGATTGTCTTGTATCATGCCTTTAGAATTTGGGAATCTACAGTTGTGATAGAAATACGTAGCTGCTGTCAAGAATATGTTGTTACGATATTTTATGATTGGTTGTTGGTAACCTAAGTAATATTATTCTTGTGATTTTTAGGTGTTAGGGCCTTAACTGAAGAGGAACATTTATACATTAGGTTGTATAGATTAGGTAAGTACTTCTCTACCGAAGAAGAGATTCGCACGTAATGTTGAAGTAACTTGAGTAGAGTACTTATATCGCTGAAATGCATTCCATTCCGAGCATGTTGCATTCATTATGCATCCATGAAATTCATTGTGCATTCATGCAATAGGTGTTCTAGAGGGAGTGTCACTCCTCGAGTTCGAGGGAACAATTCCGGAGGAGGACCAGGAGCAGCCGGGAGAGCCCAAAGAGGCAGCCAACGAAGGACACGCTGTTGATGAGCTACCTGAGTGCCCAGATCACCGCTCGTCCTCTTTTCTGAAAGGCAAGCCCCGATGCATGCTGACCTAATTGTTTTAAATATAAATCTTGAGTACTTTTACTTGTTTACTGCATTAAGTTGTAGGAGTTATATGGAAACACTTGTTGCATTACACATGTCCTTGTCCAGATATCATACTTAAACCCTAAATTAGGTTTAGGCCTGTGTTAATGCTTAGCCCTGCTTAGTCTGGTAGAAGTCGGGTGATTTCCGGTCATCCGCAAGATATAGGAATGGGTCACAAGTGGCTATGATGGCTATCGTGGATGGAACCATGCTTAAAAATGAATTTAAGACCGGGCGGGAGTTTGATAGTGCAACCGCAAGACACTTCACGTCTTGGGTGCGGAGCTATGCCCGTCTGAGTCATTTAAGGACCGATTCGTTGTACGTCCTTGAGTCATGTTGAATGCAGTCTAACACTTAGTTGGTCAGATAAGTCGTTCTGACCGCGAATCCGAGTAATACAGTTTAGGCCAGGAATCGACTGGTAGGTCGCATCTTGGAGGAGAGAAACATTGTGCTTGGGGACATTGGCGTGAGTCCAAGGGGGGTTAGAGTCCCTAGCACCTGGCAGAGTGTCGCCCTTAGGGATGCGGCATCAGTCGGACCCGTGGCTCCTGAACTGTACCAAAGGTGACCTGAGCAGCCCTCGCTAGGCGTGACTCGGTGAGTGTTAGAAATACCCCTCCAGCTGGATAGGAATTCGATTCAAATCGCCATCGCTCCCGGTTAGTGAGCACTTGACTTAAGCAGCGGCAACGTAGATCTCATTAAATTGAACAGATGGTTAAGAGAACGATATAATGTTGCCGCAAATTTTATACCCGCTATGGATATAATAATATACTTGTTTGATTATAATCAAGTGATTGCTTAGTACAGGTGCTAAGATAGCTGGTAGGTTAATGCTAAAATAACTGCTAGTACAGGTTAAAAGAGTTTAAATTACTTATGCTTTTCCGCAGAGGTAATGTCAGCCAGCTCCACTTATGAAAGCCTTGCATGATCCTTGGTGTCTCTTATTTTCTGTTTTGACGGGTAAGTCTAGCTGAGTGCATTCCTGTACTTAGGGTTTATTTCCCTCCTGTTGCAGATGACATGCTTTATCAGGGCTTCTGCAAGACCTGCCTCCACCCCGCGGGTGACGAGGACTAGATCACTCGGGCGTGATCGTCTGTTAGTTCTTTTCCTTAATGCTTTTGTGGAATGGTGATCTGTAATACTGGCAGTAGTATTTGAACTAAATGCGTGTGTTATGCTTCCGCTACTTTATGAACTTGGTTTGTAATAATTTGTGACTCCGTGTGTTGTAAGTGAACTTTCGCTCTACTTATGAAATGTAACGTGTGATGTGTATGTTGAATGATGCGATCTTGGTTGTAAAAGAGTTGGTTTGAAATCCTTCGTGGTTTCGATTGACTAACGGGATTATATGGGCTCAAGTTTGAAAATTTAAGTGTTTCGACGCTTGTTTTTGTACTTGTGCTCTTATAATTTGGTCGGTTCTGTTACATAAACAAAAGAAGCAAGAACTACGTCCTCGTAGGTGACAACCTCTATAGAAGAGCCGCATCATTAGGAATACTTCTTAAATGTATCACAAGAGAAGAAGAAAAAGAAATCCTAGAAGAAATTCACTCAGGATGCTGTGGCAACCATGTAGCCTCAAGAACTCTGGTGGGCAAAACCTTTTGCACCAGTTTCTATTGGCCAACAGCCTTGAAAGATGTAGAAGAACTAGTTAGACAGTGAAAAGGGTGTCAAATGTTCGCGAGGCAAGCTCATGTACCAGCTCACGAACTAATTTGCATCCCTCCCACCTAGCCGTTCGCATGCTGGGGGCTAGACCAAGTAGGACCACTCAAAAAGGTCAAAATTCACCAAGTGGATCGAGTACAAACCGCTCGTAAAATACAGCGCAGCAAAAGTAGTTGAATTCATCCAAGACATCATGCACTGTTTCAGAATACCCAATCAAATCATCACAGACTTGGGTACCTCTTTTACAGCTATCAAATTTAGAAATTAGGCACAAGACTGTGGCATCAGTATAAATTATACGTCAGTCGCACACCCTGAAGCCAACAGACAAGTAGAAAGAGCCAATGGACTTATACTAGCCGGATTAAAACCAAGATTATATGATTAATTAGAGGACTAAGTTTCTAGATGGATTGAAGAACTACCCAAAGTAGTATGGGGGCTCTGTACTCAAGTAAGTAGAGCAACTGAATACTCACCCTTTTTCCTAGTATATGGATCAGAAGCCGTACTACCAACAGATTTGATCTAGACATCCCCAAAAATAGAGCAATATGAAGAAGGAGAAGCAGAACAGACTTGAAGATTAGAACTTGACAGTATAGAAGAAGTTAGGATAAATGCTACCCTTTAGTCAGCTCGATACCTCCAAGGTCTAAGATGCCACTACAACAAAAGTACTAAACAACACTTAGTTCAAGTCGGAGACTTAGTACTATGAAGAATACAAAAAACTGACGGACGCCATAAACTACTTAGCCCATGGGAAGGTCCTTTTATTATTGCAAAAGTCTCTAGACTAGGCACATACAAGTTAATGACCGAAGATGGGGAAGAAGTGAAGAATATGTGGCATATCAGCCAGCTAAGAACATTCTACGCTTGAAGAACTCAAGATAAAATTTATGTAACAATAGAAGCGATATGTAATCAGGATCCATGGTTAATGGAATAAAGATAATATTCCTCACCAATATTTGTCTTATTATGATCATTCCCGAGTTGTTTTCACAACTAGATGAGAGCAAAAGAGCTGAAAAGATGCTTGAGCTCGCAATCCCAAAGCCTTTTCAAGCTTGGATGAGAGTAAGGCGGATAAGCCGACACTTGAACCTATCCTAGGTTGTTTTTATGACTTGGATGAGAGCTAGAGGTGCTCGACCTATCCCAAGTTGTTTTCACAACTGGATGAGAGCAAAAGAGCTAAAAAGATGCTTGAGCTCGCAACCCCAAAGCCTTCTCAGGCTTGGATGAGAGTAAGGCGGATAAGCCGACACTCGACCTATCCTGGGTTGTTTTCATGACCTGGATGAGAGCTGGAGGTGCTTGACCTATCCCGAGTTGTTTTCACAATCAGATCAGAGCAAAAGAGCTGAAAAGATGCTTGAGCTCACAATCCTAAAGCCTTTTCAGGCTTGGATGAGAGTAAGGCAGATAAGCCGACACTCGAACCTATCCTGGGTTGTTTTCACGGCTTGGATGAGAGTCAGAGGTGCTTGACCTATCCCGAGTTGTTTTCATAACCGGATGAGAGCAAAAGAGCTAAAAAGATGCTTGAGCTCGCAATCCCAAAGCCTTTTCAGGCTTGGATGAGAGTAAGGCGGATATGCCAACACTCGAACCTACCCTAGATTGTTTCATGGCCTAGATGAGAGCCAGAGGCACTCGACCTATTCTGAGTTGTTTTCACAACTGGATGAAAGCAAAAGGGCTGAAAAGATGTTTGAGCTCGTAATCCACAGAGACAAGAGCAAAAAAGTTGCGAATACACTTGAGCTCGTTCTATCTAAAACTATTCGGACGAGGATGGAAATTAAGTCCATACAAGACCTCAATAGACAAGAAAGTGTAAAAGAAGCCTGAGCTCATCAAAACTACTCCGGATATGAGGAGAAGCATTGGTGCTCACCTAGGTTCATGACAAACAAATAATACAGAAAGAAAACACTAAAAGGAAGCTTTCTTACAAGATAATATAGAGAAGGACTAATTCTCAGAATCATCATCAAACGAAGACAAAGACACCTTTTTTTAGAACAGAGACAACCTTCGACAACAGAGGATGGATTACACACAGAATCGACTTCATCACCTTTTGTAGCAAGAACTTCCCAGTCGACTTCATCCTCGGCAATGAGCGCCTTCTAGTCAACTTCATCCTCGCTATCACTGCTAAGGACGATCAATTTGGCATCAACGGGGGGAGTGGAGACAGGATTGACCACAGGAGCAGCCACTGGATCCTCCACCTCCTGTGAAGATGGAACCAGTTTCGATGTCTCGGCAGGCGGAGCCTTCTTCTCCATGGAGCCCCAAAAACACTAGGGGACGATGACGCCGGCGATGAAGAAGCTGAGGATGAAGAATTTCTGCTCGACGATGTCGCCATAGTCATAGCTCTTGAAGGACGAGCAAGCGACGAGTGTGGAACTTTATGGACACAACGCCTCTGGATGAATTTCTACTTTACCATCTTGGTTGTGGTAAAATCAAAAAGATAGAAGTGCCAAAAACAATCATTGAAGGGGGCAGTTAAATAGGGCCAAGCCATCTCCTCAAGCAGTCCAACAGCCTTCTCGAGATAAAGATAGATTTAATTTCACCACCTAAAATCAAGGGCAGAGTCAATACCTTCACCAAAGCCAACACGGTGCTTCGGTTTCCAACATTAAATGTGCAGCGCAACCGATGTGAAAGTGGTGCACCTTATCATGTAGAGTAGCCCAACAGACAGAACAACCGAGTTTACCTTGCTACAAAGGAAAAAGACAAAACACTTGGACAGTTATCAAGCTTTGATGAATAAAGGCTGACAAATCCAACACTAGAACCTTCTAGGTTGTTTTCATGACCTGGACGAGAGCCAGAGGTGCTTGACCTATCCCAGATTGTTTTCACAACCGGATGAGAGCAAAAGAGCTGAAAAGATACTCGAGCTCGCAATCCCAAGTCTTTTTAGGCTTGGATGAGAGTAAGGCAGACAGGTCGACACTCGAACCTATCCTAGGTTGTTTCCACGACCTAGATGAGAGCTAGAGGATCTCGCCCTACCCCAAGTTATTCTACACCGGATGAAACAACCCGATAGATACATCATCAATGCTAGGCAAGATCTACAACAAAGAGCGAGCGCAGTTGGAGTCACACAAAGGAACTTGAATTTCACCTACGAAGGTCGAGGTTCATATCTAGCACATAATTAAAAAGTTTAGAAGTCTGAAAAAAACAACTCAAGAAGATTCACACAGGGCAGGATATTAAAGACATATCAAAAGAACCAGATTTCTTTTACAAAAAGCATAATACAAAATGTGTCTTTACAAAAAAAAGAGAGATGTGCCCGGATACTACAGAACCTAACTATCCGCCTCGTCATTAGAAGGTGGGAGATGAATATCAAGCTTGTCAGCAATAAAGTTGGCCAGGTCTTCAACTTTAGATTCTGCATTCTCGATGGACTCTAGATAGTTATCATCATTAGTGTCCTCCATAAGCTTTTCTAGAGGAACTGACGGTGCAAGAACCTGGACATGAGCCAAAACGTTCTTAACACATGCTTGGACCCCGTCCTTCACAAAGTTCTAGAGTCGCTCAGGGATTAGGGGAATGAACTCGCCCTAGGTCTTCCCATCATCTTCAGAAGTGCGAAGAAGCTTTGCAATGGTTTTGAAAGATTTTCACAATGTAGCAAACCGTTGATTAGATGAAGCCAATTTTTTGGAAAAATCATCAATAGTCTTCATCCCCTGCACAAGATCCTAGTTAGCACCAAGCCTAATCAACTCGGCACGAGCAAGCTCTTCTTCAGCATGAGCCTTTACCTCTTCGACCCTATTATGGCTAGACCGGACCGATATCTTCATATCTTCAATATCAGTCAGAAACACTTGCTTGTCTTTTCAAAGGGCTGAACAAGATAGTAGAGGAAAATCAGACAGAAAGGAGCAAGAAGTAAAAGAAGGAACAAAATACAAAAGAACTCGGAATACCGTCACACTCTTTCTTCATGGCCTCCACCTTTTCCAAGGCATCCTGGACCGCAACTTTCCTCTGCTCCTCTGCCTCAATCACATGAGCACGGAGAGCCTTCTCCTCCCGCTGATGTGTCTGACGCTTAATCTCCATCTCAGAACGATAGAGGTCCAGATCCGTCTTCAGAGCACTAATCTCAGAGGTCAACTTCTTCTCAGTTTCAGTCAAGAAAAAGAAGTCAACATGGTCCCAAGAGAAAGACTGACCGAACAAGACAAAGGGAAAAAGAACAAGGCATAAGAAACCAAGAAGACTAGCAAAATAGTAACTCAAGAAAAACCTACCTGAAATTTCTCTACAAAAGAAGGCGCACCAGCTGCTAGAACTCCCCACTCCATGGTCAACTCCGACAAGCGACAGGTGGCGTCAAATTCCCACAACACGTCGTCATCCAAGCGCTGACTGCTGATATCAAGGGCAACAGGAGGAGAGATAGGCTGATACGAGAATGACGAGACCAAGGTGGCAACCTGGGCAATAGAAGCCTCAGCTACTTCCTCAGACGTACCTACCGCCATGGTCACCATCATCCCTAGAGTAGGCGACTCTGCAGCAGCATGTTAATCGGAATCCACTGTCTCCCTCACCGCCGTCTCGCTGATCGTACGTTCTGAATCATGAGACTCAGTACATACCGCCGCACCACTGGAATGCGAAGAAGTCGGTCGAGGGATCAATGAAGGCGCAGGTGAAGATCTGTGAGATGATAGACAAAAATCAATAATACAAGAAAAATAGAAAACAAAGGAAGACAACCCAACCAGGATTCACTTACTGGGTTGACTTCTTCAAACTGAAACCCCCATGCTAGGCTAAAGGTTTCGGCGTAGGCATGGCAGCAGAAAAGACATCATCACCATCCCGTGCCAAGAGCGGCATCATCGACAATTGAGCCACAGGAGAACTCAGGTCCGATGACCGCTTACTGCGAAGGGACAAGGATAAGTCAAAAGAAGTGACCAAGAACAATAGCAAGGAAACAAAAATACAAATATAACTCACCGACGAGTGTTGAGGGCCGCATCTCCTTCCTCATCCTCCTCACCCTCGAGCAACTCAGCCACAGTATCGTCTAAGAAAGGAAAAAGTACTCCGTTGAGAACATGAACAAACTACAAAGACGACAAAAAATTCAAAATGCTCACCTAGGAGCATGCTACCTATGACTTGAGTACCTAGACGAGTACTCGGTTGACGAGATTTCTTGATAGAAGATGACCCAGCAGAAGCGTCGTCTACTTGCATCCTCTTGCCGCTACGAGGAGCCCGGGGAACTAGATGAGGGACATACTCAACGTATGGGACAATTTCTACAATGGAAGCACCAGGAAGGATGATGGTGGCTTGAGACTTACTCATTGAAGACGCTCCAGCAAGGTTCTCCACAGCTTTTACCCCAAAAGGGAGGTCATCAATAGGGGTCGGGTCAACAAAATTTTGACCAAAATCCTATGGGTAAAACAACAACAAGAGAGTAAGGAAAATGAAAGTACCAGCAACAAAGGAAATATAAATAATAAAGTACTCACAGAAGAGACACAACTTACAGCAGGAGGCGGGTTATCAGCACGGTACTCTGAGACCAGGTGCAAAACGACGCTCACTCCCTTCATGATCTTCTTGAGGCGCTCTAGCACCTCTTCATCAGTTAACTCTAGAGTCGAGACCATACAAGAAGGGTCCTCGGCCCTAGAATATTCAAAACTATAGTGCTCCCTCGCCTTCAAGGGTTGAATTCACCGGTGCAGATAACTAGCGATGATCCCATGGCCATTCAGTCCCTGCTGCTTCAGAACTCGGATCCTATCAAGCAATGGCTGAATCTTCTTGAGCTCCTCGCTCGACAGTAAGTTCTTCTCCCAACGGTCATTGACCAAAGGGCTAGAGTCAGAGTGGAAAGAAAGGGCGAGGAGCAGGATTCTGGTGTAAAACCACTCGGAATGCCACTCCTTCATAGAATCAACTAGGTCATAGTTGAAGAAGAGATTCTTCCCCTGGCGGAATTGAATCCCACAGCCACCTAGAGGAGAAATATTATCACTCCGGGGGTGTGGTTTCAGACGAAAGAAATAACGAAACAAGGAGATAGAAGGGGAGATTCCAAGGAAGGCTTCATAGAGATGAACAACACATTGATAAGTGAAGCACACCATTCGGGGTCAAATGATTAAGACAAATTCTGAAATATTGGAGGAAACGATGAAGAAAAGCAGAGGCAGGCAAGCAGAGACCGACCCAAACAAAGGAGATAAACAGAACAATCTCACCAGGACTAGGAGTAGGAACCCAATGTTGGCCGAGGACTTTCCAATCAGCAAGGTCCTTCTCCGTGGTAGTCGGAACAGGTCAAAATTTCTCCATAGCCCTCATAGCGATGAATTCTTGATTCTCGATAAACGAGAGCGACGCCTTCTCGTCCACCAAGACCTCCTTCGACTTGCTTGCCGACTTCTTCTTGATCATACAATGGCAATAATCTAGGGTTAGCAGCAAGAGATCAACGGCGGTGGCAAGGACAGTAGTGGAGCTCAGAGATCAACAACAGCGGCGAGGACAGTGGTGGAGCTCTGGGGGTTTGGGTTTTTTGCAAAGATTGAACGAGTAAAGGGCAAAGACAGGGTAAGAAACAAGAAGAATAAGAGGGCCCTTAAATAGATTTACAACGGTAAAAACACGGCCCATCAGGCCCGCTTAACACGGCATGGAAACACAACGGTCCATTTTCTGCCATAACTAACACAGCCAAAACGACGGGTAAAGCAACCGTTCACAACGGTACAGTGCAACGAGCAGATCCAAGACTTATCCGTTCACACCACACCATCAACGAAGTAATATAGATTGCATAATTCAGAAAGAACTCAGGATCCATAAGATTCACATGATACATTACAGTACGCCTCTAGAGAACCTGAATACTTTGGAAACAACCCGGACCATGCTCAGAAGCAGTCAAACAACAAAGAGACGATACCAACAGAGAAAGAAAGACTTTTTATTACAAATACCAACAAAGGACCTAAGGTTACAGATCTTACAAGACCCAACGAACTCAGTACTATGACAAGCAAGGCAGCAACAAAGAGCACAGGCAGAACTTGGCTCTAGAAACGACCATGTGCTCCTAGCTACAACACAGCAGAAGACAACCAACTCAGATACACTATTGTCTTCAAAGGAATGATGCAATGCATCCAAGATGGATATCAGCAGCACATCAGGACAACCCGGACTAGGCAAGGATCATAGACATTAGTCTACCCAAGCCCGATGTGATCCTGGATCAGACGCTGATTTACACCAGACAGTCGCAAGGCAGTGTGGAAAGATCAACTCGAAGCTACTGGATGATGAAACGAGTCCCACATCACAAGAATTCTTCCACCTGCCACCACATACTATCTGGTATAATGTTGCCGTGAGATTAGTCTACCTCTAATCTCAATAAAAAGACTTCTTCCACTCGCTACAAGACTTACAAGACTCACAACTCACATCCGAGAGTTGCTCTACTTCACAAACTACCATAATCATGGCTACGGAGGTTTCAAACTATACAGCGAGACACCTGATGAATATAAGCAACACACCAGGAAGGTATTTATAGGCAAAACAGTGGTGTACATGGACTGAAAGCACCAACAGAACAAACCTAACAAATGTATCAGTGAAAAGACAAAAAGCAGTAACAAGAGGACACGCGCGTGAAGAAACAGTACTCGAGGACAAGCATATGCGAAAGAATATATCGGCACTATACACCTCGTGACCACAGAGAATTCAATTCAACTAACAACCACCACCAACATCAATAGAAGACCCTCCATTCGAGTTCCTAACAACCAAAAAGAACTCGGATATATGCTCGGGGGCTGCAGGGTACATATCTTGAGAAGAGACTTTTAGTTTTTTCAACCAGAGTTCAAGACCCTCCAACTTTTTGTTCCAAATAAGCAAGAGGCTCGGGGGCTACACTAAAGCTGGACGAAAAGCTCGCAACTCGATAGCTCGCTCGACTCGGATCGATAGTGGCTCGGCTCGGTTCGGCTCGTTTAATTTCTCAAACGAGCTGAGCATGCATCCTAGCTCGTGTCTTAACGAGCTAGCTCGCGAGCCAGCTCGTGAGCCTAACGAGCCAAAGTTGTTGGCCTTAAACTTTTATTAGTGTTATATAACTTTATGTCTTACACTTTATAATTTGTTGATGATTGGACTTTGACTCTATAAATTTCAGATTAATTTGACTCTTTTTTATTTTAAATAAATGTATGGATAATGGATGCATCATATATGGTATGGAGTACGAACCATAGACAATGTATGGTGTGTAGTATTATAATATAATAGTACATATTATTTTTGTATGATTTATTAAGACTTATGAATGGACTAGTTTTATATTATTACCATTATCAAACTTTAGATAATACACATATTACATTTTTTATGTTTTAATATGGCTGGCTCGCGAGCTAAACGAGCCAGCTCGAGCTCGTAAACGAGCCGAGTCGAGCCGGCCTTCTGGCTCGTTAAGATAACGAGCCGAGCCGAGCTGGTTCATTATCTTAACGAGCCAGAACGAGCCGAGCCAAACGAGCCGAGCTGGCTCGTTAGTCCAGCTTTAGGCTACACTCAGTGAATGCGATTTTTCTTTGAAAAATCACACGTCGCTCGAAAGACTTCTTCAAAACAAGACCACTTCAAGGCTTCACGTCGAAAGAACCCGGAATAAAGGAAGTCTTTAAGTTCAACCATGAAATGCTCGGGGGCTTATCGATACGGGACTCGTAGGGTTCCGTAACAATACATCTGCGAGTTGTAGGCCCTGGCCTGGCCCACGAGCAGGGACTAGGAGAGATGTAGCGTCTACTACACCGAATCCAATATAGAATAGGCCAGACTAGTCGGATTCCTATGGAAAGTAACTTCTATATCTAGTTTAGTACACCTTCTTTGGATCCGACTAGGATTATAACCGTACCACAGCCTTCTCTACCGATATAAAGAGAGGTTGTGGACACCCCTATAACAACGAAAGATACAACACAATCAATCCAACGTAAAGGCTAATGTCGACTAGACGTAGGGTTATTACTCAATCATCGATCGAGAGCCTGAACCAGTATAAATCAACTGTCTCTGCATTGAACGTCGAGTTCTAGCACGCACCGAAGCTCGAACAACTGTCCCGGGTACCCCCGTGGCAGGCTATCGGTGGTCCAACATCGACAGTGATATCATTCAACTCTTTGCTGATTTTCATGAGGGAAGGTTGACATTGCTAGCCTAAATTATGGTATAATCACCCTTCACCCTAAAACATCTGATGCTGTAAGAATTCAACAATTCAGACCAATATGTCTTCTCAATTGCTTGTATAAGCTGATTACTAAGACTTTAATTGTGAGAATTGAAAAGGTGGCTGACAAACTCATACATCACAATCAAACAACATTTATAAAGGACAGAAACATCATGACTGGTGTGATGATTTTACATGAAATATTACATGAAACTAAAAGAAGAAAGCAAATTGGTGTGATTTTGAAATTAGATTTTAAAAAGGCATACGACAAAGTGAAGTGGAAATTTTTGTTTCAATGTTTGGTTACTAGAGGTTTTTCTCAGAAATGGTGTGATTGGATCAAACAAGTTGTGGTGGAAGGAACTGTCAGTGTGAAAATTAATAACTCTTTGGGGCCTTACATCAAAAGTCACAAAGGGGTTAGACAAGGGGATCTCCTCTCCCCCATTTTATTCAATTTTGCTGCTGATGGGTTATCCAGAATGATTTTTAAGGCTCAATCTAATGATCTTTTTTGTGGACTGGCTAATCATATTATAGAGAAAGGGATTGCTGTTTTACAATATGCTGATGATACCATAATTTGCCTAAAACATGACATTGAAGGTGCCAAAAATATGAAAATGTTATTGTACATGTATGAATTGATGGCCGGGTTAAAAATTAACTTCTCAAAAAGTGAAGTGTTAACTAGATGGCTGGGCAAGGAGATATGCTGACATTTTCAATTGTCAGGTTGGGACTTTTCCAATAAAGTATCTTGGAGTTCCTGTTAGCCCTAGCCGCCTTCATGTGTGTGACTGGACCCCTTTGGTTGATAAATCTGCTAATAAACTTGATATTTGGAAGGGGGACTATGTCCATTGCAGGGAGATCCACTTTGATTGGCTCCAGTTTGAACAATGCCCCCATATATCATATGTCCATGTACTTATTGCCAAAAACCATTATTAGCAGAATTGATAAAATCAGTAGGACTTTCTTTTGGCAAAGGGTAGGAACCAAAAAGAAATATCTTGTTAAATGGACAAAAATATGTAAACACAAGAAAAAAAGGGGGCTTGGAATCAAGGATATTAGGAAATTAAACATTAGTTTACTATGTAAATGGTGGTGGAGACTTGACAAAGAAGAGGGGCTATGGCAAAAAATTGTGAAGTTCAAATATTTGAAAAATAGTTCCATTGATAGTGTGAAGCATAAACCATCTGATTCTACAGTTTGGGCTGATTTGCTGAAAATCAAAGATATTTACTTGCAAGGGGGGAAATTTTTTGTTAAAAATGGTAAAAAACACTACTTTCTAGAAAGATTCATGGATGTATGAGAAACCTTCATGTATCTTATATTCTGATCTTTTTAAATTCTGTGAGCAACCAAATGTGAGTATATTTCAAGTTCATTCTAACATTGAAAGTATTTCCTTCACCAGATGGTTGACTGGTAATTTACTGCTGGATTGGAATATGATTGTAGATGACATGAATAATATTAACTTCATAACTGATAATGATGTTGTTCTCTGGAGGTTTGGACCTCAAGGCAGATTTAGTGTTAGGTCTGTGTATAATGCTATGACTAGGAATGAATCTGGCCCATATCATAAGAAAATCTGGAAAAGCAAGATTCCTGCCAAAATTAAAATTTTTCTATGGTTAATGATGAATAATGCTATTTTGACTAAGGATAATCTTTTGAAAAGAAAGTGGTCTGGTGATCCTTCATGCTATTTTTATGACAATGATGAAAATATTTCACATCTATTCTTTCAGTGTAGCACTGCTAGATCAGTTTGGGCTATCGTGGCTAAGAGCATTGGTGCAAACAATGTACCCAGGTCTTTGGCTCAGTGCTGGACATGGTGTGAACGTTGGCTTCCTAATGGGAAAAAGTTTCATTCTGTTGGTATTGCAGCGATATGTTGGGTCATATGGAAAACGCACAACAAAGTCTGCTTTGAAGGCAAAATGATTAATGATCCAATTTCTATATTATGCTATGCATCTGCGCTCATTGGTTACTGGGCAGGGTTGTTTGCTGAGATCGATAAGGAAGCTCTGATCGTCGGGGCGAATACAATGTTGGAGATAGCGACCAAGCTCCTATAGAAGAAGAGAAAGATGGGTGATAGGCTTCTCTTGAAGGAAAGACCTGATGATGACGAGAAGAACTGAAGATGGAAAATGTGCTTCCGTCTTGTTCTGGATGGCATCTTTGCCTAGACGTAGCTTTTGTTTCTGTTCTGTCTCAAACTGTCATTGTGTTATATGTTGGGCGTTCTGTGTGATCTGCGTTTATCAGGTCAGAAGGTATGCAGGCTAAATGTTAGTAGTAAGCTAGTTGGTCTTAACTGTCCCTTTCTGTTTCCTTAAACAGTCCTAAAACTCTGTATTTCTGTTGCTATAATGGAAATGGGGGGAGACCTCTGGTTTGAAAAAAAGATACTTGTGGTCTGGAATGCCGTCAGCACACCACCCTCAAGGTTTAGTTCCCAAAAAATTTTGGGTTCTGCAATAACATCGAGCGTTTGACATATGCATAGAGTACTAAATGTAGATGAAAAAAAACTAATTACACAGTTTGGTGGGAAATCTTGAGACGAATCTTTTAATCCTAATTAGTACATGAATAGCCTCAAATGCTACAGTAACCCACACGTGCTAATAACGGCTTAATTAGGTTTAATAAATTTGTTTCGCAGTTTCCAGACGAGCTATGTAATTAGTTTTTTTATTAGTATCCAAAAACTCCTTTCGATATCCCACAAAATATCTGATGTGATAAAAAAAATCCCCAGCTAAACACACAGCCTCGGTAACTTTTGCGCGTACCGTCAAAATCGTCTTGTTCTTTTGCATTCTCCGTCCGGTCTTGTTCTTTTGCATTCTCCGTCCGGTCTTGTTCTTTTGCATTCTCCGTCCGGTACGGTCGAAGGAGGAAGCAAGAGATGACACGCGACCGATCACGTCTTTTGCGTGCGACGGCTTGGGATCCCCCGCACGCTGCCGTCTTTTCCCAAAAAGCCACGCGAGCGCGGCACGTCAGATTCGTGGGAGCGTGCAGCCCACCTGGCATGCGGAGCGCACGCGTGGGAGGCACGCCCGAGCCAGACGGCGCGGGACGGCGCGGCAGGAAAACCACCACGCCTGACGCCCACCAGGCACCACCGATCGAAACGAAACGGCCAGGCCCAGGCGCCCAGCAGCCGCGCCGCCAAAAGCGATCGCGGTTGCGCGGCCTCCTCGCCGAGACCCACGGGCCGACGCAAACCCAGGAAGGAAACGAAGCGAGCGAGCGGCCACCGGCGCGTCCTCGGCTCCTCGCGTGCGTGCGCACCCCGGCGAATATTCGACCGAGGAAGCCGCATACCCTCCCGGCCCGGCTCGCTCGCCTCGTCCCCGCTCTCGGCGATCGATGGCCGCGACGGCGGCGACGGAGGAGGCGGAGAGGATGGTGGAGGCGAAGTGGGAGGAGGAGGGGAAGCAGGGGATGAGGAAGAGGAAGCGCTATGGGCTGGTGGAGTACAGGGCGCTGCCGGCCTACCTGCGGGACAACGAGTACATCCACCGCCACTACCGCTGCGAGTGGCCGCTGCCGCAGGTGCTGCTCTCCGCCTTCTCCATCCACAACGAGACCCTCAACGTCTGGACGTACGTAAACCCTCCCTCTCTCTGCCCTCCCCCTTAATTGTTGTTTGTTTGGTCCAATTGATTGATGTTAGCTGCCTCAGGAGGAACTTGTTACAGATTGCAATGCTTCGAACTGTTTGGTAGTACATGAGATTTCTGGGCGTTTGTTTCCTGCTCGTGCCTAATGCTTGCTTATAGGTTTCAGAGTTCAGATTCATTATGGATTGGCGAAATATCTAGAATTTTGTAGTTTTATCCATTTAGCTGCTTTTGTCCCCTTCATGTTTGTGATGGCTCAACAAAGCTTAGAATTCGTCGACCTCTGCAAGTATGCAAAGTACTGAATTGGTAGCGTCGTCCTTGCCTAAAATCTCATGGAAAAGGACTGGACCGCCAACTAATTAAAGAAGCCGAGGGCCACCCTTTTCCTTTTTACTGTAGGTTTAATTTGGAAGTAAGGGGGAGGCAAACCCAGGGATGGAAAACTCCCTATGAAGACCTAAATGGCTAATTTAAATGGCTTATACATGGATTGCTTGCCCCGGGAAAAGTCCAGGATCTCGAGGGGATTGGAGTTTCTAGCCCTTAGTGTTCCTAGCATGGGCTTGTGACACAGTATCTGTTTAACAATGTTGGGAAAGCGCAGTACTAAAATCAGAGGAGTATGATTTCTGAAAATTATGTATGACAACTTGTGATATGTTATTTTGTCTAATAGTTACATGATGCACTGTTTTTTTCACAAATCTCCCATTGTTGGACTTGTATGTCATCAATAAGCTGTTCAGGTTGGCTTAAGCCTGCCATAGTTCCTCTAAAACCTATCTCTTTTTTTTTTACTTACTAAAGGCTTTGTCTATGTACATTTCAGGCATCTTATTGGATTTTTCATCTTTCTCGCTCTGACCATATACACAGCAACACAAGTTCCAAATGTAGTAGACATCCAGAGCTTGCAGCATTTGCCGGATGTGCTGAGAAAGGCTGATATTCATAAGATTCAGGCGGAGCTTGTGTCATGTCTTCCGTCGTTACCTCACTTATCAGATCTACAAAAGCTGAAGGATGAGCTGAAGAGCTCTTGGAATTCTATGGAGGTTCTTCCATCTCTGTCCCGCTGGCATCTCTTGGAGTTACTCGCAAGTTGTTTGCCACAGAGGTTTACCCATCCCAATGAAACAAGTTTGTCTGTTCTTGTAAGTAGTCTACAGCTTGCTGAATTACTTGATCACATTTTTTTACTTTAGCTATAAGAGTGCTACTGCTTTGTGTTAAGGTCAGGGAGATAACATATCTGAAGCTGACCAAGATTTCACTTCAAGAGGTTTATATCAGTAAAAATCTGAAAACCAGTGGTTGCTGGAAAAGCAGTAGCATTCAGGCAGTGCCAGTTTATGAGACTAAGAACATTAGTCTCCCAGGGCTATACTATATTTTTTCTGCTATATATCAATAGAACTATAGAAGCTTGCATTGACTTCTGCTGCTCATTAAAACAAAAGAACATTAGTTTATGTACTACTCACCCAAATTAATTAAAGTGTAATTACTAGCATTGTAGCCTTGTAGGTTAAGTCTCGTTAAAAGAAAAGAACATTAGTTTATCCATTACTCACCCAAATTAGTGAAAGTGTAATTACTAGCATTGTAGGTCAAGTCAAGCTATTTGATCTTATAGTGATGAATTTATTTAAGATAATATTGATAAAAATATATTTACCTTTCACTGGAGTTCTCTAGCAAAGGATGGTAATTTGGTCATCTGTTCTGGTCAGATTATGCGATGCATTGCTTTTGAAAGTGGCTCATAACTTGTGTGTTCAGAACTGGAGACAACAACCTTTCTTGTTTTCATTTTGTGCAGCAAAGCATGAAGGAGGATATAGCAAACCTGATCGTCCCGCAACTGATCAGACCAATTGCGCGGTGGCCATTCTACGCCTTCTTGGGAGGAGCCATGTTCTGCCTTCTCGCCAGCAGTACTTGCCACCTTCTGTCCTGCCATTCTCGCCGCCTAGCGTACATTATGCTTCGGCTTGATTACGCAGGCATTGCAGCTCTAATCGCCACATCCTTCTACCCTCCAGTATACTATTCTTTCATGTGCTACCCCTTCTTTTGCAACATGTACCTCAGTTTCATAACCATCCTAGGAGTGGCAACTATCGCGTTCTCTCTACTTCCGGTCTTCCAGAACCCTGAGTTCAGAACCATCAGAGCATGCCTCTTCTTTGGCATGGGTGCATCTGGTGTGATACCTGTTCTTCACAAGCTGGTCCTCTTCTGGCACCAACCGGAAGCATTGCACACGACCGGATATGAAGTTTTGATGGGGCTCTTCTACGGGCTGGGAGCACTGGTATATGCGACCCGGGTACCTGAGCGCTGGATGCCTGGGAAGTTTGACGTCGCTGGGCACAGTCACCAGCTGTTCCACGTCTTGGTTGTTGCCGGAGCCTACACACACTACCACGCAGGGCTGGTGTACCTCAAGTGGAGAGACGTGCAAGGCTGCTGAAAGGTGTTGCATCGTTGAGGATGTGGATAGATTGTAGATTCCGTGAATTCAGGCTGAAGATCGTGGTCTGTTGTAAATTTGTAACAGTAAACATGAACAATTGCTACAAGTCTACAAGGTAGCCGGGCTTTAATGAATAATCAATTGAAGACTAGTATTTATGCTATTACTAAATATTCGTGTGATTGATGCGATATTTCATTTTCAGTCTCCGTCCTGCTAATTCATGTACAGTTACTGGCCGGGGGCTCCTCGTAGCTGTATGCCTGTATGTGGTTCATCTTTGCATCAGTGTTTTTGGTCATTTGTCAGGTTGGAGAGAACAGGCAACATGTACAGTTTATACGTGTTTTGTGTATTGCTATATGCCTATATGAGCCAAGTGCAGTGGGCCAGTAGCTAACAGAGGGGCGATACATGTGGTCAAATATCTATATCATCTCAGAATTTGGATTTGTCAGATTAAAAAAAAGAATTTGGATTTGTCAAAGTCTGGATATGGAATAGGGCCTTGTTTAGATGCTAAATTTTCCTCCAAATTCCACTATGCAAAAAGAAGATTTTCCATCACATCAAAATGCCGGCACATGCATGGAGTACTAAATGTAGATGAAATAAAAAAACTAATTGCACAGTTTAGTTGTACTTTGCGAGACGAATCTTTTGAGTCTAATTAGTCAATGTTTGGACAAAAATTCACAAATACAAACGAAATACTACAGTGAGGAATCTTTTACTGTGCAGATTTTGGACCTCCCGATTTGGGGCAACTAAACACGGCCTAGATGGTAAATTTAATAATAATTTATTTATGGTGAGACTAATAATATAATAAGATGTTTCCTATCACAATTATAACCACGTACATGCCGTATATAGCTATGGACCTACATGGCACTTCTTGTCAAGTTAAAGACTGGTCATAAATTTTACCCTTCCTACTAGTATGGGCATGCCTTGTTGCATGAAAAATATAAGCATTAAATAAAATAAAAACAAAATCATGTTACTCTGTTCAGGTCCTGTCCGATTCCGACTTTGCAATGCGTCAGGATTAAACAATGTTAGTTGACTAGGAAACTCTATATGTTTTGGAAACAGCAAGCATGTACTCCTATTTTCTATTTCGTCAAGGTGGTAGGACCGTAGGCGTAGAGGACTCCGAGTTGGATACACTTCGTCGAGTACCGCAGGCCTAGGGGCGCGAGCCTACCCATCTTATCGAACGCAACCAGCGGCATGGAGCTTATGGAGCTTCTGGAGGAGCTCGTGGAAGAGATCTTTCTCCGCATACCGCCGGACGAACTGGCGTATCTTATCCGCGCCACCCTCGTCTCCAAGTCATGGTTCCGCATCCTCTCAGACCGCAGCTTCCTTCGCAGGTACCGCGTGTTCCACCGAACGCCGCCCTTGCTCGGCTACCTCCACAACCTCTACTCCCGTCCTGGCCGGATCCCTCGGTTTGTCCAGACGACATCCACGGCCCCACTCTTCTCCGAGCAGGTGCTTGGTAGCAGCTGCTGGTGGGCCATCGACTGCCGCCATGGCCGCGTGCTGATCCGTACCTTCAAGCCATCGACCTGTGCGTTCGAGCCAGCTCGAAAAACCTCCGAACCTCTGCTCCATTAGTATACAGCGCATCGCAGCTCTCGTGAGACTAGGCTAACCTTAAACTTGTGCTTTAGCGTGAGATAGACGAGGGATTTTTTTTCAACGCGCAGATAAATTAGACCTCTTTCGGCCAACAACTCCGCCCAAGAAGGTTCGAACTCTGACAAGCAGGGTGCAAAGCGCACAGCTAGACCATCTGGTCTAGCGTTCGCTTTTACACTCTAGGTACTTAGTCTTTGCCTCCTTTTTCTTTAACATGACCACACCCTTAGCAAACATGCATATTTCCATTAGTTTTGTGATCATAAATGTAAACCCATGGAAGGTTCTCCTATGTTAAACTTTAATGATTCATATCTAAAAATTTCCTTGAAAAATAGATTAAGACCATATGATTTGGCATTGTTAGATTATTACGAGAATGACTCTATAATATGCATTTATTTATATTTCAGACTTTATAGATATTTGCTAGTCAAGGTTAGAACAAAAAATAGCATATATAGGAAAACTAGGCTTATATTTGTGATCAGATTAACCTTATAAGTTCAACCCTTTGTTTCCTTTATGACATGGATGTAAGTCCCTGCATCGTTCCTTTCCAGATATTGCTAAGGACAGACTGTCGCCGCCATGAAGATGCAACGATGCATCATCAACATGATACTCTTAGCTATTGTCCTGATCCGTACCTTCAAGCCATCGACCTGTGCCTTCGAGCCAGCTCGAAAAACCTCCGAACCTCTGCTCCATTAGTACACAGCGCATCGCAGCTCTTGTGAGACTAGGCTAACCTTAAACTTGTGCTTTAGCGTGAGATAGACGAGGGATTTTTTTCAACGCGCAGATAAATTAGACCTCTTTTGGCCAACAACTCCGCCCAAGAAGGTTCGAACTCTGACAAGCAGGGTGCAAAGCGCACAGCTAGACCATCTGGTCTAACGTTCGCTTTTACACTCTAGGTACTTAGCCTTTGCCTCCTTTTTCTTTAACATGACCACACCCTTAGCAAACATGCATATTTCCATTAGTTTTGTGATCATAAATGTAAACCCATGGAAGGTTCTCCTATGTTAAACTTTAATAATTCATATCTAAAAATTTCCTTGAAAAATAGATTAAGACCATATGATTTGGCATTGTTAGATTATTACGAGAATGACTCTATAATATGCATTTATTTATATTTCAGACTTTATAGATATTTGCTAGTCAAGGTTAGAACAAAAAATAGCATATATAGGAAAACTAGGCTTATATTTGTGATCAGATTAACCTTATAAGTTCAACCCTTTGTTTCCTTTATGATATGGATGTAAGTCCCTGCATTGTTCCTTTCCAGATATTGCTAAGGACAGACTGTCGCCGCCATGAAGATGCAACGATGCATCATCAACATGATACTCTTAGCTATTGTCCTGATCCGTACCTTCAAGCCATCGACTTGTGCCTTCGAGCCAGCTCGAAAAACCTCCGAACCTCTGCTCCATTAGTACACAGCGCATCGCAGCTCTCGTGAGACTAGGCTAACCTTAAACTTGTGCTTTAGCGTAAGATAGACGAGGGATTTTTTTTCAACGCGCAGATAAATTAGACCTCTTTCGGCCAACAACTCCGCCCAAGAAGGTTCGAACTCTGACAAGCAGGGTGCAAAGCGCACAGCTAGACCATCTGGTCTAGCGTTCGCTTTTACACTCTAGGTTCTTAGCCTTTGCCTCCTTTTTCTTTAACATGACCACACCCTTAGCAAACATGCATATTTCCATTAGTTTTGTGATCATAAATGTAAACCCATGGAAGGTTCTCCTATGTTAAACTTTAATGATTCATATCTAAAAATTTCCTTGAAAAATAGATTAAGACCATATGATTTGGCATTGTTAGATTATTACGAGAATGACTCTATAATATGCATTTATTTATATTTTAGACTTTATAGATATTTGCTAGTCAAGGTTAGAACAAAAAATAGCATATATAGGAAAACTAGGCTTATATTTGTGATCAGATTAACCTTATAAGTTCAACCCTTTGTTTCCTTCATGACATGGATGTAAGTCCCTGCATTGTTCCTTTCCAGATATTGCTAAGGACAGACTGTCGCCGCCATGAAGATGCAACGATGCATCATCAACATGATACTCTTAGCTATTGTCCTGATCCGTACCTTCAAGCCATCGACCTGTGCCTTCGAGCCAGCTCGAAAAACCTCCGAACCTCTGCTCCATTAGTACACAGCGCATCGCAGCTCTCGTGAGACTAGGCTAACCTTAAACTTGTGCTTTAGCGTAAGATAGACGAGGGATTTTTTTTCAACGTGCAGATAAATTAGACCTCTTTCGGCCAACAACTCCGCCCAAGAAGGTTCGAACTCTGACAAATAGGGTGCAAAGCGCACAGCTAGACCATCTGGTCTAGCGTTCGCTTTTACACTCTAGGTACTTAGCCTTTGCCTCCTTTTTCTTTAACATGACCACACCCTTAGCAAACATGCATATTTCCATTAGTTTTGTGATCATAAATGTAAACCCATGGAAGGTTCTCCTATGTTAAACTTTAATGATTCGTATCTAAAAATTTCCTTGAAAAATAGATTAAGACCATATGATTTGGCATTGTTAGATTATTACGAGAATGACTCTATAATATGCATTTATTTATATTTTAGACTTTATAGATATTTGCTAGTCAAGGTTAGAACAAAAATAGCATATATAGGAAAACTAGGCTTATATTTGTGATCAGATTAACCTTATAAGTTCAACCCTTTGTTTCCTTTATGACATGGATGTAAGTCCCTGCATTGTTCCTTTCCAGATATTGCTAAGGACAGACTGTCACCGCCATGAAGATGCAACGATGCATCATCAACATGATACTCTTAGCTATTGTCCTGATCCGTACCTTCAAGCCATCGACCTGTGCCTTCGAGCCAGCTCGAAAAACCTCCGAACCTCTGCTCCATTAGTACACAGCGCATCGCAGCTCTCGTGAGACTAGGCTAACCTTAAACTTGTGCTTTAGCGTGAGATAGACGAGGGATTTTTTTTCAACGCGCAGATAAATTAGACCTCTTTCGGCCAACAACTCCGTCCAAGAAGGTTCGAACTCTGACAAGCAGGGTGCAAAGCGCACAGCTAGACCATCTGGTCTAGCGTTCGCTTTTACACTCTAGGTACTTAGCCTTTGCCTCCTTTTTCTTTAACATGACCACACCCTTAGCAAACATGCATATTTCCATTAGTTCTGTGATCATAAATGTAAACCCATGGAAGGTTCTCCTATGTTAAACTTTAATGATTCATATCTAAAAATTTCCTTGAAAAATAGATTAAGACCATATGATTTGGCATTGTTAGATTATTACGAGAATGACTCTATAATATGCATTTATTTATATTTCAGACTTTATAGATATTTGCTAGTCAAGGTTAGAACAAAAAATAGCATATATAGGAAAACTAGGCTTATATTTGTGATCAGATTAACCTTATAAGTTCAACCCTTTGTTTCCTTTATGACATGGATGTAAGTCCCTGCATTGTTCCTTTCCAGATATTGCTAAGGACAGACTGTCGCCGCCATGAAGATGCAACGATGCATCATCAACATGATACTCTTAGCTATTGTCCTGATCCGTACCTTCAAGCCATCGACCTGTGCCTTCGAGCCAGCTCGAAAAACCTCCGAACCTCTGCTCCATTAGTACACAGCGCATCGCAGCTCTCGTGAGACTAGGCTAACCTTAAACTTGTGCTTTAGCATGAGATAGACGAGAGATTTTTTTTCAACGTGCAGATAAATTAGACCTCTTTCGGCCAACAACTCCGCCCAAGAAGGTTCGAACTCTGACAAGCAGGGTGCAAAGCGCACAGCTAGACCATCTGGTCTAGCGTTCGCTTTTACACTCTAGGTACTTAGCCTTTGCCTCCTTTTTCTTTAACATGACCACACCCTTAGCAAACATGCATATTTCCATTAGTTTTGTGATCATAAAT
Source organism: Saccharum hybrid cultivar R570 (assembly GCA_038087645.1). NCBI lineage: Eukaryota > Viridiplantae > Streptophyta > Magnoliopsida > Poales > Poaceae > Saccharum > Saccharum hybrid cultivar. The sequence goes on along the minus strand of JAQSUU010000043.1, from coordinate 9,336,507 downwards.
GTAAACCCATGGAAGGTTCTCCTATGTTAAACTTTAATGATTCATATCTAAAAATTTCCTTGAAAAATAGATTAAGACCATATGATTTGGCATTGTTAGATTATTACGAGAATGACTCTATAATATGCATTTATTTATATTTTAGACTTTATAGATATTTGCTAGTCAAGGTTAGAACAAAAAATAGCATATATAGGAAAACTAGGCTTATATTTGTGATCAGATTAACCTTATAAGTTCAACCCTTTGTTTCCTTTATGACATAGATGTAAGTCCCTGCATTGTTCCTTTCCAGATATTGCTAAGGACAGACTGTCGCCGCCATGAAGATGCAACGATGCATCATCAACATGATACTCTTAGCTATTGTCCTGATCCGTACCTTCAAGCCATCGACCTGTGCCTTCGAGCCAGCTCGAAAAACCTCCGAACCTCTGCTCCATTAGTACACAGCGCATCGCAGCTCTCGTGAGACTAGGCTAACCTTAAACTTGTGCTTTAGCGTGAGATAGACGAGGGATTTTTTTCAACGCGCAGATAAATTAGACCTCTTTCGACCAACAACTCCGCCCAAGAAGGTTCGAACTCTGACAAGCAGGGTGCAAAGCGCACAGCTAGACCATCTGGTCTAGCGTTCGCTTTTACACTCTAGGTACTTAGCCTTTGCCTCCTTTTTCTTTAACATGACCACACCCTTAGCAAACATGCATATTTCCATTAGTTCTGTGATCATAAATGTAAACCCATGTAAGGTTCTCCTATGTTAAACTTTAATGATTCATATCTAAAAATTTCCTTGAAAAATAGATTAAGACCATATGATTTGGCATTGTTAGATTATTACGAGAATGACTCTATAATATGCATTTATTTATATTTCAGACTTTATAGATATTTGCTAGTCAAGGTTAGAACAAAAAATAGCATATATAGGAAAACTAGGCTTATATTTGTGATCAGATTAACCTTATAAGTTCAACCCTTTGTTTCCTTTATGACATGGATGTAAGTCCCTGCATTGATCCTTTCCAGATATTGCTAAGGACAGACTGTCGCCGCCATGAAGATGCAACGATGCATCATCAACATGATACTCTTAGCTATTGTCCTGATCCGTACCTTCAAGCCATCGACCTGTGCCTTCGAGCCAGCTCGAAAAACCTCCGAACCTCTGCTCCATTAGTACACAGCGCATCGCAGCTCTCGTGAGACTAGGCTAACCTTAAACTTGTGCTTTAGCGTGAGATAGACGAGGGATTTTTTTTCAACGCGCAGATAAATTAGACCTCTTTCGGCCAACAATTCCGCCCAAGAAGGTTCGAACTCTGACAAGCAGGATGCAAAGCGCAAAGCAAGACCATCTGGTCTAGCGTTCGCTTTTACACTCTAGGTACTTAGCCTTTGCCTCCTTTTTCTTTAACATGACCACACCCTTAGCAAACATGCATATTTCCATTAGTTTTGTGATCATAAATGTAAACCCATGGAAGGTTCTCCTATGTTAAACTTTAATGATTCATATCTAAAAATTTCCTTGAAAAATAGATTAAGACCATATGATTTGGCATTGTTAGATTATTACGAGAATGACTCTATAATATGCATTTATTTATATTTTAGACTTTATAGATATTTGCTAGTCAAGGTTAGAACAAAAAATAGCATATATAGGAAAACTAGGCTTATATTTGTGATCAGATTAACCTTATAAGTTCAACCCTTTGTTTTCTTTATGACATGGATGTAAGTCCCTGCATTGTTCCTTTCCAAATATTGCTAAGGACAGACTGTCGCCGCCATGAAGATGCAACGATGCATCATCAACATGATACTCTTAGCTATTGTCCTGATCCGTACCTTCAAGCCATCGACCTGTGCCTTCGAGCCAGCTCAAAAAACCTCCGAACCTCTGCTCCATTAGTACACAGCGCATCGCAGCTCTCGTGAGACTAGGCTAACCTTAAACTTGTGCTTTAGCGTGAGATAGACGAGGGATTTTTTTTCAACGCGCAGATAAATTAGACCTCTTTCGGCCAACAACTCCGCCCAAGAAGGTTCGAACTCTGACAAGCAGGGTGCAAAGCGCACAGCTAGACCATCTGGTCTAGCGTTCGCTTTTACACTCTAGGTACTTAGCCTTTGCCTCCTTTTTCTTTAACATGACCACACCCTTAGCAAACATGCATATTTCCATTAGTTCTGTGATCATAAATGTAAACCCATGTAAGGTTCTCCTATGTTAAACTTTAATGATTCATATCTAAAAATTTCCTTGAAAAATAGATTAAGACCATATGATTTGGCATTGTTAGATTATTACGAGAATGACTCTATAATATGCATTTATTTATATTTCAGACTTTATAGATATTTGCTAGTCAAGGTTAGAACAAAAAATAGCATATATAGGAAAACTAGGCTTATATTTGTGATCAGATTAACCTTATAAGTTCAACCCTTTGTTTCCTTTATGACATGGATGTAAGTCCCTGCATTGATCCTTTCCAGATATTGCTAAGGACAGACTGTCGCCGCCATGAAGATGCAACGATGCATCATCAACATGATACTCTTAGCTATTGTCCTGATCCGTACCTTCAAGCCATCGACCTGTGCCTTCGAGCCAGCTCGAAAAACCTCCGAACCTCTGCTCCATTAGTACACAGCGCATCGCAGCTCTCGTGAGACTAGGCTAACCTTAAACTTGTGCTTTAGCGTGAGATAGACGAGGGATTTTTTTTCAACGCGCAGATAAATTAGACCTCTTTCGGCCAACAATTCCGCCCAAGAAGGTTCGAACTCTGACAAGCAGGATGCAAAGCGCAAAGCAAGACCATCTGGTCTAGCGTTCGCTTTTACACTCTAGGTACTTAGCCTTTGCCTCCTTTTTCTTTAACATGACCACACCCTTAGCAAACATGCATATTTCCATTAATTTTGTGATCATAAATGTAAACCCATGGAAGGTTCTCCTATGTTAAACTTTAATGATTCATATCTAAAAATTTCCTTGAAAAATAGATTAAGACCATATGATTTGGCATTGTTAGATTATTACGAGAATGACTCTATAATATGCATTTATTTATATTTTAGACTTTATAGATATTTGCTAGTCAAGGTTAGAACAAAAAATAGCATATATAGGAAAACTAGGCTTATATTTGTGATCAGATTAACCTTATAAGTTCAACCCTTTGTTTTCTTTATGACATGGATGTAAGTCCCTGCATTGTTCCTTTCCAAATATTGCTAAGGACATACTGTCGCCGCCATGAAGATGCAACGATGCATCATCAACATGATACTCTTAGCTATTGTCCTGATCCGTACCTTCAAGCCATCGACCTGTGCCTTCGAGCCAGCTCAAAAAACCTCCGAACCTCTGCTCCATTAGTACACAGCGCATCGCAGCTCTCGTGAGACTAGGCTAACCTTAAACTTGTGCTTTAGCGTGAGATAGACGAGGGATTTTTTTTCAACGCGCAGATAAATTAGACCTCTTTCGGCCAACAACTCCGCCCAAGAAGGTTCGAACTCTGACAAGCAGGGTGCAAAGCGCACAGCTAGACCATCTGGTCTAGCGTTCGCTTTTACACTCTAGGTACTTAGCCTTTGCCTCCTTTTTCTTTAACATGACCACACCCTTAGCAAACATGCATATTTCCATTAGTTCTGTGATCATAAATGTAAACCCATGTAAGGTTCTCCTATGTTAAACTTTAATGATTCATATCTAAAAATTTCCTTGAAAAATAGATTAAGACCATATGATTTGGCATTGTTAGATTATTACGAGAATGACTCTATAATATGTATTTATTTATATTTCAGACTTTATAGATATTTGCTAGTCAAGGTTAGAACAAAAAATAGCATATATAGGAAAACTAGGCTTATATTTGTGATCAGATTAACCTTATAAGTTCAACCCTTTGTTTCCTTTATGACATGGATGTAAGTCCCTGCATTGATCCTTTCCAGATATTGCTAAGGACAGACTGTCGCCGCCATGAAGATGCAACGATGCATCATCAACATGATACTCTTAGCTATTGTCCTGATCCGTACCTTCAAGCCATCGACCTGTGCCTTCGAGCCAGCTCGAAAAACCTCCGAACCTCTGCTCCATTAGTACACAGCGCATCGCAGCTCTCGTGAGACTAGGCTAACCTTAAACTTGTGCTTTAGCGTGAGATAGACGAGGGATTTTTTTTCAACGCGCAGATAAATTAGACCTCTTTCGGCCAACAATTCCGCCCAAGAAGGTTCGAACTCTGACAAACAGGATGCAAAGCGCAAAGCAAGACCATCTGGTCTAGCGTTCGCTTTTACACTCTAGGTACTTAGCCTTTGCCTCCTTTTTCTTTAACATGACCACACCCTTAGCAAACATGCATATTTCCATTAGTTTTGTGATCATAAATGTAAACCCATGGAAGGTTCTCCTATGTTAAACTTTAATGATTCATATCTAAAAATTTCCTTGAAAAATAGATTAAGACCATATGATTTGGCATTGTTAGATTATTACGAGAATGACTCTATAATATGCATTTATTTATATTTTAGACTTTATAGATATTTGCTAGTCAAGGTTAGAACAAAAAATAGCATATATAGGAAAACTAGGCTTATATTTGTGATCAGATTAACCTTATAAGTTCAACCCTTTGTTTTCTTTATGACATGGATGTAAGTCCCTGCATTGTTCCTTTCCAAATATTGCTAAGGACAGACTGTCGCCGCCATGAAGATGCAACGATGCATCATCAACATGATACTCTTAGCTATTGTCCTGATCCGTACCTTCAAGCCATCGACCTGTGCCTTCGAGCCAGCTCAAAAAACCTCCGAACCTCTGCTCCATTAGTACACAGCGCATCGCAGCTCTCGTGAGACTAGGCTAACCTTAAACTTGTGCTTTAGCGTGAGATAGACGAGGGATTTTTTTTCAACGCGCAGATAAATTAGACCTCTTTCGGCCAACAACTCCGCCCAAGAAGGTTCGAACTCTGACAAGCAGGGTGCAAAGCGCACAGCTAGACCATCTGGTCTAGCGTTCGCTTTTACACTCTAGGTACTTAGCCTTTGCCTCCTTTTTCTTTAACATGACCACACCCTTAGCAAACATGCATATTTCCATTAGTTCTGTGATCATAAATGTAAACCCATGTAAGGTTCTCCTATGTTAAACTTTAATGATTCATATCTAAAAATTTCCTTGAAAAATAGATTAAGACCATATGATTTGGCATTGTTAGATTATTACGAGAATGACTCTATAATATGCATTTATTTATATTTCAGACTTTATAGATATTTGCTAGTCAAGGTTAGAACAAAAAATAGCATATATAGGAAAACTAGGCTTATATTTGTGATCAGATTAACCTTATAAGTTCAACCCTTTGTTTCCTTTATGACATGGATGTAAGTCCCTGCATTGATCCTTTCCAGATATTGCTAAGGACAGACTGTCGCCGCCATGAAGATGCAACGATGCATCATCAACATGATACTCTTAGCTATTGTCCTGATCCGTACCTTCAAGCCATCGACCTGTGCCTTCGAGCCAGCTCGAAAAACCTCCGAACCTCTGCTCCATTAGTACACAGCGCATCGCAGCTCTCGTGAGACTAGGCTAACCTTAAACTTGTGCTTTAGCGTGAGATAGACGAGGGATTTTTTTTCAACGCGCAGATAAATTAGACCTCTTTCGGCCAACAATTCCGCCCAAGAAGGTTCGAACTCTGACAAGCAGGATGCAAAGCGCAAAGCAAGACCATCTGGTCTAGCGTTCGCTTTTACACTCTAGGTACTTAGACTTTGCCTCCTTTTTCTTTAACATGACCACACCCTTAGCAAACATGCATATTTCCATTAGTTTTGTGATCATAAATGTAAACCCATGGAAGGTTCTCCTATGTTAAACTTTAATGATTCATATCTAAAAATTTCCTTGAAAAATAGATTAAGACCATATGATTTGGCATTGTTAGATTATTACGAGAATGACTCTATAATATGCATTTATTTATATTTTAGACTTTATAGATATTTGCTAGTCAAGGTTAGAACAAAAAATAGCATATATAGGAAAACTAGGCTTATATTTGTGATCAGATTAACCTTATAAGTTCAACCCTTTGTTTTCTTTATGACATGGATGTAAGTCCCTGCATTGTTCCTTTCCAAATATTGCTAAGGACATACTGTCGCCGCCATGAAGATGCAACGATGCATCATCAACATGATACTCTTAGCTATTGTCCTGATCCGTACCTTCAAGCCATCGACCTGTGCCTTCGAGCCAGCTCAAAAAACCTCCGAACCTCTGCTCCATTAGTACACAGCGCATCGCAGCTCTCGTGAGACTAGGCTAACCTTAAACTTGTGCTTTAGCGTGAGATAGACGAGGGATTTTTTTTCAACGCGCAGATAAATTAGACCTCTTTCGGCCAACAACTCCGCCCAAGAAGGTTCGAACTCTGACAAGCAGGGTGCAAAGCGCACAGCTAGACCATCTGGTCTAGCGTTCGCTTTTACACTCTAGGTACTTAGCCTTTGCCTCCTTTTTCTTTAACATGACCACACCCTTAGCAAACATGCATATTTCCATTAGTTCTGTGATCATAAATGTAAACCCATGTAAGGTTCTCCTATGTTAAACTTTAATGATTCATATCTAAAAATTTCCTTGAAAAATAGATTAAGACCATATGATTTGGCATTGTTAGATTATTACGAGAATGACTCTATAATATGTATTTATTTATATTTCAGACTTTATAGATATTTGCTAGTCAAGGTTAGAACAAAAAATAGCATATATAGGAAAACTAGGCTTATATTTGTGATCAGATTAACCTTATAAGTTTAACCCTTTGTTTCCTTTATGACATGGATGTAAGTCCCTGCATTGATCCTTTCCAGATATTGCTAAGGACAGACTGTCGCCGCCATGAAGATGCAACGATGCATCATCAACATGATACTCTTAGCTATTGTCCTGATCCGTACCTTCAAGCCATCGACCTGTGCCTTCGAGCCAGCTCGAAAAACCTCCGAACCTCTGCTCCATTAGTACACAGCGCATCGCAGCTCTCGTGAGACTAGGCTAACCTTAAACTTGTGCTTTAGCGTGAGATAGACGAGGGATTTTTTTTCAACGCGCAGATAAATTAGACCTCTTTCGGCCAACAATTCCGCCCAAGAAGGTTCGAACTCTGACAAGCAGGATGCAAAGCGCAAAGCAAGACCATCTGGTCTAGCGTTCGCTTTTACACTCTAGGTACTTAGCCTTTGCCTCCTTTTTCTTTAACATGACCACACCCTTAGCAAACATGCATATTTCCATTAGTTTTGTGATCATAAATGTAAACCCATGGAAGGTTCTCCTATGTTAAACTTTAATGATTCATATCTAAAAATTTCCTTGAAAAATAGATTAAGACCATATGATTTGGCATTGTTAGATTATTACGAGAATGACTCTATAATATGCATTTATTTATATTTTAGACTTTATAGATATTTGCTAGTCAAGGTTAGAACAAAAAATAGCATATATAGGAAAACTAGGCTTATATTTGTGATCAGATTAACCTTATAAGTTCAACCCTTTGTTTTCTTTATGACATGGATGTAAGTCCCTGCATTGTTCCTTTCCAAATATTGCTAAGGACAGACTGTCGCCGCCATGAAGATGCAACGATGCATCATCAACATGATACTCTTAGCTATTGTCCTGATCCGTACCTTCAAGCCATCGACCTGTGCCTTCGAGCCAGCTCAAAAAACCTCCGAACCTCTGCTCCATTAGTACACAGCGCATCGCAGCTCTCGTGAGACTAGGCTAACCTTAAACTTGTGCTTTAGCGTGAGATAGACGAGGGATTTTTTTTCAACGCGCAGATAAATTAGACCTCTTTCGGCCAACAACTCCGCCCAAGAAGGTTCGAACTCTGACAAGCAGGGTGCAAAGCGCACAGCTAGACCATCTGGTCTAGCGTTCGCTTTTACACTCTAGGTACTTAGCCTTTGCCTCCTTTTTCTTTAACATGACCACACCCTTAGCAAACATGCATATTTCCATTAGTTCTGTGATCATAAATGTAAACCCATGTAAGGTTCTCCTATGTTAAACTTTAATGATTCATATCTAAAAATTTCCTTGAAAAATAGATTAAGACCATATGATTTGGCATTGTTAGATTATTACGAGAATGACTCTATAATATGCATTTATTTATATTTCAGACTTTATAGATATTTGCTAGTCAAGGTTAGAACAAAAAATAGCATATATAGGAAAACTAGGCTTATATTTGTGATCAGATTAACCTTATAAGTTCAACCCTTTGTTTCCTTTATGACATGGATGTAAGTCCCTGCATTGATCCTTTCCAGATATTGCTAAGGACAGACTGTCGCCGCCATGAAGATGCAACGATGCATCATCAACATGATACTCTTAGCTATTGTCCTGATCCGTACCTTCAAGCCATCGACCTGTGCCTTCGAGCCAGCTCGAAAAACCTCCGAACCTCTGCTCCATTAGTACACAGCGCATCGCAGCTCTCGTGAGACTAGGCTAACCTTAAACTTGTGCTTTAGCGTGAGATAGACGAGGGATTTTTTTTCAACGCGCAGATAAATTAGACCTCTTTCGGCCAACAATTCCGCCCAAGAAGGTTCGAACTCTGACAAGCAGGATGCAAAGCGCAAAGCAAGACCATCTGGTCTAGCGTTCGCTTTTACACTCTAGGTACTTAGCCTTTGCCTCCTTTTTCTTTAACATGACCACACCCTTAGCAAACATGCATATTTTCATTAGTTTTGTGATCATAAATGTAAACCCATGGAAGGTTCTCCTATGTTAAACTTTAATGATTCATATCTAAAAATTTCCTTGAAAAATAGATTAAGACCATATGATTTGGCATTGTTAGATTATTACGAGAATGACTCTATAATATGCATTTATTTATATTTTAGACTTTATAGATATTTGCTAGTCAAGGTTAGAACAAAAAATAGCATATATAGGAAAACTAGGCTTATATTTGTGATCAGATTAACCTTATAAGTTCAACCCTTTGTTTTCTTTATGACATGGATGTAAGTCCCTGCATTGTTCCTTTCCAAATATTGCTAAGGACAGACTGTCGCCGCCATGAAGATGCAACGATGCATCATCAACATGATACTCTTAGCTATTGTCCTGATCCGTACCTTCAAGCCATCGACCTGTGCCTTCGAGCCAGCTCAAAAAACCTCCGAACCTCTGCTCCATTAGTACACAGCGCATCGCAGCTCTCGTGAGACTAGGCTAACCTTAAACTTGTGCTTTAGCGTGAGATAGACGAGGGATTTTTTTTCAACGCGCAGATAAATTAGACCTCTTTCGGCCAACAACTCCGCCCAAGAAGGTTCGAACTCTGACAAACAGGGTGCAAAGCGCACAGCTAGACCATCTGGTCTAGCGTTCGCTTTTACACTCTAGGTACTTAGCCTTTGCCTCCTTTTTCTTTAACATGACCACACCCTTAGCAAACATGCATATTTCCATTAGTTCTGTGATCATAAATGTAAACCCATGTAAGGTTCTCCTATGTTAAACTTTAATGATTCATATCTAAAAATTTCCTTGAAAAATAGATTAAGACCATATGATTTGGCATTGTTAGATTATTACGAGAATGACTCTATAATATGCATTTATTTATATTTCAGACTTTATAGATATTTGCTAGTCAAGGTTAGAACAAAAAATAGCATATATAGGAAAACTAGGCTTATATTTGTGATCAGATTAACCTTATAAGTTCAACCCTTTGTTTCCTTTATGACATGGATGTAAGTCCCTGCATTGATCCTTTCCAGATATTGCTAAGGACAGACTGTCGCCGCCATGAAGATGCAACGATGCATCATCAACATGATACTCTTAGCTATTGTTGTCTTCTTGATGATTATATAGTGCTTTTGTCTTAGTTTGAGAGTTAAAAAGGAGTAGGTGGCCAATTACTATGTTTAGCTTATAAGTTGTCGTGCGGCTGTGTCTATTGCTATGCTCCTGTTGCGTGGGTGGACGAATGGAATCTGAGTGAAAGTCTTGCCCGGCTTTTTGCTCAGTCCGACTGCAATGGCGCAACTTGTGTCATCTACCTTCTTGGTGGCGTCATCAACGATTCCTTTGTGTTTTGCTAGTTGTCGTTGGTCTTAGAGCGAAAGCACTTTCTTGCATGCTGCTTCGTGCAATGACGGTTGCGTCCATAGATATCACTCCCCTTCTTGAAGGTGTCGTTGAAGCACTCCTGTCACATGTGCCTCCGCTTGATCTTCTGCCTCTCTCGCCGGATTGGCTCCTTGTTGTGCTTGTGTGCCTCATACATCTCTTCGTAGTGGTTTGCTGTAGTGTTTGGCTTTGCCGCAGTTGCTTGGTTTACGTGGCAGATGCTTTGCAGCTACTGTTCCTCTCCCGTCGGATGCTTGGACACCGTTGGATTCCATGGCGGATGTTTTGCTATCGTTGTCAGTTTGCTCTCCTCTTTGGCAAATGCCTTTCTACCAAGAACACGTTGGCCCCCTCCTTGACGGATGCTTTGTCGCTCGAGATCACTTGGTCTACGCCGACGGAATGCTTTGCCACCGTTACCGTTGGATGCTCGTCTATGTATCTTTTCTGGGTGGATACTTTGCCACCACGGCATAGTCACCTTTGTTGGCAACTATTCTGTTGATGTCATTTGTTCTCATAGGCTCAATTTGGTAGGGTTTTTGGTGTTCAGGGTCGTCGTTGCTTTTCTTTTTGTCTTGTTGCTTTGCTTTGTTCCAAATCGCTTATCACTGGCTTGGTAGTTTATAATTTGTATTTTGAGGGCTCTCTCGTAGGTGTGTCGTATAATTCTCTTCTTATTAATGAAACACGTGCTAGGCCACGTTGGCGAAAACAAATTATTAACATCCTGTTCATCAGAGATCAAGGTCAAAACATCCAAAGATTTCTCAAAGAAATGTAGTGCTAATGCAACCTTGCTCTCTTTTGTTGGTAAAAAATATCCAAAGATTTGTCAAAGAAATATGGTGCTAATGCAAGCTTGCTCTCTTTTTGTTGGGTCGCCCATGAGAATTTGATAATGATGCAACACATAAACAAACTTATGTTGTTCAGGGTTCGTAACCACGGCTAGTGACTAGTGGTCGATGTGTGGGACCTTGGTGGTTAATAACACTCACGATGTGAGAAGGTTTATCTCAGTTCGGGCTTCGAAGCCCTACGCCCAACAGAGAGTTTTTCGTGTTAGAATGCTCAAGAGAGTTACAATCGAGAGTAGGAGAGCGAGAGGCCCTACTCAATCTAGGGTTTGGCCACTCGACGTGTTGTTCGATTGTGCCAGATCAAGGTTTACCGAAGGTGTGCTAGATCAGAATTTTTATATGATTGTGCTATATTGTTTGTCAATTATCAGAAGCTCAGAACTCAGAACTAACCAATGGTTCATGTGTTCAGTATTGTGGGCAGCAATGAGCTACCTGCCACGAGGTGTCTATTTGTAGCCTTCCATGCTTGAATTGAATAGATGAAATTGTAAAGAGGTTTAAGAGAAACGAGTTAGTCAAGCCCTTTTTAGCTTCTATAGGTGAAATTATAAAAGGGGATTAGAATTGTTGCCTCTGAGCTGACGCCTAGCTAGAGTTGGACGGACAAGATGAAGAAACAAATGGTTCCCGCTGCCATTATGTGCCAGTGTGACCCCCAAGAAATTGCGCGTAGACGCATAACACATGGACTGATGGATCTACCGCCGCCGCCGTGTATCTAGATCAATACGCATCACTTGATTACTTCGAAGAAAAAGAAAGTGAGATCTGAGATATGCTTGTGTCTCTAGTGTAACTGTGTAAGGCTATGGCACATAAAGCCGTCACGAACCCATCCAATCCAAAGTGCCAGACGTAGCATACTCTTGTCCTGTCCTGCCGATCATGATGCGTGTCCGTCCAAATTCCATCCATTACCTTACTACTCTCTCCGTCCCAACGACAGATAAAACGGGACGGAGGGAGTATAAAGTAGTAACAGTGAACGCTTATGATCTCGTAAGTTGGGTTGGTCCATCATCCGTGACTACTACTAGCGACACAGGAGCACAGGACGTGCATCAGAGAGTCCACTCTGACGTCCTCCCTGTTGTCATCGTGTTTAGTTGGTGAAAAAGTTTAGGTTCTGCTACTGTAGCACTTTTCGTTTTATTTGGCAATTTGTGTCCAATCATGGACTAATTAGGCTCAAAAGATTTGTCTCGTGATTTACAACTAAACTGTGTAATTAGTTTTTTTTCTTTCGTCTACATTTAGTACTTCATGCATGTGCCGTAAGATTTAATGTGACAGGTACTGTAGCACTTTTTGATTCGCTTTTGGTGAACTAAACAGCCTCTCAGCGTTCACATCGTCTATCTCATTGGGAAAGAGCACTAGAGCAGACAAGATCTAACAGGGCAGATGCTGCATTGCTTTGGTGAGCTACAGTATCGGTGGATTTAATTTGCCTGGTCAGTGTTACAGGTGCGTTCACCTCGCGAAAAGTAGGTGAAAAATTACTGTAGCATCTTTCGTTGTTATTTGGTAAAATTTGTTCAATCATGGACTAACTAGGCTCAAAAGATTCGTCCCGACATTTACAGACAAACTATGCAATTAGTTATCTTTTTTACCTACATTTAATGCTTCATGCATGCGTTGAAAGATTCGATGTGATGGGTGGAAGAGGAAATATTTTGGGTTTGCATGGCAACTAAACATGGCCGTAGATACAGAAGATACGCACAGCAGGACACAGTCATTCAGGCTTCCGTCGTCGACGTCGATCCACACGGTGAAAAGTTGGAGTATGTAGGTAGATCGAAAGGGGCGGAGCTCTATAATTGTCGGCCGTGGCCCAGACGAGAGACAGACGTAAAAATATCTCAGAAGAACATGCTACCACCAAGGGTCAGAACTCAGAACAATGGTTCTCGCCGGTGCACTCCTCGTCGTGGCGGCGCTCCTGGCCCAGCCGCTCGGGAGCCGCTCCGGCGACGCCGGGGCCGGGGATCTGCACCCGGTCGTGCTCGTGCCGGGCTACGGCTCCAACCAGCTGGAGGCGATGCTGACGGCGGCGTACGAGCCCCCGGCGCCTGCCTGTGCCGCCGGCGTCGCGGACCAGGGCTGGTTCCCGCTCTGGCCAAACCACACGGCGATGCGCGATGCTAGCCAGGTCCCCTGCTTCGCCGACCAGATGAGCCTCGTCTACGACGCCGGCGCCGACGACTACCGCGACGCCGACGGCGTCGCAACCCGGACCCCGTTCTTCGGCTCCGCGCGCGCCCTCATCGGGTGAGCCTGAGCCCTACGTTCCACCTACCGCACACCTGTCTCGCGTCACTTTCCGTCCTAGCATACACTGTCACGTTTTCATCGGCAGCCTGGTGCTGCCGTGCTGGTCCCACTTAATGCGTGTGACAGGACTGACGCATATGCACGGTCGATTTGTATCCCTCTGCCAGGTGGGACAGGCTGGTGCAGCAGCTGGAAGGCTTGGGCTACCGCGACGGCGAGACGCTCTACGCCGCGCCGTACGACTTCCGCTACGCTGTCGCACCTCCAGGCCACCCGTCCGCGGTGGGGGACCGCTACTTCCGCGACCTCGGGCGCCTCATCCACTCGAGCCGTCTCAACAGGGGCCGCCCGGCCATCGTGGTCGCGCACAGCTTCGGCTGCGCGCTCACGTACCAGCTCCTCCTCTCCCGCCCGCTTGCCTGGCGCCGCCGCTATGTGAAGCACGTCGTCCTCCTGGGCCCTGCGCTCGGCGGGTTCGCCGCGGGGATGTACGTCCTCAGCGCCGGCATGGACTACGGCCTCCCGAACGTCACGCGGCCGACGATGCTCCGGCTGGCGCGGAGCCAGCAGAGCGCGCTGTGGCGCCTGCCCACGCCGCTGGTGTTCGGGGACCGGCCGCTGGCGGTGACCACGACCGCCACCTACTCGGCGCGAAACATGTCGGAGTTCCTCGAGGCCATCGGTTTCGCGGATGGAGTGCGGCCTTTCTTGACGCGGGTGCTGCCGATGTGGGAGGCGCTGCCGGCGCCGATGGTGCCGGTGACCAGCGTCATCGGGTTCGGTGTCAGGACGCCCGAGACGTACGTGTTCGGGACCGATGGGCTCGAGGGGGACGCCGAGGTGCTGTACGGCGACGGCGACGGGGACATCAACATGGTAAGCCTGGCGGCTGTCGAGAGATGGTCGGAGGTGGAAGGCCAGGTCTTGAAGGTTGTTAGGTTGCCCGGCGTCCATCACGATGGTTTCTTCAGTACTGATTTCGCAGTGAAGAGCATACTGGCTGAGATATCGGAGGCAGGAGACAGTATAGAACTGATCGGCGTTGTATCGTGTCAGCAAAAATGCAGTGATTAGTGAAAATTGGTGGTCGGATCCTAAAACTTGTCGTGCCTCAGGATTGAGAATTTGAGATTAAATGGTAGGAGCACTAGTGTGAATTATGTTAGTCACGTGTGAGGATTTACATGCGTTACATTGCATGTACCTGTGCTTGTCTATGTTGAGAGGGACTTAAAAAAAAAGAAAAATAATAGTGTCCTAGCCAGGCGCTTAATTTGGTCCAAATCAAAATTTTCCTCCCGCCAGTTTTGCCAAATCATTTCCACACACATTTCGGTTTCAAGGAAGGACTTGTTTGTAGGATCTGAGCGGGTCATTAGGCCAAAAAAGTCTCTTTTACCTAAGGAAAAAAGTCTGAGAGGGTTTAAGGCCTCTAATTTTCCTCTCAATCTCTAAAACCGATAACTTAGAGCAACTCAAGAGACTCTCTATATCAGTTCTAATTTACAGGAATAAAAATTTTGGTGAAAAATACCTCCAGCAAAATTTTTAATTGGATCTCTAAATATAGATATATTGTATTCTAGATTTCTCAGTAGCAAAAGACGAAGAGCAAGGATGATTCTCTAGAGTGCGCACAAGATGTAGAAAACTTAATGTATATTTACTCAAATGACTTGATGACTTAGAGAGTAAATTTTAGAAAGACTCTTCAAGACGCTCTTACATCCTCAACTCTCGAGACCATTTAAATTACCTCTAGGTTAGATGTGTTTTTTTTAGGCGGTTTCATCTTTTATAGTTAAAAAACCCATGTAAAAACCTAATAAGATTTTCTAAGTGACAAAAAATGTTTCTAAGACCTTAGAAATTCTGAGAAAATCCTAGAGATAGACTAGGACATGAAAAAATAAAAAAAATAAAATATTAGAGCTCATGAAAATATATTTAGAAGCTTAACAAATCAGATTTAGCTCTAGGAAATAGGAACAATGACCATAAAAATCTAAAAATATATTTAGAAGCTTAACAAATGTGTTTTCAAAACCTTCCCAACAAAAATATGAGATGAAACTAGCTTGAATGCTATGAAAAATGCATTCATGGTAGTTGCATCTCATTTTATTGTTGTGAAAACTTTTTTCAAAACGTGTTTAGGCATTGATTGGAATATTTTAGGATTTTTTTAGATTTTTCAGGATATTTTTTCCCTTTTTCCTAAAGCTAAATCTATTTTTGGAAATTTCTAGAGATGTTTTCACCGGTTCTATATAGATTTTTGGTTTGTCGTGCCCCAATCTTTATATCTAGAATATCCACTAAATTTTATAAGTTTATGGACATTTTTCTAGTTTCAAATTTTATCACATGACTTATTGGAGTTTTTAATAAAAAAGGTTAAAACCACCGTCAACCACTTATAACCATGGCAGGAGGTAATTTTAACGATTTGAAAAGTTGAGAGGTAAGCCGTCCGATTCTAAAGTTACAATTAGAAAAATCATACCATGATAGTTTGAAAAAATGAAAGAGATGCAAACTAAGCGTAGTTCAACTAGTAGGGTGTTTGTGGTCAAACGTGCCCATCGACAACGAGATCCACCACCTCATATATCAGTGTATGCGTTTGTACTGTGTATTTCATTAAAAAAATAAAAAGACGTTTTCCCCCTCTTCTCTTCGGGCTGGATGTCAAGTTGCTTGATTCAGATGTTCCCACTCCTCCTGGGAATAAAACCTGTTTACGGAGACGACAGTGCGGCGAGCGGCGTGTTTGGGACGCCAACCAAACGCGCTCGTAGTCTGTTCAGCCATAATTTCTGTGCACACTTCTAGAAATGGGCTGCTCAACGGGGTCTTTTGGGCTAGGCTTGCTTAGGCCATTGTTAGCGCACATGGGCTTGAGAAGTTTGTTTGGGGGCACACACAGTGTTCAAGGGTAAGAACATATAGGCCGTTCCGAATGCACTCGAAAGAACTCTATCTGTTATTCAAACTACTAGAAAGGGCGCGCCCTGCGCTCCTGGCTGAAATTTACAGCGGCCAATATTTGCAGAACAATAAGCAGAAACATTAAAGTGGCACAATGTCTAAGTGAAATGTCTGGATGGACGATATAAAATAGATTAGTTGGTAAGATTGGGGATCGGACGTTTTAGAGACGGTAGGTGCCGTAAATAATCATGTCTAATTTACAGAATATAAATTGATACATGTATTATATGGTGGCTAACATTGGAAATGACAAAGCGATACATGAACACATATTACAGACGTTGCAGTATTTTTTGTAGGCCATGCTGTACATAGTTATTCAGGCTGTACAGTTTGGTGCTGATGGCTGTTGCCGAGGAACTTCTCCATGTCCCTGTGTCCCTCTATTGGCAGTGAATATGCTATTGTTGAGCAGTAGGAACACATGAAGCACAGGTGATCTCTGTAAAACGGAAATCAAGTGGCCAAAGGAAGAAAACGGAACTTACAACCTCTTCAAAATTTAAGTACTGATATGGTCGATGAAATCTACAACCGAATAAAAAACTCCACCAAAATTGCGAATAGCCAGAGAACTGATATCCCAAACTCTGTGAGGTAACCTAAGACAGCAATTCTGCAGGAGCCAAATAAAGAGGCATCACATACTCTTGTGCATGGTCGATGAGGTGACTAACAGGGCAAATAAACATATTGAGTTTCTAGAGTACATTAGGTGCCTCCCTGTGAGTTTGGCGTGAACGAAAATAGCATTTATAGGCCACATGAATGTCTGGCTATGTCATGTCTTTATTTCCCGAAAATGAAAATGGCACTAACGGGCCAGATAAATATATGCGCATCTATGTTTGTAGCAGCCGCGAAACTACCCAACAGGACATGAAACACATAAATCATAGAGGCAAAAAGCGGACAGTAGTAGGTTTCCTAAAACATGATAATGACACTAAAGCTAACCAGGATACCAAAAATTAGGAAATGGAGTAATGTAGTTCACATTTTTCTCTAAAATAAAGTTCAGCCACCAAAGTAACAACAGGCTGAAAAAAATTAAACAAGAGCTTTTGTTAGCATGCAGAATTAGCAAAAAAATAATAAGAACAGAGTAGACTTGTTACTTCAGTGCATACAATTTTTTAAGTATGTTGCCGCCAGATCGGAAAGGGCGCTGGTGATTGATGGCATGGTCTGTCTGGTGGATGTTGATGTCACAAAATGCATGATCGCTGCGGCTGCCTCATGTATCTATATGAATAGGAAAATTGTTAGCACCATAGGGAGATGCCATACACATTACAGCAGCAGTAAAAGGTTCAGTACCATGTTTTATATCTAAGCTATTGTTAAGAAGGAATAGAGAGGAACCAAATTTAGAAAGGAATACATCAGAAGCTGATCATATACGTTAGTAGAGTAGGATTAAGAGGCGGCGAAATTTTTTATTGCGTGCAAAAGGCTAAACAAGAAAATACCTTTTATTTCTATTTTGCACTGAAAAGAGTGCAGTGTAGGGTCGACGAGATGAATGTGAAAATCTGCATGTAGGAAGACAACAACCAGCGATGCTGGCTCCATGCAACTATACATATATCTAAGTTAAGGAAAAAGTTGCTCTGTCTGGATTGGAAAACACATTGACAAAGGGAAAAACATATCTATGATTTACTGAATTTAGCAACTAAATGAAAAAGAGTTCTTGTGTGGTGCTAGCAATCATAAAAGAAGGAAATTTCCATGCTAGTTGCCATTAGAGTATTAGTATGAATCAATACCTAATAAGCATTAAGCAATAGGCGAACAGACTAATTGCTCACCTCGAGAACGTATATTGTAGTAATCTGATAGTCCTTGTGACACCAAATTGCCTGAACAAATAAATCGCTTCCAGTAAGAACATGGTATGAACAGGATACTCATCCGCGTAAGTAAGTTCAGTGGCATTTTTTTTGTACAACAAAAAAGCCTTCAAAAGCTTCCATGTTTGTTGCTGGGAAAGCCTTGCGCGCGATTAGAAAGGATACTGATGATTGTTGCTGGGAGAAGATACACACAGTAATACTATGGATATGTTTATCTGTAGAATGTGTTTGCTAATATCTATGTGCATTTTGTCAATGGTCGGATATCAAAGAAGGTTATATACAGCAGAGAGTAAAGCTATGTGTATAGAGTAGTTCATGCAACAGTTATTGATATTAGGTCTATCATACACGAAGTCTTGGTGGTCATACGAAAGGACTGTAGAGCATATTATTTGAGTCCAGTTAGGTTAAAGAAATAAGGTCATTATGATCAACCTAAAATGATTTTGTGTGGCGTAGCTGGTGTTGGATTTAAGGAGTTCAATACTATTGTTTGAGCACGAGGTAACCTGAATTTGACTCTCTTTCATTGGAGAAAGCAGGGGGTTTTGCTGTGATGGATTGCTTCACCCGAAGCACCATCTAGAAACTATAGCAGAGGATGTAGAAATGAGCTTGTGAAGGCATGAAATAGGGCCAAATCTAAACCACAATGTTGGTTGTCGTTACCTAATCACTATAGCAGCCTAGTAATCGATAATGAATATATATGTGCACTGTGCTTGAAAACATACCAGATCATACAGGGAAAATGTCAACAATTAATGATTATGAGTTGTTTAGTGTAATATGTGACACACATACTAAAATGCTTTATCTATGTTTGAATGAGGTATATTATTGAAGCACAGACCCAAATCTGGAGCTGCATTATCTGAGTATACAATTTCATCCCAGTTAGGTAAAAAAATAAGATCATCATGATCAACCTGAATCATTTTATGAGACGTACCTGGTGCTGAACCGTAAGAATTCAATACTATTGTTTGAGCATGAGTTAACCTGAATTTGGATCCATTTTGTTGGAGAAAGCGGGCCCTTTAGCTGTAGCCAGTGACAACGATGGATCACCTCACCCGAAGTATCATCCAGAAAAACTATATTAGAGGATGAACAAATTAGCCTGGAAAGGCATGAAACAAGGCTAAATCCAAATCATGATCTTGCTCATCATTACGTAAGCAATATAGCAGTCCAGTAATCGATATCGAAACTACTTGTGCACTGTGCTTTAAAGCATATTAGATCATACAAGGAAATCTCCCAATGAACATAAGTTCTGAAGTGTAATAATATACAACGATTACATTTTTTGTACCACCAAAACAGAGGACTGGTGTGGTTACTGTATTACGCGGGAGAACTGACCGTTTAATGTTTGTGCACAAAGCTATATCTTCTTTCTCGGAGTTTTAATACTCTTGTGAATGGATCCTGAGGTGCTGCACAAAAGCATATATAGGTGGATTCTGTTTTTATGTCACAAAAAGGAAAAAGAAAAAGTGGTCTGCTATGATTATAGAGTGCACAGATAAGAGAGCAGTCAGCATTAGATGAGCAAATCAAACAGATAGATTGATGGAAAAAATTTGTAGTGCTATAATAAACCTGTAAGGAAAGCATGTATATTAGCTATAAAAATTATAGTGGCAACTAAATATGTAAGCTGTAAGCTAAGTTGCACACTACCTGTACAAATTATAGGAAAAAGTACTGAAATGGCAAGAGTAGATGATGGAACATATTAATGTGTTTCCATTGGGAATTCTGAAATCCGACAAAATAGATTTAACATCAATTTTGAAGAGTAGGCTATGTAAACATGACATTAACTTAACGTGACCCTATCAAGTTCATCATTTGTTATACCAAAAAAAGTTATAGGAAATAACTGTATCCAGTCTGTAGACATAGAGCGGGTTTTTTTTGTCACACGACAAATTTTTAGAATAAGTTAGCAAAACACATTTATATTGACAACAACACAATCCAGAAAAGATATTTGTCAATTGACATGCAGCTGGGCTTGAGGAGCAACTATATTTTGGTATAAATTGTAAATACTTACCAATAGAAGAAGACTTGGAACAAGGGAAAGCAATGGCTGAGACACTGCGAAAAACCACCCACTGACTGTAACAGTGAAAGCTCAGAAATTTAGCATTACAGGACTCTGATGAGGAAAAGCTGAACTCAGTCACAGTATAGAAATAGGAAGGGCACTAACCAAATCTTGGAGGATTCAGGTGCAGATGACCCATCCAAACCTGAATTCCAGATGTTTGAGACCTGCATAGAGCACAGGGGAAAACAGGTAAACATTGGAAAACATGTATAAATATCTGCTTTGTTCAGCAGCTGCAAACTACAGGTTCAGTGTATTATGTACATTGGATAACTCTGTTGGAACGAAAAAGTAAAAGTGAGAAATAGTTTAAAAATTATTACAGACACGAAAAAACCGACAAAAGAAAAGGTGAAACAAACCCCACATACTACTGGAATACAGAGAATTGTATTGACAAACAAAACCACGTACATAACAAACCTAGCTATTATCCACAAGGAGCATCTAAAAAAATACCAAAGCACACTATATAGGTATTACCTAAAAAGGGGTGATATCTAAGAGAAGTTAACATTCACAAATCATAATCCATTTTATCATATATGAAGAGTTGTTCTGTGATATAGGGTTATAACTTCTCGCTTCTTTCCCCGTTTGCCAGATGAATTTAATCATACACTATATGAATAAGCGAAAAGCTAAAAAGATAATAAGAGTCCATAAATCTGTGAAGCTGATCACTGGGGCAATTAAGTTCTTAGGATCTCAAATAACAGGCATCTGGCACACACAATCATAGCAGGAAGCACAATAATGAAGCGGAAAGAAATCAAAAGAACTGGTGGAAGCATTTAGCATACTATTTCTGTCATATCACTCAAAGAAGAACAATTAATTTGGCAAAGAAGGCAACAATGGTTTTCAGATAAGTCAATAAGGTAGGATGCCCTTTTTAGTATCTTAAACAAACATTCTGTATTGAAAAGGACAAATGGACCTTGTAAGCAGCTATTATCGAATAATTGTACAAATAGAATGTGTCAATCAGAGTACACAGTAGAACTTAGAGAAACTAAATAAAAATATTTACACTGCAAGAGTTTTTCCTTACCAAGAGTGGTCGTTCTACCTTTTTTTGATGCATTGCCCTCCTGTTGTTCTTGAAGAAAAAGTAAAAGAAAGAAATGGCAGGGAAGAAAGGGGAGGCCTTGCCTAGGAAGCTGCAAAACTATTGACTCTCTGCAACCAGCCACATCTTCAGAATAGCACAAAAATGTGTAAATACTAAATATTTTCCTTTCAAGATCACCATCCTATATTCCAAAACTATATAAGAATTCACTACAATAAGAAAAGGGGGATAATATAGCAAACAAGAGTAGCTTCATATACGTAAAAGAACTGGCACCGTACTGAGAATACCATCATTTGCAACAACTCAAGTTGGGGGCACATACAAATGGATGTGTAGAATGAAGACATAATTTTTTAGAGGCCTCAGAAACATACCAATCATCATTTGTTCATCAACCTGGAGCTTCAAGGCACGCTGAAAACTGGGTTACTCTCAGAAAATCGCATAATATAAGTAGCAGGTCATGCCTAGTACCTCACAAGCTGATGAACATCAGATCCTATTGATCAGCAATGGGTGTGGAATCTTCATCACAGGCTCAAGATGGCAGACCCACGCACTCCTATGGAGCTAACCGGAGAGATTACAGGACCTCTGTAACAGCGATAGTGAGGTGGGAACTGAGAGCTGATGCCGTCCTCACAGAGATCAACACAGAGAAGGCAAACATTGCAGCTGCAGGCATTATAGGCGAAACAATATAACAGGATTCGTAGTCAACGTACGGAGAAATCAGACAGAAGAAACCAAAATGACAAAATAAGAGGAAACGGGAGCACCAGCGACTGATCTTTACTGTCCAGGGCCACCTGCACCGGGTGCGGCCACCATGCATGGGCATAGTGGGAGAGAGGGGGGGAAGATGAGGAGGAGCGACCTCGAGGCCATGCCTGTGCCCTGCTGCCATGGCCGGGACCCCGACGGAGGAGACGAGGACAGCTTGCAGGCAGCGCGTCTGCCCTATGCCAGGAGAGGCACTGCCGGGGCAACCCACGCTGCGCGACCACATCCAGAGAGAGATGGCCAGGGGAGGGGATAGCGGCCGCCGGCACCGCGGCTGCGCCCACCACCGGGGCCCGACCGCGCCGGTGCGCCGCCACCGCAGGGGCCCGGTCGGTGCCGCGCGACATCGGGAGAGGGAGAAAGAGGCCGTGGCAGCGCGCCGCCCGTGATGGGGCTGGGTCTGTGCCTGAGGGAGAGGGAGAGAGAGGGGAAGAGATGAGGAGAGGCACCTAGGGTTTCCTCGGAGCACACGCCGCCGCAGTCGTCGGGAGAGAGAGGAAGAGCAGGAGGGGGTGGGGGAGGTAGCGGCGGAGGCGCGGGCGCGGCGCCTCGGGCCAGCCGCGCAGAAGGGGGAGGCGCGGGCGAGCGCGGGGTCGGGGGCGGGGGCACCAGCGGCGGCGGCGCGGTGGAGCGGGCGAGGACAGGAAGGGACGAGGCCTTTTTTTCGTGGATGGAAGGCTCGGGAAGGAGAGTCGGAAGCGACTGCTGGCCACGAACCCGACCGTGCCGACATGGACCAATAGGAGGCGGAGAAGGTGATGTGGCGCCGATGTGGACCAATGAACGATTTCGGGGAGACGTGGCTGGCTGGCTGCATGGCGGTGAACTGCGGCTTAAAGAGGTTAATAACTATTTTCTAGAACAAAAAAAATAATAACTCTTTTTTCTCATGCCTGCACTTATTTTTACAGTACTACTTATTTTCGGAGGGTTGGTGCATCCTACAGACCTGTTTGTTTCCCCTAGACTTTAGTCACTTTAACTGCTACACTGCCGAACAGACTAACTAAAAAGGGACTAAATTAATTTAGTCACATTAGTATCCAAGGAGGTGCTAAAGTGGGCTAAAGTGCCCAGTGAACAAGGCTTTCCCTCATTATTGATGGTCCCCCACCTTGATTTATGCATTCATTAGTAGTAGTTTGGTCTTTGTTAAGCTGTTTTAATGGTCTTTAGAGCAGGTAAACTGTTTTAATGGTCTTTAGAGAAGGTACGATAATAAGTTTATAGTTAAGCTAATGCTGATGTGGAGAAGAAAAGAGAGGAGAGAGATGAGAGCTTGGCTCCCATGCAAGCACCAAGCTGGATACGGAAGCATAGGTATTTAGTGGGCTAAAGTAGCAAATGTTATGAGGAGAAATATGATATAGATTTTTTTGAAGACAAATAGGAGACACTTATTATATAACTGGACTCTTATAGCTTAGTATTTTATAGCCAAGCAACTTAGTTTTATTATTGATCTTGCTCTTAGTCAATAGAATCAAACTGGAGTGACTAAAATTTAGTCTTAGGTTTTACTAGCTAAAAATTTTAGCGTTGGGAAAACCAAAGCGGGCCTACGTATCCGCTTCCACAGCCGAGGGAGTTCACAAATCACAACGACGACATTCGTAGAGCAGGGCAGGGGCAGCAAAGCGACGCGCCATCATTCTCGTTCGGCGGGTCATCATGTGGGCCATTCGGATTGGCATATACCGGCGCTATTGTGCTGTCTCAGTACACATTGAAGTTGATGGCACTACACTAGGCCGTCAGGTCCAACCGATGAGCGACAAAATGGGCCTACATGTGTGGCTCCAAGTATTTGGGTTTGGTTTGCCTCCACTCCAGCACTTGCAGTCAACCAGATCTTTCTGCAGCTCCCCTCTATTTTTTAGACGAAGGAATTTCCATCAAAAATAAAGTTCTGGCTTCTGTAACAAAACGCTACACACGGTGTATTCAAAATCAGTTGATTGTTTAGGGTTATTAGTGCTAATTCTATCATCATATATTTCTTTGATCCAAAAATGATTCCCAAGACAACTTATAGCCCTTTAATTAGTTGGAGGAAGCCATGATTACGCACCGTCTCATACTCGTTTCGGAGGCGGTTGGCTAGGGTCTTTAATCGCGCCGGAGTAGTATGATGTTTCTTTTCGCTAAATACGCCAATCAGTCTTCGGTCCGATGCCGATGCTGATGCTGATGCGGATGCGCGCCAGCGTGCGGTGTAGACATGTCTGCAGTAGTCTTTTTCCGTGGTCCACACCCCCAGCAAAGCCGGGGATTTCTTGTAGCGTAGCCCCAAGACCGTGGGATCCATCCCATCCCAACGAGTCTCCTACCGGCACGGCAAAGGAACCGATCAGGCTGCCGATCCCCTTCATCCCTTCACCCACCTCTCGTGGCGTCACTGTTATCTCGCCCAGACACCAGCGCCTCCGTCCTCTTCCCGTCTCATCTCATGATTCGCCTCACGCCATTGAAGGGCCTTGTTTAGATGCGGTGTTCCGATTCGGGCACTGTTGCTACAGTGTTTCTGTCGGAACACTGTATCAACTTTTGTTTTTAGTGTAAAAAATTGTTTAAAAATTGATTAATTAGACTCAAAATGTCCGTCTCGCAAAGTACAACAAAACTGTGCAATTAGTTTATGATTTCATCTATATTTAGTACTCCATGTATTGACCGATATTTTGATGTGATAGGAAATCTCCTTTTTTATAGTGGAATTTGAGGGTAAATTTGAGTATCTCAGGCCGAAAAAGGAAAAAGGGGAGAAGAGACGGACGGGACAGATACAGTTGCAGCCGGCAACGCCAGAGGCAGCAGAGGCAGAAAGCGAAGCGACCGAGTGCCGGCCCGCCCGCTGGTGAGGTCACGGTCAAAGCGAGCCGCCCCGCGCAAGCGGCAGGCTGCAAAGGTAGCTGGCAGCATCAAGAAATGCCCTCCTCCGCTCCTCGATCCCTGCCTCTGGCTACTGGCCTGGGCCGGTTGCCCCCCCCCCCCCCCCCCCCCCCCCCCCCGCGCGCCCAGCCCGTGGATGGGGATGGATGGCGTTGGCATCGGCACATCACATTGGCATGGCGCTGGCGCTGGGGCACCCCCCCTGGACCACATTGACCGGTCAGACCCCGGGCCACGCGGGCAAGCACGCTGCCCCCCGTGCACGCGATGCGGATGCGGTGCCGGTGCGCGCCCTCTAGAGTCTAGTCCTGTCCGCGCCGCTCCCAGTCCCAGTCCCTCGCCCGGTGGTCTGGGTCTCGTGAGCCCCCCACCGCCGCTCCTGTCGCCGATCCGGTAGGACGCGTTCTTTAATCACGCTCAGCTCAGCTGACTGATGATTTATTAATTAATTAAAGTGCTGCTAGCTGACTGATCAATAAAGCGCCGTCTCGAGCCGGGCTTGGAGTTTTGGATTAGCATCTATCTGCCCTGGGCGGCATCGTGATGATCATCCGTGCGCTTAACTTATTGCTGCTCGCGCGGACGCCGCTGCGGGGGCGGGCCTTGGGGAGAGGGAGAGCGCGCCCCTGCTCGCTTTGTTTATGCCTGCTGGCCCTGTCATTTGAGCCCTAGTTTTCGAGGACCCTGCTTTCTGCCTCTAGGGAGCAGACCGGTTTAGCAGCGCGGTCGCAGGCTTTGCTTTTTTATTATTATTATTTTTATTAATTTTAATCGAAATCGCGGCAGGGCCTCCCTCAAGGACCGTGTAGCTCCAGTCGTAGACACATGCACGCGGGTTGTGGATGCCGAAAACCCTGAAAAGAATCTCCAAACAAATGCAGATTGGACTGCTGGCCGGGTCGGCTTTCTCCGGTTCAAAATTGGGCTCTCCACCTTTATGTTACGGTTCCATGCCGTCGCCTTCCTCAGCCAGTAAGCACTAGGCAAGTGCCGCAGGTGAACAGTCCAGCAAGCGTTCAGCCTCACCTGAAACGTGACTAAACTAATCTCAGCTATCACCTATCGCTGGGAGGCTGAGCTGCACCGTCGCGCGGTCGCGGAAGCATTGCCATGCTCGGCTGCCCCACGACGACACAATAAAGCAGCAGGAACTGATGCGGAGCTTTTGCTGCCGTGCTCAATGCCTGATCCTGATTCGTGTCTCGGCCGGCAGGACCGCAGGAACGTGGCGCCCATGACCGCGCGCGAAGGCGACCCGACCGTCACCCTGAGCGAGCTAGCTCCGCTTCAGCTCGCCTTCGACCGGGAGCACGCACGTCGCGCTCCTGACTCCTGTGCCCGCACAGTGGCACGTTGTTGCTGGTTCGGCGAGGCTTGCTCAGCTTTTCACTCAAAACTATTACATCACATCTTTATGACATATGCATAGAGTATTAAATATAAATGAAATAAAAAATTAATTATACAGTTTATGTGTAAATTATGAGACGAAAGTTTTGAACCTAATTAGTCCGTGATTTGACACTAAAGTGCTACAGTAACAACCTAATTAGTCCGTAATAATGATGAATTAATTAGACTTAATAAATTCATCTCGTAGTTTTCAAACAAACTATGTAATTAATTTTTTTATTAGTATCCGAAAACTTCTTCTGACATCATGAAATATCCTATATGATATTTTGACAAAAAAATCTTTTCGCATCTCAACAAGGCCTGAGTCAAGGCCGGCCACGCGCAGTCGCGCACTGTGTGTCCGCCGCGCCACCGCTGTCGTGTGCCGCCCTGCTGCCCTCCTCCCCGCCAGCGCCGGCAGCGGTGCGCACTGTGCAGACCAGACGTGCCGGGCCAGCTCCGTGTCGGGCAGAAACGGAGCAGCTGAGTCGTGGCGAGCCGGGCGGAGCACGCAAGCAACAACAGCGGCCGGTACAGTACACTACATCCCTGTGCGGCATCAAGTGGGCGCGAGCACGCGTCGCGCTGGATCCGACGGATTTGACTAGTGCGGGAAGTCGACGCTTTTCCTGTCTTCCGTCTGCGCTCGTCGTGGCGTCCACCACTCGCAAGCGGCAAGCCCGCGCGCGTTTTAAGGCGGCGCGCGCGTGCCCGCCCGTCCATCCGTTCGATCAAGGTGGGGCTGGTGTTGCTGCAGTTAAGTTGGATATGAGCAAAGCTTACGATAGAGTAGAATGACCTTTTCTAGATAAAATTAAGAGGAAGCTAGGTTTTGACGCGAAGTGGGTGGATCTGGTTATGAAGTGTGTGACCACTGTCAGCTACAAGGTGAAGTTAAATGGAGATTATTCAGAACAGATCATACCCCAACGTGGTTTACGCCAAGGTGACCCTCTCTCTCTCCCTACCTTTTCATCATATGTGCTGAGGGATTTTCAGCGCTTATCCGAAAAGCAGAGGAGAAGGGCGACATTGTAGGCATTCAAGTGTGTCAGGGCGCGTGTCCGGTCAGCCATCCATTCTTTGCTGATGACACTTTGATTTTGTTAAAGGCCACAACTAAGGGTGCACGCAGCCTGCAGCATATCTTAGAGCTTTATGAGGAGGTGTCAGGTCAGATGATTAATAAAGATAAACATCAATTATGTTCAGCCCCAATACTCCACAACAGATTCGGAATATTATACTCTCTGAACTGGGGATCACTTCCATAGCAAACAATGAGAAATAGCTGGGATTGCCAGTCTACATTGGTAAATCCAAGAAACACACTTTTGAATACATAAAGTAGAGAGTGTGGATCCAAATTCAAGGTTGGCAGGAGAAATTACTCTCTAAAGCAGGAAAGGAAATTATAATAAAGGCAGTAGCACAAGCTATCCCCACATATGCTATGTCCTGTTTTGATTTGACAAAATGGTTGTGTGAAGAAATCTATTCTATAATAGCACATTATTGGTGGAGCCAGCGAGACAAAACAAATAAGATCCATTGGGTAAGTTGGGAAATGTTGACTAAATCCAATAGTAAGGGTGGCATGGGATTTAGAGATTTGTACATTTTTAATCTAGCCATGCTTGCCAAACAGGCTTGGCGCATCCTTCTGTTTCCTGAGACCCTATGTGCACAGATTTTAAGAGCCAAGTATTTTCCTAGAAGAAGCATTTTTTGAAGCAAAAGCAAGAAGTGATATTTCATATACTTGGCGAAGTATTCTCAAAGGAGCACAATTGCTAAAAAAAGGAATCATTTGGAGGATTGGAGATGGGAAGTCTGTTAATATTTGGAATGACCCATGGATTCCTAGGAACAATACAAGACGTGTGATAACTCCAAAACAGGGGTCAATTCTACAGAAGGTTGCAGATTTAATTAATCCTATCACAGGTAAATGGGATGAGCAATTGGTGAGGGATACTTTCTGGGAAGAAGACACCAAGTTCATTCTATCAATGCCCTTGTTTGACGATATGGAGGATCTCCCAGCATGGCACCCAGATCCGAAAGGAATGTTTTCTGTTAAGTCTGCCTATGCCTTGGGCATTAAATTGAGAGATCAGGAGTGGGGATATGATGCGTCAACTTCTTCAGCAGAAAATAATGTTTTTGACTGGAAGAAGATATGGAGATTAGATGTTGCAAATAAAGTGAAAGTATTTGTCTGGCAATTTGCCCATAAATCTCTACAGGTCAAGATTAATATTGCCAAACGGGGAGTCAAGTCTGACACTCTCTGCCCAATGTGTAATAGGTTTGATGAAGATATGGGCCACCTATTTCTCAAGTGTAAAGATATGTGTCTTTGTTGGCTATTGCTAAATTTGGAGGAAGTAAGACAGAGTTTGCTCTCTCTGAACTCCGCCAAGGAATTGCTTCAATCAATTTGGGGCTTTGAAAAGGAGACACAACATAAAATCATTTTACTCTTATGGTGTTGGTGGTCTGCGCGTAATAAAGTGAATGCTGGAGAAAGAAAGAAAAGCCCACAAGAGGTTACCAATGATGTCCTATACCATTTGAATGCATGGAAACTGGCTCACATGAAAGGTGTCGATCTTGCAAAACCTGTAAACATTTTAAGATGGAAAGGACCACCAGAAGGTGTCTACAAAATAAACTGTGATGGGGCTTTTCTACATGAGTCTGGCAAAAGTGGTTGGGGCTTCATCATCCGGGATAATACAGGCCAAGTGGTTGTGGCCGGAGCCGGTGACGCTGAATCTCTGATGAATGCGCAACATGCTGAGACCGTGGCATTCTTGAAAGGAATTGAGTATGCTGAGTCCTTGAGGATAGAGAGAATTATTATGGAAACTGATGCTACAACGGTGGTGGACGCGATCAACAATCCAGACTCTGACAGATCACCACTAACCATGATGTTTCGGGAGATCAGAGCTAAATTATTGTACGATTTTTCCTTCAGTTTTGTCTCCCACTGTCCAGGAGCTTGTAACTCTATAGCACATATTTTAGCTGACATTGGTTTAAACTGTAACTCTGAACATTTGATATGGCAAGAGTATGTACCTGAACATGTATCTGTACTAGTGTCCAGTGAGAAGGCTGGACTATATGCTTAATGGAAGATCATTTTAGTTTCAAAAAAAATCGATCGTCTCGTATCGGGGCCTTTGACTTGCGGCATCCGCACGCTTGCGCGTGTACGTACGTCGTATACGTCACGTACCCTCTACGGTTGGGTGGCGTACTGGCGTTGAGATCACCGGCCAGGTTTAAATTCCTGTGCGTACCGGCAGGGGTGCCAGGACCGGGATGGGAAACTACAGAGAGCAAGTGAGTAAAGCAACGCATTTGAATGCTCGGATGGAGCGGAGATTTGGGCATGCACGTTCAGCTTGGCTTTCCTGCCCTGTAGCGTCCCCTCTAGTTTTGCCTTTATGTTTTCGGGCGCCTTTTTCTTTATTTTTCTCGTCTGATGATAAACGATACTAGTAGTACTGAAATCTTTGCTTCGGTCACGGTCTCGCCTCGGTCATGGTCGTACCGGATCCACTTGAGTAAAAAAGAGAGGCTCCTCCAACCTGGCGCTGCTGCATGTGTGGTGTCTGGCCATCTTTTCTCTCCTCGTCGTTTCAAGAGTTGGGGCAAGGCTCTTCTTGGCCTACCGTCTTCCCAGCTCCGTCAGTCTAACGCTGACTGTCAGACCAAGCGCGGTAGTAACCATTGAAAGCGAGATACGGCGAATCCATAGAGCCAGGCCTGTCAAGAAATTTCCGGATCGTATGTTGGGGCGATCGTGATCCCACCTTTGACCTAGCCGCCACACCGGCGGTCTTAGGTCTGCCACGCCGACGGTCACTCAGGCCACGACGCCCACACCCTGCCCATCGACGTTCTAGTCAATGGCGGCCACCACAAATCGTCGGTTAGCCGGTCCCGGCGCCGCCAACTATCAATCTTCCCGCTAGGGTTAAGCGCCGCTTAGGAACCCTAGTTGTGGGATCTGCGCGTCGCAAAATCCCTGCACGTGGCACACCTGTTGTTTCCTCTCCAATTTTCTCATAGCCATGGCTGCGATCGAGGGAGGAAGACTGGGATTCACGAAGGACAATGTCGCTGATCTTCTACAGAACCTAAACCTCACGGCCAAGGAAGGGGACGTGGTGGAGTTCAGTGACAAGGAAGATGACGGTGGATCAGCAATGGTTGAGTGGGTTCTTGTTGGCAAGGTGCTCTCGCTGGCGATGCTGTACTCTACCACGATCTACCAGGCAATGAAGCCAGCGTGGGGTAACCCTGCTGGCCTGAAGATCAGGTCGATTGGAGAGCAAGGTGTAAATCTCTTCGTGGCAGAATTTGGCTCCAAACATGATCTGGATCGGGCGCTAGGAGGCTCCCATTGGATGGTTGGAAAACATGCCCTAATCCTCCAACACTATGACAAGAACCTTAGGCCGTCAGAGATCAGGTTTGATCGCATGGAGATTTAGGTTAGGATTTTAAACCTTCCGTTGGGATGGATGAATCAACACTAAGGCGAACGGGCCATGTCCTTAGTTGGAACGGTGATGAACATGGACGTGGACAAGGATGGAAAAGCAAGTGGATCTTTTCTCCAGGCACGAATGGCCATTGAGGTGGCGAAACCACTTCGGAGGGGGGTACTTTTGAAGACAATGAACGAGGGAAACCCAGAGTGGTTTGATATTCAATATCAGAAGCTTCCCTTCTTTTGCTTGGCTTGTGGCATCATGGGACACTCAGAGTTGGAGTGTGACAAACAAATTGCCCGTGATACACTAGGCAAGTTACCCTATGACATAAGACTTCGAGCTCCTGATGTGAGGAAGAAGAAAATCCAAAACTTCACGGAGGTAGCTACATAATCTTTTGGGAGTGGTGCCTCTTCTGGCACAAAGCACTCACATAGGTCAGTGACAAGATCGGAGGAGCGATGATCTGCTACCCAGAGGAGCAGCTCAGCATGTGATGATGATGAGAAAATTACTTCCCCTCTAAAGAAAGTAGCTCCAACTGTCGGTGGTAGATCCTCGCCAACCTCAAACGCAAACAGACAGCTATTTCAGGCTAAGGATGATGGCTCCAAAACGTTGGCAAGGAAGAGGAAATCAAAAAGCTTCTAGTCTAACTCCTCCCAAACACTATACCTTAATCTGCTAGTGATTGACACTTCGGCTCTGGTCCCGATTGGCCTAGTGCATGATAGAGTCAATCAACTAGCTCATAGTCCTGAGGGTGGGGGTGGAATTGCTTTAAGAAAGCAGAGGAGATTCAACAACCAAAACGATGCAAAATTAGCGATGGCTGCGAGCAACAGTCCCTGCCGGGCACAATGAAACTCTTGAGTTTGAACTGCTAGGGCCTGGGGTAGCCTGAGGCAGTTCAAGAACTCTATAGCCTTTGTGAGCTACATCGGCCAGTGGTGGTGTTCCTGTCGGAGACCCGTTTCTTCTCTGATGGGGTAGATGGTTTGCTGCGATCACTTGGATTTGCACATGGCTTAGGTGTGGGGAGCCATGGAAGAGGTGGTGGTTTGGCACTGTTGTGGAAAGAGGAAGTACATGTCAAACTCTAGTGTGGCAGAACCTCCTAAATTATATGACCCACATGCAGCTATCATTGTCCTGAAGACCTCTGACGGTTATGCATGTGTTCCAGATAACTTAAAAAGTCTATCGGGTGTCCTCGGAAAATCCGAATCATCCACATTTTATAACTCACACAGGATCAACAAAGGAGTAACTATAACATTACAGCACATGCTATAAAATTTTACATCAGAGTGCAGAAGAATAACAACAATAGATTTACAAATCATGATTAAGTCAACTTTTTACAAACTTAAGTTAAATTGCGGAAATCGAGTAGAACTACAGAAGACAACTTAGGTAGAGCATCTAAGTCAGGAGAGGACAACAAGATCACGTCGAACCCACCGACATGACCTAATTAGCAGCACCAGTCAGCACCCGCAACAGGGGTTAACAAACCCTGAGTACATGAGGGTACTCCGCAAGACTTACCCGACGAAAGGAAAAGACTCCAAGGATATGCTGGTTTAAGGGAAGTAGTGGAGCTAGAAAATGAGAGTTTTGCAGAAAAGCTTTATTATAAGTGGATCCATACTTTCAATATTTTAGTCCAAGCTTTAACATCAATTTTAGTGAAACTAATTGTAGTTCAATGTTGCACCTGTTCTATCTCAATCACTTGCATTAAGCATCACATCTCATTTCCATCTCTTTATTTCCTTTCCATGGTCACCATGTTCCATTGTTAACTACGATGTAGGTCAGGCGATCGAGTCTCTATAACCAAGGAGCAACGACGATTCGAATCGATTATACTCAGCTGGGGATCTCTAACCACATGACATATGTAGGATTCTAACCTACAGATATCAACCTTCACCCAGATCCTCTAAAACATGACCGGGTCCAGCGCCACCCAAGAGTACAGTACACCTCCAATCTAGCCCTTGGCCACGAGGGTACACACTACTCTCGCCATCTCTCCACTCCCAGTGCGCGGTTAGCCGTTCACATGATAAAATTACCGAGGTCTTAGGCTTACCGGAGCATGTGGCCAGTTGCAAAGTCTCAAAACACAGGCGGGCCCACAACGGTACGGTCCTTAACCGACATAGACGGAACACTACATCGACTCATTTCACGATGTAAGCCACCCGCCCGGTCTCCGCTTAATATTACCATATTCACATTCATATCCTCTCATGACCCATCATTAGATCAGGAGAAGCAAAGGTAAACCTGTTTCTCGCGAACAATGAAATCACCATTCGACTTCTACTGAAGTCTAAGCATTACTAAGCATAAAAGATCGACCTACACATACTAGTGGGATATCATCTGGATATAAATAGAGATCAAGGTAATTATGCAGCAACGGTATCAACCAACTCCTACTACCATAATACACATTATAGTAGACTTAAGGTGTAATAAAGCATTTATAAAATAGAAGAGTGGTTGTATGTCTGGGGCTTGCCTTCGTTGCAGCAGTGGTTAGTTCTCGTAGAAGTCAAGTTTGACACCAACACCACGGGTGGATCACCTTCTCCGAAGCTTGATCAACACGATCCAAAACACTCTCGCATAAACTACACGTATATAAATGATGTATGCTTTAGCATGATGGATGCATGACATCATGCATGAAAGTACATTGGTGAAAACATAACAAGATAAATTAACTTGAGTACAACTTTCCTTCACGGTACAATTGCAAGTAATTATCATAAAAACATTTTTAGTCATTCTTCTAACAAACCAAAGGTTCACTTATCATACATGCTTACCAACCAAAGCTTCATCATGAAAAGACATGTATAAACAATGTACAAGGAAATGTACAACTTTTACTTTTTACCCAAGAGGTTGCATCCAAAATAGAAATCAAGATTATACTCACACATGAACTAATGAAGTGCTTAAGTAAACTTAAAAGCATTTCTAATTTTTATTATCTCAAGTTGATCATTACCATAACAAACAAGAAATTAGGTTGCCAAAGAACAGTAGAAGTACAAGTGTTCCAAGGTCTACAATTAACCTTTAAACAATTGCAAACCATTTCATGATCTACCCTATTCATTTTAATATTTATTATTTAATAATTATAGCATACAAATTTAAGTGGATATTCAAAGTTTCCAAAATTGCACCAAACTTTTTGTAGAGGTTATATATATTATGAAACAGTGTCAAAACAAATTTTATAGTTTCTGGATATTTATTTTGGCCTACAAAATTCATGGAAGGTGCATTTCTTAATTAACAGAGGTAATTTTATTTCATTCCAAAACTATCGATTTTCTAATTTTGATATTTTTCCTAGATAGACACGATCATCGTGAAGCTACACAAAAATTTTCATAACTTTAGGAGCTCTAATTATTTTACTACGAATTAAACAAGTTTCAGCACTTAAAAGCATTTTCTGGAAATGAAAAAAACATTTTCTCTTTGCTGACCCACTGACAGGGCGACCCGACGGGTCAGCCCAAGCTGACCACGCCATCACCGGCCGTTGACCGGCGATTTCTCGCCTGCGGTGAGCTCTCCGGTGAAACAGTTCGCTCCTACGGCCTCACCTCGACTCCGCGCACCCTCTGAAGAAAACGGTTGATCACAGAATGGCCGGCGGCGAGCACGTCGACGGCGGCAGCAGCACGGTGGAACTCCGGTGAAACAGAGGCAGCGAACGGGAGCTTCTCCGACCACGGCGAAAGCATCTACGACTTCCTCACAACTGGGAGAACACGCTAGGCTAACCAATCGAAACGATTACGACTCCTAGCAAGCATGGCCATACGCGCGGCGGCGGAACAAGGCAGAGCTCGCCGGCGAGCATGCGGATCGGTGACCCCAGTGCGCAATTTGATCAAACGTCTAGCTGATGAGCAACAGGGCAACAAGGGGAGCTTAGAACCGAAGACGGTTGAGGCGGAGGCTCACCGTAGCGAGCTGGCCACAGCGAGGCGAACTCGGCAGCGCTCCCGCCGTGCGCGGGGAAGAAGACGGCGCACCAGGCGGCATAGGCACGACGAGACCGGGCGAGTGGGTGCAGCGCGTGCGCAAGGAGGTTGCGGAGCGAGCTGCAAAAGCAATCGAGTCGAGGGCGAGTGGCGAAGGTGAATTTGCCAACGAACTGAAGCTCGGCGGCGACGGCAGAGGAGGAGGAGAAATGGAGGACGGCAGCCGGGACAGGGCTTAAGAAGGGCGAGGACGTCGCGAGAAGGATGCCAGCAGTTGCTGCCATCGCTCTGCTGAATCAGGACGGGGCACGGGCGTGCCTGGAAGCAGCAGGAAGGCCGGCGGTGACGGTGAGCAGAGGAGAGGAGAAAGCCGAGACGACTCTGCACTGTAGCAGTAATACCACCTCATTCTTCATTTTTTTTATTTTTCAAAATTACTCACAATTTCATATGAAAACTTCAAAAACTTGCAACATGAAAGTTGTTCAAACTAATAAGAGCTACAACTTTGCTTTTGGGGTCATCTCCAAATTCCAAATATTTTTGAAACTTTAAATTTGAATTTAGAGTTAGTAACTAATTCATTTTCAAATTTGATTTTTATTTAGTGGACAATTTCTATTCAAACTACTCAATCAATCATTTGTACCATTTCAAATCACAAGTTTTATTTATGAGATTTGTTTTGATATTTCCTCCATGTTTGAATTTTAAAACTTGAATGCAAATGATTATTTTTAACATTAACATTATTTTATGTAACTTATAAATCATCACATATGCAACACACGAAACATAACATTTGCACATTTGAAACACCACATATGCAATATAGACACGATATAAACGAAACATGAAATGCATTTATGCCACAATGCTTGATGATAATGCATGATCATGGTTTTAATTAATATAGTAACACCAAATATGCACATGTGAAAGCTATAACTGAAACATGGTAAGCTTTTATGTCATAAAGCTTGGTGATTATGCTTGATGATGCTCATGATCAAGTTTTTAATTGCTTCTTAACATCTGGGATGTTACATCTAGAGCCTTGACAAACTCCACATTGATGTGGCAGTGCTTGACTCAGTGATGGTAGTGAAGAGATGGTGTCTCACCGGTTTCTATGGCGAGGCCCGGAGAGAGTTGAGGCATAGAAGCTGGGAGTGTTTGAAGACGCTCAATTGCCAGAGCTCGTTGTTGTGGCTCTGTGTTGGGGACTTCAATGAAGTCCTACACGCCAACGAACAATTCGAAGGCGCTGGGAGGAGTGAGTGGCAGATGGAAGGCTTCCAAGATGCAGTGTCGGTGTGTGGTTTTTCGGACCTAGAATTTATTGCCCCCCATACACATGGGACAATCGCCAAGAAGCTGACCACAACATAAAAGTGAGATTGACAGGGCGTTAGCAATCGATTCATTCCTGAGTTTGTTCAGCGAAGTCAAGATTTGGCATATACAAACTACGACTTCAGACCATTGTGCTTTGGTGGTGGAATGCTTGGAGCACTATTTGAATACAAGGTGCGGGAAAAGAAACTTCCACTATGAAAATATGTGGCAGCGAGACCCCACCTATATGGCCCTCATTCGGGATGGATGGCAGACCGGTGCTGGTGGCCTGGATGACATGCAGAATAGGCTCTAGGGAGTATAGACCTCGCTGCGCAGCTAGGAGTAGAATACTTTCGGTTCAGTATGCAAGACACTGGCCTCACTTAGACGCGAGTTAGAGGAGGTCAGGGGTCATTCGGTGGCAAGTAATGTTGCGTATCTCAGAAATGCTCTCCAAAGAAGATATTTTGGAGTGACAAAGATCTCAATTGGACTGGCTGAAAGATGGAGATCACAACACAACTATGTTCTAAGTGAAGTCACGAGCAAGAGCTAAAAGAAACAAGATTTCAGCTCTTAGAAGGGAGGGTGGATCGGTGGCTACCAGATAGAAGGATATTGAAAGAATTGCCACTGATTTTTATCGGCAACTCTTTTTAGGCCAAGAGAACCTCTCACCGAATTTGGTGCTGGACCTCATTCCCAGCAAAGTCATGGATGAGATGAACATGAGACTTACTAGGCCATACACAACCTCTGAAGTAGAGAAAGCTTTGCAGCTGATGAGGCCGAACAAAGCCCTCAGACCAGAAGGGTTCATAACGGGGTTTTATCAGTTACAATGGGACCTGATGGGGAATGATATTATATCACC
Organism: Saccharum hybrid cultivar R570; assembly: GCA_038087645.1. Classification (NCBI taxonomy): domain Eukaryota; kingdom Viridiplantae; phylum Streptophyta; class Magnoliopsida; order Poales; family Poaceae; genus Saccharum; species Saccharum hybrid cultivar. Next base: position 9,299,232 of record JAQSUU010000043.1, on the reverse strand, counting down.
AGTCTTGGATTTTCTCAATGGAGGAGGTAGGCCATATGCTCTTAATCACACCACCATTGTCCTAATTCCTAAGACGAGGAACCCCCAGGAGATGAAAGAATTAACCTATTTCTTTACGTAATGTTATCTATAAGATTTGCTCAAAAGTCTTAGCTATGTGGCTGCATGATTTTTTGGATGATATTATTGCAGAGGAACAAGGTGCCTTTGTCTTGGGGCGCTTGATAACTGACAATGTTTTTGATAGCGTACGAGTGCATCCATTACTTGAAAAGGAAGAAAGGGAAGGCAGGTGCTTGTGCTGTCAAATTGGACTTGGCGAAAGCATATGACCGGATTGAGTGGAGTTATTTGCAAGGGATCATGCTAAAACTTGGCTTCCACCCTAAGTTTGATAACCAGATTATGAGGGGTGTAACATCACTCTCTTTTGCTAACAAAATTAATGGAATTCTCATAGAAACCTTCAGGCCGTCAAGAGGTATCAGGCAGGGTGATCCTATCTCGCCCTATCTCTTCCTATTATGTTTTGAAGGTTTATCTTGTCTCCTGAAGTCTGTTGGGCCAATGCATTTATCGAGGGGTGTTAGAGTTGGAGTTCACTCCCCCTGGATTTCACATCTTCTCTTTGCAGATGACTGCATCGTTTTCTCTGAAGTGTCGCAAGGAGGGACTGGTAGGTTGAAGGAGATCTTGGAAAGATATCACCGGGGCTTGGGACAGTTGGTGAATCGAGACAAGTCAACTATCTTTCTTAGTAAAAACTGCTATGATGATATGAAACAAGTGGTCAGTCAAAGTCTAGATATTTAGAAAGAAGCCTTGGCCGAGCAGTATCTTGGTTTGCCAACAGAGGCGGGCAGGAATATAAATGATGTTTTTGAGTACTTGCCAACTCAAGTAAAGGGGAGAATAGATGGCTGGTGCGGCTGGGAGGCTAGTTGTGTGGGAAAAGAGGTTTTGATCAAGTCAATTGCTCAGGCGGTACCAACATATTCCATGAGTTGTTTTCTCTCACCCATCAATATTTGCAAGAACATGAGATCCACAGTTGCAAATTATTAGTGGGGTAGTTCAACGGATGTGGCAGAACCACCTAATCTAATGCCCTCCCAAGAATACTTGTCTTCCATTAGAGACTAAGTACCCAAGAGAGAGCACCAAACTATCCGATTCTGTCGAGCACATCCCACGAGAGAACTTGAAAATCCATATTTTTCAATAGGATCATAAATGAGAGAATAATGCTTACAACATTCTTAGCCATTTTTTACATCACTTTTAATACAACATCAGAGTAATTCATCATTTGATTATAACAGCAAAATAAACATGTTACAATATTTCCTTTGCAAAAACATTTTAGGTGAAAGTTTTAAATAAACTCTATGTCCGCAACGTGAAGGAAACTCTCGCTGAGCCCACCAGAAGGTTTTCACACACAAGTGTCAGCTCTAAAAACACCTGTCACCTGCAATAGGATAGAACAAACCCTGAGTACTCAATTGTACTTCGCAAGACTTACCCATCAGGAGGAAAGAAAAGACTCTAAGGATATGTATGGTTATCTGGCTCATGGGTTTATTGCAACTACAGGAAGCTTTACTAAAGGTGCATCCTTATTTTCACTTTTTATCAGCAGTCATTATTAGTTCATTAACCAATGATTCTATGTAAGCACCTATGCTACTTTCCAGTAAGGGTTGAGCAGTCAGAACCATTTTATCATCTTTCATGTTTCAGTTCTTACAACAGTGCCAGACCATATCCAAGTCGTATCGTCACGTAGAAACGACGATTCGTGAATCAATGTATCCTAGCTAGGTAGCCCAAAACACATGACTCATTTGTACCCTAGGCACAAACGAGGCCAACCCACTTGTAACAGAACCGATCAATTATACGAAATTAAGTAAGAAAATCAACCACCGAGGCAGTTGATTTAGCAAACTTAAGCCATATAACCCGGTAGTCCGTGAAACCACGAAGGATTTCAAACCAACCAACATACAAACCAAGATCGTACAAGTTTAGCAGCCATAGTCACATATTACATAAAGTTCACAATGGTAGTTGAATACATCAGAGTTTAGAACCTAAGTTATTATAAACCAAGTTCAAATAAAGTAGCAGAAGCAAATAGTTTCATAAAACACACACACACCCTTAATTCAAATACAGTGCCAGAAGATAGTCACTTCCACAAAAGCATTAGGTAAGACATACGGATTGATCATTATCCTTGGTCCTAGTTGTCACCCATCGCCGGATACAAGCAGTTGACGCAATTGCCGTAGTACATCTGACCATTTGTAACAACCATGGGAACAACGCCCTGAGTACGAGAAAGTACTCAGCTAGACTTACCCGTCTTAAACCAAAATAAAGTGACACCAAGGATTATGCAAGGCTTTCTTTTAGTGGGCTAGCTGACTCTTTTGTGAAAAGCGTAAGCTATCATGACTAAACCATTTTAAGTAATTTGCCTCAGGTTTATTATAACTTATCGATCTAGGTAAGCACCTATGCTATAGCAATCACTTGATTAAGTAATAACATCCTATTACCACTTGAATTTAGCATTTTCAACATTATCCATATAACCATTAGTGTTCCATCATCATTACTACGATGTCGTAACTCAAGTCAAGTGCTCACTATCCAGGAGCGATGGTGATTCAAATCGATTCCTAACCAGCTGGTGATTTATTCCTCATACAAACCACACTCACTGATTAAGTGAGTTATAGATCACCAATGGCACATTCCAGGTAAACATCGTGGGGTAACAATCATGGACCGCACTACCCAGGGACCGCCCGACTACTAGGACGCACCTTGGGCTCACTCTTCGTGTCCCCGTCTTACCCCCTTCAGCACCAGTCTGCCAATCCAATTTTAGTCTGGCCCAAAAAGTATCACTAGCTTCACGGGTGAAAGGTACTTTATTCGGCCAACTAAATGTGAGGTATGCACTCAACATGACAAGAGGAACAAGCAACGATCGGTTCTTAACCGACACAGATGGAAAACTACTAGCACCCTAGAACCCTGTCTGGTTGCCTCCAACCTTTCCGTCCAGTCTCTAGTTATCCATCAACACATGGTTGTTTTCAGGATATCATCTATTCCATAGCTAAAATATTCTAGTAACCACATATTATTTTAGGTGACCGGAATTCACCGATCGCTACCGGTCTAAGCAGGGCTAAGCAATATTCGACCCAAAACTTACGTAGGTAATAAGGTGGCAAGGATAGTAATATATGCAGCAACAATTTTACCCAACTCCTATACTAAATGCACCATATGTAAACTTATATATATGTAGATAAGGAATTGCTTTTGTAAAGTAGGAGACTTAGAATGCTTCGAGGCTTGCCTCGTTCGAAGGAACTGGGTTGGTGGTCCACACACTCAGATAGATCCTCTTCTTGCTCGTCTACCTTGGGCACCTCCTATGCCTGAGCTTCTTATGGATCGGACCCGGTCTGCTCCTCCTGAACTGCTACTGGCAACTCCTACGATCCTGTACGATGCACGTGTATAAGTAAATATGTAAATCGTGCATCGGATGCGATGGTAAGCGATGATCATGATGGCATAATATGCAGATGAACACATTGGAACTTATAGTAAAGACTAGGGACAAAATCTTTCTACAAGGTAGTCCACATCATCCAAGATCAATTATTACTAATGCATGTCATCTACTGCATTCACCTCTGCTAACAATTCTCGTCTAATTTTACACTAGCTAACACAAAACCCTAACATCAGTGCTACTACGCTTTACCAACACAACCACAATAACTTGTTAAGCTATACCAGTAAGGGATTTAGGTGCTTCAAAGATACACCAAATTTTTATTATGAAACTAAATCTACCTAAAGAAGATGTATTTCTGGTGCATATAAAAATCTACAAAAATTACAGTAGTATAGTAATACTCCAAGTAGCATACCATAAATTTTTTAGGGGATTTGGACCAGTAAAATAGCCTACACAAAAATGACAATCTATGGCCGAAAAATGATCATGAAAATACTTTGTATTATGAAAAGTATCAGACAACAGATTTAACATTTTTTCTATGTTCTACATAGCAAACAATCAACGTACAATAATTATCATATACATGTTTATACAAATTTCTCTCTCTAGCAAAATTAACAAAAATCAACCAATAAAGGCACTTGAACTACACATCAAAAATTTTCTATAGATCATGCATGATATATATTTTTCATGTAAAGTACATCCCTAAAGAAGATTAACAACACTAGAACCATAATTTTCTGAGCTTCCTATGATTTATTATGCATTTCCTAATAAAATAGTAATTATAATAATTAAATAAAACCCTACACAAAAGTATCACAAATTTGACATACAATATTTTTAAGTGTTAGATCTAGTGATAAGAAACATAACAAAATTTGTCTCAACAATTTTGGAGCTATATTTCTCAAGATATGATTTTTGGAAGCATTTTCACAAATTCTGGAAATCAATTTCTTTCTCTTTTCTGAAAAACCCGAACCCAAAACGCTACGCGTCCCTGGATCTATGCACTCTAGCTCCTCCCCAGTCGCTGCGAGTGGGCCACGTGACCCTACTTGCCAGCCACAGGGGGAGAGGGATTGGCGCCGGCGGCCACATCTCGCCGGCGGTGAGCCCATCGGTGACGCGGGCCGCACAGGGGTGCTCGGGGCACCGAGTCGCACCGACCGGTGCCCAGACTTGGGTGGGTGTTTCACCAGAGCAAGCTTGCTGGCGCGCATGGCGCACGACGACGCTACCTCACGGTGGCCACACTGCTCTGTTGCACGACATGGTGGCCTAAGGATCGCTGGAGCTCCAGCACCGCTAGGCGAAGCTGGTGCGCGCGAAAAGAGAGAAGGAAAGCGAGGGGAGCAGCCCACCCACGCGGAGCCGAGCTCCGGCGAGCAGTAGTGAAGAAGGGCCGGCAAAAATTTTCCCCCTCACCTCGACGTTGGAGGCTGCTGGAGGGAGCACGAGGTGAAGCGGGTCACCGCGGAGTAGTGGCCACGAGGAATCGGGCGCAAGTGGAGTAGCGGCAGTGTTAGGCGGTGGCGGAGCTCGGAAGGTGGCGACAATGGCGCGGTGGCCGGGCGGCTTGCTCTGTTGTGCTGCGGGCGAGAGGGAGCAAGGTGAATGGAGAGAAATGGAGTAGGGTGAGCGGGGCAGGTTAATGTAACACCTCTAGTGTTATAGTAACTAAATAACTTGCCATGTCATCATATTGCACTGCAAAGCATTCATGATTAGGTCAATTACAATGTGCATCAACTAAAAAAAGTTTACCTTCTTAGGTTGGATGTGCTTCTGAGATGTGTGACTCGAACCGAAAACCCTAATTTCGAATGTCACCGCAAATACTTAGTTTATGCCCTATGTAATTTGAGGTGTATGATTGTGTTATACACTAGTGTCAAGTGTAGGGTATGGACTCAAGTCCAACACATAAAATGAAGATTCAAATTTGAGTTTGAATTTGGGATCCAAAACTTGTTGCGAGTTTTTCGATTCGAATTTGAATTCAAACTTGGGTAGTTATTAAAAGATTTTCAAAAGTCAACTTGGTCAACCAAGAGTGGCATTTGGTCAAACATGTGATGCTTGACTCAATGATGCCCTTGGATGATGGTGTTGACGGTAGTTAACTATCATTTTAACCGTCAATTTACTTAAAAGAATGCTATAAAATCAATTACCACCATAGACTAGGTGTTTAACTGAGAGAATTCCACTAGTTTTGGTGAATATCTATTTTCCACAGGGTGTCAGCTGAAAATAATCAAAGGTGGCCCATATATCAGGTTTACATAGAGAGAAAGGACCACATATGAAAAAAGTATAATCTAGAAGGTTCAAGAAGGCAAACCCTGGGAGGTGGGACCCACCTATCACTGTGACAAGGGCGGGCGCCTAGCCCCAGGGGTGGCCGCCCAGCTCAGGAGGCCAATCACGTTCCACCTCACGGGATCATGCCTCCATCGCCTTTGAGGATGAATAAAATCGTTGATCAATGTCGGTTTGATTCAAGGGCTGTGGTGCTTCCTAGAGGCTATATAATCAAGGCCCATGGCCCCTGGAGGAGAGAGTTTAGAAACCTTAATTCATATTTTGCAAAGAGAATTCACCTAAGAAGGGTCCCTTGAATGGATCTATCTCTAGGGCACATACAAGAGAGTTTAGCTTTGTAGTCTCTATGTGAGATTAGAGTTATCCTTCTAGATTGAGAGAGTTAGAGTGGAGGTAGAAGATTGGAGGATGCCCAGTCTGTCGATGTCTCCTCTCCAAACTTGTATCTACGGAGTCAAGTCTCCTAACCCGAGGCTTGGTTCTAGGATTCTTCGGCAATTCAACTTCTAATACTAAGTAAGTACGTTGTTATTATTGTTCTTTGGTTTAAGGGTTTACTTTATTCGCTTCACGTAGGGAATAGAGTAATCATTCATAGCGTAAGCGTGGTGCTTGGGCTAGGAATACTCGTATTTATCTCCTATCTAGTCGGATTAGTGAGTAGTAACATGGGACGTGACAATCCCATTGTTACCTTTGGAGTCTCTCTCGTCAGAAGGTTTGGTAGGATTAAGTACCCTGGTTAAGCATCATATGTGGTGTCTCTTTTCCATCGGTATTTCCCCTAAGACCAATAGTATCATAGCTTGCCATAGGTTGGAACCAGACTGTCGTCGTAGTTCTCTCTAATCGTTATATCTTCACCACCTTGTAGTGTGGCCCAGGGATAATAGTAAAGATTAGGTTAGTCATCGCACGCTTTCTCCTTGCGGATAAAACAAATACGATACTCTAGACTTATCTCCTGAGCAAGGCAAGCCCCGGTGCATCTAAACCCTTCCTTGAGCTTTACAAATCTTTATCACTGGTACTATGGTTTATTGCATTAAGTAATTAGGAATTGAGTGATAACCCAATTGTTGCATTATCATCCTTGATTATTGCGATATCACCCTTGGTACCTGTTTTACTGAAAATACATAGTTATGCTTCGCTATTGCTTATTAAGTTAGGCTTTTAAAATGAGATGTTTTAAATGGCACTCTGATGGCATAACTTGATGGATACTGAATTATAAGAATGAACTTGAGATCGGGTGGGTGGTTTGGCCACTACTAACTTCCATTGGGAAAGGAGTCTCAATGTAGTGTTTCCGCCTTATTAGTTAAGGACCGTCCGTTGTTGGCCCTCATGTCAAGGAGTTTTTAATAGTACTAGCCATGTACCCATGTTGGGTAAGCCTTACTCAGCTATTCCATCATGAGAACGTCTAACCTCGCACTGAGAGTGGAGAGATGGCGAGAGTAGCGTGTACCCTCGGGGCTAGAATCGAGCCGGGTTCGAGGAGTACTGTGCTCTTGGGTGGCGATGGACATGATCTGGTTTTGGGTGACCCAAGTAAGAGTTGATATATGCAAGATTGGTTCTATATAAGTTGTGTGGTTAGGAAACCCTAGCTGGGTAAATTAAGCGGTTCGAATCGTCGTTACTCCACGAGAAGGAGTCTTGACCTTGCACCAATATCGTAGTGAAAGAAATGGAATGTGTTGATAGAATAAGAAAGAATTTTATGAGAATTACTTAGATCTAGATTAGAATCACTTAGAATTGGTTAATGAACCATTAATGAGGAAAATAAAAAGTTAAAAGTAAGGACTTACTCTAGTAAGCTTTTCCGCAAAAATCATTTTGATATACTCATATCTTGATCTCCTAAAACTAGCATGTCTTTAGAGTCTTTTCCTTAGTCAGGTAAGTCTTATTGAGTACCCTCAGTACTCAAGGTTTGTTGAACCCTTGTTGCAGGTGCGGTTCATGAGCAAACCTGCTTTGAGTCTTGTTGCATGACCATTGTCGTTGAAGAAAGTGACGACGAGTAAATTGTGTGGCCTCTGGGCAAGGCATCTCGCTTGAGTGTTGTAATAAAGTTACTTCTGGTACTCCACTACTTCTGGTTTGTAATAATGCTACTTATGGTTTGATGTTTGAAAACTGTGGTTTGTAAACTTAAGTTATGTAAGACTTCCACTCTTTTACTCTGATGTTATATTGAATAAACTGTTATAATATTGCAATACTCCTGTGATTGGATCATGTTTGGAGGAAAGCATGTCTTTTAGGTTATGAGGTACACAAGTATGATTGTCAGAGGTCATAATGACAATGATAGGTATCTGTGGGCCATCATAATTTAGGAGGTTCTGTGACAGCTGGTATCAAAGCATAATTACTAGAGTTATTATAGTATTACTTTACAAAACTTAAAAATGATTTGGATCAAACAAATTTAAAGTGATATTTTGGTCCAAATTGCTTCTAACTCATCCTAATCTATTCACTCTAGTTCCTCTAGCTCATGTTTTAAAGCTTCATAGTGAAGTATCATGTTATATTGTCCTATATTATGACATGTTATTGCATGTGTTACTTAAACTTTTATTTAGTTCATAAGTACGTTGCATGCATCATGCTTAATTAACTTGCTTAAATTACCTTCCCCTTTAAAGTGGCTTGGGTTAAGTAAGATTTAATCCTGTTCACGCTAACCTTTAGATCCCTCCCATCTGTCCTCATCTTCCTAATTCTGTCTTGCTATAGGATGGCACATACTAAGATGACTCCTCGTAAGAAAGCTGGTCCGCAAGGAGTGCCTCATCATCAGTTGGCCCCAAAAGATGATGGAGCAAGTAGTAGTCGCAATCCAAATCCAGATCCACAGGCAGAAGTCGCAAGGCTTATAGCAGAAATAGAGCGACTAAAGCGCAATGCGTCCTTGTAACACCTCTGGGTGTTAAACATGCATCATATCCCAAATCATGAACATTACCATTTCATACATGTTCATCATCGCATGCAATTTAAATTAGCATTAATTCAAATTTTGAAAACACATGTTTAAACCCTGAATTAGTAAAAATTCTAGTTAAGAGTGGTAAAAATTTGTTGTGCTATAACTCTAAATGACTTAGAATTAATTAACCTGATTTTTGGAGCAATTTTTGTATTCAAAATCTCCCCAAATTTTGCTTTTAAAATATTTCAGAAAAATGAGTTATCATTGAAAAATTTGACTTTAAATCACTAATTCAAAATCTATTTAGAATTTTAAAAAGTGTCCTAAATGGAAGTTGTAGAATTAAATTTTGAACAACTTTTGTTTTGGGGGCAACTTGTGAAAATGACTTTTTCATCTTCAAAATTTGAATTTGAATTCAATTATAAAATCTGGAATTCATTTACAAAAGGAAAATGAATTTTTCCAGCCTAACGGGCCGCCGCCCCACTTCCGGCCCAACGGCCGAAGCCAGCCCGTGTCCGCGTTCGCGTTCTCCTTCGCCCGCGCTCTCGCCCGCGCGTGACCACGGCCCAGCCCACGCCGTGCGGCCTCCTCCTCCTCTTCCCATGCGCGTGTCTCGCTGGCGACCGCAGCAGGCCGCGTTCGCCGGGTGTCGGCCGCATGCCGGCGACGCCTAGCGTGTGGCCGCTGTGGCCCCCGCCGCTCGCGCACTGCCTCCGCCTACATCTCCTCTGTCCCCTGCTTCCCTCCACGCTCGCACACTCGCTCTCTACCGCAGCAGCAAGCCGAGCGGGAGCTCTCGCCACTGCACATCGCCGCTCGGTCCGCCGGCGCCTAGCTCCGCCACCGCGGCACCATTCTCCGATTGCGTCTGCATCCAGCTCCGCCTGAACCTCCTCCGTCCCGTGCGCACTCCTTCGCCCTCACTTTTCCCACGGTAAGGCCGGGGTGGGCTTTTCCGTTGCACGGTGGTGCCATGGCCGCCGAGCTCGTGCTTCCGTGGAGGGAGCCCTGTTCCCTCCTTTCCATCCAATTCCTCGTGTTTTTGCATTCGCCTTGGCTCCGCGGATCTCGCGCGCTTCGAACCAAACCTCGCCATGGTCAGGACCGGCGTGTTGTCGGTGAGCCACGCCACCATCCCGCCATGCACGCCGTCGAGGTCACCCAAGAGCTCCTCCGGTGCCCTAAGCTAGCGCAGTGAGTTCGCCTCTTCGCCGGGAAGCCGCTGCTGGTGACCTCACCGCCGGCGAGCTCACCGGCGGCGAGAACCGCGCGGTCAGCGCTTCCCCCTCCTCTGTGTGGCTGACTCGTGGGGTCATGGGCCCACCTGTCTACCTCCTCTCGTGCTCACGTGTGCACTGCAATGGGTGCACACAGCGTTTCAGCGGCCAGATTTTTGAAATGATTTAGAAAATGAATTTCCAGTTTTGTTTTAAGGCTTTAAAATTTTATAACTCAAGATTTATAGCTCCAAAAATTGTGAAACAAATTTTGTAGTGTTTCTCATGAGTAGATCTACAGTTTAAAAATATTGCATGTCAAGTTTGAAATACTTTTCTGTAGGGTTTTTATTTAATCACTGAAAGTGCTGTTTTCTTGTTAAATATGTAATAAATCATAGAAAGTTCAGAAAAATATGGTTCCACTTGCAATAATTTTATTTTGTGATGTAATTTCTAGGAAAAATATATGCCATGCATGTTCTGTAGAAAAATCTTGATGTGTAGTACAAGTATTTAATATTGTTCATAATTGTTATTTTTGCTAGAGAGAAAAAGATGAATAAAATATGCATGTAATAATTTTTCTATGGGGATTGTTTATTGTGTAGAATATAGGAAAAATGTTAAATCTACTGTTTGATACTTTTCATAGTATAAAGTATTTTATGCTCATTTTTAGGCCCTAGCTTGTTATTTTTGTGTAGGCAGTTCTATTAATCCAAATGCAATGAAATTTTTGTAGTATGCTAGATTTATTGATAGAAAGCTACTGTAATTTTCTTAGATTTTTCTGTGCTACAAAAATAGGTGTTGCTGTTCAAACCTAGTTGTAATTAAGGTTTAAATTAACATTGTTAATGCATAATTAGTTAATAAGGTTTTCTTTGGTGTATCTTTGAAGCATTTATTAAGATGTGTTGACTTAGCATAGTAGTAGTAGAAGAGAATGCAGTAGATGACATGTGCTTGTAGTACATGTTCTTTGATGATGTTGACTACCTTGTAAAAGAATTGTATTCCTACTTTATGAAATAAAGTGAACCTATCTGTCTACATTTCATTCATCATGACAATTATATGTCATTTCTGCAATGCACCTAGGCATAAGCACTTATACAGTTGCATCATACAGGATCACAGGAAGTAACTCCGGTAGCAGTTCCCGAGGAGCCGAAAGAGCAGCCCGAGGAGCAGGAGGTGCCCGAGGCCGACGAGGAGGTCGGTGACGATCTTCCAGAGTGCTCAGACCACCATCCGAGCTCTTTCGAGAGAGGCAAGCCCCGGAGCATTTTTCTCCCCCGGTTTGCGAATAATTTTATTAATGCTTTACTTTAACTGTTGCATTATATTTAGGAGTTGTTTGCAACCGTTGCTGCATTATACCTTGTTTACTCCGTTCTACCCTATCCTTATCACCTTGTTATTCGCAGTCAAGTAATTGCTTAGCTTGCTTAGACCGGTAGAAGTCGGGTGATTTCCTGTCACCTGGATCTGCTTGAGAAAGTATGTCATCTGAGAATAACTAAGTGTGAATGTGAAATTGAGACCGAACGGAAACTTGCAGGGTTTCGGACTGTAGTGTTTTCCGTCTGTGTCGATTAAGGACCAACCGTTATTGGGCCTCGAGTCATGTTGAACACATGCCTTACATTTAGCTAGCCGAATAATGTACCTTTCGACCACGAAGCTAGGAGATTATTCGGGCCGAGTGGATTGCCCGCAATGCACTGTACCGGAGCAGTACTGGCAGGATACGGGGGTGCAATGATAAGGCCAAAGAGTAATCGGGTGGCCCCCGGGTACATGTGGTTCCTGGCAAGCTCGCGACTTTACTTGAATGGTTGACTCGGTGACCAACACCTCACTTTAGCGGGTGAGTGAGGTTTATGTGAGGAATAATTTACCAGCTGGTTAATAATCGATTCGAATCACCATCGTTCACTGGATAGTGAACACTTGACTTGAGTGACTTCATCGTAGTAATTCTGATAGAACACTTGGACAGTTATATGGAATATGACATGATTAAAGTCATTAATGATCATTGGTTATCCTTACCTATTTAATTATATGTACTCTAGTACAGGTGCAAATGTAGTTAACAGATTAATAAAGATTTAACTTGATGCAAAGCTTTTGGAAAGAATTTTTAAATGCTAAAAATGCCTTTTTGCAAATGAGTCAGGTACCCCACCAGAAAGCCTGTCATGATTCCTTGGTGTCTTTTATTTTTGGTTCTATCAGGTAAGTCTAGCTGAGTACCTTCTTGTACTCAGGGCTTTGTTCCCACTTGTTATAGACGGGCAAATGTATTACGGCTACTGTATCAACTGCCTTTATCCTGCGATGGGAGAAGCTTAGGACCATGGGCAATGATCATTCACTACATCTCATCTGATGCTTTTGTTGGAAGATGATCCTAAGCTGACACTATATTTTGAACTCTGTATGAGTGTGTGATTTGAACTAAATGCTTCCGCTACTTTCATTTAAAACTGGTTTGTAATAACTATATTTAAACTCCAATGTATTTGTGACGCAAACTTTTATATAACTTGTGATGGTGACCGCTGAACTTATTACGATCTTGGCTGGTATGTAAGTTGGTTTGAAATCTGTCGTGATTTCATGGACTACCGGGTTATACGAGCTTAAGTTTGCTAAATCGTCTGCTCGGTGGATGATTTTCTTACTTAATCTTGTATAATTGGTCGGTTCTGTTATAGCTGGTATCGGAGCATGGTTTAGCGTGTTTACTGTTCACAAGTGTATTTAAAACAAAAATGTGTTTGAAAAACGTGATTTACAAACTAAGAGTGTGCCAGTGGTCATATCCTTTATGCCCAGTAAGGACTCTAGGTGGCTTATTTAAGTACTGACTTGGGGGTTCTTGCACCATATTCTTCTTTCGTTGCTCATACGGCGTGCTATTGTATGAGTGCCACTTAATTGAGTGGTAATGTATGAATCAGTTGCCTTTATGCCTCGGTAAGTGTGAGATGTGAGAGCATGATCGGATACACCGCCGATCTAGGGAAAGTGCTTATATGATGCTAGAGTAATTACATGTTTTACACATGTTTTTACCAAAGTATCGCATGTGTGGTTGTTCCGTCCATTGAGGCGATGCCATCAATAGGACGATGTTTTAGGTAGTTACTACCGTTGTACGCGTATCTGGGGATTCGTGTAGAGCGTGTAGATAGATTTACTGCTTTCATGCATACATGGGGAATTGGGCTGAAATGAATTTTCTGCAGGTACATAACAGCGTTTCTCGTGTAGAACGTATTAGTCACGTATATGAGAGATCGCCTGTATGCCACCGAATTCATCGCTAGATATTAATTATTTCTTAAGTTTGTGAAAACGTACAAAACGTACATGCATCACATTGCTTGTGCATTTCATTCATGTCATGCATTCCTCTCCTTATAAATTGATTATCCCCTTTTGATAAAAATTGTACCAACTTAAAATATGTTCTCACCCGGTAATTAAAACTTTTGGTACAGATGGCCCGCACGAAGCAGACTGCCCGCAAGTCCACAGGTGGAAGAGCACCCCGACACCAGTTGGCCCCACAGGAGCACCGCAGCACAGACACCTTTCTGAGCGAGTTTGGCATGCCAACTTTGCTTCAGAAAGTGCTCCATGATGTGGGGTACTCGGAGGGTCAGGAGCCGGTGTACTCTTGGAGTGAGAGCTAGTTAGCTGAGGATGGACTTGCAGTAGTAGAGATCACCGTCCCTGCTCTTGGTGATGCTCTAGAGTGGGATGGTTGACACTTGGAGTTTGAGGGACGCACTCCGGTTGAGGGTGCAGAGGGAGCATCTTTTCGTGTTATCAGGGACATCATGAGCAGATTTCCCAACGAGCTGACAGCAGCCTTGGCTGGTACTTTTCTGAGAGATGATCCTCGTGATGCTATTTAGATGCAGCCGCAAGGAAGTGCTTTAGTCAGAGGCCCAAATGAAGGACAGGCTAGCGACAACCACGCTATGAGTGCGATGTATGCAGCTATCAGAGCATACCAGGGTCTTGAGTGCACCTATTGGATGTTGACTGGTTTGCGTGGTGATGATCGGCTCAAAGCAAGAAAACAAAAGAAGAAGCAGGCACGTGCTATAGCTAGTTTGCAGGAGCAGTTAGCTGACATGAGCTTGCAGCGAGACCAGGCTATCGAGAGAGGTGATAGTGCTCTACAGCGGGTGCATACGTTGACTCAGGCCAACAATAATGTAGACCGCATGATTGGACAGTTGGTTCAGGAGAGGAATGAAGCCTAGAATGAGAGGAACCTCCTAAGGCAGAGGGTCGAGGAGCTAGAGGAGTACAATGTCAACTTGCATGAGGAGTTTCATGCGCTCTACAATAGGATTGGCCCGTATGCTCCTCCAGAAGCCGCCGGTATGGACGTCGACGACGACGAGGACGAGCCTGTAGCCGCACCTGCCGCCGACGACGACGTTGCTACTGATGGTAGTGATGGTGACGTCTCCGACTCCGACGATGGCCTCGAGGAGTAGGCTAGTTGCTTTGCGTTGGTTACTAGGCCCTGTCACGATGACCTTCTTTTGGCTTCATGTATCTTGATGTATCTCGTTCGAACCTTGAGACTTGGTAGAATGTTGGATCTTGGTTGTTCATGCGATACCTGAGCGCATAAAGTCCAGTGTGTGTATGCTAGCAACGTGGTTGTACTAGACACGATGTTTGCATTTGAAGTAATTTAATTAGTGGTGTTGTTTTAATTGGAATGTGGTTATTGTGCCTCTGTTTTATTGTATGACTTGTTCTCTCCAATGAATTCAGTACGACATAATTTTTCATTCACTCACAATTACTACAACTTCACTTAATCATTACTTATTGCTGAAATATGCAGATGGCAAACACTCGCCGCGCCACGTATGAGGCTGCTGAAACTGGTGGAAATTGTGCCAGGGCAGGTGGGAGTGGTGAAAACAACGCCAACCATAATGAGCCACACCCAGAGTCGCATTTGCCGCCTCCTCCACCGCTCACTGCAGAGGTATTCTTTGCGTAGTTTCTTGGAAGTCAGCGCAATGCCGAACAGTCACAGAAGAACATAGAAGATTTTCTGCGTACTATTGTCAACAATGTGCAACATGGTAACAACCAAGGTGGTGGCAATGGGGTGAATCAGTATAGCAACTTCAAGGATTTCATGGACACTAGGCCACCAATTTTTAAGGAAGCAACCGAGCCACTCGATGCTGAAGAATGGATCAACACTATGGAAGATAAGTTCCGTGTGTTAAGGCTGACGGAAGTACTGAAGATAGAGTATGCTACACATCAGTTACAAGGACCAGCAGGGATGTGGTGGAAACATCATCGCACCACCTTCCCTCCAAATGCTCAGATCTTATGGAGAGAGTTCACTGAAGCCTTTCATGGAGTTTATATTCCACCAGGGCTGGTTGAGATGAAGTTGGGAGAGTTCTTGGTGTTAAATCAGGGTACCAAAACCATAACACAGTATTTGCATGCCTTCAACAACTTGTGTCGTTATGCTCCCGACATGGTTGACACCGATGCTAAGAGAATTGCTAGCTTCAAGAGAGGGTTAAGCCTGAATATGATGAAGCATGTGGGTACCAATACTCACGCCAGATTCAATGACTTCATTAGTGATTGTCTGAAACAAGAGAAGAACAACAACGCATACACAGCATCCAAGACTCGCAAGAGAGCCTTTGAGTCAGGACCATCACAGCCAAGAGTTGTCACTGCTAATCGTTTGACCTATCGTCCGTCTGCACCAGGTGCAAGGTTTAGGCCACCGTAGCATAAAACCCAGAACTACAAGGGACCGCAGAAGCCGTACAAGATGGCCGTGCCTCCAGCAAGGACAGCCGCAACTGTGGGATAAGGTAACTCGAAGGGAGCTATCGGGTCTGCTGGTACAGTGAAGGGACCCTATTATAATTGTGATCAGCCAGGCCACTTTTCCAAGTTCTGTCCTTATCCGCCCCGAAAGAAGCAACAGACCTATAATGCTCGAGTACACCACACCACTGTGGACGAGATTCCTGAGGGAGAGCCCGTAACTGCTGGTAAGTTTCCTGTTAACCAAAACCCTGAAGTTGTTTTATTTGATTCTAGATCATTGTATTCTTTCATGAGTCAAGCATTTGCACAGAAACATGAACAACTATGCACAGACTTAAGTTATGGTTACCGTATAAGTTCAGCAGGGGCTGATGTTTTAACCAATCAGATGGTTAGGGGGGCAACCCTTGAGTTAGGTAGTCGAAAGTTTCGAGTAAACTTGATAGTTATGCCTAGACTAGTTCTGCATGTCATCATAGAGATGAATTGGATGAAGGAATGGGGAGCAGTTATAGATACAGGAAGTCGGGTGCTTACCCTTAAGGATCCCTAGGGAGAGGGTATTTTTCAGGTACCATTGCCCAAAAGAACAAACCTTGTGAGTGTGACATGTGCTATAGAAGTCATTTCTATTCATCAGATTCCGGTCGTGTGTGAGTTTCCGGATGTGTTTCCAGAGGAGTTACCTGGTCTTCCGCCAGATAGAGATGTTTAGTTTGGAATTGTGTTGATCCCCGGGACAGCTCCAATTTTAAGGAGACCTTATAGGATGCCTCCGGATGAGTTAGCTAAACTGAAACAGCAACTAGAGGAGTTGTTGAACAAGGGGTTTATCCGGCCAAGTAAGTCTGAATGGGGATGTCCTGCCTTGTTTGTGAAGAAAAAGAAAGAGGGTACTTTGAGAATGTATGTGGATTATAGGCCTCTTAATGCTATAACTATCAAGAATAAGTATACCTTACCTCATATTGATGTTTTGTTCGATCAGTTAGCCAAAGCCAGAGTGTTCTCCAAGATAGATTTAAGATTGGGTTACTATCAAATAAATATTAGACCACAAGATATACCTAAAACCGCCTTTTCTACCAGATACGGGTTGCATGAGTATCTTGTTATGTCCTTTGGCTTAACAAATGCTCCTGCATACTTTATGTATCTGATGAATATGGTTTTTATGCCAGAGTTGGACAAGTTTGTGGTTGTGTTCATTGATGATATTCTAGTATACTCTAAGAATGAGAAAGATTATAAAGAGCATCTAAGAATTGTCTTAACCAGACTTAGAGATCATAAGTTGTATGCTAAGTTTAGCAAGTGTGAATTTTGGCTGAAGAAAGTTCCTTTCCTTGGTCACATTCTGTCAGAGAATGGAGTCTCTGTAGATCCGAGTAAAGTGCAAGAGGTTATGGATTGGAAGACACCAATCACAGTTTCGGAAGTTAGAAGTTTCTTGGGTTTAGCTGGTTACTATCGTCGTTTTATCCCAGATTTCTCAAAGATTGTCAAGCCAATGACAAGTCTGCTACAGAAAGATCACAAGTTTGTGTGGACAGATGAGTGTGAGACAGCTTTCCACACCTTGCGGAAACTGTTGACCACTGCTCTAGTTCTAGTGGAACTGGACATTGAGAAACCTTTTGATGTGTTTTGCGACGCATCAAAAATAGGATTAGGTTGTGTTCTTATGCAAGAAGGAAGAGTCATTGCTTATGCCTCCCATCAATTGAGAAAGCATGAGATCAACTATCCGACACATGATCTTGAGCTTGCTGCCGTAGTGCATGCCTTAAAAATTTGGAGACATTACTTACTTGGTAATGTGTGCAATATTTTCACCGATCACAAGAGTCTCAAGTACATATTCACCCAACCTGAATTGAATATGAGACAACGAAGATGGTTAGAATTGATCAAAGATTACAACTTGAATGTGCAATATCATCCTGGAAAGGCCAATGTAGTGGCAGATGCTTTGAGTAGAAAGTCACATTGCCTGAATGTGCAACCTTTGCTCGAAGATGGTTTTGATCTAATATATCCTGCCGTGTTACACAATATCTAGATTAGTTGTTCTTTGGAGAGTAAGATAATAGAAGGCTAGAAAACCGATAAAGGGATATTCTATATCAAAGAAAAGATTAAAGGAGAACCATCCAAGCACTTTAGATTGGATGAACATGACGTGTTATGGTTTGACGACCGTCTTGTTGTTCTTAAGGATCGAGAGCTTAAGAATAAACTTATGGATGAGGCTCATCTTTCGAAGTTATCTATCCATCCCGGAAGTAGCAAAATATACCAAGAACTAAGACCTCGTTTTTGGTGGACCAAGATGAAGAAAGAGATTGCAGCATATGTAGCCAAATGTGACACATGTTGTAGGGTAAAGGCTATTCATATGAGACCTACCGGATTGTTGCAACCTTTGTCCGTACCTAGTTGGAAGTGGGATGATATAAGCATAGATTTCATCACAGGTTTGCCTACTACTCAGAAAGGACATGATTCGATTTGGGTAATTGTGGATCGTCTTACGAAGACAACTCACTTTTTACCTGTCAAGACAAGTTATCGACCACCTCAATATGCAGAGAAGTATATTGCTGAGATTGTGAGATTGCATGGCATACCGAAGACTATAGTGTCTGACAGAGGGTCACAATTCACTGCTCACTTTTGGGAGCACTTGCATAAATGTTTGGGAACTAGTTTAATTCGTAGCACTGCCTATCATCTTCAAACAGATGGTCAGACCGAAAGAGTTAATGTTGTTCTGGAGGATATGTTAAGAGTCTGTGTATTATCTTCCAGAGGTTCATGGGAGTCATGGTTACCATTAGCAGAGTTCGCTTATAATAATAGTTATCAAGAAAGTATCAAGATGGCACCATTCGAAGCTTTGTATGGCAGAAAGTGTCGAACACCACTTAACTAGATCGAGCCAGGAGAAAGAAGATATTATGGTATTGACTTCGTAGAAGAAGCCGAGAAGAAAGTTCATATCATTCAACAAAATATGAAAGCCGCTCAATCACGTCAGAAAAGCTATGCGGATAGAAGAAGGAGACCGCTTGTGTTCGAGGTTGGTGACTATGTTTATCTGAAAGTCACGCCAATGAAGAAGAAACGGTTTGGAGTACGCAGAAAGCTTGCAGCCAGATTTGTGGGACCATATAAGATCTTGGACAGAAAAGGTCTAGTCGCTTATAAGTTAGAGTTACCTGAGACAATGAGTGCTATATTTCTAGTTTTTCATATATCGCATATCAAGAAGTGTTTGCGTGTTCCTGAGGAAATAATCAAACCTCGAGGCATAAAGCTCAAGTCAGATTTGGTATATCGTGAGCAACCGGTTCGAGTGTTGGACTCTAAAGACAGGGTTACTCGAAACAGTGTGGTGAAAACATATAAGGTACAATGGAGTCATCATGATGAAGGAGATGCAACTTGGGAAATGGGTGAATATCTTCAAAAAGCTTATGAGGATTTTTATAACAAATGGTTTGTAACCCAAATCTCGGGACGAGATTCTTATAAGGGGGGAGGGCTGTAACACCTCTGGGTGTTAAGCATGCATTCATATCCCAAATCATGAGCATTACCATTTCATACATGTTCATCATCGCATGCAATTTAAATTGGCATTAATTCAAATTTTAAAAACACATGTTTGAACCCTAAATTAGTAAAAATTCTAGTTAAGAGTGGTAAAAATTTATTGTGCTATAACTCTAAATGACTTAGAATTAATTAACCCGATTTTTGGAGCAATTTTTGTATTCAAAATCTCCCCAAATTTTGCTTTTAAAATATTTCAAAAAAATGAGTTATCATTGGAAAATTTGACTTTAAATCACTAATTCAAAATCTATTTAGAATTTTGAAAAGTGTCCTAAATGAAAGTTGTAGAATTAAATTTTGAACAACTTTTGTTTTGGGGGCAACTTGTGAAAATGTCTTTTTCATCCTCAAAATTTGAATTTGAATCAAATTATAAAATATGAAATTCATTTATAAAAAGAAAACGAATTTTTCCAGCCTAACGGGTCGCCGCCCCACTTCCGGCCCAACGGCCGAAGCCAGCCTGCGTCCGCGTCCGCGTTCTCCTTCGCCCGCGCGCTCGCCCGCGTGTGACCACGGCCCAGCCCACGTCGCGTGGCCTCCTCCTCCCCCTCCCGCGCGCGCGTCTCGCTGGCGACCGCTGCAGGCCGCGTCCGCCGCGTGTCGGCCGCATGCTGGCGACGCCCAGCGCATCGCCGCTGTGGCCCTCGCCGCTCGCGCACTGCCTCTGCCTACATCTCCTCTGTCCCCTGCTTCCCTCTGCGCTCGCACACTCGCTCTCTATCACAGCAGCAAGCCGAGCGGGAGCTCTCGCCACCGCATGTCGCCGCTCGGTCCGTCGGCGCCTAGCTCCGCCACCGCGGCACCATTCTCCGATTGCGTCTGCATCCAGCTCCGTCTGAACCTCCTCCATCCCGTGCGCACGCCTTCGCCCTCACTTTCCCCATGGTAAGGTCGGGGCAGGCTTTTCCATTGCACGGTGGCGCCATGGCCACCGAGCTCGTGCTTCTGTGGAGGGAGCCCTGTTCCCTCCTTTCCATCCAATTCCTTGTGTTTTTGCATTCGCCTTGGCTCCGTGGATCTCACGCGCTTCGAACCAAACCTCGCCATGGCCGGGACCGGTGTGTCATCGGTGAGCCGTGCCACCGTCCCACCATGCGCGCCATCGAGGTCACCCGAGAGCTCCTCCGGTGCCCTAAGCTAGCGCAGTGAGTTCGCCTCTCCGCGGGAAAGCCGCTGCTGGTGACCTCACCGCCGGTGAGCTCACCAGCGGCGGGAACCGTGCGGTCAGTGCTTCCCCCTCCTCTGTGTGGCTGACTCGTGGGGTCACGGGCCCACCTGTCTGCCTCCTCTCACGCTCGCGTGTGCACTGCACCGGGTGCACCCAGTGTTTCAGCGGCCAGATTTTTGAAATGATTTAGAAAATGAATTTCCAGTTTTGTTTTAAGGCTTTAAAATTTTATAACTCAAGATTTATAGCTCCAAAAATTGTGAAACAAATTGTGTAGTGTTTCTCATGAGTAGATATACAGTTTAAAAATATTGCATGTTAAGTTTGAAATACTTTTCTGTAGGGTTTTTATTTAATCACTGAAATTGCTGTTTTCTTGTTAAATATGTAATAAATCATAGAAAGTTCAAAAAAATATGGTTCCACTTGCATTAATTTTATTTTGTGATGTACTTTCTAGGAAAAATATATGCCATGCATGTTCTATAGAAAAATCTTGATATGTAGTACAAGTGTTTAATATTGTTCATAATTGTTATTTTTGCTAGAGAGAAAAAGATGAATAAAACATGCATGTAATAATTTTTCTATGGTGATTGTTTATTGTGTAGAATGTAGGAAAAATATTAAATCTGTTGTTTGATACTTTTCGTAGTATAAAGTATTTTTATGCTCATTTTTAGGCCCTAGCTTGTTATTTTTGTGTAGGCAGCTCTAGTAATCCAAATGTAATGAAATTTTTGTGGTATGCTAGATTTGTTGATAGAAAACTACTGTAATTTTCTTAGATTTTTCTGTGCTACAAAAATAGGTGTTGCTGTTCAAACCTAGTTGTAATTAAGGTTTAAATTAACCTTGTTAATGCATGATTAGTTAATAAGGTTTTCTTTGGTGTATCTTTAAAACATTTATTAAGATGTGTTGACTTAGCATAGTAGTAGTAGAATAGAATGCAGTATATGACATGTGCTTGTAGTACATGTTCTTGGATGATGTTGACTACCTTGTAGAAGAATTGTATTCCTACTTTATGAAATAAAGTGAACCTATCTGTCTACATTTCATTCATCATGACCATTACATGTCATTTCTGCAATGCACCTAGGCATAAACACTTATACAGTTGCATCATACAGGATCACAGGAAGTAACTCCGGTAGCAGTTACCGAGGAGCCGGAAGAGCAGCCTGAGGAGCAGGAGGTGCCTGAGGCCGACGAGGAGGTCGGTGAGGATCTTCCAGAGTGCCCAGACCACCGTCCGAGCTCTTTTGAGAGAGGCAAGCCTCGGAGCATTTTTCTCCCCTGGTTTGTGAATAATTTTATTAATGCTTTACTTTAACTGCTGCATTATGTTTAGGAGTTGTTTGCAACTGTTGCTGCATTATACCTTGTTTACTCCGTTCTACCCTATCCTTGTCACCTTGTTATTCGCAGTCAAGTAATTGCTTAGCTTGCTTAGACCGGTAGAAGTCGGGTGATTTTCTGTCACCTGCGAGCTATAGGTGGTTACCTGGATCAGCTTGAGAAAGTATGTCATCTGAGAATAACTAAGTGTGAATGTGAAATTGAGACCGGGCGGAAACTTGCAGGGTTTTGGACTGTAGTGTTTTCTGTCTGTGTCGATTAAGGACTGACCGTTGTTGGGCCTCGAGTCATGTTAATGCATGCCTTACATTTAGTTGGCCGAATAATGTACCTTTCGACCGCGAAGCTGGGAGATTATTCAGGCCGAGTGGATTGCCCGCAACGCACTGTACCGGAGCAGTAGTGGCAGGATACGGGGGCGCGATGATAAGGCCAAAGAGCAGTCGGGCGGCTCCCGGGTACATGTGGTTCCTGGCAAGCTCATGACTTTACCTGAATGGTTGACTCGGTGACCAACACCTCACTTTAGCCGGTAAGGGAGGTTTGTGTGAGGAATAATTTACCAGCTGGTTAATAATCGATTCAAATCGCCATCGTTCACTGGATAGTGAACACTTGACTTGAGTGACTTTATCATAGTAATTCTGATGGAACACTTGGACAGTTATATGGAATATGATATGATTAAAGTCGTTAATGATCATTGGTTATCCTTACCTGTTTAATTATATGTACTCTAGTACAGGTGTAAATGTAGTTAACAGGTTAATAAAGATTTAACTTGATGCAAAGCTTTTTGAAAGATTCTTTAAATGCTAATAATGCCTTTTTGCAAATGAGTCAGCTACCCCACCAGAAAGCCTGTCATGATTCCTTGGTGTCTTTTATTTTTGGTTCTATCGGGTAAGTCTAGCTGAGTACCTTCTTGTACTCGGGGCTTTGTTTCCACTTGTTGCAGATAGGCAGATGTATTACGGCTACTGTATCAACTGCCTTTATCCTGTGATAGGAGAAGCTTAGGACCATGGGAAATGGTCATTCACTACATCTCGTCTGATGCTTTTGTTGGAAGATGATCCTGAGCTGGCACTGTATTTTGAACTCTGTATGAGTGTGTGATTTGAACTAAATGCTTCCGCTACTTTCATTTGAAACTGGTTTGTAATAACTATATTTAAACTCCGAAGTATTTGTGACGCAAACTTTTATGTAACTTGTGATGGTGACCGCTGAACTTATTACGATCTTGGCTAGTATGTAAGTTGGTTTGAAATCCATCGTGATTTCATGGACTACCGAGTTATACGGGCTTAAGTTTGCTAAATCGTCTGCTCGGTGGATGATTTTCTTACGTAATCTCTTATAATTGGTCGGTTCTGTTACAGTCCTACTGGAAGCAGTTTAACAATGAGTCCTTGGAAAAGGAGATGGAAGCCAGGGCTTGTGCTCGAGACGTGGAGCTTTATGTGGAAAATCTAGAGCAGTAAAATGCAATCTTGCATGAGGAAGTTCATAGGCTGCATGACCTGATGAATCCTAATCATCAACCTCAAGCTGTATAAGATGATGTTGGTGTCGTGGTTTTTCCTGGTGGAGAGGAATACTAGGAGGAGGATGCTGAGGAGGAGGATCTTGAGGAAGTTGAACCCCTGCTAGAAAGTGGGGAGGAGGCGAGTCATGTCACTGGTATGAGTGCCACGGAGAGTGAGGATGGAGTGATAGTGATTAGTGATGATGATGAGGAATGAAGTGCTAGAATGAAAGGTTATGTAATATAGTAGTCTTTCCTGCTTTCTCAGAAACTTTAGAGGGTGTGTTTCGCTTTGCCTGTGGCAATCTTGTAATAAAAATAATGTATGATAAGTAAGTTGTGTGCACTGGTATTATACTATCTATGTTTTAATTCAATAAAGCAATGTAAATAAGTGTGGTTCATGTACAACAGATGGATGGTACTAGAACTTCTCAGGCTAGAGACAATGCTCCTAATTCCCCACCAATTCCACCTACCTTGGCAGAGGTCATTGCAACTTTGGTCAACGCTACCACTCTATTGGCCCAGAATCAGAATGCAAATCAGGGTCATCGGGGTCAAAACAACAGAGGGGAGACCACGTATGTAGATTTCATTGATACTCGTCCACCGATGTTCTCAAAGGCTGATGAGCCATTAGAGGCAGATGACTGGCTCCGAACTATAGAGAAAAGTTTGATCTTCTCCAATGCACGGACTATCAGAAACATGTGTTTGCAGCCCTACAGCTCAGGGGTGCTACAGGGGCGTGGTGGGTGAATCTAGTCGCCACACAACCTGTTGGCCATCGCATTAGTTGGCAAGAATTTTGTGATGCTTTTACAACACTTTACATTCCAGATGGTGTCATGGCAATGAAGCTAGATGAATTTCTCACTTTAAAGGAGGGAGATCAGACTGTTCTACAGTATGTTGGCAAACTTAATCATTTGTCACAATATGCAATAGAATATGTGAATACTGATGCAAAGAAGAAGAGTTGTTTAATGAGGGGCTTGAATACAAAGATCCGGACAATGATGACCGCTTGCTATAATGTTACATATCATGAAATAGTCAACATTGCTATTGCTTCAGAAGAGACGTTTCGTATTCATAAAGAGTCAAAGAAAAAGAAGTAGGTGTCTTCTGGGTTATCGGGTAGCAGTAAGAAGCGCCAAAACTTTATCTACCATCCCCAGAACCATTTTTGCCCTTCATACCATCCACCCCAGTATCCAGCCCGACAGCAAATGTTTGTTCGTCCTGTCATAAACCAGCAATACCCACAACAGCCGAATGCCCCTGGCGTTCGAAATCAGAACCCACCAACCCATAACTTTCCCTGCTATAACTGTGGAAAGCCAGGCCACTTCTCAAAGGACTGCTTGTATCCAAGGCAGTACAACCCTAATTACCCAAGAGCCCCCGCACTGCCACAACATCAGAATTAGAATAAGAGCAATAATCTGAATGCCCAGAAGGGTAAGGGCAAGAAGAAGAAGACGGGACGTGTGTTCTACACCCAAGCAATTGCAATTCCAGAGGAAGAACCTATCATGATGGGTATGTTTCCTATTGCTAATCATACAACAGTACTGTTATTTGATTCCGGTGCATCGCATACATTCATAAATCGCACCTTTGTTACAAAGCATGACATTTCAATTATGGGAACCCAAGATGATTTCTTTATTCAGTCGCCCGGGGGACGACTGTGCACTAAGGAAATGGTGCATGAGATACCTATAGAGTTGGGTGGGCATATATTTCCTACCTCAATGATAATATTAAAGAATCAGGATATAGATGTAATCCTAGGTATGAATTGGATGTACCAAAGAGGAGCTATTATAGATGCACTGCACAGAACTATAAGGTTGAACTTGTCTGATAGTAAATCTCATCTTCTTATCCAACTTCCTATTCCTAAGAGAACAGTTGGAAGGGTATGTGCAACCTAAGTGAGAGAAATCTATGATATTCTGGTAGTCTATGAATTTTTAGATGTGTTTACAGATGATCTACCTAGGTTGCCACTGGACAGGGAAGTGGAATTTGTAATTGAGTTAAAACCTGGTACTGCCCCAATATCTAGAAGAGCTTACAGAATGCCACCCAATGAATTGGCCAAACTCATGGCTCAACTATAAGAGTTGCTTGAAAAAGGTTTCATGAGACCCAGTTCATCACCATGGGGATGTCCAGCTCTTTTGTCAAGAAGAAGGACCAAACTCTGAGGATGTGTGTGGACTACCGCCCATTGAATGAAGTGACCATTAAAAATAAGTACCCTTTGCCTCGTATTGATATAGTTTTTGATCAACTGGCGGGAGCAAAAGTGTTCTCAAAGATCAATCTTCGATCTAGGTACCATCAAATCAAGATTCGACCGAAAGATGTCCCAAAGACTGCATTCACTACCCAGTATGGTTTGTATGAGTATTTGATTGTGTCCTTTGGTCTCACCAGTGCACCGGCACATTTTATGTATTTGATGAACTCAGTCATTATGCCAGAACTTGACAAGTTTGTAGTAGTCTTTATTGATGATATTCTGGTATAATCCAAAAATGAAGAAGAATATGCTAAGCACCTCAGAATTGTTCTAGCTCGTCTATGAGATCATCAACAATATGCCAAGTTTAGTAAATGTGAGTTTTGGCTAAAGGAAGTGCAATTCCTGGGACATGTGCTGTCAGCCGAAGGTGTAGCTGTTGACCTTGGCAAGGTGAGAGATATTCTGAATTGGAAACCACCAACCTCAGTTCATGAAGTCTGAAGTTTTCTAGGAATGGCGGGTTACTATCGTCGATTCATACTAGATTTCTCCAAAGTTGCCAAGCCAATCACAGAATTGCTAAAAAATCAAACTAAGTTTGTCTAGTCTTCAGAATGTGAGAAGCCTTTCAGAATTCTAAAGAAATCACTGACAACTGCTCTAGTTTTAACACAACCTGATATAGAAAAGCCATTTGATGTTTATTGTGATGCCTCAAGTATTGGCCTTGGTTGTGTATTAATGCAAGAAGGCAGAGTCATTGCTTATGCCTCGAGACAGTTAAAACATCACAAATAATATTATCCAACACATGATCTTGAATTAGCAGCTATGGTTCATGCATTGAAAATCTGGCGTCATTACTTATTGGGTAATACTTGCCACATTTATACAGATCATAAAATTTTGAAGTATATCTTTACTCAATCAGAACTGAACATGAGGCAAAGAAGGTGGCTAGAGTTAATAAAGGATTATAATCTAGAAGTGCACTATCATCCTAGAAAAGCAAATGTTGTTACCGACACACTCAGTAGAAAGAATCATTGCAATTGTCTGACTGAGAAGCCAATGGAATTTAGCCTGTGTTATGAATTGGAAATATTGAATATTTCAATAGTACAACAAGGTCGATTAACCAATATTATTGTTGAGTCAACAATCAAAGATCAGATTATATCTGCTCAAAGGAAGAATCCCGGTGTAGCCCACATCAAGGAAAAGGTTAGGTCCGGTAAACAGACAGATTTTAGTATTCATGATATGGTTGTTTTATGGTTTAAGAACCGATTGGTGGTTCCAAAGGTTCCTGAGTTACGACAACTTAGCCTTGACGAAGCACATGAAACGAGATTCTCTATTCATCTAGGGAGTAATAAGATGTATCAAGATCAGAAACAAAGATTCTGGTGGACTAAGATAAAAATTGAGATTACCAAATATGTGGCCAGATCTGACATTTGCCGAAAAGTGAAAGCTGTATATTTGAAGTTGGCAGGAATGTTGCAACCACTGCCCATTCCATCTTGGAAGTGGGAAGATATCAGTATGGATTTCATTACTGGGTTACCCAAGACATCAAGAAGCTTTGATTCAATCTGGGTTATTGTGAATCGTTTAACTAAGTCAGCCCATTTCATACCTGTGAGGACTGACTATAGAGCATCTAAATATACAGAAAATTATATTGCACGAGTTATAAGTCTGCATGGGATCCCCAAAACAATTGTGATAGACAGGGGTACTCAGTTTGTCTCACAATTTTGGAAACAATTCCAAAAGTCACTGGGTACTAAACTTCTATATAGCACAGCTTATCATCCGCAAATCGGGGGTCAGACTGAAAGAGTGAATCAAATTCTTGAAGATATGTTGAGATCTTGTGCTCTTATTTATCAGGACCAATGGGATTAATGTTTGCCATTAGCCGAATTCTCCTATAATAATAGTTATCAAGAAAGTATCAAAATGACACCCTTCGAAACGTTATACGGTCCTAGGTGCAGAACTCCTCTGAATTGGTTAGAACCAGGAGAAAGATGGTTTTGTGGAGTTGATCTGGTGAAAGAAACTAAAGAAAAAGTCAGGTAGATTCAAAAGAATTTGAAAGTGACTCAGTCTCGATAAAAGAGTTATGCTGATAAAAGGCGTAGACCCTTGATGTTCAAAGTGAGAGATTATGTTTATCTAAAAGTGTCACCCATGAAAGGAGTAGCCCTGTGTAGTCCATGTTAATGCTTTTGATCTAGCGTTCCCACAACGTGGTTATTTATTCTTGCTCATGCGCTCGCTATTTTCTTCAGCGCACGAGGAGACACATCGGGACATCGAAGTTCCACCTTGCCAGCAGCCGCCACAGCCATAGCCACCGAGCTACCACACGTGGCCAGCCACCTCCACTACTTCTCCGCGTCTACCAGCTACACAGCTACGCTCGGGGTGAGCCACTAATGCTTCCCTGGCTTTCAATTTAATCGCTACTAGCTTGTATCATCGGGTCGCCGTGAGCCGCAGCCACTGTGCCGCCATGGCCGATGAGGTGCCATCTCCGAGGGGTTTACGGTCGGGAGAATGGTCCGGTGAGGTTCACGGGATGGTGTAGGTCATGTTGGTCGGGTTGGTTGAGTCACCGATGTTGTGGTCGCCGGCCGGCCACCGTGCCGTCGCGGCGGGAGAACGAGGGCAGGAGGTAGGAGATGACAGGTGGGGCCACGCTGTCAGTGGGAGAGAGCGTGCGCGCGTTGCTGGGTCAGGCTTTGCTGGGACGCGCGCGGAGAAGCGAGCGAGCGTGCGTGGGAGAGTGCGAGCGCACGGGTGGGCCGCGCGTTGCTGGGCCGAGCCGGAGGAGAAGAAGGAGTCGGCCCGAGCTGTCTTTTTTATTTTCTTTTTCAATAATGTGAATAGTATTGGTTTTTGTTTATTTCACTAGAATTTTTGTAGAGTCCAAAAAAATAGTGAAATTTTTTAGTAAGCTTTTCAAGGTGTAAACTATCTAGGAAAAATATCAAATGCCAATTTTGATTACTTATTGCAAGATATTTAATTAGCTCAATTAAATATTAAATGCAACTTCCAGGAATTTTAGTAATTAAATTATTAATCCAAAAATCATAAAAAATTTTGACACTATTTTAGGCCATGATCAATCTATAGAAAAAGTTTGAGCTCAATTGGATGAAGTTTAATTTATTCTTAATTTCTACCTTAATTAT
The DNA here is from genome assembly GCA_038087645.1 of Saccharum hybrid cultivar R570. NCBI lineage: Eukaryota > Viridiplantae > Streptophyta > Magnoliopsida > Poales > Poaceae > Saccharum > Saccharum hybrid cultivar. Next base: position 9,270,141 of record JAQSUU010000043.1, on the reverse strand, counting down.
TTAAGTAATTAAATAAATGCTTAAGTGATAACTTTAAGTGTCGTGTGTTCTTTTGATTGAGTGATGACCTTGGGTCATTAACCATTAATGATCCTTGGCACCTTAATTACTTGGTTGAGCTCATGATTAACATGTCTTTATGAAGTATTAATGTTGCTTAATGTAATTACGGTTAGTGAGTTCTGTTGGTTTGTAACGGTACCGTGAAGGAAAGTTGTACTCAAGTTATTAATCATATCATATCATCATCAAGCATCATGTTTATCACCGTATCATGTTGAAGCATGTCATACTCTCGTGTAGTTCCCGTTTTCAAGGAAGTAGACTTTGTCGAGCAAGCTTCCAGAGGAGAGCAATCGCCTATGGGTTCCAGACTAGACGTCGAAGTCGTTGAGCCTGAACCGGTTGTCTCACTAGAGTAAGGCAAGCTCCGGTGCATCTAAACCCTTCCTTGAGTTTTACAAATCTTTATCACTGGTACTATGGTTTATTACATTAAGTAATTAGGAATTGAGTGATAACCCAATTGTTGCATTATCATCCTTGATTATTGCGATATCATCCTTGGTACCTATTTTACTGAAAATGCGTAGTTATGCTTCGCTATTGCTTATTAAGTTAGGATTTTAAAATGAGATATTTTAAATGGCACTCTGATGGCATAACTTGATGGATACTGAATTATAAGAATGAACTTGAGATCGGGAGGGTGGTTTGGCCACTGTTAACTTGCATTGAGAAAGGAGTCTTAATGTAGTATTTTCGCCTTATCAGTTAAGGACTGTCCATTATTGGTCCTCGTGTCAAGGAGTTTTTAATAGTACTAGCCATGTACCCATGTTGGGTAAGCCTTACTCGGCTATTCCATCACGAGAACGTCTAACCTCGCACCGGGAGTGGAGAGATGGCGAGAGTAGCATGTACCCTCGGGGCTAGAATCGAGCTAGGTTCGAGGAGTACTGTGCTCTCGGGTGGCGATGGACACGTTCTGGTTTTGGGTGACACAAGTAAGAGTTGATATATGCAAGTGAGTTTTGTTCAACGCCTTAAAATGTAATGCACATGCATAAAATTAAAGTGCAGAATAATAAGGATTATGAACCGGGGCTTGTCTAGGTAAGATATAACCAAAGTTAGCATTTCATCATGGTGGCATGATCCTCCGGACACCATCCTTTCCGATGTTCTAGATGACTCCACGATCCATCGTTGTTCCTATTATAGTATACGTGGATACAATGCAGAGACGTAAATAACCCACTACAGCCGTGACTCGTAAAATACAATTTACGCCTCTCAAGCTAACGAGCGAGTTCTAACAATGACCATACTTAGGCTATGTATCCATGTTGTCGAACAAGGCATTATTTCCCAACAAGTGTTCTAGTTATACAACCCAATGTTTTTCTTTATTCCATTCAATCGATTTAATATTTATTCAAAAGAGGGCATCATTATCTATCTAGCAACTAATTATTCTAGAGCTACAAAAATTACAGTGAGTAGCTAATAATATTAGGAATTTACTATAAAATTTTTAGAGTCAGCATTATCATTATTTGGTTGAGGCCGTTTTCATCAATGACCCATCGAAGTACATGGTCCACAGCTTCGCCTGGAGCTATGAAGGGGGGAGTTGGGTGTCGGTCCACTCAGCCAGGAAATCTGCTAATACCTATGACTTGATAGCTTTTCACGGCGCATAGGACAAGGTCTTGCCCATGAGTTCGACTGCCCATTTGGCAACCCTACCCGAGGCTTCCCGGTTCTGGGCTATCTCTCCCAAGGGGAAAGAAGAAACCACAGTAATCGGGTGACCCTCGAAGTAGTGTCGGAGCTTGCGCCGTGTCAGGATGATGGCATATAGCAGTTTCTGGATCTGTGGGTATTGAATCTTGGTTTCTGAGAGGACCTCGCTAATGAAATAGACCGGCCTCTGGATGAGCAAGGCATGTGCCTCCTCGGCCTGTTCGACAACCAGGGCAGCACTGACTACTTGTGATGTCGTGGCGACATAGAGTAGGAGTGGTTCCCCCGGGGTTGGAGGGATGAGGATTGGTGAGTTAGAGAGTGTGGCCTTGAGTTTTGTGAGAGCCTCCTCAGCCTCAAGGGTCTAGGAAAAGTGCTCCAATTTCTTCAAGAGACGGTACAGAGGGAGTGCTTTTTCGCCGAGGCGTGAAATGAAACGGCTGAGTGCCGCCAAGCAACCTTTGACCCTCTGTACGCCCTTCAGATCTCGGATGGAGCCCATCTTGGTTATTGCAGAGATTTTTTCAGGGTTGGCCTCGATGCCGCGTTTAGACACGATGAACCCTAAAAGCATACCTCGTGGGACGCCAAAGACGCATTTCTCTGGATTGAGTCTGATGTTTTTTGCCTAGAGGCATTTGAACGTGACGTTGAGGTCATTGACCAGATCATCGGCTTGTTTGGTTTTGACAACGATGTCGTCGACATAAGCCTCGACGGTCGACCCGATGTGCTTTCTGAAAACATGCTGCATGCATTGCTGGTACGTAGCCCCCGCATTCCAGAGACTGAAGGGCATCATAACGTAGCAATACATGCCGAATGGGGTGATGAATGAAGTCGCAAGCTGGTCGGACTCCTTCAGTTTTATTTGGTGGTAGCCAGAGTATGCATCTAAGAATGAGAGAGTTTCACATCCCGTAGTGGAATCAACGATTTGGTCAATATGTGGCAAAGGAAAGAGAACTTTTGGACATGCTTTATTTAAACCGGTATAGTCTACACACATCCTCCATTTCCCACTCTTTTTCCTAACTAATACAGCATTAGCTAGCCACTTGGGATGATGAACCTCCTTGATGAATCCGGCCTCCAACAGTTTGTGTATCTCCTTGCCGATGACCCTGCGCTTCTCCTCATCGAAGCGACGCAGGCGTTGCTTCACCGGTTTGGATTTGGCCCAGATCTCCAAGGCATGCTAGGTGACTTCCCTGGGTATGCCTGGCATATCTGAGGGACTCCACGCAAAGATGTCGACGTTTGTGCAGAGAAAGTCGATGAGCACTGCTTCCTATTTAGGATCGAGGGTGGCGCTGATGCTCAGTGCCTTTCCCTTGGGATCAGCGGGGTCGAGGGGTACGAGTTTGACATCTTCGGCGGGCTCGAAGCTGCCAGCATGGCGTTGTGGGTCAGGAATCGCATTGGTGAGACCGTCGAGGTCTGCAGCCAAGATTGCTGACTCCAAAATAGCCTCACTGTGCTCGACGCACTCGACGTCGTACTCGTAGGCATGTTCATATGAGGGCCCTACAGAGATGACACCGTTTGGGCCCGACATTTTGAGCTTGAGGTAGGTATAGTTCGGGATCGCCATGAACCTAGCGTAGCATGGGCGCCCCAGGATAGCGTGGTACGTTCCACGGAATCTGGCCACTTTGAAAGTGAGAGTCTCCTTTCGGAAGTTGGCCGGTGTGCCAAAACAAACGGGCAGATCGACCCGTCCAAGGGGTTCCGCCCGTTTCCCTGGCACGACTCCGTGGAAGCCCCCGACGCTAGGTTGGAGGCACGCTCTCTCGACCCCCAGAAGGTCGAGGGTCTAGGAGTAGATGATGTTGAGCCTGCTTCCGCCGTCCATGAGCACCTTGGTGAGGCGTGTGTTGGTGATGATGGGGTCAACAACGAGCGGATAGACTCCCGGGTTGGGGACGTGGTCTGGGTGGTCGTCACGGTCGAAAGTGATGGCCACCGCAGACCAATCAAGGAAGCGGGGGACTGCCGTTTGTACGGAGAAAACCTCACGCCGTTCTCGCTTGCGCTGGCGCGCCGAGAGGCAGGTCGAGGGCCCTTCGTAGATCATGAAGCAGTCATGGATCTCGCGGAATTCCTCATCCTTGTCGTCACCATTAGGGTCCTCCTTCTTGTCGTCCTTCTTGACGCCGGCACCCCCGAAGTACCTGCGAAGCATATGACAGTCTTCGAGGTTATGGTTAGTAAGTCCCTTGTGGTAGGGACATGGTTCTTTGAACATTTTGTCGAAGACGCCCCCGCCAGGGGGGCCTCGAGGCTTTTTGTGCTCGGTAGCAGCGACGAGCTCGTCGGCCGGGGCCTTGAGCTTGCCCTGCTGGCCTTTCTTCTTCATGCGGTTGTTTCTCTTGGAGCCCCGGGTGGAGTTCGCAGGATCGTCGACCTTCTGCTCCCCCCTCTCTGGGTCACCACCTAAGATTGCACCAACCGCCTCCTCACCGGCGGTGAAGTTGGTGACAATGTCCATTAACCCGTTGGCAATGAGCGGAGTGTTACGGCCTAATTCTCGGACCAACTCTTTACAGGTGGTGCCAGAGAGGAAGGCCATAATTACGTCGGAGTCGGTGACGTTGGGGAGCTCGGTACGCTGCCAGGAGAAGCGCCTGATGTAATCCCGGAGGGATTCACCTGGTTTCTGCTTGCAGCTCCGGAGGTCCCACGAGTTGCCGGGGCACATATAGGTCCCCTTGAAATTTCCCTCAAACACCCTCATGAGATCATCCCAGTCGTGGATCTGTCGAGGTGGGAGATCCTCGAGCCAGGCTCTGGCGGTGTCGGAGAGGAACAGGGGGAGTTGTCGAATGATGACCCGGTTGTCGGTGGCCCCGCCCAGCTGACACGCCAAGCGAAAATCGGCAAGCCAAAGTTCGGGTTTGGTTTCGCCGTTGTACTTGGTGAGAGTCGTGGGGGAGCAAAATTGAGCCGGGAGCACCGTCTCACGGATAGCCTTACTGAAGACCTGAGGACCCGGAGGCTCGGGTGAAGGGCTTCGATCTTCCGAACTGTCGTAGCGTCCGCCCATGTGGACGTGGTAGCCTCAAGGCACGCCGTCACCGTGCTTGCGCGTGCGGCGCTCGACGATGTTGCCGCGGGTGTCTCAAGGCTCGTGGTCGTTGGTGGTGAGCTCAGGGGCCAGAGCTACCCGGTTTCGCCGGGCAGGCTCGGGGTGAATCGAGGCTTCTCTCTCCTGTCGGGAGGGCTCGATGATCCACTCCGAGGCTGCCTCACGTCACCTCGAGGCGAAGCTCTCGGCCTGCTGCATGGCGGTGGTCTCGAGGAGTTCTCAGATTTCATCCCGAGCCCGACGAGCGTCGGGGTTTGACGTCTCGGGCATGTTGCGAAGGAGCATGGTGGCGGCGATGACGTTCTGGCTGGCTCAAGCGAAAACCGGGGGGTCGACCACCCGGTCCTCGTCGATGCGACGGTTGACGTCGCGAGCTCTTTCGCGAGCTCTCCCGCCAAGTGTGCGTTCCGCACGCTCACGCTCGAGGGTTTGTTGGAGTAGGTCCAGGTTTTCCCGTTCCTCATCAAGCCTGTCCTGCAACTCGCGAATCTGCTCGAGCTGCGCTCCTTGATCCGCAAGGAACTGAGGATCATCTCGCTCAGCAGGAAGCTCGACATGGGGTGGCATGTACCTTCCTTCGACTGGCTCTTCGTCCTCTGATTCCGAAGTGCTTTCAACGTCGATGTTGAAGCATTTGCGGGTCGGATCATAGGTGTCGTCAGCCGAGTCAGAGTCAGGAGCACCAAAGTAGTAGTATGACGGGGGAATGTGTGGCCGTTGCAAATCGTCACGGGGGTTGCGACGTTAGGAAGTAGTCACATGGGGCTCTGTTTCCGGTGTCTCCGTAGAGTCCCAATAATTAGAAGCCGGTGTGGATGCAACGAGGTCTAGAGTGGAGCGTAGATGGTGCCCGGGGAGTTCCTCATAAGCACTCATGCGAGTGCTCACGGAAGATGCGTACACCCGGGCAGCCGAGTCTAGCCCAAACGGGAATGGTGATGGAGATGTTGCTGCTCGTGCCAAAATGGATGCGCCGGACAGTGGTGCCTAGGGGGAAGTTGGACCATATCGTAGCCGTGGCCAAGCAACATGAACTCCAAACTCCCAAACCAGATCACCGTGGCCAACAGAATAGGGTGTTTGGGGTCAGCCATCTAGGAAAAAAGGCGAGAAAGCGACGTTGGCACGCAGCGATCCCCTACCTGGCGCGCTAACTGTCGGTGTTCGGACCCGAGGGGGTCCTAAACCAATGAGTAAATGCTGCGTGTCTCTTTCCTGGATGGTGATGCAAGGAGAACACACGGGGGTTTATCCTGGTTCGGGCAAAAGAAGGCCCTACGTCTAGCGGGGGGGGAGAAGTTTGTATTTCCTTGCACCGAGGTGCTCCTGTAGGGGTTACAAGCATGCGAGAGAGGGCGTCGAGCCCAAGTCTCAAAGAGAGGAAAAAGGACAAGGGTGGTTGCTTGAGGTATCGATCTCTTGCTTTTCTTCGTTATCTGTTGTTGTCCTTTGTTCTCCCGTCCCCGTTGTAGAACCCTGGCCTGCCCTTTTATAGGGCGAGAGGAGGCCAAGATGACGGGGAGCCTTGAGGTGATGTTTTGTCGATTCCTGTTGAGCTGACCGTAGCGACGTGCTCGGGGAATGGCCGGCCATCCCTGGACACCATGGCGTCGTGGGAGACGAGACAGCGAAATGACTCGGAGCGCCGTACCATACCGTCCTTCCCTTGCCGTTGAACTATGCCGAGCATCGAGGTTGGGTCGAGGCTAGGTCGAGACCGAACGGATAAGGCTGAATCCCTGAGATCGCGGAGAAGGGGCCTTGTCTTATCCTCCGTCGAGGGTGATCGATGGTAAACAGTGCGCGGTAAGGTGGGTATAGTGACGGGTTTCACCTCCCATCACAGGATGGGCGGTAAAATAGTGTGATCTGACATGGGCATTGCTCCCATGTCGATCCTGGTTGCAGCCATGTCGGTGGGTGGTAGTTGGTAACCGCATTAAATGCTCTGGATTTTGTCCTGGGGTAGGTAAAGTGAAGGAGTCAAGGCGCTCGACCCGGGCTCACGCGAGTCGGAGTTTTTCCTAGTGGGCGGATGAGCCTCGCGTGGGTCAGAGCGTCGTCGAGGTTTCTTGTTGTACGAGATGGGGCGCGGTCGAGGCGTCCCGTCGAGTGGGCCTCGTACGAGTTAGAGCCGGGGCACGGTCAAGGTGCCCCGTCGAGTGGGCCTCGTACGAGCCGGAGCCGGAGCGCGGTCGAGGCGCCCTGTCGAGCGGGCCTCGTACGAGGCGGACTGGATACGCGGTCGAGGCGGGCTGCCTTTTATCACGGTTTCAGTCGTTTTAGTTTTTTATTAGCGATGGCTGTGGGTACCCCCGTACTGTTGGTACCGACAGTAGCCCCCGAGCCTTTGGGGGAGTGTGTGATCACTCTCCCAGAGGTTTGTTTGAACAGGAGTCATGGCATTGTGACTTTTTTCCGGTGGGGGCGCGCGAGCGCACCCGCCGGGTGTAGCCCTCGAGGCCTCGGTGGAGTGTTGAGACTCCTCCGAGGTCTTGTATTCGTTTTATTGGGGAATGATTCGTTGCGGTCAAGCCCCCGAGCCTCGTGCGCACGAGGTCGATCAGGGTCCTAGCCGTCTTTCGCTGTGCGACCCTCGCGCTCCTCCTTTAGGAAGGAGGAGGAGGGGTGGGGAATGATGTACTACCCCTGTTTGGGCGAGTTCCGACGATCTCCGGTGAGCTGCTAGCGGGGGAATTCGAGTGAGAGCCCATGCCCCAGTCGTTAGGGGTCGGCTAGTGGCCCGGAGGCGCTCTCAAAGATGCCAAGAAGTGGTCGTGTGGATCTCGATTCCCTTCGACAGGTTTCGAGGGCTCGATGCCTCCCCCGGGGGGATTCCTACGTGGACCGCTCCTTTAGCCTCGAATACGTCCTGGGGTGCCTCGAGAGCGTGGCTCGAGCCCTGGCCATGTACGGGCGCACCTTGGGTCGTCCCTAACTCTGTTGCTCGAGGGCAGCTGTCGAACCCTGGTCGAGGGCCAGCTTCCGCTCCCTCGAGGCTTATATTGGGCTCGGGGCCCGTTTTTGCGGTCGAGACCCCGAGCCTCGCGCGCACGAGGTCGATCAGAGTCCCGGCCATCTTTTGCTGTGCGACCCTCATGCTCCTCCTTTAGGAAGGAGGAGGAGGGGTGAAGAACACCGTACTACCCTCGTTTGGGCGAGTTCCGACGATCTCCGGTGAGCTGCTAGCGGGAGAATTTGAGTGAGAGCCCGTGCCCCAGTCATTAGGGGTCGGCTAGTGGCCCGGAGGCGCTCTCAAAGATGCCAAGAAGTGGTCGTGTGGATCTCGATTCCCTTCGACAGGATTCGAGGGCTCGATGCCTCCCCCGGGGGGATTCCTACGTGGACTGCCTCCTTTAGCCTCGAATACGTCCTGGGGTGCCTCGAGAGCGTGGCTCGAGCCCCGGCCATGTACGGGCACACCCCGGGTCGTCCCTAACTCCGTTGCTCGAGGGCAGCTGTTGAACCCTGGTCGAGGGCCAGCTTTCGCTCCCTTGAGGCTTATACCAGGCTCGGGGCCTGTTTCCTAGGTATCTGGGAATATCCGTCCACGGATCCCTCCCCCGCCCGTTAGCCGAGTGCGTCTTTTTAGGAGGGGAGGCGAGATCGGCACGGTAGTGGGCGACGTGGCGTACGGTTACGACGTGGGGGACGGCCACGTGCCCAACACCTGCGAGATGTAAGGAAACGGTTAGGTGGGCGCATTTAATGCGGGAAACTGTTCCTACCTTTTCGCGCGACCGTTGGGCTTTCGCCTGGGCATATAAAATCAAAGCCTAGGGGTCTGCGTTCCCCACCATTCCCTTGCGCTCCTGCACTCTTCTGTCTCAGACAACCCTTGCCTTATCGCGCTCTCCGCCCGCATTGCTGCCACCACCGCATCCTCTTCGTCCACCCCCTTCCAACAGCACCGATGGCAGGAAAGAGCCAGATCCTCCCCGTCGACGACTGGGCCGCCTCCTCGGTGATGGAGAGGAGGTTGGAAGAGTTGGTCGAGGATGGGCTGCTGTGGCCAAGGACGAGCAGGTCGCAGTCGGAGTGGATCGCGCCGCCTCCTGGCCACCGGGAGCCGACGCCCCCTGAAGGGTATGTGGTGAGCTTCGTCTGCTTCCACGAGCGGGGGTTCGGCGTGCCAGCGTCTGTCTTCATGCGCGCGCTCCTCCACTACTATCGGGTGGAGCTTCACCACCTTGCCCCCAACGCCATCGCGTAGGCCACCATCTTCGCGGCGGTCTGTGAGGGCTACCTTAGGGTGGAGCCGCAGTGGAACCTGTGGCTTCACCTTTTCAAGGCCGAGCTCTTCGCCAAGAAGGCGGGGGAGAAGGGCGTCCTGTGCGTGGCTCGAGTAGGGAGCTACGTCCTGCAGGTGAGGTCAGGCCGAGCGGATCTGTACATCCTGGCTCGCCTCATCTCTTCAAACAGCAGGTGGCACGAGGGTTGGTTCTACCTCCGCAACGATGAAAATCAGTTGCCGAGGTACACCGGCCGCGTGCTAACCGCTCGAGAGGATCGCTGGACGTACGGAGTGCCAGAAGCTGAGAAGCCGCGCCTGGACCCGCTGCTGGCGGCGCTGCAGCAGCTTCGCCTTCAGGGCTTGATGGCTGTGGCGGTGGTCGCGGCATTCCATCGTCGCAGAGTGATGCCGCTGTGCCGGCGTCGTCTCTGCCTCGACCAGATGACTCCGGAGGCATCGCTGGAGGGGACCCGGATGTCCCACGAATCCTTTTCCCTCGAGGAGGTCCTCCGGCGAGCGCGCCGGATGGTCGGGAACTTCAAGGCGGAGGAGGCTAACCGGGTCCCCATGAGACCTACCAAAGGGTTCGAGCCAGTGGTATGTATCTTAGGGTTAGTATGTTTGCCAATTTCATTTATTTTTGGATTTCGCTGATTTGGTCAAGGCCGGCACGTAGGATTTGTCGGCGCTGCGGGAAACGCGTCCGCCAGTCCCAGAGGACCGGCCCGCCCAGGAGGCTCGACGCCAGCATGCTTCCAAGAAGAAGCAAACCAAGGAGACGGCCAAGAAGCGGGCAATCCGCAAGGCCAAAGAGGCGGTGGCGTTGAAGAAGCTCTGGCGCCAGCAGACCATCGACGGGGTCCCCTGGGCGTCGTCGCCTTCTGAGATGATCTCGGGGGAGGACAACGACAGCAGCGGTGAGGACGACGACGCCCTATCATGGTATGAGACAACGACCGGGCTGGGGGATCTTCTCGACGTTCGCCCCCTGGTGGAACCTGTAACGGAACCGTCCAAATTATAAGAGCACAAGTACAAAAACAATCACCGAAATGATCAAATTCTCGCACTTGAGCCCATATAACTCCGGTAGTCCAATGCAATCACGAGGGAATTCAAACCAACCAACATACAAGCCAAGATCGTAGTGATTCAACATAACAAGTCACATGTTATAACTATTTCACAAGTAATTCAATATACATCGGAGTTCAACATAGTTATTACAACTTAAGTTCAAAAGTAGCGGAAGCAAAGTAATTTAAAACTAACATAAATCTTATTTCAAATACATGCCAGTACCACGGTCGACTTCCAACCAAAAGCATTAGAGATAAGGTAAATAAGAAGGATCATGCCCGTGATCACACTCCGCCTCTACGGCAGGAGCCAACCAACTCTTGCAGTCACCATGATACATCATAACCTGCAACAAGTGGGGATAAAACCCTGAGTACGACAAAGTACTCAGCTAGACTTACCCGTCAGAAACCAGAAATAAGGTGACACCAAGGATCATGCAAGGCTGATATGAAGTGGGCTAGCTTGACAACATTTTGCATAAAAGCTTATTATGAATAAGTAATCATTAATGCTTAAGCATCAAGTTAATTATCATTAACCTGTCATCTATATTAGAACCTGTACTAGAGCACTCACTTTATTAGGAGCAAACAATATTAACCATAGCAGGTATAAATTGAGGCAAACTTTCCATCGTTATCCAATTAACCATCCGTTCAATTTAATGGAATCTACGTTGCCGCTGCTCAAGTCAAGTGCTCACTAACCGGGAGCGACGGCGATTCGAATCGAATTCCTATCCAGCTGGAGGGGTATTTCTAACACTCACCGAGTCACGCCTGGCGAGGGCTGCTCAGGTCACCTTTGGTACAGTTCAGGAGCCACGGGTCCGAATGATGTCGTGACCCCAAGGGCGACACTCTGCCAGGTGATAGGGACTCTAACCCCCCCCTTGGTCTCACGCCAATGTCCCCAAGCACATCCTTTCTCTCCTCCAAGAAGCAACCTACCATTCGATTCCCGGCCTGAACTGTATTACTCGGATTCGCGGTCGGAACGACTTATCCGGCCAACTAAGTGTTAGACTGCGTTCAACATGACTCAAGGACATACAGCGAATCGGTCCTTAAATGACTCAGACGGGGATAGATCTACACCCAAGACCTCCATGCCTTGTTGCTTCACTATCGTCATCCCGCCCGGTCTCATTTCATTTTATTAACACATGGTTCCATTCCATGATAGCAAATATAGCCAATCGTGCCATATATGAATATCCCTATATCTCGCAGGTGACAGGAAATCACCTGACTTCTACCGCTTAAAGCAGGGCTAAGCATCTACTCGATCCTAGTCTATGTAGGATTCAAGGATTCATATATCTGGACAAGGAATGATATAATGCAGCAAGGTTTTCAACCAACTCCTACCACTTAATGCAACAATACTTATAACATATATAGAATTAATTGCTTTGAAGGTAGGAGGCTTATAATGCTCCGGGGCTTGCCTGGGATCCGACTCAAGTTAGAGTATGTCAGAAGAAGTCACTTGGCGAGCAACCTCCAATCCACCACTTGTCCGGTCCTTCTATCTTCCGGTTTGGATCCACCAAACATCGTCTTCGAGTTTGGCTCCACATTATGTCCTCCACGTAGTGCATCTAGCGCACCTAGATGAGATGTGAGATGCAAGTGTATGAATACATAGAAATGCAATGGATGATGCATCACATACTAAACAAGGCAAGTATAAGGTTATAGTAAAGACACGTAAGCACATCACATTACTTAAGCAACCTTACACAAACAAACATGCTTAAATAGCAAAGAAAGCAATACCAAGCATGACATAAGATTTACAAAGTCTCAGGTGTAATAGCTTAATCACCAAAGACATGAATCACACTTAGCAATACACAAACAAAGTAACCAAGCAACCATGTATTTTCACAATTCTGGACATACATGCAGTAGCTGGGTAAATCAATCATATCTGAAGTTCTACAAATCCAAATGACTTGCAAGAAGACATCATAGAAAGCTTATGAAATTGTCCACATTTCATTTATAAACATCTAAACCTGATTCTAACATTTACCAGGTCGAAATACAGAAGGTACAGAATATGTCCTGGAAGGACAGAGAGCAACATAAATCTGAACCCAACTTAGAACAGCTGTAGTTTCTAAACCATATGGCTAAATGCCACCAACTTTTAACAGAGGCTAGATACATAAATTATCTACAACTTTTGTATAAACAAGTTCTACAACAAAGCACATTATCATGAAGAACTTTGCTAAGTTCCCAGATCTGTCCAGAAACCTAATTTGCAAGAAATAATTATTAACTTATGTTGCAAACATATAATTGGACAAAACCAACTTTACCAACATTTCACATATGACTAATGAACACCAGAAAACCTAGTGTCCATGACCAAATAAATTCTTTTAATGCATTTCTTAATTTATTTTAGATAATAAGGTGGAATTATGAACACATATCAAAAGTGCATAATAAATTCTACCAAAATTACAGAGGCCTACACATGCTCCCAAAAGTCTACTATCCAAATTTGAAACCATTTGGACATGTATAACAACCTCTATGAAAAAGACAAATAGCTATTGCAATAATCATGTGAGAGCAAGTTAAACCTAAAACTCCATATTTTCTATGAACACATGGTCATAGCATGAATCAATATGATAGATAAACATCATACTAAGCTAAAGGAACAACATTTTCTATTTTATCATTTATATATTATTTATAAGCTATTTATTAAGCCATAAACAAGTTAACTCAATAACTAGATCATACAATAAGCAATGACCATGAAATTTATACCACAGTACATACATAGCATGACAAGCCTACCATAAAAATTTCACATCATTTGGAGCATCACAACTCAAGATATAAAATGACAAGTAATAAAATGTAATTTTCTTTATTTAACAAGGTCAAACCAAAACCCTAAGAAAACAGTGAACAACTAGGGTGTTTAATATTTTTCCTAGCAAGTACATGTCATCACAAAATTAACAAAACAAGAATCACTATTTTTGGATATCTAAAACTCAAGATATGGCTCTGGTCAAGTTTATAAGCATTTTAGAGCATTTTTAAAGCTTAAATAAAAACATCAGAAAACTTCTACAAACATGTAACATATTATGACTCCACTGCATAGATCTCTTCTCAAGGTTCCCAAAAAGTCCATATTTACTATTTTTGGAGTTTCCTAGCATGCGATATGGATTTTAGAAGATTTAACCTAAAATTAAAATCCAAAACCAGAATAAATCCAACCCCAACTAAAATTGCTAGGCACACCCAACATATACCCAAACTCTGTCACCGCTTAACCGACATGTGGGCCCCACGGTCCGGTCGGGCCCGCTTGTCATACTCACACCGAGAGACAGAGAGAGGGAAATCGCTCGCTCCTCCCGCCTGCCGATGGGGAAACAGGGGAGGCGGCGGCGCTCACGCCGGAGCTCGCTGCTCCGGGCGATGAGGGCCTCACCGGCGTCGTGGAAGCGGCGGGGAAGGACCGCGGTGCTCGGGCGCACCCGTAGGTGGCCTTGCCACAGCCTGGGGTGGCTCGTGACTGCCTGACCACGGTGACCGGCGGTGCTGCCACGGCGGCTCCGTCGCTGGAGCTTGCCGGCGGCCAACGGGGCCGAGGAAGGGGCGCTTCGCGGGCGGTGCGATGAGGTCAAGGTGGTGCTAAGCACGGTTGAGGACAAGGAGGCTCGGAGTTGGAGGAACACTGGCGGCCATGGAGCTCGGCCATGGCGACCATGGCGATGGCGGCGCTCTGCGCTGCACGTGCTGCGGCGAAGCAAGGCGAGCGCGAGTGCGTGGAGAGGGTGGTGGAGTCACTGGTGCACGTGGCGGAGGCCGCAATGGTGGGGAGCATTGGGTGCGACAGCAGTGGCCGGAGCTCTGCCGGCCCGGCCATGGCACGGCCGCGCTCTGCGCGAACAGAGAGGGAGAAAGTGCGGAGGAGGGCGGAGAGGGAGGGAGCTAGGAGCGGAGTGAAGGAGCTGGGCGTCCGCACCACGTGGGACGACGGCTTGTCTTCGGCAGAGCGCCCTCGACGCGTGGAGCACGGGTGCGAGGCATGGTGACCGCGTGTCCCTGCTAGGGCCCTTCGTCGAACAGCTAGCGTGCTCCACTGTGCCTGTGTTGGAGACCGTGTTTGGGCCGACTACGGGCCGAGTTTGGACATGGTTCAAAAGGCAAAGTTGAAGCCCGCATGATGCTCTATGACTTTCATTTAGGGGCCAAGGTCACAAGTGTCCCAAATTGGGAGATAACTAAGCCCAAAGTTGATAGCGTCAACAACTTACTAGGGCTAAGTTAGAGCTCGGTTTTTGATGATTTTGGGATGCCCAACTTGCTCCAATGAAGTCCAAATTTATGCATACTCTTCTTCATCAAATGCACTCCAACTTTTACATTTGGATCAACTTGAGTTGCTTAGTAAAATTTAGAGAACGCGGGATGTCAATGTCGATGACACTGAAATCGGGGCTTTAAAATTGTTAAGTGTTGGAAACAGTCCCAAATCTCACTTGTGGGCCCTTTTTGATCATGTTCCACACATTTTCATGACTTGACTCTTAAACAAAGTTTGTTCCTTATAAAATTCTCTACAACTTTGTAAAAGGGTGCACAGTCATGCAAAACTTCTAGGTCACACTTTTGAAACGGTCAAACAAAAGTGTTCCAGGGTCCATACATGGTCAACCATCACTTAGAAGCACATTTAGGCAAAATGATCAACATGAACATTGTTCCATTAAGTGCCCTAAGTGTAGTTAAGGTGTTGTAGAGTTCATCTAGAGTCATTTGGATAGTTTGCAAGGTTTGGTGGATGTTCTATAGTTACATTAACTTAATGGGGCAAATTCCAATAGGAATGGAACTTATCATTTCATATGACTTTTTGATTCCAAACTTCATGAAACTTTTTCAGGGATCAATATAGATAGAATGTGATGTGAGACACATGAAGATATTGCCATAACACCACCCAAACATATATCTTTGAAAAGGGACCTATATGTAAAGCAATGATGCAACATCCACTTTAGGTTAGGCTCATCTCCATAGGTCGACCTTGACATTGTCATCTCCACTTAATTTGTCGTGTTTGAGCTTAAACCCACTGCCTAATTGGTGATCAACACCTGGGGTGTTACAGCCCTCCCCCCTTAAAAGAATCGCGTCCCGAGATTCGGAATGGAAGATCTTTTAAGGAAGAGAGACATGTTATCTAGTTCCCAACATCTGCTATAGCATTCAGCTATAAAGCTTCAACATCGGCGAACAATTTGGTCACAGGCACTTTCTGTTACTTCCTCTTCATGGTAAAATTTGTCTGAAGAATTCCCTTCATTGACTTCCATGAAGCATTTGTTACTTTGGGAGGAATCCCAGATAGCACATTATTGCATTCTCAATGTACGGAGATCATTTGGTCCATGAGTGACCACTCATAAGCATTTGATTCTTTATTGAACATAACATGGTCCGTATGAACTTTACACTAGACCGAACTCTTCAGAAGTATACTCATCGAAATGACTCTACGTTCACAAGGTTTGAAAAGTAGCCCTCTACCAGAATGGCTTGAGCGCAACCTTCCAATGGGGTGAGATCATAGATGACAAACATCCTCTGAGGTTATTGCTCTGTAAGACATAGCCTTCGTAGCTACCAAAGAGTCGTTACCTAGCTAGAGATTAACCTTCCTATTGTAACTAATCAGTTGTCTCTCAACACTAAAAAGTTCCAAATCTTCACTCTTGACCACAACAACTGTGGTTGAAATAGAACAGATGGTTGCCATTGAATTTAGCAAATACGAAGTTATTCTAGAGATGGTTGATTTCGATTGTATGGTCATTATGCACCCAAGATTGCGACTTGGATAGCTCCGGTCATATACACAATGCGACAATCAATTCTCATCCCACAGATAACTTATCCAACATTAAGTGTTGGGTGTCCTTTTTATCCAACAGAGCTGAGATACGTGGCTCACTAGATTGAGTTGTCAATACTAGAACAACTAAGTAGAGTCACTTGTCTACCACCTCTTGTAGTATGTTAATGTTTATGTCGGTGGCCTGTTCTTCAAAGGTTATCCTCTTAGCAACTTCAGGAGGAAGTTTTACTACTTTTGGTTCAATATAAGGGTCTTTCAATAAGATATGGGAAAACAATCAAGGAAGAAGGTCGTGTGAAAATCACATCAGTGTTGTTCTGCAATGGATTATGATTAGAAACCATGATACCAGCGCGTGCCGAGCAGCACAACCTTGTGTGTGCACCCACAGGAGGCTCTCGGTTTCGTCGTGGCACCATTAGTTGCTACTCACAACACCATTACTGAATATACACCCGATGAGGAATTTCAAATGGCATAGATTGGGTTGATAAGGTAGATGCACGAATTTGCAAGCACACGCTTTAGAGACCATAGCAGAGATACATTGCGTCACAATAGCTAACCTTTGAGAGAAGTAACCAGAAGGTCCAACATGGAGTTGGGTACGGTCTCCACAACTGGCAACGTATGAACCATGGTCAAAGGCTAGTGTTGATGGAAGTTAACTTGGTGGGTCAGTCGACAAGAGTCTTCACAAAGAGGGTTGCAAAACATTCACGGCTCATGCAAACAAATAGGAGAACTAAACTTTGGGCTTTCGGTCAAGCAAAGGCATGGATACAAACATTCAAGGGCTAACCACCAAGTCTACAAGCTTAGGCTCCTAAGATAGAGAACCTAATGGACGACAACAACCATATAATTACGTATGTGAATGTTGTTCTAGGATAAAGCTATGTGACCCTCGTATGCTCACCGAGGACAAACGAGGTGACAACTAGGGCACTACCAAGATAACAAGCATACATACAACATCACAATCAAGCAATCATTTGAGAAAATTCAAACAATGGGCTTAAGCAACCAATATAAAGCACAAGGCTCACCCAAAATAAGCATTTATCTCAAGCATGAACTAACTACAAGTTTAGTCCAAACAAACGTTAGTTAAAGAGGCCAACTTAGCATGTGCCCAGAATCTGGACAGCAGCACAGTAGTTACTTGTTTCTACCATAACTGAGGTTGTAGACATCTCACAAAGGTGATCCTAGACTTTCTAGGAAGCTTAGGAAGATGGATACACTTTAGTTATTCATACCAAAATCAAATTCATAGATTAACATGACCAAAAATGTTAATGTTTCAGATCTGTACCAATATGGACAGAAAACTGACAAGAACTTCAAAAATGCATAACTGGAGTTCTAGGGACCCAACAAGGCTGAGCCTTAACTTTATGTAAAGCTTATTAAGTTGTCTATAACTTTCTTAATATCATATTAATATGATTCTACAGCTAACAAGGTTAATCAACACAAAGAAGACATTTCTGTCTAGGTTTGGACAGATTCTATCATTCAACTTCACAAGCTCATAACTGGTGACTTACCCCATCAAAAGTAGTGATCCTTAGCATTTTGGAAAGCTTAGAAAAAGTACTACACTTCCTCTAATATTTCCAAGGCATGATTCTATAATCACATAGGTCAAATAAAGCAAACATTCAAATCTGCTCTGAACATGAGCAGATTCTGACAACAAACTTCTAAAATGTATAACTCCCAAGCCATAAAACCTAGGGTCCTAAAATTTTAGGACAAGATAGAAAAGTAAGTTGGCTACAACTTTGGTATTCTCTATAACTACAGAAAACACTATTATGATCACGAAAGCATCACTACAACAGAAACAGTTCTAGCAGCCAACGTTTAATAAGCAAAACAAAGCTTGCCTTTGTTCTACTTAACAAGAGAGCACACAAACATGTTATTCTAGTAGCTCTAAATTTTGTTACCTTAGACCAACATGAATTTAATTCATTCATGAGAATCCATAATTATTTAAGTGAGGTCTAAAGCATTGGCAAACGCTTGGGTGAACAACATATCCACCACTTGGCTAAGCTAGAGGATATCTCTAAGTTCAAGCATGTAGCCACACTTATTTCTAGTAAGGCTAAGCACATATTTTTCTCAAGCAGCAAGGAACAAGGCATTTTTGTTTTACTTCACTCAAGAAAGATAGTGTAACACATTGATCACAAGTTACACACTATAGAACAAGGGTGAGAAGAGTATAGCCATGCATAAAGCAACAATCATGATAATGCATGCTTCGTCCTATTCGTCCTCACAAGACTGCCAACCTAAGGTGGCGATCACGTTCTATGTCGGTGGCATAACACGCACTCTCTCGATATATAGCTAGTCGATAGCTACATTTGACTTACGCATTCGTGGTTAGCGTACCTGCAGAAAAGTTTCATTGCAGCCCAACAATTCCCCAATATGGCACACAATGAAAGCAGGAAAGTAAAATTCTAAGTACTCCCATATACATATACCCCTGTATATATACATGTAGCACCAAAACTACCCGAATCATCATTCGATCACCCACAATTAAGTACCTTCATATATACATGTGTGTAACACATAAATAATTCAGTAACCAAAACTAGCTCTCCCCTAGACCGCAGGTTGTACGGTCATGCTCTCACAACTCACACTTACCTGAGCGTAGGTGCGACATTGCATAAAAGTAAACTAACAACATATATGGCTATTTCATATATGAAGGCTACCTCTAATCTGACACACTGGGTAGCATAGTGTGGGAGAGTCATCACACATACATACCTTGGCCTAGGCGTAGATGCATAAATGAAAAACCCCAAAGTTAGTACTTATATAAGCCACCTAATAATCCTGATATGGGCATAAGGAAATTGACCACTGGCATACTTAGGTTTAAAATTTAGATTTGACAAACCTATATATAACTATAAGTTAATAAAACTAATTTTATAAAATAAAACCTTTGTTTTAAATACATATACGACAAGTTTAATGTTGAATCTTGCTCCGATACCAGCTGTAACGGAACCGTCCAAATTATAAGAGCACAAGTACAAAAACAATCACCGAAATGATCAAATTCTCGCACTTGAGCCCATATAACTCCGGTAGTCCAATGAAATCACGAGGGAATTCAAACCAACCAACATACAAGCCAAGATCGTAGTGATTCAACATAACAAGTCACATGTTATAACCATTTCGCAAGTAATTCAATATACATCGGAGTTCAACATAGTTATTACAACTTAAGTTCAAAAGTAGCGGAAGCAAAGTAATTTAAAACTAACATAAATCTTATTTCAAATACATGCCAGTACCACGGTCGACTTCCAACCAAAAGCATTAGAGATAAGGTAAATAAGAAGGATCATGCCCGTGATCACACTCCGCCTCTACGGCAGGAGCCAACCAACTCTTGCAGTCGCCATGATACATCATAACCTGCAACAAGTGGGGATAAAACCCTGAGTACGACAAAGTACTCAGCTAGACTTACCCATCAGAAACCAGAAATAAGGTGACACCAAGGATCATGCAAGGCTGATATGAAGTGGGCTAGCTTGACAACATTTTGCATAAAAGCTTATTATGAATAAGTAATCATTAATGCTTAAGTATCAAGTTAATTATCATTAACCTGTCATCTATATTAGAACCTGTACTAGAGCACTCACTTTATTAGGAGCAAACAATATTAACCATAGCAGGTATAAATTGAGGCAAACTTTCCATCGTTATCCAATTAACCATCCGTTCAATTTAATGGAATCTACGTTGCCGCTGCTCAAGTCAAGTGCTCACTAACCGGGAGCGACGGCGATTCGAATCAAATTCCTATCCAGCTGGAGGGGTATTTCTAACACTCACCGAGTCACGCCTGGCGAGGGTTGCTCAGGTCACCTTTGGTACAGTTCAGGAGCCACGGGTCCGAATGATGTCGCGACCCCAAGGGCGACACTCTGCCAGGTGATAGGGACTCTAACCCCCCCTTGGTCTCACGCCAATGTCCCCAAGCACATCCTTTCTCTCCTCCAAGAAGCAACCTACCATTCGATTCCCGGCCTGAACTGTATTACTCGGATTCGCAGTCGGAACGACTTATCCGGCCAACTAAGTGTTAGACTGCGTTCAACATGACTCAAGGACGTACAGCGAATCGGTCCTTAAACGACTCAGACGGGGATAGATCTATACCCAAGACCTCCATGCCTTGTTGCTTCACTATCGTCATCCCGCCCGGTCTCATTTCATTTTATTAACACATGGTTCCATTCCACGATAGCAAATATAGCCAACCGTGCCATATATGAATATCCCTATATCTCGCAGGTGACAGGAAATCACCTGACTTCTACCGCTTAAAGCATGGCTAAGCATCTACTCGATCCTAGTCTATGTAGGATTCAAGGATTCATATATCTGGACAAGGAATAATATAATGCAGCAAGGTTTTCAACCAACTCCTACCACTTAATGCAACAATACTTATAACATATATAGAATTAATTGCTTTGAAGGTAGGAGGCTTATAATGCTCCGGGGCTTGCCTGGGATCCGACTCAAGTTAGAGTATGTCAGAAGAAGTCACTTGGCGAGCAACCTCCAATCCACCACTTGTCCGGTCCTTCTATCTTCCGGTTTGGATCCACCAAACATCGTCTTCGAGTTTGGCTCCACATTATGTCCTCCACGTAGTGCATCTAGCGCACCTAGATGAGATGTAAGATGCAAGTGTATGAATACATGGAAATGCAATGGATGATGCATCACATACTAAACAAGGCAAGTATAAGGTTATAGTAAAGACACGTAAACACATCACATTACTTAAGTAACCTTACACAAACAAACATGCTTAAATAGCAAAGAAAGCAATACCAAGCATGACATAAGATTTACAAAGTCTCAGGTGTAATAGCTTAATCACCAAAGACATGAATCACACTTAGCAATACACAAACAAAGTAACCAAGCAATCATGTATTTTCACAATTCTGGACATACATGCAGTAGCTGGGTAAATCAATCATATCTGAAGTTCTACAAATCCAAATGACTTTCAAGAAGACATCATAGAAAGCTTATGAAATTGTCCACATTTCATTTATAAACATCTAAACCTGATTCTAACATTTACTAGGTCGAAATACAGAAGGTACAGAATATGTCCTGGAAGGACAGAGAGCAACATAAATCTGAACCCAACTTAGAACAGCTGTAGTTTCTAAACCATATGGCCAAATGCCACCAAATTTTAACAGAGGCTAGATACATAAATTATCTACAACTTTTGTATAAACAAGTTCTACAACAAAGCACATTATCATGAAGAACTTTGCTAAGTTCCCAGATCTATCCAGAAACCTAATTTGCAAGAAATAATTATTAACTTATGTTGCAAACATATAATTGGACAAAACCAACTTTACCAACATTTCACATATGACTAATGAACACCAGAAAACCTAGTGTCCATGACCAAATAAATTCTTTTAATGCATTTCTTAATTTATTTTAGATAATAAGGTGGAATTATGAACACATATCAAAAGTGCATAATAAATTCTACCAAAATTACAGAGGCCTACACATGCTCCCAAAAGTCTACTATCCAAATTTGAAACCATTTGGACATGTATAACAACCTCTATGAAAAAGACAAATAGCTATTGCAATAATCATGTGAGAGCAAGTTAAACCTAAAACTCCATATTTTCTATGAACACATGGTCATAGCATGAATCAATATGATAGATAAACATCATACTAAGCTAAAGGAACAACATTTTCTATTTTATCATTTATATATTATTTATAAGCTATTTATTAAGCCATAAACAAGTTAACTCAATAACTAGATCATACAATAAGCAATGACCATGAAATTTATACCACAGTACATACATAGCATGAAAAGCCTACCATAAAAATTTCACATCATTTGGAGCATCACAACTCAAGATATAAAATGACAAGTAATAAAATGTAATTTTCTTTATTTAACAAGGTCAAACCAAAACCCTAAGAAAACAGTGAACAACTAGGGTGTTTAATATTTTTCCTAGCAAGTACATGTCATCACAAAATTAACAAAACAAGAATCACTATTTTTGGATATCTAAAACTCAAGATATGGCTCTGGTCAAGTTTATAAGCATTTTAGAGCATTTTTAAAGCTTAAATAAAAACATCAGAAAACTTCTACAAACATGTAACATATTATGACTCCACTGCATAGATCTCTTCTCAAGGTTCCCAAAAAGTCCATATTTACTATTTTTGGAGTTTCCTAGCATGCGATATGGATTTTAGAAGATTTAACCTAAAATTAAAATCCAAAACCAGAATAAATCCAACCCCAACTGAAATTGCTAGGCACACCCAACATATACCCAAACTCTGTCACCGCTTAACCGACATGTGGGCCCCACGGTCCGGTCGGGCCCACTTGTCATACTCACACCGAGAGACAGAGAGAGGGAAATCGCCCGCTCCTCCCGCCTGCCGATGGGGAAACAGGGGAGGCGGCGGCGCTCACGCCGGAGCTCGCTGCTCCGGGCGATGAGGGCCTCACCGGCGTCGCGGAAGTGGCGGGGAAGGACCGCGGTGCTCGGGCGCACCCACAGGTGGCCTTGCCACAGCCTGGGGTGGCTCGTGACCGCCTGACCACGGTGACCGGCGGTGCTGCCGCGGCGGCTCCGTCGCTGGAGCTTGCCGGCGGCCAACGGGGCCGAGGAAGGGGCGCTTCGCGGGCGGTGCGATGAGGTCAAGGTGGTGCTAAGCACGGTTGAGGACAAGGAGGCTCGGAGTTGGAGGAACACCGGCAGCCATGGAGCTCGGCCATGGCGACCATGGCGATGGTGGCGCTCTGCGCTGCACGTGCTACGGCGAAGCAAGGCGAGCGCGAGTGCGTGGAGAGGGTGGTGGAGTCACTGGTGCACGTGGCGGAGGCTGCAATGGTGGGGAGCATTGGGCGCGACAGCAGTGGCCGGAGCTCTGCCGGCCCGGCCATGGCGCGGCCGCGCTCTGCGCGAACAGAGAGGGAGAAAGTGCGGAGGAGGGCGGAGAGGGAGGGAGCTGGGAGCGGAGTGAAGGAGCTGGGCGTCCGCACCGCGTGGGACGACGGCTTGTCTTCGGCAGAGCGCCCTCGACGCGTGGAGCACGGGTGCGAGGCATGGTGACCGCGTGTCCCTGCTAGGGCCCTTTGTCGAACAGCTAGCGTGCTCCACTGTGCCTGTGTTGGAGACCGTGTTTGGGTTGGCTACGGGCCGAGTTTGGACATGGTTCAAAAGGCAAAGTTGAAGCCCGCATGATGCTCTATGACTTTCATTTAGGGGCCAAGGTCACAAGTGTCCCAAATTGGGAGATAACTAAGCCCAAAGTTGATAGCGTCAACAACTTACTAGGGCTAAGTTAGAGCTCGATTTTTGATGATTTTGGGATGCCCAACTTGCTCCAATGAAGTCCAAATTTATGCATACTCTTCTTCATCAAATGCACTCCAACTTTTACATTTGGATCAACTTGAGTTGCTTAGTAAAATTTAGAGAACGCGGGATGTCAATGTCGATGACACTGAAATCGGGGCTTTAAAATTGTTAAGTGTTGGAAACAGTCCCAAATCTCACTTGTGGGCCCTTTTTGATCATGTTCCACACATTTTCATGACTTGACTCTTAAACAAAGTTTGTTCCTTATAAAATTCTCTACAACTTTGTAAAAGGGTGCACAGTCATGCAAAACTTCTAGGTCACACTTTTGAAACGGTCAAACAAAAGTGTTCCAGGGTCCATACATGGTCAACCATCACTTAGAAGCACATTTAGGCAAAATGATCAACATGAACATTGTTCCATTAAGTGCCCTAAGTGTAGTTAAGGTGTTGTAGAGTTCATCTAGAGTCATTTGGATAGTTTGCAAGGTTTGGTGGATGTTCTATAGTTACATTAACTTAATGGGGCAAATTCCAATAGGAATGGAACTTATCATTTCATGTGACTTTTTGATTCCAAACTTCATGAAACTTTTCCAGGGATCAATATAGATAGAATGTGATGTGAGACACATGAAGATATTGCCATAACACCACCCAAACATATATCTTTGAAAAGGGACCTATATGTAAAGCAATGATGCAACATCCACTTTAGGTTAGGCTCATCTCCATAGGTCGACCTTGACATTGTCATCTCCACTTAATTTGTCATGTTTGAGCTTAAACCCACTGCCTAATTGGTGATCAACACCTGGGGTGTTACAGAACCCATCAGGGGAGCGTCCTCCTCGGTCGTCGTGGTCGAGGAGTCCGAGGAGGAGGAGAAGACGGAGAAGGAGACGGGCCCCTCGACGGGAGGGGCCGCTTTACCCTGGACCCATCAAGAGGGGTCGACGGGGATGTCCGCACTAGCCCAGGCCCCGCAAGCTCGGGCAGGGGCTGGGACGGTAGTACCGGCGTCGTCATCGGTGACGGCGTCGGCAGGCGTGAGAACCCGAGGCCAGCTGGCCTCGAAGGCACAAAAGGCGCAGGGCGGTGTGTCGGTCAGGGCCCCCAGGAGTGCCCGGCCTGCTGGTGAGGCCGCTGCGAGGCCACAATCGGCCGCCCCGGGAGGCTCGGGTCGCACGGGGTCGAGGCCCTTGGTGCCAATTTCTGGGTAAGCGTCTCTGCTCGGTTGTTCTGCCTTTCTCAGGGTCCGTTGGCTGACGTTTCTTCACTTTGCAGGTTAAAGCAAAAGGCGGAGCCGATGGGGCTTACCCCCGTGAAGTCGCTGCGGGCCAGTGCCGTTGTCCTCAACCGGACGGTGGAGCAGGATGCGGCCTGGGTCCGCCAGGTCGAGGCCGTGAAGGGGCGCCTGCGACAATGGTAGGGACCAGCGGACGCCACGGTGGTTACTGGCACGGACCCTGCCGTGGAGGGGTCCGAACCGGCGGAGATGGTGGCACCCGGTGCGGTCGAGGCGGGGCCCAGGTCGTCAGCGATGGCCGAGGCTACCGTCGAGGTTGCGACGGGCGAGGCACCCATCCACGGCGCGGAGCGAGCGGGGGCTGACGTGACCATGGAGGAGGTCACGTCGGTGTCGGGGCAGGAGGCGGCCCTAGCGAGCGGGTCGCCGTCGCAATAAGACCCGTTGGCCGAGTCAGCGGGTATGGTGGAGGGCGGGGCGGTCGAGCCCCTGACCGGAGCACCGGAAGAAGGGGCGTCGGCTCCGGGGGCGCCGACGGTCGAGGCGCGGGTACCGGAGCCGTCTTCGGTCGAGGCGCCGGCTCCCGAGGCGCCGGCGGTTGAGGGGCCAGTTCCCCTAGGGGGGCGGGCACCCATGGCTGTGGACCTTCCCCTCGACAACACCCCCCTGGACAAAGGGAAACAAGTGATGGGAGTCGAGGGAGGCGAGGCCGTGGACCAGGTCGGTGCCTCGACGGCCGTCGGAGAGGCGGAAACTGCGGGCGAGGCTGGTCCTTCCGCGGGACCGGGAGATGCCCCGGCTGGGTCGTTGTCGTCATGGCCCGACATCGCCGCGCTGGCGATAGCGCGGGCAGAGGCAGAGATACCGAGGTGGGGGGGCCGTCCCTTCAATTTAGGGACGCCGCGAACCCCGACGCCGAGCCCATCTTCGTCCTGCACCGGTGGGAGTACCTCGAGGGCGTCCACCGGCACCTTGACTGGTTGCTCGGAGTGGCGTCCGAGGCCGCACGGAGTATGGGGGATGCCACCGAGGTATGATCGACCCGTCGGCTTTCTCCGTGGTTTTCTTGGTGTCTTTTTCCCTCGGATTTTTAACCTTTTTGGTTTTTTTAGATTGCGTTCAGGAGCTGAAGGAGTACTCCTGCTGCAAGTCACTCTTCATCCGGGATGAGAGTGGCGTGTGGGCCACGCTGTCTCAGCAACGGGT
The DNA here is from genome assembly GCA_038087645.1 of Saccharum hybrid cultivar R570. NCBI lineage: Eukaryota > Viridiplantae > Streptophyta > Magnoliopsida > Poales > Poaceae > Saccharum > Saccharum hybrid cultivar. The sequence goes on along the minus strand of JAQSUU010000043.1, from coordinate 9,244,166 downwards.
CCTAGTCGAGGAGGCCCAAAAACGGCTTTCCGACCAGAACGCCGAAATGGCTGAGCTGCGCGTCGCGTACACGGTGGTGACGGAGGAGGCGATGCAGGCATGGGCGGCCGAGGCCGTGATGTGCACTGGCATGGACAAGGCTCGGGAGGAGGTTGCCCAGGCCTGCAGGGATCTTGAGTCCCTGTCAAGACGGGTGAAGGAGCTCGAGGAGAATGTCTCGCAGGTTAGTCGTCAGCGTGACACCCTCAACGTCGAGGTCGAGCAGGCCACCGCTCGTTCTGATGCTCTGAAGGACGAGGTCACGATGCTGAAGGGAGCCGTCCAAGAGAAGGACGCAGCTCTCGAGTCTGCTCGGCAAGAGATTGAGGCGCTAAAGGCGACCATTGGTGACAAAGACAACACCTTCCTTAGGCTCGAGCGGACTTGTGGGGGCTTCGTGATGAGGTTGTGGGCCTACAGACCCATATCAAGGGTAAGTGTGATTGTTATGGCCATGATGTTGAGGGCCTTGCGTTGGGTATTAATCTGTTTGTCGTGTTTCAGAGCTGGAGAGGGAGAACCGAGAGGCCCAATCCTCTGCCAACTCCTTCTAGAGCCTCCTCGAGGCCAAGATCCGGAGGACCCAACTGCTCCAGGGCGCGATCACCACCATGTGTGATGGCCTGGGGGTCGAGCCCGACGCCGACACCGGGGAAGATGTTCCGGGGAACTCCTTCGTCCGTCGGATGGTGGCGCTGGGCCGCCTTGCCCGGGAGAAGATACGGGACGGCCTCCATCACGGCGTGAAGAGGGCGCTGGCCGTCGTCCGTTCAGGGTTTGTGTTCAACATGAAGCTCGTCGCTGAGGGCTTCATCACAGACCCGGACCAGACAGATGAGGAGAATGAGGATGCCTACGTGGAGCTGATTGAAGCCGCCGAAGAGCCTGGGAGCCGTCTGGCCTCGCTTTTTGAAGCCGAGGTGGTTTCGCCTGATGACGATGAGGGCCTGTGAGCCAAATCTGGGCATGAAGGCCCATGTAATAAGTTAGCATTTCGAATTTTGGTCGTGGTGGCCTCGAAGGCCTAAAAACTCGAAACATAAACCGGTTCATGGTTGATTTAGTTTTATTCGAGCTTTTCTTCCCTTTATCGCTTGGATCGTGTTATCGCGTGATTTACTTAGCACGCACCTGCATCCTTTGGTGTAAGGGAGCGAGTGGAGGTACCGTAGCCTTGGGGGCGTAAGTGATCTCACGGCTCGACCACCCTCGAGCTTTAGGGTGATGTTGCGGCCTTGTAAATCATGTGAGAGCCTGATCTAAGCGACAGGGGGTATGTCCTTTTTCAAAGTTAGGAACCGTTATTTAGATCTCCTTAGCGTGAAGTCGCACCTCTAAAAGGTGTGAGGGGTGAGTGGAGGTACCGTAGCCTCGGAGGCGTAGGTGATACTCCTGACTCGGGAGCCATTTCGAACCTTAGGGTGCTCTTGTAGCGAAGTCGATCTAAGAAGCGGTTCTTAAATTTAAAAAAGAGCATAAGTTTTTTCGGGGACTGGGGGGTTCCCCTCTTGTAGCCCCCGAGGGAGGGTCGATTCTAGGAGTGCAGAGTCGATCCTTCCTCACTGTGAAATGAAAGTTTGAACATCGTTGTATTCTTTATTGACGAAAAAGAAAATACAGAGCCTCGAGACTTTTTAAGGAAAGAAGCGACGTAGCTGTTCAATGTTCCAAGCGTTGGTGAGGATTTCACCCTTCTCGTTGAATAGCTTATAGGTGCCCGGCTTTAGTACTTCTACGATGATGTACGGCCCTTCCCATGGTGGTGAGAGCTTGTACCGTCTCTTGGTGTTCTGGTTCCGCCGTAGCACCAAGTCGCCGATGTTGAGGTCACGCTTGCGGATGTGTCTATCGTGGTAGCGTCGGAGACCCTACTAGCACCTGGCAGAATGCAACAGAGCCACATCTCGGGCTTCCTCGAGCTGGTCGAGGGCGTCCTGTCTTGTGGCGTCATTATTTTTTTCGTTGTAGGCCTTCAACCTTGGGGATCCGTATTCTATATCGGTTGGGAGCATAGCCTCAGACCCGTAGACTAAGAAGAACAGAGTGAACCCCGTGGCTCGACTCGGCGTTGTTCTTAGGCTCCACAGGACCGAGGGTAGCTCGGCAGCCCATCTTTTGCCTTGTTTATTTAGTTTGTCAAAGATTCTAGGCTTCAGGCCTTGTAGGACCATGCCATTGGCACGTTCCACCTGACCGTTTGTTTTTGGATGGGCCACGGCTGACCAGAGCACTCAGATGTGGTGGCTGTCGCAGAAATCCAAAAACTTTTTGCCAGTGAACTAGGTGCCATTGTCTGTGATGATACAGTTGGGGACCCCAAAGCGATGAATAATGTTGGTGAAGAAGAGCACAGCTTGCTCAGACCTGATGCTGGTGATATGGTGGGCCTCGATCCACTTGGAGAATTTGTCGATCGCGACGAGCAAGTGGGTGAAGCCGCTAGTTGTCCTTTTTAATGGTCCGACAAGGTCGAGCCCCCAAACGACAAACGGCCATGTGATGGGGATAGTTTGCAGGGCATGTGCCGGAAGATGGGTTCGTCTCGCATAGTACTGACAACCCTTGTAGGAGCGTACTAGCTTGACAGTGTCGGAGACCACGGTCGGCCAATAGAATCCTTGTCGAAAGGTGTTTCCGACGAGGGTTCGAGGTGCTGCGTGGTGACCGCAAGCCCCTGAGTGGAGATCACCGAGCAGGTTCCTGCCTTGCCCATTTGAGATGCATCGTTAGAGGATACCAGTAGGGCTACGGCGGTAGAGCTCTCCGCTGTCGCCCATGATCACAAAGGTTTTGGCTCGGCGCGCGATTTGTCGAGCCTCAGTCTTACCCGAGGGGAGGTCCTCTCGGATGAGGTAGTCAAGGTACGGGACGCGCTAGTCAGGCTCGAGGTCAGACGGTGGGGTCGAGTCTTCCACTTGCATGGCTTCAGCCCTAGTCGAGGGGGCTTCTGCCTCAGGTGGAGGGTCGAGTGACGTCCCGTCAACCCCTCTGTCTGGCCCGAGGTCGACGGACGGCTGCTGAAGGTCTTTTGCAAAAACGTCCGGTGGAACCATAGCTTGACTGGACGCGATTTTTGCCAGTTCATCGGCGGCCTCATTGTACCTGCGCGCGATGTGGTTATGCTTGAGGCCATGAAACTTGTCCTCGAGGCGCCGTACTTCTTGACAGTAGGCTTCCATCTTGAGGTCACGACAGCTCAAGCTCTTCATGACCTGATCGATCATGAGTTGGGAGTCCCCTCGAACGTCAAGGTGTCGGACCCCGAGCTCGACGGTGATTCTTAATCCCGTGACGAGCGCCTCGTATTCGGCGACGTTGTTAGACGCAGGAAAATGAAGCCGGATGACATAGCGCATGTGAACCCCGAGGGGTGAGACGAAGAGCAAGCCCGCGCCTGCTCCCATTTTCATCAACGACCCATCGAAGTACATGGTCCACAGCTCTGCCTGAAGCTGTGCAGGGGGGAGTTGGGTGTCGGTCCACTCAGCCAGGAAATCTGCTAATACCTGTGACTTGATAGATTTTCACGGCGCATAGGACAAGGTCTCGCCCATGAGTTTGACTGCCCATTTTGCAACCCTACCCGAGGCTTCCTGGTTCTGGGCTATCTCTCCCAACGGGAAAGAAGAAACCACAGTAATCGGGTGACCCTCGAAGTAGTGTCGGAGCTTGCGCCGCGTCAGGATGACGGCATATAGCAGTTTCTAGTTCTGTGGGTATTGAATCTTAGTTTCTGAGAGGACCTCACTAATGAAATAGACCGGCCTCTGGACAAGCAAGGCACGTGCTTCCTCGGCCCGTTCGACAACCAGGGCAGCACTGACTACTTGTGATGTCGCGGCGACATAGAGTAGGAGTGGTTCCCCCGGGGTTGGAGGGACGAGGATTGGTGAGTTAGAGAGTGTGGCCTTGAGTTTTGTGAGAGCCTCCTCAGCCTCAAGGGTCCAGGAAAAGTGCTCCGATTTCTTCAAGAGACGGTACAAAGGGAGTGCTTTTTCGCCGAGGCGCGAAATAAAACGGCTGAGTGCCGCCAAGCAACCTGTGACCCTTTGTACGCCCTTCAGATCTCGGATGGGGCCCATCTTGGTTATTGTAGAGATTTTTTCAGGGTTGGCCTCGATGCCACGTTTGGATACGATGAACCCTAAAAGCATACCTCGTGGGACGCCAAAGACGCATTTCTCTGGATTGAGTTTGATGTTTTTTGCCCAAAGGCATTTGAACGCGACGTCGAGGTCGCTGACCAGGTCGTCGGCTTGTTTGGTTTTGACAATGATGTCGTCGACATAAGCCTCGACGGTCGACCCGATGTGCTTTCCGAAAACATGCTGCATGCATCGCTGGTACGTAGCCCCCGCGTTCCGGAGACCGAAGGGCATCGTAACGTAGCAACACATGCCGAACGGGGTGATGAACGAAGTCGTAAGCTGGTCGGACTCCTTCATTTTAATTTGGTGGTAGCCGGAGTATGTATCTAAGAATGAGAGAGTTTCACATCCCACAGTGGAATCGACGATTTGGTCAATGCGTGGCAAAGGAAAGGGAACTTTTGGACATGCTTTATTTAAACCGGTGTAGTTCAGGATCGCCATGAACCTGGCGTAGCATGGGTGCCCTAGGATAGCGTGATACGTTCCACGGAATCCGACCACTTTGAAAGTGAGAGTCTCCTTTCGGAAGTTGGCCGGTGTGCCTAAACAAACGGGTAGATCGACCCGTCCGAGGGGTTCCGCCCGTTTCCCTGGCATGACTCCGTGGAAGCCCCCGACGCTAGGTTGGAGGCGCGCTCTCTCGACCCCCAGAAGGTCGAGGGTCTGGGAGTAGATGATGTTGAGGCTGCTTCTGCCGCCCATGAGCACCTTGGTGAGGCGTGTGTTGGCGATGACGGGGTCAACAACGAGCGGATAGACTCCCGGTTGGGGACATGGTCTGGGTGGTCGTCACAGTTGAAAGTGATGGCCACCGCAGACCAATCAAGGAAGCGGGGGACTGCCGTTTGTACGGAGAAAACCTCGCGCCGTTCTCGCTTGCGCTGGCGCGCCGAGAGGCGGGTCGAGGGCCCTTCGTAGATCATGAAGCAGTCGTGGATCTCAGGGAATTCCTCGTCCTTGTCATCACCCTTAGGGTCCTCCTTCTTGTCGTCCTTCTTGACGCCGGCACCCCCGAAGTACCTGCGAAGCATATGATAGTCTTCGAGGTTATGGTTAGTAAGTCCCTTGTGGTAGGGACACGGTTCTTTGAGCATTTTGTCGAAGATGCCCCTGCCGGGGGGGGCCTCGAGGCTTTTTGTGCTCGGTAGCAGCGATGAGCTCATCGGCCGGGGCCTCGAGCTTGCCCTGCTAGCCTTTCTTCTTCTTGCGATTGTTTCTCTTGGAGCCCCGGGTGGAGTTTGCGGGATCGTCGACCTTCTGCTCCCTCCTCTCCGGGTCGCCACCAAAGATTGCACCAACCGCCTCCTCGCCAGCGGCAAAGTTGGTGACAATGTCCATTAACCCGTTGATAGTGAGCAGAGTGTTACGGCCCAATTCTCGGACCAACTCTTTACAAGTGGTGCTGGAGAGGAAGGCCATAATTATGTCAGAGTCAGTAACGTTGGGGAGCTCGGTACGCTACCGGGAGAAGCGCCGGATGTAATCCCAGAGGGATTTACCTGGTTTCTGCTTGCAGCTCCGGAGGTCCCACGAGTTGCCGGGGCGCATGTAGGTCCCCTTGAAATTTCCCTCAAACACCCTCACGAGATCATCCCAGTCGTGGATCTATCGAGGTGGGAGATCCTCGAGCCAGGCTCGGGCGGTGTCGGAGAGGAACAGGGGGAGTTGTCGAATGATGACTTGGTCGTCGGTGGCCCCGCCTAGCTGACACGCCAAGTGGAAATCAGCGAGCCAAAGTTCAGGTTTGGTTTCACCGTTGTACTTGGTGAGAGTCGTGGGGGAGCGAAACCGAGCCGGGAGCACCGTCTCACGGATAGCCTTACTGAAGACCCGAGGACCCGGAGGCTCGGGTGAAGGGCTTCGATCTTCCGAACTGTCATAGCGTCCGCCCCTATGGACGTGGTAGCCTCAAGGCACGCCGTCACCGTGCTTGCGCGTGCGGCGCTCGACGATGTTGCCACGGGTGTCTCGAGGCTCGTGGTCGTTGGTGGTGAGCTCAGGGGCCAGAGCTACCCGGTTTCGCCGGGCAGGCTCGGGGTGAACCGAGGCTTCTCTCTCCTGTCATGAGGGCTCGATGATCCGCTTCGAGGCTGCCTCTCGTCGCCTCGAGGCGGAGCTCTCGGCCTGCTGCATGGCAGCGGCCTCGAGGAGTTCTCGGATTTCATCCCGAGCCCGACGGGCGTCGGGGTTTGACGTCTCGGGCATGTTGCGGAGGAGCATGGCGGCAGCGACGACGTTCTGGCTGGCTCAAGCGAAAACTGGGGGGTCGACCACCCGGTCCTCGTCGATGCGACGGTTGACGTCACGAGCTCTTTCGCGAGCTCTCCCGCCAAGTGTGCGTTCCGCACGCTCACGCTTGAGGGTTTGTTGGAGTAGGTCTAGGTTTTCCCGTTCCTCATCAAGCCTGTCCTACAACTCGTGAATCTGCTCGAGCTACGCTCCTTGATCTGCAAGGAACTGAGGATCGTCTCGCTCAGCAGGAAGCTCGACATGGGGTGGCGTGTACCTTCCTTCGACTGGCTCTTCGTCCTCTGATTCCGAAGTGCTTTCAACATCGATGTTGAAGCATTCGCGGGTCGAATCATAGGTGTCGTCAGCCGAGTCGGAGTCAGGAGCGCCAAAGTAGTAGTATGACGGGGGAATGTGTGGCCGTTGCAAATCGTCACGGGGGTTGCGACGTTAGGAAGTAGTCACATGGGGCTCTATTTTCGGTGTCTCCGTAGAGTCCCGATAATCAGAAGCCGGTGTGGATGCAACGAGGTCCAGAGTGGAGCGTAGATGGTGCCCAGGGAGTTCCTCATAAGCACTCATGCGAGTGCTCACGGAAGATGCGTACACCCGGGCAGCCGAGTCTAGCCCAAACGGGAATGGTGATGGAGATGTTGCTGCTCGTGCCGAAATGGATGCTCCGGACAGTGGTGTCTCACCGGACGGGGGAGCGGTGGGATTCCCCGTTGGCATGTTACCCTCAGTCAAGCTCGTCCTACCCAAACCTTCCACAAGGAGGTCTAGGCTGGCACCTGGCTAGGGGGTGCCGGACCGGGGGACCCCATCGCCCTCCGCGAGGTGAAGACGGTGGTTGTGCCGGGCTCGTCGTCGTCGGGCGGCCCGTGCCCACCTAGAGCGATGGTACCGGCGGATTGCTCCCTCGGGCTGGGAGAGCTCGTAGTCCTCGTCGGATGGGTGCCTGGGGGGAAGTAGGACCATATCGTAGCCGTGGCCAAGCGACATGAACTCTAAACTCCCAAACCAGATCACCGTGGCCAACAGAATAGGGCGTTTGGGGTCAGCCATCTAGGAAAAAAGGCGAGAAAGCGACGTTGGCACGTAGCGATCCCCTACCTGGCACGCCAACTGTCGGTGTTTGGACCCGAGGGGATCCTAAACCAACGAGTAAATGCTGCGTGTCTCTTTCCTGGATAGTGATGCAAGGAGAACACACGGGGGTTTATCCTGGTTCGGGCAAAAGAAGGCCCTACGTCCAGCGGGGGGGAGAGAAGTTTGTATTTCCTTGCACTGAGGTGCCCGTGTAGGGGTTACAAGCATGCGAGAGAGGGCGTCGAGCCCAAGTCTCAAAGAGAGGAAAAAGGGACAAGGGTGGTTGCTTGAGGTATCGATCTCTTGCTTTTCTTCATTATCTGTTGTTGTCCTTCGTTCTCCCGTCCCCATTGTAGAACCCTGGCCTGCCCTTTTATAGGGCGAGAGGAGGCCAAGATGGCGGGGAGCCTTGAGGTGATGTTTTGTCGATTCCTATTGAGCTGACCGTAACGACATGCTCGGGGAATGGCCGGCCATCTCTGGACACCATGGCGTCGTGGGAGACAAGATAGAGAAATGACCCGGAGCACCGTGCCATACCGTCCTTCCCTTGCCGTTGAACTGTGCCGAGCGTCGAGGTTGGGTCGAGGCCGGGTCGAGACCGGACGGATAAGGCCGAATCCCCGAGATCGCGGAGAAGAGGCCTTGTCTTATCCTCCGTCGAGGGTGATCGATGGTAAACAGTGCGCGGTAAGGTGGGTATAGTGATGGGTTTCACCTCCCATCACGGGATGGGTGGTAAAACAGTGTGATCTGACACGGGCATTGCTCCCACGTCGATCCTGGTTGCAGCCATGCCGGTGGGTGGTAGTTGGTAACCGCATTAAATGCTCTGTCTTTTGTCCTGGGGTAGGTAAAGTGAAGGAGTCGAGGCGCTCGACCCAGGCTCACGCGAGTCGGAGTTTTTCCCAGTGGGCGAACGAGCCTCGCGCGGGTCGGAGCGCCGTCGAGGTTTCTTGCTGTACGAGATGGGGCGCGGTCGAGGCGCCCCGTCGAGTGGGCCTCGTACGAGTCGGAGCCGGGGCGCGGTCAAGGCGCCCCGTCGAGCGGGCCTCGTACGAGCCGGAGCCGGAGCGTGGTCGAGGCGTCCTATCGAGCGGGCCTCGTACGAGGCGGACTGGATACGCGGTCGAGGCGGGCTACCTTTTATCGCGGTTTCAGTCGTTTTAGTTTTTTATTAGCGATGGCTGTGGGTACCCCCGTACTGTTGGTACCGACACCCTTGGTGTTATAGAAACTAAAAACGTGCCATGTCATCATATGCACTACAAAGCATTCATGATTAAGTTAACCATGTTGTGCATGAACTAAACTAAGTTTACGTTTCCTAGGTTGATTATATTTCTGTGGTGTGTGACTCGAATCCGAAAACATAAATTTCGAATGTCACCGTAAATACTTAGTTTATGCCCTATGAAAGTTAGGGTGTATGATTGTGTTGTACACTAGTGTCACTTGTAGGGTATGATCTCAAGTCCAACTCATAAAATAAAGCTTCAAGTTTGAGTTTGAATTTGGAATCAAAAACTTGTTGCAAGTTTTTCGATTCGAATTCGAATTCAAATTTGAGGAATTATTAAAAGAATTTCCAAAGTCAACCTGGTCAACCAAGAGTGGCATTTGGTCAAACATGTGATGCTTGACTCAATGATGCCCTTGGGTGATGGTGTGATCACTAAATAATCACCAATTAATAGAACATCAAGTTTCAATTTGAAATCTTTCCGAAAACCCAAAAATTACAAAACCCTGATTTTACCCCTTTTTGAATAATTCAAAATCTAAGCAAAAGTTGAGAAAAAGTTTAAAACCAAGTTTGCAGATCTTTTCATGGGCTACAATTTTTGTGTTTTGAATTTTCAAAGTTTAAGTGTAAACTTTTGAGTAAACTTGAAAAGATTCAAATATCAAATTTAACCCATTTTCATCTCCCCAATCTAATTTTAAAATGAAGGCATAATTTGAAAATGTTTTGAATAGAAAAGTTGTAGGTCTTACCTAGATGTACAACTTTGGTATTTTGAGTTTTTGAAGTTTCAATATAAAATTCAAAGTAATTCTGAATTTACAAATTTCTAGAAAATATCCCCTTTTAAATTCAAATTCAAAATTTATAATCTAGGCTGAATTTGAAAAATTTTATATAGAGAAAGTTGTAGAACTTTGAAAATTGAGCAACTTTTGTATTTACAGATTTTCAACTTCTATAAAAGAATTGAGAGTAATTTGGGAATTTTTCTCTAGTGGCATTTTGTAATTTTAGCGAACTTATCCAACCGCAGGGCGCCACCTCCCACCCGACGCCGGTGACCTTCGGTCGACTTCCAGTCACGCCCACGATCGCCAGCTGCTGCCTCGCGTTGGCCAGTTCCCCCCGCGTTTCGCCATCACGTTGCTCGACCACCTCTATAAATCCGAGCGTGGTCATCGTCGTGTCTTTCTTTTCTTACTCTGCTTCTTCATCCCTGCCATCATTCTCTCAGACACCGGCGTACACCACCGCCACCGCTTCACCTCTGTCCATTCCATCTCGCCCTGTTGTTCGTGACATCGTTGCGCGTCGATTGTGCCCCTTCGCGTATAGCCTCGTTGCCTGATCTTAGCGCGCGCAGTCGTCTTCTCCACGGTCGGCCAGCCGCCTCCCGTGCTCTTCCGCTTCAACCGATCATGGTTTTGTGGTCGTGGTATGCCCCTGGTGCTCCCTGTCCATCCCATTTAGCTTTTACTGGCTTGTCTTGCCGGAGCGGCATGAGCCATCGTCACCAAGCCGCCATGGCCGTTGGGAAGGGGTCACCGGAGTGCGAGCTTAGGTGTAGAGCATCGTAGTGAGTTCGCGGGGCTAGCAGGATCGTGTTAGTCTAGCTCGGTCTCACCGGGGTCTCACCATCGGCGAGATGGCGATCGGCGGCCACCGTTGGCCTTCGGCCGGTAGGAGGAGGAAGATGACACGCCAGACCGCCTTGTCAGCGAAAGCACGAGAGAGGGAGCGCGTGCGCGAACTAGGTCGACCTGGTCTTACTGGGCCGAGCGAACGCGGGTGGGCCACGAGCGCGAGTGCTGTGCGGCTGGGCGGAGTGGGCCGAGCAAGGGGAGAAGGTCGGTTGCCGGCCTGTTGTGGTGTTTTGTTTTCTTTTTCCAAAAATGTAAATAGTAACAAGTTTTGTATATTTTGTTGTGAATTATTTAAAATTCCAAAAATGGTAAATTTTTTGTGTAACCTCCTTGTACTGTGTACTATTTAAGAAAAATATTAAATGCCAATTTTATTTACTTTTTGTAAGTTATTTAATTAGCTCAATCAATTAATAAATGGCTTTTCATAATTTTCCTAGGATTAATTAATTGTCTAAAAATTATGAAAATTGTTTTACCACTTAGTTATGATGTAAGCTTTCTAAAATAAAAATTTGAGCTTAATTAGATAAGTTGACTTTATTCTTAATTTATGCTTTATTAATTAATTAGTTAATCTGGTAATTAGAACCTAATGACTTAGGGTTGTTTGACTTTGTGATTGAGTGTTGACTTTGGGTCATTAACACTTAATGACCTTTAGCACCCTTAATTGGTTGTTTAAACTCTCTTAATTATGTTGTTAAGGCTTAATTGGTGTTATTTCATGTGATAAACGAAAGTCTTTAATAGAGTAATTAACTTACGCAAACCCTAAGTTAGGGTTAGGTTAGAATCGATTGCTTTGCAACTATACCGCGAAGGAAAGTTGTACTCAAGTTGTTAACTCTGTTACACATCCATCAAGCATCATGTTTATTATTTCATCATCTTAAGCATACATTATCGTCGCGTGTAGTCCCCGTGAACGAGGAGATTGCTAAAGTTGAATCCGTCCCCGAAGAAGAGCCGACATCGGTGGAGGTGGGATTCGACATTTGTGGAACTGACCCAGAACCAGAACTTCCCATCGACCAAGGCAAGCCCTGGTTATATTTAACCCTACCTTGTGTTTTGAAAAGTTTTACTTCACTTATATTAATGCTTATTGCATTAAGTGATAGGAGTTGAGTGATAACCTAATTATTGCATTACCATCCTTGATACTTCAATATCATCCTTGTTACTGTTTTTATTCAAAAATGCTTAGTATGCTTAGCCATTCTTAATGAGAAAACTTTTAAAATTTTTAAGCAAAGTTTGAAGGGTTGTTGGACAACCACTTGATGAATATTGATGATGATAATCTAGGACCGGTCGGTACACTTGTATCGGGAAAAGAGTCCCCATGTAGTGTCTCCGACTGAGTCAGTTAAGGACCGTACCGTTGATTGAATTGTATGCGTCGAGAATTTGTAACTGACCACATGCTCCGATAAGCCTAAGACCTCGGTAATTCTAACATATGAACGACCAACCACGCACTAGGAGTAGAGAGATGGCAAGAGTAGTGTGTACCCTCGTAGCCAAGGGCTAGATTGGAGGTGTACTGTACTCTCGGGTGGCGCTGGACCCGGTCATGTTTTGGAGGATTTGAGTGAAGTCCTACATATGTCGTGTGGTTAGGGATCTCCAGCTGGGTATAATCGATTTGAACCGTCACTGCTCCTCGGTTAAGGAGACTCGATTCTCTATTCAACATCATAGTTAAGAAATGGAACATATATGAGTTACATGATCTAGATTAGGGTCACTTACATTATGTTAATGATTAATGAGGAAATAAAACATTGATCTTAAGGATTCACTATTAGTACCTTTTATGCAAAAGAACCTTGATTCTTTCTGGAACCTCACCTTGAGTCCCCTGAACCTGCATTCCTGAGTCGGCTTAATCCTTTTCGTCGGTTAAGTCTTGTGGAGTACTTTCGTACTCAGGGTTTGTTGAACCCCCTGTTGCAGGTGCGTCTCATGAACATGCGTGTTTCAGACCCTGTTGCATGACCGTCTTTGCGGTAAGCGATGACGAGTAGATGTTTGGCTCTTGGGTAGAGCGCCACGTTTTGGTGATTGTAATAATGTTACTAATACTACTCTACTATTATAGTTGTAATATCTAAACTTAAGCTTTGAAAGTTTGGAACAACGGGTCTGTGAACTTATGCTATGTAAGACTTCCATTTTTGTACTCTGATGTAATTTATTATATAAACTGTTGTAATACTGTAATGCTTCTGTAATGTGATCCTGCTCGAAAGATCATGGATGATTTGGGTTTTCCGAGGACACCCGATAGACTTCTTAAGTTGTGTGGTACGCATGTATGGTGGTTAGAGGTCTTTAAGACGATAACAAATACATGTGAGCTATATTAATTAGGAGGTTCTGCCACTCTATGTGAGAGGGGCGCCTAGCTAACTACCTAAACCACTCACATGCACGAGGAATTGCTACTAAGCCGAGCGGTCGATGAGAGGGGAAGAAAAGCGATGGCTCTGCTCACGGCGCTGCCGAGGAACGAGCAGGTGAGCGATCACGCTCAGATTAAGGCGAGTGGCTCCGGACGGCGATGATAGTGTAAGCATGTGCACACGAGCGATGAGGCGGTGGAAAGCTTGGCACGACGCACTTGAGTCGGAGCAGCCAAGCTCGAGCTGTCTCGTCGATGCCGTCTGGTAGGGGCAGGCGAGGCAGAATGGCATCAACCTCACCACAGTGACCGAGGTTATTGACTTAGATACGAAGAATAGAGGGACATGTCGGGTCACGATGTGGTGGCTGGATCGAGCGGCGAGACGGGTGCCACATGGACCACACGGCAGCCGCGGCCACGACTTGGCCCTATACGCGACACAGAGGAAGCCAGGCCGCAGCCAGGCAAGGCCGGCCAACGCTAGGCTGAAGGCGCCCACTCGCGTGGTGACCGCGAACCCAGGTTAAGCGACAGCAACGATGGAGTGCACGCATCTTAAAGCGAGCAAAGGCTGCTAATGTTCACGACTGAGGCTCAACCAATCCCATGATTCCAAAGCGTTGGGCCCGATCCTATTCTTCGAGAGATCCATGATTCTAGGCTTGCCTTTCAAGAATTTGTAATAAGGTAGCACACATTCTAGCTAAGCAAGTTTCGGCTTCGCATGACTTGAAGATGTGGCATGTAACTCCGACATGTGTGGATGACCGGATTATGTCTAAGGCTTCGGCCAGCTGATAATGAAAGGCAAGCAAGTAAAAAAAGAGAGCCAGGCCTGACAAATTCTGCTTGACGCTCCGGCAAGGGGTGGGGGTTTGTTGTTAGGTTTTGAAATCGCTCAGCATTTCTCAGTGATTTTTATGGTGGCCGCTGGTACGTCTAATTAAAGGGCAAATGCCCCGTTCGTTTGAATTTATCAGCCATTCAACAGTATTTTTCTCTCATAATAAATCAGCGAACAATCCTTAGTTTACGAGCCAAGCGAACAGAATGTAAATAGGCAACAGACTGAGCACGCGCCGTCCGATATTAGCATACTAAACGTGGGCCTCGTTTAGTTCCGGCCGGATTCGGCACTCTGCACAGTGTCACGTCAAATCAGTGTACTGTAGCATTTCGTTTGTATTTGGTAAAAATTGTCCAAACTTTGACTAATTAGACTCAAAATGTTCGTTTCGCAAAGTACAATCAAACTGTGCAATTAGTTTTTGATTTCATCTACATTTAGTACTTTATGCATGTGCCGTATTTTGATGTGACGGGGAATAGGAATTCTGCATAGTAAATTTGATGACCAATTTATAGCCTGTTCGTTTCACTGGTTTATTGTGCTAAAAGTACCGTTCACTGATTTGTTGTGAGAAAAAAATACTGCTGGATAGCTCCTGATTATGCTGATAAGTCCAACAAACAGGGCGTTAGATATCGCGGTGATCGCGCGGGCCACGAGGGGGTTCAGCCGTACCTCTGCCAATGCGGTCACGGTGACCGGTGATATCTGCCAGAGCACGCACGTGCTGCCCGCGTGCCGAGAGGACTACGCTGCGCGCGCCACGCCGTCGTAGTACACACTACGCACGCTCTTCTGATCGTCTGGTCTTTGCTTTCGTCTCGTCCTCCTTGACCTTCGCCTTCACCCGCCCTTACAAAAAAAAAGAGTCTTCCCCAAATTGCACTATAACAAAAAAAAAAAGGAGATTTCTCATCACATCAAAATACCAGCAAATATATAGAGTACTAAATGTAGATGAAATTAAAAATTAATTGTACAGTTTTGTTGTACTTTACGAGACGAACATTTTGAGTCTAATTAATCAATATTTAGATAATTTTTTATACTAAAAAATAAAACGTGTTACAGCGTTCCACGCGCAGTGCCGCCTCCAGGGAACTAAGCAAGGCCAAGGGTAAAAACGCGATACCCGTTTCTTCGGAATGGAACCATGGAAGCAGAGGTCACATCAGGTTAAAGAAGGCCACCACGCAAATATACCTGCCGCCATTTTCTTCGAGATTCTAGTACTACTGCTGTGGTACGCCTGCATCTTGTGCTATGTCAGTTTTAGCGAGAGCTTTCAGTCACTTATTTTAGTGTTTTTCTCTTAAAAAATAAAACAATAGTATTTTTAGCTGTTTATTTTTAGCCAAGCGAACAGGTTACATTGCTTGTCTTGGTCTTGGCGTGTGGCATAGACCAATTTCCTATTTCTGTCAGTAGCTGAGGCTATGTTTAGTTCCTGAAAAATACACTATACAAAAAAAGATTTCTCGTCACATCAAACTTATGATACATGCATGAAGTACTAAATGTAGATAAAACTAAAAACTAATTGCACAGTTTAGTTATACTTTGCGAGACGAACGTTTTGAGTCTAATTAGTCAACGGTTGGACAATTATTACCAAATACAAACGAAATACTATAGTATCGCTACAGTAAATTTGGCGCACCAAATTCGATGAACTAAACACAGCCTGAGCAAAAAAAAAGAAAAATTTTGAATTAGAGAAAAAAGAATATGAAAGAAAAGCAAAAAAACAAAAAAAAACAGTGGGAGGACAGGGGGTGTGCAGGAAGGCCCACCCCACACGCGAAGTGTCGGTGACAGTGAGGCCCCGTTTGGCAGGGCTTCTCTAGCGGCTTCCGGAGCTGTTTTCTGCCAAACGGGGTAAAATGAAACGGCTCCACCGATGAAGCCCCTAAAAACGTACTCTCACAGAGCTTTGGGGTGAGAAGGAGCCAAAAATAGTGGCTTCTCCCGGCTTCACCTCATCCTACATGGCGTTCTGTGAGAGCATGTTTTAAGGAACTCTCCATGTAGAGCTGTTTTGCCAAACGATTTACCAAAACGACTCTAACTCCACCGATAGAGCTGTTCATGGAGCTGAAACACAAAAAAAATAGCTTCGCTGGTGAAGCGGAGCCGTGCCAAACGGAGCCTGAGTGTGCAAAGGAAGGGGCTGGTCCCCACATTTCCATCCAGGTGTGTTCACTTCGTGAAAAGTAGGTGAAAAGTTACTGTAGCATCTTTCGTTGTTATTTGGTAAAATTTGTCCAATCATGGACTAACTAGAGTCAAAAGATTCGTCCCAACATTTACAGACAAACTATGCAATTAGTTATCTTTTTTTACCTACATTTAATGTTTCATGCATGCGTCGAAAGATTTGATGTGATGGGTAGAAGAGAAAATATTTTGGGTTGGGATGAGGAAGTGAACAAGGCCACAATCCCTCACTCCTCTGCTCTCATACACACAAAAGAGAGAAAAAAAAATCAACACAAAAATACTCCCATCTGGATATTCTTGCTCTCTCATCCTCTCTCTCTCTCTCTTCTTCAGTCCACCCACTATAGCTTGGACTGGATCTCAAATTCTCCCACAGTTTCCCACTCCCCGTCCCCCCATCCCCCGCCGCCCCTCCCGTCTTCCCCTTCTTCTCCCCCATCAGATCTTCCCCATATCTCTGTGCTGCATCACTCGCCGCAATCCACTCCCAATCCAAAACCCGAAAGCTCTCCGCTCCGCCTCCCTGTTCGCTCGTCCGCCTTTTGACTCTCCCCCTAGCTACCTGCTGTTGCGGAGCAACCCGCAATTCCACGAAAAGCAACTGGTCAAGAAAGAGTGGAAGAAAGGAGGATGGTGATGATGATGGCGATAAGTGACCCCATGATTCGCCCCATCATTCCGTCGCCTCCGAGGCCTGCGCGCTGCTAAAAGGGCCTCGCCGTCCGTCGTGGTGGTGGTGTTGGTGTGCGTGGGCGGGGACTCAGTCGCTGCGCCGCCACAATGCCGCAGTACCAGGAGCTGCCCTGCGGCGGGCAGGTGCTCGACATCGACACGGCGCTCAAGGATGGCATCCTCGGGGGCGCGCTGGAGCCCGTGGATGCGGCTGCGGGGGACGCCGGGAAGCAGCCTGTGGAGCTGCGCAAGATGATGGACGAGCTGGACGCGGCCGGGGACGGCGGTGGCGACGAGGCGGTGCCGGCGGTCTTCATCTGCCCGATCTCGCTCGAGTCCATGGTGGATCCGGTGACGCTCTGCACGGGGCAGACGTACGAGCGGGCCAACATCTCGCGGTGGCTCGCCCTGGGCCACCGGACCTGCCCGACCACGATGCAGGAGCTCTGGGACGACGCGCTCACCCCCAACGCCACTCTCCGACAGCTCATCGCAGCCTGGTTCTCCCGCCGGTACACGCGGTTCAAGAAGCGCTCTGCGGACTTCCACGGTCGCGCCGCCGACCTCGTCCACAGCCTCCGGGGCACGGCGGTGCCCAGGCGGCAGCCCCTCAAGGGTCAGGCCCGCGTCGCGGCGCTGCGGGAGCTGCGCACCCTCGCCACCACCCACCAATCCGTCACCAAGGCCATCGCCGAGGCCGGCGGCGTGGCCCTGTTGACGTCGCTGCTCGGCCCCTTCGCGTCCCACGCCGTGGGGACCGAGGCGGTCGCCATTCTTGTCAGCGGGGTGCCGCTTGACGCTGACGCCAAGGCCGCGCTCATGCAGCCGGCGAAGGTGTCGCTCGTGGTCGACATGCTCAACGAGGGCGCGGCGGACACCAAGATCAACTGTGTCCGCCTCATCCGCATCCTCATGGATGAGAGGGGTTTCCGGCCGGAGACGGTGGCGAGCTTGAGCCTCTTGGTTGGTGTCATGCGCCTCATCCGGGACAAGCGGCATCCAGACGGTGTGGTTGCGGGGCTCGAGCTGCTGAATTCGATCTGTGCGGTGCATATGCCAGCGAGGAGTATGATTGTTAGCATTGGTGCGGTGCCGCAGCTGGTGGAATTGTTGCCGGAGCTAGCAACGGAGAGTGTTGAGCCAGCCTTGGACATCTTGGATGCCCTGTCTGCTGTTCCAGAGGGGAGGATGGCTCTTAAGGATTGTCCGCGGACGATACCCAATGCTGTGCGCTTGCTGATGAGAGTTTCAGAGGCATGCACGCGACGGGCGCTGGCGATGCTGTGGACGGTGTGTCGGATGGCTCCTGAAGAGTGTGCACCTGCTGCCGTGGAGGCTGGGTTGGCCGCGAAGCTTCTTCTTGTCATCCAAAGTGGTTGTGCACCGGAGCTGAAGCAGAAAGCGGCGGAGCTGCTCAAGCTGTGCCGCCTCAACTACACTGACACCCTCTTCATCTCCAAGTGCAAACTCACAAGGACAATTCAGTGAGGAGATGCAAATGATGCTGCTCTGATGTCATTTGATTCGATGATGCGTGGTTTGTCGATTGACCTTGCTGAGTTCAGAGTTCCAAGGAAATGGAATTGCCAAATGGTAATGAGCATGTATAGATAAACTTGCAGATTTAGCTCTATCATCTTATCTGAAGAGATTAGGGTGGTCGAGCAGATGGCGAGACTGGTGGTTTACCATAACAATTTGTAGGGAGACAAGAAGCAATGCAGCATAATTACTGGCAAGTTAGATGGCAAGCAGGCGGGTGTACATGCAAATTGATGTGAATTTGATCAGCTCAATAAACACCTGAGGCTGGGTGGTAAGTACAGCCAGTTTTGCCATTAGGAGTAGCTAGCATTAAGCAAAAGCAGCAAATTTCGATTTTTGGCAATGTGGGTATGTCAGGCTGTAGATGCTGTTCCCGTCCTTGTAATTACACATTACTGTTGCTTCTACACTGGAATATACATTGCCATTGCTTGGGGAAAAATTTTGAATTGTCCATCTTGATCGAGTACTGCCTAGTCAAATTGGGGAAATGTGCTCTTTCCCTGTAGCGCATGCTAAAAAGCTCTATGCTGCGTTGGTACTGCTAAAGTTTGAGGCTCTGTAGTGCTGGAGCCAGTGTTCTTATTTCTCAATGTTATTTGGGCGTGTTTGGTTTCAATGTGTTAAAGTTTAACACCCATCATATCAATGTTCCATCAAATGCATGGAGTACTAAATGTAGACTAATTGCATGCATGTCGGCACAGATTATGAGTAATTTACGAGACGAATCTATTAAGACTAATTAGTCTAAGATTGAAAACTTTTTGTCAAATAAGACGGAAGTGATATAGTGTTTGTTAAACTTTAACTCTCTAAACCAAACACCCCCTTAGCTCCATGAGTTGCAGCATCTGATTTAATTTAGCAATTATCCGATATAATATAGTAAGTAGTACTGCCATAATCGCATACCGAGCAGAGAAGATAGCATCACAGTCCTATTTCTTGCTGTTGTATCGTTAGGGTTTAAATTCTGCGTGCCAACTGATGAACAGAAGTTAGGGTCAGTTGAAGATGTCACGAGGAAATTTGTACTGTTGCATCTCATGTTTGCTTGACCTGTGGATGCAGGATCCATCCCGCGTACCGCATTCTACCTGCATCCTGGGAAAGCTGGGCTTATACCATCAAGCTGGGCTTATATCACATCAGGCGATCCACCATCAAGATGTCTGTATTTTAGTCCCTGCTTTGATTTTCCACACCCTAGTCAGCGAGGGTAAGGATAAAGCCACGGGGCAGTAGAGCCTACTAGGGCCGTCCATGATTGATCGGGGCGTCAGGCTTTTACTTTACGTCGGCCAAAACTTTGCAAAGCAACAGGGGATCAGACAGACACCATGAGAGAAGCGCTGCTGTCTCGCCGCTGGCGCAGCTGTAGGAGGGGCCGCGGGGCTAGCTAGCTTAGAGCATCTTCAATAATTTTAAAAAAATCACCGGGTAAATCTTAAGTTTTAGCAAGTTGCTAATTTATTTGGCAAGTAAAAAAAAGATCTCTCTCCAACAACTCATTAAAACTCACTTGCCAAAATAAAGAAGCCCGCTAACGAACGAAGAGGCCCGCTAAACGAACGAAGAGTCCCGCTAAGCGAACGAAGAGTCCCGTTAGCGAACGAAGAGCCACGTTAACTTTTCTCGTCACAACAGCGGCCCGCGCTCGTCGCCGGCGCCTCACCGGTGGCCGCGGCACCTCCCCGTGACAGCGAGGAACAACAGCACTGGCGGCGGTCCTCCTCGCTCCGGCCAGCCCCGAGGCCGTCCCGGAGCGTCGCCGAGGCCCCGAGATCAGGATAGCAAGTCCTTTCCACGCGCGTATTCTTCCGCACGCGAGGCCGGTGAATAGTAAGTGCGGATAAATAACAAGTTGGTTTGAGGAGTTGTTGGAAAAGGAATTTTATGTTTTTGCCAAAGTTATAAGAATAGCAACCTGTTTTAAGGAGTTGGGCCTTTCTTTCAAAAATTTTTATAAGATTCTCTGTCACATAGAGCATTAAATATAGATAAAAAATAACTAATTATACAGTTTAGTTGTAAATCACGAGACGAATCTTTCAAACCTAATTAGCCTATGATTAAACACTAATTGCTAAATAAAAACGAAAGAGTTACTGTACTTATACAAATTTTACACCACCACCTAACACACAGCCTGAGCTGGTGGTGACGCCTAGCTGTAGCAGTAGCGCCACCAGCGTACAGTAGCCCTAGCTCCAGAGCTTGTGAGGTGAATGGTGATGGTCACTTTGACCTGGTCTTTTAGATTCTAAATTTTTTTACTATCTCTGTCACATCGAATCTTTGAACACATGTATAAAGCAGTAAATATAGATAAAAAATAACTAATTGTACAGTTTGATTGTAAATCACGAGATGAATCTTTCAAACCTAATTAATTCATAATTAAACATTAATTATTAAATACAAACAAAAGTACTACAATTAAAAAGGTCAAAAAAAAATTGCAATCTAAACCGGCCCCTGGATCGAATGAAACGAACGAAGCAGCCGTCGCCGTCGCGTCCTGCTTTCCGAAACCCACGACGCGACGTCTCCGTGTCCGACGCGAGCGCGCACGCCACACCCCCGCGCGCACGTACAAGCTGTCCCTTTTCTCGCGCACACGCCGCCAGCTAGGAGGACGTGCGCGGGTGAGTGAAAGACTGGAGAGAGGCCGGCCTCGCCGCCTCGGGCGCGGGCCGTGGCCGTGGCCGTGGGCGGCCGGCCAGCCATGTGGCGGGGGCAGCTTTGGGGGGATTGGGAGGCGAGTGACACACACTGTCGATGGAGATTGGCGAGTGGCAACGCTGGGGTGCTGGAGCAGGACCACGAGCGTGCGCCGATCGGGCCATTGGAGTCGTTCGGCTGGAATTACAAGCCGGCTGAAAACACTGTTGACTGATTTTTTGTGAGAGAAAAATACTGTTTCGGCTGAAAAAACAAACTGAATAAGACGGATTATAAGTCAGATGAACAGAGCCATTGATTGGCACGTTCGTGGGGTGCCGGACTCGATGTGCCGAGGCAGGCGCGAGAGGAGAGTACAATACGGGTCTCGGGTGTAGTTGGAGCCTTTACACTTGCAAAAGCACGCACTAGCCCCAGTGGCTCTGATGAGGAAACAACAAAAGTGTTTGGTCAACCGCGTCTCGGTGGAGTTTGGATGGAGGGCCGGAAGGCATCGATCGATCCAAGTACATACATGCTACATTACATACTGCGCGAGCCACTACACCGAGAACGTGCTGTTGCGTGGTCTGTCTCGCCCACTCGTCCCCATGCCGTGCTAGTGCTACGGCTACTGCCGAGCCCCGACCTGCTGTGGAACGGTGCGTTGGCCGGGCTGCGTGTGTACTCCTGTGTGACGACGCGAGGAGAGGGAGGGACCCCATCGCCCCCCCCCCCCCCCCCCCCCCCCCCCCCTGCGCCGGCTCCTGCTGCTGCATCACTAACGGCGGATGCTCCATGTGCAATCAATACTACTGGAGTGTTCAGAGCAAAATCTCTGGGACTGGCTGGCTCTGGAGAAAAGATGGTGTTTTGAAAATTTCGATCCTCTACTAGCGCTGGCGCCTCCCATGAGCCTATGCCTTTGTAACTTTGGCCCTATCTGGCATGGCTCCGGTGGCTCCGGCTCCCGTCCCTCCGCACCTGTCGGCCGCTCATAGACCGACAGGAGGCTACTGTTTATCGAAGCCGTTTTTCTCTCTCCTCCTTTTCTCTCTCACAGACAGAGGCGGAGCCGAAGAAGCTCGTTTTTCGGGCTTCGCGGCTCTGGCTCTGCCTGACACCTATCGGCCCATGGGTGGCCGATAGGTGCGGGAGCCGGAGCCACCGGAGCCATGCCAAAAAGGGCCTTTGTTACCGCAAAAGGGAAGAAAAGAGCTCACGGGGAAGCTGAAACCCAGCCACCCGCTATCGTCGGACTGTTACCACGCACAAGATCAGGTGATCGCTGAACGTCGCGTGGACGGCGAAAACACTGGCTCTTGCTTGAAGTAGGACGTACGTATCATGGCGTGTATACGTCAGGGGGAAGATGCTGGCCGGCCGGTCGGTGGATAAAGAGAGAATTCCTGGGAGCCATTATAAAAGTTGCAAGTTACTTGTATGACACTGAAAAATTTCGTCTTTCTTGGCAACCATCAGTTAACAAATTTCATCCCCTCTCAGCCACCACCCTGAACTTTGCCTGTAATAGCTCCTAACAGGATCTCTCAATGTCCAAAGTACCCTTTATTGAACATGGATTGGAAAAATTTGTTGATTCCTTCCGTGCCACCACCGATAGCTCCTGAGCTGGCTGCTGTGGTTGTGCGCAGCCCTTGGGCTCGCTGTTGTAGTGCCTCGGCACCTGTTCAGCAACAACTGTAGGCTGCAACATGTCCAGCACAGTCAATAAATAAAGACAGTAAGCTCACAGATTTTAGCCATTATCACACAAATTATCACAGAAATATGGTCACAGATTTCAGCAAGACAATATCATAGAATTATGCTCATAGATTTGAAGAAGACAATAATAAGGCAACAGAAGTAGCTATTATCATAGAAAATGAAGGCAACATAGTTCTGGTCATCCATTAACCACATAGGTTTAGTCACCGTCATTTTAGGCCAAGAGAATTTGGACCACAATAGAGTTTTGGTCAAACAACCATTTCACAGGCATCACGTTGGACCACACTATTACAGTTTTGGTCATACATGTAAATAACATACCAAAATCACTCCAAAAAATTTTCAAGAACTTTTAGGTTATATTAACAACTGTCTCTTGCTCCTAGTTCCCATTGCAGGGCTAGATGGAGAACTTTGCACCTTGCTCCTAGTCCCCATGCCTGGAGAACTAGTGTTCTTGTCAGCTTCCTTCTCTGCTGCCTTCTTCTTGACTGATGTTGCCTTCTTGTTCACTTGTGTTGTCCTCTTCTTCCCTGCTACAGATTTCTCCTTCTGTGGTGCTTTTTCCTGTGTTGTTTCATGTGGAGAAGGTAGCAACATGGGCAATGGAACCACCTCATTAGAGCATATCCCTGATCTTTCCACTAATTACTTCCATGTCAATGTTTTTACTTTCCTCTTTCAACTTCAAGATTGGTGGAAGTATAGTACCATCCATCTGCCTTGCAATTTTTCTTCTATTCTTCCACTTAACCATCAACTTTTGCCTGATTCTGTCCATTAGGTCATCTAGGTGCAATGCCTTGTCTTCCCTGATCCAATTGTTAAAGGTCCACAATCTCATCAACAAAATCTTTGAAATTTGTCCTGTCCGCATCTACCACTTTGTTAAAGCTATACCATCGGCATCGAGTATTGGTACCAATAATCCTTATTTCTAGATTGTTGGTAGACTCTTGGTCCATCCTACAGACGAGCACGACGTAGTTTAACAATTAATCTACTCGAGATTGAACTACGATAATGCATCTAACAATCTACTGAAACCAGAGATCAATTGTAAGAGTAAGGGAAGACTTACCCCTCTGGAAGCCATGAAAGCATCTTGCAGTTCGAGAGATGGGGGTGTAGAGGTGGGGGATTCTTGTAGTTCGAGATGGGGTGCAGAGGTGGGGATTTCCTGGCACCGCTACTGCTTCCAGCGCGCTGCAGCCCGCGCGACGCCTGTAATTTCCTGTAATTTAACATTTCATCAATTATGTTGGGAGTAAAATTAAGGTGTACACACACACATTGTACCGTAACACCAACACTTCACTGTAGTTCAAATGCACGTGAACCAATAAAGCTCTTTATGGAATGTAGATACATTATTAATTCAGAGAACTGAACTCTAAAAATAGTTTGACATGAAAGATAATAGTAAATGAAATGGCAGGATCAAGGATGCAGGAAGCACAAACAGATGAAAGGCCGACTAGGAAAGATGCAAATCCCTAAAGCCCCATGTCAATTGAAACTCAGGTGACATTGACACGGAAATTACCTCTACTTTCAGATCACCAACTGATTCTGAAAACCTGACGACATTGACCACCCTTGGATCATCTGTTCAAAGATAAACTTCCTGGAAGATATGGAAGGAATCAACTCCAACAAATGTCCTCTGCATGAAATGTGAACTGATAGTAGATTTAGCCATCCATCTAGAGCTTTCACAATCCAAAGATGAAAGAATACAGATACAAATAGTAAGTGGAACATGTATTTTCAAACACAAGCATTGTGAATTCCACCTAAATGGGTGATGATGTCCCTGGTCTCGTAGTGAAGATGAGCTGCCAGCTACCTTCGATTAAACTTGAACTTGTCTACAGAGAAACAATAAGGCTAAGAAGGCAAGCTTTCCTCTAGTTTCAAGTAGAACATTTTGAGCTTTGTTGGGTGCACATATGGTAACATATTTTGAGTTTATTTTTTCCTAAACTAAAAACTCCCTGAGTCACTTATCTTGAATTCTAAATCAATGCAATGCCTTACCAGAATTAAAGCTTAGCTACTCCAGATGTTCATTGTCAAATCAAACCAATTCTACCAAAAGGAACAATGGTGTCATTCAG
Source organism: Saccharum hybrid cultivar R570 (assembly GCA_038087645.1). NCBI lineage: Eukaryota > Viridiplantae > Streptophyta > Magnoliopsida > Poales > Poaceae > Saccharum > Saccharum hybrid cultivar. Next base: position 9,219,545 of record JAQSUU010000043.1, on the reverse strand, counting down.
TTAAGCTTGTGGAGTCTGTAATCTTAATTACATGATGTTAACTGATTTATTCTGTGCAAGGATATAGCATACGAAGCTCTAAACAATCTCATAAGTAGAGAAAGCTTCGGCTCCAGCATATTATCGCTTAAGACAGTAAAGCTGCTAGTTCAAACTTCAGCAGAATTTCTCTGTTCAGTCGGCTTCAATTTAAATATGGAAGACTAAAGTTAACCCATTTGTTAATTGGCATCTGAAGCATTAATCTTCGACAGTTCACTTCACTAATTAACCATTAACTCACTAAGTATCACGGGTAAGCTGATGAGATTATTATCTCACTGGATCAGGAACGCCTCCTAGGGCCTCGAGAGCCTGCACGGTGCTCTCCACTTCCGGCAACCACCACAAAAAGGCGTCAGCCTCTAGTGACAGTCTCACCTGCATGTCAGCAAGCACGTGGTGCGCTCAGCAGGCAGAGGCTGCAAGGTCTAGCGAATCGCGGGTCCCTTGCCTAGAGCTGGTGCGGCGCGACGGCGTGGCCGCGGCCTTGGACGCCGAGGAGGGCCTCGAGCAACACTAGCTCAGGTTCCGTGTACGCCGCCGCCCTCGCGACGCAGCCCCGCGCGTCGCAGCCCTGCGCGACGCCTCCCGCACACTGCAGCCCACGCGCCACCGCCGCCATGCTGCTAGTGCTAGGGTTTCGATGGACACGGAACCGGGAAACGAGCGTGCTCCTGGGAAAATCGAGCGAGTGAGGGAGGAGAAGTCCGAGCAGCCACGATCGTATTCACCACGCAGGGGTAAGATGGCCATTATAAAAAAAAAAGGCCACCTAGGTACACTGAAACAACTCAAGCCACGTACGAACGTCACGGCAGTGGTTTATACAACTTGACAAAAATAAACTAGTGGCATGGAGGGAACATGAAATTTTCTAGTGGCTGTCAGGAAAACGCCATCTTTTTTTAATGGCTCTCAGGGAATTTGCTCGTGGATAAAAGCGTGAACGCCTCGTGTATCTTTTGCGTAGGGCTTGAGCTTGAGCCTCGTGCTTCCACGGGCCGAGGGGCCAGCTCAGCCGCATGCAGCCGGCCGGCGCGGCCCAGAGCACAGTACAGCGGCAGGCCGCAGGCCGATCCATCGATCTATCGGTCCGTCGACGGCTCGACGCAGCGAGGGCGCCTGCACTGCATGTAGCGGCGGTGCAGAGGTTGATGAGAGGCGCAATGATCGTCGGCAGTTCCCAATTTCAATACCAAAATTTCACTATATAAAAAAGAAGATTCTCATCACATTAAAATGCCGGCATATAGAGTACTAAATGTAGATAAAATTAAAAAATTAATTGTACAGTTTTGTTGTACTTTGCGAGACGAACATTTTAAGCCTAATTAGTCAAAGTTTGAATAATTTTTACCAAATACAAACGAATTGCTACGGTGCGCATTTAATGCGCACTGTAGCATTATGGGAGCCCCAATTCCGGATCTAAACAAGTGCGTCGATTCATGCACTCCTGTGCCTGCCCGTGGACTTTCGTGTCCAGCAGAGCCGAATCATTTTGCTGGGCCTGTTCACTTTGCAAATTTTTTTCAACTCGATAAATAGTACCACTTTTGTCTTATTTAGTAAATATTGTTCAATCGTGGACTAACTATGCTCAAAAGATTTATCTTGTGATTTCCAACTAAACTGTGTAATTAGTTATTTTTTATCTATATCTAATACTTCGTGCAAACGGCTAAAAATTGGTGTGACGGAGAGAGTGAAAATTTTTAACTTTTAGGTGCACCTGAACAAGGCGCTGGGCTCCTCCTCCGTCAGTATGCCTCAGACTGTCAACCTCGTTTCGTCGTTGGTTGATGCGAGTTGTCACTCATGGGTCATGGCTGCCGGGCCTGAGGCCTGAGCTCATGTGAGCCCTCCGGACTAGGGCCTTGTTTAGTTTCTTCTGAATTTGATATTATAAAAAAAATTCTCGTTACATCAAACTTGCGGTACATGCATAAAGTATTAAATGTAGACGAAATCAAAAACTAATTGCACAGTTTGATTGTACTTTACGAGACGAACGTTTTAAGCCTAATTAGTCACTAGTTAGACAATTATTACCAAATATAAACGAATACTACACCACGCCACAGTGTTAAACAGTGAATTTAGCACCGCCCAGATTCGGGCGACTAAACATGGCCTAGGAGTAGGAGTACTGCACTAGCGCTCTGGCGCCACCACGGTCCGCTTTGCCTTATTCCAATCGATGCACAGTGCTAGTCACAATTTTGGGCGAAGATTTATGAAAAACACTTGTCACCTCACGGCTCACGTCTCACTCAATACCAACGAAACTGGCCTGGGTTTTCTTTAACCATAGTAATTAGTAGCTTCGTCGGGTTGTGCTTTGACCTCATGGCCGGCCGATTGCCAGGTGTAGTACTTCATTTCATTGGCAGAACGAGCCGTGTTTGTACAGCGATACATACGCCGCTGGAGGCCAGTACGATGCCTCTCAAAGGTCAAACAACCACCAGTCCACCACCTGCACAAACAAGATCCCAGATTTCCCTCACAAATATACGCTGAAGGAGGCGATGCCGTGCGGTAAATGCCACTGCCGGCCGTGTTCCTCGCCGACGCCATTAACTTCGCAGCGTGGCTGCGCTGCACGCGACAAATTACTGTACTTGCCAACGCCGGCGATCGTATTGTATTGGTCGGTACCTGGTACGGGTACGTGGTGGAGCTGGCGCTGGCGCCCGCCGTCGTCGTCTAGCACTAGCAGTAGCAGGCACCAGGCAGCGGGCAGCAGGAGGGCAGGGAGTGAGACTACCCGCACTCATGGACCTCTATATTCATCCTCTATACGTCCTAGTCAGAAAGATTCTCTCCTCTATACTCAATTCTTCCGCACCTATCCATTCTCTATATCATCCTCTATCCACTCTATTCACTGTAGGACCCACTTGTCACTTTATCTAAATATATCCATGTGTGATCTAGTTTTGAAGAATTTATTGAGACGAATTTAATGGTGAAATCGAAATTTAATTTGGATTTTTGGTTTGTGAGTTATAACATTTTTTCTTTTGTTTAGTCAGTGGGGCCCGGCACTATAGAGTATAGAGTAAGCACAGTACTACTCTAAATATAGAGTGAGAGAAAGAATAGAGTATCGTTTTAGAGTACCCAGTGCAGCAGTTTTTACTCTATATTCATACTCTAAAGTTTTAGAGTATCATTTTAAAGTATCCACTGTGGTTAGTCCGAGGGACCGTCTCCCTCCGGACCAGTAGTCCCTGCGTGGCTGCGTCCGGGTGGAACACGATCATACACTCTTCTTTCCAGGAGCGTCATTTCAGAACAATTGCGTTTTCACAACGCAAAAAACTTTCTATAAACCGCTATGTTCCACATTTTCCTATCGTTCTGGGAATATGACTGCTAGCAGCCCCTGGGCCCGTGCCCGCGCTGCAGGAGACGAGACCGAGACCCCCAGCGGGGACGGGGACGAAGGGTGGGGCACGCCGCCCGTCAGCGCACCTGCGTCTGCCCCCACGGCCAGCGGCAGCGGGACATGGCCGGTGTTTATTGACCCGCGCTCTGAAACAAAACTCGCCAGTTTGGCGTCCAGATCGCGCGCAGACCAGGGCCGCCCCCACGGCCCCACCCGTCCGTCGGGCGGTCGGAGCGGCTTGGCTCGCGCAGCGTTCGACACGGCACTGCGAGCGGCAGCGCGGCACGCCGGCCACGGCGAAAGTGAGCCACGGTTCTGTTTGTACGGTACGCCCATGCGTTGCTCGCTTTCTGGTTTCGCTGTCCGCCTTCGGCGTGGGACCGTACTAACGGTGTTCACGTCGCAGGTCAGAGTGAGAGGTGATCAGTTCCTCGCGCCCGTGAGGACCCTGGCAGGCCGACATGCATATCCATCACCGCCCGGTGCTGCGGAATCAACCGAGCTTTACCAAATCACTGAGACGATCTTTGCCACGGAGTAATAGTGGCACCCGAAGGCAGCAGCCTATCCGGCAATAAAATGGGTTTGCACAAGGGTTTCAGCTTTCATGACTTCGTCTCATTGAATGTGTACATGTACAGTACATTGAATTCTCTCGAGTACCATCACCTCCATAAATGTGTAATTCCAGATCCGACATTTAAGGTGTAGTACAAGCAGGAACCATAAGGGCTTCACTTAACACAGGATGGATGGAACAGAAACTACAAGCAGCTGCATTTCCACTATACATCAAAAGGCCAACACAAAAAATGGAAGCAAAACTGAACAAGAAGCCCCATGAGAAGCCAGATTTATAGGTGAAAGTTTAAGCCATGTGATTCTCTCTTCAAATATAAGTACTGCTACTGTTGCTAGTTGCGGTTGGTCTATGTAGCTCTACCTAGACTGCTTCATTATCCCAGTAGTTCCTCAGCTGTGACATATGGAGGAGTAGCCCGTCACGGCCTAATCCGGTAACACTGCTTGTCATGATCCAGGGTGGTGGCTCTGGATAAAGCCCACTGATAGTTTCCTGGAACTGCTTGATGTTCTCATCAGGCCGCCCTCCTTCACCCTTCTTTACTTTGTCGCACTTGGTGAACACAAATGTCAATCCAATCTGAAACAGCAGCACAGTTTTTTTTTTTACCAGAAACAACATACATATAGTGAAAACGCAGTTAGAGTGATACATAATAGACAGATGTAAACACAAAAAAAAAAGAGTTAGTTCAAAAAAGTACACCAACATCAGATGGAATAATATTATCAGTTGAACTGCATGCTGCCTTACATTGTTACGACCGAGCCAGTTAGCACAGTCTAGATCAATTTTCTGGGGTGGAATACTGGCATCAATAAGGAGAAGTACGCCAACCAAGGTATCTCTGTTCAAGAAGTAACCCTTGGTAAATGAAGACCAGTCCATTCGAGCTGATTGGGATGCAGCTGCAAACCTACATGTAGGAAGATTGTCATGTTCGCTACATAGGTCAGATGAGAATTAAAAGTATGTTGAAAGTTATATAAATAAACTGTATGTTAAAATAGTTTATACTACACCATTAGAACACTGTTCTAATGTTTATGGTAAACAATCTTAAAAACAGGGTGTGGAAAAAGGAAACACAGGTCGCTTGAGTAAACCTGGTAATGGTTTGGTCCAAAACCGGATTTACTGGTTTGGTTTTCTATTTAGGCTGACATGGTTTGGGTGGGAATAAGTTTAAAATTCTAACGGGCTGGTTCAGATTGGGACAACCGTTGTAATGGACTGGTTCGGTTTGGAGATGGATTCACATTTTCGGGTTGGGAACGGATGCAGACCTTGGTTTGGCTAAAAGTTTCGACCCGGTTGATACCCTCGCAGCCTCAACCCTGCTCCTCGCTGTTCCCGCATCGCTGCGCCCCCTCCCCCTCCCCATCAATCTCTGGCCGTCACTTGGGCACCCCTCTTTAAGGAACACCAGAGAGAACTCACCATCGATCTCTAGCCGTCAGGACTCAGGAGCCCAGCACCAGAGAGAAGAAAGATGTGTGCTGGCTGTTCTGCATGACCCGGGACAGCAACAGCTAACGACCAATAACAACCAGGTGGACGACGACGTCTTTCGAGGCTCAGCTTTCCTCAGCGGTGCGGCTGCCGCCATTGACCTCGTCGGCGTGACGCTCTAGCCGCTGCCAGCCAGCATCTGTAGGGCTGGCGCCAGCACCTACAGAGGCGATAAACTGGACCTCGGGGCGACTGTCTTCATTTTCCCTTTCTGTCTTCAATTGTTAGCTAAACACACCTTTGTATGACCGGGTTATTAGCAGCAAGCAAGGCTAGCATGTCAGCACTAAGCAGGCATGCACCACTCCCTAGGTTATTAGTTCATATATAATCTATACTCGAAGGAACCAGAGTCTGCTTGTCGTGCGGTGTTGTCTGGAACCCACGGTTTTAGCAAATCGTCTGGACTGGTTTGGTGTGATTCATGTGTATGGTCTAGTTCGGTTTGGTCTTTGAGAAAGAAAAAAATGGGGCGTCGCAGGGTGGACTGGGGTTCAATAACGAATCAGTTTGGCTTGGATAAGGTTTGGTTTCCGAACCATTAGCACCTTTACTTTTGAGTGTCTGTAAAACATTCTTGTTTCATGCTGGAGGCAGAGGCACTTGTTACAACATTATCAAGAGTCAAGACACCAGCAAATGAAATCAGGAATGCTATCTAAAGGAAAAATACAACTGATGCGAGTGGAGCTTGTGCCCTATCCAATGGCATGAAAAAAAGACATAATGGGCTTCCAGAACTAACACATTAGCAGTCTAGCTTCAGGACAAAATGTTTATGTCACTTTGTTTTCGTATCAGAAGTTTGAACCTGAATGGATTGCATCCACTGTTCTATTGCTACGTTAATTTATCATAGTAAAACAAGCATAGAGAATGCTACTTGTATGAACAGCTGCTGTATACAAAGGTTCTAGACTGCCACAAATGAATACTACCTCCGTTGTAAAAAGAATGCCATTCTGGCTATGGAACTGGATGAGTGTGACAAAAGAGCAGGACTAAATTCCTAATGAACATATGTAAAAGAGAGAGAAAAGAACAAAAGATGTTCCCATTCTGGAACGTAGCATGTAAAGCACTAGTGAACAAGTTGGCTTCCTAATTTGGGACCAATGAGAAAACCTTAGCGTGATAAAAAAGAGTAAACATACCCATAACCAGGCAAATCCACAAGGTACCAACTCTTATTAACCAAAAAGTGATTGATTGTCTGGGTCTTCCCTGCAGAACATATGGTGATGTTAGAACCCATGACCATACATAAGAAATGTGCATTTTAAATAAAATAAAGAAACACTGCATGCCAAGTTCGCCTGACAGAGTAAAATTTATTAAGTTTGATGTACAACAATAAGGAGGTATTCATATTACAGAAACAGTAGCTTCGAAGTTAGCGAATACAAAGTAAAGTCTAACATTGAAGAGAAACTCTATAGCAGACAAATAAAACATGCTAACTGTAAATCAATTCACTGTTATCGAAGGATGTGCAAGATCAATATTTAGAATGGAAGAAATATCAAAGGGGCCCTTATAAAGCCGGCTAAAGAAATAAACTAAGGTTCGATGTAAAAAGGGCAGACCCAGTGCCAGAGGCTCCCACACGAGTGGGGTCTGGGGAAGGGAATAACCGAAGCAAAGTCTTACGCCCGCAGAAATTCTGCAGAGAGACGGCTTCGAACCCAGGACCTAGTGACTCGGCGAGCTAGCACTCACCAACTGCACCAGGCCTACCCTTCTGAGGTTCGATGTCCAATACAATAATAAAACCTTGGACCATGGCCAGTACAAGTTATTGGCTGGTAAAATTGAATTCGACAGTTAGTGCTATCCGCTATGGTTTGAATTTGACCAGGTTCTAAATCCCTGCTAGAGTAGCCTGCCCGTCCAATACAATTGCCACGCTGGGTACTATGAATTCATTTAAATTCCAAATTCTACTTCTGAATTTATATATTTCCTAGCTGGGTTTTATTCTCCCAGTGTCCACTGGGAAACACATAATGCGATCTAGAGCGCCATAACGACATTACAGTAGCATAAAACTCTCTGATAACCTAATTAAGGGCCAATCAGGGAATCGATAAACTAAGGGTACTTTCAAGAAAGCAGAAGAACAAATCTTAAAATTTGTTCTTTTGTATCACCAGGCTTTTTGGAGGTGAGAGCGGCTTCCTTGCGGCGGGTGAGGGCGTTGATGAGCGAGGACTTGCCAACGTTGGACCGGCCGAGGACAGCGAACTCGGGTCGATCGTCCTTGGGGCAGTCCCGCGCGCGCGCGCTGCTCTTGACGAACTCAGCCTCCTTCACCCTCGCGTCCCCAGCGTAGGGCCCGACCACAATGTTCGACCCCGGTATGACCATGTCTGCGGCCACCGCCGCATCCCGCTCCACCCCGGGCGGCAGAAACAGCGCCGTCTTCACGATCCCAATAGGCGGCGGCCCGGCCTTCCTAGCGTTCTTGCGCGTGGCCGCCTGAACCGGCGCTGGCGCTGCATCCTTGGGGGAGGCTGTTCCCGCCTCTGCAGAAGCTGAGAACGTGCGACGGGAGGGGACACAGGCGCTGGTGAGCGGCGGCGGCGCGACGGCTCGGAAGAGGGAGGGGCGCGGGCGGAGGAGCATAGCAGCTGGAGCGTGCGCAGGGGCGTTCGACGGAGTGGCGGATGAGGACTCGCGGGTGGCTGCAGCAGCAGCAGGGTGCCGTCTACCGTGGGCTCTGCTGTTCCATTAGGTGTTCGGGAGATTGGGCCCAATGGTAGGAGAAATAGTTGGGCCGTAAGAGAAATATATTTGAACTTCCTCTACTTTCATCGGCCCTCAATGGAAAAATCGGGTTTTCCAGAAGTTGTCCAAGTTTGCTCTCAAGATGATTTCAAAGCGGTTTTTGGCCGACGTAGTTACTGATAGATCCCTTTCTGGGTGCCAAAGTTACTTATGCTATGAAGTTGCATAACGCAAATATACTCGCTAATTGTATTAATAGTTCATGCTGGATCAAGTTATCACAACTCCGATCATTCTCAAAAAAAAAAAATCACAACTCCGATCATTGGTGTTTCCCAGTCCAGCCTTGCTGAAATTGAAGCAATAGCTAGCGCAGACAATTTTTAGTCGTCAACATTAGAAGAGATCGCCACAATGAAGACAACATACAAACTCGCAAAGTTGGCAATATAGGATCCAATTTCAGATTCTCGGCTTTACTCTTGTGAGTCTTCACAACATCATCCACATTTTAATGTCAAAGTTACCAAACAAAACTTGAATTGAGGGATTTTTCATCCAATGCACCGTGTTTATAATGAAATCCTACCACACTTAAAAAACTGCTAAAAAAACAACACCCTACAAAGTGATAAAAGACCGAACGACTCATCAACTGGTTATAAATACCAGATGCACGTATACAGTCTACAGGGTTGACCAACCGGCCACTAGCGACAGTCTACTCACAAGATTCAAAGTTCAGATTCAACTGCCGTGGCAGGTTCATTTATCGATTGGTTGCGCCGAAAAGCAGTGGACCAAGGCGAATGAAAAGTCGACGGGTTATAATACCCGGTTGTTGAGCCGGCCGGACGAATCAGTAATGGCTTCGATCGCCTTGTCAGCTCTGAATGGTCGGATGTGGTCATTCACTCTGGGCATTCGGTCTAAGGTTCCTCGGGTTTTAAAGAAATTCAGTTACCTAGGTTTTACTGACCGATCGGTTCCTTGGAAAAAGAGGAACCGAACAAATTCGGTTTCGGTCAATTCGATTCGGTTTTGGTCTTGACCGAACTAACCGAGCTCCAACAGAACACATCCAAAATGAAGTCATGGAATCATGCAAAGAAGCACGGCGAATCAAAAATCAAGAGCAAATACAGATCACAAAATCAAAATCTGCTTGGAAGTAGATGTGCAGGAGGATGTGATGCCGCTTGAGGGAGGGAGGGAATGCGACACCGCCGCCGCCGCCGGTGATTGAGGGAGGGGGATGCGCCACCGCCGCCGCCACCGGTGATTGAGGGAGGGAGGGAATGCACCACCGCCGCCGCCGGTGCTTGAGGGAAGGAGGGAGGGAATGCGCCACCGCCACCACTGGTGCTTGCGGGAGAGGATTCACAGCCGCTACCAGTGTTTGAGGGAGGGGGGTGTGCCGTGTCGCCGCCGGTGCTTGAGAGAGGGATGCGACACTGCCACCGGTGTTTGAGAGAGCAGAGCAGGGCGAGAGAGAGAGAGCAGTGGCGGCGGCGTGGGGCGTGCGGGGACTGTGGGGTGGGGGGAGGAGGGTCGGAGCTTCGGAGGGAGCAGATGTGGGGCGTGGGGGTGAGCGGGTGAGGGTGGCTTAGGGTTAGGCTGTCTTGGATAGTTGGGCCGCCTTCCTTAGGCCTCCTTGGCTACTTTCCTTGGGCCAAATTGGATGCAGGACATGAGGATGTTGGGCTTCTTTGTGTAAAGTTCGGTGTATTCGGTTATTTTGGTTAACCGACACCTAGAACCAAATTACCCGAGATAAATTTGGTTCTTACAAACCAGGAACCGAAATTGGAACCGAAAATTTCGATTCCGGTTAGTTCGGTTTCGGTTCTGGTTATTTCGGTTCGGTTCTCGGTTCTCGGTTAATTATGCCCAGCCTTAGTGGCAATGCAGCAGTAAGGATGGTAGCGGATCGGGTTCAAGTCGGATACCCGTGGGTTTCGGGTCCTGCGGGTTCGGGTATGGTTTCTCACCCACAGTTTTCGGGTTCGGTTTCGGGTTCGGTATCGGGTTCAGTTTCGGGTTTGGTTTTTCACCCGTGGATATCCAATGGATATCCGAAATAAATCATTTGGAATTAAAACTCATGTTTTATAATATGCTAATAATAACTTGTTTACTTAGATCATTAAATCTATTCAAAATTGACTCATGAAAATATTTATTATTTGTTGTCTCTTATTTATACATGTGAATATGTGTATATTTATCCGCGGGTTTCGGGTATCTGTTCGGGTTTCGGGTATCCGCGGGTTTGGTTTTGGTGATGAATTTCCACCCGAATCGGTTTTCGGTTCGGGTTCGGGTTTCGGTTTTGGGTGCACGGAGACTCCACCCGATCCGAACCCGACCCGTTGCCATCCTTATGCAGCAGGCAGCTTGAGGGGGTGTTTAGCTCCTCCCTAAAAATTTTTCACCCCGTCACATCGGATGTTTGACACATACATGGAGTATTAAATGTAGACGAAAAATAACTAATTACACAGATTGCGATAAATTTGTGAGATGAATTTTTTAAGCCTAATTAACCCATGATTTGACAACGTCGTGCTACAGTAAGCATATGCTAATGACGGATTAAATAGGCTTAATAAATTTGTCTCGCGGTTTCTAAGCGAGTTATGTAATTAGTTTTTTTATTAATATCCAAACACTCCTTCCGACATCCTGTGAAACATCCGATGTGACACCCAAAAAATTTTCACCTTAGGAACTAAACACCTCCTAATTTATGGAGTTGGCTAACGACCAACAATTAACCTAAACGCCGTCCTTCATGCCAGGCTTTTAATCAACGGGAATGGCATATTCGGGTTCAGCATAAATATATTCGGCGGATATAACCGTGTAATCTTTGTGTCAAGAATTAATCATCTATTTAAAGTGATTGCAACTCATTTTTGTTAGGTTATTTGCAGCGTAAATGCGCACTCGGTTTCCAAGCTCCAATAGATGCTTATATTTTCTACTCGTACTAATTATTGTTTCAGTAGTTGGTGACATGATTGCTGAGAACAAAGCTTGTGTTATGACTTTTGTCAAACTTAAAATCTGTCACCTCCATCTGTTTGAGAAATTGAGACGTTCGTAGAGATAGTTGTAAGCGCGTGTATGTAAATTAAAATATCCTTTTGGACTACTAGCAGACTACTTACTTCTGAACTCAAGTACAAGGACAAAGAATCAGTGAATGCGTATTTCGTCAATTTGCACTAAAAAAATCAAGAACAGCAACGAGAAAATGGTGAACATTTTCGTTATGAAGATAGGGAAAAGCAGTGCTGCTCTGAGGTGAGGTGTACCTTTTTTTTTGCGTAATGTACATGATTGACTTATACTTGGGTGCCTCGCGTCGAAACGGTTTGCCACTTTTTTTTTTATGCAATCTAAACTTTCATTTATTCGATGGTTCGGTCAAGAAATTAACTTCTATTTCCTCACTATGTCTAGATACCTAGTAAACATAATGTATTTAAAAAACCAAAACATCTTATAAATTAGAATAGAAGGAATACATTTGTTTTTGTTCATATTTTTTTATCACATACGTATATGTTAGTATTTCTCACGGGGACCAAAGAAAATCAGCATTCATCTTCATCTGTTATTCTCGAGATATATATAATAAGTGCATGATTTTCATCCATGTTTCCTTGCGAACAAACTACGAAAACTATGATTTTCTTGCTACTCCTTACGTAAATTATGTAACTAGAATAACAAATTTGGAACGGATGGAGTATAAGGGAAGCATAAGAGTACACATAGATTCAATATTTACAGCGAGTAGACTTTAATATATAATCTAGAATTTCCATTTAGCTTCTCAAGCCAAGATCGAGTGTATATAGTCTATCCATCTATATGGATAGTATATCGTACATGAGCTCGAGAAGCGGATGGAAATCCACACATAGGTAATTAACGAGGTATATATGAAATAATCCACAGCTGACAGAAACTGCAGAAGGGAAAAAAAAGGACTAGGTATATTTTTGAACATAATCCACAGCTGACGAAACTGCAGAACTTCAGGTTGGCTAGCTCGTGAACCATGTGAACCTTTTGTCCCTTGGAACTTCTTTGATCGACATGGCATAAGCCAGCACACTAGTGACTAGTTGTGCTTCCCCTGGGTGTAGATGTAATCGGTGTGAGCGACCAACGTCCTCCTCATCAGGCACTCCTCCCGTTCGTCGTCTCCGCCCTCACATTCTCTCATCTCCTCCGGCTCATCTAGATGCATTTCCACACCGGCCGCTGAGCCACTCTTCTCGTTGCCAGAAACATTGGCGGATACAGCGCGCTGCAAGTAGCACAACGAAAGATTGTAAGATGCACATGCATGACCAGAAATGCATAGTGACCAGGAATGAAACAAGAACTGCCGAATGGATACCTGTGGCATGTGGTCGTCCTTGGATCCTGGTTCCGGCCTTGCTGCTTGCCCCCTAGTAGTGCAGGTGCAGATGAGGAGGAGCAGAGCTGCTACCACGAGGAGACTAGCTTTCAGCTGCTTGGAGCCGGAGGCCATCGATCTCTGTATGTCTCTCTTTCTTTCTATCTCTTCTCTACCTGATGAGTGATGATGATGTTCAGTAGAGCTGTTGTGTTATTAAATGATGAGGATGAGTATTGAGCTGCAGCATGGGAGCTAGCTACTATTCCTATTTATAAAGAGCGGCCACATGGGCAGGGCTCACCGTCCACGCCTGAAGCGACGGGCCACAGGATGAGACAACGACCACTGTAATGCAGCTCAACAGCGATGCGATGCCGATGCTGCCGTAGCCGCAAGGTATTTTTTTCTCTGCCTCTGTGTTCGCCGGGACCCTCCGGTCATGACTCATGACGCGTTAGCAGATGCTTGCGCGCGGCGGAATCTTCCTGTCGTCTTCAACCACAGCAACCTGTGCATGTGGAAGATGTGCATGCGTACACACAAGTTTGGAGCATGAACGCATGTGTTTGTACATGTTTATTATTTATTTATTTGAGAACTGCAATCGCTAGTGTTTAGTGTTCACACAAGGGTAGTACTTGGCTGCAGATCGATCAGGTGTGTGGGTTCGTCTACTCTGGAGTACTTGAGCTGAGAAGAACTGAGCATCTCTGACGCTCACGAGAGCGAGAGAGAGGTGGACTGACGTGCTCGGCATTGCTGACTGCACGTGTCGACCAGCGCTTCCAGATGGTCTTGGTCGACGGGGCCACTGACTGCGTGCTCGTGCGTTCGTCGTCTCGGCGACGTACCGCCGGCCCATAGTCACAAAGTTTCTGGGTCGATGGGGTCGAGGTACGGGGTTGTGGTACGTGGTACGTTACTTGCGAGAGACTTTTACACTTCGGGTCGAAAATGAACCTGTAAACCCGGGTCGGGGTCGACAAACCCGGGTCGAGGGTCGAAGGTGGTGAACCCGTTTTATGTGACTATGCGGCCGGCCACCTTTTCAGCACCGCGCCTGATGCATGGTCGCCGTCGACCCGTCGTTGGGTTGGGCCCTGTAGTCGTCGGTACCGTCTCACGCATGGAACATGACGATGAATCGATCTCACACCGCCTGCTGGTGTACGAGACATCGATCGGCAGCCAGCCAACCCCTACCGGCTACAGCTCCCTCGCGCCGAGGCAACACCACCACCAAGGCGTTTGCCGGCGCGGGCAGGTCACGTACGACATCTCGGCGACGGCGACGAGCACGTGGGCACGGCCGCTACTTGGATTTTAAGTCCCTGGTCCTGGATAGCGTTGCGTGCGCGTCGACGGCGGCGAACAGTAGAGAGAGCCTAGCGGCTGGCGCCCTGGCCTCTCCTCTCCGCGGCCCGGCGGGTGGTCGTACGTGCTTCGGCCGGCGGCAAGTTGGCGCTTGCGGCTTGCATGCATGGCCAGATCGTCCCGCGCCGGCGCGGCGCGCTAGTGAGCCGCTTATTGGCTAGTGGCTAGCGTGCTCGGCGCGGCGGCAAGTGGAGTTGGCTAGCTCGCTCGCGACCGCCATTCGCGTCATCAGATGTGGGGCGTTCTGGACGCGACGGCCCGGGACCGGGTGCGCGCCGCCGTGCGGACGCTGGCACGCATGGATTGGCTCTGAGCGTCATGGCAGGGGTTCCGTCGGCCCCCACGTGCACAGTAGTAGCCTAGTAGTAGTAGGCAACCTGTGTGGCTGTGTGCGGCTAGCTATTTGTACCGTGGCGTGCTGGGAAGAGCAGCTCCTGGTGGCCAATCTACTGGATCACGGATCTCCTGTGGATGCCGGCGCGCGAGTGCACTCAACAATGGACGGACGATCGTCTCTATTCGCCGTCGTGCAAGTGCAACTAGGAGTTTCAAGTGGCCGCGACCGCGATGCATGGGATGGGACTCTTTGAGATCGACCGAGAAAGCTACTGTACGACGTGAATCTCACCTCGAGTTCCGGTAGCACTTTTGGTTGTTATTTGATAAAATTTATCTAACCATAAACTAACTAGGCTCAAAAGATTTGTCTCGACATTTACAGATAAACTGTACAATTAATTATTTTTTATCTATATTTAATGCTCCATACATGCGTCTAAACATTCAATGTGACGGATACTGCGTAAAATTTTTTAGTCTTTTTGGCTCACTAAACCAGGCCTGAAGTGTGAACACAGGCAAGCCAGGGCCTTTATGCCAGCATTGATGCGTGGGCAAACAGTTAAATGGCCAGCGGCCTGTTTAGTTCCCGAAAATTTTTGAGAAACGCTACTGTAGTAATTTCGTTATTATTTGACAAATATTATCTAATTATGGACTAACTAAGCTTAAAAGATTCGTCTCGTGAATTTCGTCTAAACTATGTAATTAGTTTTATTTTTTATCTATATTTAATGCTTTATGCATGTGTCCAAAGATTCGATGTGACGGGGAATCTGAAAAATTTTGCAAAATTTTTTGCAAACTAAACCGGGCCCAGGAAGAATGTCCGGGCAAGTTGCGGTCTGCCAACTTGGCTTGTGTGACTCCGTGAGCTGTGAGGTTGTGACGCTGACTTGGGGTTTGGTTAGGCCTTGTTTAGATCTTTAAATTCACCTTCAAATTCCAATATGCAAAAAGGAGATTTCCTATCACATCAAAATGTCGGTAAATGCATGGAGTACTAAATGTAGATGAAATCATAAATTAATTGTACAGTTTTGTTCTACTTTACGAGACGAACATTTTGAGTCTAATTAATTAATTTTTGGACAATTTTTTGCACTAAAAAACAAAAGGCCTTAGAGTTTGCGTTGGTATGGATCGTCGCTTTCCGCGTACGCGGGAAGTGGGCCGTATTATTTCGGCCCAGTGCAGATTGGTACCTGAGTTCAAGTGGCTTGGATTGGATCCACCAAGAGGCCTAGTTTCGGGTAGTTCTCCGTTGGTCCGCCGGCGGCCCAATGCCTCCCTCCGTCCGTTCGTCCTAGTTCTCGTCGCCGCCCCGCCTCCCTCCGTCGTTCCTGGCCGCCGGGCTGCTTCTCCGTCGCCGGCTACGCGCGTGAGGAGGGAGGGAGGAGCCGCAGCGCGTGGATCCAGGGGGCAGCAGCGTCCATCCCGCGTGAGAAGGGAGAAGGAGCCGGTGAGATCTACTATTTTCCAGCTCCTCCGTCTCTCGCAGCTCTCTCTCTCAGCGCGTTTTGCGGAGATTCGTCGGTGGAGCTGGTTGCTGTGAACCCGTTTGGTAGCGAGGTGCCCAAAACAGCTCCTGAAGCTGCTCAAGAGTCGCTACCAAACGGGGCCATCTTCCTCGCAGCGCCGGCGCTCCATCTTCCGCTCCCTCCCCCACTCGCGCTCGGCACGCAGACGACGGCGGCAGCGCTCAGGCTCGGGCACTCAGCGACGGCGGGGCAGTCCCAGGCTCGGCGGCGTCGTCAGCGGCTCCCCCTCCCGCCTCTCGCCAGCGCCTCGCGCCCTCGCCTCCGGTCCTCCGCACACCGGCCGGCGACCTTGCGTGCGCGCCTCCCGCTCCCCTCCCACCTCCGGTGGACCGTCGACGGCGCTCGGCCCCGGCGGCTGCGCTGCGCACCGCGCGCGGCCGGCGGGCAGCGGGAGCCAGCAGCCGCTGCTCCACCAAGGCGGTCGCGCCGCTTTGGGAGCGATTATGCCCCAAAGCGAAGCGTTACCTGTCCGCTTAGCGCTGAAGCGTGCGCTTAGTGCCGCCTTTTGGAACCCTGCTCCTAGATGAACTATCCGGTACCACTAATTTCTGTATTTCCAGAATGCATCTTTACTGCTACATTTTCTGTCTGCAGTCTTGGAGCAAGCCTCTCAACATGTCGTGGGCCGCAATCGAGAATGATCCTGGTAAATTTACTTTCTGTTGCCAAACAATTATACATTTGGGCCTTGTTCACTTTGTAAATTTTTTCAACCCGATAAATAGTATCACTTTCGTCTTATTTGGCAAATATTGTCCAATCGTGGACCAACTAGGCTCAAAAGATTCATCTTGTGATTTCCAACTAAACTGTGTAATTAGTTTTTTTTACCTACATTTAATATTCCATGCAAGCGGCTAAAAATTGATGTGATGGACAGAGAGTGAAAAAATTCTAACTTTTGGGTGCATCTAAACAAGGCCTTGTTTAGTTATTTAACACACGTTCCAAGTAATGGTACAATGATACGGGTTCATCATTGGACCTGATTGAGCGATTGGCCTTTTTTAACCAGTTGCTCTTAAAAAGAAAATTCGACTAAGACTACGTGCATTTTGTATAGAGGACCCATACCAGTCATGTTGACTGATGATTGCCTAATGTCATTTTATTTTCATTGGATTTTGATACTATTGTTTGGACCAACCTGCATTAGCAGTGTTTCATACTGCATTACAAAGATAAGCTTTTCATAACACATGCGAGTTGCAACCCGCTTTAGTAAGGTTGGAAAATTGAGATGTATATGCCTTCTTGCTTTCACCTGTAAGAGCGCCCATGTCTTTTAGGACACTGCCTCAAAGTAATACAATGGTAATTCTCAAATTCGAATTCACAGAATTTCTGCCTTTTTTTTATCTTGTGTCGTCTCAGAGTAACACAATAGTCATTCTCAATTTACAGTTCCATGTATTGCTGCCTTTTCATATTGATCTGTGACAAGAAATTCCTGTCTTTGGCATTTGCAATGGAGTGGGAGGAAAACAAAATTCTAGAACCTAGACCTCTCTTCCTCCATATATTTGAACTGGCCCACACTGTTAATTTCTTTCTCACCTTGTAACTGTTTGGCCTTTTTGTTCTGGCAAAGGAAGAAATTACCCATGAGCTTTCATATCTTGTATATTCAGGTGTTTTTACAGAACTGTTGCAGCAGATGCAACTGAAGGGTCTTAAAGTAAGTAATCAACTACCCTCACTCTATGAGTCTATGTTTCTTGATAAAGGTAGATGGTTAGCAAACAGTCACCCTCACCTTTTAACTTATATACGTAAGATTGGCAGTACGTTGAATCTGATACATGTTTACACCTTACCGAAGTGAGCATACAGTACATCTTTTCTTGTTAATGGAATGAATTGTATGCAATTATCCACACAGGTATTATAACCAAGAAGAATATCTGGCAGTGTTTTGCTTGTTTAATACTTTCATTACTTTGTGACAGACGTTGCCTGATATAATTTGTGATGATTGTATGATAAAACAGCCATTGTGAGTTGTTAAGGTCCTTTTAAACATATAAATGGCAATCAGATTAGTTTAGCCTAGCTCTTTAGGCTGCCTGAACCATGTAAGTGTCTTTTTACAAGACCACAACAGCCTTTATTTAAAACATGCTGTAATCTAAGCATACTTAAATAGTAAAACAGTGACAGGTGTTTCCACTTCATTTATTGGTCCTTGTAGCTTGTTCTTGTACTTTTCAAGCTTTTAGTTGTTTCTAATTATAAAACTACATATAGTATGTGGCAACATTGAACAGAAATTTACATTTTGCAAAACAAGAGTGAGGCTCTCCTATTTGGCTATTTCTTCTTTTTTGTGAAACTTGACATTTCTTTTACATATTAAAAAATCGGGCAGATATGCTATGTTATCTTTTTCATTACCAGGTTGATGAACTCTACTCACTTGACCTGGATGCTCTCAATGATCTTCAGTATGTTATCCTACATCTAGCATTAATGTGAATGCCATTATTTTTCTGAGTTAACAGAACCTAATTTGTGTTGGCATTTGCCAGACCAATATATGGGCTAATAGTGCTATACAAATGGCGACCTCCAGAAAAGGATGAGCGTTCTGTCATCAAGGATGCAATCCCAAACCTTTTCTTTGCCAACCAGGTCAGAAGGATTCGAGTTGGCAAGCAACTCCTCCCGCCTTTATTCATTTGCATATCTTAAAATCAAGGATGTTCTTCATTTGCAGATAATTAACAATGCGTGTGCAACCCAAGCTATCCTTTCGGTTCTCTTGAACTCTCCTGGCATCACCCTTAGTGATGAACTTAAAAAGCTGAAGGAATTTGCAAAGGATTTGCCACCTGAGCTCAAAGGATTGGCTATAGTCAATTGTGCAAGCATTCGCATGCTAAACAACTCGTTTGCAAGGTCAGAGATCTCTGAGGAGCAGAAACCACCTAGCAAGGATGATGATGTATACCATTTCATAAGCTATGTTCCTGTGGATGGCGTCCTGTACGAGCTTGATGGGCTAAAGGAAGGACCAATAAGCCTGGGAAAATGCCCAGGTGGTGTTGGTGACGCAGGGTGGCTTAGGCTAGCGCAGCATGTGATTAAAGAGCACATTGACCTGTTCTCTCAGGATGAGATAAGATTCAGTGTGATGGCAATCTTAAAGAACCGGAAGGACATGTACACGGTGGAGCTTAAAGACCTCCAGAGGAAGAGGGAGAGCCTCTTGCAACAGATGGGCGATCCTTCTGCGATTAGGCACATGCCATCTGTTGAGCTGTCACTGGCGGATGTGGCAGCTCAGATAGAGTCTGTGACGGAGAAGATCATAATGGAGGAAGAGAAGATGAAGAAGTGGAAGACGGAGAACTTGAGGAGAAAGCATAACTACGTGCCGTTCCTGTTCAATTTCCTCGAGATTCTTGAGGAGAAGCAGCAGTTGAAGCCCCTGATAGAGAAGTCAAAGGCGAAGGATAAGTCTCACGGCCCCAGTCCTAGGTGAAAGCTGCAATGCACCTACTGTCTCTTTTAGTTGGGGGTTCCTTGTAGAGATTGGCCCTGTGTCCCTTGTTTTCTTGGCCAGTGGTTGAACCTTATGCTTACCCTTAGTTTTAGGTAGCGCACAAATGTATGCCGTTACATATTCAGGTGAATGAATCTTGACATGGCGAGTTACCCGTGGACTGTATGCAGTCATACTGTATGAAAACCATGCATGGTTTACCCAGTTATTTTCCTGGCAAACTAATGATGTCGTTTGCTGACACGTGTCAAGCCTTGTTTGTTTCTGAAACGTAGAGGATGACGCAATCACGAACATGTCCACTCTTCCAATTTGCCCTAGTCTCCTTCGGCAGCGCATCATACGGTTTGTTTCACACCACCCATAAGTTCGCCGGAAAATTGGAGTCTGTATATATACCCTCTCCCTTTGTCCCAAAATAAAAGTCATTCTCGCTTTTCGAGAAGTCAGCCTTTTTAAACTTTGATCAATTATATATAAAAGAACATTAATATTTATAATGCATAATTAGTATTATTAGATAAATCGTTGAATATACTTTTATAATAAACTTATTTGGAAGTATAAATGTTGCACGCATTTTCTATAGACCTAGTTAAAGTTGAGAAAGTTTGACCTGCATGTATCCCACGACGTCATCTATTCTGGGACAGTGGGAGTATGTGCTTTCCTGGAACAATGCAGATATATTTAACCCCACACATAGCCCATAAAGTCTGTTGTATGCTTACCGGCCTTCCAAGTTCCCTTTTTGACTAATATAGTATATATTGGGCGCGCACCATTGCGTGCATAGACAAATTATGACTGAAGTGTAAATGTTCAGATGTGCAATACATGCGTGAAACTGAACTGTTCATGGATTTAGTATATCAAGAATTGAAGACTTAGGAAACAGTATTGGAACCTTTATTGATACCTGCCTATATAGTCACAACAAATTACTGCAATGAAGAAAAGCGAACAGATTTACATAGAAGAATCTCCAGAATAGTAGACAAAATCCCTTTCATTTACTAGGACATACGCAAATCCGCGTAGTTGCTGCTGCATGACAGCACGAGTAGTAAACACGTTGCGATCCTGCATCGTTCTTTCTGAAGAAAGATAGGTACTGCTTTGACAACTCTCGATGCACGCATACGACAGGGTCACACAACGACACAGCGCCAGCATATCTCGCACAGTTCCCCGTGAGCCTGGGGCCTGAGACCAGCGGGCAGCCGACGCAGAACGGCGCACCGCGACAGAGTGCACAGGCAAGCAGTACGCGCGGAGCTGCGGCCGCGCACCACATGCATGCTACAAGAAGGAGTCATGCCAGGACGAGATCATGGACCGTGACCAAGGCAAAGCACGAGAGTCTCCTGTACGATCGACGGCGCACGCATGATTTCTTTCCCTTTCTCGAAAGTCGAAACCAAAACAGGGTGTTTTGATTGTTTCAGCAGCAGCAGCAGCAGCAGGCTATCTGCCCGTGGTGCCTGCACGCAGCACGCACCAGGGAGGCAGAGAGACCCAGGCACCCAGCAAGACGCCACGGCAGGCGACGGCGCCACGCACGCCCGTGTGCCGCGCGTCCCCACAGGCCACGGCCGGGCCGGCGCCGCGCGTAAAACGCCAGGAACGGGCCCGTGACTTTCTGCATGCGCACCTGCGGACGCAGCGTACGAGCAGGCGGTGCGCGGGCGCGGCCGCGGCGGGTCCGGGCGTAGTCACAGGCCGACGGGCGCGTGTGGTGCGCGCCGTGCCGACGTGACCGCGCGCGTCCCGCCACGCGGAACCGAGGCCCGAGCCGCAGTTGGTTTCGGCATCATCGGTGCGTCAACAGCAGCGTACGTGCCGGGTGGGCACCGAATCTGTTGCCGCCCGCCGTCGCTGTCAGCCGGTGCGTGCGACGCTGTGGGGGCGTGTGCGATGCGAGGTGTTGTGCGTGGTGGGCAAGAGAAGCCGTTGGAGTCCCTGTGCCCCCTATTTCAGTTTCATCCCCCTGGTGTCTTTTGATGACTCGTTAGTCGGAACTTACTGTGAAAATAAAAATCATTCAGCAGTATAGATGGGGTTTCTATGTTGTGACTTGCTTTGTGCTGACGTTTTATGTGTGGCAATTGTCCAGTTTCTTCAGTTTGTCAAGTGATAGGCTGAAGTTTGTATATGCTTGGATTTCTCTGATATGTGCTATCACTTGCTCCTTCGTTTTTATGCAACTCACTGTATACTCTGAGTTGTATAAATGATTTAACACCATCCTAAGGTTGAGGCACACAACTTTCTGGAAAGATGCTTTATGCATGATAATTCCCCTTGCGCCTCACGACCATATTTTTCATAGATCATTAATGCCTTAGTGGTTCTGGTTTCATGATCTTAACAGTCCACTCTGTCTGTTGAGACGATTAGTTTCTAAGTGACTAATTTGGTGATTCTGTGATACTTGATAGGAGGGTATAAGCTGCCAGTGCTTGTGGAATGGAAGAGCTACAGAAGGACAGTGGGCAACTATCAAATGGCTCTGATTCCGAACCAGAAGCTATGGTATTGGATGACAATGGAGCGGGAAAATCCCATAGCATGGACGAAAACAGGGGTTCTCCTATAGATGTCGATGAAGACCAGTCATATATGGATGTGGATATTAAGGGAAAATCATCCCTCAATGATGATGTTAATGGAAAGTCTTCTTCTGAGCCATATTCCAATGCTCCAATCGACATGAGTGTGGAAAGCCTAGAGAAGTTTTGCAAAGAAGCGTCAAGGTCCTTCTTTTTTTTTTTGAAGGCGATCGGGGGGAGAGTTTCCCCACCTACAGTTAAGTATTAAAAAACACAAACTTCAGTCAAAGCGCTGAGTTTGTGGAAGAGTTACAAGACAAGAGATGAAGGTGCCAAAGTTTAAGGTTTGTTACATCACTGTCATTTTTCAATCGCTTTTGCCAAACGATGGGATCATCACACACTCTGGAAATGATGCTACGGCTCGATGATGTTTGGTTCCTGAAGACCTCTCCATTCCTGGCATCCCAGACACGCCACAGCAAAGCAAGGAGCACAAACGTCCATAGAGTAGCATCTAAGTGAGGGAGGGTACACCCAGTTCAGATTTCGTCGTTAGTCAGCCCAGCGATGTTGCTTAACTGAAGATTCTGCCAAAGCTCAGAACTCGAAGTGCAGCCAAAAAAGACATGCCAACGATCTTCGACATGATTGGAGCACCGTTACAAATGTTGTCATCCAAAACATGCTTAACAAAGAGGTTAGCGCGTGAGCTCAATCTGTCTTTGAAATAGAGCCACGCAAATATCTTGACCTTCGTCAGCACCCGTGTACTCCATATCTGATGTCCGTTGGGATCAGGAGAGTCAGACTGGTTGTCTAGTGCTACATACGCTGCCTTAGTAGTGAACACTTTGCCGGTTAGCTTCAGGCACCGGTCGACAGCTTCCTCACTAAGATTGATCCCCTGCAAGCACGAAAGAAGGTCTGCTAGCTGGCCCGCAGCAGCATTAGTTAGCCTGGACTGGAGACACAAATCAAACCCCACTTGAAAAACATCCTGAACCAAAAGAAAGCAGAGGTGCCATTACGGACATTGACATAAGTGATAGACCGATATGTCATAAGCTCATCATTGATTATCTGCCAGAGGTAGGAGGAGGAGCTATTGGAGGGAGTATCAAAGGCAACAACATCGAGAAGAATCCAATTCTTCCAGGGAGCAAGATCATGAGAAAAGAGCTTATTAATAAATTTCATGAGCATACATCTATTTTGGAGTTCAAGTTCCTTAACACCGAGCCCTCCATCATCTTTAGTGGCACACACATTTTCCCAGGCCACCAAACATTTAGAGCCATGGCATGCCTCTTCCCCAGTCTAAAAGAAAGCACGACGATGGTGTAAGTGCAATCAAGACCTATTGTGGGTTTTGGCGTTGATGACCACCAAATTAAAGGATTAATGAGATTTATCGAGATGACAAGCAGAGAATCTAAAAATGAGGATGACGTACAGGTTGTAAGTGCCCCTAATTGCAAAAGATGGCTGGACTTAACTCAAGGAGATTTAAATTTCTTTATGTTTTGAATTTGATTTAGGAAATGCCGCACTATTAAGGGGGACTCTGTAAGGTCCAAAGGGCTAGAGGGGGGTGAATAGCCTATTTAAAAATCTACAAGCTTCACTAATCAACAATTGTTAGTATAAAAGATGGCGATGCTAATTCTAGCACTAGCTCAACTATACTGAGCAAGCCACCTATACAATTCTAGTGGAAGGCTATGATCTCTAGTTCACACGAACAAAGCTAAGTCTCTAAACTAGTTACCCCTAAGTGATACAAACTGTTCTAAGCACACTAGACAAAATATAGTGCATGAATGTAAAAGGGAAGTGAATTGATTCTTATACCGACGGTGTAGAGATGAGATGTATCCAAAGAATCAATCACACACAATCACAATGAGAATCCTCGGTAAGGGATGACACAAGAATTTTTACCGAGATTCACTTACTTTTCGGCAAGCTACTCCTCGTTGTGGCGATGCACCCACTTGATGGATCACGAGCTAATCAACTATCAAGAGTTGAACCCTCAGCGGGTGCCGCACATCCACTCATAAGATGGGGATCCTCCAAGCCACGAGCTCCACTATAGTAGCCAATTCGTGAACTCCTGCGGGGAAGGCTCAAGAACCCCTCACAATCACTTGGCGAGCCTCGAAACAATCTCCAATCACGAGCTCAACACCACCGCTGCTCCAAGCCATCTAGGATGTCGGGAAACACCCAAGAGTAATAAGCAATCCGCAGCAAACTCAAGAATCAAGTGCCATTAGATGCAACTCTGAATGCAATACACTTGAATCTCACTCAATCTCTCTAGAGTATGCAACCAAGCAAGGAGATGGGTGGAGGGGAAGTTCTCTAGCTCAAAGTATGTCTCAAGTGTTCAAAGAGTCAAGAGCTTGAAAGGATCAAGATGTCCAAGAGGGGGGGTGAATTGGGCTTTTCTAAAAATTAATTGCAAGAATTAAATCCTACAAGCCAAACTTCACCCCTAGTGCCTATTAGTGTTCCTTGTGATTCTACCGATAAAAGTTTTGCACCCTAAGTTCCAATCCTAGACTAGCATGACAATTCTAGAAAAGTAAACAAGCAATGAAAGTAATGCATGAAAGTAAATGCTTGAAAGTAAGGGTTAGGAACACGGCGATGTTTTGCCGAGGTATCGGAGAGTCACCACTCCCCACTAGTCCTCGTTGGAGCACCCGCGCAAGGGTGTAGCTCCCCTTGATCCGTGCAAGGATCAAGTGCTCTCTACAGGTTGATTCTTCGACACTCCGTCACGGCGAATCACCCAAAACCGCTCACAACTTGAGTTGGGTCACCCACAATCTCATCGGATGATCACCAAAGTCTCAATCACCACCAAACCATCTAGGTGATGGCGATCACCAAGAGTAACAAGCTAGAACTCTCACTTGACCACAACAAGCCTAATGAGAAGATGGATGCACACTTGCTACACTCTTGTCACTAGAGAGGATTCTCAAACTTTGATTCGCAAATCTCTATCCTCACTAGGGCTCTTGCACTCTCTTGCACTTTAAAGGTGTTTCTCAGCTGAACAAATGAGCAAGAGACCTCTAAAAGAGGTGGTGGGGATGTATTTATACACCCCACAGTCGAAACGAACCGTTACCTGCCAACTTAGCAAAACGCAGGGTGACCGGACGCGCTGGTCGAAGTGACCGGAAGCGCCGGTCGCTCGTAATGGTCGAAATTCTGAAATTTCGGCTGAGTGACCGGACGCGCCGCTCGAAGTGACCGGACGCGCTGGTCGCTCGTAACGGTCGAAATTCTGAAATTTCGGTTGAGTGACCGGACGTGCCGGTCAGGGGTGATCGGACGCGTCCGATCGTGCAGGGAGCTTACTATAACGAGACCGGACGCGCGACCGCGTCCGATCGGTGATGACCGGACGCGTCCGGTCGTCGCAGGACCTTACTGGAACGTGACCGGACGCGTCGATCACACCCAGAGCGTGTCCGAACGAATGGTTTCCCTTAAGTGATACGTGTTGGTCTGACCACCGCGTCCGGTCCTCGCAAGGACCGCGTTCGGTCATCAGCGCCGAAACGCAGTCGCGGTTTTGAACTGACCGGACGCGTCCGGTCAAGCCGAGAACCGCGTCCGGTTAAGAGAAAAACACTCTAAACACTCCGAAACGCGATGCAACTTGAATCAAGTTGCTTCCAACTGAACTTTGAGCTATTCTAGAGCTGCCTAGTGCTAAGTTTAATAAGTGTGCACCACACCTAAACATAGGACTCACCTAGGTCAAGCTACCCGCTCATGCTCCCCTTTATAGTACGGTCAAAAGAGAAAACGAAGATCCTAATGACTATTCCGAATGTAACTCAACACCTTGACATCCGGAACTAACCGTCCTTAATCTTGACGTCACTCCTTTGAAAACCAAAATGATTTCCATCAAGGGACATGAATACCATATTGCTCAAAGCAGTTATCATCTCTATGACCTAACTTACCAACGTTTCTGCAAAACACACGTTAGTCATGGTAATTAAGCGTTGTCATCAATTGCTGAAACCAACACCGGGGCCTAGATGCTTTCAATCTTCCCCTTTTTGGTGATTGATGACAACACTTAGATTCAGAAGATATGAGTTGAGGTTTTCGATCATGCTTGGTTTACATAAGCATAAAGCTGTCAGCACAAGGGGTTAGTCAATGCTTATGTGTTCCAAGCCAACTGAGTGTACTTATAAGATAAGACATGAAGAGTTAGTACACATAAAAATATAGCTCATATGAAATCGGAGTAAGGCACGGAAGCACAACCTTACGAGCTAAACATCATTTAGTGACATAAAACAAAACATAGTCTCACAAACTCATTGTCACACAATGCAGGGCGAGAAAAGTAAATATGATGCATGAAAGTAGCACACACAAAAAACGAAACCCTCTAACACAACTCCCCCTGAATCTATGCTCTCTCTCCCCCTTTGGCATCAACCACCAAAAACTAATCTAGGGATCTGACGGGGGAACAGACGGAGTCGAGTCGGGTGCCGAGGAGCGTGGAGTAATCACAAACTGAGAAGTGTCTCCCTTAGACTCGGAGCTATCAGGCTAACCCTCTGAAGAAGCACGCGGCTGTGAAGCAGTCTGGGTCTGATTAATAGGAACAGGTACTAACGAAGTAGCAACAAGTGGAGCAGTCTCTGTGACCTGAGCCTGAAGTGAGCCAATAGCTGGGGGATCTGTCGAGGCAACAGACGAAGGAATTGTCTCTGTAGTGCCCATCCCTATTATAGGAGGAATAGCTGCCTTTGAAACTAACAACCCTGATGAAGTAGCAAAAGTAGTGTGCGAGGGCGTCGGCTGACCAGTCAACTCGCTATATGTGGCACTAAGAACAACGAAAGGTGTGCCGGTCAAAAGGTGAGGGCGAGGCTGGTCTAAAGGAGTAAACCCCATCTGAATAGGCGTGTAGCTCGGGGACTGGAACGACTGAGGGACCTGCAGCTATGGAGAGGTGAACTGAAAGCTCGGCTGTCCCTGACTCGAAGGTCCACTAGACTGTAAGGCTGAAGTCAGGACAGATGCAAGTGGAGGAACCCCAACTGTGACTAGGTGACGCAGAAGATCCAAGTACTGCTGCTGGCTAGCTGCACTCTGTCGCTGCATCTCATACTGCTGACGCTGCATCTCGACTTATTGGCGCTGTAACTCAAGTTGCTGTCTCTGGAACTCGTCCTGTCGAGCCTGTATCTGTGCAAACGCGGCAACTGTGTCCTGAGCCTGTCTCTATAGCTGAAGCTCCTGTCGCTCCTGTGCCTGGGTCAGCCTCTCAAGAATAGCCACCATGGCTGGGTCTGAGCGGGAGGCTGAACCAGAGCCACCGGCCTCGTGGTCGTGAGGCCGAGGAGACCGATACCTGGGGATGGGCTGATAATCCTCGTCAGTGCTGTTAGAGGCCTCATCCTTAGCTATATCAGCGGGCTGAGCATCTAGATCTGCAAGCTCTGCCTCAGCAAGACCCTGTACGGTCGCGTCCTGCTCAGCCGCTGTCTCAGGCACCTGAGGTCTCTCTCTCTGTCCTAGCACAGAGGTCTGCTCTCTCGTAACTGAGGTCCATAGCTGACGAATATCATACTCAGGAAAAGCAGTGGTAGTATCAGATATCTCAGCTCTAATCTCTGAAGGCAGTTCAAGTGCAGATCTAATGATGAAGCAAATCCAATGAGCATAGGGCAGCTGACGGTGTCCCTTGAAGCCCTCTGCCAGGGTGTCCTCCATCTCACTAATCATAAGATCCCAAATGTCAAAAGGTGTCTGTGAGAGGAGGTGGTGAACAACCCATAGCTACATCCTGGTTAATCCCTCTCTGTAACCAAGCCTAGGAAGAAGAGTACGCCTGACAATAGCATCCAGAACTCGGGCAAGCGGTGTCAAACTGGCAGGTGTGCGGCGAGACCCTTCGCCAAAAGGCTCACGAAAGCAGGGTCGGATCAGATCTGTAGGTGGCACAGTACCGCCATGAGGGCATCTAGGTGGAGTTGTCTGACTGAAATAGAGCTGGTGGATCTTCGTGTCTGAAGTTGGGAGTCTGAGAATCTCCCGCACTCTTGTGCTGTACAGTCTACGGTCGTGGCCTCAGAATGCAAAGTGTATGAACTCATGGGCCGGATCAATCCATAGTGAAGCATAGAACTCCCTAACCCAAGTGCCACAGTATGCACCTGTCCGTTCAAGAAAATCTGACAAGCCCGGTAGAAAGGACAGGCGCGGACGAAGCTGCTCACCCACTACCTCAACAAGTGACTCAATGCGACAGACCCTCTGTGGTCGAAAGGCAATGCCACTGTCAACATAAGCTCTGTAAAAATCCTCCTATAGAGGAGTATAAAAGCCCTCTAAAGCTCTGGAGTCCCTCTGAGGTGGGAACCACCGGCTGACCTCAACAAATCTTAACCCTTGCACCTGACATGCTATAGCACTTCTCAAGTCAAAGTGCTCGACAGGGGGTGAACCTCTAACCCTAGGAGGTGGACGTCCTCCACGACGCTGACCCTCTAGCCTAGGAGTCACCTGAGCTCGTGTGCGTGTGGAGCGGTGAGTCTGAGCTGGCTGCTCCTCTATCCCCTCTGGAGCCTCTGCAAGTGGATCAACTAACATAGCATCTGCATCCATTGTCACCTCTGTGCCCTCAGTGGTCTCAGTAGTCTCTGTACCAAGCCGTCGACCTTCAAGATGAAAGCGACGCTCGTCAATGCGTATACTACTGCTCCTGCCACCCCTTTCTGCTACATCAGCTGCATCTGCGACTGCCTAAGCGATCTCTGCATCAGTAAGAGTCTTCTTCTTCTTTCTAGCCATGATCTTGATGCGCTTTCCACGCGCAACCTTAGACAGACGAGGAGGACTGTCGTCCCCGTCACTAGGAGCACCACTAGCATTCTTGCAACGAACCATGCTGTCACACTGTCAGGAAACCTCTGAAAGATGGTGTACTGACACTCGAGAGGCTTGGCCTCAAACCGTATCCGCAGGCTTGGCCTCGGATTCAACAACTGAACAGCAGTTACCCTGACACACCGATAAACTTGCTGAAAAGACGGAATAGATGGATCTACTATAAGCAACATATATGCTCTAAAAGGTACGAAACCCTAGAGATAGCAAGCATATAAGATAAGATGTGAATCGAAATGCGATGGCTACCTCAGATTGACGAGAAAACGGTGACGAGGTGAGATGACCTAGTTCGCGAGACTTCCCGAAGCACCGGACGAGCGCTGATTTGCCGAAACAAAAGTCAATTAGGATAACAATAACGAAATTTCGGCAAACCCTAACAAGAAGATCAAGGATATGCGTAACAACCTCGGAGTGAAGATGTCGCGCGAAGAAATTTCGACGTCAAACGAAGGAGACGCCGTAGTGCGAACCCTAGGGTTAGGGCAATGCGCGATGGCCGAAAACGAAGATGGTCGCGAGGGAAGGCAGGGGCCGGCCGAAGGTGGCACAGGTGATGGAGGGAACGGCTCACCGGTGGCAGCAGCACACGGCGACGGTGGTGCAGGCGCGGCAGAGACGACGGCGTCGCGGCAGGGGCGGCGGCGGCACGGCAGGGGCGGAGCTACGCGGTGCGGGCGGAGCTGCGGGTCATCGGAGGAGAAGGAGAAAGGCAGGGCACGGCAGGGAGCACCGGTGAGCGGCAATGGTGAGATTTCCGGCGAGTTAGGGCAGGGAGGCGGCGGAATCGCGAAAAACACGGTGGCGGATGAGGAAAAAGTGAGGGAACACGAAAGGTTATATCCGCTCGTCACGCAATGACCGGACGCGGTGGTCGATATGACTGGACGCGGTGGAGGCGGCGTCCGGTCATATTCCAGTAAGCTCCAGGAATGACCGGACGCGTCCGATTATCCACGATCGGACGCTGACAGCGTCCGGTTAGACATAGCCTGGAAAGTTGGAACGGATGACCGGACGCGGTGGTGGTTACCGGGACCGGACGCGGTGGTCGACAGGGGCGCGTCCGGTGCAGCGTCCGGTCACTAGATCAGGAGTTGGTCTTCTGGATGACTGGACGCACTGGTGGTCGCCGGGACCGGACACGGTGGTGAAGCATCACTGCGTCCGGTGCAGCATCCGGTCATAGTTTTTCGCCCTTCTTCATTCCGAACTCTGACGTGACTTCTCCCAATCATGTTCCAATTCAAAGAGACACAAATAAACACCAATTGGAATATGATATGAGTAACCTCACTCAAACCCTCAAGTTTCTCAAAATAGTTTGCCTTAGGCTAATATTAATTTTAGGAAAATAGGCAACAAACACCCGAGAAGCAACGTATGGCCATACAATAGAGTTTTTTGAACCCTTGGGAGCGTCAAAATGCTCTCTCTACCCATGGACAAACACAGAGGTTGCTCAAAGCCAAACCGAAAAGAAACGACAAAGCAACAACCATGCAAATGCAATGCAAAACAAGTAAGTAAAGCTAGGTTGCTTGTCAAGTTTGATCCACAGTTCGGCTTCTTCACGCCTCTAAAGGAGGGTTATCGTAACCGTGTTAGCCAAGCCCTAGATGCATTGCGGGTAATTAAACATGACATATAATACAATACAATGCAATGCAAGGGACAACACAAGCTCATTTTTTAAAGTTACTAGAGTCAAGCACATTGAGTTCACTTCTCAACCTACAAAAGGTAGCTTCATCCAAAGGTTTAGTGAAGATATCCGCTAATTGATTTTCACTTCTTACACCTTCTAGTGATATGTCATTTTTAGCAACGTGATCTCTTAGAAAGTGGTGGCGAATATCAATGTGCTTGGTGCGAGAGTATTGTACCGGATTATTTGCAATTTTAACGGCACTTTCATTATCACATAAAAGCGGCACCTTCTCAAGAACAACTCCATAGTCTAGGAGGGTTTGTTTCATGTATAAGATTTATGCACAACAAGCCCCCGTGGCAATGTATTCCGCCTCGGTGGTGGACAAAGCCACACTATTTTGCTTTTTAGATGACCAAGATACTAAGGATCTCCTAAGTAAATGGCATCCTCCGGATGTGCTTTTTCTATCAATTTTGCAATCGGCATAATCCGAGTCGGAGTAGCCAACTAGTTGGAATCTAGCTCCTTTGGGGTACCAAAGTCCAATGCTTGGGGTATACTTGAGATATCTTAGGATTCTTTTTACGGCACTTAGGTGAGGTTCTTTAGGGCACGCTTGAAAGTGGGCACACATGCACACACTAAACATGATGTCGGGCCTAGATGTGGTAAGATATAACAAGCTACCAATCATAGAACGGTAAAGAGTTTGATCGATTGGTTTACCTCCCTCATCTAGGTCGAGATGTCCATTAGTTGACATTGGGGTCTTGATTGGCTTGCATTCTTCCATCTTGAATCTTTTGAGAAGATCCTTGATATACTTTTCTTGAGAGATAAAAATCCCTTCTCTCATTTGCTTGACTTGAAACCCAAGGAAGAATGTTAGCTCACCAATCATTGACATCTCAAACTCTTTTGACATTAATTCACCAAATTCTTTGCAATAGTCTTCATTTGTTGACCCGAAGATGATATCATCAACATAGACTTGACAAATGAAGATCTCTTCATTAAATTTCTTAGTGAATAGTGTGGTGTCAACCTTCCCAATAGTGAAGCCCTTCTCAATGAGGAAGTCCCGGAGGCGCTCATACCACGCTCTAGGGGCTTGCTTGAGCCCATATAGCGCCTTGGACAACCTGTAAACATGATTAGGATATCTAGGGTCTTCAAACCTGGGAGGTTGTTCAACATAGACTAGTTCATTTATGAAGCCATTTAAGAATGCACTTTTCACATCCATTTGATATAGTTTCATATCATGATGTGATGCATATGCAAGAAGGATACGGATGGCTTCAAGTCTTGCAACGGGTGCAAAAGTCTCTCCAAAATCAAGACCTTCAACTTTAGAGAATCCTTTTGCTACTAGTCTTGCCTTGTTTCTTACTACTACCCCTTGATCATCTTGCTTGTTGTGGAATACCCACTTGGTTCCAATGACTCTTGCACCTTTTGGATGCTTTTCAAGTGTCCATACTTGATTGCGGGCGAAGTTGTTCAATTTTTCATGCATGGCATTCACCCAATCCGGATCTTGAAGAGCTTCTTCTACATTCTTAGGTTCAAGACAAGAGACAAAAGAGTGATGTTCAATAAAAGAATTAAACTTTTGAGATCGAGTCATTACACCCTTTGTAGGACTCCCTATGATGAGATCTTGTGGATGTGCTTAAAGTAGGGGTGAGTTTCTTCGATCAACCATTTGAGGAGTAGGATGGGGAGCATCAACATCTTGTGCTTGTGCCTCGGCTTGATGATGAGAGACATGGGTGTCTTCATTTTCAACTCTCTCATTCTTGTCATTATCTTGAGGCACATATGATGAAGATGGTGGATTGACAATTTATACATCGTCTTCATCATCTTTAGGCTTGATGTCACCCACCGGCATGTTCTTCATGGCCTCCCTTAATGATTCATCACCTACATCATCATAATTCTCAATTGCTCCTTAGGAGCCATTAGATTCATCAAATTCTACATCATATATTTCTTCAACCAAACCGGTGGCATGGTTAAATACTCTATATGCTTTGGACTTTGATGAGTAGCCAACAAGAAAACCAATATCACAACGTCTTTGGAACTTCCCTAGGTGTTGACGCTTCTTGTAGATATAACATTTGCAACCAAACACCCGGAAGAATGAGACGTCCGGCTTCTTCCCATTTAGCAACTCATAAGGGGTCTTGCAAAGGAACTTTTGTAGGAAGAGGCGATTTGAAGCATAGCATGCGGTGTTGATTGCCTCGGCCCATAATTTCTCCGGTGTATTGTACTCATCTAACATTGTTCTTGCAAGAGTGATCAAGGTCTGGTTCTTTCTCTCAACTACACCATTTTGTTGAGGAGTATAGGTTGATGACACTTCATGCTTGATTCTAATTTCATCATAATAAGCTTCAATGTTGGTGTTGTCAAACTCTTTTCCATTGTCACTTCTAATCTTCTTTATCTTGACTTCAAATTTATTTTGAGCTCTCTTTGCAAACTTCTTGAAGCAACTTGCCACTTCGGATTTGTCATAAAGGAAGAAGGTCCAAGTGTATCTTGAGAAGTCATCCACAATCACAAGACAATAAAGATTTCCACCCAAACTCTTATAAGTTGTAGGACCAAACAAATCCATGTGTAGAAGTTCTAGTACTCTTTATGTTGACATATAGGCTTTGGTTGGATGAGTGTTTGCAACTTGTTTGCCGGCTTGACATGCACTACAAGGTTTGTCCTTCTCAAACTTTATATCCTTCAAACCTCTCACTAATTCTTTCTTCAATAGCTTGTTGAGAGTGTTCATTCCAACATGAGTAAGCCTCCTATGCCAAAGCCATCCAAGTGTTGTTTTGGTGAACAAATATGTCATCAAGTTTGCATCTTCAGAGGTGAAGTCAACAAGATAAAGATTGTTGTATCTAAAGCCCTTGAAAATCACTTGCTTGTCATCTATGTTTGTAACTACCACTTTATTTGGAGTGAATAAGCATTGGTAGCTAAGATCATAAAGTTGCCCAACGGATAGTAAGTTGAAACTCAATGAAGCAACATAGAGCACATTTGAGAGAGAATAATCATTTGATATTGCAACCTTGCCTATACCCTTGACTTTGCTCTTGGAATTGTCCCCAAATGTGATCTTGTCTTGACATACCCCATCCTCTTCAAGTGAGGTGAACATACGAGGATCACCGGTCATATGTTGTGTGCAACCACTATCAACCACCCAATGAGATCCACCGGTCTTGTAGTTCACCTACATACAAGAGATCAAGCCTTTTGTTTAGGGACCCAAACTTGAGAGGGACCCTTAACTTTCTCAACTAGTGACTTGGCAACCTAAATTTTCTTTGGCCTATTCTTGTTAGGGGGACCCAAGAACATGACTTTCATCTTTCCACTTGAGTCCTTTCTAAGCATGTAATGAGCATTGAAGGCAAAGGGTCTAGCATGCTTAGGCAAGGGTTGTGGTGGTGGAGTTTTGCACTCATGAGCAAAGTGACCTTCTTATCCACACTCAACACATCTCTTTGGCTTGGGCTTTGTTTTGCTTTGTTGTTGTTTGGCCTTGACCTTCTTCTCTTGATTTGCCAAATAACCAATGCCACTCCTATCCATCTTCATGACGGTGTTCATTAGTAGCTCACTTTGCAAATGTTGGCCTCTTGTGAACTTGCTTAGGCCGGTCTTGAGATGCTCTTTCTCTTGCTTTAGCTTCTTGTTTTCTTCAATAAGTGACTCATTTGAAGCTTGCTTTTCAAGAGCCAACAACTTCTTGTTCTCAACTTTAAGCATCTCATTTTCACTCTTGAGCTTGACATACTCATCATAGTCATTGGCCTCAACCACACTCTTGCCTTTGCCACTAGAGCCTTGCTCAAAGTTCTCAACAATCAAATCATCACATGATATAGCTATATCAATCTTAACAATTTGGTTAGTAGCATCATGTGTCTCAAGGGCAAGCTCATTAGCAACAATAAGAGTATCATAGTTGATTTTCAATACGGTGTATTCATCTTTTAGCAAGTTTAGCCTAGTGATGAGTTCACCATGCTTCTTATCATTTTTATCATGTTTATCTCTAAGCTCCTTGTTAGAAGTTTTGAGCTCTTTGAGAGAAGAAGACATAGTTTCATTTTGATCTATGAGCTCATCCCTAGTCTTATGTGCACTTTCAAGCTTAGATGAGAGTGATTCATTTTTATGTTGAAGCTCATCATTTTCATTTCTAGTTCTTCTTATGATTTTAGAGTATTTGTTCAACAATTTTACAAGTTCATCATAAGAAGGTGCATCATATTCATCATCACTATCACTATCATCATCATCACTATCACTATTTTGTACCTTTCGATCACCCTTAGCCATAAGGCATAGATGAGTAGCGGAAGATGATGGTGAAGGTGGCGGTGAAGGTGGTGATGAAGATGTCAGTGAAGATGATGATGGCCCAATCACAAATGCGGCGATCTTCTCTTTTTTCATTATCACTTTCATCGTCGGAGGACTCACATGATGATTCAATATCGGTGAGCCAATCACCAATAATATAAGCCTTGCCTCCCTTCTTCTTGTAGAACTCTCTTTTCTTGCCATCTTTCTTTTTGTATGGCTTGTTCTTTCTCTTCTCATCTTCTTCATCACTTGAATCATCTTTCTTGCCCTTGTACTTGTTATTGTACTTGTCTTTTGGAGGTTTTGGGCATTGATGAGCTAGATGGACAAGTTCTCCACAATTGAAGCAATCCATTTCAGAGATTGGCTTCCTTTTGCTACTTGTGAAGAATTTCTTCTTCTTGCCATCGAACTTGATGCCACTCTTGTTGAGCTTCTTTAGCATCTTGGTGGTCTTCCTCACCATGAGTGCAAGTGATTCATCATCAATGTCACTTTCACTTGAACTTTCTTGCACTATCATGGCTTGGCCCTTCTTCTTTTTCTTTTCATGGCTAGCTTTGAAGGCCAAGTCTTTCTTCTTGGAAGATGATGAGCCCTCTTTCGGAGTGATGTGCATGTACATCTCATGTGCATTGATCTTCCCCAATACTTGTGTCGGTGTTGCGGCGGAGAGATCACTTTGGTGAAGTACGGTGACAATGTGTCCATACTTCTCAACGGGAAGAACGCTCAAGATCCTCCTTGCAACATCCGATTGTCTCATTTGAGTGAGTCCAAGAGCATTGAGATCTTCTACAAGAACATTCAAACGAGTGTACATTTCATTAGCGCTTTCTTTGGGAAGCATCTCAAAAGAATTGATTTTCTTTAATGCAATATGATAGCGTTCCTCACGCTCACTCTTAGTTCCCTCATGGAGAGCACAAAGATTTTCCCACAATTCATGAGCATTTTTGGCATTGCGCACACGATTGAAGATATATTTGCCTAAGCCCCAGTAGAGTGCATTTTTTGCCTTTGCATTCCACCGGTCGTACTTCTCCTCGTCACCACTTGGGTTAGCGGGATCCCTTATAGGAGGAAGCCCTTCAGTTGTGGCTCTAAGACATCCAACATCTATGGCTTCGAGGTACGCCTCCATATGAATTTTCCAATATAGAAAATCATCTCCCTCGAAAGTGGGAGGTGGTCCTTCCCTATTAGACATCTTGCTCTAGGCGGTAAAGCCTAAATTAAGAGCAACACGGCTCTGATACCAATTAAAAGGATCAAGATGCCTAAGAGGGGGGGGGGTGAATTGAGCTTTTCTAAAAATTAATTGCAAGAATTAAATCCTACAAGCCAAACTTCACCCCTAGTGCCTACTAGTGTTCATTGTGATTCTACCGATAAAAGTTTTGCACCCTAAATTCCAATCCTAGACTAGCATGGCAATTCTAGGAAAGTAAACAAGCAATGAAAGTAATGCACGAAAGTAAATGCTTGAAAGTAAGGGTTAGGAACACGGCGATGTTTTGCCGAGGTATCGGAGAGTCGCCACTCCCCACTAGTCCTCGTTGGAGCACCCGCGCAAGGGTGTAGCTCCCCCTTGATCCGCGCAAGGATCAAGTGCTCTCTATGGGTTGATTCTTCGACACTCCATCGTGGCGAATCACCCAAAACCGCTCACAACTTGAGTTGGGTCACCCACAATCTCGTCGGATGATCACAAAACTCTCAATCACCACCAAACCGTCTAGGTGATGGCGATCACCAAGAGTAACAAGCTAGAACTCTCACTTGACCACAACAAGCCTAATGAGAAGATGGATGCACACTTGCTACACTCTTGTCACTAGAGAGGATTCTCAAACTTTGATTCGTAAATCTCTATCCTCACTAGGGCTCTTGCACTCTCTTGCACTTCAAAGGTGTTTCTCAGCTAAACAAATGAGCAAGAGACCTCTAAAAGAGGTGGTGGGGATGTATTTATACACCCCACAGTCAAAACAAACCGTTACCTACCAAGTCAGCAAAACGCGGGGTGACCGGACGTGTCGGTCGCTCGTAACGGTCGAAATTCTGAAATTTCGGCTGAGTGACCGGACGCGCCGCTCGAAGTGACCGGACGCGCTGGTCGCTCGTAACGGTCGAAATTCTAAAATTTCAGCTGAGTGACCGGACGTGCCGGTCAGAGGTGATCGGACGCATCCGATCGTGCAGGGAGCTTACTGTAATGAGACCGGACGCACGACCGCGTCCGATCGGTGATGACCGGACGCGTCCGGTCGTCGCAGGACCTTACTGGAACGTGACCGGACGCGCCGATCACACCTAGGGCGCGTCCAAACGAATGGTTTCCCTTAAGTGATACATGTCGGTCTGACCACCGCGTCCGGTCCTCGCAAGGACTGCGTCCGATCATCAGCGCCGAAACGCAGTCGCGGTTTTGAACTGACCGGACGCGTCCGATCAAGCTGAGAACCGCGTCCGGTTAAGAGAAAAACACTCTAAACACTCCGAAACGCGACACAACTTGAATCAAGTTGCTTCCAACTGTACTTTGAGCTATTCTAGAGCTGCCTAGTGCTAAGTTTAACAAGTGTGCACCACACCTAAACATAGGACTCACCTAGGTCAAGCTACCCGCTCATGCTCCCCTTTATAGTACGGCCAAAAGAGAAAACGAAGATCCTAACGACTATTTCGAATGTAACTCAACACCTTGACATCCGGAACTAACCGTCCTTAATCTTGATGTCACTCCTTTGAAAACCAAAACGATTTCCATCAAGGGACATGAATACCATATTGCTCAAAGCAGTTATCATCTCCATGACCTAACTTACCAACGTTTCTGCAAAACACACGTTAGTCATGGTAATTAAGCGTTGTCATCAATTGCCAAAACCAACACCGGGGCCTAGATGCTTTCAGAGCTGACTCTCCAAACCCAGCCACCATCTATTTATAGCAAAGGGGTAAGCAACTAGCCGTTACAAGACAACGCAGTAAAAAACATGATGACCGGACGCACCGGTCAGGGTGACCGGACACGTTCGGTCACTACAGGACAAACAGCAGTAGTGCGCGTCAGAGAGAGCCGTTGCCATGACAGGACGTGCTACACCGTTTGACCGGACGCGCTGCACCCAATGTCCGATCGGAGTCCAGAGAGCTCCTCGCGCGATCGGACACGTCCGGTCGCACGTGACCAGACATGCGACCACGTCCGATCGGCACTGAGACACACGCTGCCCACTGGGTACGTGACCGGTCGCTCTAGTTCCACGAGGGACCGGACACGCCGGTCCACGACCTTCACGCGTGCGTCTCTGCCTGTGATTTGAACTGACCGGACGTGCAGGACCACCCTGGACCGCGTCCGGTCCAGCATCCGGTTGGAGTTTTTTAGAGATAAACACTTCGAACTTTCGCTACCTTTTCTCACCTCCGGCGCAATGTAAAATAGGAATTTCATTTCCTCGAAAATGCCTCTCTACCACTCAAACTCTGCCGCCTTCACAAATGTGCTAACACCACCAAGTGTACACCATCATGTGCATGTGTGTTAGCATTTTCACAATCTTTTTTCAAGGCATTATGTTAGCTCTCTACTAGATACTAATGTATATGCTCAAGATGATGTCCTAGTAGCACTTGATTCATGAGCTAACCGTGATTGCCCGGTCAATCACTTCTCTACTCGTCTTTAGACCAACAAAAGAGAATTCTTTGATTATACCTTTGCCTTGATCCTCTCATTCCATGTCTATCTCCTCATGCTTGATCTCCATGATCATCATTTCATGTGCATCTCCACCATGATCGTCATTTAATGTTCATGCACCATCATGCTCCTTGCTCCTCCATCACATATGTTGCTATGCCTAACTCAATTCACTTGACACGATGGCATTAGCAACTTAGTGTCATTAATTACCAAAACCAAACTTGGGCTTTTAGACTCGAGGACTGTTGGTCAACTGGGCAACCAGATGCTCAAAATCCTAGAATAACATTCTCATACCCAGTCAAAACAGCCAGCCAAAAATCTCCTGATTCTTTCTATTTTGGCTAGGGCGGTAGTGCCGCCCATAAACGACTGTTGGGCCCTGGGGGGTATTTATACCACCAGGCCTGGCTCACAACGGTCATCTTCTTCCTCTCTCGGTTCATTTCAAGAACAGATAGACCAAAGCTCACTCTCACTCCCTCCATCATTGCTCCTCCATCCCTCAAGCAAATCCTTGATTCCAATCATCAAAACTTGAGAGAAAAGACAGCAAAACTTGATTGGAGAGCAGATACACTAATTCCCAAAGTTTAAGAGCATTTGGTTCACATTTGGTCAGTGGTTCTAGGGTTTCTTACTCTTGGAGCTTGCTCCTAGCCAGCTAGGCGTCATCCTTGAGCTTGCCAACTCGTGTGGAAGCTTTGGGAGGTTTGTAACCTCATTCTCAAAGCTAAGAAATCACCCCTCATCTCAAGAGTTCATTCTCTTAATTTAAGAACGAGGGTAGGGCAAGACTTTGTGGCAAGCCTAAGCCTTTTGTGGCTTCCTTAACAACGTGGACTTAGACAAACCTTGGTGGTGAGCTAAACCACGAGTTCTTATTCCTGCTTAACCAGTTT
Source organism: Saccharum hybrid cultivar R570 (assembly GCA_038087645.1). Classification (NCBI taxonomy): domain Eukaryota; kingdom Viridiplantae; phylum Streptophyta; class Magnoliopsida; order Poales; family Poaceae; genus Saccharum; species Saccharum hybrid cultivar. The sequence continues at coordinate 9,179,933 of JAQSUU010000043.1, read as the reverse complement.
TAGGGTTTGTGAGCTCGATCTACTCTTTCGATAGGGTTCTATGGTATCCAGTCTTTGAGCTAGACTTTATCTTCATTTTGCAAGACTATGCAGCTCACAGATTCAGTTTACTATATGCAAAATCTCATTTCTATCTGAGCATTATTCGTAGGCCGGCAATGCGGCCCTATAAGGCTAGCAGTGCCGCCCTGTCTACTGATAGAATTTGGAGTTGAATTTTTACAAGCCTATTCACCCCTTCTAGGCCTCCTTAACCTTCCAGGAGATCCTACAAGTGGTATCGGAGCCATGTTGCTTCTTATACGCTTCACCGCGTGAAGTATGAAAGAAGGAGGAGGTTCGAGGACTGCTCACGATCCGAACGCCAGTGGTGTGCATGTCGAGGACACCGGCAGCAGTAGCGACCATTCGCTCTCGATAGCAAGCAGCACCACTCTCAAGGATGCTAAGACCATCAATGCAGAAAGAAAGAAAGAAGGAAACAAAAGAAAGAAGAGACGCAAAGACCACAAGAAGAGAAGCAAGAGAAAAGAAGAAGGAAGAGCAGCAAAAGCTTGATGAGAAGTTGCAAAGAAAAGAAGAAAGAAGGCTCATTCATGAAGAAAGAGCTAAGAGAAGGGCCGTAAGAGCTAAAGAAGAAGAGAAAAAGGCATATGATGCATCATCTAGTGAGCTATCAAGTAGCTCGGATGATGGTGATGATGATGTATCATATCATGCCTCCAAGGGGAACAAGAAGACTAAGGACAAGGGTAAGAAGAAGGACAACAAGGACAAGGGTAGCAACACCAAGAAGAAATATGCCGCCATATCCTTTAACTATTCTTATTTGTCTAACCATAATTATAAGTCTTTCATCAACGTACCCGCGGGCAAGTTGCCTCATTTCGATGGGACAAACTTCGCCAAGTGGAAGCACTTGATGAGGGTATGTCTTATTGGTCTTCACTCTAGTCTTTGGGAGATTGTGTGGAGTGGATTTCAACCACCAGAGGATCCCGAAGAGCCAACAAATGAAGAGCTAGTTGCTGTCCATCTCAATGGCCAAGCCACGAGCATTCTTCTTAGTGCTCTAGATGGAAATGAGTACAATAGAGTGATGAAAGTTAATGTGGCAAAGCAGATTTGGGACACCTTGCACCTTGCTCATGAGGGTGTTGACAAAGTGAGAAGAGCCAAGATTGATTTGTTGATGGCCAAGCTAAATAGATTTATGATTATTGATGAAGAAGGGCCACAAGAGATGTTTGATAGGTTGATGACCTTGGTGGGCAAGATTAGAGGTTATGGTTGTGATGAGCTTGATGATCATAAGGTGGTGAAGGTTATGTTAGAGGCATATTCATCAAGAAATGAGACCGCAGTCACCTTGATTAGAGACAAGAAGAAGTTTGAGCACTTCACACCAAATGACGTGCTTGAAAGATTATTGACATTTGACATGCAAAGAGAAGAAGCAAATGAGAGAAGGAAGCTCGGTGAGTTGCAAGCCAAGTTAGATGGCATGAAGATCAAGGAGGTTGCTCTCAAGGCTAACAAATCAAGCAAGCAAGGCACCTCAATCAAAGCAAAGGGCAGCAAGCAAACATCAACAAGTCAACCCAAAGAAACCAAGCAAGTGCAACAAAATAATGACACTAGTTCATTCTCAAGTGAAGATGAAGATGATGGGGCTGATTTCAAGAAGATTGGTGATATGGAATTATTCATAAAGAAGTATCACAAGGGGCTAAAGCAAAATGGGTACAAAGTTGTGCAAAGAAAGTTCCCAAACAATAAAAAGAGAACATGCTACAATTGTGGCAGCATCGAGCACTTTGTTGCCAAATGTCCCTATGAGAAGAAAGAGAACAATCACAAGAGGGATAACAAAGAAAGCAAGCATGAACACAAGAAGAGAAACAAGCAAATGAGTGAGGCACACATTGGGCATGAGTGGGACTCAACTAAAGAGTCAAGTGATGAGGATGTGAAAGTTGCAACTGTGGCTATTCACAAGTCATCATCTACACCAAGACTATTCACCAACTTGTCCGATGATGATGACCACCACTCCCCTCACATTTGTCTCTTGGCTAAGGGTGAGAAGGTAAAATCAAAAGCTAAATCTTCTCCACCTCCTAGTGACATCTCTAGTAGTGAACTTAGTGAAAGCTCTAGTGATGATGATGAATTTGTTCAAGTAACTAAAAATTTAGATCCTAAAACCAAAATCTTCATCACTAAGCTAATAGAGGATTTAGAGAGTGTCCAAGCCGAGCTAGCAACTAGAGATGATGATCTCTTTGAACAAGAGAAAATGTATATTGCTTGCAAGGAAGCTCTTGTGTTAGAGAGAAGTGAGGTGGACTCTTTGAACAAGGCCTTGGCCGAAGAGCAAAGAGAACATGCTCTCACAAAGAAGACAAATATTGCTTGTGTCTTAGTTGAAAAGCACAACAAACTTGAGGAGCAATATATTTTTCTTTAGGAGAGCACCCTACAACCCCCTAATACAAAGGACACCTCTAATCCATCTACTAGCTAAGGTTGTGGAAAATGTTATAATCTTAATTTGAATGTCTATTCCACTAACCTTGCAAATATGAAGGCAATGAAAAAGGAGATTGCTAGACTCAATGCTATGCTAAGTGAGAGGTGCAAGAAAGATAAGAGAGTTGCTAGTGGCAAAGAGAATCAACCAAAGAGGCCACAATACAAGGATGTGAGACCTCCTCACATCAAGGATGGACTTGGGTATGCAATAGGAGCCAAATCAAATGGGAGAAAGGTAATAAATGGCTATAAATGTGTCTAGTTCATGAGCAAGGGAAAAGTAGGTACAAATAAGCCTGCACAGCTGGTGGCACAAGGCCTGCCCCGAGCAGCACAGCCTGCCAAGGGCGGCAGTGCTGCTGTGAAGGGCAGCAATGCCGCCCCCATAGAAAAGGGAAGGCTACCTCCTCTTTCTCTGCTCATGTAAAGCCCAAGAAGAAGGTCTCAAATTCAAGGCAAGAGCCCCAGAAACCAAAGAATTCAATCTGGGCCACACCAAACAAGTATTCTTATCAATCGAAGGCTCAAGTACCTTGACAAAGTTTGAGTTCTTATTTTGTATTGAAGAACAACAGCAAAGGGGAGGTGATTGCCAAATATGTTGGCAACGATAAAAATGTTTATCGTAACACCTCTATTTGGGTTCCTAAAATTCTTGTGACTAACATGCAGGGCCCTAAGAATGTTTGGGGACCTAAAATAAGGAACTAAACTTGTTTTGCAGGCATACTCCTCTGGTGGGTCAAGTTGGGTGTTTGATAGCGGCTATACAAATCATATGACCGGAGAAAGGAGTATGTTCTCATCATATTCCCCAACAACAAATTCAAATAGAATATCATATTTGGTGATAACTCCAAGGGGGAAGTGATCGGTCTTGGTAAAGTTGCTATAACACTTGATCATTCTATTTTCAATGTCTTACATGTTGATTCGTTGAGTTACAATTTGTTGTCCGTTTCTCAGTTATATGAGATGGGCTACAATTGTCTTTTTATGGATAAAAGTGTGGAAGTCTTTAGGAGGGAGGATTCCTCTATTGTCTTTACGGGTCGGTTGAAAAACAAGATTTACCTTGTTTATTTCAGCAAGAGTAAAACTAAGATTGAGACCTATCTAGTGGCAAAATCTAGCATGGGTTGGCTATGACACCGCTGACTAGCCCATGTTGGGATGAGGAACTTGGCCAAACTCTTAAAAGACAACCACATTCTTGGACTAACTAATGTTCAATTTGAGAAAGATAGGATATGTAGCGCTTGTCAAGCCAGAAAACAAGTAGGTGTACCTCACCCACCAAAGAGCATCATAACTATAACTCAACCATTAGAGTTGATTCATATGGATCTCTTTAGACCGCTTGCCTACCTTAGCTTCAGAAGTAACAAATATAGATTAATAATTGTTGATGATTATTCCTGTTTCACTTAGGTATTCTTTGTCTATGATAAGTGCCAGGTACAAGATAAGGCGAAAACATTTATTAGAAGAGCACAAAAAGAGTTTGGTCTTCCCATCAAGAAAGTGAGAAGTGACAATGGGACCAAATTCAAGAACACTCAAGTTGAAGAGTTTCTTGATGAAGAGGGCATCAAGCATGAGTTCTCAACTCCATACACCCCTCAACAAAATGGTATAGTAGAGAGGAAGAATAAGACACTCATTGACATGGCAAGGACAATGCTTGATGAGAACAAGACATCGGACCTCTTTTGGTGTGACACCATCAACACCGCTTGCCATACCATCAACCGCCTCTACTTATACAAGAAACTCAAGAAGACTTCATATGAGCTTCTCACCGATAACAAACCAAAGGTGTCTTACTTTATAGTGTTTGGGTGCAAGTGTTTCATACTTAACAAGAGACCCAAAACCTCTAAATTTGCACCTAAAGTTGATGAAGACATTCTTCGTGGTTATGGATCAAATGAGCATGCCTATCGTGTGTTCAACAAAACCATGGGTCAAGTTAAAGTAACGATAGATGTGACATTTGATGAATCTAATGGCTCTTAAGTAGAGCAAGTTGATTCAAGTGTTGTAGGAAAGGAGGATCCACCATGTGAGGCAATCAAGCAAATGGCTATTGGTGACATTAGGCCACAAGAAGATCAAGCTACTGATGAAGAGGATCCCCAAGTTGTTGCTGCACCAATTTCCACTGACGTACTCTACAAGAAAGGGCAGCACTCACCTGTTGTGATTCAGGACGGCAGTGCTGCCCCTGAGGGCAGCGGTGTCACCCCCTCCACCTCAGCAGTAGCTTCTCAAACCCCTACTCCACAAGTTCAAGGGCTCAGCCTGGAGCCTATTTTTGAACAAGAAGAAGTTGAAGGTCCAGAAGAAGAAGGAGATGTTGAGAATCCAAGGCTACGCCAAACTAAACAACGGGATCATCCTGCTGACAACATCCTTGGGAGTATCCGAAGAGGGGTAACAACTCGTTCACATTTAGTAAACTTTTGTCAATATTACTCGTTTATTTTCTCTTTGGAACCTCTTAAGGTAGAGCAAGCACTTAGAGATCCGAATTGGGTCATAGCTATGCAAGAAGAGCTCAATAACTTTGAGAGAAATCAAGTATGGACCTTGGTGGAAAGGCCCAATACCAATGTCATTGGCACTAAGTGGGTCTTCCGCAATAAGCAAGATGAGAATGACGTGGTGACTAGGAACAAGGCAAGATTGGTGGCCTAAGGCTTCACTCAAGTAGAGGACTTAGACTTTAAAGAAACATATGCACCAGTGGCAAGACTTGAAGCAATTCGCATGCTTTTAGCCTTTCCTACTCATCATGACTTCAAGCTATACCAAATGGATGTCAAAAGTGCATTCCTCAATGGCCCAATACAAGAGTTGGTCTTCGTCGAGCAGCCACCGGGTTTTGAAGATCCCAAGTTTCCCAACCATGTCTACAAACTCTAAAAGGCGCTCTATGAGCTTAAGCAAGCACCAAGAGCATGGTATGAATGCCTTAAGGAATTCTTCCTTAAACAAGGCTTTGAAATAGGCAAAGCGGATCCTACACTCTTTACTCATAAAGTTGGAAATGATATATTTGTGTGCCAAATATATATCGATGACATAATATTTGGTAGTACTAATCATGTGTATGTTGAGGAGTTTAGTAGGATCATGACCAAGAGATTTGAGATGTCCATGATGGGTGAGCTAAAGTTCTTTCTTGGATTTCAAATCAAGCAAGTGAAGGAAGGGACTTTCACAAGTCAAACCAAGTACACCCATGATATGCTGAAGAAGTTTGACATAGTGAATGCAAAGCCTATCAAAACTCTCATGCCAACCAATAGACATCTTGATCTAAATGAAAATGGGACAACCATGGACATCAAGGTATATCGCACCATGATCGGCTCACTAATTATGTGCATCTAGGCTGGACATAATGCTTAGTGTGTGCATGTGTGCTAGATTTTAAGCTAACCCAAAAGAGTGTCATTTATCAGCCGTTAAGAGAATATTAAGATATCTAGTTCACACACCAAACCTTGGCTTGTGGTATCCTAAGGGCTCCAAGTTCAATCTACTTGGCTATTCGGATTCTGATTATGCCGGTTGCAAAGTAGATAGAAAAAGCATTTTAGGGACATCAATTCCTTGGACGGTCCCTAGTGTTTTAGAGCTCTAAAAAAGCAAAATTATGTAGCCCTATCCACCGCCGAGGCCGAGTATGTTGCAGTCGGTGCATGTTGTGCTCAACTACTTTAGATGAGGTAAACCCTTCAAGATTTCGGATGTCATTTCACCAAAATCCTATTATTGTGTGACAATAAAAGCGTCATAAAGCTTGTAAACAATCCTGTAAGCCACTCAAGAATAAAACATATAGATAACCGACATCATTTCTTGAGAGACCATGAAACCAAAGGAGATATCAAAATTCACCATGTGAGCACCGAAAAGCAACTAGCCGATATCTTCACTAAGCCTCTCGATGAGTCAAGGTTTTGTGCGCTGCGTAGTGAACTAAATATCATTAATTCTCATAACGTGGTTTGAAATCTTGCATGCCTCTGATTGACAACCTAGCGACATATGCAAAATTTCAATTATATGTGTTTCAAAATGATTTATAAAATCTACTCTAAGTGGCATGACCATTGTTTGTATTTTTTATTGCTTACTGGTCATGATACTTAGGGAATATGTGTCCATGTCTGAGGTAAAAAGAGTTAGAAACTTGTAGCTAAATCCCTATCAAATTGGTAGGGCGGCAGTGCCGCCCTTTGAAAACTGCTCTATTTTCTGTCAAATTTGACTGAATTGTGGGACCCGTTTTCTTCTATTTATTTCTTCTCTGGCTCTACGATTCTCTCTCTCTCGCCCTCAGTTCCGCCCGATGCCTCCTCTCTCCTCATCTCTCTCTCTCTCTCGTGAGGACAGGGGCGATGCCGGCCTTCCCGCCTGTGGTAGCCACTCTGGCATTGCCGCCCTGACCTCCGGCCTCTCTTCCTCGCCACTGGTGGCTGCTGCAGCCTTGGGCAGGGTTGCTCTCTCCCTCTCTTCCCTTCTCTCCATTGTTGGAACTCAAGATGAAACCCTAATCCTCTTTGATCTATGAATGTGATGCTTCTGGTCATGGATTTTAGTTTCTAGGGGGAGCATGGTGGGTTTAGAAATGGTTTTTTGTGGTTGAATCAAATCGATTTGGTAGTTCACTTGTTGGATGAATTGGGTAGGACGGCAGTGCCACCCATGAGGGCCGGTAGTGCCGCCCCAGCAGATTCCACCTGCCTGACCCCAATTCATTCAATTGATGAACTCCCAAATGGACTGGGTTCATCTATCAAAATTATTCCAGCAAGTTCTTCATGCTCAACCTTTCAAGTCCATGGCTAGGGTTTCATGTATGTTCTTGTTGACTATGATTCAGAGATTGTGGTAGAGAACAAAAGTAGTTGGAAGTAGGATTGAGCAAGAACAAGAAACTAGAAGTTGATCTTGTGGAGCAACTGAGGGCGGTAGTGCCGCCCTGCCTAGACTGTTCTAGACAGCATGCTCTCAAAATCCAATTCTAAGTTCTTCTTGTTAAAACCTATTTGCAGCCTCTTTTGTCCCTCTATCTTATATTGTTTCTTATTTAGTCCATTCTCTTGCATAGATGGAGCAAGGAGGAGATGATGGAAGGGGCAAGAGGAAGTTGATGACCAAGCAATTGGCCCGTCATGGTAGAGGGAGAGGTGTTGGCAGCAGTGGTGCTGCTCCTCAAGCTTCAGTTGATAGAGCAGCACATGAGCAGTATGTTGCCAAGGAGGAAAGAAATCAGAGGATCGGGCATACCATTCTTGAGAGGCCTGACACTCCCAACCACCTTTCTAAGTTTGATGATAGCTATATGAGGGACAACGATGATGAGTTCATCCTCAAAGTTCCACAGGACAACATCAGACACCCCATTGTTGACTATGCTAAGAGTTAGAAAGGGACAGGTGAAGCTAGAGAGATTGATCTGTATGCTACTAACAAGCTTCTGGGCATTGATTATAGGTTTTGGAATATCTTTCATTCCAACTTCTATGCCACTGCCATCCTGACCAAGCCAAGGGGCAAGATAAATAAGATGCAGACATTGACTTCAGTGAGTTGGAAGAAAGGAATGAGTTTGCTGCTGCAATCAAGACCTGTGATCACTTTCAGTTGACAGATATCATGAGTTTCAGGTATGACTAGAACAGAGAGATCTTAGCCCAGTTCCATGCCACATATTTCTAGAACAGAGATGCTAATGAGATTCATTGGATGACTGATGGTTGGCATTATCGCATTGACTTTATCACCTTCTGTCGCATTCTTAGTTTTGGGCACATCCATAGGACTTACAGTTGGATTCATGATGTGCGTCATCTTGAGCCACATGAGGTGAGTTTTCTGTGGGATGATCCTAGCAAGGCTGATGGAAGGAGGACCGAGTTCAAAGGATTTTATTACACTATGAACAACCTCTTCAGGATCACTCTCAACCCCAAGGACAATGCAACTTATTTGAATGGATACATTACAAATGTGTTGTCTAGGTTCCCAGATGGTGAAAGATTTAATATTCCAAGGTTCATTTAGGTTGAGTTAGTCTATGCTATGGATGATGGAAGGAGATCTCTACCCTATGCCCTTATCTTATGTTTATGATTGAGAGTCACTGGACAGAGATTTCTAAAAGATTGTTTTCACACAATCTACAATATCAAGAAGACTCATGGTGGTAGAGGAGACAGTGGAACAACAGCATATCACTCATCTGGAGGCACATCTTTTGCTCATAGAGATATTCCAGAGTCCTCCAGGAGTGGTGGAAAGAGGAAGAACAAGAAGTTTGCTAAAATGGGTGAATGGTTGAAGGCCATTTTCACTACTTGCACCTATGCTGCAAACACTGCATATGAAGACTAGCTAGAAAGTCAGGAAGCTATCAGGGAGGCTAGAGAGCTTGTAGGACTACCACCTCTTACACCTATTCAGCCTCCACCTCAGTTTCCTGATCTTCCTCACTTGTCTGACACTTCCTCAGAGGATGAGGAGCAGCAGGAGCAGCAGGGCAGCAATGATGATGGTGGTGGTGATGAGGGTATACATGCAGCAGAGGCCGATCTAGTTGTTTAGAAGACCTTACTTCATGTCTACTCTAGGAGATCAAAAGATTCTCAGGCAGCTGGTATTTCCACTTCAACTCCTCCTCAATGCTCAGCATGCTTCACTTTGTCCACCCACGTTGCTAGATGAGCTCGCATCGAGGAGACTGATAGTGATGAGGAGTGACTTCTCTTCTCTTCTCCGCTCTTTTTGGTATTTGATGCCAAAGGGGGAGAAAATTAGAGGGGTCAATCGCTTTTCGACTTCATGTCCTATCCGTTGAGAGTAGTTGTTAGTTTGTGAGTTAGAGAGACGATGAAAACTCTAATTTATGTAATATTGCTACCTATTTGACTCTATTTGCCTCGGATATGGACATATATTGAGGTTGCCATGTTTAGCTTTTCATATTCTTAGTTTATGTTGTTTTTTATTCATATTATCTTGAAGGACCGGAAATGGCGACTAGAGGGGGGTGAATGGGAGCCTCAAAATTCTTTCAAAACTTTGGTCCTCGGCTCAAATCACAAACCCCAAGAGGCAAACATAAACACTGTGATGACCACGACCAGAGAGAAGGGTGGAAGTTCCCTCGGAACGCAACGGATCACCATAAAGCGAGCGGAGCGAGCACCGAACCAATAGACAAGAAAATGAGACTTTCCACTTCTATTGAAAAGAAGCGAGGTCCCAAATCTTGGAAACTCAAGCCAACCAGTGACAGAAACACCTAGATAAGATCTACGGAACGATAGAAAGCCAACACAACAATCGTTAAAAGAAACGGAGCTCAAACGAAAAAACACGGAAGAAAAAAAACACTAGCACTGGTCAAAGCCGGCTTAGTCGAGTTGGAGGGCCAGCCTAGCCGGGTTGTCTCTCTGCAGTGTCCAAACTCGGCCTAGCCGGGATGAAGAGCTGGCCTAGCAGGGTTTGAGGGTCGGCCTAGCCGAGTTGGAAAGTCGGCCTAGCCGGGTTACCTCTCTGCTGTGTCCAAACTCGGCCTAGCCGGGATGAAGAGCCGGCCTAGCCGGGTTTGAGGGTCGGCCTAGCCGAGTTGGAAAGTCGGCCTAGCCGGGTTGCGAAGAACAGAACACGAGAAAAACCGCCTCCAACCAAAACTCTCCCAATTTGTGGCCAAATCTTCACCAACTGCCACGAAACTTGGTGATCATAATCACAAGGCAGTAGGGGAGCTACCTCTAAGAGGTCATAGCCCAATTTGATGCCAATCAATGGAAATCGAAGGGGCACGAAAAACATCGGTTCTTGCAACCTAGACCAAGAAATCGCCCGATCTACTTGCTCGTGAGGAATTGATGGATTTCCTTCGGTGGAAAGATTCTACTCACGTCATAGCACGAATCAAGGCAACAAAAACGAACCAAAATAGTCTAGAAACGATGAATCGAAGGAAGAACTAGAGGGGAGAAAATGAAGAACGCGAAGAACACATCATGAACTCACAAATTGATTTCTCCACCGAACACCGGAGGACACCGGAGGATTCGGGACCTCCTTCCCTCAAAGATTCATGGTTCTTACACTAATTGGTGGATTAGTGGACCTCTCTCTCACACACAAGCAACTAGAGGAGGAAACCCTAAAGGAGAGAATGAAAATGGAGGAGGTGAGGGAGATGGGGGCTCCCTCATCCTATTCAGCAGGGCTATTACACATTCCCAGTTTTGCCCATGGATACAAAAGAGCCAAACCATTTAGCCCAAGGGCGTAAAGGTCCAACCCTGTGTCATCTTCATTCGACGGCCACCGTGCCTCCTCACCGGTAGCTTCGCCTCGACACGAACTCCCCGATGCCGCCACGTGTCGTCCGTTCCTCCTCGGAACCTCCGCCCGGGTTTTGAGGCCCAAACCCGTAAACCCACCTCCGATGGTTTTGAGGCCCAAACCATCAAACCGCTCCACGAGTAGCGTACTCCATACGCGTCCCTCGCCATCCGACGCGTGTCACCTCCACGGTCAACACGGTCACTCTCATGTCTTCTCGCACTTGTCGATGTCCCAAGTGTCAGCCAGCGCGGCTAGCCACCCAGCCTCCGGGTCCCTCGGTCCAAGCCTCACGTCTATCCTTCACCCCTCAGGTCCATCAGCACGGCACGTCCTCCTTGACCTTCACCTCGCCGTCGGCTACCGTCTCCGTGCTCCACACCTGCACAACACAAGCCAAGAGACATGTCGCACACAAGGCTTTCGCCAAGGTAGGGTTAGTCACCACTCAACCTACTTCGTGGATCACATTGACAATCACTCATCACAAAACGAACACACAAGGGTACTTGTCAACCTTGTGTTCGTAATCTCCCCCTTGATGAGTGCATTGTCAACACCAATACACGAACAACTTGAGCAAAAGAAAAAGAAGAAGAATAGAAAAACAAGGAGCTCAACCAAATAACCAAAAACCAAAGAAAAGTCAAAAACAGGTCATTTGAAATGAGCAAAAACTTGGTCCCCAAAGACATGGGCAACGGCTCAACGCAACCAAGTAAAATAAAGCTAGCCCTCAAGAAGAGGCAACGGGCTCAACACCACTAGCAAAGCTCAAAAAGGAGAACCTGCTAGACCCTCCAGAAGAGGCAAAGGCTCAACACATCTAGCAAAAGCAACTCAAAAGCAACTCCCCCTGAACAAATGCAATCTCACTCAAAAGAATGCACGAAATGGAGACTTCTCCCCCTTGTTGACAACTTATCCCCTTGTTTACATGGTGAGTGTGACATATCTCTCCCCCTTGTTGACACATGCACTTATCAAGCTAGAGCCCAAGGATTACAACTCTCCCTCAAAACATGCTATGAATGCAGAAATGCACAAATGTAGAAGCTTCAAGATTATAGCAAGTAGATTGAAAAGATGCTCTAGCTGATGCTGTCATGTATATATAGCAACAAATACAAGTGCTAGCAAATGCTCAAAATGACCAAATGAGATGAAATATGTCATTTTAGCAAGTTTGATCAAGTTTGAGCAATTTAAAAGAGGGTTCACCACCAAATGAGCACATAGCAAATATAGACAGGAGATCAACCTTGTGCTACACATGTATGCAAAGTGAACTACCCCAAACAAAGTTCACACATCATGTCATGAGACAAACTTGTGATTTGATCAAATTTTCAATCAATTGAATTTTATCGGAGTTATGCAGCTTATCACCAAAGTTTGTCAAACAAATGTGTGCGGGAGGTTATCGATGCCATCAACACCTAACTTATCGATCATGTCAAGCCTATGCCAAAAGCAATCAGAAGCTTAAGACAATGATCTCGGTATCCATTACAGAGCTCAAGTTCACCCTTAAGTGTAATAAGGAGCTGTCTCGATACTCTGACATGGGACAACAAAGACCCATTCTGATCTTTTCATACCTTGCTTTTTTTAGTTTTAGCACAAATTCAAGTTTCTCAAGCAAGTGTGTAACTCAAGGTATGAGCCATAGCAACTAAGCATATATATGAAGCAAAAGGGTTCTCGACACACCTACACCTGCTAGTTGCCATAAGTAGTGGTGAACATGTTTCAAGTTTCTTCAAGTGTTATTCATGTTCATAAATGAAAGAGGCATTTTTAGCTCATATCAAGAGATCAAAGTGAGCCTAAGCAAAGCACATCATATATATCCATAACATCCCCAACAAGAGCATAGTATCAAGCTAACTACTATAAGGATGAAGCTCAAGATGCAATATGATACATGATGATATGATATGCACGAATGATACAAAAGGTCAAAAAACAGAAACTAAACTGAAAACAAAACCAAAAACTAATGTACAAGAACCACAAACTTCTCTCTTCTAAAAAGGATAACAAACCCCAAGCTCTCCTCGCAAGCGAGCAAACTGGGTTTGGTCAAGGGGTTTAGTGAAGATATCTGCGAGCTGGTTGTGGGTGTCAACATGAATAAGGTCAATGTCTCCTTTCTCATAGTGGTCTCACAAGAAGTGAAAACGAACCTCTATGTGCTTGGTTTTGGAGTGAAGAACGGGGTTTTTGGCTACACAAATGGCACTGGTGCTATCACAAAACAAAGGTACTCGCCTAAACTCTAAGCCATAGTCTCGCAAAGTAGCAACCATCCAAAGCAACTGGGAACAGCAAGCAGCAGCAGCAACATACTCAGCTTCTGTGGTGGATTGGGCTACAGAAGACTGCTTGCGAGAGGACCAAGACACAAGTGAAGACCCAAGAAACTGACAAGTCCCAGAAGTGGACTTCCTCTCAGTACGACAGCTAGCATAATCCGCATCAGAGTAACCGCAAAGAGAAAGAGAGGAGGAAGCCAAAAACCAAAGACCAAATTCGGGTGTGAACCGAAGGTATCTCATGATCCGCTTGACGGCTTGACGATGCGATGTGCGCGGTGAAGACTAAAAGCACGCGCACAAGCAGACCGCGAACTGGATGTCCGGTCTCATTGCCGTCAGGTACAGCAACGATCCGATCATGCTTCGGTACTCCTTCTGGTCCACAGCTTCTCCTTCCTTGTCCTCGTCCAGGGCCGTCGTGGTCGACATGGGCGTCGAAAGAGGCTTGGCCTCGCCCATATCAAACTTCCTCAGAAGATCCTTGGTGTACTTGCCTTGGTGCATGAATGTTCCTTCATGTGTTTGCTTGATTTGCAGCCCGAGGAAGAATGTCAACTCGCCCATCATGCTCATCTCGAATTCCCTGCTCATAGTCTTAGAAAACTTTGCAACAAGAGCGTGAGAGGAACCACCAAAAATGATATCATCCACGTAAATCTGAACCAAAAGTGTGTCATTGCCTTGCTTGAGGAGAAACAAAGTTTTATCTACGGAACCCATCTTAAAGCCCTTAGCAAGCAAGAAGGCTTTCAAACGCTCATACCAGGCTCTCGGGGCTTGTTTCAATCCATACAAGGCTTTGTGGAGTTTGTAAACATGGTTGGGATACTTGGGATTTTCAAAGCCAGGGGGTTGTCTCACATACACCTCTTCCTCTATGTACCCGTTCAAAAAGGCGCTCTTCATATCCATTTGATAGAGCTTGAACCCTTTCGAAACTGCATAAGCTAAGAGCATCCTTATAGCCTCGATATGGGCCACAGGAGCAAAGGTTTCTTCAAAGTCTACTCCCTCTTTCTGATAAAACCCCTGAGCCACTAGTCTAGCCTTATTCCTCACCACCACTCCATCCTCACTTTGCTTGTTCTTGAAAACCCATTTTGTACCTATAGGGTGACACTCAGGTGGAGGTGGAACTAAGACCCATACTTCATTCCTCTCAAAGTTTTGTAACTCCTCGTGCATAGCATTGACCCAATCGGGATCAGAAAGTGCGTGTCCAACATTTTGTGGCTTAAAATTAGCGACAAAAGCAGAATAAGCGAAATGTGAGATTTCATATGACCTTGAGCGTGTAACACGCTGACTGATGTCGCCGATCATGGTTTGAGGCGGGTGACGATGCTGGATGTGCCGAGGGGCTTCCCTCAAAGATGTCGCCTCCCCCTCAACAGCTGCTGGGGTCTCCTCAGGTGCAGCCGACGTAGGCTGAGGAGGCAGCTCGTGCGGACCCCATGTAGTGGAAGAAGATGGATCTGGTCCGTGAGCCGAAGTAGTTGTCGTAGACTCGACTGGAACAGCCGAAGAGGTCGGCTCTGCATCTCCCCAATCAGCATCTTCCTCATTCTCCTCAACGAAGATGCTCTCACCAATCTCCTGATCACCTGCACTTTCAAAGACAGGAATGGAACAAGGCATGGTCTCGTCGAAAGTGACTTCACAAGTCTCTACGACTCGGTTAGTTTCAAGATTAAGTACTCGATATGCATGAGAATGTAAAGCATAACCAAGAAAGACACCATCCGAGGATCGAGACTCAAATTTATCTAAATTACCTAGTTTTAGAATGAAACACCTGAATCCAAACACTCGAAAGTGGCTCACCTTGGGTAGTCGACCGAATCGTAGCTCATAAGAAGTTTTCTTCATGAAGGCTCGAAGAAAGATGCGATTAGAAACATGACACGTGGTGTTGATCGCTTCGGCCCAATATCTCCTAGGAGTCCTATGCTCATCGAGCATCGTCCTGGCCATCTCAACAAGGGTCCGATTCTTGCGCTCAACAACACCATTTTGCTAAAGGACATAGGAAGAGGAAAACTGATACTCAAGGCCCAAGAAAGCACAAAAGGTTTCAAAGTGAGTATTCTTGAATTCTGTGCCATTGTCACTGCGAATCGCTCTCATGGCATTCTTAGGGAACTCATTTTGTAACCGAAGAAATAAATCTCGAGCATGTGAAAAAGCCTCATCCTTACCCTCCATGAAAAACACCCAAGAGTAGCGAGAAAAATCGTCCACGATCACTAGAACATACCACTTCCCACCCTCTGACCGAACCCGAGCTGGACCAACTGTGTCCATGTGAAGTAGCTCGCCGGGTTTCTTGGTCATGACTTGATTCATAGGTGGGTGAGAAGCGGCAACCATCTTTCCGTGATGACAAGGGTGACACACCAAATCCTTCTCAAATTTCAACTTGGGCAATCCTCGGATTAGATCAAGTGAGCTCAACCTAGCTAGTAAGTCAAAGCTCAAATGACCAAGTCTCCTATGCCACTTCCAAAGCTCAGAGGAGGATCCAGCCACCAAACATCGAGAAGAGCCAAAGGAGTGAGAAAACTCAGCTCGAAAGACACGGCCAAAAGGAATAATCTGGCAAACAAGAATTCCCTGAGAGTCAAGAACTCGAGACAAGCCGGTCTTAAAGCGCACTTCAAAGCCATCTTGAAGGAGTTGTGAAACAGAAAGCAAATTGAAATGCAAGTTTGAAACCAAAGCAACATCCTTCAAGACAAAACTCTCATTGACCCGAATGGTCCCACGAGAAAGCACTTTACCTTTGCTATTATCCCCGAATGTGATGTACTCCTTACATTGCACGGGGTCGAGGCTGGAGAACCATTTGGAACTTCCGGTCATGTGGCGCGAGCATCTGGAATCAATGAGCCATGTGTTCTCCAGTCCTCCATCCTGCATCAATAGAAAGACATAGGATGAGCAAATGGCACAACACTGGGGTTAGTAAACTGTGAAGGGTACCAGTGTTGGCTCATTTTCTCTAGAAAAGTGTTAGGAAAAACACCAAATATGCCATGTCCTATTTGAGGAAAGCGGGCACCACGTAGGGAAAAACGTGGTCCGCTAGAGCTGTAGGACTAAAAGCCACTGTCACGAGGTACAAAGTCATATTGATCATGATCTAAACCACGCCGGGCACGACCACCATGACCACCGCGTGGTCTAGCAACCTGAGGCCTAGCACCTTGAGGCATTGCACCTCTTGGCCTAGCATTGCGTCTCTGAACAGGAGGCACATGTACGCCATGGGGCGGACGGTACATGTTCTAGTTGTTCAACTCATACTCCCGCCGCTCATCTCTCTTCCTCCTGAAGCAAAACTCAACAAGGCGACCATCCCTATGGCAATAGTCACAGTGATACCTCACCTCTCTCTTAGGTGGTTGTTGGCTCAATCTCTTGTGGGTATGGTTCACTCTTGGTAGCTTTTTTGCTTTAGGAAGGGGATCCTCAGAGACGTTCGGTAGAGTTTCAAGTGGGTTTCTGAGATGGTTTGATTTTGAAACCCAAACTTGTTTCTGAGGTGGAGCTCTTGGAGGTTCTTCAAACACTCCATCTTTCACAGTGGGTTCAGTAGGCTTAGGTGGATTGATCTTGATCAATTTGGGAGTAGTGGAAGGTTTCTCACTTGGGCTCAAACCACTGAACTCACCAACTTTGCCATAGACATTTTCACCCTTCTCACCTAGAGCAAAGCCTACTCCCGATGTCCTAGTTCCCCGTCTAAACTAGCTTATCATCATGCCCAACTGCGGTTCACTACAAGACACCCAATTCAAGATGGACCAAAGGTATGTGTTGTCTTCCTCGGATCTCATCTTGTCATGCCTGCAAGACTCAAGCTCCAACACCAAACTCTCATAACGTGCACACTCAACAACAGTGCTATCTGAACTGGCCTTCTCAAGAGCATGGATCTTGGCATTCTTCTCTGCCAGCTCAGATTGCAAGCCTGAACAAGACTTGCACGCACCCAATAAGCTAGACCTAGCCTTCAGCTCATTGTTCTCATCTAACAAGGCAGCATACTTAGATTGTAACTCAGAAAAGTTAGTCATATGAACAGCACATTCATCGCACTCAACCTCATTAGACACATGAACAACAAGCTTCTTAGCTTCCTCAAGTTCTTTCTTCATAACTTCTAGCTTGTCCTTAAACTCTTTCCTCTCATGAGTAGCACGTTTCAGCAACTTATCTTAACTCATCAAAGTATCGGTCATGATATCAAGCTCGGCAATAAGAGCGTCGACGGAGGGTTTTACCTCGGTAGAGTCATCGTCGCCAGGAAGCATGTCCTTGTTGGGCTTCACACCTTCATCCATGGCCATGGTGCAGTAGCCTCCGTGGATGGACTTGGCGACGAAGCAAATCTCGGTCAACTTGTCCTCACGCCTCTTCTCAGACTCATCATCGCTCGAGGGAGAAGAAGACCAGTCGTCGTCGGTGTCATTGTCGAGGTCGCTGAGGGAGGCGAGGAAGGCGCGCTCTTGAGCCTTGGCCTTCTTGAAGTACTTCTTCTTCAGCGCCTCCTTATCAAATCCTCCCTTCGACTTGTGCTTGGAGGTGTACTCGCGCTTGTCCTTGCACTTGCTGGAGTCGTATTTGTTGAAGGAGTGCTTGTTCTTCTTGGGGCAATGGGCGACAAAGCGGTCAGGATCTCCATAGTCGTAGCATCCTTCCTTTAGACCACCACCACGTCGGCGATTCAAGCAGTTGTTGTGAAACCGCGAGAACCGGCTGATGATCAACGCCAGCTCGTCGTCCCCAAGACTCTCCATCTTTTCCTCTGTGACAGACACCAAAGAAGACAAGGCAAAAGACACCTGTGAAGGGTTAGCCAAAGAACTTGAGCCATTACCTGAGACCAAGGCCATAGTCGGTGCAGAGGGATTCTTGAGCTTGGCTTGGGTCTGGTAGTCGATCTCGGTGGACTTGAGCTTGCTGAAAAGCTCATCCACAGTGAGGGTCTCATACCCCAAAGACTCAATGATAGCGGTCACCTTCACATCCCATACCTTCCGATCTAGGGCATATAGAAGCTTGAGTTCCCCCTCGTGATCGTCATAAGGTAATTGTGCCTTATTTGCTCGCATCTTGTTAACGATGGTCTGAAAACGAGAAAACATGGCATCGATGGACTCGCCATCAAGCTGGGTGAAGTTCTCGTACTCCCTCTTGTACGTCTCGTAGAGTCTGGTTTTGACTTGTGCGGTCCCCTCATGATAGCTCTGAAGCCTCACCCAGATCTCCTGAGCAGTAGTACAATCGGAGACTCTTTCGAACTCCTAAAGAGAAAGACTCGAGAAAAGAACTACGCGAGCTCTGCTATTAGCGTTGTGTCGATCTTTTTGATCTTGCGTGACACGAGCACGGGGTTCAAGCACAACGTAAGTAGCATCCTCGCAAATCTCCCAAACAAGCCAATCAATCCCCTAGAGATGCGTGGACATGCGGATCTTCCAATAGGGATAATTTGTTCCATCGAAGAACGGTGGTTTGCCAGAACCACGCTCCATGTTGCCTTCGTGGATCACGGACCGATTAAGGTGGAATGATCCTTAACCGGCTCTGATACCAATTGAAGGATCGGAAATGACGACCAGAGAGGGGGGGTGAATGGGAGCCTCAAAATTCTTTCAAAACTTTGGTCCTCGGCTCAAATCACAAACCCCAAGAGGCAAACATAAACACTGTGATGACCACGACCAGAGAGAAGGGTGGAAGTTCCCTCGGAACACAACGGATCACCATAAAGCGAGCGGAGCGAGCACCGAACCAATAGACAAGAAAATGAGACTTTCCACTTCTATTGAAAAGAAGCGAGGTCCCAAATCTTGGAAACTCAAGCCAACCAGTGACAGAAACACCTAGATAAGATCTACGGAACGATAGAAAGCCAATGCAACAATCGTTAAAAGAAACGGAGCTCAAACGACAAAAACACGGAAGAAAAAAACACTAGCACTGGTCAAAGCCGGCTTAGCCGAGTTGGAGGGCCAGCCTAGCCAGGTTGTCTCTCTGCAGTGTCCAAACTCGGCCTAGCCGTGATGAAGAGCCAGCCTAGCAGGGTTTGAGGGTCAGCCTAGCCGAGTTGGAAAGTCGGCCTAGCCGGGTTACCTCTCTACAGTGTCCAAACTCGGCCTAGCCGAGATGAAGAGCCGGCCTAGCCGGGTTTGAGGGTCGGCCTAGCCGAGTTGGAAAGTCGGCCTAGCCGGGTTGCGAAGAACATAACACGAGAAAAACCACCTCCAACCAAAACTCTCCCAATTTGTGGCCAAATCTTCACCAACTGCCACGAAACTTGGTGATCATAATCACAAGGCAGTAGGGGAGCTACCTCTAAGAGGTCATCACCCAATTTGATGCCAATCAATGGGAAATCGAAGGGGCACGAAAAACATCGGTTTTTGCAACCTAGACCAAGAAATCGCCCGATCTACTTGCTCGTGAGAAATTGATGGATTTCCTTCGGTGGAAAGATTCTACTCACGTCATAGCACGAATCAAGGCAACAAAAACGAACCAAAATGGTCTAGAAACGACGAATCGAAGGAAGAACTAGAGGGGAGAAAACGAAGAACACGAAGAACACATCATGAACTCAAAAATTGATTTCTCCGCCGAACACCGGAGGACACCGGAGGATTCAGGACCTCCTTCCCTCAAAGATTCATGGTTCTTACACTAATCGGTGGATTAGTGGACCTCTCTCTCTCACACAAGCAACTAGAGGAGGAAACCCTAAAGGAGAGAATGAAAATGGAGGTGAGGGAGATGGGGGCTCCCTCATCCTATTTAATAGGGCTATTATACATTCCCAGTTTTGCCCCTGGATACAAAAGAGCCAAACCATTTAGCCCAAAGGCGTAAAGGTCCAACCCTGTGTCATCTTCATCCGACGGCCACCGCGCCTCCTCACCGGTAGCTTCGCCTCGACGCGAACTCCCCGATGCCGCCACGTGTCATCCGTTCCTCCTCGGAACCTCCGCCCGGGTTTTAAGGCCCAAACCCGTAAACCCGCCTCCGATGGTTTTAAGGCCCAAACCATCAAACCGCTCCGCGAGTAGCGTACTCCATACGCGTCCCCCGCCATCCGACGCGTGTCACCTCCACAATCAACACAGTCACTCTCATGTCTTCTCGTACTTGTCGATGTCCTAAGTGTCAGCCAGCGCGGCTAGCCACCCAGCCTCCGGGTCCCTCGGTCTAAGCCTCACGTCCGTCCTTCACCCCTCAGGTCCATCGGCACGGCACGTCCTCCTTGACCTTCACCTCGCCGTCGGCTACCGTCTCCGTGCTCCACACCTGCACAACACAAGCCAAGAGACATGTCGCACACAAGGCTTTCGCCAAGGTAGGGTTAGTCACCACTCAACCTACTTCGTGGATCACATTGACAATCACTCATCATAAAACGAACATACAAGGGTACTTATCAACCTTGTGTTCGCATATCTGCTGTGTAATTTTGATTGTGATCTGACTGCTGAGACGAGGCCGGCAGTGCCGCCCTCCTTGGGCGGCAGTGCCACCCTGTGCTTCAACAGTCAGATCTTGTGTGCTTGAATAGATACATTCTTTCTTATGCATCATGTTTATTCTTGTGACACCATGTTCAGCACCCCACAACAGGCATGGATGTAGGGGGAGGCCCCAATACAGCTAAAAATATAAAATTTTGCCTTAAATACCAATTTGAGAAATTAAATCTCCATTCATATTTTCATGGGGAGGCTCCTACATCCATGACTTGAGAATCTCAGTTATAATTTATATATCTTTATAATCTCTAATTGGGTTGTCATCAATCACTAAAAAGTGAGAGATTGTAAGTGCAATCAAGACCTATTATGGGTTTTGTCGTTGATGACCACCAAATTAGAGGACTAATGAGATTTGTCGAGATGACAAGCAGAGAAACAAAAAATGAGAATGATGTACAGGTTGCAGGTGCCCCTAATTACAAAAGATGGCTGGACTTAACTTAAGGAGGTTTAAATTTCTTTATGTTTTGAATTTGAGTTAGGAAATACCGCACAATTAAGGGAGACTCGAGGACTGTTGGTCAAATCCTAGAATAACATTCTCATACCCAGTCAAAATAGCTAGCCAAAAATCTCCTGATTCTGTTTTGGCTAGGGTAGCAGTGCCGCCCATAAACGACCGTTGGGCCCTGGGAGGGTATTTATACCACTAGACCCGGCCCACAACGGTCATCTTCTTTCTCTCTCGGTTCATTTCGAGAATAGATAGACCATAGCTCTCTCACTCCCTCTATTGTTGCTCCTCCATCCTTTCAAAATCCCAAATTCAAAATCCTACTTTCAAAACTACTGAGAATTTGAAGTTGGTCCAAAAAGCAAAGTTGGAGATCTCGAGAAGTTGAACAACTTTTGTTTTTGAAGTTTTTGAAGTTGCAATGAAAATTTGGGAGTAATTTGAAAAAAAACAGAAAAAGAAGAAATGAGGTGGTTTTTAGTATCTACAGTAGACCCGGGGAGCAGCTTGCCTGCTTCTTCACCGCCGACGTCCTTCTCGGCGTTTCCAATGCCTGGACGCGTGGTCGACCGCGTGTTTGAGTCCACGAAGCTGCTGGCGAGTCCTCAGCGTCTCACCCTCGTCTATTTGAGCCATAGCCAGTCGCCAGCTTCTTCTTTTCTTCCTTCCGCCGCCATCACTGTGCATCTCTGTTCCGCCGTGCCACGCTACTTCCGCTGAGCACCAGTCGCCGCAATTGCCCGCGCCACAAGCTCCGCAACGCCTTGGCGCACTTGCTGAACCATCCCGCACAGCCTCACTTCACTTAAGCCATCCGCGCGCCACCGTCTTCTTCCCCGCGCACGGACAGAGCTCTGCCGTGCACCACCTCGCCGTGGCTAGGCCACTCGGGTGGTGTCTTCTTTCAATTGATTCTTGTTTTGAGCCTTCCTTGGTTCCCTGTTGCTTATGCGCTTGACCGTTGATCCAATCGTGCCAGGTTCGACCGGAACACCGTTGTCTTCCTCAGTTCACACCGCCGCCATCACCGCCGCTGCGGTCGAGGTTGCTCCAATCAGCTTTAGCTTCAACCAGCCCGTGTTCTAGGGTCGCGGTAAGCTTTCAAAGCTTCCTGTGTCGTTTGTTTGATCGCTACCGCGCCCTAGCCGCCGGTCCGCGTGCTCGCCGGTGAGCCCTGCTCTATTTCACCGCTGCGCACGTGGCTGTGCTTGTTTGGAGTCGTAATCGATTCGGTTGTCTTGCCATTCATGTTCGTCGGAGTGTGGTGAAGCTACCGATGCCTTCGCCGTCGCCGGAGAAGCCTCCGTTCGTCGTCTCTGCCTCGCCGGAGCTATGCCGAGCCACCATGGCCACCACCGTGTCGTCTGTCGTGCTTCGCCCGTTCAATCGGTTAGCCCGGGGAATGCGCGTAGCTGTAGGAGCGAGTTCCACCGCCAAAGACCTCGGCACCGGCGAGATATCGTCGGTCAACGGCCGGAGTCGCCGTGGTCAGCTCCGGCTAACCATTGAGGGTCACCCTGTCAGTGACAACAGTGAAAGAAAAATGAATTTCTCTTTTTCCAGAAATGTTAAAACAGTGCTAAAACTTGTTTATTTCATAACAAAATAACTATAGCTCCAAAAATTATGAAAATTTTTGTGTAGCTTCTTTGTGATGATGTCTACCTAGAAAAAATATGAAACCTAGCATTTGGATAGTTTTGACATGAGATAAAATTCCCAAATGCAACCTCTATGAATTTTATAGGCCAAAATAAATATCATAAAATTGTGAAATTTGTTTTGCCACTGTTTAATGATGTAATAAACCTTCATAAAAATTTTAGGATTAATTTGATGATGTTTAATTATATCCTTAATTATATGCTTAGTTAATTAGTTAATAAATATTAAATGATTAGCATAAATCCTAAAATGAATTGGGTGTATTTTAGAGTTGATTGTGGACCTTAGAACACCTTTATATTTGTTGTTTCATGGCATATAATTGTTTGTTTTGTATGCTCATGATCGATTGGAGATAATAGAAAACTAAAAATGCTTTTTAGTTTAATTAAGTTTTCCATTAGTTGATGCATGTATGTGATGTTGATTGCCCTTTTTGGATGCAACCTCTTGGATAAAAAGATTAAGTTAGTAAAAGATGGTACAGGTTGAGTTATACATTTTCTTATACATTGCTTGTACATATCTTTTCATGATGTAGCTTTAATTAGTAAGCGTGTATGTTAAGTGAAACCATAACTTGTAGGTTTATCTTGATATGCCTTGTTAGCTTAGTATGATGAGTTAATGTAATCCTAGCTTTGCCTTGTTTGCCTCTTGTAATGTATGTTATGCATAATTCCTTGTTAAGTTCATGATTAGCTTGTTAAGTGGTTAACTAAAAAGTGCTTTATGTTGATTACTTGTAATTGTACCGTGAAGGAAAGTTATACTCAAGTTAGTTAATCCTGTTATGCTTTCACCAATGCACTTCCATGCATCATGTCATGCATTCCATCATGCTAACGCATGCATCATTTTATTTACGTGTAGTACATACGTGAGTGAAAAGGTTCGTGTTGACCAATCTTCGGATGAGTGTCATCATTCAATGGTGCTCATGTTGATCAAGTGTTGAAAAAGGTTCATCCATCTGTGGTGTTGATACCAAGTCTAACTCCTGTGACCCTATGTGGTAACTAACCTTCTCTGCAACGCAGGCAAGTCCCGAACATACAACCACTCTTCTGTTTTATAAATGCTTTATTACACCTTAAGTCTAGTGTAATGTGCATTAGGTTAGTAGGAGTTGCTCGATACCGTTGTTGCATGATTTCCTTGATCTATACTTATATACAGATGATATCCCACTAGTACATATAAGTCGATCTCTTATGCTTAGTAATGCTTAGACTTCGGTAGAAGTCGAATGGTGATTTCATCGTTCGCGAGAAATAGGTTTATCTTTGCTTCTCCTGACCTAATGACAGGTCATGAGAGCATATGAATAAGAATATGGTAATATTAAGTGAAGACTGGGCAGGTGGCTTACATCGTGAAATGAGTCGATATAGTGCTCCGCCTGTGTCGGTTAAGAACCGTACCGTTGTAGGTCTGCCTGTGTTTTGAGACTTTGCAACTAATCACATGCTCCGGTAAGTCTAAGACCTTGGTAATTCTATCATGTGAACGACCGACCGTGCAATAGGAGTGGAGAGATGGCGAGAGTAGTGTGTACCCTCGTGGCCAAGGGCTAGATTGGAAGCGTACTGTACTCTCGGGTGGTGCTGGACCCAGTCACGTTTTGGAGGATCCGGGTGAAGATTGATATATGTAGGTTTGAGTCCTACATATGTCATGTGGTTAGGGATCCCCAGCTGGGTATAATCGATTCGGATCGTCATTGCTCCTTAGTCATGGAGACTCGATCACCTGACCTACATCGTAGTTAACAATGGAACCTGGTGATTATAGAAATGAGGTAAAAAGATGGATATGAGGTGTGATGCTTAATACAAGTGATTAAGATAGAATAGATGCAAATGTATCTATAATAAGCTTCACTAAAATTAATGCTAATACTTGACTAAAACATTGAAAGTAAGGATCCACTTATAGTAACTACTTTCCTTAAGCCAGCATATCCTTAGAGTTTTTTTTCTTTCGTCGGGTAAGTCTTGTGGAGTGCCCTCATGTACTCAGGCTTTGTTAACCCCTGTTGCAGGTGCTGACTGGTGCTACTAATTAGGTCATGTCTGTGGGATTGACGTGATATGGTTGTCCTCTCCTGACTTAGGTGCTCTACCTAAGTTGTCTTCTGTAGTTCTACTCGACTTCCACAATTAAAGTTAAGTTATAAAAGTAACTTGTTTTTTATATGTAAAATACTGTTTTAAATTCTTTCGCACTCTAATGTAAAATTTTGTAGCACATGCTGTAATGTTGTAGTTACTCCTTTGTTGATCCTGTGTGAGTTGTAAAATGTGGATAATTTGGGTTTTCCGAGGACACCCGACAAACTTCTTATGTTATCTGGTTCTCGTGCACAGCAGTTAGAGGTCGTTGAGACAAGGATAGATGCATGTGGGCCATATAATTTAGGAGGTTTTGCCACACATCTCTCAAGCAAATTCTTGATTCCAACCATCAAAACTTGAGAGAAAAGGCAGCAAAACTCGATTGGAGAGCAGATCCACTGATTCCCAAAGTCTAAGAGCATTGGTTCACGTTTGGCCAGCCGTTCTAGGGTTTGTTACTCTTAGAGCTTGCTCCTAGCCGGCTAGGTGTCGCCTTTGAGCTTGTCAACTCATATGGCAGCCTTGGAAGGTTTGTAACCTCATTCTTGAAGCTAAAAAATCACCCCTCATCTCAAGAGTTCATTCTCTTGATTTGAGAACGAGGGTAGGGTAAGCTTTTGTGGCAAGCCTAAGTCTTTTGTGGCTTCCTCAACAACGTGAACTTAGCCAAACCTTGGTGGTGAGCTGAACCACGGGATAAATCTTTGTGTCTCGTGTGTTCTTGCTGGTTCTTATTCTTACTTACCCAGTTTTAGGGTTCGTGAGCTCGATCTACTCTTTCGCTAGGGTTTTGTGGTATTCGGTCTTTGAGCTGGACTTTATCTTCATTTTGTAAGACTGTGTAGCTCATAGATTCAGTTTACCATCTGCAAAATCTCATTTCTGTCTAAGCATTATTCGTAGGCCAGTAGTGTCGCCCTGTCTATTGACAGAATTTGGAGTTGAATTTTCAGAGGCCTATTCACCCCATCTAGACCTCCTTAACCTTCCGGGAGATCCTACAGATGGTGATCAATAGCCTTGATAATAGTTTTGGGAATATTTAAAGCTGACATGTAATGAAGGGGAAGAGAGCTGAGGATAGCGGTGACAAGAGTTAGACGGCCGGCACGGTTGAGAAGAGAGGCGCGTCAACCAGAGAGGTACCTATCGCAGGATGAGATGAGCGGGAGGCAGTCATTAACAAAGAGATTGTGGGGAGAGAGGGGGAGACCAAGGTAAGTTTGGGGAAAGGTGGAAATAGTGGTTCCGAAGATGGTAGCAAGCTCTCGAGTAGTATAGTCAGAAATGCCAATAGGAAGGAAAGTGGTTTTGTGGTAGTTGATGGAGAGACCAGTAGCAAGCTCAAACATTTCCAAGACATGTTTCGCCTCAAGGACAGAGTCATGAGAACTATGAAGGAAAATAAGCGTATCGTCTGCATATTGAAGAACTGGACAAGGATCACTAGGAACCAGGGGGTGTCGAAGCGAGGAGGAAATACGAGGATGTTGAAGGAGGCGACGGAGAACATCAGCCACAATAATGAATAAATAGGGGGAGAGAGGGTCGCCCTGCCATAGGCCCTTCCGACAGTTAATCGATTGACCTAGAACACCATTGAGTAGCACATAAGTTTTTCCAGCCTCTAGTAAACTAAGGATCCATGAGCACCACTTGTCAGAGAAGCCTCGGAACTGGAGGATTTGCATGAGACTATCCCACTGTACGGAATCAAAAGCCTTATGAAAATTCAGCTTAAGGATGATAGTGGGAGCATTCTGTTTGTAGCAGCAATGAAGGAGATTAGTGGCATAGGCAAAGCTTTCAACTAGGCACCGACCAAGTACAAAACTGGATTGGTCCCTGCTAACCAGAGATGGAATTAGCGGCTGTAGGCGGGTAGTAACAACCTTTGAAATCCCTTTGATGGTGCAGTTTTGCAAAGCAATTGGCCGAAAATAAGAGGGAGAGCGTGCATTGTCTTTCTTTGGCAATAGAACAAGGTAGGACCAGTTGATCCGATCAAGCTCAGCAGAGTGATGGTAAAACGAGTCAAATAAAGCATAGATATCAGGGGAGGTGACACACCAAGAGGATTTAAAAAAGGAAGGACCAAAACCGTCTGGCCCAGGGCTAACGTTGGCATGCATTTGCCAGAAGGCTAAGGAAATTTCAGAAGTGGAGAAGGGAACGTCCAGGCAATCAAGGGTAGGGGTGCTATCGGGGTAGATGTCACAGAGCCAAAAATTCCAAGTAGTGTGATTGGGACAACCAAGTAGATGCAAATAGAAAGAAGGGAGAACTAGGGCTTTCTGATTGTGACCCGTCAGATCAGATCCATTGTGTTCAATAATTTGGATCTTGTTGCCATGCAAGCGTTGGTTGGCACAAGCATGAAAATACCTTGTGTTCTCGTCTCCTTTGATAGTTGCACGAACTTTACTCCGCTGTTTCCAGTGAGTTAGTTTAGCCTTCGTGACACAGCCTAGAACACAGACAATAATGGAACGAAGGTTGAGTTCAGAAGTGGCAAGATGGCTTAATTCCTCAATGTGGTCCAAAATGTTAATAACTGGCTTGCAGTCCGTCTCCTGCACAATGTTTGGTCTATTTTTTCTCCATGCTCTGAGTTCAGCTCTGGTAGTCTTTAGCTTGGCTGAGATAGTAGCAGCAGGGTTGGTGCCTAGACCTTGGGTAGTCCAGATATTGGTAATGAGCTCACTGAAACCAGCTGCATGGATCTAGTGATTTTCAAACCTGAAGACAATTGATCTTGGGACTGATGTGGAGACTTCAATCTTCAGTGGCACATGATCAGAGGTGGTTCGAGTTATAGATGATAAGACAGTGTTGGGAAGGCTCTCGTCCCAAGTGAGGTTGATAAAAAGCGCGGTCGAGCCTCTCAAGAGTGGGGGTTGCACGCCGGTTAGACCAAGTGAAACGTCTATCCAGCAGAGGGAGCTCGATCAAGCAAAGGTCATTGATAAAGTCGTTAAAAGATTCAACTTCCAAGAGGCAAAAATTGGAATTGTTCTTTTCATGGCAATAACGAATCATGTTGAAATCCTCAGCGATCATCCACAGTGTAGTCAAAGGAGAAGAGATGGATTTGAGTTCAGCAAGAAAGTAAGGACGAAGATGAGGAGAGGAGGGAGCATAAATGTTAGTCAGGAACACGGAGGCATTAGTGAGGGTCGACTGAAGATGAACAGAGAAGGAGTGAGGTGAGGAGTAGGTGCCAAGGCAAGAGAAAGAATTGGAGGACCAAGCAGTAAGGATGTCACCCGAGGTGCCATCCGCGGGAACATAACCAACGGAGTCAAGGCGAAGAGGGAGGAAGGAGCGAAGCTTAGCTTGGGAAATATTAGCAAGCTTTGTTCCTGCAAGAGGGCGATCGTTGGATTAGCAGATAAGAGCTCAACGAGGTCATCACCACATTTGACACAGTCACCCAAGCCTCTAACATTCCAGCGGGAGATTGAGAAGGTTCTATTCATAAAATTGGTGACCACCGGAGACAGTCGTCGCAGTGACAAGGCTTGACTGCTCCTCCGTGGCACCACAGGCCAGAGCGCTATCATCACCAGAAGGAGAAGTAGGATCAGAGAGGAGTTTGGAACAGGCAAGAGCAACGCGGAGGCGGCGAGATGCACCCGAGAAGTCAAACTTGGCCGTTTGGACGCAGGCCGCCTTGGTAGCAGGGAGTTCAAAGTTTGGCTCCTCCTTAGCCATGAACCTAGTGCTGCGACGAAGTTTGTGGGCACTGTCTGCTGCACGCTTGCGCCTTGCACGGCGCTTGCGAGCCAGGCTCTCATGCTCCTCAGGGTCATCATCCTTGTCCTTGTTCGTGTCCTTTGAAGTGCAATCCATCTCTCCACCCCCATGTTAGTCCCAGCCTCCAAATCATTAGCACGCTGAAGTTCCGGCACACCGCCCACTCCATACCAAGGAAGAGAAAGGAACGGCCCGACCAAGCCAGGAGTAGGAGCAGCGTTGGTTGTGGCATTGTTGGGGTAAGGGGGATCACACCTTGTGTTATCTGGACGAAGGTTAGGAGTGGTGGGGGACCGAGCGTAGGCGGGTGGCTGGGTGTGGAGAGAAGTAGAGGCGTAGGTGCCGAAGGAATGATTAGACATTTTTTGGGTGAGGGATAGCTTTGCATTGGAAACTCTTATGACCAGACCGATAGCAACAAGCACATTTTACAGGGTCCCAACAATCGTCGACAAGATGATCGAAGGCCAAACATCTGAAGCATCTCTTGGTTGTCCTCGTGTTGCAGCTAGACAGAAAGATGGGAAGGCTAGCAGATTTCTTCAGCGGAGCATGCAAGGCATGTGTAGAGATGATAGCAACAGTCTCACTGGCGGGGGAGGAGGTGGATCCCAGCTGGCTGCCAGAGGGGGATCCAATGTCCATGGTTTCAGAATACTTCTGGGCGTGGCCAATAACAGTCGATTCAAGATTTGAAATGGCGGCCGTTGTTGACCAAGAGGAGGTAGCCGACGGAGCTTTGTTGAGAGTTGTGGCCTCATCACCATGGATGTTGAAGATCACACCATCAAGAGCAAACACACCGATTCTGATAAGTAGTGCTCTCACCATCTCGGAGGCCATGGAGGTAGAATACGTGAAGGGCTCACCAGCGGACACACAGAACGACTCGAGCAAAGCACAGAAGTGGAAGTTCAGAGCGGAGGCGACGAACTCAGGGGACGAAGGAGGTCCCCTGGTTGATTGGGAAATCCAGATCACCGAAGAGGAGAGAATAGCAGGAGCAAGAGGCCTAACAACCGGACAGAAAAAGTTTTGCAAGACAAAGGTTTGAAAACTCATACTCGGTTGAGTAGACCAATCTCCCTTGACTGCAACGAGCGCATTCGCCTGGCGTCGTCGAGGATGACCACGGGAGGGAGTGGAGCGGGGCGGCGCGGTCCGGACATGTAACACAACTTGCGCATCGTTGGCGGATGCGCCCTATCTGAGGCTGTCAACTCGGTCTGCCTAGTCAGGCCTTTCGTCGAACACTTGGCGAGCTAACCCATGCCGCAACCCACGGGGACCGTGGAGGCTGGCACACCGGGGCCCGTCGGTCGAGCGGACAGCCGGTGCTCCAACCCTGAGCATGCCCGCAGCCTCACAGGCCTCGGAGCCAAAGGGAAGAGCGGGAGGTGGCTGTCTGGGCGGAGGAGCAAGGGAGACAGCGACCCAAAGCAGAGGAGGTGGAAAGGGGGGCGAGGCAGGCAAGCCGCAGCCTTGAGTCCCGGGGGCGCGGAGGTGGCCGGCGGGGCACAGGCAGTGGCCGAGGGCGCTGGGGCCGTGGGGGCTGCCGGCGAACGGCAGGATTCGCCCGGGAGAGGAGGTGGGTGGGAGGAAGGCGGAGGCATCCTCCCCTGTCCTGTCTGCGTGTTCTACCACGGATGGGATGATTCGTCAAGGTCCTTCTTTGATGAAGTTGGTCTGATTAGCCATCAGATAAATTCCTACAATGAGTTTGTCTCGCATGGGCTCCAGGAGCATTTTGATTCGCTGGGGGAAGTGATTGTTGAACCTGGCTATGATCCTTCAAAGAAAGGATCAGTTGTCTGGAAGCATGCCATCATCAAGTTTGGGAGAGTGAAGCTTGAAAAGCCTGTGTTTTGGACTGGCAAGGATGAAGGTTCTGTTGATTTTAAACCTTGGCATGCTCGTCTCCAGAATATGACATATGCTTCAAGACTTATAGTAGAAGTGAATATTCAGGTCCTGACTATTTTCATTCTTTTACATGCCCATTACTTGTTCTTTATATATGCCATGGTTTTCCCAAGAAGACGTGCCACCTGGGTGAACTATAAAATCAGTGACGAGGAAAAAAAGTTTACAAAAATGCTTGAATATGAATGACATGACCCCATGTTATTTATTGTAAACAGCGTAAGATTCAGTCCTTTTCTTATAAGCTAAACCCATAAACCAATGCCTTGGCCACCGAGCAATATTGACGTGCCTGCATTTCATTTGCTTGAATTTCCCTGGCACCCTAATTAGTAATCAGTATAGCATAGTTCTAAATGATTGAATATTAAATAAAGCAGCCTAGGACTGGATGGGTGATTGGTGTTTTGAGGACATCCCATCAGTCATCAGCACTATAGTTATTCTTGTTTTCTCCATTTGATGGATTCCATTTGAAGAATCTATTACATTTACTTATTCCTTATGTATGATGAAGCTGGAGACATGTACACCTTGGTACTTGTTTTGGTGTCATAATGTTACTCCCATTTGCTTAGGTTTTATGGTCACCTGATTATCTGTGGGTTATTTTTCATTGTACCAGGTTTATTCTTTGGAGAAAAGTGACAAATCTAAAACAGGAAATGATGGTTTTGTTCAAAAAAGGGACTTCATGAATGAAACTCATTGGATATTTATTGGCCTCCTTCCGGTTATGGTGAAATCAAACTTATGTTTGTTGCATAGTCTCAAGGAAAGTGAGTGCCTGTTCGATGCAGGTGGATACTTTTTGGTCAAGGGAATGGAGAAGGTATAACTCTGTGAGCTCTGTTGTTAATGTATTATGTAGGATGATTTAATTATTAACTTTCAAGTGTTCTTTTGTTGCTGGTATGGGACCATAGGGCTGTGAACTTTCTTAGAACCCAGTCAGCAAAATTGTGCAATGTGCATTACTGGTAGCTCATAAGAGGGAGAAAAATGTCCAAATATGATTGTAGCTATATAAACACAGCATTCTATCGTATCGAAGAAAACTTTGGCACAACAGTCATTTGAGTTGGTCTCCTCCTGGTGCCATATGCTAGCTTCTTGTGTTTAAGCTATATATAGGTCTAAACCTATGCAGCCGTGTATCAGTATCGGGCGGATATGGATGCACGGATACGACATTTGTCTAAAAAATCCGATACATGGATACGTTTTATGATTTTTAATTAAATAAATAATAAAACATTAAATTATAAAAGCAATAGCAGCCAAAAGAAAGTTTGACATTACCCTACAATATTGGTGTTTTCCTCTTTTCCAATTTTTGAATCAACCAAAAATCAAGATAAGCGTCTCCATTCACTAATTTTCCAAATAAAGAAGTTCATAAATCACTATAGTAAAACATAGAAGTTCAGTGTATGAGCTCTGGCCTTGGTCATTGGCGTCATTGGCATAGAAGTATAGAACGGAGCACTAGCACCAGTACTACTCGAATTTGTTGGTGATGCCATTTGCCATCTTGTTGCGACTGGGAAAAATCGTGGACGAAACACAACAGAGTGCGCTAGATCAGGAAGGGGAACAAGGAAAAATCAACAGAGGTCAAGAACTGAATAACATGACTAAATCGAGAATAGAAACTTAGGTCTAAATGAGCTGTAGTGTGTTATTTAGTCATATCTTGGAGATTCTAATAGATTTCAAAGTTCCAGTGATAATTATTTACAGGGACGCTGAGGATCTGCTGATGACATACTCAGATACCATTTCATGATTTCAGATACCCGATTATTTGCTAAGTTCATTTGGAGTTTCCTTTTGGGGTGTGACTATCTGAGTCGTAGCCTTTTTACTACAAAGAGAATGCCCTTTGAATCACATATAGTATTTTTCTTTCATCTAACTATGTTTCTATTGTTGTCATACCTGCAGGTATTCATTGCTCAAGAGCAAAGATGTCTAAAGAGGCTTTGGATTAGTGACCGTCCTTGCTGGATTGTCTCTTTTATGTCTGAAATGAAGCGTAGACGTATATATATTAAACTAGTTGAATCTACAAGGAATGAAGATTTCAGTGGGAGCAAAATCATTTCCATTTCCTTTTTGTATGCGACAATGCCAGTTTGGTTGTTGTTCTTTGCACTTGGAATATCATCAGATAAGGAAGCCTTTGATGTGATAGATATGCAAGATTGCGATGCTTCTGTTATCAACACGATATCTGCAACTATCAAAGAATCTGATGAACTGTGTGAAGGCTTTCGTAAATCAGATAAAGCGCGTCAATATGTTGATGAGGTGGTAAAAAGTTCAAGATTTCCTCCAGCGGAGTCCTTTGATGACTATATTGCTAGGTTTCTCTTTGCTGATATTAGTGGAAATAGAAACAAAGCACTTTTCTTAGGGTACATGGTGAAATGTCTGTTAATGGCTTTTACTGGGAAGCGTAAATGTGATAATAAGGATAACTTCAGGAACAAGAGGCTGGACCTACCTGGTGAATTGCTTGGAAGGGAACAAGAGGCTGGACCTACCTGGTGATTCCACAAGAGGCTGGCAGAGAGACGCATGGTTAAGGTCATTCAAAGAGATTTGAATAGTGACCGTGAGTTACAAGATCTTGAATGTTATATAGATGCATCGATTGTTACTAATGGTCTAAATCGTGGCTTTTCCACTGCTTGTTGGTGCCATCCCTACAAAAGAGCTGAACGGTGCTCAGGAATTGTTTTTTTTTTCTCGAATGCGCACAAGCAATGTGTATCTTTGAATTAGGTAGGAAAGAGGTTTGTGATTACAGGATGCCGTTCCACGGCCGCGTTAGTGTTTTAAGTGCAACTACATTGTGAAATAGACGACATTCATCCATTGAGGGACTGCAGGTCACAGGCGAGCCAGAGCTTCTAGCCCTTCTGCGCCAGCCTGAATCCAGCGATCAACTTCAGCCTTCACCAGCTGCAGGACCTCGTTCACCGTAGAG
Organism: Saccharum hybrid cultivar R570; assembly: GCA_038087645.1. Classification (NCBI taxonomy): domain Eukaryota; kingdom Viridiplantae; phylum Streptophyta; class Magnoliopsida; order Poales; family Poaceae; genus Saccharum; species Saccharum hybrid cultivar. Next base: position 9,146,220 of record JAQSUU010000043.1, on the reverse strand, counting down.
GGTGATTCCCTGAAGCACCGCGCGTTGTGCTCTTTCCAGATCAGCCAGGACACTAGCGCGAACTAGGAGTCAAGCCCTCGGCGCCGATCGCCGGTGAAGAGAGCACGTAGACGACGCCACCAACGAAATGTTGTCGCTGCAGGTTGTTGTGGCATTTGGCGTTGCAGTGCTTGAAGGATGTAGAAGTGCTCAGGAATTGTTGCGGCTCTAAGGAGAACTAATCCTCTTCAAATGATGTCTGACTTGAGGAAAACCCGGCAGCGGGTTGCTTATGCTGGGAAAGCTGGTGATGCAAGATATCCGTAAGTAACTTATTTTTCATCAACCAAGTATTGCATGTCCATCTTGTGCTTTTGTATCTCCTAACGTTGAATGACTTAAAACTAAATCCCTACGTGTAGGAATCCATCCTATTGGGGAAAGCTGTGTTCTATGTCCACTCCGGATGGTGAAAACTGTGGACTTGTAAAAAATCTAGCTGTTACTGCTATTGTTATCTCAAGGGTGGTGCAGCCCTTGATTGAGAGCTTCATTTCTTGTGGAATGAGTAAGCTGAATGACATTCCTACTGAACACATTCAAAGAATGGATAAGATCTTTTTGAATGGCAATTGGGTGGGATCTTGTAAAGATTCAGCTTCATTTGTATTTCGATTGAGGTGCATGAGACGCAGCAGTCTAATTGATCCTCAGGTTCCCTCTCTTTGGTCACTCTCTGCTTTAACTTATTTACAGCCTTTACTAAGATGCTTGGTGTGCAGGTTCCAGATATGCAGTGTTTTGTTTTAGAAGAGTCCCAATTTCCTATCATTGATTTAACAAAATTCAAATTTCATCTTTAGTATACATTGATCCATATAACTTGCTTATAAAGCCTGCTTGAATAATAATGGTTTTCCTTGGCTCCTTTGCAATCTTGATGCTGTCTTATATCTATTTCCTATTTTTTGAGGATAAATGTTTTTAGCAATTTGGTTAATGAGCGAGTATAAATAGGTTAAAACCATTTCCTTTGAAAGTGACCAAGTTGTTATATTAGTTTGTTTATTACCAATTTCCCAAATTGTGTTATCTTTCTTTTCTGTTTCAGTTAACTGCTGAACATTTCCTGCCTATCTCGAATGTTGTGTTTGAGTCATGTAATTTTAGGTTGCATCCTTTTCTCAATGCATAAATGTGAGGATGTTGGTTGCTTGACACCTTCTCAGTACTGCATACTAATATTCCACACCAAGATGTTCTTTATAATGTTTCTTATGTTTCTCGTTTCATCTTATTAGGTTGAAATTAAAAGGGACAAGCACCACAAGGAGGTTCATGTTTTTTTTTTTCTGATGCCGGGCGAATCCTCAGACCCCTTCTTGTGGTTGAGACCCTTAAAAAATCAGAAAACCAAAGGGGCGCTCATTCTCTTTCCAGGAACTAATGCAACAAGAAATAATTGAGTTCATTGGTGTTGAAGAGGAGGAAGATATACAATGTGCGTGGGGAATCAGGCATTTGTTTGAGAGTGAAGGAGGGATATCTAGTTATACTCACTGTGAACTGGATCCTTCCTTTCTTCTGGGATTAAGCTGTGGTATCATTCCTTTTGCAAACCATAATTTTGCTCGGAGAGTATTATACCAATCTGAAAAACACTCGCAACAAGCTATTGGTTTCTCAACGACAAATCCACACATCAGAGTTGATACTCTTTCTCATCAACTATATTATCCTCAGAGGCCTCTTTTCAAAACAGTTGTAGCTGACTGTCTTGGTAGATCAGATTATAATACTTTTGGTAGAAAAGATGACTTTGCGAGACCAGAATATTTCAATGGACAAAATGCAATCGTAGCAGTCAATGTTCATCAGGGGTTTAACCAGGAGGATTCCCTGGTTATGAATAGGGCTTCTCTTCAACGAGGTATGTTTAGGACTGAACACCTCAGGAGCTATAAGGCAGATGTAGAAAACAAGGATGGAACCAAACGACTGAAATTGAAGGAAAAGATAGACTTTGGAAAAACAGAAAGCAAAAGAGGACGTGTTGACAATCTTGATGATGTTGGTGCAAGTCTTCAGACCAATGACATCGTTATTGGAAAAGTCTCAGAGTCTAGAGAAGACCACAGTATTAAGCTGAAGCATACAGAAAAGGGAATGGTTCAGAAAGTATTGCTTTCAGCAAATGATGAAGGGAAAAATTTTGCTGTGGTTACTCTAAGACAGGTAAGGCCTTTTTTGGCTACACCTCATTCCACATGTGTTGGGAACTTGGGATGAATTGGTGTGGAAAATTAACTAATTTTCCACCCCAATCTATCTCAACACGTGGAATGAGGTGGACACGAGTGCATACAAACAAGACCTAAATGACATTTGTCTTAGCGAAAAGAAGTATTAACCATTAACCAATTAGTAAATTCCTTGAATTTTGGCTTCACTTGCAAGCGTACGGACCTTATTTGACAATAGAATGCTGCATTCTTCTCTTGACTGTTCCACTGATTGACAGAAACCATCTGTAGCTGCACTGATTGTCAGTTAAGCCTGTTACCTGTTTTGTGTGCCTGGCATTGTTATTTAACCCAGTAGCTATCTTGCTCCTAAGCGATTATTGTTGGCCTTCTTGATATTCCTTTTTTAATCCAATAAGATTAATGAGTTATCTATGTCTATATTCTTGGCATGCAATTAAGAGGAGATCATGGTCTCATGGATGATTAGAAAGACAAGCATCAGTGTGCGCTCATGGGTTACTTCATCCTTTATGGTTAAAATAAAACTTTTTTGACTTTATTATATTATTACCTCTCTTTTCTTTTGCAACACTTGGCACTATTAACTTTTAGGATGTAACTTCGACACATGCAAATATTTCTAAGTATATATTCTTTGGGTACCATTGTTGGCAATTCTAAAAATGGTAATTTCACACTATTGAACCATATATCTAAAAAAGTATAGATAATTAGAAAATCAAAGCTGACAAGTATTATGAAACAGGGGTAGTACCTTTTTATGGGGTTCAGCACTTTACATGATTCCATTGATCCACCCCACGTCCCTATACCCCAAAAAAGTAATAATAAGAATTTGGCTTCTCCTTGTTCTTGACTTTTAGGAAATGGATGAGCCCAGATAGGCTGCTGGTTGGGCCAGCAGCTCAACTCACCCTTTTCCATTTCCTTAGATTAGATTCCTTCCAACACTTGTAATGTGACTATTCTAATTTTATTTGCGTCCCCACCTTCACATTTGCACCACATATGTTACTTTTTATTGACCATTTAAAGTTTTCTTTGTTGATCTGATTTTAGGTTCGGACACCTTGCCTTGGAGATAAGTTTTCCAGCATGCATGGCCAAAAAGGTGTTGTTGGTTTTCTAGAATCTCAAGAGAACTTCCCATTTACTCACAGAGGTATAGTCCCGCATATTGTGATAAATCCACATGTCTTCCCAACACGTTAAACTCCCGGACAGCTGCTTGAAGCTGCTCTGGGGAAGGGGATAGCATGCAAAGGTACAATGAGATATGCAACACCATTCACCACAGCATCAGTTGATGTTATTGCAGAACAGTTGCACAGGTAAGTGTTTCTTCTTCCAACGGATGAATAGCTGCTTGCCTTATTCAGTAACCCGCCCCTTGCACATGAAACAAATATATGAGACCCTTTCAAAGGGTTGAGCATTTTTAGCCTCTTTTAGTTGAACTTTGTAATTGTTAAGCTTATTAGTGCATCTTATAAGAACCTTGTACGTCATTAATGCACCCATGCTCTCAAGTCTTAACTCTGTTAATACTTTACTGCTTATTACACATACAGAAGAAGAAAAAGAAAGGTAGGGAACTAAAGTACACACGCACGCACAGAATGGCTGGTGGCTAACCGCATATTTTTTATATTGATCATTTGAGTAAACATGTACTGCATTGTTCCTAGTATATCTTAGTTTACAGTAATTTCACATGTATCTTTTTGTAACCTTTTGCTCCAAAATGGTGGAAACACACAACTTTCCTTCCCCTTTCCCTTTTAACTTGTATTTCTATCAGTTGATGCTTATCCTTTTCTTAACCGAGACATCCATAGTGGCACCACTAGATATAAAGCTGAGTGCGCTCACACACTAACATGTTATCAGTGAGGATCTTACTTCAGATAATCAAGTAACTTTGCATGGAATGTATCTGAGAATGAGAATATTTTAGTTATTTTCTTGTGTTGTAGACTTGTTTTCTTCTGTGATTTGTTTAGTTGATCACCAAAATTTTATGTATCTTGTTGCATTGCAGGGCTGGTTATTCACGATGGGGAGCCGAGAATGTTCTAAATGGCGGAACTGGTGAAAGAATGCAATCCTTGGTTTTCATGGGCCCCACCTTTTACCAGAGGCTGATTCATATGTCTGAAGATAAGGTGAAATTCCGTAATACTGGGCCGGTGCACCCCCTCACGAGGCAGCCTGTTGCCGACAGGAAAAGGTTTGGTGGAGTTAAGTTTGGAGAAATGGAGCGTGATTGACTCCTCGCCCATGGGTCAGCTGCCAACCTGCACGAACGCCTCTTCATGCTTAGTGACTTCTCCCAGATGCACATCTGCCAGACATGCGAGCGTGTGGCTAATGTTGTCATGAGGTCTGTCCCCGGAGGCAAAAAGATCCGTGGCCCCTACTGCGCTTCTGCAAGTCTTCGGAGAACATAGTGAGAATCAATGTGCCCTATGGCGCGAAGCTGCTCTACCAGGAACTCTTCAGCATGGGGATCTACCTCAAGTTTGATACCGAAGTCTGCTAGCACTTGTAGACCTGATTGTATCCAGACATCCAGTTATGTACATAAAGTTACCCTATGAGGATATCGTACTGGCAGCTATGTGAAAACTCCTGCCGATGTGTGCTGCTGGCATAGAAGGATGGGCGAGTCTGATGGAGTGCAACGGCACTGGCAGGTGGGTATCTCCAAGCCGGTGTGGGGATCTACCTCTGCTTTGAGAATAAACTCTGTTGAAACTAGAAACCGTGTAGCGTTTATGTGCTGTTTCTCCCTGCTCATGTGATAAGCTATGATCAAGTGAATGAACACTCGTTTCCTGTTTCCTGCTTGAATTGCACTGTTGCATGCTTTTTTGTTTTAAGATTGTGATTTTGTGGAGCACCTGGGATCAGGGTATGTTGCTATTGGATCACACCCCTTGCCACCGGTGATGATCGACGATGTGAGCTAGACAATTGGATCACTGATACGATGACAAGGGAGAAGCCAGATACCCTTTCACACGGTAATATTTCACGGGCTGATGATACACAGGGTGGGCTTTAACAGCCACAGCCGAGACCTGACACTGACCACATGCCTCCACGCACACAAACACACAGCTTCCGTCCGTCCCACTCCTGCTTGACCAGCTGTCGTGAGTTGTGGGCTTGTGGCACATTGCTCCGTAGGGGCTAGGGAATGTTGCAATTGGAGTACCGACTGCTGATTTGTGCGATGTTTCCTAGGTCATCGTGAATCGAGATACTCTAATTATTGAGGGCCCATAGGAATTTCGCAGGATCCACATAGTAATTTCGTACGAATCAGTTCAATTTTATAGAAAAAACCTAGAATTTAGGGGAAAAAAATTCTGCAATCCAAAAGGGCCTGAAATATTAGAAGCATCATGCCACTTGTCCAATGGCATGTTTCAAGTTTGATAAGTTCATACAAAAAAACAATGTTTATGATACCAAATAATAATTTTGGATTTATCATGAAATATGTTTTTATATATTATATATATTTGGTGTTATAAATGTTGATGTTGTTTCCTATAAATTTAGTTAAAATTAAATTGGTATGAATTAGGACAAATATAAAACATCCAGATAATTTTGAGAGCGGGGAGTAGTTTTTAGATGTATTAGGAACCGTGCCTTTAAGGTGCTTTGGATCTTTGATCAGGGGAGCCATTTTTTTTTATCATAACCTTAGTAATTAATAGAGCTTAGAAAAATTACAGAAATTTTACAGCATGCATAGTAAATCTTTGATCTAATGTGCGTTCTAAAACAATTCACTCAAAATCTACTGGTCACCACCATCCTCTTGTTCTAATTTGAAAATAAGAGTTTTCCTATGCTTCCCATTTGCCATTAATTGAAAATGTTTCGTATTCACATCTCCTAATAAGTTCTTTACCTTTGCCCTTTGGTACCATTTGAGTTCCTCCTCTCTCAAGAGTTCTGTAAGTCTCGCATTCAACCCCAAGAAGACAAGGGCGAGTCCTGATCCGAACTTACCACTCTTCCTGCCTGTTCGTTTGGCACACAACATTGTCGTCAGAGCAAGCGTTGAGGCGTGGACTCTCTGCTAATACTGATTTTAATTCAGTATTTCTCCACTGGCTGTTGGTTGGCAAGGTATAAGAACATGACAGTTCCTCTTCCTCCAAAAGTTAAGTACGTACTCCTCTAGATTTTCTTTAAGTTACATATATTATTTGATCATTTTCTTAGTATCTGTTGAGATATCAATCTTAACACAACTTCCTAATTTGGTCTGCATGTACATGCCACTTCTGCAGGTCTGCTAGCAATAACGTAAGTATTTTTTATTTCTCAGTGCTTTATGTCATTTGATTTCCCTCTTTAGCACCAACCATTATGTCATTCTATATAAATGGATTAGTCATATGATTATTAAGGTACTCACAATGATGACTTTTCATTCCCCTAGAAGAAGTCCTACAACTACAGCTGAGATTTTGCAAGATCTCTTGATTTTGGAACTCTCATGAATCCTTCCTACAACAACTATATAGCAGATACTACTGTGCTATTTTTCTTAGGTTTATACAGTCTATGGTTGCTCCCTACAGCAAGGCCATGCTTCTATGTTGTCAGATATTCACAGCGCAGCACAGGTAGGTAACGATCTGTTGACAACAAAAAAATGTCCATTTTGTGAAAGTTGTTAAAATATGTAACGGACTTCATCATTGCGTTCCTCTCGTCGAGACGGTCAAAAAAACATATATGGAACGTCTAATTTGGGGTCCGGATGAGAGAGTTATGCCTCCGAGAAAACATCTGTCTGGGCTACCGGTACTTTCGGTCCAAGACCAGTTGACGCGAAAATAAACTACCGGTACTTCCGGTCCGAGACCGGAACTTCCGGTGTCTGGCAGAGGAAGGCGCAGTTTTGCGCGAAAATGAACTACCGGTACTTCCGGTCCGAGACCGCAACTTCCGGTGGGGACCGGTACTACCAGTGGAGCCTGACCGGAAGTACCGGTAGGTGTTTATTCCGAATCCGACTTTCAGATTTCGAACCGATTTGTTTCTAGATCGGTTTTTAGACATGGAAAACTTGAAAAATAAGCCTTAGAGAGGTATCCTACTGGGATAAGACCACCCCCTCTATATATATATATATAAGAGGATCATGGCCAATTAAGTTCCCATCTATCCAATCGTCATACAAACAAATCAATATACTCCTTTTACCCCTTTTCTCCTCTCCTTCAACCTCCATGCTGTTCATCCCTTGATCCACGACCAAGGATGGCGCCCTAGGCTCGTCGGCCGACCTAGGGCAACCCGGCGACGTCTTTACCCTGACGGGGTCCCTCCCGGGCGAGAGTTTCGACGGTTTCTTTGCTAGTTTGCCTGAAAACTAGCCGGTCCTTCGTCACGTAAGCGTGATTAGTTATCCTTTGGTGGTTTGCTTGTAAACCTTTCCGTGCTTCACCACGAAAGAGTGATATCTTGTTGTGTTCTCCGGTCCGTAGCGGCCCGGGCGTCCAATGTCCTTTCTGGTGTGTGATTCGGACCACATCCAGCGTCAACACACTTTTTGACGACTCCGCTGGGAAAGAATTTGCTCCGGCTCTACTTCGTAGCTGATTCTTCTTGCCCTAGCCTTATTACTCGTTGATCTATCTTCTTGAGCTCATCATTACCGTTGCATCTGGCCCAAAAGGCCAATCGCATCTGGTTTTGACCCCTTGTGATCTTGCTTGTAATTTTGCAACGTGTTGTGCTTGACATTGAAAAATTTAGCAAGGCGGTCAAGTTCTAAATCATAGAGTACCAAGGTGGTTCATCATAAAACTACTATAATTATCTCGAGGTACAACTTGCAAATGCATCTTATGATCATAATGGTTATTTTGCAAGTCATATAAGCTCTCATGTTGGTGTTACTAGCTGTAATGATACTAGATATGTTGCATCAGCTGATACTTTTGATAATGTTCCTCATCATACACATAATAATTATGGATATCATGGTCAAGATCTGATGTCAACTATGAATTCTTTGAGTTTTGATACTACTAGCAACATGCAACATGTAAATCCTTATTCATCGGCTATAAGTTCACAATATGTGGTTCCACCACATGATCTGCCGATGAATGAGAGAATTGGCTATGACAATGCTAGTTATTTAGCCAATTGCTCTCAAAATTTAGCACCTTATACAAATGTTCATATTCATAATTCGGCTTCATATGTTACTTCCAACTTGAGTCGAATTAATAAAAATTCAGCAAGATGTTTAAGTGCTAATACTCATGATTCGGTTTCACGTGTTACTAGTAACCATAGCCGAATCAATGGAAATTCAGCACCATATGCAAAGATAAATGCCCACAATTCGGCTTCGTATTTCGCTCATGATCAAAGCCGAATTAGTGAAATTTCAGCAAGGCATTTGAGTACTAAAACTCATGATTCGGCTCAACCTATTGCTAATAATTATAGCCGAATCAATAAAAATTCAGCAATGGGTGCACATGCAAACAATCATGATTCAACTTCATATGATGCTCTCAAATCAAGACGAATCGAGGAAGATTTAGCCTACACTAGAAAATCCATATGGCTCCTCTAAATGAAAGGTGCCTGCATATCATAGACCGTATCCATTACACATTGATTATTTAAAAACTCCTGATGGTTGGTGGATACCTGATTTTTATGAGTTTAGTGGTGAAGATGGTAAGACCGCTGTGGAATACATTAATGTATATATCTCACAATTAGGTTTTGCTGGTAAAGAATATTATATGAGAATACATAATTTTCCTTTATCCCTTACCAGTATTGTCTTTGCATGGTTTACATCTTTGCTCCGGTGCACTGTTAGTTCATGGTCTCAATTAGAGAAGCAATTCTATGAATATTTTAGAAAGACTAATGAGGAAAGGCCGATCACAATTGAGTCATCGGCTAAAAGAGGATTGCTAGTGGGCATGAAAGAAAGATTTGATTCAGATGTAAGCAAAGGTTAAGCTATAAAAGCCAAACAACATAATATCCTTTCCGAATCAATCACATCTCAGAAAATAAGTCTTGTTACAGAAAAACATGGAAAACGACAGAAATCAACAGGACTTGATTTTTTAGGGGCTAAAAGGGTTGTACACTTATCTAGTGATTACCACATCATTGATGGAGATCAAGCCCCTACAAGCAACAAAGGAGGGCCATCTGCCTTCTCAGAATCGGCGGAGCCAACTTTAAAGTCGGCTAAGCCGACTCCTGCCTGCTCTAAGTCGGCTAGGCCGACTTCCCAGTCACCCAAGGCGACTACCTTTGCCACCAGCTCCAAGTCGGCTAGGCCGAGTTCCTAGTCAGCCAGGCCGACTGCCTCCGTCGCCTGCCCTGAGTCAGCTAGGCCGACTGCCCCTGCTAGTGCCTAAGTCGGTCTAGCCGATTTTCAGTCGGCTAAGCTTTTCTAATTCTGGCAGCTGCTAATGTGTCTTCGGGTGATTTGACCCCTCTTGTTGATTGGTTTCTGGAGAAGAAGAGCAACATCATGCAAATCAAGGATATGCACTTCTCCAACACGATCAACAAGGTAGAAAACATAAATATTTTGCTCAAATTGTAATCCGGTCAAACTATTTCAATTTCAGCATCTATTAAAGATACCCTCACTAATAGTTGTAATAGACCGATTGAGAATAACAATTTATTTATTGATAAAAACAAATTCAGATTCTATCGGCCAACACATTGTGCCATATGGCGAGGCCGATAGTGCTTGTTTGTCAAAGCTAAGGCCTTCAAAGAGCAATTACAAAGCTGTGGCCGAATAAATTGATAATAAATCTGATCCTTTCGTTTGCCTAGCTTTGAAGCCGACTCCACAAAATAATCGGCTTAATAAATTAAAATATAACTTTGACTTTACTTTTTGTGATCATGTCTTTAATATCTTGCTCAAAAATAATTTTATTAGAATCATTGATCACAATATTTTGCTGTCAATTCAAAACTTAGAAGAGCTTACATATTGCAAGTGACATAATTCATTTGATCATAATACTTGTGATTTCAATATGTTTCGTTATGTGATCCAATCGGCCATTGATAAAGGCCGATTAAATTTTTCTAAAGCTCAACAGATGGACCAATTAGATTCAATTGATCTTGATGGCAAACAGATTTTGAATCGGCTTGCATTGGCCGATTCACTGAAAGCTCAAGGCTCAAATGCCCAAGAGAGAGAGGTGGAGCCCTCAAGTAAAGATAAGGTTGTTGTTCATGAACTATAAATTGAAGATACTCAAGAGAATATCAATGTTATCACAATTTCAGACGACACTAGGGGGCAGGTGAAATCTCTCCAATTAGAACAAAAGCTGATTGATCCCGTTGAGCAAGGGAAATCGGCTAAGGATCCTCCTATGGAGCATGTCTATCAAGATGGGGAGAATAAGGAGGATGCTCATAATGCTGATGGAGGTAAAGGCCATGATAAGCTAAAAAGTAGAAGGCTGAAGTTTAGCTTCGAGTAACTTCTAGCTAAATATGAGAAGATAGCAGAAGCAAATGTCAACAATCGGCCAAAGAAAGTCCCATCATCAAAATTGCCTCCAACGCGCAAGTCTCAAGAGTGGAATTGGCATGGAGATAGATCTCACGCAGCAGCAACATATTCTCCTTTTGAGCAGCCAATTCCCATGTCAAATGGATCACAATCCGTATATTTTCATCCTTATTCATCTTGGGGCTGATTTGATCAAGAGGCACATATTTCACCATATTTCAGGCCACAATATGTAGAATATGCAGCTCCTAGACATTTAGAGAGATCATCATCTTGTAAAGACCATTTTGATCAAAATCGGTCTGGAGCTCAATCAAAGAAGAAAGTGGTAAAGCAAGTTTACCGTGTGAAGTATGATGGCCGAAAGAAGAAAAGTTCAGATCTGAATTCAACTATTGAAAAGTCGATTACATTACTGAAAAATTCAGCTATTGATGGCAAAGAAGTGGAAAAAATCATCTATTAATATTCTAGGTGTCAAATCTGAACAAAAGAAGGTAAGAGTGCCCAAAGTCAAGAATGATTTGCCGCTGTCTAAAACATAAATAAAACCGATATGCTCAATCGGTTTACCAAAGTGGCAAGAAAAGAAGTTATAAAAGCTTAGTGTAGAGAAGCTGAAAGAAGAAGGCTTTGCTTGGGTTCCTAAAGGAAGTATTCAAGCTCATAAGGATGATGCTCAAGTAAGTGGTGTGACAAAGGTAAAAGAAAGAAGAAGAAAATTCGAGAAGCAATTGCCAAATTGGAAGTTTGCACCAAATCATCAGAGTCATTGGTCTTAGCATCAACCATGTTCTCTGCCTATGCTTATGTGGAATTCATCTCATGGTATGAATGGTTATCCCTCATCTCCTTACTTTGATCCCTGGTATAGATTTTTATGTCATGGAGCATTGCCAAATTACTATGTTCACCAATGATCAGTAGATGAAATATTCTATTTTGGCTGTGCATACTCTTGTGGATGAATTCATATGGCCGATATTTTGATATCGCCCTTAGTATAAAATATAGCCGATGAATGCTTGCAACCATCGTGTTATTAGAAAAGCCCCCATGGAACTCACTTTGATGATTTTCAGGCCTGGGGGCATGATTTATGTATTTTGATTTACTTCATGGATGTGACAATATGATTAATCGACTTGCAAATAAGGCCAAAATATTGGCATGATAATTATTTCTCACAATGGTGCTATTAGAGACATCAAGCCGATTAGAAATTACATTTGCACCAAAATTCAAGCCGAATGTGATTTTCTTATTCGACTTGATCATATTGCGATCCATGAGGTATGGCATGTTGAAGCATGCGGTGATTCTTTACTGGTGGAACAAGTTGCTGATGAATTTCAATGCTTAGAAAAGTCACTAAAAGTTTGTCTTGATGCTTGCCTTGATATCATTGGTTCTTTTGCCGAATTTTAAATTAGGCATATTCCAAGGCATGAAAATCAAAAGGTCAACATGTTAGCGCAACAAGCATCTGGCTATGACATCGGTGGGCGTAATTTTCATGTTCAAGAACAATCGATGCATAAAAGTTTAGAATTTTCCGGTGCAAGCGCAGACTAGTCAGCCAAGCCGACTGACCAAGTCGGTTTAGCCGACTCCCTCCTTGCTGCAACCAAGTCAGCGGAGCCGACTGCTATAGCCGGCTAGGCCAACTCCCCCCAGTCAGCTAAGCCGACTGCCCCTGTTGGCTCAACTGACTCCCCTGTGACCCTCACGGTCAATGAGCATGACGAGCTCTCAAATCGGCCTGACAAAACTTTCAGTGATGTTAGGGCTAATTTATATGATTGGAGGACTCCTTTATTGATATATCTACGTGATCCAAGTGCTAAAGTTGATAAAAGTGTTCGACGAAGTGCTTTTTAAGTATGTGTTCACAATGATGAGCTTTATCGAAGGACCACCGAAGACTTGCTGCTGAAGTGCTTGAGATCTAATTAAGCAAGAGTGGCTATGGGAGAAGTCCATGAAGATATTTGTGGTACGCATCAATCGGCCCTGAAGATGAAGTGGTTATTACATAGAGTCGATTTCTATTGGCCTACTATGATGGCCGATTGTTTTTGATACTATAAAGGTTGCGAAGAGTGTCAAAGGTTTGGGAATATTCAGCTAATGCCTGCTGCTACGCTTCATCCTATTATCATGCCATGGCCTTTTCGTGGTTAGAGGCTAGACTTCATTGGCCAAATACATCCCCCATCTTTTAAGGGACATCGCTTTGTATTGGTTGCTACCGATTATTTCACTAAGTGGACCGAAACTGTTCCTTTGAAGAATATGACACATAAGGAGGTTATTAAGTTCATCACTGAGCATATCATTCATAGATTCGGCATACCCCAAACATTATCTACAGATCAAGGGACATCATTTATGTCCAAGGAAGTGAGGGACTTTGCCAAATTATATAAGATCAAGTTGTTCAAATCATCTTCATATTATGCTCAAGCTAATGGCCAAGCTTATCAAGAAGAAATTTGAGGAGAATCCAAGAAGGTGGCATGAAGTATTGTCTGAAGCTCTATGTGCACATTGTATTTCAAGGCATGGTGCTACAAAAGTTACTCTTTTTGAGCTAGTATATGGTCAAGAGGCCATGTTACCCATCGAAGTGAATTTGGATGCATACAGGCTTGCTAAACAAAATAATCTATCAGCTGTTGTGTATCATAATCTAATGATGGATAATATTGATGAGGTGACTGATGTGAGATTAAAGGCTCTCAAGAAAATAGAGAAAGACAAAGCTTGAGTTGTCAGGGCATACAACAAAAAAGTCAAGAGCAAATCTTTCCAAGTAGAAGAATTAGTGTGGAAAACCATACTACCTATTGGATCAAAGAACAATCAGTTTGGCAAATGGTCACCTAACTGGGAGGGTCCTTACAAAGTGATCAAAGTCATATACGGTAATTCCTATTTGCTAGAGACATTGTAAGGTGAACATCTCAAAGTAGCATTCAACGGGAGATACTTGCAAAAAAAATTTCAAGTGTTTGGCAAAAAGCCTAAGTGCTCTCCAAACTATGGCCAATACATGTATCGCCCTTAGAACAAAGATGGCCGATGTATACATCGCCCTTAGTCACCATTAGCCGATGAGATGGGTATCGTTGCTGTTTGGTTTAATTATGTTTGTTTGATCAAGTGTTTTCAGGTTCATGCATCATAAACCTAAAAACAGGAGGGCATATGTTGACAACAAAAAATGTTCAAACTGTGTAACAGACTTCACCATTGCGTAGACTTCACCATTGCATTCCTCTCATCAAAATGGTCAAAAAACATATATGGAACGTCCAATTTGGGGTCCAGATGAGAGAGTTATGCTTCCGAGAAAACATCTGTCTGGGCTACCAGTACTTCTGGTTCGTACTTCCGGTCCGAGACCAATTGGCGCGAAAATGAACTATCGGTACTTCTGGTCCAAGACCAGAACTTTCGGTGGCTGGCGGAGGAAGGCGCAGTTTTGCGCAAAAATGAACTACCAGTACTTCTAGTCCGAGACCGGAACTTCTGGTGGGGACCGGTACTACCGGTGGAGCTTGACTAGAAGTACCGGTAGGTGTTTATTCTGAATCTGACTTTCAGATCTAGAACCGATTTGTTTCTAGATCGGTTTTTGGACGTGGCAAACTTGGAAAATAAGCCTTGGAGAGGTTTCCTACTAGGATAAGACCACCCCCTCTCTATATATGAGAGGATCATGGCCGATTGAGTTTTCATCTATCCAATCATCATACAAACAAATCAATCTACTCCTTTTATCTCTTTTCTCCTCTCCTTCAACCTCCATGCTGTTCATCCCTTGATCCACGATTAAGGATGGCGTCCTAGGCTCGTTGGCCGACCTAGGGCAACCTGGCGACGTCCTTGCCCTAACGGGGTCCCTCCCGGGCGAGAGCTTCGATGATTTCTTTGCTAGCTTGCCTAAAAAGTGAAAACTAGCCAGTTCTTCGTCATATAAGCGCGATTGGTTATCCTTTGGTGGTTTACTTGTAAACCTCTCCGTGCTTCACCACGAAAGAGTAATATCTTGCTGCGTTCTCCGGTTCATTGCGACCTGGGCGTCCAATGCCCTTTCTGGTGTATGATTCGGACCACATCCGACGTCAACACGATCATGACCCACGGTTCACATTAGGAGGAAGATGCCTTCACAACGCGTTCCTTTTGGTAGCAGTTTTCGCAGGCCATCTACATGTCCTGATGACACAAGAACTTCCTCCTACGTGTACATCCTTTTGGTAGCAGTTTTTGCAGGCCATCTACACGTCCTGATGACACAAGAACTTCCTCCTACGTGTACATCAACATGCGACATACAACCCTTTGCATCGCCTCCACTAACCTATTCTATCCCATTTATATTTTAAGAAGAAATAAAATCTATAAGACAAGCACCGAATGTATCTTGGATCATCAGAAGGTTAGTACTCTCTCAAACCCAATCTGTTCTTACCACAAACTGACAATTTTTTGTTTTGTACATTAAGTTAATAATATTATCCTCCACATGTTAGTGACCCATGTTTTCTTTGATAAAGTTGAAGGTCCAAGATTAGCATGGTGCATTTTCTTTAGTTCATTATTGAAATTACTTTTACATCCTCTTAACTCGATTGAAATTTCGGACTAATAAGCCGCGGGAGCTCCCAGCACGGGGAGGCCGGACACGTCACCCAGAATTCCTCCAGCCATCTGATTCAGATATCAACGGTCCAAGTTTACTCCACCAACTTCTGCAGTAGACCCATCTAGATATTTTGTCAGCTCCTCTCTCGAAGCCTCCGTCTCTCTCCTCGCGCATCCTCTCTCGACCGACCCCGACACCTTCCTCCCGCGGAACGCCGCCTCCACCGCGTCCGCCCCTGCCTTCCCTCTCTCTCTCTCTCTCTCTCTCCCTGTCTCTCCCCCTCTCCCTCTCACTTCCTCTCCCGACGTGGTGGAGGCCGGTCGGGCCCCAGCGCCACCGGCGCACCGCGCGAGGTGCTCGCGCGCCCGGCCTGCGAAGCAGCGCCGCGCGTCAGCCCTGGCGGTGGCAGACTCCGCCCACAGCGCAGCACGAGCGGGCCCCGGCATTGGCCGCCGGTGCGGGTGCTCCCTAGCGCGGCGTTCTCCCGCTACTCCGCGTCTGCTCCTGTGCTCGACGAAACCCTAGGTGCATGTGCTCGAGGACCCTGGCTACGCATGGCCTCTTCCTCTCCGGCGGCGGCGGTTCAGGGTGCTATCGGCGGCGGCGGCGGCGGCGGCGTGGGGTCATCCCCTCCTCCTTGACTCTCTCCTGCTACACAAAAGCCCGGGCATCAGGTACAGATGGCTATGGGCACTTCCCCTACTCTATTTGTGCATGATCTTTGCTGTATAGTTTGCTAGATTAAAAGATTGACATCTGTGGATGTGTTACTGGTGAGCATGAGGTTGTTATAGGTTTGACTTCTTTAGATGGCTAAACTATTACTGGACAGTTCTTATTTTTCTTCTCTTTTCATTACACTAGGTGCTTTATGTAGGATGTTTCTCACTGTAATTGTTAATGGTACATTATGGGTCCTCAGGTTATATGCCAACTCAGGTTATCTTTACCAGAAAAGCAGAGTTGGCCAGCACACTCATTGCTGAATTTGTATGTGTTACCAGGTTATCTTTAGATGGCTAAAACATCTTGAGTATCGATTGTTTCTGTTATTAATATATAGAATATTTCCTTGCCCATTTATCAAAATATATGATGAACTATGCCATTATTGTCATCAATTGTATCTTGATGCAAAATTTCCACCTACAGAATTAAGTTGTTGATTTGCCCCATCTAATTTTCGATCATTGATTCTTGCCTCTTCTCTTTAATCTTTCCTATATATTTAAAGTTCATTGACATCTTTGATCTATCCTATATTGATTCTTGCCTCTTTGTAGTTTTGCTGGTTCACATCTTGGTCGACCTTTGGCAATTTCATAGCAATACTCCCTTAGGTACTTTCCCCTCTCCATTTTCCTCTCATCATTTCGAATGTTCTGTGAACCACATTTGTTCCATATATCAGTGTTATGTTTTATTATTGGCCTTTACTTCCTCTGTAATTTCTTCTACCACCAAGGCATTCATAGCAGTAATTTCCCTAATGCCATTTCTGGGCCTATCTTCAGGTCATGAACAATTTGGAATCACTAAATGTAAGTGCTCCTGAAGGCCAATTAAGTATCAGCTCATGAATACCTAACCAATTGATTGCTTGTGTCCTCAAATTTTTGTTTCCATGAATCTAGGTTATTGTCTAAAGCTTTTCAACTTTAGGTTTTTAAGCTTCTGAAGCTTTTATATTTTCATATTTCTATGAATCTAGGTTTCTAAATTTCTGAAACTTTTATATTTTCATATTTGTCTTCATAGTATTTACATGCCTTTTAGAGTCACTGTGCCTATTGTTGCCCATTCAAAAGTGGCCTTGCATGTTGCATCTATTTGCACGTGAGCCATATCATCTCTCATCTGCCTTATGACAATGAGCTGCTGCAAACTAAAGTTTGAGCGCCATGGTCTTTCATGTTTGTCTGTGCTCTCAGGCTATAGTGACATCATTGCTTTGCCTTTGCTTATTTCATCTAGCACAATATTTGTTGCGTGAATTCTTTGATGCAAAAACTTCAAAGCTGAACTCCAGACCTTAATATTTTTTTCTTCTGTTACTAAAAATGTTCAACACAAACACAAGGACCGCGTTGAGAGCTTCAAGCCAGAGCTGTGACTTCTCATCTTGTTCTTGATCATCAATCTGCTACATCAAACTGCCATGTCACAATAACAGCCAATATGGAGATTTTGGAAGATGCCGTTGTTTGTTTGCTTTGCCCCATCTCAAGGTTATTCTCCTTTCACCAGTGCGTCGGCGCATATCCTTTTTGCCTTGCAGCTTACAAGGTGTTTTTGTCAGAAACATTATAGTTCAATAATACAATTTCTTGATTGATATCAGCTAAGGCTCGTTTTTTGTCATTCCCATAAAACCAGTTTTGCTGCACCCAATCCAGCCTGCAATATGGAATGTTTTTTTAAACTGTCATGTTGTTTGTTACATTTGTTTTACTGCAATGACCCCAGTAAACTTTGGCATAAATATCTTATACATATACACGTGTTGGTAGTTATCCTATTATTCCAGGCTAAGCTTATAATTTTTCCCAAAAACAAGTTCTAATTTACAGATTGTTTATGCCAATTTGTTTCTCGTAGTCATAGCGTAGTGTCTGCTCTTGGCTCAGGTACGTACACTAGATACAACCATGCAATTTGTTTGGCTATATTTAAAACATGGGTTCTCAAATTAGTTGAGTCCTTAGTTATGATTAATCAGTCAAACCAACATGTGCTACCGACGTTTACCTCTTGTTACTGCTTATTTATCCTGCCTAATTATGATATGATGCTCTTTGCTAAACTAATTTGTCTCTGTCGCTGCTCACGGTAGCGAAATGTTTACAGGTCTAGGTTAAGTCTGACCAGTTATTTTTTCTCCAAAGATCATCCTAATTGCAATTTTTGCGTCTTGGTAGGTTCTCATTCTATGTTTTAGTCCCCCCCTGGGTTCTAGGATTTTTACCTTCCATGTTTTATTTTTCTAACCTTGTGACAGTCCAGTGGTCCACCACATTAGTGCTTCTATTATGTGATTGGTAGTTTGTGCGCATTGATTTACTGGTGTGGCCGACTGCACCGTGCAACGGGCCTGTACTCTCTGACTGAGTTACTGCGGTGTCTGCGTTGTTATGTTTTTTCTTGCCTCATTTCGTTTCACATTCAAATGAAATAGTGTTGTTCGTCGGTGTTATATATATCATGGTCCTATTTCCCCCAAGGCATGCCAACTATATCTAGGCCTATGTTCAGTTGCCTGCGCCTATCGTTTTACTTGCACAAAAAAATATACATCATTCTAGATTCACACTGAACAAACTAAGTAGCTGATTCTCTTGTTACACGTTTGTGTCAGGCCTCTTTTTATTGAATGTTGATCACAGTTATACCTGTGCTTTTTCCTAGCGTCATCGCTGTGCCGGCTGTGTTAGCCTTTAGTGATCCAGCAAAATTAGTACACCCACTAATTTTTGTTTCCATGGCCCGGTCAATACGTGCTACTTTCAGGTGCTTCTCTGGATTACGCGGTCTATATGTGCTCTTTCTATGCAAACATGCTTCTGTTTGGGACTTGATATTTGTTTAACATTACTGTAGGAAAATAATTGTGTATCTATATGGTTCTATAATTGTTTGGGACTAC
Source organism: Saccharum hybrid cultivar R570 (assembly GCA_038087645.1). Classification (NCBI taxonomy): domain Eukaryota; kingdom Viridiplantae; phylum Streptophyta; class Magnoliopsida; order Poales; family Poaceae; genus Saccharum; species Saccharum hybrid cultivar. The sequence continues at coordinate 9,127,108 of JAQSUU010000043.1, read as the reverse complement.
ATATGTCCAGTGTCTGGAAAAAAAAATAGGCGCATTTTAACCACCAGTGGACAACTTGCTGTGACACTTGATTCATGACCTTAAAACTCTGAACTGTGTGCTGCTAATAATATTCTTCCCTATTATTCTAAGGCTTCCTTTTCTTTTGATAAAAATTCTACTGCAGATACTGTGGCCATATTGTTGGCGTCTGACCTCATATCATAAGGATGATGATGGGTGGGTGTGGCAATAGGTGCAATAGGCTCCAAGCTGGAGAAGGCGCTAGATAAGCAATTACCTGAGGGTGAGTGCTACTTGGTCCTTGCGGACTTTGACATTTTGGTCAATAACATTTACAGAAAGATAAGCTACTGTCTTCATAATGTGTGATCTCACTGTGACCTGTTTCATGAATATAAACCATACACTATGTTCCTCCACACTAACAAAATTAACAGGATATATAAACTCCAAAGACATTGTTCCAATGGACTACAGTGACCATGAAGGAGACATCTCTGACCACGCAGGTACAACAAACACACCCCTTATCAGTTTCCCATCAAAACAGCCCATGGCTCTGATAAAAAAAAACACAGCTTTACATCCCTGCTAGCCTAAACACAGCTTTACCTATACAAAATCCAACATCAACACAAAAAAAATATCGATACTAACAAATATAAATACATTTTTATATATCTCCTTTTATTCTTCCCAGGTTACCTGTCTGGATACAGTCATCACACAGAATGCATGTGCCGCTACCAGAGATCAGGTATGTTAGATCAACATACGCATTAAATGTCACCATCTTATACTCCCTACTTTAGAAGCAGAGTAAAACTAACAAGGCCAGGTTTGCAAGCAGATTCTTCAGGCACAACAACTGCAGCCTCTATGGACACAGACCTTTCAGATCGCAAGCCAAGGTACTAAGAAGATCAGTAGTAGCCTGACACCCCAGAATGTAAAGTTACTCAGCCAACCACTATATGTATGAACTGTGCGTGCTCATGTAAAACACGCGATTTCTGCCTATGATGCAGCACAATAAATATAATCACCACGAACCAGACACCATCGTACCAGGTCTTATCACTCAGCTACTCATGTTATCTATCTATGTAATATATAAAACCAACATGTCTACCGCTGCCAACTGATTCCGCGCGCGAAGGCGCGCGCCTTCCACTAGTTACTTTTATATGCCAGTAGCAACGCCCGAAAAATTCAGCTAGAACTGAGTAACAGTAACAGTACACACTCTCCGAGGCCTTGTTTAGTTCCAATTCCTCCCCAAATTCCACTATGTAAAAAGGAGATTCCCCATCACATCAAAATATCGACAAATGCATGGAGTACTAAATATAGATGAAATCAAAAACTAATTGCATAGTTTTATTGTACTTTGCGAGACGAACATTTTGAATCTAATTAATCAATATTTGGACAATTTTTTGCACTAAAAAACAAAACGCGCTACAGTGTTCCGTAGCGCGCAATGCCGAATCGGCCTCCCAACTCGGGAACTAAGGCCTGATTTAGTTGCAAAATTTTTTGCAAACTGGAATTGTAGCAAATTTTGTTGTTATATGGCAATTAGTGTCCAATCATGGTCTAATTAGGCTTAAAAGATTCGTCTCGTCCATTTCGTCTAAACTGTGTAATTAGTTTTATTTTTTATCTATATTTAATACTTCATGCATGCGTTTAAAGATTCGATGTGACGGGAAATGTTGAAAAATTTTGCAAAAATTTTTTTGTACTAAACAGGGCCTAAACAAGGCCCGACCCTAGTTGTCGGCTGCAAATCGCATCACATTAATGACAACATCCTGAGTAAATTTTGGCACACATGCGATCGATAGCCCATCCAGTGGCAGCAATATTGTCATAAAGGCATACGAGCTGAGGGTACATCTTTGAATGGCCCACATCCTGATTAATATTGACATGACCCAACGTCTCAAACCTCGTTGCACCTGCACTTGCACGACGAGACATTCACTAGAATTTCCACTCTCTTCCATGCATTTACCACCTTGTAGAAGGGCCTGAATGCACATTCTTGCTATTTTTAACGTGAGCCAGAAAAGAGTGTTAGATCTATAGGATCTTTCTAGGTGTAGATCAGTAGGTAGGTTCTTCTCTATTTAGTATGAACAAGTGACAATTCACAAATCCAGAGAGGAATAGAAAAGAGAGGGAGAGTTGAGGCACAGACCAGTGGGCTTGGAGGAGCTGGAGGCGTCCGGCGCGTTCGTCGGTGGAGTCTGCACACAGGCAGCGGCGATCGGTGAAGAGGATGGTTGCAGTGAGGCGCGATCCACAGGCGGCGGTGGAGACCGGTGAGGCTTCCCGCCGCTAGCAGTGCACCCTCGGGATCGGATCTGGGTTAGGACAGTGGGTGGCGGTTGTGGCAGTTGAACCTCGTAACCCTAACCACTGGCCCCCACCTCCTATTTATAGCACTGCGCGACGGGGGCTCACCAGCCACGTCATTGGGCTGGGCGTCCCCGATCAGGACGCGAGATTAGGCCCCGACATAGCCGTTGGGCCAAGTCCGGTGGAGATCAAACTAACATTCTCCCCCTTGATCTCTCATCACTTTCTTCGTTCTTTAATTTCTTATTCAAAATTTCAATTCATATTTTTCTTCCTTCTTTTCTATTTCATCATAGATTAGTGCATAGAACTGTCCCATCGTCACAGCAATTAGTGCCGCTAGACTAACAGCCACAATACACTTCTCCATTTTGAAATGATACTTTCTTTGGGCCCTTTATTGTCCGGAAATCATAGACTATACTATAAACCCATGTCGACTGTGCGTTCTCTGAACACACTGGGTGGTAAGCCTTTATAAGCAGATCTGCAAGTACTTGCTTTTACTTATACATTCAAAAGCTTTTAAAAGATTCTGGACTTTCTCCTTCACAACGTCTAACTTCATGTCAATGTATTTGGCAGCACACTTGACCCGTTGTCATAGGAGTCAATCACTTTAAATGGTAATTGCTGTTGTATACCATTATCAATTCTGGGTATAAGTTAACTATTTTGTCTGTCCTATAAGCCTCATAATAAGTTGTACTATAGGTATACATCATTTGATGACACCACAACTGTTTCTTTGGAGCTTTTCCACAATAAAACTCTAACTGCGAGTGTTAGCTACTATCTGGATTTCACTAAATATCTCGTCAAAATTCAACATTCTTGTACCCACAACCATTTGAGAGTACTTGTTCTTTCTTAGTCATCATGAAGCTTATTAAATCTTTGCACAATTGCAAGATATTCTCAACTCCATTCCAGTGATCTATATCTGGACTGGACTTTCTGCCAAAACATCCCGGATAAATGAACTATGTTAGGGTAATATCATACTTGTGCACTCATTAAACTGTAATATCATAGTTGTGCACTCATCAAGCTTCCAACAGCTGAAGCATATGGATCCATATTCATTTGATCTATCTCATGTCGGTTCTTGTAACACTAAGATTCTCAAAATTATTACCCTTGACTATATGAACAGGCGTAGGTTCACTTGCATGCATACTTTGTTTCTTTACAATCTTTTCTAAGCATGCCTTTATGATAATCCTAATACCCCTTTCATCTGTCTTGGTGAATTTCAATTCTTATAATGAGAGTCATTTCACCGAGAACATTCTTATTGAGTCTCGAGGACAAGAACTTCTTCACATATAGTAGATTGACATCACTACTAGCAAGTAAGGTGTCATCCACATATACAGGATTAGGAAATAAATTTCCCATTCTATAACTTTGTACAGATGCAATGGTCCTCTTATTCTCTTTAACCTAAAATTTCTAGTTGACCTTTCAACTTAAAATGCCACTATTTAGAGACTTGCTCTAGTTCATAAAAGATTTCTACAAGTGGCATCACTTTCGTTCTTTCTTTCCACAACAAAACCTTTAGGTTGTGCCATGTAATTATTTTCATACAAATCCCATTAGGGAATATTGTCTTTACTTTCATCTTAGGTCATGATGTGTCACTAGCATTCATTGTAATCTATTCATTCTCTTTGTGTAAAATCTTTCAACATGTAATCATTTTCATACAAATCCCATTAGGGAATATTGTCTTTACTTTCATCTTAGGTCATGATGTGTCACTAGCATTCATTGTAATCTATTCATTCTCTTTGTGTAAAATCTTTCAATTTAAGTCGTGCTTTATATCTTATGTTCCCTTTGGAGTCACATTTCGTCTTGTAGACCCTTTACAGCCTACTGTTTTGGTTCTATTAGTAACTACTTCTGTTTCTCAAACTTCGTTGGTATTCATCAATTTCATTTCAATTTCTTTAGCTTCTTACCATTTAGACGTGTTAACGTCTCTCATGGTTTCTTCAAATGAGGTGGGATCACCCTCCATTTGAATTTCTTCATTAATATATAATTTATAGTCATCAAAAAATTATCTGATTCTTTAAGACTTTCAGGTCTTTAGCTAATAGCACTTCTTTCACATGGGGTTGTTGTTGCTCTTTCATCATCAATCGATTCTATAGGGTCCTGATGAACTAGATCCTTGTTTTTTTATTCATCTTCTTGAAGGGCTAACAACATGTGTTGTATGAGTCATACAACATCAACATAGCGTTGAGCATTTGTCGATCTTGAGTCATTGGAGTAGGCACTGGTCCCACTTCTCTTCAAGTCGTAGATCTTTTCATACCATGCTCCCCAGATTACTCCATCTTGTGTAAGGATAGCATATCTTCAATCTTTCTTATTTTGGGTTTATCCTGGAAAAATCTATCTCATTTGGTGCTTTAAGCACCGTCTTAGTATTCTTAGTCTCATTGCTATCTTCCTGTCGAACTATAAAACGTTCAGAAATTTAGCCATTTCTGTACTTAGGGGTATCTTTATTATGACCGCTGTACTCCCTCAACGATCACCTTCATCTTTTATAAATCATTTTTTCTCTAAATGCAAAGCATACAATGGGGAATATCTTTCAATTATCTTTCTGAGTTTCTTTCAATTGTCTTTCTATCTTTCTCAATTCATGTCATAATCCTCCCCCTCGAAATGTGGCACAAACTTTTCTGCCATAATTTCGAAACATTCATAACTCTTGTGAATAAGGATACTTTGATTACTTCATCCACATGATTACATCATGAAAGATAAAATTATTTCTTAATTCGTATGGGAGTATGTATTCTTTTTCCTCATTTCACTTCAAGAACTCAATAGAGTCTTTTTCATCAGTACTTCTGCAAGTCATGCTTGCATGTCATTCTTATCATGAGGTTCGTTTTCAACTTCCTTTTGTTCTTAAACTCATACTAGGATAGCACAAAAGCTACCCTAAACTTCTCTCCCTGTGCAGGATACACATCGTCATCTCACTTTCTCCTGCCGTGCAGGATAAGTACTATACCAACTTCATCCCGCAATATGGGTATTTTCTTAAATTTTATGTCACTATGCGAGACAATTCTCTTGAAGGGACATAAATGCCAGGATTGGCTCATATTCAATCATCAAATTCAGGAATAAATCCGATATTCTTTAACACACATGCTTAATCCGACGTTGGTCAAATTAAACATGCATGCCACTCGTTACAATTCATATCATGATGATAAAAACTGAAAATTAAAATTAAAATTAAAATTATTATTATTATTATTATTATTATTATTATTATTATTATTATTATTATTATTATTATTATTATTATTATTATTATTATTTTATAGAGAGTACATAAAAGACATTTCTCAAACTAAACTCTTATTGTTCTATTTCTTTCTTGGATCAATATCCCTGAAATCTTTGAAAAACATTTCTTTTCAAGCCACTCTTAAAGAGGACATAGTCTTTTATGCAATGGCCTACTTTCATATACACAATTTGTGCTTAGGCTTTTTATCATCTGAGTCGCAAGAACCCAGTGCTTTTCTTTTCTCTTTCTTTTCTGCCTTCCAGAACGAAAGCAAGAAGATCTTTGTCTGAAAATTATTCAACAATAGTTATCAATATTAAACTCTGATTTCTTTATGTTCTATTCTATATCACCGTTGGGCAGATATAAAATAAAACAACTTTTTTCTACATTAATTCTATATCACCGTTGGGCAGAAATAGAATAAATGCATAAAACTCATAGATAAAACTCATAAAATTTTCTATCAATAACTTTTGCTAAAATTAGCAACATCATGAATACAATATTCTTGTATATTAATTCTACATTACCGTTGGGCATAAATGGAATTAACATATGGAACAATTCAATTATCATTAACCCTCTTTAAAATTAAATTCTCCCGTTGGTTCGAATTTAATTAGAAGATCATCATCATCATCATTGCAGCGGAAAATTCTTTCTTTGAGTATTTCTTGATCTTTATCTATTCTCTGAAAATTGGTCACTTTGATGCATAATTTATCAGAGATTTAAATTTCAACCTCAAACTCATAAATAAGCTTATAATATTGTTATCATCAACTTTGGTCAGAAAATAACAATATCATAATTTCACTGAAATCATAATGTGAATATCCTTCTAATCAAAATTTTCTCGCTGGTTCCAATTTTAATTAGAGGATAAATTTTTCATCATTTTCTGAACAACTGTAATTGCTCTTCAAATTAAATCCTCCCGTTGGTTCGGATTTAATGAGAAGACAATATTCTTTTTCTTTGCAGCAGAAACATTAATCAAAATTCTTAAAATAATTCTTATTCAGAAGCATTTTTCATACTCATGTACTCTCTAGACAAATTATCGCGTTGGTTCAAATTTGAGTAGAGATGTAACCTTCAAACTTGTCAAAATTCATTACAATTTGCTTCTAAAAAGAAGGTGAGCTTCAATTCATCATCTACTGTTCATTTGGCCCACCCTAGGAACGAGCGGCCCATGGCCCAGCGTGCAACAGCAGCGAGCAGCCCAGCAACTACACGCGCGTGGCCTATTCGTGCCCGCTGCTTCGCGGCATTGCGCGGCCCAGTGGCCAGCAGTCGGCGCACGCGCCCAGCAGGCTTCCCCCGCGCCCAGGCCGCAACCTGGGCCTGGGCCGGGAAAGTCCCTGCCCGCCTGGGCTCTTTTTAGCCCGCGCGATCTGAGCCATTCATTCGCATCGGATGGCTGCCCTTTGATTTCGGTGGAACAAAACCAGCCCACGGCCGGCTTGCCCTAACCCTAATCTCTATTCACTCCCTCCCCTTCTCTCTCATCAGCGCAAAACGCAGTAGCGTTGGCTACACATGGCGACCAGAGGAGAGGAGTTGGTGCCGCCGCGGGCCCCCTCGCCGGCGTGCGCGCTCCCTGGAGGGAGAGCGCGCCGCTGTCGAGCGGCTCCGTGTCGGCACCCTTTGCCCGCTCCCGCGTGTCGGCGTCTCGGTGACGAGCGGTGGCTCGGGCCTCGTCTTCCCGCGAACCGCGGTGCATCTTCTTCCCGCGTGCGGCGATGTCGACGGTGGTGAGGAAGATCACTTTCCTTTTTCCATCCTTTACTGTTTTACTGATTCTTTAGGGTTAGGGTTTGGGGATCTTTCCAAAATGGATTTGGTTCTTTTCTTCCTATCCCAACTGGATCCACACACCTGCACTACAACGGTGGTGACGGCGATGAGGTTACCAGGTAGGTCCTCCCCTCCGTTCTTTCTTCTGTCAGTTAGGGTTAGGGTTCTTCTTGTGTACGGATCGCATCCGTCGTGTTCTTCTTTTCAGTCTAGATCGAAGTCCGTCATGCTCTTTCTATTTTCTTTCATTTTTATTTTCTACCCTTACTGGATCTACACGATTAGCCCAGCTCCGGTACCATTGTTAGATCTATAGGATCTTTCTAGGTGTAGATCAGTAGGTAGGTTCTTCTCTATTTAGTATGAACAAGTGACAATTCACAAATCCAGAGAGGAATAGAAAGGAGAGGGAGAGTTGAGGCACAGACCAGTGGGCTTGGAGGAGCTAGAGGCGTCCGGCGCGTTCGTCGGTGGAGTCTGCACACAGGCAGCGGCGATCGGTGAAGAGGATGGTTGCAGTGAGGCGCGATCCACAGGCGGCGGTGGAGACCGGTGAGGCTTCCCGCCGCTGGCAGTGCACCCTCGGGATCGGATCTGGGTTAGGACAGTGGGTGGCGGCTGTGGCAGTTGAACCTCGTAACCCTAACCACTAGCCCCCACCTCCTATTTATAGCACTGCGCGACGGGGGCCCACCAGCCACATCATTGGGCTGGGCGTCCCCGATCAGGACGCGAGATTAGGGCCCAGACATGGCCGTTGGGCCAAGTCCGGTGGAGATCAAACTAACAAAGAGGTGTCGGGCATGGGGAAACCTAGATAAAGGTAGAAAAAGGGGAACATCTGGTAGCGTCTCCCATGGGCCAGGGCCAACGGTAGCAACTAAAAGATGCAGCTAGCTAGTAGAGTAGCTAGCCAGGGACAACTGGATTGGATAAGCGATGATTTGTTACTACCAAACGAACACCATCATCACCGAAAGGACGCGATAGATTATTCCATCTCGTGCATGCTTAAACTAGATTACCTGCTGCAACCAGCGACGAAGCCAGGAATCGACGAAGCCAGGGCTGGCTTCCTCTTCTTCTTCCTCCAGCCCTCCTTGCCTTCTTCTTCCTCCTCATGGCGGTAGCCCGGGCTAAGCCCGGGCTCCATGTAAATCATGGTCGTAGGGGGGGCTGGAGCACGGGTAGCCCCCCCGCTGGCTTCGTCGCTGGCTGCAACTTGTAGTGGCCTGTTTGTTTACTCTTCGTCCTCAAATAAAGTGCATTCTAGCATTTGAAATTTATTCTCAAATATAATATATTCAGGAACCAAGAAGATATTGTTTACTTAAATAAAATACATGATTATTTTGTCTAAGGAAAGTAATTCATGAACTTGCCATATTTTGTATAAGAGACTAAGAGTTCACCCTTTAATTATGCGAAAAAGAATTATATTTCAATACATTAGGAAGGTAAGTGAGGAATACATGCGTCTATTGCATTATCCCTTATTTTGTCTGAAAATAACCTGAATGCATTATATTTGAGGACGGAGAGAGTATCTACTAAATTTTATTCACTTTAGCTACTAAAGTGCCATACAAACTGATTAAAAAGGAACTAAAGTAGTTTAGTCACATTAGTCACCCAAGAATAGCTAAAAGTGGGTTTAAGTGCCCAGTGGATAAGGGCTGAACCTCATTATTGTTGGTCCCCACTCTAATTTAGGTATTCATTAAGGGTAGTTTGGTCTTTATTAAACTGCTTTAAGAACCTTTAGTCACTTTAAGTTACTGGAACCAATAAAAAATTACTAAAATTTAGTCATTAGTCCTGGTACCTAAATTTTAGTCACGAAACCAAACATTCCAGACCGACAAGCTGGACACAGTCCTCTTTTGCAAGAGATCTTTTCCATGGAGGAGGGCCCCTCCTCCTCGACGTTGCTCATCAAGGGACTAGCTCGATCTCGCGGGCAACTACTTTTGCTGCGATCAGAAAGAATGAGAGGCGTAGGACCAGCGCAGAATTGAAGCTCTCTGCAGCCTTTCTTTTGCCTGGCCAAACGCAATTGATTTGGCATGCATGGACCCTTAGCTCTCAGTTCATCAGTTGTACGTTGTACGCAGGGCATGCATGATCAGCTTTGCATTGCATGCATACGAATCAAATCCTCTTGTGGTTAGGATCGGCATGCAGCAGAAGTGGGCCTCGGTTTGCATTGGTACGTACTGATGATAGCTTTATGGCTACAGTAGCACGATGATCTGATCTGGTACAGTAATCCACGCTTGCCAAATATGCTAAATATGGCTTGTGCATGAGATGTAAAATCAATGGGTAGTTATGCAATTCATAATCAGCTGATCTTCCAATGAGGAACTGTGGTACAGGTACCACTTCTTATGGCAAAACAGGAGTATTCATTATTTCTGAATGAAGCGCACTGAATGGCAAAAGGTACAGCGTCTTGTGTGGACCTAAACAACTTTAATTTGCTCTAACTCCCATCTTTAGATGGAGTACAGGGCATTTCTCCCTGATTTTCCTTAATCTTTTGTATGGTCATTGTTTCATTATTTGCACCTCAGTGCCTTTTTGCTAGATATGATGGTGTGTTACTCTCTCTGTTTTGCAGTGCTGCTATAATTAATGTTTGTACATTGAGGACACCAAGTGGTTATTGTTTATGTTTCCACTTCTTTTCTCTTAGGGCCTTTAGAATATAGGAATTTCACCCTACTAAAAAAATGCAGGAATTTTACAGAATTTCATAGAAACTAGTTCATTTTCATCGGAAAAACACAGAAAACATGAAAAACTCACACATTCCAAAGACAGCCTCGTGGGTATGTGTGTGGTCATTTGACATTTTCTTAGCTGGTATTTACTTTGTTATTATGCATGGTATACTATGGTCAAACATAACAAAGTATGTTTTAGTTCTAAACCTAGAATTGTATGTTTTTTTGGGATAACGGTGGTATGTATATTACCTAACTGTGTGTATGTAGGTTGCTAGATTAGTTATGTAAATGGTGCAATAATAAATATAGAACCAGAGGTTGGCTCTATTATTAGTCATGCTCTAAGAAATGCCAAGATAATATTTGCATTGGAGGTGTTGTCTCAAGATGTCACTTTAATGATGTTTCTGTGATGTATTAGAAACAGTAGTCTTTGATAACAACAACATGATACTGCATTATTTCAGTCTCTACGTGAGTTATACGCCCAACCAATCTTTAAGGTTTGTCTAACTTCATGAGTATTTCATGAAAGCATTTCACTGCAAATCCAAAGGCGGAGCCAGAAGCATGCCAAAAGAAGTTGCATATGACAAGAAAAAGAAGCAGACAAATGCTCTTTCCTCTCTCTGGCAATTGCGTGCTCTGATCTCCCTCTAAAAAATCCAAGCAAGCTGTATGGAATCAGAATTGGGCCTTGTTTAGAGTGGGTGTGAAAATTTTTTATCGCACTGTAGCACTTTTGTTGGTATTTGACAATTATTGTTCAATCATGGCCTAATTAAGCTCGAAAGATTCGTCTTCAAAATTACAGATAAACTGTGTAATTAATTAATTATTTTATCTATATTTAATGCTCCATACATATATGTAAATATTTGATACGATAGAGAGAGTGAAAAAACTTAGAATTAAATAAGGCCTTGCTGGGATTTCTTCAAAAGCCACCCTGGTTGGCTTTTGTCATGCCCTCAGGGGTTTTGTTTGCCGGGGCCCTTTGGCTCATCATTCCCGGAATAAGAGGGCAGCGGCAGCAGGCCATCAGACTACCCGCACGGGGTACTCTAAAACGATACTCTAAAGTTTTAGAGTATGAATATAGAGTAAAAACTGCTGCATTGGGTACTCTAAAACGATACTCTATCCTTTCTCTCACTCTATATTTAGAGTAGTACCGTGCTTACTCTATACTCTATAGTGGCGGACCCCACTAGCTAAACAAAGGGAAAAAATGATATAACTCACAAACCAAAAATCCAAATTAAATTTCGATTGCACCATTAAATTCGTCTCAATAAATCCTTCAAAACTAGATTACACATGGATATATTTAGATAAAGTGACAAGTGGGTCCCATAGTGGATAGAGTGGATAGAGGATGATATAGAGGATGGATGGGTGCGGGAGAATTGAGTATAGAGGAGAGAATCTTGCTGACTAGAACGTATAGAGAATGAATATAGAGGTTCATGAGTGCGGGTAGTCTCAAAGACCCACACAGCACACAGCACAGACCTTCTCTGTCTGCAGGAGCTGCCTTGCCCTCGCCTGTGTTCGTTTGACCGACGCCCGGCCGGCCAGAAAAACAAACAGGGCATATGCATGCAAGTTTTCTTTTTTCCCCCACCCTTTTGGCGCAGCGACTCCTAGTCGGTCGTGTTCTGGCGCCGACGCATCGGTAGCAGCTGCAGTGTGCGGCGTCGTTTTGCACCCCTTTTCTGAGCTCGGTCCTATGCGAGCTGGAGAAGGTCGTGTTTAGTTAGTGATTTTTTTTACCGTAGCATTTTCGTTTGTATTTGTTAATTAGTATTTAGTTATAAACTAATTATGTTTAAAAGATTCGTCTTGTAGTTTTCTACCAAATTATGTAATTAGTTTTTTTTATTTACATTTAATATTATAAAAACTTTGATGTGACAGAAAATCTTAAAAAAATTTGGAAATTAAACATGGCCTGCGCGCTTGTTTTGGCGTAGCACTTGGCTAGGTAACAGGGATTTTAGTTTTTTTAAAAAAAAGTAGTACTAGGGATTTTACTATGGCTGTGTTTAATTTCTGAATTTGGGGTGCCAAAATTTATTGTAGCATTTTCGTTTGTATTTGTTAATAATTGTCTAACCGTTGACTAATTAGGCTCAAAACATTTGTCTCGCAAAGTACAACCAAACTGTGCAATTAGTTTTTGATTTTATCCACATTTAATACTCCATACATGTATTATAAATTTGTTGTGACGGATTTTTTTTTTACATAGTGCACTTCTCAATTATCCAAACACAGCCTATGAGTTTGGTTCGTTCGCATTTGCAACACTGCAGTGCGGGCCCTGTTTAGTTCCTAAAAAATTTTGCAAATTTTTTTAGATTACCCGTCACATCGAATCTTTGACATATGTATGAAACATTAAATATAGATAAAAAAATAAAACTAATTACACAGTTTAGACGAAATGGACGAGACGAATCTTTTAAGCCTAATTAGATCATGATTGGATAATATTTGACAAATAACAACGAAAAACGCTACAGTGTCATTTTGTCAAAAATTTGGGATCTAAACCGACCCCAGAGACGGTACTGTTTGCGAAGTGACTGCCGCTTGCGTGCAGGTGCAGCAGCTGTGCGCTTGGTTCGACCACTATAGGACTCTAGGAGCAGCATCCAGCTACTCCTACGTCTAGACATCTACAGTCATCTACTACCCCTTCTCTCAGTCTCTTGTTCGAGGGCCACGTTTAGATCGTAAAAAATTTCAAACTGATAAATAGTACAACTTTCGTCTTATTTGACAAATATTGTTTAATCATTGACCAACTAGAATCAAAAGATTTATCTCGTGATTTTTAACTAAATTGTGTAATTAGTTATTTTTTTACCTATATTTAATACTTCATGCATTGGTCCAAAGATTGATGTGATGGAGAGAGAGTGAAAAAAATTCTAACTTTTGAGGTGCATCTAAACAAGACCTAGATGCATTATCGCTGAGAGTGTCTAAAATATTAATAAATATATAGATAAAAATATTAATATTTGACATCAAGTATGTATATTGTAAAAATATATCTAATGATAAATTTAATAACACTTATTTGACGACATAACTATTTATACCTTTTTAGATATAATTGGTCAAATTTGAGATATTTTAATTTGATACTGTGCTAAAATTACACTCTTTTTCCGGAGGGAGTACTCTCTTCCTAAAATAACTGCTCGCTACGTCCCAAAATATTTCACCTTTTAGGTTTGAACACAGGAACTAAAGAGAAGTAAAAAAGAGAGATAGATATGTATTGAAAAAAGAAAAAAGATATATTAGAAGAAAAAAGATATATTAAAAGTGAGAATGTCACACATTTTTTAGTCAAAATTTAAATCCTATATTAGAAGAAAAGAGATATATTAAAAGTATTTTGGAATGAAAGGAGTACACGTCTAGAGAGCCATGAATTGATATTGATACGTGGCATCGCATGACAGACGGAAAGAGAAGAGAATAGGAGAGAGGGCAAAAGCTGGCACGGCCACCCCCACGTCCCATCCAACAGCAACTTGACAATTCAATTCTTGCATCTCCATATGGGCTAGTTTGTGTGAGTGAGTTTTGGATGGCATGGGGCTAAGGGACTCGTTGATACGACGACTAAATTTTGGTCATCTAAAATTCAAAAAGGTAGATTTATAGTTTTTTTAGTCACTAGCAAACATGCTCATTGCATGGAATGTATAGTTTTATTGCAAAGATATTTGGATGGCCTACAACTCAATAATGCAACGATTGTGTCTTCTATTCTAATACATTTTATAATTAGACTTCATGCTAAACACGCGGTGTATTACGAAATATAGGGCGCGTTTGGTTTGCGTCCAAACTCCAAAGGATGCTGCGCCGCATCGCAACTTCCATGCCGCAGTTATCGCATGCGTTTGGTTCATTGCCCGACTTGCGGCTGCCACGTCCCTGTTGTGGTCATCTACGTGTATTCTGGGTGCTAAATCGTGCCGCAGGTGCGGCGGCCGATTTCAGCACCGTAGTTGCGGCGCGGCCGCACGTCCGGCGCGGCTGCTTCTGGACACCGTCCAAACGCGCCCATAATCTCATGTTGGATTTGGATTGCGCTGGTTTAGATTGAAAACAAGATATGATATTAGATTTGGATTAAAAAACATGTACACGGAGTGAGTGTGAAGAGAAAAAATAAGATACACAGTGGGATAGGTTGAGGTGTCTTTTAATCCTTGCAAATATGTTCATGGGTTAAAATTAAAGAAACGTACAACTTGTGTTATCTATTCCAATACATCTTGAAATCAAACTATATAATGCTATTGGACGCATGCTGTTTTTCACTCCTACAAGTATGGATGGCGAGTTCAAATCACAGACTGGACAATATATATAAACGAATTATGACTTAGGGTGTGTTCACTTGCCATGCCAACCCAAAATATTTTCTCTTCCACCCATCACATCGAATCTTTCGACGCATGTATGGAGCATTAAATGTAGGTAAAAAAGATAACTAATTGCATAGTTTATCTGTAAATGTCGGGACGAATCTTTTAAGCCTAGTTAGTCCATGATCGAATAAATTTTGCCAAATAACAACGAAAAATGCTACAGTAACTTTTCACCTACTTTTCATGAAGTGAACACAGCCTTATCTCTTATCCATAACCTACTAGTACCCTTGTAATAGAACCGGACATAGGGCCGAAGAGATACTCAGGGGGAGCGAATTATGCAAATTTGGAGGCTAGATATTTTCGCTATTTAATATTCTATTTATTCCAAATTGTAAGCTATTTCTTTTAGATACATGGCTTTATTATAACTACCTGTGTTCCAAAAAGAATGCAACTCTACAGCAGTGTTGTGTCAAAGTATGTAAAGTCTGTCTAAACTTGCATAAAAATTTACTAATATTCATGGTACTAAAAACATACTATTAGATTCATCTTGAAATGTATTTTTATAATATACTTATATACTTATTTGTCGTCATAAGCATTAACATTTCTATCTATATATCTGTCAAACTTTAGACACTTTAACCGAGAATACATAGAATTGCATTACTTTTGAAAAGAGGTAGTTTAATGTCTTAGATACATAGTAATAAAATTTATGAATATAGAAAAACCAAAATCACTTAAATTTGGAATGAAATGAGTACCAGATATACATTTAGGCTAGTCTCGAACTCTCAATGCAAGTTTTATGAGAGTTTCAGATATACATTTAGGCCAGTCTCAATGCAAGTTTTATGAGAGTTTCATTGACATTAAATAAGTTGATATGGCATAGTTTAACTGAAGAGAGAGATGATAAAAGTTTCGTGAGATAAAATGAGTCTAATGGCATGAAGTTTTTTTTAAAGAAATGGCAAAACTTGTTTGCACTGTTTTAAAATCTGTCTTCAAAATGAGGACATGAAATCTCCACTGAGACTGGCTTAGATATTAAAAAAACGTATAAGACCTTGATTGGATGCACGTGTATCCACTTCGATCCACATGTGTTGAAGTAGATTGGAATAGAATTTAGTTTAATTCCGGTCCGATTTATTTTAACACATGTAGATTAAGATAGATACGTACTTATCAAACAAGGCCAGGTGGTAGCTACTCCCTCCATCCCACAATATCTATCGTCGTTGGTGTGCGTGCTACAAATTCGATTCGATTTGTAGAAAATACGTGCAACATTTGTATCTCCAAATGAATTTATTAAAAAACTAGATTCAAAAATCTTTCAAATGATACTAATTATATACCATAAATATTAATATTTTTAATATATATTTTGTTAAAGTTGTTTCTTAAAAAACGTAAACAACCCATATTCAGGCACGAAGTGAGTATTATCCACCAATTTGTGTCACACCCCAAAATTTTCAATTTTGGGTTGTGCATAGGAAATACTAAATAAAATAAATGTTTTAATATTTGGATAAAATTTCCTAAGTTTAGTTTATGATAGCATCAATTAGTTATAAAAAAATAATAAGAATCTTTAAATTTTTCTAAACTAATTTGACGGGCTATTGTTTGATGTGATATTTACTTGTTGTCGGTACCAACAGTACGGGGGTACCCGCACCTATCGCCAAAAAACTAACACGACCGAAACCGCAATAAAAGATAGCCCGCCTCGACCGCGTACCCAGTCAGTCTCGTACGAGGCCCGCTCGACGGAGCGCCTCGACCGCGCCCCGGCTCCGACTCGTATGAGGCCCGCTCGACGGGGCATCTCGACCGCGCCCCGGCTTCGACTCGTACGAGGCCCGCTCGACGGGGCGCCTCGACCGCGCCCCATCCCGTGCCGCAAGGTACTTCGACAGCGCTCCGACCCGCGCGAGGCTCGACCGCCCGCTGGGGAGAACTCCGACTCGCGTGAGCCCGGACCGAGCACCTCGACACCTTTTCTTTGCCTACCCTAGGACAAAAGCCATAGCATTCAATGCGGTTACCTACTACCACCTATCGGCATGGCTGCGGCCAGGATCGACGTGGGAACAATACCCGTGTCAGATCTCACTGTTTTACCGCCCATCCCGTGATGGGAGGTGAAACCCGTCACTATACCCACCTTATCACGCACTGTTCACCATCAATCACCCTCGAGGGAGGATAAGACAAGGCCCGTTCTCCGCGATATCAGGGATTCGGCCTTATCCATCCGGCCTCGACCCGGTCTCGACCCAGCCCCGACGCTCGACTTAGTTCAAAGGACGGTATGGCATGGCGCTCTGGGTCATTTCGCCATCTTGTCTCCCACAACGTCAGGGTGTCCAGGGATGGCCGGCCATTTCCATGGCACGTCGCTACAGTCAACTCAACAGGAATCGATAAAACATCACCTCAAGGCTCCCCGTCGTCTTGGCCTCCCCTCACCCTATAAAAGGGCAGGCCAGGGTTCAACGGAGGGGGGACGAAGACGGAACGAAAAACACAAAACAGAAGATCGACATCTCAAGCAACCACCTTTTTCCTCTTTTCTCTTTGAGACTTGGGCTCGACACCCTCTCTCGCATGCTTGTAACCCCTACACGAGCACCTCGGTGCAAGGAAATACAAACATCTCCCCCCGCTGGACGTAGGGCCTTCTTTTGCCCGAACCAGGATAAACCCCCGTGTGTTCTCCTTGCATCACCATCCAGGAAAGAGACACGCAGCATTTACTCGTTGGTTTAGGACCCCCTCGGTCCGAACACCGACAGTTGGCGCGCCAGGTAGGGGATCGCTGCGTGAAAACGTCGCTTTCTCGCCTTTCTTCCTGGATGGCTAACCCCGAATGCCCTATCCCGTCGGCCACGGTGATCTGGTTCGGGAGTTTGGAGTTCATGTCGCTCGGCTCTAGCTACGACATGGTCCTACTTCCGCCCAGGCACCCAACCGACGAGGACTACGAGCTCTCCCAGCCCGGGGGAGCAATCCACCGGCACCGTCGCTCTAGGCGGGCGCGGGCCGCCCGACGACGACGAGCCCGGTACAGCCACCGTCTTCACCCCGCGGAGGGCGATGGGGTCCCCCGGTCCGGCACCCCCCAGCCAGGCGCCAGCCTAGATCTCCTTTTGGAAGGTTTGGGAAGGACGAGCTTGGCTGAGGGTGACATGCCGATGGAAAATCCCGCCGCTCCCCCGTTCGGTGAGACACCACTGTCCAGAGCATCCATTTTAGCACGGGCAGCGACATCTTCATCACCATTCCCGTTTGGGCTAGACTCGGTTGCCCGGGTGTACGCATCCTCCGTGAGCACTCGCATGAGTGCTTATGAGGAACTCCCCGGGCACCATCTATGCTCCACTCTGGACCTCGTTGCATCCACACCGGCTTTTGATTATCGGGACTCTACGAAGACATCGAAAACAGAGCCCCGTGTGACTGCTTCTTTACGTCACCGCCTCAGTGACGATTGGCAACGGCCACACGTTCCCCCGTCATATTACTACTTTGGCGCTCCTGACTCCGACTCGGCTGACGACACCTATGATCCGACCCGTGAGTGCTTCAACATCGACGTTGAAAGCACTTCGGAATCAGAGGACGAAGAGCCAGTCGAAGGAAGGCACACACCACCTCATGTCGAGCTTCTTGCCGAGCGAGACGAGCCTTAGTTCCTTGCGGATCAAGGAGCGCAGCTCGAATAGATTCGCGAGTTGCAGGATAGGCTTGACGAGGAACGGGAAAACCTGGATCTACTCCAACAAACCCTCGAGCGTGAGCGTGCGGAACACGCACTTGGCGGGAGAGCTCGTGAGAGAGCTCGTGACGTCAACCGTCGCATCGACGAGGACCGGGTGGTCGACCCCCCGGTTTTCGCCCGAGCCAGCCAGAACATCGTCGCCGCCGCCATGCTCCTCCACAACATGCCCGAGCCATCAAACCCCGATGCCCGTCGGGCTCGAGATGAAATCCGAGAACTCCTCAAGACCGCCGCCATGTAGCAGGCCGAGAGCTCTGCCTTGAGGCGACGCGAGGCAGCCTCGGAGCGGATCCTCGAGCCTTCCCGATAGGAGAGAGAAGCCTCGGTTCACCCCGAGCCTGCCCGGCGAAACCGGGTAGCACCGGCCCCTGAGCCCACCGGCA
The DNA here is from genome assembly GCA_038087645.1 of Saccharum hybrid cultivar R570. Classification (NCBI taxonomy): domain Eukaryota; kingdom Viridiplantae; phylum Streptophyta; class Magnoliopsida; order Poales; family Poaceae; genus Saccharum; species Saccharum hybrid cultivar. The sequence goes on along the minus strand of JAQSUU010000043.1, from coordinate 9,108,272 downwards.
ACGATCGCGAGCCTTGAGACACCCGTGGCAACATCGTCGAGCGCCGCACGCGCAAGCACGGTGACGGTGTGGCTCGAGGCTACCACGTCCACAGGGGCGGATGCTACGACAGCTCAGAAGATCGTAGCCCTTCACCCGAGCCCCCGGGTCCTCGGGTCTTCAGTAAGGCAATCCGTGAGACGGTGCCCTCGGCTCGGTTCCGCCCCCCCACGACTCTCACCAAGTACAACGGCGAAACCAAACCCGAACTTTGGCTCGCCGATTTCTGCTTGGCGTGTCAGTTGGGCGGGGCCACCGACGACCGGGTCATCATTCGACAACTCCCCCTGTTCCTCTCCGACACCACCCGAGCCTGGCTCGAGGATCTCCCACCTCGGCAGATCCACGACTGGGACGATCTCGTGAGGGTGTTCGAGGGAAATTTCAAGGGGACCTACATGCGCCCCGGCAACTCGTGGGACCTCCGGAGCTGCAAGCAGAAACCAGATGAATCCCTCCGAGACTACCTCCGACGCTTCTCCTGGCAGCGTACCGAGCTCCCCAACATCACCGACTCTAACGTAATTACGGCCTTCCTCTCTGGCACCACCTATAAGGAGTTGGTCCAAGAATTGGGCCGTAACACCCCACTCACTGCCAACGGATTGATGGACATCGTCACCAACTTCGCCGCCGGCGAGGAGGCGGTTGGTGCAATCTTTGGCGGCGACTCGGAAAGGGGGAAGCAGAAGGTCGACGATCCCGCGAGTTCCACCTGAGGCCCCAAGAGAAACAACCGCAAGAAGAAGAAAGGCTAGCAGGGCAAGCTCGAGGCCCTGGCCGACGAGCTCGTCGCTGCTACCGAGCATAAGAAACCTCGAGGCCCCCCCCGGCGGGGGCGTCTTCGACAAAATGCTCAAAGAGCTGTGTCCCTACCACAAGGGACTCACTAACCATAACCTCGAGGATTGTCACATGCTGCGCAGGTACTTCGGGGGTGCCGGCGCCAAGAAGGACGACAAGGAGGACCCTAAGGGTGACGACAAGGACAGGGAATTTCCTGAGATCCACGACTGCTTCATGATCTACGGAGGGCCCTCGACCTGCCTCTCTGTGCGCCAGCGCAAGCGAGAACGGCGCGAGGTCTTCTCCGTACAATTGGCAGTACCCCGCTTCCTTGATTGGTCCGCGGTGGCCATCACTTTCGACCGTGACGACCACCCAGACTACGTCCCCAACCCGGGGGTCTATCCGCTCGTTGTTGACCCCGTCATCGCCAACACACGCCTCACCAAGGTGCTCATGGACGGCGGAAGCAGCCTCAACATCATCTACTCCCAGACCCTCGACCTTCTGGGGGTCGAGAGAGCGCGCCTCTAACCTAGCGTCGGGGGCTTCCACGGAGTCGTGCCAGGGAAACGGGCGGAACCCCTCAGGCGGGTCGATCTGCCTGTTTGTTTTGGCACATCGGCCAACTTCAGAAAGGAGACTCTCACTTTCGAAGTGGTCGGATTCTGTGGAACATACCACGCTATCCTAGGGCGTCCATGCTACGCCAGGTTCATGGCAATTCCGAACTACACCTACCTCAAGCTCAAGATGCCAGGCCCAAACGGTGTCATCACTGTAGGGCCCTCATATGAACATGCCTACGAGTGCGACGTCGAGTGCGTCGAGCACGGCGAGGCTGTTTTGGAGTCGGCGATCTTGGCTGCAGACCTCGACGGTCTCGCCAATACGATTCCCGACCCAAAATGCCATGCCGGCTGCTTCGAGCCCGCCGAAGATGTCAAACTCGTACCCCTCGACCCCGCTGGTCCCAAGGGAAAGGCACTGAGCATCAGTGCCACCCTCGATCCTAAATAGGAAGCAGTGCTCATCGACTTTCTCCGCGCAAACATCGACATCTTTGCGTGGAGTCCCTCGGATATGCCAGGCATACCCAGGGAAGTCGCCGAGCACGCCTTGGAGATCCGGGCCGGATCCAAACCGGTGAAGCAACGCCTGCGTCGCTTCGATGAGGAGAAGCGCAGGGTCATCGGCGAGGAGATACACAAACTGTTGGAGGCCGGGTTCATCAAGGAGGTTCATCATCCCGAGTGGCTAGCTAATCCTGTATTAGTTAGGAAAAAGAATGGGAAATGGAGGATGTGCATAGACTATACCGGTTTAAATAAAGCATGTCCGAAAGTTCCCTTTCCTTTGCCACGCATTGACCAAATCGTTGATTCCACTGCGGGATGCGAAACTCTCTCATTCTTAGATGCATACTCCGGCTACCACCAAATCAAAATGAAGGAGTCCGACCAGCTCGCGACTTCATTCATCACCCCATTCGGCATGTATTGCTACGTTACGATGCCCTTCGGTCTCTAGAACGCGGGGGCAACGTACCAGCGATGCATGCAACATGTTTTCAGGAAGCACATTGGGTCGACCATCGAAGCTTACGTCGACGACATCGTGGTCAAAACCCAACAAGCCGATGATCTGGTCAGCGACCTCGACGTTGCATTCAAGTGCCTCAGGGCAAAAAACATCAGACTCAATCCAGAGAAATGTGTCTTCGGTGTCCCACGAGGTATGCTTTTAGGGTTTATCGTATCTAAACGCGGCATCGAGGCCAACCCTAAAAAAATCTCTGCGATAACCAAGATGGGCCCCATCCGAGATCTAAAAGGCGTATAGAGGGTCACAGGTTGCTTGGCGGCACTCAACCGTTTCATTTCGCGCCTCGGCGAAAAAGCACTCCCTCTGTACCGTCTCTTGAAGAAATTGGACCATTTTTCCTAGAACCTTGAGGCTGAGGAGGCTCTCACGAAACTCAAAGCCACCCTCTCTAACTCACCGATCCTCGTCCCTCCAACCTCGGGGGAACCACTCCTACTCTATGTCGCCGCGACATCACAAGTAGTCAGTGCTGCCCTGGTTGTCGAGCGGGCCGAGGAGGCACGTACCTTGCTCGTCCAGAGGCCGGTCTATTTTGTTAGCGAGGTGCTCTCAGAAACAAAGTGTCGATACCCACAGATCCAGAAACTGCTATATGCTGTCATCTTGACGTGGCGCAAGCTCCGACACTACTTCGAGGGTCACCCGATTACTGTGGTTTCTTCTTTCCCCTTGGGAGAGATAGCCCAGAACTGGGAAGCCTCAGGTAGGGTTGCCAAATGGGCGGTCGAACTCATGGGCAAGGCATTGTCCTATGCGCCGCGAAAAGCTATCAAGTCACAGGTGTTAGCAGATTTTCTGGCTGAGTGGACTGACACACAACTCCCCCCTGCACAGCTTCAGGCGGAGCTGTGGACCATGTACTTCGATGGGTCATTAATGAAAACGGGAGCAGGCGTGGGCTTGCTCTTCGTCTCACCCTTCGGGATTCACATGCGCTACGTCGTCCGGCTTCATTTCCCTGCGTCTAACAACGTCACCGAGTACGAGGCACTCGTCACGGGGTTGAGAATCGCCGTCGAGCTCGGGGTCCGACACCTTGACGTCCGAGGCGACTCCCAACTCGTGATCGATCAGGTCATGAAGAGCTCGAGCTGTCATGACCCCAAGATGGAAGCCTACTGCCAAGAAGTACGGCGCCTCGAGGACAAGTTTCATGGCCTCGAGCTCAACCACATCGCACGCAGGTATAATGAGGCCGCTGATGAACTGGCAAAAATCGCGTCCAGTCGAGCCACGGTTCCACCGGACGTCTTCGCGAAAGACCTTCAGCACCCATCCGTCGACCTCAGGCCAGACGGGAGGGTCGACGGGGCGTCGCTCGACCCTCCACCTGAGGCAGAAACCCCCTTGACCGGGGCTAAAGCCATGCAGGTGGAAGACCTAACGCCACCGTCTGACCTCGAGCCTGACTGGCGCATCCCGTACCTCGACTACCTCGACCAAGGGGACCTCCCCTCGGATAAGACTGAGGCTCGACGGATCGCACGCCGGGCCAAAACTTTTGTGATCGTGGGCGACAGTAGAGAGCTCTACCGCCGTAGCCCTACTGGTATCCTCCAACGTTGCATCACAAAAGAGCAAGGCAGGAATCTGCTCGGCGATCTTCACTCGGGGGCTTGCGGTCACCACGCAGCACCTCGAACCCTCGTCGGAAACGCCTTTCAACAAGGATTCTATTGGCCGACCGCGGTCTCTGACGCTGTCAAGCTAGTACGCTCCTGCGAGGGTTGTCAGTACTATGTGAGACAAACCCATCTTCCGGCACATGCCCTGCAAACTATCCCCATCACATGGCCGTTTGCCGTTTGGGGGCTCGACCTTGTCGGACCACTGAAAAGAACAACTGGCGGCTTCACTCACCTGCTCGTCGCCATCGACAAATTCTCCAAGTGGATCGAGGCCCGCCCTATCACCAGCATCAGGTCCGAGCAAGCTGTGCTCTTCTTCACTGACATTATTCATCGCTTTGGGGTCCCCAACTGTATCATCACAGACAATGGCACCCAGTTCACTGGCCGAAAGTTTTTGGATTTCTGCGACAACCACCACATCCGAGTGCTCTGGTCAGCTGTGGCTCATCCAAAAACAAACGGTCAGGTGGAACGTGCCAACGGCATGGTCTTACAAGGCCTGAAGCCCAGAATCTTTGACAAATTAAACAAACATGGCAAAAGATGGGCTGTCAAGCTACCCTCGGTCCTGTGGAGCCTAAGAACAACGCCGAGTCGAGCCACGGGGTTCACTCCGTTCTTCTTAGTCTACGGGTCTGAGGCTATGCTACCAACCGATATAGAATACGGATCCCCAAGGTTGAAGGCATACAACGAAAGATATAACGACGCCACAAGACAGGACGCCCTCGACCAGCTCAAGGAAGCCCGAGATGTGGCTCTGTTGCATTCTGCCAGGTACCAGCAGGGTCTCCGACGCTACCACGACAGACACGTCCGCAAGCGTGACCTCAACGTCAGCGACTTGGTGCTACGGCGGAACCAGAACACCAAGGGACGGCACAAGCTCACACCACCATGGGAAGGGCCGTACATCATCGCAGAAGTACTAAAGCCGGGCACCTACAAGCTATCCAACGAGAAGGGCGAAATCCTCACCAACGCTTGGAACATTGAACAGCTACGTCGCTTCTTTCCTTAAAAAGCCTCGAGGCTCTGTATTTTCTTTTTCATCAATAAAGAATACAGCGATGTTCAAACTTTCGTTTCGTAATGAGGAAGGATCGACCCTGCACTCCCAGAGTCGACCCTCCCTCGGGGGCTGCAAGGGGGGAACCCCCGGTCCCCGAAAAAACTTATGCTCTTTTTTAAAATTTAAGAACCGCTTCTTAGATCGACTTCGCTGAAAGAGCACCCTAAGGTTCGAGAGGGCTCTTGAGTCTGGAGCATCACCTACGCCTCCGAGGCTACGGTACCTCCACTCACCCCTTACACCTTTTAGAGGTACGCCTTCACGATAGGAAGATCTAAACAATGGTTCCTAAATTTAAAAAAGAACATACCCCCTGTCGCTTAGATCAGACTCTCACACGATTTACAAGGCCGCAACATCACCCTGAAGCTCGAGGGCAGTTGAGCCACGAGATCACTTACGCCTCCGAGGCTACGGTACCTCCACTCGCTCCCTTACGCCAAAGGGTGCAGCTGCGTGCTAAGTAAATCACGCGAGAACACGGTCTGAGCGATAAAGGGAAGAAAAGCTCGAGTAAAACTAAATCAACCACGAACCGGTTTATGTTTCGAGTTTTTAAGGCCTCCACGGCTGCCATGACCAAAATTCGAAATACTAACTCATTACATGGGCCTTCATGCCTAGATTTGGCTCACAGGCCCTCGTCGTCGGCAGGCGGAACCACCTCGGCTTCAAAAAGCGAGGCCAGACGGCTTCCAGGCTCTTCGGCGGCTTCAATCAGCTCCACGCAAGCATCCTCGTTCTTCTCGTCTGTCCGATCCGGGTCTGTGATGAAGCCCTCAGCGACGAGCTTCATGTCAAACACAAACCCTGAATGGACGACGGCCAACACCCTCTTCACGCCGTGATGGAGGCCGTCCCGTATCTTCTCCCGGGCAAGGCGGCCCAGTGCCACCATCCGACGGACGAAGGAGTTCCCCGGAACATCTTCCCCGGTGTCGGCGTCGGGCTCGACCCCCAGACCGTCACACACGGTGGTGATCACGCCCTGGAGAAGTTGGGTCCTCTGGATCTCGGCTTCGAGGAGGCTCTGGAAGGAGTTGGCAGAAGATTGGGCCTCTTGATTCTCTCTCTCCAGCTCTGAAATACGACAAACAAATTAATACCCAACGCGGGGCCTTCAACGTCGTGGCCGTAACAATCACACTTACCCTCGATGTGGGTCTGCAGGCCCACGACCTCGTCGCGAAGCCCCCCGCAAGTTCGCTCGAGCCCCAGGAAGGTGCTGTCCTTGTCACTGATGGCTACCTTTAGCGCCTCGATCTCCTGCCGAGCAGACTCGAGAGCTGCGTCCTTCTCCTGGACGGCTCCCTTCAGCGTCGTGACCTCGACGTTGAGGGTGTCGCGCTGAAGGCTAACCTGGGAGACATCCTCCTCGAGCTCCTTCACCCACATGGACAGGGGCTCGAGATCCCTGCGGGCCTGGGCAGCCTCCTCCCGAGCCTTGTCCATGTCAGTGCGCATCACGGCCTCGGCCGCCCATGCCTGCGTCGCTTCTTCTTTCACCACCACGTACGCGACGCGCAGCTCAGCCATCTCGGCGTTCCGATCGGATAGCCATTTCTGGGCCTCCTCGACCAGAACCCGTTGCTGGGACAGCGTGCCCCACACACCACTCTCATCCCGAATGAAGAGCGACTTGCGGCGGGAGTACTCCTTCAGCTCCTGAACGCAATCCGAAAAGGTCACAAAGCCGAGGGAAAAAGACACCAAGAAAACTACGGAGAAAGCCGACGGGTCGATCATACCTCGGTGGCATCTCCCATACTCCGCACGGCACCGGACGCCACTCGGAGCAACCGATCAAGATGCCGGCGGACGCCCTTGAGGTATTCCCATCGGTGCACCTCATCTTTGTCACTCAAGACAAAGATGGGCTCGGCGTCGGGGTTCGTAGCGTCCGTAAACTGAAGGGACAACCCCCCCACCTCGGTAGCTTCGTCTCTGCCCGCGCTATCGCCAGCGCGGTGATGTCGGGCCATGACGAGGACGACCCGGCCGGGGCGCCTCCCGGTCCCGCGGAAGGACCGGCCTCGCCCGCAGTGTTCACCTCTCCAACGGCCGTCGAGGCACCGGCCTGATCCACGACCTCACCCCCCTCGACCCCCATCGCTTGTTTTCCTTTGTCCAGGGGGATGTCGTCGAGGGTAAGGTGAGGGCGGGCACCAACGACCGCCGGCACCTCCGGAGCCGGTGCCTCGACCGACGATGGCTCCGATACCCGCACCTCAACCGTTGGCACCTCCGGAGCCGGCGCCTCTTCTTCCGGTGCTCCGGATAGGGGCTCGACCGCCCCGCCCTCCACCATGCCCGTTGGCTCTGCCAATGGGTCTTGTTGCGGCCGCGACCCCCTCGCCAGGGCCGCCTCCTGTCCTGACGCTGACGCGACCTCCTCTATGGTCACGTCCGCACCCGCCCGCTCCGTGTCGTGGACGGGTGCCTCGCCCGTCACGACCTCAACGGCAGCCTCGGCCGTCGCCGACGACCTGGGCCCCATCTCGACCGTATCGAGCGCCGCTACCTCTGCCGGTTCGGACCCCTCGATAGCAGGCTCCGGGCCAGCAACCACCACGGCGTCGACTGACCCCTGCCGTTGTCGCAGGCGCCCCTTCGCGGCCTCGACCTCCTGGACCTAGGCCGCATCCTGCTCCACCGTCCGGTTGAGGACAACGGCGCTGGCCCGCAGCGACTTCACGGGGGTAAGCCCCATCGGCTCCGCCTTCCGCTTTAGCCTGCAAAGTGAGAAGAAATGTTAGCCAACAGATCCAAAGAAAGGCAGGACAACTGAGCAGAGATACTTACCCGGAAATCGGCACCAAGGGCCTCAACCCCGCGCGACCCGAGCCTCTCAGGACGGCCGATGGTGGCCTCGCAGCGGCCTCACCAGCAGGCTAAGCGCTCCTAGGAGCCCTAGCCGACGCATCGCCCTGCGCCTTCTGTGCCTCCGAGGCCAACTGGCCTCGGGTTCTTACGCCTGCCGACGCCGCCACCGATGATGACGCCGGTACTGCCGTCCTAGCCCCTGCCCGAGCCTGCGGGGCCTAGGCTGGTGCGGACGTCCCTGTTGACCCCTCTCGCCGGGTCCGGGGTAAAGCGGCCCCTCCCGTCGAGGGGCCCGTCTCCTTCTCCGCCTTCTTCCCCTCGGGCTCCTCGACCATGACGACCGAGGAGGACGCCCCCCTGATGGGCTCCAGCTGGGGGCAAATGTCGAGAAGGTCCCCTAGCCCAGTCGCGATCTCATACCGCGACAGGGCATCGTCGTCTTCGCCGCTGCTGTCGTCGTCCTCCCCCGAGACCGTCTCGGAAGGCAACGGCGCCAGGGGGACCCCGTTGATGGTCTGCTGGCGCCGAAGCTTCTTCAGCGCCTCCGCCTCTTTGGCCCTGCGGATCGCCCGCTTCTTGGCCGTCTCCTTGGTCTGCTTCTTCTTGGAAGCATGCAGGCGCCGAGCCTCCCGGGCGGGCCGGTCCTCCGGGACCGGCGGACGCGTTTCCCGCAGCGCCAACAAATCCTACACGCCGGCCTCGACCACATCAGTGAAATCCACAGATAAACGAAAATAGCAACACCTCAGCCCCGGGATACGTACCACGGACTCGAACCCTTCGGTAGGCCTCATGGGAACCCGGTTGGCCTCCTCTACCTTGAAGTTCCCAACCATCCGGCGCGCTCGCCGGAGGACTTCCTCGAGGGCGAGGGATTCATGGGACATCCGGGTCCCCTCCAGATTTGCCTCCGGAGTCATCTGGTCCAAACGGAGATGACGCCGGCACAACGGCATCACTCTGCGGCGATGGAAGGCCGCGGCCACCGCCGCAGCCGTTAAGCCCCGAAGGCGAAGCTGCTGCAGCGCCGCCAGCAGCGGGTCTAGGCGCGGCTTCTCGGCCTCTGGCACTCCGTACGACCAGCGCTCCTCTCGAGCGGTCAACACGCGGCCGGTGTACCTCGGCAACTGATTTTCATCATTGCGGAGGTAGAACCAACCTTCGTGCCACCCACTGTTCGAAGAGATGAGGCGGGCCGGGATGTATAGATCCGCCCGACCCGACCTCACCTGCAGCACACAGCTCCCCACTCGAGCCGCACACAGGACGCCCTTCTCCCCTGCCTTCTTGGCAAAGAGCTCGGCCTTGAAAAGGTGAAGCCACAGGTTCCACTGCGGCTCCACCCCAAGGTAGCCCTCGCAGACCGCCGCGAAGATGGCGGCCTGCGCGACGGTGTTGGGGGAAAGATGGTGAAGCTCCACCCGGTAGTGGTGGAGGAGCGCGCACATGAAGACCGACGCCGGCACGCCAAACCCCCGCTCGTGGAAGTAGACGAAGCTCACCACATACCCTTCAGGGGGCACCGGTTCCCGGTGGGCAGGGGGCGGCGCCATCCACTCCGGCTGCGATCGGCTCGTCCTTGGCCATAGCAGCCCGTCCTCGACCAACTCTTCCAACCTCCTCTCCGTCACCGAGGAGGCGGCCCAGTCGTCGGCGGGGAGGATTTGGCTCTTTCCTGCCATCGGTGCTGTCGGAGGGGGGATGGATGGAAAGGATGCGGTGGCGGCGACGATGCGGGCAGAGAACGCGATAAGGCAAAGATTGTCTGAGGCAGAAGATTGCAGAAACGCAAGGGACCGGTGGGGAACGCAGACCCCTAGGCCTTAACTTTATATGCCCAGGCGGAAGCCCAACGGCCACGCGAGAAGGTAGGAATAGTTTCCCGCATTAAATGCGCTCACCTAACCGTTTCCTTACATCTCGCAGGAGTCGGGCACGTGGCCGTCCCCCACGTCGTGACCACACGCCACGTCGCCCACTACCACGCTGATCTCGCCTCCCCAAAAGACGCGCTCGGCTAACGAACGAGGGAGGGATCCGCGGACGAATATCCCCAGGTATGTGGAAAATGGGCCCGAAGCCCGCAATAAGTCTCGAGGGAGCGAAAGCTGGCCCTCGAACAGGGTTCGACAGCTGCCCTTGAGCAACAGAGTTAGGGACGACCCAGGGTGCGCCCGTACATGGCCAAGGGCTCGAGCCACGCTCTCGAAGCACCCCAGGACGTATTCGAGGCCGAAGGAGAAGGTCGTCGTAGGAATCCCTCCGGGGGAGGCATCGAGCCCTCGAATCCTGTCGAAGGGAATCGAGATCCACACGACCACTTCTTGGCATCTTTGAGGGCGCCTCCGGGCCACTAGCCGACCTCTAACGAACGGGGCACGGGCTCTCACTTGAATTCCCCTGCTAGCAGCTCACCGGAGATCGTCGGAACTCGCGCCCAAACGAGGGTAGTACGGCGTTCTCTATCCCTCCTCCTTTTTTCAGAAAAGGAGCGTGAGGGTCACGTAGCAAAAGACGGCCGGGACCCTGATCGACCTCGCGCGTGCGAGGCTCGGGGGCTTGACCGCAACGAATCATTCCCCAATCAAACGCGTACAAGACCTCAGAGGAGTCTCAATACTCCACCGAGGCCTCGGGGGCTACACCCGGTGGGTGCGCTCGCGCGCCCCCGCCGAAAAAAATCACGGCGCTACGACTCCAATTCTGACCAACCTCTGGGAGAGTGATCATACACTCACCCAAAGGCTCGGGGGCTACTGTCGGTACCAACAGTACGGGGGTACCCGCACCTATCGCCAAAAAACTAACACGACCGAAACCACAATAAAAGATAGCCCGCCTCGACCGCGTACCCAGTCAGTCTCGTACGAGGCCCGCTCGACGAAGCGCCTCGACCGCGCCCCGGCTCCGACTCGTATGAGGCCCGCTCGACGGGGCGTCTCGACCGCGCCCCGGCTTCGACTCGTACGAGGCCCGCTCGACGGGGTGCCTCGACCTCGCCCCATCCCGTGCCGCAAGGTACTTCGACAGCGCTCTGACCTGCGCGAGGCTCGACCGCCCGCTGGGGAGAACTCCGACTCGTGTGAGCCCGGACCGAGCACCTCGACACCTTTTCTTTGCCTACCCTAGGACAAAAGCCATAGCATTCAATACGGTTACCTACTACCACCTATCGGCATGGCTGCGGCCAGGATCGACGTGGGAACAATACCCGTGTCAGATCTCACTGTTTTACCGCCCATCCCGTGATGGGAGGTGAAACCCGTCACTATATCCACCTTATCACGCACTGTTCACCATCAATCACCCTCGAGGGAGGATAAGACAAGGCCCGTTCTCCGCGATATCGGGGATTCGGCCTTATCCATCCGGCCTCGACCCGGTCTCGACCCAGCCCCGACGCTCGACTTAGTTCAAAGGACGGTATGGCATGGCGCTCTGGGTCATTTCGCCATCTTGTCTCCCACAACGTCAGGGTGTCCAGGGATGGCCGGCCATTTCCAAGGCACGTCGCTACAGTCAACTCAACAGGAATCGATAAAACATCACCTCAAGGCTCCCCGTCGTCTTGGCCTCCCCTCACCCTATAAAAGGGCAGGCCAGGGTTCAACGGAGGGGGGGGACGAAGACGGAACGAAAAACACAAAACAGAAGATCGACATCTCAAGCAACCACCTTTTTCCTCTTTTCTCTTTGAGACTTGGGCTCGACACCCTCTCTCGCATGCTTGTAACCCCTACACGAGCACCTCGGTGCAAGGAAATACAAACATCTCCCCCCGCTGGACGTAGGGCCTTCTTCTGCCCGAACCAGGATAAACCCCCGTGTGTTCTCCTTGCATCACCATCCAGGAAAGAGACACGCAGCATTTACTCGTTGGTTTAGGACCCCCTCGGTCCGAACACCGACACTTGTTAACTCTTGTGTGTTAAGAGCGAACAAAGTCTTTAAAAATGCGTTTAGTGGATCGATCTTTCTTCTCCAGCACGTCTTTATCTTTTTCTGCAATCAATATTCCTGGTTTCTCATCCTAAGTTCTCATTGGGAGTTTCCTAAAATCTTTTCTTTATCACGCAAATTATTCCTATCAGTTCCTTATGTGTCAATCAATCTCAGTGAACTCTTCGGGAATTGTTCTGGCTTTTTCTGGAGCTAGTTCACGCTTTTCTATGAGGGTTATCTAATTTTTAGATGCTCCAAAATATCTTTTCATGAGGTCCAAATACTTTATTTTGGTTCCTTATGTTCCATAATGTCTCTGAGAATTTTCTCCAAATTTTTGGAGCTTTCGGAGTATTTTTCGTGGCTTAAATAATAATTCTGGACTTTTCTAGAATTATTTTATCCATGAAATTAATTAATTCCGAAAATAATAAAATATCTCAGATTTCCTCATACCCAAAGGTCCATGTCTTTATTTACTAATGGGCTTTAATAATTAATTAGGCCTATTAGTAAAGGTGGATGGTGCAACGTCAATTAGCACCATATCGCTAGTTGATATGGAGGTGGAGAGTTTTTCTCCCTATATATACGTACCTATCCCTTGGGTAAAAGCACACCAAAACTACCGTAGAGGAGCCCCTAGTTTGAGAAATCTCTCGTGTAGTAAATTATATTTTTCTCCTCCTTCTTGTGTCGCCGCCGCCGTTGTTCGGTCATTGCACCGTCGTCTCCCCGTCGACTGCAACTTGTTGCCGAGAACGCCGTCGTCTAATCAACCGAGCTGCACGCTGTCCCTGTCTCATCTCCGATCGCAAAAATCCTCTTGGTGAGTTCACGGTCGCCCTCTCTATCTTCCTCGGTTTTTTCCGTGTCGAACCGAGGCCCTAGGTCTTTTCTCCGGTTGCCCGGCGAGGTGCTCGCCGCTGTACATGGCGCCACTGGCCGTGCACCGTGCGTGCTCTTGGCCCCTGTTCCAATTAGCTTGATGACGTCATCACCATGTCACCCATACATTATGGCCGTTTTTCCTTTAGAAAAATAAATCCCGAAATACAATAGAAATACGTATACATATAATCTTGTTTAGGTCATATCATTTATGTTTTACGTCCGATTCGAGTCGTTCAAGTCGCGTTAGATTCATGTCGTCGCGCCCTACACGGTAGTGCTAATGTTTGTCATGTCTTATAGTTATGAATTTATTGATTGAAATACTAATATGATTACTAATAATTTAATAGTTTTTAATCAGAAAACGAATTAGGGTTGCGATGCTGTGCGTGTCGAGTCGTGATTGTGCCGATGTAAACTACGCATGAGTAATGATGTTTATCATGTCACTTGATTATGAATTTATTAATTTAAATAGTAATTAGATTAATATATTTATTTAATAACTTTCCAATTAAAAGAAATTCCAGTTTAAATCCGTTCTTGTTGTTTTGCAATAGTGCCGATCGAGGTTATGTTTTAGCAACAACGTTTGACATGTCTTACATCCTTAAAATTTATAAGTTAGATATTAATTTGATTTATGCTTGTGTAATTGAGTTTCTAATTAAACGCAACACAGGCAGTCTGTTCTAAATTAATGTTAATCTAATTAATATTAAACTAAATGTTTCTTTTGAATTATAAGATGTTTAGTTCAACCTTGAAACATAAGTGCTTTCATTCAGTTGCCACATGTTTTCTATATATATAGTTCAATATTAAATTGATTAATATGATTAATGTATAATATATTTCAAATTAAAATTTGCTTAGTCTCAGTATGTTGCATATATGATAAACTTGCGTAGATAATTTCACATTACAGTACGTATCTGCTCTTCATAGTTATACGGCTTTAATCCTCGAGCATTTATTCGTTTGGAATCTGTTTTGCTTTAATTAAGTTGCGTTAGATTCGCATCGACGTTCTCTGTGCAGTAGCACTAATGTTTTTCATGTCATATGCTTTTCCATATATAGCTGAATATTATATTAATTAATATGCTTGTTATTAGTTTTATAATTAAAAATAATATATAATCTTGTCATGTTAGTCCTTTGTAACTAAGCATGAACTTAGCTAATGGCAACTTAAAATATCTTTAAATTATAATTTAGTTAGCCCAACCACATATCTCATATAATTGGAATAATTGTTCTCACATGTTCTTTTATCTCTGCAAAGTCGGTAATACTTATAAATAAAATATGACCAGGGTTAAACCTAGTTTTGTAATTCAATTGATTAATCTAATTTTAGAATATTTCTTCAGAATGTTTATCACCTTATTTCAATAACTAAAATGTATTAAGTTTATAGTCGGTCTTCTACATTATGTTGTAATCGTCTCGGTAGTCGTTTCTTTTCCATCGTAGTTTTGTTATCAGCGTTTCTTATGTTCTCGTGACCGTAGCCGGTAGCTCTCTTTTAGTACGCTGTTTTCTCTTGTGTGGTGTATTGTTCTTAGTTGTACCTATTTGTTTGCTTGTATGTCTGTTAGTGTGCTGGGTTGCTATGATCTACGAGTAGAAGAAAGACTATCTGTGAGCGCCAAAGATCCGAAGATGAAGACCAGAAGCTGAGTGCCAGAAGTTGCAAATGAAGATTAAGTTGAGGCTTTTCAGAGCAAGTTGTTTTGGACATAAAGCAAGTTCTAAGGCAAGTATAGCATGGAATTATCCTTGCTGTCCTATTCACAATAAGCAAATAATATCATTATGCATATGTTTCCTTGTTAAGGATGACTTAGTATTGATCTTATTCCTTGATACCTATTATATTGCATGGATTAGTATTGCTAGTGCTTAACATGAACTATGATCATGTAATTTGACTAATGAAATATGCAATAAACAATAAAAGATGATTTTTATTACTGTTAAAGGGTACTAGAGCATGGGGTTACTTTGGTGCTCTCGTTACTCTCCATAAGGACTTATCTATAAGCGAAAATCCGGGACTTACAGTACAACTGTGAGGGCTATAATGGCTCTGGCTTTAGCTCAGTATGAGGATCTTTTCTAGCTTGTTAGAGGTTACCCTTGTGGCGCAAATGGGGTAGAGCAGACTGTGGATCCCTGCGTGGTGTATCACACAGACTGACTTTGGAAACCTAGCGGCCCTAACTTGTTAGACGAACCTTTGAAAGACTTCATAGTGAACCCTGCCGACCTTCCTTGGTAGTGGGTCAAGAGGCTGATCACCTCGGGCGAAATGGTAAATTACGACTCACAGTGAAAGTGTACAACCTCTGCAGAGTGTAAAACTGGTATATCAGCCGTGCTCACGGTCACGAGTGGCCTTGGACCCTTATGGAATAGATGATCACTAATGACTATAAATATGTTTTTGCTATTCATTATTCATCTTTACATTGATCATATGTTTATTATGGGATTAATGCAAACTGATGCTACTCATATGATAAAACTGTGATGATTAAAAGCTAAATGCAGTAAACCAGTGTCTGTCCTTTTTGAGCCTTATGAACCCCGTGTTATATTTGTTGAGTTCGACATGGACTCACTCTTGCTATTTCCCTACACTCCAGTGTGTAGTGAGGTGTTGCTCAGAAAAAGGATAAAGAGGTAGTGAAGTTTCCAGGAGTCTATAAGAAGTGCTTGGCATACGGAGCCACCAGTCAGCCGTCCCTGTGATGTTGGAGCCTGAAGAAAAGATTAGTGACCGTTCCGCGACACTCTGATAGTTGTAAGTATTAATATAGTATGTTTTCCGCTTTATATAAACATTGTTTTGATACTTTTTCATTCTGACATATGTGTGGACTTCCTGGGCACACATATGATTAGCCTGGTTTTGTTCTTTAGAAAACCGGGTGTGACAGAGTGGTATCAAAGCGGTGTTGACTGTAGGACATATGCCAAGTAGCACTGGACGTATTCTGAAACTTATTTTACTATGAAACTATTTTGTGATCCCTTGACTCATTGATTTTGACTATTTCCTATTCCTTGTCTTGTTGTATCACTTCCTTGATAACTTCCTTTGAGCTATTATTTCTTACTCCCTTGGTTTTTGATTTGTGTTGTTTTTACCAAAAGTTTTCTGATCTCATCTTGTTCTAAAGTTCGATGGCTTTTCATCATCTATAATCTACCATTTAGGATGACCACCATTGTTGAAAAAGCATGTGTAGTATCGATGATGTGATGTGTGCTTATCTTGTTGGATGTGATGCCTGTGTGTTGTCCTTGTTCTCGTGCTTTGAAGGTGGCCCGAAAGGTTTCATCTTGAGAATTAGCTCAATCTATGTTAAAGTGGGGTAGTATCCTCTCTTGACCTACCTAACCTTCGATCAATCCTAATTCTTATAGTCTTTTCCATAAATCATCCATGCTTACTCTTGGTTTCTATGCTATCTTCTTTATCTTAACCCAAGGGAGGATCAACACATGAAGGACTCATCAATAGCAGCAAGCCTTAAAGAAAGTGTTGCCTTCAATGACATCGCCAGGTGGAACAAGATCTTTGTTAAGTGGGGTAGCGTCCGCCACCATCATCAATCTCAAGTCACGAGACAAGAAGATCCAGAGACCAATCGCTATCATAATATCATCTTTTGCTAGTCCTTGCCTCTTAACCAGTCTCACCTTCTTGCCATCAATCTTTACTTTTTCTTATCAACATTTGATAACTTTTGACCCTTGTCCATACATCTTATAAATCCTGATTCAAGGACCTACAAAAACTTGAAGATCAATTTATCCTTCTCACTGATCTCCTAGAATGGTAAAACGGAAAATTAGTCTTTACCTTTCTTCAACCAATGCTAGTCTGTCACTTTTTCATGATGTCTCATAAATCTTGAATCCAGGAGCTATGAGTACCTTAAGATCTATCTTTATCTCTTATGCTAATCTCCATCCTTGTTTTTACACCTTATAAAGTGAAGACTCGATGATCAATCTTGATCTATCTTTTCAATCTCCTTTGACCTTCCTTTTCACCTATGCTGACCTTCAATCCTTTGACCCTCAGTCATTAGCTCGAATCAATCTTAACGATCAATCCAATGTTCTCTTGTCAACCATTGATAACCCTTGACGCTTATATCAGAACTTGTTAAAAGTTTTAAAACAATCTTATTGGTCTGTTTTATCTTTCTCCCTAGTCTCTCCGAATCTCGGGACGAGATTCCTGTTAAGTGGGGTAGAATTGTCACACCCCAAAATTTTCAATTTTGGGTTGTGCATAGGAAATACTAAATAAAATAAATGTTTTAATATTTGGATAAAATTTCCTAAGTTTAGTTTATGATAGCATCAATTAGTTATAAAAAAATAATAAGAATCTTTAAATTTTTCTAAACTAATTTGACGGGCTATTGTTTGATGTGATGTTTACTTGTTAACTCTTGTGTGTTAAGAGCGAACAAAGTCTTTAAAAATACGTTTAGTGGATCGATCTTTCTTCTCCAGCACGTCTTTATCTTTTTCTGCAATCAATATTCCTGGTTTCTCATCCTAAGTTCTCATTGGGAGTTTCCTAAAATCTTTTCTTTATCACGCAAATTATTCCTATCAGTTCCTTATGTGTCAATCAATCTCAGTGAACTCTTCGGGAATTGTTCTGGCTTTTTCTAGAGCTAGTTCACGCTTTTCTACGAGGGTTATCTAATTTTTAGATGCTCCAAAATATCTTTTCATGAGGTCCAAATACTTTATTTTGGTTTCTTATGTTCCATAATGTCTCTGAGAATTTTCTCCAAATTTTCGGAGCTTTTGGAGTATTTTTCGTGGCTTAAATAATAATTCTGGACTTTTCTAGAATTATTTTATCCATGAAATTAATTAATTCCGAAAATAATAAAATATCTCAGATTTCCTCATGCCCAAAGGTCCATGTCTCTATTTACTAATGGGCTTTAATAATTAATTAGGCCTATTAGTAAAGGTGGATGGTGCAACGTCAATTAGCACCATATCGCTAGTTGATATGGAGGTGGAGAGTTTTCCTCCCTATATATACGTACCTATCCCTTGGGTAAAAGCACACCAAAACTACCGTAGAGGAGCCCCTAGTTTGAGAAATCTCTCGTGTAGTAAATTATATTTTTCTCCTCCTTCTTGTGTCGCCGCCGCCGTTGTTCGGTCATTGCACCGTCGTCTCCCCGTCGACTGCAACTTGTTGCCGAGAACGCCGTCGTCTGATCAACCGAGCTGCACGCTGTCCCTGTCTCATCTCCGATCGCAAAAATCCTCTTGGTGAGTTCACGGTCGCCCTCTCTATCTTCCTCGGTTTTTTCCGTGTCGAACCGAGGCCCTAGGCCTTTTCTCCGGTTGCCCGGCGAGGTGCTCGCCGCTGTACATGGCGCTACTGGCCGTGCACCGTGTGTGCTCTTGGCCCCTGTTCCAATTAGCTTGATGACGTCATCACCATGTCACCCATACATTATGGCCGTTTTTCCTTTAGAAAAATAAATCCCGAAATACAATAGAAATACGTATACATATAATCTTGTTTAGGTCATATCATTTATGTTTTACGTCCGATTCGAGTCGTTCAAGTCGCGTTAGATTCATGTCGTCGCGCTCTACACGGTAGTGCTAATGTTTGTCATGTCTTATAGTTATGAATTTATTGATTGAAATACTAATATGATTACTAATAATTTAATAGCTTTTAATTAGAAAACGAATTAGGGTTGCGATGTTGTGCGTGTCGAGTCGTGATTGTGCCGATGTAAACTACGCATGAGTAATGATGTTTATCATGTCACTTGATTATGAATTTATTAATTTAAATAGTAATTAGATTAATATATTTATTTAATAACTTTCCAATTAAAAGAAATTCCGGTTTAAATCCGTTCTTGTTGTTTTGCAATAGTGCCGATCGAGGTTATGTTTTAGCAACAACGTTTGACATGTCTTACATCCTTAAAATTTATAAGTTAGATATTAATTTGATTTATGCTTGTGCAATTGAGTTTCTAATTAAACGCAACACAGGCAGTCTGTTCTAAATTAATGTTAATCTAATTAATATTAAACTAAATGTTTCTTTTGAATTATAAGATATTTAGTTCAACCTTGAAACATAAGTGCTTTCGTTCAGTTGCCACATGTTTTCTATATATATAGTTCAATATTAAATTGATTAATATGATTAATGTATAATATATTTCAAATTAAAATTTGCTTAGTCTCAGTATGTTGCATATATGATAGACTTGCGTAGATAATTTCACATTACAGTACATATCTGCTCTTCATAGTTATACGGCTTTAATCCTCGAGCATTTATTCGTTTGGAAACTGTTTTGCTTCAATTAAGTTGCGTTAGATTCGCATCGACGTTCTCTGTGCAGTAGCACTAATGTTTTTTATGTCATATGCTTTTCCATATATAGCTGAATATTATATTAATTAATATGCTTGTTATTAGTTTTATAATTAAAAATAATATATAATCTTGTCACGTTAGTCCTTTGTAACTAAGCATGAACTTAGCTAATGGCAACTTAAAATATCTTTAAATTATAATTTAGTTAGCCCAACCACATATCTCATATAATTGGAATAATTGTTCTCACATGTTCTTTTATCTCTGCAAAGTCGGTAATACTTATAAATAAAATATGACCAGGGTTAAACCTAGTTTTGTAATTCAATTGATTAATCTAATTTTAGAATATTTCTTCAGAATGTTTATCACCTTATTTCAATAACTAAAATGTATTAAGTTTATAGTTGGTCTTCTACGTTATGTTATAATCGTCTCGATAGTCGTTTCTTTTCCATCGTAGTTTCGTTATCAGCGTTTCTTATGTTCTCGTGACCGTAGCCGGTAGCTCTCTTTTAGTACGCTGTTTTCTCTTGTGTGGTGTATTGTTCTTAGTTGTACCTATTTGTTTGCTTGTATGTCTGTTAGTGTGCTGGGTTGCTATGATCTACGAGTAGAAGAAAGACTATCTGTGAGCGCCAAAGATCCGAAGATGAAGACCAGAAGCTGAGTGCCAGAAGTTGCAAATGAAGATTAAGTTGAGGCTTTTCAGAGCAAGTTGTTTTGGGCATAAAGCAAGTTCTAAGGCAAGTATAGCATGGGATTATCCTTGCTGTCATATTCACAATAAGCAAATAATATCATTATGCATATGTTTCCTTGTTAAGGATGACTTAGTGTTGATCTTATTCCTTGATACCTATTATATTGCATGGATTAGTATTGCTAGTGCTTAACATGAACTATGATCATGTAATTTGACTAATGGAATATGCAATAAACAATAAAAGATGATTTTTATTACTGTTAAAGGGTACTAGAGCATGGGGTTACTTTGGTGCTCTCGTTACTCTCCATAAGGACTTATCTATAAGCGAAAATCCGGGACTTACAGTACAACTGTGAGGGCTATAATGGCTCTGGCTTTAGCTCAGTATGAGGACCTTTTCTAGCTTGTTAGAGGTTACCCTTGTGGCGCAAATGGGGTAGAGCAGACTGTGGATCCCTGCGTGGTGTATCACACAGACTGACTTTGGAAACCTAGCGGCCCTAACTTGTTAGACGAACCTTTGAAAGACTTTATAGTGAACCCTGCCGACCTTCCTTGGTAGTGGGTCAAGAGGCTGATCACCTCGGGCGAAAGGGTAAATCACGACTCACAGTGAAAGTGTACAACCTCTGCAGAGTGTAAAACTGGTATATCAGCCGTGCTCACGGTCACGAGTGGCCTTGGACCCTTATGGAATAGATGATCACTAATGACTATAAATATGTTTTTGCTATTCATTATTCATCTTTACATTGATCATATGTTTATTATGGGATTAATGCAAACGTGATGCTACTCATATGATAAAACTGTGATGATTAAAAGCTAAATGCAGTAAACCAGTGTCTGTCCTTTTTTAGCCTCATGAACCCCGTGTTATATTTGTTGAGTTCGACATGGACTCACTCTTGCTATTTCCCTACACTCCAGTGTGTAGTGAGGTGTTGCTCAGAAAAAGGATAAAGAGGTAGTGAAGTTTCCAGGAGTCTATAAGAAGTGCTTGGCATACGGAGCCACCAGTCAGCCGTCCCTGTGATGTTGGAGCCTGAAGAAAAGATTAGTGACCGTTCCGCGACACTCTGATAGTTGTAAGTGTTAATATAGTATGTTTTCCGCTTTATATAAACATTGTTTTGATACTTTTTTATTCTGACATATGTGTGGACTTCCTGGACACACATATGATTAGCCTGGTTTTGTTCTTTAGAAAACCGGGTGTGACAATTTGCTACGCCCCTCTCATTCCTCTTACTCGGTTTCACCGCGTGGGGCCTTCTCATCGGTTCACCTGGTAGCTATCACATTTGTGGCAGCGGCATTGGACAGACTAGTTTGCTAGCGCAAGCGCACACAAAGGAGAGCGTGCTCGAGAGCAACAAGCTAAGGGCTTGCGTGTGCATGGTTGGGGGAAATGGCTAGTGGCAGCAACTGGCTAGGCTTCTCCCTCTCGCCGCAAACGGCCATGGATGTGCCCTCCGCTTCTGAACCCGCTCCTGCCCATCACGCTCCACCTCCTTCCAGTACAATGATCTCTTCCAGTACCACCAACGCCACCACTTCCAACTTCCTCTTCTCACCGATGGCCGCTCCCTATCCTGGTTACTACTGTGTGGGCGGCGCGTATGGCGATGGCACCAGTGCTGCCGGCGTCTACTACTCCCATTTGCCTGCCATGCCCATCAAGTCCGATGGCACCCTCTGCAACATGGAAGGTCTCTGCTGCCTTTCTCTCTCACACACAATCGTATTCTCTCGACCTCTAACGTTATGGTCTTCTTGTCTTGGCATGAAGTAGGCATGATGCCGTCGTCCCCACCGAAGCTAGAGGACTTCCTGGGCGGTGGCAATGGCGGTGGCCAAGAAACGGACACCTACCACAGCCACCAGCAGGGCCAGGAAGAGGGGGCGAGCAGGGATTACCGCCAGTACCAGCACCACCAGCTCGTCCCCTACGACATCCAGCCTCTGACGGAAGCAGAGATGCTCCAAGAAGACGCGGCGCCAATGGAGGAGGCGATGGCGGCGGCGGCCAAGAACTTCGTTCTAACGAGCTACGGTGCTTGCTACAGCAACGGGGAGATGCACCCTCTGAGCCTGTCGATGATGAGCCCCGGGTCCCAGTCGAGCAGCTGCTTCAGTGCGGCTCCACAGCAGCAGCAGCACCACCACCACCAGGTGGCCGCTGTAGCCACTGCTGCCGCTGCTGCTGCAGCCGCAGCCCAGGGGCGCAGTAATGTTGATGGTGAGCAGTGCGTTGGGAGGAAGAGAGGCACCGGGAAGGGAGGCCACAAGCAGACGGTGCACCGCAAGTCCATCGACACGTTTGGGCAGAGAACCTCCCGTTATAGGGGCGTCACCAGGTAATCTGCTTACGCAGATTTTCGCTTTTCCTTGTGTCGTAGTATCTCTTGTTGCGTCGTTTGTTTCATCATCAGTAGTATGGCCTTGTTCACTTCCCCTTCCAACCCAAAATATTTCCTATTCCACCCATCACATCAAATCTGTTGACGCATGCATGAAGCATTAAATGTAGATAAAAAAAATAACTAATTACATAGTTTGTCTGTAAATGTCGGGACGAATCTTTTGAGCCTAGTTAGTCCATAATTAGACAAATTTTGCCAAATAACAACGAAAGATGCTACAGTAACTTTTCAACTACTTTTCGCGAAGTGAACACACCCTATGTTTATATGCTTTACAACTCTTCAGTGCACTCTGACGTTGTCTCCTTCTCTGCGGCACTGATCATCTGGTATGGTATTTGCACATTTCTGAGCTTGTGAAAGCCAATTTACTCCTGGTTCCTAATCTGGAGGTTTCGACTTATGTTCTACTAGTACTCTTGTTACTTTCCATCATTGATGTGGCTGCGATGTAGAGAAAGTAAATGCTCTGCTGTTCTTGTTGTTCAGTTGGCCAGCAACTCATGCTTGACGCCGAATCTTTTTAATGCCTGATCTTAGTAGAATACTTCAGTTCGATTAAAGCTGGGTGCTCTGATCCTTCATGGCCCCCCTGCAGTTCCACCTATTAATGTGGCAGCTATTCTCTTGTTATGGAGCAAACAATTTACTCTGTCTTTTAGGCCAAACAGTTATCTTTGTTTGAACCGCACTGTTTTGTATTGAATGATGAAGGGTTTTGTTTGGTGTTTGATTCACTGGAGCAGGCACAGGTGGACTGGGAGATATGAAGCCCACCTCTGGGACAACAGCTGCCGAAAGGATGGGCAGACTAGGAAAGGCAGACAAGGTTGATAGCTAAAGAATCCAAAATAAACGATGGCCTTGTTCACTTCCCCATCCCAACCCAAAATATTTCCTCTTACACCTATCACATCAAATCTTTCGACACATGCATGGAGCATTAAATGTAGGTAAAAAAGATAACTAATTGTATACTGTAAATGTCGGGACGAATCTTTTGAGCCTAGTTAGTCCATAATTGGACAAATTTTGCCAAATAACAACGAAAGATGCTACAGCAACTTTTCAGCTACTTTTCGCGAAGTGAACACACCCGATGTAGCAAACCTTATGACTCCTTTCTGACATTTTGATTCCTTTTTTTATTTTTGAAATGGTGATTCTGGGGTCTGCCATGACTGAATGTGATTGGCCGTGCATCGCAGTATATCTAGGTAAGAAGAATCGTTTCTTATCCAATCATGCTTTCTATTGTTCAGTAGCTGTTTCGAGCTGCGTCTAGTAGATCCGTAAATAGGAAATGTTATTTCTTTTATCTGATTATTAGGTGGCTACGACACTGAAGACAAGGCCGCGAGGGCTTATGATCTGGCTGCTCTGAAATATTGGGGTCCAGCTACTCACATCAATTTCCCCGTAAGTGTGTGTCATGGAGATGGAGGAGTTTCATTGAAGAAAATT
Organism: Saccharum hybrid cultivar R570; assembly: GCA_038087645.1. NCBI lineage: Eukaryota > Viridiplantae > Streptophyta > Magnoliopsida > Poales > Poaceae > Saccharum > Saccharum hybrid cultivar. The sequence goes on along the minus strand of JAQSUU010000043.1, from coordinate 9,084,472 downwards.
GGAGCTTGTATGTTCATTTATGTAATAGGCCTATCACACTTTGTTTGGCAGGTAGAAAACTATCGAGATGAACTTGAGGAGATGAAAGGCATGACAAGACAAGAATATGTTGCGCATTTGAGAAGGTTAGTGCTTTGAGTGCATTGTAACTACCTTGTTTCATTGATGTCTTCCTGCATTTCCTAAGTTGCTACTGATCACAGGAGAAGCAGTGGATTTTCTCGAGGCGCTTCCATCTACCGAGGAGTGACAAGGTTCGTTTGGGCAGATTACGCCACCACATTTTGCTTCCTTAGTGCGGACCACAACCAAAGTTAAAGAAGAAATCATCTCAATGTACATGCTAACTGCATTACAGGCATCACCAGCAAGGAAGATGGCAGTCTCGGATTGGACGGGTTGCTGGAAACAAGGATTTATACCTCGGCACTTTCAGTAAGAAAGATCTGTCTATTTGACTGCAGATTTGTAGGGCCAAAATTCTTCTATCTATAAAGTAATGTGTTAAGTAAACTCATAAAAGAAACTTTTAGCACTAATCCTTTGGTGGTGTCTGTTGTACTATGTTAATTGTCTCGTCAAAGTACATTTGCTGTAGAAGAAGGTAGGCATGGAACATAAGCTTTTACTGCTAGTGTCAAGTTTTGTGCATGGCTTTTGCGTTCACTTTAATCCGTGGGGTGCACATTCGATGATCATTCTTTGCTTTTTCAGATAGTTATGCTTTTCCTAAGGCTGTGACCCCTGACCAAAGCAACCTGTTGACTGTTTTGAATAACACTTGGACTAAAATATGGCATTAGCACGACACGAAAGTAATCTGATCGAAAACTGTACTTCGCCTTAGGATCTTATCTTGGTTTCACAATGTACTAACTAGATTAGTTGATCGAAAATTGTACTTTGCATTAGGATCTTATCTTGGTTTCCCAATGTACTAACTAGATTAGTTGGTAGTACATGATATTTTTTTCATAGGACACACCTACAGCTGAGTTTGTTCTTACATCGCTTACTGAATATTCTGCAGCCACTCAAGAAGAAGCAGCTGAGGCGTACGACATAGCTGCCATCAAGTTCCGTGGCTTGAACGCGGTGACAAACTTTAACATAACAAGATATGACGTCGACAAGATCATGGAGAGCAGCACGCTGCTGCCCACGGAGGAAGCACGCAAGGTCAAGGCGATCGAGGCAGCGAACAATGCTCCTATGATGCACAACGGTGGCAGGGAGCTCAACCCAGCCGAGGAGACAGGCGCTGGCTGGAGGATGGTGCTCCATGGTTCTCCCCAGGAAGCTGTGCATTGCCCAGAAGCAGCTGATCTCCAGATGGGCATCATGAGCGAGTCTCATCCCTCCCTGCATGGCATCGTTGGACTTGAAAAAATCGAGTGCGCAGTGCATGATCATCACCTCGACGTTCCTGGCAAGACGACTGGGAGCATCAACTTCTCGAATTCGTCCTCGCAGGTGACAAGCCTGGGAAACTCCAGGGAGGGGAGCCCCGAGAGGCTGGGCCTGGCCATGCTGTACGGCAAGCAGCCGAGCGCCGTAAGCCTGGGCACCATGAGCCCCTGGATGCCGATGGCGGCACAAACAGTGGCCCAGGTGCTGAAGCAGCCGAACGTCGTCTTTGCCGCTTGGGCGGATGGCTAGTTGAGGGAGTTGGAGCTTAGTAGCTGCTCAATCTTGCTCGCCATTGCTGTTTTTGTAGACTGAAGCAAGATTAGCCGCACCAAAGTTAGGTAAACTAGTGGTATGAAGAGCAAGGTTCGTTAGTTACCACGATGCCTTAATTAGTCTACAGCTTATGCACAACCTTAGTAGTAGTAGTAGTAGTGGACTAGTGGCGGTGGTAGCGTTCTTTTGAGCCTTTTTTGGGTGACAAAATTGGTTAGAATGCACTACTTGTATGGCTTCCTTTGAACGTTACATGAAACAAGGCTGTTGCGAGAAAAAGGAAAAGGTTCACGAAATGAGATGGCTCGTCTTTGTTTGTACGATCATTCAGGTTTTTCTTCTGTGGTCAGTGGGGTCGTTGTCTTGGCTACGCACACAGATGAAGATCTTTTGACCACTGCTGCTTCAGAGTCAGGTCCAATTGCCTCACGTTCTTTTTTTTTTTTTTTTTTGCTTTCTCTGCATGGCATGGCATCTGTCTTCATGATGGCAATGGGTATCATAAACATTTCCCTTCCCATACGAGGGGAGCTTTGCCGCAAGGCTACCTACATTCCGACTCCAATCATTCCAAAAGAAGCCGATAGAGATTCCTTTGCCATTCTTCCATGTCCCAACCAACTTGCGGCTTCATGAATCGTGATGGCGTGTCCTGTGATGAACATCTTGGCTCCTGAATCCTGCTGAACGGATGCCGCTATAGATGCGGTCAGTCAATCGATCATTGTCACGCATACAAGGGCACCTAAGTATATTATTTCATATTAAAAAAAGAAAGAAAAGTAAATCAGAATCTTGTCTCTTAGATACACCCTACAATCATGTGAGGTTAAGCCAACATATGTAAAACTATTTTGCAATAGGGTCTAACATTTGGTGGGAAACCAAGATTTTAAATATGGTGGAAAATTTAAAGTTTAAACATGATTTCAATGGTGGTTCAGTTTAAACAGAATCGACGTTGTAAATAGATTTTCAGGGGCGGCTTGTTTAAGCCAACAGCCCCTGAAAATATGGTTTCAGTTACAATTACCTCACCACAACTGTCGTTGAAAAACTAGTTTCAGGGCGGTTTCACTAAACCGGCCACATCTAGAAAAGGTGGTTTAGGGACAGTTGTTGTAGAGCAGTCGGCACTAGAAATTTAAGGGTGGTTATTCTAATCTAACCGCCCTTGAAAAGCGTATTTTCAAGGGCAGATTGCTTAACGAACTGCCCCTAGACATGATTTCCAAGACGGTTAATTGTCCAACGCCATAAAGGCCCTATGTTTAGAATCGTTGGCATTGTGGCGATTTGGAGAAGAGAACCGGCCCTGAAGATCATTTTTACCATGAGCAAAAATGATTTTTGCAGTAGTGTCATACAAAGTTATCTTATCCTATACTCTTATAAAGCAAAACCTCACCACCAATTTTTTTTAATCCACAGCCCTCCATGTCATCGTTTCCTCTTGACCCACACGTTCCTTCGTCAGTTTCTAGACTTCTCGGTTCCTCCATCTAATAAACTAGCATTATGCATTACATTCAATGCATATAGGGGTATTCTTCACGGGTGGCTTTGTTGGACCTTTATCGCCCATAATGAAGTGAGCAGACGCATCATGCATTCGTCTCCGCCTCCCGGTCCTTCCACTTTCCTTTCACCAATAATTTTGCCCCTTCAACTACTCGGCTTATCGCCTTCTCCCCAGTTTGCCTACTGTACATATATTGTGGCAGCCTCTCACAATCTAAACCAGCGTAGCCACCAGTCGGAGACCAAGGCACCACGATCCTGGGTGATTCAAGCGTCAGTCGGCGTCCAGAACTGTCCACTAACTGAGTAAGGTTAGGCAGCGGTCAAGGATACGACAGCTGCAAGACGGCGACGCCAACACGGCGTACTTCCACCCCTCTCATCAAAGCCGAGGCCGACAGGTGGATCGAGGCGGGAGCGACTGGCCTGCGTAGGCTGGCAGAGCGGTAGCATGTAGCTTTGAGGTTATAGCTGTTTCAGGTGTTGTTTCTCTTGATGTAATTATTTTCCGGTTTTCTGGGGCTCACGCCCGCTCTCTTGTTTCATAAATTCTACTCTTCTAATACAAAAATGCGCACTCTCGTGCGTATTCGCTAAAAAAAACTGAGTAAGGTCGATTTATCCATTATCGAGACCAGTTATATAATTATTATATCATCCATTGGAGCATCCTTCTACCCCGTATTGGATTTGCATGTGCGGAAGTGATTAATTTTGTTGGTAAGGAATCAGAGTTGCTATGATAGATTTTTCTTCACACTGTATTTTTAATTGGAATTGCTATTACTGGTAGATCTCTGAATTGCGAGCAATCATGTCCAAATAATTCTTATATCTCTATTTCTCTTGGCACGTTTTTAGTTTAATTTCTCTCTTCCTCTTCACAATTGGTCTGTATCGATGCAACGCGACATGCAGCAATACGGAATAGCAACCAGTATCAGAGCCGGTAAACCACTATATATACCTATGCGTAGTTGTTGCTTTTTTACTCTGTTGCTTACTATTTTTTTCAGTTTTAACTTCCATTTCATATTTTAATGAAACTGGAAGGGCATTTTTATCACTCTTCCATCACCTCTCCCAGGGATCAGAGTTATGCAATAGAATCTAGAGGTCTTGCTAGGACGGTCCAGCTAAGTTGTGTTAGGTTGATCTCCTGCGGCACTCGATACAAACGCGTTGTATGTTTGTCTAAACTTTTCTACTTAATACAATGATACGCAAAGTTTTTGCATATTCGAGAAAAAAAAAGAGTTATGCAATAGATACATGATGAATGAAGTCAATAAACCACAAGATTTCTAAAAAAACGTAGTATGTTTAACCCTGGAAAATAAATCTCCCTGTCAATAGATCACCAATTGACTATCACTTAAGTATCTTAACATGATATATTTCACAGTTGCTTAAATAGAAAACGGAGAACCATGTATATATCTCAGTGTTTTTTTTACCAAAGCGCGCGGACACATGACGACACGAACGAATCAAAGTTAGTGTTGTTATGGTATACTATTCCTACTACTCTCCAAGCTATTGCTTTTATTTTAACATTTGGCCATATCATACTCCATCTCCATTCTCAATTTCATGATACTTTACTCTTTGTTTCACCCATCCAATATCCACTTCCAATCTCAAGCTTCCCGCAGCAACGCGCAGGGAATTCACCTGGTTCATATTATGGGTTACACCCTTCACATCAGTTTATAAGGCATTTCGCATAGATTAAGAGTCAAACTTTTTAATCTTTGATCAATAATTTAGCTACCAATTTTAATTATTATAATGCGAACTTGATATTATTAGATTTGTAATCAAATATACTATCCAATAATCATAAATTTATAATCATAAAATATAATAAAAAATAAATGATTGGTCAAAGTGTATGTGTTAAAAAATGCCTCATAAACTAGACAAGTGGAAGTACGTGTTCAAAGTTAAAATTGTTAGAGAAGAGATTTTAGAGCTAATTACTGAGAGTGCCCGGATAGCTTTTGTTTTGCACGATTTCTATCCATCGGGTGCCTGATTATTTTAGTCTTTTTCAGGCGATGCAGTTACCCGCAGTGGCTAGTGAAAACCCCGTTCCTGGCCTGTTTTGTTGATCACATCATCCGTCCTCTTGTGATTTATTAATTGTTTTTGTATTATAATATATTATTAAAATTTGTCCTTGTGTAACTATAGAGATAAATTGTAGATTGTTAATTATTTTTGTGCCTACCACAAATTAAATTTTTTCGGGTTTGTGGTCTTGTTTATTCTCGGACCCAAAAATTACATATTATATCAATAGAAATTGCATCGAATTAACATGCAATTTTAACTTAAAATTTATGCAATAACCGTTGCCCGAAAAAAATTCAGACATTTGAATTTTAGCAAATCCCTTTGTTTTTCTGTAAAAATATTTAAAGAAGAGAATCCTTCCAATATATAACGGATATAAGGGAAATTGGACCTGAAAAAGTATACATACAACTAGGAGGATTCCCCGCGAGTTGCTGCGGGTACGAAGGAGAAATATAAATAGGTTAGAATGTTAACTAATAAGAATTAGAAGATGTATATGTATGGTGCTGGTAATGCAGGAATATGATATAATATATGTATAGATTTATTAGCATAATAGTAGAGATTGTATCCATAGTGGATGATGTGTCTCGCTGACATGAATATCATAATTCCTATGCTAGTGTACTTTAATTGTAAATAATAGTAGACTGCTGAGGTGGACACCTTTGCATGTTAAGAGAAATTGCTACTGGCACATGATAGTGGACTGCTGAGGTGGATGCAATAGTGAACTGCTGAGGTGAACGTCTTGCATGTCAAGAGAAATAGATAGTGAGGTTTTGCTTTATAAGGCCGGTCTCAATGTAGGTTTCATGGTGGTTTTATGCATATTAAATAGAATGTCACATCAGTAAAAATACAGCTTTTGCATGTATCGAGCAGAAGAAAGAAGAGAACGATTCATGCTGATGAAACAAGTGAGTGTTGTTTCCAAAATATTGGAAACCGGATGAAACTCCCATTGAGCCTTCGTTCGTTTCATCCCATTCGTGACTTCTTCTTCCTGAGGCCACTGCCGGAGGTGATGGCAGCCGCGAGCGTGAGGGGATGGCGGTCGCGAGCGCGAGGAAGCCGGGCGTGGACGAGGCCGCCGCTGCCAGAGGGGATGGCGGCCGCGAGCGTGTCAGCTATATGGGCCGATGGAGGGCCATGGGCCGTAGCCGCACCGAGGCCTGCTCAGATCAGTACAAAAGGAGGCGGTGAACCAAGAGGAAGTCATCGAAGAAATTATCAGAGACTTTACTTTACCTTTACTTTACTGTTCTTCTTCCCTTCCGAGTCTACTTTTCTGTACTAGTTCCTCCTTCCCTCCCTGCTTCGATCTCCCTTCCCTTGAGATCTTGTATCCTGCTACTTGATTGGAGTTATCTGTTAGTGAATCATGTTGGATTGTTAACAATTGGTATCGAAGACAGTCGATTCTCGATTCCTTCATCATGAATCCTTCTGCTGAGATCTCTCCTTCTACCCAGCTCCTTCTCGATGAAATCCACAAGTTGTTCGCCGAGTTCAACAGGAAGCTCGACGAGAGCGAGGCTCGATGGGAGCGGCGCGACGCCGAGTCCCGAGCCGCACAGGCGTAGTGGGTCATCGCCATCGAGCCCCACGCCGACGTTCCTGAGCAGATCCCTGCTGAAGGGTTCGATGCCATGGTGGTCGCCGACAACTGGGGTGGGCTGTTCGAGCAGCCTGCCCACGAATCGAAGGAGCTCGACCCTGACCTCTCCGCCATCGATGTCTTCGGCTCAGCCTAGATCCGCGACGAGCACGGCCTCTCCTCCGACGTCCCCGTCGTGCTGCCCGACGTCGTCCACGAGGCCACCCCGATGCTCGACTCTGACGTCGCCTTCGTGACCCCGCGCATCTCCAACCTCACGGGCGAGGAGCCTGCCCGTGTCACGGAGGAGCGCGACTACGAGCCGGTCATCTCCGACTCTGCCTCGCCTCTGCCGATATAGGAGCAGCTCGCTGTTGATGCTATGGCGACCGAGTACACCTCCATCGACCTCGCCACGCCCCCGAACCCGCTCCTCTACGACCGCCTCAGTCTCCTTCCCAATAACCTCCTCTGCGACATCGTCTCCCGTCTTCCCCTCAAGGAAGCCGCACGCACAGCGGTGCTTTCTCGCCGCTGGAGGGCACTCTGCGCTGCCCCGTCCATGATGCTGGTCCCCATGTTCCCCAAGGGCAAGCTCTTCTGCCTCACCACCCAGGAGGGGAATCCCACCGTCAAGCGCGAGAAGGTGCAGATCGAGGCGAAACCATTCTTCCTTGTGCTGATCGAGCAGGACGCCATTGGGTCCGCCCACGCCCCTCCTGTTCGGCGCCGCGGTCGAGGCCCGCATCGATGACAACAGCCTCCACGGCTCCTGGTTCCCGGTCGCCGTCCTCGACTTCGAGCCCGCGCGATGCTGCCGCAACCCGGCGTGGTACACCACCCAGTCCACGCACCTCCTCGCCGATGTCGAGGGCATGATCGCGGATCCAGTCGCTATGCTCTTCCCCAACTTCGCCACGCGGTTAGTCTCCGCCACCGGCAGCGCCGCACAGTTTCACCGCCCACGCCTGGCCTCGCGGTGCCCACCGAGGGGAAGGACATCAGCCGCCGTGTCGCCACACAAATCGTGTCCTCGAATTCAGATGGCCTCGCGACAGCAGAGCAGGCAGCATCGGCTTGGGCCAACATGGCCTCCCTCGATGTGGGTGAAGGCCGCCTGGAGGATGCACGCGATGCCATCGCGCTAGCTGTCCTATTCTTCATCGATGCACTACTGACGCCCGACATCAGTAAGGAGCATGCCAGCCCGGGTGCACGCCAGGTGTTCGAGGTATTGTCACTACATGCTGATATCTTCTGCAACATCTGTATTAACTGGGAGCTGCTGAGTCATTTGTCACTGGGAGTCAATAATCACCAACCATGGCCACCACCTGATGAACTGAGGTTGACGAGTTGTGATGCTGAGTTACGGCCTACACCATGGCCGTCGTTCATCAGGGCTGAGTGGTTCTCTGTCAGGAGTTACTGTGGTCGACTTTGGAAGCCCCCATGGCCTATACATATTTGTCAACAAAATAGTTTATTACTGCCTCAGTTGAAGACACATGTGCCAGTCTTTGACCAGCTGAAGCGTGGTGGGCATTTTGTTTCCAACTGTCTGACCATTGGGTTCGGCATCAGTTTTTGGAGCAAACTAAGTGATACTGACCTAGAGGCATGCCTTGGCCGAAAAGATCCAAATTATGACAGTGGCGAGGAGCCATGTGAGTTAGTTGACGTCCCTGTTTCAACCCCACTAGAAGTCTACAAGCAATCTGTTATCCTGTTATTTGAGGATTATTTCAGCAATGGTGATGTGAAATTAGATGCTTCTGATCTTAAAGAGTTGAGTTATGATGATTTCCACCAAAACTTTGTCATGAAGCTTGTTTCCACAGCAATGGACAGGCATGACAAAGAGGAAGAGATGGCATCAGTGCTTCTATCATATCTTTATGGCAATGTGGTCAGTTCAACTCAAATCAAACGGGCCTTGGTGCTGCTATTAGAGGCTGTTGATGACCTGGCTATTGACATACCTGATGTGGTAGATGTGCTCGCGCTTTTCATTGCACGTGCAGTTGTGGATGACATTCTGCCACCTCCTTTCCTCAGCAAGGCAAAAGTGAGTATCTCAGGATCTTCAAAGGGTATGCAGGTTGTACAAATTGCAGCGAACAGTTATCTTTCAGCACCCCACCACGCAGAGTTCATTGAGCGACAGGGCAGTTCATCTCACATCACAGTAGAAGAGGTAAAGAAGTGGATTGCTGATCTACTACAGAAATACATCAGAAATGGTGATGCAACTGAGGCTTGTAGGTGCATCAGAGAATGGGCAGTGCCCCTTTTTCATCATAAAGTGGTGAAGCGAGACCCTACTCTTGGTCTTTGTCTGATTGCCTTGCTTGAGGGGTCTGAGCTTGAGGATATTCGAGATGAACTCAACTGTCGTATGTCGTTGGGTGATATTGCTGACCTGCGAGCAATAACATGGCCACCACCTCTGACACTTGTGATCCAGGACGATAGAGTCTCACTCAGGCCAACACCTTGGCCATCTTTCCATGTGGCCAGACATAGGTTTGGGGTCGTGACAAGCATCATCTTCCTCAAGCTTCCTCGGTGGTTATTTGATCCAGGACCTGAGTTCAAGCTCGAGTGACACTACAATTCCATGTGTGTTCCATTACAGCATGCATTCCTACTGGTACTGGATAGTTGGCATCTTCACAGAACGGTCCACATACATGCTCCCATCCAGGCTTTGGGCTGGCGTTGTAACCTTCTGATTGAGGGACATATTCAAGTCCTCTCCGTCCATGAAATGTCTGCTGCTATGGTTGCTCTACAGTCGACGGATCTGATGAACCTATCATCGTCTACAATATCAGCGGCTTGGGGGCAAGCCGCCTTTCAAGGAGAGGGGAATGTCAGCTATATGGGCCGATGGAGGGCCATGGGCCATAGCCGCACCGAGGCCTGCTCAGATCAGTACAAGAGGAGGCGGTGAACCAAGAGGAAGTCATCAAAGAAATTATCAGAGACTTTACTTTACCTTTACTTTACTGTTCTTCTTCCCTTCCGAGTCTACTTTTCTGTACTAGTTCCTCCTTCCCTCCCTGCTTCGATCTCCCTTCCCTTGAGATCTTGTATCCTGCTACTTGATTGGAGTTATCTGTTAGTGAATCCTGTTGGATTGTTAACAATTGGTATCGGAGACAGTCGATTCTCGGTTCCTTCGTCATGAATCCTTCTACTGAGATCTCTCCTTCTACCCAGCTCCTTCTCGATGAAATCCAAAGCTGTTTGCCAAGTTCAACAGGAAGCTCGACGAGAGCGAGGATCGATGGGAGCGGCGCGACGCTGAGTCCCGAGCCGCACAGGCGTAGTGGGTCATCGCCGTCGAGCCCCACGCCGATGTTCCTGAGCAGATCCCTGCTAAAGGGTTCGATGCCATGGTGGTCGCCGACAACTGGGGTGGGCTGTTCGAGCAGCCTGCCCACGAATCAAAGGAGCTCGACCCTGACCTCTCCGCCATCGACGTCTTTGGCTCGGCCCAGATCCGCGACGAGCACGGCCTCTCCTCCGACGTCCCCGTCGTGCTGCCCGACGTCGTCCATGAGGCCACCCCGATGCTCGACTCCGACGTCGCCTTCGTGACCCCGCACATCTCCAACCTCACGGGCAAGGAGCCTGCCCGTGTCACGGAGGAGCGCGACTACGAGCCGATCATCTCCGACTCTGCCTCGCCTCTGCCGATATAGGAGCAGCTCGCTGTTGATGCTATGGCAACCGAGTACACCTCCATCGACCTCGCCGCGCCCCCAAACCCGCTCCTCTGCGACCGCCTCAGTCTCCTTCCCAATAACCTCCTCCGCGACATCGTCTCCCGTCTTCCCCTCAAGGAAGCCGCACGCACAGCGGTGCTTTCTCGCCGCTGGAGGGCACTCTGCGCCGCCCCATCCATGATGCTGGTCCCCATGTTCCCCAAGGGCGAGCTCTTCTGCCTCACCACCTAGGAGGGGAATCCCACCGTCAAGCGTGAGAAGGTGCAGATCGAGGCGAAACCATTCTTCCTTGTGCTGATCGAGCAGGACGCCATTAGGTCCGCCCACGCCCCTCCTGTTCGGCGCCGCGGTCGAGGCCCGCATCGATGACAATGGCCTCCACGGCTCCTGGTTCCCGGTCGCTGTCCTAGACTTTGAGCCCGCGCGATGCTATCGCAACCCGGCGTGGTACACCACCCAGTCCGCGCACCTCCTCGCTGACGTCGAGGGCGTGCTCGTGGATCCAGTCGCTATGCTCTTCCCCAACTTCGCCAAGCGGTTCGTCTTCGCCACCGGCAGCGCCGCACAGTTTCACCGCCCGCGCTTGGCCTCGCGGTGCCTGCCGAGGGGAAGGACATCAGCCGTCGTGTCGCCACACAAATCGTGTCCTCGAATTCAGATGGCCTCACGACAGCGGAGCAGGCAGCATCGGCTTGGGCCAACATGGCCTCCCTCGATGTGGGTGAAGGCCGCCTGGAGGACACACGTGACGCCATCGCGCTAGCTGTGCTATTCTTCATCGACGCACTACCGACGCCCGACATCAGTAAGGAGCATGCCAGCCCGGGTGCACGCCAGGTGTTCGAGGTATTGTCACTATGAAAGGATCAAGATGCCCAAGAGGGGGGGTGAATTGGGCTTTTCTAAAAATTAATTGCAAGAATTAAATCATACAAGCCAAACTTCACCCCTAGTGCCTACTAGTGCCTACTAGTGTTCTAGGGTTTTCAAACCCGGGAGGTTATTCAATAAAGACTAGTTCATTTATAAAGCCATTTAAGAATGCACTTTTCACATCCATTTGATATAGTTTCATATCATGATGTGATGCATATGCAAGTAGGATACGGATGGCTTCAAGTCTTGCAACGGGTGCAAAAGTCTCTCCAAAATCAAGACCTTCAACTTGAGAGAACCCTTTTGCCACTAGTCTTGCCTTGTTTCTTACCACTACCCCTTGATCATCTTGTTTATTTCGGAACACCCATTTGGTTCCAATAACTCTTGCACCTTTTGGATGCTCTTCAAGTGTCCATACTTGATTGCGGGCGAAGTTGTTCAATTCTTCATGCATGGCATTCACCCAATCCGGATCTTGAAGAGCTTCTTCTACATTCTTAGGTTCAAGACAAGAGACAAAAGAGTGATGTTCAACAAAAGAATTAAATTTTTGAGATCGAGTCATTACACCCTTTGTAGGACTCCCTATGATGAGATCTTGTGGATGTGCTTGAAGTAGAGGTGAGTTTCTTTGATCAACCATTTGAGGGGTAGGATGAGGAGCATCAACGTCTTGTGCTTGTGCCTTGGCTTGATGATGAGAGACATGGGTGTCTTCATTTTTAACTCTCTCATTCTTGTCATCATCTTAAGGCACATATGATGATGATGGTGGATTGATAATTTGTACATCATCTTCATCATCTTTAGGCTTGATGTCACCTACCGGCATATTCTTCATGGCCTCCCTCAATGGTTTATCACCTACATCATCACAATTCTCAATTGCTCCTTGGAAGCCGTTAGATTCATCAAATTCCACATCATATGTTTCTTCAACCAAACCGGTGGAGTGGTTAAATACTCTATATGCTTTGGACTTTGATGAGTAGCCAACAAGAAAACCAATATCACAACGTCTTTGGAACTTCCCTAGGTGTTGACGCTTCTTGTAGATGTAGCATTTGCAACCAAACACCCGGAAGAATGAGACGTCCGGCTTCTTCCCATTTAGCAACTCATAAGGGGTCTTGCAAAGGAACTTTTGTAGGAAGAGGTGATTTGAAGCATAGCATGAGGTGTTGATTGCCTCGGCTCATAATTTTTCCAGTGTATTGTACTCATCTAGCATTATTCTTGCAAGAGTGATCAAGGTCCGGTTCTTCCTCTCAACTACACCATTTTGTTGAGGAGTGTAGGTTGATGACACTTCATGCTTGATTCCAATTTCATCACAATAGGCTTCAATATTGGTGTTGTCAAACTCTTTTCCATTCTCACTTCTAATCTTCTTTATCTTGACTTCAAATTCATTTTGAGCTCTCTTTGCAAACTTCTTGAAGCAACTTGCCACTTCGGATTTGTCATGAAGAAAGAAAGTCCAAGTGTATCTTGAGAAGTCATCCACAATCACAAGACAATAAAGATTTCCACCCAAACTCTTGTAAGTTGTAGGACCAAATAAATCCATGTGAAGGAGTTCTAGTACTCTTGATGTTGACATATAGGCTTTGGTTGGATGAGTGTCTGCAACTTATTTGCCGGCTTGACATGCACTACAAGGTTTGTCCTTTTCAAACTTTACATCCTTTAAGCCTCTTACTAGTTCTTTCTTCAATAGTTTGTTGAGAGTGTTCATTCCAACATGAGCAAGCCTCCTATGCCAAAGCCATCCAAGTGTGGTCTTGGTGAACAAACATGTCATCAAGTTTGCATCTTCGGAGGTGAAGTCAACAAGATAAAGATTGTTGTATCTAAAACCCTTGAAAATCACTTGCTTGTCATCTATCTTGGTAACAACCACTTCATTTGGACCAAACAAGCATTGATAGCCAAGATCACAAAGTTGCCCAATGGATAGTAAATTGAAACTCAATGAAGCAACATAGAGCACATTGGAGAGAGAATGATCATTTGATATTGCAACCTTGCCTATACCCTTGACTTTGCTCTTTGAATTATCCCCAAATGTGATCTTGTCTTGACATACCCCATCCTCTTCAAGTGAGGTGAACATACGAGGATCACCGGTCATATGTTGTGTGCAACCACTATCAATCACCCAATGAGATCCACCGGTCTTGTAGTTCACCTACACACAAGAGATCAAGCCTTTTGTTTAGGGACCCAAACTTGAGAGGGACCCTTAACTTTTTCAACTAGTGACTTGGCAACCCAAATTTTCTTTGGCCTATTCTTGTTAGGAGGACCCAAGAACATAACTTTCATCTTTCCACTAGAGTCCTTTCTAAGCATGTAGTGAGTATTGAAAGCAAAGGGTCTAGCATGCTTGGGCAAGGGTTGTGGTGGTGGGGTTTTGCACTCATGAGCAAAATGACCTTCTTGTCCACACTCAACACATCTCTTTGGCTTGGGCTTTGACTTGCTTTGTTGTTGTTGAGTTTTGACCTTCTTCTCTTGATTTCCCAAATAGCCAATGCCACTCATATCCAACTTCATGACGGTGTTCATGAGTAGCTCACTTTGCAAGTGTTGGCCTCTTGTGAACTTGCTTAGGCCGGTCTTGAGATGCTCTTTCTCTTGCTTGAGCTTCTTGTTTTCTTCAATAAGTGACTCATTTGAAGCTTGCTTTTCAAGAGCCAACAACTTCTTGTTCTCAACTTTAAGCATCTCATTTTCACTCTTGAGCTTGACATACTCATCATAGTCATTGGCCTCAACCACACTCTTGCCTTTGCCGCTAGAGCCTTGCTCAAAGTTCTCAATAATCAAATCATCACATGATGTAGCTATATCAATCTTAACAATTTGGTTAGTAGCATCATGTGTCTCAAGAGCTAGCTCATTAGCAACAATAAGAGTATCATAGTTGATTTTCAATGTAGTATATTCTTCTTTTAGAGAGTTGAGTCTAGTCATGAGTTCACCATGCTTCTTCTCAATTTTATCATGTTTATCTCTAAGCTCCTTGTTAGAGGTTTTGAGCTCTTTGAGAGAAGAAGACATAGTTTCATTTTGATATATGAGCTCATCCCTAGTCTCATGTGCACTTTCAAGCTTAGATGAGAGTGTTTCATTTTCATGTTGAAGCTCTTCATTTTCATTTCTAGTCCTCCTTATGATTTTAGAATATTTATTTAACAATTTTACTAATTCATCATAAGAAGGTGCATCATATTCATCATCACTATCACTATCATCACTATCACTATTTTGTACCTTTCGATCACCTTTAGCCATGAGGCATAGGTGGGAAGTGGATGGTGACGGTGAGGATGGCGGTGAAGATGGTGATGAAGACGTTGATGACGATGATGATGGCCCAACCACAAGTGCGGCGATCTTCTCTTTTCCATCATCACTTTCATCGCCGGAGGACTCACATGATGATTCAATGTCGGTGAGCCAATCACCAACAATATAAGCCTTGCCTCCCTTCTTCTTCTTGTAGAACTCTCTTTTCTTGCCATCTTTCTTCTTGATGTATACTGGCTCGATCTTCCGAGAGGTAACCGATAAGTTCGACTTGTGGAGATCTCGACGTTGGCGATCCGGCTTCAAATCAGACACGATTCGAACCCTGCAACTGTTACACCACTGCTCCATTGGTTATCAACCAAGCACAACTTGATTGACCTCGCCAAGAAGGCTTTTCCTGCAAGCGAATCGAAGAGCACAAGCAAGAAGGTAAAAACACGCAATCTGAAATTGCAAATATGAATGATGCGATTATCAATATAGAGTTCAAGAACTCGGTTCCAAAGGACTAATCGACACAGTGGAGGAGATCAAGAACAGGGGCCCTGGATCACTGTAAAAGGATTTGTCACCACAGTTACAATGAACGATTCAGTTTCTCGATGGAAAACTAAACTCTAAACAAAACCCCATTTGTCTAACAGCGGTGACGGCTGTATTTATAGTCTAAGACTCGACCTAGGGTTGGAAACGGCCAGGGGTTGGGCGTCCACAACTTGGGCTTAAGGCCCGACATGATACATGGCCAAGTTGGCCCAAATAGGTGACGCAGCACCTTGACGTGGTCACACAGAATGATCCATGGACCTTCTGGAGCTAGAATCAGATCCAAAACGACGGCGTCGTCGTCCCCTTTCCAACGCATCCAAGAACGCCCCGTTTTGATGTCGTATGAAAGAGTTATGACCAAAACAGTGATGACGTGTCTGCTGAATCCGAGGGTGGCGTGTTAGCTGAGTTGGGGACAAATTGCAACTTGGGAAAGACCATAACATCGGTGTGTACAGCGTGGCGATGTCCTCATCATCCTCCCCTTCTTAAATTGGAGTCGTCCTCAACTCCATCTTGGCGATGTCCTCATCATCCCCTCCTTCTAGAATTGGAGTCGTCCTCGACTTCATCCCATCATTAGCGAACTCCTGCAAAAGGTTAGTGACAGCAGGCAATGCACCAGACAGAATAGGTTGACAAAACATAGTATAACATGGCGCATCAGGATTATCACATAACTCAGCAGTAGCAGAAGTTGTAGCAAGAAAAGTACCTCCTTTTAACTTAATCCCATTATTTTTATCAATGTGAGTTGGAGGTTTATTTTTAATCTCATTAGCATGTTTAATAATATCCGTAGGAGACAAAGGTAGCAATGTAATTTTCTTGTCCTTATGTATGATAGTGTATGTATTAGTTCTACCATGGTGTAAAGCATCATTATCGAATTCCCATGGGCGACCTAATAAAATGGAACAAGCTTGCATAGGAACAACATCAAAATCAGCAGTATCATGATAAGAACCTGTGAAAAAGCTAATGCGTGCTGATTTAGTTACCTTAGTCTTACCACTATTATTGAACCATTGAAGTTTATATGGATACGAATGTTGTCGTGTGGTCAAACCAAGCTTGTCAACTAAATCTGAACTCACCAAGTTATTGCAACTCCCGCTATCAATGATAGTGAGAACACGACAACCCTGCACAATGAAATACATGTGGAACAAATTGTGGCGTTGGATCGTCATCTCTTCTTCATGTCGCACACGTGTACTCAACACACGCTGCACAAGAAGGCTAGGGTAGTCTGCGGCAGCAGCCACGGAGTCAATGATGATGGTCTCCTTGTCTTGATCGCCCTCGGTGGAATCTGCATCGATGTTAGCAACAAGGGCTAAATCATCTTCAACATCACTAGCACTTACATATCCATCCTCGGTAGCAATGAAAGCACGACGACTGGGGCAATCCTTCATGACATGTCCCATGCCTTTGCATCGGTGACAAATGATTTTAGAGCTAGACGAGGAGGAGCTAGGAGAAGCACCCGGAGTGGTACCCTTCTTCTGCACATTAGACAATTTACTTACCCCGGAAGAAAATGGAGGTGTAGATGGCTGTGATGCAACAGGAATCTTGGGCGTCTCCGACTCTGAATGGTGCTGAAAATTCCTCCCATTGTTAGACCTGAAAGGCTGGTGTTGTTTGCGTCCCTGTACTTCATGTTCTGCCTTAATAGTAAGATGATACAATTGGGAAAAATTACGCCATTCTTTGTAATCTAGGATGTTCTGTATATCATGGTTTAAACCACCAAAAAATCTAGCACTAGAATCATTATCATCTTCATTTATACCACAACGGGCTAAACCAATAAGCAATTCTTGATAGTATGGTTCTACTCCTTTATCACCTTGTTTTAAAGTTTGTAGTTTCAAACGTAAATCACGTTGGTAATAAGGAGGAACAAAACGAGATTTCATATGTTGTTTTAAAGCATTCCAAGTTTGAGGCACAACAGCATTATTAGCATTGCAAAGATCACTCCACCAGAACAAAGCAAAATTAGTAAACTCACAAGTAGCAAGTCTAACTCTATGCTCAGCAGGAACATTATGAGAATCAAATTTTTGTTGAACAGTAAGCTCCCAATCTAAATAAGCCTCTGGATCAACATTACCAGCAAAAGGAGGAAGGCTAAATTTAATTTTAGCAAAAGGATCATTATTACCTTGAATATTACCTCCCATACCGCGACGGTTGAAGTTGAGGCGGTGACGGGCATAACCGTCAACATCCGCATCTTCATCACCAAAATCATCCACATCTACATCACCAGCACGATGAGGTGGAGGGCGGTGCTCGAGTTGTTCAATGCGGGTGACCAAATTGTTCACATTGCGCGTCAGCTCGGTCATAAGATTGCGTTGTTCAGTCATGAACGTTGTAAGCTCGCCCTTGGACACACACTCATTGAAGTCCGTCGGAGATCCTGCCATGGTTAGAAGATAGAAAAAGACAACACCAAAGTATTATCCCTATCAACTAAAAGGAGACAAGTGGTGGTGGTAGTGAAAGTGGAATGCAAAATCACAAGCGGCTTACCACTGTCTTGCCTGTATTCTTACCAACGCAAACAGGAGCCAAACCAAACTGGCAAAGTAATCTATTGCTGAGCGTGGGTACAGTTGCAAGATGAACCTGTGCTGACAGAAGAATATGTGGAGCTATGGGTAGGCACACAAGATGACAGCAAGGATTAGCAATTAACGAATGCAGATTAACGATTGTTCAATCCGGATCCAAAGTACAAATCACAGCTGCTGGCTAAGACGTGTCGAGACGTAGCGCAACAAGGTGAAAGCAAAGGACGATGGAAAGAACTCACAGAACTAGCAAATAACCCGAATTTTCCTTTTTCCTGAATTTTTCCCAGAATTTCCCAAAAGGCACTAGTAGGAATCAAACATTTTTTATTTTTTGCTATTTTTTTATATTTTTCTCTGAATAAGGATCACAAAAGATGTAACCACAAAAATTAGCACCTACAACTGAGGTGGGATGTGGGCTATAGAAATACAGCAAGTTCTCTGAAAAGCGTGCAAAAACGTTGATAATTTTTTTTCTTTATTTTCCTGATTTTTTTTGGCAATTTTGATGAAACCAAACAGGGCGAAGCTAAGTTTGGGTCGGCCTCAAATGGTGTCAAGAAGCTGCTCAAAAAATTTCAGATTTTTCTGATAAACGAGCGAAAAGTTATGCCTGTTTTACCGAATGTATCTCAAGTTATGTTTTCCGGAAGGCACAATACGGCAGTTAGGGCAAAACGTCCCTAAACTCCAACACCGATCACAAGATGGTTCCTGTGACTAATAGCAGTAGGTATTTGCACCGAGCACAAGATTGTTCCTGTGACTAACAGCAGTAGGTATTCGCCTGTTGATGTAAGGAGGGCTGCGATGCAGGCAAAATAAAAGCGGCTGACAACCTATCTAGGGTTTGCGCGGTGGCGAGAAGTTACACAAGGCGGCTAGCGGGGCAAGTCGAGTAATGTGGTGGCTTCGACTTGTTGTTTGGAAACGGTGGATGGGATAGCGGCGGAAAACAAAAAATCACAGCAACGGGCGATTGAACTACGACAACGAACACAATCCTAAACCAGCAACAAGACTCGACCACGGACACAAACTCAACAACGCGAATCTGAAACGAAATTGCAAAGGAACAAAGGTGATAGGACAGCGGAAATTGAAATATTATTGGCTTTTTGTGGACTCTAGGTAATGAACAAATATGAATCTAAGGCAAACGAGATTATACCTCGCGGGAAACCTGAAATATCTGATACCAATTGATGTATACTGGCCCGATCTTCCGAGAGGTAACCGATAAGTTCGACTTGTGGAGATCTCGACGTTGGCGATCCGGCTTCAAATCAGACACGATTCGAACCCTGCAACCGTTACACCACTACTCTGTTGGTTATCAACCAAGCACAACTTGATTGACCTCGCCAAGAAGGCTTTTCCTGTAAGCGAATCGAAGAGCACAAGCAAGAAGGTAAAAACACGCAATCTGAAATTGCAAATATGAATGATGCGATTATCAATATAGAGTTCAAGAACTCGGTTCCAAAGGACTAATCGACACAGTGGAGGAGATCAAGAACAGGGGCCCTGGATCACTGTAAAAGGATTTGTCACCACAGTTACAATGAACGATTCAGTTTCTCGATGGAAAACTAAACTCTAAACAAAATCCCATTTGTCTAACAGCGGCGACGGCTGTATTTATAGTCTAAGACTCGACCTAGGGTTGGGAACGGCCAGGGGTTGGGCGTCCACAACTTGGGCTTAAGGCCCGACATGATACATGGCCAAGTTAGCCCAAATAGGTGACGCAGCACCTTGACATGGTCACACAGAATGATCCATGGACCTTCTGGAGCTAGAACCAGATCCAAAACGACGGCGTCGTCGTCCCCTTTCCAACGCATCCAAGAACGCCCCGTTTTGATGTCGTATGAAAGAGTTATGACCAAAACAGTGATGACGTGTCTGCTGAATCCGAGGGTGGCGTGTTAGCTGAGTTGGGGACAAATTGCAACTTGGGAAAGACCATAACATCGGTGTGTCCAGCGTGGCGATGTCCTCATCATCCTCCCCTTCTTGAATTGGAGTCGTCCTCAACTCCATCTTGGCGATGTCCTCATCACTTCTTGTATGGTTTGTTCTTTCTTTTATCATCTTCTTCTTCACTTGAATCATCTTTCTTGCCCTTGTACTTATTCTTGTTCTTGTCTTTTGGAGGCTTTGGGCATTGATGAGCTAGATGGCCCAGTTCTCCACAATTGAAGCAATCCATTTTGGAGATTGGCTTCCTTTTGGTACTAGTGAAGAATTTCTTCTTCTTGCCATCGAACTTGATGCCACTCTTGTTGAGCTTCTTTAGCATCTTGGTGGTTCTTCTCACCATGAGTGCAAGTGATTCATCATCAATATCACTCTCACTTGTGCTCTCTTGCACTATCATGGCTTGGCCCTTCTTCTTTTTCTTTTCATAGCTAGCTTTGAAGGCCAAGTCCTTTTTCTTGGAAAATGATGAACCCTCTTCCAGAGTGATGTGCATGTACATCTCATGTGCATTGATCTTTCCCAATACTTGAGTCGGTGTTGTGGCAGAGAGATCACTTTGGTGAAGTACGGTGACAATATGTCCATACTTCTTAACGGGGAGAACACTCAAGATCCTCCTTGCAATATCCGATTGACTCATTTTAGTGAGTCCAAGAGCATTGAGATCTTCTACAAGAACATTCAAGCGAGTGTACATTTCATTAGCACTTTCTTTAGGAAGCATCTCAAAAGAATTAATTTTCTTTAAAGTAATATGATAGCGTTCCTCATGCTCACTCTTAGTTCCCTCATGGAGAGCACAAAGATTCTCCCACAATTCATGAGCGTTTTTGGCATTACGCACACGATTGAAGATATCTTTGCCTAGTGCCCGGTAAATTGCATTTTTTGCTTTTGCATTCCACCGGTCGTATTTCTCCTCGTCACCACTTGGGTTAGCGGGATCCCTTATGGGGGGAAGCCCTTCGGTTGCGGCTCTAAGGCACCCAACATCTATGGCTTTGAGGTACGCCTCCATACGAATTTTCTAATATGGAAAATCGTCTCCCTCAAAAGTGGGAGGTGGTCCTTCCCCATTAGACATCTTGCTCTAGGCGGTAAGGCCTAAAAATTAGAGCAACATGGCTCCGATACCAATTGAAAGGATCAAGATGCCCAAGAGGGGGGTGAATTGGGCTTTTCTAAAAATTAATTGCAAGAATTAAATCCTACAAGCCAAACTTCACCCCTAGTGCCTACTTGTGTTCCTTGTGTTTCTACCGATAAAAGTTATGCACCCTAGGTTCCAATCCTAGACTAGCAAGGCAATTCTAGGAAAGTAATCAAGCAAAGAAAGTAATGCAAGAAAGTAAATGCTTGAAAGTAAGGGATAGGGACACGGCGATGTTTTGTCGAGGTATCGAAGAGTCGCCACTCCCCACTAGTCCTCGTTGGAGCACCCGCGCAAGGGTGTAGCTCCCCCTTGATCCGCGCAAGGATCAAGTGCTCTCTACAGGTTGATTCTTCGACACTCCGTCGCGGCGAATCATCCAAAACCGCTCACAACTTGAGTTGGGTCACCCACAACCGTCGGATGATCACCGAACTCCCAATCACCACTAAACCGTCTAGGTGATGGCGATCACCAAGAGTAACAAGCTAGAACTCTCACTTGACCACAACAAGTCTAATGAGAAGATGGATGCACACTTGCTAGACTCTTGTCACTAGAGAGGATTCTCAAACTTTGATTCGCAAATCTCAATCCTCACTATGGCTCTTGCACTCCCTTGCACTTCAAAGATGTTTCTCAGCTAAACAAATGAGCAAGAGACCTCTAAAAGAGGTGGAGGGGTTGTATTTATAGACCCCTCAGACAAATCCAACCGTTACCTTTCGAAACAGTCAGACGCGCACTGACCGGACGCGCCTGTCGATATGACCGGACGCACTGGTCAGTTGTAACAGTCGAAAACGGAAACCTGTACTGAGAGACCGGACGCGCCGATCTATGCTGACCAGACGCGCCGGTCTGAGATGACCGGACGCGCCGATCTGGGATGATCGGATGCGTCCGATCATGCAAGAGCTCTCTGGAAATTTGACCTGACGCAACACCGCGTCCGATCATAGGTGACCGGACGCGTCAGGTCACCATGGGACCTTACTGGAACAAGACCGGACGCACGACCGCGTTCATTCAAAGGTGATCGGACACGTCAGGTCTCCGCTGGACCTTACTGGAACATGACCGGACGCACCGGTCTTTTTCACAATCGCATCCGATCTTTGCTGTTTACCCTCTGGAACACGTGTCAGCCTGACCACCGCGTCCGGTCCTCTCAAGGACTGCGTCCGGTCAGTCAGCCGAAAACACAGTTAAGTCTTTGTACTGACCGGACGCGTCCGGTCATGACCAGGACCGCGTCCGGTCATAGGTAAACGGCTTAAACGTCTTCCAAACGCAATGCAACTTGAACCAAGTTGCTTCTAACTGTACTCTGAGCTTTTCTCGAGCTACCTAGTGCTAAGTTTCACAAGTGTGCACCATACCTAAACATAAGACTTACCTAGGTCAAGCTACTCGCTCATGCCCCTCTTTATAGTACGGTCAAAGGAAGAAACAAAGATCCTAACGACTATTCCAGATGTATCTCAACACCTTGACATCCGGAACTAACCGTCCTTAATCTTATCGTTGATCCTTTGAAAACCAAAACGATTTCCATCAAGGGACATGACTGCCATATTGCTCAAAGTAGTTATCATATCCATGACCTAACTTACCGATGTTTCTGCAAAACACACGTTAGTCATGGTAATTATGTGTTGTCATTAATTGCCGAAACCAACACCGGGGCCTAGATGCTTTCAATCTCCCCCTTTTTGGTGATTGATGACAACACTTAGATTCAGAAGATATGAGTTGAGGTTTTTGATCATGCTTGGTTCACATAAGCATACAACTGTAAGCACAAGGGGTTAGACAATGCTTATGTGTTCCAAGCCAACTGAGTGTACTTATAAGATAAGACATGAAAGGTTAGTACACATAGAAAATAGCTCATTATGAAATCGAAGAAAGGCACGGAAGCACAACCTTATGAGCTATAAACAAACAAGTGACATGATTTAAAGTTGTGATTAGATAAACCATAAAGACTTAAGATATCTCATAAGATCACATGTCGCACGAATGCAATTACTGTAAAGTAAACATGATACATGAGAGTAGCACACAAGAAAAGAACGAAAACCCTAACAAAAAGTCCCCCTAAGCTCCCCCTGAATCTACTCTCTCTCCCCCTTTGGCATCAAACGCCAAAAGCTAATCTAAGGATCTGACGGGGGAACAGACGAAGTCGAGTCAGGTGCCGAGGAGCACAGAGTGATCACAAACTGTGAGATGTCTCCCTCGAACTCGGAGCTATCTGGCTGACCCTCTGAAGGAGCACGCGGCTGTGAAGCGGTCTGGGTCTGATCAACAGGAACAGGTGCTGCCGAAGTAGCGACAAGTGGAGCAGTCTCTGTGACCTGAGCCTGAAGTGAGCCAAAAGCTGGGGGATCTGTAGAGGCAACTGACGACGGAACAGTCTCTGTAGTGCCTGTCCCTGTCACTGGAAAGAAAACTGCCTCTGATCCTGACAACCCTGATGAAGTAGCAATTGTGGTGTGCGAGGGCGTCGGCTGACCAGTCAACTCGCTATATGTGGCACTCAGATCAATGAACGGTGTGCCGGTCAACATGTGAGGGCGAGGCTGGTCTGAAGGAGTAAACCCCGTCTTTATGGGCATGTAGCTTGGGGACTGGAAAGACTGAGGAACCTGCAGCTGTGGAGATGTGAACTGAAAGCTCGGCTGATCCTGACTTGAAGGTCCACTGAATGGTAAAGCTAAAGTCAGGATAGATGCAGGTGGAGGAACCCCAACTGTGACAAGGTGACGCAGAAGCTCCAAGTACTGCTGCTGACTGGCTACACTCTGTCGCTGCATCTCATACTGCTGGCGCTGCATCTCGAGCTGCTGTCTTTGGAACTCATCCTGTCGAGCCTGTATCTGTGCAAACGCAGCAGCTGTGTCCTGAGCCTGTCTCTGTAGCTGAAGCTCCTGTCGCTCCTGTGCCTGGGTCAGCCTCTCAAGTATAGCCACCACGGCTGGGTCTGAGCGGGAGGCTGAACCAGAGCCACCGGCCTCGTGGTCGTGAGGCCTAGGAGACCGATACCTGGGGATGGGCTGATAGTCCTCGTCAGTGCTATCAGAGACCTCATCCTCAGCTATATCAGCGGGCTAAGCATCTAGATCTGCAAGTTCTGTCTCAGCAAGACCCTATATGGTCACATCCTGCTCAGCCGCTGTCTCAGGCACCTTAGGTCTCTCTCTCTGTCCTGGTGCAGGGGTCTGCTCTCTAGTAACTGAAGCCCACAGCTGACGAATATTATACTCAGGAAAAGCAGTAGTAGTTTTAGTTAACTCAGCACTTATTTCTGAAGGCAGCTCAAGTAAAGATCTGATGATGAAACAGATCCAATGGGCATAGGGCAGCTGACAGTGTCCCTTGAAGCCTTCTGCCAGGGTGTCCTCCATCTCACTGATCATAAGATCCCAAATGTTAAAAGGTGTCTGTGAAAGAAGGTGGTGAACAACCCAAAGCTGCATCCTGGTCAGTCCCTCTCTGTAACCAAATCTAGGAAGAAGAGTGCGTCTGACAATAGCATCCAAAACTCGGGCAAGCGGTGTCAGACTAGCAGGTGTACGACGAGACCCTTCGCCAAAAGGCTCACAAAAGCAGGGTCGGATCAGGTCTGTAGGTGGCACAAAACCACCATGAGGGCGTCTAGGTGGAGCTATCTGACCAAAGCAAAGCTGGTGAATCTTCGTGTCTGAAGCTGGGAGTCTGAGAATCTCCCGTACTCTGGAGCTGTACAGTCTGCGGTCGCGGCGTCTGAATGCAAAGTGTATGAACTCATGGACTAGATCAATCCATAATGAAGCATAGAACTCCCTAACCCAAGTGCCACAGTATGCACCTGTCCATCCAAGAAAATCTGACAGGCCTGGTAGATAGGACAGGTGCGAACGTAGCTGCTCACCCACTACCTCAATAAGTGACTCAATGCGATAGACCCTCTGTGGTCAAAAAGCAATGCCACTATCAACAAGAGCTCTGTAAAAGTCCTCCTGGAGAGGAGTATAGAATCCCTCTGAAGCTCTGGAGTCTCTCTGAGGTGGGAACCACCGGCTGACCTCAACAAATCTCAAACTTTGCACCTGACGTGCAGTAGCACCTCTCAGGTCAAAGTGCTCAACTGGGGGTGTACCTCTAGCTCTCGGAGGTGGACGTCCTCCACGACGCTGGCCCTCTGGCCTAGGAGTCACTGGAGTCCGTGTGCGTGTGGAGCGGCGATGTGATGGAGTCTGAGCTGCCTGTTCCGCTGTCCCCTCTGAAGGTGCTGTAGGTGGATCAACTGACATAGTATCTTCATCCATTGGCACTTCTGTGCCCTCAGTGGTCTCAGTGGTCTCTATACCAAGCTGTCGTCCTTCAAGATGAAAACGACTGTCTCCAATGCGTATACCACTGCTCCTGCCACCCCTCTCTACTGCATCTGCTGCATCTGCCATTGCCTGAGCTATCTCTGCTTCAGTGAGAGTCTTCTTCTTCTTTCTGGTCATGATCTTTATGCGCTTACCACGCGCAACCTCAGACAGACGAGGAGGACTGTCGTCCCCGTCACTAGGAGCACCACCGGCATTCTTGCAACGAACCATGTTGTCACCCTGTCGGAAAACCTCTGAAAGATGATGTACTGACACTCGAGAGGCTTGGCCTCAGTCCGTATCCGCAGGCTTGGCCTCGGATCCAATCAACAGGACAGCAGTTACCCCGACACACCGACAAACTCGCTGAAAAGACGGAATAGATGGATCTACTATAAGCAACATATATGATCTAAAGGTACGAAACCCTAGAGGTAGCAAGCATATAAGATAAGACGTGAAACGAAACTCGATGGCTACCTCGGATCGACGAGAAAACGGTGACCTAGGTCGCGAGGCTTCCCGACGCACCGGACGAGCGTTGATTCGCCGAAACATAAGTTGATTAGGGTTAACGAAAACAAAATTTCGACAAACCCTAATAAGAAGATCAAGGAAGTGCGAAACAACCTCGGAGCGAAGACGTTGCGCGAAGGATGATTCGATGACAAACGAACGCGACACAGAGGTGCGAACCCTAGGGTTAGGGCCACACGCGATGGACGAAGGTCGAGGATGAGGACGATGGCAGGGACTGGCCGGAGGTCGAGGATGGTCTCTGGCAGCCGCAGCAGTGCCTCACGGTGGTGGCGGCGGCGGCGGCACGGCGAGGCGGTGGCGGCACAGAGAGCGGCGGCTGCGCAGGCGCTGTGGAGGAAACGGGTCGCGCGCGAGAGAGGAGAGGCCGCAGGGCCGGGCGGTGGTGTAACATCCTAGATGTTAAAAAGCAGTTAAAACTTGATTAAGTACGGATCATGCATACATCAAGGCATAAGATGCATTTCATGTTGCATAAGCAATGTTTCATATATCAGGTCTCTGTTGCATAGTGATGTTTCATGTGTTGCTTGCTAGTGTTTCATATGTTGCAATAGAATGTTTCATGTTTTATATACGTGTTTTACATGTTTCAATAGTGATGTGATATGTTATTTTTATTAGTATGCTTAATACATTAATAATGCCATGTTTCTTATCACATGAAATAATGTTTTATTAGTGTTAAATAATTAATCATGTTTAGTTAAAAAGAATAATCAATTGAATTCAAAACCCTCAATTTCAAAACCCTATTTTACCCCTTTTGAAATAATTCAAAATATAAGCAAAATTTGGGAAAAAGTTTAAAACCAAGTTTGTAGAACTTTTCAAGGGCTACAACTTTGGTGTTTTGAGTTTTC
Organism: Saccharum hybrid cultivar R570; assembly: GCA_038087645.1. Classification (NCBI taxonomy): domain Eukaryota; kingdom Viridiplantae; phylum Streptophyta; class Magnoliopsida; order Poales; family Poaceae; genus Saccharum; species Saccharum hybrid cultivar. The sequence continues at coordinate 9,057,609 of JAQSUU010000043.1, read as the reverse complement.
AAAGTTTTAGTGTAAAATGTGGAGCAATTTTGAAAATAAACAAATTTCAGTTTTAACTTATTTTTGTCCCCAAACTAAGATTTCAAAATGGAGGCAGAATTTGAAAAAGTTTTAAACAGCAAAGTTGTAGGTCTGGTCAAGATATACAACTTTGATGTTTGGAGATTTTGAAGTTTCAATATAAAATCAAAAGTAATTTCTAAATTACCAAATCTGAAAAATATGTCCCCTTTTGAATTTAAACTCAAATTTCAAAATCCAGTGAGAATTTGAAATAGTGTTCAATACAAAACTTGTAGAGCTTGAAATTCTGAAGATTTCATAGATTGGAAGTTTTTCAAGTTGTTACATGAATTTGAAAGTAATTTGAAAAATCAGTTTGAATTTCAAAAGTTGGGGGCAGCTACAGTGCACCGACGAATCACCGTCGACCACCGCGCGGTATGGGCGCCGGCGAGACGCCGGACGGCTTCAGCCAGCTTCCAGGCGTGTCCTCGATCGCCAGCGCGACGATGTAGCAGTGCCGCTCTGTAGTCGCGACCGCCTGCTATAAATACCGAACGTTTACCGTGACCTTGTTCGTTTTCGCCACCGCCGCCACCGCAGCTCCGCCGCTCGCCGCTGCCGCCACCAAGCCGTCTCTGGCCACGCCAACTGCACCACTAGCTCCGCCTCGGCCTTGCGCATCTTGTGGACCGCTTGCATTCACCGTTTTCGCACCGAGCTCCCGCACCGCCTGTTCCCATGCTCAACTCCGGTGACTGCCCGCCATCCTCGCCTTCCCATGGCCAGACCACTCCAGCCGCTCCCCGTCGCCACCGAGAGCTTCACTGCAACCGCGGTAAGCCGCTGATGCTTCCCGACCCTTCAATTTAGCCTCTACCGCTTTGTAGTCGCCGGCGTACTACTCCCGTGACCACCGTGCCGCCATCGTCGTCGCTCGTTAGTCGCTAGAGCTCGAGCCAGGATGTTTAGAAGCAAAACGGAGTCGTGGGGTGGTGTAGATGATGATGGTAGGGTCAGTTTGTTGACCGAAGCTCCGGTCACCGGTCGGCCACCGCGCGAAGGTGAGCGAGCGCGCGGGAGTGAGAGGGAGAGCGAGAGGAGGGTGATGACATGCGGGGCCGGCTTGTCAGCGAGCGCAGAGAGAGAGAGAGCGCGCGTGGGTGACCGAGCGGGCTGGGCCGCCTGCTGGGCCGCGCGGCTGGGCCGAGCGCGGGTGCGGGCGAAGGCGTAGGCGAGCGGGCCGACCAGCTGGGCCGGACCGCGGGAGAAAAAGGAGAATCGGCCCGAGTTCGGTTTTTGTTTTTCTTTTTCAAAAATTTTGAATAGTGATACTATTTGTTTATTTCATTAAAAATTGTGTAGAGTTCCAAAATTTCTAAAAAATTTTGTGTAAGCTTCTCAATGTGCAAACTATCTAGGAAAAATGTTAAACCCTAAATTTGATTACTTTGTGCAGTAGATTTAATTAGTTCTAATAAAGATTAAATGCAACTTCCATGAATTTTAATAATTAATTTATTAATCCAAAAATGATGAAATTTATTGTGACACTATTTTAAGTCATTCTTAATATATAGAAAAAGTTTGAGCTTGTTTAGGTAAAGTTTGATCAACTATTAATTATGCCCTAATTAATTAAATAGTAATTAAATGTTAAATCAATAACTTTAAGTGTTGTGTGCTCTTTTGGGATTGAGTGATGACCTTGGGTCATTAACATGTAATGACCCTTGGCACTTTAATTAATTGCTTAAGTTATGATTGACTTGTTAACTAGGATTTGTTAATGATAGTTAGTGTCATTAACTTAGGTCTTTAGTAGTTAATAACTTATTTATGTTACTATTTAGTGGTCTTGTGGTAAGATTACTTGTTATTAGATGCAACCTCTTGGGTAAAAACAAAGTTATGGTTAGTTAACCTTTAAATTAACCTTGTTAGCTTACAACTGTACCGCGAAGGAAAGTTGTACTCAAGTAAATAACTAATGTTTATCCTTTTCTAAATGTCTCTTGTATGCTATGCCTTATTCATCATCATGCGTCATGCATCATGGCATGCATTTCATCATATTAAGCATCGCATCATTTTTATTACGTGTAGTGCATACGAGAGTGTTTTGGATCATGTCGATCAAGCTTCGGAGAAGGTAATACACTCGAGGTGTTGGTGTCAAACTTGACTTCTACGAGAACTAACCACCGCTGCAACAAAGGCAAGCCCCGGTGCATTTAAACCCTACCTTGAATTTTACAAATGTTTTATTATTTATAATATGGTTTACTGCATTAAGTAATTAGGAGTTGAGTGATAACACAATTGCTGCATTATCATCCTTGATTATTGTGATATCAACCTTGATACCGATTTTACGGAAAATGCGTAGTATGCTTCGCTATGCTTAGAAGTTAAGCTTTTAAATGCAATGTTTATATAGCCATGACGGCATATTGAATGAATATTGAAATATAAGAATGAACTTGAAAGATCGGGCGGGTGGTTTGGCCACTGCTAACATGCATTGGGAAAGGAGTCTCAATGTAGTGTTTCCGCCTTGTCAGTTAAGGTCCGTTCGTTGTAAGCCTGTTGTGTTCGAGACTTTGCAACTAGCCTCATGCCTTGGGTAAGCCCAAAATGTTGGTGATTCCATTACGAGAACGTCTAACCTCGCACTGGGAGTGGAGAGATGGCGAGAGTAGCGTGTACCCTCGGGGCTAGAATTTGGTCGGGTTCGAGGGGTACTGTACTCTCGGGTGGCGATGGACACGTTCTGGTTTTGGGAGATCTAAATGAGGGTTGATATATGCAAGATTCGGTTCTACATATGTCGTGAAGTTAGGGATCCCCAGCTGGGTATAATCGGTTCGAATCGTCGTTGCTCCTCGGTTATAGAGACTTGATCACCTGACTTGCATCGTAGTTAAGAACTGAAATTGAAAGAAAGAATGAGAAAGGTTTTGATGATAATTACTTTGATCTAGATTAGGATCACCTAGAATTGGTTAATGAACCATCAATGGTAAAAGTAAAATATTGAAGGTAAGGACTTACTTTAGTAAGCTTTTCTGTAAAAGAAAATTTGATTCTGGAATACCCGTACCTTGATTCCCTAAAGCTAGCATGCCCTTGGAGTCTTTGTCTTAGTCGGGTAAGTCTTGTTGAGTACTCTCGTACTCAGGGTTTGTTAACCCCTGTTGCAGGTGCTAACTGGTGCTGCTAATTAGGTCATGTCAGTGGGCTTGACATGATTTGATTGTCCTCTCCTAACTTAGGTGCTCTACCTAAGTTTGTCTTCTATAGTTCTACTCCACTTCCGCAATACAAGTTAAGTTTGTAAAAAGTTAACTTAATCTTGATTTATAAATTTATTGTTATTATTCTTCCGCACTCTGATGTAACGTTTTGTACAAATGTTGTAATATTGTAGTTACTCCTTTGTTGATCCTGGTATGGGTTGTTAAATGTAGTTTAATCGGGGTCCTATGAGGGCACCCGACAGATCTTCTTAGGTTATTTGGTGTGCATGTATCGCTGTCAGAGGTCTTAGGGACAATAACAGGTGCATGTGGGCCATATAATTTAGGAGGTTCTGCTACAGGTGGCGCAGATGCGAGCGGCGATGCGGTGCGGTGGAGGTCTCTGGCGAGCGGCGGCGCGACGCGTTAGGGCACGGAGGCGGCGGTTGCAAGTGTACGGGCGAAAAAGACGAAGGAACACGAAAGATTATATGAGGGGTTAGATCCGCTCGAAACGCGATGACCGGACGCGTTGGTCAATGTGACCGGACGCGGAGAGGCAGCGTCCGGTCACATTCCAGTAAGCTCCTGGAATGACCGGACGCGTCCGATTATCCGCGATCGGACGCTGACAGCATCCGGTTTTGATTTGCCCGGAAAACTGAGACGGATGACCGGACGCGGTGGTGATTACCGGGACCGGACGCGGTGGTCAACAGGGGCGCGTCCGGTGCAGCGTCCGGTCACTTGATCAGAAGACGGTCTTCAGGATGACCGGACGCGCTGGTGGTCGCCGGGACCGGACGCGGTGGTGAAGCAACACTGCGTCCGGTGCAGCGTCCGGTCCAGCGTCCGGTCACTGTTTTTTTTATTCCGAACTTAGACGCGACTTCTCCCAATCAAGTTCCAATTCAAAGAGACACAGAAAAACACCAATTGGAACAAGATATGAGTGACCTCACTCAAACCCTCAAGTTTCTCAAAATAGTTTACCTTAGGCTAATATTATTTTTAGGAAAATAGGCAACAAACACCCGAGGAGCAACGTATGGCCATGCAATAGAGCTTTTGAACCCTTGGGAGCGTCAAAATGCTCTCTCTACCCATGGACGAACACAGAGGTTGCTCAAAACTTAACCGAAAAGGAACGACAAAACAACAACCATGCATATGCAATGCAAAATAAGTAAGTAAGAAAAGCTAGGTTGCTTGTCAAGTTTGATCCACGGTTAGGCTTCTTCACTCCTCCAAAGGAGGTTTATCGTAACCATGTTAGTCAAGCCCTAGATGCATTGCGGGTAATTAAACGTGACATATAATACAAATGCAATGCAAGGGACAACACAAGCTCATCTTTTAAAGTTACTAGAATCAAGCACATTTAGTTCACTTCTCAACCTACAAAAAGTAGCTTCATCCAAAGGTTTAGTGAAGATATCCGCTAATTGATTTTCACTTCTTACACCTTCTAGTGATATGTCATTTTTAGCAACGTGATCTCTTAGAAAGTGGTGGCGGATATCAATGTGCTTGGTGCGAGAGTGTTGTACCGGATTATTAGCAATTTTAACCGCACTTTCATTGTCACATAAAAGCGCCACCTTTTTAAGAACAACTCCATAGTCTAGGAGGGTTTGTTTCATGTATAGGATTTGTGCATAACAAGCCCCCGCGGCAATGTATTCCGCCTCGGCGGTGGACAAAGCCACACTATTTTGCTTTTTAGATGACCATGATACTAAGGATCTCCCAAGCAAATGGCACCCTCCGGATGTGCTCTTTCTATCAATTTTGCAACCGGCATAATCCGAATCGGAGTAGCTAACTAGTTGGAATCTAGCTCCTTTGGGGTACCATAGTTCGATGCTTGGAGTATACTTAAGATATCTTAGGATTCTTTTTACGGCACTTAAGTGAGGTTCTTTAGGGCACGCTTGAAAGCGGGCACACATGCACATACTAAACATGATGTCGGGCCTAGATGCGGTAAGGTATAACAAGCTACCAATCATAGAATGGTAAAGAGTTTGATCGATTGGTTTACCTCCCTCATCTAGGTCGAGATGTCCATTAGTTGGCATTGGGGTCTTGATTGGCTTGCATTCTTCCATCTTAAATCTTTTGAGAAGATCCTTGGTATACTTTTCTTGAGAGATAAAGATCTCTTCTCTCATTTGCTTGACTTGAAACCCAAGGAAGAATGTTAGCTCACCAATCATTGACATCTCGAACTCTTTTGACATCAATTCACCAAATTCTTTGCAATAGTCTTCATTTGTTGACCCAAAGATGATATCATCAACATATACTTGACAAATGAAGATCTCTTCTTTGAATTTCTTGGTGAATAGTGTGGTGTCAACCTTCCCAATGGTGAAGCCCTTCTCAATGAGGAAGTCCCGAAGGCGCTCGTACCACGCTCTAGGGGCTTGCTTGAGCCCATATAGCGCCTTGGACAACCTATAAACATGATTAGGATATCTAGGGTCTTCAAACCCGGGAGGTTGTTTAACAAAGACTAGTTCATTTATAAAGCTATTTAAGAATGCACTTTTCACATCCATTTGATATAGTTTCATATCATGATGTGATGCATATGCAAGTAGGATACGGATGGCTTCAAGTCTTGCAACGGGTGCAAAAGTCTCTCCAAAATCAAGACCTTCAACTTGAGAGAACCCTTTTGCCACTAGTCTTGCCTTATTTCTTACCACTACCCCTTGATCATCTTGTTTATTTCGGAACACCCATTTGGTTCCAATGACTCTTGCACCTTTTGGATGCTCTTCAAGTGTCCATACTTGATTGCGGGCGAAGTTGTTCAATTCTTCATGCATGGCATTCACCCAATCCGGATCTTGAAGAGCTTCTTCTACATTCTTAGGTTTAAGACAAGAGACAAAAGAGTGATGTTCAACAAAAGAATTAAATTTTTGAGATCGAGTCATTACACCCTTTGTAGGACTCCCTATGATGAGATCTTGTGGATGTGCTTGAAGTAGAGGTGAGTTTCTTCGATCAACCATTTGAGGGGTAGGATGAGGAGCATCAACGTCTTGTGCTTGTGCCTTGGCTTGATGATGAGAGACATGGGTGTCTTTATTTTCAACTCTCTCATTCTTGTCATCATCTTGAGGCACATATGATGATGATGGTGGATTGACAATTTGTACATCGTCTTCATCATCTTTAGGCTTGATGTCACCTACCGGCATGTTCTTCATGGCCTCCCTCAATGGTTCATCACCTACATCATCACAATTCTCAATTGCTCCTTGGGAGCCGTTAGATTCATCAAATTCCACATCATATGTTTCTTCAACCAAACCGGTGGAGTGGTTAAATACTCTATATGCTTTGGACTTTGATGAGTAGCCAACAAGAAAACCAATATCACAACGTCTTTGGAACTTCCCTAGGTGTTGACGCTTCTTGTAGATGTAGCATTTGCAACCAAACACCTAGAAGAATGAGACGTCCGGCTTCTTCCCATTTAGCAACTCATAAGGGGTCTTGCAAAGGAACTTTTGTAGGAAGAGGCGATTTGAATCATAGCATGCGGTGTTGATTGCCTCGGCCCACATTTTTTTCGGTGTATTGTACTCATCTAGCATTGTTCTTGCAAGAGTGATCAAGGTCCGGTTCTTCCTCTCAACTACACCATTTTGTTGAGGAGTGTAGGTTGATGACACTTCATGCTTGATTCCAATTTCATCACAATAGGCTTCAATATTGGTGTTGTCAAACTCTTTTCCATTGTCGCTTCTAATCTTCTTTATCTTGACTTCAAATTCATTTTGAGCTCTCTTTGCAAACTTCTTGAAGCAACTTGCCACTTCGGATTTGTCATGAAGAAAGAAAGTCCAAGTGTATCTTGAGAAGTCATCCACAATCACAAGACAATAAAGATTTCCACCCAAACTCTTGTAAGTTGTAGGACCAAACAAATCCATGTGAAGGAGTTCTAGTACTCTTGATGTTGACATGTAGGCTTTGGTTGGATGAGTGTTTGCAACTTGTTTGCCGGCTTGACATGCACTACAAGGTTTGTCCTTTTTAAACTTTACATCCTTTAAGCCTCTTACTAGTTCTTTCTTCAATAGTTTGTTGAGAGTGTTTATTCCAACATGAGCAAGCCTCCTATGCCAAAGCCATCCAAGTGTGGTCTTGGTGAACAAACATGTCATCAAGTTTGCATTTTCGGAGGTGAAGTCAACAAGATAAAGATTGTTGTATCTAAAACCCTTGAAAATCACTTGCTTGTCATCTATCTTGGTAACAACCACTTCATTTGGACCAAACAAGCATTGATAGCCAAGATCACAAAGTTGTCCAACGGATAGTAAATTGAAACTCAATGAAGCAACATAGAGCACATTGGAGAGAGAATGATCATTTGATATTGCAACCTTGCCTATACCCTTGACTTTGCTCTTTGAATTATCCTCAAATGTGATCTTGTCTTGACATACCCCATCCTCTTCAAGTGAGGTGAACATACGAGGATCACCGGTCATGTGTTGTGTGCAACCACTATCAATCACCCAATGAGATCCACCGGTCTTGTAGTTCACCTACACACAAGAGATCAAGCCTTTTGTTTAGGGACCCAAACTTGAGAGGGACCCTTAACTTTTTCAACTAGTGACTTAGCAACCCAAATTTTCTTTGGCCTATTCTTGTTAGGAGGACCCAAGAACATAACTTTCATCTTTCCACTAGAGTCCTTTCTAAGCATGTAGTGAGCATTGAAAGCAAAGGGTCTAGCATGCTTGGGCAAGGGTTGTGGTGGTGGGGTTTTGCACTCATGAGCAAAATGACCTTCTTGTCCACACTCAACACATCTCTTTGGCTTGGGCTTTGACTTGCTTTGTTGTTGTTGAGTTTTGACCTTCTTCTCTTGATTTTCCAAATAGCCAATGCCACTCCTATCCAACTTCATGACGGTGTTCATGAGTAGCTCACTTTGCAAGTGTTGGCCTCTTGTGAACTTGCTTAGGCCGGTCTTGAGATGCTCTTTCTCTTGCTTGAGCTTCTTGTTTTCTTCAATAAGTGACTCATTTGAAGCTTGCTTTTCAAGAGCCAACAACTTCTTGTTCTCAACTTTAAGCATCTCATTTTCACTCTTGAGCTTGACATACTCATCATAGTCATTGGCCTTAACTACACTCTTGCCTTTGCCGCTAGAGCCTTGCTCAAAGTTCTCAATAATCAAATCATCACATGATGTAGCTATATCAATCTTAATAATTTGGTTAGTAGCATCATGTGTCTCAAGAGCTAGCTCATTAGCAACAATAAGAGTATCATAGTTGATTTTCAATGTAGTATATTCTTCTTTTAGAGAGTTGAGTCTAGTCATGAGTTCACCATGCTTCTTCTCAATTTTATCATGTTTATCTCTAAGCTCCTTGTTAGAGGTTTTAAGCTCTTTGAGAGAAGAAGACATAGTTTCATTTTAATCTATGAGCTCATCCCTAGTCTCATGTGCACTTTCAAGCTTAGATGAGAGTGTTTAATTTTCATGTTGAAGCTCTTCATTTTCATTTCTAGTCCTCCTTATGATTTTAGAATATTTGTTTAACAATTTTACTAATTCATCATAAGAAGGTGCATCATATTCATCATCACTATCACTATCATCACTATCACTATTTTGTACCTTTCGATCACCTTTAGCCATGAGGCATAGGTGGGAAGTGGATGGTGACGGTGAGGATGGCGGTGAAGATGGTGATGAAGACGTTGATGACGATGATGATGGCCCAACCACAAGTGCGGCGATCTTCTCTTTTCCATCATCACTTTCATCGTCGGAGGACTCACATGATGATTCAATGTCGGTGAGCCAATCACCAACAATATAAGCCTTGTCTCCCTTCTTCTTCTTATAGAACTCTCTTTTCTTGTCATCTTTCTTCTTGTATGGTTTGTTCTTTCTTTTATCATCTTCTTCTTCACTTGAATCATCTTTCTTGCCCTTGTACTTATTCTTGTTCTTGTCTTTTGGAGGCTTTGGGTATTGATGAGCTAGATGGCCAAGTTCTCTACAATTGAAGCAATCCATTTCGGAGATTGGCTTCCTTTTGGTACTAGTGAAGAATTTCTTCTTCTTGCCATCGAACTTGATGCCACTCTTGTTGAGCTTCTTTAGCATCTTGGTGGTTCTTCTCACCATGAGTGCAAGTGATTCATCATCAATATCACTCTCACTTGTGCTCTCTTGCACTATCATGGCTTGGCCCTTCTTCTTTTTCTTTTCATAGCTAGCTTTGAAGGCCAAGTCCTTTTTCTTGGAAGATGATGAACCCTCTTCCGGAGTGATGTGCATGTACATCTCATGTGCATTGATCTTTCCTAATACTTGAGTCGGTGTTGCGGCGGAGAGATCACTTTGGTGAAGTACGGTGACAATATGTCCATACTTCTCAACGGGGAGAACGCTCAAGATCCTCCTTGCAACATCCGATTGACTCATTTTAGTGAGTCCAAGAGCATTGAGATCTTCTACAAGAACATTCAAGCGAGTGTACATTTCATTAGCACTTTCTTTAGGAAGCATCTCAAAAGAATTAATTTTCTTTAAAGCAATATAATAGCGTTCCTCACGCTCACTCTTAGTTCCCTCATGGAGAGCACAAAGATTCTCCCACAATTCATGAGCGTTTTTGGCATTACGCACACGATTGAAGATATCTTTGCCTAGTGCCCGGTAAATTGCATTTTTTGCTTTTGCATTCCACCGGTCGTATTTCTCCTCGTCACCACTTGGGTTAGCGGGATCCCTTATGGGGGGAAGCCCTTTGGTTGCGGCTCTAAGGCACCCAACATCTATGGCTTCGAGGTACGCCTCCATACGAATTTTCCAATATAGAAAATCGTCTCCCTCAAAAGTGGGAGGTGGTCCTTCCCCGTTAGACATCTTGCTCTAGGCGGTAAGGCCTAAAAATTAGAGCAACACGGCTCCGATACCAATTGAAAGGATCAAGATGCCCAAGAGGGGGGTGAATTGGGCTTTTCTAAAAATTAATTGCAAGAATTAAATCCTACAAGTCAAACTTCACCCCTAGTGCCTACTTGTGTTCCTTGTGTTTCTACCGATAAAAGTTATGCACCCTAGGTTCCAATCCTAGACTAGCAAGGCAATTCTAGGAAAGTAATCAAGCAAAGAAAGTAATGCAAGAAAGTAAATGCTTGAAAGTAAGGGATAGGGACACGGCGATGTTTTGCCGAGGTATCGAAGAGTCGCCACTCCCCACTAGTCCTCGTTGGAGCACCCGCGCAAGGGTGTAGCTCCCCCTTGATCCGCACAAGGATCAAGTGCTCTCTACAGGTTGATTCTTCGACACTCCGTCACGGCGAATCACCCAAAACCGCTCACAACTTGAGTTGGGTCACCCATAACCGTCGGATGATCACCGAACTCCTAATCACCACCAAACCGTCTAGGTGATGGCGGTCACCAAGAGTAACAAGCTAGAACTCTCACTTGACCACAAAGTCTAATGAGAAGATGGATGCACACTTGCTAGACTCTTGTCACTAGAGAGGATTCTCAAACTTTGATTCGCAAATCTCAATCCTCACTATGGCTCTTGCACTCCCTTGCACTTCAAAGATGTTTCTCAGCTAAACAAATGAGCAAGAGACCTCTAAAAGAGGTGGAGGAGTTGTATTTATAGACCCCTCAGACAAATCCAACCGTTACCTTTCGAAACAGTCAGACGCGCACTAACCGGACGCGTCTGTCGATATGACCGGACGCGCCGGTCAGTTGTAACAGTCGAAAATGGAAACCTGTACTAAGAGACCGGACGTGCCGATCTGTGCTGACCGAACGCGCCGGTCTGAGATGACCGGACGCGCCGATCTGGGATGATCGGACGCGTCTGATCATGCAAGAGCTCTCTAGAAATTTGACCTGATGCAACACCGCGTCCGATCATAGGTGACCGGACGCGTCAGGTCACCACGGGACCTTACTAGAACAAGACCGGACGCACGACCGCGTCCGTTCAAAGGTGATCGGACGCATTAGGTCTCCGCTGGACCTTATTGGAACATGACCGGACGCACCGGTCTTTTTCACAGTCGCGTCTGATCTTTGCTGTTTACCCTCTGGAACACGTGTCAGCCTGACCACCGCGTTCGGTCCTCTCAAGGACCGCGTCCGGTCAGTCAGCCGAAAACGCACTTAAGTCTTTGTACTGACCGGACGCGTCCGGTCATGACCAGGATCGCGTCCGGTCATAGGTAAACGGCTTAAACGTCTTCCAAACGCAATGCAACTTGAACCAAGTTGCTTCAAACTGTACTCTGAGCTTTTCTCGAGCTACCTAGTGCTAAGTTTCACAAGTGTGCACCACACCTAAACATAAGACTTACCTAGGTCAAGCTACTCGCTCATGCCCCTCTTCATAGTACGGTCAAAGGAAGAAACAAAGATCCTAACGACTATTCCAGATATATCTCAACACCTTGACATCCGGAACTAACCGTCCTTAATCTTATCGTTGATCCTTTGAAAACCGAAACGATTTCCATCAAGGGACATGACTGTCATATTGCTCAAAGCAGTTATCATCTCCATGACCTAACTTACCGATGTTTCTGCAAAACACACGTTAGTCATGGTAATTATGTGTTGTCATTAATTACCGAAACCAACACCGGGGCCTAGATGCTTTCACACTACATGCTGATATCTTCTGCAACATCTGTATTAACTCTGAGCTGCTGAGTCATTTGTCACTAGGAGTCAATAATCACCAACCATGGCCACCACCTGATGAACTGAGGTTGACGAGTTGTGATGCTGAGTTACGGCCTACACCATGGCCGTCGTTCATCAGGGCTAAGTGGTTCTTTGTCAGGAGTTACTATGGTCGACTTTGGAAGCCCCCATGGCCTATACATATTTGTCAACAAAACAGTTTATTACTGCCTCAGTTGAAGACACATGTGCCAGTCTTTGACCAGCTGAAGCGTGGTGGGCATTTTGTTTCCAACTGTCTGACCATTGGGTTTGGCATCAGTTTTTGGAGCAAACTAAGTGATACTGACCTAGAGGCATGCCTTGGCCGAAAAGATCCAAATTATGACAGTGGCGAGGAGCCGTGTGAGTTAGTTGACGTCCCTGTTTCAACCCCACTAGAAGTCTACAAGCAATCTGTTATCCTGTTATTTGAGGAATATTTCAGCAATGGTGATGTGAAATTAGATGCTTCTGATCTTAAAGAGTTGAGTTATGATGATTTCCACCAAAACTTTGTCATGAAGCTTGTTTCCACAGCAATGGACAGGCATGACAAAGAGGAAGAGATGGCATCAGTGCTTCTATCATATCTTTATGGCAATGTGGTCAGTTCAACTCAAATCAAATGGGCCTTGGTGCAGCTATTAGAGGCTGTTGATGACCTGGCTGTTGACATACCTGATGTGGTAGATGTGCTCGCGCTTTTCATTGCACGTGCAGTTGTGGATGACATTCTGCCACCTCCTTTCCTCAGCAAGGCAAAAGTGAGTATCTCAGGATCTTCAAAGGGTATGCAGGTTGTACAAATTGCAGCGAACAGTTATCTTTCAGCACCCCACCACACAGAGTTCATTGAGCGACAGGGCAGTTCATCTCACATCACAGTAGAAGAGGTAAAGAAGAGGATTGCTGATCTACTACAGAAATACATCAGAAATGGTGATGCAACTGAGGCTTGTAGGTGCATCAGAGAATGGGCAATGCCCCTTTTTCATCATAAAGTGGTGAAGTGAGACCCTACTCTTGGTCTTTGTCTGATTGCCTTGCTTGAGGGGTCTGAGCTTGAGGATATTCGAGATGAACTCAACTGTCGTATGTCGTTGGGTGATATTGCTGACCTGCGAGCAATAACATGGCCACCACCTCTGACACTTGTGATCCAGGACGATAGAGTCCCACTCAGGCCAACACCTTGGCCATCTTTCCATGTGGCCAGACATAGGTTTGGGGTCATGACAAGCATCATCTTCCTCAAGCTTCCTCGGTGGTTATTTGATCCAGGACCTGAGTTCAAGCTCGAGTGACACTACAATTCCATGTGTGTTCCATTACAACATGCATTCCTACTGGTACTGGATAGTTGGCATCTTCACAGAACGGTCCACATACATGCTCCCATCCAGGCTTTGGGCTGGCGTTGTAACCTTCTGATTGAGGGACATATTCAAGTCCTCTCCGTCCATGAAATGTCTGCTGCTATGGTTGCTCTACAGTCGACGGATCTGATGAACCTATCATCATCTACAATATCAGCGGCTTGGGGGCAAGCCGCCTTTCAAGGAGAGGGGAATTGTCAGCTATATGGGCCGATGGAGGGCCATGGGCCGTAGCCGCACCGAGGCCTGCTCAGATCAGTACAAGAGGAGGCGGTGAACCAAGAGGAAGTCATCGAAGAAATTATCAGAGACTTTAGGGTGTGTTCACTTCGCGAAAAGTAGGTGAAAAGTTACTGTAGCATCTTTTGTTGTTATTTGGCAAACTTTGTCCAATCATGGACTAACTAGGCTTAAAAGATTCGTCCCGATATTTACAGACAAACTATGCAATTAGTTATCTTTTTTACCTACATTTAATGCTCCATGCATGTGTCGAAAGATTTGATGTGATGGGTGGAAGAGAAAATATTTTGGGTTGGGATGGGGAAGTGAACAAGGCCTTACTTTACCTTTACTTTACTATTCTTCTTCCCTTCCGAGTCAACTTTTCTGTACTAGTTCCTCCTTCCCTCCCTGCTTCGATCTCCCTTCGCTTGAGATCTTGTATCCTGCTACTTTATTGGAGTTATCTGTTAGTGAATCCTGTTGGATTGTTAACAGAGCGTGAGGCCGGGCGTGGACGCCGCTGCAGCCGCCGGAGGGGATGGCGTCGGCGAGCGCGAGCGCGAGCTCCACCGGCTGCGGGCATGGACGGAAGCGCGAGCGCGAGCTCCGCCAGGCGCGGACGTGAGTACGAGCGTGAGCTCTGCCGGGTGCGGGTGCGAGCTCCTCGAGCCCGGCTCCCCCGGCCGCGAGCTCTGCTGGCCTCGGACGCGAGCGCGGGCATGAGCTCCTCCGAGTGCGGCTCTGCCAGCCACGAGCGCAAGCGGTGTGGACGAAGATGGCGATGCCGCTGGTGCGCATGTTGTGGAACTCCGAGGCGCCTCGGCCGCTGCCGGTGATCTGGCAGAGCAGCCCGGCGTGAGGAGCACGAAGAAAAGCGTCGTGATGCATCCTCCATCTATATATATTTTATATATCTGTATCGTCACCGGCCGGTAGCCAGCCGTCCGCCGTGGCTACTATGTCAAAGCACGTGCGTTTACTTGACCTGATTCAAAGAGAAGTGACCGCTTTTGTCGGTGAGCGGAGCCTTGCTAGCGGCGTGGAAGAGAGGGGAGAGAGAGACACTGGTGGGACCCATGAAGTACCAAAATAACTCATGAAACTGTGCTATGAAACTATGCATCGAGAGAGATTCATTTCATATTAAGTTTCACGACTTGAAAACCAAGAGGTGAGGGTTTCACGTCCCTGTTTCTACCACATCTATATTTTAGAAACAATATATGTCATCGCTCTTTCTTAATATGGTGCTACATCAGTATATTTAATGTTCATAAAACTTTGACGAAACCACTTACACTGAGAGACAAACCCGTCTTGACCTTGTTCCGGCCGGGGCGTTGCCCGTGTGTAAATGCGGCTGCCGTGCTGGAGCATTGATGTGCCCATGGGCCAGCGATTTGTCGGCACAAAAAACCGGAAGTGACGGCGCCCGTCCACATTGGCGGCAATAGGCCAATGTGGGGCTATGCACGCACAGTGCAGTGCATCCACAGTGGAAGCGTGGTTTGCCTGCGGGCTGCGGCCGCCCCCGCCTGCCAGGCTACCACCGTGATTTTTTTTAGTCCAAATTTGAAACATATTTTAAATTTGACCCAGGTTTGAAAGTTTTTTTAAAACTAACCCGTTTGGCCCCGCCACCATGCATGGCGGGGCAATTACACTGAACACCGCCATGCATGGTGGCGGGGTGCAGGAGCCACGTGGCACCCTGTAGGCCAGCGTGGAAAGGTGTACCCCGCCATGCATGGTGGCGGGGTACCCCTAACCCGCCACCGATCATGGCGGGGTACAACCCGCCATGATGTCACAGTTGCGTACTGCCTCAGGCGGCATGGTGTCTCTATAACAAAAGCACGAAGCCACCGGTGTGAGCGTGCACGGTTTCAGTGTAGCAATGTCAGCGGCATCCTTCAATGCACCATCACGCATCTACAAGGAAGCAAATTAGATAAGATGAATAATCACTGCATACTTTTTTTAGTAATCCCAGAAACACACAAAATGACTGAAAATAAAGAGTGCATGTGACTCAGGTATTTCACCACGTAGGTTGAAAAAAAAACAGTGTTCTATTTCTTCTGAAATTTCCTCTCTTTTTCCCATCTACCAGCCCAAATTGACTTTTGCTGCTACCCCATGAGTGCGGGTAGTCTAAGTGCATTTCGTCTAAACTGTATAATTAATTTTATTTTTTATATATATTTAATGCTTCAGGTATGTGTCAAAGATTCGATGTGACGAAGAATATGAAAAATTTTGCAAAATTTTCTGGGAACGGCCATAGATACTCTTCTCACAGGATACGGTGCCATTTCTTTTTCTTTTGCAGTCAACCGAATTGACAACACCCGGTTCACACCATCTGAAACATGTCCACTTCCCTGTCACCTTTACATCAACTTTCTTCCTTTACGTCATGTCTTAGCTGTAGCACCATAATCCTATACTTCACAGAGCTACTTATAGGCTGGAGCTCTACTCTCTCCCATACTTATAGGCTGTAGCACCATAATCCTATACTTATAGGCTGTAGCACCATAATCCTAGGCCTTGTTTAGTTCGGTGAATTGGGGAGAAAAACACTGTATCAGAATTCCTGTAGCATTTCGTTTGTATTTGGTAAAAATTATCCAAATTTTGACTAACTAGGCTTAAAATGTTCATCTCGCAAAGTACAACAAAACTGTGCAATTAGTTTTTGATTTCATCAACATTTAGTACTCCATGCATTTACCGACATTTTGATGTGACAGGGAATCTTCTTTTTACATAGGCTGTGTTTAGATGCACTGAAAAGTGCACTATGCAAAATAAGATTCCCCGTCACATCAAACTTGCGATACATATATGGAGTACTAAATGTGGATAAAATCAAAAACTAATTGCACAGTTTGGTTGTACTTTACGAGACGAACATTTTGAGCCTAATTAGTCAATGATTGGACAATTATTACCAAATACAAACGAAATGCTACAGTGTATTTTGGCTATCCAAATTTTGGATCTAAACACAGCCATAGTGAAATTTGGGGAGAATATACTTATAGGCTGTAGCACCATAATCCTTTACGTCATGTCTTTGCGACGTGCTCTGCACCACTTCAGACTCTCCCGCATACCTCAACTGCTCTGCACCATTAGTCTACATTTAGTACTCCATGCATTTGATGAAACATTGATGTGATAAGAGGTAAACTTTAACTCCTCCAAACCAAACGGGCCTGAATGTGATAATAGCCTACTAACAAACAGAGTATTTCTGTGAACTGACTCGGGTGCTAATTCTTGATTATTTTTCTACAATCTACGCTGATGTATTACAACTACTTATTTCTAGACTTACAGAGACCACTAATGCTTGTAGTTCTACTGGGTGCATCGTGGCGCCTGCGGCAGTACGCAACCGTGACATCATGGCGGGTTAGGGGTACCCTGCCACCATGCATGGCGGGGTACACCTTTCCACGCTGGCCTGTAGGGTGCCACGTGGCCCCTGCACCCCGCCACCATGCATGGCGGGGTTCAGTGCAATTGCCCCGCCATGCATGGTGGCGGGGCCAAACGGGCTAGTTTTAAAAAAAAACTTTCAAACCCGGGTCAAATTTAAAATATGTTTCAAATTTAGGCTAAAAATAAAAAAAATCACCACCGCACGCGAGCGAGCCCTGGTTTTTTTTTTCTGTCCGAGCCCTTGTTTAGTTTTCTCCAAAATGCAAAAAGCGTAAAAATTTGTTATCACATCATTATCATGGAGTATTAAATATATGTTAAAAAATAATTAATTATACAGTTTGCTTGTACTTTACGAGACAAATCTTTTGAGTCTAATTAATTAATATTTAAATAATAATTGATAAATACAAATAAAATACTACAGTATTTCTCGCACCTCCTAGCCTTTGGAACTAAACGCAGCACGGTCCGCTGGACCGCTGTGCCAGCTAGAGCTAGTGAGCGTAGCCGTAGCGAAGCAATGCGCTAGCTCCCCGTAGACCCGCCGCTCTGCTCGTGCTCGGTGCCTGGCTGCCCGCCGGAAGCCCGGAGCTGGCGCGCAGGAGGCAGAGCCCGTGAGGCGGGCGGCGGGCGGGGCGGACCCCGCGCCCATGCGGCGCGTTGAATCCTGAAGGAAGCCGTCGGCCGTGGTGGCGCAGCGCAGTGGCATGCAGGCGGCAGGCCCGCAAGGGGTCTCCTCGTTCCGTGTCACCGTGCCTAGTGGGGACGGACGTGCATGTGCATGTGCACGGTGATCGAGCCGCCTGCCGCGTGCGTGCGTCAGTGCGCCGCGCCGTCGACCCGGCCGTAGCCGTCTGAGGACTGCGGACTGCGTGAGCCTGTGACGCGCCGCGCGGAGCGTGCTGCGCTCGTTCCTCTGCCGTCCGCGCGCGAAACGACAAGGGCGGCCTGGGCTGGCTGCTGCGGAATGGGGTGGCAGGGGGGAAGCCTGCTCCGCCATCGGCAGACCTCAGCAGACAGGGCAGCGCGTGCTGTGTCGTCTCGCGCCTTCAGGCTTCGTTTCCGCCGGGCGCGGCCGAGGCGAGCTGCGCGCCTGCCTGCGTCTGCGTGAGCGTGTCTTGTTTTCTTCTGGAGAAGAGAAAGAAAAACCGTAGCGCTGTCGTCCTGTACCCATGCATAATGCATTCTAGTACGTTCTCCAGGAGTACAGACTTACAGTTCACGTGCATCATCACTACTTTCCGCGCCTCCACGGTCCGCCGCAGGCGGTTACCGACGCAACCGTCCTACCGAGATCCATGCGTGCTATGACAGTGGAGTAGAACGTGGCGAGGACGGATACAGAAGAGATGAATTGAAGCTGAGGACCAGATCCTGACCTAGAGTAAGCTTCATCACGGAAACAAGCTAGTGCTACACGATCACGGCCTCACGGGTATGCAGGTGATGCCGTGATGGTGGTACCGAAACGATTGTACGTACTACTTGAATGCGAGCACCTGTTTCGTACTCCAGCGTCTCCAGTTCTTTTTCGTTCAATTTTTTTTTTCTTCCGTTCAAAAGCGTCTCCAGTTCGTATTACGCGCACGCAGCCCACTGCTGTTTGCATTTTGCAGGATCACTGGGCCTGTTGCTGGAGGAGCCCGAGTAAGGTGTTTGATCCGGTGACTAAAGTTTAGATAGGGTGTTCGGATACTAATAAAAAAAATAAATTACACAATCCGTCAGTAATCCACTAGATGAATTTATTAAGCCTAATTAATCCGTCATCAGCACATCTTACTGTAGCATCACATTGTCAAAT
This sequence comes from Saccharum hybrid cultivar R570, assembly GCA_038087645.1. Lineage (NCBI taxonomy): Eukaryota > Viridiplantae > Streptophyta > Magnoliopsida > Poales > Poaceae > Saccharum > Saccharum hybrid cultivar. The sequence goes on along the minus strand of JAQSUU010000043.1, from coordinate 9,038,751 downwards.
CATAGACTAATTAGGCTTAAAAAATTCGTCTCGCAAAATAGTCTCAATATGTGCATTTAATTTCGTAAATAGTCTATTTAATACTCCATGCATGTGTCAAACATCCAATGGGACAGTAACTAAAATTTAGAAGGTGAAACCAAACACCAAAGTTTCGTGAAAAGGACGAGTCCATAACACCGCAGTCTACTACCGATATTTCTGGTGTTTAGTTCCCACCTAAAAAATTTTTATCCCATCACATTAAATGTTTGGACACATGCATGAAGTATTAAATGTAGACAAAAAAAACTAATTGCACAGTTTGATTGGAAATTACGAGACGAATCTTTTAAGCCTAATTAGTTCATGATTAGTCTTAAGTGCTACAGTGCACACACATGTGCTAATGACAGCTTAATTAGGCTTAATAAATTCGTCACGCGGTTTCCTGCCGAGTTATGTAATTAATTTTTTAATTAGTATCCAAAAATCATTTCCGACATTCCATAAAATATCTGATATGACATAGAAACTTTTTACCTCCTGGCCTTGTTTAGTTCGCGATTTTTTTGGGAAATGGTACTGTAGCACTTTTGTTGTTATTTGACAATTAATGTACAATTATGGTCTAATTAGGCTTAAAAGATTCGTCTCGTGAATTTCGTCTAAACTGTATAATTAGTTTTATTTTTTATCTATATTTAATATTTCATACATGTGTTCAAAGATTCGATGTGACACGAAATCTTAAAAACTTTTGCAAAATTTTGAGAACTAAACAGGCGCTAAACACCCCCTCGCAGTCGCAAAGCTTGGAGCCCGGTCGGTCTCGGTCAACTCCTTGCTTTGATAACTGCTTTCGCCTGCTCGGGAAAAAGGATCGTCGTATCCCTCACCAGACGTCACGTCTATCAATGCTCTCCTCACGCCTGACGCCTCCGGACAAGCACCAAGTTCGGTGACAAACCCCTGGTCCTTGACCTTTCTCTTTGTGCCTGCTCGACCAGCAAGTTTGTCCCCTCCGAGTTTCTGCTTACGAAACCGTGCCAACAGTGGGTGCCAAAATGGTTCCTGCAAGGAGTTTAATGGGTGTTTAGTTCCCGCACAAAAAAAAATTCACTCCATCACGTCGAATGTTTAGATATATGCGTAGAGTACTAAATGTAGACGAAAAAACTAATTGTATAGTTTGATTGGAAACTACGAGACGAATCTTTTAAACCTAATTAGTTCATGATTATACTTAAGTGCTACAGTACACATGTGTTAATGACGGTTTAATTAGGTTTAATAAATTTATCTCGCGGTTTTCAAACGAGTTATATAATTAGTTTTTTATTATTATTCGAAAACTTCTTCCGATATCCTATTAAACATCCGATTTGACATCTTAAAAACTTTTTACCCACCAATTAAACACCTCGAACCATTTTTAGTTCAGCCAATCAATTACTTAGCTTGCATCAAGAGGGCAGATGAGGCTATATATTCGGCCAAGGGCCAACCAAACAGCCCTTTATGCACTATTGCACTCGCGTGCCTCTGTCCTCCAGACTCGCGCCGTCCCGCGCCGCGCTTCTCCGCTGCCGAGCTGCCATGCGTGCATCGAAATCTCGGCTTGTCACTTCGTTATTGAAAACCCGTGGCCCGCCGGCAAGTTTCCTTTTCGCGGTGAGCTTGGTCTGGTCTCTGGTGTCATGACTCCCGTCAGGCGTTGGAACGGTAAGAGCAGTCCCAATAGTTAAAACTATACATAATTTTTATAGCAACTATAATAGCAAGAAATTAGATGTAAAAACCATCTCACGCAATGCAAATTTCTTCCTCTAATAAATGTTTCTTTTTTTATTACTTTCTCTCTCCTAAATCCATACTCTTCCTCCTAGAGCCGCATGCACATCTGCTCACCATGGAGCCTGCACGGACGACCTTGCCATGGAAGGCTGTGTGCTCGCGAGTCATCATGGACCTGCGGACGACCTCGCGCCATGGAAGGTCATGTGCTCGCGAGTCACCGTGGACCTGCGGACGAGCTCGCGCCATGGAGGGCCGCGTGCTCGCAAGCGTCAACGTCATCGCCATGAAGACTTGAAGAACCTGCATGGACGACCTCGCTAGAGAGCAGCGTCAAGCGTGACAAAGGCATGCGGCAGCGCCGGCATGGACCTGCGGCAGCTGCGGCGAGCGAGCGACCGGCGGCAGCGGCGGCGTGGACTTGCGGCAGCCTGACGAGCGGCCTGAGCAAGCGGTCTGCAGCGGCGGTGGCTTGCTTCCCTGCTGCACTACGGCACGACCTGCACGGCGGCGGCGACTTGCGCACGGGATGCCGCGGAGGCCATGGAAACCGGTAGTTTCTCCCCAACACGTCTTTTCTCGTTTCTTCGAGCTTCGATTCGCGTGAGGACGCTATTTCTTTAGGAGGAAACGATTTCTACGTTCTATACTCTCTCTTCGGTAAGGGCATCTCCAATAGTTTCCTAAATCCACTTGCCATCCTGTTTTTTTTTGGCAAAACATGAAAAAGCGCTCTCCAACAGTTTGGTATATAGGTTGACATTTTTTCCGCAGTTGGCAAATTTCCTCCAGCACTTGGCAAATTTGCGCACCTCCTTTCACTTGGCATCACTCCAGTTTCCCGGTCCTGCGTCCTCTCCCGCGCTGTTGCGGAAACTTCACCCCCGTCCCCGCGTTTTTGCCGGCCTCTTCGATATATTCTTTCCACCGAGCGAGGAGTGGAACAGACTACGCGCCTCCTTCCTCTACTCCTTGATCTGATCTCATTCGACAGGGACCAAGGTCAGGGACCAAGGGCATCGCGACCAAGGGCAGGGACCTAGAAGTCACGGCGGCTTCCCTTCTCCCAATCTTGAGGTTCGTTCTTCCCTGATTTGATCTCATTCGACATCGTTGTCTCGATTTCATTCATCTAGGGTTAATTTGTCTCGATTGAATTCTGCGATGGCTGTTATGCGTTGATTGATTCATCTAGGGAGGACTAGGGCGTGCTAGGTTTTTTCATGTGGTAGTGGTTGATTCGATCACCTAGGGTTCATGTCGCCCTACTGTTTCAGAGAATGTTGTTCGATCTGATGATCCAGATGGTTCATATTTTTCGTTCCCTGTTGTTGCGCACCTATAGTCCATTATGATAAATTTATTAGTTCGACAACAAATCCTTCATCTTCCACAATCATGTTGTGCATGATCACACAAGCTCTCATGATCTTTGATAATGTCTCTATATCCCACATGCGACCTGGCCCTCGAACAATGGCATACCTAGATTGAAGGACCCCAAAAGCTCTCTCGACCATCTTCCTGGCTGCTTCTTGTGCTTTGGCAAAATATTGCCTCTTGTTCCCCATAGGAGCAGTGATGGACTTAGACCAATGTTGCCCATGTGGGGTATATGCCATCTGCAAGATAATACCCCATTGTGTAATCATGGCCATTAACAGAAAAATTGACTTCTGGAGCTCTACCTTCCGCCAAATCATCAAACAAAGGAGACCTATGAAGAACATTGATATCATTGTGAGACCCTGGCATTCCAAAGAAAGCGTGCCATATCCAAAGGTCGTTCGAAGCAACAGCCTCCAAAATGATAGTTGGATTCTCCACATGACCCTTGTACTGACCTTGTTTCTCATAAGGACAGTTCTTCCACGCCCAATGCATGCAATCTATGGACCCTAGCATTCCAGGAAAGCCTTTTTGCTCACCCATTGCAAGTAAGCGTGCAGTGTCTACCTCATTGGGATATCTGAGATATTCTTCTCCAAAAATTTCATCAATTGCATCAACAAACCTCCGTAAGCTCTCTAGTGCTGTACTTTCGCCGATGTGTACGTACTCATCTGTAGCATCAGCAGGAACCCCATAAGTCATCATACGCATTGCGGCAGTGATTTTTTGGAAGCAAGACAATCCAAGTACATTGGCCGCGTTTCTTTTTTGCACAAAGTAATCATCATGTGCTTCTACAACATTCATTATGCGTAAGAAAAGCTCCCTAGACATCCTGTACCTGAAAAAAACAAAACTACAGTTCAACAACTCGAATAAGTTTTAACAACGTACAACAAATTAATCCAAAGTGAAAGAACATCCACCTTCGACGAAATATTTCAGGTCCATATGTAGGATTGACCGCCAAATAATCTTGAAACATCCTCTCATGCCCGCCTTCTCTATCACGACGAAGAAATTTACGGCCTCTGACAGAGCCACCATGTTTCTTTTTGGCATTGGCAAAGGTGTTCACAATTGCAGCAGTCGCTACTATCTCAAAGTGGTCATCATCATCGGATGATTCCTCATCCAAATGTCTTCGAAGATTGGATCTCTTCCTAGGCATGATTCCTAAACTCACGTATGAACAGCAGTACATAAAACATTGGCCATTAACATGTTGCGGATGGGAAGACAGATGGGAAGAAGAGAGATGGCGGGGTATATGACATGCTGATCAACGATGAACACATGGGGAGAAGATCGATCACCTGAGGAGGCAGAAGTTGGGCGCCTTGGTCGGAGGTGAGATGCACGGCGGCGGCAGAAGATGAGATGCACGGCGCGGGCGTGAGGAACAGATGAAGGAGGATGCGGCCGCAGGAACGCGACCACGCGAAAGGTCGCGCTCGCTCTCGGCCACGCGAACCGTCACCGAGAAAATCAGTTGGAAGGTATCAGGTGGGCCTACTTTTCTATGTTTACAAAGCCCAATTTACCAAACCATTGGAGATAAAAGAAAAATTCACTTGCCAAAACTTTTAGCAAGTTGCCAAATGGCAACTTTTCCCAAGTCAATTTTACCAAACAATTGGAGATGCTCTAACTTCTTTGCCACGTCAGTAAATTGCTAAGCTATCATTGTAATTAAGAAGGATAGAAACTATTATCAATGTCCATTACGACTGCCCTAACAGCAGTAGAAGGAAAAGAAATGCCGTGCAGACTTAGAGGAGAGGACAGAGGCTACGGGCGCCAGATACTTGTACTGTATGGTAGAATATGGCCTTATTTAGATAAAAACTTTTCACCCAAAACTATAACGTTGAATTTTACGGCACATAAATGGAGTATTAAATATAGACGAAATAAAAAACTAATTACACAGTTTATGTGTAAATTACGAAACGAACGTTTTAAGCCTAATTAGTCTGTGATTTGACACTGAAGTGCTACAGTAACAAATGTGCTAATGACTGATTAATTAGGCTTAATAAATTTGTCTCGCGGTTCCAGACAAGCTATGTAATTAGTTTTTTTATTAGTATCCGAAAATCTCTTTCAACATCACACGGAACATCCGATGTGACATTCTCACGAAAACTTTTCGCATCTAAACATGGCCTAGCTTTGCCAAGGCACGCCTGATCTAGCAAACGTGCCGGAGGCCAGGAGCTAGCAGACGTCTCGGCACTGGGCATGGCTAGGGTTATACTGGGATCAGAGTTTAATAGCACGGGTACTGCCCAACTCCAACCTTGCCAGGATAACTTGTTAAAGTTTTCGAGGTACTTGTAACACATGTGTAACTATGACAATTAATGTCCAATCATAAACTAATAGGCTTAAAAAATTCGTCTCGTAAAATACATGCAAACTGTGCAATTAGTTATTTTTATCTATATTTAATGCTCCATGCATGTGTCCAAACATTCGATGAGATAGAGCGTAAAGTTTTTAGGTGAGAACTAAACACCGCTGTGTATTCATTTTGATCCAAAGTTTCTGCGGAAAGAGACGAAGGTGAGAGAGCTGTAGCCTGTAGGGCCCTTTTGGCACAGCTGTGAGCTGTTTTTTTTTTTTGTCAAATACTCATTTTCAAAATATTTTTATGGTTGAAGCTATTTTTTTCCTCCTCTCCCGAAGATATAAGTTGATATGAAGCTGAAGATATTAGCTTATTCCAGCTTCATCTCTCATATGTGGGTCCCACTGTCCACAAAAGACTCCTTTTGCCCTAGCACCGAGAGAGAGAGCGCATGCACGACGGAGGCGATGGGGCGCGGCTTGCCGGTGAGTCGGGGCGCGGCCGCCGGGGAGTCGGGGCGCGGTCACCGGGGAGCCTGGTCGTGGCTGGGGGGGCACCGCCGCCACCCACGAGCCCGCGCGAGCGGGCCGCGCGGGGCTAGACTGGTAGCGACATGCGGCCCAGAAGAGACAGAGAGAGAGCACGCTTGGGCGACGGAGGTGCCGACGCCACCGAGGCATGGCCTGCCGGGGCACGACCGCGGGGCGCAGCCTCTGGCATCGCGGCTCGCCGGAGTGCGGATCGACGGGGGCACGGCTCGCTGGGGCTTTGGCCCGTCGGGGGCGCAGCTGCCGGCGGCATGGCTCATCACGAGCTTGGCCGCTAGGGAGCAGCTCGCCGGGGGCACAGCATGGCCGAGCGCGGGCCGCCGAGAGGGCCCCGCCGTGGGAGGCGCGGCTTGCCAAGAGGGACGCCGCTGGGGGCCCGGGCCAACAGGAGATGTGCCGCTGCTGGGGGCGTGGACCGCTGGGAGGAGCGCCACCATGCGCGTGCTCGGGCGCGAGGTCACGGCTCGCGGCGTTGCCTCGTAAAGATGCAAGATGCGTACGTACGAAGAAGAAGAGAAAATAAAAAATAAAAATAGACATAAGGGTAATATAGTAATTTTATTACTTTATATTTGCTATGTGTAAAGCCCCTTTGGCTCACGGGGGAATCAAAGGAAAATCATAGGAATCGATTCCTATAGTTTTGCTGACGTCAGCACCCCTTTGGCTACGAAGGAAAAACGCAGCATCAAATCCAGAGAAAAGCATCGTTCTCTCACAAGACCGCAGGAAAGGAAACATCCGCTTCGACCCCCATGCTGTGGTGGAAGTCCGAGGCAAACCGTAGAGAGAGAACGTGCTTGCTCACCTGCGCGACGCCGAGCAGCTGCTATTCTTCGCGGGCGTGCTGTGTCCGCCACCTGTTCCCGTCCAAGGCCTCCACGCCTCCGCCACCGACCACATCCGGGGACGCCTCCGCCGCCGTGCCCTACATCTCGGACTTCAAGCGCGCGTTCGAGCACTTCTGCATGCACGCGGCGAGCCGCGACGTGCTGGAACACCTGCAGAGCAACTTGGGCCTGCGCAACGCCGACCTGGAGGCCTCTCGCGCCATGCTGCACCGCTTCGGCAACACCTCCAGCAGCAGCATCTGGTACGAGCTGGCGTACCTGGAGGCCAAGGGCCGCGTCCGCCGCGGTGACTGCGTTTGGCAGCTCCCTCTCGCAGGTGCTCTGCTGCCCGGCTAAGTCCGCGCGAGGCCCAGGAACGCCGCCGGAGCTGCGCCGTCTGCGCGGGGCCCAGGAACGCCGCCGGAGCCGCGCTCGCCGAAGCTATCGATGCCTCCGCCTCCGCGCTAGGGCCAAGCCGCGCCGTCCGCGCGAGGCCCAGGAACTCCGCCGAAGCCGTCGCCGCCTTCGCTCCGCGCTGAGGCCGAGCCCCGCTGTCTGCGCGGGCCCAGGAATGCCGCCGAAGCCGTCGACGCCTCCGCCTCCGCGCTGGGGCCGAGTCCCGCCGTCCGCTGCTCTGCTTCTCCCCCTTTTTCCCTCTCTTTCCGTGTCCGCTTCCAACTGCTCGAGAAAGGATAACGATGGAATCTCGTCCAAGGTCGCCACGAAGAAAAGGGTTTGCATTCCTACGTTTTTTCTTTCCTACGTTTTTTTTTTCCTATGTTTTTCCTACGCCGTTCCCGTGAGCCAAATGGGCCTAATTGTTTTCCCAAACAATTTTTTCAAAACAACTCAGCCTCACCTACAGAGCTGCTCATAAAGCTATTTTGCAAAAAAAAAATAACAACTTTACTAGTGAAGCTGAGCTATGCCAAATAGACCCTCGACACTGTACTGCCTTGGAATGACGACAGTACCAAACGGCTTGGTAGTGCTACTGTACCACCGGCAGTACTACCGGTGTACCGCAGTGTCCACGAGACGCGCAGGACAGGAGTAGCCGCGTAGGGCCACGCGCGTGCGTCTGGCGTCTGCGGACTCCGTAGCGAATCCGGCCCAGCTTATATTCATGCGCCTGCCTCCCTCCGCATTGGGCTGCTGGCGGACGAGCGGAGAACTAAACGAAACTAGGCCTCTTGGTGGTGTGGATCCAAGCCACTTGTTGAGCTCAACTTCCAATCTGCACTGGGCCAAAATAATACGGCCCACTGCACGTGTACGCGCATAGCGACGATCCACACCAAACCCAAGGCCTATTATGTGATCCAGTCCATACTCGTTTATTCTAGCCCGTCGCCCTCGCCCCCATCTCTTTGTGGCCCAATATCAGTTCTCAACCGCCCCCGTTCCCAAAGGCAAGTGCCACTGCGACGCTACTCATCCTCATCCATCCACCCTAGTCACGAAAAATCCCCCGCACCATGAAGCTCCGGTTGCGATCGATGGAGGCGCGCGGCGGTGCCGCCGCCGTCGAGACCCACCGCGTGGACCTTCCGCCCACGGCCACGCTGGCCGACGTGAAGGCCCTCCTCGCGTCGAAGCTCTCCGCGGCGCAGCCCGTCCCCGCCGAGTCCGTCCGCCTCTCCCTCAACCGCAGCGAGGAGCTCGTCTCGCCGGACCCCGCCGCCGCGCTCCCGTCCCTCGGCCTCGCGTCCGGTGATCTCGTCTTCTTCACCCTATCCCCCCTCACAGCCCTAGCGCCGCCGGCTCAGGCCCTGCCCCGGAACCCTAGCCCGGGCTCTGGCACTGCAGCGTCGATCGCTGAGGCTGTCGACCGCGGGAAATGTTCGAAGCAGCCTGTTACTGGTGGTTCCTCTTCGTCGTCACAGGTGGAGGCTGTGGTGGTGAACCCTAGCTTTCCGGTCGCTTCCGATCCGCCGGATGTGGTGATGGAGGAGGCCTTCGATGCGGCGAAGAGCTGGTCGAGTTTTGTGCTTAGGGATCTCAAGAGGGAGATGGGCAACGTCGGGGGCGCGGAGGGAACCGCTGCAGGTCGCCTGGTTGCGGCCTTACATGCAGCTCTGCTTGATGTCGGCTTTCTCACCGCCACTCAGATGGGGTCTCACCTCTCGCTGCCTCAGGGCTGGCCGTCGGGTGCTTTGAAGCCACTGACCATCAAGTATACCATACCAGAGCTTTCAGCAATATTATCTGTGACTGAGGAGGGGAAGGTGGTGGTGCTGAACTACTCCTTGATGGCCAATTTCGTTATGGTATACGGGTATGTTCATGGGGCACAGTTGGAGGTGTGCCGGTTGTGCTTGGAGTTGCCAGGGCTTGAGCCTCTACTTTATCTGGATAGCGATCAGCTGAGCGGAGTGCATGAGAAGGGAGTTCGTGATCTGTGGAGAGTGCTGAAGGATGAGATTTGCCTGCCATTAATGGTATCATTGTGCCAACTGAATGGTTTGCGCTTGCCTCCATGCTTGATGGCTTTGCCTGCTGATCTGAAGACTAAGGTATTGGAGTTTCTACCTGGGGTTGATCTTGCAAAGGTTGAGTGCACGTGCAAGGAAATGAGGAACCTTGCATCAGATGATAGTATTTGGAAGAAGTTTGTATCGAAGTTTGAACATTATGGTGAGGGCTCTAGGGGTGTGAGCAAGACTGCGAAGGCCATATTTGGAGAGGTTTGGCAGGCCAATAAGAGACGGCAGAAGAGGCCCAATCCAACCTTTTGGAACTATGGCTGGGGAAACAGTCCTTATAGCCGCCCACTTAGGCTGCCATTGATTGGTGGGGATTCGGACAGACTTCCTTTTATTGGGAATCCTGGTTCTGTGGGGCGTCACTTTGGAAATCAACGAAGGAACATCTCCCCGAACTGCATACTTGATGGTCACCGCCATAACTTCCTTTGAAGCCATGTCAAATGAGTTTTACTTATATGTTAAGAGTATTTGGTGAGAAGGGGTGCGTAGACGGTTAGACCGTCTTGTTCATATCATCAAGTCGCACACTTATGCGTGTGCACAGCACTCTTATCCTCATATATCCCCGTAGTATCTTAGATCCTATCTTTTGTCTTTTTTTGCGCCAATGTAATCCAATGCCCTAGTAATAAAGTACCCTTGTTCTATCCTCAGATGAATCATCTAGACGTGGTTATTGGTTGAATAGATATATGTATTTTTAGCTAAGATAATACTCCCTCCGTTCATTTATCTCTATCATTTTAGCCTTCGGCGTAGTGACCAAGGAGCAGAACAAAACCACTCAGTTTGCATTTAATCATCGCGTGCTGAGCACATGCGAGGAGTCACAGGCTAGGAACAGCCAATGAGCAGCAAAGAGACAATAAATGCAGGCGGGTGGTAGCCAATGAGCAGCAAACGGACAATAAATGCGGGCAAGTTCCAAGCTAATATGAAGGAGATTTTTGAATAAAAAGGTTTTGCTTAGATGAAGGAGATAAATGAATGGAGGGAGTAATAGCTTTAAACTTCAAGATGCTGGTTAAATTTATTTGCATTAAGACCCTTTTTGGATCCAAGGATATAGTAGTTAGCTGCTAATAATTAGTTCCTTTGGATCCAAACATGTCTAGCTAATTGTTAGCTGAATACTCAAATAACAACTATTTCACTAGTTGAACCAAAGTAGCTAATAGCAGCTAATAATAGTTGTGACCTATGAGCTATCTAACTATTAGCAGCTAATGGATCCGAACAAGCCCTAAATGTGCAATCTATAGCATTGATACCTTAATTTTACACCTCACCCACGTATCATGATGTCAACATGATATGCGTTTCCTTATAGGTATTTTCCTTTGACATACAGGTTACTTTCGTTAGCACAGTGATAATAGAATAATCAGGTTCTTCTATTATAGTATTATGTTACAGTCCTGTATGAAATAATGGAAGCATACTGTTATTACGGTGCCCTTTTGTTTTATTTAAAACAGTGGAATATCTCTGATGTCGAGAACTGCCTTCTTGTAATAATGAAGACACTAGACCTAAAAACATCAAACAACCTGATACACTTTAAGTTTTCTTTTATTGGTATATGTACCAGTGTACCACTAGATGGTGTATGCATTTGTTTTTTTTTAATTTCTATGCCTAAAAGAATCATTGTGGTAATGACAACTACAGCCTTAAATAAATGACATGTGGATCATTTGGGATGTACTCCATCTGTTCCAATTTGTAGGTCGTTTTGGCTTTTCTAGATACACAATTTTTATTATGTATCTAGATATATCATATATCTAGGTGCATAGCAAAAGCTATGTACGCAGAAAGGCCAAAATGACCTGTAGTTTGGGACAGAGGGTGCTATGTAGCATACTAAGACTATGAGTCTGTTCACCCGGCTTATAATCCGTCTTTTTTAGCTTATTTTTTCAGTCGGAACAGTATTTTTCTCTCACAACAAATCAGCCAACAGTGTTTTTCAGCTGGCTTATCAGCCGAGCCGAACGGGGCCTATGTTTATGTAACTAGTTGAGTGTACCTGGGTGATGCTGTACGAGTTATGATTAAACACAATGGTTTATTTGGCGTGCTGTTGTGTGGTGGATGTGAATTGCTCAACGGGAGAAGTACAAGCCTCATCTATCCATAATGGCAGTGGGTTGAGGGAACATAGCGATAGAGAGGAGGTAATTTCTTTTGTTCCCTTTATTCCTGAATGCTGCCTCTCTTTATATAGGGATGACTCGATTAAACATACTCCTAAAAGCCATAATTTAATACTAACATACTTATCACCTAACTTAATGGGAAAACAAATTGTGCCCACTTATGTAATTGGCTTATGAGGTTCTGGACCTTTTTTGTTGCCCTGAGCCCTGGTGCAGCCTACACCCACCCACCCACACACCACCTACAGTGCAAGTTTATGTGACAGGATGAGTACCGCTTATGAGTCTGTCATATGTGTGTTTTTCCCAAACCCCAACCAAAACTAAATACAATTCCAATGAGTTGTAAAATTATTTCGTTTTGTTACAGTTTGTATGATACACATCTCACTGGGGAACAGTTTTGCTGCCGTCATAGATGATTCTTGCAAGCACTGGATGGTTGTCTCTTTTTCTTTCTAGAAATTATGAGCTGCTGAGTTACCTTCACTTGTATTGTCATGGTTCTGTGTATGGTTTCTTATCCCTGTATACTTATTTATTTGTCTATTTTCTAGGTCGTAGATGCATGTTTATGACATATGCATATGAGACTGGCCTCTTATTTCCTTTATGGAACTATAATATCCATGCCCTTGTTCTCATGGCTCACTTGGATGATTCAGAAAGTTGATAATATATTTATTTATTGTTTGAACTGGTTGAGGAAAAATTTGAAGATACTTTGTCTTGACTGGGGAAGTTACGTATATTCATTTGAGCAGAATCTTCACTTTGATGCTACAGGTTTATTTTTGTGTTATCCGAGTTCCAAGATAATGTAAATTTAATCTGAACTTTCAGGTGCCTATGAGTTGTGGCATGACCATTTCATTATGCAATTCAGTCATATCAGACTGGGGATAGTGTAACAGAACCGACCAAATTATAAGAGCACAAGTACAAAAACAAGCACCGAAGCGCTCAAATTTTCGAACTTGAGCCCATATAATCCCGGTAGTCAATTGAAACCACGAAGGATTTCAAACCAACTTGCTTACAACCAAGATCGCATCATTCAACATACAACATCGTACGTTACATTTCGCAAGTAGTTCCGAAATAAGTTTACACACACGGAGTCGCAAATTATTACAGACCAAGTTTATAAAAGTAGCGGAAGCAAACGCACACCAGTTGTTTAACTACTGCCAGTTTTGTTGATCAACAACCGCAAAAGCATCAGGAAAGTACATAAAAGATGATCACGCCCTAGTGATCTAGTCTTCGTCACCCGCAGGGTGAAGACAATTTTTGCAGAAGCCTTGGTAGAGCATATCATCTGCAACAGGAGGGAATAAACCTTGAGTACTAGAATGTACTCAGCTAGACTTACCCGTCGAAAACCAGAAATAAGATGACACCAAGGATTATGCAAGGCTTACACAAGAGGCTAGCTGACATAACATTTTGCATAAAGGCATAAGTAATTGAAACTCTTATAACTTGTACTAGCAGTTCTTTTAGCATTTATCTGTCATCTATCTTAGCACCTGTACTAAACATTCACTTGAGTATAATCAAACAACATTATTATTATATCCATAGCAGGTATATCATTGTGGCAACATTGTATCATTCCCTTAACCACCGGTTCATTTAATGAGATCTACGTTGCCGCTGCTCAAGTCAAGTGCTCACTAACCGGGAGCGACGGCGATTCGAATCGAATTCCTATCCAGCTGGAGGGGTATTTCTAACACTCACCGTGCAGACCCCTGCCAGGCTCGCACAGGCCACCGTTTCATATGATTCAGGAATCGTGGGTCCGAATAATGTCGCGACCCCAAGGGCGACACTCTGCCAGGTGATAGGGACTCTAACCCCCCTTGGTCTCACGCCAATGTCCCCAAGCACATCCTTTCTCTCCTCCAAGAAGCAACCTACCATTCGATTTCCGGCCTGAATCACATTACTCGGCTTCGCGGGTCGGAACGACTTATCCGGCCAACTAAGTGTTAAACTACGTTCAACATGACTCAAGGACATACAGCGAATCGGTCCTTAAACGACTCAGACGGGCATAGCTCCACACCCAAGACGTGAAGTGTCTTGCGGCTATATACTATCGAACTCCCGCCCGGTCTCCATTTCATTTTAAATCATGGTTCCATCCCCGATAGCCATAAAGCCACTCGTGACTCCTTCCTACATCTCGCGGATGACCGGAAATCACCCGACTTCTACCGTACTAAGCAGGGCTAAGCATTGACACGTGCCTAAACCTAATATAGGGTTAAGTACGATATCTGGACAAGGATAGGTATAATGCAACAATTATTTTCATACAACTCCTACAACTTAATGCATTAAACAATTAAAAGTACTCAAGATAGATTTATAAAATGATGGGTTCAGCATGCATCGGGGCTTGCCTTTCAGAAAGGTCGAGGGCCGGTGGTCAGGACACTCGGGTAGATCTTCGGCAGGAGCTTCGTCGCCGGTTGGTTCCTCTGGCTGCTCCGGCAGGTCCTGGACTTCCTCCGGAATCACAGGCTCGAATTCGAGGAGAGTTACCCCCTCCGGAACACCTATTGCATGAGTGCACAATAAATATTATGGATGCATAATGGGTGCAACATGCTCGGAATGAAATGCATTTCAGAAATAAAATACTCTATTCAAGTCACTTCATCAATATGTGCAAATCTCTTCTCCGGTGGAGAAGTACTTACCTAATCTACCCAACCTAAGATATAGATGTTCTTCTTCGGTTAAGGCCCTAGCACCTAACAATTACAAGAGTAGCATTACTTAGGTTACCACATCCAACCCAAAATACAACAGTAAGACATTCTGGACAGCAGCCCAAAGATTCTAACATAACTGAAGATTCCTAACTCCAAAAGTTATGGTCTAAGACAATCTGGAAAGCTTAAGAAATGCACTACAAATAATTTTCAGACCTCAACCTTAAATTCCTAAGTTTTCCATGTCGAATTTCCCAAGTTCCAGAATCTGTCCTCTCTAAACAGAGAGCAGCCAATTCTGGACTGTCACTTAAAACAGCAATAACTCATAAACTACTAAGCCAAATGCTCCCAAATTTTGACACAAGCTAGTTTATCAAGTTTACTACAACTTTGGTATTCACAAGTTTTCCAGCAAACACTTTTATTAAGGGTCAAACCTAGAAATACTAACAGCTGTCCAGAAAACCTAGAATTGCAAAGATTAAATATTTATTTATGTGGCAAACATCCCATAAGACCAAACAAATGTTACCACAAGTTCACAAAGGTCACAAAAACACCAGAAGGTAAGGTGTGCCCACCTAGAATATTTATTTATACTCATTTCTTAATTTACTCAATTACTTAAGTGGGATTTTAAACATATATGTAAACTGCCCCTAAAATTCTACAAATTTTATAGGAGACTCTATGAACCAAAAAGAGACCACTGTAAAAATTTGAACTAAATTTATTTACAGAAACTCCCTAAACAAAATTCACAAGCCCAAAAAGCTGATTTTTGTATAAATAACAAAGCATAGTAAAAAGTGTCAAACAACAGATTTTCTAATTTTCTTGGACACTCTAGGGTACCAAGACATTCTCCAAAAATTTATATGAATATTGCACATGTAGAAAAATTACAAAAATTCATTTAAGTATTTCCTAAAATAACTAGATAGCATTATAACTTGAAAAGTACTTAAGCACTACTGCCCAAATTTTTACCAGAGCTAGAGCAAGTATAAATTAGTCTACCCACCAAATTTCATAATTTTTGGGACAATGAAACTCAAGATAAGATTTAAACAAGTTTGCATATGATTTAAAACACTTTCAAAGACCTATTTAAATATCCCGGAAACTAAACATCACATAACCAATTCATATTTTTCTAAAATACTACACATCAAGTAGATCCTAACAAAATTTATCTCAATATTTTTGGGCAAGTAAAACCCTAGATCTACATTTTCCAAAACTTATCTAAAAATGTGATAAAATATAAAAAGGAAAACAAAAACTAATCCAACCCTGCTACCGGGCCGGCCTGCAAAGCCGACGCGGCCCAACACTCGCGGCGTGGCCCAACTTCGCGCGCGGCCTGCTCAGGCCGTCCCGCCCGCGCGCGGGGGGGGGGCTGACAGCGCGGGCCCGCAGGCCATAGAGGGAAGAGCGGAGGGGAGGAGACGGCCGCGACTCCGGCGAGCTCTAGCTCGCCGACGACGGCGTCTCCGGTGACAGGAAGATCACCGACGGGTTCCCCATGATTTTCCGCATCGACCAAACCTAGCTTGGCTGACCCTATCCTAACCTAGCTACGACAGCCATGGCGACGGCGGCCCGGTGATGGCGCACGGTGGTGCGGTGGTGAGCTCCGAGCACCAAGTGGTCACCGGAGGTGCGTATTCGCTTCCCAGAGCCAAGGCGGACCTAACGAGATTTCTATTGAGGACCGAGGCAAGGTGGAGGAGCATGGCCGAGTACAAGCACCACAGGCGGCGGTGCGCCGGTGAGCTCCGAGCGGGGGAAAAGCCGGCAATGCGCCCTTACCCTGCTCGGTTGCTCCAAAGGAGGGTTCGACGAGGTTCGGGAGGTGGTGGCGGAGCTGTGGGCGTGGTGTATTGGCCGGTGGTGCGACGGTGAGCGCACACGGCGGCGGCGGAGCGCGCGGCACCGCAGGCGGCTCAGTTCTCTTCGCTCGGCGAGCTCAGGGCGAGAGAGAGAGACAAAGGCGGGAGTGAGGCGGAGGCCGCGTCGTGGCGTTCAAGAAGCCCGCTCGGACCTGACCGGTGGGGCCACAGCCGGCGTACGGTCGCCACCGCACGCCCACGCGACGGTCGCAGTCTAAGGCCGGTCGGCCACTCCCCCCCTGTCCGATCTGAACTGCAACATAGGCAACACCACGTTGCAACATTTGCAACATTGACCACCCCCGAACAGCAGCAGCTTTCAAGCCCTGTAGCTCTAAAACCAGCCTGAATCACGAGATGAGCCAATTAACAAAGTTGTAGCTCATGAAATTCTCTACAACTTTGTCAATATGAGCTAAACCTGAATCGACATGTTTTGGGATTTACAGAGCCAGGAACAAAATCTGTTTTTGTGAAACAACAGAAAATCAGAAGCACAGAAAAGTGAAAATTTGGCCGGCTTAGGGACTGAATCATGAATTGAGCTAATTGACAAAGTTGAAGCATACAATTTTTACTACAACTTTGTTAATATGGACTTGAACTGGTTTTGCTTCTAAGCTGGTGATTCTGAGGGTTCAGTTTACATGACTTCACTAATTAGCATGGAAACAACACTTAGGAGGGCAATTTGGTCACTTTGGTCAACATGAACATTGTTCCACTAATGATCCTAAGTGTAATTAAGGTGCTGTGAGATGTAATTAGCTACTCTACCTTTTAGTTACACCAACTCCATAGTGTCACATGATGTGAGTCAAACAAAACTTTAAAAACAAATCACATTTGTTGCAACCACATGAATTAACATGAAATGATGCATGCTTATGCTCATGCAATGCAATGCAATTATGGAGCTAAACACCTGAGGTGTTACAGCCCTCCCTCCTTATAAAAATCTCGTCCCGAGATTTGGAAAGCGTACCATTTTTCATAGAATTCCTTATAGTCATCCCGCAAATAGTCTTCCCGTTCCCATGTAGCGTCACTTTCACTACCCTGATTACTCCACATCACTTTATACCACTTAACCACTTTGCTTCTAGTTACTCGTTCCTGAGTATCTATCACCCGGACTGGCTTTTCTTCGTAAGTTAAATTAGACTCAAGCCTGATATCTCCTAACGGGACTCTTTCCTCAGGAACTCGAAGACACTTTTTGAGCTGAGATACATGGAAGACGTTGAATATGGCACTCATTTCAGGAGGTAACTGGATTTTGTACGCAACAGCACCACTCTTGCCTATGATCTGGAAAGGACCCATATATCTTGGCGCAAGTTTCCGCTTAACACCAAAACGTTGGACACTCTTCATTGGAGAAACTTTCAGGTAAACGAAGTCTCCAACTTCAAACTCGAGCGGTTTTCTACGACTATCAACATAACTTTTCTGTCTAGCTTGGGCTGCAACCATATGTTTTTGGATGGTGCGGACTTGTTCCTCAGCTTCCTGAACAAAATCAATACCATAATACCTTCTTTCACCAGCTTCTACCCAGTTTAGTGGAGTTCTACACTTACGACCGTACAAAGTTTCGAAAGGGGCCATCTTAATACTCTCTTGGTAACTATTATTATACGAGAATTCGGCTAGAGGTAACCATTTTTCCCAAGAACCCTTGGATGATATTACACATACCCGCAACAGATCTTCCAAGATTTGGTTAACCCGTTTCGTCTGTCCTGACGTCTGGGGGTGATAAGCAGAGCTTCTCACTAACTTGGTTCCCAGAAGGTGATGTAAGTGCTCCCAAAAGTGAGCAGTGAACTAGGGACCACGGTCAGAAACGATAGTACGAGGTACCCCATGGAGCCGGACTATCTGATTGAAGTACAACTTAGCATAGTCAGTGGGACGATAGTCCACTCTAACTGGAATGAAGTGAGCTGATTTGGTCAAACGATCCACAATTACCCAGATGGAGTTATGATTTTTGATAGTAGGAGGAAGTCCGACAATGAAATCCATACTTATTTCTTCCCATTTCTAACCTGGGATAGAGAGTGGTTAAAGCAACCCAGCTTTCATATGCACAGCTTTAACTCTACAGCAGGTGTCACACCTAGCCACATATGCAGCTATTTCTTTCCGCATCTTGGTCCACCAATAGTATGGCTTCAAATCATAATACATCTTATTGCTACCAGGATGGATGGATAACTTAGAGGAGTGGGCTTCAGACATAATATCATTTCTAAGCTCTCGGTCCTTAGGCACAACTAACCTATCCTTGAACCATAGTACACCCTCTTCATCTACCCTGAATTGTGTAGTTTCTTGCTCTTTCATCTTGCGTTTTATGTGGAAAACACCAGGATCAGTCTTTTGAAGCTCAATAATTCTGCTTTTGAGAGTATAACTGACAGCGATGTTGTACAAGACTGCTGGATGTAGAAGGCGAGATCGATGAAAATCAGTTTCAACTAGGGAATGGCAATGAGACTTATGGCTTAAAGCATCCGCAACTACATTTGCCTTGCCAGGATGATAGTGCACTTGAAGGTTATAATCCTTAATCAACTCGAGCCATCTTCTTTGACGCATATTTAACTCGGGTTGGGTGAAGATGTATTTGAGGCTTTTGTGGTCTGTGTAGATATTGCAGACATTGCCCAGCAGATAGTGCCGCCAGGCTTTCAAAGCATGAACAACTGCGGCGAGTTCTAAGTCATGCGTTGGATAATTCGCCTCATGCTTCCGAAGTTGTCGAGAGGTATATGCAATTACTCGGCCTTCCTGCATCAGAACACCTCCCAAACCTATGCCTGAGGCATCACAATAAACATCAAATAGTTTCTTGATATCCGGTTATGCCAAAACCGGAGCTGAGGTTAGGAGGGTTCGCAGTTGGTGAAAAGCCGCATCACACTCAGGAGTACAGACAAACCTGGTGTCTTTTTGTAGCAACCGAGTCATTGGCTTGGCTATTTTGGAGAAATCCGGGATGAAGCGACGATAATAGCCAGCCAAACCAAGAAAACTTCGGACCTCGTGAACCGAGATAGGAGTCTTCCAGTTCAGTACTTCTTATACCTTGGCGGGGTCCACCATAATTCCTCCATCGGACAACACATGCCCAAGGAAAGGTACTTCTCGAAGCCAGAATTCGCACTTACTGAACTTTACATATAGTTGATGTTCGCGCAGTCTTGTGAGGACTATACGCAGATGTTCAGCGTGATCTTCCTCATTTACAGAATATATCAGGATGTCATCAATAAATACCACCACAAACTTGTCTAATTCGGGCATAAACACCGAATTCATCAAGTACATAAAGTGTGCGGGGGCATTTGTCAAGCCGAAGGACATAACAAGATACTCATAAAGACCGTATCTGGTAGAGAAGGCGGTTTTTGGAACATCTTCAGGACGGATTTTAATTTGATGATAGCCAGATCTTAGATCAATCTTGGAGAAAACTTTAGCTTTAGACAACTGATCGAACAAGATGTCGATGCGCGGTAGAGGATACTTATTTTTGACAGTGACTGCATTGAGAGGTCTATAATCAACGCACATTCGTAATGACTGATCCTTCTTCTTTACAAAGATAGCAGGACATCCCCACGGCGACGAACTAGGACGAATCAACCCTTTTTTCAAAAGTTCATTCAATTGCACCTTAAGTTCAGCTAGTTCATTCGGAGGCATCCTATAGGGTCTCCTAGAGATGGGAGCTGTGTCAGGCAACAACTCAATTTTAAATTCCACATCCCGATCCGGAGGGAGTCCCGGCAAATCATCGGGAAAAACGTCCGGAAACTCATTTACTATGGGAATTTCAGCCAACGCCTTTGCTTGCACAGCATGAACTTCCTCAGACAAATCAACTTTTCTGGGAAGTTGTACCAGAAAACCCTTTTGATCTGTAGGATCTCTGAGCATAAATACCCGAGTGGATATATCAATGAGTACCCCATTCTGACTCATCCAATTCATGCCCAGAATAACATCTATGCCTAATCCCGGCAAAACCACTAAGGCAAGCGAGTACTTTCGCCCTTCCATCTCAAGCTCAAGATTCCCCACTACTTTATTTGTGGAAATATTCCCACTTGCTGCGCTAATACAATAACCCCCACCTTCAACAGTATGCAATTTATGTGTAAACTCCGATGCAAACTTAGGACTGATAAAGGAATGCGAAGCACCCAAATCAAAAAGTACCACTGCAGGATGTTGGTCAACTAGGAACTTACCAGCAGTGACAACCTCACCAGATGAGATTTCCTCAATACTGTTATAATGAGCGTGCCCTTGACGGCCACCTTGGTTGACATTCTTCTTAGGGTAAGTACAGTTCCTGGACCAATGGCCTGGCTTGTTGCAGTTCCAGCAAGGCATGTTGCTAGGAGGAACACTGGAGCTGTCTTGGCCCAAATTACCCTTTGGCAGAGCCACTGTATATGCCTTGTGAAACCCAGTCTTCACTGGCGCCTTCTTTTGCGGAGGACGAAACTTAGCACTTGTGGCAGGAGGGCGAGGAGGAGCCCTCGGGGCAGCTGGAGCTCGAGACTGCGAAGCACCTGCCTCAAGTGCCCTCTTGCGGCTCTTAGAAGCAGCATAGATAGAGTTATTGTTCTCTTGAGTCAGAGCATCACTGATAAATTCATTGAAGATAGTGCACTTGCTAGTGCCCATAGTCTTCATCAGCTTTGAGCCGAGGCCTCTTTTAAAGCTAGCAATTTTCTTAGCATCGGTATCCACAAACTCTGTGGCATACCTTGCCAGGTTGTTGAAGGATTGCAGATATTCAGTCAAGCTTTTATTGCCCTGCGACAACCTCATAAATTCTATGTGCTTGATAGCCATAAGACCTGGAGGAATATAGTTCCCACGGAATGCAGCCTTGAACTGGTCCCAAGCAATCGGGACATTTGCAGGCAGTGTGGAACGATAGTGGCTCCACCAAATACCCGCTGGACCATGTAGTTGGTGAGAAGCATATTCAGTTTTCAACTCATTGGTCAAGCGAAGCAGACGAAACTTTTGTTCAATAGTGTTCAACCACTCATCGGCTTGCATTGGTTCCTCCGCCTCCTTAAAGAGCGGGGCTTAGTATCAAGAAAATCCTTGAAATCACTGTACTGATTCGGTTCTGGGCCCTGGCGGCCATGACGAGCCTCCCGGTTGGCAAGCTGGCGCATAGCATCTGCCAGCATGCGCTGCCCTTCGACCACTGTCTGCATCAGCTCAGCCGGGGTAGGTGATGGCGGAGGGGGTGGCTGTTCCTCATCCTCATTGCCACGACCCCGACGAAGATTGTACGACATCTGCAAAATGCATAGCCAATGAGCACTAATAATGTGGGAAATTTGTAGATGAATTATTGTAAATATGTCAAACTGACTTCATGAAATAGACATCTCAAAATACTCATGGCACAATAATTCATCACAACCGCACAATCCATTCAAGCGCATCAATTGACACAATCATGCGAGGGAATCCAACAAGATGTACTTTGATAAAGGCTTACTCACAAGGAGCACAGCAGTTACTGAACCGTTTACGTTAAAATCTACGTGATTTTTTTGATCTTTCTCCCGGTACTTGGATTCGATTTCAAAGTTTCTAGTTGACTGAGAAAGGCTACTTCAAACTGACCACAAAGAGACTTCTCAATGGTAGAGTTCCATGGTGGATCATGACTAGCCACCTCGATACCAGCGCGTGCCAAGCAGCACAGCCTTATGTCGCGCGCCATAGGAGGCCCTCGGTTTCGTCGCGGCACCGAAGAGTGCTAATCGTGACACCATCATCGAACGTAACACAATAAGTCATCCAATTGCGATCGAAATTAACAGGTTCTAACTAAACATCCAGGAAACATAGGGTTCGACCTTACATCCCAAAAGCCAAGTTATTACAAAGCCTCTCTCTAACACAGGGAGGGCACAAAAGACGATCCTAACATTGTAGCTACGCGATGACTACTCTAAGCATCGCCCTCAGAGTCGGTGTCAAGGATCTCCCCGCCGTCCTCATCACTAACAGGCTCTAACTCCTCATCTTCTTCTTCTTCTGGTGCTTCTTCTGGTGCGGCATCTTGGGGCCCATTGACCTCCACTTCATCATCATCTTTAGCCATGAAGATTCCCGAACCCATGTCCTCATCTGCGTTGTTGTTTTGAGGCAGCAGAGGATTAAGCTGGTTGTTCAGGCGGTGCACTTCTTTATAAAGATTGTTATTGTATTCTTCAGTATTCTCCAACTGTTGCTCGAGCTCAAACTGACGAGCTCTCAGCACGTTCTCCTCGTGCCAGGCTTCATCTCTCTGATTCATGACATGGACCAGCATGCGTTGATAGTTGTGATGCGCTACTGTCAATCTCTGGACTGCAAGTGTTTCCTGGTCATGATCACGGATCACTTGCTCTAGTTGCTGACGCGCTGTATTCCGGGCAGCAGTCACTTCGGCCAACTCCGCCCTCAGCCTTTCCACCTCAGTGGGCTCAGGGCGGGGCTCACGTGGAGCGAGCTGGTGACGAGGTGCCCTGCCTCCGGTGGACTTGCGAGCGGACCTCTTGGTACGTGCCATCTGTAGCCACAAGATATGACTAAAAGTGAGGATCATTTAGGGGATACGAAATTTAATTCAGTCGGGACTATTGAAATTTTTAAGGAGGGAGTAAATGATATGTATGATATAATTAAACATGATGCATGCATGTTCCGTACGCCCTCTCACCTTAGAAGAAACCTAAAGTTCTAACGCTAGGCGGTGACATACATACGTTCTCTCATATAAGTGAAACTATCGGTCTACTTGTTACGCTGTTAGTGTACCTGCAGAAAATCTCATTTTAGCCCAACAGTTTCCTAATATAAGCACCCAACAAAGCAGTAATTTAAATACTTCCATATACACATCCCTTGATGTATATACTTTAGTATCGAAGCTACCCGATATAAAGGTTCCCACAATTAAGTGCTTACATAATTACACGGTTTAATCATGTAAGTATGCAAGTCACCAAAAACTACTCTCCCCTAGATCGCCGGTTGGACGATCATGCTCTCACAACTCACACTTACCAGAGCGTCGAGGCAATTGATCCATACATTACCACCCAAGTGGATGGCATCCATACAATATCACGCCGTATGGACGATGAAACAAAAACAAACAAGACCCCCAAGTTAGTCTTTATAATAAGCCACCTAAGAGTCTTTATTTGGGCTAAGGGATGTGATCACTGGCATACCTATGAAAATAATTTTTAATGTTTTAACCCCTATTCATAATCAAATACTTTTGTTTTTAAATACTCGTACGATGTGTTTAATGTTGAATTATGCTCCGGTACCAGCTGTAACAGAACCGACCAAATTATAAGAGCACAAGTACAAAAACAAGCACCAAAGCGCTCAAATTTTCGAACTTGAGCCCATATAATCCCGGTAGTCAATTGAAACCACGAAAGATTTCAAACCAACTTGCTTACAACCAAGATCGCATCATTCAACATACAACATCGTACGTTACATTTCGCAAGTAGTTCCGAAATAAGTTTACACACACGGAGTCGCAAATTATTACAGACCAAGTTTATAAAAGTAGCGGAAGCAAACGCACACCAGTTGTTTAACTACTGCCAGTCTTGTTGATCAACAACCCGCAAAAGCATCAGGAAAGTACATAAAAGATGATCACGCCCTAGTGATCTAGTCTTCGTCACCCGCAGGGTGAAGACAATTTTTGCAGAAGCCTTGGTAGAGCATATCATCTGCAACAGGAGGGAATAAACCCTGAGTACTAGAATGTACTCAGCTAGACTTACCCGTCGAAAACCAGAAATAAGATGACACCAAGGATTATGCAAGGCTTACACAAGAGGCTAGCTGACATAACATTTTGCATAAAGGCATAAGTAATTGAAACTCTTATAACTTGTACTAGCAGTTCTTTTAGCATTTACCTGTCATCTATCTTAGCACCTGTACTAAACATTCACTTGAGTATAATCAAACAACATTATTATTATATCCATAGCAGGTATATCATTGTGGCAACATTGTATCATTCCCTTAACCACCGGTTCATTTAATGAGATCTATGTTGCCGCTGCTCAAGTCAAGTGCTCACTAACCGGGAGCGACGGCGATTCGAATCGAATTCCTATCCAACTGGAGGGGTATTTCTAACACTCACCGTGCAGACCCCTGCCAGGGTCGCACAGGCCACCGTTTCATATGATTCAGGAATCGCGGGTCCGAATAATGTCGCGACCCCAAGGGCGACACTCTGCTAGGTGATAGGGACTCTAACCCCCCCTTGGTCTCACGCCAATGTCCCCAAACACATCCTTTCTCTCCTCTAAGAAGCAACCTACCATTCGATTCCCGGCCTGAATCACATTACTCGGCTTCGCGGTCGGAACAACTTATCCGGCCAACTAAGTGTTAGACTGCGTTCAACATGACTCAAGGACGTACAACGAATCGGTCCTTAAACGACTCAGACGGGCATAGCTCCACACCCAAGACGTGAAGTGTCTTGCGGCTGTACTATCGAACTCCCGCCCGGTCTCCATTTCATTTTAAAGCATGGTTCCATCCCCGATAGCCATAAAGCCACTCGTGACTCCTTCCTACATCTCACGGATGACCGGAAATCACCCGACTTCTACCGTACTAAGCAGGGCTAAGCATTGACACGTGCCTAAACCTAATATAGGGTTAAGTACGATATCTGGACAAGGATAGGTATAATGCAATAATTGTTTTCATACAACTCCTACAACTTAATGCATTAAATAATTAAATGTACTCAAGATAGATTTATAAAATGATGGGTTCAGCATGCACCGGGGCTTGCCTTTCAGAAAGGTCAAGGGCCGGTGGTCAGGACACTCGGGTACATCTTCGGCAGGAGCTTCGTCGCCGGTTGGTTCCTCTGGCTGCCCCGGCAGGTCCTGGACTTCCTCCGGAATCACAGGCTCGAATTCGAGGAGAGTTACCCCCTCCAGAACACCTATTGCACAATAAATATTATGGATGCATAATGGGTGCAACATGCTCGGAATGAAATGCATTTTAGAAATAAAATACTCTATTCAAGTCACTTCATCAATATGTGCAAATCTCTTCTCCGGTGGAGAAGTACTTACCTAATCTACCCAACCTAAGATATAGATGTTCTTCTTCGGTTAAGGCCCTAGCACCTAACAATTACAAGAGTAGCATTACTTAGGTTACCACATCTAACCCAAAATACAACAGTAAGACATTCTGGACAGCAGCCCAAAGATTCTAACATAACTGAAGATTTCTAACTCCAAAAGTTATGGTCTAAGACAATCTGGAAAGCTTAAGAAATGCACTACAAATCATTTTCATACCTCAACCTTAAATTCCTAAGTTTTCCATGTCGAATTTCCCAAGTTTCAGAATCTGTCCTCTCTAAACAGAGAGCAACTAATTCTGGACTATCACTTAAAACAGCAATGACTCCTAAACTACTAAGCCAAATGCTCCCAAATTTTGACACAAGCTAGTTTATCAAGTTTACTACAACTTTGGTATTCACAAGTTTTCCAGCAAACACTATTATTAAGGGTCAAACCTAGAAATACTACCAGCTATCCAGAAAACCTAGAATTGCAAAGATTAAATATTTATTTATGTGGCAAACCTCCCATAAGACCAAACTAATGTTACCACAAGTTCACAAAGGTCACAAAAACACCAGAAGGTAAGGTGTGCCCACCTAGAATATTTATTTATACTCATTTCTTAATTTACTCAATTACTTAAGTGGGATTTTAAACATATATGTAAACTGCCCCTAAAATTCTACAAAATTTACAGGAGACTCTATGAACCAAAAAGAGACCACTGTAAAAATTTGAACTAAATTTATTTACAGAAACTCCCTAAACAAAATTCACAAGCCCAAAAGGCTGATTTTTGTATAAATAACAAAGCATAGTAAAAAGTGTCAAACAACAGATTTCCTAATTTTCTTGGACACTCTAGGGTACCAAGACATTCTCCAAAAATTTATATGAACATTGCACATGTAGAAAAATTTCAAAAATTTATTTAAGTATTTCCTAAAATAACAAGATAGCATTATAACTTGAAAAGTACTTAAGCACTACTGCCCAATTTTTTACCAAAGCTAGAGCAAGTATAAATTAGTCTACCCACCAAATTTCATAATTTTTGGGACACTAAAACTCAAGATATGATTTAAACAAGTTTGCATGTGATTTAAAACACATTTCAAAGACCTATTTAAATATCCCGGAAACTAAACATCACATAACCAATTCATATTTTTCTAAAATTCTACACATCAAGTAGATCCTAACAAAATTTATCTCAATATTTTTGGGCAAGTAAAACCCTAGATCTATATTTTCCAAAACTTATCTAAAACTGTGATAAAATATAAAAAGGAAAACAAAAACTAAATCCAACCCTGCTACCGGGCCGGCCTGCAAAGCCGACGCGGCCCAACACTCGCGGCGTGGCCCAACTTCACGCGCGGCCTGCTCAGGCCGTCCCGCCCGCGCGGGGGGGGGGGCTGACAGCGCGGGCCCGCAGGCCATAGAGAGAAGAGCGTTGGGGAGGAGACGGCCGCGACTCCGGCGAGCTCTAGCTCGCCGACGACGGCGTATCCGGTGACGGGAAGATCACCGACGGGTTCCCCGTGATTTTCCGCATCGACCAAACCTAGCTTGGCTGACCCTATCCCAACCTAGCTACGACGGCCATGGCGACGGCGGCCCGGTGATGGCGCACGGTGGTGCGGTGGTGAGCTCCGAGCACCAAGTGGTCACCGGAGGTGCGCATTCACTTCCCAGAGCCAAGGCAGACCTAACGAGATTTCTATTGAGGACCGAGGCAAGGTGGAGGAGCATGGCCGAGTACAAGCACCGCAGGCGGCGGTGCGCCGGTGAGCTCTGAGCGGGGGAAAAGCCGGCAATGCGCCCTTACCCTGCTCGGTTGCTCCAAAGGAGGGTTCGACGAGGTTCGGGAGGTGGTGGCGGAGCTGTGGGCGTGGTGTATTGGCCGGTGGTGCGACGGTGAGCGCACACGGCGGCGGCGGAGCGCGCGGCACCGCAGGTGGCTCGGTTCTCTCCGCTCGGCGAGCTCAGGGCGAGAGAGAGAGAGAGAGAGACAAAGGCGGGAGTGAGGCGGAGGCCGCGTCGTGGCGTTCAAGAAGCCCGCTCGGACCTGACCGGTGGGGCCACGGCCGGCATACGGTCGCCACCGCGCGCCCACGCGGCGGTCGCAGTCTGAGGCCGGTCGGCCACTCCCCCCTGTACGATCTGAACTGCAACATAGGCAACACCATGTTGCAACATTTGCAACATTGACCACCCCCGAACAGCAGCAGCTTTCAAGCCCTGTAGCTCTAAAACCAGCCCGAATCACGAGATGAGCCAATTAACAAAGTTGTAGCTCATGAAATTCTCTACAACTTTGTCAATATGAGCTAAACCTGAATCGACATGTTTTGGGATTTACAGAGCCAGGAACAAAATCTGTTTTTGTGAAACAACAGAAAATCAGCAGCACAGAAAAGTGAAAATTTGGCCGGCTTAGGGACTGAATCATGAATTGAGCTAATTGACAAAGTTGAAGCTTACAATTTTTACTACAACTTTGTTAATATGGACTTGAACTGGTTTTGCTTCTAAGCTGGTGATTCTGAGGGTTCAGTTTACATGACTTCACTAATTAGCATGGAAACAACACTTAGGAGGGCAATTTGGTCACTTTGGTCAACATGAACATTGTTCCACTAATGATCCTAAGTGTAATTAAGGTGCTGTGAGATGTAATTAGCTACTCTACCCTTTAGTTACACCAACTCCATAGTGTCACATGATGTGAGTCAAACAAAACTTTAAAAACAAATCACATTTGTTGCAACCACATGAATTAACATGAAATGATGCATGCTTATGCTCATGCAATGCAATGCAATTATGGAGCTAAACACCTGAGGTGTTACAGATAGTGTGGGGTGATCATAATTTGCTGAACTTGTTAAGCATTTCTGCTTGATGCTTTTGTACCATGTCACATAGATCATCCTCCATCATTGGGGGACCAAAGATTGCAAAATTCTTTAAGGTGAACTTTACATTGACCACCGGAAGAAAGGACACTTTTTTTGCTGTACGCGTGCATCTACTTCGCATTGTTTACACATGTCCTATTGACTATTGGCCTCATTTACCCTTTTCTATTATGTTATTAATTAAACCGTGAATGACTGTCATGAGATTTAGCTTTCTGTTGGCTGGGACTCTGAACCACCACCGCCAGTACTAAAATCAGAGCTGTACGGGGCGTCTCGGAGCCCAAGAAAGGCTTCAGTTTTCTGTGAGATGGACTCTTTGCTTTTGGTTTGGTGCACTGAAAGATTGTTGGGGAGGGCATGGGAGGAAACACTTTATAAATCTGGATTGGGTAACTGTTTTACTGCCATGAGATCTCATTGCTATGATTGTTGATCTGGTTTATGATTCTCATTTGTTGTTGGTGTACAATATGCTTTATGCAGCAGCAGTTGCTTGCACACAAAATTGCACTAGAGTTGTCTGAAGTCATTTTTTTTAAACTCTGACTGAATCTATAAAAAAGAATGTACATATTTATGACACCAAATGAGCATACTATTAAAATATTTTTATGGTGTATTTAATGATACTAATTACGACAACACGAGGAATTGATTTATTCAGAGAGAAGGGAGTAGCCGTGTATTATGTTGGTGTTAGATCATTGTCTGCATGGACAACTTATTGTTTTAATCTACTGTACCTTCTATATATTTGCACTGTTAGTCTCAACGGCATAGCATGAATAATGACTTAACGGTAGGTGATTACCGGATCGCTGGGTCGACGTTTAGGAAAACAAGAATCATTAGTCAAGCGGATATGTGATTTCTGGAGGACAAATGAAAGCTGCTTTATGGATAAGCGTTCTTCGTTTCAGTGACAAATCTGAACCATTTGGATATGTACTATGTGATTCTCCACTTCTATTATCTTGTATAAAATACCAATACTTATGGAGATCTTACTTTTTTTTTTGAGAATTACACAGGCCAACACAGACGTCCACAATCTACGTACACTCACCCCTACGAACGCACGTAACAATAAAATACAAACACATTCCTGATGTGTTTTTATTTATGCAACATATATCAATCTTGAAACGAAAGGAAGACGCTTGCAGCCAGGCATAATCTATATTCCCTTCGTGCCTTGTTTGGATGCGAATGTATTCATCTCAATCCACATGTATCAAAGTGGATTAAAGTGGAATTAAATTAAATTTCATTCTATTCCACTTCAACGCACGTGGATTGAAGTGACATGTATGTATCCAAACGAGGCCTCAGTTGGACCTATTCATTTGGATTAATTTTGGAACAAGTACGATAGAAGCTGCGCGGTGCTGCACCTGCAGTCCTGCACAAGCACCAACAAACCCTACGGGTTCCCGGACAGTGAGAACCAGAATCCAATTCGGTGACGATACGCCTCTTCCGGCTACCAAGCACAAGCAGGATGCCCTACGTGCAGGTCTTCGCTTTGACTGTATTATTCGGCGTCCAGGCCCTAGCCAGCTCCCCCCATCTCCGGACTACAATTGCTCGGTAATAATTCTGGAAGCGATGGCACCACCCATATTCTAAGGGGCCTTTCAGTGAAACCTGACACTGATGAACTGCTTGTGCCCTCATCTTCAGGACACTGAGACTAGCCGCAGTGGGTACTCTAAAACGATACTCTAAAGCTTTAGAGTATGAATATAGAGTAAAAACTACTGCACTGGGTACTCTAAAACGATACTCTATTCTTTCTCTCACTCTATATTTAAAGTGGTACAGTGTTTACTCTATACTCTATAGTGGCGGCCCCACTAGCTAAACAAAGAAAAAAAAATACTATAACTCACAAACCAAAAATCCAAATTAAATTTCGATTGCACCATTAAATTCGTCTCAATAAATCCTTCGAAACTATATCACACATGGATATATTTAGATAAAGTGACAAGTGGGTTCCATAGTGGATAGAGTAGATAGAGGATGATATAGAGGATGAATGGGTGCGGGAGAATTGAGTATAGAGGAGAGAATATTGCTAACTATGACGTATAGAGGATGAATATAGAGGTCCATGAGTGCGGATAATCTGAGTAGTACTCTCTCCATCCCAAATTATAAGACATTTCAAGAATCTTGGAGAGTCAAAGCATCTCAAGTTTAACTAAATTTATATGATAAGATAATAAGATTTATAATACCAACTATGTATCATTAGTTTCTTTATTAATTATATTTTCATAGTATATCTATTTGATGTTATAAATCTTTGTAATTTTTTCTATAATATTGGTTAAACTTAAGATGCTTTGATTCTCAAGAATTTTAAAATGAATTATAATTTGGGGCGGAGGAAGTAGAACGTGCAATAATATAACGGGAAGTATTTGTGTGCCTGCTCTTGCTGCTATGTTTACTGGGTGTTAAAAAAAAGACGGTGAAAACCTGGCTGGGGTGGGGGGTCCCCAACTCCAGCCATCCACATGTACGCACGCCCATTCATGGTGAACACTATTCACTCTAGCAAACGGTAGCTGACTAACAGTGAGACATCTGATCGAAGAGGAATAGTGGGAGCTGGGAGCTGCAGTTCTCACCTCTGGTAAGAAATCTTCCTTTATCAGGCCTTGTTTAGTTTTCGCTCAAAAACTTTTCATCATGTCATATCGAATGTAAACCGCGAGATTAATCTTTTAAATCTAATTAGTTTATGATTAGTCATAATTGCTATAGTAACACATGTGCTAATGATGGATTAATTAGGCTTAATAAATTCATCTCACGGTTTTCAGACGAGTTATGTAATTAGTTTTTTTATTAGTATCTGAACACCTCTTCCAACATCTCATAAAACATCCGATGTGACAAAAAAAAAATTTCACCCACCAACTATACAAAGCTTTACTAGTACTTTATATATACTGTGGCATGCTCTTTGGGAAGTTTTGCATCTAGGACAAGTACAGGTGCATAGTACCTTATTTCATCTTTTCTTTTCTTTCTTTGCTACTACCACTGCAGTATGATGTTCTCTTTGAAGATAGCAAATTGCTTTCATTTCTCCATGAGTACTCTGTCTTTTTTGAACGGTCCAAGCATCTCTCTCTGTCTCACCCATTCTTTTTAAGGAATTATGTCAAGAGAACTATTAACTCATTGAGTGACATTGGCCTTCTACCAGATGATTTATGCTCTGCGTCCTGAGTGTTTTTGCCTCATATCTTGCTTGGTCTTTGCTTCAGAGAAAAGGGACAAGCACCAGCATTTCTTGATCCTTTCATCTTGGCCGAACTTGCTTCTGAATCACTTGGTGATTCTTACATCGTCATGCTATAGAATAGGATATGAACTAATAATGAGTTATGACTTCAACCTTTGTAAACCCACCATTTATGATTCCAGCATTAAATTTTGATGGCTGTGATTGGAGGGACAGTACGCGCTTTGAGTTTTGAGGAATCCCCTACCTTGGTGGCTTGGCCCCAGGAGTACAACCAGCTAACTTTTTCGTTTTCTGATGACTAGATCTTAGTCCCTAATCTGCTTCAGTGGTTCCCCTTGTGATTTGAAGGTCACACTTTCTTAGCTGTTGTCCTCTTTCTTGTTCTGTGGATCTGATTCTACGGTCTCTGAATTCTCACATTTTCGTTCTGTAGGGGTGCGTGTGTGCAAATCAGCAATTACCTAACTTTGTTTTAGCATTGTACATTTGTACTTGCAGATATGAGGAAAAAAAGAGAGAAATTGGAGTTCTTATTGGTGTCCAACCACTAGTAACTATATTAACTCGAATTTGCATTCAGCATATATGCAATTATGCCGAATTGTGGAATCCATTTCACCTTCTTATACTAGAACTAGTCCATGCTTCAAGTAAATTCTTGAAGAGTTCTTTATATCCTTCAGAAAGTAAATTGAGTACTTTCTCAAACTTTACGCTCATGAGTTGGGTTGATAAAAAAGTCTGGAGGACAGAATTTTAATAGAGGCAATGTTTCAGAGGGTTTAAACTTAAATGGGCCCTGTTGATTGTCTAATAATTAACCTTATTCTGGGCTGGCCCATACATACACTGGATGGCATTAGCATCTGATCCTTGGGTTGGTTGCTAGGTCTTCAGTTTTGCAGCACCTACTGCAATCGATCTTCACCCAGAACACTCTTTATTCTGACCTCTGGATGTGATCCAGCTGGTGCATGGTTGTTAGTAGTACTAGTACCAGCAAGTCTATTCCAGGACTGGGTTTCCACTTTTGCCCTTGCGTTTGTCTATTGCACCAGGCTTAGTTAGCCTTTTCACTTTGGACAATCTTTATGTAAGGCTGCACGGGTTAGTTGTTCCTTGTTGAGCCTTGCAAGGAATTGACTGTCTCCAGCTCCCGATCTACTCCACCCTTTAAGTAAAGCTCCTTCAGTTGGCAGACCTGGCAAGTTAGAAGGTCACTAGTCATTCCCAAAAATGATTGTAGCATCGCACTGAGTTCAACTATCAGAGCAGGATGGTGAGTACATACGTTCATGGCAAGATCTATATATGTCCGTTCAGTTTGCAACATGAATAGAGCTACCTCTTCGGTTCGCAGTGTGACAAGATCAATCATTGATTCTTGGCAGATGTATTCCCCTCCACGCACCGATCCTGACAGAGAGGAAGAGCAGTGCTTCGCAATCGGAACTAATCTGCTTGCTTCACTAGACCATACCATGAATTTTGATGAGCCTATCGTCTTTCCAGTGAACAATGTAGGCATGCAAGAGGGGGTTCAGCTGTACAATTCTACTGGAGGTATAGTTATTCTCAATTCATTTTCTTAGCAACAATAGCTGTTAATCTGTGAAGCTTCTGACTAATAACATTCCACATTCCAACTCTTCCCAGATGCTCAACCAAGTAGAAATATGAACACAGGGAAGTGTTTAAAGGATGGCAAAAGGAAGGGTTCTGGAGAGGACAGTTCATCACTACATTCTCTAGTAAGGAAGATAGAAGCTATGATTGCTTTGTCTCATCGGTTGCGCCATATCTCATTCCCTATATTTCATTCTACTGTACTTGTAAATGTATTACTGCAGGATGAAGCCAGTGCATTGTTGCAGCGAGAAGTCAGCATGGAGTGTGCCGATGAGAAGGCGGGTGATGCTGGAGCCAAGAGAGAGGACTACGTGCATGTCCGGGCAAAGCGCGGCCAAGCCACCAACAGCCACAGCCTTGCAGAAAGAGTAATTTTTGTCTCTTGAGCAACATACTCAATGCTCCTGCAATGCCCAAGTCCCCTGCTTACAGTAGCATGCCCATCCGAACTGCAGTTTCGAAGGGAAAAGATAAATGAAAGGATGAAACTTCTTCAAGATCTTGTCCCGGGTTGCAACAAGGTATGAATGACATCAAGCAGATGCTTATGCTCATACTGGTGTGGTTATGGTGTGTTCTAACCAATAGGGACATGTTTCCCATGACAAGGCAGATTACAGGCAAGGCCATGATGCTTGATGAAATCATAAACTATGTGCAATCTCTGCAGCGGCAGGTTGAGGTTTGTGTATTGAAAACCTATGATTTGGAGGTTTACTCAATGATTTCTCTAGGCCAATGGCTGAATCTTCATTTTCATGTTTGTGTTGGATTTTTCAGTTCCTTTCGATGAAGCTCTCAGCGATCAGCCCAGAGCTCAACTGTGACCTCGACCTGCAAGATGTAAGATTGCAAAGCTCAACTCGGGTTGACAAAGAAAATGCCTTTAGACTGATCTTTCCTCAATCCTTGTCACTACAGATCCTTTGCACACAAGATGCCAGCTCTGCTTTTCCAGGATACAACCTGCAAGCGAGCAATGTGCATCTTAATCTGTACAGAGCATCTGAAGAAGGAT
This sequence comes from Saccharum hybrid cultivar R570, assembly GCA_038087645.1. Classification (NCBI taxonomy): domain Eukaryota; kingdom Viridiplantae; phylum Streptophyta; class Magnoliopsida; order Poales; family Poaceae; genus Saccharum; species Saccharum hybrid cultivar. Next base: position 9,004,553 of record JAQSUU010000043.1, on the reverse strand, counting down.
TCTCACACAGGATCATCCCTAATCCAGAAAATGTTCATGTGACAAGAAACGCCCAGTTATCTGCATTTCCTCAGGTTTGCATTCGACGCCCTTGAACAGCTTCAAGTGCTTTCCTATGTCGATTAATAGTAGTTTCTACTTTCCACGATGGCAGAGAGGAGTTATCTGGAACGAGGAACTTCGCAGCATTGCTCCAAATGCTTTCGCTTCAGATACCATTGCTGGTAGGATAGAATTCTCCGTGCCTTTTCAGCTTCTCATTCATCGCTATGTTTTGCATTTCTCCTGCAGCTGTGCTCAATTTTGTGAGATTTCTCAAGATCCATTTTGACATTGCAGATTCAATGAAAGCGGAGTGACAAGTCGGCAGTTTAATGGTGAACAACTCTGAAGATCTCGACAAGTTAGTCTGTTGGGTTGCTACTGGTGTGCATTTTCAAGTTGCAATGGTGGCGCGGTTTCTCTTGGGGTGAGCTAGTTAACTTTGGTTTTTGGAGAGGAATTCTGGTGTCCACCCATCATGTACAGTTATAATAACTAATCAACGGAGTACGGTGAAATTTTTTGCGATCTGGTGGAGAAAATAATGTAGAATGATCGTCTGGAATTTCTGACACAACTGAGTTAGTGCTTTGGTGGCGTGTGGTTACACCTAGGGATGAAAACGGAACAGAAATATTCCGAATTGACCGTTTTCGTTTTCTATATTATGAACCGTTTTTTAACATGAAAAATTGTCAGTTTCAATCGGTTTCACAACCATTTTCAACTATTTTTTGTACTCTTTAATTGCTAAATGTAGAAATATCCTGAACCGACCGTTTTCGTTTTTCTATATCGTAAGTCCGTTTTCGACCGTTTCCGACCGTTTTCATCCTTAGTTACACCTAATTATTTGGTTGTAATAGCTGGTAGAGCTCTATAATAACTACTTGTATCACAAAATATAAATTGCCGAGTCCGGACTCGGGAGAGAACTATGTTCCTTTAGTGAATGCACCGTAGCAACTCCTGGTCTTGAGTTCAACTTGCCGTGACAATGTATTTAAATTGATTAAATAAAAAACATTTGGCCAACGAAGTTGAGTTCTGTAGAATCCTTAAACTTCAAAAATTATCCTTTGCAACCAATACTTAGAATTCATAACCGAGGCCAAAAAAATCATTGTGGCAGATATCGTGACTAAATAAGTAATGTGCCTAACAGTACCTTGTGTTCATTAATCACTCAAAAAGAAAACAGGTCATTTTAACTTTGTCTCGACTTCATTGACGGGAATGGGATGCTCGATCTTCTGTCAAGTGAGGCTAACTATCGATTTGATGAAAACTTGACATATACAATCTAGCTTTGGATCACAGAGACTCCAACCTTGCAATCGCAACACCATGTCCCTCTAGTTATTGGCCATGCATTGTCTGATTGACCTTGCCATGAAGGCTAATTCTTACCTCCGAATTGAATAGCACAAGCAAGAACAATAAAGAACACAATTTGAAATATTGCTAATATAGATTAAGCTCACAAGTTGCGGTTCCACAAACCGATGAACGACAAAACTGTCCAATGACAGATAATTTAAGCAAAACCTTGAACCCTAACTTGAACGATGACTACTGATGAACATATAGTGCTAGGGGCGATCATAAACCCTGTATGTGTCCCCTATTAGACTCCTACACAATACACAACCTAATAGACCAACACAACATCTTAACAGATTTTGTGCGGCCACTTATTTCGATGATTCATGATCCTATGTGATACCTAAGTCACACTAAGTGGTACTATGACACATCAAGTGATGCTGCCTGTGCCGATCAAGTTGACCTGGATAATATGTACTATATATATGATATATAAAAACTACATCGAATATTTATTTATTATACAAAATTTGGTCGGAACGGAGGAAGCATTAAGATGTAACATGAGAAATCTAACATATAGTGGCGGAGCCATTGCCTCGGGTGGCCGGCCAGGCTCGTCGCCAAAGTTTAAAATAATATTTTTATCAACAAAAAGTGATGTAACCTAAATATTTTTTTTGTATATATAACCAAGATCACACATAGTTCTAAAAACTTCTGGCTTTGGCTTTGGCTCTTAGTGATATCCTAGGTTAATATACATATTATTAACCTATGTCAATTGTGTGTGATATTTCTTATTGCGACTATTTCTCTTCTTCTGTTTGAATTCCATAAATTAAAACTAATGTATATACCTAGAACATGTTTTCTATATTTTATTGCTACTAGAACCATTTTCCAATCTCTCTCAATACCTAAACCAAACAGCAAAATGTAAAACGGATAAGAGAAGGTCCGTCAGCCACGCAGTCGCGGGACTCGCGGGGACGAAGCACACCAAGCAGCTTGCAGATTCCCCATGGCAAGCTCCACCTCCCTCCTTCCCCTTCTCGTCCCCGCCCCTGCCTCTCGCCACCGCTTCCACACGTCCACGTCCGCATCCCCCCGCCACCTGCGCCCCTCCCCTGCTCCTCGCCTCCTCCGCGCTGCCCGGCGTCGACACTCCGACGCCGTCGTTGTCGTCCCAGATGCCCGCCCCTGGGTCGGCGATCTCTCGGGCGCCGCCGCGTCCTACCGGGACGGAAGCGAGGAGGACGAAAACGACGCAGATGAAGAGGAGGACGAAGAAGAGGATCGTAGCCTGGACCTACTGGCCCGGTTCCTGCACTCCGTGTTCAGGAAGGCCTCCCGCCGCGCGCGCCGCGCTGCCAGGTCCGTGCTGCCGCCTTCCGTCCCCGCCGAGCTGGTCCGTTCCCCTCTTCGTTTATCTCCTCTATTTTAGTTTTCTGTTTGGAAATTGGCGCTGCGGAGGAATGATGCTGGGATCTCTCGGTATTGGGCTTTTGATCTGGTGGTGCCCATGCGTGTGTAGGTGAAGTTTTCGGTCAATGGCGTGCTGGTCCTGACGTCCTTATGGATCCTCAAGGGTCTTCTCGAGGTGAGCGACTCATTCATATGCTGAACTATTTGATGGTCTGGTCTGCTTAGTACCACTCGTGATTGTGTTTGCAACATGGATAACAGTGTCATTTGTTCTTCTGAAGAGCATCTTGGTTCAGGGATCAAGTATCTAGTTCATGTTGATGAGGCATCCTTTGCATTCTGCTTAGAGAACTCTTTTTCAAATTTGGCTGTTGGATGCTTTGATTCTTAAAACTGTGGATTGATGCTAGGATTATTAGTTGTGCTGTCATATGGTTAGAGTTGTATACATAATTCTCAATTAGTTGGATATGTATTTTTCACAATAAACCAGGGGGCAGGGGATTACCTTAGCTCTTCAGCAAAATGAAAAAATAGTTTCAGACAGGAAGAGTGTAATGAAGCATAAGGCTTACTGGATGATAAAGGTCTTGAGCTTTTGAGATAGCTCAAGCTTTAGCACAGATAATGCATAGGCACAAGATAATCAAGTAGAACTAGCCAAAATAGAAGGATGCATCACTCAAAGTCAGCTGTTGCCTCTTGCAGTTCATCAGGTAAGGTACCAGAGGGTCGTCTTCTACTGTTCTACAGTAGTAAGCTTGAGCTCGGCTCATGCACCATGCAGCATCTCCTCCTTGTCGTGCCTGGCTGAGAGCCTGAGACCTTCACAGTATGATAGTGTATTAGTCATCATCTAGATGAACATGCTTGGATGACTATGGAGCATGTATGCATAGCATGTAGGCATGGGCTGTCCATTTAGGGCGCGTTTGCTTCTTTGCATGAGGCTCATCAAGGCCCACTAGATGCAATTTTCATGTGTTTGGTTTCCTGGTCTGCGGTTTCAGCCAGGCTGCTCCCGTGCAAAAGCCGCCCCTCGGCCTGGCTCGCTCCGTGCGGAAAAAATCTGCGTATCTGGCGATGCAGGCTCGCTTCATGCAGGCAAGCGCGTGGGGTCAGGTGCACAGTGAGAGAGAAATGAGTTGGTTGATGGCTGTGCACAGTGGCGGATCGAAAGGGGGGGCTGGGGGGGCTCCAGCCCCCCCTAATTTCTTGATTTCAATGCTAATTACTGTAGCAAAAACTTAATTTCACCGTTAAATCTTCGTGCAAATCAACATCTCTGTTGTTTTAGCCCCCCCTTATCCCGCATCCCACATCCGCCACTGGCTGTGCACGGGCAACCAAACAGGCTCCGCATCTGGCTTGGTTGTCTGAGTGCGGGCAACCAAACAACTGCTACTTGCATGTGATTGGCATGGCTACCTTGGGCCTGTATGGGTTGAGCAGACCAGGCTTGGAGGGGAAGGGGACCAAACACGCCTGAAGCTGTAGGAAGGATGTGTATATATAAATCAGAAACTGTAATTATCTAAGGCGTAAAATATGGGGAAAACTGTTGCCAGATGTGAGTTTTTTTGTTATGGTATATGCAGCTGAATAAACTCATAGAGTTCATAATATTATAAGAATGAGGGGTTTCTTATTTCAGTTTGGTACATGTTTATACTGTTTGATTAGCCCATATAACACTCTGCATCTAGTATTTTCAAGGTTTGAACTTTTTTTACTTTCTAGCTGGCTTTATTCTTGTTGGCACCTGCATTCAGAAAATAGCAATTTGAATTTCCATCCGTCTTCTATTTAGTTGGGTTTATTGCTAAAAAACTGGGTGCACGAGTGCAGATTACAGGTCTTGTGCGAGCCTTTTTATCTGAGCTTATCATTTATCACCCCAGTAGCCATTCTCAGTTGAGAATCAAAATAGAAAAATGTTTTTATCAGCCCACCTTCCAATCAAATGCTCACTCGATCACTTTTGGACTGATGTTAATTAAATCCCGTCTGCAATTTGAGTATTTGAGCTTGTGCAATCAAAGCCCCCTACAACCTTGTCATTGTCTAATTAGGCCTTTACTGAATCTGATCGACACGGAAGTAGGAACAATAGCACAAGATATACTATTGTTTCCATAAAGTAAAGAACCATGAGCAGACTCACAAGTACCATCAATATCTACTGGAGGAGCAGCAATGAAGGTGATAACAAGTATGGGAGTTGTGGTCAATAGGACATGGAACGTCAAAATGCTGAACCGTTCAATGTAAAGATGGTTTTTTAGTGCTACTATCCAGTTGCAGAAACATCCCCACAGGCATGTGCTTTTACGTCTCTCTAAAATTGCAGTGATGGTAAAATCTTGGTTTATTCAAATTGAAGGACTCCCGAGCACACACATTAACTAGAAAGAAAATAGATAATAGAATGCTTGCCATTTGGCTTTCTGTCATATGGGGCTGTAACTCTGCCTACAGAAACAGCAAGACGAGTAATATGACGGTGTTAACACTAGATCTGAGATTTTTGGTGCTGGGCTAGGAAAGGCCCCCATTTTATTCAGGCCTAAATTTTACTGCACACCGAGGCCTGATACTGTGAGGCTAAAACTAATGAAGCTGAGTTTCCATCTAGCTCCAGTTTATTTTGGGCTTGGCATTTACTGTCTTGGCACATAATACCTATCAAGCTTGTTGGGCTGGACCTAGGTTCGGGCTTTGGCCAGGTTTAATTTGCTCAGTTCTTGTGAATTGGCGCAGCAGGTGAAACGGCCTGATCTATTGACTGTAATCTTGGATTAACTTGTGGTTGTAGGAGTACTAGCTGACAAAGAAATTGGCAACAACCAGGAAAATGTCATGTAGGATCAAGACAAGCGTAAGAACTATAGTCTGGATTTAAGTAGTTTGCTGGTTCAATCCATATTGAAGCCAACACATGCTGTTCATGTTATATTCCTGGTTACCACTTACCAGTACTGACCCAAAACTATTTTTCTCATTATTTACTTAGTCTGCTCCAACTGACATCAGGTAGTGGTGGATCCAATGTATGTTTTCCATGTTATGTTCAGGGTTACCAGTACTGACCCAAAACTTTTGTTCACATTAATCCAATTTACTTGGTCTTCCCCAACTGATATCAAGTAGTGGTTGATCTGTGCAACAAAGACAGCAATTACTCAATTAGGGTAGGGGTTACAACTGCCTCATATGAATGAGGTCATGCAAATATCCAGCAATTGCATCCATCGGCATGTGGTCAGATTCGTGTTTGAGACATTAATTAGGTTCACATTGGTCAGATTATTGGACATTCCTCCTGACTGCATTTAAATGGGCAGCCCATACAATGGTTCTTGTCATGTACCTCTCAACGCTTTAAATATAATTGGTTAAATGAAATGCTTTAAATACATACTGTCGGTACCAACAGTACGGGGGTACCCACATCCATCGCTAATAAAAAACTAAAACGACTCAAACCACAATAAAAGGCAGCCCGCCTCGACCGCGTATCCAGACCGCCTCGTACGAGGCCCGCTCGACGGGGCGCCTCGACCGCGCTCCGGCTCTGACTCGTACGAGGCCCGCTCGACGGGGCGCCTCGACCGCGCTCTGGCTCCGACTCGTACGAGGCCCGCTCGATGGGGCGCCTCGACCGCGCTCCGGCTCCGACTCGTACGAGGCCCGCTCGACGGGGCGCCTCGACCGCGCCCCATCCAGTACAGCAAGATACCTCGACGACGCTCTGACCCGCGCGAGGCTCGTCCGCCCACTGGGAAAAACTCTGACTCGCGTGAGCCCGGGTCGAACGCCTCGACTCCTTCACTTTACCTATCCCAGGACAAAAGCCATAGCATTTAATGCGGTTACCTACTACCACCTACCGGCATGGCTGCAACCAGGATCGACGTGGGAACAATGCCCGTGTCAGATCACACTGTTTTACCGCCCATCCCGTGATGGGAGGTGAAACCCGTCACTATACCCACCTTACCGCGCACTGTTCACCATCGATCACCCTCGAGGGAGGATAAGACAAGGTCCGTTCTCCGCAATCTCGGGGATTCGGCCTTATCCATCCGGCCTCGACCCGGCCTCGACCCAACCCCGACGCTCGACACGGTTCAACGGCAAGGGAGGGACGGTATGGCACGACGCTCTGGGTCGTTTCGCTGTCTCGTCTCCCACGACGCCATGGTGTCCAGGGATGGCCGGCCATTCCCAGGGCACGTCGCTATGGTCAGCTCAACAGGAATCGACAAAACATCACCTCAAGACTCCCCGTCGTCTTGGCCTCCTCTCGCCCTATAAAAGGGCAGGCCAGGGTTCTACAAGGGAAAAAAAGGAACAACGAACAAAGAAAAACAAGAAACAACAGGCAAGACACAAGATAGAGATCGATACCTCAAGCAATCACCCTTGTCCTCTTTTTCCACTCTTTGAGACTTGGGCTCGACGCCCTCTCTCGCATGCTTGTAACCCCTACACGAGCACTGCGGTGCAAGGAAATACAAACTTCTCCCCCCCCCCCCGCTGGACGTAGGGCCTTCTTTTGTCCGAACCAGGATAAACCCCCGTGTGTTCTCCTTGCATCACCATCCAGGAAAGAGACGCAGCATTTACTCATTGGTTTAGGACCCCCTCGGGTCCGAACACCGATAGTTGGCGCGCCAGGTAGGGGATCGCTGCGTGCCAACGTCGCTTTCTCGCCTTTTTTCCTAGATGGCTGACCCCGAACGCCCTATTCCGTTGGCCACGGTGATCTGGTTCGGGAGTTTGGAGTTCATGTCGCTTGGCTACGGCTACGATATGGTCCTACTTCCACCCAGGCACCCATCCGATAAGGACTATGAGCTCTTCCAGCCCGGGGGAGCAATCCGCCGGTACCGTCGCTCTAGGCGGGCGCGGGCCGCTCGACGACGACGAGCCCGGCACAACCACCGTCTTCACCTCGCGGAGGGCGATGGGGTCCCCCGGTCCGGCACCCCCTAGCCAGGCGCCAGCCTAGACCTCCTTGTGGAAGGTTTGGGTAGGACGAGCTTGACTGAGGGTAACATGCCGACGGAGAATCCCGCCGCTCCCCTGTCCGGTGAGACACCACTGTTCGGAGCATCCATTTCGGCACGGGCAGCAACATCTCCATCACCATTCCCGTTTGGGCTAGACTCGGCTGCCCGGGTGTACGCATCTTCCGTGAGCACTCGCATGAGTGCTTATGAGGAACTCCCCGGGCACCATCTACGCTCCACTCTGGACCTCGTTGCATCCACACCGGCTTCTGATTATCGGGACTCTACGGAGATACCGGAAACAGAGCCCCATGTGACTACTTCCCAACGTCGCAACCCCCGTGACGATTTGCAACGGCCACACATTCCCCCGTCATACTACTACTTTGGCGCTCCTGACTCCGACTCGGCTGACGACACCTATGATCTGACCCGCGAATGCTTCAACATCGACGTTAAAAGCACTTCGGAATCAGAGGACGAAGAGCTAGTCGAAGGAAGGTACACGCCACCTCATGTCGAGCTTCCTGCTGAGCGAGATGATCCTCAGTTCCTTGCGGATCAAGGAGCGCAACTCGAGCAGATTCGCGAGTTGTAGGACAGGCTTGACGAGGAACGGGAAAACCTGGATCTACTCCAACAAACCCTCGAGCGTGAGCGTGCGGAGCGCGTACTTGGCGGGAGAGCTCGCGAGAGAGCTCGCGACGTCAACCGTCGCATCGACGAGGATCGGGTGGTCGACCCCCCGGTTTTCGCTCGAGCCAGCCAGAACGTCGTCGCCGCCGCCATGCTCCTCCGCAACATGCCCGAGCCGTCAAACCCCGACGCCCGTTGGGCTCGGGATGAAATCCGAGAACTCGAGACCGCCGCCATGCAGCAGGCCGAGAGCTCTGCCTCGAGGCGACGCGAGGCAGCCTCGAAGCGGATCATCGAGCCCTCCCGACAGGAGAGAGAAGCCTCGGTTCACCCCGAGCCTGCCCGGCGAAACCGGGTAGCTCCGGCCCCTGAGCCCACCACCAACGACCACGAGCCTCGAGACACCCGTGGCAACATCGTCGAGCGCCGCACGCGCAAGCACGGTGACGGCGTGCCTCGAGGCTACCACGTCCACAGGGGCGGACGCTACGATAGTTCGGAAGATCGTAGCCCTTCACCCGAGCCCCCGGGTCCTCGGGTCTTCAGTAAGGCTATCCATGAGATGGTGCTCCCGGCTCGGTTTCGCCCCCCCCACGACTCTCACCAAGTACAACGGCGAAACCAAACCCGAACTTTGGCTCGCCGATTTCCGCTTGGCGTGTCAGCTGGGCGGGGCCACCGACGACCGGGTCATCATTCGACAACTCCCCCTGTTCCTCTCTGACACCGCCCGAGCCTGGCTCGAGGATCTCCCACCTCGACAGATCCACGACTGGGATGATCTCATGAGGGTGTTTGAGGGAAATTTCAAGGGGACCTACATGCGCCCCGGCAACTCGTGGGACCTCCGGAGCTACAAGCAGAAACCAGGTGAATCCCTCTGGGATTACATCCGGCGCTTCTCCCGGCAGCGTACCGAGCTCTCCAACGTCACCGACTCCAACATAATTATGGCCTTCCTCTCCGGCACCACCTATAAAGAGTTGGTCCGAGAATTAGGCCGTAACACTCCGCTCACTGCCAACGGGTTAATGGACATTGTCACCAACTTCGCCGCCGGCGAGGAGGCAGTTGGTGCAAGCTTTGGTGGTGACCCGGAGAGGGGGGAGCAGAAGGTCGACGATCCCGCGAGCTCCACCCGGGGCTCCAAGAGAAACAACCGCAAGAAGAAGAAAGGACAGCAGGGCAAGCTCGAGGCCCCGGCCGACGAGCTCGTCGCTGCTACCGAGCACAAGAAGCCTCGAGGCCCCCCCGGCGGGGGCGTCTTCGACAAAATGCTCAAAGAACCGTGTCCCTACCACAAGGGACTTACTAACCATAACCTCAAACACTGTCATATGCTTCGCAGGTACTTTGGGGGTGCCGGCGTCAAGAAGGACGATAAGAAGGAGGACCCTAAGGGTGACGACAAGGACGGGGAATTCCCCGAGATCCACGACTGCTTCATGATCTATGGAGGGCCCTCGTCCCGCCTCTCGGCGCGCCAGCGCAAGCGAGAACGGCGCGAGGTTTTCTCCGTACAAACGGCAGTTCCCCGCTTCCTTGATTGGTCTGCGGTGGCCATCACTTTCGACCGTGACGACCACCCAGACTACGTCCCCATCCCCAACCCGGGAGTCTATTCGCTCGTTGTTGACCCCGTCATCGCCAACACACGCCTCACCAAGGTGCTCATGGACGGCGGAAGCAGCCTCAACATCATCTACTCCCAGACCCTCGACCTTCTGGGGGTCGAGAGAGCGCGCCTCCAACCTAGCGTCGGGGGCTTCCACGGAGTCATGCCAGGGAAACGGGCGGAACCCCTCGGACGGGTCGATCTGCCTGTTTGCTTTGGCACACCGGCCAACTTCAGAAAGGAAACTCTCACTTTCGAAGTGGTCAGATTCCGTGGAACGTACCACGCTATCCTAGGGCGCCCATGCTACGCCAGGTTCATGGCAATCCCGAACTACACTTACCTCAAGCTCAAGATGCCGGGCCCAAACGGTGTCATCACTGTAGGGCCCTCATATGAACATGCCTACGAGTGCGACGTCGAGTGCGTCGAGCACGGCGAGGCTGTTTTGGAGTCAGCAATCTTGGCTGCAGACCTCGACGGTCTCACCAATGCGATTCCCGACCCAAAACGCCATGCCGGCAGCTTCGAGCCCGCCGAAGATGTCAAACTCGTACCCCTCGACCCCGCTGATCCCAAGGGAAAGGCACTGAGCATCAGCGCCACCCTCGATCCTAAATAGGAAGCAGTGCTCGTCGACTTTCTCCGCGCAAACGTCGACATCTTTGCGTGGAGTCCCTCGGATATGCCAGGCATACCTAGGGAAGTCGCCGAGCACGCCTTGGAGATCCGGGCCGGATCCAAACCGGTGAAGCAACGCCTGCGTCGCTTCGATGAGGAGAAGCGCAGGGTCATCGGCGAGGAGATACACAAATTGTTGGAGGCCGGATTCATCAAGGAGGTTCATCATCCCAAGTGGCTAGCTAATCCTGTATTAGTTAGGAAAAAGAGTGGGAAATGGAGGATGTGTGTAGACTATACCGGTTTAAATAAAGCATGTCCAAAAGTTTCCTTTCCTTTGCCACGCATTGACCAAATCATTGATTCCACTGCGGGATGTGAAACTCTCTCATTCTTAGATGCATACTCCGGCTACCACCAAATGAAACTGAAGTAGTCCGACCAGCTTGCGACTTCATTCATCACCCCATTCGGCATGTATTGCTACGTTACGATGCTCTTCGGTCTCCGGAACGTGGGGGCTACGTACCAGCAATGCATGCAGCATGTTTTCGGAAAGCACATCGGGTCGACCGTCGAGGCTTATGTCGACGACATCGTTGTCAAAACCAAACAAGCCGACGATCTGGTCAACGACCTCGACGTCGCGTTCAAATGCCTTTGGGCAAAAAACATCAAACTCAATCCAGAGAAATACGTCTTTGGCATCCCACGAGGTATGCTTTTAGGGTTCATCGTGTCTAAACGCGGCATCGAGGCCAACCCTAAAAAAATCTCTGCAATAACCAAGATGGGCCCCATCCGAGATCTGTAGGGCGTACAGAGGGTCACAGGTTGCTTGGCGGCACTGAGCCGTTTCATTTCGCGCCTCGGCGAAAAAGCACTCCCTCTGTACCGATCTTGAAGAAATCGGAGCACTTTTCCTGGACCCTTGAGGCTAAGGAGGCTCTCACAAAACTCAAGGCCACACTCTCTAACTCACCAATCCTCGTCCCTCCAACCCCGGGGGAACCACTCCTACTCTATGTCGCCGCGACATCACAAGTAGTCAGTGCTGCCCTGGTTGTCGAACGGGCCGAGGAGGCACATGCCTTGCTCGTCCAGAGGCCGGTCTATTTCATTAGCGAGGTCCTCTCAGAAACCAAGATTCGATACCCACAGATCCAGAAACTGCTATATGCCGTCATCCTGACACGGCGCAAGCTCCGACACTACTTCGAGGGTCACCCGATTACTGTGGTTTCTTCTTTCCCCTTGGGAGAGATAGCCCAGAACCGGGAAGCCTCGGGTAGGGTTGCCAAATGGGCAGTCGAACTCATGGGCGAGACCTTGTCCTATGCGCCGTGAAAAGCTATCAAGTCACAGGTATTAGCAGATTTCCTGGCTGAGTGGACCGACACCCAACTCCCCCCTTCACAGCTCCAGGCGGAGCTGTGGACCATGTACTTCGATGGGTCATTGATGAAAACGGGAGCAGGCGCGGGTGTAAGGTCCTAGATGGCTAGAGGGGGGTGAATAGCCTATAAAAAATTCTACAAGCACCACTAAGCAAATTTGTTAGAATAACAAACGGCGTAAAGCGAGTTTTGCTTAGCCAAAGGTGGTGATGCAAGCCTCCTATCCACAAGTCTAGTAGATTATGATCTCTAGTTCACACAAGAGCTATGTCACTAATTTAACACTAGACAACAAGCTAACAACACTACTAGCAAAGCTACTACTAGAGCTACACAAGATAATCTAGTAAAGATAAGTGCAAGAGAGAGGATTGTGATTCTTATACCGACGGTGAGGAGAAGATGTTGCCAATCACCAAGATGATATACAATCAATCAATATTGATAACAACTCAATATGAAGACCAATCACTGGGAGACAAGAGACACAATATTTTGTTCACCCAGTGTTCACTTGTGCACCGACAAGCTACGTCACCGGTTGTGTCGACCAACACTTAGATGGTTCCCCGGTGTGACCCTTAAGTCACTTGCCCCTCAAGGCACGCCCCGCAAGGCACCGCAAGACGCCACTCTCAAGTGAGGTAACTCAATGACACGCGCATTCCACTAGAGTTGCTTTTGGCGTCCCGCCAAGGAAAGCACAAGAACCTCTCACAAACAACCGGAGGTGGCCAAGAACAATCACATTCTCTTGCCAACGCCTCCAACAATCTCCAAGCCGGCTAGGAGCGGTACTCTCCAAGAGTAACAAGAAATCCACCGGCTAAACCACTCACAAGTGCCACTAGATGCCCTCAAGCTATGCAATGCACTTTGGGATCACTCAATCTCACTTTTGATTTGCAAACAAGCAAGAGAGAGGAGTGAGAGGAGTAGCTCTAGCTCAAAGGATGCACAAGAGTGTTAGAAATACCAAGAGACCTCCCCAAGGGCCGGCCAACGAGTATTTATAAGCACCCCTTCCAAATAGAGCCGTTGCCACTCCACTGACCGTTTTTTCGGGATGACCGGACGCGCCGGTCGAAACTGACCGGACACGCTTCACCGCGTCCGGTCGCCCTGCGACGTCCACGTGTCCCTCGAATTCAAACGCGACCGTTAGATCCTCCAATGGTCACTGTGCGCCAACGGTCAAACGCTATGACCGAACGCGCTGCTCAATCGATCGGACGCGCCGGTCGCACAGTACCGCGAGCCCGTGAAGCAATGACCGGACGCGCCGATGCGCACAGCACCTGCGCCCGCGAAGCAACGACTGGACGCGCTGATGCGCACAGCACCCGCGCCCGCGAAGCAACGACCGGACGCGCTCCAGAATATGACCGGACGCGACAGTGCCAGCGTCCAGTCGGAGTCCAGTAAGCTCCCTCGATGACCGGACGCGTCCGATCGTGTGTGACCGGACGCTCACCGCGTCCGATCGGCCTTGCGAACTGCAGTTCTCTCAGGGCGCCTGACCGGACGCGCCGGTCCCGCGAGTGACCGGACGCACCGGTTGCAAACCCTAGCCCGCGCGCCCGACTCCTGCGCTGTACTGACCGGACGCGTCCGGTCACACCGTGACCGCGTCCGGTGCCGCGTCTGGTCACCTTAGTGACCCCGTTCGCCTCTATTTCTTTTCCGACTTCCGGTGTAGTGGAAAATAGGCATTTCATTTCCCCGAAACCCCTCTTACCCGCAAACCACAGCGCGACCAACACCACCTTTGCAAATGTGCCAACACCATCAAGTGTACATCTCCATGTGCTTGTGTGTTAGCTTTTTCTCAATCATTTTCAAAGGTTTTCCAATTAGCTCACTAGGCCCTACATGCAATGCACTTCATGAATTCACCTAGTGGCACCCGTGCATCGAATAACCGATAAGACTTCCCCTCTTAATAGTTCGGCTATCGATCCTAAACCACTCACACCCTCTATGGTGTCTTGAGTGTAAAACAAAATGGCCCTATGGTTATACCTTTGCCTTGAGCCCATTTTGTTTCTCCAAATGATATGATCCACTTCATATCATCACATGACCATCTCGATCCATCGACCTTGACTTCACTTGCTCTTCACCGTTGCATCGGTCCGTCGGCGCTAAGTCTTGCTCAAGCTTCACCATCGCATGGTCCTTTGCTTCGAAGCCTCGACTTGCCCTTCACCTTCACAACCGGTCCATCGAGCCAAGCCTCATCTTGGTCTTCACCATCTTGGTCATATGAGTCAATGTCATGTCTCATATGCAATGACCACCTTTATCTAAATCATCCACTTAGATACAAAGGTTAGTCCTAGGTTTTATCAATTAGCCAAAACCAAACTAGGGACTTTCAGCGAGCTTGCTCTTCGTCTCACCCCTCGGGGTTCACATGCGCTACGTCATCCGACTTTATTTTCCTGCGTCTAACAATGTCGCCGAATACGAGGCACTCGTCACGGGGTTAAGAATCGCCGTCGAGCTCGAGGTCCGACACCTTGACGTTCGAGGCGACTCCCAACTCGTGATCGATCAGGTAATGAAGAGCTCGAGCTACCGTGACTCCAAGATGGAAGCCTACTGCCAAGAAGTACGGCGCCTCGAGGACAAGTTTCACGGCCTCAAGCTCAACCACATCGCGCGCAGGTACAATGAGGCCGCCGATGAACTGGCAAAAATCACGTCCAGTCGAGCTACGGTTCCACTGGATGTTTTCGCGAAAGACCTTCAGCAGCCATCCGTCGACCTCGGGCCAGACAGAGGGGTTGACGGGACGTCACTCGACCCTCCACCTGAGGCAGAAGCCCCCTCGACCGGGGCTGAAGCCATGCAGGTGGAAGACTCGACCCCACCGTCTGACCTCGAGCCTGACTGGCGCGTCCCGTACCTCGACTACCTCATCCGAGGGGACCTCCCCTCGGATAAGACCGAGGCTCGACGGATCGCACGCCGGGCCAAAACCTTTGTGATCATGGGCGACAGCAGAGAGCTCTACCGCCGTAGCCCTACTGGTATCCTCCAACGATGCATCACAAATAAGCAAGGCAGGAACCTGCTCAGCGATCTCCACTCGGGGGCTTGCGGTCACCACGCAGCACCTCGAACCCTCGTCGGAAACGCCTTTCGACAAGGATTCTATTGGCCGACCGCGGTCTCCGACGCTGTCAAGCTAGTACGCTCCTGCAAGGGTTGTCAGTACTATGCGAGACAAACCCATCTTCCGACACATGCCCTGCAAACTATCCCCATCACATGGTCGTTTGCCGTTTGGGGGCTCGACCTTGTCGGACCATTGAAAAGGACAACTGGTGGCTTCACCCACTTGCTCGTCGCAATCGACAAGTTCTCCAAGTGGATCGAGGCCCGCCCTATCACCAGCATCAGGTCCGAGCAAGCTGTGCTCTTCTTCACCGACATTATTCATCGCTTTGGGGGTCCTCAACTGTATCATCACAGACAATGGCACCCAGTTCACTAGCAAAAAGGTTTTGGATTTCTGTGACAACCACCACATCCGAGTGCTCTGGTCAGCCGTGGCCCATCCAAAAACAAACGGTTAGGTGGAACGTGCCAATGGCATGGTCCTACAAGGTCTGAAGCCCAGAATCTTTGACAAACTAAATAAACATGGCAAAAGATGGGTTGCCGAGCTACCCTCGGTCCTGTGGAGCCTAAGAACAACGCCGAGTCGAGCCACGGGGTTCACTCCGTTCTTCTTAGTCTACGGGTCTGAGGCTATGCTCCCAACCGATATAGAATATGAATCCCCAAGGTTGAAGGCCTACAACAAAAGAAATAACGACGCCACAAGACAGGACGCCCTCGACCAGCTCGAGGAAGCCCGAGATGTGGCTCTGTTGCATTCTGCCAGGTACTAGCAGGGTCTCCGACGCTACCACGACAGACACGTCCGCAAGCGTGACCTCAACGTCGGCGACTTGGTGCTACGGTGGAACCAGAACACCAAGGGACGACACAAGCTCACGCCACCAGGGGAAGGACCGTACATCATCGCAGAAGTACTAAAGCCGGGCACCTACAAGCTATCCAACGAGAAGGGTGAAATCCTCACCAACGCTTGGAACATTGAACAGCTACGTCGCTTCTTTCTTTAAAAAGCCTCGAGGCTCTGTATTTTCTTTTCCGTCAATAAAGAATACAACGATGTTCAAACTTTCATTTCACAATGAGGAAGGATCGACTCTGCACTCCCAGAATTGACCCTCCCTCGGGGGGCTACAAGGGGGGAACCCCCCAGTCCCCGAAAAAATTTATGCTCTTTTTTAAATTTAAGAACCGCTTCTTAGATCGACTTTGCTGCAAGAGCACCCTAAGGTTCGAAAGGGCTCTCGAGTCAGGAGCATCACCTATGCCTCCGAGGCTACGGTACCTCCACTCACCCCTCACACCTTTTAGAGGTGCGACTTCATGCTAGGGAGATCTAAATAATGATTCCTAACTTTGAAAAAGAACATACCCCCTGTCGCTTAGATCAGGCTCTCACACGATTTACAAGGCCGCAACATCACCCTGAAGCTCGAGGGCAGTTGAGCCGTGAGATCACTTACGCCCCCGAGGCTACGGTACCTCCACTCGCTCCCTTACGCCAAAGGATGCAACTGCGTGCTAAGTAAATCACGCGAGAACACGATCCAAGCGATAAAGGGAAGAAAAGCTCGAATAAAACTAAATTAACCACGAACCGGTTTATGTTTCGAGTTTTTAGGGCCTTCGAGGCCACCACGACCAAAATTCAAAATACTAACTTATTACATGGGCCTTCATGCCCAGATTTGGCTCACAGGCCCTCATCGTCAGCAGGCGGAACCACCTCGGCTTCAAAAAGCGAGGCCAGACGGCTTCCAGGCTCTTCGGCGGCTTCAATCAGCTCCAGGCAGACATCCTCGTTCTCCTCGTCTGTCCGATCCGGGTCTGTGATGAAGCCCTCAGCGACGAGCTTCATGTCGAACACAAACCCTGAACGGACGACGGCTAGCGCCCTCTTCACACCGTGATGGAGGCCGTCCCGTATCTTCTCCCGGGCAAGGCGGCCTAGCGCCACCATCCGACGGGTGAAGGAGTTCCCCGGAACATCTTCCCCGGTGTCGGCGTCGGGCTCGACCCCCAGGCCGTCACACACGGTGGTGATCGCGCCCTGGAGCAACTGGGTCCTCCGGGTCTCGGCTTCGAGGAGGCTCTGGAAGGAGTTGGCAGAAGATTGGGCCTCTCGATTCTCCCTCTCCAGCTCTGAAACACGACAAACAAATTAATACCCAACGCAAGGCCCTCAACGTCGTGGCCGTAACAATCACACTTACCCTCGATATGGGTCTGCAGGCCCACGACCTCGTCACGAAGCCCCCCGCAAGTCCGCTCGAGCCCGAGGAGGGCGCTGTCCTTGTCACCAATGGTCGCCTTTAGTGCCTCGATCTCTTGTCGAGCAGACTCGAGAGCTGTGTCCTTCTCTTAGACGGCTCCCTTCAGCATCGTGACCTCGTCCTTCAGAGCATCAGAACGAGCGGTGGCCTGCTCGACCTCGACGTTGAGGGTGTCGCGCTGACGGCTAACCTGGGACACATTCTCCTCGAGCTCCTTCACCCGTCTCGACAGGGGCTCGAGATCCCTGCGGGCTTGGGTAGCCTCCTCCCGAGCCTTGTCCATGCCAGTGCGCATCACGGCCTCGGCCGCCCACGCCTGCATCGCCTCCTCCTTCACCACCGTGTACGCGACGCGCAGCTCAGCCATTTCGGCGTTCCGATCGGAAAGCCGTTTTTGGGCCTCCTCGACCAGGACCCGTTGCTGAGACAGCGTGGCCCACACGCCACTCTCATCCTGGATGAAGAGTGACTTGCGGCGGGAGTACTCATTCAGCTCCTGAACGCAATCCAAAAAAACCGAAAGGGTTAAAAAGCCGAGGGAAAAAGACACCAAGAAAACCACGGAGAAAGACAACGGGTCGATCATACATCGGTGGCATCCCGCGTACTCCGCACGGCCTCGGACGCCACTCCGAGCAACCGATCAAGGTGCCGGCGGATGCCCTCGAGGTATTCCCATCGGTGCACTTCATCTTTGTCGTTCAGGACAAAGATGGGCTCGGCGTCGGGGTTCGTGGCGTCCCTAAACTGGAGGGACGGCCCCCCACCTTGGTATCTCCACCTCTGCCCGCGCTATCGCCAGCGCGGCGATGTCGGGCCATGACGACGACGACCCGGCCGGGGCGTCTCCCGGCCTCGCGGAAGGACCGGCCTTGCCCGTAGTTACCACCTCTCCAACGGTCATCGAGGCACTGGCCTAATCCGCGACCTCGCCCCCCTTGACCCCCATCACTTGTTTCCCTTTTGTCCAGGGGGGTGTCGTCGAGGGTAAGGTCCACGGTCATGGGTGTCTGCCCTCGAACTGGCCCCTCAACCGCCGGCGCCTCCGGAGCCGGCGCCTCGACCGACGACGGCTCCGGTACCCGCGCCTCGACCGTTGGCGCCCCCGGAGCCGGCGCCTCTTCTTTCGGTGCTCCGGTCAGGGGCTCGACCGCCCCGCCCTCCACCGTACCCGCTGGCTCTGTCGACGGGTCTTGTTGCGGCCACGACCCCCTCGCCAGGGCCGTCTCCTGCCCTGACACCGACGCGACCTCCTCCATGGTCACGTCAGCACCCGCCCGCTCCGCGCCGCGGACGGGTGCCTCGCCCGTCGCGACCTCAACGGCAGCCTCGGCCGTCGCTGACGACCTAGGCCCCGCCTCGACCGCACCGGGCGCCACTATCTCTGCCGGTTCAGACCCCTCCACGGCAGGATCCGGGCCAGCAACCACCGTGGCGTCCGCTGGTCCCTGCCGTTGTCGCAGGCGCCCCTTCGCGGCCTCGACCTGCCGGACCCAGGCCGCATCCTGCTCCGCCGTCCGATTGAGGACAACGGCGCTGGCCCGCAGCGACTTCACGGGGGTAAGCCCCATCGGCTCCGCCTTCCGCTTTAATCTGCAAAGTGAAGAAATGTCAGCCAACGGACCCAGAGAAAGGCAGAACAAACCGAGCAGAGACGCTTACCCGGAAATCAGCACCAAGGGCCTCGACCCCGTGCGACCCGAGCCTCCTGGGGCGGCCAATTGTGGCCTCGCAGCGGCCTCACCAGCAGACCGGGCACTCCTGGGGGCCCTGACCGACGCACCTCCCTACGCCTTCTGTTCCTCCGAGGCCAGCTGGCCTCGGGTTCTCACGCCTGCCGACGCCGCCGCCGATGATGACGCCGGTACTGCCGTCCCAGCCCCTGCCCGAGCTTGCGGGGCCTGGGCTGGTGCGGACGTCCCCGTTGACCCCTCTTGCTGGGTCCGGGGTAAAGCGGCCCCTCCCGTCGAGGGGGGCATCTCCTTCTCCGTCTTCTCCTCGAACTCCTCGACCACGACGACCGAGAAGGACGCCCCCCTGATGGGTTCCACCAGGGGGGCGAACGTCGGGAAGGTCCCCCAGTCCCGTCGCGGTCTCATACCGCGATAGGGCGTCGTCGTCTTCGCTGCTGCTGTCGTCGTCCTCCCCCGAGACCGTCTCGGAAGGCGACGGCGCTAGGGGGACCCCGTCGATGGTCTGCCGGTGCCGGAGCTTCTTCAACGCCTCTGCCTCTTTGGCCTTGTGGATTGCCCGCTTCTTGGCCGTCTCCTTGGTTTGCTTCTTCTTGGAAGCATGCTGGCATCGAGCCTCCCGGGCGGGCCGGTCCTCTGGGACTGGCGGACGCGTTTCCCGCAGCGCTGACAAATCCTATGCGCCGGCCTCGACCAAATCAGTGAAATCCAAAAATAAATGAAATTAGCAAACATACTAGCCCTAAGATACGTACCACGGGCTCGAACCCTTCGGTAGGTCTCATGGGGACCCGGTTAGCCTCCTCCACCTTGAAGTTCCCGACCATCCGGCGCGCTCGCCGAAGGACCTCCTCGAGGGCAAGGGATTCGTGGGACATCCGGGTCCCCTTCAGAGATGCCTCCAGAGTCATCTGGTCGAGGCGGAGACGACGCCGGCACAGCGGCATCACTCTGCGGTGATGGAAGGCCGTGGCCACCGCCGTAGCCGTCAAGCCCTAAAGGCGAAGCTGCTGCAGCGCCGCCAGCAGCGGGTCCAGGCGCGGCTTCTCGGCTTCCGGCACTCCATACGTCCAGCGAGCCTCTCGAGCGGTCAACACGTGGCCGGTGTACCTCGGCAACTGATTTTCATCGTTGCGGAGGTAGAACCAACCCTCGTGCCACCCGCTATTCAAAGAGATGAGGCGAGCCGGGATGTACAGATCCGCCCGGCTTGACCTCACCTGTAGGACGCAGCTCCCTACTCGAGCCACGCACAGGACGCCCTTCTCCCCCGCCTTCCTGGCGAAGAGCTTGGCCTTGAAAAGGTGAAGCCACAGGTTCCACTGCGGCTCCACCCCAAGGTAGCCCTCGCAGACCGCCGCGAAGATGGCGGCCTGCGCAACGGCGTTGGGGGCAAGGTGGTGAAGCTCCACCTGGTAGTAGTGGAGGAGCGCGCGCATGAAGACGGACGCCGGCACGCCAAACCCCCGCTCATGGAAGCAGACGAAGCTCACCACGTACCCTTCAGGGGGCGCCGGCTCCCGATGGGCAGGGGGCGGGGCGATCCACTCCGGCTGCGACCGGCTCGTCCTCAGCCGCAGCAGCCCGTCCTCGACCAACTCTTCCAACCTCCTCTCTGTCACCGAGGAGGCGGCCCAGTCGTCGACGGGGAGGATCTGGCTCTTTCCTGCCATCGATGCTGTCGAAAGGGGGTGGACGAAGAGGATGCGGTGGCGGCAGCGATGTGGGCGGAGAGCGCAATAAGGCGAGGGTTGTCTGAGGCAGAAGAATGCAGGAGCACAAGGGAACGGTGGGGAACGCAGACCCCCAGGCTTTGATTTTATATGCCCAGGCGGAAGCCCAACGGCCACGCGAAAAGGTAGGAACAGTTTCTCGCATTAAATGCGCCCACCTAACCGTTTCCTTACATCTCGCAGGTGTTGGGCACGTGGCCGTCCCCCACGTCGTAACCGTACGCCACGTCGCCCACTACCGCGCCGATCTCGCCTCCCCTCCTAAAAAGACGCGCTCGGCTAACGGGCGGGGGAGGGATCCGCGGACAGATATTCCCAGATACCTGGGAAACGGGCCCCGAGCCCAGTATGCCTCGAGGGAGCGGAAGCTGGCCCTCGACCAGGGTTCGACAGCTGCCCTCGAGCAACAGAGTTAAGGACGACCAAGGGTGCGCCCGTACATGGTCAGGGCTCGAGCCACGCTCTCGAGGCACCCCAGGACGTATTCGAGGCTAAAGGAGGAGGTCCACGTAGGAATCCCCCCGGGGGAGGCACCGAGCCCTCGAATCCTATCGAAGGGAATCGAGATCCACACGACCACTTCTTAGCATCTTTGAGAGCGCCTCCGGGCCACTAGCCGACCCCTAACGACTGGGGCACGGGCTCTCACTCGAATTCCCCCGCTAGCAGCTCACCGGAGATCGTCGGGACTCGCCCAAACGAGGGTAGTACGACGTTCTCCACCCCTCCTTTTTTCGGAAAAGGAGCGTGAGGGTCGCACAGCAAAAGACGGCCGGGACTCTGATCGACCTCGTGCGCGCGAGGCTCGGGGGCTCGACCGCAGAAACCTAAGCCTCGTGGGAGCGGAGGCTGGCCCTCGACCAGGGTTCGACAGCTGCACTCGAGCAACAGAGTTAGGGACGACCAAGGGTGCACCCGTACATGGCCAGGGCTCGAGCCACGCTCTCGAGGCACCCCAGGACGTATTCGAGGCCAAAGGAGGCGGTCCACGTAGGAATCCCCTCGGGGGAGGCACCGAGCCCTCGAATCCTGTCGCAGGGAATCGAGATCCACACGACCACTTCTTGGCATCTTTGAGAGCGCCTCTGGGCCACTAGCCGACCCCTAACGACTGGGGCACGGGCTCTCACTCGAATTCCCCCGTTAGCAGCTCACCGGAGATCGTCGGAACTCGCCCAAACAGGGGTAGTACGGCGTTCCCCACCCCTCCTCCTCCTTCCTGAAGGAGGAGCGTGAGGGTCGCACAGCAAAAGACGGCTAGGACCCTAATCGACCTCGTGCGCGCGAGGCTCGAGAGCTTGACCGCAACGAATCATTCCCCAATAAAACGAATACAAGACCTCGGAGGAGTCTCAACACTCCACCGAGGCCTCGGGGGCTACACCCGGCGGGTGCACTCGCGCGCCCCCACCGGAAAAACTCACAACGCCACGACTCCTGTTCAAACAAACCTCTGGGAGAGTGATCACACACTCACCCAAAGGCTCGGGGGCTACTGTCGGTACCAACAGTACGGGGGTACCCACATCCATCGCTAATAAAAAACTAAAACGACTCAAACTGCAATAAAACGCAGCTCGCCTCGACCGCGTATCTAGACCGCCTCGTACGAGGCCCGCTCGACGGGGCGCCTCGACCGCGCTCCGGCTCCGACTCGTACGAGGCCCGCTCGACGGGGCGCCTCGACCGCGCCCCATCCAGTACAGCAAGATACCTCGACGGTGATCCGACCCGCGCGAGGCTCGTCCGCCCACTGAGAAAAACTCTGACTCGCGTGAGTCCGGGTCGAGCGCCTCGACTCCTTCACTTTACCTATCCCAGAACAAAAGTCATAGCATTTAATGTGGTTACCTACTACCACCTACCGGCATGGCTGCAACCAGGATCGACGGGGGAACAATGCCCGTGTCAGATCACACTGTTTTACCGCCCATCCCATGATGGGAGGTGAAACCCGTCACTATACCCACCTTACCGCGTACTGTTCACCATCGATCACCCTCGAGTGAGGATAAGACAAGGTCCGTTCTCCGCAATCTTGGGGATTCAGCCTTATCCATCCGGCCTCGACCCAACCCCGACGCTCGACACGGTTCAACGGCAAGGGAGGGACGGTATGGCACGACGCTCCGGGTCGTTTCGCCGTCTCGTCTCCCACGACGTCATGGTGTCCAGGGATGGCCGGCCATTCCCAGGGCACGTCGCTATGGTCAGCTCAACAGGAATCGACAAAACATCACCTCAAGACTCCCCGTCGTCTTGGCCTCCTCTCGTCCTATAAAAGGGCAGGCCAGGGTTCTACAAGGGAAAAAAAGGAACAACGAACAAAGAAAAACAAGAAATAACAGGCAAGACACAAGATAGAGATCGATACCTCAAGCAATCACCCTTGTCCTCTTTTTTCACTCTTTGAGACTTGGGCTCGACGCCCTCTCTCGCATGCTTGTAACCCCTACACGAGCACTGCGGTGCAAGAAAATACAAACTTCTCCCCCCCCCGCTGGACGTAGGGCCTTCTTTTGCCCGAACCAGGATAAACCCCCGTGTGTTCTCCTTGCATCACCATCCAGGAAAGAGACACGCAGCATTTACTCGTTGGTTTAGAACCCCCTCGGGTCCGAACACCGACACATACAATGTCAGCTTCAGTTTGTTACTTGTACCTCTCAAAGTTAAGTTTGATTGTAGGCACTAGGCAAGATGACAAGTCCATGGTTAAGTTTGTTTGTCAGCTTAGAGAGCATCTTCAAATTTTTCAGTGGCTGCATCATTAAAATATGATTTTCTGTGGAGCACTTAACAAAAGGCCTTGCATTCTATTGCATTGATGCATGCTGCAGATTTCATTCCTTCATTTCAGTAAAGCAGGTTCATATTTGGTGTGCGCAGGTGGTCTGCACATTTGGAAGCATGGTGTTTGCAAGCATCCTTCTTGTTCGTGGTATATGGTCTGGGGTGACATACATCAGAGAAAACCGGTACAGCTATATTCACCGGATCGACAACGATGAGAACCGATGGAGCAGAGTGCAGACTGCTGGTTGATATTTTGCTTTCCTTCTCTATGAACAGAGACCACACCCTGCATTGGCAGGCAATATAGTACAAAAAGAAAAAGATATAGGTGCTCCCTGGTCAGCAATGAATAAAATAAAATGCTCCCCGTTCCAGTGCCAACTACGACGATTGTTATTGCTAGACCCCGCGGCTGAACGAGGATGAAACGAATCCACGTGTACCTGCACAGAATAAGTGGTTCCTTTCGAGCTGGGCGCCTTGAGGATTGATGGTTGAGTTGATCAGGAGCTCATGCGTACAGTGAAGTGCAGGGAAGGATGCAAATTGTGCTGAAGGATCGGGATGCTTTTGGAGGTGCCTGGCTGGGCTTGCGTCGGCCGTGTGTATGACTACGACAGTCGACACCTATGCCCGCCGCAGATTTACAAGAACTCATGGCTGTATACGCAAAACTCTCGCTGGTTTAGAGTGCAGGGCATTGGGATTTTTATTTGGAACACGCACAGAAAGAAACTCATTGTATGATGAATCTGATGTTTCATCACGTCACCGTTCTGACATGCAATGGACTCGATCACGGAAGTCCACTAAGACTACTCGCACTCTTCGACCTCTATATTCATCCTCTAAAAGGAATATTTTATCTTAGTCACCACAAAATATACAGTTTTTCCGCACGCATTCATTCTCTATATCATACTATATCCACGGCGGGTCTACTTGTCATTTTATCTAAATATATCCATGTGAGATCTAGTTTTGAAGTATTTATTGAAATAAATTCAATGGTGTAATCGGAATTTAATTTGATTTTTTGGTTTGTGAGTTATAACATTTTTCTGTTTGTTAAAAACACGGGGCCCACCATTGCGCGTGCTGCTGAATGCTGAGTCATGCGTTTAGCGGAGGCCCTGTATCACGCCAAATATAGGAGATCGGCGTTGCTTGCGTAAGATTTAGCGGATGTGGTTGTAGCTCATTTTTGCGCTAAAAGCTTACGCAAAAGTGATGCAGGACCGGATGCGTGTCTCCATTGCGGTCGGTCTAAAATAGGTTGTGTCCAGGATCGTGCCTGGGAGATCCGAGTCTGGCCAACCGTCCTCTTCTGATGATCCGCAACAAGCTGTCGCCGCTTTCGCACTATTGTCGTGGCTTTGCAGTTGTTTTCTCTCCTTAAAAAATTTTCTGATAGCTAACTAGGTGTTTTCGTGAGGTTGCAGCTGCTGACGGCCTCCCCTAACGCTGCTAAACTAATTCACAGTGATCTTGTTTAGTTGGCTGCCCGAAATTTTTCCGGAGAGAGCCGCAGTCAGGGAGGGAGAGAGAGTCAGAGAGCAACGACTTGGGAGTTTTAATCCACTCGTCCTTTTCACTTACTCGTGTCAGCATGCGTGACACGCAACAGCTGATCTACGGTTACGACTTGATCGACGGAAGCAAAGCAAAGCTGCCTTGTTATGTCTACCGAATTTTGCCCGTTCGCTCGCAGACAAGATGAGGTGGGAACCACGGACTCTGCGGTGCGTATGCCGGTCAGGTTTTTTTGTTCATCCAGAAATCTGCCTCTGCTCTTTTTCAGGGAAGCTATATAGGCCGCGTTCACTTCCCCTCCCAACCCAAAATATTTTCTCTTACACACATCACATCAAATCTTTCGACGCATGCATGGAGCATTAAACGTAGGTAAAAAAGATAACTAATTGCATAGTTTGTCTGTAAATGTCGGGACGAATCTTTTGAGCCTAGTTAGTCCATAATTAGATAAATTTTGCCAAATAACAACGAAAGATGCTACAGTAACTTTTCAGCTACTTTTCGCGAGGTGAACACACCCATAGCTTGCTTAACGGAGCACGGGTCGGCCGAGGCGTGAACACGATTTGCACGAGCAGCTTGTCCGTTGCCTGTTGCCATCAGCATTCACACTGCCCGCGGTGGGTACTCTAAAACGATACTCTAAAGCTTTAGAGTATGAATATAGAGTAAAAACTGTTGCATTGGGTACTCTAAAATGATACTGGTTGTGTTTACTTCCTAAAAAAAGTACTGTGCAAACAAAAGATTCCCGTCACATCAAACTTGCGATACATGCATGAAGTACTAAATGTAGATGAAATAAAAAACTAATTATACAGCTTGGTTATACTTTGCGAGACGAACGTTTTGAACCTATTTAGTAAACGGTTGGACACTATTTGCCAAATAAAGCCAAAACATGCTACAATACTTTTTTACACCTTTTTACACAACTAAACACGACTCTATTCTTTCTCTCACTCTATATTTAGAGTGATACTGTGCTTACTCTATACTCTATAGTGGCGGCCCCACTGGCTAAACAAAGGAAATAAAATACTATAACTCACAAACCAAAAATCCAAATTAAATTTTGATTTCACCATTAAATTCGTCTCAATAAATCCTTCAAGACTAGATCACACATGGATATATTTAGATAAAGTGATAAGTGGGTCCCACAGTGGATAGAGTGGATAGAGAATGATATAGAGGATGGATGAGTGCGGGAGAATTGAGTATACATAAGAGAATCTTGCTGACTATGACGTATAGAGGATGAATATAGTCGTCCACCGCTATCTGTCAACCGCCCGATGTCGCCTGCACACGGGAGGGTCTTTGGGTAACAACGTCACGTGGCCGGCCCAGATGAAACGCATGCCGGGCGCACGACCGCCACCGACGTGCCGGAACCAGGGTCTCTCGACCACGCGGAGACTACGGCCTCGTTTAGTTCACGGAATAGGGGAGAAAAACACTGTATCAGAATTCCTGTAGCATTTCGTTTGTATTTGATAAAAATTATCTAAATTTTGACTAACTAGGCTTAAAATGTTCGTCTCGCAAAGTACAACGAAATTGTGCAATTAGTTTTTGATTTCATCAACATTTAGTACTCCATGCATTTTGCCGGCATTTTGATGTGACGGAAAATCTTCTTTTTCATAGTGGAATTTGAGAAAGAATTGGGGGAACTAAACAAGGGCTACGCTGGATTGACGCGCATTCAAAAGCCTCGTTCGGCTGGCTGGTGGCTGGTGGCTGAGGCTGATTTATTGTGAGAGAAAAATACTGGTGGCTGGCTGGTGGCCGGTGCTAAACTGGTGTGAGAAAAAAATACTGCTGGCTGGGAGCCAGCCAGCCGAACAAGGTGAAAGTTCGCAGCATCGTGATTGGATTCGACTATTCGAGTCCGATCGCGTGCGGGCGGCACTGGTACAGCAGCAGCGGGGACGGACGGACATTTATGCCGTGCTTGACCCACAAAGGCGCGGCCGGCCTTGCGCTGTGCCACTGAGAGCAAAGTTAACAATAGTTAATTAGTTAATAAGTACAATTGTTGTCTTTTATTTATATCGGTAGTGCTGCGTCCGACCCGCTTCTTCACCTCCGGACGGACGTGGCTCGCTCTCCTCCACTCGCTCGCCTTATCCCCTACTCATTCGCGTTATCCTCATCCACTTGCCCCACCGGAGCACTGCCCGCTCCATACGGAGACGCTCGTCGCCGCTCCCTCCCGAGCCGCTCGCGGCGCCGCCCCACCCGAGCCATGCGCCCCCCGCCTGAGCCTCGCGCCCCTGCTCGCGGTAGCAATGAGTGGCTCGCCAGCGCCGCCCTCGTGCTAGGCCGCTCGCCAGCGCACACCCTCTCGAGCTGCTCGCGCGGTGCCACCCCTGCCCCCACCCCACGGACCGCATCGGCGCCGCCCCTTTCCCGGTGCCAACCGTGTCTGCCCGCACTCCTCCGACCCCTCCCCGGCGGCCCCTGCATCCGCCCCAACCCCTCTGACCATCTCGGCACAGAAGTACGGCTAGGGCGGGTCCAGCGCTCGACGGCAACCGCGGACGGGCGCTCACGGCTCCACCAGCGGCGGTGGTGGCGGTGGTCAGTGGAGCCCCCACCCCAGCACCAGCGCAGCTCCTCGCGACCCTAGCCGAAGCTCCTGCCAACGCCAAGCACCCTTGCATCCAGATCTGGGCGTGAAGGTCACATCGGCAGGCAGGTGGCGATGACATCCCATTCAGATCAAAGCGGCAGCGGCGAAGCCACCAGGTCAGGATAAAGCTCGGCGGTGGGCTAGACGCGACTGCTAGCCTGGGCACTAGTCGCATGCAGCTGCAAGGGGGGCTGGATGCGACTGCCGGCCTGGTGGCCCCTGCTATCGGCCATGGAGGCTGGGCCGGCTGCTGCCGACCAAGGCAGCCACCTCGAGCTGGGCGCAGGTCTGGATGTGGTTGCTGGCATGGCCGCTGCCGAGGCTGGGGCCGACAGGCTGGACGTGACTGTCGGCAGTGATGACGCCACTCCCTGAGTCTACTCGCACTGATGGATCTCTATATTCATCTAGTCAGTAAGATTCTCTTTTTTATACTTAATTCTTTCATACTCATCCATCCTCTATATCATTCTCTAACCACTCTATCCACTGTGGGACCAACTTATCACTTTATCTAAATATATTCATGTGTGATCTAGTTTTGAAGGATTTATTGAGACGAATTTAATGGTGAAATCAAAATTTAATTTGGATTTTTGGTTTGTGAGTTATAGCGTTTTTTCTTTTGTTTAGCTAGTGGGGCCCGCCACCATAGAGTATAGAGTAAGCACAGTACCACTCTAAATATAGAGTGAGAGAAAGGATAGAGTATCGTTTTAGAGTACCCAGTGCAGCAGTTTTTACTCTATATTCGTACTCTAAAGCTTCATAGTATCGTTTTAGAGTACCCACTGCGGGTAGTCTGATACTGAAACATATAATACTTCTTTGCTGCAACAATAGGTTATCTTATGTTGCAGTAATTGTTCCATGTTGTTGCAGCAGTTTGTTTGGTGTTGTTGTTATAATATGTTCATGGTTCAGCTGCTCCATCCTAATGTTTTAGTTGTTGTTCTTTGTTGTTGCAATAATATGTTCATGGTGTTTGAACTTCTTCATCCTAATGTTGCAGTTTTTGTCCCTTTTGTTGTTGTAATATACATATTCATGGTGCTTCAACTGCTTCAACCTATTTGTTGCAATCATTTATTCGATGTTGTTGTAATAACATGTTCACAGTATTTCAACTTATCTTAATATTGCAGTGGCAAGTGGGGGGCGAGCTAGGGGCGGGCCGTGGGGGCGAGCTGGCGGCGGGTGTGGAGACGGGCTGTGGGGGCGAGCTGGGGGCGCGCTCTTCGCGAGCGGCAAGCGTGAGGAAATGGGCAGAGAAGAGAAACGGAGGGAGCAGCGTGGTTAGGTGGATTTACGGACGGGGTTCGAGGTTGCAGTGCATGTTAAGACTAGCCGCAGTGGGTACTTTAAAACGATACTCTAAAGCTTTAGAGTATAAATATAGAGTAAAAACTGCTGCACTGGGTACTCTAAAACGATACTCTATCCTTTCTCTCACTCTATATTTAGAGTAGTATTGTGCTTAGTCTATACTCTGTAGCGACGGACCCCACTAGCTAAACAAAGGAAAAAAATGATATAACTCACAAACCAAAAATCCAAATTAAATTTCGATTGCACCATTAAATTCGTCTCAATAAATCCTTTAAAACTAGATCACACATGGATATATTTAGATAAAGTGACAAGTGGGTCCCACGGTGGATAGAGTGGATAGAGGATGATATAGAGGATGGATGGGTGCGGAAGAATTGAATATAAAGAAGAGAATCTTACTGACTAGGACGTATAGAGGATGAATATAGAGGTCCATGAGGGCAGATAGTCTCAGCAGCAACAGAGCAGCAGGCGCAAGCGCGGAGCTAGGCACGCGTGAGCTCGCGAGCCACGCCTGAGCAGCAGCCGGCATGCGAGTAGGCGATCAACAGCACACATGGGCAGGGCCCTGTTTAGTTTTCAAAAATTTTACAAAATTTTTTAGATTCCCTGTCACATCGAATCTTTGAACACACGCATAAAGTATTAAATATAGATAAAAAATAAAACTAATTATATAGTTTAAACGAAATGAACGAGACGAATCTTTTAAGTCTAATTAGACCATGATTGAACACTAATTACCAAATAACAACAAAACTTGCTACAATATTATTTTGTAAAAATTTTCGAATCTAAACCAGCCCCCGGTGTCCAGACGCGAGCAGCGTGCGTACCCTTTCCCATCTAACGAAGTACGGGCCCCACGGCGGGACCCAGCGGTCAAAGCGGCAGGTGCCACACGGCTTCATGCGCTTGGCCACACCGCTCGTCAGGAGCAAGCACGCCCGACGGGTCAGGAGCTGAGCGGCTAGGGGTGTGTTCAGTTTCTTCAAAGTTCCAAAATTTTTATAAAATTTTCTGTCAAATTTTTGGATGTATGTATAAAGTATTAAATATAAGTAAAAAATTTAACTAATTACATAGTTTAGTTGTAAATCACAAAATGAATCTTTAGAACCTAATTAGTATATGATTTGATATTAATTGTCAAATACAAACGAAAGAGTTACTATACTTTTAAAAATTTTACAGAGACAACTAAACACACCTAGGCCTAACAAGGCAAATAGCTGCAGGCGCACACAAGCATAGCAGCACGGCACCGTCCGGGCGCCCACGTAAGGCCCGTTTGGTTAGATTTTGTTAAAGTTTAATTTCCATCATATCAATATTTTTTAAATGCATGGAGTACTAAATGTAGACTAATTGTATGTACGGGGGCGTTCGGCTGAAATTATAAGCCGGCTGAAAAACACTGTTGGCTGATTTTTTGTGAGAGAAAAATATTGTTTCGGCTGAAAAAACAAGCTGAATAAGATGGATTATAAGCCAGATGAACAGGGCGTACGTCGGCACAGATTAGGAGTAATTTACGAGACGAATCTATTAAGCCTAATTAGTTCAAGATTGGAAACTTTTTGTCAAATAAGACGAAAGTGCTACAGTATTTGTTAAACTTTAACACCCAAACCAAACACCCTCTAAATTTTGTATTATTATTTGGTATCATATCTTGCATGGTTCTCTCTATTTCTTCTCGTATACACGATATAATACGAGAAAGGAAAGAAAAACGTAGAATAATGTTGTACTTATCTATCATCGTTGGTTGAACAAATTTTATTAAATAATAATAAAAAATGCTATAGAAATATTTCTTCAAAGTTTAAGAAGTCCCTTTGTCCGATTTGAGGAGGAGAGAGAAAGAAAATGATTCGTGGGATGAAACGTTTGGACGCTGTTTCCAGCCTTTGGAAACCGGACGACACTATGCGTTGAGGGGGAGAAAGTTTCATCGATGGATCCCATTCCCATGCTCCAGAGACCTCCGGGCGGCGCACAAACGGCTGGGACGAAGGCTTCCTCGCATGCGCCGTAGCCACCAGGTACCGCGACGCCGATGTCTACCCCCGCAGCTTCGTCACCGGTGTCGCCGCCGCCTCCGCCTTCCGCCTCAGCGCCACCACGGGTTCCGCTGGCGCCGAGGTCCGCCACCGGTTCCGTCCTCGGCCAGCCCTCCGTGCCCGTGCGTGGCTACCAGCCCTCACCCAGGCGGCTCCGCGAGCGAGGCCACCGCTGGATCCTCACTCCACGGGCGGCGGCATTCGGATGCGGAAGCGGAAGGAGTAGCTTGCGGCGGCCGCATGCGGATGCGCATCGTTCGGGCGTGTTCTACTTCAGTTGGTGTGTGCGGGCCTTCGATTGACTGAATGCATGTATTTTTTTAACAACTGAATGCATGTTGTTGTTTGCTTGAATCTAGATGCATGTGATCGGCAATTCAGCATGCAGTGAATCTGGAAGGTTATAATTTCGGTGATAAGCTGTGAAATCTTTTGGCATACTCGAATTATGGTGTGGTTGGCTGTATCCTTTCTGCAAGAGGCTACACAGTTCGATGCCACATTTGGTCACAACACAGGGTGTGTTTAGTCCGCTGAAAAGGGTGAAAAAAAAAGTAATGTAGCACGTTTTGGTTTTATTTGGTAAATAGTGTCCAACCGTTGACTAATTAGGTTCAAAACGTTCGTCTCGTAAAGTACAACCAAACTGTACAATTAGTTTTTGATTTCATCTACATTTAGTACTCCATGCATGTATCGTAAGTTTGATGTGACGGAAAATCTTTTTTGGAATAGTACGTTTTTTGTGGAACTAAACACAGCCACAGTATACTAATTAAATGTTAGATCTAGCCTATGAAATTGTGAAATAAATCTGTGTATTGAGAGACCCTGTTTTATTCTTGGTTTCATGTCTTAAAAACTAAGAGATGAAACCTTTGGCTGAGACTGGCCTAGCTACTTGATCGTAACTCCAATCCAAACAGCCCATGTTCATGCTTGTCTCTGGGTACATGCATGTATTTGCAGCTTTTTTTATTTCCACTCATATATGACTAAAATGTTGACCGGTGATCGTATATGGAGACTCATAGTTTGGAGGTGGAACTAAAATAGACAAAACGGGATATCATTATTAACAGAAGAAAACGTACACATGCATGGTTGGTGGTACTACTGTCACGTTCACAACTGGGGCACGAGTTTTTAATTTCCAAAGATCGCTTGATTCCAAATCTCTGGACCCATCCAACATTGTATATAGAAATGTGGCAACAGGGATCACTGGTTGCTAGCGGTCCGCGACACGGGCATCTCGCACTCCTGCCACATCGCATCCCTCCAAACCCGCCATAAAATTATCTCCAACAACAAACCCACCATAAAATAGCCCCAACCTTTGCGTCCGTGCTCCAATTGTGAAAAGGACTCGAGCAAGCGCGCAGGTGGTGGTGCGATCTAACCACAAACCAGGCTGCCGGCCGGACATGGGTTTGCATGCGCAGGATCCAGGATTCGTCGTGCCCGTGATGCGCGGGGCGGCGAGACGGATGACCCCGCACCGCAGCCGCAGGGCGCAGCAGGCTGGAGAACCTCGCCATGCATGGCTGCCCACCGGCGGCGGCACAGGGCACGCTCTCAACTGGACGCGTGCTGCTGCTGCTGGTCGTACACGTGAGTTGGCTCGGCCAGGCGCCGGGCGCACGGTGCAGCCGTCGCGACGTGCACCATGGACCAGCACAACCAGCTGCATGCGCGACATCTTAATATTTCTGTCGTGTCTATATCTCTCCAGATTCATTCCGCCCATGGTTTCTTCGATCCTACCTGTCCTGGTCCTGGCGAGCTCCGTTGGTCCCGGCGGTCGTCTACTCTGATGTGTGGATTAGTGGACACCACGGCCGCCGCTGCGAGTGGTTTGAGTACGAATCTACGGTGGCCCATGTAGTTCCAATATACACCACCGTCCGTTTTCAAATCAGAGGATGTTTTGGTTTTACTAAATACAATGCTTTTGTTATGTATTTATAGACATAGCATATATCTAAGTGCATAGCTAGAACAATATATCTAGCCAAAACATCTTATAATTTATAACAACTGATTTATTTTTGAAGTTTCTAGTTCCAATAATATACAAGATGTAATTGTTTTTTTAGGTGGGTGACACGGGTCGCGCCCCAACCACATTGTCGCCGGTCTCCTCCCTCTCCTCTCATTCCGATGTCGCTGCCTGAGCTTACCAATGGGTGCCCGTACGGCGAGGCAGGCCCCCTAAACCCTCTCCTCCAATGTTTTTCCTCCTCGCTCGTCCTTGGCCACTGGTTGCCATGGCTGGTGGTGGCATGGTTGTGCAGTCAAGGAGCCAATCGGCGTGCGGGATGGTCAGATCTATGCTCCACCGTCACGGGTCCATGCACTTCTCCGTCACGGATCTATGCTCTTTTTGTTCTCTGCAATTCTTTGGTACAGACTCGCCCAGACATACAGGCGCAAATGTTGGCGGCGTCGCTAGAAGCTCACACGGTGCAGGGGCGACATTGGCGAGGCTCTCTTTCCCTGGCCTCAATGCATCTACCATCCCTTCCTCCTTGCGCCCGCTCTTGGTGACAACCACGCCAGGGGCTAGGCGTCTCAGGGCTTGACTAATCCACCTGTTGGGAGAATTAACTCCGTCCAAAAAACTCAAGCCTAAACTTTGGAGTACAAAAAATATAAAAGTATCCTAACGAAATTCACTTGCAGGGAAAAGTATAGCGAAAGATGTATTTTGACTTCGTCGTCAAGAATTCAACTTCGCCTATTGACTTCGTCGTCCAGAATTCAACTTCGCCTATTGACTTCGTCGGCAAGAATTCAACTTCGCCTATTGACTTCGTCGGCAAGAATTCAACTTCACTTATTGACTTCGTCGGCAAGAATTCAACTTCGCCTATTGACTTCGTCGTCAAGAAATCAACTTCACTTATTGACTTCGTCGGCAAGAAATCAACTTCACTGGACAGAGTAGACGAAGAGCAAGAAATAATCGGAAGAACAAGTTCATTGAAGAAAAGAAGATTGAACGTGAAAAAGAAGACTGAATCAAGAAGAAATGACTACTTCGCTCTTACCTAGATGAAGGGTTGTAAATGTTTTAGTCAGGGGTAAAATAGTCATTTCATGTAAAATACGAAGGCTAGGGCCCTATAAATACCCCTCTGACATGTATGGCAAGATCATGAAATGAATACAATTTTGCACATAACTTTGTCTTGTCTGAAATGTTTTTGATGATTGTGTGAATTGTGTCATCTGACCTGAACTTTTCACCCAACATCTGGCGTCCACCGTTTGTGTGTGCATTCAAAGATCCTAGCGACCACAAGAAATCAAATGGCAAGACCAAACAAGAAGGTCATCAACAGGGCAACTGAAGATGTTCCACTTGGCGAAGACCAAGGTCTTACAAAAGATGTTTCACAAGATGCAAATTCTTCAAAAACAAGCGAAACTGAAGAACAAAGACTCAAAGAACTTGAAGAACAAGTTTTAAGAAAACAAAAAGAACTTGAAGAATGTCACGCAAGAGCACGATAAAAGACACTCAAACAAAGAATAGAAGAAGCCGAACCTACCCTCCGCAATTTAAACGAGCAACTGCAAAATGCAAATTATGAAATTATAAATCAAGAAGAATCGCACCCGGTAACAAGAATCTCTCAAGAGAGAAACAACCAAAAAATCATTCATATCAATCGATACAAGCTCCCCACTATCAACAAACTTGCAGTTAGCTCAATGGCCTATAGGGTATAAATTCAACATGATACCAACATTTGATGGTGAATCAGACCCAAGGCAGTTCTTAATGAGTTTTGAAGCCGCAGTAATTGCCAGAGGTGGGGACGAAACTACACTTGCAAAGTCACTTGTCATGGCAGTCAAAGGTCTAGCACAACATTGGTATTCATCCCTAAAAGCAAAATTCATATATTCATGGGAACAACTAAAGCCAAATCTGCTTGTTGACTTCTAAGGATGTCAACCAACTGGTCTTACAGACATAGATTTATTCAACTGCAAGCAACAGCCCAAAGAACCTCTAAATCAATATTACAAGAGATTCATTCAAATCAAATCTTAAATCACAAATATCCCAGACGAAGTTGTCATAATTGCAACAATCAAGGGACTTCGGGCAGGACAATGTGCAGCACACCTTACTCGAGAAAAACCAACTTCACTTGCTCATCTTTACGAGGAAATCCAAAAATACTGCAAATCCGATGAAGATTACAGAAAAAAGAATCGAGGAAGAAAACAGCTTTAGAAATCAAAACAAAAAGCAGCAATTTTCATCTCCCAGAGCAAAACAACTATAAGCGAAGACACTTCAGCCAAGTCAATCAAGTTGAAAACAGCAATTCAACCATTGAAAGCAATTTTCCACCTCAAAATCAATACAACAGTCAGTACAACGAAAGGACATTCGAAAGAGGTGGCTTCAACGCAAGAGGAAGAGGAGGACGAGGAAGAGGAAGAACACCCCTAAGACCGGAAGACATGTATTGCATCATTCACGGCAAAGGGGCTGGACACACATAAAAATGTATCCGAAAGTAAAGAAAAGCATCGAAGAAACACAAGAAGAGAACAAAATATCAAGTCAATCAAAAGCTGTCAACCATATGATTCAAGGCCAACAAAACTCCTATTACCCAATTCAATTTGGACACTCACAAGCAATGATTCCAGGCCCATCACCATCATATAGCTATGGACCAGTAGCAATTTATGATCCAAACCAATGGAGGCAAAATCAACAATAAATAAATTTTCAACAATTATAGCCCGAATTCTCTGTGGCAAATAGCAATCCACAAGAAAACAACAAACAAGACAACTCTCTATCAACTTCAATGGCAAGCAAAGAAAGAATCATGACAATCATTGGAGGAAATATAATTAATCATGAAAACAGCAATCAAAAGAAGAATTACTTTCGAAGAGTAAACTTTATTTTAACAGAAGGACCATACAAAAATACAATATGGTATCATCTACCAATCACATTTTTAGAAAAAGATTTGCAATTGAAAGACTATCCACACATGGATGCATGGTAGTTGAAGCAAATATTGACGGATGGGCTATCTTAAAAATTCTAGTTGATGGTGGAAGTTCTACAGACATTATATTCACAACAACAATCGATGCCATGAAAATTGATCGCAAACTTCTAGGAAGAGCTGAACACCCACTCTACGGCTTCGGTGGAAAGCCAATTCACTCAATAGGAAGAATAGTTCTTCCTGTATTATTTGTAACAGTAAGCAATGCAAGAACAGAACAAATTGCATTTGATGCGGTGGACATTCATTATCCCTATAACGCACTTTTTGGAAGGGGAACTTTGAATGCATTTGAAGCAGTAATAAGCTACTCTTACTTATGTATGAAGATGCCTACGATAAATAGAGTTATCACAGTTCATGGAGATCAAACTGAAGCAAGAAACATTGAAAAAGAATACACTCCTAGTCAGAAAAATGTTCATACAATCAAAGATGAAGAGAAAGATGAAACAAAAAATGCGAAGCCATAAGCAAAAGCTCAAGCTGTCGAAGAAACAAAAAAAGTGCCTCTTGACTCATTAGTCCTAGACAAACAAGTAATCATAAGGACAAGACTTTCTTAAGAAGAAGAAAACAAACTCATAGAATTTATTCGAAGCAACAAAGATGTCTTCGCATGGACGTCTAATGATTTAGGAGTGAGCAGAGATATAATTGAGCACAAACTCGACATCAATCCAAATTTTAGACCCAAAAAGTAGAAACTGAGAAAGTTAGCTGAAGACAGAATACAAGCTGCAAAAGCAGGAGTCCAAAGATTGCTAGATGCTAAAGTCATAAGAGAGGTCCAATTTACAACTTGGCTAGCAAATATTGTTATGGTCAAGAAAAAGAACGGAAAATTGCGAATGTGTATCGATTTTACAGATCTCAACAAACCATGCCCAAAAGACAATTTTCCACTACCAAGACTCGACACACTAGTTGATCAGGTAGCTGGAAGTAAAATGATAAGTTTCCTAGATTGTTTCTCAGGATATCATCAAATTTAGATGAGAAAAGAAGATAAAGAATTTACAAGTTTCATCACACCATTTGGAACATACTGCTTTGTAAGAATGACAGAGGGGCTTCGCAATGCAGGAACAATATTTGTCAGGATGACTTCAACAGTGCTAAAAAGTCAGATTGGCAAAAATTTGCTAGCTTATGTCGATGACATAGTTGTCAAGAGCAAGAAAAGACAAGATCATATTCAAGACCTCCAAGAAATATTCTCAAATTTGAGAAAAGGAAATTTAAAACTAAACCCCAAAAAATGTACCTTCAGAGTACAGAAAGAAAAAATCTTAGGCTGCATTGTATCAGCAAAAGGGATAGATCCAAACTCAGACAAAGTTCAAGCAATTTTGAATATGAGAATTCCTGAAAACATAAAAGATGTTCAATAATTGACTGGAAGACTTCAGCTTTAAACAGATTCATCTCAAAATCAGCAGAACGAAGCCTACCAATATTTCAGGCACTCAAAGGATCCAAAAGAGACTTCGTCTGGGGACCTTCGCAGCAACATGCATTTGAAGAAATAAAAAAGTATCTACTACAGCCAAACACATTGATTTTACCAACACCAGGAGCAGATTTGATATTATATGTCTCAGCCACAGAAACAGCAGTAAGTGTAGTACTAGTCCAAGAACAAGAAACAAATCATTCAAAACAGTAAGTATCAGTCTACTATGTTTCAGAAGCATTATCTGGGTCAAAATTATACTATTCTGAGATTGAGAAAATCATATACACAGTTTTAACATCATCAAGAAAGTTGAAGCACTACTTTCAGGCCCACAAAATCAGAGTTCTCATAAATTACCCTCTGAAAGAAGTATTATAAAGTTGCAGAACAACAGGAAGATTAGAAAAATGGGCAGCAGAATTATCTCAACATTTCATAAAGTTTGAAAAGAGAACATCAATAGAATCTCAAGTTCTAGCAGACTTCATAGCAGACTGGACACCCTCCCAAAGTTCAAGCGAAGAAAAGAAGCAACCAGAATAGACAATATATTGCGATGGCGCATGGGGCTTCGCAGGGGCTGGAGCAGCTGCAATAATTACCTCGCCTTCAGGCATAAAGATGAAATATGCTACAAGACTAGAATTTCAATGTACAAACAAAATAGCAGAATACGAAGCCGTTTTACTGGGACTTCGCAAAGCAAAAGCAATGGGAATCCAAAGATTAGTAATCAAAACAGATTCGCAAATTGTAGCATGACACATTGAAAAAGACTATAAAGCAAGAGACCTAGAATTAGCAAGATACTTGCAATTTCTCAGAGATCAAGAAAAATATTTTGAAGGTTTCACAGTCAAAACATCTCAAGAAATGACAATTCAGATGCCGATGAACTAACAAAAGCTGCAGCACAAAATACAAGCATCCATCAAAATGTTTTCAATCAAATCTTGAAACAAGCATCCATCAAAGCAGTGCAAGTTACCCCAAAGAAGTCCATATAATACAAATTGAAGATTGGAGAGCCCCAATCATGGCTTACCTTCGTGGGCAATATGAGCCTGAAAGCGAAGTCAATGACATAAGAATGAAGCAAAGAACAAGAAATTACAAGATCATCAACAATCAGGTATGCAAACAAGGAATATGTGCACCATTACTCAAATGTATATCAGCAGAAGAGGGGAAAAGTTACTATTAGAAATACACGAAGGAATTTACGGCACACATCCTGGAGCAAGTATAATGACAGGAAAAGTATTTTGTCAGGGATTTTATTGGCCATCAGCCCAAAACGACAGCAAATAAATTGTCAAATCTTGTCATAATTGCTAAATATCTACAAGCAAAACAAAGGCTCTAGCTACAAATTTACAAATAATAGAACCAACTTGGCCATTGGCAAGATGGGAAATTGACATCATTGGAAAATTACCTGCAGCACAAGGAAACCTTCAATATGCAGTAGTAGCAGTGGAATATTTCACTAAGTGGATCGAAGCTAAACCAGTGATAAACATGTCATCATTCACAATGAAGAAATTTCTTTGGCAAAACATCATTTGTCGCTTTGGAGTTCCAAAGCACATAACAGTAGATAATAGAACTCAATTTGACAGCCAATATTTCAGAGAGTATTGTGAAAGCTTGAAAATTTAACTATGTTTTGCATCAGTAAAACACCCACAGTCAAACGGTACAGTTGAACGAGCAAATGAAATCATATGCACAGGAATATCAAAATGCCTAGTGGGGCTGCCCAAAGGCAAATGGGTGGATGAGTTACCTAAAGTTGTTTGGGTACACAACACTATAGTTCAAGACCAACAACTTCACCCCCCTTCAAATTACTTTATGGAGAAGAAGCAATGACGCCTAAAGAGATACAATTTCAAAAACCAAGAACAAATATCGAAATAATAAATGAAGACCAACAAATGACAAGCAAAGACTTACTAGAGGAAGAAAGAATGAAAGCGATCCAGAATCTTGAGAAATATCAGAAGAAAACAAAAAGTTGGTACAATAAGAAAGTTAAACCAAGATAATTATCACCAGGAGACTTCGTCTTGAAAAGAAAAAAAATGAAGACACAGTCGAAAAGTTTCAGCAAAAATGGGAAGGACCATATCTCATCATAAAAACTAACAAGCCATGAGCATTTCACCTAGCAGATATGAGTGGGAAGGAAATTGATCACACATTCAACATTCAAGACCTACGAAGATACTACCCCTAGAATTTATTTTTATTTTTGTACAAAATAGATTAGCTTTTATATTTTAAAAAATTTCAATTCAAATGTAAACGAGTTACACTTTTTTTCCACTCAGGGGAAACCCTTCGTAGGGTGAGTGGTTTTTTAACGAGGCAGTCTCCATTATAAATTCTCATCGAAGTATAAATGAGAAAACTAGTTCCCCTAAAAATAATCCTATTAAAGGCCGAAGAGTATATTTAAAATATACTCATGCATCGACAAAACAACCAAAGTAGGTGGCATTATATATATATATATAATTCACTAAGGTGAATTTTGATTTCAAAA
The DNA here is from genome assembly GCA_038087645.1 of Saccharum hybrid cultivar R570. NCBI lineage: Eukaryota > Viridiplantae > Streptophyta > Magnoliopsida > Poales > Poaceae > Saccharum > Saccharum hybrid cultivar. The sequence goes on along the minus strand of JAQSUU010000043.1, from coordinate 8,964,212 downwards.
ATGAATTCTGCATCTTGTCTTCGCCAAAAAGAGCGAATAGCATTTTCAAATTCACTAAGGTGAATATTGACTTCAAAAATGAAGTCTGCATGTTGTCTTCGCCAAAAAGAGCGAATAACATTTTCAAAATCACTAGGGTGAATATTGACTTAAAAATGAAGTCTTCGTGTTGTCTTCGCCAAAAAGAGCGAATAGCATTTTCAAATTCATTAGGGTGAATTTTGACTTCAAAAATAAAGTTTACATGTTGTTTTCGTCAAAAAGAGTGAATAACATTTTCAAATTCACTAAGGTGAATTTTAACTTCAAAAATAAAGTATGCATGTTGTTTTCGCCAAAAAGAGCGAATAGCATTTTCAAATTCACTAAGGTGAATTATTGACTTCAAAAATGAAGTCTACATGTAACCTTCGCCAAAAAGAGTGAATAATGTTTTCAAATTCACTAAGGTGAAATTCGACTTCACAAAAAAAAATAAACGAAGTCTACGCTTCGCCTTCGCTAAAAAGTGAGGGGACGGTGTTTTTAAATTCACTAAGGTGAAATTTGATAAAAAACGAAGTCTACGCTTCGCCTTCGCTAAAAAGTGAGAGAACGGTATTTTCAAATTCACTAAGGTGAAATTTGACAAAAAAACGAAGTCTACGCTTTGCCTTCGCTAAAAATGAGGGGACGGTGTTTTTAAAATTCACTAAGGTGAAATTTGACAAAAAACGAAGTCTACACTTCGCCTTCACTAAAAAATAAGGGGACGGTGTTTTCAAATTCACCAAGGTGAAATTTGACAAAAAAAAATAAAATCTACACTTCACCTTCGCTTAAAAAAAGTAAGGGGACAACATTCTTTTCGTATAATAAACCATATTGCACAAAAAATATATGTGCCTCCCAAACCACAATATTATACAAATACACGCACAAATAACGCATTATTATGTCAACAAATGTGCATAACAAATATTTTCTGAAGTAACAACAGCTGCTGCTTCATCAATCAAATCCTCAACAACCCTATCTAAAACATGATCCACCTCCGAACTAAGATAACCTTCGAAAACATAGCTCGACGAAGCACTTGAACACGAAGGCTGAAAACACAAAAAAATAATACCATTAAAATTTGCTTTACAAATGTCTCCCCATCACAACAAAAGCACAAATACCTAAGAAAATTTGATGTAATCAACAACACGAGGCAAACATCTCTTATTTTCATTAATAGAAAATTCAGTTTTAAATTCTAGAAACAAGCACATCCTATCAGAAAAAATATATGAAAAAAACGGACACAACAAAATTTATGTTCGCTTACGTTTAACAAATGCATAAAAAGAAGGTTTTGCCTCTTTAGTAGCATACTCCAACCACAAGGTAGGCTCAGCGACGAAGTTACCTTTACACATTAACAAAGGCATAACCATAACTTCATCCTGCCCAAATTCAACATTTACAAAATATTAAAAGTTTTCAAATCCTCATCCCTCAAATCTAAATTCTAAACTATGACAAACTAAAGTACATGATCACGAGCATCATCATCACTCGCTCTCTCTTGTTCAAGTCTTTCTTGCCTCATTTCAGCCTCCACATCAGAAGCAAGTCTCTTTTCAAGCTGCTACAACAAAGCAAAATAATAAAACAGATAAGAAAACTACACGAAAAAACAATGAACCAAAATCACATATAGATAACTTACTTTTTCCATCTTTTGCTTAGCTTTCATAAAAACATGTTCCTTCCACCTTGATTCTAGTATTCATGAAAATATTTCTTACAAAGCATTTGAGTACGAGAGAAAACTTGGTTAAGAGATTTCACTAACGGAAACTTGTAACTTTGGTCGTACAATTTCTCGTACAAAGGATCATTAGCCTACTTCATCAAATGAAAAAGTGCACAAGTTGAATACATGCAACTCAAATCAGCAGAAGTCTGTAAAACAATGGGCAGATCTTTATATTGACGGCAGAGCCAAGCAAAGAACGGATCGAATTCTCCAAGCTCCCAACGAGGATCTTCTGGCTTCGCACCAAATTTATCATAGCAATTTTTACAAAGTTCTCACAAGCGATTGCACTTATCATGAAAATTCTAATCTTTTTCAGAAGATTTTTTCTTAAGATAATTCTTTTCTCTCAAAACTTTTTCAAGATCTTTTCTCAAATTGTCACAATCTTCAATCTTCGCTTCAAGTTTAGCTCCAACAGAAATATATTTAGACTCCATATTATGAAGAGCTTCAACCGTCTCTATCCTCTCTTTCTCCTTAGCAGCAAGTTGAGACTTCAAAGATTTAATCTCTTCAACTAAACTTTTTTCGCAAAGTGCTGTATTTTTAGCATCACCCTCAATCGATTTACGCAAACTCCTTTGCAAAAGTGCATTCTACAAAAAAAAACAAAAACATTTGCATACGCAGTCAAAAATATATTACAAACCAAAATAAGAAATCTAAATCAAAATTACACAATAAAGTCAAAACACTCGAACCTTGTAAATCATGGAAACACTAGCATCTGCCAACTCAAGCGAAGATTTACCAATAAGTTCGGCCTCTGCATCAGGAACTGCGAAGACATCATCAATGCACTTTGACAGCTTTAATTCTGGCTTCTTCGGCATAATACGAAGTTTATCCAAATCAATCCCAATAAATTTGAAAGTATCTAAATTCACACCCTGAGCCTGACAGTATTCCATACAACGTTTGTAAGCTTCAAGATCTACCCTATCAGGAATAGTTTCCAAAGCTTCAGCCGGAGTCATAGGTTCCTGAGCAACTTCTTTCATTTTTTCAACATCCACAGTTGTCTCTCTTTGAGAAGAAGAATCAGGGAAAAATTTCTCTGCGAAGATAAAAAAATTATAAGAAAATAAAAACAAAAAAAACACGCAACAATAAGATAAAATCACCTGTAGAAACACCCTTTTCCAGCTGGTAAGATACCCTCTCACCAGTATTCACATTAATAGTAGACTCAGAAAGACGAGAGGCACGGTCATGTTCAGCCTCCTCGTCATGAACTTCATCATTAGATTCATCGAAATCAAGGGCAAAAGTTGTAGTACCCTTAATTTTTCCTATCTTCGCACCAGGCATAGCACCTTCAGAAAACACTCTTCTGACTAAGAACTGCAACATCTTGCTCTACCCGCACAACATTTTCTATCACAACTTGGGTTACATTTTCTGTAACTTCACCACCTAAGTGAGCATCTCCTCCAGATGAAATCACAACACCCATCCCGTCACCAAAATTCCCTGCACCATCCCGAGGAGTTTCAATAGAAAATCTTTGAGAGGATAGCCCAGCAGTTTCCTGCGAAGCCAACACCTCACCTTCTTCTTGTGACCCAACAACAGTGGCAGTCATAGTCATCGGAGAAGAAACTGGATTAATTGGATCAGGAAAAGTATCTTCGCCAACATTTTGTTGTGACGAAGACAAAATAGCTTCAGCAACACCACCATGGGAAATGTTGGCCATCAAATTCTGAAAATAGTCATCAAGTGGAGTCAACATAGGAGGAGTCAACCCACTAGAATCAAAAACTAAACTAAACATTCACACCTCATCATCACAAGACATTTTCTTGAAAGCTTAATCAACAAAATTTTCTGACACATCAGAATCAGAAAATCTAGCAGTCTTCGCTTTCTTTTTTTGAAACTTTTTTAGTAAGCGGAGCCCCACCTCTCTTTTTTCTGGTAATATTATTAATACTAAGCTTCACACTTCTAGTATAGGCCGGAGTTGACCTTTCACCATATTCTATCTAAGCAGTATCAAAAATTCTATTCATTCTCTTATAATCTGAGCCAAGGATTTTATCCATCAAATCTTTCTCTTTCTTCAAAAATTTACCAAGAATCTCAACAACTTTAATTTCAACAGCAGAAACAAAATCTTTGTCTTTAGTATATTTCTTTGGACGAAAAACTTCATTATCCGGAAATATATAAGTTTTTTCTTTGACCAACTTTTCATGAAATCGAACAAAGCCTCAATCTTTCTTTAAAGGCCAAATTCGAGCAGTAATATACTCTTCGCAAAAATCTCGGGCACTTTGCATACTTACAGCAAGCTTATAAAACTTCTCACAAGATTTAGAACTTCTCGAACTTTGAAATTCAGGCTTGCAGTCAAAACTGTTCTTGTGCATTCTTGCAGCCAAAAGGATATCTTTTAACAACTCTGTTAGCTTGATTTTTTCATCGACCAGAGGAACTTTATGATAAAACCAATAGCGGTAACAATTTTTAACCCACTTATTTTTCGAAGCAGGAGTTATCTGTTTAGCACCGCGAGCTTGCTTAAAACTACAGCATCCAAAATATTTGATGACACTTTTTTCATCAACCATTTTACTTCGAAATTGAGTATGCATCTCATGAATAGAACAAAAAAAACTCCAATATTCAGATTTCCTCTCTGTGATTTTACTACCCAAATAAAAAGAGCGATTTTAGCCATACCATTTGAAGTCAAGTGATGCATCTTAATATTATAAGCTTTCAGAATTTCCTCAATAAAATCTTGGCATGGCATACGAAGATCAGCTGTAAAATGATCATGAAATACAACACATTCATCAGGTTCTGTCCTAGGAACTGTCTCATTTTGCGGAGGCAACCTAACATCCGCCTTTTCAAGCATTCTATTTTTAATCATCCACTGCAATTCAGACTCATCAAATAATGACTTGCCAAAGTTTAGAGATTTCGTATCATCACCAACAAGTTTTGACTCCGATACAGAAACATTAGATAAATCTTCATCAGAAACAGATTGTTCAGATTCAGCTAGCGAATTTTCAAAAGCATTCTTCTCTATATCTGACATCTAAATACAAAAATATAAATATATAAATAAATAATAATAAGCATACGAAAGTATAGAACATAACAAAACTAAAAAACATCAACCTCAGGAAAATTACCTTCGCGACAAAAAGAAACAAAGGAACAAAGTGGCTTCGAATAAAATCGACTTCGCGGCAACAAAAATTTCAGCAGCACCTCCCCGTCTTCGATTACGTACCCAAAAGGGGATACAACGCAGTATATATAGGCGGCTTCAGGAATTAACCGTTAAAAAACACTGTTCATAACATAACGGTCATAAACGGTCAACTCCAAAGTTCGGGACGGTGTTTTTTGTGACTTCGCTTTAAAAATTTAAAATTCACGAATTTCAGACCTTTGGAGTAGCCTTCATTCGCGAGGGGCTACTGTTGGGAGAATTAACTCTGTCCAAAAAAACTCAAGCCCAAACTTTGGAGTACAAAAAATATAAAAGTATCCTAATGAAATTCACTTGCAAGGAAAAGTATAGCGAAGGATGTATTTTGACTTCGTCGTTAAGAATTCAACTTCGCCTATTGACTTCGTCGTCAAGAATTCAACTTCGCCTATTGACTTCGTCGGCAAGAATTCAACTTCGCCTATTGACTTCGTCGTCAAGAAATCAACTTCACTTATTGACTTCGTCGTCAAGAAATCAACTTCACTGGACAGAGTAGACGAAGAGCAAGAAATAATATGAAGAACAAGTTCATTGAAGAAAAGAAGATTGAACGTGAAAAAAAAGACTGGATCAAGAAGAAATGACTACTTCGCCCTTACCTAGATGAAAGGTTATAAATGTTTTAGTCAGGGGTAAAATAGTCATTTCATGTAAAATACGAAGGCTAGGGCCCTATAAATACCCCCTCTGACATGTATGGCAAGATCATGAAATGAATACAACTTTGCACACAACTTGTCTTGTTTGAAATATTTTTAATGATTGTGTGAATTGTGTCATCTGACCTGAACTTTTCACCCAACACCCCCCCTTAGGAGGCTAGGATGGGTTCAGCCTTCCCATGTCTAGATCTAGCTAGAGGCGATCTATGGCAGTGGGGTAAAGGTCAATTTAGGGGAGCGTCTTAGTCGGGCGTTGATTGTGTGTTTGGTTGATGGCATGGGTGGCCTCTAGCACCAAATGCAGCTACGAAGCAACCTTGGATGTGGCTCTGGTCAACATTGACAATGGCAACTTGCCCCCCGGGGGGTAGGGGCATAGTTTGGTGCTCACATCACAGTGTTGGTAAGCTGCGGTCGGCTGTGGCGTCATGTTTTGACATTCTCTTGGTGTGGCACATCTTGACATAGGTGTGGATGGCTCTAGGCTTAACACTTGGTTAGTGTGACCGAAGCTAATGACTATGACGCTCATAGGTGTCGCTCTCCCTATTGGAGCCTGCAAATTACTCAGCTGCAAAGTTATAGATCGCATTAAACTCTGCAATTTTGATACCAAGTTTGTATTTACCTAACTTATTAATATGAAAAATGATTTTCTGTTATAAAAGAAAGAAGAGATCACCGGGATATGCGCCCCACCATAATGTCAGCAAAAACATCAAGTAAACTACTTTAAAAATAGTAAGTGGGGTATTCTAGTTGATTTTAAAAGTTATGGAGGATACGTCGTCTAATATTTAGAGCTCAAGAGTGCCTTTTAAATTTATTGACAAATTTATAGGAGTAAATTAGACATTAGTATAAAAAACAATAAATGAGGACAACAATTGTAAGGTCTATACTCTATATTGTCAAAATGCCACTTTCATCCTTTTTATTATATATACTACACCTCAACTATAAACCTATTTCGGCCCTGTTTATCCGACTTATAATTCGTACTTTTCAGCTAGCTTTTTTCAGTCGGAACAATATTTTTCTCTCACGGCAAATCAGCCAACAGTGTTTTTCAGTTGGCTTATCAACACAGTCGAACGGATAGATAAAAAATTATAATAAATACCCCCAAGAAGTTTAGTGCTAGCCAAATCTCCCTTGTGCCGGAGTGTTCTAAAAGATGACAACTCAGAGCAGAGTCCGTTCGTAAGGGCTGAGGTAGCTCTTTTTTATTTTGTGCGCGAAAGTTTTTTTTCCCTCACGAAACAAGAGTGGAAGATGTATTATGCTGGTTTATTCCAAATGGGTCCCACGATACATGCTGGCTTGGGTACTATGCGTGCATTATTTTAGTACAAATGGTTCTGTTCGGCTGGACTAAAAAACACTGTTGGCTATTTTGGTGTGAGAGAAAAATACTGTTTTGGTTAAAAAAACAAACTGAAAAGTATGGATTATAAGCTGGATGAACAGGGCAAACTTTAAACGCCCGAGGATTACGGTTTTTTTGATGGAGGAGTATATTTTAAGAAAACTGAATTAGAATAGGAACTTTTAGAAAATAAGTAAAAAAACATAAACCTGCATGCAAATTTGAAGAAATTCAGAAAATCCAGCTAAGCCAAGCCCGCCGGCCAGCTATGCAGACATGGCTGCAAGCGGCCTCATCCTCTCGCATAAAACGCGGAAGAATCTCGAAGAGTCCCCTCGTCCCACCTTTCGCCCTCGAGTCCCAGACGCATCAAACCGCTCTTCTGTGTCCCTCCCTCTCCCCCTCGCAACCCCAAAGGAGCCCCATACGCAAGGCAGCAAACGCACCGCGCACCGAAAGCACCCAGGGAGCGGCACGAGGAGGCCCCATTGCGGCATGGCTGCTGCGGCGGCAGCCGCCGGCGTCGGGTTCCAGCTCATTGGCGCCGCCGCGGCCACGTTCCTCGCGGCGGTCCTTGTCGCGGCCGTGCTGGGGCGCCGCCGCCGGCCCCGGCCCCGGCCCCAGGCGCCTCTGGTGGAAGGGAAACCCGCGCCGGAGGCAGGCTGCGCGGTCGGCGACGGCGGGACGGACGTCATCATCGTCGGCGCCGGGGTAGCTGGATCTGCGCTGGCGTACACGCTCGGAAAGGTGGTTTCCCTTGTCTCATCATCCTTGTTGTTTCCTTCGTTGGCATGGTTCCACTAGGTGGCTAAAAGCTGGAGAGCTTTATATTAGATTGAAAAAAAATCGGCAGTGTCGTATTTTAATTGCGTACTGCTTGCTTGGCGATTGGCGTGAAGAACAAGGGCTGGTATTCTATTGTGAACGGGAACGCGGTGTTGAATTTTTGGTTTGGCGTGAGCTACTAGCACGGATCGTAACTTTCTTTCCTTCATTCATGACGTATAGACCCAAGAACAAATTCAGTCCTGTTTTTGCATGCTTTTAGTTATTTATTAGTTTATTATATTACAAGACACCCGTTTTTTTTTCCTGACGAGATTAGATGTCAGTTACCTTACTGTACTAAGGTTCTGGCTACGGTCGTTAATAAGTCTCAGAGATAGATTCAAAAACAGAAAATAGCTTTGATTTAGTTGTGACTACGTTGGTGAATTTTGCATGTTTACTGTGTCTGTGGAAAGTGAGGTTTCTGTCAGGTGTCACTGTTTCTTTTGTGGACATGGAATTTGTGTGGCTTATATGGCAGTTAGGTGCTGCCAAATTTCGTTGTCGTGCAACTGTGTATGGAGAATTTCCCCTTCTCCAACTAATCAACTAAGCATTCTTGCAATACTTGAAAACCCTGTAATGAACTAGTCAATTCTTGGCCACAACCTTCTTGGATGGAGAATGAAAGAGAGAGGACGGGGGAGAAAGCAACAGCCAATAGAAGATTATACGTTTAAGCCTCAAAGGTCTCTTGACCGCAGACACTAAAAACAAATTCTGTCTAGTAAAGTGACTAGACATGCTTGATGTTTTCCATAGTGCTATGTTGAAGGTGCAAATTTACCTCGAAGAAAATGTTGCTGGAGGACCTTACTAATTTTTCATGAACGTACATAGCTGTTGATTCAACACTGTACTGATGTGCTCTTTCTCAACATTAATGAATTGCCAAACTAGTCTAGGTCAAAGAAAAGAGGATTATCCAATCAATTTGGTTGACCTACTTAACTTCACATAACTCCAACTCTCCAAGCTACTCTGAGAGCGATGTATCATCAAAACGAAAATTGGACACATACTGCTACTTGAATTGACTATTTTCCATTTGTTTGCAGATAATATTCACATTAGAAATGGTTATATTTATGATTCAGAGCAACCAATAAATCTCCTTACCCACATGAAGTATTCATTTTTATGGGGTTTTTTATGCCCACATCCTTTTGACAAATTATGAGTGAGAAAGCTCTGGACAGAAATTATTTGAACTGGCTACATATGGCTGAGACCATGTTAAACTACCCTTTTATCTTGTATGCCCAGCTGTCTATAGGGCAGTATACTAGTACTATCCAAGCTTTAATAGTAATCCAATTTGGCTTGATGGCAGTTGAATGATTTATTTTTTCCATTGCATTGCAGTTATTGGAGTGAGAACCTAGTTTCATCTGGATGTGGATATAATTCTCTCTATTGTATTATATTGTTTCATTTCTCCTCTCTATTTATTTTAATCTACTTTGTTTGTTGTGAATGTAGGATGGCCGTCGGGTGCATGTCATTGAGAGGGATCTGACAGAACCTGACAGAATTGTGGGTGAACTGTTGCAACCTGGGGGTTACTTGAAATTAATTGAGTTGGGCCTTGAAGGTAAAGCGATTTTTTTATCTTATTCTATTCCCGTGCCATTTCTAAAGTTATTATAACCATACCAGTTTTTATTCTATTCAGATTGTGTGGAAGAAATTGATGCCCAGCGTGTCCTTGGTTATGCATTATTCAAAGATGGAAGGAACACAAAGCTTGCTTATCCCTTGGAGAAGTTCCATTCTGATGTTGCTGGTAGGAGCTTTCACAATGGGAGGTTTATACAGAGGATGCGTCAAAAAGCTGCGTCTTTGCCCAAGTAATAAGAATAATTATTATGGGTTTTTTCTTACTTCGCTATATTGTTGCTTATTTGTTGTCCTGTAAACTTCTGTTTGACTGTTTCACTCTTTTTGCTAAGGTTAACTTATGTTTTACTGTTTCATTATTTGTTTCATTCTGTTTGTATGTGACTTTAGTGTATCAACATCTTTAATTTGTTATAAAAATGTTCTTGATTAGTGCTCTTTGTTTGGTGTGTTCTTGTTCTCATGTTATTCCCCACTTTTCTATTCTCAATTTGACATGTCTTAACTTTGCACATATCGAATTATTCATGCAACTGCATCTGCATGTGACATGTGTTAATATTTGACATGCTGTTGTGTTCATCCAGTGTCCAATTAGAGCAAGGAACTGTTACATCACTTCTTGAAGAAAATGGTACTGTTAAAGGTGTTCAATACAAAACCAAGTCAGGTGAAGAACTAAAAGCTTATGCGCCCCTGACGATTGTATGTGATGGCTGCTTTTCGAATCTACGACGCGCTCTTTGCTCTCCGAAGGTACACCCTTTATACTATACTACCATACTTATTGCTAAATTTTGTGCCTTGTGGATGTTAATGGAGATATGTGCTTAGGTTGATGTTCCATCATGTTTTGTTGGGCTCGTATTGGAGAATTGCCAACTTCCACATCCAAACCATGGCCATGTTATCTTGGCCAATCCTTCTCCAATCCTATTTTACCCAATTAGCAGCACAGAGGTGCGCTGTTTGGTTGATGTCCCTGGTCAGAAGGTGCCTTCCATAGCTAGCGGTGAAATGGCAAATTATCTCAAAACTGCTGTTGCTCCCCAGGTAGTTCTTCCTTTTTAAAGTATCAGTGATCTTTTTCTTATTGCAGTTTCTGCTGACTATTTTTTGCAACATGATGGCATAACGGATGATTTTATTTTGTCAGATTCCTCCAGAAATCTATGACTCTTTCATAGCGGCCATTGATAAGGGAAGCATAAGAACAATGCCAAATAGGAGCATGCCAGCGGCTCCACATCCAACCCCTGGTGCACTTTTGATGGGGGATGCTTTCAATATGAGACATCCTTTAACAGGTGGAGGAATGACTGTTGCATTATCTGACATCGTTGTCCTACGTAATCTTCTCAAGCCTCTTCGCAATCTTCATGACGCATCTTCCCTGTGCAAGTACCTTGAATCGTTCTATACACTGCGGAAGGTTGGTCTTTGTATAACCATCAACTACCTGGCTTACCCACAATGTGATCTGTTTCTTTAACACTGTCATATTTTCAGCCGGTTGCTTCCACAATAAACACATTGGCCGGTGCTCTGTACAAGGTCTTCAGTGCCTCGCCTGATCAAGCTAGGAATGAGATGCGCCAAGCTTGTTTTGATTACTTGAGCCTTGGAGGCGTCTTCTCAAATGGGCCTATTGCTTTACTCTCTGGTCTTAATCCTCGACCACTGAGTTTAGTTGCACACTTCTTTGCTGTTGCTATCTATGGTGTTGGCCGCTTGATGCTCCCTCTTCCTTCACCTAAACGAATGTGGATTGGAGCCAGACTGATTTCTGTAAGTCCCTGAATCTTCTGTTTCTTCCTCATCTCCGCACTGTTCTTTATCATGCCAGAGCGACTGGCAGTGGCAACCATAATTTTTAGCTTTATTATAGAGGCACTTTAATATTAATGTCCAGGAAATGACTAAGAGAGAACGAACTTTAGAACACTCTGAAACTGGCAGTGGTTTTATGCGTGTATAATTTGGCCAACTTTTTTAGTTATCCTGCATATACCCTTTTTCTAGCTAGCATGGTGTATCCTTCACATATCTTCTGTAGTATTTAGGGTGAATTGGAACCATGCCAGTCTCGTGGTCTCGGCCATATAGAGAGCTAGTACTCTTTTATCGTCTCTTCTGACTGAAGATTTCTCACTGCAGGGTGCATGTGGCATCATCCTCCCTATCATTAAAGCTGAAGGCGTGAGACAGATGTTCTTCCCTGCTACTGTACCCGCATATTACCAGGCCGCACCAATGGGAGAATAAGCATGGACAGAAAACCGATTCCGTGCTGCTGATCCGACCATGATCTGATGGCAACTGATGTTTCACGGATGGCATTTTTCCTGTGTTAGTGGTTGTTGTTCGTTGTTGTTAGCTGGCCGCTTGTGCTGTCAATGGAATGAGGAACCTGTATAGTGTGTGTCCTGGGTACTGGTAAAGTTGGAAAATGTGTTGGGTTTGTTCTGTACTAATGTCGATTACTGCCAAGTTGTATATGACTCTGTTGAATTAGTGAACACGTAGCCTTCCTCCACGCTGGTCAGATTTGGTTGCTCCCTGCCTGCTTGAGTACGGCATGATGCAGTTTTTGTGTGATAGTTTGCAGGCGTACTACGGCCGGCGAGCTCTTTCCTGCTTGCAAGCGGAGGATTCTTTTTTTGAGAGGCGCAAGCGGGATTTGATTGGCAAAGATAGCGAGCGCGGGCATAACAAGGGTCTAATCTTGCCACTAGGTACCAGGGCCGGGCCGATCTAGCGACTTCCAAGGCCCATGGTGCTTGTTCGGTACCAGGGTTTTTGGGCCGGGCCAATCTGGCGACTTGCAAGGCCCATGGTGCAAGGCCAATCAGTCGCGCAATTAGTTACCCAGGCAGTACAAACGTTTCCATCCACCGTTAAGCGGTGCTCTTTGTCGTGTTTACCCACGCACTAGGCGGCACCTCGCCATCTAGTGTCGTCGGGCGTGTAACCGGTTCACTCTAAACTTCTCTTAATAAAATACGTACAGCGCACGTTCCCGAAAAAAATGGTGCTTGTTACTGTAGCGTAGCGAGCGAACACGCGTAATTCTTCTTTCTGACAGGAGAGAGCATCCTGTGTGGTGATTTGTGTGACCCATCGGAGTCGTGTTTCTGAATGAAGCCATCCACTTAGGGGGCAGCTTAGAAAATCATTCACCAACCTCCTAATCCTACGGTGGTAACTTGGTCCGGCTACAGATTGGAAACCGGAGGGCTACTCCTGCCCTAGCGCTGCCGCCGCCGCCGCCGCAGCCCCCGCCGTCCACCACCGCTGGTCCCCCTCCCTTCTCCTCCGGCATCTCGCCGGGGGCTGAAGGGAGTGGGGATCCGTTGTTTTCAATAAGTTTTTCCCAGAGTCATTAGGGTTAGTGTCTCTTAATACCAAATTATTTGGTACTGGAGTTTTATCTCCTTCTTCTCCTCATCTCTGGCGACGGTGAAGGGGAAGGGTGGATTCGTCTTCTCCATGGCGGCTCCGTTGAAGATGAGGGCGACAACGTTGGCGTCAGCATCTTCATCGACATGACCACATGGAGACTTTTGTTTTCGGACGGCGGCATCAAGGCGGAGATGATGTCGCCGCCATGGAATAATTTTTTCCGGTCTTTTCTCCGTTTTACTATGGTTAGATCTGGCCATGATGGAGGACTAGGGAGAATAATTTTCAGATCAGTCTTCCTTCCTCTTCGGTGGCAGAAACAAGAAGAAGAAAGACACCAGAAAGAAGAAGTTCCTCAATTCCGCTTACAGGAATGTTGGCCGTTGTTCGTTGAACATTTGTTCTCAGGCCATTTGCCGAGTGTTTGCCTGTGCGGTCATCCATACTGCAAAGCATCTAACAGGTTAGGTTTTGAGTTGTGCTATTCACAGTGTGGGTACTATTTTGTAATCCAGAGTGCCTGTAACGTGTTATGTAACCAGCTATCATATGATATAATTCTTCTTTCGTCAAAAAAAAAAAAAACCTCCTAATCCTACGCAGCCTCCGGAAGCTTTTGAGATTTGGGGTTGTGGTTCGGTCTTTCGGGATAAACACAAGATAATGTCACGCTGGCACGTTCCACGCGGCCTGTCTCCTCGTCTGATCGAGCTGCTGGAACTGGAAGGAAGACCCGTGCGAGTTCTTGCAGCGGATTACGATAGGATCCACTAAGCATCTACACGCATTAAAGCACACACGTTTCTTTTCTTGATTCGGATTGGCACGCCGACGTGGACTCGGAGAAAAAAGAACTCCGCCTTGCTTCAACTGGGATTAGAGACGGAACCAAGGAGGGCTAGCAGGGGCCGTGCCCCCCTCCCCCCTCTGAGCACAGTAGATTCATTTAAATACCTATATAAATATTTATATTTATAGTATAAAAAATATTAATTTCACTTATTTTTATTAAAATATGATAATTTTGGTTAGAAATAGTGTAGTTTTTTTTGAAAATTTATTGAAACATATAATTATGTATATTTTATCACATAAAAAATGCGATTACATTTGTCTGGTCATCCTTAATCAAAATCGCTGGTTTCGCCTCTGACTTGGATGGGTTTGGTGCACGTTCTTCTCGCCACGTGAAAACGTGCAGATCGACGCGATCGCTCTGTGCTTGCGATGCTACTGCAAGACTGATCATATCTAGCTTGTGACGTTACACGATCGATACACTGAAATAGAGCTGTCGATACAGAGACGCCAAGGAAGATCGTCACTGCACGAGGGAGTTGGAAATCAAATCAATGACTGCTCAATGGCCTCACTGATCGCCACCAACACACGGTTTATTTTTCAATTGCTCCAACACTACATGTTGATCAATTAATTAATTACGTGGCCTTGTTCGTTTCGCTGAAATTTAGCTTATGTCGAATATTGCTGAAGTAGTTCTAAGCGAACAGGGCCTCTACCGGACGACAATACCGATGGCTGTTCGCAGCGTAGGATCGAATGCTGTGGCGATGGCATTCCCCAAATGCTAGCTGTCACCTTACTCTACTGCTACTGTCCATCCCTTGTTGTCCTCGGCCAGGCCCATCTGAATGGACGTCAGAGTGGTGTACAGCTCCTGCGACAGCGTGTCCGGGCCCGTTCTGAATTCGTACCTGAAACCAACACCCAAGAAACCGGGGAGGAAAATCAGTGGATCTGTTGCTTATGTTCACGTCCTCTTCATGACGAAAAAACTTGCCCGGGCACGCGAAGAACGAACGAACGAGGAGGATCCTTACTTCTTGCCCTGGTACGTAACTGTGGACACCGGAGCAACCACCACCGCGGTCCCGGTGCAGAACACCTCGTCTGCACCCATCAGGTCGTCGATGGAAACGAGGCGTTCTTCAACCTTGTATCCGCGGTCCCTGGCGAGCTCGATGACGCTCTTGCGCGTGATGCCCGGCAGGATGGTGCCCCGGGTGGCCGGCGTGGCGACGCCGCCGCCCTTGACGACGAACACGTTGCACGACGACACCTCCTCCAGGTAGCGCTTGTGGGCCGAGTCCAGGTACAGCACGTCCGTGAACCCCTTGCTCTTGGCGTCCGTCTGTGCCCTGAGCACCTGCACATCACACAATGCGCCGCCCCGTCAGCCAGCCAGTGACTGCACCGCACCGCACAATGCGCGCCGCCAGAACGCGTCGTCGATCAGGCGATGGTATAGATGTGTCCGATCGAGCGGACGTACCGGCCCGTAGTTGGCGATCGTCTTGACGCCGCCGGTGCCGCCGGGCATCGCGCGGTGGAACTCGTCATGCACCACCAGGTTGATGGGCGCCAGGCCCTCCTGAAAGAAGAAAGCAGTCAATCAAGGGCGCGGGGGCCTGTCATTCGCTTCTCGTTTCCGGCGGCCGGCGGACTTTGTTCTACCGGTGTGGCAGTGGCCGTGGCACTGACCTTGAAGTAGTTTCCGACGGGTGCGGCGTAGATGAGGAAGGTGTACTCGGGGGCCGGAGCCAGCCCAAGAATCGGGCCGCTCCCCATCAGCAGAGGCCGGAGGTACAAGGCTCCCTTTCCCTGCGGCGGCACCTGCAACGGAACGCATGCATGCAAGTGATCGCTGTTCGGCGCGGGGAAACGGGACGCCGGAACGGACGCACGTACCCAGCGCCTGTTGGCGAGGACGGTCTGCTTGACGGCGTGGACGAACTGCTCCACCGACGGTGCCGGCATGCACATGCGTTCGGCGCCGTGCTGCATCCGCCGCGCGTTCTCCTCCGGACGGAACAGCGTGTACCCGGCCCGGTCCGGCCGCCGGTACGCCTTCATCCCCTCGAACAGCCCCTGCAGCAGGCGGCAGTCGTTGGTTGCAGTTGCAGTTGCAGGCAGGCATGCGACGAAATTTGTTACTCCTACTAAGATATTTAATTAATAACGTCGGCGTCTAGGAAGCAGGGATGCATCGCCGTCGTCAATACACTAAAGTTTAATAGGGAGAAATCGTGTGCTCCACATGTCTGTCTGTCCTGAACCGAAACGAACCTGGGCGTAGTTGAGAACGCCGGAGGAGGGGCTGAGCTCTATGTTGCCGTAGCGGCAGAGCTCGCCGCGGGGGAAGTCGCCGCGGTCCTCGGGCGAGCACCGCGTCACGTACATGTAGTCGGTCGGGGTGAGGCCGAAGCCGAGCTTGTCCCAGTCGATCTCGCCGCCGCCGCTCTCCTCGTCGGACCTGCGCGTACACACGTTGAGTCGTTCACAACACACATGCATGTTGCGCCCCGCAGATGGCGAAAGCGAAACAATGGAGAATAATGTTGGGATCGGGGATCTGCGCGCCGGCGAGTGACTCAGACAGACTCACCTGTCGACGCGGTCCAGCTGCGGCAGCGACGACTGCCACCGGCGCGGGAGAAGCGAGCAGCCGTCTCCTCCAGCCTGCAAATCGCGAGCAGCGAAAGGGGCAAGGTTACTCCGAGCTCTGAGCATGGATCTCATCGTGGCAGGGAGAGCCATGGTGGACGCGGCCATGGCCGAGAAAGAAACGATCGATTATGGAAACAGTTCTGGCTCCACGCGGGGCGCGCGAGAGATTTATGCATGCATGGATTTGAACGGTGCACAGGTACACACACGACGAGAATCGCGCACGCACCGTAGCCAACGCCAACGCCCTTGCCAGGACACTCGAGAGGCCTCCATGGCCGCTGCTGCGACTGCGAGCCCACGGAAGAAGAGCGCCCTTGGCAGAGGTCAACGCAGCCATGCACGGTCCGCCCCTAGACCCGGCCAGCTGCGATGTCAGCGAAGTTCTTGTGGGAGGCCGGAGTTGGTTGGAAGGAAGGAAGGATGCAAATTAAACGAGCACAGTTCGATCGAAGCACCGTCCGTCCATGTCTCTATATACGGAGTGGGCTGTAATTATGCGAGCGATGGATGGCCTGGCGTCGTCGCGGCGAACGCTCGTTTCCGGCGCTGGCTGTGTATTCCACTGCTGGTATAGTCATGCAGAAAGTGATGGAACTTGCGTTGGCAGCGAGTGAGCGTTCAAATTGCAGAGTGTACGAAGATAAGAGGGTTACTCCCCGTTCCTAAATATACATCGTTTTCGTTTTTCGAGAAATAACTTTAATAAAATATATATTAAAAAATATTAATATTTATAGTACGTAATTGATATTATTATAAAGATCATTGAATTTATTTTTTTAATAAATTTATTTAGAGATATAAATCGTGTTAAATTTATGACACGGAAATAAAAACGACAGATAATCTCGGAGGAGCCGACTAGCGAGTAGCAGCAACCCTTTCTTGGAGAGTGAGAGGGACAAGTTACTTGCCAGACTGGAAGAAGCCCTGCCTGCCGGTCTGCACGCGTGGTGATCGGAGCTTGCCCGCCGGGAGGAAGGCGTCGCACGGCTCCGCCACGTAGCCATCGATGGCAACGGTTCATCCCAATTCCCAAGTCTAGATAAGGGCCGGTTTAGATGCAAAATATTTTGTAAAATGATACTATAGTAAATTTCGTTATTATTTGACAATTAGTGTTTAATCATGGTCTAACTAGGTTTAAAAGATTCGTCTCGTCCATTTCGTCTGAACTGTGTAATTAGTTTTATTTTTTATCTATATTTAATGCTTCATGCATGCGTCTAAAGATACGATGTGACGGAGAATGTTGAAAATTTTTGTAAAATTTCTGGTACCTAACAGGGCCTAAATCCTCGGAGTCGCCCCGTGCGGTCGTGCCACAAGAGTGAACGAAAAAGTGTCTGTTTGAGTGTTTTCCCTCAGCGTCTCCCCGTGGAAACGGAGAGGAGGTGCAGGTGTCCAAATTTACTTGTGCTTCGTCGTCCTTTTTCCCTGGCGCTGCTTCACAATCACATGAGCTAGCTAGCTTGGTTGCCTCACCAACTCGCATTCCTTTGAGCTGGCCACCGATCGAGATGCAGCAGCAGTCCTAGCTAGCTCGCTTATCCTTTTGGGTTTTTCTTCACGCTGGCAAGTCGCGCCTTATCTAGTTATCTGCATGCATGCATGCATTGCACGGAGGCCATGAGCCCATGACTTGCTGTCTTATATGCATTGTTTGGGCAATAGTTGCAAAAGGGACATTAGGCCATGTTTAGTTGGCTGAATTTGGCAGTACCAAATTTACTGTTTAGTACAACCAAACTGTGTAATTAATTTTTGATTTCGTCTACATTTAGTAATTCATGCATCGCAAGTTTAATATGACAGAGAATCTTTTTTTATATAGTGCCAAATTCAGAAGGACCAGAGAACTAAACAAGCAATAACTCACTCGATCAGCGCGTGCAGACCCCATGATGAGTGTCCAAAAATCTTGATCTTCAGAGTGCAGACGCATAGATAGGCGCGCTCATTATTGAATGGACGGACCGGCCGTACCGGCTGACCATGCCGTCGGTGAGGTGACCCAAAGAACGAACGATCTTCTGAATTGATATGTATCGACGTGGATATGCGTCGGATGCTGCCTACTATCCATCCGGTTAAGGTCTCGGAAGCACGTGTCTAACTCAATTGACATGAGTTGAAGTGAAATGGAATGAAATTCAGTTTAATTTTACTTTAATCCACTAAAATATATGTGGATTGAGATGAATACCAGCATATCTAAACAAAGCCTAAAGCTAGGATAATTCTATTTTGGATTTCGAGGACAGAACAAATTTGTGTGTATGTTTGGTTAGAGATTTCTAGAATAGGACGATTTTGTGTGTATATTTGGTTAGAGAGATAGACCAATTACATTTTATATTTGGTAGGATGAATGGTAATAAATAGGATGATATATTTATCCATCATTGTCACATGAGGCCCGCATGAGACTCATATATCCAACCTTCTTTCCTCATCTCACTCTGCCTCTGCCCACCCCTCTATGTTGCTCCTATCCTCCCCTAATCCTACCCACGCCATTGATGGTCCTGCCACATCTGTAGCTCCACCCCATGCTGACGCACCATTGCCCACAACTCTGCCCTACGCCGGCGCACGACTGCCCTATGCCCTACGCCCACTTCCATCTATGGTCTTTGATTCTTGTTGCCTCCGCTCGCCTCCTCAGTAAGACGCGCTTCAGCAATGGGGCGTGCCACCGCCCCTCCACGCCCACCGTGCCTAACTGTGCAGGCTTTCCCTTGCCCACGGGCCACGGCTACGCCCGCCCTCTATCACATCGGTACTCTGCCCATCCTAGTTGAGTGTGCGTGTGCGAAAGGAAGATGGAGGTCATGTCGTCAAAGTGGAGCGAGCACACCCAACTGATTTTTGGAGTGAATTGGTTTGACATTCCTATTCTCTACCGATGATTGTTACATTCCATATATCGTCCACAAAACCAAACATTAAAAGCAATTGGGGTGGAATGGCTCCATCCTTTCTCATCTCACCAACCAAACACATCATTAGATTATCAATGATAAGTGTCAACACACTGGGTGCCTCGAGCAATTCTAGCGTTTGGGACATTCTTATAATCTGTGCTAGCTTCGTAAATGCAGTTATACGTCTGCAGCTGTCTACGTCAGTTCTTTAAAATGAAAGAGTAAAATTAGAAATAAAGCTAAAGCAAACTAGATGATGATGCACTTGCCTTATGTTATAGAGAATGTTTTAATTAAAACCACTGCTTTCTCATATTTTAGGAGGTGTATTTGCACCCTCTAGCTACTACCTAACTTCACTATGAGGATCACTAAGTAGAGAAACTAGTTCTAGTCCCGGTTCCTAAACCACTTTAGTCCTGATTTTGAGAACCAGTACTATGCAATCGGGATTAAATGTCTCGATTTTTAGTCCCAGAGGTGTTTCTTGGGTGAAAAAAAGAAACCAGGACTATGCAATCAAGACTAAAGGTCTCGATTTTTAGTCCCGGGGTGTTTCTTGGGTGAAAAAAAAGATATAGTTGTGGAGATTCGAACCCAAGCTCTTGTGCGTGTTATCATCTCACCTCCCACCACACATATAACTTAGATAAGATATACTTTCCTTTTAAATTCACTCTGGAGGCACCTTTAGTTTGGGTTTGAGACAATAATCGGGACTAAAGATACCTTTAGTCTGGGTTCCTGTCCCGAACCGGGATTAAAAGTCACACTTTTAGTCCGGGTTCGTATCTCAAACCGGGACTAAAGCTTCTCGCACTGACACGCCTCGGTAACCGTTACAACTGGGACTAAATGATGGAATTAGTCCTAGTTTGTATTACAACCCGAGAGTAAAGGTCCGGTCCTTCCTTTAGTCACGGTTGCAATTTTAAAACTGGGACTAAATACTTTTTTGGTCATGGATGAAAGGTTGTTTCTCTACTGGTGGATATACTCCCTCCATCTATCTATCCCTAATAATAAAGAGGCAAAATTTCAGGCTCTTTTTTTTGTCCATCTATTTTTTTTTGTCTGTCTCTCTCTGACTACCGAACAATGAAGAGTTTCTTTTGTCTAGACTTATATATATAACATGTGCTTATACGAGTTAGAATAGCTCGCGTCTATACCAATATAGAATATGAATCCTAATCTAAATAGATTTCTCAGATCATGAGTACTCTAAATAGAACTCTTAGTAACCAAATAGAAAAGGCTCCATCGTAATCATTTTTCATGTCTGTGTCTTTTTTTTTCCGTTTCCTTCTCTCATTGTTTTTTCTTTTCTTCTCTTGCTGCTACGTTGGGTTCCATATACGTTGGGCCTCAGGGAAAGTGGCCCACGCCCACCACGGTCATGTTCCGTGCCTTTCCTTGTTTTTACCTCTTTTATTTATTCCTCGTGATGATGTAACTCTGCTTTTCCTTATGAATATAAAGGTAAATATAATAATAAGGAATTATAATGTCGGTGTCCGGACCCGGGAGGCCCTTAAGCCGACGAGTGAATTTATGCTGCATGTTCCCTAATCCGGATAGTGATGCAAAGAGAATACGCGGGGGTTTATCCTGGTTCGGGCAAAGAAGGCCTACGTCCAGCGGGGAAGAGAGAGTATTGTATTTTCTTGCACCTAAGTGCTTGCGTAGGGGTTACAAGCTGCGAGAGAGGGAGCCAGTCCCAAGTCTTAAAGAGATAGTACAATGGTGTATTGCTTGGGATGTTGATCTCAGTGGTGAGGTGGTGTCTTGCAGTTTTCGTCCTTCGTCCTCCGTCATCCCTCCTCCCCTAGGAGGGTCTCCTGCCTCCCCTTTTATAGGGTCAAGTGAAGGCAGAGGGGTCGGTAAAACCCTAGGGCGGTGCCTTAGAGGTGAAGGTCCGACGTGCGCCCGTGAGGGCTGCTGTAGCGACGTGCTTTAGGAATGGCTGGCCATCCCCAGAGGACCATGGTGGCGTCAGGGATGGGACGGTGAAAGAACCTGAGTCCCGTGGCAAGCGGACGTGCATGCATTATCCTCTTGTTGACCGGAGATTAGTCGAGGCCAGGTCGAGACGTATCTGAGGGTGGTCGACGGGGAACGTATAAGGTCGGGCCCCAGAAATCCGGGATGTGACGGTCGTCGTTTTGTGCCTCGAGGGGGCATCGATGGCGGAACAGTATCCATCATGGTGCGTACAGTGACAGCTTTTCACCGCCCATCTCGGGATGGGTGGTAAAAAGCAGGATTTGACGCTGGCACTGCTTCCATGCTGGCAGTGCTGTAGCCACGTAGATAGAAAGTGGTTGGCGGTTGTATTAAATGTCTTGACTTTTGTCTGTAAGTAGGTGGGTGAGGAAGTGCCGGCCGGCTCGACCCAGGGTCGACCGGATCGACCCATGGTCGTGCGAGTCGGGGATTTTTCCAGGGGTCGAGGCGCATCGTCAAGCGGGCCTCGTGCGAGTCGGAACGCAGTCGAGGGTGCCCCGTCCTTACACGTATGTGGTTTTTCAAGGGTTTTTGTGATGCGGAATCCTCAGGGGTTTTTGGTATCCCTGGTTTAGGTACCCGACATATAAGTTTGGTAACTTTGATCCTTACTTAATAAATAAATATTGCTATTACTAATTACCGAGTACTTTGTTGATTTTAATTAGGAGTAAATTATTATTCTTATGACAAGAATTAGCCGATAGTCTAACTAATCAAATCGTAAACTGTCAATCTAATCAAAACAAATTATATCTAAGCTGTCCGATACCAGCGGAACTTTCGATAAGTCCTGTTATATGAAATCGAGGTACGACAATAACTAACTTCGATAAGATATTAAAAAGTACATATTTTATGGATCCTTAAAAGGAGTCATGAAACTTGATATTTAATTAACTCATGGATAGTATGAAAACTAAAGTTACGGTACATTTGTGAGTAAATATTTTATGGCTTACGATGAAAGAAAAAAATCTATCAAGGTTGTATTTTAATTCAAACAGAATTCACAGGACATTGTCATATTATCGCTAATATTGACTTATATTATGGATACCATGGTCATCATAAAATAAAGTATAACTTTCAAAGTTTATAAAAAATTAAAAAAATGAATAAACATGACATTGCATTCCTTATTGTCATTAACAAGCCCGTTTGTTTGTGATTGCTGCAGCAACCACTCACAACATCAAAAGTAGCACCTATACTAATTAAGCTGCCACAGCTGCCGCATTTGTGCAACAAGATAAAATAAATAGGTCGAATGTTTGATAGCTTTTTTTCTCCCGTTGCAACGCACAGGCATATTTGCTAGCAGAAGAATAAAATCCTCAATTCTCGAGAAATCAAATAATTTCAAGTTTGATCAAATCTGTACAAAAAATTATTAACATTTATGACACCAAATAAATATTATTAGATAAGTTATAAAATATATTTTTTATAATAAATTTATTTAGATATATAAATATTAATGCATTTTTCTATAAATTTAGGTAAACTCAAGTAATTTTGACTCAACCTAAATCTAGAATTGTATTTTTTTGGTTGGTGGGGGGGGGGGGGTGGTTGGCGTGGTGTTTGGTGGTATATGCACATACACTCTGGTGTCCCGGTGTCTCACGGCGACTGTGCTGGCATGGCCTGACGAACCAATCTAGCATGTCGTAGACTAGGTATAGCAAGGTCCATGGGGGCCGCGCGCGCTCTTGTTGGCCTCGGCTTGCGACAAGCCAAGACGTACAGAGTTCTCATAAAAAAAAAACCAAAACCCAAGACGTACAGCACTCTCTAGAGGCACGGCCACGGGCTATCTATTCCCTTGGCTGATGTTTAGTTGAGAAAATTTAGGTGAAAAGTTACTGTAGCACTTTTCGTTGTTATTTGGTAAAATTTGTTCAACCATGGATTAATTAGACTCAAAAGATTTGTCTCGAACTTTACAGACAAACTATGCAATTAGTTATTTTTTTTACCTACATTTAATGCTTCATGTATGCGTCTAAAGATTCGATGTGATGGGTGGAAGAGGAAATATTTTGGTTATGCATGGCAAGTGAACGCGGCCTGTGATTAAAAGTCCTGTTGATTGATTTGTTGTGAGAAAAAAAAATATTGTACCACGATAAATTAGGCCAATAAATTCGAGCGAACATACCTGTTGCAGTAGACGTAGGCATGTGTTGCTGCACAGGCTTCGTGAAAAAAAAAGTCATTTTATTTGCGTTGCACGTAATTCGATCGTACCTGTCGACTGTTACATTGCACGGCTCAAACAATCGAGAATTCCTGACCCTGTAGTTGTTCGGATCGGCCCGTGAAAACGCAGTGTACGGATGATGATTGGCAAACAAGGAATCTCCCACATACCAAGCTGGGGACAAACGAACTTTCTACAGTGTACCTGTGTAATAATTGGTGGAGAAAGCGATGGTCTCCGGCTTTGGAAAAGCTACGGGCATCCTCAGCGAGACCGTTCATGGCTGCTTCTTCCCCCATCGCTCTCCTTGGCCGCTGCTATGGCAGGCAGCAGACAGAGAGCGAGGTAGACATAAAGTTCACCGTAAGATTTTGACATACTTCTTCGACAATAGGGAACACACGACTAAAGGATCGTGGAGACATCAGCAGGGGCCAAGCGAACGATGCAAAACCATACACTCCAAATTTTGTGTGGTTACCGTAGTAGCGCCATTGAGGGGGGTGATGTTGAGATGCCTGATCGAGCACGAAATTACGTGTTTGGATCGACAGATGGACCAATGCAAAATCATGCATACCTAACTCTGCACCTAAACGATTTGCTTGGTTTGCATCGTGGATTGAGAGTCTGTTCGCTTCGCTGAAAAGCCATAGCTGAAAGTACTGTTCGCTGATTTGTTGTGAGAGAAAACACTGTTCCGGCTGAAAAACAAACTGAAAAGTACGGATTATAAAGACAAGCGAACATGCCCTGAATCAGCCGTCATCAAGGCGTGTTTCATGGCCTTCTCCGCAAGCGTGTTAGTTCCATGTTCCTCAAAAATGTCAGAAGTGATTTAACAACAGCACTACGATCCGAGATAAACTTAAACTCTGTAGTAACAGAAGAGATGCTAGAACCAACAATAAAGAAATTGTAGAACAAACATTAAAGAAATTGTGGACATCCTTACCGTGGAGTTGTCGGCGCTAGGTAGCGCAAGAGTAGACGAAGCAGACCGTCGATGGAGACACACGAACACGGCGTAGAGGGAAGAAGACGTCCAGCAAGCAGTCACGACGGCGCTTCCCAAAAACCTGATACATCTCCTACCCCGTGCAGGGACACTAGAAGATGTAGGCTTCGGAGACCTGCTCTCCCAGCGCCGATGACACGTCGGTGACAGGATGGGGAACACGGCGGCAACGCAGCACAATGGCAAAAGGAGGAGATGAATTCTCTGTACTGAGGACGACGTCTCGTCCCAATATATATACACGCGTCGCAGCTAAAAAAAAGTAATTAGCCGCGCAATCATAGCACTAACGTAATTGACCTGCTGTTAGTCGACCGTCGACTAGAGCAATCACCGTTAATACAAGAATAATTGCTTGCCAAAACAGGCCAGCGCAATTTTTCTCCATGCAAGCAAAAATATCAAGTAGCAAAAGAAGCCGCACACCCGCAACGTCGAAGCGAGAAATCGCTGGACCATTCACGCGCATTTCCCGCGCCCATCGTCGCTCGGTGAGGCAATCGTGCGTGCTTCTACCTTTTCCTCTCTCCAATAACTTCAACTAGATGGAGACAACTCAGCCATTTAAGTTGGCCTCACTTTTTCTAAGATACCAATGTGGGACTAAAATCTCCTATCATACCATGCATATGTGAGTGCGCCTTTGGGATCTATTTAGAATTATTATCTAAGCTAGCCCAAATCTTCTTACACAAAAATCATCGGACTTCAGCATGGATCCATATCCGTGGCAGATCAACTATGAGACCGTACCACAAACCCACAATCAAACAGGCTGCAAAGGAATCTGATGGACAGCCATGTAGCTGAGAGGCTCCTAAGTCCTGAGATATTAGATTGAAAGCTAAGAACATGAGAGTTAACTGTTTGTGCTTTTATCTAGAAAAAATTGTTTATGTTTTTGGACAATGCTAGCGCATGGACGACCGGATGCCCGTGCATGCTGCTACGCGTGATGTGCCCCGCGCTTCGTCTTGCTTTTTTTGGAACACGCGACTCCTCTTACTGTTGTTGCACTCCGCGCCGGCCTGCGCCTGCTGCTACGCTAGCACGGGAGAGCATGTGCATGGGGCCCTCCCAGCTGCATGCGAGACAGAGGGAGGGAGCACATCGCGAATATCCATGTGTTGACTCTGTTGCGTGCTGCCCCGTGAGGGGCCACGCCTGGTTCTGCGTCCGTTGGGTGCTGGTCCTTTCTGGTGCTCTGCAAGCACGCATGGACCATGGAGTACTCGGCCATTTGGTCACTGACTGCCCGTTGCGTACAGGTCCGACTGTTGGAGCTGGCCTGTTGGCTGGGTGCATGCAGCGTGTGGGGAGTAGCACTTGCTACAACATTCTGAAAACACGATGAAACAAATTGAAACATACGCTTGTAACATATGTGTATAGCCACTGCAACATATGCAATATTCAGATAAAACACTTGCAACATATGTCTGAATCAAGTGAAACATTTGGAACATAAACTTGCAACATACGCGTGTAGCTACTGCAACATATGTAACATCTAGATGAAAAACATGCAACATCCAGATGAAACAGCTCAAACAATTGAAAGATACACTTGCAATATCGTATATAGCCATTGCAACATATGCAACATACAAATGAAACATACAAAACATACACCTGAAACGCGTATGTCGGGGTGGAGTTTGATGCCCACGATCACCAGTCATGAGCATAGTTTTTCAGACCGGACCGGACCGGTGGTTCGACCGGTAAAAGACCGAACCAGAGCCTACACCGGTCCGGTTCACTTAAAAGACCGTCTGTGCAATTGAACCGGAAAAAACCAGTTAAACCGGCCGGTTTTTTGCAAAACCGGTGAACCGGCCGGTTCCTTCCGAACCGCTCCGGTTTGTATACTACACGTGCGCACCTACAGTCTGTGCAGTGGAAAGTCGTCGGCGCCTCGACCACTGATGCATGCAACTGGCATTGATGGCCCCCTGGCACCTGACAGACGCTGGTGCGGTGCATGCCCGCATGCACCTGCTAGGCTCCTATAGGCCTGCCGCCCTACTGCTACTTGTATACTAGTACGAATTACAAAGTAAACTAGTATGTAACGATTTTTCTTTTTTACTTGCTGCTACTCACGATTGGAGATTGAATGTTGCATGCGCGGTGCTGCTCATCTGTGAACTTTTGGTAGTGAAGCTGACGTGAGTATTGCCTATTAAATTTTAATATTTTATTTCATAGCTTTTCAAATGAGATCAAAATTAAATAAATAATATATCTATTTTTATTACCACAATGATCTCTTTACAATGGTGCACTGCACTCCATCTTAGCATGCGTGATCATTTTGCAATGGTGAATATTTCAATTACTATTGTTTCTTTTTAAATTATCACAACGGTATTGTTCACACACTTGATGTTTTGAACTTAAGAACATCTCAATATACATCTGTATCCATAGATGTATAAACCTTATGCCTGTACAATTAAATTGTGATGGTAAATCATATATTATATATATATATATATATATATACATATATATATACCGGTTTAAAGTATTTGTGGCCGATTCGATTCACCGGTCCAAAACTAACGAACCGGCGGTTCAACCGGTTCTGAACGGTTGGATCATTGAACCATTGAACCGACGGCCTCGCCGGTTCGATCTCCGGTCCGGTTCGAAAAACTATGGTCATGAGAGCAGAAAATAGCGCATGCGGATGTAGCCCCCGTGCTTCTCTCACGAATTCCCAGCGTTGGTCATTGTCTCTCTTTGGTTACCGAGCATGCGCTGACCCCATGTGCCGTATGCACCCCACACCGAACCGAGTGGTCGCACGCGCACCCATACACTGACTGCGGAAAGGACAGGTGCTATGACTACAACACACGTCCCTCTTTTTTTTCCTGGTCAGCACGCTGTATGGGTCGGTCCGTCCGAATGGATGCCCGCAACCGAGCACTACCGTGTATTTTTCCTACGCGAGGCTTCACACTGGTACAAGATTCTACAGAAGTAGATCTCATCACGAAAGGAAGAGCCCGAACAAAAAAAAAATCGTGGGCCGGCCCATTTTGTTATTTAGCCCAGCTGCCCATCATGCCGTTGGGAAACTCAGTCCTGATGGTGCTATAAGCCCATTCTCACTTTCAGCCCACCACCGCTCGTGATGTGTAGTGTAACCCCCCCGCCGTGCGTGACCGAGGCGCAACGGTAAGTTTTCGTGTAACGGGAAGTCGGGAACGTAATACATTCATACCGAACGCATGAACGTTACCGAAGTATTTGCTCTTCACGCTCACGGGCGTCATGGGATCGGCGCGGCCTGGATGAAACCCCTGTGAAGCTGGGCCAAAGCGGCTCCGGCGCGTAGGCGGTCCATCACTTGAAGCTTTCACGGCACGCGCACAAGCATTTAAGCCCGGCCCATCGAGCCGCCTCCTGCAGTGAGCCAGTGACCCGGCACCGCGCTAGTTGGCCATGTTTTGTGTTGAACTATACGTAAACGGCCGATCCTATTCTGAACTCTTTGCTCCTCCCTCCAAAGACTAGATGGATGGCATCAGTGCTGTATCAATAGGGTTGAAGTTTGGAAGCTTTGGAGGAGCAGAGAAGATTGGACCTGGACTGGCGCGATTCAAACAACAAGAGATGCTTCCTGAGATTCAGAAGGCGAGATAGAGTTAATGTTTGTACTAAGATTGTATAGACCTTGAGGGTCCTGACTCCTGAGCTTATAGGCTCACAGTATTTGTGGTGGGCGCTCCTTGAATATGCTTGAACATTGTACACTTTTATTTTAGTTTAGTAATAAAAAAGCGGGGTTATCCTCTTCTCTGAATTATCTCCTTTGTCTACTCTTAGGTTAGAAGTGGTTATCCTCTTCATCATTTTTCAGAGCAGTTCATCCCAAATCCTCGCTCCAGCAAGGACCTGGGTGCACTTTTCATACTATGATGAATCGACTGCTTTGTTGTTTCCATAAGATTCGTCGTCCGTGCTAGGGTGGAGTGCAACTTGAGTTCATCATTTATTTGTAACTCCTGGTTTATTGTCTCTGCAAATTAAATGTTGTTGTTTGGGCCCGGTGAAGCTCTAGCGCTGCAGTGTACAACGGAAACCTTTGGAGGTCTTTGTCGCCATTGTCCGGTGCTAGAGTTGGTCCTATTTCCAATGAAACTTCATGGAGACATTCCGATGCTTTTTGTGGACTGTTATTTCGGAGATCTTACTCAAATACCTTCTGACATGATCTACTCTATGGCTGCGGCCTCAGGAAGTAACTAGCTAGGGTTGTTTCCCCAGTATCCTGGGCGCAAAGTTCATGTAATTGAGAATTTCTTTCCCTCATCTCTGTTCTCGGCGAGCCGTGCCAGTGTCTGTCTCCTGATCTCTTGAGTCCTGACTCGTGAGTGTTCGTGTGAAAGACTGAAACCAGGTGGACTCACCCGTCAGCAAATTGTTACAACATACGTCTTCCGTCACCCGGATTCGGATTCGGCGTGCATATATTCGGAAATCCGATGAGCAGGCAGAAAGCAGCCCCAGAGGATAACGCGCGCTGCACCCAAATCCCCCAGATAGATTAGACCTCACACCTGCACTGCATTGCATCGCATCATTCCTCCGCTGGCTGTTGGCTGCTGCGCGCCGCTCGTTCTGCGCCCCCTCAAGTCAGTTGGTTATCGTGACAGGACACGGCGAGATGAGCAGTTCAATCCGAGAAACACACACATCCAATTCCTGGATCCATCGATGGAGCGAGCGATCGAGCTAGGGCCGGTACAGTCAGTGGCGGAGCTAGAACAAATCCGAGGGGGGTGCACTTGTCTTTGTGGGTGCAAGAGTTTGCAATTTGTGGATGCATATATAGTGAAAAATTAGCTCTTAGCACTGTTTTTTAATTTTTTTTGTGGGTGCGACTGCACCCGCCTCACGTCAAGATCTCGGCCGGTACGTACGTAAGTGCTACGCAGGATAAGATGTGATGAGGGCGTCTGAATAAATCCATTATCCATCCATCCATGGCCGTTGCTAGCTGCATATATACGGGAACGTGATAGGCACGAATGGTCATCACTACTCAGTTGCAACAGGATCAATCCCCAACCAGCTTCACTGCTCACTGCTCGGCCGTACGTTGATACTGCAAACAGACTGATCAAGCTGCAAACCTTTTTTTTCTTCTTCCAGGTGAGATATGCAGCAAGAGAGTGCAAACGCTGCGATCTTTAATTTGCCTCCCTATAGTCCCTAGGATAGGACGTGCTTCAAGGTGAAAACTGAAGGCGGCCGGGCGGAGTGTGTGCTTGGCGAGATCGACTGGCCTCCCCCTTCACATCACAGCTGGACGTCGTGACGAGGCTTTGGCATCGGTGGTCCACGTCGCGTGGCTGGCCTGGCCTCCAATGATCGGCAGGCATATCCACAGGGAAATCCAGGCGAATGATGAGGTGCGACCGACAGCCCAGCACCCCTGGACGGCCGCGCGGGCATAGATGCATGCAGATAGGCCTGGATGAGATGAGAATATGAATATGAGGCCTCGTTTAGTTCGGTGAATTGGGGAGAAAAACACTGTATCAGAATTCCTGTAGCATTTCGTTTGTATTTGGTAAAAATTATCCAAATTTTGACTAACTAGGCTTAAAATGTTCATCTCGCAAAGTACAAAAAAAAAAAAAATTGTGCAATTAGTTTTTGATTTCATCAACATTTAGTACTCCATGCATTTGCCGATATTTTGATGTGACAGGGAATCTTCTTTTTGCATAGTGAAATTTGGGGAGGGCTGAGATGGTCCCTCGCCCTCGGGCCTCTGCTGGCTGCCTCAATGATCATGCTACTGATTGACTGAAGAACCATGAGGCGATGGATAGATCTGTGCGCACGTTAGCCATACGTGCCCTGTTCCCTGCCCTGCACGGCCCGATCTGTCTGCCGGCTGCCGCCGTTGGGGAGAAGGAGAAGGAGAAGGAGAAGGAGAAGGAGAAGGGGGTCCGCCTCGTTGCGATCGCGACTGGTGTTAGATGGGTCGACAGCGCCAGCAAATCGGGCAGCAGTTGCGCTGGGCAGGCAGGTGCGCGGGCCGACCTGACGCGCATTCTGCCAAACAAGGCGGCGGCTGCCTGGCAGCTTCTGTCCCGCCGGCTGGCGCGGTACCTTAACGCCCGAGCAACCTCCGATCGGGCCTGGGGCCACGCCTTCCTGCCAGGCCCGGCACATGGACGGCTCGGATCAGCCGGCCGCAGCTTGGCACGTTCAACGCCCAACAAGCGGTTACAGGCAGTTGCGACGTGCCCGTTGGCGGTTGACGCGCGCACGGCGTGCGGGGACTGGCCGGTGGCAACGGGCGCCACACGGCGTACGCCGTGCGCCGAGCGGGGAGGGTCGGCGGGACCGCGGGAGGCACGCCACACGTCGGGGGGAGCCACATTTACTCTCTCTCGAACGGTCGCGGGGCGCAGGCAGCAGCAGGGGAGCTGCCGGAGGGCGCGCCGCGGCGTGCATGCGCGCCGTGTGACCGGCGTTATTTCGTTGGACAGTGTTTCCGTTTGATCGCCTTCACGGGAAACCGGCCGGGGCTACCT
This sequence comes from Saccharum hybrid cultivar R570, assembly GCA_038087645.1. Taxonomy (NCBI): domain Eukaryota; kingdom Viridiplantae; phylum Streptophyta; class Magnoliopsida; order Poales; family Poaceae; genus Saccharum; species Saccharum hybrid cultivar. The sequence goes on along the minus strand of JAQSUU010000043.1, from coordinate 8,933,109 downwards.
CTCTTCGCTGCCTCCGTGTGTCCGCGCGAGGCGCGAGCGCATGGCTTGATGCCGTCTATACTCTAATAAGGTAGGCGACACAGTACGCGGTAAGAAGCACCCTCCCCCCATGCATCCCCGCGCCCATCCCGCGTGTGCATGATTAAAGCTACACACACACACTGTACACTTCTAGACAGCATCCTAAGGACGAAATGCTTGAGCTGCCAAACAGCCTATAGCGACGAGAGGTACCATACTGTGCTCGAACTGTATTTTGGTTAGGTTTAGATTTATTAGGACTAATTATTAGATGAAGTTAAAAATTAGCTAGCTAACTAATATTCACTATTGCACGTTTTAGTCGCCGGTTAACAGGTGCATACATTCATAGCAGTCAACTATTAGTCTTTGTTAGCTAGTTATACTTGACAAATGGGCTTACAACTAGTCCATGCCTTGACTAATCTTTAGCCTACCTATTATCCTTTTGTTTGGATTACCTGGATTGGTTTTTATCAGCTACGAAGGACATGCGTTGGATCACCTAGATTAGGTTTTAGTAGCTACTAAGGAATGTTTGGACCATAGATGGATTATTATTATAATCTAAATTACACATGTAACTATTATAATTTGGATTCTGAACTACTATAACAATCGGAGTGTTTGAATTCTTAGATTATTCTTAGTTCAATGAAAAGTACTTATAATCACACAAAAAATACAGGTCTGAGGTGGATTTGTAGGATTATTGTAATCTAGTGTCTTAATTAGTTTATAAATAATCTACCTCATAATCTAACACGTTTGGATCACAATTAAATTATTTTAGTTTATCATTATAATTAAATAGATCAAAAAATGTCCTAATAATTATGGACCTACTAGTATCAAACAGGTTCTGGTACTACAAATATCTTAATCATTATAATATACGACGAGTAGTGTTAGTGTACTAGCATACGAGAATCCCAGATGAGTACAACGAAGCTTGAAACGGGATTGTTTGTCCCAGTGGGCTGGGCTTGAGATTCTCCACCGCCCGGCCATGAAGCAATCGATCGATTATTCCTGATTCTTCCCTTGCATCATGGAGACACGTATATTACGCGGATAGATGACGACGACGACGCCCGACCCCGGCAGTTGCTGTAGGCAGCTACTAGCTCTCATGATACCGGCCGACAGCCAACATCAACGCAACGGCCACAGTACATGGCCATGCACGCCGACGCCGACACGCCGAGCGGTGCCCGCCCGGGGCGTCTCTAGCATGCTTCCCTCCCTTCCATCTCGATGGATCAATCAGGCCGACCAAACGGAAAGCAAGAAGATCGTCTCCTCCTTTCCGTCCCGCGCGCCGCGGCTGGCTCATACTCGGCATATGCATGCATGCTGCTGAAACCAGCACCGGGCGGCCGGCCCCGTCGTCGCCCCGACGGCCCGACACCACCTCCCTTTACGCGTCATCATATGCCGCGTGATGGCTCTCGCTCACGCTCGTTGGGCGTTGGCCGGCGCGCGCTCACACCATCGGTACGCATATGTTTCCTCCACCGATCTATGACGTACGAGCGCGACTGGTGGATGTGGATCGGATCCCGGCGGGCCTGCCTAATAAATGAGGGATTGAGGGCGTAGTACGTACAGTACGTTCCAGAATGACAGCTGATAGATGACGCGGAAACTCATTAGCCCCGCACGATAAGTAACGCGGCCATCTGGAAAATGAAAGTTCGTCCTGGCCGGGTCCTGTGGCCGTGGCCGCTGCCTGGCGGGCAGCCATGCAGTGCAACAGATGGCTGTGCGCGAGCGCGAGCCAGGGCATGCGGCGCAAGAGCGGCTGCCGCGCGATCGCTGTGCCAATAATTAAACGAGCAAAAGCGACAGCAATTTGGAGTTGGGAGCCCCGCCACGCACAATCATGGAGCCGTGTGTGTGTGTGCATATATATATATATATATATATATATATATATATATATATATATATATATATATATATATATAAAGGGGTGCGTGTATACACACGTACACCTGCAGACAGGTCCAAGCCACACAGGGCAGGCGGCAGAGGCTTCTCTCTGTACCTCTCTCAGTATGCGTAGCAGAAGACTAGAAGCATCTCAATCTTACTGTTTGCTTAAGCAGTATTTTTCTTTTACAAATCGACATCAGCATGCACGAGCACAGCGAGACGACGATGATTATATTGACCTGTGTGAATGAAACAAAAACAAAAGACAAAAGAAGCTAGGTACTCCTATCGAAAAGGGAGCATGTAGACCGGGAGGGACAGAATTACAGCATGCATGCACAAAAATATACATGGATGGACTGGATCCAGTGCTAGGAGTCATCGAGCTACGGCTATTTGGACTACCCTATCAAGCCTATGATTGATTGATTAGCTGATGGCAATACGAACAACTAACTTAGGCCCTGTTTGGTTTGGTTTTTGTTAAAGTTTAACTCCCATCACATCAATGTTCCCTCAAATGCATAGAGTACTAAATGTAGACTAATTGCATGCATGTCGGTACAGATTAGGAGTAATTTACGAGACGAATCTATTAAGCCTAATTAGTCCAAGATTGGAAACTTTTTGTCAAATAAGACGAAAGTGCTACAGTATTTGTTAAACTTTAACTCCTCGAACCAAACACCCCTTAGCCCTCCGGATCAAGAAAATAGCTAGAGGATCGGAGGATCGTATGTTACTTGTGACGTACGCGAGCTGAGGTGGATGGAGTGGAGTGTACGTGGTATTATCTGCAGTGGTGGGCGGTGCTCTGTCTGCTGCTGCTCATCATCATGCACGCGCCGAGACAGATGCGCATGCAGGCGCCAATCCTCAGCAGGCGGCGGAGTGGGTGAAGGGGTTGAAGAAGTGGTGGGTGGCTGCCTTGGGCCTGTCGGGCTCGGCCTTGGCCGCCGCGGCGGGCCCGCCCAGGCGCTCGCAGGACGGGCAGAGGCTCAGCGTGGCGGCCGGCAGCTGCATCTGCATGTAGAACGGCGGCGCCTGTGGGTGTACTGGGGCGAACTTGAGCGCGCGGAGCTCCTGCAGCTCCCGCTGCAGCCGGCGGTTCTCCTCGGTCAGCGACTCGCAGCAGCGCTTCAGGAGCTCGCAGTCCACCTCCGTCTGCTTCAGCTTCGTCCTGCGCGCGCGGCTAAACCACGTTAATTCATCAAACCGTACGTCAGAGCTTTATTAGTCCTATATAAACCAAAGCATATATTATAGTATATATATATATATATCTTCATTTATCTTTTTTTTTGCGAAAATCTTTATTTATCTTCTGTGGGCTCGCTGGTTTGCGTGCATGCACGGCATGGGGCATGGGCGCAACCAAAAACCGTCTTCGGGACCCCTTTTTTTTTTTTGGTGAATTGTGATGGGCGTGCGTGCGTATCGCGCAATACGGAACAGTACTAACCTTGCTCGTCTGTTTTGGAACCACACCTCCACCTGGCGTGGCCTCAGGTTGAGTTGCTTCGCCAACGCGACTTTCTGCTTCTGCTCAAAGCCAAAAGGACACCCCAACAGAAAGCAAAAGGAGCATGTTCAGAAAAATAACTCATCTAGAATTCTCGATAGATGGGGGGAAATAATTAACGAAGAAGAATATCTGTACTTCTTTGGTGACTCAGTATTAAAAATGCATATATGTGCAAAAATGAGATAACTAGTATATGCAGTATATATGTGGCTGTAATGATCGGCCATGTACGATGTAGTCAAGTGCAGCTATTTGCGGTGTGTAGCAGCAGCAGCAGCAAAGCAACCAGTGAATCGATGATCGGGAGTCACCGAACCGAACGTGTCGCGCACGCAGGGGTAGCAGTAGTAGCAGTACGTACCGGGTTGAGGGTGCTGTGCTCCTTGAAGCGGTCCTCCAGGAGCGCGGACTGCTCCTTGGTCAGCCTCAGCTTCTTCCGCGTGCTCCCGTCGTCGTCGTCCTCGGCGCCGGCGCTGATGGCCCGCGCCGCCGTCGACGACGCCCGCTCGCCCTCGGCGTCGTCCACGCGCTCCCTCTTCACGCCCGCCACTGACAGCGACGACACGCTGTGCGCGGCCCCGCCGCCGCCGGTGGCGGTCGCGTCGTCCGGCATGCTCAGCGTCAGCGACGGCTCCAGCGGGCGCGACGACGGCAGCCGCGCCTCCATGCTCAGACGGCTGCCGCTGGTACCGTGGCGCGCCGCATCAGAGGCGCCGCTGCCGAGGGACAGGCCCAGCGCCAGGCCGGCATCGTCCAGCAGGTGGACGTCCTCCTGAGCCATGGCGGCGTGCGCTCCGGAGTCAGGACCAGAAGATAGAGTAGCTAGCGCCTAGCTAGTTTCCAGTATGCCGCCGCCACTTCAGTTAGAGCCCGGGTTGCCTCTGACGGCCGGGCAGCCAAACAAAGCTGGGTGCTCGTTGCACGGTGCAATAAGCAGCTGAGCGTTTGGGTGCGGGGGGAGAGGCCAGGAAGGTGAGGGGAAGGAGGCAAGGAATGAAATGGTTGAGGAGGGCGAGAATATTTGAGGAGGAGGAGCGGGGAGCCGGCAAGGGACAAGCCCACGCTTAGACACTTGCTGCAGAGGAGGAGAACCTTTGACAAGGCCAGGCCATCAGAGGTTGTTCACCTCAGCTCAGCTCAGCTCGGGGTCCAACTCCAACTCCAACCGAAACATCCCCGCTGTTCCTGTTGGCTGGCTGTGCCGTGCCGCCGAGTAGCACATCAACAGTGCCGCCAAAAGGCTGGGTGGGATTTTCTATCGGGGATGAGGCGCGAGGCGGCCACGTGGACGCGCCTATGCACAGGGGCAGGCAGCAGAATACTACTTTGCGCACACATCGTTCTCATTTGCTCAAATGCATGCCCAGGAGCAACAGTATAGTTGGAGTACTACTTTGCGCCATTTCTCTTCCAATATCACGTGCAGTGCAAAAGGCGAACCGTATTATGCAAATCGACCAAAGATGCATGACGTGCACATATGCAAAGAGAACGTTCTGGAGCACTTAGGTACGACGTACGTGTATGCAACTATATGTATGTTTATATGCATATATAAGCGATCCCTGAATTATATAGCATGTTCTTCTTCTCTGGTTACTTTGAGTTTAGAACAAGCTGAGGTACCACAAATGATTATGACTGATGCATGAAGAAAGATATATTGCTTGGCATCTACTAGGATTACTCACTCCTATTCCTAGCTACTGGGGGTGAAGAGGAAGAAGCACCGCATCAAGTGCTTGTCTGTGAGATTGTGGCAACATTACTCATCACCCACTCAGCCAACCATGCATGTCGTCTGTAATGATGCTCATTTACTGATGGTTGGTCTAGCTTCGTAGCTCGGTTACTTTCCTTCTCCATCCAGCAGCCACAGCAGAGCTTTTTTGCTCCCTTTTCTGACCATAACCTTTGGTAGCAATCGCGTCAGTTTTTTTTTCCCTTAACAAAATACACTATAGACGTACTCTTAGCTACTTACTCGTATGCCTCAATATTGATTGGCATTATGGTCCATCACTAAGGGTCTGTTTAGAATATAGAAAAAAAATTTCGTGCGGTTTTTTTTTTGTGTGAAATTGAACTGACTCCGGTAAAATTCCAATGTGCATCCTGTGTTCCAATCCGGCCCTAAATAATATGTATTATCCTAAATGATAAACGGTCACTTTCCATCTAACCATTATTTGGACTAAATTGCCACTCAAACAGTAAAACGGCCATTTAAACCGGATAAATGGTAGATTAAATAAAAATGACGTACCACCATAGAGTGTTAGGCAAACAATGAAAAGAATATAAAATAATTAACAAAAAAAAGAACACTAGTATTAATATGGGAGATTCTGAGGCCTGTTTGAGAGGATTTCTCTAGGTACGACCCTTTGAGGAGTTAGAGGTGAAGGCAATCTTTCTAGTTTCGCTAGCTTTAATTCATTTTAAAGAAAAGAAAAAGGAAAAAAACAGTTTCTTGCTATATTGGAGTATAAAATTTCTTAGAAGCTAGAGCTATTTTAGAGAAGATTCTATTCTAAATGACAGAACCAACTAAGCTGTCGTCAATTCGCGTAGCTACCGCCTGCCGCACCTTCGTCACACAAATCACAGATTCCAGCGGGTTGGACTTGGCCTGTTGCCCTCTTTCCACACCACCTCACAGTAACTGCTTTCCACATCGGACACCGAACACTGGCTCTGGAAAACGAGAGGAAAAAAAAGAACGTACGAAAAGGGCTTCAGGAGGACTGTGGGGGCAGGCAGGGCCTGTATGTTGCTCCATCCTGTGACAAACACCTTTCCAACGATAGGTCTGGAGTTCACATTACACGCATCCTTGACTGGCTGATTAATCTCTCGGTTCCGTGCAGGTTAGGGGCGTGGGTGGATTAACTACCGGAGCGATTTGTGCATCAGCTGTGTCCTTGTTTGGTTGGTCGATCTGCAGCTGCAGGGGGTACTTTTGCGTTGCATGTCGCCCTGTTCACCACATGGCCGGCCTGCCGGGATGAACGAACAGGCGGAGGCAGAGTAACGGAACGGAATAGAACTATCGACTGCCGGTGTTTGTCATCCAACCGCGTGTGCATCATGGATTCTGTATGATGATGATGATGATGGGGTCATGCAGCTTGTAATTTATGCTTTCTGCGAAACACAGCACAGTTTATATGCCGGCTAAATAAACACGGCTCTTAGAATTTTTAGCAAGGGACATAGTTTATTGACCTTTTTAGCCGTACATCTGATCCACGTACTTTTGTAGATATATATGTACGTCTAATTTGATTTCTGATAAAAAAATAAGGATGTAAACAAATAAGTCGTCTTTGTGAGTAGCCAGTATTTCTGTGAGTTTAATCAACTAGAGCATCTATTTCAACTAGATAAAGACACAAAGTAGCAAATAATCTATTTCAGAGTAATTTATCAAAGTTGTTTCTGTGAGTTGCCAGTATTTCAGTGAGTTTTATTATTTTTTCCTCAACTAGCCAACATTTTTTTGAGAATAAATTTGCATTTTCCCAACTGTTTATCAGATCCCAGTTATAAAAAAACTGTTTATTATCAGATCCCCAACAAACAAATTACCCACAATTATAGTAGTTAGTTATCCAAATATACTAGAAATTGTTAGACATTTGTAAAAAAAGCTGTTGGGGGAAAATCATTAATCTTGTATTGATTGAGCCAAAACTTACCTATAAATTTTACACTTATGTTGCTTAAAACTACCAGCCCGTGCAGCAGCATTGGTCTTATGTAGCAGTAGTTTTAACTAACTAGAACCATACCTTGCGCGTTGTTGCAGGAACCATAAATAAGTTTAAGTGGATTGCATGGCATGCTGATATGGACAAATAAATTTCTATTACTGGATGAAGTGGCTTGCTAATGTGGATAGTTTGCATGAATAAGGTCCCGTTTGTCAGGGCTTCTCCACCGGCTTCAGAAGCCATTTAAAACCGTTTTCTGCCAAACAGGGTTAAATGAAAATGGCTCCACTGATGAAGCCCTAAAGCATGCTCTCATAGAGGTTTAGGGTGGGACGTAGCCAAAAATAGTGGCTTCTCCTGATTTCACCTCGCCCACGTGGACGGCAGGACGAGAGTGGCCCGGCTCGTCGAGGCGCACAGGCGCGCGGGTGCAGGGGCGTGCGATCACTGTGGCTCGCGACGCAGACGCGCGGCCGAGTCATGTAGGGGTGGGAGCGGTCGCCGGGGTGAAAGCCCGTGAAATCAATGACGAAGAAGAAGGTATAGGAGAAAAAATAAAAAAAGATGGGTATTACAATCATTTTGTACCTTTTGTCTACCTGGAGGTGCCGTTTTGCCAAATGGGTTAAAAAAACAGCTCCAGCTCTATCGGGAGAGCCGTTCATGGAGCTAAAGCTGAAAAAAACGGCTTCACCAGTGAAGTAAAGTCATGCCAATTGGGGTCTAAATATGCGACATAATTACATGCGCTAGTGGACTGCTGGCGTGAAAGGCTTGCATGTTGAGATTGACTTCTAGTTGGGTTTTAGGATTATAAGAGATAAGAGATTTCCACACCAATCCAAATCTCTGCGTTCACATGTTGTTTCCCTCCCACGTTCTAGCATCTTGCATTGGCAGACTTACTAATTCTGAACCACAATACAAGACGTAATAGCACCGCCATTTTAGTGCAGTAGGAACGTAACGCCTTATAAGCTATACCCTACCAATTAAGTATGATGGCATACAGCCATACACACCTTTTTTTAGCGGTGATATATTGCCATATGTACATCTCGCTGCCTTACACGTATCCAATATGATTGCACCATGATCAGATGAATGTGGCGCACCACCAAATCGATCGGTCATCAGATCAGGTGCTGATTCTTTTCACATGATTATTGGAGCTCCAAAAGACAACAGTACGTGTGCTTGCATCGTGTGTGTACTGTGTAGCCTGGGGGGCCAGCATCCTTAACACAACACATGAGATGCCGGCCTTTTATAGCTCTTCATGCATGCACAGGCCGAGATAGATGCTGCCATTATATTGCTACTACTTGCGCAGAGTATATAGGTGGTGCCCTTTGGCACAGGGGATCACATATAGCCAGCCTGCAGCAGCAGCACTGGCCCTCCCCATATTATTATCTGGCCTGCATCCTTTGACACCAAGAACTCAAGAAGAGCATGGCATAGATGGCGAGAGAAGGACACACCAACTAGTGGCGGCAAAGGGGTTGTGGTTCATTGCACGGTGGCCCTGCAGTGTCTTTGCTCACAAGGGGAAAAGGAAGATGACGCGGGGCCGAGCACCGCAACACATTGGTGCCTCAAGCAACCAGTTGGGTTTTTTGGTAGGTTGCTTGGGGCACTTGCCACTTGGATTGTTCCCCTCACTTTTGACAATAACGTTGATGTGGCCAGCTACTACTCCCCAGTAATTTCTCTTGAGACTTCTTGACAACCTAGCTATGATATACATTAGTATTAGATGATGAATAATAATGATGAGACGGGGAACTAATATTTATGCATTGTGATTTAATCAATTTGTACTACCATGATGGATAATGGTCATGATCAGGAGCTGCTGATGGGCTCAATGATCAGCTTGTGATCTACCAACTGCCCCCATTTAACTGCACTGTACTATATATTGTGGTTAGTTGTCCAATAATAATACTAAAACCGGCCGTGCAAATGGATGATGTTCACTGCCAACCACAATGTCAGCTCGCATCACGTTTAAAGAACACACACGCTCCCAACTATAGATGTTTTTCATGCGGAAATCAGTTGATTAAACCGAGGCATTTGTCCTTGAACGAGGGAACAGAGAGACGGTATTAGCGCTTGCGCACCCTCCATGAGGGGACGTAAGTCTTTAGCCTATATGTTGTACGACGGATCGTGCTAAGGCCTTGTTCACTTCCCCATCTCAACCCAAAATATTTCCTCTTCCACCCATCACATCAAATCTTTCAACGCATGCATGGAGCATTAAATGTAGGTAAAAAAGATAACTAATTGCATAGTTTGTCTGTAAATGTCGGGACGAATCTTTTGAGCCTAGTTAGTCTATGATTGGACAAATTTTGCCAAATAACAACGAAAGATGCTACAGTAACTTTTCACCTACTTTTCGCGAAGTGAACACACCCTAAAAACGTGAAATGATTCATGAGCTTGACTCGAGTAGATAGGTTCAATTATTTGACTGGACTAGCATACGTTCGTTATGCAGCGATCTATATAGTTGGAAGTTGGAAGAGATGTATTCCAAGTGGTCATTTTGCGTGTTCTAACTTAGTTGAGTACTCTCCATCCCAAATTACAAGTCATTTTCAATCTTCTTAGAGAGTCAAAGCATCTCAAGTTTGACCAAATTTATATAATAAAATAATAAAATTTATGATGCCAAATAAGTATCATTAGATTACTAATCAACTACATTTTTATAGTACACTTATTTAATATTATAAATCTTTGTAATTATCTCTATAATTTTAGTCAAAATTGAGATGTTTTACTCCCCAAGAAAACTGGAATGACTTATATTTTAGAATGGAGGGAGTAAGAAGCAAACCACCTGCAGATCCATGGAGAAAGTGTTCTGAACCAAGAGTCTGATTTATAATTCTGTTACAAGTCAAATCGGGACTATGTAAGAAACTATAGCGCTACAAAAACATGTGATCTACTAGTAGGCAAATCCTAGCTAATAGTCCTACATGAGTAGCCAACACAATAATATATACTCCCTCCGTTCCAAAATTATAAAACATTTTGGTTTCTAAATATATTATTTTCATTATGTATCTAGATAAGTGCATAACAAAAGTTGCACATTTAAAAAACCAAAATGTCTTATAATTTGTAACTGAGGGAGTAGTACTTTCCAAGGTCTAACCATATAATCATGAAAAATCAACTTCCTTGGGTTTACCTCATATTTAGATACCCGATTACATTTGAACTGAGTGCTGTTATCCATGCATGCCGTAATATTTTGTTAAAATTAATCTTAGTGTGGTCTCTGGACTGCACCATCATGTACTAGAGAGAGAGAGAGAGAGAGAGAGAGAGAGAGAGAGAGAGAGAGTAATGCTTAGCAGGTGAAAAGCATATGAAACTAATACCTTTTCATATGCTGGAGTTGGAGGACACAGAGGTGTCGTTTGGTAGAGATTATGGGAAAGCTGTTTTCCAGCTTCAGCTACCAATCGGGGGTGGGATAAATAGCTTCACGTACAAATCCCCCCCAAAACGCGGCCCCAAGCATGGTCATGGGTGCATTTTCCTTTTTCCCTTTGGCTGGTGTGGGAAAAATGACGAAATAAAAAAAGGGTGTTATGGTCATTTCACCATTTTCAACAACTGTAAGAAACTATTTTACTCAACGGTTTCTAAAATAGCTTCAGTTCCACTAATGAAGCTGTTCCACCAGCTGAAGTAAAAAAATTCACATCACTGGTGAAGCAGAGCTATAGAAAACACACCCTAAAAATCTGGTGAAATGAGACCCAGTGTGTCTGTACCCTCAACTTGTATAAAAAAGTACTTTGATTCAACAAGTACCAAATAATGGACGACTTTGAATTTTGGCGTGGAAATTAGTTACGGCCCCGTTTCGCAGTTTTCTTACTTTTCACCTTTTTAGATTCTTTGCCACGGTTAAAAGAGATCTTATCAAATCTTCTGGAGATTCGTCACTGTCCTTATTGAAGTAGGCGTGCAACAACGACAATTACAGCTGAAGATGATTTCTGTGACAAGTGCCCTCTAGTCTTGCAGTTTCATAAGGGGCGCCAAGGTACTCCTGATTGATGAACATAAAAGTCTAGCAAGAAAAGAAAATATAGAAACATATATAAGATAAAAAAAAACGAAGTAGATATGTGTGCGGCGTACTTCACTTTTTATCTTATATATTTTTACCTTAGTAAGAATGGTTTGTTCACGATCCGATGCATGTAGAGAACAATGATTTGGCAAGGAGTACACTCCATTCAAAGAGCCCACTCTGGAAATTAAGAGTGCTGCTGAAAATTATTTTTTCCTTTGGTATCTACAAAAGGGAGTCACTCTCACTAAAATAACTTAGCAAAACAAAATTGGCAAGGAAGTGTCAAGTGTTGTCTATGTAGTTCTTTTGAAACTATCCAACATTTGTTCTTTGATTGTCACTTTGCGAGCTTTGTTTGGAATGCTATGCATATAACTTTTGGAATTCAACCACCTACTAGCTTTTCTAATTTGTTTAGTCTTGACTAAATGGCTTAAATCTTAAGCTCAGAAATCAAATCTTGCTAGGAGCAGCTGCACTCTGTTGAGTGTTATGGTTGAATACAAATGATATGGCATTTAACATAGCCAAGTCTAATACTTGTATACATGTAATTTTCAAGAAGACTTACTGGATCCAATAATGGTGCTGTAACGGATCAACATGATTATACGAGATTAAGTAAGAAAATCTTCCACCGAGGCAGATAATTTACCAAACTTAAGCCCGTACAACCTGAGATTCCGTGAAATCACGAGGGATTTCAAACCAACTATCATATAACCAAGATCGTACTGATTTAGCAGCCACAGTCACATGCTATAGGAAGTTCGCAACAAGAGTTGGATACATCGGAGTTCAGAATAAAAAGTTATTACAACACGCGCACAAAATAACATAGCGGAAGCAAGTAGTTTTAAACCACACATACTTAGTTCAGTTACAGTGCCAGCATGTAGTCATAGCCCACAAAAGCATGAGATAAGACGAACGGAGTGACCATTGCCCTCGGTCCTAGTTGTCGCCCATCACCGGATACAGACAGTTGACGCAATAACCATAGTACATCTGGCCATCTGCAACAATAATGGGAACAACGCCCTGAGTACGAGAAGGTACTCAGCTAGACTTACCCGTCAAAACCAGAAATAAAAGACACCAAGGAGTATGCAAGGTCTTTATAAAGTGGGCTGGCTTGACTCATTTGCGAAAAGCATGAGTTATCAGTTATGAACCATTTAAATATAAGCATCCACTTAATTATACCTGATTAGTCTAAGTGAGCACCTATGCTAGAGCAATCACTTGATTAACCATTAACATGAAACGTTACCATATCAGGTTTAGTATTTCCAACATCATTCACATAACCATCCTTGTTCCATCATAATTACTACGATGTTGTAGCTCGAGTCAAGTGCTCACTATCCAGGAGCGATGGCGATTCGAATCGATTCCTAACCAGCTAGTGATTTATTCCTCACACAAACCACGCTTTCCCCGTTAGGGTCGCTTAGAGCACCAATGACACATTCCAAGTAGCCGCGGGATAACAGTCATGGACCGCACTACCCATGGACCGCCCGACTGCCAGGACGCACCTTGGGCTCACTCTTCGCGTCCCCGTCATACCCCCTTCAGCACCAGTCTGCTAATCCGAGTTTATCCCGGCTCGAATAGTGTCACTAACTTCGCGGTCGAAAGGTACTTTATTCGGCCAGCTAAATGTGAGGCATGCGTTCAACATGACAAGAGGGACGAGCAACGATCGGTCCTTAATCGACACAGACGGAATCACTATAGTCCAAAACCCCATAAGACTCCGCCCGGTCTCCCTTTATTCATCAACACTTGGTTACTTTCCATGATAACAATTATAGCTAACCATAACCGGGTATTCACCTATATCTCGCAGGTGACTGGGAATCACCCGACTTCTACCGGTCTAAGCAAGGCTAAGCAATTATTCGATCCTGACCTAACAGGGTAAAGAGGTATTCAGGTGGACAATGATAATTATAAATGCAACAACGGTTTCACTTAACTCCTACAACTTAATGCAACAATATATAAAACTCATTTATAAAGAATTGCTTTTATAAATTAGGAGACTCAGAATGCTCCGGGGCTTGCCTTTTTCGAACGAGCTAGGCTGGTGATTAACGCACTCGGGCAACTCCTCTCCTGGCTCCTCTTCCTCGGGCACCTCCTGTGCCTGGGGTTCTTGCTGATCTGTCCAAGTCTGCTCTTCCGGCACTGCTACCTGTGACTCCTCCTGCGATCCTGTATGATGCAATTGCATAAGTAACCATGTAGACGGTGCATAGGATGTGGTGGAATGCTATGATGACATGATATGCAGATGAGTACATTGAACTGATAGTATGGATTACAGACAACGTCTTCTACAAGGTAGTCTACATCATCCAAGAACATGTGCCACAAAACAAGTCATCTACTCTTATACTAGGTAGCGTAAAATTCTCACACAATTGTTGCTACACTTGCCAAACCCTAATACCTTGACCTACCAAGTAACACCAGCAAGGTAGTTTGGTGCTTCAAAGATACACCAAACACTTCTTATTTCTTTTAATTACTTATAAAGAATAACTTTTATTTCCTATTTAAACTAGGGTTACACATCAACATCTATTTCTGTTGCAGGTAAAAATCTACAAAAATTACAGTAGTACACTACTACTCCAAATAGTATACTACAAAAATTTTATGGAATTTGAATAAGTAAAACTATCTACACCAAATAAACAAGCTATAGCATAATAATGAGCATGAAAATACTTTGCACTAGAAAAAGTGTCAAACATGAGATTTCATATTTTTCCTATGTTAACCACAGTAAACGAGCACACCATAAAAATTATCACATGTATGAGTTATACAAATTTTGCTCTCTACCAAAAATAACAAAAATCATCAATTAAAGGCATTTGAACTATACTTTAATAATTTTTCATAGAACATGCCTCATAAACATTTTTCCTAGAAAATACATCACCAAAGAAGATTAATGAAACAGGAACCATATTTTTCTGACCTACCTTTAATTTACTACACATTTTCTAAGATATTAGCAATTATAAAGATTAAATAAATCTACACAGAAAAGTATCACAAAACTAACATGCAACATTTTTAAACTGTAGATCTACTCATGAGAAACACTACAAAATTTGTTTCACAATTTTTGGAGCTATAAAACTCGAGTTAAGATTTTTGAAAGCATTTTTCACATATTTCTGGAAATAATTTAATTCATTTCTCTGAAAACCGGCCAGGACACCACCCTAGGCGCACCCGGTCCAGTGCACCCGGGCTCACTGTCACGCGGGACCCTCGGGTCAACGGGGCCCACCCGTCAGCCGTAGCCGAACGAGGCGGCGGTTGACCGGTCGCCCACCGCCGACGGTGAGGTCATCGGCGATAAGGGTGAGCACCACCACACTCAGCTCGCCCGCGCGCACCCGTGGGGGTAACCCAACAAAGAAATGGCGGCCTTAACAAGCTTGGTCACGGGAATGGCGGATGCGGCGGCGCGGCTCAACGCCGGCGGCCTAGCCAGGGCTTGGTGTCGCGCGAGAGGGGGCGGAGTAGTTTCGCGGGAGTGAGGCGGAGCTACTGACCGCGAAAAAGAAGAAGAAGGAGGGGCGGAGCGGGGAGATTGGCGGGGCCACGAACTCTGGCGAGCTCCGGAGGACGCCGGCATGGCATACCTTGCCCAAGGCGGGCCTCACCTTGGCGTGAAGGGGTGCGGGAGGTGCGCTGCGTCAAGGCGGAGCTCGTGCCCTTGCTTGCGGGGGCTCGGTGCGGGTGGTGAGGCGAAGGCGAGCACGGCGGCGGCAATGGCGCGGTGGCCGCGCGACTGCTGCTAGCATGAGCGGAAGGGGCACAGGAGGAGGAAAATGGGCGAGTGACGAGGGTGAGCGTGGCGCGGGACGTTAAGGTGAGTAGGGCGCAGGTGCGGGGGCCACCTGGTGCCACCCGGCGGTCGACGCCGGCGTACGAGCGCCACGGGGCGGGCGAGCCCTGCCATGGCCGGACGCGGCGCGAGCGTGCGCGGGAGTGGGGAAGCAGGCGCGGGCGCGGGGGAGAAACGGGCCAGGCCGGCTTGCCGAGCGGGCCGAAAACGGGGCGGCGGCCCGTTAAGGCCGAAAACCTCTTTTTCTTTTATAAATTCAATTCCAGATTTTCTAAATTGATTCAAATTTGAATTTTGAAGATGAAAAAGACATTTTCACAAGTTATCCCCAAAATAAAAGTTGTTCAAAATTTAATTCTCTACAACTTTTATTTAGGGCACTTTTCAAAATTCTAAATAGATTTTGAATAAATGATTTAAAGCCAAAATTTTAAATAAAAACTCACTTTTCTAGAATATTTTAAAAAGCAAAATTTGAGGAGATTTTGAATACAAAAGTTGCTCCAAAAATCATGTTACTAAATCCTAGATTATCTAAAATTGTAGCTAAACAAGTTCTACACTCTAGCAAGCAAATGCAACCATTTTGGTTTAAACCAATGTTTTTCACATTTCAATTCAAGTGAATTTATATTGCATGTGATGATAAACATGTATGAGATGCTGATGCTCATGCTTTGGAATGTTAATGCATGCTTAACACTCAGGGGTGTTACAGGTGCCTACTGCATAAGGAGGAGGAACGACCGTTGTTCAAGAATGGTTGTTGAATCTGAAAAACTTTGATTATGGTGGTCTTTGCGAAGTTTGGTTGGATCTTCAAGAATCGAATTGAAGTTTAGTTCTTTTCCATTTTTTAGCCGTGCTCCCTGGTTTGCGCTGAACATTATTGCTTGTTACTTTTTTTAATCTCTCGTGGACGTGAGAGTGTGAGCCTTATGCCTTTGATTTATATCTTGACTATCATCAGTGTATCACCTTCCAACGATAGAGGCTCAAACTTTGTTCCGTTATTAAAAAAAATAGACACGGCATATCAGTGTTAGGACCACGTACATGAGTGATCGGTCGATGTTGAATTGTATACCAGGCCTTAGTCACTGATGTGTCCCGAGATTTTTGACGAGCTAATAAGGACAAATAAGGATTGATACATGAAAAATATCCATACTGTAAGGAAGTCATGGGTTCTGCATATGAGCTCAAGTACATATATTGTGTATGAGTGTGTCTATCTATATAGTAGTATAGACAAGTGGTTCCATCCATGATCTATCCTCGTTAATTAATTTATTACTCGAGCTCGCCTCTCTTCACTATCTCTCTAATCATCAATCATCACGGGGTTTCGATCGACTAAACCCCGTGGAGATATGCATTGACTTGGAAGCCACCACCCGACGAAAGGAAAATCTAATGACATGATTAGCGAACAACGAAACAGCCAACGTCCGCCGGTGGGAAACAAAAGCGGTTAAAAAGCGCGCGCGTCTCAACTGGAAGGCGAGCGTGCGGTGCGGCCTAGACGAATTGTTTTATCTGGTGCAAAATCCAGGCATAAAGTAAGCTATGAAAATGACCATTTTTTCATTTTTTTAGGGATTGAGTGCCACTACTTATTAAGTACGACCGGGTCCTACAAAACTGAGAAAATTACGTACACGCACGGGTTCTTTTAGAACTAGTAGATAATTAAGTTCTTTTCTAGGTCTAAGCAAGTTGCATCGCTAGAAATTTCAGAGAAATGACCATGAGAATATAGAGCGCCTTTCTTGAGATATACTTCAAGCACCGATGACTGATACAATTAACAAGCCAGTGAGTAGCATATATTCGAGATGAAGAATATGTTCGTCAGATTTTTCACATAAATAAATCAGCTCATCAGTCTGCAACAAATGGAAAAGAGGACGTCCCCTAGCCCCTAGGTATATGCTACTCACCAGTTGTTTGTGTACATAGCAGGCTCATCATCTCATCAGTATACAACAATCGGTTGATGAGCTTTTCCGGTGGTTGTAGACTGATGAGCAGTACAGAGCGCCTATGTTGCAACTTGCAACGGTACTTTGTATGTAGAGTAGTGTATCATTGAGCTGTTGAGCACTTGAGCACCATGCTACAAGCCACCGCTCGTATCATCGGTGCCTGCCTCCTTCCTAGGTAAACATGAGAGTTCCTAGCTACGTGATTATTCTAAACAAATCAAAGAAAACTTCATCAGCCAAATGATACACATCGATCCATGCAAATTAACGAAAGGAAAGAAAGACAGGTGAACAAGTAAAATAGAAACTGCCGGATGAAGCAAGCGATGGCGCCAGCGACTGACTTGTCGGGATACCGGCAGGAGACCAGATAGGGTGGCGCCCACAATGATCTCATATCCTGAAGTGGGGGCGGCGCATCCATCCATTCCTTTGGAAGGATGAAGATGATTATCACCCTCGTGCAAATGCATGTCTGGATTGTCTGTGGTTCAAAAATCTAAGGCCAACTTTTGATTCTCAATCTATTATAAGAATACATGTGTGACCAGAAATTATCTGATGTCTGGTCAGAAGAGGTATATGATGCAAAAGAAAAATAGTGCACATGGTACATCATAGACTGTATAGACGATTCAATATTTGCTCGGGTAGCTAGATTTTTTATTACATCATATAACATTTTGATTTTTTTATTGAAATTGATTTCTTACAAATAACTTTCTTTCTTTGTAAGATTGTGTTGGTTCCCTCTCTATCGCATCCATCGCCACAAATTCAGCTATCGTCAATTTATTTTCTTGGTTTCTTCTTACCTTCTTATATCCCGTGCCTACACAATTTTTGTCAATATCAATTCAAGGTAGCCTTCAGTTTCAATTGGTGAGCTCCATTTGTCAATAAAATCACTTTCCGAACCACTAAGTTCCTTGTACCTCCTTTGAATTCAAACTTTGAATCATCTTGTACATTCTACTGCAGATTAGAAGGTTGCTTTTTTGCTCTAAAACGTTGTAGATATCGTCAAATAGTACAACTTTGATGTTGACCTTGTCTCTATTAGACATTGTTAATCATCTCAAAATTAATCTGAGAACTTAACTCATATTCACTTATCACTGCCGGTTAAAACCACGATTTGTGGCAACCTATCACTGCCGGTTGTGTTGAATCCATGAACCAGTAGTGATGAGTGACAGTCCGATAGTGAAAGTCTTTTCTGGCGTAACGTGGCCCAGCTCCTCACGTGGAATGGGCCTGCATATACGTGTAGCACCTCTTTTACACTTTTCGTTCTCGTTTCATCTAAAAGGGTTAACTCGAAGGTGCTATGTTTGGAATGACAAGGATTATAAGTTGTCCATCACCCTCCTAAACTTCCAAGGTACTACCTTCATCCCCAAAAGAATGCAATTCTATCACAGTATCACGTTTTAGTACCTTAGGTTTGACCAATTATAGATAAAAAAATATCCATGTTTATGATACCAAATAAATACCATCAGATTAATTACAAAATTTATTTCCATAATAAATTAATTTAAAGACATAATCGTGAATATTATTCACTAAAAACTTGGTCAAACGTAAACCACTTTTCGTGACACGTAGCCCATAGTTGCATTCTTTTCTGGATGGAGGTAGCAGTACTAAACCTATCCACCACAACCACACATGCCACATGGGCCAAAATATAGCTACTATATACTTCTAATGGGCTGGGGGTGTAACATTCTCCTTATGTGCATCGAGGAGTCAATGAACAAATTGCATGCACCATATCTTAATTTGATATATTTTTCATGATTTGTCCATAGTATAGGCTGCATAAACCGTTCTTCCCCTAGATCACTGGCATGAAGGCCATCAAATTCGAGCCCTAATCATTGGAATTTACACATTCTATATCATTGTTTCTTACTTTATCGATGTCAATGGTGATGCACAACTTTCCGCTTGAAATATGAGAAAAGAGCGACTCAAGGAGTCAAGGAGCTTAGAGCTACTCCTTAGCACCATAGCCCTGCAATTTTGCTTGAATCCTGTACGAACCATGACAAGAGGTTCCAAATATATAGGACCTTCACTCATGGAGGGTTCCTCCGTCTCTCCATCCTTAGCACCATGAGCTTTGCAATTTTGCATGAATCATGTATGAACCATGACAAACAGTTCCAAACAGGGCCTTAGTCATGAACTCTTTGGTTTGATCTAACTCGTTAGCTAGATCCAATGGTGTAGTTTTTTTTTCCTTTTCCTGGTTAATCTCAATTTCTAGACCATCCCGGTAGACATGAAGGTTTTTTTGAAGCTATTAAAATAAGATAATAGATTACCTTAGTATCGTAACTTTTATTATTATTTTTTGACAACAACGTAGCTTTTATTATTGTTCAAATATCAGATGTTTTCAATACCACTCTAGAAGCTCAAAATACTCAGTGTACATACATACCTACAAGATTAGCGAAACAATAGTTTGAAAATTGAAACACAGCATTCTGCAGATTTAGACCAACACAAAGCAATCATCATGCATGTTTTGTTAGAAAAAAAAAACCATTGGCCCAAAACATGTGGAGCACTGAGAATAACAAGTCCATCTAGATCAGATATGGTAGCATGTGTGTTTCCTATAGCCTAGTGTTGCTGCTTGACTCAAACTGCCGCCCCATTGCATGTTGCCTCATCTCAGCCCCTCCAGCGACTCAAGTAGAACCTCAGCCAACCGTGCTGTTTCCAAAAAGCTTCCTCTTTGTGCTCTCCAAATCACCAGCCCTACGTGACACCACATAGTCTCTATCCAAAATTCCAAGCAGGGGAGACACACCACCTCACTAGCTAGCTTTTCCTCTATATTATCATCAATAGTGAGATCACATTATATAGTTGCTAGGCACCAGCTAGCCTACTCGAACAGCTTCGGCCGTGTTTTGTTGTATACTACTCGCTTCTCCATCCCATTGAAAGTGTCGCTTTTTTTATTCGTAAACTTCTTGTTTGACCGTTCGTCTTATTCAATTTTTTTATGCAAATAGTAAAATAAATAAATCATTATTAAAATATCTCTAATGATAAAATAAGTCATAACAAAATAAATAATATTTATACAATAATTTTGAATAAGACGAACAGTCAAACAAGAAGTCTGAATGTCAAAGACGATATTTTCAATGGGACGGAGGGAGTAGATGGTGCCCCTTTTTGTGTTTGGTTTATTTTAGATGGGTTTGGATAGAGATGCAATTTGGAGAGAGAGGTTAAGGTGTTAGATGTGCTTTTTGTGCGTCATGAGGTCACCGACCTTTTTGGTTCTAAAAGTACGGGGACCAATTATTCGGTCGGTCCACTTAAAAGATAGTAGTAAATTTTAATGTGCAAAGTGTTATTTTTTCTCAACTTAAACGTACACGGTGCTATTTATTATATATTAAGTGATGTATAAGCTAACTAAACTTTTTCCCTTTTAAAATAGTATTTGAACTCTATATGCATGTGATTAGTCCATTTTTAGTTTCTAACTCGATCTTTTCTAAGTTTATTTAATCCCCACTTTGAAACTAATTTTGCTATTGCATTTCGAATGTCAAAACATGCGAACATCGCATCTCATAGAGTATTTTTTTTTTGTTTTTGGTGGAGGGAAATTACTGGACCATGGAGAGTAATTAATAAATTATTAAGGTTCTCAACCAAAAATGAACATAGCTTCTTGGTAATAAGTTCACACTATTTTGAATGTGGTATGATTCCTCTATTTTGAGGATGAAGCTCGATTTTTTCTGTTAAATATAAAAAAATAAGTTCACACTATCCACTTATTTGGAAGCTACTAGTTGTCCTTTTTAATGGCTGTCATCAGTTTGAGTTACGAAGAATTTGTGCATTAGCTACATTCGTATTTTGTTTTTCAGCCATACGCAATATAGTCAGTAGTGTCATCACATCATCAGAATCATAGGAGGAACATGCCTCTCAGGTTCTTCTCTAATTAATTAAATTCATTTTATTCAGGTCATCTCCTGTTATAAGTGGAAGTGGGTTAATAGCATTTGCTTTGCTTTCATCCTCGTCAATTACCTCAGAATAGTTGACATTCGTTGGGGAGGGAAGAACATGGAATTGCTTCCGACTCACTTCATGAGATTTTCCATTGATTTGTGTAAAAAGTTGTATACTTTTGCGCTCCTTTTTCTTACACTCATAAAAGGGGAAACGATAAAGATGCACTCAATTACTTTGGTGAATTTCACCCTATCATGCAGTATCATTTGGTGAGCCCATGATAGTGATCATTAGACATTATTTCCTTTTCTTCAGCATGCTCATCCACTTATAAGTAACCATGCGTCAAGACTAGAGACAATGCTAACATTTGTAATAACAAATATATCAAATATAAAAACCACAGGAATAATCCCGGTTTCTTTTTGATGGGTCAGATATATGAGTATAAAAAAGATAATTTGCTTAATTTAATCAATATCCTTGCCGGGTCAATATATCATGATTACTCGATGAAAGCGCAGTAGGTAACCGGGTATATATGTAACACTAGCAATTTTCTGTAGGCAAGAACCCAAATCCAAGGAGTCCACGTCATGATGAGCACGTCATCTTTGTGTTGGTACCATTCCTTGGACAAATCATTGCTACCACGTGATGGTTATCAGCGCGTCCCAAATCGTTGGGTACTGTTTTTCTTGAAAAAGGTCTATTTCACTTAAAAAATCAATTAGCACTTCTTTAAATATAGTACAGAACATATGTTTATATACACGCACTCGTACTCACCATCTCACCCCTAAAATACATGTAGTTCTAAACTAATTTTGATTTCCATTGATTTTAGCCTGAGTTGTCTAAAAGAGTATTGCTCGGACAACTTTGTCCATCTTGTTCTTAATTCACACAACTACAGCCCACTTATTAGCCCACTCGTAGAGTAATTGACTCGCCTATGATCCGCCCCTTTCTCTAACAAAGTTTTTTTATTCTTGTGATTTAGCTGGCTGTAAATTTACAACCCACTTTTCTTCTATCTTCCATCTCAACGCATAGCCTACTATCGTCTCTTATTATACTTGCTCTAAAGTAACACTGCTTTGTCCAAATAATCTAGCATGGACCCTGCTCTATTCCTGCATCACCCCTGTTCTTTCCATCCAAGCTATTCCATCGTGCCATGCTGCCATCTTCTGTGGTCATGCGTCTAATCTAAACCCCAGCCATTGTTGGTTCAAAAAAAATCCCCACACATCCGGTGATCCATCTCCATGCATTGGTGCAGCGTGACCAAACCACAGGGCAACCAAACAGTGTACCATCCAATGATGGAGCATTGCCTCGTATAAGGATTCATGTGGTGTCCCACTGAATTTTTTCCAGATCTTCGGCAATCAGGGATATGGGCCCATCGGCAAATCGTGAATTAGGGGCTAACGTGTGACGCGGGACAGCTCCCTTGCTAAGCTAGACAAGTGAGACACTTCTCTCCAAAACCAAGTTGATCATGGTATAGTTTCATATTGTTAGTCCCAAAATTGTGATGGATACTAGTTTATCGATCAGTTCAATGATTAGCTGACCGTTATTCCAGAGGAAATGAATGATTAGTTGGCAATAAAAGATTGTGATATATGTTCATCAACTTAATCTAATTCAAATTATCATTTGTGTAAAGAACAAAGAATATCGGATCTAAGTTCTAGCCATGTTGGCCACTGATCGATCAAGTAGAATAAACTGCCAAAACTGAGCACATGCAGCCTACAATATAATGGCTTCGTTCAGAGATCGATGACAGATGTTGCTAAGGCTAAGGCTATCCAGTGTTGTGGGGGATACTGGACTAGTAGTTCAAATTATTGAAGGTGCGGGAATGAACTCTGACCTCACCATTATATTCTCTTCTAGATCAAGTAGAAAATGGAATACTTTTTGGGTGTGTCTTCCATTATTCTTTCACCATTTGCAGTGCGCACCAATAATTCTGTGTGTAAGGTCTTTTCTTTTTTATGTGTGCACGAGTACTGATTGTACTAGCTAGCTGCATATGCTTTTTCAAGCAGTATTGTCCCTTTTGTTTGTCCATTCTCGTGATTGGACCAGGGTGATCTAGCAGCTCAACTAATCCGGCACTTGTTAATTCAGTTCATGATTGATATGAGCGACCTCATGTATCCAAACCCAACCCTTAGACAGTAGTCGGTTTTATAAATATTAGCACCCTAACGTGTATATCTTGCTTGCATACAATATGTAGCCCAACTTGCCCCATTTCTTGATTTAGCAGGCTGATCTAACTAGCCCCCTAACTAATCTTTTTGTCCATATCGCCTAACGTATCGATAACTTTGTCTCCATCTGTGTTTCTCTACAAGCTTCTGATCGAACATGGAACGAACCACGCGTTCCTCATAGTGCGTGGTTCTTATCTAGTTCAATCTTAGCCGCAAGTTGTTGCCGACTATTCGGTTTCCCACTAAACAAAAGCACGACACAGCTAATGATACAATCTCCAGCGACAGAAATGTGTCGTTGACACTTGGCACAAAGGCAAATTATCTGCTACATACTGTCTGAAGCATTGTGGAAATCTGCTCATGCATGTGTGGGAACGAAATAGCCACATTCTTGCCAACTGAAGAAGGATTCCATGTGATAAGGCATCATCAGGATTGATTTTTCCACGTGCTCAACTCAAAGTGTCTAGATTGGTCGCAGGGGGCTGCCGAAGAGGCGAAGACGACGCAGCCACAAGGGGCCCTGACCCTGAGGAATCCTATGCCAATGAATAATTTTCAGACATCATGATGATGAGCAGTGAGAAAGAAACTATGATTTCCTGTCTAACAACAGTTTATTAATATCTCTCTCGCCTGCAAAGTATCCTCTGACTCAGAAAAAAAAAGCCTGAAAATACACTTCTGCGTCCTCTGCAAAAAGGCTAAGTTTTCAGTTCATCTTGCAACACTTGTGACTCCCTTTCTGAATTTCTTTACGGTGTAAAACATGCCCCCCGAGGACTAGGAGTGAATAAACCTACCTATTAGGTAGCAGCTTGTTTTATTGTTCACAGATTCGTGGTGTCTTGCGGGAAGTAAGCACGCAAATGATTGATAATAGCAACCTGTGCAGAGATCACGTCGAGATCTTTTGTTTGCTTTCTGTCCAGTTGAATTGGCCTGTTCCTGTTCGTGGGGCTGAGAAAGATAAACCACTCCTCCTCCATGAGTGCAGTTGCAATAACAAAACGTACCGGCCAATCATTTGGTCATGCAAAGCGCCGATAACATATAATTGTGCCATATGGCCCCTTTGGAAAGGGACTACGGATAAGAACCTTCTTCTGTTTGTTTGGGCTTAATTTGTTAGGTCAGAAGCGATGGCGGCCAGTAAAGAATTCGTCGCAAAGCAACGACGACGACGCATGAGCCAGCCGGGAACAAGATCTCGTAATATATTGAGGACATTATCTATCTGGTGCATCGATGCACAAGTCAAATGGGATGTGCTCCATCGCAATGAGCAGAGCTCTAGCTAGTTGCCCTTTTAGAAAGGCCATGCGTTTGACTAGCTAGCTATGATGATGAGGTGGACATCATTAGGCGTAGGGACAAACTTCTTGTCCAGTGATTATTGGCATCATCAGCTTGGTTTTGGATCGATTGCATGCGTAATGTGTGAATATATAGAGAATCGATCAAAAGGATGCGAGAGAGATATATAGAATAATAAGTAATCTAAGATGGGAGCAGGAGTATATATTCTGCATGCCTGCATGGAATAATTATATATTATCTGGGGACATAACATTCTGGTTCAACATGCGGCGTAATGTTTTTGGTGTTTCTGAAACAACGAGCTGATCTGATGAGCGCGTGACAGCATATCTGACCGGCCGGGTGATTAAGTTGCTAGTTTGCTACTGGGGAGGATTTGGTTCCTAGCTAATTAACCGAAGGAGAAAGACTGACATACGTACGTGCTTATGCAATACGAAGCGAAGGACGACAAGGACATGGCGGCCAAGAACAGCACAACCGGAGATCAGGTCATCACGATTACATTGTTACACCTGCTTCCACATTGCGGCGGGGTTGCCTGCTGATCTTCTGAAAGTTTCCAAGTCCACTGCATGCGTGTTGTTGCCTTCCGGCGCGTGTCAACCGAAGCGACCTGGAATTCCGTGGCACTTCTGTCAGCCTTTGAAATCCCCTCTCTAGTCTGTACGTACAAGGTACTATCCTGGAACGATATCAACAGGACAGGGGGGTAGTCAGGGTACGGACCACCAAGCAATCAATCATCATATTCATACCGACGGTGCAAATCGCTTGTTAATTATTATATTACTATACTAGGAAGTAATCCTACTACTAGATGTTGCGTGCGTGACGACCCAATCTAACCTAACCCTGACTGAAAAACCACGAGGCTCTGCCTCTGACTCTCGCGCGCGCGAGTCGTCGTCACTGATGGAAGTTGCCGTGCCGCAACAGTTTGCACTTGCATATGCTACCGCCCGAATGAAACGCATCATCTGCTGGAGCGAGGGAGTGCCCCTCCCACGGACGAGCAGCAGCAGCAGCTTAACAGCTTTGCCTAAGCTTGAAGCAGAAGCCGAGAGCGAGCCAGATCGCAACGGCAGGCGGATCGAGCATTCGAGCTCCATCGGTCGGGCGCCTCCAAAGTTAAAGGGTCGAAGGCGCCACCCGCAACAGCACCCCTGAAGCTAAGGCTGAAAAGTGACGGACGGGGCCTGGCCAAAAGAAGACGAACGGGTTCCCCGCGGAGCCAAGCAACGCAAGCAGACCGACGGATGGGTACGGTCGCCGTCGTCGAGCGGCAATTCGGCCGGGACATGATTGAAAATTCCGACCAAGCCGGGGCGCGTCATGTCGTACTCCTACCGACTACTGCTGTCATGTCATGGATCATGGATGATGATGATGATGAGCATACCATCGGTACTGTTCGATTAGTTGGGTTAATTATCCGCGGCAGGTGACGCTAGCTGTCGTCGTCTTGGTCGGGATGTGTCGGCTCGGGAGAGCGGGAGTGGGGGAGGCAAGGCAAGGGATATGGAAAACAATACAGTACTCCTTTGGGATTGCGGGGAGGGATGATGACACGAGACGAGACAAGAGATGAGCCAGAGGGGGACGTCTGCGCCTACCTAAACACTATTTGTAAAATGGCCGGGCGAGCGTGACCGAATCCATCCATCCATCCATCCATCCCCTCTCGCGCGCGCGCGTCGCCGCCTGATTGCCTACAGCCGGTCGGTCGTTGTTGCGCTTTCCACCTTTTTTTTTTTTTTTGTGTGTGTGTGTTCTTGTCTGTGTTCGGGTGCAGTTAAGGATGCGAGTCGGGCGGCAGCGGCTAAACCGCCCCACGTCCGCTTAGCCGCAAAGGCTTCACGGGCTGATGCGGTGAGCCCGCAACGTCCGCACGATAAACACGGGTAAGATGTGGGCTCGGTCAGCCCACTCATTAGCACACCCACACACACATGTAGACACACGGGTCCTGCTACTTCACGTTGAGTTTAATGATAATTGTGTGCTTGCGTATGCCAGACATGGCTTACAGCTGGCAAGGAACGACACACTAGAATGACTATGTAGCAGTATTTACATGTCTCGAAATTTCTATAAATACATCAAAATTCTAAAAATCTCCTTGCTTAGCGACACTCTGAACCTCCTCAGCTACTGAACATTCAGCAATGCAGATTCTAGATTGAAGTTAAAAAAAAAATCTCAATGAAGGAGATTGTTTGCATGAAGTGTCATTTTTGTCCCCTTGAACAGCCTTGGGATGGGATGCAGATATAAACTGGAAACAGAAAAAGGAGGTAGATCAGTCAGTATTGAAAACACTACAAGCCAGTCCTTTGTTTGGTAAATTTGGCATTAGAACATATACAATTGTTGCAAGAAGTGCCAAAACTATCACAATTTAGCATCAAGATACGAACACAGTGGAAACCCAACACAACAACTATTGGTAATGGCCCCTCATGCACTCGTACAGGCAACACGATATTAAGTTATATCTTTTGACATGGAAACTAAATGAGAAGACTGAACAAATTAAAATAAACTTATTGTTGTGTTACCGCTGAACTTACTGCATTGAAATGACTTGGTAAGGACAAGAATTACCACTAAACTTACAGTAGCTAGCTAATTAAATATTCAGGAGTCCATCATTAAAGCATTAAAAATCAATTGTTATCTAAAACTCCTTTGTCAATTAGAATGCAGACAGACTACAAAGCAACAGTCCTATTTCAACAGCATTGCAGTTCAATGGGTACTGCTATATCTCAATACTGCTAATACGCCAATACTGAGATTGAGTTGAAGGGATCCACTGCCAAATACTAGGATGTAGTGTACCAATGCCAAATTCTGCAGAATAAGCATTCTAGATAGGGATCCACGGCCTCTAAAAGATGCTTTTGTTCATATGTGTAACAATCACATAAAAAATCAGGAACGTGCAGGTTGTGGTTTAGAGGACGTTACCTTGTTGAAAGTTTCTTCTATCTAAATGCGGTCTTGATCATCTGCAGCTATAATTCCAGCTATATTATCATGTGTGTTATCTGAAAAATAGAAAAAGGACAAAAAGTTAGTTTACATCATTATTTTGCATACAAACATATTATGAACAAATAATGGTATTGAGATTTACCCCGTGATCTTAACCAATCCTGAAGACAAATGAGAGCTTCAATCGTTTCACTCTTGAGCCTGCTTCTGTAATCACTCACTGTTCTTTCTCCGGTAGAAAATGCAGACTCTGAGGCCACTGTGGATGCAGGTACAGCCAAAATATCACGTGCCATGCATGCAAGTACTGGATATCTTGTTGAGTACATCTTCCAATACTGCAAGATATCTAGATCAGCTGTTACAGACACTTTTTCTTCTTCCAAGTACCGATCCAACTCATTAACTTTTTTTTCTCTGAGCACTTTGATGTAGCGCCCAACCTGCCCACGGGTCTAACTCATTTAGCTCAACATTACTGACACTATGTTCCTCCTCACCGACTGAGTCACCAACTTCTAAGGAGTATTCAGCAAACAGTTTTCTAAATGTCCTCTCCACTTTAGACAGATATCTGAATGTTTCTGTGCCAAATCCTTCCTTTAAGCGAAACTCAAGAAATTTCAGCTTAAAATGAGGATCAAGAATAACAGGAATGCAAATATTCAAATAAGACAGATCCCAATACTTCTTCAATTTTTCCTTCATCGCATGAACCATTGTTCTTATAACCAATTCAGAATTTGAGGCTTGTTTCACTAATTCTTTCTTTACCTCCCAAATTTGATGAAAGTAGTGAATTGAAGTTAGATAATTTGAGCCAGATACTACCATAGTGGCATCATAGAATGGTTCTAACAAGGTACAAAGCTTCTTTGCCAACTTCCAATCTTTAGGCGAAGGCTCATGTATGTACTGTGGGTCATTTTGCCTTAAAGCTTCATATGCTCTCCTATACTTCAAAGATGTCAGAAGCATATGGTAAGTTGAATTCCACCGGGTGACAACATCGAGTGGAGGGCGTTTCTCAACAGGAATAGAACATTTCTCAATCATAAGTTCAAACCTTTGTTTGCGAGCTTGTGAGCTTTTCACATATCTAACACTCTCTCTAATGTTCTTGGTAGCACTACTTATGGCCTTGAAACCCTCTTGGACTATAAGATTAAACACATGGGCTGCACAACGACAATGAAACAACTTTCCTTTGCGAAGGAGTTGACCCTTGGAGATAAGGTTTTCTTTCAAAGTTGTCACAAAACTATTATTTACTAACGCATTATCCAATGTGATAGCATAAAGTTTGCTTTCTAGATTCCAATCTTGAAGGGTTTCCAACATATCATTGAATAGGTTCCAACCATCATGCGGGGTCTCAACTAAAGCGAACTTTATGATCTTCTTAAATATGGTCCAACTCTCACTAATATAATGGCATGTCACACATAAATAGCCTAATGTTTGGTTTTAGGTCCATAAATCAGCAGTAAGAGAAACTCTGGAGACCGAATTTTGCAGCACATCCCGTAGGACTGTTTTTTCTTCCTCATATGAACTAATGCAATCAGACCTAATAGTTGTTCTAGAAACTTGTTTGAACCATGGATTTAGAGCAGCCACAAATGTTCTGAACTTTGGATACTCTACCAGACTGAAAGACAACTCATGCATCACTATTAAGCTCACTTATTCTTGGCGAGCTACTTGCTGATCAAATTTCCAATTTTTCAAAAAAGCATCAGTTAAGGGCATGGTTGAACTCAGTTGAGAGACCATTTGTTCTAACCTAGCCTTTCCCTCACAAACTTTTATGTGTCTACCACATGCACTTGTACCAACACCTCTGGTTGCTTTGAACACTTGATTGCAATGAATACATTGAGCTTCTACTAAGATATCATTATCATATATTGCCTCAAAATGCTGCCATATATGTGAGGTAAGTTTGTGCCTTTTACTTCTATGTGAAGATCCTAATGGTTGGCATAGAAATAATATTGTAAGACAATACTGACTATAACATATGCAGTAGCAGTACTAGAACAAAAAAATAGCAGCAGTAGTACAACATTAAAGCAACAGCAGTAAAATAGCATCAGCAGTAGTAAAAAAACAGTAGTGAAGACAGAACATCATCACTTACCAACAGCAGCAGTAGTTCTTTTTTTTTGAGAAAAGGAGATATCGGCGATTGTGATTTGGAGCTTGCTGTCCCTTGTGACGACACTATCACTGTTGGTGACCTGAGGCTGGCGGATAGCAACATTTTCACCCCTATTGAC
This sequence comes from Saccharum hybrid cultivar R570, assembly GCA_038087645.1. Classification (NCBI taxonomy): domain Eukaryota; kingdom Viridiplantae; phylum Streptophyta; class Magnoliopsida; order Poales; family Poaceae; genus Saccharum; species Saccharum hybrid cultivar. Next base: position 8,903,080 of record JAQSUU010000043.1, on the reverse strand, counting down.
CTTGCTGGCACAAGTGGTGACATGGTTACAACTGGTGACTTCAACCGCTTTGATGGCGGTGCATTTGCTTGCTTCACAGCAGGGTCCTTTCGCTTAGCCATTGATAAGGATGCCCTCCCCCTTTGATCTGCATAGACAACATTACCAATTAATAGCAGTACCATGTAATTATGAGCATGAAATTTACTTTCCTCTTAACAGTACCATCTGTACAAGCTAATTAATAAGCTAATCAAAAGAACATTGAATGATAAGCTACAAGATCCAAACCTGCTGCTTTCTCTTAGCCTCCGCTTCACCGTGTCGCTGATCGTGATCTGCAGGGGTGGTAGCAGCAGTTGTGGACGAGTCACCGTGTCGCTGATCGCGATCTGCAGGGGTGGTAGCAGCAGCTGTGGGTGAGATCACAGAGGAACTTGGCAGTTGAGGAGCAACGACCAAGGAAAATCTTATCGGTGGATTAGGAGAATAGAGACGGATGACGTCGTAGCTCGACAAATTGGCACTGGCGCCGGAAGGTGGCAGCGGCAAAGGTGATGCCGGTGGATGCATCGATAGCAGCGGTGCATTTGCCTGCTTCACATTAGGGACCTTCCGCTTAGCTGTTGATAAGAACGCCCTTTCCTCTTTAATCTGCATAGACAACATTTCAAGTTAGTAACATTACCAGGTAATTTACAAATACAAAGTAGCAAACCTTGCTAATATATACATTATTTATTCTTATCAACATGAATATCCAGTGCTTATGTCCAACACTTGCAAATACAAAGTAGAAAACCTTGCTAACATTACCAGCTAAGTGCTAACTTATAAAAAGCTGAGCGGACAAGGAACATGTTCAGTGCTGACATGAATGACAGACTAATGCCATAGGTGAGAACATGAATCAACATGTCTAGTTCTAACTTATAAAGTCAGACTAATGGATGATAGACTAATGCCAATAGATGTCAGACTGATGTTCTGAACTAAAAGGACGTGCATGTGCCTTGATAAAATAGCACTCATTGGTGGGCAATAGTATAATACTACTAGCAGTAATAGCAGTATATAGTATTAACCAACCGAACGGTTTAACCAGAAAGTTCAGAGATTTCAGAGCAGCTTCCATAATAATGTAACCATGCTCGCATGTCGGCAGCACGCATCAACTGAAATTTTTCTAGCCTCGGGGTTCTCTGAAGAAATTCGAAGGCAATTTCAACGGTGAATCTTGGATGCTGAAAACCGCTAGGCAATTGCTCATGGTTCAATTTACTTGATAAGGACAGAGCCTAACAAAATCACCCCAATACACCATAGAAACGATAAGAACAAGCCTAACACTAACAAGCATCGGTACTGCAGCAACTTTGAAGGAAGGACGAGAGAAGAAGGTAATCAAACAACTTTTTATCGGTACTGCATCCAAACCTTTCGTTTACTGGACGAGATCTGGGCCACCAAAGAGGACCTCGTCAGCGGAGGTGCCGGTGGAGGCAGCGGCGACGCCAGTAGTGGAGGTGGTGGCGGCGCCGGTAGTGGAGGTGGAGGAGGCAGCGGCGGCGCTAGTGGAGGTGGAGGCGATGGCGCCGGTGGTGCTGGGGAAGCCATGAGACCGACGCCTACGCTTGTGCTCGCGATGGTGAAGGCCGCGATGCCCGATGCCCAGCGGGATGTGGGTTGCCGCTGGGATTACGTGGGCTGAACGCTTCAGCCCACTCAGTCTAACTGGGTTAGGTTTTAGTCACATGTGGGTGATGGCGCAGGCAGCCCAACGGGTTGGAGCGGCAGCCCGCCCCAACTTGCATCCTTAGGTGCAGTGCAGAGTTAGGTCCGCACCACACCTCAAAGGTATAGGTAGGTTTCGAGAGGTCATTTGAACCGGCGATGACATAGTCTGCTATGCTATAGAGCCTAGACTAGATCGAGAGAATACACAGCCGGCGCCTACGTATAGAGGACTCATGGCCGCAGCGGGAACCTCTGCATGCCGACCCAGGCGCGCGGGGCCTAAGATGCGCTTGGGCGCGATCAAGCCACAACGGCCCACACATGTACCGCCGCCGCAACAGAGCCCTGTTGGGTTAAAATTCTCTCTCAGGATTGAGAATGATCGATTGAGGGAGATTTTAACTTAATCCTTTTCAATCCCCTATCAAATCAAACACAACTTTGTGGTCGTCCAATTTCCCCCCTCAAATCTCAATTCTAAATTGAAATTTTATTCTCCATCAACTTTTATTCTCCAAGGAAATCGTAAAGGGTACACCTTTAAGCACCTCATTATTGGGGGGAGTGGCCCTCATCAAAAAAGCATCCAACATAAAAGTTGAACAGCCTAATTAACTTATAACCATATGAACAAAAAAAAAACTTGAACTGACATACGTGCTTATGCAATACGAAGCGAAGGACGACAAAGACATGGCGGCCACATTGCACCTGCTTCCACATTGCAGTGGGTTGCCTGATCTTCTGAAAGTTTCCAAGTCCACTGAACACGTACGTAGCTGAAATGGAATTTCATGGCATTGCTGTCAGCCTTTGAAACCGTCTATGTACACGTACAAGGACAGCTTCGTCCATCACATTATCCTGGGACGATAATGATTACGGCCAGGACAGGATTGGTCACGGTCCATCAATCATCATATATCGGAGGTGCAAACCGCTTGTTACTAGGAGTAGATGATGTTGCGTGCGTGACGACCCAGTCTAATCTAACTAACCCTGACTGAAACCACAAGCCTCTGACTGTCGCCGCGCTGAGTCGTCATCACTGATGAAAGTTGCCGTGCCGCAACAGTTTGCGCTTTCAGAGCGGGCGAGTGCATGCGGCGGGCCCGTGCCCGTCCCACGGACCAGCACTAGCTTTGCCTGAGCTTCAACTTGAAGCACACACAAGCCGAGAGCGCAACGTCAGGCACAGGCGGAAAAGGGCGAGACGAAGGCCGGCGTGGTCAGCGACATCAGCACCATGGCCCGGGCCTGGGGTGCGGGTATGGTGGGGTGGGCGCTTCGGCGCTGCCGCTGTCATGGCGGAAAGTTCGTGAGCCTAGCAATCATGGCATGGCGCGCCGGCACTGTCCGGAAGGAAGAGGCGGGCATGGCGCCACCCGCAGCACTACCCCTGTTTTACGCAACGGGAAAAGTGACGGGGCCACGGCAAAAGCAGATGGGTCGTCGTCGTCGAGCGGCGATTCGGCCGGGACATGATTGAAAATTCCGACCAAGCTGCTCAACGAACGGGCGCGTCATATCATACTCCTACTATCATCAAACTACTGCTGTCATGTACGTATCATGGATGATAATGATGAGCAGTCGGTGTTCGATTAGTTGGGTTATCCGCGGCAGATGATGCTGTCTTGGTTGGGATGTGTCGGCTCGGGAGAGCTGGCGGGAGTGGGATGTGGATAACGATTGGGAGGACGTCCGGCGCCGGCGCACAGTCGACCGAACCGTGGCCCTGTTTCCAGGCCCAGGCCCACCCACACGAGCATACCATCTCTGCAAACCCACGTATAACAGAAAAAGTGAACATGCTACCTGCCCGCGTAATGGAAGGGAAGAGCATGCGCTCGCGTACGCGCCACCATAACCCGACACGCCCCCTCTGCCGGCCCCCGCCTCGCCTCCTCCGCGGTCTTAGAAGGATGCAAGGCAGCAGAAGGTAAAGAGGAGACACCAAGGCGAGGCAACAGAAAGTGAGGAGGGAGATGCAACACCCGATCTACTTTTGAAACATCCAGATGCAATATTTGCAACATACAAAAGAAGACAGATGAAGCACTTGAAACATGTATCTGAAACATTTACAAAAACGCGTGAAAAAACACTTGAAAACCATTGCAAACATACGCAACATCTAGATAAAACACTTGTAACATACGTGTGAAACATATGCAATATCCAAATAAACAGAGTTGCAACATACATCTGAAAAACAGATGAAACATTGGAAACAGACGCTTGCAACATGCTGTAAAAACCATTGCAACATATGCAATATTCCGATCTACTTTTGTAACATCCGTATGAAAACACTTGCAACATACCTTTGAAACATACGGTTGCAACACGTGTTTTTTCAGCGCAACATGGCGCGGATGACGCGACGAACTGACACGGTGGAGGCGGCTGCGACAGCAGATGGCGGCACCCGACGTGGTGGAGGCGGTCGCAATAGCAAATGGCGACACCCGGCAAGGTGGAGGCAGTCGCGGCAGTCGGATGGAGGCGCCCCGCCACGGTGGAGTCAGCCAGCAAGCCTATCTGGGCATTGTAGCTCGGGGACGGTGGTGAGGAAGGATAGGCCGACACGGACGAAGAGCTTGGCGCGCTTCGGCGCCGTCATTCCACTACAGTGCCACGGGGGAATCTGCGTGTGCGGAGCGAGGCACGCGGGCAGCTTCTGTGTGGACGAGGTTAGATGTGATGCATCCGATGAGAATGGTGCGTCCGAACGTCCTAAACATAGCGTTACCGATAATGACTAGTCCATCTCAACAACCCATTCTTACGGGCTAACATTTCAGAAGATATAAAATATTAATTATTGTTCCATACATTTTTTATTAATAAAGAATTACTTAGGTTAAATTGTATGTTTTCTCTTTGTTTATTTTCTTACACAATATACATATAATAGATACTCTCTGGTCTATGTTCGGTTATCATAAACTAATTATTTTTTTCAAAGTAAACCGACCACGGTACTAATCGTTCGGCCGTGCATTGCGTTCGTGCCACGGCTGTTGTATTTTGGAGCTATATAAGCATCAACGATAGAGTAGCAGGTTGTGACTTTGATTTTACTTTCTGAATTCTGATAGCAAATTATGAGCACGACGTCTTCAAATTGCATGCATGTTACTATAGCTTGTATAAGTACGAAGCTATTCTCGTATATTTGCTTCCAACTCATAAGTGCATACTTGCTGAGCCACGGGATGCCGAGATAGAGACGGGCCTCAATGTGCTGGGGCGAAATAGCTGCTGCCGGGCCAAACTAAAAACACCACCAGCTGCTGGGCTGTACTCCTGGTCCTGGCCGCTGGCCGCTTTTCTCGCCTTCGTGCTTGTTCAAGTTGTAGAAAAAGTCCAGGTTACCTCACTCAACTTTCATAAAAGTCTATTTTTTCTCTCTGAACTCTAAAACCGAACAACCCCTCAACTTTTAAACCCGTTCATCTTACCTCTCTGGCCCTGCTATAAGCTATTTTGAAGGCGGTTTTGTCTTTTTCTTTTTTATTTATTTTGGCTGAATTTTTGAAAAATCACAGTAAATCACAGAAAAAACATAAAATAGAAATTCCAATTTTGTTGGACTCCACATGAGTAGATCTACATAGTGAACATATAATATGGTATGATTTAGTACAAAGTTTTTTTTGTGGCTTTATATCTATGCTTTTTTGTAATTAATTGAAATATAATTCATAGTTGCAGTTTCTAGGGTCCAATTGTGATGAAAATTTTATGATGGGCTAATTATTGTATGATTGAACAGTAGTAAAAATTTCATACTCATTGGATTATGTATAACTCAGTTATAGAATTATTTAGGTTTATGCTTGTTAAATCTATGCTTTATCTATAACTAAGTTATACATGATCCAATGAGTATGAAATTTTTACTACAGTTCAATCATACAATAATTAGTCCACCATAAAAATTTTACCACAATTGGATCATAGAAGCTGCAGCTATGAATTATTCCAATTAATCACAGAAAAACATAGATCAAAACTATAGCAAAAAATTTGTACTAAAGCATATCATATTATATGTTCACTGTGTACATCTACTCATGTGGAGTCCAATAAAATTAGATTTTTTATTTTATGATTTTTCTGTAATTTACTATGATTTTTCAAAGATTTAGTGAAAATAAATAAAAAAGACAAAGACAAAATCACCTTCAAAACTGCTTATAACAGGGCAGAGAGGTAAGATGGACGGTTTTAAAAGTTGAGAGAGGTGTTTTGCCTGGTTTTGGAGTTTAGGAAAAACGAACTTTCACGAAAGTTGAGGAAGGTAATGTGTACTTTTTCCTCACGTTACCAATGAATTGTTGTTGCCGTCGGGCCACTGTGTTGGACTTGGCCACTTCGGCCACCGATGTACGCCTTGGGGTAGTCCGTCCGTCGATGAGAAGCTAGCGGTGGAAACCGCTGGATTTTTGTTACTCCTTCCCAGAGCACTTTTGTTCCAGGGAAGCTGATTTGATAATATTCTCATAGCACAAGCTTACTCATTACTCGATGAATAAAAGAGAAGGAGAAACCGGGTACGCGGCTCTAAATTTTGACATGAGCAAGGCTTATGACGGGGATGAATGGATGCTTTTTGGGAGATATGGTGACGAAAATGGGTTTTGCTATACAATTGATCTACTTAACTATGGAATGTGTCACCACAGCTGCATATAGAATCAAAGTGATTGGGCACCTAAGAGAGGGCTTCAAACTTGAGAGGGGACTTACACATGACGATCCATTGTCGCCCTATATGTTCTTTGCGTGGAAGGCTTCACAGCATTACTGCAGGACGGGCTGATCGCCTAAGTGAAAATTATGCCAGGCTGCACCGAGTATATCACACCTATTATTTGTCGATGACTCACTGATTCTGATTCGTGTGAACGAGGGATGCTCAATAGCTTCAAGACATCCTTGACCTGAATGAGAGATGTTCGGGGCAAATGATTAATAAGGCGAAATCAACAGTCCTTTTTAGCCGAAATACAAAGGTGCAAAACGGAAAAAGGAGATGTGTGATCTTCAGGTCATATGCGAAACAACGAATGAGAAGCATTTGGGGCTCCCGGTGCATGTGGATAGATAGAAAGCTAGGACAGTTGCTTATAAAGACAAGATTTGGAAAAAGAATACAAGGGTAGAAGGAATTCTTAGCATGGGCTAGCAAAAAGATCATGATTAAAGTAGTGGCACGATTAATCCCAAAGTTTGCAATGGGTTGTTTTGATCTGACGAAGTCCTTTTTCGATCAGATTAGCATCATGGTGTGCCAATTTTGGTGGAACGAACATGAAAGCAAGCACAAAATTCATTGGCTTAGCAGGGACATGCATTCAACCTCACGACCTAGGCAAAACAAGGTTGGCGCCTCACAGTCCAATGTGCCAAAGTTCTGAAAGCTAAGTACTATGCCGACTCATCTGTTCTAGAGGCGAATCCGAAGTCTGGCATGTCATATTTGGAGAAGTGTGTGCTGCGAGGTTGGACTGATGAAGAAAGGAATAATCTAGAGAGTGAGAGATGCCAAGAATCTGAGAATAGATCCCGACGAAATTCCAATCCATTATATATTTTTTAAAACTCCAATCCATTATTATACCAAGACAAATAAAAGAAAAGAAAAGAAAACTAAAGAAAGGGAAATAGGAGTATTTGTCAAAAAAAAAAGTCTACATAACCCCTCAAACTATTCAGGGTGGACTACTTCATCTCCCAAACTATAAAACCGGATTTTTTACCCTAACTTTTCAAAACCGGTCAAGTAACCCTCTAGCGGTTTTGGACGGCGGTTTGCTACAGTAACGGTGGTTTTGTCTTTTATTTATTTATTTTTGCTAAATCTTTAAAAAAATCATAGTAAATCATAAAAAATCATAAAATAGAAAATCCAATTTTATTGGACTCCACATGAGTAGATCTACGCGGTGAATATATAATATGATATGTTTGAGTACAAAGTTTTTGTTGTAGCTTTAAATCTATGCTTTTCTGTAATTAATTGGAATAATTTATAGATGCAGCTTTTATGGTCCAATTGTGGTGAAATTTTTATGGTGTGATAATTATTGTATGCTTAAACTGTAGTAAAAATTTTATACTCATTGAATCATATATAACTTAGTTATAAATTTATTTAGGTTTATGCTTGTTAAATCTATGTTTTATCTATAACTAAGTTATACATGATCTAATGAGTATAAATTTTTTACTATAATTCAAGCATACAATAATTAGCCACCATAAAAAATTCACCATAATTGGACCATAGAAGCTACAGATATGAATTATTCCATTTAATTATAGAAAAGTATAGATCTAAAGCTACAACAAAAACGTTGTACTAAAGAATACTATATTATATGTTCATTGTGTAGATCTACTCATGTAGAGTCCAACAAAATTGATTTTTTTTTATTTTATGATTTTTCTATGATTTACTATGATTTTTCAAAGATTCGGTGAAAATAAAAAAAAAAGAAAGAAAAAGACAAAACCACCTTCGTTGTATCAAAACCACCGTCTAAAACCGTTTGGAGGTTATTTGATCGGTTTTGAAAAGTTTATGGGTAGAAAATCCGGTTTTATAGTTGTGAGTGAATTAGTCCACACTAGTTGAGGGGGTTATATAGATTTTTTTTTTTTAAAGATGGAAATAGGACTAACCGAGCAAGAGAGGAGAACCGGTTGAGCACACGAAACCGGGTCCCGAGCCTAGGGTTTGGTCTGCCCCTCGGGCGCGAGCACGTGTCCGCCACACTCCCGCCCCCCGCCGCCGCTACGCTTTTGGCTCCATCGCCCACTCCTCTTCGGAGCCTCTCTTTCGGCGGCGGCGCAAGAAGAGATGGCGGAGCGGCTGACCCGTATCGCCATCGTCAGCGAGGACAAGTGCAAGCCCAAGAAGTGCCGCCAGGAGTGCAAGAAGAGCTGCCCCGTCGTCAAGACCGGTAAAATCCCTTTGCCCCGTAGCTTCGGCGATTCGGACCTTAGGTTTAGATCTCGCCCCCTACCACCACCTGTACGAGGAAGAGGGCCTCCTCTTCTCCGCCGCCTCCTCGGAGTCGCGATCGGTGACCGCCCGCCCTCGTTGTGCTTGTGCACCTTGTTCGGGTTGGTGGCTGGGGCGGGGGCGGCGGCGGCGTGGCAGGATAGGGTGGGAGACGGCGACGGGACAGGGGCGGGGCGGGGCGGGGGTAGGGCAGGGGGGCCTGTGGCTGTCCAGCAGATGCTTTTACCATCGGGGAACCTGTTCGTGCGTGGTGAATTCGATGTTAGAAAGTGTTTTTATTGATTCGTTGGTCCCCTTGCAAGATCCTCGGAACCGCTAGTAGCTGAAGCGTCGATTTCTCAGCTGTAGAAATTTGGCTAATATCTCTTGTTTAGTGAATTATTAAAATGAACTCTCGCACATGCTGCTGTATGTATAGTTCGCACTGTAACATGTGAAGGTCCAGTATCCAAATACAATACCATCCATTTTGCTGAAACAAATACAGTATATTGTTCTCTTCCCTCTGTTGATCTGCACTTCATCTAGTTTCTGGCTTGGCATGGATTGCTTTTATGACAATATTCTATTTTACTGTTTAGGGAAGCTTTGCATTGAAGTGACTCCGGCGTCGAAACTCGCTTTCATTTCCGAAGAGCTGTGCATAGGTTGTGGTATCTGTGTAAAGGTAGGCTTCTAACTTCTCCAGCTAACTGTGTATGATATGCCTATGTGATGTAATGTGCTTCTCACTTCTGTAATCTCTGTTGCAGAAATGCCCATTTGATGCCATTGAAATCATCAACCTTCCAAAGGACTTGGAAAAGGATACCACTCACCGATATGGGCCTAATACCTTCAAGTTGCACAGGTACATACACTTGTCTCATTTTAGTGCTGGGTGTGTTTGTATATTTTTTTGCACTGTTGGTCATCTGTATGTTTTCTACTAATCTGGCTTGAAGCTTTGCCCCTTTGGGAGCGTTACTGATCTAGCCACCTGCAGGTTGCCTGTCCCGAGGCCTGGTCAGGTTTTGGGCCTTGTTGGAACAAACGGAATTGGAAAGTCGACAGCTCTTAAAGTGTTGGCTGGCAAGCTGAAACCTAACTTGGGGCGCTTCAAAGTATATTTCGATATCTGCTCCATAACTAATTTCATTTTCCTGTTTGTTGATTCTATATTAGTGTTTTTTCTTTGAGGAAGTCTCTTCTCCTTTCATATATATAAACCTCAAAAAAAGATGACATTTTACCTGTGCAATTATGCAGAACCCGCCCGATTGGCAGGAAATTCTTACATACTTCCGTGGGTCTGAACTTCAGAACTACTTCACACGCATATTGGAAGATAACCTGAAGGTCCTATTTTGCCACTTTAGTTCCTCTGTTTGTACTTCATGCAGAGTGTGTTAGTATGTAGTCTGTAACTGTTAGAATTTGATTTCTTGTTTACTATTGCTATGCGCTGGCTATTTTCATATGCTCTCTTTGGTCTTGCCTGTTTTCAATCCCTACAACATGTGCAGTGATGTGCATATTTTAACAATGTCTGTATTACATCTAAAGTTGCAAGCAATGGATGATTACGGCCCTATAAAGATAACATGGTTGTCGCTCAACTTTGGTAGTTTGCTTCATAAATTTAAACAGTCATACATATTCCTTAATTGTTGCTATACCTTTTTGTTTATTTATAACATACCAAGAACCTGATAGCAGGACATAGGGAAGTTTCATGTGAGTTTTTGTTTTTTAAATGTTTAATTGTTCTGATTCCTTTGGATTATCTCTTTATTTCCTCAGGCAATCATCAAACCTCAGTATGTTGACCACATCCCAAAAGCTGTTCAAGGGAATGTAGGACAAGTACTTGAACAGAAGGACGAGAGGGATATGAAAGCTGAACTGTGTGTTGATCTTGAATTAAACCAAGTTATTGACCGAAATGTAGGAGATCTTTCTGGTGGTGAGCTCCAGAGATTTGCAATAGCAGTTGTTGCTGTGCAAAATGCGGAAATCTACATGTTCGATGAGCCATCAAGTTACCTTGATGTGAAGCAGAGGCTGAAAGCTGCACAAGTCATTAGGTCCTTGCTTAGGCCCAACAGGTAAGACATTTGCTATCATGATTTTTCAATAGTTTTTTTTTCATTGAAATTTGTTATCAACATCGGCCCTGTTCTGTTTCAGCTATGTCATCGTTGTGGAACATGACTTGAGTGTCTTGGATTACTTGTCCGACTTCATTTGCTGTTTATATGGCAAGCCAGGTGCTTATGGTGTGGTTACCTTGCCATTCTCAGTCCGAGAGGGTATCAATATTTTCTTGGCTGGATTTGTTCCAACAGAAAATCTTCGGTTCCGAGACGAATCTCTTACATTTAAGGTAACATATCCACATGCTACTTGAATCCTTATTCTGTGATGGAACTTGAGCTCCTTATCCTATCTTGGAACTTTGCCTTACATTAGTGTTGTACTTTAAGATTGCAGAGACTCAAGAAAGTGCTGAGGAGATTGAGACGTATCAGCGGTATAAGTACCCTACTATGAGCAAAACACAGGGAAATTTCAAGCTTACTGTTGTCGAGGGTGAATTTACTGATTCCCAGATTGTGGTTATGCTTGGTGAAAACGGGACAGGGAAAACTACATTCATTAGAATGCTGGTAATGCCATCCCTCCTGGCCGCCGTCTTTATATAACTTTTTTTAAGCTCAAAATCATTCCGAGCCCCCCTCCCTTCAGGTATCGTTAGGATTTTAAGTCCTGGGAACGTCTTGTGTTGCCTTATCTGCAATATCAGAAAGTTGTTTCAACCTCCTGTACTGGTTCAGAAGACCAATCTTGTTATTTGGCAGGCATATATCACTTTGTACTGTTTAGTTGCTTTGTAGTAGTGAGATGCGGTTACCGCTGTGCTTGACTGCTGGCTGCCACATGAACACGTCATTGCTCTTTTTGCTAGCTGTGAATTTGTTGGTGCTGCAAAATCTTATGTGATTGCAGTTTGGTCTGTAGTGTTATTTTTGTGTTGGCCTTAGTTTTATATTTGCTTTCTATACAAGAGTGCAAAAATCTTATTCAGATCGATCATGTTGAGGTGCTAAAGACTTTATTTTCTCTGATTGTATTGTGCTATTCAAGACTTAACTCCTACATTCCTTTGATTACTTTTAAAAAATGCACAAGGTCTGCTACTTTTGTCATCTTACGTTCCTTATTTGTTATGTCTGGATAGGCTGGGTTGTTGAAGCCAGACACAGTGGAAGGAACTGATATTGAAATTCCTGAATTCAATGTGTCTTACAAGCCCCAAAAGATTAGCCCGAAATTCCAGAATACCGTTAGGCATTTGCTGCATCAGAAAATTCGGGATTCCTATATGCACCCTCAGTTTGTGTCTGATGTAATGAAACCACTGCAAATTGAACAACTTATGGACCAGGAGGTTGTTAATTTATCAGGTGGAGAACTCCAAAGAGTTGCTATATGCCTCTGCCTTGGAAAGGTAATATTGTTGTTCTGTTTAATACATTGCTTTGTCTACTTGATGCTTTCCTTGATTGGCCTAATATAATGTTACAGGAATAAAATAGATATGTTCTAGTAGTTTCACAACTTTACATCTAAGGTTCTAGGATATATTCCTTGTATTTCAGCCACACAAATGTTTTTCTACTCTCCTTTTTTATTATTTGTACCTGATTCTGATTGAAAGTCGAAGTTGTTTAGGACATTGATTACCTACAAGATATCAATTTTAGATGAAATTGGTTATATATTATGAAATGAGAGTATTTTCTTAATGATTCTAGTAACACTAATCTTATGGTTTTTTTTTGAAACAACTAATCTTATGTTTTTAAACTATTTTGTTATATCTTTGTCATTAAAGCTCAAGCAAGATGTTTGACTGCTACAAATCCTAAATGACTTGTACTTCCGATCCGAGGGAGCCATTATGGATTTTCCTGATACAGAAGTATGTGGGTCACATGTGACACTAATACTTGCCTGAGTGTCATTTACAACATAGCCAGGCTGGAATCAGCCTTCTATCTACTTTTTTCATCCATGTCTGTATCTACCAAACCAATCATATATTGTTTTATGAGTGGTCCAATTCTATAGACAGTGCATTTCTTTAACCATCTATAAGTGTATAGATATATACTCATTTCGTGTATCGATGTACTTTGACTCTAGCATGCATATTGGCCCCTGTCCATGCATGGCAAATAGAGTGTTGAGTGCGTTGCAAGTTGTGATGATGCAAAGCTTGGTTGGCTGACAAGTATAGTCCATATATATCAAAGCATGATAACTTTTCATTTCTGCTACTTTTCATTTTTGCACCTCTTGAATACTATGATATAGTCCAGTTAATGATGATGCGTGGAACCATATATACCTAATTATTTAATGGCGCTGAACCTCTAGATACCACTAGTCCTATATCATTTGGATTGATTGTCAGCTTCTGTATACTTACATCGCGGTGTATGTTCAGCCTGCAGATATCTATCTGATTGATGAACCAAGTGCATATCTTGATTCGGAGCAGCGTATTGTTGCCTCAAAGGTTATCAAGAGATTCATTCTTCACGCAAAGAAAACTGCATTTATTGTTGAGCATGATTTCATCATGGCAACATACTTGGCTGACAAGGTCATTGTTTATGAGGGGCGACCTTCTATTGACTGTACTGCCAATGCACCACAGTCTTTAGTATCTGGGATGAATAAATTCTTATCGGTAAGTGCAGGATAACAAAATATGGACTGTTACCAAAAACATAGTATGCTCTTTGTTGGTCCAGTTGTACACAGTTCTCATAGATTAATCTTCAGTCATTTTGAATTTTGAATAATACTATATTTGCATTTCAACTTTTATTGACCTGGAGTCTAGACCCTACATTGGTTCTTATAGTATTAACCTAGAATTTCATGCACTAGTTTTCTTTTGTTTTAGGTAGCGTCTCCTTGTTACTTTCAAAAGAGACCCAACCAACTATAAGCTGTGTATAAATGTATAGGACTCTTAACAGACCAGACTCTTCAAGAATTTACTAACACCTTGATGTCTAACATTAATTTTCCTTAGGAGTCGAGAACTCTATAGATTTGCACATAAAAACTCTGTTGCTGTATCTGTGCCTTTGCTTTGATTTCTTCATTATTGGCTTATCTATTTCCCTGCACTAACTTTTTCATTTTCCATGCATTTGGTAGCATCTTGACATTACTTTTAGAAGAGACCCTACCAACTATAGGCCACGTATAAACAAGTTGGACTCTACAAAGGACAGGGAACAGAAGTCAGCCGGGTCCTACTACTACCTCGATGACTAATGAGGAAGTACAGGTTGTCATATATCTGTGTATTTTTCATGGACAGAACTACCTATATGTTTACTGACCTTTTTTCTTGTTCAGAATCTTCTTGAAGAGCTATATGGCGCATAATCTTTCCAGGGCGTGGAAATGAGAAGCTACTTTGAAGCTACCACTACATCATGGCATGAGACTTGTTAAATAATTGGTTGCAGTAGTGTGCGCCGGTTATAACTTATAAAGCAGAGCATGCTGTGTTGATACTGAGTTTTTGTTGGCTTGACCTATATGAGGAGAAGGATCGGTGTTAAAATGGGCTTTGGGAGGGAAGAAAGAGTTTCTGTTTTTAAGCAATACTGTACTGTCGATTTGCCCTTGAGTATATTTGATCCTCAATTTTATAGATCACATTAAAGTTTTGAGCAACAATGTGAAATCTTATGATAAATTGCTGTGCTTGTTGGTTATCTGATTGTAATTCATTCTTTGAAAACTAGTGTTTGATTGATCGAGTAAACTGATTGGGATTTTTTTATTTTTAATCCGCGCCACATGCATTGGCGCGACAAGGGGTGCCATGGCGGCGGTGACCTTTGACCTGAGCTGGCGTAGCGCTCAACGGGGCTCACCCTATCGTGCCACTGACTCTAGTGCGACAAGCCTTGTCGCGCCAGGTGGGCTGGGATAAAGTCATCATTCAATGCATCGTGGTTAACGAACGTGTCAACCTCCCTAACAATAACTGACTGTAACGCTTCGTCTTGAGTAAGGTTCTCTACGAGCTCCACATAGATATTGTCATCCACACGCACCACAAATGAGCTAGACCCCTTTTCCACAACTTCCAAGCTCTTAACACTGCTACTCTTCATAACTTCTTTGCAGTTCTTCCATTCTTTCTCACATGACAAATCCATTAACACATAGTGTGCTCTTTTCTTCATGCAGTCAAATCGATCTCTCAAACTTAGTGGTCGCCCAACTTTCACTCGGTATTGGCTAAGCAAAGCATCAAAACTAGGAGGTGTACTAAAGAACTCAAGTTTTTCATTCATGCTTTCTAACTCCCCATTTCCTTTAACTTTGCTGTCATGAAACAATCGTATTAAACGATCCATCTACAAAATATGAAGCAACACACAACACTAACAACAACTTCATATTATCAACTACCTAGGTCCATGCAACACGTAGTTTACGTCGAATCCACGGACAGAGTATATCCTAAACCTAATGCATGCATCAAATACTAACAACGAACGCAAAAAAAAGATAACATACAAAATTTCCTAACCCTAGTCATGCAACTAATGAGCCACCACATGAACAAATCGAGGGGGAAAAGTTGCACCTGACGATGTAGGAGGGTCGCCGGAGCACGCCGCTCCACTCGTGGCGACGAGCGGTGGCGGCGCGAGGAGGAGGCGGCGGCGCCTTCCTCTCCCAGCCACCCAACCTGACAGTTGGGAGGGTCACCAAAGCAAGCCGCTTAACTTGCTAGAGGCGGGAAAACCGGCGGCGCTCGGCTCTCCTTGGCGTGCGTCGAGTGGGGAAGGAAAGAAGAGAGAGAGAGAAGAAAGTGGACCGAGCCTGCCAACCCTATACTCCTTGTAGCGCTAGCCCACCTAATGCGACAAGGTTTGTCACGCCCGAGTCGGTGGCGCAATAGAGTGGGCCCCATTGAGCACCACGCTAGCTCAGGTCAGCGGTTGCCGCCAATATGACACTTGTCGCACCAGTACATGTTGCGCGAAGCAGTGGTGCTATAGCGCCAACCACGCTGGCGCGACTAAAGAGGTCAGATTTGCTTATTCTTTTTGTTGCGGTTATTGTTATAATATTGATTAAAAAAGAATTAAAAATAAAAAATGCCCGACAGTTTGTTCATTGTCTCATTTTTTTCAAACGACATTTTCTCTATCTATAGGCTAAAACCAAAAAGATGGCAACGATGTGGTGGCCTCGCCTGCTCTTGAAAAAAAAAACAAAAGAAAGGGAGCTCTCAAAGTCTCGATAGGCGCGTTAAAGGGAACTCTCAAAGTCTGCTCGTTTCTGCATTGAGGCACCAGGCCCTTGTTTAGATTGGGAAAAAATTTCAACTCGATGAATAGTACCACTTTCGTCTTATTTGACAAATATTGTTCAATCGTGGACCAACTAGGCTCAAAAGATTCATCTCGTGATTTACAACTAAACTGTGTAATTAGTTATTTTTTTTACCTACATTTAATACTCCATGCAAGCAGTTAAAAATTGATGTGACGGAGAGAGAGTGAAAAAACTTGGAATTTTGATGTCATCTAAACAAGGGGTAGGAGTAAAAGACTGTCACATTTCTGTCGCAGACCGAAAATAAATGCAACAGAACAGGGGACCCGTAGGGCGCCATCAAACAGTGCTCCAACAAGGACCCGTAGGGCGCCATCAAACAGTGCTCCAACAAATTCCTGGACACGCACTGGCAGTGGCAAGTTGAAACCAGGCGTAGCCGAAGACTGCCATTTTTCAATTTACAGAGCTCCAGCTCAAACTCCTGATGGCAGTGTCACTTGAGAATGATTCGATCATCAACAGCTATTTGGTGGCCTCCTGACTTCCATTGACCTCATGCCAAACTAACCCAACAAAACCCCCAATGACCACCAAGCTGCAGAATTATTGCTCTGGCTCAAGAAAACGGTTGCCAAATTATGATGGAAGGGCGCCATCACGAAGAAGTCATTCATTCAGTTAGGTGGTGTTTAAATCCAAGGGCTAAAGTTTAACGATGTCACATCAGAGTGTTATATGCAATGTTTTAAATAGCGGGCTAGGGTGTTTAGCGGTATATGTCTAAAACAGCTAATAGCGGAGCTATATCGGACTATAGCGGGATATAGCGGCTAAATTGTATATGAACACAAATAGCGGCACCCTGTCTTAAAAGGCTATAGCGGGCTATAGCGGCAGCTTTAGCGGGAGATTTAAAACTATGGTTATATGAGAGTGTTCGGATACTAATAATAAAATAAATTACAGAAGTCCTCGGTACTCCACGAGACGAATTTATAAAGCCTAATTAATCTATCATTAGCACATGTTACTATAGCTTTACTGTAGCACCACATTGTCAAATCATGAACTAATTAGACTTAAAAGATTCGTCTCACAAATTAGTCGCAATCTATGCAATTAGTTATTTTTTAGTCTATATTTAATATTTTATGCATGTGTCTAAACATTCGATGGGATATGGACTAAACTTTAGAGAGGAGGAACTAAACAAGGCCTAACATTTTACAACATGGGCACAGGGCAGCCAAGCATTTCCTTGGTTATTTCCTACTCCAGTCCAGCATGTGCCACCGCTTTTGAACACATACACTGCGCTTGCTGACTTGCCAAGACTTCAAGTCTCCAGCTTATGCTTGTCTCCAGCAAATGTACATTGGTGGGGACTGGGGAAGCATAGCTGCCACCGTTATATGCCATTTTGTCAGTAATACAGTCTTCGCAAACTTCCTTGCACCTCAGGTCCCGCTTAAGTACCTTTTGTACTTGCTTTGTGAGAGACTTAGTAAGAAGTCTGTGAACATGCGCTCATATCCTGGCATTTTACCGTAACCTGAACAGTTAGATTGCGTCAAGAAGATACTGTTAGGAGATGCTATTGTAAGGAAATCATCGTAAACTGTGCATTTAAATTGGTCAAAGAAGATACTATTAGGAGAATATTGTCTCCGATACAATATTCTTCTTAGACAATGAAGCACCGTTCTGCATTATAGCTTAAAGTGCAAATTGTGTCCATAATATTTTCAGTAATGGCAAAAGGAAGCGCAAATGGTATCCAAGACATCGGATAAGTGGTCACAATCATGTGCTTAACTATGTAGAAGAATTAATTCCCAACATAAAAAACTTCCCTTTATGGCAAAGAACTGGCTCTCGGGATGAACTAAGCATAAGTAGCTAGGCTATTTTTGCCCCAACACAATCGATATTTGGTCATGAAGAGATCCAACTGGATTCTTGAACAGTCAGAGATGGCCTAGAAGGCCAGAGATTTGTAGCTAGGATACTCCTCACACTTGGCTGGGACAAAAGTTTGGCACAACAAGTTCTGCATGGACAAAGATAGAGAACAGAAACGAAGAGGACAAACCCGAGGTATGAATGACAAGATAACAAAATAACCACACACCTGGGAAGTAGTTGATATCAATTATGTAGTACCGATCTTTGGTTCCAAGTTCTCTAATCATATCTATATTGAACAATCTCAAACCCTGCAGGTTTGAACTTTTGCCATGTCAGCCAAGCTAACATGAAACAGATATGTGCAGTTCAGAACTAGAATTACACATACCAGCCGGCCACGAAGCTCCCTGCCCAGTTTCTCTAGAAGTGGCCTTGGAGGAAGCTCTATCATGTATGAGAAATCTATGTTAAGTGATGTAACAAAAGATCACTTGGTGCACTTGGCAATGTGTAACGAGCAAATCACATCATGATTTATAAGTCATCTATTTTTCTCATTGAACAAATTTTGCCCTAAACTTCATAATCATGACTAATGGAGATATGACACTTCAACTCATTTGCATTGACAATTCTCAGGACAAATTGCATGTTTAATTAAGGGATCACTTGGATTACTGGAAAAGGTACACAAATTTTTAACAAATGGTGAGATTGACAGCAACACTGCACAGTTCTCACCTGCAATAAGAGGGTCAAGATCTGCATCATCCGCACTAGCTGCAGCACATGAAACTCTTGGCAATCGATAGACGCCAACGTTGTTTAGTAAGTCATATGTGTTAACATCAGGAAGAGAGAACCTGCGGACAACCTGTATTGTTTCGCCAATGATATACACCTTAAAGAGGATCCCGCCTGTAGAGGTAATAAATCAGATCCCACATTTCTACTGTTTCAGGACAAAGTGTCAGGAGATAGAAAAAAACAAACAATATAGATGAAACAGAAAATCAGAACATACCATGGTTTATGAATTCCTGTAGAACCAGAGGCGGATCAAGCATTGACAAGGATGCCTCATCATATGCAAGATATAGTTCGTGACCTTTAGATGTTCCATCAACAACCAATGGCTTGGCAACTGCAAGAGGATAAGTACTTCCAGTCAAGCAATCTCCATTTACTAGCTCCCCACATAGCAAAAGAAAAAAGTGACGTGTGAATTATTTGAGTATAGGAACAGCTTAAGTGCAAAGCTCCAGCAGCAGAATAAGTTGAAACCTACCGCTGACAAATAGGCACCAAATGTTCATTAACTACAACAAATGTGATTACTTAGAATGGTAATGGGTGAACCCAACAGCTTTTAAAGTTCATGAAAGGAAGAGTAGAAGGGCTGATAGAAGTACATTTACTTTGAGGGACTTCTGTGGCATATTGCTTCTAATTGCACCTCTGAAGTACCAAATTTCAAAAGATGGTTTCAAAGCCACAATAACAACAAAGCATTTCAGTCCCAAGCAAGCTAGAGTAGGCTAGAGATGAAACCCAATATGAGCCACAGCAGAAGGGAAAAAACTTGCATAAAATTTTAAGAGCCACTAATGATAGTAATATAACTTGAGGAACTAAAGCCTAGTCCATGGTTCAGACACATGGATTGCTGGATAAGTAGTCTCAAAGCCAAAATTTTAAATGAAAAATTGCCGCAAGAAACAGGAATCAATCCGTTCAACTGTTTCCAATTTCTGGAAGTCTGCCTTGTGCAGCGATGAAAACAAAGGTGCATTTCAATAGGACTGTAAAATTTGAGCAAAGCTCAAAAGCTAGTTTTTTTTTGTGACTTAGCTCAAAAGCTAGTTAAGCAAGCACACAAACAACAACGATGGAGCTTGGTGGGAAATAATTCTGTGGCCTTAGCAAGGAGGGAACCAATCTACCAACAGAAGGATAGAAAAAAAAATATATAATTCAAATAATCTTATCAAGTAAACATAAACAAATAAGTCCCAAGAAGATAGACTAGATTGAGTGGACCTGATGATTTCAAACGAATTGCTCACAAGCACTTTCCAATGTTCTTTATCCAAATAATTGATAGCTTGAAGATTGGAATCAATTACCCAAGGGCAAAGTTAGTCCAGCCATAGCTACAGCAGTTGGTATAGAGGATGGATCTTCCGTAATGACCAGTTGGCGTGGGGTACAAACTTCTCCTGCAATATTTCAATGCACATACAATCACATGTTTAATGCAAACATAGTACATCCTTCACAAATTTAAGTTAAAGGTGCACTTTGCAGTCTTCCTTTTACTAATAGCAATATACTACTTTTGCTATCAATCAAGGAAAATTATGTGTCAATTTGAACAGAAACTGTCCTTGAGATCCACCAACAGTAAAACAAGTCTCCAACAAATTCAAGCAAGACCTTCTGTTTTTTGATCTCTATTAGTTTATATGGTATCATCACAATTCATATTGTCAAAGAAAGAACTGACATAGCAACCCTTAATTGGAAAATTCTGTGGTTCATAGTGAATGGAGTAAAACAGAAAATTCTATATGGCAAACATTTTGTTAGTGTGGGCAAAAGTCGCAAAACTATTTTCCTTCCTACGACTGTAGTTGTACCATAATTTGGTGGGAACAGGATCAATGTGTCAGCATTTTAAGATCAAATGGAAGGTAACTTAAACGATGTAAACATTAAAAAAAATAAACGAACAGCGTCATTACAATAGAAATTAGACAGGTTCAAATCAGCTACTTCTTCAAGCATTGATTGTTGATTGTTCAGATGCTTGATAGCATTTGGTGGGTCAAGGACAGTAACTTCTGGATGTTCTTCATGATAGTCCTTCAGAAAATGGAAGAAACTAAGCAAGCAATGCAATGGAAAGTGGTTACATTGACTTGGAAGCTACAGAAAAGCATTATGACTACGATAAGATTGTAATCGATTGATTTGAGCATACTATTTGTCAACATTGCAAAAAAGAATACTGGCAGCAACTTTCCAAAAGTGTAGCAGTGAACAGTTTGAAGGAAAATTAGAAAAAACATGAGAAGTGAGTATATGGCACGATCTTACCTCCAGAACCTGCTGCCACTCCTTCCTAGTAATCTGCATAAGGAAGCAAGAACTCTTTCAGTGCGATGGATAACAGAGGCTGCATAAAACTATGATGACCTTTTCTTGGAAACATTAAGCAGAATTCACCTCACTCCAGGATCAGAAAGTTCACAAGTGAGTGATTCTCCCACAAAACTTGATCTAGGTCCTATGCTTCTGCATTCTTATTATTGCAGGTTAAAATAGGATGTGACTGACCTTGTGTAAAATAACATCAAAAGGGCCTTGTTCTGAGAAGGGAAGAGACTCATCAATAGATACAAAACTGATTCCATTCTTCCTGACAAAGCACATGACAAGAAACTCATCAAGAAGCACAAAGGAAAAAACATAAGCTTGGCAAGAGCCACAATATTCAATTCGACATGCAGAGCTAGTGATAACAGTATCCATATACTATCAAAGCACACAAAATATTCATGTAACATGCCCTCAGTTTATAATTAGCAATATGCTTGAGCAACGAGATAATACTCACATTAGAAACATAAATGGGATGGTACTTGGGTATATCTCCAAGGGGTAAGGAAAGAAATGTTATACTATAAGCGAACTGCATGGTATCAGGACATTTATTGTTTGAGATGCAGAGAGGACTCCAAGGGGAGAAACTCAACCGGTTTCAGGGTACATGGTCAATTTGCAGAAAAATATTTGCCTTGTCAAAAAAAATTAATTTTACTTTTCCCACAACCTTTCTTTTGTCCATACTCTGTGATGCATTTACAAGGGTAAATCGCATCATATGAGAATTCGAGGCATTTACTTTTAAGTTACTTACAGTCTTGAAAAGCAGAAACACAAACAATAAAAAAAATACAAATAGTTCGAGCAAAAACACTTTATTTTGCATAAAACATTCTCCTTGTTAATTTTGTTGTTCCTTATTAGTTCACATGCATTGCTTATCCAAATAAGGTAACAAGCAAACGACAGAATCAGCTTGGCTCTTAATCCAGACAACTAACAAGAAGAGATTGTTTGCTGGCAACCCATGTTGCCATCAAATCTAGCCACTGAGTAAGTAAAGTACAAATGAACACAGCAGAGACACTGCCATCAATAAGTTGTCATTTTCCATGTGATGTGCTTATCCAAAGGAATATTCCAAACTAGAATCCCAGATACCATCAACAAGGATTTGCAGCCTAGGCCCATTCCGCCAACTAGGGATGAAAACGAAAATGATAATCTCCGATTTTTCGAAATCGTTTTCGAGTTTTTTCCGATTTTTATGCCTAAACGAAAATGATAGCGGTAACCGAAAAAACGAAAATGATAACGGTAAAAATAATCGAAAACGAAAGCGAAAATGATTTTGCCCTCTTCCGATCATTTTCGAAGATTCCCGTATTTAACCGGTAATTTACCGTCGGTAATTATCGATTCAAAGGCCTTTAACTAATGAATCATTATTTATTTAGAGATATACAGCGCATTACACACGCAAGCACACAAGGTAAATATTTTTTTTGAAAAGGATCACATCTGTACACGCAAGCTGCAAGCACACAAGACAATTTTTTTTGGAAAGGATCACATCTGCACACAAGGCAAATAATTTTTGGAAAGGAACTATCTAACGGAAGTATTTCATGTGTATAACAAGAAGGCAATCAACACTCGAGGTTCTTTTTTCTAGCCTTTACCTTGTATATGATGTGTTGGTTGCTACCTGCGACACATACATATATTGTGTTTGCTTCTTATTAGCTATGTGTTTCTCAGATTTTTATTTCTTATTAGCACTATTGCGCTAATACATCTATTGCTACGAGCCTTACGTATCTCCGTACATTAATATGATGCTTGTAACTAACTCATCTACAGTTGCCTTGTATGAGAACTAATATATGTATGTATCAATCACAAATTATGTAGGATGAATACTCAGAATATGGACGGGAAGATGTGGCCGGGGACGACGATGACATGCCTGACGTTCATCTTTAAGAAACCGACAGGTTATAGCCTCCACTGAAAAAGAAACTCTAATAATTCATGTTTTGGTCACTATTTATGTTGAGTTAACTTAGAACATGGTCGTTTATTTGTATCTTTGTCAAGAATTGCCATACTGTTGCGTGGTTTGCCACTATTTGAGACATAAGATTGTGTGAATTGTGTGGTTTCAGCTTGTGATCTTGTCAATTGTGGCTTTATTTACTATTGTCATGTGAGATATGTCGAGTTATATGGATCTTCTCATGTTCTACAGTTTGGCGTGTTTATCGTTTTTTAAATATCGTTCTCATGGATTCCGATCGTTATCGATGTATTTTTCGATCGACTACTATCGTTTTCGAAATTACCGGAATATCGGCACCGTATTCGTTTCCGACAATATCGTATCGATTTCGTTTTCGAGAAAAAGATGTGAAAACGAAAGTGATTTGGCCTCCTATCAATAGTTTCTGATCGTTTTCATCCCTACCGCCAACTAGGCACCATACTATAAAGCTATTGACTATTGAGACCCCCTCATGCAGTGGAACTGTCAACATAACACATATAGGGCATATCTACCGATGCCACTGGAATTCCAAATAAACACTTGCCACGCACTTCCCAGTACTAGATCATTAATCCAGCATGCTTCACTGAGAAGCCATTCTCGCTAGCCGCTCCTGCCAACTTTGCGCTCCAGTGGAGGCCCGATTCGATCACTATTTGACTAGTGCAGCAAGGAATAGAATAGCATTCCCCTCCACCCCATACCGTGGAAATTATAATCCTTCCAACACAAGAATACTATCCATGGTATCACATTAGCCTGTTCATGCAAAATTCTTCTGACCACCAGGAACTGGGCAGCATCTAATCAAAACACAAAAGAAATCGTGTCTCCAACCATGAACGTTCCTCGTCCCTCGAATTATACACCATTTTTCTCTAAGGCCAACATCTTCCAAACTCTTTGGGCTATTGATAAAATAAAAGGGAAAAAAAGCAATCGTGGAATTGCTCGCCACCCGGCCAACAAATACAACGAAAAATCTCCCATTCCCCTCAAAATCCATCACCACTCGGCATCTGGCAAAACATCAAATCATTCCCTCTTTCTGAGCAGCGATGATCCAGGCTTTTACCTCGCAAGTAGGAGCAGCTTGGGCTGGAGGAAGCTCTTCACCTTCTTCTTCGTGAGGGCGTAGCCCACCACTAGCCGGGGAGCCGGGGCCGCGGCGCCGATGATTGGCGACAACGCCACCGAAGACATCACAACCCCCTCCTCGCTCTCCTCCATCTCATCCCGCACCTCAGCATGCAGACGCATCCTCGCAGCTAAATCTCGTCGCAAATGGCAAGGAGCCGAAGGACAATCGGGAACCTCAAGGTTAAGTCTGCACAGAGGGTGGGTGGGTGGGTGGAGCAGAGTTGATGCTTTGCGCGGGCGCGCGATAGGCCGTGAACTAACTGAGGTGGGAGGCAAACAAGGGTGGGACGAATACGAGCGAGGATTTTGGGGGCAAATTTTTGCCTCCGGGGAGCTCTTAATAATGGCGATTGGCGAGGCGAGTGGAAGGGGAGGAAGAAGAGAGCGGGCGGGTATTTGTAGACGACGGAGAGATGGGTCATTCTCTGTGCCTACATTTCACCTGCCGCATCTTCTCTACAAGGGCCTGTTGTAACTTGTATGGTCACTCCCCCCATAAAACTCTCTTCTGCACCGTTGTGTAGCTCTAATAAAACCTATAATTCCCTTTTAGGTAAAAAAATATATTTTACCCAAATTAGACGAAAAATCAGTAGATAGAATTGAACATACACCATACATAATATTTTTTTTATCTCACCGTGATCTAGCCATCAAGAGTTAAGGAAATTATTGATGCCATCGTCTAATGAAGAGTGGATAATCCAAATACATACAATGTTGATTAAAGAATATGTTTATATATCCACTATAATTATACATAATCGGCTAAATTAATCTAATTAGAATCCAAATAGACTAAGATTATGAGGTCGGTTATTATAATTGAAACAACGGATTATAATAACTCTATAATTCACCTTAGGCCTTTTTTCTGATATGAGTATTTTCGCTTGAATTAAAAATAATCCACCATTATAATCTAGGAATCCAAACACTTCGATGACTATAGTTTATATAATCTAGAGTATAATAATTTTATCTATAATCTAGATTATAATAGTCCAGTTGTGTTTCAAACAGACCCTAACAAGTCAGGACCAGTTTGAAACGTAGTAATTTTACATGAATATATCATACAATAATTTTATAGAATCAATTCAATTTTTAAAAGACAGACATATGGATAAGTCCTCGTGGTTTAAACAGGACCCTGGTTTTTTCTGAAAGGTAAAACAACAGCGGGTAGCAAAGATGAAAACAATGTGATGTACTACCAATATAAGAAGATAGAAAGATGTGGAATTTAGGTAGAGTATTCACTTGAAACAAATATATATTGATGAGATAGTCTCACCCTAAAAATATAAAAATCTCTATGTTGGCAACAAGCAAACGCTGGCATACAAGTTAATGCCAGCTTAATGTTTGGCAGACGAATTCGAAAAGCGAGCTCTCAGTCGATCTTCTGATGACGCGAGGGATTTACTAGATTAAGGTTGTTTTAGGGTAAAACCCTATGTCTTGGGTGAGACAAGGTTTGGATGCCCTTGTTCTTAGCTTAGAAAGTGTCTAGGGTCGAGAATCCCCCCTACAAGGCATCGGGTTTGGCCTCCTATATCCAAAACCTGCCTCGTACCTAAGTACGCACACACATGCCACATATTTGCAACAATGATCATATAATGCTCCCAAGTCATTCATATCTATGGAACAACATTAGCCTACTGCAGCACATCATTAACACGATTGTAAGGATGCGACACTTTGCAAGGGCAAGACAATATGTGGCGACAAAACGGGGGCATGTGATCATATATATAGCACACCTGGCTCTTCAGTCCCCTCACATTAAATAATGTTGGCCTCGCGCCTGCACGTGAGTCAACATGACTGCTTGATAGCTATGCGTAGTGCACTGTGGTGAGCAGCCCATGTAGGCCAATATGGTTGGTGTCCTCTAGCGTGCATGTCGTGGTTGGTCGTCAGGGGCATCCGGAGAAGGTGCCCACTGAGCATGTCTGTTCGACTTCCGATAGCGCCGGCTCAAGACACCTTGTTGAGAAGAGGGGCACTCAGCCTCCATCCACTACTCGATCGAATATTGGTCAATGATCCTCATTGATCTTGCAGATATAGGCTAGGTCTACACCTGACCTGCTTCGAAAACCTGTTCCTTTGACACCGACTACAGCTCTGCCTGATGCACTAGGGTGAGCAGCCTCTTATAGGCAGTGTGCCCGACTCCCTCTAGGGTCCATTCTTGACAAGCAGGTCCACTCGCACCCGAGGTGCCTGATTGGCACACTTGGTCGGGAAGAGGGGCACTCAACCCTAGTCCTCTACTCGTCCGGATCTTGATCAACAATATTCATTAGTCTTGTAGATATAGGTTATGTATAGGGAGCTCATGTTTCCATGATGCTAACACTATAAACCAGTTGTTGCCATCACGGTATATGCAATAATATGACATTAACATTTGCTATGAATAACAACAGCTATCGTGTCTCCACTCTTACATGAAATAATATAGAAATGAGTGTTCTACAACAAACCGGGTACATAATAATCTGGTACACAAAGAAAACCTAAGTCGTAGAGATCCTATAGGAAGATTAGCATACATAGAGAAGCACATTTCATCTACCTCGCTTGTTGTAGAATATATCAGTTTTACATAAGCATAAAAAGAACAATAAGCGAGAAGAGTGTACAATTAATATGAACAAGGTGATTTGGGTATAGCTTTCCCGACTCAACTTTCTAAAATGTGGCTAATAACCTAGAGATAACTAGGCGGGTTTTTTTTATATTAACAATAAATTATAGTTGGAGTCGAGCATGCCGTACTCAAACCTGAATGGTCCAGCGCTGATCAAAACTTTCCATCTAATCATTTAAGCTAAGTTTATTTTCTGTCTGCCAAATGAAACTGTCATTAGATTATGGGCCTTGTTCCCTTGTCTTATAATCCGTACTTTTTAGCTTATTTTTTTAGCCAGAACAGTGTTTTTCTTTCGCAATAAATCAGCGAACAATACTTTTAGCCATAACTTTTCAGCAAATCGAACGGGCTCTATGTCTGGTACCACTAGCGTACCATAGTATTTTTGAAGAAAGAAACACTAGTAACACATTAATTTCTTCGATTGAAATCAGGACTAAACTAAAATGAAATTGTTAATGCTACCGCTCGGTAGAGGACATCAATTGAAGAAAATGAAAAACATCATCCAGTACTAGCAAAACCGTCCAACTCTGGTGCATGTGCAGTCCATGGACCGTAGTCCGTAGTCGTGAGTCCTTAACTATTCCACGTTTCGTCGCACTGTTTTCACGTCAACGGTGCGGCCTCAGAGATTCCTTGTCGTATTTTGCCCTCGTGCCTCGGCCGTCCATAGACCATAGATCCGCGTCGTCCGTTTGCTAGGCCACTAGGCGGGGAAACGTGTGGCGGTGGAAGCGCGCACGCTTCACGATCTGTACCGACCTGCGCCATCTGTTCGGTCCTGCACCTCGCGATCTACGAGCCGGATCAGAGCACTACCACAAGCAGTGAAGCAGAACAGGACTGGCAAAGTGGTAGAGTACACGCGGGTGGCTAGCATTACCGGATAATCGTTGATCACCTCCCAGCTTCATGATTTGCTTAAGCCCCTTTACTTAAAAATTTCAATTTTTGTAAGATTCCATACAAGTACGACTCAAGAGTTCTCGTCTTGTTTGGTAATCATTTACTTTTCACCTCCCACCTACTCTCTCCGTTCCAAAATAACACAATCTAACCGGTATCATGAAACTTATCTTACTTTAACCATTTTTATAAATTTCTTTTACAAAATTTATGTATCAAATAGATATGTCATTAGAATATATTTCATGGTTTAGTTTCGTTGTAGATTTGTGCTTTTTTTAATAAACTCTATCAATGTTACGGAAGTCGAAGAGAAGTTAAGCTTAGAAAAATAAGGGTTTGATTGGTTTGCGACCGAAATTTGCTATGCTTTAGCAAGCCAAAGTTAGGTTAAAAAACTAGAAAACCATGGCGCGACGTTGCCGCGCTGTCTCTTGTTTATCCTTCTGGAAACTGTTGGTTGTAGATACATGTGCAAGATTTGTCTTCTTAGACTCTAATACAAATGCACATATAATGTCCAAATTTTATATCATCTTTATATCATCAACAGATGAATTCACAAAGAGATTACTGTGCAACTTTGCAAGGGTGGAATTAATTTAAGGCTTTAACCAAACATCACATGATTGGAGTGTCCCTCCGATAGATAGATTGGTACCATCTAATTATTCATCATGGATTATGCACCACCTTCTTCTTCTGCAGCCTGCAACATTACTTATTTCATAAGCATCAAGATATTGTAGATGTTGTTCCTGATCAAGATAGGGAGGCTTCACTGTTTTGACATCGGCAAACACAAAAGTGACAACTTATCAAATAGAGGAGCATAGTTCATAATTACAAGTCCGGTATATTGTTCAGTTTATGACAATTCCACCTAGACAGTGCAAGATTAGAAAGGTCACATACTACAGGAAGAGTGTGCTTGTTGTGGTTGGCATTCACCACTTTGTTAGCGTCCTCCCTCGAGGGTCATTTGAGGAAGCAGCACCCTGCATTTTGTTCAAAGCATGAAAAAATGAGGTTGACTACGAAGAAATTAAAATAGATAAAAGAAGAGAAAAAAGAAATGACAAATAATTTCCCTCATTCATCAATTGCACAGATGTAGATGTCGGATGTGAAAATGCCAAGTACAACGGGTAGAGATGGGACTGTACAAATTCTGGAAGAAAAACTTAGAAGAAAAAAGAGAATGTATATTTTGCATTCATTTGTTCGAACACATTGAGAGCATAATCCATGGAAGCATGGACCTGCTATTGAGGTCGATGGCAGCCAGCAGCCCAGCAACAGGGACCGCCCAGGCAGCCAGGCTACGCAAGGGGCTCGCTTGCCAGCTCTGAGCTTGGCTGCGCGGTCGTGGCTGGGTGGAATCCACTTGGGCGCGTTTGGTTTCCGGATGAATGAAGCCTGGCTCGTATTCTAACGTCCTGGCTCCGGCCGGCCAGGCTTAGCACATGCAGCTTCTCGTGTTTGGTTATCGTTTCTGTCTAGCCAAGTCACGGAGAGACGCTGTTTGGTAGCT
Organism: Saccharum hybrid cultivar R570; assembly: GCA_038087645.1. NCBI lineage: Eukaryota > Viridiplantae > Streptophyta > Magnoliopsida > Poales > Poaceae > Saccharum > Saccharum hybrid cultivar. The sequence goes on along the minus strand of JAQSUU010000043.1, from coordinate 8,873,640 downwards.
CACGCCCAAGTGCGCTGCCCCACGGCAGCCTGGCCCGATAGAAACAAGAAAATTTCTCGTATCCACAGAGCCAGCTTCGGGCGTCCGTTTTGCATGGCCTGGGACAGGCCCAGTGGTTAGCACAGCCAACCAATCATGCGCTAGCTGCACGCGAGGAGCCTGGTTGGGCTGCATCCAGGAAACCAAACGCGCCCGTCCATCTCCTCCGGTCTGCCGGTGGCGCGTGGAGCCGTGCGCAGGTCGAACCATGGAGGCGCAATCTCGGACAGGGCGAACAGTTGAACCGTGGAGCTGCGCGCAGCATGTGGTGTGAGCCCCTGCCACTATCACAGCGCTAGGGCCAGAGTTTGAGTGCGGCTTCGGCGTCCATGAACGATGGCGGGGTTCATCTACGGTAGCCTGGGCACCTGCGAGAGAGAGCGAGGCTCCGCGCGTCCATGGCCATGGCCGATGGCAGGGGTCCATCTGCGGGCCTGGGTACCTTCGAGAGAGAGCGAGCGAGGCTCCGGCGGCGTCCATGGCCCAAGGTTGGGTCCATCTTCGGTGGCCTGGGCACCTGCGAGAGACACGGCCGGGCGTGTGCGCGATAGAAGGCCCTGGAAACTGGTTGCCGTGCTCAGCTTTTGCGTCATCCGATCGATCAAAATCGGACGTAGGAGAGAAAAGCAGATGACGTGGCAAAGTGAGGTGCCAGGGACCATGGTGCAAAATTCGTATATAATATATATATATATATATATATATATATATACCGTAACGTTATAGTAAAACCCCTTAGTAAGGAGTTACTATAATCTCGTAAATTAACATATTAATTATCGTAACTCAAAGTGGCTACAGAATAAGTTATTTTATAGCCAGCTATAGGGTAGTAGTTGACCAGCCAAATGTAATAAGTTGACAAATTTTATTTGCAACTCAAATAATAGCAAAAACCATGCCTTGCCAAATCTTTAACTTGACATATTTTGAATGCCAACCAATCAGGCCCTAAAAAACGGAGAGTGTTCTTCAACGTGAAGAGCTCCAGAACTCTGAACGGTAAAACTTCGGAGCGATTAGCCGGCTCAACAATGGTTCCATTTATGCATAAATCTTTTCAGTCTGTACAGATTATCACAGGTTGCAGGACACTAAAAGAAGAATTGAAACGTCTCAGGAGCAGAAACTGCATCTGTCCTTTGTGTTGGTTAATGAAAGAACATCGCTGCAAACCCTCTATACGCCCTTGACAGAAACTTGAATCAACAGAAACAAAAGTAAACCACCTCATCTCTATTTGGTACTACCTCCGTCTCAGAAAATATGTAAATCTCGGTTATCCAATCTCGGTTATCGAGGCTAGATTAGCACAAAGGTAAAATTACGTATGTGCCCTCCGTTTGTTCATGTGCTTCTACAATTTTTCACCGTACCTGGTTTAAAGAAACATCCAGACCCTTCCACACACATTCAGAACCAATATTTTACTCTATCCGAATGACTTAGCAGCCACACAATAAATTACAGCCGCATTTAAATAATGAAGGAAAAGACCAAAAGCTGATGTATACAGTAGGAGTAGAAGTACGTTTACATTCTTTAAGAGACAAGTTTTGAATCACAGGATTTCATTTTTTTGAAGACGGAGGAAGTACTACTACAGACAGCTAAGCACGTACACTGCTCGAGTCGCTGGAGTCAGAGCCACCGCGTATACCAACCACCAAGACGGCAAAATCAAGGAGATAATAGTGTTGCGCCGCGCACTAGAAATTTAGCATCCTCGGAGTTTCTTGGCCACGGTGGTCAGCACTTTGTCGCCGACGTAACTGCGGAGGAACCGGATGAATTGATCTTTCTTAAGCTGTCCCATCTGCAGGGGAGAAAAGATTGTGTTAGTGGAAGTTTCAGGAGAAAAATTCACCGGCGTTCTCTGAACTTGGCAGCTGATGTCAGTTAGGTCCTCGAACTTTGAACAGTGTATTTTTAGGTCCCTAAACTTGGCTTCAGGTGTCATCTAGGTTCCTGAACTTGGCTTTGGGTGTTACTTAGATCTCTAAATTTTGAACAGTGTATTTCTGGGTCCATGAACTTGGCTTCGGGTGTCATCTGCGTCCCTGAACTTGGCTTCGGGTGTCATCTAGGTCCCAATACTGACGTGGCGCGGTCCTACATGTGGGGCCCACATGACAGTCGGTTATATTTCTATTTCGGGGTACTGTAGCTACAATTTCTAAAATATTCCAAAAATTGTATCTTTTTCATATGATCTCGGATGCAGATGATTTTTATATAAAAAATGTAGCTCTCGACGTGATCTATAACTTTCTAGTTTTTAGTTTTTTTAATTTGAGATCATTAAAATTCTTAAAAAAAATAAACAAATTTTCAGTAGTATATTAATTGCGTATAAGCGCTTATCGCCTTGGAAAAATCATATCTTTTTTATATGCTGTCAAATGGAGATGATTTCTATATGAAAGTTGTAGCTCACGATGGGATCTACGACTTTCTAGTTTTGAGTTTTTTAAATTTGAGGTCGCTAAAATGCTCAAAAAAATTAAACAAATTTTCAACAGTATATTAATTCCTGAAAATTTGTTTAATTTTTTGAGCATTTTAGCGACCTCAAATTAAAAAACTCAAAACTAGAAAGTCAAAGATCTTATCGAGAGCTACAACTTTCATATAGAAATTATCTCCATTTGACAACATATAAAAAAGATATGATTTTTCCAAGGCGACAAGCGCTTGTACGCGATTAATATACTGCTGAAAATTTGTTTAATTTTTAAGCATTTTAATGATTTCAAATTTAAAAACGCAAAACTAGAAAGTTGTAGATCTCGTCGAGAGCTACATTTTTCATATAAAAATCATCTTCATCCGAGATCATATGAAAAAGATACAATTTTTAAAATATTTTAGAAATTGTAGCAACAGTACCCCCGAAATAGAAATATAACCGACTGACATGTGGACCCCACATGTAGGACCGCATCACGTCAGCATTGGGACCTAGATGACACCCGAAGCCAAGTTTAGGGACCCAGATGACACCCGAAGTCAAGTTCAGTGACCTAGAAATACACTGTTCAAAGTTCGGAGACCTAAGTGACACTCAAAGCCAAGTTCAGGGACCTAGATGACACCTGAAGCCAAGTTCAGGGACCCAGAAATATACTGTTCAAAGTTCGAGGACATAAGTGACACCAGCTGTCAAGTTCAAGGACCGCCGGTAAATTTTTCTCAAGTTTCATGCTGCTGCTGTGCTGTTGCTCAGTACAAGTAGAGCATGGTTATAATCAAGTCTTCCACACCAGCATGGCACGTCCAAGCAATAAACTTATGCTCTTCTTTTCAGAATTGTAAAGTTGTTTGCAATTACTCGTCAAGTAGCAATGCAAATTCTGCATGTCTTCCTAGTAACAGATTATACAGTCACAGAACAGCTAAACTTGCGCATGCAATGGAAGTTGTCAAGCAGACAAATCGGCAGATCGAATGTAATGTAAGGGAAGTAGGCAAATTTGTCAACCAAGGCCTTGTTCACTTCCCCATCCCAACCCAAAATATTTTCTCTTCCACTCATCACATCAAATCTTTCGACGCATGCATGGAGCATTAAATATATGTAAAAAAAGATAATTAATTGCATAGTTTGTCTGTAAATGTCGGGATAAATCTTTTGAGCCTAGTTAGTCTATGATTGGACAAATTTTGCCAATTAACAACGAAAGATGCTACAGTAATTTTTCACCTACTTTTCGCAAAGTGAACACACCCTTAGTACTACAGTCATTGGCGGATCCAGGGGGGGCTGGGGGGGGGGCTGCAGCCCCCCCGGGAGGGTGATATCTCCACTAAAACACTGTAGCAATTACTGTAGCATAGCATCAAATCACCATTAAATCTTAATTGTAAATCAACGTCTTGCTTAATTAGCCCCCCCGGGGTGTCAATCCTGGATCCGCCACTGACTACCGTCCTTCCAACTTGCACGTAGTGATTTCCACACAACTTTTATATATATATATATATATATATATATATATATATATATATATATATATATATATATATATATATATATATATATATATATATATATATATATATATATATATATATATATAAGTTGTGTGGAAATCACTATCACCAATTACCTTGAAGTTGTTGTATGACTCCTGCAGAAGATTGCACTTGTCTGGAACGATCTGCTCGATCTCTGCAAGAAGCGTAGGGAACATGTCGCGAACCACTGGTGACCGCTTCTTCAGCTTTGAGGTCGCTTCTGATGATTCTGAAACCGAAAGTTCATCGAATCATATGAAACGCCATCCAATGGCAACCACAGTAACACCTTCGTCAAATTGAGAGAACAAGCTAACCTTGCATCTGCTGCAGCTTGGAGCACTTGAAGCTGACCACGTATTCAGGGAGGATCCTCGTGTTCATATCCTTGTTCCACACAACGTACCACTGTGGATTCTCCAGCCTGTCCACGGCGCTGTCGTAGCTGTGGCTGCTGGGGCAGGACTGGGAAGACCCTGCCGGGACAGCCTCCGGCCGGCCCATCAGCACGCGGCACAGCACGATGTGCGCCTCGCCGCTCCCGTCTGCCTTGGTCAGCATGGCACTGAAACAAAAACGATTTCGAAATGATCGTTAGGCTTATATACATGATGAGCTGCTTAACCGGGTCACATATTGTTGAGATGAAGTTAACTGGAACGATCAGAGATCACTTTGTGGTAACTGGTAAGCTGCAGAAATGCTCGAATTAGCAACAAATTCATTTTAATACGAAGCGACAGGTCAGTGCTTCGTGATTAAGCAATCAAAAGGACAAGAAATGTAAACACTCTGTAAATTAATTATATTATTGGAAAGGGCGAACAAACAAGGAAACGGTTAAGGCTTTGGCAAGATATGCTGACTGCTAAGCAACTGGAATATATGGCAAAAGGAACATGAACTCTGCTCTAGTTTGATATGGTAAGCTTTAACTGCATGAATACGCAATTCTATGATCTATTTACCAATCAGCAGGCTAGAAAGAAGAGGGACTATGTTCATAATTCTTACAAATTCATCCGGAAAAATTCGATGCAACTTCATATGCAAGTAAAAGAAATGAGAATCTTTGCAACTAGGCAGATTAATATGCTACAACTGCGTGCCTGGAATCGATCAAAATCGCGTAGTAGAAATTTATCTCAAGAATTGGGATGTGAAAACAGCACGGAACTCACCTCGTGTAGGGGCACTGCAGCGGGGAAAGGTGCACGCCGTCGCCGTGCTTGCGCGCGCCGAGCCTTGTCGCGTTGTTCCTCGCGAAACCTTGGTCCACCACGGCGGCCACGTCGTCCGCGGGCGCGCCGTACCATGCCAACTTGGCGGTTCCGGCGGCGGCGCCGCGCGCGTCAGCGAGGAGCTGCGCCTGCTCCTGGAACGCCGCGGTCCTCGCGCCGTGCGCGATCTTGCGCACCGCCGTGATCGCCGCGCCGCGTTGCGCCATCCCGTAGCTGAGGAACAGCTTGCTGACGACCTGGTAGTACTTGTCGTTCCCTGCCCATGCCTTCCTCCTCTTGGCGTCCACCCCCACCCCGGGGCTCTCCCCTGAGCGCTCGTCCACACCCGACGACGACTCGGCCTCGTCCTCCGCCGGCGGCGCGCCGTCCCTCTTGCGCTTGTTCCTCCCTCCGCCGCAGTCGGCGGGCGCCGGGAAGAAGCAGCCCCCGCGGTGGTCGATCCACGCCAGCCCGGTCTCCTCGCCGGTGGCCTCGTCGATCCTGACCATCCGCAGGAAGTCGAACAGGTACGCCTTTCCCCCGCACGAAGCGTCGGCTATCGCCCGCCTCTCCTGGAACGCCCGCCGCAGCCGCGGCACCGCCTCCCCGGTGACGTCGACCCACTTGCCGTCCTCAAAGCAGAGGAACCTCGCCGGTGTGCCGCTCCGCCGGAACTCCCGCCACCCCCGCAGCAGCGTCGACGTGCCGGCGGCAGCGGCAGCGGCGGCCGCGGGCCGCATGATCGCCGCCTTCACGTCGCCGGATGACAAGTCCATCGCGCTTGCCGCCGAGCCCGGCCGATCTGCTGCGGCTCAAGCAAGCAAGGCTATATATGCTCCACGCCTGCCGTATATCAGGGCTCGGGGACTCGGGTCAGGCGGCCGGCCGGTGGTGGCGCGGGAATTATATAGGTTCAGGATTTTGGGAGGAGCGCGTGGTGGCGGTCGGGTCGGTCTCGTGCGAGGCACGTTCGAGGCGACGTCGGCGAGGACGTCGGTTCGGTTCGGTTCGGAAGCGTGCTCTTCTTTATTTCGATCTGTCTCGCCCAGGCAGCGCCTTTTTTTAACTGCAGAAAATTATTTTGCACCTCCGCCCGCCCCTGGCTGTTTTGGGGAGATGCCTTGGTGGAGAAGTCTAGAAATGTCCAGTTTAGCCTTCTTTTGCTTCAGCCAGTGCTTGCTTGAACTCGAATCAGGAGGAGGATTTTAAGGTAGTTTGTGCGCAAGTGTGAACACGATGTTGTAGGAGGGCACCGGCACACGATATCCAATGGAACAGCGCAAATACTTTCGATTCAGTCCACTCTGAATACGCAACAAGTCGTCAAGTCTCGTGTTCCACCGTATACCATTCATGAAGAAAAAAAATGTTCCGGCGGAGAATTAGCCTTTGGCGGTTCTGGAATCGTGATTGGCAAAAGCCATCACCCTCCCGGGCGTGGTACTCCAACCACCTGTCCTGATTTGGCAGTACCGATACCGAAGTTGCCCTTGCTTCCCCTACTCACAGTCGAGCGGCCGCGGCCGGCCGTGTGTTGCTTAAATGGCAGGTTTTGGCTTCGTCGCACGAAACGCACGAAACGGCGCGCTCCTTTCACTCCGGCAGGCGCCACCCGCGCCTGGGCACAACATTTTCCTTGCCGCGTAAGGCTCTCGGCGCGCCGCGCGACCCCGCGACTCCTACTTCTTGAGACGCAAGCACACATCGATGTCACGAGGCTTCCGTGGGGTCCCGCAGCCAGCGCCTGGTAAAGCCCACGCTGACCTTGTGCCCTCGCGTTGACCATCTCTCTCTCTGTGTACGTATTTCACGTGGTGGAAGTACAGAGATGGCCGACTCTTAGCCCTTGTTTAGATTGAAGAAAATTTCAACCCGATAAATAGTACCACTTTCGTCTTATTTGGCAAATATTGTTCAATCATGGACCAACTAGGCTCAAAAGATTCATCTCGTGATTTCCAACTAAACTGTGTAATTAGTTATTTTTTTACCTACATTTAATACTCCATGCAAGCGGTTAAAAATTGATGTGATGGAGAGAGAGTGAAAAAACTTGGAACTTTGACGCAAACTAAACAAGGCGTCAGTTGACGAGCCAATGCTTTAATACGAATTCGCTAGCTCTGCTCCGTGGTGGTCAAGTAATTTCATCGGCGAGCCGGTGGTGTGCGTACTAGTTGTACTAATTTAAAAGCAAGAGAACACCAGGAGCCGGCCCGGCCTCGCCATGGCCACGTCATCGAAACGAGTACTGGCAGTTGGATTCCTATCGGATGGTGGTGCTAGCGCTGACCAGTGAGCCGTTGACAGTACGGTCAGACGGGCCCTGTTCTGCTGGCCTCGTCCCTCTCACGCAGTGGAGCCAGGCGCCTAGTCTGTGGGCCCTGTCGGCATGGCCTCCCCACCTCAGGGACTGGACGCCCCGTTCTGCTGGCCTCTGTCCGCGTTGACGGTATGGGCGCCACATTCATCTGCTCTCCAAACGCGCTGACGGTAGCGGCTGTTGTCTGCCTGTGATTGGCTTACAGCAAGCCGAGCACACGGTCAGTGCGTGCGCTCCCTGTTGTGCTGACGTCCGATGGGCTGACGGCGGTGGTCGTTGTCTATCTGGTATTGGTTTGACAGTACAACAGGACAACGGTCGGTGTGACATTGCGTTCGGGCGTGCCGTGCGGCGCTGTTGCGAGAAGTGGACGTCGCTTTCCTCCTCTGAGAAGGTCGCCCACCACTCCCGTCCGCTACTCAGACACTGCACGTGTGGCCCCGTGTAGGAGAAGGGCCCGCGTTCCAGTGTAACGCTTATGGTGGGGCAGCGATGGGAGGCGTCGAGGGAGGTGCCGCTCGGCCGGTCCACAGGCGACAGGATAAAGAGCACGCTGACGCCTTCGTTGCGGCTCCCCTTCCGTCTTGCCGGTTCTCTGAGGTAGGTGCTGGGCAACCATGGCTCTCCCCGTTCTCGATTCCTTTCCTTTTTCCCAACGTCTGATGCGTTTCCTATCCGCGCCGAGCGGTGCGCTTGGTTTCTAGGTCTTGGAGCGGTGGTTCGAGCTCGGCGAATCTGTGTTGCGGGGGAGCGGAGCCTGCGCCTTCGGCGGATCACCTCCGCTGTAACACCCCTGGGTGTTAAGCATGCATTAGCATCCAAAGCATTAGTCATAATTATCTCATACATAGTTATCATTGCATGCAATATAGACCCTTTTAAATTTAAAGTTGAAAAACAATTACTCAAAACCCAAATTCTGCATTTAAGTGCTAAAGAGTGGTGAAACTTTGTGTAGCTACAATTTTAGATAATCTAGAATAAATAAACATTATTTTTGGAGTAACTCTTGAATTCAAATTCCTTCAAATTTTTGCTTTTAAAAATATTCTAGAAAAATAAATTTTTACTTAAAAATTTAGCTTTAAATCCTAAATTCAAAATCTATTGAGAATTTTGAAAAGTGCCCTACATGAAAGTTGTAGAGAATTAAATTTTGAACAACTTTTATTTCGGGCAAAAGTTCTGAAAACCTCTTTTTCATCTTCAAATTCAAATTTGAAACAAATAGAGAAATCTGAAAATTTAATTTATAAAAGAAAAACGGGTTCTCGTTTTAGTGGGCCGCGGCTTCCTTTTCGGCCCGTGAGCCGAAGCCGGCCTGGCCCGTCTCACGCACCCGCCCGCGCCAGCGCACGCCGCGCTCAGGCCGTGGCCGCCGCTCGCCGCCTCCGGCGTACGGGTGGCGAGCCGTGGGCTCCACCGGCCGCGCCACGCGCCTTGAAGCCGCGCCCGCTCCTCCCTCGCCCGCACACCCTTGTTTTCGCCTCGCTCGGCTTCGCGCGAGCAGCAGCAGCCGCCGCTCTCGCCTCCTCGCGCCACCGCCGCTCCGCCCGAGACGAATACCGCTGTTCTCGCTCAACGGCCACGTCACCTCCCGATTCGTCTCGCCACCGGCTCCGCCACCTTCCCCTCTTCTTCGAACGGGGCTCGGTATCCCTTGTTCGATGACGGTGAGGCTCAATTTCTCCTTTTCCCGTGCGCGCCACCGTCGCCGGCCGCCGGGCTCGAGCTCCGCCACCGGCGCCCTCGCTCCCTCCTTCTTCCCTTGCTTCGCGCGATCGTGCTCGCCATCCTTGCGTGGGAGTCATGCGTGCTCGGGGTTGCAACTCGGAGCCGGAGGACGGCCGTTGGCCGACGGCGACCACCGCTTCGCCCCCGCGACGTCGGGACGCCGGCACCCGTGGCCGCGCCCCGCGTTCCGCCCCCCTCTCTGCCTGCTGGGCCAGCGGCCTTGGCCCGAACCACCGAGGCGGGCCGCCTCTCTTTTTCCCGCGCGGCGCTCCGGCTGAAAACGGTCGTGTGCCGGTGGTTTCAAGTGGGCTGGCCCGTTAAACGATTTCCAAATTTCGTTTTTGAATTTCTATTTTGTTTTGGGAAAAGAAAATACTTGGAAAATGTTTGTGTACAATTTATAGCTCTAAAAATCATGAAACAAAGTTTGAAATGTTCCTCTTGAATAGATCTACAGTTTAAAAACATCTCATATTATTTTTGTAACACTTTACTGTGCAAATTTATTTAATTGCTATAAATGCTGATATCTTAGAAAAATATGTAGTGAATAAAATAATGAAGGGAAAAATGTGATTCTTGTTGCTTTAATCTTTATTAGTGATGCACTTTCTAGGAAAAATATTAGTGAAGCATGTTCTGTGAGAAATTTTTAAAGTGTAGTTCAAATGCTTTTAATTGATAATCTTTGTTATTTTTAGTAGAGAGCTAAATTTGTATAGAACATACATGTGATAATTTTTGTAGTATGTTAGTTTACTGTTAGTAACATAGGAAAAATGTGAAATCTGTTGTTTGATACTTTTTCTAGTACAAAATAATTTCATGCTCATATTTAGGCTATAACTTGTTTATTTTGTACAGACAGTTTTACATATGCAATTCTCATGAAAATTTAGTAGTAGGTTAGTTAGGGTAAGAGTAATCTACTGTAAGTTTTGTAGATTTTTATCTACACCAAAAATAGGTGTTGCTGTGTAACCCTAGTTAAATAGAAAATAAAAGATTATTCTTTATGAGAAATTAAGAGAAATAAAATATGTTTGGTGTATCTTTGAAGCATCATTATGCCTTGCTGATGTTATGGATGAGTTAGGTTGGTAAGCTTTGGTAGCTTAGGTTCACTTGTATGTGTAAATAATAGGCTAGCTAATAGAAGAATAAGGTGCATGTTTTAGGGTATATGTTCTTGGATGACGTTGACTACCTTGTAGAAGAAATAGTTATATTCAAACTGCTCATTCCATGTGCTCATCTGCATCTCATGTCATCAAAGCACTCCACCACAATCTGATGCATCATTCGCATGATTACTTATGCACTTGCATCATGCAGGATCGCAGGAAGAGTCGCATGTAGCAGTACAGGAGGAGCAAGTTTGGACGGATCAGCAGGAGCCCCAGGCACAGGAGGTGCCCGAGGAGGAAGAGTCAGGCGAGGAGCTGCCAGAGTGCGTCGACCACCATCCTAGCTCGTTCGAAAAAGGCAAGCCCCGGAGCATTTTTAGTCTCCTATTTTATAAAAGTTGTTCCTTACTATATGAACTATAGTTATATATATAGTTGCATTAAGTTATAGGAATTGAGTGAAATCATTGTTGCATTATTACCTTGGCCACCGGATTATCTTTCACCCTGTTAGGTCAGGATCGAGTGAATTACTTAGCCATGCTTAGACCGGTAGAAGTCGGGTGATTTTCTGTCACCTGCGAGTTATAGGTGGATATCGGGTTATGGTTAGCTGTAATTGTGATCATAAAAAGTAACCAAGTGTTGATGGATAAATGAAGACCGGGCGGAGTCTTATAGGGTTTTGGACTATAGTGATTCCGTCTGTGTCGATTAAGGACCGATCGTTGCTCGTCCCTCTTGTCATGTTGAACGCATGCCTCACATTTAGCTGGCCGAATAAAGTACCTTTCGACCGCGAAGCTAGTGACACTTTTCGAGCCGGGATAAACTCGGGTTGACAGACTGGTGTTGAAGTGGGTGTAACGGGGACGCGAAGAGTGAGCCCAAGGTGCGTCCTGGCAGTCGGGCGGTCCCTGGGTAGTGCGATCCATGATTGTTATCCCGCGGCTTCTTGGAAAGTGTCATTGGTGATCTACGTGACCCTGACGGGGGAAGCAGGGTTTGTGTGAGGAATAAATCTCCAGCTAGATAAGAATTCGATTCGAATCGCCGTCGCTCCCGGTTAGTGAGCACTTGACTCGAGCTATGGCATCGTAGTAACATTAATGGAACACTGATGGTTAAGTGAATGATGTTGAAAATGCTAAACCTGATATGGTAATCTAGATTGCTAATGATGAATCAAGTGATTGTTCAAGCAATAGCTGCTTACCTAGCTTGAATAGGTTATACTAAAAGTGATGCAAAAAGTACTGGTATAGTTTTTTCGTAACAACTTATGCTTTTCGTAAATGAGTCAAGCCAGTCCAATCTATAAAGCCTTGCATGATCCTTGGTGTCCTTTATTTCTGGTTTATGACGGGTAAGTCTAGCTGAGTACATTCTCGTACTCAGGGCGTTGTTCCCATTGTTGTTGCAGATGGTCAGATGTACTATGGGTACTGCTCCAACTGTCTGTATCCGGCGATGGGCGACAACTAGGACCTTGGGCAAGGGTCACTCTGTTTGTCTTATCTACTGCTTTTGTGGACCATGACTATTTACTGGCACTGTATTTGAACTAAGTGTGGGTGTAAAACTACTTGCTTCCGCTATGTTATTTTGAACTGTGTTGTAATAACTTTTATTCCGAACTCCGATGTACTTCACTTTTATTGTGAACTCTACGTATCATGTGAACTGTGGCTGCTAAATCAGTACGATCTTGGTTGTATGTTGGTTGGTTTGAAATCCCTCGTGATTTCACGGAATCTCGGGTTATACGGGTTTAAGTTTGATAAATTAACCGCCTCAGTGAAAGATTTTCTTACTTAATCTCGTATAATTACGTTGATCCGTTACAGCTGGCATCGGAGCATGGTTTAGCATGTTACTGTTCACATGGGTATTTAAAAACAAAACTGTGTTTTCAACTAAGCTTTCAAATTTAAGAGTGTGCCAGTGGTCATATCCTTTATGCCTAATAAGGACTCTAGGTGGCTTAATTAAGTACTAACTTGGGGGTTTGCATCATATTTGAAATTTTGTCGCTCATACGGCGTGCTATTGTATGAGTGCCATTCAATTGAGTGGTAATGTATGGATCAATTCCCTCTACGCCCTGTTAAGTGAGAGTTGTGAGAGCATGGTCGGATATACTGCCGATCTAGGGGAGTGCTTATGCGATACTGAAATACTTACGTGTCATGCGCATGTTTGTATGAGGGTATTCAAATGGTGGGGACTTCCGTCATGCGGTGACGATGCCGTCAATAGAACGATGATTCGGGTAGTTGTTACCGTTATACTCGTATCTGGGGATGCGTGTAGAGCGAGTAACTTACTTTACTGCTTTCTTGTATATTTTCATACTGTGAGGGTTGGGCTGAAGTGACTTTCTGTAGGTACATAACAACGCTTTCGAGTAGTACGTATTAGTTACGTTACAAGAGATCGTTGTATGCCACCGTTTATTCCGTTAGTAGTTATTAGTTTTCTAAGTTTGTGAGGACGTACGGAACGTGCATGTATCATGTGGTGCATTTCATTCATGGCATTGTTCCTCCCCTTATAAGTTGATTATCTCATTTCGATAAAAATGCCAACTTAAAAATCTGTTCTCACCACGGTAATAAAATTTTACTACAGATGGCACGTACCAAGCAGACAGCCCGCAAGTCCACCAGCAGAGCTCCCCGTCATCAGCTTGCTCCACGCACTCGTCAGCGCCACACTTTTCTTAGAGAGTTTGGGATGCCTACGCTCTTGTGGAGAGTACTCAGCTATGTAGGCTATCCTGATGGGATGTAGCCCCACTACTTTTGGTCGAATGAGCGGTTGGGGGAAGGACTTTTGGTGACTGTGGCAGCAGTAGTTCGTGATGGTTCTAAGTGGACCGGTTGGCATTTTGAGTCAACTGACAGGACCCCTGAAGAAGCCGCTGAGAGGGCAGCCTTTGGGATCCTGAGGGATATCATGGATCGCTTTCCTCAGGAGTTGGCAGCAGCTATAGTTGGAGTCTTTCCGAGGGGCAACCCCTCCACTGACTCGTGGCAGCAGGCAAGAGGAAGATCTCTAGAGATTAGCGCCGCAGAAGCACAGAACAGTGACAGCTATGTTCGCAGTGATGAGGGCCTTTGATGGAGTGGAAGGTAGCCTTAGACGTGTGTCTAGTGCTCTTGGTCAGGCTCGTGATGACCGCCGTCAGCTTCAGAGAGATCATGACGCCGAGATTGAGAGGCTCAATACAGAGATGGCTCAGTTGACTCGCCAGAGAGATCAGGCTACCTAGAGGGTTGTGGCTTTCGAAGGAGATGTATGTGCCCTGAGAGAGCAGGTTGGGCGACTGACCACCGCCAATAGGAACGCTGAGCGCATGTTGACTCATGTGCTCCATCAGAGGAATGAAGCCTGGTCCGCAGAGAATGTGTTGAGGGCTAGACAGTTTGAGCTAGAGCAACAGCTAGCATACGCAGAGGAATATAATGACAATCTGCATGAGGAGGTTCATCGGCTGAACAATCAACTCAACCCCTATGTTCCTCCTGGTGCGGCAGAGATGGATTTGGATAAAGATGAAGATCCTGAAGAGCCCGAAGCACCAGTTGGGGAGCACCACGACGTTGCTAATGGCGACAACGCCAACGTCTCGGACTTAGACAACGACTACGATGAGTAGGCTAGTAGTTGTTGCGCTAGCTACTAGGTTCCATCTACATGATCTTTTGCTTTGTTGGCACGTTGAGCATGTAATAATGAGTAGAAAGACTAAGGCTTTGATGTAATGTTGGAAAGCTTAGATGTGTTTGTGGCGGTATCCGAATGTCAAAAGTCCAGTGTATGTATGCTGGCAACTTGGTTGTAATGGATGCGATGTGTGCGCTTTAAATAATCTAATTAGTGATGTTGTGTTAATTGGAATGACTTATTGTGCCCCTATTTTATTGTATGAATTTATTCTCTCCAGTAAATTCAGTCAGCATGATTTTTCATTCGGTCGCAATTCCTACAACATCACCTAATAATTATTGTTGTTAAAACATGCAGATGCCGAACACTCGTCGTACCGTGTATGGTGCCGCTGAGGCTGGTGGCAGTGCAGCTGCTAGTGATGACCATGATCCACCACCGCCTCCTCCACCCTACACTGCGGAACAGTTTTTCGCACAATTTCTTGGAAGCCAACGTAATATGGAGGGCATGCAACAGAATATGGAAGCTGCGTTGCGCAGTATCGCAGACAACACCCATCGGAGAATAAACCCGGGTGGGCACGAAGCAAATCAGTACAGCAGTTTCAAGGACTTCATGGATACTCGTCCACCGATCTTCAAGGAAGCCGCAGAATCCTTGGATGCAGAAGAGTGGATTAATACTATGGAAGACAAGTTCCGTGTCTTGAGAATGACTGAAGTGTTGAAGACTAAGTATGCAGCTCATCAGCTTCAAGGTCCGGCAGGAATGTGGTGGAAACATCACCGCACCACTTTTCCTCCCCACGCTCACATCACTTGGAGGGAGTTCACCGAAGCCTTCCGTGGAACGTACATTCCACCTGGTCTGACCGAGATGAAGCTTGGGGAATTCCTGACACTGAATCAAGGCACGAAGACTGTAACTCAATATCTACATGCATTTAATAACCTAAGCCGTTATGCTCTTGATATGGTGAATACTGAGGCCAAGAAGATCGCTAGCTTCAAGAGAGGCCTGAATCCCAAGATGATGAAACATGTGGGTACAAATATGAGAACTAGTTTCAACGACTTCGTTAGTGACTGTCTGAAGCAAGAGAAGAACAACAATATTTATGCTGCTTCCAAGATCCGTAAGAGAGCTTTCGAGTCGGGTTCGTCCCAGTCCAGAGCCCCAGTGGCCAACCGTCCAGCTTATCGGTCGCCTGCCCCAGGTGCAAGGTTTAGGCCACCGCAAAGGAAGAATCAGAATGCTCAGCAACCCCAGAGAAACCAGAAACCATTCAAGATGACATTGCCTCAGGCGAAGATAGGACAAGGCAGTTCATCTGGAACTGTGGCTCAAGTGAAGGGACCGTGCTTCAACTGCAACCAACCCGGACACTTTGCGAAGTTTTGTCCCTACCCTAAGAAACAGCAGACGCAGTATCAAGCTCATGTGCATCACACCACCGTGGATGACATCCCTGAAGGAGAACCGGTAACAGCTGGTATGTTTTCTATCAACAATCATCCTGCAGTAGTCTTATTTGATTCTGGATCATCTCATTCCTTTGTAAGTCAAGCATTTGTTAAGAGGCATGAGCAAGGGATAGTCGAATTGGAATGTGCATATAAAATCAGTTCAGCTGGGGCTGTTCTATTGACTAATTAGATAGTTCAGGGAGTAACCCTAAATATATCAAACCGACAATATAAGCTTAATCTGATAGTCATGCCAGGGTTAGTTTTGGATGTGATCATGAGTATGAACTGGATGAATAAGATGGGGGTAGTAATCGATGTTGGAGGAAGGAGTATCTCTCTTAAGGAACTAAGTGGAGAAGGTACCTTTCGGGTGGTCCTACCTCGGAAAGTAGACCTAGCTAGCACGACTTGTGCGGTCCAAACTACTCTGCTAGCCCAGATTCCAGTGGTCTGTGAGTTTCCAGATGTGTTTCCGGATGAGTTACCTGGACTTCCACCAGACCAAGATGTTGAGTTTGCCATTGAGTTAATTCCGGGAACAACATCGATCTCGAGAAGGCCCTATCGGATGCCTCCCAATGAGTTAGCCGAATTGAAGAAGCAACTCTAGGACTTACTAAAGAAAGGTTTGATTCGTCCCAGCTCGTCTGAATGGGGATGCCCCGCTCTATTTGTGAAAAAGAAGAAGGATAACTCCTTACGCATGTGCGTGGATTATCGACCACTGAATGCAGTGACAATTAAAAACAAGTATCCTCTTCCTCGGATTGATATCTTGTTTGACCAATTGTCTAAAGCCAAAGTGTTCTCTAAGATAGATTTGAGATCAGGATACCACCAGATTAAGATTAGGCCGCAAGATGTGCCTAAAACTGCGTTCTCTACCAGATATGGCTTGTACGAGTATCTTGTCATGTCCTTCGGATTGACAAACGCTCCTGCATACTTTATGTATTTGATGAATTCTATTTTCATGCCCGAGTTGGACAAGTTTGTGATTGTGTTCATTGATGACATTCTAATATATTCAGAGAATGAAGAAGATCACGCAGAGCACCTCAGGATTATCTTGACTAGACTCAGAGGACATCAACTGTATACGAAGTTTAGCAAGTGTGAGTTCTGGCTTAAGACAGTTCCTTTTCTCGGCCACGTGTTGTCTGAAAATGACATTTCCGTAGACCCTAGTAAGGTGCAAGAGGTTATGGACTGGAAGTCACCAACCTCAGTGCATGAAGTTCGCAGTTTTCTTGGTTTAGCCGGTTACTATCGTCGCTTCATACCGGATTTCTCGAAGATTGCCAAACCAATGACAAGCCTCTTACAGAAGGATCATAAGTTTGTATGGACAGAGGAGTGCGAGGCGGCTTTCTGCACCTTGCGAAAGTTGTTGACCACTGCTCCTGTTCTGGCCCAACCGGATATAGAAAAGTCATTTGATGTGTTCTGTGACGCATCTAAGAATGGGTTAGGATGTGTACTAATGCAAAATGGAAGGGTCATTGCCTATGCCTCACGTCAATTGAGGAAGCATGAAGTTAACTATCCTACACATGATTTGGAGCTTGCAGCAGTAGTGCATGCTCTAAAGATTTGGAGACACTACCTAATGGATAATGTGTGTAACCTCTTTACAGATCATAAGAGTCTCAAATACATTTTTACCCAATCTGAGTTGAACATGCGACAGAGAAGATGGTTAGAGCTGATAAAGGACTATAATCTAAACGTGCATTATCATCCCGGGAAGGCTAATGTAGTAGCAGATGTACTGAGCAGAAAATCACATGCTATTGATGTGCAACCGTTGTTTGAAGAAGGGTTCAAATTGTTACATCCTGCTGTGTTGCATAATATTCAGATCAGTTGGACTCTGGAAAACCAGATCATTGAAGGTCAGAAGACAGATAAGGGAATCTTTCATATCAAGGAGAAGATGAAGAGGGAACCCACCAAACACTTTCGATTGGATGACCAAGGAGTGTTATGGTTTAAGGATCGCCTAGTGGTACCTAAGGATAGAGAGCTTAAGAACAAGTTGATGAATGAGACCCATCATTCCAAGCTATCTATTCACCCCAGAAGTAGTAAGATGTACCAAGATTTGCGACCCCGTTATTGGTGGACTAAGATGAAAAAAGAAATTGCAGCATACGTTGCTCGTTGCGACATGTGTTGTAGAGTTAAAGCTCTTCACATGAGACCTGCAGGACTTCTGCAACCCTTGTCTGTACCCGATTGGAAATGGGATGATATAAGTATGGATTTCATCACTGGTCTTCCCACCACACAGAAGGGGCATGATTCTATTTGGGTAATAGTAGATCGTCTCACCAAGACTGCTCACTTTCTGCCAGTTAAGACAACATTCCGACCACCTCAATATGCAAAAAAGTATATTGCTGAGATTGTCCGATTACATGGTATACCAAAAACGATCGTGTCTGATCGTGGTTCACAGTTTACCTCTCATTTTTGGGAGCATCTTCATAAAGGTTTGGGTACTAGTTTGATTCGTAGTATGGCTTACCATCCACAGACAGACGGGCAGACAGAATGAGTTAATGCTGTACTTGAAGATATGCTTAGAGCTTGTGTACTGTCATCCAGAGGCTCATGGGAATCCTGGTTACCATTGGTAGAATTCGCTTACAACAACAGTTACCAAGAGAGTATCAAGATGGCACCTTTTAAAGCTTTATATGGCAGGAAGTGCAGGACACTGTTAAATTAGGTAGAGCTTGGAGAAAGAAGGTTTTATGGAATTGATTTTGTAAATGAGGCAGAGAAGAAGGTCCGTATTATCCAACAAAATATGCAAGCTGCACAGTCTCGTCAGAAGAGTTATGCAGATAAGAGAAGGAGACCATTGGAGTTCCAGGTGGGTGACTATGTCTATTTGAAGGTTACCCCCATGAAGAAGAAACGGTTTGGAATCAAGGAGAAACTGTCTGCAAGATATATAGGACCATACCAGATCATAGAGAAAAAGGGTCCCGTGGCGTACAAGTTGCGATTGCCAGAAGGGATGAGTTCGATCTTTCCCGTCTTTCACGTATCCCAGTTAAAGAAATGTCTGCGTGTTCCGGAAGAGAGAATAGAACCGCAGGGTATTCAGATCAAGGCGGACTTGGAATATCGTGAACAACCAGTTCGAGTTCTGGATGTAAAGGACCGAGTCACTCGGAATAAAGTGGTAACAACCTACAAGATTCAGTGGAGCCATCATGATGAGAGTGATACTTCATGGGAAACGGGAGAATATCTTCAAACCGCGTATAAAGATTTTTACGATAAATGGTTCGTAACTCAAAATCTCGGGACGAGATTCTTATAAGGGGGGAGGGCTGTAACACCCCTGGGTGTTAAGCATGCATTAGCATCCAAAGCATTAGTCATAATCATCTCATACATGGTTATCATTGCATGCAATATAGACCCTTTTAAATTTAAAGTTGAAAAACAATTACTCAAAACCCAAATTCTGCATTTAAGTGCTAAAGAGTGGTGAAACTTTGTGTAGCTACAATTTTAGATAATCTAGAATAAATAAACATGATTTTTGGAGCAACTCTTGAATTCAAATTCCTTCAAATTTTTACTTTTAAAAATATTCTAGAAAAATGAATTTTTACTTAAAAATTTAGCTTCAAATCCTAAATTCAAAATCTATTGAGAATTTTGAAAAGTGCCCTGTATGAAAGTTGTAGAGAATTAAATTTTGAACAACTTTTATTTTGGGCAAAAGTTCTGAAAACCTCTTTTTCATCTTTAAATTCAAATTTGAAACAAATAGAGAAATCTGAAAATTTAATTTATAAAAGAAAAATGAGTTCTCGTTTTAGTGGGCCGCGGCTTCCCTTTTGGCCCGTGAGCCGAAGCCGGCCTGGCCCGTCTCACGCGCCCGCCCGCGCCAGCGCGCGCCGCGCTCAGGCCATGGCCGCCGCGTGGCCACCGCTCGCCGCCTCCGGCGTACGGGTGGCGAGCCGTGGGCTCCACCGGCCGCGCCACGCGCCTTGAAGCCGCGCCCGCTCCTCCCTCGCCCGCACACCCCCGTTTTCGCCTCGCTCAGCTTCGCGCGAGCAGCAGCAGCCGCCGCTCTCGCCTCCTCGCGCCGCCGCCGCTCCGCCCGAGACGAACACCGCCGTTCCCGCTCAACGGCCGCGTCACCTCCTGATTCGTCTCGCCACCGGCTCCGCCACCTTCCCCTCTTCTCCGAACGGGGCTCGGTATCCCTTGTTCGACGACGGTGAGGCTCAATTTCTCCTTTTCCCGCGCGCGCCACCGTCGCCGGTCGCCGGGCTCGAGCTCCGCCACCGGCGCCCTCGCTCCCTCCTTCTTCCCTTGCTTCGCGCGATCGTGCTCGCCATCCTTGCGCGGGAGTCATGCGTGCTCGGGGTTGCAACTCGGAGCCGGAGGACGGCCGTTGGCCGACGGCGACCACCGCTTCGCCCCCGCGACGTCGGGACGCCGGCACCCGTGGCCGCGCCCCGCGTTCCGCCCCCCCTCTCTGCCTGCTGGGCCAGCGGCCTTGGGCCGAACCACCGAGCCGGGCCGCCTCTCTTTTTCCCGCACGGCGCTCCGGCTGAAAACGGCCGTGGGCCGGTGGTTTCAAGTGGGCTGGCCCGTTAAACGATTTCCAAATTTTGTTTTTGAATTTCTATTTTGTTTTGGGAAAAGAAAATACTTAGAAAATGTTTGTGTACAATTTATAGCTCCAAAAATCATGAAACAAAGTTTTAAATGTTCATCTTCAATAGATCTACAGTTTAAAAATATCTCATATTATTTTTGTAACATTTTACTGTGCAAATTTATTTAATTGCTATAAATGCTGATATCTTAGAAAATATGTAGTGAATAAAATAATGAAGGAAAAATGTGATTCTTGTTGCTTTAATCTTTATTAGTGATGCACTTTCTAGGAAAAATATTAGTGAAGCATGTTCTGTGAGAAATTTTTGAAGTGTAGTTCAAATGCTTTTAATTGATAATCTTTGTTATTTTTAGTAGAGAGCTAAATTTGTATAGAACATACATGTGATAATTTTTGTAGTATGTTAGTTTACTGTTAGTAACATAGGAAAAATGTGAAATCTGTTGTTTGATACTTTTTCTAGTACAAAATAATTTCATGCTCATATTTAGGCTATAACTTGTTTATTTTGTACAGGCAGTTTTACATATGCAATTCTCATGAAAATTTAGTAGTAGGTTAGTTAGGGTAAGAGTAATCTACTGTAATTTTTGTAGATTTTTATCTACACCATAAATAGGTGTTGCTGTGTAACCCTAGTTAAATAGGGAATAAAAGATTATTCTTTATGAGAAATTAAGAGAAATAAAATATGTTTGGTGTATCTTTGAAGCATCATTATGCCTTGCTGATGTTATGGATGAGTTAGGTTGGTAAGCTTTGGTAGCTTAGGTTCATTTGTATGTGTAAATAATAGGCTAGCTAATAGAAGAATAAGGTGCATGTTTTAGGGTATATGTTCTTGGATGACGTTGACTACCTTGTAGAAGAAATAGTTATATTCAAACTGCTCATTCCATGTGCTCATCTGCATCTCATGTCATCAAAGCACTCCACCACAATCCGATGCATCATTCGCATGATTATTTATGCACTTGCATCATACAGGATCGCAGGAAGAGTCGCATGTAGCAGTACAGGAGGAGCAAGTTTGGACGGATCAGCAGGAGCCCCAGGCATAGGAGGTGCCCGAGGAGGAAGAGTCAGGCGAGGAGCTGCCAGAGTGCGTCGACCACCATCCTAGCTCGTTCGAAAAAGGCAAGCCCCGGAGCATTTTAAGTCTCCTATTTTATAAAAGTTGTTCCTTACTACATGAACTATAGTTATATATGTAGTTGCATTAAGTTATAGGAATTGAGTGAAACAGTTGTTGCATTATTACCTTGGCCACCGGATTATCTTTCACCCTGTTAGGTCAGGATCGAGTGAATTGTTTAGCAATGCTTAGACCGGTAGAAGTCGGGTGATTTCCTGTCACCTGCGAGTTATAGGTGGATACCAGGTTATGGTTAGCTGTAATTGTGATCATAAAAAGTAACCAAGTGTTGATGGATAAATGAAGACCGGACGGAGTCTTATAGGGTTTTGGACTATAGTGATTCCGTCTGTGTCGATTAAGGACCGATCGTTGCTCGTCCCTCTTGTCATGTTGAACGCATGCCTCACATTTAGCTGGCCGAATAAAGTACCTTTCGACCGCGAAGCTAGTGACACTTTTCGAGCCGGGATAAACTCGGGTTGGCAGACTGGTGTTGAAGTGGGTGTAACGGGGACGCGAAGAGTGAGCCCAAGGTGCGTCCTGGCAGTCGGGCGGTCCCTGGGTAGTGCGATCCATGATTGTTATCCCGCGGCTTCTTGGAAAGTGTCATTGGTGATCTACGCGACCCTGACAGGGAAGCAGGGTTTGTGTGAGGAATAAATCTCCAGCTGGATAATAATTCGATTCGAATCGCCGTCGCTCCCGGTTAGTGAGCACTTGACTCGAGCTATGACATCGTAGTAACATTAATGGAACACTGATGGTTAAGTGAATGATGTTGGAAATGCTAAACCTGATATGGTAATCTAGATTGCTAATGATGAATCAAGTGATTGTTCTAGCAATAGCTGCTTACCTAGCTTGAATAGGTTATACTAAAAGTGATGCAAAAAATACTGATATAGTTTTTTCGTAACAACTTATGCTTTTCGTAAATGAGTCAAGCCAGTCCAATCTATAAAGCCTTGCATGATCCTTGGTGTCCTTTATTTCTGGTTTATGACGGGTAAGTCTAGCTGAGTACATTCTCGTACTCAGGGCGTTGTTCCCATTGTTGTTGCAGATGGTCAGATGTACTATGGGTACTGCTCCAACTGTCTGTATCCAGCGATGGGCGACAACTAGGACCTTGGGCAAGGGTCACTCTGTTCGTCTTATCTACTGCTTTTGTGGACCATGACTATTTACTTGCACTGTATTTGAACTAAGTGTGGGTATAAAACTACTTTGCTTCCGTTATGTTATTTTGAACTGTGTTGTAATAACTTTTATTTCGAACTCCGATGTACTCCACTTTTATTGTGAACTCTACGTATCATGTGAACTGTGACTGCTAAATCAGTACGATCTTGGTTGTATGTTGGTTGGTTTGAAATCCCTCGTGATTTCACGGAATCTCGGATTATACGGGTTTAAGTTTGATAAATTAACCGTCTCGGTGGAATATTTTGTTACTTAATCTCGTATAATTACGTTGATCCGTTACACCGCCAAGGCGGAGCTGCGTCGGAGCTCGACCGGACCAGTCACGGATCTCCGCCCGGAGCCTCCTCTGACGGCGTTCGCGTAGGTACTGCTCTTCGGCAATGCCCCTGCTACAGCTCGTTCCTAATAATGCGCCTGCCCTTCCATAGATGTGTCTGACACTGAATTTTTTTCCCTCAATTTTGCCCCAATTGGGCGCTATTGTGTTGCTTGTTTGGTTGCTGAGTCTCCTTGTTTGACAACATTTAGTTTGTCAGCGTCCAATTTTAGGGTTCTTTGAACCCCAGTAATAAACGGAATTTTCTAAGGCACTGCTTGTTAGGGTCTACCGAAATAACTCTGAATATGTGTGGTGCCATATTGAACTTCATACTGTGGGAAGCATTTCGGGATTTCTCTAATTGTTTTGGGATATACTGGATCCATCACCAATCACCATAATCTGAATTTGTTTCGTAACTGGACACTGTAAATAAAAACAATTGCAGTAATAAGCATTCGACAGTAAGAGAGATCTATATATTCTTTTGTAATGGATCTTAAAGAAATGGAGAAAGGAGATAAATAACACACAATCCTGAAATAATATCTGAAGTCTGGTTTGATCTGGCAGCTTGTCAGGTTCGCCATCCTTGTTTCAGTATTGGCTGATTTATAGTATGTAGTCGGTGGCCTCTGATGTAGTCCAGTAGTGCTCAGGGGGCCCATGGATTTTTTGACTATTAGTATGCCGAGTAACATTGACAGATTCATTTATATTTAGAACTTTCTTGCCTTATCTTTCTAGCTATAGTACCACCGAAACGCAGGAATAAACAGTATTTTCTAACGCACTGCTTGTTAAGGTCTTCGGATGCTGCCAGCTGGTGCAGTGCCTTTGGCCCATGGTGTTGGGGGAGATGGGAGAACCTTGTATGTTGGCTTGTCTGTTGTTTTTTGGAAACTCATGATGTATTTGTCTTAGCTCGAAATACTTTGATTTATTTTCTGTTTACCATCCATAGCTACTTCGCAGCCCAGCGCCGCGCCGAATGCCTCATGTTCCCGTAAAAGAAAGGGTATTTTCGCCATGCCTTTCACTACAGAAAAAACCAGCCAAACCCTTTTTTGTGCTATGGTGCCCTATCCACTCAGGCTAAGATTGATGCACGTGCCTGCGTAGATGAAGATAGGCTCTGGTATGTCATTCAGAATCAGGGCAAATTGCGTGTAGAGAGCCTGCAGGGCATAGTTGATGCCGTGGATCGTGGGTGTGTAGATGGTAATGAAATTGGCAAGAAAACTGTGCTACCAGCTTCCCATACCGGTGGTAGGCGTTATATGATCCAGAATTATCATGATGGAATTGCGATCTGTAGGGTGTATGGGCCACCGGACTTTTTCACGACATTCACCTGTAATCCAAAGTGGCCAGAGATCTCTGAGGCCTTATCGTTAGAACCTGGCCAGAAACCAACAGATAGAGCAGATATAGTGGTTAGGGTGTATAATATGAAACTTGAAGAGCTTCTCGCTGACATAAGAAGTGGCTCTGTTTTTGGACCTGTTAATGCTGGTATGTAGTTATGCTGACTGAATGTTTTTCCTATGTTTAGAAACATGCGGTTGTGTTTGATACTTCTTTTTGTTCTGCTCAGTGTTGCATACTGTTGAATTCCAAAAGCGTGGTCTTCCCCATGCTCATATTATTGTGTGGCTTGTCCGGGACACCTCGCATCCAACTCCTGCCCTGATCAATGAATTCATAAGCGCTGAAATTCCTGACCCACAAAGAGACCCTCTTGCATATGCCTTAGTTGCTGAACATATGATGCATGGTCCATGTGGGCCAAGCCATGAGACCTGTCCATGCATGAAAAATGGCAAATGTTCAAAGAGATTCCCGAAACCATATCAAAGTGAAACAATCGTAGAAGACAATAGCTTTGCTGTGTACAAAAGGCCCAACAATGAAAGATACATTGAAAAAGGCAACAAAAAACTAGACAATGGATGGGTAGTTCCCTATAACAGTTTTTTGCTAAAAAAATATCAGGCTCATATCAGGCTCTCGTAGCTTTTCTAGCTGTGAATTTTTGCTTGTCTGTTTCTCTATGCCGGTGTTTTTCTGTGTTGTTATTTCGTTCCCATTGTGTGGCAAGTGTTGTTCAGTGTTCTTTTACATACTGACAGCACCGCTTATCCTCCTTGGTTAGCAGTTCACTGATCATACTTTGACATGAATTGCAGCCAATGCAGGGCTTGAACGTGCAAGATACCATGGATATGCATCGGGCAGCAGCTCTTCCTCCTACAGTGTTTCCTCCGAGGAACCTTATTACCTGCCCCGAGGTACATCACTGGCTACACCTCTACTTTTCCTAGCAGCACACTTCACTGACACGATACACGCTAACATTTATACATGCAATTATCAGATTATTCGCCGGCTCGTAGCTTTGAGTTCGATCGGAGCTGGCACCTCTACTGAAGCTGCCAGCATCAGTGAAACCTTAGAAGCTGGCGCTCCTTTTGTCTAACCATGCGCTGCTACGCCTTTTGTCGTGTCCAGTATGGTGTATTATTAGGCTGTCTTTCAGACCATGTATCATTGGCGGCCTGCCCCCTAAGCACTTTTATGTAAAATTATGTATGTAAGACACCTATGATCCCACCGTGGCTATGCCTCCTGGAACATTAAGATGCTATCTAGAGAACCCTTGTGTCTCATGTAATATGTAGTAGTCGCTATTTTATTGTTCACCGTTTGTTTCAGAAAGAGTTTATCGTATTCGTGCTTCGTCAACATTAATCCATTTCCAAGATAGAGCTCGGACGAGAACTCGCGCGCATGGGCGCGCGCAAATCACTAGTACCTCATTATCGGGGCACAGCACATGTGAGCGATGATGATCAACTTGCTGCCTGCCTGCCTTATCAAAGAAAAAAGATGATCAACTTGCTGCTGCAAACAAGCTTCAACCTGAAAAAAAGATGATCAACTTTCCCTTTTCTTCCTCGTCCCCTGCAAGGCTCTGGAACCCTCTCATCTCATCTGGTCTGGGTCGAAGCCGCAAGGTCTGCATCTCTCGTGTTCCATCCACCCACCACCTGCGCGGCTGCACCGTGTATCATCCTTGCACGCATTGCCGTTCAGACTGGGCGGCCTGGCAGCACCCCTGCAGCTAGCGTGCAGTGCTCCAGCCTGTGAATCCCTGCAGCTTTTAGGCATTCGTGTTTACACACGGTAGCCACTGCTATTGCAAAATTTTTTTAAGATTTTCCGTCACATCGAATCTTTAAACGCATGTATAAAATATTAAATATAAATAAAAAAATAAAACAAATTATACAGTTTAGCCGACCGCGCGATCCTCCTTGGGCCGTCCGGTCCATGCACGGCACACGCCGGCCTTCATGGACTGGCTGGCCCGTGCATAGCTCCGACGGACACGGACGTGGCAGAAACTTAGGGACTAAGCTAACCCTACATCCATTAATACGATTGAGTCGGTATATTTTAATATTAGTTTTTTTGGCGAATTATTTTAAGACTAATATTAATGAAGCACAGACACCTCACGCTATACATATCGTGGGACGTCTCTAAACAGTGAAGATTAATTAGCCATAAATCGGGGTCTTATATATCTATGTACTTATGTAGACGTGATTCCAACACCATAAGTAGAGTACCCTCATTACTTGCTCCGGCCACATGAAATGAAAAATAAATAAATAATAAAAAGCCCTACAGTTTTATGCTGACGTAGAGAAGGATATATATAATTATACACACGCTGATTTCTTTAACGGCTTACGGTGTAGGAGGCCAGGATCCATGCTCGAATTCCGGCTTTAATTTTGCTCGCATCAGGTTCGGTTTTGGTTCCTTGGTGACCTTTTTTTTTTGCTCCCCACTTTGCTTTGCCTCAAAGGAAAGAACCATGGTCCGGCCTGTGCTAAAGTGGGAACAAGCAAATGAGGCAAGTTCTGCCAAATGCGTCCTCCACTTCTCCAGAATTTGCACAGGCACCGTTGGTGACACCCTCTTCTTTTCTCGAAACAATAGCTCGGAGGGCGACCATTTTGCACTGATGAGAAATAAAAGAGGAAAAGGAGAAATGAGCAACCATCTTCGTTGACATTTGCAACTCATCTGAAATAGCATATTACATCGCATTTCCACAAAAAGAAAACCTTAGCCCCCCCAAGTTAATATAAGCTCACAAGCAAGCCTGACATGGACTTCCTATGCTGAGGTAAGGGTTATTGCTTCATTTTGCAGCAGTAAGACAATCCCTCTACGTAGGATGAAAACGGACGGGATCGATCAGAATAAACCTTTTTCTGTTTTCGCTTTGAGGTAAGGATTATTGCTTCATTTTGCAGCAGGTAAGACAATCTCTCTACGTAGGATGAAAACGGATGGGATCCATCAGAATAAACCTTTCTCTGTTTTCGCTTTTCATTTGATTACAAAGACATAATTGAAATTGGGAAGGCCTAAAATGGGAATGAGAATCACCAGAAATTGAAAACTGATAAATCTGAACAGGAATATGTCGGACATAGAAAGACAAAATGTGAACGTAGACACATAGAACAAAGAGACATGACATCACATGCTGACCTAATCGACTTAGCACAGCAACAATATCAACACATAAATAATTCTAGTTCATACCGTAAGGATCATAGTATGACAATATCATAAGAGTGTTTACCCAAAATGGAAAAAATAAACTAAAAAACGTTCAAAATGGTCGTCTATACGAATTCGAGCGCGTTAAGCGTAGAAATCAGAACAAAATTTATCCCAACCTTTTTCACCCCTAAACCTATATATGTACATCCCAAAGAATGTGAATTTTATTTACAATAAATGACCATCAAGTATGGGTCTACTTCGCACGCAATATCACAAGAATCTGAGGTGACTGGTGCAAAAAAGAGATTAGGAAAGGCGGATTGCAAGGAGCAGGACTAAAGATGGCCAGGAAACGCTAGATGCACTTCTTTTGGTATTTATGTGATGGAAGGGGTGTTGGCATGGTCAGAATTCCACCTGGTTGACCCTTTTTGACGCAACCCTTGTGTTTTTATTTGCGATCATCAGACCACGCTCCGCTGCGTCACTAAGCAAATTAAGCACACCTCACTATGCGGACAACAAGGTTTTGCATGTGCATGGGAGTCACTAAGCAAAAAGTGCACTTCACTACGAGAACGATTACCAAAGCCTAACTAGCTGTCTTTTTTATTCGTCCATGTTATAGAGGGCACCGCACACTGTTACTTCGTATGCTAAAGCCTGATCGGCTGCTCAATCTTTGACATGCAGTACTACTCTACAGGACTAATGTTCTGGATTTTTTACAACTACAGCGGTTGTTGCAGCCAAATTAGTGCAGCCGAGTAGAGCCCTAGTTGGTAACCCAACTCACGTGGCACCTGACACTTTTAGGTCTTGTTTGATGCTCATGTATTCAACTTAATCCATATGTATTGGAGTAGGTTACCAACATACGTGTGAATTGGGTTGGATGCATGGACATCTACCCTTATTCCGACAAGGTGTTATTAGAGAATGTATCATGGAATGTTTTTACGGAGATCCAAAATTGTAAAGAACCGAAGTACGGAAATTTAATACGATTTTATATTGTTTTCTAGTATGCCTTTCTTTATGGTCATATATATCTTTGTTGGGAAAATCGCTTTGTTCTCTTTCTCTTTTTATGCAAAAAGAGCAAAAGGAATATACATGCAGAGGTGATATATTTGCCTTATGGGAAATTTGGATGCCTAGCTATCGTATCCAGAATATATAAAACTGATACCGAGATTGTTTATGCGTTAAGGAACGCATTTTGGTCCACTTTTAGTATATATACGTTAATAAGACTAATCACTTGTTGCTCTATATGCATGGAAGTTTCTCAAAAGCATGCTTACTTATGTAGCAGAAGGATCCTATTCCGTGCACCTTTCCACTTGGGGGCTAAGTGATGAACCATAGCTCATGATTTGATATTAGTTAGCAATTTTTTAGAGAAAGATTTGCTACTGCAACGCCTATCTATCTGTTGAACACACCTGGCCCATCCTTTTTCATCTTTGTCTATGGTGGAAGAAAGAAAATCAGAATCTTTATCTTCACGAAGCATTAGCCCCAAAGGAAGGAATCAAGGAACTATCAAATAAGGACTCACAAAAGTATAAAGGGAGGAACAATGTAGCTGTGAAAATTCTCAAATGTATGTGCTACGACTTGCGCAACTTTATTTGTAGATAACAATTCTTTACTATGTCCCCTTTCTTTGCTTGATTGGCGGCCAAAATAAAGTAAGCTACCACCACTAGTGAAAGGATCAACAATGTCTAGAGAGGGTCGAATAGGTGTATCTAAAAAAATCTTACGCGACCTAAATTAGCGGAAGTAAACGTTCAGAAATTTTGAAAATTTGTTCAAAATTGAAGACAACAGGAGCTTAGAAAATAGAGAGAAGAATTGCTTAAAACACGTATAGCTAAAATACCACACTCCTTTGACGTCTGTAGAGGCTCCTAAGTCCTAAGACACTTCCTTTGACTAGAAGCTTCACAAAGAGAAAGACCGAGAGTGAACCATAGGAAACAACTTGAGAGGGAGAGTGAACCAAGTAGCCACACTAACAAGCACACGAGCCACAAGGAATTAACCCGAGGTTTGGCCACACCACGAAGGCGTGCCTATGTCCTCGTGAAGTGACCACAAAGGTCTAGAGTCTCCTTCAACTCCAGTTCTCTCTCAAACAACCACAAACTATCGAGCTTGAGTTCTCCACTAGATTAAAGGGGAGCGATACAAACCTCCCAAAGCACACCACACAAGTTGGGGGCTTCACGAGTGTCACCTAGCTAGCTTGGGGCAAATCCCCAAGAGTAACAAACACAAACCACACTGGCTTGGCGAAGAATTCAAATGCTCAAAGATGTATCTTAGCTTTTCTTGCAAAAAAAGCTACCCTTCTCTCAATCTTTTGCTATATGTCACTTGGGAATCAAAGGGGATGAAAAGCTCATGTCTAAAAGTTGGTTGTAGTAAATGAAGTGGGGGTAACAGTTGGTGATAGGATATAGCTAGATGGCTAGAGGAGGGATGAACAACCTATAATTTTTTTTCACAAAAGCACAACACAAGAGCAATATGATTAGTAAAATAACAAGACTTAAAAGCAACTACTTGCTCTAGCACTAATGCACCCAATACAAGCCTCCTACACAAATCTAGTAGCTTGATTTTTATTCTAAGTCACTCAAACAAACAAGCTATCAACTAAAAAGAGAGCTACAACTAGCAAGAGGTTAACAAATGCAACTACAACTAGTTACAACTACTTCTATCACTACTCTAGCTAAAGGCAAACAACTGCACACAAGCTGAGTAAGAAAGTCATGCCCAAGTGTGTAGAGAGCAAACCACAAGGGGCAAGTGTTGACACAAGATATATCCTTGAGGTTCGGTTGCTTATTGACAACCTACGTCCTCGAGGTTTGGTTTCAAAGGCGTCTCCTAGGCGTCCAGGCATACCCAATTCGCCTTGGGAAACAGTGGCGCCTTGTCACCTAGGCGTCCAGGCGTACCCAACACTTGCCTGGACACCTAGCCACCTTTAAAACACTGGTAAGTGATTCACGCATTAATTGACATCACACGCCAAACTCATAACTTTGGTGTCGCAAGAATGACCCCCACAAGCACTCATAGCCAAGAGTCGCTATCCTATAGCATGTCTAGCTTTTTTCTAGCAACACACTCTCTTTATTCAATTATAGAAGAATTGTACATATTACACACGTCATCAGGTAGATTCAAGAACCACACATGCCGCCCTACCTCAATATGGATCGAGCTATGAGCTATTTTATGAGCATGGTTGTAAACTCGATACTACTAAAAGATTCATTCGTCGCATTGATGTCTGGGATAACCTGTCCATGCCGTCGCGTGTAAAAAGTGGAGCGAAACACGGAAGGCGCGCGTTCGTGTCTTTAGCTTGGGAGCAGCTCAATAGCAAGTCTACGGGCGGGGGACAACAAAGGCTGTGTTTAGTTGGGAAAGTTCGGGTGAAAAGTTACTGTAGCACTTTTCGTTGTTATTTGGTAAAAATTGTCCAACTATGGATTAATTAGACTCAAAAGATTCGTCTCGAACTTTACAGATAAACTATGCAATTAGTTATTTTTTACCTACATTTAATGCTCCATGCATGCGTTTAAAGATTCGATGTGATAGGTGGAAGAGAAAATATTTTGGGTTTGCATGACAACTAAACAGGGCCAAAGAACAAATACAGCCCACAGACAAAGCCTAGGAGCCCAGCCCAGAAGCAGCATTTGCTAGCTCGCATCGCCTCTTCTTCCAGTGGTCTGCCGAGGTCTCACGGTCTCACCACAAGCCAATCCTACGATCCACGGCACCAGTCAGTCCCCTCTCCTTCCGCTGCTCTTCTTTCCTGGCATCTTGGAGACGGCGGCGAGACGAGGCGGTGGACTGGACCATGGCTGCCTCTTCGGCTCTCAGGGTACGCGCGCGGGCATGCATGCGCAGCAAAATCTTACCGTTTTTCTCTACTGTCAGTATTTCCTCTCTAACCTGTGCTTACACTGGCGCTGGAATGACGCAGCTAATCCTGGGCTCCTCGTCGGCGTCGCGTCGCCAGATTCTGTCCGAGATGGGATACAAGTTCACTCTTCTTGTTGGTTTTTTGTGCTCTATTGTTTGATTTTTTTTTTGCTTCAGTAAATCTTCTTCTCTCGCACCTTTCCGTTCATTAATTTTCTTTTTTCCCCGGGGGCTTTAGAGCGCGGATATCGATGAGAAAGCGATCAGAAAGGAGAACCCAGAGGAACTGGTGGTCGCCTTGGCTCATGCGAAAGTAAT
Organism: Saccharum hybrid cultivar R570; assembly: GCA_038087645.1. Taxonomy (NCBI): domain Eukaryota; kingdom Viridiplantae; phylum Streptophyta; class Magnoliopsida; order Poales; family Poaceae; genus Saccharum; species Saccharum hybrid cultivar. The sequence goes on along the minus strand of JAQSUU010000043.1, from coordinate 8,841,848 downwards.
TCTTTCTTTTCTCTGTTCAAGAACTGGATTATGCTGCCCCCTTTCTTTTTGGTGGTTGCTTTTCATGATTAAAGAGAAAATGATATTTAGGGGGATGGGACTGTGGGGGTGGAGCTGGCGCAGCAAGCCAGCAATTATTTGTTTAGGGTTTACTAGTGTTTTCTATTTACGGTTGGTCAATATTTAGGCACCTAGACCTAGCACATGGACAGATCCCATTGTCAAAGTAACAAGGATTTTTACTGTTAGAATCTGTTATTTGGTTGTCATTAGTTCTTACTAACATTTGCCCTTTATTAGTTATGTCAGAGTGTAGATAATGGTTGATTTAAATGAGTTGCAACTGGATTAACTGGTTTACTTAGTCTATTTTGTCAATGTTGTAGGCAGATGCTATACTGGAGAAGATGCAGAACAATGGGATGATGAAAGAGATTGTTGATTCTCAAGAGACTACTCTGATGATAACTGCTGACCAAGTATGCAGCTTTCATTCCTTCTGGCATGCTTTGCTTCATAATCTTTCATGAGCTGTGTACTTATCTACAATCAAAATGTATGGATGCGTCCTGAAACCATCATTCTTGCTGCATTTGAGGAACATGAAACCGTGAACATGATACTATAGTATTTACAGAGCTAGTGCCTGAGCAATTTTTTAGGTTCAGCTGCTTCTGGGAACATGCTTGTGTGCTAGACTCTTGAATTGATATTTACTTAGCCACTTTTGTTGTTTATTAGTTAGGATGTCTGTGAAGCTAAAAGGATAGTAACATCAACATAAAATATGTTTAGGAAAAAATTGCTCCTAGACATGCAAAACAATGCAAAGTGGCTGGTGGACATCGAAAATGAATGTTTGCTGGGAGAGACACTCTGGCTCAGTGGATGTTTTCTGGTGGACACTACCTCAAATAAAATATGATTTCCAGAGAGCGAAGATTTTCTTTTTGTAATAAATATCACTGCTGCCCATTTTTGGTGGGTTGACGAACATAGAGTAGCGCAGCGCACGATGCTTGTGGTTGATTGCACGTTTAGTGTGGAATTGGGCTGCGCACATGAGTCCAAACAGCACAGCGACACGCAAAGGATCTTGGGGTCCCCTGGAGCTGCTGGCGGCAAGCCAAGAAGTGATGCCGGCCCATGGGAGATGGGCTCCTGCTCCGGGCATGCTCAAGTCTGCCTAAGGCGGCAGAGAGGTTCATTGAGATGTGGCAACTGGCAACACTCACCCTGGCATCGAGGAAGGTGGAAGAGCTCTGGAATGGCTGTACGGTGAGAAACAAAGAAAGAAGCGCTGATTTCCTGTCATGAGCCTTCCACAGCTCCACGGCCATGGAGCTCTGCAATTGAGCAAAGGAGAGGCATCGAGGACTGCTAGGGGTACTTAAGGAAGGAGGAATTGTGCCGAAGCTCACTTGTGGAGGAGGCCGACTCCAATGGAGCAGAAAAAGCGACAGGTGACAGTGGCCGATACTTTGGAGGGAAGGTGTGGGGCGCATGTGCAGCACACGAATGGAAGACACCATCATTGTTACTGGCTCTCTATTCAACTAATCAAGGAGCTACCTGGACCATGTTCATATCCCAATATGTTAACTTTTCTATTCATAAGGCATCACATTGTAGCTAAGAATAATAACTCCTGTGTTAGCACTTCCCCTATTCATTTGTATAGGTCATGGCTAGATTTGTTAACTTATGGAAACCAAAGTTTTGCTCAGATTGTAATGGGAAAACTATGAAACTAGTGGTTTTTAGGCCCAATACGACTATGGGAATTAGTAAATTTGATTGTCAACAAATTCCAAGTTGAGAATATTTATAGTTTTGCCACATGCTTGAACGTGTTATTACTGTTTAATTTAATACATACATTAGTGCTTGTTTGATTTGTTAACTCTTCTTCTCACATTTTGCTATATGGAGGTTGTGATTCATGATGGAGTGATTAGAGAAAAACCTAGCACTCCAGAAGAGGCAAGGAAATTCATCAAAGGTCTGTGTTATTTTGTAGAAGATCTCGAATTATTTAATAATGTGCTTTATTTGACCTGTCCTTGCCCTGTGTTGCTTGACGAACACATTTTGCTTTCAGGGTACTCTGAAAGTCATGCTGCTACGATTGGATCTGTGCTTGTTACAAATGTGAAGACTGGAGCTAGAAGGGAAGGATGGGATAAAGCAGAAGTACTATCTAAGTTTCTCTGGTATTTTTATTTTTTGGAATGAGTACCATACCGTACTTATGCTTAGGTATTACGTTTATTGAAACCCTCAACCTTTCTCCGCCAATCTTGGCATAGGTTTCAGTTACTTGTTTAATATGATTTTGTCATTTTGTGCAATGTCTTGTCAGCTTTCTGCCTAAATTTGTAAAAGGTTACTTTAATACTTCTTAAAAGTTGATGGGCCAACCTAATTTGAACCTTGAGCTTGTAGGCCCCTTTGCTCTGTAGTAAGATTGAGGGCTGAACATGAATTCTGTGAGAAAGTTTAAATGCTGTTTGCTCTTTTACAAAGTTGAGGGGTGAAAAGACCGAAATCAAAGTTTTAAAACTATATGTCTAACCTTGTATTTAGATACAGAATTTGCTGTATTTGGTTTGGTTGATACTACCCCTGTCCCCAAAAGAATGTCATTCTAGCTTTGTCCTAAGTAAAACATCATAAGCTTGACCAAATTTATAGAACTAGGACCAATATCTGTTATATCAAATTAGCACCGTTGGATTTGGCATGAAGTTGCCTGAACCGTGACCTTTTTTGTCTTGTGCCCTTTTTGTCCCTTTATGTGTCTCCCTGTTTCTCGTCTCTTTTGGGTTTCATCTCTAGCCTACCCCAACTTGCTTGGGACAAAAGGCTATGTTGTTGTTGTTGTTGGATTTGGCATGAAGTATATTTTTACAGTAATACAATGTTTGGTGTCATAAATGTCGATACTTTTCTCTGTAAAGTATAAACTTAGTCTTTCCTCAAAAAAAAGTATAAACTTAGTCAAACATAGGATAGTTTAACTTTTGACAAAACTAGAATGACATTCTTTTTGAGACGGAGGTACTAGATGTTAATCCTCTAGACCCTCATGAGATAAAGGTTTTGACAATATATTACCCTTGGTTCTGAGCTATAGCTAATATTTGGTACTACCTCCTTTCCAAATTATAAGAAGTTTTGAATTTTCTAGATATATTGCTTTTACTATGCATCTAGACATAGTGTATATCTAAGTGCATAGCAAAAGCTATGAATTTAAAAAAGCCAAAACGTCTTATAATTTGGAATGTAGGGAGTACTATAGAACCACATTTTTTCAGTTTTGTTCTGTGATGCACAGTTCTTTTTTGTCCTGCTAACATTTCCGCTGTAAATGTTGGTGATCAGGTTTATTTCCACAAAATTCCTGATGAAGTTGTGGAGAGTTTGGTAAGTCTGTACTCTACAACAGTTAACCCACTAGGCCACTATTCTGTCTTTCGGTGCTCTGCAACAGTTAATCTGCTTTGTCATTGTTGAATCTCACTGGCACACAGATTATGCTCTAAAGCATTTTAGTATTTATTTTCTATTCTCTTTGTCACGAGTCTCATCAAATAAATTTTCACTTTTGTATGTTTTAGATCGAGGAGGGCAATGTCTTCTATGTCGCTGGTGGTCTCCTTGTGGAGCATCCCCTAACTTCACCTCTCGTGGAAGCCATTGTGAGTTACACATGTTCTTATTCTTGTTTGGATATTGATTTTCTACATGGCGAGTTCAGAGGGCATTGTATCGCATTGTGTCTGAAGACTGGGACTCTGTGCAGGTTGGTACAATTGATAGTGTAATGGGGCTCCCTAAAGCGCTCACGGAGAAGCTCATCATGGAATCGCTTCCAGAGCCATAGCTACAATCCTATGGACTGAACTGACCTGTGCTGTGATACAGAAATCATATTGATGGCGGACTGGCGGTGGCTAAATCAGTTTGGTAGCAATGTTGTGTGAGAATTATGTAATCATCCTATTTTCCAGTTCATTCAAAAAAAATCATCCAATTTTCCAACAAAAAAGGCCTTCGTGTGAGTGTGACCAGCCCACCATGAATGGAATTCATGCTTAGCTTCCATGACCTTAGGTCTGCTGAATCATTCGTTGTATTTTCTGTTACGTGTTCAGCCGCAAGGATTTTTAATGACTGACAGATTGCTTGATTTGGTCCATGAATTCGTGCTAAGTCAAGCTCTGTGGCCTGTGTACCCGCAAAAAAAAAAGAAAAGCTCTGTGGCCTGTGCACCTCATATCTGTCCGCCTTGTTTTGTTATATCGTCAAATTCTACAAGTGTAACATGCGTTCATTTGGTTGATCAATTTTGTTTCTGATGTAATCGTTGATGTCACAACTACCACATATGGCCTGCGGGCAGCGGGTAGGGGCCAAAACACAAATATATATCTTGACCTTACGTTTCGTCCGAAGAGGCTGAAATTCAAACATTGGTTATAACTTAGAAGTTCTGGATATGTACAATGGAGTGTTTTTAAGATATATTATTTCGGTTTTAATTATAGATCATTTTGGCTTTCATGCATACAAAGATAGTGTATATATAGGTGCATAATTATCTATAAAAAAATCTAAAAACGATCTATAATTTGGACGGCGAGAGTTCAATATAGACATTTGCCGGGTCTTGCTGGTGCTCGGACGTCCGTTTGGAGCGGATCCGTCAGACGATAGCTGGGTGTACTCCCACCGAATAGCCCACTAGAACGGCCCAGCAGAACAACATTCACGTGCCGAGCGGACTTGTTGGCTTTCCCTTTCTTCCTCTTGCACGCAACTTCCTCGTGTCGACGCGCGACCTTGGCTTTAGGTGCCGTATCTACATAGCTCGGAGGTCAGGTCGAGCTCTGCCTCAACGGATTCGAATCGAGGTTGGGAAAGCTCTGCTTCGAATACGTGTGTACGTGTGTGTGTATATATATATATATGTATATATATATATATATATATATGTATATATATATGTATATGCAATATTAAGATCTACTTTTTTAAAATTTAGATAAAACACTTGCAACGTACGAATAAAATAGATGAAACATTTGGAATATACACTTGCAACATATGCGTATAGACATTGCACGCATATGTAACATCCAGATCTATTTTTGCAACATCTAGATGAAACAACAGTCTGAAACAAATGAAACATTCAAAACATATACTTGAAACATACGTGTATAACCATGCAATATATACAAAATCCCGATCTACTTTTGCAACAAGATATAAAACACTTAAAACATACCCCTTAAACACTTGAAACATATGTTTGCAACATGTAGTTTCAGTACAACATCTTCTTGCTGCTTCGGCGAATGGAGGCTCGTCGGCGCGTTGAGGTCACCGGTGTAGAGCTCGCTGGCTGCGCGTAGCTTGCCGGCTACACACAGAGGGCGAGGTGGAGGTGGCACGGGCGGCGATGACGACGCAGAGGTTAGGTGGGCGCGACAACGGTGGCGCAGAGGGTGGGTGTGGGCGTGGGGCGGGGCGGCAACGACGACGCAGAGTGCGGGTGGAGGTAGCGGCGGAAGCATGTAAAGGAATGGAGCATGCACATCTCGGGACGGGGCATCCATCCGTCCGGACATCTGTGTCTGAGCATTACCGTTTTAAGAATATTGGGGAAGATGTTCCATTAGATCACCAAAGGTGTGTTTGGATGGTAGACGGGGCTTTATATCTTGGCTAAGCGGATGCAGGTTGGGTGAAACCGTATTTCAGAAAAGAAGGTGTTTAGTGAGGCTGCATGAGCGGAAGCAAAAAAAAAATCTGAGCCTGCCACATGGGCCTATCATCCTCATCGTGCATCCACTTAGCTTGGCCCGGCACCGAAGCTAGATTTAGGCGTCTCGCGCTAGCCTGTATCCATTCATGCAGACATTCAACTATCCAAATAGCTTTGTTACTCAGATTTATATGGCTCTGCTAATACGGGATAAGTCGAACAGATATAACAGAACGCACCAACCAAACACATCAGAGTACTCTTTTTCGTACCGATTTTTTTGTTTTTTTTTACCTTTTTTGAAAGATTTTCACAAATATGCCCCTGACAGTATCCTTTAAAAAAAAATAGACCCTCACCTCGACACCGTTGTTATTGGCGCCGAGCTTACACATCACTTTTAATATAACATCAGAGTAATTCATCATTTGATAATAACAACGGAATGTAAAATGTTATTCAGAGTTTCAGCGGAAAGGAAATCATTTATGACAAGTTAAACATGATCATGAAGAACATTTATATACATGAAACGATAATAGGTTACAAGTAAAGGAAAATCCTCACTGAGCCCACTAGGAGGTTTTTACACACATGGTCAGCTTTATCAACACCTGGCACCTGCAACAGGGTAGAATAAACCCTGAGTACTTAATTATACTCCACAAGACTTACCTAAAATAAAAAGACTCTAAGGGTATGCAAGACTATCTGGCTTGTGGGTTATTGCAACTGCAGGAAGCATTACTAAAAATACATCCTTATATTCTATTTTTATTAGCGGTCATCATTAGTCATTAACCAACCATTCTATGTAAGAACCTATGCTACTTTCCAGCAAGGGTTGAGCAATCAGAACCATTTTATCAACTTTCATATTCCAGTTCTTACTACGGTGCTAGACCATAGCCAAGTCGTACATTCACATAGAAACGGCGATTCGCGAATCAATGGAGCCCAGTTGGGTACCCAAAAAATACACGTCTCGCTTGTACCTCAGGCACAAGCAAGACCAACATGTTCTACTTCTGTCAAGGGGTCCAGATCTCCGTCCAAATTAGGACTCCAAGCCCCCAACACTGCAGACCCGACCTCAGTGTGGTGCTTAGACCTCCTACCTAATAATTCACCATAACAGTCGGTCTGGAAAGAACCAGAACCCATGACAAGAGAGTAACAAGTCTTCCCGCTCCCGTAAGCAAGTATGTGCTCGGGATAATAAGTCTGTGACCTGACTAGTGTCTACAGCAACGGACGGTCCTCAATAGACACAGGCGGGACAAACGCAACTAGAGCCCCGCTCTGTTGCCCAACCAAGTCCAAGTCCATCCAAGCCGAGTCCCGCCCGGTCTCCAATTATTATTTATATATATTCCCGGTGATAATAACATGATAATAATAGTATTCATATATATTTTTTTCTAGCTCTCGCGAGTGACAGGTAATCACTCGACTTCTACCGGGGCCCTATAGCATGGCAATCTACGCGATCTTGTCATACTAGTAAAACTCATGGGATATGGATATATATATATATATATATATATATATATATATGCAAGTGGATTTCATTCAACTCATGAAACTTAATGCACAAGCTTAAAGTAAAGTGCAGAATAATAGGGGTTATGCATCGGGGCTTGTCTAGGTGAAAAATAACCAAAAGTTAGCACTCCATCAAGTGCCACAATCATTGAATCACCATCTTTTCTGTTACTCCAGACGACTCCACGATCTGTCATTGTTCCTATTATGATGTTTGCGGTGCGATGCAGAAACATAATTAATCAACAACAACCGTGACTCGTAAAATACGATTTTGTCGCTCAAGTTAACTAACTCGCTCACGTCTAACGCACTAAGCTACGTATCCACGTTGTCGAACGAGGTGTTATTTCCCATCAAGTATTTTAGTTATATAGACCAAGATGTTGCTTTATTCCTTTTATCGATTAAACACATATTCAAATTAGGGTTCATTAGCTACCCAACAAATTAATTATTATGGAGCTACAAAAATTATAGAGAGCATATACTAATATTAGGCAGCAACTGTAAAAGTTCCAAAACTAGCACTATCGTCATGTTATCCCAAAAATCCCCACAAGCTTATATACTAATGATACTAAGCATCTTAGTTTACTTATAGCGCTCCTAAAAATATTATAGAAACTATGTGAACAAGATATACCAGTAGCTAGATCATGATTTTAGAAGTCTAACAAAATTAGTTTTACCATTTTTGGACATCTACACAATTTTATATCGAATTTACAATGTTATTACAGAAACTAAATTAGAAATTGTTCAAGCGGCCCAGCAGCCGAAACGACCCACGAGCAACGTGGCCGCGCGCCAGCAGGCCGGCCCAGCAGGCCCGCTTCGCTCCCGCTGCGCAGCTTTTGCAAAAGAGACCCCGGACTATCGAGTAATCGAGTGACCCTGGGAGCTACTATTACGCAAGAGACGAACTTCGCACTATGGACCCCGAACTTTACCATCTTTGCAAAGGGGCGGTCCCCGGTGCCTTCGCGCATGGCGGCGTGGCTCCGGCCGGCACTAGGCGGTCACGCTGGCCATCTGGGGCCCACTCTGACCCCGCTAAGAGGTCGACCACCACCTATGACTTGAACAGTGACACTGGGTGGCAACTGGAAACTGAGATGCGCACTCATGCAAGTTGTAGCGGCGAGCGATGATTCACGACAGTGGCTAGACCATTCCAGCGAACCTACGTCCTTTCTGATGAGTAGAGATAGCGGATAAGCATCAACAACTTACCATGGTACACGCTACTGTGACGATTGGGGTGGAGGGGTGCCGAGGTGGCCTAGCCAAGTGCACGCAGCGCGGTCGGCGACTCTCCTCCACGGGCACCGGTGCGTCACCACACTGTCGGCGAGCTCCCTAGCCAATATAGCATGAGCACCAGCTAGAGGAAGTAGCTATGAGTTCACATATTCGCGCAATCAAATTGCTACTAACCCTATGAGCTTACCCCCAATCCACACACTGCTCCGGCGGAAAACTTGCCCGACGGCGAGGGAAATGCCAATTTGGTGCGGCGTAGGACTTGGCTAGGGCTCGATGCGGTTAAGACGGCTAGCTAGTTCTCCCTGCTACTCACTGACGTGAGGAGATGGGCTACGAAACCATGGGCCAGACGAAATGGAAAGGCGAGGCACGGTGCCCAGGCTGAAGCCACATCGACAGGGAAAATCGTGTGGATGAGCCCGAGCAGTAGGGCGTGTTAAAGCAGGGCTCCGGTCGGTGGTAGCAGAGCTAGCACGTGCACACAGGCGATGAGCCAGGGAAGGTGTGGCGCATCGCGCACAGCGGGAAGTGGCCAAACCCAACACGAACATTTTGCTGGTGTTGGCTAGCGGGGACAATGGGGCAGAAAAACATCCCATCGCCATAGCTACTGGGCCATCAGCCAGACGCGCAGTAAAAGCACCTGTCCAAGGGCTTGAAGTGGTTGAAAGGATGAGAGGTGGTGAAAACACCACGACAACCATGCACGGCAGCCCTGGCCTCAGTTCGGTCCTACGTGCAGCACAGCGGCCTGCCCCACGAGCGTGGCATGCACACTACGGCGGGAGCCTGGCCGCAGCCAACCGGGACCGGCCAACGCCAGGCCGAGGTGCAGCTTGGTAGCTTCCGGATGCGCGAACCGGCCAGCGGCAACCAGCCTGCCATGGCCTATGCCGGTGATAGCGGTGCCCGCGGTGGTGACCGTGCCCCAGGGGCCAAGCGGCCAGAACATGACTAGCACAGTTTTTAAAACGTCGACCAAAGCCAAACTAGCTCGGTTGAGACAAACCCAAATCGACAGGGCTCAAGAGGGTACTAAGGGCTATCACGAGGAGCCTCGAATGCAACTTTAGATGAATTATCGAGAGAGATATAGACACGTCAAAATAAGTTCATCAAGCAGTGCGCATGTTCATGAATTGATCCCAAAACAAGGCCAACAACACATTTAATGGAAGTTTGAGCAATTTTTAAAACACCAACCCAATTCCAAACTAGCCCGCGAACTAACCCATGGTAAGGTATCCACTAAGGATCAAATAATGATGCAAAACATAGACCAAGTGCTTAAGAAATTTTGTTACAATTTAATTTCCAGAATGGCATTGCCAACACCTTTTTCAAACTTAAGAAAAACCTAGAGTTGAGGTTGGCTTGAATTTCAACTTTGATTTTTGAGCTTCCAAAAATACTATCTAACAATATTTTTTTTTTCTAAAAATCCAAGTTGCATTTTTGTCTACCTAACTTGCTTAACAACTGTACTTAAGCACGACGCTCAAGCATTATTTTATTTTTGTTTATATAAATTGTTTCCAAGTTTAAACAAATAAACTGTAACAGAACCGTCCAAATTATAAGAGCACAAGTACAAAAACAATCACCGGAATGATCAAATTCTCGCACTTGAGCCCATATAACTCCGGTAGTCCAATGAAATCACGAGGGATTTCAAACCAACCAACATACAAGCCAAGATCGTAGTGATTCAACATAACAAGTCACATGTTACACCCATTTCACAAGTAATCCAATATACATCGGAGTTCAACATAGTTATTACAACTTAAGTTCAAAAGTAGCGGAAGTAAAGTAATTTGAAACTAACATTATTATTATTTCCAATACATGCCAGTACCACGATCGACTTCCAATAAAAGCATTAGAGATAAGGTAAATAAGAAGGATCATGCCCGTGATCACGCTCCGCCTCTACGGCAGGAGCCAACCAACTCTTGCAGTCGCCATGATACATCACAACCTGCAACAAGTGGGGATAAAACCCTGAGTACGATAAAGTACTCAGCTAGACTTACCCGTCAGAAACCAGAAATAAGGTGACACCAAGGATCATGCAAGGCTGATATAAAGTGGGGCTAGCTTGACAACATTTTGTATAAAAGCTTATTACGGATAAGTAATCATTAATGCTTAAGCATCAAGTTAATCATCATTAGCCTGTCATCTATATTAGCACCTGTACTAGAGCACTCACTTTATTAGGAGCAAACAATATTAACCATAGCAGGTATAAATTGAGGCATCCTTTCCATCGTGATCCAATTAACCATCCGTTCAATTTAATGGAATCTATGTTGCCGCTGCTCAAGTCAAGTGCTCACTAACCGGGAGCGACGGCGATTCGAATCGAATTCCTATCCAGCTGGAGGGGTATTTCTAACACTCACCGTGCAGACCCTTGCCAGGGTCGCACAGGCCACCTTTTCATATGATTCAGGAATCGCGGGTCCGAATGATGTCGCGACCCCAAGGGCGACACTCTGCCAGGTGATAGGGACTCTAACCCCCCCCCTTGGTCTCATGCCAATGTCCCCAAGCACATCCTTTCTCTCCTCCAAGAAGTAACCTACCATTCGATTCCCGGCCTGAATCACATTACTCGGCTTCGCGGTCGGAACGACTTATTCGACCAACTAAGTGTTAGACTGCGTTCAACATGACTCAAGGACGTACAGCGAATCGGTCCTTAAACGACTCAGACGGGGATAGATTCACACCCAAGACCTCCATGCCTTGTCGCTTCACTATCATCATCCCGCCCGGTCTCATTTCATTTTATTAACACATGGTTCCTTTCCACGATAGCAAATATAGCCAACCGTGCCATATATGAATATCCCTATATCTCGCAGGTGACAGGAAATCACCTGACTTCTACCGCTTAAAGCAGGGCTAAGCATCTACTCGATCTTAGTAGTCTATGTAGGATTCAAGGATTCATATATCTGGACAAGGAATGATATAATGCAGCAAGGGTTTCCAACCAACTCCTATCACTTAATGCAACAATACTTATAACATATATAGAATTAATTGCTTTAAAGATATGAGGCTTATAATGCTCCGGGGCTTGCCTGGGATCTGACTCAAGTTAGAGTATGTCAGATAAAACTTGCTTGGCGAGTATCTTCCAATCTACCACTTGTCCGGTCCTTCTATCTTCGGGATGGATCTACTAACTCCATCTTCGGGTTTGGCTCCACATCAGGTCCTTCATGTGCTTCAGCTAGCGTACCTAAATGAGGTGCAATAATGCATATGTATGAATGCATAGAAGTGCAATAAACAAAGTAATCATGCAAGCATACCAAAGTTCACATAAACCCTAGAGCTAATTAACTTAATCCTCATTAAGACATAACATAGAAGAGGGCAAGCACATCAATCAAGAACCAAGTCTCACAAGATCACAGGGTACCACCCAAGTATCATCAAAGATATGAGTCACACTTCAATACCCAAGCATGACAAAAGTTAATCAAAGTACTAGAACTAGAAATTGCTACCTTCTGGACATCAGACCAACAGCTGAGTAATTTAATCATAACTAGAGATCTACAACTCCAAATGACTTGCAAGAAGACATTATGAAAAGCTTATGAAATTATCTATATTTAATTTATAATCATCACAGCATGATTCCAAAGTTTAACATGTCGAATTTACATAAACACAGCAACTGATCTAACAAGACAGAGAGCAAGCAATTCTGTACCTCAACTTTAGACAGCTATAACTCCTAAACCACATGGCCAAATGCCACCAAATTTTAACAGAAGCTAGATAAATAAATTATCTACAACTTTTGTATAAACAAGTTTTACGACAAAGCACATTATCATGAAGAACTTTGCTAAGTTCCCAGATCTGTCTAGAAACCTCATTTGCAAGAAATAATTATTAACTTATGTTGCAAACATATAATTGGATGAAACCAACTTTACCAACATTTCACACATGACTAATGAACACCAGAAAACATAGTATCCATTACTAAATAAATTCTTTTAATACATTTTCTTAATTTATTTAGATAAATAGGTGGAATTATGAACACCTATCAAAAGTGCGCAATAAATTCTACCAAATTTACGATGTCCTACTAATGCTCCCAAAAGTCTACTGTCCAAATTTTAAGCCATTTGGACATGTATATCAACCTCTATGAAAAAGACAAATGGATATTGCAATAAACCATGTGAGAGCAAGATACACTAATAACTCACTCATATAGAAACTAAAATTCATGAAATTATTACCACACATCAAACATGACATGAGTAGCGTGCCGCAAAAATTTCACTTCAATTGGAGCCCCTAAATTTGCAGTTAAGAAAATGACAAATACAACTAGCATTGAAAACCTAATCTGAAAAATCCATTTTTACAGCACAAATATGAAACTAAAACATGCCATATTATAAATCCACTGCATAGATAATTTTACAAGGATTCCAAAAAGTCCTCATTTGCTATTGTACGATTTTTCTACAATTTACCATGTATTTTCGAAGTTCAGCCATTTAATTGCAATATAAATTCCGAAAAAAAGAAAAGGGAAAACATTATGCAGAGTGAACACAAAACTACTCTGAAATTAACCAAGCCCACATTTGTAAATCTATGTGTCTAGCACTTTTACAAAGTGAACACACAAAAGAGTTTCTATTTACTAGAGAGTCCTTCTTCTTCAATCTCTCGACGCAACAGGCAGGGGATCGACGGGCTCTGGCCGGTTTCCGGCGAGGTGGTCATCCGCCGGTGGCCAGCGGCCAAGCTGTGACCAGCCCTGAGCCGCACCTCACCCTAGCTCAGCCTATGGTAGCCAGCTGCAGCCTAGCTGTGGCGGTCGATGGCGACGAGCGTGCCTTCGGCGGCCGTCCTGGGCAGCAGAGCTAGCGTGGGATGAGGCCACGGCGGAGGAAGAGACGCGGTGAAGCGGCGCGATCGCGAGTTGGGGACAGGGGGGTGCGGCTGGTGTTGGAAGAGGAGGACCAGGGAGCGATTGCACAGGGCGAGCAGGGCCAGCGAGCTCTCGCTCGGCCGTAGCGCCCTCGGCGAGACCGAGAGAAAAAGCGAGAGAATGGGAGAGAGTGAGGGATGAAGGCGAGCTCTCGGCCTCCTTACACAGTTCTACGACGCGTGTGTGCGAGGTGTCAAGCGGCGGATGTCGTTGAGGGCCACGCGGTGGCGGTCTCTACCCCCGGTCGGCCACGACATCTCCCAGCCCGGTCCAATAATTGGAACAAGATGACAATTCTACCCCAAAATTACAGCTGAAACTACCTTTTTTCCCCTCTATATCCCTCAAACCGATTCATTATTTGAACAACCGATTTCACCGTTGCGTAGAGCTACAAGAGTACTCCAACTTTGATTAAAGAAGTTTGGCCAGATTCGAAATGGTTTGCAAACTAAAATTCACTAAAGATAGGTACACGAAAACGAAATCGCGAAATTCAGTCATTCCAGACTTAGCCGATTTTCGAATCCTGAAAACAGCACTGGGTTCGATTTTGTGAGCTTGATTTGACCAATCTAGAAACTGAACTAGCTCTGTCCCATATAATAAAGTTTGTTCCTCATGATATGACTACAACTTTTATTAAATAACCTTTGTCTAGATAAGCCTGGTTAGGAAGATAAGAGGCTCCAAATATGGGTACCCGAAACTGAATCCTGCAGTTTAGTTGCAAGCCGACTGAAACTCCATTTTCGTCCCCGTCCATCTCCTAATACGATTCGAGTTAGCGAAAACTCCAGTAATAAAAAGTGTAGAGCTACAGGAGTGGTCCAACATTGCTTATATGGTTTTGGTCTGGTTTGGCCTAGATTTTAAACTACAAGCTGTCGAACAGGGGCACGTGTAAATTGAAACTGCAGTAATGACTTAGCCAATTTTCTAAGTACTGAACAGTAGTGAAAACTGACTTGTAAGCCACTTTTGAGCATGTTGTGCACATTTCTAGCTCAAGGTCGTAAAATAACTTTTGTTCCTTATAAAATTTACTATAACTTTGCTTAAGAGTGCACAACCATGCAAACACTCTAAGCTATACTTTCTATTTGGTCAAACAAAAGTGTTCTAGGGCCCATACATGGTCAACCATCACTTAGAAGCATATTTAGGCAAAATGATCAACATGAAACATTGTTCCATTAAGTGTCCTAAGTGTAGTTAAGGGGTTGTAGAGGCTAAACATACACACCATGCATAGGTTGCACAAGAATATAGGCCTCACATGCATTGAAACATAGGAATCACTACATTTGAAATGCTTGTTTCAAAGCTCTATTTCACTTGTTTTATAGTGTTGTTGCAAGGTACATGCTACACATGTTTCACTAGGTTGTTCCACATGTGTCCTAGATGTGTTGCACATGTTGCATTTGTATGTTGCATAAACACTAGTTCACATGGAATGTAAAACATGTTTCCTGGTTTCAAAAGTATGTTTCAGTTATAATCCAAACAAGCATGTAACTTATCATTTCATGTGACTTTTTGATTCCAAACTCCATGAAACTTTTCTAGGGATCAATATAGATAGGTACTAGGTGAGACACATGAAGATATTGCCATAACACCACCCGAGCATATATCTTAAAAATGTCCTATATGCAAAGCAAAGGACCACCCGAGCATATATCTTAAAAATGTCCTATATGCAAAGCAAAGGAGTAACATCCAAGTTTAGATTAGACTCAACTCCATAGGTTGGCCTTGACATCGTCATCTCCACTTAATCTATCATGTTTGAGCTCAAACCCACTACTTAATGAGTGACAAACACCTAGGGTGTTACAGCCCTCCCCCCTTAAAAGAATCGTGTCCCGAGATTCGGAATGGAAGACCTTTTAAGGAAGAGAGGCACGTTATCTAGTTCCCAACATTTGCTATAGCATTCAGCTACAAAGCTTCAACATCGGTGAACAATTTGGTCAAAGGCACTTTCTGATACTTACTCTTCATGGTAAATTTTATCTGAAGAATTTTCTTCATTGACTTCCATGAAGCATTGTTACTTTGGGAGGAATCCAAGATAGCACGTACTGCATTCTCAGTGTATGGAGATCATTTGGTCCATGAGTGAACCACTCACAAGTATCTGATTCTTTAGTGAACACAACATAGTCCGTATGAACTTGACACTAGATCAAAATATTCAGAAGTATGCTCGTTGAAATGACTCTATGTTCACACGGTTTTGAAAAGCAGTTTTCTACCAAAATGGCTTGAATACAACCTTTCAAAAAGGGTGAGATCAGAGACGACAAACATTCTCTGAGGTTATAGGATACTGACTAACCAATAGACAGGATCTATGTTGGTCGTAAATGTTCAATCCTTCTGATATCAACTAATGGAAAACTACTTAAGGTTCCATGTGTGCAGTTCTCTTTCCCTGATGACAACACTGTATTATCTGAGTCTATCGAGGGGTTAGTGAATGTGATAGCTGACTCTGTCGGCTTCGTATTTCTGTCAATAGTCATCTAAAAGATTCTCTTATCCAAATGTAACAGTTATCCGGGTGGAATCAGATGTAAGCTCTTGGTAAAAACATGTATAAGGTACCAAAGTATGTCATCATTGGAAAATAATTCCCAAAGAAAGATGTAATGAGACCTTAAGAACAACAAAAGTTGTAAATATTCACTAAACCATGGGGAGTAGTCTACTACCAAGCGATTGAGTAAAATTTTCCCTTAGTGACTTAGTTGTACTGTAAGTTGAGTTGACTTGCAGCATAACAACTTTGTCAGGCCAACTTTCACCTTGAGGCTTCCTTTTTAGGATCAAACAGCAACTCTAAGATGGGAAATCTGTTGTTTGATACTTTTCAAATTGCTTTTGATTCGCGATGGCATACATTGATTTGCAGAAACCAAGGCTGCTCGTACATTAGGGATACGAGAAAGCAAAAGCAAATGAAAGAGTGCAAACTAGTATCTGTGAGACCTCAAAAGGGCCATCCAATAGCAGATCTCGACTATTAAATTACATATCAATTCGAGGATGCACACGCTTTGAACTTGCGGGTTACTTTTGCAAGGCAAAACACATACTTTTTCTACTTTTTCACCTTAGCTAATAGAACACCTTGCACTATCGGTGTGATTGTCCAAGATGGAATTGACTTGATCACAATGGCTCTGAAAGATAGAGTATCACTCAAGTTGTGGCTAGATGATTAACTTCTTGTTGGATATTGCTCTGTAAGACATAGCCTTCGTAGCTACTAAGGAGTCGTTACCTAGTTAGAGATTAACCTTCCTATTGGTAACTAATTAGTTGTCTCTCAACACTAAAAAGTTCCAAAACTTCATTCTTGATCACAATAATTGTGGTTGATACAAAGCAGATGGTTGTCATCGAAGTCAGCAAACACGGAGTCTCACCAGAGATGGTTGATCTCAATGGTATGGTCATTATGCATACAAAGGTTAAGATTTGAGTAATGTGACAATCGATTCTTATCCAATAGATGACTTGTCCAACATTAAATGTTGTATGTCCTTTTTATCCAACAGAGATGAGATACTTTACTCACTAGATGGTGGCCGTCAATACAGGGACAACTAAGCAAAGTCACTTGTCTACCACCTATTGCAGTCTGTTAATGTTTAGGTCAGTATTCAGTTCTTCAAAGGTTATCCTCTTAGTAACTTCAGGAGGAAGTTTTACTACTTTTGGGTTCAATATAAGGGTCGTTCGATAAGATATGGGAAAACAATCAAGGAAGAAGGTCACGTGAAAATCACATCAGTGTTGTTCTGCAATGGATTACGATTAGAAACCATGATACCAGCACGTGCCGAGCAGCACAACCTTGTGTGTGCACCCATAGGAGGCTCTCGGTTTCGTCACGGCACCATTAGTTGCTACTCATAACACCATTACTGAACATACACCCGATGAGGAATTTCAAATGGCACAGATTGGGTTGATAAGGTAGATGCATGAATTTGTAAGCACACGATTTTGAGGCCATAGCAGAGAGACGTTGCGTCACACTAGCTAACCTTTGGGAGAGGTAACCGGAAGGTCCAACATAGATTTGGGTATGGTCTCCACAACTGGTAACGTACGAACCATGGTCAAAGGCTAGCGTTGATGGAAATTAACTTGGTAGGTCAGTCGATGAGGGTCTTCACAAAAAGGGTTGGAAAACATCCACGGCTCATGCAAACAAATAGGAGAACTAAACTTTGGGCTTTCGGTCAAGCAAAGGCATGGATACAAACATTCAAGGGCTAACCACCAAGTCTACAGGCTCAGGCTCCTAAGAGAGAAACCTAATTGAAGACAACAACCATACAATTACGTAACGTGAATGTTGTTCTAGGATAAAGCTATGCGACCCTCGTATGCTCACCGAGGATAAACGAGGCGTCAACTAAGGCACTACCTAGATAACAAGCATACATACAACATCACCGTCAAGCAGACAATTAAGAAAATTCAAATGATTGAGCTTAAGCAACCGATCCAAAGCACAAGGCTCACCTAAAATAAGCATTCATCTCAAGCACGAACTAACTACAAGTTTAGCTCAAAACAAACGCTAGCTAAGGTGACTAACTTAACATGTATATAGAATCTGGACAGCAACGCAGTAGTTACTTGTTTCAACCATAACGGAGGTTGTAGACACCCCACAAATGTGATCCTAGACTTTCTAGAAAGCTTAGGAAGTTTTCCACACTTTTGTTATTCATACCAAAAGTTAAATCATAGGTTAACATGGCCAAACATGCTAATGTTTCAGGTCTATCCAAACATGGACAGAAAACTGACATGAACTTTAAAAATGCATAGCTGGAGTTCTAGGGACCCAACAAGGCTGATCCTTAACTTGATATAAAGATTATTAAGTTGTCTATAACCTTCTTATTATCATATTAAGATGATTCTATAGCTAACAAGGCCAAACAAGACAAAGAAGACACCTCTGCCCAGATGTGGACAGATTCCGTCATTCCACTTGGCAAGCTCATAACTAGAAATTTCGACCACAAAAATTAGTGCTATAGGACACTTTGGAAAGCTTAGAAAAATAAGTTAGCTACAACTTTGGTATTCTTTATAACTACAGAAAATACCATTATGATCATGAAAGCATCACTACAACAGAAACCGCTCTAGCAGCCAATGTTCAATAAGCAAAACAAAGCTTGCCTTTGTTCTACTTAACAAGAGAGCACACAAACATGTTATTCTAGGAGCTCTAAATTTTGTTACCTTAGACCAACATGAATTTAATTCATTCATGAGAACCCATAATTACTTAAGTGAGATCTAAAGCATTGGCAAATGCTTGGGTGAGCAACATAGAGTAAGACATTCTTGTTTAGCTTCACACAAGAAAGATAGTGTACTACATTGATCACAAGTTACTTATCATTTGAACAAGGGTGAGAGGAGCATAGCTATGCATAAAGCAACAATCATGATAATGCATGCTTCATCCTATTCGTCCTCACAAGATTGCCAACCTAAGGTGGCGATCACGTTCTATGTCGGTGGCATAACACGCACTCTCTCGATATATAGCTAGTCGTCAACTACATTCGACTTACGCATTCGTGGTTAGCGTACCTACAGAAAATTTTCATTGCAGCCCAACATTTCCCAATATAGCACACAATGAAAGCAGAGAAGTAAAATTCTAAGTACTCCCATGTACATATACCCCCGTATATATACATGTAGCACCAAAACTACCCGAATCATCAATCACCCACAATTAAGTACCTTCATATATACATGTGTATAACATGTAAATAACCCAGTAACCAAAACTAGCTCTCCCCTAGACCGCGGTTTGTACGGTCATGCTCTCACAACTCACACTTACCTGAGCGTAGGTGCGACGTTGCATAAAAGTAGACTAGCGACACATATGGCTATTTCATATATGAAGGCTACCTCTAATCTAACACACCGGGTAGCATAGTGTGGGAGAGTCATCACACATACATACCTTGGCCTGGGCATAGATGCATAAATGAAAACCCCCAAGTTAGTACTTATATAAGCCACCTAATAATCCTTATATGGGCATAAGGAAATTGACCACTGGCATACTTAGGTTTAGAATTCAGATGTCACAAACCTATATATAGCTATAAGTTGATAAAACTGGTTTTAGAAACAAAACCTTTGTTTTAAATACACATATGACACGTTTAATGTTGAATCTTGCTCCGATGCCAGCTGTAACAGAACCGTCCAAATTATAAGAGCACAAGTACAAAAACAATCACCGGAATGATCAAATTCTCGCACTTGAGCCCATATAACTCCGGTAGTCCAATGAAATCACGAGGGATTTCAAACCAACCAACATACAAGCCAAGATCGTAGTGATTCAACATAACAAGTCACATGTTACACCCATTTCACAAGTAATCCAATATACATCGGAGTTCAACATAGTTATTACAACTTAAGTTCAAAAGTAGCGGAAGTAAAGTAATTTGAAACTAACATTATTCTTATTTCCAATACATGCCAGTACCACGGTCGACTTCCAACAAAAGCATTAGAGATAAGGTAAATAAGAAGGATCATGCCCGTGATCACGCTCCGCCTCTACGGTAGGAGCCAACCAACTCTTGCAGTCGCCATGATACATCACAACCTGCAACAAGTGGGGATAAAACCCTGAGTACGACAAAGTACTCAGCTAGACTTACCCGTCAGAAACCAGAAATAAGGTGACACCAAGGATCATGCAAGGCTGATATAAAGTGGGGCTAGCTTGACAACATTTTGCATAAAAGCTTATTACAGATAAGTAATCATTAATGCTTAAGCATCAAGTTAATCATCATTAACCTGTCATCTATATTAGCACCTGTACTAGAGTACTCACTTTATTAGGAGCAAACAATATCAACCATAGCAGGTATAAATTGAGGCATCCTTTCCATCGTGATCCAATTAACCATCCGTTCAATTTAATGGAATCTACGTTGCCGATGCTCAAGTCAAGTGCTCACTAACCAGGAGCGACGGCGATTCGAATCGAATTCCTATCCAGCTGGAGGGGTATTTCTAACACTCACCGTGCAGACCCCTGCCAGGGTCGCACAGGCCACCTTTTCATATGATTTAGGAATCGCGGGTCCGAATGATGTCGCGACCCCAAGGGCGACACTCTGCCAGGTGATAGGGACTCTAACCCCCCTTGGTCTCACTCTAATGTCCCCAAGCACATCCTTTCTCTCCTCCAAGAAGCAACCTACCATTCGATTCCCGGCCTAAATCACATTACTCGGCTTCGCGGTCGGAACGACTTATCCGGCCAACTAAGTGTTAGACTGCGTTCAACATGACTCAAGGATGTACAACGAATCGGTCCTTAAACGACTCAGACGGGGATAGATTCACACCCAAGACCTCCATGCCTTATCGCTTCACTATCATCATCCCGCCCGGTCTCATTTCATTTTATTAACACATGGTTCCTTTCCACGATAGCAAATATAGCCAACCGTGCCATATATGAATATCCCTATATCTCGCAGGTGACAGGAAATCACCTGACTTCTACCGCTTAAAGCAGGGCTAAGCATCTACTCGATCCTAGAAGTCTATGTAGGATTCAAGGATTCATATATCTGGACAAGGAATGATATAATGCAGCAAGGGTTTCCAACCAACTCCTATCACTTAATGCAACAATACTTATAACATATATAGAATTAATTGCTTTAAAGATAGGAGGCTTATAATGCTTCGGGGCTTGCCTGGGATCCGACTCAAGTTAGAGTATGTCAGATAAAACTTGCTTGGCGAGTATCTTCCAATCTACCACTTGTCCGGTCCTTCTATCTTCGGGATGGATCTACCAACTCCATCTTCGGGTTTGGCTCCACATCAGGTCCTTCATGTGCTTCAGCTAGCGTACCTAAATGAGGTGCAATAATGCATATGTATGAATGCATAGAAGTACAATAAACAAAGTAATCATGCAAGCATACCAAAGTTCACATAAACCCTAGAGCTAATTAACTTAATCCTCATTAAGACATAACATAGAAGAGGGCAAGCACATCAATCAAGAACCAAGTCTCACAAGATCACAGGGTACCACCCAAGTATCATCAAAGATATGAGTCACACTTCAATACCCAAGCATGACAAAGTTAATCAAAGTACTAGAACTAGAAATTGCTACCTTCTGGACATCAGACCAACAGCTGAGTAATTTAATCATAACTAGAGATCTACAACTCCAAATGACTTGCAAGAAGACATTATGAAAAGCTTATGAAATTATCTATATTTAATTTATAATCATCACAGCATGATTCCAAAGTTTAACATGTCGAATTTACATAAACACAGCAACTGATCTAACAAGACAGAGAGCAAGCAATTCTGTACCTCAACTTTAGACAGCTATAACTCCTAAACCACATGGCCAAATGCCACCAAATTTTAACAGAATATAGATAAATAAATTATCTACAACTTTTGTATAAACAAGTTTTACGACAAAGCACATTATCATGAAGAACTTTGCTAAGTTCCCAGATCTGTCCAGAAACCTCATTTGCAAGAAATAATTATTAACTTATGTTGCAAACATATAATTGGATGAAACCAACTTTACCAACATTTCACACATGACTAATGAACACCAGAAAACATAGTATCCATTACTAAATAAATTCTTTTAATACATTTTCTTAATTTATTTAGATAAATAGGTGGAATTATGAACACCTATCAAAAGTGCGCAATAAATTCTACCAAATTTACAATGTCCTACTAATGCTCCCAAAAGTCTACTGTCCAAATTTCAAGCCATTTGGACATGTATATCAACCTCTATGAAAAAGACAAATGGATATTGCAATAAACCATGTGAGAGCAAGATACACTAATAACTCACTCATATAGAAACTAAAATTCATGAAATTATTACCACACATCAAACATGACATGAGTAGCGTGCCACAAAAATTTCACTTCAATTGGAGCCCTAAATTTGCAGTTAAGAAAATGACAAATACAACTAGCATTGAAAACCTAATCTGAAAAATCCATTTTACAGCACAAATATGAAACTAAAACATGCCATATTATAAATCTACTGCATAGATAATTTTACAAGGATTCCAAAAAGTCCTCATTTGTTATTGTACGATTTTTCTACAATTTACCATGTATTTTTGAAGTTCAGCCATTTAATTGCAATATAAATTCCGAAAAAAAGAAAAGGGAAAACATTATGCAGAGTGAACACAAAACTACTCTGAAATTAACCAAGCCCACATTTGTAAATCTATGTGTCTAGCACTTTTACAAAGTGAACACATAAAAGAGTTTCTATTTACTAGAGGGTCCTTCTTCTTCAATCTCTCGACGCAACAGGCAGGGGATCGACGGGCTCTGGCCGGTTTCCGGCGAGGTGGTCATCCGCCGGTGGCCAGCGGCCGAGCTGTGACCAGCTCTGAGCCGCGCCTCACCCTGGCTCGGCCTATGGTAGCCAGCTGCAGCCTAGCTGCGGTGGTCGATGGCGACGAGCGTGGCTTCGGCGGCCGTCCTGGGCAGCAGAGCTAGCGTGGGATGAGGCCACGACGGAGGAAGAGACGCGGTGGAGCGGCGCGATCGCGAGTTGGGGACAGGGGGGGGTGCGGCTGGTGTTGGAAGAGGAGGACCAGGGAGCGATTGCACAGGGCGAGCAGGGCCAGCGAGCTCTCGCTCGGCCGTAGCGCCCTCGGCGAGACCGAGAGAAAAAGTGAGAGAATGGGAGAGAGTGAGGGATGAAGGCGAGCTCTCGGCCTCCTTTCACAGTTCTACGACGCGTGGGTGCGAGGTGTCGAGCGGCGGATGTCGCTGAGGGCCACGCGGCGGCGGTCTCTACCCCCGGTCGGCCATGACATCTCCCAGCCCGGTCCAATAATTGGAACAAGATGACAATTCTGCCCCAAAATTACAGCTGAAACTACCTTTTTTTTTCTCTATATCCCTCAAACCGATTCATTATTTGATCAACCGATTTCACCGTTGCGTAGAGCTACAAGAGTACTCCAACTTTGATTAAAGAACTTTGGCCAGATTCGAAATGGTTTGCAAACTAAAATTCACTAAAGATAGGTACACGAAAACGAAATCGCGAAATTCAGTCATTCCAGACTTAGCCGATTTTCGAATCCTGAAAACAGCACTGGATTCGATTTTGTGAGCTTGATTTGACCAATCTAGAAACTGAACTAGCTCTGTCCCATATAATAAAGTTTGTTCCTCATGATATGTACTACGACTTTTATTAAATAACCTTTGTCTAGATAAGCCTGGTTAGGAAGATAAGAGGCTCCAAATATGGGTTCCCGAAACTGAATCCTGCAGTTTAGTTGCAAGCCGAGTGAAACTCCATTTTCGTCCCCGTCCATCTCCTAATACGATTCGAGTTAGCGAAAACTCCAGTAATAAAAAGTGTAGAGCTACAGGAGTGGTCCAACATTGCTTATATGGTTTTGGTCTGGTTTGGCCTAGATTTTAAACTACAAGCTGTCGAACAGGGGCACGTGTAAACTGAAACTGCAGTAATGACTTAGCCAATTTTCTAAGTACTGAACAGTAGTGAAAACTGACTTGTAAGCCACTTTTGAGCATGTTGTGCACATTTCTAGCTCAAGATCATAAAATAACTTTTGTTCCTTATAAAATTTACTATAACTTTGATTAAGAGTGCACAACCATGCAAACACTCTAAGCTATACTTTCTATTTGGTCAAACAAAAGTGTTCTAGGGCCCATACATGGTCAACCATCACTTAGAAGCATATTTAGGCAAAATGATCAACATGAACATTGTTCCATTAAGTGTACTAAGTGTAGTTAAGGGGTTGTAGAGGCTAAACATACACACCATGCATAGGTTGCACAAGAATATAGGCCTCACATGCATTGAAACATAGGAATCACTACATTTGAAATGCTTGTTTCAAAGCTCTATTTCACTTGTTTTATAGTGTTGTTGCAAGGTACATGCTACACATGTTTCACTAGGTTGTTCCACATGTGTCCTAGATGTGTTGCACATGTTGCATTTGTATGTTGCATAAACACTAGTTCACATGGAATGTAAAACATGTTTCCTGGTTTCAAAAGTATGTTTCAGTTATAATCCAAACAAGCATGTAACTTATCATTTCATGCGACTTTTTGATTCCAAACTCCATGAAACTTTTCTAGGGATCAATATAGATAGGTACTAAGGTGAGACACATGAAGATATTACCATAACACCACCCGAGCATATATCTTGAAAATGTCCTATATGCAAAGCAAAGGAGTAACATCCAAGTTTAGATTAGACTAAAGGAAATGTGCTTCGTTATGTGTATAAACTAGATGGACAACCTAGTGAGCATATATCATGGAGGCACCGTGGAAAGAGATCGCTATGGATATGTTGAGTTTGTTGACATGCAAATCGTGCCTGTGTTATTCAATGAGAAGCCTTCATTTATTGAGTTGGTTGCAAGGGCTCGGGAGGAGCTGCATTGCCATGATGATGATGGCATCATAGTTGAGGTTGTACTTCACCTAGGTTCCCCTCCCAACATCCTAAGGAAGATGATCCCAACTGGGTGTGCAGATCAGTGGCAGAACTATGTGAGATTGGCTATGAAGAGCCAGTTTCAAAGTTTGGACGTGGTTGTATGCCGGGTGATAGTTGATCCCATCCCTCATAGGTTTTCCCCGCCAATGGGTTAGCAGGCACACTTTGACCCTCCCGCCCCGGAACCTAATATGGATGTGGAGGTTGCACCTACGGGTCTCGATGCTCAATCTGCCCCTAATGAGCTAGTTGGAGATGCTTGTTAGACTCATGATGTTGTGGTAGATCCTGGTCATGAGATCCCTTTAACATAGAATCATCCGAGTAAGTGTCTTATTTGCATCATTTTTTGAGCTTACCCCTTCCTTACATCCATTTTTTCTCATTCTTTCCTCGTATTTCTACTTATGTTGCAGGAGACATTCCCGACAATGTGGATGTGCCTCCTATTGCTACGGAAGTGCACTGTGGAGATGCATTTCGTGCCTACAATAGTGTTGAATTATGAATGATTTGGAGCCATATGATATGGCAAGGGCTCTTGATTCTGATGATGATTGTCCTATTGGAGAGCTAACGGAGAGTGATGTTGAGATGCTGAGGCGTATCTTTCCTGACCGCCGTGATCCAAGAGTTCACGAGTTCAGCGATCTTGCTCATTCCGATCAGGCATGTGCAGAAGGACGTGATGATGAGCTGCTAGAAGCTCCTGAGGCCGGCCCTAACATGGTAATTGAGAAGGGTAGGGTATTCAAGGACCTCCCTGCATTGAAGAGGTGGTTGTAGGCATTTTCAGTGATATGCAAGAGACCTTACAAGGTTTTGCATTCATATGCGGAGCGTCGTTACACAGTTGTGTGCGACAAGAAACACTGCCCATGGATGGTTTGTGCAAGGAAGCAAAAGGTCACCGAAAAGTGGAAGATCACAAAAGTTGTCGGGCCACACAATTGTGCTGACATGTGCTCACACTGAGGCATCGACAGTTGACATCTACCCTCATTGCGAAGCGATTGATGGGAATATTACAGGGAGAACCCAACATGAAGGTTAGGACAATTATTAGGACCGTTGATACGTTGTATGATGGTTATGTGATAACTTATGGTAGGGCCCGGAGGGCTAAGCAGTGTACATGGAAGATGATATATGAGGACTGGGAGGATGGGTACGAGCAGCTGCCAGTACTTTTCAATGCAATCAAAGCGGTGAATCTAGGCATGCATTATGAGTACATCCCAAAACCAAACGCATGGAAGGATGGGAGGCATATATTCTTCTATGCTTTCTAGTGCTTCCCTCAGCGTGTCGAGGCCTTTAGACACTGTCGTCCTATTTTCTCCATTGATGGTTTCTAGGTTAGCCTCCACGTTGACAGCCGACGTGGGCGTACCTTTGGGACCAGGTTAGAGTTCCGCACATGAGGTTAGAGTGCCGCATGCGTGGTTAGAGCGGGCGTACATTGAGTTCATGAACGAGCTAGTCACGCTCATGACCTCTAGTGTAAGTAAATTTTATTTCCCATGCTGGTTTGAAATGGTTTAGTATAGCATCTAACTTCTTGTTTTGACATGTTGCAGGTGATGTGGGAGCCGTATGATGGAGAGATGGCACTTCCTTTTTGGTTGAGCAACATGTGTGGGTGCGATTACGACCTCTATAGGATGAGGTGCCCTCTAATCTGCATCTATGCTGTCGAGTTCTACTTGCCAGATAGAGTTGCACGCCAATTTGGAGTAAGACAGCTTTAGCCAATAGCTCTATTCTCGACTGGCATTGGCTTACACAAGTAAGTGTTCTGCTATTTCAATCGTCCCATTATAGTCCATTTGCATTAGTTCCTATATAAGATGAAGTAATGATGATGTACATGCACTTTTAGTATTGTCACATTTATGTGGTTTGAGATGAATGTGGTACATATTTGTATGTATGTACAAGTATGGAATGCATATATTCATGTCATATTTTTTTGTTTGGTTTGCATCAAAAAATAAAGGAAACTCTGCCAAAATTTTCTACAGAAATTTGTATTACTTCATATAAAAACTTCACTAATGATGGCGTACGTGATGTGCAGGTTGGATCATCAGAAGAACAGGAAGATTTTTGATTGGGGGAAGCACCACCACTACTACATTGAACACTGTGAGCTGTTGGACGCCAACATGGACGAGAATGGCAAGCCACACATGAACCATGAGTATAGGTGCTACCAAGATTGGTACCAAGGCACGACACGTTGCAAGCTGAGGCTACAATGGACACAAGATGACTACGCCGACATCGAGTCCTCCGACGATGAAGACACGACGTATGACCAAACTACTTGTGTAGGAAGGCAGGTGGAGGCAGGACCAATCTTGGATAGAGTGGTAAGTCATTTGCCGTAGTTTTCTATGTTGAGTTGCATACCAATACAATATTACTGAGAACTTTGTTGCAGGGCAACACCCTCAAATGCTTGGTTGAAGACATTGAGTGCTTTCATCCGAGAGTTAGGGACGACGACAAGCGTAGCTTCCTAGACGTAAGATTCTAAAAGTTCTTTCAAGTATAATATTAATACGATAATTTCTTTTGGTTAACATGATTTTGTACAAAAGAGACTGGCACGTCGGTTACGCCGTGCGGCTGCTCATTATGGTTGTAGGACAATCACGACGCAAGAGGTGCATGTTCCTTCCGCAGGTAGAGGAGGCTTAGGTTCATCTAGCCAAGCACCTACATGGTCCATGGGCATTGCGTATGAGGACGAGTACGACGAGGAGGTGGACCAGAGGCACAAGGAGCTTCGACCGTCTCAGCTACAGGACGCTCCCTCGCTTAGCCTATGCAACCTACAGGCATTAGGCAACGCCGTCCACCTGACCCTTTCACTCCAGACACTGATGCTCTTGGACATAAGGGTAAGGGAGACTAGGAGGCAGTGAGGGCTTGTGATAGAGTTTGTGGTAGATGTTATTATGGACTATTATGGACTTTCATTATGAACTATTATGGACTGTATGGACTATTATTATGGACTATATGCACTATTATTCTGGACTATATGAACTACTATGGACTATAATTATGGGCTATGTGCACTATTAATATGCTCATGTATATGGTTTGAGATGAATGTGGCATATATTTGTATGTTTGAATGTAACACCCTCGGTGTTACCGCGCAAAAGAACGCATCATGTCTATGTGATTTTGCATGTGTTGAAGTGCATAGAACCATTTTAGTAACTTAAAATAATTAATAAAAATATTAAATGGAAGTTGACGCAATAGTCCTTGTTATATCACTTACGGTTGAAAATGAATTTCTATTAAGCGAAAATGCTGTAGAACATATATGTGAACCCTAAATAAAGTTTGAAGTGCAAAACATATCGGTGGTAATGCAACCTTTTGTTTTAGCAAAGTGGTATTGCTAGTTGGTGTTTCTAGTAGCTTGGAAATCGAGCTTGCAACAAAATCAGTCTAAGACTTAGAGTCATGTTCAAGTCCAAAAACAGGATGACAACGCAAAGTTCATGTTTTTTTTCTATGAGATTGAGTTTAGGAAGGGTGTCGTGTTTTAGCTCCTGTCGATAGCCTGATGTACCTCGTGCAGTATGGTTTAGGTGGTCAAGCTCCGTTTGCTTCGAGTTGGTATTTTCACATGCTTTAAATTTCATGCACAACACGTTCTGGGTTTGCTCACTGGTCGCGCGCAGTCACCGCTTGTGGCCGTCTTGCATTGCATCTGGCCCTGCTCTGCTCATGGTGTCATGAGTGGCCGGCCGAGCCGCTTCGGCCTGGCCGCTGCATGGGCCCGCTGCAGCCGCTGCCCTCCCTATGCTCACGCGGTGCCATGGCTGCTGCCGCGGTCATCTCGTGGCACGTCCGCCCTCGGCGCCACCGCTGCTGCCCACCGCTATCGCGCCACTACTGCTGACTCCTCTCGGTTGCATACGTGTGCACCTATCCGCGCTGCCTCGCTGTCCAGTCAACCAGCGTCGCGTCTGTGCCTCGTCCCCAGTGCCGTTGCTAGCCAGTTGGTGGCTACACGCACACGCCATGCAATTTCACCACTGCATGCGCACATCTTGGCATGGCTCCTGTAACAGAACCGACCAAATTATAAGAGCACAAGTACAAAAACAAGCACCGAAGCGCTCAAATTTTCGAACTTGAGCCCATATAATTCCGGTAGTCAATCGAAACTACGAAGGATTTCAAACCAACTTGCTTACAACCAAGATCGCATCATTCAACATACAACATCATACGTTACATTTCACAAATAGTTCCGAAATAAGTTTACACGCACGGAGTCGCAAATATTACAAACCAAGTTTATAAAGTAGAGGAAGCAAACACACACCAGTTATTTAACTACTGCCAGTCTTGTTGATCGACAACCTGCAAAAGCATTAGGAAAGTACATAAAAGATAATCACGCCCTAGTGATCTAGTCTTCGTCACCCGTAGGGTGGAGACAATTTTTGCAGAAGCCTTGGTAGAGCATATCATCTGCAACAGGAGGGAATAAACCCTGAGTACTAGAATGTACTCAGCTAGACATACCCGTCAAAAACTAGAAATAAGATGACACCAAGGATTATGCAAGGCTTTCATAATTGGAGCTGGCTGACATTACCTTTTGTAGAAAAGCATAAGTAATTGAAACTCTTTTAACCTGTACTAGCATTTATTTTTAGCATTTACCTGTCATCTATCTTAGCACCTGTACTAAGCATGCACTTGATTATAATCAAACAATTATCATTATTATATCTAGAGCAGGTATGAATTGTGGCAACATTGTATCATTCCCTTAACCACCGGTTCATTTAATGAGATCTACGTTGCCGCTGCTCAAGTCAAGTGCTCACTAACCGGGAGCGACGGCGATTCGAATCGAATTCCTATCCAGCTGGAGGGGTATTTCTAACACTCACCGAGTCACGCCTGGCGAGGGCTGCTCAGGTCATCTTTTGTACAGTTCTGGAATCGCGGGTCCGAATAATGTCGCGTCCCCAAGGGCGACACTCTGCCAGGTGATAGGGACTCTAACCCTCCTTGGTCTCACGCCAATGTCCCCAAGCATATCCTTTCTCTCCTCCAAGATGCAACTTACCATTCGATTCCTGGCCTGAACCATACTACTCGACTTCGCGGTCGGAACGACTTATCCGGCCAACTAAGTATTAGACTGCGTTCAACATGACTCAAGGACGTACAGCGAAGCGGTCCTTAAACGACTCAGACGGGCATAGCTCTACACCCAAGACGTGAAGTGTCTTGCGGCTGTACTATCGAATTCCCGCCCGGTCTCAATTTCATTTTAAGGCATGGTTCCATCCACGATAGCCATAAAGCCACTCGTGACTCCTTCCTATATCTCGCGGATGACCGGAAATCACCCGACTTCTACCGAACTAAGCAGGGCTAAGCATTGACACGTGCCTAAACCTAATATAGGATTAAGTACGATATCTGGACAAGGACAGGTATAATGCAACAATTATTTTCATATAACTCCTACAACTTAATGCAGTAAACAATTAAAAGTACTCAAGATTAATTTATAAAACAGTAGGTTCAGCATGCACCGGGGCTTGCCTTTCAGAAAGGTCGAAGGCCGGTGGTCAGGACACTCAGGCAAGTCTTCAGCTGCGTCTCCTCTGCCGACTGGTTCCGCTGGCTCCTCTGGCTGGTCCTGGATTTCCTCCGGAATCACTGGCTTAAACTCGAGGAGTGTTATCCCCTCCGGAACACCTATTGCATGAGTGCACAATAAATATCATGGGTGCATAATGGTGCAACATGCTCGGGATGGAATGCATTTCAGAAATAAAAACAATAATCTAATCAAGTCACTTTATCAGTTTGTGCAAATTTCTTCTCCGGTGGAGAAGTACTTACCTAAGCTACTCAACCTAAGATACAGCTGTTCCTCTTCGGTTAAGGCCCTAACACCTAACAACACAAGAGTAATATTACTTAGGTTACCACAGTAAGACATTCTGGACAACAGCTCAAGGATTCTAACATAACTGAAGATTCCTAACTCCAAAAGTTATGGTCTAGGACAATCTGGAAAGCTTAAGAAATGCACTACAAATCATTTTCAGACCTAAACCTTAAATTCCTAAGCTTTCCATGTCGAATTTCCCAAGTTCCAGAATCTGTCCTCTCTAAACAGAGAGCAGCCAATTCTGGACTGTCACTTAAAACAACAATCACTCCTAGAAATTTTGACATAAGCTAGTTTATCAAGTTTACTACAACTTTGGTATTCACAAGTTTTCCAGCAAACACTTTTATTAAGGGTCAAACCTAGAAATACTACTAGGTGTCCAGAAAACCTAGAATTGTAAAGATTAAATATTTATTTATGTGGCAAACATCCCATAAGACCAAACTAATGTTACCACAAGTTCACAAAGGTCACAAAACACCAGAAAGTAAAGTGTGCCCACCTATAATATTTATTTAAACCCATTTCTTAATTTACTTAAGTAATTAAGTGAAATTTTAAACATATATGTAAACTGCTCCAAAAATTCTACAAAAATTACAGGAGACTCTAGGAACCAAAAAGAGACCACTGTAAAAATTTGAACTAAATTTATTTACAGAAACTCCCTAAACAAAATTCACAAGCCCAAAAGGCTGATTTTTATATAATTAACAAATCATATTAAAAAGTGTCAAACAATAGATTTCCTATTTTTCTTAGACACTTTAAGGTACCAAGACATTCTCCAAAAATTTATAAGAACATTGCACATGTAGAAAAATTACAAAAATTCATTTAAGTATTTCCTAAAATAACAAGATAGCATTATAACTTGAAAAGTACTTAAGCACTACTATCCAAATTTTTACCAGAACTAGAGCAAGTATAAATTAGCCTACCCACCAAATTTCATAATTTTTGGAACACTGAAACTCAAGATATGATTTAAACAAGTTTGCATGCAATCTAAAACACATTTCAAAAACCTATTTAAATCTCCCAGAAACTAAACATCACATAATTATTTGATATTTTTCCTAGATCCTACACTTTATTTGGAACCCAACAAAATTTGGATCACAATTTTTGGATCTACCAAACCCTAGATATAAAAATCACAAACATTATTCAAATATGTGAAATAATAAAGAAACTAAAATTTCAAACAAATCAAAAAGGGCACTGGGCCGGCTCAACACGCCTGCACGGCCCAGATCTCACGCGCGGCCCACTTCTCCGTGCGCGGCCCACGATGGCCTCCCGCCCACGCCCGCGTTCTGACGAGAAGGGCCCGCCGGTCAGCGAGACAGGGCAGGGGGGAGAGCGGTCGACGGTGAACTCGTCGCCGGCGGCAACTCCGGCGAGACCAAGGGCACAGGCATGTTCACCTCTCCCTTGCGCACCTAAGGGTGCCACTAATTGGAGCAATGGCTGCGGCTATGGGGGATGGTGGCGGGCATGGCGGACCGGCGGGGCGGTGGTGGTGCTCCTCGCCGGCGGTGACCTCGGGACCCTCTCCTAGACCCATGGTGAGCATCCCCGTACTACCCCGGTCCTAATGCACCTACTAGCGCTCGCAGTGGAAGCACCGAAGACCCCAGCCACGGTGAGCCGCCGCGCGGGAGAATGCTGACGAGGTCTGGCGGTGGCGGAACTGGCGATTCGTCCTTACCGAGGTGCGTCTGAGGGCAGGGACGGGACGAGTGGGTAGAGGGGCTCAAGGTGTAGCTGTTGGCCGGACTTGAGGCACGGTGGTGCGGTGGAAAACGCGCGCGAGCTCGTCGGAGCAAGAGCGGCAATGGTGGCTCGGTTCTCTCCGCTTGAGCGTGGAGAAAGCGAGAGAGGAGACAGAGGCGCGAGTGAGGAGGAGTGCGGCGTCGTGGCGCCCTTGAAGCCCTCGCGGCCTGACTGGTGGGGCCCCGGCCGGCGTATGGTCGCCACTGCGTGGCCACGTGTCGACGACGGCCTGCGGTCGGTCGGCCACGCTGCTCTGACAGACTGAAACGAAACCGGCATTCAGCGACTGACAAAGCAAGTTTGATGCAGATTATCTCCTAATCCATCTCGAGTTAGCAGAAGATGACAATACCAAAATTGTGGAGCTACATGAGGACTACAACTTTGTCAATTGGCTCAAGGACTGATTCGGCCTGGTTTGTGAGTTATAGGGTGCCAAAGTGGGGTACAGTGAAACAGTTTTCAGCTTCATACTTAGCCAAAAATGCTAAGTCCCAAAACAGCCTCTAAAATTGACTTGTGGGCCATTTTTGAGTATGTTCTGGTCATTTTCATGAGATGGTCATATTAGAACTTTTGTTCCTTATGAAATTCTCCACAACTTTGCTTAAGGTTGCTCCTCCATGCAAGATCTCTAAGGTGGACTTTTTAATTGGTCAAACCAGATCACTCTAGGGGTCCACACTTAGTCAACAACATTTGGAAAGGCAATTTGGTAATTTTGGTCAACATGAACATTGCTCCACTACTTACCCTAAATGTAATTAAGGTGTTATGAGACCTAATTAGCCACTCTATACATTGGTTACACGAAATTCCTAGTGTCACACACTTTGAAACAAGCAAATCAATATTCCACCCAAATATTGCAAGCTCATGTTGCACATGTTGCATGAGTGTGTTGCATAACACTCTCTAATTATGTTACACTAAAGTGGTTAGCATGTTTCCAAATGAAATTGCACATAAGGTACGTGTGTGTTGCACACTACTCACTTCTTACTTCACATGAAATATAACATATGTGGCAATGTTTCCACAGCATGTTTCACATATTAAAAGCTCATACATGAAATGAATGATGCTCCCACTCATGAATGAGGTGATTAATGTTAATGCTCATGAAATGCAATGCACTTAAGGAAGCCAAACACCTGAGGTGTTACAGCCCTCCCCCCTTATAAAAATCTCGTCCCGAGATTTGGAAAGCATACTATTTTTCATAGAATTCCTTATACCACTTAACCACTTTGCTTCTAGTTACTCGTTCCTGAGTATCTATCACCCGGACTGGCTTTTCTTCGTAAGTTAAATCAGACTCAAGCCTGATATTTCCTAACGGGACTCTTTCCTCAGGAACTCGAAGACACTTTTTGAGCTGAGATACATGGAAGACGTTGAATATGACACTCATTTCAGGAGGTAACTGGATTTTGTACGCAACAACACCACTCTTGCCTATGATCTGGAAAGGACCCACGTATCTTGGCACAAGTTTCCGCTTAACACCAAAACGTTGGACACTCTTCATTGGAGAAACTTTCAGGTAAACGAAGTCTCCAACTTCAAACTCGAGCGGTTTTCTACGACGATCAGCATAACATTCTGTCTAGCTTGGGCTGCAGCCATATGTTTTTGGATGGTACAGACTTGTTCCTCAGCTTCCTGAACAAAATCAATACCATAATACCTTCTTTCACCAGCTTCTACCCAGTTTAGTGGAGTTCTACACTTACGACCGTACAAAGCTTCGAAAGGGGCCATCTTAATACTCTCTTGGTAACTATTATTGTACGAGAATTCGGCTAGAGGTAACCATTTTTCCCAAGAACCCTTGGATGATATTACACATGCCCGCAACAGATCTTCCAAGATTTGGTTAACCCGTTCCGTCTGTCCTGACGTCTGGGGGTGATAAGCAGAGCTTCTCACTAACTTGATTCCCAGAAGGTGATGCAAGTGCTCCCAAAAGCGAGCAGTGAACTGGGGACCACGGTCAGAAATGATAGTACGAGGTACCCCATGGAGCCGGACTATCTGATTGAAGTACAACTCAGCATAGTCAGTGGGACGATAGTCCACTCTAACTGGAATGAAGTGAGCTGATTTGGTCAAACGATCCACAATTACCCAGATGGAGTTATGATTTTTGACAGTAGGAGGAAGTCCGACAATGAAATCCATACTTATCTCTTCCCATTTCCAACCTGGAATAGAAAGTGGTTGAAGCAACCCAGCTTTCATGTGCACAGCTTTAACTCTACAGCAGGTGTCACACCTAGCCACATATGCAGCTATCTCTTTCCGCATCTTGGTCCACCAATAGTATGGCTTCAAATCATAATACATCTTATTGCTACCAGGATGGATGGACAACTTAGAGGAGTGTGCTTCAGACATAATATCATTTCTAAGCTCTCGGTCCTTAGGCACAACTAACCTATCCTTGAACCATAGTACACCCTCTTCATCTACCCTGAACTGTGTAGTTTCTTGCTCTTTCATCTTGCGTTTTATGTGGAATACACCAAGATCAGTCTTTTGAAGCTCAAAAATTCTGCTTTTGAGAGTACAACTGACGGTGATGTTGTACAAGACTGCTGGATGTAGAAGGCGAGATCGATGAAAATCAGTTTCAACTAGGGAATTGCAATGAGATTTACGGCTTAAAGCATCCGCAACCACATTTGCCTTGCCAGGATGACAGTGCACTTGAAGGTTATAATCCTTAATCAACTCGAGCCATTTTCTTTGACGCATATTTAACTTGCGTTGGGTGAAGATGTATTTGAGGCTTTTGTGGTCTGTGTAGATATTGCAGACATTGCCCAGCAGATAGTGCCGCCAGGCTTTCAAAGCATGAACAACTGCGGCGAGTTCTAAGTCATGCGTTGGATAATTCGCCTCATGCTTCCGAAGTTGTCGAGAGGTATATGCAATTACTCGGCCTTCCTGCATCAGAACACCTCCCAAACCTATGTCTGAGGCATCACAATAAACATCAAATGGTTTCTCGATATCTGGTTGTGCCAAAACCGGAGCTGAGGTTAGGAGGGTTCGCAGTTGGTGAAAAGCCGCATCACACTCAGGAGTCCAGACAAACCTGGTGTCTTTTTGTAGCAACCGAGTCATTGGCTTGGCTATTTTGGAGAAATCCGGGATAAAGCGACGATAATAGCCAGCCAAACCAAGAAAACTCCGGACCTCGTGAACCGAGATAGGAGCCTTCCAGTTCAGTACTTCCTGTACCTTGGCGGGGTCCACCATAATTCCTCCATCGGATAACACATGCCCAAGGAAAGGTACCTCTCGAAGCCAGAATTCGCACTTACTGAACTTTGCATATAGTTGATGTTCACGCAGTCTTGCGAGGACTATACGCAGATGTTCAGCGTGATCTTCCTCATTTACAGAATATATCAGGATGCCATCAATAAATACCACCACAAACTTGTCTAATTCGGGCATAAACACCAAATTCATCTAGTACATGAAGTGTGCGGGGTCATTTGTCAGGCCGAAAGACATAACAAGATACTCATAAAGGCTGTATCTTGTCGAGAAAGCCGTTTTTGGAATATCTTCGGGACGGATTTTGATCTGATGGTAACCAGATCTTAGATCGATCTTGGAGAAAACTTTAGCTTTAGACAGTTGATCGAACAAGATGTCGATGCGTGGTAGAGGGTACTTATTTTTGACAGTGACTGCATTGAGAGGTCTATAATCTACGCACATTCGCAATGACTGATCCTTCTTCTTTACAAATATAGCAGGACATCCCCATGGCGACGAACTAGGACGAATCAACCCCTTCTTCAAAAGTTCATTCAATTGCACCTTAAGTTCATCTAGCTCATTCGGAGGCATCATATAGGGTCTCCTAGAGATGGGAGCTGTGCTAGGCAACAACTCAATTTTAAATTCCACATCCCGATCCGGAGGGAGTCCTGGCAAATCATCGGGAAAAACATCCGGAAACTCATTTACTATGGGAATTTCAGCCAACGCCTTTGCTTGCACAGCATGAACTTTCCCAGACAAATCAACTTTTCTAGGAAGTTATACCAGAAAACCCTTTTTATCTGTAGGATCTCTGAGCATAACTACCCGAGTGGATGTATCAATGAGTACCCCATTCTGACTCATCCAATTCATGCCCAGAATAACATCTATGCCTAATCCCGGCAAAACCACTAAGGCAAGCGAGTACTTTCGCCCTTCTATCTCAAGCTCAAGATTCCCCACTACTTTATTTGTGAAATATTCCCACTTGCTGCGCTAATACAATAACCCCCACCTTCAATAGTATGCAATTTGTGTGTAAACTCCGATGCAAACTTAGGACTGATAAAGGAATGCGAAGCACCCGAATCAAAAAGTACCACTGCAGGATGTTGGTCAACTAGGAACTTACCAGCAGTGACAACCTCACCAGATGGGATTTCCTCAATACTATTATAATGAGCGTGCCCTTGATGGCCACCTTGGTTGACATTCTTCTTAGGGTAAGGGCAGTTCCTGGACCAATGGCCTGGCTTGTTGCAGTTCCAGCAAGGCATGTTGCTAGGAGGAACATAGGAGCTGCCTTGGCCCGAATTACCCTTTGGCAGAGCCACTGTATATGCCTTGCGACACCCAGTCTTCACTGGCGCCTTCTTTTGCGGAGGACGAAACTTAGCACTTGTGGCAGGAGGGCGAGGAGGAGCCCTCGGGGCAGCTAGAGCTCGAGACTGTGAAGCACCTGCCTCAAGTGCCCTCTTGCGGCTCTTAGAAGCAGCATAGATAGAGTTATTGTTTTCTTGAGTCAGAGCATCACTGATAAATTCATTGAAGGTAGTGCACTTGCTAGTGTCCATAGTCTTCATCAGCTTTGGACCGAGGCCTCTTTTAAAGCTAGCAATTTTCTTGGCATCGGTATCCACAAACTTTGTGGCATACCTTGCCAGGTTGTTGAAAGATTGCAGATATTCAGTCAAGCTTTTATTTCCCTGTGACAGCCTCATGAATTCTGTGTGCTTGATAGCCATAAGACCTAGAGGAATATAGTTCCCACGGAATGCGGCCTTGAACTGGTCCCAAGCAATCAGGACATTTGCAGGCAGTGTGGAACGATAGTGGCTCCACCAAATACCCGCTGGACCATGCAGTTGGTGAGAAACATATTCAGTTTTTAGCTCATCAGTCAAGCGAAGCAGACGAAACTTTTGTTCAATAGTATTCAACCACTCATCGGCTTGCAGTGGTTCCTCCGCCTCCTTAAAGAGCGGGGGCTTAGTATCAAGAAAGTCCTTGAAATCACTGTACTGATTGGGTTCTGGGCCCTAGCGGCCATGACGAGCCTCTCGGTTGGCAAGCTGGCGCATAGCATCTGCCAACATGCGCTGCCCTTCGACCACGGTCTGCATCAACTCAGCCGGGGTAGGTGGTGGTGGAGGGGGTGGCTGTTCCTCATCCTCATTGCCACGACCCCGACGGAGATTGTACGACATCTGCAAAATGCATAGCCAATGAGCACTGACGATGTGGGAAATTTGTAGATGAATTATTGTAAATATGTCAAACTGACTTCATGAAATAGACTTCTCAAAATACTCATGGCACAATAATTCATCACTACCGCACAATCCATTCAAGCGCATCAAGTGACGCAATCATGCGAGGGAATCCACAAGATGTACTTTGATAAAGGCTCACCCACAAGGAGCACAGCAGTTACTGCACTGTTTACATTAATATCTACGTGATTTTTGACCTTTCGCCCGGTACTTGGATTTGATTTCAAAGTTTTTAGTTGACTGAGAAAGGCTACTTCAAACTGACCACAAAGAGACTTCTCAACGGTAGAGCTCCATGGTGGATCATGACTAGCCACCTCGATACCAGTGCGTGCCAAGCAGCACAGCCTTATGTCGCGCGCCATAGGAGGCCCTCGGTTTCGTCGCGGCACCGAAGGGTGCTAATCGTGACACCATCATCGAACGCAACACAATAAGTCATCCAATTGCGATCGAAATTAACAGGTTCCAACTAAACATCCAGGAAACATAGGGTTCGACCTTACATCCCCAAAAGTCAAGTTATTACAAAGCCTCACTCCAACACAGGGAGGGCACAAAAGACAATCCTACATCATAGCTACGTGATAGCTACTCTAAGCATCGTCCTCAGAGTCAGTGTCAAGGATCTCCCCGCCGTCCTCATCACTAACAGGCTCTAACTCCTCATCATCTTCTTCTTCTTCTGGTGCTTCTTCTGGTGCGTCATCTTGGGGCCCATTGACCTCCACTTCTTCATCATCTTCAGCCATGGCGATTCCCGAACCCATGTCCTCATCTGCGTTATTGTTTCGAGGTAGCAGAGGATTTAGCTGGTTGTTCAGGCGATGCACTTCTTCATGAAGATTGTCATTGTATTCTTCAGCATTCTCCAACTGTTGCTCGAGCTCAAACTGACGAGCTCTTAGAACGTTCTCCTCGTGCCAGGCTTCATCCCTCTGATTCATGACATGGACCAGCATGCGTTGACAGTTGCGATGCGCTACTGTCAATCTCTGGACTGCAAGTGTTTCCTAGTCACGATCACAGATCACTTGCTCCAGTTGCTGACGCGCTGCATTCCGGGCAGCAGTCACTTCGGCCTACTCCGCCCTCAGCCTTTCCACCTCAGTGGGCTTAGGGTGGGGCTCACGTGGAGCGAGCTGGTGATGAGGTGCCCTGCCTCCGGTGGACTTGCGAGTGGTCCTCTTGGTACGTGCCATCTGTAGCCACAAGATATGACTGAAAGTGAGGATCATTTAGGGGATACGAAATTTAATTCAGTCGGGACTATTGAAATTTTTAAGGAGGGAGTAAATGATATGTATGATATAATTAAACATGATGCATGCACGTTCCATACGCCCTCTCATCCTAGTAGAATCATAAATTTCTAACGCTAGGCGGTGGCATACATACGTTCTCTCATACAGACGACACTATCGGTCTACTCGTTTGCGCTATTAGTGTACCTGCAGAAAATCTCATTTCAGCCCAACAGTTCCTAATATAAGCACACAAGAAATCAGTAATTTAAATACTTTCCATATACACATCCCCTGATGTATATACTTCAGTATCAAAGCTACCCGATATATATTCCCACAATTAAGTGCTTACGTAATTACATGGTTTAAACATGTAAGTATGCAAGTCACCAAAACTACTTTCCCCTAGATCGCCGGTTAGACGATCACGCTCTCACAACTCACACTTACCAGAGCGTCGAGGCAATTGATCCATACATTACCACCCAAGTTAGTCTTTATAATAAGCCACCTAAGAGTGCTTATTTGGGCTAAGGGATGTGATCACTGGCATACCTATGAAAATAATTTTTAGTGTTTTAACCCTTTTCATAATCAATTACTTTTGTTTTTAAATACTCGTACGATGTGTTTAATGTTGAATTATGCTTCGGTACCAGCTGTAACAGAACCGACCAAATTATAAGAGCACAAGTACAAAAACAAGCACCGAAGCGCTCAAATTTTCGAACTTGAGCCCATATAATCCCGGTAGTCAATCGAAACCACGAAGGATTTCAAACCAACTTGCTTACAACCAAGATCGCATCATTCAACATACAACATCATACGTTACAGTTCACAAATAGTTCCGAAATAAGTTTACACATACGGAGTCGCAAATATTACAAACCAAGTTTATAAAGTAGCGGAAACAAACACACACCAGTTGTTTAACTACTGCCAGTCTTGTTGATCGACAACCCGCAAAAGCATCAGGAAAGTACATAAAAGATGATCACGCCCTAGTGATCTAGTCTTCATCACCCGCAGGGTGGAGACAATTATTGCAGATGCCTTGGTAGAGCATATCATCTGCAACAGGAGGGAATAAACCCTGAGTACTAGAATGTACTCAGCTAGACTTACCCGTCAAAAACCAGAAATAAGATGACACCAAGGATTATGCAAGGCTTTCATAATTGGAGCTGGCTGACATTACCTTTTGTGGAAAAGCATAAGTAATTGAAACCCTTTTAACCTGTACTAGCATTTATTTTTAGCATTTACCTGTCATCTATCTTAGCACCTGTACTAAGCATGCACTTGATTATAATCAAACAATTATCATTATTATATCCAGAGCAGGTATGAATTGTGGCAACATTGTATCATTCCCTTAACCACCGGTTCATTTAATGAGATCTACGTTGCCGCTACTCAAGTCAAGTGCTCACTAACCGGGAGCGACGGCGATTCGAATCGAATTCCTATCCAGCTGGAGGGGTATTTCTAACACTCACCGAGTCACGCCTGGCGAGGGCTACTCAGGTCATCTTTTATACAGTTCAGGAATCGCGGGTCCGAATAATGTCATGTCCCCAAGGGCGACACTCTGCTAGGTGATAGGGACTCTAACCCCCTTGGTCTCACGCCAATGTCCCCAAGCACATCCTTTCTCTCCTCGAAGATGCAACCTACCATTCGATTCCCAGCCTGAACCATACTACTCGACTTCGTGGTTGGAATGACTTATCCGGCCAACTAAGTGTTAGACTACGTTCAACATGACTCAAGGACGTACAGCGAAGCGGTCCTTAAACGACTCAGACGGGCATAGCTCCACACCCAAGACGTGAAGTGTCTTGCGGCTGTACTATCGAATTCCCGTCCGGTCTCAATTTCATTTTAAGGCATGGTTCCATCCACGATAGCCATAAAGCCACTCGTGACTCCCTACATCTCGCGGATGATCGGAAATGACCCGACTTCTACCGAACTAAGCAGGGCAAAGTATTGACACGTGCCTAAACCTAATATAGGATTAAGTACGATATCTGGACAAGGACAGGTATAATGCAACAATTATTTTCATACAACTCCTACAACTTAATGCAGTAAACAATTAAAAGTACTCAAGATTAATTTATAAAACAGTAGGTTCAGCAAGCACCGGGGCTTGCCTTTCAGAAAGGTCGAAGGCCGGTGGTCAGGACACTCAGGCAAGTCTTCAGCGGCGTCTCCTCCGCCGACTGGTTCCGCTGGCTCCTCTGGCTGGTCTTGGATTTCCTCCGGAATCACTGGCTCGAACTCGAGGAGTGTTATCCCCTCCGGAACACCTATTGCATGAGTGCACAATAAATATCATGGGTACATAATGGTGCAACATGCTCGGGATGAAATGCATTTCAGAAATAAAAACAATAATCTAATCAAGTGACTTTATCAGTTTGTGCAAATTTCTTCTCCGGTGGAGAAGTACTTACCTAAGCTACTCAACCTAAGATACAGCTGTTCCTCTTCGGTTAAGGTCCTAACACCTAACAACACAAGAGTAATATTACTTAGGTTATCACAGTAAGACATTCTGGACAGCAGCTCAAGGATTCTAACATAACTGAAGATTCCTAACTCCAAAAGTTATGGTCTAGGACAATCTGGAAAGCTTAAGAAATGCACTACAAATCATTTTTAGACCTCAACCTTAAATTCCTAAGATTTCCATGTCCAATTTCCCAAGTTCCAGAATCTGTCCTCTCTAAACAGAGAGCAGCTAATTCTGGACTGTCACTTAAAACAGCAATCACTCCTAAACTACTATGCCAAATGCTCCCAAATTTTGACACAAGCTAGTTTATCAAGTTTACTACAACTTTGGTATTCACAAGGTTTCCAGCAAACACTTTTATTAAGGGTCAAACCTAGAAATACTACTAGCTGTCCAGAAAACCTAGAATTGCAAAGATT
This sequence comes from Saccharum hybrid cultivar R570, assembly GCA_038087645.1. Lineage (NCBI taxonomy): Eukaryota > Viridiplantae > Streptophyta > Magnoliopsida > Poales > Poaceae > Saccharum > Saccharum hybrid cultivar. The sequence continues at coordinate 8,799,159 of JAQSUU010000043.1, read as the reverse complement.
AAATATTTATTTATGTGGCAAACATCCCATAAGACCAAACTAATGTTACCACAAGTTCACAAAGGTCACAAAAACACCAGAAAGTAAGGTGTGCCCACCTAGAATATTTATTTAAACCCATTTCTTAATTTACTTATGTAATTATGTGAAATTTTAAACATATATGTAAACTGCTCCAAAAATTCTACAAAAATTACAGGAGACTCTAGGAACCAAAAGGAGACCACTGTAAAAATCTGAACTAAATTTATTTACAGAAACTCCCTAAACAAAATTCACAAGCCCAAAAGGCTGATTTTTATATAATTAACAAATCATATTAAAAAGTGTCAAACAACAGATTTCCTATTTTTCTTAGACACTTTAAGGTACCAAGACTTTCTCCAAAAATTTATAAGAACATTGCACATGTAGAAAAATTACAAAAATTCATTTAAGTATTTCCTAAAATAACAAGATAGCATTATAACTTGACAAGTACTTAAGCACTACTGACCAAATTTTTACCAGAACTAGAGCAAGTATAAATTAGCCTATCCACCAAATTTCATAATTTTTGGAACACTGAAACTCAAGATATGATTTAAACAAGTTTGCATGCAATCTAAAACACATTTCAAAAACCTATTTAAATCTCCCAGAAACTAAACATCACATAAGTATTTGATATTTTTCCTAGATCCTACACTTTATTTGGAACCCAACAAAATTTGGATCACAATTTTTGGATCTACCAAACCCTAGATATGAAAATCACAAACATTATTCAAATCTGTGAAATAATAAAGAAACTGAAATTTCAAACAAATAAAAAAGGGCACTGGGCCGGCTCAACACGCCCGCACGGCCCAGATCTCACGCGCGGCCCACTTCTCCGTGCGCGGCCCGCGACGGCCTCCCGCCCACGCCCGCGTTCTGACGAGCAGGGGGAGAGCGGTCGACGGTAAACTCATCGCCGGCGGCAACTCCGGCGAGACCAAGGGCACAGGCATGTTCGCCTCTCCCTTGCGCACCTAAGGGTGCCACTAATTGGAGCAATGGCTGCGGCTATGGGGGATGGTGGCGGGCATGGCGGACCGGCGGGGCGGTGGTGGTGCTCCTCGCCGGCGGTGACCTCGGGACCCTCTCCTAGACCCATGGTGAGCATCCCCGTACTACCCCGGTCCTAATGCACCTACTAGCGCTCGCAGTGGAAGCACCGAAGACCCCAGCCACGGTGAGCCGCCACACAGGAGAATGCCAACGAGGTCTGGCGGTGGTGGAACTGGCGATTCATCCTTACCGAGGTGCGTCTGAGGGCAGGGACAGGACGAGTGGGTAGAGGGGCTCAAGGTGTAGCTGTTGGCCGGACTTGAGGCGCGGTGGTGCGGTGGAAAACATGCGCGAGCTCGTCGGAGCAAGAGCGGCAATGGCGGCTCGGTTCTCTCCGCTTGAGCGTGGAGAAAGCGAGAGAGGAGACAGAGGCGCGAGTGAGGAGGAGTGCGGCGTCGTGGCGCCCTTGAAGCCCTCGCGGCCTGACTGGTGGGGCCCCGGCCGGCGTACGGTCGCCACTACGTGGCCACGCGTCGACGACGGCCTGCGGCCGGTCGGCCACTCTGCTCTGACAGACTGAAACGAAACTGGCATTCAGCGACTGATAGAGCAAGTTTGATGCAGATTATCTCCTAATCCATCTCGAGTTAGCAGAAGATGACAATACCAAAATTGTGGAGCTACATGAGGACTACAACTTTGTCAATTGGCTCAAGGACTGATTCGGCCTGGTTTGTGAGTTATAGGGTGCCAAAGTGGGGTACAGTGAAACGGTTTTCAGCTTCATACTTAGCCAAAAATGCTAAGTCCCAAAACAACCTCTAAAATTGACTTGTGGGCCATTTTTGTGTATGTTCTGTTCATTTTCATGAGATGGCCATATTAGAACTTTTGTTCCTTATGAAATTCTCTACAACTTTGCTTAAGGTTGCTCCTCCATGCAAGATCTCTAAGCTGGACTTTTTAATTGGTCAAACCAGATCACTCTAGGGGTCCACACTTAGTCAACAACATTTGGAAGGGCAATTTGGTAATTTTGGTCAACATGAACATTGCTCCACTACTTACCCTAAATGTAATTAAGGTGTTATGAGACCTAATTAGCCACTCTATACATTGGTTACATGAAATTCCTAGTGTCACACACTTTGAAACAAGCAAATCAATATTCCACCCAAATGTTGCAAGCTCATGTTGCACATGTTGCATGAGTGCATTGCATAACACTCTCTAATTATGTTACACTAAAGTGGTTAGCATGTTTCCAAATGAAATTGCACATAAGGTACGTGTGTGTTGCACACTACTCACTTCTTACTTCACATGAAATATAACATATGTGGCAATGTTTCCACAGCATGTTTCACATATTAAAAGCTCATGCATGAAATGAATGATGCTCCCACATATGAATGAGGAGATTAATGTTAATGCTCATGAAATGCAATGGACTTAAGGAAGCCAAACACCTGAGGTGTTACAGCTCCTGCGTGTGCCGTCCTGACCTAGTCATCCCCACCACACCTTTGGAGGTGACCCGAGCACTGACTCGGTTTCCCCCCTCTCTCCTCTATCCACCATGACTGATGGGGTCGCTCCTTATGCGTCGGTATGGAAAGATCACCACCGTCCATTTCATCATGTCCTTGGCTTCGTGATCTTGTGGCCTTGCCAATCGACCCCACCTTACCCTGAGCGCTGCCCCACCGTACTTCAATTTTAGAGATGTCCCTCCGCCGTTCCATTAAGGCCAAGCTTGGCCACGATCACCATGGTAGCCCAAGCTGTTCACCTCGAGCCAAATTGGTTGCGCCGCTAGCCTCGCCACAACCTCTGCTCCACCCTGCGCACCACCGCGGAACCCCTACCGCCTCCTAGCTCCTGCTAACACGACCGCGCCGTCACAGTGCGTCGCCGTAGCAATCGGGCGCACGTGACCAGCCTTGCTCAGAGCATCTCCGACCGAACCACCACCATGGGTAGGTTCATGGTGACTCACTGGTGCTCACCCGCTGTTTCGATCGCCTCTGTAAGCCCGTAGCTCACCGAAACTTGGCTGCCACCGCCGCAGGGTGCACGTCATTGTGGGGAGGTCGCCCTACTACATCCTGGCTCGTCTAGCCACTGCCCGAAGTTGCGCGCGTCCTATAGGTAATGATCAGTCTCCTAGGTGCGTCAGAAGGGCTTCCGGTTGGCCAATGCGACGGCCCCGTGTCCGTGCCAGCGCGCGCAGGGGTGGCCAAGGACCTGGCCATGGTAAAGGAGGAAGATTGCAGGGTCCTTTTTGCAAAGCCTAACCCTTTAGGAATAGTGCTTTGGACTACGGGTGGATTTGCCTTTAGCGCGGGGGCATTTTTTCTTAAACGCCTGGGCGCACGCGGGTTTCCCCCGCGTGGGCCGTCTTGCGCGTCGCGTGGGCCATGTCACGTGGGCCATGGGAGCGTGCGATTTGGGCCGCGCGCTGCATGTTTGTGGGCCACGCCGAGGAAATGAGTTTTCCTTTTCTAATAAATTAAGTAATGGTTTTACAATTTACTTTCTAAGCTAAACTTTGATATTTAATAGCGATTCATGTAGATGTCCAAAAAATTATGAAACCACTTTAGTTAAGTTCCTTAATTCAAGATCTATCTGACTGTATAATTAGTTTATATGTTTCTGAGATGATGCCAAGATATATTAAATTGATTGGAAAGGCTTAATATTATTAGGATAATATTCATAGGAATTTTGGTGGTGTAGTAGCTTTGATCGTGAAATTTTCATAGTAGCTTTGTTGTATCATCATTTGCTTGCTGTAAATTTTGTAGCATTAGATTAGACTATTTCATATGGTAGCGAAATAGCCATTAAAATAAATATAAATAAAAAGCATAATATCGGCTTGTAAAATGAAGCACTTGCAAAATGAGTTGATATCTTGCTTGATGGAGATGATAGATAGCTTGTTACCTTGGTCATTAGAGCTATCTTTGTAGCATAGCATGTGTGGTGCATTTTAGGAGTTGTTGTTGCCTAAATACTAGATGTTGCATCATTATCACATGCATGTAGAGAATGACCTGGTGGAGTTCATGACCGTCGACGATCAGAAGTACGAGGAGATCGTCGAAGAGTATGAGGAGGAGATATTCATGCCGGAGGAATTCCAGGAGCCGCCCGTGACTAACACCACTGACGCAGCACCTGCCCAAGGCAAGCCCCGGTGTATAACCCGTATTTTTTATTTTATATATATATATATATATATATATATATATATATATATATATATATATATATATATATATATATATATATATATATATATATATATATATATATATATATATATATATATATATATATATATATATAACGTTGCAGGAATTTTATGATACCCACTAGTGCAGGATCGCGTAGTTACTTTGCTTAGGTTTATCAGTAGCGTGGGTAACATGTCGTTACTCACAACAGGTGATTATTATTATCATAAATCTCAAAATGAAATGGTGAAAAGGAAATGGTGACCGGGTAGGGATGTGGTATGGGTATTGGTGGGTGCAACAGGTTGTGTCCCGTGGCCACAAGGCATTGCTTGGTTGCATTGTTTTCCCTGTCCATGTCGATTAAGGACCGTTCGTTGCATGGACCCTGGTCAAGTCACAAACTTATTATCCCGAGCACATACTTGCTTATGGGAGGGGAAAGGCTTGTTACTCTTTTATCATGGGCTCTGACTCTTTCCAGACCGACTGATTGGAGGCGGGGATAGGTGGAGGTCTAAGCACCACTTTGAGGCCGGGCCTCAAGTGTGGGGGCTTGGAGTCCAAGTTTGGACGGAGACTTGGAACCCTTAACAGGAGTGGAACAGGTTGATCTCGCTTGTGCCTAGGGTGCAAGCGAGGCTTGTGTTTTTTGGGGTATCCAGCTAGGCACATTAATTCGTGAATCGCCGTTTCTACGTGACGGTACTACTTGACTACGTTCTAGCACCGTAGTAAGAACTAGCATATGAAAGATGGAAAAAATGGCTCTAATTGTTTAACCCTTGCTTGAATATAGAATAGGTGCTTACATAGAATATTGGATAATGAATAAAACATGGTTGCTAATAATCTAAGGACACACTCTTAGTATTGCTTTCCACAAACAAGAAACCCACAAGCCGTAAAGCCTATCATATTCCTTGAGAGTCAGGAAATATATCCCCTAGTCGGGTAAGTCTTACGAGTACATTATGTACTCGTGGTTTATTTTGCCCTTGTTGCAGTGCACCTTGAGAAGTTAGGCCTTGTGTGAAGGATTCTTCTGGTGGGCACAGACGGATCCTTATATCGTACCGCTAGATGTTTATTTTATTTTTGCTGTTTAAATTATCACACTCTGAACTCTAGTATTGTAATAAATGATTTCTGAGACTCTATGTTATATGAAATGAACTAACTATTGTAAGCTTGTACTCATTATTGGGTCTTGGATGTAAAATGTGGATTGTTCGAGTTCTCTCGTTGGGTGTGCTCGATGGAACTGCTTGATTTAGCTCCCTTTCGGGGTAGTTAGTGTCTAGTGGAAGACAAGTGCCTTCGAAAGCATGTTAAATCGGGTGGTTCTGCCACAGGTGGTACCAGAGCTAATAATGAGTTTACAAGCTTAATCACCTTTTCAAAGGACTTAAAAATTTGAGCAACAAAAGATTTGTGAAAAATATGATACAGTAAAGTTGACGTAAATAAGTATAAGCCCTAGCAATATGGTTTACCTAGGATAGTGGCACTGGTTTACCTAACCATTTTCTACAGGTACACTAACTTATGCTACGTAAGAAAGCGCTAGTGTTCGGAAGTGAGTGTACGATGTGCCAAAAATTCAAGCGAGTGTCGCTATATTCCGGCTTGAGTGAACACATAGGTCGATGCATGCATCATGAAAAGAAAATCGGTTAAGCTAAAAACCCCCTTTACGTATAATTTTGGATAGTAACATGGTAGAATAAGAACTAAAAACAAATGCTTCAACTTTAATGAAGGCCTTATCATTTTCTAAGTCTCACATTCTTAATCTGGAGGGTGCCCCTAATGGTTGGTTCATATTTGTTATAGATAAACCTGAGGTTCGGTCATGGGGGCATTGGGTCCAGTCATGGGAGCACCAGCGTTGGAGCGGGCCGTGACCCTGTGGACCATGGTGAAAATGGTCATGACAACGCCAATGGGGAGAGCCACGAGGCCCCACTCTTGGCCCCTCCTCCGTCGCCACCGCCACCACCACCTCTGATGACTCCTGCGGAGAGATGGCGGAGGTGTTGGTTGCACGACGTGAGACAGCCCGTGCCCTGGAGATGATGGCATAGGCTATCGGTGGTCTCACCCGTGGAGGCCCCGGTGGCAATGGCAGGAACGGGGGCGGTGCCCACGGTCTTGAGAAGCCCTGTTCCTACTAGGACTTCTTAAAGACCAACCCACCCATGTTCACGCTGATTGCGGAGCCTCTAGACACGAAGCATTGGCTTCGTGTGCTGGAGCAGAAGTTTCTGCTGCTCACAGTGACCGATGAGTAGAAGGTGCGCTTTGCCGCACAACAGCTTTTGGGATCTACTAGCACATGGTGGGATACTTCCAATGCCATGCAGCCAATGGGTCATCATGTGACTTGGCAGGAGTTCACCACTGCCTTTCGAGAGTACTACATTCCTATGGGGGTTCTGAATAGGAAGTTGTCTGAGTTCTTGGACCTGAAGCAGGGAGGCATGACCATGATGGAGTATGCCAACAAATTTAACCATCTCGCATAGTATGTAGGGACTCATGTAGACACAGATGAGAAGAAGAGGGACCATTTCTACGGCGGCCTCTCTTGCATTTTGCAGAAAGCAGCTATATACTAGGAACTACCAAACTTTTGGTACATTGATGAATGCTACCATTGCTATGGAGGGACTGCAGCGTGACACTCAAGCTGAGTGGAAGCGCAAGCGGGGGATTTCTGGGTCTTCTAGTCACCCACAGGCTCAGAAGATGCAGGTTGTCAAGAGGATGTCCTACCATTCCCCAGGTGGATAGCCATCTCGACAGCCTCAGCAGACTCATCAAACACCGCTGACTCAGTATCGTGCACCTACTCAGTAGGTGCAGCAGCCACAGGGACAACAGTTTCCACCTCGTCAGGGGCAGATGGTCAAGTCTACTACTTGTTTGAAGTGTGGCAAGGAGGGCCACTTTGCTTGGGAGTGTCCCAAAAACCGTCCGGCTCAATCTGCCTAGCCATTCGCCAACTCTCGCCTGATCAAGAGGACGGTTATTAAGAAGAAAGTGCCAGTGAGTCGCTCGGGGTAGGTTAACTACACTGAGGCTGAGGAGATCTTTCAAAGTCAGCTGGTGATGGCTAGTATGTTTACCATTGAGTCCCCATCAGCATTTATGTTATTTGATTCTAGAGCATCACATTCATTCATGAGGATGGGGTTTACAAAAAAGCATAATATATCTATTATGGCTATCCCTATGGCCTATAGAATCAGCACTCCGGGTGCGTAGATGTTTATTAACACCTGAACGGAAACCGTTAGTTTAGTGCTAGCCACTCACACATACCATCTTCGGTTCATGGTATTGCCAGGGCATGGCATTGATGCAATTCTATGCATGAATTGGTTGAATGTTTATGGGGTAGTCTTAGATCTTAAGGGGAGAGTTGTTGAGTTATGACTTCCATCTTCTGAAGATAGAATGTGTCTCCTTATGCCCTCCGATTCCGCTTCACCAGTCACTGCAAATGTGGAAGCTTCTCCTGATCTTGCCTCTATTCCCGTGGTCAGTGAGTTTCCAGATATCTTTCCTAATGATTTGCCTAGGTTACCACTAGATAGAGATGTGGAGTTCACCATTGAGTTAGAGCCTGGCCCTGCTCCTATTTCACGACATCCTTACCACATGGCCCCAAAAGAGTTAGCTGAAATGAAGAAACAGTTGAAAGAATTATTAGACAAAGGATTCATCCATCCCAGCTCTTCTCCATGGGGTTGTCCAGCCATTTTTGTGAAGAAGGATGGTACTCTTCAGATGTGTGTAGATTACCACCCTCTCAACGCGGTAACCATTAAGAACAAGTACCCTTGCCTCATATTGATGCTTTGTTCGATCAGTTGGCAGGTGCAAAAGTGTTCTCTAAGATTGATCTTCGGTTGGGTTATCACCAGATAAAAATCTGGCTACAGGACATACCAAAGATAGCTTTCTCTACTAGGTATGGGCTGTATGAGTACCTAGTCATGTCCTTCGGTCTCAATAATGCTCCTGTATTTTTTATGTATATTATGAATTCAGTCTTCATGCTGGAGTTGGATAAGTTTGTGATGGTGTTCATCGATGATATCTTGATATATTCCAAGAATGAAGAAGAGCATGCACAACATATTCACATCATCCTGACCCGAATGCGAGAACCCAAGTTGTATGCCAAGTTCAGCAAGTTTGAGTTTTGGTTGGATCGAGTGCAGTTTTTGGGACATGTTCTAACCCCCGAAGGTGTATCTATAGATCCTAGCAAGGTACGGGATGTGCTATGTTAGAAATCCCCAGAATCAGTGCATCAGATTTGTCAGTTTCTTGGTCTTGCCGGTTACTATCGACGTTTCATTCCTAATTTCTCTAAAATAGCTCATCCAATGACCAAGTTGCATCAGAAGGATGTCAAGTTTGTGTGGAGTCCGGGCTGTGAAGAAGCTTTTCAAGCTCTGAAGAAGTTTCTTACCTTTGCTCCTATTCTCGCTCAACTTGATATTGAGAAGCCATTTGATGTTTATTGTGATACCTCCAGGACTGGGTTTGGTTGTGTGCTTATGCAGGATGGGCGTGTGATAGCGTATGCTTCACGCCAACTGAAAAAGCACGAGGTGAATTATCCAACCCATGATTTAGAGCTGGCTGCAGTGGTGCACGCTCTAAAAATTTGGAGACATTATCTGTTGGGGAACAAAGTGCATATTTTTACGGACCATAAGAGCCTCAGATATATTTTTACTCAACCCGAGTTAAATCTGAGGCAAAGGAGATGGCATGAGCTGATCAAGGATTATAACTTAGAGGTCCATTACCATCTTGGAAAAGCCAATGTGGTGGCTAATGCATTGAGCCGTAAGTCACATTTGTCCAATGAAGAGCCTTTGCCCCATTCTCACTCTGCAGTTTTAGCACATATTACTCTAGTCTCAGAGTTACTTGAGCAAATTGTTACTGAGCAAAGGCAGGATGAATCGGAGATTCCCCATATCAAGAAGTTGATGGCCGAAGGGCGTGGTCCGTATTATAGTATTGATGAGCAAGGTGTGGTGAAGTACAAGCACCGGTTCATGGTCCCCAAGAGTGATGAGCTTAGAAGAAAAATTTTGGATGAGGCCCACAACTCCAAGCTGTCCATTCACACTAGGAGCAACAAAATGTACCATGATTTGCGCCGTGTGTATTGGTGGCCAAATATGAAGCAGGACATCACCAAGTATATTGTAGAATGTGACATTTATGGAAGGGTTAAGGCAGACCATCTGTGTACACCGAGTTTTCTGCAGCCTTTGCCGATTTCGGTCTGAAAATGGGAGGATATTACCATGGATTTTATTACAGGTTTGCCCCGCATAGCCAAAGGATATGAATCTATTTGGGTCATTATGGGTCGTCTCACAAAAGTCTGCCCATTTTCTTCCAGTGGATGCAAGATATATGGCCACGCAGTATGCTAAGCTGTATTTTGATCGCATTGTAACCCTCCATGGAGTTCCTCTTATTATTGTTTCTGATCGTGGGTCAGTTTTCATGTTGTGTTTTTGGACGCAGCTCTAGAAATTCCTTAGTACTAGCCTTCTCAGGAGTTCAGCTTATCATCCTCAAACCGATGGTCAGACAGAAAGGGTAAACCAAGTGCTTGAGGATATGTAGAGAGCTTGTGTCATCTCTTTTCCTGAGAAGTGGGATGAATGCTTGAAATTGGCGGAGTTTTCTTATAATAATAGCTATCAAGAAATCATTCAGATGACCCCATTTGAGGCCCTATATGGCAAGAAATGCAGGATACCACTCAACTGGGTTGAAGTAGGAGACCGTGGTTACTTCGGGCCTGCCTTTCTCCTAGAAGCAAGAGAGAAAGTTGGAATTATTCGGAGTCACTTAAAGGCAGCTCAGAACCGATAGAAGACCTATGCGGACAGGAGAAGGAGGCCTTTGCAATTTGAAGTTGGTGAAAGGTGTGTGTCGCTTTGGTGTTCGTGAAAAACTAGCTCCTCGCTATGTTGGACCTTACAAGATTTTGGCCCAGCATGGTCCTATGGCTTATCGCATTTAGCTCCCAGATATATTGTCAGCCATCCACAATGTTTTTCATGTATCCCAGTTGAAAAAGTGTTTGCGAGTTCCCGATGAGGCAATAGAAATTGAAGGGCTTCCTCTCCAACCGGATCTTTCTTTCGTGGAGCATACCATAAAAATCTTGGATGAAAAAGAGAGAATGACTAGGAACAATGTGGTGAAATTCTACAAAGTACAATGGCAACATCATTCGAAAGATGAAGCGACATGGGAACTAGAGAGCTATATTTTGAAGCACTACCCTCATCTCCTTCCTAGCTCCTGAAGGTAATTGTTGTAGTTGAAATTTATTTTCTTACCCTTTTTTCCACACTAGGCACAGGAAGTCTCGGGTCAAGATTTTCTTTTAGGGGGGTAGAGATGTAACACCCTCAGTGTTACCGCACAAAACAACTCACCAAAGCATGTCATAAGCATCATGTCTATGTGATTTTGCATGCGTTGAAGTGCGTAGAACCATTTTAGTAACTTAAAATAATTAATAAAAATGTTAAATGGAAGTTGACGCAATAGTCCTTGTTATATCACTTACGGTTGAAAACGAATTTCTATTAAGCGAAAATGCTATAGAACATATATATGAACCCCAAATAAAGTTTGAAGTGCAAAATGTATTGGTGGTAATGCAACTTTTTGTTTTAGCAAAGTGGTATTGCTAGCTGGTGTTTCTAGTAGCTTGGAAATTGAGCTTGCAACAAAATCAGTCTAAGACTTAGAGTCATGTTCAAGTCTGAAAATAGGATGACAACGCGAAGTTCATGGATTTTTTTTTTCTGTGAGATCGAGTTTAGGAAGGGTGTCGTGTTTTAGCTCCTGTCGATAGCCTGATGTACCTTGTGTAGTATGGTTTAGGTGGTCGAGCTCCTTTTGCTTCAAGCTAGTATTTTCATGTGCTTTAAATTTCATGCACAACACGTTCCGGGTATGCTCACTGGTCGCGCGCGGTCGCCGCTTGTGGGCGTCCTGCACTGCGTCTGGCCCTGCTTTGCTTGCTGTGTCATGAGTGGCCGACTGAGCCGCTTCGGCCTAGCCGCTGCGTGGGCCCGCTGTAGCCGTTGCCCTCCCTCTGCTCGTGCGGTGCCACGGCTGCTGCCGTGGTCGTCACGCGGCACGTCAGCGCTCGACGCTGCCGCTGCTGCCCACCGTTGCTACGCCACTGCTACTGCTGACTCCTCTTGGCTGCATGCGTGTGCGCATGCGCCTGTCCGCGTTGCCCCGCTGTCTCCGCCCCATGCTACGCAGGGGTGGCCAGGGACCTAGCCGTGGTAAAGGATGAAGATTGCAGGGTCCTTTTTGCATAGCCTAACCCTTTAGGAATAGTGCTTTGGATGGCGGGTGGATTTGCCTTTAGCGTGGGGGTGTTTTTGCTTAAACGTCTGGGCGCACGTGGGTTTCCCCCACGTGGGCTGTCTTGCGCATCGCGTAGGCTGCGGAAGCACACGCGCTGCACGCGATTTGGGCTGCGCCTGCATGTTTGTGGGCCATGCTGAGGAAATGAGTTTTCCTTTTTCTAATAAATTAAGTAATGGTTTTACAGTGTACTTTCTGAGCTAAACTGTGATATTTAATAGCAATTTGTGTAGATGTCCAAAAATTATGAAACCACTTTAGTTAAGTTCCTTAATTCTTGATCTATCTGACTGTATAATTAGTTTATATGTTTCTAAGATGGTTGTGGGGGTATAAACCCGTATACCCTCATGGCTCCACATGGGCCGCGCTAGACAAGGTGGCCCAACTTGCCAGAAAGGGCCACATGGATCTCCGAACTGCTCGGCGAACCCTGCGGAGCAAGCAGAGACTACTTGCTGGTCAAGGAAACCTAGTCGGTTAGGATAGATATCATGTCCTCCATGGATACAATAGTTGTAACTTATTGTAACTAGATTCCTAAGGTCTGTAACCTTGCCCCCATACTATATAAGGCGGGCAAGGATCCCCCTCAAAACACACTATCATCACGTATCAATACAATCCACAGAGACGCAGGACGTATGGTATTACGCAGTTCACAGCCCGACCCTGGATAAACCCTATGTTCATCTTACGTCACCATCTAGTTCGTTGTCTTGCACACCTCCACCGATAATCTACTACTGTGGGCATACCCCTCTGTAGACTGCCGACCACATCTCATCGATAGTGGCGTGCCAGGTAGGAGGTGTGCATGCAGACTCCATGGTGAGCTAGATGTTCAACTTCCCTGCTTCCATGGTCCTTCCGGCAGGCCTAACGTTCAGGATCGAGACGTTCACCTGGACCACCGGCGCTGATGGCCCCGCTAAACTCATCGAGGCGGTGCAGGCTCCTCCTGCACTGACCAAATCTACATCAACAATGACGGATTTGATCTCGGGACTAGTCTTGGGGTCACCTCCTCCAACCACCCCCATCTGCTTCCCCACTATCAAGGGAGGCGTCTTGACAATACCGATCTGGTGAGTCTATCGATTGGGTTACCACGGGCTTGGCTGAAACCCGAACCTTAGTAGATTCGATCAGAGATCGATCTGCTGAGGATCGCCGTTCCTGACCTGCTCGGGCTAGCCGCCAAAGGCGTCTTGACCCTGATCTCATGATCACAGTGACTCTAGGGGGGCGGATGGTTTGTTACCGACTAGTACCCGCAACTGGCCTGAGGTCAGGGGATTACGAATCCCTAATGGAGCACTCCTCCAACACCTACCCATACGAGTTGGAGAACACGGCATCTGAGTACACTGCCCGCATACCACACCTGCTCGTGGATCTCGCTGAGCGCGACCACGTTTCAAATCTCTGTCTGATAGACCTGCCTGAACCAGACCACCCTGCGCCTGCTATTAATGTGGTAGAGATTAGGCAGATTAGAGAGGATTCCCTCTCTATAATCCTAGAAGAAAGTACCGGGTCTACCGAATCTCACGGGATTAACTATATCCACACCCTCATAGATCCATATGGGCAGGAGTTCCTAGCTTTTCCACCCGGTTTTGGAGGCGCCATCTTCGCCGTTAGCAACGATGAGCCCCCTCGCGATGGGAGACCGATCAAGAGAGGGTCACTCGGGAGGAAAGAAACACCGATCATAGGGCTCGGAGAGTCAACCTAGAGAATGCCGAAGAGGATGCAGTTGACGTAGGCACGGGTGGCCAACGCGATATCTACCGCAATTTGGCTGACGCATTCGACATGTGCGACAACCAGCAAGTTTTCAATACGTCGAGCGCCAACATTGCCTTAACCATGAACGGACTAAATAAGTTTCCTAAATCCCCGACACTCGACGCTTTCAAGGCTTATTTAAAGGTAGTCATAGTCTAGGTCAACAAGAGGCGTACACCCGCTCCATCAGCATCCACCACCCGAAGTCATCGACAACGAGGTTCCTAGCAACAGGGAGGTCCCTATCTTTACCAGGGCCACAACATGAACTATGAGGTGCACCGTCCTAGAGATCAAGGTGGAAGATGCAATGCTGACCAGTGAGGTGAGCATTGTGCTAATCAAGGGGGCGAATGCAACCAACAAGGCGGGCGTTGCGCACGTCATGGAGGCAAGCGTGCTGCAAACCACGGTGGCGGTCGTGGCAGATAACACAGTGACGACTAGGAAGTGGAGCAGCCTGCAGGCGACCTCCGTGACCTTCTCAGCGCCAACTTGAATTTGAGGGATCACATTGAGAACAACCGAGATGAGCGACATGCATCTGAGATGCAGCGTAGGCGGGAATATGATGAAGCACATGGCACACCCGGCCGTGGCTACGCACCACGTGCCAGCTATATCCTCGGCCTCTGGCCATTCACTAATCGGCTACGTGCCGTTGTTTGGCCAAGAAATTTCAAGCTCCATGATTTGGATACCTACGATAGGAAGGCCAATCTCGAACAGTGGATAACACTGTACGAAATCGCTGTCCGAGCAGCACACGGTGATGAAGACGTGATGGCCAATTACTTGCCTATGGTCATCAACCAGTCTACGAACCAGTGGCTCCTCAGCCTAAGGGAAGGCTCCATCGACACCTGGGCTCAGCTCAGGAGGGCTTTCATTGACAACTACATGACCACTTGTCAGCAGCCCGGCACTAAGTACGATTTGGAGAAAGTCAGAGAATATTCAAACAAACTGTTGCACAACTACATCCGCCGCTTCTCGAGAATGCGGATATCCATCCCTAACATCAACAGTGATGAAACTATCTCCGCATTCATCAGAGGCTTCCGCCACCATGATGCTCTTAGGACCAAGCTGCTCTGCAAGAGGCCCGACTCAGTCCAGGACCTGCTCACGGTGGCAAAGAAGTCGGCAGACGCTGACAAGGTCGACCAGTAGATCAAGGAAGATGTTGGTCGGGCTCCTCGACCTGACTAGCAAAATCACCATCCTGACGACTGGCACGATGATCGGCACCACGACGACTGCCGCGATGTTTGGCGCAACGACAACCGCGACCACCACAATGATAATCGTGATCGGCGTTGGCAAGACGACTTTAGGGGGCGACAGAGCCGCAACCAACCAACTGACAACGCCGTGAACACCATCAAGCTAGTGCCCAATTGCAACTACAAGGATGCCTACCCCAATGTCCTTCAGGATCCCTGCCCAGCTCACTCAGACTCCGGCTATACAATGGGGAACTATGGGGGTCTGAAGTCCATCTACCACTCAGACGCCTGCAAAAGGCAGCGCGACGGTGACAAAGACGGCGAGAAAGACGACCGTCGGGATGACAAGAGGCCTGATGAGGAGGACAAAACCAAAGAAGAACGTGATAAGGACCCTCATCACGCCTACAAGGATCCTTATAGAAGCATCCACAACATCTTTGGTGGGAAGGTTTCCCTAGAGAACAGGCGACAGAGGAAGCTTACCGCCTGATCTGTCATGACCCTCAACAACTCTAACGAAAAGGTTGCCGACCCCAAGTATCAAAACTAGTCGCACCAGCCCATTACGTTCAGCAGAGCTGACTAGTGGGCCAACATTCTAGAGCCAGGGCATTTTCCCCTTGTTTTGGACCTTGTCATCAGGAACGTATGGTTCGAGAAGGTGCTCATCGATGGTGGCAGAACCCTCGACTTCCTCTTTCGCAACACCCTAACCGAGTTAGACATTAAGTTAGAAGACCTTAAGCCTTATGACACACCTTTCTAGGGGTGCTCCCGGGGCAAACCTCTCAACCCTTGGGCCAGATCACGCTGCCAGTCTAGTTCAGCACCACCGACCACTTCCGTATCGACTACGTCAACTTAATCATCATGGACTTTGAAGGAACATACCACGCCATACTTGGCCGACCAGCTCTGGCCAAGTTTATGGCGATACCGCACTACGTCTACCTGCTCCTAA
This sequence comes from Saccharum hybrid cultivar R570, assembly GCA_038087645.1. NCBI lineage: Eukaryota > Viridiplantae > Streptophyta > Magnoliopsida > Poales > Poaceae > Saccharum > Saccharum hybrid cultivar. Next base: position 8,783,452 of record JAQSUU010000043.1, on the reverse strand, counting down.
AGATGCCAACCGAGAAGGGCGTACTCTCCCTCAGGGGTAATGTGCTCATCGCTTACAACCACGAGAAGAAGGGTTATGCAACTGCTGAAGCCCTTGAGCTCTCGATCCGCATGCAGCAGTCCATCGCCGACGCCAAGAAGATCCCTCCCGCCAATCTGGAGATTCCAAGCAAGGAAGCCACCTGTGCTGCTGCAAAGTCTAAGAATACCAAGGGGGTGGAATTGGTCCTGGGCGACAAGACCAAGACGGCTCGCATCGGAGCCGCCCTAGAGCCCAAATAGGAAGACACACTCATTAGCTTCTTGAGGGAGAACTTCAGTGTGTTTGCATGGAAAAATGCAGACATGCCCGAAGTACCTCAGGAGTTGATCAAGCACTCCTTGGATGTTTCGAAGACCACCAAGACAATCAAACAGAAGCTACGATAGTTCGCACGGGATAAAAAGGAGGCAATTAGGGTAGAAGTAAATCGGCTCTTAGCTGTCGGCTTTATCAAAGAGGTGTATCACCCGGAGTGGCTTGCCAAATCGGTTCTTGGAAGAAAAAAGAATAATAAATGGAGGATGTGCGTTGATTACACCGATCTCAACAAACACTTCCCTAAGGACCCCTTTGGCCTACCTCGTATAGATGAGGTCATAGATTCTACCGCTGGCTGTGAGCTCTTATCTTTCCTAGATTGTTACTCTGGCTACCATCAAATCTCTCTAAGAGAGGAGGACCAGATCAAGACGTCATTTATCACGCCCTTTGGTGCTTACTGCTACACGACCATGTCGTTTGGGCTAAAAAAACACTGGTGCAATGTATCAACGAGCCATCCAGCAGTGCCTCAAGGACTAGATCATAGATTAGCTCATTAAGGCATACATTGAGATGTGGTGGTGAAGACCAAAGTGGCCTCTACCTTGGTTGATGACCTCGACCAGACCTTTAAGGCACTCGATAAGTTTCAATGAAAACTGAATCCCAACAAGTGCATATTTGGCGTGCCATCTGGCATACTGCTCAGCAACATAGTTAGCCATGATGGAATATGGCCTAACCCAGAGAAAGTCAAAGTTATCATGAAGATAAAACTGCCCAAGTGCGTCAAGGACATTCAGAAGCTAACCGGGTGCATGGTGCTCTAAGTCGATTCATATCGTGGCTCGACGAAAAGGGTTTGCCATTCTTCAAGCTCCTCAAGGCAAAGTAGAAGTTCGAGTGGTCAGAGAAAGCTGACACTGCTTTTGCAGAGCTCAACCAGTTTCTCACATCTCCTCCAGTCTTGACGGTGCCCAAGGAAGGCAAGACTTTGCTGCTCTACATTGCGACAACCAATCAGGTAGTCAGCACTGCCATCTTCATCGAGCGTGAGGAGGTCGGGCAAGTGTACGAGGTCCAGCGACTAGTATACTTTATCAGTGAGGTACTCAATGAGTCCAAGACCCGTTACCCCTAGGTCTAGAAGCTGCACATTTATTTTGATACTTACCCCATTGAAGTGGTCACTGAGTTTCCGCTGGGGGACATCTTGCACAATAAAGACGCCAATGGGCGCATTATCAAGTGGGCATTGGAGCTTAGCCCATATTCGCTGGAATGTCGAAGCCACGTGACTATCAAGTCATAGGCGCTGGTCGACTTCATTGTCGAATGGATAGATATGAATACACCCGTCGCTGACAGCTCCTCCGAGCACTGGAAGATGTATTTCGATGGCTCCCTCAATATCAACGGTGCCGGGGCAGGGGTGCACTTCATCTCGCCATCTGGGGATAGGCTGAGCTATGTCCTTTGGATCCACTTCAAGGCCTCCAATAACGCCGCCGAGTATGAGGCAGCTCTGCATGGCCTCCACATCACCGTTGATCTTGGCATAAAAAGGCTCATGATGTTTGGTGATTCTGCTCTTGTCATAAACCAGGTGAACAAGGAATTGGACTATACCAGCGAAAGGATGGATGCTTACTACACGTAGATCAGAAAGCTAGAGAACAAATTCTATGGCCTAGAGTTTCATCATGTGGTCTGGGCTGACAATGAGGCAGCTGATAAGCTGTCGAAGCTAGGATCAACCTAGGCAGTGATCCCCCATGGAGTTTCATTCATGACCTTGTTAAGCCATCCATCAAGGAAGAAGAGAAGCCTATGGCTGAACAGCCATCTGCAAACCAGCTAGTCGCTGCGATTCTGACCACCGGCACCAACTAGAAAGAGCCATTCATCAGGTATCTCACCTCTATAGAGGTTCCCAAAGACAAGACCGAGATGGAACGCCTCATACGACATAGCAAGCATTATGTGCTGGTCGAGGGGAAGCTTATGTGCAAGAGCACGAAGGAAGAATTGTTACAAAAATATGTGTCCTAGGAACATGGAGTGAAGATTTTGGAAGAGATCCATGCTGGCACTTGTGGCAACCATGCTGCTTCACGCACACTAGTCGGCAAGACTTTCTGGGCAGGTTTCTATTGGCCCTCAGCCGTCACCGTTGCCGAGAAGCTGGTTCGGCATTGTAAGGGGTGCCAGTTCTTCGCCAAGTAGACTCACATTCCAGCCCATGAACTCTAGACCATTCTAGTGTCCTGGCCTTTTGCATGCCGGGGACTAGATATGATCGGGCCTTTCAAGCCGGCTCAAGGAGGTTTCCGCTGGGTTTACATCATTATCGACAAATTTTCCAAATGAATTGAGTATAAGCCCTTAGTCTCGAGGATTGCGAAGAAGGCAGCTGAGCTGCTCGACGAAATTATCCACCGCTTTGGCCTGCCTAATAGCATCATCACTGACCTGGGGTCTATGTTCACCGGTAACGATTTCTGGAACTTCTGCGATGATAGAGGCATAGTTGTCAAGTACATTTCGGTGGCGCACCCAAGGGCTAACGGTATGATCCTTGATGCATTAAAGAAAAGATTGTACAGGGCAAATGATAAGCATCCTGGGAGATGGTTAAAGGAGCTGCCAGCCGTGGTCTAGGGACTGAGAACCCAACTCGGTCGCAATACCGGTGTTTCCCCGTACTTCATGGTCTTCGGCTCTGAGGCCATGCTGCCTGATGACATTGCTTTCCAATCACCAAGGGTCAAGAATCATGAAGAGGAGAGGTCGAATGAAGCCAGAGAGCTCAAGGTTAATTGCGCCGAGGAACAGTGCCTTGACACCTGTGCACGCATGGCTCAATATTTGGAAGGCTTGCGCAGGTAGTATAACTGCAATGTCAAGGACAGATTCTTCATGGTCGGCAATTTGGTTCTACGAAGGCAGCAGAAGACAGAATGATTGCATAAGTTAGTGTCACATTGGGAGGGCCCTTACATGGTCAAGGCGGTCACTAGGCCTACCTCTTATAGGTTGTGTGATCTTGACGGAGTCGACATCCCAAATCCATGGCATATTGACCACCTTAGGCCCTTCTACGCTTGATCCACTACTAAGAAAGATATGTACTCTTTTTGTACTTCAAATATTCAATAAATGTTTCATCGTGCTTTTGTTGCCATCTCTTTTGTGCATCGCCATATCTCCTAAATTTCTATTAAGTGGTCTGCTGACCAGTTTTTTCTCCTACATGAGTTTCCCAGAGCCGGCACTGTCTCTGATTTCTCCCCACACATGCATGAGATCCGTTCACTATGTTCCGGGTGATCGGCAGTAGTCCCCTGCCACGGTCGGCAATCTTACACGTGCCTAGGCTCTGTGCCTCATGCTCCAGACTACTGGTCGGACATGGGCTGGAGTGACTCTAGGACAGAATTACTACTCACGCTTACCATAAAACACGATAAAAAACATAGTTTTCATTACTAAAATCACGATTACGTATTATACAGAGATATAATATCTGGTTCGCATGAGCACCAAGTGCTCCACTATAACTTAATGTTTTTACAAAAGCACTGAGTGCTTCATCACAACTTAAACTGCGGACACAAGTTTTTTCTAGTTCTAACCTACTGACTGCTTTGTCTAGTCTCGCCACACAGGTCCACATCGGCTATCATCTTCGACGTCGTTTCCATTGAAGTAATCCTGAGCTGCTCGACCTTCCCTTGATCGGTGTTGTTGGACATGCCAGTCTCAAGCCTCTTCAGGTCCACTCTAGGGTAGTGTGACCGCACCACGCCTAACACGTGGGAGGCCATGTACTCGCCAGCGTCGTGGATGTATTGTTTGAACTAGGTCCAGGAGTTCTGGCACTTCTCGATGATGGCTTCTGGTCGGGCTGGTCGGTTGGTTGGCGCCTCTTCAAGTTCCATGCTGATCAAGTCTAGCATTGGCTTGATTCCTTGTTCCATCGCCTTGCACTTGGACGCCAAGTGGTCCTTCTCCTTTATCAGCGCCTCTAGGTGTGTCTTTGCATTTTGGCGTACGACTACACTCAAGCATAAGACCATGCTGAGCATGATGAATAATAGTGAAGGGAATCAACAACTGAGTTGTCGATAACTTACTTGAGAAGTCCTTGTTTAGCTTGGTCACCTGCTCCTTTAGCTTGGTGTTCTCGCTGGTCAAGCGAGCAACCTCATCTTTGTGCGCCTTGTCGAGCTGGTCACTTTTCTCCACCAGCTCCTTGTTGCTTTCTGCTAGCCGAGCTAGCTTGTCAACAAGAAGCATCTTCTCTGCTTCTATGCCTACCAAGTAGAGCGTGGTTTGTCAACAAGTCGTAAGGAGAACAATGCATGAAGATTTTGTCATATACCTTTCTTTTCCTAGTCAAGGCGGTGGCGCTGCTCATCTACGCTGGCCTGCAACGCGTCCCGCTTATTCCGGGCCTACTATAGCATCTCTTGCAGACACAATACGTCCTCCTTTAGGGCTCTATTTTCTTCCACGGTTGGGGCAATAGTGTCGAAGCATCATTTTCGGTACTCCGATGTTTTCTCAATGCTCTACAACATAATGAAGGATTAGTGATAGTAATTTCAACAAAAGCCTAATAGGGTTGCATCGAGCTTCCAATGCTCTAATCTTTATTTGCCCCATCAGATCATCAATTGTTCGCTGTAGTTTGCGGATGGCCCGGTCTGAGTGGTCTTCTTTGTAGAACACCCACTCGTCGCCTCATTTCCTTGCAACACAAACGCATTGCGGCGCCACATTTTCTTCTTTTGGGCGAACGATTTCCTCAATCTCCGCCTCCTCCTCAACCACAGTGACTTTGACTTCCAGAGCCACTGTGGCAGGGTTCCTAGTGCTGCTCCTGTCAACCACTACAATGCTCGTTATACTGCGTAAGGCAGCACTAGGCTCCTTGGCAGTGGGTGCGGTCTCTTCATGCTGCTGCTCTATGGTGTGTTGGTTGGCGGTGCCACTGGACCTGGCATGCTCCTCTGCAGCGTGGCTGCTTCCCCAACTAATGGCGGTTGGCTGCCAGTGGGGTGCTCCACGTCTTCTTTGGACTCCGACCTACAACAGCCTAATAAGCTACTGCTTTAGGACAACAGCAAGGGGTTATAAAATTACTTACAATTCTTAATGCCTGAATACGGCCATGAACGACCAACCACTCTGGCTCCCACTCCCCGTAGCGTGGGTACCAGCCGCTTGGCTACTCCTCGCTTGCTTCATCCCGGTTTGAACACCCATGGGGACTGCCGAGCCAGTTCGCCCCGTGCTTGGTGCAGCCGTCTAGGCTGGCGTTGCCGCTCGGGGGAAGCGTCACTGCTCGGGGAGGCGTGGGCGCCCTTGGAGGTGTCGCTGTTTGAGGAGGTGTGGGTGCCCTTGGTGGCGTCGGCGCGCGGGGCGCATTCTGCGCCCTCTGTCGATGTGCCAGTGGCGTCTCATCCTCCTCTTCCTCGTCGTCGGTCAAGCCGGCCATGATTTTACGTCATTTCTGACTGCTCTCCTCATCATTAATGATCAAAGGACCCCTCATGCCTTGGGGGTCAGTGGACTTCCTCTTCTGGGAAGGCTCCTCTACTACTAGGTGCTTCCCAGCTGCTTTCCTCGTCACGCAGGGTTCCCGTGCATCCACGCCGGCCGGCCAGTCATTGGTGGGAACATCGGAGATGTACACTGTTGCTCGATCCTGGCCGCGGATCTTGCAAGCATAAGATTAAGCATTACGGTTGTAGACCAGCAACTATCAGATATGGAATTGAAACTGTGGGTGACTTTGGACATACCTGTGGTGGCAGCGCTGTCAATTTGTACGCCTTCATTGCGTTTGACAGTAGGCAGTATCCCGACAAGTCGAATAGTTGAGCCAACCACCAGTTCACCTCATCGCATGTGAGATTCCTTGTAGACTCGCTAGTGGGGTCATCTGACCCTGAGTACTCATACAGTGGATGCACCTGAACCTTGCAGGGTTACACCCACCTGTAGATGAAGTTCAATGCCACCGTTGGCCCGTCAAGTCGGTTCCTGTCAAACATCCCGAGCAGCTCTTCAACATACACCATTTCGGCGCTGGACGGCCTTACCGACCAGCTCTCCTGCTGCTCTGGGATCTAAGCGACATCATAGGTGACAAATGGCTCCTTCTCTTGCTGCACGTAAAACCATTTCTTGTACCAATCCCTTGTGGATGAACTTAGGGGTACATTCAGGTATTCAGCTTTTATCCCATCCCGTAGGTTCAGGTACGCTCCTCCAGCTATCTTGGATCCTCCCGCACCCCTTTCTTCTTGAGGTAGAAAAAGTGCCACCACAGATTGAAGTGGGGCTAGATGTCAAGATGACTCGCAAAGGGTGATAAAGACGGACACGGCAAGAACGGAGTTGGGGTGGAGATTGCAGATGCTAACTCTATAGTAATCGCAAAGTTTTCACAGAAAGGGATGACAATGATTTCCAAATTCACGCCAATAGAAATCTTCAAAGACAACAATTTCGCTAGGATGGGGGTCTGGATAGTTCTCACCAGTTGATGTCCTCTACCCACCGATTGTGGCCTCAGCCATCACGCCGGTGGTGACGAGCTTTGTGAGGGTGGCCTCCGTGCTCATCGATTTGTTCCACTCCACCACCATCAGCTGTGCTCTTGCTCCTTGGCCCTCGCTTGCCATCCTCCTCCTCTTCTTCAGTTGCAGAATGTGGCTGCGGTGTGCGGGGTGGTGTTAGAGCGGCTAGATCTGGCGGAGATGTGATGGTTGCAACTGTTGCGTATGTCTGGATCTAGGTTTTGGATTTACGGACACAGTGGCGATGGAACTAGCAGAGATGGCGGAGCGAGCGATGTGGAAGATGAACAGACATCAAGTGGATGCAGTGGGAGAAGTGGGGCACCGCCGCATGAGTATTTATAAGAGCAGAGTGACCCTTTGACTTCCAAGGTTTTTGGGTAACCACGCCCGATGCACAACTTTCGCTCCCTCAATCATTATCTCCAAGCGAGCCTTTACGTGGGCCTTAACTGTGATGGAGGACCCCAGAGCGGGCCTGTTTCACCATTTTTTATATACAGTTCGATTCTAGCGCGCTAGTGTATTTTGTGGCCCCACAGCAGAGCTGGGGACTGCTACGTGGTAGACCTATTTGGATGCATCAGTTTGATGCCCTTGTTGTCCACGGCTGAGCTGGGGACTGAATCTGTAGCAAAGCTATGGAGTGGGCCCGCAACTAAGTTGGGGGTCATCTCTCAGCGGAGCTGGGGGCTGCCGTATGGTAGAGCCATGTGTTGTTTCTATTTTAGGGCCCACAACTGAGTTAGGGGATGTCTCGCAACAGAGCTAGGAGTTGCCACATGGCAGAGCCATGATTTTTTATCCATAGCAGAGCTAGGGACTAGGCCCACAGCAAAGTTGGGGATTGTGCCATGACAGAGCCACGGTGCGTAATTCTCAACTAAGTTGGGGATGTTGCTCTTTGGACCCTGGCACCACGTGATCAAGTCACCTACTGTCAGGCTCGGAGACCAAGTGGGCACACTTCACCTTGCGGTGAATGTGCTTATTTAGTTTTGGATTATTTTCCTTTTGGACCTTGGCACCACGTGATCAAGTCACCTGCTGTCAGGCTCGGGGACTAAGTAGGCACACTTCACCTTGCGGTGAATGTGCTTAACTTTTTTACAAACATGATTTGCTACATAGTGCCAGAGGCGCGACCCCTACTGTAACATGACTAGATCCTGAGGATCACATCTCTTGACATTATGGCAGAGCCAATGGTGCCACGCATCATTAACTTTCCATAATGAAACTTAAGTGGGCACACTTCATCAAAGATGAACTATTTTTCTTTTTTCTCGGAGCACCATGCATTTTTCTGACAAGGCTTTTTTCGACAAGTGTGGTGGTCAGCTATCAACTGAACTGGTCAGAAGGGTGGGAATATTCCTTGGCAGACCACCCTTTTGGTCGGGTGCTTCAGGACTTCAAGCCTCACTGGTCGGAGAAGGTCAAGACGGCATGTTGCATCAAAATACATAGTGCTCGAAGACTAGCTATGGGAGTATAGACCCATATACCCTCATGGCTCCACATGAGCCACACCAGACAAGGTGGCCCAACTTGCCAGAAAGGGTCGGGTGGATCTCCGAACTGCTCGGCGAACCATGTGGAGCAAGCAGAGACTACTTGCTGGTCAAGGAAAACTAGTCAGTTAGGATAGATATTGTGTCCTCTATGGATACAATAGTTGTAACCGATTGTAACTAGATTCCTTAGATCTGTAACCTTGCCCCTCGTACTATATAAGGTGGGCAAGAACCCCCTCAAAACACATCATCATCATGTATCAATACAATCCACAGAGATGCATGACGTAGGGTATTACGCAGTTCGTGGCCCAAACCTGGATAAACCTTATGTTCATCTTGCGTCACCATCTAGTTCGTTATCTTGCGCACCTCCACCGATAATCTACTATCGTGGGCATACCCCTCGGTAGACTGCCGACCACATCTCATCGACAATGATGCCAAGATATATTAAATCGATTGGAAAGGCTTAATATTATTAGGATAATATTCATAGGAATTTTGGTGGCAAATTGGTAGTAGCTTTGATCGTGAAATTTTTACAGTAGCTTTGTTGTATCATCATGTGCTTGTTGTAAATTTTGTAGCATTAGATTAGACCATTTCATATGGTAGCGAAATAGCCATTAAAACGAATATAAATAAAAAGCATAATATCGGCCTGTAAAATGAAGCACTTGCAAAATGAGTTGATATCTTGCTTGATGGAGATGATAGATAGCTTGTTACCTTAGTCATTAGAGTTATCTTTGTAGCTTAGCATGTGTGGTGCATTTTAAGAGTTGATGTTGCCTAAATACTAAATGTTACATCATTATCGCATGCATGTAGAGAACGACCTGATGGAGTTCGTGACCGTCAATGATCAGGAGTACGAGGAGATTGTCAAAGAGTACGAGGAGAAGATCTTCATACCGGAGGAGTTCCAGGAGCCGCCCGTGACTGACACCACTAACACGGCACCTACCCAAGGCAAGCCCCGGTACATAACCCATATTTTTTATAATCATTATATATATATGTGGTGCATTTATGTTACAGGAATTTTATGATACCCACATGCATATATATATATATATATATATATATATATATATATATATATATATATATATATATATATATATACCTATGAGTCTTACTAGTGCAGGATCGCGTAGTTGCTTTACTTAGGTTTATCGGTAGCATGGGTAACATGTCATTACTCACAACAGGTGATTATGTAACACCCCAGGTGTTTGTCACTAGTTAAGCAGTGGGTTTGAGCTCAAACAGGACAAATTAAGTGTTGATAAAGATGTCAAGGTCAAACCTATGGAAACGAGCCCCAACCTAAACTTGGATATTGCACCTTTGCTTACCTATAGACCCTTTTCAAGATATATGCTTGGGTGGTGTGCTTGGAATATCTTCATGTGTCTCACATCAATACCCTTCTATATTGGGCACCGAAAAAGTTTCATGAAGTTTGAAATCAAAAAGTCACATGAAATGATAAGTTATATCCTTGTTGGAATGGTTTTACTAAGTGCTTGAATTGCACTATTAAGTGAATGGAAATATAGGTCATCAACCAAACCTTGCAACCATGCCAAAATGACTCTAGATGAACTCTACAACAAAAGTCATGAAAGGTTCATGTTGAGCGAATGCTAAGAAAATGCTCCAATGGATCAAAAAAGGATAATTTAAGCTTTATCATGATCCTACTTTGGTCAAAGTATAACAGTAGGTTCTATACCAGTTTTGAGGTTGGACCTTAAATGAAAGTTGTAGTTCATGTTATGTAGAAGAAACTTTGTTTTTGGACTAAGAACTAGATCAGCTTGGAAGTGAGTATAATCGGGGCACAAAGATTGAATCTGCTGCATTTTTTAGCACTTAGAAAACAAAGATTGAATCTGCTGCAGTTTTCAGCACTTAGAAATATTGTAAGTCTAGAAATTCATTGACATCGGCATTGGTGTCTCCCGTTCTCTGAAATTCATTAAGCACCTCAAGTTGACCCAAAAGTGAAAGCTGGAGTTTACATCTTGGTGAAGAGCATACAAAAAGTTGGGTTCAGTTTGACGAAGTTTTGACCACCGAAAGCGAGTTTCCGTGACTGCCGTCAAGGTGTTGACACTACTATTTTGGCATGCATTTATCTTCTAATATGTTTTGCTGATGGCTGAACCCCCTTAATGAAAAACGTAGAGCTTCGTGTGGGCTTTGATCTTCGTATTCGGCCCATGTCTTGATTCGGCCCAGATCCAGCCCAAAAGCGCCGCCCACCATGCCCCGTTCGTCACCCGCCACGTGCTTGACGTAATGGGCGCATGGCCACCATGCAGGGCAGCAGCGCCCCACCTCCCTGCTCCATGTAGACGCGTGTCCTAGCGCCTCTCCTCTCTTGAATGGACAACCGACCTTCCTCACTCGCCTCCCCACTCCCTCTGCCACCCCAACGCTTCTCTCCACTCTCTAGTCCGAGCAGCCACCATGAACAAGGGGTGGAGCTCCATGGCCGACCACCAACCAGCACCCTGCCGCCCCAACCAACTTTGTCCTCCTCTTCCTAGCCTCACGCTGCTCCTCTGTGTAATCTCCTCGATCGCACGGTCACCTGCAGGCAGCTACCGCTGGCGTGCCGGTCGCTGCATCTGACCGAGCTTGGCCAGGCGTGGGCCACAGCTGGCCGCGGCTAGGCCGGCCATCCCCTTCCCGCTGCCCCAAGGTCGCTTCCCCGCTGGAATCCCGGAAGCCCGACCACGTCCTCAAGCCGATGCTCTGCTTGATCTCCGTGAGATTGAATAAGGAGGACTCACGTGTAAATAGAAGCTCTTTCTTGGGTCCAGATGCGAATCTCGTGGCTCATGTGAATAGTGCCTTTTGGATCTATTTGTTTTAAATCGGCTAGGACTTTGAAAATGCATAGTAATTCATAGAAAATTCGTAAAATAGCAAATGTGAACTTTTTGGAATCCTTGTGAAATTTTTTATGTAGTAGATCTATAATATGGCATGTTTTAGTTTAAAATTTTAGCTACAAAAATAGATTTGTGCAGTAGGGTTTTAATGCTAGTTGAATTTGTTATTTTTCATAACTGCAGATCTAGGGCTCCAAATGAAGTGAATTTTTATGGCATGCTACTCATATGATGTTTGATGCGTGGTAAAAAATCCGTGGTCATTGGTTGCTTTATGAGTGAGTTATTGGTTTATCTTGCTCTCACATGATTTCTTGCTTCAGCATTGTGTATTTTCCATAGAGGTTGCTATGCTTATTCAAATGGCATGAAATTTGTACAATAGACTTTTGAGAATATGTATGAGCTATTGTAATTTTTGTAGAATTTATTATGCAATTTTTGGTATATGTTCATTATTTCACCTTGCTATCTAAATAAATTAAAAAATATATTAAAAGAATTTATTTGGTGGGGGACACTATGTTTTCTGGTGTTCGCTAGTCATGTGGGACATGTTAGTAAAGTTAGTTTTATTCAATTATATGTTTGCAACATAAGTTAATAATTATTTCTTGCAACTATTGGGTTCTGGATAGTTCTGGGAACTTTGTAAATAACACCATGTAAATGAAGTTTTATGAGAAACATGTTTATAACAAAGTTATAGATAATTCATGTATCTAGTTTTTGTTAAAATTTGGTGGTATTTGGCCTTGTGGTTTGTGAGTTATGCTTGTTCCAAGTTTGGTTCCAGAAATGGGTGTTCCCTGGAATCACTAGACCAGTTTCTGTAAATATGCATGATTCACTTGGTTAACTTGAGAATCATGCTAAGATGATTAAAGATGAATTGTAGAAAATTTCATAAGCTTTCCAGAATATCTTGTTGCATGGCTATTGGATTTGTATAACTTCAGTTATGATCCAAACATGCAGCTATTGTTTGCAGTCCAGAAATTGACAGATGCTAGTTATGGTTGTTTACTCCATGTGTTGCTAAGTGTGGCTTATGCCCTTGATGATGGTCAAGTTAAGATACTTGTGATCTTATTAAACTTGTGTTATGTTTGATGTGCTTGTCCTCTATAATTGGTTGTGTGATGTTAGTTAAATACATGTTGGTGCCTATGTCTTGCGTAATCTTGTGTTTACTTGAATGCTTATATGATGCATCTTGTGTTACCATTCATCATATTCATACACATACATCTTGCATCTCATTTAGGTATGCTAGATGCACCATGTGAAGGATGAGATGTTGGAGCCAAACCTGAAGACGGTGTTTGATGAACCTATTCTGAAGATGGAAGGACTAAGCAAGTGCTAGGATGGGAGATGCTCGCCAAGTGAGTGTCATCTGTCAAACACTAACCTAAGTGTTCGATCCCAGGCAAGCCCTGGAGCATTCTAAGCCTCCTACTTTATAAAAGCAATTGAGTATATATATGTTATATATGTATTGCTACATTAAGTTATAGGAGTTGATTGAAAACACTTGTTGCATATATACCTTTTCCTTGTCCCATAAATATGCCTAGAATCCTATTTTTGGTTCAGGATCAAAAGTATTGCTTAGCCATGCTTAGACCGATAGAAGTCGGATGATTTCCTGTCACCTGCGAGATATAGGTGGATACATGGTTATGGTTGGCTATAATTATTATCATAAAAAATAACCAAGTGTTGATGGATAAATGGAGACCGGGCGGAGTCTTATAGGGTTTTGGACTATAGTGATTTTGTATGTGTTGGTTAAGGACCGGCCGTTGCTCGTCTCTCTTGTCATATTGAACGCATGCCTCACATTTAGCTGGCTGAATAAGTCATTTCGACCGCGAAGCCAGTAGCACTATTCGGGCTAGGATCTATATGGGTGCGCGTATTGGTGCTGATGGGGGTATGACAGGGCACGAAGAGTGAGCCCAAGGGCAGGCGAGGCCTGATTTCTGGCAGTCGGGCGGTCCCTGGGTATTGTGGCTCTAGTTTGTCCCGCGACGTTTACCAAAATAATGTCACTGGTGACCTGTAGCTCACTTGATCGGTGAGTGTGGTTTGTGTGAGGAATAAATCACCAGCTAGTTAGGAATCGATTCAAATCGCCATCGCTCGTGGATAGTGAGCACTTGACTTGAGTTACAACATCATAGTAATGTTACTATGGAACACAATGATGGTTATGTTGATGATGTTGGAAATGCTAAACCTGAGATGGTAACCTTTGAAGTTAATGGTTAATCAAGTGATTGCTCTAGCATAGGTGCTTACTTAGATTAATTAGGTATAATTAAGTTGATGCTTATACTTTAAATGGTCCATATATGATAACTTATGCTCTTCTGCAAAACAAGTCCAGCTAGTCCACCTTATAAAAACCTTGCATACTCCTTGGTGTCATATTATTTCTAGTTTATGACGGGTAAGTCTAGTTGAGTACCCCTCGTACTCTGGGTTTATTCCCACTTGTTCCAGGTTGTGATGTATCATGGCTACTGCAAGAATTAGATGGCTCCTGTCGTAGTGGCAGAGTGTGATCATGGATATGATCCTTCTGAGTTATCTTGTCTCTAATGCTTTTATTGGAAGTTGACCTTGGTGCTGGCATGTATTTGAAATAAGGGTGATGTTGGTTTCAAACTACCTTGCTTCCGCTACTTTTGAACTCAATTTGTAATATTATGTCAAACTTAGATGTATGTTGAACTACTTACAAAATGGATGTAACATATGACTTGTTAGGTTGAACCACTATGATCTTGGCTTGTATGTTGGTTGGTTTGAAATTCCTCGCGATTTTATTGGACTACCAGAGTTATTTGGGTTCAAGTATGACAATTTGATCACTTTGGTGATTGATTTTATACTTGTGCTCTTATAATTTGGGTGGTTCCATTATAGATTATTATTATTATCATAAATCTCAAAATGAAATGGTGGAAAGGAAATGGTGATCAGGTAGGGATGTGGTATGGGTATTGATGGGTATAACAGGTTGTGTCCCGTGGCCACGGGGCATAGCTTGGTTGCACTATTTTCCCTGTCTATATCGATTAAGGACCGTCCATTGCATGGACTCTGGTCAAGTCACAGACTTATTATCCCGAGCACATACTTATTTATGGGAATAGGAAGGCTTGTTACTCTCTTATCATGGGCTCCGGCTCTTTCCAGACCGACTGATTGGAGGTGGGGATAGGTGGAGGTCTAAGCACCACTTTGAGGCCCGACCTTAAGTGTGGGGGCTTGAAGTCCAAGTTTAGACAGGGACCTAGAACCCTTGACAGGAGTGGAATGGGTTGGTCTCGCTTGTGCCTGGGGTGCAAGCGAGGCGTGTGTTTTTCGGGGTACCCAGCTAAGCACATTGATTCGCGAATCGCCATTTCTACGTGACGGTACGGCTTGACTACGCTTTGGCACCGTAGTAAGAACTGGCATATGAAAGATGGAAAAATAGCTCTGATTGCTCAACCCTTGCTTGAATATAGAACATGTGCTTACATAGAATGTTGGATAATGAATAAAACATGGCTGCTAATAATCTAAGGACACACTCTTAGTATTGCTTTCCGCAAATAAGAAACCCACAAGTCATAAAGCCTATCATATTCCTTGAGAGTCAGGAAATATATCCCCTAGTCGGGTAAGTCTTGCGAGTATATTGTGTACTCAGGGTTTATTTTACCCTTGTTGCAGGTGCACCTTGAGAAGTTATGCCTTGTGTGGAGGATTCTTTTGGTGGGCACAGACGGATCCTTATATCGTACCGCTAGATGTTTATTTTATTTCCCCTGTTTAAATTATCGCACTCTGAACTCTGGTATTGTAATAAATGATTTTCTGAGACTCTATGTTGTATGAATGAACTAAGTATTATAAGCTTGTACTCATTATTGGGTCCTAGATGTAAAATGTGGATTGTTCGAGTTCTCCCGTTGGGTGTGCTCGATAGAACTGCTCGATTTAGCTCCCTTTCGGGGTACTTAGTGTCTAGTGGAAGACAAGTGCATCCGAAAGCGTGTTAAATCGGGCGGTCCTACCACATTGAACATGTTGTATTGAGGTTATATATTCATGTCATATTTGTGTATGGATTGCATCAAAAATTAGGGGAAACTATACCAAAATTTTCTGCCTAAAGTACATTTGTGCAATACACCTATAGCATCTAGCGTTTATAGTGATTTATCATGTCACCGTCAAATAGGCTTTTCAATAATCGAATCTAGGCTTTTTAGTGTCCTTTGAAATAGAGATTGAAGTCTGAATTTGAATAGGCTTTTCAGTAAAGGAATCTAGGTTTTCCAGTGTCCTTCAAAATAGTCATTAAAGTCTAAATTCGAATAGGCTTTTAGTAAAGGAATCTAGGTTTTCAAGTGTCCTTCATGTAGTCTGAATTCGAATATGTTTCTTGAATACCCTTACAACTCACAGGACATACTTATTATAGTATTCTGAGTCCAAAGAAAACTATGGATTCACCAGGTGGGTCAATCCTCGACCAATTTATCCGCATCAGCAGTACATCTACTTCCTACAGGACTATATCTTCAATCTAGAAAGGAAAGTTACCAGCGGCTACAAGGAAGCCGAAGACGACGAGAACAACAATGGTGCAGATTCATAGGAGGCACTCTGCAATGATCCATATTGCACCTGCCCTAATCACAAGAACAAGGAGACTCCACCACCACCCCCACCATCATCACCACCAACAATGGGAGGCTACTATGGAGAAGGTGCAACACAATTTTCTATGTGGCCACACTACTAGGATGAACCTATCTTATCCACATTCCACATCCATGTGTTTGTTGTTTGATTTAATTATCTAAGGCATGTTAGGTTTAGTCGAAGGAACAATGTACCCTTGTTTGGTACATGTTCTCACATACCATTTCGTGTGCTTGTTGTTCGCTTCAATTGCCTAAGGTATGTTAGGTTTAGTCTAGGACCTCTGTACTCTAGTTTGGTACATGTTCTCACATGCCATTTCATGTGTTGTGCGTGTTGAATTATGTAATGCACTACTTCATTAGGTTTTATTTGCAGTATGTGAACTCATTTCACTATGTCTACAATATTAAACTGAATATTATGATCACATAATGAAAACAATAACACAATAAAAAGTCCAATACTAGGGCACATTAAAAACACAATAATACTAGAAGTACATGCCGACAAACTAAATAACGCAGTACATGACCTAAGTACGCCCATACATAAAGTGTATTACATGACAACACAATGAAAAGTCTAAGACTAGACAACATTATTCATGAATAAACCATAGAACTAGCAAGTCATGGAGACTACTGAGTGCAACGAGGCCATTTTCCCTTTCTTAGGGCATCGGGATTCTCCTCCATCGCTACTTTCGCTTGGCGCTCAAGCTTCTTCTCCCTCTGAAAGGTCCTAATTTGCTAGAGGGGGTGAATAGCCTAATTTAAAATCTACAAAACACTAGGCACTTCAACTAACTCCCATACTTGATTTCTTTTGAAGTTGTTTAGCTCTTCATGCATAGCATTGACCCAATCAACATCCTTCAAAGCTTCATCTATCTTCTTAGGTTCAATGGATGATACAAATGAGAAGTGTCCACAAAACGATACCAATCTTGATCTTGTTTGTACACCTCTTGATATATCACCAATTATAGAATCCAATGGATAAGCTCTTGCAATATTTGTAGGTTGGAGTACTTGAACTTAATTGCTTGCACTTGGTTGGTCATTTGGTTAAGATGATATACTAGCCACTTATTGATCTTGCACTTGAAATGATGTACTAGCTTGATATTGATCATGAGAACCACTAGCTTGCACATTTAAGTTAGAGAGCACTTGATCTTTGTCATCTTCAACTTCAATCACTTCTCTAGGCCTTATGTCACCAACATCCATCTTCTTCATTGCATTAGCCAATTGAGTGCCTCTCACATCATCTAGATTCTCATCTTCCTCTTGGAAACCATTGGTTTCATCAAATTCTACATCATTAACTTCTTCAAGAGTACCACTAGCCAAATTCCAAACTCTATATGCCTTACTAGTAGTGAAGTAACCAAGCAAGAAACCTTCATCACATTTCTTCTCAAACTTGCTCAATCTTGTGTCTTTCTTCAATATATAGCATTTGCAACCAAAAACCCAAAAATATGCACTATTGGGCTTTCTTCTATTCAAGAGCTCATATGGTGTCTTTTTCATCATAGGGTGACAATAGAGTCGGTTGCTATAGTAGCAAGCCGTGTTGATTGGTTTGGCCAAAATAAACGACTCACATTGTACTCACTCAACATTGATCTTGCCATGTCAATCAATGTTCTATTCTTCCTCTCAACTAGGCCATTTGATTGTAGAGTATACTTAGCCAAGAATTGATGCCTAATTCCAAACTCATCACATAAATCATCAACTCTTGTTTTCTTAAACTCACTTCCATTGTCACTTCTCATTTTCTTGACGGTGGTCTCAAATCATTGTGAATTTTCTTGATGACTGTCTTGAAGGTTGCAAACACATCACTCTTGTCAACAAGAAAGAACACCCATGTATATCTAGTAAAATCATCCACAATCATAAATTCATATTTGTTTCCACCAATGCTAGTGTATGTGGTTGGTCCAAATAAATCCATATGCAATAATTCAAATGGCTTGGACGTGCTCATCATGCTCTTCTTAGGATGTGTGTTGCCAACTTGCTTTTCGACTTGACATGCACTACATAGCTTATCCTTCTCAAATGTGACATCCGTCAAGCCTCTAACTAGATCATGTTTAATCAATTTATTTAATTGTTTCATTCCAATATGACTAAGTCTTTTATGCCATAATCAACCCATCCTAGACTTAGTGAGTAAACATGTTGATAATTGAGCTTCTATAGCATTGAAATCAACAAAGTATAGATTCTCATATCTAAATCTTTTGAATATCAAGTTAGATCCATCTACACTTATGATCTCTACATCATCAACTCCAAATATGCACTTGAAATCGAGATCACAAAGTTGAGCTACCGACAATAGGTTGAAGTTCAAGATCTCTACTAGTAGCACATTGGAAATGTTCAAGTCATTGAATATTGCAATCTTACCAAGCCCTTTGACCTTGCCTTTGCCATTATCACCAAATGTGACACTATCAACCCCATTATCATCATTTTCATTGATTGAATTGAACAATCTTGAATCACCGGTCATGTGTTATGTGCACCCACTATCAAGCACTCAATACCTTCCTCCGGCTTTGAAATTGACCTACAAAAGAAGATCGATTCTTTTTAGGTACCCAAACTTACTTGGATTCTTGAAGGTTAATTACCAAGGATTTTGGTACCCAAATGGCTTTCTTCTTTAATCCCATAATTGGTGTACCAATGAACTTAGCCTTCACACCATTTACACCCTTAGTAAGCAAATAACAAGAGTCAAACTTGATTAAGGATACATTAGCATTCTTGTTTTTGTTCTTGCATTATTGCTCTACGTGCCCAACTTGCTTGCATCTATTGCAAAAATGATCATTGCTCTTCACAAAGCTAGCTTTAGGACTGGCAAAGGCCGCCTTGTCTTTCTTGGGGTATAGTCTAATCTCTCTTTGTTA
This sequence comes from Saccharum hybrid cultivar R570, assembly GCA_038087645.1. Classification (NCBI taxonomy): domain Eukaryota; kingdom Viridiplantae; phylum Streptophyta; class Magnoliopsida; order Poales; family Poaceae; genus Saccharum; species Saccharum hybrid cultivar. The sequence goes on along the minus strand of JAQSUU010000043.1, from coordinate 8,764,479 downwards.
ATAGAGAACCTTTGGCTACCTAGCCGCTTTAGCAAGTGGGCCTCACCACCATAGGCCTTGCCTAGGGCGTGAGTGAGCTCATTCATCTCTCTCTTGAGAGTCTCATTATCAACCATTAGTGAGACATCACAAGTAGAACCATCACTAGTAGTAGAGGTAGAAATGGTGGTGGTAGTGGATGATGAGCTACATAATGGGTTAGTGGGAGCAATAATAATGGGTTCACAAAAAGATTCATCAATTAAGTCACATGTTATGCCCACATCACATGATAGTATTACCCTTTTGTTATCTTGTTCAAGGAGCAAGGAGTGAGCTTTTTTAAGCTTGGTGTGAGCTTTGCCAAGCTTCTCATGGGCTTCCTCTAACCTCTCATGAGTAGCATTGAGATCATCAAAGGATTGCTCAAGAGCATCAAGCTTCTTTTGCAAATCTTTGCACTTCTTGTTCTTCTTGTTAATTATTGAATTAGCTTGTTCTAGCATGTCCATGAGTTGTTCATTAGAGAATTCATTATCATCATCACTATCACTTTCACATGCACTATCATCACTCTCATCATATTTTATCTTAGAGCCCTTGGCCGCCATGAAGCATAATAAAGTGTCAAATAGTGAAGGCTTGTTGTTGATAGCAATGCTTGCTAGAGCCTTCTTCTTGGATGCCTTGTCATCATCACTTGAATCATCATCGGTAGAGGCATCACTATCCCATGTGACAACATAGGATCCACCCTTCTTCTTGAAGGTCATTTTCTTCTCTTTCTTCTCCTTCTTTTCTTTCTTTTCTTTCTTGCTCTTCTTCTTCTTCTCATTGTCCTCATTGTCACTATTGTAAGAACAATCCACCACAATATGATCGGGACTCTTGCACTTATAGCACAATCTAGCATATTCCTTGTTCTTGGAGTGATCTCTTCTTTTTCTTGTATGATATCCCTTCTTCTTCATCATCTTGCTAAACTTATGCATAAAGAGAGCTAGAGCTTCATCATCACTATCATCATTGGAGCACTCCTCATCACTTGAATCTTCCTTCTTGGCTTTGTCCTTGCTCTTGTTCTTGGAGGATGAAGTATCGGCTTTGAATGCCACACTTTTCTTCTTCTTGTCTTCCTCTTTCATGACCTCATCATCATCATCATTGTATTGATCTTCAGTTATGACATCTCTAAGTATCTTATTGGGAGATACATCCTTCAATCCACCTCTAAAGATGATAGTTCTCAATGTCTTAAATCTCTTGGGCAAACACATTAAGAACTTGTGAGAAAAGTCCTTATCCTTCACTTTCTCACCTAAACTCTTGAGATCATTGATGATTACTTGGAGCCTATAGAACATCTTTGGAATTGACTCATCATCCTTCATCTTGAAGTTGGATAGTTTGTCTTTGAGCATGTAGAGCTTGGCACTTTTTACTATTGAAGTACCCTCATATGTTTCCTCTAATCTCACCCAAACTTCACTCGCCTTCTCAAGATCTTTGATTTGCTCAAACACCTTTGAATTAATGCCATTGTATATGGTGTTGAGTACCATGGTATTGCATTGCTTGTTGATCTTGTCATTGTCAGTGAGATTGGTAGGGTCAAGAATCACAAACTCATTATCTACCACATCCCACACCTTGTTATTGATTGAACCAAGGTACATCTTCATCTTTCTCTTCCAATAGTCAAATGATGTGCCATCAAAGAATGGTGGTTTACCTCCAATATGGTTGAACACAATTTGAGCCATCTTTTGTGCACCGAGGTTGTTAAGCCTTGATTAAATGGTGACCACGGCCCTGATACCACTTGAAAGGTCCTAATTGGCTAGAGGGGGGTAAATAGCCTAATTTAAAATATACAAAATACTTGGCAAACTTATTAGACAACTAATTAGCTATAAAGCTTTTTGCACTAGCTCTAACAAGTGTTGTAAGACACCTATCCCAACATTCTAGTTGTTATAATCTCTAAGTCAATCAATGGCTAAGTTACTACGAGCTCTCAAAAGCTAGCTACACTAAAGAGCTCAACTAGGTGAGAAGCTACACTAGCAAAGGTAATACAAGCTCTCAAAACTAATTACACTAAAGAGCTTGTTATAACTAGTTTGCGAGAATATAAATAAGAGGAATGTGATCTTTATACCGCCACATCGAGGAATGAACCAATCACAATAAGAAGAAGACCAATCACCGAGAGAAATCCAATGAATCAATCACAATGGAGACACATAATTTTTCTCCCGAGGTTTATGTGCTTGCCGGCACGCTAGTCCCCATTATGTCGACCAACACTTGGTGGTTCAGCGGCTAAGAGGTGTTGCACGAACCTCATCCACACGTTGGACACCGCAAGAACCGACCCACAAGTGAGGTAACTCAATGACACGAGCAATCCACAAGAGTTACCTTTCGGCTCTCCATCGGGGAAGGTACAAAACCCCTCACAATCATCGAAGTCGGCCATGAACAATCACCAACACGTGCCGGACCTCCACCGCTGCTCCAAGCCATCTAGGTGGCGGTAACCACCAAGAGTAATAAGAAATCTGCAGCTACAACGATCCCCAAGTGCCACTAGATGCAATCACTCAAGCAAATGCACTAGGAATCACTCATAATCTCACTTTGATAATGAATCAAGGATGGAGATAAGTGGGAGGTGTTTGCTTAGGCTCACAAGGATGTCAAGTATGTCAAAGTGCCAAGAGAGATGCCTGGGAGCTGGCCAAACACTATTTATAGAGCCCCCAAAGAAAGAGCCGTTGGCTCACTGATTGGGCTCTGCTCGTGCCGGCCAGACGTGCTGGTCAGGTTGACCAGACGCAGACACCCAGCATTCGTTCATGCATCTGCCGCCATGTGGCCACCATGTTCAAGCATGGCCACCCGATCCCAATGGTCAAAGCGAACAGTGCTTCATAGTTAAGTTGCGACCGGACTCGCCGGTGGAAACGACCTGACTCCGTGCCCCCAGAGTCCGATCAACTCCAGTAAGGTACCAGAGAGGAAAAACAGTGACCAGATCACAGTTGACCTGACATGCCCGGCATCCAGTCGACGCCCAGCTCCTCTCCTGCGCTCGCCTGAGGCTGATGTCACCGTACGTCATGGATGACCTGACGCGCACCCTGCGCGTCCGTTCGCATCGTCGCGCCATTATAGCAAAGAGGGACCGGACGCGCAGGAGGCAGCGTCTGGTCGCTCCTCGGCCCCTCGGCCAACTGAGCCGTGCCGCGCTATAATTGACCGGACACAGGGTCCGGTGTTCGGTTGAGCTAACGCCCGCGTTCGGTCAGGGTGCAGCCCCTCCTTTTCTTTTTTCTAAGTCCGCGACCGCTTCACCCTTGCTTCTAACTTGCTAACCACAAAGTGTAGAACTTGTGTGCATATGTGTTAGCATTTTTCAAAGCATTTTACAAGGGTCACATGTTAGCACACTAGGTTCCTAAATGCCATGCATGAATCATGTCATCTAGTGGCACTCTATAAACCGTTTAGCCAAAGATTTCCCCTCTTTATAGTACGGCTATCGAACCTAAGTCACTCACACCCTCTATGGTGTCTTGAGTGCAAAACAAAAATGGCTCCTATCAATATACCTTTGCCTTAAGCCCATTTTTGTTTTTCTCTTTCTTCTTTTCCAAATAATGAGCACTTGATCATCTATGTCAATCATCATCTTCATAAACTATCTTCTAGCTTCATCACCTAGAATGTACCAATCTTATCTAACTCACACACTTAGCATAAAGGTTAGTATTATGTTTCATTAATTATCCAAAACTAAACTAAGGCTTTCACCCTCTTCTCCCTGTATGCAGCAACACGTCTCCTTTTCTTCTTTTCCTTGTGCTCCTTTTCTGCAGCCTCCTCTCTGCGTCTTTTCTCCATCATCTCCTTGTCTTCTGCCTCCCACCGCAACAGTTTTGCATCCATTCCTTATCTTCACGCTTGATCTCAGTGTCGATCCATTGCTCAAAATCACAGAGCGGTGGAGGGGTCTGCAACAAATACAATTGTTACAAAACAAATAAATCATGCAAGATTTTATATGACAAAAAATAATTATTACACAACATCAATTCCTCACCATCTTGTTAATGCGGCGCTAATGAAGTGTAGGCTCAAACGCAAAATTAGAACACATCCAATACATCTGCCTATACGTGTCCTCTTCATCGGACTGGGCTACCTTGCAAGGATCACTGCAAAAGCACATGGGCACTAGAACACCACTAGGCAGAGGAAATAGGTCGAAGGCATTTCCGGTCATCCGGCCATAACTACAATTCAACTAATTTCGTTTTAAGAACCGAAAGCAATTAACATTAAACCATAAACCTAGGGTTTCCCATTTGATGCACACTAATGAACCTATAATATAACAAGATGCGCTGAGGTTACCTTGGTTTGCTAGCTTTTTCAAGCCTTGGCATCCTACGGTTGTATAATACAAATATTAAAAATTACATGAAACCCTAAGTAATGACGACTCTTAAGTTAAAAAATACGATTAATATATACCGAATCGATGCAAAAAAACTAGAAGGGGAGCGATGATACCTTTATCTCGAAGATGTACAGATCAAATCCAAGTTTCTAAGGTCCAATATGCTGATTCGTGAGGTAGGGAGAAGTGGGGAGAGCAAAAACCCAAGAGGGAGGAGGAAGAAAAGGAAGAAGCCTTTGCCAGAAAGGTTGGGCGCTGGTTTAAAACATAGCATTGGCGTCATAGATCTTGGCGCCATGCTCGGCGCCAATGATCTAGGCGCCATGATCTATGGCACTGAGGTGGCTGTCATGTCATCGCCATGTCTGCGTCGACGCTTACGTCAGCCCAAGACCTTGGCGTCAAATTTACTAGCGTCGAAATGTGTAAGCTCGATGCCAATAACAACAACGCCGAGATGAGGATCTATTTTTTGAAAGGATACCACCAGGGACATATTTGTGGAAATCTTTTGAAAAAGGGCAAAAAAATTGGCTTTCCCGTATGTAGGATCCGCATGTTAGATTATAAGCTCTGTTCGCTTGTCTTTTAATCCGTACTTTTTAGCTTGTTTTTTGGGAACTGCTAGCGCCCGGACGTCCGGCTCTAGGGGGCGTCCGGACGCTCCCCAACCCCACCAGCGCCTCCCGCCCGTCCCGCCCCGCACGCAACAGCTCGCCCCCACCCCACGAAAATGAAAACAGAAAATGCAACCCCGCCCCGCTCCCGCACGGGAACCCACGAACCCCCATCCCGCCCCTGCACGGAGCCCCGCCACTAGCTCACCACCATGCTCCACCCTCCCATGTGCAGCAGAGGTATAATGCTATTACAACAAAGAAGGACTCCTAATGAAACAAACAGGAGAGAACTGGTGAAACAAACGAAAAAAACTGTTAAAACGTCGAGAAAACACGTAATGAAACAAGTAGAAAAAACTGGGGAAACAAAACCAAAAATACTGTTGAAACATCGAAAAACAACTAATGGAACAAGGAGAAGCTGCTACAACAAGGAGAAGAAAGCTTCTGCAACAAAAGGAGAACAACCTACTGCAACAAGAAGAAGAACCTACTACAACAAAGGAGAAGAAGCTATTGCAACAAAAAGGAGAAGAAAGCTACTGCAAACAAGGAGAATAAGCTACTGCAACGAAGAGAAGAAGCTACTGCAACAAAGAAGAAGCTACTGCAACATCAGAAGCGATACTAATGAAACGTCGGGAAACATGGGGGATGATGCTGCAAATAAGAGGAAAAACTATTGAAACATCTCAAAAAGAACTGCAACATCAGAGAATCGTGCAAACATTTCACATCATCTGTTGCATGTAGCTTAGATCTGACTCGCCACAAACCCTAGCCACCATCAAAACCTTAGATCCAAATGGGGAAGGAGGAGGAGGTGGAGGGGGAGGAGGAGGGAGGGGGAAAATCTCAGATCCGGATCCAGAGAGAGGAAGGGAGGAGAGGAGATCCAGATCAAGAGAGAGGAAGGGAGGAGAGGAGGCTCCAGATCTAGATTCCTCTGCCACCTACCTCGTCGGAGCTACCACCGTCACCCTCATCTCCGATGAGGTGCTAGAGCCGGGTCACGGAGGAAACGGAGGTGTGTGGGAGGGCACGGTGTGCGCGAGGGGAGAAGGGGGAAGTAAGCACGACGCGTCGCAGGCGCGCAGCGAGCTCGCTGGGGCACGGCGCGTGGTGTGGGCCATCTCGACGATGGCGCGGGAGCGCGAGCAGCGAGGGGACAGAGGTGCGAGAGGCGAGCAGGAGTGGAGAGGCGTGACGAGCGAGGAGGAAGAAGTGAAGAGACGGGAGTCATACGAGCGAGCGAGTGGGTGGGGAGCGTCCGACCGAGCGAGTGGGTGGGAGCGTCCGACCACGTCGAACGCCCGTGATATATCATTACCGTTGTTTTTTCAGCCAGAACAGTATTTAACAAATTAGTGAACAGTAATTTTTTAACCCTTTCCTTTTTTTCTTTTTTTTCCTCTCTAGCCACCCCGTCGGAAGCCCGCACGGCCTTCCCTCCTCGTCGCACCAGCCCCGTGCGCGCACTTCCCTTAGGGACCACGCGCTCGCGCTTTCCCCGCCCTCGCGCTGCTCTCGGCCGCCGCCGTCCTTCTCCTCCACTTCGCCGCCGCGTCCCGGGGATCCCTGCTCTCCTCCACCCGTTCCCGAGGATCCCCGCTCTCTGACTCCGATCCTAATAAGAACAAAACCGAATCCCGCGAAGGTATCTGCGAGCACCTGCAAAGCACAGCACCACACAACGCGACCGGTAACGAGGCTTTTTTATTACAGAAGCGGTACCTCCATTTGTTTGTGGTGTCCATTAGTTTGTGCTTAGTTGTATTTGATAGACTATACATATTCTAATAGTATTAGCTAGTGTGCTAGATCACTTAGCGTCAGAAATTTTGAGGATCTCTACTGTGGTGGTAGCATCAGACAATACGCGTGCTATTTATGATACTATGATGTAATACATAGCTGGGTTTTGAATTTGCGACCTGATCGATGAGCCTGTAGACCTAGTTATAGTGCTGACAGTGGCATGGGAGTGCTATTGATGGATCTGTGGGTGCAGTACAGTGCTTTAAAATTGAATGTTGACTAGTGACAGCGCAGTTGTGTGTGAAGTATGCTAGTAGCTAATATAGTTGTGTTAGATGCATCTGTAATCTGTACAGCATGCTAAAAATTGTATCCCAGCAACCTATGCTTGCCTCCCTGTGGTACCTGTTTTCCCCCTTGCTAACTACCATCCTTAATGGAATTGAACAAGAAAATTTGGTGTATGGGTCTTCATGTTCGTGGACCATATATGGATATAAATTGTGTGAATTATGAATGGACCAGTAGGAAGATTAGTGACTCTGAGCCCTGCTAAATTAAATGTAAAATATACTGTTTCCTGCTCTACATTATCCCCATTCCCCAATATTGCAAACTAGAGCTGAACACAGACAGTGGATGGTAGCTCCTTTTCCTTTTGCCTTAACGATCTGTGTATCTCCATATGTTGTGCCTGTGTCGTCTGAGTCTGAACACTCAGCTGTCAGTTCAGGATTAATACGGTACCAGATGACCATAGTGAGACAAGGTCAGATCACCCTCTGATCTTTGGGCTTCTCCTGTTGAGAAGTGGCTATGATGATACCAATTTTATAGGTGAAGTCCTTCAGTTGATTGATCCCTCATTATGCTATCATAGTTTTTAGGCTCCTGCTAACTACACATCACAGACTAGCAAATCCATTATAACTCTTTACTTCTTTTCCTTATTATTATTAAAAAAACTCTTATACTTCCTTTAGATGCTAATAATTCTTGGGCTTCCAACAGAAACCAATCTAATTGACTATGACTTGTACACATCTAATATGGACGGGATGATGCATGTGTGGTTTCCATAACAATTCTGATGTTCCTATTCTGGCTCAATGATAGATCAGGTTATAGTATTTTTTAGTCTTTAAAACTGGACTTGCACAGGATACATGTTGAAGCACTGTAATGAGATGAAGTATCCATCCCAGTGACATCCTGTTGGATTCTGAAAGGCAATGTTCCTTTCCAAACAAGAAAGCAGACATATATAGGAAATGTTAGGTTTCTTATTTCTTCCTTTCGTTTTCATCAACCATCATTTTTGTCTTTTTCATCAATTTGGTAGTTGAAGGGCAGGCTTGGTGCAGTTGGTGAGTGCTAGCTCGCCGAGTCACCAGGTGTCCTGGGTTCGAAGCCGTCTCTCTACAGAATTTCTGCGGGGGTAAGACTTTGCTTCGGTTATTCCCTTCCCTAGACCCCACTCGTGTGGGAGCCTCTGGCACTGGGTCTACAACAACAACAACAACATAGCCTTTTGTCCCAAGCAAGTTGGGGTAGGCTAGAGATGAAACCCAAAAGAGACAAGAAACAGGGAGCCTCTGGCACTGGGTCTGCCCCCATCAATTTGGTAGTTGATTAAGTGCACATATTGATTTTACAATTATGTCCATTATTAATCAAACGCTTCTTCATAGGGATTTAGGAGCCTAGAAGGTTTTGATATGAAACTAGCTACATAGGCCAGTACTTCAAAGGAAATGCTACCACTATTGAAGTCTTCACTGATAGACTGACATTGTTAAGGGCTTAAGGCTCACGACTGTTCAAGATTCAGAGAAAAGCAACCAATCAGATGATTGTTTCATGCTTAGATTACACCCCAACAATAAATCACAGCAACTGGTTACTTCAATGCCTTGTGGTTATATCAATTGAAAGGTTAACAGAGTTTTATAAGAAAAGTTAAATTCTCCTCATACGTAGAACTCATGTTTTCTATTTTTCCTATCCGGGCTTGCAACCTGCTTCTAGCCATTGTTCAGTTATTTCTAGTTGAGCAGCTACCCAATGTGAATTCCCTTTAACCTGCCCTCTCTTCGAAGATGATGTATTATGGTGTTGTTTGGTTCCATCAGTGGGAGTGGCAACGTAAATGCAATCAGGTTACGGTGGTATGTGTTACATGGGAAAGCAAAGCAGGATTTGTTTGGTTTAATTTTTTAATGTCTTGCAGCCGGGGCCGGCGGGCGGTGGTCGTCAGGTACTCGCATGAGAGGCTACAGGATTGGGTAACACCCGCAGAGGAGGAGCAACGGGATTATACAGGCCGTCATCTGATAGCGCGGTGATCGACTGATCGGTTACTAGCCGGAGCAACCAAACAAAAAGCAACGAGACCCATTAGCAATGTTAATTGGTTATGGGCCAAAAGATCCGAACCAAACAGCACCTATGCTCCATCTGGCCTGCTATTTTCTATCCCCTTAGGAAAAACAGACTCTGTTAAGTCCGCTGGCAACTCAATTCTGCTTCTTCCCCATTAAAATTAATAAACAGTTGTGTTTGAGAAAAAATAATAAACAGTCATTTCAAAATCTGCTAAAAATATTTGGCTTAATTTGGATTCATTTTGTTAGTTGTGGTTGCAGGAAGCCTATGCTAGAAAGCATAATGCTCCTTGCTCTGAATAAGTGAATTATGTTATCAATGATGAGCTGTGTGGTTGTTTCTAAGTAGACCTCGGTGATTGTTGCTAGAAATGTTAGCTTAGCTCAGCTGTAATGTGCGTCAATTTGATATAAAACTTGACTAGCTTCTAGTTGAAAGTATCCGGGAGCTGATTTGAAATGTCTGAAAATTTTGTATGTCGTTTCTGCTTGCCTTTTAGAAGGGCAGGCCTGGTGCAGTGGTGAGAGTTGTCTCACTAAGTCACCAGGGCGCGGGTTCGAAGCAGCCTCTCCGCAGATTTTGTGGGGGGAAGGCTTTTTTCCCTTCCCCAGATCCCACTCATGTGGGAGCCCCGGCACTGGGTCTGCCCCTTTTTTTCTGCTCGCCTTTTAACCTATTCATTACAAGGCAATTCACTATGTTCCATCCAGATCAGGCTATCCTGTGTTCCAGCTAAGCGATTATTGTAGTTTGTTGCAGATTTGTGCTCCCTCGATCCATCAATGTAAGGCATATTTTTATCTAAAAACTTCGCAAGTTTTAATTTACAGTTAGTTAGGGTGGTTAGTGGCTTAGTGCTAAAAAATTCCATCAATAGATTTGCATTCAAAATAAATTGTAAAAATTGACAATATAGGATAATTTGACGTTTGAAAACCTTCTAATACTAAAATACGCCATGCATTGATGGACAGATGGAGAAGCTTGTAATTTGCTCAACTATGGTGCAAACTTGATCACAGTTCCCTTTGCATGCCTAATGCTCTCTTTTGTCTTCCCCCCTTGAATACTAATGAGAGCTGCACATAATTATCGTTACACACACCCCACCACCACCACAACCACCACCAGATTAAACTTAAAACAAATGTGCCACAGACACAAAAAGGCGACCAACAGCCAAACTTAGACCAGCTAGTTTTCACCCATAGTCAGCCATGCCAGACCTTTGGCCCCAGCCATGAACCACAATTGTGCTCATACCTAATGATCTGCAGAACCTTTTGTGTTGGGCAAACTCCCCATTGAAGACACTATCATTTCGTTGCTTCCAGATTGTCCAAGCACCTAATGTGATCAAGGAGTTTACTCCAGTCTGCAATGACCCTACCACCAAAGTTATGGTTCTGGACCACCACTCAAAGAATTGCATTGTGGATGGTTGGGTTGGGATGATAGATCAAGGAGACCAACATATTAAACAAGAGTGACCAGGTCTCTTGCACAAAGACACAAGAGACTAGGATTTGATGGATAATTTTGTCTTCCTGATAATATAGTGAGCAGCGATCTGGATGTGGTAAACCCCGTCAAGCAAGACGACCGGCTTTCCAACACCGGTTATGGGCTACTAAGTATAGAAAATAATTGACATTTCTTAGGAGCCTGCGATTTTGAAATCAATTTGCACGGTTCAAAAGTCAAAACTAACAGATCCAATATAGTGGGACCAAATCAACTAATTTATTAGTTTTTTGCTTTCTGTTGGGATCTACTTTGTTAATGATTGGGCTATCCTGTTGCATTCTTGACTAATTACAGTCAACCTTGAACTACTTTCGAATCAAATTCAAAGTACCTATTCCTTGACCTGGTAGATTTATTTTATGTTTAAAAAAATAGATGCTTGCAAAATAATTTGACTTTTATTCTATTGCAACTGATCTGTTCATCAGATCAGTTCTCATATTTGGAATATATGAATACTAGAGGATCTATTCATGTTTTTCTATTATGGTTGATTAACTACTTACTCCCTCCATTCCAAATGATAGGTCACTTTAGTTGTGTTGAGTCGAACTTCTCTAACTTTGACCAAATTTATGATAGAATGCACCGATGTCTACAACATCAAATTTACATTAAACTCTCCATGAAATATGTCTTGATTTAGCGTTTATTTGAACTTGTAGATGCCAATACATTTTTCTATAGACTTGGTCAAAGTTAGAGAACTTTGACTTAGGAAAGCTAAAGTGAACTATAATTTGGAACAGAGTAATTGTTAGTCTGATCCATGGGGAAATAGCCAGGTGTTCTGCCTCTGTGAGGTGTACTGTGATCAATTATATGAATCTAGTGATTTTGCCAGCCTTTTCTGCAGCAGCAAATTTGCAGCTTTTTCATTGTGCTTGGTGGCAATTATCAGGGTCACCAACTCCTACATTGCTAGGATGGGGTCAAAGTGCTGAAAGATCATATTAATGTCGCTGCTACTGCTCACCATTTGCATGCTGCTGTTGCGGTGTTGCGATTAAGTGTAAATAATTTAAATGTTTAGTCAATTGGTAACACACTTCGGTTCATCTCTGCTACATGCCCTTTGCATGCCTAGTTAGCTACATACTTTTGTTGTGTCCTTTGTCGTACTTGGCATAAAGAGTTCCCCATAATTACCTTTTATGCTTGTCATGAAAGGGGAACTGATAATTGATGCTTTGTTCTTGCTGAGTTGTTTGTGGGGCCTTCCATGTAATTTTTTGTTCAAATGTTGTTATTGATCATTTGTTTTCAACTTGCATATAGTTCCAATCTTTGGATGCAAGGCTTTAACTTGCACTTCAGCATAAACTTGTAGACATCTGGACTTGTTAATGTTGAATTGCACTTTGTATACTTCAAGGTCATACTCGGATTTCATCATATATGGCATAATAGCGATCACAGTTTCAAATGTATTCTTCAGGATTCAGTTTGGTGTGGTGTGCCGATGATTGTTCCTGCTGTTGATGTTTGGATGAATTGCTCAAGTGGCTGACAGCCGAGATGTGGAAATGGCAAATGCTGATCATCATGGCCAATAGAGACAGGTACCTCTTCTCTTTCGTGGACTTAATTTTTTGGCATTTTCCTTTTAAATGCACGCCCATCATTATCTGGAATAAATTCCTGCATTAGGAGCCAGCATAAGGTTCTGAACACACCTGATTGCTTTCAATGCCATGCCACAGTGAATTCAATGTTCTCAAAATTTTATCAAGCAAATACCATTGTGTTGTTTCTACTTATTATGTCCATCTTTTAGGCATAATCATGTTTGATACAATACTGGTACCATACAAGCTCATCACAATCTAAATTAATAAAACAAACTGCTGAAAGTATCTCTGCATAAAAAAAAGTTTTTGACTGGCACATCATCTCTTTGCTGTTGACAGGAAGACTTTAGAAATTTTATTTTAGGTAAAAGAGGATCTAGGAAGGAAGCAAATCTGATGGCTTCTGAGCCAACTTTAGTTGATTGCATTTCTTTACATATCATTTCATTGATAAAAACATGTAGCCTTGACTGATAGAAGGGAAAGGAGGTGAGCCCCTGTGTGCCCATCAGCACAAGATGCCAGCTATAAGATCAACGGTGGTCACACATAGCCAGATTTTAGGAGCACCAGGTACAGCTGGTAGTGGGGTGCAACAGTGAGGAGCATGAGAGGTGATACACATATGCCCACACCAAGCAAACTTGCCGCATTAGTCCCGGCATATGCATTCAGCATTGGAACATATTCTGTTGACACGTTGCCTTTTTAAAGAGTCCTTTTATTCTGCAATATATTTGCAAATTGGTTAAATTCTCGTGTGTACCCACACTAACTCGTGAGAAAAATTCACCGACGGTCCCTGAACTTGGCAGCTGGTGTCACTTAGGTCCCCGAATTTTGAACAATGTATTTCTGGGTCCCTGAACTTGCCTTCATGTGTCATCTAGGTCCCTGAACATGGCTTTGGGTGTCACTTAGGTCCTCGAATTTTGAACAGTGTATTTCTGGGTCCCTGAACTTGGCTTCGGGTGTCATCTAGGTCCCTGAACTTGGCTTCGGGTGTCATCTAGATCCCAATGCTGACGTGACGCGGTCCTACATGTGGGGCCCACATGTCAGTCGGTTATATTTCTATTGCGGGGGTACTGTAGCTACAGTTTATAAAATATTCCAAAAATTGTATCTTTTTCATATGATCTCGGATGAAGATGATTTTCATATGAAAAATGTAGCTCTCGATGAGATCTACAATTTTCTAGTTTTGAGTTTTTTTTTATTTGAAATCATTAAAATGCTTAAAAAATTAAACAAATTTTTAACAGTATATTAATTCCTGAAAATTTGTTTAATTTTTTGAGCATTTTAGCGACCTCAAATTAAAAAACTCAAAACTAGAAAGTCGCAGATCTCATCGAGAGATACAACTTTCATATATAAATCATCTCCATTTGACAACATATAAAAAATATATAATTTTTCCAAGGCGACAAGCGCTTGTACGCGATTAGTATACTGCTGAAAATTTGTTTAATTTTTTTAAGAATTTTAATGATCTCAAATTAAAAAACTCAAAACTAAAAAGTTGCAGATCTCGTCGAGAGCTACATTTTTTTATATAAAAATCATCTTTATCCGAGATCATATGAAAAAGATACAATTTTTGGAATATTTTAGAAATTGTAGCTACGGTACATCTGAAATAAAAATATAACCGACTGACATGTGGGTCCCACATGTAGGACCGCGTCACGTCAGCATTGGGACCTAGATGACACTCGAAGCCAAGTTCAGGGACCCAGATGACACCCGAAGCCAGGTTCAGGGACCCAGAAATACACTGTTCAAAGTTCGGGGACCTAAGTGACACCCAAAGCTAAGTTCAGGGACCTAGATGACACCTGAAGGCAACTTCAGAGACCCAGAAATACACTGTTCGAAGTTCAAGGACCTAAGTGACACCTGCTGCCAAGTTTAGGGACCGTCGGTGAATTTTTCTCTTAACTCGTTTCTGTTTTTTGGTTTTCACATTGTTGTTCGCCACCCCTTCTCTTTTCTAGCAATGAATTAGTATTATTATTCATGAACTGTATTAGTACCTTTGGTCTAGGCTGCCCCCCTGTAAGGTCCTAGATGGCTAGAGGGGGGTGAATAGCCTTTTAAAAAAAATCTACAAGCACCACTAAGCAAACTTGTTAGAATAACAAACGGCGTAAAGTGAGTTTTGCTTAGCCAAAGGTGGTGATGCAAGCCTCATATCCACAAGTCTAGTAGATTATGATCTCTAGTTCACATAAGAGCTATGTCACTAATTTAACACTAGACAACAAGCTAACAACACTACTAGCAAAGCTACTACTAGAGCTACACAAGATAATCTAGTAAAGATAAGTGCAAGAGAGAGGATTGTGATTCTTATACCGACGGTGAGGAGAAGATGTTGCCAATCACCAAGATGATATATAATCAATCAATATTGACAACAACTTAATATGAAGACCAATCACCGGGAGACAAGAGACACAATATTTTTGTTCACCCGGTGTTTACTTGTGCACCGACAAGCTACGTCACCGGTTGTGTCGACCAACACTTAGATGGTTCCCCGGTGTGACCCTCAAGTCACTTGCCCCTCAAGGCACGCCCCGCAAGGCACCGCAAGACGCCACTCTCAAGTGAGGTAACTCAATGACACGCGCATTCCACTAGAGTTGCTTTTGGCGTCCCGCCGAGGAAAGCACAAGAACCTCTCACAAACAACCGGAGGTGGCCAAGAACAATCACCTTCTCTTGCCAACGCCTCCAACAATCTCCAAGCCGGCTATGAGCGGTACTCTCCAAGAGTAATAAGAAATTCACTGGCTAAACCACCCACAAGTGCCACTAGATACCCTCAAGCTATGCAATGCACTTTGGGATCACTCAATCTCACTTTTGATTTGCAAACAAGCAAGAGAGATGAGTGGGAGGAGTAGCTCTAGCTCAAAGGATGCACAAGAGTGTTAGAAATGCCAAGAGACCTCCCCAAGGGTCGGCCAACGAGTATTTAAAAGCATCCAATCCAAATAAAGCCGTTGTCACTCCACTGACCGTTTTTTCGGGATGACCGGACGCGCCGGTCAAAACTGACCGGACGCGCTTCACCGCGTCCGGTCGCCCTGCGACGTTCACGTGTCCCTCAAATTCAAACGCGACCGTTAGATCCTCCAACGGTCACTCTGCGCCAACGGTCAAACGCTATGACCGGACGCGCTGCTCAAACGACCGGACACGCCGGTCGCACAGTACCGCGCGCCCGCGAAGCAACGACCAGACGCGCTCCAGAAGATGACCGGACGCGACAGTGCCAGCGTCCGGTCGGAGTCCAGTAAGCTCCCTCGATGACCGGACGCGTCCGATCGACCTTGCAAACTGCAGTTCCCTCAGGGCGCCTGACCGGACGCGCCGGTCCCGCGAGTGACCGGACGCGCCCGGTCACACCGTGACCGCGTCCGGTGCAGCATCCGGTCACCTCAGTGACCCCGTTCGCCTCCGTTTCTTTTCCGACTTCCGGCGTAGTGGAAAATAGGCGTAGGGAGAGAGGAACCCAAACCCCTCTCTACCCGCAAACCACAGCGCGACCAATGCCACCTTTGCAAATGTGCCAACACCATCAAGTGTACATCTCCATGTGCTTGTGTGTTAGCTTTTTCAAAGGTTTTCCAATTAGCTCACTAGGCCCTACATGCAATGCACTTCATGAATTCACCTAGTGGCACCCGTGCATCGAATAACCGATAAGACTTTCCCTCTTAATAGTTCGGCTATCGATCCTAAACCACTCACACCCTCTATGGTGTCTTGAGTGTAAAATAAAATGGCCCTATGGTTATACCTTTGCCTTCAACCCATTTTGTTTCTCCAAATGATATGATCCACTTCATATCATCACATGACCGTCTCGATCTATCGACCTTGACTTCACTTGCTCTTCACCGTTGCATCGGTCCGTCGGCGCTAAGTCTTGCTCAAGCTTCACCATCGCATGGTCCTTCGCTTCGAAGCCTCGACTTGCCCTTCACCTTCACAACCGGTCCATCGATGTAACACCCAAAAATTCTAAACTTTAGGAATAATGAATTTCAAATAGTTTAGATAACAATTAATGGCAAATTAAAATTTTAAAAAACTATTTGGTGATGCATTCAGGCTGTTGCATTTATTTTATTTTGTGGTGTGGTTATATTTGTTTTATTTTAATTGATTTGGTTTTGGAAAATATATATATAGAAGTGAATAAATGAAAGAAAGAAAAAAAAATATAAAACAGCTTACCTGTGCGACCGGGCCGACCTGCCTTCTCTCCCTCTCCCTTTGGCCATCGGGCCGAGGCTTGCATCTTCTCCGCGCCTGCCCGCGTGGGCCGTTCAGCATCGTCGCGGCCGAGCCAGCCCGAGCCAGCGTCAGCGCCTTCCCTCCCTCCTTGTTTCGCTGGCAAGTGGGACCCGGCTGTTGGATGCTCCTCCAAGCTCACGTAACCGAGCCGGTCACGAACCGTAGTCGAACGGCAACCGAATCTTGTAATCCGGGTATGTTAACCAAAATCAGCGATTGAGGCTATAAATAGGACGCCTAGGTCCTCTAGTTTCCGTTTTTCATCTAAAATTGTGAGTTCCACCGCAAAACGTCGAGTTCTAGGGTTGGGTTCGGTTGAGTACGACGGACGTTGGGGAGGAGTGCTTTCGCGTTGGTAAGCCTGCAAATCTCCTCCTTTTTCTTCCCGTGCCCTTCTTTGGTGTTGAGACGTTTTGAATTGCGGTTTTGGTGAGCTCGGGTGCACCGGCAATGGCACCGCCGCCCTAACCTAGCCGCGTCCCGTTTCCGCGCAATAGCAGTCTTCCTAAACTAGGTAGACGAGTTCGGGGGAAGTTTCTCTTTCGATTGAGTTGGTGGCGGGTCAAGTAGAGGTCGGAAAAGGGGGAGACGGAACTTCTCCGGCGAGGTGGGCATGGTGGTAATGGTGGATGGCGGCCGGACTTGAAGGTGGAGGCCGGGCCTTCCACTGTAGAGCTGCGGGTGATTGAGGGCCGTTCGTTTTTGAATCAACGACCCAGATTAGAACTTACCCCTTCGCGGGGTAAATTTGTTAAAGAGACCCTCAGCTTTTTAGTAATCAACCCGCGGTCCGTAGCGTAAAACTGAAAGAACGTTTTCGTGTTTGGAAAGCGTATTCTCTCCCGGTTAAGTCAAAAATACGTTTTCAGATAATTACAGTTTTGCCACTAGAATTGTTTTGGTCATAAAATCTTCATTTTAACTCCGATTTGATCCGTTCAAGTTGCGTTAGGTTCGTATTTGCGAGCTCTACATGTTAGTGTAGTTGTACAGTTAGTTTTGATAATTTATTTTTCGAGTTTATAATTAAGTATTTATTTATCTATAGGAAATCTTAGAAAATTCATAACTTTCACGTTTTAACTCCGAATTTGGTGATCTTTGCGTCTGTGTGATCGTAGAAACGTGTAGAAGAGTTTTATAAACTTTTATTACTGTTTTGCTACTGTTGGTGTACTGTTCTAATTGTATCTCTTTGTTTGCTTCGTGTTTGTTTGATTGGATGCATGTGTGTTGTTGATTGATGATCGAGTATAGAAGGTGAGCAGTATCTGGACGATTCGGAGTATTACTTTGAGCCAAGTTAGCAGTATCACTTGGAAAGCTTTGATCAAGGCAAGTATAACACAGGACTATCCTTGTTACCTATACATTGAATTATCATACATATGCATGTGCTTACCTTGACAACCTTAGAGATTATAACTTAGTGATTGTTATCTTGATTCCTTGTCA
This sequence comes from Saccharum hybrid cultivar R570, assembly GCA_038087645.1. NCBI lineage: Eukaryota > Viridiplantae > Streptophyta > Magnoliopsida > Poales > Poaceae > Saccharum > Saccharum hybrid cultivar. The sequence goes on along the minus strand of JAQSUU010000043.1, from coordinate 8,746,402 downwards.
ACCTTGGGAATGCATATGGGTAGCTACTGCTAGTGCTTAAACTAAGAACAATGATCTTGTAATTTGATTAATGGATTAAGCAATCAACTATTAAGATGATTTTATTACTGTTAAAAGGGGGCTAGAGCATGTGTATTATCTTGATGCTCTGGTTTCTCTCCATAAGGACTTATCTGTAAGTGATAACCGGGATATACAGTACAGCTGTGAGGGCTATATGGCTCTGGCTTTAGTTGATCAAGAGACCTTTTCTAGCTTGTTAGTGGTTACCTTAAATGGCGTAAGAAAGGCTTGCCACGTTGGGTGTAGTGCGAGCCCCTGGCCTAGTGTGTATAGGCTGCGGTTGTTGTGCCACAGGGAAGGGGGGTTCTACATCTGCCTGCCGAGTGAATCTAATGGCCCTAACTTGTTAGACGAACTTTTGAGTGGCTTTATATGGTTCTCGGGTGTTTGGGCTTGATCTCCCCACTCATTTGGAAATCATGACTCACAGTGAAAGTGTACACCTCTGCGCAGAGTTAAAAACTGGAATACTAGCCATGCTCACGGATACGAGCGGCCTTGGGGATTCTTATGGAATAGTTGATCATAACTGTTATATCATGCTTAATTATTGTTGATTATTATTTGCTCATGTTAATGCTATTCATTATCCTTATTACAATTGATCATTGGTTCTTTAATGGGAAGCGGTTTATCTTGATGCTACTCAATTGCTAATATATGATTAAAAGCTAAACGCAGTTAAACAATGTCTAGCCTTTTTGAGCCTCATGAACCCTGTGTTATATTTGTTGAGTTCGACATGGACTCACCCTTGCTATTTCCACCATAACAGATGAAGATATTGAGGAAGATTATCGTAATGAGTACTAGTCTTGGTGTCAACCAGTCAACCGTGTCCCTATGTGGAGTTTCCGCTGAAGAATTACTATTAGTTATTATTACCTATCGTTCAAGACTATGTCTTAAATATTTATTCGTTATGTAATAAGCACTGTGATGATACTTTGTAATTTGTCAACTTATGTGTGCGACTGTTTCCTGGGGCGCACATGAGTCTTTGATGCATCCTATTTTTGTCCTTAAAAATGGGTGTGACAGATTGGTATCAGAGCCGTGTTGACTGTAGGACGCGAGCCTAGTTAGAATGGTCGTTAATAGCATCCATACTTCACTTAATTCATGCTTCCTCTTTTCACCTTGTTAATTACTAAAGTTTTATGCTTCCTCTACTTTATTCTATTGCGAAAATACATTGATTCTATCTAATCTATGTCTAAATCTTGTAGATGCCTCCTTATCCCCGTCTGTCAGCTACACAGTATGTTGCCCGTTTCAAACCTCAGGAGCCGTATGAAGATGGTGATCAAGAGCTATCTGATGCTGAATCAAGAGTTGGTGATACACCAATGGAGAATGTAGTTATGGGGTGGACTACGAAGCTTCATATCATGGTTCCTAAAGCTGATGCTTTCTTCCATGACATGTTGACAAGAACCTTGGACAACTACTACTACGACTGGGAAGCTACGTTGGAGTATCGCAGTGCAGAGTATAGTCATCCATGGATGGATTCCTATTGGGAAACGGAGTTATGGGTTAAGAAAAGGGATCCTACCACTAAGGAACCTAAGGTGGAGTCAAAGTTCATTACCAGAGTGAGCCGAGCAACCGTGGAGACAAGCATGGAGGATGTCGCTTTCAATGCATTTGTTTACTACCATGGTCTACGCTCGGACAAGACGTTAAAGGGTGCACTCCGGCATTTTCCTTGTTTCTTACATGACAAGGGTATTTGGACCGTGCTGCTTGCAGATGATTCCTCCTTGACTTTACAAGCTACGGTGGGATTAGCTCGTGAATTGGCTCTCCATGAGGTGGATTTGAAGGATGAGTTGCCGAAGGAAAAAGAACTTAAGGAGCAAGCTTATAAGGAGATTGACCAATTAAGGGCGGAGTTAGGTCATCCCAAGATTTATGAGAAGCTTAATTAGGAAATAGGAAAAATCCCTATGTAATAGGAACGATAGTAGTTGCGAGTTAATTTTAAGTTTGGATTGTTTTAAGAGTCAGTTTGTGGTGTGAACAATTGTGTGATTGATGGATTGTTATTATGATAATGTGTGATTTTGATCTTTGTAATGTGTGCTGGAGTTTTGTAGACATGCCTACAAGTTCCATGGTTAAGAATATTAAGTTTGATCAAAATATATTAGTTGAATATGAGGTTAACTTAGTTCTGTCCTTTGCTGATTTTTGGATCAGTCTGGGATGTTTTAGAAATAACTTAAAATCCGTTCATGAGAAATTTAAGAAATTTTACTGGGAATAATTAGAGTTCTATATCTTTCCAACCCCAGAAGAATCACTTTAATATCTATTATGAGCTAAGAGATATATCTGTTCCAAGTTGGAGTTACTGCACAGTCTGGAATTCTGAAACAGTTTCGGTTAAGTTCAGTTTTTGGCCAATTTATTGACAGAATCAGAAAAAGTGTTGTGAATAAAAGTTGTAGATAATTTTGTAAGCTTTCCAACCATGTAAAGATCATCTGAATTGGACGTCTGTAGCTCGAGATATGACAGTTTTACTGAGTTGCTGAAATTGGAGTTCGCCCAGAAAAATCAGATTTTGCTTATCTATTGAATACATCATCTCGGATTGTACTGAATTTCATCTTCTGTGTTTTTGGAAATAGATGTCAGGCAGAGGACGTGGCAGAGGTCGTGGAGGTGCTAACCCACCCATTACTATGGAGGAACTCATGCAAACTCAGAACCAGATGATGCAGATGTTTATGCAGCACATGCAGAACAATCCCCCTGTAGGAGGACCACCGCCTGTGCAAGTGAGGGATAAGCGTGGGGAATTTTTGAAGGGACGCCCTCCAGTGTTTTCTCATGCTGCTGATCCTTTAGAGGCAGATGATTGGGTGAGGGCAGTGGAGAAACAGCTGAATATAGCCCAATGCAATGATATGGAGAAGGTGTTATATGCATCTGGTCAGTTACACGGGATAGCTCAGACTTGGTGGGAGTCGTATCAAGCTGCACGCCCTGACAATGCTCCTCCTATCACTTGGAATGAGTTTGTTAGAGATTTTCGAGCTCGTCATATTCCTGAAGGTATAATTGAGCTGAAGCAGGAAGAATTCAGAAACCTTAGGATGGGACAGATGAGCGTTAGTGAATATCATGACAGGTTCACCCAATTGGCTCGCTATGCTCCTAATGAAGTGAGGGAAGATGCAGACAGGCAGCGTCTTTTCTTGAAGGGAATTTATTATGATCTTCGCTTGCAGTTGAAGGGGAACAACTATGCTAGTTTTCAAGAGCTGGTAAATAAAGCTATTGTACTTGATAATGAGCGCAGAGAGATGGACAGGAAGAGGAAGATGAAGGTACAAAGCTCAGGAAGCAACAACCGTCAGCGCACTAATTCTTAGCATGGTTTTCATCAGAAGTTTCAGGGACCGGTTAGTCAATGGAATCGCAATCCAAATCAGGGGTGGTCCCAGAATTGGCAAAGTAATCAGTCACAACAGCGTTCATCATATCCACAGCGTCAACAGTATTAGCAGACTGGGCAACAGACTCCTCGCACTATAAATTCCAATGTTACCCCCATGAAGAATAGTGCTCCCAGCACGCCTACTAGATGTTTTGTCTGTGGTAAAGAGGGGCATATGTCTTACCATTGTCCTGAGAAGCAGAACCAGCAGACTCCTCAGAGCCAGAAGAGTAACCAGAGGCAATCTGGTACTGGAAGGGTGAATCACGTGTCTTCTGATACAGCTCATGATGCACCAGAAGTTATGATTGGTACGTTCAATGTACATTTCACTCCCGCAACTGTTCTTTTTGACTCTGGAGCATCTCATACATTCATATCCAACATTTTTGTTAAAATGCATAGTATACCCATGCTAGCTATGAAAGAACCTCTCTTAGTAAATTCACCTAGAGGTACCATGCAAACCAGTAATCGTTGTCTTCCAATTAGTATGGTATTAAGGGGGGTAGAGTTTAAGATAACTCCTATAGTGTTGAGGACATCTGGTATTGATATGATATTGGGTATGGACTGGATGAAGCAAAATCAGGCAGAGATTCAGTGTCAGCAGAAAGTGGTAGTTGTGACTGCACCTAATGGAGATAAAATCAATGTGGATGTAGCAGTGCAGAAGCAACCAACCGCTGTGGTGAATCAGCTTGAAGATACTATTAAGGAGAATTCAGTGATTGAGGAATTTCCGGATGTCTTCCCTGATGAATTGCCAGGTATGCCACCTGACAGAGACATTGAATTTCTTATTGAATTACTTCCTGGAACTGCACCTATAGCCAAACGACCATATAGGATGGGAGTAGATGAATTAGAAGAACTTAAGAAACAAATTAAAGAATTACAAGATAAAGGTTTTATTCGACCTAGTTCATCACCTTGGGGAGCACCAGTTATTTTTGTTGATAAGAAAGATGGCGGTCAGAGGATGTGTGTTGATTACCGGTCACTAAATGAGGTAACTATCAAGAATAAGTACCCTTTGCCCAGGATTGATGACTTGTTTGATCAGTTGAGAGGTGCTTGTGTGTTCTCTAAGATTGATTTACATTCTGGTTATCATCAGTTGAAGATTCGTGCTTCTGATATTCCAAAGACAGCTTTTACTACAAGGTATGGATTGTATGAGTATACTGTATGTCATTTGGATTGACCAATGCACCTGCATACTTTATGTACATGATGAATAAGGTGTTCATGGAATATTTGGATAAGTTTGTGGTAGTGTTTATTGATGATATACTGGTATTTTCCAAGATAGAGGTAGAGCATGCTGAACATTTGAGGTTGGTATTACAGAAGCTTAGAGAGCATAAACTGTATGCGAAGCGAAGTAAATGTGAGTTTTGGTTGAAGGAAGTTTCTTTCCTTGGTCATATTATTTCTAATGGAGGGGTATCAGTGGATCCAGGTAAAGTAAAGGATGTATTAAAGTGGAAACCACCTATTGATGTTAGCGAGATTCGTAGTTTCTTGGGATTAGCTGGATATTACAGACGGTTCATTGAAGGGTTTTCTAAACTTGCTAAACCTATGACATCTCTGTTAGAGAAGAATGCCAAGTTTGTGTGGTCAGATAAATGTCAAGCTAGTTTTGAGGAATTGAAGAAGAGGTTGACTACAGCGCCTGTTTTGGTTTTGCCAGATTTGAGTAAGAAGTTTTCTATTTATTGTGATGCTTCTCGTCAAGGTTTGGGATGTGTTCTTATGCAAGAAGGCAGAGTTGTGGCTTATGCATCTAGGCAGTTGAGAAAGCATGAGTTGAATTATCCTACACATGATTTGGAGTTAGCAGCTGTAGTTCATGCTTTAAAGATTTGGAGACATTATTTGATTGGACATAAAAGTGATATATACACTGATCATAAGAGTTTGAAGTATATTTTTACTCAGTCAGATCTGAATTTGAGGCAACGCAGATGGTTAGAGTTGATTAAGGATTATGACATTGAGATACACTATCATCCTGGTAAGGCTAATGTAGTAGCTGATGCTCTTAGTAGGAAAAGTTATGCCAATGAGATACGGATGTTGTCTATGACTAGTGAGTTATGTGCTGAATTTGAATATTTGAATTTGGGCATTGTTACTAATACAATGGAATTAGTGATAGAGCCTACCTTAGAGCAAGAAATCTACAAGGGTCAGTTGAAGGATGAGAAACTAAAGAAGATAGCGGAAGATATAGTGATTGGTAAGTCACCAGGCTTTCGAATGGATGATAATGGAATTTTGTGGTTTGGAAAGAGGCTGTGTGTACCTGAGGATCAAACTGTTAGACAGGCAATTCTTCGCGAAGCTCATGAGTCAGCTTATTCTATTTATCCTGGTAGTACTAAGATGTATTTGGATCTGAAACAGAAATATTGGTGGGTTGGATTAAAGCGAGATGTGGCTGAGTATGTGGCATTGTGTGACACTTGTCAGAGGGTGAAAGCAGAGCATCAGAGACCTGCTGGATTGTTGCAACCAATGAAGATTCCTGAATGGAAGTGGGAGGAAGTTGGTATGGATTTTATAGTAGGGTTACCGCATACTCAGAGAGGTTATGATTCTATTTAGGTGATAGTGGATCGGTTAACCAAAGTTGATCATTTTATACCAGTTAAGACTACTTACCATGGACCAAAATTGGCAGAGTTGTATATGGAGAGGATAGTATGTTTGCATGGAGTTCCAAAGAAGATTGTATCTGATCGAGGATCGCAGTTTACGTCACATTTTTGGAAAGTTGTGCATGAATCATTGGGAACAAAATTGAATTTTAGTACAGCATATCATCCACAGACAGATGGACAGACTGAAAGGACCAACCAGGTATTAGAGGATATGTTGAGAGCTTGTGCATTGCAATATGGAACTAGTTGGGATAAGAGTTTGCCTTATGCAGAATTCTCTTACAATAACAGTTATCAACAGAGTCTTAAGATGGCACCGTTTGAAGCTTTGTATGGACGTAAGTGTAGAACTCCATTGTTTTGGGATCAGACAGGTGAATCTCAAGTGTTTGGTACAGATATTCTTAGAAAAGCAGAAGATCAAGTGCGAGTGATTCGTGAGAATTTGAGAGTAGCACAGTCTCGTCAGAAGAGTTATGCTGACAATAGAAGAAGAGATTTAGTTTTTGAGGTAGGTGATTATGTCTATTTGAAGGTGTCACCTATGAAAAGTGTGAAGAGGTTTAACATGAAAGGTAAACTAGCACCAAGGTATGTTGGACCATTTAAAGTTATTACTAGACGTGGGGAAGTTGCTTATCAATTAGAGTTGCCTGAGAATTTATCTGGAGTACATGATGTGTTTCATGTTTCACAACTTAAGAAGTGTTTGCGTGTGTCTGAGGAGCAGATACCTTTAGAAGAATTGACTGTTAAGGAGGATCTTACATATAAAGAGTTTCCGATTAAGATTTTAGAGACTGCTGAGAGAGTTACTCGAAGTCGGGTTATTAAAATGTGCAAGGTGCAGTGGAATCGATATTCAGAGGCAGAGGCAACTTGGGAAAGAGAGGATGAATTGAGAAAATCATATCCGCAGTTGTTTGAGTAAGCAGTTCAATCTCGAGGACGAGATTCTTTTAAGGGGGGTAGAATTTGTAACACCCAAAAATTCTAAACTTTAGGAATAATGAATTTCAAATAGTTTAGATAACAATTAATGGCAAATTAAAATTTTAAAAAACTATTTGGTGATGCATTCATGCTGTTGCATTTATTTTATTTTGTGGTGTGGTTATATTTGTTTTATTTTAATTGATTTAGTTTTGGAAAATATATATATAGAAGTGAATAAATGAAAGAAAAAAATATAAAACAGCTTACCTGTGCAACCGGGCCGACCTGCCTTCTCTCCCTCTCCCTTGGGCCATCGGGCCGAGGCTTGCATCTTCTCCGCGCCTGCCCGCGTGGGCCGTTCAGCATCGTCACGGCCGAGCCAGCCCGAGCCAGCGGCAGCGCCTTCCCTCCCTCCTTGTTTCGCTGGCAAGTGGGACCCGGCTGTTGGATGCTCCTCCAAGCTCACGTAACCGAGCCGGTCACGAACCGTAGTCGAATGGCAACCGAATCTTGTAATCCGGGTATGTTAACCAAAATCAGCGATTGAGGCTATAAATAGGACGCCTAGGTCCTCTAGTTTCCGTTTTTCATCTAAAATTGTGAGTTCCACCGTAAAACGTCGAGTTCTAGGGTTGGGTTCGGTTGAGTACGACGGACGTTGGGGAGGAGTGCTTTCGCGTTGGTAAGCCTGCAAATCTCCTCCTTTTTCTTCCCATGCCCTTCTTTGGTGTTGAGATGTTTTGAATTGCGGTTTTTGTGAGCTCGGGTGCACCGGCAATGGCGCCGCCGCCCTAACCTAGCCGCGTCCCGTTTCCGCGCTATAGCAGTCTTCCTAAACTAGGTAGACGAGTTCGGGGGAAGTTTCTCTTTCGATTGAGTTGGTGGCGGGTCAAGTAGAGGTCGGAAAAGGGGGAGACGGAACTTCTCCGGCGAGGTGGGCATGGTGGTAATGGTGGACGGCGGCCGAACTTGAAGGTGGAGGCCGGGCCTTCCACTGTAGAGCTGCGGGTGATTGAGGGTCGTTCGTTTTTGAATCAACGACCCAGATTAGAACTTACCCCTTCGCGGGGTAAATTTGTTAAAGAGACCCTCAGCTTTTTAGTAATCAACCCGCGGTCCGTAGCGTAAAACTGAAAGTACGTTTTCATGTTTGGAAAGCGTATTCTCTCCCAGTTAAGTCAAAAATACGTTTTCAGATAATTACAGTTTTGCCACTAGAATTGTTTTGGTCATAAAATCTTCATTTTAACTCCGATTTGATCCGTTCAAGTTGCGTTAGGTTCGTATTTTCGAGCTCTACATGTTAGTGTAGTTGTACAGTTAGTTTTGATAATTTATTTTTCGAGTTTATAATTAAGTATTTATTTATCTATAGGAAATCTTAGAAAATTCATAACTTTCACGTTTTAACTCTGAATTTGTTGATCTTTACGTCTGTGTGATCGTAGAAACATGTAGAAGAGTTTTATAAACTTTTATTACTGTTTTGCTACTGTTGGTGTACTGTTCTAATTGTATCTCTTTGTTTGCTTCGTGTTTGTTTGATTGGATGCATGTGTGTTGTTGATTGATGATCGAGTATAGAAGGTGAGCAGTATCTGGACGATTCGGAGTATTACTTTGAGCCAAGTCAGCAGTATCACTTGGAAAGCTTTGATCAAGGCAAGTATAACACAGGACTATCCTTGTTACCTATACATTGAATTGTCATACATATGCATGTGCTTACCTTGACAACCTTACAGATTATAACTTAGTGATTGTTATCTTGATTCCTTGTCAACCTTGGGAATGCATATGGGTAGCTACTGCTAGTGCTTAAACTAAGAACAATGATCTTGTAATTTGATTAATGGATTAAGCAATCAACTATTAAGATGATTTTATTACTGTTAAAAGGGGGCTAGAGCATGTGTATTATCTTGATGCTCTGGTTTCTCTCCATAAGGACTTATCTGTAAGTGATAACCGGGATATACAGTACAGCTGTGAGGGCTATATGGCTCTGGCTTTAGTTGATCAAGAGACCTTTTCTAGCTTGTTAGTGGTTACCTTAAATGGCGTAAGAAAGGCTTGCCACGTTGGGTGTAGTGCGAGCCCCTGGCCTAGTGTGTATAGGCTGCGGTTGTTGTGCCACAGGGAAGGGGGGTTCCACATCTGCCTGCCGAGTGAATCTAATGGCCCTAACTTGTTAGACGAACTTTTGAGTGGCTTTATATAGTTCTCGGGTGTTTGGGCTTGATCTCCCCACTCATTTGGAAATCATGACTCACAGTGAAAGTGTACACCTCTGCGCAGAGTTAAAAATTGGTATACTAGCCGTGCTCACGGATACGAGCGGCCTTGGGGATTCTTATGGAATAGTTGATCATAACTGTTATATCATGCTTAATTATTGTTGATTATTATTTGCTCATGTTAATGCTATTCATTATCCTTATTACAATTGATCATTGGTTCTTTAATGGGAAGCGGTTTATCTTGATGCTACTCAATTGCTAATATATGATTAAAAGCTAAATGCAGTTAAACAATGTCTAGCCTTTTTGAGCCTCATGAACCCTGTGTTATATTTGTTGAGTTCGACATGGACTCACCCTTGCTATTTCCACCATAACAGATGAAGATATTGAGGAAGATTATCGTAATGAGTACTAGTCTTGGTGTCAACCAGTCAACCGTGTCCCTGTGTGGAGTTTCCGCTGAAGAATTACTATTAGTTATTATTACCTATCGTTCAAGACTATGTCTTAAATATTTATTCGTTATGTAATAAGCACTGTGATGATACTTTGTAATTTGTCAACTTATGTGTGCGACTGTTTCCTGGGGCGCACATGAGTCTTTTATGCATCCTATTTTTGTTCTTAAAAATGGGTGTGACAATCGAGCCAAGCCTCATCTTGGTCTTCACCATCTTGGTCATATGAGTCAATGTCATGTCTCATATGCAATGACCACCTTTATCTAAATCATCCACTTAGATACAAAGGTTAGTCCTAGGTTTCATCAATTAGCCAAAACCAAACTAGGGACTTTCAATCTCCCCCTTTTTGGTAATTGATGACAACCCTCACAAAGATGATTTTGATAATAAAAGTTTTAAACTTGTCATACTTGTCCAATCATTTTGCTCATAAGTAAAGTTTGGACAATTATCACAAGCTCGATTTTGGTAGCATTAGCTCCCCCTACATATGTGCATAGAGTTTGGATTGAAGGCTTTGCACATACGCATGGATAGAAGTGTTGGGAGAGTAATTCTACCAAAATGATGCTATGGTGTAAGAAATGGACCTTTGAAGCGTGATACCAATCGGAGTTGCCTTTTACACCATCCTTAGCATCATGAAGTAACTAGACATCCATCAAAACTCAAGAACCCCGTGAGATCAACATTATATGTAAAGGTTCTTGGACCACTTGTAAAGCTAACCACTTGTAAAGCTTTAGGCAAGTCTAGATACCACATGTAAACTATTCCTATGCATGCTAGTAGATCATTTCATCATTCAAGTTCTATACTAGCATTGCACCACACAAGCATGTATATTGAATTTAAATACATGTGCAATGAGCAAGTCATATGAGAATGCACAAACAAATGCAACAACTTTGTTTATGAGCTTGCTCCCCCTACTTGTGTGCATCAAAAAATTTTATTTACCCCTTTATCAAGTTGAATCATCTTTTTCTCTCCCCCTTTGTCAACAACTTACCCAAAAATGGGATCAAATTGTGGAGAGAAGGAAAAATGTTTGATGGAGTAGATTAAATTTTATCAAATTTGGTTCAACCTAGAACACTTGCCAAAGATATTTAATTCGATTTGAACCAATGACAAGCTTCTTCACACCTTATAATAAGGGTTATCTTGCCTATGTTGAATTAAACACTTATAGCAAATCTTCTAGATTCAACACTGGGTTTGCAAGCTCACAAACAGGTCATATGCCACCACTAGATCAAAACAAACATAGAGGAAATAGTGGTAACATATATCCATCAAATTCATTTGATTTATCATGAATGCTCATGCATACCACTTAATATGTCTACATGCTCTAGCAAGTCCTTAGCATAGGATGAATGACATGTCAATCAATTTTACCTTGCAATGTCGAAGGAGAGGCATGTCAATAAGTGGGTGGGGTGTATTCAACTCATGTTTGAGAAATCAAGAATGTTCAATTCATTCCTTAGCTTGCAAAACCTCTTTTCATCAAGTGGCTTAGTGAGAATATCGGCAAGTTGATCATCGGTGCCAACACTTTCAATGGCAATATCTCCCTTTTGTTGATGATCTCTAATGAAATGATGTCTTATGTCAATATGCTTTGTTCTTCCATGTTGAACCGGGTTTTGTATCATCTTGATTGCACTCTCATTATCACATAGCAATGGCACATTCTTGAAGTTGAGGCCATAATCCTTCAAAGTTGATTTTATCCATAGCAATTGTGCACAACAACTCCCCGCACTCACATATTCGGTTTCGGCGGTAGAGATTGCCACACTATTTTGTTTCTTTGAGGACCATGACACAAGTGATCTTCCAAGTAATTGACATGTGCCACTTGTGCTCTTCCTATTAATCTTGCAACCCCCATAGTCGGAGTCCGAATATCCAATCAATTCAAACTTTGACCCCTTGGGATACCATAGTCTAACATCTCTTGTTTGCTTCAAGTACCTCAATATTCTCTTTGCCGCCGTGAGATGACTTTCTCTAGGTGAGGCTTGATATCTAGCACACATGCAAACACTAAACATGACATCCGGCCTTGATGCAGTGACATAGAATAGACTTCCAATCAAAGATCGATATTCCTTTTGATTCACCATTTTGCCATCAAGATCACTATCTAAATTGCCATTTGTGCCCATTGGAGTTGAAATTGGCTTTGCATCTTGCATTCCAAACTTCTTCAACATGTCCCTTATGTATTTCCCTTGACTCACAAATGTCCCATTCTTCAATTGCTTGACTTGGAGACCAAGGAAGTAGCTAAGTTCACCAATCATAGACATTTCAAACTCTTTGGCCATCATAGCACCAAATTCTTCACAATAAGCTTGATCGGTTGATCCAAAGATGATGTCAACATATATTTGCACTATGAATAGATCATTTCCAATCTTCTTGGTGAATAGAGTAGTATCAACCTTGCCCATTTTGAATCCCTTAGAGAGAAGGAAATCCCTTAGCCTCTTATACCATGCTCTAGGTGCTTGCTTTAAGCCATATAAAGCCTTCTTCAACTTGTACACATGGTTGGGTTTCTTGTCATCTTCAAATCCAGGCGGTTGCTCAACAAAGACTAACTCATTGATGATCCCATTGAGAAATGCACTTTTGACATCCATTTGATATAGTTTGATGTTGTGTGCACAAGCATAAGCCAATAGAAACCTTATTGCCTCCAATCTTGCCACGGGAGCATATGTCTCATCATAGTCAAGACCTTCAACTTGAGTGTAACCTTGAGCAACTAGTCTTGCTTTGTTTCTCACTACAATGCCATCTTGATCTTGCTTGTTTTTGAACACCCACTTGGTTCCAATCACATTGTAGTCATTTGGCCTTTCTACCAACTCCCAAACATCATTTCTTGTGAAATTGTTAAACTCTTCTTGCATAGCCATGATCCAATCGGCATCCCTCAAAGCTTCTTCTATCTTCTTTGGTTCTATGGTTGACACAAATGATGCATGCTCACAAAACATAGTCAATCTTGATCTTGTTTGCACACCACTTCTAATATCACCAATAATACTATTAATGGGGTGATCTCTTGAAACATGTTGTGGTTGGAGTACTTGCACTCGATTGCTTGAGCTTAGTTGATCACTTGATGTTTCTCGATGAGAAGAACTAGCACCATAATTTTGCACTTGAGAGTCACTAACTAGCTTGTTTGGTGAATTGAGCACTTGATCTTTATCATCATCTTGAATATCAATTACTTGCTTTGCTCTAATGTCTCCAATGTCCATGTTCTTCATTGCTTCCACCAATTGAGTTCCACCAACATCATCTAGATTATCTTCTTCATCTTGTGACCCATTGGTTTCATCAAATTGCACATCATGGACTTCTTCTAGAATGCCACTTGAGTTGTTCCAAACTCTATGAGCTTTGCTTGTAGTTGAATAACCAAGTAGGAACCCCTCATCACATCTCTTGTCAAACTTCCCCAATCTAGTGCCCTTCTTCAAGATATAACATTTGCAACCAAACACCCTAAAGTAAGAAATATTGGGCTTTCTTCCATGAAGTAACTCATATGGGGTCTTCTCTAGCAATGGATGACAATATAGTCTATTGATGTAGTAGCAAGCGGTATTGATTGCTTCATCCCAAAATGATTGACTCACATTATACTCATGAAGCATTGATCTAGCCATATCAAGCAATGTTCTATTCTTCCTCTCAACTAGGCCATTTGATTGTGGAGTGTACTTGGCCGAGAATTGATGTCCAATACCATAATGATCACAAAGTTCTTCAATTCTTGTATTCTTGAACTCACTTCCATTGTCACTTCTCACTTTCTTGATTCTAATCTCAAACTCATTGTGAACTCTAGTGAAAAATGTCTTGAAGGTGTCAAACACTTCACTTTTGTCACTAAGAAAGAATACCCATGTGAATCTTGTGAAGTCATCCACTATGACAAAGCCATACTTGTTACCGCCTATGCTTGTATATGTTGTTGGTCCAAATAGATCCATGTGCATCAACTCAAATGCTTTGCATGTGCTCATTGTACTCTTCTTTGGATGTGAGCTTCCAACTTGCTTCCCGGCTTGACATGCACTACAAAGCTTATTCTTCTCAAATTCAAAATCTTTTAAACTATTGACAAGATTGTGAGTTGTAAGCTTCTTCAATTGTTTCATGCCAACATGACCAAGCCTTCTATGCCAAAGCCAACCCATGCTTGATTTGGAGACTAAGCAAGTTGTCAAAGAAGTTTCTCTAGCATTGAAGTCAACTAGGTAGAGATTCTCATATCTAAAGCCCTTAAATGCCACATTTGAACCATCCACACTAATAACATCCACATCATCAACCCCAAAGATGCATTTGTAGCCTAGATCACATATTTGTGCCACGGATAGAAGATTGAAATCCAAGCTTTCAACTAGCAACACATTAGAGATACTCATGTCATTTGATATTGCAATCTTGCCCAAGCCAATAACCTTGCCTTTCTTGTTATTGCCAAATGTGATAGAATCAACACCACTATCATTGTCATTGATTGAGTCAAACATTCTTGATGTACCGGTCATGTGTTGAGTGCACCCACTATCAATAATCCAATGCCTTCCTCCGGCTTTGTAATTGACCTACAAGCAAATCAATGAAGTTTAGGTACCCATTTTTGCTTGGGTCCTTGTAGGTTAGTAACTAAGCTCTTTGGTACCCAAATAGCCTTCTTCTTTGGGCCCACAATTGGTGTACCAACAAACTTAGCTTGCACACCCTTCACACCCTTGGTAAGCACATAGCAAGAATCAAAAGGTATAGCATTAACAAGGTTCTTGCTTTGATTCTTTTTATTGCAATTATGCTCTAGGTGCCCAACTTGCTTGCATCTATTGCAAAACCGACCATTGTCCTTCACAAAGCTAGGCTTTGAAGTTGCAAAGGCCGACTTGCCTTTCTTGGGGTGTAGCCCAATCCCTCTTTGTTAAGAGAGAACCTTTGGCTACCCAAGCACTTAAGCAAGCGGGCTTCACCACCATAGGCCTTGCCTAGGGCGTGAGTGAGCTCATCCACCTCTTTCTTGAGAGTCTCATTCTCAACTATTAGTGAGGCATCACGAGTGAAACCATCACTAGTAGTGGAGGTAGAGTTAGTGGTGGTGGATGAAGAGCTACAAGAAGGGTTAGCATTTGACATGATGATAGGTTCATTAAAGGATTCATCAATTATATCACATGTAACACCTATATCACATGATACAACAATCTCCTTTGCTTGTTGCTCAAGTAGCAATGAGTGAGCTTTTTCAAGCTTGGAATGAGCCTTATCAAGATCCTTATGGTCTTCCACTAGACTCTCATGAGTGGTCTTAAGCTCACTAAGGACTTTCTCAAGTATTACTATTTTCATTGAAAGCTTCTTACACTCTTTGTCCTTGGCAATAGCTATGTCTCTAGTTTGTTGCATCAAGTCATATAGTTGTTCTTTAGTTGGTTCATCATCATCATTTTCATTATCATTATCATTATCACTATCATGAGCATATTCCATTCTTGAATGTCATCTTGGCCTCTCTCTTCTTCTTCTTCTTCTCAAACTTATCCTTTTTGTTCTTCTTCTTATCATAAGGACATTCCGCTTGAAGGTGCTCGGTGCTATCACAATTGAAGCACTTTCTTTGTTGCTCATTTCTTTTCTTAAAGCCTCTTCTCTTGATGAACATGTGACCCATCTTCTTGACTACAAGAGCAAGTGCCTCATCATCAATTTCAAATTCCCCATCTTGATTGTTGTCTTCTTCTTCTTCAATGATGGTAGCTTTGCCCTTGGAGGAGGTGGTCTTGAATGCCACGGTCTTCTTCTTCTTCTCATCTTCCACCTTCTCCTTGTCATCAACATCTTGATCATATTTGTCATAGGTCAATACTTCACCAAGCAAATCATTAGGCTTCATTGTTTCAAGCTCATCTCTTTGCAACATCATGATCAACATCTTGAATCTTCTAGGTAAGCTCAATAAGAACTTGTGACAAAAATCTTGATCTTGAGTTTTGTGCCCTAAGCTCTTGAGATCATTGACTATCACTTGCAATCTATGAAACATTTCAATGATTGTTTCATCATCCTTTTTCTTGAAGTTCTCAAACTCACTCTTGAGCCCATATAGCTTGGCACTCTTCACAACCTTAGTGCCTTCATATGTCTCACTCAACCTTGTCCATACTTCACTAGCCAATTCCAAATCTTTGATGCCCTCAAACACTTTTGTGTCAATACCATTATAGAGTGTATTGAGAGCCATTCTATTGCATGTTCTATTTGCTCTATCTTCATCGGTGCGATGATCGGGATCAATGATAGCAAAATCATTCTCGGTGACTTGCAATACTCTCTCATGAATAGAACCAAGGTACATTGTCATCTTTCTCTTCCAATGAGCAAAAGAACTAACACCATCGAAGAACGGTGGCTTGCCCCCAACATGATTGAACATAATTTGAGCCATTTTTCACACCGAAGGATGTTAAGCCTTGATTAAAACGGTGACCACGGCTCCGATACCACTTGTAAGGTCCTAGATGGCTAGAGGGGGGGTGAATAGCCTTTTAAAAAAATCTACAAGCACCACTAAGCAAACTTGTTAGAATAACAAACGGCGTAAAGCGAGTTTTGCTTAGCCAAAGGTGGTGATGCAAGCCTCCTATCCACAAGTCTAGTAGATTATGATCTCTAGTTCACACAAGAGCTATGTCACTAATTTAACACTAGACAACAAGCTAACAACACTACTAGCAAAGCTACTACTAGAGCTACACAAGATAATCTAGTAAAGATAAGTGCAAGAGAGAGGATTGTGATTCTTATACCGACGGTGAGGAGAAGATGTTGCCAATCACTAAGATGATATACAATCAATCAATATTGACAACAACTCAATATGAAGACCAATCACCGGGAGACAAGAGACACAATATTTTTGTTCATCTGGTGTTTACTTGTGCACCGACAAGCTACGTCACCGGTTGTGTCGACCAACACTTAGATGGTTCCCCGGTGTGACCCTCAAGTCACTTGCCCCTCAAGGCATGCCCCGCAAGGCACCGCAAGATGCCACTCTCAAGTGAGGTAACTCAATGACACGCGCATTCCACTAGAGTTGCTTTTGGCGTCTCGCCGAGGAAAGCACAAGAACCTCTCACAAACAACCGGAGGTGGCCAAGAACAATCACCTTCTTTTGCCAACGCCTCCAACAATCTCCAAGCCAGCTAGGAGCGGTACTCTCCAAGAGTAATAAGAAATCCACCGGCTAAACCATCCACAAGTGCCACTAGATGCCCTTAAGCTATGCAATACACTTTGGGATCACTCAATCTCACTTTTGATTTGCAAACAAGCAAGAGAGATGAGTGGGAGGAGTAGCTCTAGCTCAAAGGATGCACAAGAGTGTTAGAAATGCCAAGAGACCTCCCCAAGGGTCGGCCAACGAGTATTTAAAAGCATCCCATCCAAATAGAGCCGTTGCCACTCCACTGACCATTTTTTTGGGATGACCGGACGCGCCGGTCGAAACTGACCGGACGCGCTTCACCGCGTCCGGTCGCCCTGCGACGTCCACGTGTCCCTCAAATTCAAACGCGACCGTTAGATCCTCCAACGGTCACTGTGCGCCAACGGTCAAACGCTATGACCGGACGCGCTGCTCAAACGACCGGACACGCCGGTCGCATAGTACCGTGCGCCCGCGAAGCAACGACCGGACGCGCTCTAGAAGATGACCGGACGCGATAGTGCCAGCGTCCGGTCGGAGTCCAGTAAGCTCCCTCGATGACCGGACGCGTCCGATCGTGTGTGACCGGACGCTCACCGTGTCCGATCGACCTTGCGAACTGCAGTTCCCTTAGGGCGCCTGACCGGACGCGCCGGTCCCGTGAGTGACCGGACGCGCCGGTTGCAAACCCTAGCCCGCGTGCCCGACTCCTGCGCTGTACTGACCGGACGCGTCCGGTCACACCGTGACCGCGTCCGGTGCAGCGTCCGGTCACCTCAGTGACCCCGTTCGCCTCCGTTTCTTTTCCGACTTCCGGCGTAGTGGAAAATAGGCATTTCATTTTCCCGAAATCGCCTGAATCCCGCGCTCGCACGCTCGGCGGGAGGGAGAGAGGAACCCAAACCCCTCTCTACCCACAAACCACAGCGCGACCAACGCCACCTTTGCAAATGTGCCAACACCATCAAGTGTACATCTCCATGTGCTTGTGTGTTAGCTTTTTCTCAATCATTTTCAAAGGTTTTCCAATTAGCTCACTAGGCCCTACATGCAATGCACTTCATGAATTCACCTAGTGGCACTCGTGCATCGAATAACCGATAAGACTTTCCCTCTTAATAGTTCGGCTATCGATCCTAAACCACTCACACCCTCTATGGTGTCTTGAGTGTAAAATAAAATGGCCCTATTGTTATACCTTTGCCTTCAACCCATTTTGTTTCTCCAAATGATATGATCCACTTCATATCATCACATGACCGTCTCGATCTATCGACCTTGACTTCACTTGCTCTTCACCGTTGCATCGGTCCGTCGGCGCTAAGTCTTGCTCAAGCTTCACCATCGCATGGTCCTTCGCTTCGAAGCCTCGACTTGCCCTTCACCTTCACAACCGGTCCATCGAGCCAAGCCTCATCTTGGTCTTCACCATCTTGGTCATATGAGTCAATGTCATATCTCATATGTAATGACCACCTTTATCTAAATCATCCACTTAGATACAAAGGTTAGTCCTAGGTTTCATCAATTAGCCAAAACCAAACTAGGGACTTTCACCCCCCCACCCCCCAGCGGAACTTTTCTTTTCTATACTTTCTGTTGTTCATGTAAATTGTGAACATTTTGAAACCCTTTCTATGTTAATACAAGGTGGGCAGAAAATCCTGCCAGCAGTTTGGAAAAGAAATGTGAAAGTGGAGAGATCCAACAAGGCAAAAGGTACTAAGGGAGGAATTCTTCTCTTGGAGTGGGGGTTAAAGTGGCTTATCTTAACATGCATCCGATCCTCTCTCTTGGGCCTGTGATAACGAGATTCAGAGGATGATGCCTCGTCAATAAGGTTCCTGTTTCGTGACCTTATTATCCATGAAAAAGCAATGCCTCCTATCAACCACCCAAGAACCTAATGCCAAAAAAAAATTAACATGGAAGGGTCTATTGTGGGGTTGATAAATAATTTGGTTTGGTGTTCTGGTCTGTTTTCGGCTCGACACATTGATGTCATAAACGAAATGTCACATGAAGGCTGGCAGCAGCTTGATCTGAATCAAAGTCCATTGTTCAGTTTGTGGCCCCGGAAGAGCCAGGATGAAAACTCGACTGTGCATGTACATATGGTGGGTAAAACTTCCTTTGTCGTGACCTGCGAGTTTCGCCATATATCTTGCAAACAGTAAAATGATTGTGCATATGCTGGACCATGATTTATGTATATATGGCAAGAGGATGAAAAATCATTTGCTTGCAGAAATGGACCAACATACGGTTTGAGGGTGGGCCGTGCGCGTTTGCTTGGCTGCGTAAGCATGGTCCTGAGATTTGTTTTGGTTTTAAATGTGTCTTTGCGATCGCCTATATTATATGCGCTCGCCGAAGGTCATTTGCAACCTAACAAACATGTGGGATTCGCACAGTTACATGCATATGTTGAGGCTCCTCTTCCTGCCTTTCTGAATTCTGATAAAAGGCATAGGTGATGGTTTGCCACGATATGGGCGCACAGGGCTTGGACAGTAAAACTGGTCAGGTCGACAAGGACAATTAGTGCAGCCATCGACAATTAATCTTGGGTAATATCTTGGCCGTCTGAGACGAAACAACCACTAAAACCGGGTGTCTTCACTTTTCTAATCATGTTGCCTACGTGGGAGAAAAAAGAGTTATCAGGTTGCGTGATGCCGTATTATGTACTAGTTTTCATGTTTGGCATTTATTTAGACGTGTACGTGGTCATCGAAGCTCCTTTTCGCTTCCGATATTCCCACCACCGCACCATGCATGCACGATACTACAGTACATGTTACAGTAGTACTCCAGCAGTGTAACTTCTGTTTCTCGAGAAATTGAAGTACCATCACCACTCCCCATCAGACGACTGTGGTCTGGCCGTTCTCGGCAGCTAACGTGTCGTCTAAACAATACCCGATGGAAAAAAGTTGTTCTCGTGTCGGTATGGAACCAGCAAGCCTTCTCGCTCTGTAACATGCATGCATGTAGCACAAGATGATGGTAACAGGAATGTGCTAGTGTGTAGCAACATGTCGCACGTACAGGTGCATGTGATCAATCGCTGCACGTACGCTGCTGCTGCGTGCCTGGCTGACGACAGACACGGAAGCCTCCGCGCACCCGTCAGCGGCCTGTGCATGCACGGCTAGCTGCACCAACTCTGACCAGCAGCTGGAGCTACACCGATGGATGGATCGTCCGTCCGTCCCCGGAGGACCGGAGGCCGGAGCCAATGAGCAGCCGAAACGACGCCGCCGTCCGCGCGCGCGCCCACGAGGCCCAACCAACCAGCCGCTCTCGATCGGCTGCGTCCGTCGACGCGGACGTGACACGGGCGCGGGGCGTCCCTGCCTGCCCCGCGAGAGACAGCGCGATAATGCCGCGGTACCACGGGGGTAGCAAGGGATGTGAGTGATACCCCTGGCCGGCACCTAGGCGCCAGACGACAGCTACGAGTTACTCCTACTCCTGCTGTGTCCTGACCTCCTAGCTACGTAGTAGAGCCGTACCACACAGATCTCATGCGTCCATCCATAGGGGAGTAGCAGAGACTGTGCCCATGCATGCCGCCACGTGCGGCGCCCGGCCGGGGCCCACCCGGAAGCGAGTGAGTGAGAGCCAAAGATCTCGTGCGGCGTGTCGTGTACACGCACGCATGCATGCGGCATGTCAAGCGTAGAGTAGAGCACGTACGAAGAACTACAACTACTGTACGTGCTAGCTAGCCTGCGCACTGTGTGCAGCCTTTTACTTTACATACGAGCAAGTACATACTCCCTCCGTCCAACAAAACAAGCAATTATGGGAAGCGTGCCAGTCAAACTGACTCAAGTTTGACCAAGTTTATAGTAAATAGTATTAACATTTATGTCTCCAAATATATTTATTAAAAAAATATATTCTATAACTAATCTAATGATACCTATTTTGTATTATAAATATTAGTATTTTTTTATATAAATTTAGTCAAAGTTCAAACTGTTTGACTTCTCGAAAAGCGAGAATTGCATGTTTTTATGGACGGAGGGAGTACACACGTACGTCGGTCGCGCCTCCTACTGTGCTCCTCGATTGACCGATCCATCGACTGCTCATCGAGCGACCGATCAATCGCTCAGTCCATCGTCAGTGAATCCGGCCGGACTGACTGTGGCCGGTGCATGGTCATGGTCGCATGCATGGATCCATCTGTCTTCCATCAGTACGTGCACGTACTCCTACACCACATGGGCGCGGGTACGCATGCATGCTCAGAGCACGTACGCTCCGTGGATATAATATGCATGCACGCATGTGCAAGAGGACCGTACCCGTGCAGGGTCGAGACCGACGTGTCGGATGCCAAAGCGTGGATCGTACAGGGCGTTGCATGCTCGGCCGGATCGGAAGTAGTACTCCTAGCTTAGCTAGCAACGCACCCGGGTTAGTAATTGTGGCGTAATGGCGTTAAGTTGCTGTGGCGTGCCATGCCATGCATGATGTAACGCCCTGCACCCTGCACGCACGCTGCGACTGCAATGGCGCTTGGCTTAATTTTGTGTGTAGTCGTAGCCGCGCGCATGAGAGGTGAGAGTTGAGAGGTAAGGTTGTGACGTTGTGTTCCCCAAGAGGGAAACTGCTCCCTCCATGCTGGCAATTTACCCCCCCCCCCCCCCCCCCCCCCCCCCCCCCCCCCCCCCCTGTCGATTCTGTTCGCATGCATCATATCGCTCTCATTATAACTCCATGCATTCATCTCTCTGCTAGCTGTCTCAACTGTGCATGGTGGTGGTATAGTCGTCCATGGTCTCCATTGCATGCATGATCAATCACCATGCATGACATGTGGTACCGCGAATGGGCAGACAGTTAAATGGCAAAGTGCGTGCTCGGTCCCGCGCTCCATCGAGTCATTGCACATGCACTTTGTGTCCACTCGATTCAAGGCCTCGTTTAGATGCCCGATTCGGGGGCGCCCGAATCACCGTTGAACACTGTACTAATTTGTTTTTATTTGGTAATAATTGTCCAAACATTGATTAATTAGGTTTAAAATATTCGTCTCGCAAAGTACAACAAAACTGTGCAATTAGTTTTGATTTCATCTACATTTAGTACTCCGTATATGTACCGACATTTTGATGTGACGGGAAATCTTCTTTTTGCATAGTGGAATTTGAGGATGAATTTGGGTATCTAGGCCTTGTTTAGATTGAAGATGTTAGAAAAATTTGGAACTGTAGCATTTCGTTTGTATTTGACAAATATTGTCCAATCATGGGTTAACTAGGCTTAAAAGATTCGTTTCGTGATTTACAACTAAACTGTGCAATTAGTTATTTTTTATCTACATTTAATGTTGCATGCATGCGTCCAAAGGATTGATGTGATGGAGAGAGAATGAAAAAATTCTAACTTTTGGAGGTGATCTAAACAAGGCCCAAGTCTTCTTGTCTCATCCCTCGCGCGCCCTCGTGACCTCGAGATGGGCGCCATCAACATAGGCATCCACAGTAACTAGCTTGTAGTCTATTAGATTCGCCTATACCTATACCATGATACGTGCTGATGCTGGTATATAGTGGTATGTATATGGCCTCCTAGTTATTAGGACCGCCCTCTCTGCTTCACCATATTTGTTCGAGATCACCAACAACCAATGCAACCATATCACAGACACACTTACATGGAGTACCGAGTCCGAGATGAATCGTTAGGAAACGACTATAGGTAAGTATTAATTGTTCCACAAACTCCATCGTGGAGCAGTTCCACAAAAGGAGGCAGAGAAGAAAGGGAATGTATCATGCATTTTGTTAGAAATGAACACAAAAGATGAATGGCCACTACTATTGGCAAAATAAATGACCCATATTTTATTCGTGTGTTCACTATTATAGAAATCGCTCTTTACAAATGGTTAGAAATATAATCATTTGTGGAGTTGGTTGGGAAATCCTTCTCTATTCAAGGGCCTCTAGAAATCAAGTCTATTCTAGAGGCGATCAGTAACATGGCCCGTATCCAAAGATCATTATCCAGAAATAAAAACTCAGCCATAAAAATAGAGATCTTTTTGTAAATACCAGGAGAAGCCCAAAATTATTAAGACCTCTTGCCCGGTGTGAGCCTTCCATACTGATACATCACAAAGTCACGTGTGACTAAGTGTAGGATGTTATCCTTTTTATTAGCTTCTATAAATATTGTATTGAAAATTTCATCCCCTGAATGATTTCAAATGAGAAAAGTTTTAACCACAAAGTTTTAGATTTCATCGAGCACTACAACTTCATTATAGGGCATATCTCCATCTGAAGCAGTTTGAAAATGCAAAATTATGAATTTTGAAATGTGAGAGCTTAAGCCATTTTTGGAGCCTACATAAATTCAAGTAAAAAACATCAATTACAAAATTGTAGATCTCTTTCGAGCTTTGCAACTTTGATATAAAGTCTGTCTTCACCCAACTTTATTTAAAAAATTATGAATTTTTTGATGCACCTATTTTTAAAGCTAGGTCAAATTTCCATCTGGTCCTGAAAATAAAGAGCATTTTTATAGGCGTTTGGGAATACCAACCATCTCTAGAAATCAATTTCTATAGGTGGTTCCATCTTTAGAATTATTTTTAGATGCGGTTTTTTATCCAATTGGGGCTAAAAAAATGAAACACCTCTAAAAATTATTTATATAGTATTGATTGTTTGCATTTTTATTGCAACCTTCTTTCATCTCCTAGTGAAGGTAGGTAGGTTTTCCCCCTCCTTTTCTCAATTTAATACTCTTGTGTGTTCGAAAAAATAGTGATTATACCCCTTTTAAATAAATCTCCCTATTTACTCTAAGAACGTTCATTAATTTGGGTTTCGATTAGGTTCCTTGGCAGACTTATGCATGTGACTTTGCGTTGCGTTTGCACCTGAGCCACATAATGATGGAATCAAACATGCACCAGTTGATCATGGCATGTTTTGGAATGGATACATTGCAATGGAATATGATTTCCATGCATGCATTTGGATGTATGGACTAAATGTTCTAGCTAGGCGACCTTGTTATTATTCGTTAGAGTATCTCCAAGAGCTCCTAAGAAAAATGCTTGTCAAACTATAAGCTATTCCAAGTAGCCAAAATGAGTATGAGCATTTTTTTTGCTTTTCTAGCAGTACAATTGCCAATATTTGGTTCATATAAATAAATCCGAGTCCATAACACGATTTTTTACCTGCTCCTCCCCAACCTCATTCATACCCCGCTGCCCATCAACCGCATTCATACATAGTAACATAGGGTAGATATAGCGTTAGAGACAACCCGGCCTATATCTTGCTTCTCAGTGCGACAACAAATATGTCTCATCAAGCACCAACATGTCCCATTATATTATTGTCTGCATGAACAATGGAGCTAGCAATAGTCAGGGTACTGGATGAGAGAGAGAGAGAGAGAGAGAGAGAGAGAGAAGTGGGGAATGGATAACACAAAAACAACCTAGTTCACATTATGGCCCTAAATACATCTGAACAATTTTTTTATGAAATAAACAGAGACTAGAATTATGGTTCTACTAAGGAATAGAGCGAGCCCATCAAGGGAAAACTGAAGGCTACCTAGACATAAGTTGCGCAACTATGTGATAGCTGATAGGAGTGATAAAAAAAAGGCAGAGAGGGGAGAGATACGATAATAGTTTTAAAACTAGGAATATATTGGTCCATGATATCTACACAGAGTTTATTCATTGGATGCAGTATGTAGAGAGAGGATAACTACAATCAAACAAATAAACAGAATTGTCTATATTTTTCTAAATAAGAATACTATAATTAAAAATCTAGGTGCCCACACTATTTGCATGGGCCACCTTGCTAGTTTTCTATAGTAAATAAGGCATTAGTATTAGAAGTATATAGCTAGTATGGTCACACAAGTGCTCAACGCATCTTAGTGATACATGTACATTAAGCTTTACTGTGGCCAATCATAATGATAATCTTGCATATATACGTAATTAGTACACATATTTTTCTAAAAAAGAATACTGAAATAGAAGTATATAGCCCAACATCCTCATCAATACTAGTCCTTGACAATTTGGAAGTTGTATTGTAGCATACTCTAAAACGACACCTAGCTAGCTAGTTAGACTTAGAGGCAGCAGCACATCCAACGTACCCCTGCTACAGCTGCTACCGTGCTACGACGTACATGTACAATAAGCCAGCCGATGCGCATCTGAAGTGGTACGCACTGAAACGCTGCAGCACGTTATAGGCATCAAAATCTGAGTGTACGTTGGATGATTGTTCTTGACGCCACCACAAAGGCGGTCACCTGGCTGAAAGGGATCGGAATTAACGGACGGAGAGTCCTGGAGCGGTCCAGCCAGGAACAAATTCAGCGTGTTTATATCCGGCAATCTTGATTACACACAGAAGCCAAGCAATGGAAAAGCCCACCCCAGAAATGTCCAGGATATGCTTCGTGTTGCAATAGTAATGGACAGTAGTTGAAGAAAAAGTTGCAGCTTTTTCTGGAATGGCAAAAAAGGGGCACGGCAAATTAAAAGCGTGTAAAAAAGATGGAGCAGCAAAGCAAGAGGGGAAAAGGTTGGTGTTTGTACTTGTGAGGACTGAAAGTTCAATCAAACCCACCTCAGACGGTACTGGCGTCTTCAGGATGGAATTAACCCTGCTGCAGGGGGCCGGGGCGCGCAAGGACAGGGCAAAGAGTAAATAAGAGTACACACATGCCTGCTCTGCCTCTGTCTCTGCCTGCCTGCATTCCGCTAGCTGCGCAGGGCGGAGCAGCTTAAATTCGCGCAAGCCCTTGTTTAGTCCCCAGTTCTCTCCAAATTTTACTATGTAAAAAGAAGATTTCCCGTCACATCAAAATGTCGGCAAATGCATGGAGTACTAAATATTGATGAAATCAAAAACTAATTGCACAGTTTTGTTGTACTTTGCGAGACAAACATTTTAAGCCTAGTTAGTCAAAATTTGGATAATTTTTACCAAATACAAACGAAATGCTACAGGAATTCTGATACAGTGTTTTTCTTCCCTATTCGCCGAACTAAACGAGGCCCAAGGCTGTGTTTAGTTGAGAAAATTTGGGTGAAAAGTTACTGTAGCACTTTTCGTTGTTATTTGGTAAAATTTGTCCAACCATGGATTAATTAGATTCAAAAGATTCGTTTCGAACTTTACAGATAAACTATGCAATTAGTTATTTTTTTTATCTATATTTAATGCTTCATGCATGCGTCTAAAGATTCGATATGACGGGTGAAAGAAGAAATTTTTTGAGTATGCATGGCAAGTGAACGCGGCCCAAATCGGGATCAATGCCAGCAGCTGGCTCCACGGAGTAGCTAGCTGGCGCGCGCTGCTCGCTCTTCTCTCCTTGCATTTGATTCAGAGCGCAGCGTAGGCCGTGTTTAGATCGGCTGATTTGGGAGGGGCTGATTTTGCATAGTGCAAGATTCTGCACTGTAGCATTTCGTTTGTATTTGTAAATTTTTGTTCAAACATTGATTAATTAGGTTCAAAATGTTCGTCTCGTAAAGTACAACAAAACTGTGCAATTAGTTTTTTATTTCATCTATATTTAGTACTCCATGCATGTGCCGGTATTTTAATGTGACGGGGAATCTTCTTTTTGCATAGTGGAATTTGGGGTGAAATTTGGTATCTAAACAGGCCCACAGCACAGGGACACGGACCACCCGTCCCATGGCGTGGCCTGGCCTGGGTCGCTGCTGTGCGCGAGTAGCAGTGAGCAACGGAGACGACAAGGGTGGTGCAGTGCAGCGCATGCACGCGACGCATGAGCATTGAGCAGCTACCGCATCGAGCCGAACCTGCTCTGCTCCCTGCTGTTGCGGCTTCAATGTGTGGGAGCGCGATGCGCGCGCCAATTAGGCGCGCACAGCCACGGATAGCGCAGCGCAGAGGTCTGCGGCGTGCCCTGCCCTGGGTGCGCGCATCGCATGCATGCTTATCCTAGCTAGCCAGCCGGCCGAGCCTCGCATCGCATGCCGATAGAGAGAGAGAGGGTCGGTCCGTCATCGGCCTAGCTAGCAGCTCATCATCCTGTCATTCTGGACGTGAACTCAATGCTGTGCACTTCACAAATGCCGCCATCACTTCTGGCTTGGACTCCTCCTCTGTGTGTGCCCTGCTGCCCTGCGCGCAATGCCTCCCTCATCGATCGACATGCATGCATCCTTCCAACGTCGACAGCTGAGCTATGCGTGCGTAGGCCCAATGCAAGACCGGCCGGCAGGCCGGGAAAAATTGAGGTGAAGGTAAAGGGAAAAGTAAAAGGAACGGCAGGGTCCAGTGAGGAACGGGAATGCTGGTGCCGTGCGGCCCGTGCCAGTGCCTGGTGTGTCGCCGCGCGGCGCGCCGGCAGCTAATTGCGGCGACCGATCGATGACCACAACACCAATATATGACCGCGGCCGCCGGCCTGGGCATGGGGCAGAGAGGGCCAGTGCAAATTAACCCTGCTCTACAGTCACAGCAGTGTAGGGCGCAGTTCGGCCGCGAACCACTCGGGCGGCGGTCGAGTTAATCTGCATCGACCACTGAGCTGTCGCGGCGGGGCGGCCGGGGGGCCAGTGGCCGTGGGTGCGCAGTGCGCACGCACGCGAGAGACTGGAACCCATTTGTTCCGACAGATGGGACGTGCCAATATGCCATTCCACGCCCAAAGGGATAGCGGAATTTTTCAGACAACCAAGCGCGCATAGATGCCGATAGAGAGGCGGTCAGGACCGGTGCCGGCCCGCGGGCGCGCCTCGAATTCGACTTCGACCCCCCAATGGCGGACACGTACGTCCGTGCACAGCCGCCCAGCCAGCTTTTCTTTGCCTGGTGCGTGGGCGGGCGGGGCGGGGCGGCGCGCGGCTTTCTCCCGCTCCTGGCGTCCGTCACCGCCCCCCACCTCCCCAACCCAGGCGCGCGCGTATATATATGGGCAGGCCACAGCCCCCCAAGGCGACCCAAACACAAACCAACCAGCACGACTCCTGAATACTGATCGCACTCCACTGACCACCGCCTGACCTCCTCCGGAGGAGACCAAAAGGCCGAGAGCACCAACCCAGCACAGAGAGAGAGAGAGAGATTACTAAAAGGCTCGCGAGCAAGTTAGTCAAAACGTACGTGTACCTCGCGCCGGGCACCAATCACCGGAGGACAGCGCCTCCCTCTCCGTGCGTGCTTATATCTTCGTCAGCAGTGGCAGTGGGAGTGGGAGAGAGAGAGAGACACGCACACGCGCGGCGGGATCGGCCGGAGTACGCGCAGGCACTTTCCAGCCCCCGAGATCGACCGACCGACCGATCGCTGCTGCCGTCGATCATGTGCAACGCCGCCGGGACCGACGCCTCCTTGCCGGCGCCGCCGCCGCCGCTCGGCTCTTTCAAGGCCGCCGCGCACCAGCTCCTCCACCCCGTCGACGGCGACGAAGGCAGCGCCCATGCACTGCAGCTCTCCAAGGTATATACCCGCGCCGCCGCCGTACACGTGTGGCCTGCCCGTGCACATTCTTCATTCCCTGCGGGCTGCGGCTAAGCCTAAGCTGCTGCTGCTGCGAAGATTGATAGCTAGGCCGGTTAGTGAGTGGCACGCACACGCACACGTCCACGCACAGGCGCGGCTACAGTGCGCCAGTGGTCAGCACCTAGCTAGCTGCTGCTTGTGTTGTTTAATGTCTACTGCTACTACTAGTTTACTAGCTTAGCTGGTACTGCCATGTTGCGGTAATAGTAACGGGAAAGAAAAGGAAAGCGCGAGCTGTTGGAAAATGGCAGCTCGTCCCGTACCTGTGCAACTAGCTGAGCTCTTACATGCATGTTGTGCTGGATGATGCACCTGCTGCAGGTGGCCGGCGAGGCTCGGGCGATCGGCAGGGTGTCGGTGCCGATGGCGGTCACGGGCCTGGTCATGTACTCCCGGGCTCTCATCTCCATGCTCTTCCTGGGCCGCCTGGGCGAGCTGGCGCTGGCCGGCGGCTCCCTGGCGCTGGGCTTCGCCAACATCACCGGCTACTCCGTGCTCTCGGGGCTGGCGCTCGGCATGGAGCCCATCTGCGGCCAGGCCTTCGGCGCGCGCCGCGGCAAGCTGCTGGCGCTGGCGCTGCACCGCACCGTGCTGCTGCTCCTCGCCGTGGCGCTGCCCATCTCCGCGCTGTGGGTCACCTCCACGGGGTGCGTGCTCGAGCTGCTGGGCCAGGACGAGGGCGTGGCGGACGCGGCGCAGACGTTCGCCGCGTACGCGTCGGCCGACCTCGCGGTGCTGGCCGTGCTGCACCCGCTGCGCGTCTACCTCCGGTCGCAGAACCTGACGCTGCCCATCACGGCGTGCTCCCTCTTCTCCGTGCTGCTGCACGGGCCCATCAACTACCTCCTCGTGGTGCGCCTCGACATGGGCGTCGCCGGGGTGGCGCTGGCCGTCGCGCTCACCGACCTCAACCTGCTCCTGGCGCTCCTCTGCTTTCTCGCCATCTCGGGCGCGCACAGGGACTCGTGGGTGGGCCCCACCATGGACTGCCTCCGCGGCTGGCCGGAGCTGCTCCGCCTGGCGGTGCCCACCGCCACGGCGGTGTGCCTGGAGTGGTGGTGGTACGAGCTCATGATCGTGCTGTCGGGCCTCCTGGCCAACCCGCGCGCCACCGTGGCGTCCATGGGCATCCTCATCCAGGCCACGTCGCTCGTCTACGTGTTCCCGTCGTCGCTGGGCCAGGGCGCGTCCACGCGCGTGAGCCACCAGCTGGGCGCGGGCCGCCCCGCGGGGGCGCGGCGCGCCGCGGGCGCCGCCCTCTCCATCGGCGTGGGCGTGGGCCTGGCCGCCGCCGCCTTCATGGTGTCCGTGCGCGGCCACTGGGGCCGCATGTTCACGTCGGACGCGGACATCCTCCGCCTCACGGCCGTGGCGCTCCCCATCGCGGGGCTCTGCGAGCTCGGCAACTGCCCGCAGACGGCCGGCTGCGGCGTGCTCCGCGGCAGCGCCCGCCCGGCCAGGGGCGCGCGCATCAACCTCGCCTCCTTCTACCTGGTGGGGATGCCGGTGGGCGTGGCGCTGGCATTCGGCGCCCGCCTGGGCTTCGCCGGCCTGTGGCTCGGCCTCCTGGCGGCGCAGGCCGCATGCGCCGTCTGGATGGCGCGCGCGGTGGCCGCCACCGACTGGGACGTCGAGGTCGGACGCGCCAAGGAGCTGACCAAAGGCAGCAGCAACAGCCACAGCGAGTGCAACACCACCACCACCACCTCCTCCGCATCGGCTAGTGATATAACCACTGTGATCGCCACTAGCAACAGCGCTGCCGGGTGCAAGAAGAACAACGGCTACGTGCCAATCAGCGAGAGCTGCAGCAACGACAGCGAGCTGGAGAAACTGGAGGAGGGCCTCATGACCAGCGACGACATCCCTAGTGCCAGCGTCAGCGGTGACACCGATGCCGTGGTTAGGGAGAACCGCGGCAGCAGCAGCTGCAATGACAGTGGCGCTGCGGCGACGGAGGGAAAGGAGCAGCAGAGGAGGGGCGGGTCGGAGCGGGGCCCGCTCATCAGTGTGTCGGACGGGGAGCACGATGGCGACAGCCGTGGAGGTGGCGGCCAGGTCTAAGCGCGTGTGATGCGTCGATTAATTAATCCATTTATTAGTATCTTGCTATTGATTTTGATCATCCGCCTCCATTGAATCTCTTCTTGTTTTTTGAATTAACTCGGGCCAGGTTTTGTGACAAATTATTAGTACTAGAAGATCGGGAAAAAAGATTATATTTTGCCATCTTTCTACATATATAATTTCTTTTCTTTTCTATCCTTATATATATATATATATATATATATATATATATATATATATATATATATATATATATATATATATATATATATATATATATATATATATATATATATATATATATATATATATATATAATGAATGCAGCATGCATACGCATGTAACTCTTGATAACCGCTTGTGTAAAGTATACTACAACTCGACATGTCAGAGATGACGATATGGAGGTCAAGGTCGTCGTCTCTTATCAGTTGAGATATCGATGATGATGATGATAGTTTGACGAGTAGTGCACACGTGAACACATCTATGCATGTGTGGCGTAGATGTATGGCACTGTTGCCCTGCCTCCGGCCAGGCCAGTTGATTCCCCAGTGGGCAGTGGGCAGTGGCGCAGCGCGCGCAGCGCAGTAGTTTGCCGAGGCGAGGCGAGCCGAGCACCCTGCGTGCTGTCGCGCTGTTCCCCCAGTGGTTACATACGTGAGGGGGCCAATGGGCAATGGGTGCCGGCCCCCATGGCTGCCACTGCCATCACCACACCGGTACTGTTTCCATATTCAACTAGTCCTCCCCCTGTTGTACATGTGCTTTACGACAAAGTCGCGCGCCAAATGAATGGCCTGATGACATCTACAGGCACTTCGGGGAAAAAAGCTACCCTTGGTGTCTTGCGATTAGGGATGAAAACAAAAATGATAATCTCTGATTTTCCGAAATCGTTTTCGAGTTTTTTCCGATTTTTAAGCCTAAACGAAAATGATAGCGGTAACCGAAAAAACGAAAATGATAACGGTAAAAATAATCGGAAACGAAAGCGAAAATGATTTTGTCCTCTTCCGATCGTTTTCGAAGATTCCCGTATTTAACCGGTAATTTACCGTCGGTAATTACCGATTCAAAGGCCTTTAACTAATGAATCCTTATTTATTTATAGATATACAATGCATTACACACACAAGCACACAAGGTAATTTTTTTTTGAAATGATCACATCTGTACACGCAAGCTGCAAGCACATAATACATTTTTTTGGGAAAGGATCACATCTGCACACAAGGCAAATAATTTTTGGAAAGGAACTATCTAACAGAAGTATTTTATGTGTATAACAAGAAGGCAATCAACACTCGAGGTTCTTTTTTCTAGCCTTTACCTTGTATATGATGTGTTGGCTGCTACCTGCGACACATACATATATTGTGTTTGCTTCTTATTAGCTAGGTGTTTCTCATATTTTTATTTCTTATTAGCACTATTGCGCTAATACATCTATTGCTACGAGCCTTACACATCTCCGTACATTAATATGATGCTTGTTACTAACTCATCTACATTTGCCTTGTATGAGAACTAACATATGTATGTATCCATCACAAACTATGTAGGATGAATACTCAGAATATGGATAGGAAGATGTGGCCAGGGACGACGATGACATGCCTGACGTTCATCTTTAAGAAACCTATAGGCTACAACCTCCACTGAAAAAGGAACTCTAATAATTCATGTTTTGATCATTATTTATGTCGAGTCAACTTAGATTATGATCGTTTATTTGTATCTTTGTTAAGAATTGCCATACTGTTGCATGATTTGCTACTATTTAAGACATAAAATTGTGTGAATTGTGTGGTTTCAGCTTTGATATTGTCAATTGTGGCTTTTATTTACTATTGTTATGTGAGATAGGTCGAGTTATATGGATCTTCTCATGTTCTACAGTTTGGCGTGTTTATCGTTTTTTAGATACCGTTCTCATGGATTCCGATCGTTATCGATGTATTTTCTGATCGACTACTATCATTTTCGAAATTACCGGAATATCGGCGTCGTATTCGTTTCCGACAATATCGTATCGATTTTGTTTTCGAGAAAAAAATATGAAAATGAAAGTGATTTGGCCTCCTTTCGATCCTTTCCCATCGTTTTCATCCCTACTTGCGATTTCGTAAAGGACCATACATGCTAATGGTAGTAGCTTTTTCAATTCGTTCGAGTTGCAAAAAGGGAGGCCATGCATGGTGCACGGCTGCACCGCATCCCCCATGGGGTTTTATTTTCTGTATATGTGTGGAGATAAAATCCTTTTCAGCAAAAGGGTGTTGCTCCAACATTTGCCGGTGTTCACTTACACAGGTGTCGCACATGAGTCAAAAAAGTGTAAAAAGGAGTCAGAGTAGCCACTAGCATGAACTGGTAACTAATTTATAGACGTGGAGGTAGTGAAAAGGAGACGTTATATATAAGTAGGAACGGAGAATTTATGATAGAGTGTCTTTTGTGGATGGCAAGTCATATTTTGTAGAAGTTATAGATGCGGGCTTGTTTGAAATATAGAAATTTTATGCAGATGAATACTTTTTTTTAAAAAAAATCTTTGGTTCCAAATAGTTTCCCATTTAGACATATGTATGCATATAGTTCAAGGTGCGCTTATAAAGTGAGAAATATATAATGTCTGTGCCCCTCTCTTAATTAAATAAAGGGTGTAAAGGCACCCTCTTCATCACCAACCTTCCTTTCCAAATGGTACCGCCATTTCCCTTTTCTTAAACAGCAAAGGTAGCGAGCCACACCACCAATAATCCCACCATGCACCTCGCTTGCGCAAAAGCTTTTCCCCCAAAGGAAATGGAAATGATCACTGCAGTGCTTCTACTCAAGTGCACGCGCGCCGGATTTTCGGTACCGGCCGCCAGGGGAGGGGATCAACGTAAAGACGACAGGACAGGACTGATTACCAGCTACTAGCAGGCTAGGACGGCGATCTGAATATCCCATCTGCATGTGGCGACGACGGCCGCCAAGTGCTGCATGTTGATGGTTCGTGACATCGAGTCACAGCTCACAAGCTCATCATGTCTGCTCATCCATGCAACTACCAGCGGGCACTGTACCGCCCCTGCATGGCGTGCCAACGGCCTCGTCGATCCGGCCGTGATGTCACGGCACATATCGTCGTCCTGTCCTGTCAGGCTCGATCTGGCCGGTGAATGGATCGTCCTGCTGCAGCCGCAGGCCACAAAGAAACTCATCGCCCCATTAATTATATACACATCCACTTGCATTATAGGGTTGATCATGATATGGGCTTGCCCATTATATCGCATTGCTGTCCCAACAAGCTAAGGCGCCAGGCATGGACGAGCAAGCACAGCAGCAGCTAGCTTTTCTTTGCCGGTTTGAAAACGAGGAAACAAAACTTAATTAGTACAGGATCAGAAAGCACACCTCCACTTGCTTGCGTTTTTTTTGGGCTACGTATCTTATCTTAGCCAGCCATTATCAAATACGAGCGCACTAGCGAGAGCATTGCATTGCCACAACAAGAGAGGCGTTGTGTTGCGATTCCCCCCGGATGGTCCAAGGATCGCGCACTCACGCTTACCGCGCGCAGGACGACGAGTCCTACCTACGTCCTAACATAACATATATATATATATATATATATATATATATATATATATATATATATATATATATATATATATATATATATATATATATATATATATATATATATATATATATATATATATATATATATATATATATATATATATATATATATATATATATATATATATATATGATGAAAGAGGGCCGGAAAGGAGAGAGCACGCGTCGGCTCCCACTACTACCACACCAACAATCACTTTTCGAGTAGTGTAAGTTGACTATACCAGTGTTGGTGTTCCTTGTGACAAAAAAAATATGTGTAGTCGGGTTCCTTGGTCTAACTAGCGTTCGGTTCTCCAATTTACAAATAGCCTATCAACGTCAAATGCTCGGAGTAAAGTTTTAAAAAACAAATTGTAGAAAGTGATAGTACATGTCAACGCATAAATGCCACTTATACATTCAAGCAGCAGGGAACAACAACATTATGAAAACAATGTCTTTTGGAAAGTGGGGTGTGGGACGGTGGACCTTTGTTTCCATGAACCGAGTCAATTTTCGTGATTTGAAAAAAAACATGAAATGATATTATTGATGTGAATTCTGGTCATACACTAGTAAGGGCTAGACTGTACGAGCCCACACATGGCCTAGTCACGTGGCGAGGGAGGTCAAAAACAGCGAGGCCGACCAGTAAGTCGGCCATGCAGATTCAACGCTCGTTTTTTGCTCGAAAAACACACGAACACCTTCTGGAAAGAATCATAGGGAATGAGAACAACGGAGTTGCCCTAAGAGAGAGAGAGAGGCACTGTTAATAAATGGTTCGAAGCGCTAAAGATAGAAGAACGTAGTACTACATTGATTTTTGATCAATTCGATTGTGTATGGATTACGTCAATCGGTCACGAATCACAATCCTCTTAATATATATAGAGTGGGGTGGTTTTATCCTAGTAGTAAACCTTTTCCAAACAAGATCTGCAAGTTTACTTGGACCGGTTTTTACATGGGCGGGCTGGCAGGCCAGCTGAGTAAACCAGGATGGGCCGGTTTTGTCTGTTGCCGGCCAATTAACAGCAAACCGACCTATTTGATTCCCCAATTCAAATGTGAACTCTGTGATCAAATTTTATTTTGTTGTTAACATATGCCTCTCTATTTTTAAGCGAATCATATGTGAGTTTAAAAACGACAATGGTAGCAATTATGTTAAGTCCATTGTCTATTTTTATTCTAAGGGCGATGCAGCCATCAACCAGTTTTGTTCCAAAGACGATGTACTATATATATCGGCCATTGTTTGGACAACACTTTTGCTTCTTGCCAAAATACTTGGACATATTTTTTTTAAATACCTATGTTAATTGCTCTTGAGAGGCGACCACCTTGTAACGTCTTTAGCATATATGAATTTACAAAAAACTGATTTGATCACTTTACATGGATCTTTCCAGTTACAGACCACTTGCCAAGCTTACTGCTCTTTGTCCTAAGTGGTAGAACAGTCTTCCACACTAGATCTCCAACTTGGAATGACTTCTTTTTACTTTCTTGTTGTAAGTCCAGGCAACACGAGCTTTGCCCCTTTCAATATCCTTAGAGCTTTGATTCCTTTTTTTTGTCACCTCATCGATATTGTCCATCATTAGCTCATGATATATAATAGTAGATAGATCATTTTGTTTAGACAATCTATATGCATCTATATATTCACGTAAATAGATAACACAACTTGTCCATATACCAGCTCAAAAGGCGTACCTTTAGTAGAACCATGTCTAGATATACGATGAGTCCATAGAGCCTCAGACAAAACTTTATACCACCTCCTAGGATTGTTCTCAAATTGTTTTTGATAAGCTTGATCAAAGTCCTATTAGTTGACTCAACTTGGCCATTAGCTTAAGTATAATACGGAGAATAATTGAGCAACTTGATATATTATTTGATTCGGCCAATTCCCGCACCTCCTTTGACAAAAAAGATGTTCCTTGACTCAGTTACCTACTTGTGTGTAATAATTTTCAAAGGTAAAACTTTGGTCCACTTTGTAAAGTAATATGTGGCAATCAACACAAAGTGACGTCCCTTTGATGAAGTAGGATGAATTTGGCAAGTGAAATTTAGTCCCCAATCTTGAGACGACACGACTTGATACTAGGATGCATCAGGCACCAACTGAATATGACCAAACCTTTGGCACTCATCGCACCCTTTGTAGTAATGAAAACAATCGACAATCATAGTAGGCCAATAGAAACCAATGTCTTATAATTTGGGATGGATGGAGGTAGTACTCAAGTGGCATCCTGTTTGGTTGGTGCGTAATTTGGCATGCCTGACCTTTGGCAAACTGTGGCTGTCATAGAAAGTGTGGCGAGCAAAATCGAAGCCACACTTGTGGCAAAGTTTGAAACGAAAATGAGTCTATGACATGTGACACAGAGTGCTAAAAAAGTGTGGTATGCCATAGTTGTGGCAGGGAACCAAACAACTACCGAAAAAACTATGACATATCCAACCTTTGGCGTGGCAAGTTGTCACAAACCAAAAAGGCCTACAATGCTGGAACTTCTGCTACGTGAAATATGAACTTGCATTGGAATGATGTACCCATAAAACAAGTGTGTAATGTTTGTGAATCATGTTGGGTGTATGGTATGCAATTGCAACCATGTAAGTCTGCCTGTGAAGCATACATGTGGTATGTTCCAACAACTCGGGGCAAAAAAGAAGACAAATAAAAATCGATCTAAAAAAAAACTAGGCCGATCAATGGGCGGCAGCGGTTCGTGGAGCGTGAGATACTGAAATCTCTGGCTCGGATCGGAGCAACGACGGTGGCTGTGTCCGTCCGGCGGTCCGGCCAATCGACGAGCAACTGCCAACTGGGACGGATAAGAGATGCGCACACCGACTTGGACCAATGGATCGATCGGCGGCTCACTAATCCCTGCGATTCTCCATCATTCACGTAGTGGCGTTGTGCAGCATGCCTGCCGCTTGCGGGCCCATGCGGCGGCATGCCATCGGCCGGCGCCTCTTCCCCGGCTGGCGCGGCCAGCAGCATCGACCTCTCCCCGCTCCCCGGGGCCTGGCCAGCCGAACGGAAGCAAAGCGCGAGTCGCGCACGTACGTGGACGATACCAACATATCACACAGGCAAGCCATAACGTACGGAGCTTGCAATCTTCTGCCTTCTCACAATCTAGCTACCAGCGTAATATTATCCGCGATCCCCGGCCCGTGACACGCCGTCGTCCGTCCATAGCTAGCTCTAGATCGACTAGCTAGGTAGCCTTTAAACGTCGTCGAGGCGAATCGACAGCTCGGTGCACGCAGTGCATCGCACATGCCAAATCTTACGTGTTTGCTTTGGCGAGGCAATCGCATGGTTGGTTCTCCTCTCTTCAACTTGCATTGGTCGGTACGTTGTCGTCGCTGCGATCAGAGATCAGATTCACGTTGACGAAAACGATGGTACGGACAGGACGTTTGACGACTCGTTGATCATCAGTTTCTGTTTCTCAATGGGTCTGCATGTGTACGTAAGCAATCCATATGCACAGGACAAATAAATACGGAATTTCTAAAGATTTTTTGGGCTGTTGTCTTCCACTTTTGTGTGGTTGTAGGTGATCTTTGTCAAGATTCGTGTACAGGCTTTGCATAGAAGATAAGAAATATCGAAATATTCCGGAAGTTGTTATGTGACGTATATATATGTTGTATTTTGGTTTTTTTTTTCTCTTGTGTGACATGTTACGTGGCAACATTTGATTTGCTGAAAAAGTGGTAGACAACAAACACAGAAAATAAATAATACTCCCTCCGTCCACAAAAAAAGTGATTTCTGATCAAGCTAGCTCAAGTTTGACTAAATTTATACTGTACTAAATAGTATTAGCATTTATGGCTCCTAGTTAATTTATTATGAAAATATATGCTATAGCTAATCTCATGGTACTTATTTTGTATCATGAATGTTAGTACTCTTTTGTATAACTTTAGTCAAGTTTAAAATATTTGATTTCTCGAAAAGTGAGCATTATATTCTTTTGTGGACGGAGGGAATAACAATTTCCCTCTCTTTCATTCAAACCTCATCATCGAGTAAAACTTTAAAACATTATCCTTTTTCATGTGCTTTAAAAGGAATATATTTTTTTACAAATTATTTCAACACATACATAGATGTTCACATACATGCGCGCATACTCACTCATGTGAAAGCACGTACCCACACAATCTCTATGAGCACTTCACCCATGAGCACCTCCGAAAGACTAAGCCGATAAATTTCAAGACTGATAAAATCACTATAAACATCTTGCTATCGAAGGGCATGTTGCCTACCATTGAAAAAATTAAAAAGAGTAAAATCAGGGTAAATATAGGCAAAGCTGATTTATGTGCTGTTGTGTCCCATGCATGGTCTTAATTTTGATTATGATGACTAGATTTTTCTAAAAAAATTAATAGTTGAATCTTACATTTAAAAAAAATATAGCAGGAGCACTACTATATTATATCATTTAACTAGGAGAAGAATGCGATCCAAATTACATTAAAGTATTACATTGTAGTTGTAGCTTTCATTTTTTTAGGTAAAGACCTTGAAGCTTTCATCAACGAGGAAAAGGATAGGTACTTCGGTTATTGAAAGGAGCATTTGGTATCCAACTGGGAGTGTGGACTATAGATTACAATTACTGAGACCCAAAAACTCAACAAGATTAATTTATACTTATATTGGCGGTTAAATTCCGACCATTCATTGGCATACGATCGAGAGCTAGACCACACATACAAACATAGTGAAACGTAGAGTACATGCAAGTTGGGTTTTGATCTATCTCATCACAAGTCAACCAGACTGCACATGCATGGTTACTATAAACCCCTTCACGTTCTTATCTCGTTGATTACGTGTTAGGCAAAACGATAGCTTGTAAAAACACTTACGGAACATGAAAGAAGGGTTAATTTGAACCTTAGACTTTAGTATCAGATGCAAAGTACGTCTGGAAGAGCCATCAAATGAAACCTCAATAGATGCTCATCTGGCCAGCAGTTTTCCCTTTTATTCCTTTTCCATTTCCTTTCATGGCCTAGCTGTGCAGAGAATTCGGCCGCGAAAATAAAATAGGGAATTTATCTTGACTCCCACCACGCAAATTTGCAAAAGCTTTCTGTCTGCGAAAAGGAGGCAAAGGAAAAGCATACATGATATCCTTTTCGTCAGACCACTTTCTTCTCAAGTTGACACAGGGCGCACCATCCGAAACCAATGGGACAACAAAATACTATATTCTCCTCGCCCATATATTTCCTCCTGCTATATATAACTTAATTATATATGTATTAATTTATATACGTGGAATTATATATGCTAACGCAAGAGATTCTCCCATCACAAAACCAATTAAAAAATAATAAACATAGAGCATCCACATCCTGAAGTGATGAGCTGATCTATAACCCTAATCTTTTTTTTTGCAGGCAAATAACACTCTAGCTTCCTTCAGAATGCAGGTACCAGATTTTATAAAAGGGCAATATTGACCTGGCGAATTGCAAGATAGATAGCTAAGTATGCGTCGACATGTCTCCTCTCCGTCACGTCGATTCATCGCTCGTTCGTTCTATCCAAGCGCCACAAAGAATAGCATCTATCTGAATTCTCTGACCCATCAGCAAGTGGCAGTAAGAATATTGTTTGGCAAGTTGGGATCAGCAGGGAAGTGAACAGAGCAAAATGAAGTCTGCATGCTCTGCATCGCTCAACGCATAACAGTACGAAGGCCAATTTAAGGGGTGTTTGAGTCGAGGGTTAAAGCTTAACAAACACTGTAGCACTTTCGTCTTATTTGACAAAAAGTTTTCAATCTTGGACTAATTAGGCTTAATAGATTCGTCTCGTAAATTACTCCTAATCTGTATCAACATGCATGCAATTAGTCTACATTTAGTACTCCATGCATTTGAGGGAACATTGATGTGATAGGAGTTAAACTTTAACCCATTGAAACCAAACAGACCCTTAATTTGCATGGATCGGATTCCTACCGCAATCCATCGTCATGAAGTAAAAAGTAAGAACTGAACTGATTCTCTCTCAAAAAAAAAGAAGAAGAAGAACTGAACTGACCAAGTTGCGTTTCTCTGCGACTGGGTAAGTCGTGTTTCATCCTTACGTAGATCACCGGATGGCAGCGAGAAACCTTGCTGAAGGCTCTTTGGATCGAAGGATAAATGCAGGAAAACATAGGATTCGAGATCCTAAGGATTCGGCTACTGTTCACTCATTTGGATCGCAGTAAACGACCGTATAGGAAAAACAGAGAAAATCTTATGCTTAGCCATTTTAGAGAAAAATGGAGGAAATCCAGCATCCACGCCAGGCCAACCTCTTTTTTTCCATTCCTCTGCACTAGATCGAGGATACTCGAGCAAGCTCATCACAGTTCATAACGAAGAATAAAAGGCTGCAAAAAGAGCACTACGTGCTGGCCCAGTCGCCTGAATTGCTTTGGATTATCACTCTTTGATTTTTTTTTGGCGAACGTGTACTGTAGCATGTATTTCATTAAGAGGAAATAGAAAACATCCAAACAACAACACTAGGAAACCAAATGTTACCTAGACCGGAAAGGAGAAAAAGCGAAACCAAAGGAAAGAGCCCCAGGCGAACAGACCAAGCCCCGGCGGTAGCCGGCGAGACGGCACAGCGTCTAATTACATCAACGCGGTGAGCGATGATAAGCATGTGTATCCGGAACGCAGCCAGAGCTCGGCCTCCTGGACGATCTTCAAGGTGAGGTCGCTGGCACAGGAGGCTTCGTTCCTGAACGTTCTCGCATTACGTTCCTTCCAGAGCATCCAGCAGGTAAATATTCACTCTTTAATTTGAACTTTCATTAGATGATACCCATGAAACATATTTTCATAGTGCGTTTATTTGGTTTCATAAATATTGAAGTTTTTTCTATAAACTTGGTCAAAATTTAAAAGTTTGACTAAAGATAACTCTAAAGGTTGATTTATTAAGTATATGGTTATTGTGTTAAAAATAAACAAAGAAAAAAACATACAAAGTAATATAAGAAAATGCTTAGTTGTAGATATAAACATTAACATCTAGTAATGCTTGTGTTTCTGAAGATTCTAATCCGATGTGGGAGTATATATTTTTTTCGATAAGGATGTGGGATTATATGTTGATGGACTAGTTTGTTCTAATTAAGGTGCCTCTAGGCCTCATCATCATTTAACATATACTGAGGTGTGGTACAAACAAGGTGATATGGCGCTTAGCCTTGCTACGTAGCGCGTATGGTGGAGAGTGGAGAGGATGGCTCTGGCGATGGCGACGGCGAGGTGCCGTGGCGGCGCTAGGGCAAACGAGACGGAGAGAGAGAGTTAGGGCACCAGGCGCCCAAGGGTGTCAAGATGACACAATCCCAGGCTATCCTATTAAGTTTCAAAGTATGACTCTTATACAATTGGACTCAACCTCCTGAAGCTATAATTAAGGAAACTCTAAATCGAAACAAATCTAATCCAACTGACTCAACCCAAAGACTCGGCCCGTGGCCGGTGGTGACCGCCGCACCCAACACATGCGCACGGTCAGCCACTTTGCTCCTTGGCCCGGCGCTTATACATCTTGCCGACCATAACATCTCTCCCCCCCCTCGGGAAACAGCTCGTCCTCGAGCTGGAAGGAGGGATGGGCTTCGCGAAACGCCGGGACCGGCTCCCAAGTGGCTTCAGACACTGACATTCACGCCCATTCGACGAGGACGTGCCACACGCCGCGGCGAAGTTCGGAGCGTAGGACGCGCACCGGCCGCTGCAGCGGCCGACCGTGATGTAGAGGAGGCAGTTCCGGCACACTGGAAGGCGGTGTACCCCGAAACGGCTTGAGGACGCCGACATGGAAAACGTCGTGGATGCGCGCACCATCGGGAAGCTGAAGACGGTAGGCCACCTCGCCGATGCGGCCGAGCACCTGGAAAGGTAGGAGCCACGGCCCCGAACCCTGGAATCTGCGACGGGGAGCGCGGGAACACGATCTGAGTGATCGGCAGCCCACCGGGTGGTGGCGTGGGCACCTACGGGGCCGCGGCCAGTCGTTGCGGCGGCGTCGGCGCCGGGAGGGACAGCGGCCGGGCTGGTGCCCCCGAGGCCGAGGTGGAGGAGTCCTCAGTGCCGGCCGCGACCTCCGTGATCGTCGGCAGGCGAGGGACGCCCCCGAACCCGGGCAAACCGAACTGCGGGAACGTCGGCCTGCCGTCGAGGGCCGAGAGGCGCGCTCCCTGGTCCGCTAGGTCGGTATTCATGGCGGTCATCTGAAGCTGCATGCTGGCCAACATCTCAGCGATCGAAGCCAGGGTGGGTGGCGGCGCGGGCAGTGTCGTAGTCATCAGGGGCAGCGACGTGGTGGAGGCGGGTGGGATCGACGGCGATGGAGCATTGGTGGAAGCGGCGGGATCCATGGGCAGCGAGGCAGCTGATACCAGGTTGATATGGCGCTTAGCCTTGCTACGTAGCGCGTATGGTGGAGAGTGGAGAGGATGGCTCTAGCGATGGCGACGGCGAGGTGCCGTGGCGGCGCTAGGGCAAACGAGACGGAGAGAGAGAGAGAGTTAGGGCACCA
The DNA here is from genome assembly GCA_038087645.1 of Saccharum hybrid cultivar R570. Lineage (NCBI taxonomy): Eukaryota > Viridiplantae > Streptophyta > Magnoliopsida > Poales > Poaceae > Saccharum > Saccharum hybrid cultivar. The sequence goes on along the minus strand of JAQSUU010000043.1, from coordinate 8,703,424 downwards.
GGCGCCCAAGGGTGTCAAGATGACACAATCCCAGGCTATCCCATTAAGTTTCAAAGTATGACTCTTATACAATTGGACTCAACCTCCTGAAGCTATAATTAAGGAAACTCTAATTAAGTAAACTCTAAATCGAAACAAATCTAATCCAACTGACTCAACCCAAAGACTCGGCCCGTGGCCGGTGGTGACCGCCGCACCCAACACATGCGCACGGTCAGCCACTTTGCTCCTTGGCCCGGCGCTTATACATCTTGCCGACCATAACACAAGGTTACTAGCACTGCTAGTTGTTTGCATTTTTATCACTTGCATATAGCTTAATTTTATTTGTTATGAAAAGACAGTAGCTTGTTTAAGAAACAGTCTAAAGATCGGGAAGCATGTGGCAAAAAAGATGGGCAAGACAACAACCGATCATGAAGTGATAAAAAGTATCATCATCTCGTCCATCACCATCTATGATCACCACCATCTATCGGACATAAGGGCTACGTATAGAACTTACGCCCCTAATCATTTTCCTACACGCGAACTTTACTAAGATATCCATAAAATAGGTTGGAGATAATGCTATGGTTGGCAGTAATAGTGCCACGTGTCACACTGCACCAACCGTCAAAGGCTGTGTTTAGATCCATTGAAAAATGCACTATACAAAAAAAAAAGATTCTCCGTCACATCAAACTTGCGATACATGTATGGAGTGCTAAAATGTGGATAAAATAAAAAACTAATTATACAGTTTGGTTGTACTTTGCGAGACGAACGTTTTGAGCCTAATTAGTCCACGGTTGGACAATTATTACCAAATACAAATGAAATACTACAGTGTCGCTACAGTGAATTTTGTCACTCCAAATTTAGGAACTAAACACAGCCAAAAACATCCTTTGGGAATAAATAAATAATATTTTCAGATCGATGCAACTATGCATGCAAGGGCTGCCATTGGTGCAATTAAAGGAGTGCTCTTTGTCGGGGTAGATGGATCAGATGTGCAAACGAAAAAAATAAATTGATCGACAAATGTGTGGACCTGATAACCCAATCTAGCACCATGATAACCAAAAAGTAGCAGAAAGAGGCTCTAAACCGAACAAGTAGAGAGCACTAGCTAGAAGTAAAACCAGTAAGAGTGTCACTGAGGATGTTTGGGTCGAAGAAGCTAATAGTTAGCCGTCAAAATTAGTTGTAGTGAATATAAATGCCCCAGCTAATAGTACAACTAATAGATTAAAGTGTACTGCTTATTATTACTAAATAGAGGATCAAAGGAGTCTCCAGGTTAATCTTCACAGGACATGTTAAGAGAAAAGATAAATCTTAAAATTTTTCACAATAAACAGAAAACATATGACCTTTAATTTGGTAGACTTTAAACATCGCCAATGATAGCCATACGACATTCTATTTTAATGAAAAAATATATATATTTCTCATCCATTCGTGGCATAGAAAAATATATTTCATTTTGTATCATTTTCATGAAAAATTTCGATGATTTTCATAATCCATACAAATATTAGATGAGAGGCAGTATAGTAAATACCACGAAATTAAATTGTATACTTGTAAATGTACCGATGTGCTAATTTCGTGACATGCCACCCAAACGGGTTGAGATCCTAGTGCTCATATAGTGCTGGTAAGACTCAAAATTTCTGTGCCATGCCGATAAAGCCTGAAATTTTTCGTCCCGTGCCAAAAGATCGTGCCACGACGACCTGTCCTCAAATGGTATAGCTCAAGTTGCAGTTCTACCCAAGCTAATAGTAAAAAAGTATTAGCTAGTTTTCTCCCGTTAGGGCGTCCTCAGCGAGGAGAACGTTATCATCAAGCTAGTAGACATAAAGAAATTAAATAAATGTTCCCAGCTACAGCGCATGTTGGAGTGGGCCATATGGCCTGTGACACTTGATTTTCTGGGTAACCGTGCGAGCTAGGCGACTCCCTCGTCACTAGCGACTTGTTCTTTTACGTTCTCTCTCTGCCACGTCGTCAAATAGCTAGCTAGGAAAACGCTGTTGGGACGCCCTTAGCACTTGAGCAGCTAACAATAAGTTGTCTGCATCTAAATAGACCCTGGTACTACTAATACCTGTGGCTCTAAAACAAGTGTCATATCATTGTGGCGTTGGTAGACCACTGATTGCTCCTCATCTTCACACACGCCATGAAAGGTGAAAAGAACTAATAACGAAGAAAGAGCAACGAAGAGTATCGCAATCTGTATTCTATAATAGAAAAATATGGTCAATGCTGCACCGGCCCAGGAGTTTAAAAGAATTTTGGTTCCGTGGTCGCCCGTGGAGGGATGATGCAGCTAGGTGTGACACCCTAAAAATTTAATTATTTCAAAATAGCGAAATTGATTTATTTAAAGCATTTATGTGAGCATTCAAACTTAGGGAAATAATAATTTTGAAAAAATTAAAATCAAATATAAGGATAGATACATGTTGTTGTGTTTATGCTATTGCACTCTTATTTTGTGATGACTGTTTTGACGATATCTGAAAATGATTTCACAATTCAGTTTGAAAATAATTTGAAAGCTCTGAAAAGTAAAAAAGGAAAGGAATTTCTCTTTTCTCCCTCCCTTGCTCGGTTTTCGGCGCCTAACCCCCGTGGCCCGCGCGCCCTTTTTCCTCCCCTCCCTCTCTTCTCATTCCTGGGTCGGCCCAAATCGGAGCCTGACAACTGCCGGCCCAAACCTCCTCCTTCCTCCATCTCGCTGACGAGCCGGGCCCGCTGGTCGGCTTCATCCCCTCCTCTGCATCGCACACGGCTGGAGCAACCGTCGCCCCGCGCCCACGATCCCCTCGACGTGGGAGCGCCCTCGGCTTGGACTCCAAATAGGAGAGCACAGACTCCTCCTGCCCCAGCAGTTCGCAGTCTCTCCCCCGTTTCTCCTCGCGTTGGAACTCGCAGCGACCCGCCGAACTCCGCCGGAACCGCTGCAGTGGTGACCATCGCGCCACCGCCTCATCTCCACGATTTGACTTCCGTCTGACTCCTTCGTGTCGTAAGAAAGCTACCAAAGCATTCCTCTAGTTGAATTTTGTTTCCATTCCCTAAATTCACGTCACCAAAACCCGCAGTGCCCGACCATCCGGCTGCCATTGGAATTCGCCGTCCTCGGGTTGCTTCCGCCCTCCTCTTCACCATGGTGAGCATCGCCTCGACCTCCTCTTACTGCCCGCGCGATTAATTTGACAACTGAGGCCTATAGGGCTCTAACCAAAATTCTAGTGAGCTTCTCTCCGCCGCCGGCCATAGCGATGCCCACGCGAGCCTTTCCCTGCCGCGCAGAGGGCATGAATGAGTTCGCCATCGCCCCTTCTCCATCCTAGTTCTTTCAAATTTGATAATAATGCACTGTAGCACGAGTTCGTGCAACTCCGGTGAACTCCATGACGTCAGCAATGGCGGCGCCGCCGTGATCCCCCTCAACTCCGGTGGGTCACTCACCTCTCCCCCTCTTCATCTAATCCAAGCCATCTATCTTAGATCGGACGGCTGACATGGGAGAATACCCCTTCGCGGGTTCTTTTCTAAAGAGCCTCTCGGTTTCTGGCATATCTAACCCGCCGTCCTTAGCGTACTCCTGGAATATGCATTCTCATTTTGAAAACGTAGTTTCTTCGGTTTAAATGAAAAATACGTTTTTAGATTATTTACAGATTTGCCACTGCAGTAAAACGCTTGTAAAATCGTCGTTTTAACTTCGATTTGACCCGTTCAACTTGCGTTAGTTTCGTAATTTCATAATCTACGTGTTAGTGCTTCTATTAGACCTGTTAGAAGTTTTTGAATTTCTCGATTAAGTCTAGTTTGTTAGCTAGCTGTTGGAACCTTAAATAGCTCGTAACTTTTGCGTTGTAGCTCTGTTTTTCGTGCACTTCGCGTCGTTGTGATTGTAAAGAGACGTAGAATATTTTCATAAACTTATTACCTTGTTTTTATACTGCTGGTGTACTGTTCTAATTATAGGTTTGTTTGCTATGCATGAATGCTCCTGAAATGTGTATGTTGCTATGTTGGTCGAGTTCAGACGGTAAGGAGTACGTTGGGAACCAGGAGTACTTCAAAGACTAGCAGGACCAGCAGGAGTTTGTGAACCAAGACAAGTATAGCATGGGCCTACCTTGATGTCCTATTCATTATATAATCTACTCATTATGCATGTGTCTAATATTGCTCAAATATAAGGATATCCTAGTCTTTGATGACTTGTACCTTGATCCCTATGGGTTTTATTACACATGGGTAGAATGCTAGTGCTCTAACTAAACATGATCTGCACTATGACTAATGGAACCAACGGATAAACATGATGGTAACAGTGGAACTATAGGGTGAAGGTGCAAATGGTGTTGATCATGTTGCCTTAAACCCTTCGTAAGGACTTATCTGTAGGGTAAAAGCTGGGACATACAGTGCAACCGTGAGAGTTATATAGCTCTGACTTTAGCTCAGTAATAGGATCTTTTCTAGCTTGTTAGAGGTTACCCGAAAGGGCGTAAGAGGGTTTTGCTACTTTGGGAATAGAACTGCCTCTGTTCTGATGTGTATAGCTTGTGGGAATTGTGCCACAGAAAGAGAGGTTCTCTATATCTGCCTACCGAGGAAACCTCGCGGCCATAACTTGTTAGAAGAGACCTATGGAAGGCTTCATAGTGTACCCTGCCCGCTCACCTTGGAAGTGTTATGGGAGTAATTAACCCAGGCATATGGGCAACACGACTCACGGGTAAAGATGCACAACCTCTGCAGAGTGTTAAAACTATTATAACAGTCGTGCTCACGGTCACGAGCGGCCCAGAAAACTCATAGAATAACTTGTTACTTATGATGTTGTTGTTCATGGTGAACTATGATAGTTATTATTATTATTATGATGATGATATAATGTTGATCAATGACTCTATTTAATTCTAGTATATGATCATGTGGGTTAATTAGGGAGCCTAAGCATAAGTTGATGTTAACCAATGATAAAATGCTGACTTACTAAAATGCTAAATACAGTAAACCGTGTCTGCCTTTTGAGCCTCATGAATCCCCATGTTATGCTTGTGGAGTACGAAATGTACTCACGCTTGTTTATTTTCAATACTTTGGAAAAATCCTCGATGGGTACTAGATTGCCAAAGATTGGAGCAGACAGGCTTGTGATCAACCAGTCAGTTGTCCCTGTGGAGTGGAGTCTTCACCTGAAGACCGGAGTTGTCTTTCCGTTGTTTGCTATCTAAGGTTATATCTTTTATACTAAGTACGATATATATTGAGCTTTGTCATTTGATATTGCCTTTATTTGTTGCTATATGTGAGATTTGACTTCCTAGGCTTACATATGGTATGTATCTGGTTTTATTCTTAAAACCGGGTGCTACAAAGTGGTATTAGAGCAATGCTGACTATAGGACGCAAGCCTAGATAGCACTGGTCGTTTAGAGTGCTTGTGCCTTCTCTTTTTTCTTGCTTTTTCTCCAACCTTGTTATTTGCTAAAGTTATTCTCACTTTTGTCTCTATTCTAACCCTCTTCTCTCTGTCGAAACTAGATGGTTCGTAACGAGAAGATCACTCACGTCAGCTCTGGAAGGCCTTGCTTGACTAGTGGGTATGGCTTAACAGAACCCCAGTACGGAGAAGCTCTTCCTGCCACATCAAGACACACTTGTTGGCGCATGGAGTACCTTACCACACCCTTCAGTGGCGAGGCTTTCTTCCATTCTCGACTTGCACGTATATTGCATGACTACTACCCTAATCAACAAGCCAAGGTGGAATATAAATGCACTAAGTGGACTCATCCCAAGTATGAGAGCCACTAGAGCACAGAAGCACACATCACGAGGTTGAATGAGTTTACTAGTTCACGTGTGGTGGAATCCATTCACTCGTCTCCCGCTGATCGCTTCGACATACATGCTGTCATATCTGATGCTGTTCATCAAGCTCTTTTGGTATATCGTGGGAAACACTATGAAGAGATGAAGGATGACATGCAAAAGTATTTTCCTCGACGCCTGCCAGGCAGATTGCAAAGTGTAATGGCTGATCCTCGTACAGAGCGGAATGAACAATTAAAGGAGATGGCCTTGACCATCCAAGCCCTGCATCAGAAGCTGGAAGATAGTCAACTAGAGTTGGCAGAAGTAAGGCAACACTATGAGGAAGCCCTTGATGAGATTGATGAGTGGAGGAGTTGTGCTGGTCTACCCAAGATCAATGAAGTGGAGGACGTGTCCTGTTCATCCCCACGTAAGAGATGCTATCCCGGATGCCGCTGCAGTCACACCGTGTTTAAGAAGTAGAAGTTTATGCCCCTTGTGTAATAAAATCGTTAGTAGCGAAGTTGAGTTGAGTCAGCTAGTCTTAATGTGTGGATTGTGAACTTTAAGTGCTTAGTTGCTTTGTGCTTATGTTTATGCTTGAGTTGGATTTTGTAATGAGTGTAATGATCTTGTGGGGTTGTCCACAACTTCATTTAGTTTATGTCTAAGGTATAAGGATTTACAAAATAAATAGTGGGTCATGGTTCTCTGTTGTTACATCCATCATGTCTTTCGGAGCAACCTGTCTTTATCAGTTTATATCTCAGCTTTTGGCAAACCATAAATTATGAAAAAAAATTCTGGACAATAGTAGACTTCGATAATTCTCTGTTACCACAAGAATCACCCTGATAGCTGTCATGGTTTTGGAATTGTGAAAATCACAAGAAGAAGCAATTGTGCTGTCAGCAACCTGGAACAGTTTGTGTTGTGCCCTGTTTTTGGCCAACTTAGCTGCCGAAATTGGAAACCTGTTCTATAAGAAAGCTGTAGGGAATTTGATAAGCTTTCCAACGGTATAAACTACAACCTCATTGGATTTATAGAATCAGAGTTATAGCCATTTTTCTGCGCTGCTGTTTTCCTGCTCATGAGAAGTTTCAGGTTATTTGATCATACCCTTGCTCATGAGTTCCTTTGGGATGTCAGAAGGCCTTTATGCTAGTTACTTTATCTAGAAGAAGGTGCAACCTACACTTTGGTGTCCCTAGTTGATCTTTTCTTAAGGGGGGTAGCCGAGTGAAGATGTACAAGATGAAGGTTTCTTACATTCAAGTACTCCACCTGGAAGAATTAGTTATCCCTATGGTTGAGAAGTCACCAACAAAGCACAGTTGGGCGTTTGAACTTCAACATACCCAAGACAAGTCAGCAACAATGACAAGTCAAGGAGATATGGTTCATCTACAGTTGGTTCTATGGAGACTCGGAAAACTCATTGCGACATCAAATATGGCAAGAATTTTTTTTATTCAAGGAAGATCTCTACTTGGATAAGTTATCTCAAATGGTGGAATTATGGGGAACTTAAGAAAGCTAATGATGTGTTGAGTTGGAACCCACCAAAGGATGTGAGTGAGATTCAAAGTTTTCTTAGGAATAGAAGATATTGTCCGAGGTTCATTGGAGGCATTATAATCTTGGATATAAGGGTGACATCTACAAGGATCGTAAGAATCTAAAGGATATCTTCACTAAGTTGGTTTTGATCTTATGAAATCATCGATGAATTAGAGTGACCAATGATTATGACATGGAAGTGTGTTAATACCCGGATAAGCAAAAGTTGTTGCCAATGCTCCTAGCATAAAGAGTGTGCTAGGGAGGTTCGGTCGATACCAAGGTTGAGTTGTGTTAGAAACTTGAGTGATGTCACCTATACTACAAAGTGTATCACCTTGGAACAAAAGGAATTGCAAAGGTCAATTGGAGGAATGGCATAAAGGACTGAGGGATTGTGCTTAAGAGTTGATCAAGCTATTAGGAGCAAGGTTGTAACAACGTGCAAGCTACAACGTGATCGTTGTGAGAAAAATGAAGAAGATCCAAAGGCAGAGCATCTACATCTCTTTGATCACCGTCTTCTGAATCTTGAGGACGAGATTCCTCTTAAGGGGGGTAGAATTGTGACACACTAAAAATTTAATTATTTCAAAATAGCGAAATTGATTTATTTAAAGCATTTATGTGAGCATTCAAACTTAGGGAAATAATAATTTTGAAAAAAAATAAAATCAAATTTAAGGATAGATACATGTTGTTGTGTTCATGTTGTTGCACTCTTATTTTGTGATGACTGTTTTGACAAGATCTGAAAATGATTTCAAAATTCAGTTTGAAAATAATTTGAAAACTCTGAAAAATAAAAAGGAAAGGAATTTCTCTTTTCTCCCTCCCTTGCTCGGTTTTGGCCTGCTGGCCCAACCCCCGCGGCCCGCGGCCCTTTTTCCTCCCCTCCCTCTCTTCTCATTCCTGGGCCGGCCCAAATCGGAGCCTAACAACTGCCGGCCCAAACCTCCTCCTTCCTCCATCTCGCTGACGAGCCGGGCCCGCTGGTCGGCTTCATCCCCTCCTCTGCATCGCACGTGGCCGGAGCAACCGTCGCCCCACGTCCATGATCCCCGCGACGTGGGAGCGCCCTCGGCTTGGACTCCAAATAGGAGAGCACAGACTCCTCCTGCCCCAGCAGTTCGCAGTCTCTCCCCCGTTTCTCCTCGCGTTGGAACTCGCAGCGACCCGCCAAACTCCGTCGGAACCACTGCAGTGGTGACCATCGCGCCACCGCCTCGTCTCCATGATTCGACTTCTGTCTGACTCCTTCGTGTCGTAAGAAAGCTACCAAAGCATTCCTCCAGTTGAATTTTGTTTCCATTCTGTAAATTCACGTCACCAAAACCCGCAGTGCCCGACCATCTGCCTGCCATTGGAATTCACCGTCCTTGTGTTGCTTCCGCCCTCCTCTTCACCACGGTGAGCATCGCCTCGACCTCCTCTTACTGCCCACGCGGTTAATTTGACAACCGAGGTCTATAGGGCTCTAACCAAAATTCCAGTGAGCTTCTCTCCGCCACCGGCCACAGCGATGCCCACGCGAGCCTTTCCCTGCCGCGTAGAGGGCATGAATGAGTTCGCCATCGCCCCTTCTCCATCCTAGTTCTTTCAAATTTGATAATAATGCACTATAGCGCGAGTTCGTGCAACTCCGGTGAACTCCATGACGTCGCAATGGCAGCGCCGCCGTGATCCCCCTCAACTCCGGCGGGTCACCTCTCCCCCTCTTCATCTAATCCAAGCCACCTATCTTAGATCGGACGGCTGACATGGGAGAACACCCCTTCGCGGGTTCTTTTCTAAAGAGCCCCTCGGTTTCTGGCATATCTAACCCGTCGTCCTTAGCGTACTCCTGGAATACGCATTCTCATTTTGAAAACGTAGTTTCTTCGGTTTAAATGAAAAATACGTTTTCAGATTATTTATAGATTTGCCACTGCAGTAAAACGCTTGTAAAATCATCGTTTTAACTCTGATTTGACCCGTTCAACTTGCGTTAGTTTCGTAATTTCATAATCTACGTGTTAGTGATACTGTTAGACCTGTTAGAAGCTTTTGAATTTCTCGATTAAGTCTAGTTTGTTAGCTAGATGTTGGAACCTTAAATAGCTTGTAACTTTTGTGTTCTAGCTCTGTTTTTCGTGCACTTCGCGTCTATGTGATCGTAGCGAGACATAGAATATTTTCATAAACTTTTTACCTTGTTTTTATACTGCTGGTGTACTGTTCTAATTATAGGTTTGTTTGCTATGCATGAATGCTCCTGAAAGTGTATGTTGCCGTGTTGGTCGAGTTCAGACGGTGAGGAGTACGTTGGGAACCAGGAGTACTTCAAAGACCAGTAGGACCAGCAGGAGTTTGTGAACTAAGGCAAGTACAGCATGGGCCTACCTTGATGTCCTATTCATCATATAATCTACTCATTATGCATGTGTCTAATATTGCTCAAATATAAGGACATCCTAGTCTTTGATGACTTGTACCTTGATCACTATGGGTTTTATTGCACATGGATAGAATGCTAGTGCTCTAACTAAATATGATCTACACTATGACTAATGGAACCAATGGATAAACATGATGGTAAGAGTGGAACTATAGGGTGAAGGTGCAAATGATGTTGATCATGTTGCCCTAAACCCTCTATAAGGACTTATCTGTAGGGCAAAAGCTGGGACATATAGTGCAACCGTAAGAGTTATATGGCTCTGACTTTAGCTCAGTAATAGGATCTTTTCTAGCTTGTTAGAGGTTACCCGAAAGGGCGCAAGAGGGGCTTGCCACTTTGGGTATAGATCTGCCTCTGTTCTGGTGTGTATAGCCTGCGGGAATTGTGCCACAGAAAGGGGGTTCTCTATATCTGCCTGCCGAGGAAACCTTGCGGACATAACTTGTTAGAAGAGACCTATGGAAGGCTTCATAGTGTATCCTGCCCGCTCACCTTAGAAGTGTTATGGGAGTAATTAACCCGGACATATGGGCAACACGACTCACGGGTAAAGATGCACAACCTTTGCAGAGTGTTAAAACTGTTATAACAGTCGTGCTCACGGTCACAAGCGGCCCGAAAAACTCATAGAATAACTGGTTACTTATGATGTTGTTGTTCATGGTGAACTATAATGGTATTATGATGATGATGACGATGACGATGATATAATGTTGATCAATGACTCTATTTAATTATAGTATATGATCATGTGGGTTAATTTGAGAGCCTAAGCATAAGTTGATGTTAACCAATGATAAAATGCTGACTTACTAAAATGCTAAATGCAGTAAACCATGTCTGTCTTTTGAGCTTTATGAATCCCCATGTTATGCTTGTGGAGTACGAAATGTACTCACGCTTGTTTATTTTCAATATTTTGGAAAAATCCCGGATGGGTATCAGATTGCCAGAGATTGGAGCAGACATGCTTGTGATCAACCTGTCAATTGTCCCTGTGGAGTGGAGTCTTCACGTGAAGACCGAAGTTGTCTTTCCGTTGTTTGCTATCTAAGGTTATATCTTTTATACTAAGTATGATATATATTGAGCATTGTCATTTGATATTACCTTTATTTGTTGCTATATGTGAGATTTGACTTTCTGGGCTCACATATGGTGTGTATCTGGTTTTATTCTTAAAACCGGGTGCTACACTAGGGTTTAGGGTTTGTTGAAGCACCATCGCCTTACATGTGTTCATGAGGTTGCCGACAAAGCCACAGTGGCGAGAAGGCGGCATTCACAGTGCAAGATGTTTTTACACTTGTGTTTTTCTGCTCTCATCATGCCCAGGCCACGTCTCTTTTTCCCACGAGGCTAGGAAAGCTAGGGCTTACACGTTCAAGCTTTGCACGTCCACCAGCAGACCCAACCAATTATTAGGAAGAAGTTCAAGCTTTGCACTGTGGCTTGCCAGTGGGCCAGGATTCGTCGATCTGGTTATATAGTATGTTACTCCCTCCTTTCAAAGCTATAAAACGTTTTAACTTTTCTAGACACATTATTTTTACTATATATCTAGATATAGTGCATATCTATATAGCAAAAGATGTGTATATAGAAAATCCAAAGCGTCTTATAATTTGAAATGGAGTGAGTACCACGCCAGAACACGCATGCTGGAGCCGGCAGTGATAAGTGGATTATCACTATGGATTCATGGCTATGAACTAGCACATAGCCTTTTGCACAAAAAAAATATAACTTTGTCATATGACATCGGGTTAAGATAAACTTTATATCAAAATTGTAGAGTTGAAAGAGATAAAAAATTATGTAGTTGACAACTTTTTAATTTGAGATGGTTTACAAGTATAAACTTGAGATGATTAACAATTAATGTCAAATGGAGATGAAATCAACATTAAAGTTGTAGTACCAATTAACTTGAGATGATTAACAACTTTTTCATTTGAGATGGTTTACAAGCATAAACTTGAGATGATTTACAAGTATAAACTTTTTTACAATAATCTGTGTAAAATTGAGATGGTTTACAAGAATCTGTGTCGACCACCGTACCCATACATTAAACTTTTTAATTTGAGATGGTTTACAAGTATAAACGTGAGATGATTAACAACTTTTTCATTTGAGATAGAAGTTTGGAGTATCAAATATACCATATATTAAAAGAATAGCCACAGTTATATAGTCACTTGTGTCATGTAGCTCGACTGGCATGTGTGGATGCAGTGACCCTAAAAAGAAGAGTGTTTGATTGGTTGTATGTGTGGATACAATGACTCTGTAAGGTCTGGAGTGAAGCTCGAAATTGTCATCTCTGCGGAGCCAAGATGAAGTTGTCCGCCTAGCCAGGCTCTCCATTGAAGCTCGAAATGGCCATCTCTGCGGAGCTAAGATGAAGTTGTGTATTTACATGGGTGGAATCATCGTTGAATAGTAAAAGCAAGCAACCAAAAACAAGCCTTCTGAGGTTGATACGCATGAGCAGAGTCTAAGATGGGGAAGCAGCGAGCAACAAACACGCCCTTGTTTCGAGGAGAAACTGAAAAGAAATCATGTTTGTCGTCTACTAATCTATTATTCACACCCTCAGTCTCCATATGGAAGATCCCTCTGAGATGGTCAAACTGTTCTTCATGCATAATGCATTCATGCTTGCGTGGGTCGTGGCTCTAAGCCTCTAAGTCTCTTACATGGAGAGGAGGACACTTTAGATAAAAGTTCTCCAGGACATTATTAGCCTTATATTATCTTATATTAGTCCATGCATGTGTCAACTCAAGGAAAAGCCCAGGGCTACGTAGCATGTCTGTCTCCTAGATGCTTGGATACCCGGCCCGTCCGACACATTTGACACGTTGATAAGTTGGCCCACGCACACAGGAGAGAACACTGCGTCAAAACAACTAAAGCTACCCAACTGAGCTTTGGATATGCATGGGTGGTCGACACAGATTCTCATCAGCTAGCATTGCCTCACCGTGTACGTTAGTTTTGATTCCTATCCCATGGACTACTAAGAAATAAACTGCCCGGTTGGTCAATCGTCTCCACCTAATGACAAATAAGCACATCCAACAACCCACTACATACAGGCGTCAGTGCGTGGATCATTTAAGCAGCAAGGTTTTGATTAAAAGGAAAAAATAAAGTTGCACGCATGGATGCATGGATGGATGGATAGATAGATAGATGTAGATAGATGGACAAAGTTTCTGCACGCATTGACAAAACTGGCCGGGACACCAGCACCGAAAACGCACGCATGGTCCGAAGAAAAAACATGTCTGTTTCATCATGCTTGAGCACATATATAGCTGCTTAATTGTATAGCAGGGAGAAAAAGTAGAATAAAGGGGGCATGCAAGAGCAAGCAAAGGACGGCAGAGCTTTGCATCATCATGCTCCTTTTGATCTCATCTCTTATCACTTTGGAATTAGGAAGTCCGGCCTAGCTAAAAAAGATGACGGGCTCGAAGCAGACCGACCAGCAGTAACATGACTGGGATTAGTAGTCACTTTTGTGCATGCCGTCGAGACGCGCCACCCGGCCCGGACTTGACTTTGTTTACCGTTTTTGGAAATGTGTGCACTGTACGTAGGGCAATATAATGTGTCAAGGGAGTACTTATGCAAGTAGCTAGCTACTAGAGGCTAAGCTAAGCCTAGCTTAAATTTGGCCTGTCCATGCGTGCTCTGTTGAACGACGTACGTGTGTGTGTGTGCGCATCGGCCTGCATGCTTTCGGTCGGTTTGTCCTAAACGGGAAGTTCACTGCTCCGGCCGAAAACGAAAAGATGCATGTGGGGAGTTGTGCATGCACGTTGAGGAATAAACAACAAAGAAAAAGCGTCACCTCCTTGTTTATGTATTATTGCAGCAGGCAGCCGTTGGTTGCATTGGTCAGAACTCAGAAGTGGAGATGCTATTGTTAGTGATGTGTTACAACACAACAACAACTAATAAACTGCTTCTTACTAGTATATCGCAACACCTTGCATTGGCCTCTATATATGTGCGTTGCTTCAACATGTTTCCACTGCATGATAGACCATAGTGTGTGTGCATTCACCGCTACAGAGAACTGGGCTTCATTCCGGTTGCTCATTGTCAGTTCCAAATTCGACAGCGACGATCCCAGTTTCGAATTGGCAGTGTTATAGAAGCATGTTGTGTACTAGCTAGCGTTTGCTTTTCAAAATGATCTAATGCTCCACCGAGTGTGATGGTGACTTCTTCAATCTTACACTTGCAAATTTGCAACATATGTATACGTGGTCCCTTTTAGATGACCAAAAAAAACAAAGTGTACAGTTCTTCTTTTTTTCCTCTCAAATTTAGTTAGTTGTGCCTTTTAATTATCTTTATTTGTAGAATAAATAAGGTGAAAGGCATGTTATCCTGTACTAATCCATCATTGCTCCCTTAATAATAATATGATATCTCTAGCTAGTTGTGTGGGCGATCGAGGGGAAAGACTAGCGACAACATGAACAGTCGATCACCACGATACAAGCCAGTCATGATCCAAAGTTAGGTTGCGAGTTCCGAAATCAATCAGCTGCTAAAAAGGCTAGGAGCAACTTAATTGGAGTTTTCTTAATCTTGCCTGCTGCATGTTGCAATCGATGCGACTGTCTTTCTCAAGAATCTTTAATTTGTATACAAATCAAACTGTGTTCATTCCAATATCTGGATGGACCAGAGTTGAGTCTGAGTCGGATCCACCAGTGATCGATCTGTCTGCCGTACCTTGATGAGTAGGAAGGAGTGTTGTCTTTGTTTTAAGGCACGATTTAGAGTTGGATCGGTGTTGTCGCAACGTGGTTTTCTGCAGAAAGAATTCGTCAGGGCTTCAACACTTTAGCTACCACCACGCATGATGGCATGACATGTTAAAGAAAGAACTTTAGCATTACTAGCATTGTATATCATTTAGCATATTTTGGACGCCCTCTTGCATTGCTGCTGCCATTCTAGTTCTAGTTCTAGTTCTAGAAGAAGAATATTCACAAGAAACAAAGACGACCGGTCACCGCAATCTTATTGACTGCCCCATCATCATATACAGATATGCTAACAGCACAAGCAGGGCATCAGCAGCATTCAGCAACTAGTATTTGACCACCCAGAGAAATTCGCCAGATAATGACCAGCTGAAGAGCGCACATTCATTCCGTCACGCCCTCTCCACGTACGGCGTGCGCGCCAATGCAATTGAGCGCAAAGCTCCCGTGTTCATTTCCGGCAAGAAGTTGGTCAAAAACAAACACAAAAAGGCGAATGAAGCGATCGAGAGATGGAGCTTGCGCACGAATACGATGGCTGGCATGCATTCATCGTCATCGTCAGTTCACTGGTCTCCCAAGTGACCGAGTCCCGCAAGCCAGGCCATCATCCACATGCCGATAGATGGAACCCAGGCGGAGGAGAAAAGGATCTCCTCTCCTTGCAGTGGCGTGCAACTGATCTGATGCGGCAGCAGATCATAAAGCAATAGCTGCAGTGGCCATTTCAAACTCGGCCGCGGACCAGCCCACTAACGAGACGGTGAAAAGCGACGGCGGCGGCAGTCCACTGCGGATGGATCAGCAACCACGTCGTGGCTGACCAGGATCGGACGGGGCGCCCAGGCCCTGCGGGGTGCCGGGCTCGCGTTGCGTTGCCTTGGCCCTTGGTGGGCGCGCGTCGGCATCGGGCAACCGACAGTAGTGGCGCAATTCGGGCCGGACGGGAACGACGATGGCGCCTCTCTCTGCCTGTGTCAAGGGTCCCTTGGCTTGGACTTGGACTTGGACTTGGACCGTCCGTCCCTCCCAAGAAAACATGCATGCCCCGAAAGCAACTGATCGATGCGCGGAACAAACAGTGGCCACTGGCCAGAGTGATGTCCGCAGTGCAGACTGCACAAAACGAAATGCACCGCTAACTAACTGTGCGACTAACGGACTTTTACTGCTGAGTGAAAAGGAAACAAGCACGGTGTGAAACGCATCCAAAGGAACGAGTCAGGCGCTCTGATATTTCCTGATCACAATGCTTGTAACCATCTGTGCTTTGGCCTTTGACCTAGCCTGCGGGGAAAAGAACCAGCACACTGTGACTGAAAAGGATACTGCTTGCACCTGATCGAAACTGCTCCAGCACCAACAGCAGCGGTTCTTCATACGATCGGCCAAGCTCGCTCGCTCCGAAGGAACGGATCGCACGCAAACACGCGCGTGCGTGCGTGCGACACCGGCATGCACCCGTAGCCGGGCAGGCAAAACGACCAAATTAAACGAGCCTGGACGACTGGACCGATCCACTCGTTCGTTCCCCCGTGCACGTACGTTTCGCAGCCTGGCGGGCGCAGGATAGTTTCAGAAATTAGCACCACCGCCCTGCCTTGCCTAGTCGCGTAGCTGACCGACGACCCACACCCCACCCACTGGCGGAGGGACGCCGCGCGGGTTCCAGGCGTGCGCGACGTCGCTTGCGGCCCAGAACACGCCTGCCTGCCGTGTCGTGACGGGGCCAATGCGCCGCGCGTGCCTGGGTACCAGCCAGACTGATGCGCCGAGGGAGTGGGACACGTCGCGGTCCGCGGCCCCCAACACGAGCTGAGCTTGAACTTGGGCGCCGACGCGTGTGTGAACTTAACGAGCCCGACCGAGTCCCCGGCCCGGAGAACATTCCCCCACGTCGCGCAGGCGCAGTCGTGTCGGCCGAGATATGTGTCACGACCCGGAAGCAGGCGCCGTTCAGATTGTGCACGCCACGCGCACCACCCGTGTTGTGTTTACTGACCCACTCGACCATCGGTGCCGCCACTGCTTGCTCTCAATGCTGGGGGGTGGGGGCATAACGTAATGCACGCACGGGGCTTTTGAACTGAAATTCCTGGAATTGCAAATGTGAACGCCTCGCCGCGCTGGTCGTACGTCTAGTCTGATCGATCCGCCGTGTCCTCCTTTGCAGTTGCAGCATCAGCAACCGATCGACCGCGTTGCGTTACACAACACAACGTGACTCGCATTCGCTTGACATCATCCATGACCTGCTGGTGCCGGGCGAGTGGTGCTTCTGATGTCCGTGCGTTCGATTCATTTCCCTTGCAGCCACGGCACGGCGCCGGGAGGCACGACGAATGCACGTTGCAGCCCGAAGATTGGAGTGAGTTGCTGCCCGCTGCTGGCGCTGAAGCCGCTGAGGCTTCTTCGCCTATTGCTTCTCTATCGTGTAACGGCCCATCTGCACGCTTTGACCATTCTCAATTCTCACTTACGTACAAGAGTAGCAAGGCCCAGCTTGCGCATCTTTGGGCCGGATTGGATGTGACCTCAGGCTGAGTGCGATCAGCCCATGTGTTAGCAATCTTCTACACTACTCCATGCGCTCGCGCCATGCAACCGACAGCAATGTGTTAGGCTATCTTCTACACTACCTTCAGCAAATCTATCTAGACATTTTTGCAATAAACATGAGAAATGTGTATTCTACATAGGCGATGATTCTTGCATAAAGGTTGACATGATAGTATATTACATACAGTTAGCATGTAGACTCTTATGTAATATACTAGGATTTCATACAGTTACCAGAGAACAATGGGGTACAAGAAGCATGGTTCTCGGAGGTTTCTAGGGTTTCATGTCCTAGTCTTCGGTTGGTGGTGGCGCCTAGGGTTTCATGTCCTAGTCTTCGATTGGTGGTGGCGCCGGGCGCCGCCGTCCCTCGTTGCTGATTATGGTCGACAATCCGGAATCGTCCCTGTCATCTTTTGCTGGAGCCTAGAGTTGACCTTTAGAGCCAGAGCTACCATTGTGTTGTGCCCGGATTCGTCTTACTCATGGCGTCTATCACACACTAAGGACCTAGCCGCATGCAGAGAGGCTAACTAGCAGGCCTGAGAGCCTCCTGGTGATGGTCACATGCCCGTCGTTGTTTGTGATGTGTCACGCCCTAGGTCGAAAGTGGTCGACACACAACCTCACAAGGGTGAGGGAACAATGCCCTGGCAAGACCTAGCGTTTTGCAGATCTGTAGACGTGTCAGGTTCTAGGCGCTTGACAAATTCTGGGGGAGTATTCCTTATGTCGGTCAGGGCAGGAAGCTCAACCGAGCCACGCAGAGGCGCTCGCGGTCACCGTTGGTCGGCTGTTGCCTTCCAAGGTCGGGAACCAAGCAGGACAAACCAAGTGTAAGGTCCAAATGGCTAGAGGGGGGTGAATAGCCTATTTAAAAATCTACAAGCTTCACTAAACAACCACGTTAGTATAAAAGATGGCTAAGCTAATTCTAGCACTAGCTCAACTACACTATGCAAGCCACCTATACAATTCTAGTGAAGCAAGGCTATGATCTCTAATACATACCAACAAAGCTAAGTCACTAAGCTACTTACTTCTATGTGATAAAAGCTACACTAAGCAAACTACACAAAGGACTAGTACAAGAAAGTAAAGAGCAAGTGACTTGATTCTTATACTAACGATGTAGAGAAGCAATGCACTCAAAGAATCAATTACAATGAGCAATCACAAGAGAAATCCTCGGCAAAGAGATGACACAAGATTTTTTACCGAGGTTCACTTGCTTCCGGCAAGCTACTTCTCGTTGTGGCGAAGCACCCACTTGATGGATCACGAGCTAATCAACTATCAAGAGTTGAACCCTCAGCGGGTGCCGCACATCCACTCACAAGATGGGGATCCTCCAAGCCACGAGCTCCACTAGAGTAGCCAATTCGCGAACTCGCACGGGAAAGGCTCAAGAACCCCTCACAATCAACTTGGTGAAGCTCGAAACAATCTCCAAGATCGAGCTCAACACCACCGCTGCCGTCTAGGGTGTCGGGAAACACCCAAGAGTAACAAGTAATCCGCAGCAAACACGAAGATCAAGTGCCACTAGATGCAACTCTCAATGCAATGCACTTGAATCTCACTCAATCTCTCTAGAGTATGCAACCAAGCAAGGAGATGAGTGGAGGGGAAGTTCTCTAGCTCAAAGTGTGCCTCAATATCTCAAAATGTGCAAGAGAGAACCCCCAAGGGCTGTCCACCTCTTATTTATAACGTTTCACTCAAGAGCTAGCCGTTATTAACTTCACTGGACGATTTTCGGGGGCGACAGACGCTGCACAGTAGCGTCTGTCGCCAAGCCGACAGATGCTACAGGCGCGTCCGTCGCTCCTATGGCCGCCACGTGTCCTGTGCGCTCGAACTCAATGGTCAAATTCCTCAGCGTTAGACGCGTCCGACGCTCGCGACCCAGCATCTGTCGCCTACGACAGACGCAGTCCAGAGATGCCATTTTGCGCCTGGACCGTCAGATGCGTCCGCTGTGTGAGCGTCAGACGCGCCCGATGCTCGTGACCCAGCATCTGTCGCCTACAACAGACGCGGTCCAGAGAGCGTGTTGACGCTCTGAGCCGACAGACGCGTCCGACGGACGCACGTCAGACGCGCCGCCGCGTCTGTCGCCCACGCTCGCTCGCACAGCCGTTGACGCCACTGCGGATAGACGCCGATGCCAGCGTCTGTCGCGTGAGCGTCCGCGCGTCTATCGCGCTCACGCCAACCGCCTCAGCTAGGGTTTAGCATCAAACGTTGCGTGCCCACGTCTGTTGCAAGCGACGCCAGCGTCTGTCGCTCATAACTCAACGAATCTTCGTTGTTTTCTCGTTTTGCTTGATCGCCCTTGTCACTTATGAGCTACTCTCCATATGTGTATCACTAACACATGTTTTAGCTCATGAAACACCTCCGTGCTTTCACCACTTTTTCAACCTCCGGCGCAATAAAAAATAGGCATTTCATTTCCCTAAAAACGCATGAATCCCGCACTCGCAAGCTCGACGGGAGGGAGAGCGAACCTTAAACCCCTCACTACCGCTCAAACACCGCCGCCTTCGCAAATGTGCCAACACCATCATGTGTAAAACACCATGTGCATATGTGTTAGCATTTTCACAATCATTTTCCAAGGCGATATGTTAGCTCTCTACTAGATCCTAATGCATAGCTCAAGAAGATGACCTAGTAGCACTTGATCCACGAGCTAACCATGATTACCCCTCTTGATAGTCGGCTATCAATCCTAAACCCGGTCAATCACTTCTCTACTCATCTTAGACCGGCAAAAGTGAACCCAATGATTATACCTTTGCCTTGATCACTTAGTTCGGTGTCCATCTCTTCATGCTTGATCACCATGACCATCATTTCATATCCATGCACCATCTCTTTGTGATCTTGTGGCCATCACTTCATGCCACATGCACCTTCATCACATGTGTTGCTTATGCCTAACTTAAACCACTTAACCCATGGCATTAGCAACTTGGTGTCATTAATTACCAAAACCAAACTTGGGCTTTCACCAAGCCCCCTGGCGTGGGTGACTTGGGTGCGGTTTTGCCCTCCTAGCCTATCTCCTAGACGTTGAGGCCTTTAAGGCAGAACGGGACGCCTAAGTTCCCATTAGGCTTCCCATAATGGACCGGAGTGCGCACACGGGCATACATGACAGATATAGCCCTTGAGCAAAACCGCACCCTGTGTGTGACTGAAAAGGATACTGCTTGCACCTGATCGAAACTGCTCCAGCACCAACAGCAGCGGTTCTTCATACGTTCCGCGGACGAATCTGCGACCAGATCTACAGCGACACCGACGTAGTACGATCGGCCAAGCTCGCTCGCTCCGAAGGAACGTATCGCACGCAAACACGCGCGTGCGTGCGTGCCACACCGGCAGGCAAAGCGACCAAATTAAACGAGCCTCGACGGCTGGACCGATCCACTCGTTGTTCCCCCGTGCACGTACGTTTCGCAGCCCGGCGGGCGCAGGGTAGTTTCAGAAATTAGCACCACCGCCCTGCCTTGCCTAGTCGCGTAGCTGACCGACGACCCACACCCCACCCACTGGCGGAGGGACGCCGCGCGCGTTCCAGGCGTTCGCGACGTCGCTCGCGTCGCGTGCAGCCCAGAACACGCCTGCCTGCCGTGCCGTGCTGCGTGCTGTGACGGGGCCAACGCGCCGCGCGTGCCTAGGAACTGGCCAGACTTGATGAGCCGAGAGAGCCGGACACGTCGCCGTCCGCGGCCCCCGACACGAGTCGGCCAGGTCCTCCTCTGTTTCCATTGAGCTTGAACTGGGCGCCGGCGGTGCCACACGACGCGTGTGTGAACATAACGAGCCCGGTGGAGTCCCCGGCCCGGAGAACATTCCCCCACGTCGCGCGCGCAGGCGCAGCAGTCGTGTCAGCCGAGATATGTGTCACGACCCGGAAGCAGGCGCCGTTCAGACTCTGCACGCCACGCCACGCCACCACGGTGTTGTGTTTACTGACCCACTCGACCGATGCCGCCCCCGCCAGTGCTCTGAATGCTGGGGAGGCATAACGTAATGCACGCAGTCGCACGGGGCTTTTGAACTGAAATTCCTGGAATTGCAAATGTGAACGCCTAGCCGCGTCGGTCGTCCGCCTAGTCCGATCGATCCGCCGTGTCCTCCTTTGCAGTTGCAGCATCAGCAACCGATCGACTGCGTTGCGTTACACAACACAACGTGACTCGCATTCGCTTGACATCATCCATGACCTGCTGGTGCCGGGCGAGCGGTTCTCATGTCCGTGCATTCGATTCATTTCCTTTGCAGCCACGGCACGGCGCCGTGAGGCACGAATGCAGGATGCAGCCCGAGGATTGGAGTGGGTTGCTTTTTTTTTTAGAACACCGCTCTTTATTAAACAGTTTGGATGGAGAGCAAAATTACAATTGCCTTCAGGCGGTGATGTCAACCAAACTCTTCTACCCAAATCAAAAAATACAGACCCTCTAGCTAAAGAGTATTGGAGTGGGTTGCTGTCCGCCGGCGCTGAGCCTTCGCCTATTATTGCTTCTCTAACGTGTAACGGCCCATCTGCACACTCTCACCACTTCTCACTTCTGAAGCAACCGGAGCTAGGCCCAGCTCGCGCATCTTTGGGCCGGATTGGATGTGACCTCAGGCTGAGTGCTTGCACGTTGCACGCACTGATCGGGCTCAGCCCATGTGTTAGCTATCTTCTACACTACTCCATGCGCTCGCGCCATGCAACCGACAGCAATGCGTTAGGCTATCTTCTACACTACCTTCAGCAAATCTATCTAGACATTTTTTTGCAATAAACATGAGAAATGTGTATTCTACATAGGGGATGATTCTTGCATAAAGGTTGACATGATAGTATATTACATACAGTTAGCATGTAGACTCTTATGTAATATACTAGGATTTCATACAGTTACCAGAGAACAATGGGGTACAAGAAGCATTGGTTCTCGGAGGTTTCTAGGGTTTCATGTCCTAGTCTTTGGTTGGTGGTGGCGCCTAGGGTTTCATGTCCTAGTCTTCGGTTGGTGGTGGTGTCTGGCGCCGCCGTCTCTTGTTGCTGATTATATATGGTCGACAGTCCTGAATCGTCCCTGTCATCTTTTGCTGGAGCCTAGAGTTGACCTTTAGAGCCGGAGCTACCATTGTGTTGTGCCCGGATTCGTCTTACTCATGGCGTCTATCACACATTAAGGACCTAGCCGCGTGCAGAGAGGCTAACTAGAAGGCCCGAGAGCCTCCTGGTGATGGTCACATGCCCGTCATTGTTTGTGATGTGTCACGCCCTAGGTCAGAAGTGGTCGACACACAGCCTCACAAGGGTGAGGGAACAATGCCCTGGCAAGACCTGGGGCTTTGCGGATCTGTACACGTGTCAGGTTCTAGGCGCTTGACAAATTCTGGGGGAGTATTCCTTATGTCGGTCAGGGCAGGAAGCTCAACCGAGCCATGCGGAGGCGCTCACGGTCGCCGTTGGTCGGCTGTTGCCTTCCAAGGTCGGGAACCAAGCAGGACAAACCAAGCCCCCTGGTGTGGGTGACTTGGGTACGGTTTTGCCCTCCTAGCCTATCTCCTAGACGTTGAGGCCTTTCTGTAGAACGGGACGCCTAAGTTCCCATTAGGCTTCCCATAATGGACCGGAGTGCGCACACGGGCATACATGACAGGTATAGCCCTTGAGCCCCTAGCTGATTAGGAGAATCAGCCATGTGGTTAATCATACTATCATGGCGTTAATCCTAGGGTTTAGGTAACCCCTTGTTTGATACTCAACAGTGACCTTTTAGATGCCACCGAGATTGGCCTGAATGATATGACAACCTTAGTCCTGAGCCCTCTAGTGCCTTAGCATTTAGTTTGGGTTTGTGTTTTGTTTGATAGATCAGCATGGGGCATCACCTCTTATTTATACTAGATGATACCTTGCATGTTGCTGTGAAAATTTATAGTGGTGGCATGAAAAAAGAATTGATGGAGTGAGAAATAGTGAAATCATAAAGGGATGAAATGCATTTTATGATATGAAAAGGAATTTATCCGCGCATTGCTTTAGGAATTAGGATCAATTTCGGAGGAGCACTATATGAATGAACCAAAGAGTAAAGTAATGTGTTTATTTACAGCTCTTGGTGTTCTGACCTCACCATGCCTATGGTGAATGAGAAGCCCATGTATGTCGGCTCCACGAGCACGTCCGAGAGGTTTTGCGTAGCCAACTCGAGAGCCTTGGAAGGATTATGCGTCTCGAGAGGAGCCAAGAACACGTTGTTCTACGTGATCTCGCCTTGGTAGTCCACCTAGACTTGCATGGGATTGGAATTGATCAGGTTCAGGCTGTGGAAACTCACTGGTGTTGTCATTATAGTAGCCGACAATGGTGACATTGATGGACGTGAGGTTGTTGACATAGTCATCGATGACGATGTGGTTGTCGTTGGGGGTCCTTGAACTTGGTCCCGATCTTGATGCCTAAGGCTAGTCTTAGTGAAGAATTCATGAGAATTTCATGACATTAAATAAGCTGATGTGGCATAGCATAAATGAAGCGAGAGATGATGAAAGTTTCATGTGATGAAATGAATTTTATGGGGATGAAACATATCTATATTGTTTCAATCATAGAAGACTTTTCATGGGATGAAATGAGTTTTTGGGGATGAAACTTATCTACACTGTTTACAATATAGAAAAGTCTTGGAAAGTGGGACATGAAACTCTCATTGAGACAAGGCTAAGATGTGGTTGGCGGCATTGCCATTGTTGGAGTTGAGGAAGCCCGGGTATTGGCTAGGCAACGCATTCGCGAAGATGTCCTCACCCACAAATAAAGAAGATGATGACGTTGCCGCTGAGGTCGGAGTAGGGCGGGATGATGCCAAACATGAAGGACGTCAAGAAGGACTGCATGGGCCGCCCAAATGACTGCCGTAACCACCACCGTAAACCGTAAACCCTAAACCCTAAACCCTAATGGGAATGCAGTTTAGTGACCGAGCTTAGTGACTTGTTTATTCATTTTCTGACGATATTTAATGGGAATGCAAGTGACCGAGCTAAGTGATTTGGTGGGACCTATACGGTGACGTGCCTTTCATGAAATCGCAGAGAAATTATTAGTGGGGGGAGGGGGGGGGGCGGTCATTTATTTATGTATAGATATGCACAGTAGACTAAGGGCCCAACTAGATGGATTAGGGTTGTCGCCAATCACGGAAATATTTTCCTAATCGAATACGAATCTGACAAGTGGACCAAACTTGCATCCCAAATTGATCATGGGATTAGGCCGAGATCACCTCCCAGAGCCAGGTCGCGTGTTCTTAGACGTCTGATGATAGGTATTCAGCACGGGCAGCACCTGCCCTGGCTCGATCCACCCCTGCCTTCCGACAGGTTCATAGATGTGCGGATTATTTCGAGCTTTACTTTGTTGAATCTTCTTTGTGGGTGAAAGCTGCTGCTATGCGCATGCATTTTAACTGCTGCTGCTGCTGCCCGCTGATTTTCTTTTGTTTCTGTTTGCGAAAATTGGACTTGTTTGTTCTTTGAACTGAGAAAGTTTGACGCCGGGAGAGGTCATGAGGACACGTTCCAGCCAGCGAATAAGTGCTAGTATAGTTACGCAGATTAGGTGCCATGGAAACTTGGAGAGTAAACCAACACAAAACTGTACCAGTCCAATTATAATTGATTAATGTGTTCTCTGCGGATGGGGTAGTCGTACCTCTACAAATTGCATCATTAACCTTTTAAGATTTTCAGCTTGCATTGCATGATGACTGATGAGCAATGTCTACTATCTAGTTGTTGCTACACTACATAGTACGACCTACTTGAAGCGAGAAACCAATGGAATAAGTCAGAGACCATCTTACACGGAGTAGTTTACTTGTCATGTTGATGGACAAAAAGGCTCCACTAGAACAAGTTGGAGGACTCAAAGATTTGCAAGTAGAGACCTCCTGATTCCTGTATTAATGAGTGATGCTATTTGCATAGTTGTATAACCTGCAGTCTTATATTAATTATACTTGTGGGATGACAACAAACACACAGCCTCTTCAGGATTCGATCACAACATCCTGACAACTCCAAAGATTATCCTTTTCTGACTTCAATAATCTCCACTAGAGTCTTTGGTTTAGTTGTACCTCTACATTTTCTCCAGATACAGGATCCTGTATGATGTGCGCCATCATGTACAACAGATGGTCCGGACCTGCTAGCTAGTTGCAGTTGCAGCTAGTGTATATACCTCAAGTTGATGCAAGCATGACTCTGCAACATGATCCCTGGCCTTCTCCAATCAAAGCATATATAATATACAGTATATAATAGCTTGTCGTCTGAGCTGAAGCAAGTAGCTGTCTAGTAATAATTACAAGATTAATTGGCATGTGAGTGTAGTTAGGGCCATTCATCGATCCAACTTGAGTAACTCGTCGATGCTGGCAAAGTAGCCCTGTGTGCTGTGCTGTGCTGGCACTGCACTACTGCTAGAGTGCTAGCAATATATGTAATTGCTTTTGGCAACAGACATGATTGCAAGAGGATAGGAAAAGGAAAAAATGAAACACAAATTCTTGCAGGCCTTCGTTTTCCTGGCCTAAAACATTGATCACAAACGACAATAGCAACACGAAGTCCCAAGTTCCAGTTTTAAATGGTCAAGTTGGCCATGTTCGCCGGCCTACACTATTTGTCAACTGGCTAATTACTGATTAGGCCATGTGATGATGGGAGATGAGCAGTTTACCAGTACAGGAAGCCTCAATCTAAGCAAAATTTGCATATATTAATTTTATATTCAGCATTGGAATCGCTGTTGGTGACAATTTTAACAAGCCTGCTCGGAACCGGTGCCAGCAAGTCTGAATTTTCAGTTTTTAAAAGATAGCCAAACTGAGAGCTCGATTATGCTGTTCCTAGAAGCTAACTATCACGTGGCTGATTTTTTTTTTGAAAAAAGAAGGAAAGAGCACTGCCCATTCATTAAGGTACAGAAAAACCACGGCTCAATTTGACCATAATTTGTTGGCAACCTGAGATTCCGTATGATCCCTGGATCTGAATTTTCTTGCATCTCGTTCCTTCTCTCTCCCACCAGAGGGAGCATGCCACGTGGCTTAACTGCGAGAATGATGTTACAGAATTTCAAGTGTCAAAATCAAAGTACTGTATATAATTGAATCAAGAGATCATACTGTTATCTTTTACTAGGGCCATGTTTAGTTCCCAGAAAATTTTGCAAAATTTTTCTGATTCCCCGTCACATCAAATCTTTGGATACATGCATGAAGCATTAAATATAGATAAAAAATAAAACTAATTACACAGTATAGACGAAATGGACGAGACGAATCTTTTAAGCCTAATTAGACCATGATTGGACAATATTTGCCAATAACAACGAAAAGCGCTACAGTACTATTTTGCCAAAAATTTCGGATCTAAACCGGCCCTAGTTTGAAAGCATAGCAGATCATGACATGACGTGACGACAATTAAAGCGAAGTAATTTCTTGATTAGTTAAAGCTGTCCTAAATTTGACTCTAATAAGCCGCGGGAGCTCCCAGCCCGGTAAGGTAGGACACGTCACCCGAAAAAAAATAAACCGTCCGATCTCTGTCTCGCGGCCCGCGTTGCCTGCATCCGGCCCTCCCTTAGCCCCCACGTGCCCCACTACTAGACTGCACCGGCCCTCCCTTGGCCCCCCACGTGCCCCACTACTAGAAGCACCGGATCAAATTCCCCCCTACTGGAAGCACCGGAACAAATAAAGAAATAGATGAAAGAAAAAAACGTCTTCACTCATTCCATCTCCATCCCTCTCCTGTCGGTGTCTTCCTCGTAGGCATCGTCGCCGTCGCCGTCGTCGCTCCGCTGCTGCCTGTGCCCGGCTCTAAGCCAAAACCCACACACCCACGTCCGAACACCCTTAGTCCGTGGCCCGACCTTTGCTGCGCCGCGCTCGTCATTGCCGTCCCTGGACGGCCGCGCCGCAGCGGCACTAGGTACTGCACCAACTCCGTACAGTCATCGGCCGTCTCGTCCGCTTCTCGCCGCCGTCACCAAACATCCATTTACTTCTTAGGTATGTCATTGTTCTTCATATGGCCTCAATGCTGCATCAGTCCAGCTTTGGAAAAGATTAGGGGAATAGTCACTTCGTTACTACAGGATGGATCCACGCTCAGCTTCATCTGCGTGGATTCCATGTAGGTTTTGTTTCCGTTTGAAATTTTATTACCACAAATGCTTGCCTACCTTTCAAATATAACTATGTGCTTGTTTTTAATGTGCATGTATATTACAACCATGTGGTTCTGCAGCGCCTGCTCTAGCGTCTATCTCCGACGCAAGGGCAACAGTTGCTTATCGTGTACGACCTACTGCCCGTACGGCATCTTCTGAATTTTATTTGTAATATACAAGGTTTTCTGTCCATATAAGTTTTCCCGTCAAGTCACCTATTCTGTCAACTTTATTTTTTTAACCCCTTCCTTCAGAAACCTTTCGTAATAACTGGGTTTCCACACCTGAAAATCTTCACCATTAGGTAACATCTTATTCCATGTTACTATTCGTACATTAAATCCTTCTGGTCTCACAACATTAATGATTAAACATATGTCTTTTTTCCCCGAAAAATGTTCACTGCAGCAGAACATTCCTTGTCTCCATATCCTAGCCTTGCACCTTTCACCCCACCATTTCCAAACACAAATACTCCTCCCACTTTCTTTGACCGTCATGCTTTTACGAGTCCAGCATCTACTGAATCAAGACACAAAAGAAGAAAAATACTTGATCAGAAGTCACTTGCTCGAAGACAACCACCTGATCTCGAAAGTGTTGGCTCCGCCTGTGGACGATTCGATCAGCACTATATAGACGCCCTTAAAGGTGCATTGTGTTACTTATCTATATTCATTCCACTTCAATGTAACAAGAACATCAATGCACAGTCTACTAAAACATACCTCCTTTAATTGCAGCAACCCATCCAGGAAGATCGTATTATGGTCCACCCCAATATTCTTGTCCTCACTGCCATGCAATCTTTTGGCTACGTGAAGGCCTCAGACAAGGTTCAGCACGCACGAATGGACAGCCTATATACAATAATTGCTGCAAAGCTGGAAGAGTGAAGATTCCACCATTTCCACCACGACCAGAACCATTAGCCTCATTAACACGCTTTGACGGTGATGCAAGATATAATAAATTCATGAGGAACATAAGGCAATACAATTGTCTCTTTGCTTTCACATCAATGGGAGCAAAAATAGATCATTCTTTAAATGATGGCCATGGTCCACCAGTATTCAAAATCAGTGGTCAGGTTCACCATCGGATAGGATCATTGTTGCCACAGGAAGGTATGCCTCCGAAATTTATACAGCTGTATGTCTATGACACATCTAATGAAGTCCAGAACAGAATACAAGCTTTGGACACAGATGAATCAGTGCAAGGGAATCTAGACATAACTATAGTGCAGTCTTTAATATCAATGTTGGATAGGCACAACCCATTTGCCAAGAAATTTAGAATTGCAAGAGATAGACTCCAAGAGCACAGTGATCAACAATTTGCTATTAAAATTGTTGCACCTTCAGAAGGAGATCCAGCACAGTACAGTTTGCCTACAACTGATCATCTAGCTATGCTTGTGGTTGGGGATTTCACTGTTGACTCATTTCAACGTGACATAATTATACAAACTCAATCCGGTGAGCTACAACAAATTTCAGCATTACATCCAGCATTCATGCCATTGCAGTATCCCTTGCTATTTCCATTTGGAGAACGAGGTTTCCAGACTAATATATTATATGAAGATGCACAACCTACATCAAATAGTTCACGAACAAAGATGACAATGCAGGACTATTATCGTTACATGTTCCATTACAGAAAAGATCAACCGAATCCATATCTCTGTTATGGAGCTCTGTCCAGCCAAATTAAAGTTGATGCTCGTGCTTGTATTGATGAAAACAGATTGTTTTACATCCTTCAAAATCAGACAGACATACGGATGGAGAGCATACAGGGGATTACGGATGCTGTTAATCGTGGCTGTGAGCATGGTAATGAAGTGGGCAAAATCACAATTCTACCTGCATCATTTACAGGTGGACGCCGTTATATGATCCAAAATTACCATGATGCCATAGCTATATGTAGAGATTATGGACCACCGGATTTTTTTGTCACTTTCACATGCAATCCAAAATGGGCAGAAATTTCAGAAGGGTTAATAGAGGCTGGACAACGGCCAACAGACAGATCAGATGTTGTTGTTCGAGTCTTCAACATGAAACTTGAAGAACTTCTGCATGATTTATGCCATAGTAATTTGCTTGGGCAATGCGCAGCAGGTACTTCCACATCTTCCAACCTACATTCCCAGAAAATTTTCGCGGCTTCCTCTTTTGCCAAACTCTCTACTCATACACACTTTTTATTCTATTATCTGCAGTTCTCCACACTGTAGAATTCCAAAAACGTGGTCTCCCTCACGCACATATCATTTTGTGGACAAAAGCCGACACAACAGAACCAACACCATCTCTAATTGATTCCTTTATAAGTGCCGAGATACCAAATCCAGCTATTGACCCTTTGGGATATGCTCTTGTAGCTGAGCACATGATTCATGGTCCATGCGGTGTCCTAAATACCTCATGTCCTTGCATGAAGAAAGGGAAATGCTCAAAGTTCTATCCAAAAGGCTACCAGGAAGAAACATCTGTTGATAAGGCTGGTTTCTCCGTATATAGACGCTCTCAGAATAGTCTATACATAGAAAAGAGTGGTCATTGCCTCGACAACAGATGGGTTGTTCCACACAACCTAAACCTTCTAAAGAAGTATCAGGCACATATGAATGTTGAATGGTGCAACAAAACAATATTTGTCAAATACCTATTCAAGTATGTCACAAAGGGGGCTGATTGTAGCAAAGCTTATATAGAGAGAGTTAGAAATGGGGAAGATGCTCCTTATGACAAAGAAACTGCAAGCAGAAACGAGATTAAAGATTATCTAGACTGTCGTTATATTTGTGAGCAAGATGCATGTTGGCGTATTTTGGGATATGATATTCATCGCCATTATCCAGCAGTTGAAAGAATGCCTGTACACCTACCAGATGACAACTTCATAACCTACAGTGCTGCAGCTAAAATGAAATCAGTTCTAGAACAAGAATTCTTAAGAAGAACAATGCTTACTGAATGGTTCAAAGTTAATCAGACAGATGCTACTGCAAGAAACCTAACATATGTCCAATTCCCCACCAAATGGAGATGGGAACAAAAAACAAGATCATGGAAACCACGCAAAGGTTCTGGTAAAAAAATAGGTCGTTTACACTATGTCCATCCTTCAGCTGGAGAAAGGTATTATCTCAGAATGTTGTTATTGTCAGTTAAAGGGGCTGTCAGTTTTGAAGACTTGCGGTACCATAATGGTAAACAACATTCCACATTCAAAGAAGCTTGCAGATCTCGATGTCTAATTGGTGATGATCAAGAATGGTATGAAGCATTTGATGAAGCCGCTGCCTGGGCCACATCAGCACATCTCAGGAAACTTTTTGTAACCATGGTGCTTTTTTGTCAGGTTGGTGACGAATATGCATTCTTCGAGAGAGTTTGGAGATTATTAGCTGATGATATACAATACCAGGTCAGAGATATAGTCCACAACAAGGATTATCATATGACAGATACTGACATAAGAGACAGTATATTGGATGAATTAGCAGCACTCTTCTGCAACAATGGTCGCAGTATCAATGAATTTAGGCTTCCTCAAAAAAGTACTCATGATTTCTCCGTACCATACAACAGACTGATACTAGAAGAACTATCCTATCCACAGGACCCAAATTACAATGAAAATGACATAGTAGGTTCATTAAACTCCCATCAATTAAAGGCTTTTGACACTATAGTTCAAACGGTGCTCCAACATAAACCAGGCTTCTTTTTTGTTTATGGACATGGAGGCACTGGAAAAACTTATCTTTGGAATTGCATATGCAAGCACCTTCGTTCCCAGCGAAAAATTGTGTTGAATGTTGCCTCCTCTGGTGTAGCATCATTGCTAATGCCCGGTGGACGAACAGCACATTCCAGATTTGGCATACCATGTGACCTACATGACTCCACCATTTGTAATATAAGTAAAGGTACCATGTTAGCTGAGCTAATTGTAGCAACATCATTGATAATCTGGGATGAGGCCCTCATGGCAAACAGAAGAGCTTTCGAAGCTTTAGATAGATCTCTTAGAGATATTCAGTCCGACTACAACTCGGATGCTCATTCTCTCCCCTTTGGTGGCAAAGTTGTTGTTCTAGGTGGTGATGTCAGACAAATACTGCCTGTAATCGAAGGTGGCAGCAGAGCTCAAATCATAAGCTCAGCTATTTTCAATTCTCATCTATGGTCCAGTGTAAAGATTCTCCAATTAAGACAAAACATGCGCCTCCAATCATGTGCTCATGATGCTGAATCAAAACGTCAACTTGCTGAGTTCAGCAAATGGATCCTTGACATTGGTGAAGGCAAAGTACCCTGTGTCTCTCGACAAGGAGAAATTGAACCTTCATGGATAAAGATACCACCTGAATTTGTTCTTCGTACCAATGAAGATAAAATGGCATGCATTGTTCAGTCAACATATCCAAATTTCCTCAGCAACTATAAGAAAGAGATGTACCTCAAGGAACGAGCTATTCTTACACCTACAAATGAATCAGTTGACATGATCAATGAACACATGGTAGCTATGTTACCGGAAACCATCAAAGAATACTTAAGCAGTGACAGCATAGCCAAAACTACAATTGGACATGAATCTTATGTACGACTATATCCTGTTGAATTTCTAAACTCCCTGAATGGAAACAACTTCCCTCAACATACTATCAATCTAAAGATAGGCGTGCCCATCATGCTTCTAAGAAATCTCAGCCATACAGATGGTCTATGCAACGGTAGTAGACTTATTGTTACACATTTAGGTGACAGGGTTATCGAAGCAAGGCTGATCACAGGAAGCCATGCAGGGAATTATGTCTTCATACCTCGCATTACCTTAAACCTCAAGTCTAACAAATATCCATTTGAACTCGCTAGACGACAATTCCCCATTAAAGTCTGCTACGCCATGACAATAAACAAGAGCCAAGGACAGACTCTTTCTTCTGTTGGCATTTACCTAAGAAGGCCTGTTTTCTCGCATGGTCAACTATATGTAGCATTCTCACGGGTAACTTGCAAAGAAGGTCTAAAAGTTATTATCGAAGATGAAAAAACCGACTGCACGGATGAGACACGAAACGTCGTGTATCGCGAAGTGTTCGCTTCATTTTCCTCTACATAAATATTTGGACAATATAAACTGTACATATTATATACGTATACATATATATATGGTTAGTTGCATTGTTGCTTCAGCATAGTTTTTACATCGTTCCAACATTTTCCCTTCTTTTTTCAAAACACATGCTATACTTCTGTTTTACCAGTAAACTACACAATCTAATGTTTCCTTCATATATTTGTTACTGATGCTGTCAGCCTAACATACAGGACTATGCAATGAATCTCTCTGGACCAAAAAAGGTTTACATATCAAACCTAGAACAGGGACCTACAGCACAGAACCTCTGTATCCGAGTCATGAGAAAATGGCTCTATGATGGAAACCAGCACGGCTTCGATACGCGCTACATAGGACTTGTGCTTGCTGATGAAAAGGTATCTTCATTTCACCAGACTGCTGCAACCATTAACATTTACCAACCATACTATATTACCTTTCAAAGCTATCCCAATATATGCTGAAAATATTCCCATCCATTTACACATATACATATTTGTAAAATTCAATTCTTATGACCTCACATAATTATCCATATTTTGCAGGGTGACTCCATATATGGCCACATCTCATCAAAGTTTATGGAAACTAAGGGTCCATTACTGGAGCTTGATAAGACATATTCAATCAGCAAATTCATGGTGAAACCATCAAAACGGCAATATGTACCATTTGTCAAAGAATTCATGATTGAATTCACTGCCTACACAACAGTTGTTGTTATAAGAGATCCACCACCTGGTTTCCCACAATATGTTTATAACCTTACTCCTTATTCTGAGCTAAATCCTACCTACCCAGAATCAACAGTATATGTGGGTAATAACCTCAGCCATACCCATTACAAAGCTTCTTTAGATTACTTAATCTTTCAGTAAACCACATTGTTCGTGCTTCTCATCTAATTTTTAAATAAATATAGATGTGCTTGGCATTATCATTTCTGTTGGTGAACTACAACAACAACGTCTCACCAGCAGACAAAAGGTAGTGGCAATAAGAGAAATTATGATCAGAAATGAAAGGTAACAATACAGTACCTCATTTCGCTTATGTCACTAACAAAGAGGAATATGTTCCCTCTCCAATATCATAGACAGTATTATAGAACACCTATAATAACATCATGAAATTGCAGGAATGAAGAACTAAAAGTGACACTCTGGGCCGACCATGCTACCCATTTCAGCTTACCTGAAACATCTACCTCACAGACAGCTCACTCTAACGTCATTCTATTTGTCGGATGTGTCCCAAAGCTCATGAACCGTATGTCCCACAACTTACTAAACTTAGCAAATACATCTTCTTATATTTTCACATTTACTGAATACATCCTGATGAGTGCGTACATGACACAGATGTAACTCAAGTGAATGGAACCTACGGTTGCCGATGGTTCTTCAATCCAGCGATTAAAGAGGCAGCTCCTCTTTATGAAAGGTACAACACTATCCTTGCCTACAACTCTTACTTACATCCATACAAACTTTGTCGATATATATATTTTAGTTAATTACCACTTACACAATATTCTTTGTTCTTCATCATTAACTAAACAGACTTAGAGAAAACCCTGTTCCCGTCTACCAACCACCACCGCCAGATCCTGCTAAAATGCAATCTATTCAACCAATTCACCTGGAGCACAAAACCTTGGATTGGCTCAACGCCAGGTGCCCTTACGAATTCTCGGTAAGTTTCATACCAGCCTGAGTTAAAAAAAATACAGAAATGTACTTCTAGGCCATCAAATGAAACCTACATAATCCAAAATCTTCCTACCAACTGAAAAAAAAATCTATGACTTTACTAACAAATTAAAACTTATTTTTTTATTCAACCCAGAAAGCAGGTTATAAGTGCACTGTGACAGTCAAAGATATCCCTCAAAACCAAAAATACTGGTACACTGGCTGCGCAAGATGCAAGACAGCTGCTAAAGAAGAGATGGCAACATTTTACTGCAGGCCATGCATGTGTTCAGAGAGTAGACAATTGTAAGAACTCTCCCACCTTACCAACCTAGAATATAATATATGTCTTATCCCACTTACCAAAATAAAATTTTTGTTATTAGCTACATGCTCTCTTTCATCGCTGAAGACGAGACAGGCCAAGGGCAGTTTTTTGCGTATGATATACCAGCACGCAATATTGTCAGGCGTGATGTCAGAGCAGTGCTTATTCAACAAGGAAAGGAACCAGGATTCCCCCGTTTTTTGACAGAGACAATCTCCAGAAAATATACGCTGCATGTTACTCTACGAGATGAATCATTTGTTGATATTGGTGAAAAAATCTACTTTGTTAAAGCAGTGTTACCAAATCATGAACTACAAGCCCACCAAACAGAAACTGAGATTCAGATCCAGTCACCTCCTGCTGCTCCAGCATCTTCTCAACCTGCATTGCCTACTGTACAAAATCTACATCAATTGCCTCATACTGCCCCAAGTCCATCAACTCAGGTGACTACATACACTGCAGCTACTATGCTATATCTACAAATGTAGCATATCCACATCTAGCATTTATCAAAATTATATCCTTCGAATTATAACTCCTCATACTATACACATCATTTCAACAGGAAACACCACCACCAAGTGCTTCAGCAGACAACACACCAGAAACAGCTAACCTCACAAGGTTTGCTCTTCTTCAACCTGCCATGTACTTTATTGTTCACCTCATTTTTACATGACAATGAATAGACATTTATTTATTAATGCATTCTTACTCAATCAATATATAAGCAGTGCGAACCCAAGCCCTAGCAACACTATAAAACAAGTCCAACGTCCACTATTTCAGGAAGATATTGTAAGAAACAATGTTTCCTGCCTCTTCTCACTTCTCTTTGTCTTGCTAAAGCTCACAAACAAAACATACACACTAATTCGTACAAAACTTTACAGGAACCAATAAAGGAAACTACAGAGGATGCCACAGACAGTCATGAAACAACAAGCAATGAGGAGGTTTGGCCCAATGTTTCACTCTTCTACCATTCCCCATCCTCTCACTTACCTACATTTGCCTCTTACCTAAAATAGCACAACTTTCTTAAACAAGTTCAACTTCACATATTAATTTTATGTTACTTTCAAGTATTACAGGTAAGCATCAGTGATACTGCTATCAATACTCATGACCCCTTCATCACTGACACAACCATATCATCTCATGTGCAAAGAGATGAAACCCGCAAAAGGTACACCACTTATCTTTATCCTTCCTATATATTCGGAAATGTAAAACCCAATGATGTAATCATCTACACTATGTAATTGCGCTTACTAATCATGAATAATCATTTACAGATCCACCATCGATCAATCCAGCGGCCAGCCAAAAAACAGATCTCGAAAATCAAGTTCAGCAAAGAATCTGAAATAGGTACCCCATAACAAACTATACACACGTTCAATCTTATATAAATATATTGTGCTGCAACAAAATACAGCCTACAGCTCTCCATCTCATATTTTTCCAAATCTACATTGAATTCACAATTCTCAGAATTATATACCCTTTACAAACATTTCTCAATGAGTTCTCTCTTTGTGTTACAACAGGTTGCAGTAAGCTTACCTACAACTTCATCTATATTAGTCCTCCGCCAAGGTCATACCAGTACATTATCAAACTGTATTGGAAACCGCTTCTTTTGTATCCTGTGCAAAAAAAATCCAGAGTATGTGTCGTCCGAACTATTGTAAACCTTGCACTGTCCTACTGCTACCTCTTCCGTACTCACGTCTAGCATTATCATGTTTAATTAGATGTCAAACTTATTAGCTATGTAAGAAACTACTGTATGCCCTGCTTCTCCGGTCTATCTACGAAATGGCGGCATTTGGACCAATAGATGGTCAAAATTTCACAAATATTCACACACACGCGACTTCGCCAAATGCATCAGTACAGACCAACTGCAGCATATTGCCTAAAGACACTGCATCATTGAAGGTTAAAAGAAAAAACGCAATTCTTTTAAATACAGCATGGTTTCTCACGATCGTGCCCCTCCCATCTCTGTTAGCTCAATCTGAGTTATATCTCTATACGTACAAACATATGTAACATATACTTATTTATTATCTATAAACATTAATTTTTTATACTCCTTTCATCCCAAATTATAAGACATTCCAAGATTTATGGAGAGTCAAATGAACTCACCCTACCATTTCACGTCACGCCCTGAGTTGGGCGCGCAGGGCGCGCCGCCTCTACTAGTAGTTTACTATTTGTTTACTCCACCTGAGAAGGTGGCAGCGCTTGGATCACAGATTTGTTGGCTTTTGCATGTGCACACAGCCATATTTTTCAATTGTTGTATAGCACTTGCACCTAGCTGGTAGCCTGGTACAATGCAACAACATGGTCTTCAAACAATTAGCATGCATGTGTGACCCTCATTGGCAGGACCAAGACAAACATTGGACTCTTTTGATTTTCCTTTATGATTTTGTTCAGATTTTCTTCGGATTGGACTCAGGAGCAAGGATTTTAATTTCGTTATCGCAAAAATTTCGATCACCACCAAAATTACCAAATTTCGCGAAATTCGGCCGAAATTTCGCCGAATTTTTTTTAAAGATTAGGACATGAAGTATGCTGTTTCTAAAAAAGTTTAGATCTAAATAAATATTAGAATGATTTATGATTACACATCTATTGAATAGAAGAATATACAATATAATCAATACAAAAATACAAGTTTAGAGTTATACATCACATGTATTAGAGTATTACAAAATTTCGGAGTTTTCTTTTGGCCACCACTAAAATTACCGAATTTCGCGAAATTCGGCCGAAATTTCGCTGAAATTTTGAACCCTGCTCAGGAGGCAGTTGGCATGGAAAGGTTTATCTCCTCACTACCGGAGCCGGCTGCTTTGCCGAGGGCCCCAGGCTCTCGGCAAAGCCTCTAAGGCTCTCGGCAAAGCCTTTGCCGAGCGCAGCTCTCGGCAAAGCGCCCTCGGCAAAAATCCGATCGGCAAAGGCTTCTTTGCCGAGAGCCGTTTATCGGGCACTCGGCAAAGCCTTTGCCGAGAGCCCGACGCTCGGCAAAGCGCGAAATAAAAAAATGCGAAAAAAACCTGAAAAAAACCACGGCTCAATTTGACCATAATTTGTTGGCAACCTGAGATTCCGTATGATCCCTGGATCTGAATTTTCTTGCATCTCGTTCCTTCTCTCTCCCACCAGAGGGAGCATGCCACGTGGCTTAACTGCGAGAATGATGTTACAGAATTTCAAGTGTCAAAATCAAAGTACTGTATATAATTGAATCAAGAGATCATACTGTTATCTTTTACTAGGGCCATGTTTAGTTCCCAGAAAATTTTGCAAAATTTTTCTGATTCCCCGTCACATCAAATCTTTGGATACATGCATGAAGCATTAAATATAGATAAAAAATAAAACTAATTACACAGTATAGACGAAATGGACGAGACGAATCTTTTAAGCCTAATTAGACCATGATTGGACAATATTTGCCAATAACAACGAAAAGCGCTACAGTACTATTTTGCCAAAAATTTCGGATCTAAACCGGCCCTAGTTTGAAAGCATAGCAGATCATGACATGACGTGACGACAATTAAAGCGAAGTAATTTCTTGATTAGTTAAAGCTGTCCTAAATAGTTTACTATTTGTTTACTCCACCTGAGAAGGTGGCAGCGCTTGGATCACAGATTTGTTGGCTTTTGCATGTGCACACAGCCATATTTTTCAATTGTTGTATAGCACTTGCACCTAGCTGGTAGCCTGGTACAATGCAACAACATGGTCTTCAAACAATTAGCATGCATGTGTGACCCTCATTGGCAGGACCAAGACAAACATTGGACTCTTTTGATTTTCCTTTATGATTTTGTTCAGATTTTCTTCGGATTGGACTCAGGAGCAAGGATTTTAATTTCGTTATCGCAAAAATTTCGATCACCACCAAAATTACCAAATTTCGCGAAATTCGGCCGAAATTTCGCCGAATTTTTTTTAAAGATTAGGACATGAAGTATGCTGTTTCTAAAAAAGTTTAGATCTAAATAAATATTAGAATGATTTATGATTACACATCTATTGAATAGAAGAATATACAATATAATCAATACAAAAATACAAGTTTAGAGTTATACATCACATGTATTAGAGTATTACAAAATTTCGGAGTTTTCTTTTGGCCACCACTAAAATTACCGAATTTCGCGAAATTCGGCCGAAATTTCGCTGAAATTTTGAACCCTGCTCAGGAGGCAGTTGGCATGGAAAGGTTTATCTCCTATTTGTACTTTTGATTTGAATCCCCTTTCTTGGGATTTGCTTCGAGCTGTAGGCTAAAGCTTGCAGGTTCAGCATAAAAAACCGTACGCCATTATCACATGATCTCCTAATTAAACAATTGGCGAGTGGCGACAGTGCAATATATTGGACGCAACTAAAGTTCAGAAATTCCACTCCGCCTCCAACAACAGATGTGTACACACATCCTTACAAAACTGTCACCATCGGAGGGTACCTACTGTAGCTCAAATTTGGTTCAACGAAGCTACATGTTTATGAAAGAATTTCTTACAACACCTTGGCTGTAACTATCAAGCTTAATCTGGAGAGGCTACTTCAATTCTTCAAACAAACAGTCACGTTGGGACAGTTCTAGCTAAAACGAGTGTCACTGTCGCCCAACCTACTGAATCTTTTTTTGATGAAACAGGCTACTGAATCTTATGACAGGCTCTGTTGAGCTATATATGCCGAAGACTTGTTTATACAGACTTGGTGCAGCATATACGTCACATATTTTCTTAGCAAAAAGAAGATAATACGAGATCTTCGCGGATCAGCGCCGTGATATCACCAAAAGTAGACAGAGGAATAAATCGCCTTGGCAAAAAAAAAGGAACGTGTGTGCAGATCCAACCATGCAATCGTGCAAAGAATTGCTACTGCAAGTCGTTGCCTTTTCTGAGAAACGCAACAAGGAGCACGTGAACGCCTTCTTCACAACAGAAGGGGTCCGTAATTCACACCACCTGCCGGGCCTGTATAAAAGCATCACCGATCGAGAGAGAGAAGTCTTGAAGCAGTGGGAACTGGGTAACAGAAGGAAAAAACAAATCAGAGGTGCATGTTCAATTCTTTTGATCTCCGAAAAGGAGTTCTTTTCATATTTTTGGTTAGAAATCTCGCTGTTTCTTTCTTCTGATTCGTATTTCTTGCTCTTCTATCTTCTTGTGCGCTCTTAGTGATTTGGAGGATATATCCGGGCGATGGATGAACTCAACAAATGGCAATCACATCCGGTAAGACTACTAAGAACTAGCACGAGTCCCACGGTCCCACCTGAAAACTTGAATGCTTCGACTAATTCTTGGTTCTTGCCCCTTTCAGGACTACTCTGAGGAGGAGCTAGCATACATGTACAGGCAGCAAGAAGAAGAGCACACCGGGATGCAACAGCAGCACCATTTCGCCGAGCGACAGCCCGAGCAGCTGCAGTACTACACACCACCAACAATGGCGCCGCCTAGGTCCCCTAGCCCATTCCTTCCTCATCATCACCACAGCTCCAGTTTCCCGGGCTTTGGGGTCCCGGCATTACCACCCCGGCTGCCGCTTGGGCCGGTCAAGACTGAGCCAGGGCAGCCGTCATCGTCGAGCAATCGCATCCTCTCCTTCGGCGGGGCCGGGCAGACTCCTAGCACGCTCAACTTCTCCTCAGGGGGCGATTGGCCGGAAGCCGGCGTTGAAGCGGTGCAGCAGATGCCGCCGGAGAGGCGGAGCCGGACGCACTGGAACACGCAGGAGCATGTCATCGCGGAGCGCAAGCGGCGCGAGAAGATGCAGCAGCAGTTCGTGGCGCTGGCCACCAACGTCCCGGACCTCACCAAGGTAATGCATATCGATCTTGTTCTTGTCTGGTCGTTCTCTAATCCAAATAGGCTGTGTTCAGAGTGGATTCTCCTGCTGTGTGCTTTCATGCTATACTACCTTGAACTTGAATAGATTACGAAAGGATAATTTGATATAAATCGAAACTGAAGTATCACATTAGATGGAGATGCGGCGATATATGCGTAAAGGATAATTTGATAAAAATCGAAACTGAAGTATCACATTAGATGGAGATGCGGCGATATATGCGTCGAAATAATTTCTCTATGGATATAGACCTAAAAATCACTGGAGCGGGTGGACGCTGGCCGGAGGGGAGGCCGCGCGCAGTCGAATTGAAACACCGGACCGGACGACGATGGCGTGTGGCGGCTCCGTCTCGCGGCAGTTTGTGGAGCCGCGCATAGGGGCGCGAGTGCGCGCGTGAGGAGGTGCTTGACTGCCTGCTGTGACCTGGACGGTGCTGCGTCCAACTCCAACGTCCATTGCTGCAGCCTGGATTTCGCCGCACTTGATCTTGGAGCGGTGCACGTGAACCGCGCGGCCGGCGGCAGACACGCCGCAGTCACTCACACGCGAGGACGGGGCCTGTGTGTGGCTTGGCGCCCGACCTTTGGCGGCGCAGTGTGCAGCCGGGTGCTTGGAAGAGCCGGGATCCGGGAGTCGGTGAGGGCACGGCAGTCCTGGATCCAACCCAGTTAGATCGAGTGGCGGTCTGCGAGACGAACAGGCGCCGGCTCCCGGGGCTCGGCCCCCGATTGAGTTCATCGAGTCCAAAGCGAGGTAGCTATAGGACGTGCTGAATTTTTTTTTCTAAATATATAGGAGTATATATTTTTACAAAGTATTAAAAGTGCCGTATTTGAAATAATTTTCTCGTACAAATCTAGTAATAATAATATGACATTGTATGGTTTGTGTGGTAAATCTACATCGCAGTGCGTAGTGTGTCACGGACATATATAGGGCCTATTTGAATGTCAGTTTTCAGAAACCATGATAAAGAGGTTATACCACTGCAACCATGAATTCCTGTAATAAAACAAAATAGAACCATTAAATTTCATGGTTTAGAAAAACAGATCTTAGTAGAGTTTCAAGCACATGTTGGTTAATTTTTTAAAAAAAATTGTAGAATTGCTGTTGTATTATACTTTTCAACTAAAAAAAGGACCTTGTATATCAAAACAATAAAGCTAATCCCCACTACGAGCCTATCTCAACGTGTAAGTAATCAATATCATCCCCAACTAACTATTCATCTCATCCTCTACTAATAGCCATGTCATCATACTAACTTTCAACCTCTTAATTGCAAGCTATCCACATCCATCATCTCCAATCAATTTTATTTCAAATTCTTGACAATCTCCACAGCAACGCGCGCGGGATATCTTCTATTGGATTAATTAATCTTAAGGGAGAGATGATGCACCAATATACTCCTTATATAGAAGTTATCAGATTTTACTATGAATTAAAAAAACTCATATGTTGATACCTGCATCCAATAATATGCTCAGCGATGAGAAAATCAAGATTCAATGGTTTTGATAGCCTGTTCAAGTTGCGTCCTGGATCCTAGCTTGTTCCCAATTAAGAAAAAGTTTAACTTCAATGCAAACAGCATAAATCGTATGTCATTATTTTTGTTTTACTCAGTATGTAGCAATTTTATGAATTAGCACTGGAGTGTAGGTGGCTTCTGTGGACGAATAGGTTATGTTAGACTGTTAGTCTATTCTTGCACGTGTTCATGGTAAAGGAAAACTGACAATTGAGCTTGTGGCTTGAACAAAAAAAAAGAGCTCACCAATATGTGAAATGTGTGTTTTTGGTGTGAAATTCGATAATATACCTACACCAAATTAATAAAGTGCAGGTGAATAATACCCGTGCTCGATCTTAACCAGAATGAGACTACCATAAAAAGCCTAAACGAATTAAGCAAACATATATTGTGTGAAAGTCGTAACTAAATGTAAACCTTTGCCTAGGAATTATACTGACCTCTTTAGCGATTACTTAATTAAAACATTGAATTGTAGTATATCTATCTACAGCCATCCAGAAATTGTCAGGGCCGTGTTGCTTCAGTGAAGCAGTGCCGACTCAGTGCCAAACACCAGCAAAATCTCTCATGATGTCTTGAGGGTCTGACCGAGGTTCAAGTTAATCAAAGATCTTCATTAAGTACTAACTATCAAAGGGTCTGAAATTGACCAATAATCAGAAGGGCAGCTGTAGTTTGTTTTTCTGGGTATGTACTATGTAGTACTAGTAATTTGATGATGATGCGGATAAATGAGAGGGCTTGGTTTGGTAATATAGAAAAATGACTTGAGAAGAGAGAGCTAGCTGCTCCTTGTTTGAGATCTATCAGAGAGGAGTACTCTACTACAAGTTCGTTTGCTTTCGAATAGATCCTTTCTTAAGATCCGAGAGTATCAGAACTACTCGGTAGGAATCAACATCTCATCTTTGAACGGCACGTGCCGAAGTAGTGGTCCTATATATGTGTTCAGATCATTCATCGTTCGATGAAGTAGTTTTAATACATGTGTGTTTCATGTGTTGAATATATAGTTACATGCCAGCCCAACCACTAATTATTGCATACTAGTTCATCAACATGTTCTTATACGGAGTAGAATCATATGACGTTCTTATATGCAGTAGAATCTTATGAGACATAAGCAATTAAAAGGTCATGTTAATGCCTAAAACAAATAAAAATAGTTTCTTGTTTTTCTCTTCCCTGCTTATTTTCTAATACAATAATATACGCACTAATGAACTTATTGATTACTCTATATTCTTTTTCTATCTATATCCATTGTTTTTCTCTCTCAGTATATATGGCACTTCCATGTATTTTCAATATGCATTTAGTCAAACTTATCCTGTAACAATGGACGACGATGCCCGTGAAGTTTTGAAAGATGGACAAGGGGCGAGGACTTGCTGGTGACTTAATTAGTTCAAACTGTAATAGAACTTAGGTCGAATCAGTATAAGCAAACTATATATTTATTTAATATATGATACTCACTTATGAGAAATATTAAACGACCTGAACTTTTCAGACAGATAAAATATCTCTACTAGGGAGCACCATCGAGTACGTGAAGCAGCTCGAGGAGAAGGTGAAGACCCTGGAGGGGCGAAGGGAAAGGAGAACGTCCGAACCTACCGTCTTTGAGAGCAAGTGCCGCATATCGTCAACTGACAGTGACGCCTCATGCTCCAGCAGGAGCGCCTTTGGTGCGGGTGGGTTCAGCCCGACTGTTGAGGCGAGCATACATGGCGACACCGTCTTGCTGAAAATATGTTGCTTGGAGAGAAGAGGAGTGCTGGTGATGATCATCTCCGAGCTTGAGAATAAGGGCCTCTCCATCATAAACACTAGTGTTCTACCGTTCACAGACTCGTGCCTCAACATCACCATCACTGCAAAGGCAAGGCGCTTTTGTCTCTCTCATGTTTAATAACCGTGAGGTGTTTTTTTTCTTTTGCAAATAATCACTCTGAGGTGTTGTTTAATTAGCTAGGAGTAGTTAGTGTATGGTTATTGTTCAACCTGTTGGATGGTAAATACTTCAAGTATCAGAAGACGGTTGCTCATAGTTTTCTATGATACTCAGAAGTTTGACCATTAGTTTTGATTTTATGCAGATTGGAGCAGGATTTTTGTCAACAGTTGAGCTCATAACAAACCTGATCGCGGCACTCAAAGGTTTCGGTACTTGAGAGTTGATACGTACGGGAGGAAAATTGCAGTAGCGAGAGTGGAATGTAAATCACGTCTTCTTCTTCTTCTTTTGGCAAGGAAAATTACGTCTTCTGTTTGCGTTGCTATGAAAGTTATGGTTTTAATAGTTTTTCCCTTCTTTATAGGGTTTGAGGGTTAGGGGTAGAGGTGAGGGGATTATATAACACTAAAGCAATCCTCTCTCTATTTCTTTTTAGTATTCTTTGTGTACATTCTTTCATTTGTTTTAGTCCTTTCATCTCTCAAAAACATGAACAACAGAACAAGGTTGTCACGATTCCAAGAGTACGTTCTTCAAAATCATGATACCTTACATGATCCAAAAACAACAGATGCTGAAACTTTTTAGATAAAAAAATATAACATTCTGGCCTCCAATAATTCACAACTAAATGAGTACAGCCGTTTAGAATATATAAACTCATGATGCTTAGACCACATGTCACCATACTATTATACAAAGTTACAAAACACATATATGTAACAACACTCAAGTCCCTATCCTAATCTAACTTCGCCATCCAAACTTGTGTAGAATTCTAACATCATGGCCTCCCACAAGCGACTACCTTCCTCTAGTGAAAATAGTGAAAACAACACACACACACACACACACACACACACACACACACACACACACACACACACACACACACACACACACACACACACACACACACACACACACACACAC
Source organism: Saccharum hybrid cultivar R570 (assembly GCA_038087645.1). Lineage (NCBI taxonomy): Eukaryota > Viridiplantae > Streptophyta > Magnoliopsida > Poales > Poaceae > Saccharum > Saccharum hybrid cultivar. The sequence goes on along the minus strand of JAQSUU010000043.1, from coordinate 8,658,432 downwards.
ATATATATATACACACACACACACACACACACACACACACACACACACAAATTCGAAACTCGGCCTCCAAGAGTTGGGGTTCCAAACCTGTCGATTGACATTGCATGAAGATGGACCTCCAAGGCGGCGCCTCCAAGAAGGAAAACCAACGAGAGTTACCAACGTCGCCTGCCACAAAATCTGATGCAAAGTTTTCACCTGGAGGTTAGTGGACACAGGAGAGCTGTGGAGTACTACAATGAAAACATCTTCAGGAAGGAAAACGACGCTCAAAGGCATTGCCATTGTAGAGACCAGTAAGATCGCCAGCAAAGCTTTCGCTAGCACCTCCACAACACCCCACCCACTATCCACACACAGAAACATTCCGCTACCTACACCACCGACCACGAACCGACTCCACCTTGTCGATGTGTTGCGATTGTGCGGCCTCCACCACAACTATGTCGCACTTGCATTGTCCATGAACTGCCTCTGCACGTCTCACACGTGCGGCCATCGTGCCGCTACACATCCTGCTGACCCTAGTCATCTTCTTGGCGCAGCCAGGGCGGAGCCAGAATTTAAATATAGGGAGGTGGGTCATTGAGTGTCCACAAAAAATATATGGTACCATCATCAAATGTTAATGTCGGTTTAAATTTTTTTCAATTTTAATGTTGGCTTAAAAAAATCAAATAAATCATCTTTAGAGCGGTAACACCCGTGTTTTTGTATCGTGTTAAAATCCACTAAAAATTTGAACTTTTTAAACTTTACAACAAATTAAAATATTGACTATTTATTTTCTGCAAAACCATTTTAAATAAAACATATTTTCCTAAAAACCCCTACATCAAAGTCCACCATACACATCTAGATTAGATTGTTGGAATGGCTTGAGTGTCTGAATGAATACTTGTTTGATTGAAATGCTTGATTGCTTGATTGCATGATTGTTTGCCTTCTGGAATTTACTTGCGGCACCAAAATAACCTCGCTTAATTTCCAAATCTCATTCTTGAATTATTTAAAACCTTTTCTTTATTTTGTAGAGGTAGATAATACATCACATTTTATTCTCTGGGAATTATAATAGCCATCACATTGGTAAATTATAGAATTAATTTCCTTGACGATATTCCCCTCACAATTCCATTTAGTAAATTTCTTTATAATAGGAAATCTAGAAATATGTATGTATGTGTGTGTGTATATATATAGTATTACATTCTTTAATTTTCTAGCAACTAGAAATGCATCATCTATCTACAATACATATAAGAATATATATTGTTACATTTTCTTGGAATTGGAAAATAGGAAATGAGCTTCGTGCACTCCCTCCCGAACGGGCTCAGCCCAACACCAGCCCGCCCACTCCTTCCCTTCCTCCCCCTCTTCCCTTCCGCTTGGGCCGCCTCTAGCCCAAGCCGCATGCGCGGCCCAGCAGCGCCACAACCCTTCTCCTCTTCTCCCTCCCTTTCACTGACGAGTGGGGCCCGCCTATTACCTTCATCTTCCCCAGTGCGTCAACGACGCACTGTACTTAGGTCGCCGCCGCCGCTGACCTTCTGTCGCGTCCCGCCGTCGTCCAGCTCAAACCCACCCCATCCCAGCTGTCGCCTAGCCACGGCTGCCGGAAAAGATCTCCGTTGCCAGAGATATTTCCCCCGCCTTTCCACGGCTATAAATACTGGCCGCCGCTGCTACGATGCACCTCGCCCCGAGCTTAGGCTCCAATCACTCCTCCTCTCCCGAGCTCCCTCTCCTCCCCTTCTTCGCCCTGCTGCTCTGCTCCGCTGCTTTGCCCGAGGCCGAGAGCGCCGCGGACTACGCCGAGGCCCAACGCCTCCATGCCGCGGGAGCCACCGTGCCGAGGACTCACCGAAGCTGAGCACCGTCTGTCGTCGTTATCTTTCCCTCTGCTCCGCCCTCTTCTCCTCTCCCTTTCCCTCGCCCTGCTCTGCTCGCCCTGCATCCCACCGCCGCGCAGCCCAAGCCAGAGCTCGCCGACCAGCCGAGCTCCCTCTCTTACCTCTGGCTCTCGCCGCCGCCCTGCTTGCTCTCTTTTTCCTACCGCGCCCTGCTTTCCTCTTTGCCTCGCTCTGCGCCACCGCCTTGAGGCTGCCACGCCGCTCTCCCTCTCTTTCCCTCTCTTGCTCACTCTGTTCCGCTCGAACGGGGTGAGTGTTGACACTTCTTAGCATCACTTGTGTTAGGTTATCATCCCCAACATGACACCAAGAGTGTGGTTGTATTATACTCATGCCACTTAACTATATAAAGATATTAAAGTATATATCCGCAAGCGCACAGATAAATACACCTGTTACAGCATTTCATCCAAGTTTATCCTAGGTATCGTTATTTATATTTAACTAAAGGAGAACAAACAGAGGGGCACATATTAATTAAAGGCTACTCTACATATGTGATATGAATATTCGAAATCACTATCCTTTACTCTCAAACAGGAATCAATCAAATAAAAAGAGATAAAATATATGATAATCAGACCATTCAGATGATATTTCTTAGAGCACTACTACTATGGCAAGTCATTGATCAAAATATAAAGTAAGAGAATAACTCCTAAGTAATCCGTTAACTATTAGTCATAATCTACATTGATTAGTGCAATTATATCAGGCAATCATTAGTTAGGTTATCTCATATCCATAAACAAGGAACATCTCCATTACGAAGCTGAGAAACAGAGTAACAACTAAGTAATGAGACTGTGTTCTACTAAGTTCTACACTTGGGGAGTGGACTACAAAGGACTCAATAGAAATGTCACACCCGCGATCTACCACATGGCCCGGAGTATAGAGTGCATTTGCAGGTAAACAGTATATAAGTACCAGACTTACACAATATTGACCACCCACCCATGACTCAATAAGGTGAGTGCTTTGCAAACATGTGTATAAACATAATGATAAACTATCGATACCAAATATATAATTAAAGTATACTAATCTCATAATAATCAAGGATATAATATAGATTAAGAACAAGATCATATCTAATGTATCAAGAATAATGATCAAGAACAATGAATTAGAACTAGACAATGTTGAACTAGAACAATTACGAACTAGAGCATAAACAATTAGAACATGAAGAACTAGAACATGAACTAGATCAAGAACTAGAAGAACTGGTGAACTAGATGAATATCTGAAGAACAATATTGATAAAAGAGAGAAGAACTAGATTTACCAAGCTCCTCTTGACTAGATCTGGAGCCCAAGGCTGCTTGACTCCTCTACTTCTAATTCTAATCTAGCTATGCCTAGATCGATGGAGCTCTAAGGAGATGAGAGTTGCTGATTGGTCTTCTGCTTTCTGGTTGATGATTGATTGAATGAGTTCCCCTTTAGATGGGGTTTGGGGCCTCATTTATATAGCCTAGAGCATGGAACCATGGCCCGTGGATCAAACCGACCTTCACGTAGGGTTAGGATACATCCTTGGAGGCGGTTGAAGTAGCTTGCAAAGGAAGGAGCCGAGGGGCGGCGGCCAGGGGCCGGTTGGCCTAGGGTTGAGGCCGGTCGGCCCCACCTAGCGACGCCTCATGGTGGCCCTCCTCGTGGAGTCCTCTGGTTTCCTTTAGAAGCCTCTTGCGTATTCGTGACGTCGAGATTAGGCCGATTGACGTGGGTTTCTTCTCGTGGAAGATATCAATTCCTGAATTATTCTGATAACTCCCTGCAAAATATAGATTCACCAAAACTCAAAAAATTTCGTTAGTTGATACCCTAAACCTATGTTGGTGATCATTTATTAGCCCTTTATATATTTATTTTAACCCTTTATTATGATAGATAACCATCATCAACAACTCCTTCAAACTTACCTTTTGCTAGTCCCTTAGCAAATATTCATAATAGATCAGGAGTTGTTACAATGCTTTCACGCCTCAAAAGTACACATGCGTTCAAACAAGAATTTTTCTTCGGATTAGGTCTAACGATTCTAACCTTTAGACTTACCCATATTACCTTTAACTATAGAGCTTATTAGCCTTCACTTGGGTCTTGAGTAGTCAAAAAGTAGAACAATCAAATCAAGCACTATGTCTCAAGCTCTTCATTCAACTATTATTCCAGAGTTTTGCAAGATTTTTAAAATAAAACTCAGAGTATCTTTTTGTATAACTCTCTCAAATCTCTCAATATATGTGGTATTTCTGGATCCTCTCTAAGGCAAAGTGAGATTTGCCTTCTCTCATCCTACATCTAATGCTTTATCTGAAACTTATAGGTATGGAGACAGCGTGTACATACTTGCAAAGCATATTTTGTAAAGTTAAATAGTGGATCTAGAGAAATGAGGCATACGATCAAATGAAGAAGTGCATGTGTATGGATCAAGAAGTGGTTTATTTATGATGAAGGTGATAGTGGATCTAATTCTACTTTTGCTCCTTTGAAAGGGATTTTGATCTCTCTTTGAATAATTAAAGAACTTAGATTAAGAGATATTTTAGGCTATCGTTTTTTAGAGAGGTGGACATCTAAGTACCCATTGTTTTGGTAGGACACTTGTTCATGTTTTACTCTCTATATATTTCTATTTCTTCTCTTTTTTTTTAAATATATAAGCCCATAACATTCTTGTCTATAATAAAAGATTGAGAGATAATAATAACCTGGAGCAACAATAACTGAGGCTTATGAAATGTATGGATAGGTGACAAAAATCCTATAAGACATGTGAGTGGTGTTCTCTCCTAGTATAGGAGAAAAATATATTTGGTGGATCTAAATGAAAAGGCATGTTGTTGCGTACTTCAAGTGTAGAAGCAGCATATTTGAGTGGAGTGTACGTGATCTTGATTTTAAAAGTATGACAAGCCTCTAAGGGTCAACAGAGCTTGACAATGCTCAATGCAAGTACAAGTAGTAAAAAGTATGAATAGAGTTTTCTATCCTATGTATGGCTATGGTAGGAATTTTAAGCTTTGTCATACAAGTACTTATCATGGTATTTTAAGATTTTCAAAAGATAAAATTCTCTAGAACTCTAGCATCAGTAGGAGCAAGATAAATAGCAGCTTAGACTTTCTCATATCATACTCCTCAACTACCTAGATTTAGATCTAGCATTTGCAACCCATAAGTTTCAGGCTCAGAGTTTATCTTTAGATCAAGACAGTTCTACCCAAAACTCGGGAGAATTCGTGTTTGAAAACTAGGCACTTGAAAGGAATTATGATAGAGCAACTATTTATTATTTCCATTATATTTAAAATTGAGTTCTACGGTAGTTAAGTTCTAATACTCTCTTGTATCTTTTATTTTAACTAATATATTATCTAGCTAATATTATCACACAATACTCTTTTTATTTGGTTTTCTTAAGTTATGCATCTTTTTATACTTTTCAGAATAAAAGATAAATCACTCGAAAAGGAATACTTATCGAGATATATGGGGGACGCTCTCCCCCAAGCTGGATTTTGACGTAGTCGTTCATCTTGAGTCCTCGATTGCGTAGATGCTCATCACTCATTCTTTGATGATTATTCAAGGCAGAGCTCTTGAGTGAGTGAAGACATCATGGGCTTCATAGGGAATTTCTCTTTTTCCTGTTGAATTTCAAATAGACAACAAAACTCGTGGAACATATTAAGGGTTAGTGAAAAACTATTCCCTAATTATTTTGGAGTCTTGAATTATCTTTTATTATTTAACTGGTTTTTCTTTATTTTTAGATATATATATATATATATATATATATATATATATATATATATATATATATATATATATATATATATATATATATATATATGCCTCCACAGTGAGTAATTATTATGGGTTGCTACACACCACACTATTACTCACATGGGGCTTAGAGTTTATATATTTCTAGATGCAATGAGATGATTCAAAATATAAAAGTTATTTTTATTTTCTTTTCAAATGCAATGTAGTATTTAAATATGTATTTAATTCTAAATAGTATGCATGTTATTAATGGAAAAAGTATTTTTATTTTCAATGCAATGATTGCCTGATATAATTGCACTAATCAATGTAAACAAAGTAGATATACTTAATTTAAATGTGCGAATAAATACCGATATACCTTTCGGCGAAGGTTCGGAGATTTAGGTTCGTCGACCCGGATCTTACATCTGATTCAATGTTCAGAGGTTTCTTCCAGCTTAACGGAAGAGCTGGATGGTTGCTCGTTAAGTGTTGGAGAACTTGATGATGATGTTGATGTTTCTTTTCTTTTTCATACTTTCTTGGACTAAGGAGTCTCTTCCTGTGGTTCACTCTTCTTGGGCTTCTCTTCTTCTTCCTTTGGAATAGCTTCTTCTTGGGCAGCTTCTTTCTTTTTAATGGCTTGTTTCTTTTGGCGTTGAGAGCGGTGTCTCCTCTTGTTCTTTCTAGTCTGCTCACAAGTAGTGTAACTATTAAAGTAACAACGTACCTTCTCTCCAGAGAATTAGAAGTGGATTTCCCCAATTCTTATTGTTGACACTTCTTAACGTCACTCGTGTTAGGTTGTCATCCCCAATATGACACCAAGAGTGTGGTTGTATTATACTTATACCATTTAACTAAATAAAGATATTATAGTATATATCCGCAAGCGCACAGATAAATACACCCATTGTAGCATTTCACCCAGGTTTTTCTAAGTATCATTATTTATAATTTTACCAAGAAAAGAAAAATGAAAACATGACTATATAAATAGTTACAATGGCAGTAGAGATAATCATTTGCACTTACTCAATAATAAATATCAAAACAACTATTTACTTGTTATGAAAGGGGTAAGACAAATAAGATAAATAGTAAATGATAATCATGGGTATTTCAGAGACAAGAGGGAGTTAACATTATTCAAGTTAAGTAGTCATGGAGATTAATTTAGAGATGTAAATCATAAGTATTTCTTATTCAACCAGTCTATTAATCAATCTAGCTATACACAATCATCTATGATATAATCAACATGTCATCTATGAATAAGGAACATTACTGAGAGAAAAGTCAAGAACAAAGTAATGATCTCTTTCCTGTAACCGCGTTCTACTAAGTTCTATACTCGAGGAGTGGACTACAAAGGACTCAATAGGAATGTCACACCCACGATCTACCATATGGCCCGGAGCATAGAGTGCATTCGTAGACAAGCATAATCTAAGCACCACGCCTACAATATGCCAGCCACTCAATCCTATCCAGAATTGGATCAAGCTTTCTACGAACATATTCATAAACTCTCTACTAATCATATTCATATCAAGATGTAGAACAAGAACAATCTCAAGAATAGAATAAAGTTGAAATATAGAAATATATTGAAGTAGCATAAAGTTGAATGATGATTACAACGAAATTACCAAGTCTCCGACGAACGATCGTGATTCCAAGCAGTTGCTTGCCTCTACTTGAATCAATCTAGACTAAACTCTAAACTTGAACTAGAACTCTAACTCTCTTTCTCTCTGGAAACCCTAACTTCTGGCCTTGCCTTCACAAATGAGGAAGAGATGATCTAATTCTTTAACATATTCCTTGAGAGGGGATCCTAGGGGCTGTTTATATAGCCCAGGGCATGGAACCGTAGCCCTTGGATCAAACCAACCTTGACGTGGGGTTTAGATTCATCCTTAGAGGCAGTATAGGTAGCTTGCAAGAGAAGGAGCCGAGGTGGCACAGGGGAGGGCTGGTCGGCCTAGCCCTAGGGCCGGTCGGCCCCACCTGGCGGCGGGTTGGCTCGTGTCGCCTTGTGGAGTCGGTTTAGGTCTTCTAGAATCCCTATCCGCATCCGTGACGTGGAGATTAGGCCGATTGCAATGGTTTCTTCCTTTGGAAGGAGGATCAATTCTGTATTATGCAGCTTAGCCCCTGAAAAACACATAATCACAAAAACTCATAGAATTTGTTAGTTTAAACCTCTAAACCTACTGTGGTTTAAAATGGTTTAAAATGATAGTTAATTACCATCAACACTTATGTAGATGATTGTGCAAGTGGTGTTGAGGAAGGGTCGTCCTAAAATAAGGTAGACATCGTCTTCTTCTCCCATGTCAAGAACCATGAAGTCAGTAGGAACATAGTGATCTCTTATTTTGATCATAACATCTTTCACTACTCCCTCCGGATGTCGGAATGATTGGTTTGCCATCTGCAGCTGCACATATGTACGATACATAGGTCTAGTATTATACAAATGTTTATATGTTACCTTAGACATTATGTTGGTGCTAGAGCCAATGTCGCAGAATGTCTTGTAGAAAGTACTTCCCTCGATCATACAATCGATGGTGGGTAGTCCAGGATCTCCCATTGATTGTGAAACAGATCTTGGCGCTATCTGCGTAGATGATGGCTTTGGTGGTACTCAAGAACGGTTGCCCCAAGATGATGGGTGCTTTTTCGTCTCCATCTGTTTCTATAATCACAAAGTCTACCAGCACATACGAGTGTCCAACTACGATCCAGACATCTTCAAGAATTCCCTTGGGGTAGCATAGTGTCTGATCTGCAAGCTGCAAACACATAGTTGTATACAATAAAGGATCACCATGAATTTTCTCATAGATTACCCTGGGCATGATGTTAATGCTTGCTCCAAGGTCACAGACAGCTTCTTCAAAGCTGTGGGGTCCAATGCGAATAGGGATGACAGGTCTCCCTAGGTCTCCTTTCTTCACTGGTAGAGTGTCATCTACCCATGTTCCCCATTGCTTTGGAGGTGCGGTGAAGTATTGCCCTGCATTATAAATGTCTACAAGATTTACAATTTCTAAATCCTCTGGCTTCCCCAGAATCTTACCTCTTTCGATCACTGGTACAGAAGCTGCTAGCTGAGATATTTGTGATTCTATCATTTTATTAAAGCTATGTTGATTCTTTATAGCAGAAGTAAAGCTATCCATTCTAGTATTAATATTTTCAAGCAATTTATCATTAGAAGCTATCTTTCTAGATATAGTATCAATAACTTTATTCTGATTAGAAATCATTTCTCTCAAGGGTGGTTGATTAAAGTTATTATTAAGATTATTACCTTGGTAGTTACCTAAGTAGTTACCTGAGTAATTAGGCCTTGATTGTTGATTCCATCCTTGATTTTATTGAGGACGATTGTTGAAGTTGTTGTTGATGTAGTTCACATCCTCATGAATCTCAGGGCAGTTGCTCCCTGAGTGGCCAGTGCCTCCACACTCTTCACAGGTCATGCGAGAATCGTGGATGTGCGTGACTTCGTTCTTCTCAATGGTGCGTTCATCGAACTTCTTCATGAGCAGGTCTATCTTGGCAGACAACATGTCTACTTCCTTTAGTTGATGCATTCCTCCTCCTCTATTGCGAGGTTGAGTGTGTTCCTCGTTCCATCCCTGGTTAGAGGCCATCTTCTCAATCAGAGTGGTTGCTTCAGTGATGTTGAGCGATAAGAATGATCCTTCAGCAACTGCATCCACATTCTCATGGGTACTAGAAGTGTGCTCATGGTAGAATGTCTGCATGAGTAGCCAATTCTCCATCCCATGGTGAGGGCATTCTGATATGTAATCTTGAAAGCGTTCCTAGGCTTCAGGGATTGATTCATCGTGTTGTTGCTGGAAGGTTGAAATCTTCGCACGTAGAGCATTTGTCTTCCCCACGGAAAAGAATTTTGCTAGAAAAGTAGTAGCACAGATCGACCATGTGTATTCTTGTCCTTGTTGGTATAGAACCATTGCTTTGCTTTTCCCAGGAGTGAGAAAGGGAACAAGCGAAGCAATATGGCATCTCTTGCGACTCCCTTGATGGTGAAGGTGCTACAAATCTCCAAAAAGTGTTGGAGATGAGCACTCGTATCTTCATGTGCTTTTCCACAAAACTAGTTTGCTTGCACCATGTTGATCAAAGCAGGCTTGAGCTCAAATCCGTTATCTCCCACATTTAGTGTCAGTCCAGTCCTAATGTTAGTAGTGGTTGGAGTGGAGAATTCACGGAGTGATTGGTCAGCCATGGCTTCAAAGTATGGTGTTAAGCTTCTTCTCAATTGGTTGATCTCAGACGAAGTGGTTGGAGCCTTCTTGAGCTTTGCTCTTGTTCTTCTAATTAGAGCTTTGGGGTTCTCAACGTAGTTTGTCAGGAGTTCAAAACCAGTCATACATCACCCTGCATAAGATAAAAAAAATATACAAAAGACAGGGTGAGCCTGTTAGAGTAAAGGATCAAGTGATGTAATTCGAATATCACATGTGTAAGAGTGTTCCTAGATGTGGAAGTGTGTTTATGCTCTTATGAATGTTTTCTAACTTAGTGTGCCATTCCGTTGCGTCCCCGGCAACGGCGCTAGAAATGCTTGTTGACACTTCTTAGCATCACTCGTGTTAGGTTGTCATCCCCAACATGACACCAAGAGTGTGGTTGTATTGTACTCATGCCACCTAACTATATAAAGATATTAAAGTATATATCCACAAGCGCATAGATAAATACACCCGTTGCAGCATTTCACCCAAGTTTATCCTAGGTATCGTTATTTATATTTAACTAAAGGAGAACAAACAGAGGGGCACATATTAATTAAAGGCTACTCTACACATGTGATATAAATATTCGAAATCACTATCCTTTACTCTCAAACATGACTCAATCAAATAAAAAGAGATAAAATATATGATAATCAGACCATTCAAATGATATTCCTTAGATCACTACTACTATGGTAAGTCATTGATCATAATATAAAGTAAGAGAATAACTCCTAAGTAATCCGTTAACTATTAGCCATAATCTACATTGATTAGTGCAATTATATCAGGCAATCATTGGCTAGGTTATCTCATATCCATAAACAAGGAACATCTCTATTACGAAGCTGAGAAACAGAGTAACAACTAAGTAATCAGACTATGTTCTACTAAGTTCTACACTCGAGGAGTGGACTACAAAGGACTCAATAGGAATGTCACACCCGCAATCTACCACATGGCCCGGAGTATAGAGTGCATTTGCAGGTAAATAGTGTATAAGTACCACACTTACACAATGTTGACCACCCACCCATGACTCAATAAGGTGAGTGCTTTGCAAACATGTGTATAAATACAATGATAAACTATCTATGCCAAATATATAATTAAAGCAGACTAATCTCATAATAATCAAGGATATAATATAGATTAAGAACAAGATCATATCTAATGTATCAAGAATAATGATCAAGAACAATGAACTAGAACTAGACAATATTGAACTAGAACAATTACGAACTAGAACATAAACAATTAGAACATGAAGAACTAGAACATGAACTAGATCAAGAACTAGAAGAACTGATGAACTAGATGAATATCTGAAGAACAATGTTGATACAAGAGAGAAGAATTGGATTTACCAAGCTCCTCTTGACTAGATCTGGAGCCTAAGGCTGCTTGACTCCTCTACTTCTAATTCTAATCTAGTTATGCCTAGATCTGATAGACCTCTAAGGAGATGAGAGTTGCTGGTTGGTCTTCTGCTTTCTGGTTGATGATTGATTGAATGAGTTCCCCCTTTAGAGGGGTGTCTAGGGCCTCGTTTATATAGCCTAGAGCATGGAACCGTGGCCCTTGGATCAAACTGACCTTCACGTAGGGTTAGGATGCATCTTTAGAGGTGGTTAAAGTAGCTTGTAAAGGAAGGAGCTGAGGGGTGGCGGCCAGGGGCCGATCGGCCTAGGGTTGAGGCCGGTCGGCCCCACCTGGCGGTGCCTCATGGTGGCCCTCCTCGTGGAGTCCTCTGGTGTCCTCTAGAAGCCTCTTGCATATTCATGACGTGGAGATTAGGCCAATTGACGTGGGTTCCTTCTCGTGAAAGATATCAATTCCTGAATTATTCTGATAACCCCCTGCAAAATATAGATTTACCAAAACTCATGGAATTTCGTTAGTTGACACCCTAAACCTATGTTGGTGATCATTTATTAGCCCTTTATATATTTATTTTAACCCTTTATTATGGTAGATAACCATCGTCAACAGTGAGGATGACCACGACATCCCAAAGTCACCCGGCCACATCACGCCATCCTATGGGAGCAGGGCAAGTCACCACAGCGGGACCCACATGGCAGTGCCCCGCTCCTTTCTCCTTTTCTGCATGAGCGCGGTCCACAAGGACTGAAGACAGGGAGGGCATAGTCCACCGATCGGCTCACCAAACAGTGCCACCGGTCAGTCCTGATGGCTGACTGGACCCATGCGTCAGTCGGCTAGGAAAATGCTAGGTGCACACAGGGATTGTACATAGGATATTAAAAGGTAAGCTTTTAGTTATAAAAAATTCCTAGAAAATTTGTAAATAAACTAGAGTCACCCTAGATAATACCTAGATAGTTTGCCACTTATTTTTAATAGATAAAATTATAGAAATAATTTCCATGCTCCGTTCTATTCATGATTATTTGGTAAACTTTAATAATTTATATCTTCGTCATCTTAATTCCAAATTGCATAATTCTTTAACCATAAATAATCTAAAATAAAACCCTACATAATAATACCATTTTCCTAATTTTTGGTGCCCATTTAAATTCTAATTTGAGTGCCCCCTTTCTTTATTTAAATTAAATAGTAATTATAGTAGTAGCCACCACCGTAGTAGTAGTTAACCCTGCATATTCGCGTAGGTGCATTTACCATGACACATACACGAATATATATGTACCCAATCACCTAAAATAAGTAGATGCCTATACATACATAGATATGCTCGATGCACAGGTATATGCCTATGTATGGCTAACCATGGCAACATAATTACTCAATTCTACTTAGTTATGGGTATATACATGTGTATATGCCACTAACCCTAGCCATAACCTAGCCCACCTAATTAATCCTAGGCACATACATATGCATGTGCGTATGTGCTACTAACTTCGAACCTGTAAAGGCCAGACGGGTCATCTATGATGACCTGGTCAGGTATTCTCTTTTAGGTTCACATAATAGTGAACCCTAATAATGTGGTCTGGTTTTCCATAAGACAAACCACCCACCTTAACCTAACCTATAGAGCCCTAACTACCCTATTGTCACACCCGGTTTTCTAAAGAACAAAACCAGGCTAATCATATGTGTGCCCAGGAAGTCCACACATATGCCAGAATGAAAAAGTATCAGAAACAATGTTATTATATAACGTATACATAGCTATATTAACACTTACATCAGAGTATCGCGGAACGGTGACTAAACTTCGGGCTCTATTCTTCTCAGGGACGGCTGACTGGGGGTAACATATGCCTAGCACTTCTACTAGTCTTCTAGAAACTCCACTACACCTTTGTCCTTTTTCTGAGTAGTATCTTACTACACACTGGAGTGTGGGGGAAATAGCAAGAATAAGTCCATGTCGAACTCAACAAGTATAACATAGGGTTCATGAGGCTCAAAAAGGCTAGACACTGTTTGACTGCGTTTAGCTTTTAATCATCATATAATTAGCAATTGAGTAGCATCAAGGTAATCCAAATCCCATTAATGAATCAATGATCAATTGTAATAAGGATAATGAATAGCATTAACATGAGCATAATAATAATCAACAATAATTAAGCATGATATAACAATGGTGATCAACTATTCTGTAAGAATCCCCAAGGCCGCTCGTATCCGTGAGCACGGCTAGTATACCAGTTTTTAACTCTGCGCAGAGGTGTACACTTTCACTGTGAGTCATGATTTCCAAATGCATGGGTTTGCAAGGCCTAAAACATCAGAGACCATATAAAGCCATTCAAAAGTTCGTCTAACAAGTTAGGGCCATTAGATTCACTCGGCAGGCAGATGTAGAACCCCCCTTCCCTGTGGCACAACAACCGCAGCCTATACACACTAGGCCAGGGGCTTGCACTACACCCAACGTGGCAAGCCATTCTTACGCCATTTAAGGTAACCTCTAACAAGCTAGAAAAGGTCTCTTGAACAACTAGAGCCAGAGCCATATAGCCCTCACAGCTGTACTGTATGTCCCGGTTATCACTTACAGGTAAGTCCTTACGGAGAGTAACTAGAGCATCAAAATAACCCACATGCTCTAGCCCCCTTTCAACAGAAATAACATCATCTTAATTGGTTGATTGCATAATCCATTAGTCAAATTACAAGATCATTGTTTATAATTAAGTGCTAGCAGTAGCTACCCAAATGCATAACCCATAGGTGACAAAGAAACAAGATATCAATAGCTAAGTTATAATCTCTATGGTTGTCAAGGAGGACACATGCATATGTATGATAATTTCAGTGAATAGGATAACAAGGATGGTCCCATGCTATACTTGCCTTAGAACTTGCTTTATACCCAAAGCAACTTGCTCTGAAAAACCTCAACTTAATCTTTCATTTGCAACTTCTGGCACTCAGCTTCTGGTCTTCATCTTCGGATCTTTGATGCTCACAGATAGTCTTTCTTCTACTCGTAGATCATAGCAACCCAGCACACTAACAGACATACAAGCAAACAAATAGGTACAACTAAGAACAATACACCACACAAGAGAAAACAACGTACTAAAAGAGAACTACCAGCTACGGTCACGAGAATACAAGAAACGTCAATAACGGAACTATCGTTAAAAAGAAAAAGACTATTAGAATATTTATATTATAAAAAGAAACCACTACATGCTTGATTTATTTTAGCTAACAAGATCATAGAAAAGTAATTAGTTCAGATTAAACAAATCATATTTGGACTCAACACCGAGTTGAAACTAACCACAGTTTATATATTTTATAAATATTCCCACATAATATTTTATTAAGCAAGTTATGCTTTTATATTTGCAAAAGAAATAATTTTGTGAGAGCATCCTAACGCACGTCAAAGTGCTAGACTAAGCAATTTACAAATTAAAAATATGTTTATGTTAGTAGCTAATTATTTTAACATTTATTTACATATACAAAATCGAGATGTACCTCCATGTTGTTTCTAGATTGAAAATTGGTTACGTACCCATTAATCGAATTAATATTTAACAATAAACATAAAAATGATGTAAACGGATCTACCGAAAATTTTATATATTATAACAGAAAAGAAGAGATTGTATGCTTGGTTTATTTTAACTAAGCAAAATGGTATGAAGTTTATTAATTTAGATTATGCATCTTTATTGAAAGATCGAGCTAAATCTAGACATATTTTAATTACAAATATTTCAGTATCATTTACTTACAGATTATAATTGAACTTAGCATCTAATGGCATGCAGCGTGTTTACACTAACAGGTATAATTGAAATATATTTAAGTTAACAATTAATCATATACTAGCATATATGTATAAAATAATATCGTAGTATAAAACCATATTGATTTTTATTATAAAACTAGTTGCATGTATATTAATTAAAATTAATATTTAACTACATAGAAACATGTGTCAAGAAAAACGTTGCTGCTATCCCATAGATCACGTTGAAACAAGCAAAACAGAATTAAAACGGATAAACTATCGCTATTTTCATTGAGTGGTAAAATCATAAATAGCTTTATCTTCTACCTTGTGTACGTCATACAAAATGTGGACGCCATGTCGATGCTGCCGTTGTACTCGCGCGGGAGGATGGGGAAGGCCTCGGCCGAAGGGAACCGAGGGCGGCCAGGCCTGGACAGCTAGCAGCGCGACGACGATATGATTGTTGCGCGGCATCCAGCAATAGGAGCGGTTGTCGGTGGCCTGCTACACTGGCCGAGCTGCACTTATGCCACCAAGAGCTACGACATGGCGAGACATAGAGTACAAAGAGACGTGATGAGGAACAGGCAATGTCGCTGGCACTATTACGATTCACAAGAAAGAAGAAAAAGGAATTCGTGAGATTTACCCAGAGTCGTTTCTTCCTTGGACTGCACACATGGCCACGGGATGATGCTGGTAGGAGTCCGGTTTCTACTCAGCTTTGGAGAAACAGAACTCCGGCGGGTCTTCAAGAAGTCGTCGACGGATGCTACGACTTAGGCGGCCACAGCCACGGCAGCGCTCAGTCCAGCGCGTGGGCGACGACCGAGGTGGCCAGGACTAGGGGCACAGGGCCATGGAACAGGGCCGGAACGGCCGGACACAAATCAAATGACTTGACGGCCGGCGGCAACACGATAAGAAGGGAGAAAATTCTAATTTACTACACTAGAGATTCCTTAAATTAGGGGCTCCTCTACGGTTGTTTTGGTGTGCTTTTATCCAAGGGATAGGTACGTATATATAGGGAGGAAAACTCTCCACCTCCATGTCAACTAGCGATATGGTGCTAATTGACGTTGCACCATCCACCTTTACTAAT
Organism: Saccharum hybrid cultivar R570; assembly: GCA_038087645.1. Classification (NCBI taxonomy): domain Eukaryota; kingdom Viridiplantae; phylum Streptophyta; class Magnoliopsida; order Poales; family Poaceae; genus Saccharum; species Saccharum hybrid cultivar. The sequence continues at coordinate 8,642,142 of JAQSUU010000043.1, read as the reverse complement.
AGGTCTAATTAATTATAAAAAGCCCATTAGTAAATAAAGACATGGGCCTTTGGGCATGAGGAAATCTGAGATATTTTATTATTTTCGGAATTAATTAATTTCATGGATAAAATAATTCTAGAAAAGTCCAGAATTGAATTTTAAGCCACGAAAAATACCTCGAAGGCTCCGAAAATTTAGGGAAAATTCTCAGAGATATTTTAGAATGAGACGAACCCAAATAAAGTATTTAGAGCTCATGAAAAGATTGATGAAGATATCAAGGAAAAAGATTAAGCTCACAAAAATTGAAATTTTAAATCCAGAAAATACCAAAAAGTTTTCCGGTGAGAAGCAAACGTCGTCCTATGGTAATTTAAAAATAAAAGCACTCACCAACACCAAAGACAAGCATCACGCAAACACCACATTATCAAATTAATATGAAGAAGTTTAAAACCACAATTTTCTATATTTAAATTAGCAACAACTTAACTTATCTAATAAATTTATTCAAATATTGAAATCATTTATTTTATTTAGTGTTTTCCAAGCACAACCCAAAATTGAGAATTTTGGGGTGTGACACCTATGGAGGGAATACCTCCATCCAAACCTTACTTTAAATTGACATAATAATGATAGCTTAAGTAACGACCCACCAACCAATAGGACCAACACATCTAGGATCGTTGATTGCTTATGCTTGTTTTACATGTCTTGCTTGTTATTTTCCTTGTTTGTGTTTCTTGCTTGTCGACTCAAGACCATGTAGGATAGAAGACGTGAAAGAACCCGATGGAGTCCCTAAGACATGAGCAAAAGGTATAGGAAATCGAACAAGGACATAATCGTCAGCGAATAGAGGCAAGTCCTAACACCCACCTAATCCCTCCCTCTATACTACATGCCATCCCTTAACCACCTCCCTTCCACTACCACCACATATTGCTAGCCTCCACCATAAACCCACCACTATCCATCTCCACTAAATAATAAACCTAACCTATAACATGAAACCCCTCATGAGTTAATGAAACTATAAATATGAGCTTAATTATGATAATGCGATAAGGTAATGGTTACCTTGATATGATATGAGTATTATGAACTTGAGAATAATAATTATGGAACTTGAATTGTAAAATTTGACTAAACCCCGATATGGGGCGAGTAGGAGTAATTTATGGAGGTAAATTGCCTTGGCAGGAATGCCAGGAGAGGATTCCTGTGGGAGATATTCACCTCGGTCACATAAGGACCGGTTTGTAGTCCCTCTCACCTAGTGAAATATTACGTACAACCACATGTCTATATGGGAAGACTTGATCTCACACCCCGTTAGATAGAAGTATAATTTCTACTAGGAGGCCGGTGTTGGCAGCGGAATATCAAGAGCCGACACGGGGATAGGTATTCTTTCGTGGTCCGGTTGGAGTGGATGCTATGTGATCTTCCACATTAAGCTTTTGGTTTTGGCCGTGTTTGAGCCCTTGATTACTTTTGGCCATGTTTGAGCCAGGTTATTTTTGTGATGATTTGGTATCATCATGTTGGGATGATTAGGTATCATCCTAGTTTTGTGTGTTTCCAACCCCTAAGAAGCCGTGGTAGAGTTATATGGAAAATCTAGCTCCCAAGCTGGTATGGGATCTCATTAGACCTGTCTATCTTGTGAGAAAATTTGTACACATCTGCAGAGTTTTATTAAATCTATTCGAATAGCCACATCCTTGGAATGGGCAAATGCTAGGATGGCATACTATGATTAGACTTCTACAACTGTAATGATCTGGTAAGATGTATTTTACTAAATTGATAATTATAATGAACAACAACAACTCATGAGAATGGTAATACTCTGCCAAGTTTCAAACTATAATTATAACTACTTCACCTTACTACCCTTACCTCTACCTACCCACCTCCACCACATAGCCTTTCCCTTCCACCTCACCTCCACCCAAAGTTTAGGGCTTGCTGAGTACTTTATGTACTCACCCCCCTCCATTCTATTTTTTAGGTGAGAAGCTACAGGAGCATATGTTTGGATAGGACTTCTAGAGCTATGCAAGGATAGGACCTAGAGTATACTCGAAGATGGAACCATACGAGAGAGCTACGCTAGGATTACGACGATTGGAACATAGGAGTATGTAGTAGTCCGCACTCCAAGTTGCCTGTAAGAATGGAGCCACGTTGACATAGGACCCCTGTCTTAGAACTCTGATAAACGATATAAGGCCAGTGGCCCAAGCTATGTAAACCCGAACCGTATAACACATTTTCCCCATTAGCAATAGAAGTATGGTTTTTGATATCAATCTTGTTTCAATTGTGTGTATCAGCTACTGATCCATGGACTGATACATGATGTACAGAGGACCCTAAGTTAGGGGCCTGACAAGAGCATCTCTAGAAGTTTTGTAAAACAACTCTCAGTTTTGATTTTTTTTAGCAAAAAGGGAAAAAGTATCCTCAAACTGTTAAGTAAAAGAGCTCCTTAAAACAAAAAAGTTGCCAAATATCATATTCAACTTGTAAGTTTCTGTAGTCGATAGGAACTCCATATCCGCTCCCTGACGCTTTCTTAGAAGATCGGAGTAAATTGGCCACATGGGTAAATTAAGAAAATAATAGGAAAATAATGGATTCCAGATGAGAAAGTGGTAAGAGACAAAGAAACTATATCACATACAAATATGTTAAAGACAAAACTTTTTCACATACAACTCACAAAAATGCTAGTGATTCCCATTTTTGGATGTTTGACTGGTATTGGCATTTCTTAGCATCACTACTAAAAATAGAATTACTCCTACTAATAGCACTGGCGCCAGAAATGATATGGTAATTATTAACTTGTCACTGTTACAGTAGCCACCTATCAATTAACGTTCATCCTTAATATTAAACTAGGTTGTCATTCCTAGTGAGGAACTTAGAAATGTTTGTTGGTTCTATCTAGCATTACTAAAAGAATTTAGTGAATCCATTATTTCATGTGACTAAAAAGAATATAAAGGTAAGAATGAAAAGAATTCTGCAAGCGGACAGATAATTATATATTATAGCATTTTACCTAGAGTATTATCAGGTTGTCGATTTATAATTCTACAACTGAGAAGGTATGACTATGAATACAATAGTATTGATAATTTATGAATATGCATGAGAGAATGAACCAATATCATATACTCTACTCAAAACAGGGATAAGTCACAAGATAATAAATAAAGATATATAAATGATAAGTACTTGATCAATCATCATGATAAATAAATAGTAACTCAGAGCACTCTAGTTAAGCAATAGGTTAAGTCCAATTAGAATATTAGAAAGATAATTCCTAGGTAGTCTTACTAACATGTCAAATGCTTAGTCTAATTAATTATATCTAGTGATCATAACCAAATTATGCCACATAAGGAACATCAACTTAGGAAAGTTGAAAACAAAGTCCTCCTCTCCTTTGAGACCGGGTTCTACCAACATCAATATATACGGGGGATGGACTGCAAAGGACTCAATGCAGCTGTCACCTACACGATCTACCACACGTCCCGGCATATAAGGGCATCCACAGATAAACAAATATCTAAGCACCATGATCACATAATGTCTATCACTCACCCATGGTCCTGTAGGGCGAGCGCTATACAAACATATGCATGGTTTCCATAATCTAGCTACACCGAATATAAAACTAGAGCAAACAATGAACATTGCTTTCAATGACATAAATGATATAAAGCTTAATGTTGACATAAACATAGTAGCAATGATACAATTTCAATGAAATAAAGAAATAGAGTAAAGTACAAGAGATATACCGAACCACGCTCTTGCCAACATCGAGAATCCAAGCATTGCTTGATCTCTCTCTAGACCTAATCTAACTAGCCTAAGCTCTAATCTAGAGAAACTTTGAGGAACTAGGGTTGGCTCTGGATGAATTGATCTTCAACTGAATAACTTGATGACTTGATGCTTCAGGGAGGTGCATGGGTCCTTATATAGCCCTAAGGGTTGAACGCAAGCCCTTGGATTAAACCGACTTTGACATAGGGTTGAGATGCATCCTAGGAGGTGGTGGAGGAATACCCTAGAAGCTCATAGAGGAATCCCCTCATAGGGGACTGGGCGACACAAGGATGGGGCCAGCCGGCCCCACCTAGCAGCGTCTTGTCCTCCCGTTCATTCCTGTGCCTTCTGGTGCCTTCTATAGTCTTCTAGTGTATCCTTCGTCGTGATCAAGTCTTGTCCTTTTTATCAATTAGGTCCCCTTCCTACATTTTCTGGAATAATCCTGCGAAAAATAGAGATTCACCAAAACTCATGGAATTTATTAGTTTAAACCCTACACCTATGTATATTCTTATACTTTAACCATTTCTCTTATTTAGTCACATATAAAATGTTGACGTCAACATGGTAGAGTGAAATTAATTAATGCAAAATAAATAAATATGCAGATAACTACCGATTTTACCTTCCGGTGAAGGTTCAGAGATTTAGGTCTGTCGAACCAGACCATATGCCCTTACACCTTTCCTTGTGTTGATGCATCTGGTGGTATTCTCTCTTTCTTCTTCCACACCTTCTTGAACTGAGCACTCTCTTTCTGTGGTTCGTCTTTCTTAGATTCTTCCTCTTTGCATATTGTGATGACCGGTGTGTCTGTTGGTAGTGTAACTTCCTCAAGGGGACTTTCATTTTTCTCAGGTTCATCATTCCAACGATCTTCATATCTGGACACTTCCCCTGAATATTCTGCCCATCCATACTTAGTGATTTGCTTCTTTTGGCGCTGAGAATGACTTCTCCTCGACCTATTTTTCTTAGGCTGCTCATAAGAGGTATGGCTATTGAAATAGCAGCACACCTTTTCTTGCAGGAAATTAAAAGTGGACCTATCCTGATTTCATGTAGATGATCGCGCTAGTGGTGTTGAGGAACGGTCTTCCTAGGATGAGGTGGACATCATCTTCATCTTCCATGTCTAGAATCATGAAGTCGGTTAGAACATAGTGATCTCGAATGTTGACCATGATGTCTTTTGCTATTCTCTCAGGAAATCGGAATGATTGGTCTACCAGCTACAACCACACATATGTCTAGTATAAAGGTCTATTACCATACAAATATTTATATGTTACCATAGATATTATGTTGACGCTTGAGCCGATGTCGCAGAACGTCTTGTAAAAGGTACTTTCCTCGATCTTGCAATCTATGGTTGGTACTCCTAGATCATCCTTCTTGGTGAGATATGGTGATGGCAGAAGGTGGTCATACTCTGTCTCAACAGTGTTGACCATCCACACTAGGTCTTCTCTTTGTTGCTTAGCATTGTTCCTCCTCCTATTATTGTTCTTCTTCTTTGGAGCAACAGTTGGTTCTATGTAGATGTACGGTGTCTGGGGATGGACAGGAGCCTTGAGTGTACGCCTCTTGAAACTGAACTCATCCTTCCTATCATTGATTGTGAAATAGATCTTGGCACTATCCACGTAGATGATGGCTTTGGCTGTGCTCAAGAATGGTCATCCCTAAATGATGGGTGCTCTCTCATCTCCTCCTGTTTCTATAACCACAAATTCTATCGGTACACCTGAGTGTCCAACTCGTATGTATGCATCTTCAAGAATTCCCTTGGGGTAACACAGTGTCTAATCTGCAAGCTGCAAACACATGGTTGTGTATAACAAAGGTTCACCATGAATTTTCTCATAAATTACCCTTGGCATGATGTTAACACTTGCTCTAAGGTCACAAATAGCTTCTTCAAAAGTGTGAGCTCCAATGGCGATAGGGATGATAGGTCTTCCTAGATCAGCTTTCTTCTTTGGTAGGGAGTCATCCTCCCATGCTCTTGATGGTGTGGTGAAGTACTGTCCTGCATTGTAAATGTCTACAAGATTCACAGTTTCTAAATCTTTTGGCTTTCCTAGAATCTTACCTTTTTCGGTCATAGGAACTGAAGCTGCTAGCTAAGATATTTGTGATTCTATCATCTTATTAAAGCTATGTTGATTCTTTATTACAGAAGTAAACCTATCCATTCTATTGTTAATGGTTTCTAGAATTTTATCATTAGAAGCTAACTTCCTGGACATGTTCTCAATAACTTTATTTTGATTAGTAATCATTTCTCTCAAGGGTGGTTGGTTGAAGTTATTACCTTGGTAGTTACCTAAGTATTTGGGCCTTTGTTGCTGACTCCATCCTTGATTCTGTTGAGAACGATAATTACTATTGTTGTTGATGTAGTTCACATCCTCTTGAATTTCATGGCAGTTACTCCCTGAATGGCCAGTGCCTCCACACTCCTCACAGGTTATGCGGAAATCATGAATGAGCTTGACTTCTTTATTCTCATTGTCTCATTCATCAAGCTTCTTCATGAGCAGGTCTATCTTAGCAGACAATATGTCTACCTCCTTGAGTTGATACATTCCTCATCCTCTCTTGCGTGGTTGAGTGCGTTCTTCATTCCATCCTTGGTTGGAAGCCATCTTCTCCACAAAAGCAGTTGCATCACGAATAGTGAGTGATAAGAACTGTCCTCTAGCAGCTGCATCCATGTTCTCACGGGTACTAGTAGTGAGCCTATGGTAGAAATTCTACATGAGTAGCCAATTCTCCATTCCATGATGAGGACATTCTGATATGTAATCTTGAAAGCATTCCCATGCCTCAGGGACAGATTCATCATACTGCTGCTGAAAGCTTGAGATCTTAGAACGTAGAGCGTTGGTCTTGCCTACTGGAAAAAAATTTTGCGAAGAAAGCAGTGGAGCAGATTTCCCATGTAGTATTTTTATCCTTATTGGCATAGAACTATTGCTTCACCTTTCCCAAGAGTGAAAATGGAAATAGATGGAGTAATATGGCATCCTTGGAAACTCCTTTGATGGTGAAAGTACTAGAAATCTCAGAAAGTGTTAGAGATGAGCACTTGCGTCTTCATGTGCCTTCCCACAAAACTGATTGGCTTGCACCATGTTGATCAAAGCTGGCTTGAGCTTGAATCCATCCTCCCCCACATTGACTATTGGTCCAGTCCAGATGTTGGTAGTGGTTGGAGCAGAAAATTCATGAAGGGTCTTGCCTGCCATGACTTCAAACAATGGTGTTAAACTTCTTCTTACTTGAGTATCTTCTGACACAGAGGGTGAAACCTTCTTGAGTTTGGATCTAGTCTTCCTGAGTAAAGCTTCTAGATTGTCAACAAAGTTGTCTGGAAGATCACGCATGCATTACCCCTGAATAAGATACAAAAGTAGACAAAGCCAGGATAAGCCTATTTGAGCAAAGGGATCAATAGTGTATCTCAATTATCACGGTGTAAAAGTTATTCCTAGATATGAAATTCTAGCTACCATATTTCATTCTATTCCCCGGTAATGGCGCCAGAAATGCTTGTTGGCATTTTTTTAGCATCACTTAAGTTAAGTTGTCATCCCTAACATGATACTAGAGATGTGGTTGTACTTATGATCATGACACTTACATAAAATATAGAATAAAGGTTATCCGCAAGCGCACATATAAAAATACACCCGTTGTAGCATTTCACCCAGGAATGTTCCAGGTATCGTTATTTATACTTTACCACTGGGAATGGACATGAAATATAAAGGATATAGGCAATAACTTTTACACTCACATGTGATAAGAGAGTAACTAGATCACTATCTTTACTCAGAATAGATATTCAATCATATTATAAAGATAATAAGATAAATAGTTCAAGATCATCCTATAAAGGTCCTAGAGCATTCCCACCCTATAGCATTAGTGTTGATTAGAACAAGATATTAGAGACTAATTCCTAGTTATTCTAATTATAAGTCATAGTATACATTAATTAGTGTAATTACATCTAGCAGTCATTGTATCAATTATATTATATCTTCACACAAGAGACATTTCTAAGGCGAATTAAGAACATAGCGTAATCTAGCCTTGAAATCAGGTCTTACTAGGTCTATATTCAGGAAGTGGACTACAAAGGACTCAACAGGAATATCACACCCGCGATCTACCACTTGATGTCCCAGAATATAGGGTGCATCCATAGGTAAACAACGTATAAGCACCATGCTTACACAATGTCGACCACTCACCCTCTGATCACAAGAATGAGCGCTATACGAACATGTGCTTGAACATAAATATAATCTAACTGTGCTAGATATATAATCAAAGCAGACAATGATCATTATAACTAAGAATATATAATCGATTAAGAATAAAGTCATATCAAGTAGAACAATATGACCAACTGTACAAGAACTAGAAGAACAATAAGAACTAGATTAAGAACACGATGAACTAGATGAACAAATAGAACAAATAGATCAATAATGTTGATATAAGAGAGAAGTACAAGGCTTTACTGAGCCTCCTCGTGACATAATCCAGAATCCAAGCGAAGCTTGCCTCCTCTAATTCTATTCTATCTAGCTATGCCCTAGGTTTGGTGAAGCTCTAAGGTTATCCTTTCAAGGGACATCTCTTGCTATGACTATGATTGATTGAATATGGAGGGGGTCTGGGGTATAGTTTATTGTTCACATGGATGAACTGTGGCCCTCAGATCAAATCGACATTGATCAATGGTGGAGATGCGTAGTAGAGTTCAGTTGGAATACGTTGCGTGAAAGAGAACGTGATTGGTATCTCTGACAGGTCGTACAGCCTAGGGGTGGGGCCGGTTAGCCCCCTAGTGGTGTCTCGTCTCCCGCTTCATTCTAGTGTCTTCCACATCCTTCCCGTGCCAAGATTCGGTCCATTTGCGTAATTAATCATATCATGATAGGTTTCTCCTCGTCCTAGATCCTGTTTTAATCTTTGAAATATAATAATTCACAGAGCTATGGAATTCTATCAGTTTAGTCCCTAAAACTTATGGTGGTGATAGTTCTAGGATGTTCTAGAGACTTCCCAAGTTGTATTCCACTAAAGATGTGATATCTTTCTCTCTGGAACTCCAAATATAGCAAGTGCTATGTTCATTTCGATTGTCTCGATGAGCTCTTAGTAATGGTTTACTCTATTCCATCACTTGAGATACTTTTATATGGTGAAATATTGAATATCCTGCAAAACAAATGAGAACACCAACACTCATGAAACTCGTTAGAATCAAACCCTACAACTATGCTTTATAAGTTTTTATATCAAATCAGGCATTAGTTGATGGTCTATAGTTGACATTAAGGACTGTCAACACTCATATTACCTTAAACCATGGAGCTTCTTAGCCTTTACTTGGGTCTTGAGTAATTGAAAGATAGAACAATTAAGTCAAGCACTATGTCTCTAGCTCTTCACTCAACCATTATTCCAGAGTTTTGCAGGTTTTCAAAACAAAACTCAGAGCTTCAATTGTATGACACTCTCAAATCTCTCAATATATGTGATGTTTGTGGATCCTCACCAAGACATTAATGGTATTATGCCTTTCTCTTCTACAACTAAAGATTATGTGGAGATCATAGGAGTGGAGAAAACATAAATAGAGCATACTTACAATTCATATATTGTAAAGTCAAATAATAAATCCAAAAAGAGTTAAGTCATACAATCAAATCAAGATGTGCATGTATATGGAATATGGTGGATATATGATAGGTGTATATGGTGGCTAATCCTAATTCTACTACTGCTCCTTGAAAACATCCCTCTCTTGATAATTGAAGAATACTTTGCAAAGAAAACATGGGCTATCTTATTCATCTCTTTCTTTTTTCTTTCTAGGAAGGCATCAGAGTACCCATTGTTTTATTCTCTTGGACACTTGTCCATTTTTTCATACTTTTTTCTTCTATTCTTTTTTTCAATACTTTTGCATAGCCACATGCATCTTTCTGCAACAAAACTTTGGAGAGATAATAACAAGAACTTTGAGCATTTATTCGGGGGCTATCCTATAGGGTATATTTTTTGGTGTTTACTCTTAGTGTAAGAGCAAAACATTTTCAGGTGGATCTAGATAAAAAAAAATGAGTGCGCCTACTCCCAGTGTAGGAATAGTGCACATGTAGATAGTGTGTGCGTGATCTTGATTTTAAGAGCATGACAAACCTCTCATAACGCATCAACAAAGCTTGACCAAACTCGATGCAAAGCAAACAACATATAAGTGGAAAGTTTCCTATTCTAATCTTATTTGGCTTTGGTAGGAATTTAAGCTTTGTCATACAAGAACTCATCATATAAGTTTTAAAGTTTTCAAAAGATAAATCTCCAGAACTCTAGTATCATTAGGAACAAGATAAATAGCAGCTCAGATTTTCTTATATCATATCCCTCAATTCCCTAGACTTAGCTCAAGCATATACTCCCACAAAATTCAGGTTCAGAGCAAATTCTTTTATCAAATCAAAACTCGGGAGAATTCAAATCTGAATGCTAGGTACTAAAAAGGAATTATAGTTGAGCTCTATTCATTATTTCTATTGTCAACATTTTATGACTCTTAAAACAGGAAAAAAAATCTAAACACACTCTTTATTTTGTTTTCAAAGTTTAAGATTACACCTTAATATGTATAACTAGCTAGAACAATTTTTATTTAGTTTTGAATTGTCATTCATATTTTATTTCTTTTAACAAACTCAAACACAATAACTAAATAGAAAAGAAATACTTAGCTAGATATACAGGGGAATGCTCCTCCCCCAAGTTGAATGTTGTCGTGGTTGGAAATTAAGAAATCTTTAGAGCGAGCTCGTCAGTGGCAGTCTTTATTCCGGTAGAGTGTAGCATCTACCACTGAATAAACTTAATCAAAGTGATATCCTGTAAAATATACTCTAACAAGAACACCAAAAACTCAAAGCTTTGTTATGACAAGGGGTTAGCGGTCAACTATTGAGCAATTGACTGATCTTATTGCTTAAGATAGATTCATAATTTGACAGAACTTTGATAGAATGTTGACTTTCATCTTTTTGTGATTTTCTATTTATAATGCAAAAAGAAATACATATGCAATATATTTTTATTTTTATGCCACCATGGTGAATAACCCTACAGGATCACCATAAGTTACTCACATGGGGCTTTAGACTTTTATGGTACAATGATGAAATAAATATTTTTATTTTCTTTTTATATGCAAAGACAGATGAAAACATTATGAAACATTTTTATTTTCTTTTCTGACATAAAATGCTAAAGTGGAAATAATCTAAATGTAATGCTAGAGCAAAAAAGTAAATATGCTAACAAAAAAATAATTCATGCAATGTAAATATACATAATTACCATTATTACCTCATGGCAAGGGTATGAAATTTAATAGTCCTCTAGATAGGACTAGGTAGGAGTAAGTACTTACTGTTCAGGTACATCATCTGATCCTGAAGAAGAATCAGATGCTTGCTCTTCTTGTGGCATTGATGTTGATGTTGTCTTTTTTCTTCATACCTAAGTGGTCTGTGTACCATAATCTGGCTATGTAGCTTCTTCATTAATAGGCTCCTCAATCTTCTTGTCATGAGTATCTCATTCATTTCAGCGGTCTTCATACCTTGATACTTCTCCTAGGTAATCTGCCCATCCATCCTTTAAGGGCTGGGTTGCTTGATGGCAGGATCGACGTCTCCTCCTATTGCGGTTCTTTTTGGGTTGTTCATAATTAGTATAACTATTAAAGTGACAGCGTACCTTGCCATCTAGGAATTAGAAGTGGACTTGTCTAGAACCATTGTAGATGATAGCATTGGTGGTGTTGAGGAACGGTCTTCCTAAGATAATGGGGGTCACTTCGTCTAATACTCTCATGTCCAGGATCATGAAATCAGTAGGAACATAACGATCTTGGATTTGTATAATGACATCCTTCGCTATTCCCTCCAGGAACCGAACTGATTGGTCTGCCATCTGCAACTGCATATATGTAGGATACAAGGGTTCGTTACCAAATAAATATTCATATGTTACCTTTGACATTATGTTGACACCCGATCTAATATCACAGAAGGTCTTATGGAAAACTTTCTAATTGATCAAGCATTCAATTGTCGATACTCCAGGATCATCCTTCTTGGCTAAGAATGGTGGAGCGAGCAAACCTTCTGTCAGGTACCAAAACAAGGGGTACCCACAATCAACGATCAAGAAAAACAAACCCCTGAGAAAACCATGACAAAAACTCTGCCCATAAAGACGGGACGAGCCGAAACGACGAACGAAACGCCTCGACCACTTTCCGACTCGCACGAGACTCACTCGACGGGACACCTCGACCACGTTCCGACTCACATGAGACTCGCTCGACGGGATGCCTCGACCATCGAGAAATCTCTGACTCGCACGACCCTGGGTCGAGCTAGTCGATCCACCTCACTCACCAACTCTGAAGACAAAAGTCAGAGCATTTAATGCAACCACCAACTACTTCCTACCCCCATGGCTACAGCAACAACCGGCATGGAAGCAGTACCAGTGTCAAATCTCACTTTTTACCGCCCATCCTGGGATGGGCGGTGAAAACCTATCACTGTACATGCCATGTCGAGCACTATTCTGCCTCTGATCACCCTCGAGGGAGAATACGACGAGTATCGTACCCTAAAATTCCTGGGACTCAGCCTTATCCATTCACCGTTGACCCACATCGACCCATCCTTGACCCGGCCTCGACCAACCGCCGGTCAAACAAGGAAGCAAGGCTGGCATGACACAGGATCCAGAGTCTTTTCATTGTCTCATCCTCTACGTCACCATGGTGTGCGGGGATGGCCAGCCATTCTCGAGGCACATCGCTACAACGGCCTCCACAGCGCTCGACAAAACTTCACCTCTAAGGCACCCCTAGTGTCCCTGCCTCCTCTTGACCCTATGAAAGGGTAGGCATAGGACTCTACGAAAGGGGGGCAGACAATGGACAAACAAAAATCCAGTCACCATCCCACCGTAGAAGATCAACATCTCAAGCAATCTCCTTTGTACTCTCATTTTTTTTCTCTCTGAGACCTGGGATCGGCTGGACGTAGGACGCAAGGAAATACAATACTCCCCCCTCCTCGCTGGACGTAGGGCCTTCTTTTGCCTGAACCAGAATAAATCCACGTGTACTCTCCTTGCATCACCATCCAGATTAGGGACACGTAGCACTGATTCACTCGTTGGCTTAGGACCCTCGTGGGGCCAGACACCGACAGTTGGCGCGCCAGGTAGGGGTGCGCTACGTGCCAACATCGTTTTCCCACCATTTTTCTAGATGGCTGACCCCGAACGTCCACTCCCGTTGGCCACAGTGATCTAATTTGGGAGCTTGGAGTTCATGTCCCTTGGCCATGGCTACGACATGGTCCTCCTCCCACCCAGGCACCCGACCGATGGTGACCACAAGCTCTCCCAACCTGGAGGAGCGTTGCGCTAGTATCGTCGCTCTCGTCAGGCATGCGCCGCCAGGTGACAGCGAGCCCAGCGCAACTGCCGTCATCGCCTCGTGGAGGGCGATGGTATTCCCCGATCTGGCGCCTCTCAGCTAGACACCGACATGGATTTCCTCACTGAGGAAATGTGTAGGATGAGCTTGGCTAAGGGTAAGATGCCGACTGGGAGTCCCATCGCTCCACCGCCCGGTGCGGTGCCACCACCAGCCAGTTCGACTACACCGGTACCAGGAACTACGTCTTCATCAACATTCCTATTTGGACTAGACTCGGTTACCCAGGCATATGCTTCTTCTGTAAGCACTAGCATGAGTGCTTACGAGGAACTCCCCGAACACCATCTATGTTCCGCCCTCGACCTCGTCGCATCCACGCCAGCTTCCGAGTACCTGGACTCCTTGGAGACCCCGGATATGAAGCTCCGTGTGACTGCCTTTTGACATCACGACCGAGCGGTAGAGGTGCAAGTGTGGTGATGGTGTAGCTCGAGGCTACCACGAGCATAGGGGCGGGCGCTACGACAGCTCGGAGGATCGAAGCCCTTCACCCGAGCCACCAGGCCCTCGAGTCTTTAGCAAAGCCATCCGCAAAACACTAATTCTGGCTCGGTTCCGCCCCCCATGACTCTTACCAAGTATAACGGTGAAACCAAACCTGAACTTTGGCTCGCTGACTTTCGCTTGGCTTGTCAGTTGGGAGGGGCCACCGACGACCGGGTCATCATTCAACAACTTCCCCTGTTTCTGCCGGACACTGCTCGTTCCTGGCTCGAGGACATCCCACCTCGATAGATCCATGACTGGAGCGACCTGGTGAGAGTGTTCGAGGGAAACTTCAAAGGGACCTACATGCGCCCTGGGAACTCATGGGACCTCCGAAGCTGCAAACAAAAGCCAGGCGAGTCCCTCCGGGACTACATCTGGCGTTTCTCCAAATAGCGCACCGAGCTTCCCAACATCACCGACTCTGACGTCATCATGGCCTTCCTCTCTGGTACCACCTGCAAAGAGTTGGTCCGAGAGCTAGGCCGCAGCACTCTCATCACTGCCAACGGTTTGATGGACATTATCACCAACTTCACCGCCGGCGAGGAGGCGGTTGGTGCCATCTTTGGCAGCGACCAGGACAAAGGGAAGCTCAAGGAAGAGGATCCCATGAGCTCCAGCCAAGGCTCAAAGAGGAACAAGAAGAAGAAGAAAAATCAGCAGGCCAAACAAGAGGCCCCGACCGACGACCCTGTTGCCACTGCTGATCGTAAGAAACCCTGAGGACCCCCCGGCGGGGGCATTTTCGACAAAATGCTCAAGGAACCGTGCCCCTACCACAAAGGGCCCACGAACCACAACCTCGAGGACTACCACATGCTCTGAAGGTACTTTGAAAGCCTAGGCATCAAGAAAGATGACAAGAAGGAGGATCCTAAGGGAGATGACAAGGACGAGGGATTTCTCGAGATTCATGACTGTTTCATGATATACGGAGGACCCTCGACGCATCTCTCAACACGGCAGTGCAAACGGGAACGTCGAGAGGTCTTCTTCGTGCAACTCGTGACCCCCCTCTTCCTTGACTAGTCTGAGGTGGCCATCACTTTCGACCGTGATGACCACCCCGACTACGTCCCCAATCCTAGGGTCTACCCACTTGTCGTCGATCCCATCATCGCCAACACACGCCTCACCAAGGTGCTCATGGATGGGGGCAGTTGTCTTAACATCATCTATGCCCAGACCCTCGACCTTCTGGGAATCACAAGGACACACCTCCGACCCAGCTTCAGGGGCTTCCATGGAGTCGTGCTGAGGAAGCGAGCAGAGCCCGTCGGGCGGGTTGACCTGCCAATCTGTTTCGTCACCCCCGCCAACTTTAGGAAGGAAACTCTCACTTTTGAGGTGGTTGGATTCTATGGGACATACCACTCCATTCTTAATCGCCCCTGCTATGCCTAGTTCATAGCGGTCTCCAACTACACCTACCTCAAACTCAAAATGCCAGGCCCCAATGGTGTCATCACTGTTGGGCCCTCCTATGAGCACGCCTACGAGTGCGACGTGGAATGCGTCGAGCATGAGGAAGCCATCTTGGAGTCAGCGACCTTGGTAACGAACCTCGACGGTTTGGCCAATGAGATCCCCGACCCCAAGCGTCACGCCAGCAACTTTGAGCCCGCGGAAGACGTCAAGCTCGTACCCCTCGATCCCACCGACCCGAAAGGAAAGGCGTTGAGCATCAGCGCCACCCTCAATCCTAAATAGAAAGCAATGCTCGTCGACTTTCTCCATGCAAACATCGACATCTTTGCGTGGAGTTCCTCGGATATGCCGGGCATACCCAGGGAAGTTGCCGAGCACGCCTTGGAGATCTGAGTCGGCTCCAAACCAGTGAAACAACGCTTGCGCCGCTTCGACGAGGAGAAACACAAGGTCATCGCGCGAGGAGGTCCACAAGCTGTTGAAGGCCGGATTCATCAAGGAGGTTCATCATCCCGAGTGGCTAGCTAATCCTGTATTAGTTAAGAAAAAGAATGGGAAATGGAGGATGTGTGTAGACTATACTAGTTTAAATAAAGCATGTCCAAAAGTTCTTTTTCCTTTATCACGCATTGATCAAATCATTGATTCTACTACGGGATGTGAAACTCTGTCATTCCTAGACACGTATTTCGGCTACCACCAGATCAAAATGAAGGAGTTCGACCAGCTCACGACTTTATTCATCACCCCGTTCGGCATGTATTGCTACGTTACTATGCCCTTCGGTCTTCGGAACACAGGGGCTACGTACCAGCGATGCATGCAACATGTTTTTAGGGAACACATTGGACCAACCGTTGAGGCTTACGTTGATGACATCGTTGTCAAAACCAAAAGTGTCAATAATTTGATAAACGACCTCGACGTTGCGTTCAAATGCCTTAGGGCAAAAAAACATTAAGCTAAACCCCAAAAAAATGCGTCTTCGGCATCCCTCGAGGCATGCTCCTAGGGTTCATCATTTTCGAATGTGGCATCAAAGCCAACCCGAAAAAATCACTGCAGTAACGAAAATGGGCCCTATCCGAGATCTAAAGGGCGTACAGAGGGTCACAGGCTGCCTCACGGCCCTTAGTCGCTTCATTTCATGCCTCGGCGAAAAGGCGCTCCCGCTGTATCGTCTCCTAAAAAAATCAGAACGCTTTTCATGGACCCTCAAGGCAGAAGAGGCCCTTACAAAGCTCAAAGCTACGTTGTCCAACTCACCGATCCTCGTCCCTCCGACCATAGGGGAACCCATCCTGCTTTATGTCGCCGCAACGACACAAGTGGTCAGCATGGTCTTAGTTGTCGAGAGGGCAGAGGAAGGACATACCTTGCTCATTCAGAGACCAGTCTACTTCATCAGCGAGGTGCTCTCAGAAACCAAGGTTTGCTACCTGCAAATCCAGAAGCTATTGTACGCCATCGTCTTAACGTGGCGCAAACTTCGTCACTACTTCGAGGGCCACCCGGTGACCATGGTGTCTTCTTTCCCCTTGGGAGAGATAGCTCAGAACCGGGAAGCCTCGGGTAGAATAGCAAAGTGGACGATCGAGCTCATGGGTGAGACCCTCTCTTATGTGCCACGCAAAGCCATCAAATCCCAGGTGCTGGCAGACTTCCTAGCAGAGTGGACTAACACTCAACTTCCTCTGGTTCAGCTCTAGGCCGAGCTTTGGACCATGTACTTCGACGGGTCGCTGATGAAAATAGGAGCAGGTGCAAGCTTGCTCTTCATCTCGCCCCTCGGAGTCCACAAGCGCTATATAATCCGATTTCATTTTCCTGCCTCCAACAATGTCGCTGAGTACAAGGCGCTCGTCACGGGCCTACGCATTGCCGTCAAACTAGGGGTCTGACACCTTGACATTCGTGGTGACTCCCAGCTCATGATCGACCAAGTCATGAAGAGCTCAAGCTGCTGTGACCCCAAGATGGAAGCCTACTGTGAGGAAGTACGGCGCCTTGAGGACAAGTTTCACGGCCTCGAGCTCAACCACGTTGCACGTAGATGTAATGAAGCCACCGATGAACTCGCAAAAATCGCTTCTAGTCGAACCATAGTTCCACCTGATGTTTTCGCGAGAGATCTCCATCAACCATCCATCAACATCAGGGCAGACGAAGGGGCCGATGGACCATCACTCGATCCCCCACCTGAGGCAAAAGCTCCCTCGACCGGGGCTAAAGCCAAGCAGGCGGAAGGCTCGACCCCACCAGCCAACCTCAAGCCCGACTGGCGTGTTTCGTACCTCGACCATCTCACTCAAGGGGGACCTCCCCTCGGATAAGACCGAGGCTTGACGGATCACCCGCCGAGCCAAGACCTTTGTGATATTTGGCGACAATAACGAGCTTTATCGATGTAGCCCCACGGGCATCCTACAACGTTGCATCACAAATGAGGAAGGCAAGAATCTGCTCAAAGATCTGCACTCGGGGGCTTGCGGTCATCACGCAGCACCTCGAACCCTCGTTGGAAACGCATTCCGACAAGGTTTCTATTGGCCAACCGCAGTCTCCGGCGCCAACAAGCTAGTGCACTCCTACAAAGGATGCCAGTACTACGCAAGGCAAACCCATCTCCTAGTTCACGCCCTGCAAATTATTCCCATCACATGGACGTTCACTGTTTGGGGGCTCGACTTGGTTAGACCCCTGAAGAGGACAACTGGTGGCTTCACCCACTTTCTCATCGCCATTGACAAGTTTTCCAAGTGGATCGAGGCCCGTCCTATCACCAGCATTAGGTTTGAGCAAGCCGTGCTATTCTTCACCGACATCGTCCACCGCTTTGGGGTTCCTAACTGCATCATCATGGAAAACGGCACCCAATTTATCGGCAAAAATTTTCTGGATTTCTGCGACAACCATCACATCCGTGTGCTCTGGTTGGCCGTGGCTCATCCAAAAACAAATGGCCAAGTAGAACGTGCCAACGACATGGTTCTACAAGGCCTAAAGCCGAGAATTTTCAACAAGCTAAACAAACACGGTAAAAAATGGGTCGCCAAGCTCCCCTCGGTCCTATGGAGCCTAAGAACGATGCCGAGTCGAGCCACGGGGTTCACTCCGTTCTTCTTAGTCTATAGATCCAAGGCTATGCTCCCAACCAATGTAGAATATGGATCCCCGAGGCTAAAAGCCTACAACGAGCAAAACAATGACGCCACAAGAGAGGACACCCTCGACCAGCTCGAGGAAGCTCGCGATGTGGCTCTATTACACTCGGCAAGGTATCAGCAAAGTCTTCGACACTACCATGACAAACACGTCCACAGATAGGACCTCAATGTCGGTGATCTGGTGCTACGGCAAAGCTAGAACAACAAGAGACGACACAAGCTTACTCCGCCATGGGAAGGGTCGTACATCGTCGCGGAAGTATGAAAGCCCAGCACCTACAAGCTATCAAACGAGAAAGGCGAAATCTTCACCAATGCATGGAACATCGAACAACTACATCGCTTTTTTCCCTGAAGCCTCGAGGCTCTGTAAATTGTTTCGCAGTCCCATGATAGAATAAAGAATACATCAGCGTTCAAAGCATTCTTTCACAAAAACCAGGAAGGATCGACCCTATTTTCTCAGAGTCGACCCTCCCTCAGGGGCTGCAAGGGGGGAACCCCTACGTATCCCCAAAAAACTAGCATTTTTTCAAAAAAAACAAGAGAACTTTTACATAAGTCGATGAGGCCGCAAGCGCACCCTAAGGCTCGAGGGCTGCTGAGCCATGAGATCGCCTACGCCTCCGAGCTATGGTACCTCCACTCACTCCCCCATGCCAAGGTGTGCAACCACGCGCTAAGTAGACCTAATAATAGTTCATGATTTTGAAAAAGCTCATGTCTAATGTTCCCATACTCTTTGAATTGAGTTCTTACACAATCCACGAGGCCGCAAATGCACCCTAAGGCTCGAGGGCTGCCAAGCCGTGAGATCACTTACGCCTCTGATGCTATGGTACCTCCACTCGCTCCCTCATGCCAAGGGGTGCAACTGTGTGCTAAGAAAATCATGCAAGAATACGATTCAAGCAAGAAAGGGAAGAAAAGACTCGAACGAAAACGAACATATACATTTACATATTAATGTTTCAGGACCCCTGAGGCCATCACAGCGCAAGTCACAAGTACTAACTACCCTATTACATGGGCCTTCATGCCTAGGTTTGGCTCACAGGCCCTCATCATCAGCAGGCGGACCACCTTGACCTCGAAAAGCTTTGCAAGGCGACCCCCGGCCTCCTCCACAGCCTCGATCAGGTTCAGGCAAGCTACTTCATTCTCCTCGTTAGTCCAGTCTAGATCCATGATGAAGCCATTGGCAATGAGGCCCATGTCATACTCAAACCCAGACTGAATGACCGCCATGGCCCTCTTCACGCCATGATGCAGTCCACCTCGTATCTTCTCACAGACGAGGCGACCCAGCGCCGCCATCCGGCGAATAAACGAGTTCCCTGGCATATCCTCCTCGGTATCCGCATCGAGCTCGACCCCCAAGCCATCGCACACCGAGGCGATCGCACCCTAGAGCAGCTGAGTCCGCCCGGCCTAGGCCTCAAAGAGGTTTTGGAACGAGGTAGCCATCGCCTGGGCCACATGTTGCTGCTTCTCTAGCTATGAAACACAAACACCAAGTTAGCATAAGCCTAGGACCTCGAGGCCAAGGTCAAAACATGACAAAAGGTTTACCCTCAGTATGGGTCTACCAACCCATGACCTCATCGTGCAACTCCTCGTGTGCCTTCTCTACCGCCTGAAGAGCCTCGTCCTTGTCACGGACCGCTGCCCTCAAGATCTCAATCTCCTGACGGGTGCTCGGGAGAGCCTCGTCCCTCTCTTGGACCATCCCCTTCAATGTCACAACCTCATCCTCCAAGGTTCCGACATGAGCAGACGCCATCCCGATCTGGATGTTGAGGGCGTCGCGCTGACCGCTGACTGAAGCAACGTCCTCCTCAAGCTCCTTCACGCGCGCCAGCAGCGGCGCGAGGTCCTCATGGGCCTTGGCCACCTCCTTCCGAGCCTTGGCCGTATCTTCACATGCCTTGGCCTTGGCTTCCTGAGCCTGCGCCACCTCCTCCCTAACCGCGGCCTGGACAATGCGGAGCTCGTCCACTTCGGTGCTCTTCTTGGATAGCCGCTCGTTGGCTTCCTCATCTAGAGCCTGTTGGCGAGCAAGCACCGCCCATACGCCACTCTCATGATGAATGAAGAGTGACTTGCGGCAAGAACGCTCCTTGAGCTCCTGACCACAGTTAAACCTAAGATCAGAACTAAGGAGAAAGGAAGGATAAAACGCAAGAAAAGACAAACAAACCCGGCTCACCTCAAAAGCCTCCGACATACCCCACACCAAGGTATCTGCGACCATGCGCTGAGACTGCACAGAGTGCTTATGAAGTCCCTCGATGAACTCCTAGTAATGCACTTTATCCTTGTCATTGAGGGCGAAGAAGGGCTCGACGCTGGGGTTAGATGCGTCCCTGAACTCGAGGGTCGACCGACCCCAGCGCGGGAGCTCCTCCTTCACCCGTACAAGCGCCAGCCCTGCGTAATCGGGCCACCTGGCACACACCTCGGCCAAGTCATCCATCAACGTCACAGAAGTACCGGGCTGATCCGGGGCATCAGCCATCTCGACGTTCGCCTTCTGCTTTCCCTTGTCAGAAGGAGGGTTGTCGACAGTAAGGTCAATTACAGCCAGAATCGACCCTTGGGGCGGGGCTGGCATCTCGACTGTTGGCGCCACCGCCTGCATGTTGGACGGTGGCACGACCACCCCCCATTCTACCTCGGCCGCCTGCTCCGTTGGCTGGTCCTGCTGTGGCTGCGGCTGTGTCCCCTCCTGCACCGGTTGTGACTCCGGCTGCACCACTTCTTTCCCCGCATCCGCCGGGGCCTCCACCACCTCTCTTGACTCTTTGACATCCACCCGCCTGTGTCGCGGATAGATGTTTTGACCTCAGCGGCCTCGACGGTCGCCTGGGTCATCGCGGTTGACCCAGGCTCTGACCCACCAACCCTGGGCACCTCGAGCCTGGCACCGCCTGGAACTGCCTTGACCGGCTCTGTCTCCTGCATGGCATCACCAAGACCGGTGACCTGTTGGGTGCTTACTCCCACCTTGGCGGTGGCCTCCCTCATCCTAAGCTGCTACGTGGTAGTCTGATACCTCGCGACCTAGGTGACACCATCGCAGGCGTCTGCATCATCAGGGCGGCGCCAGACTTGAGCGCCTTGATGGGAGTCAGAGCCGCGAGCTCCACCTTGTGCTTATGGCTGAGCAGCGAATAGACGCGTCAGAATAAAGAGCAAGATGACCATTGATGGAAAGACAAGGTGAGGTACTTACCCGAATATGGGAATCAGGGGGCCTAGACTCTGGCCTCCCCAAGCCACCCGATGGCTTCTGCGAGGGCCCCTCCGTTGAGCCTCCTGTTGGCCGGGTGCTCCTCGGAGCCCGGGCTGACGGGGAGCCTAAGAACCTCTACGTCGATGAGGCTATCTGGCCTTGAGTCCTCACTCCCATCGATGGCGCCTTGGCCTCATACATCGACGTCGTTGCCCCGCTTGTCGGTAAAGTTCGAGGCGATTGGACTCGCAGGCGTGGTGCCACCGATCTCCCCTGCGGGACCCCAGGTGAGGTAGATCCCCTCTCTGAAGGCCCCACTCGAGCCCTTCCTTCCACTGGCTCTCCTTCCCCCTCGATGGGTGCCGAGACTTCCCTCGACGCCTAGGAGGTCGACCCCCCAACGGGCTCTAGCAGGGGCCGCACATCGGGGAGGTGTGCCAGAAAAGTCACGGTATCATACCACAACCCGGCGTTGTCGTCGCCGTTGTCTTCATCGTCCCACGAGACCATCTCAGAGGGGGATTCCTCGATCGGGAGACCCTTGAGGCTCTATTGGCGGTGGCGCTTATTCAATGCCTCACGCTCGAGGGCCTTCTTGACCTGATGCTTTTTCACAGCGTCCTTCTCTTCCTTCTTCTAAGCCGCCGAGAGGCGTCTCGCCTCTCGTGCAGCCTGATCCTCTAGAACCAGCGGTTGTGACTCCTTGACCGCCGATAGATCCTGCATGGAAGCCTCGACCAACTTAGTCGAGAGATCTGGGAAGCAAAAGGACCCGAGGCTGTCAGAATGACGCTTACCAGAGGCTCAAAGCCTTGAGTGGGGCACATCGGGACCCTATCGATGTCCACCTGTTTGAAGCTCCCCACCATCCATCATGCATGCCAGGCGACTTGATCGAGGGGAAGGGACTCGTGCGACATCCGACTCCCCTCTAGCGCCATCTCGTCGATCCGGAGTCAGCGCTACATCAGCGGCAGCACCCACCGGTGGTGGAACACGGCGGCCACCATCCCCGCCGTCAACCCGCGCTGCTGAAGCCTCCTCAACGCGTTGAGGAGCGGCTGCAGTTTTAGCTTTTCCTCCTCGATGACGCCGTATGTCTAGTTGTCCTCACGCGACATCAGGACCCGGCCGGAGAACCTTGGAAGCCGATTGTCGTCGTTGTGCAGGTAGAAGCACCCGTCGTGCCAGCCGTTGTTCAATGAGATGAGCTACGCCGGGATGTACTGCTCACCTCGACCCATCTGAACTTGGAGGGTGCAGCTCCCTGCATGCACCGCGTGCCGCACTCCTCGCTCGCCTGCCTTCTTGGAGAAATGCTCTGCCTTGAAGAGGTGGAGCCACAGATTCTAGTGTGGCTCCATCCCTAGGTACCCCTCGCAAACCGCCACAAAAATGGTAGCCTATGAGATGGAGTTGGGGGCAAGATGATGCAGCTCTACCTTGTAGTAATGGAGGAGCGCCCGCATGAAGCGGCTCGGTGGCATCTCGAGCCCCCTCTCATGGAAAGCCACGTAGCTCACCACGTATCCCTCCGGGGGTGCCGGCTCCCGGTGGGTGGACGGCGGCACCCTCCATTCTGGCTAGTTTCAGCTTGCCCTCGGTCACAGAAGACTGTCGCGGACCAACTCCTCCAACTTTCTCTCTATCACCGAGGAACGAGCCCACGCGTCCACGGGAAGGATTTGGCTCTTTCCCGCCATAGTCATCGAAAACAGCGTGCGGTGGCGGCAGAGGAAGAAGTGACAGCGGCGGTGAAGGGCGGCTGAAGAGCGCACAAGGAGAAAGAGGGCAGAAATGCAAATGGCCTGTAGGGGGGATGAAACATCCTTGATTTCCGTGAAGGGAAATCCATAGAAACGAAGTGTAAAATGACGAAACATTCTATCAATTTACCCAAATCTCAGTGATACATAAAGTCATGCACGAAAATCAGAGTACAATAGAGAGTTTTACATAACTTATTCTCATCGCCTCGCAGGGCGGAACACACTAACACAAGCATCCAGAACAGCATCCGACGTAGATAGTAGCGGAAAACGATCTCCTAGAATGAGCTTGAGCGTAGAACTGACCCTCTAGTCCTCCCAATCATCACCCTCGTAGTCGTACTCGGGCTCGAAACCTATCAAAAATATATCAGTACACTTGGTACTAGCCACACATCGCCCGCCCTATGCTTGCAATGCTTTGTGAAAAGTGGAATGCATTGAGGGAAGTAGAAAGAGACCTATTTAGGTTGTGGGTTTTCTATGCAAGTAGTTAATATTTTAATAATAAGATATTCATCAGTTTTTAACTCATCTTAGTCACACATTTTCCCAATCCCATCACACACAACACATCTCATCTCACTCTCTCTCTAAGCGACGAGATTGACTCCCGCTCAGATCTCGTCTCAACGGCCAAGCTAGAATCCAACACGAAACCCGGGGAAAGGTAGAAAGGACTCCTCTCTCTAATCAAGTGAAGTGTAGGTCATGGGAATGTCCATATCCGTGGACGCGGCTATACGTATAGATCGATCAACTCTGTAGAGCGTGTACACATGGTAATCCACAAGATCGCCATCCTCGATGATCTGGCTTGTCTAGGCTGATTCTGACTACCTCCCAACCGGTACAGTACCACCCTACCACTCAGCCCTAGGTCACCCCGGTGTCCACCGAAACACTGAGACTGTGAGACATAGTACCGGGCCCCCAAGGTCACTACGCTGTCTTAGGAGGGTGTGGGTCCCCATGCCCATTCCTCCCTACACTATCACCTTCCAACCTAGTAGTAGTGGTACCGCCCTAGTCAGTCGGGTAATCGTCTCCCGCCCATCGAGAGCGAGTGGTGTGCACGAAGGTCCTATGGTTCTGGTTCTCAAGACATACCAGTCCTTAGGGGGACCAGACAAGATATCTTCTCAAAGGAGAAACATCATCTTCCCCATGCCACGACAGCACCTCCACCAGGGATAACCAACACCCCAGTTCACCTCACAATATACCCGCCACAGGTAACTCTCATGAGGGATGCCCAGGTCACACCCCTCCAGCAAGACTTGCCCCAAAGACTCGTCGTAAGATCCTGTCTGATCGACTCAACCCTCACCACTCACCCAAGATGCATGCCAAGATCTCCCCAGTTCTTTTATCAGGTTTGCCAAGTTCTCGGCACTACGTGCCTTATACATATACGTCTCTCACTCACCGGCATCACATCACAGATATAATGCGAGTAAGAGTAAAAGCAGTAATATGTAACATGCGAGCATCTAGCCTAACAACAGGGTGAGCAGGGGTAAGGTTGCAACAAGGTAAATGGCTCTAAGTAAAGCATCTACCATGCAGCCTATCAACATATTATTGCACAAAAAGTAAAGCGCTAGCAATTCTATATTGCATGCGTAATAGGTTCTACAGAAGTGGGTGGGGCATGGCACCTGGCAGGTCGTCACCGAAGTCCTCGCTGTAGTCAGGGTCGTACTCCTCAGTCGGCAGGTCCTCCGGCTCTGTTAAACGTAACGTAGAGTCGTATTAATGACTCCTATAGAGGTGCACAAAGAAGCAATAGAAACTCAAAAGATCCAAATGCACTTAAACACTAGCCTAAGATGTAGAGCTCATTTTTAGAAAAATTTAGAAACTAGTTTGGTATTTTTCTGAGTTAAAATGAATTAGTTACGAATTTCTAAAGATTAAATGATTTTCTGGAAAAGAAAAAGAAAAGGAAATTCCAGGCAGTGACACGTGTCAAGCTTTGATTGGCTGGAACAGAGTGAGTCACTGACATGTGGGTCTAGGTCAACGATTAGCATTGACCGGGTCACGACCGGGCTCGGTTGGGCCTGGGCTGGGCTAGATTTGGGCTGGACTGGGCCAGGCCGGTCTGGACATGTGTCAAGCTGTGGCTTCACCATGTCACGCGTCTAGGTTTCAAATGATCTGCAGGTCCATGCGCTCGGCTCATGGTGAATAGACAGGTTCGGTCCATGGGTTTTGAACGCGGTCCACGGTGGACCCGGTGCACCCTCTTCCCTTTCCCCTCGGCTCATGGTGCACTGAGTGCACCCAGTCGTTCCTCTACTCCTTTTTCCTTGCTTCCTCTGCTCGGCCGCGGTCTCACCGATGGCGAGCGGCCGTGCTCATGCTCTAGGGGCTCAAGGGCAGTACTCGTAGGCTCGAGTGCACCACGTGGTCCCAAGGAACTCATTAGAGGGGTCAAAGGTGCGGATTAGAGTTTCTAGGGGGCTTGTTCATGGTGGTGGCTGCTCGGTCAGTGCGGTGAGCAGCGGCAAGGCCTCCACGGTCATTCCACGGTCCAATTCGGCCCTTGGATTTTTAATTGGACACATAAGCAGGGTGCTAAGGCCACCATTGATGACCTCCGCATGTGGCAGAGCACGTGTCCGCGGTTAGGTGTGCGGCGGCGCTCCGGCACCTCCTCTGCTCCAGTGAGGAGACACCTAACGGTGTCTTTCCCCTCCGCTCTCTACTGTAAGCGGCGTTCTCCATCAAGGTAAACTGCATGCGCTCACTTCCCTTCTATTCTACTGACTTGAAGCGACGAAAACATGACGTCGCCATGGCGTTCATGGCCATGGTGCTCATGCACAGGGCGCGTGTGTGCTGCAAGCATTCCCAAGCCGGTACGGCTTCACAGGGCTATGCCATTCTCTTGCACGTGTGCGTGCATGTATATAAATGTGAACGATGTTCGGGCTTCGGCCTTGATCCTCCCTGGTGCGGGAACGGTCGCGGCGACGCCCTTGGTTCATGGTGGCAGCGGCATGGCAACTGCACACTAATAGGCGAGGTGGTACGGTGGACTCACCCGCTGTGGCAATGGAGAGAGGATGGTGGTGCAGGCGTATCGATGCAGTGACGAGGCGGTGCCATGCAGGGAGAACAGCAACATCAACGTGGTCATTCGGTCGACGCTCTGGGCTCCGGTGGCTCCTCCTCAGCGGCTAGCGGCTCCGATGGCGGCCTTCCCCCCTCTTTCTCCCCTTCTTTCCCCTCCTCCTTTTCTTGGTCGTGGCGCGAAGTGGTGGCCACCAAGGTGGTGGCGGAGCGGATGGAGGGGGCTAGGGCACCCCGGGTGGCACCTACTTATAGGGGGTGGCGATCATGGAAAATTGAGCAGCGGTAAAGGGGTTTGGGGCCACGTGGAGGTGATCAACGTGATTGTGCTAGGGTTTTGGGGAAGCCAGCTAGTGATGATCGGATTGGCCTCACCAATTTTTCGAATCGCGGGGTGGTTATGGAAAGGACAGCGGTGTCAGGTGACGGTGGGGTCACGGCAATGTCACGCATGTCACGACGCTGATGGGAAGGCGGTGCGCGCAGGCCTACTTGCATGGCGTGCATCCGTGCGTCGATGCTTAACCGCTCGAGCACGGACGGCTGGTGAGTAGGGAACCGGGAGAATCTTCCCTGGCCGAGCGGTTTTGCTCTGCTTTTGCAAAGCGAAGGAGGCATGGAAGGGATGACAAAAAGGGCCCGGTGGGCAGCGACGCAAGGGAAGGGCACAGTGTTTTAGTAGGGAGCGAAGAACGAATGGCTCGTGGTAGGGTTGGGCCAACTCGGTGCGCTACTAGGCCGCATCCGCCTCGTGGGCTAGCCATTGCGGTGAGGCTCGTCTGGAGGCTGGGCTGGCTAGAAAGAACGGGCCAGCTGCGATGATGGCTAAGCGGGGCAGGCTGGCTGGGGTGAGCGGGCTGGCTCGAAAGCTAGGCCAAAGGGCTTTCTTCCTTTTCTAGTTATTCTATAAAGCTTTTCTATTTTGTTTCCTCTCCTTTACAGATTCATTTGCTAAATTAATTACCTCTTGATACTATTTGCTTAGTCATGTGTTGCCGACATGAGTAAGCCCTAGTGGGGTCCACTAGAGGTCGTTTATGGTCTCAATTATTAGCCATGGTTATAATTACATATTTATTTAACTTAAGCAACTCATGAAATAAATGTGACTATTTTTAATTAACAATACAAAGAACATAAGAAGCAACTCACGATTATATAATTAAATGCAAAATGTAAGTAACTAGACTAAGTGTTACTTGTGCAACTAGGGTAGGTTTCCTATATGACACCCCACCAAACATAGGTTTATTTTATAAAAAAATTGTAATTGTGATTTTTGTTTCTTGTAAATTTCTAGGTTGTTACAGTCCTTCCCCCTCACTGAAATCTCGTCCCGAGATTTAAGGTGTGACATACCTTTCGAAGAGGTAGGGGTAGAGCATCCGGAGTTCAGACTCTTTCTCCCATGTAGATTCCCATTCTGTGTGGTTACTCCACTGAACCTTGCACATGGGTATCATGGTGCTTCTAGTCTCCTTCTTAGCTCTGTCTAAAATCCAGATCGAGTGCTCCTTGTACTCCAGGGTGTCCTAGATATCCAGTGCATCTGTGTGTACCTCTTGCTCTGGCAACTGCAAGCACTTGCGTAGCTGAGATACGTGAAACACTAGGTGTACTCCTATCAACTCCTCGGGCAACTCTACCTTGTATGCCAACTTGCCAATCCTCTAACAAATCCTATATGTTCCCACGTACCTAGGTGCCAACTTTCCTTTCACATGAAATCTGATAGTGCCTCGGAGTGGGGAGACCTTGAGATAGACATAGTCCCCAACCTAAAATTTGAGGTCTCTCCGATGGTTATCTGCATAACTCTTCTGCTGGCTTTAGGCAATCCTCAGGTTTTCTCGCACTTGGGCGACTCCTTCTTCGGCATCTTTGATCTTTGCGGGGCCAAAGAATGATCTCTCTCCCACTTATGATCACATCAGAGGGGTTCTACACCTTCTGCCATACAAGGCCTCAAACGGTGACATCTTGAGACTTGCCTGGTAGCTGTTGTTGTAAGAGAACTCTGCGTGGGACAAACTTTTCTCCCAATCAGACCCATACTTCAAGACACAAGCTTGGAGCACATCCTCCAAAATCTGATTGACCCTCTCTGTCTGACCATCTGTCTGTGGGTGGTATGCGGTGCTGTAGTCAAGTCAAGTCCCTATGGCCTTGTGTAGACTCTTCTAGAACTTGGACACATATTGCGTACCACGATCAGACACTATGCTAGTGGGGGCTCCGTGGAGTCTGAGAATGTGCTCGATGTATAGATCTGCTAGCTTCTCAACTCTATTGTTAGTCCTCACAGCTATGAAGTGAGCTACCTTGGTCAATCGGTCAACAATCACCCAAATCGAGTCATGGCCTTTAGGGGTTCGAGGTAAACCCACTATAAAGTCCACGGATATGCTCTCCCATTTCCACATCGGAATGTCCAAGGGCTTAAGCAATCTGACTGGTCTTTGATGTTCAGCCTTGATCCTATTGCAGATGTCGCATCGCGTGACATGCCTAACAATATCTTCCTTCATGTTCTTCCACCAGAACTGTTTCTTTAGATCGACATACATTTTGGTGCTTCCCAGGTGAATACAATACTTGGAGTCATGACCCTCTTCCAAGATTTCTCGCCGCAAGGCAGAATCAGATGGTACAGAGATTCTATCCTTGTACCAGTACACTCCTTGCTCATCCTCCCTGAACTCGGGGCACTTGCCCTTCTTCATGAGTTCTCAGATCTCCCAAATTTCCAGAAACTCCAGTTAAGCATTGCGGATCCGATCCTTGAGGTTGTATTGCACTCGAAGCTCATTCAACATACCCTTGGGTAGGATTTTAAGATGAAGTTCGCCCATTTCCTGACATAGCTTAGGTGGTACAGCTTCCATGGACAGATTGTGGCAATAACTCTTTTGGCTCAAAGCATCAGCGACTACATTAGCTTTTCCCAGATGATAGTGAATCTCCAAGTTGTAGTTCTTAATAAGCTCTAGCCATATGCGTTGTCTCATGTTCAGATCCTCTTGAGTGAAGAAGTACTTTAGGCTCTTATGATCGGTGTAGATATCACACTTATTTCCGATCAAGTAATGCCTCCAGATCTTTAGGGCATGCATGACAGCGGCAAGCTCCAGATCATGGGTTGGGTAGCGTTGCTCATGGTCCTTCAACTGTCAGGACGCATAGGCAATGACTCTTCCACTCTGCATCAGAACACAGCCGAGTCCCTATCTGGATGCATCATAATAGACCACGAAGTATTTCTAGATGTCAGGCAAGGCAAGGATAGGAGTGGTGGTGAGCTTCTGTTTCAGAGTCTGGAAGCTGTGCTTGCACTCGGGCGTCCATTCAAACTCATTAGCCTTCTTCAGTAGGTTAGTTATGGGCTTGGCTATCTTTGAGAAGTTCTCAATGAATCTGCGATAGTACCCGGCCAATCCAAGAAAACTGTGGATATCGATCACATTGCGGGGTTGTTCCCACTCCTTCATAGCTTCAATCTTTGCGGGATCTACAGCGACTCCCTCAGCAGTGAGAACATGACCAAGAAAGGCAACTTCTTCGAGCCAAAAGTTACATTTGTTGAACTTGGCATACAACTGATTCTGCCTCAACTTCTCTAGGACCACTCTCAAGTGTTGCTCATGTTCTCCGGTGGTAGCAGAGTATATAAGGATGTCATCAATGAACACCACTACAAACTTGTCCAGTTCATCCATGAATACCTTATTCATCATGTTCATGAAATAAGCTAGGGCATTAGTGAGTCCAAAGGACACCACTATGAACTCATACTACCCAAATCTGGTGACGAAAGCTGTCTTAGGAATGTCATCGGGTCTGATTTTCATCTGATGATATCCAGACCTGAGATCGATCTTGGAAAAGAACTAGCATCTTTTAGCTGATCTAGGAGGTCATCGATCCTAGGCAGAGGATATTTATTCTTGACTTTCACGGCATTCAAGTTCCGATAGTCAATGCACATCCTCATGGATCCATCCTTCTTTTTCATGAACAAAATAGGGGAACCCCAGGGTGAAGCACTGGTTCTGATGTATCCCTTGTCTGACAACTCCTTGAGTTGCTTCTTCAGCTCCTCTAGCTCATTGACTGACATGCGGTAGGGCCTCTTAGCAATAGGCCCGGTACCAGGCAGAAGGCCAATCACAAACTCTACATCCCGATCAGGTGGCACGCCTGGCAACTCCTCAGGGAACATGTCAGGGTACTCATTCACAACGGGTACCTCCTCGATTGTCTTGGCCTCTAGGGCACACAACATAGAGACTGTCTTTCCCTAATTTGGCTTACAACGGATTATGGGTCCACGGGTGTGTGATCTCCACATACCTTGGTGAACAAGATATCACTCCTTTATGTTGTGTCAACCAATCCATTCCCAGTATGACATCTAGCCCCTCAGATGGAAGTAAGGTGAGATCGGCTAGAAAAGGGTAGCCCTCAATGGTGATACTCACTCCCTGACATCTCTTGGTGCATATAATGCGACCTAAAGGTGAGCTAGTGTCAATGGGCTCCTTGCGGGGAGTCACTGGTATACTATGCTCTCGTGCAAACTTGGTGGAAATGTAAGAACAAGTAGCTCCAGATTCAAACAAGACTGAAGCTATAACTCCCTGTACCAAAAACATACCGTACACCATGTCGGGAGCGTCCTGGGCGTCCTCCGCGGTCATGTGGTTGAGACAACTACGGACAGCCCCAGTAACGTTCTTGCGCGGAGCAGCAGGTGTAGCAGTCTATCTTGTATGGGTCTAAGCAGGCGGTGTGCCGTTCTTGATGGGGCACTCAGCGATCTTGTGACCGGGCTGGCCACAACCGAAGCAGGTGAAGGGCACGCTACCTGTGGAGGTAGGCGTAGTGGTCCTCTGTGTGCCAGCTCCCTGAGTGGGGTGACTCGGAGCGGGACGACTCTAAGCAGGGCGGTGGTAGTTGGCGGTGTAGGTACCACCTCCACGGCTCAGAGCGGTCACTACCCCTTGGGTGTAGCGAGAGCGGGGCGGAGGAAGCACGTGAGCACATGGCCTCTACGGGGCTAGGCCACGAGAGGAACTCTCGAACCGACGCTTCTTCTTTTTGTGGAAGGCGTCTGCCTCCAGACGATCCCTCTTCATCGCCAGCACCTTGTTGACCATCTCACGAAGGGTGCGACAAGCATGACCCGAGAGGGCCACCTTGAGACGAGAGTTCAGCCCCTTCTTGAAACAGTACATCTTCTTCCCGGTATCAGTCTCACCTGGAGCATACCTCATCATGCGGGTGAAACGAGTAGTGTACTCCTGAACCTTTTGGGAGCCCTAGGAGATGTTGCCAAACTCCTCCACCTTGGCATCCATGATGCCCTCAGGCACGTGTTGCTTACGAAAAGCCTCGGCGAACTCCTCCCAAAAGATACTCCCCGGGACCTCATGGGCGTCACAGTAGCTGTCCCACCATGCGCGTGCAGTGCCAGTGAGCTAGTGGGTGGCTACCCCCACGCACTCCTCATCAGTGCAGGTGGTGAGGTCTAGCTTCTTTTCCATCTCACGGAGCCAGTCCTCAGCGGCGATGGGGTCATCATTGGCGGTGTTGAAAGTAGGAGGCCTCAGCTTGAGAAAACCCTCCAACTTCCGCTGGAAGTCATTGGGAGGACCCCCGTGGCGGTGAAGCATTCCCTAAGCCAGTGTCTCTAAGAGGCGGGTTTGGTGGTCCATCACCTCCGCCAACTGTGGTGGTGGCGGCGGCGGCGCTTCTCCTCCAAGATGCTGGGCGGCACCCGCCCCCAGTGCAGGCTCCTCTGGTGCGG
This sequence comes from Saccharum hybrid cultivar R570, assembly GCA_038087645.1. Lineage (NCBI taxonomy): Eukaryota > Viridiplantae > Streptophyta > Magnoliopsida > Poales > Poaceae > Saccharum > Saccharum hybrid cultivar. The sequence goes on along the minus strand of JAQSUU010000043.1, from coordinate 8,609,714 downwards.
GCTCCTCCCTGACACCGAAGGGAACTCCCCAGCCTCCTCCATGGCCTCGACCACGACCACGGGCCATAGGTGCGGGGGAAAGCGAGCAGTTGTTCAGATGAGCGGATCGGCGGCAAGACATCTCTCTATAGGGTTAGTTCGTTGTTTAACATTTTCATTAGATGCATCGTTAAGCGATTTATCAATTTAAAAAGAGATAACTATCCAACACTCATACAAAGATGCAAATAAGAACCATAAGATGCGATAAGATCCAAAACATCCATTACATTAATTTATTACATAGCGATATCTCTAGTGCTACACTGACAGATTCATGGGAATTGTGCTACTCACAGGAAGCTCCAAAAGTGGGACATCCTACATTACGCCATAAGTGCATCATCATATCTCTGGCCACACAGGGCTCAACATGTCTACTACTACCTTATTATATGATTATGTGAAAAAAGTAACTACTCATGTCCGGGAGTGGCAGGTGGTGCAGAATGACCAGAAGTGGAAGCCTCGGGAGTGCCCTCCATGGCACGAAGCTCGTCATTGGAGTGGTGGATCCTCATGACGTAGGTAAGAGCATAGTCCAGCATCTCAGTCCTCGGAACCTCTGAGTAACCCTCAGTCGGGCAAGCCTTGAAGTTGAGCTTGGTGGCCTCAACGTGGAAAGGTTGTCTGCGCGGTTTCTTGTGCATCCCAGGTAAGAGGACATCCTGGACCTTCCTGATCTCCTGGACGCGCTTGCGATCAGCATCGATCCAAGGCTGACTGATGTGGTTCACCTTGTCCTGAAGGTACTTGGAGCTCTTGATGTAGTGAACCAGGTGGTGCATGTTGTAGGTGGTGGTGACGGCAGCCTCCACAGCTAGCTTCTCCATTGTGTTGCATCGGGCCTCCAGGGCAAGCTTCCTGATGCCACGCTGCTTCTCCTTCTCGTGGAACTCTCTCAGGGTAAGCCTCTGAAGCTCAATCCGATCCTCGCACTCAAGCACCTTGGACTCAAGATAGTCATGGTGAAGCTCGGCCTCCCCAACCTTGTCCTTGAGATTGGCGATCTCCTTCCGAAGTGACTGCTCACGGTTCTCGTAGAAGGTCTTCATCCTATCATAGCCCATTGAAAGGTCTTGATGACTAGAGGGGGGGTGGATAGCCTTTTAAAATTTTCTACAAAGACAAGCTAAACAAGTTTATCAATATAAGAAATAGTGAGATGCGAGTTTTGCTTAGCCTACGGGGTGTTTGCAAGCCACCTAACCAATTCACAATTCTAGTATTTGCACTCAACTGCACAAGTCAAACTGAGAAGGTAACTACAACTACAACTAGCAAGCTACATAAAGGAGCTACTAAAGCAAAGCTAACTAGCTAGCAAAGATAACTAAGAAGGTAATGCAGAGTTGAGTTAGGAGAGTTTCACTGAGGGGCGAAGTATTGAGCCAACCAATATGATCAACAATGAATACCAAGACAACCGAACACTGGGATCAATCAATCACAATATGAAAGTGATGACACGAAGATTTATCCCGAGGTTCACGTGCTTGCCGGCACGCTAGTCCCCGTTGTGTCCCTCTTCACCACATGGTTCGATGGCTAATCGGTCTCACATCGAGCCTCTCAAAAGGTGCCACAAGAACCTACCAAATGGCAAAAGGTTGCAATGACACGAGAAATTTACTAACGTTGCCTTTGGTGCTTCGCCGAGGTAGGCACAAACCCCTCACAATCACCGGAGGTGGCCAAGAACAATCACCAACTCTTGCCAACGCCTCCAAGCTGCTCCAAGCCGTCTAGGTGGCGGCAACCACCAAGAGAAACAGGAATCCCGTAGCAAATCAACCACCAAGTGCCAACTAGATGTAATCTCATAATGCAAAAGCACTTGGATCACTCAATCTCACTTTGAATATGCAAAGAAGCAAGAGAGATGAGTGGGAGGGGAGTTGCTTAGCTCAAAGTGCTCACAAGTATGTAAAATGTTCAAGAGAGAGAGAGCCTTGAGCCGGCCAATGAGTATTTATAGACATACCCCTTCGAATATAGTCGTTAGGAACTTGAAACAGCCGAAGTCACGCTGATCGGACGCGCTGGTCAAACTGACCGGACGCGCTAATCACACGGTGTTTACGCTTACGAAGCACTGTCCGGACGCACGAAGCTCGACCGGATGCGCTGGTCCCGTAACGGACCAGACGCGCTGGTCAAGCCTGAGCAGCGCACAACAAAACAGCGACCGAACGTGCTGCAGAACTGACCGGACGCCACAGTGGCAGCGTCCAGTTAGAGTCCAGTAAGCCCCCTGATCGACCGGAAGCGTCCGGTCGACTGTGACTAGACACACTGTGCGTCCGATCAACAAACTGAAACACGCGCAGACGCTGAACGCTGACCGGACATGTCCGGTCAAACAGGGACCGCGTCCGGTCCAGCGTTCGGTCACCTCTGTGACCTCCGTTCGCTTCTGTTTCTTTTCCAACTTCCAGCGTAGTGGAAAAAAAAGTCGTTTCAACTCCTCAAAAACGTCTGAATCCTGCCTCGCAAGCTCGGTGGGAGGGAGAGAGGACCCCAAACCCTCTCTACCGCTCAAACTCCACCGCCTTTGCAAATGTGCTAACACCACCAAGTGATCTCGTTCTGTGTGAGTGTGTTAGCATTTTCACAATCATTTTTCGAGGCGATATTAGTTCTATCCAAATGCATATGATTATGAAATGCACACCTAGAGGCACTTAGGAGTTCAATAGCCGCGTCATTCCCCTCTTTATAGTACGACTATCTATCCTATAATGTAACCACACCCACTAGGTGTCTTGGTTACTAAAACACAACCCTTAAGCATATACCTTTGCCTTGATCACGTAGGGTTGCGTCCAAATCCAAGTGTGGCCATCATGATCACCATGTCCATCTTGCCACCAACCTTGGAATGTACTAATCCTTATATGCTACATACAACTTTGGCATAGGATTAGTACTTAGGCATTGTCACTAATTACCAACACCAAACATAGGACTTTCAATCTCCCCCTTGTTGGTAATTGGTGAAAAACCTTTCACAGAGATATTATGATAAAATTTTGATTGAACCCATATCACATTGTCCAAGTATATTACCATGTGTAAGAATTATGGACATGTGATCATGAATTCAAATTGATAGCAATGGCTCCCCCTACATGTATGCTATATGTTTGGATTTTGGAAGCATACATGTTAGATAGGAAAGATTAGGAGCATTGACTACCAATAGGTGCTAAGTGTTTAAGATTATAGACCTTTGAAGCGTGATACCATCGGAGTAGCGATAAACACCATCTTAGCACCTTGTGTAGTTAGATACCACTTGGAAAAGCACAAACATAACTAGAAATCTTATGAGATCAACATTATAAGCAAGGCTCTAGTACCACTTTGAAAAACATGAAGCAAGAAAAATCTAATACTTCCTATTCATGCTAGTACCTCAATACATCATTCAATTTATACTAGCAAGTCACCACACAAGCAATGTATCAGAGAAAAGAAATGCATAACTATGCATCATACATATGAAGTGCACATGAAAATGCAACATTCATGTTTAAGAGCTTGCTCCCCCTACTTGTGTGCTCAAAATTTTAGTTGATCCCCTTCTCTTATCAATTCTCCCCCTTTAGGATTTTCTCCCCCTTTAGAATCTATCTTTGTGAATAATATTTTCTCCCCCTTTAGCACCAATGACCACAAGGAACCAATTTTAGATAGATTATCATGTTGAATTATGGGGTGAGGATCAAGTTTGTGATTCAACCTAGATTGCTTGCATAAATAAAATGCTTCGGTTTGATCCAAGGGCAAGCTTCTTCACACATCACTAGAAGGGTTATCATGCACCATGTTAAAGCAAATATTTAGACAAGTGATCTAGATTAAACACTTAGGATCACAAGCTACTTAAACAAGTTATATGCTACCACTAGATCATCAAGTCATGGAAATAATAGTGGTACCATATAAACTTCAAATTTATTTGATTTTCATGAATGAGTCTAGAACATGTAAGTTATGACTAGATGCACTAACCAAGTCCTTAGTATAGAATGTATGACATATCAACCAATTGTACCTTAGGGCTTGAAGGAGAGGCATGTCATATGGGGTGCATCAACTCATGTTGGAGAAGTCAAGTATGTTCAACTCATTCTTTAGCTTGTGAAATCTCTTCTCATCAAGTGGCTTGGTAAATAGATTGGCTAATTGATCTTGGGACCCACACTCTCAATAGCAATGCCACTCTTTTGTTGATGATCTCTAATAAAGTGATGACGAACATCAATATGCTTTCTTCTTTGATGTTGAACCGGATTGTTGGTTAGCTTCATGGCACTTTCATTGTCACATAGCAATGGCACATTCTTGAAATTAATTCCAAAATCCTTCAATGTTGCCTTCATCCACAAGATTTGTGCACAACAACTACCCACGGCGATGTATTCAGCTTCGGCGGTAGATAGTGTAATACTATTTTGTTTCTTGGATGACCATGAGATAAGTGATCTTCCCAACAATTGACAAGTCCTGGAGGTGCTCTTTCTTTCAACTTTGTCACCAGCATAGTCAGAGTCCAAATATCCAACTAGCTCAAAGCTTGCACCTTTGGGACACCACAATCCAACATCTTGTATATGCTTTAAGTATCTCAATATTCTCTTTGTTGCCTTTAAATGACTTTCTCTTGGCAAGGCTTGAAATCTTGCACACATGCATACACTAAACATCACATCGGGCCTTGATGTTATCACATAGAGTAGGCTACCAATCATTGATCTATATAGCTCTTGATCCACCATGTTGCCACTCTTGTCACTATCTAAGCTTCCACTAGTGCTCATTGGAGTAGTGATTCCTTTTGCATCTTCCATACCAAACTTCTTGAGCATATCCTTTATGTATTTGGTTTGGCTTACAAATGTTTCTTCCTTCATTTGTTTAATTTGAAGTCCAAGAAAGAAACTAAGTTCACCAATCATTGACATTTTAAATTCCTTTACCATCATTTTCCCAAACTCATCACAATAATCTTGATTGGTTAAACCGAATATGATATCATCAACATATATTTGCAACATAAACAAGTCTTTCCCAATCTTCTTGGTGAATAGTGTTGTATCAACTTTGCCCATGACAAATCCTTTGGATAGCAAGAAGTCCCTCAATCTTTCATACCATGCTCTAGGTGCTTGCTTCAATCCATACAAAGTCTTCCTTAACTTGTATACATGATTGGGTGTCTTGTCATCTTCAAAACTGGGAGGTTGCTCCACATACACCTCTTCGTGAATGTACCCATTGAGAAATGCACTCTTCACATCCATTTGATATAGCTTGATATTGTGAGCACAAGCATAGGCAAGTAAGATCCTAATTGCTTCCAATCTTGCAACCGGGGCATAAGTTTCACCAAAGTCAAGACCCTCTATTTGTGTGTAACCTTGAGCCACTAGTCTTACTTTGTTCCTTACTACTATCCTATCTTGATCTTGCTTGTTGCAAAAGACCCATCTTGTTCCAATGACATTGTGATCCTTAGGCCTCTCAACTAATTCCCATACTTTATTTCTCTTGAAGTTGTTGAGCTCTTCATGCATTGCATTTACCTAATCTAGATCTCTCAATGCTCTATCAATGTCCTTGGATTCTTCCATTGACATAAAAGAAGAGTGAGCACAAAATGATGTCAATCTTGATCTAGTTTGAACTCCCCTTTGTATGTCACCAATGATAGAATCCAATGGATGGTCTCTAGCAATATTGGTTGGTTGAAGCACTTGCACTTGATTGCTTGGATGTTGATGTTGATCATGAGTTGGAGATGATGAACTAGCCACTTATTGATCTTGTTGCCCTTGAGATGATGTACTAGCTTGATTTTAGATTAGAGAACCACTAGCTTGTTTAATTGGACTTTGGAGCACTTGATCTTTGTTGTCATCCACATCAATCACTTGCTTTAGCTTAATATCACCAATATCCATTTTTTCATAGCATTGGTCAATTGAGTTCCTCTCACATCATCCAAGTTATCTTCCTCATCTTGAGAGCTATTTGTTTCATCAAACTCAACATCATGAACTTCCTCAAGTAAACCACTAGTCAAATTCCAAACTCTATAAGCTTTGCTAGTAGTTAAGTAACCAAGTAGGAATCCTTCAATACATTTCTTCTCAAACTTGCTTAATCTAGTGCCCTTCTTCAAGATGTAGCATTTGTAACCAAATACCCGAAAGTATGCAATGTTAGGCTTTCTTCCATTTAAGATCTCATATGGTGTCTTCTCTAAAAACTTGTGGCAATAGAGGCGGTTGCTATAGAAGCAAGCCATGTTGATTGCTTCGGCCCAAAATGAATGACTCACATTATACTCATTCAACATTGATCTTGCCATATCAATTAAGGTTCTATTCTTCCTCTCAACTAGTCCATTTGATTGAGGTGTATACTTGGCCGAGAATTGAAGTTTGATTCCAAGCTCATCACATAGCTCGTCAACTCTTGTGTTTCTAAACTCACTTCCATTGTCACTTCTCACTTTCTTGATTGTGGTCTCAAACTCATTTTGCACTCTCTTGATGAACTTCTTGAATATGTCTAATACATCACTCTTGTCCACAAGAAAGAATACCCATGTATATCTAGTAAAATCATCCACAATCATAAACCTATACTTGTTGCCACCAATGCTTGTGTATGTAGTTGGCCCAAATAGATCCATGTGCAACAACTCAAATGCCTTAGAAGTACTCATAATGCTCTTCAATGGATGAGTGTTGCCCACTTGCTTTCTGGCTTGACATGCACTACATAGCTTATCCTTCTTAAATGTAACATCCTTCAAGCCTCTAACTAAGTCATGCTTTACTAACTTGTTCAATTGCTTCATGCCAACATGACCAAGTCTTCTATGCCATAACCAACCCAAACTTGATTTGGTGAGCAAGCATGTTGAAAGTTGAGTGTCACTAGCATTGAAATCAACCAAGTATAGATTCTCATATCTAAAGCCATTGAAGATCAAGTTAGAGCCATCAACACTAACTATCTCCACATCATCAACACCAAATATGTACTTGAAACCAAGATCACACAATTGAGCAACCGAGAGAAGATTGAAGTTCAACTTTTCAACTAAGAGCACATTGGAAATGCTATGATCATTTAAGATTGCAATCCTTCCAAGAGCCTTCACATCATGTAACAGAACCGCCCAATTATACGAGATTAAGTAGGAAAATCATCCAACGGAAGGACAATTTAACAAACTTAAGCCCGTATAACCTGGTAGTCCGTGAAATCTCGATGGATTTCAAACCAATTCACATAACAGCCAAGATCGTACTAAGTTTAGCGGTCACCATCATAAGTTACATAAAAGTTCGTGGCATAAAATACATTAGAGTTTAAACATAGTTATTACAAACCAGGTTCGAATAAAAGTAGCGGAAGCGGTAGTTCAAATCACGCACACACACAACATTTTGAAATAAAGTGCCAGCTTGTGATCATCTCTAGCAAAAGCATCAGACGAGAAGTAGCGAATGACCATTGCCCATGGTCCTAAGCTTCGCCCATCGCAGGATAGAGGCAGTTGATACAGTAGCCGTAATACATCTGCCCATCTGCAACAAGTGGGAACAAAGCCCTGAGTACGAGAAGGTACTCAGCTAGACTTACCCATCATAAACCAGAAATAAAAGACACCAAGGAATCATGATAGGCTTTCTAGTGGGATAGCTGACTCATTTGCAAGAAAAGCGTTTTTAACTTAACAATTCCTTTCCAAAAGCATGCAGTAATTAACTCTTTATTACCCTGTCAACTATGTTTGCACCGGTGCTAGAGTAACATGTAATTAAGCAAGTAAGGATTACCATTGATCATTAACAATAGTTATCATGTCATCTTCTACATAACTATCCAAGTGATTCATCAGATTACTACGATGAAGTAGCTCAAGTCAAGTGTTCACTATCCAGTGAACGATGGCGATTCGAATCGATTATTAACCAGCTGGTAAGTTATTCCTCACACAAACCTCACTCACCCGCTAAAGTGAGGTGTTGGTCACCGAGTCCACCATTCAGGTAAAGTCGCGAGCTTGCCAGGAACCACTTGTACCCGGGGGCCGCCCGACTGCTCTTTGGCCTTATCATCGCGCCCCCGTATCCTACCACTACTGCTCCGGTACAGTGCGTTGCGGCAATCCACTCGGCCCGAATAATCTCCTAGTTTCGTGGTTGGAAGGTACTTTATCCGGCCAGCTAAATGTGAGGCATGCGTTCAACATGACCTGAGGGACAACAACGGATGGTCCTTAATCGACACAGACGGAAAACACTACAGTCTGAAACCCTGCAAGTTTCCGCCCGGTCTCAAATTCATTTCACACTTAGTTATACCATGACTTCATAGTCATCCAAGTAGATCCAGGTAACCACCTATAGCTCGCAGGTGACAGGAAATCACCCGACTTCTACCGGTCTAAGCCAGCTAAGCATTGACTCGACTGCGGATACCAGGGTAACAAGGATATAGTATAACAAAGGTAAGCAAGGTATAATGCAGCAACGTTTGCAAACAACTCCTAAACGTAATGCATCAAATTAAGTAAAGTTAATAATAAATTATTTGCAAACCAGGAGAGAAATGCTCTGGGGATTGCCTCTCTCAAAAGAGCTCGGACGGTGGTCGGGGCACTCTGGGAGCTCTTCACCGACCTCCTCTTTGGCTTCTGTCACCTCCTACTGTTGCACCTCGAGCTGCTCCTCTGGCTCCTCGGGTAAGATGACTGGGTTCTCGGTTTGCGATCCTGTATGATGCAATGCGCGTAAGTGATTATGCAAACGTGCATCGAAGGAGATGAATGCAATGAATATGTTGAAATGCAAGGTAGTCAACATCATCCAAGAAACTATACACTACAAGCACATGTCATCTACTGCATTCTCTTCTACTACTATTATGTTAAGTTAACATATCTTATGAAATGCTTCAAAGATACACCAAAGCTTTACTAATTTCTTAATCACACTTAAAGCAACACTTAAAGCAACACTTGCTTAAACCCTAAATAATAATAGGTTTGAATAGCAACATATATTTCTGATGCTCCTAAAAATCTGAGAAAATTACAGTAGCATAATACTACCCTAAACAGACTACCATAAAAATTTCATGACATTTGGATAAGTAAACTATCCTATACAAAAATGACAAGCTATAGCATAAAAATGAGTATGAAATTACTTTGTACTATGAAAAGTGTCAAACAACAGAATTAATATTTTTCCTAGGTTCTTCATGGAATATAATGATTGTACAAAAATTATCACATGCATGTTTTATACAAAGTTTGCTCTCTAGCAAAAATAACAAAAATCAGCCATTAAAGGTACTTGAACTACTTCTCCAAAGTTTTCCACAGCACATGCACGAAACATATTTTTCCTAGGAAGTACATTACATAAGAAGATTAACAAACTTGGAAATCATATTTTTCTGAAACCTATAGATTTTTCTACACATTTTTCAAGTTATCAGCAATATATATGATTAATTAAAATCCTATAGAAAAGTAATGAAATCTTGACATGCAATATTTTTATATTGTAGATCTCGTTTCAATGAGTTCATAGAATTTTATTTCATAATTTTTGGAGCACATTTAATCACCCAAACAATTACTAAAGCATTCTTATTCCCAAATAATAAAAGAAAAGAAAACTGGAATCCTCTTTTTGAAAACGGGCCGACACAGTACGGGGCAAACGGCCCGGTCCGGCTCAGCCCAAGGACACGCGCACGCGGGAGAAAGGAAACGGGTCGTCTCCTGTTGGAGCAGGCCGGCCCAGTCACCTGCTTCAAACGCGGGTGAGCGGGGACAGCGCGCGGCCGAGCCGGTGCTCGCCACCGCGGCGGTACGACGGCCGCCGACGGCCAGCAGCTGCTTCCGTGCCCGAGCGAGCAAGGCGAGGCACGCAACACTATCGCGGGGACACGGTGAATATGAACACGTAGTTCGAGAGAGATGGGGAGGAGCGGAGGCGACGGTGGCCGGAGTGCGAGCGCGGCGGCTCCGTCACAGTGGCGCGGCGAGGAAGCCAAATTGGTGTCCTACCGGAGTGAGCAAGGGGATGGTGGCGCTCGTTCGGAGGAGGCAAGGGGTGGCGAAGCTCGGTTCAAGATGAATTTGGTGGCGGTGGAGGGTCGACGTCGGAACGGGGGAGCGGATGTGGAGCTCTCGGCGGTGAGCCGCTCGCCCGCTCGATTTTTGGAGAGGGGGAGTGGATGACGAGCGGGAGTGCGAGTGAGGGGGCGAGGAGGGTTCGGGCAGGTGACTTGAGCGCGCTCGAGCTGGCAGGAGGGTAGAGCGGAGGCGACGCGCGGCGGCTCTGACGGCGCATGGCCGACACGTGGCGAGCGCGGTCTGCCGCGGCGTCCAGCGAGGCGCGCGAGCGGGCGGGAGGAGGCGGCCGAGCGGACGCGGGCCGGGCCGAGGCGGCGGCTGCGGCGCGCGCGCGCGGGGGGTGGCGTGGGCCGTTTCGGCCAGCGGGCCAAAAGGGAGGCGGAGGCCCGCTTAGGTGAGAAATTGGTTTTTCAAATTATTATTTTCAAATAAATTCAAATAATAGTTTTCAAATCTCATTTTGAGCAAGAAAAGGACATTTTCTGAAAATGACCCAAAAATAAAAGTTGCTTAGAATTTAATTCTCTCCAACTTTGATTAAGGGGCCAACTAAAAATTTCCAACAGATTTTGATTTTTAGAATAAAAGCTAATTTAGGGAGGATTTTTGAACATTTTCAAATAACATTTTTGAAACAAATCTTTGACAAAACTTGAGTGGTTTAGTGGCTCCAAAAATTTTCCTTATAATTCTAAGTGACATGAAATTTATAGTTGCACAAATTTGATGAATGTCATTAGCACATTATCACAACATGTTATGCAATACTAGTTTCCACACTGTTATTTTATTAAAGGTACACCCTAAGCACATATGATTATGAATGCCATGACATGTTGTGCTCATGATTGCAATGCAAATACTTGCGTAACACCGGAGTGTTACACATCACCCTTGCTATTGTCACCAAATGTGATACTATCAATGCCACTATCATTTGATTTGAGAGAGTTGAACATTCTTGAATCACCGGTCATATGTTGAGAGCACCCACTATCAAGCACCCAATGCCTTCCTCCAGCCTAGTAATTTAGCTACAAAATAATTTAATGTCTTTTAGGTACCCATACTTGCTTGGGTCCTTGGAGGTTAGTAACAAGTTCTTTGGTACCCAAATGGCCTTCTTCTTTGGACCCACAATTGGTGTACCAACAAACCTAGCATGCACACCTTTCTCACCCTTAGTAAGCACATAATAAGAATCAAAAGGAATATAATCTATTTTAGCGTGAAACTTGTTGTTGTTCTTGTTCATTTTATTACAATTAATCTCTAGATGCCCAACTTGCTTGCATCTATTGCAATAACGACAATTGCTCTTCACAAAGTGAGGCTTTGGAGTAGCAAAGGCCGCCTTGCCCTTCTTGGGAGTATAACCCAAACCCTCTTTATTGAGAGAGAACCTTTGGCTACCCAAGCATTTTAGCAAGCGGGTATCCCCACCATAAGCATTGCCTAATGCGCGGGTGAGATCATCCACCTCTCTCTTGAGAGTCTCATTCTCAACCACAAGTGATGAATCGCTAGTAGTAGAGATAGAGTTGGTTATGGTGGATGATGATGAGCTACATGAAGCATTAGTAGGACCAACAAATAAAGAATCATCAATAATATCACATGTTAGTCCAATGTCACAAGTGACAATCACTTGCTCCTCCTTAGCTTCCTTCATGAACTTCTCCAACTTGAGGTCCTTTTCCTTGATGAGCTCAAGTAGAGTGGAGTGGGCTTCCTTAAGCCTAGTGTGAGCAATTTCAAGATCCTCGTGGTCTTCCTTTAGGAACTCATGAGAGGCCTCTAGCTCATCAAAGGATTTCCTAAGAGCTTTGAGCTCTTGTTCAATTCCTTTGCACTCCTTACTCTTTTTGAGAGCAACAAGCTCCTCCATCAAGGAATCATTTTCATTGCTCTTGGCAATGAGCTCTTGTTCTAAGATTTTGTATTTCTTGGTGGTCCTCTTGTAGCCTTTGCTCATTTGATCTATTATGCCTAATAGATCATCCTTGGAGTAGTCCTCATCCTCCTCATCATCACTCCTACAACCATCACTAGCACAAGAATCATCATCGCTATCATCATATTTTACCTTGGTAGGCTTGGCCATAAGGCATGTCGATGTAGTGTCGAAGATGGATGGCTTGTTGGAGAGGGCGATGCTTGCAATGGCTCGTTGAGTGGTCCTTTTATCATCACTAGAGCTTGCATCATCATCACTATCGGAGTTATCACTATCCCAAGTGACCACATAACCACCACCCTTCTTCTTCTTATTGAATGTGAAGCTCTTCTTTGCTTTCTTCTCCTTCTCTTTCTTATCATTCTTGTTCTTCTTGAGCTTCAAGTCTCCATTATGAAATATCTTATCTTCACAAGGGCAATCCACTACTATATGATCGGGGCTATTGCAATTATAGCAAAGGATCTTTGCCTTCATAGTGTCTCTCCTCTTCCTTGCACTATATCCTTTCTTCTTCATGAACATTCTCATCTTGTGCAGTAGGAGGGCCATGGTCTCATCATCGAATGGATCATCATCATCGCTCTCCACCTTGCTCTTGCCCTTAGAGGATGAAGCCTTGAATGTAATGGGCTTCTCTTGCTTGACCTTGGTCTCCTTCTTCTCTTCTTCCTCATCTTCATCATCATTGTATTGGGCATCGGTCGTTATATCTCCAAGCACATCGGTTGGTTTGACCTTGTCTAATCCCTCTCTAAAGATCATTCTTCTCAAGGTGACAAACTTTTTGGGTAAGCACATCAAGAACTTGTGTGAGAAGTCCTTATCCTCAACCTTCTCTCCAAGCCCCTTGAGATCATTGACAATGACTTGGAGCCTATAGAACATCTCCGGGATGGATTCATCATCCTTCATCTTGAAAGTGGAGAACTTGTCCTTGAGCATATATAGTTTGGCATTTTTACCGTTGAAGTGCCTTCATATGTTTCTTCAAGCCTTATCCAAAGCTCATTTGCCTTTTCAAGATCTTTGATTTGCTCAAATACTTTGTCATCAATGGCACGGTAGATTGTGTCAAGTGCCGCTGTGTTGCATTATTTGTTGATGCGGTCATTTGGAGTGATATTTTTCTCATCAAGAATAATGTATCCTTGTTTGGTCATATCCCAAACCTTCTCATGTATATTGCCTAGATATTGCTTCATCTTCCTTTTCCAATGATCAAAGGAAGAGACACCATCAAAGAATGGAGGCTTGCTATTAACATGATTGAACATAACTTGAGCCATCTTACACCGAGGTTGTTAAGCCTTACAAACGGTGACCACGGCTCTGATACCACTTGAAAGGTCTTGATGGCTAGAGGGGGGTGAATAGCCTTTTAAAATTTTCTACAAAGATAAGCTAAACAAGTTTATCAATATAACAAATAGCGAGATGCGAGTTTTGCTTAGCCTACGGGGTGTTTGCAAGCCACCTAACCAATTCACAATTCTAGTATTTGCACTCAACCGCACAAGTCAAACCGAGAAGGTAACTACAACTACAACTAGCAAGCTACATAAAGGAGCTACTAAAGCAAAGCTAACTAGCTAGTAAAGATAACTAAGAAGGTAATGCGGAGTTGAGTTAGGAGAGTTTCACCGAGGGGCGAAGTATTGAGCCAACCAATATGATCAACAATGAATACCAAGACAACCGAACACTGGGATCAATCAATCACAATATGAAAGTGATGACATAAAGATTTATCCCGAGGTTCACGTGCTTGCCGGCACGCTAGTCCCCGTTGTGTCCCTCTTCACCACGTGGTTCGGTGGCTAATCGGTCTCACACCGAGCCTCTCCAAAGGCGCCACAAGAACCTACCAAATGGCAAAATGTTGCAATGACACGAGCAATTTACTAACGTTGCCTTTAGCGCTTCACCGAGGTAGGCACAAACCCCTCACAATCACCGGAGGTGGCCAAGAACAATCACCAACTCTTGCCAATACCTCCAAGTTGCTCCAAGCCGTCTAGGTGGCGACAACCACCAAGAGAAACAAGAATTCCACAGCAAATCAACCACCAAGTGCCAACTAGATGCAATATCACAATGCAAAAGCACTTGATCACTCAATCTCACTTCGAATATGCAAAGAAGCAAGAGAGATGAGTGGGAGGGGAGTTGCTTAGCTCAAAGTGCTCACAAGTATGTCAAATGTTCAAGAGAGAGAGCCTTGAGCCAGCCAACGAGTATTTATAGACGTACCCCATCGAATATAGCTGTTAGGAACTTGAAACAGCCGAAGTCACGCTGACCGGACGCGCCGATCACACGGTGTTTACGCTTACGAAGCACTGATCGGACACGCTCCAAGCAAACGACCGGACGCGTGAAGCTCGACCGGATGCGCTGGTCCCGTAACGGACCGGACATGCTAGTCAAGCCTGAGCAGCGCACAATGAAACAGCGACCGGACGTGCTGTAGAACTGACCAGACGCCACAGTGCTAGCGTCCGGTTGGAGTCCAGTAAGCCCCCTGATCGACCGGACGCGTCCGGTCGACTGTGACCGGACGCGTTGCGCGTCCGATCAACAAACTGAAACATGCGCAGACGCTGAACGCTGACCGGACACGTCAGGTCAAACAGGGACCGCGTTCGGTCTAGTGTCTGGTCACCTCTGTGACCTCCGTTCGCTTCTGTTTCTTTTCTAACTTCCGGCGTAGTGGAAAAAAAAGTCGTTTCAACTCCTCAAAACGCCTGAATCCCGCCTCGCAAGCTCGGTGGGAGGGAGAGAGGACCCCAAACCCTCTCTACCGCTCAAACTCCACCGCCTTTGCAAATGTGCTAACACCACCAAGTGATCTCGTCATGTGTGAGTGTGTTAGCATTTTCACAATCATTTTTTGAGGCGATATTAGTTCTATCCAAATGCATATGATTATGAAATGCACACCTAGAGGCACTTAGGAGTTCAATAGCCATGTCATTCCCCTCTTTATAGTACGCTATCTATCCTATAATGTAACCACACCCACTAGGTGTCTTGGTTACTAAAACACAACCCTTAAGCATATACCTTTGCCTTGATCACGTAGGGTTGCGTCCAAATCCAAGTGTGGCCATCATGATCACCATGTCCATCTTGCCACCAAACTTGGAATGTACTAATCCTCATATGCTACATACAACTTAGGCATAGGATTAGTACTTAGGCATTGTCACTAATTACCAACACCAAACATAGGACTTTCACCCATGCGCTCCTCCTCGAGCTTGCCAACCATCTCCCCCTCCTTGCGCTCCACCTTGAGGAACT
This sequence comes from Saccharum hybrid cultivar R570, assembly GCA_038087645.1. NCBI lineage: Eukaryota > Viridiplantae > Streptophyta > Magnoliopsida > Poales > Poaceae > Saccharum > Saccharum hybrid cultivar. Next base: position 8,594,235 of record JAQSUU010000043.1, on the reverse strand, counting down.
CCTCGTCGCAACGGAACAGGAGGTCTCCATAGCCGGTTCTGCATCTCTACATCCATGATGTAGTGATCCTAGGCGATGATGTACTGCGCGGAGGCCCTCAGACAGGGGTCAACCTCGTCACATGCAGCACGGTCTGCAGCAGTGATCTGTGGCTCCAAGAACCTATTGAGGTCCAGAGCAGCAGTCAGCAGGTGGTACGGTCCCATCTTGAGGTAGTCGTGTGCGTCACGCATCACGCTGCGAAGAGCTGTGCGTGAGACGGATTATACGCACGAAGCAATAGAGTTCTCCACCTCCAGTGTCTCGAAGGCACACAGCACGGGTATGAACTCGCTAGCGGGGACCTTGAGGTGGACCACAATGTGGCCCTTGAACCCGTCAGGTCCACGCTCACCCCGGCACACGTACTCGATCTGCTCTGTGGGGATGCCTAGTGAGTCCAGCACGTCATACAGGATCGTGGTGAACCCACGGTAGGCCAGTCCATCCACAGGAAGCTCGACAACAGGGGCCATCTACAAATTAACCGTAAGACGGAGTCAGTACCTTGTTGTGTATGTAGTAACTTGAGTATTACAGAGTGAAACTTGGTAAGACAAGGCGAATCAATGTAAATCAAAGTGATACTTGATGAATTCTTAAGTGAAACAGGGTGATTCAGGGTGGAACGGAGCGATGTGATAGGTAAGGTAGAATGAAATGTAGGTAAGAGAGTGTGAAATTGAGATAAGCCATGCACGAAAATGCAGGACGGTCGGTAATATAACCAAAAGTGTCAAGATCTTTCCTAATTCTATTGTCCAATCCTATGGGTCCGTCCTAGGGTCAGCATGGCTCTGGTACCAACTAAAACGTCCTTGATTTTCACGAAGGGAAATCCACATAAATGAAGTGTAAAATGACAAAATATTCCATCAATTTACCCAAATCTCAGTGATACATAAAGTCATGCACAAAAATCAGAGTACAATAGAGAGTTTTACATAACTTATTCTCATCGCCTCGCAGGGCGGAACACACTCACACAAGCATTCGGAACAGCATCCGACGTAGATAGTAGCAGAAAACGATCTCCTAGAACCAGCTTGAGCGTAGAACAGACCCTCTAGTCCTCCCAATCATCGTCCTCATAGTCATACTCAGGCTCGGAACCAGTCAAAAATCTATCAGTACACTTGGTACTGGCCACGCATCGCCCACCCTATGCTTGCAATGCTTTGTGAAAAGTGGAATGCTTTGAGGGAAGTAGAAAGAGACCTATTTAGGCTATGGGTTTTCTATGCAAGTAGTTAATATTTTAATAATAAGATATTCATCAGTTTTTACCCCATCTTAGTCACACATTTTCCCAATCCCATCACACATAACACATCTCATCTCACTCTCTCTCTCTCTCTAGGCAACGAGATTGACTCCCGCTCAGATCTCGTCTCAATGGCCAAGCCAGAATCCAACACGAAACCTGGGGAAAGGTAGAAAGGACTCCTCTCTCTAATCAAGTGAAGCGTAGGTCATGAGAATGTCCATATCCACGGACACGGCTATACGTATAGATCGATCAACTCTGCAGAGCGTGTACACCTGGTAATCCATAAGATCGCCATCCTCGACGATCCGGGTCATCTAGGCTGATTCCAACTGTCTCCCAACCGGTACAGTACCACCCTACCACTCAGCCTTGGGCCACCCCGGTGTCCACCGAAACGCTGAGAATGTGAGACATAGTACCAGGACCCCAAGGTCACTACGCTATCTTAGGAGGGTGTGAGTCCCCATCCCCGTACCTCCCTACACTATCACCTTCCAACCTAGTAGTAGTGGTACCGCCCTAGTCAGTCGGGTAATCGTCTCCCGCCCATTGGGAGCGAGTGGTGTGCATGAAGGTCCCATGGTTTTGGTTCTCAAGACATACCAGTCCTTAGGGGGACTAGACATGATATCTTCTCAAAGGGAAAACATCATCTTCCTCGTGCCACGACAGCACCTCCACCAGGGATAACCAACACCCTAGTTCACCTCACAATATACCCGCCACAGGTAACTCTCATGAGGGATGCCCAGGTCACACCCCTCTAGCAAGACTTGCCCCAAAGACTCGTCGTAGGATCCTGTCCGATCGACTCAACCCTCACCACTCACCTAAGACGCATGCCAAGATCTCCCTAGTTCTTTTATCAGGTTTGCCAAGTTCTCGGCACTACATGCCTTATACATATACGCCTCTCACTCACCGGCATCACATCACAGATATAATGTGAGTAAGAGTAAAAGCAATAATATGTAACACGCGAGCATCTAGCCTAACAGCAGGGTGAGCAGGGGTAAGGTTGCAACAAGGTAAAAGGCTCAAAGTAAAGCATCTACCATGCAGCCTATCAACATATTATTGCACAAAAAGTAAAGCGCTAGCAATTCTATATTGCATGCATAATAGGTTCTATGGAAGTAGGTGGGGCGTGGCACCTGGCAGGTCATCACCCAAGTCCTCGCTGTAGTCGGGGTCGTACTCCTCAGTCGGTAGGTCCTTCGGCTCTGTTAAACGTAACGTAGAGTTGTATTAATGACTCCTATAGAGGTGCACAAAGAAGCAATAGAAACTCAAAAGATCCAAATGCACTCAAACACCAGCCTAAGATGTAGAGCTCATTTTTAGAAAAATTTAGAAATTGGTTTGGTATTTTTCTAAGTTAAAATGAATTAGTTACGAATTTCTAAAGATTAAATGATTTTCTGGAAAAGAAAAAGAAAAGGAAATTCCAGGCAGTGACACGTGTCAAGCTTTGATTGGCTGGAACAGAGTGAGTCACTGACATGTGGGTCTAGGTCAACGGTTAGCATTGACCGGTCAACAGTCAACGTTGACCGGGTCGCGACCGGGCTCGGTTGGGCCTGGGCTGGGCCAGATTTGGGCCGGACTGGGCCGGGCCAGCCCGGACACGTGTCAAGCTGTGGCTTCGCCATGTCACGCGTCTGGGTTTCAAATGGTCTATGGGTCCATGCACTCGGCTCATGGTGAACAGACAGGTTCGGTCCATGGGTTTTGAACGCGGTCCACGGTGGACCCGGTCCACCCTCTTCCCTTTCCCCTCGGCTCATGGTGCATCGAGTGCACCCAGTCGTTCCTCTGCTCCTCTTTCCCTGCTTCCTCTGCTCGATCGTGGTCTCACCGGTGGCGAGCGGCCGTGCTCATGCTCTGGGGGCTCAAGGGCAGTACTTGTAGGCTCGAGTGCACCATGTGGTCCCAAGGAACTCATTAGAGGGGTCAAAGGTGCGGATTAGAGTTTCAAGGGGGCTTGTTCGTGGCGGTGGCGGCTCGGCCAGTGCGGTGAGCGGTGGCAAGGCCTCCATGGTCATTCCACGGTCCAATTCGGCCCTTGGATTTTTAATTGGACACATCAGCAGGGTGCTAAGGCCACCGTTGATGACCTCCACATGTGGCAGAGCACGTGTCCACGATTGCGTGTGTGGCGGCGCTCCGGCACCTCCTCTGCTCCGGTGAGGAGTCGCCTAACGGCGTCTTTCCCCTCCGCTCTCTACTGTAAGCGGCATTCTCCATCAAGGTAAATTGCATGCGCTCACTTCCCTTCTATTCTACCGACTTGAAGCGACAAAAACGTGACGTCACCATGGCGTTCACGGCCATGGTGCTCATGCATAGGGCGTGTGTGTGCTGCAAGCGTTCCCAAGCCGGTACGGCTTCGTAGGGCTATGTCGTTTTCTTGCGCGTGCGCGTGCATGTATATAAACGTGAACAATGTTTGGGCTTTGGCCTTGATCCTCCTCGGTGCGGGAACGGTCACGGCAGCGCCCTTGGTTCACGGTGGCAGCGGCATGGCGACTACACACTGATAGGCGAGGTGGTACGGTGGACTCACCCACTGTGGCAATGGAGAGAGGATGGTAGTGCAGGCGTATCGATGCAGTGACCAGGCGGTGCCATGTAGGGAGAACAGCAACGTCGACGTGGTCGTTCGGTCGACGCTCTAGGCTCCGGTGGCTCCTCCTCAGCGGCTGGCGACTCTGGTGGCGGCCTTCCCCTCCTCCTCCTTTTCTTGGTCGTGGCGCGAAGTGGTGGCCACCAGGGTGGTGGCGGAGCGGATGGAGGGGGCTAGGGCACACGGGACCTCGGACCTCATACTTATACCCCGATGGAAGACCAACGGGCGGGCGAAAAGGTAGGAATAGTTTCTGCATTCAACGACCTTACCTAACCGCTCCCTCAAAACCCGTAGGTAAGGGCACGTGTCTGTCGTTCACTCTGTAACTATCGCACCACGTCACCCACTATCGCACTGTTCTCGCTTCTCCTCCTAAAAAGTCACGCCTCAAATGGGCCAGAAGGGGATCCACAAACAGATATTTCTAGGCGAATGGATAACAAGCTCTGAGCCCACTATAAACCTCAAGGGATTGAAAGTTGGCCCTCGACCAGGGTTCAATAGCTACCCTCGAGTAATAGAGTCAAGGACAACTAGGGATGTGCCCATACAAGGCCAGGGCTCGAGCCACTCTCTCAAGGCACCCCAAGACGTATTCGAGACTAGAAGAGAGGTCGACGGTGGAATCCCCTTGGAGAGAGGCATCGAGCCCACGGATCCTATCGCATGGAACCGAGATCCACATGACTACTCTTTGGCAATTTGTAGAGCGCCTCCGTGGCTGCTAGCCGACTCCTACCAAATGGATCACAGGCTCCCACTCGAATTCCCCGCTAACAGCTCACCGGAGACCGTCAGAACTCGCCCGACGAGAGTAGTACGACGTTCCCCGCCCCTCCTCCTTTTTTATAAGGAGCGTGAGGGTCGAACGATAAAAGACGGGCAAGACCTTGATCAACCTCGTGCGCACGAGGCTCGAGGGCTCAACCGCAAAAGACTAAACCTCAAACGAAAGAGGACAAAACACGCCACAATGACTCAAATGCGGGAGCATTCCTTGATATAACGCACTAAAGACCTCGGAGGAGTCAAAACACTCCACCAAGGCCTTGGGGGCTACACCCGGTGGGTGCGCTCACACGCACCCATCGAAAAAGCTACAGCGCTACGACTCTAGTTCATGACTCGCTGAGCCTCTGTGAGAGTGGCCACACTCACCTAAAGGCTCGGGGGCTACTGTCAGGTACCAAAACAAGGGGTACTCACAATCAACGATCAAGAAAAACAAACCCCTAAGAAAACCACGCCAAAAACTCTGCCCATAAATATGGGACGCGCCGAAACAACGAACGAAACGCCTCGACCATGTTCTGAATCGCATGAGACTCGCTCAACGGGACACCTCGACCATCGAGAAATCTTCGACTCGCACGACCCTGGGTCGAGCTGATCGATCCACCTCACTCACCAACTCTAAAGACAAAAGTCAGAGCATTTAATGCAACCGCCAACCACTTCCTACCCCCATGGCTATAGCAACAACCAGCATGGAAGTAGTACTAGTGTCAAATCTCACTTTTTACTGCCCATCCTGGGATGGTCAGTGAAAACCTGTTACTATACGTGCCATGCTGAGCACTATTCCACCTCTGATCACCCTCGAGGGAGAATACGACGAGTATCGTACCCCAAAATTCCCGGGACTCGGCCTTATCCATTCACCGTCGACCCACCTCGACCTGTCCTCGACCCGGCCTCGACCAACCGCTAGTCAAACAATGAAGCAAGGCTGGCATGACATAGGATCTAGAGTCTTTTCACCGTCTCATCCTCTAAGTTACTATGGTGTCCAAGGATGGCCAGCCATTCTCGGGGCACGTCGCTATAGCGGCCTCCACAGCGCTCGACAAAACTTCACCTCTAAGGCACCCCCGGCATCCCTGCCTCCTCTTGACCCTATAAAAGGGCAGGCAGGAGACTCTATGAAAGGGGGCGGACAACGGACAAACAAAAAGCCAGTCACCATCCCACCATAGAAGATCAACATATCAAGCATTCTCCTTTATACTCTCATTTTTTTCTCTCTGAGACCTGGGATCGGCTCCCTCTCTAACAGCCTATAACCCCTACGCAAGCACTTAGGTGCAAGGAAATACAATACTCCCCCCTCCCCGCTGGACGTAGGGCCTTCTTTTGCCCGAACCAGGATAAATCCCCGTGTACTCTCCTTGCATCACCATCCAAATTAGGGACACGTAGCACTGATTCACTCGTTGGCTTAGAACCCTCGCGAGGCCAGACGTCGACACCTTCATACTCTGATTGGATTGTGTTGATCATCTTGATAGTCTCTTCTTTTTCCTGGCTAGCCTTGTTCTTCCTCCAGCTTCTAGGATTCTTCTTCTTCTCTTTAATCGTCATTGGTTCATCTCTCTTGTATGGCGCATGAGGTCGTGCAGGTGTGTGCAGCATCCGGCTCCTGAATGAGAACTTCTCTTTCTTGTTCTTAATAGTGAAAACAATCTTGGCATGCTTCACATAAACTCATAATTTGTTAGGTCGATGGACAAAGTCGAAGTGCAAGAGAACCATATTCCGTGGCCGCAAGTTATCACTGAGGCACCGGCTAGTCACCCGACAACAACAATGGTGTTTTTTCTGGCTCACGAACCGAATGAGCCACACTTCTAGCTCATTAGGATAATAAGCCGACCCACACATAAGTATGGCGTGACAACATTTGGCAAGAAACCGAACTTGTCCCCTAATAAGTTAAGGAATCTAATTTGTATTCAAAGTTTTTAAAATTGTATAATTAATTATCTCATAGTTGATAACACTACTATAAAAAATTTAGGAGATAAACCCCGTGATTAACAGATACAAGCATTATGTAGTGTCGCCTTTGTAATGGTCAGGAGGGCTCTAGGCAAAAGCTTGCCTCTATCAATCATTTTCTGAGGTAGGGATTCTAAGGGGAAAGACTCTGTGAGTTCACTATTAACAGAGGTATGAGAAGTCTACTAAAACAACCACCTCTTTTAACTGATTAACGGAGATGGACTTCTTAAGATGCCTGCTATCAAGGCTTTGAGAAGTTTTTTTAGATTCAAAACTTTTGAATTTTTTAACTATCTTGTAGATCACCACAAGATCTAAAACTTTGAAGTTGAAACTTTTTTCTTTGAAATCATTTATGGTCTCATAATATTCTATTCAAGATTATGAAATGTTCATACAAAGAGATGGAATCTTGTTGTGAATGTGTAGTGTAGTGGTAGGAACATGCTATTGATATTTAAGGTAGTGAGTTCAAATCTTATGTCAAACATATTTTAAAAAAAGGATTTTCATTGTTTTTAAAAAATTCCCATTTCTCGATTTATGTCAAACATATTTTTAAAAAATTAGGATTTGTGACATCAATTTTTTTTGGATTTGCATGCGTACTGGATGGGAGAGGGGCTGTCAAGTCATGGGCTTATATGCTTTGTATACGGATTGTAAGAGAATTTGTGGGGTGAGGAAACACGAAAGATTGATTGCTCGGCTGGTTATTGGGACACAAGGCGTTGGCTTGGTGGGAGGTTCCAGGTTTGAATCGAAAATGCTATTGTTTTTGTCATAATTAACATTTGATTTTTAGGAGGCATGGCTGGATGAGTACTGGACGGGAGGAAGTATTTGCCAGATCACTTTGTGAGAATACAGATTACTTTGCCTACAGCAACGGATGATGCTTCAAACACATTAGACCTTGCAATGAATAAATTATGTCTTGCCATATATCCGTTGCTAAATGGGGGTTTCTCTTGCAGTGGAGGTGCATAGGAATGGTCGGCCTAAAATGATCGGTGATTTCTCATCTCCTCCTATGTCCACAACCACAAAGTCTACAGGAATATATGGTTGTCCTACTCTGATGATAGCATCTTCAAGAACTCCCTCAGGGTAGCACAGTGTCTAATCTACAAGCTGCAAACGCATATTTGTGTATAACAAATGATCTCCTAAAATCTTATCATAAATTACATTGGGCATGATGTTGACACTTGTGCCGAAATCGCAAATAGCTTCCTAAAAAATGTGACATCCTATGGAGATAGGAATGACTGGTCTCCCTGGATCACCTTTCTTGTTGGGAAGCGTGTAATCAATCCACTTCACTTCTAGTGGTTCGATGTAATAATTGGCTGCATTGTAAATATCGATAAGATTTGTAGTTTTTAAATCTTCCGGCTGGCCCGAAATCTTATCTTTTTCCAATGGAGAAACAGTAGCTGCTAGCTGAGCTAATTGTGATTATATCATTTTATTAAAGTTGTACAGATTCTTAATGGCAGAAGCAAAGACATCTATTCTAGTGCTTATAGTTTCTAAAGTTTTATCAGTAGAAGCTATCTTTCTAGTCATTTGATCTAACAATCTAGATTGACTAGCAATTACATCTCTTAAAGGTGGTTGAATTGAAGCATTGTAATTATTATCTTGAAAGTTACCTTGATAGTTACCCTGGTAGTTTAGCCTCTGTTGCTGATTTCATCCTTGATTTTACTGAGGATGATAGTTGTTATTATTGTTGATGTAGTTCACATCCTCTTGAAGTTCAGGACAGTTGCTCCCTGAATGCCCAGTGTCTCTACATTCTTCACAAGTCATGCAGGAATCATGAATGTGCATGACTTCTTTCATCTTACCCATTTGATCTTCGAGCCTCTTGATCAGCAGATCTATCTTGGCAGTCAGCATATCTGCCTCTTTGAGTTGATGCATACCTCCTTCTCTCTTATGAGGTTGAACATGTTCTTCATTCTAGCTCTGACTGAAAGCCATCTTCTTAACAAGTGATGTTGCATCTGCGAGGTTGAGTGGCAAGAATGCACCTCCAGCAGCAGCATCAACGGTCTCACGGGTGCTAGTGTTTAGCCTATGATAGAAAGTCTACAGTAATATCCAATTCTCCATCCCATGATGAGGACATTCTGTAATGTAATCTTGAAAGCGTTTCCAAGCTTCGAAAATTGGTTCATCATGTTGTTGTTGAAAGCTTAAAATTTTCCCACGAAGAGCATTGGTCTTGCCTGCGGGAAAGAACTTGGCTAGTAAAGCAGTTGAGCAGATATTCCATGTAGCGTGTTGCTGTAATAGAACCAACCAATTATACGAAATTAAGTAAGAAAATCACCCGCTAAAGCAGATAATTTAGCAAACTTAAGCCCATATAACCCGGTAGTCCGTGAAACCATGAAGGGTTTCAAACCAACCAACATACAAAGAAAGATTGTACAAGTTTAGCAGCCACAGTCACATATTACATAAAGTTCGCAACATCATTGAAATACATCGGAGTTTAAAACATAAAGTTATTACAAACTAAGTTCATAATAAAGTAGAGGAAGCAAATAGTTTTAAAACCATACACACACATTTAGTTCAGATACAGTGTCAGGAGATAGTCATGTCCAACAAAAGCATCAGGTAAGACATACGGAGCGACCATGCCCTTGGTCGTAGTTGTCGCTCATCGCAGGGTACAAGCAGTTGATGCCATAACCGTAGTACATCTGACCATCTACAACAACAATGAGAACAATGCCTTGAGTACGAGAAAATTGTAACAGAACCAACCAATTATACGAGATTAAGTAAGAAAATCATCCACCGAGCAGACGATTTAGCAAACTTAAGCCCGTATAACCCGGTAGTCCGTGAAATCACGACGGATTTCAAACCAACTTGCATACCAGCCAAGATCGTAATAAGTTCAGCGGTCACCATCACAAGTTACATAAAAGTTTACATCACAATTACATTAGAGTTTAAACATAGTTATTACAAACCAGTTTTAAAAGAAAGTAGCGGAAGCATTTAGTTCAAATCACACACGCACACAGAGTTCAAAATACAGTGCCAGTTCCGGATCATCTTCCATCAAAAGCATCAGACGAGCTGTAGTGAATGACCATTGCCCATGGTCCTAAGCTTCTCCCATTACAGGATAAAGGCAGTTGATACAGTAGCCGTAATACATCTGCCCATCTACAACAAGTGGGAACAAAGCCCTGAGTATGAGAAGGTACTCAGCTAGACTTACCCGACATAACCAAAAATAAAAGACACCAAGGAATCATGATAGGCTTTCTGGTAGGGTAGCTGACTCATTTGCAAAAAAAGGCATTTTTAGTGTTTAGAGAATCTTTACAAAAGCTTTGCATCAAGTTAAATCTTTATTAACCTGTCAACTACATTTGCACCTGTACTAGAGTAACATGTAATTAAACAGGTAATGATACCCAATGATCACTAACAACTTCCATCATGTCATATTTCATATAACTGTCCAAGTGTTCCATCAATATTACTACGATGAAGTAGCTCAAGTCAAGTGCTCACTATCCAGTGAACGATGGCGATTCGAATCGATTATTAACCAGCTAGTAATTTATTCCTCACACAAACCTCACTCACCCGCTAAAGTGAGGTGTTGGTCACCGAGTCAACCATTCAGGTAAAGTCGCGAGCTTGCCAGGAACCACATGTACCCGGGAGCCGCCCGACTGCTCTTTGGCCTTATCATCGCACCCCCGTATCCTGCCACTACTACTCCGGTACAGTGCGTTGCGGGCAATCCACTCGGCCCGAATAATCTCCCAGCTTCGCGGTCGGAAGGTACTTTATCCGGCCAGCTAAATGTGAGGCATGCGTTCAACATGACCCGAGGTCCAACAACGGTCGGTCCTTAATCGACACAGACGGAAAACACTACAGTCCAAAACCCTACAAGTTTTCGTCCGGTCTCAATTTCACATTAACACTTAGTTATTTCCTGACGACATCTTTTCTCAAGCAGATCCAGGTAAACACCTATAGCCCGCAGGTGATAGGAAATCACCCGACTTCTACCGGTCTAAGCAAGCTAAGCAATTACTTGACTGCGGATAACAGGGTGACAAGGATAGGGTAAAACGGAGTAAACAAGGTATAATGAAGTAACGGTTGCAAACAACTCCTAAACATAATGCAGCAGTTAAAGTAAAGCATTCATAAAACATTTGCAAACCGGGGAGAGAAATGCTCCGGGGCTTGCCTCTCTTGAAAGAGCTCGGACGGTGGTCTGGGCACTCTGGAAGATCCTCACCAACCTCCTCGTCGGCTTCGGGCACTTCCTGCTCCTCGGGCTGCTCTTCCAGCTCCTCGGAAACTGCTATCGGCGTTACTTCATATGATCCTGTATGATGCAATCGTATAAGTGCTTATGCCTAGATGCATTGCGGAAATGACATGTAATGGTCATGATTAATGAAATGTAGATAATTAGGTAGTCAACATCCAAGAATACAGACTACAAGCATATGTCATCTACTGCATTCTCTTCAACTACTACCATGCTAAGCCAGCACATTTTATTAAATGCTTCAAAGATATACCAAAGCAAAATCATATTCACTAGTCATGCATTAACAAGGTTAAATAAAACCCCAATTGCAACTAGGTTTGAACAGCAACACCTATTTTAGTAGCATAGAAAAATCTGAGAAAATTACAGTAGCTTTCTATCATCTAATCTAGCATACCACAAACATTTCATTGCATTTGGATTACTAGAATTGCCTACACAAAAATAACAAGCTAGGACCTAAAAATGAGCATAAAAATACTTTATACTATGAAAAGTATCAAACAACAGATTTAACATTTTTCCTTCATTCTACACAATAAACAATCACTATAGAAAAATTATTACATGCATGTTTTATTCATATTTTTTCTCTTTAGCAAAAATAACAATTATTAACAATATTAAACACTTGTACTACAACTCAAGATTTTTCCACAGAACATGCATGGCATATATTTTTCCTAGAAAGTACATCACAAAAGAAAATTATAGCAAGTGGAACCATATTTTTCTGAGCTTTCTGTGATTTACTACATATTTAACAAGAAAATAGCAGTTTCATTGATTAAATAAAAACCCTACAGAAAAGTATTTAAATCTTGACATGCAATATTTTTCTCAAGTAGATCTGATGATAAGGAACCTAGAAAAATTTATTTGAACAGATTTGGAGCAAATTTGAGTAGTCAAACATTTTCCAAACCCTTTTCATTTTCAAATAATAAAAGAAAAACGAAAACTCATTTTTCTTATTGCTAACGGGCCGGCCCAGCGGGATCAACCGGCCGGCTACGGTTTTTTGGCCCATACGCGCGTGCGGGAAGGCAGGCGCGCCGCCCGGCTTGGGCTGCGGCCCAAGGCCTTTTGGCCTGGCTCGGCTGAGGCAGAGGCCATGCCGGCGCTGCGACGTTGCGGCGGCGCGGCTCGGCCACGAGGCCGGCGTGAAAGGTCTTGATGGCTAGAGGGGGATGAATAGTCTTATAAAATTTTCTACAAAGACAAGCTAAACAAGTTTATCAATATAACAAGTAGCGAGATGCGAGTTTTGCTTAGCCTACAGTGTGTTTGCAAGCCACCTATCCAATTCACAATTCTAATATATATGCACTCAACCGCACAAGACAAACCGAGAAGGTAACTACAAAAACAACTAGCAAGCTACACAAAAGAGCTACTCTAGTAAAGCTAACTAGCTAGCAAAGATAACTAAGAAGGTAATGCGAAGTTGAGTTAGGAGAGTTTCACCGAGGGGCGAAGTATTGAGCCAACCAATATGATCAACAATAAATACCAAGATAACCGAACACCGGGATCAATCAATCACAATATGAAAGTGATGACACGAAGATTTATCCCGAGGTTCACGTGCTTGCCGGCACGCTAGTCCCCGTTGTGTCCCTCTTCACCACGTGGTTCTGTGGCTAACCGGTCTCACACCGAGCCTCTCAAAAGGCGCCATAAGAACCTACCAAATGGCAAAAGGTTGTAATGACACGAGCAATTCACTAACGTTGCCTTTGGCGCTTCGCCGAGGTAGGCACAAACCCCTCACAATCATCAGAGGTGGCCAAGAACAATCACCAACTCTTGCCAACGCCTCCAAGTTGCTCCAAGCCGTCTAGGTGGCGGCAACCACCAAGAGAAACAAGAATCCCGTAGCAAATCAACCACCAAGTGCCAACTAGATGCTATCTCACAATGCAAATGCACTTGGATCACTCAATCTCACTTCGAATATGCAAAGAAGCAAGAGAGATAAGTGGGAAGGGAGTTGCTTAGCTCAAAGTGCTCACAAGTATGTCAAATGTTCGAGAGCAAGAGCCTTGAGCTGGCCAACGAGTATTTATAGACGTACCCCTTTGAATAGAGCCGTTAGAAATTTAAACAGCCGAAATCGTGCTGACCGGACGCGCTGGTCCAACTGACCGGACGCGCCGGTCGCACAATGGCTAAGTCGCGAAGCACTAACCGGACGCGCTGGTCCGACTGACCGGATGCGCCAGTCGCCCAACGGCTAACTGCGAAGCAACGACCGGACGCGCTCATCGCGCAGACCGGACGCGCTGGAAATGACCGGACGCGCTGGTCCCGTGAGTGACCGGACGCGCTGGTCGCCTAAGCAGCGCTCAATGGAACAACGACTGGACGCGCTGAAGAAAATGACTAGACACCATAGTGCCCGCGTCCGGTTAGAGTCCAGTATGCTCCCTGAACGACCGGACGCGTCCGATCGACTGTGATCAGACGCGCTTCGTGTCCGATCATCAAACTAAAAACCACGCAGACACTGAACACTGACCGAACGCGTCCGGTCATGCAAAGACCGCGTCCGGTCACCTCTGTGACCTCCGTTCGCCTCCGTTTCTTTTCCGGACTTCCGGCGTAGTGGAAAATAGTCGTTTCAACTTCTCGAAAACGCCTGAATCCTGCCTCGCAAGCTCGGCGGGAGGAAGAGAGGACCCCAAACCCTCTCTACCGCTCAAACTCCACCGCCTTCGCAAACGTGCTAACACCACTAAGTGATCTTTGTCATGTGTGAGTGTGTTAGCATTTTCACAATCATTTTTCGAGGCATTATTAGTTCTATCCAAATGCATATGATCATGAAATGCACATCTAGAGGCACTTAGGAGTTTAATAGCCGCGTCATTCCCCTCTTTATAGTACGGCTATCTATCCTATAATATAACCACACCCACTAGGTGTCTTGGTTACTAAAACACAACCCTTAAGCATATACCTTTGCCTTGATCACATAGGGTAGCGTCCAAATCCAAGTGTGGCCATCATGATCACCATGTCCATCTTGCCACCAACCTTGGAATGTACTAATCCTCATATACTACATACAACTTAGGCATAGGATTAGTACTTAGGCATTGTCACTAATTACCAACACCAAACATAGGACTTTCACGGCAGCCATCTCCGGCCGTGACAAGGCAAGCTAGCGGGCGCATGCGGTTCGCGAGAAGATGGCGAAGGCGGGAGGGTAGCTAGGTGGGGCTAGAGAAGAGAAGGAAGGTGTCTTCCATGGTGGCCAAGCACGGCGGCGCCATGGTCGACGGTGGCGGGGCTTGAGACGGCTCTACCTGAGCTCAGCAGTCGATGCAAACGCGAGCACAACTTGAAGGAGAGCGAGGCGGAGCTACGGGTGCGTGATTTCTGGCCGAGGTGGAGGAGCCGCAGCGGATTTCATCGGCGGGTGCGGTGGCGCGACGAGAGGCAGAGCGAGTGCGCGCGGTGCTTGCGGAGAGAAGAAGCAGCGCGGGAGTGAGCCAGCGAGCGCACCGGCTTCGGCAGGTCTAGGCGGGCGCGTGGGCGCAGGTGTAGGCCGGCTACGATGCGCGGCGGTGTCGACGGCGCATGGCCGCCACGCGGCGGGCAAGCTCTGCCGCGGTCGGGCGCGACGCGTCAGCGGGCAGGCGCGCGCGGAGGCAGGCCAGGCGCGGCGCTGGGCTGGGCTAGGCCAAGGCGTGGCGCGCGGCGTGGCGGGAGGCTGGCTGGGCCGGCTTCGGCCGTGGGCCGAAAAGGAGGCGACGACCCGGGAAAGCTGAGAATTGATTTTCTTTTCTAAATAAATTCCAGATTTTATAATTTGATTCAAATTCAAATTTTGAAGATGAAAAAGACATTTTCACAAATTTCCCTCGAAACAAAAGTTGTTCAAAATTTTATTCTCTACAACTTTCATTTAAGACACTTTTCAAAATTCTAAACAGATTTTGAATTAGGGATTTAAAGTCAAATTTTTAAATGAAACTCAATTTTCTGAAATATTTTTAGAAGCAAAATTTGGGAAGATTTTGAATACAAAACTTGCTCCAAAAATCATGCTAATTATTTCTAAGTTATTTAAAGTTATAGCTCCACAAATTTTTACCACTTTTAGCTAGGATTTTTACCAAACTCAGAGCTCAAACATGTTTATCACAGTTTAAATAAATTCTAACTTAATTTACATGTGATGATGATCATGCATAAAATGCAAATGCTCATGATTTAGGATGTGAATGCATGCTTAACACCTAGAGGTGTTACAGCCTTCCCCCCTTATAAGAATCTCGTCCTGAGATTTTGGTTTACGAACCATTTGTTATAAAAATCCTCATAAGCTTTTTGTAGATATTCACCCGTTTCCTAAGTTACATCTCCTTTATCATGATGACTCCACTGTATCTTATATGTTTTCACCACACTGTTCCGAGTAACTCTTTCTTTAGAGTCCAATACTTGAACCGATTGCTCATGATATACCAAATCTGACTTGAGTTTTATGCCTTGAGGTTCAATTCTTTCCTCTAGAACACGCAAACACTTCTTGAGATACGATACATGAAAAACTGGGAATATAGCACCCATTGTCTTAGGTAACTCTAACTTATAAGCGACTGGGCCTTTTCTTTCCAAGATCTTATATGGTCCCACAAATCTGGCTGCAAGCTTTCTGCGTACTCCAAACCGTTTCTTCTTCATTGGCGTGACTTTCAGATAAACATAGTCACCAACCTCGAACATAAGCGGTCTCCTTCTTCGATCTGCATAGCTTTTCTGACGTGATTGAGCGGCTTTCAAATTTTGCTAAATAATATGAACTTTCTTCTTAGCTTCTTCTATGAAGTCAATACCGTAGTATCTTCTTTCTCCTGGCTCAATCCAGTTAAGTGGTGTTCTACACTTTCTGCCATACAAAGCTTTAAATGGTGCCATCTTGATACTTTCTTGATAACTATTATTGTAAGCGAACTCCACTAAAGGTAACCATGACTCCCATGAACCTCTAGAAGATAACAAACAGGCTCTCAACGTATCTTCTAGAACAGCATTAACTCTTTCGGTCTGACCATCTGTTTGAGGATGATAAGCAGTGCTACGAATTAAACTCGTCCCCAAACCTTTATGCAAGTGCTCCCAAAAGTAAGCAGTGAATTGTGACCCTCTGTCAGACACGATATTCTTCAGTATGCCATGTAATCTCACAATCTCAGCAATATACTTCTCGGCATATTGAGGTGGCCTATAAGCTGTCTTGACAGGTAAAAAGTGAGCTGTCTTTGTAAGACGATCCATAATTATCCAAATCGAATCATGTCCTTTTTGAGTAGTGGGCAAACCTGTGATAAAATCCATACTTATATCATCCCACTTCCAACTGGGTACAGACAAAGGTTGCAACAATCCGGCAGGTCTCATATGAATAGCCTTTACCCTGCAACATGTGTCACATCTGGCTACATACGCTACAATCTCTTTCTTTATCTTGGTCCACCAAAAACGAGATCTTAGTTCTTGGTACATTTTGCTACTTCCAGGATGGATAGATAACTTTAAAAGGTGAGCCTCATCCATAAGTTTATTCTTAAGCTCTCCATCTTTAGGAACAACAAGACGGTCATCAAACCATAACACGTCATGTTCATCCAATCTAAAGTGCTTGGATGGTTCTTCTTTAATCTTTTCTTTGATATGGAATATCCCTATGTCGATTTTCTGACCTTCTATTATCTTACTTTCCAAAGAACAACTAATCTGAATACTGTGTAACACTGCAGGATGCAGTAGATCAAAACCATCTTCGAGCAAAGGTTGCACATTCAGGCAATGTGACTTTGTACTCAAAGCATCTGCCACCACATTGGCCTTTCCAGGATGATATTGCACATTCAAATTGTAATCTTTGATCAATTCTAACCATCTTCGCTATCTCATGTTCAATTCAGGTTGGGTGAAGATGTACTTGAGACTCTTGTGATCGATGAAGATATTGCACACATTACCAAGTAAGTAATGTCTCCAAATTTTTAAGGCATGCACTACGGTAGCAAGTTCAAGATCATGCGTCGGATAGTTGATCTCATGCTTTCTCAACTGATGGGAGGCATAAGCAATGACTCTTCCTTCTTGTATAAGAACATAGCCTAATCCTGTTTTTGATGTGTCGCAAAACACATCAAAAGGTTTCTCAATGTCCGGTTGCGCTAGAACTAGAGCAGCGGTCAACAGTTTCTGCAAGGTGTGGAAAGCTATCTTACACTCCTCTGTCCATACAAATTTATGATCTTTCTATAGCAGACTTGTCATTGGTTTGGCAATCTTCGAGAAATCTGGGATAAAACGACGATAGTAACTAGCTAAACCCAAGAAACTTCTGACTTCCGAAACTGTGATTGGTGTCTTCCAATCCATAACCTCTTGCACTTTACTCGGATCTACAGATACTCCATTCTCTAACAGAATGTGACCAAGGAAAGGAACTTTCTTTAACCAAAATTCGCACTTGCTAAACTTAGCATACAACTTATGATCTCTCAGTCTGGTTAAGACAATTCTCAGATGCTCTTCATGATCTTTCTCATTCTCAGAGTATACGAGAATATCATCAATGAACACAACCACAAACTTGTCCAACTCCGGCATGAAAACTATATTCATCAGATACATAAAGTATGCAGGAGCATTTGTTAAACCAAAGGACATAACAAGATACTCATACAACCTGTATCTGGTAGAAAAGGCGGTTTTCGGTATATCTTGTGGTCTAATCTTTATCTGATGATAACCTGATCTTAAATCTATTTTGGAGAACACTGTGGCTTTGGCTAACTGATCGAACAAAACATCAATGTGAGGTAAGGGATACTTATTCTTGATAGTTACAGCATTAAGAGGCCTATAATCCACACACATTCTCAAAGTACCCTCTTTCTTTTTCTTCACAAATAAGGCAGGACATCCCCATTCAGACTTACTTGGCCGGATAAACCCCTTGTTCAACAACTCCTCTAGTTGCTTCTTTAACTCAGCTAACTCATCCGGAGGCATCCTATAAGGTCTCCTTGAAATTGGAGCTGTCCCGGGGATCAACTCAATTCCAAACTCCACATCTCTATCTGGTAGAAGACCAGGTAACTCATCTAGAAACACATCTAGAAACTCACACACGACCAGAATCTGATGAATCAGAATGACTTCTAGAGCACATGTCACACTCACAAGGTCTATTCTTTTGGGCAATGGTACCTGAAAAGTACCCTCTCCCTAGGGATCCTTCAGGGTAAGTACCCGACTTCCTATATCTATAACTGCTCCCCATTCTTTCATCCAATTCATCCCTATGATGACATCCAGAACTAGTCCAGGCATAACTATCAGGTTAACTCGAAACTTTCGACTACCTAACTCAAGGGTTGCCCCTCTAACCATCTGATTGGTTAAAACATCAGCCCCTGCTGAACTTATACGGTAACCATAACTTAAGTATGTGCATAGTTGTTCATGTTTTCGTGCAAATGCTTGACTCATGAAAGAATGCGATGATCCAGAATCAAATAGAACAACTGCAGGGTTTTGGTTAATAGGAAACTTACCAGCAGTTACGGGCTCTCCCTCAGGAATCTCTTCCATAGTGGTGTGGTGCACTCGAGCATTATAAGTCTGTTGCTTCTTTCGGGGTGGATAAGGGTAGAACTTGGAAAAGTGGCCTGGCTGATCACAGTTATATCAAGGTCCCTTTACTGTACCAGCAGATCCGATAGCTCCCTTTGAGTTATCTTGTCCCGCAGTTGCGGTTGTCCTTGCTGGCGGCACTGCCATCTTGTACGTCTTTGTAGTTCTAGGTCTTATGCTGCGGTGGCCTAAACCTTGGACCAGGTGCAGACGGACGATAGGTCGAACGATTAGCAGTGATAACTCTGGACTATGACGGTCCTGACTCAAAGGATCTCTTACGAGTTTTGGATGCTATGTACGCGTTGTTGTTCTTTTCTTGTTTCAGACAATCACTGATGAAGTCATTGAATCTGGCGCGGGTATTGGTACCCACATGCTTCATCATCTTCGGACCTAACCCTCTCTTGAAGCTAGCAATTTTCTTAGCATCTGTGTCAACCATGTCGGGAGCATAACGACACAAGTTGTTGAAGGCATGCAAATACTGTGTTACGATTTTGGTGCCCTGATTTAAAGCTAAGAACTCTCCCAATTTCATCTCAACTAGCCCTGATGGAATATAAACTCCACGGAAGGCTTCGGTGAACTCTCTCCACGAGATCTGAGCATTTGGAGGGAAGGTGGTGCGGTGATGCTTCCACCACATCCCTGCTAGTCCTTGTAACTGATGTACAGCATACTCTGTCTTTAGTACTTCTGTCAGTCTTAACACATGGAACTTATCTTCCATAGTGTTAATCCATTCTTCAGCGTCAAGTGGCTCGGTTGCTTCCTTGAAAATTGGCGGCCTAGTGTCCATGAAATCCTTGAAATTGCTGTACTAATTCACTCTATTGCCACTACCTTGGTTGTTACCACGTTGCACGTTGTTGGCAATGGTACGCAGAAAATCTTCCATATTCTTCTGTGACTGCTCGGCATTGCGCTGACTTCCCAGAAACTGTGCAAAGAACACCTCTACAGTGAGCGGTGGAGGAGGCAACAAATGCAGCTCTGGGTGTGGCTCATTATGGTTGGCATTGTTAGCACCACTCCCACCTGCCCCGGCACCATTTCCACTAGTTTCAGCAGCCTCATACGTGGCGCGTCGAGTGTTTGTCATCTGCATTTTTTAGCAACAAGTAATGATTAAGCGAAGTTGTAGTAATTTGAGTGAATAAAAAATTATGTCATACTGAATTCATTGGAGAGAACAAAGTCATACAATAAAACAGAGGCACAATAATCGCATTCCAATTAAAACAACACCACTAATTAAATTACTTCAAATGCAAACATCGCGTCCAATACAACCACGTTGCCAGCATACACACACTGGACTTTATGCGTTTAGGTATCGCATGAACAACCAAGATCCAACATTCCACCAAGTCTCAAGGTTCAAACGAGATACATCAAGATACATGAAATCAAAAGAAGGTCATCGTGACAGGGCCTATGAACTAACACAAAGCAACTAGCCTACTCCTCGGGGCCATCGTCGGGGTCAGAGACGTCACCATTGCTACCATAAGTAGCAACGTTGTCATCAACAGGTGCGGCTACGGGCTCGTCCTCGTCGTCATCGACGTCCATACCGGCAGCTTCTGGAGGAGCATACGGGCCAATCCCGTTGTAGAGCGCATGAAACTTCTCATGCAAGTTGACATTGTACTCCTCTAGCTCCTCGACCCTCTGCCTTAGGAGGTTCCTCTCATTCCAGGCTTCATTCCTTTCCTGAACCACCTGTCCAATCATGCGGTCTGCATTATTGTTGGCCTGAGTCAACGTATGCACCCGCTGTAGAGAACTATCACCTCTCTCTAGAGCCTAGTCTCGCTGCAAGCTCATGTCAGCCAACTGCTCCTGCAAACTAGCGATAGCACGTGCCTGCTTCTTCTTTTGTTTTCTTGCTTTGAGCCGATCATCACCACGCAAACCAGTCAAAGTCCAATAGGTGCACTCCAGACTCTGGTATGCTCTGATAGCTACATACATCGCACTCATAGCGTGGTTGTCGCTAGCATGTCCTTCGCTTGGGCCTCTGACTAAAGCACTTCCTTGCGGTTGCACCCAAATAGCATCACGAGGATCATCTCTCGGAAAAGTGCCAGCCAAGGCTGCTGCCAGCTCGTTGGGAAATCTGCTCATTATGTCATGGATGACACGGAAAGCTGCTCCCTCTGCACCCTCAACCGGAGTGCGTCCTTCAAACTCCAAGTGCCAACCATCCCACTCTGGAGCATCACCAAGAGCAGGGATAGTGATCTCCACTACTGTCAGTCCATCCTCTGCCAACTGGTTCTCACTCCAAGAGTACACCGGCTCCTGACCCTCTAGGTACCCCACATCATGGAGCACTCTCCAAAGCAAAGTTGGCATGCCAAACTCGCTCAGAAAGGTGTCCGTGTTGCGACGCTCCCACGGGGCCAACTGGTATCAGGGTGCTCTTCCACCTGTGGACTTGTGGGCAGTCTGCTTCGTGCGGGCCATCTGTACCAAAAGTTTCGATTACCCGGTGAGGACATATTTTTAAGTTGGTACAATTTTTATCGAAAGGGGATAATCAATTTATAAGGGGAGGAATGCATGGCATGAATGAAATGCACAAGCAACATGATGCATGCACATTTCTTACGTTCTCCCAAACTTAAGAAATAATTAATATCTATCAATGAATTCGGTGGCATACAGGCGATCTCTCATATACGTAACTAATACGTTCTACACGAGAAACGTTGTTATGTACATGCAGAAGATTCATTTCAGCCCAAAACCCCATGCATGCATGAAAGCAGTAAATCTATCTACACGCTCTACATGAATCCCCAGATACGCGTACAACGGTAGTAACCACCCAAAACATTGTCCTATTGACGGCATCGCCTCAACGGACGGAACAACCACACATGCGACACTTTTGTAAAAACATGCGTAAAACATGTAAGTACTCCAGTATCATATAAGCACTCTCCCTAGATCGGTGGTGTATCTGATCATGCTCTCACATCTCACACTTACCGAGGCATAGAGACAACAGATCCATACATTACCACTCAAGTAAGTGGCACTCATACAATAGCACGCCGTATGAGCAACGAAAGAGAAATATGGTGCAAGAACCCCCAAGTCAGTACTTAATTAAGCCACCTAGAGTCCTTATTGGGCATAAAGGATATGACCACTAGCACACTCTTAGTTTGTAAATTATGTTTTTCAAACACATTTTTGTTTTAAATACACTTGTGAACAGTAAACATGCTAAACCATGCTCCGATGCCAGTTGTAACAGAACCGACCAATTATACGAGATTAATTAAGAAAATCATCCACCGAGCAGACGATTTAGCAAACTTAAGCCCGTATAACCCGGTAGTCCATGAAATCACGACGGATTTCAAACCAACTTGCATATCAGCCAAGATCATAATAAGTTCAGCGGTCACCATCACAAGTTACATAAAAGTTCGCGTCACAATTACATCGGAGTTTAAACATAGTTATTACAAAACAGTTTCGAAAGAAAGTAGCGAAAGCATTTAGTTCAAATCACACACGCACACAGAGTTCAAAATACAGTGCTAGTTCTGGATCATCTTCCATCAAAAGCATCAGATAAGATGTAGTGAATGACCATTGCCCATGGTCCTAAGCTTCTCCCATTGCAGGATAAAGGCAGTTGATACAGTAGCCGTAATACATCTGCCCATCTGCAATAAGTGGGAATAAAGCCCTGAGTACGAGAAGGTACTCAGCTAGACTTACCCGATAGAACCAAAAATAAAAGACACCAAGGAATCATGACAAGCTTTCTGGTAGGGTAGCTGACTCATTTGCAAAAAAAGGCATTTTTAGTGTTTAGAGAATCTTTACAAAAGCTTTGCATCAAGTTAAATCTTTATTAACCTATCAACTACATTTGCACCTGTACTAGAGTAACATGTAATTAAACAGGTAATGATACCCAATGATCACTAACAACTTCCATCATGTCATATTTCATATAACTGTCCAAGTGTTCCATCAATATTACTATGATAAAGTAGCTCAAGTCAAGTGCTCACTATCCAGTGAACGATGGCGATTTGAATCGATTATTAACCAGCTGGTAATTTATTCCTCACACAAACCTCACTCACCCGCTAAAGTGAAGTGTTGGTCACCGAGTCAACCATTCAGGTAAAGTCGCGAGCTTGCCGGGAACCACATGTACCCAGGGGCCGCCCGACTGCTCTTTGGCCTTATCATCGCGCCCCCATATCCAGCCACTACTACTCTGGTACAGTGCGTTGCGGGCAATACACTCGGCCCGAATAATCTCCCAGCTTCGCGGTTAGAAGGTACTTTATTCGGCTAGCTAAATGTGAGGCATGCGTTCAACATGACCCGAGGTCCAACAACGGTCGGTCCTTAATCGACACAGACGGAAAACACTACAGTCCGAAACCCTGCAAGTTTCCGTCCGGTCTCAATTTCACATTAACACTTAGTTATTTCCTGACGACATCTTTTCTCAAGCAGATCCAGGTAAACACCTATAGCTCGCAGGTGACAGGAAATCACCCGACTTCTACCGGTCTAAGCAAGCTAAGCAATTACTTGACTGTGGATAACTAGGTTTGAACAGCAACACCTACTTTAATAGCATAGAAAAATTTGAGAAAATTACAGTAGCTTTCTATCATCTAATCTAGCATACCACAAAAATTTCATTGCATTTGGATTACTAGAATTGCCTACACAAAAATAACAAGCTAGAACCTAAAAATGAGCATAAAAATACTTTATACTATGAAAAGTATCAAACAACAGATTTAACATTTTTTCTTCATTCTACACAATAAACAATCACTATAGAAAAATTATTACATGCATGTTTTATTCATATTTTTTCTCTTTAGCAAAAATAACAATTATTAACAATATTAAACACTTGTACTACAACTCAAGATTTTTCTACAGAACATGCATGGCATATATTTTTCCTAGAAAGTACATCATAAAAGAAAATTATAGCAAGTGGAGCCATATTTTTCTGAGTTTTCTGTGATTTACTACAAATTTAACAAGAAAACAGCAGTTTCATTGATTAAATAAAAATCCTACAGAAAAGTATTTAAATCTTGACATGCAATATTTTTCTCAAGTAGATCTAATGATAAGGAACCTTGGAAAATTTATTTGAACAGATTTGGAGCAAATTTGAGTAGTCAAACATTTTCCAAACCCTTTTCATTTTCAAATAATAAAAGAAAAACGAAAACTCATTTTTCTTATTGCTAACGGGCCGGCCCAGCGGGATCAACCGGCCGGCTACGGCTTTTCGGCCCGTGCGCGCGCGCGGGAAGGCAGGCGCGTCGCCCGGCTTGGGCTGCGGCCCAAGGCCTTTTGGCCTGGCTCGGCTGAGGCAGAGGCCATGCCGGCGCTGCGACGTTGCAGCGGCGCGGCTCGGCCACGAGGCCGGCGGCCATCTCCGGCCGTGACAAGGCGAGCTAGCGGGCGCATGCGGTTCGCGAGAAGATGGCGAAGGCGGGAGGGTAGCTAGGCGGGGCTGGAGAAGAGAAGGAAGGTGTCTTCCATGGCGGCCGAGCACGACGGCGCCATGGCCGACGCTGGCGGGGCTTGAGACGGCTCTACCTGAGCTCAGCAGTCGGTGCAAACGCGAGTACAACTGGAAGGAGAGCGAGGCGGAGCTACGGGCGCGTGATTGCTGGCCGAGGTGGAGGAGCCGCGGCGGATTTCGTCGGCGGGTGCGGTGGCGCGACGAGAGGCAGAGCGAGTGCGCGCGGTGCTTGCGGAGAGAAGAAGCAGCGCGGGAGTGAGCCAGCGAGCGCACCGGCTTCGGCAGGTCTAGGCGGGCGCGTGGGCGCGGGCGCAAGCCGGCTGCGACGCGCGGCGGCATCGATGGCGCATGGCCGCCACGCGGCGGGCAAGCTCTGTCGCGGTCGGGTGCGGCGCGTCAGCGGGCAGGCGCGCGCGGAGGCAGGCCAGGCGCGGCGCTGGGCTGGGCTAGGCCAAGGCAAGGCGCGTGGCACGGCGGGAGGCTGGCTGGGCCGGCTTCGGCCGTGGGCCGGAAAGGAGGCGACGGCCCGGGAAAGCCAAGAATTGATTTTCTTTTCTAAATAAATTTCGGATTTTATAATTTGATTCAAATTTAAATTTTAAAGATGAAAAAGACATTTTCACAAATTTCCCTCAAAACAAAAGTTGTTCAAAATTTTATTCTCTACAACTTTCATTTAGGACACTTTTCAAAATTCTAAACAGATTTTGAATTAGGGATTTAAAGTCAAATTTTTAAATGAAACTCAATTTTCTGAAATATTTTTAGAAGCAAAATTTGGAAAGATTTTGAATATAAAACTTGCTCCAAAAATCATGCTAATTATTTCTAATTTATTTAAAGTTATAGCTCCACAAATTTTTACCACTTTTACGTAGGATTTTTACCAAACTCAGAGCTCAAACATGTTTATCACAGTTTAAATAAATTCTAACTTAATTTACATATGATGATGATCATGCATGAAATACAAATGCTCATGATTTAGGATGTGAATGCATGTTTAACACCCAGAGGTATTACAAAAATACTCAGCTAGACTTTCTTTTAGAGGACTAGCTGACTCATTTGCGAAAGAGCAATAAGTTAACATAATGAACCATTTAAGTACTTTGCATCATCTTTATTATAACCTATCAATCTAGGTAAGAACTTATGCAATCACTTGATTAAACATTAACATTTAGTTTCCAACTTAGATTTAGCATTTTCAACATCATCCATATAACCATCAGTGTTCCATCATCATTACTACGATGTCGTAACTCGAGTCAAGTGCTCACTATCTATGAGCGATGGCGATTCGAATCGATTCCTAACCAGCTGGTGATTTATTCCTTATACAAACCACACTCACCGATCAAGTGAACTATAAATCACCAATGACACTATCCAGGTAAACGTCATGGGATAACAATCATGGACCGTAATACCTAGGGGCCTCCTGCCTGCTAGGAATCAGGACTCAGCCTGCCCTTGGGCTCACTCTTCATGCTCCCGTCATACCTCCTTCGGCATCAGTCTACCAGTCTGAGTTTATCCTGGCCAGAATAGTGTCACTTGCTTCGCAGTCGAAAGGCACATTATTCGGCCAGCTAAATGTGAGGCATGCGTTCAACATGACAAGAGGGACCAGCAATGATCGGTCCTTAACCGACATAGACGGAAAACTAACAGCACCCCAAAACCCTATCTGGTTGCCTTCAATTTTTCTGTCTGGTCTCCAATTATCTATCAACACATGATTATTTCCTAGAATATCATCCATTTCATAGCTAAAGTATTCTAGTAACCACCTATATTTGCATGTGACAGAAAATCACCGATCGCTACAGGTCTAAGCAGGGCTAAGCAGTTATTTGATCCTGAATCTAACAGGATAAGAATATAATAAGATAGGCAAGGATAGTAATAAATGCATCAGTGGTTTTACTCAACTCCTATAACTTAATGCAACAATATATAAACACATATATAAAAGATTACTTTTATAAAGTAGGAGATTTAGAATGCTCCGGGGCTTGCCTCACTCAAAGGAACTCGGACGATGGTCTGGACACTCTTGCAGTTCTTCAACGACGTCCTCTTCGGCCTGCACCTCCTGTGCGGGCTCTTCCTGCAGGACTTCCTCGACTGCTTTCGGCTCAGCTGCTACTGATTTCTCCTGCGATCCTGTTATGATGCATAGGTGTAAGTGATTATGCAAGTGGTGCATCAGATGAGATGACATATGATGATCGTGATTTCATGCAATGTAGATGAACACGCTTAGCTTAATTGGATAGAATAGATGAATAATTCCTCTACTAGGTAGTCAACATCATCTAAGAATATGTACCACAAGTACATGTCATCTACTGTATTCTCTTCTACTACTAACCTCTGTTAGCTACCGCTAACTACCATAAAGCCATAACACAAATGCTACTACACTTCACCAACAAAACTACACTAACATGCCAAGTCACACCAGCAAGTCAAAATACTTCAAAGATACACCAAAATATGCCCAATAAACTAATCACGCAAAAAGAATTCAATTTTTATTCCAATTTAATCTAGGGCTACAACATCAACATATATTTCTAGTTTTCATAAAAATCTAATAAAATTACAGTAGCCTTATCATACTATAAGTAGCCTACCACAAAATTTTCATGGCATTTAGATAACTAAAACAACCTACACAAAAATGACAAGCTATGATGGATAAATGAGCATGAAAATACTTTGTACGATGAAAAGTATCAAACAATAGATTTAGTATTTTTCCCATGATCTACATAGTCTACAAACATTGTACAAAAAGTTTCACATACATGTTTTATACATATTTTTAGCTCTATCAATTTTATAAGAAATAGTAAATAAATGCACCAAAAATAGATAGACATATTTTCCTACAGAACATACTGGTCATACATTTTTCATGGAAAGTACAACTTATGAATAGAGTAACAAAATTAGAATCATATTTTTCTGATGTATATTCTATTTATTATACATTTTCTAAGATAATAGCATTTACAAGGATTAAATAAATCTATACATAAAAATATCACCAAATCAATATGCAATATTTATAAACTATAGATCCACTCATAAGAAGTCTATCAAAATTTGTTTCATCCAATTTGGAGCTATTTTGACGAAGATATGAATTTTTGAAGCATTTAAACATTTTCTAAAAACCATTTCTTAAATCCCCTTTCCAAAACAGCCCACTAAAATATTAGGTGCACCCCGCTGCTTCACCCCAACTCCACCTAGAGGGACAGACAGGCTGGGCCCGTGGGTCAACCGGCCCCAGTGGTCAGCCGGACCCGAGGCGGGCTCGCCATTGACCGGTGACAACTCGTCGCCGACGAGGCTTGCGGCCACATGGTCACCACCTACACGCTCTATGTGATGACCCGCACCCGGTGTGCTAGAGAACGGAGCCATTGGCTCACCAGCGCAAGCTCGTCGGCGGCCATGGCAAGCGGTGGCGCATGCATGGTGGCGGAGGTGCCATTTTCGGCTAAGGCAAAGCGAATAGAGGTGCGCAGCGGCTCCGCGGTATCAAGGCGGATGCAAGAAGATAAAAAGGGGAGGAAAAAGGGGAGCAGAGGAGGTCCGGCCATGCACAGGCAGTGCATGGAGGCCATGGCGCCGTGGCGGAGGAAACGCCTAATTGGCCTATAGCTTTCGACGACGGTGGCGGCTAGTGCGAGCAAGCGGTGGAGCGGAGGGAGGCGGAGCGTGAAGCGTGGGCAATCGAAGAATGGCGCACGGTGGAGAGGGCACGACGCCGGCGGGAGGGGCACGGCGGTGCCCGGCTGCTGCTTGCTCTGGCGAATGGAGGAGGAGGAGAAATGAGAGGGAGCAGCGAAGGCAGACGCGCGAGGCGGGGTTAGGTGAGACAAGAAGGACGCGAGGGCCATCGGACGGCTAGGTGCTCGCCATCGCCGGCGCATGGCGTCCATGCGGCGGCGACCCTCTGCCGCGGTCAGGGCGCGGGCGCGCTGCGCGCGGGAGAGGGAGGCGGGGTGCGGGCGTGGCGTGGAGGCGGCCAGGCCGGCTTGTAGACGTGGGCCGAAAGTGGGGTGCCGGTCGCTTATGCGAAACAATTTTTTTCTTTTTATTTTTCACATTCAAATTTACATAAAAAGCCCCAAACTTCAAATTTCAACAGGAAAAAGGCATTTTCACAGGATGGTCCAAAAATAAAAGTTGTTTAGAATTTTGAACTCTACAACTTTGCTTGAAGATGCATTTTGAAATTCCAAATAGATTTTGAAATAGGGATTTAAAGTATATTTTAAGTCAAAAACCCATTTTTCTATATTGTTTTTAAAAGCAAAGTTTGAGAAACTTTTGAATACAAAACTTGCTCCAAAATGTTTGCTAAACATTTATAAGTTGTCTAATCACTCAAACAAACATTTACCAAGCATAACAAGCATCAAACTAGCCTTAATCTAGTGAAAAACAGGTAGTGCAACATCTATGTTTCATGCACATGTTTCATATGTTTCAAGCTTCTATATTACATGTGATGCTTATGAATGCATAATGATGATTATGCTAATGATTTGCAAATGCTAATGCATGCTTAACACCTAGGGTGTTACAGTTTCTCTCTATTTGCATAGAACCACTGCTTAGCTTTCTTCAATAGTGAAAATAGGAAAAGACGGAGTAAAATAGCATCTTTAGGTACTCCCTTGATAGTGAAGGTGCTGCAGATCTCTAAAAAGTGTTGTAAATGTGCACTTGCATCTTTATGAGCCTTTCTACAAAACTGATTAGCTTGCACCATAGTGATGAGTGCGGCACAAGGGTGGGGCCGATCGGCCCCACCTGGCGGCGTCTCGTCCTCCCGTTCGTTCCCATGGCTTCTGGTGTCTTCTATAGTCTTCTAGTGTATCCTTCATCACGATCAAGTTTCATCCTTTTTCTCAATTAGGTCCCGCTTCCTACATTTTCTGGAATAATCCTATAGAAAATAGTGATTCACCAAAACTCATGAAATTTATCATTTTAAACCCTAGACCTATGTATATTCTTGTACTTGAACCATTTCTCTTGTTTATTCACATATAAAATGTTGACGTTATCCACCATCAACAACAGGGGCGGAGGACCACTTCATAAAACTAGGTGAACTTACGTAGGAGAGGGAACCCAAATCAGATTCTAGAAGGATACCTGATTCAGAAAAGTTCCGCTTAAGTCCTAACTTGTATATAATATATCGATAATGCTCTGGCCCAAGCATCCGATGCTTGAAAACAATGGACGAACTCCAGACACTATCCCATGGACAACGACAACCACTCATTTCTAGTTAATTTATATCCACTCATTCTTAGACTCCACCAACATCGTGCTCCTGCTCTACCTCTTTCTTCAAACTGGCATCCACCTGCTCCACTCTGCCCCACCGCGCACCCTTCCCCCACTATGCCCCATTCCTTGCTATGCAGTGCGCTTCCACCCATGGCGCCACACCTTATCCCCTGCCACGTCCCACTCCACCTCACCTATCATGGCCATGGCGTCACTAGGCCACCACCAAACCGGTACCACCAGTAGGAGGTCATCGCCGGTTAGGACATCGTCTCCTGCGTCCAGCCGAAGACACCACAATAAGAAGAGAAGTATTATGGTAGAGGTGTATGCTGGGTTGTTGTTCTCGATGTCCCCCTAACTCGAGCTTGTTGGCTACCGTAGTCCTCATCAGGTAGACCGTGGCCATGTGGACGAACACGGTGTTTCACGTGTTTCAAGCGTTTCAGACTTTTGTTTTAAGTGTTTCATCTAGGTGTTACAAAAGTAGATCTCGGATGTTGAATACGTTGCAATGACAAAATTAATACGCATCTTGCAAGCCTATGTTTCAATTGTGTCAAGTTATTCAGTATATGTTACAAATGTTTCATCTAGATGTTTTAAAAGTAGATCTTGGTGGTGCACATGTTACAATGGGATAAACATGTATGTTTCAAGTGTTTTATCTGTCTTCACACGTATATTGCAAATATTTCATTTGGATGTTTCAAAAGTATATCTTGATGTTTGCACGTGTTGCAATGGGCTACACATGCATGTTTCAGATGCATGTTTCAAGTGTTTCATCTGTCTTCAGACATATATTGCAAATGTTTCATCTGAATATTTCAAAAGTAGATATAGTGTTGCACATATTGCAATGGTGTCGGTGGATGGCCAGCACCTTCTCCTTGTTCGTGAACTCCCTGACTAGTGTCACGGCCCTGTCGTGGTCACCAGCAACTTCGACGTCTGGCGTCCTAGGACGATGCAGTCGAGGGAGATGGCGACGCTGGTGTGGGAAGCAATGGGGGCATGGGCGGGGAAGTGAAGGGAGTGCGAGCGTTCGAATGGGAGACGTGGAGGGCCAGAGGGGGCATGAGCATACAGACGGGAGGCGTAGAGGGGTCGTGGGTTCCCGTGTGCATGTGGACGCGTGTGAAATGAGCAGCAGGCACCGGCGTCCGGACGCGGACATCCATTCAGAAGTCTAGGCGCTAGCCATACCGATAATTCGGCTAGTGGTTTTTGCGGCTAATAAGCCGACTGGTTCTATTTTGTTGTGAGAGAAAAGCACTATACCCTAATAAGTTCAAGCGAACAAGGCGAATATATAGTTCGACGAAAACAAGTTACTGTTGCAACAATTATTGGCACTAAATTGTTTAGTGTTTCCTTCGTAAGAGCATTAGTATGTAATATAGAGTGGCAACACCTTTTTTAGCAAGTTAGTGGCAACACCTAAAGGCTGCAAACATCGATTTACACTAGAAAAACTGGCCTGGCTTTGTTGCGCCCTCTTGGAGGAGGCCATCTGTCCAATGCATTGGAGTGTAAGTCATGGGCAAAATTAATGGGTTATCAAGTAATTTTTTGGCTAATTTGGAAGGCATTAATTTGTTACCTAGATCAGACGTTGTAAGCATAGATATTTCTTTTTCATTCGATTGTTTTCTTTGCATATTGTTTATTACTGCCATATTCCAGGCATCAGCAAATGACGAAATGCAAAAAGGTATTATTCTTGGCTAAGGTGTCACAGAAACACCATGTAGCCTTGCCCACATGGTGGCCTGCTAAACTTTGATATAGCATATAATACCCACAATCATTTCTATATATTGTTTTATTTGCATATTGTTTATTACTACCATATTCTAGGCAGCAACAAATGATGAAATGCAAAAAGGTATTATTTTTGGCTAAGGTGTCACAGAAACACCATGTAGCGTTGCCCACACGGTGGCATGCTGAACTTTGATATAGCATATAATACCCACAATCGTTTCTATATATTGTTTTCTTTGCATATTGTTTATTACTGCCATATTCCAGGCAGCAGCAAACGACGAAATGCAAAAAGGTATTATTCTTGACTAAGGTGTCACAGAAACACCATGTAGCCTTGCCCACATGGTGGCCTGCTGAACTTTGACAGTTACTGTAGATGCCGACGCAGAAGCAGAGACACTGAGCAGACCTGATAGTGTTAGGAATGATTCGCACTCGCCGATTATGTGGCAGAACCGCCTAATTTAATGCCCTCCCAGGAGTACATGTCTTCCCTTAGACACTAAGTACCCAAGAGAGAGCACTAAACTATGTAATTCTGTCAAACACACTACAAGGGAGAACTTGAATATCTACATTAGGATCATAAATGAGAGAATAAAACTTACAACAATCTTAACCATTTCTTACATCACTTTATTACAACATCAGAGTATTGTACCCAACGATTATAACTGTGGAATATAACAATGTTATCATAGTTTCAGCAGAAATAAAAATCATTTAATGACAAGTTAAATATTAACATGAATGAACTTTTATATAAATGTAATAATAACAGGTTATAAGTTTTTCCTTTGTGAAACATTTTTGTTGGAACTTTAAATAACTCTATGTCTGCAACGTAAAGGAAATTCTCGCTGAACCCACCAGGAGGTTCCCACAGATAAGTGTCAGCTCCACA
Source organism: Saccharum hybrid cultivar R570 (assembly GCA_038087645.1). Lineage (NCBI taxonomy): Eukaryota > Viridiplantae > Streptophyta > Magnoliopsida > Poales > Poaceae > Saccharum > Saccharum hybrid cultivar. Next base: position 8,561,959 of record JAQSUU010000043.1, on the reverse strand, counting down.
TGTTCCTATCACCTGCAAGACTTACCCGTCAGGAGGAAATAAAAGACTCCAAGGATATGCAAGGCTTTCTGGCTTATAGTTATTGCAGCTGCAGGAACCATTACTAAAGGTGCATCCTTATATTCAATTTTTATTAGCAGTCATCACTATTACATCAACCAACCATTCTGTGTAAGCACATATGCTACTTTCCAGCAAGGGTTGAACAATCAGAACCATTTTATCATCCTCCATGTTCCAATTCTTACTACGATGCTAGACCATAGTCAAGTCATACTGTTACGTAGAAACGGCGATTCACGAATCAATGTAGCCCAGCTGGGTACCCCAAAAAACACACGCCTCATTTGTACCCCAGGCACAAATAAGAACAATCTGTTCCACTCCTATCAAGGGGTCCAGGTCCCCGTCCAAACTGGGACTTCAAGCCCCCAACACTGCAAGCCTGGCCTCAGTGTGGTGCTTAGACCTCCTACCTAATAATGCACCATAACAATCGGTCCGGAAAGAGCCGGAATCCATGCCAAGAGAGTAACAAGTTTTCCCGCTCCCATAAGCAAGTATGTGCTCGGGATAATAAGTCTGTGACCTGACTAGTGTCCAAAGCAACGGACGGTCCATAATCGACATAGGTGGGACAAATGCAACCAGAGCCCCGCTCTGTTGCCCAACCAAGTCCAAGTCCATCCAAGCCTAGTCCCGCCCAGTCTCCAATTATTATTCATAAATATTCCATGTGATCGTAACATGATAATGGTAACAATAATATATTTCCTATCTCTCGCGAGTGTTAAGTAATCACTCGACTTCTACCGGGATCCTATAGCATAGCAAGCTACACTATCCTACCATACTAGTAAGACTCATACCTTAAAACTTAATGCACAAGTATAAAATAAAGTGCATAATAATAGGGGTTATGCACCGGGGCTTGCCTGGGTAAACAATATTATAACTAAGTTAGCATTTCCATCTACGGGGTGTGGTCACCATCACACCTTCTTTTGGTTACTTCAGTTAATCCACCATCGCACCTAAATGGTATGCAACGTTGCAATATGCTTGTCTAAGCGAATGATGCATAAATAAGATATTTAAAAGACGAAAGAGATAAGTTGGAGTTTAGCCATGGTAGCAGGTAGGCAAAGATGAATGTCGCGTGCGATCGCCGCTGGCTGCAGGCTTGCAGAAACAACGAAGTGCGACCGCGCCAGAGTGTTGCGGCAGTAGCATGGGTGTGCTGGGGTGCGGACGCCAGGGTTCTAGGCGGACGCAGGCTACAGATGCCGGGATGTAGGGTCGGGTTGGAGGCGAGGAAGGAGCAGGGATGAAAACGGTACGGATATTTTCCGACTGTATTCGAGACCGAATCCGTTTAGAGGGGTTTTAATCCGTCCGTATCCGAGTCCGGATATTTAACATCCGATACCGTATCCGTATCCGAATATTTAAATCACATATTTATGATGTCGATATCTAATCGTATCATATCCGTCATTTTTTATACTATCCGTATTCGAATCCGAATCCGGACATAAATACGAAAACAAATACGATATCAGTGATATCCGTCCGTATCCGATCCGTTTTCATCCCTAGGAAGGAGGGAGCTAGATTGCTCGGCTGATGGTGCTGCTAATAAAGATGCTCCAGCTGGACCAAACTTGGATTGCTCGGTCAAAGCTCGGCCGCTGCTCTTGTCAAAAATTTCCGGCCAAGTCATCAGCGTACTCAGCGGGCAAGCAGACATGTAAGGGTGTAATCAACTTCCATCAAGACCGAAGATCAGGAAAAACACCAGTGCATGCACCACACACTTTCCCCTCCTCTCTCTCTCTCTAGGCATTTACTAATAGGCATCGTATTAACTTTTCCACCCCTCTCTTCCTTGCATGGCTCCGTCAAAAATGGCTGCATGCACTGCACGTCACTATTCTCTCTCACTATGTACACACTGTTGTCTTTATTCTTGTGTTGACTGTCCACGTGCAGGAAGAAAAACAAGAAAATGCATTAACTCGCTCCGGTCAGGATGCGCTCTGCCCGGTCACTCACGCTGGCTGCGCCTATGCCACTGTTGCTGCCCCCTCCCTCTCTGCACGGCAGGGAAATAAATTGGACGTGCTGCACACTCTCCCCTTTCTCCTTCATGACCGGCCATAGGATGGTCAAGTCAAGCTTGCATGTTACTCCCTCCGTCCCAAAAATCATGTAAATCTCGGTTCCCGAGGAGTCAAAGAATTTTTAAGTTTGACCAGGTTTATAGATAATATTATCTACATTTTAATCTCTAATTAGGTTTATTATGAAACTATATTTCATAACTAATCCAATTATACTCATTACACATCATAAATATCAATATGTTTTTATTTGTATTTAGTCAAAGTTAAGAATCTTTGACTCCTCGGGAAGCGAGGGTTACATTCTTTTTGGGACGGAGGTAGTAACAGGCAACCGCTAGTACAGGATAGGGTTCTTGTCCATCCTGTAGTTCTTCAATGAATCCAACCCGGCCCTTGTTTAGATTGAAGAAAATTTCAAACTGATAAATAGTACCACTTTCGTCTTATTTGGCAAATATTGTCCAATCATGGACCAACTAGGCTCAAAAGATTCATCTCGTGATTTCCAACTAAACTGTGTAATTAGTTATTTTTTTACCTACATTTAATACTCCATGCAAGCGGTTAAAAATTGATGTGATGGAGAGAGAGTGAAAAAACTTGGAAATTTGAGGCAAACTAAACAAGGCGCCGGTCTCACCGGAGCACGTTTTAGGCCCAGTTTAGATCCAGAAAATTTTACAAAAGAACAGTAGATTCCCCGTCACATCGAATCTTTGGACGCATGCATGAAGCATTAAATATAGATAAAAAATAAAACTAATTACACAGTTTAGACGAAATGGGCGAGACGAATCTTTTAAGCCTAATTAGACCATGATTGGACACTAATTGCCAAATAACAACGAAAATGCTACAGTTGCATTTTGCCAAAAATTTTGGCAACTAAACAAGGCCTTAGTTATGGTTATGAATTATGGCAGTGTTTAGATCCCTCAAAGTTCCAAAAATTTTATAAGATTCTCTGTCACATCGAATCTTTGGACGCATGCATGGAGTATTAAATGTAGGTAAAAAAATAACTAATTGCACAGTTTGTCTGTAAATGTCGAGACAAATCTTTTGAGTCTAGTTTGTCCATGATTGGATAAATTTTACCAAATAACAACGAAAAGTGCTTAGGAATTTTACACCAACTTTTACACCGTCTAAACACTACCTATGATAGTCACTCAATGAATCAAGATTGACGTACCCAAACGGCAGCATCAGTTTTCGCAAGTTTAAATAATCAGTATCGATGTACATGTACTCCAGCTCCAAATAGCCAAACGTGGGGCTGCATCCAGTAACATGCAGCTTGCCGCGATTGAAGGAAGATGCACTCGAGCTACAGCAATCAGCGCTTATTAACTACTTGACAGTTCAGATGACTCTTCTTCAAAGATATGCGCAAGTAGTTGCAAAGTTGGCAACATTTCTGCAATTGCACAGTAGAGGTAGCACAAGCACAAATAGCCATTTATTCAAAGAGATTCAGACTACAATGCGTTGTTTTCTAAGCCGCCTGCGGCCTGGGCTGCATGCCTCAACGCACGTTGGGGAGAAGACCGATGACAAAGACCGAGCGACAGGAGTTGGCGTGGGTATCCCGTGCGCACGTGGTCCCGGCTGTGTGCGTGTGTTGTGTTTTATTTTATTTTATTTTATTTTATTTTATTTTATTTTATTTTATTTTATTTTATTTTTATTAGGCCCTAATCTAGGTGCTAAGCAGGCTCGTAACACCAGGGGTGTTACAGATTACCACCAACTGAGGTCTGAGAAAGAGATTAACAGCAAAGCAGAGGAGTTAACAAGAATATCTTGCCGAGAGAAGAGCACTGGTAGCCAAGGACAGCACACCACCAGCAACACATATTTTTTTATTTGTGCTGGAAATTTCTGATCAGGTAGGTGTTGCTGATTAGCTTAGCACTTTATTATCAGCAGAAGAGACCGGAGACGAGACGAGACGAGACTAGAAACGAACAGCAAAGGCCAGGCTTAAACTTATCAGTCATAGTATAACGTTTTCTCTCATAACAAATCAGCCAACAGTACTTTCAATCATGGCTTATCAGCCAAACGAACAGGACAATGTATAGTACAACGCAATTATTATTTGATTAATACATGGCGCACAGTAAGGGATATGAGGAGAAGAATAGTCACCATGACCAGCTGTTATAGGTAAACTAAACCTTAGAATGGTGTAGGAAATTAGGAGAAAAAGTGTTACCAGAAAACACAGTCAGGTGTAGGGAAATGTACTTATGAATAACAGGCACGATGAATAATTGGAAAAAAAAACACAAAAAGGGGCACATATTTTCATTGAATACACACTGGACAATACAAACTGAAGGAACAAGTTCATCTTCATCCCATCTGCGGCCTTTGATCTTATGGGCACATGGAACATGAAGACTACTGCAGATATGCTGAGCATTTTATTTTATTATTTCTAAGCTTTGTTAGCTCGTACTGGCTCCCCATTCAGATAATGTGACAGAAGGCTAGTACACTTTAAACATTAGATTCTTCAAGTATTAGCATCTTGCATTTACAAATATTCAGAAAGGAGAGCAGACAGGAAATGACTCTTATTTACAAATATTCAGAAAGGAGAGTAGACAGGAAATGACTCTTACTTTGAGCCTGATCATTGATATGGTCATCCATTACATTTGGCTCTCCTTTCAATGTGGGTTTCAAGAGATAATGTGCTTGTTATATGATAGAAATAGCACACATTTAAGAGTCTGTCTACAGAAAATATTTTCATAAATAACTTTTGAAAAAAATGAATGGAATTTTACCAGTTTTCCTCCAAGGTCATTTCTATCACAATCCTAATATCTAAGGCCATCGAAGATTGTGACTCAGAGTTGCCTCTGAACACCAAAAATTGCCACCTCAATTAGCAGTTCAGTACTTATTCAGACAGGAATGTGACTCAGAGCAGTTATGAACAATGTTTGGAGTTCATATTCTCCAAGAATAGAGGTATGTACCATGAATGTGAACTTAAGCATCCTGTTGTTCAACCATGGTGTTGACTGCAGAGCTAATGCTCTTGTGAATAGTTAATATCTGACTCAGATGAGAAGGTGACCTTAAATATGCAAACAACGTTGGGGCCAAATAAATAATCAAGGCCTCAACAGAGCTTTGAAACAATTTGGCAATACACGATGCACCTTGAGAAGAAAAGTCTGATTTACAAATGGCACAGCTTTAACCATTCCAAGTCAGTGGAACTAGGAGGATTCCCCGCGCGTTGCCGCAGGTATGAAGGAGGAATTTATATTTTAGCATTCTGATGTGGACAACTAAATATATCTACTACTATATTTCGTGCATGAACTTGAAAGACAAACTACTACTACGCATGCATGCACATGATCAGCCGGTGTTAATTGAAAGGGATAAGTAGATGACGTAGCGCAAGGAGGTTCAAGATAATAGCTTAGTGGGGTTTGTATTAATTACAGAGGATAAGTGGATGACGTGGCGCAAGGAGGTTCAAGATAATTAGCTTAGTGGGATTTATCTTTATAGTATATATAGTTCTGATGTGGACAACTAAATATATCTATTACTATATTGCGTGCATGAATTTGGAAGACGAACTACTACTACGCATGCATGTCATGATCAGCCGATGTTAATTGAAAAGGATAAGTGGATAACGTGGCGCAAGAAGGTTCAAGATAATAGCTTAGTGGGGTTTGTGTTAATTGCAAAGAATAAGTGGATGACGTGGCACAAGGAGGTTCAAGATAATTAGCTTAGTGGGGTTTGTGTTTATAGTATATATAGATATCATAGTTGCTGAAAGAAATCAAACAAACGTGTCATACTTTTTTTTTCTTTTTGCGAGGAAACAAACGTGCCATACAAATACAAAATGAGTAGAGGGTGATATGAGTGTTCGTCGACAGAGGTGTCTGAAGACGTCACCTGCAGGATTTGTGGTAGCGCTGTTGGCGAGGTGAGTGGGTTCAGGTTACCAAACACCATCATCGCGCAGGGCTAGTAGCATCTGCCTCCACCAACGCCTTAGGTCGAGCCAAACAAAAATGCTTTCTGCAGCTTTCCTCCTGTGTCTATTGAGGCCGTTGGGTCTCGAGAAGAGCACGCAAATCCAACCCGACAAATGCAGTTGTGTCATGCCACGACGCGCTACGGCATGTGCTGCATTATGGCGAACACTCAGCAGGCGTGACCCCGAGGTACAAGGCACTTGCTGTCGTGCTTGTTTGTAGAGGAGGCGACGATGATTGATGAAGAGGCAGGTTCTACGTGAGAGATGGAGCAACAGATCCAGTCACGGCCTCCAACAGCGAGGTGCTGTATGGCGGCTGCAGGCAGTGGCGGAACCAGCGAAATGATAAAGGGGGCCAGCCAAGCCAACAAATATATGGGTAACATGACCATATCGATTACTAAACAATCTCTAAAAAGCGTACCTTCTTTCTTTATTTCGAAGCCTTGTCTCGAAAAGCTTAAGTGCAGAAAATGTTGGTTCTGTTGTTGTAGTTGAAAGCCGAAGAGTAAGAACAAGTCAAAGTAACCTAGAAAATACAAGGAATAGTAAATTAGCATAGAAACAAAACTAGCAATTAAAAAAAATAGGAATACTATCAATTAAACAAACAAGTATTTAATTTGGAAATAGACAGCCTGTTCGTTTCGCTGGTTTATTGTGCTGAAAGTACTGTTCGCTGTTTGTTGTGAGAGAAAAACACTACTGGATGGCTGCTGATTGTGCTGATAAGTCCAAACGAACAGGGCGAGAAACTTTGCTTTGTCTGTACGTGCCACATGTGGCTGCCCTTGCGACTGCAGACTTCTGCTAGGCTGTGTGCTCGCCTGCAGATTTCTGCTTCCTGCCTGGCAGCGCAAGCCGGCGTCCGGCGATGCGTGGCACGCCCGCAAGCCGCGAGGCCGCGACGGCCGATGGGATGTACAGGCATCGCCGCGAGGCCACCGCGACGGCCGATGGGATGGAGAAGCTGCCGTTGCTGCCCTCCGCCGCTGACCGCGCGTAGAACTAGAGAAGCCCGCCCTGCGAATGGGATGCGACGCTAGTCACGCACTCACGCGAGGCGGCGAGGAAGTCCACGAGACCACGATGTTTCCTCTTCTCACTGACGTTTCCTCTGCTTCCATACTGGTACTGGGCTGGGCCGTTGAGGAGGCGTCTAAACAGATTTGGCCGATCAGGGGGGCCGCGGCCCCTGCTGCCCCCCTGGTTCCGCCTCTGGCTGCAACGTTGCGAACCATCACCATCTTATTCACCATTTCATCGAATAAAATGGGGTTACTACGCCCTGGCTTCCGTTAGTGTCGTGCGGCACCGTCGCCTCACCCGCCCTGTCGCCTTGTGTCTCTCCTTGGCCTTTAGCTCACCGGACCGTCGGGGTGGCGCTTGGTGCTTGCCCTCTACAACGACGAAGCACGTGAAGTGGTGGGCGGACGTACGGGGCTGTGTCGAAGTGGACGTGTGCGGTGCTACCGAAGGGGATGCTCACGGCGACGCGGCAATGGCAATGGCAATGGCAGTGGCCGTATCTGCAGGGATGCGCGGTGCGATGGCGGACGACGGTTTCGTCGCAGCGAGGCCGGGTTTGCTGTTGCCGCGATCACATCGCCGGTGCGCCGCACTCATGCCATGTCGAGCTCACCAGAGAGTTCAGGAGATTTCGGGTTCGTAAAGGAGCGGGCGTAAACAAACCGATCCGCAATCTAATGGTCCACATCACGAGTTTGCCTGATCTAACAGTTATCGGGTTTGCGAGCGACGTGGCATGAATCGCTAGCCCGGTTTTTGGGGCAGGATTCGTATAGTAAGAGATGCTTTTTACATGATTAAAATTTTTTGTTGCTTTACAGTAAACATGTATAGATATCTTGTTGACAATGGAATAAAGGTTTTTCAGAAAGTTTGGTGGCTAAAAATACCGATTAGGATTATTTTTCCTAAAAATAGGTATCATTTTAACCAGATAAATTTAGCACGAAGAAATTAGAATAGGGGAAATTGTATGCTTTCTGCTAATAACAAAATAATTTAACACCTCTTATTTGATTGCTTATATGCTAAATTTCTTTGGAGAATTGTTCACTTCATACTAGGATTTGTTGCAATGATCTTGGAGAAATCAAGAGTGAGCGAGGCATAAGGGCTTCATGCTAGGATTCGCTGGAATGATCTCGGAGTAATCAAGAGTGAGTGAGTCATAAGGACCTAACAACTTGCGTTCTGATAGGATCAACATTCTCGATTCTATGGAGCCAGACTTTTTTTGTTTAGAATCATGGACCCAGACATATGAGCACCTTTTGTATCTAACTAACTAGGAGGATTTTCTGTGCGTTGCCGCGGGTATGAAGAAGGAATATAAATAGGTTAGAATATTAACTAATAAGAATTAGGAGATGTATATGTATGGTGTTGGTAATGCAAGAACACGATATAATATATGTATAGATTTATTAGCATAATCGTGAAGATTGTATCCATAGTAGATGATGTGTCTTGCTGACGTGGATATCATAATTCTTGTGCTAGTAAACTTTAATTGCAAATGATAGTTGACTGCTGAGGTGGACACCTTGCATGTCAAGAAAAATTGCTAGTGACAAATGATAGTGCACTGCTGAGGTTGACATCTTGCATGTCAAGAGAAATAGCTAGTAGGGTTTTGCTTTATAAGAGTTATAAATGAGTCAGGCCCAATTGTTCGTGCAGGCAACTAAACGTGATCTCACATCCGATAGGCCCGGAATGCAAACGACCTAACTATCTGGCTAATGAGGGTCCAGGTGGAGCGTGGGCGGGGAAAAGGCCCACCAGCCTCCCGCAGGTCTACACCAGGGCTACTTACCAGTTGGCGGCCCAACCACAGCATCCAACTCAGCCTCCCGCCATTACATATCGACAACAATATCTCCTCAAAAAAAAAAAAAAACATATCGACAACAATAGACTGCCGGGACTCTGGGAATATCAGCATTTCTTTGGTCGAATCACAGCACAATCACGCGCATCCAACGAGGTCCAATCTCCCATCCCATGACCGAGTTGAGAACTTGAGAATTCAGGTCAGCCATCAGACAACGCGCGCGATGATCTTGGAACCTGGTCCACCACCTGGACAAGGAATTAACTCCTGCCTCAAACCGAAGATCGCCAGACTGCCCGATGGTCGATCCGCGAGCTCGATCGAGGAAAATGACAAGAACACTAGACGGAGACGCTGACCTGAATTAAGTACGTGATCGTGCGTGCACATACATAGATGCGACGAGCTTTGACCCACGAACCGGTGTTCTTCTCTCTGGATTAACAACCGGGATTCTTAATGCATCCGTCGATGATCCCCTGGCATCGGTAACCTGGGTTTCTGGGGGCTTGGCGACTGCGTACCAGCAGAAGCGTCCAAATGAAGGTCAACGGGAGACAGGGAGGATGACGCTCGAGACGACGGGGTGGTGGTGCAGCTGGATCGGAGCCTGGAGCCCTGCAGTTGTGGTTGTGGAGCAGTATCAAGTACTCCCTCTCTGTCTTAAAATAGAAGGTATTCTCGTTTTTCAATAAATCAGTTTTTTTAACTTTGACCAATAATATATATAAAAATATTAATATTTATAATACATAATTAGTATTATTAGATAGATCGTTAAATATACTTTTATAATAAACTTATTTGAAGATATAAATGTTGCACGTATTTTTTATAAATCTAGTTAAAATTGTAATAGTTTGACCTGTACGCTTCCCGTACCGTCATCTATTATTCTGGGACGAAGGGCAAGTCAGCGTTGACATCGAAGAATGATACCAATTCAACGCAAGGGAGGCGATCAATCGTGGTCGAGGAGTAGGCCATTGATTGTGTAGTACTCCCTCTGTAAAAAAAAAAAAAGAGTCATTCTTGTACTTTTAACTTTGACCAAATATATTTAATAAAATATTAATATTTATGGTACATAATTAGTATTATAAGATAGATCATTGAATATACTTTCATAATAAACTTATTTAGAGATATACATGTTGCACGTATTTTTTACAAATCTAGTCAAAGTTGAGAAAGTTTGATCAGCGCGATTCCCATAGCGACTTTATTTTTGGGACAGAGTAGTACACTGTAATTAATACTACGACATGATCATTCATTAGGTTTACTCTGCAGATCGCAGGTCACGTCGCAAAATTGACGAGAGGCGTCTACTACTGGGGTGTTTAGTTACTAGGGTGAAAAATTTTGGGGTGTCACATCGGATGTTTTATGGGATGACGGAAGGGGTGTTCGGATACTAATAAAAAAACTAATTACATAACTCGTCTGGAAACCGCGAGACGAATTTATTAAGCCTAATTAATCCATTATTAGTACATGTTTACGGTAGCATGACATTGTTAAATCATGGATTAATTAGGCTTAAAAATTCGTCTCGCAAATTTATCGCAATCTGTGTAATTAGTTATTTTTTCGTCTACATTTAATATTTCATGCATGTGTCCAAACATCCGATGTGACAGGGTGAAAATTTTGGGGAGGAACTAAACACCCCCTACGTATACACCGAATTAGAGATGGCAACGGGTACCCGAAACCCGAGTACCTGACGGGTATTACTCGATTAAGATGCGGGTATGTGATGAATTTTCTACCCGTGGGTACGTTATTGGGCAAAATCATATACCCATCGGGTATGGCGGGTATGGGTGTATACTACCCATACCCGCATACCCACGGGTAAGACATACCCGCAAAAATAACTAGCCAACCTCAGTTATTTTAGCGCATATAAGTCATGAATTTGGCCCATTGAGACATTCACTATATTTCTAGTAGATTGTCTTTGTTGTAATGATGCTAATAATGTTTGTTAGTATGTTTGTAACTTGTTGGAAGCTTAAAATGATTTATTTTTGCATGTGACTATTTGATATTTTTAGGTAATTTTCGGGTATGCTATCGGGTACGGGTATGGAACTATTTTTTTACCCGCATGCGGGTACGGGTAACCCGACGGGTAAAATTTTGCGGGTGCGGGTATGAGTACGGATGGGCACTACCCGTCGGGTACGTACCCATTGCCATCTCTACATCGAATGATTATTTGTGACCATTGTCAAGACGTGGCTTGCATACTATACTCCCTCTATACCGGTAATTCAAGTCATTTTAGACAGCGGCACGGTCTCCAAAACATAACTTTGACTTCTTACTTTTAAAATATTTATTGGAAAGTGATATATTTATATTTTTATAAAAGTACTTTTTAAGATAAATATATTCATATTGTTTTCACATTTCTAAACTCAACGACTTAAAAGTTATTCATGATTTATATGTACGATGTTTGGCCCAAACCGTTTCCAAAACAACTTGAATAGCAGAGAGTACATACATACGTACAAGACATATCAACTACTCGATTGCTCAATCAGCAAAATGGACACTACTGCAGCTAGCACAGTACCGGCAGAGGTCCGGAGCATAATACGGCCAGGCTCTTGCACTATGATACGGCCGTATGTCGGCCCTGCCCCTACGCTACGACAAGGCAGGAAATGAGGCAAGATGAGCTACTATACTTTAATCGCCAGGACCACGCATCGAACATCTAGAATCTAGACGTGCACGAGGCACCTCACAGGTCACAACAAACAAAGCGCTGCTGTGCTGCTGCTGCTGATCCGCGCATTTTACTCTGTACATGTATAAATCTATCTACGGAGTGGACCGCTTGCCTCTGGCACTGCACGGAGTGGGCCGTGCGGGGTATCTGCGTCCAGAAATCCAGAATACTCACAAAGGGCAGCAGTCCGTCCCATGGCACTGCACAGGAGTCCAAGGTCACCAGCTTGAACGGCGTTTCATATGTACTGGAACGTTGGTAACGGGAAACTAAAACAACAGACAGAAAGAACAAAAAAAAAAACGGGGGCCCGCACCGCAAGTGTTTATGAGTCGGGGGCTAATGGTGGGCTATACCGCTTTATTTAATCCGCTGGGTGGAGCAGGAACAGCAGACGGGCAAAGCGGCCGCCGCGGGAACCGTGCACCGTGCGACACTGCAACGCATCGTCATTTTCATTTGAGGAAACTGAACTCGACAGGCGGTGTCACTTAGATCATCAAATTTTAAATAGTGTATTTCTGAGTCTCTAAACTTGGCTTCAGCTGTCATCTAGGTCCCTGAACTTGACTTTGGATGTTACTTAAGTCCCCGAACTTTAAACAGTGTATTTTTGGGTCCCTAAACTTGGCTTCGGGTGTCATCTAGGTCCCAATGCTGACGTGGCGCGGTCCTGTATGTGGGGCCCACATGTCAGTTGGTTATATTTCTATTTTGGGGTATTGTAACTACAATTTCTAAAATATTCCAAAAATTATATCTTTTTCATATGATCTCGGATGAAAATGTTTTTAATTTTGAGTTTAATTTTTTTAAGCATTTTAATGATCTCAAATTAAAAAACTCAAAACTAGAAAGTTGTAGATTTCGTCGAGAGCTACATTTTTCATATAAAAATCATCTTCATCCGAGATCATATGAAAAAGATACAATTTTTGGAATATTTTAGAAATTGTAGCTACAGTACCCCCGAAATAAAAATATAACCGACTGACATGTGGGCCCCACATGTAGGACCGCGCCACGTCAGCATTGGGACCTAGATGACACCCGAAGCCAAGTTCAAGGACCCAGATGACACCCGAAGCCAAATTCAGGGACCCAGAAATACACTGTTTAAAGTTCGGAGACCTAAGTGACACACAAAGCCAAGTTCAGGGACCTAGATGACACCCAAAGTCAAATTCAGAGACCTAAAAATACACTGTTCAAAATTCAGGAACTAAATGACATCAGCTGCCAAGTTCAGGGACCGGTGGATTTTTCTCTTTTCATTTCCTTCACCCCGCGCGGGCTCCCTTCGCCCGCGGAGACGGGTCGGCGGCCGTGTTCGGGGACAGAGGCTCGCGGACGCGGGGTTCGGGACCGCATCATGGCCGGCGATCATGCCGGCTCCGGCCCGGGGCCGATCCGCGCGCGTGTTCCCGCTGCGCGGGTGGAAATGATTCAGGAGCCCGCTGGCGCTGCGCTTGCGATCCTAGAATCCTGGCTCCTCGTGGGTCCTCCACTCCTGCGGTGCGGAGTTTGCCGAATGCTTGCTTGCTCGCGCGGTTTACGGACGCTTGCGCGGCACTTTAGCTTTGTTTTGTTCCTTGATGTTTGCTGATATGACGGGCATTCTTGGATATGTTTGCGACTCACGTCGTCGTCTGAGAGATAAATAAAGACGCCCTACCTGTCGCTAGAACATGCGGTCACGGTAATTTCCAGGTTTGTAGGTATTCGGCATACCAATTACTGTAGTCTACAACTATACTCTCCATCACTCCATGTGTAACCGAGGCTCACGCTCTCCACGCTTACCGCACTGTTTCTGTCTTCTGGGCCCCACTTCCGGAACGGGTCCTTGTTTAGTTCCCAAATTCTACCCTAAATTTCACTATGCAAAAAGAAGATTCCCGTCACATCAAAATGTCGGCACATGCATGAAGTACTAAATATAGATGAAATTAAAAACTAATTATACAGTTTTGTTGTACTTTGCGAGACGAACATTTTGAGCCTAATTAGTCAAAGTTTGAACAATTTTTACCAAATACAAACGAAATGCTACAGTACACATTTAATGCATGTGCCGGTATTTTGATGTGATGAGAATTTTCTTTTTGCACAGTAAAATTTAGGGTAGAATTTGGGAACTAAACGAGGGCGGACTATTGCCACATGTTTGGTACTCCATGACTGCGTGAGCTCATGCTCATCGTACATAGGCCCCCACATGTCACTGAGGGGGCGGACTTGCTGTGGGCGAAGTGCATGGAGCATAATTATTCCTCCCGACATTAGTCTGTACTTCCATCTGCATAAAAATCATCAAAATACTTTAGACATTCACCAGCCATTTAGTTCCACCTAAAAACTTCACACCACATCCTATCGAATGTTTGGAGACATATATGAAGCATTAAATATAGATAAAAATAACTAATTATATAATTTGCATGTATTTTACGAGACGAATCTTTTAAGCCTAATTAGTTCATAATTAGACACTAATTACTATAGTTACATATTTCCCCTAAAACTTGGACCCCTGCACTAAACATGCCTCAAGTGTAAAAGCTCTGGATAGCGAAATCCCCTGGTTCTTATCCTGAGGGCATCGCATAAAACCCCCCGAACTATCTCAAAATGTAAGACGAGAGCTCAGCTTTAAGCCTCGTTTCAAAACGGTCTCGGTTTATAGGAACTTTATACTCCCTGTTATTCAAGTGCAAGCTCTTTAGGACAGTCGTACGGTCCCAATATAGCACTTTACTTATAATGTTTATAAGTTCGTCCGAATAAATAGAATTATAAATTTAGATTATGTCAAACTTCCTTAAATTAGTATAGTGCCCGTGCTAACGCTACGGGTTGATTTCAGAGATGCACATGAAAATAACCAAACAACGACATATTTTCATATTTTAAGTCTCACACATTTGTACATGACCATGCATACTACAAATAATTTATGAATTGGTTCAGTAGATCTTGGAGTTCAATAATGAGCTAGAAAAAACTGTAACAATATTTTTTGAAAAACCTAGCAAGAGCTCTACCTCTCAATTAAGGAAAAAAAAGAAGTTCTATGTACAGGAAAGCCCAGAAGCCCGGCTGTCGAACGCGGCCGCGAGCAGGCGCGCCCACCTGGGCACTGCCGCCGCATCCTCCGCCAAGCTGCGTGCGGTCTCCGCGGCAGCCTGGGTACAAGTACGGACCCGCTGCTATCGCCGCCGCCGCCGCCGCAGCAGCAGCAGCCTCCTCCTCCTCCTCCGATCGAGCTGCGTGCGGTCGTCGGCGGCATCTACGTGGGCGCATCTGCTTCTGGCCAATTTGGACGACCTGCTAGTTGCGACGTGCCGCGAGCCTGCCGTCGCCGCCACCGCCGCGACCGTCTACTACGCCTCTGAGCCTACACGGAGGAGCCGCACTCACACCCGGAGCCGAGGAGCCGCAGTGGAGCCTCGTGAACGCGATGAGCCGAGGAAGCCGACGACGTGTGTCTCTGGCCGTCTGATTCGAAGCTGTGCCACGCGTCATGTATCGGGACTGGGGGCTCACGGTAGACGGAGTGGACCGGGGTCCACCCAATTTTTTTCCTTAATCACGCGGCTTCCTAATCATTCTGATCGCCGCCCCGACGACTCTCTCATCTCTCCCCTCGCTCTCCGTCTCTCGTTTCCCTCTCTCTCCAGGCGTCTGGATCTCACAAAAGTGCACGCACGGCAGCTCCTCCCATGGATCCTCCCACAAAAAGTGCACTGCACGGCGGCTCCTCCTGGTGGCGGCAGTGTCGAGTCCTCTCCAACCCAAGCACCGGCGGCGGCGTCCCTTCCCACCTCCTGGCGGCGACATCCCAGCGGCGCGTGGGTCTCCTCCACTGTCGGCGCGGCGCGGGTCACCAACTGGTGATGGAGGCCCCCGCCCTCACGAGCACGGCAAGCAGCGCTCCATCCACGATGGCTCCGCACCACCCGGATGGTGCTCCAGCCATGATGGCTCCCGTACCGGCGACGGTAGCAACGAGCCAACAACACCACCAGCGACGGGCGACGGCAACCTGTGCCGTCACCTTCCTCGGATCCGGCGGCCCCTGCACCCCGACGGCAGCGGCGGGTCCTCCCATCCCCCATTGGTCGCGCCTCCTCCAACCTGACGGGACACGTGGGACCGGCGGCATCCCCAGGCGAGCATCCCCTCCACCCTTCTCGTTGCTCAGGCGAGGGCTCGACGGGGCTCGGCAAGGGCGGCGCTGCGGAGGTGCTGGGCGATGCCGCGACCTCTCTGTCTGCATCCTTCCCCGGCACCGCCCTCTGTCTGCATGCATTCTTGTTGTTAAGTACTCCCTTTCTCAACACATTTTTTTTTTCCATTTCTCACCCTTCAATCCTTCATGTAGATTGATAATAATCCATTTATTCTTGCAGATCTGTTGGGCAAATGAGTGTGATTCACAGCAGCAGCAAAGATATGTGGTTCACTTCGTGTTGCCAGACATTTCATAGTAGTAACATATGTACCAAATTTTGCATTTCTTCAGAGATCTTATAGTCAGTTGCCAACAGTATTCTCGTAATTCAGCATATAATTTTGTAGTTCATTGTCAGCACCATTCTCGTAAAAGAAACATGTGGATCTTCTTAAGATGATATTGCAAGCACACGTGTGGTGGTTATTGTAATTCTTTAGATGCGTTATACTAGTAAATAATTCTGCAAAAAAATAGTAAATATATTATCGTAACTACACTTGGGGCAGAAAGGCACAGATTCTAGTAATAATTATGTAAAAATCCAGTAAATATTACTGTAAAAATATAGTAAAATTTACTGTAAAAATCTAGTAAAGATTACTGTAACTAGTAGAGGTAGAAAGATATAGATTCTAGTAAACAATTTGTAAGTCTAGTAAATAGATTATCGTAAAAGAAGCAGCATAGATTATAGTAAACCATTGTTCTAAAAAAGGATTCTAGTAAACCATTTAAAAATTATCATAAAACGTAACTTACAGATCTGCAGTAGCCCAGTTACTATAATCACGGAACATGCATGCGTTGACAATGACATGAAAATTGCCTGTCCGGCCGGATAGTAATTAGCAACAGTAAATGCAGATGTGCATGCAGCTCCATCCGCCAGTTTTAAAACCGGACGTCTGGCTGGGTGCATGACCGACCTGGCTACAAAATAAGTTATTTTGTTGCTAGCTATAGAGTATACTCTCTCTATATATATATATATATCACTGGAAGCTAGAAGCCACATATGATTGTACATGCTCTTTCTCTGATTGCCTTGTCTCCCCCGTCGTCCCTCGAACAGCTAATGATGTCTTCCTAGATATCCCTCTTGAACAGCTATTCTCCATTTCAGATTATTCTCTTTTGATCCTCTCACTTCATAAGCAAGGCAACATCCTCTCACTTCAGAAGCAAGCAGATAGCCTACATGAGGATGCAGTTAGTGTACATTAATGAAAATGCTAGAGGGGAGTTTCCAATTTCTTCAACACAAAAGCAAGAGCAGTTAGTGTAAATCAAATTATGTATGGTGGTTCAATAAAGCCGCAAAAACCTTTTCTTTAAAAAATCACCTCTTTTAATAGAAAGATCAATAGCTGAAGATGGCCTTCACGGCTTACATGTCTCCATTCTCTCCTAAACTTCCAAGTATACTATTATCCTTCTTGCAAGGATCCAATGCATAACACCCATTCATTTTTACAAGAACTAAAACAACAACTAAAGCAGATACTTGAAATTCAGTCAGTAAAGCAGCTTCCTATCAATTCAGGACGCAGGAGATCAAAGTAATTATATTCTATAAAGAATTGGACATTAGAAGAAACAGAGCAATATTATTATTATTATTATATAATCTGTAAATAAAAAGGCAAATCCTTCCCACTATTTTAGAGAGACACCTGGACACGAACTCTAGGTGCATGAACTACAGTTAGCTTGCAGATGACTCACCCTTCGTATCGATAGGTTTCCTGTCATATAACCATAGCATAAGGAGCAATCAAGTGTCCTTGTGCAATCAAGTGCTCTTGTTCGTGCTCTTCACTTGAATGGAAGGGTCCTTGCGCAGGCCGTTCACATGCCAGCCAATGTCAGTCTCCTCCAGATGAGGAAAATCAAAACTCTTTACCTTTTACATGGCTGCTGCTCACCTTCGTAGGATGACACTACAATATCACAGAAAGACTATATATAAGAGAAAAAAAATCAAAAGATAGCTCAGTTCATATTGTAAGAAAAATTAATCAGTAATAATGTGTTGTTTAGACAATTACAGCATGAATACCTGTTCTATTTGTTTTAGCCCTGATAGCTGCCACACGCACCTCAAGTTGAATGTGCAGTTGCTGCACTACCGCCTTAGCGTGCTCACCAGCTGTAGTGGCTAACTAAAAATGCTCAATTTTAAATTACAAACAAAGACCTCATGCATAATGGCTACCATGGTTCCGCTAGGCGGCGACTAGGCGGCGACTAGGCGCGACTAGGCGCTCGGCGAGGGGTTCCGCCTCGCCTATGGGGGTAGGCGGACCCCTAGGCAGGCTGAGGTCGCCGGCGAGGGAGGACCAGGCGGCGGCGGTGGCAGAGGAGGCGGAGAAGCAGGGACGGGGGCGGCGGAGGGCATGAGCGGCGCGCTCCTCCCCGTCCGCTCGTCCCCGCCGGTTTTGGTGCTGCCCGCCTGGAGGCTCCTCCCCGCCGGTCGCACTGCTCCCCGCCTGGAAGCTCCTCCCCGCCGGCCGCCGGTCTCGTCTTCCCGTCAGCGCACCCCTCCCCCAGGCGCATCCCTCCGTGACGGTCTCCTCCCGTCCTCCGGTCATCCCTAAGCAGCAGCAGCAGCACCAAGGTCAGTCGCCTCCACTGCTCTGCTTCTCTCTCCTGCTCGCTGCTCCCCTCCCCTGCTCCTATCCTCGGTACTTCTGCTCGCTGCTCCCCTCCCCTACTCAACGCCTAGAAAAATGCCTAGGACCGCCTAGGCGCGCCTAGGCGCGACTAGGCGCTAGTCGGAGGGTCACCGCCTAGAATCCGCCCGGCGCCTAGCTGAACCTTGATGGCTACAACCGATTGTTATCGGTAATCAGCAATGAGCTCGACAACAAACTTCCATGCCTATAAAATGACTCCATTAAATAAGATTTTTTTTGGTTTTTCATTCCTAAATCTCAAACAAATCTCTATGCACCAACCAATGATAATGGGACTGCAGAGTCACAATCTCAGTTTTAGAAAGCATATTAAAAAAAATTGAAACCATTTGTCTACAATCGATTGCAAGTTCATGGCTCAACCACCAAGAATGCTGATAGGAAGCTTCATAGTCTGAATTCTAATACGAGCTTGGCTGCATCATTCCAAGGAAAATCACCATACATCATCAGTGAATTTCCTGAACAACCAAAAGCAATGCCCAGATCAAATCAAAGCCTCCAAGAAATGGCAGAGCACAAGAACAGCTAGCAGCACGCGTCCTAACCTTGTCATGGGCCAGCTGCTTGGCAACACTGTTTTCTTTTCTTCCGGGTGCTCTTCCTGAATCCTGAAGACAAGGAAGGAACGCCACGATTAAACAAGACTTGGACCCAAGAACCACGAAAAAAATGCAATATTGGGGCAGCAGATTACTGCAGCATGGGCTTCTTGGCGACGGGGCAAGGGTATGAGGGAACCCCGACGAGGTTATTGAAGTCCGCGAGGACGTGCTGCACAAATCAGGAGATCAGAGCCATGGAATCGCGACGCAACAACAAACATATAAATCATCCAAGAGGAAATCAGCTCGGGTCGCCCGCACCCACCTCGAACGCCTGACGCGGGCTTCCCCGCCGTCGGCCTTCTGTTCTCATCAGCCGCCCTCGCCGCCATCGTCCGCGACGCCCGCCGACCTGCACACAACACACGACGGCGGCCCACGATTTGATTGAAGAAACGCCCGCCAATCCCCGTGGAGAGAGCGCAGTGATTCGTCGCACCCGGAGGAGGAGGAGACGGATCGACCGGCCTGACGATCCATCCGAGACGCCGTGTCCTGGGTGGGTACGGCCGCACCGAGGACGGCACGCTCGCCCGTGCCGGCTGCGCTGGCTGTGCCACGCTGGCACGCCACACGCCTGCGCCACAGGCCACTGGGCACACCCGCCGGGACACCCCCTGGGACGCGTCGAGGATGCCTGTCGTGGCGTCGAGAAGATCGCCAGCGTCTTGAACAGTATCTGCACCCCGCGCAGCGCGCTAGGCGGCCTCCGGCCTCGGAGAAGCGCTGACGGGCCGCAGCCGGCCGCTGGGTGGCACCGACGGCGTGGCGGCGGCATAGAACCCTAGCCACGGACGTCCTCGGAATCGCGAGTCGCGGAGGGAGAGGAGCTGACGATGTTTGATTTGTTTTTCTTTTTTTGATGAAAAAAAGACAAGCTACTTGCAACAAGAGGAATCGAACCGTGGTCGTGGACTTCCCGGCGTGGGCATGCGGCGGGGAAGCGGGCATGAAGGTCGCCTGGGCGTGGTGAGTTTGAAGGGGGTGGGCGTGAGTTTGAAGCGCATCAAACTTTGATCGACAGCCATCGGATCGTGTTTAGGTGTTGGTTTAGCCCTTATTTTAACGAAGACGATTTTCTATGTGTAATTTTTTTTTGGTGCACGAAGGTTAGAGCACTCAGCGGGGGACGTTTTCTTTGGTGGATATAAAATAATTTAAGATTTCGATTATAGTAGAGATTTAATTAAATTTATAAAAAATATTATTGTAACATTTATGAATTCAAATAAACATACTTGAAAATATATTTTGTAATTAATCTAATATTTTTTATTTGTATCATAAATATTAGTACTTTTGTAGATTTAGTTAATTAAACTGTTTGATTCCTCGAAACACAATAATTGCCTTTTTTAGATGGAGAAAGTAGGTAATGTTATATAGTTTGATAACATTTCTATGATAAGTCTAGTAAGACATGTTTGTTTTCCCTTTAGTATATTACAATATCAGGAATTCAAAATGAAAGAAATAGGCAACTTTTTAGAATACTAGGAGTGATGAACTATTTTTTTATCACTTGTCAATTGTGATGCTAGTGAGCTAGTCATATAAGAAACTAAGAACTATTGTTTGTCACTCGCTCATATTCCGTGGGATGTAATGCTTGATTTTTCTTATATGCGTAAATATGTACACTTGCTATAATATTTATTTTAACATGTAATGTATATATATATATATATATATATATATATATATATATATATATATATATATATATATATATATATATATAAATAGTTCATACATACAAATCTTTAGTCCATTTTACTATGTTCAAACACTATCAAAATTGTTAAACTCCAAAAAAAATATGTGACTAACTATTTATCGTTTATCATTTAAGATAACACCATTTGTTACATGCCTCGACATATGCTCTCCATAATAACCCAAGAATCCTTCACCTTTTTACATTCTTGCTTCTCAGTGCAAGATACATTTTAGAATTCTCACCTAAATTATATCCCATATGTTGTGAATATATTAAATTTTGTGTATCCTAATAGATAGATAAAAAACTAACCAATGAAATTATACAAGGGAGTATTTACAAACCTATGTATAATGGTGCCCTTTACTCTCTTTCGTTCGTGTTAGATCCCCTTTAAAATGCAGAAATTTTAGATGAATGCTATAGAAGTTTTACAGTAATCACCTCATTTTCACATAAAAACTCAAGAAAAACAAAAAAATCTCACATTTCAAAGAGAGCAATATTGGTTGATTCAAGAGTTACAAAATCAGTAAGAAGAATAATTTCCAAAAATCATTTGAATATTTAAATGTTGGATCCGGCACATTTCGCGTCCGCAGGCTCCTTCTAACAACGTGTCCGTTCACTGAGCACTGTATCTGATCCGATACATAGGCTGCTGATGGCTAATGTTATTTTCCTGATAAGCTTTTTTCTTTTTATAAGAGACGGCTGATGTATACCGCAAAACCTTGAGGCCATGGAAATAAGGAGGCAAAGGAGCACAATGCAAATCTAAAAAATTCCAGGCTGACATACAAAACAACAACGAAAAGAAAACGAACGGAAAACAACGCACTCCCTATAACCCACTCTGGCACTCTGTCCGCCTGCCTCGGACACCCACTCCACTCACCCCACCCATCCATGGCGATGGCGCCCTCCACGGCCGCCGCCTCCAACCTTCTCCTCCCCGTCCTCCTCCTCATCACCACCGCCACCCACTGTACCGCAGCCGACTCGTCCTCCTCTCCGGACGCGGCCGCCCTCCTCAACCTCTCTGCGGCGGTGGCGGACCCCTCGGGCTACCTCTCCACGCACTGGACTGCGGACACCGCGCTCTGCTCGTGGCCGCGCGTGTCCTGCGACGCCACCGACACACGAGTCATCTCCCTCGACCTCTCCGGCCTCAACCTATCTGGCCCCATCCCCGCCGCCGCGCTCTCCTCCCTCCCGCACCTCCAGTCGCTCAACCTCTCCAACAACGTCCTCAACTCCACCGCCTTCCCCAACGAGATAATCGCGTCGCTCAAGAGCCTTCGCGTCCTCGACCTCTACAACAACAACCTCACCGGTCCGCTGCCGGCAGCGCTCCCCAACCTCACCGACCTCGTCCACGTCCACCTCGGCGGCAATTTCTTATCCGGCAGCATCCCGAGGTCCTACGGCCAGTGGAGCCGTATCCGGTACCTGGCCCTCTCCGGGAATGAGCTCACCGGCGAGATACCGGAGGAGCTCGGCAACCTGACGACATTGAGGGAGCTGTACCTCGGCTACTACAACAACTTCACCGGCGGGATACCGCCCGAGCTCGGGAGGCTGCGGGCGCTCGTCCGCCTCGACATGGCGAACTGCGGCATCTCCGGGGAGATCCCGCCGGAGGTGGCGAACTTGACGTCGCTCGACACTCTGTTTCTTCAGATCAACGCTCTGTCTGGGAGGCTCCCGACGGAGATAGGCGCAATGGGGGCGCTCAAATCGCTCGACCTGTCGAACAACTTGTTCGTCGGGGAGATCCCCGCGAGCTTCGCGTCGCTCAAGAACTTGACCCTGCTGAACCTCTTCCGGAATCGCCTCGCCGGTGAGATTCCCGAGTTCATCGGCGACTTGCCGAGCCTCGAGGTTCTGCAGCTGTGGGAGAACAACTTCACAGGCGGGATACCCACGAACCTCGGCGTGGCGGCGACCAGGCTGAAGATCGTCGACGTCAGCACGAACAAGCTCACCGGCGTTCTGCCATCCAAGCTGTGCGCCGGCGAGCGGCTGGAGACGTTCATCGCTCTGGGTAATTCGCTATTCGGCGACATTCCAGACGGGCTCGCCGGTTGCCCGTCGCTGACGAGGATTCGGCTGGGAGAGAATTTTCTCAACGGGACGATACCTGCAAAGCTGTTCACGTTGCCGAACCTGACGCAGGTAGAGCTGCACGACAATTTGCTCTCCGGTGAGCTCTCCCTGGACGGAGGGAAGGTGTCTTCGTCGATTGGAGAGCTGAGTCTGTACAGCAACCAACTGACCGGCCAGGTGCCTACCGGGATCGGTGGACTCTCGGGATTACAAAAGCTGATGCTCTCCGGGAACAGGATGTCCGGCGAGCTCCCGCCGGCGGTCGGGAAGCTACAGCAGCTCTCGAAGGCGGACCTTTCTGGGAACCTGATCTCCGGAGCGGTGCCCCCGGCGATCGGCAGATGCCGTCTGCTCACCTTCCTCGATATCTCGAGCAACAAGCTGTCCGGCAGCATCCCGCCGGAGCTCGCCAGCCTCCGCATCCTCAACTACCTCAACGTTTCCCACAACGCACTCGAAGGGGAGATTCCGCCTGCCATCGCCGGAATGCAGAGCCTGACAGCCGTGGACTTCTCCTACAACAACCTCTCCGGCGAGGTCCCGTCCACCGGTCAGTTTGCCTACTTCAACGCCACTTCCTTCGCCGGCAACGCTGGGTTGTGCGGGGCGTTCCTCTCCCCGTGCCGCTCCCACGGCGTCGCGACTTCGGGCTTCGGCTCCCTCTCTTCGACGTCCAAGCTCCTGCTGGTGCTCGGCCTCCTCGCGCTGTCCATCATCTTCGCGGCCGCGGCCGTGCTGAAGGCGCGGTCGCTGAAGCGGTCCGCCGAGGCGCGCGCGTGGCGGCTCACGGCGTTCCAGCGTCTCGACTTCGCCGTGGACGACGTGCTGGACTGCCTGAAGGAGGAGAACGTAATCGGAAAGGGCGGGTCCGGGATCGTGTACAAGGGCGCGATGCCGGGCGGCGCCGTGGTGGCCGTGAAGCGGCTGCCGGCCATCGGGCGCGCGGGCGCGGCGCACGACGACTACGGCTTCTCAGCGGAGATACAGACGCTGGGGCGCATCAGGCACCGCCACATCGTGCGTCTGCTCGGCTTCGCGGCCAACCGGGAGACCAACCTGCTGGTGTACGAGTACATGCCGAACGGCAGCCTCGGCGAGGTGCTCCACGGCAAGAAGGGCGGCCACCTGCAGTGGGCGACGCGGTTCAAGATCGCCGTGGAGGCGGCCAAGGGCCTGTGCTACCTGCACCACGACTGCTCGCCGCCGATCCTGCACCGCGACGTCAAGTCCAACAACATCCTCCTCGACGCCGACTTCGAGGCCCACGTCGCGGACTTCGGCCTCGCCAAGTTCCTCCGTGGCAACGCCGGTGGTTCCGAGTGCATGTCTGCTATCGCCGGCTCGTACGGCTACATTGCTCCTGGTACATTTTCTTCACAAATCGCTATCCTTATTTAGTTTCAAGGTATAAAATTTGGGGTCGTAACGTAGAGGTGTCGTATGTGATGTTTGGATATTAATAAAAAATAAATTATAGAATCCGTCAGTAGAACGAATTTATTAAGCCTAATTAATTCGTCATTAGCACATGGGTTAATGTAGCATTTTATTATCAAATCATGGACTAATTAGGCTTAAAAGATTCGTCTCGCAAAATAGTCATCTGTGCAATTAGTTATTTTTTAGCCTATATTTAATACTCCATGCATATGTCAAACATTCAATGTGATAAGTTGTAAACTTTTAGGAAAGAACTAAGGCCTTCGTTAATTTCTGCTCCACTGTCAGTATACTCCTACAGCCCTACTCAGCTCACTGTACAACTTTTTCATGGCCCTGTTCATTTAGCTTATAATCTATCTTTTTCAGCTTGTTTTTTCAGCCGAAACAATATTTTTCTCTCACAACAAATCAACCAACAGTATTTTTCAGCCGACTTATCAGCACAGCCGAACGGCTCCAATGTCGTTGTCCTGTGAAATTCACTGCTGAAATCTTCCACACCATCTGAAAGGCTTTTACTATGTCCTGTTTTTGATACTCAGTGAATTCACAGTGCCACCTGCATTATATACTATAGGGACTAGTACCAACATGCTTAGACTGGTTCTGATTGTCTTTTGGAAATTTTAAACAGAATAAGCGTCCGTTCGCTTGACTGATAAACTATGACTGAAAGTACTGCTGGCTAATTTGGTGTGAGAGGGACACTATGTCATCGTAGTTGATAAGTGTGAACGGGGCGTGGGTTCCCGTATGCACTTATTGGTTTTTACTGTGTCCCGCACACCAGACGCATTGTACGTCCCCTGAAACATCTTATTGCTGCGTTTCGTCGCTTTGTCGTTTTAATGGATCATCATTGGGAATTGTTGGCTGTGATCTTATGTGGCTTCGCTTTCTCTCTCCCCAGAATACGCCTACACGCTCAAGGTGGACGAAAAGAGCGACGTCTATAGCTTCGGCGTCGTGTTGCTCGAGCTCATCACCGGTCGCAAGCCAGTCGGAGAGTTCGGAGACGGCGTGGACATCGTGCAGTGGGTGCGGATGGTGACCGGGTCGAGCAAGGAAGGCGTGATGAAGATCGCCGACCCCCGGCTCTCGACGGTGCCTCTGTATGAACTAACCCATGTCTTCTATGTCGCCATGCTATGCGTCGCGGAGCAGAGCGTCGAGCGCCCCACGATGCGGGAGGTGGGGCAGATACTGGCCGACATGCCCGGCTCGACATCCACGTCCATAGACGTGCCCCTTGTTATCGAGCCGAAGGAGGATGGGAGCCCGGGGGAGCAGCAGCAGGAAGGGCCACATGAGTCGCCGCCACAACAGGATCTTCTTAGTATCTAGAAGTGCAATTGCAGGAGTTGATCGTACTGATAGTAGTACTCACTCCGTCCCATTGATTATGCAACTATGAAAAACGTGCCGTTCAAACTGTATCAACTTTGACCAAATTTATAGCAAAAAGTATTAGCATTTATGTCTCGAAATAAATTTATTATGAAAATATATTTCATAACCAATCTAACGGTACTTATTTTGTCTCATAAGAGTTAATATTTTTTATGTAATTTTAATCAAAATTTACGATGGCTGATTTCTCGGGATGCGAGAATTGCATATTCATTGGGACGGAGGGAGTACTTCGTAGCATCCCTGTTCGTTTCAGTGAAGCGTTGGAACGTGGCGGTATCAGTGTGTGTGTGTGTGGAAGAGGTGATTTGTGCATGTTCTCGTTAACTAGATTGCCACTATTACGTATGGTGAGTTAGTTGGTTGGGCCTTGTAATCTCTGTCCCATGTACTGTACAAATCAAATCAAGCTGTTTGAGCTTCCGGTTGAGTTCTTAAGTCGCTCACGTTGCAGAAATGGTTTGGAATTGCTAGTTTTTTTTTTTGAAGAATCGTCCCCTTTGAAAACCATACCAGAAATGGCTCCGGAGTTGCTAGTTTTTCGAAGAATCGTTCCCTTTGAAAACCCTACCAGAAATGGCTCCATCCACTGGTCCTCCACAAACTGCGCTATGCAGGGGTGACACCAACGCGCCAACGCCTCAGGCTGTGTTTAGTTTTAAAATTTACCATCACATCGAATGTGTAGACACATGTACGGAGCATTAAATATAGATAAAAAAATAACTAATTTCACAGTTAGGTGCACAGTCACGAGACGAATCTTTCGAACCAAAGTAGTTTGTGATTGGACACTATTTACCAAATAAAGCCAAAACGTGTTACAATACACTTTTCAGCTTTTTCGAGGCAACTAAAAACAGCCTCAGGTCAGAGCTCAGAGGGGCGACACGTACGAATTGGCATCGCTGAGCTGAGCTCTTTGTTGCTATCCCCTACAGGTTCAGGCTACAGGCCACAGGTTGAGCCCTGCCGCTGCTGGCTCTGTTCCGGGCTTCCGGCATGGAGACGGCAGGCCGCAGGTGCACGTGAACGGTCAATTCCGCTCCGCTGTGCCCTTTTCTCATGTGGAGATCAATGACAGGCGGGTGTGGGTTCGCGCCATGCTGGGCTTCCAGTTTGAAACATGTCACTACTTCAACTACACTGTTGCTATACTATGTCTCCGTCGTCTCGCTTCATCTGATCGTGCAGCTATGCTTCGGCACAGTGAGACTGTCGAGGCAAGGCATGCAGGGCTGGCGCCCTGGACGGTGGAATCTTTTTCCCTGAGACCGGCCCCGACCCGACGGTGCGTGCTGCGAGTGCGAGTGCGGGAGCGGGAGCGCCAGGCCGGGCCAGCAGGAGCAGGGTCATAGGCTCATGGCACGGGGTGGTAGCCGGAGCTGCAGCTGCAGCGCAGGCAGGGCGAGCAGCACTGCAGCTGCGACGACGTGAGTGCGCTGCCACTGTTGCTATCCTGCACGTGGTGGTGGTGGTGGTGAGGAGAAGGACGCGGCGAGATTCGTGCGTGCAACCACAGCTGAGCGTCTAGGATTTGTCACAGGTCACACCACGGCTGCTGCAGCAGCCTGCCGCGGCGAAGAATCTTCTCACCCGCCGTGGAGATCTCAGCGGCTCTGAAAAAGTCGTCCGATCACAGGTTCGCAATTGTCCTTCGTGTTCCTTATAAGAATGGCCTTGCCAAAAGAAAAAGAAGATCTCTTTTGTGGTTTATTTCTTCACCAGCTTAGTACTGCAACATAGTACAGATGAACAGGCAGGTACTCCGTATTCGATAGTTATGGTCTCTCGTACGCCAACATGTTAGATTAGTGGGGCCCTTTGCAATCCCTTCCACCAATAATAATGTACTATTTCGATTTGGACACTTCCATCTACGGTTGCCATTTTTTTAGATAATGGATAAAACAAATATCCGGCCTCTACATCCAAGGATGTATACAGCCCATTATTACAAAGTTTTGGAGGAAAGAAAAAAAAAGAGAAAGCCATAGTCTTATAGATCGACCAGGACGCTAGTTCAAACAAAATAAATGTTTCCATTCTTTATTGGATATCTCTAAAGCAATAATTTCCAATTTCTTGCTCATCGTTGAGAGCGCGTCCTTGGCTGTCTCATCACGCTGCAGCTGGGCCCAAGAGCGTAACCAGTACGCTCCTCTGAAAATTACCTGCATAATAGAGTTAGATTTCATTTGATTAAAAACAACATCATTACGGCATCTCCAGATAGCCCAAACACATGGCAGCCACCCCCACCCAAATCAAATTTCTAATCCTTTTATTTTGATTAGTCAGCCAACTACCAAACATGTGGCTGATTGATCTAGGTTGGGTCAAACTAGTAGCAAAAAAGATAATCCTCCAAATCATTTTGTTAAGGGGACAGTCTAGGAACAAATGTTGGATAGTTTCATTCCCATTACAGCAGATGCACTTTTGACTCCCCTTCCAATTTTTCTTAGCGAGGTTGTCTTTGGTTAAGACGTCCCTTTGCAAGAACCAAAGAAAGATTTTAATTTTTAGAGGAATTTTTATCTTACAGATCTTCCTATGACGAAATGGTGTTTCTGTATCTATAAGATAGAGATACATTGAGCGGACAGAGAACAAACCAGATTTGGTTAAACTCCATCTGAAGTAATCTGAACCTTCCACCAATGCGACATTTGAGATCCGTGCTACTAAACTAAGCCATTCTGTAAGTTTATTATCCACCAGAGCCCTTCTAAAAGAGATGCTTAGTGGGCTAGTAGTCATCACTTTTGAGACTGTTGCATGAGGTTCCCGGACTATATTATATAAAGATGGATATTTAACTTTCAGAGGCTTATCTCCTACCCATGTGTCATCCCAAAACCTAGTGTTGGTTTCATCTTTAATATCGAATGAACCATTAGTCAGCACCTCATCTTTGATATGCATGAGGCCTCTCCAAAAATGAGAGTCATTGGGTTTGGCTGCCACCTGAGTTAGGCTCTTGGAGGTTAGGTATTTATTCCGTAAAAGAGATTGCCATATGCCTTCTGTGTTTAGAAGATTAACCAGCCATTTGGCTAGAAGGCATTTATTTTGTAATTGTAAATTTAGGATACCTAATCCTCCTTGGTCCTTAGGACGACAAAGGATGTCCCATCTGGCAAGGCGATATCTATGTTTATCAGAGGAGCCTTGCCAGAAGAACCTTGATCTATAATGATCTAGGTTTTTAATGACCCCTTTAGGGATCTCAAAGAAAGACATCATAAACATAGGTAAGCTGCTTAAGACTGAATTAAGCAGAACTAGTCTACCCCCATATGACAGGTATTTTGCTTTCCAACAAGAGAGTTTCTGTTTGAAACGATCTTCCACCTTTCTCCAATCAGAGTTCAGGAGTTGTCTATGGTGCATTGGGATCCCTAGATATCTGAAGGGATATTCCCCTGCGTTGCATCCAAAGAGACTAGTATAAAAGGATTCCATCTCTTTAGCAGCACCATAGCAGAAGACTTCGCTCTTGTGGAAGTTGATCTTCAGCCCAGATAGCTGCTCAAAAGCGCAAAGCAACAGTTTCAGATTCTGTGCTTGTTCTGGGTCATGATCAATAAAGATAATTGTGTCATCTGCATATTGTAGTATGGACAAACCATCATCTATAAGGTGGGGGACGACACCTCTTATCTGACCATCGGCTTTTGCTCTGTTAATCAGAAGAGCTAGCATATCAGCAACGATGTTGAATAAGATTGGTGACATTGGATCTCCTTGTCTGAGTCCACGTTTGGTCTGGAAATAGGGTCCAACGTCATCATTGACTTTGATTCCCACACTTCCTCCGGTGACCATAGTTTCAACCCATCGACACCATTTGGGGGAGAAACCTTTCATTCGTAGCGTTTGTTGTAGGAAAGACCACTTCACTTTGTCGTATGCCTTTTCAAAATCAATTTTGAAAACGACACCATCTCTCTTTTTGGTGTGAAGTTCATGGATGGTTTCATGTAAGATAACGACCCCTTCCATTATGTTCCTTCCTGGCATAAAGGCAGTCTGTGTTGGCCTCACCACCGTTTTAGCTACCATATTAAGCCTATTTGTGCCCACTTTAGTGAATATTTTAAAACTCACATTAAGAACACAAATTGGCATGTATTGCTGAATTTGTATGGCATTATTCACTTTTGGGATTAAGGTAATAATACCAAAATTCAGACTGTAGAGATCAAGAGCCTCCTGAAAGTCCTATGTTTGGTGTTGGTAATTAGTGACAATGCCTAAGTACTAATCCTATGCCTAAGTTGTATGTAGCATATGAGGATTAGTACATTCCAAGGTTGGTGGCAAGATGGACATGGTGATCATGATGGCCACACTTGGATTTGGATGCAACCCTACGTAATCAAGGCCAAGGTATATGCTTAAGGGTTGTGTTTTAGTAACCAAGACACCTAGTGGGTGTGGTTACATTATAGGATAGATAACCGTACTATAAAGAGGGGAATGACGCGGCTATTGAACTCCTAAGTGCCTCTAGATGTGCATTTCATGATCATATGCATTTGGATAGAACTAATATCGCCTCGAAAAATGATTGTGAAAATGCTAACACACTCACACATGACGAGATCACTTGGTGATGTTAGCACGTTTGCGACGGTGGTGGAGTTTGAGCGGTAGAGAGGGTTTGGGTTCCTCTCTCCCTCCCGCCGAGCTTGCGAGGCGGGATTCAGGCGTTTTCGAGAAGTTGAAACGATTATTTTCCACTACGCCGGAAGTCCGGAAAAGAAACGGAGGCGAACGGAGGTCACAGAGGTGACCGGACGCTGAACCGGACGCGGTCCTTGCATGACCGGACGCGTCCGGTCAGTGTTCAGTGTCTGCGTATTTTTCAGTTCGATGATCGGACGCGAGGCGCGTCCGGTCACTGATGATCGGACGCGTCCGGTCGTTCAGGGAGCTTACTGGACTCTAACCGGACGCTGTCTTTGTCGCGTCCGGTCATTTTCTTCAGCGCGTCCGGTCACTATTTCATTGAGCGCTGCTCAGGCGACTAGCGCATCCGGTCCTTCATGGGACCAGCGCGTCCGGTCATTCCCGGCGCGTCCGGTCAGTTGAACCAGCGCGTCCGGTCGTTGCTTCGCAGTTAGCCGTTGGGCGACCAGCGTGTAACACCCCAGGTGTTTATCACCAATTAAGTGGTGGGTTTAAGATCAAACATGATAGATTAAGTGGAGATGACAATATCAAGGTCAACCTATGGAGATGAGCCTAACCTAAAGTGGATGTTGCATCATTGCTTTCCCTATAGGCCCCTATTCAAATTATATGCTTGGGTAGTGTTATTACAATATACTCATGTGTCTCACCTTAGTATCTATCTATATTGATCCCTGGAAAAGTTTCATGAAGTTTGGAATCAAAAAGTCACATGAAATGATAAGTTCCATTCCTATTGGAATCTGTCCCATTAAGTTAATGGAACTATAGATCATCAACCAAACCTTGCAAACTTGTCCAAATGACTCTAGCTGAACTCTACAAGACCTTAACTACACTTAGGACACTTAATGGAACAATGTTCATGTTGATCATTTTGCCTAATTATGCTTCTAATTGGTGGTTGACCATGTATGGACCCTGGAGCCCTGTGGTTTGACCATTTCAAAAGTGTGACCTAGAAACTTTGCATGACTGTGCACCCTTTGACAAAGTTGTAGGGAATTTTATAAGGAACAAACTTTGTTTAAGAGTCAAGCCATGAAAATGTGTGGAACATGCTCAAACAGGGCCCACAAGTCAGTTTTAGGGCTGATTTCAGCACTTAGCCATTTTTAAGCCCTAATTCCAGTAACATCGACGTTGGCATCCCGCGTTCTCGTGATTTTGCTAACCAACATGATTTGACCCCTTAACAAAAGTTGGAGTTTATGTTATGGAGAACACTATGTAAAAAGTTGGGATCAATTTGACCAAGTTTGGCATTGCAAAATCCCAAAACCGAGCCCTACCTTAACATGTTGACACTGGTAATTTTGGGACTAATTATCTCCTAATCTACAGCTCTAATGACTATGACCCCTAAATAGGAAGTGTAGAGCTATTCATGGGCTTCAACTTTGTTTTTAGGCGCGAGACCCAAATCGGCCCTGAAGTGGCCCAAAAACGCGTCCCACCTTGCCCTCTTCGCCGCACGCCAGGTGTCCGATGAAGTGCCGCACTGGACGACGCGCGTCCTGGACGTGTCCACCATGCGAGCCGAGCGCCCCCACCATGGCCGAGCGTCGCTGCCGCGTGCTCCTGCGCTGCTATCTCTCCTTCTCGCGCATGGGATGGCAGCGGGCACTTCTAGCACCCTCACTTGCCTCTCCTTTCCTCGCCTGAGCTCCCCCTCGCGATGTGCTGCTGCTGCTCGGGGCCACGAACGACGTCGCCGCCGCGGCCTGCCATTGCCGGTGGCCGAGCTTCCTGTCCACCGTCGTTGCGCCCCCATAGTTGGACACCAAACAAACTGAGCATACCACCATGTCCGCCTCACCTCCCTACTCCCTCACGTGCATTCGTCGCGGCAACACCCAACCAGAGCCACCGCTGCCGCTCGCGGTCGCAGATGCCGCCATGGCCAGCCGAGCAGAGCTCCATGGCCGCCATCCGATCAGCTTTCCCATGCCTTCCCCATCTCGGTCGGGTACCGCTGCACCTCCACCGCCAACCACCGCCCTCGATGCGCCCTTTTCCCGCCTTTTGTCGCCGCTGCAAACAGCCGCCGCCGGAGCTGCTCATGCGCCGCCGCCGGTTGCCGTGGTCAGCGAGCCACAGTCCCTCTCTCGGTCATCCACGACCACCGACAGGGGTGCTCGAGCACGGGCATGGACGCGCGGCCCAGCGCTCGCCGTCGTTGGCTTTCCCCTGGCCAGAACAGGCGCCGCCGGTGAAGCGTCCCTGCCTCCTCTGTTTTTCCCCTCCGATCTCTCTCTCCTCTCTGTGACAGGTGGGGTCAGGTGGACAGTGGGCCCCGCATGACAGCGCCACGAGTGACCCAGTTGAGTAGACGTTCGGGTACACCTAGCGAATTAAGTAGGGTTCCAGTAATTCTGTTTTTGAATTTCAGAGAAATTGTAAATCTTCCAAAAATCATATCTCGTGCTAGGTAATTCCAAAAATAGTAAATGAGGACTTTTTGGAAACCTTGAGAAAAGATCTTTGCAGTGGAGTCATAATTTGTGAGGTGTTTGTAGAAGTTTTCTGATGTCTTTATTTAAGCTTTAAAAAGGTTCTAAAAATGATTATAAACTTGACCAGAGCAAGATCTGGAGTTTTAGAACTCCAAAAATAGTGATTATTGTTTTGTAAATTTTGTGATGACATGTACTTGCTAGTAAAAATATTAAACACACTAATTGTTCACTGTTTTCTTAAGGTTTTGATTTGACCTTGTTAAATAAGGAAATCTGCATCATATTGCTTGTCATTTTATATCTTGAGTTGTGTTGCTCCATTTGGTGTGAAATTTTTATGGTAGGCTTGTCATACTATGTATGTACTGTTGTATAAAGTTCATGGCCATTGCTTACTGTATGCTCAAGTTATTGAGTTAACTTGTTTATGGCTTACTAAATAGCTTATAAATAATATATAAATGATAAAATAGAAAATGTTGTTCCATTTCCTTAGTATGATGTTTCTCTATCATATTGATTCATAATATGGCCTTGTGTTCACAGAAAATATGGAGTTTTGGAATTAACTTGCTCTCACATGATTTATTGCTATAGCCATTTGTCTTTTTCATAGAGGTTGTTATACATGTCCAAATGGTTTCAAATTTGGATAGTAGACTTTTGGGAGCATGTGTAGGCCTCTGTAATTTTGGTAGAATTTATTATGCACTTTTGATATGTGTTCATAATTCCACCTAATTATCTAAATAAATTAAGAAAATGCATTAAAAGAAAGTATTTAGGAATGGATACTATATTTTCTGGTGTTCATTAGTCATGTGTGACATGTTGGTAAAGTTAGTTTTGTCCAAGTATATGTTTGTCACATAAGTTAATAATTATTTCTTGCAAATGAGGTTTCTGGACAGATCTGGAAACTTAGCAAAGTTCTTTATGATAATGTGCTTTGTTGTAAAACTTGTCTATACAAAAGTTGTAGATAGATTATGTATCTAGCTTCTATTAAAATTTGGTGGCATTTTACCATGTGGTTTAGGAGTTATAGCTGTTGAAAGTTGGGTTACAGAATTGCTTGCTCTCTGTCTTGTTAGACCAGTTTCTGTGTTTGTGTAAATTCGACATGTTAAACTTTGGAATCATGCTGTGATGATTATAAATGAAATATAGATAATTTCATAAGCTTTTCATAATGTCTTCTTGCCAGTCTTTTGGAGTTGTAGATCTCCAGTTACGATTAAATTACTTAGCTGCTGTTCTGATGTCCAGAAGGTAGCAATTTCTAGTTCTAGTACTTTGATTAACTTTGTCATGCTAATGTGTTGAAGTGTGACTCATACCTTTGAAAGTACTTGGGTTGGTACCTTAGGATCTTATAAGACTTGTGTCTTGATTTATGTGTTTGCAATCTTCTATGTTATACCGTAGTGAGGATTAAGTTAATTAGCTCTAGGTGTTTAAGAGAACGTTGGTATGCTTGTTTGATTACTTTATTTATTGCACTTCTATGCATTCATACATATGCATTATTGCACCTCATTTAGGTACGCTAGCAGAAACGCGTGAAGGATCTAAGGTGGAGCCAAACCCGAAGATGGAGTTGATGGATCTATCCCGAAGATAGAAGGACCGGACAAGTGATAGATTAGAAGATGCTCGCCAAGCGAACTCATCTGACATACTCTAACTTGAGTCAGATCCTAGGCAAGCCCCGGAGCATTATAAGCCTCCTATCTTCAAAGCAATTAATTCTATATATGATATAAGTATTGTTGCATTAAGTGATAGGAGTTGGTTGGAAACCCTTGCTGCATTATATCATTCCTTGTCCAGATATATGAATCCTTGAATCCTACATAGATTAGGATCGAGTAGATGCTTAGCCCTGCTCTAAGCGATAGAAGTCAGGTGATTTCCTGTCACCTGCGAGATGTAGGGATATTCATATATGGCACGGTTGGCTATATTTACTATCGTGGAATGGAACCATGTGTTAATAAAATGAAATGAGACCGGGCGGGATGATGATAGTGAAGCAACAAGGCATGGAGGTCTTGGGTGTGAATCTATCCCCGTCTGAGTCGTTTAAGGACCGATTCGCTGTACGTCCTTGAGTCATGTTGAACGCAGTCTAACACTTAGTTGGCCGGATAAGCCGTTCCGACCGCGAAGCCGAGTAATGTGGTTCAGGCCGGGAATCGAATGGTAGGTTGCTTCTTGGAGGAGAGAAAGGATGTGCTTGGGGACATTGGCGTGAGACCAAGGGGGGGGTTAGAGTCCCTATCACCTGGCAGAGTGTCGCCCTTGGGGTCGCGACATCATTCGGACCCGCGATTCCTGAATCATATGAAAAGGTGGCTTGTGCGACCCTGGCAGGGGCCTGCGCGGTGAGTGTTAGAAATACCCCTCCAGCTGGATAGGAATTCGATTCGAATCGCCGTCGCTCCCGGTTAGTGAGCACTTGACTTGAGCAGCGGCAACGTAGATTCAATTAAATTGAACGAATGGTTAATTGGATCACGATGAAAAGGTTGCCTCAATTTATACCTGCTATGGTTAATATTGTTTGCTCCTAATAAAGTGAGTGCTCTAGTACAGGTTCTAATATAGATGATAGGTTAATGATAATTAACTTGATGCTTAAGCATTAATGATTGATCATCTATATTAAGCTTTTATGCAAAATGTTGTCAAGCTAGCCCCACTTTATATCAGCCTTGCATGATCCTTGGTGTCACTTTATTTCTGGTTTCTGACAGGTAAGTCTAGCTGAGTACCTTCTTGTACTTAGGGTTTTATCCCCACTTGTTGCAGGTTGTGATGTATCACGGCGACTGCAAGAGTTGGTTGGCTCCTGCCTTAGTGGCGGAGTGTGATCATGGGCATGATCCTTCTGAGCTACCTTATCTCTAATGCTTTTGTTGGAAGTCGACCATGATACTGGCATGTATTTGAAATAAGAATAATGTTAGTTTCAAATTACTTTGCTTCCGCTACTTTTGAACTTAAGTTGTAATAACTATGTTGAACTCCGATGTATATTGAATTACTTGTGAAATGGTTATAACATGTGACTTGTTATGTTGAATCACTACGATCTTGGCTTGTATGTTGGTTGGTTTGAATTCCCTCGTGATTTCATTGGACTACCGGAGTTATATGGGCTCAAGTGCGAGAATTTGATCATTTCGGTGATTGTTTTTGTACTTGTGCTCTTATAATTTGGACGGTTCTGTTACAGCTGGTATCGGAGCAAGATTCAACATTAAACATGTCGTATGTGTATTTAAAACAAAGGTTTTGTTTTATAAAATCAGTTTTATCAACTTATAGATATATATAGGTTTGTGAAATCTGAATTCTAAATCTAAGTATGCCAGTGGTCAATTTCCTTATGCCCATATAAGGATTATTAGGTGGCTTATATAAGTACTAACTTGGGGGTTTTTTATTTATGCATCTACGCCCAGGCCAAGGTATGTATGTGTGATGACTCTCCCGCACTATGCTACCCGGTGTGTTAGATTGGTGGTAGCCTTCATATATGAAATAGCCATATATGTTGCTAGTTTACTTTTATACAACGTCACACCTACGCTCAGGTAAGTGTGAGTTATGAGAGCATGACCGTACAACCTGCGGTCTAGGGGAGAGCTAGTTTTGGTTACTGGATTATTTACATGTTATACACATGTATATATGAAGGTACTTAATTGTGGGTGATTAATGATTCGGGTAGTTTTGGTGCTACATGTATATATACAGGGGTATATGTATATGGGAGTACTTAAAAATTTTACTTACTGCTTTCTTTGTGTGCCATATATTAGGGAATTGTTGGGCTGAAATGAAAATTTTCTGCAGGTACGCTAACCACGAATGCGTAAGTCGAATGTAGCTGATGACTAGCTATATATCGAGAGAGTACGTGTGATGCCACCGACATAGAACGTGATCGCCACCTTAGATTGGTAATCTTGTGAGGACGAATAGGACGAAGCATGTATCATCATGTTGTTGCTTAATACATAACTATGCTCCTCTCACCCTTGTTCTATAGTAAGTAACTTATGAGTGATGTGGTACACTATCTTTCTTGTGTAGAGTAAAACAAGAATGTCTTACTCCATGTTGTTTGAGAAAAGTGTGTGTTTAGCCTTGCAAGAAATAATTGTGGATTCTCATGAATGAATTAAATTAGTTGGTCTAAGGTAATAATAATTAGAGCTACTAGAATAACATGTTTGTGTGCTCTCTTGTTAAGTAGAACAAATGCAAGTTTAGATGTGCTTGTCGAATGTTGGATGCTAGAACGTTTTCTGTTGTAGTGATGCTTTCGTGGTCATAATGGTGTTTTCTGTAGTTATGGGGAATACCAAAGTTGTAGCTAACTTACTTATCTAGCTTGTCCTAAAATTTTGTGATCCTAGGTCTTATGTTTTGGTAGTTATAAATTTTAGAAGTTTGTTATCAGTATCTGCTCATGTTCAGAATAGATCTGAATGTTTGCTTTATTTTACCTATGTGCTTATGGAATCATGCATTGGAGATAATAGAAGAAGTGTAGTACTTTTTCTAAGCTTTCCAAAGTGTCCTATATCACAAATTTTGGTGGTCTAAATCTCTACTTATGAGCTTGTAAAGTGGAATGACAGAATCTGTCCAAATCTGGGCAGAGATGTCTTCCTTGTCTTATTTGGCCTTGTTAGCTGTAGAATCATCTTAATATGATAATAATAAAGTTATAGACGACTTAACAAGATTTACATAAAGTTAAGGCTCAGCCTTGTTGGGTCCCTAGAACTCCAGTTATGCATTTTTGAAGTTCTTGTCAGTTTTCTGTCCATATTGGTACAGAACTGAAACATTAGCATTTTTGGTCATGTTAATCTATGAATTTGATTTTGGTATGAATAACTAAAGTGTAGCCATCTTCCTAAGCTTCCTAGAAAGCCTAGGATCACCTTTGTGAGATGTCTACAACCTCAGTTATGGTAGAAACAAGTAACTATTGTGCTGCTGTCAGATTCTGTGCACATGCTAAGTTGGCCTCTTTAACTAACGTTTGTTTGGACTAAACTTGTAGTTAGTTCATGCTTGAGATAAATGCTTATTTTGGGTGAGCCTTGTGCTTTATATTGGTTGCTTAAGCCCATTGTTTGAATTTTCTCAAATGATTGCTTGATTGTGATGTTGTATGTATGCTTGTTATCTTGGTAGTGCCCTAGTTGTCACCTCGTTTGTCCTCGGTGAGCATACGAGGGTCACATAGCTTTATCCTAGAACAACATTCACATACGTAATTATATGGTTGTTGTCTTCTATTAGGTTCTCTATCTTAGGAGCCTGAGCCTGTAGACTTGGTGGTTAGCCCTTGAATGTTTGTATCCATGCCTTTGCTTGACCGAAAGCCCAAAGTTTAGTTCTCCTATTTGTTTGCATGAGCCGTGGATGTTTTGCAACCCTTTCTGTGTGAAGACCCTTGTCGTCTGACCAACCAAGTTAACTTTTATCAATGCTAGCCTTTGACCATGGTTCGTACGTTGCCAGTTGTGGAGACCGTACCCAAATCCATGTTGGACCTTCCGGTTACCTCTCCCAAAGGTTAGTTAGTGTGACACCACGTCTCTCTGCTATGGCCTCTAAATCGTATGCTTGCAATTTCATGCATCTACCTTATCAACTCAATCTATGACTACATATCGGTTTTCGCCTTGAAGTTTGCTTAATCCATCCCCAACCTTCCCAAGTCTCGGGATGTTTACCAGTTTTGATCTCATGTTGTTGTCCAACATGACCAAATCTCATGGTAATCTTTCATTTTTCCATCACTTTGGTGAACGCTTGGCGTGCGTGGAATTAAGCAAAAATCTCATGCTTAGTCGCATTCGGCAATTGAGCTATGTTCTCTTGTGCTATGTTTTGATCTTCGAATCACCTCCTGGTTAATTCCAAACCTTGTGACTACCTTTGCTTGCTATCCCTCCCTTGTATAATGCTTGTTTTTACCACCCAAATTGTTTCACTTGAAATTTCACCTTGGTGGTGTGATCGGTAATGGTGTTATGAGTAGCAACTAATGGTGCCGCGACGAAACCGAGAGCCTCCTGTGGCGGCCGACACAAGGTTGTGCTGCTCGGCACGCGCTGGTATCGTGGTTTCTAGTCATGATCCATTGCGGAACAACATCAACGTGTTATTCTCATGTGAACTTTTCCTTGGTTATCTTTCCCATATCTTATCAAAATACCCTTATAGTGGACCAAAAGTAGTAGAGCTTCCTCCTGAAGTTGCTAAGAGGATAACCTTTGAAGAACAGGTCACTGACATAAACATTAATGGACTACAAGAGGTGGTAGACAAGTGACTTTGCTTAGTTGTCCCTGTATTGATGGCCACCATATAGTTAGCAAAGTATCTCATCCTTGTTGAATAAAAAAGGACGCACAACACTTTAGTTGGACAAGTCATCTATTGGATAAGAATCGATCATCACATTATGTATATGATGGAGCTATCCAAGTCGCAATCTTGGGTGCATAATGACCATACAATCGAAATCAACCATCTCTAGAATAACTTCGTATTTGCTAATTTGATGACGACCATCTATTCTGTTTCAACCATAGTTGTTGTGGTCAAGAGTGAAGATTTGGAACTTTTTAGTGTTGAGAGACAACTGATTAGTTACCAATAGAAAGGTTAATCTCTAGCTAGGTAACGACTCTTTGGTAGCTACGAAGGCTATGTCTTACAGAGCAATAACCAACAAGAAGTTGATCAACTAGCCAATAACTTGAGCGATGCTCTATCTTCTAGAGCCATTGTGATCAAGTAAATTCCGTCTTGGATAATCACACAGATAATGCAAGGTGTTCAATCGGCTGAGGTGAAGATTTAGAGAAAGTATGCCCGAGTTCTGATCCGCATCCTTGTGCCCATAGATGCCACAAACGGTTTGTTCATAACTTTATTGGACAAAGGGTTGAGGAATATTCGAAAGCAATTTGAGAAGTGTCAAACAACAGATTTTCTATCTTAGAGCTGCTGTTTGATCCCAAAGAGGAAGCCTAAGGTGAAAGTTGGCCTGACAAAGTTGTTATGCTGCAAGTCAACTCAACTTACAGAACAACTAAGTCACTAAGGAAAATTTTTACTCAATCGCTTGGTGGTAGACTACTCCCCGCGGTTAAGTGAATAATTACAACTTTTGTTATCCTTAAGGCCTCGTTACATCTTTCTTAGGGAATTATTTTCCAATGATGACATACTTTGGTACCTTATAAATGTTTTTACCTAAGAGGTTGCATCTGGTTCAACCTAGATAACTGTCGCCATTGGATAAGAGAATCTTCTTAGGTAACATTTTGCAGGAATACGAAGCCAACTGAGTCAGTTATCATATGTACTAATCCCTTACAGACTCAGATAATATAGTATTGTCATCTGAGAAAGAGAACTGCACATATGGAACCACAAGTAGTTTTCCATTAGTTGGTGCCTAAATAAATGAACATTTACGACCAACATAGACCTTGTCTATTGGTTAGTCAGTATCCTAAAGCCTCAGAGTATATTTGTCGTCTATGGTCTCACACTTTTGGAAGATTGTGCTCAAGCCATTTTGGTAGAGGACTGCTTTTCAAACTTTGTGAACAAAGTCATTTTAACGAGTATACTTCTGATTATTTCGGTCTAGTGTCAAGTTCATACGGACTATGTTGTGTTCACTAAAGAATCAGATACTTGGGAGTGGTTCGCTCATGGACCAAATGATCTCCGTACACTGAGAATGCAGTATGTGCTATCTTGGATTCCTCCCAAAGTAACAATGCTTCATGGAAGTCAATGAAGGAAATTCTTCAGACAAATTTTATCATGAAAAGTAAGTATCAGAAAGTGCCTTTGGTCAAATTGTTCACCGATGTTGAAGCTTTGTAGCTGCATGCTATAGCAAATGTTGGGAACTTGATAACGTATCTCTCTTCCTTAAAAGGTCTTCCATTCCGAATCTCGGGACGCGATTCTTTTAAGGGGGGAGGGCTGTAACACCCCAGGTGTTTATCACCAATTAAGTGGTGGGTTTAAGATCAAACATGATAGATTAAGTGGAGATGACAATATCAAGGTCAACCTATGGAGATGAGCCTAACCTAAAGTGGATGTTGCATCATTGCTTTCCCTATAGGCCCCTATTCAAATTATATGCTTGGGTAGTGTTATTACAATATAATCATGTGTCTCACCTTAGTATCTATCTATATTGATCCCTGGAAAAGTTTCATGAAGTTTAGAATCAAAAAGTCAAATGAAATGATAAGTTCCATTCCTATTGGAATCTGTCCCATTAAGTTAATGGAACTATAGATTATCAACCAAACCTTGCAAACTTGTCCAAATGACTCTAGCTGAACTCTACAAGACCTTAACTACACTTAGGACACTTAATGGAACAATGTTCATGTTGATCATTTTGCCTAATTATGCTTCTAATTGGTGGTTGACCATGTATGGACCCTGGAGCCCTGTGGTTTGACCATTTCAAAAGTGTGACCTAGAAGCTTTGCATGACTGTGCACCCATTGACAAAGTTGTAGGGAATTTTATAAGGAACAAACTTTGTTTAAGAGTCAAGCCATGAAAATGTGTGGAACATGCTCAAACAGGGCCCACAAGTCAGTTTTAGGGCTGATTTCAGCACTTAGCCATTTTTAAGCCCTAATTCCAGTAACATCGACGTTGGCATCCCGCGTTCTCGTGATTTTGCTAACCAACATGATTTGACCCCTTAACAAAAGTTGGAGTTTATGTTATGGAGAACACTATGTAAAAAGTTGGGATCAATTTGACCAAGTTTGGCATTGCAAAATCCCAAAACCGAGCCCTACCTTAACATGTTGACACTGGTAATTTTGGGACTAATTATCTCCTAATCTACAGCTCTAATGACTATGACCCCTAAATAGGAAGTGTAGAGCTATTCATGGGCTTCAACTTTGTTTTTAGGCGCGAGACCCAAATCGGCCCTGAAGTGGCCCAAAAACGCGTCCCACCTTGCCCTCTTCGCCGCACGCCAGGTGTCCGATGAAGTGCCGCACTGGACGACGCGCGTCCTGGACGTGTCCACCATGCGAGCCGAGCGCCCCCACCATGGCCGAGCGTCGCTGCCGCGTGCTCCTGCGCTGCTATCTCTCCTTCTCGCGCATGGGATGGCAGCGGGCACTTCTAGCACCCTCACTTGCCTCTCCTTTCCTCGCCTGAGCTCCCCCTCGCGATGTGCTGCTGCTGCTCGCGGCCACGAACGACGTCGCCGCCGCGGCCTGCCATTGCCGGTGGCCGAGCTTCCTGTCCGCCGTCGTTGCGCCCCCATAGTTGGACACCAAACAAACTGAGCATACCAGCGTGTCCGCCTCACCTCCCTACTCCCTCACGTGCATTCGTCACGGCAACACCCAACCAGAGCCACCGCTGCCGCTCGCGGTCGCAGATGCCGCCATGGCCAGCCGAGCAGAGCTCCATGGCCGCCATCCGATCAGCTTTCCCATGCCTTCCCCATCTCGGTCGGGTACCGCTGCACCTCCACCGCCAACCACCGCCCTCGATGCGCCCTTTTCCCACCTTTTGTCGCCGCTGCAAACAGCCGCCGCCGGAGCTGCTCATGCGCCGCCGCCGGTTGCCGTGGTCAGTGAGCCACAGTCCCTCTCTCGGTCATCCACGACCACCGACAGGGGTGCTCGAGCACGGGCATGCACGCGCGGCCTAGCGCTCGCCGTCGTTGGCTTTCCCCTGGCCAGAACAGGCGCCGCCGGTGAAGCGTCCCTGCCTCCTCTGTTTTTCCCCTCCGATCTCTCTCTCCTCTCTGTGACAGGTGGGGTCAGGTGGACAGTGGGCCCCGCATGACAGCGCCACGAGTGACCCAGTTGAGTAGACGTTCGGGTACACCTAGCGAATTAAGTAGGGTTCCAGTAATTCTGTTTTTGAATTTCAGAGAAATTGTAAATTTTCCAAAAATCATATCTCGTGCTAGGTAATTCCAAAAATAGTAAATGAGGACTTTTTGGAAACCTTGAGAAAAGATCTTTGCAGTGGAGTCATAATTTGTGAGGTGTTTGTAGAAGTTTTCTGATGTCTTTATTTAAGCTTTAAAAAGGTTCCAAAAATGATTATAAACTTGACCAGAGCAAGATCTGGAGTTTTAGAACTCCAAAAATAGTGATTATTGTTTTGTAAATTTTGTGATGACATGTACTTGCTAGTAAAAATATTAAACACACTAATTGTTCACTGTTTTCTTAAGGTTTTGATTTGACCTTGTTAAATAAGGAAATCTGCATCATATTGCTTGTCATTTTATATCTTGAGTTGTGTTGCTCCATTTGGTGTGAAATTTTTATGGTAGGCTTGTCATACTATGGATGTACTGTTGTATAAAGTTCATGGCCATTGCTTACTGTATGCTCAAGTTATTGAGTTAACTTGTTTATGGCTTACTAAATAGCTTATAAATAATATATAAATGATAAAATAGAAAATGTTGTTCCATTTCCTTAGTATGATGTTTCTCTATCATATTGATTCATAATATGGCCTTGTGTTCACAGAAAATATGGAGTTTTGGAATTAACTTGCTCTCACATGATTTATTGCTATAGCCATTTGTCTTTTTCATAGAGGTTGTTATACATGTCCAAATGGTTTCAAATTTGGATAGTAGACTTTTGGGAGCATGTGTAGGCCTCTGTAATTTTGGTAGAATTTATTATGCATTGTTGATATGTGTTCATAATTCCACCTAATTATCTAAATAAATTAAGAAAATGCATTAAAAGAAAGTATTTAGGAATGGACACTATATTTTCTGGTGTTCATTAGTCATGTGTGACATGTTGGTAAAGTTAGTTTTGTCCAAGTATATGTTTGCCACATAAGTTAATAATTATTTCTTGCAAATAAGGTTTCTGGACAGATCTGGAAACTTAGCAAAGTTCTTTATGATAATGTGCTTTGTTGTAAAACTTGTCTATACAAAAGTTGTAGATAAATTATGTATCTAGCTTCTATTAAAATTTGGTGGCATTTTACCATGTGGTTTAGGAGTTATAGCTGTTGAAAGTTGGGTTACAGAATTGCTTGCTCTCTGTCTTGTTAGACCAGTTTCTGTGTTTGTGTAAATTCGACATGTTAAACTTTGGAATCATGCTGTGATGATTATAAATGAAATATAGATAATTTCATAGCTTTTCATAATGTCTTCTTGCCAGTCTTTTGGAGTTGTAGATCTCCAGTTACGATTAAATTACTTAGCTGCTGTTCTGATGTCCAGAAGGTAGCAATTTCTAGTTCTAGTACTTTGATTAACTTTGTCATGCTAATGTGTTGAAGTGTGACTCATACCTTTGAAAGTATTTGGGTTGGTACCTTAGGATCTTATAAGACTTGTGTCTTGATTTATGTGTTTGCAATCTTCTATGTTATGCCGTAGTGAGGATTAAGTTAATTAGCTCTAGGTGTTTAGGAGAACGTTGGTATGCTTGTTTGATTACTTTATTTATTGCACTTCTATGCATTCATACATATGCATTATTGCACCTCATTTAGGTACGCTAGCAGAAACGCGTGAAGGATCTAAGGTGGAGCCAAACCCGAAGATGGAGTTGATGGATCTATCCCGAAGATAGAAGGACCGGACAAGTGATAGATTGGAAGATGCTCGCCAAGCGAACTCATC
The DNA here is from genome assembly GCA_038087645.1 of Saccharum hybrid cultivar R570. Lineage (NCBI taxonomy): Eukaryota > Viridiplantae > Streptophyta > Magnoliopsida > Poales > Poaceae > Saccharum > Saccharum hybrid cultivar. The sequence goes on along the minus strand of JAQSUU010000043.1, from coordinate 8,517,083 downwards.
TGACATACTCTAACTTGAGTCGGATCCCAGGCAAGCCTCGGAGCATTATAAGCCTCCTATCTTCAAAGCAATTAATTCTATATATGATATAAGTATTGTTGCATTAAGTGATAGGAGTTGGTTGGAAACCCTTGCTGCATTATATCATTCCTTGTCCAGATATATGAATCCTTGAATCCTACATAGATTAGGATCGAGTAGATGCTTAGCCCTGCTCTAAGCGGTAGAAGTCAGGTGATTTCCTGTCACCTGCGAGATGTAGGGATATTCATATATGGCACGGTTGACTATATTTGCTATCGTGGAATGGAACCATGTGTTAATAAAATGAAATGAGACAGGGCGGGATGACGATAGTGAAGCAACAAGGCATGGAGGTCTTGGGTGTGAATCTATCCCCGTCTGAGTCGTTTAAGGACCGATTCGCTGTACGTCCTTGAGTCATGTTGAACGCAGTCTAACACTTAGTTGGCCGGATAAGCCGTTCCGACCGCGAAGCTGAGTAATGTGGTTCAGGCCGGGAATCGAATGGTAGGTTGCTTCTTGGAGGAGAGAAAGGATGTGCTTGGGGACATTGGCGTGAGACCAAGGGGGGGTTAGAGTCCCTATCACCTGGCAGAGTGTCGCCCTTGGGGTCGCGACATCATTCGGACCCGCGATTCCTGAATCATATGAAAAGGTGGCTTGTGCGACCCTGGCAGGGGCCTGCGCGGTGAGTGTTAGAAATACCCCTCCAGCTGGATAGGAATTCGATTCGAATCGCCGTCGCTCCCGGTTAGTGAGCACTTGACTTGAGCAGCGGCAACGTAGATTCAATTAAATTGATCGAATGGTTAATTGGATCACGATGAAAAGGTTGCCTCAATTTATACCTGCTATGGTTAATATTGTTTGCTCCTAATAAAGTGAGTGCTCTAGTACAGGTTCTAATATAGATGATAGGTTAATGATAATTAACTTGATGCTTAAGCATTAATGATTGATCATCTATATTAAGCTTTTATGCAAAATATTGTCAAGCTAGCCCCACTTTATATCAGCCTTGCATGATCCTTGGTGTCACTTTATTTCTGGTTTCTGACGGGTAAGTCTAGCTGAGTACCTTCTTGTACTTAGGGTTTTATCCCCACTTGTTGCAGGTTGTGATGTATCACGGCGACTACAAGAGTTGGTTGGCTCCTACCTTAGTGGCGGAGTGTGATCATGGGCATGATCCTTCTGAGCTACCTTATCTCTAATGCTTTTGTTGGAAGTCGACCATGATACTGGCATGTATTTGAAATAAGAATAATGTTAGTTTCAAATTACTTTGCTTTCGCTACTTTTGAACTTAAGTTGTAATAACTATGTTGAACTCCGATGTATATTGAATTACTTGTGAAATGGTTATAACATGTGACTTGTTATGTTGAATCACTACAATCTTGGCTTGTATGTTGGTTGGTTTGAATTCCCTCGTGATTTCATTAGACTACCGGAGTTATATGGGCTCAAGTGCGAGAATTTGATCATTTCGGTGATTGTTTTTGTACTTGTGCTCTTATAATTTGGACGGTTCTGTTACACAGCACGTCCGGTCGTTTGGACCAGCGCGTCCGGTCAGTACTTCACGAGTTAGCCGTTGGGCGACCGGCGCGTCCGGTCAGTTGGACCAGCGCGTCCGGTCAGCCCGATTTCGGCTGTTTAAGTTTCTAACGGCTATATTCGAAGGGGTACGTCTATAAATACTCGTTGGCCGGCTCAAGGCTCTCTCTCTCTCTCGAACATTTGACATACTTGTGAGCACTTTGAGCTAAGCAACTCCCCTCCCACTCATCTCTCTTGCTTCTTTGCATATTCGAAGTGAGATTGAGTGATCCAAGTGCATTTGCATTGTGAGATTGCATCTAGTTGGTACTTGGTGGTTGATTTGCTACGGGATTCTTGTTTCTCTTGGTGGTTGCCGTCACCTAGACGGCTTGGAGCAGCTTGGAGGCGTTGGCAAGAGTTGGTGATTGTTCTTGGCCACCTCCGGTGATTGTGAGGGGTTTGTGCCTACCTTGGCGAAGCGCCAAAGGCAACATTAGTATATTGCTCGTGTCATTGCAACCTTTTGCCATTTGGTAGGTTCTTGTGGTGCCTTTTGAGAGGCTCGGTGTGAGACCGATTAGCCACCGAACCACGTGGTGAAGAGGGACACAACGGGGACTAGCGTGCCGGCAAGCACGTGAACCTCGGGATAAATCTTCGTGTCATCACTTTCATATTGTGATTGATTGATCCCGATGTTTGGTTATCTTGGTATTCATTGTTGATCATATTGGTTGGCTCAATACTTCGCCCCTCGGTGATACCCTCCTATCTCTCTTGTATTAATTTCTTAGTTATCTTTGCTAGCTAGTTAGCTTAGCTAGAGTAGTTCTTTTGTGTAGCTTGCTAGTTGTAGTTGTACTTACCTTCTCGGTTTGACTTGTACGGTTGAGTGCAAATACTAGAATTGTGAATTGGATAGGTGGCTTGCAAACACCCATAGGCTAAGCAAAACTCGCATCTCGCTATTTGTTATATTGATAAACTTGTTTAGCTTGTCGTTGTAGAAAATTTTAATAGGCTATTCACCCCCCCTCTAGCCATCAAGACCTTTCACCTCCCTATGCAGTTCAGCAAATAAGGGTAGAAGATCATCCTTGATGACTCCCTAGAACACCTGATAAAATTTTGCAGGAAAACCATCCGGCCCTGGAGCTTTATTATGCTCCATTTGGAAGACAGCCTCCCTCACTTCAGATTCAGTGAACGGGATAATGAGGATGTTGTTTTCCTCCGGTGATACCTGTGGGATATCTAGGTTTTGGTCTTCCCTAAGGGAGATATTAAAATTATCCGGCTGGCCAAAGAGTTCTTTATAATAAGTCGTAATGTGACTTTTGAGATGATCATCACCGATCACAACACCTTGATCATTTTCAAGTTTATAGATATGTTGCTTGCGATGTTTCCCATTGGCGACTAGATGAAAGAACCAAGTATTAGCATCCCCTTCCAAGAGGGTTTTAACTTTGGCTCTCTCATACCATTTTAGTTCCTCTTCTCTCAGAAGGTTAACTAAACGTTCTTTTAGATAATGCTTCAGATTAATCTCTTGATCAGATGAGGGAGAGATCTCAGCTTTCTTATCAAGATTGTCTAAAAGAGCTAACAGAGTCTTTTTTTCTTTTCGATATGACCCTGCCGTGTGTTTGGCCCAGCCCCTTAGATATTGTCGGAGTCTGCGGATCTTGAATTGCCAACGTTCAAGAGGGGTTGACCCAGAGCATGGAGATTGCCAAATATTTGCAACCATATCATAAAATCCATCTCGTATCAACCATCCCCTCTCAAATTTGAAAGGATGATTGTGAGTCTGGTGGGTTGAAGCACCTGTGTTAAGCACTAGGGGTGTGTGGTCCGAGATATTCCTATCCCTAGGTTCTACTGTTGTCAATGGGAACATGATTTCCCATTTCGTGCTAACGAGAACTCTATCAAACTTTTCAAAAGTTGGATTATCCCCTGGCCCCACCCATGTGTATTGACGGCCTACCATTGTGATCTCCTTAAGATCCAGAGATTCAATAACAACATTAAAAAGATTTGACCATTTAGGGTCGAAGTCCTCAGTACTCTTATCTTCTGGGCTTTGCATTATGTTGAAATCTCCTCCTATCATATATGGAAGGGTTTCTTTGGAGCACGTGTTGGCGAGTTCTACTAAGAAAGCACTCTTATTCTGGAGTTGTGCTGGCCCATATACCGTATATAACACAAATTTGAAGTCATTTGATTTGACTCTTAGGGTGAATTTTACATAAAAATCTCCCTCAGTAATAGCTCCAATGTCAAAAACATTCAGGTCCACACCTAGCAGGATGCCCCTAGATCTACCGTGGGGTGCCATGGTGTGCCAAAGAAAATCATGTCCCCCACAAAGATTTTTGAGAACATGATCCGAGAACGAGTCCCGACCTGTTTCGGATAGAGCAATAAAATTAATTTGCTCTTCCTTAACTAATTCGGCCAAAAACCTATGCTTAGCCAAGTCTCCTAGACCTCTGATATTCCAGAAAACTCCCTTCATTTTATAATAATTTTTGAGGGGGTCTTTGGCTTCTTGGGAAGTTTGCCATTAAAAGTATTTTTTGGAATTAGTATATTTTTTCTTCCGTCGGAGTGGAGAGAGATCAATGATTTGATCATTCTCCTCCTCTAGCAAATTCTCATTTGGATTTCCACTGGCGTGGCTGAGAATTGCATCAATTAGGTCATCCTGCTCATCATCACTCTCAACATTGGGGAGTTTAGATTTAGCACAACCTTTTTTTGTATTAGCACATAAAACTAACCTGTCTACCTCTAAGTTTTTTTATTGAAACTACATCTGAGGTACCTAGGTTGATGCCTACCCTACCAAGGTTTGATAAAATTTTGGAATCTAGAAAGCTAGTGAAAGAGTTACCTGTGAATTCAAGGTTCTTCTTTGCTGCCAACCGTTCAGCCTTTTGTAGGGTATGGACGTCCGCCAATGCCGCATTCCTGGAGCTGCGACGTGGTGCTTTGAAGTGCGCTGCTGTAACTACAGGCGCCAACTCCCCAACTGCCAAGGTAGAAGTATCCATGGATATGATCACTTTCTCTGTATAAGTCACAGTCGGTGTCGCAGGTGGTGAGGCTTGATCTACAGCCGCCTGCAGCTCCGCCGCCCCTGCCATGAGCGTCGGTGAGGCCTGTGCAGCCGGTAGGAGGGCTCCAGCATCCTCTGATCCCGCTGGGAAGTCCGTGCCAGCTTGGGGGTACCTAAGCTAGCTAGTGCCACTGCAACCCCAGGGTCTCCCACCGCAGTCATGGGAGACACGGGTGGGCTATCTGGTCGGCTCAGAGCTTCGCCACCCATGCTGTCTTCGCGATCTTCAGCAATGGCCGACGCAGGGGAGTGGCAGAGGGAGGCGCTGCCCTCGCCAACACCCTGCGCGGCCACTGGCAGCTTCGGAGGTGGAAGTATGCCACCCCTCTGCATAGAAGCGTCAGGGAGCAGGCATAGGGGTTCGGTTGATGAAGTACCCCCACGCCCACCCCCCAACTGCCTTGTCCGACGCGGTTGCTGGAGTAGAGGGCTCCCCGGCCAATGGATCCACCATTGGGCTAGGATAGCCCGGCAGTGAGTCACCTGAGGTCGGTGCGGCCACGCCGGACTCCAACGCGAGAAAGGGGGCATTAGGTGATGTAGAGCCCCCTAACTCAGCATGATCTGTAGATGTCACCGGCGAAGACAAGAAAATAGAAGAAGGATTGATTTTATTAGGTGAATCAACAAGCTTATTAAAATCAGCCAATTCTTCAACTGTCAGAGGAGAATAGGTCTTCCTCTTATCCCCGTCTTCTGACTCTAGCATGACTCTGATACTGATCTCATTAATGAGCTACGTGCATGCCAGATCCAGGACCTCTTCCACCAAAGCAGCTTGCTTCTGAGGAGGCAAATTCTGTGGAGGTGCTGATGTTTTGTCAGAAACTTTAGTATTATTCTGTGGGTTTTGGGGATTATGAGCTTCCGCATCTTCCATCTCACGGTCGCCCCCATCAAGATCCTTATCACCATCACCCAACAGACCATCATCCTCCGGATCAATTGGATCAATCTGTACAGCTTCATCAGGCTTAAAAAGCAGGCGGTAAATACCACTGCCAACACAAACATCAGCAAACTTTGGGATCTTTTCCACATCAAAAACTGCCACCAGGATGCGAACATGTCCAGTCGCCCGAAGGTGTATCATATCCACCTTCTGTGTGGCCCCAATCATGGTCCCAACTGCCCAAAGTGGAAGAAAAGAACGAAGTGCCCTAGATACCTTAGTAACTGTCACCCATACCTGCTCCAATAACCTTATGGGTTGAACATCATCAATGAACTCAGCAAATGCGATAGTGCCTTCTTTGTTCCTTGTTGTAAGTGTACCGATAGCTATCATACGATCTAGCTCTTCCTTGCTTGGAAACGGGACAACAAAAGATTTTGCCCCCAGCTGTTGCGCCTCCCAATCCCAACGCACTGGAATAATCCTAGCCAGTTCATCTTGTACCAAGTGAGCAGGGACATCACCTGATTCCACTGTAATGAGGGCTGTGACTGACGCCTGAAAAGAGTCCACAATCTGATTGTATCTTGCTGCCTGTATTTGGAAAAAACCCATCCCATCCTCCGCAGCGGCACAGTAGGCGACCGTCGGTTTGGGGCCACGAAGTAGCGGACACTGATTTGTGTAATGTTCTTCGGTACAGATGGAGCACTCCCGTTTCTCAACCAGTTCCTTCCGCTTCCTCTTGTTATTGCCTTGTTCATCGACCACCGCCCCAGGTTCCACCGTTAAGGTGTTGCCGGCGCTAGGACGGCCTCCGTTGTGCTGCTGGACGGTCCCCCCATCGGCATCCTCCTGACCACGCGCGGCCACCGATGCGCCGATGGTCGTAGAGGACATCTCCTGCCCATGATCACCGCTGTTGGCCGGCTTGGGGAATCCCCTCCCACGGCCCCGGCCCTCAGCGCCGGCCTGCTGGGTGCGTCCTCCAGCAGGTGGTGGAGCGCCGCGACCCCTGCGCCCACGGTCCCGGCCTTGATCGTCACGGCCGCGACCCTGGGAGTTGGCGTGGGGGCCTCGGCCACGATGACGTCCACGGTCAGAAGGGGCACCGCGGTGTGTGGCCGCCTGGCTCCACCTCTTGCCGAATTCGCCGCCCGCCATTAGCACCTCCCGATAGGATGGAGCGGCGGCGACGAACAGATTAGGGTTAATGAGTTTCTTCGTCGGACCTCTGATGCTTCCTGCCCGATCGTTGTCGTACTGAGCGGATGGTGACGATCGGTTCGGCGCATCTTGGAACGTGTCTGGGTGGGTGGTGCGATCGGGCGCAGCTGGTTGGGCGCTTCGGTCGGATGTGACTCGGTTGAACCCCATGTTGCCCGACGAGGCCGGCCGGTGTTGGTTCAAAGTTTGAAAACCCGAAGAAAACGGATCGCCATTGAGTGGTTGAGCAAACGGATATATATAAGTATATATGTATGGTCCACGAGTCCACAGACTACAACAGCTCAACAATTCGATGAGGCCAACGCCTGAGACAACAATAACGACGACACATCTGGTTGTACCAAATACTACTACTACTACCTTTGGCTCGAGGCACTATCAGATCTCCACATGAGAAAAAGGGCTCTCTTCACGCTCTGTTGCCAAGAGAACTGCTCTGGAATTTGGAATTTAGGAGTACATACAGTAGAACCATATTTGTCGAGCGTTTGCACTCATCTATATACTAGCATCTTTTTTTTTACGCCTCCTATGCTTCATTCAATCGCGTGAAAACTGATAACCCTTCAATCGGCGTGAACAGGGCATTAGGGATGCAAGTTTCACTTGTCTTGGATTGTTGGTCGACCAAAGAAACTGTCTAAAAATAAACTAAGATAGCATCGTCACATATTTTAGTTTAGGTTGAGAAATAAACTAAGATGGCAGCAACCGTAATTATTAGCTGTCACATGAAACACCCTACGTGCAATTAGCTTCTTAATTTGTTGGACATTGTGATTAGATCAGTTATAGAGTACTAACTGGGAAAGAGTTCCAGGGTCGCACAACTTAATTAGTAGAATAGCCCAGCCTTGCCCGATTCTATTATTAATCGTGCTGTGCCGTGCCGTGCCTACTCATGAGCTCCACTTATCGTGACCACTAACTTCGTTAATTATGTAAATTTGGTGCGTAGGACATTAACTAGAACCAGTAGATGTAGGGGTGTAGGTGTCGCAGAACTGATCTGTTAACTGGCTTTGAGCTTGATGCCTTTTGTCAGTGAAAAACATATAATAATGATGAGAAGCACACCATATACCTTCTAGAGATAGAGATCATGATTTCAAGACCTTCCGGACACTTGAGGGGAATTCCCTCTTATTTATAACATTGTGGGTCCGGAGCCAACTCTAAAATAGACTTAAGTTACCGCTGTTCACAGCAGGAACTTAACTAACAGATTAGACACTTTTGGTGGACTTATTACGTGTGTGTGTCAAGCTAACATGTCGATTATGTTGAGAACGTATCTCAACAAAAAGAAACCTCCAATTTATTAAAAAGAGAAGTTTGTATCATGTTGAATGGACTAGTTACAACGAGTCGTCTAAGAAATCTATAACGTCCTGGTGACAAAAGTTGAGTATACTTAAGAAAGACCTGGCAGTCACATGGTTTTTTCCCCCTAGTTTTGACTTAGGGCTCGTTCGTTTAGCCCTGATTCCACCCGGAATCATTCCGGCTAATCAAAGATAGTACAAATTAGCACAACATTTCAGGTTGGGATAGTTCCAGGGCTCTATTACCTGGGAACAGGTCATTAAAAATTAGACTAGACTAATACGCTCCGTCTAACGGCAAAGCTTTTGCCTTTTGTTTGAAAAAATAATGGTGTCGGACGAGGAATCACACAAGCGTCTAGGAGACGTGCATTCTTCCACATCATCTCTGGGCAGTAGGAGTACTATAGTTCACAAACAGCTGAATCACACAATGGATGCACGTACGTATGCAGATACCTTAGGTGTGTTTAGATGGGTGTAAAGTGAGTGTAAAGTTCCTGTAGCACTTTTCGTTGTTATTTAGTAAAATTTATCCAATCATGGACTAACTAGGCTCAAAAGATTCGTCTCGACATTTACAGACAAACTGTGCAATTAGTTATTTTTTTACCTACATTTAATACTCCATACATGCGTCCAAAGATTTAATGTGACGAGAAATCTTGTAAAATTTTTGGAATTTTGAAGAAACTAAACACCACGCGCCTGCGCCTGCGCCCTGCGCTCATTATTGAGCCGTACGTCCATCGGCTGCACTGCACAGAAACGGATACACCCACTACTGCTACAGCACTAGTAGATCGACGAGCGGTGACAGACTGCATGGTCCATGGCACCTACTACTACTGATGAACTGATCAGCGTCCGTGGAAGGAGGGCATGCATGACGCTGCTAAAGGCGGCCATTTCGTGACCTTGGCGGCGAGCGATATCAAGTCTACTTTCTCTGTTTGGCCAAGACATGGCGAACTTTTCCTTTTGAGTTTTGTCACGGCTCACTCCCGCCGTGGGAACCACGTACCCGTCTTGGCGTTGATCGATCGATCGGGGCAGAGAGCGCAGCGTGCAAAAGCAGCATTGGATCCAGCTGGAAGCCTGGACGCGCGCGGCGCGCTGGGGTATGCTTGGCCGCGATCGCGAAGCAGGATGTGACACGGATCGCGTAGGCTGGGATATATGCCTCGCCTGGCTGTCGTCTGGCCCAGCATGCACGAGCCGTCGCCTCCTGCGTCCAGCGTCCTGGCCGGCCGCGGTCGCGTCTCGCGTGGCACGGGAGGAGATGCTGAGATAGATGCACTGCAATATGCAGCGAGCAAAGGCCATCGTCGTCGATCGGTCCGTCGGTGGAGACGAGAGATGCCATGGCGTGGAAGAGAATCGAGGAGAGGACGCGGACGGACGGGTCCATGGGTGATTCGTGCTCGGACAACCAACCCGGACCGGACGACTGGGCGACCGGTGTACGTACGTATCGTCTTGCATGCTAGATTGACGTGACGCGTTGCTGGCTCTAGCCTTTGCTGTCTGCCTGTGTCTGTGCGACGAGGCTGCGCCTAGGTTACCATGTGGATTCTTTCTCTGTACTGTATGTTGTCCTGCATGGGCAACGGGCCAACAGCACCATCCAGCCATCCTGGCACATGAGTGCATCGTCTAGTAGATACGTATCGTCACACGTACCGCAAGTACCGGGACCACGTGTAGTACATCAATACTGTAGTCTGTAGACTTGTACTTCCTTCGTCCCTAAATATAGTCCGTTTTCACTTTATAAGAAACAACTTTGACTAAATATATATTAAAAATATTAATATTTATGATACATAATTCGTATCACTGGATAGATATTTGAATCTAGTTTTTTAATAAATTTATTTAAAGATAGAAATGTTACACATATTTTTTTATAAATCGAGTTAAAGTTATCGACACATAAATCATGATAACAAATATTTAGAGACGGAGAGAGTATATTAATGAATTAGCTGCACGGAAGATACAGTAATCTTCACATCTTCAGTACATGAATCTGCGTATTGCTGCGGGAAAGAACAAGGCAGCGGGCCGGAGCGATGCGTGGTCAAATCGTGTCGTCCGGTGCCCCGTACAGTGACCACCAGTTTAGACTAAGACTTTAGAGTATGAATATAGAGTAAAAACTGCTATACTAGGTACTCTAAAACGATATTCTATCATTTATCTCACTCTATATTTAGAGTGGTACAGTGCTTACTCTATAGTGGGCAGTGGCGGACCCCACTAGCTAAACAAAGAAAAAAATGCACCATTAAATTTGTCTCAATAAATCATTCAAAACTAGATCACGCATGTATATATTTAGATAAAGTGATAAGTGGGTCCCACAGTTGATAGAGTGGATAGAGGATGATATAGAGGATGGATGGGTGCGGAAGAATTGAGTATATAGGAGAGAATCTTGCTGACTAGGACATATAGAGGATGAATATAGAGGTCCATGAGTGCGGATAGCCTTATCTCACGGCAGGGCAGACCAAGGCCCGGTTCAGTTCCAAAAAATTTTACAGAATTTTTCAAGATTTCCCGTCACATCGAATCTTTAGACACATGCATGAAGCATTAAATATAGATAAAAAATAAAACTAATTACACAGTTTAGACGAAATGGATGAGACAAATCTTTTAAGCCTAATTAGACCATAATTGGACACTAATTGCCAACTAACAACGAAAATTGCTACGGTGTCATTTTACAAAAAAAAATTTGGAACTGAACCGGGCCCAAGTGAATCGGGAAGAACGGGAAGTGCAAATGAACAATCTGCTCCAGAACACCTCATGTTTCTCCTACTCTTTCCCCCCACAGCCGGGGTCAGATTAACTGTGCAGCTTGTTCGCTTGGGTTAAAAATAAGCGGCTAAAAGTACTGTTAGCTGATTTATGTGAGAGAAAAACACTACTGTCTGGCTCAAAATAAGCGGCAGAAGCCTGGTGTCAGGGCGTGAGAAACAATTAATGATGGCGCGTGCGCGTTGATCCTGAATTCCTGATCCCCTTGCTCTGTTTCGCACAATCTGGTGCGCTTTTGCCTGTGCAATTTGGAGCGTTTCCCGTTGACACCTCCGTAGCGACAAGTCGACAACCGCTCCATGACATGATTATGGGCTGGGATAGGAAACGACTCAAAGTCTGACTGCAGTAGCTTGTCGTCCTCAATTTGCGACAGAACAATCGATTCTTCTTTTAGAAAATCATCATCACCGGAAACGATTGTATTTGTAAATCAATGCACTTGGAGAATTCTAATTTTCCAAACACTAGTCTATTAATCGGTTCTCCTATAAACGACCTAAAGTCTTATGCATCACAAATATCAGACGTTTATGGATAAATTTAGCACCTACACCTAATATAAATTGAAAAGCCTAGAGCCCGGACCTCCGGACGGACAACGCGTCCAGATTTAACTCTCGAGCCTCCTCTGTTACGTACGCGAACGCAACTCCCGCGCCTGCTTTGTCATGCGTGCCTGCACGAAAAAGCCGTGCCACCAACGGCTCACTCGCCCACACCCACGCATGCCACGGGGACCACCCAAGCTTGCTCCATTTCACGCGCCTGCATGCACACAACAGCAGCACCAGCAGGCGACGCGATGACCCATGGTGGCACGGTGACCCACACGGCACCCCTAGCTGTAGTGGCACCAACAGGCAGCTGCGGCTGGCCGCTGCCCACCGACCACCGGCGCCATTGCAACATGTGCTCCCCCGAGAACTATTTTTGAAACATCCAAATGAAACACTGCAACATACGCAACACTTAAACATGCGCTTGAAACATGTGTGTGTAGCCATAGCAACATATGCAATATCTAGATCTACTTTTGCAACATTCAGATGAAACACTTGCAACATGAGTCTGAAACATCTTAAATAGAAAAACATACGTTTGAAATATACGTGCATAGAAACATATGCAACATCCAGATGAAACACTTGAAACATACATTTAAACATCTGAAATACTTGAAGCAACACTTGCAACATAAAGTCTGAAACATCTGAAACACTTAAAACATCTAAGATCTACTTTTGCAATATCCAGATAAGATACTTGAAACATAAGTCTGAAATACCTGAAATACTTGAAACACGGTGTCGCGCGGCAGCTGCGGCCTACATGTGGAGAAACTATGGTAGTCAGCAAGCTCGGGTCAGGGGGTGTCGCTTCTCCTACAATTCTCTCGCGCTTGCTCGCGGTCCCACTACTGCTACTCTAGCGCCGCTGCTCGCTTGGTCACAGTCGTCCAACGCCGTCCGCTCATGGGGGATGGGGTATGGTAGGGCGGAATCAACCTAGCTAGCGCGAGATGCAGGTGCAATGGTAGAAGCGTGAGTCATTATAGCTTGCTGCTGGTGGAGGAGGGATGCCAGTCGCCGGATCCGAACGGAGAAGAGAGAGGTAGCGGCAGTCGGTGGAAATCAGCCCGGACGACCGAGTTGCAAATCATGCGGCCGTGGCGGCGGAGTCGTTGCTTCAGGACTTGGGAATGCCTTTTCGGTTCAGCATGTGTGTTGTGAAGCGGAGTGGGGATTGTTTTTGAAAGAGATGGGGGCCAGCCCACTACGCAGGCCTACCACATCTGGACGTACGGTCGTGGCTGAGCATTACCGAATATAAATTGCTTATCTTTACATCTGTCTTTATTCATATTTGTAGTTTCTCCCTTTGCATTGCATATCTATATATGTGTCTTTAATTTAGTCTATGGTAGGTTAAATCTTAGCTTAAATTCTATCAACTTTTGTTACATCCCATGTATCGCAACATCATGAATCTAGATTTTAGCTTTCAATTTTAGTAGATCGGACCACTTTTGCATCTGTATTTGTAGTTAAAACTTTTTAGGTAGTGTACCTCTTATTCGGGAACTCTGATTTTTCATTTGAATAAAAATATTTTAAGTCTTAGATTACATCCTTAGTTGCTAGAATTGTAAAAACAGTCTTTTTCGGTGCTCTAACGGTTGAATTTTATATTCCAAAATATAATTATCAAAATATATTCATTGCCCAAGCATGCACATGTGTAACTGTTCTACATTGTGGCATACAATATGTGGGGGATTTATATGCAAATTTAGGGGGACACTTTATGTTTTTTGTGATTGAATGTGTGGACAATTCTTTTTAGAAAACATAATAGATCCAAACAATTTTATTTTTTTGCTATTATCAATGATGATTCGACTATAACAAATTAAAGGATGTGTCGGTGTTCAGAATCACCGGCTAGTAAATTTCTATTATTGCGCGTTTAGGCTCAGATAGTGTGCAAAGAGGATACGAAAATATATACTGGTTCAGGCTGAATGTCCCTACGTCCCATGGATGGCTGCTCGTGTCACTTGCACTTTGATCTGTAGCAGGGGTTACAAACGGTCGAGAGAGGGATGAGCTCCTAGGTCTCTGGTGAACGTGAAGTGAAATTGAAGTACCTTTCGTTGGTTTAGAATCTGATCCCCCTAGTGGGGTGTCCGGCCTTCCCTTCTGTAGTTCAAGGGAAGGAACCGGGGTAAAAGGGCGTGAGAGAGAGAAAGAAGACGGAGACAGAGAGGAACGACAGGGTGGCAGTCCCAAAGCTGCACCGCCCTTCCCCCCACAGACGGGTCCTGCGGGTCCTGCCAACTACAATGGGGGCCCGCGCACTGTGGTTATGTCCGCCAACCGGCGCTATAGGCGAGCGTCGCCGTTATGGTCATGATTTCTTTGTTCGTCATTGGTGCTACAGACAGCGTCGTCGCTCGACCGCGCTGCCCGGTCCGTCCCTATCATACGATATGGCCAACCGATCTAGAACCACACGGGAATCGAGCCGCACAGTGCCATTCCGCCCGGCACTGTTGGAGACGTGGGTGTCTAGGTATAGCCGGCGGTAGCCGCTGGTCATGTCGAGGTGCCCCTGCCCCCCTCTAGTGTTAGGGGCATGGTCTAGGGCCCACGGCTCGTGTCCGTGGCGGTTAGGGGCCTGCACCCGAGGCTGACCCCGTGGCCTCCTAGGTCGGGCGGGGCGGTTCTGCTTCTAAGGGGTTGGGCGAGACGGAAGTTGTGCCCCTAGGGTCGGACAAGACAGAGCTTCCTCCTAGGGGTCGGGCAAGCCTGAAAGGATCAAGATGCCCAAGAGGGGGGTGAATTGGGCTTTTCTAAAATTTATTGCAAGAATTAAATCCTACTAAGTCATAATTCACCCCTAGTGCCTACAAGTGTTCCTAGTGATTTTATCGATAAAAGTTTTACACCCTAAGTTCCAATCCTAGTCTAGCATGGCAATTCTAGGAAAGTAAATCAAGCAAAAAAAGTAATACGAGAAAGTAATTGCTTGAAAGTAAAGGGTTATGAACACGACGATGTTTTCCCGAGGTATCGGAGAGTCGCCATTCCCCACTAGTCCTCGTTGGAGGACCCGCGCAAGGGTGTAGCTCCCCCTTGATCCACGCAAGGATCAAGTGCTCTCTACGGGCTAATTCTTTGACACTCTGTCGTGGTGAATCGCCCACAACCGCTCACAAGACGAGTTAGATCATCCATAAGCTCCGCCGGATGATCACCAAACTCCCAATCACCACCAAGCCGTCTAGGTGATGGCGATCACCAAGAGTAACAAGCAAGAACTCTCACTTGACCACAACTAATGAGAAGGTGGATGCACACTTGCTACTCCCTAGTCACTAATGAGGGATCTCAAGCTTGGATTCTCAAATCACAACCCTCACTAGAGCTCTTGCACTTCCTTGCAATTGAAAGGTGTTTCTCAGCTGAACAAATGAGCAAGAGACCTCAAATAGAGGTGTAGGGGATGTATTTATACTCCCCACAGTCAATTCCAACCATTATGTGCCAACTCAGCATTTTATGTACTGACCGGACGCGCCGGTCGAAGTGACTGGACGCGTCCGGTCAGTGGCAACGGTCGAATTCAAAACCAATGGCGCTGAGTGACCGGACGCACAGCGAGTCCGATCAGGAGTGACCAGACGCGTCCGATCGTGCAAGAACCTTACTGTACTTTGACCGGACGCACGGTTGAGTCCGATCGGTGATGACCGGACGCGTCCGGTCAATGAAGTACCTCTCTGGAACTGGACCGAACGCACTGTAGACGCGTTCGATCGATTTCTCAGTCGCGTCCGATCAGATCACTTACCCTCTCTGACTCTAGTCAACCTGATCACTACATCCGGTCCATGGGAGGACCGCGTCCGGTCGACCGAGTTGAAACTGTGGTGACTGCCAGTACTGACCGGACGCATCCGGTCAAGGCAGAGACCGCGTTCGGTCAAGGATAAATGGCTCAAACGACTTCGAATCGCGACGCAACTTGAACCGAGTTTCTTCCAACTGAACTTTGGGCTTCACCTGAGCTACCTAGTGCTAAGTTTGACAAGTGTGCACCACACCTAAACAAAAGACTCACCTAAGTCAGGCTACTCGCTCATGCCCCCTTTATAGTATGGCCAAAGGAGAAAAGCGAAGATCCTAACGACTATTCCGAACGTAACTCAACTCCTCGATGTCCAGAACTAACTGTCCTTAATCTTGACGTTAATCCTTTGAAAACTGAAATGATTTCCATCAAGGGCATGAAAACGATAGTGCCCAAAACAGTCACCATTTCCATGACCTAACTTACCAAAGTTTTTGCAAAATACACATTAGTTATGGTAATGTTGCGTTGTCATCAATTGCCGAAACCAACTCTCGGGGCCTAGATGCTTTCAGAGCCAGAGCCCCCACTCTTAGGGTTGGTCAGGACGGAGTTCCGCGCTGAAGGGTCGGTCAAGTCGTGATCACATTCCTGATCTGCCACCAAGCTGACTCTTAGCATTGTCTTCGGGCGTGGGGATCATTGATACCCGACAGTAGCCCCCAAGGCCCTGGAGGAGCTAAGCGCTCCTTCAAGGGCTTCTTTTGGTTGCGGAGGCCCGTTCCTCCGGTTGTTATTTGGATTTTCCGGTGGGTACGCGCGAGCGCACCCGTCGGGTGTAGCCCCCGAGCCTTTGGAGGAGTAGCGCACTCCTTCAAAGGCTTTCTCTATCGTTAGTCATCGGTCGCGCTTCTTGGGCCTTTCTGCGAGTTCCACCCTCGAGCTCCGACACGCTGCGTGGGCATAATCGGCGGCCAACCGATTCTAGGCCCATGCTGGCAGAGGAGCATAGTCTCTTGGTTCACTCGGTCGGTTCTAGAACTTATCAGCTTTGCTTTAAGGGTGTTCCTTGGACTGGCAACAGTTAGGACCTTGTCATGGGCCGAGATGTCCATGATGCACACCTATCCGCATACTGGTCGTAACCGGGCCGTATTACGGGCCCTTGGGTCTTAACAGGCCGTTGGAACGTTTTTGACTCCGCACTTCCTTCATTGCTACGATTCCAAGAGTCGCGCATGGTCCCAGGATGGGGCAGGAGTCGAGGCACCGCTGCTTGAACCACCAAATTCGGGTGTGTGGAGGAAACCGAAGGGGCGCGCCGCGTCGCACTTGCTGCGACAGTTGGTGTTGACGCTGGTTGGGCTTCTCGCCAGCCCTTTATAAGTTGCGTCTTTCATAGTGCGTTGCTATCCACTGCCACTCCAGTCTCATCCAGCAGATTCCTGGCACTTGCCTTCTCCTCCTCGTTGCTTCTTCCATGGACCGTGGCAAGCGCTCTGCTGACGGCGTGCCCAAGGAAAGGAGGCCACTCCAACGACGCTTGTTCGATCATGGGTGAGAGAGTTAAAGCTCTATGTTTGGTGTTAGTAATTAGTGACAATGCCTAAGTACTAATCCTATGCCTAAGTTGTATATAGCATATGAGGATTAGTACATTCCAAGGTTGGTGGCAAGATGGACATGGTGATCATGATGGCCACACTTGGATTTGGATGCAACCCTACGTGATCAAGGCAAAGATATATGTTTAAGGGTTATGTTTTAGTAACCAAGACACCTAGTGGGTCTGGTTACATTATAGGATAGATAGCCGTACTATAAAGAGGGGAATGACACGGCTATTGAACTCCTAAGTGCCTCTAGGTGTGCATTTCATAATCATATGCATTTGGATATAACTAATAATGCCTTGAAAAATGTTGTGAAAATGCTAACAAACTCACACATGACGTGGTCACTTGGTGGTGTTAGCACATTTGCGATGGCGTTGGAGTTTGAGCAGTAGAGAGGGTTTGGGGTCCTCTACCGCTCAAACTCCAACGCCATCGCAAAAAGTGCTAACACCACCAAGTGATCACGTCATGTGCGAGTGTGTTAACATTTTCACAATCATTTATCGAGGCGTTATTAGTTCTATCCAAATGCATATGATTATAAAATGCACACCTAGAGGCACTTAGGAGTTCAATAGCCGCGTCATTCCTCTCTTTATAGTACGACTATCTATCCTATAATGTAACCACACCCACTAGGTGTCTTGATTACTAAAACACAACCCTTAAGCATATACCTTTGCCTTGATCACGTAGGGTTGCATCCAAATCCAAGTGTGGCCATCATGA
Source organism: Saccharum hybrid cultivar R570 (assembly GCA_038087645.1). NCBI lineage: Eukaryota > Viridiplantae > Streptophyta > Magnoliopsida > Poales > Poaceae > Saccharum > Saccharum hybrid cultivar. The sequence continues at coordinate 8,499,401 of JAQSUU010000043.1, read as the reverse complement.
TCACCATGTCCATCTTGCCACCAACCTTGGAATGTACTAATCCTCATATGCTACATATAACTTAGGCATAGGATTAGTACTTAGGCATTGTCACTAATTACCAACACCAAACATAGGACTTTCAATCTCCCCCTTGTTGGTAATTGGTGACAAACCTTTAACAAAGATATTATGATAAAATTTTAATTGAACCCATGTCACATTGTCCAAGTATATTACCATGTGTAAGAATTATGGACATGTGATCATGAATTCAAATTGATAGCAATGGCTCCCCCTACATATATGCTATATGTTTGGATTTTGGAAGCATACATGTTAGATAGGAAAGATTAGGAGCATTGACTACAAATAGGTGCTAAGTGTTTTATATTATAGACCTTTGAAGCGTGATACCATCGGAGTAGCGATAAACACCATCTTAGCACCTTGTGTGGTTAGATACTACTTGGAAAAGCACAAACATAACTAGAAACCTCGTGAGATCAACATTATAAGTAAGGCTCTAGAACCACTTTAAAAAACATGAAGCAAGAAAAATCTAACTACTTCCAATTTATGCTAGTACCTCAATATACCATTCAAATTATACTAGCAAGTCACCACACAAGCAATGTATCAGAGAAAAAGAAATGCATAACTATGCATCATACATATGAAGTGCACATGGAAATGCAACATTCATGTTTAAGAGCTTGCTCCCCCTACTTGTGTGCTCAAAATTCTAGTTGATCCCTTTCTTTTATCAATTCTCCCATTTAGGTTTTCTCCCCCTTTATAATCTATCTTTGTGAACAACATTTTCTCCCCATTTGGCACCAATGACCACAAGGGACCAATTTTAGATAGATTATCATGTTGAATTATGGGGTGAGGATCAAGTTTGTGATTCAACCTAGATTGCTTGCATAAATAAAATGCTTCGGTTTGATCCAAGGGTAAGCTTCTTCACACCTCACTAGAAAGGTTATCATGCACCATGTTGAAGCAAATATTTAGACAAGTGATCTAGATTAAACACTTAGGATCACAAGCTACTTAAACAAGTTATATGCTACCACTAGATCATACAAGTCATGTAAACAATAATGGCACCATATAAACTTCAAATTCATTTGATTTTCATGAATAAACCTAGAACATGTAAATTATGACTAGATGCACTAAACAAGTCCTTAGCATAGAATGTATGGCATGTCAACCAATTGTACCTTGGGGCTCGAAGGAGAGGCATGTCATACATGAGGTGCATCAACTCATGTTGGAGAAGTCAATTATGTTCAACTCATTCTTTAGCTTATGAAATCTCTTCTCATCAAGTGGCTTGGTGAATAGATCGGCTAATTGATCTTCGGTGCCTACACTCAATAGTAATGTCACCCTTTTGTTGATGATCTCTAATAAAGTGATGGCGAACATCAATATGCTTTGTTCTTTGATGTTAAACCGGATTGTTGGTTAGCTTCATGGCACTTTCATTGTCATATAGGAATGGCACATTCTTGAAATTAATTCCAAAATCCTTCAATGTTGCCTTCATCCACAAGATTTGTGCACAACAACTACCCGCGGTGATGTATTCGGCTTCTGCGGTAGATAGTGCAATACTATTTTGCTTCTTGGATGACCATGAGACAAGTGATCTTCCCAACAATTGACAAGTCCCGGAAGTGCTCTTTCTCTCCACTTTGTCACTGGCATAGTCAGAATCTAAATATCCAACTAGCTCAAAGCTTGCACCTTTGGGATACCACAATCCAATATCTTGTGTATGCTTTAAGTACCTCAATATTATTTTTGTTGCCTTTAAATGACTTTATCTTGGTGAGGCTTGAAATCTTGCATACATGTATACACTAAACATCACATCGGACCTTGATGTCATCACATAGAGTAGGCTACCAATCATTGATCTATATAGCTTTTGATCCATCATGTTGCCACTCTTGTCACTATCAAAGCTTCCACTAGTGCTCATTGGAGTAGTGATTCCTTTTGCATCTTCCATGCCAAACTTCTTTAGCATATCCTTTATGTATTTGGTTTGGCTTACAAATGATCCTTCTTTCATTTGCTTGATTTGAAGTCAAAGGAAGAAACTAAGTTCACCAATCATTGACATTTCAAATTCCTTTGCCATCATTTTCCTAAACTCATCACAATAATCTTGATTGGTTGAACCGAATATGATATCATCAACATATATTTGCAACACAAACAAGTCTTTCCCAATCTTCTTGGTAAAGAGAGTAGTATCCACTTTGCCCATGACAAATCCTTTAGATAGCAAGAAGTCCCTCAATCTTTCATACCATGCTCTAGGTGCTTGCTTAAATCCATACAAAGCCTTCCTTAACTTGTATACATGGTTGGGTTTCTTGTCATCTTCAAAACCGGGAGGTTGCTCCACATACACCTCCTCTTGAATATACCCATTGAGAAGTGCACTCTTCACATCCATTTGATATAGCTTGATATTGTGAGCACAAGCATAGGCAAGTAAGATCCTAATTGCTTCCAATCTTGCAATCAGGGCATAAGTTTCACCAAAGTCAAGACCCTCTATTTGTTTGTAACCTTGAGCCACTAGTCTTGCTTTGTTCCTTACTACTATTCCATCTTGATCTTGCTTGTTGCGAAAGACCCATTTTGTTCTAATGACATTGTGATCCTTAGGCCTTTTAACTAGTTTCCATACTTCATTTCTTTTGAAGTTGTTGAGCTCTTCATGCATTGCATTTACCCAATCCGGATCTCTCAATGCTTTATCAATGTCCTTGGGTTCTTCCATTGACACAAAAGAAGAGTGAGCATAAAAAGATGTCAATCTTAATCTAGTTTGAACTCCCCTTTGTATGTCATCAATGATGGAATCCAATGGATGGTCTCTTGCAATGTTAGTTGGTTGAAGCACTTGGACTTGATTGCTTGGATGTTGATGTTAATTATGAGTTGGAGATGATAAACTAGCCACTTGTTGATCTTGTTGCACTTGAGATGATGTACTAGCTTGATTTTGTACAAGAGAATCCCTAGCTTGAGTGATTGGACTTTGGAACACTTGATCTTTGTTGTCATCCACATCAATCACTTGCTTTGGTCTAATGTCACCAATGTCCATTTCTTTCATAGCATTGGTCAATTGAGTTCCTATCACATCATCCAAATTATCTTCCTCATCTTGAGAACCATTTGTTTCATCAAACTCAACATCATGTACTTCTTCAAGTTGTCCACTATCTAGGTTCCATACTCTATAAGCTTTGCTAGTAGTTGAGTAACAAAGTAGGAAGCCTTCATCACAATTCTTTTTAAACTTGCTCAATCTAGTACCCTTCTTCAAGATGTAGCATTTGCAACCAAATACCCGAAAGTATGCAATGTTAGTCTTTCTTCCATTTAAGATCTCATATGGTGTCTTCTCTAGAAACTTGTGGCAATAGAGGCGGTTGCTATAGAAGCAAGCCATGTTGATTGCTTCGGCCCAAAATGAATGACTCATATTATACTCATTCAATATTGATCTTGCCATATCAATTAAGGTTCTATTCTTCCTCTCAACTAGGCCATTTGATTGAGGTGTATACTTGGCCGAGAATTGATGCTTGATTCCAAGCTCATCACATAGCTCATCAACTCTTGTGTTTCGAAACTCACTTTCATTGTCACTTCTCACTTTCTTGATTATGGTCTCAAACTCATTTTGCACTCTCTTGATGAACTTCTTGAATATGTCAAATACATCACTCTTGTCCATAAGAAAAAATACCCATGTGTATCTAGTGAAATCATCCACAATCACAAAGCCATACTTATTGTCACAAAATGCTTGTGTATGTAGTTGGCCCAAATAGATCCATGTGCAATAACTCAAATGCCTTAGAAGTACTCATGATGCTTTTCAATGGATGAGTGTTGCCTACTTGCTTTTTGGCTTGACATGCACTACATAGCTTATCTTTCTCAAATGTGACATCCTTCAAGCCTCTAACTAAGTCATACTTTACTAACTTGTTCAATTGCTTCATGTCAACATGACCAAGCCTTCTATGCCATAACCAACCCATACTTAATTTGGTGAGCAAGCATGTTGAAAGTTGAGTGTCACTAGCATTGAAATCAACCAAGTATAGATTCTCATATCTAAAGCCCTTGAAGATCAAATTAGAGCTATCAACACTAACTATCTCCACATCATCAACACCAAATATGCACTTGAAACCAAGATCACACAATTGAGCAACCGAGAGAAGATTGAAGTTCAACTTTTCAACTAAGAGCACATTGGAAATGCTATTATCATTTGAGATTGCAATCCTTCCAAGAGCCTTTACATCACCCTTAATATTGTCACCAAATATAATACTATCAATGCCACTATAATTTGATTTGAGAGAGTTGAACATTCTTGAATCGCCGGTCATATGTTGAGAGCACCCACTATCAAGCACCCAATACCTTTCTCCGGCCTTGTAATTTACCTATAAAACAAATTAATGTCTTTTAGGTACCCATACTTGCTTGGGTCCTTGGAGGTTAGTAACCAAGCTCTTTGGTACCCAAATGGCCTTCTTCTTTGGACCCACAATTGGTGTACCAATAAACTTAGCTTGCACACCTTTCTCACCCTTGGTAAGCACATAACAAGAATCAAAAGAAATGTAAGGTACATTAGCATTTTTCTTGTTCTTGTTCATTTTATTGCAATTATGTTCTAGGTGCCCAACTTGTTTGCATCTATTGTAAAACTGACCATTGCTCTTCACAAAGCTAGGCTTGTGAGTTGCAAAGGCCGTCTTGCCCTTCTTAGGAGTATAACCCAAACCCTCTTTATTAAGAGAGAACCTTTGGCTACCCAAGCATTTTAGCAAGCGGATATCCCCACCATAGGCATTGCCTAATGCACGGGTGAGATCATCCACCTCTCTCTTGAGAGTCTCATTCTCAACCACGAGTGATGAATCACTAGTAGTAGAGATAGAGTTGGTTGTGGTGAATGATGATGAGCTACATGAAGCATTAGTAGGACCAACAAATAAAGAATCATCAATAATATCACATGTTAGTCCAATATCACAAGTGACAATCACTTGCTCCTCCTTAGCTTCCTTCATGAACTTCTCCAACTTAAGGTATGTTTCCTTGATGAGCTTAAGTAGAGTGGAGTGGGCTTTCTTAAGCCTAGTGTGAGCAACTTCAAGGTCCTCGTGGTCTTCCTTTAGACACTCACAAGAGGCATCTAGCTCATCAAAAGATTTCCTAAGAGCTTTGAGCTCTTGTTCAATTCCTTTGCACTCCTTACTCTTTTTGAGAGCAACAAGCTCCTCCATCAAGTCATCATTTTTATTTCTCTTGGCAATGAGCTCTTGCTCTAAGATTTTGTATTTCTAAGTGGTCCTCTTGTAACCCTTGCTCATTTGATCTATTATGCCCAATAGATCATCCTTGGAGTAGTCCTCATCCTCCTCATCATCACTCCTACAACCATCACTAGCATAAGAATCATCATCACTATCATCATATTTTACCTTGGTAGGCTTGGCTATAAGGCATGTCGATGTAGTGTCAAAGATGGATGGCTTATTGGAGAGGGCGATGCTTGCAATGGCTCACCGAGTGGTCCTCTCATCATCACTAGAGCTTTCATCATCGTCACTATCGGAATTGTCACTATCCCAAGTGACCATATAACCACCATCCTTCTTGTTCTTATTAAATGTGAAGCTCTTCTTTGCTTTCTTCTCCTTCTCTTTCTTATCCTTCTTGTTCTTCTTGAGCTTCAAGTCCCCATTATGAAATCTCTTGTCTTCATAGGGACAATCCGTCACTATGTGATCAGGGCTATTGCAATTGTAGCAAAGGATCTTTGCCTTCATAGTGTCTCTCCTCTTCCTTGCCCCATATCCTTTCTTCTTCATGAATCTTCCCATCTTGTGCACAAGGAGGGCCAGGTCTCATCATCGAATGGATCATCATCATCGCTCTCCACCTTGCTCTTGCCCTTAGAAGATGAAGCCTTGAATGCAATGGGCTTCTCTTGCTTGACCTTGGTCTCCTTCTTTTATTCTACCTCATCTTCATCATCATTGTATTGAGCATCGGTCATTATATCTCTAAGCATATTAGTTGGTTTGACTTTGTCCAATCCCTCTCTAAAGATCATTCTTCTCAAGGTAGCAAACTTCTTGGGTAAACACATCAAGAACTTGTGTGAGAAGTCCTTGTTCTCAACCTTCTCCCCAAGCCCCTTGAGATCATTGATAATAACTTGGAGCCTATAGAACATCTCCAAGATGGATTCATCATCCTTCATCTTAAAAGTGGAGAACTTGTCCTTGAGCATATATAGTTTGGCACTTTTTACCATTAAAGTGCCTTTATATGTTTCTTCAAGCCTTATCCAAAGCTCATTTGTCTTTTCAAGATCTTTGATTTGCTCAAATACTTTGTCATCAATGGCATGGTAGATTGTGTCAAGTGCCGTCGTGTTGCATTGTTTGTTGATGCGGTCATTTGGAGTGAGATTTTCTTCATTAAGAATGATGTATCCTTCTTTGGTCACATCCCAAATCTTCTCATGTATATTGCCAAGATATTGCTTCATGTTCCTTTTTCAATGATCAAAGGAAGAGACGTCATCAAAGAAAGGAGGCTTGCCATTAACATGATTGAACATAACTTGAGCCATCTTGCACCGAGGTTGTTAAGCCTTGAAATCGGTGACCATGGCTCTGATACCACTTGAAAGGTCTTGATGGCTAGAGGAGGGTGAATAGCCTTTTAAAAAATTCTACAAAGACAAGCTAAACAAGTTTATCAATATAACAAGTAGCGAGATGCGAGTTTTGCTTAGCCTACGGGGTGTTTGCAAGCCACCTAACCAATTCACAATTCTAGTATATTTGCACTCAACCACACAAGTCAAATCGAGAAGGTAACTACAACTACAACTAGCAAGCTACACAAAGGAGCTACTCTAGCAAAGCTAACTAGCTAGCAAAGATAACTAAGAAAGTAATGCGGAGTTGAGTTAGGAGAGTTTCACCGAGGGGCGAAGTATTGAGCCAACCAATATGATCAACAATGAATACCAAGACAATCGAACACCGAGATCAATCAATCACAATATGAAAGTGATGACACGAAGATTTATCCCGAGGTTCACGTGCTTGCCGGCACGCTAGTCCTCGTTGTGTCCCTCTTCACCACGTGGTTCGGTGGCTAATCGGTCTCACACCAAGCCTCTCAAAAGGCGCCACAAGAACCTACCAAATGGCAAAAGGTTGCAATGACACGAGCAATTTACTAATGTTGCCTTTGGCGCTTCGCCGAGGTAGGCACAAACCCCGCACAATCACCGGAGGTGGCCAAGAACAATCACCAACTCTTGCCAATGCCTTCGAGCTGCTCCAAGCCATCTAGGTGGCAGCAACCACCAAGAGAAACAAGAATCCCGCAGCAAATCAATCACCAAGTGCCAACTAGATGCAATCTCAAAATGCAAATGCACTTGGATCACTCAATCTCACTTCGAATATGCAAAGAAGCAAGAGAGATGAGTGGGAGGGGAGTTGCTTAGGTCAAAGTGCTCACAAGTATGTCAAATGTCCAAGAGATGGAGCTTTGAGTCGGCCAATGAGTATTTATAGACGTACCCCTTTGAATAGAGCCGTTAGGAACTTGAAACAGCTGCAGTCACGCTGACCGGATGCGCTGGTCCGATTGACCGGATGCGCCGATCACACAGCGCCTACGCTCGTGAACCACCGGACACGCTGATCCCGTAATGGACCGGACGCGCTGGTCAAGCCTGAGCAGCGCATAATGAAACAGTGACCGGACGCGCTACAGAACTGACCGGACGCCACAGTGCCAGCGTCCGGTTGGAGTCCAATAAGCTCCCTGAATGACCGAACGCGTCCGATCGACTATGACCGGACGCGCCACCGCGTCTGATTAAAAAAACTGAAACACACGCAGATGCTGAACACTGACCGAACGTGTCTGGTTAAACAGAGACCGCGTCCGGTCTAGCGTCCGGTCACCTCTGTAACCTCCGTTCGCCTCTGTTTCTTTTCCAACTTTCGGCGTAGTGGAAAATAGTCGTTTCAACTCCTCGAAAACACCTGAATCCCGCCTCACAAACTCGGAGGGAGGGAGAAAGGGACCCAAACCCTCTCTACCGCTCAAACTCCAACGTCATCGCAAAAAGTGCTAACACCACCAAGTGATCACATCATGTGCGAGTGTGTTAGCATTTTCACAATCATTTATCGAGGCACTATTAGTTCTATCCAAATGCATATGATTATGAAATGCACACCTAGAGGCACTTAGGAGTTCAATAGCCGCGTCATTCCTCTCTTTATAGTATGGCTATCTATCCTATAATGTAACCACACCCACTAGGTGTCTTGGTTACTAAAACACAACCCTTAAGCATATACCTTTGCCTTGATCACGTAGGGTTGCATCCAAATCCAAGTGTGGTCATCACGATCACCATGTCCATCTTGCCACCAACCTTGGAAAGTACTAATCCTCATAGGCTACATACAACTTAGGCATAGGATTAGTACTTAGGCATTGTCACTAATTACCAACACCAAACATAGGACTTTCAATGATACACTTCCTTGATGAATCCAGCCGCCAAAAGCTTTGCAATCTCCTCGCCGATAACCCTACGCTTCTCCACGATGAAGCGGCACAGATGTTGTTGTACCAGCTTGGAACCTGGCCTAATCCTCAAGGCGTGCTCAGTGACTTCCCTCGGAATGCCTGGCATATCCAAGGGTTTCCACACGAAGATGTCGCTGTTCACGTGGAGGAAGCGACAAGCGTGCTTTCCTATTTGGGGGGGGAAGGTCCGAACCAATGCGCAGCACCTTGCCGTCAGGGTCAGCGGGGTCGACTAGGATCTCCTTGGTGTTCTCTGTGGGTTCAAAAGAGCATGCCGGCCGCTTAGCGTCAGGCGCCTCCTTCACTGTTGCCACCCTAGTGGTGGCGAGCTCTTCGGAGGCGACAGTCGCAATCGTGAGCTCGCAACACTCCAGGTCGCACTCGTAAGTGCGCTAGAAGGAGGTGCCGACAGTGATGACCCCGTGCGGGCTCGACATCTTTAGCTTTAGGTACATGTAGTTAGGGACGGCCATGAACTTTACGTAGCACGGTCATCCTAGGATGGCATGGTAGGTACCGTGGAATCCGACCACCTCAAAGGTGAGGATCTCAGTCCTGAAGTTGGTCTTGTTCCCAAAAGTGATGGGTAGGTTGATCTGCCCGAGGGGTTTGGCCTGCTTCCCTAGTATGATCCTATAGAATGGTGCCCCGGTCGGTCGGATACGCGATCTGTTGATGTCCATGGAGTCGAGCATCTCGATGTACATTATGTTAAGGCCACTACCCCCATCCATCAATACCTTGCTGAGGCGCTTCTTGTCAATGATCAGATCAACGACGAGTGGATACCGGCCCAGATGCGGAACGTTGTTCGGATGGTCAGAGCGGTTGAAGGTGATGGCAGACCTTGACCATCGGAGGAAGGCGGGGGTGGCCGGATCTACCACATACACCTCATAGCGCGCAAGCTTCTGTCGGTGCTTGGAGTCATACGCGGCTGACCCATTGAATATCATGAGGCAACCAGTCTCTTCCGGGAAGGTGTCCTCCTTCTCTTCAGCGTCATCCCCCAGGAGGTCTGGCTTCTTCTTCCCGTCCCCCTTCTTGGAGCCCCTAGATAAGAACTTCTTCATAAGCTCATAGTCCTTGTAGGCGTGCTTGATGGGGTAGGTGTAGTTTGGGCAGGGTCCCTCAAGCATCTTCTCAAAGTGATCCAGGGTGCCCTCGGTGGGCAACTTTTTTCCCTTGCGCTCTGCGGCGGCCACGAGCGAATCCTCGGACCACTGCTTGCCCCTCTTCTTCTTCTTCAAGCGGTTAGAGGAGCCTTCGCTAGCGTCCTCATCCCGCTTGGCCTTGCCTCGGGCATGGTCAAAAATTGCTCCAACCACTTCCTCGCCCGAAGCGTGGTTGATGGCAATGTCAAGGAGCTCCTTGGTAGTCCATGGGTGCTTGTGCCCCAACTTGTGGACTGGGGACTCATAGGTGGTCCCTGACAAGAAGGCCCTAATCACGTCGGCGTCGGCGACGTTGGGCAGCTCATTGCATTATCAGGAGAAGCATTAGATGTACTCATGGAGAGTTTCGTCCAGCTTCTGCCGACCGTTCTTGAGGTACCAAGGGTTTTCGGGGCACACATAGGTGCCCCAGAAATTACCCACGAAGATCTCTTTAAGGTCCGCCCAACATCTAATCTCATTGGGCGGGAGATGCTCTAGCCATGTACGCGCCGAGTCGACAAGGTACAAGGGGAGATTGCGAATGATGAACGCATCACCATCTGCGTCGCTGGCTTGACAAGCAAGCCGGTAGTCCTCAAGCCATAGGCCTAGGTTCGTCTCTCTGGCGTACTTATGGGTGTTTGCCGGTGGGCGATATCGCGTCGGGACGAGCGCACTGAGGATGTGCCGGCTAAAAACCTTGGGCCCCGGTGGTGGGGGGCTCTGGCTCTGGTCCTCAATGCTGTCGTAGCGACCGCCACGACGAGGGTTGTAGCGGTGGCCGGCCTCTCCTCTCTGCTCCTCTCGTCCACACCTATGGGCGTTCAGAGTGTCACGTGCATCACGGTGGTGGCCGAGCCGGTCATGTACCGGGGCTGAGACGACCTTTCCACCATCACGCATCAGCTGGTGGATGGAGGCGGCCTTGCCACAGTACCCGGCAGGTCTTTCCCCATTGAGGGGTGGTTGGAGGATAGACATGTGAAAGCCCAAGTTTGGTTTTGAATAATTGATGAAACCTAGAGACTAATCAATGTGCTAAGTGTGTAGACATGAAATGATAAAGTCTCATGCCAAGTGGTGGAGCCTAGAGATGATCATGGTGATGACCAAAAGATGATCAAGTGCTTCACATTTGGAAAAGAAGAAAGAGAAAACAAAACCCGATGGAAATCAAGACAAATGTATTGTTAGGGTTTTGGTTTTGGTGATCAAGACACCATAGAGGGTGTGATCACATTTAGGGTCGATAGTTGTACTATAAAGGGGGGAATCCTTTGGCTATTTGATGTCATAAGTGCCACTAGATGATGACTTACATGCATGTGCATTTAGATCTAGTGGAAAGCTAACCTAACTCCTTCAAACTGATTGCGAAAAATGTTAACACACATGCACATGGTGATGTACACTTGGTGATGTTAGCACATTTGCGAAGGAGGTAGAGTTTGAGCGATAGAGATGTGGTCAGCGATTTTTCAGAAGTGTTCATCACTGTTTTTATGCACTGGACGCTGGCCTCGGGGGCACCTGCACATCTGGTCAGTTCAGGCAGAAGCGCGTGCGAAGGGGCTGAGCGAGTGGATGCTGGCCGTGGTACACCGGCGCGTTCGGTGCACTTTTGTTGTCCACTGGACGTAGTGCGTCAGCATTCAGTCGAGGTGATGTCAGCGCGGCATGGAGGCGAGCAGTCATGTGGTGCACTGACCGGACACTAGGCGTGTCCGATCACTACCCACTGGATGCGTCCGGTCGAAGATTTCATGTGATGGACCCTTACTAGAAATGATAGGACGCCACGTTGATCAGCGTTCGGTCATCAGCATCTGCGCGTCTGGTGTGGCGTGAACATGAGCGCTGTAAGTTTTTGACCATTGGCGATCCAGCGGTTCTCATTCGAATGTGACACGTGGCAGCAATCTAGTAGGCGAGCGGCGTAGCCACCGGACGCTGAGCTGTGTCAGGTGTAGCATCACCTGCGTGTCCAGTGCTATCAGGGAAGACTGAAATCTAGGCCTAACGGCTCTATTCTTTTGGGACTCTTATAAATATGTGTTGGCCGGCTCTTGGGGAACCCTCTTAGACTTTTGATTATCTTGACATCCTCTTGAGCTGAGCATGCTCTCTTTCACTCATCTCCCTTGCTTGGTTGCTAATCCAAAGTGAGATTGAGTGCTCTAAGTGTATTGTGCTTGTGAGTTTGCATCTTAGTAGCACTTGGGTGATCTTTGGTTGCGGGATTCTTGTTTCTCTTGGTGGTTGCCGCCACCTAGACGGCTTGGAGGCAGCAGAGGAGTTGTGGCAAGAGTGGTGCTTGTTCTTAGCCACCTCCCGGAGATTTGTGAGGGGTGTTGTGCCTTCCCCGGTGGAGCGCCAAAGGCAACTCTAGTAAATTGCTCATGTCATTGAGTTACCTCACTTTTGGGTAGGTTCTTGTGGTGTCTACGGGTTAGACGAGGTTCATGCTACACCTCTTAGCCGCCGAACCACCAAGTGTTGGTCGACACAACGGGGACGTAGCGTGTCGGCAAACACATGAACCTCGGGAGAAAAATCATGTGCCTCCATTGTGATTGATTCCTTGGATTTCTCCCGGTGATTGGTCTTCATATTGTTGTGATTGGTTCATTCCTCGACGTGACGGTATAAAGATCACATATCTCTCTTTTACATTCCACAAACTAGCTGTAACAAGCTCTTTAGTGTAATTAGTTTTGAGAGCTTGTATTATCTTTGCTAGTGTAGCTTGTCACCTAGTTGAGCTCTTTAGTGTAGCTAGCTTTTGAGAGCTCGTAGTGACTTAGCCATTGATTGTTATAGTGATCATAGTTACTAGAATTATTGGATAGGTGGCTTGCAACCCTTGTAGAGCTAGAGTAAAATTGCATTTCACCATTTGTTATACTAACCTTTTGCTCTAGTGAGTTGTAGAATTTTTAATAGACTATTCACCCCCCTCTAGCCATATTAGGACCTTTCAATGTGTCGTTACCATGTCACGCTATCGGCGCTCACTGGCTGGCATTGTGTCATCGAGACGCTGAGCTTTCGGCCTGCTGCACTACCGCGTGCTCGAGTAGTGTGCGTATCTCGTGCTGCGCCTAGCGTCCCTCAGGCGTCACAGGCTCCGGGAGCCCTCGGAGTAGAGACATTGCTGCGGCTATGTTCTAACTTGCCCGGGCGAAGCATGGGAGGCTGTCGTCGTCCTCGATGATTCTTCGATGCGCGTCACGGGCCTGAGCGCGCACCTCGTCATGGTGCTAGGCGATCTCATGCTCGAGCGCCATGTGCTCCTCCCCCAAATGGAGTCGTGTGGTTTCGAGCTCCCATTATCGCTCCCGCAGTTGGCTCATATGAGGGTGGGGCGAGACCTCCGTGTCTGTCGTAGCCCTGTGCCCATCAGTAGGATGCAGGGGAGTCCTGTTTCCCCCATGAGAGGTACCATCATCGGCACTCGCACTGCGTCCCTCGAGGGTTGCCTCTCGATGAGGGTCATCAGAGATCTCCGCCACAAAACATTCGCACGAGGGGTGGTAGCTCCCCTGGCTAGAGGCAGAATCAGAGATTATCTCCGAATCGCTTGCAAGGAGTTCGTGGATCGATTCCACGACGTAGTCGGCCATACCCATGAACTCATCGTTCATAAGTGGCAGACCAGAGCGTCGCGTCGTATGGCGCCCGATAATCTGCACGGTGTTGCACAAACCGTAAGGGGACGCTGTCAAAGCACGCTGGGTCAGGATGTCTGGGGAGTGTGGCTCTCCGTCGGCGAGCTGTGTCACGATGTTAATGAAGGAGAAGGTCAGAGCCCGCAGGTCCTCCCAGGACGGATAGGGCCTTAGGTACACGACAAGCTGGTGCTCCAACCTCCCAAAGTTGAAGTCAAGAAGCTGGTCGTGCTCTGGGGTACGGGCCTCCGGGGCGCTCAGCTGCAGCTCCCCGAGAGCCTCGACAATCGTGGTGAGGCCAGTGGGGGAGAGGACTGAGTGGATGCGATAGCCCGCACCAGGTCTCCCTCCGTGATGATGACGAAGTCTAAGCTCCTTGTCACACCCACTTAACGACCAAATGGAGTGCATACTCTTATGTGTGCCCAGAGATCAATCACACATAAGTTAACAAATTATAAAGGATGTATCATCACAAATGTTATTACATCATGATTAATAACACATAGTCTTTACAATAATGTAGCAGAAGTAAAATATAAAAACTCTCGTGGTAGCTCTAATCACAGGCACATTGACTGGTTGACTGCAAGTCTAGTAATCTTCCGGAAAGTAGAAGTAGTCACTACTTGCACCATCTGTTACCCATCTAGGATTTTTATCCAAGTAAGAAAAATAAACAAGCGTAAGTACATCTCATACTCAACAAATATAACATGAGGTTCATGAGGCTCAAAAGCATAACATAGGTTTATCAGCATGTAGCTTTTAATTAGCATTATTTTAGTATATCAATAATATCAAAGTGTCTCAATGTAACAATAAACATATGATCCATGTGAAATGATTAACGAATAGCAAAAACAAATCCATTATTAATGATCCACTATTCCATAAGGGTCCAAGGCCACTCGTGACCGTGAGCACGGCTGTTATAACAGTTTTACACTCTGCAGAGGTTGTACACTTTCACTGTGAGTCAGGTTGCCCATATGCCCGGGTTAATTACTCCTAAAACACTTCTAAGGTGAGCAGACAGGGAAACACTATGAAGTCTTTCAAAGGTTCGTCTAACAAGTTAGGGCCATTAGATTTCACTCGACAAATAGATGTAGAGCCCCCCCTTCCAAATGGCACAATAACACGTAGCCTATACTCATGAGGACAGAGGCCGCACTATATCCGATTCGTCAAGCCATTCTTACGCCGTAAAGAAAAACCACTAACAAGCTAGAAAAGGTCCTTCTATATGACTAAAGCCAGAGCCATTTTAGCCCTCACAGTTGTACTGTAAATCCCGGATTTTCGCTTACAGATAAGTCCTTATGGAGAGTAACGAGAGCACCAAAGTAACCCCATGCTCTAGTACCCTTTAACAGTAATAAAAATCATCTTTTAGTGTTTATTGCATATTCCATTAGTCAAATTATATGATCATAGTTTATGTTGAGCACTAGCAATACTAATCCATGCAATATAATAGGTATCAAGGAATAAGATCAACTCTAAGTCATCCTTAACAAGGAATATATGCATAATGATATTATTTTCTTAATATGAATAGGACACAAGGATAATCCTATGCCATACTTGCCTTGCTCAAACTGGTCCTGTGATCTTGTTCGTAGAAAAACTCATGATCCCTAACGAATTGTTCACCGTCTATACTCGATCAACAATAGCAACAACATTCATCCAGAACAATCATACATAAACCAACAAGACTAAAATTAGAACAGTACACCAACAGTAATAAAATAAGATAAAAAGTTTTTAAAACGAATCTACAACTCGCTAGAATCACACAGACGCGAAAATCACAAAAAACGGAGCTAAAACGATGAAGTTATGAATTTACGAAGATTTCCTATAGAAAAGTAATTACTTTAATTCAAACTTGAAAATAAAATATCACAAACCTACTGAACAGTTCTACTAACATGTAGAGCTCGCAAATACAAACCTAACGCAATTTGAACGGGTCAAATCGGAGTTAAAACGGATAAATTATGACTAAAACAAACTCAGTGGCATAACTGTAAATAGCTGAAAACGTATTTTGACTTAACTGAGATCAAACTACGCTTTCAAAAGGATATTACGCAATTTTGAAATATGCTTTGGACTGCGGGTTAGATAATTGAAAAACACAGGGTCTCTTTAGCAAAATGCACAGCCAAAACGGTATCCTCAATTTGCGGCCGTTAGATATCAGATGAACGGATCAGATCGATTCGGGGTGAGCGGGGTGGCGCTCCGACCGGGAAAACACTCCGGTGGCAATGTCCGCGGCGGCGCCATCGCCGAAGTTCACAAAATCACGTTTTACTGTGCTACCTCGCGAAATGAATATACCAGGATGAAGTATAGGTCAAGGCGATCTCACCAAGGTCGAACGCGAGGGCGGAGCTATCCCGAAGTCGACGCGGTGCTCGAGTTAGCGGCCAGTCACATCGGTGATCCGAGCGGTGCTTCCTCGAGATGGTTTGGGTGCTTCTCGTCGAGATGAGATGGAGCGGAAGAGTACGGGGACTCAGTTTTATAGCCCAAAGGCGATTCCAAGAAAGGAAAGGAGAGATTGGAGAACGGATTCGATTCGGTGGCCTCGACGGAAGGAAATTAGAGCCGGCGTC
Organism: Saccharum hybrid cultivar R570; assembly: GCA_038087645.1. NCBI lineage: Eukaryota > Viridiplantae > Streptophyta > Magnoliopsida > Poales > Poaceae > Saccharum > Saccharum hybrid cultivar. The sequence goes on along the minus strand of JAQSUU010000043.1, from coordinate 8,483,261 downwards.
GTGGGAAGGAAGAAGATGGCCTAACACGCGGGGCCACGATGTCAGCGACAAAAACTGCGAAGGAAGGCGCGGCATCGCGCGAGCTGGGCCGACAGCGCTTGCTGGGCTCGGCCCAAGCGGATCGCGGGGAACGGCGCGTGCGCGGGAGCAACGGGCCGTGGGGAAGAGTTGGGCTTCTGGGCTAAAAGCGAGGAAGAGAGGTATAGTCCTTTTTATTTTTCCTTTTCAATTATTTCAAAGCATTTTCAAATGATTTTGAATCCTGATTTGAATTTGAATCAAACCACTCCAACCAAAAATTCAAATGCAACAACATGAGTGCACAAACATGTTTCTACCCTTATATTTGATTTTAAGTTAATAAAAATTATTATTACTCTAAATTTGTATGGTCACAAAATTGTATAAAAATCATATTTACCTACTTTTTAATATCCCAAAATTTTAGGGTGTTACAATTCTATCCCCCTTAAGATGAATCTTGTCCCGAGATTCGGTTGATGCTTACTCGAACAGTTGCGGGTAGGTTTTCCTCAGATCCTCTTCTCTTTCCCAGGTGGCCTCACCCTCTGTGTACCGATTCCACTGAACCTTACACATCTTAATAGTTCGACTTCTCGTGACTTTTTCAGCAGTCTCTAGAATTTTAACTGGAAACTCTTCATATTTGAGGTCCTCTTTAACGGTGAGCTCCTCTAACGGAATCTGCTCCTCTGGTACTCGCAAACATTTCTTAAGTTGAGACACGTGAAACACATCATGTACACCTGCCAAATTCTCAGGTAATTCCAACTAATATGCCACCTCACCACGTCTCTCTACAATCTTGAAAGGTCCAATATACCTTGGTGCCAATTTCCCTTTCATGTTGAACCTTTTCACACTCCTCATTGGCGATACTTTAAAGTATACATAATCCCCTACTTCAAAAGTCAACTCTCTTCTCCGAGTATTAGCATAACTCTTCTGTCTGGACTGAGCTATTTTCAGATTATCTCTAATCATTCTTACTTTCTTTTCAGCATCCTTAAGTACATCAGGCCCAAACACTTGACTTTCCCCTCTCTGATTCCAGAACAACGGAGTTCTACACTTTCGTCCATACAGAGCCTCAAACGGTGTCATCTGAAAACTCTTCTGATAACTATTGTTATAAGAGAACTCTGCATAAGGCAAACTCTTATCCCAACTAGTACCATATTGTAAAGCACAAGCTCTCAACATATCTTCCAATATCTGATTAATTCTCTCTGTCTGTCCATCTGTCTATGGATGATAGGCTGTACTAAAGTTTAGCTTAGTTCCTAGTGATTCATGTAACTTTTGCCAATAATGAGATGTAAACTGGGTATCCCAATCAGACACAATTTTCTTAGGAACTCCATGTAGACTCACAATTCTCTCCATATACAATTCTGCCAACCTTGCACTGCTATATGTAGTCCTAACTGGCAGAAAATGAGCAACCTTTGTTAGGCGATCTACTATTACCCAAATCAAATCATACCCTTTCTGAGTACGTGGCAATCCAACTATAAAATCCATACCAACTTCTTCCCATTTCCATTCGGGTACCTGCATAGGTTGTAACAATCCTGCAGGTCTCTAGTGTTCAGCTTTCACCCTTTGACATGTGTCACACAAAGCAACATACTCAGCAACATCTCTTTTCAAACCATACCACCAATATTTCTCTTTCAAATCCAGATACATCTTGGTACTCCTAGGATGTATGGAATAAGCTGACTCATGAGCTTCACTCAAAATAGCCTCTCTGATAGTCTTATCCTCTGGTACACATAGCCTTTTTTCCAAACCATAACGTACCCTTATCATCCTTATGAAATCCTGGTGATTTGCCCTTCACTATATTCTCCGCTATCTCTCTCAATTTTGCATCTTTCATCTGACTCTTACGTATCTCTTGCTCCAGAGTAGGTTCTAGTACCAATTCTACTGCATTGGTGGTAAACCCTAAGTTCAGATGCTCACATTCAGCACACAACTCTCTTGACAAAGGCATTACTTGCATTTCATTAGCGTAGCTTTTCCTACTAAGAGCATCAGCAACAACGTTAGCCTTTCCTAGGTGATAATGCACCTCTAGATCATAATCCTTTATCAACTCCAACCATCTACGCTGCCTCAAGTTCAAATCTGATTGAGTGAAGATATACTTCAGACTCTTGTGATCAGTGTATATATCACTCTTATGTCCAATCAAATAGTGTCTCCATATCTTTAGTGCATGAACCACTACAGCTAATTCCAAGTCATGAGTAGGATAATTTAATTCATGCTTTCTCAACTGTCTCGATGCATATGCCACAACTCTACCTTCTTGCATAAGAACACATCCTAAACCTAAACGAGATGCATCACAGTAGATAGAGAATTGTTTACTCAGATCTGGCAAAACTAATACTGGTGCAGTGGTCAATCTTTTCTTTAATTCCTCAAAATTAGCCTGACACTTCTCAGACCACACAAACTTGGCATTCTTCTCTAATAGTGCAGTCATTGGCTTCGCAAGCTTAGAAAATCCCTCTATAAATCTCCTGTAATAGCCTGCTAATCCCAAGAAACTACGGATCTCACTTACATTAGTTGGTGGCTTCCAGTCTAATACATCTTTCACTTTGCTAGGATCCACTGATATTCCTCCATTTGAGACAACATGACCAAGAAAGGAAACCTCCTTCAACCAAAACTCATATTTACTCCGCTTGGCATATAACTGGTGTTCTCTGAGCTTTTGCAAAACCAACCTCAAATGTTCAGCATGTTCCTCCTCAGTCTTGGAGAATACTAGAATATCATCAATGAATACCACTACAAACTTATCCAGATATTCCATGAACACCTTATTCATCAAATACATAAAGTATACAGGGGCATTAGTCAGACCAAAAGACATCATTGTATACTCATATAACCTATACCGTGTGGTAAAAGTTGTCTTTGGTATATCACTAGCATGAATCTTCAACTGATGATATCCAGAACGAAGATCAATCTTGGAGAATACACAAGCACCTCTTAACTGATCAAACAAGTCATCAATCCTAGGCAACGGGTACTTATTCTTGATGGTAACCTCATTGAGAGACCAATAATCTACACACATCCTCTGAGTACCATCCTTCTTATCCACAAAAATTACTGGTGCTCCCTAAGGTGAAGAACTAGGACGAATGAAACCCTTATCCTGCAATTCCTTAATTTGTTTCTTAAGTTCTTCTAATTCATGTACTCCCATTCTATATGGACGCTTAGCTATGGGTGCAGTTCCAGGTAATAATTCAATAATAAATTCAATGTCACGGTCTGGTGGCATACCTGGCAATTCCTCAGGAAACACATCGGAGAACTCTTCCACAATCTAGTCCTCCTTGTTGGCACCATCAGTAAGCTGATTCACTATAGCGGTCTCCTGCTTTTGTACTTTCACATCAACTCTGATCCTATCTCCCTTTGGTGTTGCCAGTACTACTGATTTCCCCTTGCACTGAATCTCTGCTTGTTGTTACATCATCCAATCCATTCCGAAGATAAGATCAATCCCAGCTGTTCTCAATACTATAGGACTCACCTTAAACTCTACCCCCCTTAGAATGAGACTAATCGAGAGACAACGATAAGATGCTGGCATGCTTCCACCAGGTGAGTTTACTAATATAGGGTTCTTTATGGCATACAAATGAATTCTATGTATTCTAACAAATGATTGTGATATGAAAGAATGTGATGCTCCAGAATAAAAAAGAACAGTGGAGGGAGTGAAATGGACATCGAATGTACCAAGCATAACTTCTGGTTCCTCCACTGTGGTTTCCTAGGACAAGTGGTTCACCCTTCCAGTATTAGATGCAGGCTTCTGATGACTACCCTGCCTCTGGGGAGTCTGTTGGTTGGGCTTCTCAGGGCAATTGTAAGACAAGTGACCTTCTTTCCTACATCGAAAACACTTGTTGGGGGTATTGGGAGCACTGGTCTTTATTGGAGTATTATTGGAAGGACCCTGGCGCTGAGGCTGATTCCCACTCTGCTGCGAAGGGTGTTGGTTGCCATTCTGTGGCTAGAATGGGGGACGTTGCGGAAACTGATTGCGGAAAGGGACCTGACCACGATTCCACTGACCAGAAGGAGGCCTCTATTGATTACCCTGCTGAAAACCAGTATGCGGACGAGTGTTACTACCAGAAGTCTGTCCCTAAAGCCTTTTCCTCTTGGCATCCATCTACTTGCGCTTGTTATCCACCACGATAGCGCGGTTCACAAGCGTCTAAAAATTAGGATAAGTTTTGGACATCAGCTGCAATTGTAGTCCATCATACAATCCCTTCAAGAAGCGGCGCTGCTTATCATTGTCATTAGCCACCTCATGTGGAGCATATCGTGACAACTGAGCAAACCTGTCACGATACTCAGCTACAGATAATGACCCTTGGGTCAAGTTCTGGAATTCCTCTGCCTTCAGTTCTATTATCCCTTCTGGTATATGATAAGCTCTGAAGTTCTCTCTAAACTCCTGCCAAGTGACTGCGGGTGCATTGGCGGAACGACCATACTCATATGATTCTCACCAGTCCTGAGCTTCTCCCTGGAGTTGTTCAGAAGCAAACAACACCTTCTGCCGGTCATCACATTGTGCAATGTTGAGTTGCTTTTCCATGGCACGAAGCCAATCATCTGCTTCTAAGGGATCAGCGGCATGCATGAACACCGGGGGATGACCCTTCAAAAACTCACCACACTTATCACGTGGTGGTGTCCCAGCAACTAGATGATTATGTTGATTCTGCACCAAATGTTGCATAAGTTGTGTCTGCACTGCCAGAAGTTGCTCAATAGTTGGTGGCGGTGGTGGTGGATTTGGGGGAACACCTCCACAACCCCTGCCTCTTTCTCTTCCGGCCATCTGCCATCCATAAGAATGCAAACTTTGAGATTTCCATGTTATCAACCACTTATAAGATAAAGAATGAGATCTGAAAGTTTTCTGGGCGAATATCAATGTTAACAGTTCAGTAAATCAATCATATCTCGAACTACAGAAGTCTAATAGAGGCGTGATTTATATGGTTGGAAAGCTTATGAAATTCTCCATAACTTCTATTTAGACCATAAGACCAGATTCTGTCGTTAAGTTAATGAAAAATAAGGCGCAACAGAAACTGTTTCAGATTCCAGACTGTGCAGAAACTTTAACTTGTGACAGTTATATCTCTCGAACCAGATCAGATAAAAAGGTGATTCCAGTGGCATTTGAAAGGTGCATAAGCCTAGTTTCTCTTATAAAAATTTCATAAATGTTGCACGAACCGTTTTTTAACCATAGCAGAAACATTACAGACTGCTCCAGAAAACAGTAAGGACAGAAACGTGACAATACCAAACCCCACTATTATTCCCTTGACTAATAAACTTTTTATTCTTAAAAATGGAACTTATAGACATGCCTACAAGCCCCAGCACTCATAACAAAAATCCAACTCACACATAAGCATAATGCTAAAGCAACTATCGCACCAAAGTTCAAACCACATGACAGACTCGAAGACTCAACTGATGTTACTAAGAACGTTCTTATTACATGAAGGACTCCTACTTTCTACTGACGTGGCTCATAATCTAATGTCTCATAAATCTTGGCCATGCCTTGGTTTGCTCGGAGTTCATCAATCATCGCTTGGCACCTCTTGATGGTCTTCCCCTGTGCCTTCACCATCTCCTCTAAATGCAGCTTCCTCTCCATCATATCATAGACAAAGTTCACCATCACCCGAGGAAGTGGTTCCAACTACACTGGATCCATCGTGGCCCATCCAAGGTCGGGGTGTGCACGAGGGAAGTAGCGGTGAATATCATGCTTCATGCTGTCAAAGCGAAGGTAGCGAAGGCCCATACATGCTTCAAAAGCAGCGTCTTCAATGCTATCCTCCATGGTAGCTCGACGACCCATGTGAGCATACATCCTGTTCAGCTGGTATGCCCCTTTTTCCTCATCCTTAGGAAAAATGTTCGCTCTTGCCTTTCAGTAAGTGTCCTCCAGCGGATGGGTGTACTCCCAACAGACATACTCCACAGCTGGGTGCCAATCAGCGAAGTAGGCAGAGAGCATTCCCACAAGTCGATGGTGAGAGACAGCATCTCCTCCAGCCTTGTGGTAGATCTTCACAGTCTAACCCATTGGAGGGGGTGGCACATCCTCAGCAGTTGCATCAGGTGGTGGAGACAGGGGTTGCTCTCCTCCATTGGCTTCCTCCTCTTCATCATCTTCAATCTCGATGATTTCAGGGTCTTCTTTAGGCTCGGGTTCTTCCTGAAGAGGTGCTGGCGCTTGGATTGGTGCTTCAGGGATCTGCTCATTCTCCTGGGGTACTTCCTCTTGTGGCTCTTCAGGTGCAAGCAAAGCACGAGGTGGGTAGTGTCCTCAAGTGGTGATGCGAGCAGTCTTGCGGCCACGAACCATCTATAGACTTTTTAGATGTAGTTAGAATAGAGGCAAAATTTCGTAATAGAATGAGACATAAGAAGCATAAAAATTTATCAAATAACAAGAGCAAGATAATAAGCATAAAAATAGTGAAAAGAAGATACTAAATCGACCATTTCTAACTAGGCTTGCATCCTATAGTCAACAATAGCTTTGATACCAATTTGTCACACCCATTTAACGACCAAATGGAGTGCATACTCTTATGTGTGCCCAGAGATCAATCACACATAAGTTAACAAATTATAAAGGATGTATCATCACAAATGTTATTACATCACGATTAATAACACATGGTCTTTACAATAATGTAGCGGAAGTAAAATATAAAAACTCTCGTGGTAGCTCCAATCATAGGCACATTGACTGGTTGACTGCAAGTCTAGTAATCTTTCAGAAAGTAGAAGTAGTCACTACTTGCACCATCTGTTACCCATCCAGGATTTTTATCCAAGTAAGAAAAATCAACAAGCGTAAGTACATCTCGTACTCAACAAATATAACATGGGGTTCATGAGGCTCAAAAGCATAACATAGGTTTATCAGCATGTAGCTTTTAATTAGCATTATTTTAGTATATCAATAATATCAAAGAATCTCAATGTAACAATAAACATATGATCCATGTGAAATGATTAACAAATAGCAAAAACATATCCATTATTAATGATCCACTATTCCATAAGGGTCCAAGGCCACTCGTGACCATGAGCACGGCTGTTATAACAGTTTTACACTCTGCAGAGGTTGTACACTTTCACTGTGAGTCATGTTGCCCATATGCCCGGGTTAATTACTCCCAAAACACTTCCAAGGTGAGCAAGCAGGGAAACACTATGAAGTCTTTCGAAGGTTTGTCTAACAAGTTAGGGCCATTAGATTTCACTCGGCAAACATATGTAGAGCCCCCCCCTCCAAATGGCACAATAACACGTAGCCTATACTCATGAGGACAGAGGCCGCACTATATCCGATTTGTTAAGCCATTCTTACGCCATAAAGGAAAACCACTAACAAGCTAGAAAAGGTCCTTCTATATGACTAAAGCCAGAGCCATTTTAGCCCTCATAGTTGTACTGTAAATCCCGGATTTTCGCTTACAGATAAGTCCTTATGGAGAGTAACGAGAGCACCAAAGTAACCCCATGCTCTAGTACCCTTTAACAGTAATAAAAATCATCTTTTAGTGTTTATTGCATATTCCATTAGTCAAATTACATGATCATAGTTTATGTTGAGCACTAGCAATACTAATCCATGCAGTATAATAGGTATCAAGAAATAAGATCAACTCTAAGTCATCCTTAACAAGGAATATATGCATAATGATATTATTTGCTTAATATGAATAGGACACAAGGATAATCTCATGCTATACTTGCCTTGCTCAAACTAGTCCTGGTGATCTTGTTCATAGAAAAAACTCCTAATCCCCAACGAATTGCTCACCGTCTATACTCGATCAACAATAGCAACAACATTCATCCAGAACAATAATGCATAAATAAACAAGACTAAAATTAGAACAGTACACCAACAGTAATAAAATAAGATAAAAAGTTTTTAAAACGAATCTACAACTCGCTAGAATCACACAGACGCGAAAATCACGAAAAACGGAGCTAAAACGACGAAGTTATGAATTTACGAAGATTTCCTATAGAAAAGTAATTACTTTAATTCAAACTCGAAAATAAAATATCACAAACCTACTGAACAGTTCTACTAACATGTAGAGCTCGCAAATACAAACCTAACGTAATTTGAACAGGTCAAATCGGAGTTAAAACTGATAAATTATGACTAAAACAAACTCAGTGGCATAACTGTAAATAGCTGAAAACGTATTTTGACATAACTCAGATCAAACTACGCTTTCAAAAGGATATTACGAGATTCTGAAATACGCTTTGGACTGCGGGTTAGATAATTGAAAAACATAGGGTCTCTTTAGCAAAATACACAGCCGAAACGGTATCCTCAATTTGCGGCCGTTAGATATCAGATGAACGGATCAGATCGATTCGGGGTGAGCGGGGCGGCGCTCCGGCTGGGAAAACACTCCGGCGGCAATGTCCGCGGCGGCGCCATCGCCGGAGTTCGCGAAATCGCGTTTTACTGCGCTACCTCACGAAACGAATATACCAGGATGAAGTATAGGTCAAGGCGATCTCACCCAGGTCGTACGCGAGGGCGGAGCTGTCCCGAAGTCAACGCGGTGCTCGAGTTAGCGGCCGGTCACGTCGGTGATCCGAGCGGTGCTTCCTCGAGATGGTTTGGGTGCTTCGCGTTGAGATGAGATGGAGTGGAAGAGTACGGGGACTCGGTTTTATAGCCCGAAGGCGATTTCAAGAAAGGAAATGGGAGATTGGAGAACAGATTCGATTCGGTGGCCTCGACGGAAGGAAATCGGAGCCGGCGTCGTGGGAAGGAAGAAGATGGCCTGACACGCGGGGCCACGATGTCAGCGACAGAAACTGTGAAGGAAGGCGCGGCATCGCGCGAGCTGGGCCGACAGTGCTTGCTGGGCTCGGCCCAAGCGGATCGCGGGGAACGGCGCGCGCGCGGGAGCAACGGGCCGCGGGGAAGAGTTGGGCTTCTGGGCCGAAAGCGAGGAAGAGAGGTACAGTCCTTTTTCTTTTTCCTTTTCAATTATTTCAAAGCATTTTCAAATGATTTTGAATCCTAATTTGAATTTGAATCCAACCACTCCAACCAAAAATTCAAATGCAACAGCATGAGTGCACAAACATGTTTCTACCCTTATATTTGATTTTAAGTTAATAAAAATTATTATTACTCTAAATTTGTATGGTCACAAAATTATATAAAAATCATATTTACCTACTTTTTAATATCCCAAAATTTTAGGGTGTTACACTCCTGAAACACACGTGTGCGCCCGAGGTCCAATCGATTCCAGGCTGGCCATCCGAAGACTGATGAGGGCGACGAAATGCGCAAAAGCCCCTACCTGGCGCGTCAACTGTCGGTGTTCAGAATCACCGGCTAGTAAATTTCTATTATTGTGCGTTTAGGCTCGGATGGTGTGCAAAGGGGACACAAAAATATATACTGGTTTGGGTTGAATGGCCCTATGTCCAGTGGCTAGCTGCTCGTGTTACTTGCACTTTGGTCTGTAGCGAGGGTTACAAACGGTCGAGAGAGGGATGAGCTACCCGGTCTCTAGTGAACGTGAAGTAGAGTTAAAGTACCTTTCGTTGGTTTAGAATCTGATCCACCTAGTGGGGTGCCCGACCTTCTCTTTTATAGTTCAAGGGAAGGAACGGGGCACAATGGCGAGAGAGAGAGAAAGAAAGAAAAAGAAGACGGAGACAGAGAGGAACGACGGGGTGGGCAGTCCCGAAGCTACGCCGCCCTTCGCCCCCGCGGGCGGGTCCTGTGGGTCCTGCCGACGACAATGGGCGTGCGCGCTGTGGTTATGTCCGCCACCGGCGCTACAGGCGAGTGTCGTCGTTCTGGTCATGATTTCTTTGTCCGTCACTGGTGCTACAGACGGGCGCCGTCGCTCGACCGTGCCACCCGGTTCGTCCCTGTCATATGATATGGACAACCGATCTAGAACCGCTCGGGATCGAGTCGCATAGTGCCATTCCGCCCAGCACTGTTGGAGATGTGGGTGTCTAGGTATAGCCGGTGGCAGCCGCTGGTCATGTCGAGGTGCCCCTGCCCCCCCTCTGGCGTTAGGGGCACGGTCTGGGGCCCACCGCTTGTGTTCGTGGTGGTCAGGGGCCGGCGGGGCCCCGTAGGGGCTCGCGCTCGAGGCCGACACCGTGGCCCCCCCGAGTAAGGGTGGGCGGTTTTGCTCCCAAGGGGTCGGGCGAGACGGAACCCGTGCCCCCAGGGTCGGACGAGGCGGAGCTTCCTCCTAGGTGTCGGACGAGCCGGAGCCCCCACTCTTGGGGTTGGTCGGGACGGAGTTCTGCGCTGAAGGGTCGGTCAGGTCATGATCACGTTCCTGATCTGCCACCGAGCTGACTCTTAGCGTTGTCTTTGGGTGTGGGGATCATTGATACCCAACAGGAGGGGTGTTTATGATTTTTATAAAAAACTATGATTTATTTTTCTAATAGCACATTCAACGAGGATTAACGTCTTAATAAACGGAATGAATTTTGATATCCATGCAAATTATGTACTCTTTTTCAAAGGCTTAATTACATTGGTTCTCTCATAGCAAAAACTGGTTTCGAGATTCTTCACTCTTTTTCTTTCTTTAAAAAAATCGTGTCTACAAAAGAGCAAGTAAACAACATGTGCATCTACAATATCACATCGCCGTCGTCGTCTGACGCCCCGCTCCATGAATGACTGCCTGCACTGCATCCGTACGCGAATAGTCCATCCCACTAGCATGTCACGCTGTGCAACCTCCACTAACATCGATGATCTCTCGTCATCTGAGTGTCTGACCGGCGTTCGTGCTGCTGGCCATTGCGGGGCAGCAAGGCATCGATGGCACGCCAGAGTGCGCTCAATCCCTCCCACCAGTGCCCGTCCGTGCCCATGGGCCAGCCGGCCGGTCGGTCTTGCGCACAATGCATAACACTGTTACTAGTGGACCGCTTTTCGGGACACAAGTACACATGTGTCCATGCATGCATGCATGCACGCACGCACCGCCCGGCCTGCTGCCCACCACGCGCCACTCGCCACCAGCGCCACACGCGCCGAGCGCAGTCGGGCGCCGGAGCCCCACTGCTGCACAACGGCGGTCCAACAGGATCTCTAGTGCTGGGCTACAAATTAGGACTAAAGTTTCGGGACTAAATGTCTTACCTTTAGTCCTAGTTCTCATGCACCTTTAGTCCCGGTTGGTAATACCAACCGAGACTAAAATGTGTGGCCACCTTTTAGTCTCGGTTGGTATTACCAACCGAGACTAAAGGTTCTTATTTTTTTTTCTTTCCAATTCATTATTGATTTTGGTTTTCAGTTATATTGTTTTTCAATTTATTCTTCGCTGCTATTATCCGTATACGTTGCACCTATACGAGAGCGTTATTATTGCACACAAATAAAGTATGAAACTATATATATATATATATATATATATATATATATATATATATATATATATATATATATATATATATATATATAATAAAGCTATACATATACGTACATACACATTACATTTACAATAATATACAAGTAATCAAGTGTTCGGCCGCCGGTTAATGAGTTATACAAATGTTTGCCCGTCACTCAAAGCTCATACAAGTGTTCGTTCTTGTTTGAACTCTTTAAATTCAACCTAGGGTTGTGGTGGAACTCGCCGTCTTCCGGGATGACATGATCGTTGATGAAACCTGCGATCGTCTCCTGGATTGCGACGAGTATTGTGTGCTTGAACACTTGTTCTTTCAATTCTCACTCCTTCCATTTGCATTAATTAAAGGAAAAGATATTAATATACATAAGATTTATTTAGTTTCAACAAATAAATAAGATATGAATTTATTGTATACACATGTTACTTACTTTTAGCATCTCTTTAGCAGGCGTAAATTTGCTACACCGCATGTATCGCAAACGTAGTATCCACATAAATTGGTTCCGTACGGTTGTCTGGACACCCACTTATGTAGAATAGGAGAGGGGAGTGTCACTTTCAGATTCGTACGATATCTTTGTTGTAGCCAAGCCCAAGCCCTGCCCAATAAGTCGGTCGTTGATTAGGTATAGCATAGTAAATTAAAGGAGCAGGTAGCGATAATTAACGAATGATAGAACTTACCTCTGGATCATGTCTATCATGTCTTGGACATTGCCAGCTCTTTTCTCATTGAGTCTCACACATTTATAGTTTGTTCCTTGATCTTAATCTCAATGAGTATCCAGTGATCCCTCCATTTGTTTATAGTCAACTTATATATATATTAATGTTGGATTGACTAAGACATGATATAACACATCACTTTACCCTCATATTGTAAGGGAAGAGTATCAACTCCTTATGCTTTTGGTTATAAAAGAACCTCCGGAGGTTTTTCTTCATCTCCTTGATCTTCAGATTGAATGGATCTTTAGTCTTTGTGTCCTTGTACACGACATACGGATCGATAAAACCAATTCGATCGTCTTGTTTCAATCTGAGTTCTCTCATCATGTGTCTGCACATCGTGAGCATAGTTATTACGAATACGTACATATGCTAGAGTGAGATTATTGATTAAAAGGAAGAATCACTTACAGACAGTAGCAGCTTATGAGAGATTTGTCAAGAGCATCCATATAGAGAAGCTGGTGTACTTCACTAAACTGTACCCAGATGACGTCATCTCCACAGAAGTAGTGACGGTCTCTGACTTGGACACCCAGATATTGTTCACTTTGATGTTGTGCACAGAATCTCAAGTAGTACTCGTGCAGCTTGTATATTTGTGTACCAAGATTTTTTACCTTTGCAGGGTCGCATAGACTCCTGCCATATACGTACTTTCTCCGCCATTCATCAACAACTTCGGCCTCTTTAACAGTTGTCAGTTCCTCCCGACCGAGAAGTTGTTCTAAGGAAAGCACAGTCACATTCATCCACTTGGCGAGTTCATCTAAGTCCACATCATTAGGTACCGACATTTGCATCAAGTTCATGTTGGAACCATCACCACTAGTGGCGGCACTGATTGCTGCGCTTGTTGGCCGAGCTGTGCAACATCTTTACCGGCCGCTTTCTGTTTTCTTTTGTCCTCCTTGATTTTCTTTGTGATAGTATGCTCATTGTCTGATAGTGGCGGCGCTGGTTTTTTACTAGCGGCACGCTTCTCGTCTTGCATAGCCTGCACCACTTGACGTAGCTTTACACAAGGATACATTAGGTATGGCTTGCTTTGCTCGTGCGTCAGCTTTGGTCTTTTCGAAGAACGCTTTCACTTCTGCCTTGACTGAAGCATTAAGTTTTTCATCAGTCTTCTCATATGGAAGCTTGGTCATCTTCGGGATCTTCGTGACCACAACTTGTTTCTTCGGTGGAGGTGGTGAGACTGATCTCTGTGGGCCAGCAGGCCTCTTGTTCCTCGATGGACCAGCCGGTGCCGATGAGGCGGCCGTTGTTGGCATTGGCGGAGGCGGCGGCGGCGCGGTTGGAGCTTGCTGTTGTGGAGAAGATTGGGCCACTGGCGGCATTGGAGTATGTCATGGAGGAGATACGGCCAGCGGTGGGGATGCAGCCTTGTATTGTATAAAATCATCGTCGTCGTCGTGTCCCACGGCACTGTGGTCAAGTGGTGAATGGATAGACGGACTTGGGGAGGTCCTGGATTTGAAAAAAAAATGAACAAGGTATATACATGAGTGAACCATAATTAGATACAGTACATAATTATTGAAAAGCAATTGCGTTCACAATCATCCACACCAAGGGTTCGGTTGTGATGGCAGCGCCCTAGGAATAATGATGCATCGTTTCTTCCAATATATGAATGTCTTCTCCGCTTCACCTAGGGTCTTCTCCCCATCACCACCTTCGATATCCAGAGCCACATTTTTATGGCCTTTGACCACTCTATCCACTGAGACACTAGCATATCCGGGTGGTATTACGACCGAGTGGATCCTTGGTGTCTTGGTGGGGTCGATATGAGATATAACACCGGTAGCCACCTTGACTGTGGCATTCCCCTCTAGAATATGCAGCTCACAGGACGTCAACAGAGCGGTGACGTCATCCACCAGGAAGTGCATCCCTGCGTCATCATCTTGCCTCACAGGCACCTCCGTAGAAGCACAACTGCTTTTCAACTGAGCTGAGCCGGGGCTGATGTTGGCGGCCGGCTGTGACAAGCTCTGGAGGCGGGAACTTACAACTTCATCCATGGCCTTTCTAATTTGCTCATTCATAGTGGCCTTAAGCGCTTCCTCCCGCTCTAGTGCCTTACGAGCCACTTCACTGGTCTTCATAACAGCCTCCTCCAACTGGCGTAGCCGTTCCCTGTCCTCTTCCTTCTTTCTCTGTCGACTTCTATAAGTTTATCTGTCCTAAGGGAAGGCATGCTCCCACGACACGGAGCCATAGCCTCTCGTCCGTCCACCGTGCTTAGGGTTCCCCAGGGCGTATGTCAGCTCATCTTTATCTCTGTTCGGTTGCCACTCTCCACTTTGAGTGACGGAGCGGGCTTGATAAAATCTTTCTGCTACAGCTTGGATGCGTTCCCCATACACGACCTTTCCGGTCTCTAGGTCCAGGCAGCCTCCATGAGTGAAAAACCAGTGCTTGGCGCGCTCAGGCTAGTCGAGGGATTCTGGCATCAACCCCCTATTAATTAGCTCTTGCTCGGCTTTTTTCCACTTAGGAATGGTAGTAGGGTAACCACCTGATCCCATCGTATGGTGGTAGATCTTGTGTCGGGCATTCTCTTGGTTCCTTCTCACTCGTTGCTAACCCTCTTCTGACATCTTGAACTATACAAACTCGTCCCAAAACGGCCACAGCTTGACAAAGTGCTTACAGTTGAAATCTAGAGTCTTGTTCTTCTTGATATAGTCGTTATATAGATTCTTCTTATAGCACTGGAATTGTGTGGCCATCTTCTTCATAGACCAATCCCGAACTCTTTTCTTCAACTATTCATCGTTTGTGTCTAGCATGAAATGTTACAACACGTCACCCCAAACTAGTTCCTTGTCACGGTCGGAGACATAACTGATTTCTGGGTGTTGCTTATTTTTCTTCCATTCACGGACATTGATCGGGTTCCTATCCCGGGTAAGGTACCCTAAGTGGTTGACAAAGGCCCTTGCATGGGGTCCACGTGGCTGACCTGTTCCCTCGTCGAAATCCGTGATAACCAATCGGCCCTCCATCGGCTTCTTCAGGCCTCGTACTTTTCTGCTGGTCCCCATGGTTGTCGTTGAGACAGAGGGCTATGTAGGCAGAAATAAGACAATTAATAAAGGAATTTTTTTTGAATTTCATGTATATAAACATAGGAGGCTGCATATATTACAGACCTTGCCAACATTATCTTGGTCATTCGGGTCGACCAAGTACTGAGAACCGTCATCGATGCCCTCAGGGTTCTCATCGCCTTCACGATCATCATAACGACCTTCTTCAGCGCTACCGCGGATCATGTTCAACAATATTTCTTCGTCTTCTCTCGGGTCGGCCATTTCTATAAAAATATTTAGGGTTTAAGGTTTACAGTTTAGGGTTTAGGGTTTAGGTATTACTAAGCATAAGAGATCGACTTACACATATTAGTGGGATATCATCTGGATATAAGTGTAGATCAAGGTAATCATGCAGCAACGGTATCGACCAACTCCTACTAACTTAATACATCTAATAACAAGTAAGTCTATCACAAGTTGTATTTCTTAATTAAAATAGATAATTTTAACTCATGGAAAAACTATTCAAATTTTAGGTTTAATAGTTTTCCTAGATATTACACATCATAGAGAGTCTACATAAAATTTTTCATAATTTTATTACACTCCTAAAATCTTGTACAAAAATAACAAAAATCAACTCCAGTAATAGCTCTCAAAACATGGTACCTCCTTTTTATTTGAGGGCTTCCTACTTTTGAGGGTCCTATTTTCTAGACTACACTCTAGCAGTGGCCCTTAAAATAAAACCATCAAACTCATTCTAATAGATAATGACACCTAGGGTTCGCTTGTTATTGACTTTCTTGTCCAAAACACTATATATATATATATATATATATATATATATATATATATATATATATATATATATATATATATATATATATATATATATATATATATATATATATATATATATATATATATATATATATATTAGCAGCATCGGCCACCGGAGATAGGGAGGGTGCAGGATGCCGGTGAGGATCCCGGCCATCTTGACGCCACTGAGAGAGGAGCAGAGGCCAACGACGTTGCCACGGCGAACGGCCAGGATCCACAATGTTGCCGCGAGAGGAGCAGAGGACAAGACCTGCCGACGCGGATGTGGACGCAGATGATGACGAGGGCGGCGCGCGGTGGTTCTCGAGGCGGCGCTCGGGGCAGCGCACGGCAGTGCTCGGGCGGCGGTGCTCGGAAGATGGCGGCGGTTCGTGTCTACGCGCGGGTAGGGAGGAGGAGGAAGAAGGTCGAGCCTTTATAGGCCAGGGACCTTTAGTCCCGGGTCTGGCCACCGCCCGGGACTAAAGCCACGAACCGGGACTAAAGGTGCGTGGCTGGAACCGGGACTAAAGGCCCTTTTAGTCCCGGACAGTGGCCAGACCCGGGACTAAAGGTCCTTCCACCAAATTCTGGCGTCTGTTTAGACGCCAGAATTTGGTGAATTTTATTTTTCACCTTTTTTTCCTTTCATCTTTCTAAATGCATAGTAAATTAAATATTTATCATACTTTTTTTTTTTTCAAAAATACACATTAGTTTAGTTTGACTCTATTGTGCATTACAAAAATTGTAAACACTATTTTTTCAAATATTTCATATTATCCAAAATAAATGTTATTTATAATGAATATTGTGTTAATGCAAAAATATAATGGGCAACTAAAATATATAAAATTGTTGGCTTTCGACAAAAAATTGTTTTTGGGTCATTTGTACGTTAAACTTTTGTTTCTTCAATAATAATTATCCAAATACGTGACATTAATTGTCTAAATTTGAAAATTTAAAATTTTCAGAGATACACGTCGGTTTTTGAAACCCTGGATGGTCTCAAATGGAAAACTCATGAATATAAAGTTTGTTCCACTCATCAAGACCTACATTTGGTCTAATGGTCAACTTTTTATTTGTAAAAGTTTGAACCACTAAATTTTGAATTTTAAAAGAATTCATAGCCAAACGCCATTTTTTGAAACCCTGAATGGTCTCGACTGGAAAAGTCATGAATACCAATATTGTTCCACTCATCAAGATCTGCATTTCATACATAGACCATTTTTGCATTTGACAAAGTGTTGGCAAAGTGTAGTTAAAAATCCACAATTCCCACATGTAGTTTCATATAGTTTGTGTGAGATTCAAAATTTGGTGAGTATTGTTTATTTAAACTTTTTCAAATAGAAAAAATGGACTATATAAAAAGTTTGGATCTTGATGAGCTCTAACAACTTGGTATTCTAAAGTTTTTCATTTCAAGTCATTTAGTCTGTCATTTGACCAAGTCTGACCAAAACACGTCTTCGATTTTGAAAACATGTGCCTGAGACTTGCTAAAATTTATCCAGATGAAAATATGGTCCATGTATCAAATGTAGATCTTGATGAGCTCTAACAACTTAGTATTCAAAAGTTTTTCATTTGAAGTCATCAAATAGGTCATTTGACCAAGTTTGACCAAAGTCAAAACATTGGTTTTTAGAAACACATACTTTGACCGAACCCTAGATGGTCTCGAATGGAAAACTCATGAATACAAAGTTTGTTTCACTCATCAAGACCTACATTTGGTCTAATGGTCAACTTTTCATTTGTACCACTCATCAAGATCTTGTACCGTGACGCATGGCAAACAGGGCATTCATCTAAATTCTCGTGAACGCCACGGTACAGGATGCAGTCATTAGGACATGCATGTATCTTCTCGATTTGTAATCCTAAAGGGCAGACGATCTTTTTTGCTTCGTATGTAGTGGTGGGCAATTCATTAGGCTTCGGAATCATCTTTTTTGGATCTTCAGTAATTTCCCAAATGCCTTGTTAGATATACCATTCTCTGTCTTCCACTGTAACAACTCCAGGGTCGTGCCTAGTTTTTTCTGCCCATCTTCGGCCGACGGGTAGAGTAACTTCTTGTGATCCTGTAGCATTTGGTCAAATTTAGTCTTCTCCTTTTCACTTTCACAATCTCTCTGTTCGTCATGAATGACATCACCAAGAGCATCGTCATCTTCAGCGATATTGTTTTCTGCATCCGCCTCTTCTTCAACTTCCTCCATCGCGAAGTCACAGTATTGAGAAAAACATCGTCAGGGTCCGCTTGTTCTTCTTCACCTTCTTCCATCATAACCCCGGTCTCTCCGTGCTTGGTCCAACAAATATAGTTTGGCATGAAAGCCGACTTGAACAAGTACAAGTGAATACTTCTTGAGCTACAAAATTCTTTCAAATTCATACACATGGCACATGGGCATCACATAAGACCATCCCGCTTGTTTTCCTCTGCCACTCTGCAGAATTCTCGCACGCCCTCAATGAACTCGTTGGAGCAGCGATCGGCATTGTACATCCAATGGCGTGTCATTATCTGCATTATATGGCATCACAAAATTAAAAGTCCAGCATGAGAAAAGAGCGCGGCACAACCTTGCCTAATTGAGTTCAAAATTTTATAAGTGGTTCATCATTTCATAAAATTAATTTGTGGACGTTAATAAAAAGATAGCAAAATCATAAATTTTGTATTTTTCTATTAAAAGGTGTAATTTTATCTCTAAATAAAATTAATTTGAAGAATTTTTAAAGTTAAAATAAATTTGTTTCAATATTACAAAGAATCAACATTATTTTATATTTTAAAATGAGAACATGAACAAATTAAAGTAAAAAGTATCCTAAAAAGTCTATAATAGAACTAAACATTATATGTGTATACTACTTTCTAGGTACTATAATTAGCATTGTTCATAAAAATTCAAACATGAAAAGTGATTGGAGCTAGCAATATGAAATAAAATAGCCATATACAACATGGATTTACATATGGTGTTGCTAAAACATAGGAGGATGAAGCTAGCAACCTTTCAAACAAATCGACGACGGCGTAGAAGCGTTTGAAGTGGATTGATCGCCGGAGATGAGACAAGCAAGAACAATGGAAGAATAAGCAACAAAAACATGAACAAGGAAGGACTCGGACAGGGAGAAAGAAAATAGAGGTTCAATTTATAGGGGGAGGTTTTAATCCCGGTTGGTAACACCAACCGGGACTAAACCCAGTCCTATAGTCCCGGTCGGTGCCACGGACCGGGACAAAAGTTGTAGTCCCGGTCCGTGACACTGACCGGAACTAAAGGCAGGGCTTTAGTCCCGGTTGGTGTTACCAACCGGGACTAAAGGTCCCTCCCGACAACGCCTGACAACAGAGCCGTTGGCGAGGGACCTTTAGTCATGGTTGGTAACACCAACCGGAACTAAAGGTCTATTTAGTCCTAGTTGCTGAAATCGCCGAGACTAAAGCTAATTTGGACGATCGACGAAAGGTCAATTGTAAGTACAGTAGTGCTCTGAGCCGACGATTGCACAGAGATAGGGGAGAGGCGCGGGGCCGTAGTACGTGCGCGCCGCCCGATGTTCGCTGCCATTCTCCCGTCATCGCCGGGCGCGAAACCATGGGCGCGGCGCGGGGCTGGCAGCAGCCTGCCCAGAAGCGGACGCGCTGTTCGTGCAGCGCGGGCAGGGCCTTCTGCTAGCTCTTGTGCTTGGCGCCCGCGCCCGGGCGGATCGGAGCACGGGTCGGACACCGTCGGAGGTGGAACACTGTGTGTGTTGGCACGTCTCGCTCTCTTTTGGCCGATATAGATGGTCACAGACTCACAAGGGGTACGAACACACTTGCGTTTCATCCGCTTGCTGACTGCTGAGACCCCACTGAAATCCTTACCCGTTGCCGATCAGTATGAGTGGTTCATAGACTGACTGGTGCTGCCAGTGCCAGCATGCACGTTCACATGCGTCGTCTGCCTCTTGGCGATTTGGCGTCGCCACGACGGCACTGCCCGCCCCGGACGGACGTGTCGTAGTCGTACTCACTCCGCTGCTGACTCGCGCGGCCGGCGTCGGCGTAGGCGAAGGAAGCACCAAGCCACGGGCTACTACCGCTGGCTCCGCCTGGCCTGCTGCGTTTCGTGCGCGATGCGCGCAGATCTGAGCGGCGGGCAGCGGCGTGGTCCGCGCCGAGCGCAAGCCCCGGAGCGCGATCGATCATCGATGCCTTCCTACAAGCTACAAGAGGGCCGGCCGCTCGTCTCGTGTCCAGCCTGCTCATCCGTCCATCCCCAGGCGGGCAGCAGCAAAGCACGTTTGTCCGGGAGCCGCTACTCTGAATTTATGATGGAGCCCCAGAACGTGACGTCCCGGGAACGGCCAAACCCATCCGCTTCCGGCTCGTACCCACTCTACTGCTGCTGTCGGTTTCCTTTCATGCTGGATTGCTGTTCGGAGTACGCGCTCCTTTCAAAATGTTTGGTGAGTTGCATGATGCATGCCTATGCTACCGGTTAGTGAGTGAGTGTGGCTAGGAGTATCAGGTTAGGGTTTCGTACGTATCTTCTTTTTTGTCAAACAGTGCCGAGCACCGACGGGCACTGTACATTGCACTGAACCAAGATTTTTCATCTTCGTCCTACGTTTTGGCATCTTGATAGCCCCTACAGAGACCAAAGAGTCAAATGTGAGGTGCGGCTGCCACCAGAACGCGCCATATATAGCCGGTAGATTTACCGTGGAAGCTTGCTGGTTGGAATCAACCGTCTGGCCTAGTGCAACTTTCGGTGGCTACACACTACAGCTACCTCTGTCCTCGGGTGGGCATGTGCAGGTGCAAGCCAGTGGCGGATCCAGCGATCAAACCCTATGGGGTCAGCTAGTAGACACTGTGGGACCAAGCCATATAAGCTACAGTAAAATTCTACTAGTTTCATCAAAACCTGTGGGGCCAGGTGGCCCCACAGGTATAGCCTACATCCGCCACTGGTGCAAGCAATGCCCTCAGCTCCCCAAATGCATCGTTTCAGTGCATCTTCTCTGAACATACACACCTATATACTACTAGTACTACGTATATCTCAATTAACTAGTGATCTCCCACATTCCTACCAAGAATAATGCTCGCTTTAACCTCGCTCTTATCCCATCCCCTTGACAGTGATTGGCAGTTCGGCACAAAGCCCACACGCACACACGTGCCCGCACGCATCTTTCCCTCTGCTGTATAACAAAGTCCGCACTGCAACTCTATCTGCAAACGCCAAGAAATTCCAAAAACGAGGGGAGCGGCCACACCGGCCCCCGAAAGCGGCCGTGTAGTAGCCTCCAAGATCGGAGCACGGTGCGCGGAGGGTATATCGGCATGGCATGGACAATAAAAATGGAGAGCACAACGAGTGACGCTGCAGTGCAGGGTACAGGGCATACGCACCTGAAAATGAGAGAGACAGCTGCCTCTGAAATTGGCATGGCTGTAGCAGACTCTGTACTCTCTCCCAGTGGCTTTACCAATTTTCTTACGGAGAGACCCTGTGAGAGTGCGAAACTGGAGAATGATAGGTGTGCCGCGCCAAGCCTGCGAGCTGATGCTTCCATGTGCGTGCCTCAATCATGCACGCACGCAGACGCAGGCAGGCAACCGGAATTCCATGGGCCCGCGAGACGTACCATCCGACGTGTCATGTCCGAGTAGTATTTTTTATTATCTCTGGATAGCTTCGCTTTCTGCCTGTTACCTGCAGCCAGCGGCGCCATTTGTCTGATAAACTATTAATTAAACTAATCGGCCGTGCACTTGCTTGAGCGCCAGGCAAGGAGTGGCCGGGGGCACTTTTTTAGCTGGTGATGTGAGGTTTGCTGGTGGCTTGCCCTGCAGGAGGCTGGAGGCGATAAGGACATCAGACATTCCATGGCTTCAGATCTTCCCAAACGCCCAAACAAATGCACCAATCGCGCCGCGCCTTTGTGCTAAGCAACCGGGCAACTTTTTGTCAGGTCATGTGTCGTGCCTGTTTTCGTAAGGATAAACTAATGGCGATGTCGACATTGCTTGCTTTCTTTCTCCAGGAACTTTGACTGGAGGATGGGTCGTGGGGCACCCAGTCTCTGTGGGGACACACATGGCATTGGCACACGCACGCACACACAGGGATTGCCTTGAAATTAGGACGTACGTAGAACTGCTTAGGTTCTCCTCTGTATATATGACTCTATTCTATTCACATGAACATTGAGCATAGAGGGCCTTTTAATTGTTCAGAAAAGTGAGCTGCATGCTGCATCAGGGTTCAGGGGGCAGTGGATGGAGAATAGAATCGCTTGTAGCCAACTTGTACTACACGCACTATTTTTACATCCATCAAACTGTTGCCTTCATTCAAAAGGAAAAGTTGCCATGCGCGCTGTTTCCAGATTCCTGATCCAATAATTCCAAGAGGGACAGCATGAGTCCATGTCCATGTATATAGCCGCCGCGAGCTGAAGAATAATCAGCGTACCAGTGGCGTACTAAATTCATGTTTACTTATTCTCCGAGGGGCCTACATGTTCTATGCGAGTGTACGTGCTCACACATGCTTGCACGATGCCACATTTCCGGCAGCTAAACTGCAGATGACATCATCATCACATCGCCGTCTTCCTTCTCTGGAGCTGTGGTGTTTAAAAGTCTGTATGTAACCCTGAACGCATCGACGAGCGGTCAGCAATAGTGAATGCAGTGCCGTCACTACGAAGCACACGCATAAAGAAGTGGCGCCGCTTATACAAGATAAAACAAAGGAACCAGACAAGAACTCCAACACCCTCATGGATTAGAATTCAGAGCTCCATTTGCTGGTGGAGGTGCAAGTGCAAGAGAGAACAAAGTAGATTGCCCAGTCTATCGTGTGTATACGTGCAAACGCAAAACTGGGCGCCAATCGATAAAACATACAGATTCCTACCAAGAGACGTCGTCTGCCTTTGATTACGTGTTTGCCCTGTGTACGCATGCAGCTCGATCATCCGGAATTCTGAATGCTTGGATCGGACAAGACGATCGAGATGGTTATTTGACGACGTCGGAATCATCCTTCTCCGAGAGACCGAGACGACCGATATCCGATCGATCGAGCATTTCTCGGTCCAAGAGATGTCTTTGATTGAGCTCGACCGATCGATCACGCGCACCCGGATGTTTCATTCCAAGGCCCCATCATTTCAGATTCAGATCACGGAGAGCAGGTCAGGTCAGGTCATGAGCCTTCGTTCCTTGCAGCAAGCAATGCATGTCCCTGTTGCTTGGAAGGATACGCAACGAGATATAATTTGCAGCTTGACGAGCACCCAAAAAGGCAAAAAAAAAAGTCAGTCGGAAATATAATGTTCCTGTGGCTGACAGCAAGAAACAATTGGCAACAACCTTGGAATGCAGTGCAAATTATCCGCAGTATAATTAATGAAACCGCTTACAAACTTGTGCGTACACTGTTGTTATATAGACACACAGGTGAATACCATGCTGTTCATTTAGGAACGAACTGTGATATTTGATATATAATATATTATATCTCTCCTATGATTTGTCATGTAGTATAAGTAGTATTAGTGCCCTACTATATATACGAGACATCATTGCTGGGTCGACGTCAAAGAAAACGAAAGGTGTTTCGCAAAAAAAAAAAACGAAAGGTGGCTTCATTCTTCCAATCACGTCGAGCAACATTTAGCGGCTGTCGCAGGGAAGAAAATTTAAACGTTCCCCTAGAAAGCTAAAAAGAAGAGTAGTGTAGAAAAAGCTTGGACAAGAGAAAGTGGCGGTCACTCACTTTGATAGAATGTTACTCCTACATGTAGTAGTACTAACGTTCTATAGAATACTGCAGCAACTGACGTCTAGTACAGGCAATGCCGACGGGAACAGGAGGAATAATACTATCAGCCGCCTGGCACTGGAGACTGGCCGGAACGGTCAGTTCGTAGTGATGCACATGCAGCAAAAGAAGAGAGCGTAGTACTAGCGTCTACTACTACTAGCAGTGCCGGCGTAGCGCCGTAGCGTCTCCGGATTCCGAGCTGTGCTCGAGAGCTCACGCCCTGCCAATGGCCAGCTTCCAATCGCCTCGCCAAAGCCTATGGGGCCATGGGGCTATGGCGCGAGGCACGTCACGCACAGCAGGCCGTGTCCCCCTCCTCGAGTCGAACTCGTATTGGTGGCAGGACTTCCCGCTGCTTGTCGTCGTCGTAGCAGGCAGCGGTGGGCGGTGGCGGACTGGCGGTAGGGCTCCTCTAGGATCAATGATGGGTTCGAGTTTGGCTCCGTACTTTTTCAGTCAACGAACAGTGTTTTTCTCTCGCAACAAATCAGTGAATCAGTACCTTCAGTCGTGACTTTTTAGCAAACGAACACGGTACGATGAATCAACGAATCAGTGCTTTCAGTTCAGCAAGCAAACGGGGTACGATGATTCATGTTGGAGCGCCTGCCTTGGTGTAATGAAGAGCTCAGGCGAAGCGTTTTTCCAGTTTTTGACAGATCCAGCTTTTGAGCCGCCGCTGGCCCCATGGCCTCCTCGTGTGGCCGGGTGATGAAGAGTTGAATGCTATCCCTTGTTTCGTGGACAGGGTTTCAAACTTCTCGTTCCTTCTGTGATGCTCAAACTGAGCTAACACCTAATGGTCTTTCTCTAAAAATGAACCAACCTAACAAGCAATTGGTACCCTCGGATATTTAATGGTAATCAGCACAAAACGTAGGTGTCAGACCGGCTGAATTTGCCCACCACATCACCATACTCCAATCTTCTTAAGGGAACATAGGGTTCATTAAGGGATTGTGCAGTATTTGAATCCTATATAGCAAATAATAAAATAAAATAAAATAAAATAAAATAAAATAAAATAATCTGACCATCCCCACAAAATTCACAGAAAATTTAGAGGACCTCTCACATTATGTTCAGCTTCTTGGAAAACTTTCATGTGTTCCTTATCTCTTCTTTAAATCTTCTTGTGTCATTTCTAAACGTCACATTAAATTTTTTCCAGCATTCTCAATTCCAGTAGGACACAAATGATATGCAGCTTCGTTCCTGTATTTTTCTTATCCCTGTCTTTTAAGAATGATGTGTTCCAAAGAGCCCCAATCTTATTTTGTTATGAGAAATTCACAAGAACATATACTCTTCCTTCGGCGACGCACAAAATAGCCCATGGGCTTCAAAGCTACCTCACCATGATACACGGGCTCCCCGCCTTGCAACATTTACAAGCAACTAGCAACTCAGAGGAGGCAAGCAGGCAAGCAAAGCAGGACAGAAACAGAGAGTCAGAAACTACGCACACAACCAACTCGTCAGGCCCCAACATATTTGCCACCATCACGGCATCACAGTAAAAGATATCCTGCGTCTGCATGGACTTAGCCACCATTACACGGGTTTCAACTGTGGTACCTCTCAAGTCGCAGACATGAGCTAAAGCATTCCTCTTCCTGACAACAAAAAATTAAACATTTCCCTTACAAAAGAAGTTGTTGCTATCTGATACAAAAGGAAAAAAGATAGACATAACATGCTTCTTATACAAAGGAAACTTCTTTTGCCACAGCTTACATAAATAAAGTCACTATGAAGAAGAGGCCATTTTCATCATACAACTGCAACAATTTGAAATGAAGTTGAGCAACGGGCAATCAGCATGGCTCATAATTATAGATAAAAAAAAATCTCGACTACGTCAAGAGAGATGTCTCCTACTCTCCCTGGTTGGCTGGCTTTGTTTCTAAGGTAGGGGAGTACAATACCCTGGCTGGCCAGGAAATGCGAATTATTGATAACAAAGCAAAACGTCATGCTGAAAACATTTGTATATACGACAAAAGTATACAGACTAGTGTTTCACATTTGTCAACAGATGACCGAATAATAATAATGCAACATCACCATAGGTAATACCAAATGTTTCCCATGACAATACCCTGACACAGTGACACATGACTCAAACAATTGGTGCTCTACAACTGGTGTTGCAGTTTCAGATAATTGTGGTTACTTATTTGAGCTTTTATCTCTAGTCACCCACATTGCAGCAGCTAAACAAGGTAAAACTAGAATGGCAAGGCCCACAGCTAATTGTGAAAAGCTCATAAAATTATTTATCTGTTACTCATCACAAGCACTAATCTATTGTAACCATGTTTGGCATGTCACTGAATAGCCATCCTAATGGTGGATGATTGAACTCTCCACTCCATTCATAGTCCTAATAAATGCTGCGTCGCAAGCCTATTGCACGTGCTGGTAGTGGCAGGCCGAGCGTTTGCACAATCTTAATACGACAAAAAGGAAAACATTGGTCTTATAGCGGCGTGGCACGAAGCATGTTTATCTTGCAAGCCAAATTTGCACATCCCTGAGGTATTGAAACACAAATAGGGAAAAAAAAATTGTGTATGCATGTGAAGACCCTCCTCACAATTGACCCTTCCATTTTCCCATGCAAACTACATCCAGATGTATACCTTCCTATCATAGAAACTTTGGCGAACCTCTACATGTGTCGGAGAGAGGGAAACTTTTGGAGAACCTTTACACACGTCAGATAGAGGGAAACTCTTGAAAGTTGAAACTTCCTCCTTCCAAATGCAGCAATAGAATAACATAAATACAAAAGGGTACATACACTCTCTTATGTTCCTAGTTCTCTTCCACCATCCCGCAAATTACAATTTCGAAACGTTTTGTAACAAGCATCAAATCAGACAATTTTAGAACCTTAGGATTTCATAACTAAAAAAACACCAGAACCCAGAACTCATATTGCAGTTCACCCAAGAGGCCAAGACACAACACAGATGATCTATGTCTAACTCAAGCCAATACTTTCAATGCCAACAGAGTTCTGCAGTTATCCACTAGAGAGCTACCAGCCTGCCAAGGAAAGGATCCATTCACGCACGCCTCGATCAGGGTTCGATCTAAAGTGCTCCCTATATAGCATCGTAATCTTAAGGCCTACAGCAGACCAAATGGACCAAATTCCTGCGAAACCCTACACTCCGCATCATCACCCATTCCATTCCAATCTCTTACAAACAATCAAGCCCAGTATCGAATTAAGTAACGGCGATGAGCGATCCACCGGAGAATGAAAAGGAGTGGCATGCGCATCAAAGTTCCACTGCTCAGGATTAGGGACTAAAGAGCGACGAAATCGCAACAATTGGGGTTATGGATGTGGGGAATTGACGTTTATGGGGAAGCTTACGTTGTCCTTGACCTTCCGAACGATGGCGCGGCGGAGAGCATCGAAGTCGCCATCGTCCTTGAGCCGCCCCACCACCTCCGCAGCCGTTGGCGGCCGCCGCACGGCGCAGCCGCCAGGATCGCTCATGGGAATGGGAACGGGAAATGCGGGCTGGAAGCCTCAGTACCTAGTTTTGCTGTAAATAGTGAGCAACCTGAATTAAATTCAAAGATCTACTTACGTTTAGATCTCAATATTGATCGACGGGCATGAATAAAATATCAGCCATCGGATGCAACAGACCAGATGGCTCGAAAATTTTCACTTGCACTTTTTTTTTTGACAAGATATCTCACCAAACCTGTCTCCATGTTTATTAAGCTGGGCCAAAGAGTAATCATGGCCGGTGGTTTATTGTTGTGATTACTTGCGTTCAACACTTTTATTTTTTTATATCATGTATAAAAAAATCGTTTCACTGAAATTTGGCTTACGTTGATTTGTTACGAGAGAGAAATACTTTTCATTCGCTGAAAAGTACTGCAGAACAGGACGAATGTATTCTTATATACAAAACCATTTGACCCAGCTTTGCGGGAAAAAAATCAAATGGGTGCTACTTGCTGGGATACCAGCTCATACGGGTTTAAACTTTAAAGCTTCAGATCAAGCTTGGTTTACAGCACAAGTCTATCTTCTCACTTCTTCAAAAATAAAATCATGCTTACAATTACAGCGGTGAACTGGACCTCCTTTTTATAAGATGAATCAGCTAATGAATTGACAGAGTGTGCGAGCTGGCACACGCTGATTGTTTGACAATGATCAGATTTTTTAATAACTGTCATTTAACTATATAAGCAGAGAGGAAACCAAAAAAAAAAAAAAGCCCAAGGGAAATCTAGATCCATGAATGGGCGTCTGGTTGAAAAAAAATTTAACAGTTATCTGAGTTATCATGACACATGAGGCAAGTGAGAGACCAGCGATCCCTCTATAATATTGCTAGTTTGTTACTGATGCATGTCTGAACCTCAGCAATCACTGTCAGACGATCAAACATATAAAGCAGGCAGTATTATTAGACTGCAGATGCCACATTCATATCCAGGTTACAGGCTTACAGAGTACAGCTCGGGGGACATACAATGAAACATGACAAAACCTAGGCCATCAGGTGTCATCACAGAACTAAAATGAGACTGAATGGTATGTCTTCTCAGTTCTGTTCACACCTAAATGCTCAGTGTCCTGGAAACCAGTGGAAGCTTAACGGGTAAAACGCTCTGTAATCGACTTGGGTACGAAGCTGGTTGTGCTCGATTGTTTCTCCAGTCTGTGTCAAGTAATGGACAGTGATATTAGCATGAGACATATAAGAGTGTAGACAATATATGGAGCGGTGAAGGCAGCAAGGAGAACCTTTCAATCTCTTCCACAGATTTCACTATTTGTTCTGAACTCGTCTCGATCACCTGTCCCCCCAATATCATCTCATCCAAAATCGTGTGCAGCTGCATCAGATATTGAGAGTTAAATTAAAGGGACATGAAGAAACACTAGAACAGTGGAGTGAATTATTGGGGCATTTTGTCTTAAGACTGAACATTTCTATACATAAAAATCGAAGTACATCTCATTGTGAACACTTGAGAATGCAGTGAACAAGGGAAAACCAGCACCATATGCGTCCGCAGGTTCAGTGCTAAGGAGCCAAAGTTTGTCGTAGCCCTCCTTAGTTACCAGTATCTGCATACTGACAAAATTCTATTGCCAAGGCATGAAAATATGCTCCAGTGGCCTGGTCCTTCATTGCTTTTCAAGTTCTACACCACTGGGAGGTGGCAATCTAAGGTGGGCAGCAGCAATAATGGGTAGGAAGCAGGAAGGATGGTGCAGATTTCCTAGTTTTGAAGTTACTGTGTAATATATACATGATTCTATCTTTATTGTTTAGGTTGTTTCTGTCTATTGTCAGCTTAGATTTCTGAAGAGTGAGGACCCTCCTCTACATAAGGATGTAAGCAATGCAGAGCCAAAGCAGGCAATGGAATTAAAAAAGGAGTCCTATGTATCTCAAGTTCTCAACTCTATCTCTCTGCTTAGCCAAGGCCTCTCCCCTAGGGGTGCCCAGTGCGGCAGTGCAGTGCCCTCCATCATTTAAGGCAGCTGTCATCCAAACTCCACCTGGGGTGATACTAATGTCCTAAGAAAATCATCCATTTGAAGCCTATCTATAATGCTTTAAAGTCAGAGAATGGGTGTACTTGTCTATAACAACCACCCAAGTTAATTAGATGGGTAGATAATGGTATAGCTATTCTGCATAACAGGGATTCTTTGAGTCGGGCATTTATTATACTCAAACTTTCGGATTTGCACTGCATATGACCTGTGCATCAGAAGGCTTAATTTGATACAGATAACCCAACTGCTGCCAGAAAATGGTGATGCAGCATTGAAAAGCTTCTGCATTCCACCTTTTTGCTGCCCAAAACATGCAACATGCAACTGAAGAATCATATATGAAAATTTCAGCAGCATAAAAACCATGCATCCTTGATAGGCACACAATCTAGTATAAAAAGATAAAAAGGGTAGGACCATATGATACCTTGTTGAAGTTAAACACAATGTCAAGCTCGCATACATTCTTGAAGAATTTGTCCAATGTTTCAACAAAAACTGTGCACGAGACAAAGTTTGAGTAATCAATCTCCTAGAATCAGAGCTGATAAGAGTGTTGTTCGACAAAAGGAAGACAAAATAAGTCTTCAGTGACAGTGAAGTGCAAGGTGAAAATTTCAGTAGCTAGACAGAACTGATGGACAGAGAAGAAAGTTGGGAATGTGCTAGTGTAGTTACGTCAAAATTCACAGGTACTTTGTAACAGAAAAACAATGCATTAAATACAGAATAAAAAAGTTAAATACAAGGGTGATTGAATGCTGAAAGAAGCACAATAAACAGCTAATGATTGTACAGTAAGACAGGCCAAACAGATGAATGGCATAATAACACACTGAATATAATTCGTTTCTTAGAAAAAATGAGAATGCTTTCCTCTTTCATCAATATAAGCCATTAGGTTACCTTGTATCAGATCGAGCATGGCAAGCTCATTCTCAGAGCCATCAAATACAAAAACAAAGTATAGTGTGGCCAAATGCTTGTAGACCATTTTTGTTCCCTGCAAAGCGCAAAGACGAAAACCAAACCTTATCAACTCTCTGTCGATAATATGAGCAAATTAACCTAGATAGAGCAACTTAACCACTGGGCAGTTAGCGCATCTTAGATTACATACAGATGCCTAAGATACCAATCTGCATGTCTGAGGCCAAGGAGACAAATGGCATCTGACCAATTAACATTTTTCATTCATTGCTAGCATTTGCATACCAGTTGCCCCTTTAGCAAAGATTTACTACTTTATCAACCATCACCGGGCCAAATATGGAGTCCACCTTGACAAAATTGCTCGCGCTGTCGGGCCTTGAAGAGAGTACTGCAACAAGAAACTCCACAGCTCAGCGTCCATACAAAATTAATGAAGAAATGAGGAAGGGAACCGTGCATACATTGGAAGACACTGCGGACGAGGTCCTGATGCTTCTCGGGTGGCTGCAACCATAAAACGGAGAAGTAAATGAATTAAGGACAAGAACATTTGCTTTGCTGACGTAATTCCTCGAGCAAGAAAGGATCCATGGATGAAGCAGTGGTTGATCTGGGTGGGGAAATTGATCGGTGGTGGAGAAAGAGAGGGGACTAGATGACGAATGTAAAGAAGAGAGGACAAGGCTTGGAACCTGGAAATTATAAAACTTGAGGAGGCGGGGCTTGGCCTGGGTGCTGATCACCATCACCGCCTGGATCATGGCGGGCTATGAGTAGGAGGCGGCGCCGGCTGGGACTCTGGCAGGGCAACGATCAGATCGCGAGCGCTAGTCGGCGGAGGAAGCCGATGAAGTGCCCGTTTGGTAGCGCTACTGGAGGAGCTCCAGCAGCAGCTTCGCCTCCACGCCAACCAAACGGGAC
Organism: Saccharum hybrid cultivar R570; assembly: GCA_038087645.1. Taxonomy (NCBI): domain Eukaryota; kingdom Viridiplantae; phylum Streptophyta; class Magnoliopsida; order Poales; family Poaceae; genus Saccharum; species Saccharum hybrid cultivar. The sequence continues at coordinate 8,451,808 of JAQSUU010000043.1, read as the reverse complement.
CGCGGGCGTCCGCTTCGCCCTCCCAGAAACGCCCCTCCGTGCGCACGAGGCACCGCGCCGGGGCGCGGGGCCGCTGGACCGTGGGCGCCGGAGCGGAGCCGCAGAGTCGCCGGGGCGTGGGCCGTGGGGCGCGGAGCCGCCGGAGCGAAGTTACTGCTTCGCCGGGGCGCGGCTGCGTGGGACTTCTGGAGCGCCGACCGCCGGGGTGGGGGAGTGGGTCGGAACTCGCAAGTCGGAGGAAGCCGCACGGAGGCAGGCGTCACGGGCGGACAAAAGAAGGGCAAGGGCTCGTTCGGCTAGGGGTAAATGACGCCGAGAATCATTCCAGCTAATGATGAAAGCTGTATAAATTTAACTTTGCAATTCCGGCAGGAATTTTTCCAAGGAGCCATTCCTCGCGAAACCAACGGGCCTAAGGGGCTATTGTATTGAAGGAATTTTGGAGGAAAAGTACAGGAAATACAAAATGGAGGGAAGGAATTTGGAGAGAGTGTCTAGAACGGAGGAAAGGTTGTTTCCTTTCCTTTAGAACGAGTAGCGGGGCGCACGCATCCGCGCGCCTGTGTGGCGGTGAATTTAGACAAATTTAATGGAGAGATAGTATGGATGATTTTTGGCTAAATTGATTATGCCTGAAACACGCAGATGGGAAAACTTAAATATATAAGGTAGTAATGTGGTGTTAAGATAAAGTATTGGTATATTTACACTGGAATACTCGCTGAGGCGCTGCTCTGAGGCTAGGACTGAAGTGTGTTGTCAAGGTACTGTTCTGAGTCTGTGACCGAAGATGGCTGCGCTTTTATAAACACAAACAAAGGTGTGGTTTTATGTGACCTGATCTGGAGTGCAAGGCAGAGAATCTACGTTACATTAATAAGTGTCTTTGCACAATGATAGAGGCGGTCTGTACAGCAGGATGGTTAGTCTATATGGCTAGCTTCCAACTTGGGTACATCCTTGGCTTGCTCTGCAGCGAACTCTTCATCGTGACTTTGAATGAGAAGGCGTCGGTTTATTAATCTGAGCACACTTACAAATAAATTGGCTTTGTGCTGCATAATGAAAGTGTGCATCGGAATGGTGTTACCTTGACGTGGGGACGGTGTCTCTGGACATTCTCCTGGGTTTGTGATGCTGATCAGGTATGCTTGTATGAAGCAACTACGCAATTCTGAAATCTAAATGATAATGTAAACATGGCTATCAATCGGAATTTTAGCAATTTATACTGAGGTTTTAAGTAAAACACATGCTATGGAAAAGGAAAAACTAAGGCTAGCAGTCCACTCTGAAATCTAAATGACAATCTAAACATGGCTATCCTTCGGAATTTTAGCAATTTGTACTGAGGTTTTAAGTAAAACACATGTTATGGGAAAGGGAAAAAAAGATTAGCAGTCCACAAACACAAGAGTGAAACCATTAATTATCTAAAGCATTTTCATCATCATGTGTAAGACTCCTCATCGTGCCTTATAAGTTTAAGTAAACAATGATCTCAAACAAGAGCTCATCTGTTTAGCAAACCAGCCATGACCATGATAAACCACACGAAGGGTCATGCTGAACTTATGAGCACAAGCATCAGTTAAAAAAAAACTCAGCAACACAGCAATTGAAATACAGAGTGTACTCTGAAATTGTAGGCATAAAACTTTTTTCGCCGGATTTTATTACAGCTTACAGTGCGGGCAAAGCAAGGACCCACTGTGTACTCATACTGCCCAAGCAAAGCGAGGCATGGATCAGAGGTGCGAGACTATACAGAGTAATAAAGTTATGTCCAAACTATTATATCAACACATTCCAATATGTTATTCAGTTTGGCTATTGAACTGATAATCTATGAAAAGACGCATGGATTAGTACTGTGAATTTTACAGCAGCATGACATAACTAACAGGAACTTAACCAAGTGCACAATGCAATTTCAATTCTAGTCAACTATGGACTCAGTCTCGTCTGTTTCTTTTAAAAATTCATTAGGGACATATGAAAATATCAGTACTGGCACATACTAATAGAAATGACCAAGGTAAAAGTAGGAAACAGACATATTGATCAGGAAGTACTTTCTGAATCATGTATTGCAGTAATACGGTGTGAATCATAGTCCCTAATCAATCAGAATAGATTAATTACATAACAAACCAGAAAAATCTCTTTAGGTTAGAAGCACGTACACAAATCCTATCCAAGTGTAGAACAAAATATTTTAAAAAAAAATCAAAGAATAAACGATAAATAGTGTTTCTTTCTCTTCAATAAACCTCTGTCCAACCCAATGTTTTTCTAAACACTAAACGGTAAACGGTCGGTCACCCTTCGTTTAGTGTTTAGACCGTTTAAACGGTGTTTAAACGGAGTTAAACGACCTAAACGGTTTTGTACAATAACAATAAAATATACATATTTATGTAGGTAAAAATAAAATTTGTTAGAACCCATATATATTTACACATGTAAAAATCAAATATTCTACCAAATAATCTTGTTGGAAGAAATCTAAATCCCACAACACTTCATATAATTACAATGTTAAATAGTTTCATATTGATTGTGATAGACGTAGTCCTTTAATTCACTTAATTATGGATTAAATGGTTATTTAGCTCATTTAATCATGTTTAATTTGATTTTGTTTAGACCGTTTAGACGGGATTGAACGGTTTAAACGGGTTTAAACGGCCCAACCGTTTAATTCACCGTTTAGGGCCTAAACAACACGGCTAACTTCTGTTTACCGTTTAAACGGTGTTTAAACGGACTAAACGGCCGTTTATGTGAACAGTGGTCCAACCACTACGCTCCTAGCTATCACATAGAAGACATTAAGAGAGAGGAGCGAGGCTTAAACAGAACATCTACTGTGGCACCGCCGCACTGCGGCTTATAGCAGATTCGAATATGCATAGTAGTATGCTATATATATTGACATACAGGAAAAAGTGAACCATTACAGAACTGTAAGAATCGTTGATGCAAATATTTTCGATGCATGAACAACGTGAGAAAGGAGAAGATAATTTCACAAATAGGCTTTCGACATAGCACTGTTTTTTTTAAACTGAAGCAATCCAACAATTTAATGTTAAAAGCTTGTAGTAGAACCTTTTAAATTATGCAATGTGGCATTTTAACCTTGAGGATACTCTAGTTTTAGAATCATGGTTCCATGAGTGGAACTCTGTTACTAATCACTAATACCACCATTCTCCCTCTATCTGCCTTTCCATCAAGATACAGGCATAACTCATAGGAACGCTATAACAAAAAAAAGGCTTTTCAATTGAATTTGTTTTCATTTTAGGATACTCTAGTTTTTAGAATCATGGTTCCATGAGTGGAGCTCTGTTACTAATTATTAATATCACCATTCTCATCTCTCTTCCCAAGATTGGGCATAATTCATAGGAACGCTATAACAAAAAAAAGCCTTTTTAACTGAATTTGTTTTCATTTCATTCTACAGATCTCAGTGGACAACCAAAAGAAACAGAATTTTAGTTCGTTGATGAACATCCAAATCACATAATGTGGAGAATAGGAACATTCATAGAACCAAGGCAGCAGATATTCCCAATAGAATATTTTTTTTCTTAAACTAACCACTGATTTTTAGGATTGTTGAGAGCGCTATGTTTGTCCAACTTGAAGGCATTACCATTTGACTTCCCCAATTTTTAATAATGCTAATAACTCAATTAAGATACGGGTGCAAGTAACGGCAGGTAAGCTGAGTAAACAGGCACACAAAAAACTATATCAAGAAAGTAGCTGAAGGCGACACGTTGATGAACATCCAAATCGCATAATGTGGAGAATAGCAACATTCATAGAACCAAGGCAGCAGATATTCCCAATAGAATATTTTTTTCTTAAACTAATCACTGATTTTCAGGATTGCTGAGAGTGCTATGTTTGTCCAACGTGAAGGCATTACCATTTGACTTCCCTAATTTTTAATAATGCTAATAACTCAATTAAGATTAGGGTGCAAGTAATGGCAGGTAAGCTGAGTAAACAGGCAGACAAGAAACTATATCAAGAAAGTAGCTGAAGGCGACATACTGCATCTGCACTTACTTGAAAACCAACTCAGGGATACAAACTGCAGAAACACTCACTCTAAAAGCGGTGCTATACTGGTATATATCGAAGGATTATGACCCAGTTGTATCTGCAAAGATCGTTTTGCGCCTACCAAGTGAATAAGCGATTCGAGAACTTGAAATCGAAGAGATGCAGTTAATGAATGATTAAGCATGTTTTCTTTTCAACGAAAGCTGCACCCTGAATGACCAATGTACAGATAAAAGGGGTTAGATGGAGCAATGAGGACAACTTGTTTCAAGCTAGCCAGTCTTGTCTGGCACCATCATCAATATAAGTGAACATACAATCTAGCTAGCGTTTATTCTATACTGCCAAGGGAATAACCATATAAAATGCAAGAACTTACTTAGATTTAAGCATTGTGTAGCAGCACCTATACAAATATCGGTGGATGCACGTATTTGTTGGATTAGAAAACTACCAGGGCAATATCCCATAGGTACCCTTGATCCATTAAACGAAGGCCACCTAAGAGCAGTTTATAAACGAAGAAAACATAAGAATTCAAGAACCCATTCTCTCTTTATAACAGAAAGGGCAAATATGTCTACGAAGCTGATCTAAGAAGATGCTGAAATGCCAAATTGCTAGCATCAACCATCATGTTCATAATAGGAGTAACTTACTCAGTTGACACTTTGAGTTGCCTGCAGAGCATGTTTTTTAGGCACAACACACATGGTGCTTGTGGGTCCTAACCCGATTTAGCACCGCCGCCGTGCAGGTGGCTGGTCGTGGGCAGACCCGCTGACCCGTCCATATCAGGGCTGCTGTGGCTGGGGCTAGCAGTATACCATGGTGAGCCTGAAGGAAAAGGAAAATTAGCATCACTATTATACAGAAATCAAAGGGAGAGGGGGGTAAGGATAGAATTGACCATAGAGAGTAGAACCATTAATGCTATATTTATAACAGCAGCAGTTGCCTATTCATGAATAAAAAAACGTGTTACACATGGCAGCTACAAATGTGCAACGAGAGGGAGAAACAATTGCAAATCTGAGTGGTACAAATTAAAGTTCTGGGAAAAATAGCATTTTTTATATTGGAATAGAATTTGATCTGCAGGAAAAAAAACATTTCAGATGTCTCGGGCCAATAAAAGTGGAGCAAACATGATAAAAGACTGAGTACTAATCATAACATATACCACTGGATGACTCCAAATGAGAATAAAAATATCATAAAAGAGCGATAATCATATCATGACTGCAACCTTGCTAAAATATATTAAAGCTTCAAGCATTTTGGGATATACACGACACTGAAGCAAACAGAATGGTTTTCTCCTCTGACATTATTAACAATAAAAAACATGGATATCGTTGGCAGGCAATGAGACAACTGGTTAAGCATGAGTTTTCTGAATAAAAGTATAATAATGACTAAGACACCTCATTACAATAATGAGTTTTTTTGGAAATGGAGGCCAACAATAATGCATTATCCGACAAACTAAAGCACCAAAAGCTGAGCCTAGAATGCAAACTTAGCAAACAAATTTGGAGGCCTAACATGGCAAGAATAGTTGGAGGTAACTATATTGGTTTGTGCGTATATATGTTGGCCAACATGCAAACCTTGAGGACTGCTCAACTGAGACAAGCAAGTACTCAAATGCCCAGGAAACGTAAAGAAGAAATCAATGAACCTACTAACCTTCATGAAGTAAAAACTGCTGTGAACACAAAATAAAAAGACGATGTGGACCCACAACGCAGTGACATCCTGAAGAAAGCTAGCTACAGATAGATCTGAACCATACCATCTGCACCTCTGAAGTGACACCTGATTTATTTTTTCGATTTGAAGTCCAGATCATATTTCCTTCCTGCAAAGAGCTGGAGAACATAGGCATGAGTTAAATCTCTAAAATACTAAATCCACCAGCACTGCAAAGAGTCCTTGGGCAGTAAACCTAGGCGAGGGCACAAAGGCCAGCTGTCGTGTGAGGCGATGGTGCCGCCCCTACCCAGCATGGGTGGCCACATCGGGAGAGGGGGAGAGAGAGGCGTGCGGGGAGGGGAAGGGATAACCGCCGCCGCTACCGCCGCCTGCTGGTGCACCGCCACATCCGGAGAGGAGAGAGAGAAGGAAGGTGTGTTTATAAAGCAAATAGAAGTAAGTAAAACACTAATTTTTAGTGATTACAAAACACAAACATGTGCATGGTTTACGCTGGGTCAGATTTATATATCAGAAGGGCACTTTTTTAAAGGTAATTAAATCTGAGCAAAGATTGCACAGAAAAATCCGAAGATTGTGCAAGAATATGAGTTGCACTGGCTGCAAAGAAACCATAATGATCTAATCTAGAATTGGATGCACCAAAAATTATTTAAGGAAAATGGACCACAGTGTAAAGGGATTGCAAGAAAAGGAACATATTTTTGCATATCCAAATGAGTAAGGCCACCCGTTTTTCAGTATCAGTAAACTGATATGTTTTTTTTAGTTAAGTAACATGACCACTAATAGGTAAATGTCAGGGAAGGTATGACATCATAGGAACTAATATGTTTCAAGCAACAATTCAGAGGGAATGTGTTAAATTTGTCCCCAAATAAGAAAAGGCATTAACAAGAATAAAATATAAAATTACGAATTTCAATCAGTAAATGAATACATCAACACGTGTCTTTCTTTTATTGGTGTCATCAGTGCATGCAAGGTAGTTACCTTTTTGTAGGCCAGATTATCAGCTTCCATTACTCGACTCATACCATATGAAGAGAGTGCAACCTGCAATATCTGAACGGAAACATATAATAACTATTAGATAGAAGAAGCTTTCTTAGACTACTTGAAGTTCATGATGTTTTATTACCTTGGTAGCAACACCGACAATTTTCTTTCCCTCTGCTTCGACTTTGTCAACCCTCAACTGGTGGCACAATAAAAGAGAACCTGAGAATTGAGCAGAAAGGTCTTTCTGAAGTGGGTTTGTACCTCTTGAGAAATAAGGATTTCAAGAAAATGTCCAAAGGGAACCTTGTGAATTTTGTTCTGAACACCAAATCTTATAGGTTTTGTAACTTCTTCAATGTTGTGTGAAGTTGCTTTCAGCAGAAATTCTGATGTCAACCATGTTAAGGTGATGATTACAAATACAGGCAAAATGTATAGAATGGCAAAATAAGTTAGAGAAGCATGATAATTATACAAAAAGGAAACCTAATCTGACCAAAGAAAATATAAAACTTCTAGAATAATTCCTGACATTCAGTACCGTTAATAAGAAAATTCGAATACATATAAGAGTCGTGCTTCTATGTCCTTAGGAAAACATGGGAACCTAAGCTCTACAGAAATTGCAATTTGAACATTCTAAGATTTAGGTCTGCTGACCTTAAAATCAGTTAAAATAAAATGCATTGAGTCATATGGTTTTTCTTCTTTCTTCTGTGTGACATGGTCCTCCCGAACCAGGCTAAATAGCATTTGGAGAAGTAACTATTAATACCTATGTGAGAACCAAGAACTCATCTAGATTTAAGCATTACCTAACTACAATTAGTAAAAAAATGGTATGCACATAAGGAAACATCAGGAAATAAAGAAAAATGGAGTTTATCAATGTAGATAGAGATAAAATTGGCATGACATTAAAAATAGAGTAACATTCTTTCTGGAAAGTTACCAATCACTATCCTAAATCTCCTGAAAGTAGCACACGAACACATGCACTAACCAATCACTATCGTAAATCACACAAGGGGAAAAATGGTGTAAAAAAGGCACTGACCTTGCTGCTCTCTCAATCAATGGACACAATCCATTCCAAGGAGATGAAAAATCAATGCAGAGTAGTATATCAGGAACGTACTTGTAACCATTTTTACCAACCTAGCGGTATTATTTTGAACAAATCAACATACTTCAATTCAGGTAATAGGAAATACAATATTAAAGGGAGTAAAATTAGGAAGATGTAGACCAGTAGGAACAAAAAAAATCAAATGCATATAAGAATGTGTCGCTACAATATATTTACAAAATAAGAATCAGCAAAAGCTTTAGAATCCGTAGTTCTCAACCACCATAGAAACTGCTGTGAGGATCTGTTGCTCCAAAAAACACTAGGGAGAGAGGATCTGAGGGATGAGCAATGGAACGAAGGAGGAGAAGAAGAGGGTGAGTCACCGTCAAATCCAGTAGCCGAGCTTCGCCGCCGCACAGGCACCTAGGGTTTCGTCGAGGAGGAGGCGCTGAGGAGGTGCCCAACGGAGGAGCCATCGAAGAGCCTGCACAGAGGGTAGGGAGAGGGAGGGGGCCGCCAGGCACCACGCGCGCCGGTGAGCCGGGCGCCCGCGGGGGGCGTCGTCGCCTCGCCGCGCCCGTGGCCGCCTCAGGAAGGAAGGACAGGGAGGGAGAGGAGAGGGAGGGAGGGAGGAGGAGGAGGAGGACAAGGAGGAGGAGGATGACGTTCGTCATCGCCGCTGACCAGCTCGCCCCTGGCGCCATCGCCGTCGCCCGCAGCGTCGGGCGAGCGAGAGAGAGGACGGGAGAGATCGGGGCTTTTTTTTGGGGGGGAAGTAGAATCGAAAGCCGAGTATATATATGTGTTTCTCTAGATTCTGATGAGAAGCAGCAGAAGCCAAAGAGAAGGCTCAGTAGGCAATGGAAAACACTCGAAGCGGATCGAGGCCGAATCCGATTTAACAAATGTGGACCACACGATCGCGGATCGGACGGCGGGGAACATTTCGGGTGACGTGGACGGTGCTCCTGCCCGAGAAGCATGTCACCCTTGTCTGGGTTAATACTATTGCCAGCCTACCCTTTCGAAGGAAAATAAACATCCACTCTCATCCCTTGTTTTGATTTCCTTCACGAAGTCCGAGGTGGCCTGATGCATTACTCATCTGGAAGTAGTTTATTAGAGTTCGCCAGCACTATGAGCAACGGAGCAAAAGCCTGCTGTTTGCATGTTGAGAAGCATTAATGAGCCATCTGTCTTTATTTTCTGTGTTATTCCTATATTGTAAATTCCTATGTTCCAAACACTCATCTATGTTTTCTATTTCTCTGTTTTATAACTACATTCCTCTCAAATTCCTATGTTTTGTTCCATTCCTCTGTTTTCAATTCCTTCGTTGTAAACAGGCCCTCAAGGGTTTGGATATAAGTGGTTTTGTAGAATACTTCGATTTCAGAGTGACATCAAGTGTTTGTGTGCAATAAATTTTATAGTTTTGAATACGTATTGTTAAAATTGTAGTCTTTTTGAGTTTTATTAAAATCTCTACTCTAGGCCTCTTTTTTCTAAACCATGATTTTGTACATCAATGGTTCTAAACTATAGTTTCTTGATACTATGATTTCTTAATACTATAACATCCAAACAAGCCTTAAATGTATATGCATTATATTATAAAAAACACACTTTTTAAACGTGTTGATACTATTTAAGAAACAATGTCACCGGTGTGGAAGCTGAGTTTGGAGACGGCTTATAATCCCACTATCAGAGGTATGGAGGGGTACCGTTCGCAATCCATTTACTCCTATCCGTTCAATTAGGGTGTGTTTGGTTCATGAGACATGGGATATCTATGAATGGGATAGGGATATCCTGGATGAGGGCTGTTTGGTTCCATGGATAAGCTGGGCATGGATATCCATGACATGCTATATTCCCCTTAGATGTTGTATATCCCGGCCACCAGAAAACGAGCGGACAAGCTTATCCACGGTTGACGCGGACGCGCGGGAAACAAGCACGGGAGCACGCGCAGATTTTCCTCACCTCCCGTCCTTATCTTCACCATCACCACTCCCTTCCAGACTCCTCTCTCTTCACTCCTCCTGCTCTCTGCTCAGGGCGGCGCTCCTCGCCTTGCCCCCCACCATTCGACTCCCCCGCCGTTTGACTCCCTCCGCAGGCACATCTCCCCACCGGTCGCATCTTCCTCGTCACTCACCTCCCTCCGACGGCTAGTGGGCGGCGCAGCTTCCTCGCCAGACATCTCCTCCGCCGGTCGCACAAGCAGTGGACGGGAGCCAGCACCACCATGCACAGGCCGCACATCTCCTTTGCCGGTCGCACAGCAGTAGCAGGGAGCAAGCCCCGGTGGCACATCTCTGCTGGTCCCAGCGGCTGTGCACTTTGTTGTTCGTCTCGCACAGCAGGGAGCAAGTAGCAGGTATTAAATATTCCCCTCCCTAATCCTTTGGTAAAAAAATAGTTAATCTGAGAATAGAAAATAGGATTGATAGTTAATTGAAGTGACCATGCATTCTTGCTTTTGGATATCCATAGATCTGGACTTGTAATATGTGAATATTGTCTTTTTATGTTCAGATTTGATTTTTCCTTCAGTTTAGCTAATGGACAAGAGGACCAAGATCTTGATTTATGCAGCTGCAGCTCATATGTTGCTTTCCATGATGGCAATTGTTGTTAGGTCTAGGAAAAGGAAGAGTGAACGTAGACAGTGCATTAGCTATGGTCCAATGGAAGAAAGAGATAGAATGAGAATTTATTATCTGAACAATAGAATTTGGAAGAATGACACAACCTGTGTTAACATGCTTAGGCTTAGAAGAGAGTCATTCTTCCATTTTTGTCAACTGTTTAGAGATCGTGGCTTACTAGAAGACACTATACATATGTGTGTTGAACAACAAGTAGCAATGTTTTAAAATACAGTGGGACACAACCTTAGGAATAGATTAGTGGCTACTAATTTTGATAGATCTGGTGAAACTGTTAGTCATTATTTCCACTTGGTCCTTCACACGATGGGTGAGTTAAGAGCAGAATACATAAGGTCACCTTCACTGGGGATCCCAACCAAAATAGCAGGGAACCCGAGATGGGATCCCTACTTTAAGGTGTGAATTTGATCCTTAACTCAGTTTCAGCTTTGTAATGTATGTTACCCAATTTGTTTCATGTGTTGTATTGCTTAAAAATAGGATTGTATTGGAGCTATCGATAGCACACATGAACGAGCCTCTGTTTCCAAGGATATGGAGCCTTCCTTTCATGGTAGGAAGGCCCATTATACCCAAAATGTAATGACAGCCGTAGATTTTGATCTTCGGTTTACATATGTTTTGGCGGTTTGGGAGGGGACAACACATAATGCTCTTGTGTTGAGAGATGCTTTAAAACGTGAAAATGGCCTTCGCATACCTCAAGGTATTCATCCCAAAATTTTTGAACCTCAATTTGACATGCCATACTTTGTTAGTAGCACTATCACCCACATTTCCCTCTTATGTTAGGTAAATTTTATCTCGTTGATGCGGGATATGGAGCCAAACCTGGTTTTGTACCACCTTTTCGGGCTGTGAGGTATCACTTGAATGAGTGGGGGAACAATCATGTGCAAAATGAGAAGGAATTGTTCAACCTTAGACACTTTGCTCTTCGTGTGACGGTAGAATGAGCATTTGGGTCCCTCAAGAGGATATTCAAAATACTTGATGATGCCACTCTATTTTTTTTCCATTTTCAACACAAGTAGATATTGTGGTGGCTTGATGCATCATGCACAATTGGGTTCTACAAGATGAGCTTGATGAATTTACCATACCAGAGACAAATTACATACCAAACCATAACTATGTTGATTCATCAAGTGGCCAAGCTACTGAGCATCAACATATGGTTAATTTTAGGCAGGGAATTGCCAATGCTATGTGGCAAGACCGCCAAAATTATTTACAATATTAATTTGTATTGTTTATGGTTTGTTGAATTTTCATTGTATTGTAATAAAGACATGTGTGTCTTGATGAATTTTCATTTTATTGTAATAAGGACATATGTATGGCTTGCTGAATTTTCTTTACTATAATGAAGACGTGTGTATGACTTGCCACATATGGATTGTTGTTTTTTTTACAATCTAAATTTTAAATTTGAATGACATTGTGATAGGCAAATGGAATTTGAGGCTACTGGGGTGCAGGTTGAGGGTGGTGGCCATGTCACTTGGCCTTCTGCAATGTCTTCTTTCGTGCTTACTTACCTTGCCGATGTAGTGGCTAGTGGCAAAACATCATCAGGTTTCAAGAAGACCCATTTGAACTCTTGTGCCAAGGCTTTGAATGACTATTTCAAGTGCAAGAGGATTAGGGAGCAGATTAGTAACCATCTTAGAACAAAGAAGAGGAAGTATGTGAAGATCAACAAACTCAAGAGTTTGAGTGCTGCTCTTTAGGATGAAGTCAACTATGTGATTTCACTTGATCATGAGCATTATACAAGCTATATTGCGGTACCCTTGTTGTCACAATTTTTATTTCAATATTGTCTTCTAGTTTTCCTTCTAGCTGGTCTAATAGTTTGTCCATATATTGCAATGCAAGGACCATAAAGCTGATGCGGAATTCTTCAACAAGCTTATTGAACACTATGGTGAGATTACTACTATCTTTGGTGCTACTGTGGCCACAGGGAAGTATGCAAAGGGATAAAATGAGCCTCTAGCAACTAGAATTAGTGAAAATGAACAAGGTGAAGATGGTGGGAATGGTGATACTGCTGCTGCTAATGGAGCGATGTCTTCAGTTACCAGGCCTAACAAAAGAGCAAAGACAGCTGAAAGGGAGAGGGAAGATGATGGACTAATACAGGCAATGAAAGAAGTTGGGGAAAGAATCTCTTGTGCTATAGAGAAGGCTGGAATGCCCGAAGAACTTCTTGAAGGTCTGTATGATGCTATTTGTAGTCTTCCAGGCTTTGATGACACCCATCTATCATTTTACCATGAGCATCTTATTGACCGTCCAAGCAAAGCTAGAGCCTTTTGTTCTCTGTCTTTTGCTCACAAGCTGAACTGGGCTGCAAAGTTCATTACCGAGCACTTCCCTGGAAACTGAAGATATGGTTGTTATGCCTTGTTGCACATGAGTGCTGCTACAATTCTTTTGCTAGTACCCCATAGACAATGTGCTGTGGGTTAAACTATATATTTATAGCAGATGTGCTTGTAACCCATCAAACATTGCACTCTTGGGTTATTATATATTTTGTATGTAATATGAGGAAGTTCTAAAACATGCTAATTATCTATGCAATTTATGTTCGGACAATGCAAGTGTTTATCAAGGTGTCGTGTGTTTTATATATGTGTTGCAGCTGTTGTGCATGTTTGAAGGGGTAACCTCACCAGTTTGGGTAGGTGGTGACTGCATCTCCCTTGTCCATCATTGTCCATCCAACCAAACAAAAAAATGGCTCGCCCCGTCCAACACATATCCATCGAACCAAATAGAAAAATGGTTCGTCCTATCCACCCAACCAAAAAGACAACATGGATATCCATATCCCGAAATCCATGGATATCTATATCCAATTCACCTTGTCCTCAAACCAAACACACCCTTATACTACAACTCATGCATCTCAAAATAGACAATAATATACTACTACTATTCATGAACTCAGTTCACTACAAATGACATTTCATTACATGTCCCTTGGTTACAACTCCTTCAACTAGTGTGCGCTACTGTGCTGTTGTGTATTGCAATACCATCCACAAAATTGCACCGGCACCCATTGACTAACACACACATCAAACTACAAACTAACCTAAGATTCAAGTTCATTGTATCTCTTTTTTTCCCTCTCTTTTTTGTTTCCTAAACCTTCCATCATCGTAACCTCTCGTTTATTATTTTAATGCAATTCTAGTAGGGGCCAAGGCTCCTTCTGTTTCTTAAAAAAATAGCAAACTAACCTAGCAACCACTAAACTAATCTGAGCAACTAAACTAACTAGATAACATGCCAATAAGAAGCTACTAACTTCATACATTAATAGCAGCCAAACAGCCATTACCAAGCCAGCAAACACATCTACAATCATAGCAGTTGTAACTCTGTCTGCAGTAAAAGGTTTGTTCCCTTCCCAACCTCTTACTTGATCTATTCTTTGGCATCATTGATTTTGACAATTGCATAACTAATGTTGACCTTCAAGTCACTGAATTGGCGCTGCATCTGACACAATTTCGCATTCAAGTCGCCTTTCACCTCTGCTCCATCTTTGTCTAGACTGGATCCACAACTCCTGGGTTCAATAATAAAGGATGATTGGAGCATAGATACTCCTAATAAGCAGCCTCAAACCAGTAGTACCCACACATAATGTCATTATTTTGAACAAAGAATCCCAAAAGTATTGCTCAACCATATAGAAACATAAGAAATCAGTGAAATAGCCTAAGACCAACATACCGGGAAGTTGTTTGGGCACTTGTAGAACACCTCATCTTTCTTACTCTTGCACCTTATCACTTGGATGCCGCACTTAGCAGTGGCGGATCCAGGATAAAATCCTAGGGGGGCTGAACTTTATGGCTAACTCGATCTTCGTCTTCAACCTCTGTCTAGTGTCCAACGCCTTCTTCCTAAGTTTCAATGGCAGAACTTTCATGGGGCTCAGGGGGGGCTGGTTTCTTCTTCTTCCTCTCTTTATCTCCATTTTTTCCTCCACCACTTCTTCTCCCTCACCCTCCCCATTTTCCATTGATGCGTCAGCTGTAGGGGGGCTGGAGCCCCCCAGCCCCCCATGTAGATCCGCCCCTGGCACTTAGGGCAATTGATCAGAGGTAAGCCGGTGATTTGGTTCGAGCCTGCCGATGCGATTGAATCGTGCAATGGTGCGGTGGGAACAACGCTAGCAAGGTAGCACAAGGGACAATAGCAAGGGAGAGGGAGGATGCTGGAGCAACGGAGAGCACGTCGGCTCCTGTGCGAGATTTGGAACATGAGAAGAAGACGGTAGGGGAAGAGGAGAGGTCGAGACCACAGAGAGGTGCAGGGGCAAAATAGACCATACGCATATACGATACCCCTCCATATTCCTAACGACGGACCCAAGTCATCTCTGGCCGTAGAAATTGGCGTATTTCGGCTTTAGCAGGGATTCCAATGGAAGTGGCATAGTTTCTTACATAGTAATTGTGCACTTTAGAAACTGTGTTTTTAAACACATGTGTACCCTGCCAACTCGGTCAATCTAGCGAAGTGAATCTAAACTCTCACTTGCTTGACCAAGTAGAGTAAATTCATGCTCTCGGTCAACAAGTCAAGTGCCATTTGCTAGGCCGATTTTACCAGAATAGTTTGCGTTCGTCTATTCTGGATGCGAACAATGACCTTTTATATTGCAAGAAGGTCCCAAGTATTATTTCTCTATTTAAGAAAAAGAAGAGGCTTAAATGCGAAGCATGACCACTATGTGCTAGAAGCAATAAGAGGAAGGGAGGGGAAATGATAGGAAGAAGTCAAGAAGATGGGTTTTGGGAGTGTTGTTGGCTACACCGGTACAAGCCAAAAGGACTAGGAAAAAAGAAGTGGACATGTCTTCTAAAATGAGAGCCTAATAAGAAAAAAAAAGATGTAGTCTTTTATTTCTTAGAAGATACTCTGTTAGTTTGAGAAAGAATATAATTATGAGTTATGTGCTAGTTAAAATGGTTTACGTTTGACCGTTTCTAGTGAATGATATTCATGTATATGGCTCAAAATTAATTTATTATTTCGTAACCAATCTAATGGTATTTATTTAATATCATAAATATTAATATTTTTATCTACAATTAGTTAAACTTCAGATAATAAAACGTGATACTGTGCTAGAATTGTAGTTTTCTTGGATGGAGGGAGTACTAAGATTGACTCAGATCTCGAGAGAAAAGATAGGGTTTCCATATTGCGATCCTAAACATTTTCCACCTGTTCCTAGTCCTAGGAGATTTTAATCAAGTTTGATTTCGACTTGTTGAACCTTCTAGCCCACAGGTGCTGGAAAATCATATGAGAGCATAACTTTTGTCACTAATTCTTTTGTGGTGGGAGATGGTTGATGTGGACTAGTGGCGCTATCATTACCTAGTTTGAGATCCTGATCACCAGGACCAGGCGGCAGTGGATACTTTTGCCTCCAAACCACCTAAATTCAGCGTCACTTCTTTCCTTTTTTTTTTCTTTTCTTCTAATATATATACGTGGATGACTATTGACGGCGCTCTTCTGCGACATCTAAAATGTCGGTACAAAATACCATACTCTTGCTGTTACTACTAATAAATTCGCCCCGACAATATATATGATATCTTTTTTTCGAAAATACATAGGATATCTTTATTTTTCCATTAACACCTGCAATATAGTACGTATACCATTAGTGCGAAATAATCCACATTAAAATGTGGCAGTCAGTTTCGGTAGGTAATTTATTATGAGGCGGGGAAACGGAACTGCGGAAGCGCTCCTCATGGGCATCTATGCACAATATATATATATATATATATATATATATATATATATATATATATATATATATATATATATATATATATATATATATATATATATATAACTATTATCCTATAGCTGGCTACAAAATAATTTATTCTGTAGCCACTTTGAGTTACGATAATTGCTATGCTAATTTACGAGATTGTAGTAACTCCTTACTATGTGATTTACTATAACATTATAGTAAATATCCTCATGTGCTATAGTAATTCAACTATCGTAAATATATACTGACATTGTCGTAAATTAGTATATAAAATTATCGTAAATAGAGGTGGCTACAAAATAACTTATTTTGTAGCTATATATATATATATATATATATATATATATATATATATATATATATATATATATATATATATATATATATATATATTCCCTACTACTAGGTTTCTAGAGGGGCTCATGCTGTCATGCATGGAGTGGTGGTTTTGGACTCTGGTGTGCATTGTGTGAGGTGTCAGTTGAGGGATTTACGGGGCCTCACCAGCTCACCTCCACCAAAAAAAGATCCCTAGTACTAGTAGTATATATATAGAATATATAGTAGAAGCTCTTTGCCAGGACTGAAGAACTGAACGAGGAGAGGGGCCGAAGGAGGAGAGCCATCGCTCAACCTTGGAGCTCAATCTGGTAAGCTATTCAAGTATTCACGATTCGTCCCCTCTCTCTTCTCTCTTCCCTACTGCGCGTTTTCTTATCAAGTTCTTGCAAAATATCAAAATTATTTCATCATTATTTGTGGCTACGGCCGCGGTTGTAGTTCAGTCGCACAATCGAAAATTTGTTTCTCCATCTCTGTTTCCTGCAGAAGCTGTTCGTCCACGCAAATATGCAATTGAAAAACAGAGTCTAGGATTCTATGATTCTACCAGTTTCTGAACGTAGTAATCAGGAATTGGGGCATCGATCCTAGAATTGAGGGCACGGTTGAATTCATATTCAATTACTCGCCTTTCATGTTATTGGAGGATTGAAGGAATCTATTATTGATTCAGAGAGCCCAGTCATCTATCGTGTGTGAACTTCCTGATACTAAGCATGTGTATCAGCAGATGCTATCCGTTATCCGCTTATGTTGGAACAGAATTGTTACTGCATGAGATGGGTCAGTAGCTTACAATTCTAGTAGGTCTTGCCTCTTCGCTGATCACTCACTGCCTGTAATATGCCCTGCCAATCTGACCACTGCAATGTTTTTTTTTCTTGTACAAATGGAGTACTCTGTGATGCCCCAATTCCTGAATGTTCAGAGTTGAAACACAGTCCATTCTCTTTCTCATGTGAGTGAACATAGCCCCAAAATTCTCTGAAACATGGGTGACATTCCTGAGCTGGCGTAGCTAGGGTTCAGTGCAAGGGTGGTCCATCTAAATGTAATGAGCCAAATAATAGTGTTCTAAATGCAATCTTCATTATAGTATAGAACACATATACTGTAGTTTCAACATTAATCTAAATTCTATGGTGGTCCATGGCACAACGTGCCACCTAGCTAGCTCCGCCTATGCCTGAGCCAGAAGCTGCCATGGCCGTGCCGGAGCCGCCGACCAGTCTGGCACTTCGAGTCTTCTACCTGAGGGTGAGCAGGTGCGAGGTCGACGAGTCCATGCTGGGCACTCTCACCCTCACCCACACCCCGCTCACTCCCGACACCATCCTGGACGTGAGCGGCGCCGACCACCACCCAGGCATCATCAGCAACGGAAACGGCAAGGGCAGCAGCGTGTCCTTCGCCCTCCGCCGAGACCGCGTCGACAAGAGATCAGAGGAAGCCACCTTCGTGTGCACGGCGACCGTCAGGGTGTCCGGCAGCGTGCGGTTCGAGGTCCAGAGCAAGGACGAGAAGATCATCGTCGGGATCCTGGAGGCGTGCGACTGCGACGTGGACAGCAAGGGCGGCGCCACCAAGAGCTGGGTGATGAAGTGCCAGGGGGCGACGCAGCGCGGCTCGGGGTTCCTGAGGTGCGGGTGCGGCGGCGGCGGGGAGAGGGACACGACGAAGCCGCCCGTGGTGGAGGTGTACGTCGCGGGCGTGTTCCGGGCCACGCCGGTCGTGTTCACTAGGGCCATGCAGCTGCGGTTCAGGCGGCGGCGCCTGGTGAAGGCGTTCATGGACCCGATCCCGGAGTGCGGCGAGCAGGTGGAGGACATGACGCCTCCCAAGCATCAACCAGAGGTACAATCTGATTTCTTGGACATGATTTGTTATCACAGTGCGCTCAATTCTTTTCCTCCTCCGTTGAATTGAGAAAAGTTTTTCTCAGTGTTCACTCTGAAGTCTGAACTGAAACGACTCAACTGCTGCCGTGCTGCGTGTCGCGTGCAGGAATCGGAATCGGATTACAGGTGCTACAAGCCCGACCCGGACGCGGACGACGACGACGGCAGCCTCTACACGAGGTCCGACGGGGTTGACGACGGCGAGGAGTACAGCGAGCTGTCATGGTTCACTGCAGGCGTGAGGGTCGGCGTCGGCATCAGCCTGGGCATCTGCCTCGGCGTCGGCATTGGCGCCAGCCTCCTGGTCCGTTCGTACCAGTCCACCTCGAGGACCCTCAAGTGGCGGCTCGTCTCAAACTTGCTCTGAAACGACCACAATGTGAGCACGCTTTTGTTCGGTGGCTCCAAAACCTTTCCTACTGATGAAGTGATGATGCAAAGAGAGAGAGAGAGAGAGAGAGAGAGTGTTGAAAAGAAAAGAAAAGAAAAGAAAAGAAAAGAAAAGAAAAGAAAAAGAAGATGTAGATGCTGAAACGTTGTGCGCTGTGCCGAATGCACCCAATTTAGTACTCGACTACTCGTAGTATTTGTACTATATCCTTCTGCAGTTGGTATGGTGTATGTTGGCGGTATGTGTGCCAGTGCCATGGTGATGCTGCCCTGCCGTGCTGCCTCTTCCGACGACAACGAGGCGGTGCACTGGCAGCAAGCGCCTGCGTTTCAGGAGAATTACATCACGTGTGGCATGTGTTCTGACTTCTGACGGAGCTGCCTGGGCAATGGGGCATTGAGACGTTGGCCTCAGCCGACCGGCAGGGCCACCAGCACCGAGAATTTAGCTTATACTGATGTTTATGTTGATTTGTTATGAGAGAAAAATATTATTCAATTATTGTTAAAGTTCAAGCGAACACGGCATATATACTCCATTCGTCCCAAAGTTCATAACTTTGGTTTAAAAAACATCTAAAAAATAACATTCTACAAAATCCTGTACGTGCAAGCGTTTGGATCACTGCCCTAAAAATTAGTCCGTCAATGGACTAATCATGAACCAATTTTTCCTAATAAATTCTAACCATCAATCAGCCTCTATTATTCCTTATTAGTCTATAATTGACAGGCAGGTCTGCGAGGCTGTGACGAGAGCGTTGTCCTAGCCGCAGCCACGGACGGAGGTCGAAGAAGATGTCGATCTCTATTCATTTTTTGGGCTGCCTCATTTGTGAACTGTCTATTGTCTAAACTTGGGCCTGGCCGATTAGCTCTGTTGGGCACTAACCCCAAGTGGAGATAGCGCTAACAGGGCATGCGGCGGCCGACGCAGCAGAACAGACGCCCATTCTGTGTCCTACTGTCCTGTACTTACTCTATCTCGTTATTTAGGCCCTGTTTGGTTTCAGGAGTGGAACGGCAGAATCTGCTCCAAACGCTATCTTTCACCGTTGATTCGGAACTGAAACGATTCAGTGTTTCTACCTACAAACGCGAACCGGCCAAAAGTAGTTTCGCACCGATTCTCCTCCTGTACTTTCCTAGTTCTGTTTAATACTTTTTCCAGTATTTTTTTCCCAATGCAACAAGTTAAAAATGGATTATAGTTAAGTTGTTCTTTGTCCACAAGAAGGTTCATAATTTTTTGAGACATATTTTATTTGTACATTTTTTTTCAGGAAAAATATATATTGTCATGACTCTAAATCCAGTATACTTGCCAAAAGGTTTCGTAAAATGATTCTGATTTATCATGCGAAACGTTTCTTGAGAGAATCTGAATCTGAAATGTTTCTATACAAATATTATACATTTGGCATGTGGAACAATAATTCCAGATAGCAAAACAATTTTCATTAACACAAATGGAACACTTGGAACAAATAATTTGTAATACTAGACCAATATATTTTCCTAAAAAGATACTAGAACAATATAACCGTGAATTTGGAACAACTTATGTTATTATTGAGTATATCACTTTCTTTGTTTCGACTTTTTACTCAGATCCCAGATTTGATCGGCATTTGCGGGAGCTGAGTACAATAACAACCCCTGCGAGACCCTAATCCTGACATCTCCTTCTTCAGCTGTTCGTCTGTTGCGTAGCAAACTAGCCATCACATAATTGAAATGGAATGGAGCATCAGTCAATCAAATAAAAAAAAACAAGAAATGAAGTTAGCCTGTGTACAGTCTTGACATTCTGTGGCCCTTCCGAGTCCACTAAAATACTCCTACCAAGGTAGCACCCGCAAAGACAGGGACAAAGCAGAAATAGAGGAAGAAATGGCAGGTTCTCTGCCTTGTCATTTAGTCAGAAACAGACGTCAAGAATTCAGAAACGTCAGGTACCTAGAGACCTCCAGGATCTAGCAACGAGTGCTGCTGCTGCTGCTAGACAAGACACCGAGGCGAATACGAAGTCAAGGCTGAAGCCACCTAACGGCGAAAGCGTGGTTTCCCTATTCCCTTGCCGTAATGCAATCGTGGTCTCTTTGATGCTCGCAATCAAACCACAGGGCTTGGAGCCAGCCAGCCACGCATCTGCGAGACTGCGACGCTGACCTCCCAACAGCACCGCCTGGCCTGGATCCCGGGCTTTTCTGCAACCGCCGATCGATCTAGTACTAGTACTAGTAGTAGTATGTGATTAGCGAGAGGTAACGACGACGGTGCCCTCACGTATCTTCCAGACCGATGATGATTAAGGAAGCGGCAGGATTAGATGCGTGCGCGTTTAAATTCCTCGACAGTTTTCCTGCCTTTATTATGAATTATGATTGCAAGGACTGTATGGAGTCTTGGTTTTGCATTTGGTTGTTTGCTGCAGAAATGTTAATACACCATGCGTAGTATATGTATATATTGGCATTACAGAAATGGATGTGTACACACACCAGCCGCTGATTCTAGTGGATTTTTGGGTACTAGCTGGCAGTAATCTCTGCTTGCGTCTGATGCCTTTTTTTTTTTTCCATGTCTCTCTCTCGCAGGGAGCAGATCGACAAGACAAAGCTTGGCCTCTCTGTGATCACCAACCAGGCAGAGGCAGACTCTGCTCTTGGTGGATTCATCAGACATGGATGTGTTAAGTTCTTAGGACCTTTCTAGGTGCAGATCAGTGGGTGATTACTATTCCATTTAGGATAAACAAGTAGATCAACACAATAACCGAGAGAACTAGAGAGAGACCGAGAGGATGGGAAAGGGGGGGTGTTACCGACCTTTCGTGAGCTTCAGGAAGGAGGAGACGGCAACCATGACGGGGCCCACCAGCCAGACACGGGCTGGGCGTCCCCGATCAGGACGCGTGATCGAGGCCCACACCTGGCCGTTGGGCCAAGTATGGTGGAGATCAAACCAACAGGATGCCCCTCAATCCTGCAGGGATTCATCAGGTACTCCTATGCGTGCAAGTGACAGGGATGGGTAAAGAACTGACAAGGATGCCAAGAATCTGTGTGCCGCGTAGTACCTTTACCTTCAAGCTTCAGCTAGTAGTAACATGCATTACCAAAGCAACTGTCTGAAGCAGTGAAGTCTGATGAGCTCTTGGTGTTGCTCTGCAGTGTTTGGTGCACTCCTGCGCCTACTCCGACTAGACGAGTGAGACAAGTGGTTTCAGACTGAAGAAATCTATAGAACTGAGACCGAGAGGGAGTAAAAGAAAAGAAAAAAAAAAGAGAACTGCTAATCGAATTGTCCAACACGCTAGCGCATTAGCCTCGGTATCATCATGATCGCTGGCGATCTGATCCCGAACGGCGCGACTAATTGCGAGGCCGCGGAAAGAGAGACCTGTGAACAGTCACGTCGGAGCAAAAAGGCGTAGGAGGTACTCCGTACGCATCCATGCAATGTAATAACCAAACCAAATCAGCAGCAGGGGATGGCGGCGTCGGTGACCGTTCATGCGTGGCGCGGCCCTGATGATGTGAGTCTCGTGATCCTTTTAATTGCGTGTTCACGTCGCCGTTTCTCCGCCTTGCATAATGCATCGATCGGCACACAGATTCCACGAGTGTCACTAGAGATTCCACGTTTCCCATTCCGATCGATGATTAAAATCCGTAAACATCGATCATCAAGTACTCTAGTGATCATTCGTAGCTGGATAGCTCACCCTGAATTATACTTGCCTTATTGCCTATTTAACCTGTAAAAGGAGCGACAGCTCCTCCAAAGGAAGCAGCCGCCACGTCACTCTAATTTTTTTCGTCCGTCGGATCTTTGAATCGATGGCCCAAATCTCTTGAAGCCGATTATCGTTCAGATCAGCTTCCCATCGTCCTCTCCGGCTTATTCGATTTTTTCACGCTCTTATTTACCTTCTACGGCTTCTTCTCAGAATCCAGCGAAACGAATATAATACCCAGCTTCTGGTTTCCCTTACCTAAACTTCTGCTTCTCCTTCCCCTTCCTCGCTCTCTCTCTCTCTCGTCCGCTCCCTCCCTCTCCTCATCTCTCCCGACACGCGGCCAGGGCGGCCACCGGCGCCAGCGGCACGGCGCGGCTGCGGCAGCCCTCGTCCTCCTCCTCCACCTCCCCACGTGCCGGCCTGCCAAGCGCTGCCGCCTCACCACGCTGCCGGGCTGTGCCACCGCTCCTCGGCCTCTACCGCTGCACCGCGTGTCGCCGCCGGCGGTGGTTGTCCCCGGTCATGGCGCAGCTTCACCGGGCCCTGCCGGTGGCCGGCCGCTAGCGTGGCTGCCCCCCGGCGCCGCATCCTTCTCTAGCCCGCGTCCGTTCTTGTGCTACAGCAAACCCTAGGTCGGGAGCGCCCAGCGCCGAACCCGCCCCCGACTCCTCTCTCTCTCTGGCACGCCGAACCCGCCCCAGCTTCTTTCTCTCTCTCCCTCTGGCATGTACAACTAGATGAGGTGCTCCTATGGCTATATTTCAATTTTGTGCCTTCGTATTTTTTAGACGTACCTCGATTTGTTTATTGCAGGTTCCTGATTTGGTACGCTCTGTCAAGCATGGCCAGTCGACAAGAGGTTCGTGTATTCATGCATCCTTCTGGGATAAGATTCAGCTATGTTCAGAACCTTTGTTACATGGCTGCTATTTTTTTTTGTGCATACTAATGCTGCTTTGGTTGCCTGCAAAATTATTTGTCTGTCAACTAATGCCGCTTTCAACTAATGCCTGCGAAATTGCACGCTCTTCATGCTTTGCCAGTATATAAATATATGATTCAACTGATGGGGAGTGTTCTATGAGTCACCTTATTGACTCTCTGTTTGCATCTTAGCAACTAAGATGTGTTCATATGTGCTATTTAATCTATTGATTCTAAATTTATAGGGTCATCTTCTGCATGGGTTCAGCGCCGAGACTCCGTTCCATTGCCGCTTCACATATTCTGCTGCTTAGGTAAGTTTGCTTGTTTTGCAGCCTACCTCCCAGCTATGGTTATTTCCTTTGTCATGAACTGTTTACAATTGATGATTGATCTCAATAGCTATCCTTTGTGGTTGATGATTGATCTCAAACGCAAGTGTATGTATCCTTGGTCCTGTCCTGTTTATAGTCGATGATTGATCTCCATTGCAAGTGTGGCTAAAGCTGGCCTCTGCTCTCTCTTTTTGAACACATCCTTGTTTACCAGAAATTACAGGGACAAAATAAACAACCCCAACAAGCTTCCTTTGACAAAAAAACTTTCACTCTAATTTTTTCTTGGTTTCCTGTGGAAAAATTCCCCTAAATCGTGTGTCTGTTTGTTTCAGGCTAATTGATAGTCCGTTTCTTTCATAGTAATTGATAGGGTGGTTTACATCGGCTATTTGCCTCTACTGTGTTGCGCCTGTTCCTTCCATCCCATTCAGTTGAAGGTGTTTTCTTTTCTTTCCCCTTTGGGTACTCCATCATGTGCTTTCTGGAGTACTCCAGGGTTTAGAGTCTCATAGTTGCATTTCCTTCTATAATGGATCGTGTCTAACATTTATAGGGCCGCCCTTTGGGTCTGTGCAGCGCCCACACTCTGTTCGATTGCAGCTTCACACATTCTACTGTGTATGTAAGTTTAATAGCAATATGATAGGATCCCCTGCAGTAGTCTTTTTTTCTTATATGTTGGTGATTTTTAACCTGTCAAGGAAGGGGCACGCTAATTTATTTTATGAAAAATAATGCCTGCAGACCTTCTTTTTTTTGCCACTCATGCAGCTTCGCAATGATACATTCCCAGTGCTTGTTGGACCAGTCTCATACTTGCTCCTCTCTAAACCTGCCAAGTGCCATGGGTGTTCACAGATCTTTCTCTCTTCTTTCACTTCTTGGTAGTATTTTTCCCATCTACAAGTAAGCATACACACAAAGCAGCCAACATTAATATTCACCAAATACATGAAGGCCACCTGTGGACCACATTAGTTATTTCGTTTTGCTGTAGTTCTGTCCTTGAAAGTTATGTAAAAATCGCTTGCTTGGAGCTAATAGTTTAGCCTCTCCTGTCCCCCAAAGTATCATATGAAACTCAGACGGGATGGCAGGCCACCGAGTTTCACGTTGTTGTTTAAAATTTTTACCTCATTCCCATAGGGAAAATGAGATTTTTTTTTACATGGAACTCATACTTTTTTTGTGAGCATGGCACTCATACATTAGATAAAATTAACCATCACAACTCAGGCCATGATAACCTTGAATCTTTTGTTCTATTTTTTACCTCTACCAATCAATTCCTGAAGTACAAGCAAGGTACGGTATGATACTCTTCACCTAGCAGCAACTAATTTGATGATGAACATTGTTTTTTAGATTCTTGATTGAGGTAATGTGTTGTCTGATCAATCTACAATTTGTAGATGGCAAGGACAGCCACCTGCGGTAGAACGTCCAATGTACATGACAAGCAGCAGATGTATAACGAGGCAAGCATGGAAGGAAAGGTAGTTCGGTCACAGTTCCTATGAATTAATCTTGCCAGTTCCCAATTTGCATTGTAGATTGTAGCTATCTTAGCTGTCTTCTAAATTTTACCTCTGGGAACTGCATTTTAATATTTTATCATATTCTTTACAGGTAATAATGCAGGATCTTAACTATTGTATGCAATTTCCAAGCAGGTTGTACCTAAGAATCCCTCTTTGCACAGTTTTTTCTTTAGTCTGCCAGTGCATTTCAATTTGCTTCTATTTAATCTAATAGATTGCATTTTCAGGCTTTAACGTGTTTGCTAAAAAACTGTATAAAATAGGTCCCTAACTCAATAGTCTCAATTTAAACTTTGCTGGCTGTAAGGACTATTATGTTGTAAATGGTATACCGTTCACCCTATTTTAATATGTTTGTCATGTAATTTGCTAACATAATATTTTGGAAATTAGTAGCACACTGCTATGTACAGGAAGGAAACTGGAATGGTGTTCCAGTGTCAGCTACATCATATTGGTCTCTCAACCTATTTTAAATTGTCTCTAGGTACGACCTCATCTCTGAATGTGCTGTAGGTCTGCGGTGCTGGAGCTTGTCATGAAACTTCTTGCCATTATTTACATGTGCGCGTGAAAATATTTTTGTGCAAATGCGCGTAGCTTCGATTCCTATCCATTTTCACAGTTCATGGCCAGTGGTAACGAATAGAAGGTAATGGACTCTGTTCCCATGATCTTAGAAAAAAA
Source organism: Saccharum hybrid cultivar R570 (assembly GCA_038087645.1). Lineage (NCBI taxonomy): Eukaryota > Viridiplantae > Streptophyta > Magnoliopsida > Poales > Poaceae > Saccharum > Saccharum hybrid cultivar. The sequence goes on along the minus strand of JAQSUU010000043.1, from coordinate 8,425,553 downwards.
ACTTAAGAACCTCTCCATAATGCTACATTGTGTCTCTTCATTTCCTACTTAATTTTAGATTTTTCTTGGTGATTTTAATATTTTCTGAATATTATGTGAAAATTTCTACAATTCTTTTGGAACTGTCAGGAACATATTATGTGTAAATTTCTAGAAATATTTGGAACTGCCAGGAACATATTATTCCAGTTTTATGATTTTTAGCACCTACCATGGGTTCTTATAAATTCATATAAATTGACAAGTTATAAATGGTCAATACATTGCTGAAGATGGCTGCATTGTTTATTTGAACAGAGATCATCTACGGAATAATCTTTGGACGAAGAAAAGCACGAGGAGAACAAATATCGAGATCTAAATGATCTAAATGCTAGAGAAAGCGCGCGTTTTTTTGTACGCTCTGCCATAACCTTGTTCTGAAAATTTCTTTTTTACAGTTATACATGTTTAGAGTTCTTTCAACTTGATGGAATAGTACTTCATATATTGATGGTGCATATAACTGTAGGCCTGGAACATGGGCTGAGCATGAGTAAAAAAAAATTATTAACAGGTAAGGTAATGTGTAGGAAGCCACAACATCACCTAAATGTTCTTTACAAGCTATTAGTTGTAGTGTAAAAATAGAGAAATTATATGGGTGACACGTGACCTCCCCTTCTTGTGACTATGCTGATCTACACCTTAGAGTTCAGATCATTGCTGAGAAAATTAAACAGCTCAAAAAGGAATCTGCCCATTTCATGTTCTTGGTTAATTCACAGATAAAGCAAATCCTAAAACATATATGGATAAATTCCTACAAATACTTGGAACCGTCAGGAACATATTGTTCCAGTTTGATGATTTTTAGCACCTACCATGGATTCTTAGAAATTCATATATGTCGACAGGTTATAAATGGTCATATAAGTGGACAAGTTACAAATTTCGTTTCTACGATTTACTCAATTTCTATCTCCCTACGTATGAATGGCATTGTGTTGTTTTCTCTATTTATAGCCACCTCCATTGTGTTGCTACTCGATTATTCTTCGGTTGCCATTGACGGCTTACAAAGCACTTTAGGACAACATGGTTTCTGATATTTCAAAACATTTACGGGTTTCTGCTACGGATTCGAGTAAGGGGGTTCTATTGCTAGCTGGCTGCTCTATCTTGATAAGATTCTGGTTGTCCGATAAACGCCTGTATGTTCCACCTGCTTAGTATTCTATTATTCTTTGCATCCTCAATTTGATATGCTGTTAGCGCGTGTCTATTTTTGTTCTCTTCGCTGCTCAAGCTTTGTTCCAAAAGATGAAAATTAGTAGCCTCGTGTCAAAAACCGGATGTAATATATACCTATGCACCATCGTGTATATATAAATATACAATTTTAGCATATATTTACCTCTATAATTACTCATCTCAATCTGTGTCCCAACACATTTTGGCCGCCTTAAAAAAAAACTTTCGTGTGCCCACCGACGCGCGCGCGCCTTCCACTAGTACAAGAACAAGTAGTAGTACTCTCCAAATTTCTGATGATCCTCTGAAAAAAAAACATTAATTTGTGGTGCGAGTTTAATTGGGTGGAGCCAGCTGCTGCCAGGGCAACCGGAGACATGCACCAACGTTGTGACTGTTGTGACATGATCGCCCATTTCCTTTTGCGAAAATGAACTGATTACGAGCAACACAAACAGTAATGGTACTAATTTGATTTGAATATACTACTGGGGTGTGTTCAGTTGGTAAAAAGTTACTGTAGCATCTTTCATTGTTATTTGATAAAATTTGTCCAACCATGGACTAACTAGGCTCAAAAGATTCATCTCGACATTTACAGATAAACTATGCAATTAGTTATCTTTTTTACCTATATTTAATGCTTTATGCATACGTCCAAAGATTCGATATGATGGGTAGAAGAGGAAATATTTTGGGTTTGCATGGGAAATGAATACACCCCTAGTAGTATAGTAGTATAGGCCTTGTTTAGTTTCTAATTTCTTCCCCAAATTTCACTATGCAAAAAGAAGATTCCCATCACATCAAAATGCCGGCACGTGCATGGAGTACTGAATGTAGATAAAATTTAAAACTAATTGCACAGTTTTATTGTACTTTACGAGATGAACATTTTGAGCCTAATTAGTCAAAGTTTAAACATTTTTTACCAAATACAAACGAATTGCTACAGTGCACATTTAATGCGACGATTGGGGACGCCCGAATCCGGAACTAAGCGAGGGCATAGACCGGGATGAGGAACAGGGAAGCATGGGCGCACGCACCTCCCGAACTCTTTTGCACGCCTGGTTTCCAAGCCAATCAACCGGCGCGGCGGGCAGGGCAGACGGCAGAGGCACGGCCCGGGCGTGTATTTTACATCAGAGCCGCTGCGTCGCCTCGTCGCTTTCCTGGCAACCTTAACCTGCGTCACAGAACCTGAACGTTGCAGAGTGCAGGCCAAGCCTCTTCTAATCCAAAAGGACAATCCAAGGTCGCCTTTACCCCGTCTGTCGCTGTCCAGCTAGGCCTCCCTTCCGGCTGCTGCTGGTGCAGGATCTCCGATCGACGTGGGGTTTAGGTTAACATAGAGGAGTACGTACACTTATTCACCTTTGTTAATTGAGGGACCTATGAAAAGGAGACCGCGATACAGGAGCGAGATTAAATGAGCGAATTGACCTGGCGATAGAGGAATCGATGGCGAGTTTTGTGCGACGACCAGGAATGTCTCGGACGACGACGATGATCAACTGTCGGCAAACAGAGCCGTTTGTTGCTGTTGTAGATGTACTTACAAGGTAGGCGTAGGCGTATCTATATGACTATACGGCAGGCTGAAGCGAAACTGCTGGCTCAAACGTGTACTGCTCCTTTGTACACCACCATCGTCTTCATGTGTTCCAGCCCCCAGTTGCGCCCGGATAATATAATCCAAGGAGTAATTAAGGAGGGCAGAGCATATAGTTCAGCTGTCCAAATGACTAGATAGATAGTGACCCCATATTACAAATTTACCACTGGAGACTGTAGCACACGCTACCAGCGGTCGTATACTGTAGACGTATAAATACACACGTGACGGGCATCATCATTGCATCAGTACACATTCTTCGTAAGCAGCCTGTGTTGTGGTGCTACGTAGAAGCAGCAAGGGCGCGCAACGTAACGGACTCCGGCGATCGGTCGAGCGCACCAGAAACCAACGGGCGCTACCGAGCCTTCACGGGCCCTCTCTATACCTCGCCGGCCGCTCACGGGACAGCTTCCGGCCAACGACCGCTAGCTCCCCGTATAGCCGCGCACCGAAACAAAACTACACGCCTCCCGTGGAACGGCCGGAGGAATACGCTTGCGCCGTTGCGCGCCACCCGCACGCCTGGCCCACCGCTGGTCGATGCCGCCATCATTTGCCTGCCCTCACGAGTCGCAAATCAGATCCGTCCGTGCTTTTCTTGTTTAGATGTCAATTACGCGTATCCCATGCATGCATTACACACCGTCGTACAGTCCTGTTTTATAGGAGTAGTTGCGCTGCTGTTTAGACGTCGCTTAGCAAATTAGTAGCATGCTACGCCCTGCATGAATGCGAGGGTGCTGAATTATTGTTGAATTGTGACTCGTATATGCGAAATTGTCCTGTTAATTCGTCCCAATTAAGATAGTATAATAATAAACTTATAAATCCCTGCAGTTTTTAGGGAAAAAAAAGGACGAGGAAGAAAAAAAGGACAAGAGATGGAATTGATGGGCCGGGCCCACGGAATACCGAGTCCACCAACGTTCACAACGACGAAAAAATCCAACAACGCCATAAAACAGAGCGGCTGCCGCCCGCGGCACGCTCCGGCTCCGCCTCCCTCCACTCCCTCGCCACCACCACCACCACCTCTGCTTCCGCTCTGCTGCGCCTAACGGATCGGAGGCGGGGACGGCCCCACCGCCCCCAAGCTCCCAACCGCCAATGGACACCGCCGGGCCGCCATCGGCCGCCGCCGCCGCCGAATCCGGCATCGGCGCAGCCCAGGCCGACGGCGGCGGCTCCAGCTCCAGGACCTCTTCCCTCCTCGGCATGCCGGTTCCCGTCGCGGTGGGCGCAGCCGCCGCACTCGTCGCCCTGCTCGTCCTCTCCGCGGTGGCCGCCGCCGTCTTCTTCGCGCGCAGGCGGGGCGCCAGGCCGCCCTCGCTGTCGCGCGTCGAGCACGCGCCGTCCTCCGCCTCCGCCTCCGGCTCCTCCCGCGCGGCGTCGTCCGCGCGCAAGGAGAAGGTCGTCGGCGCGGACCAGGGCGCCGGGGAGGTCGCCACCGCCACCGCTACCTCCTCTGGCGTGGCCAGCTCCTCCGCGGCCGCGAGCTCGCTCGAGTCGCCGGTGAAGAGGAAGGCGGAAGCGACGGTCAGGGCCGTCGGCGGCGGCTGCAGCGCCGTGGCGGGGGTGGAGATGGAGATGGGGTGGGGGAGGTGGTACGACCTCACGGAGCTGGAGGTCGCCACGGGCGGGTTCTGCCCGGAGAACGTGGTCGGGGAGGGAGGCTACGGCACGGTGTACCGCGGCATCCTTGCCGGCGGCGGTGTGGTCGCGGTCAAGGACCTGTTTGATCACAAGTGAGTGTCCTGTTCCTCACTGACCCTTTTCCTTTGTACTGCTGGTATCTTTCTTTTCTATCCCAGAAGATCATGGTAAAAGCATCGAACTCACTCAGGCATACGCTTTCAGAATAAAAAAATGCTAATTACTTGAGCATCTACTAATTACTGAGGGTGTGTTCACTTCGCGAAAAGTAGCTGAAAAGTTACTGTAGCATCTTTCGTTGTTATTTGGCAAAATTTGTCTAATTATGAACTAACTAGGCTAAAAAGATTCGTCCCGACATTTACAGACAAACTATGCAATTAGTTATCTTTTTTACCTATATTTAATGCTCCATGCATGCGTCGAAAGATTTGATAGGATGGATGAAAGAGAAAATATTTTGGGTTGGGACGGGGAAGTGAACAAGGCCTGAATCGACGTGTGTAAATTAAATTAACCGCCCTAGTATACAGTACAATTATGTTCCCTCGTTCTTGTCTTTCTGGTGTAAATGCCTGAACGGGTACAGGATCGTAGTGCTCCTCCTTGGGGCCTAAGATTTGATGCTTCCTTATACTGAGGTCACGTTTAGATTGTAAAAAATTTCAAATCGATAAATAGTACCACTTTCGTTTTATTTGACAAATATTGTCCAATCGTGGACCAACTAGGCTCAAAAGATTCATCTCGTGATTTCCAACTAAACTGTATAATTAGTTATTTTTTTACCTACATTTACTACTTCATGCATGGGTCCAAAGATTGATGTGATGGAGAGAGAGTAAAAAAATTTTAACTTTTGGGGTGCATTTAAACAAGGCCTGAATGCATTTCTTGGTCATTGGTCACATTACCCCAGGGGTGGTTGTAGCTAGCTTTGCTGTTGATGTGGCTTGAAGATAGTCTTTTACTATCATGGTCGTATAAAAAAGCTTGTAAAACATGTTTTTATTAGCTTAAAAGCAATAATTCTGACTTTTCTTACCAATGTGAGTTTTCAGTTCTAGACAGGTGAATTGCATTAAATCAATTGACTGCTCAGCAACTAACAATTCGTGATATCAGCATTTTTCCCCCCTGATTTGAAGAGCACTCTTTGAATTTTTAGTTCTTCACAAACAAGGAGAAAAAGGGTTAATAACTGGAGGATTCTTTTGGTCTTTGCCACCAAAAAGACAAAAAAAATACAAAAAAGGTTTGATCTTTGGTATGGTATCTCTATTCAACTTTAAAGTAAGTAGCGGGGTTCACAATAATCTTCACAAGTCACCGAAGAACATAATTTGGCTGGAGAGAAAATCATAGCCATAGCGGGCGTGTCCACACCTTTGATCCTCATTGTTCTGTGTGGCACGATTGTGACATTATTGATCTCGATGATCCTGTCAATCCATGGATATAATGTAGTGTATGCTGTATGCATGCCCACAATGTCCATATACTAAAGTCAATGATTTACAAAAAAAAAACATATATTTTGTTTTTCAGGGCTACGTATGATTGTGATATGAGTAGGTGGGTCTTTTTGTGCTTTTGTGTGATGGCCCGTATATGTCCATCTACTTGTTGGTTGAGCTTCGTCGGTAGTCATATGGGCCACCGATTAAATCCTTTCTTTCAAGAAAAGATAAAGCAGGGGAAAGGCAAAGCGACGACCAAACTTTTCCTTTTCAGCCTCATAGGCATATATATCCAAGAAATGTGCAGTGCCATGAACTTTGAAGCTGTGTTAGCTTTCAAGGGAATCAAATGCATGCACGTGGGTTCCTGATAGATTGCCACAGAAGCAACAGTTATTGCTGTTTCTTACTACCTCAACCATACCATGCTACGACATTGAGGGTAAAGCTCGAGAGATAAAATGGACAGTGGCTACAAGTTTACTGTATGTTTTGACGATAGCTTCTAGTCAGCATGTTGATTAAGATGATAATTTGTTTTAGGGGTCAGGCCGAGAAGGAATTCAAGGTGGAGGTTGAAGCCATCGGCAAAGTGAGGCATAAGCACCTTGTCGGGCTCATCGGGTACTGCGCAGAAGGCCCGAAACGGTGAGCACCCACACTTGCGAATTCACCTGAATAGCTGTCGGCCACTGGACTGAGGGTGTGTTCACTTCGCGAAAAGTAGCTGAAAAGTTACTGTAGCATCTTTCGTTGTTATTTGGCAAAATTTATCCAATTATGGACTAACTAGGCTCAAAAGATTCGTCCCGACATTTACAGACAAACTATGCAATTAGTTATCTTTTTTACCTACGTTTAATGCTTCATGCATGCGTTGAAAGATTTGATGTGATGTGTGTAAGAGAAAATATTTTGGGTTGGGAGGGGGAAGTGAACGCGGCCTGACAAACGCTTGCTGATAGTCTGATTGATACTCACTGGCAATGCCGTAAATTTGGTCTCACAGGATGCTCCTTTACGAGTTCGTCGAAAACGGCAACTTGGAGCAGTGGCTGCACGGTGACGTCGGGCCTGTCAGCCCTTTGACGTGGGAGATACGGATGAAGATCGCCGTCGGAACGGCCAAAGGGTATGTTCATGTTCTGTGCTGACAGTTTCGTATTCTTTGGGCCTTGTTCACTTCCCCCTCCCAACCCAAAATATTTCCTCTTCCACCCATCATATCAAATCTTTCGACGCATGCATGGAGCATTAAATGTAGGTAAAAAAGATAACTAATTGCATAATTTGTCTGTAAATGTCGGGACGAATCTTTTGAGCCTAGTTAGTCTATAATTGGACAAATTTTGCCAAATAACAACAAAAGATGCTACAGTAACTTTTCAGCTACTTTTCGCGAAGTGAACACACCCTTGATTGCTATTAATCTGTGTGCATAGGGAAATAAATCGACTGGTAAGGTTGCTCATGTATGTACCATTGAATCGAATGTATGAATGCAGCATAGCGTACTTACACGAAGGCCTGGAACCGAAGGTGGTGCACCGCGACATCAAGTCGAGCAACATCCTGCTAGACAAGAAATGGAACCCCAAGGTGTCGGACTTCGGCATGGCCAAGGTGCTGGGGTCCGGGTCCAGCTACGTGACGACCCGGGTGATGGGCACGTTCGGGTACGTGGCTCCCGAGTACGCGTCGACGGGGATGCTGAACGAGAGCAGCGACATCTACAGCTTCGGCGTGCTGCTGATGGAGCTCATCTCCGGGCGCAGCCCCGTGGACTACAACCGGCCCGCCGGCGAGGTGAACCTGGTGGAGTGGTTCAGGGGCATGGTGGGCAGCCGGCGCGTGGAGGACCTGGTGGACCCGCGCATCGCCGCGCCACCGCCGCCGCGGGTGCTCAACCGGGTGCTCCTCGTCTGCCTCCGCTGCATCGACGCCGACGCGCACAAGCGGCCCAAGATGGGGCAGATCGTGCATATGCTCGAGGGCGACGAGTTCCCCTTCCGCATGGTATTGTTTTGCTTTGTTCTGTTCTGTTCGCTCGCCGCCGGTGTCGCTGGCTAGCAGTAGTAGTAACCGGCAGACGGCAGTGTGCTTTCGCATGGCATTGGTGGTATTGACTGACACACGCCCGCCCGTCTTTGGTTTTGCTTTTGCGTGATGCAGGAGCACCGCTCGCCGCGGGCGTCTCACCGGACGTCGACGGGCTCGCGGCCGTCGCTTCTGCCGGAGAACGTCGGCGCCACCGACGACTTGGACAAGTCGATGTGGAGATGAAGGATCCGAGCTGCAAGCAACCCTGCACGAACGCACCGGGCGCGGTGTGCAAGGAGCTGGAGCTGGGGCTGGGGCTGGACTGACTTTTTGTAAATTTTTGTTGTCGATTCACGGCGGGATGAGCGTTCTAATTTGCTATGCTGCTTGTTTGGTTTGATGGTGTTTACCGTAATGTATGATTTGGCACAAGCCGCACAGATCTTTTTTGTTGTTCATTATTACTAGGCTTACGGATGTGGGCACCCTGCGAAGCTTTCCTCGACGACGGGCCCACATGCTCGGAGTGCGTCCGGGACGACGGGAGATCCCGGTGAAGAGATCGAACAACAGTGATTTAGGGGCGAAAGGGAAGACGGGAGGTGTATTTGTTTGGTTTAGGCTTGGACTCGTTTGTCTTCTAGGTCTTTCAAAGCAGCACGCTGATCTTTTTTTTTTCCTTTGGTTGCTGATCAGCGTAGCCTTGTCCAAGTCCATCCATTAATATGACTAAAACTTTGTATATTAGTAAATAACTAGCAAATATGTCCGTGCGTTGCTACGGATGCATAACTTTGCTAAAAGTTAAGGGTTTGCTCAGTCATGATTCATGAAGCTGTGTTTGTGCCAAACATTGGTTTTTGCAAACAGCTTATGTAACACCTCAGGTGTTTAGCTCCTTAATTGCATTGCATTGGCATAAGCATAAGCAAGCATCATTCATTTCATGCATAAGCTTATAATATGTAAAACATACTTTGGAAACATTGCCACATATGTTTATATTTCATGTGAAGTAAGAAGTGAGTAGTGTGCAAAACATAAGTACCTTATGTTCAATTTCCTTTGTGAGACATGTCAACCACTTTAGTGGAACATAATTAGCAAATGTTATGCAACACACTCATGCAACATGTGCAACATGAGCTTGCAATATTTGGGTGAAAGTATGGAATTACTTGTTCCAAAGTATGTGACACTAGGAACTTTGTGCAACCAATATGTAGAGTGGCTAATTAGGTCTTATAACACCTTAATTACATTTAGGGTAAGTAGTGGAGCAATGTTCAGGTTGACCAAAATTACCAAATTGCCCTTCCAAATGTTGTTGACTAAGTTAGACCCCTAGAGTGATCTGGTTTGACCAATTAAAAAGTCCAGCTTAGACATCTTGCATGGAGGAGCACCCTTAAGCAAAGTTGTAGAGAATTTCATAAGGAACAAAAGTTCTAATATGGCCATCTCATGAAAATGATCAGAACATGCTCAAAAATGGCCCACAAGTCAGTATTAGGGGCTGTTTTGGGACTTAGCAAATTTTGGCTAAGTGTGAAGCTGAAAACCGTTTCACTGTACCTCACTTTGGCAACTTGTAACTCACAAACTGGGCCGAACCAGTCTTTGAGCCAATTGACAAAGTTGTTGTCCACACATAGCTCTACAACATTGTCAATATCACCATCACCTAGTTCTAAATGGTTTAGGAGATGTGGTGTCTTGAAAATAGGGTTTCAGTCGGGTTCACTGACTGAAAACACATTTCAGTTTCCAAGTACACCCCTTTGGAGCTCTGTGGTTTCAAATCCAGGCCGAAACAGTCCAAACTCCAATAGACAAACTTGTAGCCCTCATGTAGCTCTACAAAATTGGTGTAATCATCTTCGACTAACTCGAGCTGGTTTAGGAGATATTCTTCGTTGAAATCACGCTGTCAGTCATCGAATGACAGCCTTCATTCAGTCAAACCCGACTTTGTTGTCTGTCGTGGCCGACCGGAGGCAGGACCGCGGCGACGCGTGGGGGCTCGGTGGCGGCCATGCGCCGGCCGTGGTCCCACTGGTCAGTCCACCGAACCTTCAAGGCCGCCACGCGCGCACCGGAGCTGCCCCCATTTCCTCTCCCTCCCTCATTCGGCTTCGACACAAAGAAAACTGAGCCGCCATTGCCGCCCCACTCCGGCGAGCTCGTGCGCTCTCACCACCGCACCCCCTCCATCCTCCACCTCGCCGTCGGGGTCAATTGCGCAGGGGTAAGACAGCATTGCCATCTCCGCCACCGTCCGCCTCGGGCGTTTCTCGCCGGAGCGCCACCGTCGTCGTGGCCGTGCTCCTCTAGGACCCCACAGCTTTCTTTCTCTGGCCTTGTGAGTCCGCCTTGAGCCACTGGTGCTCATGGGACCGACCGTTTGGGTCGCGCCGCCGTCTAGTCGCCGGAGCCGGCCAAACCGCGGCCGTGAGCCGCCATGCTCGCCGCCATCCCCCATAGTCGCAGCAATTGCTCCAATTAGTAGCACCCCTAGGTTCGCTTGGAAGAGGCGAACGTTTCTGTGCCCTTGGTCTCGCCGGAGCTATCGCCGGCGGCGAGTTTGCCGTCGACCGCTTTCCTCCCCCGCCTTCGTCTCGCTGACAAGTGGGGCCCGCTCGTCAGAGCGCGCGCGCGGGCGGGATGGCCGAGCAGGCCGCGCGTGCGTCGTGGGCCGCGCGCGCGCGTCTTGGGCCGCGTCTTTTCCCGGGCCGGCCCAGTAACAAATCCGATTTATTCCATTTCTTTTATTCTGTCACAGTTTTAGATAATGTTTAGAAAATGTAGATCTAGGGTTTTACTTGCTCAAAAATCATGAGATAAATTTTGTTAGGATCTACATGATGTGTAGTATTTTAGAAAAATATGAGTTTGCTATGTGATGTTTAGCTTTCGGGATATTTAAATAGGTCTTTGAAATGTGTTTTAAATCACATGCAAACTTGTTTAAATTATATCTTGAGTTTCAGTGTTCCAAAAATTATGAAATTTGGTGAGTAGGCTAATTTATACTTGCTCTAGCTTTGGTAAAAATTTGGGCAGTAGTGCTTAAGTACTTTTCAAGTTATAATGTTATCTTGTTATTCTAAGAAATACTTAAATGAATTTTAGTAATTTTTCTACATGCGCAATGTTCATATAAATTTTTGAAGAATGTCTTGGTACCCTAGAGTGTCTAAGAAAATTTAGAAATCTGTTTTTTGACACTTTTTACTGTGCTTTGTTATTTATACAAAAATTAGCCTTTTTGGCTTGGAAATTTTGTGTAGGAAGTTCCTGTGAATAAATTTAGTTCAAATTTTTACAGTGGCCTCTTCTTGGGTCAGAGAGTATCCTGTAATTTTTGTAGAATTTTAGGAGCAGTTTACATATATGTTTGAAATTCCACTTAATTACTTAAGTAAATTAAGAAATGAGTTTAAATAAATATTCTAGGTGGGTACACCTTACTTTCTGGTGTTTTTGTGACCTTTGTGAACTTGTAGTAGTATTAGTTTGGTCTTAGAGAATGTTTGCCACATCAATAAATATTTAATCTTTGCAATTTTAGGTTTTCTGGACAGCTGATAGTATTTCTAGGTTTGACCTTGGATAAAGGTGGTTGCTGGAAAACTTATAAATACCAAAGTTGTAGTAAAATTTGTAAATGAGCTTGTGTCAAAATTTGGGAGCATTTGGCTTAGTAGTTTGGGAGTTATTGCTGTTTAAAGTGCCAGTCCAGAATTGACTGCTCTCTATTTAGAGAGAACATATTCTGGAACTTTAGAATTTCGATTAGGTAAACTTTGGGATTTTGTAACACCCCTGGGTGTTAAGCATGCATTATCATTCAAAGCATAAGCATTCAACATCATTGCATGATTAGCATTATTTGAATTGTAGCTCTTTCAAATTTAATTTGAAAAACAAATAAATGGGAACCCTAAGTTTGATATAAGTGTTAAAAAGTTGGTGAACTTTTGAGAAGTAGCAATTTTAAATAATCTAGAATAAATCAACTTGATTATTGGAGCAAAATTTTGAATTCAAGTCTTCCTCAAATTCTGTTTTAAAAATATTCTAAGTAAATGAGTTTTTGATTTTAAATTAGCTTTAAATCTCAAATTCAAAATCTATTGAGAATTTTGAAAAGTGCTCTATATGAAAGTTGTAGAGAATAAAATTTTGAACAACTTTTATTTTGGGCCAAATTTCTGAAAACCTCTTTTTCATCTCCAAATTCAATTTTGAAACAAAGAATTAAATCTGAAAATATTTTTGTAAAAGAAAAATCAGATTTCGCTTTACTGGGCCGCAGCCTCACATCCCGGCCCATGGCCGAAGCCGGCCTGGCCCGCGCCCGCGTCGTCTCCCTCCCGCCCGCGCGTGGCGTCGTGGCGCCGCGGCAGCGTTCGGCCGCCGCGTGGCCGAACGGCGGCGACGTCGCGCGACACGCGCCCCTGTGGCCCCCGCAGCCCCGCGCTTACCTCCGCCCGGACTCGCCAGCTCCCGCTCCCTCACCGCACTCCGCTCCCGCTCGCTCTCGCGTGCTTCGCCAGCACCGCAGCACACCGTGCCGCCGCCGCGCCATTGCCGCGCCTCACCTCGCCACCGCGGCTCCTCCGCCAAATTCCGCCCGCCCTAGCTTTCCCCTCCTCCTGACCGACCTCGTCGAGTCACTGAACGCGCACCTCGGCAAGGTAAGCGGCCGAATTGGCCGTCTTCTCCCCCGCCGGTGAGCCCGCCGCCGCGGCTCCCGTCAATCCCACCTTCCCGCCATCACATTTCCATTCTACCCGTGCGCACCATGATCGCCTCCGCTCGCTGGAGCTCGTGCGCCCGTCCGTAACCTCCGCCATGGCCTGCTCCGGCCTAGCGCCGGCAAGCCGCGCCACCGCCTCCGCCATGGCCGCTTCGGCCCGTGCTCCGCTCCTCCTCTCGCCTCGATAATCACCTCGTTGGGTTCGCGCGGTTGCGGGGAGTCGCCTGGTGCGGACCTCGTCGCCGGCGACCTCGCCGACGGCAAGAATTCCCCGGTCAGCGCCTTCCCCGGCTCGGCTCCGGCTGACCGGTGGGGTCAGCTGACCCGTGGGACCCATCTGTCTGTCTCTCGGTGGGAGTTGGGGGTGAAACCGCGGTGTGCACGTAGCGTTTAAAGCCGGTTTTGATTTTCGGTTTTAAAGAAATTGATTTCCAGAAAATCTGAAAAAGGCTTCCAAAAATTGTATCTCAAGATTTATAGCTCCAAAAATCATGAAACAAATTGTGAAATGTTCCTTTTGAATAGATCTACAATTTAAAAATATCTCATGTGATTTTTGTGACACTCTACTGTGCAATTTTATTTAATGGTTATATATGCTGTTATCTTAGAAAAAGTGTAGTAAATAAAATAATAGAGGAAAAAATATGATTCTTGTTACATTAGTCTTTATTAGTGATGTACTTTCTAGGAAAAATGCCAGTGAAGCATGTTCTGTGGAAAAATGTTGAAGTGTAGTTCAAATGCTTTTAATTGGTAATATCTGTTATTTTTACTATAGAGCAAAATTTGTATACAACATACATCTGATAATTTTTGTAGTATGTTGGTTTACTGTTAGTAACCTAAGAAAATTATGAAATCTGTTGTTTGACACTTTTTCTAGTATAAAATAAATTCATGCTCACAATTAGGCTATAGCTTGTTTATTTTGTACAGGCAGTTTTACTTGTGCAATTCTCATGAAAATTTAGTGGTAGGTTAGTTAGGGTAAGAGTAGTCTACTGTAATTTTTGTAGATTTTTATCTACACCAGAGATAGGTGTTGTTGTGTAACCCTAGCTAAATAGGGAATAAAAGATTATTCTTTATGAGAAATTGAGAGAAATAAAATATGTTTGGTGTATCTTTGAAGCATCATGATGCCTTGCTGATGTTATGGATGAGTTAGGTTGGTAAGCTTTGGTAGCTTAGGTTCACTTGTATGTGTAGATGGTAGGCTAACTAATAGAAGGATAAGGTGTATGTTTTAGGTTACATGTTCTTGGATGACGTTGACTAACTTGTAGAAGAAATAATTATATTCAAACTGCTCATTCCATGTGCTCATCTGCATCTCATGTCATCAAAGCACTCCACCGCAATTCGATGCATTCTTCGCATGTTTCCTTATGCACTTGCATCATACAGGATCGCAGGAGGAGTTGCAGGCAGCAGTTCCGGAGGAGCAGGCTTGGACGGATCAGCAGGAACCCCAGGCACAGGAGGTGCCCGAGGAGGAAGAGTCAGTCGAGGAACTGCCAGAGTGCGTCGATCACCACCCTAGTTCGTTCGAAAGAGGCAAGCCCCGGAGCATTTTAAGCCTCCTAAATTTATAAAAAGTTATTCCTTATTACATGAGTTATAGTTATATATTGTTGCACTAAGTTATAGGAGTTGAGTGAAACCATTGTTGCATTATTACCTTGGCCACCGGATTATCTTTTACCCTGTTAGGTCAGGATCGAGTAAATTGCTTAGCCATGCTTAGACCGGTAGAAGTCGGGTGATTTCCTGTCACCTGCGAGTTATAGGTGGATACCAGGTTATGGTTAGCTGTAATTGTGATCATGAAAAGTAACCAAGTGTTAATGGATAAACGGAGACCGGGCGGAGTCTTATAGGGTTTTGGACTATAGTGATTCCGTCTGTGTCAGTTAAGGACCGATCGTTGCTCGTCCCTCTTGTCATGTTGAACGCATGCCTCACATTTAGCTGGCCGAATAAAGTACCTTTCGACCGCGAAGCTAGTGACACTTTTTGAGCCGGGATAAACTCGGGTTGGCAGACTGGTGTGGAAGGGGGGTAACGGGGACGCGAAGAGTGAGCCCAAGGTGCGTCCTGGCAGTCGGGCGGTCCCTGGGTAGTGCGATCCATGATTGTTATCCCGCGGCTTCTCGGAAAGTGTCATTGGTGATCTACGCGACCCTGACGGGGGAAGCATGGTTTGTGTGAGGAATAAATCTCCAGCTGGATAGGAATTCGATTCGAATCGCCGTCGCTCCCGGTTAGTGAGCACTTGACTCGAGCTATGGCATCGTAGTTTTAATGATGGAACACGGATGGTTATGGGGATAATGTTGGAAAGGCCAAACCTGAGATGGTAATCCTTGATGTTAATGGTTAATCAAGTGTTTGTTTTAGTCATAGGTGCTAATTTAGCATGAATAGGTTGTCCTAAAAATGATGCTAAAGACACTTATCCTTAGTCATTCATAACAACTTGTGCTTTTCGCAAAGGAGTCAAGCCAATCCACTATGTAAAGCCTTGCATGCTCCTTGGTGTCATGTTATTTCTAGTTTATGACGGGTAAGTCTAGCTGAGTATATTCTCGTACTCAGGGCGTTGTTCCCATTGTTGTTGCAGATGGTTAGATGTACTACGGGTACTGCTCCAACTGTCTGTATCCGGCGATGGGTGACAACTAGGACCTTGGGCAAGGGTCTTTCTGTTGGTCTTATCTACTGCTTTTGTGGACCATGACTATCGACTGGCACTGTAACTGAACTAAGTGTGTGTGCGTAAAATTATTTGCTTCCGCTACTTTATGTTGAACTATGTTGTAATAACTTTTATTTCCGAACTCCGATGTATCTTACCTTTATGATCAGATTTATGTATCGTGTGAATTGTGGCTGCTAAATCAGTACGATCTTGGTTGTATGTTAGTGGTTTGGAAATCCTTCGTGATTTCACGGAATCTCGGGTTATACGGGCTTAAGTTTGTTAAATTAACCGCCTCGGTGGAAGATTTTCTTACTTAATTTCGTATAATTACGTTGATCCGTTACAGCTGGTATCGGAGCATGGTTTAGCATGCTACTGTTCACATGAGTATTTAAAAATAAAACTGTGTTTTCAAATAAGCTTTTGAACTTAAAAGTGTGCCAGTGGTCATATCCTTTATGCCCGATAAGGACTCTAGGTGGCTTAATTAAGTACTAACTTGGGGGTTTGCATCATATTTTAAATTTCGTCGCTCATACGGCGTGCTATGGTATGAGTGCCATTCACTTGAGTGGTAATGTATGGATCCTTTACCTCTACGCCTTGGTAAGTGAGAGTTGTGAGTGCATGGTCGGATACACTGCCGATCTAGGGGAGTGCTTATGTGATACCAAAATACTTACGTGCCCTGCGTATGTTCGTATGAGGGTATCCAAATTGTGGGGAATTCCGTCATGCAGTGACGATGCCGTCAATAGGACGACGATTCGGGTAGTTGTTACCGTTATACTCGTATCTGGGGATGCGTGTAGAGCGAGTAACTTACTTTACTGCTTTCTGCATGTTTTCATACTGTGAGGTTTGGGCTGAAGTGATTTCTTTTCTGCAGGTACATAACAACGCTTTCGAGTAGTACGTGTTAGTTACGTTACAAGAGATCGTTGTATGCCACCGTTTATTCCGTTAGTAGTCATTAGTTTTCTAAGTTTGTGAGGACGTACTGAACGTGCATGCATCATGTGTGCATTTCATTCATGGCACTGTTCCTCCCCTTATAAGTTGATTATCTCATTTCGATAAAAATGCCAACTTAAAAATCTATTCTCACCACGGTAATAAAATTTTTGCTACAGATGGCACGTACCAAGCAGACCGCTCGCAAGTCCACCGGCAGAGCTCCCCGTCATCAGCTTGCTCCGCGCACTCGCCAGCGTCACACTTTTCTTGGAGAGTTTGGGATGCCTACACTCTTGTGGAGAGTGCTCAGCTATGTAGGCTATCATGATGGGATGGAGCCCCGCTACTTTTGGTCAAATGAGCGGTTGGGTGAAGGACTTTTGGTGACTGTGGAAGCAGTAGTTCGTCCCCGAGGTGATGGTTCTGAGTGGACCGGTTGGCGTTTTGAGTCAACTGGCAGGACCCCTGAAGAAGCCGCTGAGAGGGCAGCCTTTGGAATCCTGAGAGATATCATGGATCGCTTTCCTCAGGAGTTGGCAGCAACTATAGTGGGAGTCTTTCCGAGGGGCAACCCCTCCACTAACTCATGGCAGCAAGCAAGGGGCAGATCTCTGGAGATTAGCGCAGCAGAGGCACAGAACAGTGACAACCCCGCTATGAGTGCCATGTACGCAGTGATGAGGGCCTTCGATGGAGTGGAAAGTAGTCTGAGACGTGTTTCTAGTGCTCTTGGTCAGGCTCGCGATGACCGCCGTCAGCTTCAGAGAGATCACGACGCCGAGATTGAGAGGCTCACTGCTGAGATGGCTCAGTTGACTCGTCAGAGAGATCAGGCCACTCAGAGGACTGTGATTTTTGAGGGAGATGTACGTGCCCTGAGAGAGCAGCTTGGGCAACTGACCACCACCCACAGGAATGCTGAGAGCATGTTGGCTCATGTGCTCCATCAGACGAATGAAGCCTGGTCCGCAGAGAATGTGTTGAGAGCCAGACAGTTTGAGCTCGAGCAGCGGCTGGCTGATGCCGAAGAGTACAATGATAACTTGCATGAAGAGGTCCATCGGCTGAACAATCAGCTTAACCCTTATGACCTTCCTGGCGCAGCAGAGATGGATTTGGATGCAGATGAAGATCCTGAAAAGCCCGTGGCGCCAGCTGAGGAGCACGACGACGCTGCAGTTGGCGACAACGCCAACGTCTCGGACCTAGATAGCGATCACGATGAGTAGGCTAGTAGTTGTTGCACTAGCTACTAGGTTCCGTTTGCATGATCTTTTGCTTGTTGGCACTTTGGACATGTAATAATGAGTAGAAAGACTAAAGCTTGATGTAAGGTTGGAAAGCTTGGATGTGTTTGTGGCGGTATCCGAACGTCAAAAGTCCAGTGTATGTATGCTGGCAACTTGGTGGTAATGGACGCGATGTGTGTGCTTTAAGTAATATAATTAGTGATGTTGTGTTAATTGGAATGACTGATTGTGCCCCTGTTTTATTGTATGAATTTATTCTCTCCAGTGAATTCAGTTCGGCATGATTTTTCAGTCGGTCGCAATTCCTACAACATCACCTAATAATTATTGTTGCTGAAACATGCAGATGCCAAACACTCGTCGTACCGTGTATGGTACCGCTGAGGCTGGTGGCAGTGCAGCTGCTAATGATGATCGGGATCCACCACCGCCTCCTCCACCTTACACTGCGGAACAGTTTTTCGCCCAATTCCTGGGAAGCCAACGAAACATGGAGAGCATGCAACAGAATATGGAAGCGGCGCTGCGCAGTATCGCAGATAATACCCGTCGGGGGATAAACCCGGGAGGTCACGAAGCAAATCCGTACAGCAGTTTCAAGGACTTCATGGATACTCGTCCACCGATCTTCAAGGAAGCCGCAGAACCTTTAGATGCAGAAGAGTGGATTAATACGATGGAAGATAAGTTTCGTGTCTTAAGAATGACTGAAGTGTTGAAGACTGAGTACGCAGCTCATCAGCTTCAAGGTCCGGCAGGAATGTGGTGGAAGCATCACCGCACCACTTTTCCTCCCCATGCCCATATCTCTTGGAGGGAGTTCACTGAAGCCTTCCGTGGAACATACATTCCACCTGGTCTGACCGAGATGAAGCTTGGGGAATTCCTGACATTAAATCAAGGCACGAAGACTGTGACTCAATACCTGCATGCCTTTAATAATCTGAGCCGTTATGCTCCGGACATGGTGGATACTGATGCCAAGAAGATCGCTAGTTTCAAGAGAGGCCTGAGTCCCAAGATGATGAAACATGTGGGTACAAACATGAGGACTAGTTTCAATGACTTCGTTAGCGACTGTTTGAAGCAAGAGAAGAACAACCATGTGTATGCTGCTTCCAAGATCCGTAAGAGGGCTTTCGAGTCGGGTTCGTCTCAGTCCAGGACCCCAGTAGCCAACCGCCCAGCTTATCGATCGCCTGCCCCAGGTGCAAGGTTTAGGCCACCGCAAAGGAAGAATCAGAATGCTCAGCCACCCTAGAGGAACCAGAAGCCATTCAAGATGGCATTGCCTCAAGCAAAGGCAGGACAAGGCAGTTCATCTGGAACTGTGGCTCAGGTGAAGGGACCGTGCTTCAACTGCAACCAACCTGGACACTTTGCAAAGTATTGCCCCTACCCTAAGAAACAGCAAACGCAGTATCAAGCTCGTGTGCACCACACCACTGTGGATGACATCCCTGAGGGAGAACCGGTGACAGCTGGTATGTTTTCTATCAACAATCATCCTGCAGTAGTTTTGTTTGATTCCGGATCATCTCATTCCTTTGTAAGTCAAGCATTCGTTAAGAGACATGAGCAAAAGATAGTTGAATTGGAATGTGTATATAAAATCAGTTCAGCTGGGGCTGATCTGTTGACTAATCAGATTGTTCAGGGAGTAACCCTAAACATATCGAACCGGCAATATAAGCTTAACCTGATAGTCATGCCAGGGTTAGTTTTGGATGTGATCATGGGTATGAAATGGATGAATCAAATGGGAGTTGTAATTGATGTTGGAGGAAGGAGTATCTCTCTTAAGGAACCCAGTGGGGAAGGCACCTTTTGGGTGGTCCTACCTCGGAGGGTAGACCTAGCTAGCACAACTTGTGCGATACAAACTACTCTGCTAGTCCAGATTCCAGTGGTCTGTGAGTTTCCAGATGTGTTTCCAGAGGAGTTACCTGGACTTCCACCAGACCGAGAGGTTGAGTTTGCCATTGAGTTAATTCCAGGAACAGCACCGATTTCAAGAAGGCCTTATCGGATGCCTCCCAATGAGTTAGCAGAATTGAAAAAGCAACTTCAGGATTTGCTAAGGAAAGGGTTGATTCGTCCCAGCTCGTCCGAATGGGGATGCCCCGCTCTGTTTGTGAAAAAGAAGAAGGATAACTCCTTACGCATGTGCGTGGATTATCGGCCACTGAATGCAGTGACAATTAAAAACAAGTATCCTCTTCCTCGGATTGATATCTTGTTTGACCAATTGTCCAAAGCCAAAGTGTTCTCTAAAATAGATCTGAGATCAGGGTACCACCAGATAAAAATTAGGCCGCAAGATGTGCCTAAGACTGCGTTCTCTACCAGATATGGTTTGTACGAGTATCTTGTCATGTCCTTCGGATTGACAAATGCTCCTGCATACTTTATGTACCTGATGAATTCGGTTTTCATGCCCGAGTTGGACAAGTTTGTGATAGTGTTCATTGATGACATACTGATATACTCAGAAAATGAAGAAGAACATGCGGAACACCTCAGGATAGTCTTGACTAGACTCAGAGAACATCGACTGTATGCTAAGTTCAGCAAGTGTGAGTTCTGGCTTAGGACAGTTCCTTTTCTCGGCCACGTGTTGTCTGAAAATGGCATTTCTGTCGACCCCAGTAAGGTACAAGAGGTTTTGAACTGGAAGTCACCAATTTCAGTTAACGAAGTTCGCAGTTTCCTTGGTTTAGCCGGTTACTACCGTCGCTTCATACCAGATTTCTCGAAGATTGCCAAACCAATGACAAGCCTGTTACAGAAGGATCATAAGTTTGTATGGACAGAGGAGTGCGAAGCAGCCTTCTGTACCTTGCGGAAGTTGTTGACCACTGCTCCTGTTCTGGCCCAACCAGATATAGAAAAGCCGTTTGATGTTTTCTGTGACGCATCCAAGAATGGGTTAGGATGTGTGCTAATGCAAAATGGAAAAGTCGTTGCTTACGCCTCACGGCAATTGAGGAAGCATGAAGTTAACATGATTTAGAGCTTGCAGCAGTGGTGCATGCTCTAAAGATTTGGAGGCACTACCTGTTAGGTAATGTGTGTAATATCTTCACAGATCATAAGAGTCTCAAATACATCTTTACCCAATCTGAGTTGAACATGCGACAGAGGAGATGGTTAGAGTTGATAAGGGACTATAATCTGAACGTGCACTATCACCCTGGAAAGGCTAATGTAGTAGCAGATGCACTGAGCAGAAAATCCCATGCTATTGATTTGCAACCGTTGTTTGAAGAAGGGTTCAATTTGTTACATCCTGCTGTGTTGCATAATATTCAGATCAGTTATACTCTGGAAAGCCAGATCATTGATGGTCAGAAAATAGATAAGGGAATCTTTCATATCAAAGAAAGGATGAAGAGAGAACCCACCAAACACTTTAGATTGGATGACCAAGGAGTGTTATGGTTCAAGGATCGCCTGGTAGTACCTAAGGATAGAGAGCTTAAGAACAAGTTGATGGATGAGGCCCATCGTTCTAAGTTATCTATTCACCCCGGAAGTAGTAAAATGTACCAAGATTTGCGACCCTGTTATTGGTGGACTAAGATGAAAAAGGAAATTGCAGCATACGTTGCTCGTTGCGACATGTGTTGTAGAGTTAAAGCTCTTCACATGAGACCTGCAGGACTTCTGCAACCTTTGTCGGTACCCGATTGGAAGTGGGATGATATAAGTATGGACTTTATCACTGGTCTCCCCACCACACAAAAGGGCCATGATTCTATTTGGGTAATAGTAGATCGTCTCACCAAGACAGCTCACTTTCTGCCCGTTAAGACGACATTCCGACCACCTCAATATGCAGAGAAGTACATTGCTGAGATTGTCCGATTGCATGGGATACCAAAAACGATTGTGTCCGATCGTGGTTCACAGTTTACCTCTCACTTTTGGGAACATCTGCATCAAGGTTTGGGTACTAGTTTGATTCGTAGCACGGCTTACCACCCACAGACTGATGGGCAAACAGAAAGAGTTAATGCAGTACTAGAAGATATGCTTAGAGCTTGTGTACTATCATCCAGAGGCTCGTGGGAATCCTGGTTACCGTTGGCAGAATTCGCTTACAACAATAGTTACCAAGAGAGTATCAAGATGGCACCTTTTGAAGCTTTGTATGGCAGGAAGTGCAGGACACCGTTAAATTAGGTAGAGCCTGGAGAAAGAAGGTTTTATGGAATTGATTTTGTAGATGAGGCAGAGAAAAAGGTTCGTGTTATCCAACAAAACATGCAAGCTGCACAGTCTCGTCAGAAGAGTTATGCAGACAAGAGAAGAAGAACATTGGATTTCCAAGTGGGTGACTATGTCTATTTGAAGGTTACCCCAATGAAGAAGAAACGGTTCGGAATCAAGAAGAAACTGTCTGCAAGATATATAGGACCATACCAGATCGTAGAGAAAAAGGGTCCCGTGGCGTACAAGTTGCAGTTACCAGAAGAGATGAGTTCGATATTTCCCATTTTTCACGTATCCCAACTGAAGAAGTGCCTGCGTGTTCCAGAGGAGAGGATAGAACCTCAGGGTAATCGGATCAAGGCAGACTTGGAGTATCGCGAGCAACCGGTTCGAGTCCTGGATACTAAGGACCGAGTCACTCGAAATAAAGTGGTCACAACCTACAAGATTCAATGGAGCCACCATGATGAGAGCGATGCTTCTTGGGAAACGGGAGAATATCTTCAAACCGCGTATAAAGCTTTTTACGATAAGTGGTTCGTAACTCAAAATCTCGGGACGAGATTCTTATAAGGGGGGAGGGCTGTAACACCCCTGGGTGTTAAGCATGCATTATCATTCAAAGCATAAGCATTCAACATCATTGCATGATTAGCATTATTTGAATTGTAGCTCTTTCAAATTTAATTTGAAAAACAAATAAATGGGAACCCTAAGTTTGATATAAGTGTTAAAAAGTTGGTGAACTTTTGAGAAGTAGCAATTTTAAATAATCTAGAATAAATCAACTTGATTATTGGAGCAAAATTTTGAATTCAAGTCTTCCTCAAATTCTGTTTTAAAAATATTCTAAGTAAATGAGTTTTTGATTTTAAATTAGCTTTAAATCTCAAATTCAAAATCTATTGAGAATTTTGAAAAGTGCTCTATATGAAAGTTGTAGAGAATAAAATTTTGAACAACTTTTATTTTGGGCCAAATTTCTGAAAACCTCTTTTTCATCTCCAAATTCAATTTTGAAACAAAGAATTAAATCTGAAAATATTTTTGTAAAAGAAAAATCGGATTTCGCTTTACTGGGCCGCAGCCTCACATCCCGGCCCATGGCCGAAGCCGGCCTGGCCCGCGCCCGCGTCGTCTCCCTCCCGCCCGCGCGCGCGCCCGCGCGTGGCGTCGTGGCGCCGCGGCAGCGTTCGGCCGCCGCGTGGCCGAACGGCGGCGACGTCGCGCGACACGCGCCCCTGTGGCCCCCGCAGCCCCGCGCTTACCTCCGCCCGGACTCGCCAGCTCCCGCTCCCTCACCGCACTCCGCTCCCGCTCGCTCTCGCGTGCTTCGCCAGCACCGCAGCACACCGAGCCGCCGCCGCGCCATTGCCGCGCCTCACCTCGCCACCGCGGCTCCTCCGCCAAATTCCGCCCGCCCTAGCTTTCCCCTCCTCCTGACCGACCTCGTCGAGTCACTGAACGCGCACCTCGGCAAGGTAAGCGGCCGAATTGGCCGTCTTCTCCCCCGCCGGTGAGCCCGCCGCCGCGGCTCCCGTCAATCCCACCTTCCCGCCATCACATTTCCATTCTACCCGTGCGCACCATGATCGCCTCCGCTCGCTGGAGCTCGTGCGCCCGTCCGTAACCTCCGCCATGGCCTGCTCCGGCCTAGCGCCGGCAAGCCGCGCCACCGCCTCCGCCATGGCCGCTTCGGCCCGTGCTCCGCTCCTCCTCTCGCCTCGATAATCACCTCGTTGGGTTCGCGCGGTTGCGGGGAGTCGCCTGGTGCGGACCTCGTCGCCGGCGACCTCGCCGACGGCAAGAATTCCCCGGTCAGCGCCTTCCCCGGCTCGGCTCCGGCTGACCGGTGGGGTCAGCTGACCCGTGGGACCCATCTGTCTGTCTCTCGGTGGGAGTTGGGGGTGAAACCGCGGTGTGCACGTAGCGTTTAAAGCCGGTTTTGATTTTCGGTTTTAAAGAAATTGATTTCCAGAAAATCTGAAAAAGGCTTCCAAAAATTGTATCTCAAGATTTATAGCTCCAAAAATCATGAAACAAATTGTGAAATGTTCCTTTTGAATAGATCTACAATTTAAAAATATCTCATGTGATTTTTGTGACACTCTACTGTGCAATTTTATTTAATGGTTATATATGCTGTTATCTTAGAAAAAGTGTAGTAAATAAAATAATAGAGGAAAAAATATGATTCTTGTTACATTAGTCTTTATTAGTGATGTACTTTCTAGGAAAAATGCCAGTGAAGCATGTTCTGTGGAAAAATGTTGAAGTGTAGTTCAAATGCTTTTAATTGGTAATATCTGTTATTTTTACTATAGAGCAAAATTTGTATACAACATACATCTGATAATTTTTGTAGTATGTTGGTTTACTGTTAGTAACCTAAGAAAATTATGAAATCTGTTGTTTGACACTTTTTCTAGTATAAAATAAATTCATGCTCACAATTAGGCTATAGCTTGTTTATTTTGTACAGGCAGTTTTACTTGTGCAATTCTCATGAAAATTTAGTGGTAGGTTAGTTAGGGTAAGAGTAGTCTACTGTAATTTTTGTAGATTTTTATCTACACCAGAGATAGGTGTTGTTGTGTAACCCTAGCTAAATAGGGAATAAAAGATTATTCTTTATGAGAAATTGAGAGAAATAAAATATGTTTGGTGTATCTTTGAAGCATCATGATGCCTTGCTGATGTTATGGATGAGTTAGGTTGGTAAGCTTTGGTAGCTTAGGTTCACTTGTATGTGTAGATGGTAGGCTAACTAATAGAAGGATAAGGTGTATGTTTTAGGTTACATGTTCTTGGATGACGTTGACTAACTTGTAGAAGAAATAATTATATTCAAACTGCTCATTCCATGTGCTCATCTGCATCTCATGTCATCAAAGCACTCCACCGCAATTCGATGCATTCTTCGCATGTTTCCTTATGCACTTGCATCATACAGGATCGCAGGAGGAGTTGCAGGCAGCAGTTCCGGAGGAGCAGGCTTGGACGGATCAGCAGGAACCCCAGGCACAGGAGGTGCCCGAGGAGGAAGAGTCAGTCGAGGAACTGCCAGAGTGCGTCGATCACCACCCTAGTTCGTTCGAAAGAGGCAAGCCCCGGAGCATTTTAAGCCTCCTAAATTTATAAAAAGTTATTCCTTATTACATGAGTTATAGTTATATATTGTTGCACTAAGTTATAGGAGTTGAGTGAAACCATTGTTGCATTATTACCTTGGCCACCGGATTATCTTTTACCCTGTTAGGTCAGGATCGAGTAAATTGCTTAGCCATGCTTAGACCGGTAGAAGTCGGGTGATTTCCTGTCACCTGCGAGTTATAGGTGGATACCAGGTTATGGTTAGCTGTAATTGTGATCATGAAAAGTAACCAAGTGTTAATGGATAAACGGAGACCGGGCGGAGTCTTATAGGGTTTTGGACTATAGTGATTCCGTCTGTGTCAGTTAAGGACCGATCGTTGCTCGTCCCTCTTGTCATGTTGAACGCATGCCTCACATTTAGCTGGCCGAATAAAGTACCTTTCGACCGCGAAGCTAGTGACACTTTTTGAGCCGGGATAAACTCGGGTTGGCAGACTGGTGTGGAAGGGGGGTAACGGGGACGCGAAGAGTGAGCCCAAGGTGCGTCCTGGCAGTCGGGCGGTCCCTGGGTAGTGCGATCCATGATTGTTATCCCGCGGCTTCTCGGAAAGTGTCATTGGTGATCTACGCGACCCTGACGGGGGAAGCATGGTTTGTGTGAGGAATAAATCTCCAGCTGGATAGGAATTCGATTCGAATCGCCGTCGCTCCCGGTTAGTGAGCACTTGACTCGAGCTATGGCATCGTAGTTTTAATGATGGAACACGGATGGTTATGGGGATAATGTTGGAAAGGCCAAACCTGAGATGGTAATCCTTGATGTTAATGGTTAATCAAGTGTTTGTTTTAGTCATAGGTGCTAATTTAGCATGAATAGGTTGTCCTAAAAATGATGCTAAAGACACTTATCCTTAGTCATTCATAACAACTTGTGCTTTTCGCAAAGGAGTCAAGCCAATCCACTATGTAAAGCCTTGCATGCTCCTTGGTGTCATGTTATTTCTAGTTTATGACGGGTAAGTCTAGCTGAGTACATTCTCGTACTCAGGGCGTTGTTCCCATTGTTGTTGCAGATGGTCAGATGTACTACGGGTACTGCTCCAACTGTCTGTATCTGGCGATGGGTGACAACTAGGACCTTGGGCAAGGGTCTTTCTGTTGGTCTTATCTACTGCTTTTGTGGACCATGACTATCGACTGGCACTGTAACTGAACTAAGTGTGTGTGCGTAAAATTATTTGCTTCCGCTACTTTATGTTGAACTATGTTGTAATAACTTTTATTTCCGAACTCCGATGTATCTTACCTTTATGATCAGATTTATGTATCGTGTGAATTGTGGCTGCTAAATCAGTACGATCTTGGTTGTATGTTAGTGGTTTGGAAATCCTTCGTGATTTCACGGAATCTCGGGTTATACGGGCTTAAGTTTGTTAAATTAACCGCCTCGGTGGAAGATTTTCTTACTTAATTTCGTATAATTACGTTGATCCGTTACAGCTGGTATCGGAGCATGGTTTAGCATGCTACTGTTCACATGAGTATTTAAAAATAAAACTGTGTTTTCAAATAAGCTTTTGAACTTAAAAGTGTGCCAGTGGTCATATCCTTTATGCCCGATAAGGACTCTAGGTGGCTTAATTAAGTACTAACTTGGGGGTTTGCATCATATTTTAAATTTCGTCGCTCATACGGCGTGCTATGGTATGAGTGCCATTCACTTGAGTGGTAATGTATGGATCCTTTACCTCTACGCCTTGGTAAGTGAGAGTTGTGAGTGCATGGTCGGATACACTGCCGATCTAGGGGAGTGCTTATGTGATACCAAAATACTTACGTGCCCTGCGTATGTTCGTATGAGGGTATCCAAATTGTGGGGAATTCTGTCATGCAGTGACGATGCCGTCAATAGGACGACGATTCGGGTAGTTGTTACCGTTATACTCGTATCTGGGGATGCGTGTAGAGCGAGTAACTTACTTTACTGCTTTCTGCATGTTTTCATACTGTGAGGTTTGGGCTGAAGTGATTTCTTTTCTGTAGGTACATAACAACGCTTTCGAGTAGTACGTGTTAGTTACGTTACAAGAGATCGTTGTATGCCACCGTTTATTCCGTTAGTAGTCATTAGTTTTCTAAGTTTGTGAGGACGTACTGAACGTGCATGCATCATGTGTGCATTTCATTCATGGCACTGTTCCTCCCCTTATAAGTTGATTATCTCATTTCGATAAAAATGCCAACTTAAAAATCTATTCTCACCACGGTAATAAAATTTTTGCTACAGATGGCACGTACCAAGCAGACCGCTCGCAAGTCCACCGGCAGAGCTCCCCGTCATCAGCTTGCTCCGCGCACTCGCCAGCGTCACACTTTTCTTAGAGAGTTTGGGATGCCTACACTCTTGTGGAGAGTGCTCAGCTATGTAGGCTATCATGATGGGATGGAGCCCCGCTACTTTTGGTCAAATGAGCGGTTGGGTGAAGGACTTTTAGTGACTGTGGAAGCAGTAGTTCGTCCCCGAGGTGATGGTTCTGAGTGGACCGGTTGGCGTTTTGAGTCAACTGGCAGGACCCCTGAAGAAGCCGCTGAGAGGGCAGCCTTTGGAATCCTGAGAGATATCATGGATCGCTTTCCTCAGGAGTTGGCAGCAACTATAGTGGGAGTCTTTCCGAGGGGCAACCCCTCCACTAACTCGTGGCAGCAAGCAAGGGGCAGATCTCTGGAGATTAGCGCAGCAGAGGCACAGAACAGTGACAACCCCGCTATGAGTGCCATGTACGCAGTGATGAGGGCCTTCGATGGAGTGGAAAGTAGTCTGAGACGTGTTTCTAGTGCTCTTGGTCAGGCTCGCGATGACCGCCGTCAGCTTCAGAGAGATCACGACGCCGAGATTGAGAGGCTCACTGCTGAGATGGCTCAGTTGACTCGTCAGAGAGATCAGGCCACTCAGAGGACTGTGATTTTTGAGGGAGATGTACGTGCCCTGAGAGAGCAGCTTGGGCAACTGACCACCACCCACAGGAATGCTGAGAGCATGTTGGCTCATGTGCTCCATCAGAGGAATGAAGCCTGGTCCGCAGAGAATGTGTTGAGAGCCAGACAGTTTGAGCTCGAGCAGCGGCTGGCTGATGCCGAAGAGTACAATGATAACTTGCATGAAGAGGTCCATCGGCTGAACAATCAGCTTAACCCTTATGACCTTCCTGGCGCAGCAGAGATGGATTTGGATGCAGATGAAGATCCTGAAAAGCCCGTGGCGCCAGCTGAGGAGCACGACGACGCTGTAGTTGGCGACAACGCCAACGTCTCGGACCTAGATAGCGATCACGATGAGTAGGCTAGTAGTTGTTGCACTAGCTACTAGGTTCCGTTTGCATGATCTTTTGCTTGTTGGCACTTTGGACATGTAATAATGAGTAGAAAGACTAAAGCTTGATGTAAGGTTGGAAAGCTTGGATGTGTTTGTGGCGGTATCCGAACGTCAAAAGTCCAGTGTATGTATGCTGGCAACTTGGTGGTAATGGACGCGATGTGTGTGCTTTAAGTAATATAATTAGTGATGTTGTGTTAATTGGAATGACTGATTGTGCCCCTGTTTTATTGTATGAATTTATTCTCTCCAGTGAATTCAGTTCGGCATGATTTTTCAGTCGGTCGCAATTCCTACAACATCACCTAATAATTATTGTTGCTGAAACATGCAGATGCCGAACACTCGTCGTACCGTGTATGGTACCGCTGAGGCTGGTGGCAGTGCAGCTGCTAATGATGATCGGGATCCACCACCGCCTCCTCCACCTTACACTGCGGAACAGTTTTTCGCCCAATTCCTGGGAAGCCAACGAAACATGGAGAGCATGCAACAGAATATGGAAGCGGCGCTGCGCAGTATCGCAGATAATACCCGTCGGGGGATAAACCCGGGAGGTCACGAAGCAAATCCGTACAGCAGTTTCAAGGACTTCATGGATACTCGTCCACCGATCTTCAAGGAAGCCGCAGAACCTTTAGATGCAGAAGAGTGGATTAATACGATGGAAGATAAGTTTCGTGTCTTAAGAATGACTGAAGTGTTGAAGACTGAGTACGCAGCTCATCAGCTTCAAGGTCCGGCAGGAATGTGGTGGAAGCATCACCGCACCACTTTTCCTCCCCATGCCCATATCTCTTGGAGGGAGTTCACTGAAGCCTTCCGTGGAACATACATTCCACCTGGTCTGACCGAGATGAAGCTTGGGGAATTCCTGGCATTAAATCAAGGCACGAAGACTGTGACTCAATACCTGCATGCCTTTAATAACCTGAGCCGTTATGCTCCGGACATGGTGGATACTGATGCCAAGAAGATCGCTAGTTTCAAGAGAGGCCTGAGTCCCAAGATGATGAAACATGTGGGTACAAACATGAGGACTAGTTTCAATGACTTCGTTAGCGACTGTTTGAAGCAAGAGAAGAACAACCATGTGTATGCTGCTTCCAAGATCCGTAAGAGGGCTTTCGAGTCGGGTTCGTCTCAGTCCAGGACCCCAGTAGCCAATCGCCCAGCTTATCGATCGCCTGCCCCAGGTGCAAGGTTTAGGCCACCGCAAAGGAAGAATCAGAATGCTCAGCCACCCCAGAGGAACCAGAAGCCATTCAAGATGGCATTGCCTCAAGCAAAGGCAGGACAAGGCAGTTCATCTGGAACTGTGGCTCAGGTGAAGGGATCGTGCTTCAACTGCAACCAACCTGGACACTTTGCAAAGTATTGCCCCTACCCTAAGAAACAGCAAACGCAGTATCAAGCTCGTGTGCACCACACCACTGTGGATGACATCCCTGAGGGAGAACCGGTGACAGCTGGTATGTTTTCTATCAACAATCATCCTGCAGTAGTTTTGTTTGATTCTGGATCATCTCATTCCTTTGTAAGTCAAGCATTCGTTAAGAGACATGAGCAAAAGATAGTTGAATTGGAATGTGTATATAAAATCAGTTCAGCTGGGGCTGATCTGTTGACTAATCAGATTGTTCAGGGAGTAACCCTAAACATATCGAACCGGCAATATAAGCTTAACCTGATAGTCATGCCAGGGTTAGTTTTGGATGTGATCATGTGTATGAAATGGATGAATCAAATGGGAGTTGTAATTGATGTTGGAGGAAGGAGTATCTCTCTTAAGGAACCCAGTGGGGAAGGCACCTTTCGGGTGGTCCTACCTCGGAGGGTAGACCTAGCTAGCACAACTTGTGCGATACAAACTACTCTGCTAGTCCAGATTCCAGTGGTCTGTGAGTTTCCAGATGTGTTTCCAGAGGAGTTACCTGGACTTCCACCAGACCGAGAGGTTGAGTTTGCCATTGAGTTAATTCCAGGAACAGCACCGATTTCAAGAAGGTCTTATCGGATGCCTCCCAATGAGTTAGCAGAATTGAAAAAGCAACTTCAGGATTTGCTAAGGAAAGGGTTGATTCGTCCCAGCTCGTCCGAATGGGGATGCCCCGCTCTGTTTGTGAAAAAGAAGAAGGATAACTCCTTACGCATGTGCGTGGATTATCGACCACTGAATGCAGTGACAATTAAAAACAAGTATCCTCTTCCTCGGATTGATATCTTGTTTGACCAATTGTCCAAAGCCAAAGTGTTCTCTAAAATAGATCTGAGATCAGGGTACCACCAGATAAAAATTAGGCCGCAAGATGTGCCTAAGACTGCCTTCTCTACCAGATATGGTTTGTACGAGTATCTTGTCATGTCCTTCGGATTGACAAATGCTCCTGCATACTTTATGTACCTGATGAATTCAGTTTTCATGCCCGAGTTGGACAAGTTTGTGATAGTGTTCATTGATGACATACTGATATACTCAGAAAATGAAGAAGAACATGCGGAACACCTCAGGATAGTCTTGACTAGACTCAGAGAACATCGACTGGCACTGTAACTGAACTAAGTGTGTGTGCGTAAAATTATTTGCTTCCGCTACTTTATGTTGAACTATGTTGTAATAACTTTTATTTCCGAACTCCGATGTATCTTACCTTTATGATCAGATTTATGTATCGTGTGAATTATGGCTGCTAAATCAGTACGATCTTGGTTGTATGTTAGTGGTTTGGAAATCCTTCGTGATTTCACGGAATCTCGGGTTATACGGGCTTAAGTTTGTTAAATTAACCGCCTCGGTGGAAGATTTTCTTACTTAATTTCGTATAATTACGTTGATCCGTTACAGATTTAGTGTTGTGATCTGAAAATATTTTGTGGTGCATTTCTTAAGCTTTCCAGATTGTCCTAGATCATATCTTTTGAAGTTGGGATTCTCCAGTTATGTTAGAATCTTTGAGCTGCTGTCCAGAATGTCTTACTGTGGTAACCTAAGTAATATTACTCTTATATTGTTAGGTGTTAGGGCCTTAACCAAAGAGGAACAACTATATCTTAGGTTGGGTAGATTAGGTAAGTATTTCTTCACCAGAGAAGAGATTTGCACGTACTAATAAAGTAACTTGATTAGATTATTATTTTATTTCTGAAATGCATTTCATTCCGAGCATGTGGCACCTTTATGCATCCATGATATTTATTGTGTATTCATGCAATAGGTGTACCGGAGGGGGTAACTCTCCTCGAATTCGAGCCTGTAATTCCGGAGGAGGACCAGGAGCAGCAGGAGCCCGAGGATCCAGCAGGCGAAGGAGTGCCCGCAGACGACCTTCCTGAGTGCCCAGACCACCGGCCCTCGACCTTTCTGAAAGGCAAGCCCCGGTGCATGCTGAACCTACTAATTTATAAATTAATCTTGAGTACTTTTAATTGTTTACTGCATTAAGTTGTAGGAGTTATATGAAAACACTTGTTGCATTATACCTGTCCTTGTCCAGATCTCGTACTTAATCCTATATTAGGTTTAGGCACGTGTCAATGCTTATCCCTGCTTAGTACGGTAGAAGTCGGGTGATTTCCGATCATCCGCGAGATGTAGGAAGGAATCACGAGTGGCTTTATGGCTATCGTGGATGGAACCAAGCTTAAAAATAAAATTGAGACCGGGCGGGAGTTCAATAGTACAGCCGCAAGACACTTCACGTCTTGGGTGTGGAGCTATGCCCGTCTGAGTCGTTTAAGGACCGATTCGCTGTACGTCCTTGAGTCATGTTGAACGCAGTCTAACACTTAGTTGGCCGGATAAGCCGTTCCGACCGTGAAGCCGAGTAATGTGGTTCAGGCCGGGAATCGAATGGTAGGTTGCTTCTTGGAGGAAAGAAAGGATGTGCTTGGGGACATTGGCGTGAGACCAAGGGGGGGTTAGAGTCCCTATCACCTGGCAGAGTGTCTCCCTTGGGGTCACGACATCATTCGGGCCCGCGATTCCTGAATCATATGAAAAGGTGGCTTGTGCGACCCTGGCAGGGGCCTGCGCGGTGAGTGTTAGAAATACCCCTCCAGCTGGATAGGAATTCGATTCGAATCGCCGTCGCTCCCGGTTAGTGAGCACTTGACTTGAGCAGCGGCAACGTAGATCTCATTAAATAAACTGGTGGTTAAGGGAATGATACAATGTTGCCACAATTCATACCTGCTCTGGATATAATGATGATAATTGTTTGATTATAATCAAGTGCATGTTTAGTACAGGTGCTAAGATAGATGACAGGTAAATGCTAAAAATAACTGCTAGTACAGGTTATAAGAGTCTCAATTACTTATGCCTTTATGCAAAAATGTGATGTCAGCTAGCCTCTTGTGTAAGCCTTGCATAATCCTTGGTGTCATCTTATTTCTGGTTTTCGACGGGTAAGTCTAGCTGAGTACATTCCAGTACTCAGGGTTTATTCCCTCCTGTTGCAGATGATATGCTCTATCAAGGCTTCTGCAAAACTTGTCTCCACCCTGCGGGTGAAGAAGACTAGATCACTTGGGCGTGATCATCTTTTATGTACTTTCCTGATGCTTTTGTGGGATGTTGATCAACAAAACTGGCAGTAGTTAAACATCGGGTGTGCGTTTGCTTCCGCTACTTTTTATAAACTTGGTT
This sequence comes from Saccharum hybrid cultivar R570, assembly GCA_038087645.1. Classification (NCBI taxonomy): domain Eukaryota; kingdom Viridiplantae; phylum Streptophyta; class Magnoliopsida; order Poales; family Poaceae; genus Saccharum; species Saccharum hybrid cultivar. The sequence continues at coordinate 8,392,538 of JAQSUU010000043.1, read as the reverse complement.
TGTAATAATTGCGACTCCGTTTGTGTAAACTTATTTCAGAACTACTTGTGAAATATAACGTATGATGTTGTATGTTGAATGATGCGATCCTGGTTGTAAGCAAGTTGGTTTGAAATCCTTCGTGGTTTCGATTGACTACCGGGATTATATGGGCTCAAGTTCGAAAATTTAAGCGCTTCGGTGCTTGTTTTTGTACTTGTGCTCTTATAATTTGGTCGGTTCTGTTACAGCTGGTATCGGAGCATAATTCAACATTAAAAACATCGTACGAGTATTTAAAAACCAAAGTATTTGGTTATAAAAAGGGTTAAAATACTAAAAATTATTTTTAGGTATGCCAGTGATCACATCCCTTAGCCCAAATAAGGACTCTTAGGTGGCTTATTATAAAAACTAACTTGGGGGCCTTGTTTGTTTTTGTTTTGTCGTCCATACGGCGTGATATTGTATGGATGCCATTTATTTGGGTGGTAATGTATGGATCAATTGCCTCGATGCTCTGGTAAGTGTGAGTTGTGAGAGCATGATCGTCCAACCGGCGATCTAGGGGAGAGTAGTTTTGGTGACTTGCATACTTACATGTTTAAACCATGTAATTACGTAAGCACTTAATTGTGGGAATATATTTATATCGGGTAGCTTTGATACTGAAGTATATACATCAGGGGATGTGTATATGGAAAGTATTTAAATTACTGCTTTCTTGTGTGCATATATTGGGAAACTGTTGGGCTGAAATGAGATTTTCTGCAAGTACACTAACAGCGTAACGAGTAGACCGATAGTTTCGCTTATATGAGAGAACGTATGTATGCCACCACCTAGCGTTAGAACTTTATGATTCTACTAGGATGAGAGGGCGTACAGAACATGCATGCATCATGTTTAATTATATCATACATATCATTTACTCCCTTCTTAAAGATTTCAATAGTCCCGACTAAATTAAATTTCATATCCCCTAAATGATCCTCACTGTTAGTCGCATCTTGTTGCTACAGATGGCACGTACCAAGAGGACCGCTCGCAAGTCCACTGGAGGCAGAGCACCTCGTCACCAGCTCGCTCCACGTGAGCCTCGCCCTGAGCCCACTGAGGTGGAAAGGCTGAGGGCTGAGTTGGCTGAAGTGACTGCTGCCAGGAATGCAGCGCGTCAGCAACTGGAGCAAGTGATCCGTGATCGTGACCAGGAAACCCTTGCAGTCCAGAGATTGATAGTAGCAAACCGCAACTGTCAACGCATGCTGATCCATGTCATGAATCAGAGGGATGAAGCCTGGCACGAGGAGAACGTTCTGAGAGCTCGTCAGTTTGAGCTCGAGCAACAGTTGGAGAATGCGGAAGAATACAATGACAATCTTCATGAAGAAGTGCACCGCCTGAACAACCAACTAAATCCTCTGCTGCCTAGAAATATCAACGCAGATGAGGACATGGGTTCGGGAATCTTCATGGCTGAAAATGATGATAAAATGGAGGTCAATGGGCCCCAAGATGCCGCACCAGAAGAAGCACTAGAAGAAGAACCAGAAGAAGATGAGGAGTTAGAGCCTATTAGTGATAAGGACGGCGGGGAGATCCTTGACACTGACTCTGAGGACGATGCTTAGAGTAGTTATCACGTAGCTATGGTGTTAGGATCGTCTTTTGTGCCTCCTGGGGTTGGAGTGAGGCTTTATAATAACTTGACTTTTCGAATGTAAGGTCGAACCCTATGTTTCCTGGATGTTTCGTTGGAACCTGTTAATTTCGGTCGCAATTGGATGTCTTATTGTGTTGCGTTCGATGATGGTGTCACGATTAGTACCCTTCGGTGCCACGACGAAACCGAGGGCCTCCTATGGCGCGCGACATAAGGCTGTGCTGCTTGGCACGCGCTGGTATCGAGGTGGCTAGTCATGATCCACCATGGAACTCTACCGTTGAGAAGTCTCCTTGTGGTCAGTTTGAAGTAGCTTTCTCAGTCAACTAAAAACTTTGAAATCGAATCCAAGTACCAGGTGAAAGATCAAAACTCACGTAGACTTTAGTGTAAACGGTTAAGTCACTGTTATGCCTCTGTGAGTGAGCCTTTATCAAAATACATCTTGATGAATACCCTCGCATGATTGCGTCCCTTTGATCCGCTTGAACGGATTGTGCGGTTGTGATGAATTAGTGTGCCATGAGTATTTTATGAAGTCTATTTCATGAAGTCAGTTTGACATATTTACAATAATTCATCTACAAACTTCCCACATCGTCAGTGCTCATTGACTATGCATTTTGCAGATGTCGTACAATCTTCGTCGGGGTCGTGGCAATGAGGATGAGGAACAGCCACCCCCTCCGCCACCACCTACCCCGGCTGAGCTGATGCAGACAGTGGTCGAAGGGCAGCGCATGCTGGCAGATGCTATGCGCCAGCTGGCCAACCGGGAAGCTCGTCCTGGCCGCCAGGGCCCAGAACCCAATCAATACAGTGATTTCAAGGACTTTCTTGATACTAAGCCCCCGCTCTTTAAGGAGGCGGAGGAACCACTGCAAGCTGATGAGTGGTTGAATACTATTGAACAAAAGTTTTGTCTGCTTCGCCTGACTGATGAGCTAAAGACTGAATATGCTTCTCATCAATTGCATGGTCCAGCGGGTATTTGGTGGAGCCACTATCGTTCCACACTGCCTGCAAATGTTTCGATTGCTTGGGACCAGTTTAAGGCCGCATTCCGTGGAAACTATATTCCTCCAGGTCTTATGGCTATCAAGCACACAGAATTCATGAGGCTGTCGCAGGAAAATAAAAGTTTGACTGAATATCTACAATCTTTCAACAACCTGGCAAGGTATGCCACAGAGTTTGTGGATACCTATTCCAAGAAAATTGCTAGCTTTAAAAGAGGCCTCGGCCCAAAGCTGATGAAGACTATGGGCACTAGCAAGTGCACTACTTTCAATGAATTTATCAGTGATGATCTGACTCAAGAGAACAACAATGCTATTTATTTTGCCTCTAAGAGCCGCAAAAGGGCTATTGAGGCGAGTGCTTCGTAGTCTCGGACTCCAGCTGCACCGAGGGCTCCTCCTCGCCCTCCTGCCACAAGTGCTAAGTTCCGTCCTCCGCAAAAGAAGGCGCCAGTGAAGACTGGGTTTTGCAAGGCATATACAGTGGCTCTGCCAAAGAGTAATTTGGGCCAAGGCAGCTCCAGTGTCCCTCCTAGCAACATGCCTTGCTGGAACTGCAACAAGCCAGGCCATTGGTCCAGGAACTGTCCTTACCCTAAGAAGAATGTCAACCAAGGTGGCCGTCAAGGGCATGCTCATTATAATAGTATTGAGGAAATCCCATTTGGTGAGGTTGTCACTGCTGGTAAGTTCCTAGTTGACCAACATCCTGCAGTGGTACTTTTTGATTCGGGTGCTTCGCATTCCTTTATCAGTCCTAAGTTTGCATCAGAGTTTGCACACAAATTGCATACTGTTAAAGGTGGGGGTTATTGTATTAGCGCAGCAAGTGGGAATATTTCTACAAATAAAGTAGTGGGGAATCTTGAGCTCGAGATAGAAGGGCGAATGTACTCGCTTGCCTTAGTGGTTTTACCGGGCTTATGCATAGATGTTATCTTGGGCATGAATTGGATGAGTCAGAATGGGGTACTCATTGATACATCCACTCGGGTAGTTATGCTCAGAGACCCTACAGATCAAAAGGGTTTTCTGGTACAACTTCCCAGAAAAGTTGATTTGTCTGGGGAAGTTCATGCTGTGCAAGCAAAGGCGTTAACCGAAATTCCAATAGTAAATGAGTTTCCAGACGTTTTTCCCGATGATTTGCCGGGGCTCCCTCCGGATCGGGATGTGGAGTTTAAAATTGAGTTGTTGCCTGGCACGGCTCCCATCTCTAGGAGACCCTATAGGATGCCTCCAAATGAACTCGCTGAACTTAAGGTGCAATTGAATGAACTTTTGAAGAAGGGGTTGATTCGTCCTAGTTCGTCGCCGTGGGGATGTCCTGCTATCTTTGTAAAGAAGAAGGATCAGTCATTGCGGATGTGCGTAGATTATAGACCTCTCAATGCAGTCACTTTCAAAAATAAGTACCCTCTACCGCGTATCGACATCTTGTTCGATCAGTTGTCTAAAGCTAAAGTTTTCTCCAAGATCGATCTAAGATCTGGCTACCATCAAATTAAAATCCGCCTGGAAGATGTTCCAAAGACAGCCTTTTCTAACAGATACGGTCTTTATGAGTATCTTGTTATGTCTTTCGGCTTGACAAATGCCCCCGCACACTTCATGTACTTGATGAATTCGGTGTTTATGCCTGAATTGGACAAGTTTGTGGTGGTATTTATTGATGATATCCTGGTATATTCTGTGAATGAGGAAGATCACGCTGAACATCTGCGTATAGTCCTCACAAGACTGCGTGAACATTAACTTTATGCAAAGTTCAGTAAGTGCGAATTCTGGCTTCGAGAAGTACCTTTCCTTGGGCATGTGTTGTCCGATAGAGGAATTATGGTGGACTCCGCCAAGGTACAGGAAGTACTGAACTGGAAGGCTCCTATCTCGGTTCACGAGGTCCGGAGTTTTCTTGGTTTGGCTGGCTATTATCGGCGCTTCATCCCGGATTTCTCCAAAATAGCCAAGCCAATGACTCGGTTGCTGCAGAAAGACACCAGGTTTGTCTGGACTCCTGAGTGTGATGCGGCTTTTCACCAACTGCGAACCCTCCTAACCTCAGCTCCGGTTTTGGCACAACCGGATATCGAGAAACCATTTGATGTTTATTGTGATGCCTCAGGCATAGGTTTGGGAGGTGTGTTGATGCAGGAAGGCCGAGTAATTGCATATACCTCTCGACAACTTCGGAAGCATGAGGTGAATTATCCAACGCATAACTTAGAACTCGCCGCAGTTGTTCATGCTTTGAAAGCCTAGCGACACTATCTGTTGGGCAATGTTTGCAATATCTACACAGACCACAAAAGCCTCAAATACATCTTCACTCAACCCGAGTTGAATATGCGTCAACGAAGATGGCTCGAGTTGATTAAGGATTATAACCTTCAAGTGCACTATCATCTTAGCAAGGCAAATGTGGTTGCGGATGCTTTAAGCCGTAAGTCTCATTGCCATTCCCTAGTTGAAACTGATTTTCATCGATCTCGCCTTCTACATCCAGCAGTCTTGTACAACATCACTGTCAGTTGTACTCTCAAAAGCAGAATTGTTGAGCTCCAAAAGACTGACACTGGTATATTCCACATCAAGCGTAAGATGAAAGAGCAAGAAACTACACAGTTCAGGGTAGACGAAGAGGGTGTACTATGGTTCAAGGATAGGTTAGTTGTGCCTAAGGACCGGGAGCTTTGAAATGATATTATGTCTGAAGCACACTCCTCTAAGTTGTCCATCCATCCTGGTAGCAATAAGATGTATTATGATTTGAAGCCATACTATTGGTGGACCAAGATTCGGAAAGAAATAGCTGCATATGTGGCTAGGTGTGACACCTGCTGTAGAGTTAAAGCTGTGCATATGAAAGCTGGGTTGCTTCAACCACTTTCTATCCTAGGTTGGAAATGGGAAGAGATAAGTATGGATTTCATTGTTGGTCTTCCTCCTACTGTCAAAAATCATAACTCCATCTGGGTAATTGTGGATCGTTTGACCAAATCAGCTCACTTCATTCCAGTTAGAGTGGACTATCGTCCCACTGACTATGCTGAGTTGTACTTCAATCAGATAGTCCGGCTCCATGGGATACCTCATACTATCATATCTGACCGTGGTCCCCAGTTCACTGCTCGCTTTTGGGAGCACTTGCATCACCTTCTGGGAACCAAGTTAGTGAGAAGCTCTACTTATCACCCCCAGACGTCAGGACAGACGGAACGGGTTAACCAAATCTTGGAAGATCTGTTACGGGCATGTGTCATTTCATCCAAGGGTTCTTGGGAAAAATGGTTACCTCTAGCCGAGTTTTCGTACAATAATAGTTATCAAGAGAGTATTAAGATGGCTCCATTCGAAGCTTTGTACGGTCGTAAGTGTAGAACTCCACTAAACTGGGTAGAAGCTGGTGAAAGGAGATTTTATGGTATTACTTTTGTTGAGAAAGTTGAGGAACAAGTCCGTACCATCCAAAAACATATGGCTGCAGCCCAAGCTAGACAGAAAAGTTATGCTGATCGTCGTAGAAAATCACTCGAGTTTGAAGTTAGGGACTTCGTGTATCTGAAAGTTTCTCCAATGAAGAGTGTCCAACGTTTTGGCGTTAAGCGGAAACTTGCGCCAAGATACGTGGGTCCTTTCTAGATCATAGGCAAGAGTGGAGCTGTTGCGTACAAAATCCAGTTACCTCCTGAAATGAGTGTCATATTCAACGTCTTCCATGTATCACAGCTCAAAAAGTGTCTTCGAGTTCCTGAGGAAAGAGTCCCTTTAGGAGATATCAGGCTGGAATCCGATCTAACTTACGAAGAAAAGCCAGTCCGAGTGATCGATACTCAGGAACGAGTAACTAGAAGCAAAGTGGTTAAGTGGTATAAAGTAATGTGGAGTAATCAGGGTAGTGAAAGTGACGCTACATGGGAACGGGAAGACTATTTGCGGGATGGTTATAAGGAATTCTATGAAAAATGGTACGCTTTCCAAATCTCGGGACGAGATTTTTATAAGGGGGAGGGCTGTAACACCTTAGGTGTTTAGCTCCTTAATTGCATTGCATTGGCATAAGCATAAGCAAGCATCATTCATTTCATGCATAAGCTTATAATATGTAAAACATACTTTGGAAACATTGCCACATATGTTTATATTTCATGTGAAGTAAGAAGTGAGTAGTGTGCAAAACATAAGTACCTTATGTTCAATTTCCTTTGTGAGACATGTCAACCACTTTAGTGGAACATAATTAGCAAATGTTATGCAACACACTCATGCAACATGTGCAACATGAGCTTGCAACATTTGGGTGAAAGTATGGAATTACTTGTTCCAAAGTATGTGACACTAGGAACTTTGTGCAACCAATATGTAGAGTGGCTAATTAGGTCTTATAACACCTTAATTACATTTAGGGTAAGTAGTGGAGCAATGTTCAGGTTGACCAAAATTACCAAATTGCCCTTCCAAATGTTGTTGACTAAGTTAGACCCCTAGAGTGATCTAGTTTGACCAATTAAACAGTCCAGCTTAGACATCTTGCATGGAGGAGCACCCTTAAGCAAAGTTGTAGAGAATTTCATAAGGAACAAAAGTTCTAATATGGCCATCTCATGAAAATGATCAGAACATGCTCAAAAATGGCCCACAAGTCAGTATTAGGGGCTGTTTTGGGACTTAGCAAATTTTGGCTAAGTGTGAAGCTGAAAACCGTTTCACTGTACCTCACTTTGGCAACTTGTAACTCACAAACTAGGCCGAACCAGTCTTTGAGCCAATTGACAAAGTTGTTGTCCACACATAGCTCTACAACATTGTCAATATCACCATCACCTAGTTCTAAATGGTTTAGGAGATGTGGTGTCTTGAAAATAGGATTTTAGTCGGGTTCACTGACTGAAAACACGTTTTAGTTTCCAAGTACACCCCTTTGGAGCTCTGTGGTTTCAAATCCAGGCCGAACCAGTCCAAACTCCAATTGACAAACTTGTAGCCCTCATGTAGCTCTACAAAATTGGTGTAATCATCTTCGACTAACTCGAGCTGGTTTAGGAGATATTCTTCGTTGAAATCACGCTGTCAGTCATAGAATGACAGCCTTCATTCAGTCAAACCCGACTTCGTTGTCTGTCGTGGCCGACCGGAGGTAGGACCGCGGCAACGCGTGGGGGCTCGGTGGCGGCCATGCGCCGGCCGTGGTCCCACTGGTCAGTCCACCGAACCTTCAAGGCCGCCACGCCGCACCGGAGCTGCCCCCATTTCCTCTCCCTCCCTCATTCGGCTTCGACACAAAGAAAACTGAGCCTCCATTGCCGCCCCACTCCGGCGAGCTCGTGCGCACTCACCACCGCACCGCAGCCCACCAAAACTCGTCCACTGCTCCGCCTTGTAACCCCCTCCATCCTCCACCTCGCCGTCGGGGTCAATTGCGCAGGGGTAAGACAGCATTGCCATCTCCGCCACCGTCCGCCTCGGGCGTTTCTCGCTGGAGCGCCACCGTCGTCGTGGCCGTGCTCCTCTAGGACCCCACAGCTTTCTTTCTCTGGCCTTGTGAGTCCGCCTTGAGCCACTGGTGCTCATGGGACCGACCGTTTGGGTCGCGCCGCCGTCTAGTCGCCGGAGCCGGCCAAACCGCGGCCGTGAGCCGCCATGCTCGCCGCCATCCCCCATAGTCGCAGCAATTGCTCCAATTAGTAGCACCCCTAGGTTCGCTTGGAAGAGGCGAACGTTTCTGTGCCCTTGGTCTCGCCGGAGCTATCGCCGGCGGCGAGTTTGCCGTCGACCGCTTTCCTCCCCCGCCTTCGTCTCGCTGACAAGTGGGGCCCGCTCGTCAGAGCGCGCGCGCGGGCGGGATGGCCGAGCAGGCCGTGCGTGCGTCGCGGGCCGCGCGCGCGCGTCTTGGGCCGCGTCTTTTCCCGGGCCGGCCCAGTAACAAATCCGATTTATTCCATTTCTTTTATTCTGTCACAGTTTTAGATAATGTTTAGAAAATGTAGATCTAGGGTTTTACTTGCTCAAAAATCATGAGATAAATTTTGTTAGGATCTATATGATGTGTAGTATTTTAGAAAAATATGAGTTTGCTATGTGATGTTTAGCTTTTGGGATATTTAAATAGGTCTTTGAAATGTGTTTTAAATCACATGCAAACTTGTTTAAATTATATCTTGAGTTTCAGTATTCCAACAATTATGAAATTTGGTGAGTAGGCTAATTTATACTTGCTCTAGCTTTGGTAAAAATTTGGGCAGTAGTGCTTAAGTACTTTTCAAGTTATAATGTTATCTTGTTATTCTAAGAAATACTTAAATGAATTTTAGTAATTTTTCTACATGTGCAATGTTCATATAAATTTTTGGAGAATGTCTTGGTACCCTAGAGTGTCTAATAAAATTTAGAAATCTGTTGTTTGACACTTTTTACTGTGCTTTGTTATTTATACAAAAATTAGCCTTTTTGGCTTGGGAATTTTGTGTAGGAAGTTCCTGTGAGTAAATTTAGTTCAAATTTTTACAGTGGCCTCTTCTTGGGTCAGAGAGTCTCCTGTAATTTTTGTAGAATGTTAGGAGCCGTTTACATATATGTTTGAAATTCCACTTAATTACTTAAGTAAATTAAGAAATGAGTTTAAATAAATATTCTAGGTGGGTACACCTTACTTTCTGGTGTTTTTGTGACCTTTGTGAACTTGTAGTAGTATTAGTTTGGTATTAGAGAATGTTTGCCACATCAATAAATATTTAATCTTTGCAATTTTAGGTTTTCTGGACAGCTGATAGTATTTCTAGGTTTGACCTTGGATAAAGGTGGTTGCTGGAAAACTTGTAAATACCAAAGTTGTAGTAAAATTTGTAAATGAGCTTGTGTCAAAATTTGGGAGCATTTGGCTTAGTAGTTTAGGAGTTATTGCTGTTTAAAGTGCCAGTCCAGAATTGACTGCTCTCTATTTAGAGAGAACATATTCTGGAACTTTGGAATTTCGATTAGTTAAACTTTGGGATTTAGTATTGTGATCTGAAAACATTTTGTGGTACATTTCTTAAGCTTTCCAGATTGTCCTAGATCTTATCTTTTGAAGTTGGAATTCTCCAGTTATGTTAGAATCTTTGAGCTGCTGTCCAGAATGTCTTACTGTGGTAACCTAAGTAATATTACTCTTGTATTGTTAGGTGTTAGGGCCTTAACCGAAGAGGAACAACTATATCTTAGGTTGGGTAGATTAGGTAAGTATTCTCCACCGGAGAAGAGATTTGCACGTACTAATAAAGTAATTTGATTAGATTATTATTTTATTTCTGAAATGCATTTCATTCCGAGCATGTGGCACCTTTATGCATTCATGATATTTATTGTGCATTCATGCAATAGGTGTATCGGAGGGGGTAACTCTCCTCGAATTCGAGCCTGTAATTCCGGAGGAGGACCAGGAGCAGCAGGAGCCCGAGGATCCAGCAGGCGAAGGAGTGCCCGCAGACGACCTTCCTGAGTGCCCAGACCACCGGCCCTCGACCTTTCTGAAAGGCAAGCCCCGGTGCATGCTGAACCTACTAATTTATAAATTAATCTTGAGTACTTTTAATTGTTTACTGCATTAAGTTATAGGAGTTATATGAAAACACTTGTTGCATTATACCTGTCCTTGTCCAGATCTCGTACTTAATCCTATATTTGGTTTAGGCACGTGTCAATGCTTAGCCCTGCTTAGTACGGTAGAAGTCGGGTGATTTCCGGTCATCCGCGAGATGTAGGAAGGAATCACGAGTGGCTTTATGGCTATCGTGGATGGAACCATGCTTAAAAATAAAATTGAGACCGGGCGGGAGTTCGATAGTACAGCCGCAAGACACTTCACGTCTTGGGTATGGAGCTATACCCGTCTGAGTCGTTTAAGGACCGATTCGCTGTACGTCCTTGAGTCATGTTGAACGCAGTCTAACACTTAGTTGGCCGGATAAGCCGTTCCGACCGCGAAGCCGAGTAATATGGTTCAGGCCGGGAATCGAATGGTAGGTTGCTTGTTGGAGGAGAGAAAGGATGTGCTTGGGGACATTGGCGTGAGACCAAGGGGGGGTTAGAGTCCCTATCACCTGGCAGAGTGTCGCCCTTGGGGTCGCGACATCATTCGGGCCAGCGATTCCTGAATCATATGAAAAGGTGGCTTGTGCGACCCTGGCAGGGGCCTGCGCGGTGAGTGTTAGAAATACCCCTCCAGCTGGATAGGAATTCGATTCGAATCGCCGTCGCTCCCGGTTAGTGAGCACTTGACTTGAGCAGCGGCAACGTAGATCTCATTAAATAAACTGGTGGTTAAGGGAATGATACAATGTTGCCATAATTCATACCTGCTCTGGATATAATGATGATAATTGTTTGATTATAATCAAGTGCATGTTTAGTACAGGTGCTAAGATAGATGACAGGTAAATGCTAAAAATAACTGCTAGTACAGGTTATAAGAGTCTCAATTACTTATGCCTTTATGCAAAAATGTGATGTCAGCTAGCCTCTTGTGTAAGCCTTGCATAATCCTTGGTGTCATCTTATTTCTGGTTTTCGACGGGTAAGTCTAGCTGAGTACATTCCAGTACTCAGGGTTTATTCCCTCCTGTTGCAGATGATATGCTCTATCAAGGCTTCTGCAAAACTTGTCTCCACCCTGCGGGTGAAGAAGACTAGATCACTTGGGCGTGATCATCTTTTATGTACTTTCCTGATGCTTTTGTGGGATGTTGATCAACAAAACTGGCAGTAGTTAAACATCGGGTGTGCGTTTGCTTCCGCTACTTTTTATAAACTTGGTTTGTAATAATTGCGACTCCGTTTGTGTAAACTTATTTCAGAACTACTTGTGAAATGTAACGTATGATGTTGTATGTTGAATGATGCGATCCTGGTTGTAAGCAAGTTGGTTTGAAATCCTTCGTGGTTTCGATTGACTACCGGGATTATATGGGCTCAAGTTTGAAAATTTGAGCGCTTCGGTGCTTGTTTTTGTACTTGTGCTCTTATAATTTGGTCGGTTCTGTTACAGCTTAATAGATAAATCTTCTTAATACCTATTCCCGCATGGGAATAGAGTGAGATAAAGTTGAAATAACAGCTTTTCTTAGCTTCACCTGACACCAGTTGACCCCACCTTGTGTGGATGGCGGATTTGCCCTTGGCAACCGTGAAGAGGGCTGTCGTGGCATGTGCGACCGTCGGGCCAAGGTAGGGGCGTGGACGCAAGGGTAGGGGTGTAGACATCGGGGGCATGGCCGCTGGGACACAGGCTCGCCATGGGGAGTAAACGCCATATTGTGGCCATGGGGGACGTGGACGTCTGGCTTCGGGGCGAGCGCTACCGCCGTGCTGCAGGTGTCAGGGCGCAGTCGAGCACTGACAGGGCTCGCCCACCGGGCCGAACTGCCGAGGCGTCGGGGCATAGGGTCGCGACGGTAGGAGCAGGTGGATGGCTTCGAGGCAGGGCCACGCCCGTCTGAGCAATCGTGTGGATCGTTAGACATCGGGGCGAGCGGATAGGGAAGGAAAGGAGGAAAAAAGGACATTAGGTCATTTCATTCTTTTTGTCACCTCAAGGAGCTTTCTTGCCAAATAGGTCACTAAAATAGCTTCGTCTTTATCGGTAAAGCTGTTCGTGAAACTCAATCGAAAAAACCAAATGGAGCCGGCTATTTGAACATGTTATCGATGGATCCTAGCGAGTTACAAACATACGTTTGTAAACCTTTATTGTATGTAGCATGGTTTGTTTAAATTAATCTATACCTATATTATCTGGTTCAAAATCTATAGTTTTTATCCTATTGGTTTGTTTCGACTTGGTTTAGATAATTCATATAGTTACGTCCGATGAGTACGTGACCAACAACCACGGAGAGAAACGGGCAACTCCCGTTTTGGAAGAGTATTTGTTGCTACGTCGGCCCTATAATAGATTATTATTTGTTTTCATTTATGGAAAAAATAAGAAAACATAGGTGAGACGGTAAAAGGACTGTGCTGGTGGAAGCAGAATCAAGATCAAAAGTTCAGGGACGTGTGGAAGCGGGATAGATTTATACTCTTATTCCTTTTATATATATTTTTTACAATTCCTATTTAGATTACTTAAAAAAGCTTATATATTTGGACCCGTGGATGTGAAAAAGAGACAATGTCAACTTTCACAAAGTTAGTTAGGGAAAGGTCAAACAAAAAATGTGACAATGCATCAAGTTGTGCTTGCCGTATCATATCTTATTTCAAGTGTGCTTGCCGTATCACGTTCAAATTAAACTGTCCCACGTGTGTGCTTGCTGTATCAAGCTTTCCTATGTTTGAAGAAACACTTCGTTCTGTATAGAGCTCAAGTAGGATAGGATTAGGATTCTTACCAAATTTACTCAGGACCTAAAGGATCTATTTTGATTGGGATTTGGTTTCGTACCTATCCAGGTTACCTCAAGAAAGCTAATGTATGTTATTATATATATAAAGCAAGAGAGAAAATTTGACTCTTTAGAATTGGAAAGTATAAACATATTATGTGGGAATGAAGGATTCTTATTTAGATTAGGATTCCTATATGAGCACGGGTATATATATGAGTCTAGATAGAAAAAAAACTCTCTATCGTCCGGTAGTTAAAGGGAGACGGACCAAACAAATGGATGAACGAAAAAAAAGAGATTGAAATTTTGCCTCTTTATTATTAATAACTAGCAAAAGTGCCCGTGTGTTGCAACGGGAGAGAAAAACTATCAAACGTTAATAAATAATAAGGATGGGAATGTTATGTATATATTTGTCTTTTACTCTTTCTATTAAAAATTTAAAGTTATAGTGTATTATGTGATGACCATGACATCTATAATATAAGTTAATATTGACAATAGTATCACAATATCCTATTAAGTCTATGAAATGAAAATAATGTCTTGATAGATTTTTTTCTTCCGTTGCGAGTCATATAAATACTTACTCATAAATACATCATAACTTAAAGTTCCATACTATACATGTATTGGTAGAGCTAGATATACCGGAGGGCAATAGGAGTACAAGAAAGCAATGTTTTAGGTAGTTTCTAGGGTTTTTATTTTTGTCGGGATCTTTGACTGGTGGTGGTGTCAGTCGTAGTTCCTCATTGGTGTTGTGGCTGACAGCCCTGAAGCGTCCCTGACATCCTCTACTGGAGTGTGGAGCTAACCGTCAGAACCGGAGTTCCCATTGTGTTGTGCTCGGATCCGCCTTCCCGTTGGCGTCCAACGCACACCAAGGACGTGCCCTGCATGCCAAAGGAGGCTGACCGGCAGGCCCAGGCATGTCCTTGCAGTGGCCGTGCGTCCATCCTTGTCGCCTTGCGTCACATCCCGAGTGTGATCCTAAGTTGGGAGTGGCCGACACGGTCTCACGAGGATGAGGGGACAGAGCCCGACAGGGCCTGTCGCCCTACAACTCTGCTCGCGTGTGAGATTCATAGCATTTGTCAAATTCTAGGAGAATAATATTCCTCACGTCGGTTGGGGTAGGAAGCCTAGCCCGAGCAACGCGAGGGCATCCGCAACTCTCCTTGATCGACTTCCGCCTTCCACTATCAAGAGCCCCCGTGGGGCCCGCTAAGGCCCCGGGTGTGCTCGTGTATTCAAAATTTATTTGGTATTTACAAGAAAGAATGGGAGATATTCAATATTTTGGTTCACATTTTAATTAGTTGGACATTGGTTGATCTAGATTCTAATAGTAATAAATTTTTGTTACTAATCAGAATGATTTGTTAAGTAAGGGCCAAGAGTTTAAAGATTCATATAATACATGTATAGGAGATAATCCAGATCCATCTAATAGAAAAAGAAGAAAAAAAACCACAGAACATGCAACATGCACGAACGTTGAATATATCCAGATCCATCTAATAGAAAAAGAAAAAAAAGCCACAGAACGAGCAGCATGCACGAACGTTCAATATATTGTGTTGTTTTCTTGTTTCTGTTTTCACATTCACATTTAGCTAAACATGAAAAATAAAAATAATAGAATGGAAACACGTGACCCTTAGTTGAATGTGATGTGAAAAATAAAGAAAACAGAATGGAAAAATAAAACATAATTAAACGTAAATGGAACCAGAGAAAAAGAGAGAAAGAAATTTAAAAAAATCCGAATAGGAAAAGAAAAACAGAAAACATAGGTGACCGGCAAGGACTCAGGCTCAAAAATCAGAAAAATTTATGAACGACCAGGAGCCCTTCTTCTTGACGCACATGATCTCAAGATTCCAGGTAAAAATAGGAAAAAAATCTACTCGTTGTGGTTTAATATTAGAAACAGATTCCTACTCTTATCCTTTTGTATTTGATTTAAACTTCCTATTCATATTAAGATATATTTGGATTATTATGATTCGTAGGTATCTAGGTTACATTAAGAATATGTTTTGGAATCGGACTCCATATCACGTTAGACAAGAGCTATTGTAACTCTTATGAGCACGGATCATATAAGTCTATACGGAAGAAACTCTCGACTACCGGTAGTTAGGAGGGTGGATGAAAAGAATGGATGGACGAAAAAGAAGAGCCTGAAATTTTGCCTCTTTATATATATATATATATATATATATATATATATATATATATATATATATATATATATATATAAAATCAGGTATAGAAATTAGGGATAGATATTAGTTCAATTAATTATATTATCAAAATCACTTAATGGCTAGAGACTAGATGTTTGTTACACCAATCCAACAGGATGGTCCAAACATGATTTGAATTTTTAGGCTCCTCAAGTCGGGGCGGGGATTCCTTGTCTTCCGCTTCCTATTAGGAAATCTCATGGCGAATTGTTATGTCGTGGCGGGTAATCTAAACTTCTTCCTTTTCTTCCTTTTCCTATTAGGAATCTCATGCCATTTCTTATGTTATCATTTGGGTAATCTGGACTTCTTTTGCTACTACAAGTCTCCCGAATTGTTAGAGCATTTCTAATAGTTTCGAACAAATAATTGGTAAATCTTTAAGTTTTTCAAATGACTAACAAAGTTGGACGTATATTTGTTGGATTTTTTCCTAACAAATATCTCTGGTTTACATTGAAAATATTGTCCTATTTTTTTATTTTCCTCCACATTTTTAATCTTGTTCTATAGAGTACTCCTTATACTTCTGTGAAAAGACCTCCACGTCCTTCCTCCTCTAAATTGGAAGGACCACTCCATATCTGTGATGCATACACGTGTGTAATATTTTCACGCGTGTATATTTTTGTGCATTGCAAAAAAGATTAGAAGTTGAGACGGGAGTTGTTAGAGAGCAGCTTGAAGTCGAGACGGGAGTTGTTAGAGGGCAGCTTTTTTTTATCTTGCTTAAAAATGAGTCGGGAGTGAGTTTTCGAAACCTTGGAGATGCTCTTATGTTATTAATCAGGAAGAGACACTACTTTAGAACGCATAAATTACCCTAATCATATAGAAATTTCGTACGTACTGAAAACATAATAGAAACACTAACAATTTTTGTTTGAGGCATCGTTGGCTTCAAATTTTGAAAGCAGAAAGCAGAAATTCTAACAGATACTGAACTCCATAGATAATAGCATCACAAAATTTTAAAATCAGCAGGATTGGCTGAATAATTGTGTAAAATCAGCAGATGTATAATAGCATCACAATATAGCAATTTTGAACTTATAGCCTACTACCTGAATCACCTTAGATGTAGATTATTAAAAACTACTCTCTCCATCCTAAATTATCCATCCTAAATTATAAAACATTTGACTTTTTTGACACCAAATTTGACCACTCATTTTATTCAAAAATTTATATAAAATATTAATTTTTTTATTGTGACTTGGTATATTAATAAAAGTTTCTCAAGAATAATATAAATTTAACTATATTTGTATAAATTTTTTGAATAAGACAAGTGGTTAAATTTAGGATAAAAAAAGTCAAACATCTTATAATTTAGAACGGAGAGAGTAGAATACAAGCAGAATCACAATAATATCAACTGTATATTACAATTATCTTAGAATCTTCTAAACCTAAATTTCTTTCGTATATATTTATTTAAATCTGTTGTGGATCACAAAAATACGGACTACAGGATCTTGGTGGAATCGAACCACCTTCCGTCCAGGACTGTAATTAACAGTCCACAGAGGACCTCACCGTGTTGAGACAAGATCCACAATTAGGAGACAGACGGGACTAAAAGCGTGTTACATTTGAACGCTGATGATCAACATCTACAACCATTTTTAAATTTATTTTTTAAATAAGACGAAATTATGCTTTGTCAAATACGCAATTAAATTACACAAGCAATTTTCTACGCGCCTTGATGGACAGTATGAATAACAAATGGCTGCAAACATTAATATCCAGACTGCAAAGACAACTGAGAAACCAGTTAAAATTGAGTTGCTAATAATCATATATACCTTCGTACAACCACCAAAGTTTCTGTTCCATGTAGTGAAGCCTCCAACATGTAGTGAAGCCTCCAAAAAAATATTTGCATACAATGGCTCCAACCTCCGCAGAAATTAACAATCCGAATGAAACAGTAGACCCCTGAATAGGGAGAACCATCGCAAGGAACTCGATTAATCGGTCGCCACTCGCCAGAGCGAACTCCGACCGAATCGTAAGGTAACCTCCAGTACCAATCCTGCTCATAGCCATTTACCGCGGAGAATTATCATGTTACAATCTACAGCCTATCCAAATGAAAATTCAAAACTCTTTTAATAACATCTTTTAATTTGAAACAGATAGTATTAAAAAGACTTCTAATGAGAACTGTTCAGCTAAAAAAAATTCACCTATAGAAGATGCAAAAAAAACTTTTGAAATATTCTGCTAAAGAGTATACTCCCATATAAATAGAAGCTTCGGTGCAAAGAATTGAACAAAAAAAAAAAAGCACAAAAAGTTATTTTAGAATATAGAAGACAAGCTGCTCAAACTGGAGCAAAGCATCATGTCCTGGAAAATAGAGAAACAACAGATCCTCCATTTGTAGCATATTATTTAGCAGGATAATTTCTTATTCAGTCTCATCCCTTCAGCCTTGGCTCGGCTGTGCTACTCCACCAGCCGCTGCTAGTTTTCTTCAGGGTATGAAGAGTAACAGCGAGTGGTGGCTGCAGCACGATCAATTCCGAGCAGGCTATATCATCAAAGATTTGTCACATCATAGTTGCAAAGAAGAACGAATCCCTTCAGCAAGAAAGGATCCCATTGGTACCGCTACATGGGGCTATTCTACCTTCTGACCAATCAAATTGGCTCACTCATACGAAAGCTAGCTTCAGCTCTCGAGAGATCATCAAATGGCTTTCACCAATACTTAAACCTAGCTTCAGCTCAAGAGAGATCAATAGAAGGCATCAGAACCATTGAGTACTGAAATGAACCAATATCGTGCAAGTTCAGTAAGCTCCTAGTGAGACTAGGACCTACAAGCGTGCTTGAGCAGAGCAGTTCTCCCTGTCCAGTGATCGAGAAAGAAAGCTTGGAAGCCCATAGCAATTTCATACCAAAAATGTATACCGAGCAGTTGACCTTCACACATCATATGAATACTCCGTCGCCACCATGCAGGCACTGCAGTTGATGTTGATCTTCAACTACATCACCACCATGATTGAGCAGCTGATCTCAATATGGCACAGCAGTAGGTCTTCATGCAGCTTTTATCGGACAACAATAAATCATACAAGCCAATTACAATCAAACGACTGCAACCAAGCATCTTGCATTCACCAGTACATTAAATAGGTACACAGCTAATCTTTATCTATGATACAATGTATAACTTGACAAATAACCAAGAAACAAAGATCAAACTTTCATAATACCTTGTGACACGCTCTTATAAATGATAATAAAAGAATAATAGTAGCAGACAAGTCCACATGAACAGCCATAGGACATTAGACAAATCAACTAGCGAATAATTCAGCCATAGGACAATCAACTAGCGAATAATTCAGCCATAGGACAACAAATCAACTAGCAAATAATTATCGGTTTGGGTCGCGACTTTATAATTTCATGTCAAACTGGAATTGCCCAAATTTTCAGACATCGAAGTTTGCCTAAACAGATAATGGATCATGACTAATTTCGGCCCTGTTTAGATGCTTCAAAATTCCAAAAAAATACAAGATTCCCCCGTCACGTTAGAATCTTTAGATGCATGCATGAAGCATTAAATATAGGTAAAAAAATAACTAATTACACAGTTTGTTTGTAATGACGAGACGAATTTTCCGAACCTAATTGGCCCATTGCCAAATAAAAACGAAAGAGTTACTGTGCTTCCAAAAATTTTACACCCCTATCTAAACACACCCTTCATTTATACATGATCTCTATATTTCAGATGTTATCACCAAATTTATGCAGTTAAATGTTTACCATCGTCAATGGTCCATAGGCTCACAACTCCCGCATGTGTTAGTGCTGTGTTAATTCTTTTTATGGCGATATGGGAGAGCAGCATCGGATGAATGAAAAGATGGAGCAGTGTAGTAAAGTTTGCAGGTGTGTAAAGTTTGAACGATTGATGATGATTTCATCAACTTTGGGCGGCTGTACATACATGGATTTAAATAGATTTATGCGTTCTAAATAGCAGCTGTAAATTGAAAATTTAGATCCAGTTGTACCTTGGTGTTGCGCTGTAGCTCCATTCAATTTGCAGCACGCCGTGATGATGATGCGTAAGGCGAGGCCAACAACATGAAGCAGGGCACAGGGACACAAAAAGGGCGGGGAGAACCCAGGGATGAAAAACAAACTCCCTGTGCGATCTCCCACCCAGCACACGAAACCAACATCTTTATTATGGTGGCCTGCCATGCGAGCGCACCCATCATGGCAAAGGCCTTCAAGATGTCACATCTCACTTTTTTCACATGTTTTTTTTTTCTCTAGTATCTTTTTTCCCCTCTTTTTACTCGACACACGCAGCTCAGTAGTTACATGTGTTAACCTTACCTTGCCTTCAGTTAGGCACGGATCGCTCCGACCAACATCTCTCAGATCTAATAATTATCGAAATTTCATCCAATAATTATCAATACAAAGAGAGATCATCGAGAGGCGCGGTGCAGAAGAGAGATCCAGCAATCCAGCCACGCTTCAGAAGCCCTTCGACGCCTCCGGTTGTCCCAGTCCACCAACAACATCGAGATCCAGATCTCGCCGGAACGTCCCAGCTCTGAAGGCCCGCAGATAGCAATTCGACGGATCAGGCATCAATAGCAACAAACCGAAGCACCCAGTTTCCTCGGTAAAAGACTAACCAACATCAGATCCAACGCGCCAAACACGCAGATCAGAAGCCTCCAAGCACGAAAACTATGCAGCCTCGTCTCGCTTCAAGCCGATTCGTCAACCCATCAATCAAACCAACCAGATTGGAACCTGCACATCATCACAAAAAACAAAACCCCGTGTTTCGAACAAACATATAACAGAGCGAGATTCACCGTTGCTCGATCGGACCAAGCATCCGATCCGAAAACCACACGGGTAGGCATGGAGAAAAGAAGAAGTTCATGCTCACATCTAGACGAGAAGAGGATTTCATCAGGCTTGGGGAACGCGGCGACTTTTCTTCTAGACCAAGGCAGGGAGACCGGGGAGGGTAGGCAAACAAGGCTAGGGTTAGCGGGTGCAGGAGGGTTAGCAGAGGAATCCAATGTATTTATTGTCCGGTTAGCGGAATCCGACGGTGGCCATGAGGCGGTTCGAGTCGGACGGTCAGGATGCCGAGCGCGTGTCGGATGATGATTGGTGGCGCCAGGTCAATTGCGTCGGCTGGCCGCAAGTTGCGGGGAATTAGCGTCACTGCATGCGTCATTGTTTTTGCAGGATCTGTTGCGGACGGAAATAGAGGTGATTCGCTTGTGGCCACCATGGTCGACGATCCTCATTGGTTGGTTCGTAGTGATTGCTGGGCTTGCTGCCAGTGCAACCTCAGGCTGCGCCATTTGGGCTTCCAGTTACGAGCCGTTGCTCCATTAAGAGCCCGTCACTTTGCCGGTTTGTCCGTGGGCTATGGCCGTGGCCCGTGGCCAGGCGAGTGACCTTCCCTGTTTGCGGCACTCCGTGGGTGTCATGGATTGCAAAACGGCCCGTTAGAGCATATAGCCTTTTCAAAACTCACTCTATAAATCTTCTGGAGAGTAATTTTTTTGAATAAAAATTGTTGATGTGAACAGAAGAGTATGCTCTCGTGCATATGAACATTATATTGGAATATGGGCGGGCGTCTAATGATATACAATAACTTGCATGAAGCACTTGCCTTTAAATAAAGCAAGAAAAAAAGTACATATTGGACATCAACTAGTTTTTTTTAGAATTATCCACTAGCCTAGTCTTGTTTGCCTACCCTCCCCGTAATGGGCCATAGGCCATGGGCCATGGGCCGGCCTTATTACAACCCTACTGAGTACACATTTTTTTTACCTACCCCCAAACACTTTTGGACCATCCTCTTTACTATCTGTCTATACATCCTTTTATCTTGTTTTAGACTTTTAGTATATATATCAATCATCACAATCTACATAACACCAGCCACAATCCCTCAAAATGCAACGAAAATTTGTACTGCCTCTGTGTACCCGTACCGCTACATCGTGCTCTCGGTCAAAACGCTGCGATGCCCCTGGTCGTCGGCGATCCGCTGGACCCTGATCGGGAGGCCCTTGGGGAAGTCGACGAAGGGGTAGACGAAGGCCTGGTCCGGCTCCGCCAGCTCCCACCGGAAGTTGAGCACCAGGTGGTGCAGGAAGATGGCGATCTCCAGCTTGGCCAGCTCCGACCCGGCGCACAGCCGCGGCCCGCCGCCGTACGGCATGAAGCTGCTCGGCGCGTTGCTCTGCAACAGCAGCAGCAATATTAAACACCTGCGAGACTGATCGATTAAAGAGCAGTTTCTAGAAAGACACGACGGCCTCATCATCTCATCGGTGGAAGGAGATGGATCGTTGCTGCCACGACCACCACGATCGCCACTGACATTCACAGCGACGCCGATCGTCGTCTGAACCTACGCCCATCAACGGTTTGCGACGGATAAGAAAAAGACGTAGGCGTTTGGCGACGGGTGGAATGGATGGATTCCGAGCATCGCACTCGCACTGCCTGGATTCCAAGCACCCAATAACGTGGCGTTCGTTTTCAGTTTGGACCATGCTTTTGGAGTCCCTCATTCGGCATGAACCCAGCCGCCCCCGCCTCCCGTCGGAGGAAGGCAAATTAGGACGTCTCTTTGGATCTGACCACGCGAGATCGAGCACACGTGTGCGCGCCGAACATTCCCTTTCACGTCAGCTCGCCCCTCTCATCAATAATCGAGGGCTAAGCGGCATAGCTGCCGTGCTTTGGCCGGATACTCTTCACTCTTCAGAGAGGTGGCATGGCACATGCATCTCGTGGCGAGTAAGACGTGAATGTTAGAGTAGGATTCGCCCTACTACATGGAGCCCGAGACCGTACTGTCATGCTCATTGCTCGGATATTTTCTTTTCGATCGGTGATCGACGTTCAACGACATCTACTGTCAGTACTATTCAATCAACTATTATGTTCATGCTCAATTTAGTTTGCAGAGCTGGCACTGACCTTCCATCTCCAAGGGTTGAACCGGTAGGGGTCCTTGTACAGCGACGAATCCAGATGCACCGCCGCTAACACCGGCAGGATTTTCCACCCGCGTGGTATGTCGTACCCTTCATTGTCGACAGAGCGAGGCAACATGCAAGCAGAGAAACGCTCAGTACATCATGTTGTTTTCTGAATGTGTGTCATCGAGGATTCAGATATAAATCGCGAGCTTAGGCTTTTAGATTAAAAAAAGTACCATTGTAGTGCACATCTTGGATGACCTTCCGGTGCAGGAACCTGACCACGTTGCCAAGCCGCAATGTCTCGTTTATAACCTGCACGACACAGAAAGAAACTGTTAAAAGGAAAACAACGAAGAAGAAGGTCCATTTTCTACGGTTTTCATAGCAGCTATCTGACGAGGCATTTGACATCTAATGGTTTGTTTAATTTTAAGGCTGGGGACGAGCTTTCAGCATCTTATTTGGAGTTGGAGTTCTGTTTTGTTTAGACCTGAGCCTGACCAAGTGACACCCCTCAGTTGATTATTAGCTCTTTGACACGGGCTCAGGTTTGTCATGTTCGAACAGCGAGATACGGCACAGATACCTTCCTGTCGTATTGCTACACAAGAACAATGCGTACTTCTCAGTGTATCTGGATTGTTGCGAGATGATGGGGCTGCTACCACTCCAAAATCTTCCAAAACTAAAAAAAATACTTATATGAAGAATTCTGCTTCTGGGAGATCAGATCGATCAGAGAGAGCAAGCAGACGCCATGCCCTCCAAAAGCAGCCAGCCAGCCCAATTATTCTGCACACCTTGGGTCTCCGTTCGTTCGAACATGACATTTCGAGAGGAGAAGTTGCTATCCTGTACCACGCAACCAGACGAGACGGTTTTGTGCTGGTACGACTTGGACGGGAGCAGCGCCCAAGTAGCAAACAGCGGAGCGTACAGCGATCTCGCATTAGCACTGCTATGGAAGGAACGAACAGAACAAGGGGGGCTTACACATTGCGTGAAAACCATTTCCTTGTAGTCTTCCCAGCTCAATTTGGACGCCCCTCTTAGCCTTTGTCTCCTAGCAATCTCGAGATGCTCCTCCTGCAAACCATATGCCATATATATTGTTTTTGTTTTTGACCAACATCTAGCCTACTGTACAAAGTTTGAAAATGACTAGTGAAAGTAGGTGCCATATATATAATAGATTGTTGGTTCGAATTTAATTTGTACCCGGAGTTCTTGAACAGCCTTGGGGCATCCTTCAAGGAAGAAGATGGCGAGGGCTAGCGCCATTGACGAAGTCTCGTGCCCGGCGAAGAGCAGGCTCAGCAAGAGGTCCAGGATCTGTTCCTTTGACAGATTGGACTGCTTCAGGGCCCATCCAAGAAGATCGTCTTCCTCCACACTTGAGTTCTCCTTACTCATTTTCTGAAGCCTGTCCTCCATCTTCCTCTCTATTACTCCAAGTATGGACGCGCGTGACTACAAAAGAAAAATCCCGGCAATTGTATGACGATGTGATTTTGAAATGAACAAAGCAAAACTTTTTTTTTAGTGCAAAGTCCTCTGATGTGTAAGGAAAATATCAGAGACCTGTACTGTCTTTGGTGTGTTGCCTAACTGCCTATTGGTCTAAGGCCATGTGTTTCTCGCTCGTAGCTGTCTGTTTTTGAGAAAATTGTGTCCTCTCATTCAGAAGTAAAATGACATGTAACTACCGCCAAATATGGATAGAGGGGGTTCACCAGTTCAGTACCATTTTCTCTTCTCTTTTGTGTTCATCCATCTAATCTAATTAATATAAAACAGAATCGAGAAAGTTTTTCAGGTATGGATCGGAGGATGCATGGGAATAATGATTGGCTTCAGCTAACAAAAAAACAGCCTTTGCTATTTCATTGACTGCTAATAAGTGCATGCAAATTATGAAGTTGCTAATCACCAGCTTATTAACAATGTCAAGTATTAGTGTTGGTCAGCAGTTGAATCATGATAAATGATGGGGCTCTCCCAACACATAATCATGTTAAGTTATGGAGACTTGATCATTGGTTTTCTCATCAATAGTCTACAAACTCCCAAAAAAAAAGGAGTTAAAACTACCCACATGGAATTGTATGATGCAAAGATCCTGTGAATAAAGCAAAGCAGCACGCATGCCACGGCAGGGAGCAATCACTAAAGTTCATTTGAGGGTGACCTCACAGGGACTGAAAAGTGGGCAACATTTTTATGGGGCCGTGAGTGATGTAGGGGAGAAAGTATGCATGATATATATAGCTAGGGGAAATAAAGAAAACAAGCTGCAAATTAAGCAGGCCTTTGATCTACTAAATCTAGCTGTCAGCTATGTAGTTAGGTGCTTGCATGCATAACCATCAAAAGAACTTCACCCAGGCAGTATGCATGTGGCTATGTGCAAATGCGTGTAGAAATTGAAAAGCTAAACCTGTTCTAAACAGTTTTTCCCATTTTGTGGATGCATAATTCCACTGTACATGCAAGAAAAAGAACACATGCTGATTGCTGGAGGTATGTATATATCCAAGTGCCTGTAGCAGGAAAGAGATGATCCACTGGTCTGTCTGATTGAACCTGACGCAGTAGGACGTGTGCATAACAACACAGGATCCTTGGACCATCCACAAATCTGAAACCCACACTGCTAGCTCCTGCCCCTGCCGTGCCATGTAGTATATCAATGTGACCCGGCCCTATCTCCTTCTATATATTGATGCATGGACCATGCCCCTAGCTAAGCTAGGCCCCCTTACAAACTACCAAACAAAACTTTAACAACCTATCTTTCTCTTTGCACTAGCTTTGGTATTTTTGTTTTCTGATGAGAGAGTACCAAACAAAACGTTGTCAGGCTAGTAGGGAGCGACTGAGCGAGACACACACACACACACACACACACACACACACACACACACACACACACACACATATATATATATATATATCCCTAATGGTTCCTGTAGCTCTCCGCTCGTGTGCATCATATATTCAGATAGATAGATAGATGGGCCGTAGCGGTTGTTGCCTGTAGCATCGTCTGATGAAACGTTAGTTGCCGCCTATTTTTGGAAGCAACAAAAATCCGTTTGCCGCGCGCAGACGACTGCTGACTGCAGAGTGCAGAGTCCAAGCAAGCAAGTCGATCCATACGCGCGCGCACGGGGGGCCGGGTCGTGGGGGCTAGCAGCTAGCAGCTAGCGAGAGAGAGACTAGAGAGAAACGAAAAGGAACGGAAGAAGACGACGACCTACCTTGAGCGCCTTCCAGTAGGCCGTGCCCGGGAAGTTGAGCGGCGCTGACACGACGCCCTTCATGAAGGTGATGTACTCCAGCCGCAGCCGCTCCGTCTCCTCCTCGCCGGGGTCCATGCTCATTATGTTCTTCGCCATCAGGTTAAACGTGAACTGCACTCGAGCGTCATCCGGCCGCCCATCACCGGGCCGGCCGGGGGCACCGGTTGTTAGCGCGCGGCGATCCTTTGCAATTGCATACGCTAGTGATCTGAGGCAGTGTTTAGATCCCTTCAAACTTCCAAAAATTTTACAAGATTCCCCGTCACATCGAATCTTTAGACGTATGCATAGAGTATTAAATGTAGGTAAAAAAATAACTAATTACACAGTTTGTCTGTAAATGTCGAGACGAATCTTTTGAGCCTAGTTAGTCCATGATTAGATAAATTTTACCAAATAACAACGAAAAGTGCTACAGGAATTTTACACCAACTTTTACACCATCTAAACACTACCGATTCTGATGTCGCACGTACCCGTGGAGGAGACAAAGCGTCAGAAAGCAGATGAGCACTCGTACCTTCTTGGCTTGGTGCTGCGCGGAGAAGGTGCCGTCGGAGGGCGGCCATGAGCGGAGCACCAGCAGGGTGTGGCGCTCCACCTCCGGGAGCAGCACGGCGCGGAGGCGGACGGAGCTGAGGAAGTTGAGCGAGATGGCGCGCATCTCGCGGTGCGCGTCGCCCACCAGCACCAGCATGGACCACTTGCCCAGGATGCCGCCGATGCTGCGCGGGTAGCTGCACTCGAACAGCCGCCCCTCGTTCTGCAGGATGTAGCGGTTGAGCCCCGCGTCCGCCGACACCACCGTCCGCTCCCCGAACAGGCTCGACCGGTATATCTTGCCGTACCTGCATGCACGTACATACGACCACGCGTGGCCCATCGCCGCGTTAGCAAGATGCGCGATGCGTGCTGCTTGCTGCATCTTGCATGTCGTCTGCACCGATATGATCGAGCTAGAGACGGCGGCGACGGACCGTGCGACATGCTGCTCCATGAAGAGGCCCACGGAGGTGGCCGGGTGGGCGCGGAGGTAGCCGAAGGTCTCGCCGACGAAAGGCCATCCGAGGGCGCCCGGGGGCAGGTTCGGCCGCTTCTTCTTCGGCCGGCGCCACTGGTGGGTGCCGTCGCATTTGGCGACAGTGGTGGTGTACAGGGCGAGGAGGGCCAGCAGGATGAAGGGAAGGAAGAAGAGGAGCTCGCTGGTTATGGAGGCCATCATGGCGCCCATGACCGATCAGAGCACAGGTCTAGCTTTCTTCAAATTTATTTCCTGCCTGCCTCTGCCTGATGATCACTCTCGCCCGCTTTGTTGGTTTTTATGTGTGTGAAGAGAGAGAGAGGATGGGTTGGTTGGAGAGAGAAAGCAAGAGAGAGGGAAGGAGAGGGGCGAGCTAAATGAAAGAAGCGCCTTTAGCTCTGGATTTCTCTCTCCCTCGGCAACTCTGCAAGTGCAAGCTTTGCGCAAAGGGAAAAAAAAACTGGTAGGAAGCTAGGCGCCCACTTCTCTCGCCTCTGAGCTCTGTGGTGCTCTTTATATAAGTTTTTGAGAGGTGGCTGTGGGGGCTCTTTAGCCAGAGATTTATTTTTGGTGCGGCACAGGGAGTAGAGAGTAGGGTCGGTGCATCTGAACATCCAATGTTTAGTTTCTCATGCTTCCCGACTGAAATCAGGGATTTATAGGTTGTGAATGCGTACGTATGATGAACACACGATTTGACTCGTCGACGACAGCCAGCGTCCAACCCGGTGG
The DNA here is from genome assembly GCA_038087645.1 of Saccharum hybrid cultivar R570. Lineage (NCBI taxonomy): Eukaryota > Viridiplantae > Streptophyta > Magnoliopsida > Poales > Poaceae > Saccharum > Saccharum hybrid cultivar. Next base: position 8,365,184 of record JAQSUU010000043.1, on the reverse strand, counting down.
TTGCTGCGGGTTGGGAATCATGAGCTCGAGCCCATCAAACATATATGATGGTCAGGTCCGATCGGATTAATCGGGTAACGGCCCATAATCAGGTCTAACGAAAAATACAAGAAAGCTCATTCATAGCGCTTATTCGGTAATGCTCCCGTTCAGGTTCAGTCGTCCATCCGTCCGTACGGCGCCCGAGTCACCCCCTCGCAGAACGGACCCTGTCCGTGCCGCCCCCGTCCGCATCGCCTGCTCAACGGCATCTGCGCGCTGCTCGCGGAACGGATCCCGCCTCCCCCACACCGCCCCCGCTGCGCATCCCTGCTCGCGGGATGAATCTCACCCTCACCTGCGTCGCCCCTTTCCGTACTCAGGCCTCCCGTTGCGGCCGTTGCAAGTGTTTTAGATGTTTCAGAGGTATGTTGTAAGTGTTTCATACGGATGTTACAAAAGTAGATCGAGATGTAGCATATGTTGTAATGGTTGTACATGTGTGTTGCAAGCGTTTGTTCCCAACGTTTTATCTGTTTTTTCATACGTATGTTGCAAGTGCGATTATCTGGATGTTGCAAATGTTTCGCACATATGTTTGCAAGTGTTTTATCTGTATGTTTGATTTCAATTGTTTTTTCAGATGTTTTTTCAAGTGTTTCAGATGCATGTTTTAAGTTGTTCAAAGAAATAAATCAAAATATTGTTTCATCGATGATAAAAAGAGACATTTAAGTGAACAAAAAAATCATTTCTACTCACATGAATTTTGCTTTTCTACATTAGCATATATTCATAGCGCTGAAGAATTCCTACGCACCAAGTCTAAAAAATATTATTCATTTTGGAACCAAGGTCGACATTATTCCGTACTAGTTCAATTCAGGTATATACAGAAACACACAGTACTGATTAATGAATGACCTATATTTATCATTGCATAACCACTTCTACTGTTGCATGGACGGCTGCAAAAGGAATGATCCAGCAGGTCAGACGGTACCACCAGATCAAATTCCTGCTATCTGATAGCGTTCAGTATTCAGGAAAAAGCCAAAGGGTGTGTTTAGATGGTTGTAAAGTGTGTGTAAAATTTCTGTAGCACTTTTCGTTGTTATTTGGTAAAATTTATCCAATCATGGACTAACTAGGCTTAAAAGATTTGTCTCGACATTTACAGACAATCTGTGCAATTAGTTATTTTTTTACCTACATTTAATGCTCCATATATGTGTCCAGAGATTTGATGTGACGGGGAATCTTATAAAATTTTTGGAATTTTGAAAGAACTAAACACTGTCAAAGCCCAAAGGTGGTTGGACGATACATTTATCGAGGAACGTTTAATATCACAATCTCCTGGCAGAGCTATAGATTTATCAATCTAAATCCTATAGAATGTCCGTATCATCTGACATGTAAATAGTTTACGCGGAACTATATTTTATCAGACCTTGTCAGATTAGCCAAGATACCATGCATGAACCGGGCGGTATGAAAAACTGTCTCCAGTCTGCACGGAAAAAAAAATCCATATTTCGTTTTTATGATTTATTTGTAAGGAATATAAAATGAATATCGAATTATTTTGAAGTCTGAAGAGCCAATTTAAATTTTCCAACTCAAAATACCCTTTTTTGTATAGAATAATGTAGTCAAGGTTTCAAATTGAAATGTTGCACTAGCAGCAGAGAATTGAAGTAGTAAACAACATTTAGCAACGTAAGACTAAGCAAAATAATGCGCGCTCACTAAAAGAGATTCCCCGCATCAATGAGATGCTAGCATATAACAGTATAAATGTATTGCGGAACATGAATATTAAGCTGCTGCTCTGTCAAGGGCTTGAGCAGTTGAGCTTTTGGAATATGTTCAATCCTAATAGTATGGGAATTAAATATCACCATCTTTCTACTGATTCCAGCTCAATAACGAAATCGAGTGGCTCAGGAGCTGATTGATTGGTCATGTCCATGCAGCATTGATAGTCTTTTCGGTGTATGAATGGCGGAGATGGCCCCTGGCGTGAGGGAGCATGGAACTGAAATGATCAAAAGGAGGGGCCTGGATCCAGATTTCCAGATGGCCAGCATCATTGTTAATTTGGTGCCACGGGTAGATGATTAAGGTGACGTTTACTGATAATTTTTTAAATGATATACATAATTCAGTGGCTGTTGCATGCTGTGGTCCCATCTAATAATGGTGTGGTGGTGTGTACCTTTGAGGATTGACAGAGTTGCAAAATAGCATGGGAAGAAAATAAATTCGTAAAAAATAGTAGTTCCCCGGTACCATTAACTCAGTTTCCAGAGAAGGATTTGCCAAAGTATACCGGTCGATATATAACTATTTTCAATATAGACCGCCTTTAATAGGCCCTATTTTGATCCTATGATTTAAAATTTAGTTGGCTAAAGTTGATGGCTAAATTATAGACCACTTTAGCTCACCGGTGTTGTTTAATAAACTAATGATTTTTATAAGATTAGCTAAACTTTGGACTATCTATTTAGAGCCTCAAGAGCTAAATGTTGATTATGTGCCCAAGAGACAATGATATGATCCATTAGAATGCTAATGGGCCTTTAGGGTAAAAGCCCATTAGCGGAGGTCTATATATACAAGGAAAAAGTCTACTTTTCCTCCCTCAACTTTCACGAAAGTCCGCTTTTCCTCCCTCAACTCTAAAACCGGGTAAATCACCTCCCTCAACTTTTCAAACCGTGCATTTTACCTCCCTGGAGCGGTTTCGAAGGCGGTTTTGCTACAGTAAACGGTGGTTTTGCTACAGCGCGGCGGTTTTGTCTTTTTCTTTTTTTATTTATTTCGGATGAATCTTTGAAAAATCATAGTAAATCACAGAAAAATCATAAAATGAAAAATCTAATTTTGTTGCACTCCACATGAGTAGATCTACACATTGAACATATAATATGGTATGCTTTAGTACAAAGTTTTAGCTATGAAGGTTTTGCCCTTTTCTTTTTTATTTATTTCGGCTAAATCTTTGAAAAATCATAGTAAATTACAGAAAAATCATAAAATAGAAAATCTAATTTTATTGGACTCCACATGAGCATATCTACACAGTGAACATATAATATGGTATGCTTTAGTATAACATTTTTATTGTAGCTTTAGATCTATGCTTTTCTGTAACACCCCGGGTGTTATAGTGCTAATTAATCTGCCATGTCATCATAATGCATTGCAAAGCATCTCTATTAGGTTAACATTGTTATGCATCAACTAAAACAAGTTTACTTATCTAGGTTGAATGTGTTTCTCAGTGGTGTGCTCCGAACCCGAAAACCCTAATTTCGAATGCCACCGCAAATACTTAGTCCATGCCCTGCGTAATTTGAGGTGTGCGACTGTGTTGCACACTAGTGTCAAGTGTAGGGTATGAGCTCAAGTACAACATCTAAAATGAAGCTCCAAATTTGAATTTGAATTGGAGTCCCAAAACTTATCGCGAGTTTTCCGATTCAAATTTAAATTCAAATCTGGGGAGAAATGTAAAAGAATTTTTAAAGCTAATTGGTCAACCAAGAGTGGCATTTGGTCAACCATGTCATGTTGGTCCAAATGATGCCCTTGGGTGAGGTTTTGATCACTAAGTAATCACAAATCAAAGTAGCAACAAATTCCAATTTAAAATCCCTCCGAAAACCCTAAATTTCAAAACCCTGTTTTACCCCTTTTGAAATAATTCAAAATCTAAGCAAAATTTGGGAAAAAGTTCAAAACCAAGTTTGTAGAACTTTTCAAGGGCTACAACTTTGGTGTTTTGAGTTTTCAAAGTTTTAGTGTAAAATGTGGAGCAATTTTGAAAATAAGCAAATTTCAGATTTAATTCATTTTTGTCCCCAAACTAAGATTTCAAAATGGAGGCTGAATTTTAAAAAGTTTTGAACAGCAAAGTTGTAGGTCTGGTCAAGATATACAACTTTGATGTTTGGAGATTTTGAAGTTTCAATATAAAATCAAAAGTAATTTCTAAATTACCAAATCTGAAAAATGTGTCCCTTTTTGAATTTAAACTCAAATTTCAAAATCCAGTGAGAATTTGAAAAAGTGTTCAATACAAAACTTGTAGAGCTTGAAATTCTGAAGATTTCTTAGATTGGAAGTTTTTCAAGTTGTTACATGAATTTGAGAGTAATTTGAGAAAATAGTTTGAAAATTCAAAGTTTGGGGGGGAAGCTACAGTGTCCGACCAATCACCGCCGACCACCGCGCGGTATGGGCGCCGGCGAGACGCCGGGCGGCTTCGGCCGGCTTCCAGGCGAGTCCTCGATCGCCAGCGTGACGTCTCGCGTCTTCCAGCACAGTCACCGCCACCGTTCCCTATATATACGTCGAGCTCACAGTGGCGATTTTCATTTTCCCTGTTTTCGCCACCGCCGCCACCGCAGCTCCGCCGCTCGCCGCTGCCGCCGTCGAGCCACCTCCAGCCACGCCAACCGCACCATTAACTCCGCCTCATCCTCGCGCACCTCGTGAACCACCCGAGCGAGCTTAACTCCGCCTAGATCACCACAGCCGCCCGCTCCCGTGCCCAACTCCGGTCGGAGCACCGCCATCGTCGCCTTCCCGTGGCCAGGCCACTCCGGCTTCTCTCCGTCCTCCCCGAGACCGCCATCGTCACCGTTGTGAGCTCCTGATCGTTTTCCTCGCACTAATTTAACCGCTACCGTGTTGTACCATCGAGTCGCCGGTCACCGTGGTTGTCGAGCCGCCACCGTCGTCGGTGAGCTGTCGCCGGAGCTCGAGCCAGGGTGTTTAGTAGCAAAATGGAATCGTGGGGAGGTGTAGAAGGTGTTGGTAGGGTCGGTTAGTCGACCGAAGCGCCGGTCACCGGGCGGCCACCGTGGGAGAGCGAGTGAGCGCGCGGGAGAGCGAGGGGGAGACGGAGGTGAGGGATGACATGTGGGGACGCGGTGTCAGCGAGAGAGAGAGAGCCAGCGCGCGGGCGCGAGGCAGGCCGCGCTGCTGGGTCGCGTCGCTGGGCCGAGCGCGAGCGCGGGCGCGCGCGAGCGGGCCGCTCGGCTGGGCCGGACCGCGGAAGAAAAGGAGATCGGCCCGGTTCGGATTTTCGTTTTTGTTTTCTTTTTCAAATTTATGAATAGTGTTATTATTTGTTTATTTCATTAAAAATTGTGTAGAGTTCTAAAATTCATGAAAATTTTTGTGTAAGCTTTTCAATGTATAAACTATCTAGGAAAAATGTTAAATCATGAATTTGAATACTTTGAGCAGTAGAATTAATTAGTTTCATTAAAGATTAAATGCGACTTCCAGTAATTTTAATAATTAATTTATTTATCCAAAAATTATGAAATTTATTATAGCACTGTTATAAGTCATTCTTAACCCATAGAAAAAGTTTGAGCTTGATTAGGTAAAATTTGATCAACTTCTAATTATGCCCTAATTATTAAATAGAAAATAAATATTAATTTGAGAACTTTAAGTGTTGTGTGCCTTTTGATTGAGTGATGTCCTTAGGTCACTATCCTTTTGTGATCTCTGGCACCTTAATTTCATGATTGAGCTCGTTAGTAACTTGTTAGGTTAAAAGCTGGTATCGCGGGAAAACGTCGCTACTAGTTAGTAGGTTTTCTGTTTACGTTTGTACCGTGAAGAAAAGTTGTACTCAAATCGTAACCGTGGCATGTTATCATCAAGCATCATGTTTATCATTGAGCATCATGTTAAAGCATGTTATGTATACGTGTAGTCTCCGCTTTCGAGGAAGCCGAAGTCGTCGATCAAGCTTCCGGAGAAGAGCGATCGTCGGTGGGTTCCGGACCAGGGGGTGAAGTCCTCGAGTCTGAGTCGGTCGTCGTGTTTGAGCAAGGCAAGCCCCGGTGCATTTAACCCTACCTTGAGTTTTACAAATGTTTTATTATTTATATTATGGTTGACTGCATTAAGTAATTAGGAGTTGAGTGATAACCTAATTGCTGCATTATCATCCTTGATTATTGTGATATCAACCTTGATACCTGCTTTACAGAAAATGCATAGTATGCTTCGCTATGCTTAGAAGTTAAGCTTTTAAATGAACGTTTACATAGCCATGACGGCATATCGAATGAATATTGAAATATGTGAATGAACTTGTAAGATCGGGCGGGTGGTTTGGCCACTGCTAACATGCATTGGGAAAGGAGTCCCACTGTATTGTTTCCGCCTTATCAGTTAAGGACCGTACGTTGTTGGCCCTCGCGTCATGGAGTTTTTATTAGTACTAGCCATGTGCCCATGTCGGGTAAGCCTTACTTTGGTTAGTCCATTACGAGAACGTCTAACCTTGCACTGGGAGTGGAGAGATGGCAAGAGTAACGTGTACCCTCGGGGCTAGAATTGGGCCGGGTTCGAGGAGTACTGTGCTCTCGGGTGGCGATGGACACGTTCTGGTTTTGGGTTATTCGGGTAAGAGTTGATATATGCAAGATTCAGTTCTACATATGTCGTGTGGTTAGGAATCCCCAGCTGGGTAAATGAAGCGGTTCGAATCGTCGTTACTCCACGAGAAAGGAGTCTTGGCCTTGCACCAACATCGTAGTTAAGAACTGGAATTGAAAGAAAGAATGAGAAAGGTTTTGATGATAATTACTTTGATCTAGATTAGGATCACCTAGAATTGGTTAATGAACCATCAATGGTAAAAGTAAAATGTTGAAGATAAGGACTTACTTTAATAAGCTTTTCTGCAAAAAGAAAATTTGATTCTTGATTACCCGTACCTTGATTCCCTAAAGCTAGCATGCCCTTGGAGTCTTTGTCTTAGTCGGGTAAGTCTTGTTGAGTACTCTCGTACTCAGGGTTTGTTAACCCCTTGTTGCAGGTGCGGTTCATGAACAAGTCTGCTTCGAGCCTTGTTGCATGACCGTCGTGATTGAAGACAGTGACGACGAGTAGATTGTGTGGCCTTTGGGCAAGGCATCTCGCTTGTGTGTTGTAATAAAGTTACTACCGATACTTCTCTACTACTGGTTTGTAATAATGTTACATAAGGTTTTAAGTTGAAAACTGGTTTGTAACCTAAGTTATTGTAAGACTTCCGCTACTTTACTCTGTTGAATATTTTGAATAAACTGTTGTAATATTGCAATACTCCTGTGATTGGATCCTGTTCGGAGGAAAACAGGCCTTTTAAGTTATGGTGAACATAAGTACGACTGTCAGAGGTCATTATGGCAATGACGTGTGCTTGTGGGCCATCATAATTAGGAGGTTTTGTGACAGCTGGTACCAGAGCATAATCACTTGAGTTATTGTAGTATTACTTTGTAAAACTTCAAAATGATTTGGGTCAAACAAATTTAATACTGATATTTTGGGTCTAAATTGCTTTTGCTTCTCTTAATCTATTCTATAGTTTCCTTAGCTCATATTTGAAAGCTTCGTAGTGAAGTATCATGTATAGTGCCCTATGTTATAAAGATTGCATGTGTTACTTAAATCTTTCTGTTAGATCGTAAGTACGATGCATGCATCATGTTTAATTAACCTGCTTAAGTTACCTTCCCTTTTAAAGTGGTTTGGGTTAAGTAAGGTTCAATCCTATTCATGCTAACCTTCAGATCCCCCTATCTGTTCTCATCGTCCTAATTCTATCTTGCTTTAGGATGGCACGTGTGAAGATGACTCCTCGCAAGAAAACGGGTCCGCAAGGAGTGCCGCGTCATCAGTTGGCCGCCAGAGTTGATGGAGCAAGCAGTAGCCGTAATCCGAACCCGGATTCGGAGTTAGAGGTTGCAAGGCTTACATCAGAAGTAGAGCGACTGAAGCGCAACATGCGTTTTTGGAAATAGTTCCAGAATGAGTCGCTGGAAAAGGAGACAGAAGCCAGGGCTCGTGTTCGTGAGTTGGAGCTTTATGTGACACACCTGGAGCAGTACAACACAGTTCTGCATGAGGAAGTTCATAGGCTAAATGATCTGATGAATCCCAATCATCAGCCCCAGGCAGTAGAAGATGATGTCGGTGCTGTGGTTGTTCCTGATGGAGAGGACAATGAAGAAGATCCGGAAGAAGATGAACCCATGATGGAAAGTGGGGATGATGCAAGTCATGTCACTGGTGCAAGTGCTCCAGAGAATGAGGATGAAGTAATCATGATCAGCGATGATGATGAGGAGTGAAGTGTTGACATGAATGGTTGTGTAATATAGTAGTTTTTCCTGCTTTCTAAGAACCTTAGTGGGTAGTTTCTTGCTTGCAAGCCAGTTTGTAATGAAATATGTAAGATGAGTTTGTATGTGTATACAAGTTCTGTGCTAACTGCTTTTTAATTCAATAAAGCAATGAAAATAAACATGGTTTGTGTACAACAGATGGACGGTACTGGAACTTCCCAGGGAGGGGACAATACTCCGAATCCCCCACCGTTTCCACCCACCTTGGCAGAAGCTATTGCCGCACTGGTTAATGCCACTACCCTGTTGGCTCAGAATCAGAATCAGAATCAGAATGGAAATCAGGGTCGTCGAGGCCGTAACAATGGAGGGGAAACCACTTATGTGGATTTCACTGATACCCGTCCACCAGTGTTCTCAAAGGCAGATGAGCCGCTAGAGGCGGATGACTGGCTCCATACCATGGAGCAGAAGTTTGAACTGTTACAGTGCACGGAGCACCAGAAGCCCGTGTTTGCAGCGCAGCAGCTTAGAGGTGCCGCAGGGGCGTGGTGGGCGAATTTGGTCGCCGCACAGCCTGCTGGCCACCGTGTCACTTGGCAAGAGTTTCGTGAAGCCTTTAGAGCACATTATATCCCAGATGGTGTCATGGCCATGAAGCTAGAGGAGTTTCTCTCGCTGAAGCAAGGGAACCAGACAGTTCTGCAGTATGTGGGCAAATTCAATCATCTGTCCCAGTATGCAGCGGAATATGTGAACACCGATGCGAAGAAGAAAAGTTGGTTCATGAGAGGTTTGAGTACCAGAATCCAGGAAGCATTAGTTACCTGCTATAATGCCACTTACCATGAGATAGTCAATGTGGCTATTGCGTCAGAAGAGAAGTCCCGACTGCACAAAGAGTTGAAGAAAAAGAAGCCAGTGTTTTCAAGTCCGTCTGGCGGCATTAAGAAGCGCCATAAGTTTGTTTATCACCCTCAGAACCATTTCCGCCCAACTTATCGTCCATCGCAATACCAAGCTCAGCCGCAGACGTTTTTCCGTCCTGCCGCAACCTCGCAATTTTTACAACAGCCGAATGCCCCTGGTATTCGAAACCAGACTCCGGTAACCCATAACTTTCCCTGCTACAACTGTGGAAAGCCAGGTCACTTTTCCAAGGACTGCCCATATCCAAGGTAGTACAATCCCAATTATCCCAGAGCTCCCGTACCACAACAGCAACAACTTCAGAGCAAGAATAATAATCTGAATGTTCAGAAGGGTAAGGGTGAGAAGAGGAAGACCGGACGTGTATTCTATACTCAAGCAAGTGCAATCCCAGAGGGAGAACCTGTTATGATGGGTATGTTCCCTGTTGCTAATCATCCAGCAGTACTGTTATTTGATTCAGGTGCATCGCATACATTCATAAATCGCACCTTTGTTGTTAAGCATGACATTCCAATTGTGGGAACACAAGAAGATTTCTTTATCCAGTCACCCGGGGGACGACTGTGTACTAAGGAGATGGTACGTGACGTACCTATAGAGTTAGGTGGGCATATATTCCCTACCTCAATGATAATATTACAGAAACAGGATATAGATGTAATCCTGGGTATGAATTGGATGTACCAAAGAGGAGCCCTTATAGATGCACTGCACAGAACTATAAGGTTGAACCTGTCAGATAATAAATCTCATCTTCTTATCCAACTTCCTATCCCAAAGAGAACAGTTGAAAGGGTATGTGCAACTTCAGTACAGGAGATTTGTGATATACCGGTAGTCTGTGAATTTCCAGACGTGTTTCCAGATGATCTACCAGGTCTGCCACCAGACAGAGATGTAGAGTTTGTGATTGAGTTAAAACCGGGTACTGCCCCAATATCCCGGAGAGCTTACAGAATGCCACCCAATGAATTAGCAGAACTTAAGGATCAATTGCAAGAGTTACGTGATAAAGGTTTTATCAGACCCAGTTCCTCACCATGGGGATGTCCAGCTCTTTTTGTCAAGAAGAAAGATCAGACTTTAAGGATGTGTGTTGACTATCGACCGCTGAATGAAGTAACCATTAAGAATAAATATCCGTTGCCTCGCATTGATCTGCTCTTTGATCAGCTTGCGGGGGCAAAGGTATTTTCAAAGATCGATCTTCGATCAGGATACCATCAAATTAAGATTCGACCTGAAGATATTCCAAAGACTGCATTCACCACCAGATATGGACTGTATGAGTACCTAGTTATGTCTTTTGGTCTCACTAATGCACCGGCACATTTCATGTATCTGATGAATTCAGTTTTCATGCCAGAACTTGACAAGTTTGTGGTTGTTTTTATTGATGATATTCTAGTATACTCCAAAAGTGAAGAAGAGCATGTTGAGCATCTCAGAGTTGTTCTGACTCGTCTGAGAGATCATCAATTGTATGCCAAGTTCAGTAAATGTGAGTTTTGGTTAAAAGAAGTGCAATTCTTAGGACATGTGTTGTCAGCCGAAGGAGTAGCAGTAGATCCTGGCAAGGTGAAAGATATTCTGAATTGGAAGCCACCAATCTCAGTTCATGAAGTCCGAAGTTTTCTGGGAATGGCGGGTTATTACCGTCGATTCATACCTGACTTTTCAAAGGTAGCCAAGCCAATCACAGAGTTGTTGAAGAATCAAACTAAGTTCATATGGTCTACAGAATGTGAGAAAGCTTTTAGAATTTTAAAGAAGTCATTGACAACTGCTCCAGTTTTGACACAGCCAGATATAGAAAAGCCATTTGATGTTTACTGTGATGCCTCGGGTATTGGCCTTGGTTGCGTATTGATGCAGGAAGGCAGAGTCATTGCTTATGCCTCAAGACAGTTGAAGCGCCATGAAGAACATTATCCGACACATGATCTTGAATTAGCAGCTGTGGTTCATGCATTAAAAATATGGCGTCATTACTTGTTAGGTAATACTTGCCACATGTATACAGATCACAAGAGTTTAAAGTATATCTTTACTCAGTTAGAATTGAATATGAGGCAAAGAAGGTGGCTTGAGTTGATAAAGGATTATGATTTAGAAGTACACTATCACCCTGGAAAAGCGAATGTAGTTGCTGATGCACTCAGTAGAAAGAATCATTGCAATTGTACGACTGTGAAGCCAATGGATTACAGTTTGTGTTACGAATTGGAAAAGTTGAATATTGAAATAATTCAACAAGGTCAGCTGACTAGTGTCACAGTAGAATCAACACTCAAAGATCAAATTGTATCTGCTCAGAGAACAAATTCCGGAATCACTCACATCAAAGAAAAAGTTAGAACTGGTCAACAGACAGATTTCAGTATTGATGAGACAGATGTGTTATGGTTTAAGAACCGGCTGGTGGTCCCAAAGGTTCCAGAGTTACGTCGGCTCATTCTTGATGAAGCACATAGTACAAGGTTTTCTATTCATCCAGGGAGTAATAAGATGTACCAAGATTTGAAACAGAGATTCTGGTGGACCAAAATGAAAATTGAGATTGCTAAGTATGTTGCTAGATGTGATACTTGTTGTAAAGTGAAGGCAGTACACCTGAAGTCGGCAGGAATGTTACAACCCTTGCCCATTCCATCCTGGAAGTGGGAAGATATCAGTATGGATTTCATTACTGGGTTACCTAAGACCTCAAGAGGCTTTGATTCAATTTGGGTCATTGTGGACCGTTTGACTAAGTTAGCTCGCTTTGTACCTGTGAAGGTTGACTATAGAGCATCTCGATATGCAGAAATATATGTTGCTCGGATTATGAGTTTACATGGAATACCCAAAACAATTGTTACTGACAGGGGTACTCAGTTTGTTTCGCAATTTTGGAAACAATTTCAAAAGTCATTAGGTACTAAACTTCTTTACAGCACAGCCTATCATCCACAAACTGGGGGACAGACTGAAAGAGTAAATCAAAATTTGGAAGATATGTTAAGATCTTGTGCTCTCACCTATCAAGATCAATGGGATGAATGTTTACCGTTAGCAGAATTCTCATACAATAACAGTTACCAAGAGAGTATCAAAATGGCACCGTTTGAAGCATTGTATGGCCGCAGGTGCAGAACTCCGTTGAACTGGTCAGAACCAGGAGAAAGATGGTTTTATGGAGTTGATCTGGTGAAGAAAACGGAAGAAAAGGTTAGGCAGATACAAAAGAATTTAAAAGTTGCTCAGTCTCGACAGAAGAGTTATGCAGATAAAAGACGTAGACCCTTGATGTTTAAAGTGGGAGATTATGTTTATCTGAAAGTGTCACCCATGAAAGGAGTTAATAGATTTGGAGTCAAAGGCAAACTCGCACCACGTTATATTGGTCCTTTTCAAATCATTGAAAAATGTGGGAAGGTGGCATATAGATTAAAGCTGCCTGAACAACTGTCAGCCGTGCACAATGTATTTCATGTATCACAAATGAAGAAGTGTCTGCAAGTACCTGATCAAGTGGTTGATGTTGAGGGAGTTGAACTTGAACCTGATTTGACATATTCTGAATATCCTGTCCGAGTTTTGGATCGAAAAGATCGTGTTACCCGGAGTAGAACAATTAAATGGTACAAGATACAATGGGATCAACATTCAGAAGAGGAAGCCACCTGGGAATCGGAAGGTTATCTGTTGGAGAATTTCCCGGAGTTCTTTGCTTCTATCTAGGTTGCAATTTCTTCTTTAAACTGTAACCTATCCTTTTAAAAATCTTTATAATGCAGAAAACCCCTACCCGTTTTGTAGACAAGTCTTGGACGTGTTTGCTTGACACGTTTCCTTTTCCATTACTTAACTCAAGGCTTTAAATCTCGGGACGAGATTTCTTTAAGGGGGAAGGGCTGTAACACCCCGGGTGTTATAGTGCTAATTAATCTGCCATGTCATCATAATGCATTGCAAAGCATCTCTATTAGGTTAACATTGTTATGCATCAACTAAAACAAGTTTACTTATCTAGGTTGAATGTGTTTCTTAGTGGTGTGCTCCGAACCCGAAAACCCTAATTTCGAATGCCACCGCAAATACTTAGTCCATGCCCTGCGTAATTTGAGGTGTGCGACTGTGTTGCACACTAGTGTCAAGTGTAGGGTATGAGCTCAAGTACAACATCTAAAATGAAGCTCCAAATTTGAATTTGAATTGGAGTCCCAAAACTTATCGCGAGTTTTCCGATTCAAATTTAAATTCAAATCTGGGGAGAAATGTAAAAGAATTTTTAAAGCTAATTGGTCAACCAAGAGTGGCATTTGGTCAACCATGTCATGTTGGTCCAAATGATGCCCTTGGGTGAGGTTTTGATCACTAAGTAATCACAAATCAAAGTAGCAACAAATTCCAATTTAAAATCCCTCCGAAAACCCTAAATTTCAAAACCCTGTTTTACCCCTTTTGAAATAATTCAAAATCTAAGCAAAATTTGGGAAAAAGTTCAAAACCAAGTTTGTAGAACTTTTCAAGGGATACAACTTTGGTGTTTTGAGTTTTCAAAGTTTTAGTGTAAAATGTGGAGCAATTTTGAAAATAAGCAAATTTTAGATTTAATTCATTTTTGTCCCCAAACTAAGATTTCAAAATGGAGGCTGAATTTTAAAAAGTTTTGAACAGCAAAGTTGTAGGTCTGGTCAAGATATACAACTTTGATGTTTGGAGATTTTGAAGTTTCAATATAAAATCAAAAGTAATTTCTAAATTACCAAATCTGAAAAGTGTGTCCCTTTTTGAATTTAAACTCAAATTTCAAAATCCAGTGAGAATTTGAAAAAGTGTTCAATACAAAACTTGTAGAGCTTGAAATTCTAAAGATTTCTTAGATTGGAAGTTTTTCAAGTTGTTACATGAATTTGAGAGTAATTTGAGAAAACAGTTTGAAAATTCAAAGTTTGTGGGGGAAGCTACAGTGTCCGACCAATCACCGCCGACCACCGCGCGGTATGGGCGCCGGCGAGATGCCGGGCGGCTTCGGCCGGCTTCTAGGCGAGTCCTCGATCGCCAGCGCGACGTCTCGCGTCTTCCAGCACAGTCACCGCCACCGTTCCCTATATATACGTCGAGCTCACAGTGGCGATTTTCATTTTCCCTGTTTTCGCCACCGCCGCCACCGCAGCTCCGCCGCTCGCCGCTGCCGCCGTCGAGCCACCTCCAGCCACGCCAACCGCACCATTAACTCCGCCTCATCCTCGCGCACCTCGTGAACCACCCGAGCGAGCTTAACTCCGCCTAGATCACCATAGCCGCCCGCTCCCGTGCCCAACTCCGGTTGGAGCACCGCCATCGTCGCCTTCCCGTGGCCAGGCCACTCCGGCTTCTCTCCGTCCTCCCCGAGACCGCCATCGTCACCGCTGTGAGCTCCTGATCGTTTTCCTCGCACTAATTTAACCGCTACCGTGTTGTACCATCGAGTCGCCGGTCACCGTGGTTGTCGAGCCGCCACCGTCGTCGGTGAGCTGTCGCCGGAGCTCGAGCCAGGGTGTTTAGTAGCAAAATGGAATCGTGGGGAGGTGTAGAAGGTGTTGGTAGGGTCGGTTAGTCGACCGAAGCGCCGGTCACCGGCCGGCCACCGTGGGAGAGCGAGTGAGCGCGCGGGAGAGCGAGGGGGAGACGGAGGTGAGGGATGACATGTGGGGACGCGGTGTCAGCGAGAGAGAGAGAGAGAGAGCCAGCGCGCGGGCGCGAGGCAGGCCGCGCTGCTGGGTCGCGTCGCTGGGCCGAGCGCGAGCGCGGGCGCGCGCGAGCGGGCCGCTCGGCTGGGCCGGACCGCGGAAGAAAAGGAGATCGGCCCGGTTCGGATTTTCGTTTTTGTTTTCTTTTTCAAATTTATGAATAGTGTTATTATTTGTTTATTTCATTAAAAATTGTGTAGAGTTCCAAAATTCATGAAAATTTTTGTGTAAGCTTTTCAATGTATAAACTATCTAGGAAAAATGTTAAATCATGAATTTGAATACTTTGAGCAGTAGAATTAATTAGTTTCATTAAAGATTAAATGCAACTTCCAGTAATTTTAATAATTAATTTATTTATCCAAAAATTATGAAATTTATTATAGCACTGTTATAAGTCATTCTTAACCCATAGAAAAAGTTTGAGCTTGATTAGGTAAAATTTGATCAACTTCTAATTATGCCCTAATTATTAAATAGAAAATAAATATTAATTTAAGAACTTTAAGTGTTGTGTGCCTTTTGATTGAGTGATGTCCTTAGGTCACTATCCTTTTGTGATCTCTGGCACCTTAATTTCATGATTGAGCTCGTTAGTAACTTGTTAGGTTAAAAGCTGGTATCGCGGGAAAACGTCGCTACTAGTTAGTAGGTTTTCTGTTTACGTTTGTACCGTGAAGAAAAGTTGTACTCAAATCATAACCGTGGCATGTTATCATCAAGCATCATGTTTATCATTGAGCATCATGTTAAAGCATGTTATGTATACGTGTAGTCTCCGCTTTCGAGGAAGCTGAAGTCGTCGATCAAGCTTCCGGAGAAGAGCGATCGTCGGTGGGTTCCGGACCAGGGGGTGAAGTCCTCGAGTCTGAGTCGGTCGTCGTGTTTGAGCAAGGCAAGCCCCGGTGCATTTAACCCTACCTTGAGTTTTACAAATGTTTTATTATTTATATTATGGTTGACTGCATTAAGTAATTAGGAGTTGAGTGATAACCTAATTGCTGCATTATCATCCTTGATTATTGTGATATCAACCTTGATACCTGCTTTACAGAAAATGCGTAGTATGCTTCGCTATGCTTAGAAGTTAAGCTTTTAAATGAACGTTTACATAGCCATGACGGCATATCGAATGAATATTGAAATATGTGAATGAACTTGTAAGATCGGGCGGGTGGTTTGGCCACTGCTAACATGCATTGGGAAAGGAGTCCCACTGTATTGTTTCCGCCTTATCAGTTAAGGACCGTACGTTGTTGGCCCTCGCGTCATGGAGTTTTTATTAGTACTAGCCATGTGCCCATGTCGGGTAAGCCTTACTTTGGTTAGTCCATTACGAGAACGTCTAACCTCGCACTGGGAGTGGAGAGATGGCGAGAGTAACGTGTACCCTCGGGGCTAGAATTGGGCCGGGTTCGAGGAGTACTGTGCTCTCGGGTGGCGATGGACACGTTCTGGTTTTGGGTTATTCGGGTAAGAGTTGATATATGCAAGATTCAGTTCTACATATGTCGTGTGGTTAGGAATCCCCAGCTGGGTAAATGAAGCGGTTCGAATCGTCGTTACTCCACGAGAAAGGAGTCTTGGCCTTGCACCAACATCGTAGTTAAGAACTGGAATTGAAAGAAAGAATGAGAAAGGTTTTGATGATAATTACTTTGATCTAGATTAGGATCACCTAGAATTGGTTAATGAACCATTAATGGTAAAAGTAAAATGTTGAAGATAAGGACTTACTTTAATAAGCTTTTCTGCAAAAAGAAAATTTGATTCTTGATTACCCGTACCTTGATTCCCTAAAGCTAGCATGCCCTTGGAGTCTTTGTCTTAGTCGGGTAAGTCTTGTTGAGTACTCTCGTACTCAGGGTTTGTTAACCCCTTGTTGCAGGTGCGGTTCATGAACAAGTCTGCTTCGAGCCTTGTTGCATGACCGTCGTGATTGAAGACAGTGACGACGAGTAGATTGTGTGGCCTTTGGGCAAGGCATCTCGCTTGTGTGTTGTAATAAAGTTACTACCGATACTTCTCTACTATTGGTTTGTAATAATGTTACATAAGGTTTTAAGTTGAAAACTGGTTTGTAACCTAAGTTATTGTAAGACTTTCGCTACTTTACTCTGTTGAATATTTTGAATAAACTGTTGTAATATTGCAATACTCCTGTGATTGGATCCTGTTCGGAGGAAAACAGGCCTTTTAAGTTATGGTGAACATAAGTACGACTGTCAGAGGTCATTATGGCAATGACGTGTGCTTGTGGGCCATCATAATTAGGAGGTTCTGTGACATTTTCTGTAATTAATTGAAATAATTCATAGCTGCAGCTTCTATAATTATTTTGTTGGACTAAAACATACCGTATTATATGTTCACTGTGTAGATCTACTCATGTGGAGTTCAAAAAATTAAACTTTCTATTTTATGATTTTTCTGTGATTTACTATGATTTTTCAAAGATTCAGCCAAATAAATAAAAAAGAAAAAAAACAAAACCTTGGTAGCAAAAATTTTGTACTAAAGCATACCATATTATATGTTCACTGTGTAGATATGCTCATGTGGAGTCCAATAAAATTAGATTTTCCATTTTATGATTTTTCTGTAATTTACTATGATTTTTCAAAGATTTAGCCGAAATAAATAAAAAAGAAAAAGACAAAACCTTCATAGCAAAAACTTTGTACTAAAACATACTATATTATATGTTTAATGTGTAGATCTACTCATGTGGAGTGCAACAAAATTGGATTTTTCATTTTATGATTTTTCTGTGATTTACTATGATTTTTCAAAAATTCAGCCAAAATAAATAAAAAAAGAAAAAGGTAAAACCGCCTCACTGTAGCAAAACCGCCGTTTACTGTAGCAAAACCGCCTTCGAAACCGCTCCAGGGAGGTAAAATGCACGGTTTAAAAAGTTGAGGGAGGTGATTTGTCCGGTTTTGAAGTTGAGGGAGAAAAAGTGGACTTTCGTGAAAGTTGGGGGAGGAAAAGTAGACTTTTTCCTATATACAATGGGGGTAAGGGACTAGGGCCGGTTGACACTCGCCACGACCTTGCTTTGTTGGCGCCACCGCCTTTCTCCCTAGGGTTGCGGCGTCCAAGCAGCTGCCGTCGCTCTTCCTCTCGCTGCGCGTGCGGTGCTAGCACACCGGCGTCGCGACATTTAATCCCTGCACGTTTGGATACTACGGAGATGTTGCTGCGGCGTTGATTGACAACGAACGTGAGGTGCACAGTCGAACGTGTCACGGTTACCGGTACACATGGACGTATGACTACTTCCACTACATTGATGCGTACAAAGTTGGGCTACTCTTCTTTCGCTGTGTTGCACATCTAGTGGTAATGGTCCATGATTCTCTACTTGTGTGTTATCTTGGTTGAACGTGGTAGGTGTGCTAACGTAGCATATTTGTTTCCCTACACTAAAGTGGTATAAAGTTACTGGTTAGACTTTAGGCCATGAATCTGAACAAGGTTTTAGTCTTCCCTATGACATTCTCGGTAGCTACGACAGCCGAGGGTCATCTTTGAAAAAAAAACTACAGCTTAGGAAGATACCTCTGACTCCAAAAGCTACACAAACTTCGAGTTGAGGCAAAACTAAGGTGTTGAAGTGAGGCATCTTGTTCACTTTCTTATAGACCGCCCATAGAAGACTGAAAGAATCAAGGACTTGGAGCACACCTAAAGACTTCTCAATTTCTGATATTAACATTTAGTAATATTGTAATTATTAAATAATTTTGATAAAAATGTTTCAACTATAAAGTTTTAGATCTTGTTATAGAGTGTCTCTCCATCCTAGAATTTTTGAATAGTTTATATGAGAACTTAAAAAGAATGTTTCAGACTCTAAAGGACTTTAAATAACAAACTTATCAACTGTAAAGTTGTAGACACATTGACCACTCTGACTTCGGTATTAGAAATTTTAAAAAAATAAATTTTAACATATGAGAACTCAAAAATATATATATTTGAGACTCTAACCAATTTCAAATTAAAAAACTTGGGTCAACTTTGGTCTAGACCATGTCAACATCCGAGATGATTCAAAAATTCTAAATTTTGAGTTAAAATCTAAGAACTTAAAACTAAATCATCACAATCTAAATATTTTCAAATAAAAGCTTGTCAACTATAGAGACGTAGATCTCGTTGAGTTTTATAATTTTGATATAAAGTCCATCTTCGTTCGACTTCATATGCAAAAGCTATGATTTTTTTATAATATTTATGGAGGCGAGCATCTTAAGACATGCATTTCTATTAATCGATTTATAGAGACATCACACCACGGTCGCCTTTGTTGTAACTATTTTCATATGCAGTCAGACTTAAGACATGTTATTTTTGGATTGGCTCTGTAAATGGATCAACCGCCTCTAAAAATCACTAGATATTTTAAGATACAGTGACACTTTTTTTTTATCATCTCTATTAATAAAAGAACATGTCTCCTAAAATCATTTTTTTGACTACATTGGCCATTTGGTTTGTCACGTTGCCACACATTGCCTTCTTACGACTTGGTGCGCCTGAATATAGCATTTTAGAATTCCCCTCGAATATAGAGCATTCTTAGCTATTATTATTGTTTTCCATATCTCTTAAGATTGGATGGTACAGTTAGATCATAGATTTTAATATCACAGACCTTGGATGCCTAGGAATGTCATTGTTAGCGAATACAACATCAACTTGACCTCAGGGCAGCAAGCAAGGAAACTTTATGGCCCTGTTCTGCAGGTCATGTTTTCGGCTTGTTTCAGCTTGTTTCAGCTTATTCTCTCTCACAGAACACTATTGAATCAGCCGAAACCAGCCGGCTTTTCCACCAGCCGAACCAGCCCTATATTGTGAACTGAGTATAGCTCATCTGGTATTTTGGTTAGATTCTTTGTGGTGAAGTCTGTCTATTTGAGTTTAAGTTGTTTACTTGATTCGGTTACTAGTATTTTTAGATTTATTATAGGACTTAATGTCACTATTCATTGGCAATAAAGGGTCCGTGATGACTTCATCAATCTTTATCGGCTCAACCTTTCAAAAGTTTTCATTGAGTAGTTTGTATGCATACATATATTGGATTGGGTGGATGTGCGTGGATTCGTGGTATATAGTGTCTTGCAAACTTATCAACATGCATGAGTAAGCCAGTGCTGGGGCACCAAAAGGTGGTAGAGCCAGAGATAATGGTGACTTAGGACCTACTCCCTCCATCTAAAAAAGAGTTACTATAGGAATCGTGCTAGTGAAACTTTCTTAACTTTGATTAGATTTGTAAAAAATACGTGCAACATTTATATCTTCAAATAAATTTATTATGAAAGTATATTCAACGACCTACCTAATGATACTAATTATGTACCATAAATATTAATATTTTATTAAATATATCTGTTCAAAGTTAAAAGTTGTTGACTTTTTGGGAAGCGAGAATGACTCTTTTCTAGGGACAGAGGGAGTATTGGACATAGTTTCACTTTAGATGTGCACATTGGATTTCAAATTTATAAACTTCATTAGAATATTTGAATATTTACGGTTAGTTTAAACTACAAATAAAAATAATCTGGTTTGATGCTCTTTTTTTCAAATAGCTGAGATCTAGATTAGATCAGTAGAATATAAACTAAACTAAAAATGTTTTAAATATATAAATTTAGTTTTAACTATAAATAAAATGATTTGCTTTTTCTCTGAATTATAACATACTAGATGTAATATTCATATACATTTAGATGGATAGCATCATAAGTTCCTGCAATAAATTCAGAAAAATAAGACTGATCACTTGATCCAAATATAAGCCAATCATTAGATTCACACAAAGAGTCTAACCAGTGTAGGTACCCTTAGCTTCCTTTTTTTTAATATTCTTACATCCAAGATCTCTCAAAGATATCCATCTCTAAAATAATCACAAATCTTTTTAAGCTAGAGCTCTGACAAATAAAATCTTACAGAAACTTCAAAAGTCTCTTTATATCTTACTTTATTGATAGAAATAGAGATTTGATGAAAAGTGCCTTCCAACAACTTTAAATATTGTCATCCTCTATTCCGATTTATTCATTAGACAATGATAGAGAGTGAGATTGGTTTTGTAGAGTCCTTACAAGATATAGAAAAGTTATTAAAGTGTGAACAGATATAGATAGCAAATTTTATTTAAATGATTGTCTAAATGATGATTTAGAGAATGAGTTAAAAAAGATTTTTGGACGTGCTCGTAACATCTGTTGCCTCCATTTAAAATTATAAGAATACACCATTTTTATTTTGTATTTAGATATACGCTATATAAACTAGGGTCGGCGAGAGGCGATTACAGTCCATCCTGGTCCTGATTATCAGCATTGACCATACTACTAGATTTGCGACCCCATTTTGTTTCTTACACTTGTTTGCGAAAACGATACCCAAATAATTATCTGACAGCATCACCGGTCCGCCTGGCGCGCTAGAAACAAAGTCGGAGTGAAAATGGCATTGGTGTGCACCTCCGGCGAGTGACGTACGTCCCCTCCGACCAAGGGGATACGACCAAGCACCCGTCCGTGGCGCCCTTGTCCACTGGCAACTCGACACATGCAAAGCTAACGATACAGGGCCTAGGCCCCACGGGACGACCACACGTGTGGCGATGTCAGCTGGTCGTGCCATGCCATTATTGATGGTAGTTATCTACCATATTAAACCATCAACATAACTTGAATAAATGCTTGAAATGGATCATCAATAGAAACTTAGGGGTTTAAACTAACAATTTTCGCAAGTTTTGGTAAATCTGCATTTTCTGCAGGGTATATTCAGAAAACCGAAAAAGGATCAAAACGTCAAAAAGAATTTAACTTAACCGTGACAAAAACTATTTTAGAAGACTCTAGAGGACTTCAGAAGGCAACCCTCTGAGGCAGAGCCCGAGAGGCCGCCAGGTGGGGCTGGTTGGCCCCACCCAAGTGTCACCCGGTCCTTGGTGGTGGCCCCCGCCTGTGAGCTTCTGAAATGTTCCTCTACCGCCTCCTTAGACTGCATCTACGCTGTTTTTCAAGTCAGTTTGATCCAAGGGCTCACGTTGGATCCTCTGGGCTATATAAGGAGACCCTAGCCCCCCTGAAGTATCAAGTCATTGGAGATCAAGTAATCAAGAGCCAGAAACCCTAATATCCTTAGAGTTCCTCTAGTTTTTAGGGCATAGCTAGTTAGGCTAGGTCTAGTGGGAGGCAAGCAGATCTTCGCTTGGATTCCCGACATCGTCTAGAGCTTGGTTCGGTATAATTCTTGTACCCCTCTCTCGTTGTATCTCTATTATTTTTGTATGCTTTGGTACAATTGTCAAGACAATATAGTATTCATCTTATTCATGTTCTTGATTGTAATGTTCATTGTCTACTCTGATTATATACTTAGTATAGTTAGTTTATCATTGTGTTTATGCATAAGTTTGTATAGCATTCACTCTAATAAGGTAAAATGGGTGGGTGGTAGAGATTATGTAAGCATGGTGTAACAGAACCGCCCAATTTAAACGAGCTTAAGTATGAAAATCACCTGCCGGAGCAGTTAAATCCGCATACTCGAGTCCGCATAAACTCGGTAGTCCATGAAATCACGAAGGATTTCAAACTTTTTAACATCTCAGCCAAAATTGTGCATAGTTTAGCAATCACCATCCATACGTTACATAAAGTTCGCACTGTAACAGAACCGACCAATTATACGAGATTAAGTAAGAAAATCATCCACCGAGCAGACGATTTAGCAAACTTAAGCCCGTATAACCCGGTAGTCCGTGAAATCACGACGGATTTCAAACCAACTTACATGCCAGCCAAGATCATAATAAGTTTAGCGGTCACCATCACAAGTTACATAAAAATTCACGTCACAAATACATCGGAGTTTAAACATAGTTATTACAAACCAGTTTCAAATAAAAGTAGCGGAAGCATTTAGTTCAAATCACACACTCACACAGAGTTCATAATACAGTGCCAACTTAGGATCATATTCCAACAAAATCATCAGATGAGATGTAGTGAATGACCATTGCCCATGGTCCTAAGCTTCTTCCATCGCAGGATAAAGGAAGTTGATACAGTAGCCGTAATACATCTGTCCATCTACAACAAGTGGGGACAAAGCCCTGAGTACGAGAAGGTACTCAGCTAGACTTACTCGATAGAACCAAAAATAAAAGACACCATGGATCATGATAGGCTTTCTGGTGGAGTAGCTGACTCATTTGCATAAAGACATTTTTAGCATTTAAATAATCTTTCCAAAAGCTTTGCATCAAGTTAAATCTTTATTAACCTATCAACTACATTTGCACCTGTACTAGAGTATCATGTAATTAAACAGGTAATGATAGCCAATGATCATTAACAACTTCCATCATGTCATATTTCATATAACTGTCCAAGTGTTCCATCAATATTACTATGATGAAGTAGCTCAAGTCAAGTGCTCACTATCCAGTGAACGATGACGATTCGAATCGATTATTAACCAGTTGGTAATTTATTCCTCACACAAACCTCACTCACCCGCTAAAGTGAGGTGTTGGTCACCGAGTCAACCATTCAGATAAAGTCGCGAGCTTGCTAGGAACCACATGTACCTGGGGGCTGCCTGACTGCTCTTTGGCCTTATCATCGCGCCCCCGTATCCTGCCACTACTGCTCCAGTACAGTGCGTTACGGGCAATCCACTCGGCCCGAATAATCTCCCAGCTTTGCGGTCGAAAGGTACATTATTCGGGCAGCTAAATGTAAGGCATGCGTTCAACATGACTCGAGGCCCAACAACGGTCGGTCCTTAATCGACACAGATGGAAAACATTATAGTCTGAAACCCTGCAAGTTTCCGCCCGGTCTCAATTTCACATTAACACTTAGCTATTTTCAGATGACATATTTTCCCAAGCAGATCCAGGTAACCACCTATAGCTCGCAGGTGACAGGAAATCACCCGACTTTTACCGGTCTAAGCAAGCTAAGCAAATACTTGACTACGAGTAACAAGGTGACAAGGATAGGGTAGAACAGAGTAAACAAGGTATAATGCAGCAACGGTTGCAAACAACTCCTAAACATAATGCATCAGTTAAAGTAAAGCATTAATAAAATATTTGCAAACCGGAGAAGAAAAATGCTCCGGGGCTTGTCTCTCTCGAAAGAGCTCGGACGGTGGTCTGGGCACTCTGGAAGATCCTCACCGACCTCCTCGTCGGCCTCGAGCACCTCCTGCTCCTCGGGCTGCTCTTCCGGCTCCTCGAGAACTGCTACCGACGTTACTTCCTGCGATCCTGTATGATGCAATCGTATAAGTGCTTATGCCTAGGTGTATTGTAGAAATGACATGTAATGGCTAGGATGAATGAAAGGGAGATAAATAGGTTCACTTTATTTCATAAAGTAGGAATATAATTTTTTTTCTACAAGGTAGTCAACATCATCCAAGAATACAGACTACAAGCACATGTCATCTACTGCATTCTCTTCTACTACTACCATGCTAAGTCAACACATCTTGTTAAATGCTTCAAAGATACACCAAAGCAAATCCTATTAACTAGTTATGCATTAACAAGGTTAATTAAACCATAATTGCAACTAGGTTTAAACAGCAACACCTATTTTGGTAGCAAAAAAAATATGAGAAAATTACAGTAGCTTTCTATCATCTAATCTAGCATACCACAAAATTTTCATTGCATTTGGATTACTAGAACTGCCTACACAAAATAACAAGCTAGGGCCTAAAAATGAGCATAAAAATACTTTATACTATAAAAAGTATCAAACAACAGATTTAACATTTTTCCTACGTTCTACACAATAAACAATCACCATAGAAAAATTATTACATGCATGTTTTATTCATATTTTTCTCTCTAGCAAAAATAACAATTATTAGCAATATTCAACACTTGTACTACACCTCAAGATTTTTCTACAGAATATGCATGGCATATATTTTTCCTAGAAAGTACATCACCAAATAAAATTATTGCAAGTGGAACCATATTTTTTTGAGCTTTCTATGATTTATTACATATTTAACAAGAAAATAGCAGTTTCAGTGATTAAATAAAAATTCTACAGAAAAGTATTTCAAACTTGACATGCAATATTTTTAAACTGTAGATCTACTCAAGAGAAACACTACAAAATTTGTTTCACAATTTTTGGAGCTAAAATGAGCAAGTTATGGATTTTAGAAACCCTTTTAACAATTTCTGAAAAATCATTTTCAAAAATCCATTTAACATTAGTCGCTGAAAATGCTGGGTGCACCCGGTGCAGTGCACACGCGAGCGCGAGAGGAGGCAGACAGGCGGGCCTATGACCCCACATGCCAGCCACACAGAGGAGAGGGAGACGTTGACTGCGTGGTTCTCGCCGCCGGTGAGCTCGCCGGCGGTGATGTCACCACTAGCAGCTTCCCCGCAGAGAGGCGAAACCAAAGGTGCCTAGCATGTGGCCAGACGAGCTTGACATTGAGCTCATCGGCGCGCATGGCGGGGCGGCGGTGCTGTCGCACGGTGGCCGGCCGGTGTAGGCCACGGTGGTGGCCGATGAGGCGCGCACGAGATCCGCGAGGTGGAGGCGGTCGTGACAAGAGAAAAATGGAGGGAGAAGAACGACGGAGGAGCTCCGGCCATGAGCGCCGGCCAACGACGGCCATGGCGGCAGCGGAGGAGGAGCGCGGCCAAATTGGCCCTCACCTGAGCACGAGCCGCGGAGATGGTTCGCGTCCGGGAAAGCCGAAGGCGAGGCGGAGCCAAGGGTGTGGCGAATCGAAGAGAGGTGGAGCAGCGAGGGCGGAACGGCGGCGGCGATGGCACGGCGGCTGCCGCGGCGAGCTGAACTGCGGGAGGCGAAAGCGAGCAGGCGGGGAGCGGAAATGGCGAGGATGGCGAGAGCAGCGGCTCGGGCCGGCTGTTTTGGAGGCGTGGCGCAGCCGTGGGGGCCACTGCGGCCACGTGTCAGGCGGAGCCATACACCGGCGGTCACAGGGCGGGCGGCTCCTGACCGCGGCCGGTGCGCTGGCACGGCGAGCGCACGCTGGCGAGCGCGCGGGCGGAAGCAGGCGCGGATGCGGGCGCGGGCCGGCTTCGGCCGTTGGGCCGGAAGTGGGGTGGCGGCCCTTTAAGGTAAGAAACCATTTTTTCTTTTCTAAATAAAATTCCAGATTTTATTATTTGATTCAAATTCAAAATTTGAAGATGAAAAAGATATTTTCACGAATTGCCCCCAAAACAAAAGTTGTTCAAAATTTAATTCTCTACAACTTTCATTTAGGGCACTTTTTAAAATTATAAATAGATTTTGAATTAGTGATTTAAAGTCAAATTTTTAAATGATAACTCATTTTTCTGGAATATTTTAAAAGCAAAATTTAGGGAGATTTGAAATACAAAAATTGCTCCAAAAATCATGTTAATTATTTCTAAGTCATTTAGAGTTATAGCTCAATAAATTTTTACCACTCTTAGTTAGAACTTTTTCTAATTCAGGGTTCAAACATGTGTTTTCACAATTTAATTAATGCCAATTTAAATTGCATGCGATGATGAACATGTATGAAATGTAAATGCTCATGATTTGGGATATGAATGCATGCTTAACACCCAGAGGTGTTACACGCACCTAGTTCAAATATATCAGAGTTCAAATATAAAGCTATTACAATACCAAGTTCTCAACTAAAGTTGCGGAAGCAAATAGTTTTGAAACCACACACACTTAGTTCAGATTACAGTGCAAAGTCTGGATTATGTCCAGCAAAAACAATAGATAAGACAGAGAGTGACCATGCCATTGGTCTAAGCATCACCCATCGCATGGTAGAGACAGTTGATGCAATACCCGTAATACATCTGGCCATCTGCAACAACAACATGAGAACAAAGCCCTAAGTACGAGAATGTACTCAGCTATACTTACCCGACATAAACTAAAATAAAGTTGACACCAAGGAGTATGAAAGGACTTTATGTGGGTGGACTAGCTTGACTCTTGTGCGGAAAAGCATTAGTAGTATTAATGAACCATTTAAGTATTCTAGCATCAAGTTAATAATTATTAACATGTCATCTAGATTAGCACCTATACTATTGTAATCACTTGATTAAGACAATCAATGGTAACCGGATTATATTTCAACATTTTTATCATCATCATCATCATAACCATCAGTGTTCCATAAACATTACTACGATGACGTAGCTCAAGTCAAGTGCTCACTATCTAGGAGCGGTGGTGATTTGAATCGATTTCTAACCAGCTGGTGATTTATTCCCCACACAAACTGTACTAACCGATCAAGTGAGCTATAGGTCACTGAACGCACTTTTTAGGTCAAGTCGCGGGTTCAACAAGAACCACCGTACCCAGGGGCCGTCCAACTGCTAAAAATCTGGTGCACCCAGCTCTTGGACTCACCATCTGTAAGGTCCGAATGGCTAGAGGGGGGGGGGTGAATAGCCTAATTAAAACTTCTACAAGAATTACTTAACCACAAGTTAGTATAAAAGGTGGCGGAGCAAAATGCACTAGCTCTAACTAATTAAGCAAGCCACCTATTCAAGTCTAGTACAAGGCTATCCTCTAAACACTACAACAACAACAAGCTAGATACAAGATGTAAAACGAGAGAAGAGCTTCGAGTGATTATACCGCCGTGTAGAGATGAGAAGTACCAATCAATCAATCACACAAGAGAAATCCTCGGGAAGAGAATGACACAAGAATTTATCCCGAGGTTCACTTGCTTCCCGACAAGCTACTCCTCGTTGTGGCGATGCACCCACTTGTCGGTTCGCGAGCTAATCAACTATCAAGAGTTGAGCCCTCGGCGGGCGCCGCACAACCGCACACAAGACGGGGATCCTCCAAGCCACGAGCTCCACTAGAGTATCCAATTCACGAACTCCCGCGGGGAAGGATCAAGAACCCCTTACAACACTTGGTGAAGGCTCCAACAATCTCCAATTGCGAGCTCAATCACCTCCGCTGCTCCAAGCCGTCTGCCGTGTCGGGAAACACGGAAGAGTAACAAGAAATACGCAGCAACTCGAAGATCAAGTGCCTCTAGAATGCAACTCTCAAGCAATGCACTTGAATCTCACTCAATCTCACTCAAGATGTGCAACTATGCAAAGAGATGAGTGGAGGGGTTGTTCTCTAGCTCAAAGTATGTCTCTATGTCTCAAAGTGTGCAAGAGATACCCTCAAACCCCGGACATCCTCTATTTATAACGAAGGGGTACGCAGCTAGCCGTTACGGACGACGCAGCGAAAATCGCGCTGACCGGACGCTCCGGTCAGGGTGACCGGACGCGTCCGGTCACTACACGACAAACGTGAACAGTGCGCGTCAGAACTAGCCGTTGCCCTGATCGGACGCGCTGAACCGATTGACCGGACGTGACAGTGCCAGCGTCCGGTCGCGTTCCAGTAAGCTCCAGCTGCGACCGGACGCGTCCGATCGCACGTGACCGGACGCGCCGCGCGTCCGATCGTCACTCCGCTTTGCTCTGTGTTTCTGGACGCGTGACCGGACGCTCCGGTCCCGTGAAGGACCGGACGCGCCGGTCGCGCGCTTCTTTCTTACGCCCAGTTGAACTGACCGGACGCGCTGGTCAGGCCAGACCCGCGTCCGGTCACAAACCCTAGCGCTCGCGCCGCGTTGAACTGACCGGACGCGTCCGGTGAAACCGTGACCGCGTCCGGTGCAGCGTCCGGTGCAGCGACCGATCAACGCAGTGACCTCCTTTCGCCTCCGTTTCTTTTCCGACTTCCGGCGCAGTAGAAAATAGGCGTTTCACTTCTCCAAAAAGCGCCGAATCCCGCCTCGCAAGCTCGGCGGGAGGGAGAGAGGAACCCAAACCCCTCTCTACCGCTTTGAACTCCACCGCCTTTGCAAATATGCTAACACCACCAAGTGTACACCACCATGTGCATGTGTGTTAGCATTTCACAATCATTTTCCAAGGCGTTATGTTAGCTCTTTTACTAGATCCTAATGCATATGCTCAAGACAATGATCTAGTGGCACTTGATTCCCGAGCTAACTGTGATTGCCCCTCTTCATAGTCGGCTATGTATCCTAAAACCGGTCAATCACTTCTCTACTCAACTTAGACCGGCAAAAGGAAAACCCTATGGTTATACCTTTGCCTTGCGCTCTTAGATCCTTCTCCTCCACTTGATCATCAAGTTCATCATATTATGTGCATCTCCACCATGATCAACATTTCACGTCCATGCACCATCTCTTTGTGATCTTGTGGCCACCACTCCTTGCCACGTACACCTTCATCACATGCGTTGCTTATGCCTAACTCAAAACACTTAATACAATAGCATTAGCAACTTGATGTCATTAATTACCAAAACCAAACTTGGGCTTTCAATCTCCCCCTTTTTGGTAATTGATGACAACCATCACAAAGATATGAAATGAAATCAATTTTCAATTTCGATAGTATTAGCTCCCCCTACATATGTGCTTCTATGAGTTTGGTTCAATTGTGCACATATGTATGGATTTGAATTTTGGGAGAGTTACTACTATCAAATTGATGCTAAGGTATATAGAATGGACCTTTGAAGCGTGATACCAATCGGAGTTGCCTTTATGTACCATCCTTAGCATCGATGTAGCTAGACACCACTTGTAATACATCACTTGTAAAGATCACAAACACTAAAGTACTTTGTGAGATCAACATTAAAAGCAAAGGTGTCTAGATACCACATGTAAAGCTACTCTTAACAAAACATCATTCAAGTTCTATATCTAGCATACACCATTCAATCATGAATATCAAAATTAAACTTTGCAATGCAACATTTCATCATGTTAATGCACATATAAATGCAACAAATAATTCATGAGCTTGCTCCCCCTACTTGTGTGCTCAATTTTAGTTTCTCTTCCCAAAGTCATATCTTTTGCTTTCTCTCCCCCTTGGTAACTTAACTTTTTATCTTTGTCTCCCCTATGACTTTTCTCTCCCCCTTATTATCTTATTTCCTCTTTGCAAAATCTTTGTGACTTTTCTCTCCCCCTTTGTCAACAATCACCAAAAAGGTGTCAATTTTAGTGAGAGATAAGTCAATCAATTATGAGGGAGTCCAAATTATGGTTCAATCTAGATTACTTGCCTAGAATATGTAATTCGGTTTGATCCAAGGACAAGCTTTTTCACACCTCATAAAGTATAAGGGTTATCTTGACCATGTTGAATTACACATCATGAGCTCGTTTACTAGATTCAACACTAGGTTCGCAAGCCCACAAACATGTCATATGCTACCACTAGATTAATCAATCATAGAAGCAATAGTGGTACCATATATACATCAAAATTATTTGATTTTCATGAATGAGCTTATTTGTCATGCAAATATGTCTATATGTTCTAACCATGTCCTTAGCAAAGTATGAATGATATGCCAAACAACTTTACCTTGCTATATTGGAGGAGAGGCATGTCATATAAGAATGTGGGGGTGCACTCATTTTAAGTTGGAGAAGTCAAGTATGTTCAATTCATTCTTCAACTTGTAAAACCTTTTCTCATCAAGTGGCTCTGTAAAGATGTCGGCTAGTTGATCTTCGGTGCCAATGCTCTCAATGCTAATATCACCCTTTTGTTGATGGTCTCTTATGAAGTGGTGCCTTATATCAATGTGCTTGGTTCTTGAATGTTGAACCGGATTTTGAGTCATCTTGATAGCACTTTCATTGTCACAAAACAAAGGCACATTCTTAAATTTGATTCCAAAGTCATTCAAGGTGGCTTTCATCCAAAGCAATTGTGCACAACAACTACCGGCACTAATGTATTCGGCCTCGGCGGTAGATAGTGCAACACTATTTTGTTTCTTTGATGACCATGAAACAAGAGACCTTCCAAGCAATTGACAAGTGCCACTTGTGCTCATTCTATCAATCTTGCATCCACCATAGTCGGAGTCCGAATATCCAATCAACTCAAAGTTAGACCCCTTGGGATACCATAGTCCAACATCATGAGTGCCCTTAAGATATCTCAATACCCTTTTGGTTGCTTTCAAGTGACTTTCTCTAGGTGAAGCTTGATATCTTGCACACTTGCACACACTAAACATCACATCCGGCCTAGAGGCGGTGACATAGAGCAAACTTCCAATCATAGACCGGTATTGCTTTTGATCTACCATGTTTCTACTATCATCAATACCCAATTGATCATTTGTGCCCATTGGGGTACTCATTGGCTTAGCATCTTGCAATCCAAACTTCTTGATCATGTCCTTGATGTACTTGCCTTGACTTACAAAAGTGCCATTCTTCATTTGCTTGATTTGAAGTCCAAGGAAGTAACTAAGCTCTCCAATCATAGACATTTCAAACTCATTAGCCATCATATTTCCAAACTCTTCACAAAAGTCTTGGTTAGTTGATCCAAAGATAATATCATCAACATAGATTTGCAACACAAACAAGTCATTTCCAAGCTTCTTGGTGAAGAGAGTGGTGTCAACCTTTCCCATCTTGAACCCTTTAGAGAGGAGAAAGTCCCTCAACCTCTCATACCATGCTCTAGGTGCTTGCTTCAAACCATACAATGCCTTCTTTAGCTTGTAAACATGGTCAGGCTTCTTGTCATCTTCAAAACCGGGAGGTTGCTCAACATAAACTTCTTCATTGATGTAGCCATTGAGAAATGCACTCTTGACATCCATTTGATAGAGCTTAATGTTGTGTGCACAAGCATATGCTAATAAGATTCTAATAGCCTCCAATCTTGCAACCGGTGCATATGTCTCTCCAAAGTCAAGACCTTCAACTTGTGTGTAACCTTGTGCAACCAATCTTGCTTTGTTTCTTACAACTACACCATCTTGATCTTGCTTGTTTCTAAAGACCCACTTAGTACCAATCACATTGTAGTTCCTTGGCCTTTCAACTAGTTCCCAAACTTGATTTCTAATGAAGTTGTTTAGCTCTTCATGCATGGCATTTACCCAATCGGAATCTTTCAATGCATCTTCTATTTTCTTAGGTTCTTCAAGTGACACAAATGAGTAGTGCTCACAAAAGGATGCTAGCCTTGATCTAGTTTGAACACCACTTTGAATTCCACCAATGATTTGATCCAATGGATGATCCCTAGCAATGCTAGTAGGTTGGAGTATTGGGAGTTGATTGCTTCCACTTGTTTGACCTTGAACTTGAGCTTCATCATGAGAACCACAAGAGCTTGCTTGATTTGTATCAATTTGCACACTTTGGTTGATCACATGAATATCATCATCATCAACTTGCATCGGCCTTATATCACCAATGTCCATGTTCTTCATTGCATTTGACAATTGATCCCCTCTCACATCATCAAGGTTTTGAGCTTCATTTTGAGACCCTTGGGTTTCATCAAACTCAACATCATGAACTTCTTCCAAGGTGCCATTTGTGAGATTCCAAACTCTATATGATTTGCTTGTGGTAGAATAACCAAGTAAGAACCCTTCATCACATTTCTTTTCAAACTTGCTCAACCTAGTGCCTTTCTTGAGAATATAGCATTTGCAACCAAACACTCTAAAGTATGCAATGTTAGGCTTTCTTCCATTCAATAGCTCATATGGTGTCTTTCCAAGCTTCCCATGGCAATAGAGACGGTTGCTACAATAGCAAGCCGTGTTTATGGCTTCACTCCAAAATGAATGACTAACATTGTATTCACTAAGCATTGATCTAGCCATATCAATCAAGGTTCTATTTTTCCTTTCAACTACACCATTTGATTGAGGAGTGTATGTTGGTGAGAATTGATGCCCAATACCAAGATCATCACACAAATCTTCAATTCTTGTGTTCTTGAACTCACTACCATTGTCACTTCTAATCTTCTTGATGGTGATTTCAAACTCATTTTGTACCCTCTTGACAAAAGACTTGAATAGATCATAAACATCACTCTTGTCATAAAGAAAGAGCACCCAAGTGTATCTAGTGTAGTCATCCACTATCACAAAGCCATACTTGTTGCCACCAATGCTAGTGTATGTTGTTGGCCCAAACAAGTCCATGTGCAATAACTCAAATGCCTTTGATGTGCTCATTTCACTTTTACTAGGATGTGTATTTCCAACTTGTTTGCCGGCTTGACAAGCACTACATAGTTTATCCTTCTCAAAGGTGACATCCTTCAATCCTCTAACTAAGTCATGCCTCAAAAGTTTGTTCAATTGCTTCATTCCAACATGACCAAGCCTTCTATGCCACAACCATCCCATACTAGATTTGCTAAGCAAGCATGATGTCAATTGTGTCTCACTATCATTGAAGTCAACCAAGTATAAGCTATCATGTCTAAATCCTTTGAATATCAAATTTGATCCATCAACACTTATGACTTCAACATCATCACTACCAAATATGCACTTGAAGCCAAGATCACAAAGTTGTGCCACCGATAAAAGATTGAAATCTAAGCTCTCAACTAGCAACACATTAGATATGCTCATGTCATTTGAGATAGCAATTTTACCAAGCCCCTTGACCTTGCCTTTCTTGTTGTTGCCGAAAGTGATAGCATCAAAACCACCATTTTGACTTCTATCAATAGATTTGAACATACAAGAATCCCCGGTCATATGTTGAGTGCACCCACTATCAAGCACCCAATGCCTTCCTCCGGCTTTGTAATTGACCTACAAGATAAGATCAATTCTTTTTAGGTACCCAAACTTGTTTGGGTCCTCCAAGGTTAGAGACTAAGCTCTTTGGTACCCAAATGACTTTCTTCTTTGAGCCCATCCATGGTGTACCGATAAACTTAGCATGAACACCATTTGTACCCTTGGTAAGCATATAGAAAGAATTAAACTTGATTGAGGATACATTTGCATTGGATTTCTTGTTCACGCAATGTTGCTCTATGTGACCAACTTGCTTGCAACTTTTGCAATAGCTACCATTGTTCTTCACAAAACGAGTCTTGTGAGAAGCAAAAGCGGCCTTGCCTTTCTTGGGGTTATAGCCCAATCCCTCTTTGTAGAGAGAAGCTCTTTGGCTACCCAAGCACATAAGCAAGCGGTCCTCACCACCATAAGCCTTAGCTAATGTGTGATTGAGCTCTTTTACCTCCTTCTTGAGATTTTCATTCTCAACTATAAGTGTGGAGTCACAAGTGAAACCATCACTACTAGATGAGGATGATGTAGATGAGCTACATGAAGGGTTAGTAGGAGCAACGATAATAGGCTTATGAAAAGTTTCATCAATTATATCACATGATATGCCCATGTTACAAGTTTTAGCTTTCTCAACATTAGTTGACATGTTTTCACATTTTTCAACTAGAGAGGAATGAGCTTCTTCAAGCTTAGTGTGAGACTTTTGAAGCTTCTTATGGTCTACCTTTAGACTCTCATAAGATGCCCTAAGCTCATCAAGTTCTTGCATAAGGTTTTTCTTTTCCTTAAGCAAGCCCTTGCACTCCTTTCTAGATTCTTTAAAATGTTGAGTGCAATCTTCTAGCATAGTGATTAGTTCATCTTTAGTGAATTCTTCTTCATCACTATCACTATCACTAGCATTATCATGATCACTCTCATCGTCGGATGATACCTTAGCGGCCTTAGCCATGAAGCACGATGGAGTGTCGAAGAGGGAGACATTTTCTTGGATGGCAATGCTAGCATGTCCCTTCTTCTTGCTCTTGTAGTCATCCTCATCATCACTTGAGGAATCATCACTATCCCATGTAGCAACATGAGAATCATTCTTCTTCTTATAAGAGCTCTTTTTCTTTTCTTGCTTCTTCTTCTCTTTCTTGATAGCATCTTCATCATCACTATCATAAGGACACTTTGCAATAAGATGATCCTTGCTATGGCATCTAAAGCATCTCATGTTATGCTCATTCTTCTTAGATGAGTTCTTCCTCCTCCTTGCACGATAGCCCTTCTTCTTCATGAATTTGCCAAATTGCTTGACAAAGAGAGCCATCTTCTCATCAATGTCATTACTATCACAAGAGCTTGAGTCTTCATCACTTGATGATTCAATCTTGGACTTGCCCTTGGATGTGGTGGCTTTGAATGCCACACTCTTCTTCTTTTCATCATCTTTCTTTTCATTTTCCTTCTTCTTCTTCTTGACCAACTCATCCTTCTCATCATCTTCTCTATATGAATCATCGGTCATCACCTCTTGAAATATTTGTTGAGGAGTTGAATCCTTCAATGTAGTCCTTACTAGCACGGTGATCAATGTATCAAATCTCTTGGGCAAGCTTCTCAAGAACTTCATAGAGAATTGATTGTCCTTGACCTCCTCACCAAGTGCCTTGAGCTCATTAACAATGACTTGCAACCTATGAAACATCTCCGGTACACTCTCATCATCTTGCATCTTGAAGCTTGAAAATTTTTCTTGCAAGATATATGCTTTAGCGGTCTTTGTGCCTTCGGTGCCCTCAAATGTTTCTTCTAGCTTGGCCCAAGCATCATGAGCAATCTCAATGTTCTTCACTTGCTCAAAGGTCTTGTCATCTAGTGCCTCATGAAGAGCACTAATGGCAATATCATTGCATTGGAGCTTCTTCTCTTCTACCGGTGTAGGTGCTTCCGGATTAGCAACCTCAAATTTTGTTTCGGTGACCTTCCACACTTCTCTATTGATTGACTTTAGGTGTGCGGTCATCTTAACCTTCCAATAAGCATAATTTGTGCCATCAAAGTGAGGTGCCTTCTTGGTGTTGTTGATGTGCAAGCTTAATTGAGCCATTTCTATTTCACCGTAGGTTGTTAAGCCTCAAATAAACGGTGCCTCGGCTCCGATACCACTTGTAAGGTCCGAATGGCTAGAGGGGGGGGTGAATAGCCTAATTAAAACTTCTACAAGAATTACTTAACCACAAGTTAGTATAAAAGGTGGCAGAGCAAAATGCACTAGCTCTAACTAATTAAGCAAGCCACCTATTCAAGTCTAGTACAAGGCTATCCTCTAAACACTACAACAACAACAAGCTAGATACAAGATGTAAAACGAGAGAAGAGCTTCGAGTGATTATACCGCCGTGTAGAGATGAGAAGTACCAATCAATCAATCACACAAGAGAAATCCTCGGGAAGAGAATGACACAAGAATTTATCCCGAGGTTCACTTGCTTCCCGACAAGCTACTCCTCGTTGTGGCGATGCACCCACTTGTCGGTTCGCGAGCTAATCAACTATCAAGAGTTGAGCCCTCGGCGGGCGCCGCACAACCGCACACAAGACGGGGATCCTCCAAGCCACGAGCTCCACTAGAGTATCCAATTCACGAACTCCCGCGGGGAAGGATCAAGAACCCCTTACAACACTTGGTGAAGGCTCCAACAATCTCCAATTGCGAGCTCAATCACCTCCGCTGCTCCAAGCCGTCTGCCGTGTCGGGAAACACGGAAGAGTAACAAGAAATACGCAGCAACTCGAAGATCAAGTGCCTCTAGAATGCAACTCTCAAGCAATGCACTTGAATCTCACTCAATCTCACTCAAGATGTGCAACTATGCAAAGAGATGAGTGGAGGGGTTGTTCTCTAGCTCAAAGTATGTCTCTATGTCTCAAAGTGTGCAAGAGATACCCTCAAACCCCGGACATCCTCTATTTATAACGAAGGGGTACGCAGCTAGCCGTTACGGACGACGCAGCGAAAATCGCGCTGACCGGACGCTCCGGTCAGGGTGACCGGACGCGTCCGGTCACTACACGACAAACGTGAACAGTGCGCGTCAGAACTAGCCGTTGCCCTGACCGGACGCGCTGAACCGATTGACCGGACGCGACAGTGCCAGCGTCCGGTCGCGTTCCAGTAAGCTCCAGCTGCGACCGGACGCGTCCGATCGCACGTGACCGGACGCGCCGCGCGTCCGATCGTCACTCCGCTTTGCTCTGTGTTTCTGGACGCGTGACCGGACGCTCCGGTCCCGTGAAGGACTGGACGCGCCGGTCGCGCGCTTCTTTCTTACGCCCAGTTGAACTGACCGGACGCGCTGGTCAGGCCAGACCCGCGTCCGGTCACAAACCCTAGCGCTCGCGCCGCGTTGAACTGACCGGACGCGTCCGGTGAAACCGTGACCGCGTCCGGTGCAGCGTCCGGTGCAGCGACCGATCAACGCAGTGACCTCCTTTCGCCTCCGTTTCTTTTCCGACTTCCGGCGCAGTAGAAAATAGGCGTTTCACTTCTCCAAAAAGCGCCGAATCCCGCCTCGCAAGCTCGGCGGGAGGGAGAGAGGAACCCAAACCCCTCTCTACCGCTTTGAACTCCACCGCCTTTGCAAATATGCTAACACCACCAAGTGTACACCACCATGTGCATGTGTGTTAGCATTTCACAATCATTTTCCAAGGCGTTATGTTAGCTCTTTTACTAGATCCTAATGCATATGCTCAAGACAATGATCTAGTGGCACTTGATTCCCGAGCTAACTGTGATTGCCCCTCTTGATAGTCGGCTATGTATCCTAAAACCGGTCAATCACTTCTCTACTCAACTTAGACCGGCAAAAGGAAAACCCTATGGTTATACCTTTGCCTTGCGCTCTTAGATCCTTCTCCTCCACTTGATCATCAAGTTCATCATATTATGTGCATCTCCACCATGATCAACATTTCACGTCCATGCACCATCTCTTTGTGATCTTGTGGCCACCACTCCTTGCCACGTACACCTTCATCACATGCGTTGCTTATGCCTAACTCAAAACACTTAATACAATAGCATTAGCAACTTGATGTCATTAATTACCAAAACCAAACTTGGGCTTTCACCATCGCGCCCCTGTGGTCACCCCTACCAGTGCCAATATGGTTCGTTGTGGTCAACTCCCGACCTAAATAGTGTCCTGGCTTTACGGTTAGAACAACTTATCCTTCTAGTTAAATGTTGGGCATGCGTTCAACATGACTCGTGGGACGTACAACGGTACGGTCCTTAATCAACACAGACGAGTCACTATAGTCCAAAACCCTATAAGCCTCCGCCCGGTCTCCATTTATCTATCAACACTTGGTTATTTTTCATGATATCAACACATAACCAAAAGTATCCAAGAAACCACTTATGGCTCATAGGTGACAGGAAATCACCTGACTTCTATCGGTCTAAGCAGGGCTAAGCATTTAACTTGAACCTAGACTAGCAGGGTAACAAGGATGTAATATATCAAGGTAGACAAGGAATATGTGCAGCAACGGTTGCAAACAACTCCTAATATGTAATGCATCAACATAACAATATAGGACGCAAGGTAATTATTCTCAAACTAAAGGGGTAAGAGATTGTCGATGCGAGACCCACAGGGTTCCCCAACGATGTGACTACAAGTCGTGGGCCCTGGCCTGGCCCACAAACTGGAGCAAGGAGAGGTATAGCATCCACTACACTGAATCCGAGTAGAATAGGCCAGACTAGCCGGATTCCTATAGAAAGTAACTTCTGTATCTAGTTTAGGACACCTTCTTTGGATTCGACTAGGATTGTAACCGCACCACCGCCTTCTCTATCGATATAAAGAGAGGGAGTGGGCACCCCTGTAACAAGAGACAAGATAACACAATTAATCCAACGCAAAGGCTAACGCCGACTGGAGGTAAGGTTATTACTCGTTCATGATCGAGGTCCTGAACTAGTATAAATCGACTGTCTCTACATTCATCGTCGAGTTCTAGCATGCGCCGAAGCCCGAACAACTGTCCGGGTACCCCCATGGCAGGCTATCGGTGGTCAAGCACCGATAGCTGGCGCGCTAGGTAGGGGCTTTTGGCACAATTGCGATCAAGAGCTCTATGGATTTTGACAACATGATCTTCCCAATGGGATCAATCTTCATCTTCGGATCATGGATTTGCGAGGCGGACAATAAGAGCATCCTCCAAGGACGTCTCGTTGAAGCTCGAAAGGCCCGCAAGGAAATCACTCTTCCGATAGGGTTAGCCGAAGATCTCGCCGAAAGATTCCTAGACCCTACGGTATCTGAATTGACTCAGGCTCCCACGACAACCAGTCTCGGCTTAATGTCCGGGTCGGATTCCTCTTCGGGGTCCAATCTGGGTTCTTTCGGGGACGAACCGAGTTCTTTTCCAATTGGACTCCAGAACATAGCATCAACTCTACAAGAGATCAATTCGAATCTACTTTAGGTTTCTTCCAAGAAGTTGAGTCGCCTCCCAACCAGACTTAATAACATGGCAAAGACGTATCAAGATTTACTAAAAAATACGGCTGGTCGAGCGTGGATGCTACATCTTACCGGGGCACAAGAAGGTCTCGTATTAACCATAACATCTAAAGATTGTCTAGTCCACTGGCTGGGTACTTGTCCCCAGAACAACAATGCCAGACTAGTTAAAGAAGCTATCACTCTACCCTACCAAGAAGGTAGTGCGCTCCGCGATGCCAACACTCCGACTAGAGTCATCAGCAACTACAGTAAGGCAAGCCTGGTGCCAGGTCGAGAAGCCTTCATGATTCGACGGCCACTACTGATGCCACCAACTGCACCTAATGTCAGATCTTTAGATGAATCAGAATCAAACATATCACCCAACGCTCCTAAATATGATGGTGAATCTGAGGGTCAGAGACGAGCTAGAGAAAGAAGGAACAAACTAAAAGAAGGCCGCAGACGCCATGCCAGGCAACGAAAAGAAGCACAAGACGCATACAAGATAGAGTTGGCCGAATACCACAAGAGGAAATCAAAGAAAGAAGCCGAAGAAAGGCGCGCAACCAGAGTACATGGAGCTACTTACGATAAAATACGGGAAGCACTAGAAGAACTCGAAGCAATCTCACATCCCAACGAGGAACAAGAACAACTCTGAGAAGTTCTTCGGACAACATCCCTAAGAGCACATGGCGGAAGAACTCATTCCAGGCTTCCCGCTAGAACAACATCGTATGAACAAGACACACAAAGTCAAAAGAGGTTCACCTTCGAAAGACTAGGACCAAACGGGAGCCAGCATTGAGAGAAAAGAAGACCACGCCTAGAGTAATCAAGTCAATAGTCTGAGAGAACAAAGGAGCAGAGCATCTCACCGCTCATCCCCATGATTTATTCCTAGGCTAAATAACAGCTGCTAGGAAGAAGGAGCTGAGTCAGAACACAGAGAAGTCAGAACGCACTATAGGTTTCCCTATTTTTCAAGGCGACTTGCTTCGGTATAGCTACCTCACAAGTTCAAGCCGTCAAATCACTCGAAATATGATAGGAAGACCGAACCAAAGCAGTGGCTCAGGATCTACTCACAATCAATCGAACTAGCCGGTGGAGATGATGATATCAATGCATTATTCTTTCCCATGGCCCTAGAGAACATGCCCCTCCAATGGTTCGATAAATTCAACCTTGGATCAATCAGAGCCTAGGAGGACTTGCAAAGAGCCTTCTGCGAAAACTTCATGGGCATCATTACGCACCCCATCACACATGCGGAGCTAAAAGGACTCAAGCAAAAGGAAGGCGAGAGCCTCAGAGATTATTATTAACGTTTTGGTGAATTACGTGCCCAGGTACATGACATCACCGAACGAGAAGTGATTGAAGCCTTTTCCCAGGAGATCATGGCCAAATGGCAATTTCTAGATTTTTGCAAAGAAAACCCAAGGAATAATAAAGAATTCAGACGCACGGTAGAAAAAATGATTATGGCTGAAGAAAAGATGAGGGAAAGATTTCCGGACAAAAACAACCGAGAAAACAACAGAGACAACTCAGACCGGAGAAATTTTCCAAACATAGGACATCCAGACAGGAAGCGCGGACCAGACAACACCGTCGCCATGGCCGACAAGATGAAAAAATTCTCAAAATTCAGGAGGTTCGAAGATGTCGAGAATATGCACTGTATATGGCACCCATAAGGAAACCACACAACAGGAGACTGCCTAATCTTCATTGATCGATACGCAAGAAAAGGAAAAAACAAGGATAAATAAGAGGATAACAAGAAGAAAGACGAAGACAACACGGAAGACAAAGGATTTCAGTAGCCAAAGGGAACAGTTGCAATAATCTTCTCTGGAGTTCTAGGTTCCAGAAGCAAGCACCAAGACAAGCTGGCTCTCCGCAGCATCATCGCAGCCGAACCAGCCGTCCTAAGGTACCTAAATTGGTCACAGTACCCAATCTTGTTTTTAAGAGAAGATCAATGGACTAGCGTTGGAAATGAAGGCCTATATCCACTAGTCCTAGATCCAACTATAGCAGGGATGACAGTCACCAAAGTTTTGATTGATGGAGGAGTTGGACTCAACATCATATTTTCAGAAACGCTAAGGAAGATGGGGCTAGACTTTGTCGGGTTGATTACCCCAACAGGAATACCCTTCTATGGAATAGTACCCGACAAAGCTGCCATACCGCTCAGACAAATCACTCTACTAGTCACGTTTGGAACACAAGCAAATTACCGAACCGAATTCATTCAGTTTGAAGTTATGGACTTTGAGACATGATATCATGCCATCCTTGGAAGACCAGCACTTGCAAAGTTCATGGCTATACCTCACTACCCATACCTCCTGCTCAAGATGTCAGGACCTCATGGAATACTCTTCCTCCTGGGCAACCTGAAGCGCTCTTTTGATTGTGACATTCAAGCAATCCAAATCACAGCCAAAGCATAGGCAGCCAATGGCAGAGAAGAAATTACCACAGTCACTGCACAAATGAGCCCAGAAGAGCTAGAGATCCCAACAAAGAAACCTTGCATCCTTGCACCACAAAAAGAAACCGATGTAAAGAAAATAGACCTAGGTACTGGTGACCCTGAGAAGACAACGACCATTAGTGCTCACCTCTCGGCTAAATAGGAACTCGCGCTCACCAACTTTCTTCGGGACAATAAAGATATCTTCGCTTGGAAGCCGGCCGACATGCCAGGTGTCCCAAGAGAGTTGGCTGTGCATAGAATCGATGTCAATGAAGGCTCCAAACCAATCAAGCAACGACTGAGAAGATTTTCACCAAACAAAAGGGAAGCAATCAAGAAGGAGATTACGAAATTAATGGTAGCCAGATTTTTAAGAAAAATTCTTCATCCAGATTGGCTAGCGAATCCCGTTCTAGTACAAAAAAAGAACATGGCAGAATGGTGCATGTGCGTCGATTACACAGACCTTAACAAACATTGCCCAAAGGACCCGTTCAGGTTTCCGTGAATTGATCAAATTGTCGATTCAACGACAGGATCTGCCCTGCTATCTTTTCTCGATTGTTATTCAGGCTATCATCAAATTGCATTAAAAGAAGAAGACCAGAGCAAGACATCTTTCATCACTCTATTCAGTGCCTATTGCTATAAAACCATATCCTTTGGACTCAAGAACGCCGACGCCACCTATCAAAGAGCTATTCAAACATTCGGTGAACAGATTGGTGACAACGCGTAAGCTTATGTCGATGATATTGTAGTAAAGACAAAAAAAACCCAGACATGTTAATTGAAGACTTGAAGCAGACTTTTAAAAATCTAAAAAAGTGAAAGTGGAAATTAAACCCAAACAAGTGTGTTTTTGGGGTACCATCAGAACAACTACTCGGATTCCTGGTCAGTAATCGAGGAATAGAAGCAAAGCACTAAGTAGATTTGAGCCATAACAGAAATGGCACCCCTACGCTGTGTAAAAGATGTGCAAAAACTGATTGGAAGCATGACATCCTTAATCGCTTCATCTCACGACTCGGTAAAAAAGGACTCCCTTTCTTCAAGCTATTAAAAAAGACGGGCAAGTTTGAGTGGACAGAGGAAGCCAAGGAGGCTTTTGAAAGCCTTAAGGTGTACCTCACCTCATCACCCATACTCACACCACCTAAGAAGCATGAAGACATGATGTTATACATATCGGTAACATCTACTGTGCTTAGTGCAACAATTATGGTGGAAAGAGAAGAAGAAGGGTATGTATACAAAGTATAGCGGCCAGTATACTACATCAGCGATGTTCTGACAGACTCAAAAATATAGTACCCGCATGTACAAAAACTACTCTACGCCCTCCTAATCACTTTCCACAAGCTACGACACTACTTCGAAGGCCACAAGATTACCGTAGTAACAAATTTCTCTCTCGGAGACATCCTGCGCAATAGAGATGTGACAGGACGCATATCAAAGTGGGCAGTTGAACTCAGAGCTTTAAATACCAGTTTTTCTCCTCGAAAGACAATAAAATCACAAGCACTCGTAGATTTCGTGGCCGAATGGACAGAAATCCAACATCCCGCGCCAGATGCCTTGCTTGACCATTGGAAGATATACTTCGAGGGATCACTCAAGTTAGGCGGGGCAGGCGCAGATGTTCTTTTCATATTCCCAGAAGGAAAACAACTTAAATACGTACTCTAGATACTATGGCAAGCCACAAACAATGAAGCATAATATGAAGCACTCATCCATGGGCTAAGGATTGCGACTTCTCTCGGAATCAAACGGTTACTTATCTATGGCGATTCAGCTGTGGTCATCAATCAAGTCAACAAAGACTGGGACTGCACCAAAAACAACATGGACGCTTATTGTGCTAAAGTATGAAAACTAGAGAAAAATTTCCAAGGACTAGAAATCTTGCATGTCCTACGAGATTCAAATGTTGCAGCAGATGTTCTCGCCAAGCTAGGAT
Organism: Saccharum hybrid cultivar R570; assembly: GCA_038087645.1. NCBI lineage: Eukaryota > Viridiplantae > Streptophyta > Magnoliopsida > Poales > Poaceae > Saccharum > Saccharum hybrid cultivar. The sequence continues at coordinate 8,321,710 of JAQSUU010000043.1, read as the reverse complement.
CAGATAGAGCGAAGGTCCTTGCTAGGTGTGTTTATAAAGGAGTTGCCATCACCCTCCATAAAACAACTTGGCAGGATAACCTCTGAGCCACCAACGCCAACAACCTAGATCATGGTAATCACCAGATCATGGTAATCACCAGATCATGGACTCAAGACTTCATCGACTACATCAAAGAAAATAAGCTACCATTTAATAAGGAAGAGGCCACCGGGATAATCAGAAGAAGCATGAACTACGTCCTTGTAGGCGACAACCTATACAGAAGAGCCGCGTCATCAGGAGTACTTCTTAAATGTATCTCAAGAGAAGAAGAAAAAGAAATCCTAGAAGAAATCCACTCAGGTTGCTACAGCAACCATGCAGCCTCAAGGACTCTGGTGGGCAAAACTTTCTGCACCAGTTTCTATTAGCCAACAGCTTTGAAAGATGTAGAAGAACTAGTCAAACAGTGCAAAGGGTGCCAAATGTTCGCAAGACAAGCTCACGTACTAGCTCACAAGCTAATTTGCATCCCTCTTGCCTGGCGTTCGCATGCTGGGGGCTAGACCAAGTAGGACCACTCAAAAAGGCTAAAGGTGGATTTGAGTACATTGTGGCAGAATCACCTAATCTAATGCTCTCCCAAGAGTACTCGTCTTCCATTAGACACTAAGTATCCCGGGGAGATCACTAAACTACGCGATTCCGTCGAGCACACCGCAAGGGAGAACTCGAAGATCCATATTTTTACATCAGGATCATAAATGAGAGAGTAAAGCTTACAACATCCTTACCATTTCTTACATCACTTTTAGCACAACATCAGAGTAATTCATTATGTAGTTATAACAGCGGAATATAAATAATATCAGAGTTCAGCGGAAATGAAACCATTTAAATGACAAGTTAAACATTAACGCGAAGAACGTTTAATTGCATGAAATGATTACAAATTAATAGTATTTTCCTTGTAAAACTTTTAGTGAGAGTTTTAATAAATACTCTCTACTCCGCATCGAAAAGGAAATCCTCGCTGAGCCCACCAGGAGGTTTCCACACACAAGTGTTAGCTTATCAGCACCTGCCACCTGCAACAGGGTAGAACAAACCCTGAGTACTCAATTGTACTCCGCAAGACTTACCCGTCAGGAGTAAGTAAAAGACTCCAAGGATTATGCAAGGCTTTCTGGCTTGTGGGTTCTTGTTTGCGAGAAGCAGCGCTAAGAGTGTGTCCTTAATTTCTTACTTTTAATAGCCGCATTTCATTTCTTATCCAATCTTCTATGTAAGCACCTAGGCTATAATCAAGCAAGGGTTCAGCAAAAGGAACCATTTCTTCATCTTTCAACTGCCAGTTCTTACTACGATGCCAGAGCGTAGTCAAGCCGTACCGTCACGCAGAAACGGCGATTCACGAATCAATATGCCTAGCTGGGTGCCTCGAAAACACACGCATCGCTTGTACCCCGGGCACAAGCAAGACCAACCCGTTCCACTCCTGTCAAGGGGTCTAGGTCCCCGTCAAAGCTCGGACTCCAAGCCCCCAACACTGCAGGCCCGGCCTCAGTATGGTGCTTAGACCTCCTCAACCCATATATATATATATATATATATATATATATATATATATATATATATATATATATATATATATATATATATATATATATATATATATATATATATATATATATATATATATATATATATATAATTTATTTATTTCCTTTGGATGAATCCCTAGCTGATGTTCAAATCTCGTCACAGCGATGACCGATTAGGGGAGGTCTTTAAATCCGTGTGTAGCAAGGCCATTTGCAGGTGATTCATTCCCTTGCTGCATCTTTAGTAGGGATGTATTCGAATCAAATTGTGTGAAATCGAATCCAGATAACACTATTTAACATGTTTAGATTTGAATCTGAATATGGATATGGATATTATCGAATACGAATACAAAATGGGTATCTTCAATTTGGCTTCGCATTGGGATATTTACTTGACTTTGAAGATAACATCTAGATTTGCTTATTGTATAGTAGAATAAAACCAATATTCAAAATATGTCTATATAACACCTATAGATACAAGACAACTACTATATATTACGAAGTAATAGATATTTCAATAATCAAGTAAATAAATTTTTTTAATAAAACTATAGGTAATATTTATTCATCTACAAATAAATTTAAACAGAAAAAGGTAAATATACTAATATATTAAAGTACTTTAAATTAATATGATTAGTCATATTAAAGTTAACTAAACTTAACCTTTATATATCATTAATTATAATATTAAAATTATCATAAAATATATTTTTAGTAGTTTTAGATTATCACAAATATATGCTTCAAAATTACCATGAATTAAACTTAACTTTTATGAATAAGCCATTTAGCCATAGAGATAATTTTTAAGTAGTTCAAATGATGCATATTATCTGCTATATTAAATTAAATATCATTTACATTATTAATTAGTCATAAATTTAAGTTTTAGATGCATTTTATTCTTCGTGGATACGAATAATGTCAAATATTTCACTTTTTAATACGAATCTAGAATCAGATAGAGAAGAATTATAAAGTATATTTGAATACATCCATTTAGCATCTATTTTAAAATCAAATACGAATACAAATACGGATATCCATATTAACACTAAAACGAATACGAAAGATCTTTCAGATTTTTAGACATCCGGATTCATCCCCAAACTTTAGTGCAACGAACAAGCTTTTACATGCAGTGAGTGATCAAGAAAGAAGATGGCCAAAAATCACTTCACTACGGTTTGCTCTTTTTGGGTCATTTTGTCTCAACTTTCCTTTCCATTATATTGCCTATTCTTTTGTTAATAAATATCGTGTCTCTTTCAAAAGAAAAAGAAAAAGAAAAGGCATTGAGGGATTTAACCACACCGATTTTTTTCCTTTTTCCAAAAGAGTTGATGTTAGAGTCAACCCAAATAAACCCTTATCATCCTGCATTGTTTATATACATCTTTAGTGCCAAAACTATACCTATTCCTATTAAAAAGAGAGAACTTCCTCCGAATTTTGGTCCATCACAATTCCTCCTAGTCTGTCTATCACTCCACTCCCCCTTGAGCATAAGAGCCTTGGCCGGTTTTATTAAGAGTAGTAGCATGTGACGAATTAAAGATAATAAGAATGTAATTGATTTAGTTTCGAGGTCCATGACCCGAACTCACAGTCCATGCTCATACAAGTGAGAATACAAATAAGTTCGATTCCAAGATGCATTCGAACAAATGTCACAAGTTATATGGTCCGTTGTAACACATGAATATGTTTGCTATAATCACTGTGAACGAGAAAAGGGTTAGAGAGTAGTCGGACATCATAATTACATGAAACATTATGTGTCTTAATTAAGAAGGTACCATTATTATACATAAACCAACGTTGTAGACATATACAAGGAGGGACTATGGGCCTATGGCTATGTCACTAAACGAATAGATACCGAAACTCTGAAAGTTAGACTACTCCGAATGGATAAATTAAACCTCTGCGCAGCCCCAAGCAAAGAACCACATACAACAGATGTGGCATCATCTGTTGAATTTGAAACATCCACGCCCTCGGCTCTATTATCCCCACGTAACCTTGCTATATATCTTTCACTTACATATATAGGAGTTTTTTTAATGCCAAAAGCTAATAGCACCATCCCAGGACAACAAAAAGTTTGGCCCAACGCTGATACGAGGGACTGTTGAGGCCGTTTTCAACTGTAGGCACGCACACGGCTTAGCAACGCCAGCGCTTTCCGACACAACATGGCCGGAAGCGATAGATTTCGAGTTCGTCGTGTTGCACCTGCCCACGTAAACGAATCGACGCCCCAGCTTTTTCCAACTGAGCAGCTGACACCCACCCTTATCTGCGGAGCCGAGCGAGACGCGGCCGGCCCCGTATCTGCATGGAACGTGAAGCCGTGGTTGAGCCAGCAGGTACACTACTCGCGGTGCTGCTCGCCGTCGCCGGCCAGGGTGGTCCATGGACAAGGAAGGAAACGAGAACAGCGAGAGATAGACGCTACCATGTGTGGAAGATCCGACTGACAACTGTCCGAGGCCGATCGAGGCGTCGACGACGTAGCTAGCTAGTCGTCGCTAGATAGATATGATACTCTGTGTGTTGCGCACGGCGTCTCTTTCAGTCTGGGTGTTGTCTGCGCCAGGAGATGGCTCTAATAATCCTCCATCCAAGGCATGTTTTGTTTGTATCTACCACTAGTCAGTGCGACTACGGAGCAGTGGCCAACCGGGAAACGTAAGAGTGCCATATGCGTTGAACGGCTCCGTTCGTGGCGTCGTCCTGCAGACTGCAGTCTTTGCATAAGTACGCCGCCGCTTCAATTTGTTCCTGTACAAGATAAGCACGCATGTTTCGATGAGGGTAAAGGGACGAAGACGCACGAGTAGATATTTCAGAATCTGCCTGCCTGGATTTGTGGATATGTCCGTTCTTTCTCAATTTTACGTAATCATAATCACTCCATTTTGTTCGATGCTATAAAAACTTGCCACACTTGGAGGTAAACAGATTTCCAAGGTGTATGTGCGTTTTGTTTGGCTATCGTCGTAGCTGCCGTTGAAATCATGTACTCGATGCGATAGTTCATTTCATTTCTTTGAATTCGTAGATGCTGATATATTTTTGCAAATTTGATCGAAGTAGATAATTTTAATTTAGGACAAAACTACTAGTTGGTTTTTTATAAAGAAAAAAAAAGAAAATTCTTCGGGTTCTCTCTTCAGGAGACATGCATATAAACACATCTGATTACTCATATAATTAATATGTCTTGGTTATTATAGTACCTGCTGACATGACCTATGGAAGATACCTAGTAGCCGGATCGCCGGAAGAGATGACGAGGCCACTGGCTTTGGCGGTGGAACCGGCGTCGTTTTCAGACTCAGAGGCCTGCGTTTGCTCTTCCGTCACGCTGCGCCGTGCCCGTGCCGCTCGGATTGGATCGCATGCTTCCGATCAAAGTTTCGTCGTCGATATTGTCAGAGCATCCCTCAGACCTGGGTCCGGGGCGGGCAGGCACGGCATGATTGCACGTAGCGGCGAGAGCAATCGATGGGTTTGGGGGTTTGATTTGATGCGGGTTGAGATCAGTCGGCCTCGCGGGTCGAGTCACGCACCAACTGATTGGTACGACCAAGCCCGCGTGCCGGCGTGGCTGCGACGGGGGCCTCGGTTTTGTTCTTACGTATGGCTAAAATTATTGGTGTCATATTAAATGTGTATTAAATGCGTTGGAGGGACGTCGGGAGGGGTTTTGATAATAATAAAAAAATAAATTGTAGAACTCGTTAGGAAACAACGAGACGAATCTAATGATACTAATTAATCCGTTATTAGCACATGTTGGTTACTGTAGCATTTAAGGCTTTTCAGGGACTAATTAGGCTTAAAAGATTCGTCTCGTGATTTCTCTGAGAACTGTATAATTAGTTTTTTTCGTCTACGTTTAGTACTCTATGCATGTGTCCAAACATTGGATGTGGGAACTAAAGGAGGATATATACTGCCCAGGATCGCGCGACCTAACGGCGCCCAGGAAAAGGAGATTCGTTTCCATGGATGGATGGATGCCCCGACATGTGATCGCCCAAGTACCCCTTTTTTTTTTTAAAAAAACAAGTACTCGTGTTTATAATTTATTTATTTAGATGACAGGAGATGAGCATGTCTAAGAGACTATCCCCGGGTGGCATCAGGAGAAAACACTTCAAATCCGTTATGCAGGGTGTGCTGGATAGAGAACAGAGTATACTGTAGATTTTTTTTTCTTCGAAAGATCCGTTTTGCCTGTTTCATTGATAAGAGAAGAGCAATTTTATGTACAAGGACAGCCAAACTTGGTGCCAAGCACCACGAAAGGCGAAGCCCACCCACACAGACACGAAAGAGTGCACACTACCGCGAGTCATCGTTGCCGAACATGGTTGCAAAGCAACCAGTCGCTTCGACTTCCCATGGCAGCTCACAGACGACCCAACTAAGATGTAATACTGACAACCCGAAGCAGAAGGCCGAGGCGGTTATCGTTGCCAAGCTCAAGCACACCATGAAGAGCAGCTACGACTTCCACCCACAACCACACACTCCGCCCGCGGCGATTGCCATGCATCCGAAGCAAACCCAGCCATCGAAGAAGGGGTAGACCGGGCGCCGAGAAGTGGATGGCATTCACCACAGGAGACATCGCGACCGAGTCGAATTCCACCGCGATGCCTTCAGGAAGGGTACGACGTCGAATGCGCCGCCATCTTTCGTCTAGGAATGGACCGGGTTTTCACCCGTGGAAGACACTGTTGGGGCCACGATGCCCACAATAGGGAAGCAACGCCCACAAGGCGTCGCCATCGCTACGCTTTCACCCAAGGTACCCCCAGCATAGACATCGGCTAAGATGTCGGACCCCAGCTTGTCCCACAGTCATCACTGCCAGCCATCCCGCAGAAGCCTCGCCGAAGGGGCATCGACGCGCCGGCTGCTCGAGCAGCCGCATAGCTACACCGGCAACCCCAGCCAACCAAACAACATGCCAAAGACCGGCCACACTCTGCCGTGCGCGTCCCCCGGCCACACACCGAAGTGGTCGCCGGCTGCCGTAGCCGGCAGAAGCATCCGCCGTCGACACTGCCGACCTCCGCCAACCACCATCAGTCGCACCCTCCATCACGGGTGCCGCCCCCTACCCAGGGACACAGGATCTAGCCTACAGGGCACCAGACCCGGTTTCCCCCGCTGACGCCGACGCCGACACCATGGAACCATGGTCGAGGGGGAAAAGGAGGATGCGGAGGAGGAAAGCCCTCGCCACCGCTCGACGCCTGCACCAACACTAGCTGACGCCGCCGCAGCTACGGCAGGTGGCCCCGTCGAGCCCCACACGGCTCGCATGAGCACGCGCCCTGCCGGCCCGTTGCCGCGCACATCACCACCACAGCCGAGCGCAAGGAAGAGGAAGGGCCTATCCCTGGCACCCCAGGTCGACACAGCCGCACTGCGCTTGTCCTGAGCGCTGAGCTGACGTCCAGAGCAGAAGCCTCAGCCGCCATCACCCAGCGCCCTTGCTCCGCCTGGATCTGGGCCCTGCCTCGCCAGATCCGGACGTCGAGGCGAGCAGGCAGTCCCAGACCGCCGGCGCTGCCGCAGGCTCCACGCCATGCCCTAGGACACCACGAGCTCGCCTAACGCCCGACCCCCCATGGATCCGGGCCCTGCCTCGCTAGACCCGGGCGCCGAGGCGAGCAGGCAACCCCGAACCGCCGGCGCCGCCGCCCGCGCCACGCAGCGCCCTAGGACGCCACAAGCTCGTCCTCAACCACCGCACCCACCGCCGCGAAGAAGGGCCCTGCCGCTGCCCTCATGGCCTACTCCGGCGGCGGTGCAACAGGAGGGAGGGAGGATGGGGAGCAGCGGCACGGGTTCGAGTCGCCTCCCGTGTCGCTCGCATGGGAGCGACACGGGGGCCTTCTTCTGTAGTGACTTGTGGCCTTCCGTAGTATACTATAGATTTGCTTGGTCGTCCTTTACTTACTAAAACAAATGTAAAAAGGAAAAAACAACTGCCGCTTCATTTTTGTTGTCGCTTACTATGTTTCTAGGGTGCTATATCTATGTGTTTGATATAGAGGCCCAGGGTGGCCCTGCGCCCTCCAATTGCAGGACAACTTGTTTGATTCATTTGGCCCAGCTAGCGGCCTGACTCCCACCGTGCAAATCCCCCCTCTCCTACACCTAGGAAAATGCCCCTAGGGTTCATTTCTCCTGAGCTAGGCTCTCTCCGTCCTCACGCGGGCGATTTCGGGGCGGTGGCGACGACAGCTCGCACAGGAACCATGAAAGTTTCTCCCGCGCTCCTCCTCGATGAAATCCACTGTCTTTATAAGCTGCCCTCCTCTCTCGCTGCCTTTTTCTCCTTCCTCTCGCTCCATCGTCCCCATCTCTCCCCACTGTGTTTGCGTTGAGTGACTGGTGGTGTTGCTGTGGTGGTGGTGCGGCGCGACGGTCTTCTTTCTCTTCGGGCTTCGTCTCCGTTCAACCGGTTGGGGTCTGCTTGGCCACGGCGCTACTGCGCCTCCTGTCGGGCTCCGTGGATGCGGTTGTCTTCCTTCTTCGTCTTCTTCATCTTGTGGTGGTGCGGCTGGTCTCAGTGGGGGTCAATCTGCTTCGTCCCGTACTAGATTTGCTACTTCTTCCCCGGTGGCTCTTCTTCTGCTCCGTCTTGCGCTTCTTCAGTCATCATCGACTCCCCCGAGGTGAAATCCACCCCTAATCCCCTTTGCTTTGATTCTAGGGTTTCATCTTGCCCTTTTTTGGTTTCGATTTATGTCTGTGAAATGATATTTTGGGTCCATGATGCTGGTCTAGTTGCTATGAATGGTGATTTCGAGCACCTACACATGTATGCTTCATTGTTGGTACTTTCATATGGTTGATGATGAATTTGTCCATTGCACTAGAGGCATTTTTGTTTATGTAGCCATGCTATTTTAGTTTGTAGCTGCTTTAAGTGTTTGCTGAATTGTTAGTACTTTGATATGGTCGATGATGAATCTGTCTAATGCACTAGAGGCATTTTTGTTATGCAGACGTGCTACTGTATCTTGCTGTGAATGATTGCACTTTCATGTGAGGCCAGCTAGGGTCTACTAGAACTGAGTTGTATCTTTAAATGTTGAATGCATGTAGATGAATCCAACTGCATAGCTTGAGATGATGGTCAGGCAAGCAGCTGCCATGGTTGTGGTTATGCTAACTTTTTTGGTCACTAGACTTAGAAGAATTAGGGCCCAACTTGAGCATGTACCTTATGGTCCTAGATCTTTAGGCCAGCAGCATAGGCTAGGAACCCTCCAAATGATATTTAACAGCAATGATGCTGAGTGTCTGGCTATGTTGCATGTGACCAGAGCTCCTTTTTTGCTCTATGCAACCTTTTTAGAGGTAGAGGCCTTGTTCCAGAAACCAATGGGTGTTCTATTGAGGAGCAGGTTGCAATGTTCCTCCGTGTGGTTGGTCACAACCCAAGGTTCAAGGTAGTTCACCAGTTATTTAGGAGGTCCATTGAGACAGTTAGTAGAGTCTTCCACCAAGTTCCTTATGCTGCTAGTGAGCTTAGGACTAAAATGATCAAGCCTCCTATCACTGGCACACATCCAAAAATCATGGGTAGCTAGAGATGGTACCCCTATATGCAGGTACTTGTTAATCTTGTTTATCTGCCTTAGGTTTAACCAATTGTACATGTATGCACTTATCCAATATCCTAAATATTTTAGGACTGTGTTGATGCCATTGATGGCACACATGTGTTGGCAAGGGTGCCTAGACACATGCAACAGGCTTTAAGGGGTAGGAAACACAACCCCACACAAAATGTGATGGATGTTGTGGACTTTGATCTCAAGTTCACTTATGTCCTAGCTAGCTAGGAGGTCTCTACCCATGATGCACTTATTCTTGCTGATGCAATTGACAGGAATGATGGGTTCATAGTTTCTGAAGGTAACTAAATTCATTAGTCCATACACCGTTGTCCTTCAACTTGCCACACACCTTTACTGTAGTATATGTTTTGGTCCACTTGTAGGAAAGTTTTACCTGGTAGATGCTGGCTATGCTTGCCGCACTGGTTTCCTCCCTCTCTATAGGGGGTGAGGTACCACTTGTCTGAATATGGGAGCCACAATTATCCTACAATGCCAGGGAACTATTCAAACTAAGGCATTCATCCCTTAGGGGTGACAGTGGAGAGAGCTTTTGGTGCACTCAAGAATAGATTTCGTATCCTAGACAACAAATTATTCCACACATACAAGACATAAGTGAAGCTTGTACTGGCCTATTGCATTGTCCATAATTGGATCATTAGGTTTGACATTAATGAAGTAGTCCCAAAAGGGGAGGGCTTCATAGGCAGCTAGACTGAGGCTGATGAAACCCAGCCTGTGGGAGACATGTTGTCTCAAGACTCCACTGTCAATATCTAATAGGAGGGATGGCATTTTCAATGCCATGTGGGCTGGTAGGGGTCTGCTAGGATTTGATTGATGCTTTCCATTCATGTATGATTTCAGTTTGTAGACCCTAGATATGGAACTCATGTGGTGTACTGATCATGTGTAATAACTAATGGACATGACTGAGACCAACCTGCTATTATTTTTATGATGATTCTGTTATCATGGACATGACTGAGACCAACTTGGTGTAAATCTTTTATATGTTGTTCATCTTTTATGTCTTGTTCATCTTCTACCTGTTGTTCATCTTCTATCTATTGTTGATACTTGGCTTCATGTCATGGATGGTGACCTTATTATGATGGTTGGGTTTGTGCTAGCTACTGACATGGTTGTTGTGGTTGGTGTTGGGCCAGCTGGTGCTGGTCTAGCTAGGCCTGTTGCTGCACCTGAGGTGGTTGATGTGGGGGCTGATGCCCCTGAGACCTACCCAAGGGGTACTTGTGGTGCTAGGCCCCCCATGTGGTGGAATAACAACACCTCTGGATTTGTTCGTAGGAGGATGTGCCAGATAGTGTCTGATGGCAGTAGGAGTGACAAGTGCTTCAAGGATAAGGATGTCAACTGTGTGGCAAAGGCTCTTAAGGAGTACAGTGGTGAAGTTGTAAGCTCTACTCAAGTGTACAATCACTTGAGGAAGTGGAGGTAGAAGTGGGCTAGGGTGTGCAAGTTGAAGGACCTTAGTGGTCACCCTGGGCATTTGGTATTTACCAAATCGATCGGTACCGTTCTTTGGTTCCTACGTAAATTCAGTTCCTAAAAAACAAGTACTGATCGGTTCCTTCAAGAAAAGAGTACCGAGTAATTTCGGTTTCGGTAACTTCGGTTCGGTTTTGGTACTTACTAAAAATACCAAATAGGCATGTAGCAGCACGTCAAGTCTCACTCAGATCTTTCGTCCTCAGTGGGCGAAGCCGTGGACATGGCCCACTGGCGCTGACTCGGGCCTTGGAGGCTAGGAGGGCGTCGTCGTCGCCGACGTGCTGTTGTCCAACAAGCTGATCTTCATCTTGGCAGGGCAGTCCAACATGGCCGGGCATGGCGGGGTGGTGGCGAATCGCTAGGAGCCTAGGACGGCGTGGTGCCGAGGGACTACGCGTCGTCCGCCGTGGTGCTCCGCCTCTTGCCCGACCTACGGTGGGAGGAGGCGCGGGAGCCGCTGCACGCCGGCATCGACGCCGACCACCATGTCTTGTCTTGTGATGTAGTTACTGTGAAAAATAGTTTTGGTGCTATGTTTTGTGTATGCAAATGGAGTTATGATTTTATGTGTATTAAATGCTGAATTCTTGTAAAATTGGTAGGGCCAAAAATATGAATAACATGCACAGGTAAAACTTTTTCTATAGTGTTCCTATGATATGTAGATATGAGAAAAATATAAAATCTGTTGTTTGATACTTTTCATAGTACAAAGTATTTTCATGTGCCATTTTGCCTTGTTGTTTGTCATTTTTGTGTAGGCTAAAATACTTATCCTTTTGATCAGAAAATTTTATGTAGACTTCAGTAGGCATGGTGAAGCTACTGTAATTTTCTCAAATTTTTATGAATTCAGAAAATATATGTTGATGTTCTAGCCTTTGTTTAAATTAGAATTAATTTAAATTCATTAATGCATGTTTAGTTGAATATGTTGTTTTAGTGTATCTTTGAAGCACTAATAATCTGCTGGTATGTCTTGGTATGTTTAGTTGCACTTGTGATATGTGTACTAGTGTATGCAAATACATGCTTTTATGTAAGTGCATGTGTGTTGTTTAATGTAAAAGTTAATTAAATAACTAGAGATGAGATTTACACCTACTCAGTTAAACTTAAGTAAATTTGTTCATCCATATGCAAGCATTCATGATCATCACCTACCATTCCATACCAATTGCATTTCTCGTATTCATGTATACATATGCACCATATAGGATCGCAGGAGGAGACCCCGGTAGAGGTGCCCGAAGAGCAGGAGGTGCCAGCACCGGAGGTGCAGGGAGACGAGGAGGCAGACCTAGAGCTTTAGGAGTGGCCTGACCACCAACCTAGTTCTTTCAAGAGAGGCAAGCCCTGGAGAATCTCTGTCGGTGTTTGACCACCGATAGCCTGCCACGGGGGTACCCGGGGCAGTTGTTCGGGCTTTGGCGCATGCTAGAACTCAACGATGAATGCAGAGATAGTCGATTTATACTGGTTTGGGCCCTCGATCATGATCGAGTAATAACCTTATGTCCAGTCGGCGTTAACCTTTGCGTTGGATTGATTGTGTTATCTTATCTCTTGTTATAGGGGTGCCCACACCCTCTCTTTATATCGATAGAGAAGGCGGTGCTACGGTTACAATCCTAGTCAGATCCAAAGAAGGTGTCCTAAAATAGATACAGAAGTTACTTTTTATAGGAATCCGGCTAGTCTGGCCTATTCTACTCGGATTCGGTGTAGTGGATGCTATACCTCTCCTTGCTCTAGTTTGTGGGCCAGGCCAGGGCCCACGACTTGTAGTCACATCATTGGGGAACCTTGTGGGTCCTGCATTGACAAGCCCCCAAGCATTTTATGGTTGAACTCGAAGACTTTCTTTGTTCCAGGTTCTTTCGACGTGAAGCCTTGAAGTGGTCCTGTCTTGAAGAATTCTTCCAAGTGACGTGCGATTTTTCGAAGAAAAAGTGCAAGTGTAGCCTCCGAGCCTCTTGCTATTTGGAATAAAAAGTTAGAGGGTCTAGAATTTTGGTTGTTGAAAAAACTGAAAATCACTTCTCAGGATATGTACCCTGTAGCCCCCGAGCATCTTTCCGAGTTCTTTTCGATCGTTAAGAACTCGGACAGAGGGTCTTTTATCGTCTTCTTAGGTAGCCAGCTTTATATCCGAGGTTCTTGGTGGTTAGCAGTTGGATTGAATTCTCTGTAATCATGAGGTGTACAGTGTTGGCATATTCTTTTGAATATGCTTGTCCTTGAATACTGTTCCTTCATGCGCATGTCCTCTTCTTACTGCTTTCTGTCTTTTCACTAAGACCTTTGTCAGGCTTGTTCTGTTGGTGCTCCCAGTCTATGTACGTCGCTCTTTGGCCTATAAATACCCCCTGGTGTGGTGCTTCAATTCATCAAGTGGTATTGTATACTCCAAAGCCTCCATAGCCATGAATATGATAGTTTGTGAAGTAGAGCAGCCCCCGGGCGTGAGTTGTGAGTCTTGCAAGTTTTATAGTAGATGAAAGAAGTCTTGTGATTGAGATTAGAGGTAGACTAATCTCGCGGCAGCATTGTACCAGATAGTACATGGTGGCAGGTGGAAGAAGTCTTGTGATGTGGGATGTGTTCCATCATCCAGTAGCTTCGAGCTGATCCTTCCACACTACCTTGCGACTGTCCAGTGCAGATCAGCGTTTGATCCAGGATCACATCGGGCTTGGGTAGACTAATGTCTGTGAGCCTCGCCTGGTCTGAGTTGTCCCACTGTGCTGCTGATATCCGTCTTGGATGCACTATATTCTTCCTTTGAAGAAAATAGTGTATCCGATTTGGTTGTTTTCTGTCGTGTTGTGACTAGGAGCACGTAGTCATTTCCAGAGTCGAGTTCTATCTGGGCTCTTTGTGGCTACCTTGCTCGTCGTAGTACCGAGTTCGTTGGGTCTTGTAAGATCTGTAACCTTATGGCATTTGATGATATTTGTAATAAAAAATCTTTCTTTCTCAGTTGTTGTCTCCTTTTTTATTGTCTGAGTGCTTTTGAGTACCATCCGGGTTGTTTCTGAAATATCTGGGTTCTCTGGAGGCGTATTGTAACGTCTTCTATGAATCTTGTGGAGAGCGAGTTCTTTTTGAGTTGTGCAATTCGTAACAATTCGGCAACGGAGCAATGTGAATGGATAAGTCTGAAATCTGCCCGTTCCACTGTACCGTTATAAAAAGTTGTGTCGTCCATCATTTCGGCCGTGTTAGTTATGGCAAGAAACAGACCATTGTGTTTTCATGCCGCGTTAAGTGGGCCTGATGGGCTGTGTTTTTACCGTTGTAAATCTATTTAAGGGCCCTCCTTCTTCTTCTTTCTTACTCTGTCCTTGCCTTTTAGCATTCGGCCTTTGCTAAACCCTAACCTATAGAGTTCCACCACCGTCGAACTTTTGCCATCGACCTCAGATCCTCACCATTGTATAGGCAAGAAGTCATTGAGCAAGTCAAAGGAGGTCTTGGTGGACGAGGAGGCGTCGCTCTTGGTCATCGAGAATCGGGAATTTGTCGCCATGAGGGCTGCAGAGAAGCTCTGGCCGGTTTCGACTACAATGGAGGATCAGTTGCTTGATTTGGTCAGCGACGGCCTAATCCAGGAGAAGGATTTTACTAATTGGAAGCTCCCAGGCCAGCATCAGGTTCCTACTCTTGGTCCTGGTGAGATCGTCCTGTTTATCTCTTTCGTTCGAGCTGGCCTCTACTTGCCTGCTCCTGCTTTTCTTCATCGTTTCCTTCATTCTTTCGGCATTTCTCTGAACCACTTGACTCCGAACGTTGTCCTTCATCTGTTAGTTTTCATCCATCTCTGTGAAGCTTTTATTGGCATCGTTCCTTCAATCTCTCTATTTCATTTCTTTTTTCATTTGAAGCCACATTCTCGGAGTGACAGTACTTCTCCGTTGGGTGGTTGTGGCATCCAATTCCGTCAGGGGAAGAAAGCCCTCTTTTTTTTATTATGATCTTGTTGATTCTATTCGGGACTAACGTTTCAAGTGGTTTTATGTTGTGAACATGATTCCTCCCTTTACTGTTCATTTTGGTTCTAGTCCCTCGGTTAATGATCGTTGGGAGAAGAACCCCTTGATAAGCGATGAGCTCCAGGCCATCAAGCCACTTCTTGAGAGAATCCAGACTCTAAAGCAGCAAGGTATGACCGGTTTTGGGATCATTGTCAGCTACATGCGTCGCCGAGTTCAACCCCTAAAGGAGAGGGAGCATCTCAGCTTTGAGTATTCTGGGGTTGAGAACCCATCTCGGATGGTTCCTGCCCTTGAGTTGACTGAAGAAGAGGTACAAGAGTGCTTGAGGAAGGTTCTGAAGGGGGTGACCATTGTCCCGCACGCAGTTCCCGAATATTGTGGAGATAATCCGTGCCCTGCTATGAGTTGTTTTACTTTTGTGAGTACTTTTCTTTATATATCTTTTGTTGTTAGTACTTTCTGTCTTCAATTTTCTGCTTATTCCTTCTCCTTTGGTCATCTTGTAGGAATTGGGTGTAACTTTGTTGATCCGATTTCTACTGATGATAACCTAGCCGGGGAGGAGGCCGGAGCAAGTCTAGCCATAGCGGCTCCGGCTAGTAAGTCTCTAGTATTCATAGTTCTTCCTAGTGCTTCTTGCAACGAACCAGTCCAATATGTTGAATATGTGCCACGCCTAGTTCCTCGAGCTCCTCGTTCCATCAATAAGAGGGCGCAAGCAGATGATGCTTTTGCCAGCGCGTCTGCCACCAAGAAGCCTCATTAACCGGGTACTCTTCTAGGTACTCAAGTTGTACGTAGCATGCTCCTAGGTGAGCATATCAGTTTGTTTTATCCCCTTTGTTGTTTGTTTGCATGTATAACCGAGTACTTTCTCTTTTCTCAGATGGTACTGTGGTTGAGTTGCTTAAGGGCGAGGATGATGAGGATGATGATGTGGCCCTTGTCACTCGCCGGTGAGTTGTCATTGTATTTTTGTTTTCTTGTTGTTATTCTTGATCACTGCTTTTGACTTGTCCTTGTCCTTTTACAGCAAGCGGTCGTCGAGCCTGAGTTCTTCTGGAGCTCAGGTGTCAATCACGCCATCCCTGGTGCGGGGTGGTGATGATGTCTTTTCTACCGCCATGCCTCCGCCGAAACCTTCAGCTCGGCTTGGGGGTTTTAATTTGAAGAAGAAGATGGCCAAGTAATTGAATCCTGGTTAGGTTGTTTACTTCTGTTTTCCCTTTTCCTGTATCATATTGAGGTTGTCCATCGTGTTGCAGGTCTTCACCCTCACCTTTCCTCAACCCTCGATCGGCTTCTTCTCAGTCCGATGGTGCAGCCGTGCGTACTGAGTCTCAGGACTCGGAACGCATGGTCAGCGAGGCGACTGTGAGGGAGACAGTGGCCCCTGATGATCATGCTGCCACAGAGTCACCAACTCCTGAGATAATGGTGACCGTGGTGGTAGGTCTATCTAAGGAGGTAGTCGGGGCTTCTGCTGCCCACGTTGCAGTCTTGGTCTTATCGTCTTCGCATCAGTCAGTTTCTCCTCATGTTGCTCTTAGTACTAGTAGTCAACGTCTAGATGATGATGTGTTGCGGGAATTTGACGCCACCCGTCGCTTGTCGGAGCTAACTACGGACTAGGGAATTCTAACGGGTGGTGCTGCTTCTTTTGGAGAAAAACTCTAGGTAAGTTTTCCTTAAGTTATTATTTTGCTGGGCCTCTTGGGTTCTTACGCCTTGTCTCTCTTTCCCTTCATCCTGTTTGATCAGTCTTTCTCTCGAGACCATGTCAACTTCTTTTTCTCGACTAAGATTGAGAAAAAGTTGTCCTCCGAAATTAGTGCTCTGAAGATGGAGCTAGACCTCTGCCGAGCTGAGATGGAGGTTGAGCATCAGATGCACCAGAGGGAGAAAAAAGCTCTCCATGCTCAGGTTATTGAGGTAGAGGAGCGAGGGATGTTGCAGTCTAGGAGGCTTTGAAGAAGGTGGAGGCTATGAAGAAAGAGTGTGATGGTATTTCGAGTTCTTTTATACTTTGTTCCCTCTTTTTTCTTATTTTTTGCTCCTTATTTGCCTAAATTTATTTTATTGTCTTGATCAGCCCTTCGAAAAGATAAGCAGACGTTCTTGACTGATGTTGAAGATATAAAGATATTGGTTCGGTCTAATCATAATAGGGCCGAGGAGGTAAAGGCGCGTGTTAAAGAAGAGCTCGCTCGTGCCCAGTTGATTAGACTTGGTGCTGACCGGGATCTTGTGCAGGGGATGAAAACCATTGAGGATTTGTCCAAGAAGCTGGCGACATCTGACCAACGGTTTGTGACTTTGTGAAAATCTTTCAAGACTGTTGCAAAGCTTCTTTGGACTTCTGAAGATGATGGGAGGACCTAGGGCGAGTTCATCCCGCTGATTCCTGAGTGCCTTCAGAGCTTCGTGAAGGATGGGGTCCGGGCGTGTGTCAAGAACGTTTTGGCTCATATCCGTGTTTTTGCTCCGTCAGTCCCTCTAGAAAAACATAGGGAGGACACCGATGATGACAACTACCTGGAGTCCATCGAGAACGCTGAGTCTAAGGTTGAAGACCTGGCCAACTTCATCACTGAGAAGCTTGATATTCATCTCCCTCTTCTGATGACGAAGCTGACGGTTAGGTTCTATAGTATCTGGGCACATCTCTCTTCTTTGTAAAGATATACTTTGTATTATGCCTTGTAAAGGAATTCTAGTTCTTTGAATACATCCTTACTATTTTGCTTAAATCATTCGAGTGAATCTTTCCAAGTTGTTTTCCTAGACTTTTGTATTTTTCTTTAAATATGTGCTAGATATAAACCTTAGACTTTGTAGGCGTATCCAGGTTCCTTTGAGTTGTGTCTCTCCAACTGGTCTTGCTCTTTGTTTTTTATATCTTCATGAGTCTTATCGAGCATCGATGCTGGATAAGTTGGGTTGTTTTGTCTGGTGTGGAACAACTTCAGGATAGGGTGAGCGCTATCTAGCTTTCATCCAGGTCATGAGAACAACCTAGGATAGGTCGAGTATTCTCTTTTCAGCCTTCTTACTCTTATCCAAGCCTAAAAAGACTTGGGACAAGGTGAGCTCAAGCATTTTTCAGCTCTTTTGCTCTTGATTTGTGAATTGCGAGATCAAATGTCTTTTTAGCTCTTTTGCTCTCATCCGATTATGAAAATAACTCAAGATCAGGCGAGCACCTCTGGCTCTCATTCAGGCTGTGAAAACAACTCAGGATAGGTTTGAGTGTCAGCTTGTCTGCCTTACTCTCATTCAAGCCTGAAAAGACTTGGGATTGCGAGCTCAAGTATCTTTTCAGCTCTTTTGCTCTCATTTGGTTGTGAAAACAATTTGGGATCAGGCGAGCACCTCTGGCTCTTATCTAGGCTATGAAAACAACCTAGGATAGGTTTGAGTGTCAGCTTGTCTGCCTTACTCTCATCCAAGCCTAAAAAGACTTGGGATTACAAACTCAAGCATCTTTTTAGCTCCTTTGCTCTCATCCGGTTGTGAAAATAACTCAGGATTAGGCGAGCACCTCTGGCTCTCATCCAGTCTATGAAAACAACCTAGGATAGGTTTGAGTGTCAGCTTATCAGCCTTACTCTCATCCAAGCCTGAAAAGACTTGGGATTACGAGCTCAAGCATCTCTTCAGCTCTTCTGCTCTCATCTGATTGTGAAAACAACTCGGGATCGGGCGAGCACCTCTGGCTCTCATCCAGGTTATGAAAACAACTTAGGATAGGTTCGAGTGTCAGCTTATCAACCTTAATCTCATCCAAGCCTAAAAAGACTTGGGATTGCGAGCTAAAGCATCTTTTAGCTCTTTTGCTCTTATTTGGTTGTGAAAACAACTCGCGATAGATCATAATAAGACAAATATTGATGAGGAATATCATCTTCATTTCATTGGTCATGAATCCTAATTATACATCGCTTTGTTGCTATATAAATTTTGTCTTGAGTTCTTCAAGCGTAGAATCTTCTTAGCTGGCTGATATGCCACGTATTTCTTACTTCTACTCCATCTTTAGTCATTAACTTGTATGTGCCTGGTCCAGAGACTTTTGCAATAATAAAAGGACCTTCCCATGGGCTGAGTAGTTTATAGCATTCGTCAGTTTTTTGTATTCTTTGTAGTACTAGGTCTCCGACTTGTACTAAGCGTTGTTTAGTACTTTTGTTGTAGTGGCACCATAGACCTTGGAGGTATCGAGCTGACTGAAGAGTAGCGTTTACCCTTACTTCTTCTGCACTGTCAAGTTCTAATCTTTAGGTGTGTTCTGCTTCTCCCTCTTATATTGCATGATTTTTGGGGATGTCCAGATCAAATCTGCTGGTAGCATGGCTTCTGATCCATATACTAGAAAGAAAGATGAGTATCCAGTTGCTCTGCTTACTTGAGTGTGTAGCCCCCATACTACTTTGGGTAATTACTCAATCTATTTGGAGCCGTAATCTTCTAGTTCTTCATATAATCTTGGTTTCAATCCAGCTAGTATAAGTCCATTGGCTCTTTCTACTTGTCTGTTGGCTTCAGAGTGTGCAACTGACGCATAATCTATACTGATGTCATAGTCTTGTGCCCAATTTCTGAACTCAATAGGTGTAAAAGGGGAACCCAAATCTGTAATGACACGGTTGGGTATCCTGAAGCGATGCATCATGTCTTGGATGAACTTGACTGCTTTTGCTGCGTTATATTTTATGAGCGGCTTATACTTGATCCACTTGGTGAATTTTTTGATTGCGATGAAGATGTATGTAACACCCCTGGTGTTACGAGCATACTTAGCCATGAGGTTAGGGCCAGAGAGAATTACCTAAACGAGTTCCTCGATTTTTTAGGATTGTAAAACTCGCATGATATGACGAACTAATTTTATGCGACTCACTTGGTGGTTGAGAGGAATCAAATAAAAATCTAAGTTAAGTTATTTAGTGCGTAAACGTGTTAAAGAGAAATCCTAATAATAAAAATAGAATAAGTCATTTTAACCATTTAGCGCAAAAACAAATTCTATAACACGTGTGATATGACTCATGATTAAAAGGTATCCCTTTTGGGCGAATTATAGCATGCAAAATGATAAATAATATCTACATATTTTGTTTCTATGAGTTAGTATGAAATGTGGACTATGGCATGCTAGGTTAGTTAGTTGGAATCGGCAAGGTTTATACCTCTTAAAAAAATTAGGGCAAAAGTGCTTAGGGCTGTAGGTTCTAGCTGCGGTCTTGATCGTTGCTTAGTATGGAAAAGTAGTAGACAATGCTATTTTGAAATGCAATTTCTAACAAAAATGATTAAATGCTAGCGTCATGTTTTTATACTGTTGGTTGCTTGTAGGAGGATACTTGAGCTGGGCCTAAGTCATAGTGGTGTCGCATGTCATGTTGTCCAGTAAAAATTTGCTTAAACCTAGCCAGAACACAAAAAGGACCTGGCCGTGGCCCTCTGTTCGCGAACCAGCATTTTAGCGACGAACCCACCTTGGCATTCTCTTATCTCCCTCCCTAGCTGCCCTTTGAGCGTAATGAGTGTTTCGCTAGGGACCTGGTAGTGATAGCTTTAGACTAAAATAATGGTTTGAAGCCCAGTTGTGATCGTTGGCAACCATTGCTCCGTGGTAAATCTTGTACTTGTCACCGTTTCTGGTTGTTTGGCCTGAGCCGCAGTCACCACGCGGGCACGTTGCCGTCCCTGGCCATGGGCGTGCCCGTGGCCGGCCTCGCTGACCCTAACCGTGTGTCAGACTTGGTTTGGCCACAACCATCTCTGTGGGATCAGGCTAGATTGCAGGACCGGGTTGCGTGGCCGTCACGTACGCGCTGTCGGTAAGGCATTAAGCGGGTCGGCCTGATGCTGTGGTCGGCGTCGGTGGTCGGCGTGGCGCCTAGCTCACCGCTTGTTTCACCTACCCCCCTAGATGTCATTGCCAAAATGGCACGCCGTGTGCCGGGTGCCGTGGTCAGTCCTGCTCCATCCCGATTTCCTCGCTAAACCGACGCGCCCGCTGCTCCCTCTTCCTTCCGTTTCCTGCCGCCTGGTTGGCCCAGCTCACTCACTCGCTCGCTCGCACTCGCCCTGCTCCCACCGTGGCCACACCAAGCTCTAGCTTGAGCTCAGTCACCACCGTTCCATCTCTCCGTCACTCCCATCGCCTAGCAACCACCACGCCACTTCCGCCTCATCCTCTTTCCACCTAAGGCACGTCAGCCAGGCCACCTACCGTGGTCGCCGCGTGCGTGGCCACGCCGCCACCGGTGGTGCCCGGCCAAGCCGCCCCACCACCACCTTCCCCTACCTGTGCCGCCCCTCTCGTACTCCTTCCTCAGCCCCGCCGCGCCTCGCAGCTCCACCGCCATGCTGCAGTCCCCGCAGGTGCCGTGAGCACGCATTTCTGTTGCACCATGGGACACCTCAGGCTGCGCTGTGTAACACCTCAGGTGTTTAGCTCCATAATTGCATTGCATTGCATGAGCATAAGCATGCATCATTTCATGTTAATTCATGTGGTTGCAACAAATGTGATTTGTTTTGAAGTTTTGTTTGACTCACATCATGTGACACTAGGGAGTTGGTGTAACTAAAGGGTAGAGTAGCCAATTATATCCCACAACACCTTAGTTATACTTAGGGTCACTAATGGAGCAAGGTTCATGTTGACCAAAATCACCAAAATGCCCTCCAAGGTGTAGTTGACCACCACTTAGTCCTAGGATGCTCTAGTTTGACCAATTAAAAAGTCTAGCTTAGAGACCTTGCATGGAGGAGCACCCTTAAGCAAAGTTGTAGGGAATTTTATGGGGAACAAAAGTCTCAATATGACCATTTCATGAAACTGGCCAGAACATGCTCAAAAATGGCCCACAAGTCAGCTAGAGGGGCTGCCTCAACACTTAGAATTTTTCTAAGTCTTCAATTGACCCTCCAGTTTTACTGAGGCCTACTTTAGAAGCTTGTAGTTTACAAACTAGGCCAAACCAGTTTCCACTCATATTGACAAACTTGTAGTCCTCATGTAGCTCTACAACATTGTCAACATCACCCAAGCCTGGTTCCCAATGGTTTATGAGTTAGAGTGCTTCGATAATCGGGTTTTAGTCAGGGGAAATAACTGAAAGTCGGTTCAGCTTTCATGTGCCTCACTTTGGGGCGTTATATCTCACCAACTAAACCGAACCAGCTCATGATGCCTTTTACAAACTTGTAGTGCTCACGTAGGTCTACAACTTTGCCAATTGGAGGTTTCACTAACACGAGCTGGTTTGAGAGTAAATCATCGACGAAGTTGCCCTGTCAGTCGATCACAACGGCACCGTTCGACTCGTTTCAGTTTCGTCAGAGAAGGGGGAGTGGCCGACCGGCCATAGGGCCTCGCCGACGCGTGGACACGCGGTGGTGACCATACGCCGGCCCTGGCCCCACCGGCCAGTCCACGGCGCCTTCAAGACCACCACGACGCGTTGAGGCTGCCTCCATTCCCTCTCCCTCCCTCGTTCGGCTTCAAAGCGGAGGAACCGAGCCGCCATTGTCGCCCCCACTCCGGCGAGCTCGTGCGCGCTCCCCACCGCACCACCGCTCACCAGATCACGCCCGTCCCTCCGCCTTACCGCCCTACACCTCTGCGACCAACCGGTGGCTTTGATTGAGCCCGGGGTGAGCCACATTGCCGTCTCCGCCCGTTCCCGAGAGGTCACCGGAGCTCCGCCATGCAGGTTCACCATGGCCGGGGTAGTTCGGGCCTCTCTCCGTCTTCCCTTCCTACCTCAACCGCTCTGCCTAGCTGCAGTAAAGCTCATACCGAGTTTAGTTGTGACCGTGCGGCCTCATCGGCGGCGGCGCACCGTCACCGACCCTCACCGGCCGCCGTTCCTGGTGGCGAGCCCCTCCCACTCCAACCCAAGCCTTCCTGCTTGCACGAATCGAAGCACCGTATGACGGGGAACGCATGGGTGTGTTTGTTTTTCCAAGCGAGCTCCCCTCCGACGAGCTTGAGCTCGCCGGAGCTCGCGGTTCACCGCTCCCCTGCCCTCCGTCCCTGACCGCGGGGGACCCACCTGTCGGTTGCCGCGTGCGGGCGGGAGCCAGATCGTGCCGCGTGCTGGCTGGGCCGCGCTGGTGAACTGAGCCGGCCCGGCACTGTAGCTGTTAGGGTTCAGTTTTGTTTTCTTTTTTCTTTTTGTCACAGATTTTAGTGGTTGTTTGGAAATTGTAGATCTAGGGTTTTACTTGCCCAAAAAAATTATGAGATAAATTTTGTTGGGATCTACAGGGTGTGTAGTATCTTAGAAAAATATGAATTAGTTATGTGATGTTTAGTTCCCGGGATATTTAAATAGGTCTTTGAAATGTGTTTTAAATCACATGCAAACTTGTTTAAATCATATCTTGAGTTTCATTGTTCCAAAAATTATGAAATTTGGTTGGTAGACTAATTTATACTTGCTCTAGCTCTGGTAAAAATTTGGGCAGTAATGCTTAAGTACTTTTCAAGTTATAATGCTATCTTTTTATTTTAGGAAATACTTAAATGAATTTTTGTAAATTTTCTACATGTGCAATGTTCATATAACTTTTTAGAGAATGTCTTGGTACCCTAGAGTGTCCAAGAAAATTAGGAAATCTGTTGTTTGACACTTTTTACTATGCTTTCTTATTTATACAAAAATCAGTCTTTTGGGCTTGTGAATTTTGTGTAGGAAGTTCCTTTGAATAAATTTAGTTCAAATTTTTACAGTAGCCTCTTTTTGGGTCAGAGAGTCTCCTGTAATTTTTGTAGAATTTTAGGAGCAGTTTACATATATGTTTAAAATCCCACTTAATTAATTGAGTAAATTAAGAAATGAATTTAAATAAATATTCTAGGTGGGCACACCTTACTTTCTGGTGTTTTGTGACCTTTGTGAACTTGTAGTAACATTAGTTTGGTCTTAGAGAATGTTTGCCACATAAATAAATATTTAATCTTTGCAATTCTAGATTTTCTGGACAGCTGGTAGTATCTTTAGGTTTGAACCTTAATGAAAGTGTTTGCTGGAAAACTTGTGAATACCAAAATTGTAATAAACTTGATAAACTAGCTTGTGTCAAAATTTGGGAGCATTTGGCTTAGTAGTTTAGGAGTTATTGCTGTTTTAAGGGACAGTCCGGAATTTGCTGCTCTCTGTTTGGGGAGGACAGATTCTGGAACTTTGGAATTTCGACTGGGTAAACTTTGGAATTAAGTATTGTGGTCTGAAAATATTTTGTGGTGCATTTCATAAGCTTTCCAGATTGTCTTAGACCATATCTTTTGGAGTTGGGAATCTCCAGTTATGTTAGAAACAAGTAGCTACTGTCCAAAAATGTCTTACTGTGATATTTTGGGTTGGATGTGGTAACCTAAATAATGTCACTCTTGTGTTTGTTAGGTGTTAGGGCCTTAACCGAAGATGAACAACTATATCTTAGGTTGGGTAGATTAGGTAAGTACTTCTCCACCGGAGAAGAGATTTGCACGTACTGATAAAGTGACTGGAGTAGAGTACTTTTATTGCTGAAATGCATTTCATTCCGAGCATGTTGCACCATTATGCACCCATGATATTTATTGTGCACTCATGCAATAGGTGTTCCAGAGGGGATAACACTCCTCGAGTTCGAGCCAGTGATTCCAGAGGAAGTCCAGGACCAGCCAGAGGAGCCAGCGGAACCAGTCGGCGAAGGAGACACCGCTGAAGATTTGCCTGAGTGTCCTGACCACCGACCTTCAACCTTTCTGAAAGGCAAGCCCCGGTGCATGCTGAACCTACTGATTTATAAATTAATCTTGAGTACTTTTAATTGTTTACTGTATTAAGTTGTAGGAGTTATATGAAAA
Source organism: Saccharum hybrid cultivar R570 (assembly GCA_038087645.1). Classification (NCBI taxonomy): domain Eukaryota; kingdom Viridiplantae; phylum Streptophyta; class Magnoliopsida; order Poales; family Poaceae; genus Saccharum; species Saccharum hybrid cultivar. The sequence goes on along the minus strand of JAQSUU010000043.1, from coordinate 8,297,070 downwards.
CACTTGTTGCATTATACCTGTCCTTGTCCAGATATCGTACTTACTCCTATATTAGGTTTAGGCACGTGTCAATGTTTAGCCTTGCTTAGTACGGTAGAAGTCGGGTGATTTCCGGTCATCCGCGAGATGTAGGAAGGAGTCACGAGTGGCTTTATGGCTATCATGGATGGAACCATGCTTTAAAAATGAAATTGAGACCGGGCGGGAGTTCGATAGTACAGCCGCAAGACACTACACGTCTTGGGTGTGGAGCTATGCCCGTCTGAGTCGTTTAAGGACCGATTCGCTGTACGTCCTTAAGTCATGTTGAATGAAGTCTAACACTTAGTTGGCCGGATAAGCCGTTCCGACCGCGAAGTCGAGTAGTATGGTTCAGGCCGGGAATCGAATGGTAGGTTGCATCTTGGAGGAGAGAAAGGATGTGCTTGGGACATTGGCGTGAGACCAAGGGGGGGTTAGAGTCTCTAGCACCTGACAGAGTGTTGCCCTTGGGGACGCGACATTATTTGGGCCCATGATTTCTGAACTGTACAAAAGATGACCTGAGCAGCCCTCGCCAGGCGTGACTCGGTGAGTGTTAGAAATACCCCTCCAGCTGGATAGAAATTCAATTCGAAACGCCATCGCTCCCGGTTAGTGAGCACTTGACTTGAGCAGCGGCAACGTAGATCTCATTAAATGAACCGGTGGTTAAGGGAATGATACAATGTTGCCACAATTCATACCTGCTCTGGATATAATGATGATAATTGTTTGATTATAATCAAGTGCATGTGTTAGTACAGGTGCTAAGATAGATGATAGGTAAATGCTAAAAATAACTGCTAGTACAGGTTATAAGAGTCTCAATTACTTATGCCTTTATGCAAAAATATGATGTCAGCTAGCCTCTTGTGAAAGCCTTGCATAATCCTTGGTGTCATCTTATTTCTGGTTTTCGACGGGTAAGTCTAGCTGAGTACATTCTAGTACTCAGGGTTTATTCCCTCCTGTTGCAGATGATATGCTCTATCAAGGCTTCTGCAAAAATTGTCTCCACCCTGCGGGTGACGAAGACTAGATCACTAGGGCGTGATCATCCTTTATGTACTTTTCTGATGCTTTTGCGGGTTGTTGATCAACAAGACTGGCAGTAGTTAAACAACTGGTGTGTGTTTGCTTCCGCTACTTTATAAACTTGGTTTGTAATATTTGCGACTCCGTGTGTGTAAACTTATTTCGGAACTACTTGCGAAATGTAACGTATGATGTTGTATGTTGAATGATGCGATCTTGGTTGTAAGCAAGTTGGTTTGAAATCCTTCGTGGTTTCGATTGACTATCAGGATTATATGGGCTCAAGTTTGAAAATTTGAGCGCTTCGGTGCTTGTTTTTATACTTGTGCTCTTATAATTTGGTCGGTTCTGTTACAGCTGGTACCGGAGCATAATTCAACATTAAACACATCATACGAGTATTTAAAAACAAAAGTATTTGATTATAAAAAAGGGTTAAAACACTAAAAATTATTTTTTAGGTATGCCAGTGATCACATCCCTTAGCCCAAATAAGGACTCTTAGGTGGCTTATTATAAAGACTAACTTGGGGGCCTTGTTTGTTTTTGTTTCGTCGTCCATACGGCGTGATATTGTATGGATGCCATCCACTTGGGTGGTAATATATGGATCAATTGCCTCGAAGCTCTGGTAAGTGTGAGTTGTGAGAGCATGATTGTCCAACCGGCGATCTAGGGGAGAGTAGTTTTGGTAACTTGCATACTTACATGTTTAAACCATGTAATTACGTAAGCACTTAATTGTGGGAATATATTTATATCGGGTAGCTTTGATACTGAAGTATATACATCAGGGGATGTGTATATGGAAAGTATTTAAATTACTGCTTTCTTGTGTGCATATATTGGGAAACTGTTGGGCTGAAATGAGATTTTCTGCAGGTACACTAACAGCGTAACGAGTAGACCGATAGTTTCGCTTATATGAGAGAACGTATGTATGCCACCGCCTAGCGTTAGAACTTTAGGTTTCTACTAAGGTGAGAGGGCGTACGGAACGTGCATGCATCATGTTTAATTATATCATACATATCATTTACCCCCTCCTTAAAAATTTCAGTACTCCCGACTAAATTAAATTTCGTATCCCCTAAATGATCCTCACTTTAAGTCGTGTCTTGTTGCTATAGATGGCATGTACCAAGAGGACCACTCGCAAGTCCACTGGGGGCAGGGCACCTCGTCACCAGCTCGCTCCACGTGAGCCCCGCCCTGAGCCTACTGAGGTGGAAAGGCTGAGGGCAGAATTGGCTGAAGTGACTGCTGCCAGGAATGCAGCGCGTCAGCAACTGGAGCAAGTGATCCGTGATCGTGACCAGGAATCCCTTGCAGTCCAGAGATTGATAGTAGCAAACCGCAACTATCAACGCATGCTGGTCCATGTCATGAACCAGAGGGATGAAGCCTGGCACGAGGAGAACGTTCTGAGAGCTCATCAGTTTGAGCTCGAGCAACAGTTAGAGAATGTTGAAGAATACAATGACAATCTTCATGAAGAAGTGCATCGCCTGAACAACCAGCTTAATCCTCTGCTGCCTCAAAACAACAACGCAGATGAGGACATTGGTTCGGGAATCTTCATGGCTGAAGATGATGATGAAGAGGAGGTCAATGGGCCCCAAGATGCCGAACCAGAAGAAGAACCAGAAGAAGAAGAAGAAGATGAGGAGTTAGAGCCTGTTAGTGATGAGAATGGCGGGGAGATCCTTGACACCGACTCTGAGGACGATGCTTAGAGTAGTTATCACGTAGCTATAATGTTAGGGTTGTCTTTTGTGCCCTCCTTGTGTTGGAGTGAGGCTTTGTAATAACTTGACTTTTGGGATATAAGGTCAAACCCTATGTTTCCTGGATGTTTAGTTGGAACCTGTTAATTTCGATCGCAATTGGATGTCTTATTGTGTTGCGTTCGATGATGGTGTCACGATTAGCACCCTTCGGTGCCGCGACAAAACCGAGGGCCTCCTATGGCGCGCGACATAAGGCTGTGCTGCTTGGCACGCGCTGGTATCAAGGTGGCTAGTCAAGATCCACCATGGAACTCCACCGTTGAGAAGTCTCCTTGTGATGTCGTACAATCTCCGTCGGGGTCGTGGCAATGAGGATGAGGAACAGCCACCCCCTCCGCCACCACCTACCCCGGCTGATCTGATGCAGACCATGGTCGAAGGGCAGCGCATGCTGGCAGATGCTATGCGCCAGCTTGCCAACCGGGAGGCTCGTCATGGCCGCCAGGGCCCAGAACCCAATCAGTACAGTGATTTTAAGGACTTTCTTGATACTAAGCCCCCGCTCTTTAAGGAGGCGGAGGAACCACTGCAAGCTGATGAGTGGTTGAACACTATTGAACAAAAGTTTCGTCTGCTTCGCTTGACTGATGAGCTAAAGACTGAATATGCTTCTCACCAACTACATGGTCCAGCGGGTATTTGGTGGAGCCACTATCGTTCCACACTGCCTGCAAATGTCCCTATTGCTTGGGACCAGTTCAAGGCCGCATTCCGTGGGAACTATATTCCTCCAGGTCTTATGGCTATCAAGCACACAGAATTTATGAGGCTGTCGCAGGGCAATAAAAGTTTGACTGAATATCTGCAATCCTTCAACAACCTGGTAAGGTATGCCACGGAGTTTGTGGATACCGATTCCAAGAAAATTGCTAGCTTTAAAAGAGGCCTCGGCCCAAAGCTGATGAAGACTATGGGCACTAGCAAGTGCACTACCTTCAATGAATTTATTAGTGATGCTCTGACTCAAGAGAACAATAACTCGATCTATGCTGCTTCTAAGAGCCGCAAGAGGGCACTTGAGGCAGGTGTTTCATAGTCTCGAGCTCCAGCTGCCCCGAGGGCTCCTCCTCGCCCTCCTGCCACAAGTGCTAAGTTCCGTCCTCCGCAAAAGAAGGCGCCAGTGAAGACTGGGTTTCGCAAGGCATATACAGTGGCTCTGCCAAAGAGTAATTCGGGCCAAGGCAGCTCCAGTGTCCCTCCTAGCAACATGCCTTGCTGGAACTGCAACAAGCCTAGCCATTGGTCCAGGAACTGTCCTTACCCTAAGAAGAATGTCAACCAAGGTGGCCGTCAAGGGCACGCTCATTATAACAGTATTGAGGAAATCCCATCTGGTGAGGTTGTCACTGCTGGTAAGTTTCTAGTTGACCAACACCCTGCAGTGGTGCTTTTTGATTCAGGTGCTTTGCATTCCTTTATCAGTCCTAAGTTTGCATCAGAGTTTGCACACAAATTGCATACTGTTGAAGGTGGGGGTTATTGTATTAGCGCGGCAAGTGGGAATATTTCCACAAATAAAGTAGTGGGGAATCTTGAGCTTGAGATAGAAGGGTGAAAGTACTCGCTTGCCTTAGTGGTTTTGCCGGGCTTAGGCATAGATGTTATTTTGGGCATGAATTGGATGAGTCAGAATGGGGTACTCATTGATACATCCACTCGGGTAGTTATGCTCAGAGATCCTACAGATCAAAAGGGTTTTCTGGTACAACTTTCTAGAAAAGTTGATTTGTCTGGGGAAGTTCATGCTATGCAAGCAAAGGCGTTGGCTGAAATTCCAGTAGTAAATGAGTTTCCAGACGTTTTTCCCGATGATTTGCCGGGGCTCCCTCCGGATCGGGATGTGGAATTTAAAATCGAGTTGTTGCCTGGCACGACTCCCATCTCTAGGAGATCTTATAGGATGCCTCCGAATGAGTTAGCTGAACTTAAGGTGCAATTAAACGAACTATTGAAGAAGGGGTTGATTCGTCCTAGTTCATCGCCGTGGGGATGTCCTGCTATCTTTGTAAAGAAGAAGGATCAGTCGTTGCGGATGTGCGTAGATTATAGACCTCTCAATGCAGTCACTCTCAAAAATAAGTATCCTCTACCCCGTATCGACATCTTATTCGATTAGTTGTCTAAAGCTAAAGTTTTCTCCAAGATCGATCTAAGATCTGGCTATCATCAAATTAAAATCCGCCCGGAAGATGTTCCCAAGACAGCTTTCTCTACCCGATACGGTCTTTATGAGTATCTTGTTATGTCTTTCGGCTTGACCAACGCCCCCGCACACTTCATGTACTTGATGAATTCGGTATTTATGCCCGAATTATACAAGTTTGTAGTGGTATTCATTGATGACATCCTGATATATTCTGTAAATGAGGAAGATCACGCTGAACATCTGCGTATAGTCCTCACCAGACTGCGCGAACATCAATTATATGCAAAGTTCAGTAAGTGTGAATTCTGGCTTCGTGAGGTACCTTTCCTGGGCTATGTGTTGTCCGATGGAGGAATTATGGTGGATCCCACCAAGGTACAGGAAGTATTGAATTGGAAGGCTCCTACTTCGGTTCACGAGGTCCAGAGTTTCCTTGGTTTGGCTAGCTATTATCGTCGCTTTATCCTGGATTTCTCCAAAATAGCCAAGCCAATGACTCGGTTGTTACAAAAAGACACTAGGTTTGTCTGGACTCCTGAGTGTGATGCGGCTTTTCACCAACTGCGAACCCTCCTAACCTCAGCTCCGGTTTTGGTACAACCGGATATCGAGAAACCATTTGATGTTTATTGTGATGCCTCAGGCATAGGTTTGGGAGGTGTTCTGATGCAGGAAGGCCGAGTAATTGCATATACCTCTTGACAACTTCGGAAACATGAGGTGAATTATCAAACACATGACTTAGAACTCGCCGCAGTTGTTCATGCTTTGAAAGCCTGGCGGCACTACCTGTTAGGCAATGTTTGCAATATCTACACAGACCACAAAAGCCTCAAATACATCTTCACCCAACCCGAGTTAAATTTGCGTCAAAGAAGATGGCTCAAGTTGATTAAGGATTATAACCTTCAAGTGCACTATCATCCTGGCAAGGCAAATGTGGTTGCGGATGCTTTAAGCCGTAAGTCTCATTGCCATTCCCTAGTTGACACTGATTTTCATCGATCTTGCCTTCTACATCCAGCGGTCTTGTACAACATCACTGTCAGTTGTACTCTCAAAAGCAGAATTATTGAGCTCCAAAAGACTGACACTGGTATATTCCACATCAAGCGTAAGATGAAAGAGCAAGAAACTACACAGTTCAGGGTAGATGAAGAGGGTGTACTATGGTTCAAGGATAGGTTAGTTGTGCCTAAGGACCGAGAGCTTAGAAATGATATCATGTCTGAAGCACACTCCTCTAAGTTGTCCATCCATCCGGGCAGCAATAAGATGTATTATGATTTGAAGCCATATTATTGGTGGACCAAGATGCGGAAAGAGATAGCTGCATATGTGGCTAGGTGTGACACCTGCTGTAGAGTTAAAGCTGTGCATATGAAAGCTGGGTTACTTCAACCACTTTCTATCCCAGGTTGGAAATGGGAAGAGATAAGTATGGATTTCATTGTCGGACTTCCTCCTACTGTCAAAAATCATAACTCCATCTGGGTAATTGTAGATCGCCTAACCAAGTCAGCTCACTTCATTCCTGTTCGAGTAGACTATCGTCCTACTGACTATGCTGAGTTGTATTTCAATCAGATAGTCCAGCTCCATGGGATACCTCGTACTATCATATCTGACCGTGGTCCCCAGTTCACGGCTCGCTTTTGGGAGCACTTGCATCACCTTCTGGGAACCAAGTTAGTGAGAAGCTCTGCTTATCACCCCCAGACGTCAGGACAGACGGAACGGGTTAACCAAATCTTGGAAGATCTGTTGCGGGCATGTGTAATATCATCCAAGGGTTCTTGGGAAAAATGGTTACCTCTAGCCGAATTCTCGTACAATAATAGTTACCAAGAGAGTATTAAGATGGCCCCATTCGAAGCTTTGTACGGTCGTAAGTGTAGAACCCCACTAAATTAGATAGAAGCTGGTGAGAGGAGATTTTATGGTATTGCTTTTATTGAGGAAGCTGAGGAACAAGTCCGTACCATCCAAAAACATATGGCTACAGCCCAAGCTAGACAGAAAAGTTATGCTGATCGTCGTAGAAAACCACTCGAGTTTGAAGTTAGAGACTTCGTTTATCTGAAAGTTTCTCCAATGAAGAGTGTCCAACGTTTTGGTGTTAAGCGAAAACTTGCGCCAAGATACGTGGGTCCATTCCAAATCATTAGCAAGAGTGGAGCTGTTGCGTACAAACTCCAGTTACCTCCTGAAATGAGTGCCATATTCAACGTCTTCCATGTATCTCAGCTCAAAAAGTGTCTTCGAGTTCCTGAAGAAAGAGTTCCTTTAGGAGATATCAGGCTAGAATCCAATCTAACTTATGAAGAAAAGCCAGTCCGAGTGATCGATATTCAGGAACGAGTGACTAGAAGCAAAGTGGTTAAGTGGTATAAAGTAATGTGGAGTAATCAGGGTAGTGAAAGTGACGCTACATGGGAACAGGAGGACTATTTGCGGGATGGCTATAAGGAATTCTATGAAAAATGGTACGCTTTCCAAATCTCGGGATGAGATTTTTATAAGGGGGGAGGGCTGTAACACCTCAGGTGTTTAGCTCCATAATTGCATTGCATTGCATGAGCATAAGCATGCATCATTTCATGTTAATTCATGTGGTTGCAACAAATGTGATTTGTTTTGAAGTTTTGTTTGACTCACATCATGTGACACTAGGGAGTTGGTGTAACTAAAGGGTAGAGTAGCCAATTATATCCCACAACACCTTAGTTATACTTAGGGTCACTAATGGAGCAAGGTTCATGTTGACCAAAATCACCAAAATGCCCTCCAAGGTGTAGTTGACCACCACTTAGCCCTAGGATGCTCTAGTTTGACCAATTAAAAAGTCCAGCTTAGAGACCTTGCATGGAGGAGCACCCTTAAGCAAAGTTGTAGGGAATTTTATGGGGAACAAAAGTCTCAATATGACCATTTCATGAAACTAGCCAGAACATGCTCAAAAATGGCCCACAAGTCAGCTAGAGGGGCTGCCTCAACACTTAGAATTTTTCTAAGTCTTCAATTGACCCTCCAGTTTTACTGAGGCCTACTTTAGAAGCTTGTAGTTTACAAACCAGGCCAAACCAGTTTCCACTCATATTGACAAACTTGTAGTCCTCATGTAGCTCTACAACATTGTCAACATCACCCAAGCCTGGTTCCCAATGGTTTATGAGTTAGAGTGCTTCGAAAATCGGGTTTCAGTCAGGGGAAATAACTGAAAGTCGGTTCAGCTTTCATGTGCCTCACTTTGGGGCGTTATATCTCACCAACTAAACCGAACCAGCTCATGATGCCTTTTACAAACTTGTAGTGCTCACGTAGGTCTACAACTTTGCTAATTGGAGGTTTCACTAACACGAGCTGGTTTGAGAGTAAATCGTCGACGAAGTTGCCCTGTCAGTCGATCACCAACGGCACCGTTCGACTCGTTTCAGTTTCGTCAGAGAAGGGGGAGTGGCCGACCGGCCACAGGGCCTCGTCGACGCGTGGACACGCGGTGGTGACCGTACGCCGGCCCTGGCCCCATCGGCCAGTCCACGGCGCCTTCAAGACCGCCACGACGCGTCGAGGCTGCCTCCATTCCCTCTCCCTCCCTCGTTCGGCTTCAAAGCGGAGGAACCGAGCCGCCATTGTCGCCCCCACTCCGGTGAGCTCGCGCGCGCTCCCCATCGCACCACCGCTCATCAGATCACGCCCGTCCCTCCGCCTTACCGCCCTACACCTCTGCGACCAACCGGTGGCTTTGATTGAGCCCGGGGTGAGCCACATTGCCGTCTCCGCCCGTTCCCGAGAGGTCACCGGAGCTCCGCCATGCAGGTTCACCATGGCCGGGGTAGTTCAGGCCTCTCTCCGTCTTCCCTTCCTACCTCAACTGCTCCGCCTAGCTGCAGTAAAGCTCGTACCGAGTTTAGTTGTGACCGTGCGGCCTCACCGGCGGCGGCGCACCGTCACCGACCCTCACCGGCCGCCGTTCCCGGTGGCGAGCCCCTCCCACTCCAACCCAAGCCTTCCTGCTTGCACGAATCGAAGCACCGTATGACGGGGAACGCGTGGGTGTGTTTGTTTTTCCAAGCGAGCTCCCCTCCGACGAGCTTGAGCTCGCCGGAGCTCGCGGTTTGCCGCTCCCCTGCCCTCCGTCACTGACCGCGGGGGACCCACCTGTCGGTTGCCGCGCGCGGGCGGGAGCCAGATCGTGTCGCGTGCTGGCTGGGCCGCGCTGGTGAACTGAGCCGGCCCGGCACTGTAGCTGTTAGGGTTCAGTTTTGTTTTCTTTTTTCTTTTTGTCACAGATTTTAGTGGTTGTTTGGAAATTATAGATCTAGGGTTTTACTTGCCCAAAAAAATTATGAGATAAATTTTGTTGGGATCTACAGGGTGTGTAGTATCTTAGAAAAATATGAATTAGTTATGTGATATTTAGTTCCCGGGATATTTAAATAGGTCTTTGAAATGTGTTTTAAATCACATGCAAACTTGTTTAAATCATATCTTGAGTTTCATTGTTCCAAAAATTATGAAATTTGGTGGGTAGACTAATTTATACTTGCTCTAGCTCTGGTAAAAATTTGGGCAGTAATGCTTAAGTACTTTTCAAGTTATAATGCTATCTTGTTATTTTAGGAAATACTTAAATGAATTTTTGTAAATTTTCTACATGTGCAATGTTCATATAACTTTTTGGAGAATGTCTTGGTACCCTAGAGTGTCCAAGAAAATTAGGAAATCTATTGTTTGACACTTTTTACTATGCTTTGTTATTTATACAAAAATCAGCCTTTTGGGCTTGTGAATTTTGTGTAGGAAGTTCCTATGAATAAATTTAGTTCAAATTTTTACAGTAGCCTCTTTTTGGGTCAGAGAGTCTGCTGTAATTTTTGTAGAATTTTAGGAGCAGTTTACATATATGTTTAAAATCCCACTTAATTAATTGAGTAAATTAAGAAATGAATTTAAATAAATATTCTAGGTGGGCACACCTTACTTTCTGGTGTTTTTGTGACCTTTGTGAACTTGTAGTAACATTAGTTTGGTCTTAGAGAATGTTTGCCACATAAATAAATATTTAATCTTTGCAATTCTAGGTTTTCTGGACAGCTGGTAGTATCTTTAGGTTTGAACCTTAATGAAAGTGTTTGCTGGAAAACTTGTGAATACCAAAATTGTAGTAAACTTGATAAACTAGCTTGTGTCAAAATTTAGGAGCATTTGGCTTAGTAGTTTAGGAGTTATTGCTGTTTTAAGTGACAGTCCGGAATTTGCTGCTCTCTGTTTGGGGAGGACAGATTCTGGAACTTTGGAATTTCGACTAGGTAAACTTTGGAATTAAGTGTTGTGGTCTGAAAATATTTTGTGGTGCATTTCATAAGCTTTCCAGATTGTCTTAGACCATATCTTTTAGAGTTGGGAATCTCCAGTTATGTTAGAAACAAGTAGCTGCTGTCCAGAATGTCTTACTGTGATATTTTGGGTTGGATGTGGTAACCTAAATAATGTCACTCTTGTGTTTGTTAGGTGTTAGGGCCTTAACCGAAGATGAACAACTATATCTTAGGTTGGGTAGATTAGGTAAGTACTTCTCCACCGGAGAAGAGATTTGCACGTACTGATAAAGTGACTGGAGTAGAGTACTTTTATTGCTGAAATGCATTTCATTCTGAGCATGTTGCACCATTATGCACCCATGATATTTATTGTGCACTCATGCAATAGGTGTTCCGGAGGGGATAACACTCCTCGAGTTCGAGCCAGTGATTCCGGAGGAAGTCCAGGACCAGCCAGAGGAGCCAGCGAAACCAGTCGGCGGAGGAGACGCCGCTGAAGATTTGCCTGAGTGTCCTGACCACCGACCTTCAACCTTTCTGAAAGGCAAGCCCCGGTGCATGCTGAACCTACTGATTTATAAATTAATCTTGAGTACTTTTAATTGTTTACTGCATTAAGTTGTAGGAGTTATATGAAAACACTTGTTGCATTATACCTGTCCTTGTCCAGATATCGTACTTACTCCTATATTAGGTTTAGGCACGTGTCAATGCTTAGCCCTGCTTAGTACGGTAGAAGTCGGGTGATTTCCGGTCATCCATGAGATGTAGGAAGGAGTCACGAGTGGCTTTATGGCTATCGTGGATGGAACCATGCTTTAAAAATGAAATTGAGACCGAGCGGGAGTTCGATAGTACAGCCGCAAGACACTACACGTCTTGGGTGTGGAGCTATGCCCGTCTGAGTCGTTTAAGGACCGATTCGCTGTACGTCCTTGAGTCATGTTGAACGCAGTCTAACACTTAGTTGGCCGGATAAGCCGTTCCGACCGTGAAGTCGAGTAGTATGGTTCAGGCCGGGAATCGAATGGTAGGTTGCATCTTGGAGGAGAGAAAGGATGTGCTTGGGGACATTGGCGTGAGACCAAGGGGGGGTTAGAGTCCCTAGCACCTGGCAGAGTGTCGCCCTTGGGGACACGACATTATTCGGGCCCGTGATTCCTGAACTGTACAAAAGATGACCTGAGCAGCCCTCGCCAGGCGTGACTCGGTGAGTGTTAGAAATACCCCTCCAGCTGGATAGGAATTCGATTCGAATCACCGTCGCTCCCGGTTTGTGAGCACTTGACTTGAGCAGCGGCAACGTAGATCTCATTAAATGAACCGGTGGTTAAGGGAATGATACAATGTTGCCACAATTCATACCTGCTCTGGATATAATGATGATAATTGTTTGATTATAATCAAGTGCATGTTTAGTACAGGTGCTAAGATAGATGACAGGTAAATGCTAAAAATAACTGCTAGTACAGGTTATAAGAGTCTCAATTACTTATGCCTTTATGCAAAAATGTGATGTCAGCTAGCCTCTTGTGAAAGCCTTGCATAATCCTTGGTGTCATCTTATTTTTGGTTTTCGACGGGTAAGTCTAGCTGAGTACATTCCAGTACTCAGGGTTTATTCCCTCCTGTTGCAGATGATATGCTCTACCAAGGCTTCTGCAAAAATTGTCTCCACCCTGCGGGTGACGAAGACTAGATCACTAGGGCGTGATCATCCTTTATGTACTTTCCTGATGCTTTTGTGGGTTGTTGATCAACAAGACTGGCAGTAGTTAAACAACTGGTGTGTGTTTGCTTTCGCTACTTTATAAACTTGGTTTGTAATATTTGCGACTCCATGTGTGTAAACTTATTTCGGAACTACTTGCGAAATGTAACGTATGATGTTGTATGTTAAATGATGCGATCTTGGTTGTAAGCAAGTTGGTTTGAAATCCTTCGTGGTTTCGATTGACTACCGGGATTATATGGGCTCAAGTTCGAAAATTTGAGCGCTTCGGTGCTTATTTTTGTACTTGTGCTCTTATAATTTGGTCGGTTCTGTTACACGCTGTGCCCCCCCGGTGCGCCCTGGCCCCCTCTCAGGTCGTTGGCCGGTCGTTCAACGCCGCCAAGCCCTGTCCCGTCGAGGATCGGCCGAGCCAGAGCCGCCTGATGCTCTTGCTCTGCTCCATTGGGAAGGAGAAGGAGGGGGTAAGAAACTAAATAGAATTTTGTTTTGGGTCCAAGTGCGGAACGTTTGACTCATATGAATTGTAGTTGCAGACCGCGGGTTGGTTTAGAGGAAGCTGGGGGCCCTTTCTGCAAATTGTGCAGTCCACATCCGGAACGGGCCTATTGGGCCGGCCTGCTAGCGCGTGACCCTGCCGCGCGGGCTGCAGGTTGTTGTGGGCCGAAAGGGTCGCCGTCGGCCCTTTCCTTTTTTGTGAATGCTTTTCTAATATAGGTTTTTAGTTTATCTTGTAAATCCAATAGAAATTTGTATAGTTGACCAAAAATTGTGAAACAAGTTTTGTTAAGTGCATAAAATCATGATCTATCTAAAGGTGCAATTGGTTCACGTAGCTTTATGATATTTTTAGACTTGCTCTAATCATTTCAAGATGTTTAACATTATCAAACATGAATTTTTAGTAATTTTTGGGAGGTGACGGAAATGGTGTGGACTCCAAATATTGTGCAGTAGGTTACTAATACCACTAGGTGCTCACTATAGTCTGGTAGCTCTAGAATAACTAGTTGTTAGAGTAGCTAATGAACCCTAGTTCGGCAATATGTGTTGAAGTAATGAAATAAAGAAACACCTTGGGGTTTCTTTAACTAAATACGGGTTAGGAAGTAACGCCTCGTCCGACAACATGGAGGCGTAGCCTAGCGCATTAGACATTGGGCTAGCTCAATTAGCTTGAGAGAACGAGATCGTACTTTAAGCTTTGTGGTTGCCATTGATTATTTACGCTGCATCCATGTATATCACAATAGGAATGAGGATGGATCGCGAAGTCGTCTAGAGTAGCCGAAAGGATGGTGTTCGAGGATCGTGCCGCCATGACGAAATGCTAACTTGGTTAATTGTTACCCAGGCAAGCCCCGGTGCATAACCCCTATTATTCTGCACTTTATTTTATGCTTGTGCATTAAGTTTAAAGGAGTTGAATGAAACCTACTTGCATATATATATCCTGATCCCATGAGTCTTACTAGTATGACAGGATCATGTAGATTGCTATGCTACAGGACTCCGGTAGAAGTCGAGTGATTTCCTATCGCTCGTGAGAGATAGGAATATCTTATTGTTACTATTATCAAATTGCTATCTCATTGAATATAAATGTATATGGATCATTGGAGACCGGGCGGAACGGGTTGGATGGACCTGGACCTGGTTGGGCAACAGAGCAGGGCTCTGGTTGCAGTTGTTCCGCCTGTGTCAATTAAGGACTGTTCGTTGCATGGACCCTGGTCAAGTCACAGATTTATTGTCCCGAGCATATACTTGCTTATGGGAGCGGGAAGACTTGTTTCTCTCTTCTCATGGGTTCTAGCTCTTTTCGGACCAGCTTTTTAGGGTGGTTATATATATATATATATATATATATATATATATATATATATATATATATATATATATATATATATATATATATATATATATATATATATATATATATATATATATATATATATATATATATATATATATATATATATATATATATATATATATATATATATATATATATATATATATATATATATATATATATATATATATATATATATATACTCTCAAGGGCATGTGCCCCATGCATGTCACCACTAACATGTGCACTGCCCAATGATGACATACATGGGAGCACATACCCTTAAGGGTAAATTTTGTTGCAACCTTTCATTGCCTAACAATATCCTAGGTCATTTACAGCTTGCTCGGCTGCCAGTTTTGCAGCGTTGTGGCTGTAGTGGCAGCTGAGCAAGCTATTAATCATTTTCTTGCCAACTCACGGGTAGACATGGATGGCAAAATCGTCAACCTATATTTTGGCGAGATAGTAATATTGCAGGATCAATATTCATGTAGCCTGAATGTCCATAAACCCTAAGAGTAATCAGGAGAGCAGGGTCTTACGAGTTGTGGTTTCTCCTTGTGTTCCTTTTGTTGTTTTATTTCCTCTCTTCTAATGTAATATTATAAAATGACAATGAAGCTCTTGCCGTATCTTTTGAGAGAGAAAAAAACTCATAGAATAAAAAAGTGAAATAATGATATTTGACAGCATCATTGTGCCAACCTGTTCTTTTCGAATATCCCAAAAAGGGCAATTTTGAGGTAGGGTGGAGACTCCAAATTTGAAGAGGTTCTATTAAAAGATGTTCTTGTGTTGTTGTCCTTCCCCTGTCATCCCACCATGCTAAGGTAGTGTTTGGTTGCTAGGATTAGGTGGGATAGGATGGGATGGGATGGACCTCTTTTTCAACTTGTTTGGTTTAGAGTCGCAAGGGGGTTGGGACATCCCGCTAGGCATATTCCGAGAATATTCGCATGACTCTCGTCCCTCCAAATCGAGGGGACGGGGTCATCCCCGATTCATGCCGTCAGTGGCGCTAGTTAGTGCGGAGAGGAGCCATGAGAGGCGCAGGGAGCGGCCGGCAGCAGTGCCTGGAGCTTCTAGCAGCGGCACCTGCGGCGGGTGGCGGACGCGCGTAGAGCAGGCATAGCGCACGCACGAGGGGCGGGTAGCGCCGCAGCGAACGCGCCTGGGGTGGTTGGCAGGTGCACCTGGGGGCGGCCGGCGGACGCACCTGGGCGACGGATAGGCCTAGGTGAAAGCCTAAGTTTGGTTTTGATAATTAATGACACCAAGTTGCTAATGCCATGTGTTAAGTGTTTTGAGTTAGGCATAAGCAACACATGTGATGAAGGTGTATGTGGCAAGGAGTGGTGGCCACAAGATCACAAAGAGATGGTGCATGGACATGAAATGATGATCATAGTGGAGATGCATATAAAATGAAGGACATGATGATCAAGTGGAGGAGAAGGATCTAAGAGCGCAAGGCAAAGGTATAACCATAGGGGTTTTTCCTTTTGCCGGTCTAAGATGAGTAGAGAAGTGATTGACCGGGTTTAGGATACATAGCCGACTATCAAGAGGGGCAATCACGGTTAGCTCGGAAATCAAGTGCCACTAGATCAATGTCTTGAGCATATGCATTAGGATCTAGTAAAGAGCTAACATAAACGCCTTGGAAAATGATTGTGAAATGCTAACACACATGCACATGGTGATTTACACATGGTGGTGTTAGCACATTTGTGAAGGCGGTGGAGTTTGAGCGGTAGAGAAGGGTTTGGGTTGCGCTTTTTGGAGAAGTGAAATGCCTATTTTCTACTGTGCCGAAAGTCGGAAAAGAAACGGAGGCGAACGGAGGTCACTGTGGTGACCGGATGCTGCACCGGACGCGGTCACGGTATGACCATACGCGTCCGGTCAGTTCAATCCGGTCAGCGCGCCTAGGGTTAATGACCGGACGCTGGTCTGGCTTGACCAGCGCGTCCGGTCAGTTCACCTGTGCGCAAAAGTAGAGTGAGCGACCGGCGCGTCCGGTCATAGCAACGGTAACTTCTGACGCGCACTGTTCATGCTTGTCCTATAGTGACCGGACGCGTCCGGTCACCCTGACCGGAGCATTCGGTCAGCTCGTTTTGAACTGCGTCGTCCGGTAACGGCTAGTTGCGTACCCCCTCGCTATAAATAGAAGATGTCCGGGGTTTGAGGGTATCTCTTGCACATTTTGAGACCTAGAGACATACTTTGAGCTAGAGAACAACCCCTCCACTCATCTCTTTGCTTAGTTGCACATCTTATGTGAGATTGAGTGAGATTCAAGTGCATTGCTTGAGAGTTACATTCTAGAGGCACTTGATCTTCGAGTTGCTGCGGATTTCTTGTTACTCTTCCGTGTTTCCCGACACGGTAGATGGCTTGGAGCAGCGGAGGTGATTGAGCTCACAATTGGAGATTGTTGGAGCCCTCACCAAGTGTTGTAAGGGGTTCTTGATCCTTCCTCGTGGGAGTTCGCAAATTGGATACTCTAGTGAAGCTCGTGGCTTGGAGGATCCCCATCTTGTGTGTGGTTGTGCGGCGCCTGCCGAGGGCTCGACTCTTGATAGTCGATTAGCTCACGAACCGACAAGTGGGTGTATCACCACAACGGGGAGTAGCTTGCCGGGAAGCAAGTGAACCTCAGGATAAATTCTTGTGTCATTCTCTTCCCGAGGACTTCTCTTGTGTGATTGATTTATTGGTACTTCTTATATCTACACGGCGGTATAATCACTCAAAGCTCTTCTCTTGTATTACTTCTTATTTCTAGCTTATAGTTGTTGTTGTGTTTAGCGAATAGCTTTGTTATAGACTTGTGTAGGTGGCTTGCTTAATTAGTTAGAGCTAGTGCATTTGCTTCGCCACCTTTCATACTAACGTGTGGTTAAGTAATTCTTGTAGAAGTTTTAATTAGGCTATTCACCCCCTCCTCTAGCCTATTTGGACCTTACAAGTGGTATCAGAGCCGAGGCACCGTTTATTTGAGGCTTAACAACCTACGGTGAAAAAGAAATAGCTCAATTAAGCTTGCACATCAACAACACCAAGAAGGCACCTCACTTTGATGGCACAAATTATGCATATTGGAAGGTTAAGATGACCGCATACCTAAAGTCAATCAATAGAGAAGTGTGGAAGGTCACCGAAACAAAATTTAAGGTTGCTAATCCGGAAGCACCTACACCGGTGGAAGAGAAGAAGCTCCAATGCAATGACATTGCCATTAGTGCTCTTCATGAGGCATTAGATGACAAGACATTTGAGCAAGTGAAGAACATAGAGATTGCTCATGATGCTTGGGCCAAGCTAGAAGAAACATTTGAGGGCACCGAAGGCACAAAGACCGCTAAAGCATATATCTTGCAAGAAAAATTTTCAAGCTTCAAGATGCAAGATGATGAGAGTGTACCGGAGATGTTTCATAGGTTGTAAGTCATTGTCAATGAGCTTAAGGCACTTAGTGAGGAGGTCAAGGACAATCAATTCTCTATGAAGTTCTTGAGAAGTCTACCCAAGAGATTTGATACATTGATCACCGTGCTAGTGAGGACTACATTGAAGGATTCAACTCCTCAACAAATATTCCAAGAAGTGATGACTAATGATTCATATAGAGAAGATGATGAGAAGGATGAGTTGGTCAAGAAGAAGAAGAAGGAAAATGAGAAGAAAGATGATGAAAAGAAGAAGAGTGTGGCATTCAAAGCCACCACATCCAAGAGCAAATCCAAGATTGAATCATCAAGTGATGAAGACTCAAGCTCTTATGATAGTGATAATATTGATGAGAAGATGGCTCTCTTTGTCAAGCAATTTGGCAAATTCATGAAGAAGAAAGGCTATCGTGCAAGAAGGAGAAAGAACTCATCTAAGAAGAGTGAGCATACCATGAGATGCTTTATATGCCATAGCAAGGACCATCTCATTGCAAAGTGTCCTTATGATAGTGATGATGAAGATGCTATCAAGAAGGAGAAGAAGAAGCAAGAAAAGAAGAAGAGCTCTCATAAGAAGAAGAATGATTCTCATGTTGCTACTTGGGATAGTGATGATTCCTCAAGTGATGATGAGGATGACAACAAGAGCAAGAAGAAGGGACATGCTAGCATTGCCATCCAAGAGAAGGTCTCCCTCTTCGACACTCCATCATGCTTCATGGCTAAGGCCGCTAAGGTATCATCCGACGATGAGAGTGATCATAATAATGCTAGTGATAGTGATAGTGATGAAGAAGAATTCACTAAAGATGAACTAATCACTATGCTAGAAGATTGCACTCAACATTTTAAAGAATCTAGAAAGGAGTGCAAGGGCTTGCTTAAGAAAAAGAAAAACCTTATGCAAGAACTTGATGAGCTTAGAGCATCTTATGAGAGTCTAAAGGTAGACCATAAGAAGCTTCAAAAGTCTCACACTAAGCTTGAAGAAGCTCATTCCTCTCTAGTTGAAAAATGTGAAAACATGCCAACTAATGTTGAGAAAGCTAAAACTTGCAACATAGGCATATCATGTGATATAATTAATGAATCCTTTCATAAGCCTATTGTTGTTACTCCCACTAACCCTTCATGTAGCTCATCTACATTATCCTCATCTAGTAGTGATGGTTTCACTTGTGACTCCACACTTATAGTTGAGAATGAAAATCTCAAGAAGGAGGTAAAAGAGCTCAATCACACATTAGCTAAGGCTTATGGTGGTGAGGACCGCTTGCTTATGTGCTTGGGTAGCCAAAGAGCTTCTATCTACAAAGAGGAATTGGGCTATAACCCCAAGAAAGGCAAGGCCGCTTTTGCTCCTCACAAGACTCGTTTTGTGAAGAACAATGGTAGCTATTGCAAAAGTTGCAAGCAAGTTGGTCACATAGAGCAACATTGCGTGAGCAAGAAATCCAATGCTAATGTATCCTCAATTAAGTTTAATTCTTTCTATATACTTACCAAGGGTACTAATGGTGTTCATGCTAAGTTCATTGGTACACCATGGATGGGCTCAAAGAAGAAAGCCATTTGGGTACCAAAGAGCTTGGTCACTAACCTTGGAGGAACCAAACAAGTTTGGGTACCTAAAAAGAATTGATCTTATCTTGCAGGTCAATTACAAAGCCGGAGGAATGCATTGTGTGCTTGATAATGGGTGCACTCAACATATGACCGGAGACTCTTGTATGTTCAAATCAATTGATACAAGTCAAAATGGTGGTTTTGATGCTATCACTTTCGGCAACAACAAGAAAGACAAGGTCAAGGGGCTTGGTAAAATCGCTATCTCAAATGACATGAGCATATCTAATGTGTTGCTAGTTGAGAGCTTGGATTTCAATCTTTTGTCGGTGGTACAACTTTGTGATCTTGGCTTCAAGTGCATATTTGGTAGTGATGATGTTGAAGTCATAAGTGTTGATGGATTAAATTTGATATTCAAAGGATTTAGACATGGTAGCTTATACTTGGTTGACTTCAATGATAGTGAGGCACAATTGACATCTTGCTTGCTTAGTAAATCTAGTATGGGTTGGTTGTGGCATAGAAGGCTTGGTCATGTTGGAATGAAACAATTGAACAAACTTTTGAGGCATGGCTTAGTTAGAGGCTTGAAAGGTGTCACTTTTGAAAAGGATAAACTATGTAGTGCGTGTCAAGCTGGCAAACAAGTTGGAAATACACATCCTAGTAAGAGTGAAATGAGCACATCAAAGGCATTTGAGCTATTGCACATGGACTTGTTTGGGCCAACAACATACACTAGCATTGGTGGCAACAAGTATGGTTTTGTGATTGTTGATGACTACACTAGATATACTTGGGTATTCTTTCTCTATGACAAGAGTGATGTTTATGATCTATTGAAGTCTTTTGTCAAGAGAGTGCAAAATGAGTTTGAAATCACCATCAAGAAGATTAGAAGTGACAATGGTAGTGAGTTCAAGAACACAAGAATTGAAGATTTGTGTGATGATCTTGGTATTAGACATCAATTCTCACCAACATACACTCCTCAATCAAATGGTGTAGTTGAAAGGAAAAATAGAACCTTGATTAATATGGCTAGATCAATGCTTAGTGAATACAATGTGAGTCATTTATTTTGGAGTGAAGCTATCAACACGGCTTGCTATTGTAGCAACCGTCTCTATTGCCATGGAAAGCTTGGAAAGACACCATATGAGCTATTGAATGGAAGAAAGCCCAACATTGCATACTTTAGAGTGTTTGGTTGCAAATGCTATATTCTTAAGAAAGGCACTAGATTGAGCAAGTTTGAAAAGAAATATGATGAAGGGTTCTTGGTTATTCTACCACAAGCAAGGCATATAGAGTTTGGAATCTCACAAATGGCACCTTGGAAGAAGTTCATGATGTTGAGTTTAATGAAACCCAGGGATCTCAAAATGAATCTCAAAACCTTGAGGATGTGAGAGGAGATCAATTATCAAATGCAATGAAGAACATGGACATTGGTGATGTTAGGCCAAGGCAAGTTGACAATGATGATATTCATGTGATCAACCAAAGTGTGCAAATTGATACAAATCAAGCAAGCTCTAGTGGTTCTCATGATGAAGCTCAAGTTCAAGGTCAAACAAGTGGAAGCAATCAACTCCCAATACTCCAACCTACTAGTATTGCAAGAGATCATCCATTGGACCAAATCATTGGTGGAATTCAAAGTGGTGTTCAAACTCAATCAAGGCTAGCATCCTTTTTTGAGCACTACTCATTTGTGTCACTTGAAGAACCTAAGAAATTAGAAGATGTTTTGAAGGATTCCGATTGGGTAAATGCCATGCATGAAGAACTAAACAACTTTGCTAGAAATCAAGTTTGGAAACTTGTTGAGAGGCCAAAGAACTACAATGTGATTGGTACTAAGTGGGTCTTTAGAAATAAGCAAGATCAAGATGGCATGGTTGTGAGGAACAAAGCAAGATGAGTAGCACAAGGATACACTCAAGTTGAGGGTCTTGACTTTGGAGAGACATATACACCGGTTGCAAGATTGGAGGCAATTAGAATCTTATTAGCATATGCTTGTGCACACAATATCAAGCTCTATCAAATGGATGTCAAGAGTGCATTTCTCAATGGCTACATCAATGAAGAAGTTTATGTTGAGCAACCTCCCGGTTTTGAAGATAACAAGAAGCCCGACGATGTTTACAAGCTAAAGAAGGTATTGTATGGTTGGAAGCAAGCACCTAGAGCATGGTATGAGAGGTTGAGGGACTTTCTCCTCTCTAAAGGGTTCAAGATAGGAAAGGTTGACACCACTCTCTTCACCAAGAAGCTTAGAAATGACTTGTTTGTGTTGCAAATCTATGTGGATGACATTATCTTTGGATCAACTAACCAAGACTTTTGTGAAGAGTTTGGAAATATGATGGCTAATGAGTTTGAGATGTCTATGATTGGAGAACTTAGTTACTTCCTTAGACTTCAAATCAAGTAAATGAAGAATGACACTTTTGTAAGTCAAGGCAAGTACATCAAGGACATGATCAAGAAGTTTGGATTGCAAGATGCTAAGCAAATGAGTACACCAATGGGCACTAATGATCAATTGGGTATTGATGATAGTGGAAACATGGTAGATCAAAAGCTATACCAGTCTATGATTGGAAGTTTGCTCTATGTCACCGCTTCTAGGCCGGATGTGATGTTTAGTGTGTGCAAGTGTGCAAGATATCAAGCTTCACCTAGAGAAAGTCACTTGAAAGCAACCAAGAGGATATTGAGATATCTTAAGGGCACTCATGATGTTGGATTATGGTTTCTAAAGGGGTCTAACTTTGAGTTGATTGGATATTTGGATTCCGACTATGGTGGTTGCAAGATTGATAGAATGAGCACAAGTGACACTTGTCAATTGCTTGGAAGGTCTCTTGTTTCATGGTCATCAAAGAAACAAAATAGTGTTGCACTATCTACCGCCGAGGCCGAATACATTAGTGTCGGTAGTTGTTGTGCACAATTGCTTTGGATGAAGGCCACCTTGAATGATTTTGGAATCAAGTTCAAGAATGTGCCATTGTTTTGTGACAGTGAAAGTGCTATCAAGATGACACAAAATCCAGTTCAATATTCAAGAACCAAGCACATTGACATAAGGCACCACTTTATAAGAGACCATCAACAAAAGGGTGATATTAGCATTGAGAGCATTGGCACCAAAGATCAACTAGCTGACATATTCACAAAACCACTTGATGAAAAGAGATTTTACAAGTTGAAGAATGAATTAAACATACTTGACTTCTCCAACTTGAAATAAGTGCACCCCCACATCCTTATATGGCATGCCTCTCCTCTAACATAGCAAGGTAAAGTTGTTTGGCATATCATTCATACTTTGCTAAGGACATGGTTAGAACATATAGACATATTTGCATGACAAATAGGCTCATTCACAAAAATCAAATGATTTTGATGTATATATGGCACCACTATTGCTTCTGTGTTTGATTGATCTAGTGGTAGCATATGACATGTTTGTGGGCTTGCAAACCTAGTGTTGAATCTAGAAAATGAGCTCATGATGTGTAATTCAACATGCTCAAGATAACCCTTATACTTTATGAGGTGTGAAGAAGCTTGTGCTTGGATCAAACCGAATTACATATTCTAGGCAAGTGATCTAGATTGAACCATAATTTGGCCTCCCTCATATTAATTGACTTATCTCTCACTAATATTGGCACCTTTTTGGTGATTGTTGACAAAGGGGGAGAGAAAAGTCACAAAGATATTGCAAAGAGGGAATAAGATATAATAAGGGGGAGAGAAAAGTCACAAAGATAAAAAGTTAAGTTACAAAGAGAAAAGTCACAAAGATAAAAAGTTAAGTTACAAAGGGGGAGAAAGGGATCAATTAAAATTGAGCACACAAGTAGGGGGAGCAAGCTCATGAATTATTTGTTGCATTTGTATGTGCACTAACATGATGATGTGTTGCATTGCAAATTTAATTTCGATATTCATGATTGAATGGTGATTGCTAGAAATAGAACTTGAATGATGATTTGTTGAGAGTAGCTTTACAAGCGGTATCTAGACACCTTTGCTTATAATGTTGATCTCACGGTGTACTTTAGTGTTTGTGATCTTTTACAAGTGATGTATTACAAGTGGTGTCTAGCTACATCGATGCTAAGGATGGTATATAAAGGCAACTCCGATTGGTATCACGCTTCAAAGGTCCATCCTATATACCTTAGCATCAATTTGATAGTAATAACTCTCCCAAAATTCAAATCCATACATACGTGCACAATTGAACCAAACTCATGGAAGCACATATGTAGGGGGAGCTAATACTATCAAAATTGAAAATTAATTTCATTTTATATCTTTGTGATGGTTGTCATCAATTACCAAAAAGGGGGAGATTGAAAGCCCAAGTTTGGTTTTGATAATTAATGACACCAAGTTGCTAATGCCATGTGTTAAGTGTTTTGAGTTAGGCATAAGCAACACATGTGATGAAGGTGTATGTGGCAAGGAGTGGTGGCCACAAGATCACAAAGAGATGGTGCATGGACATGAAATGATGATCATGGTGGAGATGCACATAAAATGAAGGACACGATGATCAAATGGAGGAGAAGGATCTAAGAGCGCAAGGCAAAGGTATAACCATAGGGGTTTTTCTTTTTGCCGGTCTAAGATGAGTAGAGAAGTGATTGACCGGGTTTAGGATACATAGCCGACTATCAAGAGAGGCAATCACGGTTAGCTCGGAAATCAAGTGCCACTAGATCAATGTCTTGAGCATATGCATTAGGATCTAGTAAAGAGCTAACATAAACGCCTTGGAAAATGATTGTGAAATGCTAACACACATGCACATGGTGATTTACACATGGTGGTGTTAGCACATTTATGAAGGCGGTGGAGTTTGAGCGGTAGAGAAGGGTTTGGGTTGCGCTTTTTGGAGAAGTGAAATTCCTATTTTCTACTGCGCCGGAAGTCAGAAAAGAAACGGAGGCGAACAGAGGTCACTGTGGTGACCAGACGCTGCACCGGACGCGGTCACGGTATGACTGGACGCGTCCGGTCAGTTCAATCCGGTCAGCACGCCTAGGGTTAATGACCGGACGCTGGTCTGGCTTGACCAGTGCGTCTAGTCAGTTCACCTATGCGCAAAAGTAGAGTGAGCGATCGGCGCGTCCGGTCAGGCGTCCAGAGGGACAGAGAGCAGCGAAGTGGTGACCGGACGCGCGGCGTGTCCGGTCACGTGCGATCGGACGCGTCCGGTCGTGATGGGAGCTTACTGGACTCTGACCGGACGCTAGGTGAGGCGCGTCCGGTCATACGCTAGGGCACGTCCGGTCATACGCTAGGGCGCGTCCGGTCATACGCTAGAGCGCGTCCGGTCATAGCAACGGTAACTTCTGACGCGCACTGTTCACGCTTGTCCTGTAGTGACCGGACGCGTCCGGTCACCCTGACCGGAGCGTCCGGTCATCTCATTTTGAACTGCGTCGTCCGGTAACGGCTAGCTGCGTACCCCTTCGCTATAAATAGAAGATGTCCGGGGTTTGAGGGTATCTCTTGCACATTTTGAGACCTAGAGACATACTTTGAGCTAGAGAACAACCCCTCCACTCATCTCTTTGCTTAGTTGCACATCTTGTGTGAGATTGAGTGAGATTCAAGTGCATTGCTTGAGAGTTGCATTCTAGAGGCACTTGATCTTCGAGTTACTGCGGATTTCTTGTTACTCTTCCGTGTTTCCCGACACGGTAGATGGCTTGGAGCAGCGGAGGTGATTGAGCTCACAATTGGAGATTGTTGGAGCCCTCACCAAGTGTTGTAAGGGGTTCTTGATCATTCCCCGCGGGAGTTCGCAAATTGGATACTCTAGTGAAGCTCATGGCTTGGAGGATCCCCATCTTGTGTGCGGTTGTGCAGCGCCCGCCGAGGGCTCGACTCTTGATAGTCGATTAGCTCGCGAATCGACAAGTGGATGTATCGCCACAACGGGGAGTAGCTTGCCGGGAAGCAAGTGAACCTTGGGATAAATTCTTGGGTCATTCTCTTCCTGAGGACTTCTCTTGTGTGATTGATTTATTGGTACTTCTCATATCTACACGGCGGTATAATCACTCAAAGCTCTTCTCTTGTATTACTTCTTGTTTCTAGCTTGTAGTTGTTGTTGTGTTTAGTGAATAGCTTTGTTATAGACTTATGTAGGTGTCTTGCTTAATTAGTTAGAGCTAGTGCATTTGCTTCGCCACCTTTTGTACTAATGTGTGGTTAAGTAATTCTTGTAGAAGTTTTAATTAGGCTATTCACCCCCCCTCTACCCTATTTGGACCTTACACTAGGGCAGGCGACGGACAGGCCTGGGGTAGGCAGCGGACACGCCTGATGAAGACGTGATTCCCAATCTTCCGTTAGGTTTAAGATAACTATTGATTTGGTCAGAGAGCGACACACCGATCCGGCTTTAGATCACAAAGACCGAACCCTGCAACTTTAGCACCACGTCTCCTCTAGTTATCAACCGTGTCACAATCCGGTTGACCTCACCATGAAGGCTAATCTCTGCTGTGACTCGAAGAACACAAGTAAGAACACGATAAAACGCAACTCAAATAAAGTGATAATTGCGGATATATGATTGAGCACTAGAAGTTAGAGTCTCACAAACCGATAACGACGACTGTTCAATGACAGATTGATCTTAAGCAAAACCCAAACCCTAACATAGGTGGCGACTACTGATTATAAAGCCTAAGGGGCATCCAAGGACCCCTATTCACGTTGCTAAGAAGTCTTGCCACGTTACGAGGGCCAAACGGCCCAAAAGACGGCGATGCAGCGCCCTGACAGATTCTGGATGTCAACTTATTTTGACGATTCCTATTGACTCAAATAGAATTTGGGCCTCAAACTAAAGCCATTGGTTATCTTATGAAATTATCTTTCCATCCATATATGGATCATCGAAAACGGAGTCCAGATACGTCCTGGACATCTATTTTACTACAGGCTGGTCTTGGAGCCCGAGATGGACTCGAACTTGATATGTGTTGGGCCTCCAACTTGGCTTGGACGCCCTTGCTTGCTCCTAAGGTGGTGGCAAAGGAGGAGGACGTTCTTGGGCATCTCTTAGGTGTTCTCCATCTTCTTGGGGCGTGCTCCAACTTGGGTCTGGGTCCCAAGTGTGAATAACAAGGCCGCAACGACACCGTAGCACCCGACAGAAATAGCAGATAATTTAGAGGCCTTGCTAATATGATATTGAGGTGGTACCAGATCTATTTGAAAACTTATCAAATGATTTTTCCATCAAGTGCTCATTGACCTCGATCGCACTCCGGATGGATGAGTTATGGCTTTCCCAATGAAGCACTATCGGGCTGCCGACGAAGAGAAAGTTCAACTTTGATGGACTTGCACTTTGAGACACATTTGTGCTTACATTCAAATAACGACATGTACATATAGAACCAAGTGAATTGTATCCAAAATTACTATGCAAATATAGGAACGAGCGCACCTTATAATCAATGGTCGTATCTGATGGTGTCATGTCCTCATCATCCTCTTCTTCTTGACAACAAACCGTCCTTGGTTTGAGCTTAGTTAGAGGACAGATTGTAGGTAGTAGCCAATATTGCTCTCCTTCTTAAAATTTAACTTGTTGCTTTATAACAAAATTTGAGGATCTTGACATGACATGATTATATCTATTGTAGGCCTCGAAATTATCATATTATTGCACAACAAAAGAAGATTTCAGATTTAAACAAATATAAACTATGTGTACCATATACTCTCCTTTATTATTATATTTGCCAATAAAATGAAATGTACATCTAGATGATCGTGACAAATCAACAAACCAAAATTTCTCTTCCAAAGTAGTAAGAGCACATAGAGTATCAAACTCAATATAACCCAAAGTATCTAAAGAATACAATAATTTTAGCTCATCTTTTTTAACAGTAATGAGAAGAAAATTCTTATTTTTAGCATAAGTATTTGATTCCAAAACAAAAGCATCATGCTAATTTAAATTCTTATTTTCAGCACAAGTATTCAGTTCTAAAACAAAAGCATCATGCTCACTCACTGGTTGTGGCATATGTATATTAAAAGAATTGTCACACAACTCTTCTTTATCACAAGCACTGTCAGAACAATTATTTTGTGACAAAGAAAATTTAGACTTTGTGTCCACTAAATGTTGCTTTATTATAGCATGAGTGGTGGACAAATTCAGCACATTATCACTAATTTGAACATTATCATATTTTGTAGCAAGCATAAAAGGATCTTCTAGTTTAGGTACTTAGTGATTTTTGGATTTAATATCAAATTCTTTCTTTTTAGTAGGGGCACTCTCTCTATCAGGTTGTACAATTTCAGCATGGATTAAAGTTTTACCAGACTCCTGAGTGGATGTGGGTGGTGGTGGTGGTGGTAGTGAAGATGCTGCAGCAGCAGCGGAAGCGGCCGCTCGCCTGCTTATCGCGATCTCAACCTTCACAAATGCTTGCTCCACCCTTACTAAAACCTGGTTGAGGTTTTCATCAATGTTGCTCTGGTCCTTTTGCTGACACCCCTACAATTCTTTTTCTACATGCATGGCAAGCTAAAATAACTGGTTGGTAGTGTTAAAATCTTTATAATAAACAATATCCTAAATTTCACGCATCAAACCACCATAAAAATGATACACTTTATCCTCTGGATCCTCCTCTATCCCACAACGAATCATGCCCTTATGAAGCTCTGCAAAATATTCTTGAACAGACATATCTTTCTGTTCTAAGCGGGATTTCTTACGCAAATCTCGTTTATATGAAATAGGAACAAATCTATCACGCATTGCTTCTTTAAGTCTATTCCATGCTTGAGGTTGTTGATGCAAATTAGCTAATTGCCGCCACCAGATTTGAGCAAAATCCTTGAATCCACTAGTAGCAAGTTTAACTTATGTATCTCATGAATTAGGTGAGAATTAAATTCTTGTTCTATAGTCATCTCCCAATCTAAATATGCTTCTCCATCATAAGATCCAACAAAAGATGGTATGGTAAATTACCTCTTATACCTTGATGATTATAGTCAATATGTGATGACAGATTGTTCGTCATGCAGTCCATCCTTGTAAACATCTGGGCCATGATTTCCTACAATTCACACTTAAACAAAAACACGTTGTTTGATAATGTTAGAAATCAAAAGAAATTCCTATCAACTATTATATGTGTCAGTGGAAACACACTCTCACATGTCTTACCAAGTTCTTACAAGGTTCTTACCAACGTAATGCAGTGGATGGTAAAACCGGTGTCAGGTTCATGATACCTATGAGGGTGTGGCACCAAGATTGTAAGGATTTTTTTCTGTACTAATCTAGAGTATATATGTGGAGCTTGGAAGGCACACAAAGAACATATATATATATATATATATATATATATATATATGTGTGTGTGTGTGTGTGTGTGTGTGTGTGTGTGTGTGTGTGTGTGTGTGTGTGTGTGTGTGTGTGTGTGTGTGTGGCACAATATTCAATAACAGATAGCAATATTGAATAAATGTTCAAAGCACTTGTCCTAGTTGCTGACCTATATGTGTTCCTAGCACCAGTTATGATACATAAGGGAGTAAAACAAGTATGAAAGGTAGCAATAGAAATACGAACAAGGCAAAAGGCACCACAAACAATAGAGCTATCGAGTGTTCCTTATGTGCTCCTTTTTTATCTCTTCTCTTCTTTTTTGCTATTTTTTTCTTTTTTTGTCCAAATTTTTTTTCTTGCTTTTGCCTTTTTGATATTTTTCTCAGCAAGGATCACACAACAATAAACCCTAAAAAATTTAAGCTCAATTGGATAAAAGACGTGGCCTATAGAAAATCAGGATTGTGCTCCAAAAAGCATATAAAAACTTGTGGGCCTAGAAACTTGATTTTTCTGATCGCATTTCGCAAATCTAATTTTTACGAACCTAGCTTTGCTAGGATGAAAAGGATCTAAAATTTTCTGGCATTCTCCATAGATATAAAATTCGTGCTATTTCGAGTTCGGATGCAAAAGTTATGACTGTTTTAAGGAAGCTGCTCGAATCATGATTTCAGTGAACACAAGATGCAAACTGATGGTGATACGGGATGACGGCGGGTGGAGGGATCAACACAAACTAGAAAAGAACACAATCAAAACTAGCAACAAGGCCTTGACCTAGGACACAAACTCAACACGGCAGACTCTGAAACTGAAATATGCAAAGTGATGAGGACATCGCCAAGATAGAGTCGAGGACGACTCCAATTCAAGAAGGGGAGGATGATGAGGACATCGCCACACTGGACACATCGACGCCATGGTTTTTCTCAAATTGCAATTCGTCCCCAACTCAGCTGCCATGTCGCCATCGGATTCAGCAGACACGTCATCACTGTTTTGGTCATAACTTTCTCATACGACATCAAAACAGGGCGTTCTTAGATGTGTTGGAAAGGGGATGACAACGCCGTCGTTTTGGATCTAGTCCCAGCAATAGAAGGTCCGTGGATCATTCTGTGTGACCACGGTAAGGTGCTACGTCACCTATTTGGGCCAACTTGGCCATGTATCATGTCGGGCCTTAAGCCCAAGTTGTGGGCGCCCAACCCCTAGCCGTTCCCAACCCTAGGTCGAGTCTTAGACTATAAATATAGCCGTCGCTGCTAGACAATTGGGTTTTGTTTAAAGTTTAGTTTTCCATCGAGAAACTGAATCGTTCATTGTAAATATGGTGACAAATCCTTTTACAGTGATCCAGGGCCCCTGTTCTTGATCTCCTCCACTGTGTCGATTAGTCCTTTAGAACCAAGTTCTCGAACCCTCTATTGATATTTGCGTCATTCATATTTGCAATTTTAGATTGCGTGTTTTACCTTCTTGCTTGTGCTCTTCGATTCGCTTGTAGGAAAAGCCTTCGTGGCGAGGTCAATCAAGTTGTGCTTAGTTGATAACCAACGGAGTAGTGGTGTAACGGTTGCAGGGTTCGAATCATGTCTGATTTGAAGCCGGATCACCAACGTCGAGATCTCCACAAATCAAACTTACCGGCTACCTCTCGGAAGATCGGGCCTGTACTCATCAATTGGTATCAGAGATTTCAGGTTTACCATGATGTATAATCTCGTTTGTCTTAGAATCATATTTGTTCATTACCTATGAAAGCATCTAGGCCTTGGGAGTTGGTTTTGGAAATTGATGACAACACATTATTACCATGACTAACATGTGTTTTGCAGAAACTTTGATAAGTTAGGTCATGGGGTTGATAACTGCTTTGGGCACTATGGTATTCATGCCCCTTGATGGAAATCGTTTTGGTTTTCAAAGGATCAACGACAAGATTAAGGACGGTTAGTTCCGGATGTCAAGGTGTTGAGTTACATCTAGAATAGTCGTTAGGATCTTCGCTTTTTTCCTTTGGCCGTACTATAAAGGGGGGCATAAGCGAGTAGCTTGACCTAAGTGAGTCTTTTGTTTAGGTGTGGTGCACACTTGTCAAACTTAGCACTAGGTAGCTTAGGAAAAGCTCAAAGTTCAGTTGGAAGCAATTTGGTTCAAGTTGCGCCGCGTTTCGAAGTCGTTTCAGCTGTTTACCCTTGACTGGACGCGGTCTCTGTCACGACCGGACGCATCCGGTCAGTACTAATAGTCACTGCGTTTTCAACCTGGTTGACCGGACACGGTCCCTGTGAGGACCGGACGCGTTGATTAGTCTGACACGTGTTTCAGAGGGTAAAAGTATAATTAGACGTGACTAGAAAATGACCAGACGCGTTTAGTCACGTTCCAGTAAGGTACTTAGCTGACCTGACGCGTCCGATCATCACTGATCGGATGCGGTCGAGTGTCAGGTTAGAGTACAGTAAGGTTCTTGCATGATCAGACGCGTTCGGTCACCCCTGATCGGTGCGTCCGGTCACTCAGCGGTATCGTTCTGGTTTTCGACCGTTACACTCGACCGGCGCGTCTAGTGACGTCGACCGGCGCGTCTAGTCAGTGCGTGTTTTGCTGAGTTGGCTGGTAACGGTTGAATTTGTCTGTGGGGTGTATAAATACATCCCCTCCACCTCTTTAGAGGTCTCTTGCTCATTGGTTCAGCTGAGAAACACCTTTCAAGTGCAAGGGAGTGCAAGAGCCCTAGTGAGGGTAGTGATTTGAGAATCAAAGCTTGAGATCCCTCATTAGTGACTAGAGAGTAGCAAGTGTGCATCCATCTTCTCATTAGGCTTGTTGTGGTCAAGTGAGAGTTCTAGCTTGTTACTCTTGGTGATCTCCATCACCTAGACGGTTTGGTGGTGATTGGGAGTTTGGTGATCATCCGGCGAGCTTGTGGATGACCCAACTCATCTTGTGAGCGGTTTTGGGCAATTCACCGCGACGGAGTGTTAAAGAATTAGCCCGTAGAGAGCACTTGATCCTTGCGTGGATCAAGGGGGAGCTACACCCTTGCGCGGGTGCTCCAACGAGGACTAGTAGGGAGTGGCGACTCTCCGATACCTCAGGAAAACATCGCCGTGTTCCTAACCCTTACTTTCAAGCATTTACTTTCGTGTATTACTTTCATTGCTTGTTTACTTTTTTAGAATTGCCATGCTAGACTAGGATTGGAACTTAGGGTGCATAACTTTTACCGGTAGAATCACAAGGAACACTAGTAGGTACTAGGGGTGAAGTTTGGCTTGTAGGATTTAATTCTTGCAATTAATTTTTAGAAAAGCCCAATTCACCTCCCCTCTTGGGCATCTTGATCCTTTCAATTGGTATCGGAGCCGAGTTGCTCCTTATTTAGGCTTCACTGCCTAGAGCAAGATGTCTAATGGGGAAGGACCACTTCCCACCTTTGAGGGAGATGATTTTCTATATTGGAAAATTTGTATGGAGGCATACCTCGAAGCCATAGATGTTGGGTGCCTTAGAGCCGCAACTGAAGGGCTTCCCGCTATCAAGGATCCTGCCAACCCAAGTGATGACGAGGAGAAGTACGACCGGTGGAATGCAAAGTCAAAAATACACTCTAACGGGGCCTAGGCAAGGATATCTTCAATCATGTGCATAATGCCAAAAACGCTCATGAATTATGGAAAAACCTTTGTGCTCTCCATGAGGGAACTAAGAGTGAGCGTGAGGAATGCTATCACATAGCTTTGAAAAAAATTAATTCTTTTGAGATGCTTCCCAAAGAAAGTGCTAATGAAATGTACACTCGATTGAATGTTCTTGTAGAGGATCTCAATGCTCTTGGACTCACTCAAATGAGTCAATTGGATGTTGCAAGGAGGATCTTGAGTGTTCTTCCCGTTGAGAAGTATGGGCACATTATCACTGTGCTTCACCAAAGTGATCTCTCCATCGCAACACCGACACAAGTATTGGGAAAGATCAATGCACATGAGATGTACATGCACATCACTCCGGAAGAGGGCTCATCATCTTCCAAGAAGAAGGACTTGGCCTTCAAAACTAGCCATAACAAGAAAAAGAAGAAGGGCCAAGCCATGATGGTGCAAGAAAGCTCAAGTGAAAGCGATATTGATGATGCATCACTTGCACTCATGGTGAGAAAGACCACCAAGATGCTAAAGAAGCTCAACAAGAGTGGCATCAAGTTCGATGGCAAGAAGAAAAAGTTCTTCACAAGTAGCAAAAGGAAGCCAATATCCGAGATGGATTGCTACAATTGTGATGAACTTGGCCACTTAGCTCATAAATGCCCTAAGCCTCCAAAAGACAAGTACAAGAACAAGAACAAGAGCAAGAAAAATGATTCAAGTGATGAAGAAGATGAGAAGAAGAAGAACAAGCCATACAAAAAGAAAGATGACAAGAGAAAAGAGTTTTACAAGAATAAGAAGGGAGGCAAAGCTTACATTGTTGGTGATTGGCTCACCGACATTGAGTCATCATGTGAGTCCTCCGGCGATGAGAGCGACGATGAGAAAGAGAAGGTCACCGCATTTATGATTGGGCCATCATCATCTTCACCGACATCTTCATCACCACCTTCACCGCCACCTTCACCATCATCGTCCACTTCTCACCTATGCCTTATGGCCAAGGGTGAACGAAAGGTACAAAACAATGAGAGTGATGATGATGATAGTGATAGTGATGATGAATATGATGCACCTTCTTATGATGAACTTGTAAAATTATTGAACAAATACTCTAAAATCATAAGAAGAACTAGAAATGAAAATGATGAGTTCCAAAATGAAAATGACTCACTCTCATCTAAGCTTGAAAATGCACATAAGACTAGTGATGAGCTCAAAGATCAAAATGAAATTATGTCTTCTACTCTCAAGGAGCTCAAAACTTCTAACAAAGAGCATAGAGATGAACATGATAAACTTGAGAAGAAGCATGATGAACTCATCACTAGGCTCCACTTGCTAAAAGATAAATATACTACATTGAAAATCAATTATGATAGTCTTATTGTTGCTAATGAACTTGCTCTTGAGACACATGATGCTACTAACCAAGTTGTTAAGATTGATATAGCTACATCATGTGATGACTTGATTATTGAGAACATTGAGCAAGGCTCTAGCGGCAAAGGCAAGAATGTGGTTGAGTCCGACAACTATGATGACTATGTCAAGCTCAAGAGTGAAAATGAGATGCTTAGAAATAAGAACAAGAAGTTGATGGCTCTTAAAAAGCAAACATCAAATGAGTCACTTATTGAAGAGAACAAAAAGCTCAAGCAAGAGAAAGAGCATCTCAAGACCGGCCTAAGCAAGTTCACAAGAGGCCAACATTTGCAAAGTGAGCTACTCATAAACACCGTCATGAAGATGGATAGAAGTGGCATTGGTTACTTGGCAAATCAAGAGAAGAAGGCTAAAGCTCAACAACAATAAAGCAAGTCAAAGCCCAAGCCAAAGAGATATGTTGAGTGTGGACAAGAAGGTCATTTTGCTCATGAGTGCAAAACTCCACCACCACAACCCTTGCCCAAGCATGCTAGACCCTTTGCTTTCAATGCTCATTACATGCTTAGAAAAGATTCAAGTGGAAAGATGAAAGTCATGTTCTTGGGTCCCCCTAACAAGAATAGGCCTAAGAAAATATGAGTTGCCCAAGTCACTAGTTGAGAAATTCAAGGGTCCCTCTCAAGTTTGGGTCCCTAAACAAAAAGCTTGATCTCTTGTGTGTAGGTGAACTACAAGACCGGTGGATCTTATTGGGTTATTGATAGTGGTTGCACTCAACATATGACCGGTGACCCTCGTATGTTCACCTCACTTGAAGAGAATGGGGTATGTCAAGAGAAGATCACATTTGGGGATAATTCAAAGAGTAAAGTCAAGGGTATAGGCAAGATTGCAATATCAAATGATCACTCTCTTTCAAATGTGCTCTATGTTGCTTCATTGAGTTTCAACTTACTATCCGTTGGGCAACTTTGTGACCTTGGCTACCAATGCTTATTCACTCCTAATGAAGTGGTAGTTACAAAGATAGATAACAAGCAAATGATTTTCAAAGGTTTTAGATACAACAATCTCTATCTTGTTGACTTCACCTCCGAAGATGCAAACT
Organism: Saccharum hybrid cultivar R570; assembly: GCA_038087645.1. Lineage (NCBI taxonomy): Eukaryota > Viridiplantae > Streptophyta > Magnoliopsida > Poales > Poaceae > Saccharum > Saccharum hybrid cultivar. The sequence continues at coordinate 8,262,572 of JAQSUU010000043.1, read as the reverse complement.
TAATAACATGTTTGTTCACCAAAACTACACTTGGATGGCTTTGGCATAGGAGGCTTGCTCATGTTGGAATGAACACTCTCAACAAGCTATTGAAGAAAGAACTAGTAAGAGGCTTGAAGGATGTTAAGTTTGAAAAGGACAAACCTTGTAGTGCATGTCAAGCTGGCAAACAAGTTGCAAATACTCATCCAACTAAAGCTTATATGTCAACATCAAGAGTGTTAGAACTTCTACACATGGATTTGTTTGGTCCTACAACTTGCAAGAGCTTGGGTGGAAATCTCTATTGTCTTGTGATTGTGGATGACTACTCAAGATACACTTGGACTTTCTTTCTTCATGACAAATCCGAAGTGGCAAATTGCTTCAAAAAGTTTGCAAAGAGAGCTCAAAATGAATTTGAAGTCAAGATAAAGAAAATTAGAAGTGACAATGGCAAAGAGTTTGACAACACAAACATTAAAGCTTATTGTGATGAGATTGGAATCAAGCATGAAGTTTCATCAACCTACACTCCTCAACAAAATGGTGTAGTCGAGAGAAAGAACCGGACTTTGATCACCCTTGCAAGAACAATGCTAGATGAGTACAATACACCAGAAAAATTGTGGGCCGAGGCAATCACACCGCATGCTATGCTTCAAATCGCCTCTTCCTACAAAAGTTTCTTGGCAAGACTCCCTCTGAGTTGCTAAATGGGAAGAAGCCGGACGTCTCATTCTTCTGGGTGTTTGGTTGCAAATGCTACATCTACAAAAAGCGTCAACACCTAGGGAAGTTTCAAAGACGTTGTGATATTGGCTTTCTTGTTGGTTACTCATCAAAGTCCAAAGCATATAGAGTATTTAACCATGCCACCGGTTTGATTGAAGAAACATATGATGTGGAATTTGATGAATCTAACGGCTCCCAAGGAGCAATTGAGAATTGTGATGATGTAGGTGATGAACCATTGAGGGAGGCAATGAAGAATATGCCGGTGGGAGACATCAAGCCTAAGGATGATGAAGACGATGTACAAATTGTCAATCCACCATCTTCATCACATGTGCCTCAAGATGATGATAAGAATAAGATAGTTGAAAATGAAGACACTCATGTCTCTCATGAATAAGCCGAGGCACAAGCTCAAGATGTTGATGCTCCCCAACCATCTCCTCAAGTGGTTGATAGAAGAAACTCACCTCTACTTCAAGCACATCCATAAGATCTCATCATAGGAAGTCCTACAAAGGGTGTAATGACTCGATCTCAAAAGCTAGCTTCATTTGTTGAACATCACTCTTTTGTATCTTGCCTTGAACCTAAGAATGTAGAAGAAGCTCTTCGAGATCCGGATTGGGTGAATGCTATACACGAAGAATTGAACAACTTCACCCATAATCAAGTTTGGACACTTGAAGAGCATCCAAAAGGTGCAAGAGTCATTGGAACCAAGTGGGTGTTCCGCAACAAGCAAGATGACCAAGGCATAGTAGTGAGGAACAAGGCAAGATTAGTTGCAAAGGGGTTCTCTCAAGTTGAAGGTCTTGATTTTGGAGAGACTTTTGCATCCGTTGCAAGACTTGAAGCCATTTGTATCCTACTTGCATATGCATCACATCATAAAATGAAACTATATCAAATGGATGTGAAAAGTGTATTTTTAAATGGCTTCATAAATGAACTAGTCTATATTGAACAACCTCTCGGGTTTGAAGACCCTAGATATCCTAATCATGTTTATAGGTTGTCCAAGGCGCTATATGGGCTTAAGCAAGCCCCTAGAGCGTGGTATGAGCGCCTCTGGGACTTCCTCATCAAGAAGGGCTTCACTATTGTGAAGGTCGACACCACACTATTCACCAAGAGGCTTAATGGAGAGATCTTCATTTGTCAAGTCTATGTTGATGATATCATCTTCGGATCAACAAATGAAGATTATTGCAAGGAATTTGGTGAATTGATGTCGAAGGAGTTCGAGATGTCAATGATTAGTGAGCTAACATTCTTCCTTGGTTTTCAAGTCAAGCAAATGAGAGAAGGGATTTTCATCTCTCAAGAAAAGTATACCAAGGATCTTCTCAAAAGATTCAAGATGGAAGAGTGTAAGCCAATCAAGACCCTAATACCATCTAATGGACATCTTGACCTAGATGAGGGAGGTAAACCAATCGATCAAACTCTCTACCGTTCTATGATTGGTAGCTTGTTGTACCTTACCGCATCTAGGCCCGATATCATGTTTAGTATGTGCATGTGTGCTCGCTTTCAAGCGTGCCCTAAAGAACCTCACCTACGTGTCGTAAAAAGAATCTTAAGGTATCTAAAGCACACCCCAAGCATTGGCCTTTGGTACCCCAAAGGAGCTAGATTCCAACTAGTTGGCTATTCCGATTTGGATTATGCCGGTTGCAAAATTGATAGAAAAAGCACATCTGGAGGGTGCCATTTGCTTGGAAGGTCCTTAGTATCTTGGTCATCTAAAAAGCAAAATAGTGTGGCTTGGTCCACCGCCGAGGCGGAATACATTGCCGCAGGGGCTTGTTGTGCACAAATCTTATACATGAAACAAACCCTCCTATACTATGGAGTTATTCTTGATAAGGTGCCACTTTTATGTGACAATGAAAGTGCCATTAAAATTACTAATAATCCGGTACAACACTCACGCACCAAGCACATTGATATCCGCCACCACTTTCTAAGCGATCATGTTGCTTAAAATGATATATCACTAGAAGGTGTAAGAAGTGAAAATCAATTAGCGGATATCTTCACTAAACCTTTGGATGAGGCTATCTTTTGTAGGTTGAGAAGTGAACTAAATGTGCTTGATTCTATTAACTTTAAAAAATGAGCTTGTGTTGTTCCTTGCATTGCATTGTATCATATGTCATATTTAAATTTCCACAATGCATCTAGAACTTGTCTAACACGGTTATGATAACCCTCCTTTGGAGGAGTGAAGAAGCCTAACCGTGGATCAAACTTGACAAGCAACCTAGTCTTCCTTTCTCGCTTTGCATTGCATATGCATGGTTGTTGCTTTGTCATTTCTTTTCGGTTTTGTTTTGAGCAACCTCTGTGTTCATCCATGAATAGAGAGAGCATTTAACGCTCCCAAGGATTCACAAACTCTATTGCATGGCCATACGTTGCTCCCCGGGTGTTTATTACATATTTTCTTAAAAATAATACTAGCCTAAGGCAAAATATTTTGAAAAACTCGAGGGTTTGAGAGAGGTCTCTCATATTAGGTTCCAATTGGTGTTTATTTGAGTCTCTTTGAATTGGAACTTGATTAGGAGAAGTCGCGTCGAAGATCGGATTGAAGAAAGGTGCTTTATAGTGACCGGACGCTGGACCGGACGTGATGCTGCTTCATCACTGCGTCCGGTCCTGGCAACCACCAGTGTGTCCGGTCATCCTAAAGACCATCTCAAGAATCTATGATCGAACACTGCACCAGACGCAACGTTGTGACCACCGTGTCCGGTCCCGACCACCACCACCGTGTCCGGTCATGCGTGTTGGGTTCCCGGGTAAACTCTGACCGAACTCTGTCAGCGTCCGATCATCCCTAACTGGACGTGTTCGGTCGCACCAGGAGCATACTGGACTCTGACTGGACGCTGCTCCATCACGTCCGGTCAGTCGACCACCGTGTTCGGTCATCGCGTGAAAAGCGGATCTAAGCCTTTTTAACCGTACATCCGTCGCCGTTTTCTTTTCAATCCGCCGAACCCGAACCCTAGCCGCCTCCTCGCTGATTTCTCTAGTGCCGCCGTGCCTTCTCCACCGCCGCAGCTGCGCCTCCTCGCCGTCTCGCGCCCGCGCAGCCATGCCTCCTCGCCGTCTCGCACCCGCGCAGCCGTGCCTCCTTGCTGTCCCGCGCGCCACCGCAGCTATCCCGTGTAGCCGCGCCGCCACAGTCATTCCGTGTAGCCACGCCGCTGCTGCTCTCCGGCACAGCCAGCTCCTTAGCTGTGAGAGCCAGCTTCTCCTCCCCACGCTCGTCCATCGTCTCTGGCAGCCGCAGTCGTGCCTCCGACCGTCGCACCCTACGACCTAACCCTAACGGTCGCGACGTCTTCGACTTTCTCTGGCCGTTCTCTGGCAAAGGTCTTTCGCACGAGTTTGACTCCGCAAGGTGATTTCATTGCCTTGATCCTTTCAATAGGGTTTGCCGATGGATTCCCGGTGAAATTCTAATGCATCCTTTGATCTTATCGGTACTCCAGCGTTTGTCCATCGTTTCCGGGGAACCCTAGTGCGTCAAGGTCTCATACCCTTTCATCGGAGTTTCGCTCATCCGAGGTAGCTATCACGATCTATTCTTTTCTTATCTCATATGCTTGCTTTCATAAGGACCTTGCTCGTCTGGTAGTTAAAATATAATGCTCAATAGTAGCTCTATCTATTCTATCTTTACAGAGGGTCTTGTCGGTGCTCTATGTGTGTCAGGTGATCAACTATGAATCTGAGGCCAAGCCTCACGAGTGTCAGTACACCATCTTGCCTTTTAGGGTTTTCTCAGTTACAGAGTTCTGTGAGTATGGTTCGCTGCAAGAATGTTGGTGGTGGACCGAGTGACGGGGACGAAAGTCCTCCCAGGGTGACAGAGGTAGCCCGTGGCAAACGCAAGAAGTTACCCGTCAAGAAGAGAAAGAGGACACCCACTGAGTCAGAGATTGCACAGGCCGTCGCTGATGCTACAGAGCGTGCAGAGAGGGGTGGCAGAGGCAGTGAGATTCACATTGGCGAGCATCGCCTTCATCTTGATGGTTGACAGCTCGGTACTAAGGCCACAGAGGGCACAGAGGACCCACCTGCAGAGCAGCCCATAGATGACACAGAGGAGATAAAGGAGCAGACCGCTCAGACTCCACCGCGTCGTCGCTCAGGACATACGCGTGCTCAGGTGACTCCTAGGCCAGAGGGCCAGCGTCGTGGAGGTCGTCCACCTCCCAGGGCTCAAGGTCACCCCTAGTTGAGCACTTTGACCTTAGAGGAGCTATAGCATGATAGGTACAAGCTCTCAGGTTTGTCGAGGTTAGTCAGTGGTTCCCACCTCAGCGGGATCCCCGAGCTTCAGAGGGCTTCTACACACCTATGCATGAGGATTTCTATAGAGCCTACGTCAATAGTGGGATTGCATTCAGACCTTAGAGAGTCTGTCGACTTGAGGCTTTAGTTGAGGTGGTTGGTGAGCAGCTCCATCCACACTTGTCCTTTCTACCTGGTCTGTCAGACTTTCTAGGATGGACTAGAGCTTACTGCGAGACTTGGGTCAGAGAGTTCTACTCCTCACTTTGGATTGACCCTGCTCATGAGTTCATACACTTTGCATTCCGAGGCCGTGATCGCAGACTGTACAGCACCAGGGTACGGGAGATTCTCAGACTCCCTTCTTCAGAGACGAAGATTCACCAGTTGTGCTTTGGACAGACTTCACCACCGAGACGTCCTCACGGAGGTACAGTACCACCCACAGATTTGATCAGACCTTGCTTCTGTGAGCCATTTGGCGAGGGGTCCAGACATACACCTGCTAGCTTGACATCCCTCGCTAGAGTGCTAGATGCTATTGTGAGGTGGACTCTTCTTCCGAGGCTAGGATACAGAGAGGGCCTGACACGGATGCAGCTCTAGGTTGTTCATCACCTCATCTCACAGACACCGTTTGATATTTAGGATCTGATGCTATGTGAGGTGGAGGACACTTTAGCAGAGGGCTTCAAGGGTCACCGGCAGCTATCTTATGCTCATTGGATCTGTTTTATTATTCGATCTGCGTGTGACCTGCCTGTAGAGATTAGAGCTAAGATATCTGATACCACTACTGCATTTCCAAAGTATGATATTCGACAGTTGTGGGCTTCAGTGACTAGAGAGCAGGCACCTAGGCTAGGACAGCGTCAGAGGCCAAAGGTTCCAGAGACAGTAGCTGAGCAGGACAAGACCGTTGAGGGTCTTACTGAGGCCGAGCTTGCAGATCTTGATACTCAGCTAGCTGATCCAGTTGAGGATGTTGCTACTAACAGCACTGACGAGGATTACCAGCCCATCCCCCGGTACCGCTCTCCTCAGTCTCACGACCATGAGGCCGGTGGTTCAGGATCAGCCTCCCGCTCAGACCTAGCCATGGTGGCTATACTTAAGAGGCTAACCTAGGCCCAGGAGAGACAGGAGATTTAGATACAGCGACATGCTCAGGACACAGCTGCCGCATTTGCTCAGATTTAGGCTCGTCAGGACGAGTTCTAGAGGCAGCAGCTGAAGTTTCAGAGGCAGCAGTTTGAGATGCAGAGGCAGCAGGCAGCCACCCAGCAGGAGTATCTTAAGCTCCTGCGACACCTCATCACTATTAGGGTACCTCCACCACCGTCTGTCCTTACTCCAGCACTACAGTCCAGTGGACTTCAGAGTCAAAGACAGCCGAGCTTTCAGTTTACCTCTCCCCAGCAGCAGGTTCCTCAGACTTTTCAGTCCCCGAGCTACACTCCTATTTAGACGGGGTTCACTTCACCAGCTCAGCCTAGACCTCACCTTCTCTCGGGCACTCCTTTCACTGACTTGAGTGCCTCCTACAGCGAGCTGACTGGTCAGCCAACACCTTCGCACACCACTGTTGTGACCTCTTCAGGGATGTCAGCTTCTGAGACTGTGGTTCTTCCAGTGTCAGGGGATGGGACTACAGAGACTGTGCCATCATCAGTTGCCTCGACAGATCCTCCCACTCTTGGTATTTTTCAGGCTCAGATGACAGAGACTGCTCCTATTGTTGCTACTACATCTTCAGTTCATGCACTTGCTCTACAGACCCAGACTGCTTCACTGCCACGTCTATCTACAGAGGGTCAGCCTGACAGTTTAGAGTCTGAGGAGGATACTTCGCAGTTTGTGATCACTCCATGCTCCTCGGCACCCGACACGACTGCTTCTGTTCTCCCGTCGGATTCTTAGTTTTGTTTTTTGGCGTTTGATGCCAAAGGGGGAGAGAGAGTAGATTCAGGGGGAGTGTTGATAGAGGGTTTCGTTTTCTTTGTGAGCTACATTCATGCATCATGTTTAATTTCTCGCCCTGCATTTTGTGATAAGTGTGCTTGTGAGACTTTATTATATATCATGTCACTTAATTGGTTTTAGCTCATAAGGTTGTGCTTCCGTGCCTTACTCCGATTTCATATGAGCTATGTTTTATGTGTACTAACTCTTCATGTTTTATCTTGTGAGTACACTCAGTTGGCTTGGAACACATAAGCAATTTCTAACCCCTTGTGCTTATAGCTTTTTGCTTATGTGAACCAAGCATGTTCGAAAACCTCAACTCTTAAATCCTCTTAATCTAAGTGTTGTCATCAATCACCAAAAAGGGGGGAGATTGAAAGCATCTAGGCCCCGAGAGTTGGTTTCGGTAATTGATGGCAATGCATTATTACCATGACTAACGTGTGTTTTGCAGAAACTTTGATAAGTTAGGTCATGGGGTTGATAACTGCTTTGGGCACTATGGTATTCACGCCCCTTGATGGAAATTATTTCGGTTTTCAAAGGATCAATGACAAGATTAAGGACGGTTAGTTCCGGATATCAAGGTGTTGAGTTACATCCGGAATAGTCGTTAGGATCTTCGCTTTTTTCCTTTGGCCATACTATAAAGGGGGGCATGAGCGAGTAGCTTGACCTAGGTGAGTCTTTTGTTTAGGTGTGGTGCACACTTGTCAAACTTAGCACTAGATAGCTCAGGAAAAGCTCAAAGTTTAGTTGGAAGCAATTTGGTTCAAGTTGCGTCGCGTTTCGAAGTCGTTTGAGCTGTTTACCCTTGACCGGACGTGGTCTCTGTCACGACCGGACGCGTTCGGTCAGTACTAATAGTCACTGTGTTTTCAACCAGATTGACTGGACGCGGTCCCTGCGAGGACCGGACGCGTTGATCAGTCTGACACGTGTTTCAGAGGGTAAAAGTATAATCGGACGCAACTGGAAAATGACCGGACGTGTCCAGTCACGTTCTAGTAAGGTACTTAGCTGACCTGACATGTCCGGTCATCACTGATCGGACGCGGTCGAGCATCAGGTTAGAGTACAGTAAGGTTCTTGCACGATCAGACACGTTCGGTCACCCCTGATCGGTGCGTCCGGTCACTCAGCGGTATCGTTCTGGTTTTCGACCGTTACACTCGACCGGTGCGTTTGGTCACGTCGACCGGCGCGTCCGGTCAGTGCGTGTTTTGCTAAGTTGGCTGGTAACGGTTGAATTTGTCTATGGGGTGTATAAATACATCCCCTCCACCTCTTTAGAGGTCTCTTGCTCATTTGTTTAGCTGAGAAACACCTTTCAAGTGCAAGGGAGTGCAAGAGCCCTAGTGAGGGTAGTGATTTGAGAATCAAAGCTTGATATCCCTCGTTAGTGACTAGAGAGTAGCAAGTGTGCATCCATCTTCTCATTAGGCTTGTTGTGGTCAAGTGAGAGTTCTAGCTTGTTACTCTTGGTGATCGCCATCACCTAGATGGTTTGGTGGTGATTGGGAATTTGGTGATCATCCGATGAGCTTGTTGATGACCCAACTCATCTTGTGAGCGGTTTTGGGCGATTCACCGCGACGGAGTGTCAAAAAATCAGCTCGTAGAGAGCACTTGATCCTTGCGCGGATCAAGGGGGAGCTACACCCTTGCGCGGGTGCTCCAATGAGGACTAGTGGGGAGTGGTGACTCTCCGATACCTCGGAAAAACATCATCGTGTTCCTAACCCTTACTTTCAAGCATTTACTTTCATGTATTACTTTCATTGCTTGTTTACTTTCCTAGAATTGCCATGCTAGACTAGGATTGGAACTTAGGGTGCAAAACTTTTACCGGTAGAATCACAAGGAACACTAGTAGGTACTAGGGGTGAAGTTTGGCTTGTAGGATTTAATTCTTGCAATTAATTTTTAGAAAAGCCCAATTCACCCCCCCCCCCCCTCTTGGGCATCTTGATCCTTTCAACCTGGAGTCCACAAAACGCCCAAAAATATTTTAATTTCTGTCGTCCTATCACCCTTTGTGCCTTTGCAATTTCGGTTCAGATTCGCGTTGTTGAGTTTGTGTCCATGGTCGAGTCTTGTTGCTGGTTTAGGATTGTGTTCATGGTCATAGTTCAATCGCCCGTTGTTGTGATTTTTGTTTTTCGCCGCTATCTCATCCACTGTTCCCAAACAACAAGTCGAAGCCACCACATTACTCGACTTGCCCCGCTAGCCGCCTTGTGTAACTTCTCGTCGCCGCGCAAACCCTAGATAGATTGGTGGCCGCTCTTATTTTGCCTGCATCGCACCCCTCCTTACATCATCAGGCGAATACCTACTGCTATTAGTCATTGGGATGATCCTGTGATCGGTGTTGGAGTTTAGGGATGCTTTGCCCTAACTACCGTTGTCGTGTCGTGCCTCTCGGAAAACATAACTTGAGATACCTTCGTTAAAACATGCATAACTTTTCGCTCATTTATCAGAAAAATCTAAAATTTTTATAGCAACCTCTTGACACCATTTGGAGCTGACCTAAACTCGGCTTTGCCCTGTTTGGTTTCATCAGAATTGCCAAAAAAAATCAGAAACATATAGGAAAAATTTGTCAAAGTTTTTGCATGCTTTTCAGAGAACGTGCTATATTTCTGTAGACCACATCCCACCTTAGTTGTAGGTGCCATTTTTTGTGGTTGCATCTTTTTTTTATCCTTGTTCAGAGAAAAATATAAAAAAATAGTGAAAAAAAATTGATTCCTACTTGTGCCTTTTGGAAAATTTCGGGAAAATTTAGGAAAAAGAAAAAATCTAGGCTATTTTCTTGTTCTGTGAGTTCTTTCCATCGTCCTTTGTTTTCATCTTGTTGCGCTACGTCTTGACACATCTTAGCCAGCACCTGTGATTTGTACTTTGGATCTAGATTGAACAATCGCTAATCTGCATTCGTTAATTGCTAATCCTTGCTGTCATATTGTGTGCCTACCCATAGCTCCACATATTCTTCTGTCAGCATAGGTTCATCTTGCAACTGTTACCCATGCTCAACAACAGATTGTTTTGCCACTTTGGTTTTGCTCCTGTTTGGCGTTGGTAAGAATACAGACAAGATGGTGGTAAGTCGCTTGTGATTTTGCATTCCACTTTCACCACCATCATCACCACCACCACCACTTGTTTCCTTTTAGTTGATAGGGATAATACTTTGGTGTTGTCTTTTTTCTATCTTCTAACCGTGGTAGGAACTTCGACGGACTTCAATGAGTGCGTGTCCAAGGGCGAGCTTACAACGTTCATGACTGAACACCGCAATCTTATGACCGAGCTGACGCGCAATGTGAACATTTTGGTCACTCGCATTGAACAACTTGAGCAACGCCCTCCACCTCTTCGTGCTGATGATGAAGATGCGGATGCTTTTGGTGATGAAGATGCGGATGCTGACGGTGATGCCCGTCACCACCTCAACTTCAATCGTCGCGGTATGGGAGGTAATAATCATGGTAATAATGATCTTTTTGCTAAAATTAAATTTAGCCTACCTCCTTTTGCTGGTAATGTTGATCCAGAGGCATATTTAGATTAGGAGATTGTTGTTCAACAAAAATTTGATTCTCATAATGTTCTTGCTGAGCATAGAGTTAAACTTGCTACTAGTGAGTTTACTAATTTTGCTTTGTTCTGGTGGAGTGATCTTTGCAATGCTAATAATGTTGTTGTGCCTCAAACTTGGAATGCTTTAAAGCAACGTATGAAATCTTGTTTTGTTCCTCCTTATTACCAACATGATTTACATTTGAAACTACAAACTTTAAAACAAGGTGATAAAGGAGTAGAAGCATACTATCAAGAATTGCTTATTGGTTTAGCCCGTTGTGGTATAAATGAAGATGATAATGATGCTAGTGCTAGATTTTTTGGTGGTTTAAACCATGATATACATAACATACTTGATTACAAAGAATGGCGCAATTTTTCCCAATTGTATCATCTTGCTATTAAGGCAGAACGAGAAGTACAGGGTCGCAAATAATACCAGCCTTTCAGGTCTAACAATGGGAGGAATTTTCAGCAGCGTTCTGAGCCGGAGACGCCTAAGCTTCCTGTTGCACCACAGCCATCTACACCTCCATTTTCTTATGGGGTAAGTAAATTGTCTAATGTGCAGTTTTCACAGCTGAAGAAAGGTGCCACTCCGAGTGCTTCTACTAGCTCCTCCTCGTCCAGCTCTAAAATCATTTGCCACCGATGCAAAGGCATGAGACATGTCATGAAGGATTGCCCCAGTCATCGCGCTTTCATTGCTACCGAGGATGGATATGTAAGTGCTAGTGATGTTGAAGATGATTTAGCCCTTGCTGCTAACATTGATGCATATTCCACCGAGGGCGATCAAGACAAGGAGGCCATCATCATTGACTCTATGGCTGCTGCCATGGACTACCCTAGCCTTCTTGTGCAGCGTGTGTTGAGTACACGTGTGAGACATGAAGAAGAGATGAAGATCTAACGCCACAATTTGTTCTACATGTATTTCATTATGCAGGGTTGTCGTGTTCTCATTATCATTGATAGCGGGAGTTGTAACAACTTGGTGAGTTCAGATTTGGTTGAGAAGCTTGGCTTGACCACACAACAACATTCGTATCCATATAAACTTCAATGGTTCAATAATAATGGTAAGACTAAGGTAACTAAATCAGCACGTATTAGCTTTTTCACAGGCTCTTATCATGATACTGATGATTTTGATGTTGTCCCTATGCAAGCTTGTTCCATTTTGTTAGGTCGTCCATGAGAATTTGATAATGATGCTTTACACCATGGTAGAACTAATACATACACTATCATACATAAGGACAAGAAAATTACATTGTTGCCTTTGTCTCCTACGGATATTATTAAACATGCTAATGAGATTAAAAATAAACCTTCAACATACATTGCTAAAAATAATGGGATTAAGTTAAAAGGAGGTGCTTTTCTTGCTACAACTTCTGCTACTACTGAGTTATGTGATATTCCTGATGCACCATGTTATACTATGTTTTATCAACCTATTATGTCTAGTGCATTGCCTGCTGTCACTAACCTTTTGCAGGAGTTCGCTGATGATGGGATGAAGTCGAGGACGACTCCAATTCTAGAAGGAGGGCATGATGAGGACATTGCCAAGATGGAGTCAAGGATGACTCCAAATCAAGAAGGGGAGGATGATAAGGACATCGCCACGCTAGACACACCGACGTCATGGTCTTTCCCAAGTTGCAATTCGTCTCCAACTCAGCTACCACGTCGCCCTCGGATTCAGCAGACACATCATCACTGTTTTGGTCATAACTTTCTCATACAACATCGAAACGGGGCATTCTTGGATGCGTTAGAAAGGGGATGATGACGCCGTCGTTTTAGATCTGGTCCCAGCTCTAGAAGATCCATGGATCATTCTGTGTGACCACGGTAAGGTGCTGCATCACCTATTTAGGCCAACTTGGTCATGTATCGTGTCGGGCCTTAAGCCCAAGTTGTGGGTGCCCAACCCCTGGCTGTCCCCAACCCTAGGTCGAGTCTTAGACTATAAACACAGCCACCGCTGCTACTAGATAATTGGGTTTTGTTTATAGTTTAGTTTTCTATTGAGAAACTGAATCGTTCATTATAACTGTAGTGACAATTCCTTTTACAGTGATCTAGGGCTCTTGTTCTTGATCTCCTCCACTGTGTCGATTAGTCCTTTAGAACCGAGTTCTTGAACCCTCTATTGATATTCGCGTCATTCATATTTGTAATTTTAGATTGCGTGTTTTACCTTCTTGCTTGTGCTCTTCGATTCGCTTGCAGGAAAAGCCTTCTTGGCGAGGTCAATCAAGTTGTGCTTGGTTGATAACCAACGGAGCGGTGGTGTAACGGTTGCAGGGTTCGAATCGTGTCTGATTTGAAGCCGGATCGTCAACATCGAGATCTCCATAAATCGAACTTACCGGCTACCTCTCGGAAGATCAGGCATGTACTTATCACAAAGGCTATGACGCGGATGGTTGTAGGACAGAAAATAAATATGGCGGTGGACAATGGGACGAAGGTGAAAATCAACTAAACTAGGATAAATATGAACTTAACGGTTTACCTGAGGCTCTGAATACCACTTGATGGGGACGTGATTCCTGATCTTCCGTCAGGTTCAAGATAACTATCGATTTGGTCAGAGAGCGACACACCGATCTGGCTTCAGATCACAAAGACCGAACCCTGTAACCTTAGCACCGCGTCTCCTCTAGTTATCAACCGTGTCACAATCTGGTTGACCTCACCATGAAGGCTAATCCCTGCTGTGAATCGAAGAACATAAGCAAGAACACGATAAAACACAACTCAAATAAAGTGACAATTACGGATATATGATTGAGCACTAGAAGTTGGGGTCTCGTAAACCGATAACGGCGACTGTTCAATGACAGATTGATCTTAAGCAAAACCCAAACCCTAACATAGGTGGCGGCTACTGATTATAAAGCCTAAAGGGCATCTAAGGACCCCTATTCATGTCGCTAAGAAGTCTTGCCACGTTACAAGGGCCAAACGGCCCAAAAGACGGCGACGGAGCGCCCTGACAGATTCTGGATGTCAACTTATTTTGACGATTCCTGTTGACTCAAATGAAATTTGGGTCTCAAACCAAAGCCATTGGTTAGTTTATAAAATTATCTTTCCATCCATATGTGGATCATCAAAAACGGAGTCCGGATGCGTCATGGGCGTCTATTTTACTATAGGCTGGTTTTGGAGCCCGAGATGGACTCGAACTTGATATGGGTTGGGCCTCCAACTTAGATTGGACGCCCTTGCTTGCTCCTAAGGTGGTGGCCAAGGAGAAGGACGTCCTTGGGCGTCTCTTAGATGTTCTTCATCTTCTTGGGGCGTGCTCCAACTTGGATCTGGGTCCCAAGTGTGAATAACAAGCCCGTAACGACGCCGTAGCACCCGACAGAAATAGCGGATGATTTAGAGGCCTTGCCAATATGATATTAAGGTGGGACAAGATCTATTTGAAAGTTTATCGAATAAGCTTTCCATCAAGTGCTTATTGACCTCGATCGCACTCTGGATGGATGAGTTATGGCCTTCCCAATAAAGCACTATCAGGCTGCCGACGAACCGAAAGTTCAACTTTGATGGACTTGCACTTTGAGACACATTTGTACCTATATTCAAATAACGGCTTGTATATGTGGAACCAAGTGAATTGTACCCAAAATTACTATGCAAATATAGGAATGACCGCACCTTATAATCAATGGTCGTATCCGATGGTGTCATGTCCTCATCAGCGTCGCGGCCTCTTTGTTTCAGCTCTGGTCTGTAGGTTGAAGAAGAAAGGTGAAAGTGGATTAGGGAAGTTTTTAGGGTTCTAGATGCAAATCCTGTGACTCATATAAATAGTGATGCAAATCCTTAGAACCCCAGGGTCCCTAGGAAAAAATGGTTTTCTATTTTTCTGTTATCTTTTTCTTTATACAAAAAATAGGCTAAAATTAGTAAAAACATCGTAAAATAGCAAGTTCAGTTTTGTTGAGCTTCTTATGATTAGGTATATCGATAGATACATAATTTTGCATGTGATTCAAATCTAGAGTAGCTAACGTCGTCAATCCACTGTCCATCTCATTTCTATTTATCCCTTCAACCAAACATAAAACGGGTCAATCATGTCCTTTGTCAACTAAACAGGAAATAGAGTTGTCTCATCCTCTCATATCCTAGAAAACAGATACGGGACTATCCCACTCTAGCTTGACTCTCAACCAAACGCTGCCTAGTACAGGGTGATCCCCGGTCCCTGGCTCCCTACATTCTTCTTGCTAGGAACCAGGCCCACTACTCGCAGTTGCAGGACGGCACAGCAGATGTGCACTGACATGAATTCAGAGCAGCCATTGGCGAATGTTGCAGCAGGATGGATGCACTCATCCCTGATCCCTGGTCAACATTATACAACTCCTACGAACTACTTCCTCTGTGCGTGTCGCAAGTTTGATTCGATTCGTAGAAAATACATACAACATTTGTATCTTCAAATAAATTTATTAAAAAACTAGATTCAAAGATCTTTCCAATGATACTAATTATATACCATAAATATTAATATTTTTTAATATATATTTAGTCAAAGTTGTTTCTTAGAAACGAAAACGACGAATATTTAGGGACGGAAGTAGTACTCGTGGCGTGTGGGTCGTGGGCCGAGATGGGCATTTCATCAGTATTTCACGCACTTTTCCATGGCGATCCCTAGCTGCTGCTCTGCACGCGGCAGCCGCATGCAGGTGTAGAGGAGGCATCGCTGCACTGGAACGTGGTGCTAGATAGTACGGTTGTTCTTCTGATTGGCTTTGGTTCGGTCTGACTCTGACTGTCTGAACATGGAAACGCTCAATGATCAGGTGTGGAAGTCAACAGCACACCAGAGAGTTCCATGCTTGGAGACGTAGGACGGTAGGAGTAGTAGGAGTTCCTTCCCCGATCACTCGCCCCCATGATGCATGCGTGCATCCTCTGGTCTAACTCTAGCACCAGCCTAACCAACCATTACTGCTCCACGACCTGACGGATTGATTTTCGAGGGACCTGAGAGCTAGCTGACGGACAGGCCCGGATGGAACCTAACGAGGACCGACCGATGGATGGAGGCGAGGCTGACACAGGCCGCGGCTGCGGTGCGGGTTCGGCCAACGCAAGTTGCGCGCGCGAGGTGGCCGGGGTCCGGCGAGAGCAGTACTGTACTCGATGTTGCCGCTATGCGTCGGTCGCATGGGCACCCCATATCCACGTCGCTCTCCGGCGGGGCGCGTCGCCGTCACGCGCGCACGCACTCGGTGACGCACGTGAGGTGAGATCGGACACGCCGGACCGTGCGCGCTTATTTCCTTTGTTTTTCCCTCGCTGTCCCTGCCCAACCGTGCGTCCGTGCGCGCGCGCGGAATCTTCCGCGCCGCGCGGGGATCCATCATTCGATCGGCGCCTCGGCGGGGAGCGGCGCGGGGGTCCAGCCAGGCGTCGTCCAGCCCAGCAGGACGTGCCAGCGGATGAACAGGCGCGGCGACCCCGGGCGAAAGCGACGCGCCAGCAGCAACCTCCGACCTCCGTCTCCGCGGAGGGGGTCAGGCAGGGCGCTTGACCACGCGTCCACGCCACGCCGCGCCGTACGGCTCGGGATCGCAACGTCCCTGTCCCGGGCCAGATCGGGGGTATCAGGCTGCAGATCTTGCGGAGGCATGGCAGGGCCTTTAGCGCATGCAGCTGGTCCACGCTCGCTATTCATGGAGCCGAGAGCTACCGGTCCTGCGAATCATTGGCCTGGGGCCCTCTCGTGGTGTGGTGCGTCCAAGCTCCGTCGACAATTAAGGCCGGACGCTGTGCCGCCGGCGGGAGATCGATCACCCAACGACGGCGGCGTACGGATCGGATTTGGATGCTTGGATACAACTGGGTGGTGCATGCACGCGTATGCTGGTAGACTGACTGGTCGTACGTACAGCACGGCAACTGACTCATCACTGCAGTCTGCAGGCGGATCGCCTGACTCCGTACGTGATTGAGCGATCGCGCCCGTTCTTCTGCCGCGCGCGCTGGGGAGTGGGGACTCTGTCCACCGTTGGGAGCTTGGGGAGCGGTCATGGACTGTAGTGCTGGCCCTCGCACCAGTTTTGTTCCTGGACACTGTCCACTGTTCCATCGGAGGGCGATCGTGAACCTGAACTAATCATGCATGGTACTTGCAATTTTTCTTTTTTTTGCGGACAAAATGCCATAAATCTGTCGACATTGCCACATAGGCGTATTAAAGCTCCAACAGCCAAATTCTGTACCGTACCCTTCTTCTCCAGCAAGGTTTAGTTTAAGTTTAAGTTTAACTTAGCTAAGATCTCAGTTAGGCGGTGCAAAAATTGACAGATTTGAGGGCAAGAAATACGTTCAAAGTTATGTAAACAGACACAATTTATACTTGTGCATGCACGAAGATTTGCACTAGGAAAGTTAGCGATTGACATCCCACGTAGAGAGCTTCAGATGAAACTAGATGGAGCCATCAGCATGTGTTGCCATCTATATATATCTGATCCTAAAGAAAACAGGTTGGCCATCGGGACTAAGGCCTTGTTTGGGAGCCCCCAAGGGCTTCTCTGGAGGAACTAGAGCCATTTTGGAGGAACCAAAAACTCTCTCTCTTTTATTTTTCACTAAGAAATGGCTCTAAATGTCTTCTCTTACTGAACCGTTTGTAAGGGCTCCTCCAGAGAAGTCGGAGCCAAAGATGAGGCCTACCAAACGGGACCTAATTATGAACACAACAAACACGCTAATTGAGGTAGCATGTACTTGCTTGATTCCTTAAGTTCTAGACCACAAGGTCCATGTTAACTGCACTAGTTCTGTCCAAGGCTCCAAGCAGATGCTGGCTGGTGGAACTTTGTTGCCGCTCTTTTTGTTCTTGTTTTGGTTATCTAGTTTAGATAGAGGATACAGTCCCACTGGATTAGAAGGGCGATCATTTCTTCTACAAATGTGTTAGCTAATTCATTATCTCGGACCAAGTTTAAATGCTTCAAGACGAAAGGAAATATTGCTGTACTGCTTAGGAGTACTGCGGTTGGATGATCCGTGTACCAGCAGCAAGCCTTGGGTGAGGCCGAGAGTTTATAGAGCACAACTGTACAAGGCTTCTCGAATGAAAAAGAAGGCCTTATGAGATCAGCCTGTCGACGGTTTTTCCTCGCCTGCACTGTTGGCCTTTTCTTCTCCACATCTTCCTCCCTGAATACATGCATGCTATCCAGCCATGGATAGATGACCGTGCAGCATGATTACACTATACAGTGCTTGTACTATTGTACTAAAAATGTGCATGGACATGGACAAAAGCTCGCACAGTGCCATGCGTAGGGATCGATGGCCAACGAACGAAAGCCTTTGACTGGAAAAAGGAGGCATGACATTGCATGGATATGGATTACACATCTTTTGCATCATTTCTTATGACCGGCCGGACCCCACCATGAATGCTGTGCGTGTCGTCCTTGGGCCTTGCAACAATGCTTATCTTCCTCCTCCTACGTATATGCTGTAAAATTCAGAGAGAAAAAGCGACGACTAATTTCTGAGGTCTGATCTGAGAGTAGGATCAGAAAAAAATAAGGGTTCCAGGCTTCCAGCGCAAATACTGAACTGTGTTTTCCCTGCTGTCCCCTTGAAGGCCAGTTGCTTGTTGAGCCTGTTCAGGCTGACCTGCTTTCTGCAAGCAATCGAACAGTACCTGATCATGTTTGATTTCACGTTGATCTGATCTGATTTTACTAGACGACATGTCGGCAACCCTGTGGCTGGCAACTATATATAAACAGGCTAAAAAGTCGGGGAGTAATTAAGGAAATAGAACAGCACAGCACAGCAGAGCCCGGGAAAGATGTCTTTGATGTCTCTGGCCGGGCATCATGAATGTGCATCAACACAAAAGATGTTGCCGGGCGACGAAGCAGGAAAAAGGAGGGCTCCAACTCCAACTTTGCTACTGGCTAGCTAGTAGTAGCCCCTTTTAGTTTTCTTACCTAAAAATGCAATTACATACGCGAGTGAGTGCACGAAGATGTGTCGACTGCTCGACAGACAACATGGCGACTAGGATCAACGGGCAACTCGATGAGGTTCGCATTTGCGTTGATTAGTTTATTGCGGGATGTGACCAGCAGGTTAGAGTAGACGACGAAAAGGTTGCCCGGTCGGTCGAAGAGACGAAGACGCTGCTCTCCCCGGCCGAGCGAGTGCGAGCTGAAGTGTGCGGAATTGCGTCGCCGGGGCGGGCGGGCGCGCGCGCCATCATTCGCTGCGAGCACCTGTCAAGGCCTCAATTGGTGGCGAGCACCCATCGACGATCGGGCACTCGCGCGGCACGATTAGATGGCCTTACTTTTCGCTAACCCGCCGCAAGATACCGTGCCCTTGGTGCATCGGTACCCGCCAGCAGCAGGAGGAGCTTTCGGAGGAGAACACGCGAACGCAGGGGCTCTCACGACAGCGACGGACACGTTGCCGCTGTGGGCAACAATTTTATGGTGAAAAAGGCTGCCACTGCTTGATCAAAGTCACAGTGGATCGGGTAATCTAAACGTAGTATATACAGGCTCGTGCAACGTTGCAGAAATGGACGTAGCGTTGCTAGGGGCCAGGCCTTTTTAGAAAACATGAGAGGCGTCGCAGGCAGGCGGGCAGGCTCTGCGGCCCACCTTGCATTGGGCAGAGCGAGTAGTGGACGCCGGGAGAGGTCCAAAGCGCAGCGTAGTAGTGGCAGAAAAGCGTGGCGAATGGGGCGTGCGTTGCAAGTGCAGGGGCAAAGCTAGCTGCTGCTGCTGCTGCTGCTGCTGCTTAAACTAGAGCCCGGTGGTGCGTACACAATGAGTACGCTCACACTCTCGTGCTTGCATGCCCGGGTAGGTTACGGCGGATGAGGCCAGGGCAGTGCGGACGTGCGGTAGTGCACACGAGACTGCCTGCAGGTCAAATACGCAACCACGAGCCTATGTATGCCTGCACGTGCGGGAATTAAACAGAGATCAGATATTTCGCGCTTTGTCTGAAATCTGAAACTCTGACAAGAGCCACAGCAGGACGAATGGCTGTGCTGTGCGCTGCCGCATCCGCGCAAGGTCAAGGAGGATGGCATGGCAAGATGCAATGCTGGCGTGCCTTCTTCCCTCGGTGGATGACAAAACCACCCACTTGTGGTAAGAAATGCTACTGCCTCACTTGGGAAGGAAGGGCCTGTCTCCGCAGTCCTCACCGCAGTCTACAGCGTCTGTGGTCAAAAGGCTGCGCACGAGCAGGATCAGCGCAAATCCACGTCCACCGGGCCACAATAGATTCGTGGTGATGAATGATGATGGCGCCATGACCCCAACTCGGTGGGCGCAAGCACAGGCGTGCAGTGCAGCAGATCAGATGGATGCGGATGCCGCTGGCAGCGTTACAGATAGCCAAGCGCCCTGGCTCTGGTTGTGACTGGCTGGGGAGGCGGCGTCGCGACTCGCGACTCGCGAGCAAACGAATTCGTGCGCTCAGGCTCAGCCCGGTTTGTGGGGCGTGGGCTGCCGTTCCGCGGCCGCACTCTGGACCGTGGTCCGTGGGTGAGATGGCTGTCCAGGGCGAGACCCCGAGTCCCCCGACTCGTCCCGCGCGGCCCATACACTTCGGCCGTTTGGCTCGTGTGACCTGGCCGGCGGCAAAGTGCCAGATGAAAGAGAGCTGTCGGTCGATGAGCCAGCGGGAACAGCGTGCCGGGAATAGGCTCGTCCGCCGTCCGGCCATGACCACGAGACGCCCGGGATCGTCACTCAGTGGATCATCAGTCAGTCTCGCTGTTGCGGATAACCCATCCTACGCTTACGCTGCGTCATATCACTCTGGCCGCGTCCCGGACTACTACATTTTACTACAAGACAGCGTCACTTGACACTTCAGTGCTGCTGTGCCGAACCAGTGAAAAAGATCTCTGTCTTATCCTCCGGATAGCAGGCACGGTCGGTCACCTAGCTTTAATCTATCGGAGCAGCAGCAACAGTGCGTCTCAACTGAAACTGTTTTTGGCCTCAACCGATAGGTAATGTAAAAGTTATCCTCCGGTCTCGAGACACTCAACAGAAGCGACCGGCAAACAAGATGGACTGCGGAAACGATGTCGGCAAACGATTGAGGTTGCAGTACCGCCCTACAGTGGATGTTAGGCCGACAAAGAACGCATCATCATTTCGCACGAATTTCACCTATCAATAGCACTAGTGATGATTTTCCAACCATATGTCAAAGTTTTGGGACTATGCATTCATGCATGCTGTAGTCCTGCAAAACAAAACCCTACAAACGATCTAAATTAGCGCGACTTTGAAGCATTTGGCATCGCATTCACATGTTGATTTTTTCTCGAATACGCAGAAGATTGCATTCACATATAACTTGTAGGACAGAACTGGCAAAGCGACTCATCGAGTACACTGAACAAGGAGTAATTCCAACTGACGCCACAGCATACATTTTCTTTCGACATGATTGCGGCCACCACCAAATGCACTGGGCCAACAAGCTACTAAGTACGAGATTTGTCCAAGATTTGCCGTCAGATACTCCAACAGCATGCATCATCTTTCAACGGACGAAGTATGATGAAAACAAAAGGGGCAAAAAACGCCAGTGTCGGCACACATATATGTACACATGTGCGCAAGAGCACAACAGGTGATGCATACAACATTTTGGAAAGTGTAAGCTGGGGCTGTGAATTGAGTTAATCTGCCGAGAATTTCCTATCTGTAGTTGGCCAACTTTACTGGAATGTTACAAGATATCAAAAATATATTCACATGGACAGTGGTAACAACAATCTCCTTTCCCTTTTCCTCTTCAGCCTTCTATGCCTAGAGATTTTGAGACTTACTGGAAGAAGGATTCCGAAAATTACAAACATGGCTGAAAGTCTGAACCATTTCAAGTAAAGGCCAACATAGCAGGACACCATGAGAAAACAAAACAAGACCGCATAGATGAGAGCAACCTTGAGATCTCTCCTGTGAAAAAGAAAAAGAAGAAATAATTTAAGTAACACTAATTAAAAGCTGACTAAATGCAAGAGCAATTACACTGGCTCCACAGCACAGGCACAAACAGGATTAAAACAACCAACATAAATAGCTTTTACACTAACCAAAACATCAGTTAGGACCTACAAATTTGCAAATACATTAGGTGATTTGCAAAGATTAAATCATGGATTTTATAGGAAATACTAAATCTAATTGATGTTAAGTATACTTTGTCATTAACCATCATCTTTCTATTACATTTGAACATTTAGGGACAGCTGATCCAAATGGATGCTTAAAAGATGCCACGTTTATAAAATGCAATGGAGTTAGAGACATCCGGAAAATTAAACATATTCTTCTCTGCAATATAATCACTTGGCACTACATTTTTTTTCTTGAACAGAGTCTTGATACTACATCAGGAAGCAGATCTATTATTTTACATCTAAAAAAGAGCTAAGTTCAGACATTATGCTACCAAATGCAATAAGGTTCAGGACAGGGAAGCTGATGGTACAATGTATTCCTTTGTTATAATAAAAAACAAAGAAATTCATCATCCATGAAATAAGCTAACTCTGCTGGCTACAAGGATCAATGCAGTAGTGACTTATGACTTGTGGGCATCAATGCAGAAAGGGACACTTAATACAATTCTCCACTAATAGGCTTAGCATATATCATAGCAGGTAGGGAAATTTTGTTGTGGGACATGGAACATGGTATTGGCCAGTTCACACCGTTAACGCTGAAATTTGCTAGGTACCACTATGAAATCGCAGTCATTTGCCGTAAGACACCACAATGATTATCTTATTAATTTATCAGATCTAAGGAGTAAAAAGGTAGGGCTTTTTGCCCTTGTCTTCATCATATTTGTCTTGCTCTTTTGATGCCATCGTGGATGGCGCCAGCAGCCTTCGCTCCATCTCACCTGCCGCCTTGAAAAACTGCACCGCACCCTGCCCATCAAACTTCCTTGGGTTGGGGATGAGCTACACGTTGGCCAAGGCACAGCTTGAGGCAGCCTACATGAACCAAACGCCCTAGCTGGTGTAGTGGCTCCTTGGGGCTCATGTCCGTGATGCGGCTGGCCACTTAGGTAGTATGGCACACCCTTGCGCATCAAGGCCACCATGGCGTCCTGGTCTCTGTTGGCTACAGCGGCCAGGGAGAACACCTAGATGAAGTTGACTGAGACTTGCACCGCCGTAGGCTGATTTGAAATATGAAAGTGGGTTGGTAACTTTGCGGGAGATTAGTAGAGTTCACATCACTGGTTGTTTTCCAAATTCCAAATAATTTCTGCACTTGCAGTTGCAGCTCATAAATGTGACACTCCTGAAGTTGCTAATGTTTGGACCTGGGGCAAGATCAACTAAGCTTGATGCTTGTTTCATCACAGGTATTTTTATAGTTCACAGATTAGTCACACAAGCAGCGGCTTGCCCACATGCCAAGTGGTGGAGGGACTACAGCGTGAGAAGAGTGACAGAAAGGAGAAATGACCGTGATTTCATAATGGTACCTAGCAAATTTCGGAGATAGCAGTGTGAACTGACCAATCCAATACCACATTTGTTCAATGTCCCACGGCTTCCCTAGCATGTAACTGAAGACTCATCTGTGATGAATGCAACAACATTGCATAGAGATAAATTAAAGATGCTTTACTCCCTAAATACGGATGTGCCCAGGCATAGGCAAATAGGTTTCACATCAAGTGTTGAAAAGGCACCATTTTAACATTGTTCACTGTCTTCCCTATTTTGAGCAAAAAACTGGCTTCCCTATTGCCTGCATGCAATCAGCAGACATTTGGTATATCACTGTCATAATGAGCATAACACACACAGTATACAAACTGATACACAGTCGAACAATATATTCTACATTTGAAAACCACACAATGGCATCATGCAGAAAACGAGGAACAGGAGGGGATAATTGCTTATGTCAATGACATTTTCCACTATCCAGATTAATGTGCAAATAAAGCAGAAGTTATTTATGACACAATAGTTTACTTTCAGCCAGTGATTAACATTGGAAGTTAGTAGTTATTCCCACTCATGCATATATATGAAGCATTGATGGTCTTTGAATTTACTAGCAGTCTAGCACCGAGAACATCAACAGATGAAAATCCACACAAATGCAAGAAAATGTGTTAAATGCAGATCATATGGTATTACTCATGTTGACGTGGATGAGCTTTTACTACTAAGGCTCTTGTATTATTACCACTGTTTTGAAGTCTAATTGTGATTTCGCCCCTGCTTTTTTAAAAAGAACACAGAGTTTACCCCTACTCTGTTTAGAAGAGTTGTGTCAGTTTAGAAAAAAAAAAAAGTCCCATGTGAACGTGCCCCTAGGTTTTTTAGTACTCTTTGATTGATTTTAACCTCTATTTTGACATCAAATATTTGGACAGCATTTTGAAAGAATTTTTACAGCAAAGTTTGCAAATGTTTCAAATCTAAGCAAAGCAAACCTTAACAAGTTGCACATGCTTAATCAACCATCGGTGGAAGCTGGGAGAGTTGCACATGCTGCAAGTTCAGAAATGAAGGGCAGAACAAGGTGATTGAAAGAGACATGATTTCTGTGTAGAATCAAGAACATAGAAGACATGCTGCCAACTTTGCGGAGCCACCAGTAGGCCAGTACCGAGGGAGCACGAAGAAAAAAGTGCCGCCCCGCCTCCGGCAAGTGATACCCAGCAGTTATAGCCAAGGTTTAGATAAGCCCCAGCACTTGTCCTGTATACCTTGGATTTCGTTTTGTTCTCCCTTTGATGCCATAGTTTTTATATCATATTGTTGTAACATGTAAGACCCACTGAAATGCACCCAGGCCGAATTTGTTACTTCCATTTTTGGCGATACTCAGGAGTGAGCCAAATCTTTTTCTATAGTACAGGTTGCGTGATTGTGCTAAGTTCAGTTGAAAATAAACACAAAAACTGATAAAAAATACAACAGCAAAGCCTTTTAGTCCCAAGCAAGTTAGAGTAGGTTTGATAAAAAGTACATAATCCAAAATTGATTAACTACTGCTCGCTCTATTCCAAAATGTCAGTCGTGTTTTAAGTTTTGTCCTGAGTCAGAATTCTCTAACTTTGAACACGTTTATAGAAAATGCACCAAAGCTTACAATATCAAATTATTTTCATTGAATCCACCATGAAATATGTCTTTATATTTCATTTATTTGTTATTGTAGGTGTTACTATATTCTTCTATAAAATTGGTCAAAGTCAGAGAAGTTTGAATTCAGGAAAAAAAACTAAAATGACATAAATTTTTGAACGGATGGAGTACATATTTACTAAGAGAACTCAAGGGGAGAAAAATGTTGCCCTAGTTTTGCTCTTAAAGGGATATTTATTACTAACAGGACAGCTTCTTAGTCTTTCTTCACGTGATCTGATGTTCATGTCTTGTGCTGAGTTCCATTTCCTTTCTGTCAACATGAAAAATGATGCTCCTTTAGTTCTGTTCTTTTTAGTTCCCATTATTTGACAGTTGAAGCAGCATTGGAAACCTTATTCATTTGACTAGATGTGGAGAAGTGACGAACCCTCCTGCTTTCCATTTCACCCTAAAGGGTGCTCCCTAGGAGTTGTGTGAGCATGACATTGGTGTTTTTCCATTCAACCTAGGTGGCCTCATGTGGCATCATGGTTGCTTATATCTAGCAAGATCATAGACTTAGCATAGCTTACCGTAACTTCTTATCCATGTATGCCAATATTCACAGATTTCCATGCATACAAAAGGAACGGCGCAACAGCAAGGTGTCGACCTAACAAATGTGTCACATTGCAGGAACAGAGAAGTTTTACCCCTTCCAACAAAATGGGTACAGCAATGCCCTTCAAATATTGATTCAAGTTTCCAACATGGCATCCTGTGTCATCTTAGAAAACCCTCTGTTACATTTACTTAAGATGGATGTAGGTTAGCCTTAGCACCAAGCCTGTGCTAACCTATACAAGAATACCAACATACTATATATTCTTGGTCTATAGATCTAAATGAAGAAGCGGTCCATGTCAGACCTGGGGAAATTGAGGCCCAACCTGTGATCAACAGGCTTGGCGCGGCTTAAACCAGGAGCTTTGGGCAGACAGGGCAGTTGGCTGGCCTATCTAGCCTTAGCGCCGTACCTGTCTACTTGAATCAATGTCAGCTGGCTCAATTGGAATTTGACAAGGAGCAAGCCTGAAAAGAGTTCTTCCCAAAAGGTGGCGGTGCTATCTATTTTATTCCTAATTCTTCTTAGGTTCAAGAATTCATTTCTTCAGCAACTGAAGAAGCCATCAAACAACGCACATGGTTTAACAGTGTTTAAGTTAGTCAGAGTTGCACTCGAGAAACAATTCATATGTCAACCCAAATGCCAACCAAGCACAGTAGCTATTGTATTGTCTTAACAAACAATAACCCTGTCTTTTATCTTATACCCACATAGCATGCTCCCAGCTAGCAATCTAACATGACAAAGAGATTAATAGTAGTACGTTGAGAGAAAAATCCATGCCAACTCTTCTCAACAATTCAGATCTTCAAAAGAAAGTTTTCAGTAACCCCAAATATAGGTTTTCTAGTAGTAACATTTTGCATGATATTCTGCCTGCAAGTGATCATCTTCTGTCTCTCCAATTAAGCCACGAATTGATAAGGATTTTATGTTTCTTAAGTATAATTCTCTAAAAACTCATATCCATCTCGTCTCGTGCATCCCTGTCGTTTCCTGCTTCCCCCAACAGGAACTAACAAAGCAGAAAAGATGCAATCAAGGCCCATGTGGGACCTGCCAAGATCCACGAGATATCAACACAATCTTTACAGCGCGAATCTAAATCGATTCCTACTCCCTACGCATCAAGTTAACAGTGAAGCGCACCAAATTGGAAACCAGATAACAGCAGGATGACCGGAGCCTGACCTGGAGGAGATGTGGGGGTTGGGCGAGAAGACGGCGAGCGCGGCGGAGTAGGACTGGGCCGACCGGATCTGGTGCTCCCGCAGCTGCTCCACCAGCTTCGCTCGCGTGATCATCTCCTCCTCCTCCTCCTCCTCCTGGTTCACCTGACGGCTGATTCCTAGGCCGCCCCCGGCGAAAACTATCCTCGAATTGCCGGAAAGGGAAGAAAGGAGGCCGGCGAGACAGACAGACAGACAGACAGGAGGTGAAGAAAGAGGGATTCGAGGCGTCCTGCTGTTGGGCGCGTAGCACCGCTGGATAGGAAATCAACGGTGCTGATCTCGTATGATGTTCTAATGTTACTCTTACTATGCACGTGGAACTCGTAAAGACATCTTCAGTAAAGATGTTTGTAATCACTATCTTTACCTTCCTAGCAAAACAAAATTAGCTTCTCTGTGGTGATTTTTCCTAAATAAAGTACGAAACGAACGAAAGCGCTGGTCATCTGATCTGTTCGCAAATTGTTAGGGACTGTGAAATGAAATCCCTACTTCCTCGAATGTTGCATCCACGAGACCACCGAATCTCGATGGGGAACGGTTAAACGGAATACTTCCGCGTTTCTCGTGGGCGTTTGATTCGAGGGTTGCTGCTTTGGTTTCTTCCGTGTCACCGTGTGGTGTGCCTGCATGTGACGGCACCAACCTTTCCTGTCCGAACTCTGAACAACACCCGGTCATACAATGCTATCCTATCATTGAGCTCGCGCAGACGAGACGATTGGTGTTGCGTGAAAAGTTAAGGTCAGATGACACGGTTTATATAATCATCAGAAAAATTTTATCCAAGGCAAAATTGTATGTAAAGTTGCATTTATTTCATGATCATACTATATATGTCAGAGGGGTATTTATAGGGCCCTAGCCTTCGTATTTTATAAAATGACTATTTTATTTTTGACCTAACTATTTACAACCCTTTATTTATATAAGGGTGTTTTCTCCTAATTCAGTCTTTTTTCGTATCCGATCCTCTTTTTCTTCAATGAGTTTGTTTTTTTCAGATCATCTTATGTTTCTTGTTCACTTCTCTGTCCAGCGAAGTTGAATTCTTGACGACGAAGTCGACAGTCGAAGTTTGAACTTCTGACGACGAAGTCGATAGGCGAAGTCGAATTCTTGGCGACGAAGTCGATATGCCAAGTTGAACTTCTGACGACGAAGTCGATAGGCGAAGTCGAATTCTTGGCGACGAAGTCGATATGCGAAGTTGAACTTCTGACGACGAAGTCGATAGGCGAAGTTGAATTCTTGGCGACGAAGTTGATATGCGAAGTTGAACTTCTGACGACGAAGTCGATAGGTGAAGTTGAATTCTTGGCGACGAAGTCAAAATACATTCTTCGCTGTATTTTTTCTGCAAGTGAATTTCATCAGAATATTTTTATATCTTTTTTACTCCAAAGTTTGGGCCCGAGTTTTTTTGGACGAAGTTAAATTCCCAACAGTAGCCCCTCGCGAATGAAGGCCTACTCCAAAGGTCTGAAATTCGTGAATTTTGAATTTTATGAAGCGAAGTCACAAAAAAAACACCGTCCCGAACTTTGGAGTTGGTCGTTTATGACCGTTATGACATGAACAGTGTTTGTAACGGTTATTTTCTGAAGCCGCCTATATATACTGCGTTGTGTTCCCTTCTTGAGGGTACGCAGTCGAAGACGGGGAGGTGTTTCTGACATTTCAAGTTTTCGCGAAGTCGATTTTTGTCGAAGTCACTTTTATTCTTTCGTTTCTTCTTTTGTTTGTGAAGGTAATTTTTGTGAAGTTGTTTTGTACTTTCATATGCTTATTTGTGTTTATATGTTGTTTTGTATATGTAAATTTATATGTATATATATATTTTTTTGTATTCAGATGTCAGACATAGAGAATAATGCTTCTGAAAATTCGCCTGCTAAAACTGAACATTCTGTTTCTGGTGAAGATCTGTCTAATGTTTCTGCATCGGAGTCAGAACTTGTTGGTGATGATACGAAGTCTTTAATCTTTGGAAAATCTTTGTTTGATGAGTCTGAATTGCAGTGGATGGTAAAAAATAGAATGCTTGAAAAAGCTGATGTTAGATTACCTACACAGAATGAGACAATTCCCAGGCCAGAACCTGATGAATGTGTTGTGTTTCGTGACTATTTTGCGGCTGGTCTTCGTATGCCATGTCAAGATTTTTTAGAAGAAATTCTGAAAGCTTATAACATTGAGATGCATCATTTGACTTCAAATGGTATAGCAAAAATCGCTCTCTTTATTTGGGCAGTGAAATCTCAGAGAGGAAATCTAGATATTGGAGTTTTTTGTTCTATTCATGAGATGCATACTCAATTTCAGAGTAAAATGGTTGATGGAAAAAGTGTTATCAAATATTTTGGATGTTGCAGTTTTAAGCCAGCTCGTGGTGCTAAACAGATTGCTCCTGCTTCGAAAAATAAGTGGGTTAAAAATTGGTATCGATTTTAGTTTTATCATAAAGTTCCTTTAGTCGAAGAGAAGAATGAAGCTAATAGGGTTGTTAGAAGATATCCTTTGGCTATAAGGATGCATAAGAACAGTTTTGACTGTAAACCTGAGTTTCAAAGTTCGAGAAGTTATAAATCCTGTGAGAAGTTTTATAAGCTTGCTGCAAGTATTCAAAGTGCTCGAGATCTTTGCAAAGACTATATTGTTGCTCGGGTTTGGCCTTTGAAGAAAGGTTGGAGCTTTGTTCGATTTTATGAAAAGGTTGTTAGAGGGAAAACCTATATCTTTCCAGATAATGAAGTTTCTCGTCCAAAGAAATATACCGAAGACAAAGAATTTGTTTCTGCTGTTGAAATTAAAGTCGTTGAAATTCTTGGGAAATTTTTGAAGAAAGAAAAGGATTTGATGGATAAAATCCTTGGTTCAGATTACAAGAGATTGAATAGAGTTTTTGATATTGCCCAGATAGAATATGGTGAAAGGTCAGCTCCTGCTTATGCTAGAAGTGCGAAGCCTAGTATCGATAATGTTACAAGGAAAAAGAGGGGTGGGCCTCCGCTTATTAAAAAAGTTTCAAAGAAGAGGGCGAAGACTGCTGGCTTTTCTGATTCTGAATTGTCAGAAGGTTTTGTTGACGAAGCTTTGAAGAAAATGTCTTATGATGAAGAGGTGAGAATGTTTAGTTTAGTTTTTGATTCTGATGGGTTGACTCCTCCTATGTTGACTCCACTTGATAACTATTTTCAGAATTTGATGGCCAACATTTCCCATGGTGGTGGTGTTGAAGCTATCTTGACTTCGTCACAACAAAATGTTGGCGAAGATATTGTTTCTGATCCAGTTAATCTGGTTTCTTCTCCAGTTATTGTGGCCGCCACTGTTGGTGGTTCACAAGGAGAAGGTGAAGTGTTGGCTTCACAGGAGACTGCTGGGCCATCCTCTCAAAGATTTTCTGTTGAAACTCCCCGAGATGAGGCAGGAAATTTTGATGATGAGATCGAAGCTGTGATTTCGTCTGGAGTAGAGAATGTTTTGAGGGTCGAACAAGATGCTACATTTATTGGTGAAAAAGGTGCTTCTGAAGTTGTTGTGCCTGTTGCGAAGGCACAAAAAATTAAGGGTACCACAACTCTCGCCCTTGATTTTGATGAATCTGATGATGAAGTTCATGACGAGGAGGCTGAACATGATCGTATTTCTCGCCTTTCTGAGTCTACTATCAATGTGATTACTGGTGAGAGGGTGTCCTTCCAGCTTAAAAAAGGTGTTTCTACAGGTGAGTTTTTGTTTTTTTTTCACTTCGCGTATTTTTGTTTTGTTTGTCTTCTTTTAATGTTTTGATGTTTGTCTTCGCAAAGAAATTTTTCCCTAATTCTTCTTCTCAGAGGGAGGCAACTGTTGATATTGGAAAGATAAAAGAAGTTTCCCAGGAACCTGCGACTCTAGCTGAAGTTTTGGAAATAGTTCCTGATGGTGTAAATCTTGAAGCTTATAAACGTTGTATGGAGTACTGCCAGGCTCAAGGTGTGAACTTAGATACTTTCAAATTTATTGGGATTGGTTTGGACAAACTTCGTATTATGCCGAAGAAACCAGAATTAAAATTGTCAAAGTGCATTGATGATGCCTCCGCAGTTCCTGATGCGGAGGCCGAACTTGTTGGCAAGTCTTCGCTTGAATTGGCTGATGCCAGTGTTTCAATGATTTACAAGGTTGGATCATTTTGAATTTTCATTTTTTTTGCTAGAAATTTTTTTTAGATTTGTTATTTCGATTTGTAATAAATTTTTGACTTCGCATGTAGAATGCACTTTTGCAAAGGAGTTTGCGTAAGTTAATTGAAGATGATGCAAAAAATGTTGCACTTCGTAAAAAAAGTTTGGTTGAAGAGATTAATTCTCTGAAATCTCAACTTGCTGCTAAGGAGAAGGAAAGAATAGAGACAGTTGAAGCTCTTCATAATATGGAATCTAGATGTATTTCTGTTGGAGCTAAACTTGAAGCGAAGACTGAAGAATACGATAATTTGAAGAAAGATATTGAGAAAGTTGTGAGAGAGAAGAATTATCTTGAGAAGAAATCTCTTGAAAAGGATCAGAATTTTCATAATAAGTGCAATCGTTTGTGGGAACTTTACAAAAATTGCTATGATAAATTTGGTGCGAAGCCAGAAGATCCTTGTTGGGATGTTGGAGAATTCGATCCGTTCTTTGCTTGGCTTTGTCGGCAATATGAAGATTTGCCAACTGTTTTACAAACTTCTGCTAATTTAAGCTGTATGTATTCAAGTCGTGCTATTTTTCACTTGATGAAGGAGGCTAATGATCCCTTGTATGAGAAACTGTATGATAAGAGTTACAAGTTTCCGTCAGTGGAATCTCTTAACCAAGTTTCTTCTCGTACTCAAATGCTTTGCAAAAGTATTTTCATGAATACTGGAACCAAGGTGGAAGGGAGCATGCCTTTATGAAAGCTAAGCAAAAGATGAAAAAAGTACGTTATCTGATGAGTACTGGCCCGATCTTCCGAGAGATAACCGATAAGTTCGATTTGTGGAGATCTCGACGTTGGCGATCCGGCTTCAAATCAGACACGATTCGAACCCTGCAACTGTTACACCACTGCTCCGTTGGTTATCAACCAAGCACAACTTGATTGACCTCACCAAGAAGGCTTTTCCTGCAAGCGAATCGAAGAGCACAAGCAAGAAGGTAAAAACACGCAATCTGAAATTGCAAATATGAATGATGCAAATATCAATAGAGGGTTCAAGAACTCGGTTCCAAAGGACTAATTGACACAGTGGAGGAGATCAAGAACAGGTGCCCTGGATCACTGTAAAAGGATTTGTCGCCACAGTTACAATGAACGATTCAGTTTCTCGATGGAAAACTAAACTCTAAACAAAACCCAATTGTCTAACAGCGGCGGCGGCTGTATTTATAGTCTAAGACTCAACCTAGGGTTGTAAACGGCCAGGGGTTGGGCGCCCACAACTTAGGCTTAAGGCCCGACACGATACATGGCCAATCGGCCCAAAAGACGGCGACACAGCGCCCTGATAGATTCTGGACGGTGACTTATTTCGATGATTCCCATTGATTCCGAACATATTTTGATGTAGGACCACTTGGGTTGGCTTCCTTATCAAATAAGCTTTTCATCCATATATAGATCATCGAAAACGGAGTCCGTACGCGTCCTGGGTGACCAGTTCAAGGCAGACTGGTCCTGGATTCCGAGGTGGACTCAAACTTGATATGGGCCTCCACCTTGGTGACTCGAACCGGATAAGTTTTGGGCCTCCTTCTCGATTTGGATGCCCTTGCTGATCTCCTTAGCCTCCATGTAATTCTCCAAACATGGTCATGACCTCATCATTATCTATATGTGATTTTTGATTCGTTGTTTTTCCTTGTGTTTTTTTTCTTATCTATTGTTTTATTTTGTTTTGTAGTAGCTTGAAAAGAGGATTGCTTCTGATATGGAGGCGGAGAGAAGGCAAGATAGAATTAAACAAGAGAGGGCGAGGGACGATGATGCTCGTGATCATGTACTTTAGTTTGTCGTAGTTTAGATTTTAGCTTCGAGGGGTGAGGTCTTGATAATCCTTTAACGTTTTTGTAAATGTTGAACTTTGGACAGAATAGAGTTATGGTTATGCCCTTGTTAATGTGTAAAGGTAATTTTGTTGCTGAGCCTACTTTATGGTTGGAGTATGGTATTGAAGAAGCGAAATCTTCTTTTGATGTGTTTGTGAAACGTAAGTAAACATTTTTTTTGTTTGTGATATATATATATATATATATATATATATATATATATATATATCCTGATTTAGACGTGATTGTTTCTAGAATTTAAGACTGATTTCTCTATTGCTGAAATGGGAGATGTTTGCCTCGTGTTGTTGATTGCAGCAAATTTTCTCAGGTATTTGTGCCTTTGTTGTGATGTGGAGACATTTGTAGAGTGAATTTTGATGGCATTTTCCTTGTGTGTTTTCAGTCTTCGTGTTCAAGTGCTTCGCCAAGCTTTATTTCCGAAGATTATATTAGTTCGGAGGTAGATCAAGTTTTAGATAAAGTTATTGAAGATTTGATTGATGAAACAGCAGCTATTGTTGCTTTAGAAAAAGTTTGATATGTATATTTGTTGACACAATAAAATAAATTTTATGTGTGTATTTGTACAGATATTTTTATATAATATGATTTATTAAGTGAATTGAATGATGTTTCCTTTTTTTAGCGAAGGCGAAACGCAGTTTTTTTTATTAAGCGAAGGCAACTTATATACTTTGTTATTATTATTATTTTTAAGACAGTCTTAAGTAAAGGCAGTGTGTTGACTCCGTATTTGGTGAAGTCAGATTTTCCCTCGGTGAATCTGAGAACATCATACTCTAATGAAGGCAATGCCTAAGCTTCGTATTTTGTGGAGTCAAATTTCACTTTTGGTAGATTTGAAAACATCGTCCCCTTACTTTTTAAGCGAAGACGATGAATTGACTTCGTATTTTCTAAAATCAAATTTCACTTTTGGTAAATTTGAAAACGCCGTCCCCTTACTTTTTAAGCGAAGGCGATGAATTGACTTGTATTTTCTGAAATCAAATTTCACTTTTGGTAAATTTGAAAACACCGTCCCCTTACTTTTTAAGCGAAGACGATGAATTGACTTCGTATTTTCTGAAATTAAATTTCACTTTTAGTAAAAATTTATCTGACTTTATTTTTAAAGTTAAATTTTACCTTAGTGAATTTAAAAATACTTATTTGATCTTTTCTAGCGAAGATAATATGCAGACTTTATTTTTTAAATCAAAGATTCTCTTTAGTGAATTTGAAATATTGTTCGCTTTTTTCGCGAAGATAACATGTGGACTTTATTTTTTGAAGTCGAAATTAACCTTAGTGAATTTGAAATATTGTTCGCTCTTTTTAGTGAAGATAATATGTGGACTTCATTTTTTGAAGTCGAAATCAACCTTAGTGAATTTGAAATATTGTTCGCTCTTTTTGGCGAAGATAATATGCAGACTTTTTTTTGAAGTCGAAATTCACCTTAGTGAATTTGAAATATTGTTCGCTCTTTTGGCGAAGATAATATGCGAACTTCTTTTTTGAAGTCAAAATTCACCTTAGTGAATTTGAAATATTGTTCGCTTTTTTTGGCAAAGATAATATGCGGACTTCTTTTTTGAAGTCAAAATTCACCTTAGTGAATTTGAAATATTGTTCGCTCTTCTTGGCGAAGATAATATGCAGACTTTTTTTAAGTCGAAATTCACCTTAGTGAATTTAAAATATTGTTCGCTTTTTTTGGCGAAGATAATATGCAGACTTCTTTTTTAAAGTCGAAATTCACCTTAGTGAATTTGAAATATTGTTCGCTCTTTTTGGCGAAGATAATATGCAGACTTCTTTTTTGAAGTCAAAATTCACCTTAGTGAATTTAAAATATTGTTCGCTCTTTTTGGCGAAGATAATATGCAGACTTCTTTTTTGAAGTCGAAATTCACCTTAGTAAATTTGAAATATTGTTCGCTCTTTTGGCGAAGAAATTCACCTTAGTGAATGTATTTTTTGATTCTTTTGATAGGTTAGCATCGTTTTTTGCTTGTTCAAAAATTGATGCTACCTACTTTGGTTGTTTTGCCGATACATGAGTATATTTAAAGTATACTCTTCGGCCGTTGATAAAATTGTTTTTTTAGGGGAACTAGTTTTCTTATTTATACTTTGATGAGAATTTACAATGAAGACTGCCTCGTTAAAAAACCACTTACCCTGCGAAGGGTTCCCCTTGAGTGAAAAAAGAGTGCAGCTCGTTTATATTTGAATTGAAATTTATCAGAATGTAAAAGCTAATCTATTTTGTACAAAGATGAAAACAAATTTTAGGGATAGTATCTTCGTAAGTCTTGAATATTGAATGTGTGATCAATTTCCTTCCCACTCATGTCTGTCAGGTGAAATGCTCCTGGCTTGTTGGTTCTTATGATGAGGAACGGTCCTTCCCATTTTTGCTGAAATTTTCCGACTGTGTCTTTATTTCTTTTTCTTTTCAAGACAAAGTCTCCTAGTGATAATTGTCTTGGTTTGACTTTTTTATTGTACCAACTTTCTATTTCCTTTTGATATTTCTCAAGGTTCTGAATCGCCTTCATTCTTTCTTCCTCTAATAAATCTTTGCTTGTCATTTGTTAGTCTTCATCTATTATTTCAATATTTGTTCTTGGTCTTTGAAATTGTATCTCTTCAGGTGTCATCGCTTCTTCTCTATAAAGCAATTTGAAAGGGGAGAAGTTTGTTGATCTTGAAACTGTGGTGTTATGTACCCAAACAACTTTAGGTAACTCATCCACCTATTTGCCTTTTGGTAGTCCCACGAGGCATTTTGATATATCTATGCATATAATTCCATTTGCTCGTTCGACTACACCGTTTGACTGTGGGTGTTTTACTGATGCGAAACATAATTGAATTCCCAGACTTTCACAATATTCTCTGAAATTTTAGCTGTCAAATTGAGTTCCATTATCTACTGTTATGTGTCTTGGAACTCTAAAACGACAAATGATGTTTTGCCAAAGAAATTTCTTCATTGTGAAAGATGACATGTTTGTCACTAGTTTAGCTTCGATCCACTTAGTGATATATTCCACTGCTACTACTGCATATTGAAGGTTTCCTTGTGCTGTAGGTAGATTTCCAATGATGTTAATTCGCCATCTTGCCAATGGCCAAGTTAGTTCTATTGTTTGTAAATTTGTTGCTGGAGCCTTTACTTTGCTTGCAGACATTTGACAATTATGGCAAGATTTGATAATTTCTTTGCTGTCATTTTGGGCTGATGGCCAATAAAATCCTTGGCGGAATGCTTTTCCTGCCATTGTTCTTGCTCCAGGATGTGTGCCACAAATTTTTCATGTATTTCTGATAATAGCTTTTTTCCCTCTTCTACTGATATACATTCGAGTAATGGTGCACATATTCCTTGTTTATATAGCTGATTGTTGATGATCTTGTAATTTCTTGTTCTTTGCTTCATTCTTATGTTATTGACTTCATTTTTAGGCTCATAGTGCCCACGAAGGTAAGCCATAATTGAAGCTCTCCAGTCTTCACTTTGTATTATATGAACTTCTCTGGGTGAAGCTTATAATGCTTTGATGGATGCTTGTTTTAAGATTTGATAAAAAACATCTTGAGGGAGACCTGAATTTTGTGCTGCAGCTTTTGCTAGTTCGTCTGCCTCTGAATTGTCATTTCTTAAGATGTTTTTGACTGTGAAACCTTCAAAATGTTTCTCTTGATCTCTGATAAATTACAAGTATTTTGCTAATTCTAGATCTCTTGCTTTGTAGTCTTTTTCAATGTGTCCTGCTACAATTTGTGAATCTATTTTGATTACCAATCTTTGGATTCCCATTGCTTTTGCTTTGCGAAGTCCCAGTAAAACGGCTTCGTATTCTGCTATGTTGTTTGTGCACTGAAATTCTAGTCTTGCAGCATATTTTATCTTTATGCCTGAAGGTGAGGTAATTATTGCAGCTGCTTCAGCCCCTGCGAAGCCCCATGCGCCATCGCAATATATTGTCCATTCTGGTTGATTCTTGTCTTCTCTTAAACTTTGGGAGGGTGTCCAATCTGCTAAGAAGTCTGCTAGGACTTGGGATTTTATTGATGTTCTTTTTTCAAATTCTATAAAATGTTGAGATAATTCTGCTGCCCATTTTTCCAATCTTCCTGTTGTTCTGCAACTTTATAATACTTCTTTCAGAGGGTAATTTGTGAGAACTCTGATTTTGTGGGCCTGAAAGTAGTGCTTTAACTTTCTTGATGTTGTTAAAACTGTGTATGCGATTTTCTCAATCTCAGAGTAGTATACTTTTGATCTAGATAATGCTTCTGAAACATAGTAGACTGGTATTTGATATTTTGAATGATTTGTTTCTTGTTCTTGGACTAGTACTGCACTTACTGATGTTTCTGTGACTGAGACATATAATAGCAAATCTGCTCCTGGTGTTGGTGAAATCAATGTGTTTGGCTGCAATAGATATTTTTTTATCTCTTCAAATGCATGTTGCTGTGAAGGTCCCCATACGAAGTCTCTTTTGGATCCTTTGAGTGTCTGAAATATTGGTAAGCTTCGTTCTGCTGATTTTGAGATAAATCTGTTTAAAGCTGCAAGTCTTCCAGTCAATTTTTAAACATCTTTTATATTTGCAGGAATTCTCATGTTCAAAATTGCTTGAACTTTGTCTGGATTTGGATCTATCCCTTTTGCTGATACAATGCAGCCTAGAATTTTTTCTTTTTGTACTCTGAAGGTACATTTTTCAGGATTTAGTTTCAAATTTCCTTTTCTCAGATTTGAGAATGTTTCTTGAAGGTCTTGAATATGATCTTGTGTTTTCTTGCTCTTGACAACTATATCGTCGACATAAGCTAGCAAGTTTTTGCCAATCTGATTTTTGAGCACTGTTGAAGTCATTCTGACAAATATTATGCCTGCATTGCGAAGCCCCTTTGCCATTTTTACAAAGCAGTATGTTCCAAATGGTGTGATGAAACTTGTAAATTCTTCATCTTCTTTTCTCATCTAGATTTGATGATATCCTGAGAAACAATCTAGGAAACTTAGCATTTCACTTCCAGCCGCTTGATCAACTAATGTGTCGATTCTTGGTAGTGGGAAATTATCTTTTGGGCATGCTTTGTTGAGATCTGTAAAATCGATACACATTCGCTATTTTCCGTTCTTTTTCTTGACCATGACGATATTTGCTAGCCAAGTTGTGAATTGGACTTCTCTTATAACTTTT
Source organism: Saccharum hybrid cultivar R570 (assembly GCA_038087645.1). NCBI lineage: Eukaryota > Viridiplantae > Streptophyta > Magnoliopsida > Poales > Poaceae > Saccharum > Saccharum hybrid cultivar. Next base: position 8,224,671 of record JAQSUU010000043.1, on the reverse strand, counting down.
GCATCTAGCAACCTTTGGACTTCGGCTTTTACAGCTTGTATTCTATCTTTAGCTAATTTTCTCAGTTTCTGTTTTTTGGGTCTGAAATTTTGATTGATGTCGAGTTTGTGCTCAATTATATCTATGCTGACTCCTTCTAAATCATTGGATGTCCATGCGAAGACATCTTTGTTACTTTGAAGAAATTCTATGAGTCTGTTTTCTTCTTCTTGAGAAAGTCTTGTCTCTATGATTACTTGTTTGTCTAGGACTAATGAGTCAAGGGGTACTTTCTTTGTTTCTTCGACTGCTTGAGCTTTTTCTTGTGGCTTCGCATTTTCTGTTTCTTCTTTCTATTCTTCTTTGATTGTATGAACATTTTTCCGACCAGGAGTGTATTATTTTTCAATATTTCTTGCTTCGGTTTGATCTCCATGGACTATGATAACTCCATTAATTGCAGGCATCTTCATACATAAGTAAGAGTAGCTTATTACTGCTTCAAATGCATTCAGAGTTCTCCTTCCAAAAAGGGCGTTATAGGGATAATGGATGTCCACCACATCAAATGCAATTTGCTCTGTTCTTGCATTGTTTACTGTTCCAAATGATACAGGAAGAACTATTCTTCCTATTGAGTGAATTGGCTTCCCACCAAAGCCGTAGAGTGGGTGCTCAGCTCTTCCTAAAAGTTTACGATCAATTTTCATGGCATCAATTGTTGCTGTAAATATAATATCTGCAGAACTTCCACCGTCAACTAGAATTTTTGAGACAGCCCATCCATCAATATTTGCTTCAACTACCATTGCATCCATGTGTGGATAGTCTTTCAGTTGCAAATCTTTTTCTGAGAATGTGATTGGTAGATGAGACCATCTTGTCTTTTTTATGGGCCTTCTGTTGAGATAGAGTTTACTCTTCGAAAGTAATTCTTCTTTTGATTATTGTTTTCATGATCAATATTGTTTCCTCCGATGATTGTCATGATTCTTCCTTTGCTTGCCATTGAAGTTGATGGAGAGTTGTCTTGTTTGTTGTTTGCTTGTGGGTTGCTATTTGCCACAGAGGATTCGGGCTGTATTTGAAAATTTGTTTGTTGCTGATTTTGCCTCCATTGATTTGGGTCGTATATTGCCACTGGTCCGTAGCTATATGATGATGAGCCTAGGATCATTGCTTGGGAGTGTCCAAACTGAATTGGGTAATAAGAGTTTTGTTGGCCTTGAATCATATGATTGACAGCTTTTGATTGACTTGAGATTTTATTTTCTTCTTGTATTTCTTCGATGCTTTTCTTTACTTTTGGACACATTTTTGATGTGTGTCTAGCCCCTTTGCCATGAATGATGCAATACATATCTTCTAGTCTTAGGGGTATTCTTCCTCTTCCTCGTCCTCCTCTTCCTCTTGAATTGAAGCCACCTCTTTCGAATGTCCTTTGGTTGTACTGACTGCTATACTGATTTTGAGGTGAGAAAGTATTTTCAGTAGCTGAATTGCTATTTTCAACTTGATTGACTTGGGTGAAGTGTCTTCGTTCAAAGTTGTTTTGCTTTGGGGGTTGAAAATTGCTGCTTTTGTTTTGATTTTTGAAGCTGTTTTCTTCCTCAATTCTTTTTCTGTAATCTTCATCGGACTTGCAGTACTTTTAGATTTCTTCGTAAAGCTAAGCCAGTGAAGTTAGCTTTTCTCGAGTAAGGTGTGCTGCACATTGTCCTGCCCGAAGTTCCTTGATTGCTGCAATTATGACAACTTCGTCTGGGATATTTGTGATTTGAGATTTGATTTAAATGAATCTCTTGTAATATTGACTTAGAGGTTCTTTAGGCTGTTGTTTGCAGTTGAATAAATCCATGTCTGTAAGACCAGTTGGTTGAAATCCTTGGAAGTCAACAAGTAGATTTGTCTTTAATTGTTCTCATGAATGTATGGATCTTGCTTTCAGAGATGAATACCAGTGTTGTGCTGGACCTTTTACTGCCATGACAAATGACTTTGCAAGTGTGGTTTCGTCCCCTCCGCCTGCAATTACTGCGGCTTCAAAACTCATTAGGAATTGCCTCGGGTCTGATTCACCATCAAATGTTGGTATCATGTTGAACTTATACCCTATAGGCCATTGAGCTAGCTACAAATTTGTTGATAGTGGGGAGCTTGTATCAATTGATATGAATGATTTCTGAATATTTCTCTCTTGAGAGATTCTTGTTGCTGAATGTGATTCTTCTTGATTTATAACTTCATGATTTTGCAGTTGCTCGTTTAAGTTGCGAAGGGTAACTTTGGCCTCTTCTATTCTTTGTTTGAGTGTCTTTTCTCGTGCTCTTGCGCGACATTCTTCAAGTTCTTTTTGCCTTCGTAAAACTTGTTCTTCAAGTTCTTTAAGTCTTTGTTCTTCAGCTTCAGCCGTTCTTGAAGAATTTTCACCTTGAGAGACTTCTTTTGTAAGACCTCTGTCTTCTCCGAGTGGTTGTTCGTCTTCGGTTTCTTCATTGATGGTTTTCTTGTTTGGTCTTGCCATTTTATTTCTTGTGGTCGTGAAGATCTTTAGATACACGCACAAACAGTGGGCGCCAGATGTTGGGTGAAAAGTTCAGGTCAGATGACACGATTCACACAATCATCAGAAAAATTTTATTCAAGGCAAAATTGCATGCAAAGTTGCATTTATTTCATGATCATACCATACATGTTAGAGGGGGTATTTATAGGGCCCTAGCCTTCGTATTTTATAAAATGACTATTTTACCCCTGACCCAACTATTTACAACCCTTTATTTATGTAAGGGCGAAGTGGTCATTTTCTCCTAATTCAGTCTTCTTTTTCGCATTCGATCCTCTTTTCCTTCAATGAATTTGTTTTCTTCAGATCATCTTATGTTTCTTGTTCACTTCTCTGTCCAGCGAAGTTGAATTCTTGATGACGAAGTCGACAGTCGAAGTTTGAACTTCTGACGACGAAGTCGATAGGCGAAGTCGAATTCTTGGCGACGAAGTCGATATGCGAAGTTGAACTTCTGACGACGAAGTCGATAGGCGAAGTCGAATTCTTGGCGACGAAGTCGATATGCGAACTTGAACTTCTGACGACGAAGTCGATAGGCGAAGTTGAATTCTTGGCGACGAAGTTGATATGCGAAGTTGAACTTCTAACGACGAAGTCGACAGGCGAAGCTGAATTCTTGGCGACGAAGTCAAAATACATTCTTCGCTATATTTTTTCTGCAAGTGAATTTCATCAGAATATTTTTATATCTTTTTTACTCCAAAGTTTGGGCCTGAGTTTTTTGGACGAAGTTAAATTCCCAACAATTGGCAAAGGAAGTTTCCACTACGCTGCTATGTACTGCTTTTTTCCCCCTTTTGCTTCAACCATGGCCTGCAGGTGATGAACTGGCGATGGAACACTACCAAGTCTCTTTGGTGGCCCCTTGCTCCCTCCAGGCCTCTTGGACTCACTATCCTAGTGCCCTGCCACCACTTCAGGGCACGTTTGCAACATAGAAATTTTACAGGAACTATGCAGGAATTTCACATAAATCAGTTTATTTTCATGATAAAAACACAGAACATGGAAAAATTTTCACGTTCCAAACACGCCCTCAATGGTGGATTCGTGGCGAAGTTTACCATACTTGTGTGGCATGGCATGCCGGCGTGTAGCAGTGCATTTGAATGCTTTGCGTGCACTAGCCGGCCAGATAAAGGCAACAGGAGCGGATAGGAAAGTGCAGCCCTGTTCGCTTTGTTAAAAAGACAAGCTGAAAAGTATTGTTCGCTGATTTGTTGTGAGAGAAAAATGCTTTTCCTTCGCTGAAAAAGTACGGCTTATAAGACAAGCGAACAGGCGTGTACTCGTGTAGTCATGTTAGTGTCCTGTGTCCAAGCTAGCATCCCGCTGTGATGACCTTGGACCTTGGTAACTTTGTTCAACGGGGGCAGAAACCATTATGCCCATCTAAATTTTCAAAATTCTAAACCAAGAGAAACTCAAAAGCCATTTGTTTTTTTTGAAAAAAAACTATAGCATCGTCACTCGTGCTTGATAAGAGTAAGGGGCTGTTTGGATTGATGACTGTCAGGCAAGAAGCTGCCCAGACATCCATCTCCAGCCCAGGCATCTAAAATTGGACGCCTGGGGGAGCTCCCTGTGCCAGGCAACTTTGTCAGGGTAGCATTGTGGATATGCTTTTTTTTCTTTATAAGGAAGGTGGTGATATGTTGAGGTAGATGTAGATTTCTAAAGTAACCTTTAGGTTTTGAAATAAATAAATATTATATATAGAACAGAGTCTAATTGGTTGTATGCAAAACTCCTTGTCTAGATTCTCTTAGTGCAATTTGGTCCTATTTTGTTATTAGAACAAACCCATGTGCAGATTAGCACTTTCATCAAAGTAGGCCTAGGTTGCCTCCAGTGTTAGCCTAAAAGTTTAAACGGACCAAACAGTCACATACCGTTAAGCTATTTATTCAGGCCAAATGGCCATTTAAACAGACTAAATGGTGATTAAACAGGATAAACGACTGATTAAACAGACACGACAAGCCATTGTGTAGTGTTTACACGGTGTGTATGGGCTAAACGGCCATATACATGAACAGTTGTTGCGTCTCACTATTCAATTGTATCTAGGTAGAAGCGAGACACAAAGGATTGTTGTGAGAAAGTAGGCAATTTCAAGATTAAAATCAGCACATAAATCATGACGATCTCAGATTCTAAGGGCGTCTCCAACAAAAGGCAAAATTGCTAGCTGACTCAGCTTTTATCTGACTTGTAGTGAGAGAAAAGCAGGAAAACAATCTCGCTAGCGACTTGGTCGTCACTGATCTCGCTCAAGAAACAAGGTGGCAGAGGAAATCTTGTGTCCATGTCTCCACAGAGGAGACCGAGAACAAAAAAACAAATCATGTGTAGGACCCACATGGTGATGTGGCTCCTTAAATCTATAGCTGCTAGCGATTTCTACTAGGGATGTCCATGTGAAGCCCTAACCTACTGGTTAGATCGGACAGTATGAACAGTGACATGATGAACAACAACGTGATCAAAATAGCAATCATACAACAATAACAAATTGGATTGCGGTGTGTGTACCTTTCACCTGGAACACTCCATAAATGGTTGGATGTTCCAACAGGCGATCCCTTGCCATCTAGGATTCAAAGAAATCAAGAACAACAAATTGAAACCTGCACCTTCAAGGAGTCTCTGAATGCTCAACATTATGGTAATGAACTCCTTGCACTCAAATCTTTCATACAAACTTTTCCTCTCAAACCACAACTCAAATCTCACAAGTGTCAACCTTCTAGAGTGGTAGATAGAAGTAAATTCTTGGCCTTTTTTCAAAGTGGGTGAAGAGAGCTACGAAGGAGGTGGTAGCCTTCTGCAATGTGTTGCCTGAGTGAGGCTAAAAAGGGAGAGAGAAGGTTTAAGAACTACTCCAAACACTGCAACTGGTAGTGCTAACTTTTAGCGAAGCCAAGAAAACGAGGAGCGGTGAAAGTAGTTGATGTGGTGCTTGCACAATAAAGAACTGTTTTGTTAGTATGACGGTCAGGAATCTTGGTCACTGGAGTGGACTTCGTCTCTGCAAATTTGGGAGAGCGAAGAGGATGCAGCGATTATTTTATTTAGAGGGCACAGTTGGCTGCGGTTGAAAGGTCCTTGTTTGGTTTTGGTAATTGAGTGACAACCTTAGGTGGACTAATTGTATTTATGTAAGATACACAGGTGATTAGTCCACAAGTACATATGTGTGAGCAACATATGCCATGAAGGTGGAAATGGCTTGGAGATGTTGCAAAGCTTGCACATGTGATGATGAAGGAGCTCATTGCATATGAGACATGACATAGAGTCATGTGATCAAGGTGGAGAAGATCAAGACATGACTTGGCTCGATGGACCGGTTGCAAGTGCGAAGGGCAAGTCGGAGGCTTTGAAGCGAGGGACCGCGTGTGACGGTGAAGCTTGAGCAAGACTTGGCGTCAATAGACCGAGGCAACGGTGAAGAGCAAGTGAGGTCAAGATCGATGAACCAATACGGTCACGTGATTATATGAAGTGGATCATATCATTTGGTGATTGGTTGGTACATGTGTTGCATCAACGTTAGAGGAGTTGGAATGGAATGCGCAAGACAAAGATATAATCCTAGGACATTTCATTTCACCAGTCAAAGGTTGTGTAAAGAAGTGCATGAACGGGTTTAAGATAGATGGTCGTACTATCAAGAGGGGCAAACTTGTTTGCATATTGGTCATCTAGTGGCACTTGAGCGATCTAACTTTGCATACGTGTTAGGATCGAGTGGCGAGGCAAGTTGAGTGCCTAACTCCTTTGAAGAAAATGATTGTGAAAATGCTAACACACGTGCACGACATGGTAAACACTTGTTGGTGCTGAACATTTGCGAAGGCGATGGAGTTTGAGCGATAGAGATGGATTTAGGCGTTTTTGTGGAGATGAAACGCTTATTTTCCATTGCATCGAAGGATGAAACCGAAGGCAAAGTCACGGAGGTGATCATCGCTGTTTTCCGAGCGACAGACGTTGGGTGTGGTGGCGTCAGACGCCGGTGCCGCGTCTGGTGCTTTGACCTAGGTGGCGCGCGGTGTTCTCTGTGCGACGGTCGCTGGTCTCAGGAGCGATGGACACTGACATCAGTGTCCGGTGGCTTACCTTTGTTCACACGCTGCTGAAAGAGGCGACGGACGCGGTGGTGTTGAAGCGACGGACGCGTCTATTGTAGCTCCGTGTGTTGGGAGTTTACTGGACTGCGTCCGTCGAGCGACGGACGCATGGCCTCCATAACGATGGACGCGTCTGTTGGATGGAATTGACCATTGGAAATTTAACTGCACGGGACACGTGGCATGCATCTGAGCGACGGACGCTGGATGCCGCGTTTGGCACAGTGGTGACAAACGTGTCTATTGCCCCCGAAAAATGCCTAGTGAAGGGCTAACGGCTATATTCATTTGAGGGGCTATAAATAGAAGTGGTGGCCAACCTTGGCTGGTGCTTGGCACCCTCGGGACTTAGTGTCCATGCTTTGGGAGTGCTAGGAGAGCCTCTAACTCACTTATGCTTGCAAGAGTGCGAATCGATTATGAGTGAGTGTTATTCTAATGTGTCGCATTGCGAGATTGCATCAAGTGGCACTAAGTGTTCGTGTTGCAAGGCGGTGGTGCTTGTTACTCTTGGAGGTTGCCACCTCCTAGATAGCTTGGTGGCTTGTGGCTCCGTCGAAGCTCGTAAGAAGATTGTGCGAGGCTCCGGAGAAGCCTTGTGAGGGGGATTATGCTCACCCCGCGGGGATCACGAAGAGCAACTCTAGTAGAGCGTATCATTGAGCTACCACACTTGATGGTCGGTTCTTGCGGCGCTCTTTAGGAGAGCTTGGTTGTGAATACCGATTAGCCACCGAACCACGAAGTGTTGGTCGACACAACGAGAACGTAGCTTGGTGACAACCAAGTGAACCTCAGAAGAAAATCACTGTGTCAACATTGTCTACTCTTCTCTATGGTTTGCCTTCGTGCAACACAAGCTTGTATTTACTTTCATATATACTTGTGCTTCTGTAGTTGCTCTTGTGACTAGTTTGCTTATGTAGCTAGATAGATTCTTCTTGCTTGTGTAGCTAGAAGTATCCTCTTTGCGTACCTAATTTGGTTTGTGTAACCTTGTTAGTCACATTGCTTAGTTTGTGTAGCTAAGTAATTTACGCTCTCTAATTTGGTATTGGTTACCTTGTTATTGAGCATTGCTAGTGAGCCTAGAAGCTTTGTGTTTTTTCTTACTAGAATTGTGTAGGAGCTCCCCAGTGCTTGAAGTACTAGTTGCATAGGTTTATGTGACCTTGCAAGCTAGAATTATTTAGGTGAGCTCTTGCTAGGAAGGCACCTTATTTTCTTGGTTAGGATCTTCTGCAATGTGCTAGAAGTTATAGATAGAGGGGTGTAGTTTTGGCTAGACCGATAGATTTAATTCCGCACTTGTTTTGGTTAGCCAATATAATTAAGTTTTAGAAAGGACTATTCACCCCCTGTAGTCCACCATCTCGACCCTACAAGGGTGCTTGTTTCATTCTCACACTGCAACTATGCTAGAGTGATGCCCCTTTTCCAACATGGCCACTGCTTTTTTCTGGGCGGCGCTTGTACGCTGTGGCCGGCCTAAGGGGTATACCTACTCTACACCCCCAAGAACTAGACGCAACATCCTATCCTCAAGTCAAAAGTGCAGAGGATAGCTTCTACAGAATCAGACCTTCACTCCAAATTGAATCCGGTCTAACACACTCACCAAAATGATTTTTTAGGATTCTTGTATCAGAAAATTCAGCTTTAAAAAGCCATGAACGAATTAGTGTCTCATAATGATTTTTTCATTAGTGATCCTCTGAGCCTGGACACACCTGTATATTATAGTACAGCATTCCTTAAACACAATTTTAAATAGAAATAATCCTTTGATTATTCATCCCTTAAGCCATATTCACCACTTAATAAAATTGGGGGTGGCCAATCATCAAAGGACCTATTTCATAATCTTATAACCTTCCCCGTGCCCTCTGACTCTCCAAACAACATAAAACTCGTGCAACATGAAACACTTGAATGCGACGTACGTCTGAAATAGATAAAACATTTGGAACATACACTTGCAACATATGCATGAAACATATACAACGTCCAGATAAAATACTTGCAACTCGCAATATGAAAACACTTTCTTCAACATAAGATTAGAACAGTTGAAACATTTTGAACATACTGTTGCAACATATGTAACATTTAGATCAAAACGCTTGCAACATACGTCTGACGGTCTGAATGGATGAAACATTTTGAACAAGCGCTTGCAACATGCCTCTAAAACATCTACAACATCCACAATCTACTTTTGCAACATTCCTATGAAACAGCAGTTGCAACATACCTCTAAAACTTCTGAAACACTTGAAATGTATATATGCAACATAGGGGAGGGGAGGCCTGGGCGGGTTGATTCCTGCCATTGGGGTGGGAGCCAGCGGTAAGTGTCAGCGCACGAGCACCACTAGCATCAGGCCGCCCTCGTGTGAAAGGTTCTAATGGCTAGAGAGGGGTGAATAGCCTATTAAAAATTTATACAACACTAAGACAAGTGATTAGCAAATAAGATGGCAAAGCGAATTTTGCGCTAGCACTATACTTGTGTTGCAAGCCACCTACTCAATTCTAATTTCTATAATCTCTAGTATGTCACACAAGGGCTAAGTAACTAATTTACACCTAGGTGATCTAGCTAGCAAGAGAACTACAACTAAAGAGCTACACTAGCTACAACTACCACAAGCTCTACACAAGTAAAGACACAAAGTAAAGCAAGAGAGTGGCAGAGGTGATATACCGTCGTGGCAAGAGATCAATCAATTGATACCAAAGAATACCAAGGAGATAATGATGAAATAATCAATTTTTCCTCCGAGGTTCACTTGTTGGCAATCTAGTCTCTGTTGTGACGATTCACTCACTTAGAGGTTCACGCGCTAATAGGCATCACACGTCTAACCCGCAACCGGGTGCCGCACAACCAACACAAGATGAGGATCCATAAGCCACGCGTAATCCACTAAAGTTGTCTTTGGCGCTCCACGAGGGAAGGCATAAGAACTGTAGGATCTCTAGGTAAGCCAAGAAGGTCTAGAGGGGGGTGAATGGGCTTGTCAAAAATTCTTCGAAACAAAACAGCAGATTACACTGCTAAGGGCGGCACTGCTGGCCTCACGCAGTGGGTTAGGCCACAGTTCAAAATCTATCAAGAGATAAGCCTAGCAACTAATTTTTCTAGGTTTTTGCAAGTGTTAGGATTACAGAAAAGTAAACAACTTGCTGGAGAACCTGTAGCACAAATAGATCGAGCTCCAACCCTATCTCAACCACAACAACAACAAGATATAACAAGTAAACCAAGTAAGCACACGAAGACACAAGATTTATCCCGTGGTTCGGATGTCTCTACTCCATGTTATTGAGGTATGCACTTAAGGATGAGCTCACCACTCAGGTTGGCTCTTTCCTTCTTCTCAAATCAAGAGACTTAACCCTTGATTTGAGAGTTTACACTAAATGAGATGATGGTTACAAACTTCCCTCGGCTGCCACAAGTGTTGGCAAGCTCAAGGGCGACGCCTAGCCGGCTAGGAGCAAAGCTCCAAGAGTAACAAACTCAAGAACACCGGCCAAACGTGAACCAAGTGCTCTCAAACTTTGGGAATCACCTGATCTAGCCTCCAATTGAAGTTTGTTGCAATTTCTCTCAAGTTTTGATGGTAGAAATCAAAGCTTAGCTTGGGAGATGGAGTGGGCAACAATGGAGGAAGAGAGAGAGCTTTTGTTCGGTTCTGGTCGATCTGAATGTTGGGGAGCTAAAGAGAGACATTGGGGTTCAGTGAAAGAGGTATTTATACCTCCTTGGGGCCCAACAGCTGTTATGGGTGGCACTACCGGCCTAGAAGGGCGGCACTGCCGCCCTACCCATAACAGCAGGAATTTCAAATTGTTTCAATGGCTGTTATGGTAGGGTATGAGGATGAACTGGTAAAGATATGAGCACTTAGTTCACACTTTGACAGTAATCATTGAGTCCCCCTTGATAGTACGGCTTGTCCTATACTCAAATTTGAAATTTAAAAAGAATTTAAACCTCATTTAAGTCAAAAACCATCACCAAAAGTAATTGGGGTGTCCTCCTTGTCATAAGTCATCCTCCTTTCTTAAAGTACCTGCTTGTCAACTCACAAATCTCATTAGTCCTCTAATTCGGTGGTCATCAACGCCAAAGCCCACATAGGCTTGATTGCACTTACAATCTCCCCCTTTTTGGTGATTGATGACAACCCAATTAGAGCTCACAAAAAAAGAAATATAATTGAGATTTTTTGAGCTATGGAAGTAGGAGCCTCCCCCTAAAAATGTGACTTGGATTTGAATTCCAAAATTGGTGTAAGAGACTAACATTCACATGTTTACTGTGTGATTTAGGGCCTCCCCCTATAGCCATGCCTGCTGTGGGGTGCTCAACACAGTGTCACAAGAATAAACATGATGCATATGACATGTTATATCAGAGCAAAGACTGTCTGCTATTGCAGAGGGCGGCACGGCTGGCCTTGCAATACCAGTCAACCCACAATCAACTCTACACAACAGCAAACTCATAATATAAAGAACTTCTAGCAAAAGTATGACAAGCTAGTTCACAACCAACAGATACATGTCCATATCCGAAGCAAATAGAGTAGTAAAGTGCATTATTACAAAACTTAGTTTTTAAACGACACTCACAACCTAACCAACTAACTCTCAACGGAAAAGGACATGAAAAACTAGAACAACAATCATCGAGAAAAAATGTTGACCCCTCTAATTTCTCCCCCTTTGGCACCAAGCACCAAAAAGAAGAGAAAAAAGATAAAGTCAACTACTCCTCGAGATCAAAAGCGCTCCAGTCGATGTCGTCATCACCACGTGTGCCGCTGGTGCCAGCACCACTGGTGCGAGTAGCAGCAGCCCCATCGTTGTTGTCGTCGGAGTCAGAGATGCGGGCACGACTGCCGCGATGAGTGTGACTGGTGAAGCATGTAGAGCAGGTGGAACATCGAGGTGGCTGCCTCTGTTGTCTCTATTGAAAATTGAAGAGTGTCTCGTCCCATCCCTGACTATGCTGCTCTTGCTCATGCTCATCACCCTCATCATCATCACTGTTAGTAAAGCTCGGTGGGTGAAACTGTGGAGGAGGAATAGGGTCCATAGGTGGTAGGTGTGCACCTCTCATCTCCCTCTGCTCTAGCTGGGTCTGATAAGCTCTCTCAGAAGCATATGCACAGTGTCCAAATATGCCCTTCAGCCAAGATCCAACCTTCTTCTTCCAGCTGGCATTCTTCTATCTCCTGTCCCTAGAGCGAGATCCCTCAGGTAAGTCCTCATGAGCTAGGCTCATAGCTCTAGGTGCTTGTGTCATCCCTCCCTTGGTTTTCTTAATCTTGTACACCTGATGCACATAATCCTTGTGATACCTGAAATCGGACACCCTCTCAATCATGAACATTAGGTAGGGACCATATGGCAAATCTCTCCTGCCATCATCCATAGCATAGCTAAGCTCAACCCACATGAATCTAGGTACATTAAACTTCTCACCATCTAGAAATCTGGAAAGCACATTAGTGATGTACACATTGAGATCAGTGGTATTGTCTTTTGGGTTAAGAGTGCTTCTGATAAGATTGTTCATGATATAGTAGTAGCTCTTCAACCCAATTCTCCTACCATCGGTCTTATCTGGATCTTCCCACATGAAACTAACCTCATGAGGCTCTGCACACCTCTCATTATGGATCCTAGAATAGGTCCTGTGCACCTGCCCAAAGCCAAGGATCTGACAGAAGCTCTCAAAGCTAACTCTGTAGTGACGACCGTCTGTCATCCAATGCATTTCATCCTTCTCCTTATTCCAGAAATAGGTGGCATGAAACTGGGCAAGTATCTCCCTGTTCCAATCATATCTAAAAGACATGATGTCAGATAACTCAAATTTGTCACAGGTGAGAATGGCAGTGTTGAACTCAGACTCCTCCTTGTCTTGCAATTCATTGAAATCAATGTACTGCATCTTGCATATCTTGCCTTTCCTTGCAGGGAGGATAGTTGTGGCATAAAAGTTGGAATGAAACACATTCCAAAACCTGTAATCAATAGCCAGCAACTTTGCCTTCTCATAGGGATCCATCTCCCTAGCTTCCTCAGTGCCCTTCCAACTTCTTGAATAATCAACAATTGGATGTTGGACACTGTTATGAGGAGCTCTCAACTCAAAGAGATCAACACAATCCTACATATAACTACCATCAAACTCAGTGATGTGCAGAGGTGTGTCAGGGCCACCTGTAGGAATGGTGTGACCCCTCAACTCCTTAGCTTCTTCCTCTACAGTGTACTGCTGATGAGCTGCTGCATCAGCGGTGGATGGTGCTGCTAGTCCACTGCCCCTCCCCCTTACTCTTCTAGAGGGGTGCTTGCTCAACTGCTTGCACTTCTGACCACTACCACCACCACGTTCCATCTATGCAAAAAGAGTTAAGACATGATGAGAAACTGTATTATGAAGTATAGAAACTGCTAGAATTTAGTTTTAGCAAGAAAGAATTTTTTGAAGTTGATTTGACAAACACTGCTGCCTTGCTATGAACAGGCAGGACGGCACTGCCGCCCCTGAGGCCGGCACTGCCACCCTCAGTTGGTTCACCAAATCAATTCCAATCTTTTCGTTCTTGCTAACTCTCTATTCCAACAACCTCTAGACCTAATGACAATTTATAATCATAATCTAAAGATAAATTTGATGTTGAACATAGATTTGAAAGATTTAAAGCATGACCTTGAATGAAATTAATTTGAATAACTTGATTAAATCGATTTGAACTTTCAAAAGTACAGTAAAATAGAGCCCAATAGCAGTTGTGACTGCCATGGACGGCAATGTTGTCCATAAACCACAGTAGTGCCACGGTGCCCTACTTCACCTAACCGTTAAAATTCAAAATCGATTCGATCAAGCCAACCAAACTTACTCCAAACATATCACACAACATCTAGAACAAGGAATCCATGACCAAAACATCAACATTGCATAGATCGAGAGAGAGAACTAGGGCTTCACCTTGCTTGACCTTCATGGATTGGAGAGGGAAGAGAAGCAAGGGGATCCCACACCCAAGCCTTGGCCTGCCCGAGCAAGAATGGAGGCCAAGAGCAGCGGCACTACCGGTGGAGACCAGCTGTCGCGGGGAGGGAGATCGACGGCGGCGCCCTCCTGTACTCGTGCGTGGAGAGAAGAGAGCGAGGAAAGGAGGCGATGGGGTGAAGGAGAAGTGAACTCACGTCTAGAAAAGATCGGAAGGGGAAAATGGCCCCGCGATGCAGTTTTTACTGCTGGCCCGTGATCCAGCCGATCACGACAGGGCGGCACTGCCGGCCCCCAAAGGCGGCACTGCCGGACTGGCCATACAGCAGGGTTAAGCTAAAACCAGTACCACTCTCCTTACTTCAGATATGGACAAATATCTTCCAAATAACATGACCAGTAAGCACTTCAACATTACACACTATGGTCATGGTATTTGAACAAGCTTTTATAAAACATTTTGAAACACATAATTGAAGTTTTCACAAACTTTTCCTAGATCATACTAGTTGATCAAACATTTGTGTCCTGCATTTCAAACCACGTTACGAGAATCAAGTATATTTAGCTCACTACGCAAAGCACAAAACCTTGACTCATCGAGGGGCTTAGTGAAGATATCGGCTAGTTGCTTTTCGGTGCTCACATGGCGAATTTCGATATCTCCTTTGGCTTCGTGGTCTCTCAAGAAATGATGTCAGACATCAATGTGTTTAGTTCTTGAGTGGCTTACGGGATTGTTTGCAAGCTTTATGGCACTTTCATTGTCACACAATAATGGAATTTTGGTGAAGTGACATCCGAAATCATGAAGGGTTTGCCTCATCCAAAGTAATTGAGCACAACAAGTGCCGGCTGCAATATACTCGGCCTCGGCGGTGGAAAAGGCTACACAATTTTGCTTCTTAGAGATCCAAGACACTAGGGACCATCTAAGGAATTGACACGTCCCCGAAGTGCTTTTTTTTATCTACTTGACAACCGGCATAATCGGAGTCCGAATAGCCAAGTAGATTGAACTTGGAACCCTTAGGATACCACAAGCCAAGGTTAGGAGTGTGTACTAAATATCTCAATATTCTCTTAACGGCCACTAAATGACATTCTTTCGGATTAGCTTGAAATCTAGCACACATGCACACACTAAGCATAATGTCGGGCCTAGATACGCACAAATAAAGTAGAGAGCCGATCATGGAACGATATACCTTTGGATCGACGGCTTTCCCTTTCTCATTAAGATCAAGATGTCCATTTGATGGCATGGAAGTGTTGATGGGCTTGGCGTTCGCCATGTCAAACTTCTTGAGCTTGTCAAGTGTATACTCGGTTTGACTAATGAAAGTCCCTTCCTTCAATTGCTTGATTTGAAATCCAAGGAAGAACTTCAATTCACCCATCATGGACATCTTAAATCTTTTCGTCATCACCCTACTAAACTCCTCACAATACACATGATTAGTACTACTAAATATTATATCATCAACATATATTTGGCACATAAATATTTCATTCTTAACTTTGTGAGTAAAAAGAGTAGGGTCGGCTTTGCCTATTTCAAAGCCTTGTTTGAGCAAGGAGTCCTTAAGGCATTCATACCATGCTCTTAGGGCTTGCTTAAGCCCATAGAGCGCCTTTTGGAGCTTGTAGACGTGGTTTGGGAACTTGGGATCTTCAAAGCCCGGTGGTTGCTCCACATATATAAGCTCTTGGATAGGTCCATTGAGGAATTCACTCTTGACATCCATCTGGTACAACTTGAAGTCATGATGGGCAGCAAAGGCTAGAAGCATTCGGATTGCTTTAAATCTTGCCACCGGTGCATATGTCTCATCAAAGTCCAAGCCCTCCACTTGAGTGAAACCTTGAGCAACCAATCTTGTCTTGTTCCTTGTCACCACGCCATTTTCATCTTGCTTGTTTCGAAAGACCCACTTGGTACCAATGACATTGGTATTGGGCCTCTCCACCAAGATCCACACTTGGTTTTTTTTGAAGTTGTTCAATTCTTCTTGCATGGCCATCATCCAATCTTCATCTTCAAGAGCCTTCTCCACTTTTGCTGGTTCAATAGAGGAAACAAAAGAGAAATATAGACAAAAAATTGCCAGATGAGAACATGTCAATACTCCCTTCTGAAGACTTCCTAATATGTTGTCGGTGGGATGGTCTCTTTGTATGATTTGCTTGAATCTTGGGTGGTCAATGGCTTGAACATCATCTTCTGAACCTCCATCTTCATCTTGCCCAAAGATAGACTCTAGGTTTAGCCCTTGCAGTGGTGTAGACTGGACTGCTGCTGAGGTGGGAGGGGCGGCACTGCCACCTTGATGCGCGGCACTGTTGCCCTGCTTCTGTCCAGCAGGCGTGTGCTGCACATCTACATCAAGTACGTCAGCAGAAATTGGTGCAACAAGAGCCTAGGAGTCCTCTTCTATGGCTTGATCTTCAATTAGCCTAACATCGCCGGTAGCTATTTGCTCGATTGCCTCTCAAGGTAGATCTTCCTTTCCTACAACACTTGCATCAATTTGCTCTACTTGGGAGCCATTAGATTCATCAAATGTCACGTCTACCGCTATTTCAACTCTACCCGAGGTTTTGTTGAAAACACGATAGGTATGTTCATTTGATCCGTAACCAAGAAGAAAACCTTCATCAACTTTAGGTGTGAACTTAGAGGTTTTGGGTCTCTTGTTAAGTATAAAACACTTGCACCCAAACACTCTAAAGTAAGACACCTTTGGTTTGTTACCGGTTAGAAGCTCATAGGAAGTCTTCTTCAATTTCTTGTGTAAGTAGAGACGGTTGATGGCATGACAAGCGGTGTTGATAGCTTCACACCAAAAGATATCTGGTGTCTTGTACTCATCAAGCATTATTCGTGCCATATCAATGAGGGTCCTATTCTTCCTCTCTACTACACCATTTTGTTGATGGACGTATGGAGTTGAAAACTCATGCTTGATGCCCTCTTCATCAAGAAACTTCTCAACTTGAGTGTTCTTGAATTCGCTCCCATTATCACTCCTTATCTTCTTGATGGGAAGATCAAATTCCTTTTGAGCTCTTCTAACAAATGTCTTCACTTTGTCCTTAACTTGGCACTTGTCAAACTTGAAAAATACTCAAGTGAAACGAGAATAATCATCAACAATAACAAAACCATATTTGTTACTCCCGATGCTTAGGTAGGCGACCGGTCCAAAGAGATCCATGTCAATGAGCTCCAATGGTTGAGTGGTGGTCATGATGCTCTTTGGTGGGTGAGGTACGCCAATTTGTGTTCTGGCTTGACACGCACCACATATCCTATCTTTCTCAAAGTGAACATCCGTTAGTCCAAGGATGTGGCTGTCTTTTAGAAGTTTGGCCAAGTTCCTCATCCCAACATGTGCTAGCCGGTGATGCCATAGCCAACCCATGCTAGATTTTGCCACTAAACAAGTCTCAAGATTAGCCTTCCCTTTATTGAAGTCAACTAGGTAAAGCTTGTTCTTTAAGAGACCGGTAAATGCAATAGAGGAGTCCTCCCTTCTATAGATTTCCACACCTTTTTCTGTAAATAGACAATTGTAACCCATCTCACACAATTGTGAAATGGATAACAAATTGTATCCCAATGAATCGACATGTAATACATTTGAAATTGAATGATCAAGAGTTATAGCAACTTTACCAATACCAATCACATCCCCTTTTGAATTATCATCAAAGAAGATACTTTCGTTGATGTCTAGATTTGGAGTGTATGATTGGAACATACTCTTTGCTCCGGTCATATGATTTGTACATCCGCTATCAAGCATCCAACCTGACCCACCGGAGGAGTATGCCTATAAAAGAATTAATTTCTTGATTTAGGTCCCCAAATGTTTTTGGGGCCTTGCATGTTAGTCACAAGTATCTTAGAAACCCAAATAGAGGTGTAAAGATAAACATTTTTGCCGCTTCCAACGTATTTGGCAAACACATCCCCTTGCTGTTGTTTTTCAACACAAAGCAAGAATTCAAACTTTATCGAGGTGCGTGGGGCTTTGGTTGATAAGAATACTTATTTGGATTGCCCCAAATGGATTTCTTTGGCTTCTGGGCTCAACCTTCTGCTGGTACACCTTCTTCATGGGCTTGTCATGAGCAGTGGTAGTGGAGGTGACCTTCCCTTTTCTGTGGGGGGCGGCACTGCCGCCCTGGGCTGGTTGTGCTGCTCGGGGCTGCTTGTGTGTTGCCATCTATGTAGGTCTATCTATACCTACCCTACCATTACTCATGAATTGAACACATTCGTAACCATTGATCACTTTCTACCATTGGTTTTACCACCTTTAGTGTGCCCAAGTCTGTCCTTGATGAGAGGATGTCTTCCACCCTTATATAGTGGCTTCTTACGTTGATCCTCTTTGCCACTTGCTATTTTGACATCCTCCATGCACCTTGTACCTAAGATGCCATTTAGCCTAACAATCTCTTTCCTCATAGCTTCCATATTTGTAAGGTTAGTGGAGTTCATACCAAGATTATAGCATTTTCCACAACCTTCACTATTGTTGGAATTAGAGGAGTTCTTTGCACTTGAGAGATGTGAGGTGCTCTCCCAAAGAATGCTATATTGCAACTCAAGTTGCGTGTGCTTTTCATCTAAGACACAATACTTGTCATTGAGTGCAATATGTGCCTTCTTTGTGAGAGCATGGTCTTCTTGCTCTTTGATCAAGGCCTTGCGCAAAGAGACCAACTCACTTCTCTCTAATGCAAAAACTTCCTTGCTAGCAATATAAAGCTTTTCTTGTGCAATGAGATCATCATCTCTTGTTGCTAGCTCGGTTTGAACACTCTCTAATTCCCCATTAGTTTAGTGATAAAGAGTTTGGTTTGAGGATCTAACCTTTTAGTTATGTTATAAATCTCTTCATCACTAGATTCATCATCACTATAGCTATCACTAAAATCACTACTAGAGATGTCACTAGGAGGTGGAGGAGACTTGAATTTAAATTTTACCTTCCCAGTCTTTGCCATGAGACAAATGTGGGGGGAGTAGTAGTCATCATCATTGGGCATGTTGTTGAAGAGACTTGGTGGTGAAGATGATGCATGAATGCTACGGTTGCAATCTTGTCATCTTCATCACTTGAGCTTTCTTTAGTTGAATCCCACTCATGTCCAATGTGAGTCTCTTCCATTTGCCTTTTGCCTTTCTTGTGATCATGCCTTCTTTCTTTCTTGTTCTCATACTTGCTCTCTTTCTTGTCCCTCTTGTTGTTGTCATGCTTCTCATGGGGGCAATTTGCAACAAAGTGTTTGGTGCTCCCACAATTGAAACATGTTCTCTTATTCTTGTTTGGGAACTTGCTCTTGATCACTTTGTAACCTTCCTTTATCAAACCTTTCTTGTACTTGCTCATAAAGAGAGAAATGTCCTTGATCTTCTCATAATCGGCACCATCACTTTCATCTTCACTTGAGGATCATGTTGTGCCTTCAAATTCTTGCACTTGCTTGACTTCTTTTGGCTTGCTTGTTGATGGTTGCTTGCTGCCCTTGTTCTTGTTAGAGATGGATGGCTTGCTTGGCTTGTTGGCTTTGAGTGCTACATCTTTGATTTTCATGCCATCAAGTTTGGCTTGCAATTCACCAAGCCTTCTCTCATTTGCTTCTTCTCTTTGCATATCAAAGGTCAACAATCTTCCAAGCACATCATTTGGAGCGAAGTGCTCAAACTTCTTTTTTGTCTCTAATTAGAGTGACTACGGTCTCATTCTTTGGTGAATATGCTTCCAACATGATCTTCACTACCTTGTGGTCATCAAGCTCATCACCACCATAGCCTCTAATCTTTCCAACTAGGACCATCAATCTATCAAACATTTCTTGTGGCCCTTCACCTTCAACAATCACAAACCGATTGAGCTTGGCCATCAACAAATCAATCTTTGATTTTCTAACCTTGTCAACTTCCTCATGTGCAAGGTGCAAAGTGTCCCAAATCTTCTTTGCATCATCAACATTCATCACTCTATTATACTCATTTCCATCCAAGGCACTAAGAAGTATACTTGTAGCATGGTTGTTGAGATGGACAGCTGTTAGCTCCTCTTGTGTTGGCTGTTCGAGATCCACCGGGGGCTGCACACCGCTGCAAACAATCTCCCAAAGACCAGGGTGAAGACCAATAAGATAAGCCCTCATCAAGTGCTTCCACTTGGCAAAGTTAGTCCCATCAAAATGAGGTAACTTGCCCGCGGGTACGTTGATAAGACTTGCGATCACGGTTAGTCATATAAGAATAATTAAAGGATACGGTGGCATATTTCTTCTTGTTGTTGCTGCTGCCCTCATCCTTGCTCTTCTTCTTCTTCTTGTCATTTTTGTTGCCGTGGTACGAGACATCATCATCACCATCGTCGGAGCTACTTGATAGCTCACTAGATGATGCCTCATAGGTCTTCTCTTCCTTCTTCTTTCTCGCTAACCTTCTCTTCTCACGAGCTTCACGAATTTGCTTTCTTTACTCTTTTCTTCGTGCTTTCTCTTCAAGCTTGTGTTCCTCTTCTTTCTTTTTCTTTCTTTCTTCTCTTTGAGCAACCTTTGCGGCTTTCTTTTCTCTTCTTTATCTCACTACCTTGATGTCCATGGTATGGACATCATCGAGGGAGCGAGCACTCGCTGTGAATGCAGAAAGCTCACTGCTGCTCACATCTTCAACCGGTGCTGCAGCTGCTGCACTAGGCTCGGCACGAGTGCCCTTAGAACCTCCTTTGACTTCCATACTTCATGTGGTGAAGCGCATAGAAGCTCCCAGCTTTGATACCACTTGTAGGATCTCTAGGTAAGCCAAGAAGGTCTAGAGGGGGTGAATGGGCCTATCAAAAATTCTTCGAAACAAAACAGCAGATTACACTATTGAGGGTGGCACTACCGGCCTCATGCATTGGGTTAGGCTATAGTTCAAAATCTATCAAGAGATAAGCCTAGCAACTAATTTTCCCAGGTTCCTGCAAGTGTTAGGATTACAAAAAAGTAAACAACTTGCTGGAGAACCTGCAGCACAAATAGATCGGGCTCCAACCCTATCTCAACCACAACAACAATAAGATATAACAAGTAAACCAAGTAAGCACACGAAGACACAAGATTTATCCCATGGTTCGGATGTCCCTACACCATGTTGTTGAGGTATCCACTTAAGGATGAGCTCACCACTCAGGTTGGCTCTTTCCCTCTTCTCAAATCAAGAGACTTAACCCTCGATTTGAAAGTTTCCACTCAATAAGACGATGGTTACAAACTTTCCTTAGCTGCCACAAGTGTTGGCAAGCTCAAGGGCGACACCTAGCTGGCTAGGAGCAAAGCTCCAAGAGTAACAAACTCAAGAACACCAGCCAAACATGAACCAAGTGCTCTCAAACTTTGGGAATCACCGAATCTAGCCTCCAATCAAAGTTTGTTGCAATTTCTCTCAAGTTTTGATGGTGGAAATCAAACCTTAATTTGGGAGATGGAGTGGGCAACAATGGAGGAAGAGAGAGAGCTTTTGTTCGGTTCTGGTTGATCTGAATGTTGGGGAGTGTTAATGGTAATTAACCATCAACTTTATAAGTCAACAAGAATCAAAAGAAGGGTTAAAATGAGCTTCACCTTAGACTTAGGGGTTTTAAACTAATAATTTTCATAACTTTTGGTGAATGTATATTTTTGTAGGGGGTTATCAGGAAAAGACCAAAAAAGACCCACATGTCAGATTTACATAGAGAGAAATCAACCCTACTACGAAAAAGAATAATCTAGAAGACTCGGAAAGGCACCTCCTCGAAGAGGAGGACCAAATGGGCTGACAAGTGGGGCGCCCTCCCCTGGCCCTCGGCGCCCGCCCCACCTAAGTGACCAATCAGGCGTGAGCTCGTGGATCCTACCTCCACCGCCTTTGAGGATGAATAAAAACCGTAGATCAAGGTCGGTTTGATCTGAGGGCTGTGGTGCTTCCTAGAGGGCTATATAAGTAAGGCCCCTAACCCCAGGAGAAACCCTAATTCATTAGAAATTCATTAGCAAAGGGAGCCATCAGCAGAGCTAGGGTTTAGAGAGTTTCTCTCCACCAGATAATTAGAATAGCTACTCCAATTCTTCAAGTTCTACATAGGTTTTGACTAGATAGAGGAAGAGTTGGGCGACTTGTGCTCGGGATTCGGATCTTCATCATCAGAAGCATGGGAGCGTTTGCAAGAATACAACTCAGATTGTCCTCATCATGGAATGGAAGAATGGTTACTCATGCAAGGCTTTTATCATGGATTAACTCAGAAAGCACGTGAGCACCTAGACGCAACTGCTGTAGGATCATTTTTGTCACTTACAATTAGGAAAGCCAAGTCACTTATGAAGAAAATATCAGAAAATCAAGGCTGGTCCCAAGACCACACTCAACATTGTCATCAGAGTGAAGAAATAGTTGAAGAAGTGAATGCACTGTCTACCAAGATAGATGACTTGCTCAACTGGCTTGACCAGAGGGCTAAGTACAAGCAAGATACAAGCTCAGTAGCCAACAAGCCTTTGTATCAGCCAAATCAAAAATCAAATCGACAACCAACATTAAGGGATTTAGTCGGGCAACAGATCAGAATGAATAGTGAAATCAAGGTAAAGCTTGCCACCAATGATAGAATCTTGGAGGATATAAATGTCAAATTGGATAGTTTCTCAGCTACCATCGAAGATCAGCTCAAGTTTAACAAGAAGATAGAAGAGAAGATAAAACAACTAGCTACAGTACTGCCTACTGCCACTGATCCTGAGCAAGTAAGAGCCATTACTACAAGAGGAGGGAGATCCACCAAGGCTCCTCCCTATCCACAAGGAGCAAGAAGGGCACCAGTAGTACCACTAGTGATAGAAGAAGAGAAAAATAATGGAGTTGAACAAGATGTGCAACCTCAAGATATATTACAAGATCACGAGATGAGACAGAATTTTCATGATACAAACTATATACTGTTTCCTCGCAGAATTAGAAGACCACAATCGGATGAGCAGTTTAGCAAGTTCGTGGAGGTTATTCAGAAGCTATATGTCAACATACCTCTATTGGATGCCATTCAAGTTCTTACATATGCCAAGTACATCAGAGATATTTTAAACAAGAAGAGACCACTGCCCTCCACTGACGTGATCAAGCTGACAGAAGAGTGTAGTGCGGCTATCCTGAATAAATTACCAGAGAAGAAGAAAGATCTAGGATGCCCCACTATTTATTGCTCAATTAGAGATCAACATTTTAACAATGCACTATGTGACCTTGGAGCAAGTGTCAGTGTGATGCATGCTACAGTCTATCACAAGCTTGACCACTCAGCACTCGAGCCAACATCAATGTGCCTACAGTTATCAGATCGATCAGTTCGGTACCCATTGGGCATTGCCGAAAATATCCTAGTCAAGATACGAGAATTCTTTGTTCCAGTAGAATTTGTGATACTGGATATGCATCCAGACTCAAAAGTGTCACTCATCCTCAGGAGATCCTTTTTTAGCACCGCCAATGCACACATTGATGTCGGGAAAGGAGAAATCAAGTTCACCATAAATGGGAAAGAAGAACAATTTGCATTCAAGTCAAAACAGGAACTCAATGCCTCTGCGAAGATGGTCAATCAAGACAAGAAAGAAATATCACCAGAGCCATCATCTCTGGGATCGTCAGAAGAATAAAATATTGAAAGGTCCAGTTTGAAGGACTCTAAAAATTTGAACCCTTGCCGGAAGGTAACTCGATATTTATCCGCATAATTTTTCTTAAGCATATTTACATTCGTAGTACTGCATTGTAAAAAATCTAGCCCCATGTAAATATTTTTTATAGTGTGTAAAAACCCATTAAAAGTATTTACCGTGGTGGTACAAAAATATTTACTCCATGCATTTTAAGCATTTTAGTTTCTACTCTTTTAATCTCCTGCATTTTATTTATATATATAGTGCATAGTGGACCCACCACCATGGGACTCACATGTTATACACTCCACCTCACATACATCACATCACATTATTTCATCCACTTCCACTCACCTCCACCATTTTCTCTTTTCCACCGCCAAATCCACCCAGACACCTCTTTTTCATACTTAGCACTTAAGCAAGGTGGAGAGTTGAAAAAATTCAGCCAAAAAGGGGACAGAAGTGGGGCGGCCACCCCCTCCACTTGGGCATCTGCCCAGCCATCTCCTCCTCTATAAAAACCCCCTCTCCCATTGCTTCTATGCACCATCAACACTCAGAATTTTTAGTGTACAAGCTGTTCTCAGTTCCGAGTTTCCTGCAAGAGCATAGGAGAGAAGGAAGAGAGTGGAAAGAAAGAAGAGAAAAGAGGGAATAGAGAAGAGTGTCCTAGAGCTTAGAGTTGAGAGAAGGAAGGTTTTCTTTAGTGCCGCTATAATCTTTTATTTAGTGGTAACGCTGCCCAAGTAAAGCTAGAGCAATTAAAATTTGAGGGGAGGTTCTATCAAAAAACCAACTAAGAATTATTCTCTTGGACGACTAACCTCTGGACCGCTAACTCTGGACGGCTAACCAACTAACCCCTTCCTTAACTCTCTCCATGAGTTTTGTCTTTGTCTGTTTTGCAGGATGAGCGGATTAAAGAAGCTTGCCAAGGGAGCTGTGGGGGCAATCAAGAACATCGGAACCAGGAGTTTGACCCGAGCATCATCAAGAGCCTGCTTCAACATGAGCGTCGACCCTCCTACTGCCCCTGCACCTGCTTCCTCTTCATCACCAACACCGAAGATCCTTCTCAAGCCAAATCAGCTTGGCTTGCGTGATTCCCGCGAGAAGGATGTGTACAAGAAGATCAAGGACAAAGAGTTCACCCATACACCTGTATTTGACCTTGCACTACTCCAAGAGGCAGGTATGAGCTCTGAATTTGATACTATTTTCTCATTACTAGGATGGGCTTCTGCTTGGGATGTCGCTGAAATAGGGTCTAAGTTGTTAACCATAGAATTTCTTTGCACCCTAAGGACCACAGAGTCAGGAGTTTACTTTAGGCTCTTTAAGCGAGAGTTTTACCCCACATGGAGAGAGCTTAGTGACCTCCTTAATTTTCCTTCCAACGTCCCAGTAGACATAGATGAAGCATTAGGAGATTTTGAGAAGCATAAGTTTTGGACTAAGATTTCTAAGCATACAGTTTTCTACTCGCATCGTACTAGTGACATAGAACATCCAACACTTAGGTTTTTCCATAAATGGTTGGGCTTTACTTTCTTTCCACGTGATGATACTAGTAAAGTTAGGGTTGTATACTTACAGCTGATGTATGCAGCCGTCAAAAGGATAAAAGTCTCGCCTGTCCGTCTTATAGATGCCCATTGGTTGATTGTTCCCTCTTATCGAGTAGGACCTGTTGCTATCTATTCGCTTGTTACTCGCATTGCTACTAAATTAAACATGTTGCAAGGAGCCTCTCTTAATTTTATTGAAGATCATCATGATACTTTTGGCTATGAGCATTTTTATCATGCCTACCTTCTGAAAAGAATAAACAATGAACTTTTTATGACATATGGTGAGACCAAGCTCTAGTGACCTAACCCGGAGTTGGTCCTCTATTTTGTTAGAACTTTTCATGTTGAGTTACAGGCTCAACCGATGAATATTAGAGTGCCCCAGAGAACCGCCTCTGAAATAATCACACGTCACCATCAAGAACCAGTTTGGCGCGGTGCTGACCCTGAACCAGAATAGCCTGCTCATGCTAGCTACGATGAGTGGATGGATCACAACTATCGAGTTCTGAACCCGTGGGAGTATCCTCCTCATCAGTCGCATGATAGCTATGAGCAGCCGCCTCCATCAACAAGACCATTCTATCCCTATGGAGAGGGAACTTCATCAGGGGGTGCAAGGCACTCATTTGATTACCAAGGTGGAAGAACATCATCAGGTGGAGCACTTTAAGAATTTGAGCGCGGACGTAGGTTCGACGCTGCTGGGTTCCACTACACCCCGCAGTACCATGAAGAGCATATGGCGCACCACCAGCGCACTGACAACGCTCTCCAGACCCTCCAACAAGGCCAAGCACACCATGATCAGATGTGGGAGGAGCAACGCTAGTGGAACTTCAACACCACCTAGACCTTAACCAACATTCGAGAAAGTCAAGAACAAGAGGCCAAGGACATTGCAACATTGTTGGGATTTTTCCCTCTCAATTAAACGACTACGGTAAAATCAAGCTTGGGGGAGGACCCCATTATCTAAGGTAAGTTTTCGTTTCCTTTTTACAATTTCCTTTTGTTATCGTTATGCATCTAAAATAATAGCAAAATCTGAAAACAAAATAAATATTTACTACTTTTTAGTATGCTTGTTTTAGTTTGTTCTAAAAACATAAAAACCAAATAAAAAGAGTGTGTATAAAAGTGTGTTTTTAATCTTGTTGCTTTAATTTTTTTTAATAAGTTTGTAGACTTGAAGAATGCACGATGGAAATGATAAACAATTGCTCTATTGTAATTCTTTTCAAGTACCTAGTTTTCAACCTAGAATTCTCCCAAGGATTGGATAAACTATTGACATACGAATTTACTCTACACTTTAAACCTGTGGGAGCATATGCTTAATCTAAGTCTAAATAATTGACGGACATGATATGATATAGTCTGAGCTATTGTTTATCTTGTTCCTAGTGACACTAAATTCTAGAGATTTATTTTGAAAACTTAAAATGCCACATGATGAGTTTCTTATATGACGAGTGTTAAATTCCTATCATAGCCATACATTATTATTAGAATAGGAAACCTTAAATATATTTACTGCTTGTAATTGTATTGAGTTTGGTTGAGCTGTGTCGACCCCAAGGGGCTTGTCATGCGGTTAAAATCAAGATTTACACACACATCATGCATCATTGCTACTTCTACCCTATAAGTACGCACCACATATTTGTCCCATTTAGATCCACCAAAAATGTTCTACTCTTACACTAAGAGTGAACACCAAAAATATTCCCCATAGGATTCCTTTTCTGCTAGCCAAATACCTTTATAATTGCTCCAAGTTTTCATCATCATTTCTCTCATATCAATTTTGTTCTTCGTATAAGAGACTTGTTATCTATTTTCTATGTAAAAAAAGAGAGAAGAGAAGCAAAAGCAAAAGAAAAAGATGGACAAGGGTCCCAATAAAAAAAGATAGAAAGAAAGAAAGGAAATATATTTATGCAGGCAAGTTTCCATTTATTTTCAAGATTCAGAAGAGAGAAGTTATTTTCAAGTATGGAGCATTGTAGAATTAGACTTTCACCTCTTTCTTTCTATCTCATTTATTCCCCATCATTTTAGCCACCATACCAAACCACACATGCACATCTTGATTTGATTGTATGATGAGTTCCTCTAGATCCATGGTTTGACTAGGCAATATATGCATTGCAAGTATGTATGATCTATCTCCATACCCATGAACTCCACATAAGCCTTATTAGTTATAGGGTGAGAGAGAGAAGGCATACCCAAGATTTGCCTTGAGCCAAAAATACCACATATTTTGAGAGGAGAGACAATGCATAACCTTTCAAATGCCTTAGTGAGGATCCATAAATACCACATATTGAGAGACTTGTGAGAGTCATATTTAAGGAACTCTGAGTTTTATTTGCAAATACTTATGAAAACTCCAGGACAGAGGTGGAACAAAGAGCACAAGACATAGTGCTTGACTTAATTGTTTTGTCTTTCAATTGCTCAAGACCTAAGTGTAGGTAAAAGCCCCATGGTTGAAAGAAATATAAGTAAGTTTGAAAGTCAGTGCAGTCCACTCTAGTCCAAAAGAAGAATTCTTGTTTGAACGCATGTGTACTTTTAAGGCGTGAAAGCATTGCAGCAACTCCTGATCCATTTTAGGTTTAGCTATTTGCTCAGGGACGAGCAAAAGGTAATCTTGGGGGGAGTTTGTTGATGGTAATTAACCATAAACTTTATAAGTCAACAAGAATCAAAAGAAGGGTTAAAATGAGCTTCACCTTAGACTTAGGGGTTTTAAACTAATAATTTCCATGAGTTTTGGTGAATGTCTATTTCTACAGGGGGGTTATCAGGAAAAGACCAAAGGAGACTCGCATGTCAGATTTACATAGAGAGAAATCAACCCTACTATGAAAAAGAATAATCTAGAAGACTCGAGAAGGCACCTCCTCGAAGGGGAGGGCCAAATGGGCTGGCAAGTGGGGCAGCCGCCCCTGGCCCTAGGCGCCCGCCCCACCTAGGTGACCAATCAGGCGCGAGCTCACGGATCCTGCCTTCACCGCCTTTGAGGATGAATAAAAACCATAGATCAAGGTTGATTTGATCTGATGGTTGTGGTGCTTTCTAGAGGGCTATATAAGCAAGGCCCCTAACCCCAGGAGAAACCCTAATTCATTAGCAATTCATTAGCAGAGGGAGCCATCAGCAGAGTTAGGGTTTAGAGAGTTTCTCTCCACCCGAAAATTAGAATAGCTACTCCAATTCTTCAAGTTCTACATAGGTTTTGACTAGATAGAGGAAGAGTCGGGCGACTTGTGCTCGGGATTCGGATCTTCGTCATCAAAGTATTGCTACTATTTTGTATCTATGCTTTATGACTTTATTCTAATATCATTATATTTCTATTTATTATGTTCCTAGTTTGCTCTAGTAGTACATTTGATATGGTTATGATTGATAATGAGTTTATTTATATGTTTGCAAAGCGCTTAGCTCTCTTCGCGAGGGGGTTAAGTGGTAGATCACATGTAAGCATGGTGCTTAGATGCTATTTACCTGCAAATGCACCCTATTGGCCGGGTCGTGTGGTAGTTCATGGAAGTGACAGTTCTATTGAGTCTTATATAGTCCACCCCCCGTTGATAGGACATGCAGAAACAACGTTATGTAGGAAGTCATGCTATGTTCTAGCTTTCTTCAGTAATATTCCTTATACATAGATGAAAAGTCTTTTATGCTATATATGATGGTGTGTTTGCTAGAGTAGATGAATGGCTTAGTAGATTAGAACCTACCTAGAATTCAATCTCTTGAACTAATCAAACGTCAACCTACATTTATGATGAGTAGTCTATCTCTAATTTTTGTGTCATTTATTCCCTATGCTTTACAATTCAATTATACTTATTTATCATGGTTTATCCCCCTTGATAAAGTAAGTGACTGTGTGATTGATTTCTCATAAGTAGTCATATTTTGCAAATCCATCCATTTAGGTTTAAGTCCATAGTTCTTTCCCTTGAGCTAAATATAAATTAACGATACCTGAAATATTTCCCGGTGAAGTGCTACAATGGTATTTTATCTGTACGCTTGTGGATCCCATTTTTATTCTAAGAGGAGCAGTTCTATACCAACACTTCTGGCGCCATGTTAGGGATGACAACTTAGTTTAAGTGGTGTTAGAAGTATCAACAGGGAGCTGAAGAGAGACGTTGGGGTTTAGTGAAAGAGGTATTTATACCTCCTTGGGGCCCAACGGCTGTTATGGATGGCACTGTCAGCCTGGAAGCGCGGCACTACCGCCCTGTCCATAACAGCAGGAATTTCAAACTGTTTCAATGGCTGTTATGGTAGGGTATGTGATGAGGACATGACACCGTCGGATACGACCATTGATTATAAGGTGCGCTCGTTCCTATATTTGCATAGAAATTTTGGGTACAATTCACTTGGTTCCACATATACATGTCGTTATTTGAATGCAGGTACAAATGTATCTCAAAGTGCAAGTCCATCAAAATTAAACTTTCGGTTCATCGGCAGTCCGATAGTGCTTCATTGGGAAGGCGATAACTCATCCATCCAGAGTGCGATCGAGGTCAATGAGCAATTGATAAAAAGCTTATTTGGTAAACTTTCAAATAGATCTGGTCTCACCTCAATATCATAGTGGCAAGGCCTCCAAATAATCGAGACATTATGCCGCTATTTCTATCGGGTGCTACGGCATCGTCGCAGGCTTGTTATTCACACTTGGGACCCACGCTCAAGTTGGAGCACGCCCCAAGAAGATGGAGAACACCTAAGAGATGCACAAGGACGTTCTCCTTCTTGGCCACCACCTTAGGAGTCAAGCAAGGGTACCCAAGCCAAGTTGTAGGCCCAATCCATATGAAGTTCGAGTCCATCTCGAGCTCCAGGACTAGTCTGTAGTAAAATGGACGCCTAGGACGTATCCGGACTCTGTTTTCGATGATCCAAATATAGATAGAAAGATAATTTCATAATAGAACCAATGGCTTTCGTTTGAGGTCCAAATTCCATTGGAATCAACAGGAATCGTTAAAATAATTTGACGTCCAGAATCTGTCATGGCGCTGTGTCGCCGTCTTTTGGGCCGTTTGGCCCTTGTAACGTATCGAGACTTCTTAGCGATGTGAGTAGGGGTCCTTGGATGACACTTAGGCTTTATAATCAGTAGCCACCGCCTATGTTAGGGTTTGGGTTTTGCTTAAGATCAATCTGTCATTAAACAGTCACAGTTATTAGTTTGCAAGACCCCAACTTCTAGTGCTCAATCATATATCCACAATTGTCACTTTATTTGAGTTGCGTTTTATCGTGTTCTTGTGTGTGTTCTTCGATTCACAACAGGCATTAGCCTTCGTGGTGAGGTCAACTGGATTGTGACATGATTGATAATCAGAGGAGACGTGGTGCTAAGGTTGCAGGGTTTGGTCTTTGTGATCTGAAGCCGGATCGGTGAGTCGCTCTCCGACCAAATCGATAGTTATCTTGAACCTGATGGAAGATCAGAAATCACGTCCCCATCAAGTGGTATTTAGAGCCTCAAGTAAACCATCAAGTTCATAGTTATCCTAGTTTATTTGATTTTCACCTTCGTCCCATAGTCTACCGCCATATTTATTTCCTATCTTACAACCATCAACGCCATAGCATTTGCATATTTCAGTTTCAGAGTCTGTTGTGTTGAGTTTGTGTCCTAGATCATGGTCTTGTTGCTGGTTTAGATTGTGTTCTTTTCTAGTTTGTGTGGATCCCTCCACCCGCCGCCATCTCGTATCACTATCAGTTTGCATCTTGTGTCCGCTGAAACCCTGATTCGAGCAACTTCCTTAAAATAGTCACAACTTTTGCATCCGAACTTGAAACAGGGAAAATTTTATATCTACGGAGAATGCCAAAAAAAAATTAGATCCGTTTCATCCCAGCAACACTGGGTTCGCAAAAATTAGATTTGCAAAATTCGATCAGGAAAATCGAGTTTCTAGGCCCACAAGTTTTGATATGCTTTTTGGAGCACAATCCTAATTTTCTATAGGCCACATATTTTATCCAATTGAGCTCAAATTTTTTTGAGGTTTATTATTGTGTGCTCCTTGCTGACAAAAAATATCAAAAGAGCAAAAGCAAGAAAAAAATTGAACAAAAAAAGAAAATAAAAACATAGCAAAAGAGAAGAGATCAAAAAGGAGCACATAAGGAACACTCGATAGCTCTATTGTTTGTGATGTCTTTTGTCTTGTTCGTATTTCCATTGCTACCTTTCATACTTGTTTCACTCCCTTATGTGTCACAACTTGTGTTAGAAACATGTATAGGCTAGCAACTAGGATAAGTGCTCTGGACATTTATTCAATATTGTTATTTGTTAATGAATTGTATGTCACATATATATATTTGTTCTTTGTGTGCCTTCCAAGCTCCACATATATACTCTAGATTAGTACAGAAAAAGATCCTTGCAATCTTGGTGCCACGCCCTCACAGGTATCACAAACTAGCCACCGGTTGTACTGTCCATTGCTTTACGTTTGTAAGAACACTCGTAAAAGCTTGGTAAGACGTGTGAGAGTGTGATTCTACCAACCCATAAATAGTTAACAAGATATTTTTTTGAATTCTAATCCAACAACGAGTTTCTGTTTAAGTGTGAATTGCAGGAAATCATGGACCAGATGTTTGCAAGGATGGATCAGATAAAGAAAAATTAACCATCACAAATATACCTCATTATCAAGGTATGAGAGGTAAATTAACCATACCATTCTATTTTGCATTTTATGATGGAGAAAAATATTTTGATTGGGAGATGGCTGTAGAACAAGAGTTTAATTCATACCTAGTTCCTGAGAAACATAGAGTTAAATATGCCACTAGGGAATTCAAAGATTTTTCTCAATTCTGGTGGCGAGAACTAGGTAATTTGCATCAACAACCTCAACCATGGGATAGACTTAAAGAAGTAATGCGTGATCATTTTATTCCTCCATCTTATAAACGTAAAATACAACGCTTAAAGTATGGTAATATGTCTGTCTAGAAATATTATGTAGAGTTTCAAAAGTGTGCAATATGTTATGGGATAGAGGAGGATTCGGACAATAAAGTTTATCGTTTTTATGGTGGTTCGAGACGTTAAATTCAGGATATTGTTTATTATAAAGATTTTAACACTATAAACCAGTTGTTTCAGCTAGCTATGTTTGCAGAAAAAGAATTGTAGGTACATTAATAAAAGAACCAGACCAACATTGGTGACAACCTCAACCAGGTTTTAGCAAGGGTGGAGCAAGCATTCACGAAGATCGAGACTACGATAAGCAAACGAGTGACCGTTTCCACCGCTACAGCAGCATCTTCACCACCACCTCCCACACCCACCTTGGATGCCCCTTAGGCTTTATAATCAGTAGCCGCCGCCTATGGGGTTTGAGTTTTGCTTAAGATCAATTTGTCATTGAACAGTCATCGTTATCAGTTTACGAGACCCCAACTTCTAGTGCTCAATCATATATCCGCAATTGTCACTTTATTTGAGTTGCGTTTTATCGTGTTCTTGTTTGTGTTCTTCGATTCACAACAGGGATTAGCATTCGTGGTGAGGTCAACTGGATTATGACACGATTGATAACTAGAGAAGACGTGGTGCTAAGGTTGCAGGGTTCGGTCTTTGTGATCTGAAGCCAGATCGGTGTGTCGCTCTCCGACCAAATCGATAGTTTTCTTGAACCTGACAGAAGATCGGGAATCATGTGCCCATCAGTATGGGGATGAACTGGTAAAGATATGAGCACTTAGTTCACACTTTGACAGTAGTCATTGAGTCCCCCTTGGTAGTGCAGCTTTTCCTATACTCAAATTCGAAATGTAAAAAGAATTTAAACCTCATTTGAGTCAGAAACCATCATGAAAAGTAATTGGGGGTGTCCTCCTTGTCATAAGTCATCCTTCTTTCTTAAAGTACCTACTTGTCATCTCACAAATCTCGTTAGTCCTCTAATTCGGTGGTCATCAACGCTAAAACCCACATAGGCTTGATTGCACTTACAAGAAACCCTCACAATCACAACGATCGGAGCCGGAGACAATCACCTTCCTCCGTTCGACGATCCTCCAATCACCGGGCCATCTAGGTGTCAGCAAACACCAAGAATAACAAGATCTCCACCAGCCCAAATCGTCCAACTAGTACCACAAGATGCTAAAACACTAAGCAATGCACTAGAGGCTCTCCAATCTCACTCAAGATGATGAAATCAAGTGTACAAGGGAGTGGAGTGGTGTTCTCAGCTCTCAAAGGGTGTATGTAGCTGTTAGAAGTGCCAAGAGAGTGGCCAAGGCCGGCCACAAGCTCTATTTATAAGCCCATAAGTAAATAGAGTCGTTACCCCTTGGAGCTAGTCTCTGCGAGGTCACCGAATACGGTAGTGGTGGCACTACCCTAAGGGTGGAGGTGCCCCCCAACGATCAATTCCAACGGCTAGTTTGACTGGCCATGGTCACCGGATAGGGTGACGGTGGCACCGCCCTTGGGGTGGCGGTGACCACCCGGCCAAACCACCGAGAAACCCATGCCTCTAAAAAAAGTGGCGGTGACCATGGCGGTGCCCATCTCTAGTTCCCCTGCTCTCTGGATGAAAACGGCGGTGGCACCGCCTCGCCAGTGGCGATGACTAGGCGGTGCGCCACCCTCACCGAGGCGGTGTACACCGGACGCAACGGTGTCCATGCTCACTCTACTGCTCCTCAGCTGAGTCTAGGTGGGCATCGCCCTAGGGGTGGCGGTGCCACCGAACAGGGTGGCGGTGCCCTACCAGAACACCTCCTTCTCGGCCTTTTCAACCGGTCACTGCCACCCTAGTGGCGGTGCACCGGACAGGGCATGGCGGTGCCCCCATGATAGCACCCTCAGCCCAGCAATGCCTCCTTTTATTCACTTTTTTCACCACTTTTACAAATGTGCTAACACTCCAAATGTTTCACCATCACGTGTAAGTGTGTTAGCATTTTCACAATCATTTTTCAAAGGTTAATCACTTTCTCATCGATTGTGCACTAGGCCTAAAATTCAATGCAAGTATTCCAATACCTAGTGGCACTAGATGATCGAGTTATCTGATAATAGCTTTCCTCTTAATAGTACGACCATCTATCCTAAATGTGATCACACTCTCTATAGTGTCTCGATCACCGAAAACAAAATGGTCCTATGGATATCACCTTTGCCTTGAGCTCATTTTGTTTTTTCTCTTTCTTCTTTTCTAAGTCCCGGTGCTTGATCATCATCACATGTCCACACCACCACCATGGACTTCATGTCATGTGGCCATCTCCATCCATGAGTGCCACCTAGCTCCTTCACTTGGATTGGACCATTCTATCTAGTCACACACTTAGATGTAAGGATTAGTCCAAATAGGTTTCATCAATTAACCAAAACAAAACTAGGGCTTTCATCGTGGGTGCCCTTGGCTCGGCCGGGAATGACCTAAGGCGGCTCGGCACGTGCGCCTAGCGACCATCGGCAGGGGCGGCTGCAGCGAGGCATCCTGGCGGCGTTGGAGGTTGGGGAAGAGGCCGGGAGGCACTCTACTGTTAGCAGATGTGAGATAGAGCGAGAGATGGGGAGAGCAGAGGCAACACGCGCAGGATGGAGGCGCGGCGAGGGATGGCCGCGTGACGTGCGGGTCAGGTGCACGACGAGCGTGGCGAGCGACGGGAGGGAGCAAGTGTCACAGGCGAGACGCGCATCGCAGGCAGGAGCGAGCAACGCGGGTAGAAGCGGCGAGGCGGAGTGTGGCGCGCGGCATCCGTCCAGACAGACAAACGGTCTCGTGGAAGCATTATTATTTCATATTTGGTGTTACGGGTTTACTTAGTACCTTTGCTAGATACTCTCTACCGCATCGCCAAGCGAGAATTTTCTATATTTTTTTGATTTCTACACTGTCAAAAAAAATTTGCCACCCCAAGTGAACCAATTTGACTTGGCCAAATAGACAAGTCGTAAGTTTCTCATTGCTAAATCGATCCCTCCGTGACAAAACAGGGTCTTGCGGAACGAAAAGAAAAGGAAGTAAGCGATGATAGGCTGGCCGGTGCACATGTCCATAGGACGAAACACACGTATAACAACCCAACGCCGAGGCAAGCTAGGCTGGTTTGTAGGGTCAGTTGACCCCTATAAAA
This sequence comes from Saccharum hybrid cultivar R570, assembly GCA_038087645.1. Lineage (NCBI taxonomy): Eukaryota > Viridiplantae > Streptophyta > Magnoliopsida > Poales > Poaceae > Saccharum > Saccharum hybrid cultivar. Next base: position 8,189,478 of record JAQSUU010000043.1, on the reverse strand, counting down.
TGTTGTTAATCCTATGTATAAGGTCTTGTTTAGATTCTAAGAGCAAGTATAATAATAGGCTCTGGCTAAATAATAAGGTGAAGGAGGGAGGAGATGAGAGAGAAGAGAAGCGGACCGTAAGCTTCCAGTCGGTTTAGGTAAAAAACCAAAAAAAAATCTGTGAGAGAGACAAGCGGATCATATATTAATGATGAAGAGCTAACTACTATATAAGCGGGCTGAGAGAAGGCTGCAAAGAACCTTACAGCCAGCCAGCTGCATGTATTATTAACCTTGCTCTAAGTAGTTTAGCCACTTAATTTCAGACCATTTTAGCTCTTGATGCTCTAAATAAGTGATTATTTAAAGTGGTCTAAAGTTTAGTCGACGTCACTAAAAAATCATTAGTTCATCATTAGACCACACAAGTAAGCTAAAGTGGTGATTCAACTCTTAACCTTAGACAACTAAATAAACCATGCAATCCAAACTGAGCTTAAATTACTGTTCGTCTTTAGTGAAAACCACTGGGGTTCAATCCAGCACTGCCGAGGGCAAACGTCCGGGCCGTGCGCGAGCTCCACCTTGGTCTACGATGATCCACAGGTTCTCGTGCATATCCATCAGTACTCATCATGGCTGCAGCCTGCAGCAACACCCCGCTCTGTGCATTCAAGCTCAGGCCTTGTTTAGATTCTGCCTCCTAAATTCACTATGCAGAATTCCTATTCTCCGTCACATCAAAATGTCGGCACATATATAGAGTACTAAATGTAGATAAAATAAAAAACTAATTGCACAGTTTTGTTGTACTTTGCGAGACGAACATTTAGAGCCTAATTAATCAAGATTTGGACAATTATTACCAAATAAAAACAAAATTGCTACAGTGTGATGTGATGTTTACTATGCAAATTTGGCTACCCAAGTTTGATATCTAAACATGGCCTCACCCAAAACCATACTGACCATGGAGTGATCAGCGGGCGAGACGCGCTTTTCAGTTGCCATCTGACCCTGCCTGGTCATGGCGCGCAGTGGCGGACGCAGCGGGTAGTCCAGGTAGGCCTGGGACTACCCGCCGCCGGGCAGCTCGCCAAGGACTCCAGGGCCGCATCCATGGCCGACCTCCTTCCACCCCTGATCTCCGCCGCGAACTTGCCCCACGGGCGCTGCCTGACGCCTCTGTAGTGCTTGCCCCTGGCCACGGCTGCCGCGGCCTCCTCCCGCCTGGGCGTGGCGGCCGCCTCGCCGCCCTCGCTGCTGGGCGTCAGCGGCTCCGCCAGGTCCAGGAAGCCGCCAAAGCAGGAGGAGCCATCGTAGGAGTAGGAGTAGGCCGAGTCGTCGGGGGACCTCGCCGGCTCGGGCTTCACGTGCGCGAAGGAGCCGTCGGGCAGCCAGCCGTAGGCGAAGGCGTCCTGCAGCGCCCCGAACACCACCATGTCATCGGCGTCATCGGTGCGGAACGGGAGCGAGCCGCTCCACCGGTCCGCCACCAGGCTCCCGAAGCTCTCGTCAGCCGGCCGCGCCGCCGCTGGCTCCTCCAGGAGATGCTGCCGGATGGTGTCCAGCACCAACGCCTCCGACGTCGGGTTCAGCAGCATCCTGGAATCAAGTTCTGTCTCTCGGTTTGGTTTGTGAGCTGACGACGAAACTGAAGGCGGAGGCAACATCGAGAGGTAGGGGAAGAGCCTGACAGGTAGGCCCGCTGGACAGTGACTGAGCGAGAGAAGGGCTTGGGCTGATTGGATCTAGTCACTGAACTTTTTTAGATTTTATTGCAACTTTTTTAGTGAGTGAACTTTTTTAGATTTTATTGCAATTTTTTTGGTCAGCGAATTTTTTCAGATTTTATTGTATTGTATTGAAAATTTTTGACTAGGACTACCCTCGTTTCAAATCCTGGGTCCGCCACTGATGGCGCGGTATGATCACTGATGCCCTCCTGTCATTGCCTCGATTAATTAGCGCCCATAACTACACGTGTGGCTGCTTCGACGCCACACCGTAGTCGCGCATAATATCCACTCAAAACCCTGCTTATGACATCCCCGACTATGGTTGCATGGCACGCACATAATTTCAAACCTTGGAAGAGGTTGATTGCTGAGGCTCCGAGAGCAAAACAACGCAACATCAAGTCATCATCACGTCCTCGCGACTCGACTGTTTGCACCGAGACAGCCACATCCTGCCAGCCCGGCCGGGCAAATAATTCGCGGAACCCCCATAGATTCTGCAAAGACGAAAGCGCGACGAGCGCTGCCGCCATGATTTCCGATGCAAGCGATCCCTGTCCTTGGGTTCCATTCTCCTCTCGCCCCCTGCTCTGCCTTTGAGGCCGGTCGAGCTGAGCCAATCTCGGGGAGCATTACATCTGAAGCAACCGGGCCCTCCCTTTGACGGTGACCCCAACTGACCACCTATAAGAGAATCCAGCAGGCGTGGCTGCACGAAACACGCGGCTCGTGCAGGCAGATTCCAGATATACGCGCAAAAGAGGAAAAGACCGCAGGCGGTGACCAGGGTCTACTGCGCGTACAACGCTTGGCGTCCTTGCCACGCAGTAGGCGAAAAGACTCTGCCTGGTGCCTCCAGCCAGCGACGGCGCGAGTCTTTGCGTGCGTCTCCCGTCCCCGCCTCCCTCGCCTTGCTTTCCTCAGCGCCTTCGTCTCTTCCTCGCCACTGGTAGCCATTGGAGGCGCATAGGGCTGGGCGGTTGCAGTGAGCAGCGGTAGCATGGGGATCAGGAGGAGGCACACGAGCGTCTTGGGGCTCCTGAAGCTCTTCTTCCTCTTCCGCTTGGCGAGTAAGTTTCATGTGGTGCCATTTCTTTCCCTGGTAATTCGCAGAGTTCGCGCTCCAGGGTTCAGAGTTCTTCGTCACTAACTGAATGTCGAATATGCATATTACTGTCAGCTCTACTTGGTTAGCTGAATTGATTGTTTAGGCTACAAGAGTTTGTCTCTTAAAAAGGTGAAAATCGGCATGTATACAGCCTAACACTGAATCCTATCATATCATGTAGATCGTGCTCAGAAAACTTTAGTGGTCTAGTTGCCTACTCGATTTAGTTCGCTTTGAGAGTGGCTTCACTTTTGGCGTACTTGTTGGTTTGTCGATTGAGCGTTCTGTACATTACTTTTACCATTTCTGGAGACACAAAATTCCGCATACGTTTAGACGTTACACATACGTAGTCGTAGCTGTAGCTCACTTATTGTGATTGGTAGTTACCGAACTTTGCTGCTAGTTTTTCCCAAGTGGCGTGTAAAGCCGATGGTGATTGATGGCACAATTTTCGCTATTCTATAAGGGTGGGACGGATTTGCTGAGATCTCTGCTTTTGCTAACCATGAAAATGGAATTTCTCCAGCAAACTCCTTGCTGCAGAGAACTGGAGCTTCTCTTTCCAATATGTCACGGTCGTATTCTTAACGCCTGGATAAAGAAAGGGATTATGATAAAAATTGCCCACAAAACAGGCGACGCTGAGCTGAACCACACAAAACCAAGCCATGTCAATTGTGGGACTTGGGGCACAAGTACTGATTGGTGTGGATATATGCAGTAGAATAGAGTAAACGTCACATGCTCTGTTGTGAGACCATCAACTGTGCGTCAGTACTGTATTAAGGAGGAGCAGCATGAGTAGCTCCTAAGCAACTTCGGAGTTCAAACGGAGTGTCCATGCCTCTGGCATAGTTATGCTCAAATTGGATTGGTTCATGGTATGAAAAGGCGAGTACTAGGTGACTTTGACCCGTGGATCACACTGTCAATGAGTCCACCAAACCGGTTGGTCAGGGAATCTAGCAGGGGCATGCCAATTGCCCAATTATTAATGGAACCAATTATTAATGCAAAGAAATCAACGGCTCTTGCCTCCTGGACAAAACTGTGGAGTAGGAGTAGTTGGTAGTTGCAGCCTGCAACTAATCCATACTTGCAGCAGCCACCAATGCTCCGCGAAACAAAGCTATGGTACTCCGTCATGTCTGTGGGACTGTGGCCTGTGCGTTACCTGCACGCATGACAGATGATGGTGCCAAAAGAGAGGCCATTGCTGCCTAACTGTGTGTATCGTTGCCATCTAACCACTGCTTGATCGTTCCCACGTACTTACATTTGCATGTGGCCAAACGCGTTATGCGTCGGCCCCCACAAATCACGCTCTTTTCCATTTGGCCACATCCCAAAAACTGCTTATTTTTGTCTGAAATTTTAAAATCTGATTCGTATCATTGTCATTTGTGTTTTGTGTGCGTGTGCCAGCTTATAGTAACTGGAAAAACTGAACACACACGAAATCACTTCATATGAATCATGCCCGCTGTAATCTTTGATTCTCATAATATGCAACTTTACTATTTACAGCGTCGCAGTCGTTCATCGGCGTCAACTACGGGACGATCGCGGACAACCTGCCGCCGCCGGCGTCGACGGCCAGCCTCCTCATGTCCACGTCCATCGGCAAGCTCCGCCTGTACGAGCCACAGCCGGACCTGGTCGCCGCGCTCGCGGGCTCCAACATCTCCATCCTGCTGGGCATCCCCAACGGCGCCGTCCCGAACCTCGCGTCCTCCCCGGCCGCCGCGGCGTCCTGGGCCGCCGCCAACATCCCCACCACGGTTCCCGTCTCGGCCATCTCCGTCGGCAACGAGCTGCTCAACTCCGGCGACCCCACGCTCGCTCCCCAGCTCCTCCCCGCCATGCAGAATCTGCTTGCCGCGCTCCCGGCGGGCTCGACCACCAAGGCATGTACTCCGTATTTATCCTCTCGTCGCACATGTGTGATCACTGTAGAGACGCATGGTTGGTTGGCCGGACGGTTCCTGAGCAAGGCATGTTGGCTGGTTGGCAACTACTGTACGTACAGATCTCCACCGTGCACTCCATGGCCGTGCTATCGGCGTCGGACCCGCCGTCCTCCGGCGCGTTCCACCCGGACCTCGCCGGCAGCCTGGACCCGGTGCTGGACTTCCTGCACCAGAACGGCGCGCCCTTCATGATCAACCCGTACCCCTACTTCGCGTACGCCTCCGACACGCGGCCGGAGACGCTGGCATTCTGCCTGTTCCAGCCCAACGCGGGCCGCGTCGACGCCGTGTCGGGGCTCGCCTACACCAACATGTTCGACGCGCAGCTGGACGCCATCCGCTCGGCGCTGGACGCCAAGGGGTACAGCGACGTGGACATCGTCATCGCCGAGACCGGGTGGCCGTACAAGGGGGACGCCGACGAGGCCGGCGCCACGGTGGACAACGCCAAGGCCTACAACACCAACCTCGTGGCGCACCTCAAGTCCCAGGTCGGCACGCCGCGGACGCCCGGCAAGTCGGTGGACACGTACATCTTCGCGCTCTACGACGAGGACCTCAAGGGGGGGCCGGAGTCGGAGCGGTCCTTTGGGCTGTACAAGACAGACCTGACGGCGAACTACGACGTCGGGCTCGCGAAGAGCAGCAGCACGGCGGCACCGACGAGTTTGACTCCGGTTCCGGCACAGGTGCTTCCAGTTCTAGATCAGTGCTCGCCACCTCTGCAGTCCTTGATTGATGGAACGGGGCGTTACTGATGCCATCTGAATTTGCAGGGCACGCCGCAGCCGAGCAAAGGGACGATGCCCACGGGGTTCTGCCAGACCACGGCCGCCATGCCAGGCAGCGCGCAGGGCCAACAGTTGCCGCAGAGCAGCTCGTGCTACATCCCGGGCGGAGCAGTGTCTCGGCGAGCTGACGCCGGCACATGGCAGCTCGTTTTGTTTGGTGTTTTGCTGTGCTTGGTCAAGTTAGCCGGCAACTAGTTACAACATCTGTGTGCGACGGAACGAGCACAGGCTCGCTCTTGGAACACATTGGGTGCCCCAGTTGTGTGTATAGATTCACCACCGTATTAGACTCCACGAAAGCTGCTAGTGCTAGGCATGGTCGAATTTTGAGCCACACGGTTGCCCTGCTTTGGCCTCTACAGGCACAGCTCCACCTGCCCCTTTGTAATTGGTTGTACATATATAAAAATCAGATAGCTACCGCGAGCTTTCCTCTCAAAAAAGGCGGAATACATGAGCAGTGTTGTGCATTTCTTATCTACAGAGCTACGTTTCGTATGCGCTTCTGCACACCTATGCCAGCAATAGTTTTACAACAACAACAACATAGCATTTTGTCCCAAGCAAGTTGGGGTAGGCTAGAGATGAAACCCAAAAGAGACGAGAAACAGGGAGACACGTAAAGGGACATAAAGGGCACATGACAAAAGATGTCACGGTTCAGGCACGTTGATTATGCCAGCAATAGTTTTGATTTCGCGATTTGGGTATGGCTGCCCGCCGAGTCCACAGAAGTATCAGTGTTGAGCACTACGTCACCAGGCTTTGAATCCAAACTCAGCCTTGGTAAAATTCCTTTATAGTTAATGCTGAAAACATCAGTGTCATCATCATTTAAGTTTGTTCCAAAGATAGGTTGCTCTTCTGATGATTGTGTCTGCTGAGGAGCCTTCTGCATATGCTTCTAATGCTCGTAAGAGTTTTATGAATTTGACTCCATCATCCTGAAGCAGTATGTAACAGGAATTTAAGTGTATGCAGCGAGGAACATCAAATGAGAACACTTTTATCCCTACAAACTAAAATGGTATGGTACTTAAATTTTAATTTCAAGTCACCTGTGGCTTCTTAAATACAAGGTCGGCTGTCTTGAAAGGAACCATATAAGAAGGAAGATCAGAACGCAACGTGGCCTACAATGTGGTTTGGATGAAAAGAATTTGCTGAGATGTTCTCTTGACAATTAGAAACGAAGCAAGAACTATATATCCACAGAAATATCAATAAAGAATACCAGGCTTTTGCAAAGGATTGCCTGTTCCGAGTGAGAAATCAAAGCCTGTAAAGAACCCATATTAATTCAGTTATAAACAGTACCATTTTAAATTAAATAAAAATATATTCTATTTGACGAGAACAATGATGTCAATCAAAACGATGCCAGATTAATTTCAAGTGTAAGAACTAAAATTATATTTAACTTTTCAGGGCCATGCATTTACCAAATCCATTGCAACAAAGGCATCATATAACAAAATGAAGTGAAATCAAGCCAGCATTGTGAGTTTCTGTGCAGATGCAAGTGGATGCTGATACATGCAAACAAAGGAAACAGAGAGGAGTTATCATGTACACATTGCCTGTTTAATTCGTTCATCCTCAACTTCATCCACGGATTTCAGTAGATTCTCCAAGGAACCTATTTAGAATTTTCAAAAGAAAAAAAAAAGATCATTGCTGTGTCTCTGAAACCTCCTAAGATAATCAGGGTAACAGATATGCTTTGCTGATGTTCCCTAAGAAAAAGGTTGACAGAACAAGGCTAAACATGTGACTTATAAAAGACAGGTGGATTCAAACCTTCCCACTTTGCAGTGTATGCCGGATTCTAACCTATCCAATTTTTATAGTATGTGTACTAGATCAAAGAGTTTGAACCAACAACCAAACGAAACAAAATAAACTCTGCTACAGCAATACAAATGTTAAACTAATTAACCCAGATTAAATTAATCTTTTAAGAGCAAAGATTTCTAAAGAAGCATACCGAACTTAGTTATCAGCTTTATTGCATTAATATCTCCAATCCCCTCAACTCCTGAAGATAAAAATGTTTTCAATCACGTCATAAGCATATCTCGGTCAACAGGTTCCAGCAAAGATAAATTTAGATCAGAGAGATGCACTGTGGCAACGAATGATGGATGATCACTGGTAACAGTTATAAGCAGATTGGCACAGAACAAATTGCATTTGTGCTAAAAAGATAAATAGACTTAGTATGGTTCATAGCTAATTTGATAGGTCAGCAAAGGTTTTTATTCAACGGCTAAAATTACAGTTTCAATCATACAGTGAGAACAAAAGAACCAATAGCCAAACAAGTAGAACAAGCACGAAAGAATCTGTAGAAGATCATCAAATTATCTGTTCCTCGATAAAGAACAGCTACAGCAAAGAGCACATGACGCTAGATGTCTTTATTATTTCCAAAGTTCCTACCACCTTCACACTGACTTCTTCCAGATGGTTATCTTATCTTCGCTGTGTGGGACTCCTGACTATGACGACAGTAGACTAGGGCCCTGTTTGGAACCGACTATAATCGGATTCCCGGCCACCGACTGCGAGAATCGTGCCAAATGCAACACAGCGTCAGCGATTCTCGCGACCACACAAGAGAGCGGGACCGCGAGAATGAACTGCACGACCGATTAACGGTACCGCAGCCGGGGAACCATGGTTCAGCTATCGCACCGTGTGGCCGCAGACCGTGGTCCCAAACAGGGCCTAGAAAAACAAATGCAATCCAGCACGAGAAAGCACTATTTCTATATGACGATAGCCACTAGTGTACTTGGTTAGCTTTGTGCAAAAGAAAAATGAAATCTCCTTGTCTGTCACCAATAGTAATCAGAAAATACATTCATATAAAGGAAACAAACAGACCAACCAACCCATAGTATCACATACATAGTTCTTTTTTACCAGAGTAAAAAAAAAGAAGGAAAAAGGATATCACTTGTTAGAAGAGGCATGGATCATAGGACAAAACAGAAACAAAAGGCTACCAGGTATATTGTCAGCTTTGTCTCCTGAAAGTGCAACAACATCAACAAACTGCGAGGGTTTCAGTGCTCCATATCGCTTGACGAAGTCTTCAACTCCAAATGAAACCATCCTGCATGTCCAAATCATAAAACTTAACTATTTCAAACGTTCAGTTAAGTACTTGAAATGTAACAAAACATTTTAACTTACCCTGATCCGCGTGGAGCAATCCTGAGCAGACGCAAAGAAGGTGATAAAATTTGGAAGAAGTCTTTATCAGGAGAGACAATCCGTACCTTCAGAAGGGGCATTTTAAGACCGAAAGGCACTTGCCATAAATAAGGACCAAAATATATGAGAATATATTATGTGCCTGTGGTGTTTTGTGGGTGGATGTGGTGCCTCATTTGGGGATGGGTGATCCAGATAGTTGTAAATTTTCTGGTCAGATCTTTTCAAGACCTCAAGTTCGAATAGAACATTCTAGGTATTATCAATGATGAACAGTTGATGGATGGAATAACTGAAAGTGACCAATGGCTCCAGTGTTTACCTTGTAACCGGCTGAAACACTGTTTACGGCCAGGGTGCCAATAACATCATCTGCTTCAACGCCTGGAACCTGAATCAATTATTTGACAATGCCAAATATCAACAGCTATCTTATTTAATGGAGATGCAGCTCCGTGGCACATGGCGTGTTCCCCAAACATACTAAATATAAATAGTAAATAGCTACCCAGATTGTAAGCAAATTCATAACTGATAGATTTTTACCTCAATTACTTTTATTGACATCGCCTTAATGGATGCCTTCAAGTATTGGATGCCCTGGACAACAGTGTCAGGAGTTGGAGTGCGGTTGCTCTTGTAAGCAGGGTACAACATATGACGAAAGGTCATTCCTAAAGGGGGAGAAAAGAATGGTATTGTTTCTTTATAGGATTCAAAATATGAGAGTAACATGATACAACAGCTGAAAACACTCAATTGCCGCCCAACCCTCCATAAGCAAAGGTATCTTCTTTAAACAGTGGCTTAAGTTTGTACTCTCTTTTCCATTAATTTAAAAAATGAAGTGCTGTGGGGACATCCCCCACAGTTTTTTGCCTTCAAAAAAAAACATCAATGTTTAAGTGTTGCCATGCTCTCTGTCCAATGCGTAAGCAAAGTATCTCTAAGACCTCCCAACTTGGAGCATCAAAGATGCCCTTGACGCCTCGTATATTTGTTGCTTCCAATATACTATGCGTTTTTTTAGTAAAGGGTAACTGGAAAGATAATAAGAACCAAGAAACTAAGTGCCATAAAATTCTTAGAAAATAAAAGCTGGCAGTGCTAGAAAGGCATTATGCAATATTCCAAAACTGGTTTACCCAACACTCCTATACCATTCCTACTTCTCTCTACCCAACACTTTCTTGACCAAGGAATGGAGTTCAACAAAACATTGCTTATGACCATATGTGCAAGCCAGGGCCCAGGCCGTCAAACACAATTCATGGATTGAGGCTCAGTCCAAGATCTTTGATGCATCCCCAAGATGCTTATTGACAGCCACAAATTACCTTCTACCATGATCCCATCAACTTGAGACATCTTACACTCTTACCTTTTGCCATGTGACATTCTTTGGATGGCATGGCAGTATAATGACCATATGGAACTCCTGAAAAGAAAAGTTTGGTGACTTCGTTGCTTTAAGAACTTGAGCAAATGCATCACTTTAAATTTGCGCAGATACTAGGTCCATCTCACAATCTCATCCACCAGGAATGTTCAGCTCCAAGAAGAAATTCGAGGAGAAAAATAAAAACTAGAACCAACACCCCACCCAAAAAATAAAGACCCTAAATAAATTGATCTCAAATTTAACCAAACATCTCTGATGAAAATATATTGGTGAGTGCTAGCTCGCCGAGTCACCAGGTCCTGGGTTCGAAGCCGTCTCTCTGCAGAATTTCTGCGGGGGTAAGACTTTGCTTCGGTTATTCCTTTCCCCAGACCCCACTCGTATGGGAGCCTCTGGCACTGGGTCTGCCCTTTTTATCTCTGATGAAAATATATTGAATAAAACAATTCGTGAACGGTAACAAGAAATCACATAGCAAGGTAAAGCTTGCAGTGGATGAATACGCTGGTCTAGTGCAATTATTAAGCTTAACAGTACAATCATTATATTATGGCAAAGATCCAATGCTTATTGGGGAAAAAATGTGACAAGTGTGTGTTGCAGATATTGATCAATAAGAGTCACTGCATGAATATTGTTAGGGAATGATTTCCATTGATTAGGGCTAACCCTAGAAGGGTAGCTATATAGGTCCCATACATGGGCCACATGGGCCTTAGCCACATGGGCCTAAACACATACTCCAACACCCCCCCGCAGTCTGAACTACCGGCGCAGCGGAGTTCGAAGCTGAACAAGAAAGAACACACAACCCCCCCCCCCCCCACAGGCGCAGCTAGCCACCGGTGATGTTGAGGCTGGAGCGAAACTCGGCGAACGTCGAGGACGGGAGGCCTTTGGTGAAGATGTCCGCGAACTGGGAGGTCGTCGGAACATGAAGAACCCGCACCTCGCCCATGGCCACCCGATCACGGACAAAATGGAGGTCGATCTCCACATGCTTCGTCCGCTGGTGCTGGATGGGGTTGGTGGAGAGGTAGACCGCACTGACGTTGTCGCAGTAGATCAGTGTGCTCCGGGAGGGTGGAGTGTGCAACTCAGCCAGCAGCTGCCGGAGCCAGGCGGCCTCCGCCACGCCGTTAGCAACGACGCGGTACTCCGCCTCGGCGCTGGACCGGGAGACCACCGGCTGGCGCTTGGACGACCAAGACACCAGGTTGCCGCCCAGGAAGACGGCGTAGCCGGAAGTGGAGCGGCGAGTATCCGGGCACCCGGCCCAGTCAGCGTCGGTGTAGACGACGAGGTCGGTGGAGGAGGCCCGTTGGAGGAGGAGGTCGTAGTCGAGTGTGCCCCGGAGGTAGCGGAGGAGGCGCTTGAGAGCCAAGAGGTGAGGCTCCCGGGGATCATGCATGTGGAGGCAGACCTGCTGAACTGCATAGGTGATGTCCGGCCGGGTGAAGGTGAGGTACTGAAGGGCCCCGGCGAGACTCCTGTACGCAGTGGGATCGGCCACCGGTGGCCCCTCAGCCTCAGACAGACATGGCGAGAGATGAGAACCCGTCGGGAGGTAAGGTCCAAGCACCGGTACCCCTTGTGATCCGGGGAGTACCCGAGGAAGACACAGAGCGTGGAGCGAGGGTCCAGCTTGTGAGTAGAAGTGGCAACGGTGTTGGGGTAACACGCACACCCAAACACGCGGAGGTGATCGTACCAAGGCGGGGTACCGAAGAGGGCGTGGTGAGGAGTGGGAGCGGGGCAGGCCGCGGAAGGAAGGCGGTTAAGAAGGTAGGTGGAGGTGTGCAGGCCCTCAGCCCAGAAGCGAGCGGGAAGAGAGGCCTGAAACAGAAGGGTACGCACGGTGTCATTGGTGGTGCGAATCATCCGCTCAGCCTTGCCATTTTGCGAAGAGGTGTATGGACAAGACATGCGGAGCTGAACACCGTGAGAGGAAGAAATCGCGGGAGGTGGAGTTATCAATCGCGACCATTGTCACACTAGACGGCCTTGATGGAGAGGCCGAACTGTGTAGACACCCAAGAAAAGAAGTGAAGGAGCGTGGTAAACGTATCTGACTTTGCACGGAGAGGAAAAGTCCACGAATAATGCGAAAAATCATCAACAACCACAAGATAGTACTTATAACCGGAAATACTCAGAATAGGAGATGTCCATAGGTCGCAATGTACAAGATCAAAAATACGGGCCGCATGGGAAGTAAAACTAGAAAACGGAAGACGAACATGTCGGCCCAATTGGCACGCATGACACAGTTGCTCATCATGAGCTCGAGTACATGGAAGACCAGAGCTACGATTGAGCTGTATCAGGGCATCACGTCCAGGATGGCCGAGGCGCCAGTGCCAGGTAGTAGAGGAAGTAGAAGCGACGAAGGCAGCTGACAAAACGGGCGGCGAAGAAGACGAAGGAGCCGCCGGGAAGCGAAGAGTGTAAAGGGGCCCGGTGCTGTCACATCGGAGCAGAGGACGCCGGGAAGCCAAATCCTTTACAGTAAGACCAGAAGAGTCAAATTCCACAGAACAAGAATTGTCAGCTGTAAAACGTCGAATAGAAAGAAGATTATGAACCATAGAAGGAGCAACAAGAACATCAGGAAGACGAAAGGAGCCATGAGCACCGGCGGTACCCACAGACGAGACCGGAATACAAGAACCATTTGCGACCATAATGGACGAAGGAAGAGAGGAAGAGTGAATCGACGAAAGTATACCGGGGTCAGGAGTAGTGTGGTAGGTGGCTCCCGAATCAGCGATCCACTCGGGTCCGACCGGAGGTGTCAGACCCATGGTGCTGAACGAGCGAGCCAGGGCCGCCTGGTCCCAGCCGGTGACCCCCGGTGGAGTTCCGGAGGGTGGAACCCACGGCGTAGCAGGGAAGGCGCCGGGTGGAAGACCAGCAAGAGGAGCTCCGGTGAGCATGGCCACTGGTGGGCGAGTGTCAGCTCCGGGGGCGTGGTAGGGCCACATGGAGATGCGACCGGACCACGGGTTTTGGAACGAAGGCCATGGTGCCCCCCCCGTGTGTCCCGGCCGGTGCCGGAGCCTGGGGGTGACCACCCCGGCCACCCCCGGGGCCCCCTCCACGGCGACAACGAGAGCCACGACCCCCCCCCCCCACCTTCGCTCGGCCCGGAGGGAGGAGGGCCCAGGAGAGACGACGGTGGCGGTGGAGCGGTGGACCGCGGTGGAGCAGACGGGCGCGGCGAAGAGGCAGCCAGGGCCGTCGAGGAGGACGAGGACCCCGCGGAAGTGGTGGATCCCGGCTGGAGGCCCTGCGTGAGCTCCTCCATGACGAGATCGTCGTGGACCTCCAGGAAGGTGGGGAAGGGCCTCTGACGGGTGATCCACGTCCGGAGGTGGGCGTAGCGGTCGCTGAGCCCCCGAAGGACGTTGAGGACCAAGATGCGATCCTCCACGGGCCACCCAAGGTCCCCTAGGGAGTCGGCCATGCCCTTCATCCGACGACAGAACTCGCCGACGGAGAGGTCACCCTGTACGAAGGTCCGGAAGCTCGCGTCGAGGCGCAGAGCCCGGGCCTCAGCGTTGCCCAGGAACTGGCCCTCAAGGGCGAGCCATACCCTGCGCGCATCAGGAGAGGTGCGGACGAGGTCGTGGAGGTCCAGAGAGATCGTCCCCAGGATCCAGGAGAGGACGATGCTGTCCAGACGAAGCCATGACGGGGTCTGGACGACGGCCAAAGCGTCAACGAGGACGTGGTCGTCGAGGGCGTAGCGGCGAAGGGTGAGAAGCACCAGGTCCCGCCAGCGGGCGTAGGAAGGAGACTCCGGCTCGAGGACGACCGGAACGAGGAGGCGAATGTTTTGGACCCCCCCGGCCTGGTAGTGGAGCTGGGCCACGAGCGGGTCGGCCGGGTCGTGCCAGAGGACGGCGGTGTGCGACACGCAGCGTCCCGGCGAGGCGGAGGAGGTGGCTCCGGCGTCCGGGCCCGCGGGAGAGGCGAGGAGCTACTCGGCCTCGGCGATCTGGCGGGTCAGGGCGTCGGCCGCGTCGCGCTCGCGCTCCCAGGCGAGGGCGGCCGCGCGCACACGGGCCTGGCCATCCGCGGCGGCGGCCCGAGCAGCGACGAGGGCTGCGGCGAGGGTGGAGCTCGGTCCAATCAGGCCGAGAGGGAGACCCCCAGGAAGGGCCGACTGGAGACCTCCAACGGCAGCCGCATGCAGCGGAGGTTGGGCACCTTCAGGAAGGGCCGGCTGATGGTCTCCTTCAGGCAGGGGCTGCTGCTGTAACAGCGGCTGGAGGCCAGCAGCAGCCACACCCGCCGCGACCCCCTCCGTGGTTGGCCCCCCCGCGCCGGGACTGGAGAGGGTGGCAAGGGCCTGGGCGGCGCCAGCGGGCTCGGTGTGGGGCGCAGTCCCGTGCAGGGCACCAGGAAGCGGCACAGGACGAGGCGAGGTTCCTGGCGGCGCAGCCCCGAGCACGGCTCCGAGGGGCGCGGCCCCAGGCGCGGCTCCGAGCGGCGTGGCTCCGAGGGGCGCGGCCCCGAGCGCGGCGTCGAGGGGCGCGGCCCCGAGCGGGCGGAGGCCTGGAGCGGCGGCGGGTGGGGCGCCAGGAGCTGTAGCGGCTACCTGGGCCCACGAAAGAGGGGAGTGGGGAGGGAAAGAGGAGAAGGAGTGAGGGGAAGGTGGACGTCCGGCCATGGCGCCGGCGGCAGAGGAGAAGCCACCGGCGGCGGCTGGGAGGAGGGGAGGGAAGAGAGAGAAAAACTTAGGCTGCTGATACCATGTTAGGGAATGATTTCCATTGATTAGGGCTAACCCTAGAAGGGTAGCTATATAGGTCCCATACATGGGCCACATGGGCCTTAGCCACATGGGCCTAAACACATACTCCAACAAATATTAAAACATCAAACAGAATGTGTATACTCAATATATGAATTATCCTGGGCACAGCTCACCATCGTGATCAAACACAACCTACAAATGGGTTAAGAAAATCATAAGTGATGGAAGGCTATGAGGAAACAACAGATATTGATGCCAATAGAAACCATGCTAGAATTGAGCATACCGCAGCATGAGATGGAATGAACTCCAGCATGTCAAGAAGCTGCAAAAGAAATTCAGAACAATCACAATGATGAATAAGACAACTAAATATAAAGTTGTAACATGTTAATATATAGTTTGGCACCTCACTACTCCATTGCAAAATGTAGGTCATTTTAGTTTTGTTCTAAGTCAAACTTTTCTAAGTTGACCAAGTTTAAAGAAAAATACACCAACATCTACAACATCAAATTAGTTCGTTAAATTTACCATGAAATATGTCTTGATAGTGCATTTATTTGGCATTGTAGATGTTAATATATTTTTCTATCAACTTGGTCAGATTTAGATCAGTTTCACTTAGGACAAAACTAAAAATGACCTCCATTTTGGAACAGAGGTGTACTATAAAAAATGTGAACCCACAACAGAAAGTATAAAAGTAAAATTCATATTAACATTAACTGATACTGACTCTTTTAAGATGCAAATCCTGAAACAGTCAGCTATGCATAACAAATCCTTTGTCTTACCAGCAAATCCAAAATTGCAATGTAAATGGTCAAATGGCCATCTACATCCATGCTAGTAGATTTTGTAAACTAGTCTCTATCTATTCCACAATTCCAAAACATCATGAGTTTTGCTACAGAAAGAGAGGACACCATTGATGCTCATAGTCCATTTACTCTATTTGTGACAAATGAATTACGAAATTAAGCTGTAAAAATGCATACTCCCTCCAATCCAACTATAAGTCCATTTGGACTTGAGCATAAGAATTAAGGTGAGAGGTGCATTGACTATATTGCCCATCAATCATTACTACAGTAAAGATGGGTGGCAAGTGTATTGCATTGATTAGTGTGCTGTGTGCACTTAAGTAGGGATAGATATGGAAGAACGAAGCAAAAAAGTGCATTGGAATTATAATGGACTATATTCAGAAAAAGGCTAGATGAACTTGTATTTGGGATCGGAAGGAATACAAACCTAAGGGTAGAGTTTGAACTTCTTAGGATCAAGGACCCCATTTGACTATGGAACAATACTACTTACCAGGGATAGAGCTTTGAATATAGTTAAAACCCAATCCCCATTTCCATCAGCATGCTCCAACTGGCCGTGCTGCAGCTGTGCTACAAATGTTTAAAGAAAAAAAGAGATGACTTGCAGATTTCAGTAATTAAAAAATGCAGAGAAAATGGGGAAGAGGTAAAAAAATGGAAAACAATATCAAGCAGTTGCTTTCGGTTTAGGTAAAAAGAGCTTTTGTCAGACATAACTTCGACATGATTACACTAACACTTTGACATGATTACACTAACATAACTAAAGAAGAACAAGATGCTAGTCAAACAAGTTTAAACAGCATAGCACAAAAGAAGGACATTTTGGAGATACCAGATATGCCTAGCTTAGTCTAGGCAATCCAGCAGCTAAACATCAGCCTAAAAATGCAGTGCACATCTTATGGGTAAAGACATGACATAAATGGATCTATATTATGAAATGATTCAATAAAACATGATGTGAAGATTTTTTCAATTATATTTTTGTGTATATGACTCTTGTTTATTCTACAGCTTTAAAATAATGCAAACACTAAGGCCAACAATTCAGTAGTTCAGTTCCAGTATACCATTTGCCAATGGAAGTATATAGTTAAATGCAGACATCATTTTGTTTCCTTTCTAAATGTTTACTAATATAAGAAACAGGAAGCAAAAAGCAAACACAGATCGACAAAGCGGTGCAGTGAAGAAGAAATCAGGAAGAAACTAACCTAATATCTTGTAGTAGGATCTGTACATCATCGACGTCCCATCAACTAGCATTATTCTGCTCTTTGAAGGATCAGCATGAGGGACACCCTCAGTCGGATTTGACAATGTGTCCAATATGCTTGAGGATATGCTGTCATCATACAGTGGAATGCGTGGAGTATTCTGCACTGATGGTCCTTGAAAACACTCAGTCGAGTCTGTGACTGGCGGAACTGACTGCTCCGAAAAACCCTGATATTAAAGAGAAAACTAAGAACAGTTAATTGATGCTAGCATCCTTGAAGTTATCATGATGAACTTTGAACAGCAATCACTTTGAAGCTGAAAAAAAAAATGCTTGACCGATCCAACACGCTATGCAACTATGAGAAAAAAAATAAATCAGCGGCAGTCCAAAACTGCATATAATGCGGTTACCATCTTAACGCAGTAGTCGAACTACACAATTCCGATTTTGCACATCGAATAACTGAGTATAAGTATAAACCATGGCAATGCAATCCACAAACACACTTCGCTCCCAAGTCGTCACGCCAAAAGAGAACGGGTTTAGTGTAACATTTACCTTCCTGAATACGGTGAGTGGCGACGGGAACTGCCGCGAAGCGGCGGCACGGTGGAGGAGGAGGCGGGGCGCCGCAGCGACACGGAGGAAGCAGCAGGCCATCGGCGGAGCCTACCTCTTCCGCATCGCCCGCGTGGATTGTGGATGGATGGTGGTGGCGGGAAGAAGGGCTAGGGTTTAGGAGTTCTGGATTGGGAAGGCGGGGGTGAGGATGTGGAGGACGAGGTGTTCGACAGAATGCGCGGGCGGACTGTGGAGAATAGGACTGCAGCCTAGAGGAGCGCAGCCAGGTAGCAAGACTGCAAGAGGCTGAGAACGGGCGGCTTGGTGTTGGTGGGCTTTGGACTGGGCTGCGTTTAGTTCGCCTATCAGTATATTTTAAAAATGTTACACAAATCCATTGTCGTCTAGTCCGGTTAGGATACCTGGCTTTCACCCAGGCGACCGGGTTCAAATCCCGGCAATGGAACATTTTTTCCTATTTCTTTAATTTTAATTTTCTTTCAGTCTTCTTTTTAAGTTGAAGTTTTTTTTAAATCCCTTTCGCCCTTTCGATTCTTGCTCCTTTTTCTTAACCTTATTTTTAATTTGAATTTTTTATTTCCTTTCAATCTTCTTTTTAAGTTGATTTTTTTTCGAATCCCTTTCGCCCTTTCGGTTCTTGCTTCTTTTTCTTTACCCGGCAATGGAACATTTATATTTTTTTTAATTTCAATTTTTTACTTTCCTTTCGGTTCTCTTTTTAAATTGAAGTTTTTTTATTTTCTTTCGGTATTCTTGCTCCTTTTTCTTCTATTTGGAGATTGAGGGACAGTTTGTGCACAAGCCACTCTGAAGTTCGAATACCAACAGGAAAGCAGACCAAAACAACTTAGCATGAAGTTACCTAATTATATATTTTCTTGTACACAGCAGAACTCCTCTACCCTACTATTCACTCCATTTCAAATATAAGTTATTTTAACTTGCTGTGTATCTAGATATAATGCATATTTAGGTGTACAACCAGAACAACTTACAATTTATAATGGATGGAGTACAAAATGTGATTTGGTAAATCTCATCACATTGTGAGTATCTGCCTCGAAACAAAAATACCACTAAAACTAAATCAAATGTGTCTACACGCGTGTATGGAGATCATTCCCCATCCCCCGCACGTTTTCCATATACACACCTAGAGATCGCTAGAACATATAATGTCTTTGTTTTTTCTTTTTTCTTTCGCGACACATATAATGTCTTTGTTGTGTAGTTTGTATTTTGTGCTAGAGTGGCAATGGTGAATTATATGTGTGCATTGTAGTTCACTAGTTTTTTTATGTTAACAGGGGGAGAGGATCCCCACCAGTTTGCAGTTCACTAGTTGTGTTTGTGCTAAAACCTGTTATTTCCATTTAAGTTTAGCAAATTACTCCCCTCAAATTTGGCATATGTCCATATTACCCCATAAAATTATATTTGGTTAAATTTACTCCCTCCAACTATTTTTGTTTTTCCATGTAGTTAAGCCTTAATATCAACTTTTGTGATATGATAAAGAACATCATAAGTTATGTTAGAAAAATATAATATCTTAACTTTTTGCCACTATTTTGATAGCTTAGGAAATTTAATAATAAATTAACGCCGGAGGTAAATATCATATAAAACATAATGATAAAAAATTTATAGTGTATTTTTCTAATACAAAATACAATGTCCTCTATCACCTCACAAAATTTGAAACTAAGATATAATTTGTACATAGAGAAACAAAAAAGAAAAATCTCTTTTAAGGTGTTAGTTGGACCAACTTAAATAGTTGACGGGAGTAAATTGAACCAATTATTAGTTTGAGGGGTTATTTGGACATATGACAAATTTGAAAGGAGTAATATGGACCTTTTCCTTATTTATATTCCATGACGTACCAAATGTACGTGGATTATCCTGTAGGGACAAGAATGGAACCAAATCTCCCTTGCGAGCTTTGGAGGGTGACGGGTATTTTCTTTCAGACATGGGGCGCAATTTTCTGTTGCCATCTCCAGGTGGTTAGGTGTATGACTAACACATCTCATTTCCTCTAAAGCAAATATTACAAGTGATTGATGTATTGTTCAGTCCAACTCAAACTCAAAAAAAATATGGTGACCATCTCTATTCTCTAGCTCAATTAGTTATTGCCTTACTGGGAACACTGGTTGAGAATCTGTGTTACTCCCTCCCTTCTTTTTTACAAGTTACATTAGGTTTGTCTTAAGTCAAATATTATTATTTTTGATCATTTATTTTAAAAAAAACTCGCAAACTATTACAACCTATAAATTATATATTATGAAAGCATTTTTCATAGTGAATCTAAAAACATAAACCTTATGTCATGAATCTATACAACTTTTTTTAAAAAAAAATTTGATGGTCAAAGATACAAATGTTTGACTTAAGACAAACCTAATACGACACAAAAAATAAAAACGGAGGTAGTATTATTTTAGATTAAACATATGTTGAAACAGAACCGTGCATTCATCTATGAGCTGGACTAGTGCTAAATAGGACCTAGATCTAAAAAAAACATTGGAGGTACACTAGATTGTAGAGGTATCTAATGAACCAGAGCCTCGAAACTGGAGCTAAAGGTTGCACCGGCGAGTTGGCCAGAAGTGCCAGCAGTCAGCACTACAAAACAGCATTAGCCGGCTTATCAACCGCAGAAACCACCAATCGAACAGGGCAACTGTTTATTTCCAGTTATAGAGTAATGTTTATTCGTCTTGCTACTCTTAGCTGGCACATGACATCAAGGCAGCAATTTCAGGCCAGTATTCACACCTTTGGGGGAGGTTAAAGACGTTCATCAACAGTTCAGCACGAATCAAAGACAAACCACAAAAGGATGCAGTACATTTCCATTCCGAATATTCCATGAAATCAGTATTGAATAAACATCAACTAATATCTGATGTTATTTGTACAAAAAAAAAAAGATTACAGCATATGCTATCTGAGAATATCCACGAAGAAACAAGACTGTAAGCATCTTAGTATAAAGGCTATCTACCCGCTCTACATTGTTTTGGCAGAAGATTTGTATGTCTTGCGCTTTATCCGCTGGCGACAACCTCATGAATCCTATCACTGACTTCAGGGTCATCTGATCTCACAGCCAATTTCATTGCCACTTCGTTGGGCCCACTCAGTCCAAATGACAACCTAACTAGGACCTTCACGTTGCCAATAAACACACCAGATAGCAGGCAGGTGTGCGATCTTGCATTTCTTGGTACAACCTCAGTGCCCTGAAAAGTGAAAAACAAAGTTACTGGAGGACTTAACAACCATCCAAGTACCATTATCTAAAGAAAAACAAAGTTCTGAACATGTGCTCTAGTTGTTTAGTTCACCATGCCAACATAACTGTCCTGATATTCCAAATTATGCACACAGATCATTCCAAAGTTATAGCCCAGAACATCAACCAACCATACCACTTGCATATTAATCATCCCAACACCCGATACAAGGCATAAGATTAACAAAGCTGACATTTGATGTGCTAAATTCTTAGGTTAAGCTTCACTACCGATGCTCCAAGAAATACCAAATGATGCGTGGGGAAATTGACAATTGCTTTTCAGAGAAAAAAAATTGAGAATTGGAAGCTGACCTCACATGGCTGCATCCCAAGGATATTAATGACAGCATTGACAGCCTCAGCCAAACTTTCTCTGACCCCAAGTCCATACTCATCGACACGCTCACTTTCAGGGTCCATATTTTCCCAAGCGTTCCTAAAGTTGGAGACAGCAACCCTCAGCATATAATCAGCTGAAACAATTTCAAAGTCCTCTAACTGGTATTCATCCTCCACACCATCCTCATCAGCTTCCCCTGTAGTTGTGTCAACCTGACAAGATGGTAAGGTATTTAGTTATAGAACAATACAAATTCAATTTCATTAAAGCCCATGTCTTAGCATTCTCAATCTAAATTACAACAACAACAACAACATAGCCTTTTGTCCCAAGCAAGTTGGGGTAGGCTAGAGATGAAACCCAAAAGAGACGAGAAACAGGGAGACACATAAAGGGACATAAAGGGCACAAGACAAAAGATGTCACGGTTCAGGCACGTTGATTGCTAATCTCCAAGCGCTCCTGTCCATAGCTAAATCCTTGGGGATATTCCACTCCTTAAGATCTCTCTTAACGGACTCGTCCCAAGTTAATTTAGGTCGACCTCTACCGCTCTTTACATTATCGGCCCGCTTTAGAACTCCACTACGCACCGGCGCCTCACGAGGCCTCCGTTGGACATGTCCAAACCATCTCAACCGATGTTGAATCAATTTCTCCTCAATTGGTGCCACCCCAACCCTATCCCGAATATCGTCGTTCCGTACTCTATCCCTCCTTGTGTGCCCACAACACCAACGCAACATACGCATCTCCGCTACACTCAATTGCTGGACATGTCGCCTTTTTGTAGGCCAACACTCAGCACCATATAACATCGCCGGACGAATCGCCGTCCTATAGAACTTACCTTTCAGCTTCTGAGGCACCCTTTTGTCACAGAGAACGCCAGAAGCTTGACGCCATTTCAACCAGCCGGCTGAAATTCTATGCCTAACATCTTCATCAATGTCTCCATCCTTTTGTAGCATCGACGCTAAATACCGAAAAGTATCCTTCTTGGCCACCACTTGCCCATGGAGGCTAACGTCTCCCTCCTCGTGCCTAGTCGCGCTGAAATCGCACCTCATATACTCGGTCTTAGTCCTACTAAGTCTGAACCCTTTCGACTCTAACGTGTGCCTCCATAGTTCTAACTTCCTATTAACTCCCGCCCTACTGTCGTCAACTAGCACCACATCATCAGCAAAGAGCATACACCAAGGGATATCACCTTGTATGTCCCTTGTGACCTCATCCATCACCAAAGCAAATAAATAAGGGCTCAAAGCTGACCCCTGATGCAGTCCTATTTTAATTGGAAAGTCACTGGTGTCGCCATCACATGTTCGGACAAACGTCACCACATCCCTGTACATATCCTTGATGAGGGTAACGTACTTAGTTGGGACTTTGTGCTTTTCCAAGGCCCACCACATGACATTTCTCGGTACTTTGTCATATGCCTTCTCGAGGTCAATAAAGACCATGTGCAAGTCCTTCTTCTGCTCCCTATATCTCTCCATCAATTGTCGTAATAAGAAAATCGCCTCCATGGTCGACCTACCAGGCATGAACCCAAACTGATTTTGGGTCACATATGTCACTCTCCTTAGGCGATGCTCGATAACCCTCTCCCAGAGCTTCATCGTATGACTCATCAACTTAATCCCACGGTAGTTAGTACAACTTTGAACATCTCCCTTGTTCTTGAAGATAGGTACTAATATACTTCTCCTCCATTCTTCAGGCATCTTGTTTGACCGAAAAATAAGGTTAAAAAGCTTAGTTAACCATACTATCGCTCTGGCGCCTAGGTATCTCCACACCTCAATGGGGATACCATCAGGGCCCATCGCTTTACCTCCCTTCATCCTCTTCAAAGCCTCTCCGATCTCTGCCTCCTGAATTCTCCTCACAAAGCGTCTGTTGGTATCGTCAAATGAGTCGTCCAACTCAAGGGCAGGACCCTCATTCTCCCCATTAAACAGCTTGTCGAAGTACTCTCTCTATCTGTCCTTGATCTCCTCATCCTTCACCAGAAGTCGATCTGTCTCATCCTTGATGCATTTTATTTGGTTGATGTCCCTTGTCTTCCTCTCGCGGATTCTAGCCATCCTATAAATGTCCTTCTCCCCTTCCTTCGTGCCTAGCCGCTGATAAAGGCCATCATACGTCTGACCTTTTGCTACACTCACAGCTCGCTTTGCAACCCTCTTCGCTATTTTATAGCCCTCGATGTTGGCTACACTCTTGTCATGGTGGAGACGCTTGAAACACTCATTCTTCTCCCTAATAGCCCTTTGCACCTCGTCATTCCACCACCATGTGTCTTTCGCTTCCCGTTTGCCTCCCCTACTCACGCCAAACACTTCCGAAGCCACCTTCCGGACACATGTTGCCATCTTTAGCCACATGTCGTCGGCATCTTCTCCTTCTTCCCAAGGTCCCTCGTCTAGCATCCTCTCCTTAAACGTCTGCGCTGCTTCCCCTCTAAGCTTCCACCACTTCGTTCTCGCAATCTTGGCCCGTTTGTCCCGGTGGACACGTACCCAAAAGCGAAAGTCCGCCACCACAAGCTTATGTTGAGGGACAACACACTCCCCAGGTAACACCTTACAATCAAAGCAAGCACGTCTATCCTCCCTCCTTGCAAGGATAAAGTCGATCTGGCTCGAGTGTTGTCCACTACGAAAGGTTACTAGATGAGATTCCCTCTTCCTAAAGAGGGTGTTCTCAATCTAAATTAAAAAGACTTAGTCATGTCAATCTTAGAATATTTCCCAAAAACTTCTTCAGAACCAAAGAAGGTAATACTAGAATTTCAGACAGTTCAGAGAGTTTCCAGACGAGCTAAATCATATGCCATGGACAGAAAATTCTTAATCAAATCCATATGATACAGAACTTAACAAACTACAGTTATTGAAAAACAAACTATATTATTATTAATGTCTGATACTGGGAGAAGATATACACATGAAACACCATTATGTTTACCTCTTTAACTGTGAACTTCAACAAATTTAAAAATTTCCCAACAGCAGGTACACCCTCTGGCTTTTCAAAAGCAACAAAAACTTGCCCAGGTGAATTATACGGCAAGCTTGCAAGAGGCTTTGAACAAATCTCTGAAAACTCCTCAGCGTCTGAGGCATCAGCGCAAACAGTGACCTGGAAGAAGCAAAGACATTTCCCAAACCTTCAGTGTGAGTTAACATTTAGTCCTTGAAGAAAATACTTGGAACGTAGACACTTACATCTTCTAGCAGTTGTTCTTCTATAGTGTTTGCACAATTGTACTGCAATACAATGTAGCCGTCATAAATGTGCTTAACCACACTAACAGCATATTCAGTTTCTGCCTCTGTCAGCTCCATGGGTTCAGAGGACTGCAGAAATTGAGGGAATTAGCATATGCACTTATCAAATTTCAAAAGTAAGAACAGTATACAAACCTTGAAGAGCCTTCCAAACCCAGAGAACTCAGGAATGGATGAAAGCATTTTCTGATAAGCATCAACAGTTGAAACAGGTGCAGGGGCAGTGGCAGTGGCAGCAGCAGCAGGTGGCCTCTTGCCAGGGGCTGCCTTCTCTATAAGTGGTAGCGACCTGACTTCTCTCGACACCAAAGATATGTCAAATGGTTCCTCTGAAGGTTCCTATTAAGTTCTTTAAGACATAAGCAAAAAAAACATGCATTCATTTGAAATATGCAGGATGTAACGTTCATTCTAAACATACATAAGTTCTTAGGCTTGCTTCCAGATTGGCTAATGGCACGTCAAAAGATCCAAATAGGAAGTCCTTCGCATCCTTCTCATCGTTACCAATGGCAACTTCACCACTAAGAGTTTGGAGATAGAGTGTAGCGCGATCACGAACCTATGAAAGTAAACACCAATGGCACTCTTGTTAACACAGGAATTCTGGGGTTCTATGCCATAGGGTCCATCTTATCAGGTACTATGCTGAGTAAGACTACCAAATCTGATGAAGGATTGTTTAAAGTTTCTTATGTGCTCAAAAGCATAATAAAACAAGTAGAATTCTAAACTTACCTCATCTTCAGTATCAAACAGGCATCGTTGCAAGAGAACAAAGATCCGAGGCTGAAACACAAATACAGAAATCCTAAATGAGCTGGAAATACACAGGAAAAGTGATAATAATATAAAAATACACTTACTAATCTAAGAAGTTGACATACCTTGAGTGTATCAACCAGGGCACCAAACTTTGCCAGCGTGCTGACAGCACTAGCACGAACAGTCGCATTTTCCAATATCACGCGGTTGTAAATGTAGCGAATGTACCTGCTTGGATCTGATGTCCTTGGCCCTTCATTTCCCAAAAAATGCAAAATCTACACACAAAAAACATCCCAATTCTCGCAGTCACAGTGGATCAACAAACACTATTGCGATAATACTTAAGCACTTGAAGTTGCTGCATGTTCTAAATCCACATATTTTGTATTGCTAATGGCCATATGATATATTCGGTAGAACATATATATTAGAATATTAATCTCAAAAAATATAATATAAGAGACAGTGGCTTTTCTCAAATCTAACCAAAATGAGCAATAAATGGACTCCTTAACAGAACTGAATACAGTAAACAAACTGTTCTCTCTGGCGTCTCTGTTGCACCACGAACAGCCCAGTGAACAACAATAGAAAACCACCCAAAGCAATTGTTTGGTGCAAAAAGCATCTTATGCCGTCTACACGTGCACTTTTAGATATACCTCACTACTGGTGCAAAACAATGACTTCAAACCATGAAAGTGTTTTCTATGCATAAGCATTTTACTATTTTAGAGGACATCAAATAACTACAACAAACTTAATTCATAGATAGCTGGAAGACTGGAAGTTAATGAATAAATTCTTTATCACCAGCAATAACATAATAATTGTAGTTACCTGACTAGAAAGATATGTGAATTCACAGTCTTCAATGAATTCACAGAGATGAAGCAGGCCAATTTCTTTGGCATCTGGTATTTCACTGATCAAAGTAACTATGGAATTCACTATGGCCTTTTTATACTCAAAGCCCCCTTCTTCCCTCAAGCTGTTGCTCAAAAAATTCAACCTGAAAGACAGAAGACATAGTCAAAGCAGTGGAATTTCAAAGCAAAAAATCAACGTTCTTTCAGTTGTTCACATACATTGAGCGATATTTTAATGGGAACTTCAGGCACAGAGACCGTATAGCTTCAACAACAACTATCTTGAATTCATCTGCTATGTCAGACATGAAATTGGTAATTTGTTTAATGAGGCGATCCACACTTGATTCATTGCCAGTTTTAAGAAGAGTAGTGATTGCCAGGGTCGCTATACTCCTGTTCTGGTCTGACATCAAACTCTCCAAGTCCACGTTGCAGTTTGTCACCGCCAGAGGGCGTGTCATAGCAACCTGCAATATAATGGTAAATCAAGAAACAAGATAGGGCGGGAATAACTTTGAGGACCATGTATGGATAACCTTATTGAGAGTCCGGACAGCAGCAAATCGAAGCACAGGCTTGGATGAACTCAAGTATAACTGTAAAACAGTAATCGCTGGTGCCAATTCACGGCTTGTAACATCCATCTCTGTTATTTTCCGTGCAGCTTCCAAAACCACTATTTCTGCTTTATGTCTGAGGGATGATTCCAGAAAATCAAAAAATGGGCGGTCACCATTTTGAGTGTTCATGCTTGACTCACGCATAACCTGTAAATTGCCCTTTGTATTTTAGTAATTCCCATATTTTACCTAGTTTTAAATAGAGCAAGATAAGGGTTATTGGGTTACCTGGCTTGTGTAACGAATCAGAAGACATTGTGCAAGAGGAGAACGGACAGATCCCCTTGTCAAACTAGAAACTAGCTTGCTAACAGCCAAACGATCATTCTGTCTAATCTGCAAGTTGGAGAGAAATCAAATGAACATTAAGTGTAACAGGCGAAGAGAAACTATATCTTAGTACACCTTATCCACATGCACCCTAATAAAACCTAACCGTTTACTGAAACTACCAGAGAATTTTACATATACAGTAAAATGGAACCAAACATGCAATCCCATAAGGCCATAGCAGGGTATGAGTAAACTCATGCAAAGTGGATCGTCTGAACAGAATATTGACTACCGAAACTATTAGTTTGACAAAAACCACATCATCGAGATTAACAAAAATAGCCACAGGCACAGCCCCCAAACTTATTTACCGAAAAGGTATTCTCCCGAGAAGTTCAGTATCAGCACAAAGAAATACAGCTAAAGGCATCAAGCATTGTATAGGTTAGTAGCATGCAATGCCTGACCTGCTCTTTTAAACTAACCATGATATTTCTGACTGGTATGTGACAAAGCATATGACATGCATGATTGTGCCCACCTCCACCAAATCTATAAGCAGTAAGTATACTTCAAGGAATAAATCAGGCCTCAACTGGAATAAAAGAAAACTGGCCTCCTAGAATATCATCAAGCAAATGGAGGATACAGAGCTATACATTTTGGTGCCAATGTCAAATGAAAGTGATATTGCATCCTTATCATGCCATCTTTAGTAAAATAACGCATACATAACCAAGGTGTTATTCAAAAGGGGGCATGCTTGCCTGCTTAGAATTTGAGCGCAATGTACTAGCAAAGCACATCATACAATCTACGATGATTTGCAGAGAAACGTTTTTGATACTACACAAGTTAGTCCGCAGTTCCATCTGCCAAACCATCATTCATCTGAAAAGACTAGAAGGCACACCAATACCAATATACCATAATGCAGTTCTTCCTTCACTTCCGTAAGAAAAGGACTAATTCCAGAAACAAAAAGGAATTCAGAATTCTATATGTTTTCTTCCTTGCATGTGCTTCTAAAATTTAACTGGCGCCAGTGTTCGCCTAAACTCGTTTAAACCGTCGTCTGCACATGTGTAAACGCTAAACTGTGGGTATCATGTAGTTTAGGACCTAAACGGCGAATTAAACAAAAAAAACATTTTAACAGCCAAAGCAGTCAGAAAACAGCTTAAATGGTGTGTTTAACTGTGATTTAAATGTGTTTAAACACTAGTTGAGGCATTTAAACGACAGTCATGGTGAATTGGTGATAGAGAACTGACTTGGTAAAACTATACGAAAATTGTTGTTGCTGTTAGAACTGAATAACTAATGTAATGTCAGCTTATCATTTAACTATATGTGAGAACTGAGAACTACGTCTACTATCTATGTCATTATGTCACTCTAGTTGTCTATGATATCTTGTGCAACTGTGTGCATGTCTCGAGACACATTTAAAAATTTAGTATGTAACTATAGTGTTTGTATGCATATTTACCGCTACAGTGCAAAGCGTTTAAACCATATAATTTATCGTCTACACTGACTAAATGCTAAACGAAGGGTGACCGAGCGTTTAGCGTCTAGGAAAATACTGACTGGCTCAATGGAACAAGATTATACCTGGTGAAGAAGAGCGAGACCATGAAACTGGACAAGTGGAGCTCTTGATTGAACAGCTTCCTGGACTTCGTTGCTCCATCTTTTCACAATTTCTGGGTTTGCCTGTAGCAAACTCACAAAAGATACTGTTAACCAACCTTAAACAAGAGATCAGTATATATGCATAGAATTATAACAGTACCTGGGCCAGGTGGATGCCACTAACAAGAGCAGCACTAGCAACCACTGGGTTTTTGTCAACAATAGCTTGCTTCAAATATCTCTCAATTTGAGTTAGTAGGGTACCATCAATTATTCTACAAAGAACTCTAATAGCATTGGCACGGTACATATCAGTCTTGCTGTTCATATCTTTCATCAATGAGCTTGTGACTATGATGACCTATTACAACCATAAAGCTCAAACATCTTAGAATTAGATTAGAAGGCATGAAAAATATTGTATTCATCTGAAAACATCATTTATTTAACCTCATCTGACGATGGAGAAAGCTCTTTGATCATTAAATATACTAGCCTCCTAAGACCAGCATCACTAGACTGGAATAACTTTGTTACTGCAAAGAAAACTTCCGTGGCCTCAACCTGTAAATAAACATGTACAATTGAATTTATTATATTATAGCTCTGTATGTTTTCTCCCCAATCAAACAGGTTTGCTTCTTTGAACTAAGCAAATGTGTGCACACAGTAACTACACAACTCACTACTATGCAGTTTTTTACTACCGTACCTTCGTGAATGTCTCTCCTCGATTAAGTAAATATAATAGCTTGGTGATGACCTGCAACAAAGTTCCAAACAGGACAGGAAGCAGATGAAAGCCACAAAAATAAGAGGGTTCAAATTATATGTCTCAAAAACTCAGGTTATAGAGAATGATAAAATGGGAGAAAGTGCAAGGAATTCTTACTTGCGAACATCGTCTCACATCAAGTTGTGGATCATGGAAAGCCCGTGCCTCCTGCAGAACAGCCCCCTTCTCGATCCCAAAGAATGATGAATACTCAACTGATAAAAAACATCCACGCAGTTAATAAAGATGAGACAACTTGGAAGCATTTTGCAAGCTTAATTGAATTGAATATATAATGAAAAGACGAGATGACAGTTTAATTTCAAGCATGGTGGGGTCTGCTTAGGAACATGGCTATACTAGTGTTACGGGAAGGAGGCAAATAGGCTGGGAACGGATCTAAACCAGAATATTGCTCGTGAGTCATGAAACTACAAATGAAAACACAGATTCCATTGACTGGGTTAGATAGCCCTCGCAAGTGGGACTTCGATAACGCGGAGCAGAATCGCCCGGCCGATATGAGAGGCCAGGTGGCGCGATGCCGCAAACAGACGCAGTCCAGATCCAGATAACTGCGAGCTCCCACCCCAATTCCCAACCAAATCCCGCAAATGACCTGCCCAACCAGCAAAGTCTCGCCAGATAAATCCGCAGCACCACTACCACCGACGACGACGACAACAGTAACAACGGATCGCGGAGATACGACGAGAGATCGCGCTAGATCCGGCGCACTAGGACGGGCAGAGGCTCCCAGATCGTAGCCGCGCGAAAGCAGCAGGAGGCACGTAGGTAGGGTTTAGCGGGGGAGGGTGGAAGAGGGGTGGCTAACCGTCTTCGTCGTCGTCGTCCTTCTTCATGTACGGCTGCGCCATCTCCGGTACGGCATGGTCACCGCCGGCGAGTGAGCGAGGCATGCGACACCGGGCGCTTACTGGTGGGTGGCGGTGTGCAGTGTGCTTGGCTCGGGAAGGGAAGGACGATGGACGAGACCGTTTCGCCCGGGGACCGGGGCCAGGGACCTTGAAGGCTTCGTGCTGCCGGTGCGGTGCGGGTGCGGTGGTGGGTCGATCGATCGTCGACCCTCGACCGATACTGTGGGCTCATACGCGACGCGACGTAACGCTGGACTCTGGTTTGCAGTTACGCGCCCTTTTTGCGCCGCAGGCTGAGAGAGACCGAATGTGGGGACGAGCCGTCAGATGTGGGCCATACTTCCTCCGTCCGATAAAAATATCATTATTAGAAATAAAATATTTTCAAATGTTAAATATATAATTAGTATCATGAGGTTAGATAAATCATAAAATATATTTTCGTAATAAATTTATTTGGAGATACAAATGTTACTAGTATTTTCTATAAACATAGTCGAGCTTAAGAAAATTTGACCAGTACGAATCTTATAGTAACATTTTTTATAAAAAGGAGAGTATTTTTTTAAGATATTGGACCACCATTTCTATTTTTCTTGATGAAAGCCCTGATTTAGATTGTGCTACGGACGGACTAGTAGCCCCAACCTCAAGGTGGTTTGGCGTACTCCCAATCCATACCAATATATCACTTACACAAGTTTGGATTGTGCTATCCTAAAATGAAATTGTTGTTTGTGGAATCAGACAACAATTTTGGAGGAAACTGACTAAGCATTGCCCATGCAGATTGTTTGTGGGAACCACTCAGAGGCCTCGGTTGGCCAGATTCGCTTTGGCGGACAGTTAGGTGGACTGTTTGTCAGTGCACCTTAGTCACTCAAAAATCCAAATCCATAGAGGCTAAGCGTAGATCTAGTTTTTGCTTCGTGTTGAGCTTGTGTTTGTGTGCTTTGGAATCCATCTAGCAAAGTATATTGTGCAGTTGGTGCCTAGGTGAAGCTTTATACCATCTATGGTGATTTCTAGGTGATAGCAAGCTACATTGGTCTCTGTGCAAATATGAATGGGCAAAGGGCCCCCTACATCAAGACTTCTATAGGGCCAAGGCAAGGATATCCTCTTTCTGCATTGTTCACTTGCTCTTTAATTTGGACTGATGTATTCATCTGTCTGTTAGATAAGGCAATGGCCAAATGACACATCAATGAGATTCTTCTATATCTGATACATGGTGGGATTTCTAGTGTTTAGTACGTTGATGATACTATCATCATGGTGGATGACAGTGATAAGTCCACCTTAAATCATAAAATCATCTTCTACTATGTTGAATGGCTCTCTGATCTCTAAATTAATTGTCATAAGAGTGAAGTCTATGTTTATGGTGTTTCTCAGGGTGAGAGAAAGAATGGCAAACATGTTAAATTGTTACTTGGGAACTTTGCGTATGAAGTACCTGAACATTATTTTAACATCTGGTCACGAATTATGTATCGCTGCTTTTGTTGGGATTCAGAGCAAGATGATCAAGTGACTTGATCCTTGGAAGGGCAACAACATCACATCTGAAGGTAAATTGATTCTTACCTATTCTTGCTTAACCAGCTTGCCTATTTTCGGTTTGGGTTTCTATCTTCTGGCAATTGGAGCTCACTCCAAGATGGATAGCATCATGGCAAAAATTTTATGGAGGGTAGAAAACAAGTTTAGGCCAAATGGAAGTATGTGAGCAAGCCAAAGGATATAGGTCTAGGCATTATCGATACTACAACGATGAATGAATGTTTACTACTTCCAAATTATAAGTTGGAACGACTTATAATTTAGAATGAAGAGAGTAATAAAATAGCGTTAGAAGGTTACTCCAACTCTGGGAGAACTTCAGTGCAAGTTCCTAATTCCTCGATGTCTTTCGACGAGATAGCCTGCTTATCACAACTACTCTCTCTATCCGAAAAAAGAATGACATCATGGGAAACATGCTGACCAAACTTTCTAAAATTTAACTAGTTTTATAGAAAGTATTAGCAACATTTATATCACTAAATAATTTTATTATAAAAATAAATTCAGTAATTTATCTAATGATACTAATTATGTATTAAATATTTAATATTCTTTTATATATACTTATTTAAAATTAAAAATGTTTGACTTTTTGAAAAACGAGAATGACATTGTTTATGTGACGGAGGGAGTAGCAGCAAAATTCGCCAAAGTTCAAGCAAGCAACACGTTACGCGCCTGGAAACGCACAGATACGTACATTACATGAGAGTATTATGACGATCATTACAAGTACTAAAGCTGTCACGAGCGTTGGGTATCTCTTGTAGTATCCGACAACCCACACCGATCCCTCGGTATATTGTACATTTGTACATCACACACACGCGCGCGCATCTTGACGAGGTCTCAGGCGCCCCTCGAAACGATCAGCGATGTTGCTGCCGCCGGGACGCCGCATCCTCAGAGTCAGCGCCGTATTGGCTTGTCCCGCTGTACTCGTTGCTGTACTCGCTGCTCTCGAAGGCCACCTTCCTGAACCTGTTGATGTTGGACGCGTAGTTGCCGCCGGAGTCGTGCTCCGAGCCGGAGCTGAACATCATGCTCTGCCCTGGCTTCACCCCCTCGTTCAGATCGTCGAGCGACGCGTCCCCTTCCAGAGCACGAACAATCTGCAGAAACGGGGGACAGAGGGGCAAAACAGTTCATGGTAATCTCGAATGTCTTGCGTCGTTTCGCAGGCTAGGGGGTCTCGAACGCAAAATTCAGGAAGCCGAAGCTGAAATTCACCTGTTTCATCTTGGGCCGCCGCTTGGCTGAGTGGCGGACGGCGGCGGCGGCGGAGGCACACATCCGCTCCAGCTCCAGCCGGTTGATCCTGTTCTCCAGCCGCGGGTCTAGCAGCTCGTCGAAGTTGCCTTCGTCAGACAAGGCGCGCGCCAAGAGGGGCCTCGCCTGCGCACCACCGCCGCGAACGTGTGAGAATCCAGCGTGCGAACGCTTGCATGCATGCGCGGATGGAGACCGCCGCAATGCAAGGCATGCAACACAACACAGAGAGGGAGGCAGGCCAGCGTACCCAGTCAACCAGGCTGTCCTCCATGTAGTTTGTGGGATCAACCGGTCTCTTGCCGGTGATGAGCTCCAGGAGCATGACGCCGAAGGAGAACACGTCCGACTTGTCGGTGAGCTTACCGCTCGACGCGTACTCCGGGGCCAAATACCTGCGCGCATATACACAGGGAAACGGCGGATCGGTCATCCAGGCACCTTTTGTTTTTGTTGCATCCTTCGTGTTGCCGAATGCACGTACGCTTGCCGTTGCCGCGGCATGGTGCTTACCCGAAAGTTCCCATGACGCGCGTGGAGACGTGCGTATTGGTGTCTGTGGTCAGCTTGGCTAGTCCGAAATCCGCGACCTGGGACGTAACAGTGCGAACTAGTTACAAATTCACTCCGGTGATCCGGTCGGTCTTGTTTTTGTGTTCAGTCAAACGCGTACCTTAGCCTCGAAATTTTCGTCCAAAAGGATGTTGGCCGCCTTGATATCACGGTGGATGATCCTGGGGTGGCCTTAATTTGTGTTTCACCATGCACATTATTAGCAAGAAAAACCGTCAAAGATGAACATGGGACACCTCTTCAAAAAAAGAAAATCGTCAAAACAAAAAGAAGGAACTAATCGATTTGGAGCTTACAATCTTCGTGCAGGTAAGCCAGGCCCTTGGCGGAGCCGAGGGCGATGGCGAGCCTCCTCGGCCACTCCATCATCGGCACGCCCTTCCCTGCACCCATCACAACCAGCAATCAGAATGTCCAGGACGGAAAAGCTCAAGAGCTAGCGCAACGCGCCGCGTACTGACCGTGGAGGTGGTGCTCGAGGGTATTGTTGGGCACGAAACGAACTCGTAGACAAGCAGGCGCTGGGAGGAGCCGGCGATGCAGTACCCGACGAGGGTGACGAGGTGGCGGTGGTGGACTCGGCTGATGATCTCCACCTCGGCCTGGAACTCGCGCTCGCCCTGCCCGCTCCCGGCCTTGAGCTGCTTCACGGCCACCTCCTTGCCGCTGCCCGCGAGCACGCCCTTGTACACGTACCCGAACCCGCCCTGCCCAAGCACGTTCGCCGACGAGAAGCCGCCCGTCGCCGCCGCCAGCTCCTCGTACGAGAACGAGCTCTTGGAGAACCCCAGCGACGGCATGCCCGGCGACGGCGGCATCTGCCCGTGCGAGCCGCTCATGTCCCCGCTCGCCGGCGAGTACGGCGCGTGCCAGCCGTGGTCCATCGCGCTGCTCTGCCACTTGGGCATGCTGTTCGCGTAGAAGACGTTCCCTGCACGCACGCACGCACGCCGCGACGCGCCATGTCAGTTGTTAGTCGCCGCACTATCGCCATTTGCATGTCGTCGATCAGCAGCGTGTACCGTGCTCGTCGGTGTAGTACGGCATGTTCATGTGCGGGGGCTTCTTCCTCCTCTTCTTCTTGGCGCAGCACACGCACGCGGCGATGCACATCAGCAGGCCGAAGGCCAGGACCCCGATCACCACGCCGGCCAGGATGACACCCACCTGCGCTGACCCGTTGCTGCTGCTGCTCCCGCTCTTGCTGCGGCTACTACTCTTGTCAGAGTCACCACCGCTGCGCTTCGGAGCCGGTTGTGACGGGGAGTCCCTTGACGGCGCTGCCGGCGAGCCTCTAGCCGCAGGCGCCGGGGGTGGGAACGCGCTGCTATTCTGCGGCGCCGGTGGCGGCGACACCGACGGTGTGGGTGGCAACGGCGACGGCGGCGGCGAGCCCGAGCCCGAGCCGGAGGGCTTGGGCGGCGAGTTGGAAGGAGACGGCGACGACGTGTCGTCATCAGCTGCAGCGGACAATCCCAATCCGTCTAGTGGCGTGGCCATGATTAATGTTTAACGCCTTAACGGGGATGGAGTTCTCTCCCGGCAAGGAGGATGATCCACCCCACGTCCCCACCCTCTAGAGGGTGGGCCGGGGTTGGACTAGAATGGCGCACCTCCTCCTCCCGTCAGCGTGATGAACCCCTGCAATGCAAATGCCGGCAGAGCCGAGATCAGAGGCACGAGGAACCAAGCCGATGAGAAAAGGCGTCAAAACGCGAAGAACCTTGGTTCGTTCATGCGCTCATGGCGTACCTTCCTATTCTCCGTGTTCTTCTGCGGAAGAAGCGAAGGGGTTGAAACCGAACCACGGAGACGGAGGAAAGGGAAGTAGGCTCAAAGCGTCACATTGCCCAATCTCCACCGCACCGCTATGCGACCATGCCACATTTCCAGGACGAGAGCCGTTGCCCTCCTTGGTAATTTTTCCATTTTTAGCCTCAAGCGCCTAAAGGGATGCTGTCAGCCATTGGAGCTCGGATGACTGACATATTTGCTGTTGGATGTGTCCCAAAATGTGTTCATTTCGCTAAAATTTAGCTTATGCTGATTTATTGTGAAAGGAAAATATAGTTCGTTTGCTGCAGAACAGGGCGAAGGATAACACTTCATGACTTAATTTCCGTACGATCATCGGTGCCATCTTCCCTTCCGCGATGACAAATGTGTGCATAGTGCAGAATATCCACAGATGCAGAGCATATGACTCAGCTTCGCAACAGAGTCGAATCTAAAAATTGCTACCAACTGTCAATAATTCTCGCAAACAAAACTTACCTCACCAGCAGAGTTATTCAGCATTGAAACAACTGGGCAAGATTTCTGGTGGAATCAGTGGTATCTTTGCATGCATCAAATAAAGCAAGAGAATTGGTTCTTTGAGAAAAATAAAGGAGAGTTTCACAGGCAAAATTGCTGGTGGAATCCTTTTGATTCTAATAATGTTACAAAAAAAATCTGGGTTCGCCGAATAGAAAAAATGCAGAGCCAGCAAAACGCAGCCAGTTTTGACAGAAGATTATATCAGATCATATCGATGCTCTTAAGTCAGCTGCACAAACTAAATTATCAATCAAGCACTTGTTCCATATCTGTGTCTTCACCACCTGAAAACACTACAGGTGTTCTCGTAAAGCTCTTGGGCAGCTTGAACAGTGGTCCATCTCCATCTAATCTACCCATGTATGCCATTCCGAGAGAACAACCCAGAGCTCGAGCAACCGGAACAGCAACAGCATTGCCAACCTGCATATATCTACACCCAAAATGCACAACACAATAAGACCAGCTTCATAGCATAAACAACGAACAAGTCAGTATATTCAGTCGAGCTGATGTGAACATGGTAGAGAAAGTTACTTCTGCTTTATTGGGCCAAACAGCCTGTAATAATCAGGAAAACCTTGCAGCCTTGCATTTTCCCGGATGGTCAAAACTCGAGCTTGACTGGGATGCAAAATAATCTGCAAAAGATCATCCACGCTCAATCGCCAGAAAAAAAACAGGCTTCGTACTGTAGATATAAAAAGGAATTCTTATAGTCTTAACCTGATTGTGAGGCTCAGCTCTGGTAACAACAGTGGGAACTATTTCATCCCACCACAGACGTCCAAACGGTCTGCAAAGCATAAACAAGTGTACAGACCAAGTTCTATATAGAATAAACATGAAGTTTCATTCAGTACACTTACTTTGCTGACTTCCCTTTGACGAAGGTCATAGCATAGTCAGGCACCTAACCGGAGAAACTATGGTTAGTACAAGAGGAACCAAAAGCATTACAGTTAGTGAAACATAGCAGAGTAGACGTAGGTACCAAAGGTTTCCCAGATGACAGAAATACACGGGGAACGTCTGGATCCCACTCCACAGTATTGTTGATGCCAACCTTGACACCTTTGAGGTCACGGAAGTTGGCCCCCTAAAATGCAATAATTTTTTTTAAAAAAAAACTTCTAAAATGCAATAATTGCTAAGGGAGGACTTAACATGACAGACAATAGATAGTATGATATTCATCATCACTGGCTAACCTTTTTAAGAGGAATCTGCTGCACACGCTTGTAATCATCATTGTTTAGTCTTAAAGGCTGATGGTCAAATAGTTTACCTTCACCAGAATCAACCTCTCCATCAAAGGAGTAGTCCATCATGGCTTAGAATAATAACAGAATTTTCAGAATAACAATATAATCAATAGAGTATACAAAAGCGATCAAATGGTAAAGAAAATGCAAAAGGCGTTATCAAAACTACCCACCAACTGAATATTTTGAAGGAAAAAGGAATCACTTTATGAATACAAATAATAAAGATTACACATGGTCACTTATTGTTCTATGGTTATCAAGTTCAATTGGCAACACTTGGTGGGTTACCTTTACGGTTAAGCCGGATGTAGCGTTGGAATTCTGTTTTAGGGCCAACAATAAAGTCCATCACATCTTTGGGTTGTTGGTTTCCAACCTGTAGAAAATAATATATAGTGCAAACAGAAAAAGAATACGATAAATAATGTTTAAGCAGAATCTTAACAAAAAGGGTAAAGACAAGGTAAAATATAAATCACTAACCTCTGGTAAATCGGATATAGCATCTGCAAGGGTAAGAGCTTTCCTCAACTGTGGAGCTTCTGTTTCATCATATGCTACCACACTTTGCTGCAAAAGTGGCATAGCAGCTAGACAATGTCAATAAAAGAAATTTGGTATGTTGTCTGGTTAGTCTCTTACCTCAAATGCATTTGGCACTACTCCTCTCTTAACAACATCATGGGTAGGCAACGGAAACTTTGGTAGTACCTAAATTGTAAAGGTATACATCCTTACTGAACCATACTCTGTAATATAGCAAGTAAAATAACAAAGAGCTAGAGTGTCCAACCATTGATGGAAGAGCTCCCCAGATAAATACGCGCATTCTAAATTGTGGTAGCCCATAACATCCTGCGACCATCAACCCAAGCCTAGCTTGGTAATTAATGGCTACAAGCCGACTCAATGCATACTTCCCAAGGAATCCATCAGCAAATTTCAATATATCCACAACATTTTCCATGAGAACGTATTTGGGCTTCAAATACTCCATGATATCCATAAAAACAACCAGCTGTTTGTTTTTTTTCATCCTTCAGTGGATCCTCACGCGATCTAAATCGGTTAAATCCACTGATGCCTTGGCAAGGAGGACCTCCACAGATCACGTCAACAGTGCCCTTTGGAACGGGAAGAACATTCAAATAACACATCAAAGGTGCCCGAAACAAACCAAAAAACGTAAATACTTACAGGCAAGGGAAAAATATGTGCCCTGTATCCTCTTTCTACAAAATCTTTGATACAGTTGGGGCAATCCCTGAAACATGTATAATGCATAAGACAATGTACACAAAACATAATACAGAAACAAAAATGGTAAAAACAACCTAAGGCCATCAATTGGCTCCCATGTATCATAACTCTGATCATATCCTTTCCATCGCACCTGTAAGTCTCAACAAGCTTAAGAAAGATCTTTATGAAAATATTTCAAGTAACCAATACAAAATATTAAAAACAAGATAAATACTTCCCCCGTTACAAATTATAAGATGTTTGGCATTTCTAGATTCATAGTTCTTCTATGTACTTAGATGTACACTATGTCTAAATGCATAGTAAAAGCAATATATCTAGAAAAGCCAAAACATCTTATAATTTGGAACGGAGGGAATAGAAAAGAATGAACTCTGGAATTCTGAAAGCAAACACACGTGCATACAATCAAATTTTTAGTACCTTAAACCATAGGCCAACTTTTCCACTGCTATTTGGATCACCATGGCAGATATCAAGAAGCTTCTCTACCTCATATGTGTCTTCCAAAAGAGGTTCATCTTCATCATCAGTTAAGGACCGGGCTACTTCAGATTCCAATATAGTGTCTTTCTGGACAATATATTTCTTACAAAGTGCATCCCACTCCTTAAGAAGGGCAAGAAAATCCTCAGCCTTTTCATTTCGCACCTTCAAAAGAGAAGTACAAAA
The DNA here is from genome assembly GCA_038087645.1 of Saccharum hybrid cultivar R570. NCBI lineage: Eukaryota > Viridiplantae > Streptophyta > Magnoliopsida > Poales > Poaceae > Saccharum > Saccharum hybrid cultivar. The sequence goes on along the minus strand of JAQSUU010000043.1, from coordinate 8,150,147 downwards.
ACACTAGTCATGATTTCTGTATAGTGGACTCTAAGCAGGTAAGCCACTTGGTAGCAGTTTGACAGTGGAAAGGACAACCTTTGAACATGGGTGGTTATAATTAAGACTCTCACAAGCATATGCGTTCATGTCTACAGCCCATCGCTGCACAAGATTGCAAATATTAGCGTTCCCAGTAGAAAATATCTTCACTGGCACCTAATAAATATCTAAATATCTGACAAATTGTATGCACGATACATACAGTCTCTAATTTAAAGTTGGACAGCGCAGCACCCAAACAAAGCCCAGTCGACATGGCGCCACATCCAGAATAAAGATCCAGTAATGATGCTGTTTTTGTGTGTACATCAGATGATGCCTGAAAGCCAGAAACTAGTGTTTCCTTGGAAGAATCAACAGCATCATCAGAAATGCTTGATGCTTCACTGCTTGAAACACCATCATTATCTACAAGAGAACAACTCCCTCAAAATACACAGAAAGAAAAAATAGGCAGAACAATGCAAGCAATAAAAATTAATAACATGATACATAGAACATTCATCTCCAAATTAATCATCACATATTCACATGTTCTATCCAAGTCTTTCTGAAACAGAAATTGGTGGATCTGTGATGACTACAATACCGATCAGAAATACTATATAAAAACAGTTACCTGCTGGCAGATTTGCAAATGTTGAATATGCAACTGAATAAGACATGTCATAATAGAAGTCCCAATCTTTAGTGAACTGAGCTTTACCTTGGGGAGCCATCTAGTTCAGGAAAAAAACACATTAAAAAAATTCAGAGCAAACATGAGAAATAACATGGAGCAAGTATGAAAAAAAATCATGCATGAAAATGAAGGTACTCACAATTGGATTAAGATGAATGATCTTAACCTTTGAGACTATACACTCAATCATGTTATCATTCCTTTCCTCTGAAAGGAAAACTCTCTTTTCATCATGCTTGTGGTCATGAAATTTTAGTAATTTTGGTGAGATAACCTGCAAAGAAATGTCTGTGTCACACATGGTGCCTTCTTTCTAAGAAATGGGCAAATAGCTTGCCACCTACAGTATCTGTTGTACGGAAAAACCACTGGCATGTGAAATAGGATCCATGATCTAGTCCTTCAAAAAACTCTGTAATCCGTCCAATGTAATTTTCCTCGTTGGGACCAGACTGCAGAAGTAAGAATCATGGGCAAACATTAATAACAAAGACTAAATAGAAATTCCACATGAATTGCTAAAACCATATTATGCATTTAAACACACAAAAAAAACCCCACAACATGTCTACCTACTACATGAGGTCCTGAATAAGAATTTCCGGTGTGAGATAAAAAGGAATGAAGCTATTTGCTCTATAAGCAGTAACAGCGCACTTCAAATTTCATGCTATCATAAACATTTAGACCACCATGAGAATACTATAAATACAAGCATGGGGTAAAAATGTCCACGTGTACACTGGAGAAAATATTAGCCCTTGTCAACTATAGTTTAGCACTTGTTTTGCAAAACAACCATTAATATCCACCATTGCGAATAAGTAACACAGTGGTGTAGAAACTCAGTTTTTTGCAAGCAAGCAAGCTCAGGTAACTAATCACAAAATGAATGCATGGTGATTTACAGCAACGTGGAAAGCAACGATGATCCTATATTTGCGATGAGTCCGTAACAAAAAAGGCAAACGAGGTAGCGAAAGAAGAGACAGGGGGAGCAGTGCAAGCTAAATGGAGTAACCTTGACATAGACATCATCATCAAGGTGATAGATCACATCATCCACATTAGCAGCTGTATAATGGCATCTGGCCTTTAGCTCTTCATCCTCAGCACAACTGCATAAATACATTCCAGTTTACATTAGCAATGCTTATGAAAAAAAAAATCCTCTTTTTAGAGCAGCGCAAAAGGTTTAGCAAGACATACCGTTTAGCGAGTACATCAGGGCCCTGTAACAAAAAAAAAAGTTGTGCTTATCAGTTGCAGTTTTCCAAGCTACTCCACGAGAAAGATCAGAGTAAAAGGCTGTGCTTATCAGTTGCAGTTTTTTCAAACATACCGTCTAATGAGAAGTGATAAAAATAGATTAAATGGTAATATTGATGCATTTATTCCACGAGATAGCTCAGAATACACAATAAAGTTAACTTTTGGCGCACTCTAATAGAATCTCACATCTATATTTCAAGTACACGCAATTTTGATCCAGTGAAAGACGCAAGAACTACACATAAACTATGAACTAGTCTAACACGTACAACAAGTAGGCTCTGATTCAATTGAAACAGAGTATCCTAACACATAGTACTGATACTGAGCAGAAAAACGACATTTGGAGATGAATAAAAACAAGTCTGCGTGCTGCGAGAAACGCCGCCTTACCTTGGTCTTGTACCTTTCCGGCCATCTTTGCCTCGCCTCATGGTCTGGCACCGGTTCCCCGACGAAGTGGTCCTCCGAGGCATCCGCCCTTCTCTCCGTGCTCGGCAGCGCCACCCGTTTCCTCGTCCCGACCTTCTCCACCGACCATCCTCCTCCGGCCTTGGCCTCCTCCTCCTCCTCCTCGGCTTCCAACGCGGCCGCCGCTTCCTCCAACTCCTCCTCCACCATCTCCTCCGAGTCCGGCTCCTCCGTGCACACGTAGTCGTCGGCAGCCGCTGGCTCCTGCGCCTCCGCCCTCTCCTCCACCTTCTCCTTGGCAGCTCTCTTACGCTTACGTGGCTTCTCCTTCGCCGCTGTGCTCTGGAGGCCGTAGCCGGTTGGCGCGTCGCGATCGGCCCCGTCGAGCGCCATCTCCGCCTCGACTTCTGCACGGGCGCGCGACATGTCGGCCTCCGCCGCGGCGGCGGACTTGAAGCGCCTCCTCGAGGACCGCCTTGGCTCGGTCGGCGGCCGCGGCGGCGGGGCCGGGTCCAGGGACATTGGCGCCGGCTCAACGATCAGAGACGCAGGGCGAGGAGGAGGAGAAGCAGAGGGCAAGGGTTTTGCGGCTGCAAAGTGTTCCAACTTTCCGATCGGTGCTTTTGGAGATCGGAAGGGGTGGCCAGGTGGGTAAGCGTTCCCGGACGGGCGGGAAGGCAGAATTGCGTGTGGATGGGTGGGAAAGCAGGGGAGGGTTCTTAACGCGGCGCAGCCACCTATTTGCCCACTTCACGCCGAGCGGAGCAGCGGACTAGAGGGGCTCGATTGGCGCACGTACGTCCGGTGCGGCCCCGTTCACGTCCGCTTTCTCTCGTGGCGGCATGGGCCCGCATGTCATTGGCGTTCGGGGGCTGGAGAGGCTGTGAAGGGAGAGGCGAGAGCGGGATAATTCAAAATTTGGGCTTCAGATTCGTGATTCTGTTGAACTCGAGCCCGTTCACTTCCTAAATCCAAAATATTTCCTCTTCCACCTATCACATCAAATATTTGGACACATGTATAGAGTATTAAATATAGGTAAAAAATAACTAATTGCTAAGTTTGTCTGGTTTTTGCGAGACGAATCTTTTGAGCTTAGTTACTTTATAGTTGGATAATATTTATCAAATAAAAATAAAAGGTGTTACAATAACTTTTCACCCACTTTTCACCGACTAAACACACCCTCGACTAGTCCTGGGCATAATTAACCGAAGACCGAAGACCGAACCGAACTAACCGAGACCGAGACCGAAGTGACCGAGACCAAAAATTTCGGTCACAAGTTCGGTCTTCAGTTTGAAGTAACCGAACTAACCGGACTTAGTTCGGTCATTACCCTCGGGTAACCGAACTAACCGAATTAACCGAACATTTGAATTTTGTTGACATAATATATAATTTAGACTATTATTAGTGATATAATATTTATTCTAGTGGGTTTATATCAACCATCACTTTTATCACTATGTTTAATCTATATTTTGTATTGTATTTTTGCCTTGAAATAGAAAAAATATTGGTAAAATTTGCTACACATTACAATATTTAGTAGTTGTTTTGTGAAGTTCGGTTAGTTCGGTCATGACCGAGACCGAACCGAACTAACCGAGACCGAACTTGTTCGGTCCTGAGTTTTGAAACTAATCGATCGGTCTCCGTTTTTAGATGACCGAACTTTCAAAATGACCGAAGACCGAGACCGATCGGTTCGGTCAGACCGAACGCCCAGGGCTACCCTCGACGAGCCTCTGTTCCCTCTGGGCTCTGGTCGTACTACGTAGTCATCTGATGAACTGGCGCGTTTCTCGCTGACAGCTGCGTGGGTTTTTTTTTTTTTTTGCTGTGTTTACTTCCAAAAAAAAAATACTGTGCAAACAAAAGATTTCTCATCACATCAAACTTGTGATACATGCATGGAGTACTAAATGTAGATGAAATAAAAAAAAACTAATTGTACAGCTTGGTTATACTTTGCGAGACGAACATTTTGAACCTAATTAGTTAACGGTTGGACACTATTTGCCAAATAAAGCCAAAACGTGCTACAATACTTTTTTTTACACCTTTTTACACCTTTTTACACAACTAAACACAGCCTTTGAGGAAAGTGCGGAATTTTCTCGTTTGCCCGTTTCGATTGAACTGCGATTCATGCCTTGTTCTCTTCCCTTCCAAATTCTAAGTTTTTTCACTCTCTCTCCGTCACATCAATTTTTAGACACATGCATGGAGCATTAAATGTTGATAAAATAAATAATTAACTGCACAGATTAGTTGTAAATCACGAGACAAATCTTTTGAGTCTAATTAGTTTATGATTGGACAGTAATTATCAAATACAAACGAAAATGCTACAGTAGCAGAAGTTGAAAAAAATTTGCAATCTAAACAAGGCCTCGCTCTCGATTTGCTGCCATTAGTGATCCGTCGACATGATAAAAAGGAAAAGAAAATTTTCTTGCCATCAGTTTTCCATTACAAACAATTTTGTTGGTCGAGTTTCCCATTGGAATTTGGAACGTTAAGAATTTCACATAAACATTTTTGAACAAAGCATTGCAAGTCCAGTGGCTAACATTTTTTTTACGATTCCCATATGAACTGGACCCAGCCTTTACAAGATTGAATTGACATATCTCAAAATTGACGAAGTCATCACGTGATCTCATTGTCGACAGAAATGTTGCTTATACTACCGAAAGAATCTCTTCACCAGAAAATGCATGCCGGCATGGATATAAGGATCTCTTCATCAAATTACGTGCACTCATAATATTGGGTCTATCTACCCTGCACTTGGGCGTTGCAACACCCGATTTACTCTTCATCCCCACCTCGGTTCGTCGCCCCCGCCGCCGCCCACTGCCCCACCGCGGACGCGCTAGGACGGTGAACCCTAGCACGCCTGTGGCGACCGCCTTCTTCCCCTCCCCCCTCTCGCACGGAGCTCCGCCATGGCCATACTTGGGGGTGACGCCCCCGCCCCTCCCTGGCCTGGCCGTCTCCGCCGTCGCCAAGGCCCCTAAGTTGCTCGGCCGCCATCCCCACCACCTGTCCCGCCTACCTCCCCTGGTCGGCCCCTTCTATACCCGAGCGGAGAAGATGAACAGGGACCATCGACGGCTCCAAAAATCGAGTGCCCTGAGGCAGAGAAACACGTTTTAGCGTATTATATTACCTTTTGAGGTTACATTGCCTATGTTATGTGCAGTAAGGCCACCCCAACGTGGCACAATGGCTTGTAGCCCCATCTTTCACGTCTGCGCGCGAGGCCCATATCATGCCTATTTTTGAGTGGCTACCAAGGCCTCATCTGACAAAAGTTTTAGGCACCAAGGCAAGTGTAGCTATTGGCTTCGGTTGTAGAATTGGTGGTCATGTGTGCACTATGTCTACGTGTCCTATACTTTTTGGCCGAGGCATACGGTGCTGACCGTACGCTTGCACTCTGGCCTCTATCACCGAGGCTCTTATTATACATCTCAAATCAAATAGTTGAACTGCCTTCTTTTCTCACTTTTTCCCTATCTGCTTGTAGGTACCAAACCAGGACTTTGTTACTGATGGCACTGGCGGCACGCCACCCTACGCCCCCCCCCCCCCCAAAAAAAAAAGTGTTTTTCCCGATACCTATAAAAATTCACTCGCATAACTAAAAAATATTTTACTCTTTTTACGATAAATATTGTGTTTTTTTTGGTTATGAGCAAGGGCAGACCCACATGATATGTCAGGTGAAAGGCCTAGTTTGGTTTTAGATAATTGATGAAATCTAAGGACTAATCATTATGCTAAGTATGTAGACATGAAATGATAAGTCTCATGCCAAGTGGTGGAGCTAGATGATGGTCATCGTGATGAAGGTGACCAAAATATGATCAAGTGCATGCTTCATACTTGGAAAAGAAGAAAGAGAAAAATAAAAACAAGTTGATCAAGGCAAATGTATCAATAGGTTTTTGTTTTGCACTCAAGACATCATAGAGGATGTGAGTGACTTAGGATTAATAGTCATACTATGAAGAAGAGAATTTCACGGTTGAAACAGTTATCAAGTGCCACTAGGTGACATAATTCATGCATTGTATTTAGAAACCTAGTGTGCTAACATAACCCTTGAAAATGTTTGTGAAAAACATGCTAGCACACGTGCACAAGGTAATACACTTGGTGATTAGTATATTTGAGCAAGGGTTGAGAAAGTGGTTAAGTCGCGGAAGTGTTTCTTGCTAGAAACACTGACCGGACGCTGGTCACGCAGTGACCGGACGCTGACGTCAGCGTCTGGTTAGTGTTGGTTGGCATGGCACAGAGGACCGAGAGCGTAGACGAGAGACCGGACGCCGGCTCGGGTCACACCGGGGCGTCAGGTCATTTATTGGAGGTCGTCTGACGCTATGGACCTAAAGCCGAGCAAACACTGTTCACAATCAGGTGCAGGTGATGACGTCAGCATCGCGTGCGAGAAGGAAAGAGCGCTGGACTGACCGGACTCTGGCCGCATCAGGTCATATGCGACCGGACGTGTTAGATCGCGAAAAACCCCCTCAGGGTGCTTACTAAAAATGACCGGACGCCACGTTGAGCAGCGTCAGGTGCTCCACATCGGCGCGTCCAGTCATCACTTTGACCACGATGTTGACTGACTCGTGACCGTTGAAGATCGACGCCTGAAATTCAAAGAGGGACACGTGGCAGCCATCCATGGGCTTGGTGCATAGTGATCGGACGCTGGGGCTGCGTCCGGTCGATCAGATCGGCGCGTCCGGTTATCCCATGGTAGGCACAGTGAAGAGCCTAACGGCTCTATTCTTTGAGGACAGTTATAAATAGCTGGTGGCCGACTCTTGGGGACCTCTCTTGGCATTTTGATCATCTTGACATACTCTCGAGCTGAGCATACTCGCTCCCACTCATCTCTCTTGCTTTGTTGTGAATACAAAGTGAGATTGAGTGATTCTAAGTGCATTTCCTTGTAAGTTTGCATCTATTGGCACTTGGGGATCATTTGAGCTGCGGGATTCTTGTTACTCTTGGTAGTTACCGCCACTTAGACGGCTTGGAGCAGCGGAAGAGTTGTAGCAAGAGTTGGTGATTGTTCTTGGCCACCTCTTGGTGATTGTGAGGAGTTCTTGTGTCTTTCCCGGCGGAGCGACAAAGGCAACTCTAGTGGATTGCGTGTGTCATTGAGCTACCTCACTTGTGGGTAGGTTCTTGCGGTGTCCATGGGTTGGACGAGGTTTGTGCTACACCTCTTAGCCGCCGAACCACCAAGTATTGGTCGACACAACAGGGACTAGCGTGCCGGCAAACACGTGAACCTTGGGAGAAAAATCTTAGTGTCCATTCTTGTAATTGATCGGTATTCTCCCGGTGATTAGTTATCTTCATATTATGATTGGTTTACTCCCCTTCGCGGCGGTATAAAGATCACATTCTTTTATTTACTTTCTTGCACACTAGCTTAGTGTATTTGGTTTGTGTAGTTTACCTTGCTAGTGTGGCTCACCTAGTTTAGCTTGTAGTGACTTAGCCATTGATTGATCTAGAGATCATAGTAGCTAGAATTGATTGGGTAGGTGGCTTACAACCCTTAGCGTTAGAGCAAAACTTATATTTCGCCTTTTGTCTTACTAATCAAGTTGCTTTAGTGTTTTGTAGAATTTTAAATAGACTATTCATCCCTACTCTAGTCATATTAGGACCTTTCACTGGGTGGACCTGTGGGACCAGCTTGTACTTAACACCGGATTATACTCCTTTAGATAATGGAATTTGCACTAGAATTAATTGTATGCCTCGGTAGCCCAGTGGTAAGTCTGTTGCCTTTCGTCCACAGGGTCGCTAGTTCAATCCTTGATTGATGAAACAAAATTTTTTGTTTTGATTTTCCATTTTTATATATCCCCTTTTAAAATTACCTTAGATAATATAATATATTTCTTTCTTTAGTTTGCCTATTTTGTGTCCCGTGAAATCTTAGTTACAGGTAGTCTTTAATTTCTGATCTTTTATCGTCTCTCGATATTAACGACTATATCTATGATATATTTTGGCCTTTATTTTCTAGTTTTTTTAATCCCACGTTATTGTGCACCCGTGAGACATGTCCTGAAATATAATGGCAAATAAAAGTGATATTATATTATACAATGCTGTTTTAAATTTTCATTTTCTTTGTCCCATTTAAAATTAACTATAAACATTATACTTCACCCTTTAGTTTTTCTATTTTTTATCCCCTCTTGGTGTGTCTCATGAGACCTTATATGAGTCTTTGTTTTTATTTTTTCAACTTTTTATTTTATCCACTCGAGATATTATATAAATAGTATATTTCATCATTTATTTTGCTATTTTTCATCCCGTCTTGTTGTGTCATGTGAGATACGCCATGAAATGGAATGAAAACCGTATAATGGCATGTACTTATGTCCCCTTTACAAAGTTGGTTCTTCAACATTTGTTGTGTATCATGGAGATTAGCCAGATCAGTTATTAGAGATTGGTTTGCAGTTCGCCTAACATTAATATTAGATGATAACATATCATATGAGTTATTTTATAAACTGTGATTGATATTGCTTTTCCTGGTGGCATTCAGAAAGCGCGGATAAATAAGTCAGACAAAGTAGTATTATAAGTCCCTTTTATGGCTATATTTTAAATTATTTGTATTTCATTTGAACTTTTATATTGTAATTTGTCGTAGTTTCTAGTTCAATCTTCGAATCGAAGACTTACCATGTTATTAATGCATGTGGTTTTTACTGAATTAGAATATGGTTTAACGAATTAAAAATGGTTTTACCGAATTACATAAGAATTTTTTTTATGCGGTGTACCCTGTGCTAAAATCCTAGATCCGCCACTGGTTACGAGTACCAAATATATACGTAAAAATGTTGAAAAGCTATTGAAACATACATTTGTTGTACACATTTATCATGTTTACAAGGTATTATCATATTGTCCGGCCTCCCTCGATCCAAAGTTCTGGTTCCACCATTTGACTGATGGTGGTCCTTTGGGAAAGACCTGCGCCAATTAGTTCCGGGGCTTTGCTTCCTAAAAGAAAATGTGGTGCCCACAATAGGGCCAGTGTATCTATCTAGCATATTCTAGTTGCGGTGTATATCCTCTATTTAGCTTCTATGATGCAGTGGACTTCTGCAACATGGTCCTGTCCTATGCAGTTTACTTTTCGTTTCATATGGCCACCTTGAGTTCTGAGTTTGTATAATTTGTTGTCAGATTTTCATTTAACACTCTTCTTAGTTCTTTTCTGTCTTGAAAATTATGTCCAAATAAACTCATTGATGCCTATGATAATTCCAATAAGCACTACTACAATAAACTTAACGGAGGCGGGTGCTTTTTATTTTCCGAGGCAGGCAAAGGCAACCGGCTCCATCCAAAGGTCACGGTTGATCCGTGAACTACGGTGGTGGTTGCCTTGCCCGTCTCGGTTAAACGTTTAACCGAGGCGGGCGCCTTACAAATGCCCGCCTCGGTTAATGAATTAAAAAACAAAAAAAGCCTAGAGCCCGCCAACGAGCCTGTTTCTGAGCCCACCGGTGAGCCCGTTTTCGCCACCGTGAACTGCAGTGCCAGTGCTCTCCATCATATCCGCCGCTCGGGGAGTCGTCGCCGCCCTCCACCGCTCGGGGAGTCGCAACTCCCAGATCCGTGCCGAGGAGGTCGATCCGCGCTGGAGAGGTCGTTCCGCGCCGAGAGGACCTCGATCTCACCGGGAGAAGCCGCCGCCGTCCGCCGCCCAGAGTAGAGAGAGAGAGAGTAGATTGAAGTCGTATGTTTGCCCGTCGTGCCGCTGTCGCCTTGGATCTAGATCTAGATCTGCAAGGAGCCAGAGTGTGTGGGAGGGAGACGGAGAGTAGACCGAGAGAGAGAAGACCTGCTTGAGGACAGATTTGGCCGCTGGGTACCGCTCGCCGTGCCACCGCTGGTTCCTGAGTGCCGCTGTGAGGGAGTGGGCCGCCTCGCGCGTCTGCACCGCCGGGAGGAAGCTGGCCGGCTCGTGCGCCGCTGGGACACCACACGCCGGGGCCCGCGCGCGCCGGGGCCCACCGCCCGTCGGAGAGAGGAAGGGGCGCGCCAGCGGGATATGAGGGAGAGGACCTTGGGCTCGCCAGGATCTGCTCGAGAGGTGCAAGGGAGAGAGTGGACTAGTGGAGGGAGGGAGGGTGGAGTCGCGGGAGTCGCAACTCGCTCAGTTGCGGGCGCCGCTGAGAGAGAGATGACTGAGAGAGAGAGAGCAAGTGGAGGAGAAGAAAACCCTAAGTCCTGAATATATAGTGGGCTAGTGTGGGCTAGCGGGTTGGGCCTGATTTACCGAGACGGTTATTTTTTACCATGTCCGCCTCGGCTAATGATTTATCGATGCGGTTATATTATAATGCTCACCTCAGTTAATACTTATTAACCGAAGCGGTTATTTTACAATGCCCGCCTCGGTTAATGATTTACTGAGGCGATTTTGTTACAATGCCCGCCTTGGTTAATGATTTACCGAGGCGGTTATATTACAATGCCCGCCTTGGTTAATACTTATTAACCGAGGCGGTTATTTTACAATGCTCGCATCGGTTAATACATTAACCAAGACGGTTATGTTACAATGCCCGCCTCGGCGGTTGCTGGCCCGGCTGCCCTGCCTCGAATAACCGAGGTGGGCAACCGAGCCGCCCGCCTCCGAGGCCATTTTGAAAACGCTGCGCAAAAGATTTTGTGCAGTAGTGAAGGGGCCGTTTATTCAAATCATTTTATTTAGAGGTATTGAAATCTACTTAATAAACTAGGCTATTTGGTTTGAATTTGACATTTCATCGCTTTCCAAACTTCACCTATAAGACTATTTCAAATTCATAGGATTGGAGATGTAAGTTGATTCTACAGATCACTGTACTATGTTTCTACTTTGCAACTTATAACACGCTCTTCAACTCTCTCACTAAATGCAACACACAAATATCCGGAGAGATCTTTTGAAAGTTACGACAATCCATCTTACATTTTGAGATTGTCTTATGCTATTTGTATGCTCTGGTGTTTTCTTATCTCTTGAAGCCAACTATGTAGTGTAAGCGTGTATACCAGCCATAGAGAGATTGCTGCTGCAACTGCAAGGCAACGCACGCACATGGCTGGAGGAACTTCGACGCGAAGCTGTGGACGTGATAGATGGAAGGGAAGCCATTGCCCGTTTGAGCCTGGACGCCGAGGGGTCCCCGCGTCCCCGGCCCCGCCGCCTGCGGCCTGCTGCCTCTCCCGATCGGGCCGGTTGGATGCTGCCGTATCGTCGTTGCTAACTGGCCTCGTCGCGTGCGTGCGTCCTCTCTCTTGCCCGCGGCGTCGCGCGGTCCACATCGTCGGTTGGCACTGCAGCATTTCGCGCGTGGCCGCGTTGCACTTAGCCATATACAGGGAGAGTATACTATATAGCTAGCTACAAAATAAGTTATTTTGTAGCCACCTCTATTTACGATAATTTCATATACTAATTTACGACAATGTCAGTATATATTTACGATAGTTGAATTACTATAATACATGGGGATATTGACCATAATGTTATAGTAAATCGCATAGTAAGGAGTTACTATAATCTCATAAATTAGCATAGCAATTATCGTAACTCAAAGTGGCTACACGACGACCGCTTCTACAGTTCACACGAGTGTAGAAGACCGGGATGGATCCCGTTCCGCCCGTCGACGTCGAGGCGGCGGCGGCGGCACCAGCACGGCCGTCGTGGAGACAGGAGATCGCGCGTGTGACTGTGGGGGTGGGCGGGGACAGCAGGCGCAGGCGCAGCGCGTCGTGTGTCATGGGCGGCGGCACTCTTCGCCCTAGGATGCGTCGCGGTGGGGCTGGCGTTGTTTGCCATGACCCTCCCCGCGTCCGACTCCCGCCTGCTGGAGCTGGTACGTTCGCTCGCTTGTCAGCTGCTACTGCTACACTACTCCTTCATTCACCTTTGGGATCCCCACGTAGAGCACGACAATAATGTTCTTCTCGATCCATTTCGTGTGAAATTTCTGCATTCTAAACCGTCGTTCTTGGGCTACCTTCCGTTCTTGGGGGCCAGTTAAAAGCTTCTAACCTCATTTTTTCTCGAATCGACCAAGGATGGACGGCGTGTAACTGACCTAACCACAGTGGCGGGTCTAGGAAAATTTTTAGGGGGGGGGGGCTGAACAAAAGCGCGACAGCGACATAACTCTACTATGACCCCACCGAAGTCAAATTTAATAGTTTGAAATGGTCTTATATTATGAAAATCATAAAATACATCATGAAAAATAAAGGATGCGGTTTATAACCATACCGAAAGGCCAAATTACGAAACTAATAGAGACGCATGACGTTGACAACCATTATTCATCTGAAGGAGCAATATGCACAAATAGACATAATTGATTAGCCAAACATATATGGACATCTAAATTGTGAATTTAGAAGAGAATAGAGCGTACCACTACTTTTTTAGGCAATAACATACGACGTTTTTTCATCTCTTGAAACTGCTTCTTGATCTTTTCATTTTCAATCTTTCTAAATATCTCCTTCTCAATATAGCATATCATCAAGTCATTGAGCCACTCATCACCCATTTTACTACGCAAATCTGTCTTTATAATGGACATGGCTGAAAATATCCTCTCAACTAAAGCCGTTGCCACTGGTAGTATTAAGGTTAGCTCAATGAGACGATAAACCTCTTTATAAGATGTGTGCATATTATTTTTGACCATAATTTCAGCAACTTTGCCAAGTTCAGTGCATCCAAGAAAATCTAGAGTTCTTCTAGCACGGTTGACAAATTGTCTAAGTTTATTTGGCAAAACAGCAAGGTCACCAATATCAAAATTCTCATCATAAATTTCAGAAAGCCTTACAAGTTTGTCCACATCAAAATTAGAGAAGGAGTTCCTTAGGTTCAAAGAAGCCATGCATACTAATAACTCTGAACTAGTTTCACTAAACCGATGATTCATCTCAGTTAAGATGGCATCAATGGCAACAAGAAAAATCTCAACATGATAGTAATGCATGTTTGTTACCTTTTGCTTTCTACGTCTAGATGTCCCTCTAATATTTATTTCTTTATCCATATCTGGCACTTCAATCTCATTCTTTTCATAGAATATTTTCACTTTCCTTAGTAATGGCTCCCATCCATTGTTTCCCATATCCTGCAAGCCATCTTTCACATAAGTGATCAAATGCATTGCCTCAACTATGTCTTGATCCTTCCTTTGCAAAGCATGTGACAAAGTATCTATCATGCTCAATAATTCTATCATCAAATGCAGAATGAAGACAAAATCAAAGCTCTCCATTTTTCCAATTAAACCTAAAGCTTCACCATTATTTATTGGTTTAATGGAATCTTTCTTCACTATCTCAAGGACATCTATGATAGCCTCCCACATCACCAAAATGCGAAGCAAAGTTTTAAGATGTGAACCCCATCTAGTATCTCCAGGCCTAGCTAGGCTACTTTCTTGGTTCAAACCTCTTCCTGTCATAATCCCACCATTCTCAATCTTTTCAAGCAGCACATCATGATGCTTTGCAAGCAAGGCATTCTTTCTCATACAAGATGCCCCCACATTACTGACTATTAAAGGAATATAGTTAAAAAATATGTAATGTCTGCACTAGATGTTGAAACGACAACAACCACCAGTTGCAATTGATGGGCAAAACAATGCACATAGAAAGCATAAGGATTTTCATCACGAATCAATTTCTGGACCTCATTAAATTCACCTCTCATATTAGAAGCACCATCATACCCTTACCCACGAATCATAGAGATTGATAAATTATGACTTGAAAGCATACCCATGAAAGGTCCAAATGGCTAGAGAGGGGGTGAATAGCCTATTTAAAAATCTACAACAACACTTAGAAACAATTGATTAGTACTTAAGATGGTGAAGCTAGTTTTGCGCTAGCACTACAAGAAGGTTGCAAGCCACCTACCCTTTCTAGTTTCTATGATCTCTAATGTAGCACACAAGGCTATGTCACTAGTTACTCCTAGGTGATAAGCTAAAGCTAAGCAAGTGAGCTACACAAGAACAACTAAGCAACGATAAGTAAAGGATGTGATGGAAGATTATACCGTCGTGTAGAGGATTGAGCCAATCACAAATGAAGTCACCCAATCACAAGAGAGAATACCGATAGAGACCAATCACCTCGGAATCAAAGATGACACAATGATTTTTTACCGAGGTTCACTTGCTTGCTAGTAAGCTAGTCCTCGTCGTGGCGATGCACTCACTTGGAGGTTCACGCGCTAATTGGCATCACACGCCAAACCCTCAATAGGGTGCTGCACAACCAACACAAGAGAGGATCACACAAGCCACGTGCATTCCACTAGAGTACCTTTTGGCTCTCCGTCGGAAAAATGTTAAGAACCCCTCACAATCACCACAATCGGAGCCGGAGACAAACACCTTCCTCCACTTGACGATCCTCGCTGCTCCAACCTGTCTAGGCGGCGGCAACCACCAAGAGTAACAAGCGAATCCCACAACGAAACACAATCACCAAGTGCCTCTAGATGCAATCAATCAAGCAATGCACTTGGATTATCTCCCAATCTCACAAAGATGAAGAATCTATGATGGAGATGAGTGGGAGAGGTTTGGCTATGCTCACAAGGTTGCTATGTCAATGTAAATGGCCAAGAGAGTGAGCAAGAGCCGACCAACAAGCTTATATAGGAGCCCCGTACGAATAGAGCCGTTGGGCTCACTACATAGCACAAATCGGGGCGACCGGACGTGCCGGTCTGGCCTGACCGGACGCCCACAGCGTCCGGTCGCTCAATCGCGACCATCTGATACGCACCACGTGTCATATTTTAAATCTCGTACGTTAGATCGTAATGGTCACTTGAAATGATACAGTGCTCAACATAGATCGACTAGACACACCGCTCGGCATGACCTGACGTGACAGTAGAGTTCGGTCTCTCGCTCATGCGCACAACCACGCACCGTGGTCGACTAGACGTGCCGGTCCCGTGACTGACCTGACGCGTAGATCAGACGAAGGCGCACACCGTAGTGCCAAGACTGGACGCGCCAACACCTCGACCGAACGCGACAGTGCTAGCGTCCGGTCGCGTTCCAGAGAGGTTCCCGAGTGCGATATTCGCGACCAGACGTGTCCAGTCGCACTCGACCTGACGCCCTCAGCGTCCGGTCAATGCACGAGACCATCTGCTCCTCAGCGCGCGCCACCAGAATTGACCGGACGCGTCCGGTCACCCAAGGACCGCGTCCGGTCAGTGAAAAACAACCGTTTCACTTCCCGAAAGCGCCGAATGCCGCCGAGTAAGCTCAATGGGAGGGAGAGAGGATCCCAAATCCTTCTCCACCACTCAAACTTCACCTCCTTTGCAAAATGTGCCAACACCAACAAGTGTTCACCACCTTGTGCACGTGTGTTAGCATTTTCACAATTATTTTCTCAAAGGAGTTAGCACCACACTAGATCCTAATGCATATGCAATGAGTTAGAGCATCTAGTGGTACTTTGACAACCGCATTTCACAACAAGTTTCACCCCTCTTAATAGTACGGCTATCAATCCTAAATGTGATCATACTCGCTAAGTTCTTGATCACCAAATCAAAATGGCCATATGGTTATCACCTTTGCCTTGAGTCCATTTTGCTTTTCCTTCATTTCCAAGTCCAAAACACCTTGATCACTTAAGCCATCATGATCATCACTTCTTGCTTCACCACGTGGAATTGTGCTACCTATCTCATTCACACTTGATCAAATAGGTTAGCACATAGGGTTTCATCAATTCTCCAAAACCAAACTAGGACTTTCAACCCACCAAAGTTTCTTTCAATACAATAGTTGTACAACTCTCAACATGCTGAAGTCCAAGAAATCTCTCTACCACTTTCCCTTCATCATTCACAAACCTACACAACATTTGTGTTAGTATAAATGTATAATTATAGAAATAGAGGTAAAAATATAGGCAAGAATTATCGACTACAAACCTTAGAATCACCGCCATTTGCTCCTTTATTGATACATCTCGAGACTCATCAATAAGCACCGAGAATTTTCTTCCTCGATTTTCATCCATAATGACAGATGTGACTTCCTCTGCACAAGCTTTTGTAAGGTCCTTCTATATATAATGTGTCAACATCTGACAATTTTTAGAACCTTTTTCATATGCCTCCTTCACTACCTCAACCTTATCTTTGTACCAATCAATCATCTCTCTATATTTACCCTGTTGAGGGAAGAAGTCTCATCATGTCCACGGAAAGCATCCCCTTGCGATATGAGAAATCTTGCAACATCTAAAGAAGATGTCAAACGTATCTCATATCGTTTCTCTTCCTTCGTGCTTACTTCAACTAATTTTCTACCCACATTTGTCCTTTGGTTCATAAAGTCATCACATTTCAGCCTAGCCTGTACATGAGTCTTGCAAACACCGTGCTTACTTAAAGTGTCCTTAGCTTTCTTCCAATTCACATAACCTTGATGTGCAAAGACATAACTCCCAAATTTTTAGGCTTTCCCGAATTAGAGAAGAGATAGCAATACAAGCAATAAGCTGCATCCTTGGACTCACTATACTCTAGCCAATTAAATTCATCAAACCAAGTCTTTTGAAATGATCTCCATTCACCACCAATCCATTTGCGAGGAAATTGAAACTCACAAGGTTGGGTTGGACCACTCAAAGCATATGCCCTCTTTACTTGGTCTCTAATCTTAGGTTCATAATCATCAATTGGTTTGCGATTTTCAGGGTCTGCAATCATATTCGACTGACTAAACTCTACTCTAGGTCTTTTTGGTTGACTTGTGCTCTCATTTGTATGTGGAGTTGATGCTGAACCACTACCACTAGAACTTAAATAGTAATTGAGCAGATTTCTTTTCGACATTCTAAAATCTGACATTCCAAATTTCTAATCACATATTTAATTCAACAATGAAAAAAAGAACATTGAATTTAAGTTTGGTTCACCAAATCACCTTGCTCCGCTTGACTGCTTCAGTGCTTCTGCAGTTCTGCTAGTCTGCTTCCTGCTCACGTTGTACTGCTGTAGTCCTGCCGGAGTCGTCTTGGCCGTCGGATCCCCTGGCCGCCGGACGCCCCCGTGCCCCTGGCCGCCGCCCGGTCGCCCAGGGCTTGGGCTGCTGCGCGCCTGCGCCTGCCTCCGTGGACGCGCGGACGAGCCAGGCCACGCGCTGCCCGCCCGCCGCCGCCCACCACCGGCCTTCTGCCTTTCCCCGCCGCCACCAGAGACAGAGAGAGAGAGCTCGTGAGTCATGGACTCACGGTGTCGATGGACGATGGGGATTTGGGAATGGGGATCGGGATTGGCTGGACTCCATCCACTGCATAGTAGGGTTTCTAATTTGGGCCTTTTGTCTTGGGTTTATACTTTATGGGCCACATGAAATGGTATTGATGGTGGTGGACAACCCAACTCACGAGCAGGACAGCAGGTCGCCTCCTACCTCCGGCTGCTGCTCGATGTCGGGTCTCAGCCCCTCCTCCACCATGGAACTTTTCCTAAAAATTCATGGGGGGGCTCCAGGGGGCTCCATGGCTCCGGTAGCAGTAGGGGGGGCTCGAGCCTCCCCTCGCCCCACTGTTGGATCCGCCACTGCTTTCTTCAGAAGAAGAACAGGGGGAGGGAGTGCCATGCACTACTGGAAATAAACATAAATAGGCCAGTAGTGGTGTCTGAAATGAATGCCACTATTTCGTTCGAAATAATATGAGAGAGTCATGCAACTTTAGTAGGGACCGGGATGAAAGATTTTGAATTGGAAAAAAAATTGGGTACGGGACTCCCGCAGGCAGCAATGTGCGGCTGTCCATTCAGATGTGACGCGTGGGGGAGGGAAATCGCAACTGAAGATCCAAGTGTTACGAGTTTATTGGACAGTCGCACGGTGCCACGTGCGGGAGCCCGTACCCAATTTTTTTTTTCCGATGAATGCACCTACATACACTAGTGTAGGTCTGGGTTCTAGTCCCGGTTGGGAAACCCACTCTAGTCCCGGTTTCCCAACCGAGATTGCCAATCCGGGACTAAAGACCCTCCTAGTCCCGGGCAGGTCAACCGAGATTGATTGGGGGATTTTAGTTCCGGTTCCTTATACCAACCGGGACTAAAGGGGTCACAAGCCGAGCCCTCGGGCGGCCACCTCCAGTCCTGGTTGTATAACCAACCGGGACTAAATATCCCCTTTTCTGTTTTCTTTTTCTTTTCCTTTTCTTTTGCAGTTTCTTTCCATTCAATTTGTTTTCGTTTCAAATAGTTGTCGTACACGTATTATATATGCTAATTAAGAACAAGTCATTACAAACCATAGTAAGAGCCTAATTAAGAACAAGTCATTACAAACTAGCTAGAGATGTCCAACACCCCAAAGTTCAACTATACACACCAAGTTCATGCAAGCACAATGCAAGTAGATCACCGCCAAAGTTGACTACGTCGCATTATGTAGTCGGTGAAGTGTAGATCGCCGATGTGGTATCCATAAACGTCATTAATGAAGTCCAAAGCATGCAATAATGCACTCTCGCTTGCTTCAAAAGTACGAGCACAAGGTCTACTGACAACGATGAACGACAGTGGGTCAGATTGTCCCCTCTTAGTCGCAAGCAGTTTCATCTGAAATCCTTCCGTAGTGAGTGTTGACCAATCATCGGCATATTTCCATTCATAACCCAATGCATGCATTGTTTGGTTAAGAATGGCTTCAAGCTACAACCTGCGTAGGTTAAGTCATACTCCTCAACTTGTAGTTAAGTGTTGGCAGAAAAAATGAATATGAGAACCAAGCTTTCTAATAACAACAAATCTTGATAGAAGATAGGAGTTCAACTTGGACTTACCACACCATTCCGGTTGTTTCAAGCCATCCTTGCACAAAACCCCACTAGATTATGATAAGAGCCCGCATCAATAAATTGTATCTTTATGGAGGAATAAGTAGGCAGGTTGTACCCAATAGTCGCAAGTTTATTCACACATGCTAGGGCACCATATTTTTGTGCATAACCTGATCAAGTGCCTTGCTTCCCACCTCTGAGATTTGTACAACACCACCTCTACCCCTCCTAGCTACGATGGAAAATCCAACTCGACATTGCATCAAACGACCATTGTCTACGTCAAAGCATTCAACATCCACTTCCTCAACCCCGAAATATGAGAGTGTCTCTTCAAGCCAAATGACTTGGTCAATTCTCTATGGTACATTTAAGAAACACATATATATACATATCAAAAAATATATTTATACAAACGTATTTGACACATAAATTTATTGGAAACATATAAAGTTACTTATTATGCTTGGATGATTAAAGGGTACATTCGGCAACACTACTGGATCGAATCCCTTCCACGATACATAGCCACTGAAACCTACGACTTCCGGCGGAGGGAGAGGACGTCCAGCACTCCGCCATCTCTTCTCACAAAAGTCAATATATCAAAAATCATATCCCTAAAGTCTATTTTTTCATAAGTCTGCAAATATCAAAATTCACATCACTAAACCCCTATATCAAAATTCAAACATAAAAATGCACAAAAATGCATATCACTAAAGTGTATATACAATTTATCACAGTAAAGTCAATATATCACTAAAACAATTACAAGTTAATTAAATTAGATCGAATACAAATAGCTAGCCAAGCAAATTAGCTTAAGTTAGGGCTGTGTTCACACATCACAGGAAGGGATGAGGCGAGGCGAACCTCCGCGAGGTCAGAGACAAAGACGCCGGTGGAGACGAGTGTCGAGAGGCCGGAGACGAAGGCGGCGGTGGAGGCGATGTCTAGGATGGAGGTGCCGGTGGAGACGAGGACGAGGCCGGTCGGAGCAAGACAGAGGCGAGGGCGAGGCCGTGCGCGCCAGAGCCGAGGAGGAGGGCGAAGCCGTCGGAGCCGAGGACGAGGATGAGGCCGCGCGCGCCGGAGCTGAGGACGATGACGAGGGAGAGGCCGAACGCGTAGTAGTCGAGGACGAGGGCGAGGTCGAATGGGCAAGCGGAGTGGAGTTGAGTGGCGCGACTCTCTGGTGGCGGTGGTTCAAAGGAGGACGAGGAGAGCGAAGCGACGCGCCGACGGTTGAAATGAGGAAGAGGAGAGCGAAGAGACGCGCTGAATATATAGTTAGGAACTTTTAGTTCCGGGTTAGGCCACCAACTGGGACTAAAAAGCCTTTTAGTCTCGGTTGGAGGTCTAACCCTGAACTAAAAGTTTAGACTTTAGTCCTAGGTTGTGCCTCCAACCGGGATTAAGGGGGGGGCTTTAGTCCTGGTTGGTGTCCTAACCCAGGACTAAAGCCTAATTTTGGCGCGCGGCGAAACTGCTGCCTACACGGCAGTTTCATTTTCCGCCAAGGCAACAATTTTTAACATATCCTTTAATATAAATAGGCTGACAATTACAAATTGCGTAGTAAAAAAATATAGCTCCAAAAATTACAATACAAAATTGCTTTGATATACAATTTATAATGTTTTTGTTTCATGCTTCAAATGTTTAATAAGTTGTAAACTACAAAGTTGTATAACTTTTCGAGATAATAATAAAGATACGATAACAATAATAAAGATCTTAGAGAACCTTACATAAGGGTC
Organism: Saccharum hybrid cultivar R570; assembly: GCA_038087645.1. NCBI lineage: Eukaryota > Viridiplantae > Streptophyta > Magnoliopsida > Poales > Poaceae > Saccharum > Saccharum hybrid cultivar. The sequence goes on along the minus strand of JAQSUU010000043.1, from coordinate 8,129,030 downwards.
AGACGAACTATGCTAAGCCCGGAGATGAAGGGGGTGGTTGCACGAATAAATCAAACTAACACAATAATCCTACAAACCGGATGCAACCCTAATCTGTCTCCACTCCCAATAGCGTATGTCTCGGATGGTGTAACCACAGTCATTGTCTATGTAATGTAAGGCCTGCACTACAACACTCTCCAATGCCTCACAACACTGAGGACATGACATCCCATAGATGTAGCCTACTGATGGACTATCGATGGCCTGGTTCTGCCTAAATCTCACACAAAACTGGTAGTCTGCTATCGTCCTCTAGCCCATCACATCCTTAAAGTCCCAGACATATCATAGTCGCTTAAGAGCTTGCATGAGACTGGGCTTCAAGGCACATGAAGCACATGTGTGATTATAGAGCAAAACTTGCAAGTGGACAAAAAATATATCAGAAAGCGTTCATATAATAATATAAATAAATAAATATTACTCTCATGTCATACATAACATTTATTAAGGGTGTGTTTAGTTTCTCATTTCACCTAAAATTTTTTGGGTTTTGGCCCATCATTTTTGCAAAATGGAACTAAACATCATGCAAAATTTTTGGCAAAAAGGTATTCATTCTCCATTTTAGATTTTGGCCTCAAGAGAAAAAAAAAGCCAAAAACCCAAAAAGGCAGCACCCACCCCATGAAAAATTTGGTATTTTAGATGGAACTAAACACGCCCATGAAAATTTTAGCATTTTGCATTTCATCATTCCAAAGTAGTTGGCATTTTGCATTTTGCATTCCATGAGGAACTAAACACAGCCTAAGTTGAATGTCGCATGCCTGTCGCTTACTCGAGGCACGTTCAGACTGTCCTGCTGTAAAGCTTGTATTTTTAACGCCGACCAATCAGGTATATGGTACCTAATTCGATCAATTACTTGCAAAGAAAATAGCACGGTATCAATCTGTGCACCTACCTTGGTAGGCGTGGGTCGTCCAACCTGCATGATTTCCTGGCGTACCTCATTATTGTACCTAATGGTGATTCTAACCGGGATTAAAAGGCAACCTTTAATCTCGGTTTGAAACATTGACCGACACTATCCGTTGAACAGAGGATTCTAGTTCTGATTGATGGTTCCAACCAAGACTAAATCTTCTATTATTTTCGAACTAAATTTCGGTCGGGACTAAAGCCAAAAACCCAAAGGCTGTTCTCTGCCGGTGGTATACTGCTTCCTCGCCTTGCAAAGGTCGTGTCCAGACTCCAGAGGCCTCCTCCAGGGCTCAGGCCGAAAGCGCACTCGTCATGTAGCTAATGCATACCACATGCTCTTCCCTGCCAGTTTGGCACTTTTGCACAGAAATAGTAGTGGTTGCCTGGTTGGTCATTCTCACGGGTTTTACGGTCGTGCATGATTGGCGATCATCGATGCCTATTATTATCTGCCATGGCATTTGTTCATGTTCATCCCAGCAGCTGCTAGTCTGGCACGTGAATAGTTTTTCGTCCGCATCGATCTATTGGTACAATTCGAGTAGATCATACCGGACTAATTAATAATTATCCAGCATGAAATATGAACAATACACATAATCTCAGGAATCGATAGATATAAGTATGGCAAAATGTGAGGACAAGCAAGGACAACAGTCATATATACACAGCTCGATCACCACGTAAGAAACATCTTTCAGTTGCATTGCTTCATTAGTACACATTGCATTGCATAAGCAGTAGAATTCGTTACCAAGTAGCGGGAGTGTGAAAGATTGAGTGCCCAGCCAGACAGTGGCGATCACGCTAATGCGAGGCAGCTGACGGAGCTCTGGTGTCGGTGAACCGTGGCTCCTGTCAACAATGCACAAATCAGTGAAGCAGGGGAAGGACGCGCACATGCCATAGGAAGCAGTTTTTTTTTGCCTACACGAAAGTTCTTTATTTTTAATTTGCAAAATATGGATGCTACAAAGACATCTCCTCACCACGCATTATATTTAACTTGCTACGGCCACTTGTATCCATCTCAATCCACATGTGTTAGAGTAAGTGCATCCAAACAAGCTCTACCAAGAGATGTAAATCATATTGCTATGCCTATGCTACCTCAGGAATCGATATACAACCACACCAAGACACGACTGAACTATAAAGTGAGTTCCAACCAAAATATGTATATGTGACCTGCTAAGGTCCGTCTTATGAGAAATCTGATTAGTTATACTGGAAGAAAATATTAGAGTAACAGGCACACAGAAGGGGCGGCGTAAAATATAATGGGGTCATGCATGCATCCGAAAGCTATATGTGCTATTTCTATGATGCCCACGGTGCAAGACCGCAAGTGATCAAGCAAATGTTCAACATTGCACATGTCATCGATCTTTTGCCTTCGTAGAAAAGGATAATGCGATGCATCCATGCAGTTGCTTTTCCCTATATAATAAAATCCTTTTGTACAACTAACCACCAGCACCGTCATATCGTTTTTCCCTACAGATGTAAAATATATGCATGTGCAAGTGTAATTCTCTTATTGCTAATCTTCTCAATTGCTGAAGGGCAAACTGTGTGTCATGTAAATGCTGCATAAATTTAATTTCAGAGAAAAAGGGAGATTTGTAAATTTGTGTGTTCATAGGTGCCTCCAAAGTTGAAGCGATGAGAATGATTACAATTTGAATCACATCTGGTCATCACCCTCTTCGAACTCTTTTACCGTGCCAACAAATCTTTCTCAACCGTCCATTTCTATCTAATCTAATAACATAGATGAATCAGGATCCGTGGCGTGTTATGCGCCGGGCGCTCGGACGCTAACAAAGCGCCTCTCTCGATCATATTAGTGGGCTGGTTTTGATAAGGTGGATGTATCTGTAGCATTGACACGATGTGTGAGTATTTAATGAAGCATGTTGCAGCACCATACATGAAATCATTGGCATATAGGTGGCGTTTGGATGGTGATCGGGTTAGGGAAATGGATATGAGCTAGGTTATGGAGAGGTGGGTTATGGATGGGGAAATAAAGATCTGAAACCCAATCCCTTGTTTGGCTATTGGGTCAAGGTTTGGGTTAAAAGTGGGGCCCATGTCTTATATACAGTAGTTAAAAAATGAAAGATACTAGTAGCACCTGCTCTTCGGGTTTGTTTAGTTGGTGAAAATATTTGGGTTCGGCTACTGTAGCCTGCTCTTCGGGTTTGTTTAGTTGGTGAAAATGTTTGGGTTCGGCTACTGTAGCACTTTTCGTTTTATTTGGCAATTTGTGTCTAATCATGGACTAATTAGGCTCAAAAGATTTGTCTCGTGATTTACAAAAAAACTGTGTAATTAGTTTTTTCTTTCGTCTACATTTAGTACTCCATGCATATGCCGCAAGATTTGATATGACAGATACTGTAGCACTTTTTGGGCTCATTTTTGAACTAAACAGGCTCTTCGTTTGCTTTTGGGCACTGGCCGAGCTTATCCATTCACAAGCGCAGCTACAGCCACTTGCACTGCGGGAGGGAGCAGCAGCTGCCGCGGGGCCATGGCGTCTGTCGGTGGCGAGGGCGGCTGGGGCTCCTGCGCGTGGGCGGCTACAGCTCCGGTGAGGACGGCGGCGCTGGCGAGCCCTTCTCGACGCCCTCCTCCCTATCGATAGCAACGGCAATCAGCTTCCTCGATTATTTTCGGCCATAACCCACCCCTCCCATTGGGTAGGGATTGGTGGGATACGAGCTCATTTTATCCCATACCTATACCCGGTTCTCATCCCATTCCACAACCCTCATTTCCCATACCCACTGCCCTTTTCCCATAATCCAAACGCCACCATAGGGCATGAGTGATGGACGTCTTTCTTCTCCCTCCTTGGTACGGGTGATGGACGGAGAAGGTGAAGGGGAAAGGACATGCCAGACATGGATGGATAAATGAAACTGAAACTCACGACCAAACAGAAAAAAATATAAAGGTTCCTCGCAGCAGCCGATCATGTTTGTGACGCGCCCCTGCTTCCATTGGCTTATTCAGGTATTCCTTGCTTTAATGATTCCGATTATTCTGCAGGACTCCTTGAGTTCAGGTTTAAAATTCTTGGGTTGCGTTCTTACTAGTGGGCAGTCTTAGTGGGAGTTTCATTTGATTTTCATTTGAATTAAATAGGTTGGTACATAGGCAGTTTTGATGATATGACAGTGTATTTAAGAAGTGAGAGAAGAAATGTAGATGAAACTTTCTTGGCACGATTACCGACTCTCTCTGAGTCATGAAATTAAATGTCTATGAAACTCTATAATAAAATTTTGCATTAAGAGTGGGTATTTTATTCTAATTTCGTTTCATTGTATATGACATGACAGTCTTTAAAAAAAACTATCCACTGAGACGGGCCTTACTGTACCGATAGGAACCATTTATTTAAGTTTGTGAAAGCTCAGATTGGAGGTAAGAAGAAATCAGTAGTTCTAGACAAAAAAAAAAGTAAATTTGCTTTCATGCAAATGAGCGAATCGCTAAGTGAAGTAATACATGTAGGTGATACATCATACATGTTCCTAACTTCCACACCTACTTGCTCACCCTACCCTAGGCAAGTTTGCTGCATGCATCCGCTTCACTGTTAGCTGCATAAATCATTCATGGGCTTATGGTTCTCTCTCTCTCTCTCATTTTGTGAATGTGCTTCAGCAGGAAAGCAAGGACGATGCATACCACAGAAATTTCAAAGAAATCTCGTAGAAATTTTACAGAAATCCTTTCAATTTCACAGGAAAAACACAGGAACATGTATTTTTCCCGCAATCTAAACAGACCCTAAGGCGATTAGGAGCAAGAGTTACCTGAAAATAACTACATATTTCTTTTTGCCTAGATTTGTTCGTCTTACGGCGTGTATCTTACTCATTTTAGATGTGCTACTGTACTCCAGAAAAGGATCCTTTTCATTGGATCGTGGTATTTTAAAGCTTACTAGTAAACATGTCCGTGCGTTGCAACGGGAGAGAAAAGGTGTGAAACATTTATGGAAAAAGGCTAACAAACATTCATGGAAATAAGGACCAAGATAATACTATAATTTTTAAGCTATATTTTATTTTAATAAGACTATAACATCCATAATATATAAGCTAATGTTGGCAATACTATGACAATGTCTTATTAAGTATGTACCAAATTTAAAATGCAATCTTGATAGATTTTTATTTTTTCTCCTATTGCAAAGCACAAACATAATACTTGTTAATATATCATAAATTTAATTTTCCTACTATCTAATTAGTTGGTATATATATAGAGAGAGATAGAGAGGTATAGATATAGATATAGATTATTATTATTATTATAGGTTATAGATATAGATACACCCATGCATACTCTCTAGATACCTCCTGCACGGTACTAATTCAGTATACCTCACTCTAGTGTGAACGTGTATGTACATACTCATCCACGTCTAATCATATCCCATATTCCTAAAACATAGCTCTAATAAAAAAAGAAAAAGTATGGACGGGTACATACTACCATGTATGCACACATACTCTAGGTTCTGTTCGCTTGTCTTATAAGCCATACTTTTTCTGTCAGCCAGCAATGTTTTTCTCTCCCAGCAAATCAGCCAACAGTACTTTCAGTCATAGATTTTCAGACAAATGGACATATATATGATCATTGTTATGTGGTGCGGTCATACTAATGTATGACTAATGTATGCAAATATACTCCATTTTGTTTTAGGTATAATATTCAGGTACATATAAATATTTTTTTGTTGTGTTTTTTTTTGAAGGAGCTTTTTGTTGTGTTTTGTATATACATAATAAATACCATTTTTATATATGGCATGCAGTCATCACCTTAAAAAAGGGAAAAAAGTATGAACGTGCACGTACTACCATATATATACATATGGACATATAAACTCCTAGCATGTGTGCAATTTTGAAAAGGCAGGAGTGCCTGATCCTAATCCGTAAAGGATTTCGTGGTTGCTTTTGACAAACCTGATTAGAACATGTGGTTGAGTTGGTATAGGTGGCAGGAAAAAAATGTCATGGCAGAAACTTTGCCAAATAAAATAAGATTTTTCCTAATTTATTTTATATTTGAATTGGGATTCATATTCCAACAACGTATTAAAGTCGGCTTGCTTGAATATTAGGTGAAACAATGAAGGAAGGATCATTGGCTGGGTGTTGCATTTGGTAAGTTACGTTTCCAGGCCCTAGGTACATGACGTATGAGTCAACGTATATAGAATCGAAAAGGAAACAAACATTAGATTATTTGTTTTCACTTATGGGAAAAATCAAGAAAACAAAGAGGGAGACGGTAAAAGGCGGACGGACTGTGCTGGTGGAAGCGGAATCAAGATCAAAAGTTCGGAGATGTGTGGAAACAGTATAGGTTTATACTCTTATTCCTTTTATATTTGATGAGGATTCCTACTCATCCACATTATTGCCTTATATAAAACACATTAACGCATAATTTTTTCCTTCTTATTATGTTTTGGAATCGGACTCTGTCTTACGCTAGACAAGAGTTATTCTAACTTGTATGAGCACAAATTATATATATGAGTCTAGATAGAAAAAACTTTTCATTGTCCGGTAGTTAAAGGGAGACGGACTAAATAAATGGATGGACAAAAAAAAAAAGAACCTGAAATTTTGCCTCTTTATTATTAGGTATAGATTACATAGTGAAAGATTTGATCAAGTTCAAGTTCTTATGTGTAGCAATCATTTCACGTTATCTCCAAAACTGTTAATAATCGAGATTTTTTTTCTATTTGCAGTTTGTTGAATTAACATTAATGCCATGCAATTGCAAACATGAAACAAATATCTTCCTCGCTCAAGAAACATACAATATTTTAAATCAATCAAGGATATCTCGTAATAACCGTGAGGAATTCATCTAATATAAAGCAAAACCTCAGTAGCAACATGCAAGCTACCCATGTTATCTCCCACTAGATGGCATGTTATCCCCCACTAATTTTCTGTCTCTTAATGTAAACTATTCACATAACCTCCACAAAGTACAGCTATATTCTCAATATATAAGAAATTAGAAATATACAAAGAATCCATATAATGTTATTTGTTTTGTTGTTCCACCATCTTATAACCGCACCTAATTCTATTAGCTTTTTTTATATGATTCTTTCATTGTGCTGCCCAATTTTGATAAGTACCAATGCAAAAATATGTACGATCTAACTCATTCAAGCAACAATTTATATATATTTTTTAAAAAAGTCGCAGCATCGCGCCCTTCTGGTAATTAAAGGAAAAAAACGGTGAAGAACCAAACGCCCGAAAAATCTCTACTTCCGGCCCATGAATTTTATCGTGCGACGCTCACAGGTGAGTAGGTGACAGTCCGCAAATCTGCAACGTTTTGTCGGTTGTCACGGACGCCTTCCACCTCTATCCTCCGGAGGCCACCGCCTGACGCGGCCCCCATGGCCGCCGCCTCCACCTCCCTTTCCTTTGGCTTCTCCTCTCACCACCGCCCCACTCCCAGAATCCGACCCCAACCCCAGCCCCAGTCGCAACCACCTAAACCCCTCCGCCTCAGCCTAACCCTCACCCCGGCGACCGCGAAGCCCCGCCTCGCCGCGGCGCCCGATGACGTCGCCGTCGCCGACATCGTGGAGAAGGACTGGTCGTTCCTCGAGTCCGCGGGCGCAAACCTCCATAGCGCGCTCGCCGCGGGGGCGCTCTCGCCGGCGTCGCGGGTGTTGGCCTTGACGCCCACGGCGTCCTTCGTGAGCTCGCTCCTCGCGTCCTCGCCCTGCGAGCTACTGGTGGCCGCGCACGAGTCCATGTACGTGCTGGCGGGGGTCAAGGAGGCGCACGACGAGGTGAGGTGCTTCCGCCTGGAGGGTGGGGGTGGGGGCAGGGGCAGCGGCGTGGTGGAGGCCGTGCCGGAGAGGTTCGACGACTTCGATGTCGTGTTCGTGTGCTACTTCCCTGGAATGGGAGTCTCCGCCGCGGCGCTCCTCAAATCGCTGGCCAAGAGGTGCTCCAAAGGTGAGACATGTTGAAATGGCATCTTACTCCTCCTTTCTTAGCTTTGTTGTTTCAGACTTTCAGTGGACTGAGCCTGAGGTTGTTAGAAGGATGCGGCTTATTAGGCTGTGCGTTCCGTTTTCTAAACCATAGCTAAATCATTTGAGATGGCTAATTGGTGGGGTTGAGAGTTGAGCCATCGATTGATAAGGTTGGATTACTATGAGACCGTTGTTGCCAGATATCATATTGCATCAAGCCCTTAACATATGCTTGAACTACTTGGATGGCTAATTTGGCTTTGTTATCTTAGTTTAATTGGAGCAGCAGTGATGCAATTCATGGAACATATTTATGGTTCTGATTATGCATACAAGGGCGTTCTGATATGTTCCGTTCCTTTGAGTTGTTAGGCTAGTTTTAAAGACTTATAGCAGGCTGCTAGTATAATATTAGCATGGATTACTCTTTATAAGTTCATTCGAGATAGTGCTATGAGTGATCAATACTCCGATATGTGTGATCAGGATTAAAACTATGCCAATACCAGAAGCATATCCATTTCAAGTGAACGGTGGCATGCAATGGTGAATCGGGAGATGAAGAGGGAGCTATATTGTCTTCCATCATAAGTTGTCAATGCTTTATTTGCTATGAGAGAACAGATGGTTTGTGTTAGGATATTGTAGGGACAAAAGATCTAAATGAGCTGCAAACAAGTCACAATGTGGTTAATAGGGCACCCAAAATAGCTGAGGCAGTGTAGAGTTTTAACATCCAAACCCAACAATCCAACCCACCAGAATCCAGGTTCGTAAACAGCAACCAGCTATTGGACCTTTAGCTTTTCACAATCCAACTTTCCACAATCTACAATCCACAAGCTGCTTTCCAAAATTTCTAGCCAAAACAAATTGAGCCTAAGCCTTGCCTAACAGATATCAAGCCTGCCAACTCTCATTAGCCTGGCTGCTCCTATAGAGAAAATGCAAGACATGCTTAAGTTTGAAACTTGAGATTTTCCTGTGTGAGTGCATCATATTATTGTTTGTGGTTCACATGCAAATTTTGTTGAAGTTTTAGAACTTGATCTAATAATTTTTTCCCCAGGTGCAAGAGTTGTCATGTTCTTAGATCAAGGCAGACAGAATTTTGAGCAACAACGGAGAGAGCATCCTGATGTTGTAACTTCTGATTTGCCCAGTAAAGCCTTCCTGGAGAAGGCTGCATCTGGGAACAAGTATGAAATAACAGAGTTTGTTGACGAGCCAAGCTTTTACCTTGCTGTTTTGCAATTTCAAGGATGTTTTTTTTTGGTAATATTTGTAAAGCAAATTGTGACTGCCTGTGAGTTGTGACGGACTAGTTTGTGCCTTTGTGGGTGGCTTATGTCGTACTATACATCTCTTTGGCTGGCTTGTTTAAACATTTGGCGTGACGTTCAATTTGTTTGATGAATCGCCTAGGCATCTCTTGAGCATATATAGTTTGATATTCTTGAAGTTTGAATGTTGATTCTTAGTGTTTTGTATTAAGCAGTTAGTTCTATTTTGGCTAACGAACTATCATCCGAGTCTGCTTTTGGCTGTCGAAATCTAGAATCTTTAGGCGTCCAACTATCAAATCCGGACAACTTTAGCCTCGACTTGTGTTTTTAAAGGTGGTTTTGTCTATGTATGCATTTTTTCTAAAATCATAAAAACATGGTTCTATCTTAAAAAATTATGACTAATTTATTTTAATAAGCTAGCACCAAATTTGTTCTAAAAATATAATCTATGTATCTACTACCTCTATCCACAAAGTATGCAATTTTTGTGCATTTTCTGTTAATGTGAAGTTTGACCAAATATATAGGTAAAAATATTAATGTTTACGATACTAAGTAATATAGTATGAAAATATATCATAACAAAACCAATGATACTTATATGACATTATAAACAATTAATTTTTTATCTATATAGTTAGTCAAACCTAAGATACTTTAACTTGGTACTGTGCTGGAATTGCATTTTTTTTGTGAATGGAGGGAGTATTTTCTGTCTTACTTTGTTTGCTAGTGTTGTATTGCTAGTAGTCATGACTAGTCTTTATTTAATTTATTCTTTTTGCACTTTACTTTGTGTTGATTGCATGATGTTTAAGTCACTGCTTTATTTGAAACCTATTACCTAGTGAACCGATCAAAATAGAGTAAATCATTAGGCATGCAATGCCTAGATAGGATCAATATGTGGAGCATGGCGTCTATGACTCTGAGGTTGTTTGGTGTCACTTTTGAGATCTCTGTACCCCGAATCTATTTGATCTTTTTATTGGTTGAGCTCATGGTCTAATATAGTGCAAAATGATAAATAAATAGCAGTCACGACTACTAGCAATAGGAACAAGGATGCAAATAACTCTAAATACAGCCCACTTATATAGATTGTATTTTTTTAAAAAAATGGCAGTGGTTTCCCATTCTTTTGTTTAAAATGGATTTGCTGAATTTTTAGATACTTAATTATATATTATTATTTCAAGAAAAACACATACGCAAACTACCATTGAAACCAGCCTTATGGGTAAAATTGTTGATTTTTTTTGAATCAAAATTGTTGATTTTGATAGTAGGCAGCCAAAGATATCCAATTTTAAAATTTGATGGCCAGAGTTGAATTATCATCCGATGGGCAAAAATAATTTTTTCCTTGTTTTCTTCGTGCAAACTACGTAGCGTGTCTATTTATTAGTACCATTGAATATAATATTGTTAGTATGGATTTACAAAATTAAAATCTCCTTGGCACCTATGATATGGAGCTAAGGGAAAGCAAAAATAGCTTTTAGGGAGGTGATGCCAGTAATTGCCCGTATTGTCTAGTTGAAAGGTTAACAGATGCCATTTTCAAGTTATTTTAGTTTTATTCTAAGTCAAACGTCTGATTGTGATCAAATTTACAGAAAAAAATATGGTAACATCTACAATAACAAACAAAAGCACTATCAGGATATATTTTAAGATATATATATAAAAACTAGTTTAATGTTATAAATGTCTGTTCGTCTGAACTTATCAGCCTGGCTTATCAACCATGGAATAATGTTTTCTCTCATAACAAATAAGCTTCAGCCGGCTTAATCAAAAGCAAAGAAGTTTGACTTATAACTGCTAAAACAACTTACAATTTGGAACTTAGGAGTATTTTCATTTCCCAGTTAACATGTTCTCAGCTGTCAGGAGACTTACAATTTGGAACTTAGTATTTTCATTTTCCGGTTAACACGTCCTCAGATGTCAGGAGCAAATCATGAACAGAACTATGTATTCTATTCTATATAAAAAAAAAATCAAGATTCAGCAGCATTGCAGATTAGCTAGCTTTTAGCACACACGGTAACAAACATAAATGTAAACGAAGATACAGACAACAAGAAGAAAATGCCAACATGGCAACATCCTTTATTTTTCTTCGGAGAACACAAATCATTCGCGAAGTACAGCAAGAGCCAGCAGAAACGAAGGGTAGCAGGTTTGTCACAGTTTTTCTTTTATCTACATAAACGAAAATATACCATTATCTTTCGAGGAGAACAGGTTATACTCCTTCACATCTGCCTGTTCCCTTGAGCAAAGTTGAGCTTGAACCTGAACCAGTGGTGTCCTTGCAGCCAGCTCTTCGCTCTTATCTTTCGATGGTGTTACAGGCGAAGCTATTGGCAAGTTGAATTGGAACAGAGAAAAGGATGCATCCGCATCCCATGGTTTGTTCTTGTCTTCTGGGAGATCCTTTAGGCCCGACTTGTTCTTGTCTTCTTGGGGATTCTTGCCTGTCGCCGGCATAGTCAACTTTGAAGGGTGCCTCTCTATATTCATGTCTCTCTGAGTATGACCAGCAACCTGCCTATGTCCGTTTTGAATATGCGGTGACAGAGGCATGGCTCTAAAGCTGGCTGTGGCCTTGTGAATAGGCTCTTGAGGTATATGGCTGAACCCAGGAGCCACGTAAGGATAATCAATAAAATGATTCCCAGGTATTCCGAATGCGAGCGGACTAGAATATAAGTGGGATGGCCGAGCATACTGGAAGTTTCCATTCGTTGGTGCAGCCCAAGAACGGTCATGAAACCCCATTGTTATTGGCGGATGTTGAGGTGCATGCATGCTTTGGTAATGCAGCAGCTGGTCCTGGACAGGGGATACATTGTACCCAAACATGTCATTGTGAGCTGGGCGGGTGGCTTTTGGTTGGTATTCTCTGAAACCATTTCCTGCACATGCTTCAAGCAAAGACCGTGAAGCAGCTCTTGATGATGGTGTAACTACTTTGCTGTTTATTCTCTCAGGTGATTCCTCAGACTCAGAAGATGATTCCGGATTTTGAGCGCTCGAAGAGGTTGTACTGATGGAGCTGCTTTCCCTATCTCCCTCGCTCATACATGAAGAGGAGCTATCAGAACCAGCAGAGTTCGTCATCAGCTCTTCATCATGCCTGGAGCCTTCTTCATTTTCTGAGTAACAATTTTGTTTATTCACCAAAAGAGTACTAGCACAGGAAGTAGTTTGATTTCTCCCACCATTTGCACATGGTTGATCTGAATTACAAACATCCCTGGAACTTTCAGAAGCCTGAGGCTGTGATTCACATCCTACGCCGAACTTTTGAGATCCGCTGTTATAAAAAACCACATGTTTCAGTGGATCAACATTGTTAATTGAACCTGAATCATGAACTGTGTTGTGTAAGTTAGTCTTCCTTCGAGCATCCATAGGCTCCCATACTTGCTTTGGGATAACATTTTTCTGTGTACAACCAGCACGGTTTCCTTTTGACACTATAAAGCTGTCTAAAGTATAGCATCTGTGGTCCTGCACCCTGGGTTTCTCAACTCCTGATTTTCTTGCTATCTTCATCTCTCTGCCAGATCTAGCTGTTGGCAAGAAACAGCTGTCCATAACTCCATAGTCTTCCGGATGGCCACAGCTGCAAGAATTGTATGAGTGCCTCTCTCTTGTTCTGTTATTTGAGGTGGATGCTGTGTTGCAACTTCTATCAATACTTCTTGTCCTTTCCCTTGACTTCCATTGTGATTCACCAATTCTTCCAGATTCATCTTGGCAGTCATCATACCAACAGGACTGATCTCGAGGAAAATCCTCTCTTGACCTTGGACTTTGTCTTGAAGACTTGGATTGATCTGATGTGCAAAGGTCACTGCTGTCCATTGGAGAAAATTCTGTGACTGCATTGCACTGGACGCTGTTTTCTCCATTAATTTCTGTACATGAAGATTGATTCACACAGCTGTCAGGAGAACACAGATTCACAACTTCAGCACTGTCTTCCTCTTCCATAGCTGAATCTCTTGAGTCCAGAGTATTTGTCGAATAATCATTGATAGATGTTGAGGAGTTGCTTGGAGCTGAAGATGAAATATCATCTGGTGACTTTGGTTCAACTAGTCTTTTCCCTTTATTATTTTCCTTTTCTTTAAGCCTTTCTTTTCTCCTGTTCTTCTTTTCTCTCTCTCTTGTCCTCCTCTTCATCCTGCGCTCTTGGTCTTCACGCTTTTCTTTCTCCTCTTCCTCAAGAAGTTTATTCTGCAATAAATGCAGCCACAGTTGATGTTCACGAATATGAGCAAGTCAACCATATCTGGATTTATCTAGAGGTATAACAAGCACCTGTTTTTCCAACGTAATGATTTCTTTGCATGCTACATGAACTCGCTGTTCCAAAAGTTTTAAAGCAAGGGACACAAAAACACTATGTGCATTTTGCTGTGCTGTTCCTTCCCTGAAGGCCTTCTCAACCTGCAAAGATATCCACATTTATACTTGATATTTGGAGTATAAATGCTCGAATTTCTGAGAAATCTTTAACAGGTAATGGTCAGATGCTGTTAACTACAGTACATACTCAATAAACAACCATGTCTGAAAGCCACACAATGCAGAGACTAGAAACTATATTAGCCATGAGTCCTTTATAGGTACTAAAGTGACAATCAACCTTGCTGTACAATAACAGATGAAGAATACAAAAAATATTCAAGGTGCCAATCCCAAATAAAATCTTCCATTGGTAAATAAGGAATGGTGCCAGAAAAAATATGCTAAGAGAACCAACTAATAATTATTTAAACATTACTAAATCAGGTGGCACACTTATAGAAGTCTTCACACAGGAACCACGGAAACTGATAAGTTGATATACTTTCTTAGTTGTCACGTTAGTTGTGAGCTGGTCCAACTAGAGGATGTTGGAATTGATCTCTCAGTTCATTAGGCCAACCCTAGATGGGTAGCTGTATAGTGTTGCATACATGGGCCTCATGGGCCTAATATTCCAACATACTCCAACACCCCCCCGCAGTCAGAACTACCGGCGTAGAGGAGTTACAGACTGGACATGAAAAGAATAACATACACGAGCCCCCCCCCCCCCCACAGACGCAATTAGCCACTGGTGATGTTGAGGCTGGAGCGAAACTCGGTGAAGGTCGAGGACGGGAGGCCTTTGGTGAAGATGTCGGCGAACTGGGAGGTGGTCGGTACGTGAAGGACCCGCACCTCGCCAATGGCAACCCGATCTCGGACAAAGTGCAGGTCAATCTCCACGTGCTTCGTCCGCTGGTGCTGAACGGGGTTGGTGGAGAGGTACACTGCACTGACATTGTCGCAGTAGACCAGCGTGCTCCGGGAGAGAGGAGTGTGGAGCTCGGCGAGAAGCTGCTGAAGCCAGGAGGCCTCAGCCACGCCGTTAGCGACAGTGCGGTACTCCGCCTCGACACTGGAGCGGGAGACCACCGGCTGTCGCTTGGACGACCAGGACACCAGGTTGCCGCCCAAGAAGACAGCGTAGCCGGAGGTGGAGCGCCGAGTGTCCGGACACCCGGCCCAGTCGGCGTCAGTGTAAACGACAAGCTCGGCGGAGGACGACCGGTGAAGGAGTAGGTCGTAGTCGACAGTACCGCGGAGGTAGCGGAGGAGGCGCTTGAGAGCAGTGAGGTGTGGCTCTCGGGGATCATGCATGTGAAGACATAGCTGCTGCACTGCATAGGTGATGTCCGGCCGGGTGAAGGTGAGGTACTGAATGGCACCAGCAAGACTCCGATATGCAGTGGGATCCGTCACTGGGTTGCCCTCGGCTTCTGACAGTTTGCCTTGTGTGTCAACCGGAGTGGAGCAGGGGTTGCAGTCAGTCATCCCAGCTCGCTCCAGGATATCAAGAGTATACTGCCGCTGGTGAAGAAGTAACCCGGCAGGATGAGGCTCAACAGTGACCCCGAGAAAGTGGTGGAGCACACCCAGATCCTTCATAGCAAACTCCTGCTAAAGAGAGGTGATAATGCGGCGGAGGAGTGACTCACTGGAGGCTGTGAGGACAATATCATCAACATAGAGCAGCAGGTACGCAGTCTCAGCTCCATGGTGATAGATAAGCAGGGACGTATCTGACTTGGCCTCCACAAAACCCAGTGTCAGTAGGAAAGCAGCAAACCGAGTGTTCCACGCCCGGGGGGCCTGCTTGAGGCCGTAGAGAGACCTGTTGAGCCGGCAGACCATGTCAGGACGGGAAGAGTCAACAAACCCCGCTGGCTGACTGCAGTAAACTGTCTCAGTGAGAAGACCGTGCAGAAAGACATTCTTGACGTCCAGCTGATGCACGGGCCATGACCGAGCGAGAGCCAGCGAGAGCACCATGCGGACAGTAGCTGGCTTCACCACTGGGCTGAAGGTCTCATCATAGTCGACCCCAGGGCGCTAAGTGAAGCCCCGGAGAACCCAGCGAGCCTTGTACCTCTCGAGAGCGCCATCAGCCCGACGCTTGTGTGTCCAGATCCACTTGCCGGTGACGACGTTGGAGCCCGGCGGACGAGGCACCAGATCCCATGTCTGGTTGGCGAGGAGTGTCGCGTACTCCTCTTCCATCGCGCGGCGCCAGTGAGGGTCCAACAAGGCCTCGTGGACGGAAGAGGGTACTGGAGAGACCGGCGGGTCATCGGGCATCACCGCGAGAGCCCGGGACCGCAGGGTACCGGCTGTGTGCCGTGTCACCATAGGGTGAACATGCCGTGGGTGTCGTTGAAGGAGCGGTGGGTGGTACACCGACGGCACGACACGGGCAGCCGGGGGCCGTGGCGGTGGTGTCGGCGTCGCCGACGGAGAAGAGGCCTCCGGTGGTGACTGAGGCAGGGGAGTAGGCCGCACACAGCGCTGGTAGACGCGCACCGGCTCGGCGAAACGCGTAGGAGGTGCGATAGCCGACGTCCCCGGACCCTCGTCGAGCGGAGGGGCCGGGGCAGTACCGGAGGACGACGCCCCCGGACCCTCATCGAGCGGAGGGGCCGGGGTAGCACCGGAGGGCGACGCCCCCGGACCCGTGCAGGGCGCAGGGCCAGGGTCATCGCTGGCGGGCGGCGAGCGGGGACACGAGCCCGGCAAGGAGCCCGGTGGAGCAGTACCTGCAGGAGACCATGGCAAAGGTGGCTAGACCACCGTGTCAGTGGAAAACAGAGAGAACAGGTCAAGGTCAGGGGTGGTAGTGGGTGTGGTGGTGGTGGAGAAAGGGAAGACGGACTCATCGAACCCCACATGGCGAGAGATGAGGACCCGACGAGAGGTAAGGTCAAAGCAACGGTAACCCTTGTGATCCGGAGAGTACCCGAGGAAGACACAGAGAGTCGAACGGGGTGCCAGCTTGTGGGGAGCGGTGGCTGTGGTGTTAGGGTAACACGCACACCCGAAGACTCGAAGGTGATCGTACCGAGGAGGGATACCGAAAAGAGCGTGGTGTGGCGTAGGAGCTGGGCAGACAGCGGAAGGAAGACGGTTAAGAAGATAGGTGGAGGTGTGCAAGCTCTCAACCCAGAAGCGAGTAGGAAGCGACGCCTGAAGCAGAAGAGTGCGCATGGTGTCGTTAGTGGTGCGAATCATGCGCTCAGCTTTGCCATTCTGAGAGGAGGTATATGAGCAAGACATGCGCAACTGGACACCGTGAGAAAGGAAGAAGGCACGAGAGGTGGAGTTATCAAACTCACGACCATTGTCACACTGGACGGCCTTGATGGTGAGGCCGAACTGTGTGGACACCCAAGCGAAGAAGTGAAGAATCGCGGGGAAAGCATCAGACTTCGCACGCAAGGGAAAGATCCATGAATAATGAGAAAAATCATCGACCACCACAAGATAGTACTTATATCCAGAAATACTGATGACAGGAGATGTCCATAGGTCGCAATGTACAAAATCAAACATGCGGCCCGCATGTGAAGAACTATGAAAAGGAAGACGAACATGTCGGCCCAACTGGCACGCATGACACAAATGCTCATCATGAGACCGAGTACATGGAATGTCGGAACTACGACTGAGCTGCATCAGGGCATCACGTCCAGAATGGCCGAGGCGCTGGTGCCAAGTAGTGCCGAAAGTAGTGGCGGTGAAAGCAGCTGACAAAACGGACAGCGAAGAAGATGAAGCAGCCGCCGGAAAGCGAAGAGTGTAAAGGGGCCCCGTGTTGTCACATCGGAGCAGAGGACGCCGGGAAGCCAAATCCTTTACAGTAAGACCAGAAGAGGCAAACTCCACAAAACAGGAATTGTTAGCTGTAAAACGACGAATAGAAAGAAGGTTGTGAACCATAGAAGGGGCAACAAGAACATCAGAAAGACGAAAGGAGCCATGAGCGCCGGCGGCACCCACAGATGTGACTGGAAAACACGAACCATTTGCGACCATGATGGACGAAGGGTGAGAGGAAGAGGGAGAGTGAACGGATGAGAGTATATCAGGGTCAGGGGTGGTGTGGTAGGTAGCACCCGAGTCGGCGATCCACTCAGGACCGACAGAAGGTGTCAGGCCCATAGTGCTGAAAGAGCGTGCCAAGGCCGCCTGGTCCCAACAGGCAGGCCCGGGCGAGGCGCCGAAAGGTGTAGCCCACGGAGACGCGGAGTAGACGCCGGGAGGTGGAGCACCAGCGAGCATGGCCGCCGGCGGGCGAGGCTCACCGCCGGGAGCCTGGAAGGGCCACATAGAGATGCGCCCTGACCACGGGTTGTGGAAAGAGGACCATGGTGCACCCTGTGGATCCGTCGGCGCCTAGTTGCTCACGCCACAGCCCCCACCACGTCCACCGCCGCGGCGACGGCGGCCGCCACGGCCCCCCACCCCCGCTCGGCCCGGAGGGAGGGACCAAGAAGAGATGACAGCGGCGGAGCGGACGGACGTGGTGGAGCAGACGGACGCGACGGAGTAGCAGCAAGGGCCGTCGAGGAAGTCGAGGACTCCGGCGTGGAGGTGGACCCTGGCGGGATGCCCTGAGCAAGCTCCTCCATGACAAGATCGTCACGGACCTGCAGGAAGGTGGGAAGGGCCGCTGCCGGGTGATCCACGTCCTGAGGTGGGCGTAGCGGTCACTGAGCCCGCGGAGGACGTTGAGGACCAGGATGCGGTCCTCCACGGGCCAGCCAAGGTCGCCGAGGGAGTCCGCCATTGCCTTCATCTTGCGGCAGAACTCTCCAACAGCAAGGTCACCCTGCACGAAGGTGCGGAAACTCGCATCGAGCCGCAGAGCCCGGGCTTCGACATTGCCCAGAAACTGGCCCTCGAGCGCCAGCCATGCCTGGCGAGCGTCAGCCGTGTTGCGGACGAGGTCGTGGAGGTCGAGGGAGATCGTCTCGATGATCCAGGAGAGCACGATGCTGTCAAGGCGCAGCCACGAGGGGGTCTGGGCCGCGACCGAGGCATCGACGAGGATGTGGTCGTCGAGGGCGTAGCGACGGAGGGTGAGGACCAGGTTCCGCCAACGGGCGTAGGAGGGCGACTCAGGCTTGAGGATGACCGGGACGAGCAGGCGGATGTTCTGAACACCCCCGGTCTGGTAGTGAAGCTGCGCCACGAGGGGATCGACCGGATCGTGCCAGATGACCGCGGTGGTGGACGCGCGGTGACCCGTCGAGCCAGAGGAGGTGGCCCCGAGGTCGTGGTAGGCAGGAAGGACGAGACGCTGCTCCGCTTCGGCGATCTGGCGGGGCCAGGGCATCGGCGGCATCCCGCTCGCGCTCCCAAGCGAGGGCAGCCGTACGCACACGCGCCTGGCCCTCGGCTGCCGCAACACGTGCAGCGACGAGGGCGGCAGCGAGAGCGGAGTCCGGACGGGTGGCGTAGAGGTGGGACGGGGGCAGCGGAGGCGGGGCGGGGAAGGGAGAGGCACCCTGGGCCAGGCCGCCCGCCCCCGCGGGCAGAGGAGCAGTTGGCGGCATGCCCAGGCCGACCGCTATGGCGGTGGCAGCGGCCCTGGCGCCGGCGGTTGTAGCGGCCGGAACTTCGCCGTGGGCGTCCGTGGCCGGGAGGACGCCCTCTGGTCCGCCGGCGTCCCCAGTTGCGCCAGGGAGGACCGCGCCCTCTGGGCCGGCGGCGTCCCCAGCAGCGCCAGGAAGGTCCGCGCCCGCGGCCGCGACCAGGGCAGCAGCGGCGCCGGGAGTAGTTGGGTAGAGGAGGAAAGGTGTGGAAGTAGGAGGGAGGGGGAGGAGGCCGGCCGGCCATGGCTGCCGGCAGGCGAGCGGCGGCGCGCCTGCTGGCGGCGGCGGCGGCTGGATCGGGCAGGGATGGGATGGGGAAAGGAAAGGAAACCCTAGGCTGCTGATACCATGTTGGAATTGATCTCTCAGTTCATTAGGCCAACCCTAGAAGGGTAGCTGTATAGTGTTGCATACATGGGCCTCATGGGCCTAATACTCCAACATACTCCAACAGAGGATGTGAGCTCGAATATACAGCTAGCTAAGCCATCTTAATCAATTAATTGTGAGTTGAGGTTCACAAATATAGAAAAAAAAAATCAAGTCATTTTCCTTTGTTTGAGTTGAAAGTTGAAACCATTATATCAAGTATTGATTTTCAATTACATCAAGTATTGGTTAGTACCTGTTCTTTGAATATTACAGCAGCAGCATCCAAAATAAATTCTCTTGCCAGTTCTGGGCTCTTGGCATGCTTCTGTGGATGGGCACCATCACCATCAAAATCATTTCCATCCCTGTCCATGGCATCATCTTCCTGCACATATTTTCATCGATCAGAATAATATCTTTTGACACCAACAATGAATGCCCTACTTATGTCTATCTCAGTTAAAGATGTTGCCATAAATGGCAAGTGACGTACATCCTCTTCCTCGGCCTCTTCAGCATGCTCAAAGAAATTTCTAATACTTTCGCCCTTTGTCATAGTCACAAAGCCATCACCCACAACTAGCCTGTGGTGCACACATGATTGACCCTTCAATGCATGTGCTTTTACACACAGCTCTGTGCACTGGCCATCAAGCCTCCAAGCTCGCAGCGTTATGAAGTAGTCCTCAAACTGATCAAGATCGATTCCACTTCTGTGGACTTGTGCATTCATTCCAACATTTTCAAAGCCAAAAATATCGGATTCTCCTTCATCTGTCCCAATAGCCCATTCAAAGTGATCATAAGATTCATCTGGCTCTGATAAGCACTGACGCCAATCAACTACAACAGCATCCTCAAACACCTGAAAATCAGAGCAGCCAGATTTGACTCACATAGGAAGTGTACATAAGGTACCAAGCAATCAAATGGAAATTTTGTTGGTGAGTTGGGTTTTAGGAAGGCATCCTCACCTCACACTGAAAAGCAGTATCTGCAACACAAAACCAACTGGTGCAGCGAGGCTCCCTTCGCATGCGCTTCAGTTCCTTCAGCTCCTTGAATTCACGGATAACATTCCTTCGACACTCTCGGCAAAATCTCTTGCTATCAAACCTGTTCACAAATTTCCACCAAACTGTTCAAATTTTAACCTGATCTATAGGCTGTTGCTAGAGAAATCCCAGCAGATAGCAGACTAGGACTACTAGGAAAAAAGTTACTTGAACGCCCAACAGAACAAGACAGAACCAATCAGTAATATCGTAAAAATGACATATACCACTACTCAAGCATTCATCACTCTGATCAGTTGAGATTGATGCTGCAGCGCTGCTGGCTGCAGCTGCAAAACACCAGCCAGCCAGCACCAATAGCAGGAAAATCTGGAAGCGGCAAAACAGCAGCAAGAAGTAGCACTTCCGATCACAGTGCATATATAAAATTACAATCAATCTTCAGTGAGGCTCAGAGCAGCTTACGAGTACTTGCAAGGTTCCTTCTATAGAAGGATTGCATTTTGTTGGACACAAACCTTCAGGTTGTTATTAACTCACTAGTTAACTTGGTTACTTTGTTGGTGATGTGAATGCCTATGCTCACCTGTACATAAGTTTTTCAATGAAATCTTCCTCCTTCATCCGCAGAAGAGATGATCTAGTTTCTTCGCCAAGCGCTGACCAGAAATCGACCAGCGTATCACATGAGAGGTGAGCAGTGTGTAGAGCACACATTTCTCTTATTCCATGACCCCTATAATTAGCCATCCCTTGGCTAATCCATCCTCTGCCACCTTCACCACAGGCATCAGGATAAAGCATTTCCCGTTCCCTTTCTCTTGCCCGTGCATTGTCAAATACCTGATTAAATTCCAAGGCTGAAATGCATTAGGCCACTAGAGGGTTAAATAACAGACCTAGAACTAAAACTTCAGAGTAAACACCATGATCATATTTACTGATTACTTCACATAAAGTAACACAAAGGACCAATATACAAAATAGAAAATTATTTCTCAATCATATAGTCACCAATAGAGCACAGACAGAAAATAAGAAGCCCAAAAGTTACCGCACACTTACATTCTGAAGCACCCGTAATGATTTCGCTTTTATAAAGCAGTCAAGAAGTGTAAGGACACCATCTTTTGTGGTTGAAAGGCCTCCCCAGGGGTGAACTGATGGATCCTGAGCCCCATCTTGCTCTCCTTGTGTAATTCTTGACTCAGTAGCTGTCCTCAGACAACCAATATCTGAAGCTTCTTGCTGCAGTGACTTCCCATAGATAACAATTTGTGCAAAACTATCCAGAAGCAACCCATTGCATCTTGAGCAGTAGAAATTCTTGCGTGCTTGTTCAATGAGAGTTTGCTTATCCAATTTGAGGAGTTCCTGCCGTGCTTGAGGAGGCAAGTCATTCCAGAACTGAAAAAAAAAACAATTCACAGCCATAAAGTAGTCAGTTTCTCAATTGAGAACTTAGTTTCTGAAAAAGAATATCCAGTAGAATGAACTCGATGACAGAAACAGCTTGACAAGAACCTTACAGAATAACGATCAATCACAATCCTATTCAAGAGTGATGCAATGTTACATTTACAAACTCAAATAAAGGTGATGGTGAAGGAAGGCTGTTGTAATTCAAACGCAAGGTCATCATAGTAGACATGGCACAAACCTTGAAGAAGATGACAGAACAAGTGACAATACCAAAATGGAATGGACGAAAGCATGTTTTAATTATTTGAGTGCAATCACCAGTTTTATCCAGTATGATTCTACTTGCAACTAGACCTGCTACAATGAAAGAAATAATAGGAAGTGCTAAGATTTAAGAGTGAAGACTTCACGGTTTCATTGAAATTAATAAAAAGCCCCATCACAACCTGATGATTTCATCTGATAGCAACTTGATAAAAGTTTTTGAATTATGCATTCCTCTTTGGGGCTACAGTTTACAATACTAACTTTCCATGGCAATTTGCTTTCTGAAGCAGTGTCCCTACCAGGCATCATTGACATTTGGCAGACATTATTGCCAGATGTCAGAGCAGAACTTTTACAGGCCACTCAAATTAAGCATCAGGACAGACTTTTAAACCCTCACTTCTCAAATCAAGTGCCTGAATTGTTTGAAACGAACACAACAATGTAACGAAAACAGCACAAGCCAGTCAAATTTCATACAGAGCAGAATGGAAACCCCGACCTAGCAGGCTAGCACTCCCCCCACACCCCCACCACCACATTCAGGTACGAACCAAAAGTGAAGCTATACCGTCATAGGCTCACCATATCTTAAGAGCAATGCACTAGAATTAACGCAAAGACAGTACAAATGAGCTGCTACAAAAGGTCAAAATTAGCACGCCGTATGCTTATCAGAAGCAGCGACAAGCGTAACCTGATTGAACTCCACTAACAG
Organism: Saccharum hybrid cultivar R570; assembly: GCA_038087645.1. Lineage (NCBI taxonomy): Eukaryota > Viridiplantae > Streptophyta > Magnoliopsida > Poales > Poaceae > Saccharum > Saccharum hybrid cultivar. Next base: position 8,105,958 of record JAQSUU010000043.1, on the reverse strand, counting down.
AATTTGCCGCACAAATGAATCCTCGACTCATCAAAAAATAAATAAATCCCGAAGCCAGCAAATAATTCCCTTAAATCCACTCGCCAAACCAACATGCTCATGCAGCTTTTCGCGACTCAGGAGCTGAGAGAAACCAATCAAGCCAGGCGGAGGGGCAGGGCACCAGCTTCGTCCCAGAAATTACGCCGAGGCAGCAGGACCGACCTGCCCCTAATTCCCAACACCCAGATCGAGCTCAGGCCACGACCGAAGCAGATGGCACGCGATGGTACCTTCTGGAGGCGATCGAACGTGATCTCGTCCCGCCGGCGCGACCAGATCCCCAATCCCGCTGCGGACGCCACCCCCGGCATCACGTCCTCCCGTCGCCGCCGTATTCAACTCAGCTAGGTCGTCTCGCCCGCTCCGTGGCGCATCCAATTCCCGCCGCCGCCGCCGCCGACGACGACTTCCCCCCGCCAACGCCCCTCGGAGGATGCTGCGGCGACGGGGTCCCCTGAGCTGCTGCCGGGTCCGATCGACCGCGGCGGTGACTGAGAGGGTTTCAGCGAGACGGGCAGGAGGGAGGCGGCGAAGCGACGCGATGTGCGGGGTAAAAGGCAAGGAGGATAGCGAGGCGGAGGTGGGACAGGGACGAGAGGGGGGGACTGGGGGAGGAGGGAACGCGACGACGCCGTACGCGTTTTTAACCGTCGCGGTTAGCGGGCTCGGAACAGCGCGTTTTCAAGTTCGCGGTGGCGGTCTCTGGCCTGGCGACGGTGGGTTCTAGTGAGGTGCCGGGATTTTGAGAGGGGTCCCGAGGTAAATTTTGAGCTGCGGCGCACCGCGCACGGCTGGTCAGTGGTCACTGCCGTGGCGTGGCGTCAAAAAAATTACTACACGGGGTTTTTTTATGTTTGGGACCTTGTACAAGGATGAAATTGTTACACTCCTAGTTTTAGGACTTGTAGCTCACTGCTCGCTAGCAGCGTCTGACAGCCGAACTTTAGCGGGAAAGATTTACACGCATGGTCGCTTTTGTACCGGAATAAAGCGCGACCTGCAGCTTTACTAACTGTAGGCTTTTTCCCATGTTGTCGCCTTCGATGAGGAAATGGTATGGCATTGGCATAGCACGTGAGCTATAGCAATATAGCAGAATTTTCCAGAAAAAATTACAGTATGATAATGAAGGCCCTGTTCATCTGTCTTATAATCCGTCTTATTCAGCTTGTTTTTTTCAGCCGGAACAGTATTTTTCTCTCACAAAAAATCAGCCAACAGTGTTTTTCAGCCGGCTTATAATTCCAGCCGAACGGCTCCGAAATTTCTGATCACTGCTGTCACAGTATGAGTATGTTGGCCCCGTTCGGCTGTGCTGATAAGCCGGCTGAAAAACATTGTTGGCTAATTTGTTGTGAGAAAAATACTATTCCAGCTGAAAAAGATGAATTATAAGCCATATGAACAAGGCCGTTGGCGTTCCAAATGGGTTTTAATGCTTTACCATTAGGAAAACCTGTTTTGCGACAAAAAGAGGAAGGATAATGGAAACGCTAGCTAGACTGATGAGCAAAATAATCTTAAAAGGCCTTGTTTGGATGTGCATGTATTCATCTTAATCTATATGTGTTGAAGTAGATTAGAGTGGAATTAAACTCCATTCCATTTCATTCCAACACATGTGGATTGAGATGGATAAACATGCATCCAAACAAGCCTAAGGAATAAAATCCCCATCCAGAATACATGTGAAAATGACGTGCATTGGCATAATACGGTGCAAGCTTCGCAACATTAATAGTGGAGGACCAATAAAAAAGATTTAGATGCAAAGTTGTGATGGCGCCTCTAGAGCAACTTGTGTGGCACACTTGCAGCACGGGGCCAATCTTGTCAAATATGAACCGATCACATCTCCGGGCAGTTGTAGTTTACGGAGTATTTAGTACTTCTATTTGCTTTTAATGAAAAATTGGTTGAGCTCTATGCAATTTACAATAATAACAACCAGGTGGGTCTTATAATCATAGAAGCAATAAAAGTGCTGACCTAGCGCAACCTCTCGAGTCGGCGTGATCTTGAACGTCGACAACATATACACATATCAAATTTAATTAATGGTACCATGAGTTTTGTTGCCTGATTATTTGAGTTTTATTCTTGTCTCGATGTCTCGTCGTGATATCTAAGATGACAGACGGAAAATGCGCAAATACACGTTTCACGTTTCATTAGCGCGCGAGGTTTGCTTTTCGCGCCAGAAGTCCGCTTTTTCCTGTTTTGGAGGCATTTATTTATGGAAAAGAAAAGAAAGGAAAGGAAAAGGTTAACAAGGACTACTATACTACCGTAGCTAGCAAGTGAAAAAGGAGGGGGGGGGGGGGGGGGGGGGGGGGGGGGGGACGGAAAGGCTGGCCAGACAACCGTGGCAGCAGCAAAGCGTTGAGGGGCGGGGGCGGGAAGGGTGGTCAACCTATCTGCCTGTGGGGACGGACCATGCTGCCACCTGGGTCCCACGTGCAGTGTTTGCGTGACCATGGCAACTGGCGAGTAGGACCAGATTGCCCCCCGGCCCGTTCCGTCGCGTTGAGTCCGCTCGATCAGGAAGCTTCACGAACGAGCTTCTTGGCTTATCCGTCCGCGCACGCAGCGTTCTCTCGTTGTGCTCAGTCAGTTCAAAACCAGGGGTGAATCCCGTGATTTGCTGCGGGTGACCTGACGGCGAAAACCGCTGGAGTATGGAAAACTCTACAGAGCCATCGTGTCGTCATCGTGGCGGCAGGCGGATACCGTGTGCTGTCGGCCAGGCCCAGCCAAAGACCAGGGGCCGGTTTAGATGCAAAATTTTTGGCAAAATGACACTGTAGTACTTTTCGTTATTATTTGGTAATTAGTGTCTAATTATGGTCTAATTAGACTTAAAAGATTCGTCTCGTTCATTTCATCTGAACTATGTAATTAGTTTTATTTTTTATCTATATTTAATACTTTATACATGTGTCAAAGATTCGATGTGACAGAAAATCTGAAAAATTTAGCAAAATTTTCTGGGAACAAAACGGGCTCCCGGACCGGGGCGGTGCCGTGGTGACGACATGGTTTCATTAAGACCAAGGCCCGCCGGACAAGGCGCTGGATGGCAGATCGACCTCGATGGCAGGGCTATGATGATTGTCAGCATCCGGCGTCTTGAGTACTACCAGCAGTCTAGTGGAAGAATGGTACGCAAATCTGGACGCCGCGTGTGGACTAGTACGACGCAACACATGTCTACCGCAATTGTAACACAGTTTGAAGCATGACAGAGTTGTTTAGGGCTCGTTTAGATTGCAAATTTTTGCAACTCTTGCTACTGTAGCACTTTAGTTTGTATTTGATAATTATTGTCTAATCGTAGACTAACTAGGCTTAAAAGATTTGTCTCGTGATTTACTACCAAATTGTGCAATTAGTTATTTTTTTACCAACATTTACTGTTTCATGTGTCCTAAGATTTGATGTAATGGAGAGAGTGAAAAAATTTAGAATCTAAACAGGGCCTTAGTTACGGACTACGGAGTGTTTCATTCTTTCAGAAGAGGATGCTTGTTGCACGTTTTCTTTGATCCTTTGCCTGTTTCTTAATTTCATATAAGAGGACCGTTTCGATTTACTGGGCCTGATGGTTTTCCACAAAGAAAGTAGCAGGCTTGAGCAAACCACTAAGGCCCTGTTCGGCAGGCTGTTTTTTTGGCTTATAAGCCGGCTGTGGCTGATTTGCTGTGAGAGAAAAACACTGTTCCACGGCTGATAACCGTGCTGATAAGCTCAGCCGAACAGGGGGTAAGTACTGGGCCGGATGGTGGTCTTACAAAGAACAAATGTTGAGAAACGTTAAGCAAACTCGAGCTTAGGTTTTGGGCCACTATAACACATATAGATTCAGTATCATCCCCCCAAAAAATGATGCTTCAGCTTGCCTCATCAGAAAGCAAAAATGAAGGGTTCAGTAGGATCCTGAGTATCAGACCAAGAGAAAAAGGAAATGAGATTTGCTTAAATCAATCCAGGATCTACTCTCTTTCTCGCAACCGTTGGTCTAAACATCACCATAGTCCATAGCACACAGCTATGATGCCAACAGCAAAATGCCTAATTTCGCTCAAAACGACGACCAGACCAACAGAACCACAGGGGGTTCCACACTCAGAGCAATCTCTGCCTTCGGCACCTGCAACTCTCATAGTCTTAGACGCGCCTAATCTAAAAACTAATTGAACTCTTAGTTTTTGTCATACAGCACAAGACGCCAACCACTGCAGCAGATTCTGCACGACAATCTACCACGCAGGATCCATTCGGATCAAGGCTGGCTGCTGGGCAGCTTGCTGAGAATTGAATGCTCCGGCTTGTGGTCACACTCAAAATCGAGGTGAACGAATGCTCGCTCGACTTCAGGGAGCTCCTCAATCTTGATTTGGAGAGATTCTCCGATGGCGTGCGCCTCCTTAAGTGGCAAGTCCTCTGGGAGCTCGATGTCAACCTGTGAGAGTCCCATAGACCATATGACATGAGCACGTTACAATCTAACAGTCGGCAGGTATGATTCTTGCCCAATTGCTAGATTCCTACACTACAACTACCACTTGCTATATATATTGAGATCATAAGAGAACCATGGCATCTTACTCCTATTTTACCATTCTAGATTAAGCACCACAGTATCACTGCAGGAACAGAAAAGTGAAGATACTTTACAAAACGATAATGGTTTTGTTTCCAGTAGTGCCAGAAGGAGACAACTGAAACCTGCTAGTTCCCAACAACGACATTAACCTTTCGAAATGACAAATTGAGTTGTTGAGACAACAATATTATCCAGTTCTAGCATCTAGGGATTTGAACAGATTAAGATAACACTATCACTTGGTTAGCCCCCAGCAAAGGACAAATGAAGGAATATAAAATATTAACCCCGTCCCAAATTGCAGGTCGTTTTAGTTTGGTCCCAAGTCAAACTTTCTAACTTCGATCAAGTTTGTATGGAAATATATTAACATCCAGTATTTTATGTGGATTTAATGAAATCAATTTGATGTCGTAGATGTTACTGCATTTTTATTATAAGCTTGGAGAAAGAAATTCTTTCCACTTAATCCGGGATGGAGAGAGTAAAATAAAGAAACACTAACCTCAACAAAGTAAAGCACCCCAAAGGTGTAAGCTCGAACTGTATCAACACGCTTAATTTGAGGATGGTGTCTGATAGCCAGATATGTCAACTTCTGAAGCATTTCCGGAGGAGCTGATTCACCTACGAGTGATACTGCATGGAGGATAACAATAATAAGACTGTCTGTCAGTCCTAGCCCACCTACCAGTGATACTGCACGGAGGATAACAATAATAAGACTGTCTCTCAGTCCTAGCCAATTTGTAACGTGCAAGTAATCTTGGTGCTACATGTGGCAACTACTCTGGCTGATAGTGCAAAGTGATTCCAGAGCAAGCATTTGACTCAAGTAATTTCTATCTGCAATGGTAACACCACTTCAAGGTTAAAAATCATCCATTTCTAGTAGGCTAGTATAAATAATAAGTCCATCCAACCTAGGAGGATGTGGGCATTTTTTCATTAAGAAGAGAAGTCCAGTCCATCCATCCAACCTGGGAGGAATTAGGTGTTTTTTCATTAAAAAGAGAAAATAGGCACCCAAATTCAAAGCGAGGACTTATACTTGGGTGGTTGGGTGCACAACCACACCTCTCACCTAACCACTTGAGGTAGGCTCACTTATCAAGAGTACGATTGGACGGATGTAATGAGTGCAGGTAATTCTCTTTCATAAAAAAATAAGTGCGGGTACGGTTGCATAAGCAAATGTTCAAACTGAACAAGTAACACAAACCTGCATTTTCCCACACCGTTCCAGACCAGTTTGAAATTGTGTACACTGCAAGGGCAATTGCACCAATTGGGTCAATCCACCAGTAGAATCTATCACCAAGGACAGCAGCAGCCAAACCCACGACATTTGTGACAACATCAAAATAGTGATCCTGTGGAAACCAAACCATCACAGATATTTGATAAACTATGTCCATTTTTAAGTAAAAAATATTCATGCCAAGTTGAGAAATGGAACAAGATATTAACCTTAGCATAAGCACGGACAATCTTGTTACCAGACGTTCGGCAGTAGAACCACAGAGCTAATTTCACTACTGTTGCAAACATCATGATTGAATATAGCCACAATAATTGCACTTGGTTCAGTTTGTCTGGAGCCTCATTCACTATCAGTTTTTCAACAGCTTGAATAAATACTTGGAAGCCTGCAGACGTGACACCAAATGAATGTAGAGGACTTTGGCAGGAAGATCGCACTCAATGGAGTATGGTTCTAACATGGCAGTATGCATGTCGCAAACAAGTAATCAAGAAACGAAGGGACTAGATTGCTTAACCATTTCCCGTTGGGAGAAAAAGCAAGCATACCTAAAGTGGCCATGACAGCAGCGAAGATGATAATGCCTACAGGCTGTACCCTCAGTTTGCCAATGGGGTACTTGTAGACATTGATGCTCTTCATTGACAGATGTGTGAACCAAAGGATACCACCAGCCATGAGATCAAGCAGTGAATCCAGTGTTGAGGCAGCTATAGCAATTGATCCACTTTTGATTGTAGCGTATACCTGAGGGGGAAAATAGCCTAATCATCCTAGAGGAGTTCATGAATAGGAATTGAAAAGTGGGGGGGGGGAGGAACCAACCTTCAACGCTAAGAGAATAATGTTTGCATAATTTGATATCTTCATGGAAAATTCACTCTGGATTCGCTCCGCAAGCTCCTCATCCTCGTTGATTTCATTGGATTCTTCTAGTGAGTCAACTTCCTCAAAGGACCTCAATGTGGCAAATTGTTTCTCATAGTACTCTCTCTCCCCTAAATATAGACCCAAAACACACCACTTTGTTAGGTTGTCGATAATAGAGAATTAAATAAAGATATATAAGGAGCTTTTAAATTTAAAAGAAAAGGCAGAAGCTCTATTGTTAATACATATGAAATAGTCTATCTCGGCCTCAAAAAATAATAGGACATGAAAGAGTAATGTTAATAATATGAGGCTAGAAAATTATGATGGAAATACAGCATACACCAAAGACTATTCCTTCTGTTCCAAAATAGTTAACATTGTCCAGATCGATAGCTAAAGTGTCAACTATTTTGGGATGGATGGAGTAAATTAAAAGAACTGTATTCAGACAATTAAGTTGGCATATACCAGAAAGGCTAGGATAAAAGAAATTTTCGGTTTTATTTAAAGAAACACCGAGTAAGGAAAACCTGAGGATTAAAACGTAGGACCAACAAAATTGCAAAATCAAAATTAGCCTTGTGTATCATTGCAACCTGCTTTTTCTATGAGCGCAGAATGCACTATTTCAATCAGGAGAAGAAAAAAAAATCCGCTATCCTGGGATATTCTGGAAAAGGGGACGCATAAGCACTAAGCGTCTAAGCCACACTAGGCAGATCCAAAACGTGGTAAATAGATACTGCAATTAGAAACAAACACCGTCTGGTACTGTACAATATCGATGTTCCCACCCTACACTTTTGTCTTGATGAATCTTGTGTTCCAACTACAATCAAAGATTCAAAAGTACAGAGATCAAAGCTGCGGAGTTAACCATATGCAGGCACAGACGCACAGTTAAAAAATCACTTAGGCCTTGTTCACTTCCCTATCCCAACCCAAAATATTTCATCTTCCACCCATCACATCAAATCTTTCGACGCATGCATGGAGCATTAAATGTAGGTAAAAAAGATAACTAATTGCATAGTTTGTCTGTAAATGTCGGGACGAATCTTTTAAGCCTAGTTAGTCCATGATTGGACAAATTTTACCAAATAACAACGAAATATGCTACAGTAATTTTTCACCTACTTTTCGCGAAATGGACACACCCTTAGAGTTTGTTTAGTTCCCAAAAAGCAAACCCAAAAAGTGCTACAGTACCTGTCACATCGAATCTTATGGCATATGCATGGAGTACTAAATATAGGCGAAAGAAAAAACTAATTACACAGTTTGGTTGTAAATCACGAGACAAATCTTTTGAGCCTAATTAGTCAATGATCAGACACAAATTACCAAATAAAACGAAAAGTGCTACAGTAGCCGAACCCAAACTTTTTCACCAACTAAACAAGCCCTTAGTTTCAGGCAGAGAAAGGTGCCAAGAGTTTCAGGCAGAGAAAGGTGCCAAGACACTGCGTGCTACGTGGTGTCTGTAAAACTCGTTTGCATGCCTGCTGCAGAACATAAGAAAGGAACAACGTTATCTTCAGGGATTTTAACACAAACACCATAGTCCATAGTTTCACAGTTGTTTGTAGAGAGAATCCAACAAAACACCTAGAAGGCCAGGAGAACGAAGTCACAAACACGCCGAAAAAGGTATTTCCTCAACCGCATATGTAGAGCATATAAGCTATTTTATTGTGATAGTAAAGTCACGAGCTGTTCAATCATAAAAGTAAGAAGGGAAATCCTAGGAACCCAAAAAAGTCTGCGGAGGATCAAGGATAAGTGTCCGGGTCATCCACAGAAGCATCGAATAATCTACGACAACTCCAGAATCTAGGATCAAAAGCGCATCAATCATATCACCAGGATACTCTGTAGATAAAAGAAGCCCGATAGTAACACCAGCTTTCTTGCACAATTACCAGATTACGAAACGCCTAGAGTCCAGGGACAGAGTGAACCAACCAACAACAAAGAAAAACAACCCGAGAATGCGGCGAGTGATTGGGATTCCGGGATGAACCTTCGAGGAGGCCCTTGGAGCGGGAGAAGTCGACGTGCGACGGGTGCTCGGGGTCGACGGCGTCGAGCACCTTCTTGGGCAGCCGGGAGACGAACTCCCCGCGCATGGACGCGACCGAGTTGCGCCGCCGCCCGGGCCCGGCCAGGAGCGGCGCCCGCGCGTCGTCATTCTCACCGCGACCGTTGGCGTCCATCTCTCGCGCGCCCCCCCTCCGCTCTGCTCCTCCCTCGGCCGCCCCCCTCCGATCGCCTCTCGTCTGGCCTAGATTACCGCTCGCGATTCGGTCGCGGTCAAGGTCGCGGTCGCGTCGTCTCCTCTCCCGTCTGCGGCGCCTTGCGCATGGACATGGAGGGCGGAAATGGCAAAGGCCGCCGTACCCGCGCGTTCTGCGCCGTGCGGTCGCGCCTGCCTGCCTATAAACGTGGGCCGCCGGCCGCGATCGATACGGGAGGCGTAACGCAAACGGGCACGGGCGAGGTCGGCGCACGGCTCCTGCACCGCGAGATCCGCGCGGTCGACGGCTCAGATCGTACTAGAGTATACTCGGATGATGATGTGCCGCAAATCCGCAATGAGTCTGCGTTTCAAAAGTTGTTAGCAGACTAGCCAGCAGGGCAAAGATATGGTAGGCTCCGGGGTGGCCAAGGCCCAAAGCCAAGGTACATCCGTACATGTAGATCTATATGGTTCTTTTGGTAAGAATTGAAACAGATGGAGATGGTGCATCGCTACATTCTGAATAAGCACAAACAATAATATCAATATGGTAGGCAGACTGGTCCACTAGTTTCTTTTCCTGTTTGTCATCAAGAGGGCAGGGAGCGTTCAGGCTAAGAAGCCCCAAGCTGACAGCTCTACAGACAGCAAACATGTGCCATCGGACATGTGCACTGTTCTCGCCTATGATTTTCAAGATGCGCACACTCTCCATGATCAGAGAGCCACACCCAAGAATTCATGTTCAGGACAGTTTCTTCTACGATGCAAAAACTCTTTGATGTGTACATATATTTCTCTGAAAAACACAAACTGTGCTTTCAAGATCAGGCTAGATCAGTATATTTATTTCTAGGGCGCTTGATGGTTTCTTTAGCCGAGTCCATTCTAAATCTAAGCAGGCAGTCCACATATGAGTTTTCTGCCTATGACGAAACGGTGTCACCTAGGGGAGGAAGTTCCCGACAACTGCAAGTCTGCAATGCACGTCCTTGCCGTCTGCTAGACGCCTTGTCCGGTCGACCCGGACCGAGAGTTTCCTGAACATTTCCACTGTCCTTGTCTGAAATTTGTCGAAATTGTTCGCCGCAGTTAAGTTGAAAATGTCTGAAACGATATTGTTCAGCACAATTATGTTGAAAATGTCTGAAATTTGACGATATTGTTCAGCACAGTTTATTTCATTTACTTCTCTGTTCGATTTATTTCTCTGAACTAGTTTATATAGAAGATATTAATATTTATGACATCAATAGTTACACCATGAAACTATTTCGTGATGAATTCAACAACGCTGGTCTAGTAATATAACTATTGGTGTACAAACTTGGTCAAATCTAAGATGACTTTGACTTAGTATAAAATTGGAATGCCATTTTTTTAGGGGTATGGAGGGAGTAGTATTTGACTATTTGCGTCTCGTTCATCAGAAGATCCGTGCGTCTAGTTTTGTCGTTTCCTTTTTATTTATAATGCATTGGTTATAAGGTCAATTTACACAAGGTTTCAACGTTGAGCTGCATTACCAAATGGCATCGTCTGGACTAGCAGGTGGCCATCATTTTTCTGACGAAAGTATTGTCAATCAACTCGCTCCAGATCGGAGTACTAAACCGGCCATTTGATATTGCTAAAGAAACAATTCAGTAGGTTTCGCATCAGTCTTTTGAGGCTTTGATTGCTTAATCCCGGTTATTACAGTTGGCTTCTGTAATCGCTGTTATTGCAGTTGACCTAATACGTTCAAAAAACATTTGCAGTTGACCTAACTCAGGGAAACCCTGAGTCATCTAATGGCCAGCTGCTGTTGTCAGAAACTTACTCTCGGACTGGCGTTTACTAGACCGGAGAGTCATCAGTGGAAAAAAAAACCTTAACAAATTAAGCAGATATTGTTTGCAGGTCGGTAGATCATTTAGCTTAAACTAGCAAAGATCATTTGTGATTTTGCTAGTTATGTGGCATCAAAGAAAAAATCAGGTATACTGAGATAATTTATTCGGGACCTACCCAATTGGTCAACTATTCTTCTTAACTAAGGCATTATGGCCATTTGGTCACCATTTGAGGTTCAAAGTACTCAGCACACCACATATCAATCCGTGAGGAGATTAATAACTGGGCACAATTGGCAAAAGTCAGACGACCATGTTTGCAACCATTCACATAGTCCAAATCAGAAAAGGCCATTTAGGTTTTTGCTAGTACCAATATATAATAAATGCAGCTTCAAAGAGAAGTTGAGGTATCATACTACAGAGAATAAATATTCAGGACTTGGCCAGCCACTGACCTGGGCATTTTTCTTGAGATTAATGTGCTCATATCATATGTAACCCATGGATGGACTTTTGCCTACGTAATTTCTTGCCTCGTTTCTACTGAACCGAAGTTGAGGTTACTGAGCAGAGCGGTGGGTAACCTACTATTCTACTAACCTCACATGCCTCCAATCAGGAATATATATGCTGCAAATGACTTGACATTCACATGATGCATCACGACAAGGAGAAGGAGAAATAAAAGAATAAATTTCACAACACCCACTAATGGACAATGGTTAATGTTCATAAACTTATAAACATTTTTATATAGTAGATTTCAGAAACCTACCACTATTTTAGGTTGGTTTCTCACAAACTTGAACTTTGTTGTTTTTTCCTCGTTCATGTCCATCCAGGCCCTATCATGTGACTGATGGTTCCATCAAAGTCGTAGTTTTCTGAGAAACTAATCCAAAGTAATGGTGCGTTTGTAAAATAAGCACCAAACATTATAGGTTGGTGACCTTTTGTGAAATTTACTCGAGAGAAAAATATCTGGACGTAGATGGGCCAGCAACCTATAATTTACTCAAGCTGCCAAGGTAAGGTTGCATTGCATCGATTGATTTTTGGCAATAAGCCAGCAGCCGCTGATTGCTTGCAAGAAAGTTCTCACGCTACCGAGTGAAAAAAGGCCAGGTAGTGGACTCCGCAACCTCAAGAATCGAATGGAGCACCGGAGTTGCCATCCTCTCGTCAGGGAGCTCTCGTGTCCTCTTCCACGCAGCTCGCTTGCTCGGGCCACTGGGGCTGCTGCAGATTCCCTTCGTCCTTGGAGCTCGCCGAGAAGAGGAGGAGGACAACCCAAACCGATGAGCGATGAGCCGATGATGCATCGCGCAGTGCACGGGCCCCTCGGTCATCAGATCTCGCCGCGACCCCCCCACGCGATGTGTTTGGTTCCCAACGTCGCTGTCTCCTCGGATGTTTAAGTATTAAATATAAACTAATTACGAAACTAAATTTATAAATTGAGACTACTTTGTGAGATGAATTTTTTAAACCTAATTAGCCCCTGATTTGATAATGTTATGTTACAGTAAACATATGCTAATAATGAATTAATTAGGCTTAATAAATTCGTCTCACGAATTACTAATAAATTCTATAATTTATTTTTTTATTAATATCCAAACAGTGACATCTCAATTTAGTCAGTCCGTCCCCGTACCTGGCCGTCTCGCGATTACGCCCGCAGAAATGGACGCTGGCCTGACCGCCTGAGATGATGAGCTGGGGACTTGATCACTTCCCCATCCCAACCTAAAATATTTTCTCTTACACCCATCACATCAAATCTTTCGACGTATGCATGGAGCATTAAATATAGGTAAAAAAGATAACTAATTGCATAGTTTGTCTGTAAATGTCGGGACGAATCTTTTGAGCCTAGTTAGTCCATGATTGGACAAATTTTGCCAAATAACAACGAAAGATATTACAGTAATTTTTCACCTACTTTTTACGAAGTAAACACACCCGAGACTGATGGGTGCAGTTTAAGAGGTAGTACAGTACTACGTGGTGGGAACCCAACAAACGCAGCTATTGCCGACTTGTAGCTGCGCATCAGCTATTGTTGCTGTTGCTGGTTGCTGCAGCTTGGCTCTCCGTGTTTTGTTCGGATGCTAAAAGTAAATCCTGAAAGCGACGCGTGACGCTGACCCACGCGACACGTCCAAAGTTTAGACACACATGTATGGACCATTAAATGTAGGTAAAAAAATAACTAATTACACAGTTTGTCTGTAAATGTCGAGACGAATCTTTTGAGCCTAGTTAGTCCATAATTAGATAAATTTTACCAAATAACAACAAAAAGTGCTACAGGAACTTTACACCAACTTTTACACCATCTAAACATTGTACCTCAGGTGGTGTGCTCTCGCCTCGCCTGCCTTGGATTCTGAGAAAACAGAGCAGCAGTAGAGCTTAGGCCACGTTTAGATTGTGAAAAAATTTTAACCCGATAAATAGTATCACTCTCGTCTTATTTGGCAAATATTGTCCAATCATGGATCAACTAGACTCAACAGATTCATCTCGTGATTTTCAACTAAACTGTGTAATTAGTTATTTTTTTATCTACATTTACTACTTCATGCATGGGTCTAAAGATTGATGTGATGGAGAGAGTGAAAAAATTTCAACTTTTGGAGTGCATCTAAACAAGGCCTTAGTAGCAACAGTTCACGTTGTGTTTTCACGTGCTCAGCGGTTTTTCTGCCTTTTTCTTTTACAACTGTATGAAATTGTCGCTGTGCACGTCGAGTCGTCGATCAACTCAAGTTTGGAGTGAAGTGTTCCTGTGGAGTGTGGACAGGAGGGTGTGGAGCTAATACATGCGATTGCGATGCGCGACACAATTGAATAATATCAGTACCCGGAAGTACTGATTCTGCACTGAATGTCTGAATATAACGTGCCTACGGAGTACATCCTCGATCCGTGCTTGCGGTTACATGGAGTATTCGTAATTTTGATCGAGTAGACAGGCTCATGCCATCATGTCCAGGATGGTCCCACCAAGGTATACGGTTAAAGAGAACACCAATCATCACGGACTGCAACTGCAGCACAGGGTCCATCGTCTCCTCTCGCTTCGAGGCTGTTTAGTCTGTAGCAGTTTCGTTGTTATTTGGTAAATATTGTCCAATCATAGTCTAATTAGGCTTAAAAGATTTGTCTCGTTCATTTCGTCTAAACTATGTAATTAGTTTTATTTTTTATCTATATTTAATGCTTCATACATGCGTTCAAAGATTTGATGTGACGGGGAATCTAAAAATTTTGGCAAAATTTTTAGCATCTAAACGGTGCCTTAGCATGTTCTGATTCCGGGGAATCTTTGATCAGCAGTCAGGAAAAGGATAAGAACAAAGCAGTGCGGCAGGTCTCTCTGCCTGTAATAATAACTACTCACTCCGTCCGAGAAAAAATATCGTTTTAGGTTTCTCAGACATCGTGTTCATCGTGTTTGATCGTTCGTCTTATTCAAAAATTTTGTGTAAATTATAAAATAAATAAATCATTATTGAAGTATCTCTAATGATAAAATAAGTCATAACAAAATAAATAATATTTATTAAATTTTTTTGAATAAAACGAACGGTCAAACACGATGTCTGAAAAAACCTAAAACGACACTTTTTCTGGGACGGAGGGAGCAGTCCTTTGGGGAAAGCAAGTTCCTTTCCTACTACCTACGGAAGGGGACAAGGCCCTTGTTGAGTTCCCAAATTCAACCCCAAATTTTACTATGCAAAAAGGAGATTCTCTATCACATCAAAATATCGGCAAATGCATGGAGTACTAAATGTAGATGAAATCAAAAACTAATTGCACAGTTTTGTTGTACTTTGCGAGATGAACATTTTGAGTCTAATTTATCAATGTTTGGACAATTTTTACCAAATAAAAACAAAAGTTGCTACAGTGCGACGTGACCGGTACTGTTCCAAGTTGGCCACGCCAACTTTAGAACTAAACGCGGCCAAGGTAGACTCTGGTGATGTGAAGTCTAAACTAGTACTACATACTAATATTGAAGAGTCCCCAAAAAGGTGATAAACACTTGAATCCTTTGCAGATTGATCAGTCAGTACATGCTGCATTACAACCACTGAAGATGAGATGTACACACAAGCGACGGATAACCAAGAACAGATCTTTGGAGGACATGTGCTGGAGATATGCTTGTGTATCATTATCATCTATCATGTACTGCTAGTACTAGGCACCCCCATCTGTGGCTGCAGCGGCCTTCACAAGAGGCTGCAGCGCCTTCACCACGATGGTCATGTTCGGCCGGAAATTGGACTCGTATTGCACACACAACGCCGCCACGGCCGCCATCTGAAACACAGAAATTAAAATTCTCTCAGGTTAATTTTTGACTGAGGATGTGAAGATCTCAAGGAGGATCGGTTAACACTTGGCAGCAGAGCGAGCGTGAACTTGTTACCTTTGCTACGGCTTTTGGGGGATAGTCGTCCCCTAGCTTCGGGTCCACGCATTGGCTGACCTTGTCCTCGCTCAACCTCGGCGTGGCCTTAGTTTTGTCAGGGAAATTCAGATATCAGTAAACTCTGCTTATGGATTTTTACTGGGCAGGAGTAGATAACAAAACTGCAGCAGGAACATTGAGCATGGCTCACACTCACCCAAGTCACCAGACTTTGCTGTCCCTTGGGCATGGTGTGGTCCACGGGCTTCCTGCCGGTTAGCAGCTCCAGCAGTATCACTCCAAAGCTATACACGTCGCTCTTGTGCGTCAACACTCCAGTCATCGCGTACCTTTAATTTGGAAAAGGATACCACCACATGTCAATAACAGCACTGTTAAATCCGTTTTGTTCTTGCTCTAGCAATCTGTTTCAAAACTGGAGTATCTATCCACTTGGATATATAGCTGACAGACAAGTCAATTACAGTTAGTAAGTGTTAGCAACAATAGTAGTTTTACCTTGTATGGTAACAAACCAACCGAGATATATGGATGCCGTGCATGCTAGGATAGAGAAAGATATGGTTGTTGTAACAATAGATAGAAACAGTACTGGCTATCCATGAATCACGGTTGGTTACTTGTAAGCCACGCAGAGGGCTGTTCTCTGCATATATTAACAAAGCTACGCGGCCTCGAGAGAGGTTGAACGCTTGCACAAACTTTCACATGGTAATCAGAGCCTTCCTCTGAGCTACGTCCAACAACTCAGTCGCCATGGCGACGCCATCCAACAACAGCCTCATCTCGCCCCTCGCCCATCCGGTGACTGAGCGCCTCACCAAGAACAACTACGCGCTATGGAAGCTGCAGGTTCTTCCTGCGATCCGTGGTGCTCAACTCGTCGGCATGATCGACGGCTCGTCCCCGGCTCCGGCCAAAGAGGTAGTAGGGAGTGATGGCAAGGGCAAAGTGCCCAACCCGGCGTATGGCGCCTGGCTGGCAGTCGACCAGCAAATCTTCACCTATCTCGTCGCGTCTCTGGGTAAGGATCTGATGAAACAGGTCTCCAGCTGTGAAACCGCAGCTAATCTATGGCGCACGCTTGAGGAGTTGTGCGCCTCCCAGACCAGGGTGCGTGCGGTCAACATTCGCATTGCACTCGCCACTACGAAGAAGGGGTCAATGACCATCGACGAGTACGTCACCAAGATGAAGGGTTACGCCGACGAGATGGCAGCGGCAGGCAAGCCTGTCGACGATGAAGAACTCGTCTCCTACATCTGTACCGGCCTTGACCTCGACTACAATCCGGTCATCTCCGCCGCGCTGGCACGTACCGAGCCGATCACCGTCACCGAGTTCACTGTCCAGCTCCAAGCTTTTGAGCAGCGCATGAACCTCTTCCACGGCAACAACGGCTCGGCTTCCTCAGGCTCCTCGGCAAACGCTGCTTCTCGCACACGTGGTGGTGGTCGCGGGCAGCGTGGCCGTGGTTCGCGTGGCCGCGGAGATCAGGGAGGACGAAGCCGTGGCACCTACAACAGCAACTCCGGCAAGCAGAAGGTCAAGTGCCAGATCTGCAAGAAAGTAGGCGTCCACACTGCTGCCGAGTGCTGGTACCGTTTTGACGAGGAATTCGTCGTGCCAGAAGAAAAGAGCGCGAACTCAGCAAACTATGGCAGCTATGGCGTGGACTCCAACTGGTACACCGACTCGGGTGCCTCCGACCACGTCACGAGCGAACTGGACAAGCTTCACATCCATGACCGTTATCACGGCAATGAGCAGATTCGCACAGCGGACGGGTCAGGTATGGACATTGCAAACATTGGCCATGTTATTTGTCGCACTCCTGGTAGAAATTTACATCTTAAGAATGTTCTTCATGTTCCTAGTGCCGCAAAGAATCTTGTCTCAGTTCATAGATTAGCTACTGATAATGATGCATATCTTGAATTTCATCCAAATCTTTTCTTTATTAAGGACCGAGCAACGAAGCAAACTCTTCTGCAAGGAACATGTAAGGGAGGTCTCTATCCTTTGCCAGCTGCGGCCTTCAAGAATAAACACGTCCTCAGTGTGTCGAGTGGCGCCCAACCATCCTTGGAGAGGTGGCACCATCGCCTAGGTCATCCGTCCTTTAGCATTGTTCAGCAAGTAGTCAATAAACACAAACTACCATGCTCCTCGCAGCCTAGAATTGGTTCTGTTTGTGACTCATGTCAAATGGCCAAGAGCCATCAGTTGCCTTATCAAAGGTCCTCGAGTCAGTCTAAATTTCCTTTAGAACTTATTTTCTCAGATGTTTGGGGCCCAGCTTGTGATTCTTTTGGACGTTATCAATACTATGTGAGCTTCATAGATGATCATAGTAAATTCACATGGATTTATCTTCTGAAACACAAGTCAGATGTGTTCCAGCGCTTTCGTGAGTTTCAAAGCCTTGTTGAGAGACAATTCGATAGGAAAATCCTAGCCGTCCAATCCGATTGGGGAGGAGAGTATGAAAGCTTAAACTCCTTCTTCCGTCAACTTGGCATCTCACATCATGTGTCCTGCCCACACACGCACCAACAAAACGGTTCCGCGGAACACAAGCATAGGCATATTGTTGAAGTTGGGCTCTCTTTACTCGCCCAAGCTTCTATGCCTCTAAAATATTGGGATCAAGCTTTCCTCGCCGCCACCTATCTTATAAATAGATTGCCAAGCAGGGTGATCAACAATTCCACCCCTCTTGAGCGCCTCCTTAATCAGGAGACCGATTACAGTTCTCTTAGAACCTTTGGCTGCGCTTGTTGGCCTAATCTTAGGCCATACAACCAGCACAAATTGGCGTTCCGTTCCAAACAATGCGCCTTTCTTGGGTACAGCAACATGCATAAGGGGTTCAAGTGTCTCGACATCAATACAGGACGCATCTATATATCACGTGATGTAGTTTTTGACGAACATATTTTTCCCTTTGCTCAATTGCATCAAAATGCTGGCACTAGATTCACCACAGAATCCCTCTTGCTGCCTTCTAGTGCTCCTAGCTTCCAGGGTGCACAAGTGCATGACAATGATTTGCATACTCCAGATACTAATCCCGCTAACCGTGTCCAAGAAATCCAGGAAGAAAATCCATTACCTTTTGGTGCAGAATCAGCAGGAAACGGTGATTTTACGCCGTGTATACCGCCTAGCGCGTCTCCCGGAGATGATTTGCCAACCAACGCCGACAACGGGGGTCGGCGATGCACGACGACAGGCGTGTCGAACACGCCAGGAGCGTACGACAGGGCGCCATGCGGACTGTCTCCCGAACCGCGGATCGCCGAACCGCGTGGGGCAGATGGCATTGGATCTTCTGCGCCCACGGACGCCGAGCCAGCCACCACAGCTCCCGCACCCGGATCTGGTGCAGCAGGCGCTTCCCTCGACGACGATTCACCCCGATTGCCTGTGCCATCGCCGCCTGCTGCCCACCATCCGCGACCTCACACCAGACTCCAATCCGGCATTCGCAAGCCCAAACAATTCACCGATGGGACTATCAAGTACGGTCTCCTTGCTGCTAATGGTGAGCCGAATACTCTTGATGAAGCACTCACTAATACAAATTGGAAGCATGCCATGGATGTGGAATTCTCAGCCTTGCAGAAGAACCAAACCTGGCGGCTTGTCCCATCTGTCCCAGGGAGGAATGTCATCGACTGTAAGTGGGTGTACAAAATTAAAAGATGCGCAGATGGCACAATCGACAGGTATAAAGCCCGGCTAGTGGCCAAAGGTTTCAAACAGCGATATGGTATTGACTACGAGGACACATTCAGTCCTGTGGTCAAGGCAGCAACTATCAGACTGGTTCTCTCCATTGCAGTGTCGCAAGGGTGGAGCCTACGTCAGTTGGATGTGCAGAACGCGTTTCTCCATGGTGTTCTAGAGGAAGAAGTTTACATGTGACAGCCTCCTGGGTATCAAGATAAAAGGTTCCCTGATTACGTTTGCAAGCTTGACAAAGCTCTTTATGGCCTGAAACAGGCGCCCAGAGCCTGGTATCACAGGTTAAGTGCAAAATTGCAAGAGTTAGGGTTTAAACCATCCAAGGGCGATACCTCTCTCTTTTACTTCCGCAATAATGACTTGGACATGTTTATTCTCATCTATGTTGATGATATTATTGTTGCCAGTTCGTCAGCAGAAGGTACCAAGGGGTTACTTTGTGCTCTCCAGTCCGACTTTGCCCTCAAGGATTTGGGTGATCTACATTATTTTCTCGGTATTGAAGTAAATAAAATCAATAATGGGCTGGTGATGACTCAGTCAAAGTACAGCAAGGATGTTTTGAGAAGAACAGGGATGCTAAACTGCAAGCCGTGTCATACTCCCATGGCAACCTCGGAAAAACTATCAGCCTATGAAGGTACGCCACTGGGTCCTGAAGATTCTACTCGGTTCAGAAGTGTTGTAGGAGCACTCCAGTACTTGACACTTACACGACCAGACATTTCTTTTGCTGTAAACAAAGTATGCCAGTTTCTTCATAAACCTACAACAATACATTGGAAGGCAGTAAAAAGGATACTACGGTATATTTAGCACACCTTGGGACTGGGACTCAGGATTACCAAATCTATGTCTACACTAGTCAGTGGTTTCTCGGACGCAGATTGGGCAGGCTGTGTGGATGACCGACGCTCCACTGGTGGTTTTGCCATATTTCTTGGTGGTAATCTTGTGTCATGGAGTGCACGCAAGCAGCCCACAGTGTCAAGATCGAGCACTGAAGCAGAGTACAAGGCGATGGCAAATGCAACAGCAGAAGTAATCTGGATTCAGTCACTACTGCGAGAACTTGGCATCAAATCTCCATCAGCTGCAACACTATGGTGTGACAATCTTGGTGCGACGTATCTGTCGGCAAATCCGGTGTTTCATACAAGGACCAAACATATCGAAATCGACTATCATTTTGTTCGAGAAAGAGTAGCACAAGGACTATTGCGGATTCGGTTCATTGGAACAGGAGACCAAGTCGCTGATGGATTAACCAAGCCACTGAATGTCTATAAAATGGAGAAGCTAAAACGCAATCTCAAACTTGGATCAGCAGGTTGAGATTGAGGGAGGATGTTAGCAACAATAGTAGTTTTACCTTGTATGGTAACAAACCAACCGAGATATATGGATGCCGTGCATGCTAGGATAGAGAAAGATATGGTTGTTGTAACAATAGATAGAAACAGTACTGGCTATCCATGAATCACGGTTGGTTACTTGTAAGCCACGCAGAGGGCTGTTCTCTGCATATATTAACAGAGCTACGCGGCCTCGAGAGAGGTTGAACGCTTGCACAAACTTTCACAGTAAGTACTCCTAACTCCTGGAGATTAAAGCTTACTCGGGAGCGTGGTAGCCGAAGGTGCCAAGGACGCGCGTGGAGTGCAGGCGCGCGGCGCCGTCGGGCGGCTGGCTGGTGAGGTTGAAGTCGGCGAGCTTGGAGTCGTGGCCGTCGAAGAGGAGGACGTTGCTGGAGCGCACGTCCCGGTGCACGATGGACGGCTGCACCTTCTCGTGCAGGTACTCGAGGCCCCTCGCCGCGCCGTAGGCGATCTTCACCCGCTGCGCCCATCTCAGCGCCGGGCCCGGCGTCGCGTCCTTCACGCCCTTCTTGCCTGCGCGCGCGCGGTGGGTTCAGCGATCCTCGCATTCTTTTCACGTCAGGTTTTTCAGCGTGCCAGACTGACGACAGATCACATGCCATGGCATTTGCGAATCCTGATAAAAGTGTACTACCGTGCAGCGTGTCGTGCAGCGAGCCGTGTGTGGCGAACTGGTAGACGAGGATCCTGTGGCTGTCGTCCAGGTAGTAGCCAATCAGCTGCAGGAAGTACTCGTTCTTCAGCCTCGAGACCATCGACAGCTGCAACAGAAAACCACACCGGTTGGTTTACCATTCTTTTCTTTCAGTAAAAGGTATGATCTGTCTGATGGTGCGCCATATATATGTTGGATTCAGTTGTGGTACGGTGGTGTGATGACCTGAGAGCAGAGAAGTCTGCCAGACAGTCGCTGGACACGCTAGGATCGAGCTTCTTGATGGCGACGGGCTCCCCGGAGGTCAGCATGGCGCGGTAGATTTTGCCGTAGGAGCCTTCCCCGATCAGGGCATTCGGCCCGAAGTTTCCCGTGATGTTGTTCAGCTCGCCCATGGAAATCGCCGGCACATCGATGGGGAGGACCTTTGGCGGCCCACTACTCCTGGGCGCATTAGGCCCTCTTGGTTTGCCGCGGCCTGGCGTCGTAGCAAACTGGCACATGAGGAACTTTTTTTTTTTGTACGTTCACAATGCAGTTGTCATCATCGTCACGTTTCTGCCCGTCTTTTTTTTTAGCCCTTTTTCGAAAGATTCTCTCAAATATGCCTCTCGCGGAAAGATTTCAAAAAAATGGACCCTTCTCTTGGCGCCATAGTCGTCGGTGCCAAGCTATAATGGCATGGCGCCAGGATACCTGGCGCCAAGACCCTGCCGACGTGGCGGACGTGGCGTTGACGTGGCAGTGCATTGCGCCATGGATCTTGGCGCCAATGATATTGGCGCCATGGATCTTGGCGCCAAGATCCATGGCGCCAAGAGCCTGTTTTAGCCAGCCCCCTCTTCCTCCCCGAGTCATTCTCGTTTTCTTACTCATTCTCTTCGGGTTTTTTCTTTGGACACTTCGGCCAACTTCTTCAATCGACCTATTGGACTGTGAAAAGTTGGATTTTATCCGTCGATCTTCGAGAGCTAGGTATCTTGTCACCCTTCCTTATTTATTTCGAATCGATTTGGTAAAATGAAGTCATATTCTTAACCTATGAACTTCACATTTTTAAATTCGTATGTATTGTACAACCGTAGGATGTCTAGGTGTGGAAAAGCTAGAAAACAAAGGTATACGTAGATTTTTTTTTATCATATAATAAACCCTTAGTTTTAAGGTTTATTGTTATTTGTTTTGTTATATTAGAACGGAATTTGTTGAATTGTAGCTATGGACGGATGACCGAAAGTCCGTACGTCCCAAAGCCGCTCCCTAGCGATGTGCCAATACCCATGTGCTTTTGTGGCGATCCTTGCAAGGTAGATATTTCCGAAGATGAGGCAACATATAAGCAGAGATATTGGATGTGTTCTAATTTTGCATGGGAACCTACAGAGCGTCAGCGCCGCAGTACATTTATTGTGAGAAACTACTTTTGTTTATTAATTAATTTGTGTCATATGAAGTTTTGCGTAATGATTGGATTTGAAACAATTGCATTTGCTGCAGACCCCTCCACCGCTATATGATTTTGAGCAGTGGATCGACAAGGCCTGAAGGAGTGGGATGCAGAGCGCCTGTAGATATTAGAGAAGAGACGCAGAGAGTAGGCAGCAGCAAAGGAGCACAAGGAAGAGGAGAAAAGGAGGCGTGTTGCTGCGTGTAGGGAGGAGAGGGAGAGGAAGCTTGAGTGCGTGCGCCGAGCGAAGGCAGCGATGGAGGAGAATCCCGATGCCCAGAACAAGGGAAAGTGGCCTCGTTGTACTCAGTAGTATGCTAGTTGTATGGTTTAATTATAAACAATATGGTCGATGTAGTTTGCAAGGTGTTTAATCTAATGTATTTTAGGTAAATCATGTATCTAGGGCATGTTCTGTGTTATTTATTTCGTCGTCATATACTTCATATGCACTTTAAGTTTTTGGACCTTGCATAGTGTTGTCATATATCAGGTTTAATATTACTGAGTTACTGAAACTAGTTCTCGAGGTGCACATAAAACATAAGGAAGTACTGGATTTCACAATTCAACACGCATAACATAGGACATGGCATGTCAGAACTTGTACCAAACAAGGGCACATATGTCCTGGACTAAACCTAACATGCCTTAGGTAATTAGAGCGAACAACAAGTACATTACATGGCATGTGCACACGATAGATTTATTCTATCTAGTAGTACGGCCACATAGCAAACTGTGTAGCCCCTTCTCCACAGTACCCTCCCATTGTTGATGGTGGAGGTGGCGGGGGTGGCGGCGGAGACCCGTTGTTCTTGTGGTTAGGGCAGGTGTAATATGGATCATGGCATGGTCCGTCCTGTGAAACGGCACCACTACTGGTATCGTCTACTTCGTCGTCCTTGTAACCGTTGCTAACTTCACTTTCTAGTTCGAAGATACGGTCTTGCAAGTAGTAGATGTACTGTGCGTGCAGATAGATTGGTCTAGGATCGACCCATCTAGTGAAGCCACAACTTTCTTTGGACTCTGAACACTGCATTTCAAAGATTTCAGTGAACTTGCAGTTAGTATCGCCTATGAGATGCAAAATAATGGAGAAAAAATTTGAGTAATAAATTTTAAAACCAGTTACCTCTGCTCGCGGACATTTGAAGAATCGGCGACCTCTATTCAAACCCTCCACGAACATCTGCACTAAGCAGTCCTCACCATGCCTACATTTTGGCCAATCTTCTTTCCGGTTATCATATCCTCGGAGTGGACACTCTTTGGTGAAATCTCTCTTGGTCTCGATAGGAAAATGATACACTGGCTCATCAAAGTCTTCCGGACCCAGAGACCCCTCCCACACAATGGGAGTACCCTTACTCCCCCCGTTTCCTTCCCTCTAGATGACCCTCCAGACATTACTACTTATAGATAACCAACTTCTGGTTTCAAGTGACTAGCATTGTATGGAGGAAGGTGTATATATAGCTAGCAATGGAGTGGAGAGCCGTTGTATTGTGGCTTTAATGCTCCTGAAAAGCCTAGATGCCATCCCTAAAAAGCCTATTTGAATTACTAAAAAGCCTATTTGAAAACTCATCTGTAAAGGTTAGATTCCTTGATCAATCAATTCATCTGTAAAAGAGGATGTACGATAGGATAGTGACATGATAAAACACTGAAAAGGCTACATGCTATCGGTGTACTGCACGACTTGACATGTTGCAGAAAATTTTGACAGAGTTTTCCCTGTTTTTGATTCAATCCAAACACAGATATCACATAAACATATGTCATCAACAATTACATATGACATTCACCTTAAACAAATATATGACCATCCTCAAAGTGTTTAAAGTGCATATGCCATAAACTCCATAGTAGTTCATACAATATATAATAATAGGATATAACAGTCCATAATAATAGTCCATACAGTCCACAAGTCGGCTACAGTCCCTCACTGTCTCCTAGACCTACCATTGCTCTTGTGTCCAAGAGCGTGGGTGCCTGGAGTGTAAGGGTCAGGTGGTCAACGTCGCCTGGTACCGACCGGCTGCGTAGGCTGAGTCCAGGGAGCATCGTCTAGCTGAGACGGTCCAATCTCCTCGTGCCCCTGGTCCTCATCCTCGTGGTCGTCATCGTCGTCCTCGTCGTCATCCTCCTCGGTGCAAATGCCTCGTGACTCGTAGGTGGGTGGCTAGACGAACCTACGCCACCTCTGGGTGCAGAAGGCATGTGCACGTCCTGCGTCGTGCCTGTCCTACAACCACAGCACGCAGCGGTACGGCGTAGCCGACGTGCCAGTCTCTGGTGCACAAAATCATGTCAACTCAATGTATTGAACGTATTAGTACTCTAATATTTGTATATTTATAGATACTTACGTCAAGGAAGTTACGTGTGTCGTCGTCCCTCACCCTTGGATGAAAGCGTTCTATTTCTTGGACCGACATCCTGAGGGAGTTGCCCTACAACAAAGTTTTAGGTTGTAATTCATTGTTACGTAAATCGATATATAAAAGTAGAGCAAATGACATACCACTCTGTCCAAGATCGGTCCTGCTTCCACCTAGCGACCTACCCGAGTAGAGTGGTCGTACGTCGTGTCCTCATCCTCTGACGACTCAATGTCAGCGTAGTCATCGTGTGTCCACTGTAGCTTAAGCCTCGGACAAGTCGCTTGGTGGTACCAAGCTTGGTACCGCCTGTAGTCTATGTTCGTGTGCGCCTCGTTGTTGTCGTCCATGTTCTCGTCGAACATCTCCCACACTTCGATGTAGTCTCGGTGGTGATGGACCCAATCAAAGATTTTCCTGTTTTTCTTGCGATCGAGCCTGCAAAACATGTACAGAAGTTAGTCAACATCGTGTGGCTATAGCATGCATGTATGGCAAAGTTAAAAATTTCGGCAGAGTTTCCTTTATATGTCGAAGCAAACCACACATATATGCATTCTATAGACATACAAACATACCAACAATTATTTCATCCATCTTATTCGACATATATCATGTGGTATGGGTAAGTGCAACTTCAGGAAAAAAGGTCCGATTACAAAGAAGAGAACACTTACTTGTGCAAGTCAACACCGGTCGACACTGGAGATGGTGGACAACGCTGCCTTGCTCCAAACTGGCATGCAACTCGATGTGGAAGGTGGTACTCGACAACATAGAAGCAGATAAGAGGGCACCTCACCCTGTAGAGCTCGCTGTCGCTGTCACACACGTTGCTCACCACAAAAGGAAGTGCGGCCTCGTCTGCGTACGACTCCCAAGTCGCCTGCAACGTGTCTAAACAAGAAGTTAGATAGCTTAATAAATAATTTCTTTCGAACCAACATGTATAATAATTTGTACTTACACTAAAGTACATACTAAGTACTACTAACTACTAAGTATTCATAACTAATAACTACTACTAACTGCACAGTACTACTAACTAACTGACTGACTAACTAACTACTAACTAAATAACTAACGAACTAACTAACTAATTAACTAACTATTGTTAAGTAAGAACAAAAAAATATTTTACCTTATAGGAGAAGCGGAGATGCGGCGGAGGACGGCGGCGGAGGGTGGCCAGGCGGGAGGCCTCGCCGGCCGGGGGTGCGCGGGCGGGCTGGGCGGTCGGCGGCGGCGGCGGCGCGCGGCCGGGCGGGGGCGCGCGGGTGCGCGGTCGGGCCGGGAGGCCGATGGCGAGGGCGATCGGGGGCGACGGTGGCGGGCGCGCGGCCGGGCAGGGGCGGGGGCGGTCGGGCGCGGGCGACGGCGGCGGGCGCGTGGCCGGGCCAGGCGCGACCGGTCGGGGGCGGGGCGGCCGGGCCGGGCGCGGGCGACGGCGGCGGGCGCGAGCGACGGCGGCGGGCGCGCGGCCGGGCCGGGCGCGACCGGCCGGGGCGGGGGCGGCCGGGACGGGCGCGAGCGACGGCGGCGGGCGCGCAGCCGGGCGGGCGCGATCGGCCGGGGGCGGGGGCGGCCGGCCGAGCGCGGGCGACGGCGGCGGGCGCGCGGCCGGGCCGGGCGGTGGCGGCGCTGGCGGCCGGCCGGCCGGGCGCGGGCGGTGGCGGCCGGGGTGGGGCGGCGGCGGCGTACGGGCGGGCGGGCGTGGCGCCGGAGAAGGAAGAGAGAAAGAAGAAAGAGGAAGAAGAAAGAAGACGCGAATGTTTTTACAGACTGTTTGGCGCCAGGATCCATGGCGCCATGCGCTGCCACGTCAACGCCACGTCCGCCACGTCGGCAGGATCTTGGCGCCAAGGATCCTGGCGCCATGCCGTTATAGCTTGGCGCCAACGACTATTGCGCCAAGAGAAGGGTCCATTTTTTAAAATCTTTTCGCGAGGAGCATATTTGAGAGAATCTTTCGAAAAAAGGGCTAAAAAAAAAAAAGACGGCGTTTCTGCTAACAAGAACCCATGAAACCTGATGAGGAATTCAATTTACCTGCGTTGTGTTGCGACGTACTCCTAGGTGCTGCTGGGTGACGGCTTGCAGGTGCGGGGTACGTATCCTCCTCCGCGCCACCGCAGCAGATCATCTTGTTGGCCGGCTTCCCTTGCACCACCGTGGAGATATGCAGTTTGGCGGCCGATCCAGTGGATCGGATCGGCCGGGGTACCTTCTGATGAACAGATGCTGTAAAATCGGAAAGTTACACGACCAATGCTTGCTTCCATTGATCATATACACATTGGCAATGTCAACTTCTCTTTGATGAATGCCTTCAACCTCGCCATTGATCAGCTCGGCGTCCTAGAAATCCCTCTGCTTGGCCGTAGCTTCACCTGGTCTAACCATCAGCCCACTCCTGTCCTCGCCCGGCTGGATAGGGCTTCTGTCAATCTCTGCCACTCACTCTCCTTCCCCAACACCGCCCTATATCCTCAACCGAAGCCCACCTCTGACCACGTTCCCATCCTACTCTCCATATCGTCCTCCATCCCTTCCTCTAACCTGTTCAGATTCAAAAACTCCTGGCTCCACAACCAAACTTTCCTCCCCTCTGTTCTCCCAGCGTGGCACGATGCGGCGTTCTGTTCTGACTCGGCAGGTAAGCTGGAAGCATGCCTCAAGGTGACTAGAGCTTCCTCCCCTCTGTTCTCCCAGCGTGGCACGATGCGGCGTTCTGTTCTGACTCGGCAGGTAAGCTGGAAGCATGCCTCAAGGTGACTAGAGCTGCATCCAAAGCGTGGTCTCGGCGTAAAAGCCCCCCCCCCCCCCCCCCCCCAACTTATCCCAAATTGCAAATTTATTATAGAGCTAATTGACTTCTATGAAGAACACTGTGCCCTCTCCGGTGATGAGTTTCAGGTCCGCAAGCATTGCCAGATCAGCCTGGCGCAGGCAATCAAGGAGCGTGCAGCCTACTGGAAACAAAGAAGCAAGTTCAGAGCCATCAAAGAAGCTGATGCGAACACTGCCTTCCACCATGCACATGCTACGGTCAGACTGAGGAGCAACAAAATCAGATTGATTCAGTGTGATGGTCAGCAGCTCACAAACCATGATGCAAAGCTCGCTGCTCTCAGTGCTTTCTTCTCCGGCATTATTGGTGAGCCGGGTCAGTCGACATGGAGCTTTGATGTATCATGCCTATTCAGCGGCTCCGGGAGTCCATCAGATACACTCACAGCGCCTTTTACCGAGGAAGAAGTCAAGTCTGCACTACGGTCCATGAATCGCAATAGTGCTCCGGGCCCTGACGGATTCGGCCCTGCTTTCTTTCTGGCTGCCTGGAACACCGTGAAAACGCAGATCATGGCTTTCTTACACAACTTCCATTCTGATGATGTACAGCTTGAACGAATCAACAGGTCATATATGGTCTTGATACCGAAAAAGCCAGGTGCCACTGCGGTTGATGCCTTTCGGCCCATCTGCCTCCAAAATTGCACTATCAAGATCTTGGCTAAAACGCTAACTGTCAGACTGCAGAAGGAAATTGTAAACTTGATTGATCATCATCAGACTGGCTTTCTGCAGGGAAGATCAATCTCTGAATCCTTCGTCTTCGCTGCAGAGATGGTGCAAGCCTGTAACAAGAGAAAGCTCCCAACCATTGTTCTGAAGCTTGACTTTGCCAAAGCATTCGACCCAGTGAACTGGACTGCCTTAGATCACATTCTGTCGGCCAGGGGGTTCAGTGACACCTGGCGCATTTGGATGATGAAGATCTTGGAATCCTCAAAGTCAGCGATACTCCTCAATGGTGCTCCGGGGCCGTGGATTAAGTGCAAACGGGGACTGCGGCAAGGCGACCCACTATCACCATATTTATTCCTTCTCGTTGCCGACACCTTGCAACAATTGATCAGATCTCATGCTGCTGAAATCAGACACCCGATAGTTGCAGGAACTGGCTGCCTCACCCTACAGTATGCGGACGACACCATGATTGTGCTCAAAGGAGATCTGAATGATGTGGCAAAACTGAAAGAGGTTCTGAATGCTTTCTCGGCTGCAACGGGGCTATGCATCAATTATTACAAGAGCTCAATAGTGCCTTTACACATGGAGCCGGATATCATTCAACAGTGTGTAGCTTCTCTAGGGTGCAGATTAGAATCCTTCCTGCAAAACTACCTGGGGCTACCACTTTTAGCTTCCAAGCTGCCGGCGTCTGCATTCAGCACTTACATTGAGCGCACAGACTACTATCTGTCAACTTGGCAAGCTTCACTGCTCAACAACATGGGAAGAGTGGTTCTGATTAACTCGGTCCTGAACAGCCAACTGGTATATGTAATGTCATCTCTTAGTGTACCTCCAACCACGATACAACAGATTGACAAAAGACGAAGAGCCTTCTTGTGGGCGGGAGAACCACAGACCTCTGCGGCTAAATGCCTCGTGGCTTGGGAAAATGCTGCACCTCCAAAGAACTGGGTGGTCTGGGCATCAAAGACTTCGGCGTTCAAAATGTTTGCCTGCTTCTCAAGCTCATCCATCGGCTGCACTCTTCTGAAGGTTCTGCTTGGGGCTCCTGGGTGAGACAGCAAGTCAACCTCGCAACCCTCACCACCGGGATATGCTACGTTCAATACTGCATCTATATCAAGCTCTGACAACAGTTGACATTTGCGATGGCACGGCTACGTCCTTCTGGAATGACGTCTGGTATCTTGATGAAGCACTTGCTGAACGCTTCCCAGCCATCTTCAGTCACTACAAACTCCGCGAGGCCTCTGTCTCGGAAATGGTACATAATGGCCTCCATGGTGCCTTCGTACCCAGACTCTCCAACCAGGCAACCTTGGAGCTGCAACAAGTCCAGGCCATCGTGGCCCAAACATCTCTCTCCGCTGGATTTGACAAGAGGCGCTCACAATTCGACTGTGGCAACGGCAAGCTGGACTCATCGTCCATCTACAAGCTATTGAAATCACGACAGCAGCCTACCGACCTGGCTTACAGCTTCATCTGGAAGAGCTCTGCACCACCCAGGGTGCAGTTCTTTGTGTGGCTTCTCTCCAAGGGAAGAATTCAATGCCGTGCGAACCTGTTCGTCAAAAAGGTTGTCAACAACCCTGCATGTGAGATATGTGGTACACCAGAAGAGACAGCTGATCATATAATTTTCCTCTGCCCGTTTGCCAAGTCCTTCTGGAACGAAATCGGCATTCAAGTTGACGAAAACCTATCTACCAGGGATCTTCAGAGCCTGCCAGCTCCCCCAACCGTGCCGACGACACAGCTCAGCACCTTCATAGCCCTCTGCGCCTGGCAACTGTGGAAAAGACGGAATGCCTTCATCTTAAGAAATGAAACTCAATCTCTAAGACAGGTTCTTCAGGCCTGCCGCCTGGACGCAGAAGCCTGGCGACCAAGGATCACGAAAAGGCAAAGGCATGTGGCAGAATCCTGATGCAACCTCCTGAACGGCATCATCACCAGAATTTCGTAGTTAATGTAAAGCTGCATTTGTAAATGTCTCCGTTTTCCCTTTCTATATAGCCTATAATACACAGGAAGAGACAAAATCCATACAAATCAATAAAATCAGGTGGGGAATCCCCCCCACCCCTTGAATGCTCAAAAAAAAATTGATCATATACACATACCAAAAGAAAAAAAGAATCAATCTATTGCCCTATCAAAGCCAGGAATCAGACGCGAAACTGCCTGAACATTAAAATCAGAGCAAGCAGAAAAAGAGACTGCAAGGCATCTGCCAACAAAGATTTCGATGGGATGCAATGAGAGAGCAGGGAGAAGAGGAACCAGACTAAGGCGAGGCACACGTACGATTCAAGGCAGAGGTGCCGCCGCTCCCCCCTCGCCGACGAGGTGGAAGGCGCGTGGCGACCGGACGACCGAGGGGACGGCCGTCGCGTCGCGGTGAGGAGGGGGAGGCAGATGGCAGGAGACGGGGAGGCTAATAAGAGCAAGCATGGCGCTCCCATCACCAGCTGACCGACGCGTTTCTCGGGAAAACATAAGGTGCGCCATGGCACCTGCCGCTTAACCCAAATTCGGAAGCATTATATACGAAAGAAAACACAAAACAGAGATGCGGAGATCGCATCGAGGCGTGCTGCAGCTGGAGTCGTTCGCGCCATTTCAGCAGTACTCGGCAAGCATGTGGATGTCTACCTGCGAGCATTGCGCCAAGCATCTCCAATGTCTTTGCTACTTGACTTCTTCCCAAAAAAAGATATAACAGTAAAAAGTATAATAATCTCTATCCTGTCAAAACAAACACAAAAAGTCTTTGCCTGGCTAATTCTGAAGGACAGGCTGAGTACAAGGGAACTTCCGAGGAGGAATGTTCTCTGCTCTCAGTCAACCGAAGAATCACTATTTCATCTATTGATAGGCTGTCCCTTTGCATCAGCCTGCTGCAACTGGCTAGGCTTACAGATACTTCAGCAATGGGATCTCTGCCAGTGCCTGGAAAGCTTCAGAAGGCAACTGCACGTTCCATTCTTTATGGAAATCATCATCCGGATGAGTAGGGCAATTTGGCAAGCGAGGAATGGTCTAATCTTCAGCAATAAACCTCCTTCCTTCCACGAAGCAAAAAGAACCTTCAAGTCTGAATTTGTGCTGTTGCTGTATCGCGCAAAAAGAAGCTTACTTTCCTAATTGAATTATGGTTAAACAACCTAATTGAATTATGGTTAAACAATCTTGTTTAATCTCCCTGGCTTGGCTCATTTTTCATTTCTTTTTTTGTCTCTTGAACTATTCTCCTCTGCTCCCCCAAGCTGTACTTCTGTGTCTTTTCTATGTTCAATAAATTACCAGTAGGGACACGCCCCTCCTGTCCAACGTCAAAAATAATAATAATCCCTATCTGTCTTTCTTCTCGCCTTGCTATGATGCTATCTATTTATGTAAGCCCCCCCGTTTGTCACTTCTGTTTCCCGGATAGCAAGCCAAAGCATCGGCGGTAGCTGCTTCCTACTCGAGCCAAACCAAAGTGATGCTGTTAGTGAGAAACTGATTTGTTAGATTGATGAGCTATCATACTTTGCAATGGTTCAAATTTATTTGGTTCAGCTACAATGGTTGCACTACAAATTGGTGTAACATTCTATCCGTATCGTTAAGGTAGAATTGATGCCTTAATACAATTTCAATTATGCCCAGTTGAAACATAGCCGCTGTGTAAATAGCGTTCAAAATATATATTATATTCAAATTGAAACATATAGCCATTCAGAAATGGAGAACCATATTTGGAGAAGCCCCGGCACTGCACAAATATTTGGAGAAGTCACTGCACTGCACAAAATAGAGAGCCAATCTGGATGGGAAGGCTTGTTATTGAGAGTAGTAGAATGGAATAGAAATGTCACTCCAGATGCTCTCACCTTAGCTCCTGAGGAAGGATCAGATGGACATGCTGAAGAATGTGTAAGGGCCAGTTACCGCGCTCCCCTGGCTCCTTACGGCCGCCTCCACACTCACCGCAGCCAGCCACCGCACCACTCGAAGCCAGCCCACACTCCTCACCCTGATCCACGGCCGGCGAAGTACGGTGCCGCCTCTTCCCAAACTGTAAAGCTCATGAGAAACGCTACCAAACATTTCAATCGTGGGGAGAAGAGTTTAGTGCAGCTGGAGAAGGAGAGCCTGTTGGGAGCAAACATTTCAATGGAGTAGTGGAGTGGAGCTGAAGATGAGAGCGTGTTCAGAGCTCAAACTGTCTCTAAAGTCAGCAAGGAGACCACAGGAAGAGTAGATTACCAAGCTAAGGGCTACACGGTACAACTACACTAAGGCCACATATACAATTTTGATGATATGACAATGTTTTAATGAAGAGACAGAAGAATTGAGTTTTATGAAGACGAAACTCTCTTGACACAATTACCAACTCTCTATGAGTCATAGAATTAAATATCTATAAAACTATAAGGAGAGAGCTTGGAATGAACTGGACCTCCCTGCGATGGAAGAGACTGTGACCTGTTTGCTGCCTCTACGGTGGTGACAATCGGAAACGGGAAAACAGCGAGCTTCTGGACATCATCGTGGATACAAGGGAGAACACCTAAAGACCTAGCTCCTAATCTGTTCAGAAAGACAAGAAGGAAGAAAATTTCAGTATACAAGGCCCTACATGATAATAAATGGATTATGCATATTCTGCCTCTCCAAACGTTACAGGAGATTCAGGAGTACGTAGAGTTTTGGGAACAAATAAGTAGTACTCAACTGATTGAGAATAGGGAAGATACAATAAGATGGAAATGGACAAATGACGGTGAATACACAACCCAGAGTGCATATTGTGTCCAATTTGAAGGAAGCTATAGCAAACTGAAATTATCGCCAATATGGAGAGCAAAAGCGGAACCCAAATGCCGATTCTTTGCATGGACGCTGCTGCATAAAAAAATACTAACCGCCAACAATCTGATCAAGCGTAATTGGCCAAGTGACCCATTCTGTAAACTTTGCGGGATTGAACCAGAGGCTCCAAATCACCTTTGCCTGAACTGTGATTTCGCCAGAGAAGTCTGGTCAGACCTTAAAAGATGGTTGAACTTATCTATGCTTGATACTGTAACAATGACAGGAACAATTCAAGGATTCTGGAGGAAGTGCAGAGCCAAGTTTGATAAAAGTCAGAGGAGAAATTTTGATGGAATCATGATCTATTACTGGTGGAACTTATGGAAAGAAAGGAACAGAAGAACTTTCCAACACCGATCGATGCAAGCAACTCAAGTCACTATGCTCTGCAAAGATGATATCACACAATTCCATCTTGCGATGCAGGAGCCCGTTCGTGAAGAGTAGTTTGGTGTGCACCTTTCTTTGGATCTGCTTTTTGGATCAAAAGTTTGCATGGAGTTTTTGCTTTCCCTGCTATGGGACTTTGATTGGTGTCGTCAGTCTGGTTAGCTGGCCTGCGTGCCAATGTAGTTGTAGTTGCGAGGCGTTGTTGTCTTCTAGTGGTAGCAGTAGCGTTTTCAGTAGACAAGATGTTTACCCTGTATTTGTTTGTTTCTCTTTGTTTTTCCTCGTCTAATAAAATCACGACAAATCTCTTGCCGCCTTTCTAAAAAAACTATAGAATGAAACTTTTTATTGAAAGTGAGTGTTTCATCTAAGTTTCATTTCATTCTATATGGCATAGCAGCAGCCTTAAGAAACAACAAAATAAAACTCTTCATTGAGACTGGCCTTATACTCCTACCTTCCAGTTCCACATTGCTAAGAGTTCACTTTTGTTGTCCTAGATCAAACCTATCTAACTTTAACCCAACTTTTAGAAAATTAAATCTACAATTTTAAATAAATGCACAATCGAGACACTTTTATGATAGTCATTAAACTAATTTAATGATGTACTTTAAAAAAACAGAAACAATATACCTCAAGACAACGCTAAGTTAATGTTTAATAATTGGAAATGGAAAGGGTAGCAATGACACAACCCATGTTCACCACTAAAACTGTACCACAACACAGCACATAGTTGTGGGGGTGGGGCGAACAGTGACCAAAACTACAAGAGCATAGTTGCTATTGCCATATGGTATTGTGTCATCAACAACATGGTGAAACATCACAGAAGGCCCAAATGTTGGGTAAACAAACACGGTTCAACAACCAGACAACAATACAACACAACATACATTGCTACAACAGAGGATTTAAATTGTCCATGAAACTGACTAGCAGCTCCTCAGTTCTTGATCTTCTTCTTGGCCCTTAGCTAAAAGGACAAAAACAAGAGACAGTTCGTTAACTTAGTTAAGCTTCAACAGTTTGCAATGCAGGCACGACAGCAGAAGCGTGGTAGCCTACATACAGGCACGACAGTTTGCAATGCAATAACACTAACCTGGTTGCTGTGACCAAAGTTTTGCTAGGTGCTAGGCGGAATCTAGGCGATGACCCTCAGCCTAGCGACTAGTCGGGATTAATCGCGCCTAGGCGTTCCTAGGCGATGACTAATACATGTATAAATACTTAAAAGAAAAGAAAAAAAATAGGAAATCAGTAGTAATAATGGAAGGGAGAAAGAGCAAAAGGCCCATTTAACGGCCCAACTCAACCTCTCTCGCATATCACCTCCCCCTCCCGCATCGCGAGTCGCGACCACTCGCATCTCTACCTGCCGCCGCCGCCGCCCGCTGCTCTCTCTCTCAGTGCGCACGCCGCCGCCCGCGCTGCTCCTCCCCGCCGGTGACAATCTTTCTCCTCTTCGCGCCCGCCGCCGCCCGTGCTCGCCGCCGTCTGCGCACGTCCGAAGCTCCGCCCCCATCTCCAACGTGCGCGACAGCACCTCCTACCCCATCTCCGACGATGCGCGCGACGCATCTCCTCCTTCCTCCCCCATCTCCGGCGACGCGCGCGGCGCACCTCCTCCTTCCTCCCCCATCTCCGGTGACGCTCGCGGTGCGCGTCCTCCCTCCAGCCGCCTCTTGGACGCAGCTGGCGGGACCTGCTTCCTGGCGGAGGTCGAGGCGAGTACGCACACGACTCTCTCCCCCTTCTCCCCCTTATCCTTCTTCGCTCGACTTGAGGCCCGACTACCCCCCTAGTCCAGGCGCCAGGCCAAAGCCTAGCGACTTGTCGCGACTAGGCGCGTCGTAATCGTCGATTTTCAAAACCCTGGCTGTGACCACACTTCTTCTTGTGGCAGTTGACAGCACTATGGTGCAGGCGTGCATAGCATCTGTAGACAAAGAGTAGAACATGAGGCCAATGACCTAAAAAGGCTCCTGATACCATGGCATGGAAAAGGGCAGGTAAATTAGCAAATCAGACACATTACGCCTAAAGGCTTAGCTCATACGGTCACTTCGCGCATCTAATTGATCATCACTCCTGCCAATCACTTTCGTCAGAAAAAAGAACACACTTTCACATAAAGAAGAAAAACCAACACCAAAAGTGCACCAATACACCTCTAACAGGCCCAACCAATAGAAGTGTATCCACAGAACACAAAATATGAATGAACAAAATCACCTTACATAATGCAACATCCCAGCTGTAGCATGGCTTAGGTGCATGTAAAAGGGCAAGCGAAAAGCAAACCGGATTTGAATCAATCTCCAGGGTAAAGTGCAGAGTAGAGTCAAACAAGGAAATGACAAATACTAAATGTTACAGCAAAGCAAGAATCAAAATTACTTGGGGGCTCTCAGTATAAAGGCAAGGTTTTTCCACACGAAAAGATCCATCAGATGTGATCTTCCTCACTACCTTCCACAACGCTCTTCAATCTCACCAAATCCTTCCATCTCAACCTTTTGGTGAAGAGCAGTGCTCAGGAAGAACAAATTCTGCATTAGTTCTTCACCAAAAGGAAGATATTTCACAAGGAGCCACTGAGAGAGAAGAGCAACAAAGGAAGAGAGGAAAATACACCTCCTCCGGTCTTCAGTTTCAGTGTGGTTAAAGCAAGAAGTCATCATAAAGCCAGTAATTAGTTATCTCAAATGTAAGACAGGAAAAAAAACAAAGATAAGAAAATGAAACAATCAGGCTACTCAAAGATTTATTCAGTGTTAGAAATGGAACAATGATGGGATCGTGAGAAAATGCTTGAGTACACTAGAAAATGATGTGGTGCTAGTTGACGACAGTAGGGCAGGGGTTAATAGGAAGTTAGAACTATGGAGGCACACGTTAGAGTCGAAAGGGTTCAGACTTAGTAGGACTAAGACCGAGTACATGAGGTGCGATTTCAGCGTGACTAGGCATGAGGAGGGAGACGTTAGCCTCGATGGGCAAGTGGTGGCCAAGAAGGATACTTTTCGGTATTTAGGGTCGATGCTACAAAAGGACGGAGACATTGATGAAGATGTTAGGCATAGAATTTCAGCCGGCTGGTTGAAATGACGTCAA
The DNA here is from genome assembly GCA_038087645.1 of Saccharum hybrid cultivar R570. NCBI lineage: Eukaryota > Viridiplantae > Streptophyta > Magnoliopsida > Poales > Poaceae > Saccharum > Saccharum hybrid cultivar. Next base: position 8,069,097 of record JAQSUU010000043.1, on the reverse strand, counting down.
GCTTCTGGCGTCCTCTGTGACAAAAGGGTGCCTCAGAAGCTGAAAGGTAAGTTCTATAGGACGGCGATTCGTCCGGCGATGTTATACGGTACTGAGTGTTGGCCTACAAAAAGGCGACATGTTCAGCAATTGAGTGTACCAGAGATGCGTATGTTGCATTGGTGTTGTGGGCACACAAGGAGGGATAGAGTCCGGAACGACGATATTCGGGATAGGGTTGGGGTGGCACCAATTGAGGAGAAATTGATTCAACATCGGTTAAGATGGTTTGGACATGTCCAACGGAGGCCTCCTGAGGCGCCGGTGCGTAGTGGAGTTTTAAAGCGGGCCGATAATGTAAAGAGCGGTAGAGGTCGACCTAAACTAACTTGGGACGAGTCCGTTAAGAGAGATCTTAAGGAGTGGAATATCTCCAAGGATTTAGCTATGGATAGGAGCGCTTGGAGATTGGCAATCAACGTGCCTGAACCGTGACCTCTTTTTGTCTTGTGCCCTTTATGTCCCTTTATGTGTCCCTGTTTCTCGTCTCTTTTGGGTTTCATCTCTAGCCTACCCCAACTTGCTTGGGACAAAAAGGCTATGTTGTTGTTGTTGTTGACACTAGAAGCCACATGCCCAGAGGTCACGAGTTATGTCTGGCATCACTTCCACAAATGCTCAATCAGGAAACATATCAAACTAAGAGTGCACCCATTGGGGCAAATCATGTTTCTTTGAGAAACAAAACAAGAGGAGTTTCTGCATATTTGCTTGAAGGATCTCTGGTGGTCTCATGTTATCAAGGGTGTGCAAGGGTGTGCGCGCACTGGTAAGCTAAAAATGGGAAGTACAATATAGCACCTGAGCTAGTGCAAATCGCAGCATATCAAGCTCCTGCTAACACTTTAATTAAATTCCGTTTGCAAAATTGTTCATTTCCTACTAGCACTAGATTTCATAACTTTCCCTACATGAATCCCTGTAGAAGCATGTGCCCAGGTGGTTATCAATTCCACAAACGATGTGAATTTCCAACGAATAATCCTCGTCGCTACAATTTGAGATAACATTTTCGAACGATAATATTGTCACTTAATTAGAACAAAGTTTCCATTTTGGGATCACAGAAATGTTAACAAGGTGAGGGCGTAGGTGGTAACTTACTTGCAGCAGATCATCTTGTCCTGGTTGTACTTGCGAGCGAGCGCCTGCAGCGAGGGCTCAATGATGCCACCGCGGAGCCTGAGCACGAGGTGGAGCGTGGACTCCTTTTGGATGTTATAGTCCGCAAGTGTGCGGCCATCCTCCAGCTGCTTCCCGGCAAAGATCAGTCGTTGCTGGTCCGGCGGGATTCCTATGGACGGGGCAAACCGAACAGCTTAGCGCCTACGTTACATGCTGCTAATATTCTTGCTTTGCTACCAACAGATGAGAAAACGCACTCGCGTACCTTCCTTGTCTGGATCTTGGCCTTGACATTGTCGATGGTGTCGCTGCTCTCGACCTCGAGGGTGATGGTCTTCCCTGTCAGCGTCTTCATGAAGATCTACATCTTGTCGGACCTGGATGTTCTCGGGGCTGGGGGCTCCTGTGATTGCTTCGGTGGCGGCGGGGAATGAGGGAGGCGGCGGCGGCGCGTGCCGGGTTTTTATACGTGGCTGAGGCGGTGGTTTAGGGTTTGGTCCTAACGAAGTGAGGCAGGCTGGTGGAGTGATATGGGTCGTTGAAATCGGGCAGTGCGTTTGGCTTTGTGGGTCTTCGGCCCATTGGATGCGGTGGATAGCCGAAAGATCTGGCACGATGTTTCCATTTTGATCCTCTCAAACGACCAACAAAAAAAATGTGGGACACTGGTGCTCGCACCGCGTCTGGATGCATCTCCCAGTCCCAACTAACTGAACTATGGGCTGACGTCGTGGCCCACCAACAAGACAATTTCAACATCCCACGTAAAATAGAAAAATAAAAGGGACCAAAGCGCTACCTACCCGAGTAATGGAAGGGGACAGCGTGCGCTCACATCCGTGCCGCAATCCCCTGGTGCGTCCCAGGTCCGCCGACCCCCGGCGCACCCCCTTCGCCGCCCCTCGCCACACCCCCTCCAGGCCTCCACGGTCTGAGAAGGATGCAAGACAACAGAAGGCGAGAAGGAAATACCAAAGAGAGGTAGCAGAAAAGGGAGAAGAGAGATGTAACACCCGATTTATTTTTGAAATATCCAGATACAACACTTGCAACGTACGTCTGAAGACAAATTAAACATTTAAAACATGTGTTTAAAACACTTGCAACAACACCTGAAAAAAACACTTGAAAACAATTGCAACACATACGCAACATCAAAATAAAACGCTTGCAATATATGTGTAAAACATATGCAACATCTAGATAAACACACTTGCAACATAGTCTGAAAAAAGCAGATGAAACATTGGAAATAGATGTTTACAAAACATACTTGTACAACCATTGCAACATATGCAACATTCCAATATACTTGTACAACATCCATACGAAACTCTTGCAACATACCTGCGAGACATATGAAACACTTAAACATATGCTTGCAACATGCGCTTTTAGCACAAGTGCAATGTCACCTTGCTGCTTGGACGAATGAAGCTCGTTGTTGTGGAGCTCGACACCGGCGCGGAGTCGATGCCACGGAGTGCACAGAGGTCACCGGTGCGGAGCTCATCGGCGACACGGACCTCGGCAGTGGGCGTGACAAGTGGATGGAGCGCGGCCATGACAAGTGGATGGAGTGCACGGCATGCGCGCGGCTTGGGCGAGGGCAGGGGCGGCGCCGGTGAGCGGCTCGGGCGCCGGCGAGCAGCGCAGGTAGAATCTGTCCTGCGACCACGATGGGGAGCACAACACTGAGCGACGCGGACAAGTGGATAAGGATGAGGCACGAGGTCTGGACGGGAAGGAACGCGAGCGACATAGGCGAGTGGAGGATAAGCCACGTCAGGACGGGAAGTCACGGGACGGACAATGAGTCATATCATTATGGAAAAAAAGAAAATCTGATTCATTCTCGCAGTAATAAAACGTAAAAATAGAATAAAACCATGATTTCATACAATTTTTTTAAAGATTTTTTTATACAGCTGGATGCATGGAACTTGCTAGCGTCAGCATCACGACTGTGCGGGGAAACAAATTTGACGCAAAGAAATATTCATGCTAATATGAGGAAGACGCACGCACTTGAGTTAAATCTCTTTACGACACTTCAAACGCGCTGTCAGGTAATTCTTGAAGATTAAACGGACACGAATTCTTGATTTAAACATTAAACCTACTCCTGTGACGGTGAAGTTGTAAGTGAAGTCTTCACGGATGATTGAAGCGAGTGAAAAAGGCACGGAGCATCAACATCGCCAAGACGCCAACGCATATTCAGACGCCCTTTTGAAATATCTTAGGCGATTAGTTGTGCAATGGGTGCAATAATTTAAGCATCTCTAACGACAATTAACCGCACTCTGCAGGACCATTTCCTCGTCGCCTCTGCAAACAGAGACCCTTTCTTTTCTGTGAGGCAAACAGAGACCCTTTCGGAATAACCAGCACGCGTTGCCCGGAGTGAGTGCACGCGGTGACCTTAATTTATTATTTGCAAAATGAAAGCCTCAAGGTCCGTGGCGGGAACATGTCAAAACCTCACCTGCGCTGCCTATAAGTAGAACCATCGCCGTGCCTCGATCCACGACACACAAGGTCACCGCTGAAGCAAGAAGTGAGTGCCGGGCGAGCTAGCCAGAGCCAGCCATAAACGTCGCTGCACACGCGACGAAACAAGCGCGATCACGAGGCAGAGGCAGAACTGGTTTGGAAGAAGTTTTTCGGCAAAGATCGATGGCGGTCCCAGCGATGCCAGCAGTGGCCGTAGCAGCCCTGTTCGCGGCGGCGTTCGCCCTTGCGGCGCTCGGCGGCGGCGCGGAGGCGCAGCAGCTCAGCCCGGCGTACTACGACGGCTCGTGCCCGCACGTCTACGACACGGTGCGGCGTGTGATCCAGGAGGCGCGCGCCTCCGACCCGCGTATCCTCGCAAGCCTCCTCCGCCTCCACTTCCACGACTGCTTCGTCAATGTACGTGCACGCCGCCGCCCATGCATGGCGCTACGACTTATTATCGCGTCGCGTGCTCGACTGATGGTGTCGTGCTGGACTGCTCGTGCAGGGTTGTGACGCGTCGCTGCTGCTCGACGAGACCCCGACGATGCGCAGCGAGAAGGCAGCCGACCCCAACAACGGCTCCGCGCGTGGGTTCCCCGTGGTCAACGACATCAAGGCCGCCCTGGAGAACGCCTGCCCAGGCATCGTCTCCTGCGCCGACATCCTCGCCCTGGCCGCCGAGGTCTCCGTTGAGCTGGTTAGTTGCCCTGACACGACATATATAGACAGACGGTGCAACTTACAAGAAGTTACCGTCGATCGAGAGCAACACTGCGGCTAGGGATCACTACTAATGCCGTTTTCCTGACTGGATATATATAAATATATATGAGCAGGCAGGAGGTCCGTACTGGAGGGTGATGCTGGGCAGGAGGGACGGCATGGCGGCTAACTTCGACGGCGCCCAGAACCTCCCAAACCCGAAGGAAGAGTTGGACGATCTGAAGCAGAAGTTCGCCGAGCTCGGCCTCGACGACACCGATTTTGTGGCCCTCCAAGGTATTTTACCCTAGCACACACGGAACGACACACCAACAACCGACTCAAGTATGTGACCACCTTCATTCTGAGCTCAAATCAAATGATGAGACGTGCCTCGTTGCACCATGCAGGGGCACACACGATTGGCCGCGCCCAGTGCACGTCCTTCCAGGACAGGCTCTACAACTTCAGCGACACGGAGCGGCCGGACCCGACGCTGGACCGGTCCTACCTCGCCGCGCTCCAGGAGAGCTGCCCGGCGGCGGTTAGCGGCAACACGCGCCTGAACAACCTCGACCCGGCCACGCCGGACGCGTTCGACAACCGCTACTACGCCAACATCCTGAGGAACCGCGGCCTGCTCAGGTCCGACCAGGCGATGCTGTCCGCGCCGGAGGAGGGCGCGGCATCCACCGCGCCGATCGTCGGGCGGTTCGCCGACAGCCAGGCCGAGTTCTTCCAAAGCTTCGCGACGGCCATGATCAAGATGGGGAACATCGCGCCCCTCACCGGGGGAGCCGGGGAGGTCAGGAGGGACTGCAGGGTGGTGAACTGAACTTGATTCTGTTCTTGTTGTAGTTTGTTCCTCAATATTCATTCAATATGTGAATTCATGATTCCCCCTACAAAACTCCATGAATTGTTTGAATTGAGAATATGTAATAAATCAACATTTTCTAGAAAAATTGTCTCCCTCCTAACGAAACACGTGTCAACGGACTTCTCAAACAAAAATAGAAAAATTGTCTCGGTCTTTTTATGAAGCACGCTCATCCCCATAGTCCTAAATGTACATGCACTCCGTTGGCCTACACCTGTAATTGCTCCAAAGTAGTAATTAGGTTGTAAATCTAAGATTGATAAAGCCATGTAACATTTGTGCGTTGATGTGAGATTGTGGAGGTTTAGACTCATCGTACTTAGGTGTAGTTGTTTGGTTCCGCCTTTTTGCCCACCCTATGAGATGTCACTCCTTGTTTCATTTAGCTGGGCTAGAATTAGTTCATGCGGTATTGGATACAAACCTTCAAAACAGCGATGCCACTCCTCTCCTGACGATATATAATTACAGCACGCGACTTCCAAACCCTGCTTGGTCGTCTATTCTCCGCCCACAAGCAACTCTAGCCGTGATTCCTAAACCAAACAAATGCCACTTTCTCTTACACTGTAATGGATCACCTTGCTGCTTGATCACATTACCAGACTTACTAATAGACTAACTAACTTAGCTAAGGGGCTTCTAGCTATTAGGTCTACCGGTAGATTTAGGGCTACTATTTTGACCTCCCACACCCTTTGTAATTATTTGTTTCTTTTACATTTGATATAATTCAATAGGTGTCTTGCCCCTCCCATTCCTTGAAAAAACAAATTATTAGCGGCATATTAGTAGGTGAATCCAAACAAGTTCCTGGTAATAATAAGCTAGTAGCTATTAGTTAGCTAATTATTAGTATAGTAGATCCAAATAAGTAGGTGATGCCTATTCTACAAATTTGAACCTGCTATGGATAGAGCAGGTGGGTGTTAATACAAATAATGCACCATTGTTGTATCTAGGCGTATTTGTTGAGGCTGACACAAGGAACTCTAACACAAGCTTGTTGTGAGCAACTTTGCCATTAGCAGATAGCTTCGTGAAGCTATGTATACTTGGCTAGCCCTAATACACCAGCGTGGTTGTTAGCCTCGCAGAGCCATGTAGGTTTGAACACCACGTGGAGAGAGAGCGTGGATGGTGGTTTGGCAATGTGTAAGGGTAGCCTGCAAAAGCAACTATAGCTTAGAAAAAGTAAAGCCTTGAGGAAAGATAAGAAAGTGCCTGAGGGAAACAGATGGCTCATAGCCCTGCCGTTGTGTTACATTTTTCGGTGAAGCAGCGCCTCATATCTGTATGCATTCGAATAATAGTTGTTCTAGTCACCCAAAGCCTACATGACAGCAACTTTTTGCTTTGACCATTAGCCGGTGTTGGTTTGCTTTGGTGCTGCTGTAATTAGCTTATAGTCCCCCAGGCTCTTTGGTTTTCAGCGGAGGCTGGGAAAGGCCGGTTTGCGGGGACAGTTAGGCCTTCCAATAATTTTTATTCAACAATGGGAGGAAGAAGAAAAAATAGAGAAAGACGATAAGGAGAACAGAAATATTAAGAGCTTTTAACCGGTCATCCTACACCCACTACCAGTTACAAGCGCTTTGGAGGAAAGTGATTAAGGGCCTGTTTGGTTTGGGTGACTAAACTTTAGTCACTTTTAGTCCCTAAAATATCAAACGGAGTGGCTAAAAGATGACTAAAGTAGTTTAGTCCCCTTTAGTTCCTAAGGAGTGACTAAAAGAAGACTAAACTTTAGTGCAGTAACTAAACAGGGTCTAATATTCAGACGGTGGCCGGTAGCCTCCGTGATAACTCAGCTGAGAAGCCGTCCGGTCGGGACGCTTTTGTCCTCTTGGCAAAGATTTGATTATATATTCTCCACTTCTCTAAGCATATCTCTTCCTCCGAGAAGGAGTCTCGACGAGGTGCGTGACATCAGCACGCAGCAGTGATTTGTTTTTTCTTTGTTCTGTACTACTCCGTAACCTGGTATTTGCATTTGCAATGACCGTCACAAAGGTAGGTGAGCATTTCAATTCTTGCGCTCAGTCCAACGCATTGTGACCTTTCTGGCTTCCAAGTTGTTCCTTGATCTGGTCAATGAGTCAACGGATCGTTAGCTCCAGCTTTGGAGTTCTCGGCTTCTCGCGCCGTGTCACTGAATGGATCCACAACAGAGGTTTCATAGCCAGACACAAAATAAACTGCATTGAATTTTTTTAGGAACCTTTTTGTAACGGGTCCGGCGCTGGGAAACGTTGCTAACCCAACGGAAACTTCTCTCATGTTGGTTCAAAATTTTCCAAGCAATTGGGATGACAAATTCTTGGCTTTAAGCGAGTAACCGAGAAATGAGAGAGCTCTTCACCACGCAAAAATAGAAGCTTGAAACTCAGAATACTCGACATGCCCGTGGGCCGGATTCAGCCAACTGTATCATGAAAACTTGAAAAGCATCAAAGATGACTTGGTTTCAGTTTCATTTTATTAGATAATGTTGGCAATAAAACATCCAGAGGGTCCTAGACATAAAATGCTAGTCAATAAAACATCTTAACAAATTCCAACACGGAAGTTATAAACTACAGGACAAACACCTATGGTTTCAACTTTATACAGTCACAAACCGGTTCTACAAAAGAAGTGCAAGGCGTTGCTTGTATCTTTCAATCCGACGACTCCGATCCTTTTGCAACCTGTATTTGTAAAAAAAAAGAATGAGAAGTTGAGAACTACTTGTCCCATCGAGATCACTATCTTGATATGTTGTTCGTTTACGCTTTACAAACAGCAGTTGTACTGGGGCAATAAGCTATCAACTTTGAACATAAGAACATGTACATAGAACATGTACACTAATCTAATTTATAACAACCACACAGAGGCATGGACCAATAATTTACATTGCAATGCCATGTATCTGCCTAGTATTAATTATTCTGATAATTGATTAGCCCTGTAGAGAAGGGATGAAATAGAACGAAAACAAAATATGCATACCCAGCACGTATCCTTTTGGCACGCTTTACATGCTGCTTCAATAAGTCGCTTGCATTGTATTCACCGTTGGCATTCTGCACGATGAAGGAGTAAATACATTACAATCCAGGGTCCAATATTGTAATGTTAAATGGGAACACTTGTGATCTTATGAAAAATAAAGGCGCTTAACAGACTAAAAACTAGTGGTAGATGATGCAGAATAAGAAACAACTCTATCTGAAAATTTCATTACCAAAGAAAAAAAAAACTATTTCATCACTTAAACACAACCAACAAACAGTTTATTGGTAAATTTGGTAGGGTACATGAGTATGAGATCGAATTTTGCAACATGTTGGCTTCAAATAATCCGTTACTTAACTCTTCCCTCGTAATAAAGAATGTATCACTTTTTAGATGGGACACATAATGTCTTAAGCAGAAGAAGATGCAAACAAGAGTAACCTATGTGGAGCATCAAGCTCTGCAAACACAAAAACTGGAAGGGTACCAAGGGGAGACAAAAACAAGTGTAAAATCTAAAAGGCTCCACCCTACAGAAGTTGTCTTTGTCTAGTCGCAAAAAAGACATTTGCAAGTCTATATCATAATGCTAGTTATGAAGGCCCAGATGCCAAAATTTTGTAAATGGCCCCATGAAGGTCTAAGAAAGATGAAAAAACTGTGGCCTGCGTCAAATGTATTTAGCTACATCTTTAATCCACTCCTTCATGGTCAAAACCAAAGATATAAAACTAAAAAACATCATTATCTGTCTGCTAGTGACCTGCCACATAGTTCAATCAACAGTGGATTTTTCAAACTTACAGCCTTTTTATATTTTAGAAAGGTGTATTGGTATGGTATAAGTAGAGATGGCAACAGGTACCCGAAACCTGAGTACCCGACGGGTATTACCCGATAAAGAGACGAGTATGAGATGAATTTTCTACCCGTGGGTACGTTATTGGGCAAAATCCTATACCCATCGGGTATGGCGGGTACGGGTGCGGGTGTATACTACCCATACCCGCATACCCGCGGGTAAGACATACCCGTAAAAATAACTAGCCAACCTCAGTTATTTTAGCGCATATAAGTCATGAATTTGGCCCATTGAGACATCCACTATATTTCTAGTAGATTGCCTTTGTTGTAATGATGCTAATAATGTTTGTTAGCATGTTTGTAACTTGTTGGAAACTTAGAATGATTTATTTTTGCATGTGACTATTTGATATTTTTAGGTAATTTTCGGCTATGCTATCAGGTACGGGTTACCCGTCGGGTGAGAATTACCCGGCGGGTACGGGTAACCCGACGGGTAAAATTTTGCGATTGCGGGTACGGGTACGGGTGGGCACTACCCGTCGGGTACGTACCCGTTGCCATCTTGAGGTATAAGTTTAATGTTCAACTTTCAAAAATCCACAGCTAACAATATGGACAACAAACAAGTAGAATCCAAAACTGAGTGACGAAGATAATCCCAGTTGCGAGCATCATAGTGCATTTATCAGAAGATATTAACTTAGTGAGCCAAACTGCAAAGCAAATTTTTATAGAAGATACCTTCTGTGGCTCTTCATCTGAATCTTCACCTGCGGCATCATTATTGTCCCTTTCTGATATTCTAGAATCTACAACTGAAGCAGGCAAAGGTCTTGGAAGAAGTGGTTCACCATTTCCAAAGCTTGGCTGAGTTAGTGAATAGAACATGAATCATGTGCGTGAATAACATGGCAACAAAGGAGTTTGGACAGCATATGCAATCAAACATCAAGAAGAAAATGGGAAATGAAAACACAATCCATCCAGACAAGAAATAGTAGTGTGATTGGGTTTCTGGAGTGTGAAGTAAAAAAAGAAGAAAAGGGAAGGCAGCATCCATCTACACACAAAAAAGACAGTACTCTGTGTAAACTGATAAACTGCACTTAGCAATTCAGACAGGCATGGAGCTTGTTAAACTACATGAACTAAAATAGTCAAACACATGTAGCCTCTAGATAAAACAAAATCAAAAGCAATGAACACAAATTTACAATTTAAGACACACATCTTTCACTGATCATTGCAGAATATGTTTGCCTTCACATAACTCAAATCATGTTTTTATAGTACAGCATAGAATTTAAATCATCGTAGACATAAATACATAACTAAATATTTGTCAAGGAAAAATATCAACACTTAATTCCTGAAAGCAGATTGACTCCTAAGCAAAGATTCAGATTTTTGACATATACTGATCAAATATCCAAGATAAAGGGATCTGAGCAGGAACGTATTACTTCTCATACATCATACAAATATCTGTACGAAAAAACACGTAATTTTAATCAAAGTAAAAGATTTAGATAATGAGAGAAGGCACCATAAAAACACTTGAGGAATGTTAGACAGCTAATTTAGAGAATTTTCATAGTAAAGGAACAATGCTAATTCAGAACAGTTTTCACAAGCAACCAAGTGACCAACTGCTACATTCATATGAAAGAAAAAAAGTATGCTAACCTGACTTTCATGTGGAATACCATTACGAACCCACGATCGGCAGAGAGCGTACAAGGATCCTGACTCACTATCCAGCAGGTTAACCTTTGAGCAACCAATACAAAACCATAAGAAATGTTTACCGTTCTGTGCAACCCATGTTATATAAACTTAGCAAAATGGTCCTTATTTACAAGCATAACAATCCCTTCATAAATAAGATGATAGTCCTGACTTATAACTTAAGTATCAACAACAACAACAACAACAACATAGCCTTTTGTCCCGAGCAAGTTGGGGTAGGCTAGAGATGAAACCCAAAAGAGACGAAAAACAGGGAGACACATAAAGGGACATAAAGGGCACAGACAAAAAGAGGTCACGGTTCAGGCACGTTGATTGCCAATCTCCAAGCGCTCCTGTCCATAGCTAAATCTTTGGAGATATTCCACTCCTTAAGATCTCTCTTAACGGACTCGTCCCAAGTTAGTTTAGGTCGACCTCTACCGCTCTTTACATTATCGGCCCGCTTTAGAACTCCACTACGCACCGGCGCCTCAGGAGGCCTCCGTTGGACATGTTCAAACCATCTCAACCTATGTTGAATCAATTTCTCCTCAATTGGTGCCACCCCAACCCTATCCCGAATATCGTCGTTACGGACTCTATCCCTCCTTGTATGCCCACAACACCAACGCAACATACGCATCTCTGGTACACTCAATTGCTGGACATGTCGCCTTTTTGTAGGCCAACACTCAGCACCGTATAACATCGCCGGACGAATCGCCGTCCTATAGAACTTACCTTTTAGCTTCTGAGGTACCCTTTTGTCACAGAGAACGCCAGAAGCTTGACGCCATTTCAACCAGCCGGCTGAAATTCTATGCCTAACATCTTCATCAATGTCTCCATCCTTTTGTAGCATCGACCCTAAATACCGAAAAGTATCCTTCTTGGCCACCACTTGCCCATCGAGGCTAACGTCTCCCTCCTCGTGCCTAGTCACGTTGAAATCGCACCTCATGTACTCGGTCTTAGTCCTACTAAGTCTGAACCCTTTCGACTCTAACGTGTGCCTCCATAGTTCTAACTTCCTATTAACCCCCGCCCTACTGTCGTCAACTAGCACCACATCATCAGCAAAGAGCATACACCACTTAAGTATCAATATGATCATAATTGTTTGAAGAATATGAAACCGAACTAGGTTGTCTTGCTCGAACAGGAAAAGAGAAATGAAGATAGCAGATAACATTGTCATAACCTTTTCTGCCTCTTTACTAAATACTCCCTCCATTCCAAATTGTAAGTAGTATCCAGAAAAGCCAGAACGACTTGCAATATGGAACAAAGGGAGTATTAAAATATGTAAAGTCAAATGTCATCATGGATCCTATGATCCATTTCTATGTGGATTATTCACTGGAAAAATTTAAAACTATCCAAAAAGTACAATCATCCCAGTCTAACTAGACAATGTACTGAGTTACTGACAATAACACAATGATTAAACTATTGCAATTCGCCCAAAGAACAAGTACTTACTTTGCGATCATTAATCACCACAACTGTAGGTTCTTCTCTGCTCTTTTCCCTGTAGTGAAATTTTATGCTACAAGTTTTGATTCCAAATGAGAAACACATGTGATTGTTGTTTTGTTGCATACCTGTCTTTTGGGTTGCTCTGCTCATTGGATGGAGCAACAGGTGGTACTGGATTAACCTATGATGTTCCAACAGAAACAGAACAAAACATATTAATATTCAACTTGAGGAAGTCTTTCAAAGTATGATTTGGCTATTAATTTCTCTTACAACATATAACTACTAGAAGGCATGTAAAATATGAACACAATATTGACTTTTTAAAAAATCCTAATATGCCCCTGCATTTTGAAATCGAGGGAGTAACATGCTAAGACGACAGGCTACCCTGATTTATACTCACCAGTATTCCACGAGGACTGGATGACCAATGACTAACCAGTAACCACACATGTTGCCATTAGATCACTTTAGCTACATAGTAACATCACACAATATAGACAGATATTTAATCGAGCACCTCAAAAGCATCAGGCCCAAGCCTCCACATGCTCCATCAGACTCAAAAAATCAAAATATTACCGATAACAATCCAAAAGTACAAGCAAACGTTTAATTGGAAGGACCGAAGCTTTAGTCCAATTCACCTTCCATTCACAGCTCACGAAGAAAAATTCACAGACCTTGGGCGGCTGCGAAGCTATAGGAACTCCTCGGGGAGGCTGCTCGGGCCGCGCCGCCACGCCCGCCACAAGCGCCCGAGGCACGGCCGCGAAGGACCGGGGCAGCTCGCGCACCAGGGGCTGCTGCTGCTGCGCAATGGGGACGGCGACGGCGTGGGTCCGGGGGTACCCGACGGCCATCGGAGGAACGCGGCGGAGCTGCGTGGTAACGGCCGCGGCCGCGGAGTTGGACGTGGACGCGGATCTCAGGACGGGGTAGAGGATGCCGTGGGGCACGGAGGAGCCGTGGCCCGGAGGGTTAGGGTTCAGCGGGCGGCCGGTGAAGAGCGGGGCCGCCGGTGCCGCCGCTGTGGCACGGGGGGAGGAGGTGGCGAGGAACGCGCGGGGGAGCGGGTGGGATGCGGCGGGCAACTGCGGGGACGTGGCGGCCGCGGCTGCCGGCGCGGCGGCGGTGGCGGGCTGCCCCCGCGGCGGGGAGGCCATGGCGTGTGGGGGACTGGGTGTGGCGCGGGCGGAAACGGGAGCCGTGGACCGCGGCGGTGGGGTCGCGCTTTTGAAACCGTTTGAATCAGGTTCGTAGAGTGCGCGTGTTGTTGGATCTCGACTTGGGGTAGATCTTGTCGAATTTCAGGCGCGCGGATCGGCTCCACTCCACCGCTCGCGTACTTTCATGCCTATGCCTACGGTTCTGCTGGAAATCAATTTGGAATTTTGCGTTGCCCCTTGTTTAGTTCCCAATTTTCCCTTAAATTTCACTATGTAAAAAAAAATTATCTGTCACATCAAAATGTCGGCAAATGCATGGAGTACTAAATGTTGATGAAATCAAAAACTAATTGCACAGTTTTATTGTACTTTGCGAGACGAACATTTTAAGTCTAGTTAGTCAAAATTTGAATAATTTTTACCAAATACAAACAAAATGCTACATGAATTCTGATACCGTGTTTTTTCCCTATTCTGTGAACTAAACGAGGCCTTGGTACAAAAGTACTCGCTCCATCCTGAATTACAGGCACAAGTCGTTCTGACTTTGGGTGTGTTAAGATACTTCAAAATTTTAAAAATTTTACAAGATTCCCTATCACATCGAATCTTTGACGCATGCATGAAGCATTAAATATAGGTAAAAAAACTAATTACACAATTTGATTGTAAATCACGAGACGAATCTTTAGAACCTAATTAGTTCATAATTGAACACTAATTACCAAATACAAACGAAAAAGTTATTGTGCTTTCAAAAATTTTACAGGGCCAACTAAACACACCCTTTATAATTTGAAATTGAGCGATACAAATGGGCCGCTGGTGACGTGACGGTTGAGAAGTGTAGCAAACCGTATGAAACTGAAATCCCCTTCATTCATTTTTACATGGCGTGGTTTGGTCATACTCCCTCCATTCCAAATTATAAGACATTTAACATTTTTGACTCCCAAGTTTGATCACTCGTCTTATTCAAAAAAAAATTGTGCAAACGTAGTCAAATTTACGTCATTCTTGAAGAACTTTTATTAATAAAGCAAGCCACGATAAAAAAAAGTGATATTTTGCAAAAAAAAATTGAATAAGACGAGTGGTCAAACTTGGTGTCAAAAAAGTCAAACGTCTTATAATTTAGGATGGACCTAGTATAAAACTGACCTTTATCATAAACATTTTTGTTAACTTTTTTGCGAGAATTTTTATAACATATTCAAAAAAACAAAACTATAATCTTTATAAATACTTTTACATACATTTAATCATATTAAATTTGTAGGATGTTTATAACTCGCTTGTCTTAAACTAAACGATGATTGTCCAAGTGTTAACTTGAAAAGTTTGCCAAAAGAAGCATTGGCCCATTTGGTTTCTAGCCACTGCCAGCCATGTAAGATGTGGCGCCGCCACACAAGGGTGGCGGAGAAAAAGGCAGCCACAACTGTGGCTAAAATTAGTGTGCAAATGAACTACTCCCTTCATCCCAAATTATAAGGCATTCCAAGAATCTTGGAGAGTCAAAGGATCTCAGGTTTAACCAAATTTATGTGATAAGATAATAATATTTATGACACCAATTAAGTATCATAAGATTCTTCATTAATTATATTTTTATAGCATACCTATTTGATGTTATAAATTTTTGTAATTTCTCTATAATTTTGGTCAAACTTAAGATGCATTGGCTCTCCAAAATTCTTGGAATGTCTTATAATTTGGAATTAAGGGAGTAGAAAAGAGGTGTGGCTGCCATAGTTTACATGCAATCCAAACACCAGCCAAGATATGGTGGCAGCCACAAGTTAGGTGTGGCGAGCCTTGGCGGGGAACCAAACGCCTTTTAGACTTGGCCAAATATTTTCGCAAAAATAACCCACTTTGTGACACTAGACTTTGCTGACACAGATGAACTTTTCTTGTATGATCTCTACTCTTTTTTGTGGCATGTGTATTAGATGCTAGAAAATAGTCTACCCTATTACAAATTGCTATAGCAATGCAATAAGATGACAACCCTAAATTAATTAGTTTTCTTGTGGTAGAAAATGTCAACCCAAGTTTAAGTTCTAGACGTAACATGAGCATTTATTGTAGATATGCAACCAACGAAACATCTCTACACCTATGTCTACACAAGCAGATCAACAGTAGCTTTTACTTGACTCTATAATCTGGAAATTCTTTTCCCACACTAGTGTAATATGCTTTAACGTTATATATATATATATATATATATATATATATATATATATATATATATATATATATATATATATATATATATATATATTGTACCCTGGGTACTGAATAATAATCAGTACCCAGGTCTAAATCATCGAGTCCAAGTCCCGGACCAGAGCCAACCCCCGCGCCGGTCCCCCTCGCTCCCAACCCGAGCCAGCCACGGGCGCTCGCCGCGCCGGTTCCCTCTGCTCCCACCTCATCTTTATGCTATCGATTTTTTTCGTTCTATAATTTCGAGATCGTGGGGGAGGAGACGCCGGTTTCTCCGAGCTCGGCGCCCCCTCCGCCGTTTCACCCAGCTCGCTGACCCCTCCGCCGCACGAGCACAGCTCGGCGCCCCCTCCGCCACGAGCTCACCTTCTGTGCCGCCGTCTCGTATGAGGATAGCCACAGTCAACGAGCGGCGATGGCGGCGGCTCCGGGCACCTCGCGTGGCCGCGTTGCAGGCTCCTAGGCGGTCGAGCGACGTTCTCCCATCGGCGGGGATCGGGAAGGCCACCTAATCCATGACGCGCTGCTGTGGCCTGGAGCGGCGAACTGAGTAGGCGGCGCAGATCCGGTCGGAAGTAGGTAGGAGGCCGAGCCCCCTCAGATCCCATCGGCAGCACGCACGAGGCCAAACCACCACGCCCCCTTGCGAGCTTCGAGCGGGATGGGGAGTGAGAAGATCGACAAGGTGCGCCCTTTCCTCCTCCCTAGCTCGATCCCTTACTACCTCCGTCTAGATCCAACATATTTTAATATTTTTGCCTCCATCCTCGCCTCTGGCTGGGCCACGGACGTCGTCGGCCGCTGCGGCACTGGGCGCGGTCGCCATGTCGCTCGGTGGCAGCTTTGCCTCACACATGGCCACCGCTTTTCTGCTGCACGCTTGGCTCCCTGGCAGGCAGCGAGCCCTGGAGTCCGAATTCTCCCCTGTAGCGTCCCCTACCACATCGACGATTGCGGACACCGAATCAAGTTCGACGCTCTCCTCCAATCCTCCCTCGGCAACCAGCGTCCTGGATCTGGTGCCTGCTCCCTCTCCCTCTCACTCATCACTGGAGAACAATTCCCGGCTACATGGCGGCTTCACGGCCGCTTCGCCAATCGGTGACTGAAACTATGCTTTATTTATATTTATTTAGTCTTGTGGCTCATTAATCGATTCGCAATCTATGTTTTGCAATAAAAATTCTTTGGTTAGATGTGCTATCGATCTGAAGTGGAAGATGCAGGATGCAGGTATAGGAGGTTCTATCGATCTTTGGATGTGAGCGTGATGCACAAATTGATGCATGGTTAGATGTGCTATCGATCTGAAGTGGAAGATGCGGGATGCAGGTATAGGAGGGTGCTATCAATCTTTGGATGTGAGCGTGAAGCACAAATTGAAGAAAAAACAGTGTGGGGCCCTGATATTCCAATTTCCTTTCGTTGCTGCATCTGTTGAATCCATACTCCATTGTTGTGCTGCTATATCACCTTTTTATCAAATTATTTCTTCTATTTGCTTGATTTGTCCATGCTGATGACTACCTTTGTTTGAAACAGTAAACAAAATGCAGAGTATCACTATCTCTGCTTGAATGCACATATTAAAGTTTGGACATACAGTCCAGTATTAACTTACTGATATTGCAGGCGCATATTCGCCGCCGCCGTCACCGCGGTTATCCTCGTCATCGACACCATCGTGCTGCTCCACCAGGTAATGGAAGCGTTCCTCTATCTCTCGCTTATGCGTTGAGATGTTGCAGCAGATCGATTTGCTAGAGAACCCGACAATTAAGTTTGTCGTCCTACTGTCAGTGGTGCTGGACGAGGTGAAGATTAATAACTCGTGCTTCATGGGTCAACAATATTGTTTTACATGTAAGTTTGGCTAGAATAATACATTAGGAACTTATCTTTAGGCATTTAGTCAATGGTAGTCAGTGGAGGCGAGTGTGGTCTTGAATGTTTGAAACATGATGTTTGATCAATATTATTGTGACAACAATTTTGAGGTTGCAAGATAATTTTGCTCCTAGCAATTGAATTGTTGTCTGCCTTCCAAAAAAGTAGATCTACCTCCATTGCTTAGGTACAATTTAATGTGTGGCCTTGACTTTTGTCTTTTTTATTGGTTAATGATCAGTGATTATTTGTTAACAAAATGACTGAAATTCTGACGTTGTTGTTTGTGTTCTGTAGCAACCCTGCTTCACTGCAAGTTAAGTTTGCTACTAGCAATTGAATTGTTGTCTGCCTGCCAAATAAGTAGCTCTACCTCCATTGCTTAGGTACATTTAATGTGTGGCCTTGATTTTGTCTTTTTTATTGGTTAATAATGATCGGTGATTATTTTGTTAACAAATGACTGAAATTCTGACGTTGCTGTTTGTGTTCTGTAGCAACCTGCTTCATTTTTCTTTCAGTATTTTCTACAGGACAATTTGGATAATTGATAGCTAAAGATTTGCCACAAAAAAATGCTCCTGAGTCTTCAGATCCCAGTAAACAGAAATGGATCAGCAACCCAAGTAAAGAGTGCCCAAAGTGCAGCCATGTCATTGATAACAGTGATGTAAAGGTTGTGCAATGCTATTATGTTGAAGTAGAATTGGGCTAGCTACAATATTTCCAAGCATGATTAGGAGTAAATAAAAAATGATATATGAGCAATTGACAAAGATTAACAATTTGCATATCTTGAGGAGTTGGTCAACTTGTTTATAAAACCGGAATAAATATTTATGGTTATAATTATATTTGTCACTTTAACTACCTTTCTTTTGAGCCAGCTCATGACCAGCTTATATGTTTAGTAGACCTATTATTTCTGAAATGCTTTGACTTTTGCATAAACAGTACGGGGGCTTTAGCTGTGAATCTACAAATCAACAGTAAGAAACAATGTCTGAAAGGTTCTATTAAAGTGTGATCGGCTCATGGCTGTGTTATAAATTACAGCATCGACTTGTTGTGACTCCTGCCTTGTGCTACTTCCCCACATGCACAGCTTGGCTGGTGCTCTTCACATGGATTATGCTCCTAAACTCCAGAACTCAAAATCCAGTTCCTGCGCTTCGCTCTATTGAGTGCATGTTGTTTCTCTCCCACCGTTTGTAGGAGTCAAATTGTAAATTCATCTTGCGATTGTTATTTTAATCTGTCAACCAAAGTGACTCTTGTGATTGTTTGGTCGTCTTTTTTTGTAGTAACAAACTATATGGCCATGAACTTTCAAATTCTGAATGAGAAGGGGTGATGGTCAGTTGAGACATCACTTATCCTTGTGTGTGCTCCCGGTAATTTTTTCTTCCTGTTGTGTTGTCCTCAGTTGGATCTTCCTTCCTCTGTCTTGCGGCAACCTATGATTTTTTCTTGTTTTGAATGTGCTATGTTGGTTTCAATTTTGTAAGAGAGAAATCAAATTAGATAAATAATTTAGTGAATGGTCTCAATTGAATCAAAATGTAGTACGTCGTTTCTGGTCAATGACGAATTATTAGAGTAATGCCAAACATCTCCTCAGCTATAGGACCAGCTGCATCAGGTACAATTTGCTGACAATCCATTAGCCATTTTAACCTATGAATTTTAGTGAAATGCAGTGAATGAACCTATGAACAATTTGTGACAATAGTACAGTCTGAGTCCTGTTGAGTTTACATATCCCTTAGGCTGGAGTTTTTATGCATATATGAATGCCTTTTATGTGTGTTGTCTGTTTCAGCCTATCGCATAACATGGTTTTTGTTGTAGGTGTGGATGATTTTTGTTGCAATTGTGATAAAAATAGCCTATGTGGACTGTGGCACTAATTTATTATTCATGGTTCCCAGATCTCTTCCAAGCAACAAAAGTTTAGGAGAACCATGTCGACCTGCTGCTTCTATTTTATTCTTGATGTCTATATTTTTTAGTGTCACTGTCGACCTGCTGCTTCTATTTTATTCTTGATGTCTATATTTTTGGAAAACTTATTGATGGGGAAAGGGTAATTTTACCAAGTAGCAACCATGTCACAACAACTGTCTTACAATTTGTGCAGGTGTCGGAAAGATCTGGCAACTGTGGATTATGCAGCCAAGCCTACCTCATCCTTATGGGAATTACAATGCAAGCATCAGACACGTATAATTGATCTCTTTGTCTCTCTGTTTCTTTTCGGTTCAGGGTGTTATATGAGGAAAAGATAACTAATTATAAGATTATTTAGTTGTGTGACACTACATTTATACTGTATCTATGCATTTAATTTTGTTGTGATCTTAAATGATTCTACTAGCTACCTTCATATTTCAACAAATGTCCATGATTCTATTTTTTGGTTAGGAAATGATGCCACAGTTTGCCATGCTGTTCTAAGAGTCCACAATATACCATGAATATTTCTAATCTTGGTTCCAGATAGCTTGGAGATTAACATTGCCTCCAATACAAACATTTATTTCTTTTTGTGTATACATGGAACACTGCCATGTATACGTAATTATTTGCTAGTTGGGTGACTATCCCACTATACTAAATTTATGACTATTTATATTTTATTGACTACCTTGAAATAATTTCTTCAGATTGTAAATTTTTTGTTCCTATAAATTAGCGAATGTAGCAACTTGAGAGCTGCGGTTGGCTAGGCAATGTGTAAGTCTTCAGAGCTGCGGTTCTTATATATACACTCTAAGATCGCCTGTAGTTTAGAAAACTCATGCTTTTCCAGATTAATTTGCTGAGAATCTAATCTTATTTAGAAAGTTCAGGAAATTAACTCGATGCTAAAATCTGTAGATGATTTTGTAGTTCATATTAAGAAAGTTCACGAAACACAGATGATTACTTGTTAGGAAATGAACTTGATAACTTGATGCTAAAAATCTGCAGAATTCAAGGATATTTAGTTAATACATAATTATTATAAATTAAACTTAAAATTCAATAGGAGCTTTTTTTTTGTGCAGCCATGATGTTCTCGAGTGGAGGCTTCTTTACTTCCCGTGAGTGGCGGCACCTCCCCTCCTCAACCGATGGCTGCTGTTGTTCCCATCATTATCTAAAGAAGTGGCATCGGATTCTCCCCAACTCTTTACAGTGGCTACCACTCCCCATCATCCTAAGAGCAGGAGGTGGTGGCTAGTACCCTATTTCTCAATTGGCGGTGTGGCCACACAAGGGTTCGATGGCATGAGCAATCCATATCTTGTTAGCTTTTCCTCCACAATATGCCAGATTTCTTCGTATTAACCTCACAAATGAACTTTGTCAAGTCAGGTAGCCGGCTACCCTCTCCTTTGTTTGACTCTCCTGTTTTGTTGATGATCCACATTGGTTGTGGTTATCGATTATTTGGTGATGCCGATGCATGCTCCATGTTTGTGTGAATCTTATACTATATTGAGGTCTCTCACATGATTGGTCCAAGAGTGATTTTTTTATACATTGGCAGATTGCTTCTAATATTGAAGCATGTTTACATTGGAAACAAATCCACAAGTTGTCATTAATCCATTTAGACAGTAGTTAGGATTAGTTAGGATTTAGCAGAATGATAGCATATCCGTTTTCAGTATGTGATTCCATCTTGTATAGACATCTGTTAGTTGTATATCTCTTGCATTATTATTCTGAATTTTCATTTGACATGACATGGCTTGAAATTAGGGACAGAACAAATACCTTTTTTTAATAAGGTAGCACAATTATCTCTGTTCTGATAGTTTGCCACTAGAGTTTTAGCTTGTAAGCTGGTATCCCCAGCACAAGGTTTAAACTCACATTTGCTTAAGCACAATGTTTAAACATGAAATAGTTCCTGGTTCAATCTTTAATTCAATTTTGTTATTTTGAAAATTAGTGCTCAGTTTCATATTGGTGTCATGTCATGGACACCTCTGGAAATAGAAATTGTGAGCAAGGGAATGTGATATTCATGTATGCAAAAACTTCCCATGCTCCTCTCAAGTAGTCAAGCTCATGTAGTTTTTACTGATTATTGATAGCCCTTCACATGTAATGAGAACATTTTCCATATTTAAACAGCTATACTTGATTTAGTATAAAAATTACTGTTTAAACTCAGCTTATTTCAACGAACATATATGTTCCACCATAACCTGTGTTCGCTCTTGCAGGTTAGTCATACAGAGCGTAGTGCCTTGCAGGATGGAGGAGATTGGTCAGCAGGGTGGAGGAGCGAATCAGACAGGGAAGTGTAACGGAGGACGTGCTGCAGCGCTCCCTCAACCAAAAATCGGTCACGCGAGCAGGCGACATGTTATAGTGGAGAAGTGGAGAACGCAAGGTTGATGTGAGTGACATAGGAGCGAAGGAATTGAATTTCTCAAGGAGAATCTGCTGCGCAACTTCCCACTGAGAGTTATTCATCTGTTGGCCTCCCTCATCCGGAGAGATGTCCTCGTTGTGATCAAGCTGTGGAATGCGCACATTTGCACATTTGCACTGCAGATGTGTTGCATGGGCATGTGCCTCGACTCGATCTCAAGATGTCTTTACATATTGTATGTGCATTAACACGAGATTTGCAGTCTGTACGAGAAGGGCATGTGTACTTTTGGTATACATTACACTAAAACTATACTCATACTCTGGTCACATGCATGAATGAATAAATGATCTGTTGCATAAGTTTCTGGTCTCTTGTATATAAAAATGATGTCTATCGATATCTCAAACTATAAATGGTTAGACTTAGACATATGAAAAATCTATGAGCAGATTATGTTAAGGTATCTCTATAAATATATTTTTAACAGAAAATATGATTGCAGTATTTATTCTGGGATTTGATGAATTAACATTTCAAAAACAAGAAAAAAGGAAACAAATAGTCAGTGGTTTCAGGATTCACATCAGGCTAGTTGCAGCTAATGAATTTGCAAGCTCGCCTGCTCGACCAATGAAAGGTGACCAATGATAGGAGACAGGCACCGCGAGAGGGCACTTAACAAATCCTGCCAGACACCAACTCATGCGGCTTTGTGTGTGTTATCCTTAGCGTCACATGGCAGAGGGGGCCAGCTAGTTGCTTCTTTGCCACTGCCTTTCCCCTTCTGGGAGAAAGGGGAGAAAACTGCTTCTAAACTCATGCTATATGAGAAAAAGGGGAGAAAACTGCTTCTGAAGGTTGCCATGATAGCATGAGTTCAGAAACATCACATGTCATGGAGCACACAGTTTGCGATAGAGCAATGAACATCCCCATTGATAAACAACGGTGACCTAAAGGTCAACCAGGGTGGTAGCATCATTTAAATCAACAACTTGCTATAGTGATACATGAAGGATGACTGCAAAGACAAGCTACTATCACTAAAATTACAAGTTCCTTCTGAATGCCAAGTCCAGCCCACGTTTTCCTCGCTTTGTGTACTGCTTGTCTACACAGATTGTCAGTGCTACAGACAGAGCGATGAGTGCCAGGACTGTGAAGATGAGTGCCTGCAAGGAACGATCAAAGTGAATCACTAATCAAGCTGTGGAATCGGCATGTACCATACCAATTTCTGCTTATTAATGAAATGATATGCAGCTTCGTGCGTGTTTAAGAAATTAAAAACATGGCAATGTCTGTAGTGATCTAAACATACCCTAAGTTTTCTCTGAGATTGTTATCTCATCTTTCTTCCGCCTCATTGATCTCTTTCTTGCTGTAAAGGACGGACCAACAGAAGTGTCTAGTGGATCTGGCTTCCATACTTCCATCGCATCATATAAGCAACAATATTTGATATGTGACAAATATGAGAGTTCAATAGAATAGAGTTAACACAAGCCCTAGATTCAATACAAAAAAAAATAGTTCTACTAATTAAAAATTTGCCAGCACACTGTCAAGTGAAACTACAAATCAACACACAAGTGAAATCATATCACTATATCAACAACCAGGACACATGTTGTTTTATGGAGATCAATAGTTGCACTACCATAGGGAAACACATCAGACATCTATTTTCTTCATACTGGGAAGTAACATGTTCAGGATTTAGAATGAACCGCGACAGCCGAGGCATCCAGACCAGGTCACTCTCGAGGATCCTTGTTGTAGTACTTGCAGCAGTAAAGAGTGGCTGCAAAGTACCAAATCAATGCCTAATGAATGAAACTGAAGTGCTTGTTATTGGTAGGGAAAATTACATATGCCAAATTTAGCATATTCTCCCATGCTAGTACATGATCATGGCAAAATACCAAAAATGTCGTTAAATAAATACTAGAGTCAAGTTTGTAGGTACTGAATAGAAAATATTAGGATTCATATCACAAGTCAGCCCTAAAATTGTTAGCGTGGATAAACATGCATGTTTAAGAGTACTTTGCCTAAGTAGTAATAGGTCTTTTACTTAATTAAGATAGTGGTTTTGCCTAATTCATAGAATATTATTGCCTATATTAGATCATATTATTGCCAATGTACCACAATATTATTGCCTGGTGTAATTATAGGGCTAGGGAATCCATTGTGTTCAACCAAAAACCAGGCTATTTGAATGTTCGTGAGCTTGTCTAATAATTACATTAATGGTTTGGATAAGTAGTTCATACAGTGATGCAGTTAGAAAACAGACCAACAAAAAAGAATAGTAAATATAGGCAGGCTTGCTGCAGCAGTAGCCGCAACGCTTGCTGCAGCAAAGCAGTTCCAATAAGTCTGTGCATATCTGCTTTCCGCAGTACAGTATATATGTTTCTCACATGATCCATCTTTCTAAATAAACAACCAAAAGCCCTCGATATCCCTCTATGTAAGGAAAACTCTCTGTATTTGATTAGGAGGCTCCATATTTCCAGATAGACTAGCAGCACTCAAACCATGTGTAATCATGTCGGTAAAAGGTCATCCTGAATCCATTCATACTACTCAGTGGAGGTTCATAGATCACAACTAAAACTACTAAGCTTAGTAGTTGTTTTATTCATTTTATAGGTTGTTTTATCCATTAGGCTTATAATTAGTTGCATGTTCAGACGTAAACAGACTCGAGTACCTATGATACTAATTTCTTCAGAGTATGAAATCTAACACTGATACTATAGACATTCACAGAGTTGACGAGCATCTTAATTTAGTCTCCAGTGGCGGCTCCAAAGACAGAAAAAGGGGCCTAAATAATATAATCCTAGAAATCATAGTAGCTATATAGTAATGGAAAGGCTGGCAATACAGTTTCATGATAGATACAGAGATGCACATACTAGCCAAAAGATAAAATAGAACTGTGCTCAGTCATTTTGTCGAGCACATTGTAAGCACCTGCCAATGCGTCACTACACCCCTCATGTCGTGTTCTCGCCGCCCGCCGTGCAAGCAAGGCAACCTGCGCCCATATTACAGCAAGCAAGTAAGGCTTCTAGCTGTGGGATTTGATGCATGAGTGCCTAACCAGCAAGCAAGATGACCGCACGCGTTTTCACCTCAGCAAGGCAACAAGTAATTAAGCACCTGCAGCTTGCGCCCCTGCAAACTGCAGCTGGGGCACCGCCTCGCCGGGGTCGGAGCTCGCCAACGGCCAAGTCGCCTGCTGCCCTGCTCAAAGTGTCAGAGTTGGGACTCGGGAGTCCGTCGGACGCCGCAACGCCGACGCGGGCGGGAACAGGAAGAGGCGCGCAGCTTCTGGTATCCGGTGACGGGCTGGTTCAGAGGAGCTATGACTTGGGTCGCGACGACCTTCTCCCTAGACATTTGGGGGAGCTCGGCATCGGGCAGGTCGCGGGCGCCGCTCGTCTATGCGTGCTGGTTCGGCTGGGCGGCTGCTGGCATCGTGCGCGCGCGACGACGGCAGGGCGGAGGCGGCAAAGCGGGAGGCTGAGGCTGTGGAGGAGGAGGCCTACCTCCCGGGATCCGCCATGGCAACCGCCGCAGCCGCCGGATCCATGGCGCGGTGGGCGTGGGGTGCGGCTGCTAGAGAGGAGGTCACCTGAGGGAGGCCAAATCCTCCGGATCCATGGCGCGATGGGCCCCGGCCGCTGAGGAGGAGGTCGCCGGAGGGAGACCGGATCACACCGGGGAGAGAGAGACCGAGAGAGAGGGAGAGGAGAGGAACCGAGGGAAGACAGCGTCGGTACTGTGTGGAGAGTGGGGAGAAGTCGTGGCTCGCGGACGATGTGCGTCGGTTGCCTCGGATGCGTCGATTGCCTAGTGCGTGTGGTCGCCAGGGGGCAGGATGGGGCCCGCTCGGGCTTGGTTGGCTCGGACGGCTCCGGCGTGAGCGGGCTGTGGCGGGGAAGTCGGGTACTAAATATTAATCACTACCCTAGGGAGTAATTAGCGCAGTCCTATATATATATATATATATATATATATATATATATATATATATATATATATATATATATATATATATATATATATATATATATATATATATATATATATATATATATATATATATATATATATATCTGTAGCTGGCTTTAGAATACTCTATTTTGCAGCCGAGTCCAATTAGTCCTACCGACCGAACCACCCGGCAGTTCCGCCAGCGTGCTCTACCCCCGCGCCCGCACTCCCCACCCTTCCGGCTTGTCTTGTCAAGCCATCAGCGACCTCAACCCCCCGGCTCGGCTTCGTATGGACACTCTCGAGCCAGCCAAGCGGTGAACCTACTCCAAATCCTCGGTCGCCTTGTCCCTTCCGAGAAGAGCCGCATAAATCAGAAATCTGCCGCCGCTCCCCCGTGAAGGCAACGCCAGGCTCGGGCGGGCCCTCCGCTGCTCCACATCTCCGACCACACCGGCGGCAACGACCCCTACATCACCGCCCCGCCTCTTATCAGATCCAGATCGGTAGCTACCGCCTCTTCCCGGCCACATCCGCGCCACCGGAGACGGCATCCGTGGTGCCGGAGATGAACCAGTCTGCAGTCTGCACACCTCTCTGCAGGAGATGGTCCTTCCCGGTCGCATCTGCTATCTGCCTGAGATGATCCCGTCCCGGCCATGGCAATCCATCCAGCGACAGGGGGCTTTGTGTGGAGGCAAAGGGATCGATATATATTCAGGTCAGATCCCAAAATGATAACAATAATCCCTATGTGTTTTAAATTTATTTGGTTTTGATCTAGTTATCATGGGTCACCGCCGCTACATTTCGAGCAGATGCGAAAGTTGGGCATTTTTCGGCCGGATTGACTACTAGTGCTCCAGTAACGGGCTTTTCCACAACGTCGCGTCCTCCGGCCGCCGGTGGACTCATTGATTCGCCAAAAGTAAATCAGCTGGACACCTGATCTGCGCACAAAGGAGCACCTCTAGGTTAGTCTCTGATTTGGTGCTTTTCCCCCTCGGGTTGTAACTTCGCTTTTGGATATGGTTTCTTGCATTAGCCTCTTGTATGTCTGATCAACAGCATGAATCTTTTAGCTTTCTAGATCTGCCACCGAAAAGCATCATCTGTGACTTAAATTAATTTGATTGGTCTGTAGCTAATCCCCCATTTATGGAGTTATTAAATGAATTTGTGTGTGTTTCATTCCAATAGCTAATCAATTTTTGTGTTTTCTATTGGATTCAATATCAGTTTCCCCAATTTGTTTCAGAATAGCTGGTCAGTGGTCACTGTGGCATGCCTTGTCTCTGTGATATAATAAGTAAATTGGTATGCCCTGGTTTCATGTATTATTATTTTTTCTGTATCTTATAATCCTGTCGAACTGTCATTGTAGTATGGTAATTTTGTGGTCATATTTTACCTATAGTGTTGTAGAGTGCACATGAGCCTTCATCTTGCCAACAGCAGGTTGTGACAAATCACCATCTATCACAATTTTTAATTTTGTTGTTAAGTTCAATCGACCAGACTGAGATTTTCTCTATAGTATCTTCAATCCTTAGCTGTCCATATTGTAAATCTGAGATAACACTGAGCTGCATGGGTGAAAACCAATATAGTTTCAATGAAGCTTGATTCCTGTTTGATGACCTGTATAGTTAATATTTACTCAGTGACTCAGTGTTGTTTATGACTGTGGATCTTTCTCAGTTTTTTTCTCTCCCAAATATGCAGGAACTAAACCTTTCATAAACGAGATGATGCCCACTTACTGTTCCTCCCAACAGCAAACTGGCTTCACTATGCGTCCTCTGTCCAGTAAAAAAAAGGCTGACTCGTCGGTTCGCCGGTAATATGTTCAACCAGCCACCACGATCCGCTCACCATCCAGATTGGTCTTGAATTTTTTTCTACTCTTCCCCTAGATAACAACTCTGTTTTGTTTCGGATTTGACACAATCACCAATGACAGCACTGTGCTTCTCTGTTACAGCAAAGCAGTTTGCCCAGTTGTTTTCACTGGGAGTTCGGTAGGATCATGCCATATGGATGGATTTAATTAGTAGTTGTAGTTCCCCTTAGTTCTTGATTTTAGTAGCATCATATCATATTGACAAATTAAAGTGTTGTTGTCTTACTGCATTTTTTACTATAGCGTATAACTTAAGTTTCTGATATGGTACAGAATTCTCGTAAACGTGTCTGATAGACCAGATTCTTATGCAAATATTCTAGTAAATAATTTGAAAATATACTAAATAGATTATCGTAACTATAAGGGTAGAGAAACATAGATTCTAGTAAATCTTATTCAAGGGCATAGATTCTAGTAAATCATGTATACAATTCTAGTAAAAGTTGTTATTGTAAAAAAACGTCTTTGGCAAGCTAGGTTAGGGTTAGCGGTAGTAGCATGAGAGCTCCAAGGATCAACTTTTGGTCAAGGCAGAAGACAATTCCATCCAAAATTTCGAGCGTGATTCTATGGACATTGGAATGTACTCAGACAATCCATTTTGTTAGAAGATGCTTATGGTATTGGCCTAAGCACCTCCTGACACATTTGTCTCGGGGCAACTGCCACCCCTCCTGTGCATGCATGTGTAGAGGTGCCACTATGGTGAGTTGCGCCCTCAAGTTGAGTTGAATTCAATTCCAACGCCAACACAATGGTGGCCGCATTGGCAGAGCTCAGGCAAGATTTATGACGGAGGAGGTTCATGGTCAGCTTGATCAAATCCAAGTAATTAGGGTGTCTCCAACGGTTGTCAAATAGCTAGTTAAGGTGGAATTTTATTGAACACGAGAGGCCAAGAGCAACGCGCCAACGCACTAGCAAGAGAACACTCGCTAGCGAGAGTTTGCACATCTTCCAATGACACTCTTTCTCACAACACATGCAACTCTGCGGTCTGGCACCCTCTCTTTGTTTCACCTGATGTCGCTGGAATTTCTTCTTCACTACTGATGACGCCTTACGCAACACGCACGGTTTTTCCAGTTTGCAAGGATCAAAATCTGAAACCTAGGGGCTCATATTAGAACAGAGAGTCAGAGACTCGCAGCAATGCTTTCGCTCTCAAGTCGCAGCTAATGCAGTGAGATTAGTACATGGACATGTTTATATTGAACAAAACTGCAGACACCACTTTATAGTTTATTGAATCTCCATGACATAAACAAATCGGTTGGTGCATCATGCCCTCAACTATGTGTACATGTTTGCAGCATCGTACATACAGCAGAACTGCTTTCAATTCACCAGTAACTAACTTGGGCACACCACATTTACAGAAACTACTTCTTGCAACCTCGACGGGTCTAGCTTCCATTGACCACTCTACAGTTCTTCCTGATCTCGCCCTGGCTCCCCGTCAACACCTGGATGTTCCCCATGTTGATCATGGACCTGGCGAAGCTCCTGAAGAACTCCTTCTGGCTGCCGGCGAAGCGGCCGACGATCGGCGCCGTGGGCGCGCCGGGCGTCGACAGCAGCTCCTGATCGGACTGCAGCGTCCCGCGGCGCGCCTCGATGCTGGTGTAGTAGTTGTTGTCGAAGGTGTCCGGCGTGGTCGGGTCGAGGTCGTTGAGCGCCGACGCGTTGCCGCCCCTCGGGCACCGCAGCGAGAGGAACGCCCGGTACCCCCTGTCTAGCGTCGGGTCCGGCCGGTTCGTGCCGCTGAAGTTGTACAGCCGCGCCGTCACGAACCGGCACTGCACGCGCCCGAACGTGTGCGCCCCTGCAGAATCACGAGGCATCCACCGTCGTTGTGACGCCACTAGCATCTCTGTTCGTTCAGGTGCAGAATCACGGAGGCATCGATTTGCTCCTTACCTGAGAGGGCGACGAGGTCGGTGTCGTCGAGACCGACGGCGCCGAACTTTTGTTCGAGCGTGGTGAGGTTGTCGAAGGGGCTCGGGAGGTTGTTGGCGGCGGTGATGTTGGCGGTGGTGCCGTCGCGCCGGCCGAGAGGCACGCGCCACCGTGGCCCGCCGGACTGCGTGCATAGTACACGGACAGGACCACGCGTCATGTGACCCGTGTTGGATTAAAGCGTGGCGGAAAGGAAACTGATTGGTGCCGCCTCGAACGAACGCCCCGACGTGATGTGACGTGTGAATATCCACGTCGTACTGTACTAGGGTTGTCTGTTTCTGCATGCTTTTAATTTAAAAGGCGTTCAATTTTGTCAACTTCTTCTTGTAGATCTCTCTAATGGCCACTTCCTCCGTCCATAAAACATATTTAATTCTTGTTTTTCGAGAAATCAAACGGTTTAAACTTCGATTAAATTTATATAAAAAATACTAATATTTATGATATAAAATAAGAATTATTAGATTAGTTATAGAATATATTTTTATAATAAATTTATTTAGAGATATAAATATTAATACTATTTATTATAAATTTGGTACGCATCACATAATTACATCTTTTGTTGGATGGAGGGAGTACTAGGTAGTACTAGCGTAGTTCAATTATTTTGCACCGACGGCTTTCGAATTATTGCTCCAGGCCCAGAGCTATTGCTTCCCGGCAAGGCAGGCAGAGCTTGTACAATGCCAGATTGCCAGTCCGACAGTTTGTTTGCTTCTGTGTGTCAATTCTTTTTGAACGATGTCGATCGTTTTGTGAAGATCAACTCGGCCTCGCCAAGTTTTGGGGCGTAAAGATGGAGGTGTCACGTCAAGCAGGGTGTCGTATAGGGTGTTTGAATATTAATAAAAAATAAATTACAAAATCCATTAGTAAATCATGAGATAAATTTATTAAGTCTAATTAATCCGTCATTAACACATGCGTTATTGTATCACTTTATTATCATATCATGGGCTAATTAGGCTTAAAAAAGTAGTCGCAATCTATACAATTAATTATTTTTAGTCTATATTTAATACTCTATGTATATATCAAATATTCGATGGGAAATTTTTGGAGGAGTAACTAAACGTGGCCTCGTTAACGGTGGATCGATCGGTAGAGTACATTTGCCGGCCGGCTAGAAAAAAACTCACCAGTTCGACCGAGATCTTGGCGGCGATGGCCAGTATGTCAGCGCAGGAGACGACGCCAGGGCAGGCCTCCTCCAGCGCCGCCTTGACGGCGTCGACCACGGGGTACCCGCGCGCCGAGTTGTTGTTGGGCGTCGCGAACTTCTCCGACACGATGCTCGAGCTGTTGTCCAGCAGGATGGACCCGTCGCAGCCCTGACGAAGAAATAAACACACACAGACGCAGGCTCAGAACGTGCAAGCGCGCGGCGTCGCGACCGTCTGCGGAACACGGGACCGGCTGCTTTTTTACTTGCACGAAGCAGTCGTGGAAGTGGAGGCGGGTGAGGCTGGCGTAGATGCGGACGTCGGCCTCGTGCGCCTTCTTCAGCACCCGCCGCACGACCCGGTGCACGTCGGGGCACGTCCGGTCGTAGTACTCGCTGCACAGCTGCGCCGCGCCGCCGGCCCGGACGCCGAACCCGAGGGCGATGGCGGCGGACATGAGGACGGCGAGCTGGAGACTACAAGCCATGCTGCCACGGGGCGCCATTGATCTCTCCTCTCTTCTCTCCGACTCTCCCAGAGCGAGCTGCCTAACTGCTGCGGGCGCTAGAGCTCGCAGTCGATCGCGCAGGTGGTAGCTGTTGTGCACACTGGCATGTGACTCGATCAGTTTGGTGATATGGCCTGGCCGGCGAGTCTTATAGCCACGGAGTTCGCAAGGTGGTTGTGTGCCCATTTGAGCACAGGGAGCGCGCCTTTTCTTGGATCTGAAGGATGGGCAATCATATCATTCCGGTCGATGACGAGCGTTTCCTGGCAACGTTTCCGTCGCCGCGTCGTTTTCAGTTCAGAGATGGCAACCAGCATGCATGCATGCAGGTGCGCCGAGCAAAAGACACCACAACCCGCAACTGCAATTCTGCTTGTCAGCGTATGCATGGCTGTTCTAGCTAGTTTGGTTCGGTGCGCTCGAGCACGAGCAGCTGCATGCCTACCGTGCAGGGTCACAGTCAACGCGAGCTTTAATCAGCAACAGACGTGTTCCAGTACTGTACTGTACGTGGTTGCAGACTCGCACTAGCTGTGCAGTGTACGTAGCTGAAAGTAGCTGGACTTGTTCAGATACAAAGGAGGCTAATCTTGCGTAGTCGCTCAGGTTATCAATTATTATGGCCATGTTTAGTTCACCCCCAAAAGTTAGAATTTTTTCACTCTCTCTCCATCACATCAATCTTTGGACGCATGCATGTAACATTAAATGTGGGTAAAAATAATAATTGCACAGTTTAATTGTAAATCACGAAACAAATCTTTTGAGTCTAGTTAGTCCATGATTAGACACTAATTGTCAAATACAAACGAAGTGCTACAGTTCCAAAATTTTTCAACCTTTTGAATCTAAACAAGGCCTATGTTTTGCCGTTGCAGCTTCTCTGATCTCTCTCTCTCAAGCTCAGGCACTCAGCAGACAGGTCACACAGCAGCAGGTGCAGTCGTATGGAGCTGGAGCGGCAGGTAGTCTGGACTCTGGAAGCGGGCAATGATTCCAAGAACGTACGTTAACGAAATCCATGCAGGCAGTCGATGTTGCTATACTGTACCTGCAAAACCGATTAACTGAAAGCTGCACTGTAGGATGGGTCTGAATTTCTATTCGCTCGACTGACAGAGGAACCAGCTGGGATAACGATGATGCAGCACGTAATACCGCACGAAAACTGCTGATGTTGGCCACTTTATACGTCAAGGATATAATGCAAGCAATGATGTACTAGCAGGCTGCCAATTATGGAGAGAAGGCCAGACATCATTCTCATAACAGAACAGAAGGGGGAGCACGATGCGATTAGGTGACTGGGAAATGCAAGCCAAGATCTCAAGTTTCTCATACATCATTCTCAGCCTTTATTCATTTTGTGTTTCTTGCTTGTTCACGAGAACAACATCGATCGGGGAACGCATGCACCTACTGATATAATTTATCAGGCACTGTAGCGACAGTTACAGATCCTATCTTGTTCGTTTGCAGATAGGCGAGTAGTTACCACTCATCCGTCTCAATTGATACGCTAGCTAGGTGGCCCATACTATGAACTAATTAACCCTGGCTTAAGCCAAACGAAACACGCTTCACACCACAATGACGATGCAAACACATAGTGACGTCGACCTGCACGCGGGCTGCTCGATGCATGCTCGATCAGTTGACGGCACGGCAGTTCTTGCGGATCTGGCCGGCGGAGCCGGTGAGCGGGCGGATGTTGCCCATCTTGACCATGGACCGGCCGAAGTCGCAGAAGAAGCGCTCGCTGTTGGCGCTGTAGGCCTGCACGAGCGCCTTGGTGTCGGCGCTGGAGAAGAGGCCCTGGTCGGAGGACAGGAGGCCCCTCTGGCTCAGCAGGTTCTGGTAGTAGTGGTTGTCGAACGTGTCAGCGGAGCCAGCGTCCAGCGCCGCCGTCTGGTTGCCGTCCCCGCCCTGGCACAGCGTCTGCAGGCTGGACGCCAGGGACGAGTTCAGCGTCGGGTCCACGGAGCTCGTCGCCGAGAAGTTGGACAGCCGGTTGCTGAACAGCGCGCACCGCGCTCGCCCGATCGTGTGGCCTCCTGCGTGTCCATGGCCGTCGTCGATCGGGTCAATTAATAATGTAATAATATGCGTCCAGGTCCAGTCATCTTCACTCTTGACGCCGAATCAGTTCAGCTAGGAAAGTATTGTGCGGTGAAAGGTACCTGATAAAACGACCACGTCGGTTGTATTCAGACCCACATCACTGAACTTCTTTGTGATGTTGTTGATGGGATCGAACGGGCTAGGCAGGCTACTGCTGGCACCGGACTGATTTGCCACCAGGCCATCCCTCCTTCCCAGCAGAACGTCGTAGTCCGGCCCTCCACTCTGAATTGAGTAGTAGTAGTACACCAGCAGGTTGCGAGTATTTTTCAGCGTGATGATGAATCGATGACTGAAATCATGTGGGAAGGGAAGGGAAGGGAAAGGGACGACGGGACGCACCAGCAGCACTCCGTATTTAGCCGCGATCGCGAGGATGTCGGCGCAGGAGACGACCCCGGGGCACGCCTTCTCGAGGTCGGCCTTGATGGCGTCGACGACCTCGAACCCACGCGCCGAGTTCAGGTTCGGCGCCGCCAGCTTCTCGGTGTTGTTCCCGTCCAGCAGGATCGACCCGTCGCACCCCTGCGTTGCGTGCATGCACATGCAGCGAGCAAGTCTTTTTCAATTCAGCGATCGGTCGGTACACAAAAGTTGCATTGGGAGCGTGCGTGTATGTGCCATGTGGTGTCTCGTGTACGTACGTTGACGAAGCAGTCGTGGAAGTGGAGCCTGAGCAGGGAGGCGCCCATGCGGGGCTCGGCCTTCATCGCGGCGGACACGCGCGCCTTCACGATGTCCTCCGCCTGGGGGCAGCAGCCGTCGTAGAAGTTGTCCGTCAGCTGGCCCCGCGCCACCGCGGCGGCGCCGAGGCACAGCACGGCGAGCAGGGCGAGGAGGCAGCTCATTGTGTCTCTGCAGAAGGAGTTGCGCTCCATGTCTACCTCTGCAATCTCTGCACAACTACGTACTACTACTGTCGATATACAAGCGCTGGCTCCTCCTCTAGTTGCTTCTTGCCGCCACTCTTATATAAGAGACGGTTTTCGAGTGTTGAGAGTGATGAGTCAGTGTCAGTGACAACGTATTAGTTAGTGCTGTTGGACAAGCAGTAGACGACTGACTCGATGACGGGTAGGCGGGCGGCGGCTGGCTGAGTGAGGTGTCTGCGCGCGTGCGTTTTTCTCCCTGAATGGATCACAGCCGGACGCACTGATGGATCGCCTCGATCGAGTTTTTCTGCATGGCGCAAGTACGAGTCGCGAGCACTGTGAATCCCGTGCGTAGTGGAGCTTCAACCAAGTGCAAGTGCCCGCACAGTAATGTAAGTTGCTAATGCATGTTTCGCGTGGACCGTAGTCCGTAGCGAGTGGTGACGGCGGCTGCGATGTAGGAGTACTCTACTCCATGCACGAACCAATCAGCCAAGTCTGCACTCTGCAGTAGCCGTGCGTGCTTTGCGCATCTTTTACAGTGTTAGGCCATAGCCCATTACTACGCAGCATGGTTTTAAATTCTGGGCCTTTGCCCAATTTCAAGGTTCAAAGGAATTAGTATTTTTTTAGTCCCACACACGCATGCGTGAACCAGTTGCGATTGCGAGGGCTGCGCTGTTTCCGTTGCCGTGCGCCAGCTGTGCCTTCTGAGTTAGGATGACTTCGTGAGACTACCCGCAGTGGTTACTTTAAAACGATATTCTAAAGATTTAGAGTATGAATATAGAGTAAAAACTGCTGCACTGGGTACTCTAAAACGATACTCTATCATTTCTCTCACTCTATATTTAGAGTGATACCGTGCTTACTCTATACTCTATAGTGGCGGGCCCCACTAGCTAAACAAAGGAAAAAAATGATATAACTCACAAACCAAAAATCCAAATTAAATTTCGATTTCACCATTAAATTCGTCTCAATAAATCCTTCAAAACTAGATCACACATGTATATATTTAGTTAAAATGATAAGTGGGTCTCACAGTTGATAGAGTGGATAGAGGATGATATAGATGATGGATGAGTGCGGGAGAATTGAGTATAGAGGAGAGAATCTTGCTGACTAGGACGTATAGAGGATGAATATAGAGGTCCATGAGTGCGGGTAGTCTGACGTCTTGGAACATCCTTGACCGTCGTTTTCGTCTCCACTCTCCAGTGGCCCAATGGATCGGATGACTGTCGATTAGTGCACTGCGCACCACAAAATCTGCACGCATGTATCTCATACTTCTCCATCGGGTAGCTGCAACGTGTCCCCATCCAAGAGACGGCGACACGCATGACTGGAGAACAAACAGCAAGCCCCAGAGGCTCAGAGAAGCGGCAACGCGCGGTGCTTCTTTCGTTGCACAAACCTGAAAATTGCTGGGCCTGAATGGGCTAACTGAGTCGGCCCACATGTCTAAGCGAATTATGTGCCCCAAGTATAATAGATTATACCTTCGCAAAAAAAAAGTATAATAGCTTATAGCATTGCTCCTTGTATGCAATGGCTTTTGAATTGGTTTATAGAAAATGAGAACTGATCGATTCTAAAAAATTCTAGAAACCAATCATTTTGATTTTCATTGAACTAATCAAACCTTATCAGCAAAGATTAAAACAACAACAAAAAATGTGCAGGTTCTAAAGCAAATTTGAGCAACGTTTTCTCTATTGTAGATAATAATAATTGATAAGAAGATAGTAGCGATATAATAAAACAAATACATAGAAGTTCAAATATGAGACATCACACATAATCAAGCATAGTCTTACAAAATGTAAATGAGTGAAGTACAATTCATATAATTCGGTCCTTTTCGGTTAACCGAGAGTTGAAATTTGAAAGTGCATCTAATCCTATCATGGGTTTTGGGGTTTAATGACAGTACAAATAGCAGTCTAACAAGAATTGTTGAACACTTTAGTTTTTATTAAGGTGATAAAGTGCAATTGGAAAACAGAAACCCCCAAAATTCAATACACAACAAAGCCTATGGCAAAAAGGGCATAAATTTGGAAGCAGCATTTGTTTCATAAGTTCTTTGAATACCTTGCATAATAGGAATGTCGTACTCTAAAGGAGGATCGAATACTAATCACTTGCAAGTTTGTAATTGCTCAAAAGTTTTAAACTAAAACCGACTTTATATAAGATGACCCTTTGTTTTGCAAAATGAGTGCTAACTGTTCTGTGGTCGGAAATTTCGGGCCTTGACCAAAAAATCAGACCCATTGAAATTTGGTGGCTTTTTTTATGATTTAATGCTCACTAAGGTTCACTGTTTATGTGGCCACCAATTATGGTCAACGGTCAGAATCTTTGGGACCTGACATTCTTTTCTCACTTAACCTGTGCTCGAGCTCTAAGTTTTCCAAGGGGTTGAAAATTCTGGTCCTGATTAGAATTTCTGGTCCTTGCCCTCATGCACAGGTAGAACTAGTTGAGAAGAGGGGGGGGGCGACGGTATATACCCCTCCACCTCTCTCTTTGTAACTCTTGTACACCACAACGACCTGTCTCAAGTTAAACATATTTAGAGCTTCCTTTCTTCCTCTCTAGTGTGCTTAGATAATATGCTCTCTTGGAGAAGATTTGAGGAGTGATATGAGAAAAGTTGTCATCTGTCTAAATCTTTTAAGCACTTGTGACCTTTGCTTGTCTTGAATTTGATTTGTTACTTCTGGATTTCTCACGAATCCTAGATGGCTAGGCTTTGCCCGTGAAGCTCCCAATTTATGTGGCTTAGCTCTGAGAAGTTTGTATTAGGTCTCATTTTACATAAATTTACCTACGAACAACTCTCCTAATGACTGTTGCATTGCAAATAAGAACGATTCGCTATAATCATTATGAACTGAGAAAACACTATTTAAATATTAATCCTCTAGTTTGCCACAGTTTAGGCAGTTGGATACTGTTGCAAGTAACAACCAACTCTTTCTCCTCCGGACTCTCGGGGTCTCCCGACGTCGACTCATCCGCCTTCTCTCCAAGTCCTCAATCCATCCTCCGGCTGCCCCCTCCCCGCGGCGAAACCCTAGCCCGTCACCTCGCCGCCCGTCGCTGTAGGTTTATGGCGTCTGTGTGATCGGACCAGCAGTCCGCCCCATCTCTCCTTTGGCCCCCGCATCTGATGTTCCTCTCCCGCATCGTACTTCGCGACCTGGACTCCATCGACTCCCCGGCATCCATGGCGTCCTCGAAGAAGGTTGTGACCCGTGACGAGTGGGAGCGGAAGCTCCGCGACGTCAAGATCCGCAAGGAGGACATGAACCGCCTCGTCATGAACTTCCTCGTCACCGAGGGCTTCGTCGACGCCGCCGACAAGTTCCGCATCGAGTCCGGCACTCAGCGTATTACACGCTTCTCTTTCTCTCTTCGGCTGTTGAACTTCCCGGGGAATTCGTTTGAATTTCTTATTTTATTTTTTGCAGCGGAGATTGACCTAGCGACCATTACGGATCGAATGGAGGTTAAGAGAGCAGTACAGTCGGGTAATGTTCAGGAGGCGATCGAGAAAATCAACGATCTTAACCCCACGGTTCGATTCTGTCTCTGTTCCTAGCAAAATTAGTTCGAATAACGGCCGAGATGCACATTTATGTATTTTATTGTGTTGGGGAAGATCACGAAGTAGGTTGTGGTTGCTGGGCTGTACAGATTTGGTTTCCATCCTCCTGTAAATCTGAAATAAATATGGTCAACTAGAGAAGCACTCAGTTTGCAATGTGGGTAACTAGGATGTACTGTCACTGTGTTTGTCTTTGTCAGCAATTTAGAGCCACGACTAGTTTAGAATACAGGAATACAATCCTTTCCCAATCTAATTTGGTGACCTGTCATGTGTTTGGAGAAGTTTGCAGGAGCTTCCTGTTGTATCAAATGATATGTTTCTGATTTGATCATCAGTTCTTACAGTCATTCTACTCGTTAGTTTAATTGTCCACGTTTTGCCATACTTGATTGTTCAAATAGGAGCTGGAGATTCCTGCTGAGCAGGTTGTAGTTTTGAACATCTTTGTAACCGGTAGAAACAACTGGAATCCTTAATAAGTAGCAACCAATATACTTGGACTCTAGGAGTCAGGACCAAGTATTTCAAACATGAAAAAAAACCCAACAGTATAAAGATCATACCTCATTGATTACTGATTAAACTCAGATGATTATTATGTTTGCCCAACACTAATGAGTGATGAGACGAGGATCCAATGTGACATCCTGTTTTCCACAAGTGTTTTCTGTTTCAGAATGGTGTTTTCCACCGTCACTGTCCCCTTGCTTGGAAATAGCTAACAAGTTTTGAGAAATGTTTCTTTATAAGAGGGTTTTGTTCATTTTTACATACAACTCAGATAACATAGATGGCCAGAAAAAAAATCAGTCATATTGCACATATGGCTAGTGATTTACTGTGAGAGTTGTGTTGTTTTATTATCCTTTTTTTAAGGAGAAGCCCTATCATTTTTTTTGAAAATAGTACAGCAGGGGGCCCACCATAAGATTTTATATTAATAAAAAGAAAAGAAGCTGTGCAAGAAACACAAAGCTGTACAAGCATACAGCGAAAAGCAAAAAAAACAAGAAGCCTGAGAGAAGCCCTATTCTCAAGGTCATAAAACTTCCGTCATCTAATGTTCACTATTTTCTATATACTAGCAAACATTCCCAGATATTGCAATGGGATGTACAGCTTGTTGCGTGGTCACCTAGAGCTAGCTATCTTTATTGGACTTAATTGGGCTTAGCCCAACTTTATTTCAGTTAAACCCCAATGCCCGTAATAAATGCTAGGTGCAATAAAAGATTAATTCCGCATGAGAAATTGTTAGGAGATTGATTCAACTTAAATGAGTGGCTATTGTGTGAACTTGTTGTGAGGTTGAGAAAGGTGGAAGGAGAGCTACAAGCCCGCATGTGCCGAGCCATGCTGAGTCGCGACGTGCATGAGCTCGGGCTTGACTAGCCAGGCCATGACATGAGTGTGCAGCTGTGCAGCGCCAGGGAAGGTTTTGTAGCTCCAAACTATGATCGACCTGTGTTGGACAAGGATAGACTCTACCTTGGCTGGGCCCAGGGCCCTGGACTCCTAGGTTTACATTTGGCATCTGTGAAAGCGAGAAGGGTGGGAGTAAGGGGGACGCCCCGGGCCTTGAACTCCTAGGTCTACATTTGCCATCCGTGAAAGCGAGAAGGGTGGGAGTAAGGGGGATGATGGACCTAGGTTTGCGATTGGTAAAGTGAGAAGGGTGGGAGTGAGGGACGACGGGCCGATGGATGGAAGAAGAGGGGTGAAGTGAGGAACGGCAGACTGAGCGACAGACCAAATAAGGGGTGGGAGTGAGAGACAATGGACCAAAGAAATTACTGTACTTTAATATTAGGTAATAGGTATTTTAATATTAGGTAATAATAGATATAGATTAGAGGCATGTGTATTTGTTTGTGTTCTTCTGGGAGGAGCTCTGTAAAGGTAGCATTTGTTAACTCATGTCTCCTTAATCGTTATGATGACTTGGATGAATGTATGCAGATTCTGGACACAAATCCCCAACTATACTTTCATCTCCAGCAACAGAAACTAATAGAGTTGATTCGCGCGGGAAAAATAAATGAAGCTTTGGAGTTCGCTCAAGAAGAACTTGCACCGAGAGGCGAAGAAAATGTATTTATTTTTCTAGATTTACCTTTATACTCCCTCCGTTCCAAATTATAAGTCGCTTTGACTTTTTTTGTTCATCCATTTTGCTATGTATCTAGACATATTATTATATCTAGATGCATAGCAAAATGGATGTACCAAAAATGTCAAAGCAACTTACGATTTGGAACGGAGGGAGTACTTCATTTTGGTTTCAGGATTCAGATGTAATCTATTCCACACGCAACTGAACTGCTTTAAAGACACGTTGTGTGGTTTCTGCTTTTCCCCCCCCCTGATTTTGCAGCAAACATTTCTCGAGGAGATAGAAAAAACTGTAGCACTACTGGTTTTTGAAGATGTAAAAAATTGCCCTTACGGGGAACTATTGGATGTTTCTCAACGTTTGAAGACTGCAAGTGAAGTTAATGCTGCTATTCTTACAAGCCAAAGTCATGAGAAAGGTCAGTAACATCTACTGTTTAGTTCGAGATTTAATTTATCAGAATTTACATCAAATCCTTTCTGTGTGTAAATGTTTATTCATTGAGTAGTTTGCTATTTAAATCTGTCAAAGTTATATTTGGATAAAGGAAGGTGAGGCTGGTGATATCTTAATAATTGAGAAGAAAGGAGGTGGAAAAACTGAAACCCGGTCATATCTATTATCATTTTATACCCCTTGAAACATTTGACATTGAATTTATCAAATTATTTAGTTTGTATTTAACAAGTTCAAGGTTGTGAAAAATACTCCCTCCGGTCCTAAATGTAGGTCGTTTTAGATTTGTCCTGTATCATATGCATGATGTAGATGCTGTTAGTGCATTTTTTTTTCCTATAAATTTGGTCAAATTTAGAGAAGTTTGACTTAGGATAAAGCTAAAACGAAGTACATTTCAGAGTGAAGGGAGTAGATTATAGCTGACTCTATTAGTTTCTGTGATTCTGTCACTGGAGAAGAAAGGAATAAGGAATTTTAATTTTAACTATCTCATTTGTCGTAACATATAAGGCTCAGCAGTATTGTGGACCCGAATCCTGTGCAGTGGTCGTATGACTTCAACTTTAAGTGTTAATTAAATTGGTATGTACTGGATGGTTTAAAGAATTTATGATATGCGTGTACAATTTCCAACACTAAAACATTTAAATTTAGTTTTTAGGGCAGGTTACACTATAATTCAGTACTGTGTGACGTAGTTATGTTTGTCTTATTTGTTTGGAACACAAACTGCTACATCCCTTGTTCAGATATGTTGTGACTTGCCGGCTTTACTGAAGTTCCTCTGTATATTCCTTTTCCCACAACGGCAGATCCGAAGCTTCCAAGCTTGTTAAAGATGTTGAAATGGACACAAAATCAACTGGACGAAAAGGCGGCATATCCACGAATCAACGACTTTACCACTGCCGCACTGGAAGATCCATCGATATGAATCTGCTTCCGAAGTGATGATAATTGAGGGTAGGCACCAAGCCTGTCTGGTGCCTGCATGTGGTTTGCTCTGGATCTGTCAATAGATCATCATCTGCAGCGATTGAGTTCACCCCTTTCACCAGTGTTTTAGGCTCAATGGAAGCAGTTGATCTGAAAACTTCACCTGTGTTCTACCTGTACATGATGTAGAAGACATGTTTGAACCCCTTTCCAGTCAGTGCAAATATTGGATTTGATTTTTCATTGACATTCCTTTCAAACCTGTGGTACTTGCAACACGCAAATTCTTTCAGTCATGGTTTGGGCATCGAATTCACGCTCCTGCTGTCAGTTTGATGCAACTATGCAAAGCAGCTCATTTTTTCCAATGTCAGAATCAATTGGAAGAGTTCCTAAAAATAGAATCGGTAAACCAATGAGTTTTTTCAAGAGGCCAAGTACATTTGTTCATTTGTTTGGTTCCACTGACCGTTTTCATTTCGTATCAGGAATCTCGGACTGTTTCCAAATCATCCTACCTACTTTTTATACTTTTTTTTTTCTATCTTGTACATTTGTACTTTTATACTTTCTTTCTCTTTTGTACATTTGCGTTGAGAACTCGGTCCTATTATATTTCCATGTGATTTGGTCGATTTTCTTAAGTGCGGAAAGTTTGTAAACTCGAGATTGAGAGTGAATTTTGAGAACTATTGGAGATGCTCACAGCGGCTACAGATTTTAGAAGCCATTGTTTAGCCTTAACATATGTGCCTTTTCCTGGCCGGCAGCAATGAGTCGCATTCACGGATCACCATTGCCGCTTCCAGCATATCAGTATTCGCTCAGCTCGTTTAGTTTCATCACTTTCACCACGGCGGCCAGGCATGCCGTCGCGAGCCGCTATCCGCATGAAGCACCCTTCCTTCT
Organism: Saccharum hybrid cultivar R570; assembly: GCA_038087645.1. Lineage (NCBI taxonomy): Eukaryota > Viridiplantae > Streptophyta > Magnoliopsida > Poales > Poaceae > Saccharum > Saccharum hybrid cultivar. The sequence continues at coordinate 8,026,575 of JAQSUU010000043.1, read as the reverse complement.
CGGTGTCCGTAACCACGGCGTCCCAGCTCCACGACGCCATCGACCGCCTCCTCCCGATCCTCCGCGCCGACGCCTCCCACGCCTCCGCCGCGCGCGCGATCGCTGCGGCCGTCGCCTCATTCCGGCCGCCCTCCACGCTCCTCTCCAACCGCATCCTCCACCTCCTCTCCTCTCACCCGGCCACTCTCCCGGACGCGCTCGCCCTCCTCTCCTCCCTCCCAAGCACCGATGTATGCTCCTACAACACCCTCGTCGCGGCACTCGGCCGCTCCCCGCGCGGCCTCGCCTCCGCGCGCGCGCTGTTCGACCGAATGCCCCGGAGGGACCACTTCTCCTGGTCCGCCATCGTCTCCGCCCACGCGCGCCACGGCCAGCCCCGCGCCGCGCTCGCGATCTACCGCCGGATGCTGCGGGAGCCGGGGAGCGCCGGCGCGGACAACGAGTTCACCGCGTCCAGCGCGCTCGCCGCGGCCACGGCCGCCCGGTGCGCGCGCGCGGGGAGGGAGCTGCACTGCCACGTGGTCAGGAGAGGGATCGACGCGGATGCAGTCGTCTGGAGCGCGCTCGCAGACATGTACGCCAAGTGCGGGCGCGTGGACGACGCGAGGAGCGTGTTCGATAGGATGCCCGTTCGGGACGTCGTCTCTTGGACGGCCGTGGTGGAGAGGTATTTTGACGCCGGGCGCGATGGTGAAGGCTTCAGGTTCTTCGTGCGCATGCTGAGGAGTGGCATTCAACCGAATGAGTTCACGTACGCGGGGGTTCTGCGTGCTTGCGCAGAATTCACCTCTGAGAAACTCGGGAAGCAGGTGCATGGTCGAATGACAAAGAGCAGGGCAGGGGATTCATGCTTTGCAGAGAGTGCGCTTGTGCACATGTACTCCAAGTACGGTGACATGGGAACTGCAGTGCGTGTCTTTAGGGGGATGCCAAAGCCGGACTTGGTGTCGTGGACAGTCATGATCTCTGGCTATGCACAGAATGGGCAGCCAGATGAGGCATTGCATTACTTCGACATGTTATTGAGGTCCGGATTCAGGCCTGATCATGTCACCTTTGTTGGTGTTCTATCTGCATGTGCTCATGCTGGCCTGGTCGATAAAGGTCTGGGTATCTTCCATTCGATAAAGGATGAATATGGTATTGAGCACACTGCTGATCATTATGCTTGTGTGATTGATCTCCTCAGCCGGTCAGGCCTGTTTGAGCGAGCAGAAGAGATGATCAACACAATGTCTATAAAGCCTAACAAGTTCCTATGGGCGTCCTTGCTTGGTGGCTGCCGGATTCATAAGAATGTCCGCCTCGCAAGGTGGGCAGCAGAAGCATTATTTGAAATTGAACCTAAAAATCCAGCAACATATGTTACTCTAGCCAATATTTATGCATCAGTTGGTTTGTTTGATGAAGTTGAGAATACGAGACGGATCATGGAGTTAAAGCGCATTACTAAAATGCCAGCCTCAAGTTGGATTGAAGTTGGGACAAGAGTGCATGTGTTTCTGGTTGGGGATAAGTTGCATCCTCAAGCTGAAGAAATATATGTGCTTCTGAAGAAGCTGTATCTGAAGATGAGGGAAGAAGGGTATGTAGCAGACACCGGATTTGTTCTCCATGATGTAGAAGACGAGCAGAAGCAGCAGGACATTGGTTATCAAAGCGAGCGGCTTGCTGTTGCTTTTGGAATCATTGCTACTCCGAAGGGTGCTCCCATCAAGGTTTTCAAGAATCTGTGCATTTGTGGGGACTGTCATACCACTATTAAGTTAATATCAAAGATTGTGCAGAGAGAGATCATCGTCAGGGACTCTAATAGGTTCCATCACTTCAAGAATGGGAGTTGTTCTTGCAGGGATTATTGGTGATCTGTGCTGCATATACAAGGAAATGGTTTTAACTTTTGATTTTTTAAGACCGGAAATGACTAAGGCCAATGTACGGCAGTACTGATATTGTGGCATTGTTTGGGAAGTTAGCTTTTTGCGGTACCTAGGCAAACTGCAACAAAATGGCACTTGAACCTTTCCTTCTGCAAATTCTGTGATCTTCTGTCTCGAGAGATCTGCCATGGAATACTAAACACTCATTTCGCTTGTTCCTTTGCAGATGAGCGTGCACATGCTCCAGCTGTTTCTTTTGTCAAATGCAGAAGAAAGGCGAGGGACTCACAACCTGACAGAATATCTGTTACGCAAACCTACATGGATGTAGGCTTACTAAACGTTGCACATCCCATCTGTTTGCTGAAGTACCAAAGTTGATGTCTTTCTTTTTGCTGCTCTATCTTAGTAACAGATCATGTACGTAAGGAGAATGGAATTTGTGGTGTTAAGTTTGGCAGCGAAAGGCTGCTTTGCAATGTTTTTACTTGGATCCATGTATGGTATGGAGTATTACTATGAAAGAAATTAAGGCAATCACAATTCAAAAGGCGGAACAGGGTGGCTACATTTCAAGCAAACGAGTATCACAAAGGCCTACTTTGAACAAACAATTGGAAGCTTTTTCATAGAACAAGGCAATAACTCTACTGCCCTTGGTGTATTTCACAGACAAGATAATCACAAGATACTTTATTCTGCATGTAATAAATTACAGTAGGATTTGCAATAGAAAGTCAGTGAATCGCAGGACTTCAGAAGTCTGTACAATGCATTGTATTTGCTAAGTATGGCACCAGGAATCACATTACAAGAGTTCACGTAAATTTAATCAAGAGGCTTTCTTATATCTGTATCTCACAGCACAACCCATGTAAACTATCAAATTCACAAAGCTTATCCCTGCAATTAACCAAAAGAACCGGTCGAGATGGCCTTCATTCAGATTGTCAGGGATCCATCCAGGATCTCCTCCCTGAGTTGTAATGTACGCCACCAACGTCAGTATGATGGAGCTTATATAGCTTCCCAGTGAGACTGTAATAAGTGCAAATGCACTACATAAACTCCTCATGGCATCTGGGGCCTGATCGTAAAAGAACTCAACTTGGCCTATACAAGTAAACACCTCAGCAGCACCCACCAAGAAATATTGTGGTATTTGCCAAAGAATGCTCATTGGAACAGCAGCCTTCTCATGAATAAGACCTTCAGACCTGGCAATCTCTAAACGCTTCAACTCAACAAGAGCTGCAGATACCATCACAAGAATTGACAGGACTAATCCAATTCCCATCCGCTGTAGCTCCGAAAAACCCTTCTCCCTTCCGGTGAATTTTCTAGCTATTGGCACCAGAATGCGGTCATAAAGTGGAACCCATATGATGACGCTGATTACATCAAAAGTTGAGAGAGATGCAGGAGGAATGTTGAAAGATCCAATGCGCTTGTCAAGAACCATGCCCTGCTCTATGAACATGGAAGAGTTTTGGGCGTAAACAGCACTGAATATGATAGTAGTAGCCCAAATGGGAAACATTCTTATTAGGATCTTCAATTCTTCCACCTGGGTAACTGTGCAAAGCTTCCATGGGTCTGTAAAGGATTCGCTCTTCAGATCAGCAGATGAGATAACGGCAGCTCTATCAAGGAACCTACACAAAAGAGAGGTAGCTAAAATGTTATCGTAGTCACACAACAAAAGACAAGTCTGCAAATCAAGCTGCTTACAGGTGTAACATACTTGGAAAAAAATACAATTATGCAAGTAACATGTTTTTCTGGAACACGCAGGAGAGCTGCGTATCTTTTGTATTAAGAAGGAAAAGAAGGGTACAAGAAGCAAGTAACATGTGTCTAGTCCTGTCCTGAGGCTTAAGTTAATGTTACCAAACATTGCATTTACAAGCAACCATTTAACAAGGTCACAAGTACACAGTAACAGGTGTCACGATACATTTGCTTCCTCTATGGAGTTCCAAGTTGATTTGGATTACTATTGACTACTGAGTATTGACAATTAAGTGGCAGTCACTATTCCTATTGTATTGGATGTCTAATAGAACTACAACATACTACTACTCTTTGTCACAAACTCACAAAGAAGTGTTGTTTAGGACATTGGCAATTTGAAATGGTCCCCCAATAAGCAACTTTTACAACTAATTTTGGCTGCAATATATTGTTATCAAATGACTTCAGTACTTTTCAAGATAAATAAGCTCGTACCATTATTTCATTCTGAACATATGAAATACATTGCGGCCAAAGTATGGATAATTCAATTGTATGGGAGAAAGTATCATGGTTGTCTGATCCTATGAATAATTCCTATTTATTTTTCATTGCATTTATGTACTTAATTTCCTGTATCCTCAAGTTGAGACAGTAAAAAGTTTGTAGTGAAGTTCAATTTCTTTATACATATAATAAGTACTGTCATTTCCAAAGATTACATAAATGTGGTGCCACATGATACTGAAACTGAAGTAGTAAGTAGTGACTCCATCACAGAGAATGAGAATTACTCGAGCTCATTTGTGTGCTCCAGCTTCCGGCTTCCCTCAATTGCTGAAGTTTGGCCATCAACTTCATAAAGGAGAGATGTATCATGTGGCACTTCAATATGCCACTTACGAAATGCTGCTATAACTACCTGACACACTCTTATGAGTGGACTCCCACCAGGTTTTTGGAATCTGTACTTATTTGAAGCTGTGAAGAAGAATGAAATAGCTAATGCCATGAATATAGTAGGAATCGCAAATCCTATTCCCCAACCAGTGTTATCTTGTATCCACACTATGATAGTGCCTGATATGAATGAACCAATATTTATACAGAAGTAGAACCAATTGAAGAAGGAACCCTTCTTAGCTCTCTCTGCTGGGTCAGTGTCATCAAATTGATCAGCTCCAAAGGAGGAGACACAAGGTTTGATACCTCCAGTCCCTAGGGCTATCATATAGAGACCAACAAAAAATATGCCATACTGAAGTATGCTTGCTTCTGGACAAACTGTTCTTAAACATGAAGGTGGCTGCAATGCTGGGACTGATGCTGACAGCGTCAAAATAGCCAGGCCCTTCAGTAAAGAAAAAAGAAGTCATAATACTTGATTTAACTAGTGCTTCAGGCAAGGGTAGGCATTTATTTCACATGATAAAAAATATAAGAAAATGAAAATATTAAAATGTTCAAGTTAATCTGAGTCTGACACTAATGATGCAATCCAATATCCTACATGTTCATTTTTAATGCTCAGTGGGCTCCACAATATAAGAATAAAGACTATCCATAAATTATTAAGTAGTATATGCCACAAAGATTTTATTTTGTTTTCTAAGTTAGCATGGGACGGATATTGTACTAAAATATAGTTATTACTTGGGTGGCAATATCTTTGTACTTACAATAAAGTAAACTGATGAGAAAACAGCAATTGTCCAGTATTTCCCCCAATGAGAATCTGCTAAGATGGCTCCAACAAGGGGAGTGAGATAGCATGTCCCTTGCCAAGTGGTGACATGTCTTGCAGCCTCGAGGTTGCCTAGATGAAGCTTCACTTTCAAATAAGTAACAAGGTTTTTTGCAATTCCGTAGTAGGCCAACCTTTCACAACACTCATTCCCTGTCAAAAGACTAGCAATTTATAAAGTGCAGGAATGCTTCAATTTACCATATGATCTGTAATATGGGTTAGTCTTGAAACGTGTTGTGCTATATGACTCTGACTGTTCTGGCTAATGCTGAATATATGATTTTCCTGAGGATATAAAATTTCATGTACAATGCAGATGTTTGGAGAGATGCTTTACAGAAAAAAAAAATCAAGGATTCTCTTTTGGTTATCCTGCAGCACGGTGCCTGCCAAGTGCCTATGGAGAATCTTAGGTATGTGAAACTATATAAGCACTTGTAAGAAGAGGTGAACATGTTGGAAGTTGGACCTCCTAAGCAAAACAAAATCACATATTACACATTAACAGTGGATAGTTGAGATTATTAATGTGATCATATATCAAACTGAAGAATAGTGTGGGTAACAGAATATGAACATGCCAAATTATGCGCCAAAGTTTTCTGGCATATGCATCTGCCAAAAAAATTACCTAGGATGAAAAAACATGCTTTCCAATTGCCTGTAGTGCGCTTTAATGCAGGGCGCCCTTTGACATCAACAGATCCATCACCTGTGTAAAGGCCAGCGTCCTGCTAAAAGATAACACTAGCACTTAGGCTTAAACCACCTAAGGCCCTGATCGTTTTGCTCTAAAACCAAGGGGATTGGGAGGGATTGAGGGGGATTAAATCCTCTACATGTCAAAATCCTCCTCAATCACCTCCAATCCCCCTCAATTCCCATGGCGAACAAGGCCTAAATGGATTACATACACTTTCGTAATGCTTTAGCAGTGCTACTGTTTTTATCCTCCAAAAAAGAAAGATTCAGCGCAACCGTCGTCCTGGTCCGCGCGCGGGGGGGGGGGGGGGGGGGGGGGGGGGGTTCATGGCGGATGCGCGCCGTTCCCCCCCGGCCCCCCCTCCACCGCCCGGTAGGCTGCACTCACTTCTCGCTCATCCGGCCAGGTTCTCCGCGGAGCCGGACTCCGATGGTTTCCGCGAGGCTCACAGTCGCCGGCGCTGGCGTCGCAAGCCTTCTCCGGTGCCGTCACGCCCTGTGCCGGCTGACCTGGTTGGGCTATGTTTCAATTGCCTCCGCGACGACCACATTAAGGCGGACTGTCGCTTCCCGTCGAGATGTCGCTCCTGCCGGCTTGAGGGGCACCGGGCTCGTAACTGCCCTGATGCCGGGGCACTGTGGGCTGGTGCTAAGCGTGGCCGTTCGCCCTCTGGAGGTGGGAGGCGTCGCGGCACGCTGCGACGCCGTGCCTCCCCTGAACGCTGGTGCGCCGCCCGCGACGACACGGTGTCCGCGCGCTCCGCCTCTACTGGCCGGTCACCCTCCGTCCCACGCTGCTGTGCCCCGAGCCCGGATGCTGCGTCTCAGCCTGCCCAGGGGCTTGTCGTGCAGGCCGCGCCAGACGCTGCTCTCCGCGTGGATGACCGGCCAACTGTGCTGGACGTCGCTGCCCTGGAGGTTGGCGGCCATGCGGTGACGCCGCCGACGGCGCCCGTGCGCCTGTCTGCTGGCGACCCCTCGTCGCGCCCTCTGCTTCAGTTACGGCGTCACCGTCACCGGCGCCTAAGTGAGACGGACCGCCCTTCCGTCGAAGTCGTCGTCGTGCCTCGTTCGGCGGAGATTCAGGCGGCGGAGGACGCCTTATCGCTCGCTCTGGTCGGTGGCACCAGACCCCCGGTCTCGCCGCTGATGGTTCGAGAGCTTCTGCGCCTACGTTTTGGGGTCGACAACGACCACATGTTGATCGTACGCCATGCTCCGGAGGACTTCCTGGTACGCTTCAGTCGTCGTGACGACCTTGAGCGCGTTCTTGCCGCACCGCCGGACCCGGCTGCGCCGTTCATGCTGACTTGGAGGCGGTGGACTAGGTTGTCCCGGGCCGTCGCGGCGTCTTTCACCTACAGGGTTCTCGTTGGGATTATGGGCGTCCCTGCCCACGCCCTCAGCGCGGCCGTCGCTCAGCAGCTCCTTGGCTCCTCTTGCGCCCACGTCGAGCTTGCATCTTCTGACGACGACGGGGTCGACGCCGATGATGGCCGCGAGCTCTTTGTCGCTGCGTGGTGCCTCCACCCTCTGCTGGTTCCTGAGCAGAAGCTCCTTGTCATTCCGGAGCCGCCACAACCGCATGAGCCCGGCTCCGGGTTCCTGAGGGAGTACGAGATCATACGATCACATCTGCCGATACTGCATTACCTCGCCCAGATGCGTGTTGTTGAATATCAAGACTGGGAACCGTCGTCGAGCTCATCCGACGACGATGATGGCCTCCCCGGCAGATTCGACTCCGACGACAGTGGGGATAGCAACTACAATGGCTACCACCCCGGCCTCGATGATGGGCCTTCGCGTTCACGTCGTTTTGGTCCGGCCACCTTCCGTCCCGGCGGTTGCGGTGGTCCGTCGTTGGGGCGAGGCACCGGCCCCACATTCCGGCCGAGGCGGCGTCCGGCTGGGGAACAAGAGAAGATTGCCGTACGGTGGTCCCCCAATACGTACGAGATGGTGCATGAAGGTCGTTGCCACCTGGATGGCAGGGCATGGTCCTGGACTGGAACACGTCGCTTCGGGCGTGGGCCTCGGGCGCGCGTGATCCCGGATGTCCAATCACAGCGGATGCAAGTTCAAGAAAAGCGCCTTTCCATGTACCAGGCGCCGCGGCGGCAAGATCAAGGAGCTGACCTCCCGGTCACCCCCCCTGTGCCGGTGTCAGGGGAGCAGGCTACGCCAACGCGATGTGGCAAGTGGCATACAGCCGCAGGCCTACGTTGTTGACCTGGGTGCACGGGATGTCGACACTTCGCCTGCGTTCAGATTCGATTCGGATCCGATGCAGTTCGAGGCTCTGCTGGTAGGGGTGCACCTGGCAGCGTCGCCTCGCCCGCTGCTGGGCCTTGCCTCGCCCGACCTGGCACCAGACCGTTCGGCCCATATCGATGCAGAACCTGGGATGGTCGCTGCGTTGTTTGAGGCAAGCCCACGTATTCGTGGCGCTGCCATTTTGGGGCTCACTGCCCAGGAAAAGGGTGCACTGGTCCAACACGCTGATGCAGCGGCCTTCGATGTCATGGTGCTCGAATTTCTAGCCTCATCCAACCCACCCTCCTCTGACGTTGAAGGAAACGATGAGAACGACCTGGAGGCTGATGACGCCGCCGATGACAACGCTGCCGATGCTCCGACTTTAGCGGCGATCCACAGCGACAGCTCGGATCGTGCCGTGACCCCGCCTCCTCTGGTAGCCGCCCCCGCACCGGCTGCCACGGACGTAACCCTGGAGGCGCCCACGGACGTAATCCCGGAGTCGCCCTCGGTCGTCACCAAGCACATCGAGGAGCAGCTGTGCACCGCCATCACGGTGCCGATCCTTGCCGAGCAACCACATCTACGCGCCCCAAGAAGACGGCGGACGGCCGATGTCGCGCTATCGCCGCCACGACGTAGCGGAAGGCTAGCCGCCAAGAGCAGGCGCAGAGCTGCCAACCCCATGGTGCAGGCCCAAAATGTTTTGATGGCAAAGTGGGGCGCGCAGCCTCGGCAGGCCAGGACGCAGATGGAGACGGACGACTACGACGACTACCTAGCACTGTTTGACGCCCCCCTCTCCGAGTCCAAGCTGGAGGCCATTCGGACTTTGTTTCCTGTTGGCTGCGCGATAGACGGCATCCAGCTCGTCGAGGGGGTTGAGCACGACGTCTGAACCTCCGCTTCATTGGTCGCCAAAGCCTTGTCAATGTCGAACGACAACATCTTGATCTGGAACGTCCATGGCCTTAATGGCCGTGACCGTCGCAACGTCGTTAGAGAACTTATCATCCAGGAAAGGGTGTCGCTGGTGTGTCTACAGGAGACCAAGCTCTCCGATGTTTGTAATCGTCTTGCGAATGAATGCCTAGGGAACACCTTTGATTATGCGTTCTTGCCTGCTGTGAATACCGCCGGCGGGGTACTCCTGGGCTGGAGGACCGACGCCTGGTCGGGTACGAACATCTCGCTGCAATCTCACTCGTTGACGGCCAGGCTGACCAGTCGCATTGATCCCAGATCTTCCTGGTGGATCACCGTCGTTTATGGGCCCCTGGATGCGCCGGCGCAGCAGTCCTTCCTAGCCGAGCTCACGGCCATGCGTTTGTCGTTGGTGGGCCGGCTCCCTGATTTGGAACTCGAGAGCTCCGGCGAGGGTCAGATTGTTCTTCTGGCTCGCTCTACATCGGCGTTGCTGGACTGCGGAGCGCCGGAGGAGACACGGGCTTCAGGTCGATGACAACTGTATTATGTGTCTCCAGGTGACAGAAACTCTCGACCATATCTTGTTGGGCTGTGTTTTCAGCCGCGAGGTATGGGAGCGTCTACTGTCAAGAATTGGGCTCGCTCAGTTGGTCATCACCGGCGACATGGACATCTTCCTCTGGTGGTCGCGGTCCAGGCGATGGGTGCCGCGCGTTTGTAGGAAAGGGTTCGACTCCTTCGTCATGCTGACTTGCTGGATACTCTGGAAAGAGCGTAATGCAAGGACGTTCAACAACTTGTCAACTGTAGCCAGGGATGTGGCTGTCAAGATCGTTCAAAGGCAGAGCTGTGGATACGCTCGGGCATCTCGTGCTTATCGTCGCTTCAGTCGTTAACGTAATTTGCCCTCGGGTGGATTTGTCCAGCCTCGGCTGGAGGCCCCTTTCGCTTTGTTGCCGTTTCTTGTTTCTCTCCGGCTTTGTGTTTGTTTCAAGGCAACCTTTGGTTTCCTAGTGTTCTTCGAATTTGGGTGTTATCTACTTCCTCTTAATGAAATGCGTGCTACATAGCGCGTTCGCGAAAAAAAGAAAGACAAAGAAAAAGGAAAGGCACTTAATTGCTTCCCATCAATCTTCCCGACATGGGCAAACAGTTATGAATTAACGGTAGGCGTTCAACAAATCCCTGTCGAAATAGAACTACACATTTATTTTGGGCAGTCGGATTTTCCACCCACTTGCCTGAACTCCGAATTAGCATCAAATACATTACATTACCATGCAAAACATGGCATCACAATTTTTCTCGAACAGAAAACATGGCATCACAAATTCATAAACAGAAACTGAAGAACTCTGAATGCCTCACAAGTTTAGACTTGAACTCGAGGGATGGATTCCTCAAGCAGGAATTTTCGTTAAACAAAGAAAGGAACAAAATAGCTGGCCCGGAAAGGAATACTAACTGCATCTCACAGACTGGCTACGATAAACTACGGGATGGAATTTGAACCACAGAGAGATGGTAATCGGGGAGTTCACCTGTGGAAATGGAAGGAGGAGCGGTTCGTGGTCCTCACCTCCACCCTCTTCTTGCAACAGCAGTCCTGCTGCCTCATCCATGGAGAGTTGGAGACAGAGGGCCTCCCCCAACCCCTAGTCCAGTCCACGGTCCACGGGAACAGCCGGAGCGGATCAAGAAGCTCCGCACTGGCAACGCTCTGTCTTCGTCTGACACGGCGGCTTTCATTCATTTCACGTCACGACAGAGAAAATAATTGGGTAGGAGGGGTCTCAGGCGGAGTGGACCGCGGCAGTCAATTCATACAGATTCGGAGACGCGATTTGGAATTGCCAGAGCAGTATTCCGATACCCATCTACGGAGTACTACTGTAACATTTCAGACTTTGATTTGATAAGTAAAATACATCCCGGATCCTCAAACTTTTGGGGTCTTTCCACCTAAGTCCTCGAACTACAAAAAAGCAACTATCTATGTCCCTAATCTTTTGTCGTCGTACGCCGAAAATCTGAAACCTGCCACGCAAGCGCCAACAACCGACGTGGCGGTGCCACAATAGCAGCTGTAAACCGTGGCCGCGCAATTTTTCCAAAACCCCCTGTCTAAGCTCCAGAATTGTCGTATCCCGAGCATGGTGGCCGTGACACACTCCCTGGACACCGCCGCCGCCGTCAGGACGAGCTCGCATGCACGGCGCTCCGCCTTGTCAGCGTCGTGTCGTCGAAGAGCATGTCCAGCACTGCCAGGACGAGCTTGCACGCACGACGTTCCGCCCTGTCGTCGAAGAGCATGTCGACGGGCACGTGCACCACACCGATGTCAACCGCCTTGACGCGGTGCGGCCCCACGCCGTCGTGCGCATGAGCACGTGCAGCGCCGCCTTGGTCATAGACCTGGAGACTGGCCTGTCGCGGAGCAGCTCCACGGCCTCCCTGAACGCCCACCAGCCTGCTAGGTGGTGGCGGCAAACCGACGTGTGCAAGGGAGGGCAACGACTGTCTGCTATCTTCGATGACCCACGTCGACGTCGACCGCCCGAGCATCTGTGCTCCGTTGCCGTGGGTTTGCTGGCGCCGGCGGCCGCGACGCGCGGCGCTGAACCAGCATCACGCACGGGCACCGCCATCCTCCTCCTGGGCATCCCCGCACGCTCAAGTTCGGCTCCGGTGCGGCGTTCGTTGAGCACAAATGCGTGCGGCGGGGTGGCCATGCTCATGACCGCATTTGCCGGCGGCACCCCGGCGGCTCAGGCTGCGGCAGACGGGCTGTGGCCAGATTGCACCTCCTCCACTACTGTAGGGTCAAGATGGTGGACTAGAGGAGGATGAATAGTCATTTCTAAAACTTAATCGCATCAGCTAACTGAAACAAGTACGGAATTAAAACTATCAGTCTAGCCAAGACTACACCCCTCTATTTATGTTCTCTAGCACCTTACAAATATCCTAATTAGGCAACAAAGGTGTTGAGCTAACTAGAGCTCACCTAAACAATTCTAGAGTAAGGTCACACAAACCTATACACTAATACTTCAAGCAACGAGAAGCTCCTACACATGCTAGTAAGCAAAATCACAAAGCCACCTAAGCTCACTAATAATGCTTAATAATAAAGCTACACAAATTAAATTATAGAACGTAAATTACTTAGCTACACAAACTAAGCAAAGTAACTAATAAGGTTACTAAAACCAAATTAGCCATACAAGGGAACTACTTCTATGCTACACAAGCAAGAAGGTAACTAGCAAGCTACTCAAGCTAAACTAGTCACAAGAGCAACTACACAAGCACAATGTATGAAATGTAAATAAAAAGCTTGTGTTGCATGAAATGCAAACCACCGAGAAGATGATGAAGACAATGTTGACACGGTGATTTTCTTTCGAGGTTCACTTGGTTGTCACCAAGCTACGTCCCCGTTGTGTCTACCGCTCACTTGGTGGTTCGGCGACTAATTGGCATCACCTGCCAAGGCCGCATGTCGAGCATCGCAAGAACCTACCCTGAAAGTGAGGGTAGCTCAATGACACGCTCAACTAGAGTTACTCTTCGCGATCCCCGTGGGGTGAGCACAATCCTCCTCACAAATCCTCCTTTGAAGCACCGCACAATCTTCTTGTGTGCTTCAACGGAGTTGCAAGCCATCAAACCATCTAGGAGGTGGCAACCTCCAAGAGTAATAAGAACCACTACCTTGCAACTCGATCACCTAGTGTCATTCGATGCAACCTCACGATGCAACGCACTAAAATCATACTCACTCGCAATCGATTCACACTCCTGCAAGCATAAGTGAGTTAGAGGGCATCCAAGCACACCTACACAAGCCACCAAGGCTCAAGGGTGCCTAGCAACCAACCCAAGGCCGGCCAAGTGCTTGACCTCCATGTGTCCCTCTTCAAACGAAGTAGCCGTTGGCGCCCAACGACTAGCTCTGCCATGCGCGAACACCACCTGATCGGACACACAACAGGAAAATGACTAGACGCAGGCGAGGCAGCGTTAGGTCGAGTCCAGAGAGCTCCCAGAGCCATCCTGGACCGACCAGACATGTCTGGTATCACCGACCGGACGCGTCCCTGCGTCCAATCCTCTCTGGATCAATTCCTGGGCGCCACGTCACCATGACCTGACGCATGAACAGTGATTGCTCATTGTCTAGCCACCTCCTCAAACTAGAGTCTGATCACCCCGGCAACTCTGCTCGAGCCTGGCCAGAATACCGGACGCGTCGGTCAGGTCGGGAACATTGTCGCTTGAGTTAGATACCGGACGGGTCCAGTCACCCCGTGACCAGCGCTTTCAACTCTTTTTCTTCACCAACTTCTTCTCCTTTGAAAATGTGCCAACACCACCAAGTATACACCATCATGTGCAAGTGTGTTAGCATTTCACAAACATTTTTTTCAAAGGAGTTAGCCACTCAACTTGCCACGCCACTCGATCCTAGCAACGATAAAAAGTTAGAACACTCGAGTGGCCCTAAATGACTGATATGCAAACAAGTTTGCCCCTCTTGATAGTACGGCCATTTATCCTAAACTCGGTCATCAACTTCTCTACACACCTATGACAGGTGAAATGAAATATCCTATAGGTTATACCTTTGCCTTGTGCATTCCATTCAATCTCCTCCAATGTCGATGCAACACATGCACCAACACGATCAACAATGATATGGTCCACTTCATATCATCATGTGACCTTATTGGTTCATCAATCTTGACCTTACTTGCTCTTCACTGTTGTATCGGTCCATCGACATTAGGTCTTTGCTCAAGCATCCTGCCACACGGTCAACGCTTCAAAGCCTCCGACTTGTCCTTCACTCTTGCAACCGGTCCATCAAGTCAAGCCTCATCTTGATCTTCTCCACCTTAGTCATATGACTCCATGTCATGTCTCATATGCAATAAACTCCTTCATCACATGTGTGAGTCTGTCGATGTTTTACCACCGACAGACTACCATGGGGATACCCAAAAAGTTGTTCGGGCTTCGACATATGCTGAACTCGACGGTTAACGCAAGAGACAGTCGATTTATAATAGTTCAGACCCTCGTATTCGAGTAATAGCATTTACGTCTAGTCGACGTTAGCCTTTGCATTGGATTGATTATTATGATCATTCTTATTGTCTGTTACAAGGGTGCCCATAGCCTCTCTTTATATATATAGAGAGATGGCTATGGTGCTATCATAGTCCTAGTCGTATTCCAAAGAAGGTGTCCTGATCTAATTACAGAAGGTATTTTCTATTAGAAAACCAGCTAGTTCGACCTATTCTACTCGAAATCGACGTCAATTGTCGCTTCGCCTCTTCTGTCTGGCACGTGGGCTAGGCTAGGGCCCGTTGCTGTTCTCGTACCGATGAGGAACCTTGTGGATCCTGCATCGACAAGCCCCTAAGTATTTCATGGTTGAACTTGGAAGCCTTCTTGTTCTCTCTGGTCTTGTCGGGTGGAACAAGCTCGATCCGAGTTCTTTCGAAGAGAGACCTTGAAGTGGTCTTTTCTTGAAAAAATTATTTAGCAATGTGTGTTTTTTAGAGAAAAAGTGCACTCACTGAGTGTAGTCCTCGAGCCTCTTGCTATTTGGAACAAAAAGTTAGAGGGTCTTGAATCTTCAGAGCTAAAAAAACTAAAAATCTTTCCTAAGGATATGTACCCTACAGCCCCTGAGTCTATATCCGGGTTCTTTTGAACAGAAAGAACTCGGACAGAGGGTCATCGTGTTCTTGTGGCAAAACCATCTGAATCATATGGCCCACGTGTACTTACCATTGTATTTTAGATCTTTGGTAGTAGCACATGAGTGCCCTATAACTCGATAGTCTGTCAGGTGTCCTCGGGAAAACCGAATCATCCATGTTTCATCTTTTGAGCAGGATCAATTATAGTAGCATTGCAGGATTACAATAGTTATACAAATATACAAATTTATTACATCAGAGTACAACGAAAATCTTACAATAATATAAGTTTATAAATCAATATTAAGTTCTTACAAACCATCATTATTACAAACCATAGTTTTGCCATATGGGTAGTGGGGTAGCAAAAGGAGGGTACGTCCCTTAGATTACATCACCAAAAGAACTTCACCCTGCCCTAGGGTGCACTTCAACACTCTCACTGCTGAGACTCTTCCTTAGAAACCAACATATAGCAGAGGCTAGTGCCAGCCTGCTCATGTTGTTCACCTGCAACAAGGGTTTAACAAATCCTGAGTACTGAGGGTACTCAACAAGACTTAACCGACAAAAAGGAAAGACTCCAAGGATATGCAAGGTAAGGAGAATCAAGGTGAGTCTGTAGCAATATCAAGAATACTTTTGTTGAAAGGTTATACTAATGTTGATCCTTACTTTCAAAGTTTTATGCTTTAATTTAATATTAAAGAAATCTCTCTTAGCACCTATTCTAATTCCAAGCACTTTATTATTCTCATCACAACTTGATCTTATAGCTAAAGTTCCAGTGGATTAACTATGATGCAGTACAGTTGATCAAGTCTTCTTCACCGAGAAGCTGCGGCGATTCGAATTGGTTTGGCCCAGCTGGGGTTTCCTTACCACACGACATATGCAGGGTTAGGCCCGGAACCGCACCTGCATACATCAACCCTCACTCGAATCCTCCTATACAAAAATTGGTCCAGCGCTACCCTAGAGCACAGTACCCACTCTACTGCGTCATTCGTCCCTGACGGATTCACAGGAGTGTTTTACACGGTATTCTTGCCATCTCTCCACTCCAGTACACAATAATCGTTTCCCATAAAGGAATAGCCCAGATGTTGGGCTTACCGAAGTATGTGGCCAGTACTACAAATCATGATCACAGACATGACTATAATGGTACGGTCCTCAATCGACATAGGCGGGGTCACTACGTCAGGCCTCAAACCATATCGTAAGACAAGATTCCGCCCGATCTAAGTTTAAAAGTCATGATCATCCTCATACTCTAGGTTCAACTTTACTTTAGGAAACCTACTACTAGCATTTTCATCTAAGCAAAGCTAAGCATCTTAACAAATAATACTTTAACATAAGTGCCATGGGTGAATAAGGATAACAAGGTAGTCATGCATCAAAAGTTTATCATTCAACTCCTAATACTTAAATGTAACATTCATAATACTTATGTGATAAACATTTTATAAAACACAAAGAATGGTTTATACTCTGCTGTAGTGTCAGGGTTGTCAGCTGTGTCCAACTCAGCTCCACTCTCCAACCCAACTACCTCTGAGTGATAATCCAACTCAGAGGTCGGCTCAACTAGCGGTTCTCCACACTCGTTCACTATACATTAAATAAAGATGCATGCTTCAATGATGATGCTTACATGGCATAAAACATGTATTAAAGTGACTTATCAAATTATCTACTTGAGTACAACTTTTCTTCGCTAATTACAAGTTAATTACTTCACAAAGCAATTTAAAATATTTCAAGATTAAAAGGTGTTTATTCTACCCTAACATTGTAAACTATCATGATGAAAGGTATTACTTTAATCATTACATAGCAATGCCTTAGAACAGCAAGGGTAAAGTGCTCCAAGGTCTCCAATCAACCCAAAATTCTATAACAACCATTTAAAAGATATTAAGGAAATCATTTTCATATTTTATTAATTCATAAATCAATTCTTCTTTAATGATCAGATCATTTATCTCAAAACAGTGCCAAACTTTTTGGGTGGGTTCACAACAGCAAGGTAAACATACTTATAAATTTTCATGAATTTTAGAATTATATTTTAAGCTACAAAAATCATGTAAGTTGCATTTCTTAATTAAAACATGTAATTTTTGAACATACCAAACTCACTGTTTTTCCTAGTTTTATATTTTTCTTAGATTAAGCATATCATGAACAGCTCATACAAAAATTTTCATAATTTTACCCGCTTTAATTATTTAGTTACAAATTTTACAAGATTCATCATATAATGTATTTTTAGAAAAAGGAAAAGAAGAAGAAACTCTCCTTCGCTTCGGCCTGGCCCAACAGCGCGAGCGGCCCAGCTCTCCACTCCCTCTCTCTCTCTCTCGGTTTGGCCCAGCTCGTGACCGTGGCCCAAGGTCGAATCGGCCCGGCCTGCCTCTCCCTCTCTCCTTCTCTTCCCACCGTCGACCAGCAATGATGACTCACTGACCCGGCCGGTGTTCATGACGGTGAGGTCTCAGGCAGCACGGGTGGCACCGCTGGACTCTCCTCGCTCTCTCGCATCCGATGGTGCCCTATTTCCCAACTCTTGTGGCCAGCGGCGAGCACGACCACGTCTCCAACGGTGCGGCTTGCTCCGGTGATGAGGCTCTGGTGAACGACGGCGTCTTAGGCGATGGGGTAGCTTCCCACACGTTGCTCACTCACTTGTGAGCCTATCCGAGGGGTAGGTCGGATGTCTAGGGGCTTGGGATGAGCTCGCCCATGGCCGTGGCGGCACAATGGAGCAGAGCTCGCCAGCGCTACTGTGCTCCGGCCAAACCTCGGCCTAATCGGTCTAATTGAGGATCCCTACACGTCCAGCGTGCTCACCAGAAGAAACTCTGCTAGAAGCCAAAAGCGAAGATGGGGCGGGTAAGGCTGCCGTGGGTAAAGGTGACTCCAGCGGTGTGAACCGAGGAAGACGACGGTGTTTCGGCTCGTCTGCTGATGCGTTGTAGAAAAGAATGAGGGCATGAGCATGCGGGTGGTAAGAGGAGTACAAAACACGATGAAGATGATGCGAGGAGAAGCCATGGTGGCCTGGCCACGGTGAGGTGCTCATGATGGCGCCTTTGGCCAAAATCAAAGAAGAAGACGACTTCCGAGCGATTAGGATGACACAGGGTGGTGCGAAGTGGTTCAGGAGGAGCACAAGGCGATGGAGAGGTTAATTTGGGAACGATGAATCAGGAAAGGTGGATTGCTCCGATGAGCTCTTTTCGGTGGTGGCGATGGCGAACAGGGCAAAGAGGATAAGAAGACGGTCGACTCGAGAATTTGAAGACGTGCACGGGCGACTTCTGGAGTGCCAGCTCTAGCTTGAGAAGAGGCGAGGCAGCTGCTGCGTGTCTACTTGCGGAGAGGCGGTGGAGGCATGAGCGGCGGGTGGCAAGCAGGAGGTGGCGGCGTCGGTGAGCAGAGAGGAAATAGAGAGGGGTAGGACTTGAAACATTGCAACATTGCAAAATGTTGCACATGTTGCAGATCAAGAGCAGCAGCTCCCCTCCTCAATTTGATCAAGATGCAAGCAGAATTAGGTCAAGCTCCAAAAAGTAAAGTTGCTCCTCACCTCTAGAACTCTAACTTTGCTATAGACATGGAGAAGTGAAACTCAATAGATTGGGAGATAGTAGAGGGGTTAGGTTAAAGAAAGAATGAAACATCATGTTTTACTATTTAAAACATGGATCCAAGAGATAGGGTTTTTGAAAGTAATAACTTAATTAATGTTATTAATTTGTTGGTAATTAATTAGTGAACACACTTAAACAACTCATGACACCATCTTGATATCATGTATAGATTTCAAAATGGCATCATGACTTGAATCAAATTATTTCAAAGATCATTTTAAAAATTATTCTCAAATTTGATCTCAATCTCAACCTCAATACTTAATCCCAAAAGATTAAGCATTGAAATCAAGTTTCAAATCCAAACTTGAGATCCAAATTTTTAATAGTATAACTTGATTTCATGCCCCCACAATAATCATTAGCATAAAATACACAATTTACACTTCAAACTTGTGAGGGCAAAATGTCAAGTAATTTAAATGTCATTCTAAAATAGGTCACAAAGGGCCTTTAAAGATTTTTTGAATTATAACACAAATCATCACATATGCAATACTTAGATATAAAATAACATTACTTTTAGTGAGTGCGCATATGGTGAGCTACTAAACATGATGCATTATGCTTTATGATGACATGACAATTTTAGTTCTTGCTTAACACCTAGGGTGTTACAACTCTCATGTAGTCTGTCAGAGGTAGGTTATAGTTGGCCGTTGTGTGGTGAATGCAGCGTGGTCATGGGTCGCACAGTGTTGGAATATTCTTTTAGATATGTCATCCTGGTGTGCTATAGCTTCGCATGTGGTCACTTTTTCTAACTTGCTTTCACTGCTTTGTACTTTCTTCTTGGTAATTGTCAGGTTGAATCTGTTGGTAGACTTGGTCTATGTATACCGCTCCTTGGTCTATAAATACCCTCCTGGTGAGCTGCTGTGAACCAGTGAAGTCTTATGGATGTAGAGTTTGAAGCTTGTAGTCATGAATACGATGGCTTGTGAGGTAGAGCAGCCCTAGAGCGTGAGTTGGAATCTTGTATTGCTTATAGTAGATGGAAGAAGTCTTGTGATAGAGTAGAGGTAGACTAATCTCTCAGCGGTATTGCACCGGGTAGTCCATTTTGGTAGATGGAAGAAGTCTTGTAATGTGGGACGCGTTCTCTCATCCAAGAGTTTCGGGTTGATTCTTCCACTTTGCCTCGCGATTGTCTAGTGCTGATCAACACATGATCTAGCATCACATCAGACTTGGGTAGACTGATGCCTGTGAGCCTCCCCTGGTTCATGTTGTCTTGCTGTGCCGTTAACACCAATCTTGGATGCACTGTGCTCTTCCTTTGAAGAAAACAGTGTAGCCAGGTAGAGTGTGTTATGCTAAGTAGCAACTAGGAGCACATAGTCATTTCCAAAGCCGTATTCTACTAGATTCCTTGTTGCTACCTTGTTCATTGTAGTACCAAATTCGGTGGGTCTTATAAAGTCTGTAATCTTGTATCCCTTGAAGATATTTGAAATAGAAAAAATTCTTGTTGCTTGGAGATGTTGTCTTGTTCAACTGTCTGGGTAGTTTTGAGTGATACCGGGTTGTTTTTGAGACTCCTTTGCTTATATTGTATTTGCAGAGTTCTTTATGAACGCTCTAGGTTGTAACTACTCGGCAACGGTTTCTATGGATGAATAAGTCTGAAATCTGCCAGTTGCACTGTTGAAAGGTCTTGATGGCTAGAGGGGGGTGAATAGCCTTTTAAAATTTCTACAAAGACACGCTAAACAAGTTTATCAATAAAACAAATAGCGAGATGCGAGTTTTGCTTAGCCTATGGGGTGTTTGCAAGCCACCTAACCAATTCACAATTCTAGTATATTTGCACTCAACTGCACAAGTCAAACCGAGAAGGTAACTACAACTATAACTAGCAAGCTACACAAAGGAGCTACTAAAGCAAAACTAACTAGCTAGCAAAGATAACTAAGAAAGTAATGCGGAGTTGAGTTAGGAGAGTTTCACCGAGGGGCGAAGTATTGAGCCAACCAATATGATCAACAATGAATACCAAGATAACCGAACACCGGGATCAATCAATCACAATATGAAAGTGATGACACGAAGATTTATCCCGAGGTTCACATGCTTGCCGACACGCTAGTCCCCATTGTGTCCCTCTTCACCACGTGGTTCGGTGGCTAATCGGTCTCACACCGAGCCTCTCAAAAGGCGCCATAAGAACCTACCAAATGGCAAAAGGTTGTAATGACATGAGCAATTCACTAACGTTGTCTTTGGCGCTTCGCCGAGGTAGGCACAAACCCCTCACAATCACCGAAGGTGGCCAAGAACAATCACCAACTCTTGCCAACGCCTCCAAGCTGCTCTAAGCCATCTAGGTGGCAGCAACCACCAAGAGAAATAAGAATCCCGCAGTAAATCAACCACCAAGTGTCAACTAGATGCATTCTCATAATGCAAATGCACTTGGATCACTCAATCTCACTTCGAATATGCAAAGAAGCAAGAGAGACGAGTGAGAGGGGAGTTGCTTAGCTCAAAGTGCTCACAAGTATGTCAAATGTTCGAGAGATAGAGCCTTGAGCTGGCCAACAAGTATTTATAGACGTACCCCTTCGAATCGAGCCGTTAGAAACTTAAACAACCGAAATCGTGCTGACCGGACGCGCTGGTCCAACTGACCGAACACGCCGGTCGCGCAACGGCTAAGTCACGAAGCACCGATCGGACGCGCTGGTCGCGTAGACCGGACGCGCTGGGAATGACTGGACGCGCTGGTCCCGTGACTGACTGGATGCGCTGGTCAAGCCTGAGCAGCGCTCAGTGACCGGACGAGCTGTAGAACTGACTGGACGCCACAGTGCCAGCATTCGGTTTGAGTCCAGTAAGCTCCCTGAATGATCGGACGCGTCCGGTCGACAGTGACTGGACGCGCTGCGCGTCCGATCATCAACCTGAAACTTGCGTAGACGCTGAACACTGACCGGACGCGTCTGGTCAAACAGAGACCGTGTCCGGTTCAGCGTCCGGTCACCTCTGTGACCTCCGTTCGCCTCCGTTTCTTTTTCGACTTCCGACATAGTGGAAAATAGTCGTTTCAACTCCTCGAAAACGCCTGAATCCCTCGCAAGCTCGGTGGAAGGGAGAAAGGACCCCAAACCCTCTCTACCGCTCAAACTCCACCGCCTTCGCAAACGTGCTAACACCACCAAGTGATGTCGTCATGTGCGAGTGTGTTAGCATTTTCACAATCATTTTTCGAGGCGTTCTTAGTTCCATCCAAATGCATATGATTATGAAATGCACACCTAGAGGCACTTAGGAGTTCAATAGCCGTGTCATTCCCCTCTTTATAGTATGGCTATCTATCCTATAATGTAACCACACCCACTAGGTGTCTTGGTTACTAAAACACAACCCTTAAGCATATACCTTTGCCTTGATCACGTAGGGTTGCATCCAAATCCAAGTGTGGCTATCATGATCACCATGTCCATCTTGTCACCAACCTTGGAATGTACTAATCCTCATATGCTACATACAACTTAGGCATAGGATTAGTACTTAGGCATTGTCACTAATTACCAACACCAAACATAGGACTTTCAACTGTTCTGTGTGAAAAGGCGTGCCGTTGTCTCATTAGCCGCGTTAGTCAGTTACTGTGTTGGTGCAGAAATCAAACCATTGTGTTGGTTGCCGCGCCCATTGGGTCATGTGGGACACATTTTTTGCCATTGTAAATGTATAAAGGACTCCTCCCTCTTCTTATTTTCTCCACTCGCTCTTGCCTTCCTGTAATCCATCTTTTGCAAACCCTAGCCCTATTGTCCAGAAAAGCCATCGCTGTCATAGCCGCCGTTCATCTACCACCGCCCTTCTACTGTGGATACTCTCGTCGAAAGCACCGCCATTTTATGGGCAAGGGGAAGAACTTAAGGGTAGTGAGCTGTAAGCGGGTCACTAAGGAGGATGAGGAGCAGACTCTCGAGGTGATCAAGAATAAGAAGTTTCTCACCATGAGGGCTGCAGCGTCCGCCTAGCCAGTTCCTGTTACCAGAAAGGAGCAATTGAAGGAGCTAGTTGATGAGGGCTTGCTTCAGGAGAAAGAACTCGTCGATTGGAAGGTGCCTAGTGAGCACCGAGTTCCCTATCTCCAACCTTGTGATATTGTTCTTTTTGTTGCTTTTGTTCGTGCTGGCTTATGTCTTCTTGCTTCTCCTTTTCTCCATCGTTTTCTTTGGTTCTTTGCCATATCCTTGAACCATCTTACCCCTAATGGGATTCTTCATCTTTCTGTGTCTGTGCACTTCTATGAAGCCTTCCTTGGTATTCTTCCCCCCATCACCCTCTTTCGTTACTTCTTTCATCTAAAACCGCACCCCAAGAGTAAAAATACTTCTATTCTAGGTGGGTGCGGGATTCAATTCCGTCAAAACAAGCAGAAATAGTGAAAGTCCCTAGTTTGGTTTTGGCTAATTGATAAAACCTAAGTACTAATCACATGTGCTTAAGTGTTGATATCAAAAGGTGATTGGTACACTACTAAGTTATGGCAAGATGCATGTTGATCATGATGACTTGGTGCCATGCTTGGAGAAGAAGAGGATATGGAGTGCAATCCTATGGAGCTCAAGGCAAAGGTATAGATAAGATTTGCTTTTTGGTGATCAAGACACCATAGAGGGTGTGATCACACTTAGGATCGATAGCCATACTATAAAAAGAGGAATTTCTAGGGCTATTGATCACTTAAGTGCCACTAGATGAAGATTCATTTGTATACGCATTTAGATCTAGTGGAGGGCTAACTTTTTGCCTAAAAATGATTATGAAAATGCTAACACACATGCACATGGTGATGTACACTTGGTGATGTTAGCACATTTATGAAGGCGGTGGTGTTTGAGCGGTAGAGAGGAGTTTGGGTCCCTCTCTCCCTCTCACCGAGCTTGCGAGGCGGGATTTGACGCTTTTGTGGAAGTGAAATGCCTATTTTCCACTGCGCCGGACGCGAAGAAACGGAGGCGAAAGGGAGTCACTAGGGTGACCGGACGCGTGACCGGATGCTGGATCGGACATGGCTGGCACGTCCGGTCAGCTCATCCGGCGTGCAGAGGCAGCAATGCGCACATCGACGCGTCCGGTCAAGCTCCAGAGAAGTTGCAAACACGCGAGGTCGATCGGACGCGGTGGCGCGTCTGGTCACGATCGACCGGACATGTCCGATCATGTGTGGGTGCTTACTAGAATCGACCGAACACTGGCACTGTGGAATCTGGTCAGTTCAAGCGGTGTGTCCGGTCACGTGGTCAGCAACGTGATTCAGCAGCGACCGGACACTGCGACCGCGTTCGGTCAGTTCGACCGGCATGTCTGGTCAGTACGCAGGCAGCGACAACTTGTTCCTAATGGCTCTATTCTTTGGGGCTGCTTATAAATACTTATTGGCCGGCTCCTAGAGGCCTCTCTTGGACTTTTTAACACTCTAACATCCTCTTGAGCTAAGCATATCCCCTTCTACCCATCTCTCTTGCTTGATTAACAAATCAAAGTGAGTTTGAGTGATCTCAAGTGCATTTGCTTGTGAGTTTGCATCTAGTTGGCACTTGGGTGAGCATTGGTTGCGGGATTCTTGTTACTCTTGGGGGTTGCCGCCACCTAGATGGCTTGGAGGCATCGGAGGAGTTGTGGCAAGAGTGGTGCTTGTTCTTGGCCACCTCCCGGTGTTTTGTGAGGGGTGTTGTTCTTTCCCCAGGGGAGCGCCAAAGGAAACTCTAGTAAATTGCTCATGTCATTGAGTTACCTCACTTACAGTAGGTTCTTGCGGTGCTCTTGGGGAGCTTGGCTTTGAATTGCCAATTAGCTGCTGAACCACGAAGTGGTGGTCGACACAACAGGAACGTAGCGTGCCGACAAGCACGTGAACCTCAGGAGAAAAATTGTGTGTCACCTTTGTGATTGATTTCTTGGATTTCTCCTAGTGATTGGTCTTCATATTGTTGTGATTGGTTCATCCCTCGACGCGGTGGTATAAAGATCACTTACCTCTCTTTTACATTCCGCAAACTAGTTGTAACAAGCTCTTTAGTGTAATTAGTTTTGAGAGCTTGTATTTTCTTTGCTAGTGTAGCTTGTTTCCTAGTTGAGCTCTTTAGTGTAGCTAGCTTATGAGAGCTCGTAGTGACTTAGCCTTTGTTTGTTATAGTGATCATAGTTACTAGTATTGTTGGATAGGTGGCTTGCAACCCTTATAAAGCTAAAGCTAAAACTAATTCGTATTTCGCCATTTGTTATACTAACCTTTTGCTCTAGTGAGTTTGTAGAATTTTTAATAGGCTATTCACCCCCCTCTAGTCATATTAGGACCTTTCAAAGAGTTCTTTGAGTACACTTTGGTCGACTCGATCAAGGATTGGTGGACCGAGTGGTTCTACGCTAGCAACATGAAGCCCTCCCTCGGTGTGCACTCGGATGTTGGTCTAGTTCCCAATGACTGGTGGGAGAAGACATCATTGGTGACTAAGGATCTCAAGAAGATTAAGCTGTTCCTCGACTGAATCAAGGTCTTAAAGCAACAAGGCCTGACCGGGTTTGGTATCATTGCCAACTGCCTTCGTCGCTAGGTTCAACCCTTGAAGGCTAGGGAACACTACGGTTTCGAGTATGTTGGTGCCAAGGATCCCTCCCGGATGGTCCCTACATAGGAGCTGATAGAGGAGGAGGTTTTGGTGCGCCTCCGCAAGATTTTGAAGGACGTTAGTGTTGTTCCACATAAGGTCGATGAGTTTGCTGCTTCAAATCTGCCTCCAACTGTATGTTTGCTTTTGTCTCATATGTACTTTTCTTCTCTGTTTTCTTTTTTAAAACTTGTTGATGTTGATCTTGGTTGTTTGTAGGAGTAGGGGTGGAACTTTGATGATATGCCTCCATTGCCATTGGAGAACAACCCTGGCGGGGTTGGAGAAAGCGAGAACTAGGGGGCCGTTACCGGGACGAGTGAGTTCGGAGTTGCAATCGTCCTTCTGGGGATTTCTGTGGGTGAACCCGGATTGCTGTTTGCAGATTATGTCCCACACCTTGTGCCCCAAAGTAGTCGGTCCTCTAGGAAGCGGGCGCGGGTACATGACTCTTGTACCAGTATGTCTGCCTTGAAGAAGTCTCGTCTGCTGAGTACTCAAATCTCAGGTAGCATTCTCTTAGGTGAGCGTATCCATATTCTGCTTTTTTGCTTTTCTTCTCACTTTTTTCTGATTCCCTTGTCTATTCAGATGGCAATGTGGTGGAGCTTCTCGAAGGTGAGGAGGAAAATGATAGTGTGGCCCTCGCCACCCATCGGTGAGTAGTCAAAGTGCCTATCCGTGTTGTTTTGCAACGATCTGACTTCTTTTTGATGATCCTTCTTCTTTTTTTTTGTTGCCTCTTTTGTTGGTAGCCGAGGATTTGGCTAGGGTTCTGGTGGAGCCACGGCGCCTGTCCTACCAGCCTCAGTGTAGGCAGGTGCTGATATCTTGTCTTCTGCCATGCCTCCACCCAAGCCATCTGGTTGGCTTGGAGGCATTGGTTTAAAGAAAAAGACTGCCAAGTAAATTACTTCGACTTGTTTTCTTGTCTTTATGCTTTGGGTCTATTTCCTTATTGATGAGTTCCTTTGTATTCTGTAGGTCATCGTCAATGCCTTCCCCTAGCCCCCGGCCAAGTTCTTTGCTAGTAGGTGGTCCCCTTTCGCTTACTGGTTCTCAGGACTCAGAGCGGACGATCAGTGAGGCGGTGGCAGGAGCGGCGCGTGACCCAGGTTGAGCAGCCGCTGTGGTGTTTGTTTGGGTTGAGGAGGCCATGACCATGGTAGAGAACATGGTTGCAACTGTAGCTGGGGCTTCTGTTGCCTTGGACACGGCCTTGGTCTTGGCGTCAACTTCTTCGCCACCTCTTTCCCTTCCTAGCCGATTTGTAGATGACCAGCATCTAGCAGATGAGTTGGTGTAGGAGTTTGATGTTACCCATCATTTGTCCGAGTTGTCCGCCGCATGGGCAAACTTGACGGCCAGCACGACTTCTTTTGGAGAGCTGCTTCCGGTAATTTCCTTCACTTTCTCTCTTTCTTTCTTTCTTTCTTTTTGATTTGGTGTCTAGGCTTCTTTTTTACTTCTCTTTCTTACTTTCCTTCTTCTTTTATGTAAGGCCTTTTCTCGTGACTAGTCTAGCTTCTTTGGCTCTGGTGAGGTCAAGAAGAAGTTGGTCTTCGAGGTGGATTGCTTGAAAGCAGAACTGGTCGTTAAACAAGTTGATCTTGAAGCTGAGCGCTAGGGACGTCAGAATTCAGAGGAAGTCCTCAATGCTCAAGTCGCCGAGTCGGAGAAGCGGAAAGCGGACGCCCTAGCTACTTTAAAGGAAGCGTTCGAGAAGTCCGACGACCTCAAGAAGGATTTTGAAGGTATTCGAGTTCTTCTGTACCTTCTTTTTTCCTTGTCCGTGGGTTTTCTGATTTTTGTTTTTGGTATCGCCAGCTCTTCAAAGGAGCAATAAGAAACTCTCAGACGATCTTAAGGTCATGGAGGCAACAGTCCAGTCTGAGTACAACTAGGCTGAAGAGGTAACTAAACGTGCTGAGGAAGAACTTGCCCTTGCCAGGTTGATTAGGCATGGGGCTAACCAGGATCTTGTGCAGGCTAAGAAGACCATATAAGATCTAACTGGAAAGCTAGCGGTGGCTATAAAGAATTGGAATGCCTTGTGGCAATCTTTTCGCTCGATCGCAGACCTTCTTTGAACCCCGACAGATGATAGGTAGTCATAGGGTCAGTTTGTCCTGCTGATCCCTGCTCGCTTTCAGCAGTTCGTCAAGAAGTGCACCTAAGTTTGCACCAGGAATGTCTTGGCCCAAGTCTGGGTTTTTGCTCTGACTGTTCCTCTGGCGAAGCTTGCAGAGGATGTCGAGAGCCAAGAGTACTTAGACGCTGTCGAGCAAGCAGAGGCCAAAGTTGATGAACTGTCTGGGAAGATTGCTGAGAATTGAAATATTCAGATCCCCTCTCTAGGTGATAACACTTGATTTGTAATCAACTTTTGCACTCAGGCTCCTTGTAAAAACAATATTTTTTGCTGTGTTGTACACATGAGGACTTTATATCTTTCAATGCAACTTTTGATTTTCAATGTGGATGTCTTTGCCTTGTTTATTCTTTAGACGAGTCAATCTGAGTAGTCAATTTTGGACTTGGCATGTATTGTAGTGCCTTATTGGATTCATGACTTAGAGTGCTTTGAATCTAATAGGGTGAGCGTAGGCTTAGTAGCCTTTTTACTTTCATCCGAGTCGATCGTCTTGGGATAGGGCGAGTGTATATGTACTCTCATCTAGGTTGAATAATCCTGAGATAGGGCGAGTGTTGTCTTAGTAGCCTTCTTACTCTCATCCAGGTTGAATAACCTGGGATAGGTCGAGTGTTCTTTTACTCTCATCTAGGTTAAATAACTTAGGATAGGGCGAGTGTTTATTTACTCTCATCTAGGTTGAATAACCTAGGATATGGTGAGTGTTTATATACTCTGATCCAGGTTGAATAACCTGGGATAGGGCGAGTGTATCTTTACTCTCATCCAGGTTGAATAACTCGGGATAGGGCGAGTGTATATGTACTTTCATCCAGGTTGAATAACCTGGGATAGGGTGAGTATATCTTTACTCTCATCCGGGTTGAATAACTCGGGATAGGGCAAGTATTCTTTTACTCTTATCTAGGTTGAATAACCTGGGATAAGACGAGTGTTTATTTACTCTCATCCAGGTTGAATAACCTGGGATAGGGCTATATGTACTCTCATCCAGGTTGAATAATCTAATATAGGGCGAGTGTAGGCTTGGTCAGCCTGTCAACTCTCATCTGTTGTTGGGAACAACCCGGGATAGCTTGGTTTTGTAAGACAAGTGTTGGTGATGAAAAAAATCATCTTTATTATATTGATCATGAACCTTGATTACATAATATCTTGGAGAAAAATATATCTCGTGTACTTAGGCGTAGAATCTTCACAACTGGTGGATGTGCCATGAGTTTCTGACTGGTATGCTATCTTCGGTCATCAACTCGTATGATCCTGGTCCGGTAACCTTGGCAATGATAAAAGGACCTTCCCGTGGGCTGAGTAGTTTGTGTCGTCCATCTATTTTCTGAATGCAGTGAAGTACCAAATCTCTGACTTGAAGGGTACGTGGTTGGGTGTTTTTGTCATAGTGGCGCCTCAAGCCTTGGAGATAGCGAGCGGATTGTAGAGTAGCATTGACTCTGACCTATTATGTGCTGTCTAGCTCTAGCCTTCGGGTGTGTTCAGCTTCTCCTTCATCATACTGCTCTATCTTCGGTGAGGTCCAAATCAAGTCTGCTGGTAGTACCGCTTCTGATCCGTATACTAGAAAAAAAGATGAGTATCCGGTAGCTCTACTTACTTGAGTCCGTAGCCCCCACACTACTTTGGGCAATTCTTTAATCCATTTAGAGCCATAGTCTTCTAGTTCTTTATACAATCTGGGTTTTAATCCGGCTAAGATGAGACTGTTAGCTCTTTCTACCTGTCTGTTAGCTTCAAGGTGGGTGACTGATGCATAGTCGATGCTGATACCGCAATCTTGTGCCCAACTTTTGAACTCGATGGCCATGAAAGGAGAGCCTAAATCTGTGATGACTCAGTTGGGCATGCCAAAACGATGCATGATGTCCTGGATGAACTTGACTGCTTTAACTGTGCTGTACTTGACAAGTGGTTTGTATTCGATCCATTTGGTGAACTTGTCAATAGCCACAAAAATATACTCAAAACCACCCTTGGCTTTCTTGAGAGGTCCTACCTGATCCAGTCCCCAGCAGGAGAATGGCCAAGTGGGTGGGATGTAGATGAGATTATATGCTAGGATGTGAGCCTGTCTTGCAAACATTTGGTAGCTTTTGCACTTCCTGACGAGTTCCTCCGTGTCTTTTAAAACAGTTGGCCAGTAGAATCTAGAATGACAAGCTTTGCCAACTAGCATTTTGATGCAGCATGATTACCACAACATCCTGAGTAAATTTCTTTTAGAATTTCTTTGCTTTTTTCTGATGAGACACATTTGAGAAGTACTCCTAATGAAGTGGCTCATCTATAGAGTTTGTCCCCTACCAGGACATAGCTCTTGCTCCTTCGAACAACTCGGGTAGCTTCCTCTTTATCTGCTGGTAGTTTATTTTCTTTAATATATTCGATGAAAACCTAAGTCCATGATGTGGTGATTACCAATATTTGGTTGCTAGGTGCTGAGAGTTCTGGGGTTATCTCACCGGGTTGTTTGATAGAGGGAGCTGACAACTCCTCTACGAACACACCAGGTGGGACCTTCACCCTGTCCGATCCCAGCTTGACAAGGATGTCTGCTGCAATGTTTGAATCATGCAAGACATGTAGAATTTCTAGTCCTTAGGAAATGTTTCTCGAGTTTGCGTACTTCAGCACAGTATGCATCCATGTTGTCTTTGGTACAGTCCCAATCTTTGTTGACTTGGTTGACAACTACTGCTGAATCACTATAGACAAGTAGTTGCTTGATTCCAAGAGAAATAGCTGCCCAGAGTCCATGGATAAGGGCTTCATATTCTGCTTCATTGTTTGTAGCTTGCCAGAGGACTTGAAAAACATATTTGAGTTATTTTCCGTCTGGAGATATGAAAAGGACCCCAATGCTAGCTCCTCCTAGCTTAAGCGATCCATCGAAGTACACTTTCCAATGGTCGAGGATAGCATCTGGTGTTGGTTGTTGGGTCTTTGTCCACTCGGCTATGAAATTTGCGAGCGCCTAAGACTTGATGGCCTTGCGAGGAGTGAAATCTATGTTGAGTGCCCCAAGTTTGACTGCCCACTTGGAGATGCGTCCAGTTGCATCTCTGTTGCGTAAGATGTCTCCGAGTGAAAAATCAGTTACCACTATGATCTTGTGACCATCGAAGTAGTGTCGAAGCTTACGGGAGATGATCATAAGGGCGTAGAGTAGTTTTTGTAGATGCGGATACCAGACCTTCGATTCTGACAGTACCTTGCTAAGTAGATGGGTCGTTGTACTTTATAAACATGTCCCTCTTCTTTTCTCTCTACGACAATCGTTGTATTTACTATCGTGGTAGTTGCTACAATGTATAACATCATAGCTTCATTCTTCTTTGGAGGTGTCAAAATAGGAGAGGAGGTGAGGTACACCTTAATCTTTTTGAAAGCATCCTTGACTTCCTCTATCCACTCAAACTTGCCTGTCTTCTTTAGGAGTTTGAAAAAGGATAGTCCCTTTTCGCCGAGTCATGAGATAAAGCAATTGAGGGCTGCCATGCAACCTGTCAGCTTTTGAACATCCTTGACGCAGCGAGGAGGACCCATCTCTATTATGGCTTGAATTTGTTTGGTGCTGGCCTTGATCCCACGATGACTAATCAAGAAACCGAGTAGTTGTCCTGATGGCACTCTGAAAACTCATTTGTTTGGATTTAGCTTCCACTTCCACTTCTTTAAGTTCTCAAAAGTTTATTTCAGATCTTCAATAAGCATGTCTAGATCTTTTGTCTTTACTACAACATCATCAATGTAAGCTTCCACGTTGTCACCAATCTGCTCACCTAGGCATGTTTGGATGGCTCTCTGATATGTAGTGTCAGCATTCTTAAGTCCGAACGACATGGTTTTATAGCAGTAGGCGCCGAATGGTGTGATGAAAGAGGTCTGACTTTGATCTTCTTCTCTTAATGCAATCTAATGATAACCTGAGTAGCAGTCAAGAAAGGATAGTAGAGCGGATCCTGCTATCGAGTCAACAATCTGGTCAATGCGCGGTAGCCCAAACGGGTCCTTCGGGCAATGTCTGTTGAGATATATATAGTCGACAGACATATGGCACTTAGCCATGTTCTTTTTCTGGACTAGGACTGGATTGACCAACCAATCAAGATGAAGAATTTCTCTTATGAATTCGGCTGCCATCAGTTTCGTGATTTCCTTTTTTAATTGCTGCTTTCTTGTCAGGTGAAAAACGTTGTAACCGTTGTTTTATAGGCTTGGAGCCTTCATTCACATTGATCCTGTGCTCAGCCAACTCTCTTGGGACACCTAGCATGTCGGCTGGCTTATAAGCGAAGATATCTTCGTTGTCCCGGAGAAACTTGGTGAGCACGAGCTCCTATTTTGCAGAGAGGTGGACACTGATAGTCACCGTCTTGGAAGGACCACTGATGCCCATGTCGATTTGCTTGACGTTGGCTTCTTTCGGTGGTGCAAGGTTGCTGGGCCTCTTAGCCAGAATCTCTAGCTCTATCGAGTTTATTTCAGCAGCAATAGTGGCTATCTCTTCCCTTTCGCTGGCTACTTGTGCCTTGGCCATAATTTGGATTGCTTGAACATCACAGTCAAAAGCACGCTTCAGATCACCTTAGAGAGAGAACACCGTTGGGTCCTGGCATCTTAAGTAAGAGGTACGAGTAGTGCGGTATTGCCATGAACTTGGCTAATGCTAGTCATTCAAGGATGGCGTGATATGATGATTCAAAGTCTGCAACCTCAAATTTGATGAACTCGGTACAGTAGTTTGCTGGGGTTCCAAATGTGACTGGCAGGGTGATCTGTTCGAGTGGCATAGCGGCTTTGCCAGGTACTATTCCGTAGAAAGAAACACTTGTTGGAGTCATCATCCCGGTAAGTTATAGCCCCATCTTTCTTAGCGTATCTGAGAAAATGATGTTGAATCTAGCTCCTCCATCGATCAACACATTTGTGATGGTCATACCAGAAATGGTCAGATCCAAAACCAGTGGGTAGTGGTCAGCGTTCCCTATGCTAGTCCACTGATCCTCTCTTGAGAACTGGATCAGATACTGTGACCAATTGAGGTACCTAGGAGTAGTCGATTCTGCTGGCATGATAGTTTGAAGAGCAGGCTTGTCTTGATGTTTGCTTCTAGAACCCAGGACTCTAGCGAAGATTACTGCCACCGTCCCCTTGGACTTCTGGAATCCCTTGTGTTCATGATTGTCTTCATCTTTCTTCTCGTTATCTTCTTTTCTGTCTGCTTTGTTACTCTTTCTCATGTATCGATCAATGAATATACGACAGTTTCTGGTTGTGTGATTACCATTTGGGTGCCATATGTAGTGCATGTTTTCAAGATCATCAAACTTCTAGGATTTGAAAATTTTCTTTTCTTTGTCTGCTACAGCCACATTGTTGTCAGGCCCACATTTCCTGTCTTGATGCCCATTGTTACGATGATTTTGTCTATTCGAGTTGTCCCGGTTGTTCCATTTTGGAAATCTTTTTCGGGTCTTCTCCTCCGCAGTGATCATCCTTTCCACCATGCACTTGATTTCTTCGTTACTTTGTGGGTTCTCTTTGTAGAAATCCTGGAATTGCCACTTGGCTAGAATCCCATAGGAGAAAGCTTCAATGACCTCCCGTTCAGTGATGTCATGTACTTGAGCATGCAACTCACCAATCCGTCGGTAATAGTCCCTGAGACTTTTGCCTTCTTTCTGCTTGAGTCCTTTTAGTTCTGCATGAGTGATAGGGTGTGTGATGATGCCCGCGAAATCATCACATAAGGCTCTTTGCAAGTCCTCCCAGCCCATGATTGATCCTAGATTTAGCTTGTCAAACCATTGGAGCGGCATAGCCTCTAGCGCCATAGGGAAGAAGAGTGCTTTAATGTCATCACCACCACCAGCTAGCTCAATGATTGAGAATATATCCAAAGCCATGGCTTAGGTTCGATCTTGCCATCATACTTGGTGTGGTTGGACGACTTGAATTTATGAGGTAATCGTACTGAAAGAAGCCGATTTGCGAAGCAAGGGAATCTGTCAGGTACTCTAGCTTCCCTGTATTCAAACTCAGCTCCACCTTCTTGCTAGTTGTTGATTTGGTGCGAGTAGTTTCATAGAGCTGAAGGAATTGGTGGCCTGCTCCTGTTATCCCTTGTTCGTTCAACTCAATTATTTTGGTTTTGGTCTTCCCTGCTTCCTTTGTTGCTGCTTCCGTTTGGACCTAGCCAGTCAAAAACTGATCTTCGTTGACTTTGGTTATCCTGCCTCTGTGAAACTGACCTAGAGGGTTGATTTGAACGAACCTTTCCACTTTGTATTCGTATGGCTGTTGATCGGAGAATTTCTCTAAGGTGCTCTTGTTCTTCATTGGGATGAGAGATAGCTTCGAGTTCTTTAGCCAATTCTTGAATCTTAGTGTATGGAGAGTTGTGTATTCTCTCGGCCGCTCTTTTGTTTCCTGCTCTGATTTTCTTCTATTGTACTCGGATAGATCAGATTCATATCTAACCCAGGCTTCCTTGCGCTGCTGGGCACGGCGTCAACGTCCCTACTTTGTCTTGTTCCTTCTCTCTCTTGCTTGTTTTTGGCTTTTAGTTTCACTATTGTGCTCCTGGGCGAAGGGTGATATATTGGATTCGGATTCATTTGATGACCTAATGTCAGGTGCTTCTGGAGGGACCAATGGTGATCGGGGATGATGGACCATGAATACTTCTCGAGTATGAGGCGTGCTGTTGTTGATGCCAGTTTCCATACTATCAAAGTTGTTGAGGACTTCAGTAGAGGTTTTAGTGTCACAGATCGAATCTCCTTCCTGGTAGGGTAGAATCATCGTTGTGCCAACTAGCCGTATATTGTCATCTCTAGGAATAGAACCCGACTAGTGGACGATGTAATCTTGAGATGTTATAGTCAGTACGAGGCCTTCCTGAGCTCCTATCAGTGGCAGCCTTCACACCGGACTAGTTGATCCTTGGAGTAGTGCTTGATAAGACGTTGCCATGTTATGGAGTCCAAATAGGAAAGGACCCGACTTTTTGAAAGAATTCTAAAAGTATCCCGAGTTGAATTCTTGATGGACTAAGGCCATGTTGTGGAGTCCTAGTAGGAAAGGACTTGGTCTATCACAGAAAGAACCCGGATAGGACTCCATCTCAAAAGCAGAGCCTGAGTTTGAGTCAAAATTGGTCGGCTGTGAAATCTGAGTTGGATCAGACATCATGAGCCGCGTGAACCTTCCGGCGAGTTTGATCTGTCACAATTGTCAAAATAGCGAGGTCTTCGTGGCGAGTTGAATCTTCGAGGACACAACCTTGGAGCGTGTCATCATCGTTTGCCTCACAGATCCATAATCCGAAGATGAAGGTTGATCTCGTCGAGAAGATCATGTTGTCGAGGTCCGTCGAGCTCTCGGATGCAAAATCCGCCGAAAGCTCCTACCTGGCGCACCAGCTGTCGATGTTTTACCACCGATAGCCTGTCATGGGGGTACCCGGGACAGTTGTTCGAGCTTCAGCATATGCTAAACTTGATGGTTAACACAAAAGATAGTCAATTTATACTGGTTCGAGCTCTCATAATCGAGCAATAGCCTTTACGTCCAGTCAGTGTTAGCCTTTGCGTTGGATTGATTGTTATGATCGTTCTTGTTGTCTCTTACAAGGGTGCATATAGCCTCTCTTTATATAGGGAGAGACGGCTATGGTGTGAACATAGTCCTAGTCGGATTCCATAGAAGGTGTCCTGATCTAATTACAGAAGGTACTTTCTATTAGGAAACCGACTAGTTCGGCATATTCTACTCGAAATCGGCGTCAGTTATTGCTTTGCCTCTTCTTTCAAGCACGTGGGCCAGGCTAGGGCCCACTTCTAGTACTCATACCGATGAGGAACACTATGGATCCCGCATCGACAGAGCCTTGCAATGAGTTCAAGCCACCTTCACCATCATGGCATGTATTGCTCACACACATGTACCCGTGGACTAATCACCTGTATATCTCACTTAAACACATATTAGTCCACCTAAAGTTGTTACTCAATCACCAAAACCAAACAAAGACCTTTCAACTACCACCACCTTGTCTGCTAGCACAGTAATAGAAGGCGCTGGCTCTCTGTTCCTCCACCTCGGACCCACGGCTATCACCCGCGCTTGAGCGTCACGCAACACAAGCGCCACATCAAAGCCTTGCGAGCAGGTAAAAAGCCCTAGTTTGGTTTTGGATAATCGATGAAACCTAGTACTAACCTTTATGCTAAGTGTGTGAATTAGATAAGTTTGGTACATTCCAATTGGTGAAGCTATGATGGACATAGATGATCAAGTGGTCATCATTTGGAAAAGAAGAAAGAGAAAAACAAAAATGGGCTCAAGGCAAAGGTATATATGACAAGGCTATTTTTGTTTTGCACTCAAGACACTATAGAGGGTATGAGTGACTTAGGATCGATAGCCATACTATAAAGAGGGAAAATCTTTGGCTAAACGATTTATCGAGTGCCACTAGGTGACATGATTCATGCATTGCATTTAGGAACCTAGTGTGCTAACATGTGACCCTTGTAAAATGCTTTGAAAAATGCTAACACACATGCACATAAATTCTACACTTTGTGGTTAGTAAGTTGGAAGCAAGGGCGAAGTCGTTTCAGACTTAGAAAAAGAAGAGGAGGCACTGGTATGTGACCGGACGCAGGTCACTAGACCGACCTACGTGTCCGGTCAGTAACCCTAGGCAACGCATGGCTGGTCAAGAGCGTGAAGCGCTGACCGAACTCTGGCCAGGGGAGCATCGGCGTGTCAGGTCACTTTTTGGAGGCGGTCGGACACAGGTGACCGGACACACGGGGGTACGTCAGGTGTGGCTGACGTACGGTGATGTCAGCAGAGTTTGCGTGCGGTGCTGAGCAATGCATTGACCGGACGTGGGTGGGCGTCAGGTCTCTTGCAACCGGATGCGTCAGGTCATCAAAGTTGCTCTCTGGTACCTCACTGTACTCGATCAGACGTTGAGTTGAGCAGCGTCAGGTGCTCTACGTCGGTGCTTCCCGTCGTAGTTTGATTGGGACGCTGACTGACTCGTGACCATTAGAGATCAACGTGCGTTATTCAAATCAGTGACACGTGGCATGAATCTGAGGACCAGACGCTAGGGCCTGCGTCTGGTCACCCCCCACCTGCGCATCCGGTCGATGTGCAGTGACCCCAATCAGAGAGCCAACGACTCTATTCTTTTGGGGGGCTTATAAATAGTGTTTAGCTAGCTCCAAGGCATCTCTCTTGACACTTTGACATACTTGACATCCTTGTGATCCCAAGCAAACACCTTCCACTCATCTCCATCCTTGATTCATCATCATAGTGAGATTGGGAGGGATTCTAAGTGTATTTGCTTGAGTGATTGCATCTACTGGCACTTGGGGATCGTTGTGGCTGCGGATTTCTTGTTACTCTTGGTGGTTGCCGCCACCTAGAGGGCTTGGAGCAGCGGTGGAGGTCCGGCACGTGTTGGTAATTGTTCATGGCTGGCTCTAGTGATCTTGTGAGGGGTATTGCAACTTCCCTGGCGAAGCACCGCAACGTAGCTCTAGTAAATTACTCGTGTCATTGAGTTACCTCACTTGTAGGTCGGTTCTTGCGGTGTCCAACATGTGGACGAGGTTCGTGCAACACGTTTTAGCCGTCGAACCACCAAGTGTTGGTTGACACAATGGGAACTAGTGTGCCGGCAAGCACATCAACTTCGGGAGAAAATCACTTGTCTCTTGCCATTGGAATTCTCCCGATATTCATATTGTATTGATTGATTGATTGATTGGTTCATCACCTCTATGCGGTGGTATAATTATCTTGCTCACTCATTTACATTTTTGCAAACTAGTTGAAACAAGCTCTTTAGTGTAACGAGTTTTGAGAGCTTGTCTTTCCTTTGCTAGTATAGCTTCTCACCTAGTTGAGCTCTTTAGTGTAGCTAGATTTGAGAGCTCTTAGTGACATAGTCATTGTTTGTCTTAGAGATTATAGCAACTAGAATTATTGGGATAGGAGGTTTGCAACACTTGTTAGAGGTAGTGCAAAAAGATTTATAGCCAATTAGTTATCTAACAATTTTGTTTAGTGGTTTGTAGTTTTTAAATTAGGCTATTCACCCTCCTCTAGCCAACTAGGACCTTCCACAGGTGCCGCCTCCGGCCCGCGCGCTCCATGCGTCACGGCTGGACCCCGCGACCAAGCCCCGCTTCTCCTCCTCGCGTGACCCTGCATGTGCACGCGCCCGCTCACACGGCTACTTAGTGCTCACCCACAAGCGCCTGCTCGGCGCCCCTGCTCTGGGTTCGTATGTGGCGGCCTTGTGGAATAGTGGGTTCTCGATGCCGTCGCACTAGCACCTGGCCTCGGTGAGCGCGAGGGTGACATAAGCAAGCATGTCATCGGAGCTCGTGGCGTGCAATGGCATGGTGGTTGTTCCTTCTGTGTTACGGTGCTCGCGACCCCTATTCGCACGCGTGCCCACACGCCGGCTGCTGCTACTCGCCCGCGTGGCTGCGGCGGCTCGCATGCATGCCCTCAGCGGCGGCGGCGGCGCCTGCTCGCGTGCCCCCGCTCGCCTGCTCATGCGCATTCACGGAGATGGCCGCCGGCAGCACGGAGGCGACAATTGTGGGGCCCGTGAGGTCCACACGGTGGCGGTGGCATGTGGTCGGGGCCGCGGTCGTGGGCAGAGCGCGGCTGCCCAGGTGCGCACGCCCATTGCGGTGGCGGGGCGGCGGCGCCGGCAAAGAGCGTGGCCGAGGATGGGTGCTCCGGGTGTGCTTCATTATGTTGCAACTGGTCGTGCTAACGATGAAGCGTGGGGTGGCTCGGCTACAGCAGAACGGTGGCAGCAGATTGCGAGCTCACGTCCGGCGACCATGGCGGCCGTGCCCGCGACGAGTAGGAAGAGCGAGAGGGAGAAGAAGGGGGCTAAGACGAGAGAGTAGAGGCAAGCGCGAGCTTGGCTAAGCCTTAAGGCGTGCGGGGCGGTAGCGCTCCTGGTCGCGTGTGCAGGCGACGAGCTCCACGCGCCAGAACCCCACCGCGTTCTTGGACGCCATCCCGCGGCTGGTGTGGATGCTGGAGGCGAAGCCCATGTCCACGTCGAGCAGCCTCGGATGCCATGACGACGCCCCATAGTGCGGCGTCTACCTGGACCCGGAGGTGCGCGGGCGACGAGGGGAGCAGCATGGGCACAACCATCCTCGTGGGCATCCCCATCCTAACACGGACTTGGAAGTGAGAAAGAGAAATGGGACATGTTTTTTTGAAAAGTTGGCATGGCTACAGTGTCCCGCTGCCAAAGTCGGCCACGTCGAATGCTGGTGCTGGCGTAGCTGGTTTTGGACCATTGATGCACCGAGGTAGTAGTTCAGAGACTCAGATAGTCGTTTTTTAGTTCGAGGACCCAAGTGGAAGACCCCAAAAGTTTGAGGACCATGGTGCATTTTACTCTATATTATATATGATTTAGCTATAGAGCCTGCTTGGATCCCTCCGGCTAACAGTTAGCCACTTAAGTTTTAGCCACATAGAATCCAGATGGACCATATCAAACTAACCATCATTTCACTAGTCGAAGAAAGCGAACTATCAAGAGCTAAAAGTGGCGGAGAAAAGATGTATTCTGTCCTCCATCTCTCTCCTCTCTCTCAGACATGCCTCGCAGTGGGGGACGAGGCCTGCGCCTCGTCTTCGATCCTCGCAGTGCTCGGGGGAACAAATGGAGGTGGTGGAGGACGAGGCCCTAGCCCCCGTGATCCGTGCCGCCATCGATCTCCGTGGTGGCCTCGCGGAAGCCGATGTCGATTCGCGTCTTCGCTTTTACCTCTGCTTTGAACTCCCTATGTTGCTAAACACCTTCTTCCTCGTCGGCAGCAGATTGGAGGTCGTGGACAAGACCCGCTGGGGTTGTGGACGATCTAACAAAGCTGGATCCCAGTGTCGCCTCACCGATGGATCTGACGAAGCTGGTTTGCTTCTCGGATCCCACCTCGGTCCTCTCCGTTTCAAATTATAAGTTGTTTCTTTCTTTTTCTAAATACCTAGTTTTTATTATATATCTAGACATAACGTATATCTATATACATAGTAAAATCTACGTACATAGAAAACTAAGACGACTTATAATCTAAAATAGAGGGAATACATGATTGAAATATTATTATCACGTCGCTTGGAATCATACATGAATCTAACGAAACATATAAACCAACGATCTTCCTTGCCGGTTTGAATCTAAACGTTCTTGCGCTTGTACCGCCTTGCGCAGCACACGAAAACCGCCAGGTTGAGCGAGCTGAGTGCCGCGAGGAGCCAGAAGAAGCGATCTAGGTGGCCTTTGTTAAGGTCATCATCGGGTATCCACCCGGTCTTGCCGCCCCTCGTCGTGACACACACCACCGTGGTCACCACGAGCGAGCTCAGGTAGCTCCCGAGCGCCACGGTCAGCAGGCTCAGCGCCGAGCACAGGCTCCTCATCGACGCCGGAGCCTCGTTGTAGAAGAACTCCGCCTGCCCAACGCACGCGAACACGACGCTGGCGCCCACCAGGAAGTACTGCGGCACCTGCCAAAGGATGCTCATCGACGCCTGGCCCTCTCCGTGCGCGCTCGCTAGGCGCCGCGTCTCGACCAGCGCCGCGGTCACCATCACCACGATCGACAGGAGCAGTCCGGTGCCAAAGCGCTGCAGCTCCGAGATCCCCCGAGCATTGCCGGTGAGGCGTCTGGCTGCCGGGACGATGACCCGGTCGTAGACAGGGACCCAGATGAGGACGCTGACGGCGTTGAACGACGCCAGCGACGCCGGCGGGATGCCGAACGCACCGATGTGCTTGTTCATTGTCCTTCCTTGCTCCAGGAATGTCGAGGAGAACTGTGCCATGACGGCGAAGAACACGATCCCGTTGGCCCAGATGGGCAGCATCCCGATGATCACCTTCAGCTCTTCTACTTGCGTCACTGTGCAGAGCCTCCATGGATCAGAGCCAGACAAATCTTCAGTTGATGAGACGACCACTGCAGCCTTATCAAGAAATCTACGCAAAGAAATTGCCTGCCAGGTCAGAGAAACTTGGGGCCTATGGAAGGAGTGTACACTGTATCGAGGCAACTACTGTACCTAAGAACTGGTGTGTGCTGCAGATTATGGCCGTCTGCCACTGGCGCCTTCTGAGGTAGCTCGTGGAGAAGAGAATCATCTTGCGGCAAGCCTACATTCCATTTGCGAATAGCTGCAACTATGACCTGAAAAACTCTTACAATTGGACTCCCCAAAGGCTTTTGGACCCTGTACTTACTGGAGCCCATCAAGAAGCTTGCAATGGCCAACACGATGAACAGCGTTGGGAGCCAGAGGCCAACCGCCCACCCGTAATGATGTTGCACCCACACAACACCGGTGCCTGCGATGAAGCTGCCAATGTTGATTGCGAAGAAGAACCAGTTAAAGAAGGAATTCTTTTTTAGCCTCTCAGCTGGGCTGCTGTCATCGAATTGATCAGCGCCGAATGATGAAACGCAGGGCTTGATGCCACCAGCTCCTATGGCCATCATGTAGAGGCCAAGGAAGAACACAACGGACTGAGATGGACCATACACCTTCAGGAACGACACTGAAATAGACATTGCAGCCATCCCCTGTCAACACGAAAACGAACTGGTTAGGTGTGTTTGATAGGTCTACCAATGGGTGCGTCTTGTGTGCTTACAAGCAGATAGACTGTGAATAAAGCTACTGTAGTCAGGTATCTGCCCAGATAAGAATCTGCTATTATAGCTCCAGCTAGCGGCGCGATGTAGCACGTCCCCTGCCAATTCGTATAGTTTCTTGCTGCCACAACATTGCTTTCGTGCAGCACCGTCTTGAGAAATGTCACCAAGTTGAACTGGATTCCATAGTATGCCAGCTCCTCAAAGCATAGGTTCACTGCAAATTGTAGGAGAACACAAAAGGATGTTGTTCATGGGAGAACGTATCAGAGGTCTGAATAGAAAGCTGGAACAAGCGAATTGAAGCTTCAAAGCCTCAGCGTTTTGAGCAATCTCTTGTTTTAGAGATGTTTGAGATTTCATATTTGTGATCACCTAAGATGTAACTGCATGCTCTCCAACTGTCGGTATGGTCTTTTGTTCGCTCGGTGCTAGTCATCCTTTCGCTTATATGTTCCATTGAATTCTGCAATAACACATACCAAATTCCTTTTATTAGTATGCTATGTACAAGTACGAGATGACTGGGCCTAGAATTAGAACTTAAATATGTGCACCTTCATCTTCAAAAATAGTTTGTAAGGCCAAATGGAAACAGAAACAAGTTTATCACTAAGTAAAAAGTGAAACAAAGAACGATGGATTGTAAGCCTGGAGACTAAATTGTCGGCAGATATAGAAGAACTAACAGCTTTTCTCCCCTTGCTTCTTAATTCGAAAGACAGAGGTCCTGTCATTTGCTTAAGAAAAATTACAAGAACTAGCAGGGGGGGTTCAAATCTCTACCTTAGGAACTTGCTCTTGAATCTCTATATCCATGGCAACTCGAATCTCAGTCCGAACTCTAGAGAGTGTAACATACCACCGATTAGGAAGGTTCACACCTCAAGTAGGAGGCCGTGGACCCCCTTTCGTGGCTTACCCAGTCTGCATCTTGCGAGGTGTACATCTGTATGACCATGAGGGACTCTTAGAGATATAGTCCAGCGGCGGCCTATAGATGTGCTATACAAGTACATCTCTAAGTCAGGCCTATCTGTAACTATATGTCCAACAGCCCCTTTTGCAGTTTTATTCCCCAAAGAGATATTCCCTCCATGCCAAATTATATGACGTTTTGACTTTTTTAATATATTGTTTTTATATATATCTAGACATATTGTATATCTAAGTATATAGCAACTATTAATGAATGATGTAGTTTGCTGATGTAATTAGCTTGAATGAAGACATAACTGCATAGAATGCTAGTGGGGATTGGGGATCGAAAATATAAGATATATAGATATAGATATAGATTTCATTGAGTGCCTATTTTTGATACAAAGCAAAGCTTGACTTGAGGATGGCAAATATAGTTTGAAGGGTTAAGTAAGGATTTAGCCTCAAGGAAGTAAGTGAAGGTGAAGGGCAAGCGGCGGCTTGGAACCAAGGAACCAAGACTAGGATGAAGAAGCAAGTGCTTTTGTTAACACCAATGAACTAATCATGCCATGAGGAGTTATGCAATGTGAAGTATCAAATATTGTTGGATCATAAGTTGAAGTGACTTGAAATAAATTGATCTTTTATGAGCTAGAATAGTTGATGTCATAAGCTCAAGGTGGATTTGCTCAAAGGATTGAGACAAGAGTGGTTGCAAATCCTTATGAAGATATATTCAAAAGAGACGGCATATGAATACATTGAAAACTCAAGTGGTTAAAATAGACATTTCCTTTTAATCTCAAGTGTAGGTGTGCCATATTATTAAGAGGGATGCAACTTCAATTGATCAACAAGTCTCAAGTGCTCAAACTAACTGAACACCAAGTGTTAATATGAGAGAAAGACATGCCACAACACTTTCACTTGTTGGTATTTGAGCTTGTTTTCAGTTGGAATGGTTAGCCCTCTATAATTTTTTTTTGTAGAGTCTAAGATTAGCGCAATCGGAGTTCAAAGCTTAAAGTTATGGTGTTTTTGTGAGGTGACCTGGGTTGTTCGTTCAGCTGTGGAGGTTCCGCATATTTCTAGTCCAACGGCTAGTTTTCGAGTTCCAAATACTAGTTTATGTTCAAGTGTGAAAGTTCTAGACTTTAACTAACTTTTCAGGCAGTTCTTATAATCAGTGGAGTATATATAACCCCTCCCCGTCCTCATTTGGAGGGGTTGATGCTACCTCCCCATGCCCCCAAACTGAACCAAAAGCCTTGTGAGCTCTCACCAACACTTCTTTGTGGGGTTTGTAAGATTTGAGTTGTGTTGAAAGTTTGGGTGATCGTGTGTACAAGTGAGCAATCCAAATCCTTGAGCACTTGCAGATTCGACAATTGCTCATGAAACATTTGTTACTCTTGAAGGTGGGCCATCCTAGACGGCTTGCGTCATGCAATGAGCTCCCATGCTTTTGTTAAGCTGTAAAAAAGTTTGTGAAGGCTCCAATCTCACCACTACAATGAAAGAGATGAAAATAATGGATGGATATAAGTATTTGAAAGAAAACTAGTTTATGCTTGACCCTTAGATCGCTGGGAGCTTCCTCAATGGAAACATAGGTCCTTGAAAGGAGCCAAACTTTGGAAACAAATCCTTAGTATCTTGATTTCACAATAAATGCACACCTAAACCATTGAATCAACGTTCAGTCAAAATTTCATACAAAATTAAGACTTTACTAGAAAACCTGGCGCGGAGGCCTTTTGCTTGAATATACAAATAGGTTTTCCTACCTTTGGTTTTCTACCTATACACTCTGTTATTGTCGCCGATGTTGATGAAAGA
This sequence comes from Saccharum hybrid cultivar R570, assembly GCA_038087645.1. Lineage (NCBI taxonomy): Eukaryota > Viridiplantae > Streptophyta > Magnoliopsida > Poales > Poaceae > Saccharum > Saccharum hybrid cultivar. The sequence goes on along the minus strand of JAQSUU010000043.1, from coordinate 7,982,661 downwards.
AATAATTAAAGTTGTTAACTAACTTTTTTCACATAAGAACATAAGATACTTTGCATGACCTTGCTGGAGAAAACCAGCCCATGGGTACTTTATTGGTTTGCAAATGGGCTGCTAAGTGCTAAACGTCAAATTTTGTTCCCATGAGAATATAACAGGCCATGGGCTATCAAACATTGGTATTATTGACCGATGGACATGTTATGATCTCTCATTGGATTGTACTACCAAGTAATGTAGAGATGAATTGTAATAGATTGGATCAAGATAAGCAGGAAACGAGCATTTTGCACTAAAGTCGTACGTCATTGATCTTTAATACCCATACTGGTGACAGCATGAGTTATATGTAATGTTAAAAAAAAAATCTTAATATTCTAGTCGGTTGTGCTGGAAAGATATCTTGCATGTTTTCAGTGATCAACTCGTAATCTCCAAGTTGTCCATTTTGTTTTCACTATATGCGAGATTTTTCTTTCAGGCTGATGCAAACATCATTATTGTTAGCTTTAGCTGTACACTCCAATTCAACTAAGCCCTCAAACTGTTTGATGAGGGAACTATGCATTTTGCAAAAGTAAAATAAACATTAGCTACATGATTTGTTAAAGAAAAGGTAGCGTAAGCTTTTTTTTTTTTTACTTTACCATACTATGTCGTCTTTCCGTTGTAAATTTAATCCATTTCTTCTTTCTGCACTATATATGTCCTGTTTCAAAGAAATTAACAGGACAAGAGACTCAGTTTCTAATGTTGTGCAATAATCATGCATGTTAGTATGTATTAGTTATTAAAGGTTAAGCTCGATCAGTAGGAATCTCATAGAATGAAATCAAGTTCCACTTTTTATAAACTGATATTAGATCAACAAATTTGGCATTGTGGCTTCTACCGTTCTACGCATTTTTAAATCATTCCGGGAAACATAATTGGAGGAAGTTGATGATGGTGTACCTTAACCTTGTTGCACATCGATGAAGAACGCTTGCCTGGCCAGAGCGTAACGACTTGGACAACGAAGAAAACCTGGCGAATGGGGAGGAGACGATGCAGGTCTCCCCGCCGATGTAGCTCAGCACAATATGGTCGCTGGAAGCACCTGCCCACGGCCGGTGCTCCTTATACTGTACTACTGCTCAGCCTTTTTTTTTCCCAGAGATTTTCGTGGTCCTGCTTCCTGGGCTCCACCTCACCTTGAGTAGTGGCTTCATCCGCTGAATGGGCCGTGGGACGCTAGGGTAAGCAGGGTTGACGCTACTTCATTCCAGCTACGTACTAGTGTGGGAGTACGCAACAGGGAGGGGAAGGGACAAGAGGACTAGAGGAGCAGCAGGAGGTGAGGAGAGACTGGGAGGCAGCGGCGAGAGAAGGCGACAAGCTGTCAGCACCCCATGCCCAACACTGGCCGGCCGGCGTCTGGCCGGTCGTCTGCCATGGGCCCCCAGGCGGCATGCCTATCAGCCTATGGCGTTGGCTTCCACCACGGGGTCGTGCTTCACGCGTTCGATTTCGCGGTGCGGCCGCAGTGCGGCACGGGCCGCTTGCAACTGGCCGCCCCCAGTCGACGAGCGAAAACACGCTCTGTGAAATGATGACAGAGGCAAGGGGACCGGACGCCGCAGTGCTGGACTGCTGGTCAGCCACAGACGCGGCAATGCCTCCGGTCCTCCACCGTGTACTGTGGCGTTGTTCTGATCGCTCGTGGTGGGGCTCCTGCTCGAACATTATTTTTCTCGCACAACTTTTCAACGTAAGTATCAGCATAAGCTAAATTTTAGCGTAAACGAATAGGGATGAAATAGAAGAGAAAGCTCAGAGGCCACGGCGATTTGATCTCCGAGGACTCGTGAAGCATTGCGAAACCTGATCCTGCTACGCTGTTCGAGAACATGTTGCCTGAGCTTGGACTTTATTTTCGAAAGTTAAAGATCGCACCTAGAATTTAACACGCGCCTTAAAATTTATTTGATTCAATAATTGATTTAAAAATGGTCCAAGTCTAATTAAATCCCACACATAATCACGCTAGTAAGCGCTCTTGCGCCTGTAACACCTCGCGCAGCACACGTAAACCGCCAGGTTGAGTGAGCTGAGCGCCGCGAGGAGCCAAAAGAAGCGATCGAGGTGGCCGTCGTTGAGGTCATCGGGTATCCACCCGGGCTCGCTGCCCCTCGTCGTGAGCCATGCCACCGCGGTCACCACGAGCGAGCTCAGGTACGGTCAGCAGCCCCAGCGCCGAGCACAGGCTCCGCATCGACGCCGGAGCCTCGTTGTAGAAGAACTCTGTCTGCCCGACGCAAGCGAACACGACGCTGGCGCCGACCAGGAAGTACTGGGGCACCTGCCACAGGATGCTCATGGGCACCTCGCCCTCGCCGTGCGCGGCCGCCAGCGCCAGGCGCCGCGTCTCGACCAGCGCCGCGGCGGTCATCACCAGGACGGACAGGATCAGGCCAGTGCCAAAGCGCTGCAGCTCCGAGAGGCCCCTTTCCCTGCCGGTGAGCCGCCGAGCAGCGGGCACGAGGACCTTGTCGTAGATAGGCACCCAGAAAATGACACTGACTGCGTCGAACGACGCCAGGGACGCTGGCGGGATGGCGAACGCGCCGACCAGCTTGTCCATCGTCCTGCCTTGCTCCAGGAACGTCGAGGAGAACTGCGCGAGCACGGCGAAGTATACGATCCCGGTGGCCCAGATGGGAAGCATTCCGATGATCACCTTCAGTTCTTGGACCTGCGCGACGGTGCAGAGCCTCCATGGATCATTCAGCTCCTCGGCTGTCAAGGAATCTGCTCAAAACAAACTTGCTAGTTACATCGAAGGACCGGACCTGAGAATGAAAAGAGCGTTCACAAATCACAGCAGGTTCAGGCAAGGACCTTAGCACTGGTGTATGCTGCAGTTTGTCGTCATCCGCCATTGATGCCTTCTCTTGTAGTAACTCGAGGAGAGAGTCGTCATTCGGCAATCCAACATCCCATTTCCGGATAGCTGCAACAATGACTTGGAAAACTCTGACGATTGGACTCCCCATGGGTTTCTGGACCGTGTATGAACTTGAACCCAACACGAAGCTCGCGATGGCCAACGCGATAAACAGGGTCGGGATCCAGAGGCCAACCACCCACCCGAAATGATCTTGCGCCCACACAACAACGGTGCCCGAGACGAAGCTGCCGATGTAGATGGCGAAGAAGAACCAGTTAAAGAAGGAATCCTTCTTCAGCCTCTCGGCTGGGCTGCTGTCATCGAATTGGTCAGCGCCAAATGATGAAACACAGGGCTTTATCCCACCAGCTCCAATGGCCATCAAGTATAGGCCGAGGAAGAACACAAATGACTTCGATGAACCATCCTGCAGGCAATCAGGTCCGGCACAAGTCGGGAATGATGCTGAAATGGACATTGCAGCCATCCCCTTGTGTTGAACAAGAACAGTAACCTGGCCAGTGCAAATAAAATAGGTGTGCCCGACAGCATTATGGAAAGATTGGTTCATGGCTAGATGTAAATTTGACTCCAGAAATGGATATTAGAGTTTTTCCTATCCCTTTTTAAATAAATTACTTTTTATTTTTATAAAGTTCGAATTTTATGTGTTTACAACTAGGTAAACTGTGAAGAAAGCCACTGTGGTCAGGTATCTGCCCAAATAGGAATCTGCTATGATAGCTCCAACCAGTGGTGCGATATAGCAAGTCCCCTGCCAATTTGTATAGTTTCTTGCTGCGGTAACATTATTTTCATGTAGCACTGTCTTGAGAAATGTAACCAGGTTGAACTGGATCCCGTAGTATGCTAGCTCCTCAAAGCATTCAGTCACTGCAGTAAAGAAGTAACAAGTGGCAACTGTCAAGCAAATTGTATAAGAGTAATAGTATCAGAAAGCTTAGTAGACGGATTTAATCAGTGAATTGAAACTAACTAGGAAAAATTATTCACTTCATTGCAAATCCTCTAGCCCGGATTTTTTGCCATCGCCTGTTTCTATGACATGTGGATCCAGATCTTGGCATGTCTAGGATTTGAGGATTCTTTTCCCAGTGGCAACAATGAATAATCGTCCCAACTAGCTTACCCTTAGCATTTTGCATAACCTTTGGTTTTTTATAAACATTTTTGTGAGATCTGTATGAAATTTGTTTTCTTAAGCTTACCTAAGATGTAAATGCATGCTCTCCAACTGTGGGCGGTATGGTGCTCGACTCCCTTGATTTCAACAATCTTTTCGCTTGTACCTTCTATTAAATTCTGTAGTGACACAAAACAAATTATATATAGTTGTTGCAAATTAAATGCAGGATAGTTCAGCAAAAGAGTCTGGAATCAGAGCCAGCGAATATGGATGCAAGCAGGAGTTAGCTGCACATAAACTTCTTCCTCATCGTTATCCTTTCATATATAAGATAGGGTTGTAAAAAAGTTCAGGCATGACTCAATCTCAGCAATATGAAAAAAAAAGATGATGCAAGCAGGAGTTAGTTGCACGCAAACTTCTTCCTCATCATTATCCTTTCATATATAAGATAGGGTTGTAAGAAAGTTCAGGTATGACTCAATCTCAGCAATATGAAAAAAAAGTTGGAAAAAAAACAGAATGTAAAGAGATTAGCCTTTGAGAAAATAAATGTAAATTAGATATAGAAAATCAGTTTGGAACTTTTTGAGGCGGCTTCTTTTTCGAGGGTATGGGAAACGAACACACGATGGGAAAAAATATTAGTAAAGATTACTCAGCTAAGTGCTGTAAGGACACAACAAATCAAGCTGTAGAAAGCGTGAGAGTGGCAGATGGACTATACATATTGACCTCAAGAAGTGGTTCTTCAGACAGCAGTTTCCCCCTCTGAGATTCCATAGTAACTCGAGCTGTTTCACTTGGTCTACCAGGAGAAGCGACACTAACAAGTAACAAGATCACACCGTATGATTCAGGGCACTGAGAAGCTGGACGCAAAACCGCAAGAACGATGCCTCAATTTATATATGGAGCTTGCAGCAGCAGATCCCACTTACCCATATATATACACTCCACTCTAAACTACCATATCAAAAAGTAAAGGACAGTCACGTAAGGACAAAGAAATGACCTGGCATACGTACGTGCAAATCTTCAATAACCCAAGTCTGAGACTGTATCCTAAACTAAACACTTCTCTAACTTAAGTCTAGAGAAGAATGTACCAACACTTTTTTTAAGATAAGAATGTACCGACACTTAAAATATCAAATTAGTTTTCATTAGGCCTATTTTAAGCGACTCGCCGGCCGCTGCTTCAGGTGCCTCGCCTCTGACCATATGGTTGCAAACTGCCGGGATCCTGTGCGTTGCTTCAACTGCAAGGGTGTCGGCCACCTCTCCCGTTCTTGCCCTGCCCACGGACCGCGCGCGATCTCTTCCAAGCTCCGCGCTAGGCTAACGTTCCCCCCCAGAGAGCATCCATAGCCGCATTTCATTCCCTCCACTGCATGGCAACCACTCCGCCGACATCACCGCCAAGCCTGCAATGAAGTGTGTCCCTCGACACGCCCATCTGGGTGCTGGTCGTGTGGACTTCTTTAAGCGACTTGCCGGTCGCTGCTTCAGGTGCCTCGCCTTCGACCATCAGATTGCAGACTGTCGGGACCTCGTGCGCTGCTTCACATGCATGGGTGTCGGGCATTTCTCACGCTCCTGCCCTGGCCGCTGGCCACACCCCATCTCCTCCAAGCCCCCCGTCCACTGCATCGCGATTGCTCCGTCGACATCACCGCCGAGCCTGCAATTGACTTGCGGGCTGCGTGGTCACTGCCTTCCTACCGCCAGGCGCTCGTTGATGGCCTTGGCAACCAGGCGATGGAACGCATCCCCCAACGCCGCTCGCCAGTGAGGCGCGTACGTGGGAGGGACTACGTCCCCCATGCCTCGGAGGACTAGGAGCGCTGCCGCTCACGCTCCCCAGTCAGCCGGGGAAGGCCCTGAGATGCAGAACTCCGGCAACCCTCCTCTGGCCGTGTCGCCCGGGCGCGCACGCACTCGCCTTCGGCCTTTCGCCAGGCAGAGGTGATCGACATGGAGCCAACGGATTACGGGCGTTCCCGGAATCGCCCGCTTTCGAGGCCCATGCACAGCCGCGGCCATCAGCACTCTATCCTGGTGAGTCCAGATCCTATAGCTGACATGTGCAGGATGCTGGTCCAAACAGAAGACATGCTTTCGAGAGGAGGATCCCATGATCCATGAATCCCTCTCCTGGACGGACGGCGCAGCTCATTCCCGCTTCTTGCTGGAAGGTAGCAAGGAGGCGCCTTGCTCCTCGGCGTATGAGCCTATCCCAGCATTGGGGACTGTGGGCCAAAATCACCAGGCTCCGATGGATAGGTCCTCGGATGACGGCAACATAGACGACACCTCCCATCAAGCCACCCGTACGGAAGTCAGCATGGCGACAGTGCACGCGACTGCTACACCGAGCACCGACTCCGGCAGGGAGGGAGACCCCACGGTGGGTCACGACCTCTGCGACGACCCTATCGCAGACCGGGTGGATGACATCCATGACTTCTGTAGCACCATCTTCAAGAGCGTCCCTGAACCACTACTTCCGCGCCCGACCTCCTCACCGACCTCCCCACCTAAACGGGTCTACAGCAGACGCACGGGAAGGAAGCAGAAGAACATGGTCGCTTCCCGCTCGAGTGTGCGGCTCGCGGCGCACCCATCAACGGTGCCGGTGGCTGAACGGGCCACGAGGAAGCTGATGCGCGAACTTGACTTCCTCAACAACCCGTCGCCGGCGCCTGATGCAGCTGTCACCGCCTATGTGGATATGTATGCTGATGATCTGCCAGAACAGGCCGTCATGGCGATCAGGGCTGCCATGCGCCTGAGCAACAAGGAGTTGGCTGAAGCACTAGCGACTATAGCACAGGAGACTGGGGAGGTGGAGATGGAGGTTCCTTGAAACTTAGATGCAAAACGGTGTTTGTTTGCATTTGGTATCCATGTGTTGTAGACTACAGTCAGGTGGTTTGGGAGCTGATGGTGGTGAACTTAAGCCTAGACAGTTGCACAACTTCTTAGTATGTAATAAGCTCAGGTAGAATCTTAAACCTCCGTAGCCTAGGCTACGGATGGTAGCGCCCCTCGCACGTGTAACCGTTGTCTGCTACGTTCTTCTTATTATAAATCAAAGCCGAGAAATCGGATCTTTAAAAAAAAATAGTTTTCATTCACTCCACCATGCAATATGCTTCGAGAGTGAACTTATTTGGTATGGTATGGTAAATGTCAATATATATATTTATGTAAACTAGAAAATAAGTGAAAGTTTAGCAGTGGAGGCCTCTACCAAATAATTTTTATAATTATAAACACAAAGATAAAGTATGCGCAGACTTGAACTTTAAATTAAACTGCAGAAGCTCTCTTGCACCTGTACAAATGTATTGCTGTGCATAGTAAACTAAAGAAGAAAATTCAGAGAGTTGACGCGTGGTACCGTACCATCATGAAAAACTAGTCAGGATGTTCATTTCTCTTCGGCAACTGCCACATGTGAAGGATCCTGCACTAACATAATGGCATGTGCTGACGTGTAGCACCACTAGACCACTAGAGAACTGGTCATCAACTCATCATTTCTGCTGTGAGGATCTCTAGGGCATTATTGGTTTATGGACGAGCCCAGCCTCGTTCGCATCTGTTACGAAATATTTTAACGGGGTGATCTCAACTGATTCCTCGATCGGTCCTATCTCCACGACCTCAACGACTCCGTACATGAGGAAGACTTCCCGGTGAAGACCGCGTCTCTAACGGGACGTTCCCCACTATCGCGAACGTGTGTCATGGTTGCGTGACGGGGGAGTTTCCTCTTCCCGATACTGTGTATATATACCCCTGTCATCAATGAAATAAAGACCGAGTTCACTCTCGCTATTACATTTTGTTCTCTCTGTTACTCGCAATTTCTACTCGCAACACGTTATCAGCACCCTCGCTCTTCTTCCCCCACAGAGAGAATAGCTCAGTTGGTTAGATCATTGTCGCTTTGAGGAGCCCGATCCGAAGGTAAAAATGTCGTACCCTCACCATACTCCTTCCCCTTCGGCTCCCCTTCTCCTCCAGTTGGTGATGATGGCATACACCCATGCCATGACGATGGCCGTCAACTTCGCTCATCACCGAATCTAGAGGGGCCTTCTCGAGGATCTCCGCGAGGTCCTCGGGGAGTGTCTCGGAGACCGCCTTCGTGGTGTACGCCGCTTCAGTGACCACCTTCATGGTGAACGCCGAGGCCTCGACCCGAGGATGCGAGGTCGCCTCCACGGCGGTCGTTTTGGAGGGCATCGACCTGCCGACGTAGTGGTCCCCACACCACCGTCCCGGTGCTCAGTGGTGTCATTCGTGGCACCACCGGCACCACCACTGGCTCCAGCTCCAACGGCGTCTACGCCCCCGACTCCAGCGGCGTCCGCAGCTCCACCTCCGTCGGCACCGGCTCCACCACGCTGCCCACTGCATGGCGACGGTTCGTGCCCACCTCCGAGCTTCGGCCCGGGGGCGACGACATCCATGGTTGTTGGCCCGTCCGACCAGCCATTTCTGTAGTTGGGTGTCGAGCCGATGTCGCCAATCCGGTACCTGACGCCAACCTCGTCGCTGGCATGGGCTGTTCGCAGCCCGTCTCCACGTCGAGCATCACCACCAACGATCGCGGCACGCGTGTCGGCTCTGACTCGTCTGCCGGCGTACGCACGCCGCCATGGATCGCCGGCCATCGACCCGGCGCTTGCTGCTCCACCTCCACCACCACCGGTTCCCGCTCCACACGTGCACGCCAACGTCTCCGCTGCAGCGGAACGTCGTCCCGGACTCCTCCGCACATGGATCCACGTCCCCCACGGGCCTTCGGCTCACAACCTCCCCAACAGCCACGTCCCGAACGGGCATGGTCGCGGCGCGGGCTACCTCTCCTCTAGCGAGGACGAGGGGCGCACACCCTGAGCCTGAGCACAATGGTGGGGAGGGGAAGGGGGAGGGGCGGTGGGGCGGCCACCACGGGTGCGGGCACGGGCCCAGGCGTCCTCCACGAGCACAGGCGCAGGAGTCCTCCATAGGCACGGCGTGGCGCGACTCCACGGTGGCGGCCCTAAGCGCGCGTGGCCCCATACGCGGTGGCCAGGCACGCGCGGTAGCACGGCGACCACACACGGGCGTGACATCCCCGGCGCGACGGCTCTCCTCGCGCGTAGCTACGTAGCCTGACGTGGCGGTCCCTGGCGCGACAGCTCTCCTCGCGCGTAGCTGTGCGGCCCGACGCAGCAGACCCCGGCGCAGCGGCTCGGCGCGCCTCGGCTCCTCTGCGGACGGCCCGGCGCGGCGTCCCCGGCGGTGCGCCGCCTTCGGCGCGGCTCCCCCCGGCGGTGAACCTCCTCCTGCGTGGGCTCCCCTGAGCGTGGCCTCGCGCTACGCGCACATGGGTGGCCCGACCCCTTGCGCGGCGTGCCCCACAAGGCGCATGCCCCGAGGCGGGCCCACGTGGGCAGGCACAGGGAGGCGGCGCCCTCCCTTGGTGGTGACGCAGAGCCCCTAGGCAGCGGCGGCCGGCGGCTGGGGGTTAGGGTTTCTAACCCTAACCTCCTAGCTTATATAGACCTGTGAGCTTTCAGCCTAGGCCAATTTATCTTGTATTTTTATTTTGCAATAGTTATTTTCATTTAATTGCATAGTAATTTGTTTAAAGCCCTAAATTACATCAGTTTTAGTTAGTCTAGTTTTCTGCAATTTAGACTCCTGATGTACTGCATTGTAAATATTTCCCTTTTACAATTGTATTGTGAATGTACATGTCGAATGTGTTTCGTACATTTCAATTCCTTATTACGTGTACCTATGCAATTATTATTATGGTTGATTTTTCTCCCGATCGAAACTTTATTCACTCGATGTCACCTCGATTTATTATCAAATTGGAGAACACAAGGACCATACTACTGTGGGATTTATTCCTCAAAGTGCTCTCCCAATTTAAATATAAACATACAAGGACTACATCTTGACGTGAAATAATTAAAAATAAACAAAGGTCTACACCCCATGGTGACTACCTAAGTTCCACAAAATGAGATAAAATCACTTTCATTTTATTCAAGTTTACCTTGTTATTTACGCAATTGCATTAATTTAATATTACAACCATGCTATTGATTTTTAATTAAATCTATGTCAACTCACATGTAGGAACCATGGCCACCCGAGAGCATGATGCGCAAGTCTCATCAAAGGAAGAGTTTGATGCGCTCGCTCTCGATGGACACAAGTTCCCTAGATGGGCGATGAATCTCAAAGTGAGTCTATCATTGCGCGGAATGTTCAAAGCAATTAAAGCTCCCAAAGAGGGTGCAACTGCATTGTCTGAACCAAACAAGTATCATGCCTTATTCATCATAAGAAACCACATCCATCCAGATCTCAAGGCTGAGTATCTGATGGAAGAGGACCCACGGGCTCTCTGGCTTGCTTTGCAACAACGATATGAATAGCAAAAGGCAGTCATCCTCCCAGAGGCTACCATGAGTGTGAACAGCAAAAGGCAGTCATCCTCCCAGAGGCTATCCATGAGTGGAACCACCTCCTCATATAGGATTTCAAATCCATAAGAGAGTTCAACCATGCTATGCATAAACTCAGTTCCAAACTGAAGTTTTGTGAAAAGGAACCTACTGATGCGGAGAAAATTGAAAAGACTTTATCTACCATGCTTCCCGCTCATATGATCCTTCAACAACAATACCGTCAAAGGGGTTTCATTGTTTATTCTGAGTTGATTAAAACATTGCTTCAGATGGAGAGGCACAATGAGCTCCGCATTTGGAACTCCAATTAAGGCCCTCTCGGTGCCAAGCCCTTGCATGAAGTACATACAAACACTTAGAAGAAAACATAAAAGGATGCTAAGAAAAATGGCAATCCTGGAACCTCTAAAGGCAAAAACAAGCGCAAGAGAACTCGTAAGCCTTAAGGTGCTAAGGGAAAGAGCAACAATTCTAAGTCAAACAAAGACAAGTCTAGCACTTGCACCAAGTGTGGTTGTTACAATCACCTGATTTAGAAATGTCACACCCCAAAGCACTTAGTGGATTTATACTTGAATTCCGTGGGACGTGGACGCTCCAATCAAGGACGCTCCAACCAAGGTGGACAAAAGTCTGAAGCTCACTTCAATGCACTGGCAGCCCCAGGATGTTCCAACTTTGCCCTAGCGGATACAAGCAACACCAAGGCTCCTCCTCCACTTGATGGCAACATAGACGACACCAACATGATCATAGAATACACTTCTGATGATCTGTTTGGTGACTACAATTAGACTTCTAGTCTTTTGAGATCTATGTTATCATTATGCCTATGGGTTGTAATAATAATTGCACTTTGTGTTACCTTATTTAGCACATTTGATATTTCTTGTATTATGCACAATTAATATCTATGCTATGTTCATATTCTATATTTTTTTGTTGAGAATTTTATTTTTATTCTCCATTTTATATATGGATTGCACGGGAGTCAATCCGATAGATGAGGAAATATGCCTAGTGGACAGTGGTACCACTAACTCTATACTCAGGGAAATAAAATATTTTCAAACTCTCACAAAGAATAAAGGAAATATTTTAACAATCGCTAGATGTGATGCTGTAATAGTAAGCTCTGGACGAGCCACTATTATACGCTCTATGGGTACATCGATAACAATCGAGGATGCACTCTTGTATCCCGATTCAACCCGTACCCTATTGAGTTACAGAGATATCCGGAAAAAAGGGTACCATATTGAAACCCATCATAAAAATAATGAGGAGTTCCTTCTCATTACAAAGGACAACGGATATGACAAAGATACACTTGAAAGAGTTCCCTCACTCCCATTTGGATTGTACTATACATATATAAAACACGTACAACATGTTGCGTACAATAGTAATTTTTCAGAATGTCAATGCATTCCAAACTTGGCATGATCGTCTTGGTCACCCTAGCATAGGGATGATGAGGAAAATTACAAGTTGGTCACTCTCTGAGTGATGCAAAATTTCTCCAATCTTTGGATTATACATGCACCGCATGTGCCACTGGAAAATTAATTTTGAGGTCCTCTTCCCTCAAAATACAAGCCAAACCGCTCAAGTTCCTTAACACATTCAAGGTGACATATGTGGTCCCATTCAACCATCTGGACCGTTCAGGTACTTCATGATTCTAATAGACGCATCCACATGATGGTCTCATGTGTGCCTTCTTTCCACATGAAACCATGCATTTGCTAAAATTATCGCTCAAGTTATTAAACTAAAAGCGAAGCATCCTGAACATCAAATTCAGTCAATTAGGATGGATAATGCTGCTGAATTTTCCTCTCGTGCCTTCAATGATTATTGTATGACTTTAGGAATTCAAGTTCAGCACTCGGTCACATATGTCCATACTCAAAATAGGTTGGCAGAATCTCTCATCAAGAGGATCAAACTCATTGCAAGACCATTACTACAGAATTGCAATTTACCAACCTCATGTTGGGGTCATGCAGTCTTCCACGCTGCTGACTTAATTCAATTGCGTCCAACTGCATACCATGCAACCTCACCGTTGCAACTAATACGTGGAAATCCTCCTAATATTTCTCATCTGTGAAAGTTTGGTTACGCTACATACGTACCGATCTCACCACCGCAGAGTACAATTATAGGCCCTCATAGAAAATTGGGGATCTATGTAGGATATAAATCTCTATCGATCATAAAATATCTGGAACCCACCATAGGGGACCTTTTCATGGTCCGGTACGCTAATTGTATCTTTAATGAAGATTATTTCCTGGCATTAGGGGGAAACTACCAATACCACAAAGAATGTCAGAAAATCAATTGGGATGTCCCAGACATCTCCAACTCTGATCCACGTACTTCAGAGACTGAACTCCAAGTTTAGAAAATCATCAATTTGCAACACATTGCAAATAATACGCCAGATGCATTTACTGATTATAAGGGTGTTACAAAATCCTATAATCCAACGAGAAATGTGCCAGAAAGAGTAGAGGTACCAAAGAAAACTACTCAACTCCCAAGCAAGAGGGGGAGAAGTATGACTATTTCCATAGATGCAGCTCCTAGCAAGCAAAGGAAAAGGAAGAACAAATCTTCTAATTCAGCAAATGCAACTCAACCCCAAGTTGAGGAACACCCTGTGGAGGTTCAACCTTCACATCCCACATCAACAGTGCACTCAATTACTGATGTTGGGACATCGAAATGCCCTGATGCAACCATTTTTGGAGATGAAGATGCATCACAAAGGGTACATGAAATTTCCATCAATTACCTCGAATCTAGAGAATCATATGACCAAAAGACTACAATTATCAACATTTATTTCTCCGCAATGATTGCTGAAATCCTCAAAAATGATCTAGATCTTAAGACCATGACAGAGTGCAAAAGGCGCTCGAACTGAAATCAATGGAAGGATGCAATCCAAGCAGAAATATCCTCGCTCTCTAAAAGGGAGGTATTCTCTCAAGTAATACCTACACATCCAAAAGTATTCCGTGTGGGATTCAAATGGGTTTTCGTCCGCAAGCAGAATGAGAACAATGAGGTGGTGAGGTACAAAGCGAGACTTGTAGCACAAGGGTTCACACAGAGACCCAGCATTGATTTCAATGAGACATATTCTCTAGTTATGAGTGAAATAACATTTGATATCTTATATCTCTGGCCGTACAAAATCATCTATCTATGCAGTTGATGGACGTAGTGACTGCATACCTTTATGGGTCACTCGATTCGGATATATATATATATATATATATATATATATATATATATATATATATATATATATATATATATATATATATATATATATATATATATATATATATATATATATGAAATTCCTATACCGAATCAAAACGCAAGTCGCAACATGTACTATGTAAAGCTTCAAAACTCACTCTATGGCTTAAAGCAGTCGAGAAGGATGTGGTACAACCGACTTAGTGAATACCTTCTATAGAAGGATACACTAACAATGATGATTGCCCATGTGTCTTCATCAAAAGATCCCAAACGGAGTTTTGCATTATATCTGTGTATGTTGATGATTTGAATATCATTGGCAACCAACAAGATATTGATGAGGCATGCAAACATCTAAAGACAGAGTTCGAGTTGAAGGATTTGGGTAAAACCAAATTTTGCTTAGGCTTACAACTTGAGCACCTTTCGACTGGAATCTTTTTGCATCAATCTGCCTATGTCCAGAAAGTATTGGAGAAATTCAATATGGATAAAGCATATCCCTCCAAAACCCCTATGGTCGTTTGGTCTTTAGAAATAAAGACTGATCCATTCAGACCTCTAGATGAGGGGGAGAAAGCACTGGGACCTCAAGTTCCATATCTTAGTGCCATTAGAGCACTGATGTATCTTGCAAATAGCACCAGGCCTGACATTGCATTCGCAGTGAACTTGCTAGCAAGACACAATGCTGCTCCTACCAAAAGACATTGGATAGGAGTAAAATAGATCCTCAGATATGTGAATGGCATAAGAGATCTTGGACTATTTTTCAAAAGGGGCCTAAGTACCGATGTGGTTGGATATATTGACGTTGGATATCAATCTGATCCCCACAATGGCAGATCACAAACGGGCTTTGTGTTCTTACACAATGGAACCTCTATTTCATGGACATCTTCCAAACAAACTTTGGTAACTACATCCATGAATCATTCTAAAATTGTCGCATTATATGAGGCTTCACATGAATGCGTTTGACTTCTGAAAGGTCCTTGTTTGGTTTTGGTAATTGAGTGACAACTAAGGTGGACTAATTGTGTTTTATGTGAGATACACGGGTGATTAGTCCATAGGTACATGTGCGTGAGCAACATATGCCATGGAGGTGAAAATGGCTTGGAGATGTTGCAAAGCTTGCACATGTGATGATGGAGGAGCTTATTGCATAAGAGATGACATGGAGTCATGTGATCAAGGTGGAGAAGATCGGCTTGACCGACTGGTTGTAAGTGTGAAGAGCAAGTCAGAGGCTTTGAAGCGAGGGACCACGTGTGACGGTGAAGCTTGAGCAAGACTTGGCGCCAATGGATCGACACAATGGTGAAGAGCAAGTGAGGTCAAGATCGATGAACCAATATGGTCACGTGATGATATAAAGTGGATCATATCATTTGGTGATTGGTTGGTGCATGTGTTGCATCAACATCAAAGGAGATGGAATAGAATACGCAAGGCAAAGGTATAACCTAGGGTATTTCCATTTCACCGGTCAAAGGTTATGTAGAGAAGTGCATGACCGGGTTTAGGATAGATGGTCGTACTATTGAGAGGAGCAAACTTGTTTGCATATCAGTCATCTAGTGCCACTCGAGTGATCTAACTTTGCATCGTTACTAGAATCCAGTGGCGTGGCAAGTTGAGTGGTTAACTCCTTTGAAGAAAATGATTGTGAAAATTCTAACACATGTGCACAAGGTGGTGATCACTTGGTGTTGACACATTTGCAAAGGAGGCAAAGTTTGAGCGGTAGAGATGGGTTTGGCGCTTTCGTGGAAGTGAAATGCATATTTTCCACTATGCCAGAGGTGGAGAATTTCTCTGAGTCATCGTGGATAGAAACGGAGGTGAATGGAGGTCACTGGTAGTGACTGGATGCGGTCTCAGCATGACCGGACGCGTCCGGTCAGTGGCAGCAACGATCAGGCGTGGGACGCTAGGGCTTTGCACCGGCGCGTCCGGTCGGTCACAGGACCGGCGCGTCTGGTCAAGCCCTAGAGAAGCTGCGAAGCACGCGATGTCGATCGGACGCGGTGGCATGTTAGGTCACGATCGACCGAACACGTCAGGTCACGAGTGGGTGCTTACTGGAAATGATCGGACGCTGGCACTGTGGCGTCCAGTTCGTCTTGTGGCGTGTTCGATCGCTAGCTCGCTGGCGCACGGCTGTGAGTGACCTGTGCGTCCGGTCAGTTGAGCAGCGCTTCCAGTCGCTTGGTGACCGTTGGCGTGTGGTGACCGTTGGAGGATTGAGCGGTCGCGGTTGAATCCAGGGCGACACGTGGATGGCCAGGAGCGACTGGACACAGTGCAACGCGTCCGATCATATCGATCGGCACGTCCGGTCACTGCGAAAAACGCCCAGTGAAGGGGTAACGGCTATATTTGACCATGGGGTTATAAATAGAAGTGGTGGTCGGCCTTGGCTGTTGCTGAGCACCTTGAGGATGTGTTGCCCTTGTGTGTGCTTGGTTTGAGAAGCCTCTAACTCACTTGTGCTTGCTAGATTGCGAATCAATAAGCGAGTGAGTGATTCTAGTACGATTGCATCGTGAGGTTGCATCGAGTGGTACTAGGTGTTCGTGTTGTAAGCTGATGGTGCCTGTTATTCTTAGAGGTTGCCACCTCCTAGACGGCTTGGTGGCTTGTGGCTCCGTCGAATCTCGCAAGAAGATTGTGCGAGGCTCTAGAAAAGTTTTGTGAGGGGTTCTTGAGCCTTCCCCGTGAGAGATCGTAATTGGCTACTCTAGTGGATTGCTCGTGGCTTGGAGGATCCCCATCTTGTGTTGGGTGTGTGGCACTAGCTAAGGGTTTGGCTTTGGAATGCCAATTAGCTCGTGATCCATCAAGTGGGTGTATCGCCACAATGAGGACTAGCTTGGTGGCAACCAAGTGAACCTCGGTGAAAAATCATCGTGTCAACTTTGTGTGTTTCTTTATGGTGGTTTGCATCCTCTCTACGCAAGCTTGTATTTATATTATATACATAGTGCTTATGTAGTTGCTCTTGTAACTAGTTGGCTTGTGTAGCTAACTAGTTACATTCTTACTTGTGTAGCTAGAAGTATCCCCTTTGAGTGACTAATTTGGTTTGTGTAACCTTGTTAGTCACATTGCTTAGTTTGTGTAGCTAAGTAATTTGCACTCTCTAATTTGGCATTGGTTGCCTTGTTATTGAGAATTGCTAGTGAGCTTAGGGGCTTTGTGCTTTTGCTTCACTAGTTGTGTAGGAGCTCCATCGGTTGGCAAAGTACTAGTGCATAGGTTTGTGTGACCTTGCTCTAGAATTGATTAGGTGAGCTCTTGCTATGCTTGGCACCTTAGTTGCTTAATTAAGATCTTTGTAAGGTGCTAGAGAATTTAGATAGAGGAGTGTAGTCTTGGCTAGACCGATAGTTTTAATTTCACATTTATTTCGGTTAGCCGGCGCGATTAAGTTTTAGAAAGAACTATTCACCTCCCTCTAGTCCGCCATCTCGACCCTTCAGCTTCGTAGAATGATCAACCACATGCAACAGTCTTATGGCCTTGGTGCTATTAGAGCACCAACCATTATCTATGAAGATAATGCAGCTTGTATTATACAGATGGAGACAGGCTATATCAAAAGCAATATCAACAAGCATATTTCTCCTAAGTTGTTTTATCCTCATGAATTACAACATAAGGGAGAGATAGATATCTTGAAAACCAAATCATGTGACAATCTCGCCGATTTGTTCACTAAGTCTCTACCAACATCCTCATTTGAAAAATGTGTTAAAGGAATTAGTATGCGATGACTTAGAGATTTATAAGGTTCAGGGGGAGAAATTTCCTACATATAGCTTGTTCAAACCATCATATTGCACTCTTTTCTCTTCATGAGTTTTTTCTCACAAGGTTTCTCATAGAGAGTTTTTAATGAGGCAATATTAGTATAAGCATATGCCATATTCCTTGTTTTCCCCACACGGGTTTTTAAAGGAATATCAAAGACATAAATTGTCCTCTAAACTATACATGAGTTTTCTCTTGAAAAGATTTTTCTCATATTAGTTTACAGTGAGGCAATAATTAATATGTGCTATAACTTTCTCTTTTTTCCAAGTGGTTTTAAGGAGTTTTTAGTAGCATATACAGTTGTATTTTTCCTCGTTTTTATCCTACATTAATTTTTGGAGGAACAATACCATTAATTGATCTCAAGGACGGATTCGATCAAGGGGGAGTGTTACGAAATATTTCAACGGTGTGATCTCAACCGATTCCTTGAATGCCCCCTCGATCCTATCTCCACGACCTCAACGACTCCGTACGTGGAGAAGACTTTCCCGTGAAGACCGCGTCTCTAACAGGACGTTTCCCACTGTCGCGAACGTGCGCCGTGGTTGCGTGATGGGGGAGTTTTCCCTTCCCGATACTGTGCATATATACCCCTGTGATCAATAAAATAAAGATCGAGTTCACTCTCGCCATTACATTTTGTTCTCTACTCACAATTTCTACTTGCAACAGCATCTACGGTCAGGCTCCTGGTAGCCAGTCTGGCAGGGTCAGTGCATGCAAGAACCTGGCGTTTGGTTGCCTGGAGTCAGATTGTCCTAAGAAACTGTTTGTCTGCTCACATAAAAATAGGTTACATGAGATAAAAAAATATATATAAACAATCGTCATCATGATGACATGATGTTTATTACATACAACTATTACCTTATAACTCTTAATTTATCTTATTACTCCTTAATATTAATTAAAATATATTAATATCATTATATGTGCTAATAATGCATTAATAATATCACTAGATGGCTAATTATTCGTATCCCGTGAACCTGACAGAGAAACGGCTACAATCCTCGTGTCCCTAAAGCAAGTTGGAGGACGCTTTTTGCACCTGATGATCCAGGCTCAAGTGCTGGAGCAGCAAACCAAACACGCACGAATCACATCTCATGGACCTAGCCCGGAAAAATTCAGACAACTAATCATACCCTAGGGTCACTTTCCTTTCTGCCACAAGATTGGGTTATCCCTTTTCATATTGGTTTGGTGGTCAAGCCAACATGACTCTGATATATATATCTGCAATCTCACTTTCAATCGCACTACTGGTATCTCGCCCATATCGTAGGATGTCAGATAAATCGTCCTTTTCGCACCCTTGAAGTGTTCACTAAGGCCTGTTTATTCGTGAAAATATGTGGTTGAAACCACGTACTAGGTGAAAACATGAAAATAATTCAAAAAACATATTTTGATCATTCTAAAAAATGAAATTTGGTATATCCACAGTTCATACAAATGTATACTTATGTGCAAAAGTTGAGATACAAACTTAAACTAGAAATTTTCATAAAAAATAATAAATTTTAGATGCATATGCAGTATAAGACAAAATCTAGACCTAAAATTTCAAAGGTGAGTTTGCATCTCAACTTTTACATGTGAGTACATATTTATATGCACTATGGAGTGCCAAATTTCATTTTTTTTAACAGACAAAATAATTTTAGGCGAGTTTGCATCTCAACTTTTGCACGTGAGTACATATTTATATGCACTATGGATGTGCCAAATTTCAGATTTTTTTTAACAAACAAAATATTTTTTTGAATCGGTTTTAATGTTCCCACCTGTTACTAAATTTGACTTCTGCTATAGAACTAACTGAATTTGATCTCTACCACAGCAATTAGCACACACTAGGGTAGGCCTTCAACCCATGCAGAGAATTACTTATAGTAATTAATTTGCATGGTTTTCTCTTTATTCATTTTCTGAGGCAATACGTATATAGCTATTATGTAATCTCTATCCAACAATGATAAACTTAACAATTACTTTCTACTCATTTTTTCGTCCATATCTATCATTTTTCCTTTTTACATGACACATCTAATATCTTCAATCCACATTTAGTTCAAATATTACCTTAAGGTATGATGGTTCTTATTGCAGCACATGTCTCATGACGTATAAATCTATTTTGATTTTCAAGTTGCTACAGACTTCTTATCATCAAGTTTACGTTAAAAGCCATGTGCTTGTTGTATCTTTTATTAACTCTCTTTTTTGTATTTTAATAAAATAATGATTTTAGAACATGGACTATACTTTAAGTACTCCAATAGAACGTCACTCAAGATCGATGGTAAACTTTGAAGTGAGGTGATGGGAGTCTACCAAGTTTATAGTCATATCTTTCTGATTTTTAATAATTTTTAGGATTTATGTTTTTTCTAGCGCATCTCGTACGTATTAACATGGGCCTCCAATTAGTAATAATATTAAGATATGTGTTGTCATCATTTGCATTACACCTATTTGGGCCTTCAATATGAAATTTAGTTGAAACATAAAATTAAATTAAATAAGCCCTCGTTGTATCCCTTTATGTGACATTATCAAACTATACTTTAACTTTCAATAATATTAGTTGTCGTAAATTTTGTATCACTTGTTGAGTTGAAACACAAGCGCTCATTGTAGTTTTAATTCAATATTTCCTTTTGTATTTTATTGTCACACCCTGTTTTAAGAACAAAACTAAGTATCAACTGTATGTGTGTCCAGAAAGTCAAATCACACATATAGAAACAAATCACAATAGTATCAAAAGACAGTGCTTTATTACATAACGAATAATATAACAATATCACTTACATAGAGACAAAGCTTACATCAAAGTAGCGGAATCATGAATTCTAATCTTTTAAGCGAAGCCTCCAAACACCACAGGGACGGTCGACTAGGGTACATACGCCTAGCACTTCTCAGAAAACTCACTAGCTCCAACATCTGGTACCCATCCGGGATTTTTCCAAAGTTTGAATGTAAAGCAAGTGTAAGTACATGTCGTACTCAACAAATATAACATGGGGTTCATGAGGCTCAAAAGGGTGACACTAGTTTAACTGCGTTCAGCTTTTATTGAGTCACAATTTTAAGCAATTGAGTAGCAACAAGTTTATCATAAGCCCACATAAACACATGATCAGGTAAACATGAATAATGAGTAGCATAAACAATTAATCATTAGTGATCATCTATTCCAAAAGGGTCCAAGGCCACTCGTAACCGTGAGCACGACTGATATCCCAGTTTTACACTCTATAGAGGCTGTACACTTTCATCGTGAGTCGTTGTTAATGGTCCTTAACTCCAAAAATAAACCATCAACCAAACATGAAAAGGATGAATATGATAAAATATCAACATATAATAGGGGGTATCTGACAGAATTCCAGAGTTTTATAGAATTTGTATTTCTGCAGGGGTGTATCAGGAAAAGAGGAGGAGATATAATGAACGTCAGGCTAAAAAGCATATTCTCCGGCGAAACCAAGTCTAGAAGAATCCACAAAACATGAGAAGCCACGTCAACGAAGGTGGGGCCCACCTGCCATAGAGGCAGGTCAGCTGACCTAGCCTATAGGTCGGCCGACCTGGCCTGGGCCCACTTGTCAACGCCCTCCTCTCATAATCCTCCACCGCCTCAAAGGTTTCATCTCGTCTATTGCTTCAAGTCGGTTTGATCCGAGAGCTACGGTTCATCCCACCGGCCTATATAAATAGAGCCCTACCCCTAGGAGAAAGCTCCAAGTCATTTGATTCAAGTCATCAGAGCTAGAAACCCTAGTCTCCTTAGAGTTCCTCCAATTCTAGAGCTTAGCTACATAGGTTAGTAGTAGAGAGAAGGCAAGCTTCGCTTGGTTCCGGATCTATCGGGAGCGTTGTTCGGTAAACCCTTGTAATCTCTTTATTTGTATTTTGTCGTATATATTTTGCTTAATACTATAGATATGACTTCGCTCTACTTGTTTATGTTCTTAATTATATTATTCATTGTCTACTTTGATTATATGCTTAATATAGTTGGATTGGTATTAGTTTTATGCATTTGTTCGTATAGCGTTCATCCTTTGAATTCATGTGTGAATGGTCGATATCATGTAAGCGTGGTGCTTAGATGGTATTTACCTGCGGATGCATCCTATATGCTGGGAAGTGTGGTAGATCGTGGGCGTGACAATCCTGCTGAGTCCTTTGTAACCCATACCTCGTGTATAGGTCAAGTAGAACCCGGTTGTGGGAGAATAGTCTTGCTATGTTCTGGCTCTCTCCTTGGCAATGTTCCTTATACATAGATATAATATTGGTCTTAACAATGATTACTAAGTGTAATTGTACAAATCATAGTATACCATGACTTGTAGTTAAGATGACTTAGGAATTTTTATTTCTCAGCTCTGCCTAATACCATGCTATTGCTATAGATTGGAGTGCTCTAGGTGCATTTATCATTATTTATTATGACTTGGATGTTTACCATTTATTATATATTTATCTTATGACTTGTGACACTTATTCCTGTTATTGAGTAGATTGATTCTATATGGTTAACTCTCCATCGCATGTGCAAGTGCTAGGCATTAGGTGATAAGTGATAATCATATTTCTTAGTTATCTGTTCCTAGTGGTATAAACACAAATCGACAACATGATAATACTCTAGGTAAAATGCTACAATGGTATATTTAATCTGTGCGCTTGCGGATAATATTTCTTTATTATCTTTATATTCTTTTAGTCACATGAAATAATAGATCATCTACTTGGTAGTAATGCTAGGTAGTACCAATAAATATTTCTGGCTCCATCACCGGAGATGACAACCTAGTTCGCTAAGCTAGAAGTGTATGAAGTTAATATGTGATTAGTTAACAAGTGTTGCATTAATAAATACCAACAGTCGTGATTTACCCTTTCGCCCGGGGTAGCTAATCTCTTACCCACTACCAAGGAAGGTCGGCAGAGTTCACTATGAAATCTTTTAGAAGTTCGTCTAACAAGTTAGGCTGCTAGGTTTTCAATTGGCAAGGGAATATAGAGCCCCCCTTTCGAATGGCACATTCCGCGCAGGCTATACACATAGGGACAGACCACACTATACTCAGCTCGGCAAGCCCCTTTTGTGTCCTTTCGGGTAACCACTGACAAGATAGAAAAGGTCTTCATACTAAACTAAAGCTAAAGCCATGTACTCTCACGGTTGTACTATAAGTCCCGAATGATCGCTTATAGATAAGTTCTTAAGGAGAGGAATCTAGAGCACCACAAAAACTATGCTCTAGCCCCCTTTTCCTTGTTGCTAAAAAGCATATTTTAGTGTTTATTGCATATATCATTAGTCAAGTTACAAGATCATGGTCTTTAATTCAATGCTAGCATCATACTACCCAATACATAAACCCATAGGTGACAAGGTAAAAGTACAGGACTAGAAAATCCTTAATAGTAATCAAGGTAGACACATGCAGTGTGATTAAAATATGATTTATGTGAATAGAACAACAAGGATAATCCCATGTTATATTTGCCTTAAACATGCTTTTCATCAAAATAACTCCCTTAGAGAACCTTCAATTATCTTCTGGTCTTTCGATCTCTAGCACTCGCAGATAGCTCTTCTACTCGCAGCAGATCGTAGCGACTAAGCACACCAACAAACATACAAGCAACGAATAAAGCGACTAAGAATAGTACACCATGCGAGAGAAAACAACGTTATAAAAGAAAGCTAGTGCTATGGTCACGAGATCATAAGAAACGCCGATAATGAAACTATCGTTAAAAAGAAACGACTACCATGAGATTTATATTAGAGAAGAAACAACTACGTGCTTGATTGATTTTAATTAATACAAATCATATGAATGATATTAATTCAGATTAGTCACATCATATTTTAATCCAAAATCAAGTTAGAACTAGTCATATTTTATTTATATATAAACATGTATCATATTATTTAATTCATTAAACTTTATTCGGCAAAAATAAATAAACATGTGAGACCATCTACTCTAATTGTATACGACACGTGTTTTAAACTAAGTAAATCATTAACATTAATATTTATGTATAAAATGCTCAAGTGTAACACCTACATTGCTTTTAAATTGAAAAACTAATTACATGCATTTAATCAAATTAATATTTAATTATGATCACATAAACATGTGGCACGATAAATTTGCACGCTAGGCCGTAGATCACAGCGCAACAAACGAACTGAAACGGAGCTAAAATAGATAGATATGAATTGGACAAGTGCAAGTGTGTGGGTTGCCTTGCTTGCTTGCTTCTACATTGCATGACGAGATGTGTTTTCTAAATGATGAATGTGCTCTTGAAAGTACAGGTGGGCAGAAGACACATACAGATTCATGCGCATGCACTTCTGATTTTGTTGCAGGATGTTTGCATGCTGTACAGGAGGGAGATGACAAGCAGACCACCTCACGGCCTTGCTTCTTGGCCTTAGCTACGACCGACAACTGAGAGATCATGAGTTACGTCTGGAAAAACGAGAAGGAAAGAAAAGAAAAGATAAGTGCTCAACGGATTAGCGTTAGTAACGCAGTGCTGACCCCAGGAGACTTACGAGGATGGCTATATCGTGATATGAACTTGACGCCGATCTCGTGTTCCATATATAATCAGAACCATGATGTCTTTAGTAGGAGGAACGGCCGAGTCCTCAAGAAGTCGTCGACGGATGCTGCGACTTAGGCAGCCACGGCCACAGTCACGGTAGTGCTCAGACGATGCACAGCTGGCGCAGGGCCATGGAACAGGGCCGGGACAGCCTGAAACAAGGCAGACAAATTTGATGGTGAAATAAGTGCATGGAACATAGACCTGAGAGAGATGAAGATGGGAGCATGTACTAGAGGTCCCCCATCGGATGTAGCTGGACAGATGAAGCGACCTGACGGCCGGCGGCCGGACTCCACGCGTACGTGGGTGACGACGACGACGAGGTCCAGTGACGAGGAGGCGATGTCAAGGAGCAATCGTGTAGAACGACTCCATGGCAGCTTGGCGAAGCTCTCTCAGAGATGGCTTTTCCTCCGGTTTTGCTGATTTCGGCGAGATCGTGCGGAGGTTGGTAACGATGAGCGGAGTGGCGGCTTGGATCATGATTGATTGGCTTAGTTTTAGGGTTTTAGAAAAGAAACGATGGCCCAGGCTTGCTATTTATAGGGTAGCAGATCATCGGCCAGGATGTGTTTTAGGATTGAAATCAAGTTGGACTTGGCTTCCTGATCTCCTGTGGTGGAGTTCGAGTGGGACACAAGACGTTGGACAGCTGATCCATGTTGAGGACGTCCTTTGGCTGGCTGCCGCTGGGCGGTGGGTTTGGCCCAAACCACGGAAAGAGTACAGAAAAAAGAGGAGTCTGACGATGATAAATTGATAAGCCAAGAGCAAGAATTCCATATAGAGTAAAAATAAGCTTTATCTAAACCATAAAGGCTCAGAGATAGATTGGAACATGATGAACCCAAATAAATTATTTGGAGCAGAAGAAAGATTTAGGGAAGCTCCAATAAAAAGATCAAGCTCGGGACACATGGAATAATTTGATTCATGAAAAGCTTGAGAAAGATGATTGATTGCCTTATAAACGTGTTTTAAGAAAACTACACACACTCACAAAATGCATAGTCAAGCAACAAGCAAACATCACATCAACCAAAAGCTCATCAATTTAACTTAGAAAAGTTTGAAAATTCACATTTTTCCTATAACTAAATTTGCACAGGCTCAAACTAAACTTGGTTAATTTTATTCAAATATTTAAATCATTCGTGTTATTTAGTGTTTTCTATGCACAACCCAAAATCAAAAATTTTGAGGTGTGACATTTATTAAAAAAGATTATAGGTCCTAAACTATAGTCTTACTCTACAATGGTATAAACCGTCGTTTCAGCCTGTGCTACGGCACTCAAGATGTTGTGTTATAGCAAAGAATTACATATGTATACGGTGCTTAAAATTAAATTACATGTATGAATATGACATAATATTTCAATTAAAATATATAAATTTAGTTAAATTAATACTAACTCCGGTCTATTTTATCTGGCGCACACGCATATTAAGATTTAAACTTGAAAAACTTTGACCAATAATTAGGCTAATAATTTTAACTATTGTAATACAAACTTTATATAATTCGATCTGTAAGGAATTATACTATCAAATGATTATAAGTTTATAAACATAAATAATATAATATAAAGCAAATGAATGGTCAAAGTGTAATCTAGGAGACCGTGTCATTCGTTCTTGCGCCAGATAAAATTGATCGAAGGGAGTAATTTACAAAATTTATTATCATTGTTGAGTATTATAATATAATTTAAAGTGATTATCAATGTTATGGGGAAAATTTTCACTCTCGATAAACTATTAAAAAATTATTTATCCAATGTTTGAATGTCTAATTTCTTTATATAGTGATGCATAGCATTGTGCTTACTTTTAATATATCGATGGAAGTGTATAATTTATCTTTCTTTCATAGAGCATCTCCTAAGGATTAACATGAAGGTTCTTTTAGCCTCCAATTCGTTAGTATGTAAGATGGTTACTATTGAAACGGCTTCTAGGATAGTTTTATAGACACCCCTAAATTTGATATCTGGCATAGGCGGGCGTTCCACAAGCGGAGGCACAAAAATCTTGGAAGCTGTTTCAATAGGGTACAATTTGGAACATAAGTCGTTTTAAGTTTTTTAATACAGTTTTTTTGCTATAAACCTAGATATTGCTAGAAGGCATGTTTAGTAGCAATTTAATCCAGAAAATAGCAATAATAATAAGATTGGTGACATCATATATGTGTTTGTATGATCTTATCATGTACACCATGTATATGACACTAACCAGCAAGATACAAACGCAAGACCTTACTAGATAATAAAGATTAGAGATATACCCAGTGGCAGAGCCGGTTGCGCTAGTTGACATAGCGCTTGTTAATGTAGTCGTCCCGCTCAATGCAGTGCGGAGAGGGAAGCAGTGCCGATCCGCACCACATCGTCTCGCCAGGAAGAAGAGGACCTAGCGAGTAGTCATGCCGCAACGACACTCCCCAAAAACGTGATTGTCGCCCTTCACCTGAGCAGGTGAACTCGAAGACGACAGGCGTTCCGGAGGCCTACTCTCCCAGCTCCTGTGCGCGGGGAGAACCGGGATGGGGAGAACCAGCGAGCAACTGAAGATGTGGTATTCTTACGGAAGCAAAGAAGAAGAAGACTAACGGAGGACTTCTGAATATATGTCCGCGGCAGGGAAGCGAAGAGGCTATGTAGTAGACCAGGAGACGGAGACAGGAATAGACGGTAACTGACGAAACTCTCGCAATCAAGCCGCCTCCAATGTAAAAGAGAGAAACTCCTGTAATTATGTGGATTAAGTGGCAAAACCCAGCCACGCTCGTCCGCTCGCGGCCCAGCCTGCGGCGGCAGCGCGCGTGACACACCTATGTCCTTTTCTCATCTTCTCAATATAGATGGATAATTTCCAACCATATAAACCGAATCAAAGTTTAGTCAAAATCCCGTACGATATTAAATCATACACCGCTTAATGTTATGGACCATAAAGTTTTATTTGATTTATTAAATATTATATGGGCCAAGCCCATAATATATCCAACAGATATATGCTATGTCTAAATACAAATAAAAATTATCTAGAAAAGTCAAAGCAACTTACAATTTGAAATTGAGGCAGTACATCAACAGGTCCGTAATGGAATGATCGAAACAAAGTACGTTAGTTAAGTACATATGCCTCCACTACACAGCCTCAGGGAAAAATGGCTACGGGGAAAAATGATGCATTATGTTTCCATTATTATCCAAGTAATGTTGTATCCAGTAAAAGATGATGAAGTAATGTACACTACACAAGAGATTATGTACGCACTGTAGTATTTCAGCATAAACAAATTGTGCATAGAGCTTTGCTGTACAAATAAATTGCAAAGAGGAAAAGGAAACCCGGAACTTTAAGCAACAGAAGCTCTCTTGCACTTGTATTGTTGAGCGTAATATATAAAAACAAGGAAATTTAGAGAGCTGAGACCGGCTATCAGCCAGAAAAAAACGGTCAAGATGGCCTTCGTTTAAGTTATCAGGGATCCACCCCAGTTGCCCATTTCGAGTTGTGAAATATGACACCAGGGTCAAGATGAATGAGCTGAGATAACTTCCAAATGACACAGTAACAAGAGCGAAAGCTGAGCATAGGCTTCTCATTGCGTCTGGTGACTGATTGTAGAAAAACTCAGCTTGACCAATTGATGTGAACACCTCGCCCACGCCAACCAGCAAGTACTGAGGTGCTTGCCAAAGGATGCTCATAGGAACAGGTACCTTCTGATGAACCAGATCCTCTGCTCTTGCAACCTGCAGACGCTTGATCTCGACTAATGCTGCAACTGCCACTGCGACTGTAGACACAAAAAGACCAATTCCCATCCGTTGAAGTTCTGAGAAACCTCTCTCTTTTCCACTGAATCTCTTGGCTATGGGCACAACTAACCTCTCATAAATTGGAACCCAAACAACAACACTGATAACATCTAGGGATGACAGAGTTGCTGCTGGAATCTTGAAAGGACCAATTTGGTTATCGAGGGCCATCCCCTGTTCTATGAACATCGATGAGTTTTGAGCACATACGGTGAAGAACACAATTCCTGTTGCCCAGATTGGAAACATCCTCAGTAATATTTTAAGCTCTTCAACTTGTGTGACTGTGCAAAGTCTCCATGGATTGCGAGAACCATCACGTTCATTCCACAAAATGACTGCAGCTTTGTCAAGGAAACTGTTCAGGAAAGAGAACGTGTCAACTGGGACAGTATGCGAGTCTCTACGTATGTACAAATCCTGTGTATGCTTACCTTTCATAGTTCTGAAAAAGGTTGCTGTGTCCAGGAAGTTCCAAGACACAAGCTTAAAAGCATGCAACGTAAGAACAAAAGTGCAGTATAAATGCAAATCTGCATTTGATACATTTTAGTAAACTTTTATCTTTGAATAAATGTTTCCCCAAATATGTAATCTAAACCACAGCTTCTTAATGCTTTTCTCCTTCTTTGTGTAAAAGGATATATCTTACAGGGAAAATAATTGTCACTGATAACCAAGAAAAGTACCTGAATTCACTACTGTGCTCCAGCTTACGACTCCCCTCAATAGCTGAAGTCTTACCGTCTAGCTCATAGAGAAGAGAACTGTCAACTGGCAAATCCGCTTTTCGCTTGTGAGTGGCTGCCACAACTACCTGAAATGCTCTTGTAAGTGGGTTCCTCCTGGTATCTGAAATCTATATATTTCTGAACCTATAAAAAAGCTTCCAATAGCCAAGGCAATGAAAAAAGTAGGGATCCCAAATCCAATGCCATATCCATAATTCTCTTGTACCCAAATAAGAACTGTGCCAGAGATCAAAGAACCAATATTTATGCAGAAATAAAACCAATTGAAGAAAGCGCCTTTCTTTGTTTTCTCAACTGGATCAGTATCATCAAATTGGTCAGCCCCAAAGGATGAAACACATGGCTTTATACCACCAGCTCCCAAAGCAATCATGTATAGTCCAACAAAGTATAAAAGACACTGAGGTAAGGTCGGTTGTGGACAAATAGACCCAACACATTGAGGGGGGCGGAAAGAAGGAACTGATGCTGAAAGTGTCAATGCCACCATCCCCTTCATTAAATGCACATTAAGAAGTCGTTAGCACTTAGCACAGACTATCTGCAGGAATAAGTGCTTAAGCAGGATAAAAGATTCATAATTCACAGGTAGAGAAAGACAAGTAGGTCTGCAATTGACGCATCATGCATGTTTTCAACGAACTATCATGCCAGTAAACACTCATAACAATTAAGAAGTTACTTATGTCATAGCCGAAAAGCTATATGTGAACATCTATCCGATCTTTCTTTTTTTTTTGGAACTAAACTATCCAATCTTTCTTTAATTCTCAACCATGAGTAAATACCAATGCAGAACAACATACTACTATTTTAGGGCACTTAATACATTAACTTCCCTAAAAAAATTAATACATTAACATGACACTAAGGCACAACTACGAGTTTCTTGAGATAAATGCACATATGTGTCTTACAAGAAAGTAAATAGTGGAGAAAACAGCAATTGTCCTGTACTTTCCCCAGTACGAATCTGCTAGGGTTGCTCCAATAAGTGGTGTAAGATAACAAGTTCCTTGCCAGGTTGTGAAGTTCCTCGCAGCAGAGACATTTCCTTCATGTAGCCTTTTTGAAAGGTAAGTGACCAAACTTTTTGAGATTCCATAGTAGGCCAAACGTTCACATACTTCAGTTCCTATCACATAACAGAAAGGCAATTTCCAATTGGACATGATATTAGATCTAAGTATGAGAAACTTATGTTTCTGATGTTTAGCACATCAAAGAATCATATATTTACAAACACTCTTTAAGTTCAAAAATGTGAACAAAGATTTCCACTTAAATCAGTTGCATGTGCTAAAACTAAGAAGTCAGTTGGACCTATGATTCCATAAAGAAGTTTACAGTGACATGATTCCACTGGTTTTCATTCAAGAAAAAAAAATATGTTCATGTTATTTCTCAGCGGAAAGCTCTGACTGAATTCTTACCAAGAATCAATGAACATGCTCTCCAGTTCCCTGTGTCATGCTTTAAAATAGGAAAACCTCTAAAGTCAACTGACCCATCACCTGTGTACCCGGCAAGATCCTGTCCACAATGTAAAATTGTTTATAATTTATCTGCAAACCATTCAACAGGCAGGTGCTTCCTATAACATCATCAAAATCATAAGAAAAGTAAAGGGCACATAGAACACAAAACTATTGAAAGAAACAACAGGAAAAAAAAGTCGATAGAATTTGTAGGGAGTGGCATTCTATTTAATGACACAGGCATAAATCTTGTATCTTTCATACCTGCCAACTATGATCAATCCTAAACCAGTTTTACATGATGTTGAACAGAGAATGTAAGGAGTATGTCATTTCTCAGGATCAACACAAGATGCTTTCAATGGTGGGTGTACATGACTCTGTGATCACCATACAGTGTTCATATACACTTCTCAACCCCACCGAAAAAGCTCAATGTGCACTTCGTTAATTGATCATTACTTCATTAGTAGATAATTCCAGCACTGTGGCATTTTAGGAGAACTACTCCAGGAAAAACGAGGACAAACATCTCTTATCAAATGGCAAGATATCCTCCAAGAGTAGTTTTAGAAAGACAACATGAATTAAACTAGAACTAGAAAGAACAAATCATCATTACTTCAAAATGAATGTTCCAACATGATTGGAGAGTTTAGACCTCTTTATATACTCCCTCCATCCAAAATAAATCAACTTCTAGATTTGGACCAAATTTATAGAAAAGAGCACCAATATTTATGAGACTAAATTAGTATCACTAGATACTTAAAAGTTCATGGACCTAGATGACACCTCCTTAAAAGTTAATGGACCTCCGGTGCATTTTACTCATGTATTTATGTGGTGTCATAGATGTTGTTACTCTTTCCTATAAAGTTGGTCAAACCTAAGATAATTTGACTTTAGGTGATTCTAGGAATTGATTTATTTTGAGACGGATGGAGTACCCACAACAACAACAACATAGCCTTTTGTCCCAAGCAAGTTGGGGTAGGCTAGAGATGAAACCCAAAAGAGACGAGAAAAAGGGAGACACATAAAGGGACATAAAGGGCACAAAATAGAAAGAGGTCACGGTTCAGGCACGTTGATTGCCAGTCTCCAAGCGCTCATGTCCATAGCTAAATCCTTGAAGATATTTCACTCCTTAAGGTCTCTCTTAATGGACTCGTCCCAAGTTAGTTTAGGTCGACCTCTACCGCTCTTTACATTATCGGTCCGCTTTAGAACCTCACTACGCACCGGCGCCTCAGGAGGCCTCCGTTGGACATGTCTAAACCATCTCAACCGATGTTGAATCAATTTCTCTTCAATTGGTGCCACCCTAACCCTATCCCGAATATCGTCGTTCCGGACTCTATCCCTCCTTGTGTGCCCACAACACCAACACAACATACGCATCTCTGTTACACTCAATTGTTGGACATGTTGTCTTTTTGTAGGCCAACACTCAGCACCGTATAACATCGCCGGACGAATCGTCGTCCTATAGAACTTACCTTTCAGCTTCTGAGGCACACTTTTGTCACAGAGGACGCCAGAAGCTTGACGCTATTTTAACCAGCCGGCTGAAATTCTATGCCTAACATCTTCATCAATGTCTCCATCCTTTTGTAACATCGACCTTAAATACCAAAAAGTATCATTCTTGGCCACCACTTGCCCGTCGAGGCTAACGTCTCCCTCCTCATGCCTAGTCGCGCTGAAATCGCACCTCATGTACTCGGTCTTAGTCTTACTAAGTCTGAACCCTTTCGACTCTAACGTGTGCCTCCATAGTTCTAACTTCCTATTAATCTCTGCCCTACTGTCGTCAACTAGCACCACATCATCAGCAAAGAGCATACACCATCACCAAAGCAAATAAATAAGGGCTCAAAGCTGACCCCTAATGCAGTCCTATTTTAATTAGAAAATCACTGGTGTCGCCATCACATGTTCGGACAAACGTCACCACATCCCTGTACATATCCTTGATGAGGGTAACGTACTTAGTTGAGACTTTGTGCTTTTCCAAGGTCCACCACATGACATTTCTTGGTACTTTGTCATATGCCTTCTCGAGGTCAATAAAGACTATGTGCAAGTCCTTCTTCTGTTCCCTATATCTCTCCATTAATTGTCGTAATAAGAAAATCGCCTCTATGGTCGACCTACCAGGCATGAACCCAAACTGATTTTGGGTCACATGTGTCACTCTCCTTAGGCGATGCTCGATAACCCTCTCCCAGAGCTTCATCGTATGGCTCATCAACTTAATCCCACGGTAGTTAGTACAACTTTGAACATCTCCCTTGTTCTTGAAGATAGGTACTAATATACTTCTCCTCCATTCTTCAGGCATCTTGTTAGACTGAAAAATAAAGTTAAAAAGCTTAGTTAACCATATTATCGCTCTGGCGCCTAGGCATCTCCACACCTCAATAGGGATACCATCAGGGTTCATCGCTTTACCTCCATTCATCATCTTCAAAGCCTCCCTGATCTCTGTCTCCTGAATTCTCCTCATAAAACGTTTGTTGGTATCGTCAAATGAGCCGTCCAACTCATGGGTAGGACCCTCATTCTCCCCATTAAACAATTTGTCGAAGTACTCTCTCTATCTGTCCTTGATCTCCTCATCCTTCACCAGAAGTCGATCTGTTCCATCCTTAATGCATTTTATTTGGTTGATGTCCCTTGTCTTCCTCTCGTGGATTCTAGCCATCCTATAAATGTCCTTCTCCCCTTTCTTCGTGCCTAGCCGCTGATAAAGGTCATCATACGCCTGACCTTTTGCTACACTCACAGCTCGCTTTGCAATCCTCTTTGCTATTTTATAGCCCTCGATGTTGGTTGCACTCTTGTCATGGTGGAGACGCTTGAAACACTCCTTCTCCCTAATAGCTCTTTGCACCTCGTCATTCTACCACCATGTGTCTTTCGCTTCTCGTTTGCCTCCCCTACTCACGCCAAACACTTCCGAAGCTACCTTTCAGACACATGTTGTCATCTTTAGCCACATATCATCGGCATCTTCTCCTTCTTTTCAAGGCCCCTCGTCTAACATCCTCTCCTTAAACGTTTGCGCCGCTTTCCCTCTAACTTTCCACCACTTCGTTCTCGCAATCTTGGCCCGTTTGTCCCGGTGGACACGTACCCGAAAGCGAAAGTCCGCCACCACAAGCTTGTGTTGAGGGACAACACACTCCCTAGGTAACACCTTACAATCAAAGCAAGCACGTCTATCCTCCCTCTTTGCAAGGATAAAGTCGATCTGGCTCGAGTGTTGTCCACTACGAAAGGTCACTAGATGAGATTCCCTCTTCCTAAAGAGGGTGTTCGCTATCAACAAGTCATAGGCCAACGCGAAGTTCAAAACATCCTCCCCCTCTTGATTCCTACTACCATACTCAAACCCCCCGTGCACCCACTCGAAACCTACATTAGTCGCACCAACATAGCCATTGAGGTCTCCTCCTATAAAGAGTTTCTCGCTGATAGGCACGGCACTAACCATGCTATCAAAAGCTTCCCAAAACTGCCTCTTGGTGCCCTCGCTAAGACCTACCTGAGGGGCATAGGCACTAATCACATTCAGAACCGAATCTCCAACTACCAGCTTGACCAAGATAATCTGGTCGCCTTACCTCCTAACATCAACGACTCCATCCTTAAGGCTCCTATCGATCAAGATGCCTACACTATTTCTACCTGATGTTATCCCCGTGTACCAAAGTTTGAAACCAGTATCCTTCACCTCCTTCACCTTCTGGCCCTTCCATTAAGTCTTCTGAACGCATAGAATATTTACACGCCTCCTAATTGCTGCATCGACTAGCTCTCTTAGCTTACCCGTTAGGGACCCTACGTTCCAGCTACCTAGACGAATCCTAGTTGGCTCGGCTAGCTTCCTTACCCTTCGCACCCGTCGAAGAAAGTGCGAAAACTTTCTCATTTTTCACTACACCCGGGCGTAGATGTAGCGCGCCACTAAGGTTGCGACGGCCCGACCCTTGCTCATTTTTCATCGTACCCGGGTCACGATACGACGCGCCACTAAGGGGATGACGACTCGACCCTTGCCCATTTAACATCACACCCGGGTTCCGATGTAGCGCGTCGCTAAGAGGGTTACGCCCCAACGAATCTCTTGTGGGTTTCAAATCCATAAGAGTGGCTGTTTTTTTACTGTTGGTTCGCCAGACCTTAACACACTCTCCTCCTTTACCCGGGCTTGGGACCGGCTATGTTGAGACGACTCAAGAAAGTCTTCCAGTCAACATAGACGGAGGGAGTACCCACAAGGTAAAAAACCTCACATGTCCAGGACAATTGCTATGGCCTCACCTGGAATATTTTAGCAATAATGCTAAATCTATTATCTAAATTTCAGTTCCCCGATCTTTCAAAAAAAATTCAGTTCCCATCTTTGTTCATCTAATCTCACTTATGTAAGTATTTTTTTCAACAAAAGTGGTGAAGGAACTTTTATTGTTATTGTTCCAAAGAAAAAAAACAAAAAAAGTTTGGTCCATAGTTAGGTTCGTAACTGCCTTCGAATATTAATCGACACATTGAACAGCTGAGCATAGCAGATATCCTCTTTTCCTGTTCCTAAAGTTCGTTGCAGCTAAACTTTATTTTTCTAAGAGCATAAACTAGTAGGGAACTATTCCACAGTTGAATACTGGCTGTATAATTACTACTGACAAGAAATAGTATACTGAACGATTTTTCTAATTCCTCAAAAAACAATATTTTGATCGAAAAAGCAAAGGTATTCTTTTGCAGAGGGTGGATTAGAAGTTTAGTAACCCGTAACCTAAATGACTATGACAAGAATAGATGAACGGGTCTAAACCATTCACGTTTCAGTCAAACACGTGTAACCCATTCCACTCCAACTGTTTCAATCAAGTCTTCAGGAAAGTTACCCACTACCAATCAAATTAGACATCAAAGCTCTCAATCAAAGCAACATCAGTGTATCTTGTAGTAATGAAAAAAAAATCAAGAAAACCGATTTGGTTCACTTCCATAAGTACTTTTTTAAGAGCAAAAAAAAGTATTTTTGGGAGCATTCCACAAGTAACTTTTACAAGTCAATCGGCCTATAGTCCTCAAACTGTTGCGTGTAGCAACCTACTACATCCAATCCATTATTCCACGATATATCCTATTTATCTTTCATTTGTTGTAAAGTGCCCCCCCCCCCCCCCCCCCCCCCCCCCCCTTTTCCATTGGTATTTTCCTTCCACATGACTATTGAATCTGCAATCCAGCAAACAGAAGCACACGCTAATTAATTCAAAGGTCCACGCGATCCCAAGAATCCCAGGAACTGAGCAATCGAAGTGAGAATCCCAGGAACTGAGCAATCGAAGTGTAGATTCCTCCTCCTTTCTCTTCCGATTCTGACCAATTTAAGCATTTGCAATCAAGCGGGACTTAACCAAAAGAAGAAGCTAAAGGGGATTAGAAAAGAACCCCCTACGGATTCTGAATCTTGGTGCACCAAAAGTTCAGGAAAAGGAACAAAATCTCCATTCAGAAATAGTGGTGAAGTACCTCCGGCTCCGTCGCGCGCACCAGCAGGTTCTGCCGCCGCTCCTCTTCCAACGACGACTCCATGGATGCAGCTGCTGAAGCCGTGGAGGCTTCTCTCTCCAGGAGTAAGGGAAAGCTTCTAGCCTTGAAGGGTGATCAGTGATTGCTTCTTCGGCAATTGATGCTGCTGCAACTAATATTAATACTGATTCGCCAAGCAGAGACGACGAATCAACGAGCTTATATGGTTTTGAGTTTTGTATGACTTCGCTGCCGAGCACCAGCAGAGTCGCCGAACTTGTTGGAGCTTTGGGAATAACTCGTTGGCGATATTACATCCACATCCTCCTCAAACTACGTAATTGCAAAAGTGTTAAATACTTTCCAAATGGTTGATTTAACTTTCACGTGAAGCTGTGTGCAATTCGCTAGTTCTGTATGTTCTAACCATTCGGGGGGTAATTTTGCATTTTTGCAGATAAGGCCTTGTTTGGGTACTGTAGTATTAAAATTTGTGGTAACAGTTTTAGAACATATTGGTGTGCAAAATTATGGTTTAGAAAAAAAAAAAGATGTCTACAGTGAAGTTTTAAAAACTTCAAAAAGACTACAATTTTAGTAATACTAGTCAGCCCCCGCGCGTTGCTGCGCTTGAGGACAGCAATAGTTGGTAATTGTATATTAGTACATGCCTCTATACCTTAATTGTTGATTAAGATTCGAGGATCATGAGAGCTTAGGCCTTGTTTAGATGCCTTCCAAATTCCAAATTTTTATTTTTCGTCCCATCACATCAAATCTTTGAACATATGCCTGAAGCTTTAAATATAGATAAAAAATAACCAATTGCACAGTTTGGTTGTAAATCACGAGACGAATCTTTTGAGCCAAATTAGTCCATGATTGGACACTAATTGCTAAATACAAACAGAGTGCTACAGTAGTTAAATTCTAAAAGTTTTTACATCTAAACACCCCCTTAATTTGTCAATCTAGGAAGGCTACCTTTCTAAGCATACATTGAGAAGATGAGAGTCGGGCAACTTTGAGTGTTTCGCAGCTGCAGACTGCTGAACAAATCGGTGGAAATCAGCACACGAAGACCGCATCTGTAGGCATGAAACAAATGAAAGCATGAGAGGACCAAAAAAAAAAGTATTTAGTGAAGGCATTCCAAGACAGCCATCATTTTCAGAATAGGAAGTTAGAAAAGCAATAGGCCATCTCGAATCCGCAAAACAGAACAGGCAGCAGCACACTAAACCGAAATGGATGCATCCATACATTTCAAAACGATGTGAAGACTAAGGCTACATGTTTCATATTGAGTGTGGGAACTGATACGTGTAAATCAGGTATAGCATCTTGAATAAACCATTCACACTGATTAAGACGGTACGTGGACTCACCAACGCGAAGTGATTGAGGTCCTAAACAAAGGCAGCAATGCCATCTCTATAGTAACTTGAATGGGAAAAGAGGTGCAAGCATTTGACGAAGTTTTAGCCCAATGTGGAGCATACAAATTGCTAACTGTTGAATGTAGAAGACGACGACCATGGTACACATACAATAGATCATGTTTACATTTCAGGTCGTTTTGACCTTTTATGCTAGTATACTCAGTGAAAGAGCAGCATATTATTATTAGTAATGATGAGGGCTGTGAAACGGATTATTATATGAGGAAACTATCAAATAACAGATCTTCCAGAGAAAATAAGAGGAGTTGTCAAAAGTATCAGAATCCATGCTTCTAGGTTTCTGATGCCTAGGATCATCTATCTGCAGTACGCAGGAAGCCTATAACTGAAATAACCATGTTATTATCTGCAAATACATATAGTGGCATAACTATTGAAAATTAGTTTTAGGATCAAAATATGATCAGATGCAAAATAGAATGAGCAATATGGAGAACTCCTGTCCTGTTCAAGTTTCATATAACAATACTCCCTCATCTTAAAATGACGCATTCAAAAATAGAAAGAGAGCTTGATGCAGTCAAATTTCAGAATAGTCATATCGAAAAAGCATCACATAGGCATAATGAGTGGACCAAATGTTGGTCAGCAGCAACCATAAATTGTAGATCGGATTGTAAAGCAATTTTTCGTTAGCATGGACCATCTAGCCAAACTCTGAGCCCTGCGGCTCTGATAAGAAATAAATTTACTGGCTGGACCATGGGAAAAAACGCTTAAAATTCTCCTGATTGGAATCTAAGATAAAAGCACGCATATGTTATTACGTTAAAAGCATAGGTACTGATCTGATTACCTCAGCACATTAGCACAAAAACGATATACTTTTATAGCCTGAACACTGATCTTATCGTTTGGTCCACTGAAAAACTTGGAGAGTATTAGCTTCATAAATCAACCATAAATATAAGTGAAATTTTACAACGCTTGGAAAAAAGTAGAGTCATCCATTTAGATAAATCAGATGGCTATAAAACAAGAAGAACCAATATAGAGGAATTTAAGTTGTGGGCCGGAACCTAAAATACGTGGGTCCGGAACCAAAAATATATGTGTTAGAAATTATTTATAAAATAAAATTAAAGGGTAGAATAGTACTTTGTATCCCTCGTCTCCCTGCCTCCTTCACGCAAACCCGCCGCTTCGCGTGCTCCTCCCGGCGTACGCGTGCCTCGGCCGCTCCAACGAGTTCCTCCTCGCCGTGCGCCATGCAGACCACGCGCAGCAGCGTAAGGAGGATGTGGCGCACGCCGACCAGGGCGGTGCACAGGTGCAGCATGTTGCGCAGCAAGCCGACGTCGAGGCTGTCAAGAACGCCGTCACCGGCATGAGCGACCAAGAGATCAACGATGCATGCACCTGCAACTACCCTGCTATGTGCATCCGTTCACAAATTCGATTGATGTCCTGGCTCAAGAGCAGAGCACAGCGTACGGTTCAGGCCGGCGTTCGGCACGCTCGTACGATACGCACCATTACCGCAAGAAAGAAGTACGTCAACATCGGCTGCCTCGTCGGCGGCCGCAAGCTCCTCGTCTGGACACTCGGGGTGCTCCTCGCCGTCGCCGTGCTTGCCATGCTCAACCTCGTCCGCGGCCGCCGCATCTCGTCCAGGCTCCGCGCACTCGACGCCGCGCGCCGCCGCCTTCGCCCTCACGGGCACCAGAGGCAAGCTCCCTCCCGGCCTCCACACCGTGCTCCTTGACTCCTCGATGTTCCTCTCCTTCCTCGGGCGGCGACGCGCCCTCTGCTCCGGTGCTCCTTGACTCCCCGATGTTCCTCTCCTTCCTGCTACGGCGACGCAGGAGCAGCGTTAGTGGGATTGGGTTAGGGAGTTAGAGATTCTGTACGGTAGGAAAAGTACTAAACTACCCTTAATTAGAATTAATTATTTTTCTTAATTAACACCTGCAGTAAATAATTTTAATGGGAGGAACCACCGGTTCTTTCCGAGCACCGTAACATGAATTAACAATAAAGTATAGATACAATATATTTCTATTTTCTAATTGCACGCATCATATATGTACCTGAAACCTGATGACATACGTAATTAGTTGGAACAATTGAGAACCCGGCAGATCAGAACAACCTGAGTAGTAAAGAAAACATCATATTCATTTATGAATTCTGCATGTTCTTGACAAAGCTGAAAATAAAACTGAAGCCAAGAAATTCGGTCCAGAACCAACGTCTGGTATTGTAGAAGAAGCAAAATGGAATTGTAAACTGAATGGCTAATAATTCAAAGCCTGCAGATCCATCTTTGGCATATTTTGTAACATGATGGAAATATTTGGTCGTTGCATATTTTGTATAGCTGTATATTTTTTTAATTAAAACTGGTAACATGCATATCGTAAGACTTATAACAGGAGAAACGTGAGAAGACGAAGCTGTAAATATATTTATTCAGTCATACCCAACATAAATTAGAAAATGAATAAATAGCATGCATCTACTAAACCAAAAATTAAGCAGCTACCAATTCAGGAATATGATGAAGTAATTACAATTGGCAGTTAGGCATCACGTATTTGAGATCCATGCAGTCACAAACGCAGCATCCTTAGAGGCGTTGAGTCAAACACCATAGCTGCACGGAACAACACCTTGGTAGTGTCAAGATCCAGACGATCGGAGCAGGACACGACACGCAA
Source organism: Saccharum hybrid cultivar R570 (assembly GCA_038087645.1). Classification (NCBI taxonomy): domain Eukaryota; kingdom Viridiplantae; phylum Streptophyta; class Magnoliopsida; order Poales; family Poaceae; genus Saccharum; species Saccharum hybrid cultivar. The sequence goes on along the minus strand of JAQSUU010000043.1, from coordinate 7,942,595 downwards.
TGGGAAAAAAAAAATCCGCAGTAAGGCACTAACCATATCGATTGGTAAGAGGAAAGTGGGAGAACAATAGATGTACGGTCAAACTGACCTTGGCCTGTGGGTTTGCACCCAAATCGCAGAGCAAGGCAGATTCACTGCATAGAGTAAGGAGAGAGAGAGAGCAAACCATCGTGCAGACTTACGGAGGAAAAGCAGAGCGCGATGATGGTCGGAGAGCGGGGGACGGTCAGCGGCCACGGCCACCGGCGTTACTCGCCGGCGCCGGTCGCGCCGCGTCGCCGTGCCGGGAGGCAGGCCCCGCCGCAGACATGGGGTGCCTGCGTCCAGGCTGTCACGGCGGGGCTGGTTGCGCCTCTGCGTCGGTCCGGGGGCCGCCCGGGCCGTAGCGCCGTGCGGTCCCCGCGAAGCATGATCGGTGGTGCGAGAGTGAGGACGGCGTGGGGAGGGGAGGGAGGGCGACGTGGGAAGGGCGGGCGGACCGTGAGCGGCGGCGCGGAAGGTGAGGAGAGTCCGATTTTGTTTTTCTTGGCCGGACGAAAGCACGTAGAAGGATCGGGAGAGGGTTAGAGGACGGGTCGAGAGAGGGTCCGACGTTTTTTCGGGAGGATAAGGACTCAGCAGGAGGAGGGGAAACGACAAAAGTGAATAGGGTAACAGTACCTTCACTTCACCCAAATCGCAGAGCAAGGCAGATTCACTGCATAGAGTAAGGAGAGTGAGAGAGAGAGAGCAAACCAGCGTGCAGACTAATGGAGGAAAAGCAGAGCCGCGATGACGGTCGGAGAGCGGGGGACGGCCGACGGTGAAAGGCCTGATTTTGGATAATTGATGAAACATAGTACTAACCTTTATGCTAAGGGTATGAATTAGATAAGGTTGGTACATTCCAAGTGGTGAAGCTAGAGGATGGTCCATGGAGGTGATGATGGACATAGATGATCAAATGCTCATCATTTGGAAAAGAAGAAAGAGAAAAACAAAATTGGGCTTAAAGCTAAGGTATATGTGATAGGGTCATTTTTGTTTTGTACTCAAGACACCATAGAGGGTGTGAGTGACTTAGGATTGATAGTCGTACTATAAAGAGGAGAAATCTTTGGCTAAACGGTTTATCGAGTTTCACTAGGTGACATAATTTATGCATTGTATTTAGGAACCTAGTGTGCTAACATATGACCCTTGTAAAATGCTTTTAAAAATGCTAACACATGTGCACACAAGCTCTACACTTTGTGGTTAGCAAGTTGGAAGCAAGGGTGAGGTGGTTGTGGACTTAGAAAAAGAAAAGGAGGAGCTACATAGTGACCGGACGCTGCCTACGTCATGACCGGACACTGGCAGGCCGAGTCCGGTCAAATTTAAAACGTGGCGCGAAGTTGGCCGAGAGTGGCGGGCTGGACCGAACACTGGACTTGGTTCCACCTACGCGTCCGGTCACATGTTGGTTGGTGGCGGTTTCAGGCGATCGAACGTGGCGTTGCTGCGTCAGGTGACGCGTGACGTACGCTGATGTCACCCTAGCTCGCACGCGTGCATGAATAGTAAGAGGTCCGGACACTGTGGCGCGTTAGGTCATCATTGACCTGACGCGTCTGGTCACACTTTCGTCGCTCTGGATGCTCTCTGTAAACGATCGAACTCCATGTGGTGGTGAGTCCAGTCACCTCCTCCAGTGCGTCCAGTCGATCTTTAACAGCGCGGGCTCAGTGTTTTGATCGTTGGAATCGAACGAACGTAATTCAAACGAGGACACGTGGACGGCCCTGGAGCAACAAGATGTTGGGGTGCGCCTGGTCAGTGTGTCCGGTCACCCCACGAGCTCCCAACGACTCTTTGCTTCTTGGGGCTCTATAAATAGAAAGGCACCGGCTTAAGGCTCACTCTCTTGGCACTTTAACATACTTGATATCCTTGTGAGCCTAAGCAAATACCTTTCACTCATCTCCATCCTTGATTCATCATCAAAGTGAGATTGGAAGTGATTCTAAGTGCATTTGCTTGAGTGATTGCATCTAGTGGCACTTGGGGATCATTGTGGTCTCTTGGTGGTTGCCGCCACCTAGATGGCTTGGAGCAGCGATGGAGGTCTGGCACGTGTTGGTGATTGTTCGTGACCGGCTTCGGTGATTGTGAGGGGTCTTGTACCTTCTACGGCGGAGAGCCGAAAGGTAACTCTAGTTGATTACTCGTGTCATTGAGTTACCTCACTTGTGGGTAGGTTCTTGCGGTGTCCAACGTGTGGACGAGGTTCATGCAACACCTTTTAGCCGCTAAACCACCAAGTGTTGGTCAATACAACGGGTACTAGCGTGCCAGCAAGCACATGAACTTCGGGAGAAAAATCGGTTGTCTCTTGCCATTTGGTATTCTCCCTATGATTGATTGATATTCATATTGTGATTGGTTCATCCCTCGACGTGACGGTATAATCACCTCAATCTCTCCATTACATTCCCACAAACTAGTTATAACAAGCTCTTTAGTGTAATTAGTTTTGAGAGCTTGTCTTACCTTTGCTAGTGTAGTTTCTCACCTAGTTGAGCTCTTTAGTGTAACTAGATTTTGAGAGCTCATAGTGATTTAGCCATTGATTGACTTAGAGATTATGGTAACTAGAATTATTGGGATAGGTAGCTTGCAACACTTATTAGAGCTAGTGCAAAAAGTTTTATAGCCAATTAGTTGTTTAATAAGTTTTTCTAGTGTTTTGTAGATTTTAAATTAGGCTATTCAACCCCTCTCTAGCCAATTAGGACCTTTCAAGCGGCCACGACCACTGGCGTTACCCGTCGGTGCCGCACCGTGCTGACATGCGGCCTACGCTGATCGCGCCACATCATTGTGCCAGGAGGCAGGCCCCGGTAGGGCCCCCGCCACAGACATGGGGTGCCCTCGCCTAGGCTGGCACGCCGGGTGAAAATTCTAGTTTGGTTTTAGTGAATTGATGAAACCCTAACTACTAACCTATGTGCTCTAAATGTATGGAAGATAGATTGGTAGATATTTCAAGTGGTGGAGCAAATGGATAAAGATCATGGTGGTGATGGCCATGGTGATCAAGTGCTCGGCTTGGAAAGAAGAAAGAGAAAAACAAAAAGCTTAAGGCAAAGATATAAGTGGTTAGGAGCTTTTTAGTTTGATGATCGAGACATTTAGCGAGTGTGATTATATTTAGGATTGATAGTCGTACTATTAAGAGGGGTGAAACTCATATCGAAATACGGTTGTCAAAGTGCCACTAGATGCTCTAACTCATTGCATATGCATTTAGGATCTAGTGGAGTGCTAACACCCTTGAAAATATTTGTGAAAATATGCTAACACATGTGCACAAGGTGATACACTTGGTGGTTGGCACATTTGAGCAAGGGTGGAGAAGTTGGTGAAGAAACAGAGGTGAAAGGAGGTCACTGGGAGTGATCGGACGCTGGCCTCGGGCTAACCTGCGCGTCTGGTCTCGGTTTCCAGAGAAGGGCATGGCGTCGGTCACTGACTTGACGTAGGCGCAAGTGGTGACCTGACTAGATGCTCGTGCGTCCGGTCGTACATGACATACACTAACGTAAGCATTTTCGCGAAGAAGAGAGGAGCAGACGCAGCGGCACGTCTGGTCATGGTGGACCTGACGCGTCAGGTCACTGTTTTGCTGCTCGGGGAACTCTCTGGAGTTGACCTGACGCTGGGAGGTCAAGCCGATCGGCGCATCCGGTCATCAGTTGGAGACACGCGGCGCTATGAGCACCTGACGTGGCGCTAGAGCGTCAGGTCATCGTGGGCGCGCGTCCGATCGTCACTTGATCGATCACAGGGGTTCGTTTGACCGTTGGCGATCGATGTACACGGTTCAATCGCAGGGACACGTGGCACTTGATCTATGACCGGACGCAGGAGGTCGTGCGTCAGGTCATTGTGACTGGTGCGTCCGGTCGCTTCGAGGAAGCAGGCAGCTGAGGGCCAACGGCTCTATTTCGTGGAGGCTTCTATTTAAGCCCCACGACCGGCTCTAGCTCACTCTCTTGCCCATTTTCATTGACATAGCAACCTTATGAGCTTAGCCAAAGCCCTCCCACTCATCTCCATCATTGATTCATCATCTTTGTGAGATTGGAAGAGAATCCTAGTGTATTGCTTTAGTGTTTGCATCTAGAGACACTTGGTGTTCGTGTTTTGCTGCGGGATTCGCTTGTTACTTTGGTGGTTGCCGCCACCTAGATGGCTTGGAGCAGTGAGGATCATCGAGTGAAGGTTGGTGATTGTCTTCAGCTCTGATCATGGTGATTGCGAGGGGTTCTTGACCTTTTCCCAGCGGAGAGTCAAAAGGTACTCTAGTGGATTGCTCGTTGCTTGTATGATCCTTATCTTGTGTTGGTTGTGTGGCACCCTATTGAAGGTTTGGTGTGTAATGCCAATTAGCGCGTGAACCTTCAAGTGAGTGAATCGCCACAACGAGGACTAGCTTGCCGGCAAGCAAGTGAACCTCGGTAAAAAATTATTGTGTCATCATTTGATTCCGAGGTGATTGGTTTTCATTGGTATTCACTCTTATGATTGATTGGTTCATTCCTCGACTCAGCGGTATAACCATCTTACTCTCTCTCTCTTTACATTACCACAAACTAGGTGTCAAGTTCTTTAGTGTAGCTAGTTGTGAGAGTTTGTTAGTGTGGTTAGTGTGGCTCTTTAGTTAGCCTTTAAGAGCACACTAACTTAGTGTAGTGACTTAGCTAATTGTGTGCTTAGTGATCAAAGTCACTAGAATTGTGGTAGGTGGCTTGCTCTTTCAGTAGACTAGCGCAACACTCGCTTCGTCGTTTAATTGTCTAACATATTTGCTAAGTATTGTTGCAAAAAAATTTAATAGGCTATTCACCCTCCTCTAGCTATTAGGACCTTTCATCGGGGCTGGCCGCGCCGCTGCGTCGGTCCGGGGGCCGCTCGGGCCGTAGCACCGTGTGGTCCCCGTGGAGCGTGATCAGTGGCATGGGAGTGAGGACGCCGTGGGGAGGGGAGGCAGGGCGACGCGAGAAGGGCGGGCGAACCATGAGCGGCAGTGCGGAAGGTGAGGAGAGTCTGATTTTGTTTTTCCTGGTCAGACAAAAGCGCGTAGAAGGATTGGGAGAGGGTCAGAGGAAGGGTCGAGAGAGGGACCGACATTTTTTTTCGGGAGGATAAGGACGCAGCAGGAGGGGAAACGACAAAAGTGAACAGGTGAAAGTCCCTAGTTTGGTTTTGGCTAATTGATGAAACCTAGGACTAACCTTTGTATCTAAGTGGATGATTTAGATAAAGGTGGTCATTGCATATGAGACATGACATTGACTCATATGACCAAGGTGGTGAAGACCAAGATGAGGCTTGGCTCGATGGACTGGTTGTGAAGGTGAAGGGCAAGTCGAGGCTTCGAAGCGAAGGACCATGCGATGGTGAAGCTTGAGCAAGACTTAGCGCCGACGGACCGATGCAACGGTGAAGAGCAAGTGAAGTCAAGGTCGATGGATCGAGACAGTCATGTGATGATATGAAGTGGATCATATCATTTGGAGAAACAAAATGGGCTCAAGGCAAAGGTATAACCATAGGGCCATTTTGTTTTACACTCAAGACACCATAGAGGGTGTGAGTGGTTTAGGATCGATAGCCGAACTATTAAGAGGGGAAGTCTTATCGGTTATTCGATGCACGGGTGCCACTAGGTGAATTCATGAAGTGCATTGCATGTTGGGCCTAGTGAGCTAATTGGAAAACCTTTGAAAATGATTGAGAAAAAGCTAACACACAAGCACATGGAGATGTACACTTGATGGTGTTGGCACATTTGCAAAGGTGGCATTGGTCGCGCTGTGGTTTGCGGGTAGAGAGGGGTTTGGGTTCCTCTCTCCCTCCCGCCGAGCGTGTGAGCGCAGGTTTCAAGCGATTTCGGGGAAATGAAATGTCTATTTTCCACTACGCCGAAAGTCGGAAAAGAAACGGAGGCGAACGGGGTCACTGAGGTGACCGGACGCTGCACTGGACGCGGTCACGGTGTGACCGGACGCGTCCGGTCAGTACAGCGCGGTATCGGGCGCGCGGGCTAGGGTTTGCAACCGGCGCGTCCGGTCACTCGCGGGACCGGCGCGTCCGGTCAAGTGCCCAGAAGGAACTGCGGTTCGCAAGGACGATCGGACGCGGGGCGCGTCCGGTCACACACGATCGGACGCGTCCGGTCCTCGAGGGAGCTTACTGGACTCCGACCGGACGCTGGCACTGTCGTGTCCGGTCGTTGCGAGGAGCGCGTCCGGTCGTTGTTTCGTGGGCGTGGGTGCTGTGCGGATCGGCGCGTCCGGTCGTTGCGAGGAGCGCGTCCGGTCGTTGCTTTGCGCGCGCGGTGCTGTGCGACCGGCGCGTCCGGTCGGTTGAGCAGCGCGTCTGGTCATAGCGTTTGACCGTTGGCGCGCAGTGACCGTTGGAGGATCTAACAGTCGCATTTGAAATTTGAGGGACACGTGGACGTCGCAGGGCGACCGGACGCGGTTGAGCGCGTCCGGTCAGTTTCGACCGGCGCGTCCGGTCGTCCCGAAAAAACGGTCAGTGGAGTGGCAACGGCTCTATTTGTTTGGGGTGCTTATAAATACTCGTTGGCCGGCCCTTGGGGAGGGCTCTTGGCATTTCTAACACTCTTGTGCATCTTTTGAGCTAGAGCTACTCCTCCCACTTATCTCTCTTGCTTGATTGCAAATCAAAAGTGAGATTGAGTGATCCCAAAGTGCATTGCATAGCTTGAGGGCATCTAGTGGCACTTGTGGGTGGTTTAGCCGGTGGATTTCTTGTTACTCTTGGAGAGTACCGCTCCTAGCCGGCTTGGAGATTGTTGGAGGCGTTGGCAAGAGAAGGTGATTGTTCTTGGCCACCTCCGGTTGTTTGTAAGAGGTTCTTGTGCTTTCCGCGGCGGGATGCCAAAAACAACTCTATTACATTGCGTGTGTCATTGAGTTACCTCACTTGAGAGTGGTGTCTTGCGGTGCCTTGCGGGGCGTGCCTTGAGGGGCAAGTGACTTGAGGGTCGCACCGAGGAACCATCTAAGTGTTGGTCGACACAACCGGTGACGTAGCTTGTCGGTGCACAAGTGAACACCGGGTGAACAAAAATATTGTGTCTCTTGTCTCCCGGTGATTGGTCTCCATATTGTGTTGTTGTCAATATTGATTGATTGTATATCATCTTGGTGATTGGCAACATCTTCACTCCACCGTTGGTATAAGATACACAATCCTATCTCTTGCATTTACTTTTACTAGATTATCTTGTGTAGCTCTAGTAGTAGCCTTTACTAGTAGTTGTTAGCTTGCTCACTAGTGTATAAATAGTGACATAGCTCTTGTGTGAACTAGAGATCATAATCTACTAGACTTGTGGATAGGAGGCTTGCATCACAACCCTTGGCTAAGCAAAACTCGCTTTACGCCGTTTGTTATTCTAACAAGTTTGCTTAGTGGCTTGTGTAGAATTTTTAATAGGCTATTCACCCCACCTCTAGCTATCTAGGACCTTACAAGTGGTATCGGAGCCGTGGTCACCGTTTTAATCAAGGCTTAACATCCTTCGGTGTGAAAAATGGCTCAAATTGTGTTCAATCATATTGGGGGCAAGCCACCGTTCTTTGATGGTGTTAGTTCTTTTGCTCATTGGAAGAGAAATATGACAATGTACCTTGGTTCTATTCATGAGAGAGTTTTGCAAGTCACCGAGAATGACTTTGCTATCATTGATCCCGATCATCTCTCCGATAAAGATAGAGCAAATAGAACATGCAATAGAACGGCTCTTAATACACTTTACAATAATATTGACACAAAAGTATTTGAGGGCATCAAGGATTTGGAATTGGTAAATGAAGTGTGGACAAGGTTGAGTGAAACATATGAGGGCACTAAGGTTGTAAAGAGTGCCAAGCTATATGGGCTCAAGAGTGAGTTTGAGAACTTCAAGATGAAAGAAGAAGAAACAATATTAGAGATGTTTCATAGATTGCAAGTAATTGTGAATGATCTCAAGAGCTTAGGGCATAAGACTCAAGACCAAGATTTTTGCCATAAGTTCTTGTTGAGCTTACCTAGAAGATTCAAGATGTTGATCATGATGCTACAAAGAGATGGGCTTGAAACAATGAAGCCAAATGATTGCTTGGAGAGGTGTTAACCTTTGACAAGTATGATCAAGATGTTGATGAGAAGGAGGAAGAAAAGAAGAAGAAGACCGTGGCATTCAAGGCCATCTCCTCCAAGGGCAAAGCTACCATCATTGAAGAAGAAGAAGACAATGATGAAGATGAAGATTATGAAATTGATGATGAGGCATTTGCTTTTGTAGTCAAGAAAATGGGTCACATGTTCATTAAGAGAAGAGGCTTCAAAAAGAGAAATGACAATTTCAAGAGCAATGGGCAATAAAGGAAGTGCTTCAATTGTGATAGCACCGAACATCTTCAAGTCGATTGTCCCTATGACAAGAAGAAAAACAACAAGAGGGGCAAGTTTGAGAAGAAAAAGAAAGAAGCCAAGATAACATTCAAGAAAGGCAAGAATGGAGTCTATGTGACCACTTGGGAAAGTGATGATGATGAAGAAGAAGAAGAATCATCCAACAAGGCTTTTGCTTCCATTGCTATCAACAAGAAGCCTTTACTATTTGATTCATCCTCTTCATGCTTCATGGCCAAAGAAGCTAAGGTATTATATGATGAAAGTGATGATGAAAGTGAAATGGAATATGTTCATGATAGTGATAATGATAAATATGATAATGAAAATGATGATGATGATGAACCAACTAAAGAACAACTATATGACTTGTTGCAACAAACTAGAGACATAGCTATTACCAAGAACAAGGTGTGCAAGAAGCTTTCAATGAAAGTAGCAATACTTGAGAAAGTTCTTGGTGAGCTTAAGACCACTCATGAGAGTCTAGTGGAAGACCATGAGGATCTTGGTAAGGCTCATTCCAAGCTTGAAAAGGCTCACTCATTGCTACTTGAGCAACAAGCAAAGAAGGAGGTTGTTGTATCATATCATATAGGTGTTACTTGTGATATAATTGATGAATCTTTTTATAAACCTATCATCATGACAAATGCTAACCCTTCTTGTAGCTCTTCATCCACCACCACCAACTGTACCTCCACTACTAGTGATGGTTTCACTTATGATACCTCACTAATGGTTGAGAATGAGACTCTTAAGAGAGAGGTGGATGAGCTCACTCACGCCCTAGGCAAGGCCTATGGTGGTGAGGCCCGCTTGCTTAAGTGCTTGGGTAGCCAAAGGTTCTCTCTTAACAAAGAGGGATTGGGCTACACCCCCAAGAAAGGCAAGTCGGCCTTTGCAACTCCAAAGCCTAGTTTTGTGAAGAGCAATGGTCGGTTTTGCAATAGATGCAAGCAAGTTGGGCACTTAGAGCATAATTGTAATAAAAAGAACCAAAGCAAGAAATTTGTTAATGCTATACCTTTTGATTCTTGCTATGTGCTTACCAAAGGTGTGAAGGGTGTGCAAGCTAAGTTTATTGGTACACCCATTGTTGGCCCAAAGAAGAAGGCTATTTGGGTACCAAAGAGCTTAGTTACTAACCTACAAGGACCCAAGCAAAAATGGGTACCTAAGCTTCATTGATTTGCTTGTAGGTCAATTACAAAGCCGGAGGAAGGCATTGGATTATTGATAGTGGGTGCACTCAACACATGACCGGTACATCAAGAATGTTTGACTCAATCAATGACAATAATAGTGGTGTTGATTCTATCACATTTGGCAATAACAAGAAAGGCAAGGTTATTGGCTTGGGCAAGATTGCAATATCAAATGACATGAGTATCTCAAATGTGTTGCTAGTTGAAAGTTTGGATTTCAATCTTCTATCCGTGGCACAAATATGTGATCTAGGCTATAAATGTATCTTTGGGGTTGATGATGTGGAAGTCATTAGTATGGATGGTTCAAATGTGGCATTCAAGGGCTTTAGATATGAGAATCTCTACCTAGTTGACTTCAATGCTAGAGAAACTTCTTTGACAACTTGCTTAGTCTCCAAATCAAGCATGGGTTGGCTTTGGCATAGAAGGCTTGGTCATGTTGGCATGAAACAATTGAAGAAGCTTACAACTCACAATCTTGTCAATGGTTTGAAAGATATTGAATTTGAGAAGAATAAGCTTTGTAGTGCATGTCAAGCCGGGAAGCAAGTTAGAAGCTCACATCCAAAGAAGAGTACAATGAGCACATGCAAAGCATTTGAGTTGATGCACATGGATCTATTTGGACCAACAACATATACAAGCATAGGTGGCAACAAGTATGGCTTTGTCATAGTGGATGACTTCACAAGATTCACATGGGTATTCTTTCTTAGTGACAAAAATGAAGTGTTTGACACCTTCAAGACATTTCTCACTAGAGTTCACAATGAGTTTGAGATTAGAATCAAGAAAGTGAGAAGTGACAATGGAAGTGAGTTCAAGAATACAAGAATTGAAGAACTTTGTGATCATTATGGTATTGGACATCAATTCTCGGCCAAGTACACTCCACAATCAAATGGCCTAGTTGAGAGGAAGAATAGAACATTGCTTGATATGGCTAGATCAATGCTTCATGAGTACAATGTGAGTCAATCATTTTGGGATGAAGCAATCAATACCGCTTGCTACTACATCAATAGATTATATTGTCATCCACTGCTAGAGAAGACCCCATATAAGTTACTTCATGAAAGAAAGCCCAATATTTCTTACTTTAGGGTGTTTGGTTGCAAATGCTATATCTTGAAGAAGGGCACTAGATTGGGGAAGTTTGATAAAAGATGTGATGAGGGGTTCCTACTTGGTTATTCAACTACAAGCAAAGCTTATAGAGTTTGGAACAACTCAAGTGGCATTCTAGAAGAAGTCCATGATGTGCAATTTGATGAAACCAATGGGTCACAAGATGAAGAAGAGAATCTAGATGATGTTGGTGAAACTCAATTGGTGGAAGCAATGAAGAACATGGACATTGGGGACATTAGAGCAAAGCAAGTAATTGATATTCAAGATGATGATAAAGATCAAGTGCTCAATTCACCATTCAAGCTAGTTAGTGACTCTCAAGTGCAAAATTACGGTGCTAGTTCTTCTCAACAAGATACATCAAGTGATCAACCAAGCTCAAGCAATCAAGTGCAAGTACTCCAACCACAACATGTTGCAAGAGATCACCCCATTGATAGTGTTATTGGTGATATTAGAAGTGGTGTGCAAACAAGATCAAGATTGGCTATGTTTTGTGAGCATGCATCATTTGTGTCAACCATAGAACCAAAGAAAATAGAAGAAGCTTTGAGGGATGCCGATTGGACTATGGCTATGCAAGAAGAACTAAACAATTTCACAAGAAATGATGTTTGGGAATTGGTAGAAAGGCCAAATGACTACAATGTGATTGGAACCAAATGGGTGTTCAAAAACAAGCAAGATCAAGATGGCATTGTGGTGAGAAACAAAGCAAGACTAGTTGCTCAAGGTTACACTCAAGTAGAAGGTCTTGACTATGATGAGACATATGCTCCCGTGGCAAGATTGGAGGCAATAAGGATTCTTTTGGCTTATGCTTGTGCACACAACATCAAATTATATCAAATGGATGTCAAAAGTGCATTTCTCAATGGGATCATCAATGAGTTAGTCTTTGTTGAGCAACCTCCCGGATTTGAAGATGACAAGAAACCCAACCATGTATACAAGTTGAAGAAGGCCTTATATGGCTTAAAGCAAGCACCTAGAGCATGGTATGAGAGGCTAAGCGATTTCCTTCTCTCTAATGGATTCAAAATGGGCAAGGTTGATACTACTCTATTCACCAAGAAGATTGGAAATGATCTATTCATAGTGCAAATATATGTTGATGACATCATCTTTGGATCAACCGATCAAGCTTATTATGAAGAATTTGGTGCTATGATGGCCAAAGAGTTTGAAATGTCTATGATTGGTGAACTTAGCTACTTCCTTGGTCTCTAAGTCAAGCAATTGAAGAATGGAACATTTGTGAGTCAAGGGAAATACATAAGGGACATGCTGAAGAAATTTAGAATGCAAGATGCAAAGCCAATTTCAACTCCAATGGGCACAAATGGCAATTTGGATAGTGATCTTGATGGCAAAATGGTGAATCAAAAGGAATATCGGTCTTTGATTAGAAGTCTACTCTATGTCACCGCATCAAGGCCGAATGTCATGTTTAGTGTTTGCATGTGTGCTAGATATCAAGCCTCACCTAGAGAAAGTCATCTCACGGCGGCAAAGAGAATATTGAGGTACTTGAAGCAAACAAGAGATGTTGGACTATGGTATCCCAAGGGGTCAAAATTTGAATTGATTGGATATTCGGACTCCGACTATGGGGGTTGCAAGATCAATAGGAAGAGCACAAGTGGCACATGTCAATTACTTGGAAGATCACTTGTGTCATGGTCCTCAAAGAAACAAAATAGTGTGGCAATCTCTACCGCCGAAGCCGGATATGTGAGTGCGGGGAGTTGTTGTGCACAATTGCTATGGATGAAATCAACTTTGAAGGATTATGGCCTCAACTTCAAGAATGTGCCGTTGCTATGTGATAATGAGAGTGCAATCAAGATGATACAAAACCCGGTTCAACATGGAAGAACAAAGCATATTGACATAAGACATTATTTCATTAGAGATCATCAACAAAAGGGAGATATTGCCATTGAAAGTGTTGGCACCGATGATCAACTTGCCGATATTCTCACTAAGCCACTTGATGAAAAGAGGTTTTGCAAGCTAAGGAATGAATTGAACATTCTTGATTTCTCAAACATGAGTTGAATGCACCCCACCCACTTATTGACATGCCTCTCCTTCGACATTGCAAGGTAAAGTTGATTGACATGTCATTCATCCTATGCTAAGGACTTGCTAGAGCATGTAGACATAATAAGTGGTATGTATGAGCATTCATGATAAATCAAATGAATTTGATGGATGTATGTTACCACTATGGCTTCTATGCTTGTTTTGATCTAGTGGTGGCATATGACATGTTTGTGAGCTTGTAAACCTAGTGTTGAATCTAGAAGATTTGCTATAAGTGTTTAATTCAACATAGGCAAGATAACCCTTATTTTGAGGAGTGAAGAAGCTTGTCTTTGGTTCAAATTGAATTAAATATCTTTGGCAAGTATTCTAGGTTAAACCAAATTTGATAAATTTTTAACCTTACATGTGGTATCGAATTAATTTCAATCTACTCCATCAAACACTTTTCCTTCTCTCCACAATTTGATCCCCTTTTTGGGTAAGTTGTTGACAAAGGGGGAGAGAAAAAGATGATTCAACTTGATAAAGGGGTAAATAAAATTTGTTGATGCACACAAGTAGGGGGAGCAAGCTCATAAACAAAGTTGTTGCATTTGTTTGTGCATTCTCATATGACTTGCTCATTGCACATGTATTTAAATTCAATATACATGCTTGTGTGGTGCAATGCTAGTATAGAAATTGGATGATGAAATGATCTACTAGCATGCATAGGAATAGTTTACATGTGGTATCTAGACTTGCCTAAAGCTTTACAAGTGGTTAGCTTTACAAGTGGTCCAAGAACCTTTACATATAATGTTGATCTCACGGGGTTCTTGAGTTTTGATGGATGTCTAGTTACTTCATGATGCTAAGGATGGTGTAAAAGGCAACTCCAATTGGTATCATGCTTCAAAGGTCCATTTCTTACACCATAGCATCATTTTGGTAGAATTACTCTCCCAACATTTCTATCCATGCATATGTGCAAAGCTTTCAATCCAAACTCTATGCACATATGTAGGGGGAGCTAATGCTACCAAAACTGAGCTTGTGATAATTGTCCAAACTTTACTTATGAGCAAAATGATTGGACAAGTATGACAAGTTTAAAACTTTTATTATCAAAATTATCTTTGTGAGGGTTGTCATCAATTACCAAAAAGGGGGAGATTGAAAGTCCCTAGTTTGGTTTTGGCTAATTGATGAAACCTAGGACTAACCTTTGTATCTAAGTGGATGATTTAGATAAAGGTGGTCATTGCATATGAGACATGACATTGACTCATATGACCAAGGTGGTGAAGACCAAGATGAGGCTTGGCTCGATGGACCGGTTGTGAAGGTGAAGGGCAAGTCGAGGCTTCGAAGCGAAGGACCATGCGATGGTGAAGCTTGAGCAAGACTTAGCGCCGACGGACCCATGCAACGGTGAAGAGCAAGTGAAGTCAAGGTCGATGGATCGAGACGGTCATGTGATGATATGAAGTGGATCATATCATTTGGAGAAACAAAATGGGCTCAAGGCAAAGGTATAACCATAGGGCCATTTTGTTTTACACTCAAGACACCATAGAGGGTGTGAGTGGTTTAGGATCGATAGCCGAACTATTAAGAGGGGAAGTCTTATCGGTTATTCGATGCACGGGTGCCACTAGGTGAATTCATGAAGTGCATTGCATGTAGGGCCTAGTGAGCTAATTGGAAAACCTTTGAAAATGATTGAGAAAAAGCTAACACACAAGCACATGGAGATGTACACTTGATGGTGTTGGCACATTTGCAAAGGTGGCATTGGTCGCGCTGTGGTTTGCGGGTAGAGAGGGGTTTGGGTTCCTCTCTCCCTCCCGCCGAGCATGTGAGCGCGGGTTTCAGGCGATTTCGGGGAAATGAAATGCCTATTTTCCACTACGCCGAAAGTCAGAAAAGAAACGGAGGCGAACGGGGTCACTGAGGTGACCGGACGCTGCACCGGACGCGGTCACGGTGTGACCGGACGCGTCCGGTCAGTACAGCGCGGTATCGGGCGCGCGGGCTAGGGTTTGCAACCGGCGCGTCCGGTCACTCGCGGGACCGGAGCGTCCGGTCAAGTGCCCAGAAGGAACTGCGGTTCGCAAGGACGATCGGACGCGGGGCGCGTCCGGTCACACGCGATCGGACGCGTCCGGTCCTCGAGGGAGCTTACTGGACTCCGATCGGACGCTGGCACTGTCGTGTCCGGTCGTTGCGAGGAGCGCGTCCGGTCGTTGTTTCGCGGGCGTGGGTGCTGTGCGGATCGGCGCGTCCGGTCGTTGCGAGGAGCGCGTCCGGTCGTTGCTTCGCGCGCGTGGTGCTGTGCGACCGGCGCGTCCGGTCGGTTGAGCAGCGCGTCTGGTCATAGCGTTTGACCGTTGGCGCGCAGTGACCGTTGGAGGATCTAACGGTCGCATTTGAAATTTGAGGGACACGTGGACGTCGCAGGGCGACCGGACGCGGTTGAGCGCGTCCGGTCAGTTTCGACCGGCGCGTCCGGTCGTCCCGAAAAAACGGTCAGTGGAGTGGCAACGGCTCTATTTGTTTGGGGTGCTTATAAATACTCGTTGGCCGGCCCTTGGGGAGGGCTCTTGGCATTTCTAACACTCTTGTGCATCTTTTGAGCTAGAGCTACTCCTCCCACTTATCTCTCTTGCTTGATTGCTAATCAAAAGTGAGATTGAGTGATCCCAAAGTGCATTGCATAGCTTGAGGGCATCTAGTGGCATTTGTGGGTGGTTTAGCCGGTGGATTTCTTGTTACTCTTGGAGAGTACCGCTCCTAGCCGGCTTGGAGATTGTTGGAGGCGTTGGCAAGAGAAGGTGATTGTTCTTGGCCACCTCCGGTTGTTTGTAAGAGGTTCTTGTGCTTTCCGCGGCGGGATGCCAAAAGCAACTCTATTACATTGCGTGTGTCATTGAGTTACCTCACTTGAGAGTGGTGTCTTACGGTGCCTTGCGGGGCGTGCCTTGAGGGGCAAGTGACTTGAGGGTCGCACCGAGGAACCATCTAAGTGTTGGTCGACACAACCGGTGACGTAGCTTGTCGGTGCACAAGTGAACACCGGGTGAACAAAAATATTGTGTCTCTTGTCTCCCGGTGATTGGTCTCCATATTGTGTTGTTGTCAATATTGATTGATTGTATATCATCTTGGTGATTGGCAACATCTTCACTCCACCGTTGGTATAAGATACACAATCCTATCTCTTGCATTTACTTTTACTAGATTATCTTGTGTAGCTCTAGTAGTAGCCTTTACTAGTAGTTGTTAGCTTGCTCACTAGTGTATAAATAGTGACATAGCTCTTGTGTGAACTAGAGATCATAATCTACTAGACTTGTGGATAGGAGGCTTGCATCATAACCCTTGGCTAAGCAAAACTCGCTTTACGCCGTTTGTTATTCTAACAAGTTTGCTTAGTGGCTTGTGTAGAATTTTTAATAGGCTATTCACCCCCCCTCTAGCCATCTAGGACCTTACAAGTGGTATCGGAGCCGTGGTCACCGTTTTAATCAAGGCTTAACATCCTTCGGTGTGAAAAATGGCTCAAATTGTGTTCAATCATGTTGGGGGCAAGCCACCGTTCTTTGATGGTGTTAGTTCTTTTGCTCATTGGAAGAGAAAGATGACAATGTACCTTGGTTCTATTCATGAGAGAGTTTTGCAAGTCACCGAGAATGACTTTGCTATCATTGATCCTGATCATCTCACCGATGAAGATAGAGCAAATAGAACATGCAATAGAATGGCTCTCAATACACTTTACAATAATATTGACACAAAAGTATTTGAGGGCATCAAGGATTTGGAATTGGCAAATGAAGTGTGGACAAGGTTGAGTGAAACATATGAGGGCACTAAGGTTGTAAAGAGTGCCAAGCTATATGGGCTCAAGAGTGAGTTTGAGAACTTCAAGATGAAAGAAGAAGAAACAATATTAGAGATGTTTCATAGATTGCAAGTAATTGTGAATGATCTCAAGAGCTTAGGGCATAAGACTCAAGACCAAGATTTTTGCCATAAGTTCTTGTTGAGCTTACCTAGAAGATTCAAGATGTTGATCATGATGCTACAAAGAGATGGGCTTGAAACAATGAAGCCAAATGATTTGCTTGGAGAGGTGTTAACCTTTGACAAGTATGATCAAGATGTTGATGAGAAGGAGGAAGAAAAGAAGAAGAAGACCGTGGCATTCAAGGCCATCTCCTCCAAGGGCAAAGCTACCATCATTGAAGAAGAAGAAGACAATGATGAAGATGAAGATTATGAAATTGATGATGAGGCATTTGCTTTTGTAGTCAAGAAAATGGGTCACATGTTCATTAAGAGAAGAGGCTTCAAAAAGAGAAATGACAATTTCAAGAGCAATGGGCAACAAAGGAAGTGCTTCAATTGTGATAGCACCGAACATCTTCAAGTCGATTGTCCCTATGACAAGAAGAAAAACAATAAGAGGGGCAAGTTTGAGAAGAAAAAGAAAGAAGCCAAGATAACATTCAAGAAAGGCAAGAATGGAGTCTATGTGGCCACTTGGAAAAGTGATGATGATGAAGAAGAAGAAGAATCATCCAACAAGGCTTTTGCTTCCATTGCTATCAACAAGAAGCCTTTACTATTTGATTCATCCTCTTCATGCTTCATGGCCAAAGAAGCTAAGGTATTATATGATGAAAGTGATGATGAAAGTGAAATGGAATATGTTCATGATAGTGATAATGATAAATATGATAATGAAAATGATGATGATGATGAACCAACTAAAGAACAACTATATGACTTGTTGCAACAAACTAGAGACATAGCTATTGCCAAGAACAAGGAGTGCAAGAAGCTTTCAATGAAAGTAGCAATACTTGAGAAAGTTCTTGGTGAGCTTAAGACCACTCATGAGAGTCTAGTGGAAGACCATGAGGATCTTGGTAAGGCTCATTCCAAGCTTGAAAAGGCTCACTCATTGCTACTTGAGCAACAAGCAAAGAAGGAGGTTGTTGTATCATATGATATAGGTGTTACTTGTGATATAATTGATGAATCTTTTTATAAACCTATCATCATGATAAATGCTAACCCTTCTTGTAGCTCTTCATCCACCACCACCAACTCTACCTCCACTACTAGTGATGGTTTCACTTGTGATACCTCACTAATGGTTGAGAATGAGACTCTTAAGAGAGAGGTGGATGAGCTCACTCACGCCCTAGGCAAGGCCTATGGTGGTGAGGCCCGCTTGCTTAAGTGCTTGGGTAGCCAAAGGTTCTCTCTTAACAAAGAGGGATTGGGCTACACCCCCAAGAAAGGCAAGTCGGCCTTTGCAACTCCAAAGCCTAGTTTTGTGAAGAGCAATGGTCGGTTTTGCAATAGATGCAAGCAAGTTGGGCACTTAGAGCATAATTGTAATAAAAAGAACCAAAGCAAGAAATTTGTTAATGCTATACCTTTTGATTCTTGCTATGTGCTTACCAAAGGTGTGAAGGGTGTGCAAGCTAAGTTTATTGGTACACCCATTGTTGGCCCAAAGAAGAAGGCTATTTGGGTACCAAAGAGCTTAGTTACTAACCTACAAGGACCCAAGTAAAAATGGGTACCTAAGCTTCATTGATTTGCTTGTAGGTCAATTATAAAGCCAGAGGAAGGCATTGGATTATTGATAGTGGGTGCACTCAACACATGACCGGTACATCAAGAATGTTTGACTCAATCAATGACAATAATAGTGGTGTTGATTCTATCACATTTGGCAATAACAAGAAAGGCAAGGTTATTGGCTTGGGCAAGATTGCAATATCAAATGACATGAGTATCTCAAATGTGTTGCTAGTTGAAAGTTTGGATTTCAATCTTCTATCCGTGGCACAAATATGTGATCTAGGCTATAAATGTATCTTTGGGGTTGATGATGTGGAAGTCATTAGTATGGATGGTTCAAATGTGGCATTCAAGGGCTTTAGATATGAGAATCTCTACCTAGTTGACTTCAATGCTAGAGAAACTTCTTTGACAACTTGCTTAGTCTCCAAATCAAGCATGGGTTGGCTTTGGCATAGAAGACTTGGTCATGTTGGCATGAAACAATTGAAGAAGCTTACAACTCACAATCTTGTCAATGGTTTGAAAGATATTGAATTTGAGAAGAATAAGCTTTGTAGTGCATGTCAAGCCGGGAAGCAAGTTGGAAGCTCACATCCAAAGAAGAGTACAATGAGCACATGCAAAGCATTTGAGTTGATGCACATGGATCTATTTGGACCAACAACATATACAAGCATAGGTGGCAACAAGTATGGCTTTGTCATAGTGGATGACTTCACAAGATTCACATGGGTATTCTTTCTTAGTGACAAAAGTGAAGTGTTTGACACCTTCAAGACATTTCTCACTAGAGTTCACAATGAGTTTGAGATTAGAATCAAGAAAGTGAGAAGTGACAATAGAAGTGAGTTCAAGAATTTAAGAATTGAAGAACTTTGTGATCATTATGGTATTGGACATCAATTCTCGGCCAAGTACACTCCACAATCAAATGGCCTAGTTGAGAGGAAGAATAGAACATTGCTTGATATGGCTAGATCAATGCTTCATGAGTACAATGTGATCAATCATTTTGGGATGAAGCAATCAATACCGCTTGCTACTACATCAATAGATTATATTGTCATCCACTGCTAGAGAAGACCCCATATGAGTTACTTCATGAAAGAAAGCCCAATATTTCTTACTTTAGGGTGTTTAGTTGCAAATGCTATATCTTGAAGAAGGGCACTAGATTGGGGAAGTTTGACAAAAGATGTGATGAGGGGTTCCTACTTGGTTATTCAACTACAAGCAAAGCTTATAGAGTTTGGAACAACTCAAGTGGCATTCTAGAAGAAGTCCATGATGTGCAATTTGATGAAACCAATGGGTCACAAGATGAAGAAGAGAATCTAGATGATGTTGGTGGAACTCAATTGGTGGAAGCAATGAAGAACATGGACATTGGGGACATTAGAGCAAAGCAAGTAATTGATATTCAAGATGATGATAAAGATCAAGTGCTCAATTCACCATTCAAGCTAGTTAGTGACTCTCAAGTGCAAAATTACGGTGCTAGTTCTTCTCAACAAGATACATCAAGTGATCAACCAAGCTCAAGCAATCAAGTGCAAGTACTCCAACCACAACATATTGCAAGAGATCACCCCATTGATAGTGTTATTGGTGATATTAGAAGTGGTGTGCAAACAAGATCAAGATTGGCTATGTTTTGTGAGCATGCATCATTTGTGTCAACCATAGAACCAAAGAAAATAGAAGAAGCTTTGAGGGATGCCGATTGGACTATGGCTATGCAAGAAGAATTAAACAATTTCACAAGAAATGATGTTTGGGAATTGGTAGAAAGGCCAAATGACTACAATGTGATTGGAACCAAATGGGTGTTCAAAAACAAGCAAGATCAAGATGGCATTGTGGTGAGAAACAAAGCAAGACTAGTTGCTCAAGGTTACACTCAAGTAGAAGGTCTTGACTATGATGAGACATATGCTCCCGTGGCAAGATTGGAGGCAATAAGGATTCTTTTGGCTTATGCTTGTGCACACAACATCAAATTATATCAAATGGATGTCAAAAGTGCATTTCTCAATGGGATCATCAATGAGTTAGTCTTTGTTGAGCAACCTCCCGGATTTGAAGATGACAAGAAACCCAACCATGTATACAAGTTGAAGAAGGCCTTATATGGCTTAAAGCAAGCACCTAGAGCATGGTATGAGAGGCTAAGGGATTTCCTTCTCTCTAAGGGATTCAAAATCGGCAAGGTTGATACTACTCTATTCACCAAGAAGATTGGAAATGATCTATTCATAGTGCAAATATATGTTGATGACATCATCTTTGGATCAACCGATCAAGCTTATTGTGAAGAATTTGGTGCTATGATGGCTAAAGAGTTTGAAATGTCTATGATTGGTGAACTTAGCTACTTCCTTGGTCTTCAAGTCAAGCAATTGAAGAATGGAACATTTGTGAGTCAAGGGAAATACATAAGGGACATGTTGAAGAAATTTGGAATGCAAGATGCAAAGCCAATTTCAACTCTAATGGGCACAAATGGCAATTTGGATAGTGATCTTGATGGCAAAATGGTGAATCAAAAGGAATATCGGTCTTTGATTAGAAGTCTACTCTATGTCACCGCATCAAGGCCGAATGTCATGTTTAGTGTTTGCATGTGTGCTAGATATCAAGCCTCACCTAGAGAAAGTCATCTCACGGCGGCAAAGAGAATATTGAGGTACTTGAAGCAAACAAGAGATGTTGGACTATGGTATCCCAAGGGGTCAAAATTTGAATTGATTGGATATTTGGACTCCGACTATGGGGGTTGCAAGATCAATAGGAAGAGCACAAGTGGCACATGTCAATTACTTGGAAGATCACTTGTGTCATGGTCCTCAAAGAAACAAAATAGTGTGGCAATCTCTACCGCCGAAGCCGAATATGTGAGTGCGGGGAGTTGTTGTGCACAATTGCTATGGATGAAATCAACTTTGAAGGATTATGGCCTCAACTTCAAGAATGTGCCGTTGCTATGTGATAATGAGAGTGCAATCAAGATGATACAAAACCCGGTTCAACATGGAAGAACAAAGCATATTGACATAAGACATCATTTCATTAGAGATCATCAACAAAAGGGAGATATTGCCATTGAAAGTGTTGGCACCGATGATCAACTTGCCGATATTCTCACTAAGCCACTTGATGAAAAGAGGTTTTGCAAGCTAAGGAATGAATTGAACATTCTTGATTTCTCAAACATGAGTTGAATGCACCCCACCCACTTATTGACATGCCTCTCCTTCGACATTGCAAGGTAAAGTTGATTGACATGTCATTCATCCTATGCTAAGGACTTGCTAGAGCATGTAGACATAATAAGTGGTATGTATGAGCATTCATGATAAATCAAATGAATTTGATGGATGTATGTTACCACTATGGCTTCTATGTTTGTTTTGATCTAGTGGTGGCATATGACATGTTTGTGAGCTTGTAAACCTAGTGTTGAATCTAGAAGATTTGCTATAAGTGTTTAATTCAACATAGGCAAGATAACCCTTATTTTGAGGAGTGAAGAAGCTTGTCTTTGGTTCAAATTGAATTAAATATCTTTGGCAAGTATTCTAGGTTAAACCAAATTTGATAAATTTTTAACCTTACATGTGGTATCGAATTAATTTCAATCTACTCCATCAAACACTTTTCCTTCTCTCTACAATTTGATCCCCTTTTTGGGTAAGTTGTTGACAAAGGGGGAGAGAAAAAGATGATTCAACTTGATAAAGGGGTAAATAAAATTTGTTGATGCACACAAGTAGGGGGAGCAAGCTCATAAACAAAGTTGTTGCATTTGTTTGTGCATTCTCATATGACTTGCTCATTGCACATGTATTTAAATTCAATATACATGCTTGTGTGGTGCAATGCTAGTATAGAAATTGGATGATGAAATGATCTACTAGCATGCATAGGAATAGTTTACATGTGGTATCTAGACTTGCCTAAAGCTTTACAAGTGGTTAGCTTTACAAGTGGTCCAAGAACCTTTACATATAATGTTGATCTCACGAGGTTCTTGAGTTTTGATGGATGTCTAGTTACTTCATGATGCTAAGGATGGTGTAAAAGGCAACTCCGATTGGTATCACGCTTCAAAGGTCCATTTCTTACACCATAGCATCATTTTGGTAGAATTACTCTCCCAACATTTCTATCCATGCATATGTGCAAAGCTTTCAATCCAAACTCTATGCACATATGTAGGGGGAGCTAATGCTACCAAAACTGAGCTTGTGATAATTGTCCAAACTTTACTTATGAGCAAAATGATTAGACAAGTATGACAAGTTTAAAACTTTTATTATCAAAATCATCTTTGTGAGGGTTGTCATCAATTACCAAAAAGGGGGAGATTGAAAGTCCCTAGTTTGGTTTTGGCTAATTGATGAAACCTAGGACTAACCTTTGTATCTAAGTGGATGATTTAGATAAAGGTGGTCATTGCATATGAGACATGACATTAACTCATATGACCAAGGTGGTGAAGACCAAGATGAGGCTTGGCTCGATGGACCGGTTGTGAATGTGAAGGGCAAGTCGAGGCTTCGAAGCGAAGGACCATGCGATGGTGAAGCTTGAGCAAGACTTAGCACCGACGGACCGATGCAACGGTGAAGAGCAAGTGAAGTCAAGGTCGATGGATCGAGACGGTCATGTGATGATATGAAGTGGATCATATCATTTGGAGAAACAAAATGGGCTCAAGGCAAAGGTATAACCATAGGGCCATTTTGTTTTACACTCAAGACACCATAGAGGGTGTGAGTGGTTTAGGATCGATAGCCGAACTATTAAGAGGGGAAGTCTTATCGGTTATTCGATGCACGGGTGCCACTAGGTGAATTCATGAAGTGCATTGCATGTAGGGCCTAGTGAGCTAATTGGAAAACCTTTGAAAATGATTGAGAAAAAGCTAACACACAAGCACATGGAGATGTACACTTGATGGTGTTGGCACATTTGCAAAGGTGGCGTTGGTCGCGCTGTGGTTTGCGGGTAGAGAGGGGTTTGGGTTCCTCTCTCCCTCCCACCGAGCGTGTGAGCGAGGGTTTTAGGCGATTTTGGGGAAATGAAATGCCTATTTTCCACTACGCCGAAAGTCGGAAAAGAAACGGAGGCGAACGGGGTCACTGAGGTGACCGGACGCTGCACCGGACGCGGTCACGGTGTGACCGGACGCGTCCGGTCAGTACAGCGCGGTATCGGGCGCGTGGGCTAGGGTTTGCAACCGGTGCGTCCGGTCACTCGCGGGACCGGCGCGTCTGGTCAAGTGCCCAGAAGGAACTGCGGTTCGCAAGGACGATCGGACGCGGGGCGCGTCCGGTCACACGCGATCGGACGCGTCCGGTCGTCGAGGGAGCTTACTGGACTCCGACCGGACGCTGGCACTATCGCGTTCAGTCGTTGCGAGGAGCGCGTCCGGTCGTTGTTTCGCGGGCACGGGTGCTGTGCGGATCGGCGCGTCCGGTCGTTGCGAGGAGCGCGTCCGGTCGTTGCTTCGCGCGCGCGGTGCTGTGCGACCGGCGCGTCCGGTCGGTTGAGCAGCGCGTCCGGTCATAGCGTTTGACCGTTGGCGCGCAGTGACCCTTGGAGGATCTAACGATCGCATTTGAAATTTGAGGGACACGTGGACGTCGCAGGGCGACCGGACGCGGTTGAGCGCGTCCGGTCAGTTTCGACCGGCGCGTCCGGTCATCCCGAAAAAATGGTCAGTGGAGTGGCAACGGCTCTATTTGTTTGGGGTGCTTATAAATACTCGTTGGCCGGCCCTTGGGGAGGGCTCTTGGCATTTCTAACACTCTTGTGCATCTTTTGAGCTAGAGCTACTCCTCCCACTCATCTCTCTTGCTTGATTGCAAATCAAAAGTGAGATTGAGTGATCCCAAAGTGCATTGCATAGCTTGAGGGCATCTAGTGGCACTTGTGGGTGGTTTAGCCGGTGGATTTCTTGTTACTCTTGGAGAGTACCGCTCCTAGCCGGCTTGGAGATTGTTGGAGGCGTTGGCAAGAGAAGGTGATTGTTCTTGGCCACCTCCGGTTGTTTGTAAGAGGTTCTTATGCTTTCCTCGGCGGGATGCCAAAAGCAACTCTATTACATTGCGCGTGTCATTGAGTTACCTCACTTGAGAGTGGTGTCTTGCGGTGCCTTGCGGGGCGTGCCTTGAGGGGCAAGTGACTTGAGGGTCGCATCGAGGAACCATCTAAGTGTTGGTCGACACAACCGGTGACGTAGCTTGTCGGTGCACAAGTGAACACCGGGTGAACAAAAATATTGTGTCTCTTGTCTCCCGGTGATTGGTCTCCATATTGTGTTGTTGTCAATATTGATTGATTGTATATCATCTTGGTGATTGGCAACATCTTCACTCCACCGTTGGTATAAGATACACAATCCTATCTCTTGCATTTACTTTTACTAGATTATCTTGTGTAGCTCTAGTAGTAGCCTTTACTAGTAGTTGTTAGCTTGCTCACTAGTGTATAAATAGTGACATAGCTCTTGTGTGAACTAGAGATCATAATCTACTAGACTTGTGGATAGGAGGCTTGCATCACAACCCTTGGCTAAGCAAAACTCGCTTTACGCCGTTTGTTATTCTAACAAGTTTGCTTAGTGGCTTGTGTAGAATTTTTAATAGGCTATTCACCCCTCCCTCTAGCCATCTAGGACCTTACAACAGGATAACAGTACCTTCACTTTCGTTCATCTACAAATGTATATATCTTTATAGATACCATGGTATTCAAAATCATAAACGTTGTATCCAAACACTTCGTGACACTCTAAAACCAAAGCATGTCACAAAATCATAGTTTTTTTCTAAAATTCTAAAAATACTTTGTATCCGATACCTAAACGTGTCAATACTTCTGCATAAATAATCTAAGGATATACTGAAAGGATCAAGATGCTCAAGAGGGGGGGTGAATTGGGCTTCTCTAAAAATTAATTGCAAAAATTAAATCCTACAAGCCAAACTTCACCCCTAATGCCTACTAATGTTCCTTGTGATTCTACCGGTAAAAGTTTTGCACCCTAAGTTCCAATCCTAAACTAGCATGGCAATTCTATGAAAGTAAACAAGCAATGAAAGTAATACATGAAAGTAAATGCTTGAAAGTAAGGGTTAGGAACACGGTGATGTTTTGCTGAGGTATCGGAGAGTTGCCACTCCCCACTAGTCCTCGTTGGAGCACCCGTGCAAGGGTGTAGCTCCCCCTTGATCCGCGCAAGGATCAAGTGCTCTCTACGGGTTGATTCTTCGACACTCTATTGCGGCGAATCACCCAAAACCGCTCACAACATGAGTTGGGTCACCCACAAGCTCGTCGGATGATCACCAAACTCCCAATCACCACTAAACCGTCTAGGTGATGGCGATCACCAAGAGTAACAAGCTAGAACTCTCACTTGACCACAACAAGCCTAATGAGAAGATGGATGCACACTTGCTACACTCTTGTCACTAGTGAGAAATCTCAACCTTTGATTCTCAAATCACTATCCTCACTAGGGCTCTTGCACTCCCTTGCACTCCAAAGGTGTTTCTCAGCTGAACAAATGAGCAAGAGACCTCTAAAAGAGGTGGAGGGGATGTATTTATACACCCCTCAGACAAATCCAACCGTTACCTGCCAAATCAGTAAAACTCGTACTGACCGGACGTGCTGGTCGACAAGACCGGACGCACCGGTCGAGTGTAACGGTCAAAAACCAAAAGTTAGCACTGAGTGACCGGACGCGCTGGTCAGAGATGACCGGACGCGCTGGTCAGGGATGACCGGACGCGTCCGATCATGCAAGAACCTAACTGAACTTTGACCTGACGCTCGACCGCGTCCGATCATAGATGACCGGACACGTCAGGTCAGCTTGGGACCTTACTGGAACGTGACCGGACGCGTCCGATCACTTCACAGTCGCGTCCGATTACACCTTTACCCTCTAAAACACGTGTCAGACTGACCACCGCGTCTGATTCTCTCAAGGACCGCGTCCGGTCAATCAGTTAACGACGCAGTGACTTGTTAGTACTGACCAGACACGTCCGATCATGACAAAGACCGCGTCCGGTCAAGGATAAACTGCTCAAACGACTTCTAAACGCGACACAACTTGAACCAAGTTGCTTCCAACTGAATTTTGAGCTTTTCTAGAGCTACCTAGTGCTAAGTTTGACAAGTGTGCACCACACCTAAACAAAAGACTCACCTAGGTCAAGCTACTCGCTCATACCCCCCTTTATAGTACGGTCAAAGTAAGAAACAAAGATCCTAACGACTATTCCGGATGTAACTCAACACCTTGACATCCGGAACTAACCGTCCTTAATCTTGTCGTTGATCCTTTGAAAACCGAAACGATTTCCATCAAGGGACATGAATACCATAGTGCCCAAAGCAGTTATCAACTCCATGACCTAACTTACCACTGTTTCTGCAAAACACACGTTAGTCATGGTAATAATGCGTTGTCATCAATTGTCGAAACCAACACCGGGGCCTAGATGCTTTTAATCTCCCCCTTTTTGGTGATTGATGACAACACTTAGATTCAGAAGTTATAAGTTGAGGTTTTCGATCATGCTTGGTTCACATAAGCACAAGGCTGTAAGCACAAGGGGTTAGTAATTGCTTATGTGTTCCAAGCCAACTGAGTGTACTCATAAGATAAAACATGAAGAGTTAGTACACATAAAACATAGCTCATATGAAATCGGAGTAAGACACGGAAGCACAACCTTATGAGCTAAACACAAATAAGTGACATGATATGATATAAACTCACAAACTCATAGTCACACAATGCAGGGCGAGAAAATAAACATGATGCATGAAAGTAGCACACAAGAAAACAAAACCCTCTATCAAACACTCCCCCTGAATCTACGCTCTCTCCCCCTTTGGCATCAAACACCAAAAACTAATCTAAGGATTTGACAGAGGAACAGAAGCTGTCGAGTTGGGTGCCGAGGAGCGCGGAGTGATCATGAACTATGAAGTGTCCTCCTCATACTCTGAACTGTCAGGCTGACCCTCTGTAGATAGACGTGGCAGTGAAACGGTCTGGGTCTGTAGAGCAGGTGCAGTAACTGAAGGTGTAGTAGCAACAATAGGAGCAGTCACTGTCGCCTGAGCCTGAAAGACACCAAGAGTAGGAGGATCTGTCGAAGCAACTGAGGATGGCACAGTCTCTGTAGTTGCGGCCCCTGACACTAGAAGAACAGCAGTCTCTGAAGCTAACATCTCTGAAGTGGTCACAAAAGTGGTGTACGAAGGTGTCGGCTGTCCAGTCAGCTCACTGTAGGTGGCACTAAAGTCAGGGAACGAAGTGCCTGAGAGGAGGTAAGGTCTCGGCTGAGCTAGTAGAGTGAACCCTGTCTATATAGGAGTGTAGCTTGGAGACTGAAACGTCTGAGGCACCTGCTGCTGGGGAGAGGTGTACTGAAAACTCGGCTATCCCTGACTCTAAGGTCCACTGGATTGTAGTGCTAGAGTCAGGACAGACGGTGGTGGAGGTACCCCAATAGTAACAAGGTGTCGCAGGAGCTCTAGGTACTGCTACTGGGTGGCTGCCTGCTGCCTCTGCATCTCGAACTGCTATCTCTGGAACTCTAGCTGCTGCCTCTGGAACTCGTCCTGACGAGCCTGAATCTGAGCAAATGCGGCAGCTGTGTCCTGAGCCTGTCTCTACATCTGAATCTCATGTCTCTCCTGGACCTGGGTCAGCCTCTCAAGAATAGCCACCATGGCTGGGTCTGAGCGAGAGGCTGAGCCTGAACCACCGGCCTCATGGTCGTGAGGCCGAGGAGAGCGGTATCGGGGGATGGGCTGGTAATCCTCATCTGTGCTGTCAGTAGCAACATCCTCGACTGGATCAGCTGGCTGAGCATCAAGATCTGCTAACTCGGCCTCAGCAAGACCCTAAACGGTCTTGTCCTGCTCAGCAGCTATCTCTGGTACCTCTGGCCTCTGACACTGTCCTAGGCTAGGTGCCTGCTCTCTGGTAACTGATGCCCACAGCTGTCGAATGTCATACTCTGGAAAAGCTGTAGTTGTATCAGATATCTCTGCTCTAATCTCTGCAGGCAGTTCACACGTAGATCTGATGATAAAACATATCCAATGAGCATACAGAAGCTGCCTGTGACCCTTGAATCCCTCTGCCAAGGTGTCCTCCATCTCACATAGCATTAGATCCCAAAGGTCGAATGGTGTCTGTGAGATGAGGTGATGTACTACCCATAGCTGCATACGGGTCAATCCCTCTCTGTATCCAAGCCTCGAAAGTAGTGTCCTCCTCACAATAGCATCAAGGACTCTGGCTAGCGGTGTTAGGCTGGCAGGTGTACGTCGAGACCCCTCGCCAAAAGGCTCACGGAAGCAGGGTCTGATCATATCGGTAGGGGGCACTATCCCACCATGAGGGCGTCTCGGAGGTACAGTCTGTTCAAAACACAGCTGGTGTATCTTCATCTCTGAAGCTGGGAGTCTGAGGATCTCCCGTACCCTGGTGCTGTATAGTCTGCGGTCACGGCCTCTGAATGCAAAGTGAATGAACTCATGTGCTGGGTCAATCCAAAGTGAAGAATAGAACTCTCTGACCCAGGTCCCGCAGTATGCTCCAGTCCGTCCAAGAAGATCTGATAATCTAGGTAGAAAGGACAGATGCAGACAAAGCTGCTCACCAACCACCTCAACTAAGGCCTCCAGTCGACAGACTCTCTGAGGTCTGAAAACAATCCCGCTATCAACATAGGCTCTGTAGAAGTCCTCGTGCAGAGGTGTGTAGAAACCCTCTAAAGCCCGAGGATCCCGCTGAGGTGGGAACCACTGAGTGACCTCAACGAACCTGAGGGTCTAGACCTATCTAGCTGTAGCTCCCCTGAGGTCAAAGTGCTCAACTGGGGGGGTGACCTCGAGCCCTGGAAGGTGGACGACCTCCACGACGCTGACCCTCTGGCCTGGGAGTCACCTGAGCTCGCGTATGTCCTGAGCAACGACGCTATGGAGAGTGAACTGTCTGCTCCTTAGTCTCCTCTGGGTCCTCGGTAGGCTGCTCTGCAGGTGCATCCATTGTCTCTTCGGTAGCCGACTCTCGCCAATACAAATCCCACTGCTCTTGCCACCTCTCTCTACTGCCTCTGCTGCATCTGCAACTGCCTGAGCTACCTCTGCCTCTGTGAGTGTCCTCTTTCTCTTCTTGGCAGCTATCTTTACTCGCTTGCCACAAGCGACCTCTGTCCTCCTGGGAGGACTCTCGTCCCCGTCACTAGGTGCACCACCAGCATTCTTGCAGCGAACCATACTGACAAACTGCTGTATCTGAGAAAAACTAGACAGTAATAGATGATGAACTGACACTCGTGAGGCTTGGCCTCAATCTGTATCCGCAGGCTTGGCCTCGGATTCACAACTGATCACCTGACACACACATCACCGACAGGACGCACTGAGACGATAGAATAGATGGATTTACTATAAGCAACATATATTATCTAATAGATGAGTAAGATCCTAATGAAAGCAAGCATATTAGATAAGATATGAATGGACCGCGATAGCTACCTCGGATGAGCGAAGTTCCGATGAACGGAAGATGATCTTGACGAGCTAGGGTTACCCGGAAACGACGATTGAAACCCTAGAGTACTGATGAGATCAAGGATTGTATTAGTAATTCACCGGAAAATCAACGGCAAACCCTAATCCAAGGCAAAAATATCACCTTGCGGAGACCGAGATGCTCGCAGAGACGGAACCACGCGAAAGACTTCGGCTAGGATTAGGTCTCCTAGGGTTAGGTCTTCGCGACAGCAAGTGCGAACTCCGTGCGGTGGCACGCGCGGCAGAGAACATGGGCACGAGTCAGTGGGGCTCGGGCGCGGTGGCGCATGGAGCGGCTCCGGTGGCTCCGGTGGCGCAAGGGGCGGCGGCACAAGGCGGCTGCAGTGGTGCACGGGGCGGCTGCGCACGGCTGCTGTGGTGCGCAGGGTGGCTGTGGTGGCGCGTGGGGCGGCGGCGCATGGCTGCGGCTCGGCTACGGCGGCACGGCGATGCTAGGCTGCGGGCAGCTCTGGTGGTGTGTGAGATTCCGGTGAGGTGGCTAGGGTTCGAAGCGACTATGGATCGAGAAGAAAGAGGAAAACACGAGATCCGAACGTACGGTTAAAAAGGGTGAGATCCGTTTTTCGCACGATGACCGGACGCGGTGGTCGCATGACCAGACGCGGTGGAGGCAGCGTCCGGTCATAGTCCAGTAAGCTCCTGGAATGACCGGACATGTCCGATTATGCACGATCGGACGCTGATAGAGTCCGGTCATGAATTGCCCGGAAGACTAAAACGGATGACCGGACGCGGTGGTGGTGGCCGAGACCGGACGCGGTGGTCAGCAACTGAGCGTTCGGTGCAGCATCCGGTTAGAGATCTTAAAGAAAATCTTCAGGAATGACCAGACGTGCTGGTGAACGCCGGGACTGGACGCGGTGGTCAACAACGACGCGTCCGGTGCAGCGTCCGGTCCAGCGTCCGGTCGCTGTTTAACGTCTTTCTTCAATCCGATCTTTGACGCGACTTCTCCCAATCAAGTTCCAATTCAAAGAGACTCAAATAAACACCAATTGGAACCTGATATAAGTGACCTCACTCAAACCCTTAAGTTTTTCAAAGTATTTTGCCTTAGGCTAGTATTATTTTTAAGAAAACACCCGAGGAGCAACGTATGGCCATGCAATAGAGTTTGTGAACCCTTGGGAGCTTCAAATGCTCTCTCTATTCATGGACGAACACAGAGGTTACTCAAAGCAAAACCGAAAAGAAACGACAAAGCAACAACCATGCATATACAATGCAAAGCGAGAAAGAAAGACTAGGTTGCTTGTCAAGTTTGATCCACGGTTAGGCTTCTTCACTCCTCCAAAGGAGGGTTATCGTAACCATGTTAGACAAGTTCTAGATGCATTGCGGGGAATTGAACATGACATATAATACAATGCAATGCAAGGGACAACACAAGCTCATTTTTTAAAGTTACTAGAGTCAAGCACATTTAGTTCACTTCTCAACCTACAAAAGGTAGCCTCATCTAAAGGTTTAGTGAAGATATCCGCTAATTGATTTTCACTTCTTACATCTTCTAGTGATATATCATTTTTAGCAACATGATCTCTTAGAAAGTGGTGGCGGATATCAATGTGCTTGGTGCGTGAGTGTTGTACCGGATTATTAGCAATTTTAACGGCACTTTCATTGTCACATAAAAGCGGCACCTTTTCAAGAACAACTCCATAGTCTAGGAGGGTTTGTTTCATGTATAAGATTTGTGCACAACAAGCCCCCACGGCAATGTATTCTGCCTCGGCGGTGGACAAAGCCACACTATTTTGCTTCTTAGATGACCATGATACTAAGGACCTCCCAAGCAAATGACATCCTCCAGATGTGCTTTTTCTATCAATTTTGCAACTGGCATAATCCGAATTGGAATAGCCAACTAGTTGGAATCTAGCTCCTTTGGGGTACCAAAGACCGATGCTTGGAGTGTACTTAAGATATCTTAAAATTCTTTTTACGGCACTTAGGTGAGGTTCTTTAGGGCACGCTTGAAAGCGAGCACACATGCACACACTAAACATGATATCGGGCCTAGATGTGGTAAGGTACAACAAGCTACCAATCATAGAACGGTAAAGAGTTTGATCAATTGGTTTACCTCCCTCATCTAGGTCGAGATGTCCATTAGATGGCATTGGGGTCTTGATTGGCTTACACTCTTCCATCTTGAATCTTTTGAGAAGATCCTTGGTATACTTTTCTTGAGAGATGAAAATCCCTTCTATCATTTGCTTGACTTGAAAACCAAGGAAGAATGTTAGCTCACCAATCATTGACATCTCGAACTCCTTTGACATCAATTCACCAAATTCTTTGCAATAATCTTCATTTGTTGACCCGAAGATGATATCATCAACATAGACTTGACAAATGAAGATCTCTCCATTAAACTTCTTGGTGAAAAGTGTGGTGTCAACCTTTCCAATAGTGAAGCCCTTCTCAATGAGAAAGTCCCAGAGACGCTCATACCACGCTCTAGGGGCTTGCTTGAGCCCATATAGCGCCTTGGACAACCTATAAATATGATTAGGATATCTAGGGTCTTCAAACCCAGGAGGTTGTTCAACATAGACTAGTTCATTTATGAAACCATTTAAAAATGCACTTTTCATATCTATTTGATATAGTTTCATTTCATGATGTGATGCATATGCAAGAAGGATACAAATGGCTTCAAGTCTTGCAACGGGTGCAAAGGTCTCTCCAAAATCAAGACCTTCAACTTGAGAGAACCCCTTTACAACTAGTCTTGCCTTGTTCCTCACTACTACGCCTTGATCATCTTGCTTGTTGCGGAACACCCACTTAGTTCCAATGACTCTTGCACCTTTTGGATGCTCTTCAAGTGTCCAAACTTGATTGCGGACGAAGTTGTTCAATTCTTCATGCATAGCATTCACCCAATCCGGATCTTGAAGAGCTTCTTCTACATTCTTAGGTTCAAGACAAGAGACAAAAGAGTGATGTTCAATAAAAGAAGTAAGATTTTGAGATCGAGTCATTACACCCTTTGTTGGACTCCCTATGATGAGATCTTGTGAATGTTCTTGAAGTAGAGGTGAGTTTCTTCTATCAATCACTTGAGGAGAGGGATAGGGAGCATCAACATCTTGAGCTTGTGCCTCGGCTTGTTGATAAGAGACATGAGTATCTTCATTTTTAACTCTCTCATTCTTGTCATCATCTTGGGGCACATGTGATGGAGATGGTGGATTGACAATTTGTACATCGTCTTCATCATCTTTAGGCTTGATGTCTCCCACCGGCATGTTCTTCATTGCCTCCCTCAATGGTTCATCACCTACATCATCACAATTCTCAATTGCTCTTTGGGAGCCATTAGATTCATCAAATTTCACATCATATGTTTCTTCAACCAAACCGGTGGCATGGTTAAATACTCTATATGTTTTGGACTTTGATGAGTAACCAACAAGAAAACCAATATCATAACATTTTTGAAACTTCCCTAGGTGTTGACGCTTTTTGTAGATGTAGCATTTGCACCCAAACACCCGGAAGAATGAGACGTCCGGCTTTTTCCCATTTAGCAACTCATAGGGGGTCTTGCCAAGAAACTTTTGTAGGAAGAGACGATTTGAAGCATAGCATGCGGTGTTGATTGCCTCGGCCCATAATTTCTCTGGTGTGTTGTACTCATCTAGCGTTGTTCTTGCAAGGGTGATCAAGGTCTGGTTCTTTCTCTCAACTACACCATTTTGTTGAGGAGTGTAGGTTGATGAAACTTCATGCTTGATTCCAATTTCATCACAATAAGCTTCAATGTTTGCGTTGTTAAACTCTTTGCCAGTGTCACTTCTAATCTTCTTTATCTTGACTTCAAATTCATTTTAAGCTCTCTTTGCAAACTACTTGAAGCAATTTGCCACTTCGGATTTGTCATGAAGGAAAAAAGTCCAAGTGTATCTTGAGTAGTCATCCACAATCACTAGGCAATAGAGATTTCCACCCAAGCTCTTGTAAGTTATGGGACCAAACAAATCCATGTGAAGAAGTTCTAGCACTCTTGATGTTGACATGTAAGCTTTGGTTGTATGAGTGTTTGCAACTTGTTTGCCGGCTTGACATGCACTATAAGGTTTGTCCTTCTCAAACTTTACATCCTTCAAACCTCTCACTAATTCATTCTTCAATAGCTTGTTGAGAGTGTTTATTCCAACATGAGCAAGCCTCCTATGCTAAAGCCATCCAAGTGTAGTTTTGGTGAACAAATATGTCATCAAATTTGCATCTTTGGAGGTGAAATCAACAAGATAAAGATTGTTGTATCTAAAGCCTTTGAAAATCACTTGCTTGTCATCTATCTTTGTAACTACCACTTCATTAGGAGTGAACAAGCATTGGTAGCCAAGGTCACAAAGTTGCCCAACGGATAGTAAGTTAAAACTCAATGAAGCAACATAGAGTACATTTGAGAGAGAGTGATCATTTGATATTGCAATCTTGCCTATACCCTTGACTTTGCTCTTTGAATTATCCCCAAATGTGATCTTCTCTTGACATTCCCCATTCTCTTCAAGTGAGGTAAACATACGAGGATCACCGGTCATATGTTGTGTGTAACCACTATCAATCACCCAATGAGATCCACCGGTCTTATAGTTCACCTACACACAAAAGATCAAGCCTTTTGTTTAGGAACCCAAACTTGAGAGGGACCCTTGACTTTCTCAACTAGTGACTTGGCAACCCATATTTTCTTTGGCCTATTTTTGTTAGGGGGACCCAAGAACATGACTTTCATCTTTCCACTTGAATCTTTTCTAAGCATGTAATGAACATTAAAGGCAAAGGGTCTAGCATGCTTGGGCAAGGGTTGTGGTGGTGGAGTTTTGCACTCATAAGCAAAATGGTCTTCTTGTCCACACTCAACACATCTCTTTGGCTTAGGCTTTGACTTGCTTTGTTGTTGTTGAGCCTTAGCCTTCTTCTTTTGATTTGTCAAGTAACCAATGCCACTTCTATCCATCTTTATGACGGTGTTCATGAGTAGCTCACTTTGCAAATGTTGGCCTCTTGTGAACTTGCTTAGGCCGGTCTTGAGATGCTCTTTTTCTTGCTTGAGCTTTTTGTTTTCTTCAATAAGTGACTCATTTGGTGCTTGCTTTTTAAGAGCCATCAACTTCTTATTCTCATTCTTAAGCATCTCATTTTCACTCTTGAGCTTGACATACTCATCATAGTTGTCGGACTCAACCACACTCTTGCCTTTGCCGCTAGAGCCTTGCTCAAAGTTCTCAACAATCAAATCATCACATGATGTAGCTATATCAATCTTAACAACTTGGTTAGTAGCATCATGTGTCTCAAGAGCAAGCTCATTAGCAACAATAAGACTATCATAGTTGATTTTCAATGTAGTATATTCATCTTTTAGCAAGTTGAGCCTAGTGATAAGTTTACCATGCTTCTTCTCCAGTTTATCATGTTCATCTCTAAGCTTTTTGTTAGAAGTTTTGAGCTCCTTGAGAGTAAAAGACATAGTTTCATTTTGATCTTTGAGCTCATCACTAGTCTTACGTGCATTCTCAAGCTTAGATGAGAGTGATTCATTTTCA
This sequence comes from Saccharum hybrid cultivar R570, assembly GCA_038087645.1. Classification (NCBI taxonomy): domain Eukaryota; kingdom Viridiplantae; phylum Streptophyta; class Magnoliopsida; order Poales; family Poaceae; genus Saccharum; species Saccharum hybrid cultivar. The sequence goes on along the minus strand of JAQSUU010000043.1, from coordinate 7,906,948 downwards.
TTTTAAAGCTCATCATTTTCATTTCTAGTTCTTCTTATGATTTTAGAATATTTGTTCAATAATTTTATAAGTTCATCATAAGAAGGTGCATCATATTCATCATCACTATCACTATCATCATCATCACTATCATTGTTTTGTACCTTTCGTTCACCCTTAGCCATAAGGCATAGATGAGTAGTAGAAGATGATGGTGAAGGTGGCGGTGAAGATGGTGATGAAGATGTCGGTGAAGATGATGATGGCCCAATCACAAATGCAGCGACCTTCTCTTTCTCATCGTCGCTCTCATCGCCGGAGGACTCACATGATGACTCAATGTCGGTGAGCCAATCACCAACAATGTAAGCTTTGCCTCCCTTCTTCTTGTAGAACTCTCTTCTCTTGCCATCTTTCTTTTTGTATGGCTTGTTCTTCTTTTTCTCATCTTCTTCATCACTTGAATTATCTTTCTTGCCCTTGTTCTTGTTTTTGTACTTGTCTTTTGGAGGCTTCGGGCATTGATGAGCTAAGTGGCTAAGTTCATCATAATTGAAGCAATCCATCTCGGATATTGGCTTCCTTTTGCTACTTGTGAAGAATTTCTTCTTCTTGCCATCGAACTTGATGCCACTCTTGTTGAGCTTCTTTAGCATCTTGGTGGTCTTTCTCACCATGAGTGCAAGTGATGCATCATCAATATCACTCTCACTTGAGCTTTCTTGCACCATCATGGCTTGACCCTTCTTCTTTTTCTTTTCATGGCTAGCTTTAAAGGCCAAGTCTTTCTTCTTGGAAGATGATGAGCCCTCTTCCGGAGTGATGTGCATGTACATCTCATGTGCATTGATCTTTCCCAATACTTGAGTCGGTGTTGTGGTGGAGAGATCACTTTGGTGAAGTACGGTGATAATGTGTCCATACTTCTCAACGGGAAGAACACTCAAGATCCTCCTTGCAACATCCGATTGACTCATTTGAGTGAGTCCAAGAGCATTGAGATCTTCTACAAGAATATTCAATCGAGTGTATATTTCATTAGCACTTTCTTTGGGAAGCATCTCAAAAGAATTAATTTTCTTTAAAGCAATGTGATAGCATTCCTCACGCTCACTCTTAGTTCCCTCATGGAGAGCACAAAGGTTTTCCCACAATTCATGAGCGTTTTTGGTATTACGCACACGATTGAAGATATCCTTGCCTAAGCCCCGGTAGAGTGCATTTTTTGCCTTTGCATTCCACCGGTCGTACTTCTCGTCACCACTTGGGTTGGCGGGATCTCTAATAGGGAGAAGCCCTTCGGTTGCGGCTCTAAGGCACTCAACATCTATAGCTTCGAGGTACGCCTCCATATGAATTTTCCAATATGGAAAATCATCTCCCTCAAAAGTGGGAGATGGTCCTTCCCCATTAGACATCTTGCTCTAGCGGTGAAGCCTAAATAAAGAGCAACACAGCTCCAATACCAATTGAAAGGATCAAGATGCCCAAGAGGGGGGTGAATTGGGCTTCTCTAAAATTAATTGCAAGAATTAAATCCTACAAGCCAAACTTCACCCTTAGTGCCTACTAATGTTCCTTGTGATTCTATCGGTAAAAGTTTTGCACCCTAAGTTCCAATCCTAGACTAGCATGGCAATTCTAGGAAAGTAAACAAGCAATGAAAGTAATACACGAAAGTAAACGCTTGAAAGTAAGAGTTAGGAACATGACGATGTTTTGCCGAGGTATCGGAGAGTCGTCACTCCCCACTAGTCCTCGTTGGAGCACCCGCGCAAGGGTGTATCTCCCCCTTGATCCACGCAAGGATCAAGTGCTCTCTATGGGTTGATTCTTCGACACTCCGTCATGGCGAATCACCTAAAACCGCTCACAACATGAGTTGGGTCACCCACAAGCTCGTCGGATGATCACCAAACTCCTAATCACCACCAAACCGTCTAGGTGATGGCGATCACCAAGAGTAACAAGCTAGAACTCTCACTTGACCACAACAAGCCTAAGAGAAGATGAATGCACACTTGCTACACTCTTATTACTAGTGAGGAATCTCAACCTTTGATTCTCAAATCGCTATCCTCACTAGGGCTCTTGCACTCCCTTGCACTCCAAAGGTGTTTCTCAGCTGAACAAATGAGCAAGAGACCTCTAAAAGAGGTGGAGGGGATGTATTTATACACCCCTCAGACAAATTCAACCGCTATCTGCCAAATCAGCAAAACTCGTACTGACCGGACGTGCTGGTCGACATGACCGGACGCGCCGATCGAGTGTAATGGTCGAAAACCAAAAGTCAGCGCTGAGTGACCGGACGCGCCGGTCAGGGATGACCCGACGCGTCCGATCATGCAAGAACCTAACTAAACTTTGACCTGACGCTCGACCGCGTCCGATCATAGATGACCAGACGCGTCAGGTCAGCTTGGGATCTTACTGGAACATGACCGGACGCGTCCGATCACTTCACAGTCGCGTTCGATTACACCTTTACCCTCTGAAACACGTGTCAGACTGACCACCGCGTCCGGTCCTCTCAAGGACCGCGTCCGGTCAATCAGTTAACGACGCAGTGACTTGTTAGTACTGACCGGACGCGTCCGGTCATGACAAAGACTGCGTCCAGTCAAGGGTAAACTGCTCAAACGACTTCTAAACGCGACACAACTTGAACCAAGTTGCTTTCAACTGAACTTTGAGCTTTTCTAGAGCTACCTAGTGCTAAGTTTGATAAGTGTGCACCACACCTAAACAAAAGACTCACCTAGGTCAAGTTACTCGCTCATGCCCCCCTTTATAGTACGGTCAAAGTAAGAAACAAAGATCCTAACGATTATTCTGGATGTAACTCAACACCCTGACATCCGAAACTAACCATCCTTAATCTTGTCGTTGATCCTTTGAAAACCGAAACGATTTCCATCAAGGAACATGAATACCATAGTGCCCAAAGCAGTTATCAACTCCATGACCTAACTTACCACTGTTTCTGCAAAACACACGTTAATCATGGTAATAATGCGTTGTCATCAATTGCCGAAACCAACACCGGGGCCTAGATGCTTTTATATACTCCTAGTAACAAGTGCAATTCTTAGGTTGTCTTATTATGTTTTATAAATATTTTGTAATAAAGTTGAAGCACCTAAATTCCTTGCGTGTAATAAGTGGTTTGACCCTTTCAGGACGGACGGATATCAAGAAATATCCGTTCCATTTTCATCCCTACTTATGATATCAGATATAGTATGACGTCCTCACTAGCTAGTAAAATAATGAGCGTTAGAATGTATGGTGTCATCACCATCTGCACCATCGAAAAACGAAATTACTTCCAAGTTTCTTCAAGAAATGTTATCTATCTATTGGTGCTCTATTTAGACTTATTTAGATCTTATTTATTTTAAACAAATAATGAGCACGACTACAAGCAATAAGAACAACAATAGGCCAGTTCCCAATAACTTATGCATCATAAATAGCTAGATAACATTTTTAGGAAAAAAAAACATTAGTACTAGTTTCATATTTTCTGAGTGAAAATAAATTAGTTATAAAATTTTGAGATCAAAACAGATTTTCATTATTTTAGAACATAGAAAACCATCTATAAAACTAGTCGACCAAATTTGTCTGTTTTGATAATTGAAGAGTGTCCGCTAATCGATTTTGTGTTTAGGATTGAAAATCGGATTGTCGTGAAGCTTGGAGGTTGAAAAAAAAATATTTACCCTAAAGTAAATAGTTTCCTTTTGGTCTAGTCTCCAAAACACAACTTTATTACAAAATATATTTATAAAACATAATAAGAAAACCATCATCCAGAAGAATCGATCCAAATGCCCTTCGTTCAAGTTATCAGGTATCCACCCTGGGCTGTCTCTTCTGGCCGTGAACACAGGAACAAGAGAAATGATGAATGAATTAAGGTAATGTCCAGCCGAGATGTTAGCAAGCGAGAATGCTAGACACAAGCTTCTCATGGCATCAGGCGATTCCTCGTAGAAAAACTCGTTTAACCCAATTAGTGAGAACACCTCACCAGCACCGATCAGAAAGTACTGGGGTCCTTGCCACAAGATGCTCATTGGTGCAGCCACATTCTGACCCACCAAGCCTCTATCTTGTACAGTCTGCAACCGATTGCCCTCCACCAATGCTGCTGACACCATTGAGAGTGTGGATAAAAATAAACCGGTCCCACAGCGTTGCAGAGGGGTAATGCCCTTAGCCATGCCAGTGAATTTTCTGAACACTGGAACAAGGATTTTTTCATAAATCGGAACTAGGGCAAGAACAGTGATGGTATCTACAGATTGGAATGATGCTGCAGGTATTTCCAACTAGCCAACGTGTCTGTCCATGACCATCCCTTGTTCTATAAATGCTGAAGACATCTGTGCCAGAACTGTAGCAAATAAAACCATTGTAGCCCAAATAGGGAGCATCCTGATCAAAATTTTGAACTCCTCTACTTGAGTGACAGTACAGACTCTCCATGCATTAAGCCGGCCAACAGATTCACAACCAACGGATGTCACAATTGCAGCTTTATCAAAAAACCTGAGAAAAGGAACAATATTACCTTACTAATACTAACTGAAGAAAAACAATTGGCCATAACATTAGTGCATTTTAACTTCTCTAAATGCTTAGATTTAGTAAGAATGCCGGGTTCCTATTGAGCAAATCAAAGTGCATGAGAATTTAAAATTGTATTAATCATCAACAGCTAAAGATATCACAGGCAACATTCCTTTGGAGATGATATTAAGAATAAATTTCTATAGCTCTTATAATTTTTAACTTATGTGATTCACTGCGATCTATGGTTGTGCTCAATGAATTTCAACATAATCATAAACCAAACATGTCAGCATTAACATTTAAGGTCATCAAATAAAACAAGATTTCAAATTTTGCATATCCTAGCCATGTGTCAATAAATACCAATTCCTGAAGCAATTTTTAGCCGACCTAAATTAACACTTCAGAACTAGTAAAGTGGATTGCGTGGAACCCCATACAAAAATTAGTCATATAAGAATTAAAGTATCGATTGAAGCAAAGGCGGACCAAGCTCTATCAAATTAAACATAACTCAAATCACTGCTCATACGGCACAAACAAATAAAAGAAATGGCAAATGGTTTATGTACAAATTACAATACATCCATTTTTACTACTCTAGATTCTAGAATTTCATCCAGTGTGCAAGAATATTTTTTTCTGTAGGGTTTCACATGCTATTTATACATGATATAAGAAAGTATTATCTGCAAAATAAACTAATCATCTAAACTTATATGGAAATGCAAAAGTAAATAAATGGATCATACAAGGTTAAGGGAAAAAAACTCAGAACAAAATATTACTCAAATCCAGTTGTATGCACCAACTTCCGGCTTCCTTCAATAGCTGAACCTTGCCCTGGAGTCTCATAAAGAAGTGAACAATCGCTTGGCAAGACCTTATCAAAGTTGCGAGTAGCCGCAACAATAACTTGACACACTCTTGCAAAAGGGCTACCTCCAGGTTTCTGAAATCTGTACACACTAGAGCCCAAGATGAAACTACCCACACCAAAAATGAGAAACAGTGCAGGTATGGCAAAACCCCAGAGCCAACCTTCATGGTCTTGGACCCACACGATAATAGTCCCAGAGATCAGTGCACCAGCATTGATTGCGAAATGGTGCCAATTGAAGAAAGAGCTCTTTTTGGTTCTCTCCTCATCATCAGTATCATCAAATTGATCAGCACCGAAGGATGCAACACAGGGGTTCTGTCCACCATACCCTATAGCAACCATATACAGGCCAAAAAAGAATATGATGTGCTGAGATGAGACTGAATATGTCCAAGCAGGCCAAACATGTGGATCAGTAGAGATCAATGGAAATGTTGCTGACAGGACCAACATCATCATTCCCTAAATAAATCAACAGAATAGGAAAACGATGTCAATCAAAAGGGAAAAAAAGAAAGCATGTTAAGTTCACTCAAGTGTCGAATGGACATGTATATCACAACAGGCAAGTAACGAGAAGTCTACTTTGGGAAGCCAGATTGGTTTTATCATGCATCCATTAAAATACAACTATGTTGTTTCACCAAAATAAGGTTTCAACTCTTCTGCATACTTAGGATCTCTCTGAAGTGGGGTTTTTTCAAAGGAAGAATCTTATTCTATTGCACATGTGCCCAATCATAGCATGGATACTTTTAGCACTTACAATATTGAAGATTGTGAAGAAGATCAGAGCCGTCCAGTACTTCCCCAGATATGAATCAGCTATAAACGCTCCGATCAGAGGTACAAGGAAACTAGTGCCTTGCCAAGTCGAAACATTTCTTGCAGCAGCCACATTTGTTTCATGTAGCACTTTTGTGAGATAACTCACTAGGTTTTTTGAAATTGAAGAAATAGCCAGGTACGAGCAGAATGAACAAACTGCAACAGTGCATTTCGTTTCATGTTGGATCTTGTATTGAATAATGAGCACATGCATAAAAAACTATTTTTAAATTCAATGAAATTTCACCATTTCATGTCCTACTTGTCTTCCAAAGCAAAGGATGATTGAACAATGGAACTTTTTTCACACTTACATATGGTTAAGGAGCAAGCTTTCCATTTTCCTGTATGTTTTTTGGAAGCAGGATGTCCACGGAAGCAAACAGATCCATCACCTGTGCATTCTACAGAACCCTGCATTCAGAAATTGAACCCAAAATGGTAGTCTTACCCATCTAATTTTGAGAAGAATGTTCTCACAGCTAAAAGCAATGTAATGAACATTATTTTAATTTTTAAAGGACCCAGGACCACGAACTAAGGTAAGAGAAGTCAAATTAATCATGTATAAAGAAGAAAACACAGAACTACCATTTTGTATGGTTATGCTGAAAATATATTGCTACAGTGATTAGTTGAGAAAAACAAAAGAGGGAACACCCAAGGATCAGTTTTTAAAAATAATGATCAACAACAAGAATCAAAAGAGTTAGCACATGTCTATTTCTTCCCCCTTCCAGATTTTCTTCAGAATCCTCTTTACTTGTGGTCCTCAGTTGTGACTCAAAAGAATTAAGCCAAGCAAATATTTCAATAAAGATTGGTATTAAAATAATCAGCTCCTTCTTGAAACATGCAATGACTTAGTGTTGAACAATACCAAAAGGCCAGTTACCAGAAAACAATGCTATATCCATTTGATGCAATTAGAATACAACCACACTGAAAGGACAATGGGATGCACAATAGTTTTACATGTAGCTAAGTAATTTATAATTACTTAAGTAGTATTTATAGTAAACAAGAATGAACTCCAGAAATGTTCTTACAGTCTTGGATGTGGTATATAAAAGTGATCATACTTCAAAATTTGAACAACCAAAATTATAAAGCTGTTCACGTATACAGAACTACAGAGAACAAGGAAGTACTGTTCCAACCCTGCAGCTAAAAAAGCTACGTAGCTGATCATATCAACAGTCCAGATTTACAGACACTACAGTAAGTAATGGACGTGCTTGTGTAAAATAATTAGAATCAATACATGTGCACAAATGAATGCACATCTGAGAACAAGCATTACACCGAAAGCATGCTCCAGCTGCACCTAAGCCACAAGGAGAAAAAACACGACCTGGAGAACACTCAAGCCCAACCCCGATAGCAATTTCAAGCTGGGCCTAGGCAGCGTCAGAATGAGAAAAGAGCCAGGCCAGGACAGTATTCTGTTGTTTAATTATTTTTCAGAGTAAGAAAATGCAGGCCAAACGGTCCTCTGAAACAAATCAGGACTTTTCTCTGGCCTAGCAGGCTGGCATGGAGGATACTAAGCTCTTTTGTAAGCACCTGGGGACCAAACACATGATGAGAGGGAGGATGTTTTCAAAAAAAAATGATGAGAGGGAGGACGGAGGGACTGAGGGGGTGAGGCCGTGAGGGAGAGAGAGAGAGAACCTCTTGGACGGAGTTGTCTTCTTCTAGCAGAGGACTTCTGTAAAGCTGGCCTGTGGAGTCCATGGCTCCCTTTCCTACAATCAGACTGCAGAAATGAGGTTTGTATCCTGAGAAAGGTGGAGAACAAAGACAACATGAACATAAAAGGACGCATAGTGCACCTCTAGTTCAGACGTCTTAATCGTGCAGAATTATTTACTAAAGAAAAGATCCTACAATATTTTTGTAAAACACGCACGAGAACCATGAATCATTATATTAAGAAGAAGAATGCAATTAGACCAAGATGCCTCATTATATTAAGCAGCTGTGTGGTGAGCACAAAGCGAATTATTTAGTAAAGAAAAGATCCTACACTGATTCTTCTTCCAAAAGCACCCAAACTAAGGGGACAGGAAAAGAAGCTGCAATCATATGTGAGTTGCCTAAAGATGCTTGTTACAGTTTTAAAATGCTCTTAAGACGCTAAGTACAAATCATCTGCGACTTTATATTTTGGTACTTAGAACATGTAACTGATTGACGAACTTTGAGATCATTATGGACTGACCTCGCAGAATCAAAGCCCTATGTTCTTATAATTTGACAGAAACATGAAAGGTGACTACCTTCAATCAGGGAAATAAATACAATGACTACAGCTCATGCTACGTTTTAGCCCAAAAATACTAGTATCGATGAACATAAACAAAAAGAGAAGCAATCTAATATCTATTCTGCAGCAGCAATCTAATTCACTATCATATCATCCCTCCACTGCTCCACATATATATCTACCCGAACAAGAAAAGGATCAAGTAAAATTTCTCACCTGGATAAAATCACCTAGAACTTCTCTGTGGGTGGATCGCCGAGGGGAAATCCCAGCACAGCCTTCGGTGAATCGCGGTGGCACCCCCGTTCGTCGTCGCTCGAATGGTTCCCCGCCATTTATCTCCCACACCCCGTAAGCGAGCTATGGTGCCTCCATGTCCCTTGCCCCCACCTCGCGAGCTTCAAGCGTCGTGATACGCTGGCTTCCCGGACCGATCGAGGCCCGCCTCGCAGAGGCCGTCGTATTGCCTCTGTACTGTAGTACCCCATCTCGTGGACATAACCACCAATCCCCAACAGCGACGCTTGTATGCCACGGGATTGGATTGGATGTCCGCGCCTCCGTCTCCGTGGCAGGCTGCCCCCGCGGGTAGGGACTGGGGTGGTTCGCGTGGCATTTTCCTCCACCGCCACCGCTAAACAGCGAAGGGCGAAGGCACAACGCAGAGAGAAAAACATGAAGAAGGTGAAGTGCGGCATATCAGAGTAGAGGGGGAGGGCGGCTGCAGCGAGCACGAGCTCCCGCTGTTGTTCGGGCTGGTTCTTAATTCTACTGGTCACAGGCCCACGGCCCACCCACTTATACGGCCATACCCACGTTCGCCGCAGCTAAGGCGCAATCTTTCGTTCCTGCCACCGACCTTTTTAACCGGGCTAAAACCATTCGTAGTTTTGTTTTGGGGGAAAAAAAAAAGTCTGTTATACCTACCCTCTCGTAGTTTGATTTTTTCTCCTTGCAAAACATCTTAGAACTATTAAAACAGCTCAAATTATCTATCTACTCTAGTTTAGAATTCTTAATTACCGTGCGATCGTATATTTGCCAGATTCATGTTTAGACATATACGGGCATTAGTTAGATATTGAACAAATTCTTAATTAATGTGCGATAGTTGGTTGTGGTGGTTAGAGTTTATTATTCTACACTAGCAGAATTACCCGTGCGTTGCAACGGGAGAAAAAAAAAAGATATCAACGTTAATAGAAGGCAAGGACGGAAGCGTTACATATCTATTTATCTTTTATATTATATCATTCCATAAAATTTAAAATCTATAATTTATTTTATAGTGACCATGACATCCGTAATATAAATTAATATCGACGGACCTGGGGCCGGACGTCCGGACGCTAGCCTTACTCATAAATTTATTTTATTCCTAATCGAAGCTACATCAACAATTTAGTGGAGTGTCCATCAACAATCTAGGATCAAGTAAATTTTATTGTTTTATTTTTATTTATAAAAATGTTTAGGTATGAAGGGTCGAGATGGCAGACTAGAGCGGGGTGAATAGTCCGTTCTCAAATTAATCATGTCGGTTAACTGAAACAAATGCGGAATTAAAACTATCGGTCTAGCCAAAACTACACCACCTCTATCTATAACTCTAGCACCTTACAAAAGATCCTAATCAAGCAACTAAGGTGCCAAGCTTAGCAAGAGCTCACCTTATCAATTCTAGAGTAAGATCACACAAACCTATGCACTAGTACTTTTTACACCGGGAGAGCTACTACACAATTCTAGTAAGCAAAAGCACAAAGCCACTAAGCTCACTAGCAATGCTCAATAACAAGGCAATCAATGCCAAATTAGAGAGTGTGTTTATATTTGTTAACGCACACAGAAAAGGATCCGCAAGCGCACGGATATCGGTGAGCATTTCTCCCGGGAGATATTTCCATAATATCGTATTTGTTTATCCGCAAGGAGAAAGCGTGCGATGACTAACATAAATCTATACTTAACCCCTGAGCCGCACTACAAGTAGCGAAGATATAAGCGATTAAAGAAGATTATGAAGATAGTCTGGTTCCAACCTATGGTAAGCTATGAAACTATTGGTCTATGAGAACATATCGATGGAAAAGAGACACCACATAGGATGCTTAACCAGGACTTAATCCTACCAATCCTTCTAACGGGATGTGGGATATAAAGGAAACAACGGGATTGTCACGTCCCGTGCTACTACCATGGATCCGGCCAGATAGGGAATATCTACGAGTATCTCTAGCTTAAGCACCACGCTTACGCTACAGACGATTACCCTACCCTCTACCACGGAAGAGAATAAAGTAAACTCATAAACCATAGAACAATAATAATAACGTACTTACTTAGTATTAGAAGTTGAATTACCGAAGAATCCTAGAACCAAGCATCGGGTTAGGAGACTTGATCCCACAGGTACAAGCCGGAGAGGAGACACCGACATACCGGGCTTTCTCCAACTCATCCCTCCACTCTAACTCTCTCAATCTAGAAGAAGAACTTTAATCTCACATGTAGACTACAAAGCTAATCTCTCTTATATGTGCCCTAAGAGAGAAGATCCATTCAAGGAACCCCTCTCAGCTGATCCTAACTAGAAATAATGAATTAGGATTTCAAGGGATTACTCCTCTAGGGTCCAGGGGCCTTGCTTATATAGCCCTCTAGAAAGCATCACAGCCCTCGGATCAAACTGACCTTGATCTACGATTATTATTCATCCTCAAAGGCGGTGGAGACAGGATCCGTGAGGTGGAGCCTGATTGGCTCTGCAGGTGGGGCAGGCACCCAGGCTAGGGGGCGGGCGCCCCACTTTTGGGCCCATTTCGCCTCCCGTTTGTTTCTAGAGTCTTCTCGTATCTTTCAGATTATAGAAAAGTTATTTGTGGCCCTATTGTCTCTATGTAAACCTGACATGTGGGCCATCCTTGGTTCTTTTCAGCTGACACCCTACAGAAATAGACATTCAACAAAACTCATGGAATTATGTCAGTAAACCCCCTATATCTAAGTGGTAATTATTGTTTAGTCCTTTATCATGCTATGTTGACGATTAAAATTGACACTTACCTACCGTCAACAACTCCCCTAAGCTTACCCTTTGCTCGTCCCTGAGCAAAGATAAACTCAGTGATGGATCAGGAGTTGCTACAATGCTTTCACGCCTCAAAAGTACACATGCGTTCAAACAAGAACTCTCCTCCGGATTAGAGTGAACTATTCTAACTTCAAACTTACCCATATTACCTTTTACCACGGGGCTTGTAGTCGTCACTTGGATCTTGAGCAGTTGAAAGACAAAATGATCAAGTCAAGCGCTATGTCTCAAGCTCTTTGATCAACCATTATTCCGGAGTTTTGCAGGGTTTTCAAATAAAACTCAGAGATTCCTGTGTATGACCCTTTCACGTCTCTCCTTTATGGTATTTCTGGATCCTTACCAAGGCATTTATGGTGTATGCCTTCTCTTTTCTCTCAAAATATGTGGTATTTTTGGCATAAGGCATAGTAACATTATACCTTCTCTCTCACCCTACTTCTAATAGGTCTATCTGGAGCTCATAGGTGGGAGACGAGGAATCCATACTTGCAAACATTTATTGCATAGTTAGACATATGGATCCAGAGGGACAAGTCCGGTCATACAGTCAAATCAAGATGTGCATATGTATGATCCTAAATATGGGCTGAGTAGATATGTATATAATGGTAATGATGGTGGACGTAAGTGGAAATTAAGGGGTAGAGGAAAAATGGTGAATATCTATTTCTACTTTTGCTCCTTAAAATAAATTTATACCTCTCTTAAACTTTGAAGAACTTGCTGAGAACTTGGGTTGCTGAAAAATCTCTCATAATTAGGACCCTTGTCCTTTTATTCTCTCTTTATTTTTCTTTCTCACTCTCTTTTCTCTCTCTTTTTTTCTCTTTCTTTTTTTAAAGGAACTGAATACGATGAAATAATCCCCCTAGTATCTTTTTGAAAACATAGATAATAGGTAACAATAGAAATGTTGGAACTTATAACAAAAGGGGCTAACAATGGATGAAGAGTTCTGTTCACTCCCAGTATAGGAGTAGAATAACTTGTTGGGTTGTGTCTAATGGAAAATATTTAAATGCATATCTTCAGGATAGAAGCAGCATAAGTAGGTGGAGTGCACGTGAATCTTGATTTTAACTGTATGACTAATCCCCAAGGGTCAACACAGACTAACCACACTCAATGCTTACAAACAACTAAGCTAACAAGTGAAAGTCTTTTCTAATCTAGTAAGCATGTATATATGGCTGTGGTAGGAATTAAACTCTCGTCATACAGGAACTCATCATGCAGGATTTTTAATTTTCAAAGATAAATTCTCTAAAACTCTAGTATCTCTAGGAGCATGATAAACAGCAGCTCAAAACATTCTCATATCATATCTGCCAACTACCTAGACTTAAATCAAGCATTCGCTACCCATGAGTTTTAGGTTCAGAGCAAATCTTAGATCAAAACAGTTGTGTCTAAAACTCAGGAGAGTTCAAGGTTGAAAACTAGGTACTTGAAAGGAATTACGACAGAGCAACTATTCATCATTTCCATGTAGGAGATTATTCGATATTCTTCTTTTATTAACAACTTCTTTAAGAACAGAGACAAGCAAACTAGACACATTTTTTTATTTTGTTTCTATTATTTTAGAACATTATTATTACTAAATAAGAAAACTCATAAAGAATAAGGTAAAATTAAGAGAAGAAAATACTTAGCTGGATACATGAGGGTGCTTTCCCCCAAGCTGGATGTTGACGTAGTCGTTCAATCTTATGAAGTAGCAGACTGGCAGCGGGGATGTTCTTCCTCCTCTAGTGGAGCATTAATTGATGTTGATGATTGTTGAGACAGTGCTCCACCAGTGGATAGAACATCCACTTGCTTGTTGGCTCTTCTTGGTCCTTCAAATCCTGTGGAACTCAAATAGACAACAAAACTTGTGGAATAGATTAAGCGTTAGTGGTTGGCCACTCAAGCCTTAATTGTCTAGAGTTTTTAAGATTGTTTTTTATTCTTTTGAGCAGAATTTCAACAGGATTTCTCTCAAATACTTTTTATATTTTTATAATGTAGAGAAAGTCTAACAAGATGAATGAATATTTATTTTTATTTTATGCCACCATAGTGAATATTCCTATGGGTCCATGCCATAAAATTATTCACATGGGACTTATAATTTATGATGCAGCAAAGCAAATATATATTTATTTTATTTTCTAATGCAATGCTAATGCAAAAAAGTAAACATGCTAAAAGGAGAATGATTATACAACTGATGGAAAGTAACTATGTGAGAAGGAAAACTGATGCAATGCTGAAAAAGGATAAATATGGATAACTATCAATTTTACCTTTCGGCAAGGGTTCAGTGTTTTTAGGTCCTCTGAACAGGACCTCTTACCATGTTCATTCTGTAGGTGCACCATCTGGTCCCATAGTAGAGACCTTGTAAGTGCATCTAGCCCTTTAGTGGGTTTTGATGAATTGAATGACAACACCATTAAAGATCTGACAAAGTTTGCAGTGTTGAATAGGAAATTGAGTTTATTGCATAACTTGTGAATTGTGAAATGAGAAGTATATATAGGTTCAATAAGAAGGCAAACCATATGATATTTCACATGTCAAGCTTGATTGATCTCAACATTCATATCAAGAAGATATTCAAGCAATAAGGATCACAATATTGAAGAAATGGTTTTTCAGTGGATGCTTAATATGATGTGACTTGAGTATGGCTCGATAGGGTGAAGATAGCAAGGAAAGGGCTTCAAGGGACTAAGCGAATGTGAAGGGCAAGCAATGGCTTGTAGACCGAGGTACCATAGCTAAGGTGAAGAAGAGAGTACTTGCATTGAGTCGAGGTACTAATTGAGCCATGAGGAGTCATATTGTATTGAGGATCAAATCATTAGTGGAAGTGACTTGAAGCCATGGATTGAACTCACATGTGTTGAAATGGTTCAAGTCACATGCTCAAGCTGTACTTGCTCAAAGAGAGAAGATGAAGTTGATTGCATCCCCTTATGAAGTGATATTGAGAAGAAGTGACATATGAAGACATTGAAGACTCAAGTGGTTAAAATGGTAATATTCTTTTGATCTTGAGTTTAGGCTATGCCGCACTATAAAGGGGGATGCCAATCTAGTTGGTTTGAGGAAGATAGAGTGCTCAAGTATTAAAACTAAATTATAAGAGAGACACCCTAGCACCTCACGAGCACATAAAATAGTTTTAGTGACTTTTGGTGTCGGAAGTCCCGACGTATGTCGGGAGTCCCGACGGTCGGAAGTGCTGACTTGCGCCGGGAGTCCTGATGTCCAGTCACTTAGCCTGTGCGGTGACTGAGGACGTTGGAAGTCCCGACGTATGTTGGAACTCCCGACGGTCAGGAGTCCTGACCCTCGCCAGGAGTCCCGATGCTAGGCCCATCGGCTCGCTCTGCTGACTGCTGCGTCGGAAGTCCCGACGTACGTCGGAAGTCCCGACAGTCAGCAGTCCCGACGTAAGTCGGAAGTCCCGACATTGACCTTTGCGCAGTGTTTTTAACCTTGCATGAACAGTGTTTTCTCTAAAGGCCAGCAGTCCTGAGATCTACGTCAGTAGTCCCGACGTAGATCTGAACGGTTAGATTTCTACTATGTATATAAATAGCTCTCCCCTCATTTTTAACCGTTGCCCACTCACTCTCTCACGCCCCAAACTTCAGAGAAGTGCCTCCTAGCACCCAAGAGTCTCTCTCTTCTCTCCTCTTTGCTCCTAGCTTCAAATCTTGTAAGAGTTTGAGTTGAGAGAAGGGTCCTATGGGTAACACTCCTAAGCTCAACTCAACAATTGATTCAAATATGCTTAGGAGGCCCAAAAATGGCACTTGTGCTAGAAAGGTGATTGGTTCACCACGTGCTAGCACAAAGGCCATTTGGGTGCCTAAGTCTCTTGTGACTAACCTTAGTGGACCCAACATGGTTTGGGTACCAAGTTGTGCTTGATAAAGTATTGTAGGTACTTAAAGGTGATATGAAGCTTTGGGGTGCTTGAGCAAGATGATTGAAAATATTTACTCAAGCTATCAATCAATTCATATTGTCTTTTCTAATATGGTTGACCCAAAGACAAATCAATGGATATATTTCTAACTTCATAATCACCTCGGTAACTAGTACCTAACCCTTGCTAGATAGCCACTTAACTTGTGTAGTCTCTAGTAGTTCACAAATATGTGTGTTTGTGAATTATTAGGAGTGGCTAGATGCTTGTGCTTCATCACTTGTTGTTACATATGATGCTTTTAATGGCTCTCTGGTAGAGCAATATCTTTAGATGTGTTGCAGGTACTCATATTATAAAATATAGCAAGAGAAAAGTACAAGACATGGATCAATATAAAGAAGAGCATAAGGAGCTGGGTTGAGCCTGTCTAAGTTGGCCAGGTCGGGTTGCAAAGCTGGCCAGGCCGGGATGGCAGCTAGGCCGGGCACCTGGGCCGGCCAGGCTAGGTTTCACAACCTAGGAAGAAAAGTCTACTTATATGGAATTCTTCCCCAGCAAATTATTTAATTTGCCTATGCATGATCCATGTAATAAAATGGTTGTGAGTATTGCTCTCTCTAGTTAAACTCTTGTTCAATACTCTCTTTATGTGAGTTAGTTATAAAGTGAGCATCCCTAGTTAAAAAATTGGCTATGTGCATTGCTAAGTAATTCCAATACTTGATGCACTCATTTAGGGGGAGCTCACTATATATCTAATCTCGTTGTTACTAATCTTTTCATTGAGCTTAAGTGTAGATTCAAATGAAAAGATTTCCGTTTCAAGTATGACTTGTACCATTGAACATTAAAATACTACTTGAGACCTATTCCAAGTTGTGCACTCATGTTGTCTTATAAATCAAAGGATCTTGTGAATAGCTTTGTGAGTATTTCTATGGCATAAGTTCAATTTGATTATTGCATTGTTGCCATGACCTAGACATAGAGTGAAATCCCATGTTTTTATAAAAGAATTAAGTGCTATATGAGTTATTCAAATACTTAGAGCACTTATCAAGGGGGAGCTTACTCTATGGCTAGTGTTGTGAGACTAACCATTTCTCTAAGTGATTTATGTAGTCTCACTAAATGAGAATGTGTTTCTCAAATGAAGTGTGTGTTGTGTGCTCTTGTATGCACAAATTAAGGGAGAGTTTAGACTATATCTTGTGGGACTAATGATTTCTTTTAAGTTTATTTTGAGTAGTCTCACACATTGGAGATAAGGACGATGGATGGTTCCTTTGGACTCTCTAGGTGCTTCACAATTATTCTAGGAAGTCTTGGTCTTTATAAACCAAGTGTTCCCGGTTTAGTATTGAATGCCCCAATCCTTTAGTGGAACTGAATTTGAATGAGTTGGAGAAAATAATTGAAGAGTGGACTTTCATTGCTATTTCTCCTCTCTATAACTCATCAAGTGCACATGGATCCATCTCATTGGTCATCCAAGACCATGTTAACAAAGGAATGGTAACTCCTAGTTATCAAATTTGCAAATTTCATGAATTTTACCTCTTGCTCTCTATGTGAGTTGCCTTAGGTAAAGAAAGAACTAGGAACCTAATATGGATCTTGTATGATCATAAGAGTTTTCAATTTCACCACATTTCATCAAGTGAGAATTATGGTCATCCAAATCACTGAAGTCTCACTTATGATTGTCATGACAATCAAAATTTATGTGGTGATCTATCTACCTTGGTGGTGGTATGTTTTCTTTGGTATAATTTCAATTATTGTAAGATTGTTATACCTTGACCAAGATATAGGATGAACTCCTCTAGATTCTTAAACCGATTCAAGTGCATTTCACAAGTAAGTCAAGTACTTGATGCACATATTAAGGGAGAGCCCATTCTATGTCTTGTGTCTTTTGAGACTAACCTTTTCTTCTAGTAAATTTGTATAGTCTCTTGGTGAGAATGAGTTTCTCATGGGTATGCTACATTAACTCAATCCAAATTGGTGACATTATGAGATACAAGAATCCATTTCAATTGGCATCAACTTGTGAAGGCTCTTTCAATTGATGTCAAAATTGTGAAGATCATATTTCAATTGGTATTGATGGATAATCTCTAAATTTGGTGTATCAAGAAATATGTCTTCAATTGGTATCTCAAAATGACAACAAGAGCTAGCAATGGACTTTAAATTGAAATCAAGCACAAGTTTGTGATATCTCCTATGATCAAGAGAGATGGGCACAAATAAAATCTTTTGCATCGTGTCAAGCCCATAAAAGCACTAAATTTAAAAATTCATGATCACGATGGAGATTATGAGGCTTAGAACAAAGGTACATCGCTCTATGAACTCTTGTATTACCTTTGTGCATCTAGGCCCTTACATGCTAGTGTGTGCATGTGTGATAGAATTCAAGCTAATCTAAAAGAGTGTCATTTGATGACCATTAAGAGAATTTTGAAATGTTGCACACCTTGTTTGATCAACTAGCATCTAGGCAAAAGACTTGAAAAAAAAAGTTCATAATGTGCTTCAAAATGCTTTATCAAAAGAGAACTTGCTTTTTATGGTCATTGCTTGTTTTGGTTATCTTTTGTTGACCATATTTTGTCAAGTTTGTTGTATCCCTCTTCGTTCTTTTCTCTCTTTTTGGTGCTTGTTGCCAAAGGGGGATAATGAGAAGGGAGAAGAGAAGGGGGTACAATTTTTTTTAGTCACCTTGGATGCTTGTGTGCACACTTGTCATATGCATCACGGTTATCATGTTGACACCTTGCACCCCCACGGATGCAAAGATATAGGAGGGTTCCCACACTTCATCTTAAATATGTGCATTGGGCATTCGAGGCCAAAATCTAAATTTATTTCAATGCACACATTTAGGGGGAGCTCACTATATCATAGGATTCAAAATCTTATTATTTATCAATCTCTTGTAAGCTTTAATTGTGTTGTCATCAATCACCAAAAAGGGGGAGATTATAAGTGCATCTAGCCCTTTAGTGGATTTTGGTGAATTGAATGACAACACCATTAAAGATCTGACAAAGTTTGCAGTGTTGAATAGGAAATTGAGTTTATTGCATAACTTGTGGATTGTGAAATGAGAAGTATATATAGGTTCAATAAGAAGGCAAACCATATGATATTTCACATATCAAGCTTGATTGATCTCAACATTCATATCAAGAAGATATTCAAGCAATAAGGATCACAATATTGAAGAAATGGTTTTTCAGTGGATGCTTAATATGATGTGACTTGAGTATGGCTCGATAGGGTGAAGATAGCAAGGAAAGGGCTTCGAGGGACTAAGCGAAGGTGAAGGGCAAGCAATGGCTTGTAGACCGAGGTACCATAGCTAAGGTGAAGAAGAGAGTACTTGCATTGAGTCGAGGTACTAATTGAGCCATGAAGAGTCATATTGTATTGAGGATCAAATCATTAGGGGAAGTGACTTGAAGCCATGGATTGAACTCACATGTGTTGAAATGGTTCAAGTCACATGCTCAAGCTGTACTTGCTCAAAGAGAGAAGATGAAGTTGATTGCATCCCCTTATGAAGTGATATTGAGAAGAAGTGACATACGAAGACATTGAAGACTCAAGTGGTTAAAATGGTAATATTCTTTTGATCTTGAGTTTAGGCTATGCCGCACTATAAAGGGGGATGCCAATCTAGTTGGTTTGAGGAAGATAGAGTGCTCAAGTATTAAAACTAAATTATAAGAGAGACACTCTAGCACCTCACGAGCACATAGAATAGTTTTAGTGACTTTTGGTGTCGAAAGTCCCGACGTATGTCGGGAGTCCCGACGGTCGAAAGTGCTGACTTGCGCCGGGAGTCCTGACGTCCAGTCACTTAGCCTGTGCGATGACTGAGGACGTCGGAAGTCCCGACGTATGTCGGAACTCTTGATGGTCAGGAGTCCCGACCCTCGCCAGGAGTCTCGACGCTAGGCCCATCGGCTCGCTCTGCTGACTGCTGCGTCAGAAGTCCCGACGTACGTCGGAAGTCCCGACAGTCAGCAGTCCCGACGTAAGTCGGAAGTCCCGACGTTGACCTTTGCGTAGTGTTTTTAACCTTGCATGAACAGTGTTTTGTCTAAAGGCCAGCAGTCCCGAGATCTACGTCAGCAGTCCCGACGTAGATCTGAACGGTTAGATTTCTACTATGTATATAAATAGCTCTCCCCTCATTTCTAACCGTTGCCCACTCACTCTCTCACGCCCCAAACTTCAGAGAAGTGCCTCCTAGCACCCAAGAGCCTCTCTCTTCTCTCCTCTTTGCTCCTAGCTTCAAATCTTGTAAGAGTTTGAGTTGAGAGAAGGGATTTGGTGAGAGAAACATCAAAGAAAGCTTGAGCACTTGATTTCTTTGTCAAGCCGGTTGGATTTGCATTTGTTACTCTTGGGTTCTTGGAACCCTAGCTGGTTAGGCGTCGCCCGTGGAGCTTCCAACTCGTGTGGTAGCCCCGGGAGGTTTGTAATCACCCCAATCATCTAGTGAAATCACCCCTCATCTCAAGAGATTGCTCTCTTAACTTAAGAACGAGGATAGGATTGAAAGAGACCCGAAAAGCCTGTGTGGCTTTCCTCAACAACGTGGACATAGGCAAGCCTTAGTGGCGAGCTGAACCACGGGATAAATCGGTGTCTCACTTGTGTTCTTGTGTTTCGCATTGCTATACTTGGATTTGTGGTGATTCTAGGGTTTGGTCCCGATCTATGTTTGGAGGCATCTTGGCATCAAGGAAGTGAGCTAACATCTTCACCTTACCACTAGGAAGTGGGGTTGTAAGTTATTGGCTTCACAAAGTTCATTTGAGCACTTGTAGTTCGTTCCCCGTAGGCGTCGGGACTGCTGACAGTTTGCGTCGGAACTGCTGATGACGTCGGGAGTTCCGACCTGAACTGTCGGGACTTCCAATAGTTGCTGACAAGTGACTTCGAGTTTTGTGTAGAAATTTTTTAGACACGCCTATTCACCCCCCCCCCTCTAGGCGACATCAAGGTCCTTACAGACCTTGATAGCTTGCACCTCTTGAGATGGTGTCACCCATGTTCCTTGCTCTTCCAGCAGTTTGAAGTGAAGTACTAGTTGTGGAAATTGGTAGCATCTTGCTCATTGTACATGTTCGTAGGTCTAGGATCTTCACTTGTAGGATTCTTAGGGAGTTGACAAGCTCCTCTACTATTGTGTTCAAAGTGGGTCCTGCTCATAGAGACAAGGCAGAGATCAAGTGCATGGGCTCTGTTGGTGGAAAAACACCAACAAAACCAAAAGTTTATTCTTCTCTAACCTTAGACATATTGAGCAAGATAAAGTTGATGTTTATGTGTTTTGCTTGAACTTGACATGGGTGATAGGATCAAACAATGAGCATGAATGTAGCATTAAATCAATTGGGTAGATCAAATTTCTTAACCTTATGGAAGGATAGTCTATCTATGCATATTGTGTAATGATTTCATAATTATAACTATCAACTTCCAAAGAAAAGACGTGCAATCATTTCAGATCATTGAGTTAAGATTATAAGATCAAGAAAGTGGTGACAGGAACAAAGATTAGAGAACTAAACATGTTGAGTTAATTAGGTTGGGTCAAATGAGGTTGTAACTCAAACATGGTTGGTTCTTATTTATGTGTATACCAGCATCAAGGAAAGGATTTTAATGTGATGATCACTAATCTTAGGATGTTACATTTAATGTTGGAGCGTGCTGGCACTATAACACCTTGTGGAAGCTTTCCTTCATTGGTCGTTCTTGTTCTTTTGTTCATGCGCCAATGTCTTCTCTATTGCACTCCTTCTTTCTTACATTTAGTAATATCATGTTTCGTTCTCTCTTTAATTTATGCTTGGACCGTTAGCTTTTCTTATTGTTTTATTCATGCGAATCATTAGTGGACACACATACCCGAAGGAGTATACAAGTAATGATAGGGGCATTGTTGTCACAAAGCTAAGGGTCAGTTTCTATGTTATAGAAGAATTTATTTGAACATACTAGCACAGAAACATTCACTATTACTTCTTTTCTAGAGGATTGATTTTATCTTATATTTGATTATCATATATAGGCATTATAAAATAACTTAAACTTATAGAAATAAAGCAATAGTTAATTGAGAGATTGCAAACCAGCGTGTAGAGCGATGAGAGCATGATAGGAGGAAGGTCATGGTTGGATCATATAAAGGAGTTGGCCTTCCTATCTCATGCATCAGCTTCTCAATCTAATAAGGGTGCAGAAAGTTGCATGCTCTCCTCTTGTCAATTTTTCTTGATTCCCGATGATTAATAATTGACAAGATAATGCAACTGCAACTCAAAATCCTCCACGATTGTCTTTGTCTTCAAGTGGCATGACGGAGATTTGTTCACCTGCTTCCATAGAGTGTGTGCTTTGATTGTGGATCATGCTTTGTGGTACTCTTCTTCTTTCTCTTTGGCTATGAATGAGTTGTGTCTTTCTTGTGCAAGATTATTCTATCTCTCTTCATCTCCAGTATGAGTTCATCTCAGGACTTTCTCATTTTGAATTTTGGAGTTTCTCTGCAGGGGTTAGTTTAATAAAATATACCATTGTTTTTACTAGCAGTTTTTAGTTCAATAACCAAACTAGACTCCATGTCTAATCAGATTAAGGAAGGTTGTTTAACCTAAGCACCACGCTTAATTTAAAAGCCAATAGAAGTATGTGCAGTACTTCCAAACCAACACTTACCAGGGTAGACAAGGATAGCATGAAAGCATTATAGAGATTTACTGAAATAGTGATGAAAGAGCATGATTGTTGTTTAGCAAATTGAGCATGTCTTAAAGGTAGGGACAACCAAGATAATGTAGCAACATGGCAAAAGATGTATTTATGGGAGTATATCCCCCAAGCTTGAATTTTACAAAAATTAAGATTGGATGAATGTAATTCAATGTTGCATAATGATTGGTTGGACATACCTTGCATTTGTCATTCCTTCGATCTTTTTGCTCCAAACCTGGAAAGTTAATGACAAGAATACCCGAAGGAATATTTTCACAGTTATAACTCTATGCTCATTTCACAAGGGTAGCGCAGCAGAAAGGTAAATACTCATGTCATGGTCTAAACAATGCTTGTTTTAGGACACTAAGCTTGTCCTTAGGAAACCTTCAAGATATGAATTGGCAAAGTGGTTTCCCCTCTAGCACTAGTTTATATGTACTAATCTCGAGATATGCAATGTTTATGATAAACATATGTGTCTTCAACCACTCTTTCAAAATCTTTAGGAACAGGGAGCATAAGTGGGTTGAAGATCTCGTGTGGAGCAATATTAGAGAGACTAAGTGAATCAGGAGATTTCTTATACGAGCAAGGACTTGATAGGGTTTTTATAAAGTAGCTTCCTTGTTCATTGAAGTCTCCATCATTTTCAACTTCCAAGGGTGATTTGGCATAAATGTCTAAATTTTTCCTTGTATTGCCTCTCGAGTAGGTCTCATATAAGGACTCGCCTACACATTCAATGGAAATAGCACATAGGTTTTTTAATGCTCTTTTGCCATTGTTGTTGCTCTTCTCGATCCTCCTTATGGCCTTGATGAATCCTATGCTTTAGATGTCTCAGTGGATTTCTAAGATCGCTCAGGAGAAAGAGCATAGGAAGATTCACAGGGATCAAGGATGTGTTTAAAGATGGGTTCGAATTTCATATCTAATGGGGGCATAGAAAGAGAGAAGATAGGAGTGGATTCCAGATGGCTTTGCTCTCCTATGGCATCACTTGATATGCCTTCCTTGAGTCTTTCTAAATATCCATCAAAGGGATTGGATTTGAAAAGCTTCCAAAGAGATCCCTTCTTGAAAAGATTCAAACTATATGTACTAAAAGGTCTCTCATGAAGCGAGAAGTTTATGCTCCTCTTAAGATCATTGGAAAGGATTTCTAAGGATAGAATTACTTCTTTCCTCAGAGGATTTTTGAGTACAACTAGTTTGGGATGGATAGCCAAATCGTGGGATTAGAAAGTTTGTAATGTGGCTATGAAAACTTCCTCTTCTAGTTTAGGGGATGATTCCTTCTTTACCTTAGGAGTTTATCATGAAGGCTAGTGCAAGGAGTGTGTCTACTAATAAGAACAAACCTTGCTCCACTAACGGATAAAGAAAAGAAAACTGCTCCAAAGGCGATATTATTAAGACCCATATAAAGATGTTGAAGAAGAACAGGGTCTTGTAAGGCTAGGTCTAAACCTAAATTTATAAGACACTTGAAAGATTATCTTAGTGTAGCCAAAAGTTCATTATCTCCTTGATCAGAACATAGGACCTTTGGTTCATTACCTTCTTGATTAGAAGATAGGAACTTGGATTCATTATCTTCTTGATTAGAAGATAGGACCTTGGCTATAGGAAAGGGTTGGTTTTGACCTATTGCAACCAAACATGGGTGTAGCTCATAGCTAGATGTGAGAATCATGGGTTTTGGTGGCTCTAAGCTTTGGTTCATGGGTGCAAGTTATTGATAGATAGGCGTGGAATTTGGGTTATCCATAAGGATAGAAAAGAAAAGACAAAAGGAAAAGAGAAAAAGATAAAAGTATAATACAAGGTTAAGCAAGACTTGAGGTTAACTCAGCTGACGTCTTTCTCCCCGGCAACGACGCTAGAAATGCTTGTTGATATTTGTTAACGCACATAGAAAAGGATCCGCAAGCGCACGGATATCGGTGAGCATTTCTCCCGGGAGATATTTCTAGAGTATCGTATTTGTTTATCCGCAAGGAGAAAGCGTGCGATGACTAACCTAAAGCTATACTTAACCCCTGAGCCGCACTATAAGGTAGCGAAGATATAAGCGATTAGAGAAGATTACGACGATAGTCTGGTTCCAACCTATAGTAAGCTATAAAACTATTGGTCTATGGGGACATACCGATGGAAAAGAGACACCACAGAGGATGCTTAACCAGGGCTTAATCCTACCAATCCTTCTAACGGGATGTGGGATACAAAGGAAACAACAGGATTGTCATGTCTCGTGCTACTACCACGGATCCGGCCAGATAGGGGATATCTACGAGTATCTCTAGCCTAAGCACCATGCTTACGCTATAGATGATTACCCTACCCTCTACCACGGAAGAGAATAAAGTAAACTCATAAACCATAGAACAATAATAATAACATACTTACTTAGTATTAGAAGTTGAATTACCGAAGAATCCTAGAACCAAGCATCGGGTTAGGAGACTTGATCCCACAGGTACAAGCCGGAGAGGAGACACTGACATGCTGGGATTGCTCCAACTCATCCCTCCACTCTAACTCTCTCAATCTAGAAGAACTCTAATCTCACATGGAGACTACAAAGATAATCTCTCTTATATGTGCCCTAATAGAGAAGATCCATTCAAGGGACCTCTCTTAGCTGATCCTAACTGGAAATAATGAATTAGGGTTTCAAGGGATTGCTCCTCTAGGGTCCAGGGGCCTTACTTATATAGCCCTCTAGGAAGCATCACAACCCTCGGATCAAACCGACCTTGATCTATGATTATTATTCATCCTTAAAGGCGGTGGAGGCAGGATCCGCGAGGTGGAGCCTGATTGGCTCTGCAGGTGGGGCGAGCGCCCAGGCTAGGGGGCGGGCGCCCCACTTTTGGGCCCATTTTGCCTCCCGTTTATTTCTAGAGTCTTATCATATCTTCCAGATTACAGAAAAGTTATGCGTGGCCCTGTTGTCTCTATGTAAACCTGACATGTAGGCCATCCTTGGTTTTTTTCAGCTGACACCCTGTAGAAACAGACATTCACCAAAACTCGTGGAATTATGTCAGTAAACCCCCTATATCTAAGTGGTAATTATTGTTTAGTCCTTTATCATGCTTTGTTGACGGTTAAAATTGACACTTATCTACCGTCAGCAGAGCGTAAAATACTTAGCTACACAAACTAAGCAATGTGACTAACAAGGTTACACAAACTAAATTAGCCACGCAAAGGGGAGCTTACTTCTAGCTACACAAGCAAGAAGGTAATTAGCTAACTATACAGGCAAATAGTTATGAGAGCAACAACACAAGCACAAATATATATATGAAAGTAATACAAGCTTATGTTTCGGAGATTGCAAACCAACGGGATGAACAAGGTTGACATGATGATTTTTATCCCAAAGTTCACGTGTTTGCCAACACGATAGTTCCCGTTGAGACAAGCTTCAAGGTTACCGCCGGTCCTCTTGCTCTTCTCGTTATGGCGATGCACCTACTTATTGTATCACGAGCTAATTGACTATCAAGAGTCAAACCCTCAGCGGGTGCCGCACATCCACTCATAAGATGGGGATCCTCCAAGCCACGAGCTCTAGCACTTGACCTGGCTGGACCACTTGTCGCCCTTCACGTCTCGCTTTACTAGAGTTGCTCTTCGCGGCTCCCGCGGGGCGAGCACAATGCCCCTCATAAAGCTTCTCTGGAGTCTCGCACAATCTTCTTGCGAGCTTTGATGGAGCCACAAGCCACCAAGCCGTCTAGGAGGTGGCAACCTCCAAGAGTAACAAGCACTACCGGCTTGCAACACGATCACCTAGTGTCACTCGATGCAATCCTCACGATACAACGCACTAGAATCGCTCTCTCACTTGATCCGATGAACACTATCAAGCATGAGTGAGTTAGAGGCTCTCCAAGCACTCCCAAAGCATGGACACTAAGTCCCAAGGGTGCTCAGCACTAGTCAAGGCTGGCCACCACTTCTATTTATAGCCCCACAAATGAATATAGCCGTTAGCAATTCACTTGGCAGATTTCGGGGGCGATAGACGCGTCTGTCGCTCTCAAACGTCGCCACGTGTCCACTGCTCGTTCGAAATCCAACAGTCGACTCCCAGCGTCAGACGCGTCCGACGCGAGACCGCTCCAGCGTCTGTCGCGCGACAGACACGGTGCAGAACGCTCCCGCGCCTCGCTCAGCCACGACAAACGTGTCTGTTGATCGATCAACAGACGCGGCTCAGCGTCCGTCGCTCCTACGCACCGAAGTCGCCCTCGCGAACTGATCAACAGACGCTGACGTCAGCGTCCGTCGCTCGACCATAGCAGCGTCTGACGCTCGTGTGCTCGCCAGGCCGCCGAACACTGAGCGACAGACGCTGACGCCAGCGTCTGTCTCGTGAGCGTCCACGCGTCCATCGCCTCCTCCTCTGCTGATCGTGCCTGGGGTAAGTCGACAGACGTAGGGCCAGCATTTGTCGCCTCCGCGACCAGCGTCTGTCGCTTGCAAAACAGCGACGACCACCTCCGTGACTTCACCACTTCTTTCCGCTTCTGGCGTAAAGGAAAATAGTCATTTCATTTCCTCAAAAATGCCTAAATCCTAAACCTCTCTCAACCACTCAAACTCCATCACTTTCGCAAATGTGCCAACACCACCATGTGAACATCACCATGTGCACATGTGTTAGCATTTTCACAATAATTTTCTCCTAGGAGTTAGGCACTCAATTTGTCTCGCCACTCGATCCTAACACGTATGCAAAGTTAGATCGCTCAAGTGGCACTAGATAACCGATATGCAAATAAGTTTGTCCCTCTTGATAGTACGACCATCTATCCTAAACCCGGTCATCAACTTTTCTACACACCTATGACCGGTGAACTAGAAATGCCCTAGGTTATACCTTTGCCTTGCGTATTCCACTCCATCTCCTCCGACGTTGATGCAATACATGCACCAACCATATTATAAATGATATGATCCACTTCATATCATCATGTGACCTTGATCCATCGATCTTGACCTCACTTGCTCTTCACCGTTGCGTCGGTCCATCGGCGTCAAGTCTTGCTAAAGCTTCACCGCCTCACGGTCCATAGCTCCAAAGCCTCCGACTTGCCCTTTCACACTTACAACCGGTCCGTCGAGCCAAGCCTCATCTTGATCTTCGCCATCTTGGTCACATGACTTCATATCATGTCTCATATGCAATGAGCTCCTTCATGACACCATCACATGTGGACTAATCTCCTGTGTATCTTACATTAAACACAATTAGTTCACCTAACGTTGTCACTCAATTACCAAAAACCAAACAAGGACCTTTCAAGGTTTTCTCTAGACTTAAGCTTGCTGGTTACTGCAGTCCCCAACCAAGTAGGGCATGGCTGCTAGCGACGTCGTGGATTGAAGTGTTTCAGGCATTTCTAACTATGTTTCAAGTGTTTCATTTGAATATTGCATATGCTGCAATGGTAACATGTGCATGTTGCAAGCGTACGTTTCGAGTGTTTCAGGTATTTCAGACGTTTGATTCAAACATTTTTATCCAGATGTTTCAAAAGTTGATCTGGTGTTGCACATGTTGCGATGGCTATACTCGAATGTTTCAAGTGTTTCATCTGTTTTCAGACGTATATTGCAAAAATTTTATCTGGATGTTTTAAAAGTATATCTTGTGTTGCAGGTCATTGTCTGCCTGCTGCTTCTGGTGCATCGTCGTGGTTCACGTGCTGACTCCTGAGGCCTACAGACACCTCCATAGCGCGCATCCACAAGCAGGACAGGTGGGCGCGGGGGTACAGTTCTGCCGTGCGAAGCGCTGGATGGGTGCGGGCCGCGGTTTCGAACTCTGGCACGTGGCATTGGTCGGGAACGGGACGGAGCACGTGGGATGCGATGTGGGCATGGTGCGCGGGGGCTGTGTCCGGACGTGGGTGTGAGGCCGGACGGCCAGGCGCTAGCCTTACCTATAAATTAATTTTATTCCTAATTAAAGCTACATCAACAGATACACCGTCACTTGAAAGTCCTATCTACAGGGTTTAATTTGATTTATCCTTGAGAAAACTGCTACTGTTGCTACGATTATTGGGGGTTGTTGGAGGACATTCCAGACATGTGCTTAAACATTATTCTGCTGTACGTACTGTATCTGGACGGAACAGGCATTCATCTGTTCACGTTCAGGCCGGTTCACACGCATAAGAAATATCCGTAGAAATCAATAACAAGGCGCAACGCATGTGCTCATTTGAGTATAATTCTCATGTATGTACATTAGTGAGGCAAGAAACACGACTTACGATTCCAATCCAATTGACCCAGGCACTCAGCGTCGTCAATGCCTAAGGATAATCTAGAAAAGTTGAAGCGGCGTGTACGTGGTCGGTTGGAGGTAGCGAACGCATATACATGTCCTCGTATTCCTTGCTCTTAGCAAAGAAGCAAAGCACCGGTTCGTGAGAAAAAAAAATCAGCATGATTCTGCGGATATGATGCCAGAGCTAGCTAGGCCGACCCAAAGCCGGCCAGCGGACTTCCCATTGCTGGACCAGCCACAACATCTGGACCAAGTAGTGTTAATGGATCAAACAAGCCCTAAGTTAGAACACTATATTCATTAGTTAAATATTGAATAAATTCTTAGTTACTGAGCGATCGTATATTTGGTTGCGGTGGTTAGAGTTTATTGTTCTACGTACACCATCACTCAAGAGTCCTATCTAGAGGGTTTAATTTGATTTATCCTTGAGAAAACTGATATAGGCGTGCCGTGTAGAGTCCCGTCCTGCTGCCGCTGCCGGTGATTTCGTGAAAACTGCTACACAACTACAGTACGGTGCTACGATTATTGGGGGTCCTTGCAGGACATTCCAGACACGTGCCTAAACATTATTCTGATGTACTGTGACTGGACGGAACAGGCATTCATCCGGCCATTCACACTCAGATACCCACACGCATAAGAAATATCCGTAGAAATCAATAACAAAGGCCACAAGGGCGCAACGCGTGTGATCATTTGAGTATAATTCTCATGTATGTACATCAGAGAGGCAAGAAACACGACTTACGATTCCAATAGACTCAGGCACTCAGCCTCAGCGTCGTCAACGCCTAAAGATAATCTAGAAAAGTTGAAGCGGCGTGTACGTGGTCGGTTGGCATTCCTTGCTCTTGGCAACGCATAAACATTAGTCCTCGGATTCCTTTGCTCTTGGCAAAGAAGCAAAGCACCGGTTCGTGTGAAAAAAAAATCACCATGATTCGGCGGATATGATGCGAGAGCGTGCCTTCCTGCCAACTTTACCAAGCCTGAAAACTGAGGCAAAGTGCAATGTGTGTGCAAACATCCAGAGGCACCTCCCCCAGATGCACTGTCGCAGACACAGAATACTTTTAGACGGTTGCCTAGTAGCCGCGTCCCGGCCCCTTCCGCCTTTGACTCCGGAGACAGTTTCTCCGTACCTGATTTGCATCAGGATAGATGGGGAGATCGACTTGGGTGACCTTTGCAAAGAACGGCTCAAATTTTCTGCGTGCGTGCAATGGTTGTTTGTGAGTGATACTGTGTTAACGTAGGTGCTCTGTCGATGAGAACATGGGAAATACGTTTGAGCCAGGTAGTTCGTCTGCACCGTTCCTGACTAGCTATTTTGACTGCAGTCAATTTTGCATTTTGTGACGGATGACATTTGAATTAAACAATGAAACGGGAAGACTTGAGAGTTTTTTTTACTATAAATGTAAGATCTTGTTGTACACTGTACCTCTGTGTCACTAGAAAGGGTTATTTGGTGCGACCGGAGGAGTAAACTGACGAGTAAAACAGAAGTATTTTTTAAGAGAAATACGTATAAGAGAAGATTAATTAGAAGATTAGGTAGCGTATGACTGGGTCTCATGCATCCAGCGGCGGATCTTAAGGGGGGCTCGGTGGGCTCCAGCCCCTCCTAATGACTGAATTTATCATTAAAAATACTGTAGCAAAACCTTAAATCACCGTTAAATCTTCATACAAATCAACATCTCCATTGTTTTAGCCCCCCTTAGTTCTCATCCTGCGTCGGCCACTGCATGCATCCGTAGTTGCATACGTTGAGGTAGACGTAGCAGCTGATCGAACTGCTGCCCATTCAGCGACCATTCTGCAAACGGAGCCGGTGCAGCAATGAGAAATCCAGGAGACGGACGAAGCACCAGCAAAAGACCATTCCACAGGCGGCACTCTGTTTTGTAGGGTTAATAGCTCGATTATTTTATTAAGGCTGAAATCGTGCCGTTTAGATGCCAAAAATTTTGCCAAAATTTTCAGATTTTCCGTCATATCGAATCTTTAAAAACATGCATGAAGCATTAAATATAGATAAAAAAATAAAACTAATTACATAGTTTAGACGAAATGGACGAGACAAATCTTTTAAGCCTAATTAGACCATGATTGGACAATATTTATCAAATAACAACGAAACTGCTACAGTAGCGTTTCGCCAAAAAAAATGCCAACTAAACAGCCCCGAGAAACGCTCCTCTCATGAAAGCATGAAACGAAATGATGTCGCCCGGCAGTGTGGTACAGGCAGCCTCGGGCGGGCAGCCGGGCTATCTGGAAAGACGCGGCGAGTCGGTCGGCGGGCAGGACGGGTGGAGCGCGGAGACCACGCATACCGTGCGCGAGAGACTGCGCGTGGGTGCGGCTTGCCGCGGCACGCAGGAGGGGAGGCTCAACTGGTTCCGGCCGGTTTCGCCGCCTACCCTGCGCAAAACCGGCGTCCGGTGCTGGACGCGGTCGGTCGCAGCCCATCGCGCATGCTGCGCTGTGACACGGACGCCACGACCCCGGCCGGGGGCGGCTTCGGTTTCATTCAGAGGGTATCTTGCGAGCGCCAAGCCACATTTATTGTTTATTCCTTGCCCGTTGCCCTACGCTTCGCGCTGCCGCCCGGCCGCGGCACGCAGGCAGAACGGGCGAGTCTGTGGGTCGCAAGGTCGCTCGTAGGTGGAGGTGGACCTCACGTAATGAACGAAACCCGGAACGAGAAATGCCTCGGTCTCGGCACTTCAGAATTAGTGCGTAACCAAGAGAGAAGCTTCCTCTTTTGTCTACCGACTTCCGGCACTGACTGAAGAGTCAACTAAAATCTGGTGCCGCGATGTGAAACAGGGTGCAGAGGACGGAAAAGGAACTCGTGCTGACCGGAAAATTCAACGCAGAAGCGTATGTACGTATGTATGTATGTATGTCAAAAACGTACAAGTACTAGTACATTCTGTACGCACATGTCCGGTCTTTACATATATAGTTTGCCCGTTCCTTACAGGTTCTGTTTGTTTTTTCCAGGAGTAGAAACTCTCTCCTGGTACACGTTCACGGGTCAAAACTCGAAAGCCTTAATTTGACCTTTTGCGAATAGCCAGAGAGCTTGGTTTTTCCTCCCCCCCCCCCCCCCCCCCCCCCCCCCCCCTGAACCACGTTCAGATCTTGTCTTTATTTTGATGCTACTATTTTCTTTCTTGTTTTTGGGTGATGAGACGAGCCAAGTGGGACCGGGGACAAAACGTAAAAATTGATCCGTTCTTCTTGAGCAAGTTAACTTTGATTTGACTCTCACCGATACGTGTTTTGCAGACATGGATTGATCTGCTATGGAATCAGATCGTCGTCCATCAACCGAACCAATGCAAGCAATGCCATTTTTACCTCGCACGGCGTCAAATTCAAACGAGAGCTCGCAAAGTGGGGACAAACTCATCGCAAAAAACGGCACCACCGCTGATCTTTCGCCTGCGCTCTAGACAGAGAGGTCGTCTCTCCTTCTCGTCACGCCGCATACGCATGCATCAGGACGCGGTGCCCTTTCTTTGCCTGGGCCAGCCGGTGCATAAATACCGGTGCGCTACCCCCGCCACAAACACACACAACACACAAGCCCCTGCGACTGCAAGTCGTCTTCTTCCCCAAGCCTAAACCCAAGAACGAAGGCATCAAAAAAAACCCAAGAACGAAACACAGGTTGGCAGATCGCTCGCTCGATCGATCGCAACCATGGTGCTCTCCAAGGCCGTCTCCGAGAGTGACATGTCCGTGCACTCCACGTTCGCGTCGCGCTACGTCCGGTCGTCTCTCCCAAGGTACAGTATGCACCCGTTTCCCCTCTCCCCTATGCAGTTGTTCTTGCAATTGGACCTCCCGGCCGTCTACACTATCGCATCAATTTGTTCTTGCCGGCGTTTGTGCTGGAAGAACGGCCGATTTATCTGCAGCTGGCTTTGAGTAATGGCTGCAATGGCATATCCGAGCCCAGTTCATGCCGAATTAATGGTGATTTTTTGTGGGCGCGCGCCCGCAGGTATCGCATGCCGGAGAACTCGATCCCCAAAGAGGCGGCGTACCAGATCATCAACGACGAGCTGATGCTCGACGGGAACCCGCGCCTGAACCTGGCGTCCTTCGTCACCACCTGGATGGAGCCCGAGTGCGACAAGCTCATCATGGCCGCCATCAACAAGAACTATGTCGACATGGACGAGTACCCCGTCACCACCGAGCTCCAGGTACATCACCCTTGGCAATCTTTTCACTCTGTCCCTCGCCTGTCGTGCCGTGCTCTCAGATCGGAGAGACGGTTCTTGGTCGGCGAAGGTTGACTGACCTGACCATGCGGATCCAGCATAAAATCCTAGGGGGCTGAACTTTACGGTAGGATCGATCTTCGTCTTCGATCTCTGTCTAGTGTCTAACGTCTTCTTCCTAAGTTTCAATGATAAAACTTTTATGGGGCTCAGGGGGGCTGGTTTCTTCTTCTTCCTCTCTTTCTCTTCATTTTCCTTCTTTCCTCCACCACTTCTTGTCCCTCACCCTCCCCATTTTCCATTGATACATCAGCTGTAAGGGGGCTGGAGCCCCCCAGCCCCCTGTTGATCCGCCCCTGATGCCGGGGCCCGCCATGCTGACACAATTGTTTAGTTTTTTCTTTTTTGAGCAAAAAAAAAAAAGAGGCACAATTGTTTATGTTGGGGATAGGAAGCAGCTGCCACTTGCCGGGCCCCAATTTCGACTTGTTTTTTTCCCGGTGCAGCCCACGAGTTTTCTGTTCATCAGTTCATGCCAATAGCCATGATCGACTTGTTTTTTCCCGGTGCTGCCACTTGAGTGGGAATTTTGTTTTGCCTGAAAATCAAATATAATCTCGATTTATACCTTGGGCCGCGCCGTTGCGGCAGCGACTGAGATTTTGTGTTCTTCTCTCTCTTCTGACACCCGGCGGCGTCGACATTGCATTGCAGAACCGGTGCGTGAACATGATCGCGCATCTCTTCAACGCGCCGCTGGGCGAGTCCGAGACGGCGGTGGGCGTCGGCACGGTGGGCTCATCGGAGGCCATCATGCTGGCCGGGCTGGCCTTCAAGCGCAGGTGGCAGAACAAGCGCAGGGCCGAGGGCAAGCCGTTTGACAAGCCCAACATCGTCACCGGCGCCAACGTCCAGGTAATTCATTTGATTTGCCTCGCGTGTTCAGCTTTAATTTGAGTTGTGTTATTATCCCCAACAAGACGATGAATCGGCTCTAACCAGTCGCATCGCAATCACCTGCTTGACGGTGACGAATCTTAAAAACCTGCAGGTTTGCTGGGAAAAGTTCGCGAGGTACTTCGAGGTGGAGCTGAGGGAGGTGAAGCTGCGCGACGGCTACTACGTGATGGACCCCGAGAAGGCGGTGGAGATGGTGGACGAGAACACCATCTGCGTCGCCGCGATCCTGGGCTCCACGCTCAACGGCGAGTTCGAGGACGTGAAGCTGCTCAACGACCTGCTGGAGGTGAAGAACAGGGAGACCGGGTGGGGGACGCCCATCCACGTGGACGCGGCGAGCGGTGGCTTCATCGCGCCCTTCCTGTACCCGGAGCTGGAGTGGGACTTCCGCCTGCCCTGGGTGAAGAGCATCAACGTCAGCGGCCACAAGTACGGGCTCGTCTACGCCGGCATCGGCTGGTGCATCTGGCGCAACAAGGAGGACCTGCCGGAGGAGCTCATCTTCCACATCAACTACCTCGGCGCCGACCAGCCCACCTTCACGCTCAACTTCTCCAAGGGCTCGAGCCAAGTCATCGCGCAGTACTACCAGCTCATCCGCCACGGCTTCGAGGGCTACAGGAACATCATGGAGAACTGCCACGAGAACGCCATGGTGCTCAAGGAGGGCCTGGAGAAGACGGGCCGCTTCAACATCGTGTCCAAGGACGAGGGTGTCCCGCTGGTGGCCTTCTCGCTCAAGGCCCGCAGCCGGCACGACGAGTTCGAGATCTCCGACATGCTGCGCCGCTTCGGCTGGATCGTGCCGGCCTACACCATGCCCCCCGACGCGCAGCACGTCACGGTGCTCCGCGTCGTCATCCGGGAGGAGTTCAGCCGCACCCTCGCCGAGCGCCTAGTCCTCGACATCGAGAAGGTGATGTACCAGCTGGACGCGCTGCCGTCCAGGCTCCCGCCCCCTCCCCCGCCGGCACAGCTGGTCAGGAAAAAGTCGGAGCTCGAGACGCAGAGGTCGGTGACGGAGGCGTGGAAGAAGTTTGTGCTCGCCAAGAAGACCAACGGCGTCTGCTAGTGACAGTTCCACCACTAGAACATCGCCATGGTCCTCGGGCGGATGGGCCTGGTGAACTACCCATGCATATTATCCCAGTGCTGATTTGAGGGAGCAATGCGATCTATTACAAATCTACTAGGTAGAGTCTGTTACTAATTTGCTTCGTCTTTCCGTAATTGTGCAGTTGCTATGCACTGAGTTGCTATGTTCGAGAGCAATATTTTTTCCCCCCAAGGAAGAGAGTAATAGTTGAGGCTGGTGTCGATTAATGTTCGCCATGCATGTGCGATTTCTTAAGTACTGTAGTATAATACTAAAAACATATATAGTAGTTATTAAATCAGTCAACTGGAAACTGGAGATTCATCTTGTGTTCACCGTGAGTGAGCGTTCCCAAGAGCCTCTCAGCATTGCATTTTTATCACAAAATTTTTAAAATAAAGAAAAAAAATTAGGCTCCAATAAATTGATTAGATTTTTCTAAACCAACATTTATCTTTTCCGCCCTCCAAAATAACCATTCTCGTTCTTTTCCCCTCTCCAAACACTACTACACAAATGATTTTATAAGACGGTGCTCTTTTATTAACGGAGACAGTTACAAAATCCAACCGCCTCAGTTAATGCCTGCGATTAACGGAGGCGAACATTTTTTATTCACGAAGGCGGTCGTTTTATGACCACCGTCTCCAAAAATAATCTAATTTCGGAGGCGATTGTCTTCTGTAAATACATTTTCGGAGGCGGGCGTGCAATATGGCCCGCCTCCAAAAATAGTGGCCTAAACAGCCCATACCTCAGTCCGATATCGCACTCATATATATATATATATATACACGGCGAGTTAGAGTTTCGACTCCCCTCCACTCTCTCTCCCTCTCCCTACCGAGTCAGATGTGGCGCCCTCTCTCTCTCACTCGCCGTCACTCTCCCTCATGCGCGCTCTCCCTCCCTCCACTCTCTCTCCTGTAACAGAACCGCCCAATTATACGAAATTAAGTAGGAAAATCATCCAACTGAAGGACAATTTAACAAACTTAAGCCCGTATAACCCGATAGTCCGTGAAATCTCGACG
The DNA here is from genome assembly GCA_038087645.1 of Saccharum hybrid cultivar R570. Taxonomy (NCBI): domain Eukaryota; kingdom Viridiplantae; phylum Streptophyta; class Magnoliopsida; order Poales; family Poaceae; genus Saccharum; species Saccharum hybrid cultivar. Next base: position 7,870,929 of record JAQSUU010000043.1, on the reverse strand, counting down.
GATTTCAAACCATTTCACATAACAGCCAAGATCGTACTAAGTTTAACGGTTACCATCATAAGTTACATAAAAGTTCGCGGCATAAAATACATCGGAGTTTAAACATAGTTATTACAAACCAGGTTTGAATAAAAGTAGCGGAAGCGGTAGTTCAAATCACGCACACACACCACATTTTTGGAATAACGTGCCAGCTTGTGATCATCTCCAGCAAAAGCATCAGACGAGAAGTAACGAATGACCATTGCCCATGGTCCTATGCTTCGCCCATCGCAGGATAGAGACAGTTGATACAATAGCCATAGTACATCTGTCCATCTGCAACAAGTGGGAACAAAACCCTGAGTACGAGAAGGTACTCAGCTAGACTTACCCGTCATAAACCAGAAATAAAAAACACCAAGGAATCATGATAGGCTTTCTGGTGGGATAGCTGACTTATTTGCAAAAGGCATTTTTAGCATTTAGGAAAAACCTTTACAAAAGCTTTGCATCAAGTTAAATCTTTATTAACCTATCAACTACATTTGCACCTGTACTAAGGTAATATGTAATTAAACAGGTAATGATAACCAATGATCATTAACAACTTCTATTATGTCATAATTCATATAACTGTCCAAGTGTTCCATCAATATTACTACGATGAAGTAGCTCAAGTCAAGTGTTCACTATCCAGTGAACGATGGCGATTCGAATCGATTATTAACCAGCTGGTAAGTTATTCCTCACACAAACCTCACTCACCCGCTAAAGTGAGGTGTTGGTCGCCGAGTCAACCATTCAGGTAAAGTCGCGAGCTTGCCAGGAACCACTTGTACCCGGGGGCCGCCCGACTGCTCTTTGGCCTTATCATCGCGCCCCCGTATCCTGCCACTACTGCTCTGGTACAGTGCGTTGCGGGCAATTCACTCGGCCCGAATAATCTCCCAGTTTCACGGTCGGAAGGTACTTTATCCGGCCAGCTAAATGTGAGGCATGCGTTCAACATGACCCGAGGGACAACAACGGACGGTCCTTAATCGACACAGACGGAAAACACTACAGTCCGAAACCCTGCAAGTTTCCGCCCGGTCTCAAATTCATTTCACACTTAGTTATACCATGACTTCATAGTCAACCAAACAGATCCAGGTAACCACCTATAGCTCGCAGGTGACAGGAAATCACCCGACTTCTACCGGTCTAAGCCAGCTAAGCATTGACTTGACTGCGGATACCAGGGTAACAAGGATATGGTATAACAAAGGTAAGCAAGGTATAATACAGCAACGTTTTCAAACAACTCCTAAACGTAATGCATCAAATTAAGTAAAGTTAAAAATAAATCATTTGCAAACCGGGAGAGAAATGCTCCGGGGCTTGCCTCTCTCGAAGGAGCTCGGACGGTGATCGGGGCACTCCGGGAGATCTTCACCGACCTCTTCTTCGGCTTCTGTCACCTCCTGCTACTGCACCTCGATCGGCTCCTCTGGCTCCTCGGGTAAGACGATTGGGTTCTCGGTTTGCGATCCTGTATGATGCAATGCGCGTAAGTGATTATGCAAACGTGCATCGAAGGAGATGAATGCAATGAATATGTTGAAATGCAAGGTAGTCAACATCATCCAAGAAACTATACACTACAAGCACATGTCATCTACTGCCTTCTCTTCTACTACTAACATGTCAAGTTAACATATCTTATGAAATGCTTCAAAGATACACCAAAGCTTTACTACTTTCTTAATCACACTTAAAGCAACACTTGCTTAAACCCTAAATGATAATAGGTTTGAATAGCAACATATATTTCTGATGCTCCTAAAAATCTAAGAAAATTACAGTAGCATAATACTACCCTAAACAGATTACCATAAAAATTTCATGACATTTGGATAAGTAAACTATCCTATACAAAAATGACAAGCTATAGCATAAAAATAAACATGAAATTACTTTGTACTATGAAAAGTGTCAAACAACAGAATTAATATTTTCCTAGGTTCTTCATAGCATACTATGACTGTACAAAAATTATCACATGCATGTTTTATACAAAGTTTTCTCTCTAGCAAAAATAATAAAAATCAGCCATTAAAGGCACTTTGAACTACACCTCAACATTTTCCCACAGCACATGCATGGAACATATTTTTCTTAGGAAGTACATGATATATGAAGATTAACAAACTTAAAATCATATTTTTCTGATACATATAGGATTTACTAGCTATTTTACAAGATATCAGCAATATTAAGAATTAATTAAAGCTCTACAGAAAAGTATTCCAAAAATGACATGCAATATTTTTAGATTGTAGATCTGGTTCCAATGAATCTAGATAAATTTATTTCACCATTTTTTTAGAGCTGAAATGACTGCTAAGAAATTTTCCAAAGCATTTTAATCAAGAATAATAAAAGAAAATGGGAAAACAGTTTTTATTAATGAAACTGGGCCGACATCAGAAGGGGCAGACGGCCCGGCCTGCTCAGCCTAGAGACGCGCGCGCTGGGAGAAAGAAAATGGGCCGTCTCCTGTTGGAGCAGGCCGGCCCAGTCACTCGCGTCACCCGCGGGCGAGCGGGAACGGCACACGGCCGAGCCGGTGCTCGACACCGCGGCGGTGCGGTGGCCGCCGACGGCCAGCGGCCGCTTCCATGCCCGAGCGAGCGAGGCAAAGCGCGCAATATGGCCACAGGAAAACAGTGAACATGCGAGCGAGGTTGAGAGACAAAGTGGGTGGGTGAAGGTGCCGGTGACCGGAGCGCGAGCGCGGCGGCTCCGTCACGGTGGCGCGGCGGGAAAGGCAAATCGATGCCCTACCGGAGTGAGCAAGAGGACAATGAGGCTTGTTCGGAGGAGGCAAGGGGGCGGCGGATCTCTGTGCAAGCGTAATTTGGTGGTGGTGGACTGTCGCCGCCGGAACGAGGGAGCGGAGGTGGAGCTCTCGGCGGTGAGCCGCTCGCCCGCTCGGTTCTTGGAGAGGGGGAGCGGATGGGGAGCGAGCGAGGGGGGCGAGTGGAATGGAGGCCAGGCGCGCGCGGTGATTTGAGGCGGAGCACGCGGGGTCCACGGGCGGCCACGCGGGGTGTCGTCGCGCACGCGGCGAGCGTGCTCTGCCGCGGCGAACAGCGAGGCGCGCGAGCGGGCGGGAGAAGAAGGCGGCCGCGCGGACGCGGGCCGGGCCGCTGCGCTGCGCGGGCGCGCGCGGGGGTGGCACGGGCCGCTTCGGCCGACGGGCCGAAAGGGTGGCGGCGGCCTGCTAGCGCTGAATTTGTTTTTTTTCTTTTTTTTTATTTTTCCAGAGAAAATTCAAATAAAAAATTCTATTTGCAGTTTTCAAATTCAAATTTAGGCAAGCAAACGACCTTTTCAAAAACAATGGCCCAAAAATGAAAGTTGCTTAGAATTTAATTCTCTACAACTTTGCTTTTAAGACCAAAGTCCAAATCTGGATAGATTTTGATTTTTAGAATAAAGCTAATTTAGAGAGGATTTTTGAATATTTTCAAATATATTTTTAAAACAAATCTTTGACAAAACTTTGAGTGATTTAGTAGCTCCAAAAATTTTCCTTATCATTCTAAGTGATATGAAATTTATAGTTGAACAAATTTGATGAGTTTCATTATCACATTACCACAACATGTTATGCATTACTAGTTTCCACACTTTTATTTTACTAAAGGTACCTTTCAAGCACATGTGATTATGAATGCCATGACATGTTATGCTCATGATTGAAATGCAAATGCTTGCGTAACACCGGAGTGTTACATCTCCCTCCAGCCCTCCCTCCACTCTCTCTCCCTTTGGCCCTCCCTCCACTCTCTCCCGGCGGCGCAAGGCCTGGCCGTGGTGGTCGCACGTCCCCGACGGAGGGCCCTCCCTCCACTCTCTCCCGGCGGCGCAGGGCCTGGCCGTGGTGGTCGCACGCCCCCGGCGGAGGGCCCTCCCTCCATCTCCTCCTACTGCACGACCAGGGAAGCTGAATTCGGCACGGGCTCCTCCTCTCCACCACGGCGGGCTCCCTCTCCCTCCCAAGCCACAGATCCACCACGGCGCTGGCGCTCCTCCTCGACCCTTCCGAGATCCAGCGGTGGCACGGCCAGGTAGGTTGGATCCGGCGCGCGCTCCTCCTCCTCGCGGTGGCGGCGGCTCCCCCCCCCCCCACCCACCTCCGGATGCGACCGGATCTAGCGGCGGGCGGCCAGATCCCGGCGGTGTGCATGCGCGGTATAGGCACCGGCGAGCGGCTACGGTGGCGGCCGATGGATGGGCTTGGCGGGCCTGTGGATGGGCTTGGCGGGCCTATCCATGGGTTTTTCATTTTTTTTGTATTTCCTGTTTGATTTATGGAGGCGGGTAAAGCAACCGCCTCCATTAATCCGACATTAACTGTGACATTTGATTAGAGGTGGTTGCAATGCCCGCCTCTAAAAATCTAAAGTGCCCACCTCCATTAAAGTTTTTGTAGTAGTGAAAACAACCATTCTCGCTCTTTTCTACTCTCCATAACAACCATTCTGACTCTCCAGTTTCCGCTCTCCAAAACAACCATTGTTGCTCTCCAATAAGCTCTTTAAATCCAATATATGGTAGTTCTCAAATGTTTTTTCACACAACGAAAATTCTGATAAGCCATTGTAGCATAGAGAACGGAACCTAGAGAGTCTATTGGAGACATGAGGGATATGTAAAAAAAATATTCATGGAATGGTTGTCCAAATAGAGATGTAGATATTGAAGTTTAGAGAGACTCTTGGAGTTGCTTAAGCATATCCGTGAAACTCTTTACATGGCTCTTCATCACAAAAATTAGAAAACAAATAAAAAAACTAGGCTCCAATAGACTCTCTTAACAACTCTCCATCTCTTCTGCTCTCTGAAACCACCCTTTCCGCTCTCTACTAGTGGAGAGGCTATGGGGGTGTTTGGATGCTAGCCACAGCCCGCCATGCATAAAGTTCGGTTGCCACACCCCTAGGCAGCTGTTTGGTTCTCCTTTAACTTTTGGCCGCCACTAAGTTCTGCCATGTCGTTTTGCACTTTATTGCCTGTCGTTTAGCGCATGCAAACTGTGGCGAGTCTGTGGCTTGGTGGCGAGTGATTCCTCCGCCACGAGGTGTGGCGAGCCAACTCTGCCGCATGTGTGGCGTGGCTTTTTATGGCCAGCATCCAAACAGCCTATATATCTCTCTAAAATCAAGATATAGTAGTTTTCTAATGAATTTTTCATATGAAGGAGATTATGACAAACCATTGAAGTATAAAAAATGAAACTTACTGAGTCTTTTGGAGGCATGAGAGATATATGGAGAATAGCTATGAGATGGTTTTCTAAATAGAGATACAGAGATTGGATTTTAAAAGGGCTCTTAGAGTTGAGTTGTTGCATTTAATGATTTTATGTTTTTAAGAAAAAGTTGCAAGTACTAACCTTTTAAGAAACTGTATAATGATAGCTTTAACATAAAATTTCAGTTAAAAATTGCATAGTACTATAGCAGAGCCGGTAGAAGCCTAAAAACTGCAGCTCCTCCGGCACCTCTCTTGCCTGTGCCAGAGCCAGGGCTGTTTTTTTTCTAGTCCACGGGAGTGTTTGGCACGGTTTCTCTTGAGGGGCTCCTCCAGAGAAGGTAGAGCCGTTTTTTCTCCTACAAAATAGCTTCGTCTCCTCTGTTTTTTTACGGAAAAACGACTTCTCCAGGAAAACATTTGGCATACCAAACAGACCCTATGATTATCTACCGAACTGCGTGCAACAGTAAACTAGAGTCATATCTAACACGCCCTACGATAGTCTACCGCACAGTGTGCAACAGTAAACTAGAGCCGGAGTCTGAGCGCGCAGGAGCTCATACAAACGGCCCTAAATTATCTGTATCAACTCCGTGCGCGTCGTGAACCCTGTGTCGATAGGAACCCAATCAGTTTCTGAGGTAGAGAATTAAAGGAAAGAAATCAAGCCATGCACGTCGCGAACCCTGTACCGACTCGTAGTTTGTTCCCGAACTCCGTGTACAAAAGTAGGAGGAAACCCGCCACAGCGGCCCCGTGGTACAGGATTGACCTTATCCACTATTCCACTCCCACGAGGCACGAAAGAAATGGTTCGATTGCAGCCAGGCGGCAGAAGAGGGCGATCGACAGCCGATGGCGGTGCCGGACGAGGCGGCAGTCGACGATGTCCGGCCTGTGGCGATGAAGAAGTCAGTGTGGACCAAGGAGGAGGAGGCCGTGCTGCGGGAGTAGGTCTGGCTGCACGGCCCGCAGAACTGGCCGGGCGCAACCCCAAGTCGTGTCGCCTCCGCTGGTGCCAGCACCTGAGCCCCATCGTCGACACCGCTAGGCCCTTCACCCCATAGGAGGACGAGAAGATCATCGCATCCTACCGCATCTTCCCCAGCAAGTGGGCCACCATCGCGGGCTTCCTCCCGGGTCGCACCGACAACACCATCAAGAACCACGATGGATGTGGATTGCAACACGCGAAACGGAGTATTATTGCCCCATTGTAGGATAAAAAAGAACGGTAGTGCTAGTGCGGCTGTCTGGACGGACGCCCGTGCACTGCACTTCGTTTCATGTGCTCCACACAGGGCCCGCACCGCTTGAGCGCCAAAGAGGGGAAGGGGCAGTGCCTCTGATTCGAAAGGATCTAGCCGCGACGTCGTATGGATGCCCTACCGGTGCCGGGAGGAGGACACACCGAGACGATGCAGCAGAAGGCGAGGAGGAGAAATGCAACACCCGATCTGCTTTTGAAACATCCAAATACAATAGTTGTAATATAACATACGTCTGAAGGCAGATGAAACACTTGAAACATGCTTCTGAAACACTTGAAAAAACACCTGAAAACACTTGAAAACCATCGCAACCATATCCAACATCTAGATAAAACACATGCAACGTGTGTGTGAAACATATGCAACATCCAGATAAACACACTTGCAACATACGTCTAGAAAACATGGATGAAACATTGGTAACAGACCTTTGCAACATACGTGTACACCATTGCAACATAAGCAACACCCTGATCTACTTTTGCAACATCCATCTGAAACACTTATAACATACCTCTGAAACATTTGAAACACTCGATACATACGTTTGCAACATGCGCTTTCAGCAAAACATGGCAGTCAGGCGGGCGGAGCACAACACAGCGGGATCTTGGCCGTGTGGTCGCGGTGGAGAAGGAGGATGGCAGCGGACGGCGGCTGTGTGGCCTCGGCGATAGGGCGCACGCGGTGGAGGCAATAGCAGCAGTTGGGTGGTGCGGCCTCGCGTGGCGAGCACGCCGCAGCTGTGCGGGCGTGGCGGCGATGGAGAGGAAGGCCGGTGAGATGTGCATTAGAGAGGGAGACGTGCGGGAGCCACTGCGGAGCGGGTCGTGGAGCGAGTCGTGGTGATGTGTGAATTTTTTTTAATCTGCGGTGACTGAAGGGGAGTGAAGGAAGCGGATAGGAACAACAGCTTCAGGACGTCGGGTCCACCAACAGGGGCGTCCGGCGCGGACGGACGTCTAACTCCCAACGTTATCGTAAAAAGAAAGTAATTTTAAAACCATATATGTTTAATAAATCTAAAATAAGTACTACAAAATAAATGATCTACAATTTTAATTCCCCATAGCTCCAAACTTTTAGGGATGGTTGTCTCCAAATTATTGGAGTCCGTGTTATGCAAATATGGCTAAGCTATCATAGTATCACATTGCCGGCTTTTTTATTTTTAGTCCAAATTTGAAACAAATTTTAAATTTAACCCGCGTTTGAATTTTTTTTTAAATCTAACCCGTTTGGCCCCGCCACCATGCATGGCGGGACAAATGCACTGAACCCCGCCATGCATGGTGGCGGGGTACAGGTCCCACGTGGCGGGGGACGTGGCATGCCACCCGGGTGTACCCCGCCATGATGCGTGGCGGGGTATGGCAAACCCGCCACCCATCATGGCGGGGCACGGCCTAAATAAAAGCTGTTGGAATGTTGTAAGCTCGCCCTTGGACACGCACTCATTGAAGTCCGTCGGAGATCTTGCCATGGTTAGAAGATAGAAAAAGACAACACCAAAGTATTATCCCTATCAACTAAAAGGAAACAAGTGGCGGTGGTGGTAGTGAAAGTGGAATGCAAAATCACAAACGGCTTACCACCGTCTTGCCTGTATTCTTACCAACGCCAAACAGGAGTCAAAACCAAAGTGGCAAAGTAATCTGTTGTTGAGCGTGGGTACAGTTGCAATCCGGATCCAAAGTACAAATCAGAGCTGCTGGCTAAGACGTGTCGAGACGTAGCGCAACAAGGTGAAAGCAAAGGACGATGGAAAGAACTCACAGAACAAGCAAATAACCCGAATTTTTCCTTTTTCTGAATTTTTCCCGGAATTTCCCAAAAGGCACTAGTAGGAATCAAACTTTTTATTTTTTTTTTTGCTATTTTTTTATATTTTTATCTGAACAAGGATCACAAAAGATGCCACCACAAAAATTGCCACCTACAACTGAGGTGGGATGTGGTCTACAGAAATACAGCAAGTTCTCTGAAAAGCGTGCAAAAACGTTGACAATTTTTTTTCTTTATTTTCCTGATTTGTTTTTGGCAATTTTGATGAAACCAAACAGGGCAAAGCCAAGTTTGGGTCGTCCTCAAATGGTGTCAAGAAGCTGCTCAAAAAATTTCAGATTTTTCTGATAAACGAGCGAAAAGTTATGCCTGTTTTACCGAAGGTATCTCAAGTTATGTTTTCCGGAAGGCACAATACGGCAGTTAGGGCAAAACGTCCCTAAACTCCAACACCGATCACAAGATGGTTCCTGTGACTAACAGCAATATGTATTCGTACCGATCACAAGATGGTTCCTGTGACTAACAGCAGTAGGTATTCGCCTGATGATGTAAGGAGGGTTGCGATGCAGGCAAAATAAGAGCGGCTGACAACCTATCTAGGGTTTGCGCGGTGGCGAGAAGTTACACAATGGCCAAAAATAAGAAGTGCCCGGGCTTTTAAATGGGTGGGGTTGTACCCCGCCATGATTCATGGCGGGTTAGAGGTATCCCGCCATGCATCATGGCAGGTTACTCCTTTCCACGCTGGCCTACAGCGTGCCACGTGGGACCAGCACCCCGCCACCATGCATGGCGGGGTTCAGTGCATTTGCCCCGCCATGCATGGTGGCGGGGCCAAACGGGTTAGATTTAAAAAAAATTCAAATGCGGGTTAAATTTAAAATTTGATTCAAATTTGGGCTAAAAATAAAAAAAAATCCACATTGCAAGCCCGTATCTATCAGAGTATCACATTGAAATCCCGTATCTATCAGAGTATCAGACCACCTAAAAAGGCACTGAAACACTTAAATCTGTGTGATTCAAAGTCACCAAGATTTGAGCTTTGTCAGGTAAAGTGGTACCATGTTCCCATAACGGGATTCTTAGTGGAAACCGTATTGCATTTAAAAATATTGAAAATAAAAAATGGTATGGAAGCCTGCCAAGACAATATTTGTCTGATAGTCCTACGTGTTATCGACTCCGGTGCTAATAATATAAATCGATGTAGTGAATGACAGATTTACCCGCATTTAATTTCTTGACTTAGAGTGTGTTGGGACCTCTTAAAATCAGATCTGCGGCTGTCCCACCATGAGAATCAATTATTCTTTCCGATGCCCAAGACACAATGACCGCGAGATTGAACTACACTCATTTTTTTTTGTGCCACGGTCGCCATACAACACTGTGCGGTAGCCACACAGGATTTAACAGGGCTATTGCATGCCATTAGTGAGATGTATGTGATGACTTTATTGATCCCTGAGACTCGTCGGCTCATACTTTAGGATGTGTAAAAAAAGATATAAATCTGTGACGTTCAGGTTAGCAAATGACTGAATCAGCGCATTTGATAAAATGCCACCGGCTAATATCTCTAATTTTTGCAACATAAAATGTCTTAGGGCACGTTCGTTTAGTCCGGAATCCACCCAGAAATCGTTTCAGCTGATCAAATGTTATATAAATTAGCCAAGCATTCCGACTAGGGTTAAATAGGAAGAAAGGATTAAATCCTGTATCATCTTTTATTTGTCCCCATACATGAAAACACAAAACAAGTATTTCTTCTAACAAATATATGGTGAGGGGTTAACACTAATCGACTCCACCTCAACTCCCTACATGTAACCACGCAGGCAACCCAATCGTCGATCGTCTGCGATTCCACTCACGCCGCAAGCACTCCCTCTCCGATGGCTTTCTCGGCTCCCGACGTCCAAGTCTCCGCCGCCGTCGTCTTAGCCGTCCTCTTCGCAACGGCCACCGCCGCAGGGGCGAACAATGCCACTGTGGCCACGAACATGGCGGCGCGCCGCGGTGGTGTAAACTCCACCGTGGCGTTGCCAGCGTCGACGGCGGCGTCCAACGGCTCACTCCAGTACACCTGCGCGCTACCTGTGCCACAAGCGCAAGAGCCTGATGATCAAGCGGTGCCCCATCGCGAAGGACAGCTGCCACGTCGCCTGCGTGACGCTGCCGACCCCTTCCACGCGCTCCCCTCCGCCCCCGGTGGCCGCCCCCGGCGGCAGTGGCAGGGACACCGACGACTGCTACGTCATGAAGGTGTACCCCGACGGCAGCTGGGTCGTCGTTGACGTGGTCAGCTGCCGGCAGGCCGCCCCGGCGTGCTACCTGACGTGCAACGACGGCGACGAACCTGGCCGGGACGGGGCCGCCGGGACCACCCCTACAGCTGCAGCGCCGAGGGGCACGCTGCCGTCCCTCCTCGCCGACTTCGAGCGGTGCGGCGACCATGCCACAGCACAGGGCGCCGCCGTCCCAGCCATTTAGCACTACTAGCAGTAGGCTAGTAGCCACGCCATGACGATGCATGCAGTTGTCAAAATGTCCGGTCGAACAGACCTTTTTGTCCTGTGCGTGTGCATCTCCACGTGAGGCCCGCCCATGTCGTTGGTCACATAGTTTGTGCTGGGAACAAGATTCAGAAGAGTGATGCTCGCGGCTCGCTAGAAGAACGAAAGCCAGTGTTACCCCAGGACCTGAAGCAAGATGCAGTGAGCCAGTGACTGGAGGTGCTAATGCTTCCAAGTAGATTTCCTGGAAAATCATATAGGCCAAATGTATTATAGGCCCTTAATCCCATCGGTTCATCTTTCCCAAACTCCTGTAATCATCTGTGTAATCATGCTATAAATCAATAAAGTCAGGTGGGGATGAATCCCCCGTTGAAGGTAAAAAAAAAAGAACGAAAGACGATAGATGGCCCATAACTGACGTTGGAGAATCCAATCCAATATCTTCCTTCAGTGACCCCAAAAAAAAAACCACCTCGACCCGCGGGGGGTATGACAGCCCTAGGCATTGTGTTTAAGAAGAAAATCTTTTCACGTAGGTCGAGAAAACCCTCAAACCTCTGCCCCACCCATACACAGTGGCACTATAGTTCTGTGAGACTGGTCTGGCCTTAGACCTATACTTTGGCGTGGGGCAGACGATAAGATTTTTTTTCAACGTACATATAAACTGCGCCTCCTTCGGCCAACAAATCCACCACAAGGAAGTTCGAACTCTAGCCGGCAGGGTGCAAAGCACACAGCCAGACTCAAGATGGCAACGGGTACGTACCCGACGGGTAGTGCTCACCCGTACCCGTACCCGCACCCGCAAAATTTTACCCGTCGGGTTACCCGTACCCGCATGCGGGTAAAAAAATAGTTCCATACCCGTACCCGCCGGGTAATTCTCACCCGACGGGTAACCCGTACCCGATAACATACCCGAAAATTACCTAAAAATATCAAATAGTCACATGCAAAAATAAATAATTCTAAGCTTTCAACAAGTTACAAATATGCTAACAAATATTATTAGCATCATTACAACAAAGACAATCTACTAGAAATATAGTGGATATCTCAATGGGTCAAATTCATGACTTATATGCGCTAAAATAACTGAGGTTGGCTAGTTATTTTTGCGGGTATGTCTTACCCGCGGGTATGCGGGTATGGGTAGTATACACCCGCACCCGTACCCGCATACCCGATGGGTATAGGATTTTGCCCAATAACGTACCCACGGGTAGAAAATTCATTCCATACCCGCCTCTTTATCGGGTAATACCCGTCGGGTACTCGGGTTTCGGGTACCCGTTGCCATCTCTAAGCCAGACCAACTGATCTAGCGTTCGCTTGCTTCCTTTAGATAACAAAAAACATTTTGCTACAAATAATCCTTTCAGATTTTTATACACACGGTGCTTCAAACAACAATAAAATGCAGTCTGCAGCACACCAAGACATCCATCTACTTGGTTTGATTTCGAGGAAATTAGATAGTGCTACATCGACAAAAGGGCGATGTGCAGTCATAAAATTGATACTAGTACTAGTTTTCATGCCCGTGCATGGCTACGGGGCAGCTAAACTTTTGCACTAATAATATACGGATCACACGATAAGATAATAATACGATCACATGGATCACACAATAAGGCTGAGCCCTGTATAGCAAATATTGGAAACCAGGCTGACATTTGTCGTGGCTCAGTGCTCTAAAAAATGAACCTGACATTTTGGTGAAATCCAAGAATCTATTAATATAAGTTGTCTAGCATTTGGGAAACCATGTGCATGAACTATAGTCGGACACGCTGCATAATTGCGAAGTACATGGATCCCAAACACTAAAAACGTCTATAAAATAATTTACCCATACACCACTGCAGTTACCTTTCAAAGCTTGTTGCACTGCATCGACAGCAGGAACTAAAAGTCTAAAACTACCGTATCCTTATTCAGGGGCAGCAAGCATCCCAGATAACACATAGCAGGCCGCAAGCAACTACCAACTATCTGCCAACTACTGACACCAGATCTCACCAAACACGGTCCAAAATGCCACACGTGCAGGTATATTGTTCCTAGACAGATTTTCAAGCTATGCATCCTCTGATCCAAAATAATATACATCAAGGCAGCTCCGGCTGTGACTGAACATGAAGGGTAGTCAAAGATGGAGTGTTTCGTGCAGTGCAGACTGACATCACTTGGTTGGAGGTGCTCGGGGTGCAAATTCTTGATAAAATCAACTGACCTCTCACCATGTAATAAGCAGTCTAATGGCTAGACAAACGGTTCACATGAAAAAAAAGAGGTTGACAAAAATTAAAAGATGTTGACAAATCAGCACATGGAAATCAATAGTGCCTGTAAATAAAAAAATACCTTTCTAGGACTGCCCCTGGTTGTGATGATGGGTTGATATATTTATTGATTCTTTCAGGTTCGTAGATGACAGGGACGGTGTTCACCCCCTCTTTAGAATTAGAAAGGGTATCATGTGTACTATCTATTTTAATTTTTCATCTGTTGAAAGAAAGAAAGAAACAGCTAAATGTCTTGTATGTGAAGTACAGGGAGAAAGGTTTGTTCTTTGACTATAGGGTTGACATGCAGAATCATATCTGAAATAATATAAAAATATATGTTTATCAAAATGAAGTTATCTCATTTTCCTTGGCTTCCTTTCACTCTTACATGTAGACCTTGAGATACTTGCATTCCTATGTAATGAATTTGTTGGTCAGGAGCCTGGCAGCAATGAATATGTGAAAGCAAAGATACATTATTTTTGACAAGGTAAGCAAATTGACCCGTGAGCTTTTCTTTTGTAGCAATTTTACTTGTTAATCTTTGATCTTTTGTAAAAAGTTATAGCGTCAATGACGAGCCTGATAGTGTGGTTGTCCGCCCTCACTTATTCACTCTCTGATTAGTAAAATAGGATCCAAAAGGTTCTGATATAGCTGCACTCACTTATGCTTCATATTAGAGCTTGGTTTTCGTTAATTTTGAACAAATGAACTTAAGGATTGATCTGTTGTAGTTGTACGTATTAAAATTAAGTTCTTTTCATTTTTGTTCTGAATGTAGTAATGTATCTTACTGCCTTGTAAGAAGCATCTGCTCAAGGTCTCAAGTTCAGTGAACCACCCACTGCTCTCTCATGCCCAGATCATAATCCACTTTTTTAACTGATGTCTTTATCAATTTAAAAGGAAAAAAGGAGTGTGACAGAGAAATGGTTGCATTATAGTTAGCCCTCATGTATTTGCAGGTTGAAATCCCATATGTTCTGAAGGTCTATTCCTGTGTGAAATCATTATAAATGTTTTTTTGTAAGCCTTAACTTTAGCATTGACAAACTCCAATTTAGCATTCCACTTTTCTCTTGAGTTGTCTATTTAATATAAGATCGTGTAAAAGAATCATACCACGGTAAAATGACTTGATTGGGAACATACTGTAAAGTGATCAGAAGGAAAATTGGCCTACTGAGCCCCAGGCCAGTATACTGCTTAATCTGCAATTACATGATATGCTTATTAGCTTCAACAGATGGATCCAGATGAAAATGGTTAATTAATGACCAAAATGGTTAATTAAAGGCTAAGCCTTGTATAGCAAATAATGGAAATCAGACTGACATTTGTCATGGTTGAGTGCTATAAAAAATGAACCTGACATTTTGGTTCACATGAAAAAAAATGAACGAGCCGACACAGGTGCCAATTTCATTGAATAGAGAAGAAGTAAACGGTTCACAGCAATCAAATGACAACTTAGCTTCAGAATAAGGTGGCACAAAATTACCAAAACTTTTGCCCTCCTAGAGGACTTCAAAGTATCTTTGTCAGTATCTTTCATCATTAGGTCATTATCCTTGTGAGTTGGACCATTTGGATTAGCAGGAACAGCTATATTTTCAACCAATTCTAACCGACACAAGTTGCAGAAATTGTTTATCGGCAAAAGTACTTCCCCAAGATCACAGAATGGCAATAGATATTTCCTTAGCCTCTGGTTTTATTCCTTTATACCCTTTTTTTCTTTTTATTGTTTGTACAAATTACTTCTATATTAGTATAATAATCTGTAGGGGCAGGCAATCCACCAGTTTCATTCAAAAAGGAGTGGCACGATATATCAACAAACTTGGTAGCAAACCAGAAGATACACAGAGTGCAGCTACAAGCTGCCAATAAATTTTGTTATGACCTATGAGTGTCCCAAATGGCCGATAAACCAAGTTGACTATGAGGGTGGAAGTGACTAATATTTAGTGGGGTTTTGGAAAATTGCCAGATTTCTGCTGTCAACGTTCTAAGCCACAATTTCCTGACCCATGATCCAGTAATCACAGAAAACACAAATGTAATTAAGGTTGCCATCGCTTCCAAATATCATAACTAAAACAGCTACCATCTCACACCGTGAATTCAAAACGAATCCGAGATTGATTAAAGTTCATACCCGTGCTAACTCTATGGTAAAAACAAAAGAACAATATGTTTCTTGGAAATAAAGTAAATAGTGAGATTGATTAAAGTTCATGCCCGTGTGCTAATACAACGGGAAAAAAATAAAACCACAATAATTCAAGTTTACACATGTTATTATATTCTGACCTGGAAATGATGTGGTACTTTGCCCGTGTACTACTTGAAAATCAATAGCCAGATAATAAGAGAACAAACTTTAGAAAGACGCATGTACTAAGTGCCCCTTATTAGTGCTATGCATTGCCTTCACAAACGTACCCTCATATACAGCATGCTTGGACTCACATAAATTGGGTTTAACCGATGTACCAATCCTATCTGCAACCAATCAGTTCTCTTTCACAGTTAGTGCAGTTCTAAAAAAAAATCGGATTTGCAAGCTTGTCCGGATGGAATATGATCACACCTTTATACATTCCTGTTAATAATACAAGAAGCACTCGACAATCAGTTCTCTAGGTTACAGCAGAATGAAAAGAGAGCTTGTGAGATTTGCCAAGAAAAAAATGAAATCTAGCTAGCACATGAAGAACTGTAGAATCACATCTCTAAATGTATTCAGGATTAGCTCAAACGCGAATCTAAGATAGAGTGAGAATATAGACCTTGCATCCTTGCATCAAGGGCATACAGACCTTATCAAGTAGTATCTGTGAAAATGATTATACCCATTTCAGTACCATGGAATGTAAACACAAAACATAGATGAAGACAGGAATGAGGTGACTACCTGTGTGCAATCATACCAAAAAAAAAATGGTGGTCCATTTTAAGCACACATCTGCTACCTGCATAGTCAAAAGTAAAAGTTAAAACAAGAACCTGGAGAAAGATTAGATGACATCTAACTTTATTCATCCTCTCCATCAAGGTCACACAGCGCCACCAAGCCACCCAAATAATTTCTCCTATGCATTGCCGCCACTGTAATCCACATGCGTCCATCCAAAGCTTCCAAAGACGATGGCGTTGCCGTCGTCATAGCTCGAAAAACCAGCTAAGGCTTTTGCCAGCGTTTCTGCCACCCAACTCCCAAAAAGCACAACACCTACAGCAGCAGCACCACCACCCCCAGTACAAGCACGAACTCCAGCTTGAACAATGAATTCCGTGACTGTTGACAACGGCAACCCTTCAGAACGGCATCCAATCAATACCGGGCAAGCTTGCTGCAGCTCACATCACGCAGCAGGCCACCGGCGCCGGTGTCACACCACAGACGCCTTCACCTCCACCTGCATCGTTGGCGCGCTGCAACCATCCTCACGTGCGGTGGATTGCTAATCAACATACCCACGAATTTGGAGTTCCAGAAGACAGATTCAAATTCCCTAAACTACTATGTAAAGTCAAATTAGATATGGACTGAGACACGAGAGGAGATTTACAATTACAAGAGCCGAGGGCAAAGGCGATTTGGGGATTGCCGGATTCTTTCCCTCGGATTACCTGGAATCGGGTCACGGAAGAAGGTTGCGCGTCTGGCCGGTGATGGAGGCGAGGCGATCCGATCCCCTTTCCCCCAGCCGTCGCCGCCGCGTGCTCTGCCGCTCGAGTAGATGTGGTCCACTGGCGAGAGGCAGCCCCTGACGGCGCTCCAGATCCGGGTGGCAGCCCCTAACGGATCCGCGGCTGCTCGTTAGGGGCGGCGGAGGGTAGGGGCAGCAGGGGTGGCGGTGGACCGGGGCTCAGCGCAATGCAGCAATTGTGCAGGCATGTAGCCGCCCAAACCCTAGATGTCGGTCGCGGCGGAGGAGGGGGCCGGTCGCATGGGCGCATGAGACACATGCAAGAGCAGGGCGACGGCCGCGGGGAAGAGATGGAGTGCGGTACCTGGGTCCCACCTGTCGGCACTAAGGGGTGGCAGTGATTGCGTTGGCTTTCCTTTTTTTTCTCTGTTGCGCGAGAGTGGGAGGCGGGGATCGCAGGTGGGAGGCAGACGAAACAAATGTCGCACGAAAATGTGTCCTAGACTTTTTAGTTGTGGGGAGATATAGTACTGGTATGAAACAAGAACGATTAGTAGACGGAACTCTGAAGCGCTTGCGCCGGCTACAGAGGTGAAAAAGTCACCTCACTTACCAGGATTACAGGCTACAAATATCCCAAATTGGCGATTCGGTGGTTTGTTTTCGAGGAAACAGTTTTGCCGACTCGCAAACCGCAATGAGCTTTCAACGACAACCATTGCTTTCCGCATCATCCACGACCACGCGCTACTAGCTACAGATGGGGGCTAAGATAAGAGCCTGGCACGTCTCATGGAGTCATGGCCTGAAAAACATTCAGGGCCGTACGTGAAAAGCGTTGCCACGAGGTCCAGAGACCAGAGTCGAGCAGGCAATCCAAACGCAGTCAACCACACACGCACACCGTCTTTAAGAACAGCTTTGTCCTTAGTAGATAGCTGGCTGGCCTGGTGAACGTCTGCGAAGAATGACGTTGGCTAGCTAAGCGAGAAGCAATAAGTAGAGTAGCATCACTCCAAAATGTTAACACAGCCAAATTCTGGAGCTAGATTGCTTCTAAAACCAGTCAAAATTAACTGCAAATTGATAGGAGGCATTCATGCTTCCCCGGAGAAGTCCAAGAACAGGCAAGTACTATTAGTTCGTCGCTTCGCCCACATCTTCGCACCATCTCTATCTCTGCCCCAGATGCCTCCCTCAGCAGCTTCCATCCTCCATGCCTTCCTCCTCACCCTTCTCCTCGGCGCCGCCGCCACGGCCTCGTCCGTCCCGGATGGCAACGGCGACGTGAACTCCTCGCTGTTTACCAATGGCACAGGAACGTCCCCCAACGCCGACGCCACGGAGAGATACATCTGCTACCTCTGCACGGGCCGCAATCCGTTGCTGATCAGGTACTGCCCCATCTACTGGGACGAGTGCCACCTCGTCTGCTACGCCGACGATGCCCCCGCCGCCACTTCCGCCGCGCCCGTGCCGACGACGTCGCTGGGGTCGGCGGCGGCGTCGGCCAACCCTAGCGGGGTGCACGACGACGAGTGCTACGTCATGAAGCTGTACCGGAACGGCAGCTACACCATCGTCACCCGCCTCGCCTGCGCCCGGATCGCGACGTGCCTCCTCTCCTGCGGCGGCGGCGACATGGCCGACAGCGACAGGAAAGCCCTGGGGAGCGAGACGAGCGCAGTGCCGGCGACGACGGCTGCGGTCCAGGGGAGTTTAACGCCCCGACTCGCGGATTTCCAGCGGTGCGGCACGCAGGTCACTGCGGCGTCGTCTCTGTGTGGCACCGTCGTCCGGGCTGGTGGTGCGCGGCGACGGCGCTAGCTCTGTTGGGATGGTCCGATCTACGATGGATGGACGCGTACAGCGCGTGTGCGATGCTGCATCTGCATATGCGGCCATGCGCGAGTGCGTGTCAGGTCGCGTGCGTAGTTTGTGTCGGTAGCGCTTTTGCGTCCAAACCAAATGACTTTGGACGCTTCTTTAGAAGACGTGATAAAAGCTGAGAGATTTAGCTGCTGTATCGAGCATTTGCTTTGATTTGATCCCGATAAGAAAATTTCGTCCAACCGATACTGCCAGTGTCCGGACGTCCGGATAGACGCGTCTGCAATTCACTTTTTGTGCCATTTCGTGTGCCCACACGGGGCCCGCATCGTCCGGAGGCACCATCCAAGAGCTGCCTCAAGCCGCCGCTAGACCACTGCTGCAAGGGTGTGATCTGCCCGCTGCCACTAACTGTTGTGGAGGCGAGAAACACCACCGAAAATCTGATCCACACAGACCACATGGAGATCTGTTGTACTCGTCCGATTTACTTTTGAAACATCTAGATGCAACACCTACAACATACAAAAGAAGACAGATGAAAAACATGCTTCCGAAACACTTATAAAAACACCTGAAAATAGTTATAAACCATTGCAAGCATATGCAATATCTAGATAAAACATTTACAGCATATATGTGAAATGTATGCAACATTCAAATAAACACACTTGTAACAATACGTGCGAAAACACAGATGAAACATTGGGAGCAGACCTTTGCAAACATACGTGTTGCAACATATGCAACATCTCGATCTACTTTTGCAATATTCATCTGAAACACTTGCAACATACATCTGAAACACTTGAAATATACTCTTGCAACATGCATTTTTAGCATATCGCAACATCTTCTTGCTGCTTGGGAGAATGGAGGCTCGTCAGCGTGTGGAGTTCACCAGAAGCAGCAGTCTGGCGGTGCTTGTAGGCAGCGGCTCGGCGGCGATGGCGGCGCAATGCGGCAGGGAGGTAGCGGCACGCGCTACGCCTAGTAGGACCGGCAACCGGGGGCTGAGACTGGGAGAGGGCAGCTGCGCGCCGCGCCTGGTAGGGCTGGCGGTCGAGCGCCGCTTGTGGGAGCAGAGCGGAGCGAGACGTGTGGAAGTGATTTCTTTTATAAACGGACAAGCGGATAAGTGTGACCAAAATCTTTTAGAAACTTGACACATGACACAAAAAATTTTAGAAACCCAAGTAATTTTTGTGTCATCAGTAAGTGGGGCAGATTCAAAAGAATCTTCAAATCACGTGCTCTCTCTGAAAATCCAGGAGGACGGGAGGAGGCATCCCTTTATAGCGGTAGGTGCTAAATACTTGGCTAATCTAACCTCGAGGGCAATCTCAATGTGAGTTTCATGAGAGTTTCATGGTATTAATTGAGTTGATGTGATATGGAATAAATGAAGAAAGATGATATAAGTTTTATGGGATGAAATAAGCTACATTATTTCCAAGGTACTGAGTCTTGTAAACTGGGAGATGAAACTCCTCGCTGAGACTAGCCTAAGGTGTGAGCGCTTGAGCGTTCAGATTATGTTGTCTTTCCTATTGTTGAATGTATTGCCTTTCCTATTATTTGTATAAACAGAAAGGATCGATTTGGAGACCTGACAACTTTCCAAGTGAGCCTTATCACTTGTGCTACTTTTTTTTTTTCAAAATCCTCGTTGTGAGGCTGATCTATTATTCAAAATACCATAGACACTAGAAGAAATTTTCTTCTAATAAACTAAAGATGACAATGGGTAATTACCGCTGGGTACGTGCTGCTCATATTCTTACCCACATAAAAATATTCTATCCGTTAATTTATCTATACCCGTACACGGGTAAGAGTTCTTTCTCATACCCTTACCCATGCAGGTAACGGGTACCCATGGGTTATCCATACCCATGATTCCAAAGACGTTTGCAAATCAAAAATACATGTATCAATATAGTAGTCTCCCAATTTCAGCCAAATCATCACAAGTCAATAATAAATTCATTAAACAAACAAGCTACATGAACACTTAATCAAATAGTCTAATAGATAAATCCATCATTACTAATATCAAGTGACCAATTTCACTGGTTCACATACAGTACAACATACCAGCTAGAAATTACTACAGAGTCTCCACCACATGACAACCAAACGGCCACACCCACACATAGTACTAAATTAGTGAGTTCATCACATATTACATGTTGGCCTATGATTTCAGACATATTGAATCGGGTTTAATTTACCCATGGGTTAACTGGTATGGGCAATATAGTCCCATACCTTTACCCGTTTTACCGCTAGGTAAGGCTTTTTTCCTATTAATTTACTCATGGGTAAAAAAAAATTAGCCATGCCCTTGCCCTAGGAAGGTAATTACCCATCAGGTTTTGGGTTTCGGGTAGAAATTGCCATCTTTAAATAGAACTGCAGATCATGAAGTAGATTATTATATACTCTGCTACATGAAGCCTATTGATCAGGGTCAGGATTGTTCAACACCATATGAAGACATAACTAGCCCGATGAATCTCTTATACACATAAAAAGACGGTAACGTCATCATCTATACTAAATCTTGACCCCTGTCCATATGACCGTGTTTGATACGAATCATCCTCACCTCAGAGCTCACACGTCCGCGTCCTACTCGGTTCTAATACGAGATCCATGTATCCACGTCCGATATGAAGTCCTCACATTCCATTGTATGCTAGTTGCAGCCAGCCCAACCCAACCGAATAGACTACGGACCCCTTCTAACTCAATAATGGGCTGACATTTCAAACTTTTGAGTGGTGCCTCTGTGGGGATACAACATATTAGGCTGAAGGGTGTGTGTAGGTGCATACAGGCTGAGATGTGAGGGTAATAAGTGATTTTGTTTCCTAGAGGGGTACATCTGCACCTATAACAATGTATTGAGTTTCGCTCTTGCTCCTGAGTGTTTCCCTTCATGCCTCCTCCACATGCGCATAAGAGGGTGTTTGAACCTTCAGTGTATGTCAACACACTAGATGCTTCCATCTCTCTGCTCTCGAGTGTTCCTCTGCGCATATAGCAAGGCTCCGCAATATATGTCGTTTACGACACTCGTTACTTTGCGATTACTCTGTTTCGGTAACGTTGTCCATCCAGTGCATTCCATGTTTCATCTTCCGCTGACGCATGAGAGAGCATAAATGCCTGAGTTATGCGTATGTTAACACACTACGTCGTGTTTGATCAGCGGACTAAAAGTTTAGTCCGTGGCTAAATAATAGAGTAAACGTGAGCTAATTATTTTTTCCCAACGTGTTTTACTCATCAATTAGTCTCTTAGTTTTTGTTAGAGCATGATTAGTTTATGAGGTCTTCTATTTGGCATTTAAACACATGAAGTAAAGTTTAGTTTAGTCCATCCAGACACTCCGTAGACGTTTTCATCTCAATAAAGCTCGTTTTTTTCTCTTTATTTGTAAAAACAGGTTGAGATACAGGGGGTGTTTAGTTCCGTGTAAAAAAAGTACTGTAGCACGTTTTGGCTTTATTTGGTAAATAGTGTCCAACCGTTGACTAATTAGGTTCAAAACGTTCGTCTCGCAAAGTACAACCAAGCTGTACAATTAGTTTTTAATTTCATCTACATTTAGTACTCCATGCATGTATCGCAAGTTTGATGTGACGGAGAATCTTTTTTCTGCATAGTACTTTTTTTTTTGAGGAAGTAATGGTAGTGTTTAGATGGTGTAAAAGTTGGTGTAAAGTTCCTGTAGCACTTTTCGTTGTTATTTGGTAAAATTTATCCAATCATGGACAAACTAGGCTCAAAAGATTCGTCTCGACATTTACAGACAAACCGTGCAATTAGTTATTTTTTTACCTACATTTAATACTCCATACATGCGTCTAAAGATTCGATGTGACAGTGAATCTTGTAAAATTTTTGGAAGTTGGAGGGATCTAAACACTGCCGAGATCAGTCTCATGCACACACATCCTGACCAGCTGAGGTGACCCACTCACGAGACGTGACACAATCCGTTCCTTCGAAACAATCCCGAACCCTAAATCGAATGCGGAACTCAAATTTCGGTTTCCCTCGCATTCCGCCCACATCCTCCGCAGCCGCCGAAGCAGCCGCCGAGCCGAGCCCCAAGCGGAGGAGAATAGGAGAGGCCACCGATCCGCCGGCGGAGATGAGGGAGGAGGCGCTGGAGCGGCTGCGCGGGGTGGTGCGGGACTGCGCTGGGAAACACCTCTACAAGTCGGCCATCTTCCTCGCCGACAAGGTGGCCGCGGCCACGGGCGACCCTTGCGACGTCTACATGCTCGCGCAGGCACTCTTCCTCGGCCGCCAATTCCGCCGCGCGCTCCACCTCCTCAACAATTCCCGCCTGCTCCGCGACCTCCGGTTCAGATTCCTGGCCGCCAAGTGCCTCGTAAGGCTGCTCTGAGCCCTCCCCCCCCCCCCCCCCCCCCCCCCCTCCCCGGCGCCGTTTCATTCCGTCGAGCACGGCGCATGCGTGTCAGTTTGGGGGCGCGCGTTCTGCTTCTCGCTGTTTGGATCGCGGGGCGTCCTTCGGTTTCCATCCATTCATTACCAGCAACTCTCGACATTTCGTCAGGCGTTCTGGGCTAGTACTTTGGCCGAACACCTTGCGAACGTTTTCAGCTGATGTTAAAATACTGAGATTCGCTTGATTCTATTTCGAGTGCTGCTTTTTAGTGTGTCTGGGCATTTGCTCAGATACATTGCGCCCCTAGTGCCATCGATTTCGTTTTGGGCCTGTAGTGGAAAGCTTCTAAATGTCCACACGCTGCCTTGATTTATGTTTGCCTCTAAACAAATTGATTGTGTGTTCTTGTATTCTTTTTTTTATCAGTCTCCTTCTACTTAGAGCTAGTTAGAACAATATCAGGATCTCTTAGAGGGAAAATGGTCAATAGTGCCGCATGGAATGAGCAGCATGTTTCTGATGTATTTCTCCTAATCCTGGAAATTAAAGCAACGAGAAGAGCATGTGGGCATATCAGATGGCGTGACATATTATTTATATAAATGTATTTGTCATATATGGATTTTTAGCTGAAGGCTTCAGTTTTCCACTTCTAGGTTATTCTAGATTGTTAACTTAGTGAGAGCTTTGTGCTTCTGCTACAACTTCAACTTCACAGTTTTGTTTCTTTGTTTATTAGGAGGAGTTGAAAGAGTGGCATCAGTGTTTGTTGATGCTTGGGGATGCAAAAGTGGATGAGCATGGAAATGTCCTTGATCAGGATGATGGCAGTGATATTTATTTTGATAAGGACGCTGAAGTTCATGAGATCAATGTGTGATGATGCTCCTTTCCTCCCTGAACACCTTCTTCCTCCTTTCTGGTTGTTAGATGCTTGCTTACTACTGTGATACTTGCTTGACAGATCAAATCAGCTCTATGCTTCTTACGTGGTAAGGCTTATGAAGCACTGGATAACCGTGATCTTGCTTGCCAATGGTAAAAATAATTAGCTTCATTTGCTTTTCTTTTGGTTAAAGTTGATAGTGTATTTCAAAATAGTACCATTATCATTAATATATTCAATTAATTTTTATGCACTTTTGCTAAAATATTTTTTTTCCTGTACACTTTAAAGTCAAATTAGTTCTACTTTATCCCTTCAAGTTTTTACCCTTAATTTAGAGTTATATAGTAAAATAAAGTTGAAAGTTTGGTTATGCTGCTTCTTGCTAGTCTTCTGTTGTACCTGGCCTTTATGATTTTCTTCCCTCTTGGTCAGGTACAAGGCAGCTGTTAAAGCCGATCCTCTGTGTTATGAGGTGAGAACAATGACTCAATGACAGTACTATTCTGTTTATGAGAAAAAAGAACATGCAGTGTCATGTTATTATTATCTTAGTGTCTAATTCCGTACATGTACAGTGCTCACTCTGGGCGTTCGGGTTACCCGAATATTCGGGTCGGGTAATGGAAATCAGTACCCGATATCAGCCCTGAAAATTCACTACCTGCAAATTCGGGTTCGGGTATTCCCGATCTACCCGATATTCAGAAAACACAGCAAACTGTAAAGCATTCCAGCAGCATTCTTAATCATTGCACACAGTTTTCTTTGCAGCATTTCACAGAGAAATATAAGTACCAAAGTACCAGCTTACATAACTAGATAGCAGTTTAACACAAGTTCCACAACCACAACTGATCACTAAACAATGACAGACACATTCACTAATGACTGATTCACAGCTTCACAGTCACAAGTCACAACACAAATTCATAAAAGACGAGTCTCAGACTGCCACACAGATATAGTAAATAAATACTACAGTTCCACATTTCCACTTCCACCAACATTTATTGTTCACAGACTGCCAGCAACGGCTGCACAGCTTGCATTCAGCACCCCTACTTCAAGTATTCAGCATTTCAGCTTCCAGTGTACTGCAAATAAAAATTGACATGGATCAGCCCCTGATTTTTGGAAACATACATAGACATATTCTTGGTGTTGATTGCGACTTGGAACTTGGAAGCATAATTCATGAATTCAGTAAAGGGTTATCATACTTGAATATTTGACATACCTTCTAAGCTTTAGAGGAACACATGCTGCTACCTGTAGGTGTTCCTTCTGTCTTGGAAGCAGATTCCTGCACTATATTTTTTTTTTCCTTTGCCACCATATTCTTCTATCAACTCTAGAATCAATGGAATTCAAGCAAGCAACAAGCTGTGAATAATTGTATATTGTACTTGTACATTGTAAATAGTAAAGACTAAAGACCCAAATATCGTACCTTTTTCCATTAAGGCCAATTCCTCGGCATTCTCTTTGATGTCAATAGGAGTGGACCTTCTCAGCCAATCTTGTGTACAGACCAAAGCCTCTAGCATGAATGGAGTAAGAGAGGTACGGAAGTCATCTAAGATCCGCCCACTTGTGCTAAAAACAGACTATGAAGCTACTGTTGTGATGGGTATAGCAAGCACATCACGGGCCATGTGAGCCAAAATTGGAAACCTACTTGCATTGACCTTCCACCAACAAAGAATGTCAATCTTCTTTTCTGGGGCTTCAGTTTCTTCAGTAAGGTATTTCTCAAGTTCAGATTTGGTACTGCTAGTAGAACAATTGCTTATCCTCATCTTCTTGGCGATTTTTTCAGCAAGCATGCCTCCTGTACCTCCTGTACATTGATTGCTATCAGTTACTTCAGTTGTTTCTTCACTTGCACCATACATATTCTTGTATTCTACAAACAACTCTTGCACACAAGTGTTAATAGCTGCCCAAACTAACTGTCCTCTTTCTTCGCCAAATATTTTCCTCAACAGTCATCTTTGTGTACATAGATAATTTGTACCTTGGATCAAGACATGCAGCCACAAAGATCAATAAATTGATGTTCTCCTTCTCCTTTTCCTTCCCCCTACCCCTGGTCCTCCCCTTCTCCCTCTCTTGCTCCTGTTGCTGCCCTTTGTCTTTCTCTTTGTTGGTGTGCCAAAGTCCCCAATATTTATCAAATTTGTCTTTCATTTTGTTGCCCATTGATTCTTGCAGCTCATCTTCACTAGTGAACCAAGCTTGAATCAGCAAACTAACTTCTCCAATCTCATGAAAGAAAGTGTTGGAATTGACATGTAGAGTAGAAGAGATACGGACTGTGAGATCATAGAAGTGCTGTAGAAATGCAGCCAACTTTTTGACATTGTTCCAATCATCTTCATTGGGATGCCCAACACCATCTCTTGCCTCTGATAGGTCAATCACATAATTAGTGTCGTCTTCACCTAACTTCATGAACACCTTGTCATACACAAGTGCAGCCTTCAACATCAAATACGTGGAGTTCCATCTTGTTGGGACGTCAAGTTTAAAAAATGCTTTGCTGCCCACCTTCTCTTCCTCAGCGATTTCTTTAAACTTGACCAATCTTGAAGTCCCATTCTTTATATATCTAACCGCAGCCCTTACACGCTTTACAGAGAGGTCCACTTCTTGCAGTCCATCTTTTACTATAAGATTGACAATGTGGGCAGCACACCTCATATGCAAATACTTGCCTTGTGCAATGTTGGTTTTCTGCAGCTTAGTCCTCAAGTAATCAACACCACTGTCATTGGAACTTGCATTATCCACTGTTACAGTCAGTACTCTATCCAAACCCCATTCAGCCAAGCATTTCACCAAGTTTTTCCCAATATCCTCTCCCTTGTGCCCTTTTACCATGAAAAAAACTGATCACTTTCTTATGCAAATTCCAGTTTTCATCAATGAAACTTGCAGTGACAGTCATATATCCATCTTGGACCTGAGAAGTCCAGCAATCAGTTGTGAGGCAAACTCTCTGACAAGAATCTTTGAAGAACTTCTTCAGCTTGGCTTTCTCTTGGAAATAGAGCTTTACAGTGTCCCTTGTCAAAGTTCTTCTAGATGGGGGTTGGAATCGTGGGCATGCTTTGGACATAAATTTTCTAAAGCCGGTTTTCTCACCAAATGCAAAGGGTTGCTCATCTTCTATTACCATTTCAGCAAAGGCTTCCCGAAGTTTCTCTTGATCAAACCTCCAAGTAGCAGGAGCCTCCTCTATAGTTGCTTGAAGTGTGCCTTGCTTTGGGTCCTTGTTGAAAAAATGAGGATTGCGCTTGCAAGTACCAAAGTGTTTCTTCAATGCCGATGTCCCATGTCCTCTTGTATCAGCCTTGAGCTCACGGTGGCAATATTTGCACCTTGCAGCCTTCATTTTCCCTTTCTTATCTTTAATCTTGATGAAATGGTCCCACATTTCTGACCTTGGTGCCATCTCCTTTCTTGCTGGTCCTTCTTCCTTATCTTTCTCCAAGTCAATGACAGCATCTTCAATACCTTGCCTTTCTCCTGCCTCTGTATTGAGTGATGGTTGACCTGCATCTATTAACATTGCTCGAGTTGCCTGGCTCTCATCAAACTGTGTTCCAGTACCCACTGACTCTATGTCCATAATATCATCAGGTTCTGGCATCTACAAACAAAAGAGCAATACAATTACAATCACTAACTTTAGCACTGTACAGTTACATACTTACAGTCAAATGAATAATCAAAGAGATCTTTAACAAAACTAATCAAAGGTAGATCTACAAACTGAAGTAATGTCTACTACTTACAGACTTACAGTCAAATGAATAATCAAATAGATCTTTAACAAAACTAATCAAAGGTAGATCTACAAACTGAAGTAATGTCTACTGAACCATAGGCACTGAATCATTTCAAATTAGAAGTACAAGATCTACTGAACCACAAGGCACTGAACCATTTCAAATTAGAAGTACAAGAGGAAACAAGAAAGACTAGAGGTAGGGATTAGGGAATAAGGGCATACATTGCACGATTCCTCAGAGCTGGCCAGCTGGATGCCGTCGAAGCCGGGTGGTGCCGCGGTGGTGCGCCGGTGTGGGAGCTCGGCGGCTCGAGCTCAGCAGTACAGCACAGTCGGGGTCGGCCGTCGGCCGGGGCAGGGCGTGACCTGCGCGTCGAGCCTGCCTGGCGGAGTGGCGGTCGCCGAGGCAGGTGGCCACATGTCGTCAAGCTTGGCAGTCGCGCGGTGGCGCAGCTAGGGTTTGGCCTAGTGCTCTGCTCGATGCTCCGCTCTGGGAGATGACAGACTGACGGAGTCCAAACTCCAATCGAGTCCCTTCACGGGGGTGCTTAGAAGGTATGTCACGGGGGTGCTCAGCTGGGCCGCGTCGTGGGCTAGTGGAGTAATGGCTAGTGGGCCTTATGACTTATACGAGGGATTGAGGGGCTCTGAATATATTGGGTAGTTCAGGAAATTCGGGTACCGCGGGGTCCTACCCGATTTACCCAAACTAATTTCGGGTATCTGGAATCACTATCCGAAATTGTGATTGGGTAGATCGGGTACGGGTTTTTCGGGTTCGGGTATTGGGTAGCGGGTAATTTGCCCAGGGCGATACAGTGCACACACCTTACATGCAATATCTGAATTGTTTTATGTGCTTCTTATTTACTTTGACCTGTATATTTCTCACTTGGGTAGAACTGTATGACATGCTGAGTCTGTCTATTATGACACTCATGATGCACATGCTATTTTTGTTGAAGTTAAACAATACTTACGACCAATTAATATGCCTAACCTTTGAATATTGTAGACAGGTGTCTTATAAGTTAGAACTATAGTGCTATTACTTGTAGTGTCAAATGAACAATGTGTCACACCCTGTTTACTACTGTTGTTTCCACAAATTCTGAGAATTGAAATGAGCTCATAGCATTGTATAAAAACCATCGTTTACTGGATATTTTGGCAATTACAATTCTTGTTGACAGTCTCTCGAGTTGATGTAATGCTATATGATATTCTAACTTTGTAGTCTCCTAAATGTGATTCATTTATATATGTTTCAGGCTCTCGAATGTCTTGTTGATAATTATATGTTGACATGTGAGGAAGGTAATTTCAAATTGGGCTTTTGCTTATCTTGAGGCTTTCTTATATCTTGAATTAGTTTTAAGTGTTGCATCACTTTTAGAGTTAGAAGTTAGAACCACATTCATTCCCAATATGATCTACCGATATAGATTGTTCGGTTAACCTATGCATTCCAAATTTCCAATCATGTTTTAAGCAGATAACTTATAACTGGAAATGGGTAGACATTCTACTACCAGCTTGATAGGATTGATTAATCTGATTGCACATTTGCAAAATGTATCTGTTGAGGGCATTTCTGTAAAATATCATTAGTTCTATTTTCTTCATTTAAATAATTTGTAGCACATGTTTTACTTGAAACCTTCTGTAGTTTTGAGCATTATAGAACCTAAGATGGTGCAACGGTATTTTTCAGAATCTGAGTTATTGTCGTCTCTGCAATTCGGGGAAGAAGATGGGTGGCTATCAGCATTCTACTCATGTTTGATCACGAAGGTACTTGAATTAGTATCTGAACTTTGGCACATGCAAATGATGGAAGTATAATGGTACTTGCTTCCTTTTTGCTGACGGTTTCTCTTCTGCCTTTAGCATGAAAAAGAATATTTAGTTGAAGCAAAATTCAAGGAACTTGAACAAGAAGCTTGTAGTATTTCGTCCTCGAGTTCTGGTGAAACAATGAAAAATAACATTGATGTTTTGGCTTGCAAAGCTGAATACTACCACCAGAGTGGAGAGTACCAAAAATGTTTTCAACTCACATCCTCGTAAGTTGGTAGCATTCATTACTATTTCACTTTTCATTTACTTGCAAATGTTTATCACATTCACATATGTTGCAAATTTGTCTCAGGTTACTTGAGAGAGACCCTTTCCATTTAAAGAGCACATTAGTTCATTTGGCAACTGCAATGGAGCTTGGTCATTCCAATGATCTTTATCTTTTGGCATGCAACTTAGTGAAGGATTATCCTCAAAAGTGAGTATGGATCTTAATCATTGATTGATTAATTAATTCATGATTTTATCTCCATGATCCAATATGGTCAGTATTCTGACTTAATTTTCGACAAAAGTTGGGAGTATTCCCCCTGACTGAAAGGTTTATCTGATTCTATAAAAAAGACTATTACTGCTAGATGCCCTGATTCAGTGATTCCTCACTTCATTTGCATGTCAATAATTTGAGATATAGTAAGGCTTGGTTGTACTGTGCACTATATGCAACATTTCATTGCATGAACTGGGTAGAAGTTTTTTTGTCCTTGATAGTTTGCGGCCAATCATGATCATTGCATAATTCTAATTTCTACTCGTTTCATTTGCAGAGCTCTTTCATGGTTTGCTGTCGGTTGCTATTACTACTGTATTAAGAAGTATGATCAAGCGCGAAGATACTTCGGGTGATCATCTTGTCCTGTTTAAATGTCACAATTCACCACATTATCTTTTTCATTTCTAGCTTCATTATTCTACCATTTTTTTTCTCTTGGAGAAAATCTTCTTAGTGTTGAAACTCTGTTCTATAGGACGGCGATTCGTCCGGCGATGTTATACGGTGCTGAGTGTTGGCCTACAAAAAGGCGACATGTCCAGCAATTGAATGTAGCAGAGATGCGTATGTTGCGTTGGTGTTGTGGGCACACAAGGAGGGATAGAGTCCGGAACGACGATATTCGGGATAGGGTTGGGGTGCCACCAATTGAGGAGAAATTGATTCAACATCGGTTGAGATGGTTTGGACATGTCCAACGGAGGCCTCCTGAGGCGCCGGTGCATAGTGGAGTTCTAAAGCGGGCCGATAATGTAAAGAGCGGTAGAGGTCGACCTAAACTAACTTGGGACGAGTCCGTTAAGAGAGATTTTAAGGAGTGGAATATCTCCAAGGATTTAGCTATGGACAGGAGCGCTTGGAGATTGACAATCAACGTGCCTGAACCGTGACATCTTTTTGTCTTGTGCCATTTATGTCCCTTTATGTGTCTCCCTCTTTCTCGTCTCTTTTGGGTTTCATCTCTAGCCTACCCCAACTTGCTTGGGACAAAAGGCTATGTTGTTGTTGTTGTTGTTGAAACTCTGGCACTACTTGCTATTTTGTCATGGTAATTGCTATTAGAATATTTTTTTTGTTGAACTTGTACCACTACCTTTCTTTGAGCCAGTGCACGTCTTGGACGACATGTAGTTAGTGGTTACAGGTCGTGAAAAACCTATGACTTCGAAAGTATTGTGTAAGCTTGCTTCCCAAGCAGTTCTGCATTTAAGCTATTAATTTTGACGCCATGCTATGGTGAACAGGATATTATTAAGCAGTAGTAAGCATGTGATAACTTGAGCGAACTCCAGGTTTCCTACCATGCTCTCAAAGTTATCTTCAATTGGATTAGAAACCTTGCTTATTTAAGAGAACATGCATGCATGTGCTGCAAAACACGCCACACATGCCACGCCATATATTTTTTTTTGTTATACTATCTCTCCATTTCAAAATGTAAACAAAATGTAAGGCACAGTTTACAAGTTTGGAGGAAGTACTATTTCCCCTTGAACCTGTGGGAAAGCTCATGTATCAATCATGCAGAATTGTAGTTTTAAACATGTAAACAGAAACAACCAACGTTTTATCCCAAAGTTGTGTATCAACTAACTCTAACCAGTATGAACAATATGCTGAGTGCTGTTCTAAGACATGTACCTCTGGCATAAAGGCTGAGCAAGGGCCAAATAAGGTCTGACTTGAATTTTATTTCTCTGTTCTAACTTTTATGTTTCACTGGAATTATTTTAATTGATAAAACTTGGTAGGTACTGTGGTTTAATGTACGTTAATATGTTTTCTGTCAGCAAAGCTACAGGTTTAGACGGGACGTTTCCTCCTGCTTGGATTGGTACAGGCATTGCCTATGCTGCTCAAGAGGAGGGTGACCAAGCAATGGCTGCATTTCGAACGGCAGCTCGGTTATTTCCTGGGTGAGTAATCCATTTCCTTTATTTTTCTTGATTTCTTGAAGATCCAAAGTGGTTGTTGATGTCAACTTAATTTTCATGGCTTTGGCTAGAAAAACAACTCTGTATGTGCACTGAATGTTGACACATTTATCTTATTCTTGAAATTTTGTGCCTGAACTTTGTCTGGTATACTTCGGATGTTTTCGGGAAGTTAACTATGATACCTTTGGTGTTTTTTTTTCTGAAACTTTGATGAGCTCTCTTAATGTATCTATTTCACAGTAAAATTTTTGGATTTATGCCTGCTCTCTAAGTTGGTGTATAAAATTCTTTCAAATGTTCTGTTGTGGCATAAGTACCTATATATATTGTACCTGCCCTCAAGCTATCATCTAATTATTTTCAATAATGCATTTTCAGATGTCATCTGCCAACTTTATATATGGGCATGCAATATGTGCGAATGCACAATTTCAAACTTGCAGAGCAGGTAATATTAATTGACAACTGCTTTATTGGTTCTGATTTTCTTGTAAGGAACTTCATTCTGATACAGGAACTGTGACTAGAGCAATCTATCTTTCTGTGCCATATCCCCCTCATTTACCTCAGTACTATATGTTTTCGGCCAAAGACAGGTTTGAAAACGACATTGGTTGTTGTCCAAATGCATCTTGCAAATGAGCAGCCTGGCAATTGCTATCCAGAAATCAGCATGTTTCTTTTGGTATTTGTTGATCTCCTTCCAGGGGAGTGCTATTTATTGTATCTCATGATTAGAGCTATGCTAACTCGCATCCTGCGGTCAACTTACCTAGTATTTATCATTGGTAAACTTCCATACATGAGAATATTTCAAATACGCTGCAGAAGATGCTTGTGAATGTGATACACAGACCAGCTCTAGTTCAGCACTTTGGCTCCTCTGAATTTTGGCTGGAGCTTGGCTTTTGATCCAAGTGAGCCAAATCTGAGCTGGGTTCTCATGCTGTTTAACTATCAGAGTGGTTAAACTGCAATCAAGTTTTGCTTGCTAACATCTCCATTGTTTAAGTATTCTTGCATCTGCAGATTGTAGCACTACTAATAACCAGTCATCCTTAAGCTTGTTGCATTACAGAAAAGTTCTTTCTCACGTGATGTTGATACAAATTGTTTTTGGTTTCTGTGATGTAGTTCTTCACACAAGCAAAATCTATCTGCCCTTCTGATCCACTTATTTACAATGAATTGGGGGTCGTTGCGTATAATATGAAGGAGTAAGAAATTTCTTAGTTCTACTTTTGGTTCTAGATGCTTCGCTTTCATGAACAGCATCATTCTTAGCTCTACTAGTTGCTCTAGAAGTGCCATTTTACATATTTCTTATTATCTTTTTTTTTTGCGCAAGGACATATATCTTATTATCTGAAAGTAAAAAAAAAAAACTGGATGTACCATACAGCTCTGGAAACCATGAAATATGCCTGCAAAAGAACAGTAAAAAGCATTAATCAGTGCTCACGAATCACGATGTACATACACTTGACTAGGTGGTTCTGAAAATTTGAACATAATCTTTAATAGATACGTGCACTCTTCAACTTGGTGGGGCAAGTTTGTTGTCTGCTTTTGTACAATATGGTTTTGCTTACTGATACTCATTCATTTTTCTGTTCAGCACCGAATTCCTTATGACATTCCATCCAATTATATGTGATAGTTTGTTGAATAGAATATCAATTTGATCAATATCCACTGCTAAATTCATATTTAATGTTTTTTTGGCACCGTAAACACTTGATAGAGTTGTTTGTTCAACATTTAGGTACCGAAAGGCAGTTCAGTTGTTTGAGTTAACATTGGACCATACTTCATCCTCTCTTAATGAAATGTGGGAACCAACATTGGTGAATCTTGGGCATGCACTTCGGAAACTCAAGTAATTGATAAATTATGCCATATTGCTATGTTTAGTTTTTACTGAGTTCTTTCTTTCTTTGAGCTTCTTTATTTAATACTAACTCAACTATAGACTTGCCTTTGCTGATCCAATAGCCTTCTCAATTGATGAATTTTATACATGAAAATGACAAATCAGTTTGTTGAATTAAGATATAAAAGTTATCCTAGTATGCAACTATAGTTGTTTGCTCGGTCATTGTTTTGTATATATAAATTACAAGAACACGTTACACTTATTTTGGGTCACCACACTCCATTTGAATTTGTAGGATTCTTTATGTCTTGACATTCAATGTAAAGCCACCAGTCACAATATAACTTTACTAGTATATGTGTACAATAGTTTTTGTGCTTAAGATATTCTCAGATGAAGGGCTTTTGTTCCTCCCTAATTTCTATTCTTATTAGCTCTTGTTGAACTATCGTCCATGGTTTAACTATTTATTGTTTGAACAGGGAATATCAGAAAGCAGTATCATATTATGAAAAGGCACTCACTTTACCAACCAAAAGTTTGAGTGCATTTGCTGGTCTTGCTTATACTTACCATCTTATGGTATTTTTTCTCTGATCCTCTTCCATTTATTGTTTCATACAATGTTTGCTGCTGTTTTGCTGTCTTGTCATACTATAAATGTATTTATATAGGCTGAAAGTTGTGGTATGTTAAAGATCATTTAGCTTCTGTCGATTTTAGGTCCATTGATATTCGGCAAAGTTTTAGCCATAAGCCCACAGCCATATGCATCTCTATTCTTCAGTTACGGTGGCCATTATTTTATACTGTCTTATTGCAAGATTGCTAATTGTAGTGGCAGTAGTGGCAGTTTGTTGAAATATAAGTTGTGTACACTGACAATTAAACAGAAGAAAGTTCAACTTGCATATAAATAAGTACTATGTACTACTGTAGAACATAGAAATGATTTTTTATGTTCTAGGTTGACTGATCTTCATATATGTCCAGAATTTATCTGAATTCTATGCATGCCTTCTTTTGGTTGTGCAGGATAATTTTGAGGCTGCCATAAATTATTACCATAAGGTGTGTCCTTTTGATCATTTAAATTTATCAATTCTAATTAAGCAAATTCATAGTACTGGTTATGCAAAAATAGTACTAAGTGAGATACATCTTTCCTTGAGTTATGTGTGCTTTGACTTTGTTGTTAATACATGCCTGCAAGTCTGCAACCTATACCCCCAAACTTGTCTCTAACCAGACGTGTTGGGTAATGGGGACCAACTCCTTTATGTTCGGTTGTGTCCGTTGCATTCAGCAACAAATGCTTATTGGCCAGTGGTTTTCTCATTTGTGTCCTTTTTTGGTCAGGCTCTATGGTTGAAACCAGACGACCAGTTTTGCACAGACATGCTAACATATGCTCTTGAGTCCATCTGCCAAAGCACTGCTCGTAGAAGAATAGTTTAGGCCTAGTCGAGGTTTGCTAATCGCAACAGGTGCTGTCACATGCTTAGGGTATTCTTTTCCTTACACACATAGTAGTAGCCAATTATATGTAAATTTGTTGTTGTACAATATGTAATTGCTCAAATTCATTTCAGCCACTTGAGGCTGATCGCAGTGTAAAGCTAAAGTTTTTGACCTT
Source organism: Saccharum hybrid cultivar R570 (assembly GCA_038087645.1). Classification (NCBI taxonomy): domain Eukaryota; kingdom Viridiplantae; phylum Streptophyta; class Magnoliopsida; order Poales; family Poaceae; genus Saccharum; species Saccharum hybrid cultivar. The sequence continues at coordinate 7,835,359 of JAQSUU010000043.1, read as the reverse complement.
TTAATTTATATATACTCCGATTCCATCATGGCAAGCAATTTTACTTTAAGAGTTTGGCTACTACCGTTACCGTTTGTATGGAAGGGTTTATCGAGACGTTAAAGGTCTCGACATAACTACGAGTCGGATTGATTGCCTGCTTAGCTTGAGTTTGTACACATTTAGTTGCCTGTAAAGTTTCTCATGCAGGCTTGTACAGTGCTCAAAGATGGCCAGTGCAACATTAGCTAAGCAATTTTACTTTACTAAGAGTTTGGCTGCTACCGTTTGTAAGGAGGGGTTTATCGAGAGGTTAAAGGTCCTGACATAACTACCAGTCTGATTGATTGCCTGCTTAGCTTGAGTTTGTGCACTGTAGTTTGTACACATTTAATTGCCTGTAAAGCTTCTTATGCAGGCTTGTACAGTGCTCAATGCTGGCCAATGCAACATTAGCTGGGCACAATCCCACCGTGCACCTGCATTGCAGCCCAAGGCACAATCTCGCACTTATGTAGGCAACTAATGACATGTATAACCGTGTATAGTATGCTATCCAAGCGATCAAACACCAATAAATTGTATAGCTTTGTCTAGGTTAAAACTATACCCAAGGGGTGTAAACGGTACAAATATTTTTCGACTGACCAACTGACAGGCTTCAATATCCGTATGAAATGTACCATATCCGAATTCATAGATTTAGTATCTACATGAAACGTACAATATCCGAATTCTTAGATTTAGTATCCGTTTTCTAAATCCTCAAATTTGAAATGTACCATATCTGAATTCATAGATTTAGTATCCGTTTCCAGATACTCAAATTTGGATATATATATATATATATATATATATATATATATATATATATATATATATATATATATATATATATATATTTGTCGGGTACCAAAACAAGGGGTACCCACAATCAACGATCAAGAAAAACAAATTCCTGAGAAAACCACGTCAAAAACTGTAAGTGCATTCGCCCCCGTTGTGGGTTTTGGATAATTAATGACAATCAAATTAGGGACTAACATGTCTATCTAAGTGAATATGCAGGTGTTAGTTCAATGAAAGAATTTGTATGGTCACATTTGGTGATGTTAGCACCCTCAATTCCATTGTTTGAAAAGCGTTCCGTCTCAAGTGGATAGATTTGATTTTATCTTTTGACTTGAGTTATAAGAAACGCCGCACTATCAAGAGGGATACAAATTAGGTTATCTAGAGGGAAAACTTGTGCTCAATGTGTATTGGTTTAAGCGTTTAAAAGACACCTTTGCACTCACGGACACTTAGAGAAGTGTTTTATGCCTGGGAGTACCGGTAGTACCGGTGAACCACCGGTAGTACCGGTAGGCATAAATCCCGCCGGTGTCAGCGCCTTAGTTCTGCGAGTTTTTGTTCTAGCGGTAGTATCGGTGGTTGACCGGTAGTACCGGCCTTTGACCGGTGGTACCGGTGAAAGCCCGGTAGTACCGGTAAGTCTTTTTCCCGCAAAACTTGTCTTCGCCAAAATCTGTACTACCGGTGGTACCGGTGATAGACCGGTAGTACCGGTAGGCTATTTTCTCGTAATAGTCTCCAGTAGGTTGGTTGTAACGGTCGAAACCCTTAGGATCGGTAGTACCGGTGGGTTCACCGGTAGTACCGGTACCGCTTCGAAGATAAGAGTATAAATAGCTCTCCCCTTCATTTCTAACCGTTACACACGTCATTTACTCCTACCAACCTTCAGACAAACAGCTCTCAAGCATTGACTCACCCTCTCTCTTCCTCTTTGCTCTCAAATCCAATCCCTTGCAAGATCTGAGTAGAGAGGAGAGATTTAAGAGTGGAAAGCTTCAATTCACATCTTGAGCACTTGGTTCCCCTCCTAGTTGGCTTGGTTTGTATTTGTTACTCTTGGGTTCTTGGAACCCTAGCCGGCTAGGTGTTCTTCGTGGTTGCCCGTGTTGTTGTACTTGTGAGGGCACCCCGAAGAGTTTGTATTACCCTTGTATTCTTAGTGGAAATCTTGGGCTAACCTTTGTGGTTGCTTGAGGGAGGCAAGGAGGTGGAATAGACTCCGACCTTAGTGGTCACCTCAACAACGAGGACGTAGGAACTCCTTTGTGGGGTTGCCGAACCTCGGGTTAAATCGTGCGTCCTGCGTGCTTGTTGTTGTTGTTGTTATTCGTGTTCACTTGAGATATTACTTGTTCTTTGTGTTCTCCCTCTTTCATATCTCTTTCATAGGTTGTGGGTGCTCGATCTACTCTTGGTAAAGAAACAAGAAAGGAGAGTTCATAAACTTCATCAACATCATCTTCGGTAGTGGGGTAAAACTCAGATCTGAAATCACAACTCGCAAATCTCTGATTTCTTAGTTTCAGTAGGGTACCGGTAGTACCGGTGGTCAGCGTCGGTAGTACCGGTGATCCCTCACCGGTAGTACCGGTCCAAATCAACCGGTAGTACCGGTCAGTGTTTTAACTTCCGCGTTGAGTTTTGAGTTTCAGGTTTTTAGATCCGCCTATTCACCCCCCCTCTAGGCCTATTAGATCCTTTCAATTGGTATCAGAGCAGGTTTCCTCGTGTTTAGCGCTTCACCGCGTGAGGAGAAAGCATGGCTACCTTTGATGATGACACCTTGAACAAGCTAGTTGAGCTGCTTGCCGGGAAACTCAGTAACAGACTTCTAGAGCAACAAAAAAAGCAAATGAACAAGATGCAAGATGAGATGAACAAGTTGAAGGAAGCCGTAAGTAAGAAGATTGAAGATGTGGCAAGTGGTGGTGATGGAGATGATGAGAATGAAGCACATCTTGGTGAAGAATGGGAATCAAACAATGAAAGTGATGATTCAAATGACAAAGACAAGGAGAAGAAGAAGGGTGTTGCAACTATTGCTATTCAAGAAACTTCTTCTTCTCAACCCAAGTGCATCATCAACCATTCTTCGTCACCATCATTGTTCGCCGACTCATCTTTATCATCTAGGCTCTTCAAAAACCTCATCGACAACGACTACTACACTCCTACTTGCCTTATGGGAAAGGGAGAGAAGGTACCACACAACTCTCCGACTCACTCTAGTAATGAATATAGTAGTGGTGATGAAAGTGATGATGAACTTGCAAACAACATGATAAAGAAATTCGGCAAATCGGCCGGCTCTCAAATAATAAAGCTAATCCATGAGCTAGAAAAGCGGGAAGAATGCATTGAGTCGCAAGGTGAATTGCTCCTAGTGGAAAGGGAGAAGAACCTTGAACTTGAAGCATGCCTTTCTAAGGAAAAGGAGGAAGTTGAGAAATTAAACAAAAAATTATCCTTAGCCAAAGATTCATATGAACGTTTGACAAAGAAACATTCTTTTGTTAATGACTCGTTAGCTACTTTAAAGAGTGAACATAGCTTAGTTCAAGAAAGCCTCACAAGCTTCAAAGATAAATATAATACTCTTGAACTTAGCTATGAAACTCTTTGGAATAGCACTTCCATCCATTCTAAGGAATCCGGAGATTCCAATGCTTCAACTAGTAAAGGATGTAAAAGATGTTATAATCATGATATAAGTGCTTGTGGTACTAACCTTGTTGAGCTAGAAAAGAAAGATAAGGAGATTCAAAGATTAAACATGGTTATCAAGAATGGTTGCAAGGAGAAGCAATCAACAACCATGTACAAGTCATCAAGACACCCCCTCATCAAGGATGGACTTGGCTACAATAGGTATGATGGTAAAGCAAATGGAAGGAACATGATCAATGGAGTGCCTTATGTAAGATTCAACAAGGGTGTGGCACTAGACGATCTTATCAACAAGGTCAACAATGTTGCCACTCCTTCAAGCACATTTGTCAAGACCAAGGCAAACAACAAAAAGAAGCAAGTGCTTACCTCCAAGCAACAAGTACCCATTTCACGAAGCCATGCTAGTGATTATATGTGTTGTTGGGGCAAGGATGGCAAGATTGTTGTGAAGTATGTAGGTGCACTCAAGAAGAAGCAAATCATGAGGAGTGTTTGGGTGCCCAAGACCTATGTGACTAACCCCTTAGGACCCAATTCAATTTGGGTACCTAAAACCAAGGCTTAATTTGTTTTGTAGGAATACTCCTCCGGTGGAACAAGTTGGGTGCTAGATAGTGGATGCACTAATCATATGACCGGAGAGAAGAAAATGTTCACCTCCTTTCAACCAAATCAAAGTACAAGTGAACGCATTGTGTTTGGTGATAATGGTAAAGGAGACGTCCTTGGTTTGGGTAAAATTGCTATCTCAAATGATAATTCTATTTCAAATGTTTTACTTGTGGAAGGGTTAGGATACAATTTGTTGTCCGTTTCACAACTTTGTGAGATGAGCTACAATTGTCTCTTCACTAATGTGGGTGTGGAAGTCTCTAAAAGGAAGGACTCCTCCATTGTTTTCACGGGTCGTTTAAAAGGCAAACTTTATCTAGTTGATTTCACATCTAGTAAAGTGAAGCTGGAGACTTGTTTGGTGGCAAAATCTAGCATGGGTTGGCTATGGCATCGCCGACTAGCCCATGTTGGAATGAGGAACTTGGCCGACCTTCAAAGAGGCGAACACATCCTGGGACTAACAAATGTTTATTTTGAGAAAGATAGGATTTGCAGCGCATGTCAAGCGGGCAAACAAGTTGGAGCCAAGCATCCCGTCAAAAATGTTGTATCAACAATGAGACCACTTGAGCTACTTCACATGGACTTATTTGGTCCCAATGCTTACATAAGCATTGGAGGTAATAAATATGGTTTCGTTATTGTTGATGATTATTCTCGCTTCACTTGGGTATTCTTTTTGCAAGATAAAAGTGATACTCAAGTAATCTTCAAGAAGTTTGCAAGAAGAGGTCAAAATGAATTTGAAGTGAAGATCAAGAAAGCGAGAAGTGACAACAGGACGGAGTTTAGGAACACCAACATTGAAGAGTTCCTTAATGAAGAAGGAATCAAGCATGAGTTTTCGGTTCCCTATACTCCTCAACAAAATGGTGTTGTGGAGAGAAAGAACCGATCACTCATAGAAGCGGCAAGAGCAATGTTGGATGAATACAAGACTCCGGACAAGTATTGGGCGGAAGCGGTCAACACGGCATGTCATGCAATCAACCGCTTGTATCTTCATAAAATTATGAAAAAGACCGCCTACGAGCTTCTTACCGGTAACAAACCTAAGGTGCATTACTTTTGAGTTTTTGGATGCAAGTGTTTCATACTTAACAAGAAATCCAAAAGCTCAAAGTTTGCACCAAAGGTTGATGAAGGTTTCTTGCTTGGTTATGGTACTAACGAACATGGCTATCGTGTTTTCAACAAGACAACCGGTCAAGTTGAAATAGCGATTGACGTGACATTTGATGAAACCGACGGCTCTCAAAAGGAGCAAGTCAATGTTGACATTATAGGTAAAGAAGAACCATCCTCTCAAGTGATCAAGAAGCTTGCTACCGGTGAAGTAAAGCCCATTGAAGAAGATGATGAATATGTACAAGAGCAAACCATTCATGATCCGCATATGCATCATGAGTCAATAAATGTCCATGATGATGGTTCTACATCAAGAAATGGACATGATTCAAGTGTTCAAGTCATTCAAAATTCACCACAAGTCGAAGATAGCAACCAAGTTGATGATCGAAATAGAAATAAAGACAACTTCACACAAGATCTTAATCTTGACCTTTCAATCAACCAAGACAAGGATGATGAAGATGAAGGTCCAATCCAAAGGAGAACTCAAGTGCCTCACCCAAGAGTACATCATACCATTCAACGAGATCATCCCGTTGATAACATCTTGGGAAGCATTCAAAGAGGAGTCGTCACAAGGTCAAGGCTTGCAAGCTTTTGTGAACACTTCTCATTTGTGTCTCCAAAAGAGCCTAAAAAGGTTGAAGAAGCCATTGATGATGAGGATTGGATGATTGCAATGCAAGAAGAGTTGAATAACTTCACTCGTAATGAAGTTTGGACATTGGTGGAAAGACCTAAATAAAATGTGATTGGAACCAAATGGGTTTTCCGCAACAAGCAAGATGAGCATGGTGTGGTCACAAGAAACAAGGCGAGGTTGGTAGCTCAAGGATTCACTCAAATTGAAGGTTTGGATTTTGGGGAAACTTATGCACCGGTGGCAAGGCTTGAGTCAATACGGATCTTACTTGCCTATGCCGTCCATCACAACTTCAAGCTATATCAAATGGATGTGAAGAGTGCATTCCTCAACGGCCCCCTCTCCGAAGTAGTATATGTAGAGCAACCACCGGGTTTTGAAGATCCCAAGAATCCTGATCATGTCTATAAGCTCAACAAAGCACTCTATGGGCTTAAGCAAGCCCCTAGAGCTTGGTATGATTGTCTTAAGGACTTCCTACTCAAACAAGGGTTTGAGATAGGCAAGGCCGATCCAACTTTATTTACTCGCAAAGTCAATAATGATATCTTTATTTGCCAAATATATGTCGATGACATAATATTTGGTAGTACTAATGTGGCTTTTTGTGAGGAGTTTAGTAGGATTATGACGAATAGATTCGAGATGTCTATGATGGGAGAGTTGAAGTTCTTTCTTGGTTTTCAAATCAAGCAACTCAAGGAAGGAACCTTTATTTGTCAAACGAAGTATACTCTTGACATGTTGAAGAAGTTTGACATGAAGAAAGCAAAACCCATCAAGACACCGATGCCAACCAATGGGCATCTTGATCTAGACAAGGATGGAAAGGCCGTCGATCAAAAGGTATATCGTTCCATGATTGGATCCTTACTTTACCTTTGTGCATCTAGGCCCGATATTATGCTTAGTGTGTGCATGTGTGCAAGATTTCAAGCTAATCCGAAAGAATGTCACTTAGTGGCTGTTAAGAGAATTTTGAGATATTTAGTGCTCACTCCTAATCTTGGCTTGTGGTATCCTAAGGGCTCCACTTTTGATTTACTTGGCTACTCCGATTCGGATTATGCCGGTTGCAGGGTAAATCGAAAGAGCACTACCAGGACTTGCCAATTTCTTGGTAGGTCTTTGGTGTCGTGGAGCTCTAAAAAGCAAAATAGTGTTGCCTTGTCTACTGCCGAAGCCGAGTATGTGGCGGCCGGTGCTTGCTGTGCCCAGCTACTTTGGATGAAGCAGACCCTGAAAGACTTTGGTTGTGAGCTAACCAAGATTCCCCTCTTGTGTGACAATGAGAGTGCCATTAAATTGGCTAACAATCCCATAAACTATTCTCGTACAAAGCACATAGACATCCGGCATCATTTCTTGAGAGACCATGAAGCCAAAGGAGATATCGCTTTACATCATGTGAGCACCGAAAAGCAACTAGCCGATATCTTCACAAAGCCCCTAGATGAGTCAAGATTTTGTGCTTTGAGGAGTGAACTAAATATCATTGATTCTCGTAACGTGCCTTGATTTTTTTTTGGACATATTGTGTTTGATTCTAGCTAGGCGAAAACTCTTTAAAAAAAAATTTTTTGGATGAGATTTTAAAATCTATTTTCTCTTCTCAAGCATGTTCATTGTTTTGTGTTGTTTCTATGAAATCTGGACATGCTTGAGTTGGTTCTAGTTCATCATATATGTTCACCATCTCTCACTCACTTCTTCCTTCACTGGAACCACCGGTGGTACCGCCGGGTGACCGGTAGTACCAACTAGACATCGGTACCATCGGTAGTTCTTTTTTTTCTCGCGTCGCCTGTCCGCCGTTGTCGACCTGACCGGTAGTACCGGTGCTTCTCCACCGGTAGTACCGGTAGTGTAAGTTGCGGCTGGGTATAAATAGGGGCTGTGATCTTTCTTCCCTCATTCGTCTTCCCCGTGCCCGCATCCTACCATCACCGACGGCGCCGCCCCTTCCAACCCCCACTCGATCTCCCTCCTCCCTCCACCACTCTTGCCGATCTTTGAGGAGAAGTTTCCCCTTGTCGTGGGGATCGCGTGGAGGTGCTTTGGAGTTGCCCAAACTTCTTCCTTTGCTGTGATTCAATCTTCTTTCATCTTCAAGCATGCAAAGGAAGAACCCCAAGAGGGCCGCTCGTCCCAGTGGAGGTGATGGTGGTAGTGCTTCCCGGCCTGTCCGTGGAAGGACTGCCGCTCGTTCTAGCGGCCGTGGAGGTGGTGGCGGCATTGGAGATGAAGATGATGTTGAGTCCCAGGGTGTGCCTGCTCCTCTCTCGAGTATGGGACGCCCTAATCCTCCGCGTCGTCATAGCGAGCAAGTACAGGGGCAGCGTCCGGCAGGTGAGAATCCACAGCTTGCCGCTATGCAAATTGAGGGTCGCTCTATTGACCCTAACATTGTGGCTCAATCTCCTATACAAATTGCTCTTGCCACTGCCAACCGGATGCTTTTATTTCATCAAAATGCAAATCCTCGTATGTCCGGTCCTCAGAATCAAGGTGGTTATCAACCCTCTCTTCCTGTTGATTATTCTAAGAGAGCGGGTGATTTACGGGTGCAGCGCAGTTGAGAGGTCCTTGTTTGGTTTTGGTAATTGAGTGACAACCTTAGGTGGACTAATTGTGTTTATGTGAGATACACAGGGAATTAGTCCATAGATGATTGTGTCATGAAGGAGCTCATTACATATGAGACATGACATGGAGTCATGTGACCAAGGTGGCGAAGATCAAGATGAGGCTTGGCTTGATGGACCGGTTGCAAGTGTGAAGGGCAAGTCGGAGGCTTTGGAGCGATGGACTGCGAGGCGGTGAAGCTTGAGCAAGACTTGGCGCCGATGGACCGACGCAACGGTGAAGAGCAAGTGAGGTCAAGATCGATGGACCAAGGTCACATGATGATATGAAGTGGATCATATCATTTGTGATATGGTTGGTGCATGTGTTGCATCAACGTCGGAGGAGATGGAGTGGAATGCGCAAGGCAAAGGTATAACCTAGGGCATTTCCATTTCACCGGTCATAGGTGTGTAGAGAAGTTTATGACCGGGTTTAGGATAGATGGCCGTACTATCAAGAGGGGCAAACTTGTTTGCATATCGGTCATCCAGTGCCACTCGTGTGATCTAACTATGCATCGTTGCTAGGATCGAGTGGCGTGGCAAGTTGAGTGGTTAACTCCTTCGGTAAAATGTTTGTGAAAATGCTAACACACGTGCACAAGGTGGTGTTCACTTGTTGGTGTTGGCACATTTACGAAGGCGATGAAGTTTAAGCGGTAGAGAGGATTTGGGTTCCTCTCTCCCTCCCGCCGAGCTTTGCGAGCGCAGGATTTAGGCGTTTTTGAGAAGTTGAAATGCCTATTTTCCACTACGCCGGAAGTCGGAAAAGAAACGGAGGCAAACGGAGGTCACAGAGGTGACCGGACGCTGCACCGGACGCGGTCATGGTATGACCGGACGCGTCCGGTCAGTACAGCGCAGGCGCGGGTGCTAGGGTTTGCAACCGGCGCGTCCGGTCACTCGCGGGACCGGCGCGTCCGGTCAGGTGTCCAGAGGAAGCTGAGTATGATCGGACGCGGGGCGCGTCCGGTCACACATGATCGGACGCGTCCGATCGTTGAAAGTGCTTACTGGACTCTAACCGGACGCTGGCACTGTCGCGTCCGGTCGTTGCGAGGAGCGCGTCCGGTCGTTGTTTCGCGGGCGCGGGTGCTGTGCGGATCGGCGCGTCCGGTCGTTGCGAGGAGCGCGTCCGGTCGTTGCTTCGCGCGCGCGGTGCTGTGCGACCGGCGCGTCCGGTCGTTTTGAGAAGCGCGTCCGGTCATAGGGTTTGACCGTTGGCGCAGTGACCGTTGGAGGATCTAACGGTCGCATTTGAAATTTGAGGGACACGTGGACGTCGCAGGGCGACCGGACGCGGTTGAGCGCGTCCGGTCAGTTACGACCGGCGCGTCCGGTCGTCCCGAGTTTTGCCCAGTGAAGGGGTAACGGCTCTATTTGACCGTGGGGTTATAAATAGATGCCTTGGCCAGCTGTGGCCGTGAGCTGAGCACACTTTGGCCTTGGTGGCTTATGTGGTAGTGCTTGGAAGCCCTCTAACTCACTCATGCTTGATAGTGTTCTTCGGATCGAGTGAGAGAGCGATTCTAGTGCGTTGCATCGAGAGGATTGCATAGAGTGGCACTAGGTGATCGTGTTGCAAGCCGGTGGTGCTTGTTACTCTTGGAGGTTGCCACCTCCTAGACGGCTTGGTGGCTTGCGACTCCGTTGAAGCACGCGTGGAGATTGTGCGTGGCTCCGGAGGAGGATTTGTGAGGGGGATTGTGCTCACCCCGCGGGGATCGCGAAGAGCAACTCTAGTAAAGCTCGTGGCTTGGAGGATCCCCATCTTGAGAGTGGATGTGCGGCACCCGCTGAGGGTTTGACTCTTGATAGTCAATTAGCTCGTGATCCATCAAGTGGGTGTATCGCCACAACGGGGACTAGCTTGGTGGCAACCAAGTGAACCTCGGTGAAAAACCGCCGTGTCAACATTGTGTACATCTTCTCGGTGGTTTGCTTTCGATTCACAAGCTTGTATTTACATTCATATACTTGTGCTTGTGTAGTTGCTCTTGTAACTAGTTTGCTTGTGTAGTTAGCTAGTTACCTTCTTGCTTGTGTAGCATAGAAGTAGCTCCCGTTGCGTGGCTAATTTGGTTTGTGTAACCTTGTTAGTCATATTGCTTAGTTTGTGTAGCTAAGTAATTTGCGCTCTCTAGTTTGGCATTAGTTGCCTTGCTATTGAGCATTGCTAGTGAGCATAGGTGGCTTCGTGCTTTTGCTTACTAGAATTGTGTAGGAGCTCCCCGGCTTTGCTAAAGTACTAGTGCATAGGTTTGTGTGACCTTGCTCTAGAATTGTTTAGGAGAGCTCTTGCTAAGGAAAGCACCTTAGTTACTTATTTACGATCTTTGTGAGGTGCTTGTGAACTTAGATAGAGGGGTGTAGTCTTGGCTAGACCGATAGTTTTAATTCCGCATTTGTTTCGGTTTGCCGACGTGATTAATTTTAGAAAGGACTATTCACCCCCCCTCTAGTCCGCCATCTCGACCCTACAATTGGTATCAGAGCACGGTCTCTCATTTGTGGTCTTCACCGACCCGAGAGGATGGCGGAATATGGACTAGATGTTGATTGTCCTCACATGTTTGATGGCACACACTTTGCACGGTTGAAAAATTGGATGATATGCAATTTTAAGTTTATTTGCCCTCAAATGTGGTGGATGGTAGATGTAGGCTTTTCTCATGTGTTGGATGAAGATAATCTAACTCAAGCACAAGAGAAATGCCTAGATCTTGACATCCAAGCTACTAACATCATGTATAGATCTTTGGATGATAGCATCTTTGGTAAGATCATGGACCTCAAATCCGCTCATGAGATATGGGCCTATCTCAATGAAAAGTATGGAGCTATCACCGATGATGACGATGATGTCAAGCCCAAGGAGGTTGCACATGATGATGTTGAGCATGACCACAACACGATGGTTGTGGAGGATTGCTCCACCTCATGGTCAAGTGATGATGATGATCGATCTACCACAAGTTCACTTGACAAGAATGGTGATGATGCATCAAGTGTTGCAAGTGATGTTTCTACCCCAAGCACACTTGATGGTGACAACGTTGGTTCATGCTCGGGCCTTGATGATGCTACTACAAGCCCATCCACTACATCACATTGCTTCATGTCACTAGGTGACACAAAGGTATCAAATGATAATGTGATTGATCATGTTGATTCATATGATGAGCTTGTTAGTAGACTTGCTAGCATGAACACGTCTTTAGAAAATGAGAAAGCTAAAACCATGAAATTAGAAAATGAAAACTCATTTCTAAAAACCACATGTGAACAACAAAAGCATCTACTTTATGTTACTACTTGTTCACATGAGGAGCTAAAATTGTCTCATGAGGAACTTAGTGTTGCTCATGATAATTTGGTACAAGAACATGCTTCTCTCTTTAAGATGTTATTAAAGAAAATTAAAATTAATGAGAGCTCGTCACATGGATCAAATGATCAATTGCAAAATGTTACTAACCCTTGTGATGTAGGCAAGAAGCATGTATCCACCTCTTGTGATGATTTATTAGATATGCCATGTTCTTCACATTTAAATGCTTGTTCTACTTCTATGTCTTGTGAGACTAACATTTTGAAGGAGAACAATGAGCTCAAAAGTGAAGTGAAGAAATTGAGCAACAAGTTAGAGAGGTGCTACAACTCAAAAGTCACCTTTGAGCACATGATAAAGACTCAAAGAAGCTATGGTGACAAGAGTGGCATTGGCTTCAACAAGAACAAGGGCAAGAAAATGAAGAAGCAAGAACAAGAGAAGCTCTCTCATTTTATGTGCTTTAAATGCCATGAAATGGGACATCTTGCAAATGGTTGCCCTAATGAAGAAAAGCTCAAGTTGAAGAAAGAAGAAGAGAGGCTCAAGCATGTCAAGTGCTTCAAGTGTCGCACTTGGGGTCATCTCACCTCAATGTGCCCAACCAAGAAACTAGTGAAGCAACAAAAAGAGCCTCAACCAAAGCCACAAGTTGAGCAAGAAACCACACCCCAATCTCAAGTCAAGATCAACCACAAGGATGATGATGGTGACTTGAAGAAGAAGAAGAAAACAAGAAGGGGTGGAAGAGGAAGGCATCCAATGCAAATCCAAGATGCCAAGATGATGAGCAAGATTCAAGATAAGAAGAGAGATTTGGCTCACATCAAGTGCTTCAAGTGTGAAGATATGGGACACTTTGCCTCGGGATGTCCTACCAAGCTTGAGAAGAATGCTCAAGCAACTCATGAGAGGCAAGGCAATGAAGAGCATCACATGAGCAAGCAAGAAAAGGCTCAACCAAAGAGAAGATGCTATTCATGCCGGGAAAGGGGACACATGGCACATTCATGTCCCCTAGGTAACATTTCTAAGCATATTTCAATTGATGATACTAATGTGCTTAGAAAGGATGTAAATGGTACCTCTATTGTTGCTATTACAAAACATCCCGCTACCCATACTAAGGCTTTGCCTAAGTATGTTGCTCCTAACTTGAGAGGACCCAAACTTGTTTGGGTACCATCAAAAAGTGGATGATTGTTTGTAGGTACCATCGGCATTGGAGGCTTGATTCATTTGGATTCATATTGGTCATCATGTGTTGAATCAAGTTTTAAAGCTTAGTGCATATTCTATCCCAATGCCAAGTCAAAATAAGTGGAGTCCAAATACTATAACATACAAGTGCAACATTCAAGATTGTGTGACTTATTGGATATATTTCATGGCTTGCAAATATTCAAGTTAAAAGCTTGCTATTGGATGATCATGAGCTAACCAAGGTATATCTCTTGTTGATCATTTCACTTGGGTGCATATGAGTTGATTGAATTGGATATATATGCAATGTTGCTTGCTATGAGATGTTTGAATGGATTAAATGCCTAAGTAATCAAGTTTGAATTGATTTGTGTTGAATAAATTCATGAGATGACATTTAGTAAGTGGATTGGATGGATATATGTCTTGTGAAAGTATTCAAACAAGTTAGTTTCAAGTTTGAATCATATTTGATGAAGTATTGCTCAATGTATTAAAATCTGTCCAAAGTTGAAAATCTGAGCTAGGTGAGATCAAGTCTGAGTTTGGATGATTAAATCTACTTGGATTGGCATGAATTTTGGTATGCATGCTCTAGACTTATGTTATAAGATGCTGTACAAATTTCATGAGAATTAGATAAAAGATGCTTCGGCTTTGGAGTACATCTTGTCAGCTATAGTGCAGCAGTTTTCAGCATGTAGCAGTGGTGGAAGATTTGAAATCTAGTAGCAATCTAGAAGTCAAAAGAAGTTCAAATTTTTACAGTTTCTATATGACTTAGTGAAGCACATCTCTACCAAATTTTATGGCATTTGGATCTGTACATTGGGAGATATGAATTATTCTTTAAAGGGTACAGAATCTGCCAGAAAAGTGACAATTATTGGATTGATCTAGAGTCACTTTAAGTGAAAGGTCCTCAAGTTGGAAACATATTTATAAGTGTCTGAGGCACCTAAGTTTGGTTTTGAATTGATCTAGAAGCATGACAAGAAATGAGTACAAGGGCATTGATTGAGGAATGTACTTAGTGTACAAATTTGGTACTCAAATTTGAAAATGAAGATCAAACTCAAGATGAAGATGAGGTTTAAGTTCTAGTAATGATTGGAGATCATTTAGTAGAAAGAAAAGGACTTAAAGAATAATTCAAGGTTACTCATCAAGTTAAGTCCATAGATCAATCAATCAAAGGCAATTCAAGTAAGTGTCAAGGATGGTTCTTTGGAGAGAGGTCACTTCTCCCTGCTGAGGGGGCTTGCCGCCCATGGGTGGGTAAACCGAGCACCGGCTTGGAAGGCTAACATGGAAGTGATGAATTCAAGGGATATTTGAGATGCTTAATTGAAGCAATCAATAGGGTTGATCAAGAAAAGCAAGCAACACCCAAAAGAGAGCTAGTCATGGTTATAAAATTGGTATCATAAGTACTTCTCTCATGCAAGCATTGATCAAAGAGAAAAAGCAAGCCAACCACAACTCAAGCGATAGTGCACTTGATTATTAGTGGTTCTCATTTCATATGGGTGAAGAATGGATTTCTCTATAATGATTGGTCTTCACCAAGCTTATAAATTGGACTTCATATTGCTATTAGAGTAATGAATTAGAATCTATGTGACTATCCTCTACTCCAACATAGCAAAGGTATCATTGTAATGTGCATGATCATTTCATCCCTTACTAGTATGCGATTAGTGCATATAGTACATGCTTACTAGGATCATGCATAACAAATGAAATATTTAAATTCATAGCCTACCACTATTGCTTGAATTGTTTAAATGATCTAGTGGTATGTGTATGAATTTGTTCATGAGCTAGTGAACCCAAGTACTTGATCTAGTTTGGATTGCTAACAAGTGACAAGTACAACATTAGCAAGATAACCCTTAGTATGAGAAGTGAAGAAGCTTGTCATTGGATCAAACCGGACTTAGAATCTTAGGCAAATCAACTTAGTTCAAGTCATACTAGAAGCTCATGACAATGATATGGGTACAAGCACAAGACAACAATGCAAATGGATATCTAAGGTGTTTCAAATGGTATCTAGACTCAAAATATTTCTTCAATTGGTATTTACAAGTGGTGTCTAGATCATGATCTACAAGTGATATCCTACAAGTGGTACTCATAAAGATAGCAAATGTTCAAGAAAAGATCATATTGACAAATCCTACAAGTGGTTCCATGATAGAGGATTCTTTAAATTGGTATCACACATTTATTCGTGGTATTTCTACACATGATATCATTTATACAAGACCGTGGTTCCACAAGTGATCCTCAACTTTAAGTGATCATCAAATGAAGAAAGTTCCCTCACACTCAAGAGCTCAAGATTATCAAGTGAATGACCCATGCTATGACATAGGGGGAGGAGCCCCACCTAATGGTATCAAGGTCAAAGATCCTTAGTGGTATCTCAAGAGCAACATACAAGTAATGTCATTCCAACATGTGCGGTGATGTCCATCAACAACGCAATATTCAAGTCTCAACCATCTACCCCAATGCAAGCCTTTGTATCAATGAGAAATACACCCTTTATGGAAATTGATGACAAAGGGGGAGAAGTTGGAACAAAGATATGTCAATGCACCAAGAGAGGGGTTTGGGGACATCATGAGAAGATGGGGTTTGGACATGGAAATGGATAAAGAGGGAGCAACAATGAAGAAAAGAGAAGGATCAAAATTCTTGGACAAGAGAAGCACACAAGTAGGGGGAGCAAGCTCATGAACTTTGTTTGGTTGCATTTGATATATGCATATTCATGTGTTTGCTTGCATTGCATAAGTTTTATATTTAATATGCATGCTTGTGTGTTGTATGCTAGTTATAGAACTTGAATGATGATATGATAACTAGCATGCATAGGATGATAGCTAGACTTGTATTTCTACACGTGGTACTAGAACCTTGCTTATAATGTTGATCTCACGGGGTTTCTAGTATTTTTGATGTCTAGCTATTCATGATGCTAAGGATGATGGCAAACTTGTGATTTTCAAATGATATCGAGCTATCAAATGGTATCAAACTACAAAGGTTTATTCTATACACCTTAGCATCACTTAGTAGTGCTAACCCTCCTACAAATTTCATATTAATGCATATGTGCAAGCAAGAAACCAAACCATTTGAGCACATATGTAGGGAGAGTTATCACTACCAAGTTGGATTTTATGATGCTTATCCAAATTCTAACATAGAGCTTAAATGTTGGATAAGTGGCATAAAGTCCAAAAGAACTTAATTTCCATATCTTTGTAGAGTTGTCATCAATTACCAAAAAGGGGGAGATTGAGAGGTCCTTGTTTGGTTTTGGTAATTGAGTGACAACCTTAGGTGGACTAATTGTGTTTATGTGAGATACACAGGGAATTAGTCCATAGATGATTGTGTCATGAAGGAGCTCATTACATATGAGACATGACATGGAGTCATGTGACCAAGGTGGCGAAGATCAAGATGAGGCTTGGCTTGATGGACCGGTTGCAAGTGTGAAGGGCAAGTCGGAGGCTTTGGAGCGATGGACTGCGAGGCGGTGAAGCTTGAGCAAGACTTGGCGCCGATGGACCGACGCAACGGTGAAGAGCAAGTGAGGTCAAGATCGATGGACCAAGGTCACATGATGATATGAAGTGGATCATATCATTTGTGATATGGTTGGTGCATGTGTTGCATCAACGTCGGAGGAGATGGAGTGGAATGCGCAAGGCAAAGGTATAACCTAGGGCATTTCCATTTCACCGGTCATAGGTGTGTAGAGAAGTTTATGACCGGGTTTAGGATAGATGGCCGTACTATCAAGAGGGGCAAACTTGTTTGCATATCGGTCATCCAGTGCCACTCGTGTGATCTAACTATGCATCGTTGCTAGGATCGAGTGGCGTGGCAAGTTGAGTGGTTAACTCCTTCGGTAAAATGTTTGTGAAAATGCTAACACACGTGCACAAGGTGGTGTTCACTTGTTGGTGTTGGCACATTTACGAAGGCGATGAAGTTTAAGCGGTAGAGAGGATTTGGGTTCCTCTCTCCCTCCCGCCGAGCTTTGCGAGCGCAGGATTTAGGCGTTTTTGAGAAGTTGAAATGCCTATTTTCCACTACGCCGGAAGTCGGAAAAGAAACGGAGGCAAACGGAGGTCACAGAGGTGACCGGACGCTGCACCGGACGCGGTCATGGTATGACCGGACGCGTCCGGTCAGTACAGCGCAGGCGCGGGTGCTAGGGTTTGCAACCGGCGCGTCCGGTCACTCGCGGGACCGGCGCGTCCGGTCAGGTGTCCAGAGGAAGCTGAGTATGATCGGACACGGGGCGCGTCCGGTCACACATGATCGGACGCGTCCGATCGTTGAAAGTGCTTACTGGACTCTAACCGGACGCTGGCACTGTCGCGTCTGGTCGTTGCGAGGAGCGCGTCCGGTCATTGTTTCGCGGGCGCGGGTGCTATGCGGATCGGCGCGTCCGGTCGTTGCGAGGAGCGCGTCCGGTCGTTGCTTCGCGCGCGCGGTGCTGTGCGACCGGCGCGTCCGGTCGTTTTGAGAAGCGCGTCCGGTCATAGGGTTTGACCGTTGGCGCAGTGACCGTTGGAGGATCTAACGGTCGCATTTGAAATTTGAGGGACACGTGGACGTCGCAGGGCGACCGGACGCGGTTGAGCGCGTCCGGTCAGTTACGACCGGCGCGTCCGGTCGTCCCGAGTTTTGCCCAGTGAAGGGGTAACGGCTCTATTTGACCGTGGGGTTATAAATAGATGCCTTGGCCAGCTGTGGCCGTGAGCTGAGCACACTTTGGCCTTGGTGGCTTATGTGGTAGTGCTTGGAAGCCCTCTAACTCACTCATGCTTGATAGTGTTCTTCGGATCGAGTGAGAGAGCGATTCTAGTGCGTTGCATCGAGAGGATTGCATAGAGTGGCACTAGGTGATCGTGTTGCAAGCCGGTGGTGCTTGTTACTCTTGGAGGTTGCCACCTCCTAGACGGCTTGGTGGCTTGCGACTCCGTTGAAGCACGCGTGGAGATTGTGCGTGGCTCCGGAGGAGGATTTGTGAGGGGGATTGTGCTCACCTCGCGGGGATCGCGAAGAGCAACTCTAGTAAAGCTCGTGGCTTGGAGGATCCCCATCTTGAGAGTGGATGTGCGGCACCCGCTGAGGGTTTGACTCTTGATAGTCAATTAGCTCGTGATCCATCAAGTGGGTGTATCGCCACAACGGGGACTAGCTTGGTGGCAACCAAGTGAACCTCGGTGAAAAACCGCCGTGTCAACATTGTGTACATCTTCTCGGTGGTTTGCTTTCGATTCACAAGCTTGTATTTACATTCATATACTTGTGCTTGTGTAGTTGCTCTTGTAACTAGTTTGCTTGTGTAGTTAGCTAGTTACCTTCTTGCTTGTGTAGCATAGAAGTAGCTCCCGTTGCGTGGCTAATTTGGTTTGTGTAACCTTGTTAGTCATATTGCTTAGTTTGTGTAGCTAAGTAATTTGCGCTCTCTAGTTTGGCATTAGTTGCCTTGCTATTGAGCATTGCTAGTGAGCATAGGTGGCTTCGTGCTTTTGCTTACTAGAATTGTGTAGGAGCTCCCCGGCTTTGCTAAAGTACTAGTGCATAGGTTTGTGTGACCTTGCTCTAGAATTGTTTAGGAGAGCTCTTGCTAAGGAAAGCACCTTAGTTACTTATTTACGATCTTTGTGAGGTGCTTGTGAACTTAGATAGAGGGGTGTAGTCTTGGCTAGACCGATAGTTTTAATTCCGCATTTGTTTCGGTTTGTCGACGTGATTAATTTTAGAAAGGACTATTCACCCCCCCTCTAGTCCGCCATCTCGACCCTACAGCAGTGAGAATCCCTATCAGTTTATCCGCAATCCTAGTGTGGATGTTCGTTTTTGGAGCCGCATGCATTCGGATTATTATTACAAGGTTCTTTTCAAGAGTGGGCAGCGTGGCTCTTCTCCGCCAATCTTCCAGCACAAGTGGGTGCAGCGCGCCTCTCTTGATAATTTGAACAATCCTGACATTCACCGTTTGGTTGCTGATCTTGATGCTTGTCGTCTGCTTCCTCTTATGACGTTCCAGCATAATTGGAATGATGAGATTATCTGTCAGTTTTATGCAACTCTGTGGATTGATTCTCAGAACCTTGTACTACATTGGCTTACCCAAGGCATCCATTACAGATGTGATTATCGGACTTTTTCACGCCTTCTTGGGTTTACTGCTGAGGATAGGGGTGCTTCTAGTCTTTTTGATATTTTTCCAGACTCTGTCTCTCACGATGACTTAGAGGCTGCTGAGGTATACAAGCCTGGTGCGACTGTTGATTTCACTACCACTCATTTGAAGCCGTACTTTTATGTCCTCAACAATCTCATTCGCCTTACCTTGGACCCGAAGATTGGAGATTCTATTCATCTCATGCTTGATGCTCCTAAGGTCCTTTGCCGTTTTGGAACTGGTGGTGATCGTTTTTCCATCACTGACTTTATGTGGCGCAAGATTGAGCAGGCTGCAAATGATCCCCACAAGTCTGTGCCATATGCTCCATATCTCATGTATATCATTGAGCAAGTGGTGGGTCGTTCATTCCATCACAATACTGTGCACAAGTCCTACTCCGTGTGTCATTTGGGCCCCAGAGGTGTTGGTGGTGGTTCCGCTCCTTCTCCCACTCATGGTCCGGCCACTCGTACTTCCTCCCACGGTGCTTACCGTGGTGGTACTGCTACTGCTCCTACTCGCTCCTCGGAGCGTCGTCGGCGTGGTGGCGGTGTCATCAAGTATGCTTTGAGGAAGCTTTGGGAGGCCTTCTGTTACAAGGCTGAGAAGGATGATCGTCGCCTAAGGCGTATTGAGCAGCACCTACAGATTGATCCTCCTGAGAGTCCTCTCCGTGAATTTCGGGATCCCTTTGTCGAGTACAATGAGTCGTATGGTGCTCCCGTCTCTGGTCCTAGTGAGGAGGCTAGCCCGTCCGATGACCCTCGTGGTAAGAAGACGGTCCCTCCATCGCCAGGGTTGGTTGACTACTCGACTGACGACGACAGCGACGATGACCGCGACTTCTCGGAGCCTTATTAGCTTTTGTTACCTTGGTTGTTTCCGTGCCTACCCTTTTTGGCATTTGATGCCAAAGGGGGAGTGTTAGGCTTATCATCTATGTAATAGGTAGTTAATGGTCGTGTTTTGGCTTATCATCTATGTAATAGGTAGTTAATGGTCGTGTTTTAATTCCAAACCCTGTGGTGAACTATGTATGGTGGACTAAGAACTATTGGTGTGATGATGGATGATTGTAGGCAAATCACTTATGCTTATTTGTTATGTTTGCCTAGATGTTTTTTTTCTGATGTTGTTTGTTGGCTTAGTTTGGCTGTGTTGTTTTTTTAGTCCTTTTCTTTCTACCTTAGCCTTTCTTGTTTTTGTGTGATAAGTCATGTCTCATGCATCACGATATAATTCTTGTCACACACTTTTAGGCACCCCACGAATTGCAAAATTTAGGGGGAGCTTCCCTTATGTATGCATATTGATTATGATCAATGTTGAGATTCAAGTTCAATGCATACACTGAGGGGGAGCCTCTCGTAAAGTTTGAAATTCAAAAAATCTTCAATTCTCTACATCTTATGTAAGCCTAAGTAGGTTGTCATCAATTACCAAAAAGGGGGAGTTTGTAAGTGCATTCGCCCCCGTTGTGGGTTTTGGATAATTAATGACAATCAAATTAGGGACTAACATGTCTATCTAAGTGAATATGCAGGTGTTAGTTCAATGAAAGAATTTGTATGGTCACATTTGGTGATGTTAGCACCCTCAATTCCATTGTTTGAAAAGCGTTCCGTCTCAAGTGGATAGATTTGATTTTATCTTTTGACTTGAGTTATAAGAAACGCCGCACTATCAAGAGGGATACAAATTAGGTTATCTAGAGGGAAAACTTGTGCTCAATGTGTATTGGTTTAAGCGTTTAAAAGACACCTTTGCACTCACGGACACTTAGAGAAGTGTTTTATGCCTGGGAGTACCGGTAGTACCGGTGAACCACCGGTAGTACCGGTAGGCATAAATCCCGCCGGTGTTAGCGCCTTAGTTTTGCGAGTTTTTGTTCTAGCGGTAGTATCGGTGGTTGACCGGTAGTACCGGCCTTTGACCGGTGGTACCGGTGAAAGCCCGGTAGTACCGGTAAGTCTTTTTCCCGCAAAACTTGTCTTCGCCAAAATCTGTACTACCGGTGGTACCGGTCGTTGACCGGTGGTACCGGTGATAGACCGGTAGTACCGGTAGGCTATTTTCTCGTAATAGTCTCCAGTAGGTTGGTTGTAACGGTCGAAACCCTTAGGATCGGTAGTACCAGTGGGTTCACCGGTAGTACCGGTACCGCTTCGAAGATAAGAGTATAAATAGCTCTCCCCTTCATTTCTAACCGTTACACACGTCATTTACTCCTACCAACCTTCAGACAAACAGCTCTCAAGCATTGACTCACCCTCTCTCTTCCTCTTTGCTCTCAAATCAAATCCCTTGCAAGATCTGAGTAGAGAGGAGAGATTTAAGAGTGGAAAGCTTCAATTCACATCTTGAGCACTTGGTTCCCCTCCTAGTTGGCTTGGTTTGTATTTGTTACTCTTGGGTTCTTGGAACCCTAGCCGGCTAGGTGTTCTTCGTGGTTGCCCGTGTTGTTGTACTTGTGAGGGCACCCCGAAGAGTTTGTATTACCCTTGTATTCTTAGTGGAAATCTTGGGCTAACCTTTGTGGTTGCTTGAGGGAGGCAAGGAGGTGGAATAGACTCCGACCTTAGTGGTCACCTCAACAACGAGGACGTAGGAACTCCTTTATGGGGTTGCCGAACCTCGGGTTAAATCGTGCGTCCTGCGTGCTTGTTGTTGTTGTTATTCGTGTTCACTTGAGATATTACTTGTTCTTTATGTTCTCCCTCTTTCATATCTCTTTCATAGGTTGTGGGTGCTCGATCTACTCTTGGTAAAGGAACAAGAAAGGAGAGTTCATAAACTTCATCAACATCATCTTCGGTAGTGGGGTAAAACTCAGATCTGAAATCACAACTCGCAAATCTCTGATTTCTTAGTTTCAGTAGGGTACCGGTAGTACCGGTGGTCAGCGTCGGTAGTACCGGTGATCCCTCACCGGTAGTACCGGTCCAAATCAACCGGTAGTACCGGTCAGTGTTTTAACTTCCGCGTTGAGTTTTGAGTTTCAGGTTTTTAGATCCGCCTATTCACCCCCCCTCTAGGCCTATTAGATCCTTTCAAAAACTCTGCCCACCGAGACGGGACGAGCTAAAACGACGAACGAAACGCCTCGACCACGTTCCGACTCGCACGAGACTCGCTCAACGGGACGTCTCGACCACGTTCTGATTCGCACGAGGCTCGCTCAACGGAACACCTCGACCACCGAGAAATCTCCGACTCGCACGACCCTGGGTCGAGCTGGTCGATCCGTCTCGCTCACCAACTCTGAGACAAAAGTCAGAGCATTTAATGCAACCGCCAACTACTTCCTACCCCCATGACTACAGTGGTAATCAGCATGGGAGCAGTTGAAAAGTCTTGATGGCTAGAGGGGGTGAATAGCCTTTTAAAATTTTCTACAAAGACAAGCTAAACAAGTTTATCAAAATAACAAATAGCGAGAAGCGAGTTTTGCTTAGCTACGGGGTGTTTGCAAGCCACCTATCCAATTCACAATTCTAGTATTTGCACTCAACCGCACAAGTCATACAGAGAAGGAAACTACAACTATAACTAGCAAGCTACATAAAAGAGCTACTCTAGCAAAGCTAACTAGCTAGCAAAGATAACTAAGAAGGTAATGCGGAGTTGAGTTAGGAGAGTTTCACCGAGGGGCGAAGTATTGAGCCAACCAATATGATCAACAATGAATACCAAGACAACCGAACACCGGGATCAATCAATCACAATATGAAAGTGATGACACGAAGATTTATCCTGAGGTTCACGTGCTTGCCGGCACGCTAGTCCTCGTTGTGTCCATCTTCACTACGTGGTTCGGTGGCTAATCGGTCTCACACCAAGCCTCTCAAAAGACGCCACAATAACCTACCAAATGACAAAAGGTTGCAAATGACACGAGCAATTCACTAACGTTGCCTTTGGCGCTTCGCCGAGGTAGGCACAAACCCCTCACAATCACCGGAGGTGGCCAAGAACAATCACCAACTCTTGCCAACGCCTCCAAGCTGCTCCAAGCCGTCTAGGTGACGGCAATCACCAAGAGAAACAAGAATCCCGCAGCAAATCAACCACCAAGTGCCAACTAGATGCAATCTCACAATACAAATGCACTTGTATCACTCAATCTCACTTCGAATATGCAAAGAAGCAAGAGAGATGAGTGAGAGGGGAGTTGCTTAGCTCAAAGTGCTCACAAGTATGTCAAATGTTCAAGAGATGGAGCCTTGAGCCGTCCAACGAGTATTTATAGATGTACCCCTTCGAATATAGCTGTTAGGAACTTGAAACAGTCGAAGTCGTGCTGACCGGACGCGGTGGTCAAACTGACCAGACGCGCCGATCGCACGGC
The DNA here is from genome assembly GCA_038087645.1 of Saccharum hybrid cultivar R570. Lineage (NCBI taxonomy): Eukaryota > Viridiplantae > Streptophyta > Magnoliopsida > Poales > Poaceae > Saccharum > Saccharum hybrid cultivar. Next base: position 7,811,725 of record JAQSUU010000043.1, on the reverse strand, counting down.
GACTACGCTCGCGAACCACCGACCGGACGCGCTCCACGCAACGACCGGACGCGCGAAGCTCGACTGGACGCGCTGGTCCCGTAACGGACCGGACGCGCTGGTCAAGCCTGAGCAGCGCATAACGAAATAGCGACCGGACGCGCTGCAGAACTGATGAACGCTACAGTGTCAGCGTCTGGTTGGAGTCCGGTAAGCTCCCTGAACGACCGGACGCGTCCGGTCGACAGTGACCGGACGCGCCACCGCGTCCGATCAAAAAGCTGAGACACGCGCAGACGCTGAACACTGACCGGACACGTCCGGTCAAACAGAGATCGCGTCCGGTCCAGCGTCCGGTCACCTCTGTGACCTCCGTTCGCCTCCGTTTCTTTTCTGACTTCCGACGTAGTGGAAAAAAGTCATTTCAACTTCTCGAAAACGCCTGAATCCCACCTCGCAAGCTCGGCGGGAAGGAGAGGGGACCCCAAACCCTCTCTACCGCTCAAACTCCACCGCCTTTGCAAACGTGCTAACACCACCAAGTGATCTCGTCAAGTGCGAGTGTGTTAGCATTTACACAATCATTTTTCGAGGCGATATTAGTTCTATCCAAATGCATATGATTATGAAATGCACACCTAGAGGCACTTAGGAGTTCAATAGTCGCGTCATTCCCCTCTTTATAGTACGACTATCTATCCTATAATGTAACCACACCCACTAAGTGTCTTGGTTACTAAAACACAACCCTTAAGCATATACCTTTGCCTTGATCACGTAGGGTTGCGTCCAAATCCAAGTGTGGCCATCATGATCACCATGTCCATCTTGCCACCAACTTTGGAATGTACCAATCCTCATATGCTACATACAACTTAGGCATAGGATTAGTACTTAGGCATTGTCACTAATTATCAACACTAAACATAGGACTTTTAGCAGTACCAGTGTCAAATATCACTTTTTACTGCCCATCCCGGGATGGGCGGTGAAAACCTGTCACTGTACGCACCATACCGGGCACTATTCTGCCACTGATCACCCTCGAGGGAGAATACGACAAGTACCGTACCCCGAAATTCTAGGGACTCGACCTTATCCATTCATCGTCGACCTACCTCGACCCATCCTCGACTCGGCCTCGACCAACCGCCGGTCAAACGAGAAAGCAAGGCTCACATGCCACAGGATCTGGAGTGTTTTCACCGTCTCATCCTCTACGTCATCATGGTATCCGGGGATGACCGACCATTCTCGGGGCACGTCGCTACAGCGGCCTCTACAGCGCTCGACAAAAATTTACTGACACCCCCGGCGTCTCTGCCTCCTCTTGACCCTATAAAAGGGTAGGCAGGGGCCTCTACGAGGGGGAGAGGACGACGGACAACAAAAAAAGCCAGTCACCATCCCACCGTAGATCAACATCTCAAGCAATCTCCTTTGTACTCTCATTTTTTCTCTCTGAGACCTGAGATCGGCTCCCTCTCTCACAGCTTGTAACCCCTACGTAAGCACTTAGGTGCAAAGAAATACAATACTCCCCCTCCCCGCTGGACGTAGGGCCTTCTTTTACCCGAACCAGGATAAACCTCCGTGTACTCTCCTTGCATCACCATTCAGATTAGGGACACGCAACACTGATTCACTCGTTGGCTTAGGACCCTCGTAGAACCGGACGCCGACACAATTCATATCTTATCCAAAATATCCGTAACTAAATCCAAATCTGAGGTTTACTATTCGTAGTAGGTATCCTATCTATTTCACCCCTGCTATATATGCCCCATTTGGTTCAATTTATAAGGCATAGTCTAATATGACATAGTCTTATATATTATACTTTGACTATTCATTTATTTTTTATTATATTATTTATGGTTATGAACTAACGATTATTGGATATTAGATAATATATCTGATTACAAATCTAATAGTATCAAATTATACTATAATAGGTAAAAATATTAGATAAATGATTGGTCAAAGATTATAAAGTCTGACTCTTTAACATCAACGAAATAACATATGAACTCTACTAAAGGGAGTATTATATAACCCCTAATACAATGAACCAAACATGTCTTCTATAGGCTTGATTCAATTTTTCTTTGGTTGGTCTCAAATAATAAAATAGGATAATACTCCACTGATTTAAATTATAAGTTGTTTGATTTTTTGTTTGACTTTTTTAGGTACTAGCAAATATGCACGTGCGTGGCAACGGAAGAAAAAAACCTATCAAACATTAATGGCAAAAGGAGAATGAGAATGTTACATATCTATTCATTTTTTACACTTTTCATAAAATTCAAAAGCTAAAATTTATTTTACGATGATCATAATATCTATAATGTAAGTTGATATTGGTAATAATTTGAAAATGTTCTATTAAATCTATTTCAAATTAAAAATATAACCTTGATAGATATTGTTTCTCTTCCATTGTAAGTATAAAAATATTTAGTTGTCAATGTATCATAACTTTAATTTTCATACTATCCTTGTGTTGGTTGAGTTAGATATCGAGTTCCATGATTTTTTTGTGAACCCATAAAAATATGTAATTCTAGGATTGTTCACGATGCCAACTAGACCAATTCAACATGGATATGGCCGGGCGGGATCAACTTTTGGCAAGCATGGCCTGTGGAGAGTGCCGGCCCCCACCGCGGAGTGAATTGGTCATCGCGGCGACGATGATGTTTAATTCGGTTTCGGTGGGTGCAGATGCAAGCCTGGAGAGCCGGCTGTGTGTGCACGTCAACCACCTAGGTTCAAATCCCGTTTTAGACTGAATTTGGGTGCCTATTTCTCTTCTTAATGAAAAACCACCTAGTTCCTCCTAGGTTGGATCTCATTTTTTTCGTGTGCACGTCAACATTGGTCGCGCCACCGGGTCGCAGCGCCGCACACGGCAGCCCCTCACTAACCTGATGAACGGTTTGGTCCCAACATGCGCGACGTGATTCCACTATATAATATCTCTTTCATATATGATTGTATCCATAACGTATCTTAGAGAAGCCTATGAGACCGAGATCAGCTTCAAATTGTACCGGTCTGCTGCAGATTACACAGGACAATCTTGGTCGATGAATGGAGGTTGTATACATAGCGATGAAGTGAACTGTGGGCACCAACGTGGTTCTCTGTCGAGGACATACGCGGAGGTTGGAGGGGTGCTCTCAAGTGCGAGGATGTGTAAGTCGCAAAAGGAGAAAAAAAGAGTGCGGTGATGTGTAGCAGATGTAATGACTACGAGAGGTGATTCAGAAGAGATAAAGATGATTTGATAGTTTTTGCGGAGGGCGGAGGAGGAGCGATATGATCTGGATGATTGATTTTTGGCTTTCCTTATTTGTCAGAGCATCTCTAAGAATACCCAATAGTTTCTTTCAAAAACATGGAGTTTTGCAACTCCCAAAAAGTACCGGGAGGAATAAAGAGGGCAATCTCCAAGAATTTCCAATAATCCACTCCTAAAATATAGAAGACAATTTTACATTAGAAATCCTATGCTATTTCTAAATTATCGTAATCACTTATATATATATATATATATATATATATATATATATATATATATATATATATATATATATATATTTCTCTTATACATTTGCATCAGGAATCCTTTCGTACCATCTATTCTTTCTTACACTCTTTCACCTTTAGATTGACCGACCGATACACACGGGAAAGAAGATACGCGCGACCTAAAATCCACGGATCTTTACGAGCAAGTGGGTTTTTTTTCGAAGTGCCAAAAAATTTGGAGATGAGTTTAGGAGTTGTTGGAGATGTATTTTTTTTCATTCTTGTCAAAAATCATGGATTGGGAAGGATTATTGTATACTCTTGGGGTGCTCATATTTCTGGTGACGTGATTAGGAGTCCTTGTTTGATTTTATTTTTTTCCCCGGAAGAAAACCCCCTCCGTACCTGTGACATTTTTTTTTGGGAAGATCAGTTTTTTTTCCTGGGAAGGAAAACTGAAAGAGGGAAGGGCGGAAAAAGCAAAACTAAAACAGAAAAAGAATCAAATGATTTTTGGCTTTCTTTATTCATTATTTATGGTGATGTGATTAGGAGTCCTTATTTGAGCTGTTTTTTTCCTGGAGAAAACCCCCTCCCTACATGTGGCAGTTTTTTTTGGAAGAGTAGTTTTTTCATGTGAAGGAAAACTGAAAGAGGGAAGGACAGGAAAAAGCAAAAACTAAAACAGAAAAAATCAAACAGATGGAAAAAAAAAACCAGAACATGGATATGGTGGAAACAGAATAAGAATCAGACAAAAAAAACAGATGTGGAAACGAAGGATTCTTATTTAGATTAGGATTCTTATACGGGCACATGTTATATATATAATTCCGGACAAAAGAAACTCTCCATCGTTCGGTAGTCAGAGGAAGACGGACCAAAGAAATAGATGGACGAAAAAAAGAGTCTGAAATTTTGTCTCTTTATTATTAAGTATATATAGATAGATAATGTTTGCTTGTCTTATCAGTCGTACTTTTTGAGCGAAGAAATAATGTTTTTCTATCGCAACAAATCAACGAACAATACTTTTCAGCTTTTCAGCGAAGGAGTAATTAAGACACATGCATGAAGCATTAAATATAGATAAAAAATAAAACTAATTACACAGTTTAGACGAAATGGACGAGACGAATCTTTTAAGTCTAATTAAACCATGATTGAACAATATTTACCAAATAACAACGAAAAGCGCTACCATGTCATTTTACCAAAAATTTTGGATCTAAACCGGCCCTAAGAGCAGCGTTGCGTCGGGTTAGAATTCTACTCAGAGCTTACATGCTGAAGTGCTCACCCTAATACGGTACTCAGATCTTAGCATCTTATTATTGGCCTGCGAGTGGACCTTAGCTCAAATCTCAATGTACATTAACTCGGTTATTAATGGATCTAGAACTCCCAGTAAGGTCTTGTTTAGTTTTCCAAATTCACCCTAAATTTCACTATGCAAAAAGAAAATTTCATATCACATCAAAATACCGGCACATATATGAAGTACTAAATGTAGATGAAATAAAAAAACTAATTACACAGTTTTGTTGTACTTTACGAGACAAACATTTTGAGCCTAATTAATCAATGTTTGGACAATTTTTACCAAATAAAAACAAAATTGATACAATGCTCTACGGTAATTCGGGGTGTGCAAAATTTGGCCTAAGGTAGCAAACCAGCCTTCTGATTAGACGACCTTCCGGAAATCATGACCTGAAAACTATGAATTCAGTTAAAATTTACAAAAGTTTGACTTAAGTTACGTACAGTAGGTGTAGCTTTTTTCGGCAATAATGGATGTGTGTCTGATTTTTTTGTTCATCTCAGGACAACTAGTATCGCATAGGATCTGAAACGGGGAAAAAGGCGCGCACAAACTTGAGTTGGACTCAACCGGCCGCTTGATGGTGTCAAACCGACGGACGCACCAAGACGTGGGTTAGCTCGCGGACCAATACGCTCCGTCGCCACCTTCCACCACCCGGCCAACCCGCCCCGACCCAGGCCAGTCCTTCAGATCTCCCTCCCCTCGCTCTCCCTGTCCGTCTCTATTAAGCAGCAAGCAAAGCGAAACTCGCAATCCACCCTCAGGCCAGGCCTCGCTCAGATCTCTCCGCCCGCGTCCCTCCTCCCACCCCCAAACCCTCGCCCGCCTCTCTCGTCAACGCCGCCCGACGAGAGCCATGGCGGCCTCGCCGGCCGCGGCCGCAGCGCTCCTCGTCCTCCTCGCCCTCGCGGCTGCCGGCGGCGTGGCGGCCGACGGCTCCGACCACCGGTACAAGATGAACGAGCCCGTCCCGCTCTACGCTAACAAGGTCGGCCCCTTTCACAATCCCAGGTGAGGCCTCGCCCTTCAGATCCCTGTGGTGACGAATGGTTCGTGGGTGCTGGGGAGGGATCGGATCCATTGGATTCGTGGGATGTGCGGATTGTTCCTGCCCGATCTCTTCGGGTGGGGTTTGCCACTTCGGTCAACGCCGACAGATTTCCGAGATCTAGGAGACAAAACCGGAAACTGTAATAGGGAGCGAGTGGAATTGCAATTGATTCCCTAACCTTTTTAGGACCTTCTCGTAGGGTTTAATTTGTTTCCTTCTCGTAGGGTTTAATTTGCTTCCTATTGGGCCTGTATATGTATAGTGCCAAATTATGAATTTTGTCTGCATTCGATATAATTTCTCGAGTTGTGAATCTGTTACTGTTAGGCGTTGGATCTGTGGTAAAGGAGAACAATACTCGTACATGCTAATATAGGTTATACAGTTGACGGGTTCCCGTTCTTACATGGTTGCTTTTCCTTGCAGTGAGACATATCGTTACTTCGATCTGCCTTTCTGCTCTCCTGGTCAGTTTGTGTTAATTTCAAGTCTTTTGCTCATTACCGAGCTAGCAATGATTAGTTTCTCAAAACCTGTAGTATGCTAATCAACTGTATCCACTGCAGAGAAAGTGAGGGAGAAGAGTGAGGCCCTTGGCGAGGTCCTCAATGGGGATCGGTTAGTTGATGCGCCTTACAAGCTTGATTTCCGGTTCGAAGTTGAGTCCAAGGCGGTTTGCTCAAAGAAGCTTACCGTAGAGGATGTAGTGAAGTTCCGGAATGCAGTAGCTAAGGACTACTACTTCCAGATGTACTATGATGATCTCCCACTGTGGGGCTTCATTGGTAAAGTTGAGAAGGGAGGCAAGGCTGATCCGAGCGAGTGGAAATACTACCTGTACAGGCATATCATCTTCGATATCCTATACAACAATGACCGGGTGATTGAAATCAATGTGCACACTGATCAGAGTGCATTGGTTGACCTGACGGAGGATAAGGAGACCAATGTGGAATTCCTGTACTCAGTTAAGTGGAAGGAGACACCAACACCATTCGAGAAGAGGATGGAGAAGTATTCCAGCTCCTCCAACATGCCACACCACCTGGAGGTTCATTGGTTCTCAATTATAAACTCTTGTGTTACTGTCCTCCTCCTCACAGGGTTCCTTGCAACAATCCTCATGCGAGTATTGAAGAATGATTTTGTCAAGTAAGGGCCTCCCATCATCATTTGTCTGTGAATATGAGTAATTGCATTCTTGTTGATGATAATCAGTTCTATCATAAACAGTAACACACTATAAAAAATTACATTTCCATTCAATCATTGCCTTAAATAGAAAAAAAGGCAATTGCCCTATGATTTGTTTTCTCTTACCTGAAGTCAGGTCCAAGGGGTTCGTGTTTTTGTGATATATTTGAACTACTACAGTATTTTCCGACATCTATTTCTTTCAATATATTCTGCTAACTTCATGTATAGCACATCCAACCAAATAATATTTCATCTCTATATTTTGGACTGGAGAAATTGTTTTCCATATATTATAGGCAGTAAATAATCCTTAATGCCTGTACTCATGTGCTTGTATATATGTTGGTAATTTATATTATGCATTAAGTAATTAGTATTTTTTTTTTGGGTGGAACTGATTTCATCTTAGTCGAACATTCTTCAATGAACTGGTATCTCCCATTTATCAAAATGAAGCATTGGCCTAATTTAAGTTACTCATAGGTCTTTTGAATGATGTCCTGTAATCATGTCAATTCATATTACAATAAGAAAATGCTTGGTTTGAAACAAATGATGACCCACCAAGAAAGTATGTTGAACCTATCCCTTGTGTCCTGTTTAAATCATGTATTTCAGCGATAGTGCACAAAATGTGTTAGCAACTTAGCATGATATAATTCAGTTGCATATACATCTGTATGTTTATTTAAATTCAGTTCCATATACATATGTATGTTTACTTTTACTGTACATTTTTAACTTGAAGGTATGCTCATGATGAGGAAGCAGCTGATGACCAGGAAGAGTCTGGATGGAAGTATATCCATGGTGATGTCTTCCGGTTCCCAAAGAATAAGTCACTGTTTTCTGCTGCTCTTGGCACAGGAACCCAACTATTTGCCCTGTAAGTTACTGTGGCTATTTTCTCTCTTTATAATATTTGCAGGCTGAAATTATTCCTCCAGTTCATTGTCTTTGATAAGAAGATATCTAACAATCTTTTCTGTGGCACCTCTGCAGCACAACCTTTATATTCCTTCTTGCACTTGTTGGAGTATTCTACCCCTACAACCGTGGTGCACTATTTACTGCATTGGTTGTCATCTATGCACTCACTTCAGGAATTGCTGGATACATTGCTACGTCTTTCTATTGTCAGCTGGAGGGGACAAACTGGGTATGTACTGCCTTTACCTTATATGTATGTGACCAAATTGAAATACTATTTTCTTTAATGGTAGTAATGTTGCATTTTGCCTCCATCTTCAGGTGAGGAACTTGCTATTGACAGGATGCCTGTTCTGTGGACCTCTCTTCCTGACATTTTGCTTCTTGAACACTGTTGCTATTGCTTATAGTGCAACAGCAGCATTGCCCTTTGGCACTATCTGTGTCATTGTGCTCATCTGGACCTTGGTCACATTTCCTTTGCTTGTTTTGGGAGGTATTGCTGGTAAAAACAGCAAAAGTGAATTCCAAGCTCCTTGCCGTACCACAAAATACCCCAGGGAGATTCCTCCACTTCCCTGGTACCGGAAAACTATTCCACAGATGGCAATGGCCGGGTTTTTGCCTTTCAGTGCCATATACATCGAGCTATACTACATCTTTGCTAGTGTTTGGGGCCACAGGATTTACACAATCTACAGCATTCTGTTTATTGTCTTTATCATCCTCCTTATTGTCACTGCATTCATCACTGTTGCACTGACATACTTCCAGCTTGCTGCTGAAGACCATGAATGGTGGTGGAGGTACACTATTTTCCTCTAAATCTTGCTTTCAATGAATACTTACTTGAGTGTGCTGATGTTCTAAAAAAAAGAGTAACATGGAAAGGAAATTTATCAATTGAGTAGCAGATTATATTTTACTAAGTCTATTATATCACTGTAACCTACTACAAGCCTAGAAGCAATTCTTGTGGCCGGTTTATCTGAAATTTATAGATTGAGTAGCTGATATATATTTTATTAAGTCTACCATATCACTATAACATACTTCAACTTGTTGAGAGCCTAGAAGCAATTCTTGTGGTCGGTTTATCATTTTGCCACACTAGTAGGCTTCCTGATTGATTCTCCCTATAACAAATTTGTCACTGGAGGTAGTTAAGCAAAATGTCACGCAGGGCATCTATTATCTGAATGACATAAGAAGTCAGCTGCTGAAATCTATTGTAGCACTGAATTCAATTGTGTGATACTATGTGTGTAGAGTGTGGACTGCTTTTAAAATGCAAAATGGTTGATTGAACAAGTATCCTGCCCCTTTTAACATTTTGGGTCAAATGCAGCGCTGATTTGTTTGTGCTGCAGGTCATTCCTATGTGGAGGATCAACTGGATTTTTCGTGTACGGCTACTGCCTGTACTACTATTATGCGCGATCGGACATGTCTGGCTTCATGCAGACATCTTTCTTCTTTGGCTACATGGCCTGCATCTGCTATGCATTTTTCTTGATGCTTGGGATGGTGGGCTTCCGTGCGGCCTTGTTCTTTGTCCGCCACATATACAAATCTATCAAGTGTGAGTGAGCTGTTGTTGGAAGATGAAGAGCAGCAGAGTTGTACCCGTTTTTGGTGCCCACTGAGAAGTCTCAAATATAGAAAAGGTTAGCTCTCGCGTGCAACAGGAGCAGCTAGAGATTGTGCCATGTTTCAGATTAGGCCATTATTTATAGGTACAGGTAATGAACCTATAAATTTGTTCTGTTTTTGTGACTGCTGTGATAAAAATCGTCTTTTCCTTCGTCCTATGTATTATCTTCTAGTGACGTCAGACAGTACTATAACTTTGTTGGAACCGTGACATGCCTGAATATTTGTGGAATACCCTTGTTATGTTGTCATATATATATATTCTCTAAAGCATATAATAATAGAAGTGTAGAGACGATGCCTGAGAAAGGTTCATTTGTACGTGTATCATTTTCTTTCTTGTTCATTGTGGAGTGTTGGAATACTCCTGTCGCGTATTTGCATTATTACTTTCAGCGATGCTGTATTTGCATTATTACTTTCAGCGATCCTTTCTTAGGATTGTGGATCAAACACCCTATAAACGTTTTAAATGGTTCTTTTTTTTTACATGGTACCTACAGCCTGGTCATACTCATCGTCTTTCCGTAAGCCGGCCCCTAAGCGAGAACCTGAGCCTGAGCGCGCCGTGGGCCCGTGGCCGATTCGCTTGGCTCGGCTGAGCACGCTTCTCCGGCACGTTGTCCGATTCGCTTGGCTCGACGGAGCCAGCTTCTCCGGCACGTATTCTTCCGGCATGGATTGTTCCAATTTGGTCTATGCTTACACACATGAGAGAAGCTCGCGATTAAGGAGCTGAAATGCTATGGCTCGGCGGTCAAGAAAATGGTGCAGCCGCAACCTTGCAAGTTGCAATGCAACTCTGGTCGAGGCTTCGCTAGTCGCTACTCGGTACTATGTACTACCGCTGAGGCTAGTCCCTCAAAACCAGCAATGCAGGGGCTGTTTGGTTGCAGCTCACCGAGATCGCACCCTGACAGACAGCTCGCCAACCAGGCAACAATCACAGTCCCAGGCGACCGAAATTGAACGTGCTTGGCCAGGCAAGGCTGCCTGGGGACACAGCCAAAGGTTCCTATCGGATAGGGATGCCGGAGTGGCGAGTGTAAGTCGCATGCAGTGCGGCGTGCTTACGAGATGATATACTGGGTGACGCTGACGCAGCGCGGGGGCGCGGGGACGGACGGCATGAACCTGCTCAGTGTCTCATGTCTCAGCGATACAACAAAACCGCATGGTGGCATGATCTGCGCCTCTCCAGGTGGTGAGTGCCTGAGTGGTGACCATCGCTGTCTCTTTTCCCTTCTGCACCAAACCTGCACGAAGTATTTTGTACTGATCCGTCACGGCTTCCATGAAGGTCCAGCGAGGTGGACGGAGGTCGCGTGACCGACTGACCGTTGCCGGCGACGCCAGCCCAAACCCACCAGGCACGGGCGGATCCATATAGGTCCAACTGGGTGCGGCCGCACCCAGACCAATACGTGAAATACGCTGTACGATACATGTTCCTACCGTATTCGCACCCCTCTCGCACAATCATCTGCACCCACAGCCCAGCTCAGCCAGAGAGAGCCCACAGCTGCCCAACAATGGCCCAACAGGCAGCCAAACATCAGCCACCACACCTCCGCACGGCCACACGGAACCGTCGGGCGGCGCTTCGACTCACGCCGTCACGCGTCGCCTCCCCTCCCGCACCTCTTCTCTCCCCTTCACACTTCCCCGCGTCTATTCTGGTCGGCTGGCCGACGGCAGCGGCACTGCTGCGCAGCTGGCCAGGCGGCTACTCGCCAGCACTCCGGGGCTCCGACTCCGAGCACGGGCACCAGGAGTTCAGGAAGGCAGTGCGCCCACAATCTTGACCACAAGGCAAAGTAAGCAACTTTAAAAATTGTTTATTTTTTCAACTTCCAGCAATCGGAAATCCAAATGGGTTGCAATTTTGTAGTTCGTAGCTTTTTGGTAGTTTGTCCATATTCAAGGGTCATGCTTTTGTATTCTCTCTCATATTTGGTAATTGATATTTATGAAAGCAACAAAATCAACTAAAATATAAATATTTTTGTGAATGTTAGGAAAAGTATATGCAAAGGTTTTCCAAAGGAAAGCACCATACAGTCTTAGTGCAAAGGTATTGCATGGTTAGAAACGGAAAATGAATATTGGTCCAAAAATTCTAGGAAGACAATCTTGCTCTAGAGATTTGAGAGATCCTAGCCACCAATTTTGCCTCTACATATCAGATGTGATTTTAATTTTTCAACGAATCATTTTATTAACTCTTTGCTTAAAATTGGATGGTTCGTTCTTTTTTCTTTACTTCAATGGCAACAATCTTTTTTTAATAATTGTGGCATTCTCTAACTAAATTTTGTTAAATGGTAAGCACTATTACTACTATTTCAGTGTTGGTATATATCAATATTGCTTGTGTTCAATTATTGATGCTAAAATCTTGTCAGTAGAGCTATTAAGTTACAATACAGTGTGAACATTGTATATATCTGAGTAATTGCTACGAAGGAAGACTACACGGCCGCACCCCCCTCCATATTTCTCTAGCTCCGCCCCTGCCACCAGGTCCCCACTCCCCAGACGTGTCCGTGAGTATATATCTGCCGTGCCCGCATGTGTGTGTGGTAGCCCAACACAACACAAGTCAAGTCCGAGCCCGTAGGTGTCGACACCGCGCCGCGCGCCGCGAGGGTTGGGGACGGGAACTGGGGACCATGAGCGCGGCCGGGCGAGCCCCGTGCGGCCTGCCGCGCATCGGCCTGGGCACGGCGGTGCAGGGCCCGCGGCCGGACCCCGTCCGCGCCGCCGTGCTCCGCGCCATCCAGCTCGGCTACCGCCACTTCGACACGGCCGCGCACTACGCCACCGAGGCGCCCATCGGGGAGGCCGCCGCCGAGGCCGTGCAGGCGGGGGCCGTCGCCTCCCGCGAGGAGCTCTTCATCACGTCCAAGGTCTGGTGCGCCGACGTGCACCCGGACAGGGTGCTCCCGGCCCTCCGCCGGACGCTCAGGTGCGTGCGCTGGTTCCTCTTTCCTTATTCTGCCTCGGCTTGGATTTCGCTGCCGCGATTGCTGCATCTGTTATTTATTACATGCTCTTTGATTCGTCACGGATGGACATGGGTCGTGAATGCTATGCTTGGTTTGATTCAGATTCGGGATAGGAAGTGGGACTCTGTTTCAAGTTTAAATGTTGACCTCGATAACTCGTTTATCACTACTACAGTACATCATACTCCCTCCGTCCCAGAAAAAGTGTCGTTTTAGATTTTTCAGACATCGTGTTTGACCGTTCATCTTATTCAAAAATTTTTAATAAATATTATTTATTTTGTTATGACTTATTTTATCATTAGAGATACTTCAATAATGATTTGTTTATTTTATAATTTGCACAAAATTTTTGAATAAGACGAACGGTCAAACACGATGTCTGAAAAACCTAAAACGACACTTTTTCTGGGACGGAGGGAGTACGCGACATTCCTTTCTTTATCATAGGGCCAAGACGGGGATAATGGTCCTGTTCATCTGGCTTATGATCTGTCTTATTTAGTTTGTTTTTTCAGCTGGAACAGTATTTTTCTCTCAAAAAAATCAGCCAGCAGTGTTTTTCAGCCGACTTATAATTCCAGTCGAACGGGGCCAATATTTTTGTTTTGTTTTGGGAAGTGTAGTTGGTGATTTTTAAGTTTAGCTAGTGATTAGTACTCCCATACAACTTGAAATTTGTAAAGGAAAACACTACTAGTATAATACATACTCCCAGTTCAAATTAAGGTTCTACCGTCGATGTGTACTTTCAGCACACAACACAGAATTTAGTCGGCTGCCTGACATGAATCTGTACTGGTTGTAGTTTTTTTTTACAACACTGTACTGGTTGTAGTTGGTAGTGGTTCCTTTGCTTGCTGCTTTTAGTGCCTTCCTGCTTAAACTTTAGTACTATTATAGCAGTAACCCAAGAATTGATTTCAGTACGGTTGGGTGGAACAGTTAGATTGTAAACGTGTCTGCCAGCCTATATTGTCATACTTATGGTGCTCGCTTATGCTGAAATTTGGCTTATGTTGATGTTTATGCTAAAATGGTGTAAAAGAAAAACACTGTTTGTTAACTAAAAAGTACTGCTAAAGTAATGCAGCAGAACGTGGCGAAATATCTGAGCTCTTTTTTACTTTCGTTTGAGACGTACTCGTACATAGAAGTACCATGCCATGCTTGCTAGTGTTGGGTCCAGTTTCGTGGACCTCTGGTTGGTTTTGGTTCTGGTTTCTTTCTTATCATGATTTGGTCTGACAGGAGTTTTTTTAGGGAAAGCCATCATGACAACTTTATTAATTTATTAAAATAATAGTTACATCATCGGCTAATTGCGCCAAAATAAAATTTGGAGGATCTGACATTCGCAACCATCAATAATAGTTACATCATCGGCTAATTGCGCCAAACTACAATAAAGTTTGGAGGATCTGACGGAGGTTATTATATTGGCGCAACCATCCATATGCAGCAATCTCCAGATGGAGTACGTGGACCTGTACATGGTCCACTGGCCCGTGACCATGAAGGCCGGGAGGCTCACGGCCCCCTTCACGCCCGAGGACTTCGAGCCGTTCGACATGCGGGCCGTGTGGGAGGCCATGGAGGAGTGCCACCGCCTGGGCCTCGCCAAGGCCATCGGCGTCTGCAACTTCTCCTGCAAGAAGCTCGAGACCCTGCTCTCCTTCGCCACCATCCCTCCCGTCGTCAATCAGGTCCGCTGGCCCTCCACTTACTTTCAGCCAGCTCTCGCCATCTATTTCCGCTGTAAATCAAACATGGATGGAGACCATTGGCAAGTTTATCTTTGGGGTAATAGTATATAAATATATAATGCAGGTTGAGATCAACCCAGTGTGGCAGCAGCATAAGCTGAGGGAGTTCTGCCGGGAGAAGGGCATCCAGCTATGCGCCTACTCGCCCCTGGGCGCCAAGGGCACGCACTGGGGCAGCGATTCGGTGATGGACTCCGGTGTTCTGCACGAAATCGCCAAGTCCAAGAGCAAAACAGTGGCACAGGCACGCACAGCATCCTCCTCTTGCCAATTGCCAACCTAATAAACGGAAGTGTGTATATATATACATGCTGAAAGAAATGCCTGCCCTGGACACTCTCTGACATGCTTGCGCGATGGATGGATGGATGCAACAGGTGTGCCTGAGGTGGGTGTACGAGCAGGGCGACTGCCTGATCGTCAAGAGCTTCGACGAGGGGCGGATGAAGGAGAACCTGGACATCGTGGGCTGGGAGCTGACGGAGGAGGAGAGGCAGCGCATCAGCAAGATCCCCCAGCGGAAGATCAACCAGGGCCGCCGCTACGTCTCCGAGCACGGGCCGTACAAGTCCCTCGAGGAGCTCTGGGACGGCGAGATATAAAGAAAACGTCCGCCTTGCCAGGCTTGATGGTTCGTCGTGACAAGGAGTGGCTCGTTCGTGCTCGACAATGGTTTTATGTCGTTTCCATCTGCAACAAAAATTGATGCTATAGACTGCAGCTGTGCGTGAAATAAATTAAAGGATTTCCGGTTAGTATGAGCATCGTGACATTTATGTTATGGTACCGAACCGACGGAGATGCGCTGGATGATCTGCGTCCTTGCGTGGCAGAAGCGACGAGCGCAGCAAACCTAGCACCAGCAAAACCGACCGAAGTAGCCATAGCTAGGCAATGTTTAGTTCCCAGATTTTGGGTCCAGATTCACTATAAAAAAGAAGATTCTTCATTACATCAAAATGCCAGCACATGTATAAAGTACTAAATGTAGATGAAATTAAAAACTAATTATACAGTTTGGTTGTACTTTGCGAGACGAGTGTTTTGAGCCTAATTAGTCAATGTTTGGACATTTTTTACTAAATACAAACGAAATGCTACATTGATGCTACAGTGTATTTTGCCAACTTTGCACACCCCAAGTTGGGAAACTAAACAAGGCCCTAACACAAGTCACACCAAAACCGCGACCATTAATTTGCGCGCATGGCACCTAGCGCCAGCAAAATTAAACAGACTAGCTAGCACAAGGCACACGGAAACCTGTAGTTGTCCTTGTCCCTCTCGAAGAACCGAATGCAGAAGTACACGACAAATCGACCAAACCAACAAGGCAATTGCGACCTGCAGCGGTGCGCGCGCATCGCTTCACCGTCAGCCACTCGGGGCGTGTTCGGTACGCTGGCCCGACGGCCCGGCTGCGCCTCCCAGCTGCAACGCACGTGTTTGGTACGCCTAGGCCGTCTCTCAGCCAGGCTCCCGTGGTGCTTTTCATTCCTCTCGACATGTCTCTAGGGAAATGACTTCCCCCTCCATTTTTCTAGGGCTCGGCCACGTGCTGGTCCTCGCGGGCGATTCGGGGGCGGTGGCGGGTGGCTCGCGTGGGCTCGCGCGGGAACGGTGAAACCTCCGCACGCACTTCCGCCTCCGGTGAAATCCGCCGCCTTTATAAGTTGCTCTCTCTTCCTTCTTCTCATTTGCTTCTCCACCCACTCCTGTGAGAGACTGGCGGTGGTGCTGTGGTGTGGTGTCCAGCGAGGCTGCTCTTCTTCCCCGGTGGCTTCCTCTCTGTCCCCCCGCACCGGATCTCCTCCAACGCGATGCCTCACCGTCCACTTCGCTGGGACTCCGGGAGGCGGGTGTCTTCTTCCTTCGTCTTCCTCGGGTCGGGTGGTGTGGACCAGATCTACATCCCCTCTCCATCCAGATCTGCTTCCACTTCGTCGCCTCAGCTTTTTCTTCTCCGTTTTGCACTCCTCAGTTCCTCTGACGACCACCGCTAGGTGAAATCGATCCCCAATCCCTGTATTCTTTGATTTGGCCGATGCTAGGGTTAGGGTTTACTTGTTCATCTTGCTAGTTTATGGGAGCACTTGCTATTGTTCACTTGCTTGCTGCCTTTGTTGCTTTTCTCAGTACTAGTTTATGTCAGATTTTTGGTTTATATTGCTTTGTGGCTATGCTGTGAATGTTCCATGATGATCTCCAATGCACTGGGAGGCATGTTTATGTCAGATTTTTGGTTTATATTGCTGTGTGGCTATGCTGTGAATGGTCGATGATGATGTCCAATGCACTGGGAGGCATGTTCAAGCATGCAACCGTGCTTGCTACCTCTTTTTAACTGCTTACACATTCATGTTGAGGCCAACCAGGGTCTTATGAACTGAGTTATGTCTTGATTGTTCATGCATGTAGATGGATTCGGTCCAAAACCGTGAACTGTTAGCCAGTCAAGCAACTGCCATGGTAGTTGTTATGCTGTCTTTTATTGTCAGTAGGCTTGGGAGGTCTAGGCCTGAACCAGACCCACTGTTGTATCATCTTAGGAGTGATGCTGAGCAACATAGGAAGTAGACCCTGCAAGCTATTTACAACTCCACAGATACAGAGTGTCGGTCCATGTTAAGGATGACTAGAGCTCCTTTTTATGCTTTGTGTAACTTGTTTAGAAATAAGGGCCTAGTTCCTGAAAATGCTGGGTACACAATTGAGAAGCATGTTGCTATGTTCTTCCATGTAGTTGGACACAACCAAAGATTTAGGGTGGTTCACCAATCCTTCATGAGGTTAATTGAGACTGTCCATAGACATTTCCACCAGGTTTTGTATGCTCTTGGTGAGCTTAGAAGTGAAATGATTAAATCTCCTACACCTGGCATACATCCAAAGATCCTTGGGAGCCATAGATGGAACCCTTACATGCAGGTAACTTTAACTATTAAGCCATAACTCACTATAGGTGTCAACCAATGCACTTATCCTACTTACACCTTTTTTTAAGGACTGTATTGGTGCCATTGATGGCACCCATGTGTTGGCTAGGGTATCTAGACACATGCAACAAGCTTTCAGGGGTAGGAAATCAAACCCCACACAAAATGTGATGGCCGCTGTGGACTTTGACCTCAAGTTCACTTATGTACTGGCTGGCTAGGAGGGCTCAACATATGATGCCCTCATCCTTGTTGATGCCATTGAGAGAAGTGATGGGTTCATAGTGCCTGAAGGTAACTGAAACCAACTGTCTACTACACTTATGTCCTTACCATGTCATAAACATTCACCAAGAGCATCTTTGGTGCACTTGTAGATAAATTCTACCTTGTAGATGTAGGATATGTCTGTCGCAGTGGCTTCCTCCCTCCCTAAGGGGGGTGAGGTACCATCTGTCTAAGTATGGCAGCAGAAACCACCCAACCAATGCAAGGGAATTGTTCAACTTGAGACACTCCTCACTTAGGGTCACAATTGAGAGGACTTTTGGGTCTTTGAAGAACATGTTTTGTATTTTAGACAACAAGCCATTCCACCCTTACAAGATACAGGTCAAGCTTGTGCTAGCATGTTGCATTCTTCACAACTGGATTCTAGGCTTTGGCATGGACCAAGTAGTGCCATCAGAGGACTGGTTGCCACCAAACCAGCCTGATTCTCAGCCTGTCCTTGAGCGGCTGTCTCAAGACTCTAATGCCATGGCCACTAGGAGGGATGCCATCTGTACTGTAATGTGGGAGGGTAGAGGTACCTATAGGACCTAATTCATGCATGTTCTTTCATTTATAGTTTAGTTTAATGATCCTGGTATGGAACAAATGATTTGTATAATCATTATGTAATAACTATTAGACAAGGCTGAGACCAACTGTTCACCAATGTTATTTGTTGTTTTTTCTAATCAGGTAGTATGCTTATTCACTGTCTTTCCTACTTATTTGATGGCAATGCAATGTTTCATGCTAGATGACCATGAGACACATCCATAAGGAGGTAGTTACATGCTTCTGACATGTTGCTGCCGCTTTATGGGTGTGTCCCATGGCCAACTCATCACTTGTACAATCATAGTCATGTAATTCTGTTATTTTTCATTGGTTAATAAAATAGGATGGTGTAACAGAACCGCCCAATTATACGAAATTAAGTAGGAAAATCATTCAACGGAAGGACAATTCAACAAACTTAAGCCCGTATAACCCGGTAGTCCGTGAAATCTCGATGGATTTCAAACCATTTCTCATAACAGCCAAGATCGTACTAAGTTTAACGGTTACCATCATAAGTTACATAAAAGTTCGCAGCATAAAATACATCGGAGTTTAAACATAGTTATTACAAACCAGGTTTGAATAAAAGTAGCGGAAGCGGTAGTTCAAATCACGCACACACACAACATTTTGGAATAAAGTGCCAGCTTGTGATCATCTCCAGCAAAAGCATCAGACGAGAAGTAACGAATGACCATTGCCCATGGTCCTATGCTTCGCCCATTGTAGGATAGAGACAGTTGATACAATAGCCATAGTACATCTGTCCATCTACAACAAGTGGGAACAAAGCCCTGAGTACGAGAAGGTACTCAGCTAGACTTACCCGTCATAAACTAGAAATAAGAGACACCAAGGAATCATGATAGGCTTTCTGGTGGGATAGCTGACTCATTTGCAAGAAAAGCATTTTTAACTTAGCAACTCCTTTCCAAAAGCATGCAGTAATTAATTCTTTATTACCCTGCCAACTATGTTTGCAATGGTGCTAGAGTAACATGTAATTAAGCAAGTAAGGATTACCATTGATCATTAACAGTAGTTATCATGTCATCTTTCACATAACTATCCAAGTGATTCATCAATATTACTACGATGAAGTAGCTCAAGTCAAGTGTTCACTATCCAGTGAACGATGGCGATTCGAATCGATTATTAACCAGCTGGTAAGTTATTCCTCACACAAACCTCACTCACCCGCTAAAGTGAGGTGTTGGTCACCGAGTCAACCATTCAGGTAAAGTCACGAGCTTGCCAGGAACCACTTGTACCCGGGGGCCGCCCGACTGCTCTTTGGCCTTATCATCGCGCCCCCGTATCCTGCCACTACTGCTCCGGTACAGTGCGTTGCGGGCAATTCACTCGGCCCGAATAATCTCCCAGTTTCGCGGTCGGAAGGTACTTTATCCGGCCAGCTAAATGTGAGGCATGCGTTCAACATGACCCGAGGGATAACAACGGACGGTCCTTAACCGACACAGATGGAAAACACTACAGTCCGAAACCCTACAAGTTTCCGCCCGGTCTCAAATTCATTTCACACTTAGTTATACTATGACTTCATAGTCAACCAAACAGATCCAGGTAACCACCTATAGCTCGCAGGTGACAGGAAATCACCTGACTTCTACCGGTCTAAGCCAGATAAGCATTGACTTGACTGCGGATACCAGGGTAACAAGGATATGGTATAACAAAGGTAAGCAAGGTATAATGCAGCAACGTTTGCAAACAACTCCTAAACGTAATGCATCAAATTAAGTAAAGTTAATAATAAATTATTTGCAAACCGGGAGAGAAATGCTCCGGGGCTTGCCTCTCTCGAAGGAGCTCGGACGGTGATCGGGACACTCCGGGAGATCTTCACCGACCTCTTCTTCGGCTTCTGCCACCTCCTGCTGCTGCACCTTGATCTGCTCCTCTGGCTCCTCGGGTAAGACGACTGGGTTCTCGGTTTGTGATCCTGTATGATGCAATGCGCGTAAGTGATTATGCAAGTGTGCATCGAAGGAGATGAATGCAATGAATATGTTGAAATGCAAGGTAGTCAACATCATCCAAGAAACTATACACTACAAGCACATGTCATCTACTGCATTCTCTTCTACTACTATTATGTTAAGTTAACCTATCTTATGAAATGCTTCAAAGATACACCAAAGCTTTACTAATTTCTTAATCACACTTAAAGCAACACTTGCTTACACCCTAAGTAATAATAGGTTTGAATAGCAACATATATTTCTGATACTCCTAAAAATCTAAGAAAATTACAGTTTCATAATACTACCCTAAACAGACTACCATAAAAATTTCATGGCATTTAGATAAGTAAACTATCCTATACAAAAATGACAAGCTATAGCATAAAAATGAGCATGAAATTACTTTGTACTATGAAATGTGTCAAACAACAGAATTAATATTTTTCCTAGGTTCTTCATAGCATACTATGACTGTACAAAAATTATCACATGCATGTTTTATACAAAGTTTGCTCTCTAGCAAAAATAACAAAAATCAGCCATTAAAGATACTTGAACTACTTCTCCAAAGTTTTCCATAGCACATGCATGAAACATATTTTTCCTAGTAAGTACATGATATATGAAGATTAACAAACTTAAAATCATATTTTTCTGATACATATAGGATTTACTAGCTATTTTACAAGATATCAGCAATATTAAGAATTAATTAAAGCTCTACAGAAAAGTGTTCCAAAAATGACATGCAATATTTTTAGATTGTAGATCTGGTTCCAATGAATCTAGATAAATTTATTTCACAATTTTTGGAGCTGAAATGACTGCTAAGATATTTTCCAAAGCATTTTCATCAAGAATAATAAAAGAAAATGGGAATGAATTTTTTTCATAACGGCACTGGGCCGGCCCGGGAAGTCAAGTGGCCCATGGCCGTTCTTGGCCCGGCTTTGCGCGCGCGGGGGAACGGCCGAGCCGGCCTGCTCGGGGCGCGGCCCACAGGCGCAGCCCAGTGACGACCGACGGGGGGGAGACAGGGCGCCCTCGTCGGCGTTCGGAGCCGCGGCGGCGTGGCGGTGGCCGACGGCCAACGGCCGGCTCCGGCCAAACCGCGACCAGCTAAGGTGCGCAAAACGCTCGCAAGAGAGTGGCGAACGCGTGAAGGAGACGCGGGTGGGCAGAGATAGGGCGAGCGAGGCGGTGGCGGAGCACGGGCTCGACGGCACCGTCGCGGTGGCGCGGCGAGGCGAGGAAAAATTGAGCCCTACCAGGGCAAACGAGGAGAAGGCGACACTCGTTCGGAGGAGGGGAGGATGGGGCGGAGCCTCGTGCACGGGCAATTGGATAGAGGTGGTCCACCGGTGCCGGAACAGGGCGGTGACGGTGGCGGAGCTCGGTGGCGAGCGGTGTTCCGCTGCGGTTTTCACCGGAGGGAGGAAGAAAGGGAGCCGGCGAGGCGGAAATGGAATGGAGACCGGGTGCCCGGTCGTTTTTGAAGTGGAGCGCGGGCGCGGGGTTCATAGCGGCCACGCGGTGGCGTCGCCGGCATGCGGCCGCCACGCGGCGGGCGTTTGCTGCCGGGGCGCCAGCGTGCGCGCGCGCGGGCGGGAAGGAGGGAGAGGGGGCTGGCTGGGCCGGGCCGCGGCGGAGGCGGACGCGGGCGCGCGCGCGGGAGTGGCGCGGGCCGATTCGGCCAGCGGGCCGAATCCGAGGCGGCGGCCTGCTAAGCTGGTTTTGATCTTTTTCAAATTTTTCATTTCAAATCAAATTCAAACACAGATTTCAAACCCCATTTTGAACAAGAAGAAGACATTTTCTGGAATTGACCCAAAAATAAAAGTTGCTTAGAATTTAATTCTCTACAACTTTGATTAAGGGGCCAACTAAAAATTCCCAATAGATTTTAAATTGAAGAATAAAAGCTAAAATAGGGAGTATTTTTGAATATTTTACTTAATATTTTTGAACAAGTTTTTTTTGACAAAACTTTGAGTCATCTAGTTGCTTCCAAAAATTGAACTATAGTTCTAAGTGATATAAGATTTGTAGTTGCAAAATTTTGATGGAATGTGATTAGCACATTAATATATTACATCTCAAATACCACTTTCTAAGCTTTTATTTCACTCAAATTATAATATTAACATGTATGATTATGATGATATGAAATGTCATGCATATGATTGCCATGTAAATGCTTGCGTAACACCGGAGTGTTACAGCCCTCCCCCCTTATAAAAATCTCGTCCCGAGATTTGGGTTACGAACCATTTATTATAAAAATCTTCGTATGCTTTTTGTAAGTATTCACCCGTTTCCCACGATGCATCTCCCTCATCATGATGACTCCATTGTATCTTATATGTTTTCACCACACTGTTCCGAGTAGCCCTTTCTTTGGAATCCAAAACTCGAATTGGCTGCTCACGATACACCAGATCTGACTTAAGTTTTATGCTTCAGGGTTCAATTATTTCCTCTGGAACGCGCAAACATTTCTTGAGATGTGATATGTGAAAAACTGGGAATATGGCATCCATTGATTCTGGTAATTCCAATTTGTAAGCCACTGGACCCTTTCTTTCTAAGATTTTGTAGGGTCCTACAAATCTGGCGGCAAGCTTTCTGCGTAATCCAAACCGCTTCTTCTTCATTGGCGTGACTTTCAGATAAACATAGTCTCCAACTTCAAACACAAGTGGTCTCCTTCTTTTATCCGCATAACTTTTCTGACGTGACTGAGCTGCTCTCATATTTTGCTGAATGATATGAACTTTCTTTTCGGCTTCTTCCACGAAGTCAATACCATAATACCTTCTTTCCCCTGGCTCAATCCAGTTTAAAGGTGTTCTACACTTTCATCCATACAAAGCCTCAAAAGGTGTCATTTTGATACTTTCTTGATAGCTATTATTATATGTGAATTCTGCTAGAGGTAACCACGACTCCCATGAACCTCTGGAAGACAACACACAAGCTCTCAACATATCTTCTAAAACAGCATTAACTCTTTCAGTCTGACCATCTGTTTGAGGATGATAGGCAGTGCTACGAATCAGACTAGTCCCCAAACCTTTGTGCAAATGCTCCCAAAAGTGAGCAGTGAACTGGGACCCTCTGTCAGACACTATAGTCTTCGGTATGCCATGCAATCTCACAATCTCCGCAATATACTTATCGGCATATTGAGGTGGTCTATAAACTGTCTTGACAGGCAAAAAGTGAGCGGTCTTGGTAAGACGATCCACGATTACCCAAATCGAATCATGGCCTTTCTGAGTAGTGGGCAAACCTGTGATGAAATCCATACTTATATCATCCCACTTCCAACTAGGTACTGACAAAGGTTGCAACAATCCGGCAGGTTTCATGTGAATAGCTTTCACTCGACAACATGTGTCACATCGGGCCACATAGGCTGCAATTTCCTTCTTTATCTTTGTCCACCAAAAACGAGGTCTTAGTTCTTGATACATTTTACTACTGCCAGGATGAATGGATAACTTAGAGTGATGAGCTTCATCCATAATTTTATTCTTAAGCTCTCTATCCTTTGGAACAACAAGACGGTTGTCGAACCACAACACGTCCTGCTCGTCCACTCTGAAATGTTTTGAAGGTTCTTCTTTAATTTTCCTTTTGATGTGGAATATCCCTTTGTCTGCTTTCTGACCTTCTATTATCTTACTCTCCAAGGTGCAACTGATCTGAATACTATGTAACACGACAGGGTGCATTAGATTAAAACCATCTTCGAGTAAGGGTTGCATATTCAGACAATGCGACTTTCTACTCAAAGCATCGGCTACCACATTGGCTTTCACAGGGTGATACTGTACATTCAAGTTGTAATCTTTAATTAGTTCTAACCATCTTCGCTGTCTCATGTTCAATTCTGGTTGGGTGAAAATGTACTTGAGACTCTTGTGATCGGTGAAAACATTGCACACATTACCAAGTAAATAGTGTCTCCAAATCTTTAAGGCATACACCACGGCGGCAAGCTCAAGATCATGTGTCGGATAATTGATTTCATGTTTTCTCAACTGACGGGAGGCATAAGCAATGACTCTTCCTTCTTGCATTAGAACACAGCCTAATCCTGTTTTTGAGGCGTCATAGAACACATCAAAAGGTTTCTCGATGTCTGGCTGTGCAAGAACTGGAGTAGTGGTCAACAGTTTCCGCAAGGTGTGGAAAGCTGTCTCACACTCCTCTGTCCACACGAACTTATGATCTTTCTGTAACAGACTTGTCATTGGCTTAGCAATCTTCGAGAAGTCTGGGATAAAGCGGCGATAGTAACCAGCTAACCCTAGGAAACTCCTGACTTCTGGCACTGTGGTTGGAGTTTTCCAATCCATAACCTCTTGCACTTTGCTCGGATCTACCGAAACTCCATTCTCAGATAGAATATGACCCAGGAAAGGAACTTTCTTCAACCAAAATTCATATTTGCTGAACTTAGCATACAACTTATGATCTCTTAATCTGGTCAAGACAATTCTCAGATGTTCTTCATGATCTTTCTCATTCTCAGAGTATACTAGAATGTCATCAATGAAGACAACTACAAACTTGTCCAACTCTAGCATAAAAACCGTATTCATCAGATACATAAAATATGCAGGAGCATTTGTTAAGCCAAAGGACATAACAAGATACTCGTACAACCCGTATCTGGTAGAAAAGGCGGTTTTCGGGACATCTTGTGGCCTGATCTTTATCTGACGATACCTCCGATCTTAGGTCTATTTTGGAGAACACTCTAGCTTTAGCCAACTGATCAAACAAAACATCGATATGAGGCAAAGGATATTTATTCTTGATAGTTACAGCATTAAGAGGTCGATAATCCACACACATTCTTAGAGTACCCTCTTTCTTTTTCTTCACGAACAAGGCAGGACATCCCCATTCAGACTTACTTGGTCGGATAAACCCCTTCTTTAGCAATTCTTCCAGTTGCTTTTTCAACTCAGCTAACTCATCCGGAGGCATCCGATAGGGTCTCCTCGAAATAGGAGCTGTTCCGGGGATCAACTCGATTCCAAACTCAACATCTCTATCTGGAGGAAGGCCAAGTAACTCTTCTAGAAACACATCCGGGAACTCGCACACTACCAGGATCTGGTGGATAGGAACAACTTCCATGGCACAGGTCACACTCACAAGGTCTGTTCTTTTGGGCAATGGTACCTGAAAAGTACCTTCTGCCTGCGGATCCTTCAGGGTAAGCAATCGACTGCTTGTATCTATGACTGCTCCCCAGTCTTTCATCCAGTTCATTCCTATTATTACATCTAAAACTAGTCCCGGCATAACTATCAGGTTCACTCGAAACTTCCGACTATCTAACTCAAGGGTTGCCCCTCTAACCATCTTATTGGTTAACACATCAGCCCCGGCTGAACTTATACGATAACCATAACTCAATTCTGTGCATAGTTGTTCATGCTTCCGTGCAAATGCTTGACTCATAAAAGAATGCGAGGATCCAGAATCAAAAAAAACAAATGCAGGGTGATGGTTAACAAGAAATTTACCGGCAGTTACAGGTTCTCCCTCAGGAATCTCATCAACGGTGGTATGGTGTACACGGGCAGTGTAAGTCTGTTGCTTCTTTCTAGGCGGATAAGGGCAGAACTTTGAAAAGTGGTCTGGCTGACCACAATTGTAGCAGGGCCCCTTCACTGTACCAGCAGATCCTATTGCTCCCTTGGAGTTACTTTGTTCTGCAGCTGCGGTGATCTTTGCTGGCGGCACGGCCATCTTGTACGGCTTCTGTGGTCCCTTGTAGTTCTGAGCTTTATGCTGTGGAGGCCTGAACCTTGCACCAGGTGCGGACGGACGATAAGAAAGACGATTTGCAGTGACAACTCTGGACTGTGATGGTCCTGACTCAAACACCCTCTTGCGATTCTTGGATGCAGTGTAGGCGTTGTTGTTCTTTTCTTGTTTCAAACAATCACTGACAAAGTCATTGAACCTGGCGCGGGTATTGGTACCCACATGCTTCATCATCTTCGGACTTAACCCTCTCTTGAAACTAGCAATTCTCTTTGCATCTGTGTCGACCATGTCTGGAGCATAGCGGCACAAGTTGTTAAATGCATGCAAATACTGTGTTACAGTCTTGGTACCCTGATTTAAGGCTAAGAACTCTCCGAGCTTCATCTCAACCAACCCTGGGGGAATATAAGCTCCCTTAAACGCTTCAGTGAATTCTCTCCAAGTAATCTGGGCATTGGGAGGAAAGGTGGTGCGGTGATGCTTCCACCACATCCCTGCCGGTCCCTGTAGCTGATGTGCAGCATATTCTGTTTTCAGAACTTCTGTCAGTCTCAACACACGGAACTTGTCTTCCATAGTGTTGATCCATTCTTCAGCGTCGAGTGGCTCGGCTGCTTCCTTAAAAATAGGTGGCCTAGTATCTATGAAATCCTTGAAATTGATGTACTGGTTCACTCCATGGCCACCACCTTGATTATTTCCTCTCTGAACATTTTCAGTGATGGTACACAGAAAATCTTCCATATTCTTTTGTGACTGCTCGGCGTTGCGCTGGCTTCCAAGGAACTGTGCGAAGAATACTTCTGCAGTGAGCGGTGGAGGAGGGGGCAATTGTGGCTCTGGCTGTGGCTCCTGGTGGTTGACGTTGTTTGCACCACCCCCACCAGCCCCTGCACCGTTGCCACCAGTTTCAGCGGCCTCATACGTGGCACGGCGAGTGTTTGCCATCTGCATATTTTAGCAACAAGTAATAATTGAGTAAAGTGGTAGTAATTGTATCCGAATGAACAATTATGCCATACTGAATTTATTGGAGAGAACAAGTCATGCAATAAGACAGAGGCACAATAATCACATTCCAATTAAAACAACATCACTAATCAAATTACTTTGAATGCAACATCGCGTTCCATACAACCACGTTGCCAGCATACATACACTGGACTTTCATGCGTTCAAGCATCACATACACAACCAAGATCCAAAAGATCGCCAGTCTCAAGATCGAATAGGATACAACATGATACATGGGAACGAAAAGAAGGCCATCACGATAAAGCCTATCACTAACGCAAGGCAACTAGCCTACTCCTTGGGGCCGTCATCGAGGTCGGAGGCGTCACCATCGCTACCATCAGTAGCGGCGTCGTCGTCGACGTCCATCTGGGCGGCGTCCGGAGGAGCATACGGGCCTATCCCATTGTAGAGAGCATGGAACTCTTCATGCAAGTTGGCATTATACCCTTCTAGCTCCTCGACCCTTTGCCTGAGAAGGTCCTTCTCGTTCCAGGCTTCATTCCTTTCCTGCACTAGTTGTCTCATCATGCGGTCTGCATTTCTGTTGGCCTGAGTCAACGTCTGTACCCGCTTCATATCACTCTCACCTCTCTCGAGAGCCCGATCTCGCTGCAAGCTCATGTCGGCCAACTGCTCCTGCAAGCTAGCTATAGCACGTGCTTGCTTCTTCTTCTGCTTCCTTACTTCAAGCCGATCATTACCTCTCAGACCAGTCAAGGTCCAAAAGGTATTCTCAAGACCCTGATATGCTCTGATGGTTGCATACATGGCACTCATCGCGTGGTTGTCGCTAGCCTGTCCTTCACTTGGGCCTCTGACCAAGGCACTACCTTGCGGCTGTACCCAAATGGCATCACGAGGATCATCTCTCGGGAAGGTACCTGCCAAAGCTGCTGCCAACTCATTAGGAAACCTACTCATTATGTCCCGGATGACGTGAAAGGCTGCACCCTCTGCACCCTCAACTGGAGTGCGTCCTTCAAACTTCAAATGCCAACCATCCCATTCTGGCACATCACCAAGGGCAGGGACGGTGATTTCCACTATTGCAAGTCCATCCTCAGCTAGCTGGCTCTCATTCCAAGAGTACACCGGCTCTTGACCCTCTGGGTACCCCACATCATGGAGCACTCTCCAAAGCAAGGTGGGCATGCCAAACTCACTTAAAAAAGTGTCCGTGCTACGGCGTTCCTGCGGGGCCATCTGGTGACGTGGTGCTCTTCCACCAGTGGATTTACGGGCAGTCTTCTTCGTGCGGGCCATCTGTAGCACAAGTTTTAAATTATCCGGTGAGACATATTTTAAGTTGATGTCACTTTTATCAAACTGGGATAATCCTTTTATAAGGGAAGGAATGCAGGTTATGAATGAAATGCTCAGGCAGTATGATGCATGCGCGAGTCTTACGTTCTCACAAACTTAGAAAATAAAGACATCTAATGATGAATTCGGTGGCATACAAACGATCTCTCATATACGTAACTAATTCGATCTACACGATAAACGCTGTTATGTACCTGCAGAAAATTTATTTCAGCCCATTCCCCATGAATGCATGAAAGCAGTAAATCTACCTACGCGCTCTACACGAATCTCCAGATGCGTGTACAACGGTAGTAACTACCCACACACATCGTCCTATTGACGGCATCGCCTCAACGGACGGAACACCCACACATGCGATACTTTTATAAAAACATGTGTACAACATGTAATTATTCTAGTATCATATAAAACACTCTCCCTAGATCGGCGGTGTATCCGATCATGCTCTCATAGTTCACACTTACCAAAGCGTAGAGGTAACTGATCCATACATTACCACTCAATTAAGTGGCACTCATACAATAGCACGCCGTATGAGCAACGAAAGAGAAATATGGTGCAAGAACCCCAAGTTAGTACTTAAATAGCCACCTAGAGTCCTTAACTGGGCATACAGGATATGACCACTGGCACACATTTAGTTTTAAAATCACACTTTTTAAATAAAATTTGGTTTTAAATACACTTATGAACAGTAATCACGCTAAACCATGCTCCGATGCCAGCTGTAACAGAACCGCCCAATTATATGAAATTAAGTAGGAAAATCATCCAACGGAAGGACAATTCAACAAACTTAAGCCCGTATAACCCGGTAGTCCGTGAAATCTCGATGGATTTTAAACCATTTCTCATAACAGGCAAGATCGTACTAAGTTTAACGGTTACCATCATAAGTTACATAAAAGTTCACGGCATAAAATACATCGGAGTTTAAACATAGTTATTACAAACCAGGTTTGAATAAAAGTAGCGGAAGCGGTAGTTCAAATCACGCACACACACAACATTTTGGAATAAAGTGCCAGCTTGTGATCATCTCCAGCAAAAGCATCAGACGAGAAGTAACGAATGACCATTGCCCATGGTCCTATGCTTCGCCCATTGCAGGATAGAGACAGTTGATACAATAGCCATAGTACATCTGTCCATCTGCAACAAGTGGGAACAAAGCCCTGAGTACGAGAAGGTACTCAGCTAGACTTACCCGTCATAAACCAGAAATAAGAGACACCAAAGAATCATGATAGGCTTTCTGGTGGGATAGCTGACTCATTTGCAAGAAAAGCATTTTTAACTTAGCAACTCCTTTCCAAAAGCATGCAGTAATTAATTCTTTATTACCCTGCCAACTATGTTTGCAATGGTGCTAGAGTAACATGTAATTAAGCAAGTAAGGATTACCATTGATCATTAACAGTAGTTATCATGTCATCTTTCACATAACTATCCAAGTGATTCATCAATATTACTACGATGAAGTAGCTCAAGTCAAGTGTTCACTATCCAGTGAACGATGGCGATTCGAATCGATTATTAACCAGCTGGTAAGTTATTCCTCACACAAACCTCGGAACAAAGCCCTGAGTACGAGAAGGTACTCAGCTAGACTTACCCGTCATAAACCAGAAATAAGAGACACCAAGAAATCATGATAGGCTTTCTGGTGGGATAGCTGACTCATTTGCAAGAAAAGCATTTTTAACTTAGCAACTCCTTTCCAAAAGCATGCAGTAATTAATTCTTTATTACCCTGCCAACTATGTTTGCAATGGTGCTAGAGTAACATGTAATTAAGCAAGTAAGGATTACCATTGATCATTAACAGTAGTTATCATGTCATCTTTCACATAACTATCCAAGTGATTCATCAATATTACTACGATGAAGTAGCTCAAGTCAAGTGTTCACTATCCAGTGAACGATGGCGATTCGAATCGATTATTAACCAGCTGGTAAGTTATTCCTCACACAAACCTCGGAACAAAGCCCTGAGTACGAGAAGGTACTCAGCTAGACTTACCCGTCATAAACCAGAAATAAGAGACACCAAGAAATCATGATAGGCTTTCTGGTGGGATAGCTGACTCATTTGCAAGAAAAGCATTTTTAACTTAGCAACTCCTTTCCAAAAGCATGCAGTAATTAATTCTTTATTACCCTGCCAACTATGTTTGCAATGGTGCTAGAGTAACTTGTAATTAAGCAAGTAAGGATTACCATTGATCATTAACAGTAGTTATCATGTCATCTTTCACATAACTATCCAAGTGATTCATCAATATTACTATGATAAAGTAGCTCAAGTCAAGTGTTCACTATCCAGTGAACGATGGCGATTCGAATCGATTATTAACCAGCTGGTAAGTTATTCCTCACACAAACCTCACTCACCCGCTAAAGTGAGGTGTTGGTCACCGAGTCAACCATTCAGGTAAAGTCACGAGCTTGCCAGGAACCACTTGTACCCGGGGGCCGCCTGACTGCTCTTTGGCCTTATCATCGCGCCCCCGTATCCTGCCACTACTGCTCCGGTACAGTGCGTTACGGGCAATTCACTCGGCCCGAATAATCTCCCAGTTTCGTGGTCGGAAGGTACTTTATCCGGCCAGCTAAATGTGAGGCATGCGTTCAACATGACCCGAGGGACAACAACGGACGGTTCTTAACCGACACAGACGGAAAACACTACAGTCCGAAACCCTGCAAGTTTCCGCCCGGTCTCAAATTCATTTCACACTTAGTTATACTATGACTTCATAGTCAACCAAACAGATCCAGGTAACCACCTATAGCTCACAGGTGACAGAAAATCACCCGACTTCTACCGGTCTAAGCCAGCTAAGCATTGACTTGACTGCGGATACCAGGGTAACAAGGATATGGTATAACAAAGATAAGCAAGGTATAATGCAGCAACGTTTGCAAACAACTCCTAAACGTAATGCATCAAATTAAGTAAAGTTAATAATAAATTATTTGCAAACCGGGAGAGAAATGCTCCGGGGCTTGCCCCTCTCGAAGGAGCTCGGACGGTGATCGGGGCACTCCGGGAGATCTTCACCGACCTCTTCTTTGGCTTCTGCCACCTCCTGCTGCTGCACCTCGATCTGCTCCTCTGGCTCCTCGGGTAAGACGACTGGGTTCTCGGTTTGCGATCCTGTATGATGCAATGCGCGTAAGTGATTATGCAAGTGTGCATCGAAGGAGATGAATGCAATGAATATGTTGAAATGCAAGGTAGTCAACATCATCCAAGAAACTATACACTACAAGCACATGTCATCTACTGCATTCTCTTCTACTACTATTATGTTAAGTTAACCTATCTTATAAAATGCTTCAAAGATACACCAAAGCTTTACTAATTTCTTAATCACACTTAAAGCAACACTTGCTTACACCCTAAGTAATAATAGGTTTGAATAGCAACATATATTTTTGATGCTCCTAAAAATCTAAGAAAATTACAATAGCATAATACTACTCTAAACAGACTACCATAAAATTTCATGGCATTTGGATAAGTAAACTATCCTATACAAAAATGACAAGCTATAGCATAAAAATGAGCATGAAATTACTTTGTACTATGAAAAGTGTCAAACAACAGAATTAATATTTTTCCTAGGTTCTTCATAGCATACTATGACTGTACAAAAATTATCACATGCATGTTTTATACAAAGTTTGCTCTCTAGCCAAAATAACAAAAAATCAGCCATTAAAGGTACTTGAACTACTTCTCCAAAGTTTTCCATAGCACATGCATGAAACATATTTTTCCTAGTAAGTACATGATATATGAAGATTAACAAACTTAAAATCATATTTTTCTGATACATATAGGATTTACTAGCTATTTTACAAGATATCAGCAATATTAAGAATTAATTAAAGCTCTACAGAAAAGTATTCCAAAAATGACATGCAATATTTTTAGATTGTAGATCTGGTTCCAATGAATCTAGATAAATTTATTTCACAATTTTTAGAGCTGAAATGACTGCTAAGATATTTTCCAAAGCATTTTCATCAAGAATAATAAAAGAAAATGGGAATGAACTTTTTTCATAACGGCACTGGGCCGGCCCGGAAAGTCAAGTGGCCCATGGCCGTTCTTGGCCCGGCTTTGCGCGCGGGGGGGGGGGGACGGCCGAGCCGGCCTGCTCGGGGCGCGGCCCATAGGCGCAGCCCAGTGACGACCGACGGGGGGGAGACAGGGCGCCGTCGTCGGCGTTCGGAGCCGCGACGGCGTGGCGGTGGCCGACGGCCAACAGCCGGCTCCGACCAAACCGCGACCAGCTAAGGTGCGCAAAACGCTCGCAAGAGAGTGGCGAACGCGTGAAGGAGACACGGGAGGGCAGAGATAGGGCGAGCGAGGCGGTGGCGGAGCACGGGCTCGACGGCACCGTCGCGGTGGCGCGGCGAGGCGAGGAAAAATTGAGCCCTACCAGGGCAAACGAGGAGAAGGCGACACTCGTTCGGAGGAGGGGAGGATGGGGCAGAGCCTCGTGCACGGGCAATTGGACGGAGGTGGTCCACCGTTGCCAGAACAGGACGGTGACGGTGACGGTGACGGAGCTCGGTGGCGAGCGGTGTTCCGCTGTGGTTTTCACCGGAGGGAGGAAGAAAGGGAGC
Source organism: Saccharum hybrid cultivar R570 (assembly GCA_038087645.1). Lineage (NCBI taxonomy): Eukaryota > Viridiplantae > Streptophyta > Magnoliopsida > Poales > Poaceae > Saccharum > Saccharum hybrid cultivar. The sequence continues at coordinate 7,778,748 of JAQSUU010000043.1, read as the reverse complement.
CTACGAGGCGAAAATGGAATGGAGACCAGGTGCCCGGTCATTTTTGAAGTGGAGCGCGGGCGCGGGGTTCATAGCGGCCACGCGGTGGCGTCGCCGGCATGCGGCCGCCACGCGGCGGGCGTTTGCTGCCGGGGCGCCAGCGTGCGCGCGCGCGGGCGGGAAGGAGGGAGAGGGGGCTGGCTGGGCCGGGCCGCGGCGGACGCGGGCGCACGCGCGGGAGTGGCGCGGGCCGATTCGGCCAGCGGGCCGAATCCGAGGCGGCGGCCTGCTAAGTTGGTTTTGATCTTTTTCAAAATTTTCATTTCAAATCAAATTCAAACACAGATTTCAAACCCCATTTTGAACAAGAAGAAGACATTTTCTGGAATTGACCCAAAAATAAAAGTTGCTTAGAATTTAATTCTCTACAACTTTGATTAAGGGGCCAACTAAAAATTCCCAATAGATTTTGAATTGAAGAATAAAAGCTAAAATAGGGAGTATTTTTGAATATTTTACTTAATATTTTTGAACAAGTTTTTTTGACAAAACTTTGAGTCATCTAGTTGCTTCCAAAAATTGAACTATAGTTCTAAGTGATATAAGATTTGTAGTTGCAAAATTTTGATGGAATGTGATTAGCACATTAATATATTACATCTCAAATACCACTTTCTAAGCTTTTATTTTACTCAAATTATAATATTAACATGTATGATTATGATGATATAAAATGCCATGCATATGATTGCCATGTAAATGCTTGCGTAACACCGGAGTGTTGCAGATGGCTTCAGCTCCTGACCTCCTGTTGATGTGGTTGGTGGTCAGGGAGGGTTTGTGGTTGCTGCTGACCTCCTAGAGGTTCCTGGGGCTGCAGCTGTTGCTGGTCATGCTAGTGCTCTAGCCCCTACTGTTGTAGCTCAAGGTGCTCCTGGACCCACGAGGTGGAACAACAACACCTCTGGGTTTGTGTTTAGGAGGATGGCACAGCTGCTTAGTGATGGTAGTAGGCCTGACAAAGTGTTCAAGGACAAAGGTGCAACTTAGTAGCCAAGCATCTAAAGGAGTATAGTGGGGAGGCAGTGAGCCCAACTCAGGTGTACAACCACCTGAGGAAGTGGAGGCAAAAGTGGGCTAGGATCTCTAAGCTTAAAGATCTTAGTGATGCTTTGTGGGACAATGACACTAACTCCATCATGCTAGAGGGGGAGCACTACCTAGGCCACTGCAAGGTAGAACACTTGGGTTATTTTCCTCACCTATGTCCTACATACCTTACCTATTCTTTGTCTTTCTATCATCTGTCTATAACTCAATCACCTAATGCAGAACGACCCTAAGGACTCAGAGTTCCTTGACTATCCTATAAGGTTCTACACTGAGATGGAGGTTATCTTTGGTCATGCCATGGTCACTGGTAGGCTTGCCTATTTTGTTTGTTTTTTTATTTGGATGGCAGCCACCAATGACTTGCTTAGATGAATGAAACCACCAAATTCATAAGCGAGGCCACTCTTATTCTTCTTGTTGCCTGTGATGTCACATATGTTGTTTATAACTTGCTAAAGTTTGTCATTGGTGAGGAATTTGAGATCAATGATTTGGTTAAATCCAAACTGTAGATCTTCAAGTTCCGCACTCATGCCTATCTTCATTGCTTACATTTGACCGAGGCTAAACCACTATTTCATTTAACAGAGATGGGAACTTGCTATGTTGTTTTTAATGGGGAGAAACCTAGGATTTACATGACATGGCATGAGTGCAATCAACATGTCCTTGGCTACAAGAATGCCATATACAATAAGTACTCTAACTATAACCATGTTGTTAGAGATTTCAATGCCTTTCTTATTTAAGGATGGCAATGGAGCGGTTTCGGGGCGGATATCCGCAGGTTTCGGGTCTGGCAGTTTTGGTTTTGGTGGCAGTTTTTCACCCACGGTTTTCGGGTTTGGATACCTGAAACATTGTGGGTTTGGGGCGGATTTTCATTTGTACCCGCGGATCACCGTTGGTGCTCCAAAACAAAGCAGCACAATAGCGGCCCATTAAGAACCATAAGTATATAACTCTCTCACCCACACCCTCAATTCCTCTCACCCAGTCACCCACGTCCCTGAGGCCCCGATGGCGCACATAGGGCACCCAACCCCGACGCCTCTCTCTCTCTCTCGCTCGCTCTCTTGGACTCACACGACCTCGCCCCCACCTTCCTACCCCACGTCTGGCCACCGCCAGTTGCCTTGCCCTGGTCGCCTCCCGTCGCCTAGTAGGGGCCGCCGCACCCTACAGCAGCAGCTAGCAACAGGCACTGCCGCCACCCGCTGCTTCACACCTCGCCATCCACACCCACTGCGGCAGCGTGGCAGCGCGTGCGCGCCCAGAAGGGGCCACCGGTAGGCCATCAGCGCACCCAGCCGAGGTTAAAGCCAAGAGGTACGGCGCAAGGGGCGGATCGCAGAGACATGGATTGGAGGCAGGCAAGTACGAGTTTCAAAGCATTCGTCGGGTTTCGAGGATCCACCGAGTTTGATTTTGAGGATGGATTTCCAACCGAACACCAATTCGGGGTGGATTCGGATTTCGACTTTGGGTTCAGTTTTGGGGGCACGGAGACTCCAATTAATCCGAATATGACCTGTTGCCATCCTTACTCTTATTCCACCAACAACTCCCCCTATTGATCTCCATGATGGTTGTAAGCTGCTGCCTCCCCCTATTGATGGTAAGTATGGTTCTTGGAAGAATGTGGCCATTGTCGGCCTTCTGGTGCTTGTATGTGGTCTTTAGTTGAGGCTGTGGGTGTGCAACCAGTGCAAGTGCACTTCTTAGGCCGATGATGACACCAGAGATGAAGGATGAGTTGGTTAGATGTTTTCCTATTTTCTGTTACCTCTATCTACTGGTTGGCCTACTTCTGCTTATGTTCTCATTTGCTTAAATCTGGGTTACCTCTGATTAGTACCTGCTATGATTCTATGATTAATTAGTGAGGCCTGTAAGTTGAAACTGCAAAATTTGTATGCTGATAGCTCTATTTTTATTGTAATGGAACTCCTTCAAACTCTATTGTATACCTCTGTGTTCCTTCATTACAATCTCTGTTCTATTGCTCTGTGTTCTTCTCGTGTGCCGGTTTGGGGCTTGGCCGCATGCCAAACAGGATCTCAAAGTGGCAGTTGGAGTTAGTTGGCCTTTGACCAGGCTGTCGGGTGTGCTATCAATCACAATCTCATATAGGCCTGGTCTATTTGGTACAGGCAGCCAAACAACGCCGCTTGCACCGGGTTGGACAGGCTGTGGCTAGCATTGGCATGGCCGCTGGACCATGCTGGCTTGAGGCTGCGTACCAAACATGCCCTCGGCCTCCCCGTTGACGTACAGCCCCGCTTCCCCGGTGTCTCCACAACCCGCTCGATCCTCTCGCAAGTTGCAAGCACTAATCAGCCACGGGCCCAAGGTTCACGGCTCACCATCTTGTGGCTGGGAAGCCATGTCAGCGGGCCGGGTCAGGGCACATGGCCTAGCAAGCTTTCAGATTTGGCTCGCCAGCCAAGGGTCCAGGCTGCAGGGGTCGCTCCTGCTCCAATGCTCCTGCTCGTTGCAGGACCAGATTAAGGATGGCAACGGGTCGGGTTGGGTCGGGGACGGGTGGAGCATCCGCGCACCCGAACCCAAAACCCGAAAGTCCAACCCGAACCCGCCCTGAACTTGCATTCGGGTGAAAACCCCCACCCTCCCTCGAACCCGACAGGTCCCGAAACCCGTCGGGTCCCCGTAGTTATACTGCACTTACAGAACAACAGATGAAATCTACAAATCCAATACATCAGTAATCAACAGATTACCACATTCAGCAAGTCCATAACGACGCAAGATTGAGGAGAAATGGAACAAGTCAATACAAAGAAAACTTTCAAATTACACGCACACAGAGAAAGCAAAAGTCAGACCAAATTAACCAATGTGCAAAGTAATAAAATAATAAATAACAAGAAGAGCACAAAGGGGAATAATAATTTAGTACATACGTGAAATCAGTATCAGTTAATTGCCAATCGCAAAGAGAAAGATGCAAGCCTACTGCTTGAGATCTAGTACCAGTACTGCTGCCAACAGCCCAGCACCACCGTGCCGCGTCGACCTGGACAAAGCACTGTCGTGCCACGTTTGCGTGTGGCGCATCGTGCTCGCATCCCTTGCGACGATAGCGCAATGTGCTTTTCCGCTTGGGTAAGATGGCGGCTGGGTGGCTAGCCGCAGGGGTGGAGTCGCGGTCTCGCGGACGCAGGGGCGGAGTAGCGGCGCGGTGGTCTCGTGGACGCGGAGGTAGAGTTGCAACCTCGCAGGTGCGGCTGCGGCAGCCGGCAGGGGAGCGGCCGAGTGGAGAGGATTGCTAGGGTTACACGTTACATGGGCCGGCTATAATGGGTCTTTTAGCATGCTGCTTAAAACTTAGGGTCCGCGACGAGCACCCGCAGGGCAGACTCAAAACCCGACCCCGACCCGCCCCGTTTCGGGTCCCCGAACCCGAAAACCCAGGGGGCGAAAAGCAGACCCGCCCCTGCCCCGCCCCCATTGGGTCCAAAACCCGTGGGTTTCGGGTCTAGACCCGCCCCGTTGCCATCCTTAGACCAGATGTCTGTGCTTGCTTACGTTGGTGCAACCAAAGAAACAGCATAAGAATAAGAAAAACCCGAGACAAACAAAAGCAAGGCCACGAGGGTATCATTGCGCCATCACGGCTTTATGGAGTTGCTACAATATCGCCGAGCATCGCCAAGCATGTCTAGATGCCTGCCGTGGTAGGACGTTGTCTAGCGAATATTTTGCTTTATAGCTTGGTCAAACAGCATTGTCAATCTTATCAGGGTAACATCACTCTTTTTCCCTGGATTATGATCACGGAGAAAAGATCAAAAGAGTTGCAGTACTCCGGTTCACAAATCACAATGCTTCCATTTTAATTTGTTTATTATGGAAAGGAAAAAACGTATGCGAATTTGTGTAGTAACCATGGTAGTAAAGCTTAAGCGCGCAGGTCCCCAGGCGAGAAAGAGAGAGCATATTCTCTGCAGTAAAAAAGGGTCATGGCCAGTGTTTTTTTCACAGAGCATTCAGCGCCGGATGAAATGGATGGCCCTGGCAGTCTGGCACTGGCACTGCCGGCGTGACCGTGCGGTAAAAAGCTGTTACACGTGAAGAACGCAGGCCAGGAGTAAAGGCGTTTTTTGGTTCCTTTTGCTAAAGGGCGGCGGGAGCGGCAGGTCATCCTGCTGTTGCAATGCCCACTTTTGCAGGGACGGAAGCACAAGCACTGATGCCAAGCCAACGAGTAGTAAGCAGTGCAACCTGCTACACCGGTCCAGTACCGTATCGGGGGCCTAGCTCTAGCTATCTAATCTGATGTTCTTTTCTCCGCACATAGTACTTCTAAAATTCTCATAGATTCTAGATAGATTATTCTCTGAACTTTGCCATAAAGCAATGCATGTCATTTCATCTAACAAAAACTACAAAAGTTTATATTATTATTCTGTGAAATCATTCGTTTTTGGTCTCTTCTTCCTCGAGAACGAAACCTGGGACATTGGACCATTATACTTACAAATAGCTAGTTTGTTCTTTATAGAAAGATCGATTCTGGAAGAAGAAAAACATGGGATGACTTGGAAGAGTGATCAAGGTCTAACGTACACACATTTATATGGATGTATATAGGCAACAGGATCTAAGTGTTGTATATGGATATATAGGAAACGAGATCTAAGCAATGTTTAAATTTAAGAGTAAAATCATGATAATCCCTAAACTTGTTTCCATGTGTCATCTAGGTCTCTGAGCTCGTAAATTACATTTTTAGGTCTTTGAAACGTCCTAGAATATCATCCAACCAGTCCCAAACATTCATAATGCTAATTTTGTTCCTTGACTTACTTTGTTCCTCGACATATTAAGTCACAGTGGATCCTCTCAGCTCAGACTTTGACTAGTCAGTCCCACATGAGGGTTGGGGACTTCGGGTAGAGCCCACATCTCTCTGTCTCTCTCCGCGCCAGATTTCATAGGGTTTGAGGATCCATTGATAAAAAGAAGATGAGGATTAGATTCCAGGATGACATCGTCGTTATTTCCTTCACCGTCCTCCACCTCGAATGCTATGACATCCCTATAGTTGTGAAGGTAGCGAGGCTGAAACTAGTGCTCGATCCATAGGCGAAAGAGCAAGGTGGGGTGACTACTTTGCTTAAGAGTTCCTGGCCTAGTCAAGAATTAATGACTTGTGTATTAGACCACCACCAAGCATATCTTGCAATCAAGAACCTTCCACCCAGGTCTTGCTCTATTGTCATGAGCGGGGTCTTGAATTGCACGCACTCTATCCAAGTGACATCTCACAATGACTCAACTCTGGTAGTCACATGAACTATGACTCGACGATCTCCCATGATGATTTTGACAGGGAAGTCCGTGTTGTCAACCTACTAGGAGTAGGAGGAGAGAGTGTGGTAGCAGGGCGCATGGACATGGAGATGTAGAGGCTGACATGTGGTGCTACCTTTGCGTGCGACCCATTGGTCAAGAGCACAACCATTAGGAATCTACCATGGTATGCGACGTCGAGGCACATAGCAGATGAGGACTAGACCCGGATGACACCCTATATCATGTTTGGGGACCTAGAAGACATCTCGCGACAAGTCTAGAATTTGAAATTGGCCTTTTGAGAGTTTTGGGACCTGGACAATACATAAGACAAGTTTAGGAACTTAACTAAAAATGCATTTTGCGTCACTGGAATCCTCGAGCATATAGCCGACTGACGGTGGTGTAGACGTGTAGTGTGGGGAGGCAAAGAAGTGCAATGGATGACAGCCACAGGCAAGGAAGAGATGCGATGAAGAAGCCCCCTTGCTTTCTCAAGATGTGACAAATTGGAGTGGAATCTCGTAGACACTTGAGTCTTTTGACGTCCATGATCTCATTCATACCTTTACCAAGGCCAAAGTTGCAAGTTGTAGCACCCTAAAAACCAAGCGGGTGCGTGGTTGCATTCCATGCAGTAATATAATCGCCACACGACACGATCGACAAGGCCGGCCTACATACGAATTAGCTTAGCTAGCTCTACAATTCTACATACACAAACTCCAGCCGTGCTGCCTGTGCATGGCATGCACGAGTGGTGGAGCTAGATGCCTGCTGCTCCAAAGCCGCCTCCACCCCTGATGGAGTCGCAGGCCACCGTGGGGCCGGCGTGGCCCTCGCCGCCGGCGCCCCTGGCGACGGCCACGGCGAGCGAGCGTTGGCGGCACGCGTGGCAGGTGACCTGCGCGAGCAGGCGCGCGGCGTGGTCCCGCAGCGCGCACGCCTTCTCGAGGTCGGCCCGGGCGCCCTGCCTGGCGCGGCGGGCCTCGTCCAGCGCGCGCTCCGCGGCCGCGGCCTCCCCGCGCGCCCGCTCCCGCGCCGCGTCCGCCGCGGCCTTCTCCTCCATCGCGCGCCGCAGCTCCTGATCCGCCTCGGAGTCCTCCTCCTCCTCGCCGACGGCGGCGGCCGCAGCAGCAGCGTCGGCGCCCGCCGTGAGGACGATGGGGCCGATGGAGAGCTGCAGCTTCGTCGTCGCCGCCGCCGCCGCGTGGGGTTCTTGCTGCTGGGACGCGGTCGTGGTGGTGGACAGAGAGGTGGTCGTCGTTGTGCTAGTCAACGGCGGCGCTGATGCCGCCGCCGCGGAGGCGGGGAGGAGCTGGAGCTCCGGTGGCGGCGGCGGTGGCACCGTGGGCGGATGCCGCGGGACGGCGGGACGGATGACCGGGAGCGCCGACGGCAGCACGCCCGCAACCACCGCCTCGCCGCGCATCCGGCTGGAGTTGCACGCGTCCTGGTGCTCGATGAAGCTCTCCACCCTGCAAGAAAGCACAATTGATCCATCGTTCATTATCAGTTCCTCACTAACCACCCTCTTAATCTCGCCGGCAGACGGTGATCAGATCAGTAGAGGCTGCATGTCGCTGTCACGAGCAGGCAGGGATCGGCACATGTGTGCGCGCGCGAGATGGCAAAGCCCCTTTGCGCCGCCACCGCGACGCTAGGTGCCTTCCTGGGCGGGCGGGCGGGCGGGCGGGCGCGCGTGAGAGGAAAGAGACCGCACGGCGTGCATGCATGATTGGCTGATCTCGCATGCATGCTGACTCGCGCGAGCGAGCCTACGCGCCCGGGGAAAGCAACGCATCGATCACGGGCAGCAGCTAGCGATGGGCGATGGAGACCGACCGGTGCGTGCCGATCCAACAACAATCTAGCTTAGCGAGCGGCAATATAATTGGCTTCCACTCGAAGCATCGATTTCAGTTCAGGGGACCGACAGCTACAATACATGGCTGTGCTCTGTTCGTCAGTCTTTTTTGGATGAGTACGTGCCATATATACTTAGTAGCTAATTTTTTTTAGCAGCTACGTAACAAGGATGATATCAGCTATTCACCTAGAGGAGCGAGCGATATGGAGATCGACATGCATGTATGAGCTAGGTCCCATGCATATGCATCGAGATGGAAAGAGGCATGTCCGGGTGGTATTATATCTTTGCGCTGGTCAGTGACAAGAGAGTGTGGCTGCCAATGCCAATTATTAAAGGTGTTAGGCCATGCCGGTGTTGTTGTTGTTTTGTAGGAAAAAGGAGGTGGACGGAGCAGATCGAGCACATGGGCGCAGCGCGGCGGCCGTGGTGCGCGGTGCGTGTGTACTTTGGTGGATCAGGCCCAGGGGGTCCGAGGAATGGAGCAGCTTGTCTCTACCTAGAGAGCCTTTGACGACCACACGCTGAATGCTCAGCTGGTGGTGGCTAGTGTGGTCAGTTCCCAACTCCATCAGACGGCAGAAGCTAGCTAGTAACATGTTCACCTGAGCGTGCATGCATGCATGGTCAAAGTCTCTGCATGCTAGCTCTTCTAATACATGTCAAGTTTGCATGTGCAACTATAGTAACAAGCAAATTAGCATATTGTACGAACGTGGTTTCTTCGTTTGCATAGTTAATGATAGTGTTAGAAATAAGGATAACAGTGAAACTAAATAGCGCATGGATTGATGGATGCATGTCAGATTCTCTCTCGAGTTTCCGTGAGCACAGGACAGTGGGGAGAAAGAAAAACGCATGAGCCAAGACAGTTTCTGGTGGATGCGGCATCGCTGTCGCCCCGTCGCGTTGGAATTTTCGGTCCTACCGCAACCCGCCACCGAAACGATCATATCCCACTGCACTGTGTGCATGGGCCACCAATATCGTTATGATATGATCTGCTTTTTTTTTTTGTTCTTGGCAAAAGAAAAAATATGTCATTTCTTCCATCACTTACTAGCAGTGGATATTTAGATACTATGGAACCCACTCGATCGTCATCAGCTATATATTCATATTCCGTAGCTGAGCTCGATAGATGGATAGATATCATCATGATTATGATTAGCTAGCATAGCATGCAAGCAAAGCATAGCCCCACCCATGTCCGTACGCATGGACGCATGCAACTACTAGTATATGATGACGATGTGGTCAGCTTGCTATCGCTAAACAAGGGATCAGACCCTAATTAATTGGCGTCGGCTGCCCCTGCTCGTCACACAGGCAGCCAGGCAGGGCCCTACTCGCAAGCCGGCCGGCCGGCACCAAGCTTTTGTCTTATCTACATGCAAACCTGTCCATCTTCGATCCCACCGGAACACGATCGAAGCGGCAGATCATTTGGACCACCACCGGGTGGCCGGATCGCGCGTGTGTTCATGAGTGCGTGGTTTCGTACTCGTACGTGCATGTATACGCGTGTGCGCGATCGAGCACTAATCTTCTACTGAGTACTACATACTAGCTAGGAATATATATATGCAAGTAGATGTGGCCCGGGCGTATTACTGTGTACTTGTACGTACGTACCGTGAGAAGACGCGGCCGCAGTCGCAGGAGTGGCCGCGGGTGCCGCAGGTCTTGAGGTGGGCCTTGTAGTCGGACTGCACGGCGTAGCCCTTGGCGCAGCGGGCGCACACCCACTGCCGCCGCCCGCCGTGCTTGCGCCGGAAGTGCTTCTTGATCCCCACCAGGTCGCCCAGCGCGTGGGCGGGGTCGTGGTGGAGGCAGCTCGGCTCGGGGCACACGAACACGCGCTTCCGGGGCGCGCCGCCGCCGCCCGCCGTGCTGCTGCTGTTAGCGCCGCCACCACCTGTACCGTTACTAGCACCGCCGTCCTCGCCGCCAGCAGCAGGCGGCGGCGCCCGCTTCACGAGCCGCCACGGCACCTTGTGCCGCCGCCGGTGCATCTGCAGGTTCTGCTCGCGCTGGAACCCCTGCCCGCAGATCTCGCACACGTACCGGTCCGACTCCAGCAGCGTCCGCGGCGACAGAGCCACCACCTCCGCATCGGGGTCTGTACAGGGGCACACACAGACACATATATAGGAGTATATCTCATCAGCCATACATACAGGGAGAGGCACGCATTAGCAAATTAAGTGAGCCCTGACGATAGACGATACACACCATGCATGCAAGATATGATCGATCGAACGCGTCTATCTAATAACGAACGAACGAACGTATAACGTACCCGGCGTGCCGGGAGGGCGCCTCTTGCGCTTGGCGGGGGACGGCTGCTGGTCGGTGAGGCAGGAGGAGGAGGGAGGAGGTGCCGGCAGATGCGCCGGCGGCGGCTGCCGCTGCTGTTGGGACGCCGAAGGGGACGACGAGGAGGTGGAGGAGGAGACCAACATTTGGTGGTGGCTCTTGACCAGTAGTGCCATGAGCGTTAGGGAGTTTGCTTCTTTTAATGGGCTGAGGGCTGATGAGATGAGTGAATGCCCTGGCCAAGCAACAAGCCAAGGTCACACACACTACCAGTACCAGGCCTTGCTTGGCTCCTTTCCCTCTCTTCGTTCTCTTTTTGCTCCTTAGTGGGATAGAGGTGCCAAGGGAGGCTTTATGGGGTGGAAAGCTCAAGGTGCGTATATCGTTGTGTTTGTGTGGAAAGGCTTTGGGGGCATGGGGGGATCATATATAGCTAGCTTGAGATAGAGGGGTGGTGAAAGAGAAAAGAAAGGGCTTTGTCTATATCTCTTTGCTTTTGTGCCCTGCTGCATCGGTGTGTGGGGTGTGCCCCCCTTTTTTGAAGGGGGAATGTGTCTCATATACTCATTGGATGGGCAGCTTTTATCAAGCCTTTGTTTGCTTGTTTTAATTAGGGCTTCTTTGCTGAGATCATATCGATGGATGGGATCATGCATGAGATCGAGTACTATTCTCCCTATCTCGTCACACCAATTGATTATGGTGGTTAGCTTAATCTGTACACATATCCTTTGCATCCATGTGTCCGTGATAACTGCCGGGTACCTAGCTATAGTGTCTACTACTAGTAGAACATTTTGTTTTCCCCTTTTTAGTTTCCTTCTTTCTTCTTGGGCAGACATGATTTAGGCACTGAGATAATGCATGGAAACTTCTCTTCCTGCTTGCATGTGGTCTTTATTTAGTGTTGTGTCGTTATACATACATGCAAATGATGTAAAAAGGTTATGTTATATATATATATATATATATATATATATATATATATATATATATATATATATATATATATATATATATATATATATATATATATATATATATGCAAAATAACAGGGAAAAATAATGACCTATATATGTTCAACCTTTATTTGATTGCCTTGACCAAATGGTAGAAAGCTAATTTTGCCAATGGATCACATACTGTATAAACTATGCGCACGAACAGCTCAACCCTTATGACTTGTAGTGATTGCTTTGCTGAAAAAACATGGCATTATATACTAGTAGTAGTGACGAAGGAAGATTCTTCACACATGCATGCGATCATTTCGCCCAAGTGCCGGCTCCTTGATCCCTACCCCTTTTCCTTTCACGACTAAACTAAGGCACAATGAGATGGCATTGACATCTTTCTATACTCCCTCCATCGCACAAATGAAAGCTTGTTTGCCGATCTCTTGTTTTTTCGTTCCTCGCTCCTTTCGACTTTCTGCTAAGATGGCTGCATGTGTGTAGCTCATTAATCAACAATTTTGAGTAAGTTGCCCACACATGTCTTTTCTAATCGATCCGGCTAGCTGGGTCTTTACAATATTCATAAGCAGATGCCCTTTTGGCGAAGCTGTGTAAGTGTGTATAGTACGCATAGATTCGAAGAGGGAGAAAAGTGAGCTGCTTTTCCCGGAGGAGGAGCTAAACCATGGGGCGCCGGCGAACAGTCCATCTTCTTTTCAGCAGAATTTTACTTGCTTTTAGACTTTGAACTGATCCCTCCCATCACAAAAGACTGACATTTTGGACATTAAAACGATTCCTCAAGACACAAGTTTGATCGATAACTTCTAGTAATATAATACGTTGGCAAATCATTCATATATATATATAGAGGCTGAAACTTTGTTCAATTATCTAAAAAAATGAAAATGCTACGTGACACGTATCTGTGCATACCATTTGTAAATTATGTTCAAGTTCGATGTACACAAGCAATCGATGATCAAAAGTTCAATATGGTGCCACTATGAGAGTACTTTTTTTAGACAAATCTGCCAATACTATTTATAAACTTTCAATCTCAATGCGCACAATTTTTTCCCCGTGATTGTGCCACATCACACGTTTTCCATCAAGAGGAAAATGTGCAAAAAGAAATAGGCCTTGTTTTGATGTTGTAATGTTAAGATACCATGGTATTAAAAAATTACGGTTTCAGAACCATAGACGTGTAAAATTATGATTTAGTAAAAAGGCGTCTAAAATGAAGTTTTTATAAGTCCAAGAAGACAGCAGTACTATTAGTTTTCAAAAGGATACTTACTAATGACAACCTAGCTTGGAAAAATTGTAGGCTTGGATTCTACTAAATCCAAAAAGACTTTTCTAAAAACTGTATTTATTTCTCTTTCATTTATTTTTTGTCTGCCTTTTTTGAGAATCTATAGAACCAAGCAGAACTATCTCATGATTTGCCAACCCTCTGAGTTAAATGTTCTCCTTATCGAGTTGCATGTAAATCTTTTTTCACTAAACTCATTTGTAAAACACAATAATATATAGCTTCGTTTGCCTTGATAGACTTGAAAGCGCGGAGTGTTTGCCTTGATCTGATCCAAGGGAGTGCTCTTTTAGCAAAATATTTAGTGCAGACCCCTCTTGGTTGAAACGTGAAATCCCTCCAGAGAAACATATCTAAAAAAAATGGAATTCATGTGTGCTCCAGGATCACCCTTATTCACCATTTGCACATGTTAATTTTCTGAAAACTGTATTTATCTCTCTTTTATTTATTTTTCATCTGCCTTTTTGAGAAATTCTCTATATAACAAAGCAGAAGTATCTATTGATTTGCCGACCCTCCGAGTTAAATGTTTTACTATACATTCTTTTTCCTTATTGAGCGGCATATAAAGCCTTTCATTAAGCAGCCTTTCACTAAACTCATTTGTAAGCACGGTATAATATAAAGCTTTGTTTGCCTTGATAGACTTGAAAGCAGAGTGTTTGCCTTAATCTGATGCATGAGCGTGTTTTTTTGGCAAAATATATATTCAGTGCAAACCCCTCTTGGGTGGAAACGTGAAAGCCCGGCCCTCTAGAAAAATATATTTGTGTTTTAAAAGACTTGGAAATGATACACACACATAGAAATCTATTGACGTATTTGTCATAAAAGTTGATATATGCAAACTCAATCTAGACATATTCGTATGAAAACGATAAATTTCATATGCTGCATTGGTTAGTAATTGGTAGGAGTAGGTACTTAGGTTTATCAGATTTCTACACGCTAAAAGAGGACCATTTTTGGTCAATGCTAATATGCTGATGTACTACTAGTAGTCTAGTATTATTATTTTTTAAAGCAGATATATGATTTTTAATGTTTTGTTCATGGGATTTTCTATTATATTCTCCCGCATGCAAAACAAAATTGTCGAAAGAAAAGGAAGGCTATAATTTCATGAATTATGTGGCTCTGCCTTGTAATATTATTTCATTATTTCTCTTCTGATGAACACATGACCAAATAAAACAACTGTACATGCATGATGATGGCATGCATGTAGCTTGTCCTGTCAATGGTTAATCAGAACTATGAATGTCAAGCATATCATCATCAATTAGTACTTAACACCTATATTTAACGCGGTACTTCTTCATGCCGTACAGGGGAGAAGGTGCAGCACACTTCACCATCTTCCACACCCCAAAAAAAAAAAAGGCAACTATTGACAAATATAGGAGTACGTATATTTTTCGGCCGGAGCAGCCCCTTTCTCCCTTCTCGTTCGCCTGTTTCATCATTTGGGTGTATGCAAACGCAGCACGCACGCCAAACCAAAGTATGCAAAGGCAGGCAAGTACTTTTATCTCTGGGTACGTTGCTCCCAGCAGTTCTCGCACCATCATCATGCCATGGAGTTGTTGCAAGCTCGTGCCAGCAGAGAGCAGACGTATGCAGATCGATGCATGGATGATGCTGTATGTACATGTCTCGTGCTCTCGAATCCCAACCAGTTCAGGTTAGCATCCAACATGAACTAATGCCTACGGCCATGTGTGTCGACCTATTATTACTCTTACTCGTGTGCTTTACGCCGCCATACACATTGGCAGGCGTATATGCATAGACTGTTAGGATTGATCTCCCACCAGTTAGGCCCAACGGCCTAACTGGGCCCTGTTCTCGCGCCCTGATCGGGGGCGTCCAACCCTACATGGTTGATGGGCCCCCGTCGCACAGCGCTATAAAAGGAAGGTGGGGCTGGGGCTCGCAGCACGAGGTTAGCCGCGCCGCCAGTCACCCCACCGACATCCTAACCCTAGACCCGATTTTGAGAAGGGGCGCTGCCAGCGACGGGAAGCACCACCGACGCCGGCAACGCCACCCCGACGCCACTTCACCGCCTCCGTCTCCATCGACCGTCGCTGCCGGCGCGCAGATGGCACCGCCGGCGAACGAGACGTCTAACCCCACTGCTACGACTCCGGCTCTCGATGGTTTGCAGTTTTCTACTTCTCTCCCTGTTTCTCTCTCCCTTTTCCTCAGTAGATCATGAAGTAGGAAGTGTTGTTCTATATACCTTTGATGAATACATACCCGATCTAATGAACCCTAAGAAGAAACTAGGTCTAACATAGACCAGCTGAAACTAAAGATGAATGGATGGATTTCACTGTAATTGCAGAGAAACACACTTGTTCATTGGAAAGATTTGTTAGCTCATTCCATATCATAAGTGGGTTTATTTTTTCCGTTGAGCAATCATTTCAGTGTTTCTTTCGGCCAAGAAACTCAAGACGAAGATGCTTACGTGGAAAGCCAGGAGACAAGCTTACTAATTGAGGAATGCTCTACGATGTTTCATAGGCCGGTCGCATGAGAACACTCATATAAAACTGAGTGATTGCTTGCCTGTTGTCGTCTGAATAACAACACTCCATCCATAACCAGCTTAACAACCGACGTTCCTGACGACGGTCTATCCTTTTGGAAAGGGATCTTTTTTAGAGAGAGAAAACCAGAAAACGATTACAACAAACTACTCCTAATTGTAGGAACGTCCCGGTTACGAATTGGGGTGATATTTACCGCACGGTCAGCGGCAAAATGATTGGTAAAACTCAAATCAGGAGAAACGAAAGCCCGGCCTCCATCACCATCAAGCACAATTTTGAACCTCTTGATCATATCCACTCCATGCCATGGCAATGTGGCATTTTTTTTTATCTGACGCCGCTGTAACTTTTATCTCCTGTGGCTGTGCGAATTCAGACGGAGCAGCAGCAGCGCAGACGAGACGACCACCCTCCCTCTCTCCATCTTTTTCTCCCGGCGGGCGATGTGCAGCCGGCCGCGCACATTTTCACTCACAGTCGGCCACCACTCGCCTTTCACTCTGGCCGATGCAATCATCCAGCTCCCCTGAAGTGACCCATCAGCCCGGCGCGCGACGCTCCATCAGGCCTGCTCCCCCTCTGAAAAACATTCTCCACTCTGCGGGCTGCTGCTGCTCGGTATCCTCCCTGCGCATTTCTCGGGCGCCGGAGCCAATTGAAATCCCTTGTTCGGATGGAGCTGGCGGTAGGCAAGAAAAAGCTGACCGGAAGGACGCAATGCAGGCCTCGTTCAGATGCTAAAATTGGGAGGCAAATTTTACATAGTAAGTGTCACGTCACACTGTAACAATTTTGTTTTTATTTGGTAATAATTGTCTAAATCTTGATTAATTAGGCTCTAAATGTTCGTCTCGCAAAGTACAACAAAACTGTGCAATTAGTTTTTTATTTTATCTATATTTAGTACTCCATATATGTGCCGGCATTTTGATGTGACGGGGAATAGAAATTTTGTATAGTGAATTTGGGAGACGAAATCTGGAATCTAAACAAGGCCCGGTTGCAATCAGATGGGCCTGCGCGGCTACACCACCTCTGATCTCTGCGCGGAGCAAGGCTGCCTGCCTGTGGCTGTGTGCGTGCCTGCCTCCGGGACGGAGGAGGAAGAAAGAAAAAAGATGCGTGTCATGCAGATGCAGGCCAGTGCCAGTGAGTCCAAGGTAATGTATCGCCGCTGCCGGATGCGGAGACGAGACGAAGGCCAGCTTTTGGTCAGGGACGGAAATGCGGGAGGAAAGGAGGGCGAGGCTTGCCACGCTCGTGATGATTATACCAGCTAGGACTAGGAGCGAGCCGTGCAGGTGCAGTGACCACTGGAGGAAAAAAGAGAGACGAGCGGCTGGGCCGGCGAGCTCCACTCCACACGTTACGTTGCTGCGGCACGTACTCCATGATTCTGCCTTTCGGATCTTTTTCATTGCTGTAGTAGCTCTATCCGTTCATGCTACCCTCTTGCTTTTTTCAGGTGTGGGAATCGATCGAGCTAGTAGTACTCCTACATATGGTCGAAGGCACTCTTTGAGCCGTGCTTGCTACTATTGATAGGTGGAAAAAGAGAGGGCAATTGGTATCTGTGTAGCTGGAAACTGCAGTTCCCATGGTGAGCCAGTCCCCTGATGCAGCTGCATCTGCATGCATGGTTGCCGTCGCTGTTGCAGCTGTCTTTTCCAAGGAAAAATTACGCTGCTCCACACTGCCGCCATTGCCATGCGACGGCCGGTCACCGCACGTCAGTCTTCACACCCATCACCCGAATGAACCCTCCACATCGACTGTTCCATAGGCGCGCCCCCACGCATCTTTCTTCCTTTTCATTTTTCACTCGTCGACCTCGATGCATGATAGGACTCGCCCTGCACTTACTGTACACACGTCTCCTGTCATGGCATTCAGCATCACCAGTAACGTCCATGCTACAGTACTGTACTGCTCTCTCGCTAATCTAATCTTTGTTTAATAACAGCACTAAAAAACAGTGGTAAGGCACCTTTTAGATGCCAAAAATTTTGCCAAAATTTTCAGATTTCCCGTCACATCGAATCTTTGAACGCATGCATGAAGCATTAAATATAGATAAAAAATAAAACTAATTACACAGTTTAGACGAAATGGACGAGACAAATCTTTTAAGCCTAATTAGACTATGATTGGACAATATTTGCCAAATAACAACAAAACTGCTACAATAGCGTTTCGCCAAAAATTTTGCCAACTAAACAGCCTCTAACTTCAACTTCACTGCTCTAGTACCAACGTGTCCTGTCAGCTGTGTCTGCCTGTGCCCTGTGGAGCGTGAGCAGCGGGACAGTGGCAGCTGGTCCTGGCTGAAAAATTTTGGGTGTGGATGTTTTATGGAATGATACTAATAAAAAACTAATTACATAACTCGTTTTGAAACCGCGAGACGAATTTATTAAGCTTAATTAATCCATCATTAGCACATGTTTACTGTGACACAACATTGTCAAATCATGGATTAATTAGGCTTAAAAAATTCGTCTCGCAAATTTGTCGCAATTTGTATAATTAGTTATTTTTTATTTATATTTAATACTCCATGTATATGTTAACATCCGGGGTGAAAAAAATTTTTTAGGACACCCCTCAGCCGTCAAGTATGCGAAGTCAGGCCTGCCCTACAGGGGCTGTCCTTTCGGCCCGTTTAACTTGGCGGAGACGGGGTCCACGAATCCGATAGTTGAGATCTGGGGACGGCAGGACGGGGCCGCGCTGGCCGCGCGCTCCCCGTGGACACGTACATGGGCCTTCTTCCCCATGGGCCCTCCATTGCCGAGCTGCGTAATCCTCTCTCACTCAATGATGGCTACGCGGCACGAATACGTGGCCCGCCAAACCCATCATCATGTCCCGCGCCTAATCATAGCTGGCTCCCCTCCCTCTCTTTCACTGCCTGCTCTACTGCACTCAACAGGTGCGACCGTTTCCTATCAATTTTGTATCTGTACTTGTGTTTCTAGCAATAGTCGCCTGCAAATATATTTTTGTGATTGAAAGAAGAAATTGATAACAAGATTAAGTTGATTTATATACACAGTTTTCAGCAAGCCTAGGTGACCTTGGTGTAAACTCATGCATGTCATCAGCAGGCAACCACAGTGTGGCGCATAAACAACATCGGTCATGACAAGCACTTAAGCTAGTTTTCCAGCGAGCCCACGTCCGTGTCTGTCGGGTGGCCGCTTTTGCTTAAGATCAGATAGATATTATAATTAATGCAGCTTTACGTTGCTGATCCGTATATATGCGCTTAGACTCATATGCATGATTGGTTGTACAAGAGCTAATATATGGTTTGCTTGGGCCCTTTGCATGACTAGTCATTCATGCACGCTGGACGCAGATTGGCCTTGCGGTTGCGGATACGCTAGCGAAGTAGCGATCGATCGGGAATAATCATGCACTAGTTGTCGGTACGACTGACTAGAAGAATGTATATGTTCATCTGTCAAGACAAACAGCCGGGACGATAGCTACAAATGCACACAGTGGCAGACTAGGAATTGTGCATCAGGGCCGATTGAAGAATTTCAAAATATGAGAATTGAGTGTACCTCATTTGTTTAGATTTTTGTCTCGGGGGTTAGGCACCTATTTTCTGAATTTATTTTAGTATTTAATGATTTAACCATGCTCGCTATTCTTCACGTAGTAGACGACAATATATATTGACAGTGAGGCGCATGCGATGACTCATGAATATTGAAATCTACCGGCTTAGTATTACGGAAGTGCTCATGCCCCTGGTAGGTGACCGTGTCCGTCGATAACAGGGCACATACGATTACTCATGAATCTTGAAATTTACCGGCTTAGTAATTCGAAAGTGCTCGTAGTGGAGTAGGACGTGTGTTTGATCATAGGAGTGTGCGTACGTGCATGTACGTGAGCGTCTGCGTTTATATTGTTATTCACATTAAAAAGTGATGGTCACCAAATTGTTATTGCTAGTTAAATATGTGTTCAATAAAATATAAAGTATAATAAAACATAAGTATTTTAATAAACCAAAAAATTAATAGATATATCCTAATATGGTAGGCAAACAAGTTCAAATAAATCAAAATATTTTATTCTAATTATATTCTATGTGATTTTGTTATCTAAAAGATATCAATAAACATTATAACAAGATTTTATTTATTATACTCTTTTAATATAAACATAGACTATTTACTATATATATTATATATTAAAAACTTTGTATTGTTGGGGGGGGGGGGGGGGCGCTGGCCCCCCTAGCTCCGCCGGTGTATGCACACTCCTCTCCGGTCGTTGCACACTACTGCAACCTATACACATTATATTTGATAATGAATTATAAATATGAGTTCCAATCCAAATTTAGCAAAAGCTACACTGATACAAATATGATTTCTAGAGACCTTTGAATTATAAATATGAGTTCCATCCAATATCAATCTTTGGGGAAAAAATAGAGATGTGACGGATTGAAAAAATTATATAGCACTCACAGCTTTGGCCTTCTTCCGCCACTCGTTGTCCATTGAAATTGTCCCCGGTGCATAGTTCCAACCTGTACCTGTTTGCCTCTTCAATTTTTGCCAAGCAGTAAAATCATTCTTTAACTTATCCCACTTGTTCTTTATTTGCGTCTTCGACAACTTGATTCCAGTAAGCTGAAGGAACCTATAGGATACCTCGGTATAACCTACACAGTTCAAATGCGTGTTTGGACGATTCCCCTTCCTAACTTGTTCAACCATCAACTCACAAGCAATTGTCACATTTGAATCAGTCCATTCCATTTTATCACCCTGACCATATATGTTACAATAATAATATAATACGTTCAAGCATCGCAGACAATCTACTGTGACAAGATTTCTATTTTCTAAATATATACAAGGATTGTACGATCAACAATCAACACAAGCAAATCAATACATGCTCGTCCTTCTTCTTTGCTGGTGCTGCCCGCTTCCTTCCAGTGGCCACTGGGGCACTTTGCCGGCTTGCAGCAACGCCCTGGACTCCGGTGCCCTAGCCAACAGTGGCTTGCCCACCACTGCATGGCCCTGTGGGCGTGCCATATGACGCCGGCGGTGGGGTCACGCCGTAGGACGCCGGCGGCAGGGGTGCGCCGTAGGGGCCGAAGGTGAGGGTGCGCCGTAGGACGCCGGACCTAGGGGCAAGCCGTATGGGGCCAGAGTCGGGGGGGGGGGGGGGGGGGGGGGGCGCCGAAGGGGGCCGGAGCAGGGGGCCGCCACGGCCACGACTGAAGGAGGATGAGGGAGCCCAACTCTAGGCGCCGGTGTAGGACATCCAGCGTTGGGGAACATGTGCTGCCCAAACACGAGCTCGTCTGGAATATGACCATTGTCTTGGGGCTCCGAGCCATCCATGGCGCCGGCGCTGGAGCCCTGGAAGAGGAGCAGCAGGGGAGGGATGAAGGGGCGGCGGCGGTGGAAGGAAGACTGACGGCGCTGATCACGTGTGTGTACAGGAGTCCGAGGGAGTCGAATCGAACAAATGGGAAGGTGAGTAATGAATGGCAATGTGGGTAATTATCTCCTAACTCCACGTGGGGGTACAAAACTCCAAAAACTGGAGTACCCTTTGAGGTATTCCACAAAAAAGGTGGAGTTGGCCCCTAACTCCACATTTTTCTTGGAGCAAAATCCCTGGAGCTGGAGGTGTTTGGCAACGCGGAGCTGGAAAAACGGAAGCGGAGCAGTCTCAAACGCCCCCTTAGAAATGCATTTGTAGGGACGACTGCTATTTTTAGCCGTCTCTACAAATGCCCCCTATCTTTAGCCTAGAATTAGAAATGCATTTGTAGGGTCTTTTTTTTTTGCTATTTTATTAAGCCTGGATTTATGGTTTTTGGATAACGATTTGCAAAGATCTATGGTTGTATTTTCAACCATCTCTCTACAAACTAGATTTTTAGAGGCGACTCATATACCTAGCCGCTTCTAGAAATTCGCCTCTACAAATCGATGATTTGTAGAAACACAAAAATATACTCTCAGTACTAATACTGCTGTATAACTATATTAATTTGTTTGCCACTACTTTAACTTTCAGTTCAGCTATATTACTCTCATTATATATTACCTGAAGAACTCGATCCCCAATTCTTCTTCATCATTATATCATTATATCACACAGGCCGAAATCAATTTTAAGTTGAACTGATTATTGTTAGTAACCTTTTGTATGTATAAAATAATAATAGTCGGAAGATTTAGCTAGATAAGATACTAGTGGCGGATAATGCTAGCGCTATCAATTGGCAGCGCAGGCCTTCCTATCAGCAGGTTGTACCGGTGTTAAAATCCGTCACTTCAAGCACACATATGAATATGATCTGATCGATCGAAAAGGCTGTGCATGCTATAGAGATTATCTAGCTATAGCTTGGTCGATCGAGACGACACCATCCATGCACCTGTACGTGCTTCGGTCCGTGCATGCTTGCGGTAGCATGCGCCGCTCGCATCCACATGCATGTGGGATGCTGATCGGGCTGGCCGGCCGGGCCGGGGGAATAAGACGGTGGCGAGTGGCGTACAAACGCAACGGAACGCGAGGTCGACCCCTCCGCTGCCCCGGCCGTACGTGCCCGGCGACAAGGGGATGCGCCCAGCGCCCGCGCCCGCCCGACGCGCGCCCCTGTCCGCCGCGCCTCCCTCCCCCTGTGGAAAGCAACCAAGTGTTGTTGTAGGCTTGTAGCCTTGTAGGAGCAGCCAGGCATCGTCATCGTCCCACTCCGACTCCGATCCCACATGCGTGCAATGCATACCCGCCGTTGCCGGCTCGATCGGGCCGCATGCGTGTAGAGGAGAGGAGAGGACAGGACAGAGACAGACAGACAGATCGATCGCGACGACGGTACGTACACGTACACGTACACGTACTTGCACTGACGTCGTACTGTGCTTTTCGTGGATAGGAACGGCCGTGGAGCCGACGCGCATCCGGCGTACGTATAGACATGCTGTAATAGTAATACGACTTGTGCGATCTATCGAGAGAGTGGCCATGTGGTACGGTGGCCAGGCGTTAACAGTCTCGGCCTAGCTCGATCGATCGCCAAGTTGCACGCACACTTGCACTAGGAAACACCGTACCTGCAGAACGGACGACGGGGATATGGATCGTTCGTTGTCACGGCACACAGTACAGGGGGGCCGGCCGGCCGGGACGACGCATCATTGCGCACGAGACAGACCAAAGGTGTACAAACAAAAAGCGTCCATGGAGGCCAACAGCACGAGTCACACCCAACCGGAGAAGGGTTTGGATGCAGGGGCTTGTCAGCTAGTAGCCACAGCCGTGATGAGGCAGCATGGGTTGATAGGGACAAACTCCAGTTTGTACCGCCCAGAGCGCCTTCGGTGCCAAGTGCCATCGCCTTATCCAAGCCTTTCTAATCCCCGGACATGGCTAATCCGAATCATTGAGCCGCCCTGGAGCTCAACAGAGGAATAAAGCACACCCCCGCTTGCAATTTTCAAAGCCTATGTGTGTGAATAGTACGCAAACATGTCATGTGGAATTAATTAATTGGCACTTGCGTATGGTCGTCATGTATGTGACACACGGCTCACTACTACCAAAAGGATTTTCTAAGGCATGGGTATTGGATTCTAAGAGGCGGCTAGCCCGTCTGTCTCTATGAAGTGGTCTATGTTATATTAATAGATCATTTTTAAAGGTCCGTCTTTGTTAATCTAGGTTTCTCTCTTGAAATCCTTTTTTTTATCATAATGGTTATCGATGACATGTTCCTTGCAATGAAAGCTGAGGTGGCTAGCTATGCTATGGGCTATGGCAATAACCAATTTCAGACTATAAAATTGTTTCTTTGCAGCACTTGGTCCAAAATAGGTGCCATCCTAAATATATATATATATATATATGCAGTAGACGTTTTTAAAACTCTGGTCCCGATCACCCATCCAAGCTTTAAGAAACACATGGCACAACGCTTGCACTTATTAATATTGGAGTTTGTTCTTGGTTGGAATGGATAGCCATCTAAACAAGCTTTCTAGCATGTCTAAGATCATCGAAATCAGAGTTCAGAACTAAAAGTTGTATTGTTTTTTGTGAGGTGAGTTGTGTTGTTCTGGACACATATGGAAGTTCCACAATTTTTTTTTGCTGAAGTTCTACGCTCAGGTGCAAAAGTTCCGCACTCTGCAAGTCAAACGACTAGTTTTAGATCTCTAATGATTAGTTTTTGGGAAAGTTGATCAAAAACTCATTCCAAAACCTTGTGAGAGCTAGCTCTTCCTAACCCTCTCTTTATGAGATGAGTGATTAGTGTGGGATTAAGTGTTGGGGTTGAGTGGTTTGGTGTTAGGGAGAAACCAAGAGCAAGCCCAACCTTAAACACTCATCGAGCTTCGTCAATCTTTCGTGAAGCATTTGTTACTCTTAGAAGGGAATCCTCCTAAATGACTAGGCATCGCCCATCGAGCTCCCGTGATTATGGCGAGCCATGGGAAAGTTTGAGGAGGCTGCGATCTTGCCCTCGGAAGAGAAAAGATCATTATTGCCCTCAGAAAAGAAAAGATCAAGTAGTGGAGAAGAAGTAAGTGGTCGAGAGGGACAGTGTGGATGCAAATTCAGATATAGGTTTAATAGGCTATTTGGATTATTATTTATCATAATTGCAGGTTCATAGTTTTGAATTTTGATGCAAATTCAAAGGTTACTTTAGGTTATATTTCAGTGACAAAGGAGGGTAATGTAGATGCAAATTTAGTGGGGTTACTTTATGCTGTTTTCATTATGGTAGGGGTGGACAATTTCTTAGAAAATGTTAGATCCAATGGCTATCACTATCTTTGCCCCATACTGATATTTTGTGATATTTTAATACGAGATATTAAGATGGCTATTGATGCCAACAGTAGTTGAGTCTGCAAAATTGATGGTCGGATGTTCTCTGGTTGTTTTTTTTTTCTCTCGTTAATTTCTAGAGTTTGTAAGTAGAAGGACCACACGAATAAATAAAATTATGTGTCTCACATTAACAAACCATGAGCAACGAAAGTAGACCATATTACCAAATAAAAAAAATGGTCCGAAAATAGAGTCACCAATATGAATCATATCAACCAGCGAAATTGCCCGGCGTTCCACTCTACCATAGCTGGATTGCAAAATAAAAACAACACGTCAAAGCAAAAACGATGGCTGTTTTTCTATTCTTATAGTGGCAAAGCAAAAAATTACTTTAAAAACTAGGGAATTACTTTGTGGTTATGTCTTAATGGTAGAAATGGATCATTTAGATGTGAATTATAACCAATGGCTATTGTTGTTAACGACAGTTGAGTCTAAAAATTGATGGCGAATGACCGAGAATGTTGTCTCTTTTTCTTTTAGAAATTTCTAGTTTGTTTTTCTTCTGCATCTCACGGGGATTAAAATAAGAACTTCAAAAGATGAGTAATCGAATGACACGCTTGCTTGCTTAGGAACAGTAGATCGTGTGCATTCGAGATTGTGTCCAGGTACAGAAGCAAATCAGATCATTGGGAACAATAACGCAGAACTAACGAAATGCATGACCCACCCTGCGCGCGTCCTGTTTGTTCGCAAGCCGAAGCTAACATGACTCGATCCATCACATTGTTAGCTACATAAGTTCCGTGCAAGAGATGAATCGGATGGTCTATGCGCTGTTCACCCCTTGATTATTGCCAAAAATCAAGCATGCATTCCCAATGTCGTCCCCATCGTTTGTTCCGTCATCGATCGTGAGTCGTCCCTCTCACTGGATGATCAGACATCGGTTTCCCCTGTCAGACTCAGACCGAGTTGCCCTGGGAGCGCGGAAACAAGGGGCAAATGGCAATCCGTCGGAGACTTGATCGTGATTCGTAACAACTGACAAGGATGCCCGCTTGCGAGGTTCCCTGTTCCTCTTTCATCAAACTCTGCTTTCCTATCCTTTTTGCCGTTTTTCCCGCGCTTCGGTCGGTGACTGTGTGAGGGCTTGATGGCTGCAAGTGAGGTGAGGTCCAATCTTGAGGCCTGACCATCCACCAACCCTGAAGTCTGAACTCTCGCCAAAGGCCCAAGAGTTCCAATCTGGTCCTTAGCGCTTGGCGGTGCAGTTCTGAATGATCGTGAGGCTGGAAAAAAAAAATACTACTGAAACACAGTCGAAACGTCGTCTATTTTCTGCTAGGGGATGGCAAATTCTGGTATCCTCTGGTATCTAGTCCTTGATCTCAGAATTCGACCTCGTTTAGCACGGCTCTGGTTTCCGTCGGCTTGTTGTAACTAAAAATACTGATTCACCAGCTCGTTTCAGTAGGGAAAAGAAAATTTTCTCATGAACCAATCCGCGCGCAGTATGAGCTGCAAACCGGCGTCCAGGAAACCTCCGACAGCCCACGCCCCGTTTCGGCCAGCGGGCAGCAGCCCAGCCCGGCAGCCTCCCACTTGTTGCAGCCTCCCACTTGGCGTCCGATGCGATCCGGGGGCCTTTTCTTTCGGCGCCGCTTGCCGACGCCGCGCCACGCTAGACCCACGGTTTTCTGCTCAAACGCCACCGGCTGACCCGGCAGATTTCTCTACGGATCCGTTGTCATGCATATGCAGGCTGAGGAGGCCCAGCTAAACGAAGTCCAGGAAAAAACCAAACTGAGCACTTCATTGGCAGTTGGCACACGAGAACTAGAATCGCAAACTTGGCAGGCCAAGAAGAAAACTTAGGTACTTGGTGCACACAAGGAAAACGGTAATGCTTGGTGTGTCCGACGAACGGACGGACCAGCCCCACGTTCGTGACTCCCAACCAAAAAAAAAAAAGAAGGGTGAGACGGGCTCGCACCGTGCGGTAGCGCATGAGAGCATGGGGCCCACTCGTTCGGGGTGCATGTAGTGCTTGGGGAATTATGCATGTACGTGATCTTGGAGAGAGCCTTCCTGCTGCATCCGATTAGCCGGTCAGGCCCCTAGCCGCACGCGCCTAGAGACGCCGGCCTCCCTGTCGCGTCTGTCCTTTCCTGTTGAGCGCCTAGGCCTACTGTGGCTTGCCATCCTGCTCTTTTCTCTCTATGTCTTGTTTGCGCCTAGCTGCCCGCAGCGTTGCTGCTTTGGTTGACTGGATTAGCCATTTGTAAGGCTAGGCACGCTTGCTTGACTGTGAGAGGAGCACCTGGCCGTTTGCTACTTCTGTGACTGAGTGTTGGCCTAAAATTTTCCGTCACTCCATGGTATCGAGCTTCGTATGTTTTCATGCATTTCAGATGTATATTTTATCTGGTTTTACATGTGTTTCATCTGGATGTTGCATATGCATGTGTTTCATATGGATGTTACATATGTTGCATTGGCTATACACATATGTTGTAAGTGTATATTTCAAATGTTTTATCTGTTTCAGACGTATGTTGCAAGTGTTTTATCTATATGTTTCATATGTAGCAATGACTATACACGTATATTGTAAGTGTATGTTTCATCTATTTAAAATTTACTTCCTCCGTCCCTAAAAAAGAGTCGCTATGAGAATCATACTGGTCAAACTTTCTCAACTTTGAGTATAATTGTAGAAAATATGTGCAACATTTATTCTCCAAATAAGTTTATTATAAAAGTATATTTAACAATCTATCTTATGATATTAATTATGTACCATAAATATTAATATTTTGTTAAATATATTTAGTCAAAATTAAAAGTTATTTGACTTTTTGGGAAGCGAGAATGTCTCTTTTTTAGGACACATGGTGTATGTTGTAAGTGTATGTTTCATCTATTTGAAACTTACTTCCTCCGTCCCTAAAAAAGAGTCGCTATGAGAATCATACTGGTCAAACTTTCTCAACTTTGACTAGAATTGTAGAAAATATGTGCAACATTTATTCTCCAAATAAGTTTATTATGAAAGTATATTTAACGATCTATCTTATGATACTAATTATGTACCATAAATATTAATATTTTGTTAAATATATTTAGTCAAAGTTAAAAGTTATTTGACTTTTTGGGAAGTGATAATGTCTCTTTTTTAGGGACACAGGGTGTATGTTGTAAGTGTTTTATGTAGATGTTGCATGTGTTGCAGTGGCTATACACATATTTTTTTTACGGCAGACTATATACATATGTTGCAACCGTATGTTTCAAATATTTCACTTGTTTCAGACGTACGTTGTAGCAAGTGTTTCATGTTGCAAGTGTTTTCATTAGCAAGCGCAGTATATTTCATGCGTTTCAGATATATGTTTTTACGTTTCATCTAAATGTTGCATGTGTTTTATTTGAATGCTGTAAAGGTACATCCGGTGTTGCAAATATAGATTTGATCCCCATGTATGCACGTCCATGGACGCGCAGCATAGAAGTGAAGCAAGGGGCGCAGCAGCATACGGAGGCACGGGGCGTATGTGGTCCCCACCTGCATACATGGGCGCGCAACAGGCGGGGCAACCATGCGGGGTGGACGTAACGGGCAAGGTAGGCGCGGGCGTCCGGACAGAGGCTGGCGTCCAGACGTCCAGGCGCTAGCTACGTCCAAAGCAAAAGCAAAAGCACAACAAGCAATCAATCACCCCGGGTTACTACGGTCACTGGGAGGCCGTGTGTTTGTGCTGAGAGTGGCATCTCTGGACTGTAACACACTTTGGCTATTAATGGCTCTGAATAAAAATGATGGACTAGGTAGCACCTCCCTGAAAATAGAGTAAAATTCACCGTCGGTCCCTAAACTTAGCCGCGGTGTTATCTCGGTCCTCAACTTTTAAAGTGATATGTATGGGGTTTCTAAATTTGACCAACCGTATCATCTCAGTTCATGAACTTTCAAGATAATATCGCTGGTCCCTAAATGGTGTCATTTCAGGATCTAAACTTTTTCATATAAACTCGGATTAAGACAAAACTTTATATTAAAATTGTAGCCCTCGACGCAATCTAGTTGAAATTTTTTTAAATTGAAATTGTTTAGGGTCCTAAAATATTATCTAAGTTTATAATAAATTTTGAAATTTAAAATTTAAAATCATCAAACAATCTCTAGAAACTAAACGGAGCCGTACTATGGAAAATTATTTTATCAAATGTTTTTTAAATTAGTTCTAATTTCACCAATGAAGTTGCTTTTTTTTATAGCTAAAGAAAAAAAATTAATGGCTGGCAAAATTTTCCTAAGTTTTGGTAACCAAAATTTTGACTATCAACCAAATCTCGATCCATCCAGCAAACCTCTGTAACCTTCTAGAACCCTCTATTTTCGCCAGTACTGAGCCGAAGGTCCCTTCCCCTCCATGTCCGATGTCCCTCATCGCCAGGCAAAGAGCTTCCCGGTACGACGCCACCGCGCCACGGAACTAACGCGAGCACCTTAGCGGCATCAAAGAAACTGCAAGCCCGCCCGTCGCCAGCCACCGCCATGTTCGGCATCGTCTTCCCGGATCACACCTTCCCCCTCGACGCCACCGCTTTCGCGCAGGTGGCGCCCAATTCTTGGCTCCTCGATCTCTCCAGCCTCGCGCTCGCCACCGCGCCGCGCTCCGCAGTCGTCTTCCTGCTCCCCGCCGCCGTGGCAGCGCTGCCGCCCGGCAAGGCCGTCGCCGTCTACTTCCAGGCCGCCACCAACCGCTCCTTCGCATTCTTAGGCGCGCTCGGGCCCACGCGCCCCTCGGCCAGCTTCCCGCTTCCGGAGGCCGGCGACGAGCCGGAGCCTGCTGTGGGCCCCGCTAAGCTGGGTGTCGCCGTGGAGGACGCGGCCGCGTTGCCGCCGCCTCCTGATGAGCAGCGCGCCGAGCGTGTCGCGCTCCGTGTCGGCGAGAACTTGTTCAATTTCATGCAATCGTTCTGCGGTGCCGACGGCGGCAAGCTGGTAGTGCCCACGGACATCCTGGACCGGTGGTTCCGCAAGTTCCAGGAGCGAGCCAAGAAAGATCCAGCATACCTCAAGAGCTTCGACTTTTGAGAACAAAGGTATCACCGTCCTGGGATGCACTGATTATCTGCACTATTGGGTTCTGAGTTCTGTCACTGTTACAAGTCATCCTGTTATGTTATCCTGATAGACTATACAGTGCAGTGCTCGTTTCACTGCAGTAGGATTCAGAAAGTTGTTACCTAGCAGTATCAGATGGTGATCTCACAGGTTTTTTGGCGAAGGTGATAAATACTAGTGTATGTAATTGTGAACAATGGTTTACCTGTATCAGCAACAAACTAACAAGTTTAACCTGGTCTATTGATTATGAAATGGCCTGTTATCTTGGATTCTTAGGCTGCCAGCACATATGATCCAATGCGAATGTTAGGATCAGTGCGAGTTGATGTTGTTGGAGCATTACATGAACCTGTTGTGGTGTTGTACTGAGAACAACCACACTTACGTTTTCGTCACATGGAAGGTTATAACTTGTTCTCATTATAAGCAGCAAGTGCTTAATGTATGAAGTTGGATCTACCATTGCTTCTAGCCCTGAGTAATCATTTTGGAGTCACTTAGAGCAATATATATTGGGGCAAAATGTGTTCAATGTTCATGCATTTGCGAACTTCTTGAACTATGCATTTTTTTATTTTTTTATTTGGTTATAATACCAATGTCCAGATATAATTCCCTTCATCACTGCTAGCCTTACCAGCAAGTTATTCACCTTTCATGGCCTTTGCTATGTTCTTGGATTTTTTCGTAGCAGTACTTTGATGTGATCTTTGTTGGATCTTTTACTTACCAGGCTTACCTTCATCACCAGTTCACCACTAACCTTCCCAGCAGGTTATTCACCTATTCAGAGTCTTTGCTAAGTTCCAGATTTGTTCAGATGTAGAATTTTGCCTCAACTTATGTGCAGTGGGCCAGTACTGGTGATGAAGTTTCTTTTTTCTATAAGTAAAATAGAAGTTGTCTGGTCTTAATAAGAAGGGACCATTTACTGAATGCTGCAAAAGCCAGATTGGTTGAGAATCTAAAGTTTGCTGGTTGAGCTAGAAAGGCATCATAGCTGATGCATCAACTAAGGGTGGTTGTAGTAAATGTGTTTCTTTTGTTGTTGCTGAGCTTCAAAGCGTAATATTTGCTAAACTCTCTGTCTGATTACAAATCCTTTTATAATTTTGCATTCCTCACAATTAAGTCTACAAATCAAGACCCATATTAACTATATTTGATACTTTTAGAAATAATGATATATGGTTCCTACATGTCATACTCAAAACTATAATATATTTTGTCATGTTTTATAATTTTGGCTTTGCCACTATCCAAACACATGTAACCTTAGTACCTGACCAAATTTTGGTCATGACCTGATTTGGCAATGGCCAAAATTTGGCTTGGCCAGCTAGTGTCAAAATCCAAACATGCCCTTAGTGTGGTTCTCACCACTAGCATGACCTAAAATGAAACAGCTGGAGTTCTGAACCATTCATGAATATGAGTGTTCCTGATATAAGCTTGCCATACAGTTTGTCGTCCTGATGGCTTGGAGCATCTGCACTGTTTGTAATGGCTGGATCTTTACTGATGTGGACCTTGATACATGCAAAGCAAGGTTCTGCCATGAGTTCACCATGATTGTCGTTACGGAAAAGGCATAGTATTTCCCTAGAATTGAGGATGTTCTGTTTCTTTCTTTTCTTTTTGATTTTTTCTCTGTTGTTTGTAGTACTTTTTTCTTTAATATATAGTCAACAGGGGCTTGGCCCTCTGGTTGTTCTTTTTTAAAAAAAAACATATGCCTGCCATAGCTGGCAGTTGTAAACAGAGTATTATGGTGTTGTACTATGATATAATACTTTTTTTTATTAATCCAAACTACCACAATAAATTTGGGACCCTTTCCAAACAAACAGATTCTTAGCAATTCTTGTGATGAGTACTATAGTGGTTCAGTGGTTTGTTATAAGGGGTGATTGTCTTTGGAACAACTATTTTCTTAGTAATTCTTGTTTAGAAAAATTCGTAAAGAAAGGAGAGCACTTCCACTAGCTCAATCATAAAACTCCAATTGTGAATTATCATGGCACACACCAGTCCATACCTCCTTTCTACTTAATTGATTATGAATTACTATCTGTTTCAGTATCGCGTACTGAATGATTGGCTTCTTTATCGCAGGTTGTTTTGCAGGTACCATGTGGGAAGAATGTGTTGGATATCAGTGTTCTGTGCCTCAGCCAGGCCCTCCTATGTTGCACACAGTGTTACGCCATATCTTAGGGGCTGACTAAATCAAGGTGCATATGCAGCTTCTCTATTTATTGGAGGAGGACAACGACACCAGAAGCGATCAGATAGTTTAGATGGTGGTGCTTTAAGACCTTGCACCCGAATGAGAAGTCTTCTTAGCAACTTTTACAAAAAAAAATACTTCGGATGGTTCTGCTTCGAATATCAGTAATTTGGATAACATCTGGGAACCTCAGGACCAAGATGAATGCGAGAAGCATACTTTCTTTCCCTTGTTTGTGTTTGTATTTCCAGATTATTAACCCCCCCCCCCCCCCCCCCCCCCCCCCCCCCCCCCCTGCACTTCTTTTGCCATTGGTACTGACCGATGTTGGTTGTAACAAAATGCCTGGATAGTAATCTCAGCAACTCATCCTGCTACTGAGAAGATCCAGCGAGTGGTATGGAGCCGTTGAACCCGTCCCCCTCCTCTGCCCCCCGCGTCGCCCGCACGGCGGCCGGCCCCAGATCCACCACCGTGCTGCAGCCCCAGCCCTCCCCAGCCGCCGAGACCCCTCCGCCGCAGCGGGCCACCTTGCTGGACGCGTCCCCTGGCCACGAAGGAAGCTCCACCTCGCTACACGGCGGCCCGGCATCGCCAAGTCTGGCACCGCGACGCCGGCTCAGATCCATCGTCGTCAGATCGATCCAGCTCCCAATCGACGGCCAGCCTCCCCCTGCTGTCCCGGCCGGTCCGCGGAAGGTCTCCTTCGCACTTAATCCGACTTCCCCAGCTCACCAGCCACCCGTCGCCCACCATTGCTCCGCTCGCAAGCCGTCCACCCTAAAATCCTGCCTCAAATCCTCTGCAACCCTCTCTGCCACAAACGCCGACGCCCCTTCCCAAGGCTACGACGACAAATCGAGAAGCCATGGCATCGTGCGCGATGAAGACGGGCGGTGCCGGTCCTTGCCGAAGCGATGGTGGCGCCGTGCTGACTTTGCTCATCTGGTGGATTCGAAGCGCCCAGCGACTCGCACGTCTCCACCTCGCCCAACCATTACTGCGCTTCTCCATGGTAAGTGCCTCCGTTGCCTCGCTGGAGGGCACCTCGCAGCAAACTGCAGGGAGCCGGTGAAGTGCTTCAGATGCAGGCGCATCGGCCATAGAAGCTGGGAATGCAGGAGCCAGGCACCAAAGCGTCAAGCGAGCCGCGAGGAACCAGCCCTGCCGCGGCCTCGACCTCCCCCACTTGACGCCGCAAACTTCCCCGCCCTGCCCCTCCCCGCCAGGGCGCTGCCTGGTGACCCGTCGCTGAGGCCAGCGGAGACCTCGGCGGTAGTGGCGTCAAACAGAGCCATGGATGCAGAGCTGGCGCGCCTGTCCTCATGTGCAGTGGTGGCGTGCCTGTGCAGGGACCGCGACGACATCAACCCAGGCTGCATCAAGAAAGCTGTCTGCTCCAAGCTTGGGGTCAGAGAGAACGACGTCAAGGTAGTGCGCCACCGTCCGGAGGATTTCCTCATTGACTTCAAGTTCCCGCACCATCGCGACGCGGCAGTGGCGCTCAAGCGGCTCCCCATCGGCACCCTCAACATCCGCATCAAGCCCTGGCGCATCCTCCCCTACGGCAACCACTGCGACCTCCCCTATCACGTCCGCCTCTGTCTCGAGGGGATCCCTGTCCACGCCTGGAACAAGAGCATCGCCAAGCGAGCCATCGCGCGAGACTGCAACCTCGACTATGTGGACCCAAGCTCCCTGCGCCGCGACGACACCAGGGCCTTGTGCTTATGGGCATGGACGTACAGCCCCTCCGACATACCCAAGGTAACTTGGCTCACCTTGACAGGGAACAGGGTGGTAGTGCACGATGGCATGGTCCCACCCAAGGGGAGGCGTGGACTTACTTTCAGGGTCATCGTTCATCTTGACCTTGTTGAATCCCCGCCAGATGACAATGGCCGTCCCACGACCCACGGCAGCACACGACAACAACCCGTCGGCCACACAATGCACGACGACAACCTTCATTGACACCCTGTCGCGGCCCCTGCCTCCACCTCTGCTGCAGGCACCATGGCGT
The DNA here is from genome assembly GCA_038087645.1 of Saccharum hybrid cultivar R570. Lineage (NCBI taxonomy): Eukaryota > Viridiplantae > Streptophyta > Magnoliopsida > Poales > Poaceae > Saccharum > Saccharum hybrid cultivar. The sequence continues at coordinate 7,745,072 of JAQSUU010000043.1, read as the reverse complement.
CGATCCTCCAAGCCCAAGCAGCATAGAGCAACGTCAGCACCGAGCCGTAAGAGCGTCCGCATCGCCACCAAGAACTGGCCAAGCGGGGATGCCCAGGCCAAAGCTCGTCAAGTCCTTATGAAGAGGCTCGGCGTCCTGGAGGACGATGACCTTTCCTCTGACGACACATTTCTGCGCTACATCGACCTCTTCAAGGGACCGCTCACCGGTCCAACGATGCAGGCGCTGATGGCCCTTTGCGGTCTCGACAGTGCTGCTACGGCAGCGAACCTCCATGCCTAGTGTTCTCGCCGGGGACGCCCACAATTTACAGTGTTTCCTACGATGTCCCCATGGCACAACAAAATTGTCTAGTTCTTAACTGGAATGTGATAGGTCTTAATGATGGCGCAAGACAGGATGTTGTCAACGAACTAGTTCGTCAAACCGGCTCCACCATTGTCTGTTTGCAAGAAACAAAGCTTCAGCTAATAGACCAGAGTGTGGTACAACGCACAGTAGGACCTAAATTCATCAACTCCTACGCTGTACTGCCAGCGGTGCAAACCAGGGGCGGCATACTGCTTGCTGTGAACGAGGATTACTTTGATCTTTCTAACATCCAGCCATCAGCAAATGCCATTACTGCAACAATCACAATGAGGGCTGATAGAGTGCAGTGGCAAGTCACGGTCGTCTATGGACCACAAGGCGACGCTGCAAAACTCCAATTCCTCCAGGAGCTCAGAGGCATTCCGAGACCCGACCACAGCAGATGGTTAATCTTGGAAGATTTCAATCTCATCTACCAAGCTGAGGACAAAAACAACCCAAACCTTAACCGGCGTCTCATGGGGTCCTTCAAGGATGCGATAGATGATTTGCGCCTCAAGGAGATCAAATTAAATGGCCGGCGCTTTACCTGGAGCAACGAGCAAGACAACCCGACCATGACTAGAATTGACAGGCTTCTGTGTACCCTGGAATGGGAGCTGATCTTTCCGGCCTGTTTCCTTCACTCACTTCCGTCTCTCATGCCAGACCACACGCCACTACTACTGCAGGGTGAGGTAGCACTTCGGCAAAACTCATCCTTCCGTTTTGAAAATTTCTGGACAGAAGTACAAGGTTTTCAAGAACTAGTACAGACCACTTAGAGCAAACAGGTGAACTCCGCCCTGCCTCTGAAGCGCCTACACATAAAATTGGCACGAGTCGCGAAAGAAATCAAGCGATGGAAAAAGGAAAAAATTGGAGATACGAAGCTACAACTAGCAATAGTAAAAGAAGTTTTGCTGCAACTAGAGGCTGCACAGGAAAGTAGAGCGCTCACGGCTGAAGAGCTTGATCTACGACGGCGGCTAAAAATACGCAGCACAGGTTTAGCGGCCATTGAAAAATCAAGAATTAAGCAAAGATCAAGGCTTACATACATCCGTTGTGGGGATGCCAACACAAAATTCTTCCATATCCGAGCTAGCGCACGTCTGCGAAAAAATTACATCCATTGTCTGCATAAGGAAGGAGGTATGGCGGTGACCCATGAGGACAAAGAGAGAGTAATTGATGATTATTTCAGACAACACATTGGGTTCACGTGCCCCAGAACTACAAGCCTCAACTGTCAATCCCTTGGGTACACCATGCACGACTTGGCTGAACTGGAGGCACCTTTTACCCATGAGGAGATCCGAGACACGATAAATTCTCTACCATCAGACAAAGCTCCGGGACCGGATGGCTTCACTGGAAAATTCTTCAAGGTTTGTTGGGAGATTATTAAAGAAGACGTGGCAGCAGCCTTAAACAACCTATTTGCAATGAACTCCCAAGGTTTTGATCTTCTTAATTCCGCAAATATTGTCCTCCTTCCCAAAAAAACGGACGCCACAAGGGTCACGGATTTCCGACCAATCAGCCTCATACATAGCATCACAAAGATCTTCTCTAAGCTGTTGGCAAACAGACTCGCAACATGACTGGATTCCTTGGTCTCAAGCTGCCAAAGCGCGTTCATAAAGAGGAGAAGCATACATGACAATTTCTTGTACGTCCAAAACACAACCAGAAAGCTGCACAAGTTGAAAATACCGACCCTCTTCCTGAAATTAGACATCCACAAAGCATTTGACACCATTGATTGGAGCTACCTCCTAGAGGTTTTGCAGGCCCTTGGATTTGGACCACGCTGGCATGAATGGGTGTCAATTCTTTTCCATACGGCCACCTCGAGACCCCTACTAAATGGGCTACATGGACATGCCTTTCACCATGGCAGGGGAGTTCGGCAAGGAGATCCACTCTCGCCCATGCTTTTCATCCTGGCAATGGACCCCCTCCAGCGACTGCTTGATCTGGCCACACAGCAGGGGATACTCACCCCGTTACCTTCAGCAGCAGCAAGATGGCGTACCTCTATGTACGCGGATGATGCAGCCATCTTCATCAACCCTCTGAAGGAGGATGTGGATGCTGTCAGAATGATTCTCGAAGCTTTCGGGAGATTCTCGGGTCTACACATAAACCTGCAAAAAAGCTCCATTCACCCAATCAGATGCGAAGGCATAGACATTGACCACGTGTTTTCCTCCTTTGGTGGAACCAGGGGCGCCTTCCCCTGCCGTTATCTGGGACTTCAACTCCATACTAGGTCCCTTCAAAAGGTGCACGTGCAGCCCCTGATTGAGCGCATTAGACAAAGGCTCCCCGCCTGGAAGGGGAGATGGCTCAACAAAGCAGGTCGCCTGACGCTCGTATGGGCGGTTCTTTCTTCCATGCCAACTTATCACCTCACTGTGTTTCCTCTAGCGGCTTGGGCAAGAAAGAAAATAGACAAAATCAGAAGATCTTTCTTTTGGAAAGGAGATGACAGCGCAAATGGCGGCCACTGCCTGGTAAATTGGCCAACGGTTACCCGACCAAAAGATTTGGGTGGCTTGGGGGTGCCTGATCTAGAGAAATTCGGGAGGGCTCTCCGACTTCGTTGGTTGTGGCAAGAATGGGTCGACGAGTCAAAACCATGGGCGGGCTCCCAACTCCCATGCAATGAAACAGATCGGCTACTCTTCAACTTGTCGACCATGGTCACAATTGGAGATGGCGCAAAAGCCAGGTTCTGGCATAACAGCTGGCTCGACGGAGTAGCACCTAGAAATTTGGCGCCACACTTGTTCCTCCTAGTCGCTAGAAAAAACAAGACGGTAAAACAGGAGCTTCAAAACAATAATTGGATACGATCACTAAGGGGAAAGATCACCACTGCTACCCATATAGAAGAGTTCGTCTCTCTATGGATCAGAATTCAAAATGTACAGCTGCTCCCAGGCGTACGTGACTCGATCACTTGGAAATGGACGTCGGACGGCTGCTATTCCACTCGATCAGCTTACCGTATTCAGTTCAGCGGCACCTATGGGAGGTTCGGGCACAACCAAATCTGGAAGGCACACAGTGAAAATAAATGCAAAGTCTTTGCGTGGATTCTCATTCAGGACAAAATCCTAACAGCAGACAACTTACAAAGAAGAGGATGGCCACATCAGGAACGTTGCGTTCTCTGTGACGGACCCTTGGAGACTGGACTGCACCTATCACTTCTATGCCCATACGCCAAAGCGGTGTGGAACCAAATCTTGGACTGGGAGCACTTCGATATACATCTCCCACAGCCACAGCATGACCCCTTGCACATTCACGATTGGTGGGAGGAGGCCGCAAAGAAGGTACCCAAGGAAGAGCGAAGGCGTTTTAACGGAATGGCGATCTACACTTTCTGGAACATATGGAAAGAACGGAATAGACGGATTTTCAATAATGTGTCGGAAACGGCATTACAAACTGCATCAAGAGTGAGAGAAAACATTATGTTAAGAAAGAGGGTCATAGATAGACTGGCTTACCTCAGTGAGTTTTGTTGTGTTCTGTCATTTTTCCGGCCAAGTCCTGGAATGACAATTTGTACATAAACACCTCTATTTTCTACCTTAATTGAAGGGCAGAGCTCCTGCCATTACTTTCAAAAAAAAAAAATCCTGCTACTGAAGATCTGGGCACTCAAGTATCAAATGAAAATTAAAGAGTAACCTGAACTGGATATCCCTTCTTTTGCGATTGGTATTGACGTTATAACAAAATGCTGACTGTTACGGATAGTAGTCTCCTTTGAACTCCAATTGCAGCAACCAGCAACTCATCATGCTACTGAAGACCCTGGGCACAGTATCAAATGAAGAGTAACCTGGGTATCCATGTGACGCTTTCAAAGCATCTCTGTCGCATGTGTGAACTGAGATCCAACATGCAAGACACTCTTTGCTCTGACAAAAGATGGGTGTAAGATTCCCATATAGCACACGCCAGCTGTGACCCAAACGACAAGTACAAGACAAGATGCTGTAGCTGTAGCCTTGAAGGCTGAGCTTCTACATCATTGACAAAAATCACCCTTTCTTCACATGCAAAACATACACGGCCTTTAGTACAGAACCCCGAAAAGGGGAAAGGAAGAAAGAATACACACTTAGCACGAAACAAATAAATTGCACACTTAGGCATTGCATGCTTCCTAACCAAACGACTTACGACTTAAATTTGGAAGTACAGCAGAACCATGAATGTTAGATATTATATCTACACAAGCAATCTCATCTAAATTTGTCACAACCTATTGTTACCCATCAGCAATGTTAACAGCTACCACACAATGGTCCAATCTTGAGGCTATCCATCCTCACCCGGAAGTCTCCCCCCAACCAACCTGAAACAGTCACAGTTGAAACCCAGGATCAGCAGAGTTTCAGGTGACACTCTGTGAGATCTTGGAAACCACTGCAACGAAACTCTTGGAAATCTCACACTTAGTGCAAAAACAATGGCGAATCAGGTTCCGAGCCACTAATGGATGCGAAGGATGACATGCTATCCTCCTTGGAACCAACTAAGAAGTTTAGCGGTGCGGTCAGACGCCTGTTCTCCTTGAAGTAGTTGTTGTACCGGCCAGAATATGAGCGTGGGGTTAGAAGCTCCGGGGTGGCACTGCCAGCTGAAACTCGTCGTGGCACAGGAGTCATGAATCCAGCGCCATTTCCATTTGGATGGTGGTTGCTTGTCCTCCTATTGAAGCTGCTTGTCTTTTTAGGACTAGGTTTGGATCCGAAAATCAACTCCTTCTCCTTAAGCAATAAACTCTGCAGCTTCTTCTGGTCCTGTAATGAAGATTTAATCAGTAACTATAGGTTCAAGGGATCTTTTCTTGAGGTTGCAGTACCAAAAAGAGTACAGGTATTAATTTATACCCGGTAGCGTCTCTTGTCTTCCTCCCTTTGTGCCCTTCTGAGTTTTTGCTCTTCCAAAATGGCAACCAAACGGACCTTCACATGCAAATTCAATATTCCTCATTATATCAACAGAACTACTCAGCCTGATTTATGATAAATATGGTCAATTAGCTCTGCGACTTACTCCATCATATAAAAATGGCACATTTCTTTCATCCTCCCATGCAAAAGTTTTGGCTATCAAGTTGTCAATCATACCTGCAGAAAAAAAAGAGTTTATATTGCAAAAGGCAAGCAGGTTGAGTTAGGAGTACATCAGCTGATTTACATCAATAACATTATATGTCAATTTGCTAGATTTGGATCCCATTGGCACTGACTAGTAGCACCAGCATGCTCAACTGAAGTTGATATTGTTAGCATCTGGGGAAATGAAGACTCACTTGGAATCTTTTGGACAGTTATCCTTGCCTTTTCTGCACGCTTGAGATTCAAGTGGGCACCCCTGCCAGCACTATACCTATTATCATCCTGCAGAAGGATCCATGCAAACATTTAAGATGTCATTAACAATATAAATTATAGCCGAGATGCACATTATATGCTGTTAGGCAATATGAATGCTCAATACTAACATGCCAATGAAGGAAAAGGCTGAAACCATATTCAATCAATGCACCGTGAAATATCTTTTAGTGAAGAAAAGAATCTTACTTGGTTATATTCCTCAAGCCAAGTCTCTTCATCACAAGCTGATAGCCATTTATCCACTCTCTCCATGATATCTTTCCTCGTTAAGGAGTCTTCATTTGCTTTTGCTATTTGTACTTCAATGCTGGAAAGGACTTCGCAAGGATCCACTAAACCTGAATATGGAGTATTCTTAGATTACTCAAAAAATGACCCATCAGCAATTTTCAATTTTATGTCATCTCAACACACATACCGGAATCAATCAGCGCAATGATCTTCTCTGGTGCTGTGCTCATATCAGGTTTCATGTGTGCATTTCTGCAGATGTCTTCTAGTTCTAACCTTTTCTTGAGAACAAGCTCCTTCATTCTACTAGCCTTTTGTATGGTTAACCTTTCGACTTCCTCTTCAGTCTGAAGAATTCAATACAGATAATGCTACTGAGAATTAAATCATCTTGTCAATAGTACAATTAAAGAAACAAACAGTTGCCATACCTCCTGAATTGTCTTCAATGACAGAATGCCTGGAGAATTGATCTCTTCCTCAGTAGATCCAAGAACAGCAGCTACTTCAGAGAAGTGTATCCTCTCTTGTTCAGTTGACTCCATCAGATTCCATAACTTGTGAAGTTTTTCTACAGTCTCTTGCAACTGAACACATTGACCAAATCATTAGAGAAGCTAACAAAACAAAAATGAGCTACCAACACCTGTTCTACAACAAGGAATTACCTTTAAAACTCTTGTCTTCTTTTCTGCTTTGAGCTTCAGGATAGTCTGAGCAAGACCTTCAAGAGTGCTATCACTAATATTTGTTGAATTTTCAGAGTTGGCTCCATGCAAACTTGGGTGGACCTCTTTTACGGTCTTTGCAAAATCCATCCCAAGCACTGCACATAGGCAGTGCACTTCATCCACATATATAAAAACCTTTTGAAGACGATCAGACTGAAGAAAAAGGAAAGGAGAGAATTATTTTTCTTCGATGAGTATAGCACAGCCAAGAAATATATTGGCTACAGATGAACAATTTTGATGGTTCAACCTATATCTATCTGAAATATGGAATCAAAGCAAGTTCCACAAATAAACATTTTAAGCTAAGATCATCATTACCTTCTCCTTCTGTAGATTATGCAGTTGCATTTGAAGATCAGAAATTCTTCTGGTCGACAAGTCATGATCATCATTAAGTTGTTTGATGGAACCATCACGGTCCTGATAACTCTGATCAGAAATTTGTGCTTTTATCTTCTCGATTTGAGATTGCACATTTGAGATTTGTTTGATTCTGTCTTGTTTCTTTACTCTAAGATCTTCCAAGAGAGGTGTCACTGCAGCAAGTTGATCTTTCAACGACGTGTGCTTTTCATCCACCTACAAATGAATATATCTCATGACAAAAATGAAAATGGAACATGCTGATTTACTTCAGACTATACAATGATCTCAGCTGCCTGATTTTTGACTCGGGCACTTAACATATATGACATTGGTAACTAGGATACGTAAAAACGTAATAATATTTTAGCTTCTTTGGTATATTTTTTTAATGATATTGTTATGCTAACATTCCATGAGAAAATTACTTCTTTTAGCAATATCTAATGCATGTAGCGGTTGTGAGTCAGAAGATCCCACAGCATTGTTTCATAGTACACCTTTTGGGCCTGAAAGAAATAATCTACATGCACCATCCAGGTAGGTTTAAATTATACGAAAACATCATATTCAGTAATTCTTCAACTGATGGCACGGTTTACAATTGTAATCAACAAAAAATTGGTTCCACGAGTCAATTTTTGTACTATTATCTAATGTACCCATCTGACATGACTATGCAACAACTGAATGACTCAGCTGCGGATGTCACTACTCACTATGCTGTCTTTTCATCATTAACTAAAAAAGACAGCCAACCAGCAGAGTATCATATATTCTACACAAGGTGCTGCATGACATCAACAAATGATTTCATTACTTGGTGTAAACAGTGCACCTTCCAATATACCTAGCTTGATAGGCAAAATAAAACTAAGAATTACACAATACACGATAACATAATTCAGGTCGAAAGGCTAAAGTATAAATTATGACAAAAATATACCGTAAATCGTGGGCTATTTTCCCCGATAGAAGCAACTAGAGCTTTAAGCTCTGCATCTTTGGCCATCAATGACTGACGGAGGTTGGCTCTCTCAGCATTGGCACTATCAACCTTACGACGGTACACACGCATGCACTCTGCTTCCAGTTCAAGGAACATGCAATCTTTATCTTGTTCACGCTCCCCAATCTCTGTCCATATTTGCTGAAACAAAGTTCACTTGTCAGATGATCAGACATGACAGAAATGTACAAAATTAAGTTATAAACTTTACTAACTAGAAAATCTTTGTAAGCACCTAAACACTATTTTTAATCACTACATGCAACTAAAAGAAAGATGAACAAGTCTGAACTCATATAGAATGTATTCAACTGATCAATACAGTTTTCTTTTAAACTAGGGTGATGTTCATGGGAAAGTCGTGGCTTATTCTTATTCTTAGAAACAATATTGCCAAGTAACTCATGAAATGGGACACAGCAAGAAACCAAATGATGTGCCTTCTTGGGTGTAAATATTCAGTTCCCAGAACTTCCAAAAAAGTGGAACATTACATTATTTCCCCCTCATTATGAGGCATCAGAGAGCTACATTATCAGAACTACTAGCTGATTCGTTACAAATCCAATTTTGAGCATATCTAGTGCTACTATGCTAGTAATCTATACTATAAAGGAGAGAAGAAATTGAAAATAATTTTCACCCAGAATTTTCTTACCCACCTGATATCTTAACCGTTGATGGCTTGATCCCTTTTAATCTAAGGGTTCCTGTTAATTCGAGGGTGGGCCCGTGGTAAAATATTACGTTTAAGATCTTACACCTTAGGCTACGATTGTGGCCTCGATGTGTTTTTTTTCACCGACGACGGCGCTTACCCGCCCGCTGTACCCCCGCCTTCCGACCCCGCGCTATCGGTTTTTTTCCCACCGCGGAACCGCCCGCTCACGTAGGCGCAACGGTCCCACTTTCTCGTACCCGCTCAGCGGTTGGCTTCTGCGGCAGGAGTGCGGAAGCGCCGTACCTCCTCGCCCTCGCCCTCGAAAATCGATCCGCGTGCGAGAGACGGGGAGGGCCGAGGACGCGGTTCTCTCCCTCCTCCGGAGTTCGCGTACCACGCCATCGATGAGCACCGAAGCCGGTCCCCGCCGTCGCCAGTGGCGCAGATTGCTCCTGGCTTCGGATAGGTGAGATCCCTAGACTCCTATGTTGAATTGCAGATCGCTCAGTCGTTTCATGTTGGGTGGATCCATAGATCTCCGGGCTCGGCACCCTGTTTGCGCACTGCGTCCCCATCAGGGCCGCCTTGCCACAGCGGCATCGGCTTCCCGCCCGCCATCGAGGCCTTCCGTGCCAAATTCAGCCAGGCCGACTGCTTCCTCTTCGATCGCAGTACGTTCTTCTCGGGTTCTCCCCCTCCCTCTTGGCTTGCTCTTCGTTCGTTCCAGATCTCCTACCTGCACGCACCAATCGGAAGGGGATTGCATGCCACAATCTGCTCATACCGCTATGGTTGGTTGACTGACCACATTATACAATCCAAAGATCGTGTTTCGGCATAGGGTAGTGGAATCCAAGAAAAGCTATCTAATTCCCAAACAAGCATAAAGATCGTCTTTTATGCCTTATAAATTTAGTGGAACAAAAAATATTGAAAAAAATTAGATCTTGTCTGGGCATGTTCATGCAGGAAGGCAATTTCCACTCTTCCAGATTAAATTAGTGGACACATACTATGATATATAAAGTGAATAGAATCACACTAATTCTAAAGGCAATGATGGATGTTCTGAATTCTGATTAGACTGATTCATAAAGGAGGTGGCCAAATGAAACACTATTTATGCCACCAAAAGGATCCTGGCAAATGGCAAGTTGGCTGTGCTGTACAGCCTCATCGACCACCCAGTCTTGGTGATATCCTACCATCTAGCCTAGACGCTCAGTACCCTCGCTTCCTCTTTTGCTATAATGATACCTGTGTTTTTTTACTGGATGAGGTTTCGTGGAATGGGGTGACGCATGCGCTGTTAGTGGTTGACCTGCAGAGGATGCCGGGGCTCAGCAGCAAGTGACTCATGCTATAGATTGACGTCTCGCAGCAAGTGAGTTGATTTGATTCTTGATGATGATGATTGCCACGATCAAGTGCTGACCGTTCGATGCTTGTCTACTGCAGGTTTTGTTGTCTACTTCGACATGATTTGTGCCAGGTAACTAACAATCTGCTCATTTGCATCCAAAATTCTAGACATTATTTATCAATATGTTCATAATGCAACAGGTTATTTGTCTATTATTGTTGTTGAACTTTGTTAAATGCTATGTGTGGGGTTTCAAAGAATAATAAAAATCTACACACCAACTTCATGATTCCATCTGATCAAAACTCGGTATGTTTCTATGACTAGGAAACCAGAGTCTTAGTATGTCTTAGCAAGGTTGGAAAACATTAATTTACAAGACAAAAAATCTACCCGAGCTGCCATTCCTGCTAGCCTTCAGTTTTTGCCTAAAAAAAAAAACTAAAACTCGCCTAGCAGTGATATACAATGTCTGCTACATGGTAGCTGTGCTAATTTAACCAAATCTACCTTGTCATTCCGTGCTTTGATTAGTTTATTCTTCAGGAGAGGAAAAATTGATTACAGATTTTTGTCAGTTCAGCTGAAACTCCAATGCGAAGTGAACCATAGAGGGCTTCCTTCTCTAATGTTGACTGTGTCTCATTCTTGGGATTTGCTATGTCTAGGATCAGATGGGCCATGTATTGAGGGATTTAGATGGGTTAATCTTTAGTTGAGTTTATTTTATTCGGTTCACTGTCAAGAACAAATGATATTGACAGGAAGAGCAGAAAAGCAAGGTCGACGGGTGATGCATGCCTTCAGGCATCGCCTGCACAAGGAGATGCTCCTTGGGCAACAAAATTGCTGTGACGGCATGGGGATAAGCTGGTAAAGTTTTTTATTTAATTATTATGATCTAACGTAGTCAATGTAGTAGACTTTCAGATTAAAAACCGTAAAACAAATTACTTTATCTTTCCACTTTGCAGCTATATTATACTCTGCACTTGCCATTTACTAACTCGCTTGTTATGTTTTATAGGAAAACACTATGATTGCAACGAATATAGGCTGTATTCTTCGTTGATATGAAAAGGCACCAGAATCCAAGAAGATGGATTAGTTTCATCTACAGGGCAGTTTTGAAATATGCTTTCCAGGTCTTCAGGTTTGGCCTTGACACGATATGTATGCTTTATTCTGTACGTACTAATTTCCTGCTCCAAAAAAAATATGCAGGACAACGATCTTCCCCGCGAAGCTGTTTCGTCTACATCTCTTGGAATATAGATCAGAGGAGCCTATGTTAACAAAGATTTAGCCTGCTTACAAAGTAATGTTTATATTTGGATGCATTGTTAGAAAAGCATGCTCACTTGTGACTGAAATGATATATTCCTGTAGTATAAATGATATATGTATGTTCCTTTTCATTAGTTGTTACCCAATAAGCTAAGTACCAACATTGCTTTTAGTCAGCACACATTTTAGCTACAGAAATTAAAATTTAAATATTAACGATTTTATAAGAATAGAGGGGGGAGGTGGTGTTTTCCGCTGATCACCGCAGCTAATATTGAACAGTGACCAAGAACTAATGTCAGTTTCAAAAAAAATATAGGATGTCCAAATTCTGACAAGGCATGTGGTAACTTATTGTACTATATATGAAAATAAAAATCAAATAAGTTTTTGTGACCTCTTAAAAACCCCTCGCTGAAATTGCCCTCAATACTGTTTATTAGCTGAAAGTTATTTTTTTTAAAATTTTTCAAAAATTATTTAATAAAATATGTACTTATTCTCATGTGTATGAATTTTTCTAGACACGTGCGCGTGCATGTTCACTAGTGAAAATAAACATCAGCATAATATTGTATATTCTTCTTTCTCGTGCTATGTCAGCCAGTGCATACTACCTAACGCTCCTAATTATACCATTATAGGGTTACAGCATTGATGCTATTTCAAGCCTTCTTGTCCTCCAAATTCATTCGTCCTACGAACAATTATAATCAGCAGGAAGAAGTAAACACATGTATCCCTTTGCTTCTTTTAAAAAATAGAAATCAAGACGACAGTCAATGGAAGGTTGCGCCATTAAAGCTTCAGATGATGAAAGCTGCAAGCAGCAGAATCAACAGATTTCCAACTGTTCCTTCAAAAATCGTAGCATCTCTTCAAAGGCACGTGTCTTGAAAAAATCATGAACATGTCAGAATCTCGAAATGACGAAAAAAATCTGCAACTTTGTTCGTTTGAAAGAAAAAAAAGAAGCCGCAAATTCCTCTGAAACAAGGAAGCGCTTCAATTCCCGAATCCAGACGACTGCCAAATGATTCGAAGGAACAAGAAAATCAAGGACGCGGCGAACAAACAACCAAAGCACATTCCCTTCTCGGGGAGAAACCCACCTCAAGCTCGCGCAGCAGCGCGCCGCATGGCGTGTCGAAGCTGACGCTGGCCCGCAGAGCCTTGTCCATGCCATACCCGGCCACGACCATCTCGCCCATCTCCTCTCCTGCTTCTCTCTCCCCCGCCCAAGGAGAGAGAAGAAGCAACTGGAAACAAAGCAAGCACCTTTCTAGTGCCCCTCGCTCTCTTCCCTCTTTCTTCCTCCTCTCTCCCCTCCTTGTCCTTGCTTCTTGCTCTTGTACCAATGGCAAGGACTCCCAATTCCAACACCGCTTGACAACCAGTCAACCACCCTGGTTCCGGAGAGAGAAGGGAAGAGAGAGGCAGAGAGACCGGCAGCGGTGGTTGCCTGGTTATATATGGATCTCACTCGAGTGAGTACTGAGTAAAATTGGGCAACGGAAGGGGGGAGAAAACGGGGAGGTGAAAAGGGCGAGAGGTAGGAGACGAGGAGAGGGACTTGTCTGTGAATAGCGAACAATTATTGGGTTGCTTTTGGCTGCAATGAGACTATGAGAGGTACGGACGGAGTGGCCAACAAAAGCAAAACTGCTTGTTCTCTTGATGCGGTTTTGGAACTGGTTGCCACAAGATTTGCCTTTTTCTGCTTGGGTTTTCAGAAGTGTTTTGTCATCAGGATGTGGTGACAAGATCTGAAGTTTTGTGAGTATATATAAGCGGGGGGCACTGTACTATGTTTTTTTTGTGCTTTTACCGCTCACCGCTACTGTCCAACATATACGGTGCACTCACGTAGTTAAGATTCTGTTTGGCAGATCGGTAGCTCTAAAATAATTATAGATTTTCTAGGGGTGGTCTCATATAAGCTTTAAAACTATATATATATATATATATATATATATATATATATATATATATATATATATATATATATATATATATATATATATATATATATAGAACTGCAGATATGTTAAAGATTTTGTTTGGCAAAGCTTTAGCTCTAGGAAATCTATGGATATATTAGAGCTGGTCACTCGTAGCTCTAGAAAATTAGAGATCAAATAACTCATTTTATTTATATTCTAGATTAAATAAAAATATTTAAATCACTTTAATTTAATCTATAAACTTGTTCACAAAAAAAATCTATAAACTATAGATCCAATATATATCTTGGAGCTAGAGTTGTGCCAAACAGGTTATAAGTGTAACTACATGACTTATTATTTATATTTTAGATTAAATAAAAATAGTTAAATCACTTTAATTAATCTAAAAACTAGATAACCAGCATAGATCTAGAAGCTAGAGATGTGCCAAACGGATCATAAGGTTTCACAGATTTTGAAGTAATTCGAGCTAGAGATAAGACCCATCCTTCCTTCGATTAGTCATCCAAAATTAAAATCCATTTGGAACGAAGGAATTTCTTCAGCTTCTTGCTAGCGTTGATTGCTTCTTGTAAAATATCCGTGCTTCAAATGGACAAATACATTCCAAAATTTATGTACAAATGAATTATAGTTTTGGAAGAATATCGATAGGTAGATAAGAAATGCTAACATTATTGTTCAGTTTTAAATGAGACTATGACTTGTGTATGGATTTGGCGAGACAGAAATGCGCGCATAATTGCAAAGGGTGACCTGGGAGAGGTCCGAGAAGCGACTGTCTACACGTTACAATATACCATCAATTCCAAGGAGGTAAGGCATCTACCTCTCGATGAGATAAGTGAAATTTTCGTGGGGCTTCAACTTACACCAAACAGTGTCCAACCAAACACAGCTAGACAGCTAGTAGTTTAGATGGACCACTATGTTGCATCTTACACTTGAAGCTACACTAGGATCCAGTGGTCCAGCATTGCATCTCGTGTGTGCAATCTGAACCGTCCAAGTTTATCGACCTAATCATCTCGCTTGATCGTAAACCAGATCTGCAATGTGAATAACAACAATCACATTGTGTGCTAAATGATGGGTGCTTTGTTTATTTACCAGGTTCACAGTTTCTGTCGACCGTTAGGCAGTAATCACATACAAGCATCACATATATATTCAGATAAAGAGTTGGCCCTGTTCGGCTGATGGTTTCTGTGGCTGTTGCTGATGCTGATTTGTTGTAAGAGAAAAACATTGTTGAATGGCTGACAGATTCTGGCTGATAAGCCCAAGTGAACAGGGCCTTGACTAGAAAACTTCTTGTGTTCTTGAGAGTTTACTACTCCATGTGAGGCTGTAACTGCGGGGAATGATTATGAACCTATGAGATCCACATGCACAGTATGAAGATTAAGCAACCATGTCCAGAGGCCCATGTGATGCTGAGGTCAACCTCAATAGATTAGGAAAAGCCACTGAGATCGAAAAGTTTAAAGGTGGCTTAAATAGTGCAGTCCTGGATCCAGATTCCTGAGCATTTGTCCTTCCATTCCTTCCTCTTTTCAGGCTTCTCACAGTGAAGTGCACATAAGTTGCCAAGTCTTACTTTGAATGTTCCCCAATTTACGCAGTTTCTGCACTGCACACATGATGATCTATTGCTCTCCAACATTCGTACAATAAGTCGAAGCATCTTCAGTTTTTTTTCTCTCTCGTAAATTTCTCATTTTTGTTTTCTACATGGGGGTGTTGGGGGTTCTGTCTTTCTGCCAAAACGACCATCCCATGAGTTGGTGCCATGCCAAGATTGCTATTAATTCCGTCACAGTGACATCTCCGGGGCAGTGCTACGCCATTGCCTCCTTGTTTGGTCAAACAAACACAACTGGATCGTCATAGAAGTTTAGACACCTGATGTATGCAAGTACTGAACACTGAAGTAGGAGCACATGTTTATTTTTATTTTTTTTAAAGGAGAGCACATGTTTATTTCATTCATGCTATTCTTATGTTTCCTTTCTTTCTTTTGGAGCTAAGTGTCTTTTTTTTGAATAAAACTGTGGGGGAGATCCCCACAGCACTTCATTTTCTTTTATGATAAAACAAAAGTTCAAAATGTACTTACATCAAGATTAACTAAAAGCATCTAGCCAAAAACAAAACCCGGACCTCAGATCAGGCTTAAAGCGAAGAGATTGTAACAAACACTGGGATTTGAAATTGCTAAACCAGATGTTGACATGGGCACGGCCGTTACGAAAGATCTTATCATTTCTGATCTTCCAGATTTCCCAAGCTGCAATGGTGATGATCTCCATGAAGTAAGGCACGTTCTGTTGCTGCATGCAGTGTGCAATTCTTGCGTGTAGGCTGAGATTTATGTCCCATTGTATTCCAATTCTCCCCCAGCACCTTCTGGAGAATGAGCAATCAAAGAGGAGGTGATCAATATCCTCATCAATTCCTGCTGCACATAGAACACAATGCGCATTCGGCTCATTGAACAAGTTTCTTCTGCACAACATAACTTTGGTGTTCAGCCTGTCGACAAGCACCTGCCAGGCAAAGAATTTTACCCTAGGGGTAACCTTGGATTTCCACATCCATGAGTAGACAGGATGTGCAGGGATATTCTGGAATACCAGCTTGTAAAACTTCTTCGATGAATAATTATTGCTGCCCCATTGATATATCCAGATGTCAGAATGTTGTAAATCGAACTCTTGGTTTTGTAATTCTTGCCTAAGTTCTTGGAGCTCACCAAATGCTTCATGTGTTAAGGGTAACATGAAGAGGCTGTCCAGGTCGGGTGCTGAGATGATTTCATTAACACTGATGCCTGCATCATGGGCGTGAGAGTAGAGCCTCGAGTATCTGAAAGACAGAACTCCAACTGACCAGAGGTCTTCCCAGAAAGATACTGATGTGCCATCTCCTATTATGCAGCGTGCAATCCCTCTGAATAAGGTACTCAATCTTTGTATGTCTCTCCACCAGAAAGACCCCATTTCTCTGGTGGCATGGGGCACCTTTCCTTCATAGTAAGCATTCCACACTTGTTTGACCCAGGGAACATCTACTTTATTGTAGAATTTATGGAGGTGTTTGATGAGTAGGGCATCGTTCTGAACATATAAGTTGGTAACATTTAGCCCACCCTTGTTTTTTGGTTTTGTGACCATGGGCCAAGCAGCAAGGTTTCCACCCTTCTTTGATCTGTCCGAGCCTCTCCAAAGGCATTGTTTCCTGGCCCTGTCTATATTATCTATCACACCTTTAGGGAGCTTGAGAGTGCACATTGCATATGTGGCAGTGGAAGTGATGACTGACTGGACCAACTACAGTCTGCCAGATGAGGAGAGGAGGGATGAGCAAGAAGTCAATCTTCTCTCAATTCTATCCATCAAAGGAGCATAATCATCTACTCTTGGCTTTGTTGTTCCCATAGGCAAGCCTAGATAAGTGAAGGGTAATGATCCAATTTGGCACCCGAATGTACTAGCAAGTATTTCCATTCTTTCCAGACTGACATTTATTGGTAGCATCAGAGATTTAGAGTGGTTTACTTTCAGACCTGTGGACTCTGAGAAGCTATTTAGGAGGGCCTTCAAGAAGAAAATTTGTCTGGCGTCTGCTTGCATAATGAGAAGTGTATCGTCAGCGTACTGTACAATAGGATAGTCACCATCGTGGTGTGGAATTGGGGGTTGTAGCAATCCTTGAGAAGCTGCTTTGTTCACTACCACTTGCAAGAGTTCAGCTGCTAGCACAAAAATCAATGGAGATAGTGGGTCTCCTTGACGAACTCCTCTTTTGCACTTAAATTTCCTTCCTGCTACTCCATTCAGGATAACTGATGATGTCCCTGATGAGAGAATTGCCTTGACCCAACTGATCCATCTGTCTGGGAAGCTCATGTGTTGCAAGACTTGTATAATTGCAGTGTGCTCTACTGTATCGAATGCCTTTTCAAAGTCGAGTTTAAGAATGATAGCTTCTCTTCTAGACTGTTTACACTGATGAATATATTCAAAACACCAGGCTAGGCAATCTTGTATGGATCTGCTTTTGATAAAGCCGTACTGATTTTTATGGACAAGTTGCAGAATCTTACCCTGAAGTCTGTCAGCTAATAATTTGGTGAGCACTTTGATACTGCAGTTGAGGAGTGAAATCGGTCTATAGTCGTTGACTCCTTCAGGATTTATCTTCTTGGGGACCAATGCGATAAATGAATCATTGATACATTCCAAATTTCCACAACCAGCAAAGAAGTCCACACATAACCTGTAGAAATCATCTTTAACTAGATGCCAACATTTCTTGAGAAAGTGTCCATTGAATCCATCTGGCCCGGGGTCTTGTCTGGTGGCATTTTCTGGATGATTCCATCAATTTCAGCTTGCTGGAAAGGTTCTGCCAGTGCACTAAGATCATCATGGTGAGCAATCAGATTGTGCAGATCAAAGAGCATTGTTGGGTTGGTGGTAATTCCCATTCTTCCCCAGAAGGCATGCCAAATCATATCTGCTTTCCCAGCATGATCAGTGATCACAACCCCTTCATTGTTGAGGAGTTGGGATATTGAGTTCCTCCTGTATGATATGGTTGCCATGGCATGAAAGAACTTTGTGCATTCATCCCCAAATCTGATTTTATTCTCAGTGTATCTTTGCCTCCAATAAATATTCTTGAAGTGTAACAACTTACCAATCTGAACCTTGATTATTTTCCTGAGATTACTCTCTGTATTGAACAGCCCTCGGCTTTCCTCTAGGGTGTCCAGGAACAATATGACCATGTTGCAATTACTGATCAACATATTTAGATTGGAGAGCTGCTTACTCCATCTCTTCAAGGCTTGCCTAAGCTTTTTAAATTTTGCTGACAGGAGGCTTGCAGAATTCACTGTGCCATGGTGATAGTATTGTATCCAAGTGTTCTGTACTAGACTCAAGAATTCACTATCCAAATGTCTTTTTTTTTTAATATTGCTGTTTTTTACTTGCAACTAGCCACGGCAGATTTAAAGTCAGCACTGCAAGTATGTTTGTGGTGAATGAGTCCACGAAATCCCCGTTCTTTTGACGTACTAATTGATCAGTTCTGCACTGAAGCTTTGTTATGATTTGTGTAATCTTCATGGTAGTTGCACTGGGGGACAAAGAATGAAAGGACAAACGTATGTGCTGATGTTAGCAAATCAAATTTCAGTAATTTTGTGCGCATGTTGCTAATTTATATTTGTATTTGTCCGTGAGGACTACTCCCTCCAGTAAATAATACTACTTGACTTTTTACAATTTTCGAGGAGGGTCTTTTGACCAGGATTTTTTCTACTATAGTATATTTCATGAAATGTAAAAAAAATTGATATTGTTAAAATAGTTCAAAGGCAAATCTGCACATTCTACACATATGAGTTTTTATGTTTTCAAACTTAGTATATTATAAAATTTATTGGCAGTTAAAGTTTTAAAACTTTGACTAGGTATTTTCCAGAACGTCGAGTGTTTATGACCGAATGTACTGCCAGTATATAAATATAAATACAATCTTACCTTCCCAGCTTCCCTGCCTTTTCTTCCATGCTGGGGCAAGGTTGCCACCACCTAAATTGGTTGCTGCAAAAGGAAGAAGAAACAAATGGCGTGTATGTTTCCTATATCGAAGTATGGCTTTATGCAGTGCTGCAGATGAAGTGTAGGGCAAGGCAATGTCGACCTCGAAAGGATATCCTGCACCAAATCCCCATCATTGGGAGGTTGATCTGGCTAAAAATTTGTGCTCAATAACTCGCCTTTGTATGCCCAATTTTTCTCCCTGTTCCATCCATGATAAGCTCAAGGAAAGCCGTCATTATTGGTGTAATTGGGACCCCTCCGATCCGAAGCAATCAGCTGCAATTCAGAGGCTACAATTCCAGCCCCAATCATTTGATTTGGTTGCTTAACAAATGATCTTTTCATTATCTTTTCAAGGGCCCTGAGTCTCGTCCTTAATTCAAACCTAATTTGCTTAAAGATCATTTTTCCTCTCGATTGGGCAAAACTTTCTTGCAGCTTTCAAATCCATTATCTTCATACTGTAGCTGTCAATTTGGTTACTGGTACATCACTAGCAGAAGCAGACCTAAGGTCACTGTCAGCTACTTGCCACGCTGCTACTAATACTCTGGTAGATTAGGTTTGTTGCGTATACACATGTATATGCATGCAATTTACACTTGGGGAAGAGAAAATAGAAAATACAGATTAATGAAGGAGAAAAGGAAAGAAATGTGACTGCCTAACTGCTTCAGATAAACCCTCTTTTCCAGCTGTTGGTGGTTCATGGAATTATCCACATGATAACGAGAAAGCTCTGAACCCAGAAAACAAATATGTCTGCGAATGTATCTACCTGCTCCCTTTTGCAATGATTAGTACATAATTCAGACAGTTCAGAGCTTGGGATCAATTCGTTGGATATTGTAGCTACATTTCTTCTGCAGCGGTCAATCATTAGACGATCATTCGTTCGTGGATAGGAGGTGAGCAATTAGTTTTCTTTTTCAGGAGGTTTAAAGAATGAAGCTGCAGCAAGCTAACACATGCAGAGGCAGTTCAGACCAACCAGTGGAGCTTTTCTTTTCTTTTATCGTACACAAGCATGGAATGGAATGGGAAGTTAGTTACAGGCTACACCTGTCAGCTGAGTTTCTTGCAGTGTAATACATGCAGGAAGTGAAGCATCTCAACACCTTACTTCCAGAATACTTCCAATCTTTCAGTTGTAAGCACTTTGCCTGAAACGATTAAAGTTGCATTTGCTTTAACAAAAGAAAGCTCATGATATACTCTAAATTTTCTTCTTTGTGTCATTTATTAGTTCTCGTACTCAGCTACTTTGCAATCAGAAATCAACGCTCGAATTCCAGGGACAATCTACGGTAGCATAACAAATTGGCTGTATCATATTCAGAGAATGTGAAGGATATAGTTATAGACATGAAAAGAAGATCCTGCATCCACCGGCTTGCCGGAATCAATGGAAAATCATTCAGGTGGGGTGCTCCCCCCTCCGGTGACGTCTTCAAAAAAAAAAAAGAAGAAGAAGATCCTGGCAAGTAGGACAATCATGTGTCCCTGCTCAGAGACAAACCGTACAAACACTACAGTAATCTAGCAGAATCCATCAAAATCATGGGCTTAAGTGCTTAACACTATGCTAGTGTAATGATATTTTTTGAAGATAAGAAAAAAGAACATACTAGCCAATGCATAATTCAGAGGTTATACAATTCATCAACATAAAGATGGATTATCCTGGGTTTTTACTTTACTTCACTGGTAGTAAGTGCCTTCCAAGCTAACAAGAACCGATTCCAGATATCATTAAGGTAGCCTACAAAAGACCAAATCCTAAGGTTAGGTTAGGGCGTTAATCCAGTAGGTCATGCTGGTTTATTCCTCCTGTAAACACAAAGCATACGCTAGAGATTAGAGAATCTAAGCAATAAAAATGGGCCAGGAAAAGATTACACATGACAAAAGCGTTCTATTTGACTGAAAACCTAAGGTTAGGCCACTAGGTGGTGACGGTGTTCATTTGACTAAAACCGAACTCGTTTAGCATGAAAATTGCATGTCTGAAGCCGCTCAGCTCAAGCGTTTTTGCCCTGTAAAAGGAATAAAAGATTTTTTTTTGAAAAAAAGAAAAGCGCAAAGCCAAGAGAGGGACTCCGGAGCTGCAAAGGCGTACACGTGTGGCCCTTGCTGCCGGTCTCCCGGCTCCAGCTTCAGGTGCAGCGTCCCCATCTCGCAACGAGAAATCGTCGCTTCGGAAGCTGCTTTGTGCTTGCTCTTTCTCCTCCTGCGAACCAAGTGCTCTGGTTGGTGGCTCTGGTTTAAGGATGGTGAACCGGACGCCATCGCGGGAGCTCCTGCGCAGCGATCGGACAGCTCGAGGCGACGCTGAGGAGTGATGGGAAAACTCTGAAGAGAACCCATACCCATACCCATGGCCATGGGTCCTGGTTGGTTGCACAGTTTGATGCAGTATTTCTAAAGCTAACAGCAAGAGGATCAGGGGAGATAGAGAAAGACATAGAGCTATGAAGCAGTTGATCGATCCCATTTTTAAAGCTTTTTCTAGGGTTCAGATTGTACTAGGAATTCTCGAGCAAAAGCTCCACGCATGGTATCAGCTAACCAATTGCAAGTTGCATGCTTGGACAGGGACTTGACACCAGATGTTCATGGATGGCCTTCGTGACCTATAGGTTAGTTAGGGACTTGAGGCTTGGATTGCACTGGTCAATAAACTCGAAGACATGTTAGCTTCTGGAATTCATTTGTTTGAGAATATCTGGCTCTTGATTCAGTGCTCTGTTGTGCACTGTGGGGGGAATACTATGAACCTCACTCATCAACCACTCCTTGGACCCCATGCATGGCCTTGACTCTTGGTGCACCACTCTTTCCTTTCGACTAAGAAAACAAACAGAAGTCTTGAACATCGCAGAAAATCTCAACGAGAGTTGATAGACCATCTGTATCTTGACATGCTATCTACTTTAGAAAATTGAATACGGTACATCAGCATATTCCATTACTTCGACGAATCATCATTATACCATACCACTTCACACGTGTTGAGTGGTCTTGCACATTAAATTAAAAGAAGGGGAAAAACCCAAGAATTTGAAGAGAAAGTTCACAGAGTGCACCTAGGCATATGGCAAGGCAACATCCTTCCATTGGAGAACTCAAGGAGCTTAATTGCCATTACATAATTTACATTGATGTATCATAATTATGCCTAACTTGAAATGCAACGTGAAGGCGTTACTATTGCAAATGTTTATGATTACTTTAGCAGGCATCTTCTTCAACATACATCCAATACAGAATTCCATTGCAAGGCACTTATGCACACTCCCTTAATCATCATATGGTTTTTCACAGGAGTATTCTGGGCATCTCAATCTCAAAACCGCCTGTCAAAAACTAGCTACAGTGTCTTCTAAAAGCATGTATCCGCTAAACTCAGTTAGTCAGTTAGATGGTTAATACTTCAGAACTCAAAAGCAAAATTGGGGCACAATCTCGTGCTCTACATATCACATACTCACGACAAACATCTGGCATCAAAACCTCCCTTGTCCTTCTCTTTGATCTCATCCGGTTTGAGCACATGCAAGAGAATTGTCAGAACAATCTTTATGATTTCCTCTTCATCATACGATGTAGCAAACCTGACTGCAAAATGTAATTGTTTTAATGTGTCACCTCATGAGTTAACTCGACACTCCTTGTTGTGGTAGATACCAAGATAATCTAAACCTAAGCTACAATAAGGGCTGTTTGTGTTATTTCAAATGGATAGAAAGTATTCAATTATATGTAAATAAGCTGGAGTATTCTAATTGCTTACCCCAAGGAAGGATTGGAAACTCCCATGTTTGCATAGGAACTGATATAGCATATGCAGCAACCTGAAAATGATTGAAACTACTTGTGTCAGGCATTGCTTTGGTGCAAAGCATTTTCCAAAATATGTGCAGTTAGAATGCAGCATACATACAAGAGTGGAAGCAGCAAGTGAGCAGGGAGAATTGAAAAGTAATGAGGTATCTTCTGTTTCATACAGAATGTCCAAAATTTCCATGCACACTTCCAGATCCAAAAGTTCACCTAATTTTGATATTTCCCTGGCAGTGAAGAAGAAAATAAAGAGTGAATTAATTGAAAAATATAAAGCTATGTTTATTTATATCAAGATGTCAATAACTAGAAACTAGTAGCAATTAACACAGCTGTCCAACTATGGTAAAATACTAGCAATAGTAATAGCAATACTAATAATGATTCATTTGCTTAGTACTTACAGATAATAATTCCAGTGGTCATTAGTTTGTACTTGGATTGGTGAAACTGTACAAACATGGGAATCAAACAAGTCGTTCAATAGGGGGGTTTAGGAGATTTTCTTTTTATCAAACACGCGGGAGAGCTGTACATCTTTCTATTAAGAAGGATATCTAGGGGAAATTTCTGATTATCAAATATCAAATTTCTTTTCTTATTTTTTCGCATTGCCAGATTCACTTGTGAAAACAAGAGAAGATATATTGTAGATAGGAGACATGTTATGAGATTATTTTCGCTAATGTGCCCCCATTTTAGCATTTCTCAGAAAGATGTTTGGTGCTAAAAGCAGCTATAAAGAGCTACACAGTCTGCTTCCTAAGAGTGAGAAAACAGAATGTGACACAGTTAACATTTTAGTTGTGATTAGTTACTAATTGCTACTCCCTCCGCCCCAAAATAATTGCACATCTCGCACTTCGAGGAGTCAACAAATCTCTAGTTTGACTGTATTTATAGGAAATAGTATTAGCATTTGGACCTCTAAATAGGTTTACTATGAAAATATATGGTGTGATTAATCTAATGCTATTTATTTGATATCATAAGTATTAGTACTTATATATATTTAGTTAAACATAAATTAGTTGACTCCTCGATGTGCGAGATGTGCACTTATTTTAAGACGGACGGAGTACACATGTTTGTGATAAAATAAAAACGAGGACTAGACGAGAGAGATTTCATTACTATAATAATGGTAATTCACAACAACAAAAAAAAGAATATTTTGTATAAGCTCCCATTATTCAGACTTTCAGGTTCCGTAGTTTGCCTTGAACAGGGTTAACTACTGTTTACGGATCAGAAAAAGGTTGTAAGCAATCCAAATAACCTGAAATGGATGAGAAGCTCCTCCAGGTATATGAAAGCAATGCTTGAAGATCCAATGTTGTGATCCACTACCTAAAATCCAACAAAAAACAAAAAGAATATAACATAGTTGACCCTATCAACTTAACCTATTGTCCAGTAATAATCTTAGCCAGGAGTTACCTCCAAGAACACCAATTCCTGCAGGATTACAGATTAGAGAAAACACCTTCAGTGATTCAGTCACGACAAGTAAGCATTCAGAAAAGGAATAAACAGTTTATCATGAACTCACAGCAGTGGCGAAATCGCGGCACATGAAATGCTGGTCGGCAATGATGCGACCACCCAGGGCTTTGAGACTCTTCACTGACATCGGCCTCCGATCGTGGATCTGAAGGAAGAATTGCACAGAGAAGGCAAGGTGGTACTACCGCCCGTGTCATGAAAGCATACAGCGTTAGCTCAAAGGAAAGGCTTCCAGTATCTCTCACCTTGCTGGCAATCCACACCGCGACGAGCGCGAATAGCTCGAGGTTGCTGTCCCTCAGGGGCTCGAGGAGCCAGGACCTGACGACTCGGCCGCTTCGCGCGCCGCAGAACCCCATCTTCCTGCAGCAACCGGGGGCAAGGGATGAGAACCTTCGTTCCCCCAGACAAGCAGAAGGAGTGAATGATGGATCACCTCGGGAGCGCCGGGAGGAAGCGGCCGGCGAAGAAAGTAAGCGCGGCGTACTTGACGATGGGCCGGAGGTCGAGCCGCTGCGAGGAAATCGTGGGATGTTGCAGCTGAGGTCTATCAGGGTTTTGAAGTTGGGCTTGGGAACTAAAGGCACAGAATAGTGCTCACCTTGGAGGCGTGGAGAAGGAACTGGAGGAGGTGGCGGCGCTTGAATGAACTCGGCCACCTCGCCGCCACCGCCGCCGCATCGTCGTCGTCCTCGATTTCCATTGTGACGCGCGAGACAGGAAGGCGAGCAGCAGCAGGGGCCCCCGGGCCAGCCAGCAAGTCGAGAGCGCAAGAGAAGCGGAGACGAAGGCCGAGCAGGCCGTCCGCGTACAGATCCAGAAGAGGGAGGCCCACTCGTCCATCAACCATCAGGCTGGAGGAGTTCTCTCCCCTGCACTATGGCCCAATGAATGCTTTCGGGAATGAGACGAGGTGAGAGTGTGAGACTGCTTTGATTTGTTGATTGACCTTGGCACGACGTAGAAAAGCTGCATGGATATTTTTGCAGTTTTTTTAACAAAGATCATGGCTTCCAAAAATTCAGATACGTAAGAAGACAAGTTGACAGACTATAATTTTTGCTTAATTTTTAGGCCCTCTTCCTTTAGCACTGGTATATATCCATCAATTTAAAATCATATATAGGCCTTTTTTTAGACCCTCAAGTCAGATATAGTCCTATTTGGTGCAGTCTCTCCGGCAGCTTTAGAAGATGTTTAGAGTTGTCTTTTTTGTCAAAACGGGTAAAAACAGAATGGCTTCTTAAGTGAAATTCTTTGAAACCTGCTCATATGGAGCTAAAATACTATCTTTTCCTAGCTCTCTCTCCCCTATCTACTATGAAAAGTTGTTTTATCAAATATTTTTCTAAAATAGTTTTTGCTGCACCAGTGAAGCTACTCGTGAATCCGAAGAAAGAAAACTACTCCACCAATGAGGTAGAGGTGCTCCAAACGGGGACGGGGTCATAATAATATTAGGTAGCTGCTTGGAATGGATAGACTTTGTTTGATCCAATTAACAGCTTGGAAACTTTTCTTTTGTTATTCTTTTGTCTAAAGACGATTTCTCTTTTTTCCCCTAATGTGGTAGTGCTAACTTTTTTTTTTTCAAATGGAGTTCAAAATCCATCTAACTTCATCGGAGCGAGGTTGAAGTCACAACATGTTTTTACCGCTACCTAAAAATCTGCAAATGCATTGTGCATTGTCGTGCGATTCCTCTCCAGAATGAAGAAACGAACCATGTCAACTCAAGGGTTGATCAACCGTCAAATTCCGCAGAGAAAGAACGCTCAAATTCGGCGTCCATGAGGACACCTGCGATGACATGCACCACGGTCTCGCCCCTAACAATATCGACGCACTCCGACCGCACGCCGTTCACGACGAGCGCCCCGCGGGCGTCCCTGGACGCGTAGAGCCTCAGCCCCGACACGGAGTCCAGGAGGCGCACCGCCGCGGCCCCGCGCGGCGGCGGCGGCACGTCCGCGGCGAGCAGGCGGCGAGGGACTGCGGAGACCGGAGAAGCTGAGCACGCGGGAGAGGATGGCGTAGGTGTTGGCGTCGGTGTCGCTGGCCGCCGCTTCCCCTCCAGCGGCGGCAGCGCTGGAGTTGGACGAAGGCCCCTGCAGCCTGAGGACGCGACTGAAAGAGTCCGCCGAGGGCACGAAGACGGTGAACGGGAGGTCCTTGGGCAGCATGGACACCATCTCGTCGCCGAGCTCCCCGAGGCTCGCCGCCGCGCTGCTGCAGCGAGGCGACGGCGGTGCCGAGGACGAGGATGATCTTGCGACGACGGCGTGGTGGTGGGATGGTGGCGAGGGAGTAGGTGAGGTGGCGAAGAGAAGCACGAGGAGCAAGAAGAGGAGAGCGAAGGCGAAGGCGATGGCAACGGCGAGGAGCCGTGGCCTGCTGAGCGGGGACGACCTCCGCTTCCTCGCCGCCGCCGCCGTCGTCACGTTCCTGTACCGTGGCCAGGAAGGATGCATGAGAAGACCTGGGTAGGATAAAACGTCAAACGAAGGAATTGACTGGACTGGAAGTGAAACTATTGCCACCGCTGCTGGTTTTGGTTTCATTTTGCTCGATTGACGGCGTGGTCAGTACGCCTATGGATGCTGCATCAGTACGTTTGAGTGCCCGCGCATCACGTTGTTGATTAAGCATTTCGTACGCCTCAATGCAATTCCCGGTCGAGGCCTCGAGGGCAGGGCAGATGGAGGCAGCCGTGCCGGTGAGCTATGGAGCCAGGAGCCATGCGGCGGGGCGTGGGGATGGGCACGGCAGGACCGGCCATGCCGGATCCGGCTGCATGGCCGCGCGCTGTTTCCCGAGGTGTGCCCCCCCCCCCCCCCCCCCCCCCTGGCGGCAGGCAGGGCATGAAACGTGCGTTTTGACGAGGGCCGTGCAGCGTGCGGGTCGCGCCTGCGACATGCCGCACGGGCTGGTGGGTGGGCCGGCACACCACACGCTGGGCACGCCCCGAGAACTGTGATCATGCCCCGAATTCAGTGGCAGGCGGTTTTCTGGTGTTGTCACTTGCTGACTTGTGAACTGTGATCATGCTACGTATGCTCCGGCAGTTTTGGGGAGCGTACTGATTTGCTGAAAGGTTACCCCTGACTCCCTGAGTCACCAATCATACACAAAGGCCTCACGTACTCCTACTGATTTGCTGAAAGGTTACCCCTGTTTTTTCAGAAGAAGTTGACAGATAGATTACTGTTGTTGCAGCCCTGTTCCAAGTGTCCTGATCGGCACATTCTGGAACTCATCCGGCTGCAAGATATTACTGACCAAGAACGACGACGCATATATTAGGCCAGTCTCAGTGGAGAGTTTCATTTTGTTGTTTCCAAGACTGCCATGTCATATAGAATGAAATGAAACTCGGATGAAACACTCACTCTCAATGAAAAGTTTCATTCCATAGTTTCATAGACATTTAATTTTATGACTCATAGAGAGTTGGTAACTGTGCCAAGAGAGTTTCATCCACATGAAACCCAATTCTTCTCTCTTCATTAAAACGTTGACATGTCATCAAAAATGCATATGTGGCAGGCTATTAAATGCAAATGAAACTCTAGTGAAACTCCCACTGAGACTGGCCTTAGTGCGGGGTCAATGGTTGAAGGCTTGAAGATCCATCTACCGAGTACCAGAACATACAGCCTCATAGAGAAAAAGCTATGCAGCAGTGTGATGGCCAGGCCAGCCAAAGTAACCTATCCTACACTGCTACACAGTGCATGATTGCTGGAGTAGGACCATGACATGTTGATGCCACTAAGGAAACGACCTGCAGCCGCCACATGTGCATACCATTTGTGCTGATGCCCACAGTTGCATGCCTCTCAATCAGGCCAATGCAAAGTCCACCAAAGTTGCCCTACCAAGCTGCGGCGACCAAAGATTTGAGCCCGAATTCAGAAAGTTTGCCACTTAGCGTGAGTGTTTTGTAGCTTGTGTTCGGATCTTGCAACGGTGGACCAGTTGTATGTATGGTATGGCTGCGATAAAGATATTTCTCCAGCAAGCAGGCAAGGAAGAACACAGATCACTCTAGAGTCTAGACGACTAGACCAATTCCTGTCTCACCAGAAGTGTTCTGCCCCTTGCTACCTCAGCATGGTAAGTGGTTGTGGAGGCGTTGACCTGACCTGACACAGCCCATTTGAAGATAAGCAGGGCCTACCAACAACTTGCCATTCTTGACACCAATAAGCAACTTGCATCACTCATCTGATAGAAGTGTTATCGTCGTCTCCTGCAAAATTATGCGCCGACTGACTTTGCCTTATGTCATGGATGAAAGATGGTAGGAGTATTTGTCTTCTGCAACGCTAGCTCTCTACCACGCGATAGGAGCTAAAACATGGATTAATGGAGCTTTCAGAAGGATAAAAAAGGAGGCAACTTGTTCATGAGCTGCTTTCTGTGAGCTGGTGCGCTGATGTCATTGTTAGAGGGGTTAGAGACACAATTTTCATCAGTGAGAAAGTCTTTTTGCACTGAATGAACTATTATTGAACGTAATTTGGAAACCTTATCTTGTTCTTATGTATGCCATCGATCGGCGCACTGTTCTTAGCGATCCAATGATTTCGCTGTTTCTCTCGAGTATGACGACTGGACCCATATGAATATGATTCAGCAGGTGTTAGGTGATCCATGGTGTAATATTATTTGGTCATTTCTTTTTGCCGCTCGCAGCTCGCTAAGACATTCGTGGAGTCATCAAGTGGAAACGCCCTAATAGTCCAACACAATTGAGTTAGCTGCTTCCTTAAATAAATATCTTGGCATATAATTACTCTTGGTACTGGAGAGAATCTTCAGGGATCACTTGTTTAGGACCAGCTTCATTTTTTCCTTCAAAAGGCGGCAAAGGTTTTTGCCAGATTTTTATTAGACAGGAAAAAGAGAAAAAAAAATGTTAGTACAGAATTACAAGGACGAGCCTATGCTCGCCACCACTTTGACCCGTAGGACGGCCATCCTACTATGTACACCGCTCGAAGTGAAAAGAAAAAAAGAAAACTGAATGAAAAGGGAACAAAAGGTAGTAAATCAGAAGAAAAGAGATCTACTACTGTTGTGACTGATTGGTTTGCACATAGGATCTTGTCGCCGACTGATATTGCTCCACTTCTTCCTTGTATAAGAGGGCCACTTCTCTTGGTTGCAGACTCTTGTTCTGAAAAGTTCTCTATTCCTTTCTTTCCATATGACACCATCAAACATTTTTCTCTGGCCTTTGTCAATCTTAGCGCGGCACCTACGCCAATAACTGTGCAAAGATCCGTTTGATCCGACTGCGTCAATTACTGCCAAACCAAACCATTGTTTTAGGACCAGTTTCACACATTAATCAAACTGTGCAACATCTGAAACGGGACTCCTGGTATGGTACAGGGTTCACACAATGTATGTGCCCCTCCTAGTCTAGATTCTGGATTCACATGATTAACGTGCATAATGATCTTCTTCGGAATAGAAGTATGATGATTTTCAGCTCTGTTAAAAGGTAAGGTGATGAGTTAACTGATCTGGTACCATTTTTGCAGGGATTATTTGAACCAGCCATTGATATACATCTACAATTACATCAGTAGCATGCTTAAATTATAAGCAGAGACTAGAGACAACGCCTGTGTCGCATCACATGCAATGCAATGCAATGCAAGACAGCAGCCTTGTCTTGGATCAAGACATTTGTTCTGCAGAATCCTAACAAATCAAAGGAACAATCAGCAGGAAACAAGAGGGTAGAGGGGGGGAGGGTGGGAGGGGGGACAATCTTAACGCACAGAGCCCTTGAATTTAGGGGATGGATTGATAGCTTGAAAGCACCAGTAGTCTTAGTATTTTTTTTTGAAAGATCCGGCGTACCGGCTTTGATTAATAATAAGAGGGATAAGAAACATCCAAGTTACATGCGCGAGAAGCGCTCCCCCACACAGCCTAGCCCGTGTGGGGGTTTATTTTCCTAGCTAACTACTCACTAGATGTGTGGGCAACCAGAGGTGGCCTGAGAGCCACACAACCCGCTAGCGACCATTGTTGTGCCATGTCTTGGACCTCCATGAATGTCGCTTGTACTGTCGCTCGGCAATCCCTGAAGATAATGGCATTCCGCCGGTTCCAGATGATCCACAAGGTCAGCATCAGCAAGGCTGCCCCTTCTTTCCTCCGTCTCCCAGCGCTTGAGCAAACCAGTCCTCCAGATCATGTACAAGTCTCCAGAAGCTCGGCTGAAGGCTGGCACAGGAGCTCCAGGATGCCACGAGCTGCCAAACCGCACGAGAGAAGGGACATTCGAAGAAGAGGTGTTGTGCCGTTTCCAGGTTCCTCACACAAAGCGCGCAAAAATAGTTGTTTTTCCATCCGCGTACCTGTAAACGCGCTGCTGTCCACAATCTATCCTGGAGGAGTAGCCAGACGAAGAACTTGCATTTAGGAGGTGTCTGTGCCTTCCAAATCAAAGACCGGTAGTTGGACTGAGTTTGGCCTGCGAATTGAATTGCATACGCCGATCTGGCAGAGTACTCCCCTGAGCTCTTAAGTGTCCAAACAATGGTGTCCTCTCCTGTGTCATCTAGGTTGATGCCGACCGTCTCAATGGCTGTCCAAAGCCTAAAAAACTCATTCAGAAGGACATGGTTCAAATTGTAGGCGATGTCTCTGATCCAACTTCCATTTGCGATTGCATCTCTGACCGTTCTGTTTTTCCGCCTACTGTGTTTGTATAGCAAGGGGAACAAGCTTGCTGGGGACTGGCCATCTATCCAACTTGAGTTCCAGAAGGAAGCTTTTGGTCCGTTCCGTACAGTGACAACGATCGGTAGCTCTGTGCCGTTCCATGGCCGCTCTTGCTAATTTGCTATGGCCCATGACGACGCCACAATTGTTTTTTTAACAATTTTTTGGATAACACTTAACGGTTCCCACAATAGTTTTCTCTGTGAATGGGTCACCGTTGACATACGCAAAAACAGGTTAAGTTTCACAAATCATCCAAGATCTCCTCGATTATACTATATATGGTTCTGAAGTCTGGACACAACTCAGTTTAAGGAAGAAGAACATGTATATGACAATTGCCAACCGCACCTTTGCTTAAGCTACCCATTGTAGCAGGAAGCATCAAAGCCCGGTGGAAAATTACTGTTCAAAGTCTATTGCCATGCTTGTCCATGGCAACAAACTTGAGACCAAATCATACTCATTGGATCAAGAAGCGTACAAATGTAGTTACATACAGAACGTAGGGAACAGGGTGGAAATAAAAAAAAAAAGCCATCTCTGTATCCTAGTAGCTACCTGTAGTAGATACGATCTTACGAACACTGACTCAGAAATGAAAAACAAACATATATATACTCTGCATCTCTCTTAGCTTTTTTTTTTCTTTACTGTCGTCTCTCTCTCTCTCTCTCTCTCTCTCTCTCTCTCTCTCTCTCTCTTTTGACTGTCGTCTCTCTTAGCTTTTGCCTGTGTACAATTGCAATCGGAGAAGAAGTGGACTGACGATTCCACCCTCTCATGCACGCATGTCTCAAAGAGTGTCGCCGAATCTGACGCTGTTAACGACGTCGTCCTTGCGGAGCAGCTGGTCGGCGGCGCCGGGGCTCCTGCTGCCAGCCCTGTCGAACCTCTCGGACATGAAGAAGCTCCTGAGCGAGTTGAGGTTCCTGGGCGCGTCCACCTGCACCGTGAAGACGGCGCGGACGGGGCGGTGGTCCGACAGCCGGGACTCGCAGCGGCCGTAGCGGGTCTGCCTGAGCCCCGCGCCGCGCCACAGGATGCGGTCGCACCACGCCGGCGCGCGCCGCTTGTTGTTCCTGTGGCCTCCGCCGCCGTGGCCGTGGGTGGCGGTGGCGCAACCGTAGTAGGCGTCGGAGTTGGGGTAGTACTTGTAGGTCGGGGAGAAGGTGATGGCGCCCTCGCTCCAGCCCTGGAACGCGCCTGCGCCGCGGCTCACCTCGGCGCGCAGCTGGTCGTTCTCCAGCAGCGTCTTCCAGTCCTGGCGCTCCACCAGCAGCCTCGTCTTGGCCTCCGGCAGGGAGATCCTGTAGTTGAGGTCCCCGAGCAGGATCACCCGGCTGCACAACACAAAAGCCCGGAGCATGCACGTCATCAGATTGACAGATTATCTATTGATCAAAGCCAAAGCCTTGCCTCATCATTGGTTCATCTTCGCTACGTTTTTTTGACTTTGACTACGCGCATGCAACCGGTCTAGCATTATTACAGTAGCAATTAAGCTGATGTATGTAAGTATTTTATATACTTTGCATTTGTATACTGTATATGTAGAGCACCAGCGTCGGTATATAAAACAGGGAGTTGGGCGGTCGATCAGACCTACAACGATCGATTAAATACTTTTGAATTAACCTTCTCTAGCTGCGGTTTACCTGTCAACATGCCGCACCGAATCAACATATGACACGATCAAATGATACGTTTACTGGTAGTGGTAGTATTTTTCTGTTTTGTGGTGAAAGTAGCTAGCTAGTGGTAGTATATTTATCTTGCACCCAAATCCCAGATACGGCAAAATATCGTCTACACCTGCCCTTGATTTAATTTACCGGCACCGTGGACGGTTCAGCTACCGGATTAAATATACAATATACGATTCGTCGACGGAGTAAAAAATGAGGGGGCGTTGTACTTGTAACGTTTGTGCATGTACATGCGTATGCGGCCGGTGCGTGTCAGCTTCAGCATCTCTGTTTTTTCCTTCCCTATATACTATTGCAGCACACAGTTTTCTTGGAACTGGACGACCATTCGGCCGACCTGTATCTGTTTCCTGGCTGGCATGGCACGAAGTATGGATAGCTAGATTGATGGAGCAGGTGGCAGTGAGGGTGGCTTACTCGTGGTCTAGAATCTTGTGCGGCCGCGGCAAGTTGAGCGCGTGCCCCCGCGGGAAGGTCGTCCGGGAGAGGATCTCCGTGGCGTCGGCGTTGCGGTGCGCCTCGTCGCCCTCGCGCCCGCCCGACGCGAGGTGGCAGCACACGAAGCAGAAGCTCGTGTCGTGCAGCCAGAACCGGACGGACACGGCACCCTGCAGCCATTCGGTTCATCGTTTGCTTACTTGGTTAGATCAGATGCCAGCCGGCCACCATTTCGATCGGACAACTATTAGCTAGCTAGGTCGTGTAATGAACGAGCACTATAGACTATAGTATCCTCACCTTGTTGCCGAGGCAGCCCATGACGCCGCATCCGACGCAGGAGACGCTGGGGCGACGGACGAAGCGGCGGAGGTCGGAGCGCACCCACACCGTGAGCAGGATGCCCACCATCTGCTTGCTCACCACGCACCGGTAGTCCCTGGCCAGCTCGCCGCGACCGCCGTCCCGCACCGGGTGCACCTTCTGCTGCTTGCCGCCGCCGTCGCCGCTGCTACCTCCGCCCCTCTGCCGCTGCGAGTGCGACCGGTTGAGCGTGGCGCGGATGAGCTCGATCCACCGCATCCCGACGCGCTTCTTGTCGGCGCCCAGCACGTTGCGCGCGCGCAGCGGCACCACCTCCTGGAACCCGAGCACGTACATGTCGTAGGGCCCGTCGTCGCCACCGTCCAGCCAGTCCGACAGGTCCAGATCGTCCGGTGGCACCACGCCGCCGACGTTCCACGTGCTCGCGAACAGCCTGCCGTGCCATGCCACCAAACAATAACGACGCCAGCCAGCTAGTCACGCACGGCTCAATGGCTCATACAAAGCTATAGCTATAGTTAAGCGACGCGAGGAATGGTTGATTACTGCTCGACTAGGATGACTACATACTTGTACTTGAGGGTCTTGTTGCGCTCCTGCGGCCGCGCCCGCTTCACGCAGCGGCTGGCGTCCGCGTCGGGGCTGCACCCGCCGCCGTCGAACTCCGTTCCAAAGACGTCGTCGTCATCGGCGGCGGGGAAGTCGGCGACGAAGGCGTGGCTGCCCGAGGTCTTCCGGAAGAGCTTGTTGGCCACCAGCCGCGGCCAGAGAACCTAGCCATGCATGTGCGCAAACAGCGTCAGTAACAACCATGTCATAGCTAGGCCGGTCGGAGCCGGAGCTAGCTCGAAAGATGAGAGTAGCGGGATCGGACATCGGAGAGAGACAAGACGACAACAGAGCGTGATGAGTGCGCTTGCGTGCGTGCGTTCGGGCTGGCCTACCTCCGCCTGCTTTTGGTTCTCCAGCATGATGAATTGGTGGTGATGATGATGATGAGCTAGCAGCACCAGCTAGCACGATATGGAGTCGTAGCCTCGTAGGCCCTCGTCTAGCTAGCTAGGGTGATGTGACGACGGCTTCAGAGAACTGCTGACTGGTGTCGAGAGGAGGCCCGCGCGCGCGCGCGAGCGGTGGTAAACGCAGATGCAATTGGAGGCCGAGGGGACGGAAACGTTAGACGGGGAAGGGAACGGCGGCTTAAATAGGCGCCGCGGGGCTACGTGACAAGGCGCGCGGAGACAAAAATCTATGGAGCAGCTCGCATCCCCTCGCGAGCGCCTGCCCATGTTCATGCACAGGTCACAGCTAGCTAGCTGCATGGTGTGGTGCCTGTCCTTGTGGCGAGGGGGAAAAGGCAGGGAGGATGGATGTGATCACAGGACGGATCGATGGCAGTGACAGTGGAGGAAAAGGGGACGACGTCGGCTTTTGAACGCTGTAGGCGGTCAAAAGCGTGGGATTACTGATGGGGGGTGACATGTCTGGCGCCACGACCCACGATAGAGAGGGGTTCTAGGATTGGGAATATTTGCCTCTTCTCAGCAGCTGGTCGGCAACAGGTGCACTCAAAGTCAGCTCCTGAAATCACAATTCACAAGTGATTTCTTTTTCTTAAGATCTGTGAAAAAGTGATCTCAAATGTGAATCCTCCTACTCTATTCTGAAAAATTCATGTATTCAGGGAGTAGCTAGATCAGGTAAATTTATATTGTGTCTTGAGTGGATAGATGCCTGCAAAAATTTGTAGCTTTTGTATGCTCAACAACTAGCTGCATTATTGTACTTTATATTTCTTAGAAACATACTACTATTTTTCTTGCACGTGGTTTAAGTATTGGAGCCTAGTATACATAGACTCAGGATAGCTTAGGGAGGTTGAGATCTGCAGTCCGCTCAGCTTCAACTTGATCAACTTGTGTCTGGTGCCATATCTTCCATGTTTTTTAGATTGAAGAATGTATCAGATCATGCATCGTCAGACAGTCGTCGGCCAATCTCCCCATTTTTTTATGTGTGTTTTCTTATAATTTGTAACGTTCAAATTTATCTTGGCAATGTTGATATTTTTTAAATCAAGTATACTGTATAAGTCCAGCTATATACGCAATTTAACATACAAAACGTTTTTTGTTTACTTATTATGCACACTTGGCACTTAGCTTCAGATACAGTGCACTTAAGTTACGGGTTAAAATTAGGATATATGATTCCCAGATGCTGAACTAGGCTCGCAAGTCAAAACAAAATGTATTTGCAGATAGATGCATTGCAGATTCAATGTACATGGTTTACACAATATCAATTTATTAGATATGATTCTGAGATACTGCTCTGATGTTGCCTTCCAGCTAACTCCCGCAGGATTATGTTTGCAGGCTGCCAAAAAGCCTAATGAATTATGCTAACTAATAAAACCCTTTTGTAGCGTTGTTCTACCTTTCATAATTCGTCCGTCAATTCGATAATACTAGCTCATTGCACAGCTTAATTGTCGTCTATCGAATCTGATTACGTTTTTGTCCATTGTCCTCTACTATATTGTTTATGATGTTTTAGCCGAAGCTATTGCATTACTGCACCTAAACTACACTTCGAAGGTTAATATTTTCTAGTTTGAATTTGTTACGATTGTGGCTTAAGTCACAAATCCATATGCTTCTTCAAACGATAAACACAAAGCACCAAGGAAAAAAAAACAGTATAGAACTGTGGCTCATTATAGAATTTACCCGTCCCTTTTGTTCGAAAATCATCCATCCTTTTAAATTCGATTGCTTCCATTACCATGTTCCTGTCACATTTATGAACAAAGAAAGCAAAATTAAAGTAGACAAAGTATTTCGTAGAAAATGACAATCAGAAAGGCCTGAGGCTTCAATACTTAAACATACAGAGAAGGCCCGAGCAGAGAAAGATTAAAATAACCTCTCAAATGATTGTATGGAACCTTCATGTGGATCAAAATATATTCCTTGCATAACTAACTCATGGCTCATTCCCCAGTAGTAATCTAAATAGGGAATATACCTTCCACCCATAAGCTTCCTCATCATCTAAATCTTGCAAACAACATATATGTTCTTTGATTTGGATTTTACAACAATAATTAGCATAATGGCGCGTCAATCCAGAGAAATAGGCAAATACAAATTGAAGGGTGGTTGTTGAGTTTCTATCAGAACAATGAGCAGCTACAGTCAGACACGATACATCGTCCATCTGATCCTGAGCTATCCTCATTTGGCCCTTCTTGTACATCTGTTTCATTAGTCCTATTGGATGTCGTTCAGCCAGCAATCATTGTATGAAACAGAAAAAAGTGCAATCGCAGGTGGGAAAAAGGGAGAGGTATTCTTGACATGCAGCTTAGCAGCTAAAAGCTATACAATGATCACGCAGGATTATATAACTAACTTTGTAAATTAATACATAAAAAGCTAAGTCATTAGTGGCCATAATGATCCCCATAGGTACGGCGATTCCTCGTTAATACCCTTATACTATATATTTCAGCGAAAGCTCATCCCAATTTTTAGAGAAAAGAGATAGCCCAATCTATTAAGCCTTCCTTGCTGCAACTGTTGTATGCTTATGTTAGTTTCTGAATTATAATTTTTTTCGGAAACACGCATTGACGTGTATTTCATTAAGAAGAAGTGGGAGCGCCGAAAGATCGGCTTACACGACGCGACTATGGAGAACCCACAGCGCAACACACGAACCACAGAGACAGTGGTTAAGAACAAAATACACCAGAGAAAGAAACATGGTAGGGAGAGGCCCCCCGCCACAACCTAACCTACTGGACCTGCAGTGGATAACAACGCAAAGGACTGCCAGCTGGGGAGATGAAGCCGCGGTGGCAAAGCATCCACCGAGAAGAGAAAAGAGACCTTGCGGCAAAGCATCCGCAAGAGTTGAGCGACTATGGCGGCAAAGCATCCGCCAGAGACCACGAGGCAAAGCATCCGCGAAGAGTAAGCGACAATGGCGGCAAAGCATCCGCCAGAGACCCCGCGGCAAAGCATCCGCAAGAGGTGAGCGACTACGGCGGCAAAGCATCCGCCCGGACACGACTGTGGCAACATCAAACATCCGAGCTGGACAGACCATATGTCTTTTGTGAATTATAACCAGGACTGTAAGATACTCCCATATGTCTTTTGTGATAACCCTTTTGCAGCTTTCAGCAAATAATTAACAAAAAGAGAGATTCAGTTCAGTGTTATGTAGCATAATTGCTGTCACATAAACAATTACTACTATCTTGTATTACCAATAAAGTGTTTGGTTTGGTAGATAGATGATTAAGTCATGTTGCAGTTTGGGCAGCTAACTATTTATTATGCACAAATGAACCATGAAGCACATGTAACCTTATCATTATCAAGGATTAGGAAGATAAAGCTAACCATTTCAGGCTAACTATTATAGAGAGTAATTTTGAGGGAGAAAATTATTCAATAGGAACATACTATAGCAGAAAGCATGAATCAAAGATGGGTAAAATAGAAAATGGCTAATGTTACCACTGTTGAGTATTTTTGTTACTAGGACGGTACCGGAACGTTCAATTTTCTCACTGACAGGTGCTCCATCGTATGTGTTTCATCCTGGTGAATTTGTAGCAAGATCTTTTAGGGTTTACATATTTGCATGATCAGGTATGCAAACGTCAGAATTAGGCTGCTCCATTCATGTAGGCCTGTAAGATGACCCTGCCTTATCTCACCTTAAGGTTCCTTTAAAATATGGATAAATGGATCCACCTGCATCCAATGAATAGCAAATGAAAATGAAATCAAGGAGCAATTGTGTTTGCATAATATATTGACCGGAGAAGTCATATAGATGACTCAATATTCTGAAAGCATAGTGCTTCCATCACAAATAGTAACTGGACTCATAAAAATGCGGTGTATTTCTATTAGTTTTGACCAGAAATGCTGATGTACTTCTTTTTTTTAAAAATACTGCTAGATTTGTTTCTTTCTAAAGAATTAATACTTTATCCAAAATGTGCTCGCCCTAGGTACTGCATTAATCTTCCTGATTCAATCGAATCAAATAAAAACTATCTCCGAGAATACGTTTTCACTAATCCATTTGATTGGATCAGAGAAGGCCAAAAATCCACGTCAAAGAAGCTCGAAGATATTTATGAAAGTCACTCATGGAGTTGTGCAAGCCAGATGTCTTCTTGACTACCAAATGTTCTCACTGCAAGTTGCAAATAAACCTGTCATGCATGATATCAAGAGACACATAAAACTATAACGCTGCGAGCTTCAGTGGTCAATAAAAGAACCCACTGCTTGTTATCTTAACCAATCAGGTTTGGAATATGTATTTAGTCAGAAGAGAGAGTAAGCAACAGCAATTTAGAACCCAGCAAGTTGCCAGTGATGATGCCTACCATATCTGTTTCGATCCTCCCAGAGAGAAACTTATCTTTTGAACCAACTGGCAGAGAGAAACTTATCACAGGTTAAGTACCAACAACTTCTGCTTGTACACATACTAATGCCCAAGAAATACTGTGTATTAAGTAACCACCTTGTCCCCTAACTTATTCAGTTTTTAGCCAGGATGGCACAAACTAGGCCAAAGCTATTGAGCTATCGTTTACATTAATCCAAAAATCAATTCTTGGTGGAGCTCAAATTGCCACCGGGTCAAAATGAGTTCACAATCATGCCTGAACAACACGGTCGGCCGTTCCAAGAAAACGAATTCGATCGCAATCGCTGGTGCAACTTGTTAGTCGTTACCACAGCAGGATTTGTAATCTTGAAAATTGGTCACAATCTAGCTGGTATAACATAATGTTCAAGT
Organism: Saccharum hybrid cultivar R570; assembly: GCA_038087645.1. Taxonomy (NCBI): domain Eukaryota; kingdom Viridiplantae; phylum Streptophyta; class Magnoliopsida; order Poales; family Poaceae; genus Saccharum; species Saccharum hybrid cultivar. The sequence goes on along the minus strand of JAQSUU010000043.1, from coordinate 7,705,651 downwards.
AGCTTGGCTAATCAGCTAATTTTTGTTGGCCGTGTTTTGGTTTTTCATATCTAGGACAATTTCAAGGTATAATATTCTGAATCATAAGGCCACAGCATCTGATAGGCACATAATTCTTGCAACACTTTTACTCTCAGCCACATAGGCTATTGCTTAGCTCACAGTTCTTATGGTCTGTGTTTCTTGAACCTTCTACTTGCTCCCTCAGCTCGGCCTGATTTTCCCATAGCCATCATGACTTTTCTTTATGTTCATGTGGCCATCCCAACTTCCCTACGTTCCCTGTGGGCCTGGGATGAGGCATTGCTGCTCAAGCAGTCAACGTCCCTAGTCAAGTTGCATCGCTAGCTTAGCATATTGAGCAATAGTTTTGGCCGGAGCCACTTGCTTGTGTCATGCCTGCCTGACAGAAGTTAGATATAAAGCACATTGCAAATGCTAAATTTGTCCTTCCTCTTGCAACGAACCCTAAATTTATCCATGTTAGCAATCACATGATCTAACATTGTAAGTGACCACACTTACTTTACAAAGTCGCCGGTTTCCCCTTTGGTCCATCGGTGCCGCCAATCATCGCTCATAGGGTGAGGTGTTCGAGACAAACCAAATTCAAGATAGTTAAGAACCGGGATTATTGCGGACTTGGGAGGGCATCAGATGGATCGTTGTGGTTGTCTGGTTGCACACACCTAAGGTTTTGCCATTAATGGACTTGGCATTTGCCGACCGTGGCCTTTGCGACAGGAACAGCTAGCGATGCGGGGGGTTTAAAAAGTTAGGAAGAATGGATCATAAACTACACGCTTAAGCTAACATCATGTGAGGGCTATGTTTTGCATCGATGGGATCATTAGTTGGTGGGGCAACATGAGGAACAGGGCTGAGTTAGTGAGTACCCCGAGCTAATCATGCGCGTTAGTTTAAGCCTAAACCTTTGTCGGTTTTATGGATATGCTAACGACATATATCTCTTAATCATTTTTATTATGGTTTTGTCCGGATTGGCTGTGATGTGTATAGACTAACACAACTGCCAGATCGTGTCAGCCAATGAAATTGCTAGTCTCGTGGTGCCAATGAGATTGCGGACCAAGTTGCCAACGATAGAGACATTGCTAGACAGTAGTCCCACTACATCGAGAGCTGCTTCTTCTTCTTGTCCAACTAATGGAAATATGGGGAATTCAGCGTTTGATGTAGCATCATACATGCAGATAGTATGAGGTGGAAATGCGGAAAAGCCCGGCTCGAAAAATATATATGAACACTGGGTATTAGCCATTGCAAATTTCGTCGGACGAGGATAAGGGACGATCAGGCGTGGGCTTCAGGGCGCGCGTGATCTGACCTTGGTTCCGGCATGGGAGAACGGCGACTCGAAGGAGCGGGGTGAAATTGCTGTCGATCGGCAGAACGGAAGGGAACGGCCGAGCGCGCGCTTGGGCCCACGCGGAAGCCCAGGAACAGAGGTCACCACCAGCGTCCCTGGGGCTGCGCGGCTTCATACCGGACGTCCGGACAGTGCAGGGGCCAGCGATTCTGACCAGAGGGCCAAACAAATATAATCATATTTTTTAGCGTGCTAAAATATACGTAATTATACGATTCAACAATTTTTTAAATATTTTACACTATTTATAACCAAAATCATAATATTTAATAAAAAAAATAGGTGAAAATTGATATTTTTAACTATAAATTCATATATTTATATAGGTATTAAAGGAAATTTACTGTGCTGGGAGGACCACGGCCCCTGCTAGCGCCCCTGTTCCGTCTCCGAGGGGCCCGGCGCCGGCGGCACGGCCGCGCACGTCCTCTACCCTCTCCGGCTCCCCACGCGTTCCTCTCTACTCAGGCGGTTGGGCTGATTGTGATAGGCCCGAAAGTTCGCAGGTTGATTTGGTGGAGAGAGCCCAGCTCGCGACGACTTGAACGTTGGGCTCTTGCGTGGTTACGGGCCGGTGTATTTCGGTGCTGCGCTTACGTGAGAGCTCGGAACAAAAGTAAGATGGGCTCTTACGTGTTTCTTGGGCTTTCACATGAGAAGCCGTTTGAGCCTTTGAGGCCTGGTCACCTAAAAACTCTGCACCTTTTTTGAACACACGACGAACACTGGACTGTGTAAACTTTTTATCCGCAGAGGATCAGAGGATGTAGGCGCATATTCCTCGCCTGGTGTCTTTATCCAGACAGTAAGATTTAACTTCAGACGCTTGAAATTAAACGCCAAGAGATGCTGCTTAGCGCAGGTGAATTCTAGGCCTCTAGGGTAGCAAACACGTCTTTTACACGCACGCCACACCACGCCTTCAAAGAATCCTGTCGAAAACATACTATAGAAACAGTGGCGATAAAATTTAAAACCTAATATCTACTTATTTTCTCGAGATCAAGCAAAATACGTTTTTGTTACGATAATAATACCCTCGGAGCGTCCGTCCTTTCCGGACGGGACCGAGCCGCCTGCCCCCGCGCCTTGCGCCGCGGACCCCTGCCCGTGCCTCGCGCCTGCACACCCCCGCGCCTCGCGCCTCCTGCCGCGGCCGCAATCCATCCGCATGTCGACCGTGTGAGACCCCAAGCTCCGTGCTCGCGTCAAGCTCCGCGTCAACAAGCGTCCATTAGGGGGCAGCAAGTAGATGAGCACATGTTGCAACCTTATGTTTCATGCGTTTCATATGTATGTTGCATATGTTTCATCTGAATGTTGCAAAAGTAGATCTGATGTTGCATATGTTGCAATGACTATATATATATATATATATATATATGTTCCAAATGTATGTTTCAAATGTTTCAGGTATTTTTAACATATGTTACCAGTGTTTTATCTATATGTTGCATATGTTGCACTAGCTATATAAGTATGTTGCAAGCGTATATTTCAAATGTTTTCGTTGTTTTAAATGTATGTTGCAAATGTTTTATCTGGATGTTGCATATGTTGCAGCGGCCATACATATATGTTGCAAGCATATGTTTTAAATATTTCATCTGTTTCGGACGTATGTTGCAGCAAATGCTTTTATGTTGCAAGTGTTCCATTCCATGAGCAAGCGCAGGAAGGGGGCACAAGAAGAGGTGGTCCCCTCGGGCGCAGGCGTGCAGCGGTCCTTGCGTGCGCGGCAGCCCCACATGCATGCGTATTGCAGTAGCAGGAGCGTGCGTACGGATCATGGTCCTAGGCCTAGGCACTTGTTCCATTGAATGCGCGAGCACGTGGGACCATGCACACCCGCGGTACCGGTACGGGGGGATGGGGACAATGCTGAATGTGCGAGCAGCAGGCGGAGCTGGGCCGGCAGGCGCGGCCGCAGCAGCGCGCGACCAGGCGCAGCAGCAGGACGCCAGCAGCGTGGGGTAGGGGGGGAGGAGCTGCATCCATACGCATGGACGAGCAGTAGGCGCGGGCGTCCGAACATCTGCACGCTAGTCTCGCTCTTTTCGTTAAGAAAAAAGAGAATATCATCACGTTGTATTTTTACATCTTAGTCATCATGTCGCGGACACCATGGTTTTTAAATTTTGTTTGGTGGGGTTGGAACTTAACGTCTTCAACCTTCATGCTGTAAGGTTGTTTTGTACCATGACTCATAAAACACTGATGCCCTACGAACTTAGGTTTCTTGTGGTGGAAATTTATCCATAGAAGTTTAAATCTTTGACTTAATATGTATGTTTGTATTTTTCTAGATTTATTTTAGAATTTAAAGTATTTATTGTTTTTAGTAGTACATGATATACTGTCAACAACAAGATCCATATAGAATGTGTTTGGTTGTGTTTCTCTAACAAGTCTAGCTCGAAAACTAAGCCAAGCTACCTTAACCTGTCCAAGTTAATGCAACATAGTGGTGCGTTAGGTTGTCATGAAATTCAGAACTCATTTAATAAAACAAGTTTTAAGCATTTTTTAGTAAGACGAGTTTAAGGTTGTTATTCTATTAACCGCACATTTATGTAATTCTTTGTTTAGATCTTAGGAAACGAAAAAAAGGGTTTTGAAAAAACGCTAATTATAGCAATCTTGTTTCCATTAACGAGCTTTCACGAACTGAGTCATCCATAAACTCATACGATATAGGCATACTCCGTCGCCAGTGATGAGCGTGAATGGTTGTATTGATTAGCGCTGAGCAAACGACTGCTGAGGGCAGAATTTACTTTGCGTCGCGGCAGCACCTTCATTCTACCATGGAAAGCGATTGTCTTCGCTGAACCAAATCCGATGATTCACCGTATGTTGATACCGGCGAGGGAGGCTGACTAGCGGTGATGGTGACCAACGACGGCCTTCATCGAATTATTAGATAGCCCGCGGCGGAGCAGTCTCTTTTTTTTAGCCCTTTTTTTTAAAAAAAAAATCTCACAAATACGCTCATGCCAGCAAAATTTTAAAAAATGGACCATCAGCTTGGCGCCGTCGTTATTGGCACCAAGATTACACGTCTTGGCGCCAGCGCATTTGACACCAAGATCCTTGCCCACGTTAGCATTGACGCAGACATGGCGCTTGCGTGGCAAAGACCTCGGTGCCAATACTGACGGGCCAAGCTTGGCGTCATAATAATTGGCGCCGAGCATGGCGCCATAGTAATGGGTGCCGAGATCTATGGCGCTGATCTACTGTTATAAAACATCAGCCTCTCTTCCTACTCGAGTCTTTTTTCTTTTCTTCCTCATTCCTCTCAGGTTTATTCTCTCCCCACTTCGCCCAACCCCACGAATCGGCATATTCGACCATGGAAACTTAGATTTGATCCGTAGATCTTCGAGAGTAAGGTATCCTCTTACCCCTCCTGTTTTTTTTGTATCGATTCGATATATTTTAGTCGTATTTTAGGCAGAGATATTGGATGTGTTCCAATTTTGCATGGGAGCCAACAGAGCGTCGCTGCGGCGCTGACACATCCAATACCTCTGCCTATAGGTTTCCTCATCTTCAGAAATCTCTACCTTGCAGAGAGACCCACAAAAGCACATGGGTACTAGAACACCGCTAGGGAGAGGCTTTGGGTGATAGGGATTTTCGGTCATCCGGCCATAACTACAATTGAACAAATTTCATTCTAAGAACCGAAAGCAAATTACATTAAACCATAAACCTAGGGTTTACCATTTGATACACAACAATGAACGCATACCTTGGTTTGCTAGCTTTTTCACGTCTTGGCATCTTACGGTTGTATAATACATACAAATATTAAAAAGTGCATGAAACCCTAAGTAATGACGATTCTTAGGTTGAAAAATACCACAGTCTTATGTGCTGGTGCATAATTACTATGAATGTTATCATTGCTTTTTATGCGGCTGCATGTTGATGATGTTCGTGCTTTTTATGCAACCTGGATGGGAGCTTCTTCGCCGACGAAGGTGATCTCTCATGTTATTTTTATGCACAATTGCAATATGGCCACCACACACAACCTGTTAAGTCGAACGCCTGGCAGCATGCAAGACATTATGTGTTAAATTTTTTATGCTTTCTTATGATCGTGTGTCTGTGATTTGAATACAAATTGTGAATTAGATTATTTATAGGGATGTCGGCCACTAGTACTAGAAAGTGTTTGTCGATGGCCGCAAAGGAAATACAAATTCAACCAAAAAGCTATATTTTTTCTAGTTTTTTGGCCGTGATTTTTACATTAACCTAGCTGATATTAATTTTATGAATAGGTTTATGCGCATGCTAAAACATGTTTCTATGTCTTTCTTATCGCTGTAAAGTTTCTGCGCCTACTAAAACACATTTTTATTCCTTTCTTGTTTTTTCATGATGTTTCTATTTGATTTTTGGTTGCAGCCTTGGATAAATAGGTGGTGTGCAGGAAATAAAGAGGTACCATCGCAAGCAAGCAGGATTTCTATGTGCTTGATTTTGATTTTTATGCATTTTCTTGTTATTATGTGCAATGAATATGTTTTTGTGCAATTAATTTTTTATTTCAGTGCTTTTTTGAGCTAACTATGTAAGCAAGCAAGCAATTGGTTTTTCTTCAAAGACAATGGTTTATATGTAGGTGAGCGGTGGCGGTCCGGTGCATGACGTAGTCCATGGCGGCGATGCATGGTGCGAATCGACGGTGGCGGCTGGTGGCGTGGACAACGGTAGTGGCGTGGCGTGGTCAAGGATAACGGCACTGGCGTGGCTTGCACACTTTCTATGACTGTTATCATTGCTTTTTATGCGAATACATGTTTATGATGTTCGTGATGGTAACATGCTTATCCGCTGTCTACTCTTCAAATAGGATTTGTATGAATTTGACCTTGATTATTTATGCTTCACTAAAATACAAAACAATGAGCAAAATAGATCAAATCCAAGTTTCCACGGTCGAATATGCCGATTCGTGAGGTTGGGCGAAGTGGGAAGAGAATACACCCGAGAGGGAGGAGGAAGAAAAAAAGACTCGAGTAGGAAGAGAGGCTGGTGTTTTATAACAGGAGCTCGGCGCCATAGATCTTGGCGCCATGCTCGACGCCAATTATTATGGCACCAAGCTTGGCGCCAAGGTATTTGCCATGCAAGCGCCATGTCTGCGTCGATGCCAACGTGGGCAAGGACCTTGGCGCCAAATGCGCTGGCGCCAAGATGTGTAATCTTAGCGCCAATAACGACGGCGCCAAGCTGAGGGTCAATTTTTTGAAATCTTACTGGCAGGGGCGTATTTGTGAGAATCTTTTGAAAAAGTTGCTAAAAAACAAAAAAGACGGGCGGCAGAGACAAGCAACATCCAATTGATTACACACTTGCCGAGGGAGAAGTTTCGCGAGTAAAATAGGAGATTAAGAAAACCTTTTATTAAAGACGACAAGAAGTCGATTAGGCTAAAACACACTTTTCGGGTTTTATGGGAACCTAGTTTTAGTTGCATTGGATTTTGTTGCTCTATACAAACAGAGTTTTAGGGGCATTAGGCAAAAACAAGTTTATAGGATTCTCTCAGAAAACCTAAGATCCAAACAACTGGGAAGGGCTACTTTGGCAGCATATGGTAATTAACCCTAGGAGTACAACCCGCAAGTGGATTTCTTTTGAGACAATCGATCCCCCTCCACCTGCTGGGGATATATTCTTGCATTGGGTAACTTCCCCGTGCTATTTGGAAGTTTCCCCAGGGAGATAATCACGTGTTGATCTTCGGTCAGAAATCTCAGGCATGAGTGTTTGCATTTTGCAGACAAGCTGTCGCAGCGTCGTCAAAACTTTGTTTTTTTGGCGATCGTGCCAAGGCACATTTTTCATTAAGCAGGAAAGAGTTTTCTTACCAGCACCAGTTACAACGGTAATCCAAGGTTACCGAAGCTACCGATCGGAACTAAGCTCATACATGATTGTAATTACGCAAAAACAAAAGATGCGACGTGAGTAAGAGATACATCAGAGAAGCGCTATGAGCGAGCTCAGGTGCTTGTATCCTGCTAAACACCAAGCTTCAATCTCTTCCTGGATCAGGACTCCCAAATGTGCTGCTGATGCTGCGACTCCGTTGAAAGTTCTTGTGTTTCTTTCTTTCTAGTGTAACCATCCAATGAGGAAGAACAAGGAGTCGAAGCCTCGATGAAAAGGTTTAGGGATCACCTTCCTGCTGTGCAGCCACCATTCTATGGCCACTTCATCTTGGACTATGATGTCGTTCTGAAGATGTAGTCTTCTAATCCACGAGTCCCAAACCTCACGACCGAAGGAGCAGCCCAATAGAATGTGGTCTGTTGTTTTCACTTCTTGTTCACAGATGATGCAGGTGTTTGAATCTTGTAGTCCATGTTGAAACCTCATATCTGCAGTCCAGCACCTCCCGTGCATGACCAACCAGAAGAAAAACTTCACGCTTGGAGGCGCCGAGGTCTTCCAGTTCAGCTTGGCACCAAGTGGTGACGATGAACCCAGGAACATGGCACCGTACGTCAATGTCGCCGAGTAGCTTCGATCAGCAGTGAGCCCCCAACAGAAAGTGTCCGGCTGCTCGGACAGCTGCACTCCTTCCAAAAGCTCACAAAGATGGTCGAATTCGACCAAAATTCTCATGGTGAGTGGCCCTGTAATATGTCGAATCCAGGCATCCTCGTGCATGGCCTCAGTGACAATTGCCTTCTTCTTTTTGCCGCTCACCACGCCGAAGACCGCAGGCGCAATGTCTTTGATGCTTGAGCCGTTGAGCCATTGGTTGGTCCAGAAGAAGGTGGATTCCTCGTTCCCCAGGGTAAAGACTGTGGCTGCCTAGAACACAGCCACCACAACGCGTTCGTTCGAACATAGTGACGGTCGATCCTCTGTTCGTGCTTGCCATTCCCAGCGCACCCGTAGCGTGACGCCCGCGCATCGCAGGTAAAAGGTCCTTGTTTGGTTTTGGTAATTGAGTAACAACCTTAGGTGGACTAATTGTGTTTATGTGAGATACACAGGGAATTAGTCCACGAGTGATTATGTCATGAAGGAGCTCATTGCATATAAGACATGACATGGAGTCATGCGACCAAGGTGGTAAAGATCAAGATGAGGCTTGGCTTGATGGACCGGTTGCAAGTGTGAAGGGCAAGTCGGAGGCTTTGGAGCGATAGACCGTAGGACGGTGAAGCTTGATCAAGACTTAGCGCCGATGGACCGAGGCAACGGTGAAGAGCAAGTGAGGTCAAGATCGATGAACCAATACGGTCATGTGATGATATGAAGTGGATCATATCATTTGGTGATTGGTTGGTGCATGTGTTGCATGAACGTCGGAGGAGTTTGAATGGAATGTGCAAGGCAAAGGTATAACCTAGGGTATTTCTATTTCATCGATCATAGGTGTGTAGAGAAGTTGATGACCGGATTTATGATAGATGGTCGTACTATTAAGAGGGGCAAACTTATTTGCATATCAGTCATCTAGTGCCACTTGAGCGATCCAACTTTGCATACGTGCTAGGATCGAGTGGTGTGGCAAGTTGAGTGGCTAACTCCTTTAAGAAAATGATTGTGAAAATGCTAACACACGTGCACAAGGTGGTGAACACTTGTTGGTGTTGGCATATTTGCGAAGACAGTGGAGTTTGAGCGGTTAAGAGGCGTTTTTGAGGAATTGAAATGACTATTTTTCCTTTACGCTGAAGTCGAGAATTGGAGGCAAAGTCGTGGAATGTTTTCGAGCTAAGAAGCGCGCGTCGGACACGGCGCTCGGCAGCATCAGACGCTGGCCCTGGGAGCATCAGATGTGGGTTCAGCATCTGGTGGCTAACCCTAAGTGACGGCCTGCTGAGGAAGTGGCGTCTGACGCTGGGTGTGGTGGCGTCAGACGCCGGTGTCATGTCTGGTGCTTAACCCTTGGTGACGCATGCTAGAGAGTGTGCATCAGACACGCTGGTGAAGTGGCGACGGACACTGGATGTTAGTGTCCGCTCCGTGTGACGTCAGCTGTTCGCGAGGCGGCATGGCGTTGAGTACTCGTCGGACGCTGACATCAGCATCTGGTGATGGAGCGTCTGATGCGTTCGATGATCGAGCGAAGAAACGAGCTCTCTGGACTGCGTCCAACGTAGCGTCAGACGCTGGGAGTTCAAGCGTCGGACGCGTCTGTCGAGTGGTGCTGAAGCGCAGTATCGTTTTAGTGATTGTTGGAGATCAACGGTTCTCGTTCAATCGAGGACACATGGCGTTGATCTGTTACGAGCTGCTAAGGGGCATCGGACGCTGGCCGCGTCTGTTGATTAGGCAACAGATGCATCTGGTGACCCCGTTTTCAGCTCAGTGAGGAGGCAACGGCTCTATTTCATGGAGGGGCTTATAAATAGCCCTTTGGTCGGCCATGGCTGGTAGCTGAGCACACTATAGCCTTGGTGGCTTATGTGGTAGTGCTTAGGAGCTCTCTAACTCACTCATGCTTGATAGTGTTCATCGGATCGAGTAAGAGAGCGATTCTAGTATGATTGCATTGTGAGATTGCATCGAGTGGCACTATGTAATCGTGTGCAAGCCGGTGGTGCTTGTTACTCTTGGAGGTTGCCACCTCCTAGATGGCTTGGTGGCTTGAGGCTCCATCGAAGCTCGCAAGAAGATTATGCGAGGCTCCGGAGAAGCTTTGTGAGGGGGATTGTGCTCACTCCGTGGGGATCACGAAGAGCAACTCTAGTAGAGCGTGTCATTGAGCTACCACACTTAATGGTGGGTTTTTGCGGCGCTCTTTGGGAGAGCTCGGTTGTGGATACCGATTAGTCATCGAACCATGAAGTGTTGGTCGACACAATGAAGACGTAGCTTGGTGGCAACCAAGTGAACCTCGGGAGAAAATCACCACGTCAACTTTGTCTACTCTTCTTGGTGGTTTGCCTTCGTACAACACAAGCTTGTATTTACCTTCATATATACCTTGCTTGTGTCGTTGCTCTTGTATCTAGTTGTGCTTGTGTAGCTAGCTAGATATCTTCTTGCTTGTGTATCTAGAAATATCCCCTTTGCATGGCTAATTTGGTTTGTGTAATCTTGTTAGTCACATTGCTTAGTTTGTGTAGCTAAGCAATTTGCGCTCTCTAATTTGGCATTGGTTGTCTTGTTATTGAGCATTGCTAGTGAGCCTAGGAGCTTTGTGTTTTTGCTTACTAGAATTGTGTAGGAGCTCCCCAATGCTTGAAGTACTAGTTGCATAGGTTTGTGTGACCTTGCAAGCTAGAATTGTTTAGGTGGGCTCTTGCTAAGAAGGTACCTTATTTGCTTGGTTAGGATCTTTTGTAAGGTGTTAGAGTTGTAGATAGAGGGATGTAGTCTTGGCTAGACCGATAGATTTAATTTCACACTTGTTTCGGTTAACCAACGCAATTAAGTTTTAGAAAGGACTATTCACCCCTCCTCTAGTCCGCCATCTCGACCCTTCAGTAGGTCAGAGACGCCCAAGCCACCGAGGTCTCTTGGTCGACAGACAATCTCCCAAGCAACCTTGCATTTGCCACCGGTAGCCATATAGGAGCCACACCATATAAACGCTCTGCGAAGCTTGTCTATGGACTCGATCGCCCAAGGAGACAGGCCGAGCACAATGGACATATGTACTGGGATGGCGGATAGCATTGCCTTCACCAAGGTCATGCGACCAGCGACGTTCAGTAGGTTCCCCTTCCATCTCGGAACTCTGGCTGCCACCTTGTCAATGAGCGGCTGCTCATCAGACTGCTTTAGCCTTCGGATAGATAGTGGGATTCCAAGGTAGCGACATGGGAACTCCTTGATCTGGCAGGATAGGATGTCTCGGACACGTGCAATGTCTTGGTCGGAGCAGTGTATAGGGGTCGCACACTCTTGTCCAAGTTTAAAAAGAGGCTGGAGGCCAAGTCGAAAATTGCCAGTGCAGCCTTGACAACATGTAGGTCTTGCTCATTGAGGTGATGAAGAGGACAAGGTCGTCCGCATAAAGGTTCACTCTGCCGCCCACACTGCTATGCAACGGTGTCAGGAGCTGTTGCTGTTCCACCCATCGCAGCAAGCTGTTGAGGACCTCCATGGCAGGATGAACAACATGGAGATAAGGGGTCCCCCTGGCGTAGGCCACGCGTGTGGCAAATTCTCCTACCCGGCTGCCCATTCGGTAGGATTTTCGTGCTTGCCGTAGACAGAATGATAGATATCCAGTTTCTCCAGCGGCGTCCAAATCCCATGTGCTGAAGGACCTCGAGGAGAAAGGTCCAAGAAACTGTATCGAAAGCTTTAGCTATGTCAATCTTGAGCAAAATGACCGACGACTGCCTGGCATAGATGGCCTTGCACGCAAGCTGAACGTGCCTGAAGTTGTCATGTATTCATCGGCCCTTGATGAACGCGCTTTGATTGCGTATGATGAGGCTATCAAGTACGCTGGCCAGCCACTTAGCTAGACATTTGGTGACGAGCTTGCTGAAGCTGTGGATGAGGCTTATGGGACGGTAGTCCCGAATCTCCGCCAGCTGCTCCTTCTTCTTGAGCAGAATCATGTAGGCATCAAGGTGATTAAAGCTTCTCGAGTCATGCGACCAGAACGCATTGAACGTGTTCACAATATCCATTTTGATTATCTCCCAGCTCTTCTTGTAGAATAACCCCGTCAGCCCATTTGGTCCAGCCGCCTTGTCATTCGGCATCTCCTTGATGACCGACCAGATTTCTTCCTCGGTGAAAAAAATTCTCCAATGCCATCAGCTCGTCGGTGGGCACCCCCAGCCCCAGAAGATCAAGCCTCCGCGAACGATCGAAGTTGGTGCCCATGATTGTGTTGAAGTAGTTGTATAGGGCGTCGGCCATCGCCGTGTCGTTGATCACCTCCGTTCCCTGGACGCGTAGGGAATCGATCCTGTTCTTTCGGTTGCGGTGGCAACATCGGCAAAACTTTGGCACTAGGATAAATTATGGTTTAACTCCTTTTCATAAGCAGTGTTCGAGAAAAAAAAACCTTTGCATAAGCTTCTCACATAGGCACTGCAGCAGCATTTTTCTTCTCAAATCATACATTGCTTCCATCAAGAGCTCTACAAGTAAACACAAGGAAAAACAATAGCAGCTAGAGATGAGTGAAGGCAACATTATTGTGTCATTCTGACACTGCTACAACACAAATTAGTTTGCATCAAACTAATCTAGTGCTGATTAGTACAGGGAAGAGACATACCTAATCTGGCGCTTGAGCCAAATAAAGCGAACATTTTGGTTTTTGGTTTTCAAAAATAGCTCTCTGTTTATCTCAATTTTGAAGATATCCAAAGCATAAGACTTCTTATCAGTAAGTCCAACCATTGAGTCCATTTCATCAAGACACTTCTGAACTGAAAATTCTTCGTTTTGCCTCTTCTTTTCATTGAGAGCTTCCATGGTTTTGCTTGTTTGCCTCTTCTTGAACTCCACATAATCCTCAATAGCAGAACCAATATGACTTTGCTTACGCTTTTTCCCACCACTTGCAACAGCAGGGAGAAGAATAATGAATAGTTCATCGTCTTCTTCTTCCTCTTCCAACAAAAAATTCCTAGCATACTCCTCCCAAGAGGTCATCATCTAGTGTTACATATATAAAATTATATATTATTACATATATAAACAAGTCGAGAAAATAAGTCTTAAAAGTCTAAATAAGTCAAAAGCACCTAATCACTTTTTATAGCATTCTACAGCAGCACTATCATCCAGACAGCACCTACTCATCCAGGCATGTATGCATGTCCATTCAATAGTAAAAAAATAGAGCAGTACGTTGTATTAAAGCTGCAAGTTTGGTGGGTCGATGGAAGTTAACCAAAAAAAATAGCAAACCACATATATAGGAGTAGTACCTATATAAGAAAAATAAACCTTATACTAGATTACTAGGTGGAGGTGGAGTCATCATTCACTTTAAAAAACAAGACATGTCATTCAAGATCATTCACTTAAAAAAACAGAAAGACAATTCAGTTAACAGTGCATGTCATTCAGATCATTCGGATCACTTAGTTAACAGCACATGTCATTCAAGATCATTCAGTTAACAGCACTAGGAGTTGTCTGCTTGCTGGTCCACTAATCTGTAACCAACTACACCTGTGAATGTTCGAAAATTCTACTTGAACCCAATTTTAGTAACCTATGACTTTTTTTTATAGATAAAGAGTAGCATATGGCTTACTGAACCAGTGTCAAACACACATAAATAAATGTTTAGAACTTGAAGATTGAATATAAACCCAATAAAAGCCATTCATAAGTAACCTGACAATAAAAAACAAGAACATGCAGTAACATCATGCCTGTATGGCTGTATGGGATTGAACCAAGCGTATAGCCGGCAGACGCAAAGCTGCTGCCAACTGAGATGTCTTTAGCAGCAACGCTGCAGCGAGTAGAATTCCGGCGACCCTGCAGGAGACGGGCGATTAAAAAAACAAGTGTTAAAAATTTGAAGAAATTAAAGCATGTACACATTAGTAAACTGTTATTCCTACTAATCTGAAGTATTCTACAGTAGGTACCAAATAGACAGCAGTACACATGTTCAACATCATTGATCACTTGATTACTAGTCTTGTATACTACAGATGGCAGTACTGATTGATGAGTATCAATCAACCAATTCTATTATATAAGTTCCTTGGGCCAGAAGAAGTGAAAGTTGACTACCAGTCAATCAAAAAAACCTACAAATTGTACCTAGCTGGGTCTTAAAATAGTTTGAGAGCTGCAGGCAGCAGGAACAAGAACAATGGAGATACGGGTGAAACCCTAGCGGATCGAAAAACTACTGCAAGGAAGGAGATGACGTGCACTGATGTCAGCAACCAGCATGTTCCTAAGGCACCTGATGATCAGCTGCAAGGAGAAGCCAGCAAGAAGTCTGCTGACCGCGTCTGACTCAAAGCTGATGACGGGCCGTGGTCCAGAAGGAAGCCCAAGCCAAGCACCAGGGTGTTCGGGCCTATGTGGCAAGTGTGATATAAATACCTGAGAATCTGAGATAAGAGCTGAGAGCATTATGAAAATTGTATGAACCCTTTACGGTTAATGTAATCCGGTCCTTCTGCCTAAGCTTCTCTGCTTCCCCTTTCTCCAACTCCTATCCCCTGCTGTTACCGTAACATTTGGTATCAGATTCGGTTTGTGATCTGGAATCCACTCCACCACCTCCCCCACCGCCGCCACCGCCGCCGCTGCATCATCACTACACCAGGCTTCGTTGCGCTCGTGGTGCCATGGACCCTAACCTAAAGCTCGTTCTCGACACGCTCAACCAGCTCTTCGACACCTAGGACGACAAGTTGGAGCGGCGCTTCTCCGACCTCGCTCGTGACCTCTCTGCCCGCGACACCACCATCGACAAGCGCCTCGACTCCCTAGAAGCCGCCTGCGCCGAGCTCGAGTCACTCCGCGTCGCCAGCGCCGATCCTAAGCACGACAAGCGCGTCTCTGCCCTGGAGGCCGTGACGACGGATCTCGGCTCTTGGAGGCCTATGCTGGAGAAGTCCGTGGCCGCGCTCAAGCTAGAGGTTCAGCGCATCTCCAAGCAATGGGACCACGAGGTGTTCGACAAAACGTCGCACCGACCTGGCCTCATGGGTTCATCACCGTCGACGGTCGCTCCTCCACCGTTCGGTCCGGCAATCGACAACAAAACTGCCTGCGGGCGCAACATTGTATCGTCTCCCCGGGATCATGTGTCTGGGGTCATCATGACCTGGACTCATCTCCTGGTCAAGGGTACGTTTCCTCCACCTCTGTCTGATTTCCATCCTCTTCTAGGGTCTGGTCTGCCAATTCTGAGTGCTCCTCGTACTCCTCCACCGATCAATTCTCCTGGCCGCCATCCACCACCCCCTCCACCGATCCATTCTCCTGGCCATCATCCCCCACCGCCACTTACGCCCATTCACCATCCTCTTCCTGTCACTCTTCCGGGTAGCCTTCACTTTCCTCCTCCCGCGTCTTCCCTGGGTCGTCCTCCACCAATCCCCACTATGATCCCACGTCCACCTTCTATCATCATCCCACCTCGCCGTTACCCAATTGCATACCCAATTCCTCATCCACCCGACCATCAGCATCCACACCACAATGATCCTCCCCGCCAACATAACCTCACTGGCCGCCTTCCTAAAATTCCTTTTCCCAAGTTCAATGGAGAGAACTCTCGCCTCTGGCGTAAGCTCTGTGTTAAACACTTCAGAATGTATGAGGTTGAGGAATCCATGTGGATCAGTGTCGTCGAAATGTACCTAGAGGGCCCTGCTACTTTGTGGTACCAATCCATTGAATCCCAAATCCAGAATTCTTTCTGGACCCAATTCTGCCAACTCTTGCATGATCGCTTTGATCGCGATCAGCATGAAGTCCTGATCCGTCAGCTCTTCAACATTTGGCAACTCTCCTCTGTCGCTAACTACATTACTCGCTTTGCAGCCTTAATTGATCAGCTTTCTGCATATTTCCAATCCACTGATCCTCTCTATTTCACAATGCGTTTCATGGATGGATTGCGACCAGACCTTAAATCAGTTGTCCTCATGCAACGCCCCAAAAACCTTGATACTGCTTATACGTTGGCCTTGTTGCAGGAAAAGATGGCCCAGCCCGCTCTGTCTCGGGCTTCGAGGAATGGTGATTAGCCATCGGCATCAGGGTCTTCTTGTTCCGCACGCACAGCGTCATCGGCTGACAAGTCGTCCCCGACCACTGGCGCTGTAGCTGCGACCTCTGCGTCGTCACCTGATGCCAAGTTGGCCGCCCTGCGCTCATATCTCCGTGCCATGGGGTTATGCTACAAATGTGCAGGGAAGTGGAGCAAGGACCATAAGTGTCCCCCTGAGGTGTTGCTTGCAGTGGAAACATTGTGGGACTCCTTGTTGTCTGAGGATGCTAAAACTGATGAGCCTGAAACTGATGAAGCTCCACCTACTGAGGAAGTACTGGTCATGGCTATCTCCAAAGCAGCCGTGTCTACCTCGTCTGCTACTCGCACGGTTCGGCTGTCCGCACTGATTGCTGGTCACCCTATGATTGTCCTGGTTGATTCTGGCAGTTCGGCGTCATTTATTAGTGCTCAATTGGTAAATCAACTTGGCCTGTCTTAGTCTTCAGCACATCCAACTTCAGTTCAGGTTGCTGGTGGCGGAGTTCTACAGAGTTCAGGCGTCCTCAAACAAGTTCCATGGTCAGTGGGCACCTGCAATTTTTTCTTTGATTTTAGAGTGCTACCCCTGGTTCATCATGAAGTGATTCTCGGGATGGATTGGCTTTCCACATTCAGCCCCATGCAAGTGCACTGGCAATAGAAATGGGTTGCAATACCTTATCAGGGAGCTGTTGTTGTTCTTCAAGGCGAGGATTTTGAGCTGCCAAATCATTTATTGTTGCAACTCTGTGCTATGGATGAGCCGGTTACTGAAAATGCTGCTCAGTCGCCAACACCTCCTAAGGTTCAGTCCATTATTGATTCATTTGCAAATCTATTCACTGAACCTTTTGGTCGTCCACCTTCTCATTCGTGCAATCACACTATTCCACTGCTACCCTGCGCACAGCCTGTGTTCACTCGGCCTTACTGCTACCTGCCTGCATTAAAGGACAAGGTTGAGTGACAAGTTCACGACATGCTTGCTCAGGGTTTGATACAACCGAGTGCTACTGGTCTTGCTGGTAAAGAAGAAAGATGGGACATATCGTTTTTCTGTGGACTTTCGTAATCTCAATGCAATTACAGCCAAGTCCAAATTTCCAGTTCCGGTGTTTGATCAACTGATGGATGAATTGGCTCATTCAAGTTGGTTATCTATTCATGACCTGTGGGCTGGTTTTCACCAAATACTGATGCAACCGGGTGAGGAATACAAGACGGTCTTCCAAACTCATCTGGGTCTCTATGAGTTTTGTGTCATGGCATTTGGTTTGATAGGAGCACTAGCCACCAGGTACCTTTCAGGGCACGATGAACACAACTCTTGCCCCTGGTCTACGCAAATTCGTGGTGGTCTTCTTCGATGATATACTGGTGTATAGCCGCACTTATGAAGAGCATCTCCGTCACTTGGCTACTGTTTTTCAGCTATTGGCAGGCAATGTTTTCCTAAACGCTAAACGGTAAACAGTCGGTCATCCTTCATTTAGCGTTTAGACCGTTTAAACGGTGTTTAAACGGAGTTAAACGGCCTAAATGGTTTTGTACAATAACAATAAAATATATATATTTATGCAGGTAAAAATAAAATTTGCTAGAACCCATACATATTTACACATGTGAAAATCACATATTCTACCAAATAATATTGTTGGAAGAAATCTAAATCCCACAACACTTCATATAATTACAATGCTAATTAGTTTCATGTTGATTGTGATAGACGTAGTCCTTTAATTCACTTAATTATGGATTAAATGGTTGTTTAGCTCATTTAATCACGTTTAATCTGATTTTATTTAGACCGTTTAGACGGGATTGAACGGTTTAAATGGGTTTAAACGGCCCAACCGTTTAATTCACCATTTAGGGCGTAAACAATACGGCTGACTTCTGTTTACCGTTTAAACGTTGTTTAAACGGACTAAATGGCCGTTTAGGTGAACAGTGTTGGCAGACAATCAGTGGGTCCAAGTGTAAGTTCGCCCAGCGATCAGTGACTTACTTGGGGCATGTCATCAGTGAGGCCGGGCTGTCCATGGACCCATCTAAGATCCTTGCCATTCAGGAGTGGCCGACACCCATTTCAGTTCGAGCTTTGCGCGGATTTCTCGGGTTGGCGGGTTACTATTGCAAATTTGTGCGCGATTTTGGGATAGTTGCCAAACCACTGATGGATTTGCTTCGCAAAGACTCGGTGTTTGTATGGGGCGCAACTTAGGAAACTGCTTGTCAAACCTTGAAGACTGCTCTATGTTTAGCTCCAGTGCTTGCGCTGCCCGATTTCTCAGTGCCGTTCTAGGTTGAGATGGATGCGTCTGGTTATGGCATCGGGGCTGTATTGTAGCAAAATGGCCACCCCTTGGCTTTTATCAGTAAGGCATTGGGGCCTCACAACCAGGGCTTATCAGTTTACGAGAAGGAGTATTTGGCCATCTTGTTGGCCGTCGACCAGTGGCGACACTATCTTATGCAAAGTGAGTTCATTATCATCACGGATCAGAAAAGTCACATACATCTCAATGAGCTGCACCTTCACATGTGAAAGGTCCTGTTTGATTTTGGTAATTGAGTGACAATCTTAGGTGGACTAATTGTATTTATGTGAGATACATAGGTGATTAGTCCACAGGTACATGTGTGTGAGCAACATATGCCATGAAGGTGGAAATGGCTTGGAGATGTTACAAAGCTTGCACATGTGATGATGGAGGAGCTCATTGCATATGAGACATGACATGGAGTCATGTGATCAAGGTGGAGAAGATCAAGACATGACTTGGCTCGACGGACCGGTTGCAAGTGTGAAGGGCAAGTCGGAGGCTTTGAAGTGAGGGACCGCGTGTGACGGTGAAGCTTGAGCAAGACTTGGCGTCGATGGACCGACACAACGGTGAAGAGCAAGTGAGGTCAAGATCGATGAACCAATACGGTCATGTCATGATATGAAGTGGATCATATCATTTGGTGATTGGTTGGTGCATGTGTTGCATCAACATTGGAGGAGATGGAACGAAATGCGCAAGGTAAAGATATAACCTATGGCATTTCCATTTCACCGGTCATAGGTGTGTAGAGAAGTTTATGACCGGGTTTAGGATAGATGGCCGTACTATTAAGAGGAGCAAACTTGTTTGCATATCGGTCATCTAGTGCCACTCGAGTGATCTAACTTTGCATCGTTGCAAGAATCGAGTGGCGTGGCAAGTTGAGTGGCTAACTCCTTTAAAGAAAATGATTGTGAAAATTTTAACACACATGCACATGGTGGTGTACACTTGGTGGTGTTAGCACATTTACGAAGGAGGTGGAGTTTGAGCGATTGAGAGGGGTTTGGGGTCCTCTCTCTCTCTCAGGCATTTTCGAGGAATTAAAATGACTTTTTTCCTTAGCACCGGTTGCGAGAAACAGAGGTGAATGGAGGTCACTGGGTGACCGAACGCTAAACTGTACGCGGTCTCAGCATGACCGGATGCGTCCGGTCAATGATCCATGTGTGCGCGTAGTCTCGGTGTTGTGAACAGACACGGTGGCGCATTGAAAGTCCCTAGTTTGGTTTTGGCTAATTGATGAAACCTAGGACTAACCTTTGTATCTAAGTAGATGATTTAGATAAAGGTGGTCATTGAATATGAGACATGATATTGACTCATGCGACCAAGATGATGAAGACCGAGATGATGCTTGGCTCGATGGACCGGTTATGAAGGTGAAGGGCAAGTCGAGGCTTCGAAGCGAAGGACCATGTGATGGTGAAGCTTGAGCAAGACTTGGCGCCGACGGACCGATGCAACGGTGAAGAGCAAGTGAAGTCAAGGTCGATGGATCGAGACGGTCATGTGATGATATGAAGTGGATCATATCTTTTGGAAAAACAAAATGGGCTCAAGGCAAAGGTATAACCATAGGGCCATTTTGTTTTGCACTCAAGACACCATAGAAGATGTGAGTGGTTTAGGATTGATAGCCAAACTATTAAGAGGGGAAGTCTTATCGGTTACTCGACGCACGGGTGCCACTAGGTGAATTCATGAAGTGCATTGCATGTAGGGCCTAGTGAGCTAACTGAAAAACCTTTGAAAATGATTATGAAAATGCTAACACACGTGCACAAGGTGATGATCACTTATTGGTGTTGGCACATTTGCGAAGGTGACGGAGTTTGAGCGGTAGAGAAGGGTTTGGGTCCCTCTCTCCCTCCCACCGAGCTTGCGAGCGCGGGATTCAAGCGTTTTTGAGGCGAACGGAGGTCACAGAGGTGACCGGACACGGTCATAGTTTGACCGGACACGTTCGGTCAGTTCAACGCAGCCGCGGTTGTTAGGGTTTACAACTGGCGCGTCCGGTCTCTCGCGGAACCGGAGCATCCGGTCGGGCACCCAGAAGTGTAGCGCGAGGCGTAAAGCTGATCAGACGTGCGGCGCGTCCGGTCACACGCGATCGGACGCGTCCGGTCATTGAGGGAGCTTACTGGACTCCAACCAGACACCGGCACTGTCACATCCGGTTGTTGTCTGGAGCGCGTCCGGTCGATGGTTCGTGGGCACGCGGTGCTATGTGATCGGCGCGTCTGGTCGTTTGAGCGGTGCGTCCGGTCGATTGAGTTTGACCGTTCGCGCGCAGTGACCGTTGGAGGATCGAGCGGTCGCAGGGCGATCGGACGCAGTTGAGCGCGTCCGGTCAGTTTCGACCGACGCGTCCGGTCGTCCTGAAAATGCCCAGTGAAGGGGTACAACGACTCTATTCATTTGGGATGCTTATAAATACTTATTGACCAGCCCTTGGGGAGGCCTCTTGACATTTCTAATATTCTTGTGCATCCTTTGAGCTAGAGCTTCTCTCTCCCACTCATCTCTCTTGCTTGATTACAAATCAAAAGTGAGATTGAGTGATCCCAAAGTGCATTGCATAGCTTGAGGGCATCTAGTGGCACTTGTGGGTGGTTTAGCCAGTGGATTTCTTGTTACTCTTGGAGAGTGCCGCTCCTAGCCGGCTTGGAGATTGTTGGAGGCGTTGGCAAGAGAAGGAGATTGTTCTTGGCCACCTTCGGTTGATTGTAAGAGGTTCTTGTGCTTTCCTCGGCGGAGCGTCAAAAGCAACTCTATTACATTGCGCGTGTCATTGAGTTACCTCACTTGAGAGTGGTGTCTTGCGGTGCCTTGCGGGGCATGCCTTGAGGGGAAAGTGACTTGAGGGTCACACCGAGAAACCATCTAAGTGTTGGTCGACACAACCGGTGACGTAGCTTGTCGGTGCACAAGTGAACACCGGGTAAACAAAAATATTATGTCTCTTGTCTCCCGGTGATTGGTCTTCATATTATGTTGTTGTTAATATTGATTGATTGTATATCATCTTAGTGATTGGCAACATCTTCTCTCCATCGTCGGTATAAGATTCACAATCCTCTTCTCTCGCATTTACATGTACTAGATTATCTTGTGTAGCTCTAGTGGTAGCCTTTGCTAGTAATTGTTAGCTTGCTCACTAGTGTAAGTTTAGTGACATAGCCCTTGTGTGAACTAAAAATCATAATCTACTAGACTTGTGGATAGGAGGCTTGCATCATAACCATAGGCTAAGCAAAACTCGCTTTACGCCGTTTGTTATTCTAACAAGTTTGCTTAGTGGCTTGTGTAGGATTTTTTTATAGGCTATTCACCCCCCTCTAGCCATCTAGGACCTTACAAGTGGTATTGGAGCCGTGGTCACCGTTTTAATCAAGGCTTAACATCCTTCGGTGTGAAAAATGGCTCAAATTATGTTTAATCATGTTGGAGGCAAGCCACCGTTCTTTGATGGTTTTAGTTCTTTTGCTCATTGGAAGAGAAAAATGACAATGTACCTTGGTTCTATTCATGAGAGAGTATTGCAAGTCACCGAGAATGATTTTGCTATCATTGATCCCGATCATCTCACCGATGAAGATAGAGCAAATAGAACATGCAATAGAATGGCTCTCAATACACTTTACAATAATATTGACACAAAAGTATTTGAGGGCATCAAGGATTTAGAATTGGCAAATGAAGTGTGGACAAGGTTAAATGAAACATATGAGGGCACTAAGGTTGTGAAGAGTGCCAAGCTATATGGGCTCAAGAGTGAGTTTGAGAACTTTAAGATAAAAGAAGAAGAAATAATCTTAGAGATGTTTCATAGATTGCAAGTCATTGTGAATGATCTCAAGAGCTTAGGGCACAAGACACAAGACCAAGATTTTTGTCACAAGTTCTTGTTGAGCTTACCAAGAAGATTCAAAATGTTGATCATGATGTTACAAAGAGATGAGTTTGATACAATGAAGCCAAATGATTTACTTGGGGAAGTCTTGACATATGACAAGTATGATCAAGATGCCGATGAGAAGGAGAAGAAGGAGGAAGAAAATAAGAAGAAGACCATGGCATTCAAGGCCATCTCCTCCAAGGGCAAAGCTACCATCATTGAAGAAGAAGAAGACAATAATGAAGATGAAGATTTTGAAATTGATGATGAGTCACTTGCTCTTGTAGTCAAGAAAATGGGTCACATGTTCATTAAGAGAAGAGGCTTCAAAAAGAGAAATGATAATTTCAAGAGCAATGAGCAACAAAGGAAGTGCTTCAATTATGATAGCACCGAACATCTTCAAGCCGAATGTCTCTATGACAAGAAGAAGAACAACAAGAGGGGCAAGTTTGAGAAGAAAAAGAGAGAAGCCAAGATGACTTTCAAGAAGGGCAAGAATAGAGCCTATGTGGTCATTTGGGAAAGTGATGATGATGAAGAAGAAGAATCATCATCCAACAATGCTTTTGCTTCCATTGCTATCAACAAGAAGCCCTCACTATTTGGTTCATCATCTTTATGCTTCATGGCCAAAGAAACTAAGGTATTATATGATGAGAGTGATGATGAAAGTGAAATGGAATATGTTCATCATAGTGATAATGATAATGATAATGATAATAATAATGAAAATGATGATGATGAACCAACTAAAGAACAACTATATGACTTGATGCAACAAACTAGAGACATAGCTATTGCCAAGGATAAGGAGTGTAAGAAGCTTTCAATGAAAGTAACAATACTTGAGAAAGTCCTTAGTGAGCTTAAGACAACTCATGAGAGTCTAGTGGAAGACCATGAGGATCTTAGTAAGGCTCATTCCAAGCTTGAAAAAGCTCATTCATTGCTACTTGAGCAACAAGCAAAGAAGGAGGTTGTTGTATCATGTGATATTGGTGTTACATGTGATATAATTGATGAATCCTCTTATGAACCTATCATCATGTCAAATGCTAACCCTTCTTGTAGCTCTTCATCCACCACCACCGACTCTACCTTCTCTACTAGTGATGGTTTCACTTGTGATGCCTCACTAAAGGTTGAGAATGAGACTCTCAAGAGAGAGGTGGATGAGCTCACTCACGCCTTAGGCAAGGCCTATGGTGGTGAGGCCCGCTTGCTTAAGTGCTTGGGTAGCCAAAGGTTCTCTCTTAACAAAGAGAGATTAGGCTACACCCCCAAGAAAGGCAAGTTAGCCTTTGCAACTCCAAAGCCTAGCTTTATGAAGGGCAATGGTCGGTTTTGCAAAAGATACAAGCAAGTTAGGCACCTAGAGCATAATTGCAATAAAATGAACCAAAGCAAGAAACTTGTTAATGCTATACCTTATGATTCTTGCTATGTGCTTACCAAGAGTGTGAAGGGTGTGCAAGCTAAGTTTATTGGTACACCCATTGTTGGCCCAAAGAAGAAGGCTATTTAGGTACTAAAGAGCTTAGTTACTAACCTACAAGGACCCAAGCAAAAATGGGTACCTAAGCTTCATTGATTTGCTTGTAGGTCAATTATAAAGACAGAGGAAGGCATTGGATTATTAATAGCGGGTGCACTCAATACATGACCGGTATATCAAGAATGTTTGACTCAATCAATGACAATGATAGTGGTGTTGATTCTATCACATTAGGCAATAACAAGAAAGACAAGGTTATTGGATTGGGCAAGATTGCAATATCAAATGACATGAGTATCTCCAATGTGTTGCTAGTTGAAAGTTTGGTTTTCAATCTTCTATCCGTGGCACAAATATGTGATCTTGGTTACAAATATATCTTTGGGGTTGATGATGTGGAAGTCATTAGTATGGATGGTTCAAATGTGGCATTCAAGGGCTTTAGATATGAGAATCTCTACCTACTTGACTTCAATGCTAGAGAAACTTCTTTGATAACTTGCTTAATCTCCAAATCAAGTATGGGTTGACTTTGGCATAGAAGGCTTGGTCATGTTGGCATGAAACAATTGAAGAAGCTTACAACTCATAATCTTGTCAATGGTTTGAAAGATGTTGAATTTGAGAAGAATAAGCTTTGTAGTGCATGTCAAGCCGAGAAGCAAGTTGGAAGCTCACATCCAAAGAAGAGTATAATGAGCACATGCAAAGTATTTGATTTGATGCACATGGATCTATTTGGCCTAATAACTTACACAAGCATAGGCGGCAATAAGTATGGCTTCGTCATAGTGGATGACTTCACAAGATTCACATGTGTATTCTTTCTTAGTGACAAAAGTGAAGTGTTTAACATCTTCAAGACCTTTCTCACTAGAGTTCACAATGAGTTTGAGATTAGAATCAAGAAAGTGAGAAGTGACAATGGAAGTGAGTTCAAGAATACAAGAATTGAAGAACTTTGTGATCACTATGGCATTGGACATCAATTCTCGGCCAAGTATACTCCACAATTAAATGGCCTAGTTGAGAGAAAGAATAGAACATTGCTTGATATGGCTAGATTAATGCTTCATGAGTACAATGTGAGTCAATCATTTTGGGATGAAGCAATCAATACCGCTTGCTACTACATCAATAGACTATATTGTCATCCATTGCTAAAGAAGACCCCATATGAGCTACTTCATGGAAGAAAGCCCAATATTTCTTACTTTAGGGTGTTTGGTTGCAAATGTTATATCTTGAAAAAAGGTACTAGATTGGGGAAGTTTAAAAAGAGATGTGATGAGGGGTTCCTACTTAGTTATTCAACTACAAGCAAAGCTTATAGAGTTTGGAACAACTCAAGTGGCATTCTAGAAGAAGTTCATGATGCGCAATTTGATGAAACCAATGGGTCACAAGATGAAGAAGAGAATCTAGATGATGTTGGTGGAACTTAATTGGTGGAAGCAATGAAGAACATGGACATTGAGGACATTAGAGCAAAGCAAGTAATTGATATTCAAGATGATGATAAAGATCAAGTGTTCAATTTTCCATTCAAGCTAGCTAATGACTCTCAAGTGCAAGATCATGGTGCTAGTTCATCTCATCGAGATACATCAAGTGATCAACCAAGCTCAAGCAATCAAGTGCAAGTACTCTAACCACAACATATTGCAAGAAATCACCCCATTGATAGTGTTATTGGTGATATTAGAAGTGGTGTGCAAACAAGATCAAGATTGGCTATGTTTTGTGAGCATGCATTATTTATGTCAACCATAGAACCAAAGAAAATAGAAGAAGCTTTGAGGGATGCCAATTGGATCATGGCTATGCAAGAAGAACTTAACAATTTCACAAGAAATGATGTTTAGGAATTGGTAGAAAGGCCAAATGACTACAATGTGATTGGAACCAAGTGGGTGTTCAAAAACAAGCAAGATCAAGATGGCATTGTGGTGAGAAACAAAGCAAGACTAGTTGCTCAAGGTTACACTCAAGTAGAAGGTCTTAACTATGATGAGACATATGCTCCCGTGGCAAGATTGGAGGCAATAAGGATTCTATTGGCTTATGCTTGTGCACATAATATCAAACTATATCAAATGGATGTCAAAAGTGCATTTCTCAATGGAATCATCAATGAATTAGTCTTTGTTGAGCAACCTCCCGGATTTGAAGATGACAAAAAACCCAACCATGTGTACAAATTGAAGAAGGCTTTATATGGCTTAAAGCAAGCACCTAGAGCATGATATGAGAGGCTAAGGGATTTCCTTCTCTCTAAGGGATTCAAGATGGGCAAGGTTGATACAACTCTATTCACCAAGAAGATTGAAAATGATCTATTCATAGTGCAAATATATGTTGATGACATTATCTTTGGATCAACCGATCAAGCTTATTGTGAAGAATTTGGTGCTATGATGGCCAAAGAGTTTGAAATGTCTATGATTGGTGAACTTAGCTACTTCCTTGGTCTCCAAGTCAAGTAATTGAAGAATGGGACATTTGTGAGTCAAGAGAAATACATAAGGGACATGTTGAAGAAGTTTGGAATGCAAGATGCAAAGCCAATTTCAACTCCAATGGGTACAAATGGCAATTTGGATAGTGATCTTGATGGCAAAATGGTGAATCAAAAAGAATATCGGTCTTTAATTGGAAGTCTACTCTATGTCACCGCATCAAGGCCGGATGTCATGTTTAGTGTTTGTATGTGTGCTAGATATCAAGCCTCACCTAGAGAGAGTCATCTCACGACTGCAAAAAGAATATTGAGGTACTTGAAGCAAATAAGAGATGTTGGACTATGGTATCCCAAGGGGTCAAAGTTTGAATTGATTGGATATTCGAACTCCGACTATGGGGGTTGCAAGATCAATAGAAAGAGCATAAGTGGCACATGTCAATTACTTGGAAGATCACTTGTATCATGGTCCTCAAAGAAACAAAATAGTGTGGCAATCTCTACCGCCGAAGCCGAATATGTGAGTGCGGGGAGTTGTTGCGCACAATTGCTATGGATGAAATCAACTTTGAAGGATTATGGTCTCAACTTCAAGAATGTGCCATTGCTATGTGATAATGAAAGTGCAATCAAGATGACACAAAACCCGGTTCAACATGGAAGAACAAAGCGTATTGACATAAGGCATCATTTCATTGGATATCATCAACAAAAGGGAGATATTGCCATTGAAAGTGTTGGCACCGATGATCAACTTGCCGATATTCTCACCAAGCCACTTGATAAAAAGAGGTTTTACAAGCTAAGGAATGAGTTGAACATTCTTGATTTCTCAAACATGAGTTGAATGCACCCTACCCACTTATTGACATGCCTCTCCTTCGACATTGCAAGGTAAAGTTGATTGACATGTCATTCATCCTATGCTAAGGACTTGCTAGAGCATGTAGACATAATAAGTGGTATGCATGAGCATTCATGATAAATCAAATAAATTTGATGGATATATGTTACCACTATTGCTTCTATGCTTGTTTTGATCTAGTGGTGGCATATGACATGTTTGTGAGCTTGCAAACCTAGTGTTGAATCTAGAAGATTTGCTATACGTGTTTAATTCAACATAGGCAAGATAACCCTTATTATGAGGTGTGAAGAAGCTTATCTTTGGTTCAAATCGAATTAAATATCTTTGGCAAGTGTTCTAGGTTAAACCAAATTTGATAAATTTTAAACTACTCCATCAAACATTGTTTTTCTCTCCACAATTTGATCCCATTTTTGGGTAAGTTGTTAACAAAGGGGAGAGAAAAAGATGATTCAACATGATAAAGGGGTAAATAAAATTTTGATGCACACAAGTAGGGGGAGCAAGCTCATAAACAAATTTGTTGCATTTGTTTGTGCATTCTCATATGACTTGCTCATTGCACATGTATTTAAATTCAATATACATGCTTGTGTGGTGCAATGCTAGTATAGAACTTGAATGATGAAATGATCTACTAGCATGCATAGGAATAGTTTACATGTGGTATCTAGACGTGCCTAAAGCTTTACAAGTGGTCCAAGAACTTTTACATATAATGTTGATCTCACGGGGTTCTTGAGATGTGATGGATGTCTAGTTACTTAATGATGCTAAGGATGGTGTAAAAGGCAACTCCGATTGGTATCATGCTTCAAAGGTCCATTTCTTACACCTTAGCATCATTTTGGTAGAATTACTCTCTCAACACTTCTATCAATGCATACGTGCAAAGCTTTCAATCCAAACTCTATGCACATATGTAGAGAGAGCTAATGCTACCAAAACCGAGCTTATGATAATTGTCCAAACTTTACTTATGAGCAAAATGATTGGACAAGTATGATAAGTTCAAAACCTTTATTATCAAAATCATCTTTGTGAGGGTTGTCATCAATTACCAAAAAGGGGGAGATTAAAAGTCCCTAGTTTGGTTTTAGCTAATTGATGAAACCTAGGACTAACCTTTATATCTAAGTGGATGATTTAGATAAAGGTGGTCATTGAATATGAGACATGACATTGACTCATGTGACCAAGATGATGAAGACCGAGATGATGCTTGGCTCGATGGACCGGTTGTGAAGGTGAAGGGCAAGTCGAGGCTTCAAAGCGAAGGACCATGCGATGGTGAAGCTTGATCAAGACTTGGCGCCAACGGACCGATGCAACGGTGAAGAGCAAGTGAAGTCAAGGTCAATGGATCAAGACGGTCATGTGATGATATAAAGTGGATCATATCTTTTGGAAAAACAAAATAGGCTCAAGGCAAAGGTATAACCATAGGAATTTTTTGAGGACTTGAAATGCCTGTTTTCCACTATGCCAGAAGTCGGAAAAGAAATGGAGGCGAACGGAGGTCACAGAGATGACCGGACGCTGCACCGGACGCGGTCATAGTTTGATCGAACGCGTCCGGTCAGTTCAACGCAGCCGCGGTTGTTAGGGTTTACAACCGGCGTGTCCGGTCCCTCGTGGAACCGGAGCGTCTGATCGGACGCGCGGCGCGTCCGGTCACACGTGATCAGACGCGTCCGGTCGTTGAGGGAGCTTACTGGACTCCAACCGGACGCTAGAACTGTCGTGTCCGGTCGATGGTTCGTGGGCGCGTGGTGCTGTACGATCGGCACGTCTGGTCATTTGAGTGGCACGTTCGGTCGATTGCGTTTGACCGTTCGCACGTAGTGACCGTTGGAGGATCGAGCGGTCACAGTTGAATTCGAGAGAACACGTGGACGACGCAGGGCGATCGGACGCGGTTGAGCGCGTCCGGTCAGTTTCGACCGGCGCGTCCGATCGTCTCGAAAACGCCCAGTTGAAAGGTCTCGATGGCTAGAGGGGGGTGAATAGCCTTTTAAAAATTTTTGCAAAGACAAGCTAAACAAGTTTATCAATATAACAAATAGCGAGATGCGAGTTTTGCTTAGCCTACGGGGTGTTTGCAAGCCACCTATCCAATTCACAATTCTAGTATTTGCACTCAACCGCACAAGTCAAACCGAGAAGGAAACTACAACTACAACTAGCAAGCTACACAAAAGAGCTACTCTAGCAAAGCTAACTAGCTAGCAAAGATAACTAAGAAGGTAATGCGGAGTTGAGTTAGGAGAGTTTCACCAAGGGGCGAAGTATTGAGCCAACCAATATGATCAACAATGAATACCAAGACAACCGAACACCGGGATCAATCAATCATAATATGAAAGTGATAACACGAAGATTTATCCCGAGGTTCATGTTCCTCTTCACCACGTGGTTCGGTGGCTAATCGGTCACACATCGAGCCTCTCAAAAGGCACCACAAGAACCTACCAAATGGCAAAAATGTTGCAAATGACACGAGCAATTCACTAACGTTACCTTTGGTGCTTCGCCGAGGTAGGCACAAACCCCTCACAATCACCAAAGGTGGCCAAGAACAATCACCAACTCTTGCCAATGCCTCCAAGCTGCTCCAAGCCATCTAGGTGGTGGCAACCACCAAGAGAAACAAGAATCCCGCAGCAAATCAACCACCAAGTGCCAACTAGATGCAATCTCATAATGCAAATGCACTTGGATCACTCAATCTCACTTAGAATATGCAAAGAAGCAAGAGAGATCAGTGGAAGGGGAGTTGCTTAGCTCAAAGTGCTCACAAGTATGTCAAATATTCAAGAGAGAGAGAGCCTTGAGCTAGCCAACAAGTATTTATAGACGTACCCCTTCGAATATAGCCGTTAGGCACTTGAAACAGCTGCAGTCACGCTGACCGGACGCGCTGGTCCAACTGACTGGACACGCCGATCGCACAACGGCTATGCCACGAAGCACCGATCGGACGCGCTCGTTGCATGGACCGGACGCGCTAGGATCGACCGGACGCGCTGGTCCCATAACGGACCGGACGCGCTGGTCAAGCAGAGACTGCGTACAACGAAATAGCGACCGGACGCGCTGCAGAACTGACCGGACGCCACAGTGCCAGCGTCCGGTTGGAGTCCAGTAAGCTCCCTGAACGATCGGACGCGTCCGGTCGATAGTGACCGGACGCGCCACCGCGTCCGATCAAAAACAGAAACACGCGTAGACACTGAACACTGACCAGACGTGTCTGGTCAAGTAGAGACCGCGTCCGGTCCAGCGTCCGGTCACCTCTGTGACCTCCGTTCACCTCCGTTTCTTTTCCGACTTCCGGTGTAGTGGAAAAAAGCCATTTCAACTCCTCGAAAACGCCTGAATCCTGCCTCGCAAGCTCGGCGGGAGGGAGAGAGGACCCCAAACCATCTCTACTGCTCAAACTCCACCGCCTTTGCAAATGTGCTAACACCACCAAGTGATCTCGATATGTGTGAGTGTGTTGGCATTTTCACAATCATTTTTCGAGGCGATATTAGTTCTATCCAAATGCATATGATTATGAAATGCACACCTAGAGGCACTTAGGAGTTCAATAGCCACGTCATTCCCCTCTTTATAGTATGGCTATCTAACCTATAATGTAACCACACCCACTAGGTGTCTTGGTTACTAAAACACAACCCTTAAGCATATACCTTTGCCTTGATCACGTAGGGTTGCATCCAAATCCAAGTGTGGCCATCATGATCACCATGTCCATCTTGCCACCAACATTGGAATGTACTAATCCTCATATGCTACATACAACTTAGGAATAGGATTAGTACTTAGGTATTGTCACTAATTACCAACACCAAACATAGGACTTTCACCAGTGAAGGGGTACAACGACTCTATTCATTTGGGATGCTTATAAATACTTGTTGGCCGGCCCTTGGGGAGGCCTCTTGACATTTCTAACATTCTTGTACATCCTTTGAGCTAGAGCTTCTCCCTCCCATTCATCTCTCTTGCTTGATTGCAAATCAAAAGTGAGATTGAGTGATCCCAAAGTGTATTGCATAGTTTGAGGGCATCTAGTGGCACTTGTGGGTGGTTTAGCTGGTGGATTTCTTGTTACTCTTGGAGAGTACCGCTCCTAGCCGGCTTGGAGATTGTTGGAGGCGTTGGCAAGAGAAGGAGATTGTTCTTGGCCACCTCCGGTTGATTATAACAGGTTCTTGTGCTTTCCTCGGCGGAGCGCCAAAAGCAACTCTATTACATTGCGCATGTCATTGAGTTACCTCACTTGAGAGTGGTGTCTTGTGGTGCCTTGCGGGGCGTGCCTTGAGGGGCAAGTGACTTGAGGGTCACACCGAGAAACCATCTAAGTGTTGGTCGACACAACCGGTGACGTAGCTTGTCGGTGCACAAGTGAACACCGGGTGAACAAAAATATTATGTCTCTTGTCTCCCGGTGATTGGTCTTCATATTGTGTTGTTGTCAATATTGATTGATTGTATATCATCTTAGTGATTGGCAACATCTTCTCTCCATCGTCGGTATAAGATTCACAATCCTCTCTCTCGCATTTACATTTACTAGATTATCTTGTGTAGCTCTAGTGGTAGCCTTTGCTAGTAATTGTTAGCTTGCTCACCAGTGTAAGTTTAGTGACATAGCCCTTGTGTGAACTAGAAATCATAATCTACTAGACTTGTGGATAGGAGGCTTGCATCACAACTGTAGGCTAAGCAAAACTCGCTTTACGCCGTTTGTTATTCTAACAAGTTTGCTTAGTGGCTTATGTAGGATTTTTTTATAGGCTATTCACCCCCCCTCTAGCCATCAAGAACCTTACACGCGTCCAGTCGTAGTGCACCTAACGCGTCCGGTCGCGCATGGATGCTTACTGGAAACAACCGGACGCTGGCACTGTGGCGTCGGGTGCGAAGGGCTGGCGGGTCTGGTCTTGGCGCATGGTGCGTGGCTCAGTTTGACTAGCGTGTCCGGTCGGTCACGGGACTGGCGCGTCCAGTCATACTTCACGCGCGGGTGGTGTGCGAACTGCGCGTCTGGTCAAACAGTGAAGCGCGTCTGGTCATCGTGGTGTCCGTTGGCGTGCAAGTGACCATTGGAGGATCGAGTGGCCGTGGTTGATTTTGGGAGGCCACATGGACGGCGCAGGGCGACCGGACGCGGTGTAGCGAGTCCGGTCAGCTCGACCGGCGCATCCGATCGACGCGTGTTGTGCCCAGTGAAGGGGTACAACGGCTCTTTTCATGTGGAGGCTTATAAATAGCCCCTTGGCCGGCCTTGGCTATTGTGGGGCACCCTTGGGACTTAGTGTCCATGCTTTGGGAGTGCTAGGAGAGCCTCTAACTGACTTATGCTTGTAAGAGTGCGAATCGATTGCGAGTGAGTGTGATTCTAGTGCGTTGCATCGTGAGGATTGCATCGAGTGGCACTAGGTGTTCAAGTTGCAAGCCGGTGGTGCTTGTTACTCTTTGAGGTTGCCACCTCCTAGACGGCTTGGTGGCTTGAGGCTCCGTCGAAGCTCGCAAGAAGATTGTACGAGGCTCCGGAGAAGCTTTGTGAGGGGGATTATGCTCACCCCACGGGGATCGCGAAGAGCAACTCTAGTAGAACGTGTCATTGAGCTACCACACTTGATGGTGGGTTCTTGTGGCGCTCTTTGGGAGAGCTTAGTTGTGGATACCGATTAGCCACCGAACCACGAAGTGTTGGTCGACACAACGGAGACGTAGCTTGGTGGCAACCAAGTGAACCTCGGGAGAAAATCACCATGTCAACTTTGTCTACTCTTCTCGGTGGTTTGCCTTCGTGCAACACAAGCTTGTATTTACCTTCATATATACCTTGCTTGTGTCGCTGCTCTTGTATCTAGCTGTGCTTGTGTAGCTTGCTAGATATCTTCTTGCTTGTGTAGCTAGAAGTATCCCCTTTGCGTAGCTAATTTGGTTTGTGTAACCTTATTAGTCACATTACTTAGTTTGTGTAGCTAAGCAATTTGCGCTCTCTAATTTGGCATTGGTTGCCTTGTTATTGAGCATTGCTAGTGAGCCTAGGAGCTTTGTGCTTTTGCTTACTAGAATTGTGTAGGAGCTCCCCAGTGCTTGAACTACTAGTTGCATAGGTTTGTGTGACCTTGCAAGCTGGAATTGTTTAGGTGGGCTCTTGCTAGGAAGACACCTTATTTGCTTGGTTAGGATCTTTTGTAAGGTGCTAGAATTATAGATAGAGGGGTGTAGTCTTGGCTAGACCGATAGATTTAATTCCACACTTGTTTCGGTTAACCAACGCAATTAAGTTTTAGAAAGGACTATTCACCCCCTCTAGTCCACCATCTCAACCCTTCAACACGCCCTGGCAGCAAAAGGTTTTCACCAAGCTCCTCCGCTTACGCAACATAATTGTTTACCGCCGTCGTGCTGAGAACAATGTCACTCACGGACGCTCTATCCCGTCGTCCACACCCTGAGCAGTTGCAGGCCATATCTTCCCTAACACATGAATGGTTGTCTAAATTGACTCAGTGGTATGATTCTGATCCTGATGCTCGAGCATTGTTAGCTCAGTTGCTGGTCAGTTCCTCTGCTCGTCCACACTTCGGTCTTCAGCGAGGCATCATCATGTACAAAAACCGCATTTGGTTAGGCTCCAATGTTGCACTGTAGCAGAAGGTCATATCGGCCTTGCAAGACAGTCTAGTGGGCCGCCACTCTAGAGCCCTAGTGACCCTCCAGAAGGTGCGGCAGCTGTTCTTCTGGCCTGCTATGCACAAGTCCGTCCTGCAGTATGTGCAAGCCTACTCTATTTGTGCTCAAGCCAAGCTGGACAGATCTAGTATCCAGGACTCCTTCAGACCCTGCCCATTCCAAAGGCTACCTAGGAGGTAATCTTGATAGACTTTGTGGAAGGATTACCACTATCTGGTTCTGCTAACGCCATTTTGGTCGTTGTCGACAAGTATTCCAAATATGCGCACTTCATTGCTCTGCGCCATCCATTCACAGCGGCTTTGGTTGCTCAAGTGTTTATGGAACAAATCTACAGATTGCATGGGTTGCCATTTGCTACCATATCCGACCATGATCGTGTGTTCACCAGCAAACTGTGGCAGCTTCTCTTCCAGTTGGCAGGTACTGATCTATGGATGAGTTCGTCTTATCACCCAAAGACGGACGGGCAAACGGAGCGCGTCAACCAATGCCTTGAGACATTCCTCCGTTGTTTCGTTCATGCATGTCCAAGTGACTGAAGTCAATGGCTACCCTTGGCAGAGTTCTGGTATAATACCAGTACCCACTCAGCACTCGGCCAGTCACCATTTGAGGTATTGTATAGATTTCCTCCACGCCACCTTGGATACAATCTTGAGGCTGCGAGCCCAGTGCCGGAACTTCATTCATGGCTTGAGGAAAGGGAATTGATGCATTCTCTGGTCCGCCAACATCTAGAGCGTGCTCAACTCCGCACGAAGCGCCAAGCTGACAAGGGCAGGTCTGAACGTTCCTTTGCAGTGGGTGACATGGTATATCTCAAGTTTCAGCCGTACATCTAATCCTCAGTGGCTTGGCGTACCAATCACAAGCTTTTCTTCAAGTTTTTTAGGCCATTTCGGGTGCTGGCTCGGGTGGGCAAGGTTGCTTATCACCTGGAGCTTCCCAATTCTTCCTCGATGCATCCGGTGTTCCACGTTTCGCAGCTGAAGCGTTCATCCGGCTCTCAGGTTGTCACTTCTGCCTTACCTTCAGACCTCACTGAGTTTCAGGTTCCCCAAAACTTCTGCAGCACCGCTGGACGACTGGAGAGCACCCCGTTGAGCAGGTGCTTGTCCAGTGGTCTCATATGCCTCCTACCGTTGCCACGTGGGAGACCTTGGAGCAGCTCCGACAACAATTTCCTCACAACCTGGCATGGGGGCACGCCGGTTTTGAAGAAGGGGGAGATGTCAGCAACCAGCCTGTTCCTGAGGCACCTGACGATCAGCTGCAAGGAGAAGCCAGCAAGAAGTCTGTTGACCGCATCCGACTCAAAGCTGACGACGGGCCGCGGCCCAGAAGGAAGCCCAAGCCAAGCACCAGGGTGTTCGGGCCCATGTGGCAAGTGTGATATAAATACCTAAGATGAGAGCTGAGAGCATTATGAAAATTGTATGAACCCTTTACTGTTAATGCAATCCGGTCCTCCTACCTAAGCTTCTTTGCTTCCCCTTTCTCCAACTCCTATCCCCTGCTGTTACTGTAACAACTGACCTTAGAGACAGATGGCAATGGCGCAGAGATGGCAACAGTGGACGAGGAACGAAGCGGCGTGGTGGAAGAACGAGGTGGCGGCAGTGGTGGAGGAGCGAGGGACCCCCGCGTGTCCGGTCGTTCCCAGTCTCGTACGCACGGCGGAGACGAAGAAAGCGAGCGCTGCCCTTGCCCGGTGTGAATGGGCCGGGGACGGTTCCATGGGGAAATCGAAAGGAATCTAGGCCGAAACCTCCGCGTGACGGGCTTCCAAAGACACAGCGAAGATGGTCGTGGAACAATTCCGCGTGGGCTTCCACCTTGGGGAAAATGCCGGGTTCCCCGCGGGAACGCTGCTGCCGAAGTGGCCCACCACATAGTGTGCACACGTTCATAACTATCGCAAAGCCTATCTCAAAAAAATCGCTAATACTGCATTCAAGGCGTCCGTGTGCCCGGATGCTTGCTACCTGGGCCTGCTGGACGACTTCTACGGCTTCTAAAAAGTTGGACGCTTCGACGACTTTTTGACTCCGCCTTGTTGCGTTCTCCACCGCCGCACCCACGCTGCCTACTCTTGTTGCGACCGCGTCCTCCACGCTACCCGCTTGCCGCGGCCACCTCCAATGAGCCGGCGAGCCTCCTCATCACCGCCGGGGTCTGCCTGCTCGCCGGTGCCGCTGGCTGGCCGGGACAACCTAGAAGCAGCCGCGCAAGCACCCGGATGCCGCATGCATGTGGCCAGGCGACCAGGAGAGGGGGTTGTCGCTAGCTAGGCCGAGGCCAGGCGCAGGCGTAGCTGACTACTACCAGGCCACGTCACCATCCTCGGTCCTCGGCTGGCCGGAACCGGACGTTCCATGCTCTCCTCTGCGTCGTACGGAAGAAGGTTGAAAAACGCATGTTTCAATCGTATGTGTCGAGTGTTTCAGATGTTTCAGAGGTATGTTGCAAGTGTTTCAAACGGATATTGCAAAAGTAGATCGTGATATTTCATATGTGGCAATAGTTGTACACATATGTTTCAAGGTCTGTTCCCAAATCCCAATGTTTCATCTGTGAGTATGTTTATGTGGAA
The DNA here is from genome assembly GCA_038087645.1 of Saccharum hybrid cultivar R570. NCBI lineage: Eukaryota > Viridiplantae > Streptophyta > Magnoliopsida > Poales > Poaceae > Saccharum > Saccharum hybrid cultivar. Next base: position 7,669,189 of record JAQSUU010000043.1, on the reverse strand, counting down.
GTTACATATGTTTTCACACATATATTGCAAGTGTTTTATCTGAATGTTGCGTATGTTTGCAGTAATTTTTAAGCGTTTTGTAAGTGTTTTAGAAACATGTTTTCATCTATCTTCAGACATATGTTGCGAGTGTTGCATCTCGATGTTTCAAAAATAGATGGGGGTTGCATATGGGATGCTCATGGGAAACAGGAGGGAACGTGAGCGGTCCCCACGTGTAGTCTGACAGCGCAGGCGACGTCCGAGCGGCGTTGGCCCCGTGTGAGCGCAGGGCGAAGGCCGTGAGCATGGGTGTGGAGTACGGCGCACGTGGAAAACAGAGTGCAGCACGGGCATCCGGACACGCCGGGCGTCTGGACACTGGAACTACGAGAAAAAAAAATCCTAAAGCCCGTGGCACTCGAATCTCAACCATGCCGATTGCCGAAGAACTAGCATTACCCTGGCCTCTACACGACTACACGAGTAGCGGTCGTCGCGCGCTCCACACGGCACCAAAGAATATCCAACGCATCAAAGCGACTTCTCAGAGCATGTACCTGGAATATTCGCTGTCGCAACGGATTGAGAATTCTGCAGCACGATGGCATGAACATGTCTATCTAATATGAGTCCTTTTGCAAAACAGATTTTCTTGCTTCGGGTATCTACCAGTACGTGCTAACTCGACAAAAATCAGGTAAAGAAACACAAGGAGACAAGAAACATGACGACGGCACGGCACTATTCAAAGCAGAGAGCACGTAAACAGAGTGACACGTACATGCGCGATTTAGTAACATCCTAGATACTGAAATACGTAGCAGGGTTCGCATCCTTTTGCCGATTCTTAGCTGCCCAAGAATATGCCATCTCCGCCCGATCCCGATAGACGGAGCCTAGCGGCAGCCGGCATGGGCCGGTCCGGTCGCACGGTTCCGCACATGGCCCTCCGATCCTGGCCCTTCGACTGTAGTCAGTCCCCGTGCACTACGGGTGATCGATCATGTTCGGATTTACATCAGATCGACGAGTTCTGTAACTGTAAGAGATGGCTGGCACGAGCGAAAAAACACTTGAAAATCCTTGTCGTCACCGTCCACCGATCCAGCCAACCCGGCCGAGTGCCACCCACTCCACGGCGCCGATAATGCGAAGTGCGCCGTGACGGCGCGGATGCCAGGAAACTAATGAGAAACCCGCCAACAACTAAACTACTCCCCGTACGTTGTGTGCCACAGCTATCTATATATGAGATGAGATCCGCCGGCGCCTGGGCCCTCGTAACTCTCATCCTTCTGGTCTTTCCTCGAGGCGCCCCGGGCCATGGCGAACGGCACTCCTGCCATGGGCTTGGTCCTCGCGTCCGTGGCTGTGGCCGCGCTCTGTTGCGCGCCGGGCGCCGCGGAGTTGCCCCGGCTGGAGCACCCGTCCAACAGCGACGGGTCGCTGAAGCTGCTCGTCGTCGGGGACTGGGGACGCAAGGGGACGCACAACCAGTCCCGGGTCGCCGAGCAGGTAAACAGCGCCATCTTATACATTCCGAGCTCCGATTACTGCAAGTAATTAGCGTGTTCAAACTTCAAACAACCTTGGCCTTCAAGGTCGTTACTGTTTCGTCAAAGTAGAACATTTGTTTGCCGTGAAAGGAGGATCTGCTGTTCCCTACTCCTATATAGTCCTACGTCGCCATATGCCGATTCATCCTTGTTTAGGTACCTGAAATGGTCTGCTGCCGAGACTACTCCCCGTCTTCTGCGTGCGTCGTAATGCATGATGCTGGATCAGGCTAGTATTCTAGTGACAAATCAGATATTGATTAGTTTTGTACATAATTAAACCAAAATTGACTATTCATATTAATATATAATTGACAGCTCGACACTCATTCAAGTGATTCCCAAATCTGACAAGCACATGCTGCCTCCTTATTAATTATTATTAGTCAAATACTCCGTCCGTATTTTTTACGTGTCATACTCCCTCTTTTTTTTTCTACATGTTGTATTAGGGTTGTTCTAAGTCAAATATTCTCAATTTTAACCATCATTTAAAAAAATGTATAAGTGAACAACATAAGATTTATGCTTTTAGATTCACTATGAGAAATGTGTTCATAATATATAGCTCACATTTTGTGAAACTACATGAATCTTTTTAAAACAGATTGTCAAAGTTAGAAATATTTGACTTAGGACAAATTTAATACGACACGTAAAAAAACGGAGAGAGTACTCACGTCCATCTTCTTGTCAAACCCTTTGGCAAATTGTACCACCAACAAACTATAGGCTAACCACACTTGCACTTTGTCAAAAAAAACATCTTACTCTAGTTTTGTCCTAAATAAAGTTATTTTTAGTTTGATTGAGTTTATAAAGAAGACTATCAATATTTATGACGATAAATAGTTATATACTCTCTCCGTCCCTAAGTAACTGTCATTTTTTTCTTATGTGCCATAAGTTTGACTAAATTTATAGAAAATACATGCAACATTTTTATTTCCAATTAAAATTATTATAAAAATTGATTCAACGATCTATCTAATGATAGTAATTTTGTACCATAATAATAATTATTTTATACATATATTTACTCAAAGTTATTTCTCGAGAAGCAAAAATGACAGTTATTTAGGGACAGAGGGAGTACTATGAAAATACATTTCATAATTTTAATGATGGTCAAGATAGTTTGACCCATGTCAAAAAACCAGAATGATATTTTTGGAAGCATGGAGTAATAATACCCCACTATGAAAATGCATTCACTATTTAATGTGGATATATCCAAATTTATCTTTTAGTATTTTTCTCTATCCGATTCCAACAAGGATATGGAATATCTAACATTTATCTGTATCCACAAAGGATAAGATATAATGAATCTATTTAAAAGTTTTATCTCCAAGAATAGTGACTAATTATTTAATTTTAATATTATTAATGATGATAGAAACTATTTAATGTATATCTATAAATAACTTTTAGTGTTAACTTACTTATTAATGATACATAAATATTAAATTAATTTTAGCATTTTTATGATTTAGTTTAAACCTAACATAATTGTTGTTGTAAATTATTATAATACTTTAATATATTTATTTTATTGATGTAAATTATTTTATATCATTTATAATTTCATGATAAATATTATATAAATATGATTGATTAATTGGTATATTTAATTATTAAATACTTAGTAATAACTATATTATTTAGAGAGCTATCTTTGTCTATGTTATATATCCACATACTTTAATCTCTATTTGTGTGATATTTTGTAATTACAAAAACATTGATAAAGCAAAAATAGCTATTTGTTTCCTACTGTTCTTATTTGAATTTCTTCACTTGGCCTATATTTTATTAAATATTATCCTTTATAATTTAGTTTACTTCGGTATTGGAGCTTATTATAAGTGTATTTTGATTTTTATTTCATTTTGGTTATCGATGAACTTATTAGTAAAATTTTATCCATATATGTTGAATTTAACTATATTATTTAACAATATTGAATTGAATAAATATCTAAATAGAAATCTGAATAAGAGACATCCGTTTTGCATTCATATTTGAAATCTGGTAAAAAGGTGATATCCGGATCTGATTCCATGCGGATCCGATCCGTTTCCATCCATACTAACTTCTTTCATGGTGCGTACATTTATCAAATCGTTAAATGACAAATATATTTGCAATGACTATTTTCAGAGCATTTTATAATGTCGCATCCAAATATTTCTATATGCTTTGATAGTAATATTTTGATGGTGACACCTTTACCAAGTTCATTCATAACACCAAAGCTTCTGACCGGAGAAATTTGCAATTAACCTTTTTTTAATGCAGATGGGAAGGGTCGGGGAGAATCTCGGCATCGACTTTGTTATATCCACCGGGGACAACTTCTACAAGAACGGCCTCAAGGGCGTGCATGACCAGGCATTTGAAAAATCGTTCACGGATATCTACACCGCTAAAAGCTTACAGAAGCCATGGTACTTAGGTAATTGATCCTCCATGTTCTTCCACCATTTGCCTTTGGTTATTACCATTTGGCATGAACGGTGACGAAATTTATGTGAACTACTAAGACTGCATTATCCTTTTCAGTTCTAGGAAATCATGATTACAGGGGCAATGCACTCGCACAGCTTAGCCCAGTCTTGAGAAAGATCGACGACCGATTCATTTGCATGAGATCATTCATCGTTAACGCAGGTACAGAAAAATGTAATTCTTTTGAACCTGGAGAGAAGTAGTAATCTCTTAAAACTGCAACAAGGCAAGCGAGACTGAATGTGTGGCATCATTTCTAATCTTGCCAGAACTTGTGGATTTTTTCTTTGTCGATACCACTCCATTCCAACTGGAGTATTGGACTCACCCTGGCAATCATCATTATGACTGGAGAGGGGTGGCGCCTCGAGGCAAATACATAGCCAATTTGCTGAAGGTGCGCACCCGGAACACATTCAGATCGGTGCGCGAAAAAGCTACATATGAAAGCAAACTCGTTTTCTAGAACATTTTTTTTTGTTCTGCAATGCAGGATCTGGATGAGGCTATGAAGAAATCAACTGCAAGGTGGAAGATTGTTGTTGGGCATCACACCATGAGGAGTGTCAGTGAGCATGGGGACACCGAGGAGCTTCTGAAACTACTACTTCCAGTCCTCAAGGTTACATTTCAGAAGCTACCTCAATTGGTCTCAACATTCAGAAAGGTCCATAATAACAGTGTTTTTGTGAAATTTTCACATCATTCAGGACAATGGCATCGACTTCTACATCAATGGGCATGATCACTGCCTAGAACACCTTAGCAGCAGAGACAGGTACAGAGACGAATTCAAGCAACTTTCAGAATATGAGCAGTTCAGTTTCCAAGTTTCTAAACCTTGTGCAATTCCTTCTGCTGTTTCATTCAGTCCGCTCCAGTATTTCACGAGCGGAGGCGGTTCGAAGGCATGGAGAGGAATCTTCCGTCCAAACAAGGACAAGCTCCGGTTCTTCTACGACGGGCAAGGGTTCATGTCCCTCCAGCTGAACCAAGAGCAGGCTCAGTTCATCTTTTACGACGTTTTCGGGAACATACTGTACCGGTGGAGCTCAAGCTCTAGCAAAACCGGACATCCCCAGTCCTCCACCTATCTGGATGAGGAATAAATTGGATTGGTTTTGCGCTATTGATCTGTACAAAACATCGCCGTCACGTATGTCAAAGGCTGAGGCTATCGATCCGTGAAATTGGAGAGATTGGGACGGACCATGCATGAAAAGAGGAGCACGGAGCAGGAGGGAAGAAAGGCGTCCGGCTTGAGTCATTTCTAGATGTAGTAGGTCGGTCGTAACGGATCACTTCCCGTCTGTATTGTCCAACATCCTGTTGGAATCTTGTGCCGGCCTTGCAAGCAAGACTATCTTGCTCCTAATGAGCCCACCAAGCAATTTGCTTTCGCTCACGAAACTCACACTGCGTCAGCGCCTTCGTCCAGAAATGTAGAAGTTTTCTGCTCTAAAACGCAAGAGAAATTTCAGGTTGAAGAATACGATAATGGCAAGGTGGCTGTTAGATATGTGTATGTCTAGGGGGGTTATTTGTATATAGCTTACTTGTAACTCAAGTCATTATTGACTATATATATCAAAGCCACCCAACCCAAGGGGTATGAGGTGTTTTGCCATAATTCTACATGGTATCAGTAGACCGGGCCTATCCCTACCCGTCCCCCACCCTTCCGCTGCCCTAATCTTTGGCCGCCGCCTCCCTGGCCGCCGCCCACACAGCCGCCGTGCCCTAGGGCGCCGCTGATCCTTCCAGCCGCCGCCTCTCCCAGGCCGCCGCTCACCCTCCCCGGCGCTCCATCTACGTGCTGCAGCGCCATGTCTTCCTCTGCTGCTACCTCTGCCACTACGGGGTCCGACGACTCCACCTCCGTCGGTTCTGGTGGAGGTGCCCCTATCGTCACCCCTCCCTACGCTGCCGTCAACGTGAAGCATCATGTTCCCATCACGTTGGAGTTGGCTCATCCCAACTACAACAAGTGGGTTGCTTTCTTCACCGCACTCTGCGGCAAGTTCTTCCTCCGCGGCCACATCGACGGTACTCTGCAGCCCGCTCCCACCGATGCACAATGGGATGCTGCAGACTGCGCTGTTCGTGGATGGATCTACGGCTCCGCCGCTGACGACGTCCTCGACCTCGCCATGGCTCCCGAACAGACCGCTCGTGACCTATGGGATGCGATCGCTGCCCTGTTCCAAGCCAACAAGGCGCCGCGTGCTGTTTTCCTTGCGGAACAGTTCCACTCGATGACTCAGGGCGACCTCTCCATCGACCAGTTCTGTCAACGCATGAAGCAGACTGCCGATTCTCTCCGCGACGTCGGCCACACCATCCTCGACTCCCAGCTCGTGTTGAACCTCCTGCGTGGCCTCAACCCCCGCTACTCCAGCACTGCCGATGACATCGTCAATAAGGACGTGCTGCCATCCTTTGCTGCTGCTCGTAACATGCTCGTTCTCAAGGAGCTTCGCCTCGCCAACGAATCTAAGGTGCAGACCGGTACTGCTCTTATTGCAGGCACCCCATCTTCGTCTGCCTGCACCAATGCAGGATGCCGCTCCTCCACCTCTGGTTCTCCCGCTGCCCCTCCTCAGCAGCGCGTGGGTAACACAGGTTCAGGAGGGGGCGGCACTGGTGCTGGCCGCAATAACGGCAACCGTCGTGGTGGCCGCCGTGGCAACGGCAAGCCGCAGCAACAGCCGTCCGCCGGTGGTCAGTGGCAGCAGCCTGTCCAGCCTGCTGGTCCCTGGTTTTGCTTCAGTCCAGGTGGCTTTCAGGCTGGGCAGCGCCCTGGTTGGCGCCCCCCTGGTGGCCCTAGCTTGCTCGGACAGGCACCCCAGGCGCATACCGCCTTTGCACCCCTGCAGTACTCCACGCCGCCGCCCCAGCAGTGGGATTCCTCCGCTCTGGTTGCAGCCTTGAACCAGATGTCCATGAACCAAGGCGGCGCACCTTGGGTCATGGACACCGGTGCTACCGCCCACATGAACTCCAACGACGGTATACTCACTTTCCGCTCCATTCCTTCCTCTCCGTCCGTTGTTGTTGGTGATGGCAACTCTCTTTCTGTCACTGGGCAGGGCAACTCTTTTCTCTCTACTCCTTCCTCCAACTTTGCACTCAATAATGTCCTTATTGTGCCATCCATTATTCGCAATCTCCTTTCTGTACGTCAATTCACTCGTGACAACAATTGTTCTGTTGAATTTGACGCTCTTGGCTTTTCTATTAAGGATCCACGTACCAGTCGGGTGATGCTTCGCTGCAATAGCTCTGGGGACCTCTACACCTTCCCTGCCGCCACCCATCAAGCTTATGCCGCCGCATCCAACGTCGCTTCTCTGTGGCATTGTCGTCTGGGTCATCCTAGTCCAGCAGTTTCCACTCGTCTCCAGCATTTAGTTCCTTGTAATAGGAGTTTTACTAGCATCTGCCACGCGTGTCAGCTTGGCAAACATGTTCGTCTTCCTTTTAGTAGTTCTTCTTCATGTACCTCGGCACCTTTTGAACTACTGCATTGTGATGTTTGGACATCTCCTGTTTCCAGTGTATCTGGCAACTCTTATTACCTGGTTATATTAGATGATTATACCCATTACTGCTGGACTTTTCCTCTTAGGCGCAAATCTGATGTTCATCAGCATCTCGTTCAGTTTTGTGCCTTTGCTCGCACCCAGTTCTCGCTGCCCGTTAAGTGCTTCCAAGCCGATAACGGCACTGAGTTTGTGAACAATGTTTCAGCTAACTTCCTCGCCTCCAATGGGATCCTTCTTCGTCTTTCTTGCCCCTACACTTCAGCCCAGAATGGCAAGGCTGAACGTGTCCTGCGCACTCTCAATAATATAGTACGCACCCTTCTTCTCCACTCCTCGATGCCTTCAGCCTATTGGGCTGAAGCCCTCGCCACAGCCACCTACCTCTTAAATCGTCGCCCAAGCTCTGCTATTTCTCATGAGATTCCTTTTTCTCGTCTCTATGGACAGCCGCCTGATCTGTCCAATCTTCGGGTTTTCGGGTGTCTCTGCTATCCTAACCTTTCTGCTACCTCTGCACACAAGCTCGCACCACGTTCCACTGCTTGTGTGTTCCTCGGCTACCCGACATCTCACAAAGGCTATCGCTGCCTTGATTTGTCCTCTCGCCGCATCATCATCTCTCGCCACATTGTGTTCGATGAAGCAGTATTTCCCTTTTCAGCTAACACTGCAGGGCTCTCCTCTCCGGCGTCGCTCGACTTTCTTGTTGATGACAGCGACGACATTGCGCCACTTCTCTCAAGTGTCGCACCTCTTCAGCCTGGCGGGCGTGGTCTCGTGCCCCCGTCCGGCTCGCCGACTCAGCCTGGCGGGCGTGGTCTCGTGCCCCCGTCCGGCTCGCCGACTCAGCCTGGCGGGCGTGGTCTCGTGCCCCCGTCCGGCTCCACGCCCCTTGATGACCCCGCGGTCATCTCCTGCGGCCGCGTTCTTCCTGCGGCAGCACCGGCGCCACCGCCTCCACCGATAGGGCGTTTTGGCCAGGTGTACGTCCGGCGTCCTCCAGCGGCCCGTACACCTGCGACTACCTCTTCTTCAGAACCTGCACCGGCACCTGCAGCCACCGTGGCTGCTTCTGGTGCAGCACCCGCGGGCGCTTCTCCTGCAGCACCAGCGCCTGTTTCTGCTGCAGTGCCTGCACCTGCTGCGCGTCCCACTACCAGGCTGCAATCTGGCACAATTCGTCCCGTCGATTACAGCAGCGCCTTCCTGTCTACAGCCGTCGCCTCGCCTCTACCAGCTAACTATCGCAGTGCGCTGGCTGACCCTCAGTGGCGCGCGGCTATGGCGGAGGAGTTTCAGGCTCTCGTCGACAATGGTACATGGCGCTTGGTTCCTCGACCACCCCGTGCCAATGTCGTCACCGGCAAGTGGATTTTCAAGCATAAATATAATGCTGATGGATCCCTTGCTCGGCATAAGGCACGTTGGGTTGTGCGGGGCTTCTCCCAGCAGTACGGCATCGACTACGACGAGACTTTCAGTCCAGTTGTTAAACCGGCCACGATTCGCGTCGTCCTCAGCATTGCTGCCTCGCAATCGTGGCCCATTCACCAGCTCGACGTGAAGAACGCTTTTCTTCACGGTCATCTTCAGGAGACCGTCTTCTGCCAGCAGCCTCCCGGCTTCATTGACCCCTCTGCTCCTGATCATGTTTGTTTGTTGCAGAGGTCTCTCTATGGTCTGAAGCAGGCACCTCGAGCTTGGCACCAGCGGTTTGCCACTTACCTTCGTCAGCTCGGGTTCAAGCCTTCGGCCACTGATGCGTCTCTCTTTATTTATAAAGATGGAGACAACATTGCCTATCTGTTGCTCTACGTCGACGACATCGTACTCACTGCGTCCTCTTCGACTCTCCTTCGTCGCATTACTGAGCGTCTCAGCTCAGAGTTTGCGATGACGGACCTCGGCGCACTTCATCACTTTCTCGGCATCTCCGTCACGCGCTCGACTAATGGCTTGTTCCTCTCTCAACGTCAGTATGCTGTTGAGCTTCTCCAGCGTGCAGGCATGTCGGAGTGCCATCCCACCTCGACGCCCGTGGACTCCAAGTCCAAACTGTCCGCCGAAGATGGTCCACCCGTCGCCGACCCCTCTCAGTACCGCAGCCTCGCTGGTGCGCTGCAGTATCTGACCCTCACACGGCCGGACCTGGCTTATGCGGTCCAGCAGGTGTGTCTGTTCATGCATGACCCACGTGAACCGCACTTCGCCCTCGTCAAGCGTATTCTTCGCTATGTCAAGGGCACGCTCTCGACAGGTCTGCATCTCGGCACTGGTCCTGTCCGGTCTCTCACGGCGTACTCTGATGCGGACTGGGCCGGTTGTCCTGACTCCCGGCGTTCTACGTCAGGCTACTGCGTCTTCCTTGGTGACACACTGGTGTCTTGGTCTTCCAAGCGCCAGACCACTGTCTCTCGCTCCAGTGCAGAAGCGGAGTACCGTGCCGTCGCTCATGCTGTCGCCGAGTGTTGTTGGCTGCGCCAACTTCTTCAGGAGCTTCATTTGCCACTCCAATCTGCTACTGTTGTCTTCTGTGACAACGTCAGTGCTGTATATATGACAGCTAACCCCGTTCATCATCGCCGGACCAAGCATATTGAGATCGACATTCACTTCGTCCGAGAGAAGGTAGCTCTTGGCGAAATTTGGGTCCTACATGTACCGTCGTCTCACCAGTTCGCTGACATCATGACTAAAGGTCTCCCTGTACAGTTGTTCAGTGATTTTAGGTCCAGTCTGTGCGTCCGTGACCCTCCCGCTTCGACTGCGGGGGAGTGTTAGATATGTGTATGTCTAGGGGGGTTATTTGTATATAGCTTACTTGTAACTCAAGTCATTATTGACTATATATATCAAAGCCACCCAACCCAAGGGGTATGAGGTGTTTTGCCATAATTCTACAGTGGCAGCATCCGAATGAATAAACTGCAGGTTATGCAGCTGACGGCACATGGGCACGGTATTCGTGGTCCTACAGGCAAAGCTCCTTTCTGTCTCTCGCTTTCCTTTTCTAGTCTAAGATAAGAGAAGATATACCAAACGATTCATTCTATATTGGCAATGCGCGCGAGCACCAACTTGCATTCGCATCTACAGTAGCCTAGCTCAGTTGAAGCAACGTGATCCTGCCAGTTCACGGCCTTCGCCGGTTCTTACCTGTCCGAGCTGTGAGCTACGATCCGGCCAAGAAAACGACGAGCACATCGGGACGTGGCTGGTCACGGCCGTACGTAGCCGCGCTTAACGATTGGGGGCATCGGGCTTTCGACCGCGAACCTTGGATCGTAGCAGGTCTAGCACATGCTAACTCAAAATTCCATGGCGAAAAGCTCCAAGCTGCTGCCTGTAGTGATCGAGCGCGCGGTGAGCGGATTCGGAAGGAACCCACAAGCCACAACCCAGGTCATCTAGCTATGATCGCCCATCACTCCAGTAGGCTGTCTCACGGCTCACTCATTCCACTCCATGGATTGGAAGCACATGGATCGCGCCAATAATGCGAGCACTCCATGGATCGCATTATCCCGGCTTTTCTGTCTTTTCTCGACGCCGCTTTCCATTATCGCTCGCTCGCTCGCTGCCTGTGGATGACACGCAAGCGAAACTGTTTCGACGTCTCCAACCGCGACAAGTAATCAGAAAGCAGGAGGAGAACTGGAGAAGGATTATTGGCAGGCGTGGGGCCTCGTCACCCGTTCGTTCACCCGCTCCCATTGGGCAGACAGGCCGACAGCGACAGCTGGAGCCTCCTCCAGTCTCCACCAAAGTATCCCCCGTCAGTGCTTGCAAGAAACCCAACCCAGGCAGTGACTTGCCGTCGCGTGCTACCACCCCTGATAACTGATATTATATATCTCGGCCGCTGTCAAGCCCGGCAGTGCCATCGATCGGCTTCTTGGCTCCTGCTTCCAGTGCCCGACGAGGCCGATCGACGATGGCGCAGCGCAAAGCTGCCATGGCGGCCGCAGCGTTCTTCGTCCTTCTTGCCGTGGCCCCGCTCCTGTGCGCACCGGCCGCCGCGGAGCTGGTCCGCCTGGAGCACCCGACCAAGAACGACGGCTCCCTCAGCCTGCTCGTCGTCGGCGACTGGGGCCGCAAGGGCACGTACAACCAGTCCAGGGTCGCCCAGCAGGTAACCACCGCAGACAACTGTCAAGAAACTTCTTCGTCTCTTAACATCTTGATTGATCCGATGTTAGTATATATCAGTATGTAGTCATAGTAGGATTGTAACCTTGGACAAGATTTTTCTTTTCATCGAGGTAAGGGGACGGTCGCGATGTATCCTGGCCAGAATATCAGCGTACGATTGATGCCGATAGCTGCGTTCGATTGGCCGGCTAATGCCATTGATTGGGTGAAGGAGACTTTGTGAATAATAGTAGTAGCGGAGAAGTCTCCATCATCGGTTGTCGCTTTTCTTCCCTTTATTACTGCGAAGCAAAAGTCGTCGATGCTTTGGCCTGATGATGTGCCTGCTACTGTACTATGAGGTGGCCACCGATGTGGGCTCGGCCAACAGTTTTAATGGAAGCCTCTTTCCATCTCAATCAAAAAAAAAAAAATCGTCGATGCCCCAATAGGCGGCGCACGCTCTGATTTTCTTTTTCTTCATAAAAGAATACAATTGTTCTTGCCGTTGCTGGTGCACATAGTCGATGCCAACAGTTGCTGCTATGCTAGTGCTCGTTGACGACAGCCAATAAACAGTGAGTGGTTTCCCTTTCCCATATGTAGATGGGCAAGGTTGGGGAGCAGCTCAACATCGACTTCGTCATATCCACCGGGGACAACTTCTACGAGAACGGCCTGACGGGCACGGATGACCAGGCGTTCGAGCAGTCCTTCACCGATATCTACACGGCAAAGAGCCTGCAGAAGCCGTGGTACCTGGGTACAATTTCCGTCGCTCCTGTTGCTAGCTACAACACCATTTCTTCCATTTTTGATGATATATATACATGCTATCTGTAGTTCTGTACTAAAACTGACATTTCTATCTATTACATTCAGTACTGGGAAACCATGACTACAGGGGTGATGCGCTCGCACAGCTGAGCCCAGTCCTGCAAAAGATCGACAGCCGATTCATCTGCATGAAATCATTCATCGTTAATGCAGGTACAAAATCGTATTCTCTTCGTTCTGAATTAAAGAACAGATTAGGTGTGCGAAAACTGTGATGGAAAGGAAAAAAAAAGACTAACTGTAACTGTAACATATCGTTGTCATCTTTTTACCAGAAATTGTGGACTTCTTCTTTGTTGACACCACTCCGTTTCAACTCAAGTACTGGACTCACCCTAAAGATGATCACTATGACTGGAGAGGAGTGGCACCACGAGAAAAATACATAAATAATTTGCTCAAGGTGCATAAATATATTCTCGAGAATGAGCTCATCAATGATAAGCTCATCAATGATATATAAGCAGAGCTATGATGATTGGAGCTGTATTTATTTAAATCATTCTTTTTGTTGTGGACTAATTCAGGATTTGGATGAGGCCATGAAGAAATCAACTGCAGCGTGGAAGATTGCTGTGGGCCACCATACCATGAGGAGTGTCAGTGATCATGGTGACACTAAGGAGCTATTGCAGCTACTGCTTCCAGTCCTCCAGGTATAAAACTCAGAAACATCTTCCACATTGTCTTCACAAGTTATGTGAGAAGGAATAATCTTACAATAACAGTTTCATGCCATTTAATTTCCAGGCCAACGGCGTGGATTTCTACATCAATGGGCATGACCACTGCCTGGAACACATTAGCAGCAGAGACAGGTTAGTGTCCATTTGGACATTTGGTATATAAACAAACTCATCTTTTGCAGTGATTTATAACCGAGATCATCGGTTTTAGACCTAATACTAAGGGACACGTATGTGTTTGTGCTGCTGCAGCCCAATCCAATACTTCACAAGCGGAGGCGGTTCGAAAGCATGGAGAGGAGTGCAAAACACCAACGAGGATGACCTCAAGTTCTTCTATGATGGGCAAGGGTTTATGTCCCTCCAGCTCGACCATAGCGAAGCCTATTTCAACTTTTACGATGTCGACGGGAAAGAGCTGTACCATTACTCGCGGCCGAGCCTGAGGAAAACTGCAGGCCACCTCCAAGCCTCCGGCTATGTCAACGAGGAATGAAGCAGGAGCGAGAATAATCAGCAGCTGGAGAATAGTGATCGATTCTGATCAGTGTAAAATTCGAATGTGACTGATGAGCGGCATACGTGGTTTACAGAGGAAGTGTATTAGTAGCATTTATTGAAGTACGAGATGTGTGGTTCATCTGACATGTACTCTCTTCAATGCCACTCTCGACGTTTCACTGCCGTCGGAACAATTTGGCCCATGCACGCACCTCCCCCTCCCTCCTCCGGAGCGGAGGGAGCCAGCCGGCCTCGCGACGGCAGTTGCTGAGGGCGCTTTTGCGCACCTGGACCAGCACGGCCTGCCCAGCCCAAACGGACCAGGCGTGGGCAGGCCTGCCCCAATTGCTGCAACGCAGCTTGTTTGCGTACCTGTACCGATTCAGCCTGGCCCAGGCGAGCTGGTGTTTGTGACCTAATACTCAGCCGGGCTTAAACGCTAACCGCCACCAACTGCCGAGCACAAATTGTGTTTGCCAGCTGCTATGCTCGGCCTGGCCCAAAGAGAAGGAAGAACAACATGAAGCAAACACTTTAAATGAAAATGTACAAAAGACATAGACCTCAGACTAATTCCATTTAATCAACACATACATTGTCGGCTACATTGCATAATCAAAGAAGCAAATTAAGAACAGTAGCAGAATTAAGTAGTTTAGCAAGCCGAGAAGGGCAACAAGTTAACAGAAAGAGAGTACATGAATCAAAGTAGCATGTAGCCAGCTAATGCAGTCATCCCATTGTGTCATCATCGGCCTAATTAAAACAACAGCTGTGGCACATGAACAGCTTGAGTGACAGACCAACTACAACTATAAACAAGATCAAGATGACAGCATTTTTGCAACAGCCTTGCAGCCCAGGTGAATGAGGATAGGTTTCAAAACATTGAGTTGTCACCAGTTCATGGGATGCTGATGCATCCCCATGAGGGACATCAATTGGTAACAGCAAGGGTTCTTGAGGTACCCTTGCATTGAAATCTCTAAGAGCATCATAATAGTTGTTGTACTTCTGATAGATAACCCATTCTTGCCTAAGCACTTGCTTAGCACACTCATACCATGTAAAATAAATCCCATATTTCTTCCCTTCAAAGACCACATAGCAAGGAGGCATTCTTTGAAACCAACCAAATGTAGAACACGTAAGTGGTCTGAATGACATGCCTTAGTCGACCATTCAGTTTGAATGATGGTGAACATCATCGGCTACTTGATAAAAAAAATGGCCTCAACTTAATAGTTTGGTGGTTTTTTTCCTTGTTTAGTCATTGGTGGCTACCAAGAATTGTAAGAACCAAATAAAGAGGCAAATAAACAACAGTTGCACTCACTGTCATACAGACCTTTTGATCGGTTGCACTCACTGCCATCAGCCATCACAAGAGGATGTTGTTGCTATGGAGTACAACTGAGCATAAGTGTAGAATGGAAGGATAGGCAAATAAAGAACAAATCACAACAACAAAACCATCAAAACAAGAATAAGGTAGCCACCTCATGTTTGTTTTATGTATCATAGGCCTTTAAATCCCACAGTTACCACCAGGGCATAAACAACACAAATAGCAAATAGTTATCAAATAAAAAGTAGCCAACAGGGGCTACAAATAAGTTTCTTACAATACCAAGTTCAGCCCAACAGTCAAGGGCTCAAATGTTCCCAAATCCTTGCCTATTGTTAGCCACCCTCCTAGGCAAACTACACCATCAAGGTCAGGTGTCAAAAGAACAAGTAGACTGCACAAAGCTCCTGTTGTCAAAAGAAGAGAGTGGGTGAGGGGGTTGAGGAACTATACATCTCTACAGTCAACCCTCTCCTAGCCTTCTAGCCCTTCATGTGTAGTGGAACTACACATGGTAGTTTTTTGCTAGGAAGGTCTTAAGCTAAAGGGCCCTGTGGGCATCACTCATGTTCACAAAGCCCATGCCTTAGGCCTTGTTGTCTAGGAGGAAGGTGTAGGCAACAATAAGTGCCTCCTCACTGAAGCCAGACATCTCCATCACAGCAAGGTACAGATTGGCATCAACATGGGCAGGTACAGTCTCCCTAAGAGCATTAGCCACATTGTTCACAACATCTGACATGTTAGTCAACATGAGCATCTCCTCCTCAGAGAAGTTCTCTCTCTTCCTCTTTGGGCCAGCAGCTGAGGAGGTAGGAAGCAGTTCAGTGGCCTTGCTATCCCCTCCCTGTTCACTGGGAACTGTGGTGTGGGTCAAAGGAGGACCATCAACCTTGGCAACAACACTGTCAGCCTGGTTCTGCCCTAAGGCTTCACCAGATTCAAGTGCAAACTTGCCTATGGCCATGGCATTAGCAAAGATAGCCTCCATCTCAGTGTAGAACCTAATAGGGCAGTTAAAAAACTCTGCATCTTTAGGATGGTCCTGCAGGGTTGGGCAAATGTAGTTTAAGAAAGGCAAATGTAGGTAGTCAAGGCAAAGACAAGAGATCAAATTGCTACCTTACAGTGGCCAAGGTAGTGCTCTTACTCAAGCATGATAGCATGAGCCTGGTCATCCCAAAGAGCACCACTAAGGTCCTTCAGCTTGCTCACCCTAGCCAATTTCTGCCTCCACTTCCTCAAGTGGTTGTACACTTGAGTTGGGCTAACAACCTCCCTACAGAACAACTTGAGGCTTTGGCCACTGAATTCACATCTTTTTCCTTAAAAACCTTGTCAGGCCTGCTACCATCACTAACAAGGGCAGCCATCCTCCTTAGCACAAAGCCAGATGTGGTGTTGGTCCACCTCATTGCCCTCACAACCCCATTCCCAGCCACAGGAGCAGCAACATCAACAGGGTTTGCTGCACCTGGAGCAGCACCAGCACCAGCACCAGCTGCAATAGGGGCAACAGCACTAGCACCAGCACCAGCTACAACAGGGGGCAAAACCACCATTGATGAGCTGCTCCATCACTGAAGTACCAGCAACAAACCCACCCTCAAATGCACCTAAATCCATCCTAGGGCTGGCATGTAATGAAATCAACAACAGAATGAATCAAAAATAGATTGACAGCAATATTAACAGTTGCATGAATGAACAACAGACTGACAAATCATGAAGAACAGAATGATTCAATAATAGATTGACAACAATATTAACAGTTGCATGAATAAACAACAGACTGACAGCTCATGAAGAACAGAATGATTCAAGAACAAACTGACAGTAATATTAACAACAACAGAATGAATGAAGCATAAAATTGGTCTCAGCTTTGTCCACCAAATTATTACATCACCATGACACACACATGAGTTCCATAACAGGGTACAGAAGCTAAATTCACGAACATATTACATCAAATAGTGTTTGTTCCCCTCCCTTCCCACATAGCATTGCAAATGGCATCCCTTATTTCAGCCATGTCAACAGAGTCTTGGTCCAGATGGGCTAGGGGCAGGTTGGTTGGATCAGCAGAAGCAGTGAAACCTTCCTCATCAGGCACTACTTCATCAATGCTAAAACCTAGGATCCAGTTGTGCAAAATGGCATAGGCAACTACAAGCTTTACTTGTGTCCTATACTTGTGAAAGGGTTTGTTGTCCAAGATCCTAAACTTGCCCTTCAGTGCACCTATAGCCCTCTCCACAGTCACTCTAAGTGATGAGTGCCTAAGGTTGTAGAGCTCCCTTGCATTGGTGGACCTATTCCTTAGGCCATACTCAGACAAATGGTACCTAACCCCCTGTAGGGAGGTAGGAAACCATTTTTGCATGCATACCCAGCATCTACCAAAAACATTTTACCTACACAAGACATCTACTATGAGAGTGTGTGTTAATAGGCCATGAAATATGTAATTAGTGTTGGTGTGCAATTACCTTCTAGCAAACTCAAGTCATCTTCCCTGGCTACAGCATCTGCCAAAACAGTTGCATCATGGGCAGAGCCCTCCCAGCCAGCCAGGACATAAGTGAATTTCATATCACAATTCACAGCTACCATCACATTTTGGGTGGGATCCTTTTTCCTACCCCTAAAAGCTTGTTGCATGCGCCTAGGAACCCTTGCTAGGAAATGAGTGCCATCTATAAAGTCAATGACATCCTAAAAAGCATGGGTCAGTCATTGCAACAGGTCTAATGTAACTAATGAACCTAGGGTATACAATTACCCTAAAATATGGATTCCATATATGGCTTCCAAGAATCTTTGGGTGAGTGGTAGTGCTAGTTGGCTTTATCATTTCATTCCTAAGCTCACCCACAGCATACAACACCTGATGGAAGTGCTTGTGGACAGTTTGGATGGACCTCCTAAAGGACTGGTGGACAACTCTAAATCTTTGGTTGTGCCCTACAACATGTAAAAACATGGCAACCTGCTCTTCTACTGACACCCCCTCCCTATCAGTGATAATACTCCTCTCTCTAAAAGTTCTCACTAACTCAAAAAAGCAGCTCTCTTCATCCTAATCATAGAAATACACTCTAAATCAATGGAATTGTATATCATTCTCAGTGTTCTCTGTCTGTGTTATTCATTTTTATCCCTAATCAGGGCTAGTGCTATAGGGTCAGGCAGTGGGGTTTCAGGTTTAGGGGTTTTCCTTTTCAGCCTAGTGGATACAAAGGAAATCATAACAACAGTCAAGGCAGCTGCCTTCCTACACAGCATGTCATGGGTCAAAGACAGATCCATCTACAAGCATGTAAAAATATAACATGATTTCAGATTAATGTACCCTGCTAGGCATCAACATGAATGTGAAATGAATGCATATGAACAAAAGCACGGTTGCATCTTGTATGTGATGCCTCCCAGTGCTAAATTTGGACAATATCATCGACCAATGATGGAACAAAAAACTCAGAGCAATAGTAATCAGAAACAGATCAACATCCCTAACAGATCAAGAACAGCAAGGTACAAGTAACACTAACAACTGCATCAAACAATTATGAACAGCAAGGTACAATACTAATCTGAAACAGATCAACAACCCTAACAGATCACGATCCCAACAGATCAAGAACAGCAAGGTACAAGTAACCCTAACAGGAGCATGAAGCAGTTATAAACAAGTATGAAACCCTAACAGATCATGAACAGCAACGAACAAGAAACCCTAAGAACTTCAAGAAACACCACAAAAAAGAAGATTGGGGGTCGATTTCACCTTGGCTCGGGGTCCAAACAACGGAGAGGAGGCAGATCTGGAAGTAGAGGATGCAGATCGGGAAGAAGGCGAAGCAGATGTGGACGGAGAAGAAGAGGAACACCGCCGCCACGGAGTCCCAGCAGAAGCCGGAGCGGGGACGCGGCGAAGAACCTCGGCGCCAGTGACCGAACCCACAACCAGCCGGAGGTCGCCGCCGCCGCCATGCACCACCACTCACCACCGGTCCCTCACGAGGAAGGTGAAAGAGCAAGTACCGAGTGGAAGGAGAGAGTGGAGAGTGGGAACCCATATATAAAGGCCGGCGAAATCACCGCCATTTCGCATCACGCGCGGCGGCCAGAGTGGGAGCGGGGAGCAAGGACGCGCGTGAAGAAGTTTCCCCTTTGAAAGCTCTATGTTTGGTATTGGTAATTAGTGACAATGCCCAAGTGCTAATCATGTGCTTAAGATTGTATGTAGCAAAGGATGGTTAGCACATAGCATGGTGAAGCATGATGATCAAGTGTGGATGATGAAGTGCTTACCATGGTGATGAAGGAGGAACAAGGTGCAACCCTATGGAGCTCAAGGCAAAGGTATCAACAGGGTTTTTGTATTTTGGTGATCAAGACACCTAGAGGGTGTGATCACATTTATGATCGATAGCCGTACTATAAAGATGGAAATTTCCGGGGCTATTGATCACCTAAGTGCCACTAGATGAAGATTCATTTGCATATGCATTTAGATCTAGTGGAGAGCTAATTTAACGCCTCGAAAATAATTGTGAAAATGCTAACACACATGCACAAGGCGATGATCACTTGGTGGTGCTAGCACATTTGTGAAGGCGGTGGAGTTTGAGCGGTAGAGAGGGGTTTGGGTTCCTCTCTCCCTCCCGCCGAGCTTGCTCGGTGGGATTCAGCGCTTTTCGGGAAATGAAACGCCTATTTTTCACTGCGCCAGACGCGAAGAAATGAAGGTGAACGGAGGTCACAGAGGTGACTGGACGCTGGACCGAACGCGGTCTCTGTTTGACCGGACGCGTCCAGTCAGTGCTCAGTGCTTGCGCGTGTCTCGGTCTTCTGACGCATCCGATCGTGACCAACCGGACGCGTCCGGTCATGCGTGGAGGCTTACTGAAAACGATCGGACGCTGGCACTGTGGCGTCCGGTTCGTCTAGCATGCGCGTTCGGTCACTGACTCGCTGGAGCGCTGCTTGGCTTGACCAGCGTGTTCGGTCGGTCATGGGACCTGCACGTCCGGTC
This sequence comes from Saccharum hybrid cultivar R570, assembly GCA_038087645.1. Classification (NCBI taxonomy): domain Eukaryota; kingdom Viridiplantae; phylum Streptophyta; class Magnoliopsida; order Poales; family Poaceae; genus Saccharum; species Saccharum hybrid cultivar. Next base: position 7,649,051 of record JAQSUU010000043.1, on the reverse strand, counting down.
ATGCTTCACGCATGAGTGGTGTGCGTACCTGCGCGTCCGGTCAGTTTGACCAGCGCGTCCGGTCAGCGCGACTGCAGCAGAATCGAGTGCCTAACGACTAGTTCTTGTTGGGGACGTCTATAAATACTCGTTGGCCGGCTCTTTAAAGTCTCTCTTGTCTTGTTGATCATTCTAGCACTCCTTTGAGCTGAGCACACGCCCTCCACTCTTTCTCCCTTGCTTGTTTGCCTAATCAAAGCGAGATTGAGTGATCTCAAGTGCATTTGCTTGTGAGCTTGCATCTAGTTGGCACTTGGGTGTTCATTTGTTGTGGAATTCTTGTTTCTCTTGGTGGTTGCCGCCACCTAGACGGCTTGGAGCAGCGGTGGAGGTCTGGCACGTGTTGGTGATTGTTCGTGGCCGGCTCCGGTGAGCTTGTTGTGAGGGGTTGTTGTGGTTCCCCGGCGGAGCGCCTAATTCTAACTCTAGTGAATTGCTCATGTCGGAACTTCTCACCATTTGGTAGGTTCTTGTGGCGCCTTTTGAGAGGCTCGGTGTGATACCGATTAGCCACCGAACCACGTGGTGTAGGGGGACACAACAGGGACTAGCGTGCCGGCAAACACGTGAACCTCGGGATATATTGTCGTGTCTTCACTTCATTGATTGTGATTGATTTGTCTCGATGGTTTGGTTATCTTGGATATTATCTTTTGGATATTTATTGGTTGGTTCAATTCATCGCCCCTCGGTGAAATCTCTCGTATCTCTAACTTGCATTACATTTCAAGTAATTACTTGTTTGCTCTTGCTAGCTTGTTTAGTTGTCGCTCTTGCGGTTTGCCTTGTGTGGTTGAGTGAAATATTTTAGAATTGTCATTTGGATAGGTGGCTTGCAACACCCCATAGCCTAGGCAAAACTCGCTTCTCGCTATTTGTTATATTGATAAACTTATTTAGCATACTTTGTAGGAATTTTTATTAGGCTATTCACCCCCCCCCCTCTAGCCATCAAGACCTTTCACCCTTCCCACCAGAGCCCGCGTGAGCCACTCCGCCGCCGCCCAAAATCGCCCGCGTGCGTCGCCACGAGCTCGGCTCCAAAGAAATGAGGGTTTTGGTCGTTTCCAGAGGGCCAGGCGGAGAGGGCATTTTTGGCTCTGGGGAGCTAGGCTCGCTCGCGGGCCACGACCACAAACATGGCAAGTTGCAGCCCACGGGCGCAGCCGGGCCTCCAGGCCAGGGTCGCAAACGCGCCCTGAGTGGCTCCATCATGAGTAGGGCCCGTCGCCCACCACCGGAGCGGAGGCAAGGGAGTCTTTGGCACGGCTCCGTGCGAGCGGCTCTAGCTCCTGCTCCCGCTGTTACTGTGCATGCTAGCAATGAAGAAAGGGCTCCGGCTTCCTGCTACATTTGCCTACATAGCAGAAGGAGCTGGCGGAGCTGCGTTTTCTAGGTTCCCCCGGCTTCACGCTACACTAAGCCGGAGCTAGGGAGAGCCTAGCCAAACGGGTCCTCATGAGTCGGCCTCACTATGGTAGTTGCAGTGGCTCCGCGAGTAGAGGCCGTTGCTAACGGGCGGCTTGCCTCCTCTTCCTCCTCGCCAAGACCCACCTCACCCTCGTCCTCGTCGAAGCCCAAGTACGGAGGCCACACCCACTACCCCATGAGGGGATGCCAATGTCACGACGTGCCTTTACGTCCTGAGTTCTTGATCTCCCCTAAAATCGGGCACATTAAATGATAAGTTTTTTATCCCCATGATTGTTATGAAAGGTATCTGTGGTATAAAGCCAACTTTAATTTAGAGCTTGGTTGACACAAGTTGTCCTAAACATGACCTATCTCTAGCACAAGAGAGCAAAGGTCTCTTTGGCATGGCTTCATCTCACTCTTTACTTCAACATGCCTCTTTGGTAGAGTCAAAGCTGGTGAAGAAAAAAAAGTAATTTTATTGGCTCTTAGTTTACTTTAAGAAAAAAAGAGAGCTAAAAACAGTTTCTTGCTAATGTAGCTATAGTGAGCCAAAGACATGACCTAGGCCGATTTTGAGTTTCCAAACTGTATACTCAATCCATTTCACAAAGAGCATTACTTTCTGAGAAGTTAAATATTTTCAACTTTAAACAAATACATTACAACAACAACAACAATATAGCCTTTTGTCCCAAGCAAGTTGGGGTAGGCTAGAGATGAAACCCAAAAGAGACGAGAAACAGGGAGACACATAAAGGGACATAAAGGGCACAAGACAAAAAAGGTCACGGTTCAGGCACGTTGATTGCTAATCTCCAAGCGCTCCTGTCCATAGCTAAATCCTTAGGGATATTCCACTCCTTAAGATCTCTCTTAACGGACTCGTCCCAAGTTAGTTTAGGTCGACCTCTACCGCTCTTTACATTATCGGCCCGCTTTAGAACTCCACTACGCACCGGCGCCTCAGGAGGCCTCCGTTGGACATGTCCAAACCATCTCAACCGATATTGAATCAATTTCTCCTCAATTGGTGCCACCCCAACCCTATCCCGAATATCGTCGTTCCGTACTCTATCCCTCCTTGTGTGCCCACAACACCAACGCAACATACGCATCTCCGCTACACTCAATTGCTGGACATGTCGCCTTTTTGTAGGCCAACACTCAGCACCATATACATTAAAAAATATTAATATTTTGATGTATAAGAATCATCATTAAATTAATCTCTGAATATATGTTCGTAATAAACTTACTTAAAAATACTAAATATTACTAATATTTTTTACAAACCTAATAAAAACTTAAGAAAATTTGACAAGTAAAAACCGTACATGACAATCTTCTGGAGCATCCGAGGGCCGGACGGACGGACGTGGGCGCCGCGTGAGCCACTCACGCATCGGCTGCCTATTGGACGGGCGTCAGTCACCACTCGCCACTGCCCACTGCTCTTTGTTTCCCTTCTTTCCATGCTACAGACTACAGTACGTGCCAACTGCCAAGACATCAGACCGAGAGTGGCTTGCTGCGAAGACACTACCGACTGATTACCTGCCGCGCGCGGCCTCCCTTGGTGCGGCTCCGGGTGCGCGAAGGCCATGGCGAAGGGCAGCGCTGCCACGGTCCTCGCCGTCCTGGCCGCGGCCGCGCTGCTGTGCCTGTGCGACCCGGCCGCGGCCGCGCTGCCCCGGCTGGAGCACCGGGCCAAGAACGACGGGTCGCTGAGCCTGCTCGTCGTCGGGGACTGGGGCCGTAAGGGGGCCTGCAACCAGTCCCGGGTCGCCGAGCAGGTAACAAGCATGTTCATCTCCCTCCGGCCTCCTCCCATGCATGATCCGTTCCTGTTCGTCGGAGTAGAGAACATGTGGTCAGCAAATCAGGCGGGATAGGGGGCCAGGACTCCAGGAAATCAGGTGGCCGTTTTCCCGTTGTTGGGCGGAAAAGGCGTGGGAGTGAAACTGTCCAGTGGATTGCGTACAATAGATCGCCAGTTGTGGCAATTGTCTCGTCAGATCTTATTATTTATTTATGCCTCGACGCCCTGCTCCCAGCGGCGCGTGCTCGTGATTTTGTGTATCCTGTTTGTTGGCGCGCATCTGTCGAAATGGACGAAAAGAAAAAGACTGGCAGTCGTGGGTGGATCTACGAATCACAGGAGCAGGACAGAAGACTTTACTCAACAGGCTAATCTGAACGTTTTTGTGCAGATGGGAAGGGTCGGGGAGAAGCTCGACGTCGACTTCGTCGTTTCCACCGGGGACAACTTCTACGACACCGGGCTGACGGGCATGACAAAATCATTTTTTTACTCGTGGGTGCATGACAAAATCATTTTTTTATTCCGATATGCAAATTTTCCTCTATCTATCATGGTATTACCCTAACTGCACACAAAAAGTATAAACGCCTAGCAAAGTCTAGTCTCTAGGCAGAGCCCAACCACCTACATAGCACCTATCGCTTTTTGAAACACTGGGTGCTGTAAAAGATTTTTTATCATGCCAATTGAAATTATCTAAAATGTAATTATCACAAACTGGTTACCATAATGTTTTATACTCCTCCAGACCCCAAATACAAGTCCATGTGGACTTGAGCACAAGAATGAAGGTAAGAGGTACAATGACACTATTGCCATTCAAATATCGCTATAGTCAGGATAGCTGAAGTTTATTGCATTCATGATGCGTTTAAGCGTGGGCAGGCATGGAAGAATAAATCAAAAGGTTGCACGTCATTGACTTATATTGGGTGCATTTGGAAGAAAGCAAGATGGACTTATATTTGTGGTTAGAGGGAGTACCCAATTTTTAAGAGAGATTATTCAAATGGAACAAAACTCTGCGGAATCTGCATTTAATCCAATAGCTACAATCAGTTCATGGATAAAAAGGAAAAGTCAAGGTCAAGCAGCTTGAAATGCGACATAGATTATTTAGTTCAAATTCACCAGATCGCGCCTTAGCTTCTTACATACCTGGAGCTGAGAGGTATCAACAACATAAATGGTTTCATTGGACAGCCAGTATGGCAAAAATGTCAACAGCTGTTTCTTTAACCCTTCTGAATATTTTTCCCACATAGCAACAGCTAATGCAAAATCATTCCACTGGAAAATCTCCTCAGTATTATATGAGCCAAATATAGTTTGTGCAAGTGAGTGATTGCATGGTAATGGTAGTTCTGTTCCTTTTGAAGGATGTATAATTGGAAAGCAGACTGTTCCTGAACCGACAGCACTTTGTTCCCTCCTTGTTGCCAACTCATGTTTTTTCCAGTAGTAGAATTGCACCACCTATTTAAGAGATAGATAGATGTAACAACCACAGACATGTCAACTTGACATGGCATTATTGTGCACCTATGGTTAGCGCTTCACTAAAAAAACAAGCACAAAAAGAAAAAGTAGTACTTTACACCTCGTTTTAGAGAATAACATTAAGATAAGTGCAACCTGAACTAGCGACATATAGTTGGTCACAAAGGAGTGATATATGATGTTGATGTTTTTTAGTGAACAGCAGACATTAAGGCCACTCAAAGAATGAACATACCTGAAGAGCATGCAAACTGTTAGAAAATATTTTCTCAAAGACATCATCTCCCCTCCCGAGCCGCAGTTCCTTTCCAAGCAACTCTATTGGGTCATCTGCAGCTGGTAACACAGATATATTGTATTCACCACTGCTTGAGTGAAAACTAAATCCACGAACATGCACTCTAGCACATCGTATGTCAAAACCAGACTGATCATAGGAAAACCAATACATGTTATCAGAAGCTGGCACAGGAATATAAGAGTTTTTCTCAGTTTGTTCACAGCTCAATGATGTCTGAGAGAGAAAATTAAGAAGTTTCGGATCCTCATCATAAGCATGGTTTCTAGTGAACCAAAGAGTCAGGGTGAGCCTTTCCCCTTCAGTTACCTGTAAAGCAAAACATGCTGTAATTGTTGGCAAACATGAAAGTGCATGCAAGAACCTTCAAAAAGATTGAAAATACTTGAAAGAGTTTATATGCATCCAAATATCCAATAAAAAATCAAGAACAAAATAAAATAAACTTTGGATAATGCAGAAAACAGAAAGTACCTCATTTACACAATGGACATTACGATTATCAGCTGTGTATATGACAACATCCTGGGAAAAAAAGGTACTTCTCAACAAACTTAACAAAATTTACTAATCAACAAATATGTGTGCTTCAAAAGAAAAGTATTCTGAAACAACACGGATGCAAAGTAAAAGTAGATTTGCTTACACCAGCAACTGGAACAATAGAGGAAGGATCACCATCCTGAAACTGCAGAATTCCACCCTTATAGTCCTCTCCATGATTGTTCAAGTAACAAACTGCCTTTAGATAATAAGATAAGAAAGAGCAAGTGATAAAAAAATTAGAACACTGACAAACAAAATAGACATCAGAAGTAATTCTAGTATACAAGGTGTCGGTGTCTGGTCCCGAGGGGGTCCTAAACCGACTAGTAAATGATGCATGTCCCTTTCCTGGATGGTGATGCAAGGAGAACACACGGGGGTTTATCCTGGTTCGGGCTGAAGAAGGCCCTACGTCCAGCGGGGGGAGAGAGTTTTGTATTTTCTTGCACCGAGGTGCTTGTGTAGGGGTTACAAGCTTGCGAGAGAGGGCGGAGAGCCCAAGTCTCAAAGAGAGAAAAGAGTACAAGGATGATTGCTTGAGATGTTGATCGCTATCTTGTGTCTTGCCTCTTGTCCCTCGGTAGGGTCCTGGACGGTCCTTTTATAGGGTGAGAGGAGGCCAGGACGCCGGCGAGTCTTGAGGTAATGTTTTGTCGAACCCTGTTGAGTGGACTGTAGCGACGTGCCCTGGAGTGGCCGGCCATCCCTGGGTATCGTGACGTAGGGGATGAGTCGATGAAATGACCCGGAGCGCCGTGCCATACTGTCCTTCCTTCCCTGTTGAATTGTGCTGGAGGTCGAGGCCGGGTCGAGGCCGGGTCGAGGCCGGAGGGATAAGGCTGAATCCCGAGATTGCGGAATACGGGCCTTGTCGATCCTTCCTCGAGGGTATCCGACGACAAACAGTGCAAGGTAAGGTGTGTATAGTGACAGGTTTCGCTTCCCATCACGAGATGGGCGGTAAAACAGTGAGGACTGACACCGGCGTTGTTTCCACGTCGATCCTGGTCACAGCCATGCCGGTAGGTGGTAGCAGGTAATCGCATTAAATGCTCTGATTTTTGTCTCGGGGTAGGTGAATTGAGTGGGTCGAACGCTCTTACCCGGGGTCATGCGAGTCGGAGTTTTTTTCGGTGGGCGAACAAGCCTCGTGCGAGTCGGAGTGCGGTCGAGGTGCTTCGTTGCACGGGACGGGGCGCGGTCGAGGCGTTCCCATCGAGGGTGCCTCGTACGAGTCGGAGCCGGAGCGCGGTCGAGGCGCTCTGTCGAGCCGGCCTCGTACGAGACGGACCTGTCGTGCGGTTTTGAGGTGGGCTGCGGTGCGCTGTGGCTTTAGTCGTTTTTTATTATTGGGGATGTGGGTACCCCTATACTGTTGGTACCGACAGTAGCCCCCGAGCCTTTGGGTGAGTGTAGGATCACTCTCCCAGAGGTTTGTTTAAATAATGAACTGGAGTCGTACCGTCGTAGTTTTTTCTGGTGGGGGCGCGCGAGCGCACCAGCCGGGTGTAGCCCCCGAGGCCTCGGTGGAGTGTTGAGACTCCTCCGAGGTCTTTTACGTGTTTTATTTGGGAATGGTTTGTTGCGGTCGAGCCCCCGAGCCTCATGCGCACGAGGTCGGTCAGAGCCCCGGCCGTCTTTTGTTGTGCGACCCTCACGCCCCTCCTTCAGAGAGGAGGTGGGGTGGGGAACGCCGTACTACCCCTGTTTGGGCGAGTTCCGACGATCTCCGGCGAGCTGCTAGCGGGGGAATTCGAGTGAGAGCTCGTGCTCCGGTCGTTAGGAGTCGGCTAGTGGCCCGGAGGCGCCCTCAAAAAATGTCAAGGAGTGGTCGTGTGGATGTCGGTTCCCTACGACGGGATCCGAGGGCTCGGTGCCTCCCTCGAGGGGATTCCTACGTCGACCTTCTTCTTTGGCCTCAAATACGTCTTGGGGTGCCTCGAGAGCGTGGCTCGAGCCCTGGCCATGCACGGGCGCACCCCTAGTCGTCCCTAACTCCGTTGCTCGAGGGCAGCTGTCGAACCCGGGTCGAGGGCCAGCTTCCGTTCCCTCGAGACTTATGGCGGGCTCGGAGCCCGTTTACCAGGTATCTAGGAATATCCGTCCGCGGATCTCGCTCTGCCCGTTAGCCAGGCGCGCCTTTTTAGGGCGAGATCGGCGCGGTAGTGGGCAACGTGGCGTTCGGTTACGGCGTGGGGGACGGCCACGTGCCCAGCTCCTGCGAGATTTGAGGGAAACGGTTAGGTGAGTGCATTAAATGCAGGAAACTGCTCCTACCTTTTCGCGCGGCCGTTGGGCTTCCGCTGGGGCTATAAAAACAAAGCCTAGGGGTCCGCCTCCCCCACCGGTCTTTTGCGTTCTTGCAATCTCTGCCTCAGACAGCCCTTGCCCCTTGCGCTCTCCGCCCACATCGCCGCCGCCACCGTACCCTCTTCGTTCGTCCGACCTTCCGTAGCGCCAATGGCAGGAAAAAGCCAGATCCTTCCCGCCGACGACTGGGCCGCCTCCTCGGTGACGGAGAGGAGGTTGGAGGAGTTGGTCGAGGATGGGCTGCTGCGGCCGAGGACGAGTCGGTCGCAGCCGGAGTGGATTGCGCCGCCTCCTGCCCACCGGGAGCCGGCGCCCCCCGAGGGGTACGTGGTGAGCTTCATCTGCTTCCACGAGCGAGGATTCGGCGTACCGGCGACCATCTTCATGCGCGCGCTCCTCCACTACTACCGGGTGGAGCTGCACCACCTCGCCCCCAACACCGTTGCGCAGGCCGCCATCTTTGCGGCGGTCTGCGAGGGCTACCTGGGGGTGGAGCCGCAGTGGAATCTGTGGCTTCACCTCTTCAAGGCCGAGCTTTTTGCCAAGAAGGCGGGGGAGAAGGGGCTCCGGTGCGCGGCTCGAGTAGGGAGCTGCGTCCTGCAGGTGAGGTCTAGTCGGGCGGATATGTATATCCCGGCTCACCTCATCTCCTCGAACAGTGGTTGGCACGAGGGCTGGTTCTACCTCCGCAACGATGAGAATCAGTTGCCGAGGTATACCGGCCGAGTGCTGACCGCTCGAGAGGACAACTGGAACTACGGAGTCCCGGAGGCCGAGAAGCCGCGCTTGGACCCGCTGCTGGCGGCGCTGCAGCAGCTCCGCCTTCGGGGCTTGACGGCGGCGGCGGTGGCCACGGCGTTTCACCGACGTAGGGTGATGCCGCTGTGTCAGCGCCGCCTCCGCCTCGACCAGATGACTCTGGAGGCATCCCTGGAGGGGAGCCGGATGTCCCACGAGTCCCTCGTCCTCGAGGAGGTCCTCCGGCGGGCGCGCCGGATGGTGGGAAATTTCAAGGTGGAGGTCGACCGGGTCCCCATGCGACCTACCCAGGGGTTCGAGCCCGTGGTAAGTGTTTTTGAGTCGGTACGTTCGCTTGTTTCGTTTATTTTTGGATTTTGCTGATTTGGTCGAGGCCGACGCGCAGGATCTGTCGGCGTTGCGGGAGACACGGCCGCCAGTCCCAGAGGACCGGCCCGCCCGGGAGGCTCGACGTCGGCACGCGTCCAAGAAGAAGCAAGTCAAGGAGACGGCCAAGAAGCGGCTGATCCGCAAGGCCAAAGAGGCGGAGGCGCTGAAGAAACTTCGGCGCCAGCAGGCCATCGACGGGGTCCCCCTGGCAGAGTCTCCCTCCGAGACGGTCTCGGGGGAGGACGACGACGACAGCGACGGCGAAGACGACAACGCCCTGTCACGGTATGAAGCCGCGACCGGCCTGGGGGACCTCCCCGACATCCGCCCCCTGTTGGAGCCTGTCGGGGGGTCGTCCTCGGTCGTTGTGGTCGAGGAGACGGAGGAGGAGGCGGAGAAAGAGGCGGGCCCCTCGACGGGAGGGGCCGCCTTACCCCGGGCCCAGCAGGGGGGGTTGACCGAGCCGCCTGCACCGGTTCAGGCCCCGCCAGCTCAGGCGGAGGCTGGAGCAGCGGCCCCGGCGTCGTCATCGGCGGCGCCACCGGTAGGCGTGAGGACCCGGGGCCAGCTGGCCTCGGAGGCGCAGAGGACGCAGGGCGGCGTTCCGGCCAGGGCCCCAAGGAGTGCCCGGCCCGCTAGTGGGGCTGCCGCGAGGCCACCGCCGGCCGCCCCGGGAGGTTCGGACCGTCCGGGGTCGAGGCCCTTGGTGCCGATTTCCGGGTAAGTGTTTGTGTTTGATTCTTCCGCCTTTCTCTGGATCCGTTCACTGACGTTCCTTCTCACTTTGTAGGTTAAAGCGGAAGGCGGAGCTGATGGGGCCTACCCCCGTGAAGTCGCTTCGGGTGAGCGCCGTCGTCATTAACCGGACGGCGGCGCAGGATGCCGGCTGGGTCCAGCGGGTTGAAGCCGCGAAGGAGCGGCTGCGACAGCAGCAGGGGGCGGCCCAGGCGACGGTAGGTGCCTCGGGGGCTGCCGATTCCGACCCCACCGCGCAGGGGTCAGGACCAGCGGAGGTGGTGGCGCCCAGCACGGGCGAGGCGGAGCCCAGGCCGTCGTCGACGGCCGAGGCTGCCGTCGAGGCCACAACGGCCGAAGCCGAAGCATCTGTCCGTGACGCGGAGCGGGCAAATGCAGACGTGGCTATGGAGGAGGTCCCGCCGGCGGCGGGACAGGAGGCGGCACAGGCGGGAGCCGCAGCCGCAGCAAGACCCGCCGGCGAAGCCGGCGGCTACGGTGGAGGGTGGGGCTACCGAGCCCCTGCCCGAGGCCCCAGAAGAAGAGGCGCCGGCGGTCGAGGCGCCGGCTCCTGAGGTGCCGGCGGTCGAGGGGCCGGCCCTCACAGAAGAGCTGGCGCCCGTGACGGTGGACCTCACCCTCGACGACTCTCCCCTGGACAAGGGGAAACAGGTGGTCGGAGTCGAGAGGGGTGAGGCCGCGGACCAGGCTGGTGCCTCGACGGCGGTCGGAGAGGCGGGAACCGCGGGCGAGGCCGGTCCTTCCGCGGGGCCGGGAGACGCCCCGGCCGGATCATCATCCTCGTGGCCGGACATCGCCGCGCTGGCTATAACACGGGCGGAGGCGAAGATACCGCGGTGGGGGGTCCGTCCCTCCAGTTAAGGGACGCCGCGAACCCCGACGCTGAGCCCATCTTTACCCTGAACGACAGGGATGAGGTGCACCGCTGGGAGTACCTCAAGGGTCTCCGTCGACACCTCGAGCGAATGCTTCATGTGGCAACGTAGACCTTGTCGCGAGGTATGTTTGACTTGTCAGCTCTTTTCGTGGTTCTCTTGGTGTCTTTTTCCCTCAGCTCTTAATCTTTTTGGTTTTTTCGAACTATGATCAGGAGCTCAAGGAGTACTCCCACCGCAAGTCACTCTTCATCCGGGATGAGTGGCGTGTGGGCTGCGCTATCCCAGCAACGGGTTCTGGTCGAGGAGGCCTAGAAACGGCTTTCCGATCGGAATGCCGAGATGGCTGAGCTGCGCGTCGCCTACGCGGCGGTGAAGGAGGAGGCGATGCAGGCCTGGGCGACTGAGGCCGTGGTGCGAGCAGACGCGGCCAAGGCTCGGGAGGAGGCTGCTCAGGCCCGCAGGGATCTCGAGCCCCTATCGGCACGGGTGAAGGAGCTCGAGGAGGACGTTTCCCAGGTCAGCCGTCAGCGCGACGCCCTCAACGTCCAAATCGGGCAGGTCACAGCTCGCTTTAGCGCTCTGAAGAACGAGATCACGGCGCTGAACGGAGCCGTCCAGGAGAAGGACGCGGCTCTCCAGACCGCCCGCCAGGAGATCGAGGCGCTGAGGGCGACCGTTCGTGACAGGGACGGCGGTCTTCAAGAACTCGAGAGGACGTGCGGGGGGCTCCGCGACGAGGTCGTGGGCTTGCAGACCCACACCGAGGGTAAGTGTGGTTGTTGCGGCCATGGCGTCGAGGCCCCGTGTTAGTAATAATTCAGTTTATTATTGTTTCAGAGCTGGAGAGAGAGCATTGGGTGGCCCAGGCGTCTGCCAATGCCTTCCAGAGCCTCCTCGAAGCCGAGACCCAGAGGACCCAGTTGCTCCAGGGCGCGATCACCTCCGTGTGTGACGACCTGGGGGTCGAGCCCGACGCCGACACCGGGGAGGACGCCCCGGGGAACTCCTTCGTCCGCCGGATGGCGGCGCTGGGCCGCCTCGTCCGTGAAAGGATACGGGGCAGCCTTCACCATGGCGTGAAGAGGGCGCTAGCCGTCGTCCGGTCTGGGTTTGTGTTTGACATGGAGCTTGTCGCTGACGGCTTCATCACAGACCCGGATCGGACGGACGAGGAGAACGAGGATGCCTGCCTGGAGCTGATCGGAGCCGCAGGAGAGCCTGGGAGCCGCCTGGCCTCACTTTTCGAGGCCGAGGTGGTTCCGCCTGTCGACGATGAGGGCCTATAAGCCAAATCTGGGCGCAAAGGCCCGTGTAATTAGTTAGTATTTTGTATTTTGGTCGTGGGGGCCTCGGAGGCCTTGAAAACTCGAGACATAAACCGATGTTTGGTTTCTTAAATTTTGTTCGAGCTTTTCTTCCCTTTATCGTTTGAACCGTGCTCTCGTATGATTTACTTAGCGCGCGGTTGCGCCCTTTGGCGTAAGGGAGCGAGTGGAGGTACCGTAGCCTCGGAGGCGTAAGCGGTCTCGCGGCTCGGCTGCCCTCGAGCTTCAAGGTGCCTCTTGCGGCCTCGTGGATCGTGCAAGAACCTGATCTAAACGATGGGGGTGTATTCCTTTTCAAAGTTATGAACCGCCATCAGGTCCTTGTAACGTGCGGTTGCGCCCTTTGGCGTAAGGGGTGAGTGGAGGTGCCGTAGCCTCGGAGGCGTGGGGGATCTCGCGGCTCGAGGGCCACTTCGATCTTCAGGGCGCACTTGCAACGTTGTTTGACTTAGGAGGTAGTTCTTCAACTTTGAAAAAAGAGTACGAGTTTTTTCGGGGACTGGGGGTTCCCCCCTTGTAGCCCCCGAGGGAGGGTCGATTCTGGGAGAACAGAGTCGATCCTTCCTCATTGTTTGTGAAACGAAAGTTTGAACATCGCTGTATTCTTTATTGGCGAAATTGAAAAGAAGTTACAGAGCCTCGAGGCTTTTTAAGGGAAAAAGCGACGTAGCTGTTCAATGTTCTAAGCGTTGGTGAAGATTTCGCCCTTCTCGTTGGACAACTTGTAGGTGCCCGGCTTTAGCACTTCTGCGATGATGTATGGTTCTTCCCATGGTGGCGTGAGCTTGTGCCGTCCCTTGGTGTTCTGGCTCCGTCGTAGCACCAGGTCGCCGACGTTAAGGTCACGCTTGTGGACGTGTCTGTCGTGTTAGCGCCGGAGACCTTGCTGGTATCTGACAGAATGCAATAGGGCCACATCTCGGGCTTCCTCGAGCTGGTCGAGGGCGTCCTCTCTTGCGGCGTCGTTATTTCTCTCGTTGTAGACTTTTAGCCTTGGGGACCCATACTCTATGTCAGTGGGGAGCACGGCCACAGATCCGTAGACTAAGAAGAACGGAGTGAACCCCGTGGCTTGACTCGGCGTTGTTCTTAAGCTCCACAGGACCGAGGGAAGTTCGGCAGCCCATCTCTTGCCATGTTTGTTTAGCTTGTCGAAAATTCTGTGTTTCAGGCCTTGTAGAACCATGCCGTTGGCACGTTCCACTTGGCCATTTGTTTTTGGATGAGCCACGGCTGACCAGAGCATACGGATGTGATGGCTGTCACAGAAATTCAGAAACTTTTTACCAGTGAACTGGGTGTCGTTGTCCGTGATGATACAGTTGGGGACCCCAAAACGATGGATAATGTCGGTGAAGAAGAGCACAGCTTGCTAGGACCTAATGCTGGTGATGGGGCGGGCCTCGATCCACTTGGAGAATTTGTCGATTGCAACGAGCAAGTGGGTGAAGCCGCCGGTTGTCTTTTTCAAAGGTCCGACAAGGTCGAGCCCCCAAACGGCAAACGGGCACGTGATGGGAATGGTTTGCAGGGCGTGTGCTGGGAGATGGGTCTGTCTCGCATAGTACTGGCAACCTTTGCAGGAGCGTACTAGCTTGACAGCGTCGAAGACCGCGGTTGGCCAATAGAATCCTTGTCGGAAAGCATTTCCGACAAGGGTTCGAGGCGCTGCGTGGTGACCGTAAGCCCCCGAGTGCAGATCCTCGAGCAAGTTTCTGCCTTCCTCATTTGTGATGCAACGTTGGAGGATGCCAGCAGGACTACGGCGGTTCAGCTCCCTACTATCGCCAAAGATCACAAAGGTTTTGGCCCGACGAGCGATCCGTCGAGCCTCGGTCTTATCCGAGGGGAGGTCCCCTCGGATGAGGTAGTCGAGGTACGGAACACGCCAGTCAGGCTCGAGCTCAGATGGTGGGGTCGAGCCTTCCACCTGCATGGCTTCAGCCCCGGTCGAGGGGGTTTCTGCCTCAGGTGGGGGGTCGAGTGACGTCCCGTCGACCCCTCCGTCTGGCCCAAGGTCGACGGATGGCTGCTGGAGATCTTTTGCGAAAACGTCTGGTGGAACCGTAGTTCGACTGGACGCGATTTTCGCCAGTTCATCGGCGGCCTCATTATACCTGCGTGCGATGTGGTTGAGCTCGAGGCCGTGAAACTTGTCCTCGAGGCGCCGCACCTCTTGGCAATAGGCTTCCATCTTGGGATCACGGCAGCTCGAGCTCTTCATGACCTGATCGATCACGAGCTGGGAGTCGCCTCGAACGTCAAGGTGTCGAACCCCGAGCTCGATGGCAATTCTCAGCCCTGTAACGAGCGCCTCATATTCGGCGACGTTATTTGACGCAGAAAAATGAAGCCGGATGACGTAACGCATGTGAACCCCGAGGGGCGAGATGAAGAGCAAACCCGCGCATGCTCCTGTTTTCATCAACGACCCATCAAAGTACATGGTCCAGAGCTCAGCTTGGAGCTGTGCAGGGGGGAGTTGGGTGTCGGTCCACTCGGCCAGGAAATCTGCTAATACCTGTGACTTAATAGCTTTGCGCGGCGTATACGATAGGGTCTCTCCCATGAGCTCGACCGCCCACTTGGCAATTCTACCCGAGGCTTCCCGGTTCTGGGCTATCTCTCCCAAGGGGAAAGAAGAAACCACAGTTACCGGGTGACCCTCAAAGTAGTAACGAAGCTTGCGCCATGTCAGGACGACGGCATATAGCAGTTTCTGGATTTGTGGGTACCGTACCTTGGTTTCCGAAAGCACCTCGCTAATGAAATAGACCGGTCTCTGGACGAGCAAGGTATGGGCTTCTTCGGCCCTCTCGACCACCAGGACCGCGCTGACTACTTGTGATGTCGCAGCGACATAGAGCAGGAGCGGTTCTCCAGGGGTCGGAGGGACGAGGATTGGTGAGTTAGAGAGTGTGGCCTTGAGTTTTGCAAGAGCTTCCTCAGCCTCGAGGGTCCAGGAAAAATGTTCCGATTTCTTCAAGAGGCGGTATAGTGGGAGCGCTTTTTCGCCGAGGCGTGAAATGAAACGGCTGAGTGCCGCCAAGCAGCCTGTGACCCTCTGTACGCCCTTCAGATCTCGGATGGGGCCCATCTTGGTTATTGCTGTGATTTTTTCTGGGTTGGCTTCGATGCCACGCTTAGACACGATGAACCCTAAAAGCATACCTCGAGGAACGCCAAAAACGCATTTCTCAGGATTGAGCTTGATGTTTTTCGCTCGGAGACATTTGAATGCGACGTCAAGGTCGTTGACCAGATCGTTAGCTTGTTTTGTTTTGACAACGATGTCATCGATGTAAGCCTCGACGGTCGACCCGATGTGTTCCCCGAAAACGTGCTGCATGCATCTCTGGTACGTAGCCCCTGCGTTCCGGAGACCGAAAGGCATCGTAACGTAGCAGTACATGCCGAATGGGGTAATGAATAAAGTCACGAGCTGGTCGGACTCTTTCATTTTAATCTGGTGGTAACCGGAGTATGCATCCAAGAATGAGAGAGTTTTACATCCCGCGATGGAATCAACGATTTGATCAATGCGTGGTAAAGGAAAGGAAACTTTTGGACATGCTTTATTTAAACTAGTATAGTCTACACACATCCTCTACTTCCCACTCTTTTTCCTAACTAATACAGGATTAGCTAGCCACTCAGGATGATGAACCTCCTTGATGAATCCGGCCTCCAGCAGCTTGTGTATCTCCTCACCGATGACCTTGCGCTTCTCCTCGTCGAAGCGGCGCAGACGTTGCTTCACCGGTTTGGAGCCGGCCCGGATCTCCAAGGCGTGCTCGGCGACTTCCCTGGGTATGCCCGGCATATCCGAGGGACTCCACGCAAAGATGTCGATGTTCGCGCGGAGAAAGTCGACGAGCATGGCTTCCTATTTAGGATCGAGGGTGGCGCTGATGCTCAGCACCTTCCTTTTGGGATTGGCAGGGTCGAGGGGCACGAGCTTGACGTCTTCTGCGGACTCGAAGCTGCCGACGTGGCGCTTTGGGTCAGGAATCTCATTGGCGAGACCGTCGAGGTCTGCAGCCAAGGTCGCCGATTCCAAAACAGCCTTACCGTGCTCGACACACTCGACGTCGCACTCGTAGGCATGTTCATATGAGGGCCCCACAGTGATGACACCGTTTGGACCTGGCATCTTGAGCTTTAGGTAGGTGTAGTTTGGGATCGCCATGAACTTGGCATAGCATGGGCGCCCGAGGATAGCGTGGTACGTTCCACGGAATCCGACCACTTCGAAAGTGAGTGTCTCCTTTCTGAAGTTGGCCGGTGTGCCAAAGCAAACAGGCAGATCGACCCGTCCGAGGGGTTCTGCCCGTTTCCATGGCACGACTCCGTGGAAGCCCCCGACGCTGGGTTGGAGGCACGCTCTCTCGACCCCCAGAAGGTCGAGGGTCTGGGCGTAGATGATGTTGAGGCTACTTCCGCCGTCCATGAGCACCTTGGTGAGGCGTGTGTTGGCGATGACGGGATCAACAAGCGGGTAGACTCCTAGATTGGGGACGTAGTCAGGATGATCATCACGGTCGAAAGTGATGGCCATCTCAGACCAGTCAAGGAAGCGGGGGACCGCCATCTGTACAGAGAAAACCTCTCGTCGCTCTCGTTTGCGCTGGCGCGCCGAGAGGCGGGTCGAGGGTCCTCCGTAGATCATGAAGCAGTCGTGGATCTCGGGGAATCCCCCATCCTTGTCGTCACCCTTGGGGTCTTCCTTCTTGTCGTCCTTCTTGACGCCAACGCCCTCAAAGTACCTGCGGAGCATGTGACAATCTTCGAGGTTATGGTTAGTGGGTCCCTTGTGGTAGGGACATGGCTCTTTGAGCATTTTGTCGAAGATGCCCCCGCCGGGGGGGGCTCGAGGTTTCTTGCGCTCGGCAGCAGCGACAAGCTCGTCGGCCGGGGTCTCGAGCTTGCCTTCCTGGTTCTTCTTCTTCTTCCGGTTGTTCCTCTTGGAGCCCCGATTGGAGCCCACGGGATCATCGACCTTCTGCTTCCCCTTGTCTTGGTCACCGCCGAAGATGGCACCAACTTCCTCCTCGCCGACGGCAAAGTTGGTGACGATGTCCATCAACCCGTTGGCAGTGAGTGGGGTGTTACGGCCCAACTCTCGGACCAACTCCTTGCAGGTGGTTCCGGAGAGGAAAGCCATAATCACGTCGGAGTCGGTGACGTTGGGGAGCTCGGTGCGCTGCCTGGAGAAGCGTCGGATGTAATCCCGGAGGGATTCACCCGGTTTCTGCTTGCAGCTCCGGAGGTCCCACGAGTTGCCGGGGCGCATGTAGGTCCCCTTGAAGTTTCCCTCAAACACCCTCACGAGATCGTCCCAGTCGTGGATCTGTCGAGGTGGGAGATCCTCGAGCCAGGCTCGGGCGGTGTCGGAGAGGAATAGGGGGAGCTGTCGAATGATGACCCGGTCGTCGGTGGCCCCACCCAGCTGACACGCCAGGCAGAAATCGGCAAGCCAAAGTTTGGGTTTGGTCTCGCCGTTGTACTTGGTAAGAGTCGTGGGAGGGCGAAACCGAGCCGGGAGCACCGTCTCACGGATAGCCTTACTGAAGACCCGAGGGCCCGGAGGCTCGGGTGAAGGACTACGATCTTCCGAGCTGTCGTAGCGTCCGCCCCTGTGCACGTGGTAGCCTCGAGCCACGCCGTCACCGTGCTTGCGTGTGCGACGCTCGACGATGTTGCCACGGGTGTCTCGAGGTTCGCGGTCGTTGGCGGTGGGCTCAGGGGCAGGAGCTACCCGGTTTCACCGGGCAGGCTCGGGATGAACCGAGGCCTCTCTCCTGTCGGGAGGGCTCGACGATCCGCTCCGAGACTGACTCGCGTCGCCTCGAGGTAGAGCTCTCGGCCTGCTGTATGGCAGCGGTCTCGAGAAGTTCTCGGATTTCATCTCGAGCCCGACGGGCGTCGGGTTTGATGGCTCGGGCATGTTGCGGAGGAGCATGACGGCAACGACGACGTTTTGGCTGGCTCGAGCGAAGACCGGGGGTCGACCACCCGGTCCTCATCGATGCGACAGTTGACGTCGCGGGCCCTCTCGCGAGCCCTTCCGCCAAGTGCGCGTTCCGCGCGCTCACGCTCGAGGGTTTGTTGGAGTAGGTGCAGGTTTTCTCGTTCCTCGTCGAGCCTGTCCTGCAACTCGCGAATTTGCTCGAGCTGCATCCCTTGATCCGCAAGGAACTGAGCCTCGTCTTGCTCGGCAGGGAGCTCGACATGAGGTGGCGTGTGCCTTCCTTCGACCGGCTCTTCATCCTCCGATTCCGACGTGCTTTCAACATCGACGTTGAAGCATTCGCGGGTCGGATCGTAGGTGTCATCAGCCGAGTCGGAGTCAGGAGCGCCGAAGTAGTAGTATGACAGGGGAATGTGAGGCCGTTGCAGATTGCGTCCGTGATCGCGATGCTGAGAAGCGGTCACACGGGGCTCTGTTTCTGGGGTTTCCGTAGAATCCAGATAATCAGAGGCTGGCGTGGATACAACGAGGTCCAGAGTGGAGCGTAGATGGTGCCCGGGGAGTTCCTCATAGGCACTCATGCTAGTGCTTATGGAGGAAGCGTAGGTCCGGGCAACCGAGTCTAGCCCAAACAGGAATGGTGATGGAGATGTCGCTGCCCGTGCCGGAATGGCTGATCCGGGCAGTGGTGGTGTCTCACCGGACGGGGGAGCGGCGGAATTTTCCGTCGGCATCTTACTCTCAGCCAAGCTCATCCTACCCAGACCCTCAACGAGGAAATCTGGGCTGGCGTCCGGCTGAGAGGCGCCGGATCGGGGAATCCCATCACCCTCCGTGAGGTGAAGACGGTGGGCGCGCCGGGCTCGTCGTCGTCTGGCGGCTCGCGCCTGCCGAGAGCGACGATACCGGCGGAGTGCTCCCCCGGGCTGGGAGAGCTCGTAATCCTCGTCGGTCGGGTGCCTGGGCGGGAGGAGAACCATATCATAGCCATAGCCAAGCGACATGAACTCCAAACTCCCAAACCAGATCACCGTGGCCAACGGGATAGGGCGTTCGGGGTCAGCCATCCAGGAGAGAATGGCGGAAAAACGACGTTGGCACGCAGCGGTACCCCTACCTGGCGCGCCAACTGTCGGTGTCTGGTCCCAAGGGGGTCCTAAACCGACTAGTAAATGCTGCATGTCCCTTTTCTGAATGGTGATGCAAGGAGAACACACGGGGGTTTATCCTGGTTCGGGCTAAAGAAGGCCCTACGTCCAGCGGAGGGAGAGAGTTTTGTATTTCCTTGCACCGAGGTGCTTGTGTAGGGGTTACAAGCTTGCGAGAGAGGGCGGAGAGCCCAAGTCTCAAAGAGAGAAAAGAGTACAAGGATGATTGCTTGAGATGTTGATCGCTATCTTGTGTCTTGCCTCTTGTCCCTCGGTAGGGTCCTGGCCGGTCCTTTTATAGGGAGAGAGGAGGCCAGGACGTCGGCGAGTCTTGAGGTGATGTTTTATCGAACCCTGTTGAGTGGACTGTAGCGACGTGCCCTGGAGTGGCCGGCCATCCCTAGGTATCGTGACATAGGGGATGAGTCGATGAAATGACCCGGAGCGCCGTGCCATACCGTCCTTCCTTCCCTGTTGAATTGTGCTGGAGGTCGAGGCCGGGTCGAGGCCGGAGGGATAAGGCCGAATCCCGAGATTGTGGAATACGGGCCTTGTCGTATCCTTCCTCGAGGGTATCCGACGACAAACAGTGCAAGGTAAGGTGTGTATAGTGACAGGTTTCGCTTCCCATCATGAGATGGGCGGTAAAACAGTGAGGACTGACACCGGCGTTGTTCCCACGTCGATCTTGGTCACAGGCATGCCGGTAGGTGGTAGCAGGTAATCGCATTAAATGCTCTGATTTTTGTCTCGGGGTAGGTGAATTGAGTGGGTCGAGCGCTCCGACCCGGGGTCATGCGAGTCGGAGTTTTTTTCGGTGGGCGAACAAGCCTCGTGCGAGTCGGAGTGCGGTCGAGGTGCTTCGTTGCACGGGATGGGACGCGGTCGAGGCGTTCCCGTCGAGGGTGCCTCGTACGAGTCGGAGCCGGAGCGCGGTCGAGGCGCTCTGTCGAGCCGGCCTCGTACGAGATGGACCTGTCGTGCGGTTTTGAGGTAGGCTGCGGTGCGCTGTGGCTTTAGTCGTTTTTTATTATTCGGGATGTGGGTACCCCTATACTGTTGGTACCGACACAAGGTTTCATCATCTAATCAGGAAAGTACGCACAAACATCCAAATATATTCATAGTTTCAGGGGCTCGGGCGGAGGCTGCATTTCTTGAGTTAAAGAGTTCTATAAATGACAGAAAATAGCAGTTTTATTGTGTGTCAATTCTTCCAGGATGTAGGTGGGAATTGAATAATCATGACAAAAGATGAAGACAGCATGTGAAAGTTAGCAATAGACTTGTTGAAGGCAACTACCTCGATACATATAAAAAACAGTAAATTTCTGGCAGCATATCTATTAGGGGCCGTTTGGATCCTTTCATTTTGGAGGAATTGGAATCTACTGAATAAATTAGGTTATTTGGTTTGGAATTTGACATTCCACAACTTTCCCAAGTTCACACACCAGCCTATCTCAAATTCATAGGGTGGGAGATGGAATTTGAATCCATAGATCACCATGCTATGTTTCTACTCTCCAACTTATAGCATGGTCTTCAACTCGCTTCCCTATAGTAGAAATACAACATAGAAGTATCTCCCATGTATGGCTAACAATAATATACAAATATATTCCGTATACAATCATATTAGCTTAATTAATTTGTGCCTAAATTATATTTATTGGAATGAATTCAATTCCAAGGATCCAAACGGGCCCTTAAAAACTGCAGTTGGTGCAAGAAACAATGACAAAACAGAAAGTGTTACTATGGATATGCTTTGAGGACACTTTGGAAAGCAGCATGCATGAAAGGTAAACAAGAAGTAGGCCTTAAATGAAACCTATTGCAAACTGGGACAAGGCCATTCTTCTTCAAAATATCGCAAAAAATATCGCTAAGGTACAATTTAACATGGCACCACACAGGCTATCTCAACAAGTGACAGCTCGCATTAGATCTTCCGGAGTATCTCAGTTCTCACATTTAAAATACAGTACTACGTCACTTCATAAGGTAAGAGTGAATTCCATAGAACCCCCAACTAGTTAGAAGAAGACCCGGAAATCACTGAGCACATATAAGCCCAGATATACAATGCATGGATGTAGTCTAAACTCGCTGTGAAGTAGAACCCAGATAACAGAGAGACGCTAATCGCTTTAGATGGTGACAACTAGCGACAGGCACAAAAGATTCAATATATAAACAGGAACATGCCTACATAGAACTGACGAAACTCCAAGGAAAAAACAAAGACAGGTCCTTACTGTGAATGCCCCTTGCCTAAGATAAGGCTTATTGTCATCACTGTGCCATCCAATAGAAGCTCCCTTGCACCAACTGCATAGTGAACAGACAGGGTTTAACAGAGAGAAGCTAATCACTTTAGCATGTTGTGTCAAGCACTATAAGAACGTTCAGATGTGATTGTCCAACTTTTTAAGGAATGTGCACGTAACGTTAATAAGCAGCAGCAACAACAACAACATAGCCTTTTGTCCCAAGCAAGTTGGGGTAGGCTAGAGATGAAATCCAAAAGAGACGAGAAACAGGGAGACACATAAAGGGACATAAAGGGCACAAGACAAAAGGAGGTCACGGTTCAGGCACGTTGATTGCCAATCTCCAAGCGCTCCTGTCCATAGCTAAATCCTTAGAGATATTCCACTCCTTAAGATCTCTCTTAACAGACTCGTCCCAAGTTAGTTTAGGTCGACCTCTACCGCTCTTTACATTATCGGCCCGCTTTAGAACTCCACTACGCACTGGCGCCTCAGGAGGCCTCCGTTCAACATGTCCAAACCATCTCAACCGATGTTGAATCAATTTCTCCTCAATTGGTGCCACCCCAACCCTATCTCGAATATCGTCGTTCCGGACTCTATCCCTCCTTGTGTGCCCACAACACCAACGCAACATACGCATCTCTGCTACACTCAATTGCTGAACATGTCGCCTTTTTGTAGGCCAACACTCAGCACCGTATAACATCGCCGGACGAATCGCCGTCCTATAGAACTTACCTTTCAGCTTCTGAGGCACCCTTTTGTCACAGAGGACGCCAGAAGCTTGACGCCATTTCAACCAGTCGGCTGATATTCTATGCCTAACATCTTCATCAATGTCTTCATCCTTTTGTAGCATCGACCCTAAATACCGAAAAGTATCCTTCTTAGCCACCACTTGCCCATCGAGGCTAACGTCTCCCTCCTCATGCCTAGTCGCGCTGAAATCGCACCTCATGTACTCGGTCTTAGTCCTACTAAGTTTGAACCCTTTCGACTCTAACGTGTGCCTACGTAACGTTAATAAGGTGATAGAATTTTTTTCCCCACGATGGTCGAAACCGAATTTCATTACGTGCGTAACGAAATTACAAAGTTCAGCAGTTTAACCAAAGTAGAAACACAAACAAGAGCAAACAACGCATCCATGATTCTGATCAGTGATCACCAAGGGATCAGCCTCATGAATGAAAACCTACCAACCCAACTAGCAACATCAAAGAAGCGACTGCCAAATAAGGAAATAGAATTGCATATGGCTTATGCAGTACAAATCAACCATCACATACTGAAGGAAACTATCGCACTATTGCTCCAATGTTACCAAAGCATTCACACTACTAGCCCAATATTGCATACTGCTCGACCACTGGCATAAATCTGCCGAGTCCACTTGATCGTTGGTATTGACACCACATGGAAACACTCTACAGCAGCCGTTAATCCAGTGAGAAACGACGCCAATTTGGTCAACACACTTAAGGTAGCTGAACAAAGCACCCATACTCACCACGCTCGATTCCATCCCTCTTAACAGACACGCTGAAAGCACCAATCTGATGCTGGAGCTAAACTGGCAGAACCAAGCAGACAAGAAGAGAAGTCCACGCAACGCAACAAGACAAGTGTGCACCTGATAAGCCCGGTGAACTCGATGAAGAGATCGAAGTGGCAGTCGAAGAAGGACTCCACGGCGTCGCGGAGGCGCTCGCGGACGGGCACGAACGGGAGCAGGAGGTGGCCGCAGCCGGTGGCCGCCAAGTGCGGCAGAGACGTCGACACCACCGAGGGGCGGTACCCCGCCGCGCCGCAGCTCCGGTGCACGAACTCCAGCTCCTGCCGAACGCACGCGCCGTGCCCGTCAAACGATGCAGACGGCAGACCAAAACGAGCAGCTAAGGTATAGGGTTCTATAAGCGGCAGGCTTCAGTGGAACAGCGGTTTCGGGGAGGAGGAGAGTACCTTGCATGTCTCGCGGGAGAGGAAACTTCGGAGGAGAACGCGGGGATGGTCCTCGGCGGACGGCGGCGGCGGCGAGGTGGTGGTACTGGACATTACGAGAGGTGTATGACTGTGTGGGGACGGCCGGACGGGGAAGAACCTCAAGTCGGATCCTTTTGGGCTGCTCCTGCTCGGCTGGGCTTGAAGCAGCTACAGCGGCTGCCTCTGTTTATTTTCTACACTACCAAAAACAGAAGATGTATATATCGAAAAAAAAGGTAGATGTAGGCGGTCTTGCTGCACTACAGAAAACTGTTTCGATCAAGCTGATAGATATAAAGGGCATTTTTAGCAGGGCTTTGACCTTTTTAAAAATGATGAAGCCAAGAGAAGTCATGTTGCTTCGTTTTGTAGAGTTCTAGCTTCAGCTTCTAGTGTAGAGCAGCTTCTCTAATTAGCGTGAGATTTGTAATAATTTGTATTAGGTCAGGAAGAAGCCACATTTCCGTGGCTCCGCTCCTCCAGGCGACTTGCGAGGAGTCGTTTTTGAAATGGCCTTGGCACGGCTCCCTTCAAGAAACCACAAGAAGCTCCACATCATGTGCCCTGGGTGAAGTCAGAAAAGAAAGAGAAGATTCGTGCACTGCAACCAACGGTGCTAAGTAATTCCTAGTGAAGATAGAAAAAATGGAAGTGGCGCAATAAAAAATAAATTCGTTGGTCCTTCCATGCTCAGCCACACACATCCCTCCTCACACCCGTACTTGTCAGCGCAAGCTACCTCTTTTTTCTTGCTCGGTGTGTCCATACAATGACGCTACTGATGTCCACCTATTGCAGTATACGAAGAGTAAAAAAGAGTGGGACATAGATTTTTTCGGCGTCATTGCACCATTGTTGCCTTGGTTTCACTATTTTTGCCCCTTTTCCTGGGAACCACTATTTTTGCCTTTGTTTTGTCTTCAAAAAACATTTTCACATGTGCACGTTTGATAGGGCTTTTGATTAAACTAATAGGGGAGCCATAACAAAAGCCCTGCCAGGAAGGCCAAAATCTAACTATAAGTACGAATATAGGTGTATAGGATTCTACTCAATTCTGAGTACGTCGCTTGCTTAAAATACAAAAAAAAAACATCTATTCACCTTCGCTTAGTATCTTGAAACCCTTTCTTTGTTATACTTAATTTATCAAGCCATCAAGTCACATTTTCAATCAACTTACAATTACTTGTGTCTCATCTTCGCTTGACACGCATGCGTACGAATCCATCAATTATGAAACTCATTTTCTATATTGCATAATATGAGCAAGCTTGTATGAGATACCAAGAGATAACAACCAAACCGTGTCTCTATTATCATTTTCACCGCATTCTTGTCTTTTTATGCATTTCATCAATATGTGCTGGTCTCATTTCTCGTTTACATGTCGTTTGCTTCGTTTGAGCTCAATCACAATAAAATATACCTTGGACTAAACACCCCCAATTCTCATGAGATATATTAAATTTTAATCATGTTGTCATTGAATCCACAAAAATCCACTTAGAGCCTATATGCACTTTCACGACCTCATCATCCTTTACGTTGACATGTTGGACGCCCTCAAGATTTCGCCCTCAAACATCAAGTCGACCGAGGCACCATTCCGTGGGGTCATACCCGATAAGTGAGTAAAACTTTTGAAGACCCCGATAAGTGAGTAAAAGTTAAATTTGAAGCGATTGAATTCTCTGGCACCTTTATATATCATGTTATCTTGGGCCACCCATGCTGCGCAAAGATGTAGGGTTCTTTGGGGAAGGGGGTTCACAAAAGCTTGCAAGAGTTTTAGTCATAACAATTGGACGGAGAGGTGTCGGCCGCCGGCGTGTCGCTAGACTGAACGCCCATGTTTTGGTCATTGCCTCGTTGTTGGGGGCCACAGTGCCACAGCCCCACGCTGCCATGGTTGTGAGAGGGCGCTTGCATCCTTACACATGTGATTGGGTGAGAAATAGAGAGAAACTATGGACTTGTTTGGTGGCGCTCTAGTAGCGGAGCCGCACCAAACGACGACGCAAGGAGTGAATTTGCATATGTATGGACGCGGAGCCATGATTTGCAATTTTGGCCTCCGGCTCTAGCTTGGGCGAAGGAGCCCGCGAATGCGAAGCCCTGCCAAACACAACTTATATTTACACGTCTTCGTGCGTGCAGTAGAAAATAGGCTTTGCTCCCTTTGGTTTTTTTTATAGTTATAGTAACCGATTTGCCGGGTTTTCAACAAGTGTTGGGGTATAAGCTGCTAAAAAATCATGCCAAATGCACGTAAGAGCACCCATTGCCAAGAGAGGAGGAGAAAAAAGGAAAGAGTGAGGGTGGCGGTTCGGAGGCAGTGGATAACTTGGGCCATTGTTGGGCCTAGCAAGGTGTGTGTTGGTAATAGGGCCTATTGGATCTACATGGACCGGCAAGTGCATAAAAACACTTTAATTGGACCTGACACAAATTTACAAGAACTAGAAGGCCAAGCGGGTTGCCGGCATGATTTCTAATCTTTTGTTGAAAGCAAGGTTTGTACTTTATTAATTCTGGGGAAGTTCGTTTACATCACGAACTCCCAAAGTTGTTACAAACTTTGGGAGGGGATCGGTTCAAACATGAGATCGATCCGGGTCCCAATTCAAACCAACATGAGCAAGATCATGTGCACCCCTATTACAAGATCATGGTACATGGACAATGTCAGCCCAACTAAAATTCAGAGACATAAGGAACTTAGCTTCTCTAAACAAGACACCATTAGCTAAAAAATCATAAGAACGGGACTAGAGAGCCGCTACTAGAATTGATGAATCGGTCTCCAAAAGGATCTGAGATATACCTTGGTCTATTGTTGCATAAAGAGCCGCAAGGCACGCTTGGGCCTTTGCTCTAAGCGCATCATGCAGCACATTGATTCTTCCTGCACCAGCCATCACAATAGCCCCTCTGTGATCTCTCACAACAAAGCCCCATGCACCTTTCTTTTCTCTTCGAGAGTAAGCTCTATCAAAATTAATCTTCAAGATGTCTACAACAGGTGGAGACCAGCAAGAAATTCCACTTTGTTTCTTATTTGCCTTCTCATGTGTATGAAGATTATAAAAAGATTGCATAGCCTGTACCTTGTAGACTATCTCC
Organism: Saccharum hybrid cultivar R570; assembly: GCA_038087645.1. Classification (NCBI taxonomy): domain Eukaryota; kingdom Viridiplantae; phylum Streptophyta; class Magnoliopsida; order Poales; family Poaceae; genus Saccharum; species Saccharum hybrid cultivar. Next base: position 7,622,526 of record JAQSUU010000043.1, on the reverse strand, counting down.
TTAGTGGACATAATTTTGTCCCCAGCATTTGCCTTGTTTCGTGCATCACACCAAACCCAAAGAAAATCAATCACTAATAATTTTTTATCCTCTTCTAGAGAAAGAATTTTGATGTCAACCTATTTTGCAGAGTTAAGGTCAATCAGAGAGAGGCGAAGCTGCTCCAAATTCAAAGCTCTCCAACATTTCTTGACAAATTTACATTTCAGAAAATAATGCCCACCATCTTCATTTAGCCGCCAACATATAGGGCACCGTGTATCAATGTCCATGCCTCGACAAAGAATATTCATGCGTAGAGGAAGACTGTTATGAGATAGTCTCCAGGAAAAAACTTGCATCTTCGGTTGGCATTGAAGCTCCCAAATTTTCTTCCAATTAATGTTACAAGTGTGATCTGAGATAGCACTAGCTTCACCTACCTGCCTCCTTTGTGAGAGATCATTTTTGTCTTTCAAAACGTGGTAAGCAGATTTGACTAAGAATTCTCCTTTTGAATCAAAATGCCAGGCCAAAGAATCCTCCATTCCACTTTTCAATGGAATAGATAGAATGTATTTTGCATTTTCTTCCTAGAAAATGTCATTTACCAAGCTTCTGTCCCAATCGCTAGACATCGGATCAATAAGATCAAAGACCTTGTTTAAAATTGTTTGTCCCCTAGGTGTACAGGGCCTTCTAATGGGACAAAGCATGGTTTGTCGCCGTTATCCTGTTTTGACAGGGTCTTCTACGTTTGTTTAGCTGTTTTCATGAACCATTAGACCAACATCGGTCAATACTTCAGACCACCAACAAGTATTGTCACGTTGCTACGAAGGCTAATGGTACATGCGACGTATGCATGTACCAAACTTTTGGTCCTAGTCACCTGAGCCCTGTTTGCTTGAACTTATCAGTCTATCTTATCAGTCATGGTACAATATTTTCTCTCGTAACAAATCAGTCAACGATACTTTTTAGCCCGGCTTTTCAGCGAAGTGAACATGGCCATCTCAATCGTCCTCCTTGTTAAGAATTACTCGATTAGAAGATTGATAGGCTCATACCATATATGCCCTAATGAGCTCATACCATATACGGCATGGTGGCTGCCATATATACCCTAAAGGCATTTATATAAAGGGACCAGATGTATACGTGAAAGGACAAATGAAGAAATGACCCCCTTCATGTACTTGTGTTTTGTGCGTCCCTGTGTGCTGTTCTTGAGGATTGGGAAGGGAAACGGGATCTGCATCTATAACTTTATACGCCTTTTTCTTGGGATTGGAGATGGGAAAACAGATCTTACCATCCATGAATAGTTCGATTCTCAACACGTTATCAGTAGCTCTACCACTGGGTGAGTTGTCCTTGATCATTGTGTTTAGATCAATTTGTATTTGCCATGGCTACTGATGAATTGATCTCCCTGTTTTCGTTCGGTCACTGATGTACCGGTTGATATCTTCCGTCCGAACGTCATCTGCTCTGAGTGGAATCGACGCACGCGTGATGCACTGTGCGAGATCAGTCACCACATCGATGCTGCGCGCTGTCTTTGGACGATGCCGTCAACATGCATGCACATGAGATAGATCACGTGCTATCAATGTTTCTGGAGGTGATATATTTGTGGATCACCGGCGTGAGAGGCCTGCGGCAACGTCCTGAGGCAGCAGTGCTGTTGCAGTGTTGCACGATTGGCCTGCGGCAACTCGTCCTGCGGCGGCGCAGCGGGAGGAACCTGAGCGTCAGGCTGTCGGACAGATGAAGCGTTTTTATTACCATCCGATAGTGTTTGCATGGTGGATACAGGATGTGGCAGCCTTTGAAATTATAGAAAGCCATGCGGCCCGCGGCCTGGTGGCACGGCCCGGCCCGTGGTGATCCGTGCCCGGGCCGGCCCGGCACGAGGCGGCGTGCCGTGCCTGGGCCGATCCCCAGGCACGCGGGCCGGCACGGCCCGACACGGCAATTCGGCCTAGGCACGGATCAGGCCCGGCCCCCGAACCGTCGCCCCCCGCCGCCCCGCCCCATATATAAGGGCGGCCGGCCGACGCGCCCCCCAAACCCTAACCCTAACTCATTTCCCCCCTCCCCGCCGCGCAGTCGCTCACTCGCTCTCCTCTCTCTCGCTCGCTCTCGGCTTCTCGCTCTCTCTGGCTCTCCGCTCTCCGGCCCTTGGCGCCTAGCCTCCTCGTCGGCTCATCGTCTTCGTCGTCGAGTAGGGTGACTGGTGCCCTGGTGGCTGCTGCCACCGGCCGCCGCCGGCGTGGTCCCCTTCCCCCCTCCCCTTCTCTGTTGTGCTCTAGATCTAAAATCCCCTCTCTGGCTCTATGTTCGTCTTTTTGTTTGGATCTGTCGTTTTGGTTTTGCCTTTTTGGATCTGGACATCTGGTCGTCTGGATCTCGTAGCGTAGTCGTCGAGTCCGGCTTCCACCGCCGGCTGTCGCCGCTCGCCGGCATTTTCCCCTACCCCCCTCCCCTTCTCTGCTCTGGATCTGAAATCCCCCCTCTGTTCGTCCTTTTCGTTTCGATCTGTCATTTTGTTTTTGTATCTGGTCATCTGGACTGGATCTCAACGTCATCGCCGGCGTGTTCCTCTACCCCCCTCCCACTCTCTGCTCTGGATCTGAACCCCCCTGTTGCCCTGTTCTTCTCTTTCTTCTAGAGTTCTAGATCTAGATCTCGTTGATCTATATGTGAGTAGATTTTTTGTTGCTCCGTCTGTACCTCTTTCGCCGTTCGCCGTCCTTTCGTCCTATCTCTTTGTTCGTTTGTCTGTCTCTGACCTCTGGGTTCCGCCGTCGCGGATCTTCTTCTCCGGCGTCGGGCTCCGGTTTCGCAGGTAAGACCCTAACCCTAGATCTTTCATTTTCCCATCTCCCTTCCTGTTTCCCCTAGATCTAACCCTTGTTTGTTTTTTTCACCTTTTTGTGTTCATGCAGGTCGGTAGCAGACGCTTCGTCTTCTAGCTGTGGGCTAGAGCGAGCTGTGCGGCCACCCGTACCATTGAGGAACGGTGCTGGAGAGGAGTCCATGGCCGGAGAGGAAGAGGATGACCTCACTCTTCCTGGCATGGCCCCAGAGGGAGAGAACGACGACGACATCGGGGACGACGCGCAAGCGTTGTTGGGGATAGATCTTGGGGATGGTTCATGTGCTCAGCCTCCCTTGATCGATCTGGACGGCGACGTCAGTGAAGGTGCGACGGCGACGGCAAATTCCACCTCTGCAGCTTCTGTTCCATGCAAAGGTAACATTGGTAAGCGCAAATCCGCTGTCTGGGCTGATTTTGATGAGATCTTTGAGACTGTTGATGGAAATAAAATTTGTACTAAGGCACGTTGTAAGATGTGCAAATCTGTGTTGTCTGCTATCTCTTCTCATGGCACTGGTCACTTAGGAAGGCACCAGAAACAATGTAAACTTAAAACTGATCAACGTGCTAGGGTTCAATCTAGGCTGTCATATAATCCAGATGGATCTGTTTATAACTGGGACTATAAACCTGAAGTAGCTAGGGTTGAACTGGCTCGTTTGATTGCTATGCTTGATTTGCCACTTGGAATTGGTGAGACTGATGCTTGGGAAGAATATATTGTTAGAGCTCATAATCCTAGGTTTGTTAAGGTCTCTAGACAAACCACAACTAGGGATCTTAACAAACTTTACACTGATCGTCGTAATATTATTTTAAATAAAGTATTGTCTGGTGCTTCCTCTATTGCATTGACTTCAGACATTTGGTCTGGTAATGCTAAAGAGGACTATATCAGTGTTGTTGCTCATTATGTTAGTGCTGACTGGGAGTTGCAGAAAAAGGTAATTGCCCTGCGTTTGATTGAGTCCAAACACACTGGTGAGAACATTGCTGACAAGGTTGGCACTGTTCTTCAGGAGTTTGGTTTGTTTGATAAAATATTATCTATTACTCTTGATAATGCTTCTTCTAATGCTAAAGATATGGAAACTTTGTCTCCTTTATGTGCCGGTTATCTTGGATATGAACCTGCCCCTGAACCTTCTGATCTTCATAAGGTTAAATACAATCTTGTTCACCAGCACTGTGCATGCCACATTATTAATCTTATTGTTAAATCTGGACTAAAAAGGTTCAAACCTTACACTGAGGATTTTAGAACTGCAATTAATTACTTAAATTCTTCTAATCAAAGAATTGCTAAGTTTAAAAGATATTATGATGCACAGGGTTGAAAGTCCCTAGTTTGGTTTTGGCTAATTGATGAAACCTAGGACTAACCTTTGTATCTAAGTGGATGATTTAGATAAAGGTGGTCATTGAATATGAGACATGACATTGAATCATATGACCAAGATGGTGAAGACCAAGATGAGGCTTGGCTCGATGGGCCAGTTGTGAAGGTGAAGGGCAAGTCGAGGCTTCGAAGCGAAGGACCATGCGATGGTGAAGCTTGAGCAAGACTTGGCGCCGACGGACCGATGCAACAGTGAAGAGCAAGTGAAGTCAAGGTTGATGGATCGAGACGGTCATGTGATGATATGAAGTGGATCATATCATTTGAAGAAATAAAATGGGCTCAAGGCAAAGGTATAACCATAGGGCCATTTTGTTTTACACTCAAGACACCATAGAGGGTGTGAGTGGTTTAGGATCGATAGCCGAACTATTAAGAGGGGAAGTCTTATCGGTTATTCGACGCACGGGTGCCACTAGGTGAATTGATGAAGTGCATTGCATGTAGGGCCTAGTGAGCTAACTGGAAAACCTTTGAAAATGATTGAGAAAAAGCTAACACACAAGCACATGGAGATGTACACTTGATGGTGTTGGCACATTTGCAAAGGTGGCGTTGGTCGCACTGTGGTTTGCGGGTAGAGAGGGGTTTGGGTTCCTCTCTCCCTCCCACCGAGCGTGCGAGCGTGGGATTCAGGCGATTTCGGGGAAATGAAATGCCTATTTTCCTCTACGTCGGAAGTCAGAAAAGAAACGGAGGCGAACGGAGGTCACAGAGGTGACCGAACGCTGCACCAGACACGGTCACAGTGTGACCGGACGCGTCCGGTCAGTACAGCGCAACAGTCAGGCACGCGGGCTAGGGTTTGCAACCGGTGCATTCGGTCAATCCCGGGACGAGCGCCTCGTATTTGGCGACGTTGTTAGACGCAGGAAAATAAAGCCGGATGACATAGCGCATGTGAACCCCGAGGGGTGAGACGAAGAGCAAGCCCGCGCCTACTCCTGTTTTCATCAATGACCCATCGAAGTACATGGTCCATAGCTCCTCCTGAAGCTGTGCAGGGGGGAGTTGGGTGTCGGTCCACTCAGCTAGGAAATCTGCTAACACCTGTGACTTGATAGCTTTGTGCGGCGCATAGGACAAGGTCTCGCCCATGAGTTTGACTGCCCATTTGGCAATCCTACCTGAGGCTTCCCGGTTCTGGGCTATCTCTCCCAAGGGGAAAGAAGAAACCACAGTAATCGGGTGACCCTCGAAGTAGTGTCGGAGCTTGCGCCGTGTCAGGATGACGGCATATAGCAGTTTCTGAATCTGTGGATATCGAATCTTGGTTTCTGAGAGCACTTCGCTAATGAAATAGACCGGCCTCTGGACGACCGAGGTATGTGCCTCCTCGGCCCGTTCGACAACCAGGGCCGCACTGACTACTTGTGATGTCGCGACGACATAAAGTAGGAGCGGTTCCCCTAGGGTTGGAGGGATGAGGATTGGTGAGTTAGAGAGTGTGGTCTTGAGTTTTGTGAGAGCTTCCTCAGCCTCGAGGGTCCAGGAAAAATGCTCCGATTTCTTCAAGAGACGGTACAGAGGGAGTGCTTTTTTGCCGAGGCGCGAAATGAAACGGCTGAGTGCCACCAAGCAGCCTGTGACCCTCTGTACGCCCTTCAGATCTCGGATGGGGCCCATCTTGGTTATTGCAGAGATTTTTTCAGGGTTGGCCTCGATGTTGCATTTAGACACGATGAACCCTAGAAGCATACCTCGTGGGACGCCAAAGACGCATTTCTCTGGATTGAGTTTGATGTTTTTTGCCCGGAGGCATTTGAACGCAACGTCGAGGTCATTGACCAGATCGTCGGCTTGTTTTGTTTTGACAACGATGTCATCGACATAAGCCTCGACGGTCGACCCGATGTGCTTTTCGAAAACGTGTTGCATGCATCGCTGGTACGTAGCCCTCGCATTCCGGAGACCGAAGGGCATCGTAATGTAGCCATACATGCCTAAAAGCATCTAGACCCCGAGGTTTGGTTTCGGCAATTGATGACAACGCTTTATTACCATGACTAACGTGTGTTTTGCAGAAACTTTGGTAAGTTAGGTCATGGAGGTTTTAACTGCTTTGGGCAACATGGTATTCATGCCCCTTGATGGAAATCGTTTCGGTTTTCAAAAGAGTGACATCAAGATTAAGGACGGTTAGTTCCGGATGTCGAGGTGTTGAGATACATTTGGAATAATCGTTAGGATCTTCGTTTTTCTCTTTTGGCCATACTATAAAGGGGGGCATGAGCGGGTAGCTTGACCTAGGCGAGTCCTACATTTAGGTGTGGTGCACACTTATTAAACTTGGCGCTAGGCAGCTCTAGAATAGCTCAAAGTTCAGTTGGAAGCAACTTGGTTCAAGTTGTGACGCGTTTCGGAGAGTTTCGGGTCGTTTTCCCATGACCGGACGCGGTCCGCGGCATGACCGGACGCGTCCGGTCAGTACAGTTCCGTGGCTAGGGTTTCAGCTCTGACGACCGGACGCGGTCCTCGCGAGGACCAGACGCGGTGGTCAGAAGTCGACACGTGTCACTTGAGGGAAACACCCGATCGGACGCGACCTGGGTGTGATCGGCGCGTCCGGTCACAGTCCAGTAAGGTCCAGAGACGACCGGACGCGTCCGGTCATCACCGATCGGACGCGGTCGCGCGTCCGGTGCGAGTACAGTATGCTCCCTGCACGATCGGACGCGTCCGGTCGCCCCTGACCGGTGCGTCCGGTCACTCAGTTGTTTTTCGGATTTCGACCGTTACGAGCGACCGGCGCGTCCGGTCAGTTCAACCGGCGCGTCCGGTCAGCCCGTGTTTTGCTGAGTCAGCGGGTAACGGTTCGTTTTGTCTGTGGGGTGTATAAATACATCCCCACCACCTCTTTTAGAGGTCTCTTTGCTCATTTGATCAACTGAAAAACACCTTTGGAGTGCAAGGGAGTGCAAGAGCACTAGTGAGGATAGAGATTTGAGAATCAAAGCTTGAGAGTTTCTCACTAGCGATTAGAGAGTAGCAAGTGTCCATCCACCTTCTCATTTGGGCTCGTAGTGGTCAACTGAGAGTTCTAGCTTGTTACTCTTGGTGATCGCCATCACCTAGACGGCGTGGTGGTGATTGGGAGTTCGGTGATCATCCGGCGGAGCTTGTGGATGACCCAACTCATCTTGTGAGCGGTTTTGGGTGATTCACCGCGACGGAGTGTCGAAGAATCAACCCGTAGAGAGCACTTGATCCTTGCGCGGATCAAGGGGGAGCTACACCCTTGCGCGGGTGCTCCAACGAGGACTAGTGGGGAGTGGCGACTCTTCGATACCTCGGAAAAACATTGTCATGTTCCTTGCCCCTTTACATTCAAGCATTTACATTCTCGTTTTTACTTTCATTGCTTGTTTTACATTCCTAGATTTGCCATGCTAGACTATGATTGGAAACTAGGGTGCAAAACTTTGTATCGGTAGACTCTCTAGGAACACAAGTAGACACTAGGGGTGAATTCCGGCTTGTAGGATTTAATTCTTGCATTTAATTTTTAGAAAAGCCCAATTCACCCCCCCTCTTGGGCATCTTGATCCTTTCAATTGGTATCGGAGCCGTGTTGCTCCTTTTTTAGGCTTTACCGCCTAGAGCAAGATGTCTAACGGGGAAGGACCACCTCCCACCTTTGAGGGGGGTGATTTTCCATATTGGAAAATCCGCATGGAGGCGTATCTCGAAGCCATAGATGTTGGATGTCTTAGAGCCACAACCCAAGGGCTTCCCGCTATCAAGGATCCCGCAAACCCCATTGGTGACGAGGAGAAGTACGACCGGTGGAATGCAAAGGCCAAAAATGCACTCTACCGGGGCTTAGGCAAAGATATCTTCAATCGTGTGCGTAATGCAAAGAACGCTCATGAATTGTGGAAAAATCTTTGTGCTCTCCATGAGGGAACTAAGAGTGAGCATGAGGAACGTTATCATATAGCTTTAAAGAAAATTAATTCTTTTGAGATGCTTCCCAAAGAAAGTGCTAATGACATGTACACTCGCTTGAATGTTTTTGTAGAGGACCTCAATGCTCTTGGGCTCACAAAAATGAGCCAATCAGATGTTGCAAGGAAGATCTTGAGTGTGCTTCCCGTTGAGAAGTATGGTCACATTGTCATGGTGCTTCACCAAAGTGATCTTTCCACCGCAACACCGACTCAAGTATTAGGGAAAATCAATGCTCATGAGATGTACATGCATATCACTCCGAAAGAGGGCTCATCATCTTCCAAGAAGAGAGACTTAGCCTTCAAAGCTAGTCATGACAAGAAGAAGAAGAAGGGCCAAGCCATGATGGTGCAAGAAAGCTCAAGTGAAAGTGATATTGATGATGAATCACTTGCACTCATGGTGAGAAAGACCACCAAGATGCTAAAGAAGCTCAACAAGAGTGGCATCAAGTTCGATGGCAAGAAGAAGAAATTCTTCACAAGTAGCAAGAGAAAGCCAATCTCGGAGATGGATTGCTACAATTGTGGTGAACTTGGCCACCTAGTTCATCAATGCCCTAGACCACCAAAAGACAAGTACAAGAATAAGAACAAGGGCAAGAAAAATGATTCAAGTGATGAAGAAGAAGAGAAGAAGAAGAACAAGCCATACAAGAAGAAGGATGACAAGAAGAAGGAGTTCCACAAGAAGAAGAAGGGAGGAAAGGCATACATTGTTGGTGATTGGCTCACCGACATTGAATCATCTTGTGAGTCCTCTGAAGATGAGAGCGATGATGAGAAAGAGAAGGTTGCCGCATTTGTGATGGGGCCATCATGTTCACCGATATCTTCATCACCACCTTCACCGCCTCCTTCACCATCATCGTCCACTACTCACCTATGCCTTATGGCCAAGGGTGAACGAAAGGTACAAAACCATGATAGTGATGATAATGATGATAGTGATAGTGATGATGAATATGACGCACCTTCTTATGATGAACTTGTAAAATTGCTAAACAAATACACTAAAATCATAAGAAGGACTAGAAATGAAAATGATGATCTTCAAAATGAAAATGAATCACTCTCATCCAAGCTTGAAAATATTCAAAAGACTAGTGGTGAGCTTAGAGTTCAAAATGAAGTGATGTCTTCCACTCTCAAGGAGCTCAAAACCTCTTATAAAGAGCTTAAAGATCAACATGATAAACTTGAGAAGAAGCATGATGAGCTCATCACTAGACATAATTCTCTAAAGGACAAATACACCACATTAAAAATTGACTATGATAGTCTTGTGGTTGCTAATGAACTTGCTCTTGAGACACATGATGCTACTAACTATGTTGTTAAGTGTGATATAGCTACATCATGTGATGATTTGATCATTGAAAGCATTGAGCAAGGTTCTAGTAGCAAAGGCAAGAGTGTGGTTGAGTCAAGCAACTATGATGATTATGCCAAGATCAAGTGTGAGAATGAGAAGCTTGCAAATGAGAACAAGAAGCTAAAAGGTTTGATGGCTCTTGAGAAGCAACCAACAAATGAGTCACTCATTGAAGAAAACAAAAAGCTCAAGCAAGAAAAAGAGCATCTCAAGACCGGCCTAAGCAAGTTCACAAGAGGCCAACATTTGCAAAGTGAGCTCCTCATGAACACCGTAATGAAGATGGATAGAAGTGGTATTGGGTACTTGGCAAATCAAGAGAAGAAAGCAAAAGCTCAACAACAACAAAGCAAGTCAAAGCCCAAGCCAAAGAGATGTGTTGAGTGTGGTCAAGAAGGTCACTTTGCTCATGAATGCAAAACTCCACCACCACAACCCTTGCCTAAGCATGCTAGACCTTTCGCCTTCAATGCTCATTATATGCTAAGAAAAGATTCAAATGGAAAGATGAAAGTCATGTTTTTGGGTCCCCCAAACAAGAATAGGCCAAAGAAAATATGGGTTACCAAGTCACTAGTGGAGAAAGTCAAGGGCCCCTCTCAAGTTTGGGTCCCTAAACAAAAAGCTTGATCTCTTGTGTGTAGGTGAACTACAAGACCGGTGGATCTCATTGGGTTATTGATAGTGGTTGCACTCAACATATGACCGGTGATCCTCGTATGTTCACCACCATTGAAGAGAATGGAATATGTCAAGAGAAGATCACATTTAGGGATAATTCAAAGAGCAAAGTCAAGGGTATAGGCAAGATTGCAATATCACATGATCACTCACTCTCAAATGTGGTCTATGTTGCTTCATTGAGTTTCAACTTGTTATCCGTTGGGCAACTTTGTGACCTTGGCTTCCAATGCTTGTTCACACCAAATGAAGTGGAAGTTTCAAAGATAGATGACAAGCAAGTGATATTCAAAGGCTTTAGATACAACAATCTTTATCTTGTTGACTTCACCTCCAAAGATGCAAATTTGATGACATGTTTGTTCACCAAGACCTCACTTGGTTGGCTTTGGCATAGGAGGCTTGCTCATGTTAGAATGAACACTCTCAACAAGCTATTGAAGAAAGAACTAGTGAGAGGATTGAAGGATGTGAAGTTTGAAAAGGACAAACCTTGTAGTGCATGTCAAGCGGGCAAACAAGTTGCAAACACTCATCCAACCAAAGCTTTCATGTCAACTTCAAGAGTGCTAGAACTTCTACACATGGATTTGTTTGGGCCTACAACATACAAGAGCTTGGGTGGTAATCTCTATTGTCTTGTGATAGTGGATGACTACTCAAGGTATACATGGACTTTCTTCCTTCATGACAAATCTGAAGTGGCAAATTGCTTCAAGAAGTTTGCAAAGAGAGCTCAAAATGAATTTGAAGTCAAGATAAAGAAGATTAGAAGTAATAATGGCAAAGAGTTTGATAACACCAACATTGAAGCTTATTATGATGAAACTGGAATCAAGCATGAGGTCTCTTCAACCTACACCCCTCAACAAAATGGTGTAGTTGAGAGAAAGAACCGAACTTTGATCACCCTTGCAAGAACAATGCTAGATGAGTACAACACTCCGGAGAAGTTGTGGGCCGAGGCAATAACACCGCATGCTATGCTTCAAATCGCCTCTTCCTACAAAAGTTTCTTGGCAAGACCCCCTATGAGTTGCTTAATGGAAAGAAGCCGGACGTCTCTTTCTTCCGGGTGTTTGGTTGCAAATGTTACATCTACAAGAAGCGTCAACACCTAGGGAAGTTTCAAAGACGTTGTGATACTGGTTTTCTTGTTGGTTACTCATCAAAGTCCAAAGCATATAGAGTATTTAACCATGCCACCGGTTTGGTTGAAGAAACATATGATGTGGAATTTGATGAATCTAACGGCTCCCAAGGAGGAATTGAGAATTGTGATGATGTAGGTGATGAACCCTTGAGGGAGGCCATGAAGAACATGCCGGTGGGAGACATCAAGCCAAAAGATGATGATGATGATGTACAAATTGTTGATCCACCATCTTCATCACGTGTGCCTCAAGATGATGACAAGAATGAGAGAGTTGAAAATGAAGACACTTATGTCTCTCATGAACAAGCCGAGGCACAAGCTCAAGATGTTGATGCTCCCCATCCACCTCCTCAAGTGGTTGATAGAAGAAACTCACCACTACTTCAAGCACATCCACAAGATCTCATCATAGGGAGTCCTACAAAGGGAGTAATGACTCGATCTCAAAAGCTAGCTTCTTTTGTTGAACATCACTCTTTTGTCTCTTGCGTTGAACCTAAGAATGTAGAAGAAGCTCTTCAAGATCCGGATTGAGTGAATGCAATGCATGAAGAATTGAACAACTTCACCCGCAATCAAGTATGGACACTTGAAGAGCATCCTAAAGGTGCAAGAGTCATTGGAACCAAGTGGGTGTTCTGAAATAAGCAAGATGACCAAGGCATAGTGGTGAGGAACAAGGCAAGACTAGTTGCAAAGGGGTTCTCTCAAGTTGAAGGTCTTGATTTTGGAGAGACCTTTGCACCCGTTGCAAGACTTAAAGCCATTCGTATCCTCCTTGCATATGCATCACATCATGATATGAAACTATATCAAATGGATGTGAAAAGTGCATTCTTAAATGGCTTTATAAATGAACTAGTCTATGTTAATCAACCTCCCGGGTTTGAAGACCCTAGATATCCTAATCATGTTTATAGGTTGTCCAAGGCGTTATATGGGCTCAAGCAAGCCCCTAGAGCGTGGTATGAGCGCCTCCGGGACTTCCTCATTGAGAAGGGCTTCACCATTGGAAAGGTCGACACCACACTATTCACCAAGAAGTTTAATGGGGAGATCTTTATTTGTCAAGTATATGTTGATGATATCATCTTCGGATCAACAAATGAAGATTATTGCAAGGAATTTGGTGAATTGATGTCGAAGGAGTTCGAGATGTCAATGATTGGTGAGCTCACATTCTTCCTTGGATTTCAAGTAAAGCAAATGAGAGAAGGGATTTTCATCTCTCAAGAAAAGTATACCAAGGATCTTCTCAAAAGATTCAAGATGGAAGAATGCAAACCAATCAAGACCCCAATGCCATCAAATGGACATCTCGACCTAGATGAGGGAGGTAAACCGGTTGATCAAACTCTCTACCGTTCTATGATTGGTAGCTTGTTATACCTTACCGCATCTAGGCCCGATATCATGTTTAGTGTGTGCATGTGTGCCCGCTTTCAAGCGTGCCCTAAAGAACCTCACTTAAGTGCCGTAAAAAGAATCCTAAGATATCTTAAGCTCACCCCAAGCATTGGTCTTTGGTATCCCAAAGGAGCTAGATTCCAACTAGTTGGCTATTCCGATTCGGACTATGCCGGTTGCAAAATTGATAGAAAAAGCACATCCGGAGGGTGCCATTTGCTTGGAAGATTAGTATCTTGGTCATCTAAAAAGCAAAATAGTGTGGCTTTGTCCACCGCCGAGGCGGAATACATTGCCGCGGGGGCTTGTTGTGCACAAATCTTATATATGAAACAAACCCTCCTAGAGTATGGAATTGTTCTTGAAAAGGTGCCACTTTTATGTGATAATAAAAGTGTCATTAAAATTGCTAACAATCCAGTACAACACTCTCGCACCAAGCACATTGATATCCACCATCACTTTCTAAGAGATCACGTTGCTAAAAATGACATATCACTAGAAGGTGTAAGAAGTGAAAATCAATTAGCGGATATCTTCACTAAACCTTTGGATGAGGCAACCTTTTGTAGGTTAAGAAGTGAACTCAATGTGCTTGATTCTAGCAACTTTAAAAAATGAGCGTGTGTTGTCCCATGCATTGCATTGTATAATATGCCATGTTTATTTTATCGCAATGCTTTTAGGGCTTGGCTAACACGGTTACGATAACCCTTCTTTGGAGGAGTGAAGAAGCCTAACCGTGGATCAAACTTGACAAGCATCCTAGCTTTACCTTCTTGTATTGCATTGCATATGCATTGTTGTTTGTTTGGCGTTTCTTTTCGGTTTCGCTTTGAGCAACCTCTGTGTTCGTCCATGGATAAAGAGAGCATTTTGACGCTCCTAAAGGTTCAAAAACTCTATTGCATGGCCATACGTTACTCCTTGGGTGTTTATTGCCTAGTTTCTTAAAAATAATACTAGCCTAAGGCAATCTATTTTGAAAAATTTGAGGGTTTGAGTGAGGTCACTCATATCGTGTTCCAATTGGTGTTTATTTGTGTCTTTTTGAATTGGAACCTGATTGGGAGAAGTCGCGTCGTAGTTCGGAACGAAGAAGGGCGAAGAATAGTGACCGGACGCTGCACCGGACGCGCCGCTGTTGACCACCGCGTCCGGTCCCGGTTACCACCACCGCGTCCGGTCATTCGCGATGAATTCCCGAGCTCCCCTCGACCGGACTCTGACCGCGTCCGGTCAGTCCTCACCGGACGCGTCCGATCACTCCAGGAGCTTACTGGAGTGTGACCGGACGCTGCACCACCGCGTCCGGTCATAACGACCACCGCGTCCGGTCATCACGCGTCGAGCGGATCTAACCCCTTCATATAACGGTTCGTCCTCGGCCGTGTTTTCTCATCCGCCGAGCCTCTTCCGCCGCCGCCTGCCCTATCTCGCCAAATCCGCCGGAGCCGCCGCGCCTTTGCCGTCTTCCTCGCCTCTGGCAAGCCCTGCCGAGTCTCCTGCCCGCGCCAGCCCGTCCCTGCCCGCGCCTGCCCATGCCAGTCGAGCAGTCGCGCCACCGCCGCCCGCTCGCACCTCCGCCGCCGGTGAGCCGCGCCCTTGCCGCCGGTGAGCCACGCTCCCGCTTGCCAGCATCACCTCCGGCAGTGGACTGCCTCACGCTCGCCTCCGATCGTTCTTCATCGAGTTGCCCTAACCCTAACCCTAGGGTTCGCGTAACGTCGTTCGATCGTTCGTCATCGAGGTGTTGTCGCGCGTCGTCTTCTTCGCGAGGTTGTTTCACGTCACCTTGACCTCCTCGCTAGGGTTTGCCGTAACTCTTTCTTTTTAATCCTAATTGCATCATGTTTCGGCAAATCAGAGCTCGTCCGGCGATTTCGGGGAATCTTGCGATCTAGGTCACCTCATCTTGTCAGTCGTCTCGTCGATCCGAGGTAGCTTCGCGTTTCGATTCATATCGTATCTCATATGCTTGCTATCTCTAGGGTTTCATACCTTTTAGTTATATATGTGTTTATAGTAGATCTCTCTATTCCGTCATTGCAGCGAGTCTGTTCGTGTGTCAGGGTGAGATCAGTTTGCTGAATCCGAGGCCAAGCCTGCGGATACGGACTGAGGCCAAGCCTCTCGAGTGACAGTTCACCATCTTTCAGAGGTTTTTCGGTCAGTTTTTCAGCATGGTGCATTGCAAGAACGCTGGTGGTGCTTCTGGTGACGGGGATGACAGTCCTCCTCGTCGGTCTGAGATTGCACGTGGGAAGCGTATCAAGATCATGGCCAGAAAGAAGAAGAAGACACTTACAGAGGCAGAGATTGCTCAGGCCGTGGCAGATGCAGCAGAGCAGGCAGAGAGAGGTGGTAGGAGCAGTGGCATACGCATAGGCGAACGTCGCTTTCATCTAGAAGGTCGACAGCTCGGCACAGAGGCCACTGAGGGTACTGAGGACACTGGAGCTACAGAGGGTATGTCAGTTGATCCACCTCCAGAGGCCACAGAGGCTCTAGAGGCCATAGAGGCTCTAGAGGCTACAGAGGACACAGAGGAGCAGCCAGCTCAGTCTCCACCACGTCGCCGCTCCACACGCGCACGTACTCAGGTGACTCCTAGGCCAGAGGGCCAGCGTCATGGAGCACGTCCTCCTCCCAGAGCTAGAGGTTCACCCCCGGTCGAGCACTTTGACTTGAGGGGTGCTACAGCACGTTAGGTGCAGGGGTTGAGGTTCGTGGAGGTCAGTCAGTGGTTTCCACCTGTGAGGGACCACAGAGCTTCAGAAGGCTTCTATACCCCACTTCAGGAGGATTTTTACAGGGCTCTAGTTGACAGCGGTATTGCTTTCCGACCATAGAGGGTCTGTCGACTTGAGTCACTGGTTGAGGTTGTGGGAGAACAGCTACGTCCGCACCTGTCCTTTCTGCCAGGCTTGTCAGATCTTCTTGGACGGACAGGTGCATACTGCGGCACATGGGTCAGAGAGTTTTATGCTTCACTATGGATTGATCCTGCCCATGATTTCATTCACTTTGCATTCCGAGGCCACGATCACCGTCTATACAGCACCAGAGTGCGGGAGATTCTCAGACTCCCAGCTTCCAACACGAAGATACATCAGCTGTGTTTTGGTCAGACTCCTCCACCGAGATGCCCTCACGGCGGGGCAGTGCCACCTACAGACTTGATTTGACCCTGCTTCCGTGAGCCTTTTGGCGAAGGGTCTCGTCGCACGCCTGCCAGTTTGACACCACTTGCCAGAGTTCTGGATGCTATAGTCAGACGCACTCTACTTCCCCGACTTGGCTACAGAGAGGGACTGACTCGGATGTAGCTATGGGTTGTTCACCACCTCCTCTCATAGACCCAGTTTGACATTTAGGATCTCATACTTAGTGAGATGGAGGACACCATAGCTGAAGGCTTCAAGGGTAATCGTCAGCTGCCCTATGCACACTGGATCTGCTTCATCATTAGATCATCCATTCAGCTACTAGCAGAGATCCGAGCTGAGATATCAGATACTACTACTACTACTTTCCCTGAGTATGATATCCGTCAGCTTTGGGCTTCAGTCACTAGAGATCAGGCCCTAGTGCCAGGACAGCGTGTGCAACCTGAGGTTCCTGAGACAGCGGCTGAGCAGGACGCCACAGTTGATGAGCTTGCAGAGGCAGAGCTTGCCGATCTTGACGCTCAGCCTGCTGATCTTCCTGAGGATGTGACATCTGACAGCACTGATGAGGACTACCAGCCCATCCCCAGGTACCGGTCTCACGACCACGAGGCCGGTGGCTCTGGTTCAGCCTCCCGCACAGACCTAGCCATGGTGGCTATACTTGAGAGGTTGACCTAGGCACAGGAGCAGTAGCAACAGCAGATACAACGACAGGCTCAGGACATAGCTGCAGCACTTGCACAGATTCAGGCTCGTCAGGATGAGTTTCAGCGTTAGCAGCTTGAGATCCAGAGGCAGCAGGTTGAAATGCAGCGACAGCAGTACGAGATTCAGCGACAGAGTGCAGCTAGTCAGCAGCAGTACTTGGATCTCCTGCGCCACCTAGTCACTGTTGGGGTTCCTCCGCCTGCTTCTGTCCTGACTTTTGCTTTACAATCCAGTGATCCATCGAGTCAGGGACAGCCGAGCTTCCAGTTCACATCTCCACAGCAGCAGGTTCTCCAGTCATTCCAGTCCCCGAGCTTCACGCCTATTCACGCGGGGTTTACACCTTCAGACCAGCCTCGCCCTCACCTCCTGACAGGCACACCCTTCGGTGATTACAGTGCTACCTACAGCGAGTTGACTGGTCAGCCGACGCCGTCGCACACTACCTTTGCTACTTATTCAGGGTTGTCAGCTTCAAAGGCAGCTATTCCTCCAGTGACAGGGACTGGTACTACAGAGACTTTTCCTTCGTCAGTTGCCTCGACAGATCCTCCTGCTATTGGCTCGCTACAGGCTCAGGTCACTCAGACGGATCCTCTTATTGCTACTACGATAGTACCTGTTCCTGCCGCTCAGACCCAGACCGCTTCACAGCCACGTGTTTCTTCAGAGGGTCAGCCAGATAGCTCAGATTCCGAGGGAGATTCTCTACACTTCGTGATTACTCCGCGCACCTCGGCACCCGACACGACTCCGTCTGTCCCCCTGTCAGATCCTTAGATTAGTTTTTTGGCGCTTGATGCCAAAGGGGGAGAGAGAGTAGTTTCAGGGGGAGTTTTGAGAGAGGGTTTTCGTTTTTTCTTGTGTGCTACATTCATGCATCATGTTTACTTTTCAGTCATTGCATTCATGTGGCATGTCGTCGTGTGATAAACCTTGAGTCTTAATGTTTTATCCAGTCGCAGTGTTAACACTTGTCACCATTTTTAATTATAGCTCTAAGGTTGTGCTTCCGTGCCTTACTCCAATTTCTTATGAGCTATATCTATATGTGTACTAACGTTCTTTGTCTTATCTTATGAGTACACTCTTTTGGCTTGGGGCACATAAGCAATTCCTAACCCCTTTTGCTTATTGCTTTTTGCTTATGTGAACCATGCATGCTCGAAAACCTCAACTCAAATCTTTTATATCTTAGTGTTGTCATCAATCACCAAAAAGGGGGAGATTGAAAGCATCTAGGCCCCGAGGTTTGGTTTCGGCAATTGATGACAACGCTTTATTACCATGACTAACGTGTGTTTTGCAGAAACTTTGGTAAGTTAGGTCATGGAGGTTTTAACTGCTTTGGGCACCATGGTATTCATGCCCCTTGATGGAAATCATTTCGGTTTTCAAAAGAGTGACGTCAAGATTAAGGACGGTTAGTTCCGGATGTCGAGGTGTTGAGATACATTTGGAATAATCGTTAGGATCTTCATTTTTCTCTTTTGGCCGTACTATAAAGGGGGGCATGAGCGAGTAGCTTGACCTAGGCGAGTCCTACATTTAGGTGTGGTGCACACTTATTAAACTTGGCACTAGGCAGCTCTAGAATAGCTCAAAGTTTAGTTGGAAGCAACTTGGTTCAAGTTGTGACACGTTTCGGAGAGTTTCGGGTCGTTTTCCCATGACCGGACGCGGTCCTCGGCATGACCGGACGCGTCCGGTCAGTACAGTTCCGCGGCTAGGGTTTCAGCTCTGATGACCGGACGCGGTCCTCGCGAGGACCGGACGCGGTGGTCAGAAGTCGACACGTGTCACTTGAGGGAAACACCCGATCGGACGCGACCTGGGTGTGATCGGCGCGTCCGGTCACAGTCCAGTAAGGTCCAGAGACGACCGGACGCGTCCGGTCATCACCGATCGGACACGGTCACGCGTCCGGTGCGAGTACAGTATGCTCCCTGCACGATCGGACGCGTCCGGTCGCCCCTGACCGGTGCGTCCGGTCACTCAGTTGTTTTTCGGATTTCGACCGTTACGAGCGACCGGCGCATCCGGTCAGTTCAACCGGCGCGTCCGATCAGTCCGTGTTTTGCTGAGTCAGCGGGTAACGGTTCGTTTTGTCTGTGGGATGTATAAATACATCCCCACCACCTCTTTTAGAGGTCTCTTTGCTCATTTGATCAACTGAAAAACACCTTTGTAGTGCAAGGGAGTGCAAGAGCACTAGTGAGGATAGAGATTTGAGAATCAAAGCTTGAGAGTTCCTCACTAGCGATTAGAGAGTAGCAAGTGTGCATCCACCTTCTCATTTGGGCTCGTAGTGGTCAAGTGAGAGTTCTAGCTTGTTACTCTTGGTGATCGCCATCACCTAGACAGCGTGGTGGTGATTGGGAGTTTGGTGATCATCCGGTGGAGCTTATGGATGACCCAACTCATCTTGTGAGCGGTTTTGGGTGATTCACCGCGATGGAGTGTCAAAGAATCAACCCGTAGAGAGCACTTGATCCTTGCGCGGATCAAGGGGGAGCTACACCCTTGCGCGGGTGCTCCAACGAGGACTAGTGGGGAGTGGCGACTCTCCGATACCTCGGAAAAACATTGCCGTGTTCCTTGCCCCTTTACATTCAAGCATTTACATTCTCGTTTTTACTTTCATTGCTTGTTTTACATTCCTAGATTTGCCATGCTAGACTAGGATTGGAAACTAGGGTGCAAAACTTTGTATCGGTAGACTCTCTAGGAACACAAGTAGACACTAGGGGTGAATTCCGGCTTGTAGGATTTAATTCTTGCATTTAATTTTTAGAAAAGCCCAATTCACCTCCCCTCTTGGGCATCTTGATCCTTTCAATGCCAAATGGGGTGATGAATAAAGTCGCAAGCTGGTCGAACTCCTTCATTTTGATCTGGTGGTAGCCAGAATACGCATCTAAGAACGAGAGAGTTTCACATCCCGTAGTGGAATCAACGATTTGATCAATGCGTGGCAAAGGAAAGGGAACTTTTGGACATGCTTTATTTAAACTAGTATAGTCTACACACATACTCCACTTCCCACTCTTTTTCTTAACTAATACAGGATTAGCTAGCCAGTCAGGATGATGAACTTCCTTGATGAATCCGGCCTCCAGCAGCTTGTGTATCTCCTCGCCGATGACCCTGCGCTTCTCCTCGTCGAAGCGGCGCAGGCGTTGCTTCACCGGTTTGGACCCGGCCTAGATCTCCAAGGCGTGCTCGGTGACTTCCCTGGGTATGCCCGGCATATCCGAGGGACTCCACGCAAAGATGTCGGCGTTTACGCGGAGAAAGTCGATGAGCACTGCTTCCTATTTAGGATCAAGGGTGGCGCTGACATTCAGTGCCTTTCCCACGGGATCAGCCGGGTCGAGGGGCACAACCTTGATGTCTTCCATGGGCTCGAAGCTGCCGGCATGGTGCTTTGGGTCAGGAATCTCATTGGTGAGACCGTCGAGGTCCGCAGCCAAGGTCACTGACTCCAAAACAGCCTCGCCGTGCTCGACACACTCGACGTTGCACTCGTAGGCATGTTCGTATGAGGGCCCCACAGTGATGACGCCATTTGGGCCTGGCATCTTGAGCTTGAGGTAGGTGTAGTTCGGGACTGCCATGAACTTGGTGTAGCATGGGCGCCCAAGGATAGTGTGGTACGTTCCACGGAATCTGACTACTTCGAAATTGAGCGTTTCCTTTCTAAAGTTGGCCGGTGTGCCAAAACAAACAAACAGATCGACCCGTCCGAGGGGTTTCGCCCGTTTCCCTGGCACGACTCCGTGGAAGCCCCCGACGCTAGGTTGGAGGCGCGCTCTCTCGACCCCCAGAAGGTCGAGGGTTTGGGAGTAGATGATGTTGAGGCTACTTCTGCCGTCCATGAGCACCTTGGTGAGGCATGTGTTGGCGATGATGGGGTCAACAACGAGCGGGTAGACTCCTGGATTGGGGACATAGTCTGGGTGATCATCACGGTCGAAAGTGATGGCCACCGCAGACCAATCAAGGAAGCGGGGGACTGCCGTTTGTACGGAGAAAACCTCACGCCATTCTCGCTTGCGCTGGCGCGCCGAGAGGCAGGTCGAGGGTCCTCCATAGATCATGAAGCAGTCGTGGATCTCGGGGAAACCCTCGTCCTTGTCGTCGCTCTTGGGGTCCTCCTTCTTGTCATCCTTCTTGACGCCGACGCCCTCAAAGTACCTACGGAGCATGTGACAATCTTCGAGGTTATGGTTAGTGGGTCCCTTGTGGTAGGGACATGGCTCTTTGAGCATTTTGTCAAAGATGCCCTCGTCGGGGGGCCTCGAGGCTTCTTGCGCTCGGTAGCAGTGACAAGCTCGTCGGCCGGGGCCTCGAGTTTGCCTTGTTGGCCTTTCTTCTTCCGGTTGTTTCTCTTGGAGCCCCGGGTGAGGCTCGCGGGATCGTTGACCTTCTGCTTCCCCTTTTCCTAGTCACCACCAAAGATTGCACCAACCGCCTCCTCACCGGCGGCAAAGTTGGTGACGATGTCCATCAACCCGTTGGTAGTGTGTGGAGTGTTACGGCCCAACTCTCGGACCAACTCCTTGCAGGTGGTACCAGAGAGGAAGGCCATAATCACGTCGAATTCGGTGACATTGGGGAGCTCGGTACGCTGCCGGGAGAAGCACCGGATGTAATCTCGGAGGGATTCACCCGGTTTCTGCTTGCAACTCTGGAGGTATCACGAGTTACCGGGGTGCATGTAGGTCCCTTTGAAATTTCCCTCGAACACCCTCACGAGATCGTCCCAGTCGTGGATCTGTCGAGGTGGGAGATCCTCAAGCCAGGCTCGGGCGGTGTCAGAGAGGAACAGGGGGAGTTTTCGAATGATGACCCGGTCGTCGGTGGCCCTGCCCAGCTGACACACCAAGCGGAAATCGGTGAGCCAAAGTTCGGGTTTGGTTTCACCGTTGTACTTGGTGAGAGTCGTGGGAGGGCAAAACCGAGCCAGGAGCACCGTCTCACAGATAGCCTTGCTGAAGACCCGAGGGCCCAGAGGCTCGGGTGAAGGACTATGATCTTCTGAGCTGTCGTAGCGTCCGCCCCTGTGCACGTGGTAGCCTCGAGCCACGCCGTCACCATGCTTGCGCGTGCGGCGCTCGACGATGTTGCCATGGGTGTCTCGAGGTTCATGGTCGTTGGTGGTGGGCTCAGGGGCTGGAGCTACCCGGTTTCGCCGGGCAGGCTCGGGGTGAACCGAGGCTTCTCTCTCCTATTGGGAGGGCTCGACGATCCGCTCTGAGGCAGGCTCGTGTCGCCTTGAGGCAGAGCTCTCGGCCTGCTGCATGGCAGCGGTCTCGAGAAGTTCTCAGATTTCATCTCGAGCCCGATGGGCATCGGGGTTTGACGGCTCGGGCATGTTGCAGAGGAGCATGGTGGCGGTGACGACGTTCTGGCTGGCTCGAGTGAAAACCGGGGGGTCGACCACTCGGTCCTCGTCGATGCGACGGTTGACGTCGCGAGCTCTCTCGCGAGCTCTCCCGCCAAGTGCGCGTTCCGCGCGCTCACGCTCGAGGGTTTGTTGAAGTAGATGCAGGTTTTCTCGTTCCTCGTCAAGCCTGTCCTACAACTCACGAATCTGCTTGAGCTGCATTCCTTGATCCACAAGGAACTGAGGGTCATCTTGCTCAGCAGGAAGCTCGACATGAGGTGGCGTGTGCCTTCCTTCGACCAGCTCTTCGTCCTCCAATTCTGACGTGCTTTCAACATCGATGTTGAAGCATTCGCGGGTCAGATCATAGGTGTCATCAACCGAGTCAGAGTCAGGAGCGCTAAAGTAGTAGTATGACGGGGGAATGTGAGGCCGTTGCAAATCGCCCCCGTGATTGCGACGTAGGGAAGCGGTCTCCCGGGGCCCTATTTCCGGAGTCTCCGTAGAGTCCAGATAATCAGAGGCTGGCGTGGATGCAACGAGGTCCAGAGTGGAGCGTAGATGATGCCCGGGGAGCTCCTCATAGGCACTCATGCTAGTGCTTATGGAGGAAGCATAGGTCCGGGCAACCGAGTCTAGCCCAAACGGGAATGGCGATGGAGATGTCACTGTCCACGCCGGAACGGATGCTCTGGGCAGTGGTGTCTCACCGGACGGGGGAGCGGCGGGATTCTCCGTCGGCATGTTACCCTCAGTCAAGCTCATCCTACCCAGACCTTCCACGAGGAAATCTGGGCCAGCGCCTGGCTGGGGGGTGCCGGACCAGGGGATCCCATCACCCTCCGCGAGGTGAAGTCGGTGGTTGTGCCGGGCTCATTGTCGTCAGGCGGCTCGCGCCTGCCTAGAGCGACAGTACCGGCGGATTGCTCCCCCAGGCTGGGAGAGCTCATAATCCTCGTCGGTTGGGTGCCTGGGTGGAAGTAGGACCATATCGTAGCCATATCCAAGCGACATGAACTCCAAACTCCTGAACCAGATCACCGTGGCCAATGGAATAGGGCGTTCGGGGTCAGCCATCTAGGAAAAAAGGCAGGAAAGCGACGTTGGCACGCAGCGATCCCCTACCTGGCGCGCCAACTATCGGTGTTCGGTCCCGAGGGGGTCCTAAACCAACGAGTAAATGTTGTGTGTCCCTTTCCTGGATGGTGATGCAAGGAGAACACACGGGGGTTTATCCTAGTTTGGGCAAAAGAAGGCCCTACGTCCAGCGGGGAGGGAGAGGTTTGTATTTCCTTGCACCGAAGTGCTTGTGTAGGGGTTACAAGCTTATGAGAGAGAGCGGCGAGCCCAAGTCTCAAAGAGGAAAAAAGAGTACAATGATGATTGCTTGAGATGTTGATCTCTATCTTGTGTCTGGCTTGTTGTCCGTTGTCTTCCGTCCCCGTTGTAGAACCCTGGCCTGCCCTTTTATAGGGCGAGAGGAGGCCAAGACGACGGGGAGCCTTAAGATGATGTTTTGTCGATCTCTGTTAAGGTGACTGTTACGACGTGCCCTAGGGATGGGAGGCCATCCCTGGACACCACGGTGACATAGAGGACGAGACGCTAAAATGACCCGGAGCGCCGTGCCATACCGTCCTCCCTTCCCTGTTGAGTCGTGCTGGGCGTTGAGGCTGGGTCGAGGCCGAACGGATAAGTCCGAATCCCTGGGATCGTGGTGTACGGACTTTGTTGTATCCCCCCTCGAGGGTAACTAGTGACGTATAGTGCACGGCAAGATGGGTACAGTGACGGTTTTCACCTCCCATCACGGGATGGGCGGTAAAACAGTGGGGACTGACACTAGCATTGTTCCCACGTCGACCCTGATCGCAGCCATGTCGGTAGGTGGTAGTAGGTAATCGCATTAAATGCTATGGCTTTTGTCCTGGGGTAGGTAAAGAGAAGGGGTCGAGACGCTCGACCCAGGCTCACGCGAGTTGGAGTTTTTCTCAGGGGGCGGATGAGCCTCGCGCGGGTCGGAGCACGGTCGAGGTACTTTACTGTACGGGGCAGGGCGCGGTCGAGGCGCCCCTGTCGAGGGTGCCTCGTACGAGTCAGAGCCGGAGCGTGGTCGAGGCACTCCGTCAAGCTGCCCTCATATGAGGCGGACCCGGTGTGCGGCCGAGCTTGGGCGCGGCTTAGTCGTTTTGATTTTCATTATCGTTAAATGTGGGTACCCCTATGCTATTGGTACCGACACTGATGTTCAAATAATTATGGGTCATTATTGAAATCATGGGTGGTGAAAAGTGATGGTTCAAAATGTCCTAATAGAGACTAGTTCCAGCATAAGTTTTACAAAATATGTTCCGCTATATAATGAATCTGGCTAATGGCATGAATCAAAATATGCAGTTATAGGATTCTGAAAATCCATGAAGAGCAACATCGAAATCTCATACCAATATTATCTTTGAGAGAAATGATCTCCCTATAAATATAACAACTTCCTGAAGGATTTTTCCTAGAAGGAATATATGGTTATAAGTCTGAATGTACCTGAAAGGATCAAGATGCCCAAGAGGGGGGGTGAATTGGGCTTCTCTAAAAATTAATTGCAAGAATTAAATCCTACAAGCCGGAATTCACCCCTAGTGCCTACTTGTGTTCCTAGATGTTCTACCGGTAAAGAGTTTTGCACCCTAGTTTCCAATCCTAGTCTAGCATGGCAATTCTAGGAAAGTAAATCAGGCAATAAAGGTAAATACGAGAAAGTAAATGCTTGAAAGTAAGGGCAAGGAACACGATGATATTTTTCCGAGGTATCGGAGAGTCGCCACTCCCCACTAGTCCTCGTTGGAGCACCCGCGCAAGGGTGTAGCTCCCCCTTGATCTGCGCAAGGATCAAGTGCTCTCTACGGGCTGATTCTTCGACACTCCATCGCGGTGAATCCACAAGCTTCGCCGGATGATCACCAAACTCCCAATTACCACCAAGCCGTCTAGGTGATGGCGATCACCAAGAGTAACAAGCTAGAACTCTCACTTGACCAAAACAAGCCTAATGAGAAGGAGGATGCACACTTGCTACTCTCTAATCACTAGTGAGGAACTCTCAAGCCTTGATTCTCAAATCACACTCCTTACTAGGGCTCTTGCACTCCCTTGCACTCCAAAGGTGTTTCTTAGCTGAACAAATGAGCAAGAGACCTCTAAAAGAGGTGGTGGGGATGTATTTATACACCCCCACAGTCGAAACGAACCGTTACCTGCCAACTCAGCAAAACGCAGGGTGACCGGATGCGCCGATCGAAGTGGCCGGACGCGCCGGTCGCACGTAACGGTCGGAATTCTGGAAATTTGACTGAGTGACCGGACGCGCCGCTCGAAGTGACCGGACGCGCTGGCCGCTCGTAACGGTCGAAATTCTGAAATCACGGCTGAGTGACCAAACGCGCCGGTTAGGGATGATCGGACACGTCCGATCGTGCAGGGAGCTTACTGTAACGAGATCGGACACACGACCGCATCCGATCGGTGATGACCGGACACGTCCGGTCGTCGCAGGACCTTACTGGAACGTGACCGGACGCGCTGATCACACCCAGGTCACGTCCGAACAGAAGGTTTCCCTTAAGTGACACGTGTCGCTCTGACCACCGCGTCCGGTCCTCGCAAGGACCGCGTCCGGTCGTCAGCGCCGAAACGCAGTCGTGGTTTTGAACTGACCGGACGCGCCGGTTAAACCGAGAACCGCGTCCGGTCAAGGGAAAAACTGTCTAAACACTCTGAAACGCGACGCAACTTGAATCAAGTTGCTTCCAACTGAACTTTGAGCTATTCTAGAGCTGCCTAGTGCTAAGTTTAACAAGTGTGCACCACACCTAAACATAAGACTCACCTAGGTCAAGCTACCTGCTCATGCTCCCCTTAATAGTATGGCCAAAAGAGAAAACGAAGATCCAAACAACTATTCCGAATGTAACTCAACACCTTGACATCCGAAACTAACCGTCCTTAATCTTAACGTCACTCATTTGAAAACCGAAACGATTTCCATCAGGGGGCATGAATATCATGGTGCCCTAAGCAGTTAACACCTCCATGACCTAACTTACCAAGGTTTCTGCAAAACACACGTTAGTCATGGTAATAAAGCGTTGTCATCAATTGCCGAAACCAACTCTCAGGGCCTAGATGCTTTCAATCTCCCCCTTTTTGGTAATTGATGACAACACTAAGATTCAAAAGATAGGAGTTGAGGTTTTCGAACATGCTTGGTTCACATAAGCAGAAAAACAATAAGCACAACAGGTTAGGAATTGCTTATGTGTTCCAAGTCAAAAGAGTGTACTTATAAGATAAGACATGAAATGTTAGTACACAAAAAGATATAGCTCAAAAGAGATCAGAGTAAGGCACAGAAGCACAACCTTATGAGCTATAACCAAACAAGTGACATGATTTAAAAACTGTGACTAGATAAACCATAGAGACTCAAAGTACTCACACGACCACATGTCACAAGAATGCAATTACTGTAAAGTAAACATGATGCATGAATGTAGCACACATAAAAAACGAAAACCCTTTATCAAAACTCCCCCTGAATCTACTCTCTCTCCCCCTTTGGCATCAACCGCCAAAAACTAATCTAAGGATCTGATGGGGGAACAGACGGAGTTGAGTCGGGTGCCGAGGAGCGCGTAGTGATCACAAACTGAGAAGTGTCTCCCTCAGACTCAGAGCTATCAGGCTGACCCTCTGATGAAGCACGCGACTGTGAAGCGGTCTGGGTCTGATCAACAGGAACAGGTACTGACGAAGTAGCAACAAGTGGAGCAGTCTCTGTGACCTGAGCCTGAAGTGAGCCGATAGCTGGGGGATCTATCGAGGCAACGGACGAAGGAACTGTCTCTGTAGTGCCCGTCCCTGTCACAGGAGGAACAGCTGCCTCTGAAGCTGACAACCCTGATGAAGTAGCAAATGTGGTGTGCGAGGGCGTCGGCTGACCAGTCAACTCACTATATGTGGCACTAAGATCAATGAAAGGTGTGCCAGTCAAAAGGTGAGGGCAAGGCTGGTCTGAAGGAGTAAACCCCGTCTGAATAGGAGTGTAGCTCGGGGACTAGAACGACTGAGGGACCTGCAGCTGTGGAGAGGTGAACTGAAAGCTCGGTTGTCCCTGACTCGAAGGTCCACTAGACTGTAAGGCTGGAGTCAGGACAGATGTAGGTAGAGGAACCCCAACTGTGACTAGGTGACGCAGAAGATCTAGGTACTGCTGCTGACTAGTTGGACTCTGTCGCTGCATCTCATATTGCTGACGCTGCATCTTGACTTGCTGGCGCTGTATCTCAAGATGCTGTCTCTGAAACTCATCCTGTCGAGCCTGGATCTGTGCAAAAGCTACAGCGGTGTCCTGAGCCTGCCTCTGTAGCTAAAGCTCCTGTCGCTCCTGTGCCTGGGTCAGCCTCTCAAGAATAGCCACCATGGCTGGGTATGAGCGGGAGGCTGAGCCAGAGCCACCGGCCTCGTGGTCGTGAGACTGAGGAGACCGATACCTGGGGATGGGCCGATAATCCTCGTCAGTGCTGTTAGAGGCCTCATCCTCAGCTATATCAGCGGGCTGAGCATCTAAATCTGCAAGCTCTGCCTCAGCAAGACCCTGTACGATCGCATCCTGCTCAGCCGCTGTCTCAGGCACCTGAGGTCTCTCTCTCTGTCCTGGTACATGGGTCTGCTCTCTCGTAACTGAAGCACATAGCTGACGGATATCATACTCAGGAAAAGCAGTAGTAGTATCTGATATCTCAGCTCTAATCTCTGTAGGAAGCTCAAGGGCAGATCTGATGATGAAGCAAATCCAATGAGCATAGGGCAGCTGACGATGTCCCTTGAAGCCCTCTGCCAGAGTGTCCTCCATCTCACTGAGCATAAGATCCCAAATATCAAAAGGTGTCTGTGAGAGGAGGTGGTGAACAACCCATAGCTGCATCCTGGTCAATCCCTCTCTGTAACCAAGCTTGGAAAGAAGAGTACGCCTGACAATAGCATCCAGAATTCGGGCAAGTGGTGTCAAACTGGCAGGTGTGCGACGAGACCCTTCGCCAAAAGGCTCACGAAAGCAGGGTCGGATCAGATCTGTAGGTGGCACAGTACCGCCATGAGGGCGTCTAGGTGGAGCTGTCTGACCGAAACAGAGCTAATGAATCTTCGTGTCTGAAGCTGGGAGTCTGAGAATCTCCCGCACTCTTGTGTTGTACAGTCTGCAGTCGCGACCTCGGAATGCAAAGTGTATGAACTCATGGGCCGGATCAATCCATAGTGAAACATAGAACTCCCTAACCCAAGTACCACAGTATGCACCTGTCCGTCCAAGAAAATCTGACAAGCCCGGTAGAAAGGACAGGTGCGGACGAAGCTGCTCACCCACTACCTCAATAAGTGACTCAATGCGACAGACCCTCTCTGGTCGAAAGGCAATGCCACTGTCAACATAAGCTCTGTAGAAATCCTCCTGTAGAGGAGTATAGAAACCCTATGAAGCTCTAGAGTCCCTCTGAGGTGGGAACCACCGGCTGACCTCAACAAATCTCAACCCTTGCACCTGACGTGCTGTAGCACCTCTCAAGTTAAAGTGCTCGACAGGGGGTGAACCTCTAACCCTGGGAGGTGGACGTCCTCCACGACGCTGGCCCTCTGGCCTAGGAGTCACCTGAGCTCGTGTGCGTGTGGAGCGGCGACGCGGTGGAGTCTGAGCTGGCTGCTCCTTTGTCCCCTCTAGAGCCTCTGCAGGTGGATCGACTGACATAGCATCAGCATCCTCTGTCACCTCTGTGGCCTCAGTAGCCTCAGTAGTCTTTGTACCAAGCTGTCGACCTTCAAGACGAGAGCGACGCTCGCCAATGTGTATACCACTACTCCTGCCTCCCCTCTCTGCCTGCTCTGCTGCATCGGCAACTGCCTGAGCTATCTCTGCATCTGTGAGGGTCTTCTTCTTCTTTCTGGCCATAATCTTTATGCGCTTGCCACGCGCAACCTCAGACAGACGAGGAGGACTCTCGTCCCCATCACTAAGAGCACCTCCGGCATTCTTGCAGCGAACCATACTGACAAACTGCGGAGAACCTCTGAAAGATGATGAACTGTCACTCAAGAGGCTTGGCCTCAATTCGTATCCGCAGGCTTGACCTCGGATTCACAACTGATCACCTGACACACTCAGCACTGACAGGACAAACTGAAATGATAGAATAGATGGATCTACTATAAGCAACATATAGTCTAAAAGATAAGTGAGATCCTAATAAGAGTAAGCAAGTGAGGTAAGATATGAACGGACCGCGATAGCTACCTCAAAGAGTGATGATCCGATGAGCAGAGGACGATCTCGTCGCGTTAGGGTTACCCGAAGACGGCGGTCGAAACCCTGGAGTACCGAGAGATCGACGATTGAATTAGTAATTCACCGGAAAATCGACGGTAAACCCTAATTCAAGGAGAAAACGTCACCTTGTGGAGACGGAGACGATCGCGAAGACGAAAACTCACGAAAAGTCTCGGCGAACGAAGCGGGTGGCTAGGGTTAGGGTTTTTCGCGGCGGTGGGTGAGGTCCTCAGAGGTGGGTGTGCGCGGTAGGGAGAGAACTCGAGGTGGAGCTAGGGCGCGAGCTGCTCTGAGGGCTCCGGCGGCGTGGCTACGGCGAGGTCACGGTGGCGACTGTGGACGCGCTGCGGAGGCTAGGCTGCACGGCGCGGGCGCGGTCATGGGCGCGGGCGTGGCGGTGCTGCGGCACGGCACGGGCACGGCTGCGGCTGCGAGCAGGGGCGCGCGGCGGCGGTGGTGCGGCGGCTCGGCGCGGGCGCGGCTGCGGCTGCGAGCAGGGGCATGCGGCGGCGGTGGTGCGGCGGCTTGGCGAGGAAGGGCAGGGAGACGGCGATTAGGGCACAGCGGCGGGCGGATTGAGAAGACACCGATCGAAGACGAAAAGGTTCTATGGGGGATTAGATCCGCTCGTCATGCGATGACCGGACGCGGTGGTGCAGAGTCCGGTCATACTCTAGTAAGCTCCTGGAGCGACCGGACGCGTCCGGTTAGGACTGACCGGACGCGGACAGAGTTCGGTCGAGGGTTACCTGGGAAAGTCATCGCGAATGACGGGACGCGATGGTGGTTACCGGGACCGGACGTGGTGGTCAACAGCAGCGCGTCCGGTCCAGCGTCCGGTCACTGTTTTTCGCCCTCCTTCATTCCGAACTTCGACGCGACTTCTCCCAATCAAGTTCCAATTCAAAGAGACTCAAATAAACACCAATTGGAACATGATATGAGTGACCTCACTCAAACCCTCAAGTTTTTCAAAATAGTTTGCCTTAGGCTAATATTATTTTTAGGAAAATAGGCAACAAACACCTGAGGAGCAATGTATGGCCATGCAATAGAGTTTTTGAACCCTTGGGAGCATCAAAATGCTCTCTCTACCCATGGACGAACACAGAGGTTGCTCAAAGACAAACCGAAAAGAAACGACAAAGCAACAACCATGCAAATGCAATGCAAAACAAGTAAGTAAAGCTAGGTTGCTTGTCAAGTTTGATCCACGGTTAGGCTTCTTTACTCCTCTAAAGGAGAGTTATCGTAACCGTGTTAGCCAAGCCCTAGATGCATTGCGGGTACTTAAACATGACATATAATACAATGTAATGCAAGGAACAACACAAGCTCATTTTTTAAAGTTACTAGAGTCAAGCACATTGAGTTCACTTCTCAACCTACAAAAGGTAGCTTCATCCAAAGGTTTAGTGAAGATATCCGCTAATTGATTTTCACTTCTTACACCTTCTAG
Source organism: Saccharum hybrid cultivar R570 (assembly GCA_038087645.1). Lineage (NCBI taxonomy): Eukaryota > Viridiplantae > Streptophyta > Magnoliopsida > Poales > Poaceae > Saccharum > Saccharum hybrid cultivar. The sequence continues at coordinate 7,591,591 of JAQSUU010000043.1, read as the reverse complement.
TGACATATCATTTTTAGCAACGTGATCTCTTAGAAAGTGGTGGCGGATATCAATGTGCTTGGTGCGAGAGTGTTGTACCGGATTATTAGCAATTTTAACGGCACTTTCATTATCACATAAAAGTGGCACCTTTTCAAGAACAATTCTATAGTCTAGGAGGGTTTGTTTCATGTATAAGATTTGTGCACAACAAGCCCCCGCGGCAATGTATTCCACCTCGGCGGTGGACAAAGCCACACTATTTTGCTTTTTAGATGACCAAGATACTAAAGACCTTCCAAGCAAATGGCACCCTCTGAATGTGCTTTTTCTATCAATTTTACAACCGGCATAATCCGAATCGGAATAGCCAACTAGTTGGAATCTAGCTCCTTTGGGATACCAAAGACCAATGCTTAGGGTGTGCTTAAGATATCTTAAGATTCTTTTTATGGCACTTAAGTAAGGTTCTTTAGGGCACGCTTGAAAGTGAGCACACATGCACACACTAAACATGATATCGGGCCTAGATGCGGTAAGGTACAACAAACTACCAATCATAGAACGGTAGAGAGTTTGATCAACCGGTTTACCTCCCTCATCTAGGTCGAGATGTCCATTAGATGGCATTGGGGTCTTGATTGGTTTGCATTCTTCCATCTTGAATCTTTTGAGAAGATCCTTGGTATACTTTTCTTGAGAGATGAAAATCCCTTCTCTCATTTGCTTGACTTGAAAACCAAGGAAGAATGTGAGCTCACCAATCATAGACATCTTGAACTCCTTCAACATCAATTCACCAAATTCCTTGCAATATTCTTCATTTGTTGATCCGAAGATGATATCATCAACATACACTTGACAAATGAAGATCTCCCCATTAAGCTTCTTGGTGAAAAGTGTGGTGTCGATCTTCCCAATGGTGAAGCCCTTCTCAATGAGGAAGTCCCGGAGGCGCTCATACCACGCTCTAGGGGCTTGCTTGAGCCCATATAGCGCCTTGGACAACCTATAAACATGATTAGAATATCTAGGGTCTTCAAACCCGGGAGGTTGATTAACATAGACTAGTTCATTTATGAAGCCATTTAAGAATGTACTTTTCACATCCATTTGATATAGTTTCATATCATGATGTGATGCATATGCAAGGAGGATACGAATGGCTTCAAGTCTTGCAACGGGTGCAAAGGTCTCTCCAAAATCAAGACCTTCAACTTGAGAGAACCCCTTTGCAACTAGTCTTGCCTTGTTCCTCACAACTACGCCTTGGTCATCTTGCTTATTGCGGAACACCCACTTGGTTCCAATGACTCTTGCCCCTTTAGGATGCTCTTTAAGTGTCCATACTTGATTTCGGGCGAAGTTGTTCAATTCTTCATGCATGGCATTCACCCAATCCGGATCTTGAAGAGCTTCTTCTACATTCTTAGGTTCAACACAAGAGACAAAGGAGTGATGTTCAACAAAAGAGGTAAGCTTTTGAGATCGAGTCATTACTCCCTTAGAAGGACTCCCTATGATGAGATCTTGTGGATGAGCTTGAAGTAGAGGTGAGTTTCTTCTATCAATCACTTGAGGAGGTGGATAGGGAGCATCAACATCTTGTGCTTGTGCCTCGGCTTGTTCATGAGAGACATAAGTGTCTTTATTTTCAACTCTCATGTTCTTGTCACCATCTTGAGGCACATGTGATGAAGATGGTGGATCAACAATTTGTACATCGTCTTCATTATCTTTTGGCTTGATGTCTCCCACCGGCATGTTCTTCATTGCCTCCCTCAAGGGTTCATCACCTACATCATCACAATTCTCAATTGCTCCTTGGGAGCCATTAGATTCATCAAATTTCACATCGTATGTTTCTTCAACCAAACCGGTGGCATGGTTAAATACTCTATATGCTTTGGACTTTGATGAGTAACCAACAAGAAAACCAATATCACAACGTCTTTGAAACTTTCCTAGGTGTTGACGCTTCTTGTAGATGTAGCATTTGCAACCAAACACCCGGAAGAATGAGACGTCCGGCTTCTTCCCATTAAGCAACTCATAGGGGGTCTTGCCAAGAAACTTTTGTAGGAAGAGGCGTTTTGAAGCATAGCATGCGGTGTTGATTGCCTCGGCCCACAACTTTTCTGGAGTATTGTACTCATCTAATATTGTTCTTGCAAGAATGATCAAAGTCTGGTTCTTTCTCTCAACTACACCATTTTGTTGAGGAGTGTAGGTTGAAGAAACTTCATGCTTGATTCCAATTTCATCACAATAAGCTTCAATGTTGGTGTTGTCAAACTCTTTGCCATTGTCACTTCTAATCTTCTTTATCTTGACTTCAAATTCATTTTGAGCTCTCTTTGCAAACTTCTTGAAACAATTGGCCACTTCGGATTTGTCATGAAAAAAGAAGGTCCATGTGTACCTTGAGTAGTCATCCACTATCACAAGACAATAAAGATTACCACCCAAGCTCTTGTAGGTTGTAGGCCCAAACAAATCCATGTGTAGAAGTTCTAGCACTCTTGAAGTTGACATGAAAGCTTTGGTTGGATGAGTGTTTGCAACTTGTTTGCCCGCTTGACATGCACTACAAGGTTTGTCCTTTTCAAACTTTACATCCTTCAATCATCTCACTAATTCTTTCTTCAATAGCTTGTTGAGAGTGTTCATTCCAACATGAGCAAGCCTCCTATGTCAAAGCCATCCAAGTGAGGTCTTGGTGAATAAATATGTCATCAAGTTTGCATCTTCGGAGGTGAAGTCAACAAGATAAAGATTATTGTATCTAAAGCCTTTGCATATCACTTGCTTGTCATCTATCTTTGAAACTACCACTTCATTTGGTGTGAACAAGCATTGGAAGCCAAGGTCACGAAGTTGCCCAACGGATAATAAGTTGAAACTCAAAGAAGCAACATAGAGCACATTTGAGAGTGAGTGATCATTTGGTATTGTAATCTTGCCTATACCCTTGACTTTGCTCTTTGAATTATCTCCAAATGTGATCTTCTCTTGACATATCCCATTCTCTTCAATGGAGGTGAACATACGAGGATCACCGGTCATATGTTGAGTGCAACCACTATCAATAACCCAATAAGATCCACCGGTCTTGTAGTTCACCTACACACAAGAGATCAAGCTTTTTGTTTAGGGACCCACACTTGAGAGGGACCCTTGACTTTCTCAACTAGTGACTTGGCAACCCATATTTTCTTAGGCCTATTCTTGTTTGGGGGACCAAGAACATAACTTTCAACTTTCCATTTGAATCTTTTCTTAGCATGTAATGAGCATTGAAGGCAAAGGGTCTAGCATGCTTGGGCAAGGGTTGTGGTGGTGGAGTATTACACTCATGTGCAAAGTGACCTTCTTGTCCACACTCAACACATCTCTTTGGCTTGGGCTTTGACTTGCTTTGTTGTTGTTGAGCTTTTGCCTTTTTCTCTTGATTTGCCAAGTACCCAATACCACTTCTATCCATCTTCATTACGGTGTTCATGAGTAGCTCACTTTGCAAATATTGACCTCTTGTGAACTTGCTTAGGCCAGTTTTGAGATGCTCTTTCTCTTGTTTGAGGTTTTTGTTTTCTTCAATGAGTGATTCATTTGTTGTTTGCTTCTCAAGAGCCATCAAACCTTTTAGCTTCTTGTTCTCACTTGCAAGCTTCTCATTTTCACTCTTGATCTTGGCATAATCATAATTGCTTGACTCAACCACACTCTTGCCTTTGCTACTAGAACCTTGCTCAATGCTTTCAATAATCAAGTCATCACATGATGTAGCTATATCACACTTAACAACTTTGTTAGTAGCATCATGTGTCTCAAGAGCAAGTTCATTAGCAACCAAAAGACTATCATAGTCAATTTTCAATGTTGTATATTTGTCTTTTAGAGAGTTATGCCTAGTGAAGAGCTCATCATGTTTCTTCTCAAGTTTATCATGTTGATCTCTAAGCTCTTTATTAGAAGTTTTGAGCTCCTTGAGTGTAGAAGACATAATTTCATTTTGATCTTTGAGCTCACCACTAGCCTTTTGAGCACTTTCAAGCTTAGATGAGAGTGATTCATTTTCATTTTGAAGTTCATCATTTTCATTTCTAGTCTTTCTTATGACTTTAGTGTATTTGTTTAGCAATTTTACAAGTTCATTATAAGAAGGTGCATCATATTCATCATCACTATCACTATCATCATCATCATCACTATCATGGTTTTGTACCTTTCGATCATCCTTGGCCATAAGGCATAGGTGAGTAGTGGACGATGATGGTGATGGAGGCGGTGAAGGTGGTGATGAAGATGTTGGTGAAGATGATGGCCCCATTATAAATGCGGCAACCTTCTCTTTCTCATCATTGCTTTCATCTTCGGAGTACTCACAAGATGATTCAATATTGGTGAGCCAATCACCAACAATGTATGCTTTTCCTCCCTTCTTCTTCTTGTGAAACTCCTTCTTCTTGCCATCATTCTTCTTGCATGGCTTGTTTTTCTTCCTCTCTTCTTCTTCATCGCTTGAATCATTTTTCTTGCCCTTGTTCTTGTTCTTATACTTATCTTTTGGAGGTCTAGGGCATTGATGAGCTAAGTGGCCAAGTTCACCACAATTGTAGCAATCCATCTTCGAGATTGGCTTTCTTTTGCTACTTGTGAAGAATTTCTTTTTCTTGCCATCGAACTTGATGCCACTCTTATTTAGCTTCTTTAGCATTTTGGTGGTCTTCCTCACCATAAGTGCAAGTGATTCATCATCAACATCACTTTCACTTGAGCTTTCTTGCACCATCATGGCTTGGCCCTTCTTCTTTTTCTTGTCATGGCTAGCTTTGAAGGCCAAGTCTTTCTTCTTGAAAGATAATGAGCCCTCTTCCGGAGTGATGTGCATGTACATCTCATGAGCATTGATCTTCCCCAATACTTGTGTCGGTGTTGCGGTGGACAGATCACTTTGGTGAAGCACGGTGACAATGTGACCATACTTCTCAACGGGAAGAACACTCAAGATCTTCCTTGCAACATCTGATTGGCTCATTTTAGTGAGCCCAAGAGCATTGAGGTCCTCTACAAGAACATTTAAACGAGTGTACATGTCATTGACACTTTCTTTGGGAAGCATCTCAAAAGAATTAATTTTCTTTAAAGCAATATGATAGCGTTCCTCACGCTCACTCTTAGTTCCCTCATGGAGAGCACAAAGGTTTTTCCACAATTCATGAGAGTTCTTTGCATTACGCACACGATTGAAGATATCCTTGCCTAAGCCCTGGTAGAGTGCATTTTTGGCTTTTGCATTCCACCGGTCGTACTTCTCCTCGTCACCAATTGGGTTGGCAGGATCCCTAATGGCGAGAAGCCCTTGGGTTGCGGCTCTAAGACACCCAACATCTATGGCTTCGAGAGACGCCTCCATACGGATTTTCCAATATGGAAAATCATCCCCCTCAAAGGTGGGAGGTGGTCCTTCCCCGTTAGACATCTTGTTCTAGGCGGTGAAACCTAAACTAGGAGCAACTCGGCTCCGATACGAATTGAAAGGATCAAGATGCCCAAGAGGGGGGGTGAATTGGGCTTCTCTAAAAATTAATTGCAAGAATTAAATCCTACAAGCCGGAATTCACCCCTAGTGCCTACTTGTGTTCCTAGATGTTCTACCGATAAAGAGTTTTGCACCCTAGTTTCCAATCCTAGTCTAGCATGGCAATTCTAGGAAAGTAAATCAAGCAATAAAGGTAAATACGAGAAAGTAAATGCTTAAAAGTAAGGGCAAGGAACACGACGATGTTTTTCCGAGGTATCGGAGAGTCGCCACTCCCCACTAGTCCTCGTTGGAGCACCCGCGCAAGGGTGTAGCTCCCCCTTGATCCGCGCAAGGATCAAGTGCTCTCTACGGGCTGATTCTTCGACACTCCGTCGCGGTGAATCCACAAGCTTTGCCGGATGATCATCAAACTCCCAATTACCACCAAGCCGTCTAGGTGATGGCGATCACCAAGAGTAACAAGCTAGAACTCTCACTTGACCAAAACAAGCCTAATGAGAAGGAGGATGCACACTTGCTACTCTCTAATCACTAGTGAGGAACTCTCAAGCCTTGATTCTCAAATCACACTCCTCACTAGGGCTCTTGCACTCCCTTGCACTCCAAAGGTATTTCTCAGCTGAACAAATGAGCAAGAGACCTCTAAAAGAGGTGGTGGGGATGTATTTATACACCCCACAGTCGAAACGAACCGTTACCTGCCAACTCAGCAAAACACGGGGTGACTGGACGCGCCGATCGAAGTGGCCGGACGCGCCGGTCGCACGTAACGGTCGGAATTCTAGAAATTCGACTGAGTGACCGGACGCGTCGCTCGAAGTGACCGGACGCGCTGGTCGCTCATAACGGTCGAAATTCTAAAATCACGGCTGAGTGACCGAACGCGCCGGTTAGGGATGATCGGACGTGTCCGATCGTGCAGGGAGCTTACTGTAACGAGATCGGACGCACGACCGCATCCGATCGGTGATGACCAGACGCGTCCGGTCGTCGCAGGACCTTACTAGAACGTGACCGGACGCGCCGATCACACCCAGGTCACGTCCGAACATAAGGTTTCCCTTAAGTGACACGTGTCGCTCTGACCACCGCGTCCGGTCCTCACAAGGACCGCGTCCGGTCGTCAGCGCCGAAACGCAGTCGCGGTTTTGAACTGACCGGACGCGCCGGTTAAACCGAGAACCGCGTCCGGTCAAGGGAAAAACTGTCTAAACACTCCAAAACGCGACGCAACTTGAATCAAGTTGCTTCCAACTGAACTTTGAGCTATTCTAGAGCTGCCTAGTGCTAAGTTTAACAAGTGTGCACCACACCTAAACATAAGACTCACCTAGGTCAAGCTACCCGCTCATGCTCCCCTTAATAGTACGGCCAAAAGAGAAAACGAAGATCCTAACGACTATTCTGAATGTAACTCAACACCTTGACATCCGGAACTAACCGTCCTTAATCTTAACGTCACTCCTTTGAAAACCGAAACGATTTCCATCAGGGGGCATGAATATCATGGTGCCCAAAGCAGTTAACACCTCCATGACCTAACTTACCAAGGTTTCTGCAAAACACACGTTAGTCATGGTAATAAAGCGTTGTCATCAATTGCCGAAACCAACTCTCGGGGCCTAGATGCTTTCAGTACCAAAATAAGTGAATTCCTTGATAGGAATAAAAACCCATATAAGGTCCGAGCGATAAGAATGAAAAGAGGATTTGAAAGGAACCAATATATGCCATATAAGTACATGTGCATTTCATGAGCTTTTACTATGAGTGTATATATACTTGTAATATAATGTGTTCTCCACCTGAAGTTTTGGAATAATTAAAGTATCATCTGAAAACTGATATGATATATTTGGTGTACCTAGCAATACTTTCCCCGTTATACTAGAAATACAGACTTGTGATGTCTTATTATGTATTAAAGATAAAGATTCTAGAAGAATCTAGAATCAATCCATCACTATTATGAATAGAGAAAATGATATAAAAAATAATGATTATTGGTCACATCTTGAAGATGTGTGTTAGTGCAACTTTAGAGTGCACAAATATGCACCCTGATGTATGCATGATAGAATATAATAAATTCCTCTATGTTATTCTTTATTCTCAATGTTCTTGAAGAATAGCGAGACAAATGTCATGAAGACTAAATTGTAATTTCATTTGCACTATCTTTGTCTATGTTTATTTCTAAATAATGGTTAGTGTCATGGGAACGAACGACTTCAACGAATGTTGTCATCAGGGGGAATATTTACAAGATATTGATCATCATTTACAAGACTCTGAAAGTCTCAAACAATACCTAGAAGGTGTTATTCTAATGGCGACTTTCTAACATCTGTTGAAGACTCTATCTTGACACCATTTATGAAAGTGAGTTTATTGTTTATGTACACTTCATATTTTTCCCTCACGAGTTCCAGAAGTAAGATGAGGTTAAGGTTACGATACGATCCTTGTAATGTATGCGATACACTTATTAAGTCTCTATGTGCATATACTTCCCGAAATGTTCTTTGCATAGCGGGACAATTCTGCAAGGTTCAGGGGAAGAACTTCCCTAGAATATTAGCCTTTCATCATAGAGAATTCAAAATGATATGATCTAGAAGGTCACAATTTGTCCCGAAGACATATGTTGTACTCTTTTTCATTGTTGAGTTTTCTTGAAGTTTTTCATGTGAGGTTTTTAATTAGGCAATAATGTGCAAATGCATTAAGCGACAACAATGTACTCTTTCCTCAAATTTTTTCCATTGGGTTTTTTGAGTTTTAATGAGGTATGTATTTGTCATGGTATTCGCCTAAGTGGGAGTGTTAAGAATTCCTCAATTAGAAGATTGATGAGCTCATACCATATACACCATGGTGGCTACCATATATGCTCGGAAGACATTTATATAAAGAGACCAGATGCATACGTGAAAGGACTAATGAAGAAATAGCTCCCCTCATGTATTTATGTTCTATACGTCTTTTTTCTTGGAATTGGAGATAGGAAAACGGATCTGACAATCTGTCAACTCTCAACGCATATAACACTTCTAAAACCAGATGCCATGCTTGGCTTGCGACATGTTCTTCTTAAACCCCTTCCCTACCCACGTCAACTTGTTGTCGTGTGTCGTTGCAAACTAACGAGCAAAGCAATCTGGTACGGCAAAAGCTTGAAAAAGGAAAACAAAACCGTTTTTTAACGTAGCCCATGTTTAGATCACCTCAAAATTCCAAGTTTTTCACTCTCTCTCCATCACATCAATTTTTAGCCGCTTGCATGGAGTACTAAATGTAGGTAAAAAAATATCTAATTACACAGTTTAGTTTAAAATCACGAGATGAATCTTTTGAGCCTAGTTGGTGTACGATTGGACAATATTTGTTAAATAAGACGAAAGTGGTACTATTCATTAGGTTGAAAAAATCTTCAATCTAAACAAGGGCGTAGTGTGAATACTCCGCGTCGGGTTCCACCGCGCACGTGCGAAGTCTCGGCGGTCGTTGCCGTGTTTATATCCCAATTTGGGGCACAAAATCTGCACAGTGCGCATTAAATGTGTACTGTAGCAATTCGTTTGTATTTGGTAAAAATTGTCCAAACTTTGACTAATTAGACTCAAAATGTTCGTCTCGTAGAGTACAATAAAACTGTGCAATTAGTTTTTAATTTCATCTACATTTAATACTCCATGCATGTGCCGACATTTTGATGTGATGGGAATCTTCTTTTTGTACAGTGGAATTTGAGGATGAAATTTGGGATCTAAACGGGCACTTGCCATCGGACGTGCGCAAGGCTGCAAAACACATGCTTTGAAAAGCCATCCGTATCAGTAACACCAGAGACGTTACTGGATTATTACCAATTTATTTATGAGTAAAACCATTGAACCCGTCCTAGGCACGTGGTCAATCCAGTGTCCACCCATCTGTTGCACGGCGGTAATGGCAGCCACTTGAGGGTGTGTTTAGTTCCGCAAAAAGGTGTAAAAAAAAGTACTGTAGCACGTTTTGGCTTTATTTGGTAAATAGTGTCTAACCGTTGACTAATTAGGTTCAAAACGTTCGTCTCGCAAAGTACAACAAAGCTGTACAATTAGTTTTTTATTTCATCTACATTTAGTACTCCATGCATGTATCGCAAGTTTGATGTGACGGGGAATCTTTTGTTTGCACGGTGCTTTTTTGAGGAAGTAAACACAGCCTGAGTGATTTTGATCGCTCGCATCAAGACGTTTGACTCCGAGAGTTAGCCCCACACACTTCTTTGAACGGTGCCAGACAAAAGAAAAGTTCCGGCCCCGTTCCGTGCACCTTCAACAACCCAGCAGGGAAACAAGTTTGCTCCGCAAGCAACCTCACTGCGCTTTTCAGTTTCCACGGCAACGTGCCACTGCCACCCATCGCATCTGCACCGGCAGCACGGCCGCGGCGGCCTCCCCCACCCCACTCCATCCTGCCGAATCTGCCATATCGCGGATTTCCTCGCCCTCCACTTCCCGAACCAAAACCCGTCGTTCTCCTCGCGCCTGTTTGTCTGTTTGTCTGTTTGTGGCGCGCCGTGACCGTCCCACGGTGACTCGAATCGGTAGCTGGGATCGGCGGATCGCTCCCAATCGGATCGGAAAAGGAACGGAACGGAGTGGACTGGGCGGCCTCCCCGCCCGTGCGGCGCCGTGCCGTCGCGGAGCGCCCAACCCGGATGGAACGCTCCAAATCGAGGAGCAGAGAGAAACCGACGCGGCCCGAGTTGCCCGAGTCAGCACGGAATTTTGCGACCTCGCCCACCCCTCGCCGCAAACGAACTCCGCTTTTACCTCTTCCTCCCCCGCGATCCGGCCGGCGTGCCGAGCCGCGGACGCTGACGCCCGTCGTGGCGTGGCGTGGCTGACGGGTGGGGGCGCCCACCATGTGAGACGGCCGGGGTGGCGTAAAGGGCCTCCCGTTTCCTGTCCCGTGCGTGTCGCGCACGCACCCCACCTCGCAACAACCCACATTAATGTGGGGCCGCTGCAACCTGCAACCGACACCCACTGCGGGCGGCTTCGGCTGGCGTCGGCCGTCCGTCGCACGCCAAGCGCATCTCGAGGCGTCCGCCTCCGACGCCGCCGTATGCGTCTGGCGCCAATCCCGTGCCGTGCCCCACCAAGAGCTGCCGCTGATGACTGGGGCCCGGGCCTCACACGCAGACGCAGGCAGGCAGCATGGCGGTAGCCAGCCCAATGAGATCACTTGAAAAGTGTACTATGAAAAAAAAAAAAAAGATTCCTCGTCACATCAAACTTGTGATATATATAAATATAGATGAAATTAAAAACTAATTGTACAGTTTGGTTGTACTTTACGAGACGAATGTTTTGAGCCTAATTAGTTAATGATTAGACAATTATTACCAAATACAAACGAAATGCTACCGTGAATTTTAACGCTCCAAAATTTAGAACTAAACACAGCCAATACGTCGGAGTCGGACGGTGAGATTTGAACAGCTACAGGTGACTGGCTTGCTCCGTAAGACTGTAACTGCTGCTGCAGCGGCTTTTCTGCTCCGCTTTTCCCTAGCGGTCAATGCGAAATTGTCTCGCTACAAAGGCTTGTTCTGATACCTAAATTCACCCCAAATTTTACTATACAAAAAGAAGATTCCCCATCACATCAAAATGTCGGCACATATATGGAGTAGTAAATGTAGATGAAATCAAAAACTAATTGCATAGTTTTGTTGTACTTTGCGAGACGAATATTTTAAGCTTAATTAATCAATGTTTGGACAATTATTACCAAATAAAAACAAAATTACTACAGTGTGATGAGACACTTACTATGCAAATTTTGCCTCCAACATCTAAACAAGGCCAAACAGAGGCATGAGCCACAACCAAACACAGCTCCGTGCCACTGACAAGCGGGTCCTTGGTTCACCAGCCGAGCATCTGTGAAATAGTAACGGCGATCAGCGAACCAGCAAACAAACACCACCTCCCGTAACCAGCATCAAGACAGCACGCGAATCCTAAAGCAAAAACCCCCACGGGCTCCGCCGCCGCCTACCCGCCGCTTCCCGATCCCACACGCCGACAGATGGGTCCGGGCCCATCTGTCGGCCGCTCCGGCTCCACATAGTCGTTGGGTTCCGCTTTGACACCGCGTCGCCCTCCCGCCCGCCTCTAGTTTCACGAATCTTCGGATGCCCAGATCCGGCTCTCCTCTTCACACCTCCGCCTGGCCAAAGCCTCCTCCTCTCCCCTCGCTCCTCGCTCCTCACTGTCTACTACTGCCGCTAGCCCAGCCTGCTGCCCTCTCTCTCTCTCTCTCTCTCTCTCCCTTCTCTCGTCTCCATTCCAGCACCACCACCACCAGAGACAAAACAACAACAACAACATTGGAACGAAAATATACGGCAAAACCCTAGATCTCTCTCCCCCACGGCATTGCTGACTGGGCTGCGCCTTTCTATGAGCGCGGGACCCCAGTGGTGAGGGACGCACGGCGATGGCCTCCGCCGCTGCCGCCGCCGTCATCACCTCCCCGGTCCCCGGCGCCGCCGCCGCGGCCGAGCCCGCCGCCTGGCTCATGGACGAGCGCGACGGCTTCATCACCTGGCTGCGCGGCGAGTTCGCCGCCGCCAACGCCATCGTCGACCTCCTCATCCTCCACCTCCGCTCCATCGGCGAACCGGGCGAGTACGACCACGTCTTCTCTGTCGTCCAGCAGCGCCGCCACCACTGGACGCACGTGATCCACATGCAGCAGTTCTTCCCCGTCAACGACATCGCCTTCGCGCTCCAGCATGCCGGCTGGCGCCGCCGCGCGCACCCGGCCCAGGCGCTCGGGCCTGCCGCGTCGCCGGCCGCGCCGCCGCCGCCGCCCCCTCGCCGCCCAGCGTTCTCGCAGTCCCATCACTCCCATCAACACCACCGACACGGCGGCCACTACCGCCCCGATCCAGCGCGCGGCGGCAGCGCCTTTGGGGCGACTGGATCCGAGAAAGATGGTAAGACGAGATCTTTTCGTGTGATACAATGTTCTTATTTTCTCTCTGTGTGATAGTATGCTCTTATTTTCTCTTTGTGTGATAGTATGCTCTTATTTTCTTTGTTTGGCGTTAGTACAGTGTCTGTTTCGTTGCCACACGGACTTCCCTTTTTTACCCCTCCGTTCTGATGGGTCACAAAACGGTACGATCCATCAAATGCATTTTCAGTGTGCATTTGATTTTCTTGTTTGCTGATCGGTCATCAAGATATTGAACCAATGATGCTTGTTGCCAAAATGCTGATACCCATCTGTACATGTTAATGTGGTAGTCTAAAGTTGATGAAGCGTTGCTGCCTCTGGCTTGTGTATGTGTTAATAAATGTCGAGGTCTGAAAAAGGCAAGCTTTACGTGCTGAAATGTGTGATTCTGTACCAATTGCCGATTGGGGAGGCCCTAAAGATACTGATAATTATCCAGAACTACCTTTCCTGTATAAGGCTGTGTTTAGTTCCTCATGGAATGCAAAATATCAACTACTTTGGAATGATGAAATTCAAAATGCCAAATTTTTTATGGGTGTGTTTAGTTCTATCCATCCAAAATGCCAAATTTTTCATGGGGTGGGTGAGAGCTTTTTGGCTTTTTTTGGCCTCTTGAGGCCAAAATCCAAAATGAAGAATGAATACCTTTTTGCCAAAAATTTTGCATGGTGTTTAGTTCCATTTTGCAAAATGGTAGGCCAAAACCCAAATTTTTTTTTTGGGGGGGGGGGGGGGGGGGGGGGGAAATGGGGAACTAAACACACCCTAAGTTATGTATATAGGCACGTGCAGAACTATGCAGAGCTTCTCCATGTGGAGACTGTTCTTTTTGAGCGTTTCATAGGTCTGCATGTTCCGCAACGGAGTCAAGTTTATAGATTCCTTCTGCTGTCTTAGAGTTGTGATTTATGTAAGGATGATGTATTTGAATCTTACACTCAAGCATCTGCATGGGAAGAGTTGAATAGCTGTTCTCTTCTTTATATACATGCTAGTGCAGTAACGGTTTCATTTAACCCATTTAATGCAGTATATTCCCTGTTTGCATGTAACTTTGACAAAGGTGGCAAATTCATGAGTAATTAGTTTAAAAATACTCTCTCATGTGCTCTTGACTTTTCCTAGTCCTAGGACGTGAAGTTCATAACAACAAGGAAGGGAGGGGGCTGAAAGAAGCGGGGAACGTTGTCAATACTAAAAGCTTGCGATTGGATTCTCCTATACTTGATGGTACACAAGCGCATAACATGCATACATGTGTGCTCTTTTTAGATATTTATTTATTTAATTACTGTATGTTGTGTCATATAGTCTTTACTGATTGCCCACTGAAATGAAATTATCATTTACCCTTTCTGTCTCTATTTTTTTTACTTTCCACGGTTGCTAATGCAAACTTCATCATTGTTTTTTGCTTAAGTGTATTAGTCAAATCAATTGACGTGGTATATGGTGCCTTGTCAACTCAAAACGCCCTGTGTATGGTTAAGTACATTTGCTAATTGTGGAATGATTTCCAATTTGTTAATAACAGGGTGCCTTTTGGATAGAGATAGACAACTGAAACTGAGTCAGTAATGCGACAAAGCAGCTGAAACTGTTAGTATTGCCTGCATGAAGTAAATAGTTGATTTGTAGTTCTTGTGAGCTCATCCATTTTTAACTGGTGTGACTCAAATGATCAGTGGACGTATCTTGATCGTTCCCATTTGTATGGAAATCGTTGGATGGGAACTCTGAGTAATGTATGATAAATAGGACTTGAGTTTGACACCTTTGCTTTCTTGGCTGGAGTAAGCTAGCAACAACTGACTGCTCAGACAAGACTGCTGCTCTTCTCTTGGTCATGTCCTAATCACTGTTGTCTTATGGAGTTTGAAAAAATGTGATTGAAAATTAAAGAATCCTACATATTACATTCCTAAACTATGCCGTTGTATTATTTATTTATATTGTAGAGGGTGAAAAGAAATCAAATCTGCAAGCTGTTTCTGAAGGAAGTAGCAAAGTGGTTGCAAACCCTGTAGAGTATTCAACCAATGAGATCATTGATGGCAGCATGGTATGTTAGAGTAAAAAAGTAGAATTTCAATTGAGTTATTCAGTTTTCCCTTCCAAGTCATCTGGACATGTCAAAGATTGTTTACATGCACTTTCTTATGGCTAACCATGATATTTTTTGTTCCTTTAGGTTAATACTGTTGAAGGGCTCAAGGTTTATGAAGGGTTGGTAAATATGACCGAGGCAAATAAGATCCTTTCTTTAGTTAATGAAACAAAAGCCTCTTACCGACGAGGGGGGCTTGAAGGTAACCTTTTAAATGTTTGTTCTTTCCTTTCCTCCATCAGAAGTTACTTGTTTTTTGTGCTTATTATGACCTTATGGGTGCAGCTCTCTATTGGAAGTTTGTTTGTCTGCTGTTTCACTATCTAATTTTCAATCTGCATGTAGAATGCATACCTCAATAGAACTGTGCTGGTAACCTAGAAAAACACTGTGTTTCCATGGGATAATATTGTCTCTAGTTTGGTTTTCTACTTCTGTGTTAACAGAAAATGTCCTAGTCATTGTGCACCAGGAGATTAATTGCTTGGGATTTTGTCAAGTTAATACTATTTTACTTGATGATACAGCTGGCCAGACGGTTATTATTGCTAAAAGACCAATGAAGGGTCATGGAAGGGAAATTGTTCAGCTGGGTGTTCCTATCATTGAAGGCCCTCCTGATGACGAAAATCAAAGAGGTAGATCAAGCTTGTACTGCAGTACCTAATGTTAGTCTCACTCATATTTTGATGACAATTTTTGTATCTTTATTAAATGTGAGTCTAGAGACAAGGGTGGAGGCGATTCCTGGGCTGCTGCATGATCTGTTTGATCGCTTGTCTCGGCAGGAAATTATACCCTTCAAACCAGATTATTGTGTTATTGACATCTTCAGTGAGGTAATTTGCTTCCATTATTCTTTTGGCTTAGGGCAAGGTCAATGTATGTTCCCAAGTAGTAAGGGCAGGTCCTTTGACAGTAGGCAGGAGTGGTTAAATTGGTGCGATGTACATCGACAGAAATAGGTAGTATGTTTTAACTGAAAAATGAGAAGAGATTGGTGAGAGCAGGAATGGCTGGGTGGAGTAAGGGGAGGATGCAGGGAAGGGAGATATTTTAATATTTGTTTAGTTCCTGTTGCCTGGTAGTAGTGCTATAGTCGAGCGGTACAACTGCCGATTTTATTAGCTGCCTCCACAATGGTGAGCCAAGAAACAAGGCTCCTTGCTTACTGCTTTTATTGCTCATTGTGGACACCTTGAAATGGACCATATGTATGATTAAATGTTTTTTTTTCTTTCAGGGCGACTATTCTCATCCTCACCAATCCCCTCCTTGGTATGGTAGACCTCTCTGTACCCTCTGCTTAACAGATTGTGATATGGTGTTTGGCCGATCCATATCTGTAGGAGAACGAGGTGATCATAGAGGTCCTCTGAAGCTCTCGCTCGCGACTGGGTAAAACATCCCTAGTGTCTTCTTCCTGTTACATTTGGCTCTTAAAGGTTCAAACCATAGACACAGCTTGATAGTTCACACTCCACTCTTTGAATAATACATTGTGGGCTTAGTTTCTGGTTAAGGAAACAGCCATTTAGCTCTTCATCTTTTGTTTGTAAGGTTTAGATAGCTTCATGAGACTGCATATTTGTTGAACATTATTGTCTGTCTCAACGCAGGTCACTTCTACTCATGCATGGGAAAAGTGTTGAATGTGCAAAGCGAGCTATTCCTGCTACACGCAAGCAGAGAGTCATACTGAATTTTGGAAAGTCTATAGCAAGAAAGCACATCCCAGCTGAAAGCCCCCGCTTTACTCCTCCATTAACACCTCCTCCTATGCCCTGGGGTCAATCATCAAGGCCAGCTAACATCTCCCGCCATCCCCAAAGTCCTAAACACTTTGGATATGCTCCCGCCAGTGGTGTACTTCCAGCAGCAGCAGTTGGACCTCATCACGTCCCCCCGCCTGATGGGATGCAGCCATTGTTTGTAGCCCCTGCTCCTGTTTCTGCTGCAGCCATACCTTTCACGCCAGCTGTTCCCTTGCCAAACACAACAGCAACTTGGATACAAGAAGTTGCTCCAAGGCCTGCACCGCCACGATTCCCTGGTCCTGGTACAGGGGTCTTCCTTCCTCCGGGATCAGGCCACCCTCTACCTCATCAGATGATGCCAGCTTCCCATGGCCATGGCGAACCCAACTCCCCACAAGGTTCGTCTGCTTACCTGCATAATAAGATCACTGGCAAGGAGATGTCTAATGGCAATGTTTCTCCTAAGAACTCGCCAACAAAGAGATCTTACACAGCTGAGGAGAAACCAGAATGCAATGGGTGCTCAAATGGTGCTGGCAGCTCTGCGGATGAGAAGTCAGCTGTAGGTATTGAGCAGCAGAATGGTAGTCTGAAGAATGTTGGGAGCAGCAAGGTCCAGCCACATGGACATGCAACTAAATAGAGGGGCAGTTCTAGTACATAGACAACAGAAAACTGGAGAGATGAGAAGTTACATTTTTTGGGCCGTGAATTTGCGCAGAGCTTAGCAGAGGTCTTCGCTGGCAACCCTCTTATCCTTGACAAGAAACCTCAGTGTCAAGTTCTTGAGACTGAAAAAGTTGTCCAAAATTTTGTAGCTGCTCTGTTGCAAATATGGAATTATCACATTGCCTTAAGTTATCATCTGCTATCATAACAGAGTTGTGGGCAGTGAATACCGTTTCTGATGTATTTTGCTGTGCAAATCTTATCATCCTAGTACATCCGAAATGCAAAAATGTGGGTGAAATTCCTTGCATACAACCTCTGTTGTTATCGACTGATCTTTGATGCTTCTGTAGCGGACTACTGAGGGTGTGTTTAGATCTGAAAACTTTTCACGAAAAACTACAGTAATGAATCTTGCGGCACATGCATGGAGCATTAAATTTAGACGAAAAAACCTAATTGCAGTTTTGAGCTTAATTAGTTTGTGATTTGATACTAAAGTGCTACAGTAACAAATGTGATCAAGATGCTTAATAAATTCGTCACGCAGTTTCAGGCAAACTATGTAATTAGTTTTTTTATTAGTATAAAAAACTCTTTATGATATCGTGATATTTTTTTAAAACTTTTCACCCAACTAAACCTACCCTGATGGTAGATTTTTCTTTCCTGGTGGATGGTTTCGCTACATATGTTAGCTGTGGATGGAAATTATAACATTGCCAGCGCTTAATATGGAACGAGAACGTAAGATGGCTATTTGCTATTGATGAGCCCTTACGGAGTTATTGTTGTACTCTGGATTATGGATTATGAACTGATCACTCTTTTGGGACCTGAACGATTGATTCTGCGAGTATTCTTATTCAGGACGTGGGCAAAGCATATGGAATTATGGACTTATGGCGTGCGATGCACATACGGCTCCATCTACTACGGGATGAACAACAATTGCACTGAACATGGATGGCTGGAGCAGTGCTGCGAGTAGTAGTAGAGGATATGAGCGACGAGTTTATAATCAGTGGAACTCCGGTTACTGTTACCCTACAATGGTAGTGCTAATCAAGAACCCTAATCATAGATCAAATGTCGACACGGCACACACCAGCGCTGCCGCTCGATCAGACGGCAGAGTCCGCGCCGCGGCGCATCCGGTTGCGCCTACCGTGCCTATGCAATGCCGCCCGCGCGTCCCCCGACGGGAGGAACGCCGCGGCCTCCGCGCCGACGCTGCACTCCGGCAGCGGCGCGGGGTACCGGAGGCGGTCGTAGCAGTAGCCGTACGTCATGTACCGCGCCCGGAACGCCTCCATGGCCGAACGCCGCGCGGGCGAAATCGCGGCAGCGTGGCCATAGGCATCATCGTCGCTGGGCACTGCCAGGCGTCGCGCACGCCGTAGCGCTAGCGGGGCCGACCGCGCAGCCGCGGAGCGCGAGGTCGGCGAACTCGGCGACGTAGGGCGCGTACTTGTAGTCCACCTTGTATGGAGCCGTCCCAGATGGTGGCCCAGCTGGAGCCGTCCCAGATGGTGGCGTACAGCGACATGGGCTTGGATGGGAACTGTGCGCCCATGGCCTCCGTCCGCACCACCTCCCTGATCGGTGTGTCGTCGACGTAGAATCTGCAGGAGGCACGGGCAGAGGGTTGTTCAACTTCAACAAGGGGAACTTTTGGAATTTAAAACTAATTCTCTAAATGGAAATATTAGTGGCAAATGCGTAAAAGTTTATAATCTGAGAGTTCTGCAGTTTGAATTCCTACGTAGGCACAAGTCAGTGCCATGATTTAAGGCTTATCAGTCGTCTATCTACTGACAGGTTGAATTTTAAGCACTGGAGATTAGCTTATGATGATTTGTTGTGAGAGAAAAACACTGTTCGTTGACTGAAAAGTAGTTCAAGTGAACAGGGTGACTTTGGGATCGTACGACCGCTGGTGGCAGTAGGATGAGTCATGTTCCTTTGAAAACTAAAAGGATATGCACGAACCTGAAAACAGGAGAGGGGTTCATGGCAAAATGCATGGTGAAACTGAAAAGCAGGTGGTCTATTGATGGTAGAGGCCTTTTTTCTTCTCCATGCTACCAAGAAATCAAAAGGTTGCTTGTGAGTTCTTCAGGGCACAGGCGTAAAGCAGGTGTCCAATGCAATCATGCCGGGGAAGGCGGCATGCAACAGTAACACAGACCGTACAGTGTCCGCGTACGGACGGTCCACATTCAATTTTTTTCGGAGGATCAGAGATAAGAAGCTCATGCACATGTTGTGATGGATGGATGTTCAGGGTGGTGGGCATTGCAGCAGTAAATGGACCACTTTTGATGTCCACTTTTTTTTCACGTGAAGATATATATGCAAGCATGATGCATCTGCGATTTACAGCATTTAATCACTCAAGGGCGAAACAACTGCCACATTTTAGAGTCTTGTTTAAAGAATGCACAATCTGATTCAGAACAGAAGATTTGGAACGTTAGTCTAAATGCAAAAAATGTCAGTGCAGAGACGAGCTACTCCCTGTTTCTCGTCTCTTTTGGGTTTCATCTCTAGCCTACCCCAACTTGCTTGGGACAAAAGACTATGTTGTTGTTGTTGTAGAGATGAGCTACTGTAAGACGAGGTGACAGAAATCACTGGCTATTGCCTAAGCAGAAGCTTGTGCTCTATGCACGGTGCAGTTCAGATTTAAACGAGGTATACTTTGCCACACTTTGCACCTTACAAACATTTGGATACCCTTTGTGGTAATCCCATCTCTAGTCAATTTTGGGGCCTCAGGATTTACATGATTAAAGTGACAACAGGCAAAGGAATCTACAAGCTGTAAAGACGAAGAGGCCAATATCTCTCAATCATGATTCATGAGAGCCAAAAATTAAAAGAGAAGAGAAAAAAAAAAGAAAGAGGGTGAGATGGGAAAGAATCAAACAAAAATTACCTCAACCTAATAATGAAGACTGTTAAGTTGCTCCAGTAAACCGTAGTAGAGAGAGATACTACAGCGCAATCAGACAAGCCATATGCAGCACTGTTTAGTATCGTACTAACGAAGTTTCAAAAAAAAAAAGTATCGTATTAACAAGCATCGTTAGAACAGAACAGGTGAAGTACTGACACCATGCCATCAAGGGGGCACAAAACCTCTGTATGAATGTGTCACCTAATCATCATAGTCGAGCTTTTCATTTGGTTAATATATTATACTTGTTGTTTGACTGCCAATTTTTCCAATGCACACTTCAAATTTACTAATGCCCATGGGCACCTCGAAATTAATCTTCCTAATAGGTTCATTTACCTGTCTACTAAGGACAGACAGATCACCTCAAACTGTGTTTCAGATTTGCATCCATACATCCTATAGGAGTACATGCTAGTACGTACGTAGAAAACAGTATATCATGTTGTATTGATGAGTGAGGATGAGGAGACGAGGACGAGGGCGGTTCTTCTTACATGATGCTGTGGCGGCTCCAGTGGATGGCGTAGCGGTGGAAGTCCTTCGTGGGGTCGAACCAGAGGCCGTAGCGCTCCTCCCGTCCGACCGCCGTTCTGCCGTTGCCGTACACGTTGGTCTGCACGCGCCACTCCCTGCCGCGCACGTTCCCGAGGAACTCGAAGTCCAGCTCGTCGTGCGTCCGCTCGTACACGTCCCCGTTGGACATCTGCATTGCATCGCATCACGCCATCGCCCACCCAGCCGGGTTCGTCAAATACAAAACATCGCATTGGTTCGTGTGCCAGCCAGAGGACGGTGCAGTGTGGGGGGTTGCTCACGTACGTAGAAGGCGACGACGACGCCGGCGGTGTGGTCGGCGGGCAGCTTGATGCGGGCGCTGAAGAGCCCGTGGAGGTACGCGGCCTGCGACGCGAACCCGGCGCCTGTGCGTAACGGAGCAGAGCAGAGCAACGACGAGGTTAACGAACAGAGCTGGAACAACACGAAACACGGCTTGCCATTGCCATCGATCGGGCATTCGGGCGAGAACAGAACAGAACAGCAAAACCAAGCCGAGACCCACCTGTCCGCTCGTCGAGGGAGATGTGCACCCTCTTGCCGCCGCCGTGGAGCGCGAGGTTGGAGTCGCCGAACAGCTGCGTGTAGCCCTCCCCGAAGGAGAGGGACGGCGTCTCCGGCGGGGGAAGAAGCTTGCCCGTGGCGGCCGCAGCTGACAGACACGCCGCCGCCGCCGTCGTCAGGAAGGCTAGGAATAGGAAGGAACAAGCCATCGAGCTGCACTGATCTCCGCTGCTTGCTACGCACACCGCACTGAGCCGCGCGCTCCCTGTTCTTCGCTCTGTCTGTCCCTCCTCCCTAGCTAGCAAAATGGGCTGGAAAGGAGGGCAGCTTTTCATGCGCAGGGTGTGAATTGGGGAGCTTGGCGAGGAGGACTGTGAGGACATGTATGAGCTCTTTATTGGGAGCTGCGCAACGCAGCAGTGAAGCGTTGTGGTACTGTACTACGTACGGGTGAGCAGTGTGCCGTGGCCGCAGAGGTCTCTTCCTAGTATGGCCTAGGCCTACTACGCATCAAAGAAACGCTGGGGCCTTCCCAATTCTGAGTGGGTGCGCACCGTAGCATTTTCGTTTGTATTTGATAAAAATTATCTAAACTTTGACTAATTATGTTCAAAATGTTCGTCTCGCAAAGTACAACAAAACTGTGTAATTAGTTTTTAATTTTATCTACATTTAATACTCCATGCATGTACCGACATTTCGAGGTGACGGAATTTTTTTTTATATAGTAGAATTTTTTGGAAGAAGTTAGAAACTAAACAGGCCCGGATGTTTTTCTCGTACAAAACAACGACGTCCGAGTACTGTACCCAGCTGCACTACCCTTTCTTTCCGGCCACGGCTCTCGCTCACGCCGTCTCCACTGTAAAAATGCGTGTTTGCCAGCCTGCGCGAGGATTGTTATATTACGTCGCCTGCCTGACCCATCAGATTACCCCAATCCGGGCGCCAGTTCCATCCCTCCCGTTGCGTCAAGCAATGATAGCCCACGCGTTTGGCATTTGGCATTTGGAAGTGAGCGAGATCTTCTTATCTACGGATGCAATGCAGTGTCTCGCGCTCGCATATCTGGCCCGGTCCATCACGCTGTTTGCTGGACGGTGGCCGGCGCGGTGCTGATGCTGCCGTTGAATGGCTCGCTGAATCCTAAGTTGAAGCGAACAGATGCATGTCTCCGTGACCACCAGCGACAGCGAGCCCTTGGTTCAAATCAAGCCCTCGTTTAGTTTTCCCAATTCTCCTCAAATTCTACTATGCAAAAAGAAGATTCCCCGTCACATCAAAATATCGGCAAATGCATGGAGTACTAAATGTTGATGAAATCAAAAACTAATTGCACAGTTTTGTTGTACTTTGCGAGATGAACATTTTAAGCCTAGTTAGTCAAAATTTGGATAATTTTTACCAAATACAAACGAAATACTACAGGAATTCTGATACAGTGTTTTTCTCCCCAATCCTCTGAACTAAACGGGCCCAAAGCCAAACGTGGGTGGGCGTTGCAGGCGCCAGCTGATAGGACAATATACATTCGGATCTGACGAAGCGGCAGCAGAACTGATCAGGTACTAGGTAGGTGCGTGTGCAACAACTCCGCGAACTCGAGGATCTCTCTCAACAACAAGGAAAGAGAAGAGGAGAGAAAGAGGAGGAGAAGGAAGAAGAGAAGAAGAGGAAGAAAGAAAGAGGAAAAAAGAGAGAAGAAGAGAGGGAGGGAAGAAGAGAGAGGGAAAAAGAAGAAGGAGAAGAGAGAAAGAAGGATGAAGAGAAGAAGAGGAGAAGAAGGAGAAGAAAGGAAGAAGAGAGAGAAAGGAAGAGAGCGAAGAAGAAGGGATAAGAAAAGAAAGAAGAAGAGAAGAAAGGGGGAACAGGAAACGCGACATGTAACGTCCGCGCTTCAATGCGGGATTGAATGCCGAGCCGGCCGTTGAGGCGACGAAACGAACGGGGGGCACTCTCTTTCCTGATTTCCTCCCTCCAATGGCTGGCTGCCTAGCCTCTTCACCATGGTCCATGGATGGATGGATGGTCACAGTGACGGAGCGTCGTCAGTAGTAAAAGTGACATGTGATTAGCTAGGCGTTGGTAATGGCCAGCCGGTCAGCGGCGTGAATGCCGTGTCTGGGCCTGGGTCGGGACAGCGACGAACCACACGCCGCAACGCAAACTGGCTAACGGCCAGGCCGCGGCGGACAAGGAGGGGACAGGGCGGACAGCCGGAGCCGGCCGGGCCCCCCAGCGGCGCCAAACAACCGTTCGTTCTCTTGCCGCCCTCCCGCGCGCGCTTTTGGACCATCTGCACGAGCGCTGATCCCGGGGCAGCAGGCTGTCGCGGTGAACTGGCTGGTCTGGTGGCTGCCCGGCTGGCCGCTAGCTTTCGCCTCGCCTCCAGCCAGCGACTTTGGGGCGCCGTGCCGTGACGTTCGATTATGGCCCAGCGCTCCCTGCTTTTCTGCCGCTCTCTCGCCTCGTCGCTCCTGCGCTGATCGCTACGGACAGGGATGAAAACGGTACGGATATTTTCCGACCGTATTCGAGACCGAATCCATTTAGAGGGGTTTTAATCCGTCCGTATTCGAGTCCGGATATTTAACATCCGATACCGTATTCGTATCCGAATATTTAAATCACATATTTATGATGTCGATATCCAATCATATCCTATCCGGTATTTTTTATACTATCCGTATTCAAATCCGAATCCGGACATAAATATAAAAACAAATACGATATCAGTTATATCCGTCCGTATCCGATCCGTTTTCATCCATAGCTACGGATGCAGGCCTTTTGGTGGCGTGCTGAGCTGGAGGCCTTGTCCGCGCGTGGAGCTTGCTCATGGCCGTTTCTCCCTTTCGAGCAGTGGTGCCTCCGGTCACAGCAAGGTCTTGTTCGCTAGCGGCTGCCGCTATCCAAGGCACTGTTTCCACTCTCCTCTCTCTGAGTCTTAGCACCAAAGTGCAAAGGAAAAATAGGAACGAGTGTACTACTGGTAACTTGGATCAACACGAGTCGTTCCTCCTGTTCTTTTAACAGTTTCAGCTCAGCCTAAACTCCATCCAGGCAGAACTCGACCGTGATTTTGTCACTCTACTAGTATTCTCGTAGACCGAACCGAATCAACAGGTTGCCCCTGCCACAACTTCGGTGCCGTCGAGTGGTGGGCCGGCCCGTCGTTCCGCAATGGCCTAATGGGTGAGTTTGCCCGCATGGGTTGGGCGCCTGGGCATAGTTTTTTTTTTCCGGCATGAGGTAGGTCCCATTTCCTTTAACCATGAACGGAAATAGTACAAAGTTTTGTAGCAAGTTCAAAATAGAAACAACAAGTAGAACGCTAGAAGCCCGTCCCATGGCGGCAGCAACGGAGAAGACGAAGCCTCTTCTCTGCCTCCATCCATTGCGACAGGGGAAGCTCCGTAATCGCGTCGTCAACGACGGCCCTGCCTGCCCCGCTTGCCCTATATATGCCTCAGCCCTCGTGCCATCGTCTACCCCGCGCGCGAGGCTCCAAGTCTTAGCTTATCCCGTAGGCGGAGCTAGCCCGGCAGCAGCAAAGAGGAGGAAGCTGACGCGGCAGTTGCGGGCATGAGACGGCGAGCCTATTGCGCAGGCGCAGGCGGTGGGAACCTCGACATCGACAACAACAATAGCCGATCTAGCTACGGGCGCAACACCGGCAAGGCGGCAACTTTCTACAGCCGCGGCGGCTCTACCCGTGCCACAGCTGTGGCCGCCTAGCCGGTCGAAGGGATGGCTCTAGAACCTTGCTACAGAATGGAGGAAGCCATGAGATTCCACTTGGGAGAGCATGCACCGGCGTGACTCCATTTGAAGTGCTGAAGACGTGGCAAAATAAGATGCTAGATTCCTTGGTGCACATAAAAGAAAAGATGCCGAACGGGCTTAGATTATACTTTGGGCCGGGAGTATTGCATATATAAGAAAAAAAAAGAGAGCCCTCTGGTTAGTTTATTAGGCCATATATATGTTCTCTTGTTGCTCCTTGTAATACGTTTTCTGCTGGAAGCTAAGCCTGGCCGGAACGGGTAGAGCGGCGTTGGCGTAGCTTAGCGGCATTTGGAAAGCGAACCCAATGTCGCTTTGCAAAAGATATGATCAAGGCAGCGGCGGGTCAAGGCACACAAGGCAGAATGGCCGAGCTTTGGAGTAGTCGAGTGGAGTTTGATCTTTACGGTAGTAGTCCTCTCCCATATGGAGTGGAGTGGAGGCATCAGCAGCGATGCATATGTATTCACTTCAATCCACATGTGTTGAAGTGAAATGAAATAAAATTTAATTTAATTCTACTCTAATTTATTTCAACGCATATGAATTGAGATGAATACGTGCTCATCAAATAAGACCTCAAAGAGCTGGTCGGCATCGAGCAGGGGAAAGAAAAGAATCTTCGTTTCAAGTTGAGGCACCGCTCAGATTTGATGCAGCAGTAGCCAGTGGCACTAGCACCCGGGCAGTCGAGCATCAAGCTGGTGGTGATTCGACGGGTCCTAGTGCCATACCTGGGGGCTGGGACTGCAAAACTGACGACGGCCTTATCGTACCTAACCTTACCGGCTTGGAGTACGTAGTGGATTGCGTCAGTGCTGCACTTGCACTCACCACGGACAAAAATATCACGCCTATACCTATATCAATTCTCAGGGCCGGGCAACAGATATGTTAAGAAATTCGAGCTTTTTTGCTGCCGATCGAGATCGATTGCTTCTGCGTCGGCACTCCACTGAGACCGGCACGCCTCGCCGTTTCTCTTTCCGCCGACTCGCGTCGCGTGGGGTGTTTTCTTTCTCTCCCGCCCGCCTCCCGCGTGAGGCGAGACTCCAGCACGAAGCGGTGGTTTTTGTCCGAAATCACATGCGACTTGGCCTTTTCTCCCCCTTTTTCTCCCGTGCACCGGTCTACACTCTACACGACGGACTGGTGGATAGGTTCGGGCTTTGCGGTCACTAGTCACGAGATGCTATTGCTAGGGCGAAGCACCGTCTCGGTCAAACGCTACAGCGCCGTGCGCGTAGTCGACTCACTGTTCCAGTCGGCAAAACAGCCTAGGTACGATAAGGCCCCACATCCACAGCCGCGCGAGGCCCACCCCTCGAAACAAAAACAAATCACAAGAAAAGCAAAGGGAGAAAATAAATAAATGAATCCAATCAAATCAAATCCCATTTCATTTCCTGGTCACGTCAGTTGCCACTCCATTTCCGCGTGGCGTGGGGTGCTGCGGCGTGCAGAAGTCAACCGAGCGCAGCGCCCGCCGCCCCGCCCCGCTCCCTTCCCCTCGCCTTCCTCGCCGGCCAAAAAAGAGCGACCGAAATCCGGCCGCGCTCGCCCCGGATCCAGCGACGATGTTCGGCGACTCCGACGGATCCAAGGACGCCAGCGCCGCCGCGCCCGGGTCCAACCCGCCGGAGCCGCCCTTCCCCAACCGGGAGCTCACGCTCAGTTACCTCTGCGACAAGGCGCCGCCCGCCGCGGCGATGGGGCCGTCCTCGCCGCCCAACCCCGAGGCGGCGGCTGCCGCCCCGGCCGACGATGCCGCGGCCAACGCCAAGCTGTGCGTCGAGCGGGATTTCCTCCACCTCTCCGCGCCCAAGCGCGGGGATCCGCCGGGCGACGACTCGTCCGTGGTCGGGGGTAAGAAGCCCCGCCTAGACTCGCTCCAGCTCTCGCTTTCGCTCTCCAACGACGCGTCCGCGCCGCCGCCGCCGGCCTCCCAGCAGCCGTCCTCTTCCCTGCCTCCGTCGCAGCTCGCGTCACTCCTCCCGGTCGATGGCGATCTGCGGGGCGGGGGGAGCGCCGCGGTGCCTGCAGCCGCGCCTGTCGCGCCGCCCCCCAGGCGGACCTACAGCGCCAACACGGGGCGCACCCGGAGCATCAACTCCGACGACATGTCATATTCCTACTCGGTGTTCTCGCACAACCCGAGCTGCTCCCTCACGCACAACTCCACCGACATCTACGCCGCCGGGGAGGGCACCAACGGCTCCGTCCACAGCCGGTTCAACTTCCGCCCCATGGGGGACGGCAGCGTCGCCTTCGCCCCGTCGCAGCTCAAGGACGGCACCACGTCCTTCTTCCCCACGGAGCTCCCCGCCAGGATGGTACCGCCGGCAGCGGCGCTCAGCGCTGGCGGCAGCTTTGACGGCAGCCGCGGAGGGATGCACTCGTCACGGCCTGAGAGGATCTTGCGGGACATCGTGTCGGACCCTGTGCCTGCCATGGCTCAGGTCCTGCAGGATTTTCCCAGTGAAACCCTGGAGGTGCTGCGGGAGACAGTGCGGAGCATGATTGATGCTCCGGAGAAGAGGGACGACCTGTCAAGCCTGCAGCGGAAGCTGGACCGTCGCTCGGACCTGACTGCCGAGGTATTGGGGCGTGCTAACAAGACTCAGCTGGAGATCCTGGTGGCTATCAAGACTGGTATGGCCACTTTTGTTACTGGTAAGGGCCGAGTTTCGAGCAGCGAGCTTGTGGAGATGTTCCTACTGACACGGTGCCGCAACATGAACTGCAAGAGTGTCGTCCCTGTGGACGACTGTGAGTGTAAGATTTGCTCCACCAAGAAGGGGTTCTGCAGTGCGTGTATGTGCCCGGTGTGCCAGAAGTTTGATTGTGCTGCAAATACATGCAGCTGGGTTGGATGTGATGTCTGCTCCCATTGGTGCCATGCTGCATGCGCGCTAGAGAAGAACTTGATAAGGCCAGGGCCGACATTGAAGGGGGCAATGGGCACAACTGAGATGCAGTTCCAGTGCCTCGGCTGCAACCATGCTTCTGAGATGTTTGGGTTTGTTAAGGAGGTGTTCAATTGCTGTGCGGAGAACTGGAGTCCTGAGACGCATATGAAAGAGCTAGACTTTGTTAGGAAGATATTTGCTGCTAGTGAGGATTTCGAGGGGAAGGGGCTCCATGCCAAGGCAGAAGAGGTCCTCAGCATGCTTGTAAAGAAAATTATCTCCCCTTCTGATGCGACGAAGACCATGCTACAGTTCTTTAAATGTGAGATCTCTCTTCCCCCTTTACATTCTAGCATGTCTTATTACAAGTTTGAGTTGTCTAAATGCAGTGCTGCTCGCTTTGGTATTTCTATTATAGCACAATAATGTACGAACTTTACATTTTTGTTAACCTGTTAGGCAAAGGTTCTTGAGCAATTATATCAGTTAGATGTTAAGTTACTAGCAATGATTTCATGAGCATTTTTTATGGGACTGCAGTCACATTTCTTTATATATTTCCTTCTACAAGTGTGATCGGTCAGTTGCTCATTTAATCAGATGTCATTTGTTTGTCCAGTTACTATCATTCTGTGTGACACTTTTGCTGATACATTTCTTATCTTAGGTTGTGATGTTTAACGCTATTGTATGTCAACATTGTTGCCAAAAGTAACGAATTCTTTCATTTAGAACATCTCAATGATAATTTGAAAACTGGGTAATATTCGTCCTGAGTGTTTTGGATTTGGAGGTTGAATGACTAAAGCAAATAGAAATAAGCTGATAACACTTTTGTCCTAATGATCCTTTAATTGTCGTTAGTGAAAATATCTTCTCAATTGAAAAATATATTGGACGAACTAAACAAGGATTTGTTAGGGGCATGACGCTCTCTGATTTTCTTTTTGCCGTCTTTTATGCTAAGCACATTGTGGGATCCTCCCGGATACACCAGGCTCTTTTTCCTGAGTGGTTAACCACTAGACCTCTAGTTATATGAACAGTTTAATACGTTACTTGTGAATCTGTCTCTGTATGTGGTTCTTCTAACTAGACACATTTTGTGATGCATTAGAAACCTGATGCCATTCTATATTAACAATGTAATATACTTGTGCAATTGGTTTCGTAGAATTTTATCAAGTGCAGTACCTTGAGCTAACTCGTTCATTTTAACAGATGGTGTAACAGACTACTCTGTTACTGGTAGCAAGTCAAAAGGAATACTGGCGGCTCAGACGAGTAAATCTACAGATATGCTCCATCTTCAGACCCCAACCATCACTCCACCAAAATCCTCGTTCAACTTCAAGCCCAGCACCTCCATTCTTGATTCACAGATGGATGTGCTCAAGACCAGCCCAAAACCACTCTCTATAGAACCCCATTTCAGCTCCAGCTCAAAGGACGAAGACTCCTCCAGCCTTGAGACCATTGTGAAGTGCAAGGAAGCTGAGGCAAAACTGTTCCAGAAACTGGCCGATGATGCCAGGAAGGAGGTAGACAGCTACCGGCAGATTGTGCGCGCCAAGACCCAGAAGCTAGAGGAGGAGTACGCCACGAAGGTGGCAAAGCTGTGCTTCCAGGAGACGGAGGAGAAGAGGAGGAAGAAAGTCGAAGAGCTGAAGATGCTCGAGAACTCGCACTACGACTACCACAAGATGAAGCTGCGGATGCAGACCGAAATCCAGGGCCTGCTTGAGCGGATGGAAGCCACTAAGAAGATGTGGGTATAGGCTTCAGCTAGCAATTGTATGTTTGCTGCTGCTGAATTATCTTCGGGTATAGAGTCCAGCTAACAACTGTCTGCTGCTATTGCTGAATACCTGAGATTTGGTGTTGTTCATTAGGAGAGATTGTCCATTGTCGTATTTCTTCACCATCTTGTGTTATTATAATCTATACCTGCTGTTGTAACTTTGTAAGTGGATGCCTAGCCTTGCGCTTGCTGATATAACTTGCCAGCATTCAGTTTAGTGGTTTGCCAGTTTGTGCTGCTATATCATTGCAGATATATTTTTTATATGTGCAGATTGGAGTTGTTAGTTGTTGGGTCACGACTTCGACGTGTTGCCGCGGTGCTGTATTAGTTGGCATCCCCATGAGAATGTCCCCGCGCCCTGCTCGTCGTCATCGGTCTTGACGAATGCAATAGATTGACACGACGTATTATCGTCGCGCCGGATCAGTCGTCCTACTCTAGTACTACGAGCCTGTTTTTTTCATAAAAAGTGAACCTAAAAAGTGCTGCAGTACCTATCACATCAAATCCTGTGGCACATCACATCAAATCATGTGGCACATGCATGCATGAAGTATTAAATGTAGATGAAATAAAAAACTAATTACGCAGTTTAGTTGTAAATCACGAGACAAATCTTTTGAGCCTAATTAGTCCATGATTGGACACAAATTGCCAAATAAAACGAAAAATGCTACAGTAGCCGAATCTAAACTTTTTCACCAGCTAAACAACCCCTACATAAGCCAGAGAATGGTCCCGTGATAGACAGACTATTCCACTGCAGTCTGCACAATAGGCAGCCATGTGGGGCGCGTACGAAAACCGGACAAAGAAACCTTGGGCCGTGTTTAGATGTCTCATTTGGACCTTCCCGAATTACTGTATAATACTGTAGTAATTTTGTTTTTTATTTAGTAATAATTGTCTAAACATTGATTAATTAAGCTTAAAATGTTCGTCTCGCAAAGTACAACCAAACTGTGCAATTAGTTTTTAATTTCATCTACATTTAGTACTCCATATATATGCCGGTATTTTGATGTGATGGGGAATCTTCTTTTTGCATAGTAAAATTTGGGTGTGAATTTTTAGCTCACCGACTCGGGGTGGCCGATTCTGCACAGTGCCACCCCGAGCACTGTAGCACTTTTGTTTTTTTTAATAATTATCCAAATCTTGATTAATTAGGCTCAAAATATTTGTCTCGCAAAGTACAACAAAACTGTGCAATTAGTTTTTGATTTCATCTACATTTAGTACTCCATACATATACCGATATTTTGATGTGATGAAGAATCTTTTTTTTGCATAGTAAAATTTAGGAGTGAATTTTGGTATCTAAACAAGGCCCTTATCAGTCAGTTGCCACTAGTGGATTGGAATCCCTCGAAGATTTGCCTCTTCAGTCGGTTCCCTTCCCCCTTGATCATTAACACAGACAAGCGCGCCCTGCTCCTCGGCCAGGAGCGCCGTCCACGTCAGCCAGAATGTTTTCCGTCGTTGGATACTGCGGTGAGCGGTCCGGATTGCTTAGTCCAGCTTCAGTACTGTGCGCCTCTTTAGCGAAGCTAACTCCATCGCCGCTTTCGCGGCTCCTGGGGTCATCAGGATTCGCCTAGGCTTCTCCCTGATCGGCCTTCTCACCGCCTCGGCTTCTCCCCGATCGACCTCGCCCCCTTTCTTGCCGCGTCTGCCTCCTCTTCGTTCCTCGTCCTCCTCCCTCGTCGGCGCCGCGCAGGTTTTCTCGTCGCCCTGCTCTGTCCTCCTCCCCCCGCCGCTGTCGTGCCTCGTTCCCGCAGACGTCGTCCAGTTCGGTCTCCATGTGGTCTCTGCGCCGCCCTGCTGGGTGATTGGTGCCGCTGGACCTTCGTCCGCTCGCCTCTCCCGTCCTTCTAGCTACAGGGTCGCCGCCGCAAAGGGTCAGCGGAGGGGGCCACGCCTCCTTCCAGTCGGGGAGCCTGTGCTGCGCCTTGCGGACGGCCGCGGAGCCCTCCTACGTCGCCTTCTGCGCCAGCGTTTACGGGGACTCGACCGCTATCCACACAGGGTTGCAGCAATCAAGGTTGTTCCTTCCATCTCGGTTCCCACCGTCCGTAATCCTATCCTATGTTCCTGCATTTAGCTTCTCCTCTCGTATTTGCCGGTGATTTGTCTTTGCTGCTTTTCGCTGGTTGGTTACTCATTAGTGGATTCCTGATGGTACATCTCCGGTGGTGTCGTCTTTGATTGCTGCTCCATTCGGCCCATCCGGGTCCGCCGCCAGGATTGCCGCGACAGGTCCAAAGTCAGTGCTATGCTTCCTGTGTCCACAGCCGGTGGAGTCTATGCGTCCTTTCGCGGTTTGTTAGTACTCACCGTCCTGTCTGTGTTCTAATTGAGGCTTTCTTCAGCCTACACAGGCTATTGCAAAGCCTGCGTAAATCGGCGTTATGTTTGCTCAGTCCTGTCTCTGCTTCGTGCTAGACAGATATAGGTCTCCTTATCCATGTTTTGGCAACAGCTTTAGGTTCGTTTATCCATGCTTCGTAATCGTGCATCGAGAGTTCACATGCTACGCTGCAGGGTCGTTGCCACTGGTTCAGCCTCAGGTTTCCAGCCACCTGCTCCTGCTTGCTAATAAGAAAACTGCGACTTCTTGCAGGCCTAGGCTGTTTTGCATCTGCTGATCTGCCTGGTGCTCACGAAGACTTCTTGGTGACGTGGTTTCTCGTTGGTTGGATCGCTAATTGCTTTCGTCGTTCTTTGGAGCTAAGTTTCCGCTTCCAGGTAACCATGCCTATCTGCCTTCTATACAGCCTGTTCTGCCGTAGTGTGAGTCATGATGATGAATGGCACTGATATATATTCGCCCTTTTCTTTTGTCCTGGGAGGGTTTGGAATTTATTCAAACAGCCAGACCGTTGCTTACAGTGGTCCGGACAGCGGCGATTTTTTTTAACGGCCGGACAAAATTATTGCGAAAATTTTCCACACACCAACAGAGTCCAGTACTCTGAGATTTCCAAACATTTTTTTGCCACGCGACAACACACCAAAAGAAAAAAAGAATAAAGAGAAAGAGAACGAAGATCCGGCCTCCATGCCCAGATAAGCTGCTTAGACTTTCCCCTTTAGTGTTTGCAACCATGATTTCGCAGAATACCTCATACGTGGCCATCTTGCGTGATGTTGCGTACCAGTGCTCTCTTCCTTATGGATCATCCATACATGAGTTGTTAGAGGATGGGACACATATCTATGGTATAGAATTCGAGCTGCCAACCAGTGTACATCAACTTCATCAAAGGACTTTCTTTTTCTAGGCTAATCCTGGTTTAGTTTCAGCCATAGCATACGAGTCAGCTGCAAAAGAAGCTTTGATTGCTTTAGAGAGGGTTTACGGCTTTGTTATCATTGACACTGGTACGCGTGTACTGCAAATGTATAGATCTCTTGCTCAGAGACTTTTCCCTCTTGCAAATAGAGGTACGCAGTTAGCCAGGTTAATCATGGCTGCCTCATATGACCAATGTATCTCTTTGCCTACTGTGAGAGCATGTGCGCAGCAATTATTAGATGAGGTGGCTTTGGGTCCACAGTAGAGTGCTCAGTATCAGCTGTGCTTTCACTTTTCTAGCGTTATTGTCCTGTACTCTTTGCTCCAAAATAAAGGCTGTAATCATGGATCCTTGATAAATGAAGAGTTGCTTCTTGCTTTTGTCCATCGTCTATTTTGTGAATGCTCATTGTTTCGTTAACTGACGCGATGCTATTCGGACCTACCTTATCATTGTTTGAAGACAATATAAGATACGTCCGAATAGGTATAAGCCTATTATGCGATGTGAATTAAGACTCATAGCTGGAAAAATTTACTGCTGTCATAGATAATAAATGAAGAGTTGCTTCTTACTTTTGTCCATCGTCTATTTTGTGAATGCTCGTTGTTTCATTAATTGACGCAATCGTGTTCGGACCTATCTTATATTGTTTGGAGACAATATAAGCTAGGCCCAAATAGGTATAAGCCTATTATGCGATGTGAATTAGGATTCATAGCCGGATAAATTTACTGCTGTCATAGATACGTATTATTGTCTAACAAACAAGAAGGGTTTCATTCTGCTGCCTCTGCCCTAAGCTGCAAAAACAACCATCCTGCGGAATCAACGGTGCATATGTCCGCGCGGCTGCCACGTATGTAAACGTTGTTGTATTCTCCATTTCAGTGTGCTTATATCTGTTTAAATTAAGGATCCTAATAGTTTGTGTCTGTACTTAGCAGCAGAGACTTCTCTACCTGCAGATGCCTCCGCGACAGACACACCTAGGCTCCGCCGCGCAAGAGGAAGTATGTATCCTCCATGCGTATAGGCTTACAGGTCTAGCCTACTACTCATATCCTATTCTTATCTTGCCTTGAAAATATTCTGCTTAGGAAACAATGCTTCCTGCGCCCTTCAAACCTCTGATCCTTCAAGCGCTAGGCAAAAGAGGAGAAGATTGTTGCGGCAGCACCGGCTTGTCTGGGGAGGTACTGAGACTAATTCCATAGGAAACAAAGAGGTATACTGTGCTGCTCAAAGTACAGAGATTTCACAGCTGCAGCTTCTGTGCAGGCGCCGCTGTGGTTAACAGTGCTGAATTAGAGTGTGGTCAGTTTGATGATGAATTTGTTCAGGCTCTTAAAGTTACAGTTTCAAAAACTGATGCCTCAACACAGGTTTGGTTGGCCTACGATCCGATTCCACATATAGATATAGCAACCTCATCAATGACTATCTATATGTTTTATGGCCATGCAGTTTCCCATCCAAGAAGATCGTACTATGGCCCTTCTGATCAGCAGTGTGCCAATTGCAGAGCTGTTTTTTGGTATGGTGAGAATGTTGGCAAAAATCCACAAGGTCCACCAGGCTCGGTTATCTACAATAAGTGCTGTAAAGGAGGCAAGGTTGTTATACCGCGTTTCAGACCAAGACCTGAACCTTTAGCAACTCTTGCCAGGTTTAGTGGTGGCCCAGCTTCAAACAAATTCATGAAGAACATAAGGCAGTACAATTGCCTTTTTTGCATTCACTTCCATGGGAGCTAACATAGATCGCTCCATGAACGATGGTAGGGGCCCGCCGGTCTTCAAGATTTCTGGTCAGATACATCACCGCATAGGCTGTCTGCTGCCTTTGGATGGTCAGCCCCCAAAATTTATTCAGCTGTATGTGTATGATACAAGGAACGAGGTCCACAATAGGATAGCTTCTCTAAACCATGAAGAGAGAAGAGAATCGGATTTACACCCTCGGATCATTCAATCGCTGGCTGCCATGCTTGATCAGCATAACTCCTTTGCTCAGCAATTCAGGATGGCCAGGGACAGACTGGCTGATGGTAATACTGAAGAGTTTGTTATCCAAATAGTGGGACCAAGAGATGGAGATCCACCTCAGTATGACTTACCGACAACAGATCAGCTAGCGATGCTTGTAGTTGGTGATTTAGGCCCAGAAGCTTTTGAGCGGGACATCATTATACAAAAACAAAAAGGGAGTCTAGAACAGATTTCTTCCCTGCATCCTGCTTTCATGGCGCTCCAATATCCTTTGCTGTTTCCTTTTGCTGAGCGGGGTTGGCAACCTGGAGTCATGTACACTGGTCTAACACAGACAACGGATAATGCTCATGTCAAGGTTACAATGCAGGATTACTATTGTTATATGTTCCACTACAGAAAGGATGAACCAAATCCATACCTATGTTACGGTGCACTGTCAAGCCAGGCCAAAGTTGATGCCCGAGTTTGCGTAGATGAGAACAGGCTCCGCTACATAGCAGAGAACCAAACTGATATCAGGATGGAAAGTATTCAAGGAATATGTGATGCTATTAGCAGAGGAGCAACAGAGGGCAGCGAGGTTGGAAAAATGACAATATTGCCTGCATCATATACAGGAGGAAGGCGGTACATGATCCAAAACTACCACGATGGTATAGCTATTTGCCGCGAATATGGTCCTCCTGATTTCTTCGTAACATTCACATGCAATCCTAAATGGTCAGATATTGCGGAGGCCATTTTCGAACCTGGACAGAGGCCAAATGACAGAAATGGCCTCATAGTTAGAGTCTTCAACATGAAATTAGAAGGCCTGCTGCATGATATAAAAGCCGGCACACCTTTTGGTCACTGCAATGCAGGTATAAACCTGACTAGATACCAAGTTCTCAGTCATCGCTGCGGCGACAAAGAAAATATCTCTTTACAAATATAGCAATTGTGCTTCAGCCTAATATAGGATACTGTATTCCAATGCAGTGCTCCATACTGTTGAATTCCAGAAGAGGGGGCTTCCGCATGCACATATTATCATTTGGACAACAACTGACACCTCAAATCCAACTCCGAAAACGATAGACAAGTACATATCAGCAGAGATACCAGATCCAAAGCTGGATCCATTAGGCTATGCTCTTGTCTCAGAGCATGTGGTAAAGATAATCCAAAATGTCCATGCATGAAAAACAATAGGTGCTCCAAGCACTTTCCCAAGCCATACCAAGAAGAAACTACAGTGAACCCCACTGGTTTCGCTGTGTATAAAAGGAGCGAGAGTCCATTATTCGTACAGAAGGGAGGTCTGAGGCTTGATGACAGATGGGTTGTCCCATACAACATGACCCTACTGAAGAAATATCAGGCCCATATAAATGTCGAGTGGTGCAACAGGACTTCGTTTATAAAGTACCTCTTCAAATATGTGACCAAAGGAGCTGATTGCAGTAAAGCTTATCTACAAAGGATTAAGAAAGGGCACTCAACACCATACGATAAAGACACCGATACTATAAACGAGGTAAAGGAATATCTTGATTGCAGATACATATGTGAGCAAGATGCTTGTTGGAGAATATTTGGATATGACATACATCGACACTATCCAGCCGTAGAGCGCATGCCTGTACACCTTCCCAATGAGAATTTTGTAACATTCAAAGCTAAAGCAATGGTTGGCAGATTGGTTGATGCCGAGTTCCTAAAGAGAACAATGTTAACCCAATGGTTTGTGTGCAATCAGATTTTCCCCAAGGCTAAATCGCTAACGTATCCACAGTTTCCTTCCAAGTGGATATGGGATCAAAGAGACAGAAAATGGTCTAAACGCAGGCAGCAACATGGGAAAATAGGTCGGCTTCACTATGTGCATCCGTCTGCAGGTGAGCGGTACTATCTTCGGATGTTGCTGTTGACAGTCAAAGGTGCTACAAGCTATGAAGATCTTAGGTTCCACAATCGAAGATACCATACAACATTTAAGGAGGCGTGTAAGTCACGTGGTCTCCTTGGTGATGACTTAGAGTGGTATAATGCCTTCGATGAAGCAGCTGCTTGGGCTACATCGGCGCAGCTCCGGAGTTTGTTTGTGACTATGCTGCTGTTCTGTGAGGTGGGTGACGAGCACACCTTTTTTGAAAAGGTCTGGCGCCATCTGTCTGATGATATAATTTACCAATACAGAGATTTGATTGCTGATCCAAATTATGAGCTTCCTGATTCAAGAACCAGAGATATCTTGCTAGATGAACTGTCTAATCTGTTCTCACAGAGCGGTCGAAACATAACTGACTTCAACTTGCCTCCCAAAACACATGCCCAGTACCCTGTTCTGCAGAATCGTCTTGTTGAAGAAGAGCTGCCGCACCCTCTAGATCCATCAATTGATATCAACAATCCA
This sequence comes from Saccharum hybrid cultivar R570, assembly GCA_038087645.1. NCBI lineage: Eukaryota > Viridiplantae > Streptophyta > Magnoliopsida > Poales > Poaceae > Saccharum > Saccharum hybrid cultivar. The sequence goes on along the minus strand of JAQSUU010000043.1, from coordinate 7,554,294 downwards.
ACGCTATCACTAAATGAAGATCAGACAAATGCTTTCAATAAGATAGTCCAAAGAGTTCGACAAAATGCGCCTGGTTTCTTCTTTGTCTCAGGTTATGGAGGCACCGGTAAAACATTTTTGTGGAATCGGATTGTTGGATACCTAAGAGGATAGAACAAGATTGTGCTAACCGTAGCCTCTTCTGGGGTAGCTGCATTACTGTTACCTGGCGGCCGCACTGCTCACTCAAGGTTCAAGATACCGTGTGAGGTTGAGGATGATATGATCTGCGACGTAAGCAGGGTTACCATGCTTTCTGAACTTATTGAATTGACAAGCCTCGTGATCTGGGATGAAGCTCTCATGGCCAATAAAAAATGCTTCGAAGCTTTAGATCGCACTCTCCGCGATATTGAAAAGGCCAAAAATCCAGAGGCTGCAAACATTCCGTTTGGTGGCAAAGTTGTTGTTTTGGGAGGTGATCTCAGACAGATTCTGCCTGTAGTGGAAGGTGGTAGCAAACAAGATATTATAAATGCCACTATCATCAACTCACGGTTATGGACGCATGTTGAGATATTAAGCCTAAATCAGAATATGCGCTTAATCTGCACCGAAGCAAGCCCTTCTGAACAGCAAGAGGTGAGTAATTTCAGTAGATGGATATTGGACATTGGAGAAGGTCGCGTGCCATGCACTGCAAAAGAGGGGGAACAAGAAGCAACTTGGATTACAATACCACAGGAATTCCTTATAGTTCCCGGTGAGGACAAACTTGCATCCATTGTACAGGCAGTGTATCCTAGCTTCAAGAATAGATAATAGGACCCTGTCTATTTAGGACAGAGAGCCATTCTGACTCCTACAAATGAGCTCACAGATTTAATCAATGACTACATGGTTCCATTGGTCCATGGTAGGGAAAAAGAATGCTTAAGTTCACATACCATTGACAAATCAACTGCACAGCATGAAGCCTACGATCTCCTGTATCTGGTTGAGTTTCTAAACTCAATCAGCGGTAACAACTTTCCACAACACAGAATTGTTTTGAAACCAGGAGTTCCAATAATGCTTCTACGCAATCTGAATCAGAGAGCTGGTCTTTGCAATGGTACAAGGTTAATTATCACCTCAGTAGGCGAATGGACTATTTGTAACAGAACCGACCAAATTATAAGAGCACAAGTACAAAAACAAGCACCGAAGTGCTCAAATTTTCGGACTTGAGCCCATATAATCCCGGTAGTCAATCAAAACCACGAAGGATTTCAAACCAACTTGCTTACAACCAGGATCGCATCATTCAACATACAACATCATACATTACGTTACACCAGTAGTTCTGAAATAAGTTTACACACACAGAGTTGCAATTATTACAAACCAAGTTTATAAAAGTAGCGGAAGCATAAACACACCAGTTGTTTAACTACTGCCAGTCTTGTTGATCAACAACCCACAAAAGCATCAGGAAAGTACATAAAGATGATCACGCCCTAGTGATCTAGTCTTCGTCACCCGCAGGGTGGAGACAATTTTTGCAGAAGCCTTGGTAGAGCATATCATCTGTAACAGGAGGGAATAAACCCTGAGTACTGGAATGTACTCAGCTAGACTTACCCGTCGAAAACCAGAAATAAGATGACACCAAGGATTATGCAAGGCTTACACAAGAGGCTAGCTGACATCACATTTTTGCATAAAGGCATAAGTAATTGAGACTCTTATAACCTGTACTAGCAGTTATTTTTAGCATTTACCTGTCATCTATCTTAGCACCTGTACTAAACATGCACTTGATTAAATCAAACAATTATCATCATTATATCCAGAGCAGGTATGAATTGTGGCAACATTGTATCATTCCCTTAACCACCAGTTCATTTAATGAGATCTACGTTACCGCTACTCAAGTCAAGTGCTCACTAACCGGGAGCGACGGCGATTCGAATCGAATTCCTATCCAGCTGGAGGGGTATTTCTAACACTCACCGCGCAGGCCCCTGCCAGGGTCGCACAAGCCACCTTTTCATATGATTCAGGAATCGCGGGTCCGAATGATGTCGCGACCCCAAGGGCGACACTCTGCCAGGTGATAGGGACTCTAACCCCCCTTGGTCTCACGCCAATGTCCCCAAGCACATCCTTTCTCTCCTCCAAGAAGCAACCTACCATTCGATTCCCGGCCTGAACCACATTACTCGGCTTCGCGGTCGGAACGACTTATCCGGCCACTAAGTGTTAGACTGCGTTCAACATGACTCAAGGACGTACAACGAATCGGTCCTTAAACGACTCAGACGGGCATAGCTCCACACCCAAGACGTGAAGTGTCTTGCGGCTGTACTATCGAACTCCCGCCCGGTCTCAATTTCATTTTTAAGCATGGTTCCATCCACGATAGCCATAAAGCCACTCGTGACTCCTTCCTACATCTCGCGGATGACCGGAAATCACCCGACTTATACCGTACTAAGCAGGGCTAAGCATTGACACGTGCCTAAACCTAATATAGGATTAAGTACGATATCTGGACAAGGACAGGTATAATGCAACAAGTGTTTTCATATAACTCCTACAACTTAATGCAGTAAACAATTAAAAGTACTCAAGATTAATTTATAAATCAGTAGGTTCAACATGCACCGGGGCTTGCCTTTCAGAAAGGTCGAAGGCCGGTGGTCAGGACACTCAGGCAGGTCTTCTGCGGGAACTTCTCCGCCGGTTGGTTCCTCTAGCTGCTCCGGCTGGTCCTGGATTTCCTCCGGAATCACCGGCTCGAATTCGAGGAGATTTACCCCTCCGGAACATCTATTGCATGAGTGCACAATAAATATCATGGGTGCATAATGGTGCAACATGCTCGGAATGAAATGCATTTCAGAAATAAAATATAATAATCTAATCAAGTTACTTTATCAGTACGTGCAAATCTCTTCTCCGGTGGAGAAGTACTTACCTAATCTACCCAACCTAAGATATAGTTGTTCATCTTCGGTTAAGGCCCTAACACCTAACAAACACAATAGTGACATTATTTAGGTTACCACATCCAACCCAAAATATCACGGTAAGACATTCTGGACAGCAGCTACTTGTTTCTAACATAACTGGAGATTTCCAAATCCAAAAGATATGATCTAAGACAATCTGGAAAGCTTAAGAAATGTACCACAAAATGTTTTCAGACCACAACACTTAATTCCAAAGTTTACCTAGTCGAAATTCCAAAGTCCCAGAATCTGTTCTCTCTAAACAGAGAGCAGTCAATTCTGGACTGTCACTTTAAACAGCAATAACTCCCAAACTACTAAGCCAAATGCTCCCAAATTTTGACACAAGCTCATTTACAAATTTTACTACAACTTTGGTATTTACAAGTTTTCCAGCAACCACCTTTATCCAAGGTCAAACCTAGAAATACTATCAGCTGTCCAGAAAACCTAAAATTGTAAAGGTTAAATATTTATTGATGTGGCAAACATTCTCTAAGACCAAACTAATACTACTACAAGTTCACAAAGGTCACAAAAACACCAGAAAGTAAGGTGTGCCCACCTAGAATATTTATTTAAACTCATTTCTTAATTTACTTAAGTAATTAAGTGGAATTTCAAACATATATGTAAACTGCTCCTAAAATTCTACAAAAATTACAGGAGACTCTCTGACCCAAAAAGAGGCTACTGTAAAAATTTGAACTAAATTTATTCACAGGAACTTCCTACACAAAATTCCCAAGCCAAAAAGGCTGATTTTTGTATAAATAACAAAGCATAGTAAAAAGTGTCAAACAACAGATTTCCTAATTTTCTTAGACACTCTAGGGTACCAAGACATTCTCCAAAAATTTATATGAACATTGCACAAGTAGAAAAATTACAAAAATTCATTTAAGTATTTCCTAAAATAACACGATAGCATTATAACTTGAAAAGTACTTAAGCACTACTGCCCAAATTTTTACCAGAGCTAGAGCAAGTATAAATTAGTCTATCCACCAAATTTCATAATTTTGGGAACACTGAAACTCAAGATATAATTTAAACAAGTTTGCATGTGCTTTAAAACACATTTCAAAGACCTATTTAAATATCCCAAAAACTAAACATCACATAGCAAACTCATATTTTTCTAAAATACTACACGTCATGTAGATCCTAACAAAATTTATCTCATGATTTTTGAGCAAGTAAAACCCTAGATCTACATTTTTCAAAACTTAACCAAAACTGTGATAGAATAAATAAAAATCAAACAAATCTTATTCGTTACTGGGCCGGCCCGGGAAAGACGCGGCCCACGACTCGCGCGCGCGGCCCGCTCTCGCGCGCGGCTTGCTACGGCTCCCGCCCGCGCGCGTACGTGACTGACCAGGTGGCCCCACCGGTCAGAGAGAGACGGAGGGGAAGAGACGGCCGCGACTCCGGCGAGCTCTAGCTCACCGACGACGGCGCCTCCGGCGAAGCTACGGTACCAGTGTGTTCACCTCAACCTCGCGCACCTAGGGGTACCCTCAATTGCTAGGATTATGGCGGCCAGAGAGGATGGCAGCGGTCATGGCGGCGTGCGGCCGCGGCTCGACCAACTCCGACGAGTCGCCGGCATCCTGGCTCAATTTGCCTACCCTATGAGCTTTAGCATACCTAACTATACCTACAGCATGGGGGAGATAGGATAGGGGGGCCGAATGGCATGGCCACGTGCGAGCTCGACGGCGGCGGACATGGCGGCCCGGTGGAGCCGCCTTCGCAGTGTAGCTCACCTGAAGCGATAGCGAGGGTTCGGTGAGGGCGAGGAGGTGGAGGGGCTCACGGTGGTGCGGTGGTCAAGACGGTTTGGCGAATGGAGCTGCGGTTTGGGAGAAAGGCTCGAACGCGGTCGCCGTTCCGCTTCTCTGGTCACCGCCCGCGCGCGGAGGAGGAAGTAGAGGAGGGAATGGTGAGCGCGAGTGGTGGGGGTTGAGGTGGCGGCCCCAACTTCACGCCCGCGCGCATGCGTGCGATGTGGAGGCGACGGCAGGGCGCGAGCGCCACACGGCCACCGAGCTCTGTCCGAGCGCCACGACGCAAAGCTGTCGGTAACGGTCGACTGAACGAAGCCCGGCGTGGTGGCCTGACAGCGAATGTTTGACGTTGATTAACTCGTAAACGAGCTCGAATTAGTGACACCTCCAATTAGCAAAGTTGTAGACCTATGTGAGCACTACAAGTTTGTAAAAGACATCATGAGCTGGTTCGGTTTAGTTAGTGACATACAGGGCCCTGAAGTGAGGTACCCAGAAACTGAAACCGAGTTTCAGTTAGCTAACCGACTGAAACTCGTTTTTTCCAGGCACCATAACTCCTAAACCATTTAGAACTAGGTGATGGTGATATTGACAATGTTGTAGAGCTATGCGTGGACAACAACTTTGTCAATTGGCTCAAAGACTGGTTCGGCCTAGTTTGTGAGTTACAAGTTGCCAAAGTGAGGTACAGTGAAACGGTTTTTCAGCTTCACACTTAGCCAAAATTGCTAAGTCCCAAAACAGCCTCTAATACTGACTTGTGGGCCATTTTTGAGCATGTTCTGATCATTTTCATGAGATGGCCATATTAGAACTTTTGTTCCTTATGAAATTCTCTACAACTTTACTTAAGGGTGCTCCTCCATGCAAGATTTCTAAGCTGGACTTTTTAATTGGTCAAACCAGATCACTCTAGGGGTCCAACTTAGTCAACAACATTTGGAAGGACAATTTGGTAATTTTGGTCAACATGAACATTGCTCCACTACTTACCCTAAATGTAATTAAGGTGTTATAAGACCTAATTAGCCACTCTACACATTGGTTGCACAAAATTCCTAGTGTCACATACTTTGGAACAAGTAATTCAATACTTTCTCCCAAATGTTACAAGCTCATGTTGCACATGTTGCATGAGTGTGTTGCATAACACGTGCTAATTATGTTACACTAAAGTGGTTGACATGCCTCACAAAGGAAATTGCACATAAGGTACTTGTGTGTTGCACACTACTCACTTCTTACTTCACATGAAATATAAACATATGTGGCAATGTTTCCAAAGCATGTTTCACATATTATAAGCTTATGCATGAAATGAATGATGCTTGCTTATGCTTATGCAAATGCAATGCAATTAAGGAGCTAAACACCTGAGGTGTTACACTATTGAGGCCAAAATCATGAATGGACGCCATGCAAATCACAGCTTTGCTATACCGCGTATAACATTATGTCTGAAAAGTAACAGATGGCCATTTGTGTTGCAGCGCCGCCAATATCCAGTTAGAGTCTGTTACGCTATGACAATAAACAAAAGCCAAGGACAGACACCGTCTACTGTTGGTGTCTACCTCAAAAAACCAATTTTCTCACATGGCCAGCTCTACGTGGCTTTCTCGTGTGTAACATCAAAGCAGGGTCTCAAAATTTATATCGAGGATGAAGATGGTAACCTGACTGCTGAAACCAGGAACGTTGTCTACCACGAAGTTCTTCATTACCTAACTTAACTCCTCAATTCCAAATGCTGCTGGCACTCTTCTGTGTTTTCCTCGGTCATCTTTAGTTATGGAAATCCGTTAATCAATGGCAGTCCAGCTATTTTGTACAACCATTAGCTTCGTTACAATGGTCAGCCGACCACCTATGTTACCATAGATCTTAAGAGCCCTGCATCTTAAGCTCTCTTAGGCCTGCGTGCCTATCATAGTCATGGTTCAGCATATATATAGACTTGTACAGAGTTCCGTTGCAACATCTCAGTGCGTGCTACCGTTAGTCCTCTCGAGCTAGGCTTCTATTACTATCACCAAAATGTAACAAATTGGGAACAAGATGTTTCCCCCTACCTGTTTCTGAAATGGAAATATAATCATTTATTATCACCATGAAGTTTACACATACAAGATTTTGGATATCATATATTTCTAATCGTGTTACACATGCCTTTATCTAAGTACAGAATATGCAGACTGTTTATTATTTTCCAGGTTCATCATGGACCGGCCAAAGTTTATTAACCAGCTGCAGAAAGGCCGTTGCTCAGGATCTATAACAGTTCGTGTTGTCAGAAAGTGGACACACTACGAAAACCAGGGGCAGGGTCCACCTCTCTTCGTTGGCCTGGTTGTAGCAGATGCAAGGGTAATGTTCAGCCTTATTCACCTTAGATTATAGATACTAAGCTTCTAAGAAACAAACACACACCAAATATATAAAGATCCATATGAATAGATACATGTATGCGAGTTACTGCTACCAGCCAATGCACCTAACTAATCATATGTTTGCCTCAACAGGGACATAGCATGTATGCACAGGTTACAGATGACTTAATCGAAGATAAGGCAAAACTCTTTGATATTGGAAAAGTTTACAACATCAAGTATTTTATCGTTGAGAATGCAAAGAAGAGCTTCAGAGCGGTTGATAGAGATCTCATGATCGACGTCACTCAGTACACAACTGCAGAGGTTGTTCAAAATCCTCCTCAGTCCATCCTAGAATATATATAGGATCACTCAGTTTTCAGCCATCAGAGTTTGGCGAGTAGCTTTCAACTACACAGGTAAATGATGATCACTGCAACATGATTTTGTTGCCAAAGGATCTGACACCAAAATCAAAAACACGTATAGCACATAAATACATGCTAGGCAACTTGCTAATTTACTTTACGTATTTAACGTGCTATACTTATTCCTTAAATTCAGATGTCATTGGTTATCTGGTTAAATATGAAGCGGCCAAGACCTTTGTACCAAAGAACAAAGAGAGGGCTAAGACATTAAGGGAAATCTATATCAAAGACCTAAGGTGCGCATATAAAATTACATGTCCACTCACTGTTACATATCTATCAAACGCTTCCTCAAAATTATGTACAAACAGGGATAATATGATAAAGATTACGCTGTGGGGACATCATGCTACAGAGTTCGATATCAAGAACATATACGACCCTGAGGCCGGTAACCTTATTGTTTGCCTTGTTGTTGGCTGCATACCACGAGAAGATATCATGGATAATGGTAATGCGATGGCCATACCTATGATCTTCACTGTCTACCGTCCATTGAACGAACGATCGTCTGTTCCTCAAATATATATGTACATGGGTGCTTAATTTTCAAATATCTTTGTAGGCAAGATAGCTTTAACAGGGAGCCCAGCATGTTCTTACTACTTCAACCCCAACATTCCAGAGTCACGCCCATACCACTCTAGGTAACACCTTCATTTGCTTACAGTTCTTCAATTAACTCGGCACCAAATGTTATAATGACCTGTCCTCTATATCCAGATTCAAAAACATTCCGGTTTATATTGAGGGGCCGCTTGAAGATGATGAGGTAGCCCCAGTCCAGGATATAAAACTGCCAGAAAAAATGTAATGGACCTCGAACACCTGAATCCCTTTGATGAGGAGGTACAGGATTTAAACACCCTAGAGTAAACTATTTATTGGGTATTTGCCTTTGCCGCATGTTGAAGCTCTTCATATAAATGTACTGTGACAGTTACTTCCATTAGTAACACATCCAGCTGGTGGTATATGGCTTGCAAAACCTGCAAGAAGAAGGCTGAACAAGATCCACATGGCAGCTACAGATGCCCGGTTCCAACATGCCAGAGTGCAGGAACAACTCCTAGGTAAATAATCCCATTTTCATCAAAAAATTAGGCCGCACAACCAAAAAGGGGGGAGGAGGGGAGGGGAGGGGGAGGGGGGTATCAAAAAATTAGACCACACAACCAAAAAGGGGAGGGCGCATTTACACACCACATCCCTCTTTACATCCAAATTTGCACAGGTACCTCCTGTCATTCAAAGCAACGGACAACACAGCTGAAGGACATTTCTTTGCCTATGATGATGAGGCACAACAATTGGTTCAGAAAGAGTGCGAATCTATATTTAATCCACAGAACGCAAGAGATGTGCTACCTGTACCATTGCAGAAAATCGTTGGCAAGAAATTTATCCTTTATGTTGATCTCACTAATCAATCATGCAAGACTACAAAACATAGAGAGTATCAGGTGAAGGCTGTCCTACAGAGACCATCAGCACGTGAGGTTCCACAAAGCACTTCTCTGATCCAGTATGAAGCACAGCACGAAGCAACCACTTCTACAGCCATTGGAAGTCCATCTCAGCAAACTGACCCGCTCCAGATTGACGCTACCATACAAGAGGTAAGAGAATTTTGTGCACATTACCTCATTCTCAGACGAATTATTAGTATGCAAATCATAACGAACTCATTATATGTGCAATAGACTCCACCCCCAACACTCCACACTCCTCAGAATACACCAATGACTACACCGCCCATGCTCCAAACTGTTGAAGATACTACAAAGAATGATGGAAAGAGGTATGTACCGCTCCGAACCCATACCAAAGATCAAATTTGATAACCTTGCGGAGAGGCACAAATAAACAATTCATTCCTCATTTTTGCAAGATCTACACAGATGCGTACCGATGTTCGCCGAAGGCTCATAGATCCTCTAAATGGCGACGATGAGGTTACCTGCATTTGGTTCAGCAGCCTAACACACTACATATAGCCTAGGCATACCGCAGTTTAATTTATTGCTTTTCCAAATTGTTACAGAGTCCTGAAGAAGAACATCAGACCGATGAAACCCAGAAGGAGCCTCCAGCACAACATGTCTCATCATCAGAATGACCATCCAAGAGGTAATTTACGGCACATCTACATTAGACAACAAAAACGTTAGCGTTCCCTATCTCTCTACCTACATGTATACAGTCTTATCTAACCAACCAAACTGGTACAGAACCAAAGGACATCCCTAGGATCAAAGCGGAGCAGCTGGCTCACATGCTTAATCTGTTGCTCTTTGTTCAAGTAAGATAACCAGGTATACACACCCATTCAATTTCACAAACAAAACAAACAGGAAAAAAGGTTTTCTTGCTACTAATTCACAGTTTCATCCACAGCGTTGGACGAAGAGAGGATTAGAGACATCAGTTCTCTTTTGATCCACAGAGGACGACGTATCTCCGTCTACGACTCTGTGGCAGGCCTGTACCGCTTGCCAAAATGTAGATTATGGAACTTCGGCTTCATCAGCTTTAGATGCTTACCTATTTAATGTATAATATGCAAGCATCTTAGTCTCCTCGAAACTATGCCTAGAAAACCATCGCGAACTGCCAACTCTTAAGCTATGAAATGCTCTAGATGTATGAACTTTAGCAAACTATCTACTACTCTGATAGTCTCAGATGTACCCTAAGATCTCTGAAGATTATCAGCCACCTAGCTTTCATTCCTGCAATGTTTCAGTGACAGTTCTAAAATTACGCTGTTGTGTTCTCTATGACTTAAAGTCTATATAGCATCGAGTGTTCAGCGGCAGCTTTACAGAAGGAAGAATTTTAAAAAAAATGACAACGATGGCACCAACAGACAAATGAAAACATGCAATTCACCGGCACAAAATTATAAGAAAAAAGGCCTCCACTTAACTTTTCAATGGGCCATGTACTCAGGGCCCAAACCAAGGATCCTTGATTTCTACGAGCGAAGACCTCACGACAAGGAAAAAAAAAGGAGAAAAAAACCGTATAGCTTACCAACCCTGAACAAATACAAAATGAAGAGCCACATCTCTTGGCGCTTCGAAGATTGGATTTAACCATTACACAGCCTCCTCTGTAACTTAAAATCTATATACCATCGAATGTTTTCCAGCAGCTTTATATAAGGAAAAAATTGGAAAAAAAAATAGAACGATGGCAGCAACAGGCAAATGAAAACATGTAATTGACCGGGCCAAAATTATAATAAAAAATAACCTCGCCTTAGCTTTTAAACAGGCCATGTACTGACGGCCCAAACCACAAATCCCTAATTTCTATGAGCGAAGGCCTCACGACAGGGAAAAAAAGCCCGAATAGCTTACCAGCCCACAACAAATACAAAATGAAGAACTACATCTCTCAGCACTTCGAAGATTGGATTTAACCATTACACGGCCTCCATAGTCAAAACCACAAAAGGTACCCTAAAGGCCGGCACACGACGACGTTATGAAGGACCACAAAAAACCAGAGACAAAGAGAGAAAAAGGGAGGAAAAGAAGGTATAGAGACAAGAGAGGAAAAAAAACGGGGGAAAAAAGAAAAAGCAAAAAGAGTGTCCTCTTCATCCGACTCGATTCCCTTCCGGATATTTCTCAATCCATCCTCTTCGACGAACAGCGACACGCCGCCGCATACTGCCTCGGCCAACATCAGCGGCTACGGTCGCTGATTACAGCTCCGCTGCACCCTCCGGCGCCGGGCGCCGCTCCCGCTTCTCCACCATAAAACGTCCCCAATCATCTGCGCCGTGCCTTGTCCAGGTACATGCTGCCCTACCTCTCCTCCTTGTTACCACTCAGGGCCATTAGGGTTAACTTCCCTTCAGTGTTCATTCGTAACCACTTCTAACGATTGAAGGCAGGCTACGATCGGTCCATCCATGTCCAGCCATATCACCACACACAAATCATGATGGCCACAGTTGTGCCCCTCTTGTTGTCCCTATAAAATGTGTTCATACTTATGAATCCGCTTCAGTTTAAAAAATAGTTACTAAACTGACGGATTCGCACTATGCTCCTGTCCTAAGACTAAACCAGAATGACACAATGCTCGAATTAAAATGTAGCCTCCAAGTACTATTATTGTTTTATAGCAGCTGAATATATCAATTTTGTTCAGCTGCCTCTGTTTTGTTCAAAACTCAACTTGCGGTTGTTACCGTCGTACTACTCATTGCTTTGCACAGGTTCTTTCAGTCAGAACCAAATCCATGCCTTATTCATGATATATACATCATACATGTCCTAACAGACCAATCTCTCGTCATCAACATACTAATTGTTTAAAACAATCATCACGCCTCTATCTCTGTAGGCACCGAGTACAAACTGCAGTAAATCTGCAGAGGTGAGGACTGAACTTTCTGTCGGCGTAAACAGGCAAAGAAACCATGGATATTCCAGGTACCTACCCGCCCCTATATACAACTCCATATACGGTTCTGCTTTGCCCCTTTCGTTCCACAGAGAGAAATCGCTACCAGTAACGTAACACTAGCACCTATTCCGACCTTCTGTTGCAGTATGGGAAATGCATCGATAATTTAATATTGTCGCTCGAACAAGAAAGAGACAACCCCGGCGATTCAACCGCCAGAAAGCAGGCCAGGAACTTCTATATACTCTAAATGTGTTTGGTGTACACGCAAATGTAACTTACATTATGCCAAATTTTATCATTGACGTCAGCAACCCGGACCAACAGCTTCAAATGCTTTCATGGTCACCTATTGAGACAGAAGGCTACACATTTGATCTATTACCATGGTCATGAGAACATGAATTTGCTCAACTACCCTGGATAATTGGTATGATAACAACATCATCAATTGCAATGTTTTTTATTACATTCCTATTGCGCATCGAGCTTACCATACCGAACTTTCCAATAAAAATGCAGATAATATAGATGACGAATCTGCCATCTCCATTGATCCGTTGACGATATTACCGATTCCATCAAGGCACAAAACCACTCCAGGTACAACAGACACAATCTACCCCCTTGCATCTATTTCCAGTATATATATGGATATTTATAGCATCAATTGAACTCCCACATTCATATAGGTGTTCCTATCCCGAAGGATCAATTTGCAGCCATAATTGATGTCAACCATGATCTAAGAGGCCCCGATTACAGTTACATTGTAATTGATGCACTCTTAAGTTTTTACCAGTCCAAGCAAGATGCTATTGACAAATGCAAAAAAGCTGTCACGCAACTGGATTCCTTGCTTCAAAGATTCTATCCGAGGTTGGCTTCAATAACTGAAGCGGCCTGCGCCAGACTTCAGCTCCTTAAATTCAGCGACACAAGTAGCTCAAACAAACATATGTATGACACCTTCATCGAACACCTAACAAATGCCTCAGCAAATGTCACTACACATACACCAGCAACCATACCTCTTCTCCAGTCAGTCCGGCAACTACCTAGCAGAACGTTAGAGCTAAACGGTTTGAGACCTCTCCCTACACTCCTAAGGGTAAGACCTCCACAAATAGTCTGCATACTGCCATAGTCATTGACAGCTGCTAACTTATATCAGTATAAATAACTGATAACAGGTTTCCGCAACAATGCCCTATACTGCACGGTTGAAGACAATCCATGTTGCCGCTACTAGATATGCTTATGGGAGTGAGGCCGCTGTCACAACAATGGAGACTCCAGAGGCCACCTTCGAGACATACATCACAATAAAAAACCAAACATATTGGTACAACGAAATGCCACTGAAAACAACACCAACCATCGAAGCAATCGCTATCTATGAATCGCTGAGATACATCACTAATGTCCTCGGATACAGGATCATTGATATCAATTATCCCACACTGGCAGCCATGGTTTCAGCTATAAATAAATATAATAAGGATATCCTCTTGCTGCACTCTTGTGTCAATTCCATCACAGGGTACATAGAGTCTATGTACGAAGCCTTCCTCCACCTGCAAAACAAATTCATAGTGCCCCCTTACCACAGCAACAATTCGGCGCAAATACTGCAGATTATTACCCAGGTGGTGGCCATGGTAGAAGAGCATCGCACCGCGATCACAGATTCATTCCACCAATTCATGGAATCGAAGGTAACATTAACATATCTAATCCAGCATTTGTTCTCACCACCCACCTCCACCTGCATACTAACCAATCTATATACAGATCCAGTATCTCTCCACCTACCTAGAGACCGAGTCACCAACCATCAAACCAAGCCGATGGATCCTAACAGAACCGGATGAAGACAATCAGCACCGAGCAGCACCAGCTAATAGCTTACCTGATCCATCCCTTGTGTAAACCTAGGTTTAAGTTCTACCGTCAAACACTGCCGTTTATACCCACCCAGATCATTATGTATAATTATATAGATGTTATTCTCCCATGTAACAAGTAACTTTGAACACTTCCATCGATATCTGTATGCACTGTAAAATATTGTATTAGCTATATTGTAACAAGAATGTATGCTGTTTTATTATAAATAAAGTACAGCTACCATATTCTATTGTAATGACATGCCTCCTCCTATTGTGACCACAATTAAGCCCTAGGCGCGCGAAGTCGCGCGCCCAGCCACTAGTATCTTTTGTTCACGGGGCCAGGGTGGGCCACAGCCACTCCTGCGAGCTGTCGAAACCCTCGAACCTTGAGCGCACCGCCGGGGTGACCACCGGACCAGTCGACACTCGACAGCCAACACAAGTTGCAACTCCAGCTCGCAAGTTGCAGGGGCAACTTTTGTTGCTGTTGCTGCCCGTTGAGGAATCATATGGCCAAGTTCTCTGTTGGGCGCGGACAAGCACTAACCTCTCGCTCGCCGCTGCGGCTTGCGAACGCCGGGTAGCGATGGCGGCTGTCGCGCCGACGCCGGCGGCGTGTCCATTTCTTGCAGCCATGACACATTGTGTTTCACAGTTTGAACGCGTACGAACATGCAATACAGCAATAGCATAGCAAGATCATTGAACAAAGAGATATCTCGAGCTCTTGCACATCCAACTGCTGTACAAAAATTCTTGCACGCACGAAACAATAGGAAGAATCTGGTCAAGCAAGAGACCCGCCACGGTCTGATCAGCGTCAGACATGGGCCGATCAGTTCAAAGAGAAAGAAGGCGACGAAGCAAGAAAGAAACAGCCCGACGGATTAACCAGTCTAGTCGACGGATCAGTTCACGCTTCACAGCCTGAGCGTCAGATCGGGCTCCTCCCGGGCAAGCACGGCGACGCCGCCGGCCGAGTTCAGGGCTGCGCTCCCCGCCGGCGCATCAGCGGCCGCGGCGGCGGCTGGTCTGAAGCTACCGGGCCAGCCGAAGCTCATCTCCTCGTCGGCCACGAGGAATGGCATGGGGCTCAGCAGCCCCCGCGCGGGCCTCCTCAGCCCGGCGGCGGTGCCGTCCTCGTGCCTCTGCTGATCCGGGTGCGCTGCCGTCGACGCGTGCGCCTGGATGCCGATGGGGTACAGGCCGGAGCCGTACAGCGGCAGGGACGCCACGTCGGCGTAGTGGCCGTAGGGGCCCGCCGCGTCGAGCCGCAGCGCGCGTCGGGCCAGCGTGCGCTCCCGCCTGTGCGCGTTCTGGTGCCCGCCCAGCGCCTGCGAGCTGAAGAACTTGCGCTGGCAGTAGTTGCACGTGAACACGCGCGACGGCTCGCGGGCGGCCACCGCCACGTCGGCCTGCGCGCCGCCGCCGCTGTTACTGTTGCTGTTGCTGTTGCTGTTGTCGGTAGTGCTCGACTCGGCGGCGGCGGCGGCGGCGGCGACGGTGAGCGAGAGGTCAAGGCTGACCAGGCCGGAGGAGTTGGACGCCTCCTGGCTGCTGATCTCGGACACCTCGTCGCACGGTTCTTGGCACATCTCCTTGCTGTTCATCTCTGACTGGTGGCGACAATCTTTTCACCCGTCACTTGGTTTCTCTGTCTCACCTGCATGCAGACAACACACCAGCTCATTCTAGTAAGCACTTCCGTGTGAATGCCTCTGATAAGAATAAGATGCCCTGATCTAAATATCTAATCACGACTCTTCTGTGAACATGGCAGTTAGGTAAGGCAGGAACACAGATGCATGGATTCATGATTAAGATATGAAACATGCTTTGTGTTCAAGGGTAGAGAAAGCAACTTTATGAGATGTGTTCATGCACAAAACTGGGGAGAATGAGAATCCCAGTGGTTTCAGTGGCAGTTGAACTCATTGGTTTGCCTACTAGTGTGCAGATTGGTGATCATCAGTTTATGACTAGCTTCAGATCAACCAATGACAAACTGATTATTTGAAGATGGGGCGTGTCTAGTCAGACAGCCATGTGGATAAAAAGGATGTTGTCTCAAATGATTATTTTGGCTGAAATTGCTTGCAGCTTAAGTGATCCTCAAGATGGCCCTTGTTTGTCCATATGGACTAGAGGTTGTCCATTGAGTAGTACTTTGTCATGTGTCAGTAGGGAAACAAAATCTGTGGTTGCTGAATTACTAAGCTAAACCACCTTTTTTAGAGAAAAAGAATTACTGAACTAAAGAGTAGGCAGTGGAAATTGGATGCAGATAATAACGTAAAGACGAAACAAGGGGAAGGGGGAATCTTAGCCTATTTCCAGATTGCTCGATTTTCTGTTCAATAATCATGAGAAGCATCTGATTCATTCATAGGACTGGATATGCTAGTTTCAAATTCCATGTCTGAAGACAAACACATGAAAAGCATGCCATCTTTTCTGGTCTCAGAATCTCTAAAATCGAACCTTATCTAATAGTAAAGTCCAAGAATAGCATATTCAGTAGTTGTCAGAAAAGATGGGAGTTCTGTTGTTCCTATCTAAACCACATCAGTTCAAATTATGTTGTACTTTAGGTTAATTAACCTGCTCAGAATGTACCACCTAACCTTGCAGTTAAATTTTAGTGTTCTCCAGATAATTCCACCAGTTCATAGTAAAACTGTAAAGGTTGAATAACTATGACAGATTACTAACAGGAAAGACTCCTATTTTCTGCATATAATACAAAATTTATTTGATGTAGCCACGAAATTACTAGTTGAAAATTCGAACAAGTTGAAGCATAGTTAACTCTCTTAGACAGAGTGCTGCAACATAATGTCAGCAAATTTATCTTGTTTTGGCTTGACACATTAGCAAATCATCCGGATCAGAGATTATATAATCTTGTGCCGCCAAGCATAGCATGGAGACAGAAATATCTGGACAAGATATGTATACTATGTTACCTGACTCATCAGCTGCATCTGGTACCACTAGACCCAAAATAATATCAGGACAAAAACATGATGGAACTTAGACAAGGCTAACATGCAAGCATGTTTTAGCATAGACACCAACGAACAAAGTGGTTTCATATCAGAATTCCACTACCATATCTATTAACTCGATGAAACAATCTCGGGGTTGAACGAATCATGAGAGCAGAATTTTTGGGAGGGCCTAACTAGTCCAAGATCAGAAGGATCAAAACCCTTGGGGACCCAAATTCTACTGGAAGTACCTTCTGGTCCAAGCCAGCATGCCCAGAGAGAGAAGAGAACTAGCTAGCTATTTAGAGAAACGAGACGTCGAGAACGCTAAGATGAACATGAACTGTATGAGCCAAGAACTCAAGAAAAGCTGCCAAGAAACAGGAGAA
Source organism: Saccharum hybrid cultivar R570 (assembly GCA_038087645.1). Lineage (NCBI taxonomy): Eukaryota > Viridiplantae > Streptophyta > Magnoliopsida > Poales > Poaceae > Saccharum > Saccharum hybrid cultivar. The sequence goes on along the minus strand of JAQSUU010000043.1, from coordinate 7,537,021 downwards.
TCGCTGGTTTACAGCGAAGGCAGAATTACCTCTACCACCCAGAAGCAGAATTCCGTGCACCGCTTCACTCCATCAGAGCCAGGCCTGAAGAAGACGACGATGCCAAGGAACCAGCAGGCTCTGCTCAGGCCATGGCTATGGCTCCTCCTTACCAATTGCCCCTTGTGCTCACCGAAGGGGGGGAGAGAGAGACTAGTGTGTGTAGAGAGAGAGGGGGGCAAAGAGAGGAAGAGGAGAGGGGGTGAAGTCGTGTGGCACTGTGGCGTTTGATTATGGAAAGCAGCAGAGGTTTGGTAAATTACTGGTAGGGGATGGATGTAGGACAGTGATGCCGTGCTGCTCATCTCATCTCATCTCACAAGTGGTGGTAGTACAGGCAAACCTGCAAAGGGAGGGGAGGGGATGTTGTATGTGTGTGTGCCTGCACTGCACTAAAGATGCACCAGGATATTATTTTTGTGTGTGTGTGTGTACAAGTATACATAGGCTTGAGCTTTCCATCTCTTTTGTTGTCTTTGTACCATCACCACCACCATCCAAGAAAAGGGCACAACAGAAAGTGCCCACCGCTTGCAGTAAACAACTGGGGCAGGGGCTGCTGCTCATTCATGGGATGGCACTTGTTTATTCCTTGGGGGACTTGGATTAAGTGTGCTTCCACTTCCACCCATCTAAAGCACTGAGTTGAGATGCCTCTTCCCATTAGTATACTGATGTACTCGTATATATTTCATTTCAGGAAAGGAAGAGATAGGAGCATGAAAAAGAGAGAGATGAAAGGGATTCCTTCAATTCAAGGGACGTGTGTGACTTGTGAGAGAGTTGGAGTGGTAGGGGACCAGAGGTAGCGCCATGAGATTTTTGTCAGGGGTGACGGGGTGAGTCAGAATTGTGCCCTTTTTCCATTGCGCGTCGCAGCTGTTCTTGCGTAACATGCCTGCAATGCAATGCAACTCCACGCCCCTCGCTGCGCTTGTGGGTGGTGGTGCCCATCACCATACGTCCAGCAGTGGCATGGCCATGGCTCTCAAATGGCTCAGCAGCAGGTCAGCAGCACAGCGACCGGTTGTGCGTGATTTATTTCTGGTGTCAGAAAGCAGTTCGGGTGGCTGTGCAGTGGTAGCTTTTTGCAGTTTTCCTTGCTGCTGCCGCTCAGCTCTGCACAACATGCCTGCCTGCAAGTACTCCGCTCGCTGGCCTCGTGCTGCTGACTGCTGCTGTTTCTGATGGATCGACGGATGGATAGATGTGGTGGGATGGATCCGGTGGGATGGATCCGATGACGTGGCTATATTCGCTGGTCTTATAAGCCGTTCAACCAACAAATAGTGTTTTTTTCTCACAACGAGAGGTTGTTTAGTTGGTAGGTGAAAAGTTTTTAATGTTACATCGGATGTTTTATGGGATGTCGGAATGAGTTTTCGGATACTAATAAAAAAAACTAATTACATAACTCGCCTGCAAACCGCGAGACGAATTTATTAAGCCGTCATCAGCACATGTGTGTCACTGTAGCACTTAAGGCTAATCATGAACTAATTAGGCTTAAAAGATTCGTCTCGTGATTTCCAACCAAACTGTGCAATTAGTTTTTTTTCGTCTACTTTTAGTACTCTATGTATGTGTCCAAACATTCAATGTGATAGGGTAAAAAAAAATAGGTAAAAACTAAACACCCCCGAATCAGCGAACAGTAATTTCAGCCCAACGAACATTTTTTTTTTTTTTTTTTTTGCTGCTGGAGTGCTGGTGCGGATGCGCAGCGAGCGCACTGTGCCCGCCGCCGCAGCTGCCAATCCCTTTGGATGGTTGGAATGGGGACAGAACGGGCCGGTGGGAAAAAAAAGAAAAGAAAAGATGGGAGTTCGTACGCTCGTCGCCGAGGGCTTTGGGTGGGCAAAAGCCGAGATGAGTTTTGTACAGCCACTGTCCGCACTTCTGCAAAGCGAGATTGCCGACTGCGAATCTGCACTGCCAGATCTGAAAACAATCGTGTACTAGTACGCTGTAGAGAGCCTTGTCTTCTGCTCTGCAACAGTAGGGTCCCTATGCAACAGCGACTAGTGTTCGTACTAAAATTATATTGACTCGACCCATTCTCGAGCTCAGCAATCTGCATTTCGGATCCGGGGCAAATGTTCAGGCAATCTGCTGCGACACATGCTGGCTGGCTATGATGTTTGTTTCTAAGACCACGTAGAATGCTCCTCGCAGAAGACGAGCAACTCCCACTACGTGGTATATGATGTGCCCTGTGATTATTTCGCCGAGTCACGCACGACATTCAAATGCTATACCATCTGGGGAGAGAGGATGAAAAAGGAGATGGAACCACCCATGTGCTTGACGAAAGCACGAGATTGGCCATGAAGTGGCAAATAAAAAAAGGAGATAGATTCATTACCAAGCAGCCATGGCCTTTTGTTCGAAGGCTACATGCGGGGTAAAGAGTGGTGTTGGACCTGAGCAACAAAAAAGAAGAGAAAAGGCGTGGCCGAAAATAAGGATCAGGTAAAGTGATTGAATGGCGATGCATGAACATCAGTTGGAAAAAAAACAAACTCTGTTTTAACCGGTGGAGCACAGTGGCGGATCCAGGACTCAAAACCTGTGGGGGCAGCTAGTAGGAGTTGTGGGGCCAAGTCATATATGCTACAGTAAAATTACACTAGCTTTATCAAAACCTGTGGGGCCGGATGGCCCCACAGGTTATACATAGATCCGCCACTGGTGGAGCATGTGATCCGAGTACGAGATAAATAAAAGGTAATGTGCACCCTTCAAATTGTCGTTTTAAGACGCATACGAGTTCTCAGGTGGGCATTTCACAAAGATTTGCTGAGTTGCTGCTTCTTGTACATGGGAATAATATGTTCCCATCTACCCACTAACAACTGAGCAACAGCACACCCTGTTCACCTTCCACAATTTTCCAAGTCCATTCCCCATACAAGGATGCAATCAGTCATGTGAGTGGGTGAAATCCGTAAAAGCTACACTGTATTCATTAGTACAGTACTATCAGTAAAATTAGTCCGTCTGAATCATAAATCAAATATGATGGCTTTAACACGCTTCAGTTTCTCTCAAGAAGCTCAATGAGCAGCTCTACAACAGCTATACCATTCCCTAATCCCCAAGCTTCAAACAACACCTGGGGGTTTCTACATAGTTGTACTTCTGTAGGATCTAGCACAAAGAGGAAGAAAAACAACACAGAGCACAGCAGCTGAGGCAATTGGAAGAAGAATCTGTAGCTATCAACCATGTCAAATCCTATGATACAATTTTACCCCTCAGACAAAAATCTAATACCGTACATGAATACCTCCTTAGTTGTCGTCCTATCAGGTTACCACCAAATTATCTGAAAAATCGAGAACATTACAGCAGCAATCAGAGTTGGTATTCTGTAAACCTAATGGTAGCTCACAAGTAAATTGTTCCTTACATCAGCAGTCAGAAAGAGTTAATCCTTGTACCAATTTCCATTTGATTTCTCATCCTCAAGCACTTTAAGCTTCTCCTGCAAGAATTAGGAATGCCTCACATAAGTTTCTCAAAGTCAAGAAGGCAAGATCAAATCTAAAATTCCAAAAAGGTGTGCATACAGCTCCCAACCACTGGCATTAAAAAAAGGGATAAGTCCTTTTTTTTTTGGCCATAGAACTATCGCGGAGTTCGGTTTCGGTCACTGAACTTGAAAACCAGAAATCTTTAGCCATTCAATTGTGTAAACCAGACATATTTGGTCACCGCACCCCTTTAATGCTGGTTTCACTGGTTTTGACCGCCACGCTGGACAGTCAGCATGCTGACTCAGATTGGGCCCACCCATGAGGCCCTCCTCTCCCTCTGTGCCAATGATTGGTGGGTCCCCCTGCTCATCCCTTATCTCCAGCCGTTCCCCATCTTTCTCTCAGAGCGCTGCCCATGGCCGAGCACCGCCCCCAACCGAGCACTGACCTCATCCCCTTCGAGCGTCAACCTCACCACCTCGAGCACTGCCCCCATGACGAGCGCTGGCCATTGTGCGCAGCCATCGCCGAACGCCGCCCCTGCCCAAGGTGGCCTGCGCCATCGCCAAACGGACCACTTGAGCTTGTTCAGCACCGTGCTGTAGTAGTCCAAAGCGGAGGCGGCATGGCCGCTCATGCCCAGCTCCAGCCATGGCAGTTGGTTGGTGGCTGTGGTGCTGCAGCTTGGCTGCATGGACATCAGCTCGAACCTGCTGCTACTGCTATTGCACCGCTTTATTTTCCTTCTCGGTCAATAAACCCAAGCAACCAGCTTTTCCTTCAATCGACAACCACTAGCAGTAGCAGCAGCAGCTCCCATCAACTAGCACTCACCTTCCTTTCTCTGCTCCAATCCCTCTGACATGTAGAGATGTATTTTCTGAGGTACAAAACAAAAGAGAAAGCTTACATGTAGAGATGTATTTTCTGAGGTCAAGCTATCACACTTCTCCTGAAGTTGTTTCAATTCTTCTTTAAGTGAACTATTTTCCTGCTTTAGCAAATCTGCACGATTGGCTACTTCCTCCCATTCAGCCTGTAGTATGCCATAAAAAATATAGAATACATCAAAGGCTTGCATGAAGCAAAGGACATCAAAGTATATGAACAAACGTGGCAGCATCTACCCTTTTAGGTGTCACAGCTAGGAAATAAATAAATAAAATCTGTGGGTCCTGCTATCAGCTATATGCATGAGCTTGGAAACAAATATGCAGCTGTTTTCACAATGTGCCTCAATTGTTTTCTTTAGCCTTAGGGAAAATTTATGATATATTATTCCTTGGACGCTATCTACTTTCTATGATCCTGGTTCAACCATCATCTTCTAAGGAAAAAAAAACTGCTGACATATTGTAAGATAATTTGCTGCTCCCTTTTGTTTGCTTGCTGCAGATTAGGATTAGCAGCTGGTCAGCCCTGCTGTCCACTGGCTGGGCCTGTAGCAAGGATGGCAATAGGCCATCTAGTACAATTGTACTAGTACTGTAGCAAAATGGCAGCAAGCCATCTAGTCAAATTTGTACATATAGTGGGCTGCTACCAGCCATGTCCTAGAGGACATAGGAGTAGTACATTTTGTACCTTATATGGTACTTGTAGTAATGTACATATACTACACCAAAAGGCAATGGAAGTTAGTTCAGTTGCCACATTCAGAAGCAGAGCTTCGGCCAGGGCTGGTGCTTGTGCTGTGTTGTGTGTGTTGTTCTCACCCCTTCTTCAACCTCCAGCCTAGTGAGTGTGTGTAGGTGTGCTGGTAAGCTTGCTGCTTACCTGTGCAGGGATCCCAGGGACCAACACATATTAGTCCTCAACTAGTCGTATTGTTCGTTGAAATGTTGGTTGTCATCCATGAACGATAACTCATCACTACAGTAGCACCATCTTTATTCTTGACTCTAGGAACATGGGCAGGAACACATGCATGGTCCACATGGTTATGCATATTTAGCAATTATTCTCATCATCTACTGCAGTCAATTCAAGTGGGTTCAACCAGATCCTAATATACTGTGGTTTGAGTTATGTATATATACATATGTTGAGTTCATATTGCGCAGAATTCTACAGGAACTGCATAATGTCATGATCCAATAGACTTTATGACCTTATACAAGAGAATAGGTAAAAGCTGACTAATGATTCATGTTGGCAAAAGTTATCCTCCTCCGATCCTCCCTTAACTTACCCTACTGTTTTCAACTAGATCCATGAACCATGATACAGATTGACTAGGTATAGATGGGATAACCGGAAGAACCAGCTAGTCACCCTCGCTCTGGAGGCTCTGGCAGCTTCTTTTTTGTTGTTCTTGCTTGATTTCAACTGGTAGTGTGCCTATGCTTTATATCCAGCCCCTAACACAAGATGCTAACACACTTAACAAACTAACCAATTGACCTTATCTTCTTACAAATCTTATCTTAAACCAATTCTAAACCGACTTAGCATAAGTGTCTTGACTGGTTGATGCTGCTGCAAACGGTGGCCCAAACCCCACACCCATAACTCCCATCAGTAACAAGATGGTCACTCCTAAATAAGCAGTTAGCAGAAATGCAAACTATTCACAAGATATAGGATAAATTATAACATCCAATGATTTTTATTAAACGCTGCAGACATTACAGACCTGCTTGCGCAGTCTTGAGCGCCGAGCTGATTCCCTATTTGATTGCTTCCGTTTTTGTCTCTTCAGTTCTCTCTCATCCTATGTTAATAAGAAAATAACGCTAAGTAAGAAATGCAAAGTAGGTGCTAGAACAAAATAAAGACAAGGAGAACCAAATCCTGCACAGTGACAGACCTGTATAGCCGGATCACTGAGAACAATATCACGTGAATTTGATGAAGGAGCTGATGTCGGTGCTGCAATAACTTTACCATGCATGGGTACAGAAGCAGGAGTACCCCAGTAATCCACTCCCATATTCAGAGTAGTTGCTGGGCCAGCCATAGGAGGGGGAACAGGCCAAAATGGCATCATAGGGTTAAGCACAACAGGCCCAGAAGATGGTTGTGTGGGCTCAACTGCAGAGCTTTGAGTACCTTTACTCCAAGCATCTGGCGGAAAAGAAGGAACATAACTATCGTATCCAATGTTTTGTGCTAAATAAAAACACAAATTTGTTTCTCAGTACCTATTCCCACACGGGGCTAAAAGTAGTTGGTTATAAGTTATATCTATATATAAAGCTTCAGGTCTTACCATTACCCTGACCTTGCTCAGAACCATCCTTCGCCCTTGAACTCTGCAAGCAAATTATTTGTTTATGCCAGTTAGTATGAATTAGCATGATGATGATCATATCCAACATACAAAGGAACAAAAATGCAGGAGGGTAGGATGCATCCTTCTAGTTTGTCCATGAGCTAGCAGGTAAACCATGGTGGAAGCGAGGATAACATAGATACATCTAACTTGTTAGTCACTATAATAACCAAAGAAACGAAATATGAAACAGAAGACTAGATTTGCAAATGGTAAAGTATCTCATGCAACATATGGAACCTGGGCAATTAATGAAACTTAATACAAGGCTACAGATTGGTTCTTTAGAATTTGTTTTGAAAAATGAACTGGATACTCATTACTCAGCATCCTCTTGAAATACCATGTACACAGACAGAACCAGTAGCAAACTGTACCAAATTGCACATCTCATGCACTCGATCTGCATTCTGCAGATGCTGCCCAGAGGATTTCAAGATTAGAGCAGAAATTACTCCCACAAACTAGGCTTTCCGTAATGGGGAGGAGAGTGAAACAGTAACATACTGCTTTGGAATTTGAACTAATAGCATTCTGAAGTCAAATGTTAAGTAATATAACGGAATGACATACACTTTTTGAATTTGTACTGCTTCCTTCAGAAGAACTCCCACTTCCACTCTCACTGTATAATAGATAGTGGATTCAATAAGTTATCTGTTAGTATAACAAAAAAGAAGTAATAAAATTACCTTTGTGAAGAACCTTCATTAGAAGGGCAGGCCTGGTGCAGCTGGTGAGTGCTAGCTCGCCGAGTCACCAGGTCCTGGGTTCGAAGCCGTCTCTCTGCAGAATTTCTGCAGGGGTAAGACTTTGTTTCGGTTATTCCTTTCCCCAGACCCCACTCGTGTGGGAGCCTCTGGCACTGGGTCTGCCCTTTTGAAGAACCTTCATTGGAGGAAGAAGCTGAAGGCTTTGCCGGTGACTTGTTGTTTTTTACTGCAACAACATCCAGACTACCTAAGCTTCCTTTTGATCTTTTCAGGGGAGTCTTCCGCTTATTTTTATTCGATTTATTTGTCTCTGTACCACCAGCGCCAGATGTCTAACAACATAACCCAATAAAAAAAAATCTTATCTGCTTTGAGGAAACAGATGGCATAAATAGGACTCGAACAAATGAATTCCTAAGTATAAATGACAGAGAACAGTTAAGATGGAAAGCTTTAGAAAGGAATGGGTGAAATTCTGCATGACTGCATCCATTCCGCAACAATAAATAGATCAAATAAAAGGTGCCCATTAACTTACTGGAGTTTGAACTGTCCCATTTGGTGACTGCATAGGATAAGGACTGTATGGGTGTGAACCCTGAACCAAAAACAAGGACATTTTAGTTCATTACTATATCAACCAAGCATTAACACAATACAAGGACATGCTCTAAAGTAAAATGAGGTACATTACCGGTGGCATTGGTGCCTGCTGATATGGTGTGCCTTGTGCATACATTGCTGCATATGGTGGTGGTGTCCCATAAGGAGGCATCATCTATACCAATTAAATAATCAAATGTTAGATGACTGATTATCTCCAGAGCTACAGTGGTTACGGTAGCTGATAGTATCCTTTAAATAAATAAATGGCTAGCAAACCCTATGAACAAAATGTTAAAAAATCTGCCAATCTCGTACCTTGTACTACAGTTAACAGACAGATTCATCCTAACATCTACTCACAAAACCTCATGATTGCAGACTTATTCTTGCAAAATGGTTGAAGAGAGAGAATATACCTGTGGACCCCACATATATGGGTGCCCCTGAGGGCTTGGAGCTACAGATGAATGAAAAAAAGCCGGTGGGGTCACAGGAGCTGTCCCAGCAGCATTATAGTATGCCTACAGATTTATATTAACAGTTACACAAATAAATCTACTAGATCAATAAAAAAGCAATACAACACAATTCCATTTTACACACCTGGAACTGAGACCAGTCAGGATATGCTGTGGGGGGGTTAGTAGGTGTACTCTGCTCATTCTGAAATAAGAGATAAGGTAAGAGGGTGCCAGTAGTTACTCTTGTAGTTCCAGATTAACCATACAAACCTGTATTGCTGACGATTTTTGAGATTTGGACCTAGTAGCCACATCTCCCTTTCCCATTGTTTATTTCTCTCCTCTATCCTTATGTTCCTTTTGCCTTTATTCTCTTGTCCCAAAAGGACAGAGCTTTCACTTCGAAGCAAAAGGCAACATCTTAGGGTCGATGGACATAAGCAACAAAAACAAACTCCATCAAAAAGATTCAGTTAATTAGAACCCCAAGGATCTCGAATTTGCCATTTCTTTGAGTACTGATTGAAAAATAGTGAAGAATCACAAACTGGAGAACACATGACGCTGAGAATATGAAGGATCAAACACTCACCATGTTCCGTGTCCAATCTGGATATGACCCGAAAATTTGTTCCTTCAACAAAAACGTGGCAATAGCTTCTAACTCTGCAACTTCTTCAGGGATAGAGCCTGTGAAGGCATTGAAGGACAGATTCAGTGCCTAACCTGTGGGAAAAAGTGAATGACAGATTCAGTGTCTAACCATAACAAAATGATAAATCCTAAATTTTAAAACCTTTATAAGAGAAGCTTGTACTCAACCATTAAGAACAACAATAATGGTTTAGGAGGCAGATAGCTAGATATAATTGGCAAAAGGGAAAGACCTATGGTAGCCTTTTTTATGATTAATAGTTCACCTAATTCCATCAAATGTGACTTGACACAAATACACCAGTAGCTATTCTACAAGTATTTTTAGACGCTACGTTTTTGGAAACATCTGGGAAATGGAAACAAGGGACCTTTTCTTTCGATGTATTGAACTACAGGAAAGTCAAGAAAACAATAACAATTATTTTGATTCACCCTCCATACGTGTTCCAACATTGAAAGAAAAGCTTTGTTTGCTACGTCAAGATACCATCATGCTTAATTGCTAGTGGTCTATCGATGCTTTGTGTCGCGGGTGTGCAACCATGCAACGCATTGGGTAAAGAAATTAAAACTCCATCTTGTTGTAGCAAGCAAAACAAATCCGTAAAGGTCTCACGTTCCTTTTCACGATAATTTCATCTCCAGTTGTATTTTTTTGAGAACTTATACTAAATCAACTATAGTTTTATAGTGTAAGAAACATTATTGGCAGGCAAACATGTCGAAAGATGATGGAACAACTATTCTAGGAGGAAGATGGCTTTTCATCATCACTGAAACAAAGGGATTCAGAAGTACATCAAAGTTCCCACTTCCCAGTGACCAAGAAACAAAGCAAAACTATCAAGAGAAACAAAGAACATTGCTTGGTAAAGGAACCAGTGGAGTCTCCAAGCAGTCTTGAACGACGCACGATTTACTTATTTACTAGCTATCTAGAGCAAAAAAGGAAAGGAAGAGTGTAGAATGTATTAATGACTTTTGCTCCAAAAATGAAGGAAATAAATTTGTATTGTTCTGTGCAACTAGCTTACAGCAGGGGGGATCTGGGTTCATGAAAGGTATGCATATATGGACCACAAGGATCCAATCAGATAGCAGCATAATAAGCATATCACTTTTATTGTTATGTGATCGTTAGCTTGCTAGTACTGTCAAATGTTTTATATTGACAGGGTGTTTCACAAGGAATCAACATGAATGTCTAAGTCTGATGCATCTGAACTTATAAGTCTGGAGTGCTGGGGGTATATCACAACCATCACCATATTGAACTTTAAGAGCATAAGTAATCAGACATTTTGGTAATATATTAACCAGACTCCTACTTAATTTCAAATTTCCAATAAATGGCAAGGAAATACAGGCATAGTCAAAGGTTATTCTAGCCAACAATTTACATATCTAGCACACCAAGCAAGCTATGTTTAGAATATAGTGTTTATCATTAGCACACCCAATATGCTTTTGCTGCCGACTTCTATTATTCTATAGCCCAAAAGGAAAACAAAATACTGTACGCGTGATCCAACCAGGGCAAGGGGGACATTTATGGTGCTTGCATACAAGGTATTTAAATCTCAGGTCAAATCTCAGAACCCTATGACTCTATAGAGCCCTGTCAAGTTCTGAGCAGAGAGGTATCACGATCCTAGTTGTACATTGCCTTAAATTCAAACTTTATCTGGATTCCAATTTGATTTGATCCATTCTAGCCAATGCATATAATTTATCTTCTAAAAGTCACGCCTTTTCCATTTCACTTATAAATGCTCATTCTAGATATTCATATTCATGTATGGAAATCAACTGCGGAGTTGCAAGTTTTTCTGCATGAGATGTCTTTCTTGTCCAATAAGGGTGCAGCAACAATTTTTTTATCTTATATTTATATAAAATGTTTTCAAAGCATATAAAATAATACATATTCATCTCATAATGTTATAGGATCCACAATGACTATCTGATAGAACAGTTCGACTCTGCAAGACAAGGTTGATCTGTTTAGACACTAGACAGGTGCCATGCACATACCACAGTACATGAATAAGGGAGGCCTGTCTTGGACAAAAAGAGTTCCGTAGGTAAGGAGTGAATGCATCTTTGACATCTCTCACGAGATGGCAAGAAATAATACCTCATGAAAACCCGTGCTTAAAAAAACAAACCTCAACCCTGGGGAACAGCCTCCCCAAGGCATTATTATGATTAAGAAGCCTCAACCACAAGGGCCGAGAAAAAACCCCGATCCTCTGCTTAAACCGACAGCAAGTAGATATATTTGAGTTACTTATTCGTCTATCGACTATATATATATCAGTATGCCAACAAGAATGGAGGCATTTCTTCTTGGCAGGAGCATAGGAGCCCTTAGCTCATAACCTGCCTCGGTTCCAGGCAGGAGGTGGAAGCATTTATTTACTTTAACAGTATTGTTATTTTTGTAAATAAGTACAATTTATATTATTAGCATGGATTCCAATGGAATGCAACCTGGACCAATAGCTTCCTTAGTAGTATGTTGGCTAAACTGACATGATCCAAATACTTCAGTGCATTGTGCGTACTGACAACCGGTTTAAAATGTTTGATTACAGGCACTCTATGTTACCATCTATTTTGAAACAGGAAAATTGTAGGTTTAGTAAAGTTCTCGTTTCTCAGACATAACTATAGCCACCTTGACTCCTTACAAAAAGGACTGACGGGAAAATCATAGACACAGGCTCGATGTGAACTAGCAAACTTAAGCAGTTAAGCTGTTAGTTATTTCTCCCAAGCTAGCATATTTAATTGGTAGTACTGTAGTGGCAACCTTTCCTCGGGTGATGTAACACTAACAACATTGGGTCACATACCCATCTCTCAAAAAGTCAAAGGAGCAACACAGAAACGGAAAATCCACGAATTCTCACTGAAGTTCTACACTACAATCCACAAAGTTCTCATGAAAACCAAACAGATCTATCTAACACCCCCGTGACTCTGATCAGGAGCAGGAGGTTCAGTTAACACCCAAACGGTTCGGAATTCATACTACACCTGCACGTTAATTGGCCTATGGCGTCGACTAATGTCGATCTAGGTGCGCTGAAGAAGAACCAAATCGTACCATGGTCCACGGGTGGATAAATTGAATCAGTGGGGGGCACCGCGGCAGCACACAAATCCACGACTAACTCAATGGGGGAGGAGGAAGGATTTGGATTTGATTTGAGAACAAGCCAACTCTTTGAAGATGGAATTCCGTTCAAGCAAAGCTAGGATTACTTACCAGCAGAAGAAGAGACCAATCCACGTGGTGATGGATCTCCACTCCACGCCAGCCCGGCAGAGAGGAGGAAGACGAGTCCCGGAGAAGGAATTCCTCCGGCGTGTTCGGCAGAGAGGAGTCGACGAGCAGGGTTGGGGCGGAGGCGGCGCAGGATTTGGGAATTCGGGGCGCAGGCGTCGAGCGCTGATGTGAATGGAGAGGAAATGGTGTGAGCACTCCCTACTCCCCCAATCACAACGCCGGGTCGGACAGACAACGGAGGCAGAGAGAGAGCGTGGTTTTCCTGTTTTTCCTTTTATTTTCCAACAATCGGACGGCAAATAGCCCTAGCAATGCCCAACTTTGTGACCTTATTTTAAGGAAAGCTTTTATTACGACCAACTTGAAGTTTTCTAGATATATTTATTTTCTCTAGTGCTATTAGCTCTAGTCATTTAAACACTTCTATCATATATAAAAATATATAATATTTATCACAAGAGACTCAGTCATGTTGCAAAGCCAATCCATCTATAAAAATAGAAAAAATATTAAAAAACACTAATAATAAGTCATAGGGGTTTCAAATACACAACAATATGTATTTCCTTAAAGTCTAAGACTTTGTTTCTCAGGGATCTGGTTTCTTATCTTAGAGAAAATATTCTAGATTTTAAGAGTTGAAAAGCTCAATTTGTGGGTGGGTTTCTTTTAGAAATTGATAAATCTTTTAGTCCTATATCTGAATATGAGAATTTGCTCGATATGGATTTCCAGTTTATCTTCGTAACTATAGGTACAATATAGTTTATTATTACTTCTAGCAATAAACCTAGTCCAAACAGGGCATAACACCTGTAAGCCTTATGCGTTTTCAAACCCTTCACGTGCTCCTTGGCTGAACACAAATATTATATAGCATTCAATGCCATCGAATTTATCATGCATACCATAGGGATGTTTTAAAGATGGTCTATGCTCTACATCGTGCTAAGCTTACCTGAGTAGGATAATTATAGAGAACGATAAGGAAATAACGCTAGTTTACGAGTTGTACATGGCCTTGTTCAGTTCCTCCAATTCTCCCCTAAATTCCACTATGCAAAAAGAAAATTCTCCGTCACATTAAAATGTCGGCAAATGCATGAAGTACTAAATGTTGATGAAATCAAAAACTAATTGCACAGTTTTGTTGTATTTTGTGAGACGAACATTTTAAGCCTAGTTAGTCAAAATTTGGATAATTTTTACCAAATACAAACGAAATGCTACAGGAATTCTGATACAGTGTTTTTCTCCCCTATTCTGTGAACTAAACGAGGGCCATGTCAAACTACAAGCAAACTCTTTAGAAAGCTTATCAAGGACAACACACACCAGCCTTAAAACTATAATAAGGCAGCTACATTGATTGGTCAGATTACCAAAGGGCTATTAAACACACAAAACTTGTAGGTGTTAAATTGTAATGAATTGAGATGTTTGTAGGTATTTGAAAACCCCTAGCTCATATGAGACCATGTGGATTTTTGCCATTATCTTTATTGTTATCATATTTATAATCTGTTTGCAGTAATGTGAATTTTGACCTGTCATCTACCTTGGCAGCCAATGTTAATTTGACAATAATATCAACATTGTTCTAAAATAGGTCTTGTCCGTAAGAAAAGAAAGTACATGCAGTATGAGTAGATCAAATAATATGAAACTTCAAGATACATTAGCCAATAATAAATAAAAAATAAGGTAACAATTTTTTAAGAAAATCCAAAGTCTTATTCATGTGGAAAGTCATTTTTATTATAGAATATTGGATAGGATTTATGCCTATCTACTCAAATAATCAACCTAAGATTGCATGCTACATCGATATTAAAGATCGTCTATGTTCACTAAACAAACATTTATTAGATTACGAACATATACATGGTGAATGTTTGGAGATGTGGTTATAAAAGAAACATATAAGTTTAGAGTAAATTTCATCGATGGTTCTCAAACTCTTAAAATACATTTTAGCATCCAAACATGCAATTGTGTCATATGAGGTCCAAATCATCAGAACTTACACTAAACCACCTGCTTGTTCTGGTGATTGTGCGATGCATAGTAGCCACGTCATGCGAAGCCTGATGAGTAGATTTCATCGAACTTGTCCCACATTCTTATGTAAGTCCCGATACTTTCAAAATACACCTTTTGCGCCCTAGATTCGTTAATAGTACTATGTGAGGTCCAAAACTTGAGAACTTGTGTTGAACCGTCTGTATGACATGTTTATTATGAAACCAGCATGTCGGTCGTTTATCCTCTGTGTGTGTGTGGGGTGGTATCTCTTACTTCATTCCCCACCGTCAACGCCTCTTGGACACACTAAGATTTAGAGGCGCCAGGATATGTCTATACCGGTGATGATAATGGTCTTGATGTTGCTGCCCCTTCTAGGTCAGTTGTAGCTTCTTAGTATGTGTAGCCAGCTCATTAAAAGTAATGAGGAAGCTAGAGAGAGATGATAGGAGGAGAGTGGGGAGATGGAACCGACAGTTGGAAACCAAATGTGAGGGCCACATGATCGCAAGGTCCACATGTCACATATGTGGTTTATTGTGAATTTTGAAGACTTGTGGTTACCAAGTTCAGGGTAGTAAAAATGCAGTTTTGAAAGTATCGAGACTTAAATTAGAATGCAGAACAAGTTATATGATTGCTAATGAAATTTACTCATTTTCTCTTGTATTTTGGGCCATATCATCGCACAATCAGCATGCCACGTGGATTATTCAACGCAGATGTTGAAGATTTAGACATCACATGGTACAATTTATCAAGATAAGGGCGTCAAGGTGCGTTTTTAGAGTAAAGGGATCTGAATAAGAGCATGGGTCAAGTTAAAAAACCACTAATATAATTATTCCAAAGTGTAAGTGTAATGAGAAAATGACAACATCCATAGTATATGGAGAAGGGTCGTTAGATGATACTCTTTTAGATAGCTTTGTGAATGTTTGCCATAGATACATTTTATCAGAAAAAACTTATTTATGCGCATAACAGTCATGACTTAGGTCCTATTCAAATCCACTAGCAACCACTAGTTAGCTAGCTCATTGTTCATAAATTAATATTGACTGGTTGTTGATGGGATCAATATCTTAACTATTGATGCATTTATAGTTTGTCTATAATATCCTTTCTTTCTACCTGCCATTGGCGAGGTACATGGATAGAGATAATTAGGAGGGTAAAATGACTTTTTTGCAATCTATTAGCTAGGTTAAAATAGATAATGAGATACTCTTTTTGCCTTTTCTACATATCATATTAGTTATGTCCTAATGACTTTCTATCTTTGTTAACAACATATAACTTTTGTTTTTGTATATAGTTCACCTGTTATAAACTGCATGAATTTTTTAAAATTAATAATCAAACTTAAGAACGTTTGATTTAGAATAAATTTAATATGCATATATAAAAATAGAGGAAGTAGCTACTCCATTCATTCCAAATTATAACACGATTTGTTTTTTAGATACATTGTTTTTAATATATACCTAGACATAGTATATATTTAAGTGCATAGCAAAAGCTATGTATCTAAAAAGGCTAAAATATCTTATAATTTGGAATGGAGAGAGTATTTGCTAGGTGTTCAGTTAAATATTACTCCATGTATTGTATATTATAAGTTGTTCTAGTTTGTTTAGATACATAATTTTTATTATGTTTTTAAACATAACATATATTATATATTGTTTTTATAAGAGTTAAAATGATTTATAATTTGAAACGGAGGGAGTAGCTAGCTACAGTATAGTCATAGTAAATAGGAGTTCGGTCTTTGCTCAGACTTATGGCCTGTCTGGATTCTCTGGTCTAAAGTTTAGTTGACTAATGTTTAGGACTCTTTGGCTCACTTGTATAGTCTAAAGTTTTTATGGGGTTAGCTAAATTTTAGACAACACTTTAGATCTCTTGTTTTAAGCCTTAAGAGATATAAACTGTAAAGCTTAGTGGCTAAACTTTATTTAGACAATTAAATTTAAAGAGGCTTAGAGCATCTCCTACACCCTCGGTGTATCTTTCTATGAAACCCAATTTACCGATTTTAGGCATAAAACGCTTCCAACGGCATCTCTATCGTGATCTCTTTTTTTCTCCACTCTCTATCTCAGCTATCTCGCTTGACACTTTCTCTGAGTCGTGCTCGCTCATCATCAGCAACTTCTTGTAATTCCTGTGCGCTCGGCTCCCTTCTCCCAGGCGTGCCTCCCACCCACTCGGCTCTCCTCGCATCACAATCGTGCTGCCGAAAATCACATGCCGCCCCTCCATGACGTGGCACCATAGCTTCTGCTCAATGCCCCCATATCGTTTGCTGCTAAGTGTTGATGGACCAGCGCTCCTATGAAGAGAGCCTCGCTCACGGTCTCACGCTCACAATCACCGGTGAGCTTCGCATCCTCAATGGCACGATGACAACGCCACTACTATAGTCGTTGCCTTGGTACTCAAACCCCACCAGAGAGTTTTCTGACTCACAAGGTGACATGACGGTTTTATAAGCTAGAGAGTTCAATTTAAAGATTCTACTATGGACCATAGCTAGTTTGAAGATCTAAATAGTTTAGAGAACGGTTTATAAAGATTTAAATTTACAAATGCTCTGCTTTAGCAAACCAAGCGGACCGTCCTCACAACGACTGTTGCCCTACCCAGTTCCAAACCGCCCGTGCCACCGCCACACCATCATCAATTCATCATCACAGGAAAAAAGGGAACCACAAAAGCTCTCCGCCGAGACACCGGCTACTGCGATCTCCCCTCTAAAACCTTCCCACCGACGGCTCCCTCCTCCACCTTCCGCTCTAGCCTATGGCCACCGCCGTTCTCCACCCGATTGGTTCCCGTGCCAGCTGTGCCACCGATTCACTCTGCTCCCACGCTGGTGGGTGCCGCTCGCCCTACCCCGCCCTGCCATCCATGAACCTCTTTGAGGACTGGTGCTCCGTCTTCTCGGTTTGTGCCATCTTCGTTACACCGTCTGTTGACCCGCTACCTGCCGCTGCCTCCTCCCGTGGCCCCCTCTACTTGAAGGGTCGAGATGGCAGACTAGAGGGGGGTGAATAGTTCTTTCTAAAATTAATCACGTCGGCAAACCGAAATAAATGTGGAATTAAAACTATCGGTCTAGCCAAGACTACACCCCTCTATCTAAGTTCACAAGCACCTCACAAAAGATCCTAATTATGTAACTAAGGTGCTTTCCTTAGCAAGAGCTCTCCTAAACAATTCTAGAGCAAGGTCACACAAACCTATGCACTAGTACTTTAGCAATGACGGGAAGCTCCTACATAATTCTAGTAAGCAAAAGCACGAAGCCACCTATGCTCACTAGCAATGCTCAATAGCAAGGCAACTAATGCCAAACTAGAGAGCGCAAATTACTTAGCTACATAAACTAAGAAATATGACTAACAAGGTTACACAAACCAAATTAGCCACGCAACGGGAGCTACTTCTATGCTACACAAGCAAGAAGGTAACTAGCTAACTACACAAGCAAACTAGTTACAAGAGCAACTGCACAAAGCACAAGTATATGAATGTAAATACAAGCTTGTGAATCAAAAGCAAACCACCGAGAAGATGTACACAATGTTGACACGGCGGTTTTTCACCGAGGTTCACTTGGTTACCACCAAGCTAGTCCCCGTTGTGGCGACACACCCACTTGATGGATCACGAGCTAATTGACTATCAAAAGTCAAACCCTCAGCGGGTGCTGCACATCCACTCTCAAGATGGGGATCCTCCAAGCCACGAGCTTTACTAGAGTTGCTCTTCACGATCTCCGCGGGGTGAGCACAATCCCCCTCACAAATCCTCCTCCGGAGCCACACACAATCTCCACGCGTGCTTCAACGGAGTCACAAGCCACCAAGCCGTCTAGGAGGTGGCAACCTCCAAGAGTAACAAGCACCACCGGCTTGCAACTCGATCACCTAGTGCCACTCGATGCAATCCTCACGATGCAACGCACTAGAATCGCTCTCTCACTCAATCGGATGATCACTATCAAGTTCAAGTGAGTTAGAGGGCTCCCAAGCACACCAACCCAAGCCACCAAGGCCTAAGGGTGCTTAGCTACCGGCCAAGGCCGGCCAAGGCATCTATTTATAACCCCACGGTCAAATAAAGTCGTTACCCCTTCACTGGGCAAAAATTCGGGACGACCAGACGCGCCAGTCGAACTGACCGGACGCGCTGCACCGCGTCCGGTCACCATGCGCCATCCACGTGTCCCTCTGTGTTCAACACCGAACGCCCAATCTCAACGGTCACTGCGCACCAACGGTCAAACGCGATGACCTGACGCGCCGCTCAACCGACCGGACACGCAGGTGCGCACAACACCCGCGCGTGCGACAACATGACCGGACGCGCTCCACGCAATGACCGGACGTGACAGTGCCAGCGTCCGGTCGCGGTCTAGAGAGCTCCCATCGCGACCGGACGCGTCCGATTGCGTGTGACCGGACGTGTCGCGCGTCCGATCAGTTCTATGCCATGCTGTACTTCTCTAGGTGCTCGATCGGACGCTCCGGTTCCGCAAGGGTCCAGACGCGCCGGTTGCAAACCCTAACACCTGCGCGCCTGACTGTTGTGTTGAACTGATCGGACGCGTCCGGTCAAACCGTGACTGCGTCCGGTTCAGCGTCCGGTCACCACTGTGACCTCCGTTCGCCTCCGTTTCTTTTCTGACTTCCGGCGTAGTGGAAAATAGTCATTTCAACTCCTCGAAAACGCCTGAATCATGTGCAAGTGTGCCAACACCACCATGTGATCAACAACATGTGCAAGTGTGTTAGCATTTTCACAAATATTTTCTTCGAAGGAATTAGGCACTCAACTTTCCTCGCCCCTCGATCCTAGCACGTATGCAAAGTTAGATCGCTCAAGTAGCACTAGATGACAGATATGCAAACAAGTTTGCCCCTCTTAATAGTACGGTCATCTATCCTAAACCCGGTCATCAACTTCTCTACACACCTATGACCGGTGAAATAGAAATACCCTAGGTTATACCTTTGCCTTGCGCATTCCATTCCATCTCCTCCGATGTTGATGCAACACATGCACCAACCAATCACCAAATGATATGATCCACTTCATATTATCACATGACTGTATTGGTTCATCGATCTTGACCTCACTTGTTCTTCACTGTTGCCTCGGTCCTTCGGTGCCAAGCCATCACACAACTTGCCCTTCACCCTAGCAACCGGTCCATCAAGTCAAGCCTCATCTTGATCTTCTCCACCTTGGTCACATGACTCCATGTCATATCTCATGTGTAATAGGCTCCTTTATGACACCATCACCTGTGGACTAATCTCCTGTGTATCTCATATAACCACATATTAGTCCACCTAAGTTGTCACTCAATTACCAAAAACCAAACAAGGACCTTTCAATCTCTCTCCTTTTGGTAATTGATGACAACTCTACAAAGATATGGAAATTATGTTCTTTTGGACTTTATGCCACTTATCCAACATTTAAGCTCTATGTTAGGATTTGGATAAGCACCATAAAATCCGACTTGGTAGTGATAACTCTCCCCTACATATGTGCTCAAATAGTTTGGTTTCAAGCTCACACATATGCATGAATATAAAATTTGTGGGAGGGTTAGCACTACTAAGTGATGCTAAGGTGTATAGAATAAACCATTGTAGTTCGATACCATTTAGTAGCTTGATACCATTTGAAAATCACAAGTTTGCCATTGTTCTTAGCATCATGAGTAGCTAGACATCAAAAACACTAGAAACCCCGTGAGATCAACATTATAAGCATGGTTCTAGTTTTTGCATGATAGTTACAAGTCTAGCTAACATCCTATGCATGCTAGTTATCAAATCATCATTCAAGTTCTATAACTAGCATACACCACACAAGCATGCATATTGAATTTAAGAACTTATGCAATGCAAGCAAGTACATGAATTATGCACATAAATGCAATCAATCAATGTTCATGAGATTGCTCCCCCTACTTGTGTGCTTTTCTTTGTCCAAGAATTTTGATCCCCTTACATTCTTCAATATTGCTCTCTCTTTGTCCATATCCATGTCCAATATCATCTATCTCTCTCCAAAGCAATCTCTCCCCCAAAGGAAATCTTGTATATCTTTGTCCAATCTCTCCCCCTTTGTCATCAATTTTTATAAAAGGTGTGCTTCTCATTGATGTAAACGCTTGCATTGAGGTAGATGGTTGAGACTTGAATATTGCATTTTTATGGACATCACCACACATGTTGGAATGATATTACTTGTATGTTGCTCTTGAGATACCACTTAGGATCTTTGACCTTGATACCATTAGGTGGGGCTCCTCCCCCTATGTCATAGCATGGGTCATTCACTTGATAATCTTGAGCTCTTGTGTGTGAGGAAACTTTCTTCATTTGATGATCACTTAAAGTTGAGGATCACTTGTGGAACCACCATCTTGTATAAATGATATCATATGTAGAAATACCACGAATAAGGGTGTGATACCAATTTGAAGAATCCTCTATCATGGAACCACTTGTAGGATTTATCAATATGATCTTTTCTTGAACATTTGCTATCTTTATGAGTATCACTTGTAGGATATCACTTGTAGATCATGATCTAGACACCACTTGTAAATACCAATTGAAGAAATACTTTAAGTCTAGATACCATTTGAAACACCCTAGATATCCATTTGCATTGTTGTCTTGTGCTTGTACTCATATCATTGTCATGAGCTTCTAGTATGACTTGAACTAAGTTGATTTGCCTAAGATTCTAAGTCTGGTTTGATCCAATGACAAGCTTCTTCACTCCTTATACTAAGGGTTATCTTGCCAATGTTGTACTTGTTACTTGTTAGCAATCCAAACTAGATCAAGTATTTGGGTTCACTAGCTCATGAACAAATTCATACACATACCACTAGATCATTTAAATAATTCAAGCAATAGTGGTAGGCTATGAATTTAAACATTTTATTTGTTATGCATGATCCTAGTAAGCATGTACTATATGCATTGATCGCATACTAGTAAGGGATGAAATGATCATGCACATTGCAATGATACCTATGTTATGTCAGAGTAGAGGATAGTCACATAGATTTCAATTTATTACTCCAATAGCAATGTAAAGTCTAATTTATAAGCTTGGTGAAGACCAATCATTATAGAGAAATCCATTCTTCACCCATATAAAATGAGAACCACTAATAATCAAGTGCATTATCTCTTGTTATGGTTGGCTTGCTTTTTCTCTTTGATCAATGCTTGCATGAGATAAGTACTTATGATACCAATTTTATAACCATGACTAGCTCTCTTTTGAGTGTTGCTTGCTTTTCTTGATCAACCCTATTGATTGCTTCAATTAAGTATCTCAAATGTCCCTTGAATTCATCACTTCCATGTTAGCCTTCCAAGCCGGTGCTCGGTTTACCCACCCATGGGCGGCAAGCCTCCTCAGCAGGGAGAAGTGACCTCTCTCCAAAGAACCATCCTTAACACTTACTTAAATTACCTTTGATTGATTGATCTATGGACTTAACTTGATGAGTAACCTTGAATTATTCTTTAAATTCTTTTTTTTCTACTTCTTTAAGTTCTTTTCTTTCTGCCAAATGATCTCCAATCATTACTAGAACTTGAACCTCATCTTCATCTTGAGTTTGATCTTTATTTTCAAATTTGAGTACCAAATTTGTACACTAAGTACATTCCATAATCAATGCTCTTGTACTCATTTCTTGTCATGCTTCTAGATTAATTCAAAACCAAACTTAGGTACCTTAAACACTTATAAATATGTATCCAACTTGAGGACCATTCACTTAAAGTGACTCTAGATCAATCCAACAATTATCACTTTTCTGGCAGATTCTTTACCCTTCAAAGAATAATTCATATCTCCCAATGTACAGATCCAAATACTACGAAATTTGGTGGAGATGTGAATTACTAAGTCATCTAGCAACTGTAAAAATTTGAGCTTCATTTGACTTCTAGATTGCTACTAGATTTCAAATCTTCTACCACTGCTACATGCTAAAAACTGCTGCACTATAGCTGATAAGATGTGCTCTAAAACCATAGCATTTCTCATCCAATTATTATAAAATTTATACAGCATCTCATATCATAAGTATAGAGCATGCATACCAAATTTCAAGCCAATCCAATACGATTTGATCACTCAAACTCAGACTTGATCTCAGCTAGCTTAGATTTTCAATAATGGACAGATTTTAATACATTGAGCTATACTTCACCAAATTAAATCAAACTTGAAACTAACTTGTTTGAACACTTTCATAAGACATATATCCATTCAATACACTTACTAAATATCATCTCATGAATTTATCCAACACAAATCAATCCAAATTTAATTGCTAGGCATTTAATCCATTTAATCATCTCATAGCAAGCAACATTGCATATATATCCAATTCAATCAACTCATATGCACCTAAATAAAATGATCAACTAGAGATATACCTTGGTTATCACATGATCATCCTCTTAGCCAGCTCCAACTCAAATATTTGCAAGCCATCAAATATATCCAATAAATCACCATAATCTTGAATGTTGCACTTGTATGTTGTAGCATTTTGACTCCACTTATTTTGACTTGGCATTGGGATAGAATATGCACTAACCTTTAAAACTTAATACAACATATGATGACCAACATGAATCCAAATGAATCAAGCCTCCAATGTTGATAGTACCTACAAACAATCATCCACTTTTTGATGGTACCCAAACAAGTTTGGGTCCTCTCAAGTTAGGAGCAACATACTTAGGCAAAGCCTTAGTATGGGTAGCGGGATGTTTTGCAATTCCAACCAATAAGGTACCATAGCCATCCTTTCTAAGCATGTTAGTATTATTAATTAAACTAGGCTTAGAATTATTACCTAGGGGATATGAATGAGCCATGTGTCCCCTTTCTCGGCATGAATAACATCTTCTCTTTGGTTGAGCCTTTCTTCCTTACTCATGTGATGCTCTTCATTGCCTTGCCTCTCATGAGTTACTTGAGCCTTCTTCTTAAGCTTGGTAGGACACCCCGAGGCAAAGTGTCCCATATCTTCACACTTGAAGCACTTGATGTGAGCCAAATCTCTCTTCTTATCTTGAATCTTGCTCATCATCTTGGCATCTTGGATTTGTATTGGATGCCTTGCATTACCACCCCTTCTTGTTTTCTTTTTCTTCATCATTAAGTCTCCAATATCTTCATGATTGATCTTGACTTGAGCTTGGGGTGACTTCTTTTGCTCATCTTGTGGCTTTGGTTGAGGCTCTACTTGTTGCTTCACTAGTTTCTTGCTTGGGCACATTGAGGTGTAATGACCCTATGTATGGCACTTGAAGCACTTGCGTTTGAGCCTTTCTTCTTCTTTCTTCAACTTGAGCTTCTCAAAGTTGGGGCATGTTTGGTGAAGATGACCCACTTCATGGCATCGGTAGCACATGAAATGAGAGAGCTTCTCTCGAGCTAGCTTCTTCATCTTTCTTTCTCTTTTCTTTTCCCCTTTGGTCATATTCTTCTTGCTCTTGTTGAAACCAAGGCCACTCTTGTCACCAAAGTTTCTTTGAGTTTTCAACATATGCTCAAAGGTGACTTTTGAGTTGTAGCACCTCTCTAACTTGTTGCTCAATTTCTTCACTTTACTTTTGAGCTCATTGTTCTCCTTAGTGTCACTTTGTGACATGAAGTAATGTGGTGTAGTGGATGGGCTTGTAGTAGCATCATCAAGGCCCGAGCATAAACCACCATCATCACCATCAAGTGTGCTTAAGGTAGAATCATCATTTACATCACTTGTGGCATCACCATCAATCTTGTCAAGTGAGCTTGTGGTAGAATGATCATCATCATCACTTGACCATGAGGTGGAGAAATTCTCCATAACCACCATGTTGTGGTCATGTTCAACATCCTCATGTGCCTCCTCCTTAGGCTCATCATCCTCATCATAATCATCGGAGACCGTTCCATATTTCTCATTAAGATAACTCTAAATCTCATAGGCGGTTTTCATGTTTATGATCTCTCCGAAGACACTATCATCAAAAGATCTAAAAATGATATCAATAGCTTGGGCGTCGAGATCTAGGCATTTCTCTTGTGCTTGAGTTAGATTCTCTTCATCCAACACATGAGAAAAGCCTACATCTATCATCCACCACAATTGAGGAGAAATAAACTTAAAATTGCAAGTCATCCAATTTCTCCATCGTGCAAAGTGTGTGCAATTAAAAATGTTTGGACACTCAACATCTAGCCCATATTCCGCCATCCTCTCAGGTCGGTGAAGACCACAAAAGGGAGACCCGGCTCTGATACCAATTGAAGGGTCGAGATGGCAGACTAGAGGGGGGTGAATAGTCCTTTCTAAAATTAATCATGTCGGCAAACCGAAACAAATGTGAAATTAAAACTATCGGTTTAACCAAGACTACACCCCTCTATCTAAGTTCACAAGTACCTCACAAAGATCCTAATTATGTAACTAAGGTGCTTTTCTTAGCAAGAGCTCTCCTAAATAATTATAGAGCAAGGTCACATAAACCTATGCACTAGTACTTTAGCAAAGCCGGGGAGGTCCTACACAATTCTAGTAAGCAAAAGAACAAAGCCACCTATGCTCACTAGCAATGCTCAATAGCAAGGCAATTAATGCCAAACTAGAGAGCGTAAATTGCTTAGCTACACAAACTAAGCAATATGACTAACAAGGTTACACAAACCAAATTAGCCACGCAACGGGAGCTACTTCTATGCTACATAAGCAAGAAGGTAACTAGCTAACTACACAAGCAAACTAGTCACAAGAGCAACTACACAAGCACAAGTATATGAATGTAAATACAAGCTTGTGAATCGAAAGCAAACCACCAAGAAGATGTACACAATGTTGACACGGCAGTTTTTCACTGAGGTTCACTTGGTTGCCACCAAGCTAGTCCCCGTTGTGGCGATACACCCACTTAATGGGTCACGAGCTAATTGACTATCAAGAGTCAAACCCTCAGCGGGTGCTGCACATCCACTCTTAAGATGGGGATCCTCTAAGCCACGAGCTTTACTAGAGTTGCTCTTCGTGATCCCCGCGGGGTGAGCATAATCCCCCTCACAAATCCTCCTCTGGAGCCACGCACAATCTCCACGCGTGCTTCAACGGAGTTGCAAGCCACCAAACCATCTAGGAGGTGGCAACCTCCAAGAGTGACAAGCACCACCACCTTGCAACTCGATCACCTAGTGCCACTCGATGCAATCCTAACGATGCAACGCACTAGAATCACTCTCTCACTCAATCGGATGATCACTAACAAGCTCAAGTGAGTTAGAGGGCTCCCAAGCACACCAACACAAGCCACCAAGGCCTAAGGGTGCTTAGCTGCCGACCAAGGGCCAGCCAAGGCATCTATTTATAACCTTATGGTCAAATAGAGCCGTTACCACACCACTTTACTGGGCAAATTTCGGGACGACCGGACGCGGCAGTCGAACTGACCGGACGCGCTGCACCATGTCCGGTCGCCATGCGCCGTCCACAGTGGAGATGTGAATTACTAAGTCATCTAGCAACTGTAAAAAAATTGAGCTTCATTTGACTTCTAGATTGCTACTAGATTTCAAATCTTCCACCACTGCTACATGCTAAAAACTGCTGCACTATAGCTAACAAGATGCGCTCTAAAACCATAGCATTTCTCATCCAATTATCATGGAATTTATACAACATCTCATATCATAAGGCTAGAGCATGCATACCAAATTTCAAGCCAATCCAATATGATTTGGTCACTCAAACTTAGACTTGATCTCAGCTAGCTCAGATTTTCAATAATGGACAGATTTTAATACATTGAGCTATACTTCACCAAATTGAATCAAACTTGAAACTAACTTGTTTGAACACTTTCATAAGACATATATCCATTCAATCCACTTACTAAATGTCATCTCATGAATTTATCCAACACAAATCAATCCAAATTTGATTGCTTGGCATTTAATCCATTCAATCATCTCATATGCACCCAAATAAAATGATCAACTAGAGATATACCTTGGTTATCACATGATCATCCTCTTAGCAAGCTCCAACTCAAATATTTGCAAGCCATACAATATATCTAATAAATCACCATAATCTTGAATGTTGCACTTGTATGTTGTAGCATCTGAACTCCACTTATTTTGACTTGGCATTGGGATAGAATATGCACTAACCTTTAAAACTTGATTCAACATATGATGACCAATATGAATCCAAATGAATCAAGCCTCCAATGCCGATAGTACCTATAAATAATCATCCACTTTTTGATGGTACCCAAAGTCCTCTCAAGTTAGGAGCAACATACTTAGGCAAAGCCTTAGTATGGGTAGCGGGATGTTTTGCAATTCCAACCAATAAGGTACCATTGTCTTCCTTTCTGAGCATGTTAGTATCATTAATTGAACTAGGCTTAGAATTATTACCTAGGGGACATGAATGAGCCATGTGTCCCCTTTCTCGGCATGAATAGCATCTTCTCTTTGGTTGAGCCTTTTCTTCCTTGCTCATGTGATGCTCTTCATTGCCTTGCCTCTCATAAGTTGCTTAAGCCTTCTTTTCAAGCTTGGTAGGACACCCCGAGGCAAAGTGTCCCATATCTTCACACTTGAAGCACTTGATGTGAGCCAAATCTCTCTTCTTATCTTAATCTTGCTCATCATCTTGGCATCTTGAATTTTCATTGGATGCCTTCCTCTTCCACCTCTTCTTGTTTTCTTCTTCTTCCTCATCAAGTCACCATCATCATACTTGTAGTTGATCTTGACTTGAGATTGGGTTGTGGTTTCTTGCTCAACTTGTGGCTTTGGTTGAGGCTCTTTTTGTTGCTTCACTAGTTTCTTGGTTGGGCACATTGAGGTGAGATGACCCCAAGTGCGACACTTGAAGCACTTGACATGCTTGAGCCTCTCTTCTTCTTTCTTCAACTTGAGCTTTTCTTCATTAGGGCAACCATTTGCAAGATGTCCCATTTCATGGCATTTAAAGCACATAAAATGAGAGAGCTTATCTTGTTCTTGCTTCTTCATCTCTCTTTCATATCTTCTCTTCCCCCATCTTTTGCCTTTGATATTGCTCTTGTTGAAGCCGATGCCGCTCATGTCACCGTAGCTTCTTTTGCTGTTCAACATATGCTCAAAGGTGACTTTTGAGTTGTAGCACCTCTCTAACTTGTTGCTCAAATTCTTCACTTATTTTTTGAGCTCATTGTTCTCCTTCAAAAGGTTAGTCTCACAAGACATAGAAGTAGAACAAGTATCTATGTGTGAAGAACATGGCATATCTTGCAAATCATCACAAGAGGTGGATACATGCTTCTTGCCTACATCACAAGGGTTAGTAATATGTGATTGATTATTTGACCCAAATGATGAGCTCTCACTAGTTTTGGTTTCTTCATTAGAAAACTTCTTAGTGAGTAAAGCATGTTCTTGTGCCAAATTATCATGAGCAACACTAAGTTCCTCATGAGCTAATTTTAGCTCCTCATGTGAACAAGTAGTAACATAAAGTAGATGCTTTTATTGTTCACATGTGATTTTTAGAAATAAGTTTTCATTTTCCAATTTTATTGTTTTAGCTTTCTCATTTTCTAAAGACATGGTCATGCTAGCAAGTTTACTAACAAGCTCATCATATGAATCAACATGATTAATCACATTATCATTCGATACCTTTGTGTCACCTAGTGACATAAAGCAATGTGATGTAGTGGATGAGCTTGTAGTAGCATCATTATCAAGGCCCGAGCATGAACTTTCATCCCCATCAAGTGTGCTTGGGGTAGAAATGTCACTTGCAACACTTGATGCATCATCACCATCCTTGTCAAGTGAACTTGTGGTAAATCGATCATTATCATCACTTGACCATAAGGTGGAGCAATCCTCTATAACCACCATGTTGTGGTCATGCTCAACATCCTCATGTGCCTCCTTAGGCTCATCATCCTCATCATAATCATCGGAGACCGTCCCATATTTCTCATTGAGATAACTCCAAATCTCATGGGCAGTTTTTATGTTCATGATCTCTCCGAAGACACTATCATCAAAAGATATAAAAATGATATCAATAGCTTGGGCATCGAGATCTAGGCATTTCTCTTGTGCTTGAGTTAGATTCTCTTCATCCAACACATGAGAAAAGCCTACATCTACCATCCACCATAATTGAGGAGAAATAAACTTAAAATTATAAGTCATCCAATTTCTCCATCATGCAAAGTGTGTGCCATTAAAAATGTGTGGATACTCAACATCTAGCCCATATTTCGCCATCCTCTCGGGTCGGTGAAGACCACAAAAGAGAGACCCGGCTCTGATACCAATTGAAGGGTCGAGATGGCGGACTAGAGGGGGGTAAATAGTCCTTTCTAAAATTAATCACGTCGGCAAACCGAAACAAATGTGGAATTAAATCTATCGGTCTAGCCAAGACTACATCCCTCTATCTAAGTTCACAAGCACCTCACAAAGATCCTAATTATGTAACTAAGGTGCTTTCCTTAGCAAGAGCTCTCCTAAATAATTCTAGAGCAAGGTCACACAAACCTATGCACTAGTACTTTAGCAATGCCGGGGAGCTCCTACATAATTCTAGTAAGCAAAAGCACGAAGCCACCTATGCTCACTAGCAATGCTCAATAGCAAGGCAACTAATGCCAATCTAGAGAGCACAAATTACTTAGCTACACAAACTAAGCAATATGACTAACAAGGTTACACAAACCAAATTAGCCACGCAACGGGAGCTACTTCTATGCTACACAAGCAAGAAGGTAACTAGCTAACTACACAAGCAAACTAGTTACAAGAGCAACTACACAAGCACAAGTATATGAATATAAATACAAGCTTGTGAATTGAAAGTAAACCACCGAGAAGATGTATACAATGTTGACACGGTGGTTTTTCACCGAGGTTCACTTGGTTGCCACCAAGCTAGTCCCCGTTGTGGCGACACACTCACTTGATGGATCACGAGCTAATTGACTATCAAAAGTCAAACCCTCAGCGGGTGCCGCACATCCACTCTTAAGATGGGGATCCTCCAAGCCACGAGCTTTACTAGAGTTGCTCTTCGCGATCCCCGCAGGGTGAGCACAATCCCCCTCACAAATCCTCCTCCGGAGCCACGCACAATCTCTACGCGTGCTTCAACGGAGTCGCAAGCCACCAAGCCGTCTAGGAGGTAGCAACCTCCAAGAGTAACAAGCACCACCGGCTTGCAACTCGATCACCTAGTGCCACTCTATGCAATCCTCACGATGCAACGCACTAGAATCGCTCTCTCACTCGATCGGATAATCACTATCAAGCTCAAGTGAGTAAGAGGGCTCCCAAGCACACCAACCCAAGCCACCAAGGCCTAAGGGTGCTCAGCTACCAGCCAAGGCTAGCCAAGGCATCTGTTTATAACCCCACGGTCAAATAGAGCTGTTGCCCCTTCACTGGGCAAAAATTCGGGACGACCGGACGCGCCGGTCGAACTGACCGGACGTGCTGCACCGCGTCTAGTCGCCATGCACTGTCCACGTGTCCCTCTGTGTTCAACACCGAACGCCTGATCTCAATGGTCACTGCACACCAATGGTCAAACGTGATGATCGGACGCGCCGCTCAACCGACCGGACATGCAGGTGCGCACAACACCCGCGCGCGCGACAACATGACCGGACACGCTCCATACAATGACCGGACGCGACAGTGCTAGCATCCAGTCATGGTCTAGAGAGCTCCCATTGTGACCAGACACATCCGATCACGTGTGATCGGACGTGTCACACGTCCGATCAGTTCTACGCCACGCTGTACTTCTCTAGGTGCTCGACCGGATGCTTCGGTTTCACGAGGGACCGGACGCGCCGGTTGCAAACCCTAACACTCGCGCGCCTGACTACTGTGTTGAACTGACCGGACGCATCTGGTCAAACCGTGACCGCGTTCGGTTCAGCGTCCGGTCACCACTATGACTTCCGTTCGCCTCCGTTTCGTTTTCGACTTCCAGCGTAGTGAAAAATAGTCGTTTCAACTCCTCGAAAACACCTGAATCCTGCCTCGCAAGCTCGGCGGGAGGGAGAGAGAGACCCAAACCCTCTCTACTGTTCAAACTCCGTTACCTTCGCAAATGTGCCAACACCACCCTGTGATCAACAACATGTGCAAGTGTGTTAGTATTTTCACAAACATTTTCTTTGAAGGAATTAGGCACTCAACTTGCCTCGCCACTCGATCCTAACACGTATGCAAAGTTAGATCGCTCAAGTGACACTAGATGACCGATATGCAAACAAGTTTGCCCCTCTTAATAGTACGGTCATCTATCCTAAACTCGGTCATCAACTTCTCTACACACCTATGACCGGTGAAATAGAAATACCCTAGGTTATACCTTTGCCTTGCGCATTCTATTCTATCTCCTCCAATGTTGATGCAACACATGCACCAACCAATCACCAAATGATATGATCCACTTCATATCATCACATGACCGTATTGGTTCATCGATCTTGACCTCACTTGTTCTTCATCGTTGCCTTGGTCCTTCGACGCCAAGCCATCACACAACTTGCCCTTCACCCTAGCAACCGATCCATCAAGCCAAGCCTCATCTTGATCTTCTCCACCTTTGCCACATGACTCCATGTCATGTCTCATGTGCAATAGGCTCCTTCATGACACCATCACATGTAGACTAATCTCCTGTGTATCTCACATAACCACATATTTGTCCACCTAAGTTGTCACTCAATTACCAAAACCAAACAAGGACCTTTCACTACTTCTCTCCTTTCCCGCCACGTACCCCGCTGCTCTCCCTTCTCTATCCCATCCCATTGCTACCCTCCTCCACCAGCGGCTTGAACCGCCTCCTCCGCTTGTTTGTCCAAGGCACCTCCTTCCTCTCGTGCTCCGATCTTGACTCCCTCGCTAAGACACTCCTCCCCCAACCATCTCCACCCTCCTCCTAGCCTTCCAATCTGCTCGCCGTCCTCCGCCTCTCTGGCTCTCTCATTCTCTTTTTACCCTACGACGAGAATACGGAGCATGTTGCCTTTGTTACTCTGGATGCCACCACTATCACTGGTTCCACGCCCCTCTCACCGGTCGTTCAGAGGGACGGGTTCATGGACCCGGGCCACCGCATCTAGCAGCTTGCTACCACTGCTAATGAGTCGTCATGGCCGTCGCAGCTGGGAGACAGCCCTGAGGGGTTCTTGCTTGCCGTGACAATGTACTCCCTGAATTGGTTCAGGGTTGAGTCATAGGGTTCGGGGACTTCTACCTTAGTGCCTGTTGCCAAGCAGCGACTTGACTCTGTAATTGTGCATGCTTGTTGGAGCAGGCATTTGCCATCCGAATGTGTTGTGTTGCTGGAGAGTGGGGAGTTGTGCTGGTTCAATCTGGACACACGATAAGGTGAAAAGATAAAAATAGATGTTGGCAGCAAGGATGACACTGGGGAATGGCTGAGCTGTGACTATGGGGCACAACCATGGATGATAATCGTTGCGAGCTCAAAATCCATTCTTCTAATTGACTTGAGATTTGGGGACCATGGTCAACACAAGGTTTTGGCAAGAGTTGGGATGCCAGGACTGTTTGAAACTGACCCTTTTGCTGAGGCAGATCAGTATCTTGCATTCTGTAGGGCTGGGTTTGATCATTTTCATTTCTCAATAGTGACAGAGCGATACTTGATTCTCCTTGATGTGAGATAGCCATTGATGCCTGTGTTGGCGTGGCAGCATGAGCTTGAGAGCCCTAGTAATGTTGCTATGTTTTGACTTTCTGAATTGAGGCCTTCCAAGGAGCACGAGTGGGCATCCAATTCTGGTTTTGCTATTTTGGTTAGTTCGTTCAGGACAGGGAAGTTCAGTGTTTTTTGTTATGGACCTAAAGAGCAAGGTTGTCCAGAGAACTCTCACCCGTATGCTTGGGATCTTCCTTCACGGTTTTCACTGATAGGTCATCACTGCAGCTATAGAAACAGAATAATGAAAGATGTATTCTCAATGCCTGTTTCAAGAGATGAATATGCTTCACAATGGAGTAAGAACTCCATTATTGGCTACTATGTGCTTCCAAACGACCTCTCAGTTTCTGAGACATCATTTACTGGCTTTGCTTTGGTCTGCTTGATAGCATTGGGGAAATTAGAAATGCAAAGGTACCATGCATCGACAGATTCACATGATGATATCCCATGTGATGAATCACAACATACGGACATGGCTAGTAATTTAGCTATATTTCCTGACCCTCCGTATGAAAATTTCTCCCTCAGATATCATTTAATGAAGTTGCATTTCCTATCTGAGTATCTTGAAGGCAATCTGTGCAATGCATTGGTAAAGCATGGTTCTAGTATCAATAAAGAGATGGGCCAAATTATTGTTAGTGAAGCTGTGTCGGAATATGCAAAAGATAACTCTAGTTCATTGCCTCAACCAGTTTCAGATTTTCTATGCAATGTTAGTATTCCCATGAACATTTTTGAAATTTCTTGTCATAGAATATTGAATGGCCGCCTTCTCCAATTACAAGGACATGCTAGCATGCAGCATAGAGAAAACCTTATGTGAACATTTAGATGTTCCTACCTATTTGAAGAACACTAAACTTAGACCTTTTTTGTTGGCAAAACCTTCAAGCATAAGTTACAATCTGACTAACAAAGTAGTCTCTCCAAATGCCCTTGTTGGTCCAGTACTACCCATACATGTTCTGCTTGCGCTGGAAGAGAAAAACAAGGATGCAGAAAGCTCTTCTGAAGGAGTACCTATAGAAACTGATTACATAAATGATCGATGTAGAGAAGTTTTTGAAGCTTTTGATCCTGTAGTATCCATTGCTGACACTGACAATGGTAATGGATGGCCTGGTTCACAAGAACTGAATGAAGAAAAACCCTATTTTAGTTATGAACCTCAGATTGAACATAGGTTCAGTATGGATAGAAGTACTAGAAAGGAGGAGAAAGAAGATCAAAACCAAGATGATCTGCATACATCTTCAACACTATATGAGGATAAGATCTTCACAACATTTGTTTGTGGAAAAGCCAAAGTTCCTGATTCACTGAACATGCTGCAACTTCTTTTTTGATTTCAGCCTAGTGAGGATGGATTTTGATACCCCAGCCATGGAAATTCAGCCTGCCGAGGAAAAGGTGTACAAATGCTTGAGGAAACAGTTTGTAACATGGCAAAACAATTTCAAGCCATACCAAGATTTTTGTAGCTCGCATAAAATACCAAAGCCAAAGCAATAAGCCATTCCATGCTTCTTTCAGTTTCAATAGGGCTTGTAGATTTACACATATGGTTGGTTGCCATTTTTTGTTTTGTATCTTTTTTTGGGAGGGTAAGAGCAGACTAAAAATCTACACTCAGGCAAAGTTCAAAAAAGCGCTAAGCGCTAAGCGAGCGGTGACCCGCCGCATAGAGCTTAAGCGGGCTTAAGCGTACAAAGCGGCAGCCTCCCGCTTAGCGCTTCAGCACGCTTAAGCGGCCCCTAAGTGACGTTTTTTGGAACTATGCACTAAGGTCCTTTTTCTGATGTACATACACATAACCTGCTGTTGAGTAGAAGAAATGTTGTGTTGTTCTCTGTGCTGCTGTTGTGTTGCTGTCATGCTGTTCATGAATGTATACTCCCTCCTTTTTAAAATATAATATGCAATATTTGAGATAAGCTAAGTTCATTGCTTAGGACAAGCTAATTAGTTAAAATGAGCAAATTAACTTGCCTAAAAATTGTAATATTTAAAAATAGGGAGTAGCAACCCTTTTACAGATTTGGAAGGAGTTCCATCCTTTTTCTTTTATAGATTTTTTTTTTGAATCAAAGACTTGTAACTTTATTACGACAGAGGGGGCTCGTGAAGATCACGATCCGCCAAAGTAATTACAAACTCTGGGAGGGGATCAACCCATAAGAAGGATTGATCTGAGTCCCTCGACAAATCATAACGAGCTAACTCATGTGCACAACTGTTACAAGAACGTGGTACATAACTCACATCAAAAGAAATAAATTGTGTGTCTAGGAGAAATTTAGCTTCTCTGAACAAAAGTTCCCCGAGTGACGTATAGGATTTTATGGACTCGTTGGAGCCTTTTTACAGGCACACTGTTTTTTTTGCCGTTAATGAAGCTAATACTGCCACTGAAGCCAGGTTTCAGTTTTTACAGGCACACTGCTTCCAGGCCCAGAACGAAGCTACTTCTGCCAGACAGCCACAAGAGCCCAGGTTTCTTGCATGAAAATAGAAGTTAGTGCTGCTTGCAATGCTGAAGTTGTCATCCTAAGATTCCTAGGCACGTTTGATAACCAAGGCCTGAACCAGTGATAACAGCGAACAAACAGTGTTTTCCTCTCACAATAAAGCAGCATAAGCCAAATTTCAGTGAAATGAACAGGGATCATCAACCGACGCTTGAGGGGCGTTCACAGCACTCCAGTCCACACATGATGTTTCCATGCCATATAAAATTAAAAAACAATAAAATAGCAGGTATTCGATAACATCTTCAAAATTGCGAAGAGGGCCAAGCATCATAAAATGGAAAACATATTCTTATCAACTACAACACGAGCAGTTTTTTTCAAGTAGTACCAGCGAACTCTATACAGCCCCCAACACAGAATTAGGAAAAGGAACAGCAGATCGAGTGGGTCACAACACGAATAAAATCCTTTCTGGTACACCAACTTAGGCTTTGCGGTTCCGGGAGGTAGAACCTTTCTGCTCTACGGGGTCCCTGCTTCCCACCAAGTCCCGGTAACGCTGCTCCCACTCATCCACCTTTCCGTTTGCGATATCTGCATGGATCGCCCTCCGGATTCCTTTTACTACCAAGAAGTACTGGAAAAGAGTACAGAAGATATGAGTGTAGAGTTCTGTTTGATGTCAGTGAAAAGAGTATTATGTAAGGCAGTTCACCTCCACAGCAAGGATAAGTGGTATGAACATCTTCCAGCGATTGTTAGGGTTTGGACCATCAATTAACTTCTGATCAACATGAATGGGCTTGCTCCCGTTTGAGATGACAACAGTAATTTCTTTCATCAGGTTTGGAACCCATGGAGTTCCATCCGGAAGTATCTGTTAACAGTGAGATATCATCATCTATTAACCATTAAGGCACGAGAACAGAGAAATGCTAGGTCAAAAACAGACAAACCTTCTCCCCATGCTCATTAGCCTTGCACCTTCCACTGTTCTCCACCAATGCTATTGGCAAGGGGAAATCCTAAAAAAGCAAAATGTAGATATTCCGTTAGAACTAACTTAAAACGCAAAAATGAAATGAATTTGTCGGCATGTCTGCTTGTGCACAAAGAGATCTGTGATGAACTGAAAAAATCCAAATTTCCTGTTGTCCATGGAAACATAATTTTGAAAGAGCGTGTCATAAAACAAATCAGCAGGTAGAGAAAAGCAACTAACATTGATACAGCCATTTATCCAAAGTTGCTTCCAATAATTCTCACATAATCTAATAATTGAGGATGAAACACGTGGAAGGATGAAACACGTGGACGAGTAGCTAACTGAGAAATTATTGAGAACACGTATTATTGAAAGGATACGTACCGGTACAAGGATAAGAGCGGAACAACAAAATGCAAATTATAGAGCAAATACATTCTGTTGAATTGCTGATGATTCAAGAATGAAAAGCAAAATTCAACGCCGTTTGTGTACATGATAAATGACCATATGCACACATCCTGTTGCCAGTTGGAAACTACCAACAAAATCTAACACACATAAACTGCATAACCATGTAAAATGAAGGTTATAAAAGGCGCTAGGCACTAAGCGAGCAGTGACCCTTTGCCTAAGCTTAGGCACGCTTAGGCATTTTGCAACATAGTGGATGACCTATAATATGCCAGCACGTCACGTAGTTTCATAAGATCAATACAAAGTGATAAAAAGAACTGAGCTCCATATGATGGTCCATCCAGATCGAGCCAACTACCCACTTAACATAATCCTAACTGCGTCGCTTCTGCTCTCACGAACCACATGATGCAGAAGCAGCCTTTCTCCCTCTAGCTTGCTTCTCTCTCTCAGCTCAGGCAAACCAGCACCACCAGACAGAACTCAATCACCACCAGTCAACTCTTTGCACCAGGATTACAGTAAAAATTTATTGCCCACATTCTCCTCTTCTCTCCTGTGCTCTCGATTTCATTGGAGATGGACTAATTTGCGTCGGTTGCTGCTTCTCCCTAAGTTGCATGGTCCTGTCCACCAGTGTAGGGAAGTCCTCAACTCCTTGCCTCAGTGGTGGCTGCCTCCCATATTCCAGCGTGTGTGAAGTAGAGGAGGGAGCATAGAAGGAGAAGGGAGCACTCATGAGCAGCTGGGAGGGGTGCAGGGGTCAGGAGGCGGCTGAGATGAAGGGGTCAGGAGGCAGGTGAGATGAAGGGGTCAGGCGGCAGCAGCAGCAGAGTCACAGAGAACCAACAGCCACCTAGGATACCGCTTATAAGGCGCTGTGGTACCCTCTCGCTCAGGACACTGCAGTGACCTCCTGGTAGTGCTTTTTTGAAAACTATCCGTTAAGAGAGATCTTAAGGAGTGGAATATCCCCAAGGATTTAGCTATGGACAGGAGCGCTTGGAGATTAGCAATCAACGTGCCTGAACCGTGACCTCTTTTGTCTTGTGCCCTTTATGTCCCTTTATGTGTCTCCCTGTTTCTCGTCTCTTTTGGGTTTCATCTCTAGCCTACCCCAACTTGCTTGGGACAAAAGGCTATGTTGTTGTTGTTGTTATATCTAGACTGGCGGTCAGTATACCATCGAACCAGTGTCAAAAACTGCAAATGATGACCGTGCAAGGTTCAGCTACCCGTTGCATGGAGACTAACTAGCAAGGTAATCTGACACTGCAAATGATGACTGTGCAAGGTTAATGGCATAAATTAATAAATATATCTGCATATGACCATCATTTAGCAGCTAGTGTGGTTTCTAGCACTCATATTAGGGAAGTGAAACCAAGATCAGAAGTCCAAAAAGGCATTTCCACAGGAGTATGTCCAACTAAAAAATGGCAGAAAATGATCAGTGGCTGAGGAAGGTCAAACACTCATTGCAGCTCATAACTGATGCATGGGTATTCCACAGAGCATGATGGAAATGGTTATACGGTAAATGAAAACATGCATTACCCCATATTCTCGTTTGTTGATTCCTGCCCCCGAGCGGATGTATCGCAAAAGTGCCTCTGATCTTCTTGTAAAGAAATCATTATAGTCGATTCCATCAGGTGGTGAGAGTTGAGCATGGGTCAACACAACCAATGATCTTCGCCAAATATCTTTTCCAAAAGAATTGGTGATGGCTCTTATAACCTGTTCATCCAGTGTATCCATTCTATACGCATCCAAGCGATCCACGTACAGGAGAACATCGATAGTCTTGCCTAGAAGAAATCTGCAATATAATTGACAACATGTAAGATATATGCATATTAATTTAAAAGAGGCTTCAGGAGTTGCTGTTTCCTTATAAAAAAAAGTTGCTGTTTCACTCATTTGCACTTGCCACACAATGCCTCACTTGTATTTGGATCCAAGGGTAAATGTAGGTGAGACCAGCAAACCACAAACATTTCAGTCAGGGTGGGCACATTTAACCCGAAAACCGAACCGAACCGGACCGAAACCAACCAAATTGTCGGTTTTTCGGTTTCTCGGTTCAGTTTCGGTTTTTGCATCTGGGAGCTTCAGTTTTCGGCTCGGTGATCGGTTTCGCTCTCAAACCGACCCGAGAAACTGATCAAACCGAAAGCACTCCGACGTCCGTCCAGTCCAGGACTGCCTGTGCACCTTTACCCCCTTCCCAGTGTCCCACCGTGGCCCAGCCCAACAACAACACAATCCACCACCGCACCAGAGCCCAATAGGCAGTACAGGCTTGCTTCTTCAACAAAAAAAAGGCAGTACAGGCGTGCAGCAGTAGCCCGTCGCGACTGGGAGCGAGAGGGGCAGGGCACCTGCGAGTGCGAGGACGCAAGCCCCGGGGCGCCTGCGACTGTGGCGGGGCGACTGTGACAGCCTGCGTGCGAGACCGGAGCTGCGACGGTGTGGCTGCTTGGGCGAGCGGCGAGCGCGGCGGCGCAGACGCGCGGGTGAGAGGGGCGCCGCTGACGCACGTGCGAGCAGTGAGCAGAGCGGCGCAGACGCGCGTCAGCACCGGCATGGCGGATTAGCTGCAAGCGGCAACCGGGGGACACCGCAGGCGCAGCGGACGAGATCCCCACGTAGGTACGAGACCTCGCAGGCAAATCTGGTTCAAACCGAGCACCGAACCGATTAAACAACAACAACATAGCCTTTTGTCCCAAGCAAGTTGGGGTAGGCTAGAGATGAAACCCAAAAGAGACGAGAAACAGGGAGACACATAAAGGGACATAAAGGGCACAAGACAAAAGATGTCACGGTTCAGACACGTTGATTGCTAATCTCCAAGCGCTCCTGTCCATAGCTAAATCCTTGGGGATATTCCACTCCTTAAGATCTCTCTTAACGGACTCGTCCCAAGTTAGTTTAGGTCGACCTCTACCGCTCTTTACATTATCGGCCCGCTTTAGAACTCCACTACGCACCGGCGCCTCAGGAGGCCTCCGTTGGACATGTCCAAACCATCTCAACCGATGTTGAATCAATTTCTCCTCAATTGGTGCCACCCCAACCCTATCCCGAATATCGTCGTTCCGTACTCTATCCCTCCTTGTGTGCCCACAACACCAACGCAACATACGCATCTCCGCTACACTCAATTGCTGGACATGTCGCCTTTTTGTAGGCCAACACTCAGCACCATATAACATCGCCGGACGAATCGTCGTCCTATAGAACTTACCTTTCAGCTTCTGAGGCACCCTTTTGTCACAGAGAACGCCAGAAGCTTGACGCCATTTCAACCAGCCGGCTGAAATTCTATGCCTAACATCTTCATCAATGTCTCCATCCTTTTGTAGTATCGACCCTAAATACCGAAAAGTATCCTTCTTGGCCACCACTTGCCCATCGAGGCTAACGTCTCCCTCCTCGTGCCTAGTCGCGCTGAAATCGCACCTCATATACTCGGTCTTAGTCCTACTAAGTCTGAACCCTTTCGACTCTAACGTGTCCCTCCATAGTTCTAACTTCCTATTAACCCCCGCCCTACTGTCGTCAACTAGCACCACATCATCAGCAAAGAGCATACACCAAGGGATATCACCTTGTATGTCCCTTGTGACCTCATCCATCACCAAAGCAAATAAATAAGGGCTCAAAGCTGACCCCTGATGCAGTCCTATTTTAATTGGAAAGTCACTGGTGTCGCCATCACATGTTTCGGACAAACGTCACCACATCCCTGTACATATCCTTGATGAGGGTAACGTACTTAGTTGGGACTTTGTGC
Organism: Saccharum hybrid cultivar R570; assembly: GCA_038087645.1. NCBI lineage: Eukaryota > Viridiplantae > Streptophyta > Magnoliopsida > Poales > Poaceae > Saccharum > Saccharum hybrid cultivar. The sequence goes on along the minus strand of JAQSUU010000043.1, from coordinate 7,496,949 downwards.
TTTTCCAAGGCCCACCACATGACATTTCTCGGTACTTTGTCATATGCCTTCTCGAGGTCAATAAAGACCATGTGCAAGTCCTTCTTCTGCTCCCTATTATTTCTCCATCAATTGTCGTAATAAGAAAATCGCCTCCATGGTCGACCTACCAGGCATGAACCCAACTGATTTTGGGTCACATGTGTCACTCTCCTTAGGCGATGCTCGATAACCCTCTCCCAGAGCTTCATCGTATGACTCATCAACTTAATCCCACGGTAGTTAGTACAACTTTGAACATCTCCCTTATTCTTGAAGATAGGTACTAATATACTTCTCCTCCATTCTTCAGGCATCTTGTTTGACCGAAAAATAAGGTTAAAAAGCTTAGTTAACCATACTATCGCTCTGGCGCCTAAGTATCTCCACACCTCAATGGGGATACCATCAGGGGCCCATCGCTTTACCTCCCTTCATCCTCTTCAAAGCCTCTCCGATCTCTGCCTCCTGAATTCTCCTCACAAAGCGTCTGTTGGTATCGTCAAATGAGTCGTCCAACTCAAGGGCAGGACCCTCATTCTCCCCATTAAACAGCTTGTCGAAGTACTCTCTCATCTGTCCTTGATCTCCTCATCCTTCACCAGAAGTCGATCTGTCCCATCCTTGATGCATTTTATTTGGTTGATGTCCCTTGTCTTCCTCTCGCGGATTCTAGCCATCCTATAAATGTCCTTCTCCCCTTCCTTCGTGCTAGCCGTTGATAAAGGCCATCATACGCCTGACCTTTTGCTACACTCACAGCTCGCTTTGCAACCCTCTTCGCTATTTTATAGCCCTCGATGTTGGCTACACTCTTGTCATGGTGGAGACGCTTGAAACACTCCTTCTTCTCCCTAATAGCCCTTTGCACCTCGTCATTCCACCACCATGTGTCTTTCGCTTCCCGTTTGCCTCCCCTACTCACGCCAAACACTTCCGAAGCCACCTTCCGGACACATGTTGCCATCTTTAGCCACATGTCGTCGGCATCTTCTCCTTCTTCCCAAGGTCCCTCGTCTAGCATCCTCTCCTTAAACGTCTGCGCTGCTTCCCCTCTAAGCTTCCACCACTTCGTTCTCGCAATCTTGGCCCGTTTGTCCCGGTGGACACGTACCCGAAAGCGAAAGTCCGCCACCACAAGCTTATGTTGAGGGACAACACACTCCCCAGGTAACACCTTACAATCAAAGCAAGCACGTCTATCCTCCCTCCTTGCAAGGATAAAGTCGATCTGGCTCGAGTGTTGTCCACTACGAAAGGTTACTAGATGAGATTCCCTCTTCCTAAAGAGGGTGTTCGCTATCAACAAGTCATAGGCCAGCGCGAAGTTCAAAACATCCTCCCCCTCTTGATTCCTACTACCATACCCGAACCCCCCGTGCACCCGCTCGAAACCTACATTAGTCGCACCAACATGGCCGTTGAGGTCTCCTCCTATAAAGAGTTTCTCGTTGATAGGCACGGTACTAACCATGCTATCAAGATCTTTCCAAAACTGTCTCTTGGTGCCCTCGCTAAGACCTACCTGAGGGGCATAGGCACTGATCACATTCAGAGCCGAATCTCCAACTAGCAGCTTGACCAAGATAATCCGGTCGCCTTGCCTCCTAACATCAACGACTCCATCCTTAAGGCTCCTATCGATACCGAAACCGAAATTGTCGGTTTCTCTTCTTCTCTAGAACCGATCGGTTGCTGCTTCTTCCAAAACCGAAATTCTTTCAGACCAAATAACCGAACCGAATTATCGGTTTAAACCGATTGCCCAGCCTGACATTTCAATAGGTTAGTTTAATCAACTATCCTCAGATTGGACACAAGTTCTTCAACTAAACACCTCGACATGCCCCAATTCCACACTTTAAGATGCTTGGTGATTTCTTTGCCCAAAAACGGTTATTTTTTCTGAGGTTTTGGTAAATATATAAATAAAGAAAAGTTAACGCTGTTAGTGCTGCATATGGACTACATCGTTCAAGATAACATAACCACTCTGCATATAAAGTCCCTAACCCAAATATCTGCACATTTTTTAAATTCTCTCTTGCTTAAGCTCTTCAAATTGCAAGAGGTTTGTTCTCTTTCAGAACAAGCAATGTAGTTTAACTTATAAAATGCAGTCAAGGTTATGGAGTGTTTCACTAGACTACTAGGGACAGAAACATTACTAGTAGATCATAGTGTTGTCATGGTTGTAGAGAGTAATAGTAAGGATATGCATGTCACAAGCGGATATTCCAGCGCACGCATTTTTTATAGCATTCAAAGATCTGCCATGTAGTATTTCATGTGAAAACAATGTTTTCTAAATGTGCTACCCAAAGACCTTGCTAAATCCACTATATATCCAACTGAAGCAACCAGATAGTATGAAACAATTCTTCCTTAAACTAGGTCCAGAACGGCAATCCTTTGTTAGGGCACAGTGCCACATAAAGCCCTATATTACATGCTATAAAATCTGTAACAAATTGCATCACTTTCAGGCAAGTATGGATATGACTCAACATGCTGAAATGTCCATACCTCTTAATGATGTCAACAGCCTGCTCATTAATGTATCCACCTTCAATGAGCCCAGGAGTGTCAATAATGTTCAAGGTGAACCCTGCCCTTGTGCGCGAGCACATCATTGGTCTCAGACCCTCAGACTGCATGTACAACATCCAACAACAGAACCACACATAAGTTACTCTGGCAGGAGCCGAACCAGAAACTTAGAACATGGCGAAGCAAAACCTGGAAAGCGCTGACAGTGGTGACCCTCTCCCCGACGATGGAGTTAACAGTGGATGACTTCCCCACTCCACCTTTCCCCATCACCAGAATTGTTAATGTGCTCACATCCTTCACATCACAAACACAACCAGAACATGCATTGATCACCGATTCTTAAAGAAACATAACCAACCAGAAAACACGACTATCCTTGACTAATATACTACCTCCGGCCCAATTCATTTGCCATCTAGGACAATATACAGTAGACCAAAGGCATCTTCGGCCCTGCTTTATTGAAAGCAATTTTCTGGAGGTAGCAGTTTACATTGCGCATCTAAGTCGCCAACTCTAAGTGCAGGCCTAGCGTGCGTAACAAAGCTCTACCAGAGACCAGCTCCTAAACTCTACAGAGCCATAACTCACGATTTGACCATTACTTGCTCTGAGTCCACAATAGTAGGAATTACCAAATTGTAATGACATTGCAGTTGCAGTACTTTTGAGTTCGATGTCATTCATCTTCATGCGATAAGAAAAATAATTCCACGCATAATAACGATTGGACTTTCCATGGCACACATTTTCGGATGACATCTATTTTAGACCGGAGGTAATAACTGATTCACGCATAGAACGTTGCATAGAGCCATAGACGAGTGGCGGAGTACCTCCTCCTTGAGTTTGCCGAGGAGCTCGTGCAGCTTGGTCTGGGTGGCCGCCGGAAACTGCTGCAGCCCGACCCACTCGCGCGGTATCGGCGACGCCATCCTCTCCCTTCCCTTGCCCTGCCACAAGGACGCGCGTTCCACAAAATCAGAGACAAAAAACCAATTTTGCCAGGACGGAGCGGAGTGTGCGCGCGGCGGGTCAGGCGTAGATGCTTACCGGGAGACGCGGGGCCGGCAGTTAAAACCTAGAGCGAGGGCCGGGTCGCTGCGAGGGGAAGGCGGCGGGCGGGCGGGCGGGGTCACGGCGGCGGGGGTTTATGCGAAGGGAAGGGATAAGGAGAGCGGACAGCGGAGGCGGAGGGGGTGTCGAACTGTCGATGAGGTGGATGTTGGGGTCGGGGTCTTGCTTGGCCTCTGGGGACGGGGACTCCCTGTTTCTTTTGCTTTTTGCTTTTTTCCCTTTTTCATTTATTTTCTCTGTGGGCTGTACCGTGCTAAACGATATAGCCTACTTATGGGCCTGTGCCTTGAAAGTGCTCACTGTGGCCTGTGGGCTGACAGGCCTTGGGGCGCCCTCTAACGTTGTTAGGCTTTACTGTGCTTGGCATAAATTTTTTAATCTATATATACTCCTTTTCAAACATTTTATACAAACTAGAAGATACCCTGCACATGCTATGGGGATTGAAAAAAATAGAATGAAATTAAATGAAGATGACATGGATAGCTTGCATTAAGATGTTCGAAGTTAGTGGAATGACATGCTATTAGTGGGAGATGTTGTGCATAGTTAGCGAGGAATGATGTGGACGACCTGCAGGTTGTGATAGACTTATAGCGCGAATTAGCTTTACAAGAGACATAGATAGTCGATGAATTTAAAGCTTATGTTGCCCGAGCACTGCATAATTTTAGAAGTCAAATTTTTTAAAGGAGATAACTCTGCTTATATATATTGAAATTAATGGCTATTTTGTCCTTGTAGCCGTTGAACAAGTACTCAAAATAGAGGTCGCTATAGAATGCGTGCAGGTCAAACTTTTTCAATTTTAATAGGTTCGTAGAAGATGCGTGCAATATTTATATCTCCAAATAAGTTTATTATGAAACTATATTCAATGATCTACCTTATGATACTAATTATGTATTATAAATATTAATATTATATATATATATATATATATATATATATATTTGGTTAAAGTTAAAAGTGTTTGACTTATCACGAAGTGAGAATGACAACTATTTTGGGACGGAGGGAGTAGTGATATTACCATCACTGCTAAATTTCAACTACTCCCTCTGTTTTTTACATGTCACATTTGCTTTGTTCCAATTCAAAAATTACAATATTTGACTATTCATTTCATAAAATCCTTACGCTTTTATAACATATGAATTATATGTTATGAAAGTGTTTCTCATAGTGAATCTAAAAATATAAATCTTATCTTTGAAACTATATAACCTTTTTAAATCGATGGTAAAAAATATAAATGTTTGACTTAGAACAAAGCTAACATGATATGTAAAAAGACGAAGGAAGTAACTATTAGTGAAGTGATTGGGCGCAGGACTAACATCCACTTCTCTAGTAGTGGCATGTGGTTCTATCAAAACTTGTTCTCCCGAATTATAATGCACTTTAGCTTGTTCTATATCAAATACTCTTTTCGTCCCTTTTTAAGTTTCGTTATGGTATTTGTGTTGTTGGTCAAATTTTCTTAAGTTTAATGGGATTCATATAAAATAGTAGCAATATTTGTATCTCCAAATAAGTTTATTATGAAAATAAATTCAGCGATCTATCTATGATACTAATTATGCACTAGAAATATTAATATTTTATCATATATATTTGGTCAAAGCTAAGTATGTTTGACTTTTTAAGAAATAAGAATGACAATTAAAAATGGTCAGTGAGAGTACATCTAACTTTATTACCAGGCTTTTAGAAAATTGATAGCTACAAGTTCAAATAATCAACTACAAAAACATATTTCAATTTGATATTGTGATGTCGTTTTTTATAAAGTTTGTCAAAGTTAGACAAATTTGTCTTACAATAAACTTAAAAGTGAGCTATAATTTGGAAGAAATGGTCAAAGTAGCTAGTTAGAGCAACTCCAAGAGACAGAGACTCTTTAAATCCTTCCTAAATGTTAGGAATAAAAATTATGGTGAAAAACTATCCTCCAACATGTGGCAGAATCTCCTAATCTAATGCCTCCTTCCTAAATGTTAGGAATAAAAATTATGGTGAAAAACTATCCTCCAACATGTGGCAGAATCTCCTAATCTAATGCCCTCCCAAGAGTACTCGTCTTCCATTAGACCCTAAGTACCCAAGGGAGAACACTAAACCAAGTGATTCCGTCGAGCACACCGCAAGGGAGAACTCGAAAATCCACATTTTTACATCAGGATCACAAATGAGAGAGTAAAGGTTACAACATCCTTACCATTTCTTACATCACTTTTAGTACAATATCAGAGTAATTCATTATGTAGTTATAACATCAAACTATAAAATATTATCAGAGTTCAGCGGAAATGAAACCATTTAATGACAAGTTAAACATTAACATGAAGGACGTTTAAATGCATGAAATGATAATAGATTAATAGGATTTTCCTTGTAAAACTTTTGGTGAGAGTTTCAATAAATAACTCTACTCCACATCGCAAAGGAAATCCTCGCTGAGCCCACCAGGAGGTTTCCACATACAAGTGTCAGCTTATCAGCACCTGTCACCTGCAACAGGGTAGAACAAACCCTGAGTACTCAATTGTACTCCGCAAGACTTACCCGTCAGGAGGAAAGAAAAAGACTCCAAGGATTATGCAAGGCTTTCTGGCTGGTGGGTTCTTGTTTGCGAGAAGCAGCACTAAGAGTGTGTCCTTAATTTCTTACTTTTAATAGCCGTATTTTATTTCTTATCCAACCTTCTGTGTAAGCACCTAGTCTATAATCAAGTAGGGTTGAGCAATCAGAAACCATTTCTTCATCTTTCCACTGCCAGTTCTTACTACGATGCCAGAGCGTAGTCAAGCCGTACCGTCACGCAGAAATGGCGATTCGCGAATCAATGTGCCCAGCTGGGTACCCCGAAAAACACACGCCTCGCTTGTACCACAGGCACAAGCAAGACCAACACGTTCCCCTCCTGTCACGGGTTTCCAGGTCCCCGTCCAAACTTGGACTCCTAGCTCCCGTACTTGAGGCCCGGCCTCAATACGGTGCTAAGACCTCCACCTATCCCCGCCTCCAATCAGTCGGTCCGGAAAGAGCCGGAGCCCATGACAAGAGAGTAACAAGTCTTCCTAGCCCCCATCCGCTAGTATATGCTCGGGATAAGAAGATCTGTGACTTGACCAGGGTCCATGCAACGAACGGTCCTTAATTGACACAGGCGGAACAAATGCAACCAGAGCCCCGCTCTGTTGCCCAACCAGGTCCAAGTCCATCCAATCCATTCCGCCCGGTCTCTAATTATCCATGTACATTTATAATCCATGTGATAGTGCATGATAATAGTAACAATATTATAATTCCTATCTCTCGCGAGTGACAGACAATCACTCGGCTTCTACCGGAATCCTATAGCATAGCATGCTACACGTCCCTATCATACTAGTGAGACTCATAGGATATATATATATATATATATATATATATATATATATATATATATATATATATATGCAAGTGGGTTTCATTCAACTCCTTTAAACTTAATGCACAAGCATAAAATAAAGTGCAGAATAATAGGGGTTATGCACCGGGGCTTGCCTGGGTAAGATATATAACCAAAGTTAGCATTTCATCACGATGACACGATCATCACGGCGCCATCTTTTTGCTGTCTCCGGGTGACTCCACGATCCAACATCAGTGTTCCTATGCGATACGTGGATGCACGGAAACGTAAATAATCAACGGAATTTGCAACGCTTAAAGTACAATGCGGTCCTCTCAAGCTAACGAGCTAGCTCTAATGGTTAACGTACCAGGCCCCGAAACCATGCTACCAGCAACGTGCTAAACCCCGACAAGTATTTTAGTTATACAACCCAAGGTTTTACTTTACTCATTTTGTCGGTTTTTAATATACCTTAGGACTAGGGCTCATTAGCGATCTTAGCAAACTAATTATTCTAGAGCTACAAAAATTACATCGAGCATATAATAATACTAGGAGCTTACTATAAAATTTCTAGAATTAATACTGTCACTGACTATTCCTAAGAATTCCTATAAGTTCATGTTTGGTATTATTAAACGTCTCGAAGTAATTAGAGCAAGCCTAAAAATATTATGACACCACACGAACCAATTATACCTTTAGATAGATCATGATTTCATGAGTCTAACTAAATTGGTTTCACCATTTTTGGACACCTACAACTTTGTATATTAATTTTATAAGTTTACGTTAAAGACTAAATCGGAAAAAGGCTTTAGAAAAAGAAAACGGCCAACTGTCACCAAACGGCCCAGCGGCCCACTGCAGCCCGCGCAGGAGCGCAGGCGCGCTCAGCACCGACGGCCTAGCAACACGGCCCGATGGCGAGAACGGCCCGCGCGCCGGCAACTTTACACCAGAGACCCTGCTCTTCTACGAAACAGCAAAACCGCACCAACTACTATTCCTACAGACAGACGTTTTGCATCCAGGCCCTCGAACTAACCCGTCTTCACAACGGCCATTCCCCGACGCCCCCTGCATACGTCGGCGCGGCTCCGGCCGGCGCTATGCGGCCACGCCGGCCAACCCGGGGCCGGAACGGCACACAAAGCGGGCCGAAAAACAACGCGGAGCCGGGGCGAACTCCAAAGTGGAGATTGGAAGCTAAAAGGTGATTTCTACCGCGCTGTCCGCGGCGGCGGACCAACTACAACGGCGGCGCACTCGTTCCGTCGCTGCTACGGCCTTTCGGACGAGTGAAAAATAACTGAGAAGCACCAGCGGCTCACCGTGGTGCTCGCCAAGGCAATAGCTGAGGCGGAGCGGTGCCGAGGTGGCTCGGCCACGTGCACGCGGTCAGGGCGGCGGCGCTCCGCGGCAAACTCCCACGCGTCACCTCGTCAACGATGAACGCCTGGCCCAAAAAAAAACGCGAGCACCAAACCAAGGGCGTCAAGACGAGCTCGGGGGTGAAACCAATTGGATCGTCGGGCCCTTACCCTCGCCTACACCGAAGCGGCGGCGCCCATGGCCGGCAGCGGCAAAAATGCCAAATTGGTGTGGCGAAGGGCTCAGCAATGGCTCGGCGCGGTAGAGCAGATAGCTGACTCCCTCAGCCACCCACTCAAGCGAGCAATTTGAAGGGAAACGCTGTACTTCTCATATTTGAACGGCAGCGGCGGCCGACCAGTTTACGTGCATGCAGCAAAGCAAAAACAGTACGGCAACGTCGGCTAGCGGGGAAACTCGGACAGGACGTGACCGGCCAGAGCGATAGGCACCGCGTGCGTCCAGGCGGCAGCGGCGCGAGGCGGCAAAAGTAGCTGAAAAGTTACTGTAGCATCTTTCGTTGTTATTTGGCAAAATTTATTCAATTATAGACTAACTAGGCTCAGAAGATTCGTCCCGATGTTTACAGACAAACTATGCAATTAGTTATCTTTTTTTCCTACGTTTAATGCTCCATGCATGCGTCAAAAGATTTGATGTGATGTGTGTAAGAGGAAATATTTTGGGTTGGGAGGGGAAGTGAACGCGGCCAGAATTGCAAAAAGGCAAGACGACGTGGTGGACATGGCCATGTGCCGCAGCAGCGGTCAGACAGGGACGCAGGGAACACGACGTCGCGGCGACGGCTCAGCGCAGCAGGCAAGCGGGCGCCCAGCAGGGTACGCGACCAGCAGCAAGAGCAACAGAGCAAGCGGCCAGGCAACCAGGCGTCGAACGTGGCACCAGTAGCAGCGCGGGGCCAGAAGCAGGGCAGCAAACGTGCAGATGGCCAGGAGTGCGTCCTGTACGCGTGTGTGTGGCGTACGTATGCTTTGCCACTTTCTTTCTTTTCTTTTACCCAAACTGTACAAATACTTCTGTAGTTACAAGTATGTTATTATTTCTTTGTCACTAATATCCCTACACACATGCATGTATCTGTTGTAGGTTTAAGCGTATACTTATCTATAGAGATACATTCGGAAGAAATAGCTTTGTACACTATAATTACTATAACAACATGCTTATCGAAACGAAATACGTGAGTGTATATTTTTATTTGTTCATTAAATTGTTTCTGTGCCAACGATTAATGCAACTGAGTTTATCCTTTTATTAGAATTTTTCATTCGCGCTGCCACGCACTGAGTAAATTGATTTAACTATTTATTTATTTTTCAACCAAAGACGTGAGTCGCATAATATTTGTTTATCAATTTTTTTTGTGACTTGTACAACTAAAATCCGAGGAACTCGTGGTAAAATTGTTCGATCCTTAACTAAGATGCTAAACAAGCTCATAACACCAGGAGTGTTACACAACAGCTTCTCTAAATGGTTATTCAAATATAGCCATCTTCTATTCCGGATTTCTCGCTAGCCAAATATAGAAGACGAGAATGACTCTCTAGAGTGCGCATGAGATATAGAAAAACTGTTGAACAATGAAAAAATATAGAAAATAATCTTTATGCAAGTGGCTCTCCAAATGATGATTTAGAGAATGAGATTTATAAAGGCTCTTGGAGATGAGCATCATCTCTAAAAGCTCCCATAGAAGCTATAATTAGGTTTCCATGGGATTATATATTTGCTTCTGGAAACCAGGCCACGTTTAGATTGCAAAATTTTTTTGAACCTGATGAATAGTATCACTTTCGTCTTATTTGATAAATGTTGTCCAATCATGGACCAACTAGGCTCAAAAGATTCATCTCGTGATTTCCAACTAAATTGTGTAATTAGTTATTTTTTTACATACATTTACTACTTCATGCATAGGTCCAAAGATTGATGTGATGGAGAGAGAGCGAAAAAATTCTAACTTTTGAGGTAAACAAGGCCCCACCCATGGTCCAGCAAGGCAGCGATCTGGTGGCTCGTGCGCCAAGGGCGACTGGCAGTGGCAGTGGCGCCAATAGTTTCCAACTTTCCATGTGATTATGGCTCTGTTTATCCAGCTTATAATCCGTCTTTTTCAGCTTGTTTTTTCAGCCGGAACAGTATTTTTCTCTCACAACAAATCAGTCAACAGTGTTTTTCGGTCGACTTATCAGCACATATATTTGCGGCGTGGAAGGTGGAATGGAACAGTGAAAGTCGTTAGTCGCTAGTGTACAAAACTACCAAGGGTGTGTTTAGTTGTGTAAAAAGGTGTAAAAAGATGTAAAAAAAAGTACTGTAGCATGTTTTGGCTTTATTTGGCAAATAGTGTCCAACCGTTGACTAATTAGGTTCAAAACGTTCGTCTCGCAAAGTACAACCAAGATGTACAATTAGTTTTTAATTTCATCTACATTTAGTACTCCATGCATGTATCGCAAATTTGATGTGACGGAGAATCTTTTTTTTGCATAGTGTTTTTTTTTTTTTGGAACTAAACACAGCCCAAGCTAAAGAACTACGAAACCATCACACGAAGTGCTAGCTGCTACGACTACGGACAAAGCCGCCGGATACGTGCGCTGGCCAAGTCGTCGCAGGGCTCTGGATGCATGGGGCCCGCGTACAGACTGGTCTGGTCAAGCTCGGTCGGTGCATGGTCAGCCTGGTCAAGTTTTACCACTGCGTCCGTTTGAACTCAGGTTTTCAAAGGTGACAACTGTTCGTTCATCTAGGCGGATACGTTGGACTAGCGTGACTGCATAATATTCCAACTTCCAGGCCATTCTGCCCTCTGCGGCTTAGAATTTTTCAAGGCACGACTACAAGCTAAACAAATGTCGAGAGACCAAACACTGCCACTCAGCAAGGCGGATGCTGGCAATTTTGTAGACGTCGTTGTAAAAGTCGCAATAAAAAATGTTTTGCAGAAAAATATAGTAGGAGTAGTACAGTACTTGACAGTTCATAGCAAATTTATTAGGTGCTGATCTAACTACACTCTTTTCAAATTCATGGTCAAAGTTTAATATGACGTATGGTCGTAAGTTATGTTGACAGTTCAAGTGCATTTTCTTTCTTTTACTACTCTCATAAGCAGAGTTGTTAGGATGTGAGGTGGAACTAAAAAAAATATTCTCGGTGAAAATTACTCATTCGACACAATCGTGAAATGTCCCTTGAAACAGTAAGTTTCTAAACATTTGAAATTACGCACATACATATATTAATAGATGTATACATTCTTGCAGAAGTTGGAATGCAAAATTGTTTTCTAAAAATTCATATGAAAATGATAAATTTCATGTGCATACGTTGGGTCTATTTGACATGGGTTCAGTTTCGAGTTCGGCGGCAGCTTCAGCGGAAGAGCTAGAAGAGCTAGAGAAGGAGCTACTTTTTTCAGAATCAAAGCATGTACAGAGTCATAACTACAATTTGTGGCTAATCCTTCCAACTCTGGCACCTCCAAAAGAAGCGCATGAAGGAGAAGTCGTGTCATAATTTTGGCTTAGTACACATGCACATGAATTTTATCATTTTCATACACATTTTTACAAAACTTCTAAGGAGGTGTTTGGTTGCAGGGACTAAAGTTTAGTTGGTGTCACATCGGATGTTATATGGAGTGTTGTATGGGGTGTTCGGATACTAATAAAAATATAAATTACAGATTCTGTCAGTAAACCGCGAGACGAATTTATTAAGACTAATTAATCCGTCATTAACACATGTTTACTGTAGCACAACATTGTCAAATCATGGACTAATTAGGCTTAAAAAATTCGTCTCGCAAATTAGTCTCCATCTGTGTGTTTAGTTTCGTAAATAGTCTATATTTAATACTCCATGCATATGTCTAAATATTCGATGTGATAGAGACTAAAGTTTAGATGCGGGAACCAAACACCCCCTAAGTATATGTTTCAAAGAAGTTTTCACGATTACATTGAATATGTTCCCAACTGAATTGTTAGAATGGATTCGAGATGAGATAGGGCTTGTCTATACATCTATCGAATGATTTACAAATCCCAGCTCTATCATATTTCCAGCTCTTTAATTTGTATCTCAATCAGATGTACAAATTCTCATTATACTCTCCAAACCTCACATATTTTACCCCGCCTGACCTAACGGACATCATGTCACCCTATTCGCCACCATGATCTTAACAAACCTTTGCCATGTTCCACTCCACCTCTTTAGCATCGTAGTGTCATCTCTAGCTACAATGAGACTTGATAACCGCCCCTCCACATTCATCTAGCCTGTTCGCTTGGCTGCAGCTGCGGCTATGGCTGCAACTTTCTAACTAAAACTGTCGCAGCCGCAGCCACTTTAAAGAGAAGTGAACACTTTAGGTGGATGAGTCGTATGCTCCACCCTTTGCCTCCATTTTTTGCTAAATCTACGGGCACCCACTCGCCTCTAAGCTAGCAACTCTTAAGGTCGTTGCCTTTGCTAAGACGACCAGTAACACCTACCAAATTCGTCTGTAGAATCCACCTCCAGTCCTAGGAACTATATCCCACCCTAGATCTCGATGGAGAAGAAGGTCTCACCACATGTGGGAGAGGGAGAAGAAGAGAAGCTTGCCAGGGAACAAATAAAATACTATAAATAGTTAAAAGTTGGGCTCTGAGGCTCCAGAGCTCTCCTATTGGGCTATTGTGTTGCACTGTACTGTACAACACTATGTAAAGACTCCGGATCCTCTTCGAATGAATTAGCAACCAGCAGGAGCCGCCGAAGCCATGGCTTCGCCAGTTCCTCCACGAGTCCACGGTGCCACTATAGTGATGGAGCCCAAACGAGACCTTACACTTCAAGTGATGTTTCATTGAGCTCCAGAAAGATATTGTCAATAAGTGTTTCCAATACAGGCGGGACACGGGTTACAGTTAGGTAGAATAGCCATTTTTTTGTGACAATTAGTATGTTCCAATGCTTAACTACTGGATGTTAGCACTAGTTTCCATCTGGTCTATTAGCATATAGTAGGAGTATACTAGTATAAAAGGGAAATATATCTTCACGTTACTATATTCTTTACTAAAAAAACTGCAGACTGTCCCATACTTCAAGCTCAAGCATACTAAAAAGTTATGGTAGATTCAAATATATCCAATAGATAGTTAAACCTGGTTATTTATTCTAAAACATCTTCAGAGAGAACATGATATTGCTTCCGTTACAATCTTTTAAACAAGAAATCTACACACAAGTTCTTCACAAAACGGAAATCGGATCTAAGTTGTCATTTGAGCTAAGCTAGCTTGCTGAAATAGCGTGGAAGCACGCCCAGCAAAATTTACACAAGTTCGTCACAAAACGAAAATCAGATCTATGTTTTTGTTTTCATTTGAACGTAAGCTGCCGAAATAGCATGGAAGCACACGCCCAGCAAAATTGCAACTATCCTATCTACTTACAAGTTAAATCGTCTCTCTATTTTACAAAATCCACCTTTTTACATCACAGTTCCCCTTGATTTAAGATGACAGCTTGTTCAGCCCTCTGAAATCCATAGCGTCGACGCATTCGCCTACACTCTTGTACTTGTTGAGCATCTTGAGCAGTTCTGTGGCCTTCTCCTTGGTTGCGTCCCTGCAGCCGACCTGCAAGAGCAGGAGCAGCTTCTGGAACGCCCCAACCCGCAGCGCCTCGACAAGGCACCGCGTTACCGCATCCTCCTCCTCCTCGCCGTCGCTGTGCGCCTTTCCAAGCCGCCACATCGCCGACACGGCGAGTTGGGTGGCCAGGTCGGACACGCGGAACATCTTCTTGACGAGCATGGGCACGGCGAGCGCGTGCGCCCGCGCGCTTGCGCGGCCTTCCTCCGAGGCGAGCACCGCGTCGAGCACAGCGAGCGCCTTCTCGGACATGCTCTTGTCGGCGTCTACGAGGGCCTCGACGAGCACGGGGACGAGCCCGGCGGCGGCAAGGCGCGCCGCGACGCGCTCGTCGTATAGCGCCAGGTGGTAGATGGCGACCATGCCGGCCTTGGTTGCCTGTGGGCAGATCGGAGACTTGATGATCTTTGCCAGCGCGTCTACGATCTCGTCGACCTTTCCACTCAGATCAGTGAACGCCCCGTCGCATGAGACGACCTCCCTGATCGCCAGCACGGCGTTCAGCCTTCCCGCCAAGCTCCCGTTCTCAGCAATGGCGACCAGAGACCCCAGCGAGGTCGGCAAGCTCAACGTCCTGGCGGCCTCCTCGTCCAACGGCATCATGCAGACCAATGCCGCCAGGATGTCCTCAAGGACGCGCCCCGCCGGTGCGGCGTCAGCAGCAGCAGCAGCGAGCGACTCGAACGCGGCGGCGAGAACGCGACCCGTGCCAATGGACGCGAAGCAGCGCCTGTTCCGCTCGCTGTCCCTGGCGAGGGCCTTAATCTTGGCGACCACCTCGGCGCACCGCGCGGCGGCGTCGCGACCGCGCGCGGAGCCGGCGAGGTCGAAGAGGAGCTCGGAGGCCTGGACGGGCGTGACGGGGATCTTGGGCGTGGGGATGCGCTCGACGCCGCGGGAGCGGTTGGCGACGCACCAGTCCTGGATGACGCGGCGGATGGCGTGGTTGGGGACGAGGTCCTCGTGGCGGAGCGGCGCGTGGGTGACGGGGCAGGTGGCGCGGCCCGTGTCCAGCCACGCCTCGATGCTCTCACGGTCGTACGTGATCCCCGTCGGCGCCGTGACGGGGTCCCGCATGAGGTCCAGCGAGATAGGGCACCGGTAGTGCGCCGGGATCGCAAGCTCCACGCTGCTGCTGCTGCTGCCGCCGCCGCCGCCGAGCGACACCGCGGCCTTGGTCGCCGCCCTCCGTGCCCTGCGCACCAGCAGCGCCATAGAAGGACAGGATTTCGACGATGAGTTATCGGAGACGACGACGGAGAGGCGTGCTGGATTGGTCTCTTGGTGGGTGAGGTGTGAAGAGTTCAATGCGAAGACTGGGTTGGGAGGCAGGAGGAGGGCGGGTTCAAATAGGGAGGGAAGGCAACGGACGGGTAAAGGGTTTGAATTGGAACGTTGACGTTGAACGCGAGTTTGGATGCGTATAAACCGCGGGGGTGTGAAGAAACGGTCGGTAATGCCTTAACGCGCGCAGCGCGCTGTCTTTAGTTAGGTGCCAGACGTCACGCTCCCGCTTTTTCCTTTTGGGATTGGGAAGGTCCGGCACCGGCAGGTCTAGCATTTCAGGCCCTATATTTGGGATAACCGGCGGCGGCGGAGCGAGGGCAGGAGCCCCTTTTGTCCAGGGATTGGTTCAAGAAGCCCGGAAATCGAGAGAATTGAGTTGGCCTGTGCGCGGTGCCACGAGGACATCGTGTCACACCCCAAAATTTCTAATTTTAGGTTATGCATAGGAAACACTAAATAAAATAAATGATTTTAATATTTGAATAAATTTATTAGATAAGTTAAGTTGCTGCTAATTTAAATATAGAAAATTGT
Source organism: Saccharum hybrid cultivar R570 (assembly GCA_038087645.1). Classification (NCBI taxonomy): domain Eukaryota; kingdom Viridiplantae; phylum Streptophyta; class Magnoliopsida; order Poales; family Poaceae; genus Saccharum; species Saccharum hybrid cultivar. The sequence continues at coordinate 7,481,025 of JAQSUU010000043.1, read as the reverse complement.
GATTTTAAACTTTTTTATATTATTTTGATAGGCTTTTGTGACGTAATATTTGCTTGTTGTGTGACTTTCGGTGTTGTGTTCGTGAAAAAGGTTTAAACCGTGTTTAGTAAGTCGTTTACTTTTCTTTGGCTTGTCTCTGCCATTTTCCATAATCAAATCTTTGCTTTCTCGATCTTAACCTTTCCTTTTGGAGCTTCCCAAAAACCTTTCCATGTATTCTGGATCACTATTTATGCTCATAATTCATGAATCTATATATCTCTAAAAATTTATCCTGAATATTTCTTTTGAGGCTTCAGGGTATTTTTCTTATGGCTTAAAAACTAATAATTCTTGAGTTTTCTAGAATTGTTTTAGTCATGAAATTAAATAACTCCGAAATCTTCATACCAGTCGATCCAGGCCTGTACCTCTCTCTTGATCTCGTTGACACTTAGAAATCTTTTTCTTTTCAACTATTTCTTTTAATCCTTGTAATCTCTGCCTTTGACGTGATCACAATCCAGGAATGCAAGCTAAAGTCACATGTATACGTGTATATGAGCCAAACCTCTTTACGCAAGGTGTACCTTACTTGCTTGCATGCGTGCATGTTAATTTTGGGTGGATAATTACAGAATAAGATTATTTTGGTCAGGTACATGATCTTTGGTTCACGCGTAAAAGAAAAGGAAATTGAATGTGGCCTTCTCTGTTCCGTGGCCGGTGGCTTGCTTTCCAGCGCTGGCCTGTTTTGATTCCTTTGTTTGTAGATGAGCCAGCAGACAGCCCATTCTAAGGCCGCCAACTCAAGTGCATGGCACAGGATGCATCCTCCTTTTTCTTCTCTCTGATTGGGTGATCGATATCTGTGACTGCGACATCTTTCTTGATGGAAAGAGCGATGCAACTTTCCTTGTTGAAGCCACCGAATTCTTCTCGATTTTCATCCTTTCTATCCTTGGAGCATCTACAGCTTATATACGTGATGACATAATCTGGAAAGAAAAAAAAAGCAACTAGACCATATATCCTTTATGCTTATATATAGATGGAATATAGACGCCAGCCTGTTGCTAGCTCAGGATCTGTTGCTACCAAAGAGGGTAACTATATATTTCCTTCCAAAAGGCTACACACGCGCAAGGACTCCAATGCGACGTGTCTGTCTATAAATAGCGAACCGTGCCCACCGTATCCTTTTCCAACCCTTGAAATAAGCCAGATGATCATGATCCACGCGCGCCGCCTTGGTTTGCTTCGCCGGCCGCTCGACCGTCATACGCGACGAAAGCCATCCAAAGGAGAAGCTTCACCGACCTGCCTCTGAATTGTTTCGTGCTTCATCGTCGTCTACTTGTAGCCGGAGCTCGGTTCCCCATGAATGCTTCATCCCCAGTATATGATCTTCACCACGTCCAGCCCTAGCTGTTATCATCTACGCGTCGATGTTGTTCCTGCAGCAACTGCCCGCGTGAAGCCTGCTGATGATCGTTGTTGTGAACCATGCCGAAACTTTCGAAGCCGTTGTTGGCCGCTTGACTTGTCCATGGGCGACTGTTGCCGGTTCGCCAGTCTGGACGTACCCAGTTGCCTGTTGTGCTCATCATCTTCTCGAGATCGGCCAGTAAGATCCATTGTCGCTGTCTTATCATTTCATTGTCTGTAAGAATAATCCAGCACTTTCCGTTGCTCTCTATCCGTAACTATCTCGATCTCATCTACTCAATTGTTACTCCTCGTTGTTTCTGTAACAGCATGCCAACAAATCGAGCTTCCATTCTCCTAATGCAGTGCGCATATCTGATCGAGGCCCCTACAGACTGCAGCATGCATGCCCTTCAGTGGTGTGTTGGCCGACGATTCCGTAGCTGTGCGTCAGCGGCATTCTGCATGTCTCCTGTCCACATTGCTATCTCGAGACCAAGCAGAGGTGCCAATATGGTAGTGGCCGTGAAGAAGAGCTCATCACCAACATACTGCATGAATGAAGAATGAAGAAACAACGAGTTCGTGCACTGAAGAATATGCCATGAAAAGCCAACGTGCTGCTCTTTTCCTTGCATGTAGGTCCCTTCTTTGCCCCTGATTTTATCTTAATCAGCGTTGTTAACGTCTTATAGGACCGTGGTAGGCGATGTAAGCAACATGTTAGCAATGCTGTTTTTCATGTCACATGTTTTTCTTTATAAAGCTAAATGTTAAATTGATTAATATAGATGTGACCAAATTTTAAAATTATTAAAAGCAATGAAAGTAAACGTCGGTCTTTCATAATTAAATATTAATTTGATTAATGTTAACTTATATGTTTACAATTATAAACTAATTAGTTTAAACACGCTACATGTAATATACTCATACAGATGCTCTCATGTATATTTTTATTTTGCAAAGTCAAAGTTTAACTTGATTAAATTTTATGTCATTACTTATTATAAATAAAATATGAGTAGCTTCAACCCGACTTTTGAATTAAATTGTGTTTTGACCAATCTAATATCAATGGCTTTGACATGGTTTGCTCAATTAAAATGAATTAAGCATGTAGCCTTTTCTTTTCTATTGTAATACATAAAACTCCCGATAGCCGCTACATCACTTCTTATGTTCATTGTTAAATGTTAATTCGATTAATGGGTATGTAACCAATTTTCAATCTAGAAACAACATGGAGTTACATCTCGATTTTGTATATGTAAATAAATGTTAAAATAATTAGCTACTAACATAAATATATTTTTAATTTGTAATTTGCTTAGTCTAGCACTTTGACGTGCGTTAGGATGCTCTCATAAAATTATTTCTTTTGCAAATATAAAAGCATAACTTGCTTAATAAAATATTGTGTGGGAATATTTATAAAATATATAAACTTTGGTTAGTTTCAACTCGGTGTTGAGTCCAAATATGATTTGTTTAATCTGAACTAATTACTTTTTCATGATCTTGTTAGCTAAAATAAATCAAACATGTAGTGGTTTCTTTTATAATATAAATATTTCGATAGTCTTTTTCTTTTTAACGATAGTTCCTTTATCGACATTTCTTATGTTCTCGTGACCGTAGCTGGTAGTTCTCTTTTAGTACGCTGTTTTCTCTTTGTGTGGTGTATTGTTCTTAGTTGTACCTATTTGTTTGCTTGTATGCCTGTTAGTGTGCTGGTTGCTATGATCTACGAGTAGACGAAAGACTATCCGTGAGCTTCGAAGATCCGAAGGTGAAGACCAGAAGCTGAGTGCCAGAAGTTGCAAATGAAAGATTAAGTTGAGGCTTTTCAGAGCAAGTTGTTTTGGGCATAAATCAAGTTCTAAGGCAAGTATAGCATGGGATTATCCTTGTTGTCCTATTCACATTAAGCAAATAATGTCATTATGCATATATTCCTTGTTAAGGATGACTTAGTGTTGATCTTATTCCTTGATACCTATTATACTGCATGGATTAGTATTGCTAGTGCTTAACATGAACTATGATCATGTAATTTGACTAATGGAATATGCAATAAACACTAAAAGATGACTTTTATTACTGTTAAAGGGTACTAGAGCATGGGGTTATTTGGTGCTCTCGTTACTCTCCATAAGGACTTATCTGTAAGCGAAAATCCGGGATTTACAGTACAACTGTGAGGGCTAAATTGGCTCTGGCTTTAGTCATATAGAAGGACCTTTTCTAGCTTGTTAGAGGTTACCCTTGTGGCGCAAATGGGGTAGAGCAGACTGTGGATCCCTGCGTAGTGAATCACACAGACTGACTTTAGAAACCTAGCGGCCCTAACTTGTTAGACGAACCTTTGAAAGACTTCATAGTGAACCCTGCCGACCTTCCTTGGTAGTGGGTCAAGAGGCTGATCACCTCGGGCGAAAGGGTAAATCACGACTCACAGTGAAAGTGTACAACCTCTGCAGAGTGTAAAACTGTTATAACAGCCGTGCTCACGGTCACGAGTGGCCTTGGACCCTTACAGAATTGATGATCACTAATGACTATAAATGTGTTTTTGCTATTCATTATTCATCTTTACATTGATCATATGTTTATTGTGGGATTAATGCAAGCTTGATGCTACTCATATGATAGAACTGTGATAATTAAAAGCTAAATGCAGTAAACCAGTGTCTATCCTTTTTGAGCCTCATGAACCTCATGTTATATTTGTTGAGTTCGACATGGACTCACTCTTGCTATTTCTACCACACTCCAGTGTGTAGTAAGGTGCTGCTTAGAAGAAGAATAAATGTGTAGTGGAGTTTCCAGAAGTCTATAAGAAGTGCTTGGCATACGGAGCCACCAGTCAGCCGTCCCTGTGATGTTGGAGCCTGAAGAAAAGATTAGTGACCGTTCCGCGACACTCTGATAGTTGTAAGTGTTAATATAGTATGTTTCCCGCTTTATATAAACATTGTTTTGATACTTTTTCATTCTGACATATGTGTGGACTTCCTGAGCACATATATGATTAGCCTGGTTTTGTTCTTTAGAAAACCGGGTGTGACACCTCGTCCCCAACCACTCCTGCCCTAGCGCCCCCGCCGTCCACCACCGCTGGTCCCCCTCCCTTCTCCTCCGGCATCTCGCCGGGGGCTGAAGGGAGTGGGGATCCATTGTTTTTAATAAGTTTTTCCTAGTAGATCGAGTCATTAGGGTTAGTGTCTCTTCATACCAAATTACTTGGTCCTGGAGTTTTATCTCCTCCTTCTCCTCATCTCTGTCGATGGTGAAGGGGAATGGTGGAATCGTCTTATCCATGGCGGCTCTGTTGAAGATGAGGGCGACAACGTCGGCGTCAGTATCTTCATCGATATGACGACATGGAGACTTTTGTTTCCGGACGGCGGCATCAAGGCGGAGATGATGTCGCCGTCATAGAATAATTTTCTCCGGTCTCTTATGCGTTTTGTTGTGGTTAGATCTGGCCACGATGAAGGACTAGAGAGAATAATTTTTAGATCAGTCTTCCTCACTCTTCGGTGGCAGAAAGAAGAAGAAGGAAGACACCAGAAAGAAAGAAGTTCCTCAATTCCGCCTACAGGAATGTTGGCCGTTGTTTGTTGGGCATTTGTTCTCAGGCCATTTGCCGAGTGTTTGCCTGTGCGGTCATCCATACCATAGTCACATAAAACGGGTTCACCACCTTCGACCCTCGACCCGGGTTCGTCGACCCCAACTCAGGTTCACGGGTTCATTTTCAACCCGAAGTGTAAAAATCTCTCGCAAGTAGCGTACCACGTACCGCGACCCCGTACCTCGACCCCATCGACCCAGAAACTTTGTGACTATGATCCATACTGCAAAGCATCTAACAGGTTAGATTTTGAGTTGTGCTATTCACAGCATGGGTACTATTTTGTAATCCAGAGTACTTGTAATGTGTTGATATACCCAGCTATCATATAATATAATTTTTCTTTCATCGCAAAAAAAATATTTGGGATAACCGGGATCCTTTCACCAGAAACTTGGAGAATTTATACAAGATATTTTACTTTTAAGGCCCTGTTTGAATACAAAGTATTTTTGGAGTTTTAGAAAAATACCATGGTTTTGTGAAATACTTTGGTTTTAGAGTTCCATGAAGTGTTTGGGTGCAACAAATTTTATGGTTTTAAATGCCATGGTATTGCCAAAAATGTAGTCTTTTTAGAGTTTTTAAAACTCCACTCTAGACCTCTTTTTTCTAAACCACAGTTTTGCACGACAATAGTTCCAAAACTATAGTTTTTTTGATACTATGGTTTCTTACTACAACGTGCAAACAAGGCCTAACTGATATATACACGTGTGTTGCATCGAGATCATCATTTTTTGGACTAAACTTGGACACGGACGTGTGAGTTCAGAGGACTTCATATCAGACGCGGACACGTAGATCTAATCTTCGTATCGGAACTAGGTAGAACGTATACGCGTAAGCTCCGAGTGGAGGATGATTGGTACCGGACATAGAAGTGTGAGTAGAGATCGAGATTTGGTATCACCAGGTAGACAGTGACGTTATGGTCTTTTTAGGTGTAGAGATAGAAAAATTTTCTAGCAAATGTACCTATGTGTTAATGCACACCTTGACGCACGGTAGTCCGAATGACTTGTGGCTTGAAGATTTATGTAACAGACACATCGTTTATATTTCAATATGTATCGGAATCAGACTACGTACTATCACAAGACGCACAAACACACACACAGTTCTAACTCGTATTCATAAGTTCATGTCAAATACGGATAACAAAAGACATGCGAGCACTTTGCCGGGAAATAAAAAACACAAACGAAAGAATCACTTTCCTCTCTAATATTAGCTATATAGACTGGGAGCGGATCCAACATGGGGGTTGCGGGGCTCCAAGCCCCCTGCCTCTAAATTTTTTTGTCATGGATGAAGAGGAGGAAGGAGAAATAAGAAGAGAAAAGGAAGAGGGAGGAAGAAGGGGGGGGGGGGGGGTGGAAGATCACCCTTCCTCCCACAAGTCGCTAGCTCCGCTCTTGGTATAGATATAAATATAGATCAATAACACTAAAATAGAAAAGTCAAGAGAAAAAAGAGAGAAATGAATGAACAATATAAAGCAAGAAGTTACCCCATGTCTAAAAAAAAGAAGTTACTCCATGCAAGTTCAATAGCCACAGGTGAAACCTAGGTTTAAGGACATAAAAAAGATAGTATGAATCTTGATGTTTATATCAGATTCTTACAATAAAATTTTTGAAATTGTCTGAAAATTATGGTGCACAGTTTAAGAACTATACGATATGATCGAGCTTACTACATGCAAATTGGCAGGGCTAGCCGCATAGGTAGGCCCACACCCCACAGTAAAAGTTCAGTATTTAAATATTTAAGCTTATGTCCATGCTATACATTTTTTTACCTATAGATAAAGTTTAATATATGAATCTTAATTCTCACATTCATATTATAAAAGTTAAAAGAATATGTCTGAAAAGTTCTACATGATTTAACTAGGGTAGAAACTACCTTGTGCAAGTTGGTAGTGCTAGGGCATTGGTGGGCTCACGATGAAAGTTCGGTATTTAAATCTTTAACCTTTCGTTTAGGAGCTACAGCTAGCTATACTGTACAAGTTGGCAACGCTAGGCACAGAGGTGTGCCCACGGTAAACTTTTAACTTCATGCTCACACTATACTACTTTCACGAAATTGAATGAAAATTCTTGTGATGATTTAATTAGGTACGAGTAGGAGTTGTTCTGTGCAAGTTGCCAAGTCGGTAAGGAAAGAGCATAAGTGGGCCGACGGTGAGAGTTTTGTATATCAATCTTTAACCTTGTATTCATTGCTACAAATTTTTCATAAAAATATATGAAATTGTTGCCAATGATTTCATTAGGGTAGGAGCTATCCTGCGCAAGTAGACACAGCTAGGTGCCTATGTGTTTTCATGGTAAAACTTTAATATTTAAATCTTTAAAATTACTTTGTTCAAAAAATAAATCTTTAAAATTACTCTCTTCATCCCTAAATATCTGTCGTTTGCGCTTCCCAAGAAACAACTTTGATTAAATATATATTAAAATATATTAATATTTATGGTACATAATTAGTATCATTGGAAAGATATTTAAATCTAGTTTTTCAATAAATTTATTTAAAAATACAAATGTTGCACACATTTTCTATAAATCGAGTCAAAGTTATGACACGAACACCAATAACGACAAATAAATAGGGACAGAGGGAGTACATTCATACTATAAAGATAGAATAGGACTATCCCACGCAAATAGGCACGGCTAGGTGTATATGTGAGTCCCATGGCAAAAGTTACCTTCTGTCAACGTTACAACATCATAACATCTACACGAAATGCATATATTATACATGGTTTAATCATGATATAGGATTTGGTAGGGTCTATGAGCTCGATCATATGGATTTGGTTTGAGTTTTTTTAACCCATTAACTCTTTGCTTTTTCATATGTCAAACACGGTTTTATGGAGCACTTCAATGAACAATTGGGTTGATCCGGTTCACGTTGTCTGTTTATTGTTTTGGTTTTCTTTTTTATTTTCTGTGGTAGCCTCCCAGAATTATTATTTGCTTGTATTTTTTTCTATATCAACAGAAATAGATATAGATATTATGGTTTAAAAAAAGAATTGGATCGACCCGTTCCATGCCCCATTGGGTCCGGTTTTTGCTAGTTTAGATTTCAGAGTAGTTCAGAGTGAGTCTAGCAAATCAGCTTCTGGCTTTTGTCATATGTAAGTTTGGGTTGTGTACCATCCGTCTCTCGATTATTAGTACCTGACTATGCCTTGCATACATTTCAAAATCATAACAATGACTCGTTGATCGCAGCTGTCTATTTATTTTACCAAATAGAACGACCATTCCCTAGTGAAAAGTGGAGCTTGAATAAGTCTTTCAGCATTCTTGTACACGTTACGGCTATATTCGTTGCAAATTATCAAACAAGTCTGCAGAGCCGGATCCAGTACTAGCTACATTTCAAACGTAAGCACTTTCGGTCTGAAAAACTTGGCTCTCGTGCATCATGACGTTTGAAATGCAAGACATGGCGCTGTCGTTAGTTCTCCCTGAAGAATTTGTATTTAAAAAAAAGTTTTTTTTTCGTGGAGAGCATTCTCCCTGAAGAATTGTGACCACAGATTATTATGTGCCCCTATAAGTTACGTGTGTCATCAATAATTGTAGGTAGTAACTTGTAGTGAACTCTCTGGAAAAGCGGTTCAAAGAATGCAGCATACAGTTCATCACATCACTAACCAAGAACAGCTCAAACCAATTAACTGAGCTGGTCTAGAAACTCATACTAGTAACAGGTCAAATCACAGGTTGTCATAAAACTGGCAGAAAGATGGCTAGTTCCAATGCAAACTAGAGCACTCTTTTGTTCTTTTCCGGCCCATGTGGAGTGCCTGAAAGCAACTCGGGTAAAGCCACCACTAAAATTCTTCCAGCACTGCTTGGTTCAAACTTAGCAACTGTATTAAAATCTTGATTGAAGACGCCCTTTTGTTAGCTTTTGCTTTACATAGCATTGAGCGCCGAGCTGCGTTGTGATCTGCTAAAAGTAAGCGTACTCCCTCCCTAAATATTTATCGTTTTTGTTTTCTGAGAAATAACTTTAACTAGATATATATTAAAAATATTAATATTTATGGTACATAATTAGTATCATTGAAAAGATCTTTGAATCTAGTTTTTTAATAAATTTATTTGAAGATACAAATGCTGCACACATTTTCTATAAATCGAGTCAAACTTATGGCACGCACACCAACGGTGATAGATATTTAGGGACGGAGGGAGTAGCATGTTATCCAGCGCAAGAAGTTAAAAAATTCTTTAGTGGAAATTGTTAATATGAATATCTGCTTCCTATGAATTTTGCTAACTCAATATCATGGTAGCATTCATTCTCTAGAGGCATATATATCAGCTGTCTTCTGAAGACTAACAGTACGTACCTTCTCCTCGTTATAGAAGCAGTAATGCTTTGAACCGGGTGTCCGTCCACCCGAACACTTCATTGCTGGGCCACAACGCTAACTCAACAACCTACGCTCCTTCGTTTCTAAAAAAAACCTGCTCATCCACTTATTCCTATCCACTCGTTCCTTTTCCTATCGTTCTTACCCGCTCGCCTGTCGCCTTCGAGCGCATGGTCGCTGGCCCTCCGAGGCGCAGCGTGCGGCCGCCTCCGGGCGCACCGCTTGACCACTGGCCTTGCCAGGAACGGCATGCGGCTGCCTCCAAGTCGCGCCGCTCGACTGCCAACCCTGCTAGGCACGGTGTGCTGCTGTCCTCTCCAAGTCGCGCGGCCGCGGCATCCCCGCCACTCGTGCGGCCGACGCCTCCCTTCTGCGACGTGCAGCCACTGCCACCGGCCCGCCGCCTACAAGTGCCGTCGGGCCGCTGCCTCCGGTGAACACCACACACCGACGAGCCTCCATTTCGCCGAACAGCAAGGAGATGTTACGTTGAAAGCGCATGTTGCAAGAGTATGTTTCAATTGTTTTAGAGGTATGTTGCAAGTGTTTGATATGGATGTTGCAAAAATAGATCGTGATGTTGCAAATGTTGCAATGGTTGTACACGTATGTTGCAAGCGTCCATTCCAAATGTTCATATGCTTTTTCATACGTATGCTGCAAGTGTGCTTATTTGGATATTGCATATGTTTCACACATATGTTGCAAGAGTATGTTCGAAATGTTTCAACTGTTTCAGTTTTTATGTTGTCATAAGTGTTTTTATGTTGCAACCTGCAAGTGTTTTATCTAGATGTTGCATATGTTTCACACATATGTTGTAAGGGTATGTTCTAAACATTTCATCTGCTTCAGACTTATGTGCATTCAAGTGTTTCATGTTGCAAGTGTTTCGTGTTTGAGAGGTATGTTCAGAGAGTCATGGGGGCATGGCCCAGGCACCGGAGGAAGGGGCGCGACGAGTCGAGGGCCGGTGGATGGGGCGCGCGACGCGCCTGGGGTCCTAAAGACGGGGCATGCTTGTCCTCATCCCGGCTCCCGAGTGCCGCCCGCGCGGAGAGAGAGAGAGAGGAGGGGGTTAGGGGGAAGGAGCGGCGGGCGTGGGGCGGGGTGAGATAGACACGGACGAGGTACGCATGCGTGGCGGGACGAGGCAGACGAGGAAGAGGGCTGCAGCGATACAGTGGGAATGCGGCACGTTTCTGCTGGGCTGATCGGTGCCGTCTAATGGAATCCTATTCCATCGACATTCGGACGCTAGCGATTCCCTTATAGAAGTCATAAAACACACAAAAAAGGTTCAAACTAGTATATATGCATCACCTTGCTCAAAGTGGAAAGAGTGCTGATATTTCTGAAACTATTTCTTCGTGTCAGCATCAGACATATCATCAGCTGAAGGATTTTTTATTTTATTATTATTATTTATTTAATTTATAAAATATAGTATGAACCTCAAAAATTCCAAAAATATTCCTAAGTCGTCTTTCCGGACAAAAACACTGAGGTAGGACGATGAGTGCTTTTCGTCCACGGGAAGACGATTTAGATATATATTTTTTACTATATATTTTTGTATAAATTACGAAATAAATAATTAAAAGAGTTTTCAGCGGAAGAGCGACAGTACCTCCTCATTCTAGATGTGCAGACGGCACGCACAACCTTCACGACCCTCCAACATTTGGGGACACGGGACACTGTTAACCCTGTTTAGACAAATAATGCCATTGGCAGTGGAGTCAGTTCATGCATGCATCTTCGCGTGTTCCCATTCAGCCATATATTCTTGGTCCAATCTGCTGCGTGTAAATCAAATGAAGGAAAAATTTACCTAACAGTTCAAATTCTCCCTCTGGACGTCCACTAGATTGAATCTTTGGTCTCGTGATTTTTTTTATAAATATTGGCAGTATGTTTGTTTGAACTGTACGTGGGAATGATTGATTGGTCAATCCCCGGTCTCCGATGGGAAGTAGGTTCAGACCGACGAGGCAGTTGCTGTCATATTCGCAATACGCACACGCGCTCCTCTGGGTAACATAAAATATTATGTATCCTGCACACATTCTGTGACCGAAGATGCAGCAACGTTTTTGTTCTTCATTTTCCACATAGTGAACTTCCATTAGGGGGTGTTTGGTTTGGGGTGTTAAAGTTTAATAAACACTGTAGCATTTTCGTTTTATTTGACAAAAAGTTTCTAATCTTAAACTAATTAGGCTTAATAGATTCGTCTCGTAAATTACTCCTAATCTGTGTCGACATGCATACAATTAGTCTATATTTAGTACTCCATACATTTGAGGGAACATTGATGTGATGAGAGTTAAACTTTAACAAAAACTAACCAAACACGCCCTAATAATAAGGCCAGCAGCTAGCACCTTGCAAGTACCTTACATCGTACAGTACCAGTAGTTTATTTGTTAGCATGTGCACGGCATATACTCCCTTCGCAAAAAAAAAGTTATGAGCTACGTGTAAATCAATTTTTTCAGTTTAGATTGGGTTTATAGAAAATACGTGTAACATTTATATCTCTAAATAAGTTTATTATAAAAATATATTTAACGATCTATCTAATAATAATAGTAGTAATTATGTATTATAAATATTAATATAATATTCTTTTATATATAATTGGTCAAAGTTAAAAAAATATAACTTCTCAGGAAACGAGAATGACTTTTTATTTTAGAACAGAGCGAGTATATGCAAAGCATTTTGTTAGCATGCAGATGCGTTCTTCTCAATTTCACATGCACTATATACTAAGGCCTTGTTTAGTTGGGCACTGTGGTGCACTGTAGCATTTTATTTTTATTTGATAATAATTGTCTTAACATTGACTAATTAGGCTCAAAACGTTCGTCTCGCAAAGTACAACAAAACTGTGCAATTAATTTTTAATTTCGTCTACATTTCGTACTTTATACATGTACTGGCATTTTGATGTGATGCGAATCTTCTTTTTACATAGTGAAATTTGGGGATAAATTTGAGAAACTAAATATGACCTAAGCTTTATCGCAGCAATCACACGGCGAACGAACGAGTGGGTATGCCTGCCTGCTTCCGAACTCCTACCACTCCATCGTCCAGCACAGCAGCTGGGACGGTGCGGACGTGTGATCTGCGCGTTTTCTTCTTCTCCGTCCGTCTTCCTCCGATGCCACGAAGAGGGACAACGGTTTCGTCGGTACGCCGCACGCGTGTTTCCGAGGAAGACGAGGTCGTCGCCTTTTCGGCCGGCGTACGCCCCGCCGGTTTCTGATGCAAACACTGTTTGAGCAAACAGGCAGGACTACCGGCGGGCCGGCGCCTCCGCGTCCCCTGTGGCAGCTCGACGAGGTTCACATCGACCCGGTCCAAGTGTCCCCAACTTCCACCTCCCCGGTCCTTTTCATGTTTTGCCGTGAAGCAGATAGCGCCTGCCTACCTCAGCTCTGGTCTTCGGAGAGGTTTATCCCATGATTATATTTCTCTCATATTACACGAGGATTAGAGTATGGACGCAATATCCATGATTATATTTCTCCCATATTACACGAGGATTAGAGTATGAACCTTATGAATGTTCTGTTAAAGATAAAAATAACAATAAAAAAATCAAAATCAATTTCAAAGGATGTTTTTTTAGAAAAAGGAATATATATTAAAAATATCCTAGCGTCTGCATCGACCGATGTATATAGCTATTTCTTATTACAGACACCAACACTACAACCCAACACGAGAGCAGCTACCACAGACGCATACCAAAACGGCCTTGACCTGCCAAGATCCACGCGCACACACCGCGACATTCAACTCTCACCGCAATAGTGATGACCATCACTGATTGACAGGCACGGGATTCCAAAGCGACGCCTCCAAGGAGGGACGTGACGCCATCGGCGCCACCGTCGCCTGACCAGAAGGTCAAGGCATTACACCCAGGAACAACGCGCTACACAAAGGGGAGAGAGCCGATCGACGCTTCCAAGGAAGAATGTGGCACCCGAAGGCGTCACCGTCATCGGTCCCAGGGACACGGCTTTCGCCATGGCTCCTCACCCCCGTGCGCGGCACTGGCCAATGCCCATAATCACTGCGCCGACCACCACCCATCAGAGAAGGCAACCTGGCCCCGCTGCCACCAACCAAGCCTTTGGCAACAACTGCCAGCCGGTAGATGCAGCCCCACGCAACCCGCCGCACATCGAGGTCACTGCAAACTAAGGATGATTATTTTAAGGACCTCAAATCTTTCCAAACTGAGGCTACAGTGAAGACTCAAGTTGCAACTTACAATAGCCTTTTTTTTCCTCTCCTCTCAGGGCAACAGCAACGTAGGCTAACAAGAGCGTTAGCCTTACGAAAAAGTATTAGGCCACGTAGATAGAGCACTGCATAGCTATTAATTTTCCAACCCAAGTGAGTGCTCTCCTACAACCTGCAAGTGTTGTGTCTTTGGGCACTATGGTCCCTTGAAAACACTTGGTGAGGTTGTGCTGCTCTTGCTCCAATGCACGCGACGGTGAGTGCTTCGAGCTTTTGTCAGACGAAGCACTTGGTGCTTCTGCAGGCGGTTCAGACACCCTGCAGGGCTATTGATAGATGTGATGTGGACACCAATTGCATACGTAGAGGTTGAGGCTAACAACCATGGTGTCGTGTTGGGAAAGGCCCTATATGATGCGTGTGGAGCCATGACGTTGCCTGCCAGAATAAAGAGGATGACATCATGTCATTTAAGAGAAACAAAAGGGGCCAGACCCCTACTAAAATTTGTTATAAAGAGGGCAATGGCAATCAAAATTCAGCTCATACAATGGATGCTTTAAGAATCTCAAACCTTTCCAAATGGAGGCCATAGCAAAGTTTGAAGTTGCGATTTGCAATGTCCTTCCTTCTTTTCCTCTGATACCAATTAAAAGGTTCATGATGTCGTTTGGAGGGAGATTGAATAAGCAAAACCTATAGTTAAAAACATCTTCATGTTATGTCAGTATATACTCGGCCGAGACGGGTTCTAAAATTGGTTAGGTAAAACCATATTGAACTAGAATAGCTACCTAGTGCTCTATCTCAAAACGTCTTTTTGTAGAGATGTTCCTTTTTTATCCCAACAAACTTAGTCACACATTAAAAGCACACAAAAACAAGCATACCCAAACATATCGAGTCAAGCACAAGTAAAAAATGCACAAATAGAGATGGAGAGAACTCTACTGATTTTTGAATGAGTATATCTATATCTAATATTTAATTGTGAAAAATTCTGCCCAATTTGTCTGCCAGGATACGTGAAGTATAACCAAAAAAAAATTGAATTCGAGTCGGAGTCATAAGCGTGAGAGCGACGTCACCGCCATCGTAGCTGTCGGATCCCCCTTCCCTTCAATTGGCTTCTCCCAAATCACAATCGCTTATTTCCATCTCGATTCGCGATTCGCAATTCGCTTTCTCGAATCGCCTTTCGATCCCGTCTCCTCGATCCCCGATTCCCACTGCCTCCTCCCCTGACTCCCAATCTCTAGTTGAGATCATGTCTGCGGCGGTGGCGGTGGTGTCGACGGCTCGCAAGCGTCCGGCACCGCACCCAGAAGCACGTGCTGCTACCAAGCGGCCGCGGCACAGCGGTACGCAGAGCATCGACGACTTCGAGCTATTCAAGGTGCTCGGCGAGGGCATCAAAGGCGTCGTCCACAGGGGGCGGGACCGCCGCACCGGCAAGAAGGCGGCGCTCAAATGGATCGGCCACCCCGACCGCCGCGCGCTCGCAGGCAGGCGGCCTTCACGCGTGCCGCGGCCACCCCTCCATCATCGGGATCCAGGATGTCGGCGCCGACCCCAAGACGGGGACGTCCACCTCGTGTTGGAGCTGGTCCACGGCGGGTCAAGCCTCCGCGACTCCATGTGGAGGCCCTTGTCCGAGGACGTGGTGAGCGCCGCCAAGAAGATCCATGGTGTTGGGTTCATCCATCGGGACATGAAGCCAGAGAATATCCTCGTCTGCCCTTTTGACGAGCTCGAAGTCTACGATTTTGGATCAGCGACGCGACAGATGCCTGCCGGGAAGGCGCATGAGGCCCACCCCGTCAGGACGCTGGAGTACATCTCGCCGGAGCTGCTCTATGGCAATTGGTACTATGGCCCCACTGTCGATATGTGGGGCCTCGGGTGCATCATGGCGGAGCTTCTGAGTGCTGAGACTCTGTTCTGTTAGTTTGATCTTCACTGGACTTGGCCCAACGGTCTTGTCTGGGCCCTTATCTCGCGTTCTGATCGGGGATGTCCAGCCCAATGAAGTGGCTGGTGGGCCCCCGTCGCGCAGTGCTATAAATAGGAGGTGGGGGCCAGTGGTTAGGGACACGAGGTTCACCGTCCAGCTGCCACCCACTCCGAACCCTAGCCGATCTAGAGGGTAGCACTGCCAGCGATGGGAAGACCCACCGGTGCTGCCACTGCCTCCTCGTCACCGACACCAGGCGAGTTCCTCCAACCAGGATCATCGCTAACATCGTTTCTCTCCATTCCCATTCCCATCCTCTCTGTCTCTATCTAGATCTCTCGGATCTATATGATGCTCTACTCGATTCATTCCAAATACCAAAGAACCTACCGACTGATCTACACCTAGAACGGTCCTAAGGATCTAACATTGGTATCGGAGCTAAGGTTGTTAGCGTGTAGATCTAGATCGGGATTGAGAAAAGAAGCAGAAACGATTTTCGAATCGGATGAATTTGAAACCCTAACCCTAAAGAATTAGAATGAAAGAAGAAAGAAAAGGGAAAGTGGCTCACCTGCGGCTCACCTGCCGACGTCTCCACAGCGCGTCGTATGGGCTGTACACCCGCCGGCGCACGAGAAGAACAGAAGAGCCACCGCACATCGCCGTTTTTCTATGACGCGCGGGCAGGGGCTCAGGGCACCGCCACGCGGACGCTCGACGGCGGCGTGCTTAGCCCCGACGAGCACGCGCGCCGGCGAGAGCCCTCGCGACGGCGCCATCACCCTCTCCTCGGTCACCACGGGCGGCCGACTACTGCTACTGTCCTTTCGGTGTGGCGCAGTAGTAAGAAGGGATGGGGAAGAGACAAGGAAAAGGAAAGAAAGGGGCACCGACCGGGTTCTCTCGGACGGAGCCAGGCTCTCGCAGCCGCCGCCGGCCAACGTGGCCATGCGCCACCGGCGGACCTCACTGGCTCGTGCGTGGATAGGACAGAAGGGAGGAGGAGCAAGGAAGAAAGGGAGGAAAGGGGGCTGGACTCGCTCTTCGGTGCTTCTTTTCCTCACTGGCGCCGGCGAGCACGTGCGGCAGCCACCGCCGCCTCTCCTCCTCTCGGTTTTTGCGGAGCTCAGAGAGAAAGGAACGAACGAAATGAGGTTAGGGTTACAGGCACTGCTGACTGCTGGCCAGTTTTGCTCACCCGAAATCGAAGGGCAGCCGTCGGATGCGGATCGGTGGCTTAGAACACTTGGGCCGTTAGCTGGGCCTGCGGGTGAGCGCGCGCACAGGGCAAAATCCCGGCCCAGGCCCAGGTTGTGGCCTGGGAGCGGGAGGGACTCACTGCGCGCTGCGGGCCGCATGATGATGGGCTGACTGGGCGCGGGGGAGGCCGTCTCGCGCCATGGGCCACGACTTCGCCCTATCGGCAGCGCGCTGCGCTCGGTGCTGGGTCGGCCTGTTTTGCCAAGCGAGAATGAGAGCAGCGCAAGTGGGCCGCGCAAGCTGCTGCCGCAACGCTGGGCCGCCGCATCGCGCTTGGGCCGTGGGCCGACGTGCGCCCGCGCGGAAGAAATGGGCAGCGAGCTATCCGCGGGCCGCAAGCAGGTCTTCGGGCTAGAATGAAAGTGAAAGTTTATGAATTTGTTTTATTCCTTTTCAGAAGTGTCTTTGAAGTATTATGCAAAGATTCAATCTCTATTCAATTTTGAACCAACGGGATAAATTGTCTAGAGAGGAGATAAGTAAACAAAATGATGCTTCTGAATAAGAATTATTTTAAGAATTTTGATTAAATGTTTCCGCTGCAAAGAAAAGAATATTGTCTTCTCATTAAATCCGAACCAACGGGAGGATTTAATTTGAAGAGCAGATACAGTTATTTAGAAAATGATGAAAAGTTTATCCTCTAATTAAGATTGGAACCAACGAGAAAATTTTAATTAGAGGGATATTCACATTATGTTTTAAGAAAAATTATGATATTGTTATTTTCTGACCAACGTTGATGATAACAATATTATAAACTTATTTATGAGTTTGAGGTTGAAATTTAAATCTTTGATAAATTATGCATCAAAGTGATCAATTTTCAGAGAATAGATAAAGATCAAGAAATGCTCATGAAATAGAAAGATGATTTTCCGCTGCAATGATGATGATGATGATCTTCTAATTAAATTCGAACCAACGGGAGAATTTAATTTTGAAGAGGGTTAATGATAATTGAGTTGTTCCATATGTTAATTCCATTTATACCCAACGGTGATGTGGAATTAATGTACAAGAATTTTGTATTCATGATGTTCCTTTTTTTTAGCAAAAGTCATTGATAGAAAATTTTATGAATTTTATCTATGAGTTTTATGCATTTGTTCTATATCTGCCCAACGGTGATATAGAATTAATGTAGAAGAAAGTTGTTTTGTTCTATATCTGCCCAACGGTGATATAGAATAGAACATAAAGAAATTAGAATTTAATGTTGATAACTATTGTTGAATAAGCATTGGGTTCTTGTGACTCAGATGATGAAAAGCCTAAGCACAAATTGTGTATACGATAGTAGGCCATTGCATGAGAAATTGTGTCCTCTTTAAGAGTGGCTTGAAAAGAAATATTTTTTTTCGAAGATTTCAGGGATATTGATCCAAGAAAGAAATAGAATAATAAGAGTTTAGTTTGAGAAATGTCTTTTATGCACTCTCTATGAAAATATTTTAATTTTCAGTTTTATCATTATGATATGAATTATAATGAATGACATGCATGTTTAATTTGACCAACGTCGGATTAAGCATGTGCGTTAAAGAATATCGAATTTATTCCTGAATTTTGATGATTGAATATGAGCCAATCCTGGCATTTATGTCTCTACAAGAGAATTGTCTCGCATGGCTGCATAAAATTTAAGAAAATACCCGTGTTGTGGGGTAAAGTTGGCATAGCACTTGTCTTGCATGGCAGGAGAAAGTGAGATGACCATGTGTATCCCGCACAGGGAGAGAAGTTTAGGGTGGCTCTTATGCTATCCTAGTATGAATTTAAGAATAAAAGGAAGTTGAAAACGAACCTCATGATAAGAATGACATGCAAGCATGAATTGCAGAAGTATTGATGAAAGAACTCTGTTGAGTTTCTGATGTGAAATGAGGAAAAAGTACTCCTATACGAATTAAGAAATAATTTCATCTTCCATGATGTAATCATGTGGATGAAGTTAGTGATCAAAGTTTCCTCACTCACAAGAGTTATGAAGGTTTCGAAATTGTGGCAAAGAAGTTTGTTCCACATTTCGAGGGGGAGGATTGTGACATGAATTGAGAAAGATAGAAAGACAATTGAAAGAAACTCAGAAAGATAATTGAAAGATATTCCCCCATTATATGCTTTGTATTTAGAGAAAAAGTGATCTATAAAAGATGAAGGTGATCGTTGAGGGAGTACAACGGTCATAATAAAGATACCCCTAAGTACAGAAATGGCTAAATTCCTGAACCTTTTACAGTTCAACAGGAAGATAGCAATGAGACTGAGAAATACTAAGACGGTGCTCAAAGCACCAAATGTGATAGATTTTAACAGAATAAATCCAAAATAAGAAAGACGCTATCCTTACACGAGATGGATTAATCTGGGGGAGCATGGTATGAAAAGATCTACGACTTGAAGAGAAGTGGGACCAGTGTCTACTCCAATGACTCAAGATCGACAAATGTTCAACACCATGTTGATGTTGTATGACTCATACAACATATGTTGTTAGCCCTTTAAGAAGATGAATAAGAAAACAATGATCTGGTTATCCTATAGAATCGATTGACGATGAAAGAGCAACAACAACCCCACATGAAAGAAGTGTCATGCCATTAGCTACAGACCTGAAGGTCTCAAAGAATAAGAGAAGCAGATATTATTGATAACTATAAGTTATATATATTAATGAAGAAATTCAAATGGAGGGTGATCCACCTCATTTGAAGAAATCATGAGAGACGTTAACACGTCTAAATGGCAAGAAGCTAAGGAAATTAAAATGAAATTGATGAATACCAACGAAGTTTGAGAAACAGAAGCAGTTCCTAATGGAGCCAAAACAGTAGGCTGTAAAGGGTCTACAAGACGAAATGTGGCTCCAAAGGGAACAGAAGACATGAAGCACGACTTGAATCGAAAGATTTTACGCAAGAGAATGAATAGATTACAATGAGTGCTAGTGGCACATCATGATCTGAGATGAAAGTAAAGACAACATTTCTCAAATGAGATTTGTATGAAAATGATTACATGGCACAACCTAAAGGTTTTGTTGTGGAAAGAAAGAACGAAAGGGATGCCACTTGTAGAAATCTTTTATGAACTAGAGCAAGTCTCTAAATAGTGGCATTTCAAGTTGAAAGGTCAACTAGAAATCTTGGGTTAAAGAGAATAAGAGGACAATCACATTTGTACAAAGTTATAGAATGGGAAATATATTTCCTAATCCTGTATATGTGGATGACACCTTACTTGCTAGTAGTGATATCAATCTACTATATGTGAAGAAGTTCTTGTCCTCGAGACTCAATAAGAATGTTCTCGGTGAAATGACTCTCGTTATAAGAATTGAAATTCATCGAGACAGATGAAAGGGGTATTAGGATTATCACAAAGGCATGCTTAGAAAAGATTGTAAAGAAACAAAGTATGCATGCAAGTGAACCTACGCCTGTTCATATAGTCGAGGGTAATAATTTTGAGAATCTTAGTGTTACAAGAACCGACATGAGATAGATCAAATGAATATGGATCCATATGCTTCAACTGTTGGAAGCTTGATGAGTGCACAACTATGATATTACAGTTTAATAAGTGCACAAGTATGATATTACCCTAACATAGTTCATTTATCCGGGATGTTTTGGCAGAAAGTCCAGTCCAGATATAAATCACTGGAATGGAGTTAAGAATATCTTGCAATTGTGCAAAGATTTAATAAGCCTCATGATGACTAAGAAAGAACAAGTACTCTCAAATGATTGTGGGTACAAGAATGTTGAATTTCGGCGAGATGTTTAGTGAAACCCACATAGTAGCTAACACTCGCAGTTGGAGTTTTATTGTGGAAAAGCTCCAAAGAAACAGTTATGGTGTCATCAATGATGCATACCTATAGTACAACTAATTATGAGGCTTATAGAACAGGCGAAATGGTTAACTTATACCCGGAATTAGTAATGGTATACAACAACAATTACCATTTAAAATGATTGACTCCTATGACAACGGGTCAAGTGTGCTGCCAAACACATTGACATGAAGTTAGACGTTGTGAAGGAGAAAGTCCGGAATCTTTTAAAAGCTTTCGAATGTATAAGTAAAAAACAAGTACTTGCAGATCCGCTTATAAAGGCTTACCACCCAGTGTGTTCAGAGAACGCACAGTCGACATGGGTTTTATGGTATAGCCTATGATTCCCGGACAACAAAGGGCCCAAAGAAAGTATCATTTCAAAATGGAGAAGTGTATTGTGGCTGTTAGTCTAGCGGCACTAATTGCTGTGACGATGGGACAATCCTTTGCGCTAATCTATGATGAAATAGAAAAGAAGGAAGGAAAATATGAATTGAAATTTTGAATAAGAAATTGAAGAACGAAGAAAGTGATGAGAGATCAAGGGGGAGAATGTTAGTTTGATCTCCACTGGACTTGGCCCAACGGCCTTGTCTGGGCCCTTATCTCGCGTCCTGATCGGGGACGTCCAGCCCAATGAAGTGGCTGGTGGGCCCCCGTCGCGCAGTGCTATAAATAGGAGGTGGGGGCCAGTGGTTAGGGACACGAGGTTCACCGCCCAGCTGCCACCCACTCCGAACCCTAGCCGATCTAGAAGGTAGCACTGCCAGCGATGGGAAGACCCACCGGTGCTGCCACTGCCTCCTCGTCACCGACACCAGGCGAGTTCCTCCAACCAGGATCATCGGTAACATCGTTTCTCTCCATTCCCATTCCCATCCTCTCTGTCTCTATCTAGATCTCTCGGATCTATGTGATGCTCTACTCGATTCATTCCAAATACCAAAGAACCTACCGACTGATCTACACCTAGAACGGTCCTAAGGATCTAACATGTTCCAGTCGGAGAGACGGGAGGAGATGCTTCATGAGATGTCCGAGCTTTGAGATCGGATGGCCTCTGCAGCCGGAAAGCTCGATTCAGAATGCTTGGCAGGTCTCTCGGAGGATGGGCGTGATGTGCTGACGGGCCTGCTGGCCTTATGCCCTGAGAAGAGGCTCACCGCGGCGGAAGCGCTTGAGCGCCCGTGGTTCGAACTTCAAGTCACTCTGGATACATGACATTGTTTAGTCACCCTGAATGTTTGACGAGATTGTTGTGCCATAGGGACTATTTCATTGCATTGTAGTGGCTTAGCTGATTCATGTAATGTTATGAAGCAACCTAATTCATTGTTGCTTCCTTGACAATTATTTGTTTGACCAATCTTTGTAGCAGGAATTGATCAGTGTAATATTTGTTCAATGCAATAAAATATCGAATGTCTCTTCTTATCTATTCCCAGTGCCGGTTGTACAATTGGCTCAGGATGTTGAGGCTCTTGTCAGGAAGTAGTAATAGATTCTAGCCTCGAGGAAATGCTCTGACACAGCTTCACCTCAATTGCCAACAGTACAAGCTTAAAGGTATGAAAACTGAGTTACTATTCCTTATTTTTTCTGGCCTTTAAGTGCATCTGCTGTATGAGTTACAAGTCTGAATCATCTGAATGGTGCTATGCCTCCATTGGTCCTCAGGGATGACGGATATGATTTTCGATTGGAACGGATCACGCAGAAGCAGATTCAAATCATTTAAAGTGACCGTGCACAGAGACGATATGCTATATACTCTACTAACCCGATCCCCTTTCAAAGTCGTGGTTTGCTATAAAATTCCTACGTTTATGCACTTAAAATGGATCATACTACCCTAGAAAAATAGAACTATAGTATAGTAAATAGTAAAATACATAAAAAACTAAATAGATAGTCATAACATAGCAACATCAAATCAGTCAACACATATGAAAAATAAAGTAAATCACTTTTTGGAAGAGTTGGAGCTCTACCCAACAGGTCCATAGTGTTTGGAGAAGTCCGGTATCCCGTTGCAACGCACGAGTATGTTTGCTAGTTACTCTAAAGGCACCAATAGTCGACTCCTTAAAAAACTAGCCGTTAGTGTTAAAACAGCCAAAACAAGCTAAGCCTAGTTCCAAAGCTGGCTAAGACGAATATTTCTAAACTAGTAGTCATTAGCACATACTAACTTCACATTGATACAGGAGACCTGGTGAACGTTGGGCCACCCAGTATAGAACATTAGAGGGCTCTAACCGAGGCACACACCAAATGTCTATAAAAGTACTCGGCCGGTTTTACTAGAGAAAGCCCAAACATGTTAGATAAAGGGTTAGGTCTCTAATGGTCACATGTTTTAGTTTGAGCATTTGACTTATCATTAGGGATGAAAAATAATAGAAAAAATCCTAAATTGTTTTCATTTTCATATTTGGTTGTAGGTGACACTTGGTGTGAGCTCTATATATCATCCTAAGGCTTTTCATATCACGTCAAGCTGAAATCATTTGGTCAAATTCATAGATTGTTTCAGATATCATGTTGAAACTAGACCTTCGGTCTTTAGTTTAATCCGCTGCAAGTTTGGTCTAAATTTTAGATACTAGCCTATTCACCCCTCTGGGCCTAGTTGATTCTTTCAACTGTGCTCATGTGATCATATTGTGTTTTGTTAGTGACCCTTTGAAAGTGAGACAAAATGTGTCCATAGGATAATCCAATGATGGAGAAACACATGTATCGGATTCACAGAAACAACATTGAGCTCAATGAGTGCTTCTCCAACACTAAAAAAGGATTCACAGAAAAACAAGTCAGTACATCAAACTCGTCAAAAACTACTGGGATATTTGGATCCAGGCCACGCAAAGCGGGTTACACCCTCAATTTTGCATACAGGTGACTGGCTGCCGCTCTATTGTTGCGTGCATAACCTGCAAACTAATTATTTGATCCACCCCTATACATCACCGAAAATAAAACTAGGGGCCTCAATGTGTTCAACGTCAACCATCCGTTGATGTATGGGATAAAACTAGGCTCCAGAATTCAATTTTTTAGTGCACCGGATAAATTGATCATGAACACTGGATCGTCCAGTGACGGCGGTTCAAGTTGGACATGTTTGCCGATGGGCACCTTGTAATCCGATGTGTACGTGCAAACACTTAGCGCAAGTATGTTACTCCATCCTGGGTTTGTCCAGGTCTTAATTCACCTGCTGAAAACTTCGTCACAAAGAGAACAGAAACGGATCGAAGTAAAACACTAACATATATACCAGAATAATTCAGCATGCAAGACCAAGAAAAGGCATGTGGATATTCAAACAAGATTCCATAAAACATTTAAACTGTTTGATAACTGACCGATGCTAAAAATGATCACAATAACAAAACCGTCACCATAAGTTAAAGAAAAGACCTCTTAAAAATAAGACTCATACTTCACATGTTTGCCGAAACAGTATAACATTCTCTTCTTTGTTGCAAGAACACTATACACCAGAAATCCTACGGACTATGACATTTTAACAATATCTTCTGAAGGTCAGGAGCACCACAACAGCCACCTGCATCAAGCAAAGAACAAGAAAAATGTAACTCAGATATCCCCTTGTTAGAATGAATACCACATATAGGAAAACTACAGGATTTCTTTTAAAGACCAACGTAGATCTTATTTCTGGTGCTAAAAAAATATGTTACACTGGAACCTGGCAGCTACTCCATCCGTCCCAAAATAAATCAACCTCCAGAGTTGTCCAAGTCGAAATATATTAAGTTCGACTAACTTTATGGAGAAGAGTACCGACATCTATAATACCAAATAGCTATGCTATGAAAATATATTTCATGATTGATACTCGTTTGGTGTCATAAATATTTGTGATATTTTCTATAAATTAGGTCAAACTTAAGAAAGTTGACTTAAGAGAACTAGAAGTTGATTTATTGAGACGGAGGGAATACTTATCACCATCACATTAACTATGGGTTGGGAACATGGGTGGCCAAATTTTCAACTCCATTGCCTAGATAACTAGCTTGCCAACATAAGGGTAATCATAATTGAAGAATTCCATTACTCTGCCCGAAATGCGGATGTATCATGTATGATATGCCCATGCTCATGCTTTACTGAAGCTTAACACATAAGCACTATCTGCTACTCATACTGCTATTGGTATAACAAGCAAGTAAAAATAAGAGGCGAGGATGACCTTGCCCAGTGGGTTGCATACTGGACAAGCACGCAGATTCATGAACACACATCAAAACCAATCAGAGCCACATGCATGGTTTATAAAACTTCTAGTTGAAATGAAGATATGTGTGCATTCTAGCCTTCATAGTGGTATTACAACAATTAGGTGGCAATTAACTAATTTCTAATTTCAGGTGACCTATAATTATTTTTCAGCAAACCACATCAATGCAAACCCAATGAAATTATTTTTCACTCCACTCCATGTGTAATGGAAGGAATTGGGTTTATCAGGATAAATCCAATCCCTTCCATTCCATATGGACTGGAGTGGAAAATGAACTAATTTCCCCTCAATCTCTCCCAACATGTATGGATTGCAGGGGTTTTTCATCTATCCAAACAGACCCTTAAGGAGAACATGCCTCATTAGGACTCCCCACAAACTGTTTTTCTAACATATACCACGCCCTAAATCCGATTTTCTATTTCAGCAACCTTTTACTCGGTTTTGTTCCGTCCTAGCATTCCATCAAATCTTGTCTCTGGTGGTCTTCCGCCCGCCCCACCCCGCACCCCCCCCCCCCCCCCCCCCCCCCCCGCTCCGCCGCTAACGCCCTCCTGGATACACCCTGCGTAGCACCTTGCTGGTTCCCTTAGCATTCGTGCAGCTTAGTCTACCTGCACCTTGAATTCATGTGGCACGTGCACCACAAACCCCTTTGCTGCACACGGCCACTACGAGGTGAAGCAACTCCAACTACATGAGCTCAGCATGGGTTGGTGGTCCTTTTGCAGCTGGTGTGTTGGTGTGCCCAAGCTCAACACATCGCTGAAAGCTTGATCCCGCACCTGAGGTTCCATCCAAGCTGCCCACCGTGCAGCTGTATGTGCGGAGAACATGGCTTGAGCTCACCAGAGATCTATTTGGTTTCCACACCTGGAGATTGGACAGCAGAGAGGGCAGATACAGGGAGAGGATGTGCTCATTTGAGAAAGGTAATAATGGTGAGAAATCCACAGAAGATGGACTAGAAAGGAAGGAGTGCTAAAATAGCAAACCGAATTTAGAGAGTGGTAACTCCGCCTATGTTGACTGGAAGACTTTCTTAAGTCGTCTCAACATAGCCGGTCCCAAGCCCGGGTAAAGGAGGAGGGTGTGTTAAGGTCTGGCAAACCAACAGTAAAAAAAAACAGCCACTCTCATGGATTTGAAACCCACAAGAGATTCGTTGGGGCGTAACCCTCTTAGCGACGCGCTACATCGGAACCCGGGTGTGGTGTTAAATGGGCAAGGGCCGGGTCGTCATCCCCTTAGTGGCGCGTCGTATCGTGACCCGGGTACGATGAAAAATGAGCAAGGGTCGGGCCGTCGCAACCTTAGTGGCGCGCTACATCTACGCCCGGGTGTAGTGAAAAATGAGCAAGGGTCTTCGCACTTCCCTCGACGGGTGCGAAGGGTAAGGAAGCTAGCCGAGCCAACTAGGATTCGTCTAGGTAGCTGGAATGTAGGGTCCCTAACGGGTAAGCTAAGAGAGCTAGTCGATGCAGCAATTAGAAGGCGTGTAAATATTCTATGCGTTCAGGAGACTAAATGGAAGGGCCAGAAGGCGAAGGAGGTAGAGGATACTGGCTTCAAACTTTGGTACACGGGGACAACATCGGGTAGGAATGGTGTAGGCATCTTGATCGATAGGAGCCTTAAGGATGGAGTCGTTGATGTTAGGAGGCAAGGCGACCGGATTATCTTGGTCAAGCTGCTAGTTGGAGATTCGGCTCTGAATGTGATCAGTGCCTATGCCCCTCAGGTAGGTCTTAGCGAGGGCACCAAGAGGCAGTTTTGGGAAGATCTTGATAGCATGGTTAGTACCGTGCCTATCAGCGAGAAACTCTTTATAGGAGGAGACCTCAACGGCCATGTTGGTGCGACTAATGTAGGTTTCGAGCGGGTGCACGGGGGGTTCGGGTATGGTAGTAGGAATCAAGAGGGGGAGGATGTTTTGAACTTCGCGCTGGCCTATGACTTGTTGATAGCGAACACCCTCTTTAGGAAGAGGGAATCTCATCTAGTAACCTTTCGTAGTGGACAACATTCGAGCCAGATCGACTTTATCCTTGCAAGGAGGGAGGATAGACGTGCTTGCTTTGATTGTAAGGTGTTACCTGGGGAGTGTGTTGTCCCTCAACATAAGCTTGTGGTGGCGGACTTTCGCTTTTGGGTACGTGTCCACCGGGACAAACGGGCCAAGATTGCGAGAACGAAGTGGTGGAAGCTTAGAGGGGAAGCAGCGCAGACGTTTAAGGAGAGGATGCTAGACGAGGGACCTTGGGAAGAAGGAGAAGATGCCGACGACATGTGGCTAAAGATGGCAACATGTGTCCGGAAGGTGGCTTCGGAAGTGTTTGGCGTGAGTAGGGGAGGCAAACGGGAAGCGAAAGACACATGGTGGTGGAATGACGAGGTGCAAAGGGCTATTAGGGAGAAGAAGGAGTGTTTCAAGCGTCTCCACCATGACAAGAGTGTAGCCAACATCGAGGGCTATAAAATAGCGAAGAGGGTTGCAAAGCGAGCTGTGAGTGTAGCAAAAGGTCAGGCGTATGATGGCCTTTATCAGCGGCTAGGCACGAAGGAAGGGGAGAAGGACATTTATAGGATGGCTAGAATCCGCGAGAGAAAGACAAGGGACATCAACCAAATAAAATGCATCAAGGATGGGACAGATCGACTTCTGGTGAAGGATGAGGAGATCAAGGACAGATGGAGAGAGTACTTCGACAAGCTGTTTAATGGGGAGAATGAGGGTCCTGCCCTTGAGTTGGACGACTCATTTGACGATACCAACAGACGCTTTGTGAGGAGAATTCAGGAGGCAGAGATCGGAGAGGCTTTGAAGAGGATGAAGGGAGGTAAAGCGATGGGCCCTGATGGTATCCCCATTGAGGTGTGGAGATACCTAGGCGCCAGAGCGATAGTATGGTTAACTAAGCTTTTTAACCTTATTTTTCGGTCAAACAAGATGCCTGAAGAATGGAGGAAAAGTATATTAGTACCTATCTTCAAGAACAAGGGAGATGTTCAAAGTTGTACTAACTACCGTGGGATTAAGTTGATGAGTCATACGATGAAGCTCTGGGAGAGGGTTATCGAGCATCGCCTAAGGAGAGTGACACATGTGACCCAAAATCAGTTTGGGTTCATGCCTGGTAGGTCGACCATGGAGGCGATTTTCTTATTACGACAATTGATGGAGAGATATAGGGAGCAGAAGAAGGACTTGCACATGGTCTTTATTGACCTCGAGAAGGCATATGACAAAGTACCGAGAAATGTCATGTGGTGGGCCTTGGAAAAGCACAAAGTCCCAACTAAGTACGTTACCCTCATCAAGGATATGTACAGGGATATGGTGACGTTTGTCCGAACATGTGATGGCGACACCAGTGACTTTCCAATTAAAATAGGACTGCATCAGGGGTCAGCTTTGAGCCCTTATTTATTTGCTTTGGTGATGGATGAGGTCACAAGGGACATACAAGGTGATATCCCTTGGTGTATGCTCTTTGCTGATGATGTGGTACTAGTTGACGACAGTAGGGCGGGAGTTAATAGGAAGTTAGAACTATGGAGGCACACGTTAGAGTCGAAAGGGTTCAGACTTAGTAGAACTAAGACCGAGTATATGAGGTGCGATTTCAGCGCGACTAGGCACGAGGAGGGAGACGTTAGCCTCGATGGGCAAGTGGTGGCCAAGAAGGATACTTTTCGGTATTTAGGGTCGATGCTACAAAAGGATGGAGACATTGATGAAGATGTTAGGCATAGAATTTCAGCCGGCTGGTTGAAATGGCGTCAAGCTTCTGGCGTTCTCTGTGACAAAAGGGTGCCTCAGAAGCTGAAAGGTAAGTTCTATAGGACGGCGATTCGTCCGGCGATGTTATATGGTGCTGAGTGTTGGCCTACAAAAAGGCGACATGTCCAGCAATTGAGTGTAGCGGAGATGCGTATGTTGCGTTGGTGTTGTGGACACACAAGGAGGGATAGAGTACGGAACGACGATATTCGAGATAGGGTTGGGGTGGCACCAATTGAGGAGAAATTGATTCAACATCGGTTGAGATGGTTTGGACATGTCCAACGGAGGCCTCCTGAGGCGCCGGTGCGTAGTGGAGTTCTAAAGCGGGCCGATAATGTAAAGAGCGGTAGAGGTCGACCTAAATTAACTTGGGACGAGTCCGTTAAGAGAGATCTTAAGGAGTGGAATATCCCCAAGGATTTAGCTATGGACAGGAGCGCTTGGAGATTAGCAATCAACGTGCCTGAACCGTGACATCTTTTGTCTTGTGCCCTTTATGTCCCTTTATGTGTCTCCCTGTTTCTCGTCTCTTTTGGGTTTCATCTCTAGCCTACCCCAACTTGCTTGGGACAAAAGGCTATGTTGTTGTTGTTGTTGTTGTTGTATGTTAGCAAAAAGGTTCATGGGGAGTGACACTGAGGCAATTTTTTCAATATTTTAACTCTGATTTGGCCAACACTTACAAGTGCTGAAGGGCTTCTTTACTAATGAAAGCGTGGTCAAGGCAACATCAAACTAATCACCATCTGATATCCTTGCAAATTCACTGCTGAGGAGAACTGGAAAACCTAGTACGCATTGAATCACACTAAAACAACTAACCTTAAAACACAATAGATCTACTCTTCCTTGAGGCGCTTCTCAGTCTCTTCCAATGCCTTAATATCCTTGTTGAATTTTACTATACGATAAATGCACCTGTACCAGAAAACAAATAATAAATAGTTAAAATTAAGACAAGATGGACACTCATGGGAAGTCAACAAATCAGATTCTGCTAATGAGAAACTTTACCAGTAAAGGAGGCATGCTGAAACACAAAGGATGACATTCTTCTGAGCTTTAAACATCTGTGCAAGAAAAAAATATCATTGAGACACAGAGGAACAAAAGAAACTAATAGTAAAACTCCCTATGAAAGGCTGAAGAAGCAGCAATATAATTGGTTGATATGGACAAGCTATTGGCCATAACTTCATAATTTTCTGAAGGGGTGTGGGTGATCCCCGTTACCAAAGATACTAGAAGACGACCACAAATCACATTCGAAAAGCACAAAATCACAAAACATGAAAGCTAAGTCTATGAAAGTTTCACAACCGTTAGACCGCGCACAAGAAAATGAATGGTAAAGACACAAATGTTTCAAAGAGAAAATATCCCAATGGCAGAGATAACTCAGTGGCAGTAGTGTCCACAGTCACCATGCAGGCTGTTTGTTTTAAAGGTGGGTTACTTTATGGAAGCTTCATAATAGACTGTGCCCTTTTTGTGAATGTAATATTGTAGAACAGCTTATGTGAAATGTATGGATAATGGTTGCAAATGCTGATATAGAATAGAACTTACTTTTTCAAATTATCATATACAAATTAAGGGGTATATCTGCTATTATTTTTCCTCTCAAACATGCCTCAACGGTGGTAATTATCATGCAACCTGCATAGTTATGCAGGATAGAAGGTATATATATACGCTTATTAGTTCTTAACACAGGTACATACAACGTTACAGGACAGAAATATGGAATATGTTTAGGAAGATTGGTGTCCTTTTAAGAAATGTTGACATCAGTTGAGTTGGTGCTGTGTATCTGCAAATGAACTTGTCACTTATGACATCTAACAAGATGGCTGCAGCAAATGAGAAAACATTAAGTTCCTCTAAAAATGTAGCTGATAGACAAGCCTCTTCTAATCTATGAGATGTTAGACTGCCATGCTTTTGAGCCCTTTACTTGCATGGTGGCCATAGAATGAAAGTTGATAGGTTATACGACCAATAATAGACTATGTTTGTTTCCTCTGTTACCCACATGGTTTTTGAGTCATTGCTTAGGTGTTGAGACACACATACCTCAGGTGTCAAAGGACGCCACAGGGTTTTAGTTATGGCATTCACCTAGGCGTCACCTAGAAGGCACCTAGGTGTCCAGGCGTACCTCCAGTGCTATAGGACGCCACACTGCCTCAAAAAACATGGCCCGTGTTTAGTTGCCAAGTTGGGACACCCAACTTGGCACAGTAACTGTCACATCGTACTGTAGTAACTTTTGTTTTTATTTGGTAAAAATTGTCCAAACTTTGACTAATTAGGCTCAAAATGTTCGTCTCGCAAAGTACAACAAAACTGTGTAATTAGTTTTTAATTTCATCTACATTTAATACTTCATACATGTGCCGATATTTCGATGTGACGGGGAATCTTCTTTTTGCATAGTGGAATTTGGGGGGAGAAGTTGGGAACTAAAGAGGGCATGATTATCCAGATTCCAATTTTGCTTCTGCATCTTGTCTGGTTTCTAGTTTCTGGTTCTCTAACTTATATACTCAAAAGGTAAAACTTTGCTTCTTTCCAGAGCCATTTAAAGTTTCGAAAGTAATCATCTAACTAAACTGGCATATCGAAATCAAATTGAGAGCATCACTAAAACTTTACAAAATACTACAACGATCTTATCTGGCCACCTCGGCACCTCACGCTTTTCTATCTAAGGCAGTAGAACCGATATAGAGCAACTAAACAACTGAGCCTCATCGAGGGGAAAACAACTACATATTTCAGATTCACAAAGCTAAGCAGGAAAACCAGAACCCTAGAAGCACCACACAAATCTAAACATGGAAGGGATTCAATCACTCACAGATTTCTCGAAGCGAATGCGCTCTTCGGCGGTGCAAATCTCAGAGGTGCACATCAGCCTGTGCTCCTTCTTCCAGTAGATATCTGCACCCACATCAGAAAAAGAAGAAAAAAAAAACAAGTCAGAGCCCGAAACGGGGTCGCAAGCAGAAGGTCGGGGTCTCGGGGAGGCGGCGACGCACGCACCGAGGAGCTAGAAGGCGGCGAAGGGTATCACGCTGGAGAGGGGCTGCAGGAACAAGGACGTGAGCGCGACGATCTGACCCCGCACGGCGCGGGGCACCGGGAGCGTGACCAGCGCAGCCACCGCCGCCTCCACCGCCACCACGCAAGCCAGGATCATCCACTGCAGCGCCATCGGAACCCTGCTCGACTCGAACACTCCAGAAACTTCTCTCGTGAACGGGGCAGGGAAGGAAAGCAAAGCCGCGGGCGCCTCGGTCTCTCCGATCTGCGAGTTCGTACGGCTGGGGGGGCGAAATGAATGTGGGGGGTTGGTTCGGCTTCTTCTAGTCTAGTTCTAAGTGGACCGTGGACGGATCACGGACAGGTGGATAGAAGACGCGTCGTCGTCTCGGCGATTTGCTTCATCAGCAAGCGATTCGGTGCGGTCGTTTTCGCGGCGACTTGGGCCGGACTCCCCTCCTCCTCTCAAATTTGGGCTGGTCTTGTAACAAACGGCCCGTTAAGATCCAAGCCTTCTGCTCCCTTCGCCCTTGGTCCGCCTCCCTTCGTCTCGTGCCGCCTCCTGTTTCCACGAGCTGGGGTTTTAGCGGCGCAAAGAGGGGGAAGAGAGGCAGCGAGAGACAGAGAACGGAAAGGGGAAGATGAGCCGGAGCCTGGGGATCCCGGTGAAGCTTCTCCATGAGGCAGCGGGTCACGTGGTGACGGTGGAGCTCAAGACCGGCGAAGTGTACCGGGGGTCCATGGTCGAGTGCGAGGATAACTGGAATTGCCAGCTCGAGAACATTACCTTCACCGCCAAGGTATGCTCTCTCTGCCCGCGCTACCTTTGGATCTGAGCTAGATCCCCATGGATTCTGCTTCCCTGAGTATTTTTCTTCCTCTGTTGATTAATCTGCAGGATGGGAAGGTGTCGCAGCTGGAGCACGTCTTCATCAGAGGAAGCAGAGTGAGGTAATCGAAAAACTAGATTTATTTCGTGATGCAATGTTGTTGAGTTGTGGCGGCCTAATTTTTTTTCTGTGTGTGGGTTTTTCTGCTGTTATGTTACAGATTTATGATTATACCTGATATGCTCAAGAACGCCCCCATGTTCAAGCGCTTGGAAGCGAGGATTAGGGTTTGTGACTGATGACTCCCTGTATCGCTTAGTGTCTTGCTGTGAGAAACTAATGGTGAGATGGTACATAATTTGCTTGTTTTGTCGAATGTAGGGCAAAGGATCGGCTATTGGAGTTGGCCGTGGGCGTGCTGTTGCAATGCGTGCTCGGGTATGTTGCTTTCCGTTGTTTTGAGTTATGATCCTTTTCACTATGAATGTTTCACCAGCGTATCTTTATTTCATGACATACTTTTCAGTATAATATGACTAACCGGTTTATGTAATTTGCAAAAGACAATGCTATGAGTATGTGCCCTTGTGAAATAATAAAGTTAACTGTGCAGTTACTCTTTCCAAAGGCACCACAACACTTTTGTTGGTTTACTGCATAGAATAATCTCGCTTATCAGTTAAAATTGTGAATTTGCTGGGTATTTTTTTCGGTAAGCTATCAAATATGTCAAAGATGAATAATGCTGCAAATCTAGCTTGCTCATGGATAGCTAGAACATCTCCATCAGTTATGTTCTTAAATTCTAATCTAATGGATATCATAACATCTTGGGTTTTTTTTTGTGTGTTCTCCATCAGTATGATAGCTAGAACATCTCCATCAGTTCTGTTCTCTTCATCAAAATACTGTTTCAATCTCTTCTCTTTTTTTCTCACTCTCTACCTTAATCATTGTTTTTTTCGTTGCCTTTGGTTTGGCCGTATATGATTGGCTCAGATATAAGTACATACATACAAACCACTAATACAGATAATTGTTATTCACTTCCATTGGACCATCTTCTATAATTTGATTTTATCTTCTTTTGCCCGCAAGGCCTTAACTAACAAAAACCTAAAATGATTATGACAGGGTTACAAATTGCTGCCCC
This sequence comes from Saccharum hybrid cultivar R570, assembly GCA_038087645.1. NCBI lineage: Eukaryota > Viridiplantae > Streptophyta > Magnoliopsida > Poales > Poaceae > Saccharum > Saccharum hybrid cultivar. Next base: position 7,447,140 of record JAQSUU010000043.1, on the reverse strand, counting down.
TAAGGGTCTACACCGACCCACTTTAATTTAATTGTTAGTACTACTTTTCCCAAAATATGGCATATTTATTTTGGAACACTAGTACTCGAACTGAACTAAAGAGGGTTGATGGAGACCTTTAAGGGCACCCACCTGCACCCCTGTGACTATAGTAGGTAAACAAAAAAAAATCACTGCCACTGGATCATCTTCTATAATCTAATTTTATTTTCCTTTGCCCGTAAGTTCCTAAGTAATCGGAACCTAAAATGACTAAGCTGGAAAAAAGTGGAAATGGAAGAGTGGCTATAAGATAAGAAAATCTTGGTGCAGTACCATGTTGGAGAAAGGGACCGCCATTTCCCCTTTGGAAAAAGGGGGAAAATACCTAAAGTTATGTGTATTGGACTATTGGTATCGTTAACCGTAGTTCATTAGTGGTAAGCAACTGGACAGTGTTTTTATCTCTCTTATATCAGTATTATTATTGTTACATTTTGTGTTTGTGTGGCAAAAATCGTTGTCTCTGTCATGCTTGTTGAGTATCATCCGCTTTATGCATTTCTCTTGTTAATCAAGAAGTATTCTAAATTCAGAGCTTGCCATTGCCAATAGGATGCAATGGTACCCTAATACTGCTTCCTTGGCAAAATCGAGAGTTTTCCTAAAAAATTATTGTCATCTTTTAATAAAAGCAATATGTATATAGCATAGCTTTTCTTCACTCTGGAATTGACTTGTTTGTCTTCTATGTAAGACCATTTAACTTTTCTGTTTTGTGATACATCGGAGTAAATAAGCACGGCAAACATGAGTCCAGAACCATGAATGTTTTGTTTATCTAACGCTAATATAGAAAAATAATATAATTCAATAGTTTTTGCTTTGAAAATACATGAGTTAGGGGGGCATGATTTCGTAAGTTGCAGTTCTCTTGGTCTTGACGCCTAAAATCAGTCAGTCAGTGGGTATGATTACTGCTATGTTTTTTATATTAAGATAGTGACCATGTAGAGCAGATTAATTTTTACTGGTATGTTTTTATATTAAGATAGTGACTATTTTGTAAACCTTTGTTCATGGCGATGTTCTTCTGTTTATGATAGATGCCTACATGGATAGAATTTGTGGGGTTAGTGTTACTCTATTGGCATTGGGGGAAATTGAACAAACTGTCTAGGGTTAGTTGATTAGGGAAAAAATGAGCCTTTGTTATCAATGATTAAAAAGAAAGTGTTGAGCGTTGACATTTTCTGTTAAGACTTCAGAGTTCAGACTGGGTTATTGATAGACTTGGGAGCAATATGAACTGGTACGGATGCTGCAGTTATTTTAGTTTCATTGAGGTTAAGACCATCTTTTGACCATCAGAACATAACAGGAATAAAGTTCTATGCCCTTTGCTTTAGCTGGTACCATGAGTCTGTGAGGATAAATGAGACTGTTGGTAGGGTTTCTTTTTCCGCTCTCCTTTTAAACAATAAAACCAATGTAATGTGGTGGAGTGGACAATTGTGACATGCTCAAATATATGAAATTAGGATGCTCTTTGGCACCAAAGGAAATTGTAGCTTCATTAGATATTATTGTGATGTTAAACTGAATGAATTTTGAATATCATTCCTTCATTCGGTATTGAACCTTTCATGGCTAGCTTCATTGTTCTCTTTTTTCATCAGGAAGTGTAAAAAAAATCATGGTTGTATACTCCCATTGTAAAACATATGTTTTTTTTTCCTTTTCTTTGCGAGGGAGGGAACGGTAGGAAGGGACCTTGGGTGCTGATTTTTCTTTGGGTTAATTGCTTTTCAAGACATATATCTGAGTGCCACTCACTTCGTTCAGTGATTTTCTTTTACTTTTAAGGATGGTTTATTTTGAGCTTCTTACATGGTTGAAAGATTCCCGCTGGCCTGGATATTATTGTGATCACTGAAACTGTGTTTATAATGGAATTGAAAGGTTTCCAATTCCACCTGAACACTCTGTCATCACTATTGTCAAGTTTAGTTTCTTGTCTTGTCGAACTTGCAGGGAATGAAGAAATAAGCTTGCACAACACATTCTTTTAATCATTTTGTGAACTCTATAGTGCATCTTGTCAGTAGAGATGGGCATATGGACCTGACAGTAGTGAAATCCAAAATATCTTGGTGAAGTGAACTAAGCAACATCTCGAAGCACTTTTGTGTGATTTCATAGAATCAAAGATATATGTGCATTCATTGATTCATCACTTGATAATTGATAGTTCCTAAACTCTTTTGCCTGTCAATTTTTAGGCTGCTGCTGGTCGTGGTGGTGGTCCTGTGGGGCGAGGCAGCGCACCTCCTGTGAGGAGGTAGATTCTTCATGGCGTCATGCGGCTTTTCTCGTCTGGCTGAGGATGTTGCTGTCTGATGTCAGAACGCTGTCTCGTAGTCAAAACAGTCCTAATGTATAATTCAACTGCTTAAGGAGGATGCAGCCTGTTGTTATTTGAATGTGATGTATTGACGGTGGTTGGTAGCTTGCATACAGTCTTTTCCTTGCTCTATTTGGATGGCTGGACCAATAAATATATCATGCATTGTCGTCAAGAAATTAGCTTTTGTTTTAGCCCTGCAGTATTTCTGTAGATGTTTTGACCTGTCAGAACGATACATTTACCTGAGTCCTGAGTATTTCTTCTCTTGATAAAGTGATAATATGATACATATGCTGCTAGATCCTCGGTAATTGGCGTCGGCAACAACAGAGAGCAGTCAGAGAAGGATAACAGTCTTAGGTTCCGGCCCAATAGGTGTGACAAGGCCCTAAGTGACAATAGGCGAATGCAGCTTACTAATATAGGAAGGGTTCATCACGTCATCCTCCTCTTTTCTCTTCTTCTACTTCACCTATATCCAAAATTGGTAGAAAGGGCTAAGGGTGTTCTATAGTGTTTATGGTGACAGGGGCTGGAGCACCCCCCCCCCCCCCCCCCCCCCCCCCCCCGGGCATCGAAGCGAGCGAGCAGATCCCTAGCAAGCACCCTTTGACTTCGTCCTCCTCATCACTTGCCCCCATGTTTTCCTAGCGCGATATTTTGGTGCCCCAGCATCGAGGTTCAGCTCTACGTTGAAGACAATGGCTTCATGCCTCATGGTTCAACATAATAGAGTGGGAGAGCAACCACCGATCGCAACACAGCAAGATAACGACTACCGCACACGACTTGTGGGGTGGGGTGGGGGGGGGGGGGGGGGGAGAGACGGGCGGATTCATAGTGGAAGTGTTCGATTAGATTGTAATTTGGTGTGCGAATTTGTATTGTAGCCCCATATTTAGTGTATGATTGAATATCTATCAATTTCAGAGTTTTTTTATATTCCTTTAGATAAAAAAATATTACATTCAAAGTCTAATTATTGCATCAATTTGAGACTTTAGTGCTTGTTATTATTGTGTAAAATTGTGAGCTCTGAATGGCATAATAGATACTTCAGGATACCAAAACTCCAAAAGAATATTCGATACGTGCAATTTGCAAACAGTGACACATTTAGACAGACATGCAAAAAGACATTTTTGATTGCACATCAATGAATGCTATCAATTTGAGTCATATGTTTGATATATACAACTAAACATTCAAGCAAAAGGCGCTCAACTGGCACACCAGAGAATGTTTGCTTCATATAGAACTGCATAAAATCCTCCATTATCCCAGGATGCATCTTTGCTTGCGAAATGACAAAAGTGCTCTAAAAGGTTATCAGTCTCTAAAACATCACCAGGCCGCAAGCTCTAAAATAGTGATGCGGTAACAACAAGCAAGTAAGATTTTTTTTTTAAAAAAAACCATCATGTCTAGATTCGTAAACTAACTACACGAAAGGGGATTATTGTCAATATTAGAGCGAAGCTATGAAATGCATTATGAAAGCCCACTGCACACCAATTATTAAGGTGCAAATAACACTTTGTTGTTGCTGGTGAAGGATTATATTTACTTAGAATCAAATTTGGCATGCGTCGACAACTTGTGTTGAGCAACCAAGCCATGCCTTTATCGGTAATTCTTGATATAGGACGTCTATCCGCGGCGAACGCTCCTGATGGTGGGCCGCCCGCACCAACCCAACTACCGCCTCTAAAAAAACAGGCTGAAGCGGTGGCCGGTGTGGCCTTATCCATTCGAGCGAGCTAACCTTATCCATTATTCACCGAGTCAGGACGTCAAGGATCTGGCAACCGCTCTCAGGCAACCATTGTGCTTCGGCATCCGGCTGCAGGTTTGCGCCCTTCTGTGCTCTTGCGGCCTGCATCTCTCATGACCACTGCGCTTCCCGCGTCCGGCTACCGGTTGTTGCCGTGCAAGCAAGGCGACGGTAGCTCTGAGGCCCATGCGCGTGGGAGGAAACGATGTGTAACACCCTCGATGTTACCGCGTAAAACAACTCACTAAATCATTTCATAAGCATCATATCTATGTGTTATTGCATGTGGTCAATTGTGTAGATGAAGTCTTGTAATCCAAAATCTATCCCCCCCTCTGCCTTGTCCCGCATAACCTCAGGCCACGGTATGTTGTTTTATAAGGTGCTCCGTCTCCTTCCTCTTCCTTTTCTACTCGTACTATAATTTAAAAGTCCCAAATTGTATGAAAAAACGTGGTCCAACTCCCACGTACCGTGATCAGGAAATCACAACCAAATTCAGCCACAAATCAAATACAACTTTGAGATTACTAGGTATAGAATAGATATAGATATTTTTGCTGTTTCTTTCTGTTCCCAAATCGGACCGAGGATTTTCCAAATCGACAAACAATGTGCAAAGGGATCAAACCGTGATCGAATCAAAACCACCACATCGATCCAAATCGAAACCCAAATCAGACTAACTCTAAAAAGACAACAACTTATAAAATCAAATCTAATTGTTTCTTACGCCCATGATCATAGCAATTAACCAAAAAAAAGATTCATTCACCATCGGTACCCAACGTCCATAGCAATAACCAAAAATCAACAAAAAATGATTCCTTCACCATCCATACACGAATCGATCTTAAAGAAATTCAGAGAACTCGAATCTAGGAAATTAGAGAGAATCGAAGACGACATCAGATGCGGTTGGGCCTCCAGGCCGCCCGCGCCACCGCCTTTGCGCTCACCGGCCAAGGCGCCCGCGCTATTGACTCCCCCCGCGCACGCGTCCAGGTGCACACCGGAAAACAGTCAGAGGCGTCGCGCCGTTGCCGGGAAGTCCTCTAGAGTGCACACCGCCGTGGTGGAGGTCGCGAATGAAGGACGCCATCATGGGCATGCGAATTAAGGTGCCACCATCGCGTGGATCTGACCTCCGGGCACTGCTGCGCAGTAGTCGTCGTGTGGATCCAGGCACCGCTGCCACAGCCACCGTCGTGCGAGATGGTCGCAGTGGCGCTGAAGCCACCGCCGTTGTAGAAGACCATTACTCGCCTGCGCACGTCGTCTCCAAGTTGCCAGCGGGGAGCTGCTCAACGGCGCCACATGCAGCCTCGGCCATGCGCGCGCTCCGACAAGTAGGCCCATGCTCGACCACCTTCTCTTCTCGGCCGTGCAACGGCCAGAGCGCCGCCCTCAGCTCCCTGAAGCTGCTCATGAGAAAAGCGGAGGGAAGGGAGAGAATGAACTAGGGTTAGGATTACGTCGGTTGTTGCTGGTTTGTTGCTGCCCTGACGAATCTGAGACGCCCGTTATGATCCGATGGACGAGGGCAATCGCTACGTAAGATGGGCCTGCAGGATGAAGAGACCCACGCGGAGTCAAGGCCTAAGTGATGAGCCCATGACTCATCGAGATATTCATGCAGACAAGTCTAGCAATATTTTGAATAAAGTAACTGGTAATTCTTTAATATTCTTGGGTTTTCAATTTGGATCAGTCATATTTAATGAGAAATATACCATGGACATTGAGAAATTTACTGTTGGTGGCTTGTCATCCAAGCTCAGCTTTAGAGGTTCTGATACGGTCAGGAAGCAAAAGAATAAGCTTATGAGATATATTAAAATTGGTTCTTTCACTATCGACACGGAGGAAGCAGGTGGCTAAATATTGCGTCATTTGATTGGCCTTCGGTTTTAGTTATTACATTCCATTGCATCCTTGCTAGAAAATTGGTATTCCATTCTTGTACGTGTACGTGCAAGGTTATTTTTCTTGTCTTTTAATTAGCAAATAAATTAGGTAACCGACCATGTGTTTGAGTCGGACCTGGTTCTAGTCGTATTAGGACTTGTGTGCACCAGGTGCCTGCGTGCACATTTAAAAGGCCAGGGTCGGCCATGTAACAGGTTAGATTGGATTTTATTCGTGGAGTTATTCCCGTCGAGCCGCCGTTCGTGAAACCCTAGATGGTGTTCCCATCAGGTTCTTCATCTTGAAGATTATCTTCCAGATTCTTACGGATCTGCGTGTAGTGCGTGATCAAGCTGCCTCAGCTTGGGTGCGTCGCTTGGAATTCTTGGAGTTCTCCATCTTCTGATCGTGGTTCGTTGTGGCTGCGGGTGGAAGAAGTTACCTAGGGTTTGGATTGCTCATCTTGTGTAAGCCGAATCCAACTATCAATATTATTGCTATAATTCGTGTTTGATTTGCTGAAGGAATACCTGGATTATTTTTGCTACTCTGTCGTGCTACTGATTCCCGTGATACATCTTGATTTTTGTTACACGACTGCTATCAAGTACTCCTATATTTGTCGATTGTCTGAGAGTACTGGAATTGCAGCTGACCAACCAGTTGGACGCTTCTTATTGGAAATAAGAGTAGCATATTGTTTGATTAGTTGTCAGATTTATTGATTGTTCCCACCGTGGACTATTGGTGGCAAGTTAAGATTATTATATTGTTTTTCTCGGTTGGGATCGTTGGTCCAGATTACTCACAGATCAAGTCAGTTGTGCTTTCTTTATTGGTGAGATTACCTGCTGCTGGTATTTGCTTTCATGTTGAAGGATCAGACCTGTTGAGTTGCTGATCACTGTTTTTCTATCGAGAATTTCATCAGGCGAGCCGTTTGTATTTATTTAGTGGGAAAATCCTGATATTCACTAGTTCCTGGATATAAATCGTCTACATATATAGAATACATATATTCTATAGTTTGCTTGAGAATAAATTCAGATATTGCCTCTGCTTGTTGTTGCACTGTGAAAGATTGGGCAAAATTATTTGGACATCCTAGGCGTGTCCTTATCACTAAGCCCACGTTGTTTTGTCCTCAGCGGCTCAGCATACACGAGAAGCAGATCAGATCGCCTCTCTGGTGGTCCCGCCATCGGACTTGTAGGTAGCGCGACAGAAGCACGCGTCTCCCGCATGCTCGAGATGAGAGGGGAACACGGCGGCGTGGCTTGGGGCTCGAGGTAGCAGCACGGCTGAAAGCTCTATGTTTAGTGTTGGTAATTAGTGACAATGCCTAAGTACTAATCCTATGCCTAAGTTGTATGTAGCATATGAGGATTAGTATATTCCAAGGTTGGTGACAGGATGGACATGGTGATCATGATGGCCACACTTGGATTTGGACGCAACCCTACGTGATCAAGGCAAAGGTATGTGCTTAAGGGTTATGTTTTAGTAACTAAGACACCTAGTGGGTGTGGTTACATTATAGGATAGATAGCCATACTATAAAGAGGGGAATGATGCGGCTATTGAACTCCTAAGTGCCTCTAGGTGTGCATTTCATAATCATATGTATTTGTATAGAACTAATATCGCCTCGAAAAATGATTGTGAAAATGCTAACACACTCACACTTGATGAGATCACTTGGTGGTGTTAGCACGTTTGCGAAGGCGGTGGAGTTTGAGCGGTAGAGAGGGTTTGGAGTTTGAGCATTTTCGAGGAATTAAAACGACTATTTTCCACTACGCCAGAAGTTAGAAAAGAAACGGAAGCGAACGGAGGTCACAGAGGTGACCGGACGCTGGACCGGACGCGGTCTCTGTTTGACCGGACGCGTCCGGTCAGTGTTCAGCGTCCGCGTGTCTCAGCTTTTTGATCGGACGCGGTGGCGCGTCCAGTCACTGTCGACCGGACGCGTCTGGTCGTTCAGGGAGCTTACTGGACTCCAACCGGACGCTGGCACTGTGGCGTCCGGTCAGTTCTGCAGTGCGTCCGTCGCTGTTTCGTTGTGCGCTGCTCAGGCTTGACCAGCGCGTCTGGTCCGTTACGGGACCAGCGCGTCCGGTCGAGCTTCGCGCGTTCGGTAGTTGCGTGGAGCGCGTTCAGTCGGTGGTTCGCGAGCGTAGTCGCTGTGTGATCGGCGTGTCCGGTTAGTTTGACCAGCGCGTCCAGTCAGCGCGACTTCGGCTATTTCAAGTTCGTAACGGCTATATTCGAAGGGGTACGTCTATAAATACTCGTTGGCCGGCTCAAAGCTCTCTCTCTCTCAGACATTTGACATACTTGTGAGCACTTTGAGCTAAGCAACTCCCCTCCCACTCATCTCTCTTGCTTCTTTGCATATTCAAAGTGAGATTGAGTGATCCAAGTGCATTTGCATTGTGAGATTGCATCTAGTTGGCACTTGGTGGTTGATTTGCTGCAGGATTCTTGTTTCTCTTGGTGGTTGCCACCACCTAGATGGCTTGGAGCAGCTTGGAGGCGTTAGCAAGAGTTGGTGATTGTTCTTTGCCACCTCCGGTGATTGTGAGGGGTTTGTGCCTACCTCGACGAAGCACCAAAGGCAACATTAGTAAATTGCTCGTGTTATTGCAACCTTTTGCCATTTGGTAGGTTCTTGTGGCACCTTTTAAGAGGCTCGGTGTGAGACCGATTAGCCACCGAACCACGTGGTGAAGAGGGACACAACGGGGACTAGCGTGCCGAAAAGCACGTGAACCTCGGGATAAATCTTCGTGTCATCACTTTCATATTGTGATTGATTGATCCCGGGTGTTCGGTTGTCTTGGTATTCATTGTTGATCATATATGGTTGGCTCAATACTTCGCCCCCTCGGTGAAACTCTCCTAACTAAACTCTGTATTACCTTCTTAGTTATCTTTGCTAGCTAGTTAACTTTGCTAGAGTAGCTCCTTTGTGTAGCTTGCTAGTTGTAGTTGTAGTTACCTTCTCGGTTTGACTTGTGTGGTTGAGTGCAAATACTATAATTGTGAATTGGTTAGGTGGCTTGCAAACACCCCGTAGGCTAGCAAAACTCGCATCTCGCTATTTGTTATATTGATAAACTTGTTTAGCTTGTCTTTGTAAAAAAATTTAAAAGGCTATTCACCCCCCTCTAGCCATCAAGACCTTTTAAGTGGTATCAGAGCCGTGGTCACCATTTATAAGGCTTAACAACCTCGGTGCAAGATGTCTCAAGTTATGTTCAATCATGTTAATGGCAAGCCTCCTTTCTTTGATGGCGTCTCTTCCTTTGATCATTGGAAAAGGAAGATGGAGCAATACCTAGGCAATATACATGAGAAGATTTGGGATGTGACCAAAGAAGGATACATCATTCTTGATGAGAAGAATCTCACTCCCAATGACCGCATCAACAAACAATGCAACACAATGACACTTGACACAATCTACCGTGCCATTGATGACAAAGTATTTGAGCAAATCAAAGATCTTAAAAAGGCAAATGAGCTTTGGATAAGGCTTGAAGAAACATATGAAGGCACTTCAACGGTAAAAAGTGCCAAGCTATATATGCTCAAGGATAAGTTCTCCACTTTCAAGATGAAGGATGATAAATCCATCCCGGAGATGTTCTATAGGCTCCAAATCATTGTCAATGATCTCAAGGGGCTTGGGGAGAAGGTTGAGGACAAGGACTTATCACACAAGTTCTTGATATGCTTACCCAAGAAGTTTGTCACCTTAAGGAGAATGATCTTTAGAGAGGGATTGGACAAGGTTAAACCAATCGATGTGCTTAGAGATATAATGACTGATGCCCAATATAATGTTGATGAAGATGAGGTAGATGAGAAGAAGGAGACTAAGGTCAAGCAAGAGAAGCCCATTGCATTCAAGGCTTCTTCTTCTAAGGACAAGAGCAAGGTGTAGAGCGATGATGATCCATTCGATGATGAGACCATGGCCCTCCTAGTGCACAAGATAGGAAGATTCATGAAGAAGAAAGGATATGGGGCAAGAAAGAGAAGAGACACTATGAAGACAAAGATCCTTTGCTATAATTGCAATAGCCCCGATCACATAGTGGCGGATTGCTCCTATGAAGATAAGAGATTTCATAATGGGGACTTTAAGCTCAAGAAGAACAAGAAGGATAAGAAAGAGAAGGAGAAGAAAGTGAAGAAGAGCTTCACATTCAACAAGAAAAAGAAGGGTGGTGGTTATGTGGTCACTTGGTGATGAGGACATGGCACCTTCGGATACGAACAATGATTATAAGGTGCGCTCGTTCCTACATTTGCATAGTGGCTTTGGTTATAATTCACTTGGTTCCACATGTACAAGTCACTATTTGATTGTAGGTTCAAATGTGTTTCATAATGGAAGTTCATCAAAGTTAAACTTTCGGTTCGTCGGCAGCCCGACAGTGCCTCATTGGGAAGGCCATAACTCATCCATCCGGAGTGCGATCGAGGTCAATGAGCACTTGATGGAAAGCTTGTTTGATAAGCTTTTAAATAGATCTAGTCCCATCTCAATATCACGTCGGCAAGGCCTCTAAATCACCAATATATTCTGTCACTATTTCTGACGAGAGCTACACTGTCGTCATGAGCTTGTTAGACATCCTTAGGTCCCAGGCCCAAGTTGAAGCACGCCCCAAGAAGATGGAGAACACCTAAGAGATGGTCTTAGACGTCCACCTTCTTGGCCACCACCTTAGGAGGCCAGCAAGGACGTCCAAGCCAAGCCAGAGGCCCAGTCCAATCCGAGTTCGAGTCTGCCTCGGCCATCAGGACCAGTCTGGAATAAAACGGATGCCCAGGATGCATCCAAACTCCGTTTTTGATGATCCACATATGGATGGAAAGATAATTTTATAAGGAAGCCAATACAAGTAGTTTCACATCAAAATCTCTTCAGAATCAATGGGAATCATCGAAACAAGTCAGCGTCCAGAATCTGTCAGGGTGCTACGACACCTTCTTTTGGGCCGTTAGGCCTTATAACGTGTTGGGACACCTTTAGGACGTGAAGAGGGATCCTTGGATGTCCCTTAGGCTATATAATCAGTAGCCACCACCTACTTTAGGGTTTGAGTTTTGTTTTAGATCAATCTGTCATTGAACAGTCGCCGTTATCGGTTTGCAAGACCCCAACTTTGAGTGCTTAATCATTCATCTGTAATTGTCACTTCAATTGAGTTGCGTTTTATCTTGTTCTTGCTTATGTTCTTCGATTCGTAGCAGGGATTAGCCTTCTTGGCGAGGTTAACCGGATTGTGACACGGTTAATAACCAGAGGAGACGTGGTGCTAAGGTTACAGGGTTTGGGTCTTTGTGATCTGAAGCCGGATCGGTGTGTCGTTCTCCGAACAAATCATTGTTTATCTTGAACCTGACGGAAGATCGGGACCCTCGTCTGCATTAAGTGGTAATCAGAGCTAAGGTATACCGTCAGGTTCACATTTATTCCCTCGTTTGAGTGTTTCGCATTCGTCCCATAGTCCAGTGCCATACTTGTTTTTCCTGTCCTAGAACCTTCCGCGCCATAGCCTTTGCATATTTCAGTTTCAGAGTTCGCTTTGTTGAGTTTGTGTCCTAGGTTAAAGTCTTGTTGCTGGTTTAGATTGTGTTCTTTTCTAGTTTGTGTTGATCCCTCCACCCGCCGCTATTCCGTATCACCATCGGTTTGCATCTGTGTCCACTAAAACCCTTATTCGAGCAGCTTCCTTAAAACAGTCATAACTTTTGCATCCGAACTCGAAACGGGAAAAGTTTTATATCTACGGAGAACGCTAGAAAATTTTAGATCTATTTCATCCCAGCATAGCTGGGTTCACAAAAATTAGATTTGCGAAATTTGATTAGGAAAATTGAGTTTCTGGGCCCACAAGTTTTGGTATGCTTTTTAGAGCACAATCCTAATTTTCTATAGGTCACATCTTTTATTCAATTGAGCTCAAATTTTTTGTGATTTATTCTTGTGTGCTCCTTGCTAAGAAAAAAATATCAAAAAAGCAAAATCAAGAAAAAAAAGATTGGATAAAAAAAATAAAAGAAAAAAATACTAAAAGAGAATAGAAGATATCGGAAAGGAGCACATAAGGAACACTCAATAGCTCTATTGTTTGTGGTACTTTTTGCCTTGTTCATATCCGTTGCTACCTTTAATACTTGTTTCCTTTCATTCTTGTTTTCTCTCTTGTTTATCACAACTGGTGATAGGAACACGTATAGGCCAGCAACTAGGATAAGTGCTCTGGACATTTATTCAATATTGCTGTCTATCACTGACTTGTGTGCCACACACACACACACACACACACACACACACACACACACACACACACACACACACACACACACACACACACACACACACACACACACACACACACACACACACACATATATATATATATATGTTTTTTTTGTGCCTCCCAAGCTCCGCATATATACTTCAGATCAGTACAGAAAAAAGGTCCTTGCAATCTCGGTACCACTACCTCATAGGTATCACGAACCAGCCGCCGGTTGTACCGCCCACTGCTTGTATTGGTAAGAACTTTGTAAGAGCTTGGTAAGACGCTTCCACTTGCTGTCAAAAGTGATACCACTGCAACCACGTAGTCATTTGATAGGGATAATATTTTTGTATTGTCTTTTGTTGTCTTCTAACAATGACATGTTATTCGTATCCACCGACTTATGATGGTATAGGTGCTGATGAGTACATGGAGTGGGAAATTGCCATCGACAACATATTTGCTACTCGCTTTATGTGTCCAAGGAGGAAGGTAAAAAATGCAGTTAGTGTTTTATGACATTCTGCTTTATCTTGGTGGGAGTCTTTAGATCCTTCTGATAAGCCTCAAACTTGGAATGATATGAAACTTCTTATACGAGAAACCTTTGTTAATCCACCTCCTATTTTGACTTCATATGATGAGGTACACCATTTAGAGGAAGAGTCAGTTGTTATTCCTCCTGCTATGCCTAACCTTTTGTAGGACAATGTAGAAAAGAGCAAGGATGACGTGACAGAAAATGAGAAGCTCACAGCCTCATGTGAAAATTCAGAACCATCAACTATTACCCCTGCTGAACATGAGAGCAAAGGTAATGCCCATGATGCTAAACTCACAGAATGTGAGAGTTCTCTTGATGTGTTGAATTTTTCCACCAATCATGCTATGATAGAGAAAATTTTATTGGAGCATTCGCTTGATTTACCTTTGTCACAAGATAATTTGCTTGATGTTTCTTGTGACGAAGATGACTTGCATCATGATATTTATGTTATACCCATGCAATCATTGAAGAATGATCACGCTATATGTGTGCTAAAAATGAGCACTTGTGCTGAAAATAGACTTGTTATTCACAATGCTAGTGCAGTAGATGAGCTGAAATTATTGTATTCTTTAAATACTTTGGGATTCATTGAATTTGATGTTCCGTGTAATCTTAGTTCTTTAGAGGAGAAACTTTATGCCTATGCTGATTTGCCATATTTCTCTAGACATACATATCATTTTATTGGAAAATATAATTATAAAGGAGAGTATAAGGTGCATCGTGTCTATATTTGTTTAAATCTGAAATCTCCTTATATGGTGCAAAAGTATGATCAACCAAAGGATTGCAATTACTATAATCTTGTCATGTCGAGTTCCTCTAGTTTTATTATAAAGAAACATGTTAAATTTTAAGAAGGGGAGCAATGTTGGCTACTACCAATAATGTTATCTTCATCTAATCCCAAACCGAGGACGGTTTGTTGTCAAGAAGGGGAGGATGATGAGGACATGGCACCTTTGGATATGAACAATGATTATAAGGTGCGCTCGTTCCTACATTTGCATAGTGGCTTTGGTTATAATTCACTTGGTTCCACATGTACATGTCACTATTTGATTGTAGGTTTAAATGTGTTTCGTAATGGAAGTTCATCAAAGTTGAACTTTCGGTTCGTCGGTAGCCCGACAGTGCCTCATTGGGAAGGCCATAACTCATCCATTCGGAGTGCGATCTAGGTCAATGAGCACTTGATGGAAAGCTTGTTTGATAAGCTTTCAAATAGATCTGGTCTCATCTCAATATCACGTCAGCAAGGCCTCCAAATCACCAATATATTCTATCGCTATTTCTGGCGAGAGCTATACTATCGTCATGGGCTTGTTAGACATCCTTGGGACCCAGGCCCAAGTTGGAGCACGCCCCAAGAAGATGGAGAACACCTAAGAGATGGTCTTGAACGTCCACCTCCTTGGCCACCACCTTAGGAGGCCAGCAAGGACGTCCAAGCCAAGCCAGAGGCCCAGTCCAATCCAAGTTCGAGTCTGCCTCGGCCATCAGGACCAGTCTGCAATAAAATGGATGCCCAGGACACATCCGAACTCCGTTTTCGATGATCCACATATGGATGGAAAGATAATTTGATAAGGAAGCCAATCCAAGTGGTTTCACATCAAAATCTCTTCGGAATCAATAGAAATCATCAAAACAAGTCAGCATCCAGAATCTGTCAAGGTGCTGCGACACCTTCTTTTGGGCCATTGGGCCTTGTAACGTGTTGGGACACCTTTAGGACATGAAGAGGGATCCTTGGACATCCCTTAGACTATATAATCAGTAGCCACCACCTACTTTAGGGATTGGGTTTTGTTTTAGATCAATCTGTCATTGAACAGTCGCCGTTATTGGTTTGTAAGACCCCAACTTCGAGTGCTTAATTATTCATCTGCAATTGTCACTTCAATTGAGTTGTGTTTTATCTTGTTCTTGCTTGTGTTCTTCGATTCGCAGTAGGGATTAGCCTTCTTGGCGAGGTCAACCGGATTGTGATACGGTTGATAACCAGAGGAGACGTGGTGCTAAGGTTGCAGGGTTTGGGCTTTGTGATCTGAAGCTGGATCGGTGTGTCGCTCTCTGAACAAATCGTTGTTTATCTTGAACCTGACAGAAGATCGGGACCCCTGTCTCCATTACTTGGGATAGTGACAACTCCGATAGTGATAATGATGAAAGCTCTAGTGATGATGAGAGGACCACTCGGCGAGCCATTGCAAGCATCGCCCTCTCCAACAAGCCATCCATCTTCGACACTACATCGACATGCCTTATGGCCAAGCCTATCAAGGTAAAATATGATGATAGTGATGATGATTCTTGTGCTAGTGATGGTTGTAGGAGTGATGAGGAGGAGGATGAGGACTACTCCAAGGATGATCTATTGGGCATAATAGATCAAATGAGCAAGGGCTACAAGAGGACTGTAACACCTCAGGTGTTTAGCTCCTTAATTGCATTGCATTGCATGAGCATAAGCATGCATCATTTCATGTTAATTCATGTGGTTGCAACAAATGTGATTTGTTTTTAAAGTTTCGTTTGACTCACATCATGTGACACTATGGAGTTGGTGTAACTAAGGGGTAGAGTAGCTAATTACATCTCACATCACCTTAGTTATACTTAGGGTCACTAATGGAGCAAGGTTCATGTTGACCAAAATCACCAAAATGCTCTCCAAGGTGTAGTTGACCAACATTTAGCCCTAGGATGCTCTAGTTTGACCAATTAAAAAGTCTAGCTTAGAGACCTTGCATGGAGGAGCACCCTTAAGCAAAGTTGTAGGGAATTTTATGGGGAACAAAAGTCTCAATATGACCATCACATGAAACTGGCCAGAACATGCTCAAAAGTGGCCCACAAGTCAGCTAGAGGGGCTATCTCAATACTTAGAATTTTTCTAAGTCTCAAAAGTGTCCCTCTAGTTTTACTGTGGCCTACTTTGGAAGCTTGTAGTTTGCAAACCAGACCAAACCAGCCCCAACTCATATTGGCAAACTTGTAGTCCTTATGTAGCTCTACAACATTGTCAACATGACCATCACCTAGTTCTAAATGGTTTAGGAGTTGTGGTGTCTTGAAAATAGGGTTTCAGTCGGTTTCACTGATTGAAAACACGTTTCAGTTTCCAAGTACACCACTTTGGAGCTTTGTAGTTTCCAATCCAAACCGAATCTGTTCTTGAGCTAATTGACAAAGTTGTTGTCCACACATAGCTCTACATTTTTGTTGTTAACACCTATCGCTAACTCGGGCTAGATTGGGAGTTTTGCTCGGTTGAAATCACGCTGTCAGTCGACGCTTGTGGCTCTGAAACGTCAAGTTCAGTCAGCAGCGGTGAGCCGCGTGGTCGACCGAGCGCAGGGCCGGGGCGCCACATGGCCGCCATGCTCCAGCTCTGCCCCCACTCATGAGCGCGCTGGCGGGCTTAAGCTGCCAGCCTGCTGCTGCTGCCCTCCGCACCCCTCCATTCCCTCCTCCTTTCCTCTCTCGTCGGCAGAGCGGAGGAACCGAGCCGCCAGTGCCGCTCTTGCTCCGACGAGCTCGCGCGCGTTTTCCACCGCACCACCGCGCCTCAAGTCCGGCTAATAGCTACACCTTGAGCCCCTCTACCCACTCGTCCCGTCCCTGCCCTCAGACGCACTTTGGTAAGGACGAATCGTCAGTTCCACCACCGCCAGACCTCGTCGGCATTCTCCCGCGTGGCGGCTCACCGTGGCTGGGGTCTTCGGTGCTTCCACTGCGAGCGCTAGTAGGTGCATTAGGATCGGGGTAGTACGGGGATGCTCACCATGGGTCTAGGAGAGGATCCCGAGGTCACCACCGGCGAGGAGCACCACCACCGCCCCGCCGGTCCGCCATGCCCGCCACCATCCCCCATAGCCACAGCCATTGCTCCAATTAGTAGCACCCCTAGGTTCGCATAGAAGAGGCGAACGTGCCTGTGCCCTTGGTCTCGCCGGAGCTGCCGGCGGCGGCGAGTTTGCCGTCGACCGTTTTCCTCCCCCGCCTTCGTCTCGCTGACAAGTGGGGCCCGCTCGTCAGAGCGCGCGCGCGGGCGGGATGGCCGAGCAGGCCGCGCGTGCGTCACGGGCCGCGCGTGGAGGAATGGGCCGCGCGAGAAATCTGGGCCGCACGCGCGTGTTGAGCCGGCCCAGTCTTAGATAAAATCCATTTCATTTATTTATTTTGTCATAGATTTAGTTGATGTTTGGAAAATGTAGATCTAGGGTTTTACTTGCCCAAAAATTAGGAGATAAATTTTGTTAGGATCTACATGATGTGTAGTATTTTAGAAAAATATAAATCTGGTATGTGATGTTTAGTTTCTGGGAGATTTAAATATGTCTTTGAAATGTGTTTTAAATTACATGCAAACTTGTTTAAATCATATCTTGAGTTTCAGTGTTCCAAAAATTATGAAATTTGGTGGGTAGGCTAATTTATGCTTCCTCTAGCTCTGGTAAAAATTTGGGCAGTAGTGCTTAAGTACTTTTCAAGTTATAATGCTATCTTGTTATTTTAGGAAATACTTAAATAAATTTTTGTAATATTTCTACATGTGAAATGTTCTTATACATTTTTGGAGAATGTCTTGGTACCTTAAAGTGTCTAAGAAAAATAGGAAATCTGTTGTTTGATACTTTTTAATATGATTTGTTAATTATACAAAAATCAGCCTATTGGGCTTGTGAATTTTGTGTGGAGAGTTCCTGTGAATAAATTTAGTTCACATTTTTACAGTAGCCTCTTTTTGGGTCAGAGAGTCTCCTGTAATTTTTGTAGAATTTTAGGAGCAGTTTACATATATGTTTAAAATTCCACTTAATTACTTAAGTAAATTAAGAAATGAGTTTAAATAAATATTTTAGGTGGGCCAACCTTACTTTCTGGTGTCTTTGTGACCTATGTGAACTTGTGGTAACATTAGTTTGGTCTTATGGGATGTTTGCCACATAAATAAATATTTAATCTTTGCAATTCTAGGTTTTCTGGACAGCTGGTAGTATTTTTGGGTTTGACCTTTGATAAAGGTGTTTGCTGAAAAACTTGTAAATACCAAAGTTGTAGTAAACTTGATAAACTAGCTTGTGTCAAAATTTGGGAGCAATTGGCCTAGTAGTTTGGGAGTTACTGCTGTTTAAAGTGACAGTCCAGAATTGGCTGCTCTCTGTTTAGAGAGGACAGATTCTGGAACTTTGGAATTTCGACTAGGTAAACTTTGGAATTAAGTGTTGTGGTCTGAAAATATTTTGTGGTGCATTTCATAAGCTTTCCAGATTGTATTAGATCATATCTTTTGGAGTTGAGAATCTCCAGTTATGTTAGAATCCTTGAGCTGCTGTCCAGAATGTCTTACTGTGGTAACCTAAGTAATATTACTCTTGTATTGTTAGGTGCTAGGGCCTTAACCGAAGAAGAACATCTATATCTTAGGTTGGATAGATTAGGTAAGTACTTTTCCACCGGAGAAGAGATTTGCACGTACTGATAAAGTAACTTGATTAGATTATTATTTTATTTCCGAAATGCATTTCATTCCGAGCATGTTGCACCTTTATGCATCCATGATATTTATTGTGCATTCATGCAATAGGTGTACCGGAGGGGGTAACTCTCCTCGAATTCGAGCCTATGATTCCGGAGGAAGTCCAGGACCTGCCGGAGCAGCCAGAGGAACCAACCGGCGACGAAGCTCATGTCGAAGATCTACCTGAGTGTCCTGACCACCGGCCCTCGACCTTTCTGAAAGGCAAGCCCCAGTGCATGCTGAACCCATCAATTTATAAATCTATCTTGAGTACTTTTAATTGTTTAATGCATTAAGTTGTAGGAGTTGTATGAAAACAATTATTGCATTATACCTGTCCTTGCCCAGATATCGTACTTAAATCCTAATTTAGGTCTAGGCATGTATCAATGCTTAGCCCTGCTTAGTACGGTAGAAGTCGGATGATTTCCGGTCATCCGTGAGATGTAGGAAAGAGTCACGAGTGGCTTTAGGGCTATCGTGGATGGAACCATGCTTTAAAATGAAATTGAGACCGGGTGGGAGTTCGATAGTACAGCCGCAAGACACTTTACGTCTTGGGTGTGGAGCTATGCCCGTCTGAGTCATTTAAGGACCGATTCGTTGTACGTCCTTGAGTCATGTTGAACGCAGTCTAACACTTAGTTGGCCGGATAAGCCGTTCCGACCGCGAAGCCGAGTAATGTGATTCAGGCCGGGAATCGAATGGTAGGTTGCTTCTTGGAGGAGAGAAAGGATGTGCTTGGGGACATTGGCGTGAGACCAAGGGGGGGTTAGAGTCCCTATCACCTGGCAGAGTGTCACCCTTAGGGTCGCGACATCATTCGAACCCGCGATTCCTGAATCATATGACAAGGTGGCCTGTGCGACCCTGGCAGGGGTCTGCACGGTGAGTGTTAGAAATACCCCTCCAGCTGGATAGGAATTCGATTCGAATCGCCATCGCTCCCGGTTAGTGAGCACTTGACTTGAGCAGCGGCAACGTAGATCTCATTAAATGAACAGGTGGTTAAGGGAATGATACAATGTTGCCACAATTCATACCTGCTCTGGATATAATAATGATAATTGTTTGATTATAATCAAGTGCATGCTTAGTACAGGTGCTAAGATAGATGACAGGTAAATGTTAAAAAGAACTGCTAGTACAGGTTATAAGAGTTTTAATTACTTATGCCTTTATGCAAAATGTGATGTCAGCTAGCCTCTTGTGTAAGCCTTGCATAATCCTTGGTGTCATCTTATTTCTGGTTTTTGACGGGTAAGTCTAGCTGAGTACATTCCAGTACTCAGGGTTTATTCCCTCCTGTTGCAGATGATATGCTCTACCAAGGCTTCTGCAAAAATTGTCTCCACCCTGCGGGTGACGAAGACTAGATCACTTGGGCGTGATCATCTTTTATGTACTTTGCTGATGCTTTTGCGGGTTGTTGATCAACAAGACTAGCAGTAGTTAAACAACTGGTGTGTGTTTGCTTCCGCTACTTTTATAAACTTGGTTTGTAATAATTGCGACTCCGTGTGTGTAAACTTATTTCGGGATTACTTGCGAAACGTAACGTACGATGTTGTATGTTGAATGATGCGATCTTGGTTGTAAGCAAGTTGGTTTGAAATCCTTCGTGGTTTCGATTGACTACCGGGATTATATGGGCTCAAGTTCGAAAAGTTGAGCGCTTCGGTGCTTGTTTTTGTACTTGTGCTCTTATAATTTGGTCAGTTCTGTTACAGCTGGTATCGGAGCATAATTTAACATTAAACACATCATACGAGTATTTAAAAACAAAAGTATTTGATTATGAAAAGGGGTTAAAATATTAAAAAAATTATTTTATAGGTATGCCAGTGATCACATCCCTTAGCCCAAATAAGGACTCTTAGGTGGCATATTATAAAGACTAACTTGGGGGCCTTGTTTGTTTTCGTTTCGTCGTCCATACGGCGTGATATTGTATGGATGCCATCCACTTGGGTGGTAATGTATGGATCAATTGCCTCGACGCTCTGGTAAGTGTGAGTTGTGAGAGCATGATCGTCCCACCGGCGATCTAGGGGAGAGTAGTTTTGGTGACTTGCATACTTACATGTTTAAACCATGTAATTACGTAAGCACTTAATTGTGGGAATATATATATCGGGTAGCTTTGATACTGAAGTATATATATCAGGGGATGTGTATATGGAAAGTATTTAAATTACTGCTTTCTTGTGTGCTTATATTGGGAAACTGTTGGGCTGAAATGAGATTTTTCTGCAGGTACACTAACAGCGCAAACGAGTAGACCGATAGTTTCATCTATATGAGAGAACGTATGTATGCCACCGCCTAGCGTTAGAAATTTATGATTCTAATAAGATGAGAGGGCGTACGGAACGTGCATGCATCATGTTTAATTATATCATACATATCATTTACTCCCTCCTTAAAAATTCCAATAGTCCCGACTGAATTAAATTTCGTATCCCCTAAATGATCCTCACTTTTAGTTATATCTTGTGGCTACAGATGGCACGTACCAAGAGGACCGCTCGCAAGTCCACCGGAGGCAGGGCACCTCGTCACCAGCTCGCTCCACGTGAGCCCCGCCCTAAGCCCACTGAGGTGGAAAGGCTGAGGGCAGAGTTGGCCAAAGTGACTGCTGCCCGGAATGCAGCGCGTCAGCAACTAGAGCAAGTGATCCGTGATCGTGACCAGGAAACACTTGCAGTCCAGAGATTGACAGTAGCACATCGCAACTGTCAACGCATGCCGGTCTATGTCATGAATCAGAGGGATGAAGCCTGGCATGAGGAGAACGTTCTGAGAGCTCGTCAGTTTGAGCTCGAGCAACAGTTGGAGAATGCTAAAGAATACAATGACAATCTTCATGAAGAAGTGCATCGCCTGAACAACCAGCTAAATCCTCTGCTGCCTTGAAATAACAACACAGATGAGGACATGGGTTCGGGAATCGCCATGGCTGAAGATGATGAAGAAGTGGAGGTCAATGGGCCCCAAGATGCCGCACCAGAAGAAGCACCAGAAGAAGAAGAAGAAGATGATGAGGAGTTAGAGCCTGTTAGTGATGAGGACGGCAGGGAGATCCTTGACACTGACTCTGAGAACGATGCTTAGAGTAGTCATCGCATAGCTACAATGTTAGGATCATCTTTTGTGCCCTCCCTGTGTTGGAGTGAGGCTTTGTAATAACTTGACTTTTGGGATGTAAGGTCGAACCCTATGTTTCCTAGATGTTTATTAGAACCTGTTAATTTCGATCACAATTGGATGTCTTATTGTGTTGCGTTCGATGATGGTGTCATGATTAGCACTCTTCGGTGCCGCGACGAAACCGAGGGCCTCCTATGGCGCGCGACATAAGGCTGTGCTGCTTGGCACGCGCTGGTATCGAGGTGGCTAGTCATGATCCACCATGGAACTCTACCGTTGAGAAGTCTTTTTGTGGTCAGTTTGAAGTAGCCTTTCTAAGTCAACTAGAAACTTTGAAATCGAATCCAAGTACCGAGAGAAAGATCAAAAAAATCACGTAGATTTTAACGTAAACGGTTCAGTAACTGCTGTGCTCCTTGTGAGTAAGCCTTTATCAAAGTACATCTTGTTGGATTCCCTCGCATGATTGTGTCAATTGATGCGCTTGAATGGATTGTGCGGTTGTGATGAATTATTGTGCCATGAGTATTTTGAGAAGTCTATTTCATGAAGTCAGTTTGACATATTTACAATAATTCATCTATAAATTTCCCACATCGTCAGTGCTCATTGGCTATGCATTTTGCAGATGTCGTACAATCTCCGTCGGGGTCGTGGCAATGAGGATGAGGAATAGGCATCCCCTCCGCCACCACCTACCCCGGCTGAGCTGATGCAGATAGTGGTCGAAGGGCAGCGCATGCTGGCAGATGCTATGCGCCAGCTTGCCAACCGGGAGGCTCGTCATGGCCGCCAGGGCCCAGAACCCAATCAGTACAGTGATTTCAAGGATTTTCTTGATACTAAGCCCCCGCTCTTTAAGGAGGCGGAGGAACCACTGCAAGCCGATGAGTGGTTGAACACTATTGAACAAAAGTTTCGTCTGCTTCGCTTGACCGATGAGCTGAAAACTGAATATGCTTCTCACCAACTACATGGTCCAGCGGGTATTTGGTGGAGCCACTATCGTTCCACACTGCCTGTAAATGTCCCGATTGCTTGGGACCAGTTCAAGGCCGTATTTCGTGGGAACTATATTCCTCCAGGTCTTATGGCTATCAAGCACACATAATTTATGAGGCTGTCGCAGGGCAATAAAAGCTTGACTGAATATCTGCAATCTTTCAACAATCTGGCAAGGTACGTCACGGAGTTTGTGGATACCGATTCTAAGAAAATTGCTAGCTTTAAAAGAGGCCTCGACCCAAAGCTGATGAAGACTATGGGCACTAGCAAGTGCACTACTTTCAATGAATTTATCAGTGATGCTCTGACTCAAGAGAACAATAATTCTATCTATGCTGCTTCTAAGAGCCGCAAGAGGGCACTTGAGGCAGGTGCTTCACAGTCTCGAGCTCCAGCTGCCCCGAGGGCTCCTCCTCGCCCTTCTGCCACAAGTGCTAAGTTCCGTCCTCCGCAAAAGAAGGCGCCAGTGAAGACTGGGTTTCGCAAGGCATATACGGTGGCTCTGCCAAAGGGTAATTCGAGCCAAGGCAGCTCCAGTGTCCCTCCTAGCAACATGCCTTGCTGGAACTGCAACAAGCCAGGCCATTGGTCCAGGAACTGCCCTTACCCTAAGAAGAATGTCAACCAAGGTGGCCGTCAAGGGCACGCTCATTATAACAGTATTGAGGAAATCCCATCTGGTGAGGTTGTCACTGCTGGTAAGTTCCTAGTTGCTTGCCTTAGTGGTTTTGCCGGGATTAGGCATAGACGTTATTCTGGGCATGAATTGGATGAGTCAGAATGGGGTACTCATTGATACATCCACTCGGGTAGTTATGCTCCGAGATCCTACAGATCAAAAGGGTTTTCTGGTACAACTTCCCATAAAAGTTGATTTGTCTGGGGAAGTTCATGCTGTGCAAGCAAAGTCGTTGGCTGAAATTCCTGTAGTGAATAAGTTTCCGGACGTTTTTCCCGATGATTTGCCGGGACTCCCTCCGGATCGGGATGTGGAATTTAAAATTGAGTTGTTGTCTGGCACAGCTCCCATCTCTAGGAGACCCTATAGGATGCCTCCGAATGAGCTAGCTGAACTTAAGATGCAATTGAATGAACTTTTGAAGAAGGGGTTGATTCGTCCTAGTTCGTCGCCGTGGGGATGTCCTACTATCTTTGTAAAGAAGAAGGATCAGTCATTGTGAATGTGCGTAGATTATAGACCTCTCAATGTAGTCACTGTCAAAAATAAGTATCCTCTACCACGCATCGACATTTTGTTCGATCAGTTGTCTAAAGCTAAAGTTTTCTCCAAGATCGATCTAAGATCTGGTTACCATCAAATCAAAATCCGTCCCGAAGATATTCCAAAAACGGCGTTCTCGACAAGATACGACCTTTATGAGTATCTTGTTATGTCTTTCGGCCTGACAAATGCCCCCGCACACTTCATGTAGTTGATGAATTCGGTGTTCATGCCCGAATTAGACAAGTTTGTGGTGGTATTTATTGATGACATCCTGATATATTCTGTAAATGAGGAAGATCACGCTGAACATCTACGTATAGTCCTCACAAGACTGCGTGAACATCAACTATATGCAAAGTTCAGTAAGTGCGAATTCTGGCTTCGAGAAGTACCTTTCCTTGGGCATGTGTTGTCCGATGGAGGAATTATGGTGGACCCCGCCAAGGTACAGGAAGTACTGAACTGGAAGGCTCCTATCTCGGTTCACGAGGTCCGGAGTTTTCTTGGTTTGGCTGGCTATTATCGTCGCTTCATCCCGGATTTCTCCAAAATAGCCAAGCCAATGACTCGGTTGCTACAAAAAGACACCATGTTTGTCTGGACTCCTGAGTGTGATGCGGCTTTTCACCAACTGCGAACCCTCCTAACCTCAGCTCCGGTTTTGGCACAACCGGATATCGAGAAACCATTTGATATTTATTATGATGCCTTAGGCATAGGTTTGGGAGGTGTTCTGATGCAGGAAGGCCGAGTGATTGCATATACCTCTCGACAACTTCGGAAACATGAGGTGAATTATCCGACGCATGACTTAGAACTGGCCGCAGTGGTTCATGCTTTGAAAGTATGGCTGCATTATCTGCTGGGCAATGTCTGCAATATCTACATAGACCACAAAAGCCTCAAATACATCTTCACCCAACCCGAGTTAAATATGCGTCAAAGAAGATGGCTCGAGTTGATTAAGGATTATAACCTTCAAGTGCACTATCATCCTGGCAAGGCAAATGTGGTTGCGGATGCTTTAAGCCGTACGTCTCATTGCCATTCCCTAGTTGAAACTGATTTTCATCGATCTCGCCTTCTACATCCAGCAGTCTTGTACAACATCACTGTCAGTTGTACTCTCAAAAGCAGAATTATTGAGCTCCAAAAGACTGATACTGGTATATTCCACATCAAGCGTAAGATGAAAGAGCAAGAAACTACACAGTTCAGGGTAGATGAAGAGGGTGTACTATGGTTCAAGGATAGGTTAGTTGTGCCTAAGGACCGAGAGCTTAGAAATGATATTATGTCTGAAGCACACTCCTCCAAGTTGTCCATCCATCCGGGCAGTAATAAGATGTATTATGATTTGAAGCCATACTATTGGTGGACCAAGATGCGGAAAGAGATAGCTGCATATGTGGCTAGGTGTGACACCTGCTGTAGAGTTAAAGCTGTGCATATGAAAGCTGGGTTACTTCAACCACTTTCTATCCCAGGTTGGAAATAAGAAGAGATAAGTATGGATTTCATTGTCGGACTTCCTCCTACTGTCAAAAATCATAACTCCATCTGGGTAATTGTGGACCGCCTAACCAAGTCGGCTCACTTCATTCCTGTTCGAGTAGACTATCGTCCTACTGACTATGCTGAGTTGTACTTCAATCAGATAGTCCAGCTCCATGGGATACCTCGTACTATCATATCTGACCGTGGTCCCCAGTTCACTGCTCGCTTTTGGGAGCACTTGCATCACCTTCTGGGAACCAAGTTAGTGAGAAGCTCTGCTTATCACCCCCAGACGTCTGGTTAGACAGAACGGGTTAACCAAATCTTGGAAGATCTGTTGCGGGCATGTGTCATTTCATCCAAGGGTTCTTGGGAAAAATGGTTACCTCTAGCCGAGTTCTCGTACAATAATAGTTACCAAGAGAGTATTAAGATGGCCCCATTCGAAGCTTTATACGGTCGTAAGTGTAGAACCCCACTAAATTAGATAGAAGCTGGTGAGAGGAGATTTTATGGTATTGCTTTTGTTGAGGAAGCGGAGGAACAAGTCCGTACCATCCAAAAGCATATGGCTGCAGCCCAAGCTAGACAGAAAAGTTATGCTGATCGTCGTAGAAAACCACTCGAGTTTGAAGTTGGAGACTTCGTGTATCTGAAAGTTTCTCCAATGAAGAGTGTCCAACATTTTGGTGTTAAGCGGAAACTTGCGCCAAGATACGTGGGTCCTTTCCAAATCATAGGCAAGAGTGGAGCTGTTGCGTACAAGATCCAGTTACCTCCTGAAATGAGTGCCATATTCAATGTTTTTCATGTATCTCAGCTCAAAAAGTGTCTTCGTGTTCCTGAGGAAAGAGTTCCTTTAGTAGATATCAGGCTTGAGTCTGATTTAACTTACGAAGAAAAGCCAGTCCGGGTGATAGATACTCAGGAACGAGTAACTAGAAGCAAAGTGGTTAAGTGGTATAAAGTAATGTGGAGTAATCAGGGTAGTGAAAGTGACGCTACATGGGAACGGGAAGACTATTTGCGGGATGGTTATAAGGAATTCTATGAAAAATGGTACGCTTTCCAAATCTCGGGACGAGATTTTTATAAGGGGGGAGGGCTATAACACCTCAGGTGTTTAGCTCCTTAATTGCATTGCATTGCATGAGCATAAGCATGCATCATTTCATGTTAATTCATGTGGTTGCAACAAATGTGATTTGTTTTTAAAGTTTCGTTTGACTCACATCATGTGACACTATAGAGTTGGTGTAACTAAGGGGTAGAGTAGCTAATTACATCTCACAACACCTTAGTTATACTTAGGGTCACTAATGGAGCAAGGTTCATGTTGACCAAAATCACCAAAATGCCCTCCAAGGTGTAGTTGACCAGCATTTAGCCCTAGGATGCTCTAGTTTGACCAATTAAAAAGTCTAGCTTAGAGACCTTGCATGGAGGAGCACCCTTAAGCAAAGTTGTAGGGAATTTTATGGGGAACAAAAGTCTCAATATGACCATCTCATGAAACTGGCTAGAACATGCTCAAAAATGCCCCACAAGTCAGCTAGAGGGGCTGTCTTAACACTTAGAATTTTTCTAAGTCTCAAAAGTGTCCCTCCAGTTTTACTATGGCCTACTTTAGAAGCTTGTAGTTTGCAAACCAGACCAAACCAGCCCCAACTCATATTGGCAAACTTGTAGTCCTTATGTAGCTCTACAACATTGTCAACATGACCATCACCTAGTTCTAAATGGTTTAGGAGTTGTGGTGTCTTGAAAATAGGGTTTCAGTCGGTTTCACTGACTGAAAACACGTTTCAGTTTCCAAGTACACCACTTTGGAGCTTTGTAGTTTCCAATCCAAACCGAATCTGTTCTTGAGCCAATTGACAAAGTTGTTGTCCAAACATAGCTCTACATTTTTGTTGTTAACACCTATCGCTAACTCAGGCTAGATTGGGAGTTTTGCTCGGTTGAAATCACGCTGTCAGTCGACGCTTGTGGCTCTGAAACGTCAAGTTCAGTCAGCAGTGGTGAGCCGCGTGGTCGACCGAGCGCAGGGCCGGGGCGCCGCGTGGCCGCCATGCTCTAGCTCTGCCCCGACTCGCGAGTGCGCTGGCGGGCTTAAGTTGCCAGCATGCTGCTGCTGCCCTCCGTACCCCTCCATTCCCTCCTCCTTTCCTCTCTCGTCGGCAGAGCGGAGGAACCGAGCCGCCAGTGCCGCTCTTGCTCCGACGAGCTCGCGCGCGTTTTCCACCGCACCACCGCGCCTCAAGTCCGGCCAATAGCTACACCTTGAGCCCCTCTACCCACTCGTCCCGTCCCTGCCCTCAAACACACCTTGGTAAGGACGAATCGTCAGTTCCGCCACCGCCAGACCTCGTCGGCATTCTCCCGCGCGGCGGCTCACCGTGGCTGGGGTCTTCGGTGCTTCCACTGCGAGCGCTAGTAGGTGCATTAGGATCGGGTAGTACGGGGATGCTCACCATGGGTCTAGGAGAGGATCCCGAGGTCACCGCCGGCGAGGAGCACCACCACCGCCCCGCCGGTCCGCCATGCCCGCCACCATCCCCCATAGCCGCAGCCATTGCTCCAATTAGTAGCACCCCTAGGTTCGCATGGAAGAGGCGAACATGCCTGTGCCCTTGGTCTCGCCGGAGCTACCGGCGGCGGCGAGTTTGCCGTCGACCGTTTTCCTCCCCCGCCTTCGTCTCGCTGACAAGTGGGGCCCGCTCGTCAGAGCGCGCGCGCGGGCGGGATGGCCGAGCAGGCCGCGCGTGCGTCGCGGGCCGCGCGTGGAGGAATGGGCCGCACGAGAAATCTGGGCCGCGCGCACGTGTTGAGCCGGCCCAGTCTTAGATAAAATCCATTTCATTTATTTATTTTGTCATAGATTTAGTTCATGTTTGAAAATGTAGATCTAGGGTTTTACTTGCCCAAAAATTAGGAGATAAATTTTGTTAGGATCTACATGATGTGTAGTATTTTAGAAAAATATAAATCTAGTATGTGATGTTTAGTTTCTGGGAGATTTAAATAGGTCTTTGAAATGTGTTTTAAATTACATGCAAACTTGTTTAAATCATATCTTGAGTTTCAGTGTTCCAAAAATTATGAAATTAGGTGGGTAGGCTAATTTATACTTCCTCTAGCTCTTGTAAAAATTTGGGCAGTAGTGCTTAAGTACTTTTCAAGTTATAATGCTATCTTGTTATTTTAGGAAATACTTAAATAAATTTTTGTAATTTTTCTACATGTGCAATGTTCTTATACATTTTTGGAGAATGTCTTGGTACCTTAAAGTGTCTAATAAAAATAGGAAATCTGTTGTTTGACACTTTTTAATATGATTTGTTAATTATACAAAAATCAGCCTTTTGGGCTTCTGAATTTTGTGTGGGGGAGTTCCTGTGAATAAATTTAGTTCAAATTTTTACAGTGGCCTCTTTTTGGGTCAGAGAGTCTCCTATAATTTCTGTAGAATTTTAGGAGCAGTTTACATATATGTTTAAAATTCCACTTAATTACTTAAGTAAATTAAGAAATGAGTTTAAATAAATATTTTAGGTGGGCCAACCTTACTTTCTGGTGTCTTTGTGACCTATGTGAACTTGTGGTAATATTAGTTTGGTCTTATGGGATGTTTGCCACATAAATAAATATTTAATCTTTGCAATTCTAGGTTTTCTGGACAGCTGATAGTATTTTTGGGTTTGACCTTTGATAAAGGTGTTTGCTGAAAAACTTGTAAATACCAAAGTTGTAGTAAACTTGATAAACTAGCTTGTGTCAAAATTTGGGAGCAATTGGCCTAGTAGTTTGGGAGTTACTGCTGTTTAAAGTGACAGTCCAGAATTGGTTGCTCTCTGTTTAGAGAGGACAGATTCTGGAACTTTGGAATTTCGACTAGATAAACTTTGGAATTAAGTGTTGTGGTCTGAAAATATTTTGTGGTGCATTTCATAAGCTTTCTAGATTGTATTAGATCATATCTTTTGGAGTTGGGAATCTCCAGTTATGTTAGAATCCTTGAGCTGCTATCCAGAATGTCTTACTGTGGTAACCTAAGTAATATTACTCTTGTATTGTTAGGTGCTAGGGCCTTAACCGAAGAAGAACATCTATATCTTAGGTTGGGTAGATTAGGTAAGTACTTCTCCACCGGAGAAGAGATTTGCACGTACTGATAAAGTAACTTGATTAGATTATTGTTTTATTTCCGAAATGCATTTCATTCCGAGCATGTTGCACCTTTATGCATCCATGATATTTATTGTGCATTCATGCAATAGGTGTACCAGAGGGGGTAACTCTCCTCGAATTCGAGCCTGTGATTCTGGAGGAAGTCTAGGACCTGCCGGAGCAGCCAGAGGAACCAACCGGCGACGAAGCTCATGTCGAAGATCTACCTGAGTGTCCTGACCACCGGCCCTCGACCTTTCTGAAAGGCAAGCCCCGGTGCATGCTGAACCCATCAATTTATAAATCTATCTTGAGTACTTTTAATTGTTTAATGCATTAAGTTGTAGGAGTTGTATGAAAACAATTGTTACATTATACCTGTCCTTGCCCAGATATCGTACTTAAATCCTAATTTAGGTTTAGGCACGTATCAATGCTTAGCCCTGCTTAGTACGGTAGAAGTCGGGTGATTTCCGGTCATCCGCGAGATGTAGGAAAGAGTCACGAGTGGCTTTAGGGCTATCGTGGATGGAACCATGCTTTAAAATGAAATTGAGACCGGGCGGGAGTTCGATAGTACAGCCGCAAGACACTTCACGTCTTGGGTGTGGAGCTATGCCCGTCTGAGTCATTTAAGGACCGATTCGCTGTACGTCCTTGAGTCATGTTGAACGCAGTCTAACACTTAGTTGGCCGGATAAGCCGTTCCGACCGCGAAGCCGAGTAATGTGATTCAGGCCGGGAATCGAATGGTAGGTTGCTTCTTGGAGGAGAGAAAGGATGTGCTTGGGGATATTGGCGTGAGACCAAGGGGGGGGTTAGAGTCCCCATCACCTGGCAGAGTGTCGCCCTTGGGGTCGCGACATCATTCGGACCCATGATTCCTGAATCATATGACAAGGTGGCCTGTGCGACCCTGGCAGGGGTCTGCACGGTGAGTGTTAGAAATACCCCTCCAGCTGGATAGGAATTCGATTCGAATCGCCGTCGCTCCCGGTTAGTGAGCACTTGACTTGAGCAGCGGCAACGTAGATCTCATTAAATGAACAGGTGGTTAAGGGAATGATACAATGTTGCCACAATTCATACCTGCTCTGGATATAATAATGATAATTGTTTGATTATAATCAAGTGCATGCTTAGTACAGGTGCTAAGATAGATGACAGGTAAATGTTAAAAAGAACTGCTAGTACAGGTTATAAGAGTTTCAATTACTTATGCCTTTATACAAAATGTGATGTCAGCTAGCCTCTTGTGTAAGCCTTGCATAATTCTTGGTGTCATCTTATTTCTGGTTTTTGACGGGTAAGTCTAGCTGAGTACATTCCAGTACTCAGGGTTTATTCCCTCCTGTTGCAGATAATATGCTCTACCAAGGCTTCTGCAAAAATTGTCTCCACCCTGCGGGTGACGAAGACTAGATCACTTGGGCGTGATCATCTTTTATGTACTTTCCTGATGCTTTTGCGGGTTGTTGATCAACAAGACTGGCAGTAGTTAAACAACTGGTGTGTGTTTGCTTCCGCTACTTTTATAAACTTGGTTTGTAATAATTGCGACTCCGTGTGTGTAAACTTATTTTGGGATTACTTGCGAAACGTAACGTACGATGTTGTATGTTGAATGATGTGATCTTGGTTGTAAGCAAGTTGGTTTGAAATCTTTCGTGGTTTCGATTGACTATCGGGATTATATGGGCTCAAGTTCGAAAATTTGAGCGCTTCGGTGCTTGTTTTTGTACTTGTGCTCTTATAATTTGGTCGGTTCTATTACAGTTGGTATCGGAGCATAATTTAACATTAAACACATCGTACGAGTATTTAAAAACAAAAGTATTTGATTATGAAAAGGGGTTAAAACATTAAAAAAATTATTTTATAGGTATGCCAGTGATCACATCCCTTAGCCCAAATAAGGACTCTTAGGTGGCTTATTATAAAGACTAACTTGGGGGCCTTGTTTGTTTTCGTTTCGTCGTCCATACAACGTGATATTGTATGGATGCCATCCACTTGGGTGGTAATGTATGGATCAATTGTCTCGACGCTCTGGTAAGTGTGAGTTGTGAGAGCATGATCGTCCCACCGGCGATCTAGGGGAGAGTAGTTTTGGTGACTTGCATACTTACATGTTTAAACCATGTAATTACGTAAGCACTTAATTGTGGGAATATATATATCGGGTAGCTTTGATACTGAAGTATATACATCAGGGGATGTGTATATGGAAAGTATTTAAATTACTGCTTTCTTGTGTGCTTATATTGGGAAACTGTTGGGCTGAAATGAGATTTTTCTGCAGGTACACTAACAGCGCAAACGAGTAGACCGATAGTTTTGTCTATATGAAAGAACGTATGTATGCCACCGCCTAGCGTTAGAAATTTATGATTCTAATAAGATGAGAGGGCGTACGAAACGTGCATGCATCATGTTTAATTATATCATACATATCATTTACTCCCTCCTTAAAAATTCCAATAGTCCCGACTGAATTAAATTTCGTATCCCCTAAATGATCCTCACTTTTAGTCATATCTTGTGGCTACAGATGGCACGTACCAAGAGGACCGCTCGCAAGTCCACCGAAGGCAGGGCACCTCGTCACCAGCTCACTCCACGTGAGCCCCGCCCTGAGCCCACTGAGGTGGAAAGGCTGAGGGCGGAGTTGGCCGAAGTGACTGCTGCCCGGAATGCAGCGCGTCAGCAACTGGAGCAAGTGATCTGTGATCGTGACCATGAAGCACTTGCAGTCCAGAGATTGACGGTAGCACATCGCAACTGTCAACACATGCCAGTCCATGTCATGAATCAGAGGGATGAAGCCTGGCACGAGGAGAACGTTCTGAGAGCTCGTCAGTTTGAGCTCGAGCAATAGTTGGAGAATGCTGAAGAATACAATGACAATCTTCATAAAGAAGTGCATCACCTGAACAACCAGCTAAATCCTCTGCTGCCTCGAAACAACAACGCAGATGAGGACATGGGTTCGGGAATCGCCATGGCTGAAGATGATGAAGAAGTGGAGGTCAATGGGCCCCAAGATGCCGCACCAGAAGAAGCACCAGAAGAAGAAGAAGATGATGAATAGTTAGAGCCTATTAGTGATGAGGACGGCAGGGATATCCTTGACACTAACTCTGAGAACGATGCTTAGAGTAGTCATCGCATAGCTACAATGTTAGGATCATCTTTTGTGCCCTCCCTATGTTGGAGTGAGCCTTTGTAATAACTTGACTTTTGGGATGTAAGGTCGAACCCTATGTTTCCTAGATGTTTATTGGAACCTGTTAATTTCGATCGCAATTGGATGTCTTATTGTGTTGCGTTCGATGATGGTGTCATGATTAGCACTCTTCGGTGCCATGACGAAACCGAGGGCCTCCTATGGCGCACGGCATAAGGCTGTGCTGCTTGGCACGCACTGGTATCGAGGTGGCTAGTCATGATCCACCATGGAACTCTACCGTTGAGAAGTCTCTTTGTGGTCAGTTTGAAGTAGCCTTTCTCAGTCAACTAGAAACTTTGAAATCGAATCCAAGTACCGGGAGAAAGATCAAAAAAATCACGTAGATTTTAACATAAACGGTTCAGTAACTGCTGTGCTCCTTGTGAGTAAGCCTTTATCAAAGTACATCTTGTTGGATTCCCTCGCATGATTGTGTCAATTGATGCGCTTGAATGGATTATGCGGTTGTGATGAATTATTGTGCCATGAGTATTTTGAGAAGTCTATTTCATGAAGTCAGTTTGACATATTTACAATAATTCATCTACAAATTTCCCACATCGTCAGTGCTCATTGGCTATGCATTTTGCAGATATCGTACAATCTCCGTCGGGGTCGTGGCAATGAGGATGAGGAACAGCCACCCCCTCCGCCACCACCTACCTCGGCTGAGCTGATGCAGACAGTGGTCGAAGGGCAGCGCATGCTGGCAGATGCTATGCGCCAGCTTGCCAACCGGGAGGCTCGTCATGGCCGCCAGGGCCCAGAACCCAATCAGTATAGTGATTTCAAGGATTTTCTTGATACTAAGCCCCCGCTCTTTAAGGAGGCGGAGGAACCACTGCAAGCCGATGAGTGGTTGAACACTATTGAACAAAAGTTTCATCTGCTTCGCTTGACCGATGAGGTGAAAACTGAATATGCTTCTCACCAACTACATGGTCCAGCGGGTATTTGGTGGAGCCACTATCGTTCCACACTGCCTGCAAATGTCCCGATTGCTTGGGACCAGTTTAAGGCCGCATTCCGTGGGAACTATATTCCTCCAGGTCTTATGGCTATCAAGCACATAGAATTTATGAGGCTGTCGCAGGGCAATAAAAGCTTGACTGAATATCTGCAATCTTTTAACAATCTGGCAAGGTATGCCACGGAGTTTGTGGATAACGATTCCAAGAAAATTGCTAGCTTTAAAAGAGGCCTCAGCCCAAAGCTGATGAAGACTATGGGCACTAGCAAGTGCACTACTTTCAATGAATTTATCAGTGATGCTCTGACTCAAGAGAACAATAATTCTATCTATGCTGCTTCTAAGAGCTGTAAGAGGGCACTTGAGGTAGGTGCTTCACAGTCTTGAGCTCCAGCTGCCCCGAGGGCTCCTCCTCACCCTCCTGCCACAAGTGATAAGTTCCGTCCTCCGCAAAAGAAGGCGCCAGTGAAGACTGGGTTTCGCAAGGCATATACAGTGGCTCTGCCAAAGGGTAATTCGAGCCAAGGCAGCTCCAGTGTCCCTCCTAGCAACATGCCTTGCTGGAACTGCAACAAGCCAGGCCATTGGTCTAGGAACTGCCCTTACCCTAAGAAGAATGTCAACCAAGGTGGCCGTCAAGGGCACGCTCATTATAATAGTATTGAGGAAATCCCATCTGGTGAGGTTGTCACTGCTGGTAAGTTCCTAGTTGACCAACATCCTGCAGTGGTACTTTTTGATTCAGGTGCTTCACATTCCTTTATCAGTCCTAAGTTTGCATCGGAGTTTGCACACAAATTGCATACTGTCGAAGGTGGGGGTTATTGTATTAGCGCGGCAAGTGGGAATATTTCCACAAATAAAGTAGTGGGGAATCTTGAGCTTGAGATAGAAGGGCGAAAGTACTCGCTTGCCTTAGTGGTTTTGCCGGGATTAGGCATAGACGTTATTCTTGGCATGAATTGGATGAGTCAGAATGGGGTACTCATTGATACATCCACTTGGGTAGTTATGCTCCGAGATCCTACAGATCAAAAGGGTTTTCTGGTACAACTTCCCAGAAAAGTTGATTTGTCTGGGGAAGTTCATGCTGTGCAAGCAAAGTCGTTGGCTGAAATTCCTATAGTGAATGAGTTTCCGGACGTTTTTCCCGATGATTTGCCGGGACTCCCTCCGGATCAGGATGTGGAATTTAAAATTGAGTTGTTGCCTGGCACAGCTCCCATCTCTAGGAGACCCTATAGGATGCCTCCGAATGAGCTAGCTGAACTTAAGGTGCAATTGAATGAACTTTTGAAGAAGGGGTTGATTCGTCCTAGTTCGTCGCCGTGGGGATGTCCTGCTATCTTTGTAAAGAAGAAGGATCAGTCATTGCGAATGTGCGTAGATTATAGACCTCTCAATGTAGTCACTGTCAAAAATAAGTATCCTCTACCGCGCATCGACATTTTGTTCGATCAGTTGTCTAAAGCTAAAGTTTTCTCCAAGATCGATCTAAGATCTGGTTACCATCAAATCAAAATCCGTCCCGAAGATATTCCAAAAATGGCGTTCTCGACAAGATACGACCTTTATGAGTATCTTGTTATGTCTTTCGGCCTGACAAATGCCCCCGCACACTTCATGTAGTTGATGAATTCGGTGTTCATGCCCGAATTAGACAAGTTTGTGGTGGTATTTATTGATGGCATCCTGATATATTCTGTAAATGAGGAAGATCACGCTGAACATCTACGTATAGTCCTCACAAGACTGCGTGAACATCAACTATATGCAAAGTTCAGTAAGTGCGAATTCTGGCTTCGAGAAGTACCTTTCCTTGGGCATGTGTTGTCCGATGGAGGAATTATGGTGGACCCCGCCAAGGTACAGGAAGTACTGAACTGGAAGGCTCCTATCTCGGTTCACGAGGTCCGGAGTTTTCTTGGTTTGGCTGGCTATTATCGTCGCTTCATCCCGGATTTCTCCAAAATAGCCAAGCCAATGACTCGGTTGCTACAAAAAGACACCAGGTTTGTCTGGACTCCTGAGTGTGATGCGGCTTTTCACCAACTGCGAACCCTCCTAACCTCAGCTCCGGTTTTGGCACAACCGGATATCGAGAAACCATTTGATATTTATTATGATGCCTTAGGCATAGGTTTGGGAGGTGTTCTGATGCAGGAAGGCCGAGTGATTGCATATACCTCTCGACAACTTCGAAAACATGAGGTGAATTATCCGACGCATGACTTAGAACTGGCCGCAGTGGTTCATGCTTTGAAAGTATGGCGGCATTATCTGCTAGGCAATGTCTGCAATATCTACACAGACCACAAAAGCCTCAAATACATCTTCACCCAACCCGAGTTAAATATGCGTCAAAGAAGATGGCTCGAGTTGATTAAGGATTATAACCTTCAAGTGCACTATCATCCTGGCAAGGCAAATGTGGTTGCGGATGCTTTAAGCCGTAAGTCTCATTGCCATTCCCTAGTTGAAACTGATTTTCATCGATCTCGCCTTCTACATCCAGCAGTCTTGTACAACATCACTGTCAGTTGTACTCTCAAAAGCAGAATTATTGAGCTCCAAAAGACTGACACTGGTATATTCCACATCAAGCGTAAGATGAAAGAGCAAGAAACTACACAGTTCAGGGTAGATGAAGAGGGTGTACTATGGTTCAAGGATAGGTTAGTTGTGCCTAAGGACCGAGAGCTTAGAAATGATATTATGTCTGAAGCACACTCCTCCAAGTTGTCCATCCATCCGGGCAGCAATAAGATGTATTATGATTTGAAGCCATACTATTGGTGAACCAAGATGCGGAAAGAGATAGCTGCATATGTGGCTAGGTGTGACACCTGCTATAGAGTTAAAGCTGTGCATATGAAAGCTGGGTTACTTCAACCACTTTCTATCCCAGGTTGGAAATGGGAAGAGATAAGCATGGATTTCATTGTCGGACTTCCTCCTACTGTCAAAAATCATAACTCCATCTGGGTAATTGTGGACCGCCTAACCAAGTCGGCTCACTTCATTCCTGTTCGAGTAGACTATCGTCCTACTGATTATGCTGAGTTGTACTTCAATCAGATAGTCCGGCTCCATGGGATACCTCATACTATCATATCTGACCGTGGTCCCCAGTTCACTGCTCGCTTTTGGGAGCACTTGCATCACCTTCTGGGAACCAAGTTAGTGAGAAGCTCTGCTTATCACCCCTAGACGTCTGGTCAGACGGAACGGGTTAACCAAATCTTAGAAGATCTGTTGCGGGCATGTGTCATTTCATCCAAGGGTTCTTGGGAAAAATGGTTACCTCTAGCCGAGTTCTCGTACAATAATAGTTACCAAGAGAGTATTAAGATGGCCCCATTCGAAGCCTTGTACGGTCGTAAGTGTAGAATCCCACTAAATTGGATAGAAGCTGGTGAGAGGAGATTTTATGGTATTGCTTTTGTTGAGGAAGCGGAGGAACAAGTCCGTACCATCCAAAAGCATATGGCTGCAGCCCAAGCTAGACAGAAAAGTTATGCTGATCGTCGTAGAAAACCACTCGAGTTTGAAGTTGGAGACTTCGTGTATCTGAAAGTTTCTCCAATGAAGAGTGTCCAAAATTTTGGTGTTAAGCGGAAACTTGCGCCAAGATACGTGGGTCCTTTCCAAATCATAGGCAAGAGTGGAGCTGTTGCGTACAAGATCCAGTTACCTCCTGAAATGAGTGCCATATTCAATGTTTTTCATGTATCTCAGCTCAAAAAGTGTCTTCGTGTTCCTGAGGAAAGAGTTCCTTTAGGAGATATTAGGCTTGAGTCTGATTTAACTTACGAAGAAAAGCCAGTCCGGGTGATAGATACTCAGGAACGAGTAACTAGAAGCAAAGTGGTTAAGTGGTATAAAGTAATGTGGAGTAATCAGGGTAGTGAAAGTGACGCTACATGGGAACGGGAAGACTATTTGCGGGATGGTTATAAGGAATTCTATGAAAAATGGTACGCTTTCCAAATCTCGGGACGAGATTTTTATAAGGGGGGAGGGCTGTAACACCTCAGGTGTTTAGCTCCTTAATTGCATTGCATTGCATGAGCATAAGCATGCATCCTTTCATGTTAATTCATGTGGTTGCAACAAATGTGATTTGTTTTTAAAGTTTCGTTTGACTCACATCATGTGACACTATGGAGTTGGTGTAACTAAGGGGTAGAGTAGCTAATTACATCTCACAGTAACTAAGGGGTAGAGTAGCTGGTTTAGATTGTGTTCTTTTCTAGTTTGTGTTGATCCCTCCACCCGCCGCTATTCCGTATCACCATCGGTTTGCATCTGTGTCCACTAAAACCCTTATTCGAGCAGCTTCCTTAAAACAGTCATAACTTTTACATCCGAACTCGAAACGGGAAAAGTTTTATATCTACGGAGAACGCTAGAAAATTTTAGATCTATTTCATCCCAGCGTTGTTGGGTTCACAAAAATTAGATTTGCGAATTTCGATTAGAAATATTAAGTTTCTGGGCCCACAAGTTTTGGTATGCTTTTTAGAGCACAATCCTAATTTTCTATAGGTCACATCTTTTATTCAATTGAGCTCAAATTTTTTGTGGTTTATTCTTGTGTGCTCCTTGCTGAGAAAAAAATATCAAAAAAAGCAAAATCAAGAAAAAATATTGGATAAAAAAATAAAAAAAATACTAAAAGAGAATAGAAGATATCGAAAAGGAGCACATAAGGAACACTCAATAGCTCTATTGTTTATGGTACTTTTTGCCTTGTTCATATCCGTTGCTACCTTTAATACTTGTTTCCTTTCATTCTTGTTTCGTCTCTTGTTTATCACAACTGGTGATAGGAACACGTATAGGCCAGCAACTAGGATAAGTGCTCTGGACATTTATTCAATATTGCTGTCTGTCACTGACTTGTGTGCCACACACACACACACACACACACACACACACACACACACACACACACACACACACACACACACACACATATATATATATATATATATATATATATATATATATATATATATATATATATATATATATATATATATATATATATATATATATATTTTTGTGCCTCCCAAGCTCCACATATATACTTCAGATCAGTACAGAAAAAGGTCCTTGCAATCTCAGTACCACTACCTCATAGGTACCACGAACCAGCCGCCGGTTGTACCGCCCACTGCTTGTATTGGTAAGAACTTTGTAAGAGCTTGGTAAGACGCTTCCACTTGTTGTCAAAAGTGATACCACTGCAACCACGTAGTCATTTGATAGGGATAATATTTTTATACTGTCTTTTGTTGTCTTCTAACAATGACAGGTTATTCGTATCCACCGACTTATGATGGTATAGGTGCTGATGAGTACATGGAGTGGGAAATTGCCATCGACAACATATTTGCTACTCGCTTTATGTGTCCAAGGAGGAAGGTAAAAAATGCAGTTAGTGTTTTACGACATTCTGCTTTATCTTGGTGGGAGTCTTTAGATCCTTCTGATAAGCCTCAAACTTGGAATGATATGAAACTTCTTATATGAGAAACCTTTGTTAACCCACCTCCTATTTTGACTTCATATGATGAGGTACACCATTTAGAGGAAGAGTCAGTTGTTATTCCTCCTGCTATGCCTAACCTTTTGTAGGACAATGTAGAAAAGAGCAAGGATGATGTGACAGAAAATGAGAAGCTCACAGCCTCATGTGAAAATTCAGAACCATCAACTATTACCCTTGCTGAACATGAGAGCAAAGGTAATGCCCATGATGCTAAACTCACAGAATGTGAGAGTTCTCTTGATGTGTTGAATTTTTCCACCAATCATGCTATGATAGAGAAAATTTTAGTGGAGCATTCGCTTGATTTACCTTTGTCACAAGATAATTTGCTTGATGTTTCTTGTGACGAAGATGACTTGCATCATGATATTTATGTTATACCCATGCAATCATTGAAGAATGATCACGCTATATGTGTGCTAAAAATGAGCACTTGTGCTGAAAATAGACTTGTTATTCATAATGCTAGTGCAGTTGATGAGCTAAAATTATTGTATTCTTTAAATACTTTGGGATACATTGAATTTGATGTTCCGTGTAATCTTAGTTCTTTAGAGGAGAAACTTTATGCCTATGCTGATTTGCCATGGTTCTCTAGACATACATATCATTTTATTGGAAAATATAATTATAAAGGAGAGTATAAGGTGCATCGTGTCTATATTTGTTCAAATCTGAAATCTCCTTATATGGTGCAAAAGTATGATCAACCAAAGGATTGCAATTGCTATAATCTTGTCATGTCGAGTTCCTCTAGTTTTATTATAAAGAAACATGTTAAATTTCAAGAAGGGGAGCAATGTTGGCTACTACCAATAATGTTTTCTTCATCTAATCCCAAACCGAGGACGATTTGTTGTCAAGAAGGGGAGGATGATGAGGACATGGCACCTTTGGATATGAACAATGATTATAAGGTGCGCTCGTTCCTACATTTGCATAGTGGCTTTGGTTATAATTCACTTGGTTCCACATGTACATGTCACTATT
Source organism: Saccharum hybrid cultivar R570 (assembly GCA_038087645.1). Classification (NCBI taxonomy): domain Eukaryota; kingdom Viridiplantae; phylum Streptophyta; class Magnoliopsida; order Poales; family Poaceae; genus Saccharum; species Saccharum hybrid cultivar. Next base: position 7,406,872 of record JAQSUU010000043.1, on the reverse strand, counting down.
TGATTGTAGGTTCAAATGTGTTTCGTAATGGAAGTTTATCAAAGTTGAACTTTCGGTTCGTCGGTAGCCCGACAGTGCCTCATTGGGAAGGCCATAACTCATCCATCCGGAGTGCGATCTAGGTCAATGAGCACTTGATAGAAAGCTTGTTTGATAAGCTTTCAAATAGATCTGGTCCTATCTCAATATCACGTCAGCAAGGCCTCCAAATCACCAATATATTCTGCCGCTATTTCTAGCGAGAGCTATACTATCGTCATGGGCTTGTTAGACATCCTTGGGACCCAGGCCCAAGTTGGAGCACGCCCCAAAAAGATGGAGAACACCTAAGAGATGGTCTTGGACGTCCACCTCCTTGGCCACCACCTTAGGAGGCCAGCAAGGACGTCCAAGCCAAGCCAGAGGCCCAGTCCAATCCGAGTTCGAGTCTGCCTCGGCCATCAGGACCAGTCTGCAATAAAACGGATGCCCAGGACACATCCGAACTCCGTTTTCGATGATCCACATATGGATGAAAAGATAATTTGATAAGGAAGCCAATCCAGGTGGTTTCACATCAAAATCTCTTCGGAATCAACAGGAATCGTCAAAACAAGTCAGCGTCCAGAATCTGTCAGGGTGCTGCGACACCTTCTTTTGGGCCATTGGGCCTTGTAACGTGTTGGGACACCTTTAGGACATGAAGAGGGATCCTTGGACGTCCCTTAGACTATATAATCAGTAGCCACCACCTACTTTAGGGTTTGGGTTTTGTTTTAGATCAATCTGTCATTGAACAGTCGCCGTTATCGGTTTGTAAGACCCCAACTTCAAGTGCTTAATTATTCATCTGCAATTGTCACTTTAATTGAGTTGCGTTTTATCTTGTTCTTGCTTGTGTTCTTCGATTCGCAGTAGGGATTAGCCTTCTTGGCGAGGTCAACCGATTGTGACACGGTTGATAACCAGAGGAGACGTGGTGCTAAGGTTGCAGGGTTTGGGCTTTGTGATCTGAAGCCGGATCGGTGTGTCGCTCTCTGAACAAATCGTTGTTTATCTTGAACCTGACAGAAGATCAGGACCCCCGTCTCCATTACTTGGGATAGTGACAACTCCGATAGTGATGATGATGAAAGCTCTAGTGATGATGAGAGGACCACTCGGCGAGCCATTGCAAGCATTGCCCTCTCCAACAAGCCATCCATCTTCGACACTACATCGACATGCCTTATGGCCAAGCCTATCAAGGTAAAATATGATAATAGTGATGATGATTCTTGTGCTAGTGATGGTTGTAGGAGTGATGAGGAGGAGGATGAGGACTACTCCAAGGATGATCTATTGGGCATAATAGATCAAATAAGCAAGGGCTACAAGAGGACCACCAAGAAATACAAAATCTTGGAACAAGAGCTCATTACCAAGAGCAATGAAAATAATACCTTAATGGAGGAGCTTGTAGCTCTCAAAAAGAGTAAGGAGTACAAAGGAATTGAACAAGAGCTTAAAGCTCTTAGAAAATCCTTTGATGAGCTAGAGGCCTCTCGTGAGTGTCTAAAGGAAGACCACGAGGACCTTGAAGTTGCTCACACTAGGCTTAAGGAAGCCCACTCCACTCTACTTGAGCTCATCAAGGAAAAGGACCTCAAGTTAGAGAAGTTCATGAAGGAAGCTAAGGAGTAGCAAGTGATTATCACTTGTGATATTGAACTAACATGTGATATTATTGATGATTCATTATTTGTTAGTCCTACTAATGCTTCATGTAGCTCATCATCATCCATCATAACCAACTCTATCTCTACTACTAGTGATTCATCACTTGTGGTTGAGAATGAGACTATTAAGAGAGAAGTGGATGATCTCACCCGCGTATTAGGCAATGCCTATGGTGGGGATGCCCGCTTGCTAAAATGCTTGAGTAGCCAAAGGTTCTCTCTTAACAAAGAGAGTTTGGGCTATACTCCCAAGAAGAGCAAGGTGGCCTTGCAACTCACAAGCCTAGCTTTGTGAAGAGCAATGGTCGATTTTGCAATAGATGCAAACAAGTTGGGCACCTAGAGCATAATTGCAACAAATTGAACAAGAACAAGAAAAATGCTAATGTACCTTACATTCCTTTTGATTCTTGTTATGTGCTTACCAAAGGTGAGAAGGGTGTGCAAGCTAAGTTTGTTGGTACACCAATTACGGGTCCAAAGAAGAAGGCCATTTGGGTACCAAAAAGCTTAGTTACTAACCTCCAAGGACTCAAACAAGTATGGGTACCTAAAAGACATTAATTTGTTTTGTAGGTAAATTACAAGGCCGGGAGAAGGTATTGGGTGCTTGATAGTGGGTGCTCTCAACATATGACCGGTGATTCAAGAATGTTTAACTCTCAAATCAAATGATAGTGGCATTAATAGCATTACATTTGGTGACAATAGCAATGGTGATGTAAAGGCTCTTGTAAGGATTGCAATCTCAAATGATCATAGCATTTCCAATGTGCTCTTAGTTAAAAAGTTGAACTTCAATCTTCTCTCGGTTGCTCAATTGTGTGATCTTGGTTTTAAGTGCATATTTGGTGTTGATGATGTGGAGATAGTTAGTATTGATGGCTCTAACTTGATCTTCAAAGGCTTTAGATATGAGAATCTATACTTAGTTGATTTCAATGCTAGTGACACTCAACTTTCAACATGCTTGCTCACCAAATCAAGTATGGGTTGGTTATGGCATAGAAGACTTGGTCATGTTGGTATGAAGCAATTGAACAAGTTAGTGAAGCATGACTTAGTTAGAGGCTTAAAGGATGTCACATTTGAGAAGGATAAGCTATATAGTGCATGTCAAGCCGGAAAGCAAGTAGGCAACACTCATCCATTGAAAAGCATTATGAGTACTTCCAAGGCATTTGAGTTGTTGCACATGGATCTATTTGGGCCAACTACATATACAAGCATTGGTGGCAACAAGTATGGCTTTGTGATTGTGGATGGTTTCACTAGATATACATGGGTATTCTTTCTTATGGACAAGAGTGATGTGTTTGACATATTTAAGAAGTTCATCAAGAGAGTGCAAAATGAGTTTGAGACCACAATCAAGAAAGTGAGAAGTGACAATGGAAGTGAGTTTAGAAATACAAGAGTTGATGAGCTATGTGATGAGCTTGGAATCAAACATCAATTCTCGGCCAAGTATACACCTCAATCAAATGGACTAGTTGAGAGGAAGAATAGAACCTTAATTGATATAGCAAGATCAATGTTGAATGAGTATAATGTGAGTCATTCATTTTGGGCCGAAGCAATCAACACGGCTTGCTTCTATAGCAACCGCCTCTATTGCCATAAGTTCCTAGAGAAGACACCATATGAGATCTTAAATGGAAGAAAGCCTAACATTGCATACTTTCGGGTATTTGGTTGCAAATGCTACATCTTGAAGAAGGGCACTAGATTGAGCAAGTTTGAGAAGAAATGTGATGAAGGATTCTTACTTGGTTACTCAACTACTAGCAAAGCTTATAGAGTTTGGAATTTGGCTAGTGGTCAACTTAAAGAAGTGCATGATGTTGAGTTTGATGAAACTAATGGTTCTTAAAATGAAGAAGATATCTTAGATGATGTGAGAGGAACTCAATTGACCAATGCTATGAAAGAAATGGATATTGGTGATATTAAGCCAAAGCAAGTGATTGATGTGGATGACAACAAAGATCAAGTGCTCCAAAGTCTAATTACACAAGCTAGTGGTTCTCTAATGCAAAATCAAGCTATTACATCATCTTAAGTGCAACAAGATCAACAAGTGGCTAGTTCATCATCTCCAACTCATGATCAACATTAACATCCAAGTAATCAAGTGTAAGTGCTTTAACCAACCAACATTGTTAGAGACCATCCATTGGATTTCATCATTGGTGACATACAAAGGGGAGTTCAAACTAGATCAAGATTGGCATCATTTTATGCACACTCTTCTTTTGTGTCAATAGAAGAACCCAAGGACATTGATAAAGCATTGAAATATCCGGATTGAGTAAATGCAATGCATGAAGAGCTCAACAACTTCAAGAGAAATGAAGTATGGGAATTAGTTGAGAGGCCTAAGGATCACAATATCATTAGAACAAGATAGGTCTTTCGCAACAAGCAAGATCAAGATGGGATAGTAGTAAGGAACAAAGCAAGACTATGGCTCAAGGCTACACACAAATAGAGGGTCTTGACTTTGGTGAAACTTATGCTCCGGTTGTAAGATTGGAAGCAATTAGGATCTTACTTGTCTATGCTTGTGCTCACAATATCAAGCTATATCAAATGGACGTGAAGAGTGCATTTCTCAATGGGTACATTCAAGAAGAGGTGTATATGGAGCGACCTCCCGGTTTTGAAGATGACAAGAAACCCAATCATGTCTACAAGTTGAGAAAAGCTTTGTATGGATTGAAGCAAGCACCTAGAGCATGGTATGAAAGATTAAGAAATTTCTTGCTATCCAAAGGATTTATCATGGGCAAAGTTGATTGTAACACCCCTGGTGTTACTAGATTACTTAGCACACGATTAAGGCCTAAAAGAAACTAACAAAACGAGCTCTCGGGTTTTAAAATTTTAATCGCTCATGAAATGATACCCGACTCTTATGTGACTCATTTATATAGTTAGGAAAAACTACACGAGTGTTGTGACTTAGTTTATTTTAGGTGAAAATATGCTACTGTGATCTTAATAAGAAAAATAGAATAAGTCGTTTTAATCACTTAGCGCGAAAACAAATTCTATAAAACCAATGTGGTATACAATCACGTATTTCGTTTTGATAAGCGTGTTGCTATATTATTTAAAGTAGTGAAGAAATTTATTTCTTTCCGAGTGTATCTCTATAGATAAATATATGTATAATTATATATATATATATATATATATATATATATATATATATATATATATATATGTAACAAAGAAATAATGGGATGTTATAATTTACTTAATTACGTAATTATTTTGCTAAAAGAAAAGAAACGAAAAGGAATTAGAAACAAACACACGCACACCTCACGTACACACTCACGCCTGCACCTACACTTGCATGTCTGACGCACACACTCACGCCTTGCATGTCCTTTTGGCAAGGAACGCTGCTGCTCGCTGCCGTCGTCTGCCCAGGCCATTATGGTGTGCATGTGGCATGCCACGAATTTTGCCGTGAAAACCAGCTGCTGTGAGTCAAGTCGTTGCCCACTGTTCATGGCGTCTTAAGCCCGCTACCATATATTAGTCTGCTCCGCCTGTCATCGCTGTGTTTTGCTGTGCCATGTGCGTCGCGTCAAGTCTTGCCGCCGGGTCGCTCGGGTGGACGTGCGGTGCACGTCGATCAGTCGGGACGACTGCTGCCGTGCTGCGTGGGCTGTCCCGCTCGGAGGCCACTCCTTTATTTTTCAAGCCGCGCGCGAAGTCTTCCTTCCCCTGCAACGCAGCTGGCCGGTTGGCCAAGCCACCAAGGCTTTGGCCGCTCTCCTTCTTCGCAGCACGGCCATAGCTGAGCCACCCCTGAACCCCCAATTCGCGTGGCTCGGGCAATTTCCATCTAATTCCTTGCTTCAGTAAGCTGCGTGGGAAGTTCTTCAGCTAGTCCAACCATCTTGAGCCGAGCCTGTGTCCGGTCGTGGCTAGTTTTTGGATTTTACCCGCCGCCGGTCGTGCTCACCACCGAAGCCGTGCGGCTGATGGTAAAGCTTCCATGGTGAGTTACAGCTCGATTCCTCGTACTTGCAAACTCGTGTTGGCTTGCTTAAGCTGTTGCTCGCATGTGTTGGTCAGGGCGCCCATCGGAGAAGAGTAGGCGCGGCCATGTCAGCCATAGACCGCCGCTGCACCACCCGCGTGCACGTGGCCGGGCCACTTCGGTGTTTCCCTCACTCACCCGCCCCTGTTGCGAGTACCATGGAATTTTGGCGAACCATGGAGATGACCAAAATGGCGGAACGATGGTGTCCGGAGGATCATGTCGTCTTGTTCAAATGCTAACTTTGGTTAAATTTTACCCAGGCAAGCCCCGGTGCATAACCTCTATTATGCTGTACTTTATTTATGCTTGTGCATTAAGTTTTAAGGAGTTGAATGAAACCCACTTGCATATATATTTTCTTATCCTATGAGTCTTACTAGTATGATAGAATCGTGTAGCGTGCTATGCTATAGGACTCCGGTAGAAGTCGAGTGATTGTCTGTCACTCGCGAGAGATAGGAAATATATTATTGTTACTATTACTGTAACGGATCAACGTAATTATACGAGATTAAGTAAGAAAATCTTCCACCGAGGCGGTTAATTTATCAAACTTAAACCCGTATAACCCGAGATTCCGTGAAATCACGAGGGATTTCAAACCAACCAACATACAACCAAGATCATACTGATTTAGCAGCCACAGTTCACATGATACGTAGAGTTCACAATAAAAGTGGAGAACATCGGAGTTCGGAATAAAAGTTATTACAACACAGTTCAAAATAACATAGCGGAAGCAAGTAGTTTTACACACACCCTTAGTTCAAATACAGTGCCAGTAGATAGTCATGGTCCACAAAAGCATTAGATAAGACGAACAGAGTGACCCTTGCCCAAGGTCCTAGATGTCGCCTATCGCCGGATACAGACAGTTGGAGCAGTACCCATAGTACATCTGACCATCTGCAATAACAATGGGAACAACGCCCTGAGTACGAGAATGTACTCAGCTAGACTTACCCGTCATAAACCAGAAATAAAGGACACCAAGGATCATGCAAGGCTTTATAGATTGGACTGGCTTGACTTATTTGCGAAAAGCATAAGTTGTTATGAAAAAAACTAAACCAGTACTTTTTGCATCACTTTTAGTATAACCTATTCAAACTAGGTAAGCAGCTATTGCTAGAACAATCACTTGATTCATCATTAGCAATCTAGATTACCATATCAGGTTTAGCATTTCCAACATCATTCACTTAACCATCAGTGTTCCTTTAATGTTACTACGATGCCATAGCTCGAGTCAAGTGCTCACTAACCGGGAGCGACGGCGATTCGAATCGAATTCCTATCCAGCTGGAGATTTATTCCTCACACAAACCCTGTTTCCCTCGTCAGGGTCGCGTAGATCACCAATGACACTTTCCAAGAAGCCGCGGGATAATAATCATGGATCGCACTACCCAAGGACCGCCCGACTGCTAGGACGCACCTTGGGCTCACTCTTCGCGTCCCTGTTACACCCTCTTCAACACCAGTCTGCCAACCCAAGTTTATCCTGGCTCGAAAAGTGTCACTAGCTTCGCGGTCGAAAGGTACTTTATTCGGCCAGCTAAATGTGAGGCATGCGTTCAACATGACAAGAGGGACGAGCAACGATCGGTCCTTAATCGACACAGACGGAATCACTATAGTCCAAAACTCTATAAGACTCCGCCCGGTCTTCATTTATCCATCAACACTTGGTTACTTTTTATGATCACAATTACAGCTAACCATAACCCGGTATCCACCTATAACTCGCAGTTGACAGGAATTCACCGACTTCTACCGGTCTAAGCATGGCTAAGCGATTCACTCGATCCTGAGCTAACAGGGTGAAAGATAATCCGGTGGCCAAGGTAATAATGCAACAACGGTTTCACTCAACTCCTATAACTTAATGGAACTATATATATAACTATAGTTCATGTAGTAAGGAACAACTTTTATAAAATAGGAGACTTAAAATGCTCCGGGGCTTGCCTCTTTCGAACGAGCTAGGATGGTGGTCGTCGCACTCTGGCAGCTCCTCGCCTGACTCTTCTTCCTCGGGCACCTCCTGTGCCTAGGGCTCCTGCTGATCCGTCCAAGCCTGCTCCTCCTGTACTGCTACCTGCGACTCTTCCTGCGATCCTGTATGATGCAAGTGCATAAGTAACCATGCGAATGATGCATCGGATTGTGGTGGAGTGCTTTGATGACATGAGATGCAGATGAGCACATGGAATGAGCAGTTTGAATATAACTATTTCTTCTACAAGGTAGTCAACGTCATCCAAGAACATGTACCCTAAAACATGCACCTTATCCTTCTATTAGTTAGCCTATCATCTACACATACAAGTGAACCTAAGCTACCAAAGCTTACCAACCTAACTCATCCATAACATCAGCAAGGCATAATTATGCTTCAAAGATACACCAGACATATTTTATTTCTCTTAATTTCTCATAAAGAATAATCTTTTATTCCCTATTTAACTAGGGTTACACAACAATACCTATTTCTGGTGTAGATAAAAATCTACCAAAATTACAGTAGATTACTCTTACCCTAACTAACCTACTACTAAATTTTCATGAGAATTGCATAAGTAAAACTATCTATACAAAATAAACAAATTCTAGCATAAATATGAGCATGAAATTATTTTGTACTAGAAAAAGTATCAAACAACAGATTTCATATTTTTTCTATGTTACTAACAGTAAACTAACATACTACAAAAATTATCACATGTATGTTCTATACAAATTTAGCTCTCTACTAAAAATAACAAAGATTATCAATTAAAAGCATTTGAACTACACTTCAAAAATTTCTCACAGAACATGCTTCACTAATATTTTTCCTAGAAAGTACATCACTAATAAAGATTAAAGCAATAAGAATCACATTTTTCCCTTCATTATTTTATTTACTACATATTTTCTAAGATATCACCATTTATAGCAATTAAATAAATTTGCACAGCAAAGTGTCACAAAATTAACATGAGCTATTTTTAAACTATAGATCTATTCAAGAGGAACATTTAAAAATTTGTTTCATCATTTTTGGAGCTAAAAAGGGTACACAAACATTTTCCAAGTATTTTCTTTTCCCAAAACAAAATAGAAATTCAAAAACTAATTACGGAATTGTTTAACGGGCCAGCCCACTCGGCAACAACGGCCCACGGCCGATTTCTACCGGAGCGCCGCACAGGAAAAAAGAAAAGCGGCCCGGTTCGGTGGTTCGGCCCAAGGCCGTTTGGCCCAGAGAGCAGAGAGGGGGGGGCGAAGCACGGGGTGCGGCCACGGGTGCCGGCGTCCCGACGTCGCGGGGGCGAAGCGGTGGTCGCCATCGGCCAACGGCCGACCCCCGGCTCTGAGCGGCTACCTCGAGCGCACATGGCTTCCGCGAAAGGATGGCGAGCACGACAGTGCCAATCAAGGGAAGAAGGAGGGATCGAGGGCGCCGGTGGTGAAGCTCGAGCCCGGCGGCCGACGATGGTGGCGCACGCGGGAAAAGGAGAAATTGAGCCTCATCGTCGTCGAACAAGGGATACCGAGCCCCGTTCGGAGAAGAGGAGAAGGTGGCGGAGCTGGTGGCGAGACGAATCGGGAGGTGGCGCGGCCATGGAGCGGGAACGGCGGCGTTCGTCTCGGGCGGAGCGGTGGCGGCGCGAGGAGGCGGGAGCGGCGTCTGCTGCAGCTCGTGCGAGGCCGAGAAGGGTGAAATGGAGGGCGTGCTGAGGAGGGAGGAGCGGGCGCGGGTTCAAGGCGCATGGCGCGGCCGGTGGAGCCCACGGCTCGCCACCCGTACGCCGGAGGCGGCTAGCGGCGGCCACGCGGCGGGCGAGCCCTGACGCGGGCGTCGCGCTAGCGCGGGCGCGCGCGCGCGGGGAGGGGAGCGGGGCAAGCGGGCCAGGCCGGCGTCTGCTCGTGGGCCGAAAGGGAAGCCACGGCCCGTTAAAGAAGGAAAAGCATTTTTCTTTTTCTAAATAATTTGCAAATTTTTCTAATTGTTTCAAATTCGAATTTGAAGATGAAAAAGAGGTTTTCAGAACTTTTGCCCAAAATAAAAGTTGTTCAAAATTTAATTCTCTACAACTTTCATGTAGGGCACTTTTCAAAATTCTAAATAGATTTTGAATTTGGGATTTAAAGCTAAATTTTTAAGTAAAAATTCATTTTTCTAGAATATTTTTAAAAGCAAAATTTGAAGGAATTTGAATTCAAGAGTTGCTCCAAAAATCATGTTTATTTATTCTAGATTATTTAAAATTGTAGCTACACAAAATTTCACCACTCTTTAGCACTTAAATACAGAATTTGGGTTTTGAGTAATTATTTTTCAACTTTAAATTTAAAAGGGTCTATATTGCATGCAATGATAACCATGTATGAGATGATTATGACTAATGATTTAGATGCTAATGCATGCTTAACATCTAGGGGTGTTACAGCCCTCCCCCCTTATAAGAATCTCGTCCCGAGATTTTGAGTTACGAACCATTTATCGTAAAAATCTTTATACGTGGTTTGAAGATATTCTCCCGTTTCCCATGAGGCGTCACTCTCATCATGATGACTCCACTGAATCTTGTAGGTTGTTACCACTTTATTTCGAGTGACTCAGTCCTTTGCATCCAGAACTCGAACTGGTTGTTCACGATATTCTAAGTCTGTCTTGATCCGAATACCCTGAGGTTCTATTCTCTCCTCTGGAACACGTAGACACTTCTTCAACTGGGATACGTGAAAGACAGGAAAGATCGAACTCATCTCTTCTGGCAACTGCAACTTGTACGCCACAGAACCCTTTTTCTCTATGATCTGGTATGGTCTGATATATCTAGCAGACAATTTCTTCTTGATTCCAAACCGTTTCTTTTTTATTGGGGTAACCTTCAAATAGACATAGTCACCCACTTGGAAATCCAATGGTCTCCTTCTCTTATCTGCATAACTCTTCTGACGAGACTGTGCAGCTTGCATGTTTTGTTAGATAATACGAACCTTCTTCTCTGCCTCATCTACAAAATCAACTCCATAAAACCTTCTTTCTCCAGGCTCTACCCAATTTAACGGCGTCCTGCACTTCCTGCCATATAAAGCTTCAAAAGGTGCCATCTTGATACTCTCTTGGTAACTATTGTTGTAAGCGAATTCTGCCAATGGTAACCAGGATTCCCATGAGCCTCTGGATGACAGTACACAAGCTCTAAGCATATCTTCAAGTACAACATTAACTCGTTCTGTCTGCCCATCTGTCTGTGGATGGTAAGCCGTACTACGAATCAAACTAGTACCCAAACCTTTATGAAGATGTTCCCAAAAATGAGAGGTAAACTGTGAACCATGATCCGACACGATCGTTTTTGGTATACCATATAATCGGACAATCTTAGCAATATACTTTTCTGCATATTGAGGTGGTCGGAATGTTGTCTTAACTGGCAGAAAGTGAGCTGTCTTGGTGAGACGATCTACTATTACCCAAATAGAATCGTGTCCCTTCTGTGTGGTGGGAAGACCAGTGATGAAATCCATACTTATATCATCCCATTTCCAATCGGGTACAGACAAGGGTTGTAGAAGTCCTGCGGGTCTCATGTGAAGAGCTTTAACTCTACAACACATGTCGCAACAAGCAACGTATGCTGCAATTTCCTTTTTCATCTTAGTCCACCAATAACGGGGTCGCAAATCTTGGTACATCTTACTACTTCTGGGGTGAATAGATAGCTTGGAATGATGGGTCTCATTCATCAACTTGTTCTTAAGCTCTCTATCCTTAGGTACCACCAGGCGATCCTTGAACCATAACACTCCTTGGTCATCCAATCGAAAGTGTTTGGTGGGTTCCCTCTTCATCTTCTCTTTGATATGAAAGATTCCCTTATCTGTCTTCTGACCTTCAATGATCTGGTTTTCCAGAGTACAACTGATCTGAATATTATGCAACACAGCAGGATGTAACAATTTGAACCCTTCTTCAAACATCGGTTGCACATCAATAGCATGTGATTTTCTGCTCAGTGCATCTGCTACTACATTAGCCTTCCCGGGATGATAATGCACGTTTAGATTATAGTCCTTTATCAGCTATAACCATCTTCTCTGTCGCATGTTCAACTCAGATTGGGTAAAAATGTATTTGAGACTCTTATGATCTATAAAGAGATTACACACATTACCCAGCAGGTAGTGTCTCCAAATCTTTAGAGCATGCACTACTGCTGCAAGCTCCAAATCATGTGTAGGATAGTTAACTTCATGCTTCCTCAATTGACGTGAGGCATAGGCAATGACCCTTCCATTTTGCATTAGTACACATCCTAACCCATTCTTAGATGCGTCACAGAACACATCAAATGACTTTTCTATATCCGATTGGGCCAGAACAGGAGCAGTGGTCAACAACTTTCGCAAGGTGCAAAAAGCTGCCTCACACTCCTCTGTCCATACAAACTTATAATCCTTCTGTAACAGGCTTGTCATTGGTTTGGCAATCTTCGAGAAATCCGGTATGAAGCGACGATAGTAACCGGCTAAACCATGAAAACTGTGAACTTCATGCACTGAGGTTGGTGACTTCCAGTCCATAACCTCTTGCACCTTACTAGGGTCTACGGAAATGCCATCTTCAGACAACACGTGGCCGAGAAAAGGAACTGTCTTAAGCCAGAACTCACACTTGCTGAACTTCGCATATAGTTGATGTTCTCTGAGTCTAGTCAAGACAATCCTGAGGTGCTCTGCGTGATCTTCTTCATTCTCTGAATATATTAGAATGTCATCAATGAACACAATCACAAACTTGTCCAACTCTGGCATGAAAACAGAATTCATCAGATACATAAAGTATGCAGGGAGCGTTGGTCAATCCGAAGGACATGACAAGATACTCGTACAAGCCATATCTGGTAGAGAACGCAGTCTTAGGCACATCTTGCGGCCTAATCTTAATCTGGTGGTATCCTGATCTCAAATCTATCTTAGAGAACACTTTGGCCTTAGATAATTGGTCAAATAAGATATCAATCCAAGGAAGGGGATACTTGTTTTTAATTGTCACTGCATTAAGTGGTCGATAGTCCACACACATGCGTAAGGAGTTATCCTTCCTCTTTTTCACAAATAGAGCGGGGCATCCCCATTCAGACGAGCTGGGACGAATCAAACCTTTCTTTAGTAAGTCCTGGAGTTGCTTTTTCAATTTGGCTAACTCATTAGGAGGCATCCGATAGGGCCTTCTCGAGATCGATTGAAAGTCCTATGTTTGGTGTTGGTAATTAGTGACAATGCCTAAGTACTAATCCCATGCCTAAGTTGTATGTAGCATATGAGGATTAGTACACTCCAAGGTTGGTGGCAAGATGGACATGGTGATCATGATGGCCACACTTGGATTTGGACGCAACCCTACGTGATCAAGGCAAAGGTATATGCTTAAGGGTTGTGTTTTAGTAACCAAGACACCTAGTGGGTGTGGTTACATTATAGGATAGATAGCCGTACTATAAAGAGGGGAATGACGCGGCTATTGAACTCCTAAGTGCCTCTAGATGTGCATTTCATGATCATATGCATTTGGATAGAACTAATATCGCCTCGAAAAAAATAATTGTGAAAATGCTAACACACTCACACATGATGAAGATCACTTGGTGGTGTTAGCACGTTTGTGAAGGCGGTGGAGTTTGAGCGGTAGAGAGGGTTTGGGATCCTCTCTCCCTCCCGCCGAGCTTGCGAGGCAGGATTCAGGTGTTTTCGAGAAGTTGAAACGACTATTTTTCACTACGCCGGAAGTCCGGAAAAGAAATGGAGGCGAACGGAGGTCACAGAGGTGACCGGACGCTGAACCGGACGCGGTCTTTGCATGACCAGACGCGTCCGGTCAGTGTTCAGTGTCTGCGCGTTTTGCAGTTCGATGATCGGACGCGAGGCGCGTCTGGTCACTGATGATCGGACGCGTCCGGTCGTTCAGGGAGCTTACTGGACTATAACTGGACGCTGGCACTGTCGCGTTCGGTCATGTTCCTTCAGCGCGTCCGGTCGTTGTTTCGTTGAGCGCTGCTCAGGCGACCAGCGCGTCCGATCATTCACGGGACTAGCGCGACCGGTCATTCGCAGTGCGTCCGGTCTGCGCGATGAGCGCGTCCGGTCGTTGTTTCACGTGTTAGCCGTTGGGCGACCGGCGCGTCCGGTCAGTTGGACCAGCGCGTCCGGTCAGCCCAATTTCGGCTGTTTAAGTTTCTAACGGCTATATTCGAAGGGGTACGTCTATAAATACTCGTTGGACGGCTCAAGGCTCTCTCTCTTGAACATTTGACATACTTGTGAGCACTTTGAGCTAAGCAACTCCCCTCCCACTCATCTCTCTTGCTTCTTTGCATATTCGAAGTGAGATTGAGTGATCCAAGTGCATTTGCATTGTGAGATTGCATCTAGTTGGCACTTGGTGGTTGATTTGCTGCGGGATTCTTGTTTCTCTTGGTGGTTGCTGCCACCTAGACGACTTAGAGCAGCTTGGAGGCATTGGCAAGAGTTGGTGATTGTTCTTGGCCACCTCCGGTGATTGTGAGGGGTTTGTGCCTACCTCGGCGAAGCGCCAAAGGCAACATTAGTGAATTGCTCGTGTCATTGCAACCTTTTGCCATTTGGTAGGTTCTTGTGGTGCCTTTTGAGAGGCTCGGTGTGTGACCGATTAGCCACCGAACCACGTGGTGAAGAGGGACACAACGGGGACTAGCGTGCCGGTAAGCACGTGAACCTCGGGATAAATCTTCGTGTCATCACTTTCATATTGTGATTGATTGATCCCGGTGTTCGGTTATATTAGTATTCATCTATTGATCATATTGATTGGTTGGCTCAATACTTCGCCCCTCGGTGGTACCCTCCTAACTCTCTCTTGTATTTATTTCTTAGTTACCTTGCTAGCTTGTTAGTGTAACTCTTAGCTTGTGTAGCTAGCTAGCTTTAGTTGTGCGGTTTGACTTGTGTGGTTGAGTGCAAATATACTAGAATTGTGAATTGGTTAGGTGGCTTGCAAACACCCCGTAGGCTAAGCAAAACTCGCATCTCACTATTTGTTATATTGATAAACTTGTTTAGCTTGTCTTTGTAGAAAATTTTATAAGGCTATTCACCCCCCTCTAGCCATCAAGACCTTTCATCGGTGCTGTTCCCGGAATTAACTTAATGGCAAACTCAACATTTCGGTCTGGTGGAAGTCCAGGTAACTCATCCGAAAACATATCTGGAAACTCACAGACCACTGGAATCTGGGCTAGCAGAGTAGTTTGGACCGCACAAGTCGTGCTAGCTAGGTCTACTTTCCGAGGTAGGACCACCTGAAAAGTGCCTTCTCCACTTGGTTCCTTAAGAGAGATACTCCTTCCTCCAATATCGATTACTACCCCCATCTTATTCATCCAATTCATACCCATGATCACATCTAAAACTAACCCTGGCATGACTATCAGATTAAGCTTATATTGTCGGTTGGATATGTTTAGGGTTACTCCCTAAACTATCTGATTAGTCAACAGATCAGCCCCAGCTGAACTGATTTTATAAGCACATTCCAATTCAACTATCTTTTGCTCATGCCTCTTAACAAATGCTTGACTTACAAAGGAATGAGATGATCTGGAATCAAACAAGACTACTGCAGGATGATTGTTGATAGAAAACATACCAGCTATTACCGGTTCTCCTTCAGGGATGTCATCCACAGTGGTGTGATGCACACGAGCTTGATACTGTGTCTGCTGTTTCTTAGGGTAGGGACAAAACTTCGCAAAGTGTCCGGGTTGGTTGCAGTTGAAGCACGGTCCCTTCACTTGAGCCACAGTTCCAGATGAACTGCCTTGTCCTATCTTCACCTGAGGCAATGCCATCTTGAATGGTTTCTGGTTCCTCTGGGGTTGCTGAGCATTCTGATTCTTCCTTTACGGTGGCCTAAACCTTGCACCTGGGGCAGGCGATCGATAAGCTGGACGGTTGGCCACTGGGGCTCTGGACTGGGACGAACCCGACTCGAAAGCTCTCTTACGGATTTTGGAAGCAGCATAAACATTGTTGTTCTTCTCTTGCTTCAGACAGTCACTAACAAAATCATTGAAACCAGTCCTCATATTTGTACCCACATGTTTCATCATCTTGGGATTCAGGCCTCTCTTGAAGCTAGCGATCTTCTTGGCCTCAGTATTCACCATATCAGGAGCATAACGGCTCAGGTTATTGAATGCATGTAGATATTGAGTTACAGTCTTCGTGCCTTGATTCAGTGCCAGTAATTCCCCAAGCTTCATCTCGGTCAGACCAGGTGGAATGTACGTTCCACGGAAGGCTTCGGTGAACTCCCTCCAAGTGATGTGAGCGTGGGGAGGAAAAGTGGTGCGGTGATGTTTCCACCACATTCCTGCCGGACCTTGAAGCTGATGAGCTGCATACTCAGTCTTCAACACTTCAGTCATTCTCAAGACACGGAACTTGTCTTCCATAGTATTAATCCACTCTTCTGCATCCAAGGATTCTACGGCTTCCTTGAAGATCGATGGACGAGTATCCATGAAGTCCTTGAAACTGCTGTACTGATTTGCTTCATGCCCACCCAGGTTTATTCCCCGACGGGTGTTGTCTGCGATACTGCGCAACGCAGCTTCCATATTCTATTGCATGCCCTCCATATTACGTTGGCTTCCAAGAAATTGTGCGAAAAATTGTTCCGCAGTGTAGGGTGGAGGAGGCGGTGGTGGATCACGGTCATCACTAGCAGCTGCACTGCCACCAGCCTCAGCGGCACCATACACGGTATGACGAGTGTTCGGCATCTGCATGTTTCAGCAACAGTAATTATTAGGTGATGTTGTAGGAATTGCGACCGAATGAAAAATCATGCTGACTGAATTTACTGGAGAGAATAAATTCATACAATAAAATAGGGGCATAATAAGTCATTCCAATTAACACAACATCACTAATTAGATTACTTAAAGCGCACACATCGCGTCCATTACAACCAAGTTGCCAGCATACATACACTGGACTTTTTGACGTTCGGATACCACCACAAACACATCCAAGCTTTCCAACATTACATCAAAGCCTTAGTCTTTCTACTCATTATTACATGCCCAACGTGCCAACAAAGCAAAAGATCATGTAGATGGAACCTAGCAGCTAGCGTAACAACTACTAGCCTACTCATCATGGTCGCTGTCTAAGTCCAAGACGTTGGCGTCGTCACCATTAGCAACGTCGTGGTGCTCCCCAACTGGTGCTTTGGGCTCTTCAGGATCTTCGTCTTCATTCAAATCCATCTCTGCCGCACCAGGAGGAACATAGGGGTTGAGTTGATTGTTCAGCCGATGAACCTCCTCATGCAGATTGTCATTATATTCCTCTGCATATGCCAGCTGTTGCTCTAGCTCAAACTGTCTAGCCCTCAACACATTCTCTGCGGACCAGGCTTCATTCCTCTGATGGAGCACATGAGTCAACATGCGCTTAGCGTTCCTGTTGGCGGTGGTCAGTCGCCCAACCTGCTCTCTCAGGGCACGCACATCTCCTTCGAAAGCCACAGTCCTCTGGGTAGCCTGATCTCTCTGGCGAGTCAACTGAGCCATCTCTGTGTTGAGCCTCTCAATCTCGGCGTCGTGATCTCTCTGAAGCTGACGGCGGTCATCACGAGCCTGACCAAGAGCACTAGACACACGTCTCAGGCTACCTTCCACTCCATTAAAGGCCCTCATCACTGCGAACATGGCACTCATAGCGGGGTTGTCACTGTTCTGTGCTTCTGCGGTGCTAATCTCTAGAGATCTTCCTCTTGCCTGCTGCCACGAGTCAGTGGAGGGGTTGCCCCTCGGAAAGACTCCAACTATATCTGCTGCCAACTCCTGAGGAAAGCGATCCATGATATCCCTCAGGATCCCAAAGGCTGCCCTCTCAGCGGCTTCTTCAGGGGTCCTGCCAGTTGACTCAAAATGCCAATCGGTCCACTCAGAACCATCACCTCGGGGATGAACTACCACTACCACAGTCACCAAAAGTCCTTCCCCCAACCGCTCATTCGACCAAAAGTAGCGGGGCTCCATCCCATCAGGATAGCCTACATAGCTGAGTACTCTCCACAAGAGCGTAGGCATCCCAAATTCTCCAAGAAAAGTATGGCGCTGACGAGTGCGTGGAGCAAGCTGATGACGGGGAGCTCTGCCGGTGGACTTGCGGGCTGTCTGCTTGGTACGTGCCATCTGTAGCAAAATTTTATTACCGTGGTGAGAACAGATTTTTAAGTTGGCATTTTTATCGAAATGAGATAATCAACTTATAAGGGGAGGAACAATGCCATGAATGAAATGCACCACATGATACATGCACGTTCCGTATGTCCTCACAAACTTAGAAAACTAATAACTACTAATGGAATAAACGGTGGCATACAACGATCTCTTGTAACGTAACTAATACGTACTACTCGAAAGCATTGTTATGTACCTGCAGAAAGTCACTTCAGCCCAACCCTCACAGTATGAAAATATGCAAGAAAGCAGTAAAGTAAGTTACTCGCTCTACACGCATCCCCAGATACGAGTATAACGGTAACAACTACCTGAATCATCGTCCTATTGATGGCATCGTCACCGCATGACGGAAGTCCCCACCATTGGAATACCCTCATACGAACATGCGCATGGCACGTAAGTATTTTGGTATCACATAAGCACTCCCCTAGATCGGCAGTGTATCTGACCATGCTCTCACAACTCTCACTTACCAGGGCGTAGAGGAAATTGATCCATACATTACCACTCAATTGAATGGCACTCATACAATAGCACGCCGTATGAGCGACGAAATTTCAAATATGATGCAAACCCCCAAGTTAGTACTTAATTAAGCCACCTAGAGTCCTTATTGGGCATAAAGGATATGACCACTGGCACACTCTTAAATTTGAAAGCTTAGTTGAAAACACAGTTTTGTTTTTAAATACCCATGTGAACAGTACATGCTAAACCATGCTCCGATGCCAGCTGTAACGGATCAACGTAATTATACAAGATTAAGTAAGAAAATCTTCCACCGAGGCGGTTAATTTATCAAACTTAAACCCGTATAACCCGAGATTCCGTGAAATCACGAGGGATTTCAAACCAACCAACATACAACCAAGATCGTACTGATTTAGCAGCCACAATTCACATGATACGTAGAGTTCACAATAAAAGTGGAGAACATCGGAGTTTGGAATAAAAGTTATTACAACACAGTTCAAAATAACATAGCGGAAGCAAGTAGTTTTACACACACCCTTAGTTCAAATACAGTGCCAGTAGATAGTCATGGTCCACAAAAGCATTAGATAAGACGAACAGAGTGACCCTTGCCCAAGGTCCTAGATGTCGCCCATCGCCGGATACAGACAGTTGGAGCAGTACCCATAGTACATCTGACCATTTGCAACAACAATGGGAACAACGCCCTGAGTACGAGAATGTACTCAGCTAGACTTACCCATCATAAACCAGAAATAAGGGACACCAAGGATCATGCAAGGCTTTATAGATTGGACTGGCTTGACTTATTTGCGAAAATCATAAGTTGTTATGAAAAAAACTAAACCAGTACTTTTTGCATCACTTTTAGTATAACCTATTCAAACTAGGTAAGCAGCTATTGCTAGAACAATCACTTGATTCATCACTTGATTCATCATTAGCTATTACCATATCAGGTTTAGCATTTCCAACATCATTCACTTAACCATCAGTGTTCCTTTAATGTTACTACGATGCCATAGCTCGAGTCAAATGCTCACTAACCGGGAGCGACGGTGATTCGAATCGAATTCCTATCCAGCTGGAGATTTATTCCTCACACAAACCCTGTTTCCCCCGTCAGGGTCGCGTAGATCACTAATGACACTTTCCAAGAAGCCACGGGATAACAATCATGGATCGCACTACCCAGGGACCGCCCGACTGCCAGGACGCACCTTGGGCTCACTCTTCGCGTCCCCGTTACACCCTCTTCAACACCAGTCTGCCAACCCGAGTTTATTCCGGCTCAAAAAGTGTCACTAGCTTCGCGGTTGAAAGGCACTTTATTCGGCCAGCTAAATGTGAGGCATGCGTTCAACATGACAAGAGGGACGAGCAATGATCGGTCCTTAATCGACACAGATAGAATCACTATAGTCCAAAACCCTATAAGACTCCGCCCGGTCTTCATTTATCCATCAACACTTGGTTACTTTTTATGATCACAATTACAGCTAACCATAACCCGGTGTCCACCTATAACTCGCAGGCGACAGGAATTCACCCGACTTCTACCGGTCTAAGCATGGCTAAGCAATTCACTCGATCCTGACCTAACAGGGTGAAAGATAATCCGGTGGCCAAGGTAATAATGTAACAACAGTTTCACTCAACTCCTATAACTTAATGCAACTATATATATAACTATAGTTCATGTAGTAAGGAACAACTTTTATAAAATAGGAGACTTAAAATGCTTCGGGGCTTGCCTCTTTCGAACGAGCTAGGATGGTGGTCGACGCACTCTGGCAGCTCCTCGCCTAACTCTTCTTCCTCGGGCACCTCCTGTGCCTAGGGCTCCTGCTGATCCGTCCAAGCCTGCTCCTCCTGTACTGCTACCTGCGACTCTTTCTGCGATCCTGTATGATGCAAGTGCATAAGTAACCATGCGAATGATGCATCGGATTGTGGTGGAGTGCTTTGATGACATGAGATGCAGATGAGCACATGGAATGAGTAGTTTGAATATAACTATTTCTTCTACAAGGTAGTCAACGTCATCCAAGAACATGTACCCTAAAACATGCACCTTATCCTTCTATTAGTTAGCCTATCATCTACACATACAAGTGAACCTAAGCTACCAAAGCTTACCAACCTAACTCATCCATAACATCAGCAAGGCATAATGATGCTCCAAAGATACACCAGACATATTTTATTTCTCTTAATTTCTCATAAAGAATAATCTTTTATTCCCTATTTAACTAGGGTTACACAGCAACACCTATTTCTGGTGTAGATAAAAATCTACCAAAATTACAGTAGATTACTCTTACCCTAACTAACCTACTACTAAATTTTCATGAGAATTGCATAAGTAAAACTATCTATACAAAATAAACAAGTTCTAGCATAAATATGAGCATGAAATTATTTTGTACTAGAAAAAGTATCAAACAACAGATTTCACATTTTTCCTATGTTACTAACAGTAAACTAACATACTACAAAAATTATCACATGTATGTTCTATACAAATTTAGCTCTCTACTAAAAATAACAAAGATTATCAATTAAAAGCATTTGAACTACACCTCAAAAATTTCTCACAGAACATGCTTCACTAATATTTTTCCTAGAAAGTACATCACTAATAAAGATTAAAGCAACAAGAATCATATTTTTCCCTTCATTATTTTATTTACTACATATTTTCTAAGATATCAGCATTTATAGCAATTAAATAAATTTGCACAGCAAAGTGTCACAAAATTAACATGAGCTATTTTTAAACTGTAGATCTATTCAATAGGAACATTTCAAAATTTGTTTCATCATTTTTGATCTAAAAAGGGTACACAAACATTTTCCAAGTATTTTCTTTTCCCAAAACAAAATAGAAATTCAAAAACTAATTACAGAATTGTTTAACGGGCCAGCCCACTCGGCAACAACGGCCCACGACCGATTTCTGCCGGAGCGCCGCGCGGGAAAAAAGAAAAGCGGCCCGGTTCGGTGGTTCGGCCCAAGGCCGTTTGGCCCAGAGAGCAGAGAGGGGGGGGGGGGGCGAAGCGCGGGGCGCGGCCACGGGTGCCGGCGTCCCGACATCGCGGGGGCGAAGCGGTGGTCGCCGTCGGCCAACGGTCGACCCCCGGCTCTGAGCGGCTACCTCGAGCGCGCATGGCTTCCGCAAAAGGATGGCGAGCACGACAGTGCCAATCAAGGGAAGGAGGGATCGAGGGCGTCGGTGGCGGAGCTCGAGCCCGGCGGCCGGCGACGGTGTCGCGCACGGGAAAAGGAGAAATTGAGCCTCACCGTCATCGAACAAGGGATACCGAGCCCCGTTCGAAGAAGAGGAGAAGGTGGCGGAGCCGGTGGCGAGACGAATCGGGAGGTGGCGCGGCCGTGGAGCGGGAACGGCGGCGTTCGTCTCGGGCAGAGCGGCGGCGGCGCGAGGAGGCGGGAGCGGCGGCTGCTGCGGCTCGTGCGAGGCTGAGAAGGGCGAAATGGAGGGTGTGCTGAGGAGGGAGGAGCAGGCGCGGGTTCAAGGCGCGTGGCGCGGCCGGTGGAGCCCACGGCTCGCCACCCGTACGCCAGAGGCGGCGAGCGGCGGCCACGCGGCGGGCGATCCCTGACGCGGGCGTCGCGCTGGCGCGGGCGCGCGCGCGTGGGGAGGGGAGCGGGGCAAGCGGGCCAGGCCGGCGTCTGCTCGTGGGCCGAAAGGGAAGCCGTGGCCCGTTAAAGAAGGAAAAGCATTTTTCTTTTTCTAAATAATTTGCAAATTTTTCTAATTGTTTCAAATTCGAATTTGAAGATAAAAAAGAGGTTTTCAGAACTTTTGCCCAAAATAAAAGTTGTTCAAAATTTAATTCTCTACAACTTTCATGTAGGGCACTTTTCAAAATTCTAAATAGATTTTGAATTTGGGATTTAAAGCTAAATTTTTAAGTAAAAATTCATTTTTCTAGAATATTTTTAAAAGCAAAATTTGAAGGAATTTGAATTCAAGAGTTGCTCCAAAAATCATGTTTATTTATTCTAGATTATTTAAAATTGTAGATACACAAAATTTCACCACTCTTTAGCACTTAAATGCAGAATTTGGGTTTTGAGTAATTGTTTTTCAACTTTAAATTTAAAAGGGTCTATATTGCATGCAATGATAACCATGTATGAGATGATTATGACTAATAATTTGGATGCTAATGCATGCTTAACACCAGGGGTGTTACAATTACCATGTTACTATCCCATGAAATAAATATGTATAATAATTGGAGACCGGGCGGAACGGGCTTGGATGGACTTGGATCTGGTTGGGCAACAGAGCGGGGCTCTGGTTGCATTTGTTCCGCCTGTGTCGATTAAGGACCGTTCGTTGCATTGGATTCCATAGTCAGGTCACAGACCTACTTATCCCGAGCATATACTAGCGGATGGGGGCTAGAAAGACTTGTTATTCCCTTGTCATGGGTTTCGGCTCCATCCGGACCAACTGAAGGTGGATTATATATAGGTATTAGGAGGTCTAAGCACCGCGAGAGGGCAGAGGCTTGGAGTCCTAGTATGGACGGGGACTCGGTTCTCTTGACACGAGGATAATGGGTTGGTCCCATTTGTACCTCGGTACGGGCGGGGCGTGTGTTTTTAGGGGTACCCAGCTGGGCTACATTGATTCGCGAATCGCCGTCAAGTTGACGGTCCGACATGACTATAATCTGGCATCGTAGCAAGAACTATGGAAGTTGGTAAAATGGTTCTGATTGCTTACCACCTGCTTGAAAGTAGAACAGGTGCGTACCTAGAATGATTGGTTAATGAACTACTGAGGACTGCTAATAAAAATTAAATATAAGGATGCACCTTTAGTAATGCTTTCTGCAGTTGCAATAACCCACAAGCCAGATAGCCTTGCATATCCTTAGAGTCTTTTTTTTTCTTCTGACGGGTAAGTCTTGCGGAGTACAATTGAGTACTCAGGGTTTGTTCTACCCTGTTGCAGGTGACAGGTTTTTGAAGCTGATACTTGTGTGTGGAAACCTCCTGGTGGGCTCAGCGAGAATTTCCTTTACATGCGGATGTAGAGTTTATTTAAATTCCCACCTAAAATGTTTTCAAAGGAAAAAACTTATAACCTGTGATTATTACATGTATTTAAATGTTCATCATGATAATATTTAACTCATCATTAAATGATTTTATTTTTGCTAAAACTCTGATAATATTTTATATTCCGCTGTTATAATCAAATAATAAATTACTCTGATATTGTAATAAAAGTGATGTAAGAAATGGCAAAGATGTTGTAAGCTTTGTCTCTCATTTATGATCCTGAGGTAAAAATGTGGATTTTCGAGTTCTCCCTGGGTGTGCTCGACAGAATCGCAGAATTTAGTGCACTCTCTTGAGTACTTAGTGTCTAATGGAAGACAAGTACTCTTGGGAGGGCATTAGATTAGGCAATTCTGCCACATTGATATAATACTATTCACCAAGAATATTGGGAAAGACTTGTTTGTGTTACAAATATATGTTGATGATATTATATTCGGTTCAACCAATCAAGATTATTGTGATGAGTTTGGGAAAATGATGGCAAAGGAATTTGAAATATCAATGATCGGTGAACTTAGTTTCTTTCTTGGACTTCAAATTAAACAAATGAAGGAAGGAACATTTGTAAGTTAAACCAAATACATAAAGGATATGCTAAAGAAGTTTGGTATGGAAGATGCAAAAGGAATCACTACTCCAATGAGCACTAATGGAAGCTTAGATAGTGACAAGAATGGTAACATGGTGGATCAAAAGCTATATAGATCAATGATTGGTAGCCTACTCTATGTGACGGCATCAAGGCCCGATGTGATGTTTAGTGTATACATGTGTGCAAGATTTCAAGCCTTACCAAGAGAAAGTAATTTGAAGGCAGCAAAGAGAATATTGAGGTACTTAAAGCAAACACAAGATGTTGGATTGTGGTATCCCAAGGGTGCAAGTTTTGAGCTAGTTGGATATTCGGATTCCGACTATGCCGGTGACAAAGTGGAGAGAAAGAGCACCTCCGGGACTTGTCAATTGTTGGGAAGATCACTTGTCTCATGGTCATCCAAGAAGCAAAATAGTATTGCACTATCTACCACCAAAGTCGAATATATCACTGCGGGTAGTTGTTGTGCACAAATCTTGTGGATGAAGGCAACATTGAAGGATTTTGGAATCAATTTCAAGAATGTGCCATTGCTATGTGACAATGAAAGTGCCGTGAAGCTAACCAACAATCTGGTTCAACATCAAAGAACAAAGCATATTGATGTTCGCCATCACTTTATTAGAGATCATCAATAAAAGGGTGACATTGCTATTGAGAGTGTGGGCACCGAAGATCAATTAACCGATCTATTCACCAAGCCACTTGATGAGAAGAGATTTCACAAGCTAAAGAATGAGTTGAACATACTTGACTTCTCCAACATGAGTTGATGCACCCCATATATGACATGCGTCTCTTTCGAGCCCCAAGGTACAATTGGTTAACATGTCATACATTCTATACTAAGGACATGTTTAGTGCATCTAGTCATAATTTACATGTTCTTGGCTCATTCATGAAAATCAAATGAATTTAAAGTTTATATGGTGCCACTATTGTTTCCATGACTTGTATGATCTAGTGGTAGCATATAACTTGTTTAAGTAGCTTGTGATCCTAAGTGTTTAATCTAGAAAACTTGTCTAAATATTTGCTTAAACATGGTGCATGATAACCCTTCTAGTGAGGTGTGAAGAAGCTTGCCCTTGGATCAAACCGAAGCATTTTATTTATACAAGCAATCTAGGTTGAATCACAAACTTGATCCTCACCCCATAATTCAACATGATAATCTATCTAAAATTGGTTCCTTGTGGTCATTGGTGCCAAAGGGGGAGAAAATGTTGTTCACAAAGATAGATTCTAAACGGGGAGAAAACCTAAAGGGGAGAATTGATAAAAGAAGGGGATCAACTAAAATTTTGAGCACACAAGTAGGGGGAGCAAGCTCTTAAACATGAATGTTGCATTTCCATGTGCACTTCTGAAAGTCCCTAGTTTAGTTTTGGCTAATTGATGAAACCTAGGACTAACCTTTGTATCTAAATGGATAATTTAGATAAAGGTGGTCATTAAATATGAGACATGACATTGACTCATGTGACCAAGATGATGAAGACCGAGATGATGCTTGGCTCGATGGACCGGTTGTGAAGGTGAAGGGCAAGTTGAGGCTTCGAAGCGAAGGACCATGCGATGGTGAAGCTTGAGCAAGACTTGGCGCTGACGGACCAATGCAACGGTGAAGAGCAAGTGAAGTTAAGGTCGATGGATCAAGATGGTCATGTGATGATATGAAGTGGATCATATCTTTTGGAAAAATAAAATGGGCTCAAGGCAAAGGTATAACCATAGGGCCATTTTGTTTTGCACTCAAGACACCATAGAGGGTGTGAGTGGTTTAGGATCGATAGCCGAACTATTAATAGGGGAAGTCTTATTGGTTATTCGATGCACAGGTGTCACTAGGTGAATTCATGAAGTGCATTGCATGTAGGGCCTAGTGACCTAACTGGAAAACCTTTGAAAATGATTATGAAAATGCTAACACACGTGCACAAGGTGGTGATCACTTGTTGGTGTTGGCACATTTACGAAGGCGTTGAAGTTTGAGCGGTAGAGAGGGTTTGGGTCTCTCTCTCTCTCCCGCCGAGCTTGCGAGCGCAGGATTCGGACGTTTTTGGGAACCTGAAATGCCTATTTTCCACTACGCTGGAAGTCAGAAAAAGAACAGAAGCGAACGGAGGTCACAGAGGTGACCGGACGCTGCACCGGACGCGATCATGGTATGACCGGACGCGTCCGGTCAGTACTTCGCAGCAGTCAGGCGCGCGGGTGCTAGGGTTTGCAACCGGCGCGTCCGGTCACTCATGGAACCGGCGCGTTCGGTCAGGTGCCTAGAAGGAACTATGGTTCACAAGGACGATCGGACGCGGGGCGCGTCCGGTCACACGCGATCGGACGCGTCCGATCGTTGAGGGAGCTTACTGGTCTCTAACCGGACGCGGGCACTGTCGCGTTCGGTCGTTGACTAGAGCGTGTCCGGTCGTTGCTTCGCGGGCGCGTGGTGCTATGCGATCGGCGCGTCCGGTCATTGACTAGAGCACGTCCGGTCACTCGGGACCGGCACATCCGATCGTTATGAGAAGCGCGTCCGGTCATGGGGTTTGACCGTTGGCGCAGTGACCGTTAGAGGATCAGACGCGGTTGAGCGCGTCCGGTCAGTTATGACCGGCGCGTCCGGTCATCTCGAAAAGACCCAGTGAAGGGGTATAACGGCTCTATTCGGATGGGATGCTTATAAATACTTATTGGCCGGCCCTTGGGGAGGTCTCTCATGATTTCTAACATACTTGTGCATCCTTTGAGTTAGAGCTTCATCTCCTACTCATCTCTCTTACTTGATTGCAAATCAAAAGTGAGATTGAGTGATCCCAAAGTGCATTGCATAGCTTGAGGGCATCTAGTGGCACTTGTGGGTGGTTTAGCCGATGGATTTCTTGTTACTCTTGGAGAGTACCACTCCTAACCAGCTTGGAGATTGTTGGAGGCGTTGGCAAGAGAAGGAGATTGTTCTTGGCCACCTCCGGTTGATTGTAAGAGGTTCTTGTGCTTTCCTCGGTGGAGCGCCAAAAGCAACTCTAGTGGATTGCGCATGTCATTGAGTTACCTCACTTGAGAGTAGTGTCTTGTGGTGCCTTGTGGGACGTGCCTTGAGGGGCAAGTGACTTGAGGGTCACACCGAGAAACCATCTAAGTGTTGGTCGACACAACCGGTGACGTAGCTTGTCGGTGCACAAGTGAACACCGGGTGAACAAAAATATTGTGTCTCTTGTCTCCCGGTGATTGGTCTTCATATTGTGTTGTTGTCAATATTGATTGATTGTATATCATCTTGGTGATTGGTAACATCTTCACTACACTGTTGGTATAAGATACATAATCCTCTCTCTTGCATTTACTAGATTATCTTGTGTAGCTCTAGTGGTAGCCTTTGCTAGTAGTTGTTAGCTTGCTCGCTAGTGTAAAATTAGTGACATAGCCCTTTTGTGAACTAGAGATCATAATCTACTAGACTTGTGGATAGGAGGCTTGCATCACAACCGTAGGCTAAGCAAACTCGCTTTGCGCCATTTGTTATTCTAATAAGTTTGCTTAGTGGCTTGTGTAGGATTTTTTTATAGGCTATTCACCCCCCTCTAGCCATCTAGGACCTTACAAGTGGTATCGGAGCTATGGTCACCGTTTTAATCAAGGCTTAACATCCTTCGGTGTGAAAAATGGCTCAAATTGTGTTCAATCATGTTGGGGGCAAGCCACCGTTCTTTGATGGTGTTAGTTATTTTGCTCATTGGAAGAGAAAAATGACAATGTACCTTGGTTCTATTTATGAGAGAGTATTGCTCACCAAGAACGATTTTGCTATCATTGATCCCTATCATCTCACCGATGAAGATAGAGCAAATAGAACATGTAATAGAATGGCTCTCAATACACTTTACAATGGTATTGACACAAAAGTATTTAAGGGCATCAAGGATTTGGAATTTGCTAGTGAAGTGTGGACAAGGTTGAGTGAAACATATGAGGGCACTAAGGTTGTGAAGAGTGCCAAGCTATATGGGCTCAAGAGTGAGTTTGAGAACTTCAAGATGAAAGAAGAAGAAACAATCTTAGAGATGTTTCATAGCTTGCAAGTCATTGTGAATGATCTCAAGAGCTTAGGGCATAAGACACAAGACCAAGATTTTTGCCACAAATTCTTGTTGAGCTTACCAAAAAGATTCAAAATGTTGATCATGATGCTACAAAGAGATGAGCTTGATGCAATAAAGCCCAATGATTTGCTTGGAGAGTTATTGACCTTTGACAAGTATGATCAAGATGTTGATGAGAAGGAGGAGGAAGAAAAGAAGAAGAAGACTGTGGCATTCAAGGCCACCTCCTCCAAGGGCAAAGCTACCATCATTGAAGAAGAAGAAGACAATAATGAAGATGAAGATTTTGAAATTGATGATGAGGCACTTGCTCTTGTAGTCAAGAAAATGGGTCACATGTTCATTAAGAGAAGAGGCTTTAAAAAGAGATATGATAATTTCAAGAGCAATGAGCAACAAAGAAAGTGCTTCAATTATGATAGCACCAAACATCTTCAAGCCGAATGTCCCTATGACAAGAAGAAGAACAACAAGAGGGGCAAGTTTGAGAAGAAAAAGAGAGAAGCCAAGATGACTTTCAAGAAGGGCAAGAATGAAGCCTATGTGGTCACTTGGGAAAGTGATAATGATGAAGAAGAAGAATCATCATCCAACAAGGCTTTTGCTTCCATTGCTATCAACAAGAAGCCATCACTATTTGATTCATCCTCTTCATGCCTCATGGCCAAAGAAACTAAGGTATTATATGATGAGAGTGATGATGAAAGTGAAATGGAATATGCTCATGATAGTGATAGTGATAATAATAATGAAAATGATGATGATGAACCAACTAAAGAACAACTATATGACTTAATGCAACAAACTAGAGACATAGCTATTGCCAAGAACAATGAGTGTAAGAAGCTTTCAATGAAAGTAGCAATACTTGAGAAAGTTCTTAGTGAGCTTAAGACCACTCATGAGAGTCTAGTGGAAGACCATGAGGATCTTGATAAGGCTCATTCCAAGCTTGAAAAGGCTCACTCATTGCTACTTGAGCAACAAGCAAAGAAGGAGGTTGTTGTATCATGTGATATAGGTGTTACATGTGATATAATAGATGCATCCTTTTATGAACCTATCATCATGTTAAATGCTAACCCTTCTTGTAACTCTTCATCCACCACCACCAACTCTACCTCCACTACTAGTGATGGTTTCACTTGTGATGCCTCACTAATGGTTGAGAATGAGACTCTCAAGAGAGAGGTGGATGAGCTCACTCACGCCCTAGGTAAGGCCTATGGTGGTGAGGCCCGCTTGCTTAAGTGTTTGGGTAGCCAAAGGTTCTCTCTTAACAAAGAGGGATTGGGCTATATTCCCAAGAAAGGCAAGTCGGCCTTTGCAACTCCAAAGCCTAGCTTTGTGAAGGGCAATGGTTGGTTTTGCAATAGATGCAAGCAAGTTGGGCACCTAGAGCATAATTGCAATAAAAAGAACCAAAGCAAGAACCTTGTTAATGCTATACCTTTTGATTCTTGCTATGTGCTTACCAAAGGTGTGAAGGGTGTGAAAGCTAAGTTTATTGGTACACCCATTGTTGGCCTAAAGAAGAAGGCTATTTGGGTACCAAAGAGCTTAGTTACTAACCTACAAGGACCCAAGCAAAAATGGGTACCTAAGATTCATTGATTTGCTTGTAGGTCAATTACAAAGCCGGAGGAAGGCATTGGATTATTGATAGTGGGTGCACTCAACACATGACCGGTACATCAAGAATGTTTGACTCAATCAATGACAATAATAGTGGTGTTGATTCTATCACTTTTGGCAATAACAAGAAAGGCAAGGTTATTGGCTTGGGCAAGATTACAATATCAAATGACTTGAGTATCTCAAATGTGTTGCTAGTTGAAAGCTTGGATTTTAATCTTCTATCCGTGGCACAAATATGTGATCTTGGTTACAAATGTATCTTTGGGGTTGATGATGTGGAAGTCATTAGTATGAATGGTTCAAATGTGGCATTCAAGGGATTTAGATATGAGAATCTCTACCTAGTTGACTTCAATACTAGAGAAATTTCTTTGACAACTTGCTTAATCTCCAAATCAAGCATGGGTTAGCTTTGGCATAGAAGGCTTGGTCATGTTGGCATGAAACAATTGAAGAAGCTTACAACTCATAATCTTGTCAATGGTTTGAAAGATGTTGAATTTGAGAAGAATAAGCTTTATAGTGCATGTCAAGCCAGGAAGCAAGTTGGAAGCTCACATCCAAAGAAGAGTACAATGAGCACATGCAAAGTATTTGATTTGATGCACATGGATCTATTTGGCCCAACAACATACACAAGCATAGGCGGCAACAAGTATGGCTTTGTCATAGTGGATGACTTTACAAGATTCACATGGGTATTCTTTCTTAGTGACAAAAGTGAAGTGTTTGACACCTTCAAGACATTTCTCACTAGAGTTCACAATGAGTTTGAGATTAGAATCAAGAAAGTGAGAAGTGACAATGGAAGTGAGTTCAAGAATACAAGAATTGAAGAACTTTGTGATCACTATGGCATTGGACATCAATTCTCGGCCAAGTATACTCCACAATCAAATGGCCTAGTTGAGAGAAAGAATAGAACATTGCTTGATATGGCTAGATCAATGCTTCATGAATATAATATGAGTCAATCTTTTTGGGATGAAGCAATCAATACCGCTTGCTACTACATCAATAGACTATATTGTCATCCATTGCTAGAGAAGACCCCATATGAGCTACTTCATGGAAGAAAGCCCAATATTTCTTACTTTAGGGTGTTTGGTTGCAAATGTTATATCTTGAAGAAGGGCACTAGATTGGGAAAGTTTGACAAGAGATGTGATGAGGGGTTCCTACTTGGTTATTCAACTACAAGCAAAGCTTATAGAGTTTGGAACAACTCAAGTGGCATTCTAGAAGAAGTTCATGATGTGCAATTTGATGAAACCAATGAGTCACAAGATGAAGAAGAGAATCTAGATGATGTTGGTGGAACTCTATTGGTGGAAGCAATGAAGAACATGGACATTGAGGACATTAGAGCAAAGCAAGTAATTGATATTCAAGATGATGATAAAGACCAAGTGCTCAATTCTCCATTCAAGCTAGCTAGTGACTCTCAAGTACAAGATCATGGTGCTAGTTATCTCATCAAGATACATCAAGTGATCAACCAAGCTCAAGCAATCAAGTGCAAGTACTCCAACCACAACATATTGCAAGAGATCACCCCATTGATAGTGTTATTGGTGATATTAGAAGTAGTGTGCAAACAAGATCAAGATTGGCTATGTTTTGTGAGCATGCATCATTTGTGTCAACTATAGAACCAAAGAAAATAGAAGAAGCTTTGAAGGATGCCGATTGAATTATGGCTATGCAAGAAGAACTTAACAATTTTACAAGAAATGATGTTTGAGAATTGGTAGAAAGGCCAAATGACTACAATGTGATTGGCACCAAATGGGTGTTCAAAAACAAGCAAGATCAAGATGGCATTGTGGTGAGAAACAAAGCAAGACTAGTTGCTCAAGGTTACACTCAAGTAGAAGGTCTTGACTATGATGAGATATATGCTCCCATGACAAGATTGGAGGCAATAAGGATTCTATTGGCTTATACTTGTGCACACAACATCAAACTATATCAAATGGATGTCAAAAGTGCATTTCTCAATGGAATCATCAATGAGTTAGTCTTTGTAGAGCAACCTCCCAGATTTGAAGATGACAAGAAACCCAACCATGTATATAAGTTGAAGAAGGCTTTATATGGCTTAGAGCAAGCACCTAGAGCATGGTATGAGAGGCTAAGGGATTTCCTTCTCTCTAAGGGATTCAAGATGGGCAAGGTTGATACAACTCTATTCACCAAGAAGATTGGGAATGATCTATTCATAGAGCAAATATATGTTGATGATATCATCTTTGGATCAAACGATCAAGCTTATTGTGAAGAATTTGGTGCTATGATGGCTAAAGAGTTTGAAATGTCTATGATTGGTGAACTTAGCTACTTCCTTGGTCTCCAAGTCAAACAATTGAAGAATGGGACAATTGTGAGTCAAGGGAAATACGTAAGGGACATGTTGAAGAAATTTGGAATGCAAGAGGCAAAGCCAATTTCAACTCCAATGAGTACAAATGGCAATTTGGATAGTGATTTTGATGACAAAATGGTGAATCAAAAGGAATATCGATCTTTGATTGGAAGTCTACTCTATGTCACCGCATCAAGGCCGGATGTCATGTTTAGTGTTTATATGTGTGCTAGATATCAAGCCTCACCTAGAGAGAGTCATCTCACGGCCGCAAAGAGAATATTGAGGTACTTGAAGCAAACAAGAGATATTGGACTATGGTATCCCAAGGGGTCAAAGTTTGAATTGATTGGATATTTGGACTCCGACTATGGGGATTGCAAGATCAATAGAAAGAGCACAAGCGGCACGTGTCAATTACTTAGAAGATCACTTGTGTCATGGTCCTCAAAGAAACAAAATAGTGTGGCAATCTCTACCGCCGAAGCCGAATATGTGAGTGCGGGGAGTTGTTGTGCACAATTGCTATGGATGAAATCAACTTTGAAGGATTATGGTCTCAACTTCAAGAATGTGCCATTGATATGTGATAATGAAAGTGCAATCAAGATGATACAAAACCCAGTTCAACATGGAAGAACAAAGCATATTGACATAAGGCATCATTTCATTAGAGATCATCAATAAAAGGGAGATATTGCCATTGAAAGTGTTGGCACCGATGATCAACTTGCCGATATTCTCACCAAGCCACTTGATGAAAAGAGGTTTTGCAAGCTAAGGAATGAGTTGAACATTCTTGATTTCTCAAACATGAGTTGAATGCACCCCACCCACTTATTGACATGCCTCTCCTTCGACATTGCAAGGTAAAGTTGATTGACATGTCATTCATCCTATGCTAAGGACTTGCTAGAGCATGTAGACATAATAAGTGGTATGCATGAGCATTCATGATAAATCAAATGAATTTGATGGATATATGTTACCACTATTGCTTCTATGCTTGTTTTAATCTAGTGGTGGCATATGACATGTTTGTGAGCTTGCAAACCTAGTGTTGAATCTAGAAGATTTGCTATAAGTGTTTAATTCAACATAGGCAAGATAACCCTTATTATGAGGTGTGAAGAAGCTTGTCTTTGGTTCAAATTGAATTAAATATCTTTGGCAAGTGTTCTAGGTTGAACCAATTTTGATAAATTCTAACCTACTCTATCAAAAATTGTTCTTCTCTCCATAATTTGATCCCATTTTTGGGTAAGTTGTTGACAAAGGGGGAGAGAAAAAGATGATTCAACATGATAAAGGGGTAAATAAAATTTTGATGCACACAAGTAGGGGGAGCAAGCTCATAAACAAAGTTGTTGCATTTGTTTGTGCATTCTCATATGACTTGCTCATTGCACATGTATTTAAATTCAATATACATGCTTGTGTGGTGCAATGCTAGTATAGAACTTGAATGATGAAATGATCTACTAGCATGCATAGGAATAGTTTACATGTGGTATCTAGACGTGCCTTAATCTTTACAAGTGGTCCAAGAACCTTTACTATAATGTTGATCTCACGGGGTTCTTGAGTTGTGATGGATGTCTAGTTACTTCATGATGCTAAGGATGGTGTAAAAGGCAACTCCGATTGGTATCATGCTTTAAAGGTCCATTTCTTACACCTTAGCATCATTTTGGTAGAATTACTCTCTCAACACTTCTATCAATGCATATGTGCAAAACTTTCAATCCAAACTCTATGCACATATGTAGGGAGAGCTAATGCTACCAAAACTGAGCTTGTGATAATTGTCCAAACTTTACTTATGAGCAAAATGATTGGACAAATATGACGAGTTCAAAACTTTTATTATCAAAATCATCTTTGTGAGCGTTGTCATCAATTACCAAAAAGGGGGAGATTGAAAGTCCCTAGTTTGGTTTTGGCTAATTGATGAAACCTAGGACTAACCTTTGTATCTAAGTGGATGATTTAGATAAAGGTGGTCATTGAATATGAGACATGACATTGACTCATGTGACCAAGATGATGAAGACCGAGATGATGCTTGGCTCGATGGACCGGTTGTGAAGGTGAAGGGCAAGTCGAGGCTTCGAAGCGAAGGACCATGCGATGGTGATGCTTGAGCAAGACTTGGCACCGACGGACCAATGCAACGGTGAAGAGCAAGTAAAGTTAAGGTCGATGGATCAAGACGGTCATGTGATGATATGAAGTGGATCATATCTTTTGGAAAAACAAAATGGGCTCAAGGCAAAGGTATAACCATAGGGCCATTTTGTTTTGCACTCAAGACACCATAGAGGGTGTGAGTGGTTTAGGATCGATAGCCAAACTATTAAGAGGGGAAGTCTTATCGGTTATTCGATGCACAGGTGCCACTAGGTGAATTCATGAAGTGCATTGCATGTAGGGCCTAGTGACCTAACTGGAAAACCTTTGAAAATGGTTATGAAAATGCTAACACATGTGCACAAGGTGGTGATCACTTGTTGGTGTTGGCACATTTACGAAGGCATTGAAGTTTGAGTAGTAGAGAGGGTTTGGGTCTCTCTCTCTCCTGCCGAAATGCCTATTTTCCACTACGCCGGAAGTCGGAAAAAGAACAGAAGCGAATGGAGGTCACAGAGGTGACCGGACGCTGCACCGGACACGGTCATGGTATGACCGGACGCATCCGGTCAGTACTTCGCAGCAGTCAGGCGCGCGGGTGCTAGGGTTTGCAACCGGTGCGTCCGGTCACTCGTGGGACCGGCACGTCCAGTCAGGTGCCCAGAAGGAACTGCGGTTCGCAAGGATGATCGGACGCAGGGCGCGTCCGGTCACACGCGATCGGTCACGTCCGATCGTTGAGGGAGCTTATTGGACTCTAACCGGACGCGGGCACTGTCGCATCCAGTCGTTGACTGGAGCGCGTCCGGTCGTTGCTTCGCGGGCGTGCGGTGCTGTGCGATCGGCGCGTCCGGTCACTCGGGACCGGTGCGTCCGGTCGTTATGAGAAGCACGTTCGGTCATGGGGTTTGACCGTTGGTGCAGTGACCGTTGGAGGATCGGACGCGGTTGAGCACGTCCAGTCAGTTATGACCGGCGCGTTCGATCATCCCGAAAAGACCCAGTGAAGGGGTATAACGGCTCTATTCGGATGGGATGCTTATAAATACTTGTTGGACGGCCCTTGGGGAGGTCTCTCGTGATTTCTAACATACTTGTGCATCCTTTGAGCTAGAGCTTCATCTCCCACTCATCTCTCTTGCTTGATTGCAAATCAAAAGTGAGATTGAGTGATCCCAAAGTGTATTGCATAGCTTGAGGGCATCTAGTGGCACTTGTGGGTGGTTTAGCCGGTGGATTTCTTGTTACTCTTGGAGAGTACCGCTCCTAGCTGGCTTGGAGATTGTTAGAGGCGTTGGCAAGAGAAGGAGATTGTTCTTGGCCACCTCTGGTTGATTGTAAGAGGTTCTTGTGCTTTTCTCGACGGAGCGCCAAAAGCAACTCTAGTGGATTGCGCGTGTCATTGAGTTACCTCACTTGAGAGTGGTGTCTTGTGGTGCCTTGCGGGGTGTGCCTTGAGGGGCAAGTGACTTGAGGGTCACACCGAGGAACCATCTAAGTGTTGGTCGACACAACCGGGGACGTAGCTTGTTGGTGCAAAAGTGAACACCGGGTGAACAAAAATATTGTGTCTCTTGTCTCCCGGTGATTGGTCTTCATATTGTGTTATTGTCAATATTGATTGATTGTATATCATCTTGGTGATTGGCAACATCTTCACTACACCATTGGTATAAGATACATAATCCTCTCTCTTTTATTTACATTTACTAGATTATCTTGTGTAGCTCTAGTGGTAGCCTTTGCTAGTAGTTGTTAGCTTGCTCACTAGTATAAAATTAGTGACATAGCCCTTTTGTGAACTAGAGATCATAATCTACTAGACTTGTGGATAGGAGGCTTGCATCACAACCGTAGGCTAAGCAAAACTCGCTTTGCGCCGTTTGTTATTCTAACAAGTTTGCTTAGTGGCTTGTGTAGGATTTTTTATAGGCTATTCACCCCCCCTCTAGCCATCTAGGACCTTACAACTTTATATGTATGATGCATAGTTATGCATTTCTTTTTCTCCGATACATTGCTTGTGTGGTGACTTGCTAGTATAATTTGAATGGTATATTGAGGTACTAGCATGAATAGGAAGTAGTTAGATTTTTTCTTGCTTTATGTTTTTCAAAGTGGTACTAAAGCCTTGCTTATAATATTGATCTCACGAGGTTTCTAGTTATGTTTGTGCTTTTCCAAGTGGTATCTAACTACACAAGGTGCTAAGATGGTGTTTATCGCTACTTCGATGGTATCACGCTTCAAAGGTCTATAATCTTAAACACTTAGCACCTATTGGTAGTCAATGCTCCTAATCTTTCCTATCTAAGCATGTATGCTTCCTAAATCCAAACATATAGCATACATGTAGGGAGAGCCATTGCTATCAATTTAAATTCATGATCACATGTCCATAATTCTCACACATGGTAATATACTTGGACAATGTGACATGGGTTCAATCAAAATTTTATCATAATATCTTTGTGAAAGGATTGTCACCAATTACCAACAAGGGGGAGATTGAAAGCTCTATGTTTGGTGTTGGTAATTAGTGACAATACCTAAGTACTAATCCTATGCCTAAGTTGTATGTAGCATATGAGGATTAGTATATTCCAAGGTTGGTGGCAAGATGGACATGGTGATCATGATGGCCACACTTGGATTTGGACGCAACCCTACGTGATCAAGGCAAAGGTATATGCTTAAGGGTTGTGTTTTAGTAACCAAGACACCTAGTGGGTGTGGTTACATTATAGGATAGATAGCCATACTATAAAGAGGGGAATGACACGGCTATTGAACTCCTAAGTGCCTCTATGTGTGCATTTCATAATCATATGCATTTGTATAGAACTAATATCGCCTCGAAAAATGATTGTGAAAATGCTAACACACTCACACTTGACGAGATCACTTGGTGGTGTTAGCACGTTTGCAAAGGCGGTGGAGTTTGAGCGGTAGATAGGGTTTGGGGTCCTCTCTCCCTACCACCGAGCTTGCGAGGCGGGATTCAGGCGTTTTCGAGGAGTTGAAACGATTATTTTCCACTACGCCAGAAGTCGGAAAAGAAACGGAAGCGAACGGAGGTCACAGAGGTGACCGGACGCTAGACCGGACCGGTCTCTGTAACACCCCAGGTGTTTATCACCAATTAGACAGTGAGTTTGAGCTCAAACATGATAGATTAAGTGGAAATGACAATGTCAATGTCAACCTATGGAGATGAGCCTACCTTAAAGTGGGATGCTGCATCATTGCTTTACATATAGGCCATTTTCAAAGATATATGTTTGGGTGGTGTTATGGCAATATCTTCATGTGTCTCACATCACATTCTATCTATATTGATCCCTGGAAAAGTTTCATGAAGTTTGGAATCAAAAAGTCACATGAAATGATGAGTTATATGCTTGTTTGGATTATAACTAAAACCTACACTTTTGTGCAACCTATGCATGGTGTGTATGTTTGGAACTCTACAACACCTTAACTACACTTAGGACACTTAATGGAACAATGTTCATGTTGATCATTTTGCCTAAATGTGCTTCTAAGTGATGGTTGACCATGTATGGACCCTAGAACCCTTTTGTTTGACCATTCCAAAAGTGTGACCTAGAAGCTTTGCATGACTGTGCACCCTTTGACAAAGTTGTAGAGAATTTTATAAGGAACAAACTTTGTTTAAGAGTCAAGTCATGAAAATGTGTGTAACATGCTCAAACAGGGCCCACAAGTCAGTTTTTAGGGCTGATTTCAGCACTTGGCCATTTTAATCCCTGATTTCGGTGTCGTCAACGTTGGCATCGCGCGTTCTCCAAAAATTGCTAAGCAGCTCAAGTTTGTCCAAATACAAAAGTTGAAGCGTATATTATGGAGAGTAGCATACAAAAAGTTGCACTGAGTTTGACCGAGTTTTGACCTCCGAAAGCGAATTTCCGTGACCGTTATCAATGTGTTGACACTAGCAGTTTGTAGCTTAATTACCTACTAATCCATAGCTCAAATGACTTGGCACCCTTAATAAGAAAGGTAGAGCTGACCAGGGTGAGCAAACTTCATTTTGGGCCCATTGCTAAATTCGGCCTGGAAGCGGCCCAGAACGGTGTTTCACCTTGCCCACGTTGCTGCCCGCCACGTGCTCGGTGAAATGCCTCAACGGGCGGCACCTGTCCGTGGACGTGGCCGCCATGCGCGAGCGAGCACCGCACCTCGCTGGATGCGCGTCGTGTGCCCTTGTGTCGATGTGGAGGTGCTCAAGCACTCGCCCCTCACTTCCCACACCTCCCTGGCCCTTTCCTCGCTCCTCAGCGCTCGCCCTCGCCTGTTGCTCGCGCGGAACGACAGCCATGGCCGCCACCAAGCCGATCGTCCGCCGCTGCTTTTCCCCTCGACGTCTACCTCGCAGCGCTTCTCAGCCACCACGCGGGCGCCCGCGACCGCCGCCTATTTCCCTGGCCAGCCGCAGCCGCGCAGGGAGGACCTGTGGCCGCGCATGGTCAACCGCCATGGACGACGCCAACCAAGCTCTAGGGCTGCAGTTGTTCCATCGCCTCCGGCCTTCCTCCACCCGAACCAACCGCGCCATCATGTTCCTCGTACCACGCCGCACCTCCGGAGCCCCTCGCATCACCAGCTCCGCCCCCGTAGTGGACCGCCGCCGGAGCACCGGCCGGCAAGCCGCCTGCTGCTGTGGCCAGGTCGTTGGGGTCCGCCTCGAGCTGCGTGGAGCGCACCAGCGGATGCGGGTTAGCCCCGTCCTGCTCGCACGGAACCGTCGTGGCCACTGCCGGCGACTCCATCGCCGGAGGTCAGCTGCCCCGTCTCCTCTGTTCGGCCGAACATGAGGAAGAAGAAGGGCGCCTCGGAGCAAATAGTAACTTTCCCAGGGGGTAAAGTGTAACGTCAGTGACTCGGGTGAATAGTGCTATGGGGACTCCCTTGCGAGATTTAATTAAAATTCTTTCAGGGGCCAAAATGAATAACATGTGACTCAGTTGAATAGTACATTGTACTGCGGGTTGATTCTAGAAAGTCCAGGGGCCTCGAGGCAAAAGTGCTTTCCTTTTTCCTTTTCCCTTTTTCTTTTATACAGATTTTGGCTAGATCTTTGAAAATTAATATCTCATACTAGGAGACTCCAAAAATAGTAAAAGTGGACTTTTTGGAAACCTTGAGAAAAGATCTATGCAGTGGAGTCATAATATGTTAGATGTTTGTAGAAGTTTTCTGATGTCTTTATTTAAGCTTTAAAAATGCTCTGAAAATGCTTATAAACTTGACCAGAGCCATATCTTGAGTTTTAGAACTCCAAAAATGATGATTCTTGTTTTGTTAATTTTGTGATGACATGTACTTGCTAAAAAAAATATTAAACACACTAATTGTTCACTGTTTCTTAGGGTTGTGATTGGACCTTGATAAATAAGGAAATCTATATTATGTTGCTTGTTATTTTATATCTTGAGTTGTGATGCTCCAAATGATGTGAAAATTTTATGGTAGGTTTGTCATGATATGGATGTACTGTGGTATAAATTTCATGGTCATTGCTTATTGTATGATCTAATTATTGATTTAACTTGTTTATGGCTTGTTAAATAGCTTGTAAATAATATATAATTGATAAAATGGAAAATGTTGTTCCTTTAGATTAGTATGATGTTTA
Source organism: Saccharum hybrid cultivar R570 (assembly GCA_038087645.1). NCBI lineage: Eukaryota > Viridiplantae > Streptophyta > Magnoliopsida > Poales > Poaceae > Saccharum > Saccharum hybrid cultivar. The sequence continues at coordinate 7,366,754 of JAQSUU010000043.1, read as the reverse complement.
TCTATCATATTGATTCATGCTATGGCCATGTGTTCATAGAAAATATGGAGTTTTAGGTTTAACTTGCTCTCACATGATTTATTGTATTAGCCATTTGTCTTTTTCATAGAGGTTGATATACATGTCCAAATGGCTTGAAATTTGGACAGTAGGCTTTTGGTAGCATGTGTAGGCCACTGTAATTTTGGTAGAATTTATTGAGTATCTTTATGATGTGGTCATAATTCCACCTAATGATCTAAATAAATTAAGAAAATGTATTAGAAGAATTTATTTAGTAATTGACACTATGTTTTCTGATGTTCATTAGTCATGTATGAAATGTTGGTAAAGTTGGTTTTGTCTAATTATATGTTTGCAACGTAAGTTAATAATTAATTCTTGCAAATGAAGTTTCTGGACAGATCTGGAAACTTGGTAAAGTTCTTCATGATAATGTGCTTTATTGTGAAACTTGTTTATACAAAAGTTGTAGATAATTTGTATATCTAGCTTCTGTTAAGATTTGGTGGCATTTGGCCATGTGGTTTAGGAGTTATAGCTGTTTAAAGTTGGGTTACAGAATTGCTTGCTCTCTGTCTTGTTAGACCAGTTGCTGTGTTTATGTAAATTCGACATGTTAAACTTTGGAATCATGCCATGATGATTATAAATGAAATATAGATAATTTCATAAGCTTTTCATAATGTCTTCTTGCAAGTCATTTGGAGTTGTAGATCTCCAGTTATGATTAAATTACTCAGCTGTTGGTCTGATGTCCAGAAGGTAGCAATTCCTAGTTCTAGTACTTGGATTAACTTTATCATGCTTGGGTATTGAAGTGTGACTCATATCCTTGTTGATACTTGGGTGGTACCCTGTGATCTTGTGAGACTTGGTTCTTGATTGATGTGCTTGCCCTCTTCTATGTTATGCCTTAGTGAGGATTAAGTTAATTAGCTCTAGGTGTTTAGGGGAACTTTGGTATGCTTGTTTGATTACTTTATGTATTGCACTTCTATGCATTCATACATATGCATTGTTGCACCTCATTTAGGTACGTTAGCTGAAGCACGTGAAGGACCTAAGGTGGAGCCAAACCCGAAGATGGAGTTGGTGGATCCATCCCGAAGATCGAAGGACCGGACAAGTGGTAGATTGGAAGATGCTCGCCAAGCGAACTCATCTGACATACTCTAACTTGAGTCGGATCCCAGGCAAGCCCCGGAGCATTATAAGCCTCCTATCTTCAAAGCAATTAATTCTATATATGTTATAAGTATTGTTGCATTAAGTGGTAGGAGTTGGTTGAAAACCTTGCTGCATTTATCATTCCTTGTCCAGATATATGAATCCTTGAATCCTACGTAGACTAGGATCGAGTAGATGCTTAGCCCTGCTTTAAGCGGTAGAAGTCAGGTGATTTCCTGTCACCTGCGAGATATAGGGATATTCATATATGGCACGGTGGGCTATATTTGCTATCGTGGAATGGAACCATGTGTTAATAAAATGAAATGAGACCGGGCGGGATGACGATAGTGAAGCAACAAGGCATGGAGGTCTTGGGTGTGGATCTATCCCCGTCTGAGTCGTTTAAGGACCGATTCGCTGTACGTCCTTGAGTCATGTTGAACGCAGTCTAACACTTAGTTGGCCGGATAAGCCGTTCCGACCGCGAATCCGAGTAATACAGTTCAGGCCGGGAATCGAAAGGTAGGTTGCTTCTTAGAGGAGAGAAAGGATGTGCTTGGGGACATTGGCGTGAGACCAAGGGGGGGTTAGAGTCCCTATCACCTGGCAGAGTGTCGCCCTTGGGGTCGCGACATCATTCGGACCCGCGGCTCCTGAACTGTACCAAAGGTGACCTGAGCAGCCCTCGCCAGGCGTGTCTCGGTGAGTGTTAGAAATACCCCTCCAGCTGGATAGGAATTCAATTCGAATCGCCGTCGCTCCCGGTTAGTGAGCACTTGACTTGAGCAGCGGCAACGTAGATTCCATTAAATTGAACGGATGGTTAATTGGATCACGATGGAAAGGTTGCCTCAATTTATACCTGCTATGGTTAATATTGTTTGCTCCTAATAAAGTGAGTGCTCTAGTACAGGTTCTAATATAGATGATAGGTTAATGATAATTAACTTGATGCTTAAGCATTAATGATTGATCATTTATATTAAGCTTTTATGCAAAATGTTGTCAAGCTAGCCCCACTTTATATCAGCCTTGCATGATCCTTGGTGTCACCTTATTTCTGGTTTCTGACGGGTAAGTCTAGCTGAGTACTTTGTCGTACTCAGGGTTTTATCCCCACTTGTTGCAGGTTATGAAGTATCATGGCTACTGCAAGAGTTGGTTGGCTCCTGCCGTAGAGGCGGAGTGTGATCACGGGCGTGATCCGTCTAAGTTATCTTATCTCTAATGCTTTTGCTGGAAGTCGACCGTGGTACTGGCATGTATTTGAAATAAGAATAATGTTAGTTTCAAATTACTTTGCTTCCGCTACTTTTCAATGTAAGTTCTAATAACTATGTTGAACTCCGATGTATATTGAATTACTTGCGAAATGGTTGTAACATGTGACTTGTTATGTTGAATCACTATGATCTTGGCTTGTATGTTGGTTGGTATGAAATCCCTCGTGATTTCATTGGACTACCGGAGTTATATGGGCTCAAGTGTGAGAATTTGATCACTTCGGTGATTGTTTTTATACTTATGCTCTTATAATTTGGATGGTTCTGTTACAGCTGGTATCGGAGCAAGATTCAACATTAAACTTGTCGTATGTGTATTTAAAACAAAGGTTTTGTTTTATAAAATCAGTTTTATCAACTTATAGTTATATATAGGTTTGTCAAATCTAAATTTTAAACCTAAGTATGCCAGTGGTCAATTTCCTTACGCCCATATAAGGATTATTAGGTGGCTTATATAAGTACTAACTTTGGGGTTTTTCATTATGCATCTACGCCCAGGCCAAGGTATGTATGTGTGATAACTCTCCCACACTTTGCTACCCGGTGTGTCAGATTAGAGGTAGCCTTCATATATGAAATAGCCATATATGTTGCTAGTTTACTTTTATGCAACGTCGCACCTACGCTCAGGTAAGTGTGAGTTGTGAGAGCATGACCGTCCAACCCTCGGTCTAGGGGAGAGCTAGTTTTGGTTACTGGATTATTTACATGTTACACACATGTATATATGAAGGTACTTAATTGTGTGTGATCGAATGATTCGGGTAGTTTTGGTGCTACATGTATATATACAGGGGTATATGTATATGAGAGTACTTAAAAATTTTACTTACTGCTTTCATTGTGTGCCATATATTGGGGAATTGTTGGGCTGCAATGAAACTTTTCTGCAGGTACGCTAACCACGAATGCGTAAGTCGAATGTAGCTGACGACTAGCTATATATCGAGAGAGTGCGTGTAATGCCACCGACATGGAACGTGATCGCCACCTTGGGTTGGCAATCTTGTAAGGACGAATAGGACGAAGCATGCATCTTCATGATTGTTGCCTTATGCATAGTTATGCTCCTCTCATCCTTGTTCAAATGATAAGTAACTTGTGATCAAGGTAGTACACTATCTTCCTTGGGTGAAGCTAAACAAGAATGCCTTACTCCATGTTGTTCACCCAAGCGTTTGCAAATGCTTTAGACCTCACCTAAGTAATTGTGATTCTTAGTAATGAATTAAATTAGTTGGTCTAAGGTAATAATATTTAGAGCTACTAGAATAACATGTTTGTGTGCTCTCTTGTTAAGTAGAACAAAGGCAAGTTTAGTTTTGCTTGTCGAATGTTGGCTGCTAGAATGTTTTCTGTTGTAGTGATGCTTTTATGGTCATAATGGTGTTTTCTGTAGTTACGGAGAATACCAAAGTTGTAGCCAACTTACTTTTCTATCTTGTCCTAAAATTTTATGACCCGAGGTCTTATGGTTTGGGAGTTATAAGTTTTAGAAGTTTGTTGTCAGAATCTGCTCATGTTCAGAACAGATCTGAATGTTTGCTTTATTTGACCTATGTGCTTATGGAATCATGTCTTGGAAATATTAGAGCAAGTATAGTACTTTTTCTAAGCTTTCCAAAATGCTAAAGATCACTACTTTTGATGGTATAAATCTCTAGTTATGAGCTTGCAAAATAGAATGACAGAATCTGTCCAAATTGGGGCAGAGATGTCTTCTTTGTCTTGTTTTGCCTTGTTGTCTATAAAATCATCTTAATATGATAATAAGAAAGTTATAGACAACTTAATAAGATTTACATAAAGTTAAGGCTCAGCCTTGTTGTGTCCCTAGAACTCCAATTATATATTTTCAAAGTTCTTGTCAGTTTTCTGTCCATATTGGTACCGATTTGAAACATTAGCAATTTTGGTCATATTAAGCTATGAATTAGTTTTTGGTATGAATAACTAAAGTGTAGCCATCTTCCTAAGCTTCCTAGAAAGCCTAGGATCACCTTTGTGAGATGTCTACAACCTCAGTTATGGTAGAAACAAGTAACTACTGTGCTGCTGTCCAGATTCTGTGCACATGCTAAGTTGGCCTCTTTAACTAACGTTTGTTTGGACTAAACTTGTAGTTAGTTCATGCTTGAGATAAATGCTTATTTTGGGTGAGCCTTGTGCTTTATATTGGTTGCTTAAGCCCATTGTTTGAATTTTCTCAAATGATTGCTTGATTGTGATGTTGTATGTATGCTTGTTATCTTGGTAGTGCCCTAGTTGTCACCTCGTTTGTCCTCGGTGAGCATACGAGGGTCACATAGCTTTATCCTAGAACAACATTCACATACGTAATTATATGGTTGTTGTCTTCTATTAGGTTCTCTATCTTAGGAGCCTGAGCCTGTAGACTTGGTGGTTAGCCCTTGAATGTTTGTATCCATGCCTTTGCTTGACCGAAAGCCCAAAGTTTAGTTCTCCTATTTGTTTGCATGAGCCGTGGATGTTTTGCAACCCTTTCTGTGTGAAGACCCTTGTCGTCTAACCAACCAAGTTAACTTTTATCAACGCTAGCCTTTGACCATGGTTCGTACGTTGCCAGTTGTGGAGACCGTACCCAAATCCATGTTAGACCTTCCGGTTACCTCTCCCAAAGGTTAGTTAGTGTGACACCACGTCTCTCTGCTATGGACTCTAAATCGTATGCTTGCAATTTCATGCATCTACCTTATCAACTCAATCTATGACTACATATCGGTTTTCGCCTTGAAGTTTGCTTAATCCATCCCCAACCTTCCCAAGTCTCGGGATGTTTACCAGTTTTGATCTCATGTTGTTGTCCAACATGACCAAATCTCATGGTAATCTTTCATTTTTCCATCACTTTGGTGAACGCTTGGCGTGCGTGGAATTAAGCAAAAATCTCATGCTTAGTCGCATTCGGCAATTGAGCTATGTTCTCTTGTGCTATGTTTTGATCTTCAAATCACCTCCTGGTTAATTCCAAACCTTGTGACTACCTTTGCTTGCTATCCCTCCCTTGTATAATGCTTGTTTTTACCACCCAAATTGTTTCACTTGAAATTTCACCTTGGTGGTGTGATCGGTAATGGTGTTATGAGTAGCAACTAATGGTGCCGCGACGAAACCGAGAGCCTCCTGTGGCGGCCGACACAAGGTTGTGCTGCTCGGCACGCGCTGGTATCGTGGTTTCTAGTCATGATCCATTGCGGAACAACATCAACGTGTTATTCTCATGTGAACTTTTCCTTGGTTATCTTTCCCATATCTTATCAAAATACCCTTATAGTGGACCAAAAGTAGTAGAGCTTCCTCCTGAAGTTGCTAAGAGGATAACCTTTGAAGAATAGGTCACCGACATAAACATTAATGGACTACAAGAGGTGGTAGACAAGTGACTTTGCTTAGTTGTCCCTGTATTGATGGCCACCATATAGTTAGCAAAGTATCTCATCCTTATTGAATAAAAAGGGATGCACAACACTTTAGTTGGACAAGTCATCTATTGGATAAGAATCGATCATCACATTATGTATATGATGGAGCTATCCAAGTCGCAATCTTGGGTGCATAATGACCATACAATCAAAATCAACCATCTCTAGAATAACTTCGTATTTGCTAATTTGATGACGACCATCTATTCTGTTTCAACCACAGTTATTGTGGTCAAGAGTGAAGATTTGGAACTTTTTAGTGTTGAGAGACAACTGATTAGTTACCAATAGAAAGGTTAATCTCTAGCTAGGTAACGACTCTTTGGTAGCTACGAAGGCTATGTCTTACAGAGCAATAACCAACAAGAAGTTGATCAACTAGCCAATAACTTGAGCGATGCTCTATCTTCTAGAGCCATTGTGATCAAGTAAATTCCATCTTGGATAATCACACAGATAGTGCAAGGTGTTCAATCGGCTGAGGTGAAGATTTAGAGAAAGTATGCCCGAGTTCCGATCCGCATCCTTGTGCCCATAGATGCCACAAACGGTTTGTCCATAACTTTATTGGACGAAGTGTCAAGGAATATTCAGAAGCGGTTCCTTATCCTTGTAGGAATGTTCTCCAGGCAGAGTATGTGTTTTGCCCTGCAAAAGTAACCTGCAAGTTCAAAGCGTGTGCATCCTCGGATTGTTATGTAAATTAATAGGCGAGATCTGCTGTTGGATGGCCCTTTTGAGGTCTCACAGATACTAGTTTACACTCTTTCAATTGCTTTTGCTTTCTCGTATCCCTAATGTACGAGCAGCCTTGGTTTCTGCAAATCAATTTATACCATCGCGAATCAAAAGCAATTTGAAAAGTGTCAAACAACAGATTTCCCATCTTAGAGCTGCTGTTTGATCCTAAAGAGGAAGCCTAAGGTGAAAGTTGTTATGCTGCAAGTCAACTCAACTTACAGAACAACTAAGTCACTAAGGAAAATTTTTACTCAATTGCTTGGTTGTAGACTACTCCCCGCGGTTAAGTGAATAATTACAACTTTTGTTGTCCTTAAGGCCTCATTACATCTTTCTTAGGGAATTATTTTCCAATGATGACATACTTTGGTACCTTATAAATGTTTTTACCTAAGAGGTTGCATCTGATTCAACCCAGATAACTGTTGCCATTGGATAAGAGCATCTTCTTAGGTAACATTTGGCCGAAATACAAAGCCAACTGAGTCAGCCATCACATTCACTAACACATCGATAGACTCAGATAATACAGTGTTGTCATCAGAGAAAGAGAACTGCACACATGGAACCTCAAGTAGTTTTCCATTAGTTGGTGTCTAAATGAATGAACATTTACGACCAACGTAAACCTTGTCTATTGGTTAGTCAGTATCCTATAGCCTCAGAGTATGTTATCGTCTATGATCTCACCTTTTGGAAGGTTGTGCTCAAGCCATTTTGGTAGAGAACTGCTTTTCAAATGTTGTGAACATAGGATCATTTCAACGAATATACTTCTGAATATTTTGGTCTAGAGTCAAGTTCATATGGCCTATGTTGTGGTCATTAGAAAGTCAGATACTTGTGAGTGGTTCACTCAGGGACAAAATGATCTCCGTACACTGAGAATGCAGTATGTGCAATCTTGGATTCCTCCCAAAGTAACAATGCTTTATGGAAGTCAATGAAGGAAATTCTTCAGACAAATTTTACCATGAAGAGTAAGTATTAGAAAGTGCCTTGACCAAATTAGTTCCACCGATGGCAAAGCTTTTGTAGCCGAATGCTATAGCAGATGATGGGAACTAGATAACATGTCTCTCTTCCTTAAAAGGTCTTCCATTCCGAATCTCGGGACGTGATTCTTTTAAGGGGGGAGGGCTGTAACACCCCAGGTGTTTATCACCAATTAGACAGTGAGTTTGAGCTCAAACATGATAGATTAAGTGGAAATGACAATGTCAATGTCAACCTATGGAGATGAGCCTACCTTAAAGTGGGATGCTGCATCATTGCTTTACATATAGGCCATTTTCAAAGATATATGTTTGGGTGGTGTTATGGCAATATCTTCATGTGTCTCACATCACATTCTATCTATATTGATCCCTGGAAAAGTTTCATGAAGTTTGGAATCAAAAAGTCACATGAAATGATGAGTTATATGCTTGTTTGGATTATAACTAAAACCTACACTTTTGTGCAACCTATGCATGGTGTGTATGTTTGGAACTCTACAACACCTTAACTACACTTAGGACACTTAATGGAATAATGTTCATGTTGATCATTTTGCCTAAATGTGCTTCTAAGTGATGGTTGACCATGTATGGACCCTAGAACCCTTTTGTTTGACCATTCCAAAAGTGTGACCTAGAAGCTTTGCATGACTGTGCACCCTTTGACAAAGTTGTAGAGAATTTTATAAGGAACAAACTTTGTTTAAGAGTCAAGTCATGAAAATGTGTGTAACATGCTCAAACAGGGCCCACAAGTCAGTTTTTAGGGCTGATTTCAGCACTTGGCCATTTTAATCCCTGATTTCGGTGTCGTCAACGTTGGCATCGCGCGTTCTCCAAAAATTGCTAAGCAACTCAAGTTTGTCCAAATACAAAAGTTGAAGCGTATATTATGGAGAGTAGCATACAAAAAGTTGCACTGAGTTTGACCGAGTTTTGACCTCCGAAAGCGAATTTCCGTGACCGTTATCAATGTGTTGACACTAGCAGTTTGTAGCTTAATTACCTACTAATCCATAGCTCAAATGACTTGGCACCCTTAATAAGAAAGGTAGAGCTGACCAGGGTGAGCAAACTTCATTTTGGGCCCATTGCTAAATTCGGCCTGGAAGCGGCCCAGAACGGCGTTTCACCTTGCCCACGTTGCTGCCCGCCACGTGCTCGGTGAAATGCCTCAACGGGCGGCACCTGTCCGTGGACGTGGCCGCCATGCGCGAGCGAGCACCGCACCTCGCTGGATGCGCGTCGTGTGCCCTTGTGTCGATGTGGAGGTGCTCAAGCACTCGCCTCTCACTTCCCACACCTCCCTAGCCCTTTCCTCGCTCCTCAGCGCTCGCCCTCGCCTGTTGCTCGTGCGGAACGACAGCCATGGCCGCCACCAAGCCGATCGTCCGCCGCTGCTTTTCCCCTCGGCGTCTAGCTCGCAGCGCTTCTCAGCCACCACGCGGGCGCCCGTGACCGCCGCCTATTTCCCCGGCCAGCCGCAGCCGCGCAGGGAGGACCTGTGGCCGCGCATGGTCAACCGCCATGGACGACGCCAACCAAGCTCTAGGGCCGCAGTTGTTCCATCGCCTCCGGCCTTCCTCCACCCGAACCAACCGCGCCATCATGTTCCTCGTACCACGCCGCACCTCCGGAGCCCCTCGCATCACCAGCTCCGCCCCCGTAGTGGACCGCCGCCGGAGCACCGGCCGGCAAGCCGCCTGCTGCCGTGGCCAGGTCGTTGGGGTCCGCCTCGAGCTGCGTGGAGCGCACCAGCGGATGCGGGTTAGCCCCGTCCTGCTCGCACGGAACCGTCGTGGCCACTGCCGGCGACTCCATCGCCGGAGGTCAGCTGCCCCGTCTCCTCTGTTCGGCCGAACATGAGGAAGAAGAAGGGCGCCTCGGAGCAAATAGTAACTTTCCCAGGGGGTAAAGTGTAACGTCAGTGACTCGGGTGAATAGTGCTATGGGGACTCCCTTGCGAGATTTAATTAAAATTCTTTCAGGGGCCAAAATGAATAACATGTGACTCAGTTGAATAGTACATTGTACTGCGGGTTGATTCTAGAAAGTCCAGGGGCCTCGAGGCAAAAGTGCTTTCCTTTTTCCTTTTCCCTTTTTCTTTTATACAGATTTTGGCTAGATCTTTGAAAATTAATATCTCATACTAGGAGACTCCAAAAATAGTAAAAGTGGACTTTTTGGAAACCTTGAGAAAAGATCTATGCAGTGGAGTCATAATATGTTAGATGTTTGTAGAAGTTTTCTGATGTCTTTATTTAAGCTTTAAAAATGCTCTGAAAATGCTTATAAACTTGACCAGAGCCATATCTTGAGTTTTAGAACTCCAAAAATGATGATTCTTGTTTTGTTAATTTTGTGATGACATGTACTTGCTAAAAAAAATATTAAACACACTAATTGTTCACTGTTTCTTAGGGTTGTGATTGGACCTTGATAAATAAGGAAATCTATATTATGTTGCTTGTTATTTTATATCTTGAGTTGTGATGCTCCAAATGATGTGAAAATTTTATGGTAGGTTTGTCATGATATGGATGTACTGTGGTATAAATTTCATGGTCATTGCTTATTGTATGATCTAATTATTGATTTAACTTGTTTATGGCTTGTTAAATAGCTTGTAAATAATATATAATTGATAAAATGGAAAATGTTGTTCCTTTAGATTAGTATGATGTTTATCTATCATATTGATTCATGCTATGGCCATGTGTTCATAGAAAATATGGAGTTTTAGGTTTAACTTGCTCTCACATGATTTATTGTATTAGCCATTTGTCTTTTTCATAGAGGTTGATATACATGTCCAAATGGCTTGAAATTTGGACAGTAGGCTTTTGGTAGCATGTGTAGGCCACTGTAATTTTGGTAGAATTTATTGAGTATCTTTATGATGTGGTCATAATTCCACCTAATGATCTAAATAAATTAAGAAAATGTATTAGAAGAATTTATTTAGTAATTGACACTATGTTTTCTGATGTTCATTAGTCATGTATGAAATGTTGGTAAAGTTGGTTTTGTCTAATTATATGTTTGCAACGTAAGTTAATAATTAATTCTTGCAAATGAAGTTTCTGGACAGATCTAGAAACTTGGTAAAGTTCTTCATGATAATGTGCTTTATTGTGAAACTTGTTTATACAAAAGTTGTAGATAATTTGTATATCTAGCTTCTGTTAAGATTTGATGGCATTTGGCCATGTGGTTTAGGAGTTATAGCTGTTTAAAGTTGGGTTACAGAATTGCTTGCTCTCTGTCTTGTTAGACCAGTTGCTGTGTTTATGTAAATTCGACATGTTAAACTTTGGAATCATGCCATGATGATTATAAATGAAATATAGATAATTTCATAAGCTTTTCATAATGTCTTCTTGCAAGTCATTTGGAGTTGTAGATCTCTAGTTATGATTAAATTACTCAGCTTTTGGTCTGATGTCCAGAAGGTAGCAATTTCTAGTTCTAGTACTTGGATTAACTTTATCATGCTTGGGTATTGAAGTATGACTCATATCCTTGTTGATACTTGGGTGGTACCCTGTGATCTTGTGAGACTTGGTTCTTGATTGATGTGCTTGCCCTCTTCTATGTTATGCCTTAGTGAGGATTAAGTTAATTAGCTCTAGGTGTTTAGGGGAACTTTAGTATGCTTGTTTGATTACTTTATGTATTGCACTTCTATGCATTCATACATATGCATTGTTGCACCTCATTTAGGTACGTTAGCTGAAGCACGTGAAGGACCTAAGGTGGAGCCAAACCCGAAGATAGAGTTGGTGGATCCATCCCGAAGATCGAAGGACCGGACAAGTGGTAGATTGGAAGATGCTCGCCAAGCGAACTCATCTGACATACTCTAACTTGAGTCGGATCCCAGGCAAGCCCCGGAGCATTATAAGCCTCCTATCTTCAAAGCAATTAATTCTATATATGTTATAAGTATTGTTGCATTAAGTGGTAGGAGTTGGTTGAAAACCTTGCTACATTATGTCATTCCTTGTCCAGATATATGAATCCTTGAATCCTACATAGACTAGGATTGAGTAGATGCTTAGCCCTGCTTTAAGCGGTAGAAGTCAGGTGATTTCCTATCACCTGCGAGATATAGGGATATTCATATATGGCACGGTGGGCTATATTTGCTATCGTGGAATGGAACCATGTGTTAATAAAATGAAATGAGACCGGGCGGGATGACGATAGTGAAGCAACAAGGCATGGAGGTCTTGGGTGTGGATCTATCCCCGTCTGAGTCGTTTAAGGACCGATTCGTTGTACGTCCTTGAGTCATGTTGAACGCAGTCTAACACTTAGTTGGCCGGATAAGCCGTTCCGACCGCGAATCCGAGTAATACAGTTCAGGCCGGGAATCGAAAGGTAGGTTGCTTCTTGGAGGAGAGAAAGGATGTGCTTGGGGACATTGGCGTGAGACCAAGGGGGGGTTAGAGTCCCTATCACCTGGCAGAGTGTCGCCCTTGGGGTCGCGACATCATTCGGACCCGCGGCTCCTGAACTGTACCAAAGGTGACCTGAGCAGCCCTCGCCAGGCGTGTCTCGGTGAGTGTTAGAAATACCCCTCCAGCTGGATAGGAATTCGATTCGAATCGCCGTCGCTCCCGGTTAGTGAGCACTTGACTTGAGCAGCGGCAACGTAGATTCCATTAAATTGAACGGATGGTTAATTGGATCACGATGGAAAGGTTGCCTCAATTTATACCTGCTATGGTTAATATTGTTTGCTCCTAATAAAGTGAGTGCTCTAGTACAGGTTCTAATATAGATGATAGGTTAATGATAATTAACTTGATGCTTAAGCATTAATGATTGATCATTTATATTAAGCTTTTATGCAAAATGTTGTCAAGCTAGCCCCACTTTATATCAGCCTTGCATGATCCTTGGTGTCACCTTATTTCTGGTTTCTGACGGGTAAGTCTAGCTGAGTACTTTGTCGTACTCAGGGTTTTATCCCCACTTGTTGCAGGTTATGAAGTATCATGGCTACTGCAAGAGTTGGTTGGCTCCTGCCGTAGAGGCAGAGTGTGATCACGGGCGTGATCCGTCTAAGTTATCTTATCTCTAATGCTTTTGCTGGAAGTCGACCGTGGTACTGGCATGTATTTGAAATAAGAATAATGTTAGTTTCAAATTACTTTGCTTCCGCTACTTTTCAATGTAAGTTCTAATAACTATGTTGAACTTCGATGTATATTGAATTACTTGCGAAATGGTTGTAACATGTGACTTGTTATGTTGAATCACTACGATCTTGGCTTGTATGTTGGTTGGTATGAAATCCCTCGTGATTTCATTGGACTACCGGAGTTATATGGGCTTAAGTGTGAGAATTTGATCACTTCGGTGATTGTTTTTATACTTGTGCTCTTATAATTTGGACGGTTCTGTTATAGTCTCTATTTGACCGGATGCATCCGGTCAGTGTTCAGCATTCGCATGTCGCAGCTTTTTGATCGGACGCAGTGGCACGTCCAGTCATTGTCGACGGGACGCGTCCGGTCGTTCATGGAGCTTACTGGACTCCACCGGATGCTGGTGAAAGCCCAAGTTTGGTTTTGGTAATTAATGACACCAAGTTGCTAATGCCATGTGTTAAGTGTTTTGAGGTAGGCATACGCAACACATGTGATGAAGGTGTATGTGGCAAGGAGTGGTGGCCACAAGATCACAAAGAGATGGTGCATGGACATGAAATGATGATCATGGTGGAGATGCACATAATATGATGGACATGATGATCAAGTGAAAGAGAAGGATCTAAGAGCGCAAGGCAAAGATATAACCATAGGGTTTTCCTTTTGCCGGTCTAAGATGAGTAGAGAAGTGATTGACCGGGTTTAGGATACATAGCCGACTATCAAGAGGGGCAATCACGGTTAGCTCGGGAATCAAGTGCCACTAGATCATTGTCTTGAGCATATGCATTAGGATCTAGTAAAGAGCTAACATAACGCCTTGGAAAATGATTGTGAAATGCTAACACACATGCACATGGTGGTGTACACTTCGTGGTGTTAGCACTTTTGCGAAGGCGATGAAGTTTAAGCGGTAGAGAGGGGTTTGGGTTCCTCTCTCCCTCCCGCCGAGCTTGCGAGGCGGGATTCGGCGCTTTTGGAGAAGCAAAATGCCTATTTTCTACTGCGTCGGAAGTCCAAAAAGAAACGGAGGCAAACGGAGGTCACAGAGGTGACCGGACGCTGGACCGGACGCGGTTTCTGTATGACCGGACGTGTCCGATCAGCGTTCAGCGTCTGCGCGTGTTTTAGTTTGATGATAGGACGCACAGCGCGTCCGGTCACTGTCGACCGGACGTGTCCGGTCATCCAGGGAGCTTACTAGACTCTAATCAGACGATGACACTGTGGTGTCCGGTCAGTTCTATAGCGCGTCCGGTCGCTGTTTCGTCGTGCGATACTCAGGCTTGACCAGTGCGTCCGGTCAGTTGCGGGACCAGCGCGTTTGGTCTGCGCGACCGACACGTCCGGTCATGATGGGAGCTTACTGGACTCTGACCGAACACCGGGTGAGGCGCGTCCGGTCATACTCTAGTGCGCGTCTGGTCATATGCTAGAGCGCGTCCGGTCATAGCAACGGTAACTTCTGACACGCACTGTTCACACTTTGTCCTGTAGTGACCGGACGTGTCCGGTCACCCTGACCGGAGCGTCCGGTCAGCTCGTTTTGAACTGTGTCGTCCGGTAACGGCTAGCTGCATACCTCTTCGCTATAAATAGATGTTGGCCGGGGTTTGAGGGTAACTCTTGCATATTTTGAGACCTAGAGACATCCTTTGAGCTAGAGAACAACCCCTCCACTCATCTCTTTGCATAGTTGCACATCTTGAGTGAGATTGAGTGAGATTCAAGTGCATTGCTTGAGAGTTGCATTCTAGAGGCACTTGATCTTCGAGTTGATGCGGATTTCTTGTTACTCTTCTGTGTTTCCCAACACGGTAGACGGCTTGGAGCAGCGGAGGTGATTGAGCTCGCAATTGGAGATTGTTGGAGCCTTCACTAAGTGTTGTAAGGGGTTCTTGATCCTTCCCCGCGGGAGTTCGCAAATTGGATACTCTAGTAGAGCTCATGGCTTGGAGGATCCCCATCTTGTGTGCGGTTGTGCGGCGCCTGCCGAGGGATCGACTCTTGATAGTCGATTAGCTCATGAACCGACAAGTGGGTGTATCGCCACAACGGGGAGTAGCTTGCCACGAAGCAAGTGAACCTCGAGATAAATTCTTGTGTCATTCTCTTCCCGAGGACTTCTCTTGTGTGATTGATTGATTGGTACTTCTCATCTCTACACGGCAGTATAATCACTCAAAGCTCTTCTCTTGTATTACTTCTTGTTTCTAGCTTGTAGTTGTTGTTGTGTTTAGTGAATAGCTTTGTTATAGACTTGTGTAGGTGGCTTGCTTAATTAGTTAGAGCTAGTGCATTTGCTTCGCCACCTTTCGTACTAACGTGTGGTTAAGTAATTCTTGTAGAAGTTTTAATTAGGCTATTCACCCCCCCTCTAGCCTATTTGGACCTTACAAGTGGTATCAGAGCCGAGGCACCGTTTATTTGAGGCTTAACAACCTATGGTGAAAAAGAAATGGCTAAATTAAGCTTGCACATCAACAACACTAAGAAGACACCTCACTTTGATGGCACAAATTATGCATATTGGAAGCTTAAGATGACCGCACACCTAAAGTCAATCAATAGAGAAGTGTGGAAGGTCACCGAAACAAAATTTGAGGTTGCTAATCTGGAAGCACCTACACCGGTGGAAGAGAAGAAGCTCTAATGCAATGACATTGCCATTAGTGCTCTTTATGAGGCATTAGATGACAAGACCTTTGAGCAAGTAAAGAACATTGAGATTGCTCATGATGCTTAGGCCAAGCTAGAAGAAACATTTAAGGGCACCGAGGGCACAAAGACCGCTAAAGCATATATCTTGCAAGAAAAATTTTCAAGCTTCAAGATGCAAGATGATGAGAGTGTACTGGAGATGTTTCATAGGTTGCAAGTCATTGTCAATGAGCTCAAGGCACTTGGTGAGGAGGTCAAGGACAATCAATTCTCTATGAAGTTCTTGAGAAGTCTACCTAAGAGATTTGATACATTGATCACCGTACTAGTGAGGACTACATTGAAGGATTCAACTCCTCAATAAATATTCCATGAAGTAATGACCGATGATTCATATAGAGAAGATGATGAGAAGGATGAGTTGGTCAAGAAGAAGAAGAAGGAAAATGAGAAGAAAGATGATGAAAAGAAGAAGAGTGTGGCATTCAAAGCCACCACATCCAAGGGCAAATCCAAGATTGAATCATCAAGTGATGAAGACTTAAGCTCTTGTGATAGTGATGACATTGATGAGAAGATGACTCTCTTTATCAAGCAATTTGACAAATTCATGAAGAAAAAAGGCTATCATGCAAGAAGGAGGAAGAACTCATCCAAGAAGAGTGAGCATACCATGAGATGCTTTATATGTCATAGCAAGGACCATCTCATTGCAAAGTGTCCTTATGATAGTGATGATGAAGATGCTATCAAGAAGGAGAAGAAGAAGCAAGAAAAAAAGAAGAGCTCTCATAAGAAGAAGAATGATTCTTATGTTGCTACTTGGGATAGTGATGAATCCTCAAGTGATGATGAGGATGACAACAAGAGCAAGAAGAAGAGACATGCTAGCATTGCCATCCAAGAGAAGGTCTCCCTCTTCGACATTCCATCGTGCTTCATGGCTAAGGCCGCTAAGGTATCATCTGACGATGAGAGTAATCATGATAATGCTAGTGATAGTGATAGTGATGAAGAAGAATTCACTAAAGATGAACTAATCACTATGCTAGAAGATTGCACTCAATATTTTAAAGAATCTAGAAAGGAATGCAAGGGCTTGCTTAAGGAAAAGAAAAACCTTATGCAAGAACTTGATGAGCTTAGGGCATCTTATGAGAGTCTAAAGGTAGACCATAAGAAGCTTCAAAAGTCTCACACCAAGCTTGAAGAAGCTCATTCCTCTCTAGTTGAAAAATGTGAAAACATGCCAACTAATGTTGAGAAAGCTAAAACTTGCAACATAGGCATATCATGTGATATAATTAATGAATCCTTTCATAAGCCTATTGTTGTTACTCCCACTAACCCTTCATGTAGCTCATCAACATCATCCTCATCTAGTAGTGATGGTTTCACTTATGACTCCACACTTATAGTTGAGAATGAAAATCTCAAGAAGGAGGTAAAAGAGCTCAATCACACATTAGCTAAGGCTTATGGTGATGAGGACCGCTTGCTTATGTGCTTGGGTAGCCAAAGAGCTTCTCTCTACAAAGAGGGATTGGGCTATAACCCCAAGAAAGGTAAGGCCACTTTTGCTCCTCGCAAGACTCATTTTGTGAAGAACAATGGTAGCTATTGCAAAAGTTGCAAGCAAGTTGGTCACATAGAGCAACATTGCATGAACAAGAAATCCAATGCAAATGTATCCTCAATTAAGTTTGATTCTTTCTATATGATTACCAAGGGTACAAATGGTCTTCATGCTAAGTTCATTGGTGTACCATGGATGGGCTTAAAGAAGAAAGCCATTTGGGTACCAAAGAGCTTAGTCTCTAACCTTGGAGGACCCAAACAAGTTTGGGTACCTAAAAGGAATTGATCTTGTCTTGTAGGTCAATTACAAAGCCGGAGGAAGGCATTAGGTGCTTGATAGTGGGTGCACTCAACATATGACCGGAGACTCTTGTATGTTCAATTCAATTGATACAAGTCAAAATGGTGGTTTTGATGCTATCACTTTCGGCAACAACAAGAAAGGCAAGGTCAAGGGGCTTGGTAAAATTACTATCTCAAATGATATGAGCATTTCTAATGTGTTGCTAGTTGAGAGCTTGGATTTTAATCTTTTATCGGTGGCACAACTTTGTGATCTTGGCTTCAAGTGCATATTTCATAGTGATGATGTTGAAGTCATAAGTGTTGATGGATCAAATTTGATATTCAAAGGATTTAGACATGGAAGCTTATACTTGGTTGACTTCAATGATAGTGAGACACAATTGACATCATGCTTGCTTAGTAAATCTAGTATGGAATGGTTATGGCATAGAAGGCTTGGTCATGTTAGAATGAAACAATTGAACAAACTTTTGAGGCATGACTTAGTTAGAGGTTTAAAGGATGTCACCTTTGAGAAGGATAAACCATGTAGTGCTTGTCAAGCCGGCAAACAAGTTGGAAATACACATCCTAGTAAGAGTGAAATGAGTACATCAAAGGCATTTGAGCTATTACACATGGATTTGTTTGGGCCAACAACATACACTAGCATTGGTGGCAACAAGTATGGCTTTGTGATTGTTGATGACTACACTAGATACACTTGGGTATTCTTTCTCTATGACAAGAGTGATGTTTATGATCTATTCAAGTCTTTTGTCAAGAGGGTGCAAAATGAGTTTGAGACTACCATCAAGAAGATTAGAAGTGACAATGGTAGTGAGTTCAAGAACACAAGAATTGAAGATTTGTGTGATGATCTTGGCATTGGACATCAATTCTCATCGACATACACTCCTCAATCCAATGGTGTAGTTGAAAGGAAAAATAGAACCTTGATTGATATGGCTAGATCAATGCTTAGTGAATATAATGTGAGTCATTCATTTTGGAGTGAAGCTATCAACACGGCTTACTATTGTAGCAACCGTCTCTATTGCCATGGAAAGCTTGGGAAGACACCATATGAGCTATTGAATGGAAGAAAGCCCAACATTGTATACTTTAGAGTGTTTGGTTACAAATGCTATATTCTCAATAAAGGCACTAGATTGAGCAAGTTTGAAAAGAAATGTGATGAAGGGTTCTTACTTGGTTATTCTACCACAAGCAAAGCATATAGAGTTTGGAATCTCACAAATGGCACCTTGGAAGAAGTTCATGATGTTGAGTTTGATGAAACCCAAGGGTCTCAAAATGAATCTCAAAACCTTGATGGTGTGAGAGGAGATCAATTGTCAAATACAATGAAGAACATGGACATTGGTGATGTTAGGCCAAGGCAAGTTGATGATGATGACATACATATGATTAATCAAGATGTGCAAATTGATACAAATCAAGCAAGCTCTAGTGGTACTCATGATGAAGCTCAAGTTCAAGGTCAAACAAGTGGAAGCAATCAACCCCCAATACTCTAACCTACTAGCATTGCAAGAGATCATCCATTGGACCAAATCATTGGTAGAATTCAAAATAGTGTTCAAACTAGATCAAGGCTAGCATCCTTTTGTGAGTATTACTCATTTGTGTCACTTGAAAAACCTAAGAAATTAGAAGATGCTTTGAAGGATTCCGATTGGGTAAATGCTATGCATGAAGAACTAAACAACTTTGCTAGAAATCAAGTTTGGAAACTTATTGAGAGGCCAAAGAACTACAATGTGATTGGTACTAAGTGGGTCTTTAGAAACAAGCAAGATCAAGATGGCATGGTTGTGAGGAACAAAGCAAGATTAGTAGCACAAGGATACACTCAAGTTGAGGGTCTTGACTTTGGAGAGACATATGCACTGATTGCAAGATTAGAGGCAATTAGAATCTTATTAGCATATGCTTGTGCACACAACATCAAGCTCTATCAAATGGATGTCAAGAGTATATTTCTCAATGGCTACATCAATGAAGAAGTCTATGTTGAGCAACCTCCTGGTTTTGAAGATGACAAGAAGCTCGACCATGTTTACAAGCTAAAGAAGGCATTGTATGGTTTGAAGCAAGCACTTAGGGCATGGTATGAGAGATTGAGGGACTTTCTTCTCTCTAAAGGGTTCAAGATGGGAAAGGTTGACACCACTCTCTTCACCAAGAAGCTTGGAAATGACTTGTTTGTGTTGCAAATCTATGTGGATGACATTATCTTTGGATCAACTAACCAAGACTTTTGTGAAGAGTTTAGAAATATGATGGCTAATGAGTTTGAGATGTCTATGATTGGAGAGCTTAGTTACTTCCTTGGACTTCAAATCAAGCAAATGAAGAATGGCACTTTTGTAAGTCAAGGCAAGTACATCAAGAACATGATTAAAAAGTTTGGATTGCAAGATGCTAAGCAAATGAGTACACCAATGGGCACTAATGATCAATTGGGAATTGATGACAGTGGAAACATGGTAGATCAAAAGCTATACCGGTCTATGATTGGAAGTTTGCTCTATGTCACCGCTTCTAGGCTGGATGTGATGTTTAGTGTGTGCAAGTGTGCAAGATATCAAGCTTCACCTAGAGAAAGTCACTTGAAAGCAACCAAGAGGATATTGAGATATCTTAATGGCACTCATGATGTTGGATTATGGTTTCCAAAGGGGTCTAATTTTGAGTTGATTGGATATTCAGACTCCAACTATGGTGGATGCAAGATTGATAGAATGAGCACAAGTGACACTTATCAATTGCTTGGAAGGTCTCTTGTTTCATGGTCATCAAAGAAATAAAATAGTGTTGCACTATCTACCGCCGAGGCCGAATACATTAGTGCCGGTAGTTGTTGTGCACAATTGCTTTGGATGAAGGCCACCTTGAATGATTTTGGAATCAAGTTCAAGAATATACCATTGTTTTGTGACAATGAAAGTGCTATCAAGATGACACAAAATCTGGTTCAACATTCAAGAACCAAGCACATTGACATAAGGCGCCACTTCATAAGAGACCATCAACAAAAGGGTGATATTAGCATTGAGAGCATTGGCACCGAAGATCAACTAGCCGACATCATTACAAAGCCACTTGATGAGAAGAGATTTTACAATTTAAAGAATGAATTGAACATACTTGACTTCTCCAACTTGAAATGAGTGCACCCCCACATTCTTATATGACATGCATCTCCTCCAATATAGCAAGGTAAAGTTGTTTGGCATATCATTCATACTTTGCTAAGGACATGGTTAGAACATAAAGACATATTTGCATGACAAATAGGCTCATTCATGAAAATTAAATGATTTTGATGTATATATGGTACCACTATTGCTTCTGTTTGATTAATCTAGTGGTAGCATATGACATGTTTGAGGGCTTGCAAACCTAGTGTTGAATCTAGAAAATAAGCTCATGATGTGTAATTCAACATGCTCAAGATAACCCTTATACTTTATGAGGTGTGAAGAAGCTTGTGCTTGGATCAAACCGAATCACATATTCTAGGCAAGTGATCTAGATTGAACCATAATTTGGACTCCCTCATATTGATTGACTTATCTCTCACTAAAATTGGCACCTTTTTGGTGATCGTTGACAAAGGGGGAGAGAAAAGTCACAAAGATATTGCAAAGAGGAAATAAGATATAATAAGAGGAAGAGAAAAGTCACAAAGATAAAAAGTTAAGTTACAAAGGGAGAGAAAGGGATCAATTAAAATTGAGCACACAAGTAGGGGGAGCAAGCTCATGAATTATTTGTTGCATTTGTATGTGCACTAACATGATGATGTGTTGCATTGCAAATTTAATTTCGATATTCATGATTGAATGGTGTTTGCTAGAAATAGAACTTGAATGATGATTTGTTGAGAGTAGCTTTACAAGCGGTATCTAGACACCTTTGCTTATAATGTTGATCTCACGGGTATTTTAGTGTTTGTGATCTTTACAAGTGATGTATTACAAGTGGTGTCCAGCTACGTCGATGCTAAGGATGGTATATAAAGGAAACTCCGATTGGTATCACGCTTCAAAGGTCCATTCTATATACCTTAGCATCAATTTGATAGTAGTAACTCTCCTAAAAATTCAAATCCATACATATGTGCACAATTGAACCAAACTCATGGAAGCACATATGTAGGGGGAGCTAATACTATTGAAATTGAAAATTAATTTTATTTCATATCTTTGTGATGGTTGTCATCAATTACCAAAAAGGGGGAGATTGAAAGCCCAAGTTTGGTTTTGCTAATTAATGACACCAAGTTGCTAATGTCATGTGTTAAGTGTTTTGAGGTAGGCATAAGCAACACATGTGATGAAGGTGTATGTGGCAAGGAGTGGTGGCCACAAGATCACAAAGAGATGGTGCATGGACATGAAATGATGATCATGGTGGAGATGCACATAATATGATGGACATGATGATCAAGTGAAAGAGAAGGATCTAAGAGCGCAAGGCAAAGATATAACCATAGGGTTTTCCTTTTGCCGGTCTAAGATGAGTAGAGAAGTGATTCACCGGGTTTAGGATACATAGCCGACTATCAAGAGGGGCAATCACGGTTAGCTCGGGAATCAAGTGCCACTAGATCATTGTCTTGAGCATATGCATTAGGATCTAGTAAAGAGCTAACATAACGCCTTGGAAAATGATTGTAAAATGCTAACACACATGCACATGGTGGTGTACACTTCGTGGTGTTAGCACTTTTGCGAAGGCGGTGAAGTTTAAGTGGTAGAGAGGGGTTTGGGTTCCTCTCTCCCTCCCGCCGAGCTTGTGAGGTGGGATTCGGCGCTTTTTGGAGAAGTGAAATACCTATTTTCTACTGCGTCAGAAGTCTGAAAAAAATGGAGGCGAACGGAGGTCACAGAGGTGACCGGACGCTGGACCGGACGTGGTCTCTGTATGACCGGACGCGTCCGGTCAGCGTTCAGCGTCTGCGCGTGTTTCAGTTTGATGATAGGACGCGCAGCGCGTCCGGTCACTATCGACCGGACGCGTCCGGTCATTCAGGGAGCTTACTGGACTCTAATCGGACGCTGGCACTGTGGCGTCCGGTCAGTTCTACAGCGCGTCCGGTCGCTGTTTCATCGTGCGATACTCAGGCTTGACCAGCGCGTCCGGTCAGTTGTGGGACCAGCGCGTCCGGTCTGCGCGACCGACACGTCCGGTCGTGATGGGAGCTTACTGGACTCTGACCGGACGCCAGGTGAGGCGCGTCCAGTCATACGCTAGGGCGCGTCCGGTCATACGCTAGTGCGCGTCCGGTCATACTGTAAGTGCATTCGCCCCCGTTGTGGGTTTTGGATAATTAATGACAATCAAATAAGGGACTAACATGTCTATATAAGTGAATATGCAGATGTTAGTTCAATGAAAGAATTTGTATGGTCACATTTGGTGATGTTAGCACCCTCAATTCCTTTGGCTGGAAAGCATTCCGTCTCAAGTGGGTCGATTAGATCTTATCTTTTGACTTGAGTTATAGGAAACGCCACACTATCAAGAGGGATACAAATTAGGCTATCTAGAGGAAAAACTTGTGCTCAATTTGTGTTTGTTTAAGCATTTGAGAGACACCTTTGCACTCATGGACACTTAGAGAAGTGTTTTATGCCTAGGAGTACCGGTAGTACCGGTGAACCATCGGTAGTACCGGTAGGCATAAATCTCGCCGGTGTCAGCGCCTTAGTTCTGCGAGTTTTTGCTCTAGCGGTAGTATCGGTGGTTGACCGGTAGTACCAGCCATTGACCGGTGGTACCGGTGAAAGTCCGGTAGTACCGGTAAGTCTTTTTCCCGCAAAACTTGTCTTCGCCAAAATTTGTACTACCGGTGGTACCGGTCGTTGACCGGTAGTACCGGTGAAAGACCGGTAGTACCGGTAGGCTATTTTCTCGCAAAGTCTCCAGTAGGTTGGTTGTAACAGTCGGAACCCTTAGGACCGGTAGTACCGGTGGGTACTCACCGGTAGTACCGGTACCGCTTCGAAGATAAGAGTATAAATAGCTCTCCCCTTCATTTCTAACCGTTACCTATGCCATTTACTCCCACCAACCTTCAGACAAACAGCTCTCAAGCATTGACTCACCCTCTCTCTCTTCCTCTTTGCTCTCAAATCCAATCCCTTGCAAGATCTATGCAGAGAGGAGAGATTTAAGAGTGGAAAGCTTCGTTTCACATCTTGAGCACTTGGTTCCCCTCCTAGTTGGCTTGGTTTGTGTTTGTTACTCTTGGGTTCTTGGAACCCTAGCCAGCTAGGTGTTCTTCATGATTGCCCATGTTGTTCTACTTGTGAGGGCACCCCGAAGTGTTTGTATTACCCTTGTATTCTTAGTGGAAATCTTGGGCTAACCTTTGTGGTTGCTTGAGGGAGGCAAGGAGGTGGAATAGACTCCGACCTTAGTGGTCACCTCAACAACGAGGACGTAGGAACTCCTTTGTGGGGTTGCCGAACCTCGGGTTAAATCGTGTGTCCTGCGTGCTTGTTGTTG
Organism: Saccharum hybrid cultivar R570; assembly: GCA_038087645.1. Lineage (NCBI taxonomy): Eukaryota > Viridiplantae > Streptophyta > Magnoliopsida > Poales > Poaceae > Saccharum > Saccharum hybrid cultivar. Next base: position 7,342,887 of record JAQSUU010000043.1, on the reverse strand, counting down.
TTGTTATTTGTGTTCACTTAAGATATTACTTGTTCTTTGTGTTCTCCCTCTTTCATATCTCTTTCATAGGTTGTGGGTGCTCGATCTACTACTTGGTGAAGGAACAAGAAAGGAGAGTTCATAAACTTCATCAACATCATCTTCGGTAGTGGGGTAAAACTCAGATCTGAAATCACAACTCGCAAATCTCTGATTTCTTAGTTTCAGTAGGGTACCGGTAGTACCGGTCCAAACCAACCGGTAGTACCGATCAGTGTCTTAACTTCCGCGTTGAGTTTTGAGTTTCAGGTTTTTAGATCTGCCTATTCACCCCCCCTCTAGGCCTATTAGATTCTTTCAATTGGTATCAAAGCGAGGTTTCCTCGTGTTTAGCGCTTCACCGTGTGAGGAGAAAGCATGGCTACCTTTGATGATGACACCTTGAACAAGCTAGTTGAGCTGCTTGCTGGGAAACTCAGTGACAGGCTTCTAGAGCAACAAAAAGAGCAAATGAACAAGATGCAAGATGAGATGAACAAGTTGAAGGAAGCCATAAGTAAGAAGATTGAAGATGTGGCAAGTGGTGGTGATGGAGATGGTGAGAATGAAGCAATCAAGACACCTAAAGGGTTTACTCGTGTTCCATATGAGTACTCTTCTTTTAGCAAATCCAATACACACTTGCCAATCATCAACCCCGGTAAACCACCTCAATTTGATGGAGTTAGATATACCGATTGGGCTCATAGAATAAAGATGCATCTTATTGCCGCAAGATGTTGGGAGATTGTGGAAGTGGGTGTTAAAGCTTTGGAAGAAGATGGTGAGTTGACAACCGAAGATTACCTTGACATACAACAAAATGCTACAGCTGTTTCCTTGATTCTATCATGCCTAAATCAAGAAGATTACAACAAGGTAAACGGCATGGAAAGTGCAAAGCAAATTTGGGATACCTTGAAGGTTTCATTTGAAGGTGATAAAAGTGTGAGAAAGGGAAACATTGAGCTACTTCAAAGCAAGATTGAGAACTTTGGGATGATTGAAGGTGAAACTACCCAAGCTATGTTTGATAGATTCATGACCTTGATCAATAGAATAAGAGCTCTTGGTGACACGTATTGGGATGACAACTCGGTGGCTAGAAAGTTGTGTAGAGTGTATAGACAAAAGAATAATATTCTTGCTTCGGTCATCATGGAAAGACCTAACTATGACACAATGACACCTCAAGAAATGCTTGCCAAGTTGAAACACCATGAGTGCTTAGAAGATGAAGCAAAAGAAGCATCAAGTCAAAAGAAGAATATTGCTCTCAAGGCATCTCATGGTAGAAGCAAGAAGAAAGATATTCATGATCCGTCAAGTGATGAAGAACAAGATGAAGATTCCGATGCGAAAGAAGCTCTATTAGTTGCAAACTATAGAAAATACTTGAAAAAGAAGAAGGAGAGGAAGAGGAGTGGAGCCAAGCCATACAAGAAAAGATTTTGCTATGGTTGTGGAGATATTGGTCATTTCATTGCCGATTGTCCAAAAGAGAAGATGAAGCACAAGCACAACAAAGATGATGACAAGAAGCATAAAGGCAAGAAGAGAGGTGAAGCACATCTTGGTGAAGAATGGGAATCAAACGATGAAAGTGATGATTCAAATGACAAAGACAAGGAGAAGAAGAAGGGTGTAGCAACGATTGCTATTCAAGAGACGTCTTCCTCTCAACCCAAGCGCATCATCAACCATTCTTCGTCACCATCATTGTTCGCCGACTTATCTTTATCACCTAGGCTCTTCGAAAATCTCACCGACAACGACTACTACACTCCTACTTGCCTTATGGGAAAGGGAGAGAAGGTACCACACAACTCTCCGACTCACTCTAGTAATGAATATAGTAGTTGTAATGAAAATGATGATGAACTTGCAAACAACATGATAAAGAAATTCGGCAAATCAGCCGGCTCTCAAATAATAAAGCTAATCCATAAGCTAGAAAAGCGGGAAGCATGCATCGAGTCGCAAGGGGAATTGCTCCTAGTGGAAAGGGAGAAGAACCTTGAACTTGAAGCATGCCTTTCTAAGGAAAAGGAGGAAGTTGAGAAATTAAACAAAGAATTATCCTTAGCCAAAGATTCATATGAACGTTTGACTAAGGAACATTCTTTGGTTAATGACTCTTTAGCTAGTTTAAAGAGTGAACATAGCTTGGTTCAAGAAAGCCTCACAAGCTTCAAAGATAAATATTATACTCTTGAACTTAGCTATGAAACTCTTTGGAATAGCACTTCCATCCATCCTAAGGAGTCCGGTGATTCCAATGCTTCAACTAGTGGAGGATGTAAAAGATGTTATAATCATGATATAAGTGCTTGTGGTACTAACCTTGTTGAGCTAGAAAAGAAAGATAAGGAGATTCAAAGATTAAACATGGTTATCAAGAATGGTTGCAAGGAGAAGCAATCAACAACCATGTACAAGTCATCAAGACACCCCCTTATCAAGGATGGACTTGGCTACAATAGGTATGATGGTAAAGCAAATGGAAGGAACATGATCAATGGAGTGCCTTGTGTGAGATTCAACAAGGGTGTGGCACTAGACGATCTTATCAACAAAGTCAACAACGTTGCCACTCCTTCAAGCACATTTGTCAAGACCAAGGCCAACAACAAAAAGAAGCAAGTGCTTACCTCCAAGCAACAAGTACCCATTTCACGAAGCTATGCTAGTGATTATATGTGTTGTTGGGGCAAGGATGGCAAGATTGTTGTGAAGTATGTTGGTGCACTCAAGAAGAAGCAAATCATGAGGAGTGTTTTGGTGCCCAAGACCTATGTGACTAACCCCTTAGGACCCAATTCAATTTGGGTACCTAAAACCAAGGCTTAATTTGTTTTTGTAGGAATACTCCTCCAGTGGAACAAGTTGGGTGCTAGATAGTGGATGCACTAATCATATGACCGGAGAGAAGAATATGTTCACCTCCTTTCAACCAAATCAAAGTACAAGTGAACGCATTGTGTTTGGTGATAATGGTAAAGGAGACGTCCTTGGTTTGGGTAAAATTGCTATCTCAAATGATAATTCTATTTCAAATGTATTACTTGTGGAAGGGTTAGGATACAATTTGTTGTCCGTTTCACAACTTTGTGAGATGGGCTACAATTGTCTCTTTACCAATGTGGGTGTGGAAGTCTCTAAAAGGAAGGACTCCTCCATTGTTTTCACGGGTCATTTGAAAGGCAAACTTTATCTAGTTGATTTCACATCTAGTAAAGTGAAGCCAGAGACTTGTTTAGTGGCAAAATCTAGCATGGGTTGGCTATGGCATCGCCGACTAGCCCATGTTGGAATGAGGAACTTGGCCGGCCTTCAAAGAGGCGAACACATCCTTGGACTAACAAATGTCTCTTTTGAGAAAGATAGGATTTGCAGCGCATGTCAAGCGGGCAAACAAGTTGGAGCCAAGCATCCTGTCAAAAATGTTGTATCAACAATGAGACCACTTGAGCTACTTCACATGGACTTATTTGGTCCCAATGCTTACATAAGCATTGGAGGTAACAAATATGGTTTCGTTATTGTTGATGATTATTCCCGCTTCACTTGGGTATTCTTTTTGCAAGATAAAAGTGATACTCAAGTAATCTTCAGGAAGTTTGCAAGAAGAGCTCAAAATGAATTTGAAGTGAAGATCAAGAAAGTGAGAAGTGATAACGGGACGGAGTTTAGGAACACTAACATTGAAGAGTTCCTTAATGAAGAGGGAATCAAGCATGAGTTTTTGGTTCCCTATACTCCTCAACAAAATGGTGTTGTGGAGAGAAAGAACCGAACACTCATAGAAGCGGCAAGAGCAATGTTGGATGAATGCAAGACTCTAGACAAGTATTGGGCGGAAGCAGTCAACACGGCATGTCATGCAATCAACCGCTTGTATCTTCATAAAATTATGAAAAAGACCGCCTACGAGCTTCTTACCGGTAACAAACCTAAGGTGCATTACTTTCGAGTTTTTGGATACAAGTGTTTCATACTTAACAAGAAATCCAAAAGCTCAAAGTTTACACCAAAGGTTGATGAAGGTTTCTTGCTTGGTTATGGTACTAACGAACATGGCTATCGTGTTTTCAACAAGACCACCGGTCAAGTTGAAATAGCGATTGACGTGACATTTGATGAAACCGACGGCTCTCAAAAGGAGCAAGTCAATGTTGACATTATAGGTAAAGAAGAACCATCCTCTCAAGTGATCAAGAAGCTTGCTACCGGTGAAGTAAAGCCCGTTGAAGAAGATGATGAATATGAACAAGAGCAAACCATTCATGATCCGCATATGCATCATGGGTCAATAAATGTCCATGATGATGGTTCTACATCAAGAAATGGACATGATTCAAGTGTTCAAGTCATTCAAAATTCACCACAAGTCGAAGATAGCAACCAAGTTGATGATCGAAATAGAAATGAAGACAACTTCACACAAGATCTTAATCTTGACCTTTCAATCAACCAAGACAAGGATGATGAAGATGAAGGTCAATCCAAAGGAGAACTCAAGTGTCTCACCCAAGAGTACATCATACCATTCAATGATACCATCCCGTTGACAACATCTTGGGAAGCATTCAAAGAGCAGTCGTCACAAGGTCAAGGCTTGCAAGCTTTTGTGAACACTTCTCATTCGTGTCTCCAAAAGAGCCTAAAAAGGTTGAAGAAGCCATTGATGATGAGGATTGGATGATTGCAATGCAAGAAGAGTTGAATAACTTCACTCGTAATGAAGTTTGGACATTGGTGGAAAGACCTAAACAAAATGTGATAGGAACCAAATGGGTTTTCCGCAACAAGCAAGATGAGCATGGTGTGGTCACAAGAAACAAGGCGAGGTTGGTAGCTCAAGGATTCACTCAAATTAAAGGTTTGGATTTTGGGGAAACTTATGCACCGGTGGCAAGGCTTGAGTCAATACGGATCTTACTTGCCTATGCCGTCCATCAAAACTTCAAGCTATATCAAATGGATGTGAAGAGTGCATTCCTCAATGGCCCCCTCTCCGAAGTAGTATATGTAGGGCAACCACTGGGTTTTGAAGATCCCAAGAATCCTGATCATGTCTATAAGCTCAACAAAGCACTCTATGGGCTTAAGCAAGCCCCTAGAGCTTGGTATGATTGTCTTAAGGACTTCCTACTCAAACAAGGGTTTGAGATAGGCAAGGCCGATCTAACTTTATTTACTCACAAAGTCAATAATGATATCTTTATTTGCCAAATATATGTCGATGACATAATATTTTGTAGTACTAATGTGGCTTTTTGTGAGGAGTTTAGTAGGATTATGACGAATAGATTTGAGATGTCTATGATGGGAGAGTTGAAGTTCTTTCTTGGTTTTCAAATCAAGCAACTCAAGGAAGGAACCTTTATTTGTCAAACGAAGTATACTCTTGACATTTTGAAGAAGTTTGACATGGAGAAAGCAAAACCCATCAAGACACCGATGCCAACCAATGGGCATCTTGATCTCGACAAGGATGGAAAGGCCGTCGATCAAAAGGTATATCGTTCTATGATTGGATCCTTACTTTACCTTTGTGCATCTAGGCCCGATATTATGCTTAGTGTCTGCATGTGTGCAAGATTTCAAGCTAATCTGAAAGAATGTCACTTAGTGGCTGTTAAGAGAGTTTTGAGATATTTAGTGCACACTCCTAATCTTGGCTTGTGGTATCCTAAGGGCTCCACTTTTGATTTACTTGGCTACTCCGATTCAGATTATGCCGGTTGCAGGGTAAATCGAAAGAGCACTACCGGGACTTGCCAATTTCTTGGTAGGTCTTTGGTGTCATGGAGCTCTAAAAAGCAAAATAGTGTTGCCTTGTCTACTGCCGAAGCCGAGTATGTGGCGGTCGGTGCTTGCTGTGCCCAACTACTTTGGATGAAGCAGACCCTGAAAGACTTTGGTTGTGAGCTAACCAAGATTCCCCTCTTGTGTGACAATGAGAGTGCCATTAAATTGGCTAACAATCCCGTAAACCATTCTCGTACAAAGCACATAGACATCCGGCATCATTTCTTGAGAGACCATGAAGCCAAAGGAGATATCGCTTTACATCATGTGAGCTCTGAAAAGCAACTAGCCGATATCTTCACAAAGCCCCTAGATGAGTCAAGATTTTGTGCTTTGAGGAGTGAACTAAATATCATTGATTCTCGTAACATGGCTTGATTTTTTGGACATATTTTGTTTGATTCTAGCTAGGCAAAAACTCTTTGAAAAAGTTTGGATGAGATTTCAAAATCTATTTTCACTTCTCAAGCATGTTCATAGTTTTGTGTTGTTTCTATGAAATCTGGACATGCTTGAGTTGGTTCTAGTTCATCATATATGTTCACCATCTCTCACTCACTTCTTCCTGCACTGGAACCACCGGTGGTACCGGTGTCTCTCCACCGGTAGTACCGGTAGTGTAAGTTGCGGCTGGTGATCGGTAGTTCTTTTTCTCACGTCGACTGGCTGCCGTTGTTGACCTGACCGGTAGTACCGGTGTCTCTCCACCAGTAGTACCGGTAGTGTAAGTTGCGGCTGGGTATAAATAGGGGCTGTGACCTTTCTTCTCTCATTCTTCTTCCCCGTGCCCGCACCCTACCACCACCGATGGCGCCGCCCCTTCCAACCCCCACTCGATCTCCCTCCTCCCTCCACCACTCTTACCGATCTTTGAGGAGAAGTTTCCCCTTGTCGTGGGGATCGTGTGGAGGTGCTTTGGAGTTGCCCAAACTTCTTCCTTTGCTGTGATTCGATCTTCTTTCATCTTCAAGCATGCAAAGGAAGAACCCCAAGAGGGCCGCTCGTCCCAGTGGAGGTGATGGTGGTAGTGCTTCCCGGCCTGTCCGTGGAAGGACTGCCGCTCATCCCCATGGAGGTGGTGGCGGCATTGGAGATGAAGATGATGTTGAGCCCCAGGGTGTGCCTGCTCCTCTCTCGAGTATGGGACGCCCCAATCCTCCGTGTCGTCATAGCGAGCAAGTGCAAGGTCAGCGTCCGGCAGGTGAGAATCCACAGCTTGCCGCTATGCAAATTGAGGGTCGCTCTATTGACCCTAACATTGTGGCTCAATCCCCCATTCAAATTGGTCTTGCCACTGCCAACCGGATGCTTTTATTTCATCAAAATGCAAATCCTCATATGTCCGGTCCTCAAAATCAAGGTGGTTATCAACCCTCTCTTCTTGTTGATTATTCTAAGAGAGCGGGTGATTTAAGGGTGCAGCGCAGTGAGAATCCCTATCAGTTTATCCGCAATCCTAGTGTGGATGTTCGTTTTTGGAGCCGCATGCATTCGGATTATTATTACAAGGTTCTTTTCAAAAGTGGGCAGCGTGGCTCTTCTCCGCCGATATTCCAGCACAAGTGGGTGCAGCGCGCCTCTCTTGATAATTTGAACAATCCTGACATTCACCGTTTGGTTGCTGATCTTGATGCTTGTCGTCTGCTTCCTCTTATGATGTTCCAGCATAATTGGAATGATGAGATTATCTGTCAGTTTTATGCAACTCTATGGATTGATTCTCAGAACCTTGTACTACATTGGCTTACCCAAGGCGTCCATTACAGATGTGATTATCAGACTTTTTCACGCCTTCTTGGGTTTACTGCTGAGGACAGGGGTGCTTCTAGTCTTTTTGATATTTTTCCAGATTCTGTCTCTCATGATGACTTAGAGGCTGCTGAGGTTTACAAGCCTGGTGCGACTGTTGATTTCACTACCACTCATTTGAAGCCGTACTTTTATGTCCTCAACAATCTCATTCGCCTCACCTTGGACCCGAAGATTGGAGATTCTATTCATCTCATGCTTGATGCTCCTAAGGTCCTTTGCCGTTTTGGCACTGGTGGTGATCGTTTTTCCATCACTGACTTCATGTGGCGCAAGATTGAGCAGGCTGCAAATGATCCCCACAAGTCGGTGCCTTATGCTCCATATCTCATGTATATCATTGAGCAAGTGGTGGGTCATTCATTCCATCACAATACTGTGCACAAGTCCTACTCCGTGCGTCATTTGGGCCCCAGAGGTATTGGTGGTGGTTCCGTTCCTTCTCCCACTCGTGGTCCGGCCACTCGTACTTCCTCCCGCGGTGCTTACCGTGGTGGTACTGCTACTGCTCCTACTCGCTCCTCCTCGGAGCGTCATCGGCGTGGTGGCGGTGTCATCAAGTATGCTTTGGGGAAGCTTTGGGAGGCCTTATGTTACAAGGCTGAGAAGGATGATCGTCGCCTAAGGCGTATTGAGCAGCACCTACAGATTGATCCTCCTGAGAGTCCTCTCCGTGAGTTTCGAGATCCCTTTGTCAAGTACAACGAGTTGTATGGTGCTCCCGTCTCTGGTCCTAGTGAGGAGGCTGGCCTGTCCGATGACCCTTGTGGTAAGAAGACAGTCCCTACATCGCCAGGGTTGGTTGACTACTCGACCGACGACGACGGCGGCGACGACAGTGACGATGACCGTGACTTCTCAGAGCCTTATTAGATTTTGCTACCTTGGTCGTTTTCGTGCCTACCCTTTTTGGCATTTGATGCCAAAGGGGGAGTGTTAGGCTTATCATCTATGTAATAGGTAGTTAATGGTCGTGTAATAATTCCAAACCTTGTGGTGAACTATGTATGGTGGACTAAGAACTATTGGTGTGATGATGGATGATTGTAGGCTAATCACTTATGCTTATTTGTTATGTTTGCCTATGTTTGCCTAGATTTTTTTTCTGATGTTGTTTGTTGGCTTAGTTTGGCTTTGTTGTTTTTAAGTCTTTTTCTTTCTACCTTAGCCTTTCCTGTGTTTGTGTGATAAGTCATGTCTCATGCATCACATTATATTTCTTGTCACACACTTTTAGGCACCCCATGAATTGCAAAATTTAGGGGGAGCTTCCCATATGTATGCATATTGATTATGATCAATGTTGAGATTCAAGTTCAATGCATACACTGAGGGGGAGCCTCTTGTAAAATTTGAAATTCAAATTCTTCAATTCTTTACACCTTATGTAAGCCTAAGTTGGTTGTCATCAATTACCAAAAAGGAGGAGTTTGTAAGTGCATTCGCCCCCGTTGTGGGTTTTGGATAATTAATGACAATCAAATAAGGGACTAACATGTCTATCTAAGTGAATATGCAGGTGTTAGTTCAATGAAAGAATTTGTATGGTCACATTTGGTGATGTTAGCACCCTCAATTCCTTTGGCTAGAAAGCATTCCGTCTCAAGTGGGTCGATTAGATCTTATCTTTTGACTTGAGTTATAGGAAACGCCGCACTATCAAGAGGGATATAAATTAGGCTATCTAGAGGGAAAACTTGTGCTCAATTTGTGTTTGTTTAAGCATTTGAGAGACACCTTTGCACTCACGGACACTCCAGTACCAGTGAACCATCGGTAGTACCGGTAGGCATAAATCCCGTCGGTGTCAGCGCCTTTGTTCTGTGAGTTTTTGCTCTAGCGGTAGTATCGATGGTTGACCGGTAGTACCGGCCATTGACCGGTGGTACCGGTGAAAGTCCGGTAGTACCGGTAAGTCTTTTTCCCGCAAAACTTGTCTTCGCCAAAATCTGTACTACCGGTGGTACCGGTCGTTGACCGGTAGTACCGGTGAAAGACCGGTAGTACCGGTAGGCTATTTTCTCGCAAAGTCTCCAGTAGGTTGGTTGTAACGGTCGGAACCCTTAGGACCGGTAGTACCAGTGGGTACTCACCGGTAGTACCGGTACCGCTTCGAAGATAAGAGTATAAATAGCTCTCCCCTTCATTTCTAACCGTTACCTATGCCATTTACTCCCACCAACCTTCAGACAAACAGCTCTCAAGCATTGACTCACCCTCTCTCTCTTCCTCTTTGCTCTCAAATCCAATCCCTTGCAAGATCTGTGCAGAGAGGAGAGATTTAAGAGTGGAAAGCTTCGTTTCACATCTTGAGCACTTGGTTCCCCTCCTAGTTGGCTTGGTTTGTGTTTGTTACTCTTGGGTTCTTGGAACCCTAGCCGGCTAGGTGTTCTTCGTGATTGCCCGTGTTGTTCTACTTGTGAGGGCACCCCGAAGTGTTTGTATTACCCTTGTATTCTTAGTGGAAATCTTGGGCTAACCTTTGTGATTGCTTGAGGGAGGCAAGGAGGTGGAATAGACTCCGACCTTAGTGGTCACCTCAACAACGAGGACGTAGGAACTCCTTTGTGGGGTTGCCGAACCTCGGGTTAAATCGTGTGTCCTGCGTGCTTGTTGTTGTTGTTATTTGTGTTCACTTGAGATATTACTTGTTCTTTGTGTTCTCCCTCTTTCATATCTCTTTCATAGGTTGTGGGTGCTCGATCTACTACTTGGTGAAGGAACAAGAAAGTAGAGTTCATAAACTTCATCAACATCATCTTCGGTAGTGGGGTAAAACTCAGATCTGAAATCACAACTCGCAAATCTCTGATTTCTTAGTTTCAGTAGGGTACCGGTAGTACCGGTCCAAACCAACCGGTAGTACCGGTCAGTGTTTTAACTTCCGTGTTGAGTTTTGAGTTTCAGGTTTTTAGATCCGCCTATTCACCCCCCTCTAGGCCTATTAGATCCTTTCACATACGCTAGAGCACGTCCGGTCATAGCAACGGTAACTTCTGACGCGCACTGTTCACGCTTGTCCTGTAGTGACCGGACGCGTCCGGTCACCCTGACCGGAGCGTCCGATCAGCTCGTTTTGAACTGTGTTGTCTAGTAACGGCTAGCTGCGTACCCCTTCGCTATAAATAGACGTTGGCCGGGGTTTGAGGGTAACTCTTGCACATTTTGAGACCTAGAGACATCCTTTGAGCTAGAGAACAACCCCTCCACTCATCTCTTTGCATAGTTGCACATCTTGAGTGAGATTGAGTGAGATTCAAGTGCATTGCTTGAGAGTTGCATTCTAGAGGCACTTGATCTTCGAGTTGCTGTGGATTTCTTGTTACTCTTCCGTGTTTCCCGACACGGTAGACGGCTTGGAGCAGCGGAGGTGATTGAGCTCGCAATTGGAGATTGTTGGAGCCTTCACTAAGTGTTGTAAGGGGTTCTTGATCCTTCCCCACTGGAGTTCGCAAATTGGATACTCTAGTAGAGCTCGTGGCTTGGAGGATCCCCATCTTATGTGTGGTTGTGCGGCGCCCGCCGAGGGCTTGACTCTTGATAGTTGATTAGCTCGTGAACCGACAAGTGGGTGTATCGCCACAACGAGGAGTAGCTTGCCGGGAAGCAAGTGAACCTTGGGATCAATTCTTGTGTCATTCTCTTCCCGAGGACTTCTCTTGTGTGATTGATTGATTGGTACTTCTCATCTCTACACGGCGGTATAATCACTCAAAGCTCTTCTCTTATATTACTTCTTATTTCTAGCTTGTAGTTGTTGTTGTGTTTAGTGAATAGCTTTGTTATAGACTTGTGTAGGTGGCTTGCTTAATTAGTTAGAGCTAGTGCATTTGCTTTGCCACCTTTCGTACTAACGTGTGGTTAAGTAATTCTTGTAGAAGTTTTAATTAGGCTATTCACCCCCTCTAGCCTATTTGGACCTTACAGCTGGCACTGTGGCGTCCGGTTAGTTCTGCAGTGTGTCCGGTCGCTGTTTCGTTGTGCGCTGCTCAGGCTTGACCAGCGCGTCCGGTCAAGCTTCGCGTGTCTGGTAGTTGTGTGGAGCGTGTTCGGTCGGTGGTTCGCGAGCATAGTCGCTGTGTGATCGGCGTGTCCGGTCAGTTTGACCAGCGCGTCCAGTCAGCGCGACTTCGGCTGTTTCAAGTTCGTAACGGCTATATTTGAAGGGGTACGTCTATAAATACTCGTTGGCCGGCTCAAAGCTCTTTCTCTCTCTCGGACATTTGACATACTTGTGAGCACTTTGAGCTAAGCAACTCCCCTCCTACTCATCTCTCTTGCTTCTTTGCATATTCAAAGTGAGATTGAGTGATCCAAGTGCATTTGCATTGTGAGATTGCATCTAGTTGGCACTTGGTGGTTGATTTGCTGCGGGATTCTTGTTTCTCTTGGTGGTTGCCGTCACCTAGATGGCTTGGAGCAGCTTGGAGGTGTTGGCAAGAGTTGTTGATTGTTCTTGGCCACCTCCGGTGATTGTGAGGGGTTTGTGCCTACCTCGACAAAGCGCCAAAGGCAACATTAGTAAATTGCTCGTGTTATTGCAACCTTTTGCCATTTGGTAGGTTCTTGTGGCGTCTTTTAAGAGGCTTGGTGTGAGACCGATTAGCCACCAAACCACATGGTGAAGAGAGACACAACGGGGACTAGCGTGCTGGAAAGCACGTGAACCTCGAGATAAATCTTTGTGTCATCACTTTCATATTGTGATTGATTGATCCCGGTGTTCGGTTGTCTTGGTATTCATTGTTGATCATATTGGTTGGCTCAATACTTTGCCCCTCGGTGAAACTCTTCTAACTCAACTCTGTATTACCTTCTTAGTTATCTTTGCTAGCTAGTTAACTTTGCTAGAGTAGCTCCTTTGTGTAGCTTGCTAGTTGTAGTTGTAGTTACCTTCTTGGTTTGACTTATGCGGTTGAGTGCAAATACTAGAATTGTGAATTGGTTAGGTGGCTTGCAAACACCCCATAGGCTAAGCAAAACTCGCATCTCGCTATTTGTTATATTGATAAACTTGTTTAGCTTGTCTTTGTAGAAAATTTTAAAAGGCTATTCACCCCCCTCTAGCCATCAAGACCTTTTAAGTGGTATTAGAGCCATGGTCACCGTTTGCAAGGCTTAACAACCTCGGTGCAAGATGTCTCAAGTTATGTTCAATCATGTTAATGGCAAGCCTCCTTTCTTTGATGGCGTCTCTTCCATTGATCATTGGAAAAGGAAGATGAAGCAATACCTAGGCAATATACATGAGAAGGTTTGGGATGTGCCCAAAGAAGTATACATCATTCTTGATGAGGAAAATCTCACTCCCAATGACCGCATCAACAAACAATGCAACACGGTGGCACTTGACACAATCTACCGTGCCATTGATGACAAAGTATTTGAGCAAATCAAAGATCTTAAAAAGGCAAATAAGCTTTGGATAAGGCTTGAAGAAACATATTGTAACAGAACCGTCCAAATTATAAGAGCACAAGTACAAAAACAATCACCAAAATGATCAAATTCTCGCACTTGAGCCCATATAACTCCGGTAGTCCAATGAAATCACGAGGGATTTCAAACCAACCAACCAACATACAAGCCAAGATCGTAGTGATTCAACATAACAAGTCACATGTCATAACCATTTCACAAGTAAATCAATTTACATCGGAGTTCAACAAAGTTATTACAACTTACATTGAAAAGTAGCGGAAGCAAAGTAATTTGAAACTAACATTAATCTTATTTCAAATACATGCTAGTACCACGGTCTACTTCCAACAAAAGCATTAGAGATAAGGTAAATAAGAAGGATCATGCCCGTGATCACACTCCGCCTCTACGGCAGGAGCCAACCAACTCTTTTAGTAGCCATGATACATCACAACCTGTAACAAGTGGGGATAAAACCCTGAGTACGACAAAGTACTCAGCTAGACTTACCCATCAAAAACCAAAAATAAAGTGACACCAAGGATCATGCAAGGCTGATATAAAGTGGGGTTAGCTTGACAACATTTTACATAAAAGCTTATTACAGATAAGTAATCATTAATGCTTAAGCATCAAGTTAATCATCATAAGCCTATCATCTATATTAGCACATGTACTAGAGCACTCACTTTATTAGGAGCAAACAATATTAACCATAGCAGGTATAAATTGAGGCAACCTTTCCATCGTTATCCAATTAACCATCCGTTCAATTTAATGGAATCTACGTTGCCGCTGCTCAAGTCAAGTGCTCACTAACCGGGAGCGACGGCGATTCGAATCGAATTCCTATCCAGCTAGAGGGGTATTTCTAACACTCACCGCGTAGGCCCCTGCCAGGGTCGCACAAGCCACCTTTTCATATGATTCAGGAATCGCGGGTCCGAATGATGTCACGACCCCAAGGGCGACACTCTGCCAGTGTGGCAGAACCGCCTAATTTAATGTCATCCCAAGAGTACTTATCTTCCATTAGACACTAAGTACCCAAGAGAGAGCACTAAACTCTGCGATTCCGTCGAGCACACCCAACGGGAGAACTCGAAAGTCCACATTTTACCTCAGGATCATAAATGAGAGATAAAGCTTATAACAACTTTACCATTTCATATATCACTTTTAGTACAACATCAGAGTAATTCATTATTTGATTATAATAGCGGAATATAAAATATTATCAAAGTTCAGCGGAAATGAAACCATTTGATGATGAGTTAAAATTATCATGATGAACATTTATATACAGCAAATGATAACAGGTGGTAAATCTTTCCCTTGTGAAACATTTTTGGTGAGAGTTATAAATCAACCCTACATCCGCAACGTAAAGGAAATCCCCACTGAGCCCACCAGGAGGTTTCCACACACAACTGTCAGCTTCAAACACCTGTTACCTGCAACAGGGTAGAACAAACCCTGAGTACTCAATTGTACTCCGCAAGACTTACCCGTCAGAAGAAAAGACTCCAAGGGTATGCAAGGCTATCTGGCTTGTGGGTTATTGCAACTGCAGGAAGCATTACTAAAGGTGCATCCTTATATTTACTTTTTATTAGCAGTTATCAGTAGTGTATTAACCAACCATTCTAGGTAAGCACCTGTTCTACTTTCAAGCAAAGGTTGAGCCATCAGAACCAATTTTTCCATCTTTCGTCTTTCATCTTTCATTTCTTACTACGGTGCTAGAGTGCAGTCAAGTCGTACCGTCACGTAGAAACGGCGATTCGCGAATCAATGTGCCCAGCTGGGTACCCCGAAAAACACACGCCTCGCTTGTACCCCAGGCACAAGCAAGACCAACCCGTTCCCCTCCTGTCACAGGTTTCCAGGTCCCCGTCCAAACTTGGACTCCTAGCTCCCGTACTTGAGGCCCGGCCTCAATACGGTGCTAAGACCTCCACCTATCCCCGCCTCCAATCAGTCGGTCCGGAAAGAGCCGGAGCCCATGACAAGAGAGTAACAAGTCTTCCTAGCCCCCATCCGCTAGTATATGCTCGGGATAATAAATCTGTGACTTGACCGGGGATCCAGTGCAACGAACGGTCCTTAATCGACACGGACAGGGAAAAAGTGCAACCAAGCTATGCCCCGTGGCCGCGGGACATAACCTGTTACACCCACCAATACCCATACCATATCCCTGCCCGGTCACCATTTCCTTTTCCATCATTTCATCATTAGGGTAATAATAATAATAATAACCACCTATTGTGAGTAACGACAGGTTACTCACGCTACCGATAAACCTAAGCAAAACAGCTACACGATCCTGTACTAGTAAGACTCATGGGTAGATATATATATATGCATGTGGATATCATAAAACTCCTGCAACGTAAATGCACAACCTATATATATATATATATAATAATTTGTAAAATAAGGGTTATGCACCGGGGCTTGCCTGGATGGGAATTAAGATATAACCAAAAGTTAGCATTCCATCACGGCGACACGGTCATCAGGACACCATCTTTTCCGCTGCTCCAAAAGACTTCACGCTCCGTCATTGTTCCTATTATAATATTCGGAGATGCGACATAGAAATGTAAATAATCGACGGCAATCGCAACCTCGTATCATACGATTTCGTCTCTCAAGCTAACGAGCTAACCTTATGGCTAACGAACTAGGTTTCGTATCTATGTTATCGACTTAAGCGTTATTTCCCAACAACCCAGGGTGTTGCTCTTTTCGTTTCGTCGATTTAATATATATACAAACTAGGGTTTATTAGCTACCTAACAAAACTAATTATTTTGGAGCTACAAAAATTACAGTGGACAACTAACATTATGGTTAGCTTACTATAAAATTTTCAGCGTTAATACTATCACTGATTATTCATAACAATTCTTACAAGTTCATGTTTGATAATATTAAACGCCTCGAATTAATTAGAGCAAGCCTAAAAATAGTAGAAATCTACATGAACCAATTACACCTTTATCTAGATCATGATTTTAGGAAACTAACAAAATTGGTTTCACCATTTTTGGACTCCTATACATTTAGATATTAAATTTACAAGTTCCTAGCAACAAAGAAAAAGGAAAAACAATTGAAAGATATACTTTTAAAGCAACGGGCCGGCGCCCACTATTTGGCCTAGCACCCGGATGCGGCCCACGCGGGACGGGTCAGGCGACAGCAGGCCGGCCCAACTGGCCCACAGCGCGCGCGAGGTCGCTCTTTTTGCAGAAGAGCCCCTGAACAAAAGGGCTATTACGCGGAGCCTCAGGTCCCTATTGCACCAGAGACACTTTATGCACGAAGCGCCCCCAACAATCTTTTCTTCTCCCTGAGCCGGTCCCCGACGCCCCCGTGCCCGCCGGCGCGGCTCCGGCCGGCATCGGACGGTCCCGCCGGCCATCTGGGGCCCACTATGCCCCTGCTAAACGGTCGACCACCACCTACAACCCAAACGGTGACGCTAGGTGACCACAGGGGACTGAGCTACGCACGCACGCGAGCTGTAGCGGCGAGCGGCCATTCACCATGGTGGCGAGGCCGTTCCGGCGAGTCTAGGCGGCCCGAGAGCGGTAGGGATGGCGCACGAGTATCCATGACTTACCCGGATGCCAGCAGTGCCGATGGTCGAGGTGGAGAACTGCCGAGGTGACCTGACCACGCGCGCCCGCACCATGCGGCGGCGCTCTGTGATGACACGGTCGTGTCACCGGCGGCAGGGTAGCGGCAGGAGCTCGACTAAGGTGCGCGGGAGGAAGAGGGGTTCAAGGCGAGTCTACTGGTGCATCCAATTCGACTCGAGATGGTCGAAGGAAGCGCTGCCCTTGGTAATGGCATGGCTCGGCTTTATCGACACTGAGAGTGAAGAGCTCCAAAATTGCGGCTTGTCCGGGCACGGTTCTAGGCGGAGTGGGGTTGGTTGTCTAACACACTTAATGGCGAAGGCGTGGAGGTGAAAACTTGCCTTGAATTGGTCTCCTTGCCGTAAGCGATGGTGCGGCCCGTCGGCCACGGTGACAGGGAAGAAAAACCAAGACGGAAAGGTGAGGACGGCTCGGTCAGTCTTCGCCCTGGCGGAACGTGGTAAAGGGATAGCGTGGCGTGACCGCTGGGTAGAGCCACGTCAAGACGAGGCAGCCATGTGAGCACAGGGGAGGGCAGCGGGGCCAGCGGTGGCCACTCAACGCGCGCGCGAGCAGCAGCGGCTCCGCGTGGCTGGCAGCAGGTGCCGCGGCCAGAGTGGCCAAGGCGCGACCACGCCACGGTCAGACCAAGACGGCCTCGGCCGGCCAACGCACGGTGGTGCGCGTGCACGGGGTGCGGCTCGGCCAGGCAACGCCGAGTAAAATGACGTGGTGACCGCGCACACCTCGGCCGAACGACCGACAACGTGCTATGCACGGATTTTAAAGCGTGTACCAACACTTACCCGTCTTGGTTGAGGTTAAACCAACTCCTCTGCCCTCAAGATGGCCCTAACAGCTTCCCAAAGAAACAAATAGCACGTCAAAAGGACAACCAGAGAGGGAGATGGAGTGATGCCAAAACGGGTTCGTCGTGCTGACGCTGGCTCACGAACAGAGCATCGACCACAAGGTTACAGCTCGTTCTAAGGAACTTCCGGCCATTTTTGGAGTAACCACTCAACATCACTCCACCCTACGAACTACACCGTGCTAAAGTACTCGCAAAGGTGCAATTATCGGTGCAAAAACATAGATCTAGTGTTTACGAATTTTAATCAAAATTTAAATGCCAAAGCGACATTACCATTAGGTTTTCAGACTTGGTCATTATAGTTCTAGGAGCTGGAACCCATTTCCAAATCAATTCTTGAGCTACCAGTTATGCTATTGATCACTTATTTATCGGAACAAAAGTTGCGTTTTCATCTACTAGACTTGCGCTTCAAATTTTATTAAGTACTACATTCAATTGATGTTTTATTTTTATTTATAGAAATTCGCTTATCATTTTATGTGCGTTTGAAATTTTAAAACCCACGGAATTTGTTTTGTTAATTTCTTTTAGACCTTAATCGCATGCTAAGTACGCTAGTAACACCAGAGGTGTTACATCCTTCCCCCCTTAAAAAGGATCTCGTCCCGAGATCCGGAACAAGAAACAAAAGAGGGAAGCACGATTACATTTCACAGATCTGAGCTTACATGAGAGGTTACACGACTTCAAACGCTAAACCACTCTGGAATCTAGAGATAGCACGGCTAAGAACAACTCTAATACAACTCACAACCTCTCTAGAAACCGACGAAGACGGGGACAGTGGAAGAGCAATAGGAAAACGATTATCCAGAACATGGCGTATGCCCAACAAAGCCAGAAATTGGAGATTGGTACAAAGATCATCGTTAACTCTAAACCTAAACTAACCAGGGATGAACTTGAACTTCTCCAACAGAAACTAGATCCTTTCTTCTCCAGTTACACCATTGCCTCTGACTAGGAACCCTAGATCTGCGAGCAACGGCTGGATCTCGTAGCTCAGCCTCCAACCACTTCTTCCCGACGGCTTCCTGAGCTTCTTCTACCTGAGCGCTGACGGAGGAAGTTGATACTATGAGCTCTACTCTAGATCTGGGGGTTGAATGGAGGAGGAGCAAGCAAGGTGGCATTATAAAAGCTTGGTGGACGGAGGTGGTGATGCAGTGCACCGGAAGCGGAGGAGATGGGAATCACTGGGGGGGTCACAAGGTGGGGAGAGCGTCGGCCATAGTGCGCTCCCTGTGCGAGCTTGAGTGGGGCAAAGGAGAAAGGAGGGGATGGGGTTCGCTCGACCAGGCGGCGTGCGAGCAACGGGGCCCCAAAGGAAAAGAAAGAGAGGGGGGTCCGGTACGGGAACAAGAGCGAAAACCGAGAGCCGACACGGGTGCCGGGATCAGAGGGGCGTACTGTGCGACAAGACGAGGCGAGTGCGGCACAACGCCGCGGTCGCACGGGAGCGACACACGCGGTCCCACCACCGACGGCGTCCGCAGGGCACACAGTGACAGCGACCCGGCATGCGTAGCATTGTCAAACCGGTCACAGGAACGACGTCGAGTCGGGCAATTCAACTTCTCTGACCTACGTGCGGCTAACCTTCCTGTTGTTTTTCTCTTTCTTCTTTTCCTTTCTTCAAAAACCTTGTTACTTTGACAGAGCACAATTCCATCAACCCGTTGTGGATTTCCCGTTTGAACACAAGAATATTTTTACCAAGAGAATTTTTATAGCAAGAGCGATACCGCGGTGTAACTCGGTAAAAGCACTTGGTCAACAACCTCGATACCAGCGCGCGCCGAGCAGCGTCACCAGGTGGCAGCTGTTCCACAGGTGGCCCTCGGTTCCGTCGCGGCACCATAAGCTATTAACTAAGTAACTATTACCAACTTACTCGCAGTAAAAACAACGGGGTCATAGACCACAGAATCAGAGGAGTAAGGGAAAAATTCAGGCAACACGGGTTCCTTTCAAAATAAGGAACAAGTAAGTAAATCCCAAGGCGGATTTAAATCAAGGGAATTCAAGTGTTCTACTGGGACATCCACAATTAGTGATACAGTGTCCTCTGTTTTCCAATCACGGCCGATCTGTTGCATCAGAACAGTTGTTCCCCTTGTAACCTGCTTATTGTCGTCTCAAGAACCCTAAGCAAATCGAACGAGGTCTAAGGAAAAACGACGTAACAAACACAACCGATAAAGCAAACACTCATTACCAACGGCCTTACACGGGTGCAACATACAGACATTCACTCTCCCACACTCGACACAGCGCTCGAACGTACAACCAGGCGGCCTTAACAACTACGGATGCGGTACAACGGAAAGATTACAACACTAGGGAACAACGATGAAAAGCACTACTAGCAACGATTACATCTCCCCTAGGACAACTAATCTACTTCGTCGGCCCAAACGGCTTCCTTCCTGGGCTCCTGGGGTTCTTCTGCTGCACTAGGTTGTGGATCTGCTCCTTCTTGTGGTGGTGGCTGGGTGAGGGGAAACAATGACTCTACTTCCGAGGCTTCCGTGGGTGGAGGTGCTGCAAAACCAGTTCTCCTTCGCTCCAGCGGATGGACAGGGATCCCCTCCAGGATTAAGGGTTCCTGCCTTTCCGTGGCGAGCGTCCTACGCTTGGCCCTTGTGGCAAGATAGGCGTCCTCCAGCTCCTGGGCATGACGGTCTTGGTCCACCTTGACGGCCTCCGCCATGGCAGCCTCTCGACTCTCAGCGGCTGCTAGATTGGCATGAGCTTCAGCAAGCTGCACTTCGAGCATCCTAGAGAAGATCTCGGCTTCCTCAGCTCGGTGGAGGCACTCCCTTAGCTCCGAGGCCTGCCGGTCATACTGCTCATCCAGGGCAAGCAAGTACGAGGTCAGGTGCACCAAGGTCGGGTTGTCCTCTTGCACGTCTAGACCATGCAAAGCCTCCATGCAAGCCCTCCATACCCGCCGATTCTTATCCCAAGGGGGAAAGAACCGCATGGGGGTACGAGCAATGGGCCCTTCAAAGATCTGACAGAGATGTTGCAAGGCTTTGCGGGCCACAACCTGGTAGGTGTCGCCGAAGCGAAACCCGGTTGCAGTCACATTCCAGGCTTCCGTGAGGTCGGGGAACTCCTCACTCTTGCCAATGTAGACGGTGACCTTACACCGCTCAGTGCCACGCTTCATGTACTCACGGCCCTCATACTCGGGACGCTCCCGAACGCCGAGTTTTTGCAGGGTGGCATACAGGATTTTGGGAAAACCCTCGGTGTTCAAGCAGTAGCTGCTAACCCAGACTCCTGCCATCCTAGGTGGGTGGTGGTTGCAAGGAAGGCTTGAGGAGAAGCTTGCTCAAGAGAAAAGGGCTAAGCGAGCTGGAATGCACTGGGTGGTGACACCAAGTGGCTGGGCTTGCCCCCTTAAAAAGGCAGAGCAGCCAGTGGTCCTGGCGCAGGCCACCCTCGAGCCCTGCACGAGGATCAGTAAAGTAAAATAGCAGGATTTTTACGCACACGAGGCGAGCGGTGTTCGAGGCCATAAAGACTAGCATGGTTGCAGGGCAGAGGTCCGACAAGGGCGCAGAAGGAGTGCCGAAAACGTAAGCCCCGACAGCCGTGAAGCACGAGTGAACGCGAAACATGAAGCCACTGTACAACGGTAACTCCGGGACAGGGACGCGTGGTACCTAGAAACAGGGCACCTGCAAGTAGGACTCGCACGATGACTATAGCAAAACAGCACGTCTGACTTTAGGACCGCATGCTACACACCAGTTAGCTTACCGGACGAAAGCCTACTTAAACTTATTCCGGAGACTTAACTATAGTAATAGGGCTACTTATATAACTTCGTATGCAAACGTCCTAACTTTTTGCAAAAAGGTGTTGTCAAATTTTAATTTAGAAAAGGGTTTTGAAGCTTTATTTCCCCATTTATGCTCTGATACCACCTGTGGCAGAACCGCCTAATTTAATGTCATCCCAAGAGTACTTATCTTCCATTAGACACTAAGTACCCAAGAGAGAGCACTAAACTCTGCGATTCCGTCGAGCACACCCAACGGGAGAACTCGAAAGTCCACATTTTACCTCAGGATCATAAATGAGAGATAAAGCTTATAACAACTTTACCATTTCATATATCACTTTTAGTACAACATCAGAGTAATTCATTATTTGATTATAATAGCGGAATATAAAATATTATCAAAGTTCAGCGGAAATGAAACCATTTGATGATGAGTTAAAATTATCATGATGAACATTTATATACAGCAAATGATAACAGGTGGTAAATCTTTCCCTTGTGAAACATTTTTGGTGAGAGTTATAAATCAACCCTACATCCGCAACGTAAAGGAAATCCCCACTGAGCCCACCAGGAGGTTTCCACACACAACTGTCAGCTTCAAACACCTGTTACCTGCAACAGGGTAGAACAAACCCTGAGTACTCAATTGTACTCCGCAAGACTTACCCGTCAGAAGAAAAGACTCCAAGGGTATGCAAGGCTATCTGGCTTGTGGGTTATTGCAACTGCAGGAAGCATTACTAAAGGTGCATCCTTATATTTACTTTTTATTAGCAGTTATCAGTAGTGTATTAACCAACCATTCTAGGTAAGCACCTGTTCTACTTTCAAGCAAAGGTTGAGCCATCAGAACCAATTTTTCCATCTTTCGTCTTTCATCTTTCATTTCTTACTACGGTGCTAGAGTGCAGTCAAGTCGTACCGTCACGTAGAAACGGCGATTCGCGAATCAATGTGCCCAGCTGGGTACCCCGAAAAACACACGCCTCGCTTGTACCCCAGGCACAAGCAAGACCAACCCGTTCCCCTCCTGTCACAGGTTTCCAGGTCCCCGTCCAAACTTGGACTCCTAGCTCCCGTACTTGAGGCCCGGCCTCAATACGGTGCTAAGACCTCCACCTATCCCCGCCTCCAATCAGTCGGTCCGAAAAGAGCCGGAGCCCATGACAAGAGAGTAACAAGTCTTCCTAGCCCCCATCCGCTAGTATATGCTCGGGATAATAAATCTGTGACTTGACCGGGGATCCAGTGCAACGAACGGTCCTTAATCGACACGGACAGGGAAAAAGTGCAACCAAGCTATGCCCCGTGGCCGCGGGACATAACCTGTTACACCCACCAATACCCATACCATATCCCTGCCCGGTCACCATTTCCTTTTCCATCATTTCATCATTAGGGTAATAATAATAATAATAACCACCTATTGTGAGTAACGACAGGTTACTCACGCTACCGATAAACCTAAGCAAAACAGCTACACGATCCTGTACTAGTAAGACTCATGGGTAGATATATATATATGCATGTGGATATCATAAAACTCCTGCAACGTAAATGCACAACCTATATATATATATATATATAATAATTTGTAAAATAAGGGTTATGCACCGGGGCTTGCCTGGATGGGAATTAAGATATAACCAAAAGTTAGCATTCCATCACGGCGACACGGTCATCAGGACACCATCTTTTCCGCTGCTCCAAAAGACTTCACGCTCCGTCATTGTTCCTATTATAATATTCGGAGATGCGACATAGAAATGTAAATAATCGACGGCAATCGCAACCTCGTATCATACGATTTCGTCTCTCAAGCTAACGAGCTAACCTTATGGCTAACGAACTAGGTTTCGTATCTATGTTATCGACTTAAGCGTTATTTCCCAACAACCCAGGGTGTTGCTCTTTTCGTTTCGTCGATTTAATATATATACAAACTAGGGTTTATTAGCTACCTAACAAAACTAATTATTTTGGAGCTACAAAAATTACAGTGGACAACTAACATTATGGTTAGCTTACTATAAAATTTTCAGCGTTAATACTATCACTGATTATTCATAACAATTCTTACAAGTTCATGTTTGATAATATTAAACGCCTCGAATTAATTAGAGCAAGCCTAAAAATAGTAGAAATCTACATGAACCAATTACACCTTTATCTAGATCATGATTTTAGGAAACTAACAAAATTGGTTTCACCATTTTTGGACTCCTATACATTTAGATATTAAATTTACAAGTTCCTAGCAACAAAGAAAAAGGAAAAACAATTGAAAGATATACTTTTAAAGCAACGGGCCGGCGCCCACTATTTGGCCTAGCACCCGGATGCGGCCCACGCGGGACGGGTCAGGCGACAGCAGGCCGGCCCAACTGGCCCACAGCGCGCGCGAGGTCGCTCTTTTTGCAGAAGAGCCCCTGAACAAAAGGGCTATTACGCGGAGCCTCAGGTCCCTATTGCACCAGAGACACTTTATGCACGAAGCGCCCCCAACAATCTTTTCTTCTCCCTGAGCCGGTCCCCGACGCCCCCGTGCCCGCCGGCGCGGCTCCGGCCGGCATCGGACGGTCCCGCCGGCCATCTGGGGCCCACTATGCCCCTGCTAAACGGTCGACCACCACCTACAACCCAAACGGTGACGCTAGGTGACCACAGGGGACTGAGCTACGCACGCACGCGAGCTGTAGCGGCGAGCGGCCATTCACCATGGTGGCGAGGCCGTTCCGGCGAGTCTAGGCGGCCCGAGAGCGGTAGGGATGGCGCACGAGTATCCATGACTTACCCGGATGCCAGCAGTGCCGATGGTCGAGGTGGAGAACTGCCGAGGTGACCTGACCACGCGCGCCCGCACCATGCGGCGGCGCTCTGTGATGACACGGTCGTGTCACCGGCGGCAGGGTAGCGGCAGGAGCTCGACTAAGGTGCGCGGGAGGAAGAGGGGTTCAAGGCGAGTCTACTGGTGCATCCAATTCGACTCGAGATGGTCGAAGGAAGCGCTGCCCTTGGTAATGGCATGGCTCGGCTTTATCGACACTGAGAGTGAAGAGCTCCAAAATTGCGGCTTGTCCGGGCACGGTTCTAGGCGGAGTGGGGTTGGTTGTCTAACACACTTAATGGCGAAGGCGTGGAGGTGAAAACTTGCCTTGAATTGGTCTCCTTGCCGTAAGCGATGGTGCGGCCCGTCGGCCACGGTGACAGGGAAGAAAAACCAAGACGGAAAGGTGAGGACGGCTCGGTCAGTCTTCGCCCTGGCGGAACGTGGTAAAGGGATAGCGTGGCGTGACCGCTGGGTAGAGCCACGTCAAGACGAGGCAGCCATGTGAGCACAGGGGAGGGCAGCGGGGCCAGCGGTGGCCACTCAACGCGCGCGCGAGCAGCAGCGGCTCCGCGTGGCTGGCAGCAGGTGCCGCGGCCAGAGTGGCCAAGGCGCGACCACGCCACGGTCAGACCAAGACGGCCTCGGCCGGCCAACGCACGGTGGTGCGCGTGCACGGGGTGCGGCTCGGCCAGGCAACGCCGAGTAAAATGACGTGGTGACCGCGCACACCTCGGCCGAACGACCGACAACGTGCTATGCACGGATTTTAAAGCGTGTACCAACACTTACCCGTCTTGGTTGAGGTTAAACCAACTCCTCTGCCCTCAAGATGGCCCTAACAGCTTCCCAAAGAAACAAATAGCACGTCAAAAGGACAACCAGAGAGGGAGATGGAGTGATGCCAAAACGGGTTCGTCGTGCTGACGCTGGCTCACGAACAGAGCATCGACCACAAGGTTACAGCTCGTTCTAAGGAACTTCCGGCCATTTTTGGAGTAACCACTCAACATCACTCCACCCTACGAACTACACCGTGCTAAAGTACTCGCAAAGGTGCAATTATCGGTGCAAAAACATAGATCTAGTGTTTACGAATTTTAATCAAAATTTAAATGCCAAAGCGACATTACCATTAGGTTTTCAGACTTGGTCATTATAGTTCTAGGAGCTGGAACCCATTTCCAAATCAATTCTTGAGCTACCAGTTATGCTATTGATCACTTATTTATCGGAACAAAAGTTGCGTTTTCATCTACTAGACTTGCGCTTCAAATTTTATTAAGTACTACATTCAATTGATGTTTTATTTTTATTTATAGAAATTCGCTTATCATTTTATGTGCGTTTGAAATTTTAAAACCCACGGAATTTGTTTTGTTAATTTCTTTTAGACCTTAATCGCATGCTAAGTACGCTAGTAACACCAGAGGTGTTACAGCCAGGTGATAGGGACTCTAACCCCCCCTTGGTCTCACGCCAATGTCCCCAAGCACATCCTTTCTCTCCTCCAAGAAGCAACCTACCATTCGATTCCCGGCCTGAATCACATTACTCGGCTTCGCGGTCGGAACGACTTATCCGGCCAACTAAGTGTTAGAATGCGTTCAACATGACTCAAGGACGTACAGCGAATCGGTTCTTAAACGACTCAGACGGGGATAGATTCACACCCAAGACCTCCATGTCTTGTCGCTTCACTATCATCATCCTGCCCGGTCTCATTTCATTTTATTAACACATGGTTCCTTTTCACGATAGCAAATATAGCCAACCGTGCCATATATGAATATTCCTATATCTCGCAGGTGACAGGAAATCACCTGACTTCTACCGCTTAAAGCAGGGCTAAGCATCTACTCGATCCTAGTCTATGTAGGATTCAAGGATTCATATATCTGGACAAGGAATGATATAATGCAGCAAGGGTTTCCAACCAACTCCTACCACTTAATGTAACAATACTTATAACATATATAGAATTAATTGCTTTGAAGATAGGAGGCTTATAATGCTCCGGGGCTTGCCTGAGATCCGACTCAAGTTAGAGTATGTCAGAAGAGTTCGCTTGGCGAGCATCTTCCAATCTACCACTTGTCCGGTCCTTCGATCTTCGGGATGGATCCACCAACTCCATCTTCGGGTTTGGCTCCACCTTAGGTCCTTCACGTGCATTAGCTAACGTACCTAAATGAAATGCAAGATGCAAGTGCATGAATACAAGGAAATGCAATAGGTGATGCATCGCACGTTAATCAAGGCAAGTATAAGGTTATAGTAAAGACACGTAAGCACATCACATTACTTAAGTAACCTCACACAAACAAACATGCTAAAATAGCAAAGAAAGCAATACCAAGCATGACATAAGATTTACAAAGTCTCAGGTGTACTAGCTTAATCACCAAAGACATGAATCACACTTAGCAATACGCAAGCAAGTAACCAAGCAATCATGTATTTTAAACAATTCTGGACATTTATGCAGTAGCTGAGTAAATCAATCATATCTGAAGTTCTACAAATCCAAATGACCTGAAAGAAGACATTATGGAAAGCTTATGAAATTGTCTACAATTCATTTAATATCCACTAAGCCTGATTCCCAAGTTTAATTGGTCGAAAAGATGAAACTACAGACTCTGGTCTGCTCCAAACAGAGAGCAACCAAATCTGGAACCTGACTTTAAACATCTATAACTCAAAAACTACTTGACCAAATGCCACCAAATTTTAACACTAGCTAGATACATGAATTATATACCACCTTGTTATAGACAAGGTGCTCAGAAAACATCATTATCATGGGGTAATCTATATTGCCCCCAGAACTGTCCAGAAACTACTAATTGCAAGAAATAATTATTAACTTATGTTGCAAACATACAATTGGACAAAACCAACTTTACCAACATATCACACATGACTAATGAACACCAGAAAACATAGTATCTAATGCTAAATAAATTATTTTAATACATTTTCTTAATTTATTTAGATAATTAGGTGGAATTATGAACACATATCAAAAGTGCATAATAAATTCTACCAAAATTACAGAGGCCTACACATGCTCCCAAAAGTCTACTTTCCAAATTTGAAACCATTTGGACATGTATAACAACCTCTATGAAAAAGACAAATGGCTATAGCAATAAATCATGTGAGAGCAAGTTAAACTTAACACTCAATATTTTCTGTGAACACAAGGCCATATTATGAATCAATATGATAGAAAAACATCATACTAAGGTAATGGAACAACATTTTCTATTTTATCATTTATATATTATTTATAAGCTATTTATCAAGCTATAAACAAGTTAAATCAATAACTTGATCATGCAGTAAGCAATGATCATGAAAGTTATACCACAGTACATTCATAGCATGGAAATACTACCATAAAAATTTCACATCATTTGGAGCAACACAACTCAAGATATAAAGATGACAAGCAATAAAATGTAGATTTCCTTATTTATCAAGGTCATTTCAAAACCCTAAGAAAACAGTGAACAAATAGTGTGTTTAATATTTTTCCTAGCAAGTACAAGTCATCACCAAATTAACAAAACATGAATCACTATTTTTGGAGTTCTAAAACTCCAGATCTTGCTTTGGTTAAGTTTAAGGGCATTTTTAGAGCATTTTTAAAACTTAAATAAATACATCAGAAAACATCTACAAACATATAGAATTTTATGACTCTACTGCATAGATCTCTTCTCAAGGTTTCCAAAAAGTCCACATTTGCTATTTTTGGAATTACCTAGCATGAGATATGATTTTTATAAGATTCACAAAATTTTTGAAATTCAAAAACAAAATTCTCCTTACCCTACTGAATTCGCTAGGTCTACCCGATAATGCACCCAAGCCTGCTATTATTTAACCTGACACGCAGGGCCCATGTTCAGCTGGTCCCGCACGTGAGACAGAGAGGCACAGAGGGAATGGGTCTTCTTCTACCTCGCGACGGCGGTAGAGGATGGGGACCGGACTTCGCGGCTCCGGCGAAGGGGGTCACCGGTGGCGGCGACCAAGGGCGGCACGAGCACCAGGGGGCCCGCGCGCTCACGTGGAGCTACCCAGCTCAGCCGGAGGTGGGCCAGGTCGGCCTGACCGCACGCACGGTGTCCGCGGCGACCATGGCACCGGTGGCCACGCTCTACAGTGGCGAAGAGAGACCGGGAAAGGGTGGGGAAGCTCCAGTAGGCTCGCACGCGCTCGGGGTGCTGCTCAGCCCACCCCAGGGCAGCCCGAGGTGGTCCAGCCACGGTTGTCAGCGGCGGCGCCAGAGGGGCTCCCATGGCCGAACGGCTCCGGTGGTTTTCGGGTCCAGCCGAGACACACAGAGCGTGGAGGAGGAGGAGGCGAAGGCGAGGGCGTGAGCTATCGAGCACGGGGAAGGACAGGACGTGGTGATGCGGACCTTGGCTGGCTCGGCAATGGCAGAGCTCGGCGTCACTGTAGGGCGAACAACAACCAGAGCGAGCGAGGGAGGGCAGAGAGGAGTGGAGGGAATGGAGAGGAGCTCGGCATCCGCGCTGGAAGAGGCCGAGAGCGCTAGGACGCGTGGCAACACGGCCAGGCGCGGGCCCGTGCATGGGGGACACGTTCGGGACGCGTGGCTCCCGTTGAGCCCCACTGTCGAACAGCTGGCATGCGTCTCTGTGAGCATGTTAGATTATCGTTTTGGGCTTCCTAGGGTCCGAATTTGATCATGAGCCTTGAAGCAAAGTTGTTCCCCTCCCGATACTCTCCAACTTTCATTAAGGGTACTCAGTCATTTGAGCATTGGATTAGCAGCTAATAAATCTCCAAGTTGACAGCGTCAGTGAGTTGACAGTGATTAGCAACTACAAGAATTGATGGCCAAAATGAAATGCAACTTATGCCATCTTTGTCACACCCATTTTTAAGGAAAAAAATAGGATGCATAAAAGACTCATGTGCGCCCCAGGAAACAGTCGCACATATAAGTTGACAAATTACAAAGTATCATCACAGTGCTTATTACATAACGAATAAATATTTAAGACATAGTCTTGAACGATAGGTAATAATAACTAATAGTAATTCTTCAGCGGAAACTCCACACAGGGACACGGTTGACTGGTTGACACCAAGACTAGTACTCATTACGATAATCTTCCTCAATATCTTCATCTGTTATGGTGGAAATAGCAAGGGTGAGTCCATGTCGAACTCAACAAATATAACATAGGGTTCATGAGGCTCAAAAAGGCTAGACATTGTTTAACTGTGTTTAGCTTTTAATCATATATTAGCAATTGAGTAGCATTAAGATAAACCGCTTCCCATTAAAGAACCAATGATCAATTGTAATAAGGATAATGAATAGCATTAACATGAGCAAATAATAATCAACAATAATTAAGCATGATATAACAGTTATGATCAACTATTCCATAAGAATCCCCAAGGCCGCTCGTATCCGTGAGCACGGCTAGTATACCAGTTTTTAACTCTGCGCAGAGGTGTACACTTTCACTGTGAGTCATGATTTCCAAATGAGTGGGGAGATCAAGCCCAAACACCCGAGAACCATATAAAGCCACTCAAAAGTTCGTCTAACAAGTTAGGGCCATTAGATTCACTCGGCAGGCAGATGTAGAACCCCCCTTCCCTGTGGCACAACAACCGCAGCCTATACACACTAGGCCAGGGGCTCGCACTACACCCAACGTGGCAAGCCTTTCTTACGCCATTTAAGGTAACCACTAACAAGCTAGAAAAGGTCTCTTGATCAACTAAAGCCAGAGCCATATAGCCCTCACAGCTGTACTGTATATCCCGGTTATCACTTACAGATAAGTCCTTATGGAGAGAAACCAGAGCATCAAGATAATACACATGCTCTAGCCCCCTTTTAACAGTAATAAAATCATCTTAATAGTTGATTGCTTAATCCATTAATCAAATTACAAGATCATTGTTCTTAGTTTAAGCACTAGCAGTAGCTACCCATATGCATTCCCAAGGTTGACAAGGAATCAAGATAACAATCACTAAGTTATAATCTCTAAGGTTGTCAAGGTAAGCACATGCATATGTATGACAATTCAATGTATAGGTAACAAGGATAGTCCTGTGTTATACTTACCTTGATCAAAGCTTTCCAAGTGATACTACTGACTTGGCTCAAAGTAATACTCCGAATCGTCCAGATACTGCTCACCTTCTATACTCGATCATCAATCAACAACACACATGCATCCAATCAAACAAACACGAAGCAAACAAAGAGATACAATTAGAACAGTACACCAACAGTAGCAAAACAGTAATAAAAGTTTATAAAACTCTTCTACACGTTTCTACGATCACACAGACGCAAAGATCACCAAATTCAGAGTTAAAACGTGAAAGTTATGAATTTTCTAAGATTTCCTATAGATAAATAAATACTTAATTATAAACTCGAAAAATAAATTATCAAAACTAACTGTACAACTACACTAACATATAGAGCTCGCAAATACGAACCTAACGCAACTTGAACGGATCAAATCGGAGTTAAAATGAAGATTTTATGACCAAAACAATTCTAGTGGCAAAACTGTAATTATCTGAAAACGTATTTTTGACTTAACCGGGAGAGAATACGCTTTCCAAACACGAAAACGTACTTTCAGTTTTACGCTACAGACCGCGGGTTGATTACTAAAAAGCTGAGGGTCTCTTTAACAAATTTACCCCGCGAAGGGGTAAGTTCTAATCTGGGTCGTTGATTCAAAAACGAACGGCCCTCAATCACCCGCAACTCTATAGTGGAAGGCCCGGCCTCCACCTTCAAGTCCGGCCGCCGTCCACCATTACCACCATGCCCACCTCGCCGGAGAAGTTCCGTCTCCCCCTTTTCCGACCTCTACTTGACCCGCCACCAACTCAATCGAAAGAGAAACTTCCCCCGAACTCGTCTACCTAGTTTAGGAAGACTGCTATAGCGCGGAAACGGGACGCGGCTAGGTTAGGGCGGCGGCGCCATTGCCGGTGCACCCGAGCTCACCAAAACCGCAATTCAAAACGTCTCAACACCAAAGAAGGGCACGGGAAGAAAAAGGAGGAGATTTGCAGGCTTACCAACGCGAAAGCACTCCTCCCCAACGTCCGTCGTACTCAACCGAACCCAACCCTAGAACTCGACGTTTTGCGGTGGAACTCACAATTTTAGATGAAAAACGGAAACTAGAGGACCTAGGCGTCCTATTTATAGCCTCAATCGCTGATTTTGGTTAACATACCCGGATTACAAGATTCAGTTGTCGTTCGACTACGGTTCGTGACCGGCTCGGTTACATGAGCTTGGAGGAGCATCCGACAGCCGGGTCCCACTTGCCAGCGAAACAAGGAGGGAGGGAAGGCGCTGCCGCTGGCTCGGGCTGGCTCGGCCGCGACGATGCTGAACGGCCCACGCGGGCAGGCGCGGAGAAGATGCAAGCCTCGGCCCGATGGCCCAAGGGAGAGGGAGAGAAGGCAGGTTGGCCCGGTTGCACAGGTAAGCTGTTTTATATTTTTTTTCTTTCTTTCATTTATTCACTTATATATATATATTTTCCAAAACCAAATCAATTAAAATAAAACAA
This sequence comes from Saccharum hybrid cultivar R570, assembly GCA_038087645.1. Lineage (NCBI taxonomy): Eukaryota > Viridiplantae > Streptophyta > Magnoliopsida > Poales > Poaceae > Saccharum > Saccharum hybrid cultivar. The sequence continues at coordinate 7,311,056 of JAQSUU010000043.1, read as the reverse complement.
ATATAACCACACCACAAAATAAAATAAATGCAACAGCATGAATGCATCACCAAATAGTTTTTTTTAAATTTTAATTTGCCATTAATTGTTATCTAAACTATTTGAAATTCATTATTCCTAAAGTTTAGAATTTTTGGGTGTTACAAATTCTACCCCCCTTAAAAGAATCTCGTCCTCGAGATTGAACTGCTTACTCAAACAACTGCGGATATGATTTCCTCAGTTCATCCTCTCTTTCCCAAGTTGCCTCTGCCTCTGAATATCGATTCCACTGCACCTTGCACATTTTAATAACCTGACTTCGAGTAACTCTCTCAGCAGTCTCTAAAATCTTAATCGGAAACTCTTCATATGTAAGATCCTCCTTAACAGTCAATTCTTCTAAAGGTATCTGCTCCTCAGACACACGCAAACACTTCTTAAGTTGTGAAACATGAAACACATCATGTACTCCAGATAAATTCTCACGCAACTCTAATTGATAAGCAACTTCCCCACGTCTAGTAATAACTTTAAATGGTCCAACATACCTTGGTGCTAGTTTACCTTTCATGTTAAACCTCTTCACACTTTTCATAGGTGACACCTTCAAATAGACATAATCACCTACCTCAAAAACTAAATCTCTTCTTCTATTGTCAGCATAACTCTTCTGACGAGACTGTGCTACTCTCAAATTCTCACGAATCACTCGCACTTGATCTTCTGCGTTTCTAAGAACATCTGTACCAAACACTTGAGATTCACCTATCTGATCCCAAAACAATGGAGTTCTACACTTACGTCCATACAAAGCTTCAAACGGTGCCATCTTAAGACTCTGTTGATAACTGTTATTGTAAGAGAATTCTGCATAAGGCAAACTCTTATCCCAACTAGTTCCATATTGCAATGCACAAGCTCTCAACATATCCTCTAATACCTGGTTGGTCCTTTTAGTCTGTCCATCTGTCTGTGGATGATATGCTGTACTAAAATTCAATTTTGTTCCCAATGATTCATGCACAGCTTTCCAAAAATGCGACGTAAACTGCGATCCTCGATCAGATACAATCTTCTTTGGAACTCCATGCAAACATACTATCCTCTCCATATACAACTCTGCCAATTTTGGTCCACGGTAAGTAGTCTTAACTGGTATAAAATGAGCAACTTTGGTTAACCGATCCACTATCACCCAAATAGAATCATAACCTCTCTGAGTACGCGGTAACCCTACTATAAAATCCATACCAACTTCCTCCCACTTCCATTCAGGAATCTTCATTGGTTGCAACAATCCAGCAGGTCTCTGATGCTCTGCTTTCACCCTCTGACAAGTGTCACACAATGCCACATACTCAGCCACATCTCGCTTTAATCTAACCCACCAATATTTCTGTTTCAGATCCAAATACATCTTAGTACTACCAGGATGAATAGAATAAGCTGACTCATGAGCTTCGCGAAGAATTGCCTGTCTAACAGTTTGATCCTCAGGTACACACAGCCTCTTTCCAAACCACAAAATTCCATTCTCATCCATTCGAAAGCCTGGTGACTTACCAATCACTATATCTTCTGCTATCTTCTTTAGTTTCTCATCCTTCAACTGACCCTTGTAGATTTCTTGCTCTAAGGTAGGCTCTATCACTAATTCTATTGTATTAGTAACAATGCCCAAATTCAAATATTCTAATTCAGCACATAACTCACTAGTCATAGACAACGTCCGTATCTCATTGGCATAACTTTTCCTACTAAGAGCATCAGCTACTACATTAGCCTTACCAGGATGATAGTGTATCTCAATATCATAATCCTTAATCAACTCTAACCATCTGCGTTGCCTCAAATTCAGATCTGACTGAGTGAAAATATACTTCAAACTCTTATGATCAGTGTATATATCACTCTTATGTCTAATCAAATAATGTCTCCAAATCTTTAAAGCATGAACTACAGCTGCTAACTCCAAATCATGTGTAGGATAATTCAACTCATGCTTTCTCAACTGCCTAGATGCATAAGCCACAACTCTGCCTTCTTGCATAAGAACACATCCCAAACCTTGACGAGAAGCATCACAATAAATAGAAAACTTCTTACTCAAATCTGGCAAAACCAAAACAGGCGTTGTAGTCAACCTCTTCTTTAATTCCTCAAAACTAGCTTGACATTTATCTGACCACACAAACTTGGCATTCTTCTCTAACAGAGATGTCATAGGTTTAGCAAGTTTAGAAAACCCTTCAATGAACCGTCTGTAATATCCAGCTAATCCCAAGAAACTACGAATCTCGCTAACATCAATAGGTGGTTTCCACTTTAATACATCCATTACTTTACCTGGATCCACTGATACCCCTCCATTAGAAATAATATGACCAAGGAAAGAAACTTCCTTCAACCAAAACTCACATTTACTTCGCTTCGCATACAGTTTATGCTCTCTAAGCTTCTGTAATACCAACCTCAAATGTTCAGCATGCTCTACCTCTATCTTGGAAAATACCAGTATATCATCAATAAACACTACCACAAACTTATCCAAATATTCCATGAACACCTTATTCATCATGTACATAAAGTATGCAGGTGCATTGGTCAATCCAAATGACATAACAGTATACTCATACAATCCATACCTTGTAGTAAAAGCTATCTTTAGAATATCAGAAACACGAATCTTCAACTGATGATAACCAGAACGTAAATCAATCTTAGAGAACACACAAGCACCTCTCAACTGATCAAACAAGTCATCAATCCTGGGCAAAGGGTACTTATTCTTGATAGTTACCTCATTTAGTGACCGGTAATCAACACACATCCTCTGACCGCCATCTTTCTTATCAACAAAAATAACTGGTGCTCCCCAAGGTGATGAACTAGGTCGAATAAAACCTTTATCTTGTAATTCTTTAATTTGTTTCTTAAGTTCTTCTAATTCATCTACTCCCATCCTATATGGTCGTTTGGCTATAGGTGCAGTTCCAGGAAGTAATTCAATAAGAAATTCAATGTCTCTGTCAGGTGGCATACCTGGCAATTCATCAGGGAAGACATCCGGAAATTCCTTAATCACTGAATTCTCCTTAATAGTATCTTCAAGCTGATTCACCACAGCGGTTGGTTGCTTCTGCACTGCTACATCCACATTGATTTTATCTCCATTAGGTGCAGTCACAACTACCACTTTCTGCTGACACTGAATCTCTGCCTGATTTTGCTTCATCCAGTCCATACCCAATATCACATCAATACCAGATGTCCTCAACACTATAGGAGTTATCTTAAACTCTACCCCCCTTAATACCATACTAATTGGAAGACAATGATTACTGGTTTGCATGGTACCTCTAGGTGAATTTACTAAGAGAGGTTCTTTCATAGCTAGCATGGGTATACTATGCATTTTAACAAAAATGTTGGATATGAATGTATGAGATGCTCCAGAGTCAAAAAGAACAGTTGCGGGAGTGGAATGTACATTGAACGTACCAATCATAACTTCTGGTGCATCATGAGCTGTATCAGAAGACACGTGATTCACCCTTCCAGTACCAGATTGCCTCTGGTTGCACTTCTGGCTCTGAGGAGTCTGCTGGTTCTGCTTCTTAGGACAATGGTAAGACATATGCCCCTCTTTACCACAGACAAAACATCTAGTAGGCGTGCTGGGAGCACTATTCTTCATGGGGGTAACATTAGAATTTCCAGTGCGAGGAGTCTGTTGCCCAGTCTGTTGATACTGTTAACGCTGTGGATATGATGAACACTGTTGTGATTGATTACTTTGCCAATTCTAGGACCACCCCTGATTTGGATTGCGATTCCATTGACTAACCGGTCCCTGAAACTTCTGATGAAAACCATGCTGAGAATTAGTGCGCTGACAGTTGTTGCTTCCTGAGCTTTGTACCTTCATCTTCCTCTTCCTGTCCATCTCTCTGCGCTTATTATCAAGCACAATAGCTTTATTTACCAGCTCTTGAAAACTAGCATAGTTGTTCCCCTTCAACTGCAAGCGAAGATCATAATAAATTCCCTTCAAGAAAAGACGCTGCCTGTCTGCATCTTCCCTCACTTCATTAGGAGCATAGCGAGCCAACTGGGTGAACCTGTCATGATATTCACTAACGCTCATCTGTCCCATCCTAAGGTTTCTGAATTCTTCCTGCTTCAGCTCAATTATACCTTCAGGAATATGACGAGCTCGAAAATCTCTAACAAACTCATTCCAAGTGATAGGAGGAGCATTGTCAGGGCGTGCAGCTTGATACGACTCCCACCAAGTCTGAGCTGTCCCCTGTAACTGACCAGATGCATATAACACCTTCTCCATATCATTGCATTGGGCTATATTCAGCTGTTTCTCCACTGCCCTCACCTAATCATCTGCCTCTAAAGGATCAGCAGCATGAGAAAACACTGGAGGGCGTCCCTTTAAAAATTCCCCATGCTTATCCCTCACTTGCACAGGCGGTGGTCCTCCTGCAGGGGGATTGTTCTGCATGTGCTGCATAAACATCTGCATCATCTGGTTCTGAGTTTGCAAGAGTTCCTCCATAGTAATGGGTGGGTTAGCACCTCCACGACCTCTGCCACGTCCTCTGCCTGACATCTGTTTCCAAAAACACAGAAGATGAAATTCAGTACAATCCGAGATAATGTATTCAATAGATAAACAAAATCTGATTTTTCTGGGCGAACTCCAATTTCAGCAACTCAGTAAAACTGTCATATCTCGAGCTACAGACGTCCAATTCAGATGATCTTTACATGGTTGGAAAGCTTATAAAATTATCTACAACTTTTATTCACAACACTTTTTCTGATTCTGTCAATAAATTGGCCAAAAACTGAACTTAACCAAAACTGTTTCAGAATTTCAGACTATGCAGTAACTCCAACTTGGAACAAGTATATCTCTTAGCTCATAATAGATATTAAAGTGATTCTTCTGCGGTTGGAAAGATATAGAAGTCTAATTATTCCCAGTAAAATTTCTTAAATTTCTCATGAACGGATTTTAAGTATTTCTAAAACATCCCAGACTGATCCAAAAATTAGCAAAGGACAGAACTAAGTTAACCTCATATTCAACTAATATATTTTGATCAAACTTAATATTCTTAACCATGGAACTTGTAGGCATGTCTACAAAACTCCAGCACACATTACAAAGATCCAAATCACACATTATCATAATAACAATCCATCAATCACACAATTGTTCACACCACAAACTGACTCTTAAAACAATCCAAACTTAAAATTAACTCGCAACTACTATCGTTCCTATTACATATGGATTTTTCCTATTTCCTAATTAAGCTTCTCATAAATCTTGGGATGACCTAACTCCGCCCTTAATTGGTCAATCTCCTTATAAGCTTGCTCCTTAAGTTCTTTTTCCTTCAGCAACTCATCCTTCAAATCCACCTCATGGAGAGCCAATTCACGAGCTAATCCCACCGTAGCTTGTAAAGTCAAGGAGGAATCATCTGCAAGTGGCACAGTCCAAATACCCTTGTCATGTAAGAAACAAGGGAAATGCCGGAGTGCACCCTTTAACGTCTTGTCCGAGCGTAGACCATGGTAGTAAACAAATGCATTGAAAGCGACATCCTCCATGCTTGTCTCCACGGTTGCCCGGCTCACTCTGGTAATGAACTTTGACTCCACCTTAGGTTTCTTAGTGGTAGGATCCCTTTTCTTAACCCATAACTCCGTTTCCCAATAGGAATCCATCCATGGATGACTATACTCTGCACTGCGATACTCCAACGTAGCTTCCCAGTCGTAGTAGTAGTTGTCCAAGGTTCTTGTCAACATGTCATGGAAGAAAGCATCAGCTTTAGGAACCATGATATGAAGCTTCGTAGTCCATCCCATAACTACATTCTCCATTGGTGTATCACCAACTCTTGATTCAGCATCAGATAGCTCTTGATCACCATCTTCATACGGCTCCTGAGGTTTGAAACGGGCAACGTACTGTGCAGCTGACAGACGGGGATAAGGAGGCATCTACAAGATTTAGACATAGATTAGATAGAATCAATGTATTTTCGCAATAGAATAAAGTAGAGGAAGCATAAAACTTTAGTAATTAACAAGGTGAAAAGAGGAAGCATGAATTAAGTGAAGTATGGATGCTATTAACGACCATTCTAACTAGGCTCGCGTCCTACAGTCAACACGGCTTTGATACCAATCTGTCACACCCATTTTTAAGGACAAAAATAGGATGCATAAAAGACTCATGTGCGCCCCAGAAAACAGTCGCACACATAAGTTGACAAATTACAAAGTATCATCACAGTGCTTATTACATAACGAATAAATATTTAAGACATAGTCTTGAACGATAGGTAATAATAACTAATAGTAATTCTTCAGCGGAAACTCCACACAGGGACACGGTTGACTGGTTGACACCAAGACTAGTACTCATTACGATAATCTTCCTCAATATCTTCATCTGTTATGGTGGAAATAGCAAGGGTGAGTCCATGTCAAACTCAACAAATATAACACAGGGTTCATGAGGCTCAAAAAGGCTAGACATTGTTTAACTGCGTTTAGCTTTTAATCATATATTAGCAATTGAGTAGCATCAAGATAAACCGCTTCCCATTAAAGAACCAATGATCAATTGTAATAAGGATAATGAATAGCATTAACATGAGCAAATAATAATCAACAATAATTAAGCATGATATAACAGTTATGATCAACTATTCCATAAGAATCCCCAAGGCCGCTTGTATCTGTGAGTATGGCTAGTATACCAGTTTTTAACTCTGCGCAGAGGTGTACACTTTCACTGTGAGTCATGATTTCCAAAATGAGTGGGGAGATCAAGCCCAAACACCCGAGAACCATATAAAGCCACTCAAAAGTTCGTCTAACAAGTTAGGGCCATTAGATTCACTCGGCAGGCAGATGTAGAACCCCCCTTCCCTGTGGCACAACAACCGCAGCCTATACACACTAGGCCAGGGGCTCGCACTACACCCAACGTGGCAAGCCTTTCTTACGCCATTTAAGGTAACCACTAACAAGCTAGAAAAGGTCTCTTGATCAACTAAAGCCAGAGCCATATAGCCCTCACAGCTGTACTGTATATCCCGGTTATCACTTACAGATAAGTCCTTATGGAGAGAAACCAGAGCATCAAGATAATACACATGCTCTAGCCCCCTTTTAACAGTAATAAAATCATCTTAATAGTTGATTGCTTAATCCATTAATCAAATTACAAGATCATTGTTCTTAGTTTAAGCACTAGCAGTAGCTACCCATATGCATTCCCAAGGTTGACAAGGAATCAAGATAACAATCACTAAGTTATAATCTCTAAGGTTGTCAAGGTAAGCACATGCATATGTATGACAATTCAATGTATAGGTAACAAGGATAGTCCTGTGTTATACTTGCCTTGATCAAAGCTTTCCAAGTGATACTGCTGACTTGGCTCAAAGTAATACTCCGAATCGTCCAGATACTGCTCACCTTCTATACTCGATCATCAATCAACAACACACATGCATCCAATCAAACAAACACGAAGCAAACAAAGAGATACAATTAGAACAGTACACCAACAGTAGCAAAACAGTAATAAAAGTTTATAAAACTCTTCTACACATTTCTACGATCACACAGACGCAAAGATCACCAAATTCGGAGTTAAAACGTGAAAGTTATGAATTTTCTAAGATTTCCTATAGATAAATAAATACTTAATTATAAACTCGAAAAATAAATTATCAAAACTAACTGTACAACTACACTAACATGTAGAGCTCGCAAATACGAACCTAACGCAACTTGAACGGATCAAATCGGAGTTAAAATGAAGATTTTATGACCAAAACAATTCTAGTGGCAAAACTGTAATTATCTGAAAACGTATTTTTGACTTAACCGGGAGAGAATACGCTTTCCAAACACGAAAACGTACTTTCAGTTTTACGCTACGGACCACGGGTTGATTACTAAAAAGCTGAGGGTCTCTTTAACAAATTTACCCCGCGAAGGGGTAAGTTCTAATCTGGGTCGTTGATTCAAAAACGAACGGCCCTCAATCACCCGCAGCTCTACAGTGGAAGGCCCGGCCTCCACCTTCAAGTCCGGCCGCCGTCCACCATTACCACCATGCCCACCTCGCCGGAGAAGTTCCGTCTCCCCCTTTTCCGACCTCTACTTGACCCGCCACCAACTCAATCGAAAGAGAAACTTCCCCCGAACTCGTCTACCTAGTTTAGGAAGACTGCTATAGCGCGGAAACGGGACGCGGCTAGGTTAGGGCGGCGGCGCCATTGCCGGTGCACCCGAGCTCACCAAAACCGCAATTCAAAATGTCTCAACACCAAAGAAGGGCACGGGAAGAAAAAGGAGGAGATTTGCAGGCTTACCAACGCGAAAGCACTCCTCCCCAACGTCCGTCGTACTCAACCGAACCCAACCCTAGAACTCGACGTTTTGCGGTGGAACTCACAATTTTAGATGAAAAACAGAAACTAGAGGACCTAGGCGTCCTATTTATAGCCTCAATCGCTGATTTTGGTTAACATACCCGGATTACAAGATTCGGTTGCCGTTCGACTACGGTTCGTGACCGGCTCGGTTACATGAGCTTGGAGGAGCATCCGACAGCCGGGTCCCACTTGCCAGCGAAACAAGGAGGGAGGGAAGGCGCTGCCGCTGGCTCGGGCTGGCTCGGCCACGACGATGCTGAACGGCCCATGCGGGCAGGCGCGGAGAAGATGCAAGCCTCGGCCCGATGGCCCAAGGGAGAGGGAGAGAAGGCAGGTCGGCCCGGTTGCACAGGTAAGCTGTTTTATATATTTTTTTTCTTTCATTTATTCACTTCTATATATATATTTTCCAAAACCAAATCAATTAAAATAAAACAAATATAACCACACCACAAAATAAAATAAATGCAACAGCATGAATGCATCACCAAATAGTTTTTTTAAAATTTTAATTTGCCATTAATTGTTATCTAAACTATTTGAAATTCATTATTCCTAAAGTTTAGAATTTTTGGGTGTTACAATCTTCTTGCATGGCCCTCCCCTTCATGTGAGCTCCAACTTTTACATTTGGACCTACCCATGTTACATAACAATTTTTGGAGAACGTGACATGCCAATCTCAATGTCATTTGAGCGATAAAGTTGCAAACATATTGTTTTAGAAATTGCTTTTGGAGATCCAAATATACTCCAAATGTAATGACACTTGATTCATTGTGTCCCTCAAGAATAGTACTCCAACTCATATTAAGGAACCTAATTGAGTTACCACATGAATTTGGATGATAAAATGTCGCAAAGTAGCCAACTTGCTGCTGTCACAACAAGGACTTAGAATATCATTCTAAGTGCTGAAAACAGCAGCTGATTCCACATTGTGATCTCTATTTGACTAGGTTAGAGGCCAAACTAGCTCTTGACCATTAAACAAAGTTTGTTCTACACAAGATGAACTACAACTTTTGTTTAAGGTCAAACCTCATAACTGGTACAGAAGTCAAACTTTCACTTTGGTCAAAGTATCAACTCGATAAAGCCAAAACTAGGGTTTTAGGCCAATCGGGGCAATTTCTTGACATTTGCTCAACATAAACCCTTCATGACTTTTGTTGTGGAGTTAATCTAGAGCCATTTGGGTAAATTTGCAAAGCTTGGTTGATGATCTATAGTTCCATTAACTTAATGGGGCAAATTCCAATAGGAACGGAACTTATCATTTCATGTGACTTTTTGATTCCGAACTTCATGAAACTTTTCCAGGGATCAATATAGATAGTTATTGATGTGAGACATGTGAAGATACTTTGATAACAACACCCAAGCATATATCTTTTAATTGAGCCTATATGTAAGCAAGGGTGCAATATCTAAGTTAGGTTAGGGTTTATTTCCATAGGTTTGACTTTGGCATCGTCATCTCCACTAATCTATCATGTTTGAGCTCAAACCCACTGCCTAATTGGTGATAAACACCTAGGGTGTTACAGCCCTCCCCCCTTAAAAGAATCGCGTCCCGAGATTTGGAATGGAAGACCTTTTAAGGAAGAGAGACATGTTATCTGGTTCCCAATATCTGCTATAGCATTCAGCTAAAAGCTTCAACATCGGTGAACAATTTGACCAAAGGAACTTTCTAATACTTACTCTTCATGGTAAAATTTGTCTGAAGAATTTTCTTCATTGACTTCCATGAAGCATTGTTACTTTGGGAGGAATCCAAGATAGCACATACTGCGTTCTCAGTGTACGAAGATCATTTGGTCCATGAGTGAACCACTCACAAGTATCTGACTCTCTAAAGAGCACCACATAGGCCATATAAACTTGACACTAGACCAAAATTTTCAGAAGTATACTCGTTGAAATGACTCTATGTTCACATGGTTTGAAAAGCAGTCCTCTACCAAAATGTCTTAAGCACAACCTTCCAAAAGGGTGAGATCATAGACGACAAATATACTCTGAGGCTATAGGATACTGACTAACCAATGGACAGGACCTATGTTGGTCGTAAATGTCCATTCATTCATATATCAACTAATGGAAAGCTACTTACTATTCCATGCGTGCAGTTCTCTTTCTCTGATGACAACACTATATTATCTGAGTCTATCGATGGGTTAGTGAATGTGATAGCTGACTCTGTCGGCTTCATATTCCTGCCAACAGCTACCTAATAAGATTCTTTTATCCAAAGACAACAGTTATCTGGGTTGAATCAGATGCAACCTCTTGGTAAAAACATGTATAAGGTACCAAAGTATGTCATCATTGGAAAATAATTCCCAAAGAAAGATGTAACGAGGCCTTAAGGACAACAAAAGTTGTAATATTTACTAAACCGCGGGAAGTAGTCTACCACCAAGCGGTTGAGTAAAATTTTCCTTTGTGACTTAGTTGCACTATAAGTTGAGTTGACTTGCAGTGTAGCAACTTTGTCAGTCCAACCTTTCACCTTGAGGCTTCCTTTTTAGGATCAAACAGCAGCTCTAAGATAGAAATCTGTTGTTTGACACTTTTCAAATTGCTTTTGATTCGCGATGGTATAAATTGATTTGCAGAAACCAAGGCTGCTCGTACATTAGGGATACGAGAAAGCAAAAGCAAATGAAAGAGTGTAAACTAGTATCTGTGAGACCTCAAAAGGGCCATCCAACAGCAGATCTTGACTATTAAATTACATATCAATTCGAGGATGCACACGCTTTGAACTTGCGGGTTACTTTTGCAAGGCAAAACACATACTCTGCCTGGAGAACATTCCTATAAGGATAAGGAACCGCTTCCAAATATTCCTCGACACTTCGTCCAATAAAGTTATGGACAAACCGTTTGTGGTACCTATGGGCACAAGGATACTAATTGAAACTAGGGTATACTTTCTCTAATTCTTCACCGCGGCTGATTGAACACCTTGCACTATTTGTGTGATTGTCCAAGATGGAATTTACTTGATCACAATGGCTCTGGAAGATAGAGTATCACTCAAGTTGTTGGCTAGTTGATCAACTTCTTGTTGGTTATTGCTCTGTAAGACATAGCCTTCGTAGCTACCAAAGAGTCATTACCTAGTTGGAGATTAACGTTCCTATTGGTAACTAATCAGTTGTCTCTCAACACTAAAAATTCCAAATCTTCACTCTTGACCACAATAATCGTGGTTGATGCAGAACAAATGATTGTCATCGAAGTCAGCAGATATGGAGTCACACCAGAGATGATTGATTTTGATTGTAAGGTCATTATGCCTACAAAGGTTAAGATTTGCATAATGTGATGATCGAGTCTTATCCAATGGATGACTTGTCCAATAGTAAGTGTTGTGTGTCCTTTTTATCCAACAGGAATGAGATACGTTGCTCACTAGATGACGCTCGTCAATACTAGGACAACTAAGTAGAGTCGCTTGTCTACCACCTATTGCAGTTTGTTAAAGTTTATGTCGATGACCTGTTCTTCAAAGGTTATCCTCTTAGCAACTTCAGAAGGAAACTCTACTACTTTTGGTCCAATATAAGGGTCTTTTGATAAGATATGGGAAAACAATCAAGGAAGAAGGTCACGTGAAAATTACATCAGTATTGTTCTGCAATGGATTACAATTGGAAACCATGATACCAGCGTGTGCCGAGCAGCACAACCTTATGTGTGCACCCACAAGAGGCTCTCGATTTCATCGCGGCACCATTAGTTGCTACTCATAACACCATTACTGAACATGCACCCGATGAGGAATTTCAAATGGCACAGATTGGGTTGTCTAAACAAGCACCATACCAAGGAGGGATAGCAAGTAAAGGTAGTCACAAGGTTTAGAATCAATGAGGAGGCGATCCGTAGATCAAAACACCTCACAAGAGAACATAGCTCAATTGTCACAGGTGACTAAGCACGAGATTTTTGCTTGATTCCACTCACGCTTAGCGTTGATGAAAGTTAACTTGTTGGTCAGTCGATAAGGGTCTTTACAAAAAGGGTTGGAAAACATCCACGACTTATACAAACATATAGGAGAACTCAACTTTGGGCTTTTGGTCAAGCAACGACATGGATACAAACATTCAAGGGCTAACCACCAAGTCTACAGGCTCAGGCTCCTAAGAGAGAGAACCTAATTGGAGACAACAACCATACAATTACATACATGAACGTTGTTCTAGGATAAAGCTATGTGACCCTCGTATGCTCACCGAGGACAATCGGGATGACAACTAGAGTACTACCTAGGTAACAATCATACATACAACATCACCGCCAACAGACAATTGAGAAATTTCAATGAATGCGTTTAAGCAATCAATACAAGGCACAAGGCTCACCCAAAATAAGCATTTATCTCAAGCCTAAACTAACTAATAGTTTAGCTCCAAAACAAACGCTAGCTAAGGAAGTCAACTTAGCATGTGCACAGAATCTGAACAGCAGTATAGTAACTACTTGTTCCCACCATAACTGAGGTTGTAGACATCCCACAAAGGTGATCCTAGACTTTCTAGAAAACTTAGGAAGATGACTACACTTTAGTTATTCATACCAATAGCTAATTCATAGATTAACATGGTCAAACATGCTGATGTTTCAGATCTGTACCAATGTGGACAGAAAACTGACAAGAACTTCAAAAATACATAACTGGAGTTCTAGGGACACAACAAGACTGAGCCTTAACTTTATGTAAAGCTTATTAAGTTGTCTATAACTTTCTTATTATCAGATTAAGATGATTCTACAGCTAACAAGGCCAAACAAGACAAGGAAGACATCTCTGCCCAGATTTGGACAGATTCTGTCATTCCACTTTACAAGCTCATAAGTAGAGATTTAGACTACCAAAATTTGTGATATAGGACACTTTGGAAAGCTTAGAAAAAGTACTACACTTCTTATATTATCTCCAAGACATGATTCCATACGCACATAGGTCAAATAAAGCAAACATTCAGATTTATTCTGAACATGAGCAGATTCTGACAACAAACTTCTAAAATCTATAACTCCCAAAACATAAGGCCTAGTGTCATAAATTTTAGGACAAGATAGATAAGTAAGTTAGCTACAACTTTTGTATTCTCTATAACTACATAAAACACCATTATGATCATGAAAGCATCACTACAACAGAAACAGTTCTAGCAACCAACGTTTAACAAGCAAAACAAAGCTTGCCTTTGTTCTACTTAACAAGAGAGCACACAAAAATGTTATTCTAGTAGCTCTAAATATTGTTACCTTAGACCAACCAATTTAATTCATTCCTGAGAATCCATAATTACTTAAGTGAGGTCTAAAGCATTGGCAAACGCTTGGGTGAACAATATATCCACCACTTGGCTAAGCTAGAGGATATCTCTAAGTTCCAGCATGTAGCCACACTTAATTCTAGTAAGGCTAAGCACACATTTTTCTCAAGCAACATGGAACAAGGCATTCTTGTTTTACTTCACTCAAGAAAGATAGTGTAACACATTGATCACAAGTTACACACTAAAGAACAAGGCTGAGAGGAGTATAGCTATGCATAAAGCAACAATCATGAAGATGCATGCTTCGTCCTATTCGTCCTCACAAGATTGCCAACCTAAGGTGGCGATCACGTTCTATGTCGGTGGCATAACACGCACTCTCTCGATATATAGCTAGTCGACAGCTACATTCGACTTACGCATTCGTGGTTAGCGTACCTGCAGAAAATTTTCATTGCAGCCCAACATTTCCCAATATAGCACACAATGAAAACAGAAAGGTGAAATTCTAAGCACTCCCATATACATATACCCCTGTATACGTACATGTAGTACCAAAACTACCTGAATCATTAATCTCCCACAATTAAGTACCTTCATATATACATGTGTGTAACATGTAAATAATCTAGTAACCAAAACTAGCTCTCCCCTAGACCGCAGGTTGTACGGTCATGCCCTCACAACTCACACTTACCTGAGCATAGGTGCGACGTTGCATAAAGTAAACTAGCAACATATATGGCTATTTCATATATGAAGGCTACCTCCAATCTGACACACCGGGTAGCATAGTGTGGGAGAGTTATCACACATTCATACCTTGGCCTAGGCGTAGATGCATAAATGAAAACCCCCAAAGTTAGTACTTATATAAGCCACCTAATAATCCTTATATGGGCATAAGGAAATTGACCACTGGCATACTTAGGTTTAGAATTCATTTTTCACAAACCTATATATAGCTATAAGTTCATAAAACTGATTTTATAAAACAAATCCTTTATTTTAAATACACATACGACAAGTTTAATGTTGAATCTAGCTCCGATGCCAGCTATAATAGAACCGTCCAAATTATAAGAGCACAAGTACAAAAACAATCACCGAAATGATCAAATTCTCGCACTTGAGCCCATATAACTCCGGTAGTCCAATGAAATCACGAGGGATTTCAAACCAACCAACATACAAGCCAAGATCGTAGTGATTCAACATAACAAGTCACATGTCATAACCATTTCACAAGTAAATCAATTTACATCGGAGTTCAACAAAGTTATTACAACTTACATTGAAAAGTAGCGGAAGCAAAGTAATTTAAAACTAACATTAATCTTATTTCAAATACATGCCAGTACCACGGTCGACTTCCAACAAAAGCATTAGAGATAAGGTAAATAAGAAGGATCATGCCCGTGATCACACTCCGCCTCTACGGCAGGAGCCAACCAACTCTTGCAGTAGCCATGATACATCACAACCTGCAACAAGTGGGGATAAAACCCTGAGTACGAACAAGTACTCAGCTAGACTTACCCGTCAAAAACCAGAAATAAAGTGACACCAAGGATCATGCAAGGCTGATATAAAGTGGGGCTAGCTTGACAACATTTTGCATAAAAGCTTATTATGGATAAGTAATCATTAATGCTTAAGCATCAAGTTAATCATCATTAGCCTGTCATCTATATTAGCACCTATACTAGAGCACTCACTTTATTAGGAGCAAACAATATTAACCATAGCAGGTATAAATTGAGGCAACCTTTCCATCGTTATCCAATTAACCATCCGTTCAATTTAATGGAATCTACGTTGCCACTGCTCAAGTCAAGTGCTCACTAACCGAGAGCGACGGCGATTCGAATCGAATTCCTATCCAGCTAGAGGGGTATTTCTAACACTCACTGCGTAGGCCCCTTCCAGGGTCGCACAAGCCACCTTTTCATATGATTCAGGAATCGCGGGTCCCAATGATGTCACGACCCCAAGGGCGACACTCTGCTAGGTGATAGGGACTCTAACCCCCCTTGGTCTCACGCCAATGTCCCCAAGCACATCCTTTCTCTCCTCCAAGAAGTAACCTACCATTCGATTCCCGGCCTGAATCACATTACTCGGCTTCGCGGTCGGAACGACTTATCCGGCCAACTAAGTGTTAGACTGCGTTCAACATGACTCAAGGACGTACAGCGAATCGGTCCTTAAATGACTCAGATGGGGATAGATTCACACCCAAGACCTTCATGTCTTGTCGCTTCACTATCATCATCCCGCCCGGTCTCATTTCATTTTATTAACACATGGTTCCTTTCCACGATAGCAAATATAGCCAACCGTGCCATATATGAATATTCCTATATCTCGCAGGTGACAGGAAATCACCTGACTTCTACCGCTTAAAGCAGGGATAAGCATCTACTCGATCCTAGTCTATGTAGGATTCAAGGATTCATATATCTGGACAAGGAATGATATAATGCAGCAAGGGTTTCCAACCAACTCCTACCACTTAATGCAACAATACTTAAAACATATATAGAATTAATTGCTTTGAAGATAGGAGGCTTATAATGCTTCGGGGCTTGCCTGGGATCTGACTCAAGTTAGAGTATGTCAGATGAGTTCGCTTGGCGAGCATCTTCCAATCTACCACTTGTCCGGTCCTTCGATCTTCGGGATGGATCCACCAACTCCATCTTCGGGTTTGGCTCCACCTTAGGTCCTTCACATGCTTCAGCTAACGTACCTAAATGAAATGCAAGATGCAAGTGCATGAATACAAGGAAATGCAATAGGTGATGCATCACACGTTAATCAAGGCAAGTATAAGGTTATAGTAAAGACACGTAAGCACATCACATTACTTAAGTAACCTCACACAAACAAACATGCTAAAATAGCAAAGAAAGCAATACCAAGCATGACATAAGATTTACAAAGTCTCAGGTGTACTAGCTTAATTACCAAAGACATGAATCACACTTAGCAATACGCAAGCAAGTAACCAAGCAATCATGTATTTTTAACAATTCTGGACATTTATGCAGTAGCTGAGTAAATCAATCATATCTGAAGTTCTACAAATCCAAATGACTTGAAAGAAGACATTATGGAAATCTTATGAAATTGTCTACAATTAATTTAATATCCACTAAGCCTGGTTCCCAAGTTTAATTGGTCGAAAAGATAAAACTACAGACTCTGGTCTGCTCCAAACAGAGAGCAACCAAATCTGGAACCTGACTTTAAACATCTATAACTCAAAAACTACTTGACCAAATGCCACCAAATTTTAACACAAGCTAGATACATGAATTATATACCACCTTGTTATAGACAAGGTGCTCAGAAAACATCATTATCATGGGGTAATCTACATTGCCCCCAGAACTGTCCAGAAACTACTAATTGCAAGAAATAATTATTAACTTATGTTGCAAACATACAATTGGACAAAACCAACTTTACCAACATATCACACATGACTAATGAACACCAGAAAACATAGTATATAATGCTAAATAAATTATTTTAATACATTTTCTTAATTTATTTAGATAATTAGGTGGAATTATGAACACATATCAAAAGTGCATAATAAATTCTACCAAAATTACAGAGGCCTACACATGCTCCCAAAAGTCTACTATCCAAATTTGAAATCATTTGGACATGTATAACAACCTCTATGAAAAAGACAAATGGCTATAGCAATAAATCATGTGAGAGCAAGTTAAACTTAACACTCAATATTTTCTGTGAACACAAGGCCATATTATGAATCAATATGATAGAGAAACATCATACTAAGGTAATGAAACAACATTTTCTATTTTATCATTTATATATTATTTATAAGCTATTTATCAAGCTATAAACAAGTTAAATCAATAACTTGATCATGCACTAAGCAATGACCATGAAAGTTATACCACAGTACATTCATAGCATGGAAAGACTACCATAAAAATTTCACATCATTTAGAGCAACACAACTCAAGATATAAAGATGACAAGCAATAAAATGTAGATTTCCTTATTTATCAAGGTCATTTCAAAACCCTAAGAAAACAGTGAACAAATAGTGTGTTTAATATTTTTCCTAGCAAGTACAAGTCATCACCAAATTAACAAAATAGGAATCACTATTTTTGGAGTTCTAAAACTCCAGATCTTGCTCTGGTTAAGTTTAAGGGCATTTTAGAGCATTTTTAAAACTTAAATAAAGACATCAGAAAACATCTACAAACATATAGAATTTTATGACTCTACTGCATAGATCTCTTCTCAAGGTTTCCAAAAAGTCCACTTTTGCTATTTTTGGAATTACCTAGCATGAGATATGATTTTTATAAGATTCACACATTTTCTGAAATTCAAAAACGAAATTCTCCTTACCCTACTGAATTCGCTAGGTCTACCCGATAACGCACCCAAGCCTGCTATTATTTAACCTGACACGCGGGGCCCATCTTCCAGCCGGTCCCGCACGTCAGACAGAGAGGCATAGAGGGAATGGGTCTTCTTCTACCTCGCGATGGCGGCAGAGGATGGGGACCGGACTTCGCGGCTCCGGCGAAGGGGGTCACCGGCAGCAGCGACCAAGGGCGGCACGAGCACCAGGGGGCCCGCATGCTCGCGTGGAGCTGCCCAGCTCAGCCAGAGGTGGGCCAGGTCGGCCTGACCGCACGCACGGTGTCCGCGGCGACCATGGCGCCGGTGGCCGCGCTCTACAGTGGCGAAGAGAGACCGGGAAAGGGTGGGGAAGCTCCAGTAGGCTCACACGCGCTCGGGGTGCTGCTTGGCCCACCCTAGGGCAGCCCGAGGTGGTCCAGCCACGGTTGTCAGTGGTGGCGCCGGAGGGGCTCCCATGGCCGAACGGCTCCGGTGGTTTTCGGGTCCAGCCGAGACACACAGAGCGTGGAGGAGGAGGAGGCAAAGGCGAGGGCATGAGCTATCGAGCACGGGGAAGGACAGAGACGCGGTGACGCGGACCTTGGCTGGCTCGGCAATGGCGGAGCTCGGCATCACTGTAGGGCGAACAACAGCCAGAGCGAGCGAGGGAGGACAGAGAGGAGTGGAGGGAATGGAGAGGAGCTCGGCATCCACGCTGTAAGAGGCCGAGAGCGCTAGGACACACGGCAACATGGCCAGGCGCGGGCTCGCGCATGGGGGACACGTTCGGGACGCGTGGCTCCCGTTGAGCCCCACTGTCGAATAGCTGGCATGCGTCTCTGTGAGCATGTTAGATTGCCGTTTTGGGCTTCCTAGGGTCTGAATTTGATCATGAGCCTTGAAGCAAAGTTTTTTCCCTCCCGATACTCTCCAACTTTCATTAAGGGTACTTGGTCATTTGAGCATTGGATTAGCAGCTAATAAATCTCCAAGTTGACAGCGTCAGTGAGTTGACAGTGATTAGCAACTACAAGAATTGATGGCCAAAATGAAATGCAACTTATGCCATCTTCTTGCATGGCCTTCCCCTTCATGTGAGCTCCAACTTTTACATTTGGACCTACCTATGTTACATAACAATTTTTGGAGAACGTGACATGCCAATCTCAATGTCATTTGAGCGATAAAGTTGCAAACATGCTGTTTTAGCAATTGCTTTTGGAGATCCAAATATACTCCAAATGTAATGACACTTGATTCATTGTGTCCCTCAAGAACAGTACTCCAACTCATATTAAGGAACCTAATTGAGTTACCACATGAATTTGGATGATAAAATGTCGCAAAGTAGCTAACTTGCTGCTGTCACAACAAGGACTTAGAATATCATTCTAAGTGCTGAAAACAGCAGCTGATTCCACATTGTGATCTCTATTTGACTAGGTTAGAGGCCAAACTAGCTCTTGACCATTAAACAAAGTTTGTTCTACACAAGATGAACTACAACTTTTGTTTAAGGTCAAACCTCATAACTGGTACAGAAGTCAAACTTTCACTTTGGTCAAAGTATCAACTCAATAAAGCCAAAACTAGGGTTTTAGGCCAATCGGGGCAATTTCTTGACATTTGCTCAACATGAACCCTTCATGACTTTTGTTGTGGAGTTAATCTAGAGCCATTTGGGTAAATTTGCAAAGCTTGGTTGATGATCTATAGTTCCATTAACTTAATGGGGCAAATTCCAATAGGAACAGAACTTATCATTTCATGTGACTTTTTGATTCCGAACTTCATGAAACTTTTCCAAAGATCAATATAGATAGTTATTGATGTGAGACATGTGAAGATACTTTGATAACAACACCCAAGCATATATCTTTTAATTGAGCCTATATGTAAGCAAGGGTGCAATATCTAAGTTAGGTTAGGGTTTATTTCCATAGGTTTGACTTTGGCATCGTCATCTCCACTAATCTATCATGTTTGAGCTCAAACCCACTGCCTAATTAGTGATAAACACCTGGGGTGTTACACATATGAAGGCACTTCAACGGTAAAAAGTGCCAAGCTATATATGCTCAAGGACAAGTTCTCCACTTTCAAGATGAAGGATGATGAATCTATCCCGGAGATGTTCTATAGGCTCTAAGTCATTGTCAATGATCTCAAGGGGCTTGGGGAGAAGGTTGAGGACAAGGACTTCTCACACAAGTTCTTGATGTGCTTACCCTAGAAGTTTGTCACCTTAAGAAGAATGATCTTTAGAGAGGGATTGGACAATGTCAAACCAACCGATGTGCTTGGAGATATAATGACTGATGCCAATATAATGATGATGAAGATGAGGTAGATGAGAAGAAGGAGACTAAGGTCAAACAAGAGAAGCCCATTGTATTCAAGGCTTCTTCTTCTAAGGACAAGAGCAAGGTGGAGAGCGATGATGATGATCCATTCGATGATGAGACCATGGCCCTCCTAGTACACAAGATGGGAAGGTTCATGAAGAAGAAAGGATATGGGGCAAGGAAGAGAAGAGCCACTATGAAGGCAAAGATCATTTGCTATAATTGTAATAGCCCCGATCATATAGTGGCGGATTGCCCCTATGAAGATAAGAGATTTTATAATGGGGACTTGAAACTCAAGAAGAACAAGAAGGATAAGAAAGAGAAGGAGAAGAAAGCGAAGAAGAGCTTCACATTCAACAAGAAGAAGAAGGGTGATGGTTATGTGGTCACTTGGAATAGTGACAACTCCGATAGTGATGATGATGAAAGCTCTAGTGGTGATGAGAGGACCACTCGGCGAGCCATTGCAAGCATCGCCCTCTCCAATAAGCCATCCATCTTCAATACTACATCGACATGCCTTATGGCCAAGCCTACCAAGGTAAAATATGATGATAGTGATGATGATTCTTATGCTAGTGATGGTTGTAGGAGTGATGAGAAGGAGGATGAGAACTACTCCAAGGATGATCTATTGGGCATAATAGATCAAATGAGCAAGGGCTATAAGAGGACCACCAAGAAATATAAAATCTTGGAACAAGAGCTCATTACCAAGAGCAATGAAAATGATGCCTTAATGGAGGAGCTTGTAGCTCTCAAAAAGAGTAAGGAGTGCAAAAGAATTGAACAAGAGCTCAAAGCTCTTAGGAAATCCTTTGATGAGTTAGAGGCCTCTCGTAAGTGTCTAAAGGAAGACCACGAGGACCTTGTAGTTGCTCACACTAGGCTTAAGGAAGCCCACTCCACTCTACTTGAGCTCATCAAGGAAAATGACCTCAAGTTAGAGAAGTTCATGAAGGAAGCTAAGGAGTAGCAAGTGATTATCACTTGTGATATTGGACTAACATGTGATATTATTGATGATTCATTATTTGTTAGTCCTACTAATGCTTCATGTAGCTCATCATCATCCACCACAACCAACTCTATCTCTACTACTGGTGATTCATCACTTATGGTTGAAAATGAGACTCTTAAGAGAGAAGTGGATGATCTCACCCGCACATTAGGCAATGCCTATGGTGGGGATGCCCGCTTGCTAAAATGCTTGGGTAGCCAAAGGTTCTCTCGTAACAAAGAGAGTTTGGGCTATACTCCCAAGAAGGGCAAGGCGGCCTTTGCAACTCATAAGCCTAGCTTTATGAAGAGCAATGGTCGATTTTGTAATAGATGCAAACAAGTTGGGCACCTAGAGCATAATTGCAACAAAATGAACAAGAACAAGAAAAATGCTAATGTACCTTACATTCATTTTGATTCTTGTTATGTGCTTACCAAGGGTGAGAAGGGTGTGCAAGCTAAGTTTGTTGGTACACCAATTATGGGTCCAAAGAAGAAGGCCATTTGGGTACCAAAAAGCTTAGTTACTAACCTCTAAGGACCCAAACAAGTATGAGTACCTAAAAGACATTAATTTGTTTTGTAGGTAAATTACAAGGCCGGAGGAAGGCATTGGGTGCTTGATAGTGGGTGCTCTTAACATATGACCGGTGATTCAAGAATGTTCAACTCTCTTAAATCAAATGATAGTGGCATTAATAGCATTATATTTGGTGACAATAGCAAGGGTGATGTAAAGGCTCTTGGAAGGATTGCAATCTCAAATGATCATAGCATTTCCAATATGCTCTTAGTTGAAAAGTTAAACTTCAATCTTCTCTCGGTTGCTTAATTATGTGATCTTGGTTTCAAGTGCATATTTGGTGTTGATGATGTGGAGATAGTTAGTATTGATGGCTCTAACTTGATCTTCAAAGGCTTTACATTATAGGATAGATAGCCGTATTATAAAGAGGGGAATGACGCGGCTATTGAACTCCTAAGTGCCTCTAGGTGTGCATTTCATAATCATATGCATTTGGATAGAACTAATAACGCCTCAAAAAATGATTGTGAAGATGCTAACACACTCACACTTGACGAGATCACTTGGTGGTGTTAGCACGTTTGCGAAGGCGGTGGAGTTTGAGCGGTAGAGAGGGTTTGGGGTCCTCTCTCCCTCCCGCCGAGCTTGCTCGGCGGGATTCAAGCGTTTTCGAGGAGTTGAAACGACTATTTTCCACTATGCCAGAAGTCAGAAAAGAAACGGACCGGACGCGGTCTCTGTTTGACCGGACGCGTCCGGTCAGTGTTCAGCGTCTACGCGTGTCTCAGCTTTTTGATCGGACGCGGTGGCGCGTCCGGTCACTGTCAATCGGACGTGTCCGGTCGTTGAGGGAGCTTACTGGACTCTAACTGGACGCTGGCACTGTAGCGTCCGGTCAGTTCTGCAGCGCGTCCGATCGTTGTTTCGTTGTGCGCTGCTCAGGTTTGACCAGCGCGTTCGGTCCGTTACGGGACCAGCGCGTCCGGTCGAGCTTCGCGCGTCCGGTCGTTGCGTGGAGCGTGTCTGGTCGGTGGTTCGCGAGCGTAGTCGTTGTGTGATTGGCGCGTCCGGTCAGTTTGACCAGCGCGTCCAGTTAGCGTGACTTCGGATGTTTCAAGTTTGTAACGGCTATATTCGAAGGGGTACGTCTATAAATACTCGTTGGTCGGCTCAAAGCTCTCTCTCTAGGACATTTGACATACTTGTGAGCACTTTGAGCTAAGCAACTCCCCTCTCACTTATCTCTCTTGATTCTTTGCATATTTGAAGTGAGATTGAGTGATCCAAGTGCATTTGCATTGTGAGATTGCATCTAGTTGGCACTTGGTGATTGATTTGCTGCGGGATTCTTATTTCTCTTAGTGGTTGCCGCTACCTAGACGGCTTAGAGCAGCTTAGAGACGTTGGCAAGAGTTGGTGATTGTTCTTGGCCACCTTCGGTGATTGTAAGGGGTTTATGCCTACCTCGGCGAAGCGCCATAGGCAACGTTAGTGAATTGCTCATGTCATTTGCAACATTTTGCCATTTGGTAGGTTCTTGTGACGCCTTTTGAGAGGCTTGGTGTGTGACCGATTAGCCACCGAACCACGTGGTGAAGAGGGACACAACGGGGACTAGCGTGCCGGCAAGCACGTGAACCTCGGGATAAATCTTCATGTTATCACTTTCATATTGTGATTGATTGATCCTGATGTTCGGTTGTCTTGGTATTCATTGTTAATCATATTGTTTGGCTCATTACTTCACCCCTCGGTGAAACTCTCCCAACTCAACTCCGCATTACTTTCTTAGTTATCTTTGCTAGCTAGTTAGCTTTGCTTTAATAGCTCCTTTGTGTAGCTTGCTAGTTGTTGTTGTAGTTACCCTCTCGGTTTGACTTGTGCGGTTAAGTGCAAATACTAGAATTGTGAATTGGTTAGGTGGCTGGCAAACACCCCGTAGGCTAAGCAAAACTCACATCTCGCTATTTATTATATTGATAAACTTGTTTAGCTTATCTTTGTAGAAAATTTTTAAAAGGCTATTCACCCCCCCTCTAGCCATCAAGACTTTTCACTCACCCTCCTCGTCCTCGTCGAAGCCCAAGTACGGAGGCCACACCCACTACCCATGAGGGGACGCTAATGTCACGCCGTGCCTTTACGTCCTGAGTTCTTGATCTCCCCTAAAATCTGGCACATTAAACGATAAGTTTTTTATCCCCATGCTTGTTATGAAAGGTATCTGTGGTATAAAGCCAACTTTAATTTAGAGCTTGGTTGACACAAGTTGTCCTAAACATGACCTATCTCTAGCACAAGAGAGCAAAGTTCTCTTTGGCATGGCTTCATCTCACTCCTTACTTCAACATGCCTCTTTGGTAGAGCCAAAGCTGGTGAAGAAAAAAAAGTAATTTTATTGGCTCTTAGTTTACTTTAAGAAAAAAAGAGATAAAACCAGTTTCTTGCTAATGTAGCTATAGTGGGCCAAAGACATGACCTAGGCCGATTTTGAGGTTCCAAACGGTATACTCAGTCCATTTCACGAAGAGCATTACTGTATGAGAAGTTAAATATTTTTAACTTTAAATAAATACATTAAAAATATTAATATTTTAATGTATAAGAATCATCATTAAATTAATCTCTGAATATATGTTCGTAATAAATTTACTTAAAAATACTAAATATTACTAATGTTTTTTACAAACCTAATAAAAACTTAAGATAAATTGACCAAGGCCACGTTTAGATTGTGAAAAAATTTCAACCCGATGAATAGTACCACTTTCGTCTTATTTGGCAAATATTGTCCAATCGTGGACTAACTATGCTCAAAAGATTCATCTCGTGATTTTGAACTAAACTGTATAATTAGTTATTTTTTTTTACCTACATTTACTACCTCATGCATAAGTCCAAAGATTGATGTGATTGAGAGAGTGAAAAAATTTCAACTTTTAAGGTGTATCTAAATAAGGCCCAAGTAAAAACCGTACGTGACAATCTTCTAGAGCATCCGAGGGCCGGACGGACGGACGGACGGACGTGGGCGCCGCGTGAGCCACTCACGCATCGGCTGCCTATTGGACGGGCGTCAGTCACCACTCGCCACTGTCCACTGCTCTTTGTTTCCCTTCTTTCCATGCTACAGACTACAGTACGTGCCAATTGCCAAGAGCCCAAGACATCGGACCGAGAGTGGCTTGCTGCGAAGACACTACCGACTGATTACCTGCCGCGCGCGGCCTCCCTTGGTGCGGTTCGTTCTTGCTCCGGGTGCGCGAAGGCCATGGCGAAGGGCAGCGCTGCCACGGTCCTCGCCGTCCTGGCCGCGGCCGCGCTGCTGTGCCTGTGCGACCCGGCCGCGGCCGCGCTGCCCCGGCTGGAGCACCCGGCCAAGAACGACGGGTCGCTGAGCCTGCTCGTCGTCGGGGACTGGGGCCGTAAGGGGGCCTGCAACCAGTCCCGGGTCGCCGAGCAGGTAACAAGCATGTTCATCTCCCTCCGGCCTCCTCCCATGCATGATCCGTTCCTGTTCGTCGGAGTAGAGAACATGTGGTCAGCAAATCAGGCGGGACAGGGGGCCAGGACTCCAGGAAATCAGGTGGCCGTTTTCCTATTGTTGGGCGGAAAAGGCGTGGGAATGAAACTGTCCAGTGGATAGCGAGCGGTTGCGTACAATAGATCACCAGTTGTGGCAGTTGTCTCGTCAGATCTTGTTTATTTATGCCTCGACGCCCTGCCCCCAGTGGCGCGTGCTCGCGATTTTTTTTATCCTGTTTATCGGTGCGCATCTGTCGAAATGGACGAAATGAAAAGACTCCCGTCTCCCGGTAGTTGTGGGTGGATCTACGAATCACAGGAGCAGGACAGAAGACTTTACTCAACAGGCTAATCTGAACGTTTTTGTGCAGATGGGAAGGGTCGGGGAGAAGCTCGACATCGACTTCGTCGTTTCCACCGGGGACAACTTCTACGACACCGGGCTGACGGGCGTTGATGACGACGCATTTGAGCAATCCTTCACGGACATCTACACGGCGAAGAGCTTACAGAAGCCGTGGTACCTTGGTAAGCATTACTGAACCTGAAACTCGCGCTCTTCTGTTACCATTTCTATAGATGGGACGACGAAAAATACTCCATGTATATATGTTCACTAAGGTCGTACATTGTGTGTGCGTGCGTTTTCAGTTCTGGAAAATCATGACTACAAGGGTGATGCACTAGCCCAGTTTAGTCCAGCACAGCAGAAGATCGACAGCCGGTTTATTTGTATGAGATCATTCATCGTGAATACAGGTGCAAATTTGTATTTCAGTCAAACCAGGGAAAAAAAATGCAGGTTTCTGAAGATTCTGAGAATGAGGGCTAACTCTGACACGATCCTTTCAGAAATCACGGATTTCTTTTTTATTGACACCACCCCGTTTCAACTGAAATATTGGACTCACCCGAAAGATAATCATTATGACTGGAGACGAGTAGCACCTCGAGAGAAATACATAGCCAACTTGCTGAAGGTTTCGAGGAGTTAAAACGACTATTTTTCACTACGCCGGAAGTCGGAAAAGAAACGGAAGCGAACGGAGGTCACAGAGGCGACCGGACGCTAGACCGGACGCGGTCTCTGTTTGATCGGACGCGTCCGGTCAGTGTTCAGCGTCCACGTGTCTCAGCTTTTTGATCCGACGCGGTGGCGCGTCCGGTCACTGTCGACCGGACGCGTCCGGTCGTTCAGGGAACTTACTGGACTCCAACCGGACGCTGGCACTGTGGCGTCCGGTTAGTTCTGCAGTGCGTCCGGTCGCTGTTTCGTTGTGCGCTGCTCAGGCTTGACCAGCGCGTCCGGTCCGTTACGGGACCAGCGCGTCCGGTCGTTGCGTGGAGCGCGTCCGGTCGGTGATTCTCGAGCGTAGTCGCTGTGTGATCGGTGAAACGTCCTTGATTTCCACGAAGGGAAATCCACAGAAACGAAGTGTAAAATGATGAAACATTCAGTCAATTTACCCAAATCTCAGTGATACATAAGTCATGCACGAATATCAGAGTACAGTAAAGAGTTTTACATAATTTATTCTCTTCGCCTCGCAGGGCGGAACACACTCACACGAGCATCTGGAACAGCATCCGACGTAGATAGCAGCGGAAAACGATCTTCTGGAACCAGCTTGAGCGTAGAACAGACCCTCTAATTCTCCCAATCATCGTCCTCATAGTCGTACTCGGGCTCGGAACCTGTCAAAAATCTATCAGTACACTTGGTACTGGCCACGTATCGCCCATCCTATGCTTGCAATGCTTTGTGGAAAGTGGAATGCATTGAGAGAAGTAGAAAGAGACCTATTTAGGTTGTGGGTTTCCTAAGCAAGTAGTCAATATTTTATTAACATATTCATCAGTTTTTAACCCGTCTAGTCACACATTTTTCTCAATCCCATCACACACAACACATCTCATCTCACTCTCTCTCTAGGCGACGAGATTGACTCCTGCTCAGATCTCATCTCAATGGCCAAAGCCGGAATCCAACACAGAACCCGGGGAAATGGTAGAAAGGACTCCTCTCTCTAATCAAGTGAAGCGTAGGTCGTGGGAATGTCCATATCCGCGGACACGGCTATACGTATAGATTGATCAACTCTGCAGAGCGTGTACACCTGGTAATCCATAAGATCGCCATCCTCGACGATCCGGCTCGTCTAGGCTGATTCCAACTGCCTTTCAACCGGTACAGTACCACCCTACCACTTAGCCCTGGGCCACCCCGGTGTCCACCGAAACACTGAGACTATGAGACGTAGTACCGGGCCTTCAAGGTCACTACGCTGTCTTAGGAGGGTGTGGGTTCCCATGCCCGTACCTTCCTACACTATCACCTTCCAACCTAGTAGTGGTGGTACCGCCCTAGTCAGTCGAGTAATCGTCTCTCGCCCATCGGAAGCGAGTGGTGTGCACGAAGGTCCCATGGTTCCGGTTCTCAAGACATACCAGTCCTTAGGAGGACCAGATAGGATATCTTCTCAAGGGGAAACATCGTCTTCCCCATGCCACGACAGCACCTCCACCAGGGATAACCAACACCCCAGTTCACCTCCCAATATACCCGCCATAGGTATCTCTCGTGAGGGATGCCCAGGTCGCACTCCTCCAGCAAGACTTGCCCCAAAGACTCGTCGTAGGATCCTGTCCGATCAACTCAATCCTCACCACTCACCCAAGACGCACGCCAAGATCTCCCCAGTTCTTTAATTAGGTTTACCAAGTTCTCGGCACTACGTGCCTTATACATATACGCCTCTCACTCACCGGCATTACATCACAGATATAATGCGAGTAAGAGTAAAAGCAGTAATATGTAACATGTGAGCATCTAGCCTAACAGCAGGGTGAGCGGCAGTAAGGTTGCGACAAGGTAAAGGGCTTAAAGTAAAGCATCTACCTTGCAGCCTATCATCATATTATTTCATAAAAAGTAAAGCGTTAGCAATTCTATATTTGCATGCGTAATAGGTTCTACGGAGATGGGTGGGGCGTGGCACCTGGCAGGTCGTCACCCAAGTCCTCGCTATAGTCAGGGTCGTACTCCTCAGTCGGCAGGTCCTCCGGCTCTGTTAAACGTAACGTAGAGTCGTATTAACGACTCCTATAGAGGTGCACAAAGAAGCAACAGAAATTCAAAAGATCCAAATGCACTCAAACACAAGCCTAAGATGTAGAGCTCATTTTTAGAAAAAATTAGAAACTGGTTTGGTATTTTTCTGAGTTAAAATGAATTAGTTATGAATTTCTAAAGATTAAATGATTTTCTAGAAAAGATAAAGAAAAAGAAAATCCAGGCAGTGACACGTGTCAAGCTCTGATTGGCCGAAACAGAGCGAGTCACTGACATGTGGGTCCCGTTAACTGGTCAACGGTCAACGGTCAGCGGTCAACGCTGTTCGGGCCGCGACCGGGCTCGGTTGGGCCTAGGCTGGGTCGGATTTGGGCCGGACTGGGCCGGGCTGGGCCCGCCACGTGTCAGGCGCTGGTGCTGCCATGTCACCTAAATGGATTAAAAAATAGGTTTTGGCTGGTGAGCTTGGCTCACGGTGGTCTCGCGAGGATGGTCCACGGATTTTGAACATGGTCCACGGTGGACCCGGTCCATCCTCTTCTCTTTCCCCTCGGCTCACGGTGCACCGAGGGCACCTAGTCGCTTCTCTGCTCCTCTTCCCTTGCTTCCTTTTCCCGGCCACGCTCTCACCGGCGGCAAGCGGCCGAGCTCACGCTCTGGGGGCTAAAGGGCAAAACTCGTAGGCTCGAGAGCACCGTGTGGTCTCATGGAACTCAATAGAGGGGTCAACGGTGTGGATTAGAGTGTCTAGGGGGCTTGTTCATGTCGGTGGTGGCTCGGCCGGTGCGATGAGCGGCGGCAAGGCTCCCATGGTCATTCCGAGGTCCAATTCGGCCCTGGGATTCTCAATTGGACACATTCGCGGGGTGCTAAGGCCACCGTTGATGACTTAACTACATGGTAGAGCACGTGTTCGCGGTTGGGTGTGCGGCGGCTCTCCGGCACCTCCTCTGCTTCTCGGCCGTGCTCCCGTGCACGCCGCCGTCGGCATGGTGGTCACAAGCGGCTTCCCCGGTGGCTCTTTTCCCCCTTTTTGCTGTGCACAGAGCGTTCCTTGCCAAGGCAAATCGAAAGAGCTCCATCCCCTTACCTCTACTCATCTAGCACGGCCGGTCCAAGGCTTCACCGTGGTGGAGCCCGGACATGGTGACCGCGTGCGGTGCGTGCGTGTCGTGGTCGCTCCCGAGCCCCTATGGTTCGGCAGCGTCTCCACGTGTGTGTTTCGTGTGAGTGGGTGCAGGTGGAGTTGTGTGCTAGAGTCATGACCTCTCTACGCTCGTTCCCGGTATGAGAACGGTGATGGTGGCGCCATGCCGGTGACCAAGAAGATGACGGTGGAAGGGGTGTTGGGCGTACCGTGGGTGGCGAGGTGGGAGGCTAGCGGTGCAGGGCGAATTGGTGCAGCGAGGGCTCGTCGCAGTGCCGTGCAGAGCAGCTATGTAGATGCGGTCGATGGACGTCCCCTCCGAGCTCCGACGAGCTTCTTGGCGATGCGTCCGACTCTGGCTCCTCCCCTTTCTCCTTCTCATCTTTTCTGGCGGTGTGGTGCGTGTTGGGTGCCACCAAGGCGGCAGCGAACAGGATGGAAAGGGCTAGGGTTCGGCATGGGGTGAAGCTTTATACTCTGTGCTCGCCCATGGCAAGGCGGACGGTGTGATGGCATTCGGATGGCATGGAGGGTCGAGATGCCACCTTGGCTGGTGCTAGGACAAGTAGAAGAGGCGTGAATCGAATTGGTGATGCCAAAATCGTATTCCACAGACGGTTGACGATGTCAGGGTGGTAGGCACCCGGTGTGTGCTCCCGTGTGGCCATGGTGAGGTCACGCGCGCGTGCTGAGCGTGGGTGGGGTAACGTGTGTGTGGTTGGCGTGTAGGACCGGCTCAGTGGCTTGGCGTGCAAGGTGGTTGCAGGGACAGGGAGAATCTCTCCCACGCCAATCGCATGACCCTGCTCCCTCCCCTTCCCTTCTTCGATCAAAACAGAGAGCTTGGAGGAGACGAGAGGAAGGGGATGAAGGCGGGTCCCACCCGTCAGTGAGTGAGAGTGGCGGGGTCCAGCTATCGGTGATGCAGGGGTGCGGCTCCTCCTGCATAGTGTCGGTAATGCGGCCAAGGCCGCAGCGGCCTTGCTGGGCCGGCCCACGCGCGGGCGTGCGCGTGAATGTGATCGGGCGCGCGAGTTGGGCTGGGCCAGTTGGCGGGGTAGGCCGAGAGAGGCTCCTTTCCCTTTTTCTAATTTATTCAAAAAGCTTTTCTATTTTGTTTTTTCTCCATTTTAATTATGCCAAGCATTTGTACGTGAGAAAGCATATTGCCTACACTTGTATAACATAGTGGGTCCTAAAAAATTATTTTTGGTCTCCAATTATTTGCCAAAGTTATAAATACATATTTATTTAGTTTAAGAAATTCATTTAATAAATGTGACTATTTTTATTTAACAATACAAAGAACATAAGAAGCAACTCATGAATATATAATTAAATGCAAAATGTAATTAACTAGACTAGGTGCTACTTGTGCAACTAGGGTTGGTTCCTATATGACACCCCACCAAATATAGGTTATTTTAGAAAATTTTTTGTAGTTGTGATTTTTGTTTCCTGAAAATTTCTGGGTTGTTACAATCGGCGCGTCCGGTCAGTTTGACCAGCGCGTCCGGTCAGCGTGACTTCGGCTGTTTCAAGTTTCTAACGGCTATATTCGAAGGGGTACGTCTATAAATACTTGTTGGCCGGCTCAAGGCTCTGTCTCTTGAACATTTGACATCCTTGTAAGCACTTTGAGCTAAGCAACTCCCCTCCCACTCATCTCTCTTGTTTCTTTGCATATTCGAAGTGAGATTAAGTGATCCAAGTGCATTTGCATTGTGAGATTGCATCTAGTTGGCACTTGGTGGTTGATTTGCTGCGGGATTCTTATTTCTCTTGGTGGTTGCCGCCACCTAGATGGCTTAGAGCAGCTTGGAGGCATTGGCAAGAGTTGGTGATTGTTCTTGGCCACCTCCGGTGATTGTGAGGGGTTTGTGCCTACCTCGGCGAAGCGCCAAAGGTAACGTTAGTAAATTGCTCGTGTCATTGCAACCTTTTGCCATTTGGTAGGTTCTTGTGGCGCCTTTTGAGAGGCTCGGTGTGAGACCGATTAGCCACCGAACCACGTGGTGAAGAGGGACACAACTGGGACTAGCGTGCCGGCAAGCACGTGAACCTCGGGATAAATCTTCATGTCATCACTTTCATATTGTGATTGATTGATTCCGGTGTTCGGTTGTCTTGGTATTCATTGTTGATCATATTGGTTGGCTCAATACTTCGCCCCTCGGTGAAACTCTCCTAACTCAACTCCGCATTACCTTCTTAGTTATCTTTGCTAGCTAGTTAGCTTTGCTGGAGTAGCTCCTTTGTGTAGCTTGCTAGTTATAGTTGTAGTTACCTTCTCGGTTTGACTTGTGCGGTTGAGTGCAAATACTAGAATTGTGAATAGGTTAGGTGGCTTGCAAACACCCCGTAGGCTAAACAAAACTCGCATCTCGCTATTTATTATATTGATAAACTTGTTTAGCTTGTCTTTGTAGAAAATTTTAAAAGGCTATTCACCTCCTCTAGCCATCAAGACCTTTCAACGGCGGACCGTGCGACCGCAGTCGGCCAGGTGTCACGCGCCATGGTGCTGCTGGGCTTCTCGGCCACGCTCGCCATGGCCTACCTGGACCGATGCTTCCTCGCCTATGGCAGGCTCTGCTCTGGCTCATCAATTGGTCCTAGATGGCGTGTCTCATCTTGCTCGCTGCAAAGGTCGAGGAGGCGTAGTTGTGGTGTAGTCCCAGCCAACAATTAACATGAGGAATGACGTCACAGTGACGGCCTGACGAGCATACTAATGGATGAGTGCTCACTGCTCATCGCGTCCACCCGCTGGCCTTGCTTGCAGGTGATGTACGCCAGCCGCTCATGCTCATCACGTCCACCCGCTAGACCCATGCACTCGCGCCACACGCCGGCCCAGACCGGAGACCAGTAGCTGCCCTGCCGGCAGCGCATGCTTGCTCCGCACGCTGCCTACACCTGTTGTCCATGCACACAGACGCCATATGTGGCAGTCGGCAACTCATGCTCACCGCATTTACCTGCTGGGCTGAGCGTGTGCGCGTGTGCAGGCACTCATGGAGGTGGCTTGACCATGGCTGACCGGCGAGCAACGGCATGCCATAGTCAACCCATCTAGCCACCGGCCGCTTTTAGTCTCATGGCATACGGTAGTCATGTCGCAGAAGCAGGGCTCCGTGCTCACACGCACGCAGGCAGGCAGTAGGCTCTAGGCTCCAGGCTCCATGCCCTGTCCTATTTGCATTGCACGCTCTACATGCTGATGGCCCTCGAAAGACGAGGAGTAAGCGTGTGAAGAAAAAATATAGGAAGATTTATACAAAATACAAACATAAATAAACGGGTATGAATTTCATGTGAATTTAAAATTTTTAGGGACCAAATATGTAGTTTGAGTCTCATAAAAGTTTATTTTTTTCTCCCATTGCAATGCACGGTCATGTTTTGCTAGTAATCAATAAAATGTTAAAAATACAAAGTTATTTAATGTTGTATATTATACCAAGTAGGATTGTAAACCAATTTTTATTGAACAAAAATATTATAGAACATACACGAGACACTTAAATGGAGTTTGAAATATGAACTTTGTCGATGACCATGAAAGGCTTGCTGTTGAAAAATGATATTGCTAACTAATATTTCTATTAGCCTAAAAATGCAATTGGAAATAGGGTTAAGCTCAAAACTTTGAATAATTCCCAAGTTCGTGGACAACTAGACATTGCCATGTTTAGCAATTTATTTTGAGGAATCGGGTTTAGGGGTGATGTATTGTTATAGCTCGAATTAGTAGTCTTATATACCATCTTGAGCGTAGTGAAGACCGTTTAAGTTTAGGAGCAATGGTTTAGTCGCGGTGAGAGCTTTAAAATTCGTGCACCGCATGTCCTCGTCTTGTTTCCCGAGTGTGCGCGGTCACCGCATCGTCGTGCTCAACGTTGCCATGCCAAGCTGAACCACGTGCACGCGCGTTGCCACGCGTTGGCCGGCCAAGGCCATCCTGGCCTGGTCATGGCTCGGTTACGCCTTGGCCGCTCTGGCCGCAGCGTCTGCTGTCGGTCACTCGCGGGCCACGGTGTCCCGCTGCCACTGACGCTCTGCCCCACCATCGCTGCTACGCCATAGCTGCTGCTAGCCCCACGCTGTGCTGCTACCTCCTGCCTCGTGTGTTGGCTCGGCCTTGCTGTGGTGTCGTCACCTCGCTATCGCATCCGCATTTCCACCCCCTGCATCTCTATGCCGCTGTCGGCCGGCTGTAGGGTCGAGATGGCAGACTAGATGGAGGTAAATAGTCTTTTCTAAAACTTAAACACATCGGCTAACCAAAACAAGTGCGAAATTAAATATATCGGTCTAGCCAAGACTACACCACTCTTTCTATAACTCTAGCACCTTACAAAAAATCCTAAGCAAGCAAATAAGGTGCCTTCCTAGCAAGAGCCCACCTAAATAATTCTAGCTTGCAAGGTCACACAAACTTATGCAACTAGTACTTCAAGCACTAGGGAGCTCCTATACAATTCTAGTAAGCAAAAGCACAAAGCTCCTAGGCTCACTAGTAATGCGCAATAACAAGGCAACCAATGTCAAATTAGAGAGCGCAAATTACATAGCTACATAAATTAAGCAATGTAACTAACAAGGTTACACAAACCAAATTAGCCACGCAAATAGAAGCTTACTTCTAGATACACAAGTAAGATGGTAACTAGCTAGCTACACAAGCAACCTAGTTACAAGAGCAATTACACAAGCATTATATATATAAAGTAAAGGTAATACAAGCTTGTGTTTCGGAGATTGCAACCCAACGGGATGAACAAGGTTGACACTATGATTTTTATCCTGAGGTTCACGTGTTTGCCAACACGCTAGTCCCCGTTTGAAAGTCCCTAGTTTGGTTTTGGCTAATTGATGAAACCTAGGACTAACCTTTGTATCTAAGTGGATGATTTAGATAAAGGTGGTCATTGAATATGAGACATGACATTAACTCATATGACTAAGACGATAAAGACCGAGATGATGCTTGGCTCGATGGACCGGTTGTGAAGGTGAAGGGCAAGTCGAGGCTTCGAAGCGAAGGACCATGCGATGGTGAAGCTTGAGCAAGACTTGGCGCTGACGGACCGATGCAACGGTGAAGAGCAAGTGAAGTCAAGGTCAATAGATCGAGACGGTCATGTGATGATATGAAGTGGATCATATCTTTTGGAAAAATAAAATGGGCTCAAGGCAAAGGTATAACCATAAGGCCATTTTGTTTTGCACTCAAGACACCATAGAGGGTGTGAGTGGTTTAGGATCGATAGCCGAACTATTAAGAGGGGGAAGTCTTATCGGTTATTCAACGCACGGGTGCCACTAGGTGAATTCATGAAGTGCATTGCATGTAGGGCCTAGTGAGCTAACTAGAAAACCTTCGAAAATGATTATAAAAATGCTAACACACGTGCACAAGGTGGTGATCAGTTGTTGGTGTTGGCACATTTGCGAAGGTGACAGAGTTTGAGCGGTAGAGAAGGGTTTGGGTCCCTCTCTCCCTCCCGCCGAGCTTGCGAGCATGGGATTCAGGCGTTTTCGAGGACTTGAAATGCCTATTTTCCACTACGCCGGAAGTCAGAGAAGAAACAGAGGCGAACGGAGGTCACAGAGGTGACCGGACGCTGCACTGGACGCGGTCACGGTTTGACCAGACATGTCCGGTCAGTTCAATGCAGCAGTCAGGCGCGCGGGTGTTAGGGTTTCGCACCGGCGCGTTCGGTCACTCGCGGGACCGGCGCGTCCGGTCGGGCACCCAGAAGTGTAGCGCGTGGCGTAAAGCTGATCGGACACGCGGCACGTCTGGTCACACGTGATCGGATGCGTCCGGTCGTTGAGGGAGCTTACTAGACTCCAACCGGACGCTGGCACTATCGCGTCCGGTCGTTGTCTGGAGCACATCCGGTCGATGCTTCGTGGGCGCGCGGTGTTGTGTGATCGGCGCGTCCGGTCGGTTGAGCGGCATGTCCGGTCGTTGCGTTTGACTATTGGCGCACAGTGACCGTTGGAGGATCGGGCAGCCGTGTTTGAATCTAGAGAGAACACGTGGACGGTGCAGGGCGATCGGACGCGGTTGAGCGCGTCCGATCAGTTTCGACCAGCGCATCCGGTCGTCTCGAAAAACGCCCAGTGAAGGGGTACAACGGCTCTATTTGTTTGGGATGCTTATAAATACTTTTTGGCCAGCCCTTGGGGAGGTCTCTTGACATTTTCTAACACTCTTGTGCATCCTTTGAGCTGGAGCTTCTTCCTCCCACTCTCTCTCTTGCTTGATTGTAAATCAAAAGTGAGATTGAGTGATCCCAAAGTGCATTGCATAGCTTGAGGGCATCTAGTGACACTTGTGGGTGGTTTAGCCGGTGGATTTCTTATTACTCTTGGAGAGTACCGCACCTAGCCAGCTTGGAGATTGTTGGAGGCATTGGCAAGAGAAGGATATTGTTCTTGGCCACCTCCGGTTGACTGTAAGAGGTTCTTGTGCTTTTCTCGGCGGAGTGCCAAAAGCAACTCTATTACATTGCGTGTGTCATTGAGTTACCTCACTTGAGAGTGGTGTCTTGCGGTGCCTTGCGGGGCGTGCCTTGAGAGGCAAGTGACTTGAGGGTCACACCGAGAAACCATCTAAGTGTTGGTCGACATAACCGGTGACGTAGCTTGTCGGTGCACAAGTGAACACCGGGTGAACAAAAATATTATGTCTCTTGTCTTCCGGTGATTGGTCTTCATATTGTGTTGTTATCAATATTGATTGATAGTATATCATCTTGGTGATTGGCAACATCTTCACTCCACCATCGGTATAAGATTCACAATCCTCTCTCTTGATTTACATTTACTAGATTATCTTGTGTAGCTCTAGTGGTAGCCTTTGCTAGTAGTTTTTAGCTTGCTCACTAGTGTAAGTTTAGTGACTTAGCCCTTGTGTGAACTAGAGTTCATAATCTACTAGACTTGTGGATAAGAGGCTTGCATCACAACCGTAGGCTAAGCAAAACTCGCTTTACGCCGTTTGTTATTTTAACAAGTTTGCTTAGTGACTTGTGTAGGATTTTTCATAGGCTATTCACCCCCCTCTAGCCATCTAGGACCTTACAAGTGGTATCAGAGCCGTGGTCACCGTTTTAATCAAGGCTTAACATCCTTTAGTGTGAAAAATGACTTAAATTGTGTTCAATCATGTTGGGGGCAAGCCACCGTTCTTTGATGGTGTTAGTTCTTTTGCTCATTGGAAGAGAAAAATGACAATGTACCTTGGTTCTATTCATGAGAGAGTATTGCAAGTCACCGAGAATGATTTTGCCATCATTGATCCTGATCATCTCACTAATAAAGATAGAGCAAATAGAACATACAATAGAATGGCTCTCAATACACTTTACAATGGTATTGACACAAAAGTATTTGAGGGCATCAAGGATTTAGAATTGGCAAATAAAGTATGGACAAGGTTGAGTGAAACATATGAGGGCACTAAGGTTGTGAAGAGTGCCAAGCTATATGGGCTCAAGAGTGAGTTTGAGAACTTCAAGATGAAAGAAGAAGAAACAATCTTAGAGATGTTTAATAGATTGCAAGTCATTGTAAATGATCTCAAGAGCTTAGGGCACAAGACATAAGACCAAGATTTTTGCCACAAGTTCTTGTTGAGCTTACCAAGAAGATTCAAAATATTGATCATGATGCTACAAAGAGATGGGCTTGATGCAATGAAGCCCAATGATTTGCTTGGAGAGGTATTGACCTTTGACAAGTATGATCAAGATGTTGATGAGAAGGAGAAGGAGGAAGAAAAGAAGAAGAAGACCGTGGCATTCAAGGCCACCTCCTCCAAGGGCAAAGCTTCAATTCAAGAAGAAGATGATAATGAAGAAGATGAAGAATTGGAAATTGATGATGAGGCACTTGCTCTAGTTGTCAAGAATATTGACAAGATGTTTATCAAAAGAAGAGGCTTCAAAAAGAGAAATGACAATTTCAAGAGCAATGAGCAACAAAGGAAGTGCTTCAATTATGATAGCACCGAACATCTTTAAGCCAAATGTCCCTATGACAAGAAGAAGAACAACAAGAGGGGCAAGTTTGAGAAGAAAAAGAGAGAAGCCAAGATGACTTTCAAGAAGGGCAAAAATAGAGCCTATGTGGTCACTTGGGAAAGTGATGATGAAGAAGAAGAAGAATCATCATCCAACAAGGCTTTTGCTTCCATTGCTATCAATAAGAAGCCCTCACTATTTGGTTCATCCTCTTCATGCTTCATGGCCAAAGAAGCTAAGATATTATATGATGAGAGTGATGATAAAAGTGAAATGGAATATGTTCATGATAGTGATAATGATAATGAAAATGATGATGATGAACCAACTAAAGAACAACTATATGACTTGATGCAACAAACTAGAGATATAGCTATTGCCAAGGACAAGAAGTGTAAGAAGCTTTCAATAAAAGTAACAATACTTGAGAAAGTCCTTAGTGAGCTTAAGACCACTCATAAGAGTCTAGTGGAAGGCCATGAGGATCTTGGTAAGGATCATTCCAAGCTTAAAAAAGCTCACTCATTGCTACTTGAGCAACAAGCAAAGAAGGAGGTTGTTGTATCATGTGATATAGGTGTTACATGTGATATAATTGATGAATCCTCTTATGAACATATTATCATGTCAAATGCTAACCCTTCTTGTAGCTCTTCATCCACCACCATCGACTCTATCTCCACTACTAGTGATGGTTTCACTTGTGATGCCTCACTAATGGTTGAGAATGAGACTCTCAAGAGAGAGGTGGATGAGCTCACTCATGCCCTAGGCAAGGCCTATGGTGGTGAGGCCTGCTTGCTTAAGTGCTTGGGTAGCCAAAGGTTCTCTCTTAATAAAGAGGGATTGGGCTACACCTTCAAGAAAGGCAAGTTGGCCTTTGCAACTCCAAAGCATAGCTTTATGAAGGGCAATGGTCGGTTTTGCAAAAGATGCAAGCAAGTTGGGCATCTAGAGCATAATTGCAATAAAAAGAACCAAAGCAAGAAACTTGTTAATGCTATACCTTTTGATTCTTGCTATGTGCTTACCAAGAGTGTGAAGAGTGTGCAAGCTAAGTTTATTGGTACACCCATTGTTGGCCCAAAGAAGAAGGCTATTTGGGTACCAAAGAGCTTAGTTACTAACCTACAAGGACCTAAGCAAAAATGGGTACCTAAGCTTCATTTATTTGCTTGTAGGTCAATTACAAAGCCGGAGGAAGGCATTGGATTATTGATAGTAGGTGCACTTAACACATGACCGGTATATCAAGAATGTTTGACTCAATCAATGACAATAATAGTGGTGTTGATTCTATCACTTTTGGCAATAACAAGAAAGGCAAGGTTATTGGATTGGGCAAGATTGCAATATCAAATGACATGAGTATCTCCAATGTGTTGCTAGTTGAAAGCTTGGATTTCAATCTTCTATTTATGGCACAAATATGTGATCTTGGTTATAAATATATCTTTGGGGTTGATGATGTGGAAGTCATTAGTATGGATGGTTCAAATGTGGCATTCAAGGGCTTTAGATATGAGAATCTCTACCTAGTTGACTTTAATTCTAGAGAAACTTATTTGACAACTTGCTTAATCTCCAAATCAAGCATGGGTTGGCTTTGGCATAGAAGGCTTGTGTAACAGAACCGCCCAATTATACGAGATTAAGTAGGAAAATCATCCAACGGAAGGACAATTCACAAACTTAAGCCCGTATAACCCGGTAGTCCGTGAAATCTCGACGGATTTCAAACCATTTCACATAACAGCCAAGATCGTACTAAGTTTAACGGTTACCATCATAAGTTACATAAATGTTCGCGGCATAAAATACATCGGAGTTTAAACATAGTTGTTACAAACCAGGTTCGAATAAAAGTAGCGGAAGCGGTAGTTCAAATTACGCACACACACAACATTTTGAAATAAAGTGCCAGCTTGTGACCATCTCCAGCAAAAGCATCAGACGAGAAGTAGCGAATGACCATTGCCCATGGTCCTATGCTTCGCCCATCGCAGGATAGAGGCAGTTGATACAATACCCATAGTACATCTGCCCATCTGCAACAAGTGGGAACAAAGCCCTGAGTACGAGAAGGTACTCAGCTAAACTTACCCGTCGTAAACCAGAAATAAAAGACACCAAGGAATCATGATAGGCTTTCTGGTGGGATAGCTGACTCATTTGCAAGAAAAGCATTTTTAACTTAACAATTCCTTTCCAAAAGCATGCAGTAATTAACTCTTTATTACCTTGTCAACTATGTTTGCACTGGTGCTAGAGTAACATGTAATTAAGCAAGTAAGGATTACCATTGATCATTAACAGTAGTTATCATGTCATCTTTCACATAACTATCCAAGTGATTCATCAATATTACTACGATGAAGTAGCTCAAGTCAAGTGTTCACTATCCAGTGAACGATGGCGATTCGAATCGATTATTAACCAGCTGGTAAGTTATTCCTCACACAAACCTCACTCACCCGCTAAAGTGAGGTGTTGGTCGCCGAGTCAACCATTCAGGTAAAGTCACGAGCTTGCCAGGAACCACTTGTACCCGGGGGCCGCCCGACTGCTCTTTGGCCTTATCATCGCGCCCCCGTATCCTGCCACTACTGCTCCGGTACAGTGCGTTGCGTGCAATCCACTCGGCCCGAATAATCTCCCAGTTTCGCGGTCGGAAGATACTTTATCCGGCCAGCTAAATGTGAGGCATGCGTTCAACATGACCCGAGGGACAACAACGGACGGTCCTTAATCGACACAGACAGAAAACACTACAGTCTGAAACCCTGCAAGTTTCCGCCCGGTCTCAAATTCATTTCACACTTAGTTATACCATGACTTCATAGTCATCCAAGCAGATCCAGGTAACCACCTATAGCTCGCAGGTGACAGGAAATCACCCGACTTCTACCGGTCTAAGCAAGCTAAGCATTGACTCGACTACGGATACCAGGGTAACAAGGATATAGTATAACAAAGGTAAGCAAGGTATAATGCAGCAACGTTTTCAAACAACTCCTAAACGTAATGCATCAAATTAAGTAAAGTTAATAATAAATTATTTGCAAACCGGGAGAGAAATGCTCCGGGGCTTGCCTCTCTCAAAAGAGCTCGGACGGTGGTCGGGGCACTCGGGGAGCCCTTCACCGACCTCCTCTTCGGCTTCTGTCACCTCCTGCTACTGCACCTCGAGCTGCTCCTCTGGCTCCTCGGGTAAGAC
This sequence comes from Saccharum hybrid cultivar R570, assembly GCA_038087645.1. Taxonomy (NCBI): domain Eukaryota; kingdom Viridiplantae; phylum Streptophyta; class Magnoliopsida; order Poales; family Poaceae; genus Saccharum; species Saccharum hybrid cultivar. The sequence continues at coordinate 7,270,001 of JAQSUU010000043.1, read as the reverse complement.
GACTGGGTTCTCGATTTGCGATCCTGTATGATGCAATGCGCGTAAGTGATTATGCAAGCGTGCATCGAAGGAGATGAATGCAATGAATATGTTGAAATGCAAGGTAGTCAACATCATCCAAGAAACTATACACTACAAGCACATGTCATCTACTGCATTCTCTTCTATACCTAATAATAAAGAGGCAAAATTTCAGGCTCTTTTTTTCGTCCAGCCCATTCAATTCAGTCCACCGGTCCAGTTCACTCTCTCGCTTCTGGCCCACTCGAGGCCCACTCACTTGACTCTAGCTCCATTGCTCCGATAAAAAAAAGAAAAAGCATCGATGCCGCATCATTGGAGGCGCTCCTCCCGTCCGCCACAGCAATGCTCATCCACCCGCCGCCGCTGCCCTGGAGCCGCTCTCCTCCTGCGCGTCGTCGCCGCCGACGCCACGCGTGACTCCCGGCGGACAGAGCTCACCGTACGTAGCCCGGCCTCTCCACGCACCGTAGCCTCACGCCGGTGTCGTGTCGCCTCTCCTCACGCCGATGCCGCGTCGCCTCTCCTTCATGCACCGTAGATGCCGCGTCGATTCCCTCCCGTGCCACCGATGGTTCCATTCAGCGACGCCGATGTCGCTACCGGCGGTCAACCAGGATAGCTCCGCCTAGCTTCCTACCGGCGGCCAACCAGGACAGCTCCGCCGAGCGCTGCCACAGCAGGCCGCCCGCCGACATGTTCCGGACGTCGCAGGCTGCCGTCCGCCCAGCCTCCCGGCCGCTCGTTCGGGACGTAGCAGGTTGCCGCCCGCACGACCGTCCCGGCCGTAGCAAGGCCGGCCGGCGCGGCCACACGCGCGTCCAGATCCGGACTTCCACCTTCCTATCCCGGTCGCCAGCTTCCATGTTCTTCGAGTCGGAATTGGATTCTAATCAAATCCATGGTAAGTTACGAACACCACATTCAACCCGAATTTGATCTGGTTTTACCCGAATTTGATCTGGTTTTTTGGGCTTATATAATGCTGTTGCCTTTGGGATAACCTCAATAAGCACGACAAGTACCTGATCTCGCCGAGCAAAGAAGCGCCTCGCCGAGCATAACCTGATTTCGCCGAGCACATGATCTGCACCTGATCTTCGTCAACTTCAAATTCTTATCTCGACGAGCTGAGCAATAACCAAATCTTCTGCTCTCGCCGGACAGACGTTTGACAAGGTTAGCTTCCTTTATGGGTTTGGTTATTGCTGGCCAATATGTGATTTCATTGTAATATGTAAAATTTGCTTTTTTTCTGGTTTCGTTATTGCTGCAAACATATTTGACTTAAATATTTTGTTTAAGTAGCTGATGCTTGTCCTGATTCAATATATGCATATGCAATCCCGCTTGTGTATTTTGTGATAGAACTGCCAATACGTGATTTCATTGTAATATGTAAAATTTGCTTTTTTCTAGTTTCGTTATTGCTGCAAACATATTTGACTTAAATATTTTGTTTAAGTAGCTGATGCTTGTCCTGATTCAATATATGCATATGCAATCCCGCTTGTGTATTTTGTGATAGAACTCTCATTTTAATATTTGAGTTATGCTCCACACAAAAAACAGCATTCTATAGTTGCTTAGTTGTGCAAAATACTCAAACTGCTAACCTCAAGCTTAGCGACTCGCTTCGCCCGTGCGTTGCACCGGGACATATATAATTTTTTGTCAGTACTCATGCTAATGGTAAACGTGTAGTGCATCATAACGGGCATATTATTGCGTAGTCACCTAAAGCTAGCTATCTTTGTCTGGTTTAATTGGGTCAACCTTATTTCAGTTAGATATCAATATATAGGCAGCTCCCAGTCCCAAAATTCCCTAAATCATTTTGCCACTGGCTTGAATATTCGGGTCCATTCTCTGTGGCAGTTATGCTGGACGACGACCCTGCAGATGTCACACTTCTGTATGATGAACGATATGTTGGTTGCCTGTCCGAAGCTGCAGGTCCTTGCCCCTCGTGTGCTAATCTCTTCAAAATGTTCATTATAGTGCCATCCAAAAGTCAGAAGTCAGGCCAAAACTGTAGAGACCTTAATCAGCATTCATGTATGGTCCGCAAACAAAATAAAATACCTCAGCAATGTCATAGATTCGTTGAATCCGAGGATAGTCATTGCATCAAGCGCCCAGGGAGGTGTAGCCAGTTGTTGTTCCTGTTACTTGCTTCTTGATGAAAGCAACAAATCATGTTTAGCATCTACTCCATGGCTCTATTCCAAATTGTAAGTTTTTTCTAGGTACGTAACTTTTGCTACACACCTAGATATCTATTATGCTAAGATACATAGTAAAAGCTATGTATTTAGAAAAGCCAGAACAACTTACAATTTGGAATGAAGGAAGTATAACTTTTATATATGACAAACCTTAATACTAAAGTTGAGATGCCAGTCAATACTTCTAGAAATTTCTCCTCAGGAACCTGCACATTAATGACATCCTGTTAGCAGCACCCAAACACCTACTTTGCACTAAAAGATATATATTAACCACCTATTTGGTCGGCATTCTGCTTTTTGGAAGCAGAAGCACTTTCCAGTGAACCTAACACAGCCTAAGTAAGAGCTAGAGTTTTACTTCAGGACTTCAGCAGAAGAGCATAATGTGGCATGTTCCTTACCTTCTTCCACGAACTGGAGGCAAGTGGATCAAATGATTGAGTGCTGATTGAAGCAGAGCAGATCTGCAATCTGCTTGCAAGAATTAATATTGTAGCTTCAGACAGAATAGTTGAGATGGGCTTGCAACTTGCGATTTGTAGTCAAGAGAAACTCATTTTAACCTGAAAGTCAGGACAAAACATCTAGAGTCTGCAGTTACCTATTCAAAGTGCACTATGTTACCTAGACACCCAAAAGTACCTGAAATCTATGTTAGAGGTAGACATTGGCCCCGTTCGGTTGGGCTGAAAAGTTTAAATCAATCTCGTCAAGCTGGACACATGCATCCCCTTTCATTAGCTTCTCCCTGCACAGACTTGTATTGACGCTGACTTATCGTGAGTGATGAACCTGACCACCTGCAAGTAATGGAATACTCTTATCAGACAATGGATCTCCACATCTAACTCCCTATACCAATGAAATTATGTGCTCATGTAATCTATGCATTCCTGAATCGAAAGAAGTGGATGCAACTGTTAGATACAGACGTTTACAGGACCAAAATCAAACTTCAAACTAAAGGTTGAACAGAGATCGTACATAATAGGCAACATGACTTAAATATTTTTTTAAGTAGCTGATGCTTGTCCTGATTCAATATATGCATATGCAATTCTGCTTGTGTATTTTGTGATAGAACTCTCATTTTAATATTTGAGTTATGCTGCGTGGATCTATGATAGTGCAGTTCAATTATGTTGATTAATTAAATTTGTTTGTTTTTTTACAGAAAAAATGGATAATAACGTTGGATCAAGCACTGTTGAGAATTTTGATGTTTGACCTTCAAAGAAAGCAAAATGTACTGAATTTGATCTTTTGGAATCGGATAAAATGAAAAATGATCATCCAATGCCTTCAACTGCATCCCCAACCAGAGGGACATTCTCTTCAGTTTCTGAATTCAAAGATAACCAGATAAGTGAAGAAAAACATTCAGGTGAAGTTATTATTGTTGATCCAATGCCTTCAGCTGCATCACCAACCATAGAGACATTAAACAATGTTGGTGATACGTATGACTATCTCCCACAAGGTATTTTATTTCATTTATATTTGTTCTTTGGTATGTAGTCTTTTGATTATAATACTGAGGATATAAATCTAATCCATATTGAATTATATGTAGATTATACATTGACCAATATGGACGTATGTGCCCAAATAATAATAGAAACATCTTCGAAAGATGATTTACTGGTGAAGATGGATGAAATATCTGTAAAACAACATCAATTGTTGTGCCTCCTAGACCAAAGCAAATGGTTAGACGATGATGTAAGTACACCTAATGATTAGGCAATTTATTTCTCATTATCAAAAATGGTTTTAATGTATTCTATTAAAATATTTGTAGGTGATTAGTGCTTATATATGTTGTATAAAGGAACAAGAATATCTGCAAAACATGGATGATGCTAAAGTATATTTTGAAAACCCCTTTATTACTCGACTATTTCAAAGGGATGGCAACATTGGTGTACATGAAGATGGTAGTTTTATTACAGAGATTGTCAAAAACTATCTTGAACATGAAATGGTAACATCTATCTCCATTTTAAATTATTACTAGGTTTAGTATATTCTTAGTTCTTAATTTTATACGTCTGCAGCTAATCCATTGATTTGATTCTAGATTTTTCTATCAATAAATATCAAAGACACCCATTGGTATTTAGCTGTTTTGAACGCAAGAAAGTCCGAGATACAAGTACTCGATTCATTGTGTTGGGAATTCAACCGTGCTGACCTCACTATTATGGTTTGTTTCTATAGCTTTAATAACTCTAAAAATTTTGTATTAAATTAATCCCTCCATTTTGTTTATGACGATTTCTGAACATCTGATTATTTATACAGCTACAGGGAATACAATATCATTTGGACATTCTTGAAAGTCAACAAAAGTTGAATAACCATAATTGGAAAGATTTTCATGTTACTGAATGGAAGCTCAGGGAACAACTAAAAGAACCAATCCAGAAAGATAGGTATATTAAAAACATATATTTCCAAGTCATCTTGTGGTTTATTTATGTTGACTAATAAATTTTATTTTAACTATTCAGTTCATCTTGCGGGCTCTTTGTGCTCAAATTCATGGAATACTGGACTGGAGATACACTATCTCATCAAATCACACAGGTATATATCTTATGATTGCTGATAGACATAATTAAATCATGTTTAATTTTTCTATATATATATATATATATATATATATATATATATATATATATATATATATATTGTATCATACAGGAAAATATTAATCTTTTTAGGTACAAATTAGCTGGTATATTGTTATGCTGGAAATCAAACACAGTGGAACTGGACACAAACTTCCAAGAAAATGTTGACAATGCGGCAAATCCTGATGATGTTACAATATTGGAAAGTCCGGATGTTGAAAAGAAATCAAAAGCGTTGTGCCTATTGTCCATTGAAAATAAATACTACTCACTAATATCTATTCTTTCTAAGATGGGTATACGTGAGTTATTAGGTGGCCTTTGTGACTATATCAAATCAATTAATTGTCCACAAACCTTGGAGTAAGCGCCATTTCACATTATTAATTCATTTTTTAGAATTGAATTATACTGAGCATGCATTGTCTTATTTTCATTATGTTTGATAGGAAAGTCTGGGTTCAAAACTCGAAACCATATTCTATTGGCTTGACTCTCAAGAAACTGCAACAAATTCTAAACGATGATATGCCCATGGACATAGATACTTTTAATTTGTTTGTACGAAAAAATATGTTTGACGACATCCAAATGGTGAAGAATTAGAGAGGAATGATATCAAAGCATTATCTAGACTTGCAATTTTGGGTATGTTCTTATATTCACTTTCCTCTCTCTCTATATATACACACTGATTCTTTTTATCACCTTTATAAATAAACAATTATTTTATATGTATCCTAGATGATTACGGATTTTGGACGACACCCAAACTTCCGGAAAAAAAAATTAGATATGGAACGACTAGCAGATTCTGTTTGTTGCTGGCCTGGTATAAACTATAGTGTCTCATCATGCAAATTGGTAAGAGCACTCACATATACCTGTCAGCACAATTATTTTTGTTATATAGCTTATTTCTAGACTATTTCAGATTCTTATTCGAATCTATGGTGGTTTCATTCTATTCATATTGAACAAAACTTTGATTATTTATGTCCGAACATATAACTGTCAAAATTATTTTTATGTCATTTGTAATATCTGTCCTATTTCAGATTCTTATTCCAACACAATGTGGCGGGGAATTTGTTCTATTTATACTGGACAAAGATACTAGAATAGTCTATATTTTAGACCCTACCCCTCTTGATCCCATGTTCCAGTACAACCCAAATGCAAGATATGTGCAGAAACTTTTATGGATTGCTGACTACTTACCAAAAGCAATGTCAAAAGCTTGGCCTGGGTCTAGATGGAATGAAAATGTTTTTCTGTGGCGTCAAATAATACTACATGATATTCCAGTTTACAAAAGGTAACCTTTTTTCTAGATTAATACTGTATAATAATAATTCTTTGCTTAACAGAATAATTTATTTTGCCATTATTATTAGGGAATTGTCTGGTTATATTGTTTTGCTCTTCATGACCTCGTGGAAAGGTGAAAACCTGCAATTGCCAACGTTAAAGGTCAATATTAAAAACATTTAATTCATCAATTATGTATTCAATACCACATTTGATGCTAATATTATTCGTTCACTTGTTTGATGATGAATATGCAGGAGGATGGATATGAACTCAGAAAACAATTTTTGGGGCAACTACTAACATACAAGGAGAATGAATCTGAAGACAGCATGCCCTTGGGAGTCCTGGAATTTCTTAGTTTAATAAAGAAAAGCAAAAATTAGAAATATAATATATATTCCTTAGTTGTAATAATAGTCCTTGGTTTTTTATTCATACGATGACTACCTGGTCCATGTAATACTTATGTTTAAATAGTCAATAAATTTTATGCGCACTTCACTATGTGTTGTTCCACTCTTTTCATCATTGATTGACTCTGCCTTTTCAAGTCAGGTTCATGCATGCCGCATGAACATGGTATTCTTTCCTTCTCATCGGATCAGTTTATGAATTGATCAGATAGGAACACCTGGACTACCAAGATCAGTACTTTTCTGACAGAGTCCATGCATGGTGAAATGGTTTTTTACCAGTTTTTGCTCATGATACTTTAGAATTCAACAAACGTTTAGTTGTGGTACTGTAAAACGCTGCAGGCATGTCTGAACTTCAAATTGTAGATTTTTACTTGGCAAAAAATATAAAGTATACTATAATTTGAGCAATAAAGAAAACAGCATTTTGTTTATGTTTTTCCACAAACATATAAGTGTTTTTGACTTGGTGTATGAAGAAAAACTTGCACGCATGCTGTGTGTCTGGCATGGAGAACTTGGAATTCTGTTTTGTCACTTGCGCCCAGAAAAACTGAAGCCACCAATGAACCGAGTCTCCTAAAGATAGCAAGCAGCACATGAACATAGAAAATGCCTCCGGCCGAAAACTTGCGAACAAAGTTTTGTCGCGTCACACACTAGCGTATAAAGAGCACCATATGTCCCCAAACAACTAGCTGGCTCGCTGCCAGTACAAGCGTGGAGATGCTAAGCCGAGGCCTGTATGGCATGGCGATACCTGATGCCACCCAAAAATTCTCAGACGTGTCGAGGAGGCGCTGCAGTGGGCCGCGATGGAGCAGCTGCCGTCCTTCAAGCGCCTGCGCACTGCCACGGCCAGAGTGCCACGTCGGCATACACGCACTGCCCACGCTGAACAACTTGCCGCATGACATGGCAAACTGACTGCTGAGACGTGTCGGGATCAAACTCAAAAAGAGTATGCTCCAGATCCTCAATAGCGTAATATGAGTCGAACTAGGTGCATGAATACAAATAGGATATGAATTCTATTAAACAAAGACTATTTTATTGTATCTAATAAAGATGAACACGGATCAAACCGCGTACATCTTATTATATATATATATATACAAATATAAACAAGTCCCTCCAGATCTCAATTGCTACAGGCTCCAAAACCATCGAGTACAAAAAAAATCATTTAGACAACAGCCGTCCAACTTTTACAGCTGCAATCCTCACACGAAGGTATCAACATCATGGACATAGATATCAACGTTGAAACATACGAGGAAGCTGGAGATCCCATGATAATTGATCAACACAAAGATATGTGGTTCCAGATCAGATAACTGTCAAGCTTGACGTCTATCAAGACGTACATGCAGGAGATGGCATGGACAAACATGGCCAACAACCTATATATCCTTTTGACTTAAACATTGATGCTGCAGATGAACAAGAACAAGATATGAATCAAGGTTAGCATACAGTACTCCTACTTTTAGCACAAATCTTTAACTCTAACAAAAAAAAATTCTATTCTTATTTTATCGAACAATATTTTAATCAACAATAGATTCACACATTGCACATAACTCTTGTGCAGATATTTCTTTTTGCAAAGAAAGTGCAGTGCAGACTGCCAAGGAGAAAGAAAGAGATATGATTCAAGGTTAGTATACAGTACTCCTACTTTTAGCACAAATCTTTAACTCTATTCAAAATAAAAAATACAAATGAATAACAAAATCTATTTTTATTTTATCAGAGATTATTTTCAAACAACAATAGATTCACACATTGCACATAACTCTCATGCAGATTATTCTTATTGCAAAGAAAGTCCAGTGCTCACTGCCAAGGAGAAAAAAAGGAAAGGAGAGAGAGTTCGATATGCACGGATGACCGATGAAGAAAAGCAAGAAAAATTAAAAAGACGCTGTGAAGCCTATCACCAAAAGAAAGCAAAGGATTCAACACAAATCGCCAAAAGGATTGAAGAAAACAAGAAATATGCAGAAAAACAGCAAAGACAAAAGTGGAGAAAAAAAGAAAGAGAGCGGCAGTACTATGAAAAGATGCAGCCAGAAAAAAGAAGTCTAGAATAGAAAAAAATACAAATAACAAAGAACTGAAGCGCAGCACAAACACCAAAGATTCAATAGCTATGGATAACCCTGCATATATTGAAACAGAACTGGAAGTTACAACATCTACCTTCAATGTAAAACAAACACCGCAAGAAAGGCAAACATCACTAGACCAAAAAAATGAAGAGAACACATCCAAAATGAAAGACAAACACAATGACAGGGAACATCTACAGCAAAAAGAAGACATGAGTAATGGTAATACTATAATTTTACATAACACTCTCACAACACAAATCAATATAATCTTTAAGGTCAAACTAACCACATTTTTTGTACAGACATTCCCTATACAATGTGTCCAAACACCAAAGACAAAGATGGACCAGGAACAGCCTACAGTGAAGATCATGGTAAGTACATCAAGTTATTATTTATGCTCTTATTAAAAAAATATATAAATACAGAACATTACTTTGCAGACAATGATGGAGTAATATTTGAACAAGACACCAACGAGGATGAATATATGTTCTCTGCTCAAGGTATGCTAAATAAATCTAAAATTTATTCGCAACATTATATTACTATATACTTTGCTGATTTTTAAATTTGATAACTCAAAACAGAATGGGACATAGATGAGGAAATTGAAATCTCTGACGACGAGGAAACGGCTGCGAATGATTCTAACATCCCTGACCCGTATGACATCGTCTACAGCAACATACCAGAAAAGACTCACATGCTGAAAACTGTAGAAAACTGCAAATTCTGCAATGCAAAAAAGTTTGAGTACGAGTCCGAAGGCTTATGTTGCAGAAAGGGAAAGATCAAACTAGCAAATCTAGACACACCACCTCAACTCATGAGGCTTTGGACAAGCAACGATTCTAATGCAAGGCATTTTCGGGACAATATAAGATTCTTCAACGGACACTTCTCATTTACAACTCTATATTGCCAGCTTGACAGGGACACGGTCGACGTCCGAAACACTGGCATTTACACCTTTAGAGCACATGGTCAGATTTACCACAACATACACTCAATTGGTAATAGTCCAGCAGATCGCAAACACCTAGAACTGTATTTCTATGATGATCCAAGCTTAGAGCATCGCTACCGTCGTTGTCGTAAGGAAATATACGAGCAAGACAAGCACATAGTCGGCATAATCACCGACGTTCTACGCGACAACCCATACTCAAAACAGTTTAGGAGTTTGGGACAGGCCCAAAACCTCGAGGACTACAGAGTTATCTTGAACCTTGACCAGAGATTGGATCAGAGAGTATACAACGCACCAATCACTTCAGAGGTAGCTGCAGTATGGATAGAAGGAAACGAAAGAAGAAAAACTTTTGACAAGAACATAATACTGCATGGCAAAAACAATGAAATACAGGGAATACGATCATATCATGGATGCTATGATCCATTATCATATCCTATATTCTTTCCAAGAGCCGAACTTGGTTGGCATCCAGATATCCCAAAAGTCAGCATAAGAATAGAAGATGTGATTAAGGCTCGTGCAAAGAAAAAGGATAACGGCGACGACCCAGGTTAGTATATCATATACTTCAGACTTATCTAAAATTAAATTATGATATATAACAAATTAGTCAATATGAAGCTGACTCTTGATTTCACAATATTAAAACAGATTCAAACAACAGACTGTGCGTAACAATGAGAGAATACTACTGCTACAAATTCCATGTGCGACCAAATATTTTCGATCCAGTATTACATGGCGGACGACTATTCCAGCAATTTGTTGTAGATCAATACATCAAGATTGAAAACTCAAGATTGGACTACATGTATCATCATCAGAAAGAAATCAGAGCAGACTTATACCAAGGGCTTCTGGATAGCATTCAAGCCGGTGAGCAACAGGGAAATGAAATTGGAAAAAGAATACTCCCCTCATTGTTTATTAGAGGACCGAGAGATAAACATCGTCGGTATCTAGACGCTATGGCTCTGGTTAGAAAATATGGAAAACCAGACATATTCCTTACGATGACATGAAACCCAACATGGGAAGAGATAAAAAATGAACTAAAGTTTGGACAGACACCATAGCATTGTCCAGACCTGGTTGTTCGTGTTTTCAGAGCAAAGCTAGAAGAAATGAAAAAACAGCTATTTGAAAAGGACATTCTTGGAAAGGTTAAGGCGTGTACATATGTGGTAGAATTCCAGAAGAGGGGACTACCACATGCTCACTTCTTGCTGATCATGACAGGAAAATACGAGTACACATGCCCAGATCAATACGACAGAGTCATCTCCGCCGAGCTACCTAACAAGCACAAATACCCAGAGCTATACAAATTGGTAGTCAAACATATGATGCATGGTCCTTGCAGAGCACTAAATAGATATTGTCCGTGCACAAAGAATCGTACATCATGCAAGAACCATTACCCAAGGGCATTTATTGAAACTACAATTACAGGCAAGGACTCCTACCCATTATATAGGAGACGCAATGACGGAAGGACCGCAAAAGTCAGAAAATGCGATTTAGATAACAGGTGGGTTGTTCCTTACAACCCTTACCTATTGATGATGTTCAACTGCCACATAAATGTTGAGATATACTCAAGCATCAAAGCAGTCAAGTACCTATATAAATACCTATACAAGGGGCACGACAAGGCATCTATATCTGTTACTAGAGCAGAAAACGAAGTACAAGTCGATGAAATTCGACAATACAGAGACGCACGATGGGTGACGCCTCCAGAAGCACTATGGAGAATATTTGGCTTCGAACTAAGCAAAATAAACCCGCCAGTCCAGCAGCTGCAGCTACACCTCCCAAACATGCACATGGTTTCATACGATGGCAAAGACAAAATCAAGGATGTTATCAACCGTGGAGGCACAGAAAGATCAATGTTGACAGCATACTTCGAAAGAAACACCTATGATGAAAAAGCCAGAGGCATACTGTACAGAGACTTTCCTGAGTATTACACTTGGAATACACAGGGCAAGCTATGGCAGCCAAGAAAACAAAAAACAAAATACCAGATTGGCAGGATAGTCGCAGCACATCTAGCTGAAGGAGAACGATACTATCTTCGGGTACTCCTAAACCATGTGACTGGCGCAACGAGCTACAAAGATCTCAGAACGGTTGACGGTCAAATAATGCCAACATTTCGGGACGCCGCAGAAAAAATGGGACTCATTGAAGCAGACAACACAATAGATGAATGCATGACAGAAGCAGAGCTGTTTCGGGTGCCATCATCGCTAAGAAGACTGTTCGCAACAATTCTGGTGTTCTGCGAACCAAGCGATATCCGTACTCTTTGGAAAAATCACCTTGAGGCAATGTCAGAAGACTATAGCAGGCACTGCAAGTGCAAACACACAGTCCAACAGATGGTACTAAGAAATATCAGAGACATGCTGCAGTCAATGGGAAAAGACATCAAATTGTTTCCACTTCCAGAAATTGACAGACAGCATGACACATCAGACAGCATACCTAGGGAGATTATCGAGGAATCCTCGATCGAAGTGGACCCAGAGGATGCATCTTTGCATGAGCACCTAAACAATGAGCAAAAGATAGCATACAAGAAGATCATGTCGGCAACTAAAAGCAAAATGGGAGGCCTCTTCTTCGTCGATGGCCCAGGAGGTACGGGAAAAACATTCCTTTATAGGGCGCTCCTAGCCAACGTGCGAAGTCAAGGCAAGATTGCTCTAGCAACAGCCAGTTCTGGTTTGCGGCTTCAATAATGCCCGGAGGAAGGACTGCGCACTCGAGGTTCAAGATACCACTAAGAATAGACAACGGATCAATTTGTGGATTCACAAAACAAAGCGGGACAGCCAAGCTACTACAAGCAGCAACACTAATAATATGGGATGAAGCATCAATGACTAAGGCAGGCTGTTGAGGCACTAGATAAAAGCATGCGGGATATTATGGACAAACCACAACTACCATTCGGAGGGAAAACTGTTGTGTTCAGAGGAGATTTTAGGCAAGTCCTACCTGTTGTCCGAAAGGGTTCAAGAGCCCAAATAGTAGACACATCGCTACGTAGATCCGAGCTATGGAACTGCATGCAGCATTTGAAGCTTGTACGGAACATGAGGGCTCAAAACGACCCATGGTTCGCAGAATTCCTTCTGCGTGTTGGAAACGGAACAGAAGAGACGAATGAGAAGGGCGAAATCCTTCTACCTCAAAGTATATGCATGGAACACAAGATAGAAGATAATGGACTAGACAAACTGATCGACCATATCTACCAAAATGACGACACTTCCTTGAAGGATCCAAAATATATCACGTCGAGAGCAATTCTATCCACAAGAAACGACTGCGTAGACAGCATCAACCTGAAAATGATTGATCGCTTCGAGGGAGAAGAGATGGTGTATCACAGCTTCGATTCAGTAGAAGACGACCCACACAACTACTATCCCCTAGAATTCCTGAACAGCCTTACACCAAACGGACTGCCTCCACATATGCTCAAACTCAAAATTAACTGTCCAATCATACTACTCAGGAATATCGACCCGACTAATGGTCTTTGCAATGGCACAAGACTGGTCGTACGTGCGTTCCAGAAGAATGCCATTGATGCAGAGATTGTGCTAGGACAGCACTCAGGAATGCGGGTTTTCTTGCCTAGAATACCACTGTGTCCCTCAGATGATGAGATGTTCCCGTTCCGTTTCAAGCAGAAACAATTTCCCGTTAGACTAAGCTTCGCAATGACAATAAACAAATCGCAAGGCCAAACAATACCAAATGTGGGCGTCTACCTGCCTGACCCAGTTTTCTCTCATGGACAACTGTATGTCGCCCTCTCTAGAGCGACGGCAGCAAAGAACATAAAGATAATCACAGGAAAACATGAAGAGGAGGAGGAGGAAAACAAGAAGAAGAAGACAAAGAACAAGATCAGTACAAGCGAGACATACACTAAGAATATCGTCTACACAGAGGTCCTAACCAAATAAGTGATGTAATGATTGGAAAAAAATGTAACCATGCTGTATACATGTAATATATTATTCTACGCCAGTGGAGTTAAACATACGCAAAGTGATTTTTAATAATAACATTTCTATTTGATATGTCAAAATCCTAAAAAAACTCTTCCAGAGAAAAAAAAAATACATGAAAAAAAACAAATGCCAAACAACACAAACACTGCACAAAAAAAAATTATAACTAAAGAGAAAGAATAGCAAATACCTTCTAAATTATCTTGTTTCATTACAACCCATCAGGCTTCTGAAAAAAAACCTAAATAAAATACCAAGCATCATATCTGGTGACATTTCAGAGACTAATTTTTTTTTTTTTGCAAAATATGATAATTATACATGTAAGTGTAATCTAACATGTAAAAAATTGCTAATTTTGCAAAGCTGAATTCAGCAATTGAGTATAATCACAAAATGAGCAACTGTAAAAAACTGAAAGTTGAAGTGATCCTGAAAATACTAACCACAATCAAAAACATGTCCACAAATACGATGCCTTTGGCCGACCTGGTCATCTGCACTGTTATGTACTTGGTCTTGGGGAAAACGTGAGTACCAAAAACAGACAACCTTACCTGCAAGTGAAATTTAACAATCACTAATACTCATCAGGAAGAGAAAAATAATAAAAAATCTTTAACACATTTCAAAGGTCAAGAGATCTGAATCACAAACGTAATTAACAAAGAGCTACATCATTCCCTGAAAGTGAAATTTAGCAAAGCAAACAATTATCCTCGCGCAAAGGCCTGTGCTGCAAGGCCACACCAGCACGGAAAAAAAAGGCGTATGGCGGCCGGATGTAACGCGCGATGGCGGAATAGAGCCTGGGGAGCACAGCAACTAACGGTACGATGACCCATGGACTCGCGAGTTCACGGCGCAGACAACCTCCAAATCGCAAAACAACACAATAAAATACCAAATTAAGATTCATAATCAACAAACGATAGCTCTCTAGGAGATGAAACAAGACAAAAAGAAAAGGGGTGGAAGAGGAGTGCACCATGGATCCGAGGCTCACAAAGCTCCAGTACCGGTCAGGGAGGGGCGCCAACGACAGGATTCCTGCCGGCGGCCGGTCGCCAGGAACATAAGTCAGATGCGTGCCTTTCTTCTCCAGTTCTCCCCTTCTACTGGAGTGCTGGATGCGTGAGTTTGGGCTTCAATGTACGTGAATAGGATTTAGAGGATGTGTTTGGGCTGTGCGTACGTGCGTGTATTGGGCTGTTGACTGGGTGCGTGCGAACGAAAATTCACTGGGCCTCCTTGGGTGATTTTTTTAGGCCTCCTTGGGTGAGTTAGGTGTTTATAAACCATTAGTTATTTTTTCTTATGGTCTCCTTGGGTGAGATGGGTGTTTAAAACATTATTTATTTTTTTCCTTTCATGTTTCAAATAAACAAAAAAGTTAAAAGTAGGTACCATACAAACTTTTCAATGTAATTTTTATAAAGCTTAATCTTTTAAACCTATTGTACTAAATTCCATATCTTCTAATGCACATAATGTAAAAGTTAAAATAAATATAAAAGACAAAATGAAAATGCTGTCATAATTCATACTACAAAGAGCAAAAAAGTAATCATAAATTACAACATATACTCTCATGTATTTATTCCTCAAGAGCTAAAAATTAAACAATTAAGCTGAAACATATTAAAAAATACAAATAAATAATATATTAATAAATCCTAGCAACGCACAAGTAAAATTAAATAAAAAAGAACAACTAAAAAACCATTAATCCGTAGCAACGCACGGGCATATTTACTAGTCTACTACTAACATGTCAAGTTAACATATCTTATGAAATACTCCAAAGATACACCAAAGCTTTACAAAATTTCTTAATCATACTTAAAGCAACACCTGCTTAAAACCTAATTAATAATAAGTTTGAACAGCAACATATATTTCTGATGCTCCTAAAAATCTAAGAAAATTACAGTAGCATAATACTACCCTAAACAGACTACCATAAAAATTTCATGGCATTTGGATAAGTAAACTATCCTATACAAAAATGACAAGCTATAGCATAAAAATGAGTATGAAATTACTTTGTACTATGAAAAGTGTCAAATAACAGAATTAATATTTTTCCTAGGTTCTTCATGGAATATAATGACTGTACAAAAATTATCACATGCATGTTTTATACAAGTTTGCTCTCTAGCAAAAATAACAAAAATCAGCCATTAAAGGTACTTGAACTACTTCTCTAAAGTTTTCCACAGCACATGTATGAAACATATTTTTCCTAGGAAGTACATGATATAAGAAGATTAACAAACTTGAAATCATATTTTTCTGATACATATAGGATTTACTAACCATTTTACAAGATATCAGCAATATCAAGAATTAATTAAAGTTCTATAGAAAAGTATCCCAAAAATGACATGCAATATTTTTAGATTGTAGATCTGGTTCCAATGAGTTCATAGAAATTTATTTCACAATTTTTGGAGCTCAAATAAATACAAAAACATTTTCCACAACATCCTTTATTATGAATAATAAAAGAAAACAGAAAACGATTTTTATTTTTAAAACTGGGCCGGCCCGGGGAAGTAAACCGGCCCATGGCCATTCTCGGCCTGGTCCACGCGCGCGGGGGAAAAGAGCGAGCAGGCCCGCTCTGGCTTCGGCCCATGGCCGTTCTCGCGAGGAGGCCGGGGCGGGAGATGCCGGAGGCGACGGTGACCGCAACGGCGCGGCCACGCGATGACCGGCCGGTGGCCATTGCCGACCACGCCCGGGTGCGGAAAAGCGAGCAACAGGTGCGCGGGGAAGAGGCGGATCCATTTTCGGTGATAGAGAAGCAAGAGGGTAGCGGGGAATCACTCCCGCGGGAGGCCGCGCGCGCGGTGGCGCCATGGCCGCCGGCGGCGGATGCACGAAATCCGCACCTGCTTGGCTCGGGTGACAGCAACGAGGTGCGCACGGGGTGTCGGAGAAGGAAGCGAAGGTGGGTGCGCGAGAAGGCGAGCTATGGCGGCTCACCGTCGGCCAATTTGGCCGGCGGGTGCGGCGGTGGCGGCGCTCGCGCGGTGAGGTGCTCGCGCGGCACGGAGCGGAGGAAGGCCGAGGCGGGGAAATTCGGAGAGAGAGGGTGAATGCGGAGCGCAGGTGATTTAGAAGCGTGAGGCGCGCGCTGGCGGGGGCCACCGACGGCCAGCTGTCGATGGCGAGCGGCGCATGCCGGCCACGGGGCGCGCGGTGTCTGCGCGGGCGCGTGCGTGTCGCGGCGAGCGCGGGCGAGCGGGCGGGAGGAGGCGGCCGAGCGGACGCGGGCCGGGCCGAGGCGGCGGCTGCGGCGCGCGCGCGCGGGGTGGCACGGGCCGATTCGGCCAGCGGGCCGAAAGCGAGGCGGCGGCCCGTTTAGGTTAGAAATTGGTTTTTTTCAAATTATTATTTTCAAACAAATTCAAATAAAAATTTTCAAATCTCATTTTGAGCAAGAAAAGGACATTTTCTGAAAATGACCCAAAAACAAATGTTGCTCAGAATTTAATTCTCTACAACTTTGCTTTTAAGACCAAAGTCCAAATCGGGATAGATTTTGATTTTTAGAATAAAAACTAATTTAGAGAGGATTTTTGAATATTTTCAAATAACATTTTTAAAACAAATCTTTGACAAAACTTTGAGTGATTTAGTGGCTCTAAAAATTTTCCTTATCATTCTAAGTGATATGAAATTTATAGTTGCACAAATTTGATGAGTGTCATTATCACATTATCACAACATGTTATGCAATACTAGTTTCCACACTTTTATTTTACTAAAGGTACACCCTAAGCACATATAATTATGAATGTCATGACATGTTGTGCTCATGATTGCAATGCAAATGCTTGCGTAACACCGGAGTGTTACAGCCCTCCCCCCTTATAAAAATCTCGTCCCGAGATTTGGGTTCGAACCATTTATTATAAAAATCTTCGTATGCTTTTTGTAGGTATTCACCCGTTTCCCAAGATGCATCTCCCTCATCATGATGACTCCATTGTATCTTATATATTTTCACCACACTGTTTCGAGTAGCCCTTTCTTTGGAATCCAAAACTCGAATTGGCTACTCACGATACACTAGATCTGACTTAAGTTTTATGCCTCGAGGTTCAATTATTTCCTCTGGAACGCGCAAACATCTCTTGAGATGTGATACGTGAAAAACTGGGAATATAGCATCCATTGATTCTGGTAACTCCAATTTGTAAGCCACTGGACCCTTCCTTTCCAAGATTTTGTAGGGTCCTACAAATCTGGCGGCAAGCTTTCTGCGTATTCCAAACCGCTTCTTCTTCATTGGCGTGACTTTCAGATAAACATAGTCACCAACTTCAAACACAAGTGGTCTCCTTCTCTTATCCGCATAACTTTTCTGACGTGACTGAGCTGCTCTCATATTTTGCTGAATGATATGAAATTTCTTTTCGGCTTCTTCCACGAAGTCAATACCATAATACCTTATTTCCCCTGGCTCAATCCAGTTTAAAGATGTTCTACACTTTCGTCCATACAGAGCCTCAAAAGGTGCCATCTTGATACTTTCTTGATAGCTATTATTATACGTGAATTCTGCTAAAGGTAACCATGACTCTCATGAACCTCTGGAAGACAACACACAAGCTCTTAACATATCCTCCAAAACAGTATTAACTCTTTCAGTCTGACCATCTGTTTGAGGATGATAGGCAGTGCTACGAATCAGACTAGTCCCCAAACCTTTGTGCAAATGCTCCCAAAAGTGAGCAGTGAACTGTGACCCTCTGTCAGACACTATAGTCTTCGGTATGCCATGCAATCTCATAATCTCTGCAATATACTTCTCGGCATATTGAGGTGGTCCATAAACTGTCTTGACAGGCAAAAAGTGGGCTGTCTTGGTAAGACGATCCACGATTACCCAAATCAAATCATGGCCTTTCTGAGTAGTGGGCAAACCTGTGATGAAATCCATACTTATATCGTCCCACTTCCAACTAGGTACTGACAAAGGTTGCAACAATCCAGCAGGTTTCATGTGAATAGCTTTCACTCGACAACATGTGTCACATCTGGCTACATAAGCTGCAATTTCCTTCTTCATCTTTGTCCACCAATAGCGAGGCCTTAGTTCTTGATACATTTTACTACTGCCAGGATGAATGGATAACTTAGAGTGATGAGCTTCATCCATAATTTTATTCTTTAGCTCTCTATCCTTTGGAACAACAAGACGGTTGTCGAACCACAACACGTCCTGCTCGTCCACTCTAAAGTGTTTTGAAGGTTCTTCTTTAATTTTCTTTTTGATGTGGAATATCCCTTTATCTGCTTTCTGACCTTCTATTATCTTACTTTCTAAGGTGCAACTGATCTGAATACTATGTAACACGACAGGGTGCATTAGATTAAAACCATCTTCGAGTAAGGGTTGCATATTCAGACAATGCGACTTTCTACTCAAAGCATCGGCTACCACATTGGCTTTCCCAGGGTGATACTGTACATTCAAGTTATAATCTTTAACTAGTTCTAACCATCTTCGCTGTCTCATGTTCAATTCTGGTTGGGTGAAAATGTACTTGAGACTCTTGTGATCGGTGAAAAAATTGCACATATTACCAAGTAAATAGTGTCTCCAAATCTTTAAGGCATGCACCACGGCAGCAAGCTCAAGATCATACGTCGGATAATTGATTTCATGTTTTCTCAACTGACGGGAGGCATAAGCAATGACTTTTCCTTCTTGCATCAGAACACAGCCTAATCCTGTTTTTGATGCGTCACAGAACACATCAAAAGGTTTCTCGATGTCTGGCTGCGCAAGAACTGGAGTAGTGGTCAACAGTTTCCGCAAGGTGTGGAAAGCTGTCTCACACTCCTCTGTCCACACAAACTTGTGATCTTTCTGTAACAGACTTGTCATTGGCTTGGCAATCTTCGAGAAGTCTAGGATAAAGCGGCGATAGTAACCAGCTAACCCTAGGAAACTCCTGACTTCTGGCACTGTGGTTGGAGTTTTCCAATCTATAACCTCTTGCATTTTGCTCGGATCTACCGAAACTCCATTCTTAGATAGAATATGACCAAGGAAAGGAACTTTCTTCAACCAAAACTCACATTTGCTGAACTTAGCATACAACTTATGATCTCTTAGTCTGGTCAAGACAATTCTCAGATGCTCTTTATAATCTTTCTCATGCTCAGAGTATACTAGAATGTCATCAATGAAGACAACTACAAACTTGTCCAACTCTGGCATGAAAACCGTATTCATCAGATACATAAAATATGCAGGAGCATTTGTTAAGCCAAAGGACATAACAAGATACTCGTACAACCCATATCTAGTAGAAAAGTCGGTTTTTGGGACATCTTGTGGCCTGATCTTTATCTGATGATACCCTGATCTTAGGTCTATCTTGGAGAACACCCTAGCTTTAGCCAACTGATCAAACAAAACGTCGATATGAGACAACGGATATTTATTCTTGATAGTTACAGCATTAAGAGGTCGATAATCCACACACATTCTCAGAGTACCCTCTTTCTTTTTCTTCACGAACAAGGCAGGACATCCCCATTCAGACTTACTCAGTCGGATAAACCCCTTCTTTAGCAATTCTTCCAGTTGCTTCTTCAGCTCAGCTAACTCATCTGGAGGCATCCGATAGGGTCTCCTCGAAATAGGAGCTGTTCCGGGGATCAACTCGATTCCAAACTCAACATCTCTATCTAGAGGAAGGCCAGGTAACTCTTCTGGAAACACATCCGGGAACTCACACACTACCGGGATCTGGTGGATAGGAACAACTTCCATGGCATAGGTCACACTCACAAGGTCTGTTCTTTTGGACAATGGTACCTGAAAAGTACCCTCTGCCTACGGATCCTTAAGGGTAAGCAACCGACTGCTTGTATCTATGACTGCCCCCCAGTTCTTCATCCAGTTCATTCATATTATTACATCCAAAACTAGTCCAGGCATAACTACCAGGTTCACTCGAAACTTCCGACTATCTAACTCAAGGGTTGCCCCTCTAACCATCTTATTGGTTAACACATCAGCCCCGGCTGAACTTATACGATAACCATAACTCAATTCTGTGCATAGTTGTTCATACTTCTGTGCAAATGCTTGACTCATAAAAGAATGCGAGGATCCAGAATCAAATAGAACAACTGCAGGGTGATGGTTAACAAGAAACTTACCGGCAGTTACAGGTTCTCCCTCAGGAATCTCGTCAACGGTGGTATGGTGTACACGGGCAGTGTAAGTCTGTTGCTTCTTTCTAGGCGGATAAGGGCAGAACTTTGAAAAGTGGCCTGGCTGACCACAATTGTAGCAGGGCCCCTTCACTGTACCAGCAGATCCTATAGCTCCCTTGGAGTTGCTTTGTTCTGCCGCTGCGGTGATCTTTGCTGGCGGCACGGCCATCTGGTACGGCTTCTGTGGTCCCCTGTAGTTCTGAGTTTTATGCTGTGGAGGCCTGAACCTTGCACCAGGTGCGGACGGACGATAAGAAAGACGATTTGTAGTGACAACTCTAGACTGGGATGGTCCTGACTCAAACACCCTCTTGCGATTCTTGGATGCAGTGTAGGCGTTGTTGTTCTTTTCTTGTTTCAAACAATCACTGACAAAGTCATTGAACCTGGCATGGGTATTGGTACCCACATGCTTCATCATCTTCGGACTTAACCCTCTCTTAAAACTAGCAATTCTTTTTGCATCTGTGTCGACCATGTCTGGAGCATAACGGCACAAGTTGTTAAATGCATGCAAATACTGTGTCACAGTCTTGGTACCCTGATTTAAGGCCAAGAACTCTCCGAGCTTCATCTCAACCAACCCTGGGGGAATATAAGTTCCCTTAAACGCTTCAGTGAATTCTCTCCAAGTATTCTGGGCATTGGGAGGAAAGGTGGTGTGGTGATGCTTTCACCACATCCCTGCCGGTCCTTGTAACTGGTGTGCAGCATATTCTGTCTTTAGAACTTCTGTCAGTCTCAACACACGAAACTTATCTTCCATAGTGTTGATCCATTCTTCAGCGTCGAGTGGCTCTGCTGCTTCCTTAAAAAATGGCGGCCTGGTGTCCATGAAATCCTTGAAATTGCTGTACTGGTTCACCCCATGGCCACCACCTTGATTATTTCCCCTCTGAACATTTTCAGCGATGGTACGCAAAAAATCTTTCATATTCCTTTGTGACTGCTCGGCGTTGCGCTGGCTTCCAAGGAACTGTGCAAAGAACACTTCTGCAGTGAGCAGTGGAGGAGGGGCAATTGTGGCTCTGGCTGTGGCTCCTGGTGATTGACGTTGTTTGCACCACCCCCACCAGCCCCTGCACCGTTGCCACCAGTTTCAGCGGTCTCATACGTGGCACGGTGAGTGTTTGCCATCTGCATATTTCAGCAACAAGTAATAATTGAGCGAAGTGGTAGTAATTGTATTCGAATGAACAATCATGCCATACTGAATTTATTGGAGAGAACAAGTCATGCAATAAAATAGAGGCACAATAATCACATTCCAATTAAAACAACATCACTAATCAAATTACTTCGAATGCAACATCGCGTTCCATACAACCACGTTGCCAGCATACATACACTGGACTTTTATGTGTTCGAGCATCGCATACACAACCAAGATTCAAAAGATCGCCAGTCTCAAGATCGAACAGGATACAACACGATACATGAAAACAAAAAGAAGGTCATCGTGACAGAGCCTATCACTAACATAAGACAACTAGCCTACTCCTCGGGGCCATCGTCGAGGTCGGAGGCGTCATCATTGCTACCATCAGTAGCGGCGTCGTCGTCGACGTCCATCTGGGCGGCGTCCGGAGGAGCATACGGGCCTATCCCGTTGTAGAGGGCATGAAACTCTTCATGCAAGTTGGCATTATACCCTTCTACCTCCTTGACCCTCTGCCTCAGAAGGTCCCTCTCGTTCCAGGCTTCATTCCTTTCCTGCACTAGCTGTCCCATCATGCGGTCTGCATTTCTGTTGGCCTGGGTCAACGTCTGCACCCACTGCATAGCACTCTCACCTCTCTCGAGAGCCCGGTCTCACTGTAAGCTCATGTCGGCCAACTGCTCCTGCAAGCTAGCTATAGCACGTGCTTGCTTCTTCTGCTGCTTCCTTGCTTCAAGCCGGTTATTGCCACGCAGACCAGTCAAGGTCCAATAGGTACTCTCAAGACCCTGGTATGCTTTGATGGCTGCATACATGGCACTCATCGTGTGGTTGTCGCTAGCCCGTCCTTCACTTGGACCTCTAACCAGGGCACTTCCTTGCGGTTGCACCCAAATGGCATCACGAGGATCATCTCTCGGGAAGGTGTCTGCCAAAGCTGCTGCCAACTCATTAGGAAACCTGCTCATTATGTCTCGGATGACGTGAAAGGTTGCACCCTCTGCACCCTCAACTAGAGTGCGTCCTTCAAACTCCAAATGTCAACCATCCCATTCTGGCGCATCACCAAGGGCAGGGACGGTGATCTCCACTATTGCAAGTCCATCCTCAGCTAACTGGCTCTCATTCCAGGAGTACACCGGCTCTTGACCCTCTGGGTACCCCACATCATGGAGCACTCTCCAAAGCAAGGTGGGCATGCCAAACTCACTTAGAAAAGTGTCCGTGCTGCGGCGCTCCCGCGGGGCCATCTGGTGACGGGGTGCTCTTCCGCCAGTGGACTTACGAGCAGTCTTCTTCGTGCGGGCCATCTGTAGCACAAGTTTTTAAATTACCCGGTGAGAACATATTTTAAGTTGATGTCACTTTTATCAAACTGGGATAATCCTTTTATAAGGGGAGGAATGCAGGTTATGAATGAAATGCATAGGCAATATGATGCATGCATGAGTCTTACGTTCTCACAAACTTAGAAAATAAAGACATCTAACGATGAATTCGGTGGCATACAACGATCTCTCATATACGTAATTAATTCGATCTACACGATAAACACTGTTATGTACCAACAGAAAATTCATTTCAGCCCATTCCCCATGGATACATGAAAGCAGTAAATCTACCTACGCGCTCTACACGAATCCCCAGATGCGTGTACAACGGTAGTATCTACCCAAACACATCGTCCTATTGACGGCATCGCCTCAACGGACGGAACACCCACACATGCGATACTTTCATAAAAACATATGTAAAACATGTAATTATTCTAGTATCATATAGGCACTCTCCCTAGATCGGCGGTGTATCCGATCATGCTCTCACAGCTCACACTTACCAAAGCGTAGAGGTAACTGATCCATACATTACCACTCAATTAAGTGGCACTCATACAATAGCACGTCATATGAGCAACGAAAGAGAAATATGGTGCAAGAACCCCAAGTTAGTACTTAAATAGCCACCTAGAGTCCTTAACTGGGCATACAGGATATGACCACTGGCACACCTTTAGTTTTAAAATCACACTTTTTAAATAGAATTTTGTTTTAAATACACTTGTGAACAGTAATCACGTTAAACCATGTTCCGATGCCAGCTGTAACAGAACCGCCCAATTATACGAGATTAAGTAGGAAAATCATCCAACGGAAGGACAATTCACAAACTTAAGCCCGTATAACCCGGTAGTCCGTGAAATCTCGACGGATTTCAAACCATTTCACATAACAGCCAAGATCGTACTAAGTTTAACGGTTACCATCATAAGTTACATAAATGTTTGCGGCATAAAATACATCAGAGTTTAAACATAGTTATTACAAACCAGGTTCGAATAAAAGTAGCGGAAGCGGTAGTTCAAATTACGCACACACACAACATTTTGAAATAAAGTGCCAGCTTGTGACCATCTCCAGCAAAAGCATCAGATGAGAAGTAGCGAATGACCATTGCCCATGGTCCTATGCTTCGCCCATCGCAGGATAGAGGCAGTTGATACAATACCCGTAGTACATCTGCCCATCTGCAACAAGTGGGAACAAAGCCCTGAGTACGAGAAGGTACTCAGCTAGACTTACCCGTCGTAAACCAGAAATAAAAGACACCAAGGAATCATGATAGGCTTTCTGGTGGGATAGCTGACTCATTTGCAAGAAAAGCATTTTTAACTTAACAATTCCTTTCCAAAAGCATGCAGTAATTAACTCTTTATTACCTTGTCAACTATGTTTGCACTGGTGCTAGAGTAACATGTAATTAAGCAAGTAAGGATTACCATTGATCATTAACAGTAGTTATCATGTCATCTTTCACATAACTATCCAAGTGATTCATCAATATTACTACGATGAAGTAGCTCAAGTCAAGTGTTCACTATCCAGTGAACGATGGCGATTCGAATCGATTATTAACCAGCTGGTAAGTTATTACTCACACAAACCTCACTCACCCGCTAAAGTGAGGTGTTGGTCGCCGAGTCAACCATTCAGGTAAAGTCGCGAGCTTGTCAGGAACCACTTGTACCCGGGGGCCGCCCGACTGCTCTTTGGCCTTATCATTGCGCCCCCGTATCCTGCCACTACTGCTCCGGTACAGTGCGTTGCGGGCAATCCACTCGGCCCGAATAATCTCCCAGTTTCGCGGTCGGAAGGTACTTTATCCGGCCAGCTAAATGTGAGGCATGCGTTCAACATGACCCGAGGGACAACAACGGACGGTCCTTAATCGACACAGACGGAAAACACTACAGTCTAAAACCCTGCAAGTTTCCGCCCGGTCTCAAATTCATTTCACACTTAGTTATACCATGACTTCATAGTCATCCAAGCAGATCCAGGTAACCACCTATAGCTCGCAGGTGACAGGAAATCACCCGACTTCTACCGGTCTAAGCAAGCTAAGCATTGACTCGACTACGGATACCAGGGTAACAAGGATATAGTATAACAAAGGTAAGCAAGGTATAATGCAGCAACGTTTTCAAACAACTCCTAAACGTAATGCATCAAATTAAGTAAAGTTAATAATAAATTATTTGCAAACCGGGAGAGAAATGCTCCGGGGCTTGCCTCTCTCAAAAGAGCTCGGACGGTGGTCGGGGCACTCGGGGAGCTCTTCACCGACCTCCTCTTCGGCTTCTGTCACCTCCTGCTGCTGCACCTCGAGCTGCTCCTCTGGCTCCTCGGGTAAGACGACTAGGTTCTCGGTTTGCGATCCTGTATGATGTAATGCGCGTAAGTGATTATGCAAGCGTGCATCGAAGGAGATGAATGCAATGAATACGTTGAAATGCAAGGTAGTCAACATCATCCAAGAAACTATACACTACAAGCACATGTCATCTACTGCATTCTCTTCTACGACTAACATGTCAAGTTAACATATCTTATGAAATGCTTCAAAGATACACCAACGCTTTACAAAATTTCTTAATCATACTTAAAGCAACACCTGCTTAAAACCTAATTAATAATAAGTTTGAACAGCAACATATATTTCTGATGCTCCTAAAAATCTAAGAAAATTACAGTAGCATAATACTACCCTAAACAGACTACCATAAAAATTTCATGGCATTTGGATAAGTAAACTATCCTATACAAAAATGACAAGCTATAGCATAAAAATGAGTATGAAATTACTTTGTACTATGAAAAGTGTCAAACAACAGAATTAATATTTTTCCTAGGTTCTTCGTGGAATATAATGACTGTACAAAAATTATCACATGCATGTTTTATACAAAGTTTGCTCTCTAGCAAAAATAACAAAAATCAGCCATTAAAGGTACTTGAACTACTTCTCCAAAGTTTTCCACAGCACATGTATGAAACATATTTTTCCTAGGAAGTACATGATATAAGAAGATTAACAAACTTGAAATCATATTTTTCTGATACATATAGGATTTACTAACCATTTTACAAGATATCAGCAATATCAAGAATTAATTAAAGCTCTACAGAAAAGTATCCCAAAAATGACTTGCAATATTTTTAGATTGTAGATCTGGTTCCAATGAGTTCATAGAAATTTATTTCATAATTTTTAGAGCTCAAATGAATACAAAAACATTTTCTACAACATCTTTTATTATGAATAATAAAAGAAAACAGAAAACGATTTTTATTTTTAAAACTGGACCGGCCCGGGGAAGTAAACCGGCCCATGGCCGTTCTCGGCCTGGTCCACGCGCGCGGGGGAAAACGAGCGAGCAGGCCCGCTCTGGCTTCGGCCCATGGCCGTTCTCGCGAGGAGGCCGGGGCGGGAGATGCCGGAGGCGACGGTGACCGCAACGGCGCGGCCACGCGACGACCGGCCGGTGGCCATTGCCGACCACGCCCGGTTGCGGAAAAGCGAGCAACAGGTGTGCGGGGAGGAGGCGGATCCGTTTTCGGTGATAGAGAAGCAAGAGGGGTAGCGGGGAATCACTCCCGCGAGAGGCCGCGCGCGCGGTGGCGCCATGGCCGCCGGCGGCGGATGCACGAAATCCACACCTGCTTGGCTCGGGTGATGGCAACGAGGTGCGCACGGGGTGTCGGAGAAGGAAGCGAAGGTGGGTGCGCGAGAAGGCGAGCTATGGCGGCTCACCGTCGGCCAATTTGGTCGGCGGGTGCAGCGGTGGCGGCGCTCGCGCGGTGAGGTGCTCGCGCGGCACGGAGCGGAGGAAGGCCGAGGCGGGGAAATTCGGAGAGGGAGGGTGGATGCGGAGCGCAGGCGATTTAGAAGCGTGAGGCGCGCGCTGGCGGGGGCCACCGACGGCCAGCTGTCGACGGCGAGCGGCGCATACCGGCCACGGGGCGTGTGGTGTCTGCGCGGGCGCGTGCGTGTCGCGGCGAGCGCGGGCGAGCGGGCGGGAGGAGGCGGCCGAGCGGACACGGGCCGGGCCGAGGCGGCGGCTGCGGCGCGCGCGCGCGGGGTGGCGCGGGCCGAAAGCGAGGCGGCGGCCCGTTTAGGTTAGAAATTGGATTTTTTCAAATTATTATTTTCAAACAAATTCAAATAAAAATTTTTAAATCTCATTTTGAGCAAGAAAAGGACCTTTTCTGAAAATGACCCAAAAACAAAAGTTGCTTAGAATTTAATTCTCTACAACTTTGCTTTTAAGACCAAAGTCCAAATCGGGATAGATTTTGATTTTTAGAATAAAAGCTAATTTAGAGAGGATTTTTGAATATTTTCAAATAACATTTTTAAAACAAATCTTTGACAAAACTTTGAGTGATTTAGTGGCTCCAAAAATTTTCCTTATCATTCTAAGTGATATGAAATTTATAGTTGCACAAATTTGATGAGTGTCATTATCACATTATCACAACATGTTATGCAATACTAGTTTCCACACTTTTATTTTACTAAAGGTACACCCTAAGCACATATAATTATGAATGCCATGACATGTTGTGCTCATGATTGTAATGCAAATGCTTGCGTAACACCGGAGTGTTACAGCTTGGTCATGTTGGTGTGAAATAATTGAAGAAGCTTATAACTCACAATCTTGTTAATGGTTTGAAAGATATTGAATTTGAGAAGAATAAGCTTTGTAGTGCATGTCAAGCCGGGAAGCAAGTTGGAAGCTCACATCCAAAGAAGAGTACAATGAGCACATGCAAAGCATTTGATTTGATGCACATGGATCTATTTGGCCCAACAACATACTCAAGCATAGGTGGTAATAAGTATGGTTTTGTCATAGTAGATGACTTCACAAGATTCACATGGGTATTCTTTCTTAGTGACAAAAGTGAAGTGTTTGACATCTTCAAGACCTTTCTCACTAGAGTTCACAATGAGTTTGAGATTAGAATCAAGAAAGTGAGAAGTGATAATGGAAGTGAGTTTAAGAATACAAGAATTGAAGAACTTTGTGATCACTATAGCATTGGACATCAATTCTTGGCCAAGTACATTCCACAATCAAATGGCCTAGTTAAGAGAAAGAATAGAACATTGCTTGATACGGGTAGATCAATGCTTCATGAGTATAATGTGAGTCAATCATTTTGGGATGAAGCAATCAATACCGCTTGCTACTACATCAATAGACTATATTGTCATCCATTGCTAGAGAAGACCCCATATGAGCTACTTCATGGAAGAAAGCCTAATATTTCTTACTTTATGGTGTTTGGTTGCAAATACTATATCTTGAAGAAGGGCACTAGATTGTAAAAGTTTGACAAGAGATGTGATGAGGGGTTCCTACTTGTTTATTCAACTACAAGCAAAGCTTATAGAGTTTGGAACAATTCAAGTGGCATTCTAGAAGAAGTCCATCATGTGCAATTTGATGAAACCAATGGGTCATAAGATGAAGAAGAGAATCTAGATGATATTGGTGGAACTCAATTAGTGGAAGCAATGAAGAACATGGACATTGGGAACATTAGAGCAAAGCAAGTAATTGATATTCAAGATGATGATAAAGATCAAGTGCTCAATTCTTCATTCAAGCTAGCTAGTGACTCTCA
This sequence comes from Saccharum hybrid cultivar R570, assembly GCA_038087645.1. Taxonomy (NCBI): domain Eukaryota; kingdom Viridiplantae; phylum Streptophyta; class Magnoliopsida; order Poales; family Poaceae; genus Saccharum; species Saccharum hybrid cultivar. The sequence goes on along the minus strand of JAQSUU010000043.1, from coordinate 7,240,866 downwards.
AGTGCAAGATCATGGTGCTAGTTCATCTCATCGAGATACATCAAGTGATCAACCAAGCTCAAACAATCAAGTGTAAGTACTCCAACCACAACATATTGCAAGAAATAACCCCAATGATAGTGTTATTGGTGATATTAGAAGTGGTGTGCAAACAAGATCAAGATTGGCTATGTTTTGTGAGCATGCATCATTTGTGTCAACCATAGAACCAAAGAAAATAGAAGAAGCTTTGAGAGATGCCGATTGGATCATGGCTATGCAAGAAGAGCTTAACAATTTCACAAGAAATGATGTTTGAGAATTAGTAGAAAGGCCAAATGACTACAATGTGATTGGAACTAAGTGGGTGTTCAAAAACAAGCAAGATCAAGATGGCATTATGGTGAGAAACAAAGCAAGACTAGTTGCTCAAGGTTACACTCAAGTAGAAGGTCTTGACTATGATGAGACATATGCTCCCATGGCAAGATTGGAGGCAACAAGGATTCTATTGGCTTATGCTTGTGCACACAACATCAAACTATATCAAATGGATGTTAAAAGTGCATTTCTCAATGGAATCATCAATGAGTTAGTCTTTGTTGAGTAACCTCCTGAATTTAAAAATGACAAGAAACTCAACCATGTGTACAAGTTGAAGAAGGCTTTATATGGCTTAAAGTAAGCACCTAGAGCATGGTATGAGAGGCTAAGGGATTTCCTTGTCTCTAAGGGATTCAAGATGGGCAAGGTTGATACAACTCTATTCACCAAGAAGATTGGGAATAATCTATTCATAGTGTAAAAATATGTTGATGACATCATCTTTGGATCAACCGATCAAGCTTATTGTGAAGAATTTGGTGCTATAATGGCCAAAGAGTTTGAAATGTCTATGATTGGTGAACTTAGCTACTTTCTTGATCCCCAAGTCAAGCAATTGAAGAATGGGACATTTGTGAGTTAAGGGAAATACATAAGGGACATGTTGAAGAAGTTTGGAATGCAAGATGCAAAGCCAATTTCAACTCCAATGGGTACAAATGGCAATTTGGATAGTGATCTTGATGGCAAAATGGTGAATCAAAAGGAATATCGATCTTTGATTGGAAGTCTACTCTATGTCACCGCATCAAGGCCTAATGTCATGTTTAGTGTTTGTATGTGTGCTAGATATCAAGCCTCACCTAGAGAGAGTCATCTCACGGTCGTAAAGAGAATATTGAGATACTTGAAGCAAACAAGAGATGTTGGACTATGGTATCCCAAGAGGTCAAAGTTTGAATTGATTGGATATTCGGACTCTGACTATGGGGGTTGCATCATGGTCCTCAAAGAAATAAAATAGTGTGGCAATCTCTACCGCCGAAGCCGAATATGTGAGTGCGGGGAGTTGTTGTGCACAATTGCTATGGATGAAATCAACTTTGAAGGATTATGGCCTCAACTTCAAGAGTGTGCCATTGCTATGTGATAATAAAAGTGCAATCAAGATGACACAAAACCCGGTTCAACATGGAAGAATAAAGCATATTGACATAAGGCATCATTTCATTAGAGATCATCAATAAAAGGGAGATATTGCCATTGAAAGTGTTGGCACCGATGATCAACTTGCCGATATTCTCACCAAGCCACTTGATGAAAAGAGGTTTTGCAAGCTAAGGAATGAGTTGAACATTCTTGATTTCTCAAACATGAGTTGAATGCACCCCACCCACTTATTAACATGCCTCTCCTTCGACATTGCAAGGTAAAGTTGATTGACATGTCATTCATCCTATGTTAAGGACTTGCTAGAGCATGTAGACATAATAAGTGGTATGCATGAGCATTCATAATAAATCAAATGAATTTGATGGAAATATGTTACCACTATTGCTTCTATGCTTGTTTTTTGATCTAGTGGTGGCATATGACATGTTTGTGAGCTTACAAACCTAGTGTTGAATCTAAAAGATTTGCTACGTGTTTAATTCAACATAGGCAAGATAACCCTTATTATGAGGTGTGAAGAAGCTTGTCTTTGGTTCAAATCGAATTAAATATCTTTGGCAAGTGTTCTAGGTTGAACCAAATTTGATAATTTTTAACCTACTCCATCAAACATTTTTTCTCTCCATAATTTGATCCTATTTTTGGTTAAGTTGTTGACAAAGGGGGAGAGAAAAAGATGATTCAACATGATAAAGGGGTAAATAAAATTTTGATGCACACAAGTAGGGGGAGCAAGCTCATAAATAAATTTGTTGCATTTGTTTGTGCATTCTCATATGACTTGCTCTTTACACATGTATTTAAATTCAATATACATGCTTGTGTGGTGCAATGCTAGTATAGAACTTGAATGATGAAATGATCTACTAGCATGCATAGGAATAGTTTACTTATGGTATCTAGACATGCCTAAAGCTTTACAACTAGTCCAAGAACCTTTACATTTAATGTTGATCTCACGGGGTTCTTGAGTTGTGATGGATGTCTAGTTACTTTATGATGCTAAGGATGGTGTAAAAGGCAACTCCGATTGGTATCACGCTTTAAAGGTCCATTTCTTACATCGTAGCATCATTTTGGTAGAATTACTCTCTCAACACTTCTATCCATGCATACGTGCAAAGCTTTCAATCCAAACTCTATGCACATATGAAGGGAGAGCTAATGCTACCAAAACCGAGCTTGTGATAATTGTCCAAACTTTACTTATGCGAAATGATTGGACAAGTATGACAAGTTCAAAACTTTTATTATCAAAATCATCTTTGTGAGGGTTGTCATCAATTACCAAAAAGGGAGAGATTGAAAGTCCTTAGTTTGGTTTTGGCTAATTGATGAAACCTAGGACTAACCTTTGTATCTAAGTGGATGATTTAGATAAAGATGGTCATTGAATATGAGACATGACATTAACTCATGTGACCAAGACGATGAAGACCGAGATGATGCTTGGCTCGATGGACCGGTTGTGAAGGTGAAGGGCAAGTCGAGGCTTCGAAGCGAAGGACCATGCGATGGTGAAGCTTGAGCAAGACTTGGCGCCGACGGACCGATGCAACGGTGAAGAGCAAGTGAAGTCAAGGTCGATGGATCGAGACGGTCATGTGATGATATGAAGTGGATCATATCTTTTGGAAAAACAAAATGGGCTCAAGGCAAAGGTATAACCATAAGGCTATTTTGTTTTGCACTCAAGACACCATAGAGGGTATGAGTGGTTTAGGATCGATAGCCGAACTATCAAGAGGGGGAAGTCTTATCGGTTATTCGACGCACGGGTGTCACTAGGTGAATTCATGAAGTGCATTGCATGTAGGGCCTAGTGAGCTAACTGGAAAACCTTCGAAAATGATTATGAAAATGCTAACGCACGTGCACAAAGTGGTGATCAGTTGTTGGTGTTGGCACATTTGCGAAGGTGACGGAGTTCGAGCGGTAGAGAAGGGTTTGGGTCCCTCTCTCCCTCCCGCCGAGCTTGCGAGCGTGGGATTCAGGCGTTTTTGAGGACTTGAAATACCTATTTTCCACTACGCCGGAAGTCGGAGAAGAAACAGAGACGAACAGAGGTCACAGAGGTGACCAGACGCTGCACCGGACGCGGTCATGATTTGACCGGACGCGTCCGGTCAGTTCAACGTAGCAGTCAGGCGCGCGGGTGTTAGGGTTTCACACCGGCGCGTCCGGTCACTCGCGAGACCGGCACTCTGGTCGGGCACCCAGAAGTGTAGCGCGTGACATAAAGCTGATCGGACGCGTGACGCGTCCGGTCACACGCTATCGGACACGTCCGGTCGTTGAGGGAGCTTACTGGACTCCAACCGTACGCTGGCACTATCGCGTCCGGTCGTTGTCTGGAGCATGTCCGGTCGATACTTCGCGGGCGCGCGGTGCTGTGCGATTGGCGAGTCCGGTCGGTTGAGCGGCGCGTCCGATCGTTGCGTTTGACCGTTGGCACACAGTGACCGTTGGAGGATCGAGCGGCCGCGTTTGAATCTAGAGAGAACACGTGGATGGTGCAGGGCGATCGGACGCGGTTGAGCGCGTCCGGTCGTCCTGAAAACGCCCAGTGAAGGGGTACAACGGCTCTATTCATTTGGGATGCGTATAAATACTTATTGGCCAGCCCTTGGGGAGGTCTCTTAACATTTTCTAACACTCTTTTGCATCCTTTGAGCTAGAGCTTCTCCCTCCCACTCTCTCTCTCTTGCTTGATTGCAAATCAAAAGTGAGATTGAGTGATCCCAAAGTGCATTGCATAGCTTGAGGGCATCTAGTGGCACTTGTGAGTGGTTTAGCCGGTGGATTTCTTATTACTCTTGGAGAGTACCGCACCTAGCTCGCTTGGAGATTGTTGGAGGCGTTGGCAAGAGAAGGAGATTGTTCTTGGCCACCTCCGGTTGATTGTAAGAGGTTCTTGTGCTTTTCTCGGTGGAGTGCCAAAAGCAACTCTATTACATTGCGCGTGTCATTGAGTTACCTCACTTGAGAGTGATGTCTTGCGGTGCCTTGCGGGGCGTGCCTTGAGAGGCAAGTGACTTGAGGGTCACACCGAGAACCCATCTAAGTGTTGGTCGACACAACCGGTGACGTAGCTTGTCGGTGCACAAGTGAACACCGGGTGAACAAAAAATATTATGTCTCTTGTCTCCCGGTGATTGGTCTTCATATTGTGTTGTTGTCAATATTGATTGATAGTATATCATCTTGGTGATTGGCAACATCTTCACTCCACCGTCGGTATAAGATTCACAATCCTCTCTCTTGATTTACATTTACTAGATTATCTTATGTAGCTCTAGTGGTAGCCTTTACTAGTAGTTTTTAGCTTGCTCACTAGTGTAAGTTTAGTGACTTAGCCCTTGTGTGAACTAGAGTTCATAATCTACTAGACTTGTGGATAAGAGGCTTGCATCACAACCGTAGGCTAAGCAAAACTCGTTTTACGCCGTTTGTTATTCTAACAAGTTTGCTTAGTGGCTTGTGTAGGATTTTTTATAGGCTATTCACCCCCCTCTAGCCATCTAGGACCTTACACCGTTGAGACAAGCTCTAAGGTTGTCGCCGGTCCTCATGCTCTTCTCGTTGTGGTGATGCACCAACTTGTTGGATCGTGAGCTAATTGACTATCAAAAGTCAAACCCTCAGCGGGTGCCACTCATCCACTCACAAGATGGGGATCCTCCAAGCCATGAGCTCTAGCACTTGACCCGGTTGGACCACTTGTCGCCCTTCACGTCTCGCTTTACTATAGTTACTCTTCGCGACTCCCGCGGGACGAGCATAATGCCCCTCACAAAGCTTCTCCAGAGCCTTGTACAATCTTCTTGTGAGCTTCGACAGAGTCACAAGCCACCAAGCTGTCTAGGAGGTGGCAACCTCCAAGAGTAACAAGCACCACCGGCTTGCAACTCGAACACCTAATGCCACTCGATGCAATTATCATGATGCAACGCACTAGAATCACACTCACTTGCAATCGATCCACACTCTTGCAAGCATAAGTGACTTAGAGGCTCTCCTAGCACTCTCAAATCATGGACACTAAGTCCCAAGGGTGTTAAGCAACAACCAAGGCCGACCACCACTTCTATTTATAATCCCACAAACGAATATAGCAGTTGCCCCTTTACTAGGCGATTTTCGGGGGCACCAGACACGCTGTCGCTAGGGCAACGGATGCGGCTCCCTGCGTCCGATGCACGATGTGCCACCATGTGTCACACGTGTTCGAAACTCCAACGGTCAACTCCATTTCAACAGACGCGTCTATCGCTCAAAAACCGCGCATTCGATGCCGCACCAGACGCGGTCCAGTAAGGTCCGAAACCGCACGGAGCCACATCAGACGCACCTGACGCTCCTTCACCGGACGCGCCCAGCGTCAAACATGCACTCGATGCTATGCCGCCTCCGTACTCGACTGATGTCAATAGCAGCAGACGCTAACGTCCCGCATCAGTCGCCACACCACCAGCGTGTCCGACGACACACCCTCGGAGCACTGCAGCGCGACGAGTTAGTCGGATGCTGACGTCAGTGTCCGATGCTGCTGTAGCCAGCATCTTATGCCAAGCAACCCAGCGTCTCACGCTCAGAAAATAGCGACGATCACCTCCGTGACTTCGCCTTTGGTTCCATCCTTCGGCGTAATGGAAAATAAGATTTCCACGAAAAGCGTCGAATCCCGCCTTGCAGGCTCGGCGGGAAGGAGAGAGGACCCCAAACCCCTATCTACCGCTCAAACTTTACTGCCTTCGCAAAAGTGCCAACACCAACAAATGTTCACCACCTTGTGCATATGTGTTAGCATTTCACAATCATTTTCTTAAAGGAGTTAGCCACTCAACTTGCCACGCCACTCGATCCTAACATGTATGCAAAGTTAGATCGCTCAAGTGGCACTAGATGACTGATATGCAAACAAGTTTGCCTCTCTTAATAGTACGGCCATCCATCCTAAACTCGGTCATCAACTTCTCTACACATCTATGACCGGTAAAATGGAAATGCCCTAGGTTATACCTTTGCCTTACGCATTCCACTCCTTCTCCTCCGACGTTGATGCAACACATGCACCAACCATATCACAAATGATATGATCCACTTCATATCATCATGTGACGTTGTTGGTCCATCGATCTTGACTTCACTTGCTCTTCATCGTTGCATCGGTCCATCGGCGCCAAGTCTCATCTTGATCTTCACCACCGTGGTCACATAACTCCATGTCATGTCCCATATACAATGAGCTCCTTCATGACACCATCACCTATGGACTAATTCCCTGTGTATCTCACATAAACACAATTAGTCCACCTAAGGTTGTCACTTAATTACCAAAATCAAATAAGGACATTTCATCGGCCCGGTGGCAATGCCTCCTCCCCGCTCAGTGCCGTCGTCTAGCGACTTATGGCGCTGCATGCACACGTTTCCCCACTGTGCAACGCTCGCACGGGGGCCAACTGCCAACCGCGCCCACGTCCTGCCAAGGCTCGGACAAGCCAAGCCCAGACCCATTCCCTTTTCCCTCTCTCCCCTGCTACCCGGCACAGCTGAGCCGTGCCATCAATCTGGCGTGGAAAGGTTGCTTCTATTCAACTCAACGCACCCCTGACTCCACCATCTAGTCTGCTAGTCAACCGACCCCGCATCACCTTCAACCACGCTAGGACAAACTCGAATTTTGGAGCTTTGCCCCGCCACTGTGCCGTTAAGGCCAAGCCCGCCCAGCACCGTGGACAGCTCCCATCTGACCACCTCGATCCTAAGTGGTCACATCGTTAGGCTCACCTCACACCCTCTTTGCCATGCGTGCCTAAGCCGAGCCGCTACCGCTGCCCCTACGCCGCTAACGTGGCCGTGCCACCGTGGTGCGCCACCGCACCCCTCGGGTCGCGTGCGGCCAACCTTCTCCGCCACTCCCCGGCTTCAATGATCGCTGCGGCCGAGTCCAGGGTAAGTTAGGGATGCTCTAGCACTAGCTAGGTAGCTACACGGTGGTCTAGGGTGGTCAGAACGGCTGCGCCACCGTCACGAGCGGGCACTCACCGTGGCCATCATTTTTGCGGGCTCCGCTGCTCCCATGCCTCCTAGCGTAAGCCCTAGAACCGTAGATGGGGGTCGGCCCAGTAGCTGGGCTGGTGCGAGCTTTAGGTGGCCAGCGTGGCTGGCCAGTGTCCGTGCTCACCGCACCGGCGGGCAGGGAGGCGTCGAGGACCACAACGATGTGAATGAGAGAATTTAAGAGGGCCTTTGTGCATAATGTTGTCTCTAGGAATAGTAACATGGACTGTGGGTTGTTTTGTCCAAAAGCCAAGGGCTCTTCTGCAAGAGGACCAGCGCGCGTGCGGGCTCCCCCGCTCGGGTCGCCTCGCGTGCGTGGGCCGAGTTGCGCAGGCCACGCGTGGTGGGCCGCCCTGGTGAATTCACTTTCCCTTTTTATTAGAAATTGGGAATAGCTTTATATTTTATTTTCTGAGCTGAACTTTGATAATTAATATCAATTCACATATGTGTCCAAAAAATTATGAAATATATTTTGTTGAGTTTCTAAAAATGCTATCTACCTAATAGTATAGTTAGTTTATACATGTCTATGTTGTTGCTGAGGACTATTAAATCATTTGAAAATGCTTACTATTATTAGGGTAATATTTGTAGGAATATTTATGGCAAATCGGTAATAGCTTTTATCATGAATTTTTTACAGTAGCTTTGTTGTATTATTATGTGTTTGCTGTAAATTTTGTAGCACTAGAATAAACTGTTTAATATGGTAGCTAAATACCCATTAAGACTAATATGAATAATGGCATGATATTGGCTTATAAAAATCAAGCATTTGTTAGGGTGAACTTAATATCTGGTTTGATGAAGATGCCAGTTGGTTTAGCATCTTAGTCATTACAGCTAGCTTAGTAGCTTAGCATATGTACTTTTATTTTAAGAGTTGCAATTGCCTAATTTCTAAATTATTGCATCATCATCGCATGTATATAGAGAATGAGTTGGTGGAGTATGTCCCGTCGATCAGGAGTACGAGGAGATCGTAGAAGAGTACGAGAAGAAGGTACTCGTACAGGAGGAGTTCTCGGAGCCACTCGTGACTGACACCGTTGTTGACACCGTGCCTGCCCAAGGCAAGCCCCAGTACATAACCCTTATTATTGATAATCACAGTATATCTATATGTTGTATATATATCTACCTATGAGTCTTACTAGTGTAGGTTCGCGTAATGCTTTGTTTAGGTTTATCGGTAGCGTGAGTGATCTGTCGTTACTCACAATAGGTGATTAGTATTATTCTTACTCTCATAATAAAATGATGGAAAGGAAAATAGTGACTGAGTAGGGATATGGTATGGGTATTGGTGGGTGTAACAGCCTGTGTCCCGTGGTCACGGAGCATAGTTTGGTTGCACTATTTCTATGTCCGTGTTGATTGAGGACCGTCCGTTGCTGTGGATGGTAGTCAGGTCACAGATTTTTTATCCTGAGCACATATTTGCTTATGGGAGCGGGAAGGCTCGTTACTCTTATCGTGGGTTTCGACTCTTTCCGGACTGACTGATTGGAGGCAGGCATTGGTGGAGGTCTAAGCACCGCACTGAGGCCGGGTCTCAAGTGTGGGGGCTTGGAGTCCAAGTTTGGATGGAAACCTAGACCCCTCGATAGGAGTGAAATGAGTTGGTCTTGTTTATGTCTGGGGTACAAGCGAGGCGTGTGTTTTTCGGGGTACCCAGCTGGGCTACATTGATTCACGAATCACCGTTTCTATATGACGGTACGACTTGGCTATGGCCCGACACTATAGTAAGAACTGGAATATAAAAGATGGTAAAATGATTCTGATTACTCAACTCTTGCTTGAAAGTGGAACATGCGCCTATATAAAATGGATAGATAATAAACTAATCTGGATTGCTAATAAAACTTTATCTTAAGGACGAACTGCTAGTATTGCTGTCTGCAAAACAAAAGAACCAGCAAGTCATATTACCTATCATATCCTTGAGAGTCGGAAAAATATATTCTCTATTTGGGTAAGTCTTACGAGTACATTGTGTACCTAGGGTTATTTACCTTTGTTGCAGGTGCACCTTGAGAAGCTAACTCTTGTGTAGAGGATTCTTCTGGTGGGCGCAGACGGATGCTTGTATCGCTCTGTTAGATGTTTATTTTATTCCGTTGTTTAATTATCGCACTCTGAATGCTAGTATTGTAATAAATAATTTCTGAGACTTGATGTTGTATAAAATGGACTAAGTATTGTAAGCTCGTACTTATTATTGAATCCTGGATGAAAATATTGATTGTTTTCAGTTCTCCCGTTAGGTGTGCTCGATGGAACTGCTTGATTTAGTTCACTTTCGAGGTACTTAGTATCTAGTGGAAGACGAGTGCCTCTGAAAGCGTGCTATTTCGGACGGTTCTGCCACACAGTGGCTCCGAAGGCCCGTGTGCGAGCGGCGCGTAGAAGACGAGCACGACGACGGAGACCCGCGTCGCTGCCCAGGAGGGAAGCGAGGGCGGCTGTCATGCGGAGCTAGTAATTCACTGCGGCCATCTAGAGCGTGTGGACCCGCCGTGGCCTTCTCCACGGAACTTGTCACGGCCTTCTCTACTGGAGCGGCGAACTCTACACCGATGAATTCTACGCGCCGACAAGCCTCCATTCCGAAACAATAAGGAAATATTGCGTTGAAAGCGCATGTTAGAAGCGTATGTTTCAAGTGTTTTAGATGTTTGAGAGGTATGTTGCAAGTGTTTCATGCGGATGTTGCAAATGTACATCAAGATGTTACATATGTTGCAATAGTTGTACACGTATATTGCAAGCGTCTTTCTAATGTTTCATCTGTGTTTTTCCAGACGTATGTTAGATGTGTGTTTATTTGAATGTTGCATATGTTTCATGCATATATTGCAAGTGTTTTATTCGGACGTTACGTATGTTTTACAATAGTTTTCAAGTGCTTTTGTATGTTTTTGCAAGCGTTTCAGATGCATATTTTAAATGTTTCACCTGCCTTCAGACGTATGTTGTAATTGTTGCATCTGGATGTTTCAAAGTAGACCGGTTGTTATATCTTCTTTCTAGCTTTATACTGCCTTCCTCGGTGTCTTCTCCTCTAGATGCCGGTTAGGCATTCGCCACCCCTTCTCTTTCTCGATGCTAGTGACGTTCGGGACAACATGAACCCCACGTGGGCTAGCAAAACTACACGGGAAACGACTATAGGCGCGGGCTTTCAGCGCCTCGTCCGTCCGTCCGACCGTCTGGACACTAGTAAGCCTCACCTTTAGTTAGCATTAGTAGAGGAGAGTAGAGATTAATCTTGTGGGTCCTGCTCGACCCAAACCCAAACTCAACTCCATCCGAACAACGGACTGACAGCCTGTTCGTTTCGCTGATTTATCGTGGCTGAAAGTACTGTTTACTAGTTTAGTGTGAGAGAAAAACACGGTTGGATGACTGCTGATTTGACTGATAAGCTCAAACTAAAAGGGTGTGGACTGGAATCTGATATCCATGACCCTAACCCACTTCCATCGTAACCCAGCCCATTTCCTCTCTTCTCCCGTCCACCTGCCTTTTCTTCTTCCGTTCACCGTGCGCGGGGCGCGCTCTCATGCCGCTACGGCGCTACTAAGTGACCGCCGCCACCGTCCTACGGTACGTGCTCGGGTCTTCGTCGTGTCCTTCGCCGGCGATCAACACCCAGGTATGCGCATCCGTTCTCTCCCCTTGCTGCTGTGCGAAACTGACCACTGAACCGTAACTTTTTATATTTGTGTATTTGTATTCGGATCTGATCTAATTACAAGTTTATATATGTATTATTATTCCTATTAAATTCGTTTTTTTCTTTTACAGAAGTTATTGGGTGTACATGTGTACACCCATGTCCTTCACTGGGTCAGCCCCGGAGCCTTCCGATTCCAATAAGAAACCTGGTTCGTTTTTTGAACTATTTTTGTATTTTTTTTCCAGACTCCCTGTTTAGGACAGTTCTGGATTTTGCCTGATAGTTTTTGCGCTGTGTCTGATTTTCATAGCGAAAAAGCAGACTCGACAATGGGCTGCGTGGACACACCAAGAGGAGGAGAATTTCTTCAATGCACTGCGGCAAGTAGGAAAAGTAAGAGGCATAAATTCTGGATGCAATGCCCTTCTGCTATTTGCAATCTAATTAGCACATAATAATTGATTGATGGGTAATCCCATATTGTTTTTCCCAGAACTTCAACAAGATTACGCACCGTGTTCAGAGTAAAAACAAGGATCAGGTATTTGTTTTTCAACCAAGATATTTTAGGTGAAACGGATAAGCATTAGACTGTGAATTTTAGTTATGTATGAGTTGTCCTAAGGAGTTCCTGTCTTTACGATGATTAGAGTTTATATTTTATTACTATAAAGATGTTTAATCTTTTCTTGCAACGTTAGCCTATCGCCCTATCTTATTATATTAAAGTTTTAATTCTGTTGTATATGAATCTAATGTAAAAAGATTCAATGCTTTATGTGTCATACAGGTCAGGCATTACTATTATCGTCTTGTTCGACGCATGAAGAAGCTATTGGGTCCTAGGTTCTCACTTGATGCAAAAAACTCCAAGGATACCATTGCTGCTATGCTTCGCTGGTAATTGAATATATCTTATCATCTGTAAATTGCCTGACAAAATATAGTTCATTGTTGATTTTATTTATACCATAGGAGCATGATATTTATAGGAATTTGGACATCTTGTGTTTCAATTACAGATCATGATGGTAGATTGTATCTAGCCATCTATGATATCTGAAGGCTGTGACTACCATTCATTATAGTTCCGTAATTCCGTTATGTAGTGGATATCTTGTCATATTCACTGATCTGTTGTGTACCTTTCTATTGATTTTGATGTGCTTGGCTTATTCTTGTGTTACATACACGATCTAAATTCAATTTCTAGTCGTTTAGCTTCATAATAGTTTTTCAATGCTTCCGCATTATTTCCTTTGGATAAAGCCAACATCCATTATGGCCATGCATTCAATTTTTTTTTTTGAAAAATTCCATTCCAAACTGTACATGAGGTTTTCATTTCATACAGCTCCTCCGTCCTTTAGAAAACTCTTTTCTTAATAATTTGTGAAACAGGTATAACTTAGCTTTTGTAGAAAGCTCGTTTAAGGATGTGCTTGCTCGACTGCTGGCACTTCAATATTAGCTGGTTTTGATGCAGGTGGTCTCTGCTTGAGAAATTTAGTTGCAGTGCATCAAAGCTGCACCTGAAGCCTCGGAGGTTCAAAACATTTGTAGAAGCATTGGTGAGTTGCTTTGTCCTCATGTTTTTTTTTCTCATTATAAATTGGTGCCAGTTTGTTTCTTCTTTGTCATGCTATTTTTCTCTCCTTTTGTTTGCTAGGGAAAACAACTGCTAAAGGACAGTAAGTCCAGGAGAAAGCGTTCAAGAGTGGATATGTGCCTACCTTCTCCATCTCCAATTGTCAGCAAGGCTCCTGGGAATGAGACTCCTGTAAAGTTGCTGTCAGTATATGCTCAAAATGGTAGCAGAGTAGCATCTCCTAAAGGGACAATTTTCAAGCGGGTTGCAGAACCAATTTCTAGCAAGTCAGGAGCAACTAAAGGTGACCTCTCTGCCACAAGAACCGTGAAACAAAAAAGGAAGGCAGGTGGGCACATCTTCTCTTTTCCTTTGTTATGACCTAACCTTGCTTATCTTTTTTCACACAATCATGTAGAGGTGCTCTCTAGTGGTGAACCTTTGTTGCATTAATGTGGATAGCTGGTGACCTGTGTTTTAGGTGGCACTGTTGCATCTGCTGCATATAAAAAATGGGAGAGAGCGGCCATGGCTGGTGTTTCTTTAGTTGCTGATGCAGCTGAGGAGCTTGAGCGCAACACGGTTAACCCGGGCATGTTATGTAATGTTGATGCAAGAACACTGACTTCATCATCAGACAGACTTTCTACTGTTGATGGTATGGCTTCTAGCAACTGGATTTCAGTTCTTGTATTTGCTGAACTTTGTTCAACACACTCGTTGAAGTTAACAGTAGCAGGTACAGTTCTATTGTCCTGATGTTTTTAATCTGCATTTGCAGGCATTAGCACAAATCATATGAAGGAAGCAGATTCACAAACACCTGTGAAGCTGAAGCTACAGTTATTTCCAATAAACGAAGCTACTCGGAAGGCATTGGAGAGGGTAAAGCATGGTTTCTTGCTACTAGCGAACTGCATATGAATCCCAATTTCCCTCGGTCACTGTATTTTTAACATGTCAGTTGTTACTGGTGAATTATTGACCGAGCACTCGGGTTCTTGTCGAATTCATGCATGTTATAGATGAAAGATGATGAATAGATAACTTGATTAGTGTCCCTTTGCATTTTGCTCAAGCTTTCCTTTGTATTTGGTTTGGGTCTCAGTTATTCTGTTCAGCTCTCCAATCTGTGAGCAATTTGAACATTACATGGTGCCTTTTCTCCTCTTATCAGGATGACCATAATCCTCATCTAGAGCTCACATTAAGCTCTAGGAAGAAAATATCATCTGTGCTAGAACATCTAAACCGAAAATGGGGTAACTCAAACATCGCATCTGGAGAGCTTATTCTTTTTCCGTATTGTGCTAATCAAGAGGATTTGGCTACATATCAGAGGTGGACAACAAGAGATACTGTTGTAGTAGCTGATGTGTTTCTTTCTGTGAATAGCCCTTCTGTTTTCCGTTTAAGGTATATAATTTCTGTGATTGATAGAAAGTCACAACCTAATGGGTCACTTGTAGGCGTGTAATGATTGCTAATTGTTGTGTCAACATTTTCTTGTTAAGGTATGGTTGGTTTTCCCTTGTTGAGCTTGGAGCAGGAGTAAGTGAAATATCTTTAACCCATTTTGAGGATTGCATGATACCGGAAGTCATCCAAGTCAAATCGCCATCAGGAGATAAGGCTTGTGTGCAAAAGGATGGTACTTTGCTCAGTAACTGCACTCATGAGCAATATCCTTGTAGTTCAATGTTATTGCATATGACACGATCGAGTACAGGCAAGAACTCTGAGCTTCCAGATCAGCCGGCTAATGTGCCCCCTTCTCAGTTTGGCAGCCAAAAGCAAGTGCAGGTTCCTGTAACCCAAGCTTCTGAGGTTATATTTTCTGTCTCTTGCATCCTTCTGTCAACTAAATGTTTCTATGGGCGATCTTCCTTTCTATTATTATAACTTAGTATGCATTTATACTTCAGGATGATCAGGGAATGAATTGTGTGGCAATATCTGAAGTAGAGTGGGCAGATACCCTTACAGATATCAGTGTTGGGCACTTACTGACAGAAGCATCCAAAGGCGCTCATTTAGATTGCATAGGGAATAGTGTAAAGAATCCTTTGTTTCTTGAGAATCCATGCAGCTATGACTCGTTTGATGCTGCTGTTGCCCTTCATGCTTCTCGTTATCAAGCAACAGAGCAGCCAGCCCATACTCCCCATTCAACCATATGGGGAGCAGAAGAAACATGTGATGAGTTCAGCTTTAATTTGTCAGCCTCCAGGAAGCAAGAAGGCTCAAACACTCCTAGCAGCTCTCCTGATACTGATAATGAAGTTCATCCTTCAAATTCAGAAGGATTTCAAGGTTTTCTTCAGGTCTGCTGACATCTTTTGTGTTCTCCTAGAAGCAAAATGAGTTTATACGTTTGAGTTGTTGACCTTGTTTATTTATGTGTTATCTCATGTTTTAGGACTTGACTGGAGGAGAGGCTGATGGTGATAATCCTTATAATGATGATGCCAAAGACGAAGAGGACTTTTATGCTAAATCACCACCACGAAATGATGAAACTAATGAGCTGAAGGATCAATCTTTAGCTGACATATATTGGGTACTTGAAGAAATCATAATTTTCTTTTGTACTGGCATTATCTTAGGTGAGCTTACTTTTTTTTTCTTGGCAGCCTGATTCACTTGGACCACTGGACTTGGACATACCGTCTGTGAGATATCAAGCCGATGACATACTGATAGTGGACAGTCAAATAGTTGGAGCCGCCTGATGGCAAATAGCCTCGATGCATTTCGAAATCTGTCATTCTTCTCGGATAAGAATGACTCGATTCCATCGATCATGTAGAACAGGGGATGCTAGGGCTTCCACTACTTGCTGTGTTGGTTAGGCAGGAATCTCCAATGATGCATTTCGCTGAAGAGGGAGCTTTATTTTGTCCAAGCGAGCTGTTTTTGCTGCTGATACGAGTACCCAACTGAAGCAGCTGTTTGCTGCTGATACGAGTATCCAACAGATGCGGATTTGATGCATAGGAGAGGGGCTCGTGCTGTTGTAAGATAACGTGACGGATGTACTAACCTGTACGGCTGTACTCCATGTAATTGTGGTGTCCTTGTACATAAAGCGCATACAAGCACTTGGTTATAAGTAAAGCTTCTGGGGCCGTGTATAGGATCAGTTTGCCTCATGGCCATCGAATGATTGTGCACTTCTTTCTCCCGGATTATCGAATATGCCCACCTGGGTTATCTCAGGGCAATTAGATCGTAGATTGTGACTACATGGAGGATAAAACTTTGATTTTTGTGTACTAGTTTTATTACTCTGGTACGAAAGATTTCATAAGATTCACCTCCTAACGATTTTTTTTTTCATACGATAGCTTTTAGAGCATAGGATTGCAAAGTGAATAATCCTATAGAATCCTTTCCTAGAACGAGGTCAAACCTCTGGAATCGCTCAGCGCAGTTACGCTTTCATCCTGGAATGGAAATGAACAGGAGAATAGCAGAGATCAAGGAAGCATAAAACTTGCGCGGTGCTCCAAGTCTCCAACCGACTCTTGTGATACATGCGTGCAGGGCTACAGGCCCGTCTCGGTTTGGAACGACAAGGCCCAACTAAACCAGCCGGATGTATATATACTGCGTGGTAACCCTAACCGCCACCAGCCTCGGCCTCTCCTCCCGGCTCCACCACACGACACTCCAGCCGCTGCCGCGACAACGCCAGTACGCCACCGCCACCAAACCTGGGCCGAATAACCCTGCTGGGCTACTGCCGCCGCCGCCCTTCGCCGATATCTTCGCCGGCGAAGAACGCCCACACAGGTATTCCCACCCCCTTCTCTTCCCTGTATGCTGTGCGAAACCGAGTTTTCAAACTAACCTCAACCTATTTGGCGATTTGGTGCTTTTTAACTTCTAACTTCTTCCAAAAACTATCTGGTGTACATGTGTCCACCCATGTCCCTTTACTAGATCCGCCCCTGCGATGGAGTCCGCGGTGAACCCGAAGGCGTACCCGCTGGCTGATGCGCAGCTGACGATGGGTATCCTCGATATCGTTCAGCAGGCCGCCAACTACAAGCAGCTCAAGAAGGGAGCTAACGAAGGTACCGGACCAATCCCTTGTGCACGTCTCCTGGCCTGTACTCTGTTAATTCTGGGCTTTCTTATTCAATTTGTGTCTTTTGTGTTTGTGCGCAGCGACGAAGACACTGAACAGGGGGATATCCGAGTTCGTAGTGATGGCGGCGGACACAGAGCCGCTCGAGATCCTGCTCCACCTCCCCTTGCTAGCTGAGGATAAGGTACCGATTTTTTTGTTTGCCCTTTCCCCTTTTGTTTTGTTTGCCCTTTCCCCTTTTGTTTTGTTTCGCGTACACTGGTGCTGTGTGATTATTGTCTTGTTTTTGCCCTTTGTGACTTGTGAGTGAGAATGAACGGTCCTTTGTTAACTGCTTAAGCTGTAGAGGATTTCTTATTTGCTTTGATTGCAATGAAGTCAATCTTTTGATGCTAGATATCATGGATGCTTGCAACATTGTTGTCATATATGCTCAGTGTGTGTTAGTCTGTCCAAAAAGTAATTGCTTCAACTGTGTTTTTTAGTTAATTATCTGTAAATGGTACCCCCCTGCGTTTGAAAACATAATGCTCAATTTTGTGTCGCCTTCAACCAACATTTTTTCTGTTAGTATGTAATTTTTGTGCCGCGAGGTTGGTATCATTAGATCTGTATTCAAAACCTTTTTCTTTGATAACACAATAATATAAATATAGAGTAATTGCTGGTTAAATTCTGCCATAACAAAATGAAACATGCCTTTTAAAAAATGGAGGGGGGGTATAAATTGATGTGTCCCTCAATACCAGGACTTGGATTTTCTTATAAATTTAATGCTAGCTGGTTTTGTTCTGTTAAGTAACAGACATGTAGTGATAATTCAGCCCGGGAGTGCAGTCCTGTTAGCTGATGAAGCTCGCGTTTTTAGTTAGTTCTACATGCTTCTTTATGCTCCCTTTATCCTGCTTGGTTGATGACATGAACTACCTGTATACATCACTTCCGTTAGCGGACTTCTTAATGAATATGGCAACATTCACCATTTTCTTACAAATTTAGTGCTAGCAGGTTATATTCTGTTGAGTAACGGACATGTAATGATAATTCAATTCAGCCCAACAGTGCAGTCCTGTTAGCTGATTTAGCCTGTGTTTAGTTATTTCTACATGCTTCTTTGTGCTCTCTTTATCCTGCTTGGTTGATGTCATGAACTACTTGTATACAACACTTCTGTTAGCATACTTAATGAATATGGCAACATTCACCATTGGACCTTATCCCAAAAAAAAATCATTCGCCTTTGGCTAATAAATTTGCCCTATGCTATGTGCAGAACGTGCCATATGTATTTGTTCCATCGAAACAAGCTCTTGGCCGTGCTTGTGGTGTGACAAGACCGGTCATTGCTTGCTCAGTGACCAGCAATGAGGGCAGCCAGCTGAAACCATAGTTTTTCGAACCGGACCGGAGATCGAACCGGCGAGGCCGTCGGTTCAATGGTCCAACCGTTCAGAACCGGTTGAACCGCCGGTTCGTTAGTTTTGGACCGGTGAATCGAACCGACCACAAATACTTTGAACCGGTATATATATATATATATATATATATATATATATATATATATATATATATATATATATATATATATATATATATGATTTAATTAATAATCAACATTGATATACAGGCTAATATACAAATACGATACTCCCTCCATCCAAAAAAACATGTAAATCTCGTTTTACGAGAAGTCAATAGAATCTTAAGTTTGACTAAGTTTCTAGGAGATATTATCTACATTTATATCTTCAATTAGGTTTATTATGAAAATATATTCTATAATTAATATAATGATGCTTATTACGTATCATGAACATTAATACTTTGTCATATATATTCAGTCAAAAATTAAGAATATTTGACTTCTCGGGAAACAAGATTTACATGTTTTTTGGGACGGAGGGAGTAACTAAAAATTAAACTTGAAAGCTCAGGATGACAGGATCAGTAGCTCACCAATTCCAGTTCTAGTAGCCATTTTCTTGTAGCAGTGGAGGGGAGGTGGAGCAGAGTAGCAGGGTAGCAGTGTAGCACCAGAGCAGCAGCCTGCCCGCTCGGAGCAGAACCAAAGAAGCCTGCAGCCCCCGCCGAGCAGCACCAGAGAAGCCTGCAGCCCCCCGCCGATGGCCGATGCCCACCCAAAGCAGCACCAGAGCAGTAGCCGCCGGCCGCCCAAGGGGAAGCCAGATGCAAATGCGCCCCAAAAAGGAGATGCCAGTTCCTTCACGTGTACAGGCCCCTAAAGGGTATATTTTCACACTTTTCCAACAATACCCTCGAATGGATCAGCTTCTCCTGAACCCACCGAGGTCATTTTTGGATAACTTAAAAAACCGCCCCGGTTCACATGGAACCGGCCGGTTCACCGGTTTCGTTAAAAACCGGCCGGTTCAACCGGTTTTTACCGGTCCGATTGCATGGCCGGTCTTTTAAGTGAACCGGACCGGTGTAGGCTCTGGTTCGATCTTTTAGCGGTCCAACCGCCGGTTCGGTCCGGTTCGAAAAACTAGGGCTGAAACTACAGATACAGGGTCTCAAGGTACTTAATATTCTGTACTGGATATTTTAACTTATATATTGTCGGTACCAACAGTATGGGGGTACCCACATCATCGATAATAAAAAAACGACTAAAGCCACAGCACAACGCAGCCCACCTCAAAACCGCATGACACGTCCGTCTCGTACGAGGCCGGCTCGACGGAGCGCCTCGACCGCGCTCCGGCTCCGACTCGTGCGAGGCACCCTCGACGGGAACGCCTCGACCACGCCCCGTCCTGTACAACGAGGCACCTCGACCGCACTCCGACTCGCACGAGGCTCGTTCGCCCACCGAAAAAACTCCGACTCGCATGACCCTGGGTCGGAGCGCTCGACCCACTCAATTCACCTACCCCGAGACAAAAGTCATAAGCATTTAATGCGATTACCTGCTACCACCTACCGACATGGCCACAACCAGGATCGATGTGGGAACAACACCGGTGTCAGACCTGACTGTTTTACCGCCCATCCCATCACACACCGGTGTCAGACCTGACTGTTTTACCGCCCATCCCGTGATGGGAGATAAAAGTCGTCACTGTACACACCTTACCGTGCACTATCCATCGCCAGTTACCCTCGAGGAAGGATACGACAAGGCCCGTATTCCGCAATCTCGGGATTCGGCCTTATCCCTCCGGCCTCGACCCGGCCTCGACCCAGCCTCGACCTCCAGCACAGTTCAACAGGGAAGGAAGGACGGTATGGCACGACGCTCCGGGTCATTTCATCGACTCATCCCCTACGTCACGATAACCAGGGATGGCCGGCCACTCCAAGGCACGTCGCTACAGTCACCTCAACAAGGATCGACAAAACATCACTTCAAGGCTCCCGACGTCCTGGCCTCCCCTCGCCCTATAAAAAGGGTAGGCCGGGGCTTTACGACGGACAGAAGACAACGAGCAACAGACCACACATAAGTCCAAAGTCAAGTGCCAAGCACTCCAAGGCTCCCCACACAGAGATCAACATCTCAAGCAATCATCTCTGGATTCTTTTTTCTCTCTCTGAGACTTGGGTCCGCGGCCCTCTCTCGCAAGCTTGTAACCCCTACACAAGCACCTCGGTGCAAGGAAATACAAAACTCTCTCCCCCCGCTGGACGTAGGGCCCTCTTCTGCCCGAACCAGGATAAACCCTCGTGTGTTCTCCTTGCATCACCATCCATGATAGGGACACGCAACACTTACTCGTCGGTTTAGGACCCCTCGGGACCGAACACCGACATATATATTTGTACATATCTTGATTCTGTAATGTTTGTAGCTGTTTAATAGTCTTTTTTATCGTGTTCTTGTAGACTAATCAAATTTAATGAATTGCAGGACTCTATTGAGAAGCTTCTCATCTGATTTACCAAAGACCTTTCAGTGTGATGGGCCTCGGGGACACATTTTTCAGAGGCTTGGACTGGTGATGGTGTCTTTACTAGATTTTACGCTTTCCAACTATGTTTGAACACTGTTAGGTCGATCATACTTGAATTGTGCTGCGTCGTATATTTGTGACTCATGTATTCTCAAGATGCCTCTGCATCCTGCTGGCTTGGTTTCTGTTGAGATTCCGACCATTATTGTAACGGTTGATTTTTTGATGGTTTTGAGAATTAGATCGATTAGGTGGTTGCAACTTCTATGTTACCAATTGCAGCACAAATAAAAGCGTAGCGATGTTCAGTTTGTCTCAAGTTTTCTAGGATACTGTTTAGGGGGGTGTTTAGCTGGTGGGGTGAAAAATTTTATGGCGTTACATTGGATTTTTTTAAGGGATGTCAAAAGGGGTTGGATTTTTTAAGGGATGTCAGAAGGGGTGTTCGGATACTAATAAAAAAACTAATTACATAATTTGTCTGGAAACCACGAGACGAATTTATTAAGCCTAATTAATCTATCATTAGCACATGATTACTGTAGCGTAACATTGTTAAATCATGGATTAATTAGGTTTAAAAAATTTGTTTCGCAAATTTATCGCAATCTGTGTAATTAGTTATTTTTTCGTCTACATTTAATACTCTATACATGTGTCTAAACATCTGATGTGATGGGTTGAAAAATTTTTAGGAGGAACTAAACACCCCCCTTATTTGGGCATAGTTCCTTTACCTAGCTGTGCTGGCAATGCTGTATTAATTGATGGCTGTCTAAATTGTCTTTTACGACACATGACCTCTCAGGGTCTAAGTCCAATCTTAGTGGGGTTTTATGTCTCAATTTTTAGGACTTTCATGTCTTAGAAATAGTTTAGATAAGTTTTATTTTTATATATGAAACTTATTTCATCACATTATATTTTTATGATCTCTATTATACTATCTCTAGTTCTATTGAGACTAGAGTTCTAAAGTAGTAGTTTTATATAAATCGGTCGAACTTTAGTGCGATAGAGAAATTTTGTAAATGAGGGTTTCAAATTGGTCTGCAAGGTATTTTAAATCGGTTGAACTTTTGTGCGATAGAGAAATTTTGAAAATGAGGGTCTCAGATTGGCTTGCGAGGTAGTATTTGACACCCTGTTCGGCTGCAGGCCCTGAGTCGTTGGAGCACAGGCCATGCAATTTTTAGCGCTAGAATATCCTTTAAAGTATCAACTGCGGTAGTCTCAGGCCTCGTTTAGTTCGGTGAATTAGGAAGAAAAACACTGTATCAGAATTCCTGTAGCATTTCGTTTGTATTTGGTAAAATTATCCAAATTTTGACTAACTAGGCTTAAAATGTTCATCTCGCAAAGTACAACAAAACTGTGCAATTAGTTTTTGATTTCATCAACATTTAGTACTCCATACATTTGCCGATATTTTGATGTGACAGGAAATCTTCTTTTTGCATAGCAAAATTTGGGGAGAATTAGGGAAACTAGACAAGGGCTCAGTCTCACTCTCGCATTACAAATTCGTTTTGTATGGCAGTAGCGTGCTACTGCGCCGCCAAACGAATCGCGATGTGGTTCATTCCGCACCGCAGATCGTCGCGGCGGACGCGCCTCACCGGGCTTGGGCTGGCAGCGGCGCAGCGCGACCCACGTGCCGGTCCGTGATTGCGGGTTGCCGACGCTTCTAGGTCGGTTCCGCGCCGTGGGCCCGCATACACGTTTCGTGCGCCCCGGGAATACTCAACCCCGGCTCCGGCTGCAAGCGGGACCCACACGCTGTTAACCTAGCTCCACCCGCGACGCTGAGATGCAGCGCATCGCCATCCACAGCAACCGCACATAGATCTATTCCACTGACATGGCGCCCCACCACGGGCCTGTGCCAAGCTGTCAGCGACTCCGTTCCAGAAAATAACGCGTAACCGAGACGGACGCGCTAGTTCCCCGCAAGACTCGGCCTCCTCGCCCCCGGCTTTAAATAGCGGCCCACCCCCCTCGCCTGGAAGAGGCTCTCTCGTTTCCTTCTCCTACCGCAGCCCTAGATATTTTTTCCCCTCCCCGTAGCGAAACCCTAGCAGCCACGCCAAAACCAAATCCGCCGCGCCCGAAAATTTCCGGTGGGTTCCTTGCCGCGAATCGGTCGATTTCGAGCGATTCGCGGTTGATTAGGCCGGCTTTGCCGCCAATCCTTGTGATTTCTCGGCGGGGTAGAGCGCGGTCGACCGTCGACCATGTCGAGGTGCTTCCCCTACCCGCCGCCGGGGTACGTGCGAAACCCAGTGGCCGTGGCCGAGGCTGAGTCGACCGCTAAGGTTTGTTGAACCATCGGATTTACACACGCACGTGCCGGATCGTTTGTTCTTCCTATTGGTTTTGCTCGGATCTGTGGGTTGTGCGTGTGTGATGTGGGTATCGCACGTGCCGGGAAAGCTAACCCTTGCGGCGGAGGGAGGTGCCTGAATCCTGTGTAGCTTTGCTGCACGAGGTCTTTCAGATCGATTGAAATATTAATTTGGGATGGCCGCTAGTCGAGATTAGTCAAGTCCGATTTTCGAATACTGGCTGCATGGTTATCGGGGACAATTAAAGAATGCTAGAACAACAAATTCGAGTCAACACTGTTGGATTTGCACATTTTGTCGGCCTAAAATTACGTGGGCGTGAGTGGAGGTCCTGGCAGATTATTAATGCCCAAATAGAATATGAGCCATCGTGTGCTTCAGAGACTGGCCAAATAATTGTGTTGCCCAAAATTTTCTTTGAAAATAGTCAAGAGTGTCAATTTGTATTTAACTGAATTTAGTACAGTATATCATATTTTGGCTAAGCTTGTGTAACAAGGGTCAGTTGGTATTTTTGTAGCATTAGCATTCAAACGCCCTTTTGTATTGTTGCAAAGCCAAATTGATTTGAATTGTGAATTGCATTCCATTTTTTCTACTGTTTTTTTTGGCGTTTTTCTTATTTTGCTCCTGTGCTCCTGTGGGGGTCAGTACATGCATTTGTGTTCTTTTATTTTTCTGCTGTAATATGTGTCACTGTTTTGTTGACCAAAGGAGTTCAGAATTACTTTGGTCCTGTATATCAATAGCAACTAACACCATCTATTGTGTTCATTGTTAGTTTTTTTTTGTTCTATATAGAGTGTGCAGTTGTTGCAGGAAATAACTGTTGTCAGGAAAGTAATGTGTTCAACATGATTGTAAACGAATGCAATTCTGTTGCTGTGTAATTATGAGTCAATGATAATTGAGCCCATGTTTAGATCACCTCAAAATTCCAAGTTTTTTCACTCTCTCTCCATCACATCAATTTTTAGCCGCTTGCATGGAGTACTAAATGTAGGTAAAAAAAATATCTAATTACACAGTTTAGTTCAAAATCACGAGATGAATCTTTTGAGCCTAGTTGGTCTACGATTGGACAATATTTGTCAAATAAGACGAAAGTGGTACTATTCATCAGGTTGAAAAAATCTTCAATCTAAACAAGGGTTGAATAATCTTTGTGAAGCATTATTGTCTGAACTGTACACAAATGCTACATTCATTTCTTGTGTCCTTGTAAATTGTCAAAATGCTGCATTGCATTTCCTGTCGTCCGTTCTAAATCAGAACTGACGATTGCTCTGGTGGCTGAAGCTCCAGAAAGAAAGGGAAAAGGCCGAAAAGAAGAAAGAGAAAAGGAGTAACAGGAAAGCTCCCCAGGAGGGCGAGACGTCCAAACATTCAAAGCACAGCCATAAGAAGAGAAAGCTTGAAGATGTCATCAAAGCTGGGCAGGATCCCAAAAGGGAATCCAGAGAATCAGTTGAGCAGTTGGAGAAGAGTGGACTCTCAGAAGAGCATGGAGCTCCTTGTTTTGTACAGACGATTCGTGACTCTCCTGAGAGCTCACAGGACAGCAGCAAGAGACGAAAGGTTGTCCTGCCCAGTCCTAGCCAAGCTAAGAATGGTGAGACAATTTTCTTGTTTTTGTTATTTTATTTTTTTTTAGAAAAAAGTATCACTTGTTTCAGGATTTTATTCATCTTGACTTGTCATTTTACAGGGAACATCCTTCGCATCAAGATAAAAAGTAATCAAGAATCCCAATCAGCTCTTTTGGAGAAACCAAGGCTTCTTGAGCAACCATTGGTCCAACAAATGGGATCAGGCTCATCCTTGTTGGGCAAGCAAAATTCAATCCATCATAAGGTGAATGTGAGATCTACCTCTGCTCAGCAGAGGATAAATGGTGACTCCCAAGCAGTACAAAAATGTTTGATTACAGAAACCCCATCACAGACCATGCAGAGAGCTGTCCCCCAGCCTGCAGCGAAGGTCACACATCCGGTTGATCCCCTGGTATCTGTTAAGGCACCAGTTGGAAGATCGGACCTACCTCCGAAATTTTTGGGGAGTGTCCCTTCACCTGCTAGAGTGATGGGAAGATTTGAGCCTCCACCTGTTAAGTTGATGTCACAGAGAGTTCAGCATCCAGCTTCAATGGTGTCGCAGAAAGTTGATCCTCAATTATCAAAGGTGTTACAGAAGGAAACGGGATCTGCTGTTTGCCTGCCAGAAGCTCCGCAGCCTCCTGTTCTGCAAAAGCCTAAGCACTTGCCTGTTCTCACGCAGCAGGAGCCCATCACCTCTTTGACAGAAGAAGAGCCTTGCTTCTCTGGTAGGAATGCGGAAGCAGTTCAAGTGCAGGATACTAAGCTTTCCCGGTCAGATCGGAAGAAAATCCGAAAAGCTGAGAAGAAAGAAAAGAAGTTCAGAGATCTGTTTGTTACCTGGAATCCATTATTGATAGAGAATGAAGGTTCAGATGTCGGTGATCAAGATTGGCTGTTCAGCGGTACAAGGAACTCTGATGCTAGCATGGCTCAATGCAAAGCAACTGATGGTGTAGAGCCGATCCACCCAATGGTGCAGCAGCAGCCTTGTATGCAACCCAGGGCGACTTTTTTGCCGGACCTTCATATCTACCAGCTGCCATATGTCGTACCATTTTAAACATCTGTTGAGGTAGATTTGAATTAGATGAGATGTTGGGAGAGAGCTGTGTGGATGTGGGAGATAATGGCCCCCTGCCGCAGTTTTCCAGCTTTGTTCCAATAGTGTTTCTTTGAGGTCAATAGAGTTCTGGCTAAACTTTAATGTAATGTTGGTTAATTATTTCGCTCATTTATGTAAGCAGTTGAACTGCAAAAGCTTGTTTCTACGCTGTTATTGTTGTATGACACGCAGTATTTGTTCTGTCCATAATCTTCCATATCAGCATATGTATATGGATTAATAGCAGCAACTGGCAAGTGGTCACCATTTTCTTGCTTCTGAAAATAACAACAGTAGGTCTCGCAAAGTACCCTTTTCCCTGTCGAAACTTGTCAGGGAAGCCTTTTGTCGCCGAAAATGCGGCTCTGGTGATTTTTTGACTGTATACTGTACACACGGTCCCGGTGACCAAACCATACAACAAACATGTGAAGTACCGGGGGCAGGGTGAAGAGGGTGAAGAAAGAAAAAAAAATGAAAGTACATGACCACAAAATCGCAGGCTCGAATCAGTCGAAGCTGGACGATCGGCTCCAACGTTCTCGCAGGTACTCCTCTAACGGGCTGAGGCCGCTGCTGTGCTCCGTGCTAGAGATGGACTCGGAGTCTTCCACGTCAAGAAGCGCGAGGTCCAGGTGCGACCTCACGTTCGCCGCCGGGTAAGCCTCGTCGTCCAGGCAGTCCGGCTCCGTTGCGTCCTGGTCGGCGATGTTCGCCGTGCTTTCTCCTCGTAGGATGCTCAGTATCTGCACGGCACAATAAACTGGTGAGTGAAATGCAGATTGCACGAGCTAAAGCTGGTTGGAGGCTGGCTGACCTGCGATATCGGCGGCCTGAGTCGAGCCGACCGCCGGAGGCAGAGCGACGCGGCAGAGGCCATCCGCCTCACCTCCACCTCGTCGTGCTTCACGTCCAGCCTCGGGTCCAGCAGGTCAGAGATGTCGCCGCTGCTAAGCACCGGAGTTGCCTGTCACGCCAAGACAATTTGTTACTGTCTCCTCTGCGTGCTGAATTACTACCACTTAATAGACATGAGATGGTTGATCGGAGGATAGGATGGCGCTCTTACCCACATGACGAGACTCTCTTGGCCCTTGGGTGACGACCCGTCGCTGCCGATGGGCTTCCGGCCGGACAGGAGCTCCAGAAGGACGACGCCGAAAGCGTACACGTCCACCCTGTCGGTCACCTTCCCGTACATGAAGTACTCCGGCGCCAGGTACCTGCATCGCATACAGGGAAAAAAAACATCAATTGGTGGTTTGGGGACGAACCACAGAACACCGGGTACAATACAACGCCGCCGAGAAACAGGCTTGGAGGGAGGCGGTACCCGAATGTGCCGACGACGTCGCTGTGCGTCAGGGAAGTCGGGTTCGTCGGCGCCCAGATGGCCAGCCCGAAATCGGATAGCTGCCGCAACGGGGAGTTCAGAGTTCAAGTCCAAACGAAAAGCTTCGCTACTACTAGGATCCGTGCCGTGCGTGTATGGTGGTGCGTCAGCGTTTGTAACTACCTGAGGCTCGAACTCTTCCGCGAGGAGGATGTTGGACGACTTGACGTCCCGGTGGATCACCGGCCGCGAGCTGCGGAGTGCAGGTAGCTCAGGGCCTCCGCGATCCCCAGCGCCGCCCTGTACCGGTTCTCCCATGACAGCGCCGGCTTTGACCTTTCCCCTGCAGACCACAGCATCAGACGTCAGAGTGAGTGAAGAACTCAACTGCTCCCACACCTTTCAACTGTTCTGAACACGACCCGTTTCCGTTTCGTGAGAAAAATTAAACTAGTCTCTTGTACGAATCGTTGTCTGCAGAATTCCCGGTTCCTTAGAAGCAAATCCACCGTACTGAGGCGAATTGGGTTTCGGGGTGACTTCACATGAACACAATTGAACATGTAACTGTCGACATGTGCTGGTACCGTGTAGGTTGTCCTCGAGGCTGCCCCTGGGGAGGTAGCTGTAGACGGAGATGAGGTTGCGGCCTTCCACGCACACGCCGGTCAAGGGGACGATCCGGGGGTGCTGCAGCTTGGTGATGATGTCCACCTCCCGGAGGAAGTCCTTGGACGCCTGCGCCGACGCCTTGGACAGCTTGATCGCCACCAGCTGCCCGCAGGCGAGGCTGCCCCTGTACACCCTGCTGTTCCCTCCGTTCCCAATCAGGTTCTCTGCGACAAGCCAAGAAAGGGGTTGGTGTCTTGGTGACGACGAATCGTGTGAGCTGAAACCTGAAAGGCGCGAGATTGACGATCAGGAAAGGAAGAAAGAACCTGCGGCGAAGTGGTTGGTGGAGTCGTAGAGCTCCTCGTAGCGGAACCACCGGCACCGCGCGCCACTGCCACCAAGCATTGCCTTGAGCTCCGACTCGAGTCCCGCCCCGGCATGCGACTCGGCGGACTCCGACGGTGCGGACCGGCGGGGCAGGCTCATCACCCAGTGCACCACCGACTGCTTCCGCGGCTCCTGATTCTTGGCACTGGGCGTTTGTACAGGCGCAGCTGCGGCGGCGGCGGCGTGCGCGGGGCGGAGCAGCGGCCACCCGAGCCTCTGCTCGAGCGTCACGCTGCCGTCGCCTTTGGTGGCGTCGTCGAAGGACTTGGTTGCCGGCGCGGGCGCGGCGCCGTGGCCGCAGCTCCGGGCGTCGAAGTCCATGGACCGCGCGCTCCGGTTCGGGTTCGGGATGATCACCTTGGGCTCCAGCCCCACGCTCGGGTGCAGCACCGTGCGGAGCACCGGCTTCGGCTCTGCTCCTGCACACCAGCTCGCCACCAAACGATTAGCGACTCGCTAACCAAAGCCTCCATAACTAATAACCACACTTAATTAAGGGGGCACTTGATTACCAAGTGGGGGCTTGGGCGCCTCCCGGACGAAGACGGCCATGCCGTCCTGGATGGCGACGACGGTGGTTGTCGGCGGCAGCTTCTTGGCGCAGTACTTGGCCAGGCAGGACGACCCTCTGCGCAACCGCAACCAAAATGGGGGAAATTTTTTTTGCTAAGGAATGGTGACGAAACAAACAGTTAGATCATACAAAGGTTGCTGCCAGCGTGCTTACCCGAAGGAGTACTTCTTATTGGCGCCAAGCACCACGACCATGGCGGCGCAGAGCTTGGCCTCCTTCACCAGCTCCTTCTGGATCGAGCTCCCCGGCGTCACCCGGCCGACCAGAACGACCTGACACAGACCCATTCGATGGCAGCATGTGAATTGAATCGGCAGTAACATGGCACACAACTCCCGTAGCAGTCGCCACCGGTCCCCTGCTCTCATTCCTGCCCATCCTTGCTCACCTGTTTCTGGTTGCAGAGGGCCTCGTACTCCGCCAGGTAGTCGTCCAGCGTCCTGATTAGTTTCAGCGTGTTCGTCTTGTCTGCAACAGAGAAACAAGAAAATGTCAAGAGAAGAAAAACGCAAACAATTCCCAACCGCTTCACTGGGATTGGAACTGAAACGAGCCGCCAAGTTTTTTCATGGCAGATACCAACCGGACTTGCGGTAAATGTGCACGGCGACGATGCGGTCGCCCCGCCTGGACTCCTGGTGGAGCGCCCACCGGAGCAGGTCCCTGCCGACGGCGTCCATGTGCAGCCCCACCAGTATGCACCGGCCGACGGCCTCCCCGTGGTCCGCCGCCATGACGCGCCCACAACCGATGGCCGAGAGCCGGCTCGCAGCTCCAGAGATCAGCAGGAACCGCCGTTGTCCATGACACAGCAAAGCCGGTAAGTAGCCAAGCCAGGCCACTGGTTTGCTCAACCACTAACCGCCGTGGACTTGCTGCTGTCACAAGACGATCCCCGCCGGGCAACTGGCTGCGAGCCTGCAACCAATATCTGACCCGGAACCGCGACGCTGGAATAGAAAACTGCCGAGGCGGCGGTCGTCGCCTGAGTCCTGGACTGGAAACTGGAAAGCGAGCGAGTTCCGTTACCAGGAACTCGCTGCTGGGTAAGGCCTCTCCGGCCACCCACTGGCTTTGTGGCTGAATTCGCTGAACCCGAACCGAAAGGCGCGGGCGCGGCGGGGAGGAAGATACAAGCGCAAGCGACGAGAGCGGGAACTATATCCTGGGGCCGGACCTGGGCGGGCGGAAAAGGAGGCGTCGCGGCGAAGGGCGAGGGGTGGGAGGCGACACGGGTAAAACCACCTAAAATCTGGTTAGCTTGTCAGGTTTCAGCTGCTGGGGCGCGTATTAAAATGGTTGCCGTCATGGCGCCCGCGCCGCCCGGGATCGCTCGTCGCCATCGGCTCAACCACTCCAACCACGCACAAAAAGCACGAGGCCGAGGCCGGCCCCGTCCCTTGCGTCGTTGCGCGGAGGCGGAGGGGAGGACCGGACGAACGGCCAGTCTTTCCGGCGGCGGGCGCGGCTGCTGTTTTAGCGCAGCCTGCCGGTGCGGCAGTGGCGGTAGCAAACAACAAGACGGTGACAGCGACAGGATCACAGGAAGCCGGCGAGAAGGAGGCGGAGCGGAGATGACGCGATGCTGTGGCCTACGTGGGAGGAATGGGAAATGTGGGCAATAGGATCGGCGATGGGGCGAGGTGACGGGGACGATGAGCGCATTGGGCAAAGAATTCCTTGGTGGAGGTTGGAGAGGCAAGGGGTGGAAAGCGAGCGATTGGAGAGGCAGGACAGGGCGCCATCGCCGATGGCCGATGGGTCCATAACTCCCATACACATCGCTAAAGGGCGCAAAAAGGACGAAAATAGCCCCAGAAGTGGAAAAAGAAATCGAGAGTGCTCTGCTCGCTGCGAAAGTAAAAGGGTAATGCTTCGTTGGGATCGATGAGGATTGCACGTGGTTATTACGTGGGTTTCAACGGGGGATTAGATGGCCTGCGCGAAAGATAATACTGCTGCTGGACTGGATTCTCTCAAGGTCAAATGGAAAAAAAATAAGCGTGTGTAGTTAGTTGCTGTACTTCTGAATTGCAGTGCGTGCTGCCAATCGAATCACGAATTCAATGCGCGCACTGGGACAGGTGCAGGATAGTCGTCTATGATAAGAGTCTTTTTTATTTAAGTTTCATTGGATCTAAGGTCACGTTTAATTCTAAAAATTTTTAAGATTCTCCGTCACATCGAATGTTTAGACATATGCATAAAGTATTAAATGTAGACGAAAAAAAACTAATTACATAGTTTGGTAGAAAACCACGAGATGAATCTTTTGAGCCTAATTAGTTCATGATTGGACACTAATTGACAAATACAAATGAAAGTGCTACAGTAGGCAAAGCCAAAAATTTTCGCGAACTAAACACACCCTAAGTTGATGGCGACTCTGTGGCAGGTTTTTTTTATGGTATCATCAATTGGAGTAGTTTCTTTTCTTTTCCGAATATCAATTATTTGGATCATAGTTAGGTTACAATAATCACTTTTAGATCTTATTTGGATCATAGTTAGGTTACAATAATCACTTTTAGATCAATTATTTGGATCATAGTTAGGTTACAATAATCAGCTAAAATAATCTAATAGTGATCAAAATATGAGAGATTATTGAGTACCAACTCGTCCCTCGACGCCCCCCCCCCCCCCCCCCCCCCCAAAAAAAACAGCAGTCCATAGTTATGGAGATGCAACAACAACAGAAGCTGCAGCGGCAGCCGAACAAGCTAATTACAATCCACAATCCATTATAATCTCATTCATACCATGGACGACTACAATTCAGGTGGGATCTAAATAAGCCCTTACAGTGCTAAGTCATACGTGTCGCAAAATACTACTATGTAAATCACAACCAAAGTTTGTTTTCCGGTCGCTGGTCTTGGTAATCATGGGATTACTGGGGCCAGCTTAGGGTGTAACAAACTCTACTTCTGCTTAATAAAAAACGTGCCAAAGCACGATCGCAAAAAAAAGTGCTAAGTCATACTATTATTTATTATATCAATTAAGTTCTATTAGAATAGATTTATCCTAAAATATATTTTTTATTATATTACTGTTTTTAATCATAATTGTTGACACTGTTTTCTATAATTTGATTAAACGGTAAAATAGTTTGATTTTGACTAGAATCTAACAGATCACTTTTTTAGACGGAGGGGGTAGAATTCCCAAATGTCAAACTGCTATAAAACAGTGCTTTCGGCACGTCGGCAGACATACTTACTGAAAGGATAAGACGAGCAGGGGATAGACACTGACGAGTATACTATCAAGGATGTCGATCGTGTTGGTTCGATTTGTATCCACTATGCAGCTGACGACGCTGACCGGTGTGTGTCGTGCAGGCTGAGGCTACGCAGGACGATTTGTATGCTTGTCAATTCCTAGTACCGCTACCTGTAACGGTATATAAAAACATTTCCGTCCCGATCGTACAGCAGCACTCTTGTCTGCTGACCTGAATAACCTGATGGTACAAAAAAATATCCTTGCGTGCATGCCCGGCTTATCCTACGTAGGTGACCCAACCATCAGACCGATAAAACGTTTGTTTTCAAATTGCAGGATTTGCAGGTGCTTCTGCTGTACTCCTACTTACCTTCCACTTCCGGAGCCCGCCGACCAGCCGCTCCCCGGGGCGTTTTCCGGCGGCAAACCCGCGCGGGGAGCCGGCGGATCAGCCAGCTCTCGTCGGACGCCAAGCGTGCGCTGCCGTGTCAGTGTCACGCACGCGCGGCGCGGGGCATGTGGGATGTGGCGAGCGGCCGAACACGACGACGCGGTCCTTTTGGGACTGGTACGTGCTGAGTGGTGACCCCGACGCGAGCGGCAGGCAGGTCGCGGTCTCCCACCCGTGGCAACCGGAACGAAAGAGAGAGCGAGCGAGAGGTGAGAATTGAGATCATCCATCACTAGATGAGCTTGGCACTTCGGCAGGACGGCGGCCGGACCAGGCACGTCGCCGTGACCCCGTCGCCGGCCCGCGCACAGTAAGATTACCCGTAGTAGGATACTCTAAAGCTTTAGAGTATGAATATAGAGTAAAAACTGCTGCACTGGATACTCTAAAACGATACTATAATCTTTCTATCACTCTATATTTAGAGTAGTACAGTGCTTACTATATACTGGGTAGTGGCGGGTCCCACTAGCTAAACAAAGGAAAAAATATTATAACTCACAAACCAAAAATCCAAATTAAATTTCGATTGCACCATTAAATTCGTCTCAATAAATCCTTCAAAATTAGATCACACATGAATATATTTAGATAAAGTGATAAGTGGATCCCACAGTGGATAGAGTGGGTAGAGGATAATATAGAGGATGGATGGGTGCGGGAGAATTGAGTATAGAGGAGAGAATCTTACTGACTAGGACGTATAGAGGATGAATATAGAGGTCCATGAGTGCGGATAGCCTAAATGCGGCCGCGGCAGCGTGAGAGTGGCATGACAGCACCGAGTGCCAGGGTCCGCCGAACCAAGGCTATGTTTAGATGTCTTTCAAATTTCAAATTTTTACATTGAATGCTTAGACACATTGAAAGTCCTTAGTTTGGTTTTGGCTAATTGATGAAACCTAGGACTAACCTTTGTATCTAAGTGGATGATTTAGATAAAGGTGGTCATTGCATATGAGACATGACATTGACTCATATGACCAAGATGGTGAAGACCAAGATGAGGTTTGGCTCGATGGACCGGTTGTGAAGGTGAAGGGCAAGTCGAGGCTTCGAAGCGAAGGACCATGCGATGGTGAAGCTTGAGCAAGACTTAGCGCCGACGGACCGATGCAACGGTGAAGAGCAAGTGAAGTCAAGGTCGATGGATCGAGACGATCATGTGATGATATGAAGTGGATCATATCATTTGGAGAAACAAAATGGGCTCAAGGCAAAGGTATAACCATAGGACCATTTTGTTTTACACTCAAGACACCATAGAGGGTGTGAGTGGTTTAGGAACGATAGCCGAACTATTAAGAGGGGAAGTCTTATCGGTTATTCGATGCACGGGTGCCACTAGGTGAATTCATGAAGTGCATTGCATGTAGGGCCTAGTGAACTAATTGGAAAACCTTTGAAAATGTTTGAGAAAAAGCTAACACACAAGCACATGGAGATGTACACTTGATGGTGTTGCCACATTTGCAAAGGTGGCGTTGGTCGCGCTATGGTTTGCGGGTAGAGAGGGGTTTGGGTTCCTCTCTCCCTCCCGCCGAGCGTGCGAGCGCGGGATTCAGGCGATTTCGAGGAAATGAAATGCCTATTTTCCACTACGCCGGAAGTCGGAAAAAAACGGAGGCGAACGGGGTCACTGAGGTGACCGGACGCTGCACCGGACGCGGTCACGGTGTGACCGGACGCGTCCGGTCAGTACATCGCAGGAGTCGGGCGCGCGGGCTAGGGTTTGCAACCGGCGCGTCCGGTCACTCGCGGGACCGGCGCGTCCGGTCAGGCGCCCTGAGGGAACTGCAGTTCGCAAGGTCGATCGGACGCGGTGAGCGTCCGGTCACACACGATCGGACGCATCCGGTCATCGAGGGAGCTTACTGGACTCCGACCGGACGCTGGCACTGTCGCGTCCGGTCATCTTCTGGTGCGCGTCCGGTCGTTGCTTCGCGGGCGCGGGTGCTGTGCGCATCGGCGCGTCCGGTCTTTGCTTCGCGGGCTCACGGTACTGTGCGACCGGCACGTCCGGTCGTTTGTGCAGCGCGTCCGGTCATAGCGTTTGACCGTTGGCGCACAGTGACCGTTGGAGGATCTAATGGTCGCGTTTGAATTCGAGGGACACGTGGACGTCACAGAGAGACCGGACGCGGTGAAGCGTGTCCGGTCAGTTTCGACCGGCGCGTCCGGTCATCCCGAAAAAACGGTCAGTGGAGTGGCAACGGCTCTATTTGAATGGGATGCTTATAAATACTCGTTGGCCGGCCCTTGGGGAGGTCTCTTGGCATTTCTAACACTCTTGTGCATCCTTTGAGCTAGAGCTACTCCTCCCACTCATCTCTCTTGCTTGTTTGCAAATCAAAAGTGAGATTGAGTGATCCCAAAGTGCATTGCATAGCTTGAGGGCATCTAGTGGCACTTGTGGGTGGTTTAGCCGGTGGATTTCTTGTTACTCTTGGAGAGTACCGCTCCTAGCCGGCTTGGAGATTGTTGGAGGCGTTGGCAAGAGAAGGTGATTGTTCTTGGCCACCTCCGGTTGTTTGTGAGAGGTTCTTGTGCTTTCCTCGGCGGGACGCCAAAAGCAACTCTAGTGGAATGCGCGTGTCATTGAGTTACCTCACTTGAGAGTGGCGTCTTGCGGTGCCTTGCGGGGCGTGTCTTGAGGGGCAAGTGACTTGAGGGTCACACCGGGGAACCATCTAAGTGTTGGTAGACACAACCGGTGACGTAGCTTGTCGGTGCACAAGTGAACACCGGGTGAACAAAAATATTATGTCTCTTGTCTCCCGGTGATTGGTCTTCATATTGTGTTGTTGTCAATATTGATTGATTGTATATCATCTTGGTGATTGACAACATCTTCACTACACCGTTGGTATAAGATACACAATCCTCTCTCTCACGTTTACATTTACTAGATTATCTTGTGTAGCTCTAGTGGTAGCCTTTGCTAGTGTTGTAGGCTTGCTCACTAGTGTAAGTTTAGTGACATAGCCCTTGTGTGAACTAGAGATCATAATCTACTAGACTTGTGGATAGGAGGCTTGCATCACAACCGTAGGCTAAACAAAACTCGCTTTGCGCCGTTTGTTGTTATAACAAGTTTGCTTAGTGTTTCTTGTAGAAATTTTTATAGGCTATTCACCCCCCTCTAGCCATCTAGGACCTTACACACATGCATAGAGCATTAAATATAGATAAAAAAATAACTAATTATACAGTTTGGTTGTAAATCACGAGACGAATTTTTAGAGCCAAATTAGTTTATGATTGGACACTAATTGCCAAATATAAACGAAAGAGCTACGGTAGCCAAATTGTAAATTTTTTGCATCTAAACGAGGCCCAACTCGTTTGTGACGTGATGTCACTGGAGGACAATACTATCAGCCTGTTCGCTTGATCTTTCAGCTGCTTATTTTTAGTCAGTCAACAGTATTTTTCTCTCATATAAATCAGTCAACGGTACTATCAGCCGCTTATCTTCCATGAGCAGGCGCACAGGGGACCTAACCCGCTGCAGCGCCATTAATCCTCCCGGCCTCGGGATGGACGCTCAGCGCATCTGGGCGCCGGGGCGGGGCTTCTCTGCTTCTGGACTTCGGAGTCAGGACTCAGGAGGAGCAGATTCCACATGTACGGACTGGGGACCGGGTGAGTTCGGCTTCGAGCGCTTGTTGAGTTCCTCAATTCTCCCCAAATTTCACTATGTAAAAAGAAGATTCTCTGTCACATCAAAATGTCGGCAAATGCATGGAGTACTAAATGTTGATGAAATCAAAAACTAATTGCACAGTTTTGTTGTACTTTGCGAGATGAACATTTTAAGCCTAGTTAGTTAAAATTTGGATAATTTTTACCAAATACAAACGAAATGCTACAGGAATTCTGATACAGTGTTTTTCTCACCAATTCCCCGAACTAAACGGGGCCCGAGTTTGATTTTCCGTGGGGGGACTGGCTGCGGAATGCCAGGCTGTGGAGGCATAAATGTGACCTCCGTTGGCAAATTTCATGCATGGGACGAACAGCTCGTGGCGCGGCACTAGCACATGGATAGAAGGTGGTGCTAGTCCACTGGACTCTCCAACGCAGGATTGACACGGTGATGTAACATGCACATCGCATGATCTTGTTAAGGACACGTGTTAAGCTGGGCTAGTTCCCGGCTCCAAGTGCGCCGACAATCGTAGCGTGCCGTGTATCCTTCGAAGCCACGTCCGCGTCCGCGATCATGGGACCTACTGTTGGACTAATTACAGGATCACTAACAGTAGGAGTAATCGGGTACATGATCTTAGATAGTCTTGGTAGTAAAATCATCAAGTCCTAGTATAAGATCTAAGCAGAGATTAGAGGGAGAAGGAAGAATTGAGTTAGTATAGACGACTGTCAGGTTTGGGCGCAGAGGAACTGGAGTCGCCCATCGTCTTGAGGTTGATGGAGGCTGCGCATGGGCAGCGACGGTCGATGACAAGCGGGTGATGCAGTGAAGTGACGATGACGGAGTAGCAGCGTCGGCAGTGGCGTAGCTAGGATTTGTAGCTATGGTGGTCCATTACTTAATAAATTTGTTTGACCTGTATAAATTTAACATGCCAGCATACAAGTATATAAATTACAAAATAGAACTAAGATAAAAAAAGGGCATATGAAGCTCGTAAAATAGGCAAGTATAGCTTTTTTAACATAGAATTTAACTAATATTATGTACCCCTACTAGTTGAAATGTCACTACTTCTTCGATGCATAATTCTGAAAAAGGGAAGCAATATCACCACTCCTCTTCATGTTTCAACAAATATGCAAGAGAATTATATAACGTTTCAATTTACCAAACCAATAATATAATGCTGCAAAAATATGTAATTGAAATAATATAATTCAGCACTACACAAAAAACAAATCCTCCAATAATCCAAAATACTAGAAGTCTAGAACCTAAATCAGTTTTACACGCCCTGTGCGCTCCTATTTTGCTTAGTCCGTAGGAGAAAAGTGTTAAAACTGAAAGGGAAAAAAAAGGAGAAACGTAAGTATTATGTGACTAAAGGAGGATAGGGCAGCACCGCAGCACGCTAATTGGCTTTGGCTTAGCAGTTATCAGTTTTGTCTTCATCTCAGGATTTAGATGCAGCACGTACCAGCAGGGCAACTGCTCAGCGTTTGCCGTTGTGAAGTCCGACTGCGCTCGCCATCACAGCGTCGCCCGCCCCAACGGCTTCACAACACGGCCGCATGGAGAAGGGTAGGAAGGGGCGGCGGGGTGCAGTCTAACACGATACGCGAACTCACGAAGTCACGATGGGTGATGGGCTGATGGCTGAAGGCAGTACGCACGGAAGGTTGAGGGGCACACAGGCTGAACTCTCTAGTTTCAAGTTCCAACTTTACCGATGAGCTTTGGTT
Organism: Saccharum hybrid cultivar R570; assembly: GCA_038087645.1. Taxonomy (NCBI): domain Eukaryota; kingdom Viridiplantae; phylum Streptophyta; class Magnoliopsida; order Poales; family Poaceae; genus Saccharum; species Saccharum hybrid cultivar. The sequence continues at coordinate 7,203,008 of JAQSUU010000043.1, read as the reverse complement.
GGGTTGAGCGCAGGGTGGTCCGCGGACCACAGGGACCACCCTGTAGCTCCGCCCCTGAGCGTCGGTGTCGCGCGGTGATAGCGGCGGTGAGCTTCCCGTCACTGGCTGCGGCCCTAGGAGATCGGGTTAGGGTTTGTAGGAGGGAGTGTTGGCGCGGTGAACCTCGTACTGAGCGCCCCGGCCTCCCTACCTTTTATATCCGCAGTGTGACAGAGGCTCACCAGCCATGAGTTGGGCTGGGCTCCCCAATCAGGAGCAAATCAGGGTCCGTTGAGGACCGTTGGGTCTCAACGTGAGGAGATCAAACCTAACATTCTCTCCCTCGATCTCTTCTAATCACTTATCTTAATCTTAATAACTTATCTTAATCTTAACTTAAACACTTAACTTCCCCTCGTTATAAAGAGATTCGTAGAGCGTGTCTCATCGTCACAGAAAGGACCTTCTGTTGGATTTGACGGCTACAGTGCACCTCTCTAAATTGAGACAGAGATCTAACTAACGGGCCCTAAGCGTTCAGGAATCATAGGCTTTCCCTTAACCCCATGCCGGCTAGGTGTTTTCTAAACACGTTGGGTGGTAAGCCTTTTGTGAGCGGATCCGCTAACATGTTTTCGGTCTTAATATGCTCTAGACTTATGACATGATCCTGAACCTTTTCTTTCACAACATAATACTTAATGTCAATGTGTTTGGCAGCACCACTTGACTTATTGTTGTGAGCATATTCAACTGCGGGATTATTATCGCAGTATAACTTAAGTGGTCTCTCAATGCTGTCTACCACTCTTAATCCGGGTAAGAACTTCTTAAGCCAACTCACCTGCCTCGAGGCCTCATAACATGCTACAAACTCAGCATACATCGTCGATGATGTAACGAGAGTCTGTTTGGAGCTTTTCCACGATATGGCTCCACCTGCGAGGGTGAATATGTAACCTGACGTGGATTTTCTATTATCCCCCGCATAATCTGAATATGAAAACCCCACTATCTCTAGGGAGTCAGTCTTATTATAACTTAGCATGAAGCCTTTAGTGCCCTGCAAGTAACGCAAGACTTTCTTAACTAACTTCCAGTGTTCTGTACCTGGATTTTTCTGATATCTGCCAAGTAACCCGGTAACAAAAGCTATATTAGGGCGAGTACAAATTTGAGCATATTGTAAGCTTCCGACAGCTGAAGCATAAGGTACTTATCTCATTTGTTCGAGCTCGAAGTGATTCTTGGAACACTGATGTTCCCCATACTTATCGCCCTTGACAATGGGTGCAAGTGATGGACTGCACTTGTGCATATTATATTTCTTAAGAATCTTTTCTATGTATGTCTTTTGTGACAACCCTAATACCTCTCTATTTCTATCACGGTGAATCTCAATCCCCAGAACAAAAGAGGCTTCACCGAGGTCTTTCATGTCAAAATGCGAGGACAAGAACTTCTTAGTCTCCATTAGTAGAGTGACATCATTGCTTGCTAGCAAAATATCATCCACATATAGGACTAAGAAGATGAACTTAGAATTCTTAAACTTTATATAAATGCAATTGTCCTCTACATTTGCCTTAAACCCAAACTTTCTTATTGTATTATCAAACTTCAAATACCACTGTCTTGAAGCTTGTTTTAGTCCATAAATGGACTTCCTTAGGCGGCACCCCATGTTCTTTTTTCCTTCCATGACAAAACCTTTCGGTTGTGCCATGTAAACATCTTCCTCAAGATCCCCATTTAGGAATGTCGTCTTAACATCCATCTGATGCAATTCTAAATCAAAATGTGCTACCAGCGCCATTATAATTCTAAAAGAATCTTTACATGAGACCGGAGAGAAAGTCTCATTGTAATCAATTCCTTCTCTCTGAGTAAAGCCTTTTGCCACGAGTCACGCCTTATGTCTTTCAACATTCCCCTGGGAGTCATACTTAGTTTTATAAACCCATTTACAACCAACCTTCTTAGCTCCCTTAGGAATTTCCATCAGTTCCCAAACTTTATTGGAATCCATGGATCTTATTTCATCTCTCATGGCTTCTAACCACTTCTCAGAGTGTTCGCTTCTCATGGCTTGTTCATATGTAGTGGGATCATCCTCCATATGAAATTCTTCGGTTTCATAAACCTCATAATCATCTGAAATAGCTGATCTTCTAACTCTTTCTAATCTTCTAAGATTCTGATTGTTTGGCGCTATGTGGGGTTTTTGTTGTTGTTGTTCTTCCTGATGCTCGACGTGTGGTTCTAATGGATCCTGGAGGATAGGTTCCAGATTTTCATTGGATGTCAGCAATGGAGAACTAACAACCAGTGCTGGCACTACAGTGTCTAACACTGTTGGTGCAACAACTATGGGTAGCACAAAGAATTGTTCCTGAAGCATTGGAGTAGGGGCATACCCGTTTCTCCTCTAAACTAATTTCCTGTGCTACCTTGCTTCCCCTGATCAAATCATCTTCTAAGAACTCAGCGTGTCTAGTTTTCACAAACTTAGTATGCCTGTCAGGGCAATAAAAGCGGTAACCTTTTGACCTGTCTGGGTAGCCAATGAAATGGCAACTAACTGTCTTAGGATCTAATTTCCCTAAATTTAGGTTAAAAACCTTAGCCTCAGCAGGACAGCCCCACACCCTTAAGTGCTTAAGTGAGGGTACTCTGCCTGTCCATAGCTCGTACGGTGTTTTGGGCACCGACTTACTTAGAACACGATTAAGAATGTGAATGACGGTTTTCAACGCCTCCATCCACAAACTTACCGGTAGGGTGGAGTATCTAATCATGCTTCTTACCATATCCATTAAGGTATGGTTTCTTCTCTCAGCCACTCCATTTTGCTGAGGGTCTCTGTCACAGAATCTCCTTATTACGATGGCCCACAAGTACACTTCATTGTCATAATGACCTCTGACAGTCGTACTTATGTTCACCATAACTTAAAAGGCCTGCTTTCCTCCGAACAGGATCCAATCACAGGAGTATTGCAATATTACAACAGTTTATTCAAAATATTCAACAGAGTAAAGTAGCGGAAGTCTTACAATAACATAGATTACAAACCAGTTTTCAAACTTCAAACCTTATGTAACATTATTACAAACCATTAGTAGAGAAGTATCGGTAGTAACTTTATTACATCACACAAGCGAGATGCCTTGCCCAAAGGCCACACAATCTACTCGTCGTCACTGTCTTCAACCACGACGGTCATGCAACAAGGCTCGAAGCATACTTGTTCATGAACCGCACCTGCAACAAGGGGTTAACAAACCCTGAGTACGAGAGTACTCAACAAGACTTACCCGACTAGGACAAAGACTCCAAGGGCATGCTAGCTTTAGGGAATCAAGGTACGGGTAATCAAGAATCAAATTTTCTTTTGCAGAAAAGCTTACTAAGGTAAGTCCTTATCTTCAATATTTTACTTTTACCATTGATGGTTCATTAACCAATTATAGGTGATCCTAATCTAGATCAAAGTAATTATCATTAAAACCTTTCTCATTCTTTCTTTCAATTCCAGTTCTTAACTACGATGTAAGTCAGGCGATCGAGTCTCCATAACCGAGGAGCAACGACGATTCGAACCGATTATACCCAGCTGGGGATCTCTAACTTCACGACATATGTAGAACCGAATCTTGCATATATCAACCCTCATTTAGATCTCCCAAAACCAGAACGTGTCCATCGCCACCCGAGAGTACAGTACTCCTCGAACCCGACCAAATTCTAGCCCCGAGGGTACACGCTACTCTCGCCATCTCTCCACTCCCAGTGCGAGGTTAGACGTTCTCGTAATGGAATCACCAACATTTTGGGCTTACCCAAGGCATGAGGTTAGTTGCAAAGTCTCGAACACAACAGGCTTACAACGAACGGGCCTTAACTGACAAGGCGGAAACAATACATTGAGACTCCTTTCCCAATGCATGTTAGCAGTGGCCAAACCACCCGCCCGATCTTTCAAGTTCATTCTCATATTTCAATATTCATTCGATATGCCGTCATGGCTATGTAAACATTTTATTTAAAAGCTTAACTTCTAAGCATAGCAAAGCATACTACGCATTTTCAGTAAAAACAGGTATCAAGGGTGATATCACAATAATCAAGGATGATAATGCAGCAATTGGGTTATCACTCAACTCCTAATTACTTAATGCAGTAAACCATATTATAAATAATAAAACATTTATAAAATTCAAGGTAGGGTTTAAATGCACCGGGGCTTGCCTTGCTCGGACACGATGACTGACTCAGACCCGAGAACTCCACCGCTCGGTCCGAAACTCACTGACGATCGCTCTTCTTCAGAAGCTTGATCGATGACTTCGGCTTCTTCGAAAGCGGAGACTACACAAATACATAACATGCTTTAACATGATGCTCGATGATAAACATGATGCTTGATGATAACATGCTACGAGTTACGACTGGAGTACAACTTCCTTCGCGGTACAGTCGCAAACTGAAAACCTACTAACTAGTAGCGACGATTCCAGCGATACCAGCTTTTAACCTAATAAGATACTAACGAGCTCAATCATGAAATTAAGGTGCCAAAGATCACCAAAGGGTAGTGACCTAAGGACATCACTCAATCAAAAGGCACACAACACTTAAAGTTCTCAAATTAACATTTATTTTCTATTTAACTAATTAGGGCATAATTAGGAGTTGATCGAATTTTACCTAATCAAGCTCAAACTTTTTCTATAGGTTAAGAATGAATTACAACGGTGTTATAATAAATTTCATAATTTTTGGATCAATAAATTAATTATTAAAATTCATGGAAGTTACATTTAATCTTTAATGAAACTAATTAATTCTACTGCACAAAGTATTCAAATTCGTGATTTAACATTTTTCCTAGATAGTTTATACATTGAGAAGCTTACACAAAAATTTTCATAAATTTTGGAACTCTACACAATTTTTAATGAAATAAACAAATAGCAACACTATTCATTTATTTGAAAAAGAAAACAAAAACGAAAATCCGAACCGGGCCGATCTCCTTTTCTCCCGCGGTCCGGCCCAGCCGAGCGGCCCGCTCGCGCGCGCCCGCGCTCGCGCTCGGCCCAGCGACGCGACCCAGCAGCGTGGCCTGCCTCGCGCCCGCGCGCTGGCTCTCTCTCTCTCTCTCTCTCGCTGACACCGCGTCCCCACATGTCATCCCTCACCTCCGTCTCCCCCTCGCTCTCCCGCGCGCTCACTCGCTCTCCCACGGTGGCCGGCCGGTGACCGGCGCTTCGGTCGACTAACCGACCCTACCAACACCTTCTACACCTCCCCACGATTCCATTTTGCTACTAAACACCCTGGCTCGAGCTCCGGCGACAGCTCACCGACGACGGTGGCGGCTCGACAACCACGGTGACCGGCGACTCGATGGTACAACACGGTAGCGGTTAAATTAGTGCGAGGAAAACGATCAGGAGCTCACAGCGGTGACGATGGCGGTCTCGGGGAGGACGGAGAGAAGCCGGAGTGGCCTGGCCACGGGAAGGCGACGATGCGGTGCTCCGACCGGAGTTGGGCACGGGAGCGGGCGGCTGTGGTGATCTAGGCGGAGTTAAGCTCGCTCGGGTGGTTCACGAGGTGCGCGAGGATGAGGCGGAGTTAATGGTGCGGTTGGCGTGGCTGGAGGTGGCTCGACGGCGGCAGCGGCGAGCGGCGGAGCTGCGGTGGCGGCGGTGGCGAAAACAGGGAAAATGAAAATCGCCACTGTGAGCTCGACGTATATATAGGGAACGGTGGCGGTGACTGTGCTGGAAGACGCGAGACGTCGCGCTGGCGATCGAGGACTCGCCTGGAAGCCGGCCGAAGCCGCCCGGCGTCTCGCCGGCGCCCATACCGCGCGGTGGTCGGCGGTGATTGGTCGGACACTGTAGCTTCCCCCCCAAACTTTGAATTTTCAAACTGTTTTCTCAAATTACTCTCAAATTCATGTAACAACTTGAAAAACTTCCAATCTATGAAATCTTCAGAATTTCAAGCTCTACAAGTTTTGTATTGAACACTTTTTCAAATTCTCACTGGATTTTGAAATTTGAGTTTAAATTCAAAAGAGGACACATTTTTCAGATTGGTAATTTAGAAATTACTTTTGATTTTACATTAAAACTTCAAAATCTCCAAACATCAAAGTTGTATATCTTGACCAGACCTACAACTGTGCTGTTCAAAACTTTTTCAAATTCAGCCTTTATTTTGAAATCATAGTTTGGGGACAAAAATGAATTAAATTTGAAATTTGTTTATTTTCAAACATTGCTCCACATTTTTCACTAAAACTTTGAAAACTCAAAACACCAAAGTTGTAGCCCTTGAAAAGTTCTACAAACTTGGTTTTGAACTTTTTCCCAAATTTTGCTTAGATTTTGAATTATTTCAAAAGGGGTAAAACAGGGTTTTGAAATTTAAGGTTTTCGGGGAAATTTTAAATTGAAATTTGTTGCTACTTTGATTGGTGATTACTTAGTGATCAAAACCTCACCCAAGGGCATAATTTGGACCAACATAACATGGTTGACCAAATGCCACTCTTGGTTGACCAATTAGCTTTTGAAATTCTTTTACATTTCTTCCCAGATTTGAATTTAAATTTGAATCGGAAAACTCGTGACAAGTTTTGGGACTCCAATTCAAATTCAAATTTGGAGCTTCATTTTAGATGTTGTACTTGAGCTCATACCCTACACTTGACACTTGTGTGCAACACAGTCGCACACCTCAAATTACGCAGGGCATGGACTAAGTATTTGCGGTGGCATTCGAAATTAGGGTTTTCGGGTTCGGAGCACACCACTGAGAAACACATTCAACCTAAACAAGTAAACTCGTTTTAGTTGATGCATAACAAGTTTACCCTAACAGGGATGCTTTGCAATGCATTATGATGACATGGCAGATTAATTAGCACTATAACACCCGGGGTGTTACAGCCCTTCCCCCTTAAAGAAATCTCGTCCCGAGATTTAAAGCCTTGAGTTAAGTAATAGAAAAGGAAACGTGTCAAGCAAACACGTCCAAGACTTGTCTACAAAACAGGTAGGGGTTTTCTGCATTACAACGATTTTAAAAGGATAGGTTACAGTTTAAAGAGGAAATTGCAACCTAGATAGAAGCAAAGAACTCCGGGAAATTCTCCAACAGGTAATCCTCCGATTCCCAGGTGGCTTCCTCTTCTGAATGTTGATTCCACTGTATTCTGTACCATTTAGTTGTTCTACTGCGGGTAACACGATCTTTTTGATCCAAAACTCGGATAGGATATTCAGAATATGTCAAATCCGGTTCAAGTTCAACTCCCTCAACATCAACCACTTGATCATGTACTTGTAGACACTTCTTCATTTGTGATACATGAAATACATTGTGCACTGCTGACAGTTGTTCAGGCAACTTTAACTTATATGCCACCTTTCCACATTGTTGAATGATTTGAAAAGGACCAATATAACGTGGTGCGAGTTTGCCTCTGACTCCAAATCTGCTAACTCCTTTCATGGGTGATAATTTTAGATAAACATAATCCCCTACTCGGAATACCAAAGGTCTACGCCTTTTATCAGTATAACTCTTTTGTCTGGACTGAGCAACTTTTAAATTATTCTGGATCTGTCGAACTTTTTCTTCTGTTTGTTTCACAAGATCAACACCGAAAAACCATCTTTCTCCCGGTTCTGACCAATTCAATGGAGTTCTGCATCTGCGGCCATACAATGCCTCAAACGGTGCCATTTTGATACTCTCTTGATAACTATTATTGTAGGAGAATTCTGCTAACGGTAACCACTCATCCCAAGTGTCTGAATAATTAAGTGCACATGACCTTAACATATCTTCTAGAATTTGATTGACCCTTTCAGTCTGACCACTTGTTTGTGGATGATAAGCGGTACTGTGCAAAAGTTCTGTACCTAGGGACTCATGTAGGTGTCTCCAAAATTTGTTAACAAACTGCGTACCTCTATCTGATACAATGGTCTTTGGTACCCCATGAAGGCTCAGGATTCGTGCAATATAAATTCTTGCATAAGTTATAGCAGAATAGCCCACCTTAACTGGAACAAAATGAGATGACTTTGTCAGTCGGTCCACAATGACCCAAATTGAATCAAAGCCTCTTGAGGTCTTAGGTAACCCAGTAATGAAATCCATACTGATATCTTCCCATTTCCAGGATGGAATGGGCAAGGGTTGTAACATTCCTGCCGACTTCAGGTGTACTGCCTTTACTTTACAACAAGTGTCACATCTGGCAACATATTTGGCGATCTCAATTTTCATTTTGGTCCACCAGAATTGCTGTTTCAAATCTTGATACATCTTATTACTCCCTGGATGAATAGAAAACCTTGTCCTATGTGCTTCATCAAGAATGAGTCGACGTAACTCTGGAACCTTTGGGACCACTAGCCGGTTCTTAAACCACAATATATCTGCATCATCAATACTGAAATCTGTCGGTTGACCAGTTCTAACTTTTTCTTTGATGTGAGTTATTCCGGAATTCTTTCTCTGAGCAGACACAATCTGATCTTTGATTGTTGATTCCACTGTGATATTAGTCAACTGACCTTGTGGAACTATTTCAATATTCAACCTTTCCAACTCATAACACAAACTGTAATCCATTGGCTGCACAGTCGTACAATGGCAACGATTCTTTCTACTGAGTGCATCAGCAACTACATTCGCTTTTCCAGGGTGATAGTGTACTTCTAAATCATAGTCCTTTATTAACTCAAACCACCTTCTTTGCCTCATATTCAATTCTGACTGAGTAAAGATATACTTTAAGCTCTTGTGATCTGTATACATGTGGCAAGTATTACCTAACAAGTAATGACGCCAGATTTTTAATGCATGAACCATAGCTGCTAGTTCAAGATCATGTGTCGGATAATGTTCTTCATGGCGCTTCAACTGTCTCGAGGCATAAGCAATGACTCTGCCTTCTTGCATCAATACGCAACCAAGGCCAATACCTGAGGCATCACAGTAAACATCAAATGGCTTTTCTATATCTGGTTGTGCCAAAACTGGAGCAGTTGTCAATGATTTTTTTAAAATTCTAAAAGCTTTTTCACATTCTGGAGACCATATGAACTTAGTTTGATTCTTCAACAACTCTGTGATTGGCTTGGCTACCTTTGAAAAGTCAGGTATGAATCGACGGTAATAACCCGCCATTCCCAGAAAAACTTCGGACTTCATGAACTGAGATTGGTGGTTTCCAATTCAGAATATCTTTCACTTTGCCAGGATCTACTGCTACTCCTTCGGCTGACAACACATGTCCTAAGAATTGCACTTCTCTTAACCAAAACTCACATTTACTGAACTTGGCATACAGTTGGTGATCTCTCAGACGAGTCAGAACAACTCTGAGATGCTCAACATGCTCTTCTTCACTTTTGGAGTATACCAGAATATCATCAATAAAAACAACCACAAACTTGTCAAGTTCCGGCATGAAAACTGAATTCATCAGATACATGAAATGTGCCGGTGCATTAGTGAGACCAAAAGACATAACTAGGTACTCATACAGTCCATATCTGGTGGTGAATGCAGTCTTTGGGATATCTTCAGGTCGAATCTTGATTTGATGGTACCCTGATCAAAGATCAATCTTGGAAAATACCTTTGCCCCCGCAAGCTGATCAAAGAGTAGATCAATGCGAGGCAACGGATATTTATTCTTAATGGTTACTTCATTCAGCGGTCGATAGTCAACACACATCCTTAAAGTCTAATCCTTCTTCTTGACAAAAAGAGCTGGACATCCCCATGGTGAGGAACTGGGTCTGATAAAACCTTTGTCACGTAACTCTTGCAATTGATCCTTAAGTTCTGCCAATTCATTGGGTGGCATTCTGTAAGCTCTCCGGGATATTGGGGCAGTACCCGGTTTTAACTCAATCACAAACTCTACATCTCTGTCCGGTGGCAGACCTGGTAGATCATCTGGAAACACATCCGGAAATTCACAGACTACCGGTATATCACAAATTTCATGTACTGAAGTTGCACATATACTTTCAACTGTTCTCTTCGGGATAGGAAGTTGGATAAGAAGATGAGATTTATTATCTGGCAGGTTCAACCTTATAGTTCTGTGCAGTGCATCTATAAGGGCTCCTCTTTGGTACATCCAATTCATACCCAGGATTACATCTATATCCTGTTTCTGTAATATTATCATTGAGGTAGGGAATATATGCCCACCTAACTCTATAGGTACGTCACGTACCATCTCCTTAGTACACAGTCGTCCCCCGGGCGACTGGATAAAGAAATCCTCTTGTGTTCCCATAATTGGAATGTCATACTTAACAACAAAGGTGCGATTTATGAATGTATGCGATGCACCTGAATCAAATAACAGTACTGCTAGATGATTAGCAACAGGGAACATACCCATCATAACAGGTTCTCCCTCTGGGATTGCACTTGCTTGAGTGTAGAATACACGTCCGGTCTTCTTCTTCTCACCCTTACCCTTCTGAACATTCAGATTATTGTTCTTACTCTGAAGTTGTTGCTGTTGTGGTACGGGAGCTCTGGGATAATTAGGATTGTACTGCCTTGGATACGGGCAATCCTTGGAAAAGTGGCCTGGCTTTCCACAGTTGTAGCAGGGAAAGTTATGGGTTACTGGAGTCTGGTTTCGAATACCAGGGGCATTCGGCTGCTGTGGATATTGCGGAATTGCGGCAGGACGGAAAAACGTCTGCGGCTGAGCTTGGTACTGCGGTGGATGATAAGTTGGGCGGAAATGGTTCTGAGGGTGATAAACAAACTTCTGGCGTTTCTTAATGCCGCCAGACGGACTTGAAAACACTGGCTTCTTTTTCTTCGACTCCTTGTGCAGTCGGGACTTCTCTTCTGACGCAATAGCCACATTGACTATCTCATGGTAAGTAGCATTATAGCAGGTGACTAATGCTTCCTGGATTCTGGTACTCAAACCTCTCATGAAACAACTCTTCTTCTTTGCATCGGTATTCACATATTCAGCTGCATACTGGGACAGATGATTGAATTTGCCCACATATTGTAGAACTGTCTGGTTCCCTTGCTTCAGTGAGAGAAACTCCTCTAGCTTCATGGCCATGACACCATCTGGGATATAATGTGCTCTAAAGGCTTCACGAAACTCCTGCCAAGTGACACGGTGGCCAGCAGGCTGTGCGGCGACTAGATTCGCCCACCACGCCCCTGCGGCACCTCTGAGTTGTTGTGCTGCAAACACAGGCTTCTGGTGCTCTGTGCACTGTAAAAGTTCAAACTTCTGCTCCATGGTACGGAGCCAGTCATCCGCCTCTAGCGGCTCATCTGCCTTTGAGAACACTGGTGGACGGGTATCGGTGAAATCCACATAAGTGGTTTCCCCTCCATTGTTACGGCCTCGACGACCCTGATTCCCATTCTGATTCTGATTCTGAGCCAACAGGGTAGTGGCATTAACCAGTGCGGCAATAGCTTCTGCCAAGGTAGGTGGAAACGGTGGGGGATTCGGATTATGGTCCCCTTCCTAGGAAGTTCCAGTACCGTCCATCTGTTGTACACAAACCATGTTTATTTACATTGCTTTATTGAATTAAAAAGCAGTTAGGACAGAACTTGTATACAAACACAAACTTATCTTACATTATTTCATTACAAACTTGCTCACAAGCAAGAAACTACCCACTAAGGTTCTTAGAAAGCAGGAAAGACTACTATATTACACAACCATCCATGTCGACCCTTCACTCCTCATCATCATCGCTGAGCACGATCACTTCCTCCTCATTCTCTGGAGCACTTGCACCAGTGACATGACTTGCATCATCCCCACTTTCCATCACGGGTTCATCTTCTTCTGGATCTTCTTCATTGTCCTCTCCATCAGGAACAACCACGGCACCAACATCATCTTCCACTGCCTGGGGCTGATGATTGGGATTCATCAGATCATTTAGCCTATGCACTTCCTCATGCAGAACTGTGTTATACTGCTCCAGGTGTGTCACATAAAGCTCCAACTCACGAACACGAGCCCTGGCTTCTGTCTCCTTTTCCAGAGACTCATTCAGGAACTGTTTCCAAAAACGCATGTTGTGCTTCAGTCGCTCCACTTCTGATGTAAGCCTTGCAACCTCTGACTCCGAATCCGGGTTCGGATTACGGCTACTGCTTGCTCCATCAACTCTGGCGGCCAACTGATGACGCGGCACTCCTTGCGGACCCGTTTTCTTGCGAGGAGTCGTCTTCACACGTGCCATCCTAAAGCAAGATAGAATTAGGACGATAAGAACAGATAGGAGGGATCTGAAGGTTAGCATGAATAGGATTGAACCTTACTTAACCCAAACCACTTTAAAAGGGAAGGTAACTTAAGCAGGTTAATTAAACATGATGCATGCATCGTACTTACGATCTAACAGAAAGATTTAAGTAACACAAGCAATCTTTATAACATAGGGCACTATACATGATACTTCACTACGAAGCTTTCAAATATGAGCTAAGGAAACTATAGAATTGATTAAGATAAGCAAAAGCAATTTGGACCAAAATATCAATATTAAGTTTGTTGACCCAAATCATTTTGAAGTTTTACAAAGTAATACTACAATAACTCGAGTGATTATGCTCTGATACCAGCTGTCACAGAACCTCCTAATTACGATGGCCCACAAGTACACTTCATTGTCATAATGACCTCTGACAGTCGTACTTATGTTCACCATAACTTAAAAGGCCTGCTTTCCTCCGAACAGGATCCAATCACAGGAGTATTGCAATATTACAATAGTTTATTCAAAATATTCAACAGAGTAAAGTAGCAGAAGTCTTACAATAACATAGATTACAAACCAGTTTTCAAACTTCAAACCTTATGTAATATTATTACAAACCATTAGTAGAGAAGTATCGGTAGTAACTTTATTACATCACACAAGCGAGATGCCTTGCCCAAAGGCCACACAATCTACTCGTCGTCACTGTCTTCAACCACGACGGTCATGCAACAAGGCTCGAAGCAGACTTGTTCATGAACCGCACCTGCAACAAGGGGTTAACAAACCCTGAGTATGAGAGTACTCAACAAGACTTACCCGACTAGGACAAAGACTCCAAGGGCATGCTAGCTTTAGGGAATCAAGGTACGGGTAATCAAGAATCAAATTTTCTTTTGCAGAAAAGCTTACTAAGGTAAGTCCTTATCTTCAATATTTTACTTTTACCATTGATGGTTCATTAACCAATTCTAGGTGATCCTAATCTAGATCAAAGTAATTATCATTAAAACCTTTCTCATTCTTTCTTTCAATTCCAGTTCTTAACTACGATGTAAGTCAGGCGATCGAGTCTCCATAACCGAGAAGCAACGACGATTCGAACCGATTATACCCAGCTGGGGATCTCTAACTTCACGACATATGTAGAACCGAATCTTGCATATATCAACCCTCATTTAGATCTCCCAAAACCAGAACGTGTCCATCGCCACCCGAGAGTACAGTACTCCTCGAACCCGACCAAATTCTAGCCCCGAGGGTACACGCTACTCTCGCCATCTCTCCACTCCCAGTGCGAGGTTAGACGTTCTCGTAATGGAATCACCAACATTTTGGGCTTACCCAAGGCATGAGGTTAGTTGCAAAGTCTCGAACACAACAGGCTTACAACGAACGGGCCTTAACTGACAAGGCGGAAACAATACATTGAGACTCCTTTCCCAATGCATGTTAGCAGTGGCCAAACCACCCGCCCGATCTTTCAAGTTCATTCTCATATTTCAATATTCATTCGATATGCCGTCATGGCTATGTAAACATTTCATTTAAAAGCTTAACTTCTAAGCATAGCAAAGCATACTACGCATTTTCAGTAAAAACAGGTATCAAGGGTGATATCACAATAATCAAGGATGATAATGCAGCAATTGGGTTATCACTCAACTCCTAATTACTTAATGCAGTAAACCATATTATAAATAATAAAACATTTATAAAATTCAAGGTAGGGTTTAAATGCACCGGGGCTTGCCTTGCTCAGACACGACGACTGACTCAGACCCGAGAACTCCACCGCTCGGTCCGAAACTCACTGACGATCGCTCTTCTCCGGAAGCTTGATCGATGACTTCGGCTTCTTCGAAAGCGGAGACTACACAAATACATAACATGCTTTAACATGATGCTCGATGATAAACATGATGCTTGATGATAACATGCTACGAGTTACGACTGGAGTACAACTTCCTTCGCGGTACAGTCGCAAACTGAAAACCTACTAACTAGTAGCGACGATTCCAGCGATACCAGCTTTTAACCTAACAAGTTACTAACGAGCTCAATCATGAAATTAAGGTGCCAAAGATCACCAAAGGGTAGTGACCTAAGGACATCACTCAATCAAAAGGCACACAACACTTAAAGTTCTCAAATTAACATTTATTTTCTATTTAACTAATTAGGGCATAATTAGGAGTTGATCGAATTTTACCTAATCAAGCTCAAACTTTTTCTATAGGTTAAGAATGAATTACAACAGTGTTATAATAAATTTCATAATTTTTGGATCAATAAATTAATTATTAAAATTCATGGAAGTTGCATTTAATCTTTAATGAAACTAATTAATTCTACTGCACAAAATATTCAAATTCGTGATTTAACATTTTTCCTAGATAGTTTATACATTGAGAAGCTTACACAAAAATTTTCATAAATTTTGGAACTCTACACAATTTTTAATGAAATAAACAAATAGCAACACTATTCATTTATTTGAAAAAGAAAACAAAAACGAAAATCCGAACCGGGCCGATCTCCTTTTCTCCCGCGGTCCGGCCCAGCCGAGCAGCCCGCTCGCGCGCGCCCGCGCTCGCGCTCGGCCCAGCGACGCGACCCAGCAGCGCGGCCTGCCTCGCGCCCGCGCGCTGGCTCTCTCTCTCTCTCTCTCGCTGACACCGCGTCCCCACATGTCATCCCTCACCTCCGTCTCCCCCTCGCTCTCCCGCGCGCTCACTCGCTCTCCCACGGTGGCCGGCCGGTGACCGGCGCTTCGGTCGACTAACCGACCCTACCAACACCTTCTACACCTCCCCACGATTCCATTTTGCTACTAAACACCCTGGCTCGAGCTCCGGCGACAGCTCACCGACGACGGTGGCGGCTCGACAACCACGGTGACCGGCGACTCGATGGTACAACACGGTAGCGGTTAAATTAGTGCGAGGAAAACGATCAGGAGCTCACAGCGGTGACGATGGCGGTCTCGGGGAGGACGGAGAGAAGCCGGAGTGGCCTGGCCACGGGAAGGCGACGATGGCGGTGCTCCGACCGGAGTTGGGCACGGGAGCGGGCGGCTGTGGTGATCTAGGCGGAGTTAAGCTCGCTCGGGTGGTTCACGAGGTGCGCGAGGATGAGGCGGAGTTAATGGTGCGGTTGGCGTGGCTGGAGGTGGCTCGACGGCGACAGCGGCGAGCGGCGGAGCTGCGGTGGCGGCGGTGGTGAAAACAGGGAAAATGAAAATCGCCACTGTGAGCTCGACGTATATATAGGGAACGGTGGCGGTGACTGTGCTGGAAGACGCGAGACGTCGCGCTGGCGATCGAGGACTCGCCTGGAAGCCGGCCGAAGCCGCCCGGCGTCTCGCCGGCGCCCATACCGCGCGGTGGTCGGCGGTGATTGGTCGGACACTGTAGCTTCCCCCCCCAAACTTTGAATTTTCAAACTGTTTTCTCAAATTACTCTCAAATTCATGTAACAACTTGAAAAACTTCCAATCTATGAAATCTTCAGAATTTCAAGCTCTACAAGTTTTGTATTGAACACTTTTTCAAATTCTCACTGGATTTTGAAATTTGAGTTTAAATTCAAAAGAGGACACATTTTTCAGATTGGTAATTTAGAAATTACTTTTGATTTTACATTAAAACTTCAAAATCTCCAAACATCAAAGTTGTATATCTTGACCAGACCTACAACTTTGCTGTTCAAAACTTTTTCAAATTCAGCCTTTATTTTGAAATCATAGTTTGGGGACAAAAATGAATTAAATTTGAAATTTGTTTATTTTCAAACATTGCTCCACATTTTTCACTAAAACTTTGAAAACTCAAAACACCAAAGTTGTAGCCCTTGAAAAGTTCTACAAACTTGGTTTTGAACTTTTTCCCAAATTTTGCTTAGATTTTGAATTATTTCAAAAGGGGTAAAACAGGGTTTTGAAATTTAAGGTTTTCGGGGAAATTTTAAATTGAAATTTGTTGCTACTTTGATTGGTGATTACTTAGTGATCAAAACCTCACCCAAGGGCATAATTTGGACCAACATAACATGGTTGACCAAATGCCACCTTGGTTGACCAATTAGCTTTTGAAATTCTTTTACATTTCTTCCCAGATTTGAATTTAAATTTGAATCGGAAAACTCGTGACAAGTTTTGGGACTCCAATTCAAATTCAAATTTGGAGCTTCATTTTAGATGTTGTACTTGAGCTCATACCCTACACTTGACACTAGTGTGCAACACAGTCGCACACCTCAAATTACGCAGGGCATGGACTAAGTATTTGCGGTGGCATTCGAAATTAGGGTTTTCGGGTTCGGAGCACACCACTGAGAAACACATTCAACCTAAACAAGTAAACTTGTTTTAGTTGATGCATAACAAGTTTACCCTAACAGGGATGCTTTGCAATGCATTATGATGACATGGCAGATTAATTAGCACTATAACACCCGGGGTGTTACAGTCTCCTGGCATGAAATACTGGGCAACTATGCCATTTTCCTGAAGGAACTTTGCAAAAGGTCCCGGAACTTGGCCATACGGGGTATGTCACCCATAATATTCCCCACCACAATCTGATCTTACTATTTTAATCTTCTTATTAAGCTAATTTTCTACTTCTGCCTTAAATATCTTAAACTTATCTAATGCTTCTTATCTTTCTCTTATTGGATAAATATAACCAAAACACGAATAATCATCAATGAAAGTTATGAATGAATCATAACCATCCACACTCTTAACAGGAAATGGTCCACAAATGTCTGTGTGGATTATTTTTAAATTTCCTGCACTTCGTTTGGCATTTTTCTTAACTTTCTTAACATATTTACCCTTAATACAATCAACACACTGATCTAATTCTGAGAGTTCTAATGCCGGAAGAATTTCAGCCTTGACTAATCTATCAATTCTCCCCCTCGAAATGTGGCCTAATCTACAGTGCCACAATTTCGAAGAGTCAATCTGAAATTTCTTACGCTTTCTATTTACATTCGTAG
Source organism: Saccharum hybrid cultivar R570 (assembly GCA_038087645.1). NCBI lineage: Eukaryota > Viridiplantae > Streptophyta > Magnoliopsida > Poales > Poaceae > Saccharum > Saccharum hybrid cultivar. The sequence continues at coordinate 7,185,702 of JAQSUU010000043.1, read as the reverse complement.
ACGAGGGAACATACTCATTCTCAACGGATATAGGCCCCGTTTGGCTGTGCTGATAAGCCGGCTGAAAAACACTGTTGGTTGATTTATTGTGAGAGAAAAACATTGTTCCGGCTGAAAAAACAAGCTGAAAAAGACGGATTATAAGCCAGGTGAACAGGGCCATAGCATTAACATTCTCAGAAACTGATAACAAATAAAGTTTGTCTTGTCGGATGGCAAGACCAACACACTTATCATTAAAAAATATCTTACATCTGCCATCTCCAAAATGGCAGGCCAATCCATCATCATCTAACTTACTCACACTTATTAAGTTTCGGTGCAAAGAAGGAACATAGAGTACATCAGAAAGCCTAAGTACAAAACCATCTAATAATGCTAAAGTGAAATCGCCAATGGCTTCGACGTCGGCTTGTACTCCATTTGCCACCTTAATTGTTCTTTCGCCTCTTTGCAGGGTTCTCCTCGTATGGAATCCCTGTAAAGAATTAGCAACATGAATTGTTGCACCTGAGTCAACCCACCAAGTAGATTTTTCATAACTAATATACAACGATTCATCTACAAATATAACTAAATCCTCACCATTCCTATTGAGGTACTTCAAGAAACCAAGGCAATCCTTTTGCATGTGACCTATTTTCTCACAGAACATGCACTGATCTGGTGCTAGCCAGGGCTTCTTGCGGAGTGGGTTCTGTGGCTTGTTTTGGTCCTGAGCCCCGTTGTTGTTCTGAGAATTCTGAGAGGGTTCTGAGGGGCTTTACCCTGAGAGTTTGGTGCCTGAGCGCTGGAGGAAGAGCTACCATCCCACTTTGGTTTCCCTTGTGGTCTGGTATTCTTATGGTAGAACTTCTTATTGTTTTTATGCTTCACGAAGAGAGCAGAGTTTCTCTGTGATTCCTTAAGTCTTTCCTCCTCCTAAGTGGCTTGCCCAAGGAACTTCTCAATATTCCAGTCCTCAGGTGCCATGTTGTAATGCACAACAAAGGCTTCAAACTCCTTTGGCAAAGAAGCTATGATCACATGAACGACAAATGGATCTGGAAGAACCATCTTCATTGATGCAGGCTTAGATGCCAAGGTGTTCATCCTCAGTATGTGCTCTCTGACACCACCACCAGTGTATTTCTTATTGATAAACTCTCTAATAAGCACACTGGCTTGAGTCTTAGTGTAACACCCAAGGTGTTTGCCACCAGTTAAGTAGTGGGTTTGAGCTCAAACATGGTAGATTAAGTGGTAATGAAGATGTCAAGGTCAAACATATGGAAGCGAGCCCCAACCTAAACTTGGATGTTGCACCCTTGCTTTACATATAGTCCATTTTTAAGATATATGCTTGGGTGGTGTTATTGCAATATCTTCATATGTCTCACCTTAGTACCTATTTATATTGGTCACTGGAAAAGTTTCATGATGTTTGGAATCAAAAAGTCACATGAAATGATAAGTTATATCCTTATTGGAATGACTTTACTAAGTGCTGGAATTGCATTATTAAGTGGATGGAAATATAGGTTATCAACCAAACCTTGCAACCTTGCCCAAATGACTCTAGATGGACTCTACAACAAAAGTCATGAAAGGTTCGTGTTGAGCAAAGATGGAGAAAATATCCGAAAATCATGGAAACCCAAGATTCTATAGCAAAAAAAGGGGCTTTGCGTTGACCGAGAAATAAAGTTGACTTTTGAACTAGATATGAGGGTTGACCAAAAATGAAAGTTGAATAAAAGTTTGATTATAACAAACTTTGTTTTTGGACGAAGAGCTAGATCATCTTGGAAGTAAGTCAAATCGAGGTCACAAGATCAAAATTGCTACTGATTTCAGGACTTAGAAATATTCTAAGTCTGGAATTTCACTAAGCAACGACGTTGGCATTCCGCGTTCTCCAAAATTCGTTAAGCAACTTGAGTTGGTCCAAAAATAAAAGTTGAAGGTTATATTATGGAGAAGAGCATGCAAAAAGTTGCAATGAGTTTGACCGAGTTTTGACCTCTGAAGGCGAGTTCCCGTGACCGTTATCAAGGCGCTGACACTGACAGTTTGTGGCCTAATTACCCGCTGTTGAAGAGCTCTAATGACCTTGGTCTCTAAATGAAAAATGTAGAGCAGCTCGTAGGCTTCAAACTTTGTTTTAGGCCTAGTAACTAATTTGGCCTGTAGCCAGCCAGAACTGACGCCCGCTCTGCTCACTTCTATGCGCACCACGTGTTCGACGCTATGCCGTGTGGCCTTCTTGCATGAACGCCACGCGCCCTCTCCATCGCCACGCGCTGCCCGGCCCCTGCACCCCAAATGCGGATGCCCGAGCCTCCTCTGCTCACTCGCCGCTCTCCATTCACCTCCTGCCTACCTTCTCTCGCTCCCGCCGCGCGTGCCAGAGTGCGGCCGCCATGGCCGAGCTCCGAGCTCGCCGGTGCCGCGACTGATTTCCCCTCTCAGCCCCCCTCGCTCCTCATGAGCAACGTCATCAGCTTCGCCTCCCTCGCCTGCACGCCGTGCTCATGCTCGCCGTCCAAAACCACGCTGGGAGCACCGCAGTCGCCGGCCGCCGTCGCCTTCGACCGCCGGTGCGCATGGCCGGTCCACCTCGGGCCACCTCTCGGCCATCCGAGACCACCAACGGGTGCGCGCGGGACCCCTGGTGCTCCCCCACCACTCCATCACCGCCGACATGCCTCCTCCGGCCGCCATTGATCGTTTCCCCGGCGTCCTCTGTTTTCAAATTGTGACCAGGGACCTCGCAGGAGAATTCAACTAACTCCAGGGGCCTAATTGCACAGTCAGTGACTCAGATGAATAGTGCTCTCGGGACTGTTTTGTGATTATTTTGCAGAAACTTTGGAAATTCATAGTAAATCGTAGGAAAATCGTAAAATAGCAAATGAGGATTTTTTGGAATCCTTGTGAAATTCTCTATGCATTAGATCTATAATATGGCATGTTTTAGTTTAAAGTTTTCTCTGTAAAAACAGATTTGGGCAGCTAGGTTTTTAATGCTAGATGTATTTGTTATTTTCATAACTGTAGATCTAGGGCTCCAAATGAAGTGAAATTTTTGTGGCATGCTACTCATATGAGGTTTAATGTGTGGTAAATATTTCATGAATTTTGGTTTCAATATGAGTGAGTTATTAGTGCATGTTACTCTCACATGAATTCTTGCAATAGCAATTTGTCTTTTTCATAGATGTTGATATACATGTCCAAATAACTTGAAATTTGTACAGTGAACTATTGGGTGTATGTAAGATCTACTGAAATTTTATAGATTTTATTATGGACTTTTGATATATGTTTATTATTTCACCTTGCTATCTAAATAAATTAAAAAATGCATTAAAAGAATTTATTTAGTGATGAGCACTATGCTTTTTGGTGATCATTTAACATGCACTTTATGATGGATACATTGGTTGTGGCCAAATGTATGTTTGGAATGTAAGTTAATATTTATTCTTGCAATTGATGCTTTCCTGGATAGTTTCTGGGACTTTGATAATTGCATCATGAAAATGATGTTTGCTGAGAAACATGCGTATAACAAAGTTGTAGATAACTCATTAATCTAGCTTGTGTTAAATTTTGGTGGCATTTGGCCATATAGTTTGTGAGTAATGACTGTTTCAAGTTGGGTTCCAGAAATAGTTGTTCTCTGGAATCTCTGGACCAGATTCTGTAATTATGCATGTTTGACTTGGTTAACTTGAGAATCATGCTAAGATGATTAAAGATGAATTATAGACAATTTCATAATCTTTCCAGAATGTCTAGTTGCATGGCTATTGGATTTGTATAACTCCAGTTATGATCCAAACATGTAGATATTGTTTGCAGTCCAGAAATTATCAGATGCTAGTCATGGTTGTTTACTCCATGTGTTGCTAAGTGTGGCTTATGCCCTTGATGATGGTCAACTTAAGATACTGGTGATCTTGTCAAACTTGCGTTATGCTTGGTGTGCTTGCCCTCTTTAATTTGGTTGTGTGATGTTAGTTAATTAGCTTTTGGTGTCTATGTCTTAATCACGTGTTTACTTGAATGATTATGTGATGCATCTTGTGTTACCATTCATCATATTCATACGCATACATCTTGCATCTCATTTAGGTTCGCTAGATGCACCACGTGAAGGATGAGATGTTGAAGCCAAACCTGAAGACGGTGTTGGGTGGACCCATCCTGAAGATGGAAGGACTATTCAAGTGTCGGGATGGACGATGCTCGCCAAGCGAGTGTCATCTGTCAATCACTAACCTAGTGTTTGATCCCAGGCAAGCCCCGGAGCATTCTAAGCCTCCTACTTTACAAAAGCAATTGAGTATATATAAGTTATATATGTATTGTTGCATTAAGTTATAGGAGTTGATTGAAAACACTTGTTGCATATATATCCCTTCCTTGTCCCGGAAATATGCCTTGAATCCTATTTTGGTTTAGGATCAAAAATACTACTTAGCCCTGCTTAGACCGGTAGCGATCGGTGATTTCTGGTCACCTGCAATTATAGGTGGTTACTGGAATACTTTAGCTATGGAATGGATGATATCCTGGAAATAACCAAGTGTTGATGGATAATTGGAGACCGGGCAGAATAAATATGAGGCAACCAGACAGGGTTCTGGGGTGCTTGTAGTTTCCGTCTGTGTCGATTAAGGATCGACCGTTGTTGGACCTCGGGTCATGTTGAACGCATGCCTCACATTTAGCTGGCCGAATAAAGTACCTTCCGACCGTGAAACTAGGAGATTATTCAGGCCGAGTGGATTGCCCGCAACGCACTGTACCGGAGCAGTAGTGGTAGGATACGGGGGCGCGATGATAAGGCCAAAGAGCAGTCGGGCGGCCCCCGGGTACAAGTGATTCCTGGCAAGCTCGTGACTTTACCTGAATGGTTGACTCGGTGACCAACACCTCACTTTAGCGGGTGAGTGAGGTTTGTGTGAGGAATAACTTACTAGCTGGTTAATAATCAATTCGAATCGCCATCGTTCACTGGATAGTGAATACTTGACTCGAGCTACTGCATCGTAGTAATGATTATGGAACATGGATGGTTATGTGGATGATGTTGGAAATACTAAACCTGAAATGGTAACCTTTGATGTTAATGGTTAATCAAGTGATTGCTTTAGCATAGGTGCTTACCTAGATTGAATAGGTTATAATAAAGATGATGCAAAAATACTTAAATTAGTTTATTCATGATAACTTATGCTTTTCGCAAATGAGTCAAGCTAGCCCACTGAAAGAAAGCCTTGCATACTCCTTGGTGTCATATTATTTCTGGTTTATGACGGGTAATTCTAGCTGAGTACCTTCTCGTACTTAGGGTTTATTCCCACTTGTTGTAGGTTGTGATATAACATAGCTACTGCAAGAATTGGAAGACTCCGGCTGTAGTGGCGGAGTGTGATCATGGGCATGATCCGTCTGAGCTATCTTGTCTCTCTTGCTTTTATGGGAATTTGACCTTGGTACTGGCATGTATTTGAATTAAGGTGATATTAGTTTTCAAACTACTTTGCTTCCGCTACTTTTGAACTTGAGTTGTAATAACTCTACTAAACTCTGATATATGTTGAATTACTTATGAAATGGATGTAACATATGACCTGTTATATTGGACCACTACGATCTTGGCTTGTATGTTGGTTGGTTTGAAATCCCTCGTGATTTTATTGGACTACCGGAGTTATAGGAGCTTAAGTACGGGAATTTAATTGCTCCGGCGATTGTTTTTGTACTTTTGTTCTTATAATTTGGGTGGTTCTGTGACAGCTGGTATCGGAGCAAGGTTCAACACTAAACATGTCATATGTGTATTGAAAAACAAAGGTTTTGTTTGCAAAAATCAGTTTTTGATAACTTATATCTACTACATATATAGGTTTGTTTAAATCTGAATTTTAAATCTAAGTATGCCAGTGGTCATTTCCTTTATGCCCAATTAAGGACCCTTAGGTGGCTTAATTAAGTACTAACTTGGGGGTTTTAAATTTTTGCATCTACGCCCAAGCCAAGGTATGTATGAGTGATAACTTGACCGCACTGTTACCCTGTGGTCGAATGGTAGAGGTAACCTTCATATATGAAATAGCCATATATGTCGCTAGAGTTACATTCTTGCAACGTCGCACCTACGCCAAGGTAAGTGTGAGTTGGGAGAGCATGACCATTCAACCATCGGTCTAGGGGAGTGTTAGCTATGGTTACTGACATAATTACATGTTTAACCATGTAATTATGAAAGTACTTAATTGTGGATACATTTGTTGGGTAGCTATGATACCGAAGTATATGCATCATGGGATGTATGTATGGAGAGTATTTAGTTTACTGCTTTCATTGTGTGCTATATTGGGAATTGTTGGGCTGCAATGAAATTTTCTGCAGGTACGCTAACCACGAATGCGTAAGTTGAATGTAGCTAACGACTAGCTCTATATCGAGAGAATGCGTGTTATGCCACCGACATAGAACGTGATTACCACCTTAGGCTGGCAATCTTGTGAGGACGAATAGGACGAAGCATGCATCTTCATGATTGTTGCTTTGTGCATATAACTATGCTCCTCCCACCTTTGTCTTAATAAATAAGTAACTTGTGATTGATGTGATGCACTATCCTCCTTGTATGTAGTTAGTCAAGAATGCCTTGTTCCATGTTACTTGAATAGGAAGTGCTTAAAATAGTGTGTGCTTAGCCTTGATAGAAATAATTAGAGTTATATGTTTGATCTTATAAAGGTCCTCTAGTTAGTCGAGGGGTGGATGTGTTGCTCCTACAAGCTCTTGCAAATGCTTACTCAAATAATTGTGATTACTATAAATAAACTAAATTATTAATTAGTCTAAAGCAAGAATGTTTGGAGTTACTAGAATAATGTGGTTGTGTGCTCTCTTGTTAACACAACAAGGTTAAACATTGTTTTGCATGTAATGCACTTTGATTGCTAGAACAGTTTCTGTTGTAGTAATATTTCCATGGTCATAATGATGTTGGAAATGCTAAACCTGAAATGGTAACCTTTGATGTTAATGGTTAATCAAGTGATTGCTTTAGCATAGGTGCTTACCTAGATTGAATAGGTTATAATAAAGATGATGCAAAAATACTTAAATTAGTTTATTCATGATAACTTATGCTTTTCGCAAATGAGTCAAGCTAGCCCACTGAAAGAAAGCCTTGCATACTCCTTGGTGTCATATTATTTCTGGTTTATGATGGGTAAGTCTAGCTGAGTACCTTCTCGTACTCAGGGTTTATTCCCACTTGTTGCAGGTTGTGATATAACATAGCTACTGCAAGAATTGGAAGACTCCGGCTGTAGTGGCGGAGTGTGATCATGGGCATGATCCGTCTGAGCTATCTTGTCTCTCTTGCTTTTATGGGAATTTGACCTTGGTACTGGCATGTATTTGAATTAAGGTGATATTAGTTTTCAAACTACTTTGCTTCCGCTACTTTTGAACTTGAGTTGTAATAACTCTACTAAACTCCGATATATGTTGAATTACTTATGAAATGGATGTAACATATGACCTATTATGTTGGACCACTATGATCTTGGCTTGTATGTTGGTTGGTTTGAAATTCCTCGTGATTTTATTGGACTACCGGAGTTATAGGAGCTTAAGTACGGGAATTTAATTGCTCCGGCGATTGTTTTTGTACTTTTGTTCTTATAATTTGGGCGGTTCCGTGACACTTAGTTGTACCATGAAACTGAGTCTTGACTTTTTCTAAATACTCAGTGATGGTGGTGCACTCAGGCAGTGATCCCCTGATGGGCTCTGAAATAGTAGCCTTAGCCAATGTCAGACATTTCTTATTGGAGTTGTCCCATTTTTTCTTAGCAAGGTCATAGGACATCCTCACTGACGCATGCTCACGCTTGCGTGTAGCAAACGCTGCATCAGTCTCATTCTGTGCAATGACCGGCTCCTCAGGTTCCTGAGGGCACGGTTCATTGAGAGCTAAGTCATTGTCAGTCATGACAAGGGCTAATTCATACTGCTCACGCCACGTCTTATAGTTGGTCCCGTTGAGCTTCAGGACCATCTGCACCCGGTTGGTGAGTCCTGAAATTCAGATACAAAAATGATGAGTAAACTTAGTCAAAGGAAATAACTGAAATTGAAATTGCATGTATTAAAACAACGTTGGTCAGTATTAATACATACAATCCTCTGTACATTAAATCTATATCACCGTTGGGCAAAATTTAGAAATAATGCACATTAACTGATGGACTAAGCAATTATAATATTGATATAATCAACGCTGGTCAGAAAATAACAATATTATAAAAATTTTCTAATTTCTTAAATTTGCCCTAAAAATTAAATCTCCCGTTGGTTCGAATTTAATTGAGGAGCAAATAAACTTAGCAGCGGAAAACGTGACTAATCATGAGCTAATTGCTAATTCCAGAAAATCATTGCTAATATTATCTCAAAAAGTCATGGATTGTTAACTGAACTCAAAAGTATAATTAAATGTACATGCTAAAAGAGTTTCTGTAAAAGGAAATGGAAATATGCTAATTGCTAATTGCTATGGGCCAAAACTGGCATGTGGACGCAGCCATCCAGGGCTAGTCCGGCCCACGGCCCAAGACAGTGTTAAAAATTCAATGGAAAAAAGAAAAACGACACTTTTGGCTAAGCGGGCCGCGGCGAACGAAGTGGCCCAGCCGTGGATGCGGCCCGCGACCGCGGTGCGCGTGCCCGCCTGGGCCGGCGCGGCCCGGCCAATCTGAGTCGTCCAGGGGCATCGGAAGGCTGCGCGCGCGTGTAGGGCGAACAAAACCGCCCGCAGCGCTGCCCCGAAAACCCTAATCCCCACTTCCCCCTTCTGCTTCACAACACAGTGGCCGCACGTGAGCCAGGCGACGGCGACGGCGGAAGGAGACGGGTGGCGCCACCGTGAGCCCCCTCGCTGGCGAGCGTGCTCGCCTTTGGTTGAGCACGCCGCCGTCGAGCGGCATCACAGGCGGTGCCGAGCACCCGCGCGGTACTCTGCTAAGCCGGCGGCGAGCGCAAAGCTCACCCGTGGCATATCTTCCCGCCGGTGGTAGGTTCTCTCCCCCTTTTTGACCGGTTTCTTTGCTTGGAGTTTTGGGATCTACTCCTTCTTACAGCGCGGGTTAGGGTTAGTGTAACAGAACCGCCCAATTATACGAAATTAAGTAGGAAAATCATCCAACGGAAGGACAATTCAACAAACTTAAGCCCGTATAACCCGGTAGTCCGTGAAATCTCGACGGATTTCAAACCATTTCTCATAACAGCCAAGATCGTACTAAGTTTAACGGTTACCATCATAAGTTACATAAAAGTTCGCGGCATAAAATACATCAGAGTTTAAACATAGTTATTACAAACCAGGTTTGAATAAAAGTAGCGGAAGCGGTAGTTCAAATCACGCACACACACAACATTTTGGAATAAAATGCCAGCTTGTGATCATCTCCAGCAAAAGCATCAGACAAGAAGTAATGAATGACCATTGCCCATGGTCCTATGCTTCGCCCATTGCAGGATAGAGACAGTTGATACAATAGCCATAGTACATCTGTCCATCTACAACAAGTGGGAACAAAACCCTGAGTACGAGAAGGTAGTCAGCTAGACTTACCCGTCATAAACCAGAAATAAGAGACACCAAGGAATCATGATAGGCTTTCTGGTGGGATAGCTTACTCATTTGCAAGAAAAGCATTTTTAACTTAGCAACTCCTTTCCAAAAGCATGCAATAATTAATTCTTTATTACTCTGCCAACTATGTTTGCAATGGTGCTAGAGTAACATGTAATTAAGCAAGTAAGGATTACCATTGATCATTAACATTAGTTATCATGTCATCTTTCACATAACTATCCAAGTGATTCATCAATATTACTACGATGAAGTAGCTCAAGTCAAGTGTTCACTATCCAGTGAACGATGGCGATTTGAATCGATTATTAACCAGCTGGTAAGTTATTCCTCACACAAACCTCACTCACCCGCTAAAGTGAGGTGTTGGTCATCGAGTCAACCATTCAGGTAAAGTCGCGAGCTTGCCAGGAACCACTTGTACCCGGGGGCCACCCGACTGCTCTTTGGCCTTATCATCGCGCCCCCGTATCCTGCCACTACTGCTCCGGTACAGTGCGTTGCGGGCAATTCACTTGGCCCGAATAATCTCCCAGTTTCGCGATCGGAAGGTACTTTATCCGGCCAGCTAAATGTGAGGCATGCGTTCAACATGACCCGAGGGACAACAACGGACGGTCCTTAACCGACACAGACGGAAAACACTACAGTCCGAAACCCTGCAAGTTTCCGCCCGGTCTCAAATTCATTTCACACTTAGTTATACCATGACTTCATAGTCAACCAAACAGATTCAGGTAACCACCTATAGCTCGCAGGTGACAGGAAATCACCCGACTTCTACCGGTCTAAGCCAGCTAAGCATTGACTTGACTGCGGATACCAGGGTAACAAGGATATGGTATAACAAAGGTAAGCAAGGTATAATGCAGCAACGTTTGCAAATAACTCCTAAACGTAATGCATCAAATTAAGTAAAGTTAATAATAAATTATTTACAAACCGGGAGAGAAATGCTCCGGGGCTTGCCTCTCTCGAAGGAGCTCGGACGGTGATCGGGGCACTCCGGGAGATCTTCACTGACCTCTTCTTCGGCTTCTGCCACCTCCTGCTGCTCCACCTCGATCTGCTCCTCTGGCTCCTCGGTTAAGACGACTGGGTTCTCGGTTTGCAATCCTGTATGATGCAATGCGCGTAAGTGATTATGCAAGTGTGCATCGAAGGAGATGAATGCAATGAATATGTTGAAATGCAAGGTAGTCAACATCATCCAAGAAACTATACAGTACAAGCACATGTCATCTACTGCATTCTCTTCTACTACTATTATATTAAGTTAACCTATCTTATGAAATGCTTCAAAGATACACCAAAGCTTTACTAATTTCTTAATCACACTTAAAGCAACACTTGCTTACACCCTAAGTAATAATAGGTTTGAATAGCAACATATATTTCTGATGCTCCTAAAAATCTAAGAAACTTACAGTAGCATAATACTACTCTAAACAGACTACCATAAAAATTTCATGGCATTTGGATAAGTAAACTATCCTATACAAAAATGACAAGCTATAGCATAAAAATGAGCATGAAATTACTTTGTACTATGAAAAGTGTCAAACAACAGAATTAATATTTTTCCTAGGTTCTTCATAGCATACTATGACTGTACAAAAATTATCACATGCATGTTTTATACAAAGTTTGCTCTCTAGCAAAAATAACAAAAATCAGCCATTAAAGGTACTTGAACTACTTCTCCAAAGTTTTCCATAGCACATGCGTGAAACATATTTTTTCTAGTAAGTACATGATATATGAAGATTAACAAACTTAAAATCATATTTTTCTGATACATATAGGATTTACTAGCTATTTTACAAGATATCAGCAATATTAAGAATTAATTAAAGCTCTACAGAAAAGTATTCCAAAAATGACATGCAATATTTTTAGATTGTAGATCTGGTTCCAATGAATCTAGATAAATTTATTTCACAATTTTTGGAGCTGAAATGACTGCTAAGATATTTTCCAAAGCATTTTCATCAAGAATAATAAAAGAAAATAGGAATGAATTTTTTTCATAACGGCACTGGGCCGGCCCGGGAAGTCAAGTGGCCCATGGCCGTTCTTGGCCCAGCTTTGCGCGCGGGGGGGGGGGGGGACGGCCGAGCCGGCCTGCTCGGGGAGCGGCCCACAGGCGCAGCCTAGTGACGACCGACAGGGGGGGAGACAGGGCGCCCTCGTCGGCGTTCGGAGCAGAGACGGCGTGGCGGTGTCCGACGGCCAACGGCCGGCTCCGGCCAAACCGCGACCAGCTAAGGTGCGCAAAACGCTCGCAAGAGAGTGGCGAACGCGTGAAGGAGACGCGGGAGGGCAGAGATAGGGCGAGCGAGGCGGTGGCGGAGCACGGGCTCGACGGCACCGTCGCGGTGGCGCGGCGAGGCGAGGAAAAATTGAGCCCTACCGGGACAAACGAGGAGAAGGCGACACTCGTTCGGAGGAGGGGAGGATGGGGCGGAGCCTCGTGCACGGGCAATTGGACGGAGATGGTCCACCGGTGCCGGAACAGGGCGGTGACGGTGGCGGAGCTCGGTGGCGAGCGGTGTTCCGCTGCGGTTTTCACCGGAGGGAGGAAGAAAGGGAGCTGGCGAGGCGGAAATGGAATGGAGACCAGGTGCCCGGTCGTTTTTGAAGTGGAGCGCGGGCGCGGGGTTCACAGCGGCCACGCGGTGGCGTCGCCGGCATGCGGCCGCCACGCGGCGGGCGTTTGCTGCCGGGGCGCCAGCGTGCGCGCGCGCGGGCGGGAAGGAGGGAGAGGGGGCTGGCTGGGCCGGGCCGTGGCGGAGGCGGACGCGGGCGCGCGCAGGAGTGGCGCGGGCCGATTCGGCCAGCGGGCCGAATCCGAGGCGGCGGCCTGCTAAGCTGGTTTCGATTTTTTTCAAATTTTTCATTTCGAATCAAATTCAAACATAGATTTCAAACCCCATTTTGAACAAGAAGAAGACATTTTTTGGAATTGACCCAAAAATAAAAGTTGCTTAGAATTTAATTCTCTACAACTTTGATTAAGGGGCCAACTAAAAATTCCCAATAAATTTTGAATTGAAGAATAAAAGCTAAAATAGAGAGTATTTTTGAATATTTTACTTAATATTTTTGAACAAGTTTTTTTGACAAAACTTTGAGTCATCTAGTTGCTTCTAAAAATTGAACTATAGTTCTAAGTGATATAAGATTTGTAGTTGCAAAATTTTGATGGAATGTGATTAGCACATTAATATATTACATCTCAAATACCACTTTCTAAGCTTTTATTTCACTCAAATTATAATATTAACATGTATGATTATGATGATATGAAATGCCATGCATATGATTGCCATGCAAATACTTGCGTAACACCGGAGTGTTACAGCCCTCCCCCCTTATAAAAATCTCGTCCCGAGATTTGGGTTACGAACCATTTATTATAAAAATCTTCGTATGCTTTTTGTAGGTATTCACCCGTTTTCCACGATGCATCTCCCTCATCATGATGACTCCATTGTATCTTATATGTTTTCACCATACTGTTCCGAGTAGCCCTTTCTTTGGAATCCAAAACTCGAATTGGCCGCTCATGATACACCAGATCTGACTTAAGTTTTATGCTTCGGGGTTCAATTATTTCCTCTGGAACGCGCAAACATTTCTTGAGATGTGATATGTGAAAAACTGGGAATATAGCATCCATTGATTCTGGTAATTCCAATTTGTAAGCCACTGGACCCTTTCTTTCTAAGAATTTGTAGGGTCCTACAAATCTGGCGGCAAGCTTTCTGCGTAATCCAAACCGCTTCTTCTTCATTGGCGTGACTTTCAGATAAACATAGTCTCCAACTTTAAACACAAGTGGTCTCCTTCTTTTATCCGCATAACTTTTCTGACGTGACTGAGCTGCTCTCATATTTTGCTGAATGATATGAACTTTTTTTTCGGCTTCTTCCACGAAGTCAATACCATAATACCTTCTTTCCCCTGGCTCAATCCAGTTTAAAGGTGTTCTACACTTTCGTCCATACAAAGCCTCAAAAGGTGCCATTTTGATACTTTCTTGATAGCTATTATTATATGTGAATTCTGCTAGAGGTAACCACGACTCCCATGAACCTCTGGAAGACAACACACAAGCTCTCAACATATCTTCTAAAACAGCATTAACTCTTTCAGTCTGACCATCTGTTTGAGGATGATAGGCAGTGCTACGAATCAGACTAGTCCCCAAACCTTTGTGCAAATGCTCCCAAAAGTGAGCAGTGAACTGGGACCCTCTGTCAGACACTATAGTCTTCGGTATGCCATGCAATCTCACAATCTCCGCAATATACTTCTCGGCATATTGAGGTGGTCTATAAACTGTCTTGACAGGCAAAAAGTGAGCGGTCTTGGTAAGACGATCCACGATTACCTAAATCGAATCATAGCCTTTCTGAGTAGTGGGCAAACCTGTGATGAAATCTATACTTATATCATCCCACTTTCAACTAGGTACTGACAAAGGTTGCAACAATCCGGCAGGTTTCATGTGAATAGCTTTCACTCGACAACATGTGTCACACCGGGCCACATAGGCTGCAATTTCCTTCTTCATCTTTGTCCACCAAAAATGAGGTCTTAGTTCTTGATACATTTTACTACTGCTAGGATGAATAGATAACTTAGAGTGATGAGCTTCATCCATAATTTTATTCTTAAGCTCTCTGTCCTTTGGAACAACAAGACGGTTGTCGAACCACAACACGTCCTGCTCGTCCACTCTGAAGTGTTTTGAAGGTTCTTCTTTAATTTTCCTTTTGATGTGGAATATCCCTTTGTCTGCTTTCTAACCTTCTATTATCTTACTCTCCAAGGTGCAACTGATCTGAATACTATGTAACACGACAGGGTGCATTAGATTAAAACCATCTTCGAGTAAGGGTTGCATATTCAGACAATGCGACTTTCTACTCAAAGCATCGGCTACCACATTGGCTTTCCCAGGGTGATACTATACATTCAAGTTGTAATCTTTAATTAGTTCTAACCATCTTCGCTGTCTCATGTTCAATTCTGGTTGGGTGAAAATGTACTTGAGACTCTTGTGATCGGTGAAAACATTGCACACATTACCAAGTAAATAGTGTCTCCAAATCTTTAAGGCATGCACCATGGCGGCAAGCTCAAGATCATGTGTCGGATAATTGATTTCATGTTTTCTCAACTGACGGGAGGCATAAGCGATGACTCTTCCTTCTTGCATTAGAACACAGCCTAATCCTGTTTTTGAGGCGTCACAGAACACATCAAAAGGTTTCTCGATGTCTGGCTGTGCAAGAACTGGAGTAGTGGTCAACAGTTTCCGCAAGGTGTGGAAAGCTGTCTCACATTCCTCTGTCCACACGAACTTATGATCTTTCTGTAACAGACTTGTCATTGGCTTAGCAATCTTCGAGAAGTCTGGGATAAAGCGGCGATAGTAACCAGCTAACCCTAGGAAACTCCTGACTTCTGGCACTGTGGTTGGAGTTTTCCAATCCATAACCTCTTGCACTTTGCTTGGATCTACCAAAA
The DNA here is from genome assembly GCA_038087645.1 of Saccharum hybrid cultivar R570. Lineage (NCBI taxonomy): Eukaryota > Viridiplantae > Streptophyta > Magnoliopsida > Poales > Poaceae > Saccharum > Saccharum hybrid cultivar. The sequence continues at coordinate 7,170,491 of JAQSUU010000043.1, read as the reverse complement.
CTCCATTCTCCGATAGAATATGACCAAGGAAAGGAACTTTCTTCAACCAAAATTCACATTTGCTGAACTTAGCATACAACTTATGATCTCTTAATCTGGTCAAGACAATTCTCAGATGTTCTTCATGATCTTTCTCATTCTCAGAGTATACTAGAATGTCATCAATGAAGACAACTATAAACTTGTCCAACTCTGGCATGAAAACCGTATTCATCAGATACATAAAGTATGCAGGAGCATTTGTTAAGCCAAAGGACATAACAAGATACTCGTACAACCCGTATATGGTAGAAAAGGCGGTTTTCGGGACATCTTGTGGCCTGATCTTTATCTGATGATACCCTGATCTTAGGTCTATTTTGGAGAACACTCTAGCTTTAGCCAACTGATCAAACAAAACATCGATATAAGGCAAAGGATATTTATTCTTGATAGTTACAGCATTAAGAGGTCGATAATCCACACACATTCTTAGAGTACCCTCTTTCTTTTTCTTCATGAACAAGGCAGGACATCCCCATTCAGACTTACTTGGTCGGATAAACCCCTTCTTTAGCAATTCTTCCAGTTGCTTTTTCAACTCAGCTAACTCATCTGGAGGCATCTGATAGGGTCTCCTCGAAATAGGAGCTGTTCCGGGGATCAACTCGATTCCAAACTCAACATCTCTATCTGGAGGAAGGCCAGGTAACTCTTCTGGAAACACATCCGGGAACTCGCACACTACCGGGATCTGGTGGATAGGAACAACTTCCATGACACAGGTCACACTCACAAGGTCTGTTCTTTTGGGCAATGGTACCCGAAAAGTACCCTCTACCTGCGGATCCTTCAGGGTAAGCAATCGACTGCTTGTATCTATGACTCCTCCCCAGTCTTTCATCTAGTCCATTCCTATTATTATATCCAAAACTAGTCCCGGCATAACTATTAGGTTCACTCGAAACTTCTGACTATCTAACTCAAGGGTTGCCCCTCTAACCATCTTATTGGTTAACACATCAGCCCCGGCTGAACTTATACGATAACCATAACTCAATTCTGTGCATAGTTGTTCATGCTTCCGCGCAAATGCTTGACTCATAAAAGAATGCGAGGATCTAGAATCAAATAGAACAACTGTAGGGTGATGGTTAACAAGAAACTTACCGGCAGTTACAGGTTCTCCCTCAGGAATCTCATCAATGGTGGTATGGTGTACACGGGCAGTGTAAGTCTGTTGCTTCTTTCTAGGCGGATAAGGGTAGAACTTTGAAAAGTGGTCTGGCTGACCACAATTGTAGCAGGGCCCCTTCACTGTACCAGCAGATCCTATTGCTCCCTTGGAGTTGCTTTGTTCTGCAGCTGCGGTGATCTTTGCTGGCGGCACGACCATCTTGTACGGCTTCTGTGGTCCCTTGTAGTTCTGAGCTTTATGCTGTGGAGGCCTGAACCTTGCACCAGGTGCGGACGGACGATAAGAAAGACGATTTGCAGTGATAACTCTGGACTGTGATGGTCCTGACTCAAACACCCTCTTGCGATTCTTGGATGCAGTGTAGGCGTTGTTGTTCTTTTCTTATTTCAAACAATCACTGACAAAGTCATTGAACCTAGCGCGGGTATTGGTACCCACATGCTTCATCATCTTCGGACTTAACCCTCTCTTGAAACTAGCAATCCTCTTTGCATCTATGTCGACCATGTCTGGAGCATAGCGGCACAAGTTGTTAAATGCATGCAAATACTGTGTTACAGTCTTGGTACCCTGATTTAAGGCCAAGAACTCTCCGAGCTTCATCTCAACCAACCCTGGGGGAATATAAGCTCCCTTAAACGCTTCAGTGAATTCTCTCCAAGTAATCTGGGCATTGGGAGGAAAGGTGGTGCGGTGATGCTTCCACCACATCCCTGTCGGTCCCTGTAACTGATGTGCAGCATATTCTGTTTTCAGGACTTCTGTCAGTCTCAACACACGGAACTTGTCTTCCATAGTGTTGATCCATTCTTCAGCGTCGAGTGGCTCGGGTGCTTCCTTAAAAATAGGTGGCCTAGTATCCATGAAATCCTTGAAATTGCTGTACTGGTTCACTCCATGGCCACCACCTTGATTATTTCCTCTCTGAACATTTTCAGCGATGGTACGCAGAAAATCTTCCATATTCCTTTGTGACTGCTCGGCGTTGCGCTGGCTTCCAAGAAACTGTGTGAAGAACACTTCTGCAGTGAGCGGTGGAGGAGGGGGCAATTGTGGCTCTGGCTGTGGCTCCTGGTGGTTGACGTTGTTTGCACCACCCCCACCAGCCCCTGCACCGTTGCCACCAGTTTCAGCGGCCTCATACGTGGCACGGCGAGTGTTTGCCATCTGCATATTTCAGCAACAAGTAATAATTGAGCGAAGTGGTAGTAATTGTATCCGAATGAACAATCATGCCATACTGAATTTATTGGAGAGAACAAGTCATGCAATAAGACAGAGGCACAATAATCACATTCCAATTAAAACAACATCACTAATCAAATTACTTCAAATGCAACATCGCGTTCCATACAACCACGTTGCCAGCATACATACACTGGACTTTCATGCGTTCAAGCATCACATACATAACCAAGATCCAAAAGATCGCCAGTCTCAAGATCGAACAGGATACAACACGATACATGGGAACCAAAAGAAGGCCATCGCGATAAAGCCTATCAATAACGCAAGGCAACTAGCCTACTCCTTGGGGCTGTCGTCGAGGTCGGAGGTGTCACCATCGCTACCATCAGTAGTGGCGTCGTCGTCGACGTCCATCTGGGCGGCGTCCGGAGGAGCATACGGGCCTATCCCGTTGTAGAGAGCATGGAACTCTTCATGCAAGTTGGCGTTATACCCTTCTAGCTCCTCGACCCTTTGCCTGAGAAGGTCCCTCTCGTTCCAGTCTTCATTCCTTTCCTGCACTAGCTGTCCCATCATGCGGTCTGCATTTCTGTTGGCCTGAGTCAACGTCTGTACCCGCTGCATAGCACTTTCACCTCTCTCGAGAGCCCGGTCTCGCTGTAAGCTCATGTCGGCCAACTGCTCCTGCAAGTTAGCTATAGCACGTGCTTGCTTCTTCTTCTGCTTCCTTGCTTCAAGCCGATCATCACCTCTTAGACCAGTCAAGGTCCAATAGGTATTCTCAAGACCCTGGTATGCTTTGATGGCTGCATACATGGCACTCATCGTGTGGTTGTCGCTAGCCTGTCCTTCACTTGGGCCTCTGACCAAGGCACTACCTTGCGGCTGCACCCAAATGGCATCACGAGGATCATCTCTCGGGAAGGTACCTGGCAAAGCTGCTACCAACTCATTAGGAAACCTACTCATTATGTCCCGGATGACGTGAAAGGCTGCACCCTCTGCACCCTCAACTGGAGTGCGTTCTTCAAACTCCAAATGCCAACCATCCCATTCTGGCGCATCACCAAGGGCAGGGACGGTGATTTCCACTATTGCAAGTCCATCCTCAGCTAGCTGGCTCTCATTCCAAGAGTACATCGGCTCTTGACCCTCTGGGTACCCCACATCATGGAGCACTCTCCAAAGCAAGGTGGGCATGCCAAACTCACTTAGAAAAGTGTCCGTGCTGCGGCGTTCCCGCGGGGCCATCTGGTGACGTGGTGCTCTTCCACCAGTGGACTTACGGGCAGTCTTCTTCGTGCGGGCCATCTGTAGCACAAGTTTTAAATTACCCGGTGAGACATATTTTAAGTTGATGTCACTTTTATCAAACTGGGATAATCCTTTTATAAGGGGAGGAATGCAGGTTATGAATGAAATGCTCAGGCAGTATGATGCATGCGCGAGTCTTACGTTCTCACAAACTTAGAAAATAAAGACATCTAACGATGAATTCGGTGGCATATAACGATCTCTCATACACGTAACTAATTCGATCTACACGATAAACGTTGTTATGTACCTGCAGAAAATTCATTTCAGCCCATTCCCCATGAATGCATGAAAGCAGTAAATCTACCTACGCGCTCTACACGAATCCCCAGATGTGTGTACAACGGTAGTAACTACCCACACACATCGTCCTATTGACGGCATCGCCTCAATAGACGAAACACCCACACATGCGATACTTTTATAAAAACATGTGTACAACATGTAATTATTCTAGTATCATATAAAACACTCTCTCTAGATCGGCGGTGTATCCGATCATGCTCACAGCTCACACTTACCAAAGCGTAGAGGTAACTGATCCATACATTACCACTCAATTAAGTGGCACTCATACAATAGCACGCCGTATGAGCAACAAAAGAGAAATATGGTGCAAGAACCCCAAGTTAGTACTTAAATATCCACCTAGAGTCCTTAACTGGGCATACAGGATATGACCACTGGCACACATTTAGTTTTAAAATCACACTTTTTAAATAAAATTTGGTTTTAAATATACTTATAAACAGTAATCACGCTAAACCATGTTCCGATGCCAGCTGTAACAGAACCGTCCAATTATACGAAATTAAGTAGAAAAATCATCCAACGGAAGGACAATTCAACAAACTTAAGCCCGTATAACCCGGTAGTCCGTGAAATCTCGACGGATTTCAAACCATTTCTCATAACAGCCAAGATCGTACTAAGTTTAACGGTTACCATCATAAGTTACATAAAAGTTCGCGGCATAAAATACATCGGAGTTTAAACATAGTTATTACAAACCAGGTTTGAATAAAAGTAGCGGAAGCGGTAGTTCAAATCACGCACACACACAACATTTTAGAATAAAGTGCCAGCTTGTGATCATCTCCAGCAAAAGCATCAGACGAGAAGTAACGAATGACCATTGCCCATGGTCCTATGCTTCGCCCATTGCAGGATAGAGATAGTTGATACAATAGTCATAGTACATCTGTCCATCTGCAACAAGTGGGAACAAAGCCCTGAGTACGAGAAGGTACTCAGCTAGACTTACCCGTCATAAACCAGAAATAAGAGACACCAAGGAATCATGATAGGCTTTCTGGTGGGATAGCTTACTCATTTGCAAGAAAAGCATTTTTAACTTAGCAACTCCTTTCCAAAAGCATGCAGTAATTAATTCTTTATTACTCTGCCAACTATGTTTGCAATGGTGTTAGAGTAACATGTAATTAAGCAAGTAAGGATTACCATTGATCATTAACAGTAGTTATCATGTCATCTTTCACATAACTATCCAAGTGATTCATCAATATTACTACGATGAAGTAGCTCAAGTCAAGTGTTCACTATCCAGTGAACGATGGCGATTCGAATCGATTATTAACCAGCTGGTAAGTTATTCCTCACACAAACCTCACTCACCCGCTAAAGTGAGGTGTTGGTCACCGAGTCAACCATTCAGGTAAAGTCGCGAGCTTGCCAGGAACCACTTGTACCCGGGGGCCGCCCGACTACTCTTTGGCCTTATCATCGCGCCCCCGTATCCTGCCACTACTGCTCCGGTACAGTGCGTTGCGGGCAATTCACTCGGCCCGAATAATCTCCTAGTTTCGCGGTCGGAAGGTACTTTATCCGGCCAGCTAAATGTGAGGCATGCATTCAACATGACCCGAGGGACAACAACGGACGGTCCTTAACCGACACAGACGGAAAACACTACAGTCTGAAACCCTGCAAGTTTCCGCCCGGTCTCAAATTCATTTCACACTTAGTTATACCATGACTTCATAGTCAACCAAACAGATCCAGGTAACCACCTATAGCTCGCAGGTGACAGGAAATCACCCGACTTCTACCGGTCTAAGCCAGCTAAGCATTGACTTGACTGTGAATATCAGGGTAACAAGGATATGGTATAACAAAGGTAAGCAAGGTATAATGCAGCAACGTTTGCAAACAACTCCTAAACGTAATGCATCAAATTAAGTAAAGTTAATAATAAATTATTTGCAAACCGGGAGAGAAATGCTCCGGGGCTTGCCTCTCTCGAAGGAGCTCACACGGTGATTGGGGCACTCCGGGAGATCTTCACCGACCTCTTCTTCGGCTTCTGCCACCTCCTGCTGCTGCACCTCGATCTGCTCCTCTGGCTCCTCGGTTAAGACGACTGGGTTCTCGGTTTGCGATCCTGTATGATGCAATGCGCGTAAGTGATTATGCAAGTGTGCATCGAAGGAGATGAATGCAATGAATATGTTGAAATGCAAGGTAGTCAACATCATCCAAGAAACTATACACTACAAGCACATGTCATCTACTGCATTCTCTTCTACTACTATTATGTTAAGTTAACCTATCTTATGAAATGCTTCAAGGATACACCAAAGCTTTACTAATTTCTTAATCACACTTAAAGCAACACTTGCTTACACCCTAAGTAATAATAGGTTTGAATAGCAACATATATTTCTGATGCTCCTAAAAATCTAAGAAAATTACAGTAGCATAATACTACTCTAAACAGACTACCATAAAAATTTCATGGCATTTGGATAAGTAAACTATCCTATACAAAAATGACAAGTTATAGCATAAAAATGAGCATGAAATTACTTTGTACTATGAAAAGTGTCAAACAACAGAATTAATATTTTTCCTAGGTTCTTCATAGCATACTATGACTGTACAAAAATTATCACATGCATGTTTTATACAAAGTTTGCTCTCTAGCAAAAATAACAAAAATCAGCCATTAAAGGTACTTGAACTACTTCTCCAAAGTTTTCCATAGCACATGCATGAAACATATTTTTTCTAGTAAGTACATGATATATGAAGATTAACAAACTTAAAATCATATTTTTCTGATACATATAGGATTTACTAGCTATTTTACAAGATATCAGCAATATTAAGAATTAATTAAAGCTCTACAGAAAAGTATTCCAAAAATGACATGCAATATTTTTAGATTGTAGATCTGGTTCCAATGAATCTAGATAAATTTATTTCACAATTTTTGGAGCTGAAATGACTGCTAAGATATTTTCTAAAGCATTTTCATCAAGAATAATAAAAGAAAATGGGAATGAATTTTTTTCATAACGGCACTGGGCCGGCCCGGGAAGTCAAGTGGCCCATGGCCGTTCTTGGCCCGGCTTTGCGCGCGCGAGGGGGGGAACAGCCGAGCCGGCCTGCTCGGGGCGCGGCCCACAGGCGCAGCCCAGTGACGACCGACGGGGGGGAGACAGGGCGCCCTCGTCGGCGTTCGGAGCCGCGACGGCGTGGCGGTGGCCGACGGCCAACGGCCGGCTCCGGTCAAACCGCGACCAGCTAAGGTGCGCAAAACGCTCGCAAGAGAGTGGCGAACGCGTGAAGAAGACGTGGGAGGGCAGAGATAGGGCGAGCGAGGCGGTGGCGGAGCACGGGCTCGACGGCACCGTCGCGGTGGCGCGGCGAGGCGAGGAAAAATTGAGCCCTACCGGGGCAAACGAGGAGAAGGCGACACTCGTTCGGAGGAGGGGAGGATGGGGCGGAGCCTCGTGCACGGGCAATTGGACGGAGGTGGTCCACCGGTGCCGGAACAGGGCGGTGACGGTGGCGGAGCTCGGTGGCGAGCGGTGTTCCGCTGCGGTTTTCACCGGAGGGAGGAAGAAAGGGAGCCGGCGAGGCGAAAATGGAATGGAGACCAGGTGCCCGGTCGTTTTTGAAGTGGAGCGCGGGCGTGGGGTTCACAGCGGCCACGCGGTGGCGTCGCCGGCATGCGGCCACCACGCGGCGAGCGTTTGCTGCCGGGGCGCCAGCGTGCGCGCGCGCGGGCGGGAAGGAGGGAGAGGGGGCTGGCTGGGCCGGACCGCGGCGGAGGCGGACGCGGGCGCGCGCGGGAGTGGTGCGGGCCGAATCCGAGGCGGCGGCCTGCTAAGCTGGTTTTGATTTTTTTCAAATTTTTCATTTCAAATCAAATTCAAACACAGATTTCAAACCCCGTTTTGAACAAGAAGAAGACATTTTCTGGAATTGGCCCAAAAATAAAAGTTGCTTAGAATTTAATTCTCTACAACTTTGATTAAGGGGCCAACTAAAAATTCCCAATAGATTTTGAATTGAAGAATAAAAGCTAAAATAGGGAGTATTTTTGAATATTTTACTTAATATTTTTGAACAAGTTTTTTTTTTTTGACAAAACTTTGAGTCATCTAGTTGCTTCCAAAAATTGAACTATAGTTCTAAGTGATATAAGATTTGTAGTTGCAAAAATTTGATGGAATGTGATTAGCACATTAATATATTACATCTCAAATACCACTTTCTAAGCTTTTATTTCACTCAAATTATAATATTAACATGTATGATTATGATGATATGAAATGCCATGCATATGATTGCCATGCAAATGCTTGCGTAACACCGGAGTGTTACAGTTAGGGTTTGGCTGAGTTAGGGTTAGATCGTTGGATCTCCCCGTCTTTGCTTAATCGGGTTCTTCCCCTTTCTTAACTGAGCCAGATCTAATGACTGAGTGACCCAAAACTAACACCCAATGTTAGGTGGCGACTGATACCATTTGTTGGACTAATTACAGGATCACTAACAGTAGGAGTAATCGGATACATGATCTTAGATAGTCTTGGTAGTAAAATCATCAAGTCCTAGTATAAGATCTAAGCAGAGATTAGAGGGAGAAGGAAGAATTGAGTTAGTATAGACGACCGTCGGGTTTGGGCGCAGAGGAACTGGAGTCGGCCATCGTCTTGGGGTTGATGGAGGCTGCGCATGGGCAGCGACGGTCGATGACGAGCGGGTGATGCAGTGAAGTTACGACAACGGAGTAGCAGCGTCGGTGTCGCGCGGTGACGGCGGCGGCGAGCTTCTCGTCACTGGCTGCGGCCCTAGGAGATCGGGTTAGGGTTTGTAGGAGGGAGTGTTGGCGGCGGTGAACCTCGTACTGAGCGCCCCGGCCTCCCTACCTTTTTATATCTGCAGTGTGACAGGGGCCCATCAGCCATGAGTTGGGTTGAGCTCCCCGATCAGGAGCAGATCAGGATCCATTGAGGACCGTTGGGTCTCAACGCGAGGAGATCAAACCTAACACCTACTGCTCCGGTAGAGGATAGTACTGTACACAGATCATACAGTACAGCTTCCTCTTCTCAAATTAACCTCGGCCAGATTCCGATCACCAAGCATGCATGCAATTGCAATGCAAATAATCAACGGACTGGATGGGACGTGAGCGGATGGGCAGCCCTGTTGCCGCCGTACCCGTATACCTTGGTCGCCGGCATCTTGTTCTCCGGTCCCCAAACAAGAGATTCTCGCACCTCCGAGGCTCCGACCGCGCACCTGACCTAGGCACAGTTGGCACGTGAGATCCACGCGCTCCACGGCAGCACTCACCAGCCAGCCGCCTCGCCACATCACCCGGCCACCGACACACCCGCACAGCCGCACCGACCCTCCCCTTCCCTCCGCACCAGAAACACCGCGGAGGCACAGCGCGGTTATTAACTGCAGCGCCCGAGAGAGAGAGAGAGAGAGAGAGAGAGAGAGAGAGAGAGCAGACTGCAGAGGCACAGCAGCTGATGCACGGCATGGATCGGCGCCGTGCCGTGCAGCCAGGGACGCGGACGTACTACGGCCGAGGTCGATCGATCGCATCTCGCCCGCGAAGCGGATGGTTCAACCGACCGGCGCGAGTGACGACTGACCGAGACCGGTCGACGTGTGTCGTACGTGCATGGCAAATGATTTGGGTGGGCGGGCGGCATGCACGAGCACGAGCACGACTGCACCGCGCCGGCCGGAGGGTGGTGGTGGCTGCCCTGTTGCCATCCGTGGTGTCCCCGCCCCGTCGCTCTCGCCGCAGTTACGCCAAGCCGGCCGGCCGGCCCCGTGCGCCCGCATCAGCCAGAACTTGGTGGTACATGCTTGCTCCGGTATCTCCTCGATCGCATACGGCCGGGCCGGGGCAGGTCGTCGATCATATGCCACGTCCCCTGGCCATCCACTTGGGCGGCCTGCGCCTGCCCGCGGGCACGTACGGTTTGCCTTGCCGACCGAGGATTTTTCCCAAGAATTTGCGATTGGGGCGTGGCCGGACGGCTGGTGACCGGCCGCCTGCCGTACGACCCTCTGCGGAGTGGTGGGAGCAGCTAGCCGAGTGGGCGGCCGTCGCTGTGCTGCCAGAGGCGCACCGTGTACCCATGGCGTACGGTCGGGTGACGCAACCGTCGCTGCTTTTATACATCCGAGAGCTGAGGCGCGCGAGTGCGGGAGGCGCTACGGTGCTCCATCCACCGGCGGTTACGTGCCTACTAGCTTGCTACTACTTGTGCGGCAGGGCATGCACGGTGCATGTACCTACTACTGTACTACAGCATGGTGTGACAAGCTAACCTGCAGGCTACCTGCTGCACGCAGTGAGCGCTGTTCAAAGCCCTTGCATGCGGACTCATTGTTAAATCATCGTTGATAGAAAGTCATCTTTCGGGAACGATAATTTGTTCTTGTTATTATAGCTCTAGCAAGATCTTGTGTTGTTTCGCCAAGAAGAAGAAAAAAAAAATCTTGTGTTGTCTAACAAAAGCGTGTTCACTGATGCTTCTGTTTAATAACATAAAAAGGTACGAGGAATCGAAAAGCAGAACTATCTTTCGCCGGCGCAAGCATGTACTATTCCGAGCAGTATAGAAACTCAATTTGGGCCACCGCACTGCACACTATTTTGTCCTCCTCCTTGCTGTACGAATGTTAGCGCGTCTTTTCGTTCCAGCTTTTCTTGTCTTTTTGTCGGACATAATTCTAGTGTGTCGGTCGGAGAGATTAAATCATTAAAGGGCATATATATTTTGTTCCACCACTCATTTGAACATGCATGTATATCGCAAGTATTCCCTCCGTCCCAAAATATCTATCGTTTATTAAAAATATTAATATTTATGGTACATAATTAGTATCATTAAAAAGATCTTTAAATCTAGTTTTTTAATAAATTTATTTGGAGATAAAAATATTACACGTATTTTCTATAAATCAAATCGAACTTGTGACATGAAAACCGAAAACAACATATAAACCGGGACTAAGGGAGTAGCTTCGTTTGGCAGATGATTGCATTGTTGTTTATTACTATGAACCAATAGAGTTCCCTTTCTTTAAGGAAAGAACACCAACTGATTCAGAAGAGAACAGTACGCATGGATGGTCTGGTCGGCAGCTTGCTCCTTTAATTAGATGTACCAAAAAGTTACTACCCTCAACTGTGGTGGGCCGTGAGTGATGCTTCCACACAGTACAGTAGTACTACGTGATTGATGAAAAATACAGTGTTATCAAGAACTTTGATTGACCAACCCACCAATATCATTTCTATGTGTGTATTGGTGGTCAACATGTTGAAAGACTGACTAAACGCATTCTAACACGGCAAGTAACGAGAATGGACTAGCAACATGGAGCTTACTGTCTAAGACAAATTCTGGTTTTTATTCTTTTTTACTCCATCTTGAAATACAGTACAAGGTATCCAAGTTTTTTTTTTAAATAAATAAGAAGTCTGACAAAATACTAACATGTCCCTCACTAATTAATTAGTTTGGTTGTTAACTTGTTTAATTTAATAGTAAGACATTGTCTAAAGCATGCATGTTACGTGAGTCATTTCGGACATATCAATAGTGTTTAAAAGGCATGTATAGATACATTACATGGATCGGGTTGAGCAAACAAATTTGAGATAAATTTCAAACCTTTAATATCTTATATTTTAGGACATAAGGAGTATATGGAGTAAATGCCAGCAGTTTGTAAAATTCATTCCAGATTTTGTGCTGCCTCCAGCATGGTGTCGGATCAGCATCCGGAGTTATGATCCATTGATCGTGCACCCACCGACTGAAACCCATAAAAATAAAAGCATAACCGGTCGTCCCCAAGAAGAGGACGAGAGAATGCAACAGTAACAGCACGGATTCCGGTTGTTTTATGTCAGATCATCACCTCCTTGTCTGGTCATGGGCAAGGTCCAAGTAAAGCGACGTGAAGCAGTAATAGCGAAGAGCATAATGCGGCATGTCTCACAAGCTCGCCGTAACTTCCTCCAGAGCCCATATAGCGACCCCGGGCGGGCTGCCATTGTGTTTAACGTAGTGCCTACTGCTAATTGATCCCCTCCAACATAAGCAAGCCCGATGAAACGCCACCTCGACGCGGTGAAGTATCGACCAAGGGAAGCTGCGTGACCACTGACTAGCACATCTCACGCTGTCACGCACACATCAGATCGTCGACGTCTCCCTTTTGTTATCCTCTCCAATCGCAATACCATGCAACGCACGACAGACGATCGAGCGCGTAACACGCTCACGGCACACGCGCAGGCAGTAGCGACACCCAACACAAGCATCACGTTTGGTCTGGTCGTGCTCGTGTCGAGAAAACGATGGCGGGCGGGAGAGAAAACAGGACGGCGCACCTGCACGTCCGCCACCTAATAATGTTTTAGTAGGCAGGCTAGGATCGGCCCGCCAATTATTGTGAATCGGGTGAGACATCGCGTGCGCCACGACTGCTGCGTCGCAACGGATGCCTCACAGTCACGGGCAGCGGCACTACTGCAGCACTGAAGCCGATGGTCTGCTTCGTCTGATCTGCCTCCCTGGCTGACCTCACCCAACCTGGTAGGTCGTTAGACAAAGGCACAAAGCATTGCTTCTGATGCAATTCTTAAACCTTTCTTCGATTTTCTTATGGAGATATCCACACGCGCACCGCTGGTCCATGAGAATTTGTATTGGCCACTTCGCTTTCATTCTGTTGTGATATCAAGAAATCAGATCATGTTCGCTCACAGGCGGTGGAGAACTAATACTGAAGTGCCTCTGCCTCCTAAAGGTGTCTGAACTATGAACTGCTGAGAGCTGGAAACTCCGTGTGACGACGGCATAATTAGTACTTGAATTGTACGTCAATAAACATGCTTAGAGCTAGCCTGAATTCCAGCAGCAATACGGAAAATCTCTTTCCTGCATTCCAATGTCGCATTAGTGCATAACAGATGAGCTCACACTAAAATCTATGTCAGATTCGATCCAACAATGCAAGTTATAGTGAAATAACAACAAATACTATATTTAACTATCATCAGAGTAAGTCACAAAAAAAAAACTATCATCAGAGTATGCAAAACTCGTCAGTGGAAGATTAAACACAGGAGCAAACACAAAGAACACTAATATGCGATGCGAGAGAGAGGCACTGCTGAATTGCTGATTTATAGTAGCGTGACATGTCAAATCAGAATATATCGGAAGCATAAAGAACAGAAATGCGCTTCCTGTTGTTCTATCAGATCATATAGGAGTAGCTATTATTGTCTTGCTGATTTCTTCAACTGATTCATAAACAGGAAGTGACGTCAGAAATGATTGACAAGTGCACAAAACAACCACTGGATTTTTTCTGCACAATAAATGTTGGCTGACATTCTAGCGTTCAGCTTCAACCAGGATCATAAATTTGGTAGAGAGATCAATTCAGGCTTTCGATTTTTTTTTTCTAGTACAAACTGTATGAATCCCAAGTATAAAGCATATCATTTGTTGGCGCTGTTGCACTCACAGTTTATAGTGCTGTATATATCGAGTGAAAATTAGGTTTGGAAATTTGTCGGATGATGGAAAAGGCTATGATGCACTGAAGAAGCAGACAGCTATAAAAGATCCTAGTATAGTGTTATTTAGTGGCTACAAGACTACAACATAGAACAAGGGCAAGTGCGAGCTGACAAGGCACAGTACCATACTCAGTTCCTTCCCTAATATTTTTAGATAAAGCCATCTTGATCTCATAACTTCATTTGGGTAAAGATGCAGGTGTTCAAAATTTAGTTCAAGCAGTCGATACCTCCCCTCAAGTAGCCGCTGCCGCTCAGATTTATCCTCCCATGTTCCATCTCTCTCTCCTCCCTCCATGTCTCCGAGAAATCACAGAGCGCCACCGCTGCCTCCTTCATCGTCCAAGCCGACCACGCCGCCTCCTCCCTCAGCTTATGCAGCGCCTCCCTGGTCTCTCTTCTCCAACTCCGGCAGCGCCAGGATGCGTCACCGTCATGGGGCCGCTGCCGATGGCCGCTGGGCGCACGTGTCAGGACACCTCAAGTTGTCCCTAGCAGAGCCAAGGGCACCCACGAGCGCGGCCGGTGCTGGTGGTGCTCGCTCGCCGCCAGCTCCCACCTCGACGTCTAGAATCAACCGGCCCCGGCCTTTCCCCCCATATTGCAAATGCTTGTTTCAAGTGTTTCAGTTGTTTCAGATATATGTTTCAAATGTTTCATATGAATGTTGCATATGTTGAGGCATGTTGCAATATTTCTGTTCCCAATGTTTCATCTGTTTTTTTCAGACGTATGTTGCAAGTGTGTTTATTTAGATGTTGCTTATGTTTCATACATATATTACAAGTGTTTTATCTAGATGTTGTGTATGTTTTACAATGATTTCAAGTGTTTTTAGGTGTTTCTGCAAGTGTTTCAGACGCATGTTTCAAATATTTCATCTGTCTTTAGACATATGTTGCAAGTGTTGTATCTATGTTTCAAAAGTAGATCGGGTGTTACATCTTCCTCCTCGCCTTTTGTTGTCTCGCCTCGGTGTCTCCTCCCGGTGTCGGCTGGGCATTTGAACCAAAGGCGCAGGTGACATTCGGGATGTTTGGAGTGGCACGGCCCCCCGCGTGGGATGCAAAACAAAGTGAGGGTGCGGGCGTTTGTCCGCGCTAGCACTACCGAAGAAACTAACTACAGCATGAATCTTGTCCAGAAAATAGAGAATGCACCAACATGGCAACATGTGCCTTATATACAACACAATTAAGCAGATGACAAATGATGGTGACTTAAATACATGTATGTTTCGTGTACGCGGATGATCACAGAAAGTATACAATATAGAATGCCACAATTCCCACTTTCGGAACCTGTAGCTGAAAATCAATAAAATGTTTATTTCGTTTAAATAATAGTACATTGGAACAGGATTTCAGTAAGTTTCCTAAACACACAAATCACCAAAAACTAATTTCACCAACTTGCATGATTTCGATAGGCATGAACTCGGAGCCTTAAATAAACTAATTGCAAATCATGAAAACCTCAAATTTAAATGTGCACACAAGCGGGTTTTCAAAAAAAGAAAAGCAGTAGAGAGAGAGAACAGAAATGCATGCCTTGGATTTCTCGAGCAGATAGAAGATTTCTATAGTTTTGACTCCTAGTACTACTTCCTTCCCTGAGATTTATTATTTCTATCAGTTCTGCTTAGGAAGCTCAGTAGGCGAAATCCCGTAACACTATTGTGGTCATCTTTGGAAGCGAATAGTGTGATGGAAGCGACTAGTGTGATTGGTTCACACTATTCGCTTCCAAAGATAATTGTGGGCAATGATAGGATCGCGGCATCAAATAACAAGAGAAATAAGTTCATGGCGAGGCAATCCAACCACAGATGAGAAGTGCTTTATCTATTATGACCTTGACAACAAACTATCAACGCTGAAGAAGAATTCCAAACGTGCTGATGGATGGAAGACGCCAGCAGAGGGAACTTTGCTTCTGAATATAGATGGCGGCTACAAACCAGAGAGGGGTGATGGAGGTGGAGGGATTATCAGAGACTCGCCTGGTACGTTTATAGTTGCATCATATTGTTATCTTGATCATGTTGTGGATGCCCCAATAGCGGAGGTGCACACTCTAAGAGAAGGGCTCCTGTTAGCCCAATATATTGGTTGCCAACGACTCACCATTCAATTTGACTGTTTGGAGGTGGAGACAATGAAGCAGGGAGGTTTTTCAGCAGCTGGTGCACCAATATATGATGAATGTGTGGTACTCTGGCAGGATTTTAAGTCTATCTCTATAGATCATTGTAATAGGGATATCAATAGAGCAGCGCACAATTTAGCGAGTTTAGCTATTCAATCAAAGAATTCATGTATTTGGATCGATGAAACCCCTAGCTTCATTATTGAAGCCCTGGTGAACGATGTAACTCTGTTTTCAAATCAAAAGTGCGCCAGATGGCTTCCCTCAAAAAAAAGAGAGAAATAAGTTAACGAGTTTTCTTCCCCTGGCCTGGGGTGATATGACCATATAGAGTTATAGACTACTAGTGCTCCCACCGTCCTTAAACACGAAGTGTTCAAGCAATTTTAGAATCAAACAATGAGTTTGGGCAAAGACTAACTTGCTCCTCACTAATTAGTTAGTTTGGAGTTTAAAAAGTCAGGCATACATGTCTTTGATCTTGACTACCAACATTTTGGGTAGGATGACGTTTAAAAGACATGTATAAATGGGGTTTAAAAGGCGGGTATGTATAATTGGGGTTGAAATCCAGAATACCTTATAATTCGGGATAAACCTGAAGTAGTTAATACCTTATATTTCAAGACAGATGTACCAAGTATATAACAGACAAAAAATGTCATGTGCAGTCGTTCAAATACTGTGGTTTGCCAGTCCATACTTTCTTTGTATCCTAGAATTCTAGATAAGTTCTTGCTTCAAAAAAAATTCTGGATAAGTTTGGCCGTGAAATAAACACTGGATACACTGCAGTATGAAACAAAGGTGCGAGTATCAACAGCTCAGCAGGTATGGTCCCCATTTCTTACTGTTACTGATGACGACTGACGAAGCCCCTTCAATATTGGATCCCTGCTTTATATGTTGTTCCTTCGATTTTGCCATAAATTTACGGTAAACAGGTGTATGATCATGTTCTTCGATTCTTTGTTCTTTAAAGTAGTAATATTGGAATGCAATAATAAAAGAATAGAGACGGGGCTACTACATTTCACTGAGATGGAAGGAAAGTATAGCTTTCCTTAGTTTACATTTCGATGCTTGCCACTCAAAAACTAAATTATCAGCAAAGCAAGGTGGCTTCTGCCGCTTCTCGCCGGAGCGACCTTGGCGAAGATCAGTGCAAGTGCAAATGTGCAATCAGACCTGCAGGTCCTTCTACCTTCCCTACGAAAATTATTCGATTGTGCTCCTTCCAAAATTCCCAATCACCAGGATCTCAAGGCTGTCGTCTGCCTTCCTCCCAGCCGATGAACCCCGTGCAAAGCGGAGGTGAGGTCCTGGAGAAAGACACGGTTTTTGACAAATCCACACTCTTCTTGAGCTTCTGGAGAAAGAGAAGCACAAGTCTCAGATTTCTGCAGCAGATAAATGATAAATTTTTCTTTCCACTCATAATACTGCTTGCCTTTCTTGACCATCTAAGTGGATGTGTTACCAAATAGAGAACTGCTTAGCAAGCTCAACTGACAAAGTTCAGTAACTTCAGAACATTGATATGAGGTTCTAATTTCAGTGACTGTTACTCCTAAGATCTGTTGGGATTACAGCTAACACTACAAACCTGTAGTATGATCCTATCTCTTGCATGCCCCCAGAACATCTCTGTTCCATACTTCCATAGTTCCATTGATTCTTGTTCAGTTGGGAAATGGCATAAAAAATTTATCATCAAGAGCTGATGAACGCTGAATGTTCGTGTATCACTTAGTGCCTGGTGTTCACTTTTTTATATGTATGTTTCCCAAAGGTTCAAGAAAAATAGACAACTGATATTTGATTGGTACACTTCTCTAGTAGTCTTTCGGTTAGATTGATTTTGTTGAACAAAAGAGCCTGAATACTGGACAAAGAAATCAAATGCTCAAGCGTAGATAGGTCTCATTCTCTTCTTTATTCTGCAGCTGACCATGGATGCTGTTTCTGTTACAAGTGTCATCCAGAAAACTACCATCCATTCAATCGAAGGACACAAATTGAGAAAAGGTGGATCCAAGCTTCATGCTCAAAAGAGCAAAAATCCTCTCTCCAAGGAGCCATGCTTCAATCGATGAAGTATATGACAATTGTACATCCTCTACCAATAATCCCCACATGAACAAACTCCTTGTACTATATAATGGATCCTATTGGTGTCTTTGAGGATAATCTCTCTACTGGTGATTACCGAAATCAGCTTTGCAGCAAGATGACAGTCACTGCAGGTTCTGAGATTCATAGTCACCCTGATAGTTGTCCCTGGACTAGTGTTCAAAAGGAGAAATGCAATCGCCAATTTCTCGCTGTGAACAGAAAGATGACCCTCCTTGTCTTCTTCTTCAACATCATGAAGTGTAGCCTCTACCTCTGGGTTATAACCCATTCTCCTGATTTTGCCCAGTAGCTCATCCAGTTTCTGATAGACCATTTCAGATTGTGGGTGACATCTATCACCAATATGAAATGTGTGAACCCGATCCCCTAGCTCGACAATGCTAGTACCAGGAAATTTCTTGATACCCTTATTCACCATGACACTTCTCACCGAGGTAACATCTGCCCATCTCCCAGCCCTAGCATACATATTAGATAACAGCACATAGTATCCTGTTTGTTCAGGTACCAATCTGAACAGATTGTCTGCTGCCACGAGTCCAATGTCCATATTAGAGTGAATTCGACAAGCTTGTAATAAGGCTCCCCAGACTCTTTCATTTGGCTCGATCAGCATTGTTGTGATGAAATCATACGCCTCGCTTATACATCCAGCACGGCCGAGAAGGTCCACCATGCAAGTATAGTGCTCTGCTTTTGGAGCAATACGATACCTGGAAGTCATGGAATCAAAGTAGCGCCTTCCATCATCCAAAAGGCCAGCATGGCTGCAGGCTGCTAGAACAGCAACGAAGGCAATAGAGTCTGGTTTCAGCCCCTCTCCTAGCATCTTCTCAAAAAGATCAACAGCCTCTCTTCCATGACCATGCTTTCCATAAGCAGATATGATTGAAGTCCATGATATCACATCCCGTGCACTCATGGAATCAAAGACCTCCCTAGCATCCTTCAAACATCCACAGCTTGCATACATGTCCATGAGAGCATTTTCAAGCAACAAGTTAGGGCACATATTTTTCCTCTTGATAATCCCATGGATCCGTTTTCCCACTGAAAATGCTGAGAGCTCCCCACATGGAGGAAGAATAGTTGCCAGAGTCACTGAATCTGGCTCAACCTCATCCTTTTCCATCAGCATGAAAAGCTCAACAGCCTTAACATGATATCCATTGTTAGCATATACAGCGAGCATAGCATTCCAAGAGATAAGTTCCTTAAACTGCATATGGTCAAACACTCCCCTCACAAACGCAATGTCATCTGAGTTGGCATTCCCCATAGCCGGCAAGATGCCTGCCATGGTGCCAGCATCCGGCATTGAACCCTGCAGCACCACAAACTGATTGAGAACCTCAATAGCACAGTCGAACAGACCCGCACGCGCGAACCCGGCGATCATGGCGTTCCAGGAGACGACATCACGGTGCTGCATTCCGTCGAACACCCTGTACGCGTCCTCCGGGCGGCCGCACCGCGCGTACATGCTGATCGCGGAGTGCGCCACGTAGACGTTCGCGTCCAGGCAGAGCTTGGCGACGGCGGAGTGGATCTGGAGACCGAGGAGGAGGTCGTTCGACGCCGCGCACGACTTGAGCGCGAGCGGGTAGGTGTAGTGGTCGGGGAAGCAGGCGGGGCCCCGCGGCCGCATGGAGGCGAAGAGGACGAGCGCATCGCGGTGGAGGGAGGCGGCGGTGAGCGCGCGAATGAGTACGTTGATGTAGACGGTGGTGGTCCTACTGCTGCCGTCGGGGGAGGAGGAGGACGACTCGAGCACGGCGTGTGCCAAGGGGAGCGCGGAGCAGGCGGCGTAGGCTTGGATGAGCTTGACGCTAGCGTGTGCGGCGGATGGGTGGGAAGGGTGGAGCAGCACGAGGAGGCGCGCGTGCGCGGCGCGCAGGGATGGGAGGTGGGCGGGTGCGCGGCAGGCGGCCACGAGGCGGAGGAGGGACTCGCCGAACGTGGGCAGGTGGCTCCGCGATGCGTGCATCGGATCTGGTGGAGGCGCCGCGCGCGCGGGCAGCGATTTTGATCTGTGTGCGGCGCTGTGACAGCACAGACTGACAGGGGCCCGGCCGGCCGCGTGCCGCAGGAAGCTGTGGTCCGCCGTCCGCGCCTCCGCGGCCGCTCGAGTGTGTGTGACGCTGCCCGGTGCCCCCTCAGTCACTGATAACCGAGAAGAAAGAAATGCACGACACGAAGGCACGAATCAACATGATGGAATGGAACAGAACTTACTTTCAAGAGCACACGGAATGCACAGGTGGAATTAAGAAACTGTTGTGCCACAAACCGAACGTATGAATTTTACACGTATGTAGAACATCACTGCACAACAAAATGAACACAGCCCAAAAAAGAAGGGAAGAAGAGATTCGGTCAAAAAAAGAAGGAAAGAAGAGATCAAAATCTCATGACAACAGTCACTAACTCACAAGATCAAGCTTCCGTTCCTATTGCTAACATACTACAACAGCAACAGATTAAATTACAAGCATAATGGAACTGTCGACCAGGCCAGCTCACTTCTTCTTTTGCCTCGCAATTGATTCTTTAGCCACAGTGTGCGCTGCTTGGCTGACAAAAGATGACTTCTTCAAATTACCCTTAGGGTCGAGTGCTTTCCTAATCTTGAATACAGCCCACGCAGCTCCGAGAGCATTTCCTGTTGCGTGGAGGTAATTGTGTGTGGCTTCCCCTGCTTGCTCACCGTATCTGCATCAATCGAACCATTAGCCTCTTCTAGTATCAACCACATATAGTTAGTTTCTCATTGACTAATAGCCAGGTGACAACCAGACAAGAACCATTTCTACGCAAAAATGGTAGCAAAGATCATGTTATGAAACAAAGGTTTTGTAAAGAAACAGAAGGAACATTCCCTGCATGTCGTTATCTCGTAAGAGCAGTCCTTCCTAGTTCATTGCCATTTTTCTAAAAGAACAAATTAGTTCATTGCCATTTTTCTAAAAGAACAAATTTTCTTGGATCTCTTGTAGTTCTTATCTCTGCTGATTATTGAGATTCTTATTATTTGAATTTGATCTAAAAAACTGTCCTGTTTCATTCTTATATGATACACCATATGGACTTTGCTGCTAAAATGCCAATATTTGTAGAAGATGGCATGGAGAGTTTCCCAACCAAAAAAAATAGAGTTACATTTACAATAGTTTGAAAAAATGGAGGGCTCCTAACCAAAAAATTGTTACTGCAGATCCCAAAAATAATACAAGGGTTAAGTCCACTTTACACCCTCCAACTTGCAGCAAAGTTCAGATTTCAACCTCGAACTTCAAAACCGGACAGCTTTGGTCCTCCAACTCTCGAAAAAGTTCAACTTTCATCCTTCTGGGCGGTTTTTGTGTGTGAACAGTAACTTTTGATATTTTCGGGAGCGCTAAAATTTTATATTATTTTTTCGAGCATCTTAACGTTCTCAAATGAAAAAACTCAAAACTACAAAGTTGTAGATCTCATCGAGGTCTACAATTTACATATAAAAATTATCTTCATCCGACATCGTATTGAAGTGTTTTCTATTTTTTGAAATTTGAGTCTCATCACGTGAGAAAATATGGTGCTGAAATTTTATATTATTTTTTCGAGCATCTTACTGTCCTCAAATGAAAAAACTCAAAACTACAAAGTTGTAGATCTCAACGAGGTCTACAATTTATATATAAAAATTATCTTCATCCGACATTGTATTGGAGGGTTTTCTATTTTTTTAAATTTGAGTCTCATCACGCGACAAAATTGTTTCACGCGTGATGAGACTCACAAATTTAAAAAAAAGGAAACCCTTAAATACGATGTCGGATGAAGATAATTTTTATATATAAATTGTAGACCTCGATGAGATCTACAACTTTGTAGTTTTGAGTTTTTTCATTTGAGGACAGTAAGATGCTCGAAAAAATAATATAAAATTTCAGCACCATATTTTCTCACGTGATGAGACTCAAATTTCAAAAAATTGAAAACACTTCAATACGATGTCGGATGAAGATAATTTTTATATGTAAATTGTAGACCTCGATGAGATCTACAACTTTGTAGTTTTGAGTTTTTTCATTTGAGGACGTTAAGATGCTCGAAAAAATAATGTAAAATTTTGGCGCTCCCGAAAATATCAAAAGTTACTGTTCACACGCAAGAACCGCCCAGAAGGATGAAAGTTGAACTTTTTCGAGAGTTGGAGGACCAAAGTTGTCCGGTTTTGAAGTTCGAGGTTGAAATCTGAACTTTGCTGCAAGTTGGAGGGTGTAAAGTGGACTTAACCCATAATACAAAGCAGATGATTCAGCGAAGTATCCATTGCATTGTATGTTACCTGTGTGTTACAACAGAAGTTGTCACAACTGATGATGTCTGCATCACATTCTTGCCAGACACTTCTACAGCATCCCATACTTTCCCTGTAATAATATCATTGAACAAGGGGTAAATCAACCGATCAATCAATCATACATAACATGCAATGCAGACATGCTGTAAAAGTTAAACATTGTGAAGTGGGTAGAATCTGAAGTCATATTATGAAGTCAATTATATCTGCTAGTTTTACAAATCTATCATATAGATTCAATCACCCTAGAAGCATATATAAACTAGCCCAAATGAACCTATATTTCTCAAGCAAATCATTAAGAACTGTAAAGCAGACATACCAAATCCATCAAGTGAAGCAAGAATAACTTCGCCAGGCATTAACTTGAAAAACTTTTGTGCTGGTTTGGAGTTCAACACGGTGCTTGTGACAAAGCCAGTGACCTTCAGAACACCAGACAAGATTGAGTTTGCCACCCTATTGGACATCTTTGTAACCCTCCTAGCCCTAAGAAAAAAGACAGAAAACCATAAGCAGCAGGAAGAGGGACACAAATTGATTATCATACATTAATTTGATAGCAATGGGCGCCACCCAACCGAAAGGGGATATGAATAACAGTTTGTGCTGTAAAACTTCTACGTACGCATGGTTGATAACAAGTGGCATACTTGACTAAACAGATTGGCGATCTAGCACACTAGTTCCCGGACACACAGGAGAACTGCATAATCTAGATTCTAGAATACTAGATAGATGATCCAAAAAAAAAAAGAACCCTGATTTGCACCTCTCTCACAAATCTTTGCAAACATTTTTCATTACCATCATAAGGTAACATCACTACATCAGGCAGGAAAATATCAGTGGCAGTCATTATCAAGAGATGCAAGGTGCCTTCATAACAGGATGCAAATATAAATGTAGATAAATACGTACTAGATGGCGACTGTAAAGCAGGCAATGGCTAAGTTCAGGGTCAATTTCGCACCAATGAACTAATAAAGATGGATGGCAACACTCCAAAGGAATAATTGACATGATCATACATGAATGGGACATTTGCTTTGCATTCAGAAAAAAAAACACCATGGCTGCTCAAGCAAAAGATCCCTTGCTCTAATAAATAAACATCTATCAAAACGTGAAGTGCAAAGGGAGTTCCAATTAAGAAACATTTACTAAGTGCAAAGGGAGTTCCAATTAAGAAACATTTACTATGTAAGAGCTATCTGTAAGTTGTCTGATTCTACGGGCTACCACAACATACAAGATTAATAGCACGGCAATTTAACTCCTATCTATGATTAGTGTATAAAATACTGCAATCCAACAGGAATGATCACATCTAACTGGGTAATTCGCAATAAATATATTTCCTATCCATCTGTAAATCATTTTATTTGTGGAGCAACCGACCCATGACGAAATTAACAGTTACAGTAGAAATAATAAAATGCGAGTAGTAGTAGATGTTCACCATCCTACCTCTTCATCCTTCTGAGAGTGCTGGGCTTCACCTGTGTCCGCTTCGCACTGGGCCCCACGCTCTTCTTCACCACCTCTTCCCCACGCCGCAGGCCCTCCGCCGTGATGTCGCCGCACCAGATGATGCCCCTGACTAGCTGCCCCGAGCCCCGCGCGATCAGCCTCGCCACCGACGAGCTGTAATCGTCCACGTTGGGCGCGATCGTCGTCCAGAACGCCGCCGACTTCTCCTCGACGACCTCCTTCTTATCCCCGACAGCTTCCTCCGGCGTAATTTCGGCCACTGCCCTCGCGTCCATGACCTCCGACTTCTCCTTCGCTGCCGCCTCCACCTGCTTCACTGAGAAGGTGGTGTACTCCTCGAGGACCCTGTCCAGCTCCTCCAATACTTTCTCCTGCCCTTTCCCAACGACCGTGAGGCCGTAGCTCAGCGCCGCCTCCGCGTCCGCCTCGGCATCCTCCGCGTCGTCCTTGTCGTCCGGGTGGTCCGTGTGCGGGACATGGAGCGAGAAGAAGTAGTGCGCGGGGTCGAGCTTGACCGCGGCGACATCCCGGGTGAGCGGCCACTGGACGGGCTCCTGCTCGGCGCCACCGTCAGACCGCCCGCTGCTAAACAGGCGGAAGAGGCCGCGGCGGTGGTGGGGCTTCCCGGGGATCAGGCGCGCGAGGACGGCGACCGAGTGGTCCCCCTGGCGGAGGCGCGCGATGGAGAGCGTGCCAGCGCCGAGGTCGAGGCTGCGGTCGGGGTCGACGAGGTGGAGCTGCGCGCCCGGGACGGCGACGATGGTCTCCTCTGTGGTGGGCGGCGGCGGCGCGGCTTCCTCTTCGGCCGTCTCGGGGAAGAGGTTCTCGGCGAGCTCGTTGGGGTCGACGGTGGGGTAGAGGGAGTTGGCCGTGGTGGTGGAGGTGGTGGGCGCGGAGAAGAAGGGGGTGTTGAGATCAGGGTGGGACTGGTCCACATCCGGGTAGAGGCTCTGCTTGGCATTCGAGGAAGCGGAAGCCATGGTTGCGTTGCGTAGCTGGTCGGTTGCGCCTAGCTTGCTCTTCTCCGGGGATCGAATCGAGCGATGGGAAGTGGGGAAGCAGGAACGGGAGGGTGGGATTTTAATACCGAAAGAGCGAAGTGGTGAAGGCGACGGTTGATTCGCTGTGTCGCTCAGGGACGCGGAGATCTTCTGCCCGTCGGCTGGCTGGTGCTGCGAACCTGTGACGGTTGCTCAAACACGCGGCGCGGGTGACGTTCGCCACGGGCACAGGTGTGGATGCGGAGATGGCGGTGGCAGCGGATCCCCGCGGGCCGATAGGACGAGAAGACTTTGGAAGAAAGGAAGCGGGGGAACGACGCGTAGACGTCGCGGCGAAAGGACTGGGCGCCTAGCGGAGGTGGGATAACTCAACGGACACGGAGGCGCAAGTAGAAACGAGCAGAATCTGAAGCTGGAGACGTGTTGTCGTCCCCGTAACACGTTCGCCGACAGTGATGGTTACCCCAGGTGTTTGGGCAGGCCACGGCCGACGTGTCAGTGTAGCCAAATTGTTGGTTCCAGCAATGACGGTGGAGATTACTGTCCATGTCACGTGGGAACGCGGAGGTTGAGGCCATTTCAAGTCCACCTGGCATAGCTGTATTTTCCGCTCTCGTTAAGCAACTACCGAACTACGGGCAAGGCGAATCACTGTTCTGTGCTTCTGTAGCACCATTTCCCGTTTGCTGTTTGCCAGAACATTCGGTCAGTTGAAACCAAGAAAGCAACGTTTTTCGTATCTGTTTAGGGAAAGTGCGTTGGTACTGTCTCATAAACAGTCTCATGAAGTGTCACGTAATTATGAGACGATTTAAAAGATAACAAGTACAATAAATTATCTTTTAAGTTTTGTCTTGGTAATTCTAGATTCTTTAATTTGTGTATATAGAAAATAGATATTTGTTTGCATGATAACAATCACTTGTTCAATAGTGTATAAATTATCTCATAATCCTAGATTTTAGCTCATGAGGTGGTTGTTTCACGAAACAACGACCTCTTTCTCTCTCCTCTCCCTCTTTCCTCCACATCAGTAAATATTCATGGCACTACATAAGATAAAGTATGAGACCGCGGACACGTAGCAATATATTTGCCCTTATAAAGCTTAACAAAATGGGCATCCTGAAATGGTGTATGTCGAGGATGAATCCGTCCATGTGTATTTAGAAAATACTTAGCATTTTGGATGGTACTGTACCGTAATAGTTTTATTGAACTTGACTGCATTATTCCTATAAAAACGTAAAAAATTGTATTGAAAATCGCTATCATGGTAATATTAATATTAAACCTACTCTTTAAATCATAATTTAGAGTTAACCTGGTAAAACCACTCCGTTTTTGGAACGTCCAGTGCCAAAGTCACTGAATGGGTAAGTCACCAATCCAATCCCTTTGACAAATCGGGTGTCATATTAGATATCATATTCTATATATATAGAAATATCATAGAATAGACATATAGAATTTTTGGTTGGGAAATTCGAATGAATCATTGAGTGAAAAAGGAGCAAAGAATGACAAAAGATGAGACTCTACTAGTCTTCACTCTTGTGGTTTCCTCGGTTTCTATTTTCTTATTCGGGATCTTGCTTTTCATGGTTCTCATCTCTGCAACTCGCGATTTTCGCGAGAGAACCAAATCCAAGTTGGTGAAGATCATGATTTGGGCTGGCATAGTAGTTATTACCTTTGCAATTGCGGTTCGAATCTATCCGATCTTTATCTTTTTGCTCAAAGAACGAGTCTTTCTACCCTCCAACAACTTTTTATACCATGTTCGACACTTTAAAGAGCCCACTCTACTCTCTATCTTTGGTGAAGTGAAACTATTATTAAAATATTTAGAGATCTAGTTGACAAGCCAATGAAAGAGATTTTTTTCATCAAAATCTTTATTCTTAACAATACAAGAGGATATAAATTAAAGCGACTCTTAGAGTTGCTAATACTAAAATTGATCACAACTTCCAACCATGGGAACACTGCAAGACAAAAACAATCCACACGCAATAGCTGTGGATGCACTCGGGTCCACTTTAATCCATGTGCGTCGGAGTATATTTGGTTATTGAGATAAAATTTAGTTTAATTTTCATTTCAATTCTATATACATGAATTAATGTGGATACAAATGCATCCAGGCAAGATATAAGAACGCAAGAGAGGAATGGTGAGTTTTTTTCGTCTGTGGATGGTGGACACACATGAGAGGGATATATGTATACATCGCACAGTAGAATATTTTTCATCCATACACGTACGTACAAGTACAAATGTACAATGTATACTCCACCTCGTCAATGTTAGGTTTTACACAATCACTCTGGGGCGGTGAGTTGGGCCAAATGAATTGTGTCTGTGTTAACTTTGTGTTTTTTTTCTGCTAGATGTAAAGCTTATTTGTTGCACAGTTATCACAATTTCTATGCAAAACTAGTGTACAGTATATGACTAAAATTGTCTTTTTTTTGCGAGTAGACTAAAATTGTATTTGAAAATTTCTTTTTTCTGAAAATCTTTTTTTTACCAAACTATGGAAGTATAGCTGTATCGTAAAAGGCTACTCCTATATATACTGCATACAAACAAGTGATCAAAGACCTAAAGC
Source organism: Saccharum hybrid cultivar R570 (assembly GCA_038087645.1). NCBI lineage: Eukaryota > Viridiplantae > Streptophyta > Magnoliopsida > Poales > Poaceae > Saccharum > Saccharum hybrid cultivar. The sequence continues at coordinate 7,143,185 of JAQSUU010000043.1, read as the reverse complement.
CAAAATGTTCAAAACACAGAACTGAGGAGTTTGTTTTTTGTTTTGTTTTTGTTTTTGATAAGTAGCAGTTTTATTAGCAGCATGTTGCTGCGATGATAGTAAAGTGTCTTCCAAATACATCATTCAGAGCTTCCCTGAGAGGGCAAGCATGTACATGATTCTGATTTGAGCAAGCTATGTTACAAGAGTGATCATGGTTTTATAGAAGTGCTTAAAGCCTGAGAAGCAATAATGTGCGCCGTGTTATTAAGCTTCCTTTAGAAAAGAGAATATATTAATATCCCAACTTCTGCATCGACTAATACATATAACCGTTTCTTATTACACACTGAAGCACAAAGGTCCAAACAAACTCAAACACAAAGTTTTGAACCAAAAAGGACGAAGGAAAAGTCCGTCGAAGAAACATCTAAACTATAATTCTATTAACGAATCTCCAACCGTTTCTTGCAAACACCTCCATTGCGGCTGTCTCAATTTTCCTGCATCCCATCATCATTATTTGGCGGTACTCCTCCTTCTGAAGAAGGGTCCAAAATCTTGTCCAGTAAGCCCCCCTGAAGATAACCTGTAAATAAGATGGTGCTAGGATCTTGTCAAAGACCAAGTCATTTCGGGTTAACCATATGACCCAGCAAAAAGTAGCCGCGCCCACTAAAATTTTATATTTCAAATTCCTATTCACCCCAAGTAACCAATCTTGAATCTTTAAGATCTTTGCATGAAGGCTGGAGCAGCAATCACTGCGTGAACGGTTTAATCTCCCAACATGGAGGATTAGAGTGCTCTGACCTGTTCAAAAATGTCACTAACTGTTGATTATCCAACAAAAAAGTGGGTTGCCGGATTTGGAGTGTTGAGGCAATTTCAGCAGCAGGCATCAAGGCCGCTGCTTCTGCCATAAGCACTTATGTGGACTGGGGAAATATTGCTTTGATATAAACTCTCTCCGTAAAAAAAAAATGTAACTATGAGTTACGTGCAAATAAAAGTAGTTCATGTTTAATTAAGTTTCTAGTAAATAATATTTATATTTATGGCTTTAAATCAATTTGTTATGAAAATATATTTCGTACTTAATTTAATGATATATTTTTTTTGATATCATAAGTATTGATAATTTTTTATTTATAGTTAGTCAAACTCAAGATATTAAAACGTGGCATTGTATTAGAATTACATTCTTTTCTTGAGGGAGTACTGCAGACTGGTTTGGTTGATGCGTGTTGACGATGAAAATACCCAATCCAGCTTTTCTAGTAGCTTGAGGTACGTGACAGCCGCAGAGGATCAAATTCGCTGGACGAGGAATTCCACCTCCTCCTCCTGGAACTGGAAGGCGCCGCGCTCTCTCTCTCTCTTCAGTTTCCCTCCCCGACTAGACCCTGCCAAACCCCCCAAATCCCTTGCCCTTGAAATTGCTATCCCCGCCGCCACCATTCCACCAATGGGGAAGCGACCGCAGGTCGTTGTTCTGTCCTCTTCCTCTGGGGAAGATGACGGCGGGGGCCGCCGCGGCCCTCGGGCGCGGAGGCCGAGGACGCCCGCGACGGCTCCGGCCCAGGTGCAGGTTCAGGCAGCAGGCGCCTCGAGGAAAAAGCCGCGCCGCGAGAGCAGCGCGGGGAGAGGACGTCGCCGCCCCTCTAAACTCGCGCCGTCCGACTCCTTGAAGGTGATAGACTCGAACTAGATTTTGGTTGGGCGATTTTGTTGTTACGTGCCTAGTTAGCACGATAGTTCGTTCGCTATTAGTCCATTCTAATAGTCTCATCTTTTACCACTAAAATTGGATGCTGAACACATAAGTTTCGAGTTTTATTATCGCAGTCGAGCCTATGAATTCCTGGTCAGTTTCATATGATGCATATTTGATTGGTTATTAATCTAGGCTGTCCCATCCTGAGACATGATATTTCTATAATTGTATGACATGTCCTTTAGCATTTTAGCTCGAAGGCTGATGTAAGTCAATATGGAAAACATTGATTCTATATACATGTATCTACTTAGATTTGCTCCTCATTACTCATTTCATTTTCATCTAAATCGCAAATGGAACAATGGTTATATTTTGAGATCTTTTAGTTTCTGAACCAAATTCTCACTATAATAAATGTTGATGATTAACACACAAGCTGATTCCAGCTCGGCAACAACTGAAAATGAACAGTTAGTTTGGCACAAACAGGGATAAAACAATATAGATGGATTTCCTGTCTTAACTTGTTCTTAGTGCTATATGATTTTTCTTTGTCTGCTTGCGTCCAATCTTTTCTAACTTGAGCTGATCCTTTTGTTTAATTGATTACTGATATTTTTTCTCATATCTGAAAAAGGCTGAATTTGATATGCTCTTTGAAGATTTTTCAGAATGTTTTAATGACTTCAGCATGCCAGGTATATTTATTTTTCATCTCTTTTCTTGTATAACTGTATATTTCTTTAGATTGTATTCTGAATTTCATATAATGAGACAAAATTATGAACTATAGAGTTTTCTTTTGATAAAGCTCCCAAACAGGACATACTGTAAGCATCCAATGTACATGGCATGTATTGCTACTTGAGTTGGTTGCTGTTCGATAGCAGCTCTGAGTTGTCTCTTTGTTTGTACTGGTCTGGAAACATTGTATAATGGTACTCCAATGACCGAGTCACCATGCTCACATGCTGTATTGCATGGTTAAATCCTAAATACTGTTGGGAGACCATGCAAAGTAGAATATGAGACATGGAACAAAAAATGGTACCCAATACCTATGTTGATCTTCGCACTGAAGCTAGCACTATACTGCTGCGGTTATTCATTCCACAGACAAGCCAGTCAACCTGCAGCAACATCAGGCAAGGGAATTACTGCTGTCTCAAGATCGGGAGGGAACTCCTGAATCGTTTTCCCTATTGGCGCTTTCAGTTCGAGAAGCAGCTGGGCCTCGCGCACTGTGACTGTTTCAGCCCACCGCGGTACCCAGGCTCAGAATGAGTGCCTGTTAATCTCAGCGTTGGTGAGAGAGAGTTCCGTTTGCTATGTGAGCTATGTTCTTCTTGTGTAACAAGCTGAACCTGTACTAGAACTCTGAACTGAACCGTGTTGTCGTTGTCTGGCGATGTTCGGTGCCTGGCAGCGAGCTTAGCTTGAGAGCTACCCTACCTATCGTATCTAGTCAATATAGTATCATGACAGTACAAAGGCATAATATGGCGTTTAGTAACCTATGTGGCTTTGTTTGGATTGGTACTACTGTTAAATTTGAAGTTGAATCAGCTCTAGATGATGCCATTATGAAAGTTTTCAAGGATGGAAGTATGATTCCTAGATTTACACGACCTAAACAAGTTTCTGGATAAATTAGCAAGGTGAACTGCCCCAGAAAACATAATAACAAATAGTGTCAACTTATGCTGAATAACTGCATCTCTTTCACCCCCATTCCTCCTGTTTTTTTTTCGTGTATGTTGTGAAAGCTTCTTAGATAGCCACTGCATTTTCTATTTAAATTTGCCATACAAATTGAGAACAGGCGGTAACCACTAGCATCAGCTATTTAGGAGGACACAGCACACCTTTAACAAACTGGTTGTCATGCTAAGCCTTTCATCCTTATAAAGGGAATCTTTTCATGGAATGAATATTTAAGACATACAAGTTGGCTGAATGTATTGGACATATTGGAAGATTCTGATACAAATGTGTACTGTTGATACATTGGTAGATCATTAACTGTATAGAAAAAATACAGTTCAGACTTCAGAGGGATATTTTTGTCGCTCATGGCAAGTAAAATATCAAGATCAACATATAGCCTCACATGTATTATTTGTTTTTTTTTTTTTTTTGCTTTTAGAATTTAGATGAACCTGTAATTTCCGGTCTTCATGTGGAACCTTTGTCTTGGGCAATCTCTTCTTTCTTTCCTGGCTGATTGATATTTCCTGACTTGATTTTGTGGTGGTCACAAACCCTTGTGAATGTGAAGTTTCACCATTTCACTTTCCTCTCTGATTAGCCTACTTCTAGGCAGGGTTTATACGGAAAACGAAAGAGCTTTGGGTTGACAAGTACACACCCAAATCGTTGGCTGAGCTTGCTGTTCATAAAAAGAAGGTCGGTTCTTTTTGTTACAAACTTACAACACATGTTATGCTGTATACCTTTATTAACCTTTAACTTAGCTTATCCTTTGATAGGATATACTCAATCTATTGTATTGCCTACTTTATGTATCTCCTCTTCATCCATATTTTTTAAAATGTCAATATATTAGGGTGTTGATTTATTGTTTCAGTTTCTTTATAATTTGTCACCAGGCACGAGCAATGAATATGAATGCACTTACATGATATGTGACACAGTCTTATTCTTGTAGATTGAAGATGTAAAAAAATGGTTGGAAGAGAAGCTGAAGGCACCAAAGGTGATTATTTTGAATTGAAACAAATTCAATTGTGAGTTATAGTTAGTGGAATATAGTGCAACCAATTCGGCTAATACACATATTCAGCGAGATCATGTGAATACATGTATAATCAGAATTGTTAGGTTGTCAGAATATTCATTGCTGCAAACCAGATGGAGCTATATTTTTTGTTGTTGTTTTCCCTTTCTGGTTATGTGATGGTTCAAAATGGGATGGGGACTTGACCCCGTGAAGAACTATGATATATTTTGTGTATGCCTGTCCTGGCAGTACAATTCAACCAGCATCTGGATTGTAATAATAATGTTGCAATCAGGCATCACCTCATGCTAGAGTATCTCACAAAAGCACATGAGTAATCAGGAACCCTTTTCCTTGATATGTGAATGTTTGAATTTTTAGGAATCAAGCGCAATTCTTGAGCTTTCCCATAGTGACTGCCTGACAGGAGTTGTCTCAATTGATAAAACTTGTGTAAATTTTGAACTGTACAATTATTTTGTGTTTTTTGTTACTGTTGTAGTTGTAGGCAGTTCAAAATGACCAAATATCTACTCTTGTCAGCTACCTTTTCCATTTCTAATTTTTATATTATTTCAATTTTTGAGGATAGAGGAATGCTAATACTGCAAAGGCAATTTTGCAGACAAAGGCTGGAGGATGGACCCTTGTCCTAACTGGGCAAACTGGTGTTGGAAAATCAGTACGTCCTTCCCTCGCACTTCGAAAATTTGGTACCCAAATGATGAAAGTGAGTTTGGGCTCAGTTTGATTAAGGCCAGCTGTTAGTTTGTTCAGTAGACCTGTTTGATCCCTAGTTTGCTGGATGTCATTTGGTGCATCATGAATCACAGCCCGGCATAACAGGTTGACAGCTCTAAAGTTTTCATGTTGCCGTAGTTAAGAATGTGATCATGTGGATGCTCCCCCCTCCCCCAACACACACGCACAAGACAAAGAAACAATGACACCACTCAATTTCTGATAATATCCTGCTTATAGTATCACACAGTTTAATTCATTTCTTTCTTCGATTTTGTTCCTTAAATCTTTCTTCTAGAGGGGTGGGGGGCGTTTTTATTTTTGGGTGTTAGTTCTTGTTCCTTCAGAATTACTTAGGTGAATGTAGAGAGAAAAAAATCACTATGCTATCTGTAGTGGATAACTTGATTCTGTTGCTCTGGAACCGTACGTGCTAGTAATGTTTAATTCATCCCAGGCAACTGTGAAAGCAATCGCTGATGACCTTGGAGCGGACTTATGTGAGTGGACAACTCCAGTACCAACACTGTGGGCTGAACATGTTCATGCTAATTCAGGTAGTGGTTAGTATCTGTTGTTGTCTAAATATGCTTTCTAACTCTTATTTGTTGCAATTGAAAGAGCCGATGCAGTCTATATCCACATACTTCTATTATACTCATGTCCATAGTACTCTAGCACATTGTCAAAGCATTCCAGTTGTCAGTATTTTTCAGTTACAAATAATTTATATAGTTTTCTTCAATGGTTGTTTGAAGGATTACGCTATATATCCAAGCTTGAAGAATTTGAAACTTTTGTGGAGAAGATAAGGAAGTATTCAGTGCTTTGTCCAACCAACACCAAGTCCCAAAGGAAGCTCATTATCATTTTGATTGATGACATCCCTGTAACAAGTGGAAGTGTTGCTTTTGCAAGACTAGGAAAATGCTTAACTGATTTAATTCGAAGTACTCAAGTACCAACTGTCATTTCACTCACTCACTATCACAAAAGTGAGAGTAACGATACTGCATTGTGGAAGTCTGAGGACCTTGAGTCCTTACTTCAAGATGCTGGTGCTCACAAGGTATAAGATCAAATGTTTGACAGATTTGATGATGACCACTAATTAAGTTTTTAAGACTTCCTTTTCTCTTAGTGCACCACAATTTCTTGCAGATTGCTTTCAATCCGGTAACCACAAATTCTATCAAGAAAATCCTTGTTCGGATATGCAAAGAAGAAAGCTGTAATGCATCTGAAGAATTATTGCATCAAATGGCAACCTCTAGTGGAGGTGATATCAGACATGCAATAATGTCTCTTCAATACTATTGTCTTGATCCCAGAAGGCATAGTTCTGCATTGGCAACTAGTTCTACTCGTACTGGTTCAAAGAGCCATGATTCTCTGGTTCCAGGGCATGAGAGCTATGGCCCTAGCAGTGCACTACCCTCCCCATGTGGAAGGGATGAGACACTTTCACTATTTCATGCCTTGGGGAAATTTTTGCACAACAAGAGGGAAACTAATAGTGATGTTGATACCGGTATGTAAGAACTATCTTTGCCCTATCAAAATTTAACTTCACAAAGTTCTTTAATTCCCAAGCAAATATTTGTGTCTTCGTATTGTGATAGAACTATGTACTGTTTCCTTGAAAAAAATTTAAATACTGAGGGTATTTTTTCACATCACATAAATATATTCTAGCATTTTTCTATTGTTTGGTTGTGCATTGAGTTCTACTTGAACTGCTAGCACATTTTTGCACACTAGTATTTATTTTCTTCGTTCTGAATTGTTTATTAGGCAATGACTGTGCATCCTTTTCAGTTCACAGGATCTAATTTGAACACGTAGGTTCTCCATTAGAGTCTGCTTAGAATGCAGGAATTTCATGAGAAATAGTTCAATTCTCACAAGACTCAGGAGAAATCTCTGCAACCCAGATGGTGCCTTGGGCATTTCTGTCCCTCTTAGGATTTGCATTGGATTTGTTTAACTATAATATCCACATTCAATAATCCAACAATTCACTTTAATTTCGGAGTATTTTTGTACTTTACAGGGTTGGAATTAGTGTTTTATTTATTAAATTATTTTGCATTAATTCATCGTCTAATATTTGCTACTACATATCCATGCTCTTAAACTTCCATATTTTCAATTACTGGAATGTTATTACACAACACTACAACTATATGGTATGCCTTCAGTTTGAACTGACTAATGATTGGGTTGATGATTTCCATACTGTGTTTCATAATGTGTTCCTCATTTGTGTTTAATTTTCTTTTTGCTCCCTGAAATTTTTAATATTTCGTCTTTAGACCTGGATCCATTTCCTCTTAAAGAAAACCTAAGAAGAAATTCACTCAAAATGGAAGTTCCAGAAAAGATTCTTTCACAAGCACACGGAAAAGTACGGACAGTTGCCGATTTTCTTTATGAAAATGGTAAGTAACTATCTATCATAGGTGTACAGAATACCTGATAGTGTATGCTGTGTTTCCCTCTCAAGTTTTATCTTGTTCTTTTACATGTGTTCAAGGTACTTGTAGTAGAATGGTGCAGCATTGTTATGTTTTCCTTAAGTCTGCTGGTGTTATCAGTTGAGTCTATGCCAATGTGTGAAACATTATTTCTTGCCTTTCCAACAGTATTGCAGATGAAGTGGAACATTTGAAATTTACTGCTTTAATCAGGCATTCACATTAATTTTGGCTTATTTAATGCAGTATGACCATTGTATCACATTCGAATGTTATTGTACAAGCCATTTGGTTGTACTAACAAAGTATAAGAAAATTCCATATTCATTTCTGCATGAATGACATTTCTGGTAGTCGAAAGAGCAGAATATATGCTGCACAAATAACAGTGCTGGTCCTGAATTTTTTACTATTCGGCCCTTTTCTGAAAAAAATTCACGTTTAGACCCCTGGGCGAAGTAAACTCAACTTTGGACCCTGGGGGTCGACGCCATGATTCATGACGTCGAGGTTACACGTCTCGACGCCGTGACTCACGGCGTCGAGCTTCGTGGTCCTATTTGACGTGGCAGATGATCTGGCAGACAGCTCGACGCCGTAGATCACGGCGTCGAGCTCGGCGCCGTGATCTACGGCGTCGAGCCTGGATTCATCTGATTACTTTGCTGGGGGCTTCACTAGCTAGTAGTGTATAGGAGTAGTACTTTAGATCAAACCCTGCCATCTCAATTTGTAATAGTAATCAATAGTTGTTGGGTGGTGGTGATCCATTGAGCTGCTACCATATGACCAGGCTGTAAAATCAGTTGGTAATTAGTTAGAAATAGAACGTGAATATAATGGCCTGTTCGGAAGCCGTAAAAAAACGGCTTTTCAACTTGTTCCCCCTTTTTCCTCCAACACATAGAGAACTTTTCTTTAACTTGCCGGTATTTCTCCATTTTGATTGCAATTTAATTAAGTGAGGGGGTGTTTGGTGTTAAGTTGCATTGGGAAACAATAGTCTTTCCCCTGGTCCTTTCATCACCTGTAACTAGTGCCTCTCCTACTACAGCCAACAATACTAGGATGATTTTACGAGATTATCGATGCTGGAGCTAGTAATTTAGTAATTATATATTAATGTAATATATGATTTGATTCTTTTTGTTTCTCATGTCATGTTTATTACATCCCGGCGTTCGTTCGTTGTCGTCAAACTTTTATAGAAAGTTACCAAACGTATGTACTAAACAACGACAAGTAGAATAGGTAAAAGCTAGGGCTAGGACAAAGACGCTATAGTCACTCTGTTTGCACGTACGTACAGCGGTATACGTCGGCCGACGTGCCACGCCATGCTTACATGCACGTACACCTCTAGCTAGGCGCAGTGTACCAGTACCGGCCGCAAGCTAGCCCTAGCTGGCTAGGCTGGGTGGGTGCACCACCGGTCCCTGTTACTGTGCGCTGAGACTGTTGCGGATGGACGACGGCCACAAGCACGTATGCCCAGATGTACATGGCCGGCATATATGTCGAAGCCGACGACACCTGTACAATCATAGTACTATACATATACACTGCCCTACGACTCCACGCTACGTACTACTCTACTCGGCCAGGGGCCAGCCAGGGCCATACAATACTACTCTACTCGGCCTGCGCAGGGACGACGACGAGGAGGACGACACGACACGGCGTGCGCGTCAGGGCAGGCCATGCATGTCGCGTGGCGATAGGCCGGTGGCGTCGTCGCGGCGGAAATGCGTCCGCCGGGCGTATGTGCCGCCATGCACGCACCCGGCCGGGCATGACATATATATATATATATATATATATATATATATATATATATATATATATATATATATATATATATATATATATATATATATATATATATAGGGAGAGTATACTCTATAGCTAGCTATAAAATACCTTATTTTGTAGCCAGGCCATCCCACCGGTGGAGCGCGAGCCATTCATCGCGCCAACAGCAAGCAGGCTCGTAAATGCAGGCCTAGCTGGCACCGTGTCCGTGAGCTACTCCGTAGATGGGGAATAAAAAACCGTAATTAGTAATTACTTCACGTTAATTAGTGCATGCAGATCACGCTGATTTCGGTGGTGTCCCAACAAGGTAGCGGTCTACTTTCAGTGGTTGTTACGAGAATATTTGAACTACTCTACACATGCAAGTATACGAGAATAGATTATGAGCTTTAATTTATTTTTTTGTCCAGCCGCATGCAAATATTCTTGTTACGAGAATACAAGATACCTTAAAATAGTAAGGTTACGAGAATACAAGATACCATAATTCCATGAACAAGTTACTATAATAATGCATATCAACAAAAATTCTATTTACGAAAATTGTGAATGTGTTATGAGAACACAGAAGTGTAGATGCACTTATGCACAAGCCTTAAAATAGTAAAGGTTACAAGAATATATTGTCCAGCCGCAAACATACTTAACATACCTTGAAATAGTAAGGTTACGAGAATACTATTGTCCACAGAAAATAGTGAAGAATATACAATTCTAGTAAATAGGAATGGGTTACGAGAATACTCTACATGTAATTGTTCAAGTGTTACGAGAATCTGAGCACAGTGACGAGACCGATTTTGTCATAAGCTGATTAAAATACTTTGAATTTCTCAGACAAAATTACAATTAAAAAAGATTTACCATAATTTCATGAACAAGTTACTATAATGCTATGCATATTTACGAAAATTCTGCTTACGACAGTACTATAATATTTACAAGAATTTGCAACTAATTACGAGAATTGCTACTCGAGAGCAATTGGATGCGTGCTCCAATTTCACGAGAAAGAAACAGGACGCCGCCTACATCAGTCAGAGAGCCACAGCTTGAGCCTGACATCAGGGAGTCACCGGTGAAGGTGCGGACGAGATTGTGTCCGAAGCAGCGCCGCCGGAACAGAAGGACGGGAGTCGCACCGCCTGGTGGTTGGGTACAACGCCGAGACCTGCCGCCGATGAGGAACCACCGCCGTTGTAGGGTTAGTGCTGGATGTGCGGGACTGTAGGCGACTTCACGTGGTGTGCCTGGCCTGACGCACGCCATCGCACTCGCCTCCCCGTCGCCGTCGTTGGTGGGTAAGGGGCCATTGCCGGCCATAGGAATGCAGCCGCCGTCGCTGGTGACGAAGGGGCTGATGCCGGCCAGCGCGAGATGGAGGGGAGCCCCACGGCTGGTCTGGCTGCGCCACCGCCGGGGCCGCCGTGCCCGCGAGTCGCCGCCGAGGGCCGCCGTGCCCGCGCATCTAGCCATGCACGCGAGTCGCCGCTGGACCGCGGACAGAGCCGGGGGGCATCGCTGGCGGAGCGCAGACGGAGTGCGGGGGCTCGCCGTGGATGGCTGCCGGTCGGGGAAGGGGTCGGGCCGGGCCACGCCGCCGTTGGTCGCCAGGGAAGCAGTGGACGCTATCGCCACTGCTGGGAGAGAGAAGGGATGCGCCGTTGTCACCGGCGAAGGAGCTGTCGTGGGGCGCAGGCCGCAGGGCGAGGCACACCGTCGCCAGGAGCGTCATCCGCTACAGGGCCGCCGACGAGGTCAACGCGGTGAAGGTCCCTGTCGGTCACGCGGTGGAGGTCCCCGTCGGCCACGCCGTCATCGGTTGCAGGGGCGCCGGACCATGAGGGGAAGTCGTGCGCTGCCGGTCGGGGATGGCACCGGGCTAGACAGCGCCGCCGTCGGGGCTGCCATTGGTGGACGGAGGGTCGACGCCGGGGGCAGGGGCGCTGCACCATGCGCGGATGTGGCCAGAAGATACGATGGGAGAGAAATAAGGTGTTCGGTGTTTTTCTGGCCAGTGGAACGAACGGGAAAAATCAGGGGATTAAATTAATCCATGCATGCATGCATTGGTAAAGGGGACCACCATCCATAACCACGCGTGTGACCAGCGGTTGAGAAAGGGTGGCGTAGGCGGCAAGAGCTGTCCCCGGGACAGTAAATGAGGATTCTTTAACGAGAATTAGGCGCGGGTACACAACATGGTTGGACCGGACCAGCCCGGCACGACAGAGCGACTCAGCTACAAAATTACTTATTCTATAGCTAGCTATGGACTAACAGTTCTATATATATATATATATATATATATATATATATATATATATATATATATATATATATATATATATATATATATATATATATATATATATATATATATATTTTGTGTCATGTGACTGTACCAGCAGCCTGATACGTAAAGAAATGCAAGTTGATTAATAAACGTCAAGTGCGTGCGGATGCGTGCAGTGCGTGCGGATGCGTGCAGTGCGCGCGTGTGTGAGTAATTAACGTTAAGTACGTGCGTGGTCCGATCGATCCCCAGAAATACGATTTCCACATGCAATCAATAGTAATCAGATGAATCCAGGCTCGACGCCGTAGATCACGGCGCCGAGCTCGACGCCGTGATCTACGGCGTCGAGCTGTCTGCTAGATCATCTGCCACGTCAAATAGGACCACGAAGCTCGACGCCGTGAGTCACGGCGTCGAGACGTGTAATCTCGACGCCATGAATCATGGCGTCGACCCCCAGGGTCCAAAGTTGAGTTTACTTCGCCCAAGGGTCTAAACGTGATTTTTTTTCAAAAAAAGGGTCAAATAGTAAAAAATTCAGTAGTTGAAAGGGTAGAAATATATTATCTTTTAATTGAGCACAGAATAATAGTACATAGATCCAGAGTCTAATGAACTACTGTTATATGCTGCATACGTGTCTTCACCTTGAAGGTTGTTAACATCCTTTTATTTGTCAGAAGTAGCAATATGATATTTACTTTCACTAAAATGCTTTAATAAGCATATATCTTGGGTCCACTGAAGATCCCATTTATAATTTTGTGCCGTTCTTTTTGCTGATTCATTTTTGCTGACTTTTTTACCGATTCATTTTGTTCACTCTCACCATTTAAATAGATTTACCCTAATAGTTGGCATTTGGTGTTTTGCAGTTATTGATTTCATTGACAGTGAAGCTGTTGATGATGCATGGGCTGTGGTATCATATTTGAGTGAGGCAGATTGTCTTCTTACTGCTAGTCCAATCGCATCATACAACTCAGAAAACATAGCACAGCTCATTGCTGCTTCAGTTGCGGCACGGGGAGTTCTTTTTGGAAATGCCCATGTCACGTCATCAAGGTATTTAGATCAGCATTATTTTATATGGCAGAGCTAAGGGACTTTTTGTTTTTTTATTTACTATGATTTGTCCTAAGCAGGTGGCATACAATCCGGAGCCCGAAGCTTTGGCAAATTGAGCAATCATTTCGATCCAATAAGGTAAATTCAATAGCTGACAACATGCATGTTTTACGCAAGTACCTGAATGATGTACGGAAAGTTTGTATGCTTATCCTTACCTATTTTCTTATATCATACTAACATTTCCATGGTTCCTGGAACTCTTCTTTTTGTGCCTTCTGAAGTCAATCTGTTCTTAAATTCTTCGCTTTAGCATTCAGGCATGCTTGTTTTAGCATGCTTTTTAGTACATTATAAGCTGTGTCGATGGAAGTTCATAATAATCTCTTTAGATGCCAGTGATTCCCACCGAAGTGATTATCTTAATTTTCATTACTAGCTGGTGTATGATAGTATGCCTTTTTTACAATTTGTTGGGGGAAAATGCAGGACCACATTCTGAAGGAAAGATTTGATTGTTCAAGGATGTGTGGGTTTTCCAACTTCACTGACTTGGTCACAGAATTCAGACCATTCGAGAGATGGATTGGTCCTTGTAATGATGGGCATAGAAGCAGCTGCTTGCCCCATGGCGTAGGTGGCTCGCCCTTGGGAGTCACTGATGGAAATAACTCTGAAGAAGATGACGATGTGATAGAAGATTGTTAAAGGTGGAACCGCGCATCCTCACACTAATGGGGTGCCAACATTTCATTATGGATGTTGCCTAGCTGATTCAAATAGTGGCTCGCTGTTTAGAGGTGTCGTTGATATCTAAGTTTTGTGAGGCTAATTGTTGCACTTATATCAGAGCTCGAAAAGGCAGCAACAAATCAGTGTCTTCCCATCTCAGAAGCTAGGTTCTTTTTTTGGGTTGATCACTAACGAAGAGTGAGCAGGCAATGATGCAGTAGCATCGTTTATGGCTAAATGTTAGGGCGGATGCCAATGAATGTTCATTTTGACTTGCTGATTTTGTCATGTTCATATCTACAACGATTACTGGCCTACAGAATCTTCGATGATCCCTTGCACTCTTGCTAATGTGCGTGTACCCTATCTGGTGCTTCGGAATGTGAAATGGACTGTTAAATTTCAGAATGGGATGTTCCTGCATCAACTGATGCTTTTGCTATACTGCTAACCTTATCTGTTCTCACAGTGTGAATTGGGCTGGGATCTAGGTGTAGCTGTATCAATGTTGTATGGTGTGATTGGTCACAATCCAATGCAGAGTATATGCAATGTGGTTGGTTGTCCTGCACAGGCAAGCTTTGTTTGGTGATTGTGCTTGTTTGCTTACATTGTCTTGGTAGCCACCTCCAAGTTCTACTGGAGGTCTCCTATTTCCAGTAGAGGTAGTGGAGGTGAGAATATTTCATTATTGTATGTCTCATCGGCTTGTGTAAATCTAAATTTGGCATACTTTAATACTGTATTGGGCCTGCAGGCTGATGCCAACAACAACGGCCGTAGAGTATAAGACTAGGCGAACTGAAGTTGGTTGGTTTTTTTTATTTTTTTTATTTTTACAACAAACAACTTTATTATTAGCAGCAACGTGCTGCAAGAATTGTTACAGCATTGAAGTCTACAGACTGTAGAGCTTGAGTAAGAGTGCACTGGAGTACATGATGCTCATAAGAGCAAGAGAGTTCTAAATTGGTGTTCTGAGTGGTTGAGTCTTCAGTAGCTTGGCGCGCCAGTGCATCTGCTGTTGTATTTAATCGCCTGTTGATTTCGAAGATTTTGGATTCCCTGGTTCTTGCATGGTTGGAGAACATTTGTGTGAAATGTTTGATTCTCCAGTCCGGGGGATTGGAATGGTCAGCCTCGTTGAGAAAATGAACCAACTGTTCATAGTCTGTCAAATAGTTGATGTTGAGATTCAAACTGTCAATGACAGTGGAAGCCAAGGCAAGGCTTGCAGCTTCAGCCATGAGCACTGAAGTACAGCCAGCGAGTTTTGCCTTGATGTAGATCGCCTGTGTCAGTTGTGCCCATAGTTTTAAATCTCCCGCTATAGCTGCCGCTATAGCCCGCTATAGCCTTTTAAGGCAGGGTGCCGCTATTTGTGTTCATGTACAATTTAGCTGCTATATCCCGCTATAGTCCGATATAGCTCCGCTATTAGCTGTTTTAGAGATATACCGCTAAACACCTTAGCCCGCTATTTAAAACATTGGTTGTGCCTGCATGTTAAGAACGAAGATGCCAAGGCCAGCCGGCTTGGGCGGCAGTGTTGGTTGGTCCGGCATAGTGGATGCATCCACATACCATCTAGTGCCTTGGAGTAGAGCCGGAGTATTGATTGTGTACCTGTTAATCATTGGCTCCTGTGGCACTGAAATCATCATACCTGGTGGTGCAGGTGGTGGTTCTGATGGCTGTGTTGCTGGGTTCAGAAATGTGGCTCCAGCAGCGGATGTAGCGCCATAGTATGTCCGTCCCTGTCATTGTGCAAGTGTTGTCTGTTGATGAGGTTGGGCGGCCTGCAGGTGCGTTGCCTGAGAGTGGCGGGTTTTGCCTCGTGGGTATTAAGATTTTCTGAACTAAGTCACCGTACAAAGTAACTGGAATCGCAGAGTTTCAATCCCTATTCCGGATTCCAGTCCGAGGCGGTGTTGGCGCGATTTTTTGTGTCCTGGTCGGCTCCGTCGGAAACTCAGAATAGATCTCTGAGAACGAATAGGGAGGAGCTATATATGTACGCGTCCACAGGATCCCAGTCTGTTCAATCGAATTGCAGGGTGTTGCGAGATCGAATCGCGAGGGAGGAGATCCGAAGTCGACTTATCGATCGGCCGACAAGGCGATGGCTAGCTCGTCGTCGAGGCTCTGTTCCGATGAGGAGTTGCAGAAAGCAAGGGAGGATTTGAATGAACTCTGCGCCAGAAGGCCAATCACCGATGAAGACGGAAGACGAGTTCGAGTGTCTAAGCGCTGACGAAGATGAAGAGGGCAATAAAGAGGAGGGGAAGGAGACACTGGGAAAGAAGAAGAAGAATAATAAGAAGAAGAAGAAGAAGGTGGTGGTGCCGATGGAGACAGTGACTTGCAGACGTTCCTCAACTACAAGTGCAGCATTCCAGTCCGCGAACACGAAAGCGAACATTTTGGGGACATCGGGACCTTGTCCAGGGTAAGTAATGTCTTTTTTGGACAGAATAAGCGCCCTCCAAGACAAACTGAGGCATGAGGTGGAGGAGGCCAAAGGCTATGCCGAATACGAGGCCACTGATGACGAGGAGGAGGGGGAAGAAGAGCAGGAGAAGCACGAAGACACGCTACCAGCCAGCAGCACTAATGCACCATAGTGGGACTTGATGCTGTCGGGGATGGTTGCCAAGAAGCTAAATAAGATTTTTTAATATATTTGGTTCTTATTTTGGGAGTTTTTCGAGATATATTGTTACTTTTTTTTTTCAAAGTTTCAACTCTTATTAGACAGCAATAATTTAGTTGTGTCTTTTCTCCACGATTCCAATATTACCTATGGTATTCAGAAGCAGCATCAGATTGCTTACTTGCTTGCTTATGCCAAGAGCTACTCTTTTTTCTCCATACTAATGTGATCTCTGAATGAGGGTTTTGCACATATATGAATTATGAATTTCATGCGATAGCAGTAAACAATGTTTTGGTGGGCAATTGTTTGAGCCGCAGGCAACTCAAAATCAACGGCTCGGAACGCCTGGGAGTGTTCAGAGCGCCGGGCAGAGCTGCCTGGTGATGCACCAAAGAGCCCTAGTGTGCTCTTGGATGCCAGGCATGTCTTTGCTCAGAACGCTAGGAAAAGGTTAGTGATCAGGAACTAGAACAGCATCCCCTCCCCTCTAATTCCCACTGTACTTACTCATGCAGCTATATTATTTTGGACTTTGATGTCGCCTTTGATTTTGTTGGCTGTCACGTTGGGCTTTGCTGTGGTACCTCCAAATGACTATAGGTCGTTTATTTATTTTGATTAAACAGTCACGACGAACTATTACCTATATTTATTTATTTATTTATTATTTTATAAAATAGGAAAGTTTCAGATATAAAAAATCTTTTTTTCTGAATTTGATTGATACATGTGTGATCTCTGGCTGATATGGGAAATCTTTTTAATTTTATAAATTTGTAGTTAATATATTTTGATTATCTTATTATTTTGTATGTAACTTTATACACTTGATTTTGCATATGTTAGGATTTGCATATGTACGTGATTAACGTGTCGGGTGTGTGTACGCGGCTAGCCTGGTTAGCGTGTGTGTGTGTGGTGAGTGTTTGTGTACGTGGTTAGCCTAGTTAGCTTGTGTGTACGTGGTTAGGCTGGTTAGCGTGTGTGGTGAGCATGTCTATGCATGCATGTTAGATGCGTGGTTAGCATGTGTATGAATTTGATCAAGTTTATACAAAATAATATGAATAATTATATGTTGAAATAGATTTAATATAAAAACATATTTTATAGTTATTCTCATGATACTTACTCAAGGTCATAAGTATAAATTTGATCAATTTTGAATTTATTTGATTTTAATTCAAGTTCGCACGAAAATTATCAAATTCATAGTTTGAATTCATACGAAAATTTATAGTTCAAATTCGGATAGCACCATTTATTCAATTTTAATTCAAATTCATTACGGAGAGGGAAAGAATGACTTCTGTATCTGCCGTGATTAGCTAGGGGAATCGGCATGCATGTGGAGAATCGGCATGCATGTCATTAAAGGAATTTCCCTCCCGTCATTAGGGAGATGCTGAGGTTTTATTTTGTTTTCCTGGAATTTTTAATTCATTAAGTAATTCATAAAATGTGAAAAATCAATGGCTCAAATTGATTTGAAATATTACATCCTCGGTAAAGTTTATACCTTAGCATTGCCCTTACCATTAGTACCACATCCTCTCCTTGCTGCCCCTTCAAGGTCTCAACCCTCTTGCTTTTGCCTCCATCAGTCCTCCCTTCAGGTTCCAGCAGTACCTCTCTAGTTCTCCTTTCGTTTACAGCCGCTTCCCTATGCCACTGTTACATCATCTGATCCAGTGATCCTCCCTTCACAAGGTGCTCACTCTGTCTCCCCAATTGGCTCAGCACCTCTACATGACCACATTGTTTCCTTTTTCATCCTCATGCTTCTGCCTACCTCTAGTGCCTTGTGCTATACGTACGTACCTTCTTCCTGCTATGCCTCAGCCATATCTGAATGGGGAAAATATGCCTCTATACAGGGATGAAAACGGTACGGATATTTTCCGACCGTATTCGAGACCGAATCCGTTTAGAGGGGTTTTAATCCGTCCGTATCCGAGTCCGGATATTTAACATCCGATACCGTATCCGTATCCGAATATTTAAATCACATATTTATGATGTCGATATCCAATCGTATCCTATCCGTCATTTTTTATACTATCCGTATTCGAATCCGAATCCGGACATAAATACGAAAACAAATACGATATCAGTGATATCCGTCCGTATCCGATCCGTTTTCATCCCTACCTCTATAGCTTGTCTCCACCTGCCTCTATGTGGATTGTGGAGACAACCACCGGCTTCAATGGTCATGACAATGTCAGAAGCGGCTGGCATGGGCCAGACAACCAGTGCTTCTCATATTTTTGTTTCCCAGGTTTATTTTTTTTGCCGTCACTACTCCAAGAGATTGTCTAAACTTAGTTGCCAAATTCCATATTTTAGCTGTTCTATAAAATAGAAAACTCCTCGAAAGAAGAGGACTCTATAGCAACCTAGCTATTTCTCATGTTGTATATTGAAAAGTTCCACGTCACTTGCCCAGATCCCAACTGGCCAAACTACCGTGATGGTGCCTGAAACACAGGTAGCAGCATCTTCATTGTGCCCACATTAGAAGCAGCTCCTTTACAGAGTTCATATCGATGACATTGCAAAGTACAAATCATTGACACAATGGTCGGACAATTATTACCAAATACAAACAAAATGCTACAGTGTATTTTTGTACTGCAAAATTTGGATCTAAACACAGACCTGTGTTTAGATCCAAATTTTGCAGTACAAAAATACACTGTAGCATTTCTGTGTTTAGATCCAAATTTTGCAGTACCAAAATACACTGTAGCATTTTGTTTGTATTTGGTAATAATTGTCCGACCATTGAGTAATTAGGCTCAAAACATTCGTCTTTAAAGTACCCCATTTAGTTTTTGATTTTATCCACATTTAGTACCCCATGCATCTATCGCAAGTTTGATGTGACGGAGAATCTTTTTTGCATAGTGCACTTTTTAAGTGATCTAAACACAGAGCAGTAGCCTAGTGCTCTATTAAAAGAACATCATTGCTGCTAGTCTGCTACTACTGTCTACTGGAGCCGTGCAGGTGCAGCGCGGTGGCCAGCGGAACCAGCAGCATTCGAGTTTGCTACACGGCGCCAGAGTTCGGCAGCTTGCACAGAGCCCGTGGTGCGGGTGCGGCTGATCTGATGCCTGGTTAAGCTGTGCCTGTTCCCACCGTCGCGACGCTGCCATGACCGCCTCCTCCTGCAGCTCGGCCGGTGTGGGGCACTGGGGCGGCACGGGGACAGGGAGGGTGTGGGTGATGGCGAACGCAGCTACGTGAATTTGCGTATCCGTGACGATGTTGACGAACACCGGCGCCTAGAGGGAAGCGACGCCGTAGAGCGCGGCCGGTGGTGGGCGTGACGCTGCGGGCACACCACCCTGTCGCTTATCCTGAAATTTGGCTTATGCTATACTTATGCTGATTTGTTATTAGAGAAAAACCCTATCCGATGCATGACGTTGGTTGTGGACGGGATGGGTCGAAGCGAGACAGAGCAGTGTACCGGTGGGAGAATAGAGCCGCGCGAAGCTCTCTCTCGCGGGAAGGACTCCTCGCACCCAGGATATCGCGCGGGAGGAGTGATATTTACCTGGCGGAATTCATGGATAGCCGGCTAGGAATTTTAGAAACCCATATACAATATCTGTTGAGGCTATTTTATGCCACAAATTATTTAAAATGGATTCAAAACCAAAAATAGTATCTCTGTTGGAGTTGTTCTTCTAAAATTTGGTCAACTTTCATACTTATTATTGTTATTCAACAAAATTTTCTTTTCTTTTTATGAATGGTAAAAAATTTATTAAAAATCAAGTAACATATTTAGAAGAGAGTGAAGAATCCCACTCTAGAACAAAAAAAAAACTGACACTCCCTAGACGTAATGGTAAACTGCGCCAACTCATGAGCTAAATTATTGTGAGCCCTACTAATCTTGATTGTCTTGACACTTCTCAACTGATCACCTCCCACGTCTCATTGATAGCTTGCCAGATTGAAGAGCGATTATGTTCTTTGGTTCAGATCTTGGTGACCACCGACAGACAGACAGACTCTAAAAAAATAATTGGGACGTCAGGCCATCTAAGCGCCATATGGACACCCTCCAGACAGGTCCTGGCCTCAGCTTCCTAAGCATGCTAGAAATATCTTTGGGACACTACACATTTGTGCATTCGGAAAGTGGGGACTGATGCTTCTTAGCATTCATGGCAATAGCATTCGCTGATATGCATTTGGTGCTCTCTTTCAATTATGTCTTGATGATCTTCTGTCAACTAGAGAAATATGATGCATTTTGACATTTTGTAAATGCAGCTATGGACTTTCTTGCTTATCTACGCAATATTAAATTAAATCTCTTGACACATGTGAATCATACATCACACACGAAGCGACGAAGCCACATCTCAAGTTGGCCTCTCAATCTCCCCCCTCCATAATTGCATTGACCACTATGAAAGCACAAGGAGGTTTGAAAGCAAAAGGAAAAACAAAAAAACATTGCTGCTAGTTGAAAGGGCAGAATATATTCTACACGTAGTGCTGGTAGTTGAAAGGGCAGAAATATATCTTTTGCTTGAGCACAGAATAATAGTGCGTAGATCCATGTATGCTGCATACATGTTTTCACCTTGGAGATTGTTACCGTTCTTATATTTGTCAAAAGTAGCAAATGGGATGTTCTCATTCACTAAAATGCATTAATAAGCATACCTGTTCTGCCACTGGAAATCTCATATATAATTTAGGGCCGTTGCTTTTGCTGATTCATTTTCGCTGAAAAATGTTTTGCTGATTCATTTTGTTCACAATCATTTAAATGGATTTTACCTAATAGTTGGAATTTGTTGTTTTGCAGGTGTTGATTACATTGACAGTGAAGCTGTTGATGATGCTGTGGTACCATATTTTAGTGAGGTGGTCTGTCTTCTTACCGGTAGTCCAATCGCATCATACTAAGGGTGTGTTTAGTTTCCCATTTCATCCAAAAAATTTTAGGTTTTGGTCTATCATTTTACAGAATGGAACTAAACACCATGCAAAATTTTTGGCAAAAAGTATCTGTTGACAACAAAAAATGTTCATTTTGTGAAGTTTTCAAAATGTGTAACGGACTTCACCATTGCGTTCCTCTCGTCGAGATGGTAAAAAAAACATATATGGAACGTCCAATTTAGGGTCCGGATGAGAGAGTTATGCCTCCGAGAAAATATCTGTTTGGGCTATCGAAACTTCCGGTCCGTACTTCCGGTCCGAGACCGGAACTTCCGGTGGCTGGCGAAGGAAGACGCAGTTTTGCACAAAAATAAACTACTGGTACTTCCGGTGGGGACCGAAACTTCCGGTGGATCCTGACCAGAAGTTCTAGTAGATGTTTATTCCGAATCTGACTTTCAGATTTCAAATTGATTTGTCTTTAGATCGGTTTTTGGACGTGGAAAACTTAAAAAATAAGTCTTGGAGAGGTTTCCTACTGGGATAAGACCACCCTCCACTATATATATGAGAGGATCATGACCGATTGAGTTCCCATCAATTTAATCATCAAACAAACAAATCAATCTATTCCTTTTACCTCTTTTCTCTTCTCCTTCAACCTCCATGCTGTTCATCCCTTGATCCACGACCAAGGATGGCGCCCTAGGCTCGCTAGCCGACCTAGGGCAACCCGGCGACATTCTTGCACTGACGGGGTCTCTTTCGGGCAAGAGCTTCGGCGGTTTCTCGGTTCTTTGTCACGTAAACACGACTGGTTATCCTTTGATAGTTTGCTTGTAAACCTCTCCGTGTTTCACCACGTAAGAGTGACATCCTCGCTGCGTTCTTCGGTCCGTAGTGGTCCGGGCGTCCAATGCCCTTTCTGAGGTATGATTCGGACCACATCCGACGTCAACAGTATCAATTTTCCATTTTGGATTTTAGCCTCAAGAGGAAAAAAAAAGCCAAAAAGCCTTCACGTACCCCATCAAAAAATTTGATATTTTGGATGGAACTAAACACACCCATAAAAATTTTGGCATTTTACGTTTTATTATTTCAAAGTAGTTGGCATTTTATATTTTGTATTCCATGAGAAACTAAACACAGCCTAAGGAAAAAAAAAACACAGCTCGTTGCTGCTCCTGTTGCGGCACGGGGAGTTCTTTTTGGAAATGCTCATGTCACGCCATCAAGGTATTTATTAGACCGTCAGCATTACTTTTCATGACAGAGCTAAGGGATTTTTCACTTTTTTTTACTACGATTTGTCCTAAACAGGTGGCATACAATCCGGAGGCTGAAGCTTTGGCAAATTGAGCAATTATTTCGATCCAATAAGCTTTGGCAAATTGTTGTTTGCAACTACCTGACGGAAAGTTTGTATGCTTTTCTCACCCATTCTCTTGTACGTACTAAACATTTTTATGGTTTTGAACTCTTTTTTTCTCTCTCTCGATGCCGATGATTCTCACGAAGTGATTATCTTAATTTTCATAGATAGCTGGTACATGATAGTATGCATTTTTTCAATTTGTTAGGAGGAAAATGTTCTGAGGAAAGATGTGATTGTTCAAGGACGTGTGGTTTTTGCAACTTCTCTGACTGGACACACAAGCAGCTACTTGCCCAACGGTGTAGGTGGCTCGCCCTTCCGGCCCTTGGGAGTCGATGCTGATGGAAAGGAGTAGGACTGTTTAGTTGTACCTGTAAAATTTTTAGAAGTACAGTAATTTTTTTGTTTGTATTTGGCAATTAGTGTTCAATTATGAGCTAATTAGGTTCGAAAGATTTATCTCGTGATTTATAACTAAACTGTATAATTAGTTATTTTTTTATCTATATTTAATGCTTTATGCATACGTTCAAAGATTCGATGTGATGAAAAATCTTATAAAATTTTTAGAAGTTTGAAGAAACTAAACAAGACCTAACTTAAAAAAAATAGCGCTACAATAGTATGATCAGTGGCAGAACCAGGGCCAGCAGGGGATAGCACGTCAAGCCATCAATTCACTCATTCTTCATTACAACATTATAATTTTAGGTTAAGTCTACTTTAGGACCTTTAACTATAGTAAAAGTCTGAATTTCAATCTCCAACTTCAAAACCGGATAACATTGACTCTTCAACTCTTGAAAAAGTTCACTTTTCAACCTTGGATAGTTTTCTAGGTAGTTTGTATGGTACTGTTTGTGGTGCTGACGTCAGCACTCATTTTAAATTTGCGAAATTAATATCTTTTTATTCGGTGCTCTAAATATAGCAAATAATATATCAATTTTGATCATCTCGACGAACTCTTTGCAATGGTGTACTCCGTTTTGTTGTTTGAGATAGTTTTATTTTGTGAAAAAATAAATATTTTTATAAAATAAGTTAGAACGGGGCCAGTATGGAGGATAAAACTTTGATTTTTGTACACTAGTTTTATTAGTCTGTCTCTAACAATGGAGATCTAAACTCCACACTCATTCCAGGTTTTGGGTCATTCACAAGAAAAAGTCACCCACCCAAAAATATGCCCTCTCCAACACACACACATCCGTTCGACATCTCCGTATCGCCTGCCGAGCCACGAGCTCCTCCAGCCTCGCCCGCCTCGCACCCCGCCGAGCCTCCCTCCCGCCTCGCCGTCGTCGGGCCCACCTTGCCATCGTCCTCCACACAGATCCGCCAGCACCGCCCGCCACCGCACGTCATAGAACGCACTTTTTCCTGTGGATGACCCAAAACCTAGAATGGGTGTGGAGTTTAGGTATCCATTGTTGGATACAGTCTAATAGAACTAGTACACAAAAAATCAAAGTTTTATCCTTCATATTGGCCCTGTTCTCACTTGTTATATAGAAATATTTAATTTTTTACGAAATAAAATTATCTCAAACAACAAAACAGAGTACACCATTGCAAAGAGCTCATCGAGACGATCAAAATTAATATATTATTTGCTATATTTGAGCTCCAAATAAAAAGATATTAGCTTTGCAAATTAAAACCGAGTGCTGACGTCATCGCTGACGTCGTCACCACAAACAGTATCATGCAAACCACCTAGAAAACCGCCCAAGATTGAAAAGTGAACTTTTTTTTCAAGAGTTGGAGGACCAATGTTATCCGGTTTTGAAGTTAGAGGTTAAAATCCAGACTTTTGTGATAGTTGGAGGTCCTAAAGTGGACTTAACCCTATAATTTTTCGTCATGAATACTAATTACATATATAAAAATATTAAAATTGTCATTGAAACTTAAATTACGTATATATTTATTACGTTTAAAAGTCTCGTCGTATTTGTCCGGCTCCTCTTAATCAAAATTGCTGGTTCCGCAACTGGATATAACAGAGGATTGTTAAAGGTGGAACCGCGTATCCTCACACTAGATCGTGGGTCGCATTATCCTATGAGATGCCAACATGACAACATGTAAAGCGATCTGAACGGATCATATGAATCTACAACGATTACTGGCGCCTTGTTTAGTTGGCCTCAAAGTTCCAAGTTTTTTCACTCTCTCTCCATCACATCAATTTTTAACCGCTTGCATGGAGTATTAAATGTAGGTAAAAAAATAACTAATTACATAGTTTAGTTGGAAATCGCGAGATGAATCTTTTGAGCCTAGTTGGTCCATGATTAGACAATATTTGCCAAATAAGACGAAAGTGATACTATTCATCGGTTTGAAATTTTCTTGAATCTAAACAAGTGCTGGTCTACAGAATCATTGATGATTCCAACATGTAAAGCGATCTGAACGGATCTCCCACTCCTGCTAATGTGTGTTTTTTTACTCTTCGCATATTCTACGACAACGATATGCCACGAGGGGCCGTCACGGACCGACCCACCTGTGCCGCTCCCTTGCACTACACGCCATGTGTAAATCCGCGTCGTGCGCCGTGTGCCCCCGCCCCACTCCGTGCTCGTTGCTGCCGCTCCATTCCGCCTTGCTCCCTCTCTCCCGTAAAGTGATGTGGAAGAGGCGGGCAGGATGCCGGAGTGGAAGAGATGAGGTTGAGTCATCCGGCTGACATGGGCAGTGTAGCGATCTGAATATGGACGTGGAAAGCGGAGCTAGCGCGGCTGACACGCGAATCCGAGAGACCAAAACGGAGCTGGCACGAGCGGCGGAGCTGACACGGGCAACGCGCGGAACAGACGCGACACAGGCATTCAGACGCGCGTGTGAACGTCCGGCGCTAGTCTCCACCTATTCTATCGTGAAACGGTTGTCGTGACACGCGCACGGGATTGTGCTGTGTAACCTAACAGCGCTGCGCGTTCGGTCGCATAGCAACAAACCGAATTAGATGTTTCATTTCTTTTTATTTTATTACAAACAAAAAAAAACATGTTGAGCGATCCGACGGGCACAAAAATCTCGATTGACTATTACGGGAATCATATGCCGTTCGTCAGGATCCAAGC
The DNA here is from genome assembly GCA_038087645.1 of Saccharum hybrid cultivar R570. Classification (NCBI taxonomy): domain Eukaryota; kingdom Viridiplantae; phylum Streptophyta; class Magnoliopsida; order Poales; family Poaceae; genus Saccharum; species Saccharum hybrid cultivar. The sequence continues at coordinate 7,117,571 of JAQSUU010000043.1, read as the reverse complement.
GCAACATATTTTATTGCGAGTCAATCGTACCCGTAAAGTGCAATCAGCTTGAAACGAAAGACAAAAGGAGATGAGATTCACGTCTTTCGCCACGCTGTCGCGGCCATTCCCGGCCTGCGTTGTCGGTGCCCGAACCCTCCGCTCCACCCCTCCACGGCGGAGGTACCATCATCCCCTTCCTTCCCGTCGCAGCGAATTGCGCCAATGAGGGTGGATCTTGTCGAGGCCTGATCCGGAGACCTAACCACCGGGGCTTTTTGTCGGCGCCGTCGGGTTCGAGTGGCGGCGATGTTTTGGAAGGATAGCGGCAGCCGGAGCAGCAGCGGCAGCGGCCGGGATCAGAACGGCGTCGGCCCCTTCGGCCAAGTGCGCGTCCTCATCGTCGGTGATTCAGGTGTGCCTTCGCGACTTGTCCTGAACCTGATACATGACGAACGTTTCGAGAATCCGAGAACATGATAGGCAATCATATATTCATATTAACTGTCAAATCGTCTGCCTGGTGTTTCGGAATGTGAAATGTTCCGAAATGGACTGTTCAAATTCAGAATGGGATGTTCCTGCATCAACGTGACGCGTGCTAACGCTATCTGTTCTGACAGTGTGAATTGGGCTGGGATTTAGGTGCAGTCAGCAGTTGTGTCAATGTTGTATGGTGTGATTGGTTAGATCTTATGCAGCACAATCCAAGTCAGCATATCAACATATTACATATGCAATGTCTGACTGTTTCTGTTTGGTCGTCCTGCACAAGCAAACCGTGTTTAGTAATTGTGCTTCTTACCTTCATATTCCAGTAGAAGTCTCCTCTTTCTAGCAGAGGCAGGGGAGGTGAGAATATTTCATTATTGTGTGCCCCATCGGCGTGTGTAAATCTAAATCTGGCATGCTAGTTAATACTGCACTGTTTTGATCACTGTGCAAGCTTACATAGACAAGCTGCAATGCACAGACTTGGATACAGTCTCATGTCATCAACCAAGCCCATAGAGTAGAGTATAAAACTAGGCAAATTGAAGTCAGCTGATGAAGCCACGTTAGTTTTCCTTGTGGGGATTAGGATTTTCCGAACTAATACAATGGGGATAGTCATGGTACAGAGTAACTGAAATCACAGAGTTTCAATCCCAGCCTAGCCCATCACCTAATGTTACCGAATTTCGATATTCTATTCATACTTGAAGCTAAACTTTGATATCCTATTTCATACTTAAAAGCAGTAACTGCAAATTTCCATCCAGTCATTTCTGGTTTCTAACCTGGTTCCAATATCTGAAGCCCTGGTTGGAAATTTATTCTGGCTGGATGCTTACTGATTCAATTATCGATCAAGGACTGACCCTAGCATTTTCACAGAAATATGGCCCCTTTACTGGTGCTCTGTTGTCCTAAGTTATCCGGAACTGAACCATTTCTTGGAGCTATGTTATCTTTAAACTGGAAGCTTTGATGGCCATGAACCTTATGAGCAATAATGCCTGAAACATCATCGTGTTTAGTTCCTTCATAAGCATATATGTAGCTTTTAATGAGCTGTAACTCTATAGCATTTCTGTTTGAAGATTGAATTGCTTATCGTGCTCTCCATCATATTATGAATAAATATTGAAGTAAGTCCTACAGTAGTATTTATGTTCAGTAGTATGTCCTACAGTACTACATCAATGGAATGGAAGTCATGTGATGTGGCTGCACTTGTTTGCCTTGTCAGGATTGGGATTTTCCGACCTGTAAAATAGAAGTTGTCATCACATTAAGTCACTAAAATCAGAATCACACATGCATTTGGAATCCTTGACTAGTCTGTCGCCTAATCTAACCAAGTTCAGCTGTTCTATTCATACTTGAAAGCAGAGTAACCGCCAATTGCTAACTGGCCAGGGTCTGGTTCTGAACCTGATTCCAGTATCTGAAACTCTGGTTGGAATTGTTCAGGGGTGCTCATCAGGCACCCACCCTGGCATCTTAATATTAATAGAAATATGGCACCTTTATGGGTGGCACGTTGTGATAACTGTACCGAGGCTAAACCCTTCTTGGAGCTTTGCTGTCTTTAAGCTTGATCCCTGTTAACCTTTGGCAAGAATACCCGCCGCATTGACTCCTTCACTTCTCCTAAGCATATGTGCAACTTTTAGATGGCTGTAATATCTCTTGTTGAAGATTGTGTTGTCCTGCTCTATATTGTGTTATGGAATAATATTTTGAAGTAAGACCTACAAAAAAAAAAGGAAACAGCATAGAACAAACTGAGCTTTGCTAATTATCTGTTTTATTTTCGAGAATATGTAATGCGCATAATTCATTAAGAAGTACTAAGAAATAACAACAAAGTCACAGATAGTTTCATGTTGGACCAATTGGCCTGCAACTTACATGACAAAAGGGATATAAAAGCAATTATTGTATTGAAAATGCTATTGCCGCATCCTGTCCTGACACCTGTTGAGACCTTCAACGGCTACTCTGTTATTTTTTTTTCCTTGAATAAGTTCAAATGTTCAATTACATTCCTTGCTTTAATCCTACATGTTATATGGTGTGCTTACAGAACTGGCAGGTGGCAACTAAACAGTCCACAATAAAGTTGCACCATTTTAAATTTTACACTGCTGGCTATAGTTCTTTAGCTGTATGCATTGTCCTTTCCCCCTTCTCAGGTGTTGGGAAATCTTCATTGGCGCATCTCATTTTAAAAAGTTCTGCTATTGCTCGACCAGCTCAAACAGTAGGATGCACTGTGGGCATCAAAGTGAGTATTTTCTGTGCTTTCATCACTTGTAGGGTTTGCAATCTGTGTCTAATTACACTCCTTTTCCTGCTTACCATTTCAGCATGTTACTTATGGAAGTGCGGGTGCTTCATCTAATAACATCAGTGATGCTGAAAGGAACTTCTTTGTTGAGCTTTGGGATGTGTCAGGACATGAACGGTACAAGGCATGCCGGTCGATTTTCTATACACAAATCAATGGTACATGCTGTGTCACTCTTTTTATTTCCAACATATTACTGTTTATATCCTTGATCTTTTTAAGCATCTTTGGCGATCTTTCCTACGTGGGCATGCGGATCTTTCCTACAGTAGGCCTATATTTATTATATTTTCTAGTGTCAATGCTTCAATCTGCATAGGCTACCTTTAGCAGTTGTTGATCCACACCCGGTGCATGTCTATATCATTTCTGTCAGTTCTTTGCTTTATTTCTACTTTGGTTCTAAATTTCTTCCCACTTTAGTCTTGCCAGCTGTCAGAATCTCTTAAATAGGGAAACCTCTGTCCTTTCTAGTTATCTTACTTCTTATCGATCAATTCTAAACATCAAATTCACCATTTCCAAAATTATCCATCAGGTGTCATATTTGTTTATGATCTCTCTCAGAGGAAGACCAAGACAAATTTGAATAAATGGGCAGTTGAAGTTGCTGAAACTGGAACATTTTCAGCTCCATTGGGATCTGGTGGACCAGGAGGACTTCCGGTGCCTTATCTGGTAATTGCTAATAAAGTGGATATCGTTCCAAGAGATGGGACAAGAGCAAGCAGGGGGAATCTTGTTGATCTTGCTCGCCAATGGGCTGAGAAGCAGGGCCTTCTTCGATGCAGTGAAGAACTTCCACTCACAGAGAGCTTTCCTGGGAACTCCGGTCTTGTGTCGGTTAGATCTCTTATTAACATCCTACTCTCGTCTCTGAGTGCTTCATTTTCTCTTATGGAATGTGATGCAATAACATGTATGCTTTGTTTCTAGGCTGCTAAACAAGCAAGATATGACAAAGAAGCTGTGATCAAGTTTTTCCGCTTGGTTTGTTATTAGAAGAGTTTCATTGGTTTATTTTTTCGCTCTGTATATTTCACCTTTAATATAATGCTACTGAAATACGTTTTACAGCTGATCAGAAGAAGATACTTTTCAAACGAAGCTCCTGCCCCAAGTCCCTGGTCCCTTACTCCAAGAGAAGATACCATCCTTCCTGTGGAGAGTCTTGGAGGTGGCATCGATAGCTTCCAAAGGAAAAGGTGAGCATGCCTAACATGAAAAAGGCCACCCTAAAAAACAAAGCTCAGATGAACCAAACCAAATGATGACATAAATGGGGAATACTTTATTCATCTGTGCGTAATTGCGACCGTTGGTTGCAAAAATGTAACATTGTTCTACTTGTCTATAACTTTGTGCAGCCTTAGCGGTGAGGGGTTTTTGTACAACGGAGTAGTCCCACTCCCAGCGCAGAGGAACCTCACACCGCCACCAACTCTGAACCCGCAGCAGCCTGTGTCATCCTTGGATAACTACAGATATCACCGATTCTCCTCCTCGTCGCTTCCGGACGTGAGCAGCAATAGAACAAGCCGAGAAGACATTATTGATGTATGATATGATAGGCATCTGGAAGAGGTCATACGCCATTACCTGCAAAATGTGGGAAGCATACGGTGCCTCGGAATTGTGTTCCTTGGCATCTTGAACTGCTCTTGCAGCATTTGAATGCTGCCAGGGTGAGCTTTTGTTTTGTTTTGAATTCCTGTCGGTATCAGATCACTAGGAAGTGATTCTTTCTCCTTTTCGTTTCCTTTTTATCTTTCATTTGCATTCGTTTAGAATATACATATTGACTTGGAATGAAGGCAATACATGATACTACGCCAGTATACAAAAGCAAATAGAAGATTTTTTTTAAAACTGTTTTTTTTTACTTGATCTGGTCTAACTTGGCAAGCTTATTAGTTAATTATTAACTTGTTGAATGATGTTGAGAAGTACCCCTTTCACAGCCAGGGTAAGTCCCTCTGGCCCTGAGGGCGAGCCGTTTGGTTCTTCTGATCGTACTCTCGTACCATTCTGGTCGACTGGTCGGTGGCGGACCCCATCACGCAACTCGGACGGTTGGACCGGACCGGCAAACGGCGATACCATCACACGCACAGGCCGCAGGACCGCGGTCCGCACCAGACAAAGACATCGTCGCGCCTCAGCTCCGCGCGGGACGGCATCACCGCCCATGGATGATGGAGCGTGCTGAATTCCAAAACGGTACGTGGCGCAGGCGCATTCCACAATCAACACGTGAAGACGTCCGTGCGTTTTTAGCGGCTACGGCTAGCCTCCCGCGCTCGTCGCGTCTCGAGTCTGAACCATTCTACGGGGCCTCGCCCGCGGCCCGCCCTCCATGTCCATCCCACACGTCTCGACTCTCAAGTGTCGCCCACGCGGCGCGCCAGCAGCCCAGCCGGTATTCGGCCGGCGTACGTCGGTCGTGCCAAGTAGAGCGGACTCGAGAAGAAGACCGTGACTCTGTGCCTCCGTGGGCTCGCGCGCGGAGCTGGCAACGAACCGGCCTTATTAGAGCAACTCGTAGGAACGACGAAGACTTGATCTCCGTAGAGTGTAGAGACGAAGGTTGCTAAACGTGTTTGGTTAGCTCCTACGGTCTTTGTAAGCCATATTGCTTAGTTATGGCTTGTTTGATCCATTATTAGTGCTAATTGTTAGTATCTAAAATTATTATTAATGGATCCAAACAAACCCTTAATTGCTGGTTTATCATCTTCAAATATGCTCACAAAAGTATACAACAACTGAATACCAAACCTCTTTTATGGTTGCCAAATGCCAAAGGTTAGGTCCTAATCCCTGTAATATTTACCGTAAAAAAAAGTATTATGACTTTCTTCCAGATATGAGGATTTCTTTATGCCATGAAGATTAAATATTGTCCGAGTTGTGTTACCCAAAAAGAGGAAAATCTTGCCACTCGTACCAACAACTCAATTATCAAAAGGACAAGGGCCCTTCTTATTTGGGATTCCTAAAATTTATATGGTGTTTGGCAGGGCTCCTCCTAAGAGTCTCCTCTGTTTTTTTTTAAAAAAAAAACAACTCCTACGAAACATTTGGTAGAGGTCCTCTGGAGGAGCCGGAGTCGAAGCCAAGGAGGAGCCCTACCAAGTATTCACTTCATCCAAAACATAATGTCTAGCGTAGTATCGAGTCAAATCATTTTAAGTTTGATGAAGTTTTTTTAAAAATATTAATATTCATTTATGATATTAAATAAGTGTTATTAAATTCATCATGAGATATATTTTTATAATACATTTATGCGTTATAAATAGTAATACTCTTTTCTATAAATTTGGTTAAACTTTAGAATCTTTTTACATCTTTTGTCCCCGCGAAGGGAGTTGGTTGCACATTCGGCTTTAAGACGCATAGGGGCATTATATTCCTTTTGTCAGACTACTACATGTGTTATGCACAATATAATTTTTTAATTATTATATTCAGTTTCTGGACAGTACGTCCGTTGATTTTTAATTAAAAACAAATCTTGAAATTTAACAATATGGATATTATTTGCTTGTGTAATATTGATATACTCTGACCCGAAAAATCTGCTTAAGATTGACAAACTCGCCTTAGGACGTTAAGGCATCTCCTTGATGACGGCTATATATATCACTGGAAGAATAAATTCTTTGAATTAAGAAAAAATCTAGAAAAATACATGTACCAAGTTAAGAACTTAAACCCATATTACAAAAATGTCAGCTGTATAAAGGGTACATTAGAGGCTAAGCTAACGTTAGACGAGTTTTTTAGGATTTGTTTGCCATAGCCGAGAGCACACTGCAAATCAACAATTTTAAGAGATTAATGTTCATCATACATGTGTTTGCTGCGTTCCACCACTTCCATGTTCTACAATAAATACATAGTACTTCAAGCATTACTGTATTATACGAAACTTCAATAGGGAAAAAAGGTCAGAAGTACTTGTTTGAAGGAGAATGCAAATAATTATGAATCCAGACCATTTACTCAACCCCCAGACTGCAAATATAGGAGTGTAATACATACTCAAGGAAATCAATGCTAGCTTATTTTCATGACACACATGTAATGCGTACAGGCGGATTAAATTACACAAGAAAATGATATTCCAACATTTCAATACTTTATGAAGCACACAAATTTTATATATATATATATATATATATATATATATATATATATATATATATATATATATATATATATAAATATATATATAAAAAGTCACACACTTGCATACATCGTATATAAGCAGTGATCTCTCTTGATACAAGGTAATTCAAAAACCCATCACCCAATCAAGAAAAGCAGTATATATAGTGGAGTACAGCGGTAGACACTAACGTAAAACCCTAGATATCTACCACGCGACGTCTCACACAAACTAACCTTAGCTGACATCGTCGTCTAGCATCCATCCAACGCCAACATCACAGTCACACTACGGGACAACTCGACCGACCATGGGCTCGAGCGTCACATCTTTTCTTCCATTATTTTTCCACCTTTAGTACGCATTTAATTTTCCCAACCAAGGAAATAATATTGGCGGGGAAATATTATGGAATACTAAGAACGGCAGGCTGGCAGAGAGGCCTTCATTCTCCTGCGGCTGTCCTACAGACGGAGGAGGCCGCGGATGCCGTCGGCGGTGGCGGCCTCCACGTTGAAGGACGGCGCGGCCGGCGCCACCACTCTGGTGTCCCTGGCAGGGGACGCTTTCACGACGAGGGAGAAGCTGGGCAGCGGCAGGCTGCTTGGCGGCGGCGCCAGCACGTGTAGCAGGTCCTGAACGAAGTTCCTGGCCACCTCCTGCTCGAGGTCGTCCAGTGCCTCCATCACCACTGGCGCGGGCGGCAGAGGCGTCGCCCGCTCCAGCGGCTTCTTCTTCTGCGGTGTGGACGACCTCTCTGTCGTCGTCGGCGGCGGCCTTGCCGGCCTCCTCCTCCTGTCCCTCTGGCGCGGCGGCGCAGGGGCTGGTGCTGCTGCTGCTGAAACTGTGGTGGTTGCCGCTGCTGCCCTGCCGGCGGCGCGTGGCGCCGGCGGTGGTGGGGGTGGAGCTGCTGGTAGGCCGGGGAAAGTGGCGTACTTGGTGGCGATGGGTGGGAGCGGCAGGAGCGGCGGTTGGTTGGACGGCAGGAGAGGAAGAGATGGCGACGAGTATATCATCGGAGTCGGAGACCTCGCGTATGGAAGCGCGGGAGCGGAGGTCCACGCGCCACCTTTGTGCAGGTGATTGTATGGCTGCCACGTCGGGAAGGAGCTGTACGAGCCGCCGCCCGGCACCGCCGGCCTCGCGCCAGCTGGCCCCCGCCGGCTGCGACCAAGGGACCTCTTCGGGAACTCAAGGCTTCTGCTAGATGATCGATCGAGGAGAACGTTTTCCATCTTGTTTTTGCTGTCTATAGGGCAAAAGCTTCTTAGGTAGTATTTGCGCTATTTTGCTCAAGAAAGAGGGTTTCGATATTGATTGCTGAGTGGAAAAGGAAGTGCTAAAAGGAGAACTCAGATGGTTAAGAGCTTAGAGAACTTGTATTAGTTTCAGAAATCTGCAAGAGGAGACCTAGCAACATCCTTGGGGAAGAAAAACAGCAAGGATGCTAGGATCGATGGAAGGCGAGTTTAGATCGAAGAAGAAAGAAAAACAAAGTGAAAAGGAAGAACGGAGAAAACCAAAGAGGAAGCAGAAGCTAGATGTTATCTTCCTCCTCCTGCTATCTAGTGTAGAGAGCGAGGGAATGGCCTTTGCACAAAGCCCACCCTCCACCTCCGGGCTACAGCTCGGTGGCATGCAATTGCTCCTCTTTATAACAAGAGGAGAAGGTCGAGAGGTGGGTTAGGTGTCACACCGTCTAACGTTTGGGGGAAAATGTATGGGAGGGGACTTGTCAATTGACTACAAACTACCGCGCCCTCAATGGCAGATTTGCACGTGTCGATTATCTCCTAGGGTAATTTAAATATAACTTTTGGTGTGATGCCCCTTGAGAGAATGGTATTTTGTTCTTTGCCAGTTGTGAGTTTGTTCTCAAGAATACTAGCTACCACAGCTACCACTCAGGGGAAAAGATAACCGTATAATGTTTCTCTTTCCTTTTTGAGGAAGCAAGTACTCCTATCAAATTACAAGCAATTAAGTAATGTTTCAAGTTGTCTTTAAGTCAACTATTCCAAATTTTGGTTACAATTTCTTTTTATCATAAATTTGGAGTATTTGAAAATGATTCGAGTATATTTGTCTCAAAATGCATTTTTGTAGCAGTATAGTTTTGCCATATTTCCAAATAATGTAACAAAAATCACTAGTCAAAACTGTATTTCAGAAACTTCACGCATAACTTTTTCACTTCTCCTATATTTCAGGTGTTTGATTTTTTGTTGTTGTTGTTCGGACAATTTTGTCATTGTTTGACTAAATATGAATTGTCTCTTGTGAGCTATCCTTTTAATTATATTAATTAGTTCTCTAAAATTATTGCATGAAAATTGAAGCACCTAAAATATAGGAACTCTCTAACTTTTTTTTTAAGAAAAATGCATTATTACTTATTTGTAATTCATTTTAGCTCTAGTAATTTAAACCCTTTGATTTGTATGTAACCATATATCCCAATGAATTGAGCTTCCTCATAACTTCTTCTGATCGTAAAGTAAGTACGTTTTATAGGAAAGCATAAATGGCCACATGGTCAATGTGTATGCCCTAGACCTTATTTTCATCGATTACTTCATCCATATATACCAAAAAATAACTTGATTTTGACCAAATTTATACAATAAGGTATTGATATTTATAATACCAAATACGTACCATTAGAATCATTATGGAATATATTTTCATAATCTATGTATCATTAGCTCCAGCTAAAGCACGTCAAGGCGACCCAGGAATTGTTCCCCGTCGAGCAAGAACATGCAACTCTGGCAAACAGGCGCATCACGAGGTTATTGTGATCTACCACCCACACCGAGACACCTGAGAGTTGTTTAGTTTTGCGAGTAAGGCCCCGTTTGGCAGGGCTTTTCCAGCGGCTTTAGGAGCCGTCTGGAGTCGTTTTCTACCAAACGGGGTAAAATAAAACGGCTCCATCAATGGAGTCCCCCTAAAAACATGCTCTCACAGACCTTTGGGGTGGGAAGGAGCCAAAAATAGTGGTTTCTCTCGGCTCCTTCTGCAGCTCCATGCGCCCTTGCTCTTAATTCTTCACAAAATTACGTTGTTTGCCACTGGGTAAAGCCGCCGCACCCCTTCGTATCTGTTCGTGAACTCTTCCCTCTCGTACGACGTGAGCCACAAAAGAGCGCCGCCGCCGCCATGGAGCCTCCATCGGCGGACGAGAATGAAGGCGAGGGAGCGATGGAATCCGGTAGATCGGGCGTCAATGAAGATCCTGTCAATGTTTTAGAACCAATCACGACGGTTGGCGGCTTCTCAGCTCTTCTCACTGGGGGCGGAGACGGTCATTGGAGCACACCCTGGCCTGGCGGTGGGCCTTGGTCCGGCGGTGGCAACGACGGCTACTGGCCCGGCGTGACCAGTGGAGGACTCGCCGGCGTTGGCCAGTGGCCTTGCGCGGCCGGAGTAGGACTCCCCGGCGGCGCCCCCTGGTCTGCCGCGGGCGGGCAAGGCCATTGGTTTGGCTTGGGCGGCGCCCCTGGTCTGCCGCGGGCGGGCAAGGCCATTGGTTTGGCTTGGGCGGCGCAGGGCAGCCTAGTGCGGCCGATGCAGGGTAGGCCGGTGTGCAAGGCTGGCCTAGCACGACCGGCCAAGTCGGTGTCGGTAGAGGTGCCTGGCCTGGCGCCGTCGGCGGAGGCCCCTGTCCTGGCACGGCTAGCCGTGGAGGCGCCTTGTCCGGTGCATCTGCAACACGTGAAAGAAAAGAGCTCGTCACCGTTAAGGAGGAAATAGGAGAATACCAAAAATAAAAAAAAACAAGGGCGTTATAGTCATTTTGTGCTTTGATGTACTATGAGGAGCTGTTTTGCCAAACGGGTTCTCAAAACAGCTCCAGCTCCATCTACAGAGCGGTTCGTGGAGCTGAAGCCAAAAAAATGGCTCCACCAGTAAAGTGGAGCCGTGCCAAATGGAGCCTAATTTTGTTTTGTTCCGGCGCTAGGTAAGCGTGTAGTGTAGCCCAAACTCTGTAGCTTCGGCAATTAATTCTTTGGCTCGCCTAGTGTAATTTCAAACTCTTTCTACCTAAGTATAAAGATGCGTATCTCTCCTATGTCTTTGAAAAAAGATATAACCCTAAACCTAAATATTAATATCTTTTTATAAACTTGGTTAAACTTTTAAACTGTTTAACTAATGAGAGAACTAGAATTACATCTTTCCCGGATGGAGGTAATACCTCAGGATGTGGGTTAACGCTGTAACAACAATCGCCACCAGTATTGTTTGAGAAATGGGACTATGGAATAAATTAATAATGCAAGTGGGGGTGGTTCTGCAAAACAAAAGTGCCGACAGGCACCGCACAGTTTAGAGGCCATGCCAGCCGCAGACTTGGAGAGGAAAAAAAAAACAGCAGGGTGTAATAACTTCGATGTTTCACAAAACCTGGAGTATTTCTATGACAGTGGGCCACGACGAAGACGCCGGTCCCACAGGGCAGTGAGCACGGCACATGCAGCGAAACAAAGATCTCACGGCCCGATTAGGTTTCTACTGTAGCGCGAATCTGGAGGACAGGGACCGACTGCGCGTAGGCTGGCAACCGCCAAACCGACGCCAGCCGCCGGATCCGGATTCTGGCAGGTGCCGCTGGGCCGCATCGGGCCGTCCGTCGGTTTCGGCGCTTTGACGCCGTGCGGGGACACGCGGAAAGCGACGCCGCCTTGCTTTCCTCCGGTCTTTTGCCGGGTCCACCGGCCGGCGCCTGGCGCAACACGCGGGATTTTTTGCTCGGTTAGGCTTCTCTTTTCAAAGACTCGCGTCAAGGAGTGGCGAACCACTTTCTCTCCTCTGAACGAAGGCTGTAGCACGCCACCGCCAAAACCAATGCAAGGCCTTGTTTAGATGCACATGAAAAGTTAGAAATTTTTCACTCTCTCTCCATCACATCAATCTTTGGACCCATGCATGAAGTAGTAAATGTAGGTAAAAATAATAACTAATTACACAGTTTTGTTGGAAATCACGAGATGAATCTTTTGAGCCTAGTTGGTCCACGATTGGACAATATTTGTCAAATAAGACGAAAATGGTACTATTCATCAGGCTGAAATTTTTTCAGCATCTAAACGAGGCCCAAGGCGCTGGATTTCGTAATGATCAGATCAGGTGCACGAATGGAGATGGGCGAAGTTGAGCTGCTACGTACTACTGTTTGAGATACCCTAAGCTACTGCTAGCAAAGGCTCTCGCCAAAAGACATGCTGCGGATACAAGCTAAGACTGCGAATAATCTGATTGATGGTGCGGCAGAATCGAGCGAGTAATCCAGGGAGTTTAAACAGCTACATTTGCAGTGCTACTTCCTCCATTCTTTTTTGGTAGTGTTTAGATGGCGTAAAAGTTGGTGTAAAATTCCTGTAGCACTTTTCGTTGTTATTTGGTAAAATTTATCCAATCATGGACTAACTAGGCTCAAAAGATTCGTCTCGACATTTACAGACAAACTGTGTAATTAGTTATTTTTTTACCTACATTTAATACTCTATGCATACGTCTAAAGATTAGATGTGACGGGGAATCTTGTAAAATTTTTGGAAGTTTGAAGGGATCTAAACACTGCCTTTATAAGGCCCGGATACATATCGAGAGTCAAACTTTAAAACTTTTGACCAATAATTTAGCTAATAATTTTAATTATTATACTATAAATTTGATATGGATAGATAATTAATTGTACTATCTGATTATCAAAAAATTATAAATATAAATTATATATTCTAAAATAAATAAATGGTCAAAATGTAATTGGGAGACAGTGCTCACATTTTCATGTTTATTTTATTTTAAGAATAAATCACACTTTTCTTTTGGTTGAAAATATAACATCATGCTTCCAACTTTCACTATATTGTCCTATGTTTTAGGGTTGGTCGGCAAATTTAGCATAAAAGCTACATTTAATGGAGCTCTGATCATCTTCAATATCCCCCTTCGTAAAATATAGAACTTTGACTAGCACTTTTCTTTTCTTACATTATGCTCCATCTGTTCTAAATTATAAGTTATTTTAGTTTTATTTCTAGATTTTTTTAATAATAGAATTAAGGTTCCGGCTTCAGCCCTCTTCAAAGAAGAGGCATCAGTCCACACTTATTACAAAATGAAAAACATCTTGTACACCCAGAAGTTCCAAGCTTAATAATTAATCCGAAAAAACCATGTAACTAGAAAAGACAAAACGACTTGCAATTTAAAACAGAGGACACAATGGTGTTTATAAAAATTAAGAAAATGCCATTAAAGGGAAAAAAATGTACACAAATCTATCGTCTAAAGAAGATATCACGGGTTAAGCTATGCAACTCATACCGTGGCAATGCTTGGAAAGGGTGGAAGCGTTGCATAGCCGGCATACAAGTTGCAGAGCAAAGGCGGAGAGTTTTCGTTTGGATGGGTTAACTCTTTCCAGCATTAGTGCCTTCTTTTAACCGTCTAATCATCCTTGCTTTAGGCGTGGTGTTGCCCCACGACCTGTACATTATTAAAATCATTTTCCTACTTATTTGAATATGGAAAATTATTAAAAACTCAGGTATAGCGTTGTTATGTGATTGGAGAGACGAGTTTTAGGACTGAGGCGTGTTATATAAAAACATGTTATTTGAATTATGTATTACTCCTTTCATTCCGAATTATAAAATGCTTTGGGTTTTTTATATACATTGTTTTTGCTATGTGTCTAGATGTATATCTGAGTGTATAGTAGTAGCTACGTATCTAAAAAAAGTCAAAATGTCTTATCTCTATAACTCTAATCCTGAGCCAAGCTCAGTCACCAGAGAGGGCCACGTCACCTGTAAAATCCTAGGCTGTCGGATCTCGATCGGACGGCTCGAATCACGCGAAAAATCACTTTCGTGATCACTGTTCATATACTGTTTACCACTGTTTGTCACTATTCACGCATCTTTGCTACGCGCACACGAGAGACATACCCAGAACATCGAAATAAGTCCTTCTCTTTTGTAGAAAAATTCAAAAAAAATCGTAAATAAACTAGAAGCAACCTAGAACATACTTAAATATTTTTTTTGCCTCTTCACTGTCATCAAACAAAAAAAAATTCTAGATTCCTCTCGTTCGCATTTCGCCAATAAATCTAGAAAGTATATACCTTATTCATCCTACCTTCGACTCCGATAATTCTACCAACAAAAAAAACCTAAATATTAAAATCCTTTTCGGTAATTTATGGTCATTTTCACAAACACACAAAGTAGACATTTTTCATTTGCAAATAAATTCCAGAAAATTCGTAAATAGACTAAAACAAATCTAGAACGTATCTAAATATTTTCCACCTCTTCTTTGCCATAAAAAAACATGACACCTACTGCATATTCTATTACGCCTACAAATAATCGTTAAAACCTATGGTAGCCAAATCTCCAAATTATAAAACATTGTTTCAAAAAAAAGAAGGGTCCATAGCAACATAAATGCATAACAAACTGCCTCAAAATGCTAGACACCCTGCCTCCTAAAAAATAATCAATAATTGATCTATGCTCCTACACAACTGGTTTCATCCCATGAGACCGCGCGGCAACGCCGCGCATTGTTTCTAGTAACAAATGGAACGATCACCCATTATCTACTAGCTGAATAATAACCATATCTAGTATCACCTTCTTAAATTACTTTGATGAGAGGTATAGTCTCTCGGTGGTGGGGGTGGTAATTTTCATATGCTTGTCGAACAGTAAATTTATATATATTGATGGGGGTAATATATGTGTATGAACGAGTGCAATTGAGTACAATAGTGATGAACGTTTGTGTTTATATATGTCTATAGAGAAAGAAACCTCTGTATTTTTGTTTGTGAATTTGCCTCACCTTGCAACTAACTGAAGCCTACATAGGGAAGAGTAGTAGGAAAATGAAAGCGTAGGTTAAAAAAAACATGAATGGAGATACCTCAATCGTAAAGATGTGAATGCTTAGTTTGCTTACTGGAAAGGGAAAAGTGTATATAATTACATGGTTTTAGACTAGTACTGGACTACTAGTACATGGGTAACATACATGACAACAGATGGGACGTCGATCTATTCTTTACCACTACTCGAAGCCCAAGCATCCCTCTTACACCAGCTTGCTGATGGGAGATTCTGATAAAAAGCTAGAATTCTTTAGAGAAAGTGATGCTGTGATGACCCTTTTGGGTGGCTGTTCCCCCAAGGGGGAAGAGACGAGACGAGGGCGATCTACCGTGAGCATCGTGGAAACCACGTGGGCTCACGATAAGGTGAATATCTCTTCTTTTATTTGAGAATAGACGGTTGAAGATTTGTTAAGCACCGACCAAGTTGAAAAAGAGGGCTTCCAATGAAATATTCCTGCAGAAAAGCAAATTAAAAACTATGAGACCGGTACGGTAAAAGAAGCTATACTAATTAATTAAGGCTATCATGACTGTGCCGGTTTTTTTTTCAGTGGCTTTGACGAATTTAGCATGTAAAGCAAGAAGCGAAACATCATAAACCCGCCTGGAATAAAAGTGATTTTGTTAGGTACTCAATTTCCTTGCAATTTCATTCGCAAAAAAAATCCTTGCAATTTCTCATGGTTAAGTAGAAAACATTTGAGATTGTTTTAAAACAATATATCTAGGATGCTCTTTTTTTCTAGATTTATTGTAGAATTTAACAGTGTTATTTTTTAGTAGTAGGAAATATATCCATTGACAAAGAGATATATGTGATAACTTTGTTATCTCAAGATATATCAGCCCAGTCTCAATCTTTTGGAGGTTCTCATAGGGTAGGGTATGTGTGTGCGTGTTCATATGAATCAGTGTTACGTGTATGTATGAGTGTCTATGTTAATTTGTACTGTGTTTCGCAAAAAGAAAAATCTAATGCGGCTGTGTTATCCTTTCTTTTACTTCACACATCGTTAGAAGGATGCATATCCGTTGGAAACCGACAAGTGTTGGGAATTTGAAAACTCATTCAAAAGTGTACTTTGAAGCCTTGATTTTTCTACTAAAAAACTTGGCATATATCTACTGTATGGTAAGTTTTAAAAAACTTTTAAGGATCGAAATACGTTTTGTCTGGATGTGTTCCTCGAGTATACAAAATTGCTAGAAATATTATGTTATTAGATTAGAGTTGTATACTGTTGCTGCTAGTCCGCCTGGGCAATCAAGGAGATTGATCGACGCTGTCGTGCTTTCCTTTGGTGCGGGACGGACCGCGTGGTCGGTGGACGATGCAAAGTCGCTTGGCCCATCGCCTGTGCGCCTAAGTGTCACGGGGTCTCGGAATCCTGGATCTCAGGACCCTTGGCTATGTGCTGAGACTACGCTGGGAATGGCTACGGAGGACGACACTGCCGTAGAGATCAGAGAAAAAATTCGCATCCATGTTCCAGGCATCTATGACCGTGGCGATCAGGGATGGCGTTTCTGCCAGATTCTAGACCGATTCGTGGCTGCCAACAGGTCCACTCTCACTTACAGCGCCAAACCTCTTCAACGCAATCAGCAGGTCGGGACGGGCATGCACGGTCAAGGACGCCTTGCTCCAATGTCGATGGGCACGCAACATCAGCGGAGCCATGACCATGTAGGTTCTCAGCGAATTTGTTGGCATCTGGGAAACGTTAGAGGAAGTCAACCTAGATCCCACAGTGGTGGACAGATTCATCTAGAAGTGGACAGCGTCTGGTAACTATACGACGTCGTCGGCGTATCGTTCCTTCTTCATCGGTCGCACGACCCTAATGGGAGCAAAGGGGCTTTGGAAAGCCAGCGCGCCGCCGAGGGTGAAGTTCTTCCTGTGGCTAGCATTGCACGGGAGACTATGGACGGTGGAACGTAGAAGACGACACAGACTGTAGGATGGTGATGCCTAAGCTCTCTGTGGGCAGCTGCTTGAAATAACTGATCACCTCCTGTTGTCCTGTGCTTATGCCCGCGAAGTCTTGTGGCGTGCGCTGCAACAGATCCACCTGCAACACCTAGTGCCAACATTGGACGACGACGTGAGACAGTGGTGGTTCCGGTCGTGGGCTGCCATGCCCAACACCTTGTCTCGTTCGTTCAACTCCTTCGTGCTCTAGTCGTCTGGAATCTTTGGAAGGAACGGAACAACCGCACATTCGAACGCACACAATGCAGGCCACGGCGCTGCTGGAGCACATTGTCTAGGAGGGCAATTCCTGGATTGCCACGGGCTTCAACGCGTTGGCGCTGCTGCTCGCTCTCGCTGGCTGACTACTTCTCTTCTCCCCAGTCGCTCTTTTTTTGTCCTGTAATAGGAAGCTGCAGTTCCAAGCGTTTTCTCTTTTTTGTTCTAAGTGCGTCGTCGGCCGGTTTGCTGGCTGCTCGCCGTCAGTCCAGCCAGCGCTGTACTCATTATAACTTCTTTTAATGAAATACACGCCAAAGCACGTTCTCTAAAAAAACAAGAAATGCAAACTATTGAGTACAATGTATTCCCTCCGTCCTAAAATAAATATCGCTATGACATCCTGCCGGTTTGTAAAAAATATTAAAAACATTCATATATATAAATAAGTTTACTATAAAAATAGATTCAACCATCTATTTAATGATAATAATTATGTGTTATAAATATTAATATTTTTATGTATATATCTAGTCAAAGTTAAAAGTGTTTGATTCTACAGAGCGGGAACAATATTTATTTTGGGACCGAGGGAGACGGAGTATGGAGTGCAGTGCAACTACATCTCCGCTTTAATTTGTGACAATTGAAACTGTCATATACTCATCTTATTTATTTGGGTAAGCTAGCGCAGCCTCGACAGTATCGGCTAGCTAGATCTTTTCTTGGTTTCTCCAAGTGGGCATATACAACACATGTGCAGGTCAAACAACCTCCATGGGCGGCGCTCCTGAAAATCTCTTACGACCAAGTTGCCCGTTCTTTTATGCTAATGACGAGATCAAAGAGGCTAATAACCACCACCCTTCCATATAAACAACCTGGTCATCATTAGCAGCTCCAGCCCTTTCCAAACTTAGTTAATCTTCTCGAATCATCTTGAACCATAGCGGCAGCAACAGCAACCACCCCCTATAGAAATACTATTATTTCTCAGCTCCCATGGCGTGTGCTCCTGGAATATATGTATGTTAGCGCTAAACCCGTGAGATAGATAGATCCATCAAAACTTTATTCTGAGCTAGAGACGGTAGTGGCGATGGATGGATGGATCGAAGACAGGAGGGCCCTTGGAATTTAGAACGATAAATTGAAGGTAGCTAATTCCGACAGCTACGTCTAACTAATCTAGCGAGGCAAAATAGACGCCATTTATATATCTGCTGACGAGGCTGACGTTAAGGAATCATCATCATTTGCTCGCAAAACACGACTTGCCAATATAAAACACGATGTCTCCGTCTTTGATAGATCGAACGAAGAAGGTGGTTTGGCACACTAGCTAACTAGAATGCGTGATCTATGATAAAAATATCGCGCATTCAGCAGCCGGTCACAGCTCGCTCTTGGGCGATCCAGAGCCAGAAGTTTTTTCTGCCGTACGCGACCTGCACCGGCACCGCCACGGTAAAAAGGCGGTCGCACGGCCGCGTCACCCAGCGGCGCCACCATTGCTTGGCTCCGGAGAAAGCTGTGGATTTGTCGGCTGATTTCTGCCAGGACGGGTGGACTGCTAGCTGCTCGCCTTTTCGCTTGCCATCCTGAATTCCTGAGGTGAGGACGTAAGGTGAGGTGTGCGAGCAAGGAAAGGAACCGCATGTGCTCGGCATGCCGGCTGCCTGCTGCTCTAGTCAGCTTTCTAGGCGTGCGTGCGATGTGATGGAAGTAGTAGGAGCCTAGGAGTACAAGAAAAGGTGGGGTCTCGGCAGGAGCGAGTGCAAATATCAATGGCGGCAAATTTTACAGGCCACGATCGTCTGGCCTGTCAATGTAAAAAAAAAAAAAATCTCATGGTTGTAACACGCACTGTACCACCCGTGCTTTGACTTGAGAGGCCACGCCCATCAGCATATGCACGACACGCCTTATCCTTCGGTCGTCCTTCCTTCCTCTACGCGCATCCATCACTTTGCAGCCGTCGAACTTGCATGTAAATTTCTTTAATTAATACTACTCCTATTGCAGTCAACAAATATAATGCAATTGTGATCGACCTCTGAATTTCAATCTCCGGCTAAAGTGTAGGCGCGTCAGTCAGCTAACTCGCATATTTGACATTTCGTGTCACCAATCCCATACAGGCGTTTACTACAGATACTACTAGTAGTACACACTAGAACATACTATGCGAGTAATTAATATAGGATAATAACCCCGGGCAGGATACTAGTGTTGGATCGGCCTTCTGCTGAGCGCCGACCATTGCATCACGTCCACAACATCTTGGTCAAGTTGCGCGATGAGCTACGTAACGAACAGCTCGCTAGCGCAGCAGGTTCACAAATCACAAGCGAAAAGGACCTCGCGGACCGTGGCTGGCGGCAGCTTTTTTATGCCGGCCCCGCTGCCCACCGTTCCGGCCTCGGCTAGTGGCTGTGGCTGTGGCGCCTCCTCCTCTGCTCGTGCCGCGCCGTCCGAACGAAATAGTGCCACTGTCCTGTGTCTCTCGTCGCGTGCGGTCGGCCGATTTTCTTTTTGAGGTAACGGTCGGCAGATTTTAATTAGCAGTCTGCCGTGGGGCTCGTCACTTCATGGAAAATGCAGTTAGTTTAGTTAGGCCTAGGGGAATGAATATATACTTTTACGAACAAACTTGCTGCTGCTAACTGTTCGGCGAACTGAAAACGAAACCACACGTTCTACTCGTTGGACATGGGTACGCACAGCAAACTACCCTTTCGTACCTTGGCATCACGGCGACGGAGAGTTGAGGCGAGTCTGGTCTCCGTCGTACTCCTACGCCCGCAGCCTGCCAAGATGGATCTGCCAACGACGGCACGGAAACGCAGGCAGAGTTCGCGCCCACCAGCAGGGGACGACGGTTCGTTCGACGCACCAGCATTAACAATTCGGGAACGGAGAACCCCTAGGACAGGGCAAGGGCAGATCGCAAAGGACGCGTAGTGGGCTGCATTTCGGCCCACATAAGATTGCATCCTCTTAATGGAGTCTCAGTGGTTCCGACAAAAGGCCGAAAGCAGCTCGCGCTGCTATGCTCACGAGGCTTTTGTGGGTGGACCAAACGGAAACCAGCCACCTGCTGCGTGCCAACTGCCAAGTGGGGTTGCCCGCACGGCCGTGCACCATTCCAGCAAAATCGGAGGCTGTTGGGCCATATTTTATTCTGCCTTACGGGCTTCTCAAGGAGTAGGCCTGGCGAGCCTCAAATTCCCATCAGGGCGGCTGTGGATGTGGCCCTGTGGCGCATGATCTGTGGCAGATATCACAGGCAAAGACACCAGTGAAGCCGGCTGCTGCTAGGCATTGTTGGCAACCACCGCCGGCAGGGTGGCTTAAGTGTAATGTTGATGGCGCTTTTTATGCATATAAGATGGTCAGGGAGCAACAGGTTTTCTTCTCCGGAACTCGGCTGGGAATCTCATTGAAGGGCGAGCTCGATGGTACGCTCATGGTTTGGATGCAATGATGATGGATGCCCTTGCTTGCAGAGATGGCTTGGCAGCTGCCAGGGATCGGGGAGCATCAAGCTAGCTACTTGAAACCGATTGCCAGGAGTTGGCCAACAATGGAGAAGATATTTGCCATGAAAAACTATCGAATTATCTTCACGGCAAAGGAAAAAGATACTAACCATGCTTCATGGTAAAGTATCGAATATTCTAGAGCCAGATATTTTTACATGGTAAAACAAATATCTAGAAACTAGGTAAAATGAGGAAAATTTTTAGTATGGATATTTTTAATAACAATATGGAATGCACTATATGTCATTTGTCACAATTGTAGATATGTAACACTATAAGTAGGGGTTCCCTTCAACCCCTTGGGACCATGTCGCGTGAGCGTCCGCGCGTCTGTCGCCTCCCCCTCTGCTGACCGTGCCTGGGATAAGCCGACAGACGCAGGGCCAGCGTCTGTCGCCTCCGCGACCAGCGTCTGTCACTTGCAAAACAGTGACGACCACTTCCGTGACTTCGCCTCCGGTTCTCGCATCCGGCGCAATGGAAAATAGGCATTTTATTTTCCCAAAAACGCCTGAATCCCGTCGCCCCTCTCTACCGCTCAAACTCCGCCGCCTTCGCTAATGTGCCAACACCATCGTATGTATATCACCATGTGCATGTGTGTTAGCATTTTCATAATCATTTTCTTGAAGGAGTTATGTTAGCTCTCTTTACTAGATCCTAAATGCATATGCTCAAGATGAAGACCTAGTAGCACTTGATTTGCGAGCTAACCGTGATTGCCCCTCTTGATAGTCGGCTATCAATCCTAAATCCGGTCAATTACTTCTCTACTCATTTTAGACCGGCAAAAGAAAAACCTTACGATTATACCTTTGCCTTGATCACTTTGTTCCATGTCCACCTCCACATGCTTGATCACCTTGATCATCATTTTATGTGCATCTCCACCTCCTGTGATCTTGTGGCCATCACTTCATGCCACATGCTCCTTCATCACGTGTGTTGCTTATGCCTAACTCATTCCTCTTGATATAATAGCATTAGCAACTTGGTGTCATTAATTATCAAAACTAAACTTGGGCTTTTCAGCGGGTTGCGCGTGCGAGACGAGGCGAGCGGCTTCGAATCTAGGCGGACACGGCATGCTGAGGGGGCGAGGCGAGTCTTCTGGACACGTGGGCGCTGTGACAGGGCGGGTGCGCATGTGGGGCGAGAATAAAAATCAACATCAGCGCATGGAGGCAGGCTGCACGGGCGTCCTGTCCGGACGTTTAGGCGCTACCATAGCTCGTTTGGGGGTGGTTTGGGGGACTTTGGATATTAGTGCATACCTAGTTCATACGAAGCTACGTACGCCTCGTTGGAGTCTCACTCCGAGTTGGCCACCAATCGTGGCGCCATCGTTGAGTGATTTGGTTCCGAGATGAGAAGCCATAGAGTCGACAAATAAATCACGAACACCAATCTGCTAGGCTGTCGTGGGCCTTAATGAGCCTACCAAGCCATATACTGATACAGCTACGTACTGAGTGTATACCTGGGGTGGGGCCGTGCGATTGGGGGCCATGGCAGCCGCCCCGCTTGCCCGCCCTCAGGGCCGGCCGTGGCCCCTAGAACCCACAGTGACCAAATACACGCCATGTGCCTGTGCGCCAAGCCTTCATGCTGATTTCCTTTTTCTTGCACCTGTGTATGTTTCTGCCTAAGCCGTCGTCGAGCCTTTGCGCTGACGAGATGCATGTCACTGCATCTGTTTTTAGGAATAAATGGGTTCTGGAAGGTTAGCTAAGCACTGTTCACTGTGCCATTGAGCCAATTGGTTGCGAAATGGGATAGCACGTCCAACACAGGTTCACCGCCGCGGCCATGACATGCTAATGCAGTTTTTGGGTTAACTTGCCTTGTCTGGTGAATTGCTATGTCCGACACCACCCTTTGTGTGGGCGGATGTAAGCTATGAGAGCGTAGCAGGAATAGGCAACGATTGGGCGACTCGCTGGGTTGGCGCATTGACTCACCTAGTGGACGGATGTAAGCTGTGAAAACGTAGAAGAAACCATTGTTTTCTTATGGGTAGGTTGGGTACTATTTCCTTGCGCTCGACATATGTGCATCACCATGATGGGCAACACCGTCACAATACTTTGTGTGGATGCCGATGTTAGACACCACTTGGCCGAGACACGAGCAGTGTCATGTGGTGCAAATCTTGATCGATTGGTGAAAACGACCGAGAGGTGCATATAAGCACAATGGTATCTTCTGTTTCGGGTTTATGCTAATTTCTAAAATAGGGAGAATGTTATCAAAAACTTTATTAAAATGCGTAGCTATGATTCAATAGGGAATCAATGAGTACCAAACCTCCTGTAACTTTTGTAGCCTTTAAAAAGGTTCTGGTAGTGAATTATAAACTGTTCTTTCTCTCAACTATTTATTGCATAAATATCATTTTATAGTTTTGGAAAAGTGTTTCTTTTGTCTTGTGCTTGAACTAGTGTTAATGTTGCTACTCATCCTTGCGTACAGCCTGCTGGTTTGCTCTAAATGTATTTTAGAAGTTGTGGGTTGTCATTTTAATTATTGCATTATCCTCGCATGCATGTAGAGAACGAGTTGGTGGAGTTCGTCACCGCGGGGGAGCAGGAGTACGAGGAGATCGTTAAGAAGTACGAGGAGGAGATTCTCGTACCGGAGGAGATCCCGGAGCCATCGCTGACTGACTTCATTGACACCCCGCCTACCCAAGACAAGCCCCGGTGCATAACCTCTATTATTCTACACTTTATTTTATGCTTGTGCATTAAGTTTTAAGGAGTTAAATGAAACCCACTTGCATATAAATATCCTAATCCCATGAGTCTTACTAGTATGTCAGGATCGTGTAGATTGCTATGCTACAGGACTCCGATAGAAGTCGAGTGATTGCCTATCACTCGCGAGAGATAGAAAATATATTATTGTTACTATCACATGGATTATATATGGATAATAATTGGAGACTGGGCGGGACTGTATTTGGAATTGGATATGGACTTGGTTGGGCAATCCGAGCGAGGCTCTGGTTGCATTTGTCCCGCTTGTGTCGATTAAGGACCGTTCGTTGCACTGGACACCCGGTCAAGTCACAGATTTATTATCCCGAGCACATACTTGCTTATGGGAGTGGGAAGGCTTGTTACTCTCTTGTCATGGGCTCCGGCTCTTTCTGGACCGGCTGATTGGAGGCAGGGATAGGTGGAGGTCTAAGCACCACTTTGAGGCTGGGCCTCAAGTGTGGGGGCTTGGAGTCCAAGTTTGGACGGGGATCTGAAACCCGTGACAGGAGTGGAACGGGTTGGTCTCGCTTGTGCCTGGGGTGCAAGCGAGGCATGTGTTTTTCGGGGTACCCAGCTAGGCATATTGATTCACGAATCACCGTTTCTACGTGACGGTACGGCTAGACTACGATCTAACACTATAGTAAGAACTAGCATATGAAAGATAGAAAAATGATTCTGATTGCTCAACCCTTGCTTGATAATAGAACAAGTGCTTACATAGAGGGTTGGATAATGAATTTAACATGGATGCTAATAATCTAATGAAATAAAGACTCACACTTAGTATTGCTTTCCGCAAACAAGAAACCACAAGCCATAAAGCCTTTCATAATTTTTGAGAGTTAGGAAATATATTCCCAGTCGGGTAAGTCTTGCGAGTACATTGTGTACTCAGGGTTTATTTACCCTTGTTGCGGGTGCTGCTTGAGAAGCTTGCTGTTATGTGGAGGATTCTTCTGGTGGGCACATATGGATCCTTATACCGCTTCGCTAGATGTTATTTTATTCCACTATTTAAATTATCGCACTCTGAACCTTGGTACTGTAATAAAGAATTTCTAAGACTCTTTGTTGTATAAAATGGACTAAGTATTGTAAGCTTGTACTCATTATTGGATCCCGGGTGTAAAATTGTGAAATGTTTCGAGTTCTCCCTTTGGTTGTGCTCGACGGAACTGCTTGACTTGGCTCACTTTTGGGGTGCTTAGTGTCTAGTGGAAGACAGCGCCTCTAAAAGTGTGTTAATTCAGATGGTTCTGCCATATAGTGTCAGGTGCCCCAATCCTTTAGTGGAACTGAATTTGAATGAGTTGGAGAAAATAATTGAAGAGTGGGCTTTCATTGTTATTTCTCCTCTCTAGAGCTCATCAAGTACACATGGATCCATCCCATTGGTTATTCAAGACTATGTCAACAAAGGAATGGTTACCCCTAGTTCTCAATTCACAAATTTCAAGAATTTTACCTTTTGATTTCTATGTGAGTTGCCTTAGGTAAAGAAAGAACTAGGAACCCAATATGGATCTTGGATGATCACAAGAGCTCTCAATTTCACCACTTTTCATCAAGAACTATGGTCATCCAAATCATTGAAGTCTCATTTATGATGGTCATGACAATAAAATCTTGTGTGTTGATCTATCTACCTTGGTGGTGGTATATTTCCTTGGCACAATTTTAATTATTGCAAATTTATCATGCCTTGACCAAGATATAGGATGAACTCCTCTTGACTCTTTAACCGATTTAAGTGCATTCACAAGTAATTCAAATACTTGATGCACATATTAAGGGAAAGCCCATACTATGTCTTGTGTCTTTGAGACTAACCTTTTCTTCTAGTGAATTTGTGTAGTCTCTTGGTGAGAATGAGTTTCTCATGAGTATGCTACAATAACTCAATCCAAATTGGTAAAGTTATCTCTCATATTCAGTTGGATTGCGATTTTATCTCTTAAGTAGCTACTCTCCATAATATAGCTTAAATTCCCTTGTTTGGACTCAATTGACCAAAAGTGCATATGTTCTTGCCTTCCACATATATATGTATGCACTATCAAAAAGGGGAATTTAGTCTATGTTATGAGGTTTTGCAATTAGTGATCTACATGCCTTCCACATCCAAAAGGTCACTAGTTGTGAAACTCTAGCTTGTGCAATTTAATGCTATCTCTTGTCTTTGTGAGCATTTCCTAGGTGATATTATGAGATACAAGAATCTATTCCAATTGACATCAACTTGTGAAGTCTCTTTCAATTGGTGTCAAAATTGTGAAGATCATATTTCAACTGGTGTTGGTGGAAAATCTTGCGAGCACTACACTACTCATAATAGAACCTTACGAAAATCAGAAGTTCTAGACCCCTATCAGAAGTTCTAATGTTGTGCTCAACCCTGTGAAACTCAAAAATTCTGGTCCCCTATCAGAAGTTTAGATTTTCGTTATAACAAAATATGTCTTTCGTTGGTATCTCAAAATGACAACAAGAACTAGCAATGGACTTTCAATTGAAATCAAGCACAAGTTTATGATATCTCCTATGATCAAGAGAGATGGACACAAATGAAATGTTTTTGCATTGTGGCAAGCCTATCAAAGCACTAAATTCAAAATTTCATGATCACGGTGGAGATTATGAGGCTTAGAACAAAGGTATATCATTCCAAGAACTCTTGTCCTACCTTTGTGCATCTAGGCCCTTACATGCTAGTGTGTGCATGTGTATGCAATATTTGAGTCACTCCATGAATTTGTTCTTATGGTGACGATTAGAGAATGAGTTAGATATTTGGTTGATACCTCTTGTGGTGATGAAGTGAGTTTGTCTCATGATTAAAATTGTCATCTAAGTGAGGTATAAATTAAATATGCTAACTTCTCAAGAATCTTGACTTAACATGTTGCATACTTTATTTGGTAGACAACTCAGGAGAGAAATCCTATATGTTAAACTTTTACCTACCTCTTGCCCTCACTTGTTTACCATTATTTCTTTCTTTTGGTGGAAAGATCCTTTTGGAGATTAATGCCAAAGGGGGAGAAATATTGGGGGAGAGTGTAGAGGGGAGAGATTGATACGTGGATATAAGGGGGTAAAAGAAAGGCATATAAGATTTTTTTCAATTTTTTTGTGTGGTGTGTGCAAGGATAGTTTAATTTGATGCTCTTGATAAGAACCTTATATGCTAGTGTGTGAAGTTCATGCCTTGAATGGTGTATTGTCTTATTTATGTGCTGTTTTCAGCAGTGCGACAGTGCCGCACTTGGCTGGAACAGCTCATTTCGTTGAGTGCATGAATTGTCATGAGCATCACGGTTATCATGATGACACCTTGTACCCCACAGATGCTAAGATATAGGAGAGTTGCCACACTTTATCTTGAACATGTGCATTTGGCATTTGAGGTCAAAATTTGAAATTTCATTCTATGCACATATTCACGGGGAGCTCACTATATCATAGGATTCAAAATATTATTATTGATCAATCTCTTGTAAGCTTTAATTGTGTTGTCATCAATCACCAAAAAGGGGGAGATTGAAAGTGCATCTTGCCCTTTAGTGGGTTTTGGTGAATTGAATGACAACACCATTAAGGGTCTAACAAGTTTGCTAAGTGTTGAACAGAAAATGGAGTATATTGCATACACATGAATATTGCAGAACAAAATGTATCAAAAGTTCAACAAGAAAGCAAGCTTGATGGTATTCCACATAGTATTGAAATGAAGGCCAAAATTGTGTATTATTGTATTGGATGATCATGGAAACAATCTAGTTCAAGCAAAAGACAATAATGCAAATATAATCAATAAATTGGCTTCTATGTTGAGGGAAATCATAACATCATGTGAAAGCAAGCATATTTGGCAAATGAAAAATAAAATATGAGTTGATGATTTTGGATTGGTCTCTATAGTGGCTTGCTTTACATGAACAAGAAGAGGTTGTTAGTGGATTAGCTTTGATCAAGTGTTGAAGAATGAATCAAGATTGCATAAGTGAGGAAATGACAAGCAAAGGTCAAAAGACAGAGGACACAACTCATGTTGGATATAAGATGGTCTCTACTTTGGTTTGCTTGTATGGATAAAAATTTAGAAAATCACTTTGCATTGATTTGATCAAGCTAGAAGTATGAAGATAGATATTGAAGTAAGTGTTAGGAGTGTCAAGCCAAAATAAATAGGATATAAGGAATCATGAATTGGCTTGACCATATTAATGTTGATCCATATTTGTCTCTATGTGAGTCAAACTGAAGCTCGATTGATCTCAATATTCATATCTAGAAGATATTCAGGCAAGGATCACAATAATGAAGAAATGGTTATTCAATGGATGCTTAATATGATGTGACTTGAGTATGGATTGATAAGGTGAAGATAGCAAGGAAAGGGCTTCGAGGGACTAAGCGGAGGTGAATGGCAAGCGACGGCTTGAGGACCGAGGTACCATGGCTAAGGTGAAGAAGAGAGTACTTGCATTAAGTCAAGGAACTAATCAAGCTATGAGAAGTCATATTGTGTTGAGCATCAAATCATTAGTAGAAGTAACATGAAGCCACAAGGTGAACTCATATGTATGGAAATGGTTCAAGTCACATACTCAAGGTATATTTGCTTGAGGAGATAAAACAAGAAGATTACTAGGGCTTTGTGAAGTGATATTGAGAAAGAGGATAATACATGTAACGGTGGAACCCCCAACTACAAAAGAATGCGGCAACCAACTCAAAGGAGGTTTAAATTCTTTTATGTTTTGAAATTGAGTTTAGCAAATGCCATACTATAAAGGGGGATACAATGCATAAGCTTTAATGTGCAACCAAGTGCTCATTTTACCCACCAAAATATCCTCTAACCATAGCTAAGACAACCTGCTATTCAAATCTTGACCTTAGCTGTCCTGGCAGGTGCAGCAGTGCCGCACCTTAAGAGCGGCAGTGCCGCTGTGCGGTAGTGCCATGGGTCAAGTGCGGCACTGCCGCACTTATCCGACCATTGGGACCCGAGGGGGTATTTATATCTCTCCCTTGTCCCCTCCAACGGTCATCTCGGCCATTCTCCTTCCCAGATGCGACTAGAGCTCTCTCTCTTGCTCCTTCCTCTCCATTGAAAGGCTCCCAAGCTTCTCCTCTTGATTTCCACTGAAATCCTTGTGAGATTAAGCTTCCAAACTGCATTAGAGAACAGCCCCAATTGTTCTTCATCTCCTAGAGCACTTGATTCGCATTCAAGCCGGTGGATTGTGTTTGTTACTCTTGGAGATTGCTCCTAGCCGGCTAGAGCGCTGCCTGTGAGCTTGCCAACTCATGTGGTAGCCTCAGGAGGTTTGTAATCACTCCAATCATCTAGTGAAATCACCCCTGATCTCAAGAGTTCATTCTCTTGACTTGAGAACGAGGAAAGGGTTGAAAGAGACCCAAAGCCTTTGTGGCAACCTTAACAATATGGACATAGGCAAGCCTTAGTGGTGAGCTGAACCACGGGATAAATCAGTATCTCACTTGTGTTCTTATGATTTGCATTGCTATACTTGTTTGTTGGTGATTCTAGGGTTTAGTCCCAATCTACTTGTGCTTAAGCTTCCGCTAACATTTAGGTGGTGAATCAGACTCTACTCTACCCCAGAAATCTTAGAAATTTACCTGATCTAAATTTCCTTAGATAGATTTTGAACTGTACACTCGAGATTGTTTGTAGGTGCGACAGTGTCGCTCTGGAACTAACAGCAGTTTTTGAATTGCAATATTTGTGTTCCACTCGATCTACTTGGTTGTGAGTGCAGGTATTTGGTGAACTTGTCACTGGACATCTCTGGCACGTCTCCACCAAGTTTGGCCTGTGTTGGACTCTTTGCAGGAGTTAGGCACTATCGTACTCAAGTGAGGCAGTGCCGCACCTAGAGTTTAACTTTGACTTGATTTTTGTTTTAAAACAGGTCTATTCACTCCCCTCTAGGCGACATCAAGGTCCTTTCAAGCGTGGTGGTGAGATGTGAGAGCATGGTGTGACTATGTTAGATATGGGACATATGGATAGATGGATGGGATTTTACCTTTGTGGATGTTTATACCTTGTTTTTGAGATGCTTAGGAAAACCACAACCAAATAATATGTTATTTTCCTTACCCTTGCATACCACTTACAACATATCAAGCAAAAGCATAGGGTGGGAGCCAGTGGCCAGTATGAAAGGTCCTTGTTTGGTTTTGATAATTAAGTGACAACCTAGGTGGACTAATATGTGTTTAAGTGTAATACACAGGTGATTAGTCCACAGGTACACTTTGTGTGAGCAACACATGCAAGGCTCACACTGTGATGAAGGAGATTATTGCATATGAGATATGAAATGGAGTCATGAGACTAAGGTGGAGAAGATCAAGACAAGACTTGGCTTGATGGATCGACTGCAAGCGTGAAGGGCAAGTTGGAGGCTTTGGAGCGATGGACCGTGTGGTTGTGAAGCTTGAGCAAGACTTGGCATCGATGGACGAAGGTAATGGTGTAAAGCAAGTAAGGTCAAGATCGATGAACCAATAAGGTCACGTGATGATATAAAGTGGATTATATCATTTGTGTTATGGTTGGTGTATGTGTTGCATCAACATTGGAGGAGATGGAATGGAATGCGCAAGGCAAAGGTATAACCTATAGAGCATTTTATTTCACCAGTCATAGGTGTGTAGAGAAGTTTATGACTGGGTTTAGGATAGATGACTGTTGTAACACCCCTGGGTGTTAAGCATGCATTAGTATTTCAAAGCATAAAGCATTCAGCATCATTTCATGACTAGCATTGCATGAAATATAGCTCTTTTAAATTTAAACTTGAAAAGCAAATAATTAGAACCCTAACTTTGATGTAAGTGCCAAAAAGGTAGTATACTTTTGGGTATTAGCAATTTTAAATAATCTAGAATAAATTAACATGATTTTTTGGAGCAATTCTTGAAATCAAGTTTTTCTCAAATTTTGTTTTAAAATATTCTAAACAAATAAATTTTTGATTAACAATTTAGCTTTAAATCCTAAATTCAAAATCTATTGAGAATTTTGAAAAATGCCCTACATGAAAGTTGTAGAGAATAAAATTTTGAACAACTTTTATTTTGGGCCAGAATTCTGAAAACCTTATTTTTATCTTCAAATTCAAATTTGAAACAAATATAGAAATCAGAAAATTTTATTTATAAAAGAAAAATCGGTTTTTCACTTTAGTGGGCCGCGGCCTCCCTTTCGGCCCAGCAGCGCTAGCAGCCCGGCCCGCGCCCCGCGCTGGCTTCCTCCCGCGGGTGCGCGCCCGCGCGCGACGCCGTGGCGCCGCGGCAAGACTCGGCCGCCGCGTGGCCGAGCGACGGCGACGCCGCGCGACACGTGCCCCGGTGGCCCCCGCATCCCCCGCGCCCGCTTACCCCCTCCATGTGGTCGCCCGCCTCGGCTGCTCCCTCCATTCCCTCCTCTCGCTCCGCAGCAGCTCGCCAGCAGCAGCCGCGCCATTACCGGCTCTCGGAGCTCCGCCACCGCCGTTGACCGCTAGTGCCGCGCCCGCGTCCGATTCCTTGCGGCCATTGCTCCGCCTCCCTTCGCTCTACCTCGTGCTCCCTCTAGCGGTCGCCATTGTCAAGGTGAGGAGGCCAATTTTGGCCGGCCGCTCTTCACCGCCGCTCGCCGGAGTTCGTGGCTACGGCAATCTCCCCGTTCCACCCCTCCTTCTTCCTCCCTCTCGCGGTCAGCAGTTTCGCCTCCCTCCCGCGAAGCCGTAGCGCCTCCCTGCCCGCCTTGCCATGGCCGGAGTCGAGCTCCTGCCGATGAGCCGCACCGTCGTGCTGCCATGCGCGTCGGTGAGCTCGCTCCGGTAGGCCACCCGGCCAAGACCGAGCACCGGTCGGTGCGGCTCGTTGTGCTGAGCACACTGGTGCCGTCAGCGCCGCACGTGGGCTCGCCGCCGGTGAGCTCCGGCCGGTGATGCCCCTACTGGCCTCCCCTCCGGCTGACCTGTGGGTCCCGCTTGACTCCTGGGCCCGCCTGTCTGTCTCGGTGTTTTGGTTCGATGTGTAGCAGCGGGGTGCACGTAGCGTTAAAGGCCGGATAGACTTTTAGTTTTAAAGAAAATGATTTTCAGAAATGTTGAAAAGGCTTTCAAAAATCATATCTCCAGATTTATAGCTCCAAAAATTGTAAAACAAATTTTGTAATGTTCCTCTTGAATAGATCTACAGTTTAAAAATATTTCATGATAAATTGGTGACACTTTTCTGTGTAGGTTTATTTAATTGCTATAAATGCTGATATCTTAGAAAAATATGTAGTAAATAAAATAATAGTGGGAATAATGTGATTCTTGTTGCATAAGTCTTTCTTGGTGATGTACTTTTTAGGAAAAATACTTGTGAAGTATGTTCTGTGAGAAATTTTTGAAGTGTAGTTCAAATGCTTTTAATTGATAATCTTTGTTATTTTTAGTAGAGGGCTAAATTTATATAGAACATACATGTGGTAATCTTTGTAGTACGTTAGTTTACTGTAAGTAATATAGGAAAAATGTGAAATCTGTTGTTTGATACTTTTTCTAGTACAAAATAATTTCATGCTCATTATTATGCTATAACTTGTTTATTTTGTATAGATAGTTTTACATATTCAATTCTCATGAAATTTTGGTAGTAGGCTATTTAGAGTAAGGGTAAGCTACTGTAATTTTTGTAGATTTTTATCTACAACAGAAATAGGTGTTGCTGTGTAACCCTGTTAAATAGGGAATAAAAGATTATTCTTTATGAGAAATTAAGAGAAATAAAATATGTTTGGTGTATCTTTGAAGCATCATTATGCCTTGCTGATGTTGTGGTTGAGTTAGGTTGGTAAGCTTTGGTAGCTTAGGTTCACTTGTATGTGTAGATGATAGGCTAACTAATAGAAGAATAAGGTGCATGTTTTAGGGTATATGTTCTTGGATGACGTGGACTACCTTGTAGAAGAAATAGTTATATTCAAACTGCTCATTCTATGTGCTTATCTGCATCTCATGTCATCAAAGCACTCCACCACAATCCGATGCATCATTCACATGTTTACTTATGCACTTGCATCATACAGGATCGCAGGAAGAGTCGCAGGTAGCAGTACAGGAGGAGCAGGCTTGGACGGATCAGCAGGAGCCCCAGGCACAGGAGGTGCCCGAGGAGGAAGAGTCAGGCGAGGAGCTGCCAGAGTGCGTCGACCACCATCCTAGCTCGTTCGAAAGAGGCAAGCCCCGGAGCATTTTAAGTCTCCTATTTTATAAAAGTTGTTCCTTACTACATGAACTATAGTTATATATATAGTTGCATTAAGTTATAGGAGTTGAGTAAAACTGTTGTTACATTATTACCTTGGTCACCGGATTATCTTTCACCCTGTTAGGTCAGGATCGAGTAAATTGCTTAGCCATGCTTAGACCGGTAGAAGTCGGGTGATTTCCTGTCACCTGCGAGTTATAGGTGGATACCGGGTTATGGTTAGCTGTAATTGTGATCATAAAAAGTAATCAAGTGTTGATGGATAAACGAAGACCGGGCGGAGTCTTATAGGGTTTTGGACTATAGTGATTCCGTCTGTGTCGATTAAGGACCGATCGTTGCTCGTCCCTCTTGTCATGTTGAACGCATGCCTCACATTTAGCTGGCCGAATAAAGTACCTTTCGACCGCGAAGCTAGTGACACTTTTTGAGCCGGGATAAACTCGGGTTGGCAGACTGGTGTTGAAGGGGGTGTAACGGGGACGCAAAGAGTGAGCCCAAGGTGCGTTCTGGCAGTCGGGCGGTCCCTGGGTAGTGCGATCCATGATTGTTATCCCGCGGCTTCTTGGAAAGTGTCATTGGTGATCTACGCGACCCTGACGGGGGAAGCAGGGTTTGTGTGAGGAATAAATCTCCAGCTGGATAGGAATTCGATTCGAATCGCCGTCGCTCCTGGTTAGTGAGCACTTGACTCGAGTTATGGCATCGTAGTAACATTAATGGAACACTGATGGTTAAGTGAATGATGTTGGAAATGATAAACCTGATATGGTAATCTAGATTGTTAATGATGAATCAAATGATTGTTTTAGCAATAGATGCTTACCTAGCTTGAATAGGTTATACTAAAAGTGATGCAAAAAGTACTGGTATAGTTTTTCATAACAACTTATGCTTTTCGCAAATGAGTCAAGCTAGTCCAATCTATCAAGCCTTGCATGATCCTTGGTGTCCTTTATTTCTGGTTTATGACGGGTAAGTCTAGCTGAGTACATTCTCGTACTCAGGGCGTTGTTCCCATTGTTGTTGCAGATGGTCAGATATACTATGGGTATCGCTCCAACTGTTTGTATCCGGCGAGGGGCGACAACTAGGACCTTGGGCAAGGGTTACTCTGTTCGTCTTATCTAATGCTTTTGTGGACCATGACTATCTACTGGTACTGTATTTGAACTAAGTGTGTGTGTAAAACTACTTGCTTCCGCTATGTTATTTTGAACTATGTTATAATAACTTTTATTCTGAACTCCGATGTACTCCACTTTTATTGTGAACTCTATGTATCATGTGAACTGTGGCTGCTAAATCAGTACGATCTTGGTTGTATGTTGGTTGGTTTGAAATCCCTCGTGATTTCACGGAATCTCGGGTTATACGGGTTTAAGTTTGATAAATTAACCGCCTCGGTAGAAGATTTTCTTACTTAATCTCGTAAATTACGTTGATCCGTTACAGCTGCTATCGGAGCATGGTTTAGCATGTTACTGTTCACATGGGTATTTAAAAACAAAACTGTATTTTCAACTAAGCTTTTAAATTTAGGAATGTGCCAGTGGTCATATCCTTTATGCCCAATAAGGACTTTAGGTGGCTTAATTAAGTACTAACTTGGGGGTTTGCATCATATTTTAAATTTCGTCGCTCATACGGCGTGCTATTGTATGAGTGCCATTCAATTGAGTGGTAATGTATGGATCAATTCCCTCTACGCCCTGGTAAGTGAGAGTTGTGAGAGCATGGTCGGATACACTGCTTATCTAGGGGAGTGCTTATGTGATACCAAAATACTTACGTGCCATGCGCATGTTCGTATGAGGGTATTCAAATGGTGGGGACTTCCGTCATGCGGTGACGATGCCGTCAATAGGACGATGATTCGGGTAGTTATTACCGTTATACTCGTATCTGGGGATGCGTGTAGAGCGAGTAACTTACGTTACTGCTTTCTTGCATATTTTCATACTGTGAGGTTTGGGCTGAAGTGACTTTCTACAGGTACATAACAACGCTTTCGAGTAGTACGTATTAGTTATGTTACAAGAGATCGTTGTATGCCACCGTTTATTCCGTTAGTAGTTATTAGTTTTCTAAGTTTATGAGGACGTACGGAACGTGCATGTATCATGTTGTGCATTTCATTCATGGCATTGTTCCTCCCCTTATAAGTTGATTATCTCATTTCGATAAAAAAAATGCCATCTTAAAAATCTGTTCTCACCATGATAATAAAATTTTGCTATAGATGGCACGTACCAAGCAGACAGCCCGCAAGTCCACCGGCAGAGCTCCCCGTCATCAGCTTGCTCCACGCACTCGTCAGCGTTACACTTTTCTTGGAGAGTTTGGGATGCCTACGCTCTTGTGGAGAGTACTCAGCTATGTAGGCTATCCTGATGGGATGGAGCCCCGCTACTTTTGGTCGAATGAGCGGTTGGGGGAAGGACTTTTGGTGACTGTGGAAGCAGTAGTTCGTCCCCGAGGTGATGGTTCTGAGTAGACCGGTTGGCATTTTGAGTCAACTGGCAGGACCCCTGAAGAAGCCGCTGAGAGGGCAGCCTTTGGAATCCTGAGGGATATCATGGATCGCTTTCCTCAGGAGTTGGCAGCAGCTATAGTTGGAGTCTTTCCGAGGGGCAACCCCTTCACTGACTCATGGCAGCAGGCAAGAGGAAGATCTCTGGAGATTAGCGCCGCAGAAGCACAGAACAGTGACAACCCCGCTATGAGTGCCATGTTCGCAGTGATAAGGGCCTTTGATGGAGTGGAAGGTAGCCTGAGATGTGTGTCTAGTGCTCTTGGTCAGGCTCATGATGACCGCCGTCAACTTCAGAGAGATCACGACGCCAAGATTGAGAGGCTCAACACAGAGATGACTCAGTTGACTCGTCAGAGAGATCAGGCTACCCAGAGGACTGTGGCTTTCGAGGGAGATGTACGTGCCCTGAGAGAGCAGGTTGGGCGACTGACCACCACCAACAAGAACGCTGAGCGCATGTTGACTCATGTGCTCCATCAGAGGAATGAAGCCTGGTCCGCAGAGAATGTGTTGAGGGCTAGATAGTTTGAGCTAGAGCAACAGCTGGCATATGCAGAGGACTATAATGACAATCTGCATGAGGAGGTTCATCGGCTGAACAATCAACTCAACCCCTATGTTCCTCCTGGTGCGGCAGAGATGGATTTGG
This sequence comes from Saccharum hybrid cultivar R570, assembly GCA_038087645.1. Lineage (NCBI taxonomy): Eukaryota > Viridiplantae > Streptophyta > Magnoliopsida > Poales > Poaceae > Saccharum > Saccharum hybrid cultivar. Next base: position 7,081,693 of record JAQSUU010000043.1, on the reverse strand, counting down.
ATGAAGACGAAGATCCTAAAGAGCCTGAAGCACCAGTTGGGGAGAACCACGACGCTGCTAATGGCGACAACGCCAACGTCTCGAACTTAGACAGCGACCACGATGAGTAGGCTAGTAGTTGTTGCGCTAGCTACTAGGTTCCATCTACATGATCTTTTGCTTTGTTGGCACGTTGGGCATGTAATAATGAGTAGAAAGACTAAGGCTTTGATGTAATGTTGAAAAGCTTGGATGTGTTTGTGGCGGTATCCGAACGTCAAAAAGTCCAGTGTATGTATGCTGGCAACTTGGTTGTAATGGACGCGATGTGTGCGCTTTAAGTAATCTAATTAGTGATGTTGTGTTAATTGGAATGACTTATTGTGCCCCTGTTTTATTGTATAAATTATTCTCTCCAGTAAATTCAGTTCGGTATGATTTTTCATTCGGCCGCAATTCCTACAACATCACCTAATAATTACTGTTGCTGAAACATGCAGATGCCGAACACTCGTCGTACCGTGTATGGTGCCGCTGAGGCTGGTGGCAGTGCAGCTGCTAATGATGACCGTGATCCACCACCGCCTCCTCCACCCTACACTGCGGAACAGTTTTTCGCACAATTTCTTGGAAGCCAACGTAATATGGAGAGCATGCAACAGAATATGGAAGCTGCGTTGTGCAGTATCGCAGATAACACCCGTCGGGGGATAAACCCGGGTGGGCACGAAGCAAATCAGTACAGCAGTTTCAAGGACTTCATGTATACTCGTCCACCGATCTTCAAGGAAGCTGCAGAACCCTTGGATGCAAAAGAGTGGATTAATACTATGGAAGACAAGTTCCGTGTCTTGAGAATGACTGAAGTGTTGAAGACTGAGTATGCAGCTCATCAGCTTCAAGGTCCGGTAGGAATGTGGTGGAAACATCATCGCACTACTTTTCCTCCCCACGCTCACATCACTTGGAGGGAGTTCACCGAAGCCTTCCGTGGAACGTACATTCCACCTGGTCTGACCGAGATGAAGCTTGGGAAATTCCTGGCACTGAATCAAGGCATGAAGACTGTAACTCAATATCTACATGCATTCAATAACCTGAGCCGTTATGCTCCTGATATGGTGAATACTGAGGCCAAGAAGATCGCTAGCTTCAAGAGAGGCCTGAATCCCAAGATGATGAAACATGTGGGTACAAATATGAGGACTAGTTTCAACGATTTTGTTAGTGACTGTCTGAAGCAAGAGAAGAACAACAATGTTTATGCTGCTTCCAAGATCTGTAAGAGAGCTTTTGAGTCGGGTCCATCCCAGTCCAGAGCCCCAGTGGCCAACCGTCCAGCTTATCGGTCGCCTGCCCCAGGTGCAAGGTTTAGGCCACCGCAAAGGAAGAATCAGAATGCTCAGCAACCCTAGAGGAACCAGAAACCATTCAAGATGGCATTGCCTCAGGCGAAGACAGGACAAGGCAGTTCATCTGGAACTGTGGCTCAAGTGAAGGGACCGTGCTTCAACTGCAACCAACCCAGACACTTTGCAGAGTTTTATCCCTACCCTAAGAAACAGCAGACGCAGTATCAAGCTCGTGTGCATCACACCACCATGGATGACATCCCTGAAGGAGATCCGGTAACAGCTGGTATGTTTTCTATCAACAATCATCCTGCAGTAGTCTTGTTTGATTCTGGATCATCTCATTCCTTTGTAAGTCAAGCATTTGTTAAGAGGCATGAGCAAAGGATAGTTGAATTGGAATGTGCATATAAAATCAGTTCAGCTGGGGCTGATCTATTGACTAATCAGATAGTTCAGGGAGTAACCCTAAACATATCAAACCGACAATATAAGCTTAATCTGATAGTCATGCCAGAGTTAGTTTTGGATGTGATCATGGGTATGAACTGGATGAATAAGATGGGGGTAGTAATCGATATTGGAGGAAGGGGTATCTCTCTTAAGGAACAAAGTGGAGAAGGTACCTTTCGGGTGGTCCTACCTCGGAAAGTAGACCTAGCTAGCACGACTTGTGCGGTCCAAACTACTCTGCTAGCCCAGATTCCAGTGGTCTGTGAGTTTCCAGATGTGTTTCCAGATGAGTTACCTGTACTTCCACCAAACCGAGATGTTGAGTTTGCCATTGAGTTAATTCCGGGAACAGCACCGATCTCGAGAAGGCCCTATCGGATGCCTCCCAATGAGTTAGCCGAATTGAAGAAGCAACTCCAGGACTTACTAAAGAAAGGTTTGATTCATCCTAGCTCGTCTAAATGGGGATGCCCCGCTCTATTTGTGAAAAAGAAGAAGGATAACTCCTTACGCATGTGCGTGGATTATCGACCACTGAATGCAGTGACAATTAAAAACAAGTATCCTCTTCCTCGGATTGATATCTTGTTTGACCAATTGTCTAAAGCCAAAGTGTTCTCTAAGATAGATTTGAGATCAGGATACCATCAGATAAAGATTAGGCCGCAAGATGTGCCTAAGACTGCGTTCTCTACCAGATATGGCTTGTACGAGTATCTTGTCATGTCCTTCGGATTGACAAACGCTCCTGCATACTTTATGTATCTGATGAATTCTGTTTTCATGCCAGAGTTGGATAAGTTTGTGATTGTGTTTATTGATAATATTCTAATATATTCAGAAAATGAAGAAGATCACGCAGAGCACCTCAGGATTGTCTTGACTAGACTCAGAGAACATCGACTGTATGCGAAGTTCAGCAAGTGTGAGTTCTGGCTTAAGATAGTTCCTTTTCTCGGCCACGTGTTGTCTAAAAATGGCATTTCGGTAGACCCTAGTAAGGTGCAAGAGGTTATGGACTGGAAGTCACCAACCTCAGTGCATGAAGTTCGTAGTTTTCTTAGTTTAGCCGGTTACTATCGTCGCTTCATACCGGATTTCTCGAAGATTGCCAAACCAATGATAAGCCTGTTACAGAAGGATCATAAGTTTGTATGGACAGAGGAGTGCGAGGCAGCTTTCTGCACCTTGCGAAAGTTGTTGACCACTGCTCCTGTTCTGGCCCAACTGGATATAGAAAAGTCATTTGATGTGTTCTGTGACGCATCTAAGAATGGGTTAGGATGTGTACTAATGCAAAATGGAAGGGTCATTGCGTATGCCTCACGTCAATTGAGGAAGCATGAAGTTAACTATCCTACACATGATTTGGAGCTTGCAGCAGTAGTGCATGCTCTAAAGATTTGGAGACACTACCTGCTGGGTAATGTGTGTAATCTCTTTACAGATCATAAGAGTCTCAAATACATTTTTACCCAATCTGAGTTGAACATGCGATAGAGAAGATGGTTAGAGCTGATAAAGGACTATAATCTAAACGTGCATTATCATCCCGGGAAGGCTAATGTAGTAGCCGATGCACTGAGCAGAAAATCACATGCTATTGATGTGCAACCATTGTTTGAAGAAGGGTTCAAATTGTTACATCCTGCTATGTTGCATAATATTCAGATCAGTTGTACTCTGGAAAACCAGATCATTGAAGGTCAGAAGACAGATAAGGGAATCTTTCATATCAAGGAGAAGATGAAGAGGAAACCCACCAAACACTTTCGATTGGATGACCAAGGAGTGTTATGGTTTAAGGATCGCCTGGTGGTACCTAAGGATAGAGAGCTTAAGAACAAGTTGATAAATGAGGCCCATCATTCCAAGCTATCTATTCACCCCGGAAGTAGTAAGATGTACCAAGATTTGCGACCCCGTTATTGGTGGACTAAGATGAAAAAAGAAATTGCAGTATACGTTACTCGTTGCGACATGAGTTGTAGAGTTAAAGCTCTTCACATGAGACCTGCAGGACTTCTGCAACCCTTGTCTGTACCCGATTGGAAATGGGATGATATAAGTATGGATTTCATCACTAGTCTTCCCACCACACAGAAGGGACATGATTCTATTTGGGTAATAGTAGATCATCTCACCAAGATAGCTCACTTTCTGCTAGTTAAGACAACATTCCGACCACCTCAATATGCAGAAAAGTACATTGCTGAGATTGTCCGATTACATGGTATACCAAAAACGATCGTGTCTGATCGTGGTTCACAGTTTACCGCTCATTTTTGGGAACATCTTCATAAAGGTTTGGGTACTAGTTTGATTCGTAGTATGGCTTACCATCCACAGACAGACGGGCAGACAGAACGAGTTAATGCTGTACTTGAAGATATGCTTAGAGCTTGTGTACTATCATCTAGAGGCTCATGGGAATCCTGGTTACCGTTGGCAGAATTCGCTTACAACAACAGTTACCAAGAGAGTATCAAGATGGCACCTTTTGAAGCTTTGTATGGCAGGAAGTGCAGGACAACGTTAAATTGGGTAGAGCCTGGAGAAAGAAGGTTTTATGGAATTGATTTTGTAGATGAGGTAGAGAAGAAGGTCCGTATTATCCGGCAAAACATGCAAGCTGCACAGTCCTGTCAGAAGAGTTATGCAGACAAGAGAAGGAGACCATTGGATTTCCAAGTGGGTGACTATGTCTATTTGAAGGTTACCCCTATGAAGAAGAAACAGTTTGGAATCAAGCAGAAACTATCTGCTAGATATATCGAACCATACCAGATCATAGAGAAAAAGGGTCCCGTGGCGTACAAGTTGCGATTGCCAGAAGGGATGAGTTCGATCTTTCTCGTCTTTCACGTATCCCAGTTGAAGAAATGTCTGCGTGTTCCGGAAGAGAGAATAGAACCGCAGGGTATTCGGATCAAGGTGGACTTGGAATATCGTGAATAACCGGTTCGAGTTCTGGATACTAAGGACTGAGTCACTCAAAATAGAGTGGTAACAACCTACAAGGTTCAGTGGAGCCATCATGATGAGAGTGATGCTTCATGGGAAACGGGAGAATATCTTCAAACCGCGTACAAAGATTTTTACGATAAATGGTTCGTAACTCGAAATCTCGGGATGAGATTCTTATAAGGGGGGAGGGCTGTAACACCCCTGGGTGTTAAGCATGCATTAGCATTTCAAAGCATAAAGCATTCAGCATCATTTCATGACTAGCATTGCATGAAATATAGCTCTTTTAAATTTAAACTTGAAAAGCAAATAATTAGAACCCTAACTTTGATGTAAGTGCCAAAAAGGTAGTATACTTTTGGTATTAGCAATTTTAAATAATCTAGAATAAATTAACATGATTTTTGGAGCAATTCTTGAATTCAAGTTTTTCTTAAATTTTGTTTTAAAAATATTCTAAACAAATAAATTTTTGATTAACAATTTAGCTTTAAATCCTAAATTCAAAATCTATTGAGAATTTTGAAAAATGCCCTACATGAATGTTGTAGAGAATAAAATTTTGAACAACTTTTATTTTGGGCCAGAATTCTGAAAACCTCTTTTTCATCTTCAAATTCAAATTTGAAACAAATATAGAAATCAGAAAATTTTATTTATAAAAGAAAAATCGGGTTTTCACTTTAGTGGGCCGCGGCCTCCCTTTCGGCCCAGCAGTGTAACACCCCAGGTGTTTATCACCAATTAAGTAGTGGGTTTAAGCTCAAACATGATAGATTAAGTGGAGATGACAATGTCAAGGTCAACCTATGGAGATGAGCCTGACCTAAAGTTGGATGTTGCACCATTGCTTTACATATAGGTCCATTTCCAAAGATATATGCTTAGATGGTGTTATTGCAATATCTTCATGTGTCTTACCTTGGTACCTATCTATGTGGATCCCTAGAAAAGTTTCATAAAGTTTGGAATCAAAAAGTCACATGAAATGATAAGTTAGATGCTTGTTTGGATTATAACTAAAACCTACCTTACATCCCATGGGAACTAGTGTTGTGCAACATACAAATGCAATATGTGCAACACATCTTGGACACATGTGGAACACCCTAGTAGAACATGTGTAGCATGTATCTTGAAACAACCACATGAAACAACTATAGCATTTCACTTGAGTTCTATGTTTCAAGGCATGTGAGGCCTACACTTTTGTGCAACCTATGCATGATGGGTATGTTTGGCCTCTACAACACCTTAACTACACTTAGGACACATCATGGAACAATGTTCATGTTGATCATTTTGCCTAATTGTGCTTCTAAGTGATGGTTGACCATGTATGGACCCTGGAACACTTTTATTTGATCATTTCAAAAGGGTGACTTAACAACTTTGTATGGCTGTGCACCCTGTAGCAAAGTTGTAGAAAATTTTATAAGGAACAAAAGTTGTAAAGGTGACAAATCTTGAAAAGGTGCACAACATGTCCAAAAATGTCTAACAACCCAGAAATTCCCTGCTGTTAGCCATCCTGAAAATTTCGAAGTGTTGGGGTCGAATTTCAGTTTCATGTACCTTACTTTGGAGCTTTATATCTTGCAACACAAGCTGATCCAGACCTTGATCCTTAAATAAAAGTTGTAGAACATATCATGGGGAACAAACTTTATTTACTGTCCTAGAGCTAATTCAGTACTTAGCATGGTCAAATCGAGCTCACGAAATTGAATCCAATGCTATTTTCAGGGTTCGAAAATTGGCTAAGTCTGGGATACCTGAAAGTCGCGACTTCCGTTTTCGGGTACCTATCTTTGGTGAATTTTAGTTTGCAAACCATTTCGAATCTGGCCAAACTCCTTTAACGAAAGTCGGAGTACTCATGTAGATCTAGCTGATGGTGAAAATGGTTGATTAAATAAGTGCACGGTTTAGGAGTTATAAGGTAGAGAAGAAGACAGTTTCAGTCAGTTTACAATTGGACTGCAGAATCTAGTTTTGAGGTACCCTCCTTTGGAGCTTTGTATCTCTCCAACCATGCCGAATTAGACTTTGATCCTTTAATCAAAGTTAGAGTACTCCTGTAGCTCTACAACTTCTATTAGTGAAGTTTTTGCTAATTCGAAACGGATTATGAGATAGAGGGAGATGAAAAGGGTGTTTCAGTTGTATGTTTGAGGTGGTATTGAAAATTTTGAATCGGCAGTAGCAGCAGCCATGGCACCACGCGTAGGGGTCTGCTGCCGTGTGGCCGACGCTCTCTCGCATGTCCACCACGTCACCGTGCACGTCGATTTGGAGAGCCCGAGCACTCACTTGTCCCTCCTGCTCGCTCACTCGCCCTATCTCCCTTGCCCCTCTCATTTTCTCGCTCTCAGCTCGCGAACACGGAGCCGCCATGGAAGCCACCGCGAAGGTCTATTGACGTCGCGTTCCCGCAGCTCTGAGCCGTCACAGCCACAGCCGCGTGAACCGCCGCCTCCGCCTCGTTGTACTCCACCCCACACGCGCGCTCACTGTGGGCCAGCGCCGCCGGAGGGCCGGCGCCACCAGCACGACCGTCGGTGAGCCGCTGCTCCGCGTGGCCCCGCCTCCTCGGGCCATCCCGAGACAAGCCGTGGCCACCCACGGGTGCGCGTCGGCCTCCTCTTGCTTCCCCTCCACTTCCCCTGCCGCCGGCGAGCCCCCTCTGGCCGGCACCGCGAGCTCCGGCGACCCCTCCCCTGTAAAATCGCGACCAGGGGCTGCATGCAACAATTTGACTCAAAGAAGGGGCCTAACTGCAATGTCATAGACTCATATGAATAGTGCCTCGAGGGACCTATTTGTGGTGAATCGGGTGAAACTTTGAAAATACATAGTAAATCATAGGAAATTCCTAAAATAGCAAATGAGAACTTTTTGGAATCCTTGTGAAATTATATATGCAGGGGATCTATAATATATCATGTTTTAATTTAGATTTTTATCTGTAAAAATAGATCTATGCTTCTAGGTTTTCAATGCTAGTTCTATTTGTCATTTTCATAACTGCCAATGTAGGGCTCCAAATGAAGTGAAATTTTTGTGGCATGCTACTATTGTGATGTGTGATGTCTGATAAAAATTTCAGGATTTTAGGTCTGATAGTTTAGGAGCTATAAAAATAACAAATGCCATATGCTGCTTTGCTTCTATTCTGGACAGTGCTGCATGTATGCATTGTTTGGCTCAGTTAAGTTATGAATCATGCCTTGTTGATAATAGATGAGTTGTAGTACTTTTCATAATATTTTCAAAAAGCTAAAGATCACAATTTTTGGTTAAGTATATGTTTAGTTATAGTTGTTTAAAGTACTGTGGCAGTTTCTGCCCAAACCCAGATAGCATTGCTTTGTGTGCCATGTGTGACCTTGTTAGTGGCAGAATTAGTTCTAGATGTTTATAGAAAAGTTGTTCACAATTTGTTAAGATTTCTAAAAAGTCCAGAACCATAATTATTGGATTTGTGAAACTCAAGCTATAACGATTTAAAGTGACATATCAGATTCTGTCCATATTTTGGACAGAGATGCAATTATTTAATTAATTTACCATATTAACTGTAGAATCATCTTAAGATGATTACAAGAAAGTAGTAGGTAACTTTATAATCTTTCCATATAGTTGAGAATCATGTTTGTTGGAGGTCTAGAACTCCATTTATGCTTCTCTGAAGTTTCTATCAGTTTTCTGTCTATAATTGTACCACTGCTGTTGGGCTGCATGTGTGGTGTTACTCGTGCAACTAGTTTCATGGTGTAAATGATGTTTACTGTGGTTTTGGTAAATACAAAAGTTGTAGATAATTATCTTATCTTGCTTGTGTTAAATTTTCATGATCCCAGGTCTGATAGTTTAAGAGTTGCATGCTTAATAAATCTACTGTCATATTTTAATTACCTTCTATGCAGACTTTAAAGATTGGCACGTTTGGTCATGATAACTTGGGAATCATGTTTAGATGATTAAAGATGAAATGTAGATAATTTCATAAGCTTTCCAGAATGTCTTCTTGCAAGTCATTTGGATTTGTATAACTTCAGATATGATTGATTTACTTAGCTACTGCATGTATGTCCAGAATTGTTGAAAATACATGATTGCTTGGTTACTTTGCTTGCGTATTGCTAAGTGTGATTCATGTCTTTGGTGATTAAGCTAGTACACCCGAGACTTTATAAATCTTAAGTCATGCTTGGTATTGCTTTCTTTGCTATTTTAGCATGTTTGTTTGTGTAAGGTTACTTAAGTAATGTGATGTGCTTACGTGTCTTTACTATAACCTTATACTTGCCTTGATTAACGTGTGATGCATCATCTATTGCATTTCCTTGTATTCATGTACTTGCATCTTGCATTTCATTTAGGTACGCTAGCTAAAATGCGTGAAAGATGTGGTGTTGGAGCCAAACCCGAAGACGGTGTTTGGTGGATCTATCCCGAAGATAGAAGGACCGGACAAGTGATAGATTGGGAGATGCTCGCCAAGCGGGTTTTATCTGACATACTCTAACTTGAGTCGGATCCCAGGCAAGCCCCGGAGCATTATAAGCCTCCTATCTTCAAAGCAATATATATATATATATATATATATATATATATATATATATATATATATATATATATATATATATATATATATATATATATATATATATATATATATATATATATATATATATATAAGTATTGTTGCATTAAGTGGTAGGAGTTGGTTAGAAACCCTTGCTGCATTATATCATTCCTTGTCTAGATATATGAATCCTTGAATCCTACATAGACTAGGATCGAGTAGATGCTTAGCCCTGCTTTAAGCGGTAGAAGTCAGGTGATTTCCTGTCACCTGCGAGATATAGGGATATTCATATATGGCACGGTTGGCTATATTTGCTATCGTGGAATGGAACCATGTGTTAATAAAATGAAATGAGACCGGGCGGGATGACGATAGTGAAGCAACAAGGCATGGAGGTCTTGAGTATGGATCTATCCCCGTCTGAGTCGTTTAAGGACCGATTCGCTGTACGTCCTTGAGTCATGTTGAACGCAGTCTAACACTTAGTTGGCCGGATAAGTCATTCCGACCGCGAAGCCGAGTAATATGGTTCAGGCCAGGAATCAAATGGTAGGTTGCTTCTTGGAGGAGAGAAAGGATGTGCTTGGGGACATTGGCGTGAGACCAAGGGGGGTTAGAGTCCCTATCACCTGGCAGAGTGTCGCCCTTGGGGTCGTGACATCATTCGGACCCGCGATTCCTGAATCATATGAAAAGGTGGCTTGTGCGACCCTGGCAGAGGCCTGCGCGGTGAGTGTTAGAAATACCCCTCCAGCTGGATAGGAATTCGATTCGAATCGCCGTCGCTCCCGGTTAGTGAGCACTTGACTTGAGCAGCGGCAACGTAGATTCAATTAAATTGAACTAATGATTAATTGGATCTCGATGGAAAGGTTGCCTCAATTTATACCTGCTATGGTTAATATTGTTTGCTCTTAATAAAGTGAGTGCTCTAGTACAGGTTCTAATATAGATGATAGGTTAATGATAATTAACTTGATGCTTAAGCATTAATGATTACTTATCCATAATAAGCTTTTATGCAAAATGTTATCAAGCTAGCCCACCTTATATCAGCCTTGCATGAACCTTGGTGTCACTTTATTTTTGGTTTCTGACGGGTAAGTCTAGCTGAGTACTTTGTCGTACTAAGGGTTTTTTTCCCACTTGTTGCAGGTTGTGATGTATCATGGCGACTGCAAGAGTTGGTTGGCTCCTGCCGTAGAGGTGGAGTGTGATCACGGGCGTGATCCGTCTAAGTCATCTTCTCTCTAATGCTTTTTTTGGAAGTCGACCTTGGTACTAGCATGTATTTGAAATAAGCTAAATGTTAGCTTCAAATTACTTTGCTTCCACTACTTTTCAAACTAAGTTGTAATAACTATGTTAAACTCCGATGTATATTGAATTACTTGCGAAATGGTTGTAACATGTGGCTTGTTATGTTGAATCACTACGATCTTGGCTTGTATGTTGGTTGGTTTGAAATCCCTCGTGATTTCATTAGACTACCAGAGTTATATGGGCTCAAGTGCGAGAATTTGATCACTTCGGTGATTATTTTTGTACGTGTGCTCTTATAATTTGGACGGTTCTGTTACAAGCAGCGCTGGCAGCCCGGCCCGCGCCCCGCACCGGCTTCCTCCCGCGCCCGCGCGCGACGCCGTGGCGCCGCGGCAGGACTCGGCCGCCGCATGGCCGAGCGACGGCGACGCCGCACGACACGCGCCCCGGTGGCCCCCGCATCCCCCGCGCCCGCTTACCCCCTCCACACGCTCGCCCGCCTCGGCTGCTCCCTCCATTCCCTCCTCTCCCTCCGCAGCAGCTCGCCAGCAGCAGCCGCGCCATTGCCGGCTCCCGGAGCTCCGCCACCGCCGTTGACCGCTACTGCCGCGCCCGCGTCCGATTCCTTGCGGCCATTGCTCCGCCTCCCTTCGCTCTACCTCGTGCTCCCTCCAGCGGTCGCCTTTGTCAAGGTGAGGAGGCCAATTTTGGCCGGCCACTCTTCATCGCCGCTCGCCGGAGTTCATGGCTACGGCAATCTCCCCATTCCACCCCTCCTTCTTCCTCCCTCTCGCGGTCAGCAGTTTCGCCTCCCTCCCGCGAAGCCGTAGCGCCTCCCTGCCCGCCTTGCCATGGCCGGAGTCGAGCTCCCGCCGACGAGCCGCACCGTCGTGCCGCCATGCGCGTCGACGAGCTCGCTCCGGTAGGCCACCCGGCCAAGACCGAGCACCGGTTGGTGCGGCTCGTTGTGCTGAGCACACTGGTGCCGCCAGCGCCGCACGTGGGCTCGCCGCCGGTGAGCTCCGGCCGGCGATGCCCCTGCTGGCCTCCCCTCCGGCTGACCTGTGGATCCCGCTTGACTCCTGGGCCCGCATGTCTGTCTTGGTGTTTTGGTTCGGTGTGTAGCAGTGGGGTGCACGTAGCGTTAAAGGCCGGATAGACTTTTAGTTTTAAAGATAATGATTTTCAGAAATGTTGAAAAGGCTTTCAAAAATCATATCTCCAGATTTATAGCTCCAAAAATTATAAAACAAATTTTGTAATGTTCCTCTTGAATAGATCTACAGTTTAAAAATATTTCATGATAAATTGGTGACACTTTTCTGTGTAGGTTTATTTAATTGCTATAAATGCTAATATCTTAGAAAAATATGTAGTAAATAAAATAATAGTGGGAAAAATGTGATTCTTGTTGCATAAGTCTTTCTTAGTGATGTACTTTTTAGGAAAAATACTTATGAAGTATGTTCTGTGAGAAATTTTTGAAGTGTAGTTCAAATGCTTTTAATTGATAATCTTTGTTATTTTTAGTAGAGGGCTAAATTTATATAGAACATACATGTGGTAATCTTTGTAGTATGTTAGTTTACTGTAAGTAACATAGGAAAAATGTGAAATCTGTTGTTTGATACTTTTTCTAGTACAAAATAATTTCATGCTCATTATTATGCTATAACTTGTTTATTTTGTATAGATAGTTTTACATATTCAATTCTCATGAAATTTTGGTAGTAGGCTATTTAGAGTAAGGGTAAGCTACTGTAATTTTTGTAGATTTTTATCTACACCAGAAATAGGTGTTGCTGTGTAACCCTAGTTAAATAGGGAATAAAAGATTATTCTTTATGAGAAATTAAGAGAAATAAAATATGTTTGGTGTATCTTTAAAGCATCATTATGCCTTGCTGATGTTGTGGTTGAGTTAGGTTGGTAAGCTTTGGTAGCTTAGGTTCACTTGTATGTGTAGATGATAGGCTAACTAATAGAAGAATAAGGTGCATGTTTTAGGGTATATGTTCTTGGATGACGTGGACTACCTTGTAGAAGAAATAGTTATATTCAAACTGCTCATTCCATGTGCTCATCTGCATCTCATGTCATCAAAGCACTCCACCACAATCTGATGCATCATTCGCATGTTTACTTATACACTTGCATCATACAGGATCGCAGGAAGAGTCGTAGGTAGCAGTACAGGAGGAGCAGGCTTGGACGGATCAGCAGGAGCCCCAGGCACAGGAGGTGCCTGAGGAGGAAGAGTTAGGCGAGGAGCTACTAGAGTGCGTCGACCACTATCCTAGCTCGTTCGAAAGAGGCAAGCCCCAGAGCATTTTAAGTCTCCTATTTTATAAAAGTTGTTCCTTACTACATGAACTATAGTTATATATATAGTTGCATTAAGTTATAGGAGTTGAGTGAAACCGTTGTTGCATTATTACCTTGGCCACTGGATTATTTTTCACCCTGTTAGGTCAGGATCGAGTAAATTGCTTAGCCATACTTAGATCGGTAGAAGTCGGGTGATTTCCTGTCACCTGCGAGTTATAGGTGGATACCGGGTTATGGTTAGCTGTAATTGTGATCATAAAAAGTAACCAAGTGTTGATGGATAAATGAAGACCGGGCGGAGTCTTATAGGGTTTTGGACTATAGTGATTCCGTCTGTGTCGATTAAGGACCGATCGTTGCTCGTCCCTCTTGTCATGTTGAACGCATGCCTCACATTTAGCTGGCCGAATAAAGTACCTTTCGACCGCAAAGCTAGTGACACTTTTCGAGCTGGGATAAACTCGGGTTGGCAGACTGGTGTTGAAGGGGGTGTAACGGGGACGCGAAGAGTGAGCCCAAGGTGCGTCCTGGCAGTCGGGCGGTCCCTGGGTAGTGCGATCCATGATTGTTATCCCGTGGCTTCTTGGAAAGTGTCATTGGTGATCTACGCGACCCTGACGGGGGAAGTAGGGTTTGTGTGAGGAATAAATCTCCAGCTGGATAGGAATTCGATTCGAATCGCCGTCGCTCCCGGTTAGTGAGCACTTGACTCGAGCTATGGCATCATAGTAACATTAATGGAACACTGATGGTTAAGTGAATGATGTTGGAAATGCTAAACCTGATATGGTAATCTAGATTGTTAATGATGAATCAAGTGATTGTTTTAGCAATAGGTGCTTACCTAGCTTGAATAGGTTATACTAAAAGTGATGCAAAAAGTACTGGTATAGTTTTTCATAACAACTTATGCTTTTCATAAATGAGTCAAGCCAGTCCAATCTATAAAGCCTTGCATGATCCTTGGTGTCCTTTATTTCTGGTTTATGACGGGTAAGTCTAGCTGAGTACATTCTCGTACTCAGGGCGTTGTTCCCATTGTTGTTGCAGATGGTCAAATGTACTATGGGTACTGCTCCAACTATCTGTATTTGGTGAGGGGCGACAACTAGGACCTTGGGCAAGGGTCACTCTATTCGTCTTATCTAATGCTTTTGTGGTCCATGACTATCTACTGGCACTGTATTTGAACTAAGTGTGTGTGTAAAACTACTTGCTTCCGCTATGTTATTTTGAACTATGTTGTAATAACTTTTATTCCGAACTCCGATGTACTCCACTTTTATTGTGAACTCTATGTATCATGTGAACTGTGGCTGCTAAATCAGTATGATCTTGGTTGTATGTTGGTTGGTTTGAAATCCCTCGTGATTTCACGAAATCTCGGGTTATACGGGTTTAAGTTTGATAAATTAACTGCCTCGGTGGAAGATTTTCTTACTTAATCTCGTATAATTACATTGATCTGTTACAACTGTACTATCAAGAGGGTCAAACTTGTTTGCATATCAGTCATCTAGTGCCACTCGAGTGATCTAACTTTGCATCATTACTAGATCGAGTGGTGTGGTGAATTGAGTGACTAATCCTTTGGAAAACATTTGTGAAAAGCTAACACACATGCACAAGATGATGAACACATAGTGGTGTTGGCACATTTGCAAAGGAGCTGTTGGAGGTGATTTGGATCAAGTTGGAGAGGAAAAGCAGATGAAAAGAGCAAGTTTGGGTTGTTCGAGGGTCGAAAAATGCAACTAAACTTGCAGCCAGTGCGTAGCCTAGCCTGGGGATGGCACCACCATTTCTAGTGTGCACCACCCCCCTAGGGCAGTGGCACCGCCACCCTAGTCAAGGTGCACCGCCACCCCCTACAGCGTGCCATCAGCACAGCCACACTTTCGTATTTTGGGCATAACTCTTAGCTCCAAACTCTGATTTCAATGACCTAGGACTTTTTGGAAAGCTAATGAAATGCTCCACAAGATTGATCTAGCAGTTTTTGGTTTTGAGCTAAATAGGGCACTGCCATGGTCATCGGACTGTCTGGTGGTGGCACTGCCGCTTTTTTCCAGAGAGTGCAGTTTTCGGGGGGTTGGCCCAGGTGGTCACCACCACCCTATGTCTGGCGCCACGGGCTCAATGGCTAGTTCAAATTAGCCATTAAGACTTGACCATTGGAGGGGCACCACCCTGTCCGGTGCTAGGCACCACCTTGTCCAGTGCCCTCGCAAAAATAGTATACTTTGCTCCAACGACTCTATTTGGCTTGGGGCTATAAATAGAGGTGGAGCTTGGGCTTGGCTGAGGTTGAGCACCTTAGGGATGTGTTGCCCTTGTGTGTGCTTGGTTTGAGAAGCCTCTAACTCACTTGTACTTGCGAGAAGTGTGAATCCATTGCGAGTGAGTGATTCTAGTGTGTTGCATTGCGAGATTGCATCAAGTCGCACTAGGTGATCGAGTTGCAAGCCGGTGATGCTTGTTACAATTGGAGGTCGCCACCACCTATATGGCTTGGTGGTGGTTGTTGACGGTGGATAACGTTCATATTTTATATGTGATTAAACAAGAGAAATGGTTCAAGTATAAGAATATACATAGGTCTAGGGTTTAAACTGACAAATTTCACGAGTTTTGGTGAATCTCTATTTTTTACAAGAATATTCCAGAAAATATAGGAAGGGGGGCCCAATTGAGAAAAAGGACAAAACTTGATTGAGACGAAGGATACACTATAAGATTATAGAAGACACCAGAAAGCACGGTAACGAACGGGAGGACGAGACACTGCTAGGTAGGGTCGCCCGGCCCCACCCTTGTGCCGCCCGGCCCCCTATGAGGGGATTCCTCTATGAGCTTCTGGAGTATTCCTCCACCATCTCCTAGGATGCATCTCCACCCTATGTCAAAGTTAGTTTGATCCAAGGGCTTACGTTCAACCCCTAGGGCTATATAAGGACCCCTGCACCCCCTGAAGCATCAAGTCATCAAGCTATTTAGTTGAAGATCAATTCATCCAGAGCCAACCTTAGTTCCTCAGAGTTCCTCTAGATTAGAGCTTACGCTAGTTAGATTAGGTCTAGAGGGAGATCAAGCAACGTTGGGATTCCAGACGTTAGCAAGAGTGTGGTTCGGTATATCTCTTGTACTTTACTCTATTTCTTTATTTCATTGAGATTGTATCGTTGCTACTATGTTTATGTCAACATTATGCTTTATATCATTTATGTTATTGAAAGCAATGTTCATTGTTTGCTCAAGTTTTATATTTGATGTAGCTAGATTATGGAAACCATGCATAAGATCTTATAGCGCTCACCCTATAGGACCATGGGTGAGTGATAGACATTATGTGAGAGTGGTGCTTAGATATTTGTTTATTTGTGGAAGCCCTTATATGCCGGGACATGTGGTAGATCGCGTAGGTGACAGCTGTGTTGAGTCATTTGTAGTCCATCCCCCGTATATATTGATGTTGGTAGAACCCGGTCTCGAAGGAGAGAAGGACTCTGTTTCCAACTTTTTTAAGTTGTTATTCCTTATGTGGCATAATTTAGCTATGATCACTAGATATAATTAATTAGACCAAGCATTTGACATGTTAGTAAGACTACCTAGGAATTATCTTTCTAATATTCTAATTAGACTTAACCTATTGCTTAACTAGAGTGCTCTGAGTTACTATTTATTTATCATGATGATTGATCAAGTACTTATCATTTATATATCTTTATTTATTATCTTGTGACTTATCCCTATTTTGAGTAGAGTATATGATATTGGTTCATTCTCTCATGCATATTCATAAATTATCAATACTATTGTATTCATAGTCATACCTTTCTAGTGGTAGAATTATAAATCGATAACCTGGTAATACTCTAGGTAAAATGCTATACTGGTATAATTATATGTCCGCTCACAGAATTCTTTTCATTCTTATCTTTATATTCTTTTTAGTCACATGAAATAATAGATTCCTATTTAGTGTTATTCTTGTAGGAATGCTAGATAGAACCAACAAATATTTCTAAGTTTCTCACTAGGGATGACAACCTAGTTTAATATTAGAGATGAAGGTTAATTGATAGGTGGCTACTGTAACAGTGACAAGTTAATAATTACCATATCATTTCTAGCGTCATTGCTATTAGTAAGAGTAATTCTATTTTTAGTAGTAGTGCTAAGAAATGCCAATAGTGGTCTTCGTTGAAGCATGCAAAGAAGATTGTGTGGTGCTTTGGAGAAGTGTTTGTGAGGGGTATTGTGCTCACCCCGCGGAAGCCATGAAGAGCAACTCTAGTTGAGCGTGTCATTGAGCTACCCTCACTTAGTTCATGGGGTTCTTGCGGCGCCCAATGTGTGGGCTTGGTGTGGTGCCAATTAGCTACCAAACCATCAAGTGAATGGTCGACACAACGGGGACTAGCACATGTTGGTAAGCACGTGAACCTTGTTGTTGCGGGGTTAAAACTATGGCAAGCATTTTTGTTCAAGTTGGTGTCAGAGTACGGGTCTTCGGTGGCTCGAGTGGACTCAAGAACACAAGAATCACAAAGAGGACGCAATGGTTTATCCTGGATCGGGCCAATCGGTGCCCTACATCCAGCAGTTGATGATCCTTATACTCAAAACCACCCAAAATCGGGGGGTTACAATAGGGTTGTAGAGAGAGATTTGGTAGGAGGTTAGCTCAGCGCTAATCCTAAGATTGCCTCACCGCTGGCAGAGCCTTCCCCTCGTTAGAGAGGAGGAAGACGATAGGATGCGGTGGAGGAGCTCTTAGTGCCCCTCTCTGGGTTGCCTTGCTCTCGATGCTAAGTAGAGGCCAAGGAATGGAATGGAATGGAATGATCTATCTTCTGATGATCCTCTTCCCCCTAGGTCTGACCTTATCCCTTATATAACGAGATAGATCGGGTACATGGCGGTTTGGGGGAGCAAGTCTATGGTTTACATGCACCAGAGTCCAGGAGGGCCTTGCAGCGACACGATGTGGACCATGGCAGTGTTGTGGAGCCGAAGAAGCCTTGGGCGTCGTCTGGCTACTTGTTCTGACACTATGCGTGTCAGGCTGTGTCGGCTTGAACCAGCCTCCGTCAGGCGGACCTTCTGGAGTCTTCTTGGCGGTGAAGGAGATCGGCTCCTGGGGCTGACGCATGGGCCCGGGAGCCTCCGAGCCCATGGAGGTCATGGGAAAGCTTTGTCTTCTTGTGTCATGCCCCGTGCATGACCTTGTCGGGAAAGTGGCTGGCAATGTCGTGCCCAAGGGGCAGTGTCGGGGAGCCCTCGAGCCTCGGTAGCTTGGGGCGCGTCTTCTTGCGCCCGGACCTTGGCTGGCATCATTGGCCAGGCAGGAGCCAAGGGCCGGGCCAGAGTGTTGGCGTAGATCAAGAGCCTCAGGGCTCGGGTGAGCCCCCGAGCCCTAAGCAGAGGTCGTGGTGTAGTTAGGCTCGGCAGGGTTTCTTCTCCAGAGGGTGCGCGCAAGTGTACCTGATGGGTATAGCCCCCGAGCCCCGAGCAATCATGGAGGGGTCGATCGAGGGATCTTCTTCATTTGGAAACCATTAGACCCGAGGCTTAGCATACCTATATGTTAGGATCTCATCACTCAGGATAAAAATCATCGTGTCATCCTTGTCTTCCTGTTGGTTTGCAATCCCCTTACACAAGCTTGTAATTACTTTCATATACATTGTGCTTGTGTAGTTGCTCTTGTAATTAGTTAGCTTATGTAGCTTGCTAGTTACCTTCTTGCTTGTGTAGGATAGAAATAGCTCACTAATTTAGTTTGAGTAACGTTGTTAGTCACATTACTTAATTTGTGTTGCTAAGTATTTTGCGCTCTATATTTTGTCTTGTGTAGCTTTGTTATTGAGCATTGCTAGTGAGCTTAGGTGGCTTTGTGCTTTTGCTTACTAGCATGTGTAGGAGCTCTAGCGTTGCTTGAAGTACTAGTGGCATAGGTTTGTATGACCTTACTCCTAGAATTGGTTAGATGAGCTCTAGCTAGCCCGACACCTTAGTTGCTAGTTTAGGATTATTTTAAGGTGCTTGAGAACATAGATAGAGGAGTGTAGTCTTGGATAGACCAATAGTTTCAATTCTGTATTTATTTTGGTTAGCCGGTGTGTTTACTTTTTTAGAAAGGACTATTCACCCCCCCTCTAGTCCGCCATCTCGACCCTACATAGTACAAATTGTACTAAAAATTATTGAGCTGGTGAGGAGTGCGACTTCGACAACAATGGATGGGAGGGTCGAGATGCCGTCCACCCGCATCCTCCTCACCTGCATACTCTTAAATACTATGCGGCTTGTAGTTCGTGATGTCGTCCACCCGCATCCTAGATGGTGCCTCTGCACCTACACTTCTAGCTGAGTGGGTTGTAGTTGGTGATGTCGTCCACCCGGTAGCGGTAGGTGAACATTGTAGCGGTGAGGGTGACTGCCACAGAGGCGCTGGTAGCGGCTCTCACCTCCTGATGTGGTAGGATGGGCACCGATACTGCCTTCCAGTGGCCGCAGGACATGCACAATTGCTCACATCTCAAGGGCCTCGATGCGATCAGAGCCCGCCGCCCTTCCATCGCCCCTCTGCTTCTTGCTGCTGCCTGAAAAGAATAATATGACGCTACCAAACAGAATCATGTGAGATGAGGTCCAGGAATACTCTGTACTACGTTTGAGGCTGGCACCCGGCTCCAAGGGTGTCCCCAACAAGGAGTCAAATTGCTAGCTGACTCAGATTTCATCCGATGTGAAGGAGAGAGGAAGCCAAAATTCATTCTCGCTCACTACAAACAAGATCAGCCTATGATGTGTACTCTAGATAGAGTTTTTACAAGCTTTGACTGGGATTTATATTATCCATGGGCCACTTGTGAAGTGCTCACTAGAGTAGGTTCAGATCATAATCCCTTACTGATAAGAACTGAAGATACTAGAGTTAGGCAGCCTTATGTTTTCATATTTAATTCACACATGAAGGTTTCAAAGAGAGTCTTTTGGGTAAATGGTCAAGGAGAGGTAGGGAAGATGTCCAAGATTATTGGAAGATGATTAAAAACACATTAGGACCTTTTGTAAAGGTTGGAGCAGCAATATCATAGGCAAATTAAGGAAGGACAAGACATCCTTAATGGAGGCAATAAAACTACTAGATGATAAAGCTGAGGAAGGGATTCTAGAACCTGAATAATGGAACAGCAGATATACAATGGAAAAAGAGTTAGAGCAAATCTATGTTTTTGAAGAAATTCAATGGCTGAAAAGAGGGGGTGAAAAGTGGATTCTTCAAGGGGATGCTAACACTAGATATTTCCATAGTAAGGCTAGTGGAAGGAAAAACAAGTGTTCTATTTTCTCTTTGGAGGATGGGGATAAAATCATCACCGAAGAAAAAGAGCTAAGGGAACATATTGAGAGCTACTATCAAAATTTATTTGGTCTAGAAGAGCCTAGAGGTATTTCAGTGCAAGAGGATTTCTAGGACACTCATGAGAGACTTTCTACAGAGGAGGCATTTGAACTGGAGAAACCTTTCACCGTGGAAGAGATAGAGCTGGCCCTCAGAGAAATGGATTCAAATTCAGCCCCAGGCCCTGATGGATTGTGTCACACCCCGCCCAATTTGGAATTTAGCCCATAGTGGCCCATGTGAATGTTATGAGATATTGTGAAGAGTTTAGTCCCACCTTGGTTATTTAGAGTGGGATCTACCAACATATAAGGCTTCTAGAGTCCATCTCACCATCCCCGGGTTAATCCTTTTACGCGAAGCGAGGACGAAAGCGTAAATGGGATGGTGGTAGGTGTGGTTCATTCAGCGTGCAGAGTGGATCTAAGCCGTTTGGACTCTAGGGCGTTACAAATGGTATCAGAGCTGACCTTTGTGGCCACGGGCGCGTGCGGGCCAAGGGCTGGACATGGGGTTCATTGCGCGTGTAGGCTCTGCGGAGTGCACGGCGTGGCACATGTGCCGGCATTGGGTGCACGGTCGCGTGTGCTAAGAGGGAACGTTCCTGGTTATCGTTTGCCTGATTATGGGTATGTTGGGCCCGACGAGGACGTCAGGTTCTTTGAGGGGGGTGTATGTCACACCCGGCCCAATTTGGAATTTAGCCCATAGTGGCCCATGTGATTGTTATGAGATATTGTGGAGAGTTTAGTCCCACCTTGGTTGTTTAGAGTGGGATAGACCAATATATAAGGCTTCTAGAGTCCATCTCACCATCCACGGGTTAATCCTTTTACGCGAAGCGAGGACGAAAACATAAGTAGGATGGTGGTAGTTGTGGTTCATTCAGCGTGCAGAGTGGATCTAAGTCGTTTGGACTCTAGGGCGTTACATATTGCCTGCAAGTTTTTACAAAAAAATTGTGGCATAATATTCAAGAGGTCATCATTGAGATGTTCCCTAAACTACATGTAGAGGAGTTAAATATGAGCAGAATGAACTATGGACTTATCACAGTGGTCCCCAAGATAAAAGGTGCTAATAATATCAAGCTGTTTAGACCAATCTGCCTTCTGAACGTGGATTACAAATGGTTCACAAAGGTTCTTACCATGAGACTCACTAGATATGCTGCAAGTATTATCAGCCCAACCTAGACTGCATTTATACCTGGCAGATTCATCTTAGAAGGGATTATTATGCTGCATGAGGTTTTGCATGAGCTCAGAGTACATCATAAGCAGGGGATCATTCTAAAGTTAGATTTCGAAAAGGCATATGACAAGGTGCATTGGGGGTTTATGATGGAGGTACTTAAGAGGAAGAATTTCCTAGACAAATGGATTGGTTGGATGAAGCAAGTTGTAGAGGGTGGCAGAGTGGGGATTCTTATTAATGGCGGGCCTAGAATTTTTTTCAAAACCTTCAAGGGTTTAAGACAGGGAGATCCGCTATCACCACTTCTCTTTAATTTAGTTGGAGATACATTATCTGTAATGTTGGATAGGGCCAAAAACAGTGGAGCTATCAGAGGATTGGTACCCAATTTAGTAGATGGGGCTCACACATTTACAATATGCAGACGATACAATCTTATTCCCAAATTTAGATGATGATACTATTTGTCACACGAAATTCCTTCTTTACTGTTTTGAGGCAATGTCAGGTTTGAGGATTAATTACCAGAAAAGTGAGATTTTTGTTTTAGAAGCTGCAATTGAAAAGCAGAGGGAAGTAGCAGATATCTTTAACTGCAACATAGGAAATTTTCCTTTGAAGTATCTAGGAGTCATGCTAGACAAGTATTATATGAGCTCGAATGATTTTGCATATGTTTACCAGAAAGTTGAAAAGAGGGTTCCTGCGTGGTAGAGCTGCCTGCTATCATATGGGGGGAAATGATACTCACTGAATCATGTCTTAGCTCTGTACCAAATTATGTTATGGGGGTATTTCACTTGAGAGGAGAAGCACACCACAAAATGGAAACTGCCAGATCAAGCTTTTTTTGGCATGAACCTGGGCAGAAAAAGAAATATCATATGATGAGGTGGGAAGTTCTGGCTACCCCTAAGCAGGCTGGTGGCTTAGGCTTTACTGATACTAGAGTGACGAATCAGTGTCTTCTATCCAAATGGATTTTCAAATTAGAGAGGGGGACTCAAATCCTTGCTGTAACTTGCTGAGAGCCAAATATTTAGGTGATAGAGGCTTTTATAGCTCAAATAGTAGAGGGGGTTCCTAATTTTGGACAGGTCTACATGATGTCAAACATGCCTATGCTCGAGGGCTGATATATGTGGTTAAAAATGGCAAAAAAGCTAGATTCTGGTTAGACGTTTGGTTAGGACCGTGTCCACTTTACATTACTTACAACAGGATTTTTCTTATCAACAATGAATAGGAACTTTCAGTTCATGACATTCTTAAAGACAATGAGATTAGTCTCACATTTAGAAGATCCTTTGGGCCGCAAGAACTAGAGGAGTGGTAGCAGCTTATATTCTCAATCAGAGACGTGCAGCTAACAGATGAACCTGATACAGTTATTTGGGCCTTAGAGAAGAAAGGAAACTTCACAACAGCTTCTTTATATAGAGAGTTAACCTTTCCAGGAGTAGTGAATAAGGAGGTAATGAGTATATGGAGTGCATGAATACCAATGAAAATTAAAATTTTCTTGTGTTCAATATATTCAGATTGCCTTCCTTCAGATGAACTGCTTGTGAAGAGGAATTGGCCTGGTGACATAGAGTGTAAGATGTGTGGACAAACTGAATCAACCCAACACATTATGTTTGAATGTTGTTTAGCGAATTTCTGCTGGTGGACATACCATGATGCTTTGCGCTGGAACTGTTTGCCAACTAATTTGTAGCAGTTTCCAGACTTTAGTGGGGGTAGAGGAGATGTTCCCAAATCTAAGATGATCTTCCTTTTATCTTGCATTTGTTGGAGTCTTTGGCTCACTCGCAATGACTATGTTTTTCAAAATAAGATCATCTCTAGCCCTAACGTTGTGGTACATCGACCAATCATCTTTCTGCAGAAGTGGAGTCTTTTGCTCAAGGAGAAGGAAAGGGGGTGGGCTTCGAAGATGGCGGAAAGGCTATCAAGACATTTGGCACAAAACGTCCAAGAACAGTGGCGTAGTTCTCCTTTTAGTCGAAATCCTAATGTATCTCGTTTTGGTTTCCTTAGTATTTCGCTTAAATTTGCTCTGTATCTATGGAGGGGTGTGTCGTGGACACTTTGCTACGCTATCTTTTGTAAAGCTAGTTTCCCCAGCAAACCTTCTATGCTTTATATAAAGCAGGGCCAAATGGTCTTTGGTCTAAAAAATTCATTCTCGCTACCGATGAACGAATCGCTAGACTATTTGTTTGTCTTGAGGCAAGCTGGCCCACCACCTGAGCTACACAGTTCGCTTGGCTGATAAGCCATGGCTGAAAGTATTGTTCGCTGGTTTGTTGTGAGAAAAAAACACTGCTGAATGGATGGCTGATTTGGCTGATAAGCTCAAGCGAACAGGGCGGAAAAAAACTGACGTTGGGACCCAAGTTCTTTGGAAAATGTGCAACCAAATATAGCAATGAATTTTTATGTCATCTCTTGTGACGACGTGGATACCAAATAGCTAGCAAACTAACTCTATTGTTGGGACTTGGGACACCCTAAGGTGGGCTCTCTCTTGAATAATAATAATAAATCCTGGGTTCCATGCCTGAGCACAGAAGATATATGCATATGCAGATATTAAATACTTGTATGTTTAACATAGTTAACCTCCAAGCCAACTTAACAGGCAACATATTTCAGGCTATTTTATTACCTCTAAGTGACATGGCACTGGTATGTACCGGATAGCAGGCGAAATTACCATCCATGCTCTACTTGTGAATTGCCAACCGCACGGTGCCAGTGGAGAGCTCTGTCTTAGGAGCTAGGACTCTGGGTGTCACCGTCAAGACAGCATGGCCGTTACTGGCCCTGTCCGCTTGCCATCAGCTCGGCTTATCGGCCAGTGATTTTATCTTACACCAAAATAACATCAACCGGCTTATCAGCTGATTTGCACTTGCTATTGGCTATTGATCTTTTCTTTAATCCAGGGCATTGATCATTGATGCACAGCAACAGCATTTCATCAGTTAGATTGACGCTCAAGTAGGAGCAATGGAGCATCTGGAGTACGTACGTGGGCGGAACTCCTGATGATCCCCGCACGGCTCGAGAAGCGTCAATACACTCAAGCCTGCTTTCCTCGTTCTTGGCGCTTCTGGGTAAAGTGCTTGTGGAAAACGACCCAAAAGGTATCGAATAGGCGAATACCGAGTCGGACCCACCCATTTGTAGAACATCCAACGAACTTTATCAGGTCACGAGATCCTGTAGCCATCCATAAAAAATATACCCGGCAACACGCAGCAAAATACTGCAGTATCATATGCGTCAGGCGGAAGCAGGATGAGAATCAAGGGGGCTAAAATAATGGAGATGTTGATTTACATGAAAATTTAACGGTGATTTGAGATTTTTGCTACAGTATTTTTAGTGATAAATCCAGTCATTAGGGGGCTGGAGCCCACCCAGACCCCCTTTAGATCCGCCGCTGCAGATGCGAGGACAAAAAATGTCCTATAAACAGACAACACTTCTACTGGGCGGGAGAGAATGCAACTAGACGATAAAATTATTCAGATAATCCACATAGAAATACCCACGCTAACGCTAGCAGTATTTCATAACATAGGCCTTGTTTAGTTCCCAACCCTTGTTTAGTTCCCAATTCCACCACCCAAATTTCACTATGCAAAAATGAGATTCCACGTCACATCAAAATGTCGGTAAATGCATGGAGTACTAAATATAGATGAAATCAAAAACTAATTGCACAGTTTTATTGTACTTTGCGAGACGAACATTTTGAGTCTAATTAATCAATTTTTGGACAATTTTTTTCATAAAAAACAAAACGCGCCGGAACACTGTAGCGCGCGGAGCCAACTCCGGCATCCCAAATCGGGAACTGAACACGGCCCCAATTCCACCCCAAATTGCACTATGCAAAAAGGAGATTCCTCATCACATCAAAATGTCGGCAAATGCATGGAGTACTAAATGTAGATGAAATCAAAAATTAATTGCACAGTTTTGTTGTACTTTGCGAGACGAACATTTTGAGTCTAATTAATTAATTTTTAGATAATTTTTTACACTAAAAAACAAAAGTTGCTACAGGGTTCCGACATGATCATTGTAGCTACCGTGCCCGAATCGGGTTTTCGAATTCGCGAACTGAACAAGGCCATAGCTTTGTCTTGTGGCTCCATTTCTTTCCGTTGCTCCTGTGTCCTGTCCTCCAGTGGCAAGCAAGTACTGTTGCCTCCGGACACAAAAAAGCAAGTAAAAACACCAGAGTTTTCCGTTATTCACACACCACTATCATTCACTAGTCACTACCAGTAGTCACACTATACCCGGATAAGCCCATACTGTCACAGCATGCCCCGGCTAATCAAATTCTGCAGAGCGAGCGTGCAGGACCCACCCAACATAATTAAAGTCCCGACCGCAGCCACCTTTAATGGCGCAGTCCCGACCTCACGACTTTACCGTTACTGGCCCGCCTTGACTCCTGCTGCCATCCTATCGGCAGTCCCAGGGCCCGCTGCACAGGCGTTGTCCCCACCTGACAGTCACATGGGCTGCAGCCACGTCACCACAATGGGGCTCCGCACGTCGTGCCCGCCGCCGTCCGACCAGACGAGGAACCCGTACACCGGCGCCGCTGTGGGCGGAGCGGACGGCGCGGTCACCGTCACCGCGAAGCTCTGCTTCTTGGCGCTCGGGGAGAAGACGAGCTTCTGCGGCTTCACGGATACGGTCACGCCGGCGCCGGTAGACGCCATCTGCACGCGCGCCGTGTACGTCGCCGAAGCTTGGGTGCCGACGTTGGTGACCGTGCGGGTCACCGTCCTGGACTGGTTGCCGCCGCGGAGCACCACGGAGATGGACGGGTAGTTGAAGTCGGAGCCTGAGGGGCTGCCGCCGTTGGCCCTGCTCGTCGCCGCGGGGCACGTCACGGGCTTGTGCGTCACCACCTCGATCGCGTTCGGCTCGTACCCGATGCTGCACATGAACGCGACATAGTCGTCCTCCCCGGCGTCGTACACCAGGCCGGGGTCCAGGGCCTTGCCCAGGGTGATGTGCCCGGCGCCGTAGTCGAACGGCGTCGCGCCGCGCCCGGGCTCCGCCTCGTCGCCAACGGGCCCGCCGCCGTTGTCGGTCACGATGGCCGTGGTCATCAGCGCGGACCGTATCGCCGCTGGCGACCACCCGGAGTGCGCGGACCGGAGCAGCGCGGCGGCGCCGCTCGCGTGCGGGCACGCCATGGACGTCCCGGACAGGATGTTGAACTCCGTGCGGCGGGTATCGCCCTCCAGGCCGGTCGGGCCCGTGGCGCCCGTCCACGCGGCGAGGATGTTGACGCCCGGGGCGATGAAATCCGGCTTGAGAATTTCCGGGACGAGCCCGTTGGGTCCACGCGCCGAGAAGGAGGCCACCACGGGTGCCGGCTTGACGCCGACGACCGTGCCCCCGAAGCTAATTGTCGCCGTCGGGTTGGAGGCGTTTGCAGCATACGCTTTGACCGCGTCGCCCTCCTTCTCGCCCACCGCGCAAGCAGGGAGGACGTGGGCGTCTCCAACCAACCCCTCGCCGTTGGCCTCCTCATTAGTAAGAACCATCGCCGCGCCACCAGCTTCCTTGACGACCATTCCCTTGGCCACGCGCGGGCTGCTGCCGCGGTCGCAGACGACGATCTTGCCTTTCACCAGTGAAGGGTCGATGGAGTTCTCCATGCACAGCGAAGCGGAGAGCCCGCCAGTCCTCCCGGGGTAGTACAGAGGCAACGATGAATTGGCCAGAGGCTTGCCGGAGTACAGTGACACACCTGACAAGCGTCTGCCGTCGCCCAGCACGATTTCAGCGGGGAAATTGCGGTCGATGGTGCCGGCGCCAACGGTGGCGAGCCACGGGGCGAGGTTGGTCACTGACATGGAGGTCGGCCCCTCGTTGCCGGCGGAGGTGGCCACGAACACTCCCTTGGAGACGGCACCGTACGCGCCGATCGCGATCGGGTCGAGGTAGAACGGAGCCGTGACACCGCTGCCGCCGCCGATTGAAACGGAGATGACGTCGACGCCATCGGCGACGGCGCGGTCGAAGCCCGCGAGGATGTCGGAGTCCATGCAGCCGGCGCCCTTCCAGCAGACCTTGTACGCGGCCACCCTGGCCTTCGGCGCGACGCCCTTGGCGACCCCGGACGCGTAGCCCTCCATGCTGGCGTCGTACGCGACGCTGCCCGCGGCAGTGGTGGCAGTGTGCGTGCCATGGCCGTCCGCGTCCCGGGGCGACATGAACTCGACGGAGCCGTTGGACGCGACGGCCGCGGTGCCGAAGTGCGCGCCGTGGCCCTGCGAGAAGAACCGCGCGCCGACCAGCTTCCTTTTGCAGGACGAGGCCGGGAACCCCGGCCCGGCGTCGCAGCCGCCGCGCCAGCGCGCGGGGACGGGCGGCAGGTTCCTGTCCGACAGGCTGCGCCGCTCGGGCCAGACGCCCGTGTCGAGCACCCCGACGATGACGTCGGAGCCGTAGTCCGCGAGGGACCAGAGGCCGAGGCGCGCGCGGAGGCCCATGAACTGCGGCGACCGGGTGGTGTGCAGCGGGCGGGTCCGGTCCTCGAACGCGGCGAGCACGGCCGGGTGGTGCCGCAGCTCCTCGGCGCGGGACGCCGGCACGGACGCGGAGAAGCCATGGAAGACGGTGCCGTAGACGTGGAGCGGCTGCAGCGGGGCGGCCCCGGGCGCCGCCGAGGCGAAGGTGGCGGAGGCGTACCAGTGCGCGTGGGTGGGGAACACGGACGGCTTGGCGCGGTGGTCCACGCGGAAGATGTACGTCTTCCGCGCCTCCTCGCCGCCGCCATCTGCTCGCAGTAGCGCCGTCGCCGTCAGCGCCACCAGCGCGAGGCCGAGGAGGAGGAGGAGGAATGGGGAGCGAGGAGTCGCCATTGGTGAGTGAGCGAGGGAGTGAGACACTGCCAGAGTGATGGCACCGTGCCGATGCCGAGGACGAGCGGTGGAGGCGGCAACAGTGCGCGGGGAGTTAATTGCGGGGTAGTGGGGTTGTTGGGGCAGCAGCAGTTTGGCTTTTTTGCGCTGCGCTGGCCGTTCGACGTGGGCTTCGGGTGTGTTCACATCGCGAAAAGTAACTGAAAAGTTACTGTAGCACTTTTCGTTGTTATTTGGTAAAATTTGTCCAACTATGGATTAATTAGACTCAAAAGATTCGTTTCGAACTTTACAGACAAACTATGCAATTAGTTATCTTTTTTAGCTATGTTTAATGCTCCATGCATGCGTCGAAAGATTTGACGTGATGTGTATAAGAGGAAATATTTTGGGTTGGGAGGGGAAGTGAACGCGGCCTTCGTTCTTCGTACGTGTAGTACTCTCCCAACATTTGCCCCGCTGCCAGTAGCCCAGTACCAACGTCCCTGCCACGGTAAATGCCGCCGTGGGATTTCAGTCAGATGGGCGTCAGGGTGGGAAAAGGTCTGGGAATGGTCGTGGGGCGCGTCGCGGCGTGGGACGCTGGTGGCTGCCGCCAGGGTTTTTTTTATCGACCGGTCACCGCAAACCGTCGGCCTTCGGATCTGGTTTATCGGTAACTGGTCGGTAACCGGTCGAATTTGAATTTGAATTCAAACGCGTCTTCGGTTCGGTTTGTCACCGGTTTACCGGGCGGTTTGGAGCGGTAACCGGTCGGTTTACCGCTCGGTTTTTAGTTTGGAATATTTTTTTCAAACTTCTATACGTATAAATAAATACTAAACGAACTCGAATTTGAAAAAAATTTACACCATTGGCTTCTATAAATCATGAACTATTTTTATGAATTTTTTCAGCATTTTTTGTTTTTTTTTCAAATTTTAAATTTGAATTTGGGGGCCTTAACGGTAAGGCTGGACGAAAAACTCGAAGCTCGTTAGCTCGCTCGGCTCGTGGCTGGCTCAGCTCGGCTCGGCTCGTTATGATAACGAGCCGGGCCAGGATTTTAGCTCGTTAGCTATAACGAGCCAACTTGAGCTGGCTCGTGAGCCGCTCGCGAGCCAAACGAGTCGTAGTTTTAGAGAAAAAATCATCATAACGTATATTAGTTTTGTATTACTTCATGTCTTGCACTTCACAAATAGATGATATGTTAGCTTATATGAATATTTTGTTCGATTTAAGGCTATTGAATATATTATTTTTATATTATTAATATTTTATGCTTTAGATAAATATAAATATTACATTTTGTATATTTTTTTTACCTGGCTCGCGAGCCTAACGAGCCAGCTCGAACTCGTAACGAGCCGAGCCGAGCTGGCTTTCTGGCTCGTTAAGATAACGAGCCGAGCCGAGCTAGCTCGTTATCCTAACGAGCCAGAACGAGCCGAGCCGAGCTGAGCTGGCTCGTTAGCCAGCCTTGCTTAACGGGGCAGGACCGGGATTTTTTTCTTTTTTTTTTCAAACTTCTATACGTATAAATAAATACTAAACGAACTCGAATTTGAAAAAAAATTTATACCATTGGCTTCTATAAATCATGAACTATTTTTAGAAATTTTTTTAGCATTTTTTTTCAAATTTTAAATTTGAATTTGGGGAATACCTAACCGGACCGGACCGAAACCAATCCGGCCCGGTTAGGCCGGTAATCGCGGTTTACCGAGCGGTTTTTTTAACCCTGGCTGCCGCCGTGTGCTTTCCGTGCGGATAGGGCACGCCTGCGGTTGTGGGCAGGGAAGGAGCGAGCGAGTCGACCAGCACCAGGTAGCGAGACCGTGGGTGGCCATCGCCATCTTCAAAATGAGCGGTGGGACGTGGCAGGAGCAGGACCGCAGGGTCGCGGGTGTCTCGTGTAGGTGTGTTGATCTTTATCGAATATCTGGGCCAATTTCTATATCGGCACGACAGGATACAGCTGCATGAAAGCATGAACGCTGGTGCCTGGAGGTCGCGAGGACCTGGCACTTTGCTCGTTTGTGATACTGCTGCTGAGATCCTCGGGGTCGTCGTAGGGTCCCAGGAGATGGCGATACGCATGTGTGGCTTTGCGATAACACGGGAGGGGACCTCCGGTCTGGACCTCTCAACTGAGCTGGTCGCAAAGGCCAAAGGCTAAACGTAGATTAGGCATATGGGCTGCATTAATGTGACATCGATCCTAAACCGGATCAGGGAGCGGAGACGGGAGCGTGCTTTGGCGGTAAAGCGAGCTTTGGGGCTCTAGCCACGCTCGTTTTTCAGTGGGTATGGCATCTGCCGAAAAGGCGTTACCGAATCAAGAATCATGAGGTCCCTGCCCGCGAAAGCGGTGACTTCTTCATTGACTCGGTCTCTTTGTTCTCTGCCGAGTTAAAAAGGTCACGAGGCGCCCAAATTGTGGCGCAAAATCGGTGACTTTTTGGCTGGATTTTTTGCAGCGCTTTGGACTTGTGGCAACCAGTTCATTCGACTTGTGGGTGAATTCTGAAGAACGGGGCCATCGGGGCCCTGCCCTGCCCAGCCTTTTCTCTTTAACCACGATGTTTGATGAGGCAAATATGCTCATTGAATCAGTGATCAGGTCTATATATACACTAATTCATATGAGATTGCACTTATTATTACTTTTAACTTTTAATTCAGAGAAATAACGAAGGAACTTTTGGCGTCTCTTGAGCAAGCAGCATGCCAACATCCGTGCAAATGAGGGCTCCGCCAGATCTCAGTGTGAGGGTCACTGAATCGACAAGGGTGCCTTTGGGTTGCAAGGTTCGGGCCTCATCTTCCGTGGTTAAATGAGCCCACGTTTAATCTAGTCCGATTCCTCATGCTGGGCTACAATTGCGCAACTTTTGGGCCACCCTGGACTATAGGCAATCAATCGCACAGGTATTTGGGGCCCCCCTGAACTATGGAATTGCAATCGCACAGTTTGGGCCACTGGACTGGACTGTATAGGCTAGCGTAGCGTGTGGTTCCGGTCCGTTTCATTCACACAGGACTGTTGAACACCATTAGTTCTGTGATTCTGTCCGCCTGTGCTGCGCGTAAGCAGTAAGCACCGACAAGAACACAACCTCCTGACGTGCCCAGCTTCTCCTGGCACATGTACCAAGATTGCGACCTTGAAATTAACTGTGTGCTCACTGTTCTCTTCAGATCTCAACACTTGCTCTTATCCCAACATCTATTGCTCTGTTCGGCTGGCCGTAGTTTTAGCTGATGCTGATTTGTTGTGAGAGAAAAACATTGTTCTATGACTAACTGTTTTTGGCTAATAAGCTCAAGTGAACAGTCGCTTCCTTTGAATCAACCGCAGAAGAGGGTTAGAGAGCAGATTCTCTACATACTTCAGAAATTGAGACTGGCGCCTCCAAACTACTTTACCTAATCGTTTTATGAAACTTGAGCAGAAACTCAGACATTCTTCGGACAAAAAATGGAAGCACAGAACAGCTTTGCTCTGAATTGTACGTAAAAAGGTGTTTTCTAAAGAAAATGTAGGTAGAAACAATAGCAAGTAAGCACCACCTCGGAGAGAAACGCGATCAAATCTGAAGCAGCTTATGGTACACTGGAGCATTGTTCAGTGGAATTCTACGTCGCAGAGATGGACGTTTCATTAATCCCCTGCTACTCCCTCGGCTTCTACTCCACGTCTCCACCCATCAACATCAGCACACCACGCCTGCATCATCTCTCCAAAAGAAAACCGAAAATAGCAAAGCATACACACGCGAAGCCTCGTCAGATTGGCATCATCGACGCTATCGCTACGGGAGCACACCAACGCCAATTAGCATCCGGCCGATCACACACGCACGCACCCACGCAGAGAGATGAGTACTGAGTAGTAGGAGCACACGCACACGCACACGCACAGGTAGTAGTAAGTACAGTAGGAGCAGAGCGCAGCGCGGGCCTCATTGTGCGCGGCCTCTGATGACGTCGAAGCCCATCTCGGAAGGGTCGGTGGCCTGCACCTCGTAGTGGACCCCGTCCAGCAGCCGCCGCAGGCCTTGCTTCGACGTCGCGTACAGGATCTTGGCCCGTATCCTCGAGGCCGCCGGTGACCTGCGCAAACGAGAAGCGCAGCACCAAGCAACGAATCCACCCGTCAGAATAACCCACTGGAATGGAAATGCAGCGCACCAGCAGCCAGCGGTCGCCAGCAGAATCATACTAGTGCTTTATTTAACAAGTGGACAATGGAGGAAGTTGACAAGTTAACGGTAGTTAAATAATTCGGTCGTGCAGCTTACTCGTCGTGATCAAATCCTGACTGGTGTTGTTGTTGCCGGATACGGACAGATCAAGAAAGAAGTATATAAATATAGTTGCCCTCGTTTCTGCTGACGGATTGTTATATATTAATAAAAATAATAATGTAAGGCTTATAAACTGGCGGATTGGACCGTTTTGCCTATGGCTGTCATCGTGGGGCGATGCTTGCTTTCGGTGGGCTGACAGATAGTCCCCAGGAAATTTTGCAAAATTTTCCAGATTCCCCGTCACATCGAATCTTTAGACACATGCATGAAGCATTAAATATAGATAAAAAAATAAAACTAATTACACAGTTTAGATGAAATAGACGAGACAATTCTTTTAAGTCTAATTAGACCATGATTGAACACTAATTGTCAAATAACAACGAAACGTGCTACAGGGTCATTTTGCAAAAAATTTTGCAACTGAACAAGACCCTAGACAACAGGTGGATTGAGGCTAGATCAGATCTGATAAAATAACGTGCGTCCTTAGCACTGCAGGCTTTGGACAAAAATAATGCGTGTACAGAACGCTCAAGACAACAGTGACAGGGAGAAAGGGAGGCCTGGCCAGGGCTTATCAGGAAAGTTTGGTCCCCGTCATGATCAAGATCCCCGCTGGGATGAGTACCGCAAGCAACTTTTTTCGCTGTGGAGAAAAAACCGAAAAAGCTTGGCGCACCTTCCTGCTTTATGAGATAAGGATGCGGCACTGATTGAACAGTCATTAGATCTGCAGATTTCTAGTCAATTGTGAATTATGTGATGCCTTCCTGCACCTCTAAGGCTCAAGTTGACAGGTTTTGCTTTCCTTCAGACAAGCGACAGGACATGTTCGTTTACTAGGATTACATACAAGATGCGCATTCTGTCAAATTTACCAAACAGCTTCGAGATTGCCTTGACTTTTCAGTTGCAAGATGCCGTTTCATTCATCACTTGCATTCTTAATCGTACTAACAGCAGTTACCATGTTTTTTACGACTACGATCACCAAGCCACGGTTTTTTTCAACGGTGCAAAAGACAGTTGGGGATTTTGTTTCAGGGCTGCCGTAGTTTTATGGTTGGCTTGCGCATCTTCCAAGCTGCACGAATGCTTCCAGAGAAAAACTAGACAAGTTGACATATACGGTTTCGGGCAGTTGGCGCTGGCGCGCTGCTACCGTATAGGTTGGGTTTATGCCTTTATGGACAGTGCCGTGGCAAGTTACTCTGTACATGAATGCTCAAATCAGCAATGAGTTAATGGGAATGGACCGGATCGTTTCAGCATCCCCGTACCGAATTAATTGATTCTTCTCACTTCAATTTACCAGGTTTAGTGGTATTACCTTTCCTAACAAAATTCCTTACGGCATGCTGGACTAGTAGTAATCAAGATCGCCATGGGAGAGAAGGGATAGATTGAGCTTTTATTTACGAGGAGGGAATTGGTTTGTTTCAGAGAGATCGACGGGAAACTAAAGGCGAGGAGGGGCTCAGGATTATTACCAGGCGATGAAGAAGATCTTGCTCTTCTGGCAGTTGTCAACGGTGACGAAGTCGAAGTCGAAGACGGCGTAGCGGCAGTCGTCGCCGGGCAGCGCGGCGACGAGCTCCTCGTACCCCTCCCCGGGGCCGCCCACCTTGTCCACCAGCACGGCGCGCGACCGCTCGTCGATCTTGAACACCACGAAGCGGTGCACCTTCTTCCACTTCATCTCCATGAACCAGCGCTGGCACTCCTCCTTCACGTCCATCCCCTCCGTCGCCTGCAAACCACGCACGCACGCACGCGCAGGGCACAGAACGCCGTCGATCGTCAGCCATGGTTGCTTGATTGATTTCACGAGAGAGAAGCGGCTGCGCCGCCGACGCGTGACAGGGGCGGTGGGTTTTACCATCTTGTAAGCCATCGCCATGGCTGCGGATCGTTGCGGATGGACGCCCTGGAGAGGGAACGGTGGTATTCTCCCTGCTTGGGTTTGGGTTCTCTTTCAGAAACCCTCCTCTCTTTCTCTCTATCTCCCCCCAGTCTCCCCTGCTGCGGGTTCTTTTGACATTAGGTGAGGGTGGGTCGACTTTATAAAAAAAAAAAAAAAAAAAGAGTGGCAAGCAGCCCAAAATTCCCTTCTCCCCTCGGCCCTCTCTCTCATCTAAAGGAAAAAAGCAATAATGCAATAAGCACATACTACTTGCCCCCACATGTTCTTCTTGTGCTGTGTTGCTTACAAGTGAACCTAGAATAATAAGAAAATATTTTACAACATACTTACAACGATCAGATGGACTATATGTAGCAAAATGTTTTATACAGTTATTTCGCTTAAAAAATACACACTTAAGCTAGAGGTTTTATATAAGAAAAAAAATCCTCAAGTCTTGATGTAAGAACTAAAACTCTACCAAAAGTAAGAAAAGTCCCATCTATATATTTTATATTGCAATTCCACACTCTAAATATCTTCCTTCTTATATGCTAGATATCACTAGCTTCTCTATTGACGGTTTAGTTTTATAATTAAGGTAACGGGTTACATTAAGCTTAAACCTTAAATTAACACGTGGACAACAATATCGCAGAGACAATAAGGAAAGCCGCTAGTCAATAAATATGAAGCGGTG
The DNA here is from genome assembly GCA_038087645.1 of Saccharum hybrid cultivar R570. Lineage (NCBI taxonomy): Eukaryota > Viridiplantae > Streptophyta > Magnoliopsida > Poales > Poaceae > Saccharum > Saccharum hybrid cultivar. The sequence continues at coordinate 7,046,328 of JAQSUU010000043.1, read as the reverse complement.
ATTAAGAAAAAAGAGCTTCGTACAAATTATACGACTAGCAAATGTGCACGTGTGCTGCACGAAACCTAATATGTATTGGAATATGACTTCAAAACATCGCTAGACGCAAGTTATTCTAACTTGTATGACCAAGGATCATGAACTCGGGTCATGTACGGGATAAGGTAAGTGCGAGGGCAGTTTGGGAAGTTAAAAAAGCAGGACAAAAGAAATATTTTGCTCCTTAATATTAGATAAAGATGTAGATGTGGATATAGATACAGATATAGATATAGGGTATTAGATGTAGATATAGGTATTAGATGTAGATATAGATATAGAAATATAGATATAACGAGAAAATGATAACATGTTGCCACTCTTCGTGACAACGGCCATATAGTACAATTGGAGACAATTGTTGCTCCATCGTTGGTTTTGTGATGATGACGGGTTTGGTAGCAAGGCCAGCTATTGAGAATATACATCATGATGGAAAATGGATGATTTGAAGGTGAATTTGTTTGAACTATCTAAGAAAAAGGATTAGGAAAACAGATATTCCAAAGGAATTTACACTATATGTAGATTCAAATTTTACATTCGTTTGGAAAAGGCACATAGCACATTGCATGATCATCATCATCCCCATGACCACGCAGGAGGCATTGCGATCTCGCACGATTTGCACCGTTTATTACCGGACTTGCGAGCGACACTGGACACGGCATAGAGGCTAGTAACCTAGCGCACGCCTCGCCTAGGATGCAAAACGTCCCCGGCCAGCGGCCACGCACTCGCCGCCGAGGCTCGTCATCACTCATGACTCATGAGCCGTGTCCGTTGCAGTCCATCCTTTGCTTGCAAGGTAAGGGAGGAAGAGGATGCGGTGGCCGTTTGCCAATCGGAGACGAGCACCGGCACGGCAGCCACCACCCACCCACTGGCGGAAAAGGAAGAGAAAGCGCGCATGCACGGCACGGCGGTGGGGCGGACGTGGGGGGCGTTAGCAGAGCACGGCCGTGGCCCCCTTTTTTTTTCCAACCCTCTCCCGGTTCCCCCCGTCTCGCTCGCCTGAGCAGTCAGTCGCTGGCTGCTTCACGTTTTCATTCACGAGCGCGTGTCGGTGGGACGGACGCGCGGGCAGGCCTTTCGCTGTTTCGCGGCAGACGTCGTCAGTGGAGCGCAGATCGGGGTGGTTCTTTGTTTTTTCGGGCAGTTTTGTCTTCGCGTGGCAGCGTGTACGTGGATTTGTTGGTGTGACGAGGAAACTCGTCCGTGCGAGTTTGAGAGCTGCGGGCGGGCGGCAGGCCGTCTCTTTTGATTCTCTTGCGCGCTCGGTTGAATTCAACGTCCACTTCTTTTTTTTTTCTAGAGAGCATTGATGAGGATGATGAATTGATGATGATGACTTGCTTGCTTGTTATGCAACGAGATGGTCGTACAGTGGGGGAAAGAGAGAGAGGAGAGGTCGCAAGCCAAAAGCAAACGGACATGACCACGCACCAGATAATTGAGAAGCTTTTATGGGACGCTGCAAATTGCAGTACGTTGCTCATCGAAAGAAAACAGAGCATTATGGGCGACTAGATTGCGTAGCATTGTAGATGTAGCCCACATTGAGATTTTGGCAGGTATTTTTAGCGTCTGGAGATTGCCCGGAGAATATGCGTTTTTTGCTGTAAAGATAAGCACGATACAAGTCATAAATCAGGTTCATCAAACGCATTATGACCCTAGCTAAAATAGCCCAAATTACCGTAGGACTAGAGCCGTGTCCTGACCGCTTCTTCATAGCCCGTAGACGTGCTACATGCTTTCGGAGACTGAGCGCCGAGGCTGCGCAGTTATAACCCGTTCAGACCTCAGACAAGAGTGATCATGAGCCCACGGCTGTAGGCTAATAGACAGCTCTCAAGCATCTACGGCCCTGTTTAGTTCCCAGAAAATTTTGCAAAATTTTTCAGATTCCCCGTCACATCGAATCTTTGACACATGCATGAAGCATTAAATATAGATAAAAAATAAAACTAATTACACAGTTTAGACGAAATGGACGAGACGAATCTTTTAAGCCTAATTAGACCATGATTGAACAATATTTGTCAAATAATAACAAAAAGCGTTACAGTGCCATTTTGCCAAATTTTTTGGAACTAAACCGGCCCTACGTTGATGTTACAAAAATGGAGTGGTCAAAAAGAAAGGCAACGGGGAGAAAAAAAAACACCCGGCACACAGAAACACGAGTGATAGTAAAAATCCACATGATTGAAACATACTTAAAAGCCTCTTTGGAACACTGATCGTAGAAGTGTTGGGACAAAAAAATGTAGAAATAGAATACATATAGTTGAATTCCAAGGAATTGCAAGGAGGGATATTGTAGAACTGGGTAACAACAGCGGTAATGTTGCTTATAGGTCGTCTGGACGGACCCGTATAAGTGATCCGCTCCCTTTGCGCCTCGCCCGCGCCGACCCTCCTACGTTGCCTGTCCGCTCAGCGCGCTATGCGCCTCTGCTCCGGGACGAACCCTGCCCTCGGCCACGCCACCCCCACCCGCGTCGCGTGCCCTCATCTGGACTCGTGCCTCCCGTTGCGGCCACGCTCCATCTAAAGCCGGACGAAAAGCTCGTAACTCGATAGCTCGCTCGACTCGGATCGATAGTGGTTCGACTCGGCTCGGCTCGGCTCGTTTAATTTCTCAAACGAGCTGAGCAAGCATCCTAGCTCGTGTCTTAACGAGCCAGCTCGCGAGCCTAACGAGCCAAAGTTGTTGGTCTTAAACTTTTATTAGTGTTATATAACTTTATGTCTTACACTTTATAATTTGTTGATGATTGGACTTTGACTCTATAAATTTTAGATTAATTTGACTCTTTTTATTTTAAATGAATGTATGGATAATGAATGCATCATATATGGTATGGAGTATGAACCATAGACAATGTATGGTGTATAGTATTATAATATAATAGTACATATTATTTTTGTATGATTTATTAAGACTTATGAATGGACTAGTTTTATATTATTATCATTATCAAACTTTAGATAATACACATATTATATTTTTTATGTTTTAATATGGCTGGCTCGCGAGCCAAACGAGCCAGCTCGAGCTCGTAAACGAAACGAGCCGAGCCGAGCTGGCTCGTTATCTTAATGAGCCAGAACGAGCCGAGCTGGCTCGTTAGTCCAGCTTTAGCTCCATCCTCCTACCCTAGCCACTGCCGAGGTCCGTGCTGCCAACGAGCTCCACACCAAGCGACCTCCGCACCACTTCGCGGCATCAAGCTCTGTGCCGGCGTCGAGCTCCGTGTCGACGAGCCTTCATTCATATGTTTCAAGTGTTTCAGATGTTTCAGAGGTATGTTGTAAGTGTTGTATATCGATGTTGCAAAAGTAGATCAGGATGTTGCACATGTTGTAATGTCTATACACATATATTTTAAGTGTATATTCCAAATGTTTCATCCGTTCCAAATGAATGTTGCAAAGTGTTTTATCTGGATGTTGCAAAAGTAGATCTGGATGTTGCATATACATGCAAGTTGCAAGCATATGTTTCGAGTGTTTTCGGGTGTTTCATACGTATGTTTGCGAGTGTTTCATCTGAATGTTGCATATGTTTGCAATGGTTCTCAAATGTTTTTCAAGCGTTTTCGCAAGTGTTTCAGGCGTTTGTTTCAAGTGTTTCATTTGTCTTCTTTTGTATGTTGCAACTGTTGCATGATGTTTCAAAAATAGATTAGGTGTTGCATATGGGATGCGCGTAAAAAGCGGCCGACGGCGCGGGTCCATTACTGGTGCGCTCCCTCGCAAGCCCGACGCGACGCTCGTTTGCTCCCTCTGCACAGTAGTGTTCGGATGTGTGCTAAGTCCGTAACAACAGCGAATTTCTATAGGATTTGCAGGGAAGTCAATCCTTTTTTCCAAAAAAAACTTCATAAGGATATTTCATGTAGGATATTCTATTCCTCCAAATAAAGCTCTGTTTGGAACGTAGAATTTTTCTGAAATCTATGTTTTCTCGTATGAAATTGAAATTTGAATTGATATCTGTAAAATTCTTGTGTCGAGATTGAAAGTGGGAATGTTTGGATAGAGGCATAGAGCTTAGTAACAATATGAAAGTCCAAAGGAGGACTAAGAATAAATGGAGAAGAATACTAGCGGAAAATAAGATAAAGGGGAAACACACCCTACGAACACAATTTTGCTGAGCTTTTATAAGTTGAAATTGACATCAACCAGTACTCTTTTCTCCGTCTCGCTACCAACTTCTTCTCTCGCTTAACTTGCTATCATAACTCCCCTTTGCAATTTGCTGGCCTCGGTTTGGCAATGATTGATGAGCGACGATGTACACTCCTTCCACGCAAACAGAGCGCCGCGTCCCTTCAACAAATCAAGAGCTGTAGCCTGCCGGGGGAGTAGGCCCCATGTATCCCACAACGACGACGTCGACATCTGTCTGACGCAAAAAAAAAAAAATCAGGGTACATCAACAAGGACGTATTAGTGTCGCTGAAGAATTTTATCGACAGCAGTGCATGGGTGATCAGCACCCGACGTGCGAGCGATATCTGCCGACGAGGAAACCCCGCCAAACACGGCAGCTTATCCCGAAATTTTTTCACTCTCTTCGTCATATCAATCTTTAGACTCATACGTGAAGTAGTAAACGTAGGTAAAAAAAATAACTAATTACACAGTTTAGTTGGAAATCACGAGATGAATCTTTTGAGCCTAGTTGATCCACGATTGGACAATATTTGCTAAATAAGACGAAAATGATACTATTCATCGATTTGAAATTTTTTGTAATTTAAACGTGGCCCTGTTCTCGTCCTGCGCCAACGACTAGAATTTAGAAAAAGGCTGGGTTCCACTTCCATGGGCCATGGCCTCATGGTCATGGGGCGACACGCCCGTCTGCACGCGCGAGCCGACGAGGATCAGAACGCCAGTGGACCGGCACCACGCACCAGAAAGCGATGGAACAGAGGGGCTGAGTGGCTGACAGGCGCAGCACATCGTCGCGTGGATCCGCGCCGGGGAGGAGACTATAATCTTGAGTCTTGACAAGGGATATGCGACAAACCTTCCTGTCAGTGGCGCACCAGTGGAGAGACTACAGTGATCAGAAGAGAATCAAAGGACATTGAGGTCGGAGGGCAGGTGTGTGGCCATGGCTGATTGTCGATAGCGACCTGATGTAGGTCGAAGGGCATCTCCCCAGTCCCAGCTGTCAAGAACTAGTATTCTTCACCGCCCGAAGATCAGCAGCGGCAAGCTCAGAGAGGTCCGTCTTTGGCTCACAATTGAGAGCTCGAGATTGCGGGGGTCGCGAAACAGGTCTGTGATCGTGCCGAAAGTCCGAAACACTCGGTTGTACAGATAAAGCAAAAATTATGTACGAAGTACGATAGATCAAGAAATTCAAGATCGAAAGTATCATATGCAATTTCAGCCTCCCGTCTTTGCACCGTGGCGTTCCACCAAAACCAAATCGTCGTTATATAAGGCCTCGTTTAGATTGCTCCCAAATTCCAAGTTTTTTCACTTTCTCTCCATCACATCAATTTTTGGACGCATGCATAGAGCATTAAATGCTGGTAAAAAAAATAACTAATTGCACAGTTTAGTAGTAAATCACGAGATAAATTTTTTAAGCCTAGTTAGTTCACGGTTGGACAATAATTACCAAATACAAACGAAAGTGCCACAGTAACTATAGTTGAAAAATTTTGCAATCTAAACGGGGCCTAAGATCTCGCCGTTGTTAGCCCAAAATCTAACCTCTCCTCACGAGATAGATGTATTTTATGTATGTATATACGTGTGTCCCGACAGCTGAAACTAGCGTCACCATATCCACTCAGCCGCCACAATAGGAAATAGTTCAATCAATTGAAAGAACAAATCATTAGTTAGAACTAAAACACTGCCATCATCTATTTGGCAAAACTACTCAACCTAACCTAAATTCGATACGGTAGCCTTAGAGCATCTAAAGTCTTTCTAGAACTCCTTCTCTAATCTATCATCTGGAGAGTCTTTTGAATAAAAGATCACTTATATATCTTTCTATACTATATTAACAACTTCTCTATATATCTTCTTCGCACTCTAGAGAGCTAACCTCACTGTTCATCTTTGGCTAGCCAAAAATCCACAATAGAGTATGGCTATATTTAGTATCCAATTAGATAAGCTATTAGAGAATGTTTTTTCACTAAAATCCCAATTTCTAACCATTAGTAAGGATATACTAAAATCACAGTTGCTCTTAGGCATCTAGCATATCTTCAAAGCAAGTGCCACTGGTATCACAATCTCAGTTGCTCTTAGGCAACTAGCTTCTACGCAAGTGCCACTGGTATCACTGTACGTGAATGCAAATGGCTAGCGCATAAACTCCAGATATTTTAGATGCCAACCGCCTCCCTAGTCGCTGTAAAATTCTAGGGCAACAGCTTATAACCAACCAGATCGGCTTACACGAGAGCGAATGGCCAGTTTAACGCTTCAAAAAAAAAATGGCAAAGCGTGCTTGAAACACGAAAATCACTTAAACATATATGGAGAGAACATTGTTGCAGTCATAATACAAATTCCCTCGGCATTAAGTTATAATCAAAGCCGCACTGTTACATGAGGATAAGCAAATTCCACGAATCCAAGAGTAAACGCAGCCAATGGAGACCGATCTTCAATTTCTTTGTGCGCCTGCAAAATCAGAAAGAGATGTTAATTTCCTGCTTGCAGAGGAGCTAGAGCTAGAGCAAGAGGAATGATAGCCAATGGTCACACTATCACTAAACAGTCAAGATGGGCGTGGAGCGTATTGATCCAGAGGTTCGTCGAACCGATCCGAAAAAGTGAATCAAATGGGCCCCTAATGCAACCCATGACACAGCAGAGGGACGATGGATCAGAACCACCCGAACCAAAGGATCGAGTGGATCGACCCTTGACCTGACGCCACCTACGTCCCGGCTCCTTCGCTGCCGCCCGAGCTCGGCGCTCCATCCTCCTCCCATTCAGGAGAGCAGAGCAGATATTAATGGCGGCGGCGGCGGCGGACAGGAGGAAAGAAGCAGGCAACCAACGGATGGAGACGAGAGCAGAGCAGGTTACGTGCAGTCCAGATCGACCGGCCCGACGGTGACCTGTGCGGCGCAATGAGTTGGCCAGCGACCGGACGGACACTGCTGGGCCGCCTGTTCCACCCACCCACTCGTGCCGTTGTGCGTCGAGGGCGATGGAGCTGTCTGCACGGCTGCAACCATGAGGGAGGCCATGGCTGGCTTGTAGTCTGCGACTCTGCGCCTTTGTGATCTGTGATCTGAATGAGTAGTCTCGGCTCACAACTGCAGTCTAGTAAGAGCAAGCCGCAACCGCAAACCAGCAAATTTTGGAGCTATCCGTAATAGCCATTGGGCCCCATTGGGTCAGCAGCTAATACAAATGGAGCAACTGGCGCTCCTCCACTAATCATATGGATCGCTGGATCGATTGCGGTTCGCTTTGTGGATCAACCATCCCCATCTTGACTAAACAGAGTTAACCATGAATTGACTTATGTGTCTTCACTACCCAAAGATCGTATACGTAAAGTACTTTTACTTAAAATCAAATCAAACAGCTCTTCTTTTAAATTAGCGTTGAAATAGCAGATAAGAGCTGAACAAGCTATGCTGAATATGCATTTCAATTGTGGATGTGGATAGGTAGAAATAGATATGGAATAATGAACTCTTACATGGAAGCATGAACATGGCTACATCAGTTCTTCTCATCTTCTGTTTTGTCTGACTTGTCTTCCTTCTTCTCTTGCTGCTTAAAAAGAGAAATAAAGAAACCATCATATTTCCACATACATACATTACCAGACTAGTCAAGATTCGTAACATTACAGGATAGCAGTTCATGTGAACTACTGCTTTGGGCGTATTTCATTTTCACCAAACCAGTGTATGCAGACCACAAATGGGTACACGAACAATTTGACCCAGTACCGGTTTCTAAGGTATCCGTGTGCTCTCACCTGGTAATGTGCTACTATTTCCATTCCATAAGACCAATTGTGCTTGTGGACCATAAAGAACTCCACATGCTATCGTAAACAGCAGAACCATTACTGGCAGAACTCAGAAATCTGTGGATCCTAGAGCTGTGGTTACACGTGGGTCGTTTAGCTGAGCTGTTTTCTTTCTATTCTACAGAGAAGACAGCATATCAAGGTCCTCCATTGGAGCATACAAACTCCAGATAAGGTGGAGCTCAGGGCTGGGGCTGAACAGGGGCCTCAGGCCCTGTTTGGATCCATTAGCTGCTAATATTTAGCTAGCTAATAGTTCATAGCTAATATTAGCTGCTATTTTAGTTTGGTCCATCTAGTGAAATAGTTGTTAGTTGGGTATTCAGCTAACAATTAGCTAAACTATTAGCTAGACCTGTTTGGATCCAAGGAGTATGGATCCAAATGGGGGCTTAGTTACTTAAATCTTGCAATGATTTTTTGTATCTGTGCATATCCATTGCTTGCATATACTAACTGTGCATATTTTTATGAAGATTTGCTGACAGAGAATATATATTCTTATTTAGTAAAGGTGAAGCCGAACAATGCTATCATCTAGAGGCAACATGAATTTCATTGGATCACAATACTGGCAGACCTTCAGAGTAACCAAAAAAGAACATACCTCTCCCTGGCTGTGCAATGATGCCAGCAAATCTTTAACAGATGGATCATTGGGATCAACACCAGGAAGCTGTTATTTCACACATAAAAAGGACCAATAAATTATCGAAACAGCAGCTAAAAATGTACATGTATGTCATTAGTTTAAGAATAATACGTACCGAATTAAGGATAGATGACACAAACGTTCTGTCTTCAAACACCTTACTCATATCAGTGTCACTGGACATGTTTGCATCCTGGACAGACATTTGAAGAGCTGCATATAAATAATCAGTGTACGGGAATATTAGAGAATGAGGTTGATAAAAGAAATGAGATTGTAATACTATAAGTATCAATACAAAAGAAAACAAGTGAAACGAAGAAAATCAATAAGCAACATTTTTGAGTAATGTGAAGATGTGATGTTGAATATATATAACAAAGTATGTTCCTTAATGAGTTATGTACAGTTTAACTGTTCAAGAGGGCTTGCCTATGGGCAAAAGGCAGATTGGGTGCACATTAATATAACTTAGAAATGTATAGGAATGAAATGAACTCACAAAGGAAAAATAGTTTGGTGCCATAAAAAGAGAGAAGTGTTTGGGGATCATCTGATATTATGATGAGGTGTGGGGAATGAAATGAACTCACAAAGTTAAAATAGTTTGGTGCCATAAAAAGAGAGAAGTGTTTGGGGATCATCTGATATTAGGATGAGGTGTGGGCCCTGGGAACATATCACTAATCCGCTAGATGGTTGCTTTTTCAACTTGGTGATTTCTGATGACTACACTGAATTACTGATCAATACTGCCCATGATGAAAATGCTTATGTTTAAGTTAATGCTGGGAGGAATAACTACTGAAGATGTTGGTTGTTTATATGTTTCCTATTGGAGCAAGAAGTGTTAACATCCAAGTTTTCATGTAAACACTAGAAAGTAGTGGTTTTTCATTTGTCACTACCAGAATTAATTGATAGCAACAAATATCGTATGTGCTAGAATTGTTAAGGCTTGCAAACATAAGAACAGAAAACACACCCAATGCCAAGTCAGGGTCAACTGCACCAGCCTCTGCCATAGCAGAGTCAGTCACAGCAGTAGATCCTGAAGCACCACCCTCCATTGACATTGCAAGTGCCTGCTGTAGTAGATCGTCATCATCCTGTGATCACAGCTATGTTAGCCTCTTCTGATGTCCACTTGGATTACATTAACTATTAATATAAATAATATACAATACAAATAATAAATGGAAGATACGGAGTCAGGCACTTTAATTGAAAAGGGTCTGCTACTTGCAACCTTTATAATCATATTGCAACAGAAGACAAACTGTACTGCATATAATTGTAGTTTAAACTTGTATAAACTAAGTAAAACTTGTGATTGGAAACTTTATTAGTTAAAAAGTTGAAACTTTATTAGTTAAAAAGTTAAGCAAGGAACACTGAAAAAATGTACATATGTGCCAAGAAAAGATGCACCTCCAAGCCAATATCTTCCATATTTTTCTTAAGCACGGACAAAAATAGATTACATTAGCTTTGAGCCCTTATTTATTTGCTTTGGTGATGGATGAGGTCACAAGGGACATACAAGGTGATATCCCTTGGTGTATGCTCTTTGCTGATGATGTGGTGCTAGTTGACGACAGTAGGGCGGGGGTTAATAGGAAGTTAGAACTATGGAGGCACACGTTAGAGTCGAAAGGGTTCAGACTTAGTAGGACTAAGACCGAGTACATGAGGTGCGATTTCAGCGCGACTAGGCATGAGGAAGGAGACGTTAGCCTCAATGGGCAAGTGGTGGCCAAGAAGGATACTTTTCGGTATTTAGGGTCGATGCTACAAAAGGATGTAGACATTGATGAAGATGTTAGGCATAGAATTTCAGCCGGCTGGTTGAAATGGCGTCAAGCTTCTGGCGTTCTCTGTGACAAAAGGGTGCCTCAGAAGCTGAAAGGTAAGTTCTAAAGGACGGCGATTCGTCCGGCGATGTTATACGGTGCTGAGTGTTGGCCTACAAAAAGGCGACATGTCCAGCAATTGAGTGTAGCAGAGATGCGTATGTTGCGTTGGTGTTGTGGGCACACAAGGAGGGATAGAGTCCGCAACGACGATATTCGGGATAGGGTTGGGGTGGCACCAATTGAGGAGAAATTGATTCAACATCGGTTGAGATGGTTTGGACATGTCCAACGGAGGCCTCCTGAGGCGCCGGTGCGTAGTGGAGTTCTAAAGCGGGCCGATAATGTAAAGAGCGGTAGAGGTCGACCTAAACTAACTTGGGACGAGTCCGTTAAGAGAGATCTTAAGGAGTGGAATATCTCCAAGGATTTAGCTATGGACAGGAGCGCTTGGAGATTGGCAATCAACGTGCCTGAACCGTGACCTCTTTTTGTCTTGTGCCCTTTATGTGTCTCCCTGTTTCTCGTCTCTTTTGGGTTTCATCTCTAACCTACCCCAACTTGCTTGGGACAAAAGGCTATGTTGTTGTTGTTGTTGTTGTTGGACAAAAATAGATTACGTAATTATCAGTAGGGGGGTAAAGGAGGCAGCACATGTACCAAGCTACTTTAGCATTAATTAATGAATGCACTAGCATATACCGGGCTACCAATAATGTTTCAACATATGCTAGTGTAGGGTGTGCTTTGACAACAATCACTAGCAAATCATCATCTAAGTTTTAATGGTCGATCCAGGAAGTATGTAAGCAAATGCACTCTCAATTTTAAATGAAATCGCAGAAAAGATTTCATGAGAGTACATACAACTACCAAAACTTGAAGCATTTGAGACAGGTCAGGGCATTATTAGTTGTAACTGATGGACAGTGATAATACCTTTGGCTGTTCTTTCTTGTCGCCAGCAGCAGCAGTTGAGGCAGGTTCTGCTTCAGCCATAACAGAATCGCTGTTTGAGCTTGAGGCATTGTTATTTTCGGTATTAGAAGTATCTTCTGCAGCCTTTTTTGCAATAGCCTCTTGCCTTGCCCGCTCTTCTTCCATAGACAACCGCAGAGCAAGTGCCAATTCTGGATCTACATTTGGGTCCACACCAAATTCAAATCCAGATGCTCCAGTAGCTGCGGCAGCTGCTGCGGAAGCAGCAAAACCGCTTCCACCTTCTTCACCGGTAAATATAGGAGTGCTGGGTAAAGATACAAAAATAAGGTTAACATATATGCAGCATAAGAAAACTTAGAACACAGTAACATGGCACACAATTACCTTAGGAGGACATCAGAGAGGGCATTATCACCAGGAGGGACATGAACAATGTGACTGCTATCACTGCTGTTAACAGCAGCAATCAATGCTTCCAGTTTCTCTGGTTTTTCATCATCGGATTCACCAAAGTCAACAATGTCAAGAGCAACATTGTTCTTTTTCAGCTTCTTCCCGATTGTCTCCAAAACTTTCTTGTCGTACTTCACAGGACTGATACACAAGACAAGACTCATTAACCTAAATTCAAACAGAATTAATAATGGCCATACAAGTTATGCCACCCCTGCATACCTTCCGATGAAAGCTATAATCCTCTGCTGCTGCCTCTTGTTCTGGCGATGCTTTAGCGCAAGCTGAGCAACCTGGATTGCCGCAGCCAAGTTTGCCTCAGCACCAACTTCCAACCCTATACAGTACATTGTTGTGCATCACTTGGTCAGGAAATTACAAGTATCATGATCTAACAACTTATGAGACAGCTTAAACAGTTGCACTGAATCCCTAAACTAATTGGCAAAATTCTCCCAGCACAATAGTAAAGCAAAGGTTTTGGATCGATGTGAGCTTACCGTGCATACAGGCGAGAATCTTCCCGAGGTCGCTGGTGGGAGTGACAAGCACGCGGACGCCCTTCCCGGCCATCGTCATCACGCCTACCGTGTTCTCCGGGTTCGACTGCACCCACCCAACAACCACAAGCAATCAGATCCGGAATCCCAGAAACCCTAGCCCACACGAAACTGCGAAAATACGATCGATTGGATCGGTGGACGGGGAGACCGGCGGTGGGTACCTGGGTCTTGGCGCCGCAGATGAGGTTGACGGCATCGGCCTGCGCCTGGAACCGCGATGGGGCGTAGTCGCCGTTCCGCATCCACTCCGAGTTGTCTATGCAGATCATCGTCGCCTGCAGGGGAAAGCGAAACCGAGGGGAGGAAATTAGTTGGGGATCGGAATTCGCGGACCGAGAAACGGCAGCTGGGCGCATGTCGTACCTCGAGCACCATGGCGCCGCCGCCGAGGGTGTCGCCGCTGCTGTCAGGGGAGGGTTTGCGCTGGTTTGCGCTGGTTTACTAGGAGTAATACTAGAAGGGACGGGTGCGTTCGTCCTTATTTGGAGTCGGCTACGGGCGTAGATTGGATTCTGAGTCCGAACCCAGTATCACTCGAGCCCGACTTGGCCTGCGCTACTGGCGGCCGTCGGATCGCGAATTTGTGATTCGGGATGAACCAGCGCCGGTGTGAAAATCACTCGTGTCCTCTAATTATTTCTTTATATCTATACCTAATAATCTATACATATATCTAGCTCTCTATATATATTATATTATATATATATATTATATATATATATATATAATAAAGAGGTAAAATTTCAGACTCTTTTTTTTTCGTCCAGCCCATTCAAGCTAGGCCCAACCGTCCCAATTCACTCGCTCACGTCTGGCCCATTCGCCACCGGCCTACTCCTCACGTCCGGATTTACACGTCGCTGCCGCATCGCTTCCCTCCAGCGCCGCCGTTGCTTCCGTGTAGCGCCGCCGTCCCGCACGCAGCACCGCCGCTGCTCATGTCCCGAGGCGAAGTCCCGTGCGCAGCGCCACCGCTCCTCCCGTATCACGTGCAGCACCAGAGCGGAGCAGTCTGCATCGCGTTCTTCCAAGAAGCCACCGCCCGCCGCGTTGGCCGTCCTTGATGGCATTGCTGACGGTTCATCCACTTAGTGGGTTGGAATCGGAACCTAGCTCGGATCGGACAAGTCCCTAGGACTTTCGAAACAAATTCTTGCAAACTTTAACATGCCATAAAATTCCGCTGAGATCAAGTCTCACCCGTGCCGAATCTGGGGATAGCGGTCGGGAGCGAAGAAGGTGCGTAGCAGAGGACAGGGAGAGGGACTCCAACCCTAGCTCCAGCTCCTGCGCCGCCAACCCCCGCAAGCGCAAGAACCAGCGCCAGCAGCCGGTGGCGGCTCCGCAGGCCGCGTCGTCGTTGCTCCCGAAGGCGCTCTCCCTGCTCGCCGACGCTGCGGGGAGGCTGCAGCTCGGGGCCCACGCGGACGCACGGCAGTCACTCGTCCACACCGCCGCAGAGCTCGCGACGTTCAACGTTCTTGCCGCCGTCCTTGGAATCAGCATCAGCAACCTGTCCCTGCTTCCAACATCTTGAAAAGTCCACTCTGTGATTTTTAGTAATGCTTTATTTTAGGGGAATATTTCCGGTTGTTGTTGGTCATTGCTTAAATTCCCTTTTGTCATTTTAGATAATGCATCAACAATCCTGTAAGATACGAGGTGGCCGTAGTGAAATCATATAGCTTTACAAGTAACTTTGACCATCCCGCACCTTCTAATTCTATACACTTCTCGGTGGATGGAAGATAATAGGGAGGGGGCATTCAATTCAACTATATACGGTTACCCATGAAAACATTTTTGCAGGATGGAACTGCACAGAATTGGCACTAATGGTTCCTGCCACAGCTCAGGCGGGCCACTGACAGACTGCTAGCCTTGTTCACTTCCCCTCCCAACCCAAAATATTTCCTCTTCCACCCATCACATCAAATCTTTCTACGCATGCATGGAGCATTAAATGTAGGTAAAAAAGATAACTAATTGCATAGTTTGCCTGTAAATGTCGGGATGAATCTTTTGAGCCTAGTTAGTCTATAATTGGATAAATTTTGCCAAATAACAACGAAAGATGCTACAGTAACTTTTCAGCTACTTTTCGCGAAGTAAACACACCTGATCCCAGATTACATACTGAAGTCGGGCTCTGAACAAGTCTGTTGATAGGGTGCCATGTTGCCCTGTTGTAGTCTTTATCAAAACTAGAAGTGGTGGCCAGCTGGGAAGCAGTCTGATCAAAACATACCGTGAACTTCTCAATGAAGCGCAGGTAAATAGGCTAGCAGTTTGGCAATGCTGTAACACTGAAAATATGCATTCCCTTGCACAGTTGCACTATACTATAGCATTACTTCAAATCATTTTCTCATTGTTGGATCCACTCAATTTTTTTTCAAAGGTTTTTTATATCTCAGAAGAGGCTCCTGATAAGGTTCTACATAGATTATACTGCAATTTTGAATTTTGTAAAGCTCAAAATCTAACGGTGACCTTGTTGCTACTCAAATTCAGAAGATCTTAAGGTTAATTGTGAGAAACCTACTTTTGAATTTATGCGTCCAAAAAGAATTTCTGATTGGATGTCCTTTTATTAACCAGGGATCTTTGAAATTCTGGTGGTGATGGCACGGCAAGTGGGCTGCTTGGAGTAGTTAGTGACCTGAAGCTATCACATCCCCTACTGTTGCTACTGTACCTCTTGGAACTGGAAATAACCTCCCTTTTTCATTTGGATGGGTAAGTTAACGCCTCTTGCTTATTTTGAACATACTGATTTCTTAATTATGATTAGTATTCTACCTCTCTGTGTTTTATGTGTCTGGAAAAATTACAGGGAGATCCCCTAACAACATCTCCAATGTTGTTCTCATCGAGAAACACAGGTGGCCAACCATTAGCTTTCTTCAAGATTTTTTTTATTGATGATTACTATATATCATTAATCTTATTATGATTTTTGCAGGTCCTACATCAAGTCTAAAGCAGTGCTGAAAATAATGGAGTACCTCAACTTGCCCTTCCCACAAGTCACCATCTTCCTCAGGTTTGTCCCTCTAATCTCTCTCCTCTTCCTGTTCAGCTTAATTTGTGTATGTGGTATGCATCTTATTATATTATGATATCCTTTATTTTATCATAAAATTCTCATAGGCCAGAAAAGTTTCTCATAGCTATGATGTGTTCGGTGCTTGCATGTGACCTTCTGACACTCTAATTAGGAATTAGGCCAAATGATAATCAGTAGACTGCAATTCTATGAATATGATAAAGTAATATGCTACTGTCAAAACTTGCTCCATACTAGAAGTATTTTTGGTGATGTGCAGTTATGTAGTTATCAATCTGAAGATGGGTCGCAGCCTACAGAAACACTAAAATAATTTATATTGCCAAATTGACTAATTTTTTGAGCATGTGAAACTTAAGTCATGTAGGTTAAGTGTCGCTTTATTTCTTTGTTTTGTTTTTAGTTTATTTCCTACACCTTGCCTCAGAGTTTCACCCGGAAATTCTTGTCATGCTTAACTTTGCTTGTTGAATTGAGATATCTGTATATGCTATCATGCTATTTTAACTTAGAGGCCAGGATGATCGAGGATTATGGGCTGCAACATTAGCTATGTGTATGTGCAATCAAACTTACTTATTTATGTATATGTGAACATGTCTCTGTCAAGTGTCAATGATCCATTGTGTTGCTCGATATAGCTGCAGCATGATCCAAGCATACAACACTAGATAAGTTACAATGCTGAACCTAAGCTTGTCAATAGATACCCTTTATTGACATATAGGTTATATTATTTGTACAACTACACATTATTAGTATTTTTCATTAGTTCGTCCATGGTGTCAGATGGGGAACAGTAGCATGCTTGGGTCCTGTTTGTGATGGTCATCAACGATCTATTCAGCCTTTTATAAAGTAAATTATTCTGTTTTCTATTTTTTTCCTGTGGTTTTTGTGTGTTGTGTTTGTAAGGTTTCTCGCGGTCTCGCCCCTTTTCTTCCTAATGCAAAGAAACACAACTCTCCTGCGTTTAAAAAGGATTGGTGGACTTATTATTATTATTATTATTATTATTATTATTATTATTATTATTATTATTATTATTATTATTATTATTATTATCGTCAAACAAGAATTTTGATTGTATTTGCCAGGTACCTTTATCGTGATAGTGTCTTCTTTTATACTACAACATAGGAAGACTTCAAATTTCAATTTTGGTTGGACTACACTGGAAAATAAAATGAATTCAGTGTTTGAGCAAAGCAACCGTTATGTGAAATTATTTGCAGTTTCAGTTTCGTTGAGAATTTTAATCTGCTGGTATTTTCATATGTTTAGTTTGCAGATTTAGTTGTCCTAGAGGAATCTGGGATTGTAGATCTGAACCCATGGTAGAATAGTAGATATTGTGACATCTCTGAATTCCCGTAGGCTGCAACATTCACACTCAACTAGGTTTTGCCCAGGCATTGTAACAGACCCCAAATAGTTCCATACATCAATTCCTCGGTGAGACAAATATACAAAGTTCCTTATGAAAAATAAATACTAAACCACCATCTCTCTGTTTCAATTTAACTTTGTTCAGAGTTTATTCCATCGTTCTTTATTCAGAGTTGATTACTATCACAATCTTTGCTTATGTTTTATAGGAGGTGCTGCTCAAACTCATGTCCCTAAATATATACGTATCTGGTGGTTTAGTAGCTGAATGTCTGTCCTTTGAAAGCATGAGCAAGTGCTGCAGATCCACCCTTATAAGATAGTGTTCAGATTTTTGTGCCATTTTTGCACGATTGCCTCTTGTTCCTGTGCCAGACACCATCCACTTAGTAGTAGGATTAGCTACTGCTTTTCAAGTGGCCCCAAATGCTTCCAATATTTGAGCAAGGTTGGTTTTAGTGCAGTCCAAGATTTAGAAATACTGAAAATAATAGGATGGTCCAGTCTTGTAGAGCAGTTATAGTCAAATAGGCCTGAAGAGCTTCAATAACCTTATGTGAACAAGAGCTGGGCCCTTTGAGGTCTAGAAGATAGGTAATGAATTCTTCGTCTCAATCGTCTAAAGTAATATCCTAAGGCATGTATACTAAGAAAGGTCTTGAATGAAGTTGATAGAAAAAATGATGGAGTTTCTTTGCAAGGCTGGAGCAAAATGTTTCTTCAGTAGGTGTTGAACTGTAAATTGCTTCACTGCTGTAAAGTATTTTCATGTGGATGCCTAATGCATATTTTGTATTCGCATACGTATATTGTGCAAAGTACAACATAACCATGTTGCATCAGTAAAATGCAGTTATATTTCATTTTTTGCATCTATAAAACTAACTAGATGTGAATATTAGATTTATTTAGCAATTTCTTTTTTTTGTATAAGTGCCCATTGAAACTGTCGCTTTAGCATTTGAGGCATTATTGAGGTACATCTTTTTATTTACAATTCAACATATTTTACAGGCTTGTCTTTCTACTTATTTACGAGGAAACATATATTATTTTATTTACATGTGAATTGGACTCACACGAAGTAACTTCGTAACATAACCGGATAAGCCCTACGTATCAATATAAAAATTAATGTGTAGTTTACATGTGAGAGGGTGAGGCCAAGGTACGCGGGAATGGTGAGGCTTGTAGATGGCAACAACGAGGCAGTATCGGGATTTGGGAAGACAGGCAGAGCATAGACGAATATGCAAATGTAGAATTGTGTTTCGAAGAAAGAAATGGTCATAGGGTTAAGAAAGGTGGTGTTGATATGAATTCAACATACATGTGAACAAATTAAAATATCTTAGCATGACACTTTGTATGTTTGTCTTGGTTGAGAAATTTATTGCTTTAGAATTATATATCTATTTGGTACCCGTTGCAACGCACGGGCACGTTTACTAGTCATATTATAAAGAGGCAAAATTTCAGACTCTTTTTTTCGTCCATCCCTTTTTTGTCTGTCTCCCCCTAACTACCGGACAATAGAGAGTTTATTCAGTTCGGACTTATATGTATACAATCCGTGCTTATACGAGTTAGAATAGCTTTCGTCTAGAGCGATACGGAGTCCGATTCCAAAACGTACTGGGTAAGAGCATGCACGTTCGTTGCCTTTAGCTCATGGTATCTCCTTATACCAGCTCCTATTTCAGTTACCTTGACCATATTACTTGCGTCTCTTTTTTTCCAGCTCACAAGTCACGTATCCTTTTTTTAGCCGTGTGGAACTTCCGTTCCATGTAGGAGATCGTCAAGTCAAACCGCTATTTTCAATTCGAACGTAGCACGATCTTGGTGGCTAAAAAAATTAATTCGCAAGCCTCTATCTATATATTTAACCAATAAAGCAAATACCCAACCAAAGAATCAAAGCATATCATATATTATGTTAAAAAACATAGAAATAAATCATGAAGCGGGCAAGGAGCTTGTACTAGTCGCCAAGTTGGCAGGGGCAGCTCCACCATCCACTCTTCCCACAAAAACAGGTCATGGGTTTGATTCGCAGAGTGAGTGAATTTTCTAGGATTTTAAGGTATTGTGTTTAGTGGTAGGTGATATTCCCGTCGACAGCGGGCGCCTATAGTGCCTTCGTCAATATCAATGATTTGCTAGCTCAATCTTAAAAGATACTCACAGGGGTTGGATTTGCGTGTATGTGTTTGTATGTGTGAGTGTGCTGTGTCGTAAATATCTGTTGTGTAAGCGCAAAAACAAATCGAGTTAAACAGGTCATACAAAGCTCTAAACAACACGCAGTGCGCCTCGGTCTCGACAGTGGAGCGCTTAGGCACTGGCACATGAGATGAGTGCCTCCGGGGCTCCACACTCACCCATGAGCTTTCCGACTTTCGTTCAAGGACAACTAAAGGCCAAAGGATGGTTTCGTAGCGTTTCTCGTCGTAGCGGCAGAGATAGAGGCAACGACGAGGGACCAGAGAAGCACACAAAACAACTCCTAAAGTTGCTAGAGATGATGGTTGTTGATATAGTTCTTATTAGAAAAAAGTAACAAATTATCATATTATTGTAAATATTAACTCATATTATGAACACCATGGTCATCATAAAATAAATTAATTTTTAAATTTTATAAAAAAGGATGAAACATAACTCAACAAATATATGTCATTTTATTATCATTGTTTGTTACATGTTTAATAATTTTTTCCGGTTGCAACGTTGTAAGGTCTAAATGGTTAGTGGGGGGTGAATAGCCTATTTAAATTTTCTACAAGCTTTACTAAACAACAAGTTAGTAAATAAGATGGCGAAACTCTTCTAGCACTAGCACAAATAATCTATGTAAGCCGCCTACATAATTCTAGTAAACAACAAGGATATGATCTTTAGCTCACACCAACAACCTAAGTTACTAGGCTAATTACTTCTATGAGATAAGCTATTCTACTCAAGCTAAACAAGGGAAATAATAATAAGTAAAGGAGTGAGCTTGAATAGATATACCAACGTTGATGAGAAGAGATATGTCCAATATACCAATCAATCAACGTGATCACATACACAAATGAAATCCTCGGTAACAAGATGACACAAGATTTTTTATCGAGGTTCACTTGCTTCCCGGCAAGCTACTCCTTGTTATGGCGATACACCCACTTGATGGATCGCGAGCTAATCAATTATCAAGAGTTGAACCCTCAACGGATGCCACACATCCACTCACAAGATGGGGATCCTCCAAGCCACGAGCTCCACTAGAGTAGCCAATTCGCGAACTCCCACGGGAAAGGCTCAAGAACCCCTCACAATCGCTTGATAAGGCTCGAAACAATCTCCAATCACAAGCTCAACACCACCGCTGCTCTAAACTGTCTAGAATATCGGGAAACACCCAAGAGTAACAAGCAATTCTCAGCAAACTCGAAGATCAAGTGCCACTAGGTGTAACTCTCAATGCAACGCACTTGAATCTCACTCAATCTCTCTAGAATATGCAACCAAGCAAGGAGATGAGTGGAAGAGGTGTTCTCTAACTCGATGAGTGGAAGAGGTGTTCTCTAACTCAAAGGATGTCTCAATATCTCATAAGTGCAAGAGTTAACCTCCAAGAGCTGGTCACCTCTTATTTATAGAGTGGGAAAGAGGAGCTAGATGTTATGCCACTGTCGCGCCTGACAGACGCGTCTGTCGCCTGACTGACTGACGCGGTCGGCAGCGTCTGTCGCACCACGCGACGCCACGTGTTCCTGAGCTTCAAAATCCAACAGTCAAGTTCACCATGCGATAGACGCATCTGACGCTTCGCGTTCTCAGCGTCTATCGCCCGACAGACGCAGTCCAGTAAGGGTATGTTTCGCGGAATCCTTCGACAAACGCGTTTGTCGCCATAGCGACAGGCGCGCCTTGGCGTCAGTCAACTTCGCGCCCCGAAGCAACTTTGAGTTGCCTGCGACAGACGCTGATGTCACGCGTATGTCGCTGTAGCGTGCCCGCATCTGTCGCGCCGATGGACTCGGTCCAGAGCGCTTGATTCTTCGCTCGGTCGAAGGACGCGTCTGTCGCTCTATCGACAGACGCTGACGCCAGCGTCTGTCGCTGCCTCAGCGCCACGCCGCTTTGCGAGCCGATGACATCACCTGCGACAGACGCTGACGCACGGCATCTGTCGCTGCATCACCCCCGCGTCCGACACATGCTCCACTGCAGACCAACACCTAGAGTAAGCCAACAGACGTAGGGCCAGCGTCTGTCGCCTCCGCGACCAACGTCTGTCACTCGGAAAACAGCGACAATCACCTCTGTGACTTCGCCTTCTGTTCCATCCTTCAGCACAATGGAAAACAAGCATTTCATCTCCACAAAAACGCCTGAATCCCGCCTCGTAAGCTCGGCGGGAGGGTAAAGTTATTTGACATATCATTCATACTTTGCCAAGGACATGGTTAGAACATATAGACATGTTTGCATGACAAATAGGCTCATTCATGAAAATCAAATAATTTTGATGTATATATGGTACCACTATTGCTTCTATGTTTGTTTGATCTAGTGGTAGCATATGACATGTTTATGGGCTTGCAAACCTAGTGTTGAATCTATAAAATGAGCTCATTATGTGTAATTCAACATGGTCAAAATAACCCTTATACTTTATGAGGTGTGAAGAAGCTTGTCTTTGGATCAAACTGAATTACATATTCTAGGCAAGTGATCTAGATTGACCATAATTTGGACTCCCTCAGATTGATTGACTTAATTCTCACTAAAATTTGGCACATTTTTTGTTATTGTTGACAAAGGGGGAGAGAAAAGTCACAAAGATAAAAAGTTAAGTTGCAAAGGGGGAGAAGTAAGTCACTAAGGTATAGTAAGGGGGAGAGAAAGCAAAAGATATGACTTTGAAAAGGGATCAATTAAAATTGAGCACACAAGTAGGGGGAGCAAGCTCATGAATTATTTGTTGCATTTGTATGTGAATTAACATGATGAATTATTGCATTGCAAAGCTTAAATTCATATTCATGATTGTATGGTGTATGCTAGAAATAGAACTTAAATGATGATTTGTTGAGAGTAGCTTTACAAGTGGTTTCTAGACACTCTTTGCTTATAATGTTGATCTCACGGGGTACTTTAATGTTTGTGATTTTTACAAGTGATGTATTACAAGTGATGTCTAGATACATCGATGCTAAGGATGGTATATAAAGGCAACTCTGATTGGTATCACGCTTCAAAGGTCCATTCTATATACCTTAGCATCAATTTGATAATAGTAACTCTCACAAAATTCAAATTTATACATATGTGCAAAATTGAACCAAACTCATGGAAGCACATATGTAGGGGGAGCTAATACTATCGAAATTAAAAATTGATTTCATTTCATATCTTTGTGGTGGTTGTCATCAATTACCAAAAAGAGGGAGATTGAAAGCCCAAGTTCGGTTTTGGAAATTGAGTGACACCAAAGTTGCTAATGTTATGTGATCAAGTGTGATTAAGCAAGGCATAAGCAACATGTGATGGAGGTGGAAATGACATGGAAAGATGGCCACAAGACCACATGATTTGGTGCATGAAATGATGAGTAAGATCATGAAGTAATACACATAAAATGATGGACTTGATGATCAAGTAGAGGAGAAGGATCTAAGAGCGCAAGACAAAGGTATAATCATAGAGTTTTCCTTTTGCCGGTCTAAGATGAGTAGAGATGTGATTGACCGGGTTTAGGATACATAGCCAACTATCAAGAGGGGCAATCACGGTTAGCTCTGGAATCAAGTGCCACTAGATCAATGTCTTGAGCATATGCATTAGGATCTAGTAGATAGTTAACATAACGCCTTGAAAAAAATTTGTGAAATGCTAACACACATGCACATGGTGGTGCACACTTGGTGGTGTTAGCATATTTGCGAAGGCGGTGGAGTTTGAGCGGTAGAGAAGGGTTTGAGTTCCTCTCTCCCTCCCGCTGAGCTTGCTCGGCGGGATTCAGCGTTTTTTGGGAAAATGAAACGCCTATTTTTTACTGCGCTAGAGGCGGAGAAACAGAGGTGTAAGTCCGGTGTATTTCTCATTGAAAAACAGTGACCGGACGCGGTCCAGGGTGGACCTGCGCATCCGGCCAGCTCAAGTCGAGGGCCGAGGCGCAGCGCGCCTAGGGTTTGTGACCGGACGCTGGTCTGGCCTGACCAGCGCGTCCGGTCAGTTCACCTAGACGCAGAGGAAGGCGCGCAATCGGCGCATCCTGTCCCTCACGGAACCAGAGCGTCCGATCGAGCACCCAGAGGAGCAGAGCGTGGCGAGGAGCTGATCGGACGCGCGGCACGTCCGGTCACGTGCCACCGGACGCGTCCGATTGCGTGGGGAGCTCTCTGGACTCCGATCGGACGTTGGGTGCAGCGCGCCCGGTCATTTGGTGAAGCGCGTCCGGTCACGGCAACGACTCCCTCTAACGCGCACTATTGCTGCTTGTCCTGTAGTGACCGGATGCGTCCGGTCATCATGTTTTTCACTGCGTCGTCCGGTAATGGCTAGCTGCGTACTCTTTCGCTATAAATAGAAGTTGGCCGAGGTTTGGGCATCTCTTGCATTCTTGCTGACCTTAAGACATCCTTTGAGCTAGAGAACAACCCCTCCACTCATCTCTTTGCTTGGTTGCACATCTTGAGTGAGATTGAGTGAGATTCAAGTGCATTACTTGAGAGTTGCATTCTAGAGGCACTTGATCTTCAAGTTGCTACGGATTTCTTGTTACTCTTCCGTGTTTCCCAACGCGGTAGATGTCTTGGAGCAGCGGAGGTGATTAAGCTCGCAATTAGAGATTGTTGGAGCCCTCGCCAAGTATTGTAAGGGGTTCTCGATATAACACCCCGGTGTTACGCAGGCATTTAGCATTGCAAATCATACGCATAATGCATCATTTGCATTTATAATCATATGTGAAGTAGGGTGCATCTTTGAGTTGAAATATTGCTATGAAACGTGAATGTTGCATACACTTGTTTAGAATTGTTTCACCGTAATTATGCTTGCTAGGCTAATAAAACATGGGTGGCTATAATTGTAAATCATCTAGAGTTAGTTAGCACAAATTTTGTAGCAACTTTGGTATTCAAAGTTTTGTCAAATTTGTTTTTAAAAATTATTATTGAAAAATGGTCAAAAATCCTCCCTATTTAGCTTTTATTCTCCAATTCAAAATCTGTTGGGAATTTTGAGTTGGTCCCTTAATAAAAGTTGTAGAGAATTAAATTCTAAGCAACTTTCATTTTTGGGTCATTTTCAGAAAATGTCATTTTCTTACTCAAATAAGATTTTAAAACTGTTATTTGAAATTGTTTAAAAATTTATTGAAAATAAAATTGGAAAAATCAATTTTTCACCTAGCAGGCCGCCGCCTCCCTTTCGGCCCGCTGGCCAAAGCGGCCCAGCTCTCCCGCGCGCGCGCCCGCAGCCGCTCCCGCTCGCACGCGTGCGACCACGGCCCGGCCCAGTGCGACCTCCTTCCTCTCCCTCCCACTCGCGCGCACCGCTGGCTGACCGCGGCAGAACACGCTCGCCGCATGGCGGCTGCATGCCGACGCCATCGGCCGTGTGGCGCCCTGCTGTCTCCGCGCGCTCCACCTCAAATCGCCGCGCCCGCGCTCTGCCTCCATTCCACTCCCCAGCTCGCTCACTCCCTTCCTCTATTCTGTGAAGAACCGAGCGGAAGGAACCGCTCGCCACCGCTCGCCATTACCTCAGCCACCGCGTTCCGACGACGGCAAGCCACCGCCGTCCGATTGCTTACGCACAGTGCTTCGTCACCTTCTCCTCTCCTCCGAACAGGCGTCAGTGACCCCTTGCTCATGTAGGTAGGGCTCAATCGCGCGGTTCCCGCCCGCGCCGTCGTGGACGGAGCCGCCGAGCTCGCGCTCCGACCACCGGCGCTCTCGCTCCTCCTCTCTTCCCTTGAAAGACACCATCACGTTCGCCTTTTCTTCGTGGTTCTCGTGCACACCATGCCTCGTACGCTCACGACCGGAGACGGCCGTTGGTCATTGGTGGCCGCCGCGCTGTCGCGGCCGAGGGCGCCGGCGTGGCGTGGCCACGGTCGCGCCTGACCGTGCTGGGCCAAGACGGCCTTGGGCCGGAGCCCGAGCCGGGCCGGCTCGCCTCTTCCCCGCACGTGCGTGCTCAGGCCGAAAGCAGCCACGGGCCGGTTTGTTTACATAGGCCGGCCTAGTAGCAATACGAAAAATTATTTTCTGTTTTTCTTTTATTTTGAGGAAAGAAATACTTTGGAAAATGTTTGGGTACTCATTTTAGCTCCAAAAATTATAAAACAAATTTTGTTATACTTCTTAGGACCAGATATATGATTTAAAAATATTGCAAGTCAAGTTTGAAAAACTTTTCTGTAGAGTTTTTATTTAATTATTGAAATTGTTGTTTTTTGATAAATGCTTAATAAATCATAGAAAGCTCAGAAAAATATGGTTCTAATTTTGTTAATCTTTTTGTACAATGTACTTTCTAGAAAAAAATATGTGTCATACATATTCTGTAGAAAAATTATGATGTGTAGCTCAAGTGCTTTTATTTGATGGTTTCTGTTATTTTTGATAGAGAGCAAAAATTTTATAAAACATGTATATGATAATTTTTATATAGTGATTGTTTACTTTGTAAAATGTGGAAAATATTCTAAATCTGTTGTTTGATACTTTTCATAATACAAAGTATTTTCATGCTCATATTTAGGCCCAAGCTTGTTATTTTTGTGTAGGCAGTTCTATTAATCCAAATACAATAAAATTTTTGTGGAATGCTAGATGAGATAATAGTAAGCCACTATAATTTTCTCATATTTTTATGTGCTACCAAAAGAGGTGTTGCCATTCAAACCTAGTATCAACTAGGGTTTAATTAACCTGGTTAATACACGATTAGTTAATAAGATTTATTTTGGTGTATCTTTGAAGCATTTTACATTGCTGTGGTGATTTGGTATGATAGAAGAGTGATTGTAGTAGTATGCTAGTACATGTTCTTGGATGATGTGGATAACCTTGTAGAAGAGTTGTATTTCTACTCTATCCCATAAAGCAAACATGTTCATCTACATTCCATGTATTATGACCATTTCATGTCATCTCTCCAATGCACCTATGCATGAGCACTTATACATTTGCATCATACAGGATCGCAAGAAGGAATTTCGGTAGCAGTTCCCAAGGAGCCGGAAGAGCAGTCCGAGATGCAAGAGCATGAGGTGCCCGAAGCCGACGAGGAGGTCGATGAGGATCTTCCAGAGTACCCCGACCATCGTCCGAGCTCTTTCGAAAGAGGCAAGCCCCGGAGCATTTCTCTTCCGATTTGCAAATATTTTATTAATGCTTTACATTAATTGATGCATTACGTTTAGTAGTTGTTTGCAACCGTTGCTGCATTATACCTTGTTTACCTTTGTTCTACCATATCCTTGTTACCCTGGTATTCGCAGTCAAGAAATGCTTAGATTGCTTAGACCGGTAGAAGTCGGGTGATTTCCTGTCACCTGCGAGCTATAGGTGGTTACCTAGATCTGCTTGAATAAGTATATCATCTTAGGATAACTAAGTGTTAATTTAAAATTGAGACCGGACGGAGACTTACAGGGTTTCGGACTGTAGTGTTTTACGTCTGTGTCGGTTAAGGACCGACCGTTGTTGGGCCTCGAGTCATGTTGAACGCATGTCTTACATTTAGCTGGCCAAATAATGTATCTTTCGACCGTGAAGCTAGGAGATTATTCGGGCCGAGTGGATTGCCCGCAGCGCACTGGGTACATGTGGTTCCTGGCAAACTCGAGACTTTACCTGAATAGTTGACTCGGTGACCAATATCTCACTTTAGCGGGTGAGTGAGGTTTATGTGAGGAATAAATTACCAGCTGGTTAATAATCGATTCAAATCGCCATCGTTCACTGGATAGTGAACACTTGACTTGAGTTACTTTATCGTAGTAATGTTGATGGAACACTTGAACAATTATATGAAATATGCCATTATGGAAGTTGTTAATGATCATTGGTTATCCTTACTTGTTTAATCATATGTTTACTCTAGTACATATGTAAATGTAGTTGGCAGGTTAATAAAGATTAACTTGGTATAAAAGCTTCTGGAAGAGGTTCTTTAAATGCTAAAAATACCTTTTTGCAAATAAGTCAGCTACCCCACTATAAAGCATTTTATAATCCTTGGTGTCATTTTGTTTTCGGTTATGTCGGGTAAGTCTAGTTGAGTATCTTCTCGTACTCAGGGCTTTGTTCCCACTTGTTGCAGATGGGCAGATGTATTACGGCTACTGTATCAACTGTCTTTATCCTGCGATGGGTGAAGCTTAGGACCATGGGCAGTGGTCGTTCTCTATGTCTGATCTAATGCTTTTGTTGGAGATGATCATCAGCTGGCATTTTATTTCAAACTCCGTGTGAGTGTGTGTGGATTTGAACTAAATGTTTCTACTACTTTTATTTGAACTTGGTTTGTAATAACTATGTTTGAACTCCGATGTATCCATGATGTGAACTTTTATGTAATTTGTGATGGTGACCGCTAAACTTATTATGATCTTGGCTGGTACGTAAGTTGGTTTAAAATCCGTCGTGATTTCACGGGCTACCGGATTATACGAGCTTAAGTTTGCTAAATCATCTGCTCGATGGATGATTTTCTTATTTAATTTCGTATAATTGGTCTGTTCTGTTACACTTGATTCTTCCCTGTGGGAGTTCATGAATTGGATACTTTAGTGGAGCTCGTGGCTTGAAGGATCCCCATCTTGTGTGTGGTTGTGCAGCGTCCGCCGAGGGCTCGACTCTTGATAATCGATTAGCTCGTGAACCGACAAGTGGGTGTATCGCCACAACATAGAGTAGCTTGCCGAGAAGCAAGTGAACCTCGGGATAAATTCTTGTGTCGTTCTCTTCCCGAGGATTTCTCTTGTGTGATTGATTGATTGGTTCTTCTCATGTCTACATGGCAGTATAATCACTCAAAGCTCTTCTCTCGCGTTACTCTTTGTTTCTAGCTTGTAGTTGTTGTTGTGTTTAGTGGATAGCCTTGTACTAGACTTGTATAGATGGCTTACTTAATTAGTTAGAGCTAGTGCATTTTGCTTCACCATCTTTTGTACTAACACTTGTGGTTAAGTAAATTTTATAGAAGTTTTAATTAGACTATTCACCCCTCCCGCTAGCCTATTTGGACCTTACAGATTCACGTTCTAACCGTGAGTGCCCCCTCTTGATAGTCGACTATCAATGCTAAACCCGTTCAATCACTTCTCTACTCATCTTAGACCGGAAAAAGCAAACTCTATGATTATACCTTTGCCTTAATCACTTTGTTCCATGTCCATCTCCTCATGCTTGATCACCATGATCATCATTTCATGTCTATGCACCATCTCTTTGTGATCTTGTGGCCACCACTCCTTGCCACATACACCTTCATCACATGTGTTGCTTATGCCTAACTCAAACCACTAAACACATGGCATTAGCAACTTGGTGTCATTAATTACCAAAACCAAACTTAGGCTTTCAAACGCTCGGGTATATTTGCTAGTATATTAAAAGCTGAGAGCTAAATAAAACATGCTTCTCACTGCTTCCTCCGTCCCAAAATAAATATTCACGTCTCGCATCCCAAGGAGTTAAGTAAATTTAAGTTTAACTAAATTCACAGAAAAGAACATAGACATTTGTATCTCTGAATATATTTTACTATAAAAGTGCATGTCTTGATTAATTTAATGATGTTTATTTGGTATCCTAAACATTAATATATTTTTGTATGTATTTAGTTAAACTATGATCATGCTCGTGCGTTGTAACGGGAACAAAATAATACGACAATAATCTTAAATTTAAACATGTATTATACTATTATCAATGGCTAATTTAATTAAGAACCTAGCTATCAAAGCACAATCCTGTGATGGCAGCGACAACCACTGAAATTCAGGTGAACCATAGAGCTTAAATATATAACTAGAGCGATTAATTGCTCGGTACCCTATTGTTATATAAAAAGATATGCAACCCATAAACTGGTCTAAACACTATGCTCTCAGTATGCTTTCTTACGACATCATCTAAAAGCCATTCAAGATACCGATTGACACAGTGAGAAGGCTTCACGGGATGAGTTCTTCCTCGTTTGTTCTCAGACTCTTAGTGGTCAAAAGAGCTTTGGTGCAAGCAGACAAAAGCAGCAGCCTACTGAGCTTGTTTCCACAACATTACATGCCCGACTTCTCTTACAAGAATTTCATTGTTGGCAATTATTAGTCATATCAGCCAAGGGATTGTCAAGTTGATCACTACCATGGGAGCCACCATATGGTAACTCATCTACTACTATGGGCTCGCTTCAGTCAAAACACTGGATCCTATAAGAAACATATATCTCAAATTTTTTTATTCAGTTGATTAAAAGTAAAAAATTCTAGACCCTAATTAAGAGAGGTATCTCCAAGCATACCTTAATTTCCTATTCACTGAACCTCAGCTAATTTGATGATTTTTTCACAGGAAGAGCCCTCACCAAAATTCTGTTCACTGAACTTTTGCAGCGCTGGGACTTCTCTGCGTAGTTACACTGGAAGATAACAATAAAATTAGAGTTGAAAGCTCGATGAATAGAGAACTAAAATTTTACAGGATGAATTTTAGTCCATAGTAAAATTCTTAACTATTATAGGACATGCTATTTGTATTACCCCTTCAGTCCATAGTGTTCTTACTCTCTAGACTGAAAAGTAACCCACATGCAGTTTGAAGATATTACTCCCTAGATTAAAAATAATGTAGCACAATTATTAGGATATGAAACCATTTAAAAAAAGACAATAGAGAAAAGGTTTTCTTCTCTGAATGATTAAGACTGAAATGACCTCTACGTGAACCTGTACCTGTGCAAGACTGGAAGGTTCCTACCAGATCAAGAATAGGGACGAGCAGGGAGGGGTACTGCCGGCAAGGGGCGAACCATGGCCGCTTGTGTGCATGTCGATTGAATGAGCTGCCGAGATTAGAATATTTATTGTTTTAATTGATGCACGGGGCAGAAAAAACGTGAATTAGACTCTTGCTATACTCTTACTTGAATCAAACTCTCCAATCAGTTTTATATTGTCTGAAATTGAGCATAGGCCTAAAAAGTTTCAGGTTCATAAACATAATTTAACTCAATGGACACTTATATTCGAGAATTACAAAAGAGATAAATGATATGGACCAGTAATAAACTCATCAGAATTCAGGGTATAACACCCTATCTGTTTTATTCAGTCTTCAGTTGTACAACTACATCAAGATCGAGTCAATGTTTATGTCTACTTTGAGCTGGCTAATCCTTCATCTCAAAGCCAGTTATCCAAGCAAGATGTAGATGAAAACTAATGGAAGATGTAGATGAGAACTAACGCATACAAACAGAAACAGGTTAGGTACCAGGGTCCCGGTCGTTGACTGTCTCCACGGAAGTTGGGCTCAAAAAGCTGTAACTTCACCATACCAATGCATGCGGCATCTGATATCAGATAAAAAAATCAAGCGAAGTCCGCCTGCCCTGTGTAACGTCATCAGATGGAAAATATCAAGTTGAAGGGACATGGGGATAATGGGGTCATACCTAGCGGTGTCTACATGAAGGAGTGTCGAAGGAGCAAAGAACGCCTGGTGGCAACTGAGGTCTTGTCGGTCATGGAAGGTGCGCTGCAGCGCCACTGCTTGCCGCCAGAGAGCTGGCAACAGAGGTCCTGCGGCACCGGTGCACAGCCAACCCCGCCGCCGCGTCGAGTCACAGAAGTTCCACCACCATGACGAACAAGATCTAGGTCGCTTCGACTAGAGGCCTGCTCCTCCACCCGCTGTCACAGCTAGACGTACGATTTGGGGAGGAACGTGGAGCGATGGACGAGCTTGGGGATGGACCCGAAGCACTGTTCCATAAGAGACTCAGAACGCTGGCAACGCAGGTCCTCCGGCACGACATTGACCTTTGCGTGATCGCTGGAGGGGCTTAGCTAGAAACCGCGTGGGCGTTGACGTCCTCTGCTATGGGATCGGCGAATCGATGTTGGCGTCCTCTGCTATGGATCGAGCCAGACTGGAGGAGATCGGGGGTAGGGGCGTTGTGTTTCCTTCTAATGTCGCACTGATTACCTCCTGTTTCCATCTATTCACACGGTGAATGGAAGTGCCGGGCGGGGTCTGGGAGCGAGCGCGTAGAATTGCCGGGCGGGACCTGGGAGGGCGTGACACCAGATCGCCGGGTGGACGGAATACTTTTAGATGTTTTAGTTGTAGAGATTTAGGATTCATCGGCTTCACGGATGCGAGATAAACACTCGTTTTGGATGGAAGGAGTACTTTCTATTCAATTTCCAATAATATTAGTTTTGAATCACTTCTTCACTTGTTCTCCTGTGATCACTAAATCAGGGAGTGGTGCTCTCTGAAACATGTACTCCCTCCGGGTTTTCTAAAGAAGTTGTTTTGGACAAAGCTTGAGTCAAACATTGAAATATAAATCATTAATAACTTTTAAGTTGTTGAGTTTAGAAATTTAAAAACCATATGAATATATTTGTCTTAAAAAATATTTTCATAAAAATATACATATATTACTTTTTAATTAAGATTTTTATAAAAGAATAAGAAGTCAAAGTTATGCTTTTGAATATGTGTCGCTGTCCAAAACGACTTCTTTTAGAAATATGGAGAGAGTAGTCAATACTCGAAACTAATCCCTATGTATCGACATCGTGTTTTAACTAATATACTGTAACACCCCAGGTGTTTAGCTCCTTAATTGCATTGCATTTGCATGAGCATAAGCAAGCATCATTCATTTCATGCATAAGCTTATAATATGTTTATATTTCATGTGAATTATGAAGTGAGTCCACCCAAGTGTCACATGTGCAACTTTCTTTTGGGACATGCTAACCACTTTAGTGTAACATGCTTAGCAAGTGCTATGCAACACACTCATGCAACATGTGCAACATGAGCTTGCAACATTTTGGTGGAATTGTTATTTTGCTTGTTTCAAAGTATGTGACATTAGAAATTTTGTGTAACCAATGTGTAGAGTGGCTAATTAGGTCTTAAAACACCTTAATTACATTTAGGGTAAGTAGTGGAGCAATGTTCATGTTGACCAAAATTACCAAATTGCCCTTCCAAATGTTGTTGACCAAGTTTGGAACCCTAGAGTGATCTGGTTTGACCAATTAAAAAGTCCAGCTTAGAAATCTTGCATGGAGAAGCAACCTTAAGTAAAGTTGTAGAGAATTTCATGAGGAACAAAAGTTCTAATATGGCCATCTCATGAAAATGACCAGAACATGCTCAAAAATAGCCCACAAGTCAGCTTGAGTGGTGATCAACACTTAGAAAAATTCTAAGTCTGGAAATTGGACTTTTCAGTTTCACTGTACCTCACTTTAGCAACTTGTAACTCACAAACTAGGCCAAACCAGTCCTTAAGCCAATTGACAAAATTGTTGTCCACACATAGCTCTACAACATTGTCAATATCACCATCACCTAGTTCTAAATGGTTTAGGAGATATGGTGTCTAGAAAATCGGGTTTCAGTCGGCTTAGTGACTGAAACTAAGTTTCAGTTTCAAGGGTCACCACTTTGGAGCCTTGTAGTTTCAAATCCAGGCCGAACCAGTCCAAACTCCAATTGACAAACTTGTAGTCCTCATGTAGCTCTAAAAAATTGGTGTAATCATCTTCGACTAATTCGAACCGGTTTTGGAGATAATCATTGTTAAACTTGGCTTGTCAGTCGGTTGATGCGGGGTTTGAATTCAGTCGGTCAGACATCCAAGTGAGCTGTCCGACCGGGGCAGACCGTCGCCGCCGCGTGTCCTCCACGCGCCGCGCGCGACCTGGCGCCTTGGCCAGCTGCCGAGCGCATAGAAGGGCACCTCTGCTGTCGTCCCGGCCTTACCCATCCATTTCCCCCCTCCTTTCCTCTCTCGTCGGCAGAGCGGAGAAACCGAGCCGCCATTGCCGCCACCCGCTCCGACGTGCTCGCAAGCGCTCGCCACCGCATCACCACCGGCCAAACTGCGTCTCTCGCTCCGCCTTGAAGCCTGCTACCTCACCGTCCACTCCTCGCAGCCAATCGCACTTTGGTAGGGTCACATTTTCATTTTCCTCCGCCGCGGTACCTCGCCGGAGTTCCTCCGCGCGACGGCTCTCCGTGGCCAGAGGTCTCTGGGCGTCTCTGTCACCCACTTGTAGGTGCGTTAGGGTCGAGGTAGAATGGGGATGCTCATCGGGGGTTAGGGTTGGGATGTCAGGCTCACCGGCGGCGAGATTTCGCCACCACCGTGCCGGTGGTCCGCCATGCCCGACGGCGAGCACCTTACCATGGCTCTGTCGCCCTGTTCCGCCATGCCCGACGGTGAATGAGGAGGATCACGCTGAACATCGGCGTATAGTCCTCACAAGACTGCGTGAACATCAACTTTATGCAAAGTTCAGTAAGTGCGAATTCTGGCTTCGTGAAGTACCTTTCCTTGGGCATGTGTTGTCCGATGGAGGAATTCTGGTGGATCCCGCCAAGGTACAGGAAGTACTGAACTGGAAGGCTCCTATCTCGGTTCACGAGGTCCGGAGTTTTCTTGGTTTGGCTGGCTATTATCGTCGCTTCATCCCGGATTTCTCCAAAATAGCCAAGCCAATGACTCGGTTGCTGCAAAAGGACACCAGGTTTGTCTGGACTCCTGAGTGTGATGCGGCTTTTCACCAACTGCGAACCCTCCTAACCTCAGCTCCGGTTTTGGCACAACCGGATATCGAGAAACCATTTGATGTTTATTGTGATGCCTCAGGCATAGGTTTGGGAGGTGTGTTGATGCAGGAAGGCCGAGTAATTGCATATACCTCTCGACAACTTCGGAAGCATGAGGCGAATTATCCAACGCATGACTTAGAACTCGCCGCAGTTGTTCATGCTTTGAAAGCCTGGCGACACTATCTGTTGGGCAATGTTTGCAATATCTACACAGACCACAAAAGCCTCAAATACATCTTCACCCAACCCGAGTTGAATATGCGTCAACGAAGATGGCTCGAGTTGATTAAGGATTATAACCTTCAAGTGCACTATCATCCTGGCAAGGCAAATGTGGTTGCGGATGCTTTAAGCCGTAAGTCTCATTGCCATTCCTTAGTTGAAACTGATTTTCATCGATCTCGCCTTCTACATCCATCAGTCTTGTACAACATCACTGTCAGTTGTACTCTCAAAAGCAGAATTATTGAGCTCTAAAAGACTGACACTGGTGTATTCCACATCAAGCGTAAGATGAAAGAGCAAGAAACTACACAGTTCAGGGTAGATGAAGAGGGTGTACTATGGTTCCAGGATAGGTTAGTTGTGCCTAAGGACCGGGAGCTTCGAAATGATATTATGTCTGAAGCACACTCCTCTAAGTTGTCCATCCATCCTGGTAGCAATAAGATGTATTATGATTTGAAGCCATACTATTGGTGGACCAAGATGCGGAAAGAGATAGCTGCATATGTGGCTAGGTGTGACACCTGCTGTAGAGTTAAGGCCGTGCATAGTCAGCTCATTTCATTCCAGTTAGAGTGGACTATCGTTCCACTGACTATGCTGAGTTATACTTCAATCAGATAGTCCGGCTTCATGGGATACCTCGTACTATCATATCTGATCGTGGTCCCCAGTTCACCGCTCGCTTTTGGGAGCACTTGCATCACCTTCTGGGAACCAAGTTAGTGAGAAGCTCTGCTTATCACCCCCAGACGTCTGGTCAGATGGAACGAGTTAACCAAATCTTGGAAGATCTGTTGCGGGCATGTGTCATTTCATCCAAGGGTTCTTGGGAGAAATGGTTACCTCTAGCCGAGTTTTCATATAATAATAGTTATCAAGAGAGTATTAAGATGGCTCCATTCGAAGCTTTATACGGTCGTAAGTGTAGAACTCCACTAAACTGGGTAGAAGCTGGTGAAAGGAGATTTTATGGTATTGATTTTGTTGAGGAAGCTGAGGAACAAGTCCATACCATCCAAAAACATATGGCTGCAGCCCAAGCTAGACAGAAAAGTTATGCTGATCGTCGTAGAAAACCACTCGAGTTTGAAGTTGGAAACTTCGTGTATCTGAAAGTTTCTCCAATGAAAAGTGTCCAACGTTTTGGTGTTAAGCGGAAACTTGCGCCGAGATACGTGGGTCCTTTCCAGATCATAGGCAAGAGTGGAGCTGTTGCGTATAAAATCCAGTTACCTCCAGAAATGAGAGCCATATTCAACGTCTTCCATGTATCTCAGCTCAAAAAGTGTCTTCGAGTTCCTGAGGAAAGAGTCCCTTTAGGAGATATCAGGCTGGAATCCGATCTAACTTACGAAGAAAAGCCAGTCCGCGTGATCGATACTCAGGAACGAGTGACTAGAAGCAAAGTGGTTAAGTGGTATAAAGTAATATGGAGTAATCAGGGTAGTGAGAGTGACGCTACCTGGGAACGGGAGGACTATTTGCGGGATGGTTATAAGGAATTCTATGAAAAATGGTACGCTTTCCAAATCTCGGGACGAGATTTTTATAAGGGGGGAGGGCTGTAACACCCCAGGTGTTTAGCTCCTTAATTGCATTGCATTTGCATGAGCATAAGCAAGCATCATTCATTTCATGCATAAGCTTATAATATGTTTATATTTCATGTGAATTATGAAGTGAGTCCACCCAAGTGTCACA
Organism: Saccharum hybrid cultivar R570; assembly: GCA_038087645.1. Lineage (NCBI taxonomy): Eukaryota > Viridiplantae > Streptophyta > Magnoliopsida > Poales > Poaceae > Saccharum > Saccharum hybrid cultivar. The sequence continues at coordinate 7,010,508 of JAQSUU010000043.1, read as the reverse complement.
TGTGCAACTTTCTTTTGGGACATGCTAACCACTTTAGTGTAACATGATTAGCAAGTGCTATGCAACACACTCATGCAACATGTGCAACATGAGCTTGCAACATTTTGGTGGAATTGTTATTTTGCTTGTTTCAAAGTATGTGACATTAGAAATTTTGTGTAACCAATGTGTAGAGTGGCTAATTAGGTCTTAAAACACCTTAATTACATTTAGGGTAAGTAGTGGAGCAATGTTCATGTTGACCAAAATTACCAAATTGCCCTTCCAAATGTTGTTGACCAAGTTTGGAACCCTAGAGTGATCTGGTTTGACCAATTAAAAAGTCTAGCTTAGAAATCTTGCATGGAGAAGCAACCTTAAGTAAAGTTGTAGAGAATTTCATGAGGAACAAAAGTTCTAATATGGCAATCTCATGAAAATGACCAGAACATGCTCAAAAATGGCCCACAAGTCAGCTTGAGTGGTGATCAACACTTAGAAAAATTCTAAGTCTGGAAATTGGACTTTTCAGTTTCACTGTACCTCACTTTAGCAACTTGTAACTCACAAACTAGGCCAAACCAGTCCTTGAGCCAATTGACAAAATTGTTGTCCACACATAGCTCTACAACATTGTCAATATCACCATCACCTAGTTCTAAATGGTTTAGGAGATATGGTGTCTAGAAAATCGGGTTTCGGTCGGCTTAGTGACTGAAACTAAGTTTCAGTTTCAAGGGTCACCACTTTGGAGCCTTGTAGTTTCAAATCCAGGCCGAACCAGTCCAAACTCCAATTGACAAACTTGTAGTCCTCGTGTAGCTCTACAAAATTGATGTAATCATCTTTGACTAATTCGAACCGGTTTGGGAGATAATCATTGTTAAACTTGGCTTGTCAGTCGGTTGATGCGGGGTTTGAATTCGGTCGGTCAGACATCCGAGTGAGCTGTCCGACCGGGGCAGACCGTCGCTGCCGCGTGTCCTCCACGCGCCGCGCGCGACGTGGTGCCTTGGCCAGCTGCCGAGCGCATAGAAGGGTGCCTCTGCTGTCGTCCCGGCCTTACCCATCCATTTCCCCCCTCCTTTCCTCTCTCGTCGGCAGAGCGGAGAAACCGAGCCGCCATTGCCGCCACCCGCTCCGACGTGCTCGCAAGCGCTCGCCACCGCATCACCACCGACCAAACTGCGTCTCTCGCTCCGCCTTGAAGCCTGCTACCTCACCGTCCACTCCTCGCAGCCAATCGCGCTTTGGTAGGGTCACATTTTCGTTTTCCTCCGCCGCGGTACCTCGCCGGAGTTCCTCCGCGCGACGGCTCTCCGTGGCCAGAGGTCTCTGGGCGTCTCTGTCGCCCACTTGTAGGTGCGTTAGGGTCGAGGTAGAATGGGGATGCTCATCGGGGGTTAGGGTTGGGATGTCAGGCTCACCGGCGGTGAGATTTCACCACCACCGTGCCGGTGGTCCGCCATGCCCGACGGCGAGCACCTTACCATGGCTCTGTCGCCCCGTTCTTGCCACCAACCGATGTAGTTCGATGACGTGGTCATGCTCATACGTCCAATTTCGTCGGCCGGCTCACCGACGGCGAGCTCCGGCGGCCGCAGCTCCGCCCTCCGCCTCTCTCTCTCTGACCGGTGGGGCCACCTGGTCAGTCGCACGCGCGCGCGGGCGGGAGCCGTAGCAGGCCGCGCGCGGGAGCGGGCCACGCCGCGAGTTTTTGGGCCGCGTCTTTCCCGGGCCGGCCCAGTAGCAAATCTGAATTATTTCATTTCCTTTTTATTCTGTCACAGTTTGAGATAATGTTTGGAAAATGTAGATCTAGGGTTTCACTTACTCAAAAATCATGAGATAAATTTTGTTATGATCTACATGATGTGTAGTATTTTAGAAAAATATAAATCGGGTATGTGATGTTTGTTTTCTGGGATATTTAAATAGGTCTTTGAAATGTGTTTTAAATCACATGCAAACTTGTTTAAATTATATCTTAAGTTTCAGTGTTCCAAAAATTATGACATTTGGTGAGTAGGCTAATGGATACTTGCTCTAGCTTTGGTAAAAATTTGGGCAGTAGTGCTTAAGTACTTTTCAAGTTATAATGCTATCTTGTTATTCTAGGAAATACTTAAATGAATTTTTGTAATTTTTCTACATGTGCAATGTTCATATAAATTTTTGGAGAATGTCTTGGTACCCTAGACTGTCCAAGAAAATTAAGAAATCTTTTGTTTGACACTTTTTACTATGCTTTGTTATTTATACAAAAATCAGCCTTTTGAGCTTGTAAATTTTGTTCAGAGAGTTCCTGTGAATAAATTGAGTTCAAATTTTTACAGTAGCCTCTTTTTGGGTCAGAGAGTCTCCTGTAATTTTTGTAGAATTTTAGGAGCCGTTTACATATATGTTTGAAATTCCACTTAATTACTTAAGTAAATTAAGAAATGTGTTTAAATAAATATTCTAGGTGGGCACACCTTACTTTCTGGTGTTTTTGTGACATTTGTGAACTTGTAGTAGTATTAGTTTGGTCTTAGAGAATGTTTGCCACATCAATAAATATTTAATCTTTGCAATTTTAGGTTTTCTGGACAGCTGATAGTATTCTAGGTTTGACCTTGGATAAAGGTGGTTGCTGGAAAACTTGTAAATACCAAAGTTGTAGTAAAATTTGTAAATGAGCTTGTGTCAAAATTTTGGAGCATTTGGCTTAGTAGTTTGGGAGTTATTGCTGTTTAAAGTGCCAGTCCAGAATTGACTGTTCTCTGTTTAGAGAGAACAGATTCTGGAACCTTGGAGTTTCGATTAGGTAAACTTTGGAATTTAGTGTTGTGGTCTGAAAACATTTTGTGGTGCATTTCATAAGTTTTCCAGATTATCTTAGATCATATCTCTAGGAGTTGGGATTCTCCAGTTATGTTAGAATCTTTGAGCTGCTGTCCAGAATAACTTACTGTGGTAACCTAAGTAATATTACTCTTGTGTGTTAGGTGTTAGGGCCTTAACCGAAGAGGAACAACTATATCTTAGGTTGGATAGATTAGGTAAGTACTTCTCCTCCGGAGAAGAGATTTGCACGTACTAATAAAGTAACTTGATTAGATTATTATTTTTATTTCTGAAATGCATTTCATTCCGAGCATGTTGCACCCATTTATGCATTCATGATATTTATTGTGCATTCATGCAATAGGTGTACCGGAGGGGGTAACTCTCCTCGAGTTCGAGCCGGTGATTCCGGAGGAAATCCAGGAGCAGCAGGAGCCCGAGGATCCAGCAGGCGAAGGAGTGCCCGCAGACGACCTTCCTGAGTGTCCAGACCATCGGCCCTCGACCTTTCTGAAAGGCAAGCCCCGGTGCATGCTGAACCCACTGTTTTCTAAATTTAATCTTGAGTACTCTTAATTTTTTACTGCATTAAGTTGTAGGAGTTATATGAAAACACTTGTTGCATTATACCTGTCCTTGTTCAGATATCGTACTTAATCCTATATTAGGTTTAGGCACGTGTCAATGCTTAGCCCTGCTTAGTACGGTAGAAGTCGGGTGATTTCCGGTCATCCGCGAGATGTAGGAAGGAGTCACGAGTGGCTTTATGGCTATCGTGGATGGAACCATGCCTTAAAATGAAATTGAGACCGGGCGGGAGTTCGATAGTACACCCGCAAGACACTTCACGTCTTGGGTGTGGAGCTATACCCGTCTGAGTCGTTTAAGGACCGATTCGTTGTACGTTCTTGAGTCATGTTGAACGCAGTCTAACACTGAGTTAGCCGGATAAGCCGTTCCGACCGCGAAGCCGAGTAATGTGGTTCAGGCCGGGAATCGAATGGTAGGTTGCTTCTTGGAGGAGAGAAAGGATGTGCTTGGGGACATTGGCGTGAGACCAAGGGGGGGTTAGAGTCCCTATCACCTGGTAGAGTGTCGCCCTTGGGGTCGCGACATCATTCGGACCCGCGATTCCTGAATCATATGAAAAGGTGGCTTGTGCGACCCTGGCAGGGGCCTGCGCGGTGAGTGTTAGAAATACCCCTCCAGCTGGATAGGAATTCGATTCGAATCGCCGTCGCTCCCGGTTAGTGAGCACTTGACTTGAGCAGCGGCAACGTAGATCTCATTAAATGAACTCGTGGTTAAGGGAATGATACAATGTTGCCACAATTCATACCTGCTCTGGATATAATGATGATAATTATTTGATTATAATCAAGTGCATGTTTAGTACAGGTGCTAAGATAGATGACAGGTAAATGCTAAAAATAACTGCTAGTACAGGTTATAAGAGTTTCAATTACTTATGCCTTTATGCAAAATGTTATGTCAGCTAGCCTCTTGTGTAAGCCTTGCATAATCCTTGGTGTCATCTTATTTCTGGTTTTCGACGGGTAAGTCTAGCTGAGTACATTCCAGTACTCAGGGTTTATTCCCTCCTGTTGCAGATGATATGCTCTATCAAGGCTTCTGCAAAACTTGTCTCCACCCTGCGGGTGAAGAAGACTAGATCACTTGGGCGTGATCATCTTTTATGTACTTTCCTCATGCTTTTGCGGGTTGTTGATCATCAAGACTGGCAGTAGTTAACAACTGGTTTGTGTTATGCTTCCGCTACTTTATAAACTTGGTTTGTAATAATTGCGACTCCGTGTGTGTAAACTTATTTCGGAACTACTTGTGAAATATAACGTATTATGTTGTATGTGGAATGATGCGATCCTGGTTGTAAGCAGGTTGGTTTGAAATTCTTCGTGGTTTCGATTGACTACCGGGATTATATGGGCTCAAGTTCGAAAATTTGAGCGCTTCGGTGCTTGTTTTTGTACTTGTGCTCTTATAATTTGGTCGGTTCTGTTACATATACTTCCCTTCACAAGATATTTAGAAACATACCAATGTTATTCTATATGTGTATGCAATATTTCGAGTCACACCAGAAGCTTGTTCTTGTGGTGACGATTAAAGAATAGTTAGATATTTGGTTGGTACCTCTTGTGGTGATGGCATGATTTGTTAGATGTTTAGAGTGTCATCTAAATGAGGTGTGAGCAATTCCCTAAAAAATGAGGTATGAGCAAAATGTGCTAACTTCTCAAGAATATTGACTTAAAATGTTGCGTACTTTGTGTAACACCTCAAGTGTTTAGTCCTTAATTGCATTGCATTTGCATGGCATAAGCATAAGCATGCATCATTCATGTTTGTTATTTTATGTGATGCAACACATGTGATTATTTTAGGGTTTGTTTGATTTATTTCATGAAGTACTTGATAGTTGGTGTAACAAAAAGGTAAGGTAGCCAATCATGACCTACAACACCTTAGTTATACTTAGGATAACATTTGGAACAAGTTTCATGTTGACCAAAATTTCAAATTTGCCCTCCAAGAGAAGTTGACCACCATTTGACCCTAGAAGGCTCTAGTTTGACCAATTAAAAAGTCTAATTTAGAGACCTTGCATGGAAGAGCAACCTTAAGCAAAGTTGTAGAGAATTTCATAAGGAACCAAAGTTCTAATATGGCCATCTCATGAAAATAACCAGAGCATGCTCAAAAATGGCCCACAAGTCAGCTTGAGTGGTGATCAACACTTAGAAAAAATTCTAAGTCTGGAAATTGGACTTTTCAGTTTCACTGTACCTCACTTTAGCAACTTGTAACTCACAAACTAGGCCAAACTAGACTATGAGCCAATTGACATAGTTGTTGTCCACACATAGCTCTACAACATTGTCAATATCACCATCACCTAGTTCTAAATGGTTTAGGAGATTTGGTGCCTAGAAAATCGGGTTTCAGTCAGCATTGTGACTGAAACTAAGTTTCAGTTTTCGGGTGACCCACTTTGGAGCTCTGTAGTTTCAAATCTAGGCCGAACCAGCCCAAACTCCAATTGACAAACTTGTAGTCCTCATGTAGCTCTACAATTTTGGTATTATCATCTTCTTCTAATTCGAACTGGTTTGGGAGAAAATCGGTGTTGAACTTGTCCTGTCAGTCGATGCCTTTGAGCTCTGAAACGGAACGTTCAGACACCGACGGCCGCGGCCGACCGCGTCGTGGCGCTCAGGCAGAGCCCGGTGGCCGCGTGGCGCGCGTGTTCTGCCGACGCCCCACGTCGCCTGCGAACTCAGCATGAAGACCAGGACGACCCGCTTCCCCCTCCATTCCATCGCCCTCCTTTTCTCTCTCATTTCCAGAGCGGAGAAAACCGGGCCGCCATTGCCGCTCCTCCTCGGCGAAGCTCGTGCCCGCTCACCACCGCATCGCAGTCCACTAGACCTCGCTAATCCCTCCGCCTCACCACCCTCCATCTTCCTGACCCACCGAAGCCAGCGATTTGACTCAAGGTGAGCCGCATTGCTTTCTTCCCCATCTCCGAGAGGTCGCCGGAGCCCGCCATGGGACCTCACCGTGGTCGGGGTGCTTCGGGTCTCTCTCCATCCTCCCTTCCTAGCAAAATGGATCCGCCTAGCTTCGGTGAAGCTCGTACCGAGCCTAGACCGCACCGTGCATCTTCACCGGCGACGGCGCGCCGCCACCGGACATCACCGGCCGCCGCTCGCAGTGACAAGCCCCTTCCATCCCATCCCCATCCATTCCACGAGCACCAATCGACGCACCGGGTGACGGAGAACACGAGGTGGTGCTCACTTGGCCGAGCGAGCTCTTCTCCGGCGAGCTCGAGCTCGTCGGAGCTCGCGGGTCTCCGCCTCCCCTGTCCCTCTGTCCCTGACTGCGGGGGCCCGCCTGTCAGTTGCCAAGCGCGGGCGGGAGCGCTGAGCGGGCCGCGCGCGCGCGAGTCGTGGGCCGCGTCTTCCGGGCCGGCCCAGTTCATCCGAAATGAAATTAGTTTTTATTATTTTGTCACTGATTTTTGTACAAGTTGGAAAAATATAAATCTAGGGTTTTAATGATCCAAAAATCATGAGATAAATTTTATTAGGGTCTACATAATGTGTAGTATTTTAGAAAAATATGGATCTGGCATGGGATGTTTAAAGTCTGTAAGAATTTAATAGATCCTTTAAATGTGTTTTGGAATGCATGCAAATTTGTTAAATTTATAACTTGAGCTGTAGTGTTCCATAAATCATGAAATTTGGTGGGTAGGTTACTCTATGCTAGCCCTAGCTCTGGTAAAAATTTGGGTATCAGTGATTAAGTAATTTTCAAGTTATAATGCTATCTTGTTATTCTAGGAAATCCTAAAATGAATTTTAGTAATTCTTCTACATGTGCATTGTTCTTATAAATTTTTGGAGAATGTCTTGGTACCCTAGAGTGTCCAAGAAAATTAAGAAATCTGTTGTTTGACACTTTTTACTATGCTTGGTTATTTATGCAAAAATCAGCCTTATTAGCTTGTGAATTTTGTGTAGGGAGTTTCTGTGAATAAAACTTGTTCAAATTTTTACTGTGGTCTCTTTTTGGGTCAGAGAGTCCCCTGTAATTTTTGTAGAATTTTAGGAGCAGTTTATATATCTGTTTGAAATTTCACTTAATTACTTAAGTAAATTAAGAAATGGGTTTAAATAAATATTCTAGGTGGGAACACCTTACTTTCTGGTGTTTTTGTGACATTTGTGAACTTGTAGTAGTATTAGTTTGGTCTTAGAGAATGTTGGTCACATCAATAAATATTTAACCTTGGTAATTTAGGTTTTCTGGACAGCTAGTAGTAATTCTAAATTTGGCTTTGATAAAATTGGTTGCTGGAAAACTTGTAAATACCAAAGTTAGAGTAAACTTGATGAACTAGCTGGTGTAAAAATTTGGAAGCATTTGGCTTAGTAGTTTGAGAGTTTCTGTTGTTTAAAGTGGCAGTTCAAAATCTGCTACTCTCTGTTTTGGAGAGGACAGATTCTGGAACTTGTGAAGTTTGACATGGAAAACTTAGGAGTTTGGAGTTGAGGTCTGAAAATGAATTGTAGTACATTTCTTAGGCTTTCCAGATTGTCTTAAATCATATCTTTTGGAATTGTAAATCTCCAGTTGTGGTAAAAACAAGTAGCTGCTGTCCAGAATGCTTTCTGTGGTGTTTTGCTGATTGATATGGTGTATTATCCTAAGACATGCTACTTTTGTAATTGTTAGGTGTTAGGGCCTTAACTGAGGATGAGCAGCTTTATCTTAGGTTAAGTAGATTAGGTGAGTACTTCTCTACTAGAGAAGAGATTTGCACGTACTAGTAAAATAACTTGAATAGAGTATTTTATTCTGAAATGCATTTCATGCCGAGCATGTTGCACCCATTTATGCATCCATTATATTTATTGTGCATTCATGCAATAGGTGCACCGGAGGGGGTAACACTCCTCGAATTCGAGCCTGTGATTCCGGAGGAGAACCAGGAGCAGCAGGAGCCCGAGGATCCAGCAGGCGAAGGAGTGCCCGCAGACGACCTTCCTGAGTGTCCAGACCACCGGCCCTCGACGTTTCTGAAAGGCAAGCCCCGGTGCATGCTGAACCTACTATTTTATAAATCAATCTTGAGTACTGTTAATTGTTTACTGCATTAAGTTGTAGGAGTTGTATGAAAACACTTGTTGCATTATACCTGTCCTTGTCCAGATATCGTACTGAATCCTATATTAGGTGTAGGCACGTGTCAATGCTTAGCCCTGCTTAGTACGGTAGAAGTCGGGTGATTTCCGGTCATCCGCGAGATGTAGGGAGGAGTCACGAGTGGCTTTATGGCTATCGTGGATGGAACCATGCTTAAAAATGAAATTGAGACCGGGCGGGAGTTCGATAGTACAGCCGCAAGACACTTCACGTCTTGGGTGTGGAGCTATGCCCGTCTGAGTCGTTTAAGGACCGATTCGCTGTACGTCCTTGAGTCATGTTGAACGCAGTCTAACACTTAGTTGGCCGGATAAGTCGTTCCGACCGCGAAGCCGAGTAATGTGGTTCAGGCCGGGAATCGAATGGTAGGTTGCTTCTTGGAGGAGAGAAAGGATGTGCTTGGGGACATTGGCATGAGACCAAGGGGGGGTTAGAGTCCCTATCACCTGGCAGAGTGTCGCCCTTGGGGTCACGACATCATTCGGACCCGTGATTCCTGAATCATATGAAACGGTGGCTTGTGTGACCCTGGCAGGGGCCTGCGCGGTGAGTGTTAGAAATACCCCTCCAGCTGGATAGGAATTCGATTCGAATCGCCGTCGCTCCTGGTTAGTGAGCACTTGACTTGAGCAGCGGCAACGTAGAACTCATTAAATGAACTGGTGGTTAAGGGAATGATACAATGTTGCCATAATGATATACCTGCTATGGATATAATAATAATGTTGTTTGATTATAATCAAGTGCATGTTTAGTACAGGTGCTAAGATAGATGACAGGTAAATGCTAAAAATAACTGCTAGTACAGATTATAAGAGTTTCAATTACTTATGCCTTTATGCAAAAATGTTATGTCAGCTAGCCTCTTGTGTAAGCCTTGCATAATCCTTGGTGTCACTTTATTTCTGGTTTTCGACGGGTAAGTCTAGCTGAGTACATTCCAGTACTCAGGGTTTATTCCCTCCTGTTGCAGATGACATGCTTTATCAGGGCTTCTGCAAGACGTGTCTCCACCCTACGGGTGATGATGACTAGATCACAAGGGCGTGATCATCTTTATGTACTTTCCTCATGCTTTTGCGGGTTGTCGATCATCCAGACTGGCAGTACTTAATTAACTAGTGTGTGTTATGCTTCCGCTACTTTCAAACTTGGTTTGTAATAATTGCTACTCCGTTTGTGTAAACTTATTTCAGCACTATTTGTGAAATGTAACGTATGATGTTGTATGTTGAATGATGCGATCCTGGTTGTAAGCGAGTTGGTTTGAAATCCTTCGTGGTTTCGATTGACTACCGGGATTATATGGGCTCAAGTTCGAAAATTTGAGCGCTTCGGTGCTTGTTTTTGTACTTGTGCTCTTATAATTTGGTCGGTTCTGTTACAGCTGGTACCGGAGCATAATTCAACATTAAACACATCTTACGGGTAATTAAAAACAAAAGTATTTGTTTGCGAAAAGGGTTAAACTCTAAAAATTATTTTATAGGTATGCCAGTGATCACAACCCTTAGCCCAAATAAGGACTCTTAGGTGGCTTATTATGAAGACTAACTTGGGGGCCTTGTTTGTTTCTGTTTCGTCGTCCATACGGCGTGAAATTGTATGGATGCCATCCACTTGGGTGGTAATGTATGGATCAATTACCTCGACGCTCTGGTAAGTGTGAGTTGTGAGAGCATGATCGTCTAACCGGCGGTCTAGGGGAGAGTAGTTTTGGTGACTGCATACTTACGTGTTTAAACCATGTAACTATGTAAAAGCACTTAATTGTGGGAACCTCTATATCGGGTAGCTTTGATACTGAAGTATATACATTTGGGGATGTATATATGGAAAGTATTTAAATTACTGCTTTCTTGTGTGCTTATTTTGGGAATTGTTGGGCTGCAATGAAGTTTTCTGCAGGTACACTAACAGCGTAACGAGTAGACCGCTAGTTTCGCTTATATGAGAGAACGTATGTATGCCACCGCCTAGCGTTAGAACTTTAGGTTTCTACTAAGGTGAGAGGACGTACGAAACGTGCATGCATCATGTTTAATTATATCATACATATCATTTACCCCCTCCTTAAAAATTTCTATACTCCCGACTAAAGTAAATTTCGTGTCCCCTAAATGATCCTCACTGTAAGTCGTATCTTATCTTGTTGCTACAGATGGCACGTACCAAGAGGACCGCTCGTAAGTCCACTGGGGGCAGGGCACCGCGTCACCAGCTCGCTCCACGTGAGCCCCGCCCTGAGCCTACTGAGGTGGAAAGGCTGAGGGCAGAGCTGGCAGAGGTGACTGCTGCTAGGGATGCAGCACGGCAACAACTGGAACAAGTGATTCATGATCGTGATCAAGAAACGCTTGCAGTCCAGAGGTTGACAGTGGCAAATCGCAACTGTCAACGCATGTTGGTCCGTGTGATGGAACAGAGGGATGAAGCCTGGCACGAGGAGAACGTTCTGAGGGCTCGTCAGTTTGAGCTCGAACAGCAATTGGAAAATGCTGAAGAATACAATGACAATCTTCATGAAGAAGTGCACCGCCTGAACAACGAGCTTAATCCCCTGCTGCCTCGAAACAACAACGTCGATGAGGACATGGGTTCGGGAATCTTCATGTCTGAAAATGATGATGAAGTGGAGGTCAACGGATCCCAAGATGCCGAACCAGAAGAAGAACTAGAAGAAGAAGAAGATGAGGAGTTAGAGCCTGTTAGTGATGAGGATGGCGGGGAGATCCATGACACCGACTCGGAGGATGATGCTTAAAGTAGTCATCACGTGCCTATAATGTTAGGATCGTCTTTTGTGCCCTCCCTGTGAAGGAGTGAGGCCTTGTAATAACTTGACTTTGGGATGTAAGGTTGAACCGTATGTTTCCTGAATGTAGTTTGAACCCGTTAAATTCGATCACAACTTGATGTCTTATTATGTTGCGTTCGATGATGGTGTCACGATTAGCACCCTTCGGTGCCGCGACGAAACCGAGGGCCTCCTATGGCGCGCGACATAAGGCTGTGCTGCTTGGCACGCGCAGGTATCGAGGTGGCTAGTCATGATCCACCATGGAACTCTTCATTGAGGAGTCTCTTTGTGGTCAGTTTGAAGTAGCCTTTCACAGTCAACTAAAAATCTTGAGATCGAATCCAGGTACCGTACAAAAGGTCAAAAATCACGTAGATAGCAACGTAAACGGTCCGGTAACCGTTGTGCTCCCCGTGAGTGAGCCTTTATCAAAGAGCATCTTGTTGGATTACCAAGTATGATCTCGTCAAATGATGCACTGGAATGGATTGTGCGGTTGTGATGAATTATTGTGCCTTAATTATTATGAGAAATCTATTCATACAGTCAGATTGACATTTCGCAATAATTCATCTACAAATTTCCCACATCATCAGTGCTCATTGGCTATGCATTTTGCAGATGTCGTACAATCTACGCCGGGGTCGTGGCAATGAGGATGAGGAACAGCCACCCCCTCCGCCACCACCTACCCCGGCTGAGCTGATGCAGACAGTGGTCGAAGGGCAGCGCATGTTGGCTGATGCTATGCGCTAGCTGGCTAACCGGGAAGCTCGTCCTGGCCGCCAGGGCCCAGAACCCAATCAATACAGTGATTTCAAGGACTTTCTTGATACTAAGCCCCCGCTCTTTAAAGAGGCGGAGGAACCACTGCAAGCTGTGAGTGGTTAAATACTATTGAGCAAAAGTTTCGTCTGCTTCGCCTCACTGATGAGCTAAAGACTGAATATGCTTCTCATCAATTGCATGGTCCAGCGGGTATTTGGTGGAGCCACTATCATTCCACACTGCCTGCAAATGTCCCGATTGCTTGGGATCAGTTTAAGGCGGCATTCTGGGGAAATTATATTCCTCCCGGTCTTATGGCAATCAAGCACACGGAGTTTATGAGGCTGTCGCAAGGAAACAAAAGCCTGACTGAATACTTGCAGTCCTTCAACAACCTGGCAAGGTATGCCACTGAGTTTGTGGATACCGATGCCAAAAAGATTGCTAGCTTCAAAAGGGGCCTCGGCCCAAAACTGATGAAAACAATGGGCACTAGCAAATGTACTACTTTCAATGATTTCATCAGCGATGCTTTGACCCAGGAGAACAACAATACTATTTATTCGGCCTCTAAGAGCCGTAAAAGGGCCCTTGAGGCAAGTGCTTCTCAGTCAAGGGCCTCAGCGATACCGAGGTCTTCCCCTCGCCCTCCTGCCACAAATGCTAAGTTCCGTCCTCCACAAAAGAAGGTGCCAATGAAAACTGGGTTTCGTAAGGCATATACAGTGGCTCTGCCAAAGAGTAATGCGGGCCAAGGCAGCTCCAGTGTTCCCCCTAGCAACATGCCTTGCTGGAACTGTAACAAGCCAGGCCATTGGTCCAGGAATTGTCCGTACCCGAAGAAAAATGTCAACCAAGGTAGTCGTCAGGGACACGCCCATTATAACAGCATTGAGGAAATTCCATCTGGTGAGGTGGTCACCGCTGGTAAGTTTCTAGTTGACCAACACCCCGCAGTGGTACTTTTTGATTCAGGTGCTTCGCATTCCTTTATCAGTCCTAAGTTTGCATCTAAATTTGCACATAAGTTGCATACTGTTGAAGGTGTGGGTTATTGTATTAGCGCTGCAAGTGGGAATATTTCCACAAACAAAGTAGTGGGGAACCTTAAGTTTGAGATAGAAGGGCGAAGTTATTCGCTTGCCCTATTGGTTTTACCTGGTTTAGACATAGATGTTATCTTGGGCATGAATTGGATGAGTCAGAATGGGGTACTCATTGACACATCCGCTCGGGTAGTTATGCTCAGAGATCCTACAGATCAAAAAGGTTTTCTAGTACAACTTCCCAGAAAGGTTGAATTGTCGGGGGAAATTCATGCTGTGCAAGCAAAGGCGTTGGCCGAAATTCCAGTAGTAAATGAGTTTCCGGACGTTTTTCCCGATGATTTGCCGGGACTCCCTCCGGATCGGGATGTGGAGTTTAAAATTGAGTTGTTGCCTGGCACGGCACCCATCTCTAGGAGACCCTATAGGATGCCTCCAAATGAACTCGCTGAACTTAAGACACAATTGAATGAACTTTTGAAGAAAGGGTTGATTCGTCCTAGTTCATCGCCGTGGGGATGTCCTGCTATCTTTGTAAAGAAGAAGGATCAGTCGTTGCGGATGTGCGTAGATTATAGACCTCTCAATGCAGTCACTGTCAAAAATAAGTACCCTCTACCGCGCATCGACATCTTGTTCGATCAGTTGTCTAAAGCTAAAGTTTTCTCCAAGATCGATCTAAGATCGGGTTACCATCAAATTAAAATCCGCCCAGAAGATGTTCCAAAGACAGCCTTTTCTACCAGATACGGTCTTTATGAGTATCTTGTTATGTCTTTCGGCTTGACAAATGCCCCCGCACACTTCATGTACTTGATGAATTCGGTGTTTATGCCTGAATTGGACAAGTTTGTGGTGGTATTTATTGATGACATCTTGGTATATTCTGTGAATGAGGAGGATCACGCTGAACATCTGCGTATAGTCCTCACAAGACTGCGTGAACATCAACTATATGCAAAGTTCAGTAAGTGCGAATTCTGGCTTCGTGAAGTACCTTTCCTTGGGCATGTGTTGTCCGATGGAGGAATTATGGTGGATCCCGCCAAGGTACAGGAAGTACTAAACTGGAAGGCTCCTATCTCGGTTCACGAGGTCCGAAGTTTTCTTGGTTTGGCTGGCTATTATCGTCGCTTCATCCCGGATTTCTCCAAAATAGCCAAACCCATGACTCGGTTGCTGCAAAAAGACACCAGGTTTGTCTGGACTCCTGAGTGTGATGCGGCTTTTCACCAACTGCGAACCCTCCTAACCTCGGCTCCGGTTTTGGCACAACCGAATATCGAGAAACCATTTGATGTTTATTGTGATGCCTCAGGCATAGGTTTGGGAGGCGTTTTGATGCAGGAAGGCCGAGTAATTGCATATACCTCGCGGCAACTTCGGAAGCATGAGGTGAATTATCCAACGCATGACTTAGAACTGGCTGCAGTTGTTCATGCTTTGAAAGTATGGCGGCATTATCTGCTGGGAAATGTCTGCAATATCTACACCGATCATAAAAGCCTCAAATACATCTTCACTCAACCCGAGCTAAATATGCGTCAGAGAAGATGGCTCGAGTTGATTAAAGATTATAATCTTCAAGTACACTATCACCCAGGCAAGGCAAATGTGGTTGCGGACGCTTTAAGCCGTAAGTCTCATTGCCATTCCTTAATTGAAACCGATTTTTACCAATCTCGCCTGTTACATCCGGCAGTCCTGTACAACATCACTGTCCGTGGTACTCTCAGAAATAGAATCATTGAGCTCCAAAAGACTGATCCGGGTATCTTTCACATAAAACGGAAGATGAATGAAGGAGAGACTAAGCATTTCAGGTTAGATGACGAAGGTGTGCTGTGGTTTAAGGATAGGTTAGTGGTACCTAAGGACCGAGAGCTTAGAGATCAGATCCTGTCCGAAGCACATTCGTCCAAGTTGTCCATCCATCCGGGTAGCAATAAGATGTATTATGATTTGAAACCCCTTTATTGGTGGACCAAGATGCGGAAAGAAATAGCTGCATATGTGGCTAGGTGTGACACCTGCTGTAGAGTTAAAGCTGTGCACATGAAAGCTGGGTTGCTTCAGCCACTTTCCATTCCAGGCTGGAAATGGGAAGAGATAAGTATGGATTTCATTGTCGGCCTTCCTCCTACTGTCAAAAATCATAATTCCATCTGGGTAATTGTGGATCATTTGACTAAATCAGCTCACTTCATTCCAGTTAGAGTGGACTATCGTCCCACTGACTATGCTGAGTTGTACTTCAATCAGATAGTCCGGCTTCATGGGATACCTCGTACTATCATATCTGACCGTGGTCCCCAGTTCACTGCTCGCTTTTGGGAGCATTTGCATCACCTTCTGGGAACCAAGTTAGTGAGAAGCTCTGCTTATCACCCCCAGACATCGGGTCAGACAGAACGAGTTAACCAAATCTTGGAAGATCTGTTGCGAGCATGCGTCATTTCATCCAAGGGTTCTTGGGAAAAATGGTTACCTTTAGCCGAATTCTCGTACAATAACAGTTATCAAGAGAGTATTAAGATGGCCCCATTCGAAGCCTTATACGGTCGAAAGTGTCGAACTCCACTAAACTGGATAGAAGCTGGGGAAAGAAGGTATTATGGCATTGATTTTGTCCAGGAAGCCGAGGAACAAGTCTGTACCATCCAGAAACACATGGCTGCAGCACAAGCGAGACAGAAAAGCTATGCTGATCGTCGCAGAAAACCACTCGAATTTGAAGTTGGAGACTTCGTTTATTTGAAAGTTTCTCCAATGAAGAGTGTCCAACGTTTTGGTGTTAAACGGAAACTTGCACCAAGATACGTGGGTCCTTTCCAGATCATAGGCAAGAGTGGAGCTGTTGCGTACAAAATCCAGTTGCCTCCTGAGATGAGCACCATATTCAACGTTTTCCATGTATCTCAGCTTAAAAAGTGTCTTCGAGTTCCTGAGGAACAAGTTCCTTTAGGTGATATCAGGCTGGAATCCGACCTAACCTATGAAGAAAAGCCAGTCCGAGTGATCGATACTCAGGAACGAGTAACTAGAAGTAAAGTGGTTAAGTGGTACAAAGTGATGTGGAGTAATCAGGGAAGTGAGAGTGATGCTACGTGGGAGCGGGAGGATTATTTGCGGGATGGTTATAAAGAATTCTACGAAAAATGGTACGCTTTCCAAATCTCGGGACGAGATTTTTATAAGGGGGGAGGGCTGTAACACCTCAAGTGTTTAGTCCTTAATTGCATTGCATTTGCATGGCATAAGCATAAGCATGCATCATTCATGTTTGTTATTTTATGTGATGCAACACATGTGATTATTTTAGGGTTTGTTTGATTTATTTCATGAAGTACTTGATAGTTGGTGTAACAAAAAGGTAAGGTAGCCAATCATGACCTACAACACCTTAGTTATACTTAGGATAACATTTGGAACAAGTTTCATGTTGACCAAAATTTCAAATTTGCCCTCCAAGAGAAGTTGACCACCATTTGACCCTAGAAGGCTCTAGTTTGACCAATTAAAAAGTCTAATTTAGAGACCTTGCATGGAAGAGCAACCTTAAGCAAAGTTGTAGAGAATTTCATAAGGAACCAAAGTTCTAATATGGCCATCTTATGAAAATAACCAGAGCATGCTCAAAAATGGCCCACAAGTCAGCTTGAGTGGTGATCAACACTTAGAAAAAATTCTAAGTCTGGAAATTGGACTTTTCAGTTTCACTGTACCTCACTTTAGCAACTTGTAACTCACAAACTAGGCCAAACTAGACTATGAGCCAATTGACATAGTTGTTGTCCACACATAGCTCTACAACATTGTCAATATCACCATCACCTAGTTCTAAATGGTTTAGGAGATTTGGTGCCTAGAAAATCGGGTTTCAGTCAGCATTGTGACTGAAACTAAGTTTCAGTTTTCGGGTGACCCACTTTGGAGCTCTGTAGTTTCAAATCTAGGCCGAACCAGCCCAAACTCCAATTGACAAACTTGTAGTCCTCATGTAGCTCTACAATTTTGGTATTATCATCTTCTTCTAATTCGAACTGGTTTGGGAGAAAATCGGTGTTGAACTTGTCCTGTCAGTCGATGCCTTTGAGCTCTGAAACGGAACGTTCAGACACCGACGGCCGCGGCCGACCGCGTCGTGGCGCTCGGGCAGAGCCCGGTGGCCGCGTGGCGCGCGTGTTCTGCCGACGCCCCACGTCGCCTGCGAACTCAGCATGAAGACCAGGACGACCCGCTTCCCCCTCCATTCCATCGCCCTCCTTTTCTCTCTCATTTCCAGAGCGGAGAAAACCGGGCCGCCATTGCCGCTCCTCCCCGGCGAAGCTCGTGCCCGCTCACCACCGCATCGCAGTCCACTAGACCTCGCCAATCCCTCCGCCTCACCACCCTCCATCTTCCTGACCCACCGAAGCCAGCGATTTGACTCAAGGTGAGCCGCATTGCTTTCTTCCCCATCTCCGAGAGGTCGCCGGAGCCCGCCATGGGACCTCACCGTGGTCGGGGTGCTTCGGGTCTCTCTCCATCCTCCCTTCCTAGCAAAATGGATCCGCCTAGCTTCGGTGAAGCTCGTACCGAGCCTAGACCGCACCGTGCATCTTCACCGGCGACGGCGCGCCGCCACCGGACATCACCGGCCGCCGCTCGCGGTGACAAGCCCCTTCCATCCCATCCCCATCCATTCCACGAGCACCAATCGACGCACCGGGTGACGGAGAACACGAGGTGGTGCTCACTTGGCCGAGCGAGCTCTTCTCCGGCGAGCTCGAGCTCGTCGGAGCTCGCGGGTCTCCGCCTCCCCTGTCCCTCTGTCCCTGACTGCGGGGGCCCGCCTGTCAGTTGCCAAGCGCGGGCGGGAGCGCTGAGCGGGCCGCGCGCGCGCGAGTCGTGGGCCGCGTCTTCCGGGCCGGCCCAGTTCATCCGAAATGAAATTCGTTTTTATTATTTTGTCACTGATTTTTGTACAAGTTGGAAAAATATAAATCTAGGGTTTTAATGATCCAAAAATCATGAGATAAATTTTATTAGGGTCTACATAATGTGTAGTATTTTAGAAAAATATGGATCTGGCATGGGATGTTTAAAGTCTGTAAGAATTTAATAGATCCTTTAAATGTGTTTTGGAATGCATGCAAATTTGTTAAATTTATAACTTGAGCTGTAGTGTTCCATAAATCATGAAATTTGGTGGGTAGGTTACTCTATGCTAGCCCTAGCTCTGGTAAAAATTTGGGTATCAGTGATTAAGTAATTTTCAAGTTATAATGCTATCTTGTTATTCTAGGAAATCCTAAAATGAATTTTAGTAATTCTTCTACATGTGCATTGTTCTTATAAATTTTTGGAGAATGTCTTGGTACCCTAGAGTGTCCAAGAAAATTAAGAAATCTATTGTTTGACACTTTTTACTATGCTTGGTTATTTATGCAAAAATCAGCCTTATTAGCTTGTGAATTTTGTGTAGGGAGTTTCTGTGAATAAAACTTGTTCAAATTTTTACTGTGGTCTCTTTTTGGGTCAGAGAGTCCCCTGTAATTTTTGTAGAATTTTAGGAGCAGTTTATATATCTGTTTGAAATTTCACTTAATTACTTAAGTAAATTAAGAAATGGGTTTAAATAAATATTCTAGGTGGGAACACCTTACTTTCTGGTGTTTTTGTGACATTTGTGAACTTGTAGTAGTATTAGTTTGGTCTTAGAGAATGTTGGTCACATCAATAAATATTTAACCTTGGTAATTTAGGTTTTCTGGACAGCTAGTAGTAATTCTAAATTTGGCTTTGATAAAATTGGTTGCTAGAAAACTTGTAAATACCAAAGTTGGAGTAAACTTGATGAACTAGCTGGTGTAAAAATTTGGAAGCATTTGGCTTAGTAGTTTGAGAGTTTCTGTTGTTTAAAGTGGCAGTTCAAAATCTGCTACTCTCTGTTTTGGAGAGGACAGATTCTGGAACTTGTGAAGTTTGACATGGAAAACTTAGGAGTTTGGAGTTGAGGTCTGAAAATGAATTGTAGTACATTTCTTAGGCTTTCCAGATTGTCTTAAATCATATCTTTTGGAATTGTAAATCTCCAGTTGTGGTAAAAACAAGTAGCTGCTGTCCAGAATGCTTTCTGTGGTGTTTTGCTGATTGATATGGTGTATTATCCTAAGACATGCTACTTTTGTAATTGTTAGGTGTTAGGGCCTTAACTGAGGATGAGCAGCTTTATCTTAGGTTAAGTAGATTAGGTGAGTACTTCTCTACTAGAGAAGAGATTTGCACGTACTAGTAAAATAACTTGAATAGAGTATTTTATTCTGAAATGCATTTCATGCCGAGCATGTTGCACCCATTTATGCATCCATTATATTTATTGTGCATTCATGCAATAGGTGCACCGGAGGGGGTAACACTCCTCGAATTCGAGCCTGTGATTCCGGAGGAGAACCAGGAGCAGCAGGAGCCCGAGGATCCAGCAGGCGAAGGAGTGCCCGCAGACGACCTTCCTGAGTGTCCAGACCACCGGCCCTCGACGTTTCTGAAAGGCAAGCCCCGGTGCATGCTGAACCTACTGTTTTATAAATCAATCTTGAGTACTATTAATTGTTTACTGCATTAAGTTGTAGGAGTTGTATGAAAACACTTGTTGCATTATACCTGTCCTTGTCCAGATATCGTACTGAATCCTATATTAGGTGTAGGCACGTGTCAATGCTTAGCCCTGCTTAGTACGGTAGAAGTCGGGTGATTTCCGGTCATCCGCGAGATGTAGGAAGGAGTCACGAGTGGCTTTATGGCTATCGTGGATGGAACCATGCTTAAAAATGAAATTGAGACCGGGCGGGAGTTCGATAGTACAGCCGCAAGACACTTCACGTCTTGGGTGTAGAGCTATGCCCGTCTGAGTCGTTTAAGGACCGATTCGCTGTACGTCCTTGAGTCATGTTGAACGCAGTCTAACACTTAGTTGGCCGGATAAGTCGTTCCGACCGCGAAGCCGAGTAATGTGGTTCAGGCCGGGAATCGAATGGTAGGTTGCTTCTTGGAGGAGAGAAAGGATGTGCTTGGGGACATTGGCATGAGACCAAGGGGGGGGTTAGAGTCCCTATCACCTGGCAGAGTGTCGCCCTTGGGGTCGCGACATCATTCGGACCCGTGATTCCTGAATCATATGAAACGGTGGCTTGTGCGACCCTGGCAGGGGCCTGCGCGGTGAGTGTTAGAAATACCCCTCCAGCTGGATAGGAATTCGATTCGAATCGCCGTCGCTCCCGGTTAGTGAGCACTTGACTTGAGCAGCGGCAACGTAGAACTCATTAAATGAACTGGTGGTTAAGGGAATGATACAATGTTGCCATAATGATATACCTGCTATGGATATAATAATAATGTTGTTTGATTATAATCAAGTGCATGTTTAGTACAGGTGCTAAGATAGATGACAGGTAAATGCTAAAAATAACTGCTAGTACAGATTATAAGAGTTTCAATTACTTATGCCTTTATGCAAAAATGTTATGTCAGCTAGCCTCTTGTGTAAGCCTTGCATAATCCTTGGTGTCACTTTATTTCTGGTTTTCAACGGGTAAGTCTAGCTGAGTACATTCCAGTACTCAGGGTTTATTCCCTCCTGTTGCAGATGACATGCTTTATCAGGGCTTCTGCAAGACGTGTCTCCACCCTGCGGGTGATGATGACTAGATCACAAGGGCGTGATCATCTTTATGTACTTTCCTCATGCTTTTGCGGGTTGTCGATCATCCAGACTGGCAGTACTTAATTAACTAGTGTGTGTTATGCTTCCGCTACTTTCAAACTTGGTTTGTAATAATTGCTACTCTGTTTGTGTAAACTTATTTCAGCACTATTTGTGAAATGTAACGTATGATGTTGTATGTTGAATGATGCGATCCTGGTTGTAAGCGAGTTGGTTTGAAATCCTTCGTGGTTTCGATTGACTACCGGGATTATATGGGCTCAAGTTCGAAAATTTGAGCGCTTCGGTGCTTGTTTTTGTACTTGTGCTCTTATAATTTGGTCGGTTCTGTTACACTTTGTTTGGTAGAACAAAATAGAGAGAAATTTATTTATGTTGAACTTTTACCTTCCTCTTACTCTTACTTGTCTACCATAATTTTTTTCTTTTGGTGGAGAGATGCTCTTTAGAGATTGATGTTAAAGGAGGAGAAATACTAGGGGAGTCTAAGGGAGGAGAGATTGTGGACCTAAAGGGGTAAAGAGAGGCATACAAGTTTTTTCATTGTGTGGTGTGTACAAGGATAGTTTAAATTGATGCTCTTAATAAGGAACTTTGATACTAGTGTCTCATATTCATGCCTATGTATTGTTTATTTCTGTTGATTGCACGGTTTGTGGAGGTTTCGCACCTAGTCATGGAGGTTCCACATTGCGAAAGTTCCACTTTAGGTTCCACAAACTTACAACTTAGCAGCTTTTTAAGTGTATGAACTGTTATGAGCATCACGTTTATCATTGTAACATCTTGCACCCCACATATGCAAGACAAAGAGAGTCCTAGCACGTGCCGCCAACATGCATCGACCCCCACGTGGTTTGGCAGTACTGTGCCTACCATGTACTACTTCGTGCACGGATGTAGTCTAGCTGGGCTTAGTTGGGCTGACGACAGTTGAAAGGTCCCTAGTTTGGTTGTGGTAATTAAGTGACAACCTAGGTGGACTAATTGTGTTTAATATGAGATACACATGTGATTAGTTTACAGGTACATATGTGTGAGCAACATATGCCTTGAAGGTGAAAATGGCTCGAAGATGTTGTAAAGCTCACACATGTGATGAAAGAGCTCATTACATATGAAACATGACATTGAGTCATGTGACTAAGGTGGAGAAGATCAAGACAAGGCTTGGCTTGATGGACTGGTTACAAGTGTGAAGGGCAAGTTGAGTGATGACTTGGTGCCAATGGACTGAAGCAACGGTAAAGAGCAAGTGAAGTCAAGATCGATGAACCAATACGGTCACGTGATGATATGAAGTGGATCATATCATTTGTGATTGTTTGGTGCATGTATTGCATCAACATTAGAGGAGATGGAATGTAATACGTAAGACAAAGGTATAACCTATAGGGCATTTCATTTCACCGGTCATAGGTGTGTAGAGAAGTTTATGACCGGATTTAGGATAGATGACCGTACTATCAAGAGGGGCAAACTTGTTTGCATATCGGTCATCCAGTGCCACTCAAGTGATCTAACTTTGCATTGTTACTAGGATCGAGTGACGTGATGAATTGAGTGACTAATCTTTTGAGAAATATTTGTGAAAAGCTAACAACATGCACAAGATGGTGAACACTTGGTGGTGTTAGCACATTTGCAAAGGAGAAGTTATTGGTGTTGAAACGAATTAAGTTGGAGAGGAAAAGGAGAAAAAAAGTGCAAGTTATGGTTGTCCGGGGGTTGAAAGTTGCAACCTAACTCATAGCCAAATTGCAGCCATTGTAGAGGGTGGCACCGCCCTTTCTGGTGGACAAAAAGTGGGTACCACCACCCTAGGGCGGTGCCCAAAAACAGCAGCAGCACCCTTTCGTATTTCGGGCATAACTTCTAGCTCTGAACTCCAATTTCGATGATTTAGGACTTTTCAGAAAGCTAACGAATAGCTCTACAACTCTGGAGTTGTGGATTTCAATTTAAAGCAAGTTAGGGTCACCGGACTGTCCGGTGACCATGGGGGGAACTTGGTCGGGGGCACCACCACCCCTAGGGCGGTGCACCGCCCCCTATGTCCAACACCAACTCAGCAAATGGCTATTTCAAAGTAGCCATTGCAATTTGACCGTTGGGGCACCGCCACCCTATGTCCGGTGCCCGCACATTGCTATCAGGTGACCGTGCAGAAATGTGCTACTTGGCTCCAACGACTCTATTTGGCTTGGGGGCCATAAATAGAGGTGGAGCTCGGGCTTGGCTGAGGTTGAGCACCTTGAGGATGTGTTGCCCTTGTGTGTGCATGATTTGAGAAGTCTCTAACTCACTTGTGCGCAAGAAGTGCGAATCCATTGCGAGAGAGTGATTCTAGTGCGTTGCATTAAGGATGAAAACGGTTGGAAACGGTCGAAAACGGACTTACGATATAGAAAAACAAAAACGGTCGGTTCAGGATATTTCTACATTTAGCAATTAAAGAGTACAAAAAATAGTTGAAAATGGTTGTGAAACCGATTGAAACTGACAATTTTTCATGTTAAAAAACGGTTCATAATATAGAAAACGAAAACGGTCAATTCGGAATATTTCTGTTCCGTTTTCATCCCTACGTTGCATAGTGTGGTTACATCGAGTGACACTAGGTGATCGAGTTACGAGCCAGTTGTGCTTGTTACTCTTAGAGGTTGTCACCTCCTAGACGGCTTGGTGGTGGTCTCCATCGAAGCACGCAAAGAAGATTATGCAGTGCTCCGAAGAAGAGATTGTGAGGGGTATTGTTCTCACTCCGCGGGAGCCATGAAAAGCAACTCTAGTTGAGCGAGACGTGAAGGGCAACAAATGGTTCGGCTGTGTCAAGTGCTAGAGTATGTGGTAAGCACTCCACGTGGGAGAGTGTGACTTACGGGTCACCACTAGCAAGAGGACCGGCGACAACCTTGGAGCTTGTCTCAACGGGGACTAGCGTATTGGCAAACACGTGAACCTCGGGACAAAATTCACCTTGTCAACTTGTCTTCCCGTTGCTTTGCATCATCGTGTGAAAGGTCCTTGTTTGGTTTTGGTAATTGAGTGACAACTTAGGTGGACTAATATGTGGTTATGTGAGATACACAGGAGATTAGTCCACATGTGATGGTGTCATGAAGGAGCTCATTGCATATGAGACATGACATGGAGTCATGTGACCAAGGTGGCGAAGATCAAGATGAGGCTTGGCTCGACGGACCGGTTGCATGTGTGAAGGGCAAGTCAGAGGCTTTGGAGTGAGGGACCGCGTGTGACGGTGAAGCTTGAGCATGACTTGGCGCCGATGGACCGATGCAAAGGTGAAGAGCAAGTGAGGTCAAGATCGATGGACCAAGGTCACATGATGATATGAAGTGGATCATATCATTTGTGATATGTTTGGTGCATGTGTTGCATCAACGTCGGAGGAGATGGAATGGAATGCGCAAGGCAAAGGTATAACCTAGGGCATTTCCATTTCACCGGTCATAGGTGTGTAGAGAAGTTTATGACCGGGTTTAGGATAGATGGCCGTACTATTAAGAGGGGCAAACTTGTTTGCATATCGGTCATCTAGTGCCACTCGTGTGATCTAACTATGCATCGTTGCTAGGATCGAGTGGCGTGGCAAGTTGAGTGGTTAACTCCTTCGATAAAATGATTATGAAAATGCTAACACACGTGCACAAGGTGGTGATCACTTGTTGGTGTTGGCACATTTGCGAAGACGTTGGAGTTTGAGCGGTAGAGAGGGTTTGGTTCCTCTCTCCCTCCCGCTGAGCTTGCGAGCGCGGGATTCAGGCGTTTTTGAGAAGTTGAAATGCCTATTTTCCACTACGCCGGAAGTCGGAAAAGAAACGGAGGCGAACGGAGGTCACAGAGGTGACCGGACGCTGCACCGGACGCGGTCATGGTATGACCGGACGCGTCCGGTCAGTACAGCGCAGGCGCGGGTGCTAGGGTTTGCAACCGGCGCGTCCGGTCACTCGCGGGACCGGCGCGTCCGGTCAGGTGTCCAGAGGAAACTGAGTACGATCGGACGCGAGGCGCGTCCGGTCACACATGATCGGACGCGTCCGATCGTTGAAGGAGCTTACTGGACTCTAACCGGACGCGGGCACTGTCGCGTCCGGTCATCGCAAGGAGCGCGTCCGGTCGTTGCGTTGCGGGCGCGTGGGTCAGTGCGATCGGCGCGTCCGGTCGTTCGACAGGCGCGTCCGGTCATCGGGACCGGCGCGTCCGGTCGTTGCCTGGGGCGCGTCCGGTCGTTGTTTTGACCGTTGGGGTCAGTGACCGTTGGAGGATCTAACGGTCGCATTTGAATTTGAGGGACACGTGGACGTCGCAGGGCGACCGGACGCGGTGAAGCGCGTCCGGTCAGTTACGACCGGCGCGTCCGGTCGTCCCGAGTTTTGCCCAGTGAAGGGGTAACGGCTCTATTTGACCGTGGGGTTATAAATAGATGCCTTGGCCGGCTGTGGCCGGTAGCCGAGTACACTTTAGCCTTGGTGGCTTGTGTGGTAGTGCTTGGGAGCCATCTAACTCACTCATGCTTGATAGTGTTCATCGGATCGAGTGAGAGAGCGATTCTAGTGCGTTGCTTTGAGAGATTGCATCGTGTGGCACTAGGTGATCGTGTTGCAAGCCGGTGGTGCTTGTTACTCTTGGAGGTTGCCACCTCCTAGACGGCTTGGTGGCTTGTGGCTCCGTCGAAGCTCGCAAGAAGATTGTGCGAGGCTCCGGAGAAGCTTTGTGAGGGGGATTGTGCTCACCCCGCTGGGATCGCGAAGAGCAACTCTAGTTGAGCGTGTCATTGAGCTACCACACTTTATGGTAGGTTCTTGCGGTGCCTTTTGAGAGGCTCGGTGTGTGACCGATTAGCCGCCGAACCATGAAGTGTTGGTCGACACAACGGGGACGTAGCTTGGTGGCAACCAAGTGAACCTCGGGAGAAAAATCACCGTGTCAACATTGTTCTTCATCTTCTCGGTGGTTTGCCTTCGTACAACACAAGCTTGTATTTACTTTCATATATACTTGTGCTTGTGTAGTTGCTCTCTTAACTAGTTTGCTTGTGTAGCTTGCTAGTTGTCTCCTTGCTTGTGTAGCTAGAAGCTTCCCTTTGCGTGACTAATTTGGTTTATGTAACCTTGTTAGTCACATTGCTTAGTTTGTGTAGCTAAGTGACTTGCGCTCTCTAATTTGGCATTAGTTGCCTTGTTATTGAGCTTTGCTAGTGAGCTTAGGAGCTTTGTGCTTTTGCTTCACTAGTTGTGTAGGAGCTCCCTCGGTTGGCAAAGTACTAGTGCATAGGTTTATGTGACCTTGCTCTAGAATTGAGTAAGTGAGCTCTTGGTAAGCTTAGCACCTTAGTTGCTTAATTAGGATCTTTGCAAGGTGCTAGAGAACTTATAGAGGGGTGTAGTCTTGGCTAGACCAATAAGTTTAATTCCGCATTTGTTTTGGTTAGCCAACGCGTTTAAGTTTTAGAAAGGACTATTCACCCCCCTCTAGTCCGCCATCTCGACCCTTCAAGTGGTATCAGAGCCGGGTCTCTCATTGGTGGTCTTCACCGACCCGAGAGGATGGCGGCTTATGGGCTAGATGTTGAGTGTCCACACATTTTTGATGGCACACACTTTGCACGGTGGAGAAATTGGATGACATGTAATTTTAAGTTTATTTCTCCTCAATTGTGGTGGATCGTAGATGTGGGCTTTTCCTTTGCACTTGATAAAAAGAATGCAACTCAAGCGCAAAGAAAATGCATATATCTCGATAGCCAAGCTACTAATGTTTTCTATCGATCTATGGATAGTAGCATACTTTGTGAGATCATGGACTTTAAGTCCGCCCATGAGATTTGGGTGTTTCTAAATGAGAAATATGGGGCGATCTCCGATAATGATGAGCCCAAGGAGGAGGCGCATGAGGATGTTGAGCATGACCACAACAAGGTGGTTGTGGAGGATTGCTCCACCTCACGGTCAAGTGATGACAAAGATGATCATATCACAAGATCACTTGACAAGAAGAATGATAATGCCACAAGTGATACAAGTAATGATTCTACCCCATGCACACTTAATGGTGAAGATGATGGCTATGAGAGTGATGCTTCAACAAGCTCTTCAACATCATCACATGGTAACACTAAGATACATGTTGGTGGTTTTGTTGTGGATTGTGATGATCCAAATTTAGAGCTTTTATATAAACTCTCAAGAGCCTTGAAAAGGAAAATGGAAAGAGTAAGTAAATTGGAAAATGATAACTCTTTTCTAAAGACCACATGTGAACAACAAAAGCATCTACTTTATGTTACTACTTGTTCACATGAGGAGCTAAAATTAACTCATGAGAAACTAAGTGTTGCTCATGATAACTTGGTACAAGAACATGCTTTACTCACTAAGAAGCTTTCTAATGAAGAAACCAAATCTAGTGAGAGCTCATCATTTGGGTCAAATGATCAATCACATATTACTAACCCTTGTGATGTAGGCAAGAAGCATGTATCCACCTCTTGTGATGATTTATTATATAAGCCATGTTCTTCACAATTAGATGCTTGTTCTACTTCTATGTCTTGTGAGACTAACCTTTTGAAGGAGAACAATGAGCTCAAAAGTGAAGTGAAGAATTTGAGCAACAAGTTAGAGAGGTGCTACAACTCTAAAATCGCCATTGAGCATATCATTACCAATCAAAGAAGATATGGTGATAAGAGTGGTATTGGCTACAACAAGAGCAAGGGCAAGATTATGAAGAAGCAAGATACAAAGAAGCTATCCCAACTCATGTGCTACCAATGCCATAAAGTGGGACATATTGCCAAGTGTTGCCCTACCAAGAAGTCTCAAGTTGAGCCAAAAGCAAAGCCCCAAGCTAAAGTCAAGATCAATCACGAAGATGATGATGACTTGATGAAGAAGAAGAAGAAAACAAGAAGGGGTGATAGAGCAAGGCATCCAATGCAAATCCAAGATGCCAAGATGATGAGCAAGAATCAAATCGAGAAGAAAGTACATGCTCACATCAAGTGCTTCAAGTGTGGAGATATGGGACACTTTGTCTCGGGGTGTCCTACCAAGCTTGAGAAGAAAGCTCAAGCAACTCATAAGAGGCAAGGCATTGAGAAGCAACACATGAGCAAGGAAGAAAAGGCTCACTCTAAAAGAAGTTGCTACTTATGCCGGGAAAGGGGACACATGGCTCATTCATGTCCTCTAGGTAACAATTCTAAGCCTATTTCAATTAATAATACTAACATGCTTAGAAAGGATGGCAATGGTACCTCATTTGGTGGAATTGCAAAACATCCCGCTACCCATACTAAGGCTTTGCCTAAGTATGTTGCTCCTAATTTGAGAGGACCCAAACTTGTTTGGGTACCATCAAAAAGTGGATGATTGTTTGTAGGTACCATCGGCATTGGAGGCTTGATTCATTTGATTTCATATTTATCATTATATGTTGACTCAAGTATTGAAACTTATTGCATTTCTATCCCAATGCCAAGTCAAAATGAGTGAAGTCCAAAGTGCTACAACATACAAGTGTCATGATCAAGTTGTGGATGATTTATTGGAATTATTTGATGGCTTACAATTTATTTGAGTAAAAGCTTGCTATATGGATGATCATGAGCTAACCAAGTTGCTATATGACTTAGTGAATCACATCTCCACCAAATTTTATGTCATTTGGATCTGTACATTGGGAAATATGAATTATTCTTTGAAGGGTACAGAATCTGCCAGAAAAGTGACAATCATTGGATTAATCTAGAGTCACTTTAATTGAAAGGTCCTCAAGTTGGAAATATGTTTACAAGTGGTTGAGGTACCTAAGTTTGGTTTTGGATTGATCTAGAATCATGAAGAGCAATGAGTATAAGAACATTTGATTGTGGAATGTACTTATTTGGTACTCAATTTGAAGATCAAGATCAAACTTAAGATGAAGATGAAGTTTAAGTTCTAGTGATGATTAGAGATCATTTGGTAGAAAGAAAAGGACTTAAACAAGTAGAAAGAGATGGACTCAAATGTAGATTCAAGGATTATTCATCAAGATTGAGTTCATCATTTGGATCAATCAAACTATATCATTTCAAGTGAGTATCAAGAGTGGTTCTTTGGAGAAAGGTCACTTCTCCCTAGTGAGGGGCTTGCCGCCGTGTGTAGGTGAAACCAAGTTTGGAACTTGGAAGGCTAACATGGAAGTGATGATCCGAGGAACTTGTGATGCTTAGTTGAAGCAATCAAAAGGGTTGATCAAGAAAAGTAAGCAACACCCAAAAGAGAGCTAGTCATAATTATAAAATTGGTATCATAAGTACTTCTCTCATGCAAGCATTGATCAAAGAGAAAAAGCAAGCCAACCACAACAAGAAAGTGCACTTGATCATAAGTGGTTTTCATTTCATATGGGTGAAGAATGGATTTATCTATGATGATTGGTCTTCACCAAGCTTATAAATTGGACTTCACATTGCTATTGGAGTAATGAATTAGAATCTATGTGACTATCCTCTACTCCAACATAGCAAAGGTATCATTGTAATGTGCATGATCATTTCATCCCTTACTAGTATGCGATTAGTGCATATAGTACATGCTTACTAGGATCATGCATAACAAATGAAATGTTTAATTCATAGCCTACCACTATTGCTTGAATTGTCTAAATGATCTAGTGGTATGAGTATGAATTTGTTCATGAGCTAGTGAACCCAAGTACTTGATCTAGTTTGGATTGCTAACAAGTGACAAGTACAACATTGGCATGATAACCCTTAGCATAAGGTGTGAAGAAGCTTGTCATTGGATCAAATCGGACTTGGAATCTTAGGCAAATCAACTTAGTTCAAGTCATACAAGAAGCTCATGACAATGATAAGAGTACAAGCACAAGACAACAATGAAAATAGATATCTAGTTTGTTTCAAGTGGTATCTAGACTCAAATTGATCTTCTAAAGTGGTATTCACTAGTGGTGTCTAGATCATGATCTACAAGTGATATCTTACAAGTGGTACTCATGAAGATAGAAAATGTTCAAGAAGTGAATATTATTGCCAAATCCTTCAAAGTGAATCCATACAAGAAAATTCTTTCAAATGGTATCACATTTCTACTCATGGTATCTTCACGTGGTATCATTCATGCAAGACAATGGTTTCACAAGTGATCCTCAACTTTAAGTGATCAAATCAAGCAATGCTACCCTCATCTTCAAGTGGTATCTCAAGTGAATGACACATGCTATGACATAGGGGGAGGAGCCCCACCGATTGGTATCAAGGTCAAAGATCCTATGTGAAATCTCAAGAGCAACCATAAAGTTTGTCATTCTAACATCTGTGGTAGTGTCCATCAAAAATGCAATATTCAAGTCTCAACCATCTACCCCAATGCAAGTCTTTGTATCAATTAAGAAGATCACCTTTTATGGAAATTGATGACAAAGGGGGAGAGATTAGACAAAGATATGCAAGATTTCCTTTGGGGGAGAGATTGCTTTGGAGAGAGAGATGTTATTGGACATGGATATGGACAAAGAGGGAGCAACATTGAAGAATGTAAGGGGATCAAAATTCTTGGACAAAGAAAGCACACAAGTAGGGGGAGCAAGCTCACGAACATTGAATGATTACATTTGATATGTGCATAATTCATGTGCTTGCTTGCATTGCATAAGTTCTTAAATTCAATATGCATGCTTGTGTGGTGTATGCTAGTTATAGAACTTGAATGATGATTTGATAACTAGCATGCATAGGATGTTAGCTAGACTTGTGATTATCATGCAAAAACTAGAACCATGCTTATAATGTTGATCTCACAAGGTTTCTAGTATTTTTGATGTCTAGCTACTCATGATGCTAAGGATGGTGGCAAACTTGTGATTTTCAAATGGTATCAAGTCACTAATTGGTATCAAGCTACAAAGGTTTATTCTATACACCTTAGCATCACTTAGTAGTGCTAACCCTCCCACAAATTTCATATTCAAGCATATGTGTGAGCTTGAAACCAAACCATTTGAGCACATATGTAGGGGGAGTTATCACTACCAAGTCGGATTTTATGGTGCTTATCCAAATCCTAACACAGAGCTTAAACGCTGGATAAGTGGCATAAAATCCAAAAGAACTTAATTTCCATATCTTTGTAGAGTTGTCATCAATTACCAAAAAGGGGGAGATTGAAAGGTTCTTGTTTGGTTTTGGTAATTGAGTGACAACTTAGGTGGACTAATATGTGGTTATGTGAGATACACAGGAGATTAGTCCACATGTGATGGTGTCATGAAGGAGCTCATTGCATATGAGACATGACATGGAGTCATGTGACCAAGGTGGCGAAGATCAAGATGAGGCTTGGCTCGACGGACCGGTTGCATGTGTGAAGGGCAAGTCAGAGGCTTTGGAGTGAGGGACCGCGTGTGACGGTGAAGCTTGAGCATGACTTGGCGCCGATGGACCGATGCAAAGGTGAAGAGCAAGTGAGGTCAAGATCGATGGACCAAGGTCACATGATGATATGAAGTGGATCATATCATTTGTGATATGTTTGGTGCATGTGTTGCATCAACGTCGGAGGAGATGGAATGGAATGCGCAAGGCAAAGGTATAACCTAGGGCATTTCCATTTCACCGGTCATAGGTGTGTAGAGAAGTTTATGACCGGGTTTAGGATAGATGGCCGTACTATTAAGAGGGGCAAACTTGTTTGCATATCGGTCATCTAGTGCCACTCGTGTGATCTAACTATGCATCGTTGCTAGGATCGAGTGGCGTGGCAAGTTGAGTGGTTAACTCCTTCGATAAAATGATTATGAAAATGCTAACACACGTGCACAAGGTGGTGATCACTTGTTGGTGTTGGCACATTTGCGAAGACGTTGGAGTTTGAGCGGTAGAGAGGGTTTGGTTCCTCTCTCCCTCCCGCTGAGCTTGCGAGCGCGGGATTCAGGCGTTTTTGAGAAGTTGAAATGCCTATTTTCCA
The DNA here is from genome assembly GCA_038087645.1 of Saccharum hybrid cultivar R570. Lineage (NCBI taxonomy): Eukaryota > Viridiplantae > Streptophyta > Magnoliopsida > Poales > Poaceae > Saccharum > Saccharum hybrid cultivar. The sequence goes on along the minus strand of JAQSUU010000043.1, from coordinate 6,978,648 downwards.
CTACGCCGGAAGTCGGAAAAGAAACGGAGGCGAACGGAGGTCACAGAGGTGACCGGACGCTGCACCGGACGCGGTCATGGTATGACCGGACGCGTCCGGTCAGTACAGCGCAGGCGCGGGTGCTAGGGTTTGCAACCGGCGCGTCCGGTCACTCGCGGGACCGGCGCGTCCGGTCAGGTGTCCAGAGGAAACTGAGTACGATCGGACGCGAGGCGCGTCCGGTCACACATGATCGGACGCGTCCGATCGTTGAAGGAGCTTACTGGACTCTAACCGGACGCGGGCACTGTCGCGTCCGGTCATCGCAAGGAGCGCGTCCGGTCGTTGCGTTGCGGGCGCGTGGGTCAGTGCGATCGGCGCGTCCGGTCGTTCGACAGGCGCGTCCGGTCATCGGGACCGGCGCGTCCGGTCGTTGCCTGGGGCGCGTTCGGTCGTTGTTTTGACCGTTGGGGTCAGTGACCGTTGGAGGATCTAACGGTCGCATTTGAATTCGAGGGACACGTGGACGTCGCAGGGCGACCGGACGCGGTGAAGCGCGTCCGGTCAGTTACGACCGGCGCGTCCGGTCGTCCCGAGTTTTGCCCAGTGAAGGGGTAACGGCTCTATTTGACCGTGGGGTTATAAATAGATGCCTTGGCCGGCTGTGGCCGGTAGCCGAGTACACTTTAGCCTTGGTGGCTTGTGTGGTAGTGCTTGGGAGCCATCTAACTCACTCATGCTTGATAGTGTTCATCGGATCGAGTGAGAGAGCGATTCTAGTGCGTTGCTTTGAGAGATTGCATCGTGTGGCACTAGGTGATCGTGTTGCAAGCCGGTGGTGCTTGTTACTCTTGGAGGTTGCCACCTCCTAGACGGCTTGGTGGCTTGTGGCTCCGTCGAAGCTCGCAAGAAGATTGTGCGAGGCTCCGGAGAAGCTTTGTGAGGGGGATTGTGCTCACCCCGCGGGGATCGCGAAGAGCAACTCTAGTTGAGCGTGTCATTGAGCTACCACACTTTATGGTAGGTTCTTGCGGTGCCTTTTGAGAGGCTCGGTGTGTGACCGATTAGCCGCCGAACCACGAAGTGTTGGTCGACACAACGGGGACGTAGCTTGGTGGCAACCAAGTGAACCTCGGGAGAAAAATCACCGTGTCAACATTGTTCTTCATCTTCTCGGTGGTTTGCCTTCGTACAACACAAGCTTGTATTTACTTTCATATATACTTGTGCTTGTGTAGTTGCTCTCTTAACTAGTTTGTTTGTGTAGCTTGCTAGTTGTCTCCTTGCTTGTGTAGTTAGAAGCTTCCCTTTGCGTGACTAATTTGGTTTATGTAACCTTGTTAGTCACATTGCTTAGTTTGTGTAGCTAAGTGACTTGCGCTCTCTAATTTGGCATTAGTTGCCTTGTTATTGAGCTTTGCTAGTGAGCTTAGGAGCTTTGTGCTTTTGCTTCACTAGTTGTGTAGGAGCTCCCTCGGTTGGCAAAGTACTAGTGCATAGGTTTATATGACCTTGCTCTAGAATTGAGTAAGTGAGCTCTTGGTAAGCTTAGCACCTTAGTTGCTTAATTAGGATCTTTGCAAGGTGCTAGAGAACTTATAGAGGGGTGTAGTCTTGGCTAGACCAATAAGTTTAATTCCGCATTTGTTTTGGTTAGCCAACGCGTTTAAGTTTTAGAAAGGACTATTCACCCCCCTCTAGTCCGCCATCTCGACCCTTCATCGTGACACAAGCTTGTATTTATCTTTCATATATTGTGCTTGTGTAGTTGCTCTTATAATTAGTTGACTTGTGTAGTTTGCTAGGTACCTTCTTTTCTTGTGTAGTATAGAAGTAGCTCCCTTGCGTGACTAATTTTGTTCGAGTAACCTTATTGAACACTGTTAGTGAGCTTAGAAGCTTTGTATTTTTGCTTAGTAGTTTGTGTTGGAGTTCTCCTGTAGCTTGAAGTACTAGTTGCATAGTTTGTGTGACCTTGCTACTAGAATTAATTAAGTGAGCTCTATCCAGCCCGACATCTTTGTTGCTTAATTAGGATCATTACAAGGTGTTTGTGACCTTAGATAGAGAGGCGTAGTCTTAGCTAGACCATTAGTTTTAACTCCGCACTTGTTATGGTTAGCTAGTGCGATTATTTCTAAAAAGGATTATTCACTCTTCCTCTAGTCTGCTATCTCGATCCTACAGGTGTTTGTGACCTTAAATAGATGGGTGTAGTCTTGACTAGACCATTAGTTTTAATTCCGCACTTGTTACGGTTAGCCGGTGCAATTATTTCTAGAAATGACCTTTCACTCTTCTTCTAGTCTGCTATCTCGATCCTACAGTCGTCCAGTAAGGTTACCGTACAAATTGGGCCTACTGGCCCACTGAGCAATCGTGACCCATTATTTGTTTCTGTATTTTCCATTTTTGCTAGGCCCATGAATCACTGATTTCTTTTTTTTTTTTGAAAAAATCGCAACATGAGGAAAGGATATGCTCAATCATATGTTCCATGCCATGAACAGTACATAAATGGAGGAATCTTTGATTCTTGTACTTCTCCTTTAGAAATTTTACAATCCAAATGGGTCATAATGGGCTAGAGACTTTAGAAGTTAGGTTTAGGGCGTTTGGTAATAAGATCCATCATTTTTTTCTGATAAATTGTCACATTCTAAGCATTACTAGATTCCACGAAAAAAAATAATCGAGCTCTCGCTGAGCGAGGCAAGGCTACCAGTCATCCCAGATCCAAACTTGCATGCCCGTACAACAAGATATTTGTTTGCTAATCAATAAGATCTAAACTTTATAAATATATTTAGCTCGGTATATTAGGACTTTAACTTATCATGGAAGTACTTTTACACGGTACGGTACATAATACATAGGCCCTGTTCGCTACGCTAAAAAAACAAACTGAAATACTGTTCTAGCTGATTTTTTAAGAGAAAAATACTATTTTAGTCGAAAAAATAAGCTGAAAAAGACTGTTTATAAGCCGGCTGAACAGGGCCATAGCCATTGACCCTAACGGCGAAGACAGCGATATATGGCTGTTGGTACCGAGGGCCGGTTTAGTTGCATTTTTTTTTTTGCAAAATGACACTGTAGCAAATTTCGTTGTTGTTTGACAATTAGTGTCTAATCATGGTCTAATTAGGTTTAAAAGATTCGTCTCGTTCATTCCGTCTAAACTGTGTAATTAGTTTTATTTTTTATCTATATTTAATACTTCATGCATGCGTCCAAAGATTCGAGGTGACGGAGAATGTTGAAAAAAATTGCAAAATTTTTTGCAACTAAACAGGGCCTAAACTGTTTTCTTCGTTCACAAGTTAACGGTGACCAATGAGTGCACTCAGGCGCAGCTGGTATAAATTCCGCACAGAGGTATCTTGTGCAACTCATCCTGTGCTCGAAGGGAAAGGCGGCGTCACCGACAAGCAGAGGCCCAACCTCCAAATTATCCAGCGGTGGGCAGATTAATTGGCAGGCAGTCACCATTGCCGCTCATATACACAGCGAGCGGTGCCTCCATGGCCCCCCGTCTGCCTTGCTCGGTCCCGGTAGCTCGTCCCTACGCCGCGAGGCCGGCAGGGCCGAGGGGAAGCGTGCTACACGGAGCACACGATGACACGAAATCCCCTGACGCCTGACGGCGTCGGCATCCTCATTTCCAACTCCAAGCAGCTCCCAGACGAAATGACTTTTTCGGCGTCGCCCGCCCTCCCTCGCCATCTCTCACCCCCGCGGCCCTCGTGGCGATCGTATCCGTCCGAATATGCCTTGCTTTGGCGCCCCACCTCCTTTACTCCCCCACACCCACCGATCCTCGTTCGACCTCGTCTCTCTTCCCCTTCTGCTTCGCCTTTTTTCCTCCCTCTCTCCCCTGTCCCCCCTCCGCTCCGTCCCAGCCGAGCGAGAAAGCGAAGGGGCCAAAAAAAGCCGCTCCGGCTTCCTTTTCCACCACCCGGAGAGATGGAGTTGTTCTACGAGCTGCTCCTCACGGCGGCGGTCACCCTTCTCGCCGCCTTCCTGCTCGCCACGCTCTTCGCCGCCAATGATTCCCCGCGCCGGACCGATCGCGCCGCAGCCGTGATCGCCGAGGAGGTGGCGGCGGAGGAGGAGAGGATCATCGAGGTCGACGAGGTGATGATGCGTAGCGAAGGGAGGGCGGCGGTGGCGCCGCCGGAGGCGGAGAAGGCGCCGGCGGTGGTCGTCGCGGAGGTGAAGGAGCCCGAAAGCTTGCCCGAGGAGGAGGAGGGGGGTCCCGTGAAGGCTGTTCGGGAGGTGCGCCTTGCTGCTGGACTGGAGGAGGGGAAGGACGCCGGTGGCGGCGTGAGGCGGCCTGATTTGACCTCCGCAGCTGCTGTGGCGGCGGTGGGTGCTGAGGCGAGCCCGCAGGCGTCGGGCGCTGAGGTTGTGCCTAGGGAGGTTTTTTATGTGGCGGGGTTGGAGGAACGGACCGTGCAGGATGTTGCAGTGAAGCAGCATGATCTGGGTGCTGAGGTTGCTCTTGCTCCCGTCGAAGTTCTCGAAGCAGGACCGGACAAGCAGGGAGTAGAAGTTATTGGAGTTGCGCAAGTGCTTCCCTTGGAATCAGAAGATGTTGAAGTGAAACAGCACCATCTGGTTGCCGAAGTTGCTCCTGCTGAAGATGTTCTTGACGTGGGATTGGTGGACAAGAGTGTACAAGCTATTGAAGTGAGGCCCGATGAATTGGATTCTGAGACTGCTCTTGAAGAGATTCTTGATGTCATATCGGAGAAGAAGGAAGAACAAATAGTTGAAGTGAAGGAGCATGAATTGCCTGCAGGGGCTGCTCCACAACCAGTTCTCAATGCGCCATTGGCAGAGAAGGAAGAGCTTAAACATCATCAACCCGTTGACGCAGCTGCCGAGGTACATGAGGAAGTACAGTGCAAGGAGGAAGCTAAATGTGAGGCCCATCCAGTTGATCAACAAGAAGAACTGGTTCCTGAAGAGGAGTTGGTGGCAAAGAAAATTGATGATGTGAATGTTAGCCATGAATGTAGTTTTAGTGATCAAGTGGTTACCGAGTTGCCTGCGGAGGCAGTGACATTGCAAGGGCTGCCGAAGGATGACCCTGAGGCAGACATGGAGTTTGAGGAGTGGGAAGGGATTGAGAGGAGTGAAGTGGAGAAGAGGTTTGGTGCGGCTGCAGCATTTGCTGCTAGTGGGGCTGGGGCGGCTGCCCTGTCAAAGCTCGATAGTGATGTGCAGCTGCAGCTTCAAGGTCTCCTCAAGGTTGCCATTGACGGTCCCTGTTATGACTCTGTGCAGCCACTTACACTGAGACCTTCATCTCGTGCGAAATGGTATTCATCTCTTCTTTCTGTGACCCTGGCTACATTTATCATTGCCACACCGTGTTAGGTTATAGCTTAATGATAAGCAAACCCTGACCTAGATGTCATCAACACTGGAGTACAGATCCTCTGCTATATTTGTATCAAGGCAGAGCAAGAGTAGCATACTAGTATTTTTCAATAGGAAGAAAACACAACACAAAAATATCCTATTGAAAACTAACTTGTTTGTCAAATTCTTCAATACTGTTAGTATATCTTTTTCTAGCTCAGAGATCATTTGTAGGCTTGTTTGTTAATGACTCTGCTTGGAAGGCCAAAAGCCACCTTTGCACCAGCTTCAGCATCGTTTCAGCTATTTAGGTAGACCAACGTGAACCGCACATCAGGCTCTGGCTCTCTGCTTATAAGCCATCAAATGCTAAGCTGAGGAAACAAGTTCAAATCATTGAAGCTTACTGAAGTAAATAACAATTGATCTGTTTCACTTGCTGATAGCCAAATCAGCAATTGATCCATTTCCTTGCTGATAAATCATGTTTTCTGAAGTAAGACTGAAATGAACTAGTGCAGTATCTTTCTGGTCTGAAGGACTTGCATTTTGGAGTGTTATTGACTATTGATTTCATCAGATGTGAGGTTTATGCCAATAAGAGAGCTGTGATATGTATAGTTTGACATGATAGGGTTATGCAGCATCTATGTTTAAGAGCTTGGGGTATCTGGTTGGAATAGGATTTATGACAATTCTGCACTACAAGTTTTGGGTTTCCTCTTTTCTTCTTGGTTCTTGAAATTGGGTTCATCAGCTTCAGAGAAGCAAAATCCTTTACAGAAGGGCAAAGAAAGCATATAAAGTTGGAGCTATATATGCCTTGCCTCCTTTGTGGCAAAGAGAATATTGCACTTCCCTGCTTGAGACAATTAGAATCCATGCTTCCTTCTCAAATTTGGTCATGGTAGTACGTTTTTAATTTTGAATGTCTTATGTCTTAAAATATTTGTCCATGATGCTGCATGATTCATAGGATAATGTTTTGAGTTTTGGAATAAACTACGAATGAAGGTAAGTGTAATGAATGAAATGTAAAAACAAAATATAGAAGTCAAAATCATGTAGGTGGATCTGGTGCAATGATTGGGTGAAGTTACAATCCTGAATCAACTGAATTGTATTTCTTTGTTTAGTTTAGGCATTATTGACAGCAACTAGTCACTGCCAACCTCTGTCTGAGCAAATTTTGCCCCATGAGATGTCGGGGAAAAAAATTGCCCCTATATGAGTTTGCATATAATAGGTAACCAAGGTAAAGCCTCCCATCTGCCAGTTGCCCCAGCAGTCATCTCTTCAGTGTGTCATCAACGTGTTAAGCTTGTTTATCCATAAACATGCTCCTCTATATTGAGCCTGCAATGTATTGAACTATTGACGTGACACATTCCATTTCAAGATAGGGTGGTTGTTTGATGCGGCACCTTGTTCTGGTATTGCAATAGTTTTTGTTCCGGACGAATTCTGAGGCCACTTTAGATAATATCTTGTGCCAATTTGTTGTGCATGAGAGCACTATATTTAGATATGCTTTATCCAGCTAATCATCACTTTATGAGCAATCTGTACAGTACCACATTATTTTTGCCAAAGATAGCATAGCATTTAGAGGGAAAAAATAAGAGTATCTTGGTCAAAGAAATCACTAACTGTTGGTTTGCCGTCAGAGTTCAGAATGGATTATTGTTGTGACGTGTCAGCAAATGAATATTTCTAGCAATTTCTGCTATGAGCCACCTAACAGGAGCAACGAGCATAGAAAGATGCACTAATATGTTTTGCACATGGACACCATTACAGCTTCTCTTATTTCCCATTCTTATTTTTTGTTGGATCAATTAAGTGGCCACAACCAACTTGTTGTATACATCTAACTACCGAAGTTATCCCTTGGAGTGAGAAGAATAATATATGTGCTATAAAATATGGAGATGGTCAGAAGTATTGAATAAAAAATTCAAACATACCTAACTGATCTACATGATGTAACATGACAGATATCTTACGCCTATTTCTGGTAGGCTGATGTGTATCTCTCTACGTCTTGAAAGCTGTCAATGTTCCACTCCACTAGTTATATTTTTGTATGCCCACAAGTAAAGCTAGAGTTAACCTTGCAATAATTGTATAATGGCTATGTATATGTGTTTTTATTCCCAACAATTCCAGGGAATATTGAAGTCTGAAATAGAGTTAAGGAAAGACATGGGATATCCTATAAGAGAGAAATTTTGGTAATCCTTCTATTTTTTGGACATATGTTGTCAGTTGTCACCATTCTGAGTGTCTTAAAGCATAAAAGAAATGGTGAAATAGTAGACATTGTAGAAATTATCTGCTAGGGTTGATCTGTGCCTAGATATTCTGTAAAGATACGCACAAAGAGTGGTAATCCATAATTATTACTATCAATGATCGTTTATTGTTTTCTCAGGGCTGCTTGGCAGAAGTTAGGGAATATGAACCCTGAGATTGCTATGGAGAAATACATGAATCTTTTATCAGAAACAATTCCAGGGTGGATGAGGAATGAAACCTTGGTAATTCATAATTATGTACTACCCTTGAAATGTAGACTTAGGTTTCCGTACATGTATTTTCTGCTTCTTTGACTGGAGAAGAGTGCTTAAAGGTTAACAGTGTATGCATGTTATACTCTAGGACACAGAGAACGCTGACAGTTTATCTGCGGAGACTATCTTAACAACGATGACTGCTACATGTGATCAACGGAGCAATCAAGGGTAATTTACTACTCCCTTCGATCAAAATATGTGCCTCATTTAGGACATCAACACTTTCTACAGGGTGAAGCTTTAACCAACGATTTCTATGAATATATGCCATTACAGAGAAAGCTAATTCAATATTTTGAAAGAACTTATGATAAATCTAGTTACATATATCTTACATTGTCCGTCCAGGTATGCATTGATGGTCAAAATTAAAATAGTTTGACCGGCAGAAATCCTAAAAAAAACAATGTTAATTTTTAATCTGGGTGGTATTGCATAAATGTGTAATGTAAGATGCTAAGAACACTGTAGCCATAAAAATATCATACTTGCCATACTGACTGGTGTGGATTGGTGCTGGTATGAATTTATTTGAAATGAATTTTTCAACACTCTGTACCGTTTCTTTTGTTGGTAAATGTTCCAGTCACAAATGGTAGCTCTGATGTGACATAGTACGATAATATTTTTAGAACAAGGTCATATACAAAGGTTTGTGCGTTACTTTCTGCTCTGGATGAATTTCTTACAGGAATGAAGATAGTTCTAGCATAGGTGAAGGTCGTCCAATAACTTCCCCTAACCCAGAGAAAGGTATGTAACTTCACATATATTTGACACTGGCAGGATTTTTATTGAATCTTGCTCCTAGGGAAAGGAAAACATATTTATCATGCCGCTATTACTATTGGATGGACTAGATCAACAATTGCAATCTTTTTTTTTCTATTTTCTATCAGTATTTAGCTGGAAAGTTGCTGATTATAATTGTCATGTCAGTCATATAGTATTTTCTTGCCTTAGGGTAATATTGGTTGCAGTGTTTTAGTTTAATTCATGGTCAATAAAATTATTCTTATTCCTAAGTAAATGATTTTAGAAATTGTAGTATTTTTTTTCTTGGGTTTCTGTTTGTGTTTGACTGCTCCTTTAATATGTTTTATGAAATTGGGGGCCCCACTTGCTTTTTTTTTTGCGACTGACCCCACTTGCAAGTTAGGGTGGGAACCCCACGTACATCTCAATCGTTATGTCCTAGCACCTGCAAGTTTGATGTGTTTTCATATTCCCTCTTCTGACCGTTGAAAAGCCAGTATAATAAATCTTTGGTATGTTTCTCGCATGAATACTTTTGCCAAAGCTTGCTCGATTAGGAGAATTATAAATGACAATGATGGAACCCAAACTCAGAAAAAATGTAGTCGATCTCAACGGTACATTTTGGAATTCCTGTTGAGGTTAAGGCAACTCAGCAGTGAGACTATGCGATAACTATATATATTGGGTTGCATACAAGGTATTTAAAAACATATAAAACTTACACGTGTTACACGATAAAGAATTTTTTTATAAGACACGATAAAGAATTGTGATGCAGGTGGGTATTTGAAAGCCCTCTTAGCTTGCAGGTGCGTTGTTGCAATTTTGACCTTCATTCGATTCTGACATCCCTGTAAATTTTCAGGCCAGAGCTCTGATATCCCTGCTGAATGAAGGCAACACTGAAAATATTCTTGCATCAATGATTCCAGCCCATTGCTGAGATCATTATCGATGCCTTCGTCATAAAATTAGATTTGTACAGTTGTGTTGGTTGTGCTAATGGTAGTGCTATGATGATGTTGGTTCGTGAATGTATATGAGTGTATATATTGTAACTACTGCTGCTGCTGCCGCCTGTATATTTGGCCAGTTGCAGACTTGTCATCGGTTGTGGTCCATATTAACGTTACCTCTGGTAACTGATAAGTGGTAATTGTATTCGTTACCACGTAGTTTGGAACCAAAAATTTAAGCAGTTCAGGTAAGACTTATCTCATTCCAAATTGCTGAATTCGTCCGATTTGGAGTTGCATAGTAGGACTGCTATGTTATCGGGAAAAAAAAAACTCTCACGCTATATCTTCATCTGAATGGTTCAGGAATCAGGAACGCTTCAGATTGACACCGCTGATTGCACGTTACGTGTCGCGGTCATCTCATCCTGCCATTTTCCGGAGCAGAATGGGCTCGTGAGGCCAGCAAAGTCCCGAGGCTTGGCCGGACGCCTGGATCAGAACAGCGCCAGCCGCTCCTAGTGTCTCATATTCATGCACACACGTAGGCTCCACCAGAGAAATATATACTTGGCACGGGTCGTCCGACGACACAACCGGTGGAGTACGTTCTGGGACAGAAAGAAAGGCCCGATGAAATAGGAGTCGACCACACCGTAGCCGTGTCTAGTTAATCTCGGCCACGAATTGCCCGAGTCACATGAGCACGGGGGCACGGTAGCCGAGCTGTACTTGTCCAACGCCCGCGGCTGAGCATCCTGCAGCAAGTGTCCGCCCGCCCGCGCGCGAGCACGGTCCGTGACCGTGCCGCCGAAGCCCCCGCCCCCCGGCGCCCAGACCTATCCGGCGTCGTCTTTCCACCGCTAGTCAAACATACCCCGTGGCCGCCGCCTGGCCGGGCTCGGGCTCGGGCTCGTGCACGTGGCACGCCCGTGAATCCGCCGAGGCGTACCCCTCGCCTACCGGCTACCGAGGCCGGCGAGCCGCGCCAAACCAAGCGGGCAGTGCGTCTCGGCTACCGCCCAAACGTGAGCCTGAGCCAGCCCAGCCATCGCGAGGCGGAGGCGGCATTGAGAGGTCGCTGCTGCCCGCCACGGCGAGCGGCGATCGATGCGCTTTTCGCCGAGACCCGTGGTGGTGGCGCCGCCTATAATAGAATAGAATGCTTTTGTGAACGTGGGATTAGCGCGCGTGCGAGCGCCCCACTCCGCGGATTTGTGTAGCTTGTAGCCCTCTCTGTACACGGCAAGGTCGGCTACGGAAACAAAAGATACTCCGCGAGTTGCCTAGTGTTTGTGTGTATTTTGGGGCAAAGGACTGAACGTTCTAGCAACAACCGCATGCATGCATGCATTGCATGGCCCGTGCTTGCAAAGGGGATTATTCCTTTTTGGCCGGCAAGCGGCTTTAGAAACCCACTTCCGAAAGGCAGACAATAATTCCGGCTTCCAGAGGAGAGAATGCAGGCAATACTTTGGCCGGTAATGGTCGAATTCTAGTGTACCAACCGCTGCGGCGTGCGGTGCCATTGGAGTTTGGACCAATTTCCCTGTGGAAAAAGATGGGTTTAAACTCTCCTTTTCGTTTGGTGAAGAAAGAAAGCGAAGGAAGATAATAATAAGATGCTCCGGTCGCATAGAATTATCGATACGCATGCAAAAGGCAGCGGTAGGTTGTAGCTGCATAAGTACAAGGTTGTAAGTTTTTAAAAGCGGCTGCTTTTGTCAAATTGGTGTGCTGCTGCTTACAGAAATGGCGTAAGTGGAAGCAATTAGCAAACCAAGCGATGCATGTAACCTATGTTATGTTTCACAATGCGGTAGGCCGTGTAGCACCCCCCACGTATTAAACACTAACAAACGTTGGGTGTCCATGTACTAGAGTACTATACTATTTAGCTGTACGAGTACAGGCAAGCGAGAGAGAAAAAAGGGAAACTCGTGACATCATCACTGATCGAGCAACTTTGCACCCCCTTCATTCATGGAATGTGTGATTATCCTCGTTGATGAACGACCTCGAGCCATGCAGAACAATTATTTATACTGTGCATTATTTTTTGCCGGGCATCATTCACTCAGCCGGACACGGCGCCCCCAGCAACACGTGAATACTACGTGACAGGCTATCGTGACCGCCGTCTACTACCCCAGTACCCCTTCGGCTTTAACACGCACGCCGACCCATCTGCGCCCGCGGATTCAATGCCGGAGCCAGGAAGAAAACAACAGAAGAAACTTCGAGGTCCGCGGTACAGTTCCCATGGCGTGACGCGGGCGACCCATGCACACGAGACCACAGAATAAGGCGACGGTTATTCACAGGACCCTGATCTCACTCGTACCGCCATGCCATGCTACTACACTGCAGCAGTCACTCCACTTCAGTACCTCACCCCGTGCCTACTGCCAAAGTGCCTATCACTCTGTCGCTCGCAACGCATCGCATGTGAACTGGGGGGAACAGGCGCTAGTGTTGGCTAGGCCCGGTGCAGGAGCACCAGAAGGGCAGAAGGCCACCAGCCCACTACACCAAACGAACAGGCAGCGCTTACTTGCGGCGGCAGCATGCAGCCTCTCCGAGGACCAGGTGTACGTGATTACGTGGTGGGCGCCCACGGCGGCCCGTGACTCGCCGGCCAGTGGCACCTTGCCAAGTGCCAAAAGGGCGCGCTAGGCTCTCTGAAGTGCTGGAACGAAATGGTGGCATGTGACCGGCTATATATAAGCGATGCAGTCCTGCGTGTAGCACTCTCTTCATTGCGCCCTGCATTCCTCATTAGCTAGCTGCTAGCTTCCCCTCCATACCCGTCTGCCGTCTCTCTAGTCTCTACACACACAGGTGACACTATAGTGAGGAGCAGGAGCTTGAACAGATGAAGCGGCTGAGCTCTCGTCTAGTTGCGGTTGCGGCGATGAAGATGCATCGCTTCGCTCTGCGTGGCCTGGGGTTTCTCGTGCTGTGGATGCTGCTGCATTGCGGAAGTGAGCTCGCCGCAGCGGTGCCTCCAGGTCAGTGTTGCGCTTATTCTCTTTCTCTCTCTCAACTTAGGCTTTTGGTTGCTACTTCGTTCGTTCTCTCCTACGAGTATGCATGTGACATCGTTTGAGCTTCCTGCTGGTGACATGCAGATGGCTGGTACGATTACTCCGCCTACACCGACGTAAGTCTCTTCTTTCTTCCAGAATTAGCAAGCTAGTTTTATCTGCACGTCGTCATGCATCATGAGTAACAACTCACAACAATATGCAAGCTCGTTAATTAATTAACAGTTTTACTATATATCTGTGGCGTGCCTGCCTGTCGCTTGTGGTTCTTGCATCTTTATCAAAGACCATTTTTTCACCTGGGTGACCACCAAATAACCAATGCCGCACAGAGGATCGAATAGGAGGCGGGGAAGATGACGAAGCACTCAAAGCCATTGCTGGACCACAGAATGCTTCCTCCCCACAAGGCCACAGTGCACATGATCCTCCCTCAGGCCTCAGTCTCTCCGGCCGGTTACTCCAGTTTTGTTCCCATGCGTGCGTGCGCTGGGACACCTCTGCCAGCTGCTAGCAGCCAATAGACATTATCACACGGAACAAGTGACAAATACTATACTACACTTGTCGATAGTATTATAGCATCGACCTCCACTAAGCTCTGAGAATGGTTGGAAGCGTCCTTTTTTTTAATCGTGGTTGGAAGCGTCCTGATCATGCATAGGTTCATCATGTTTATTTGATGCTCTTCTTGGAAGCTAAGCTCTGCAAGGCGCCAAGCGGCAGGGCCAAACTCGATCTGCACGCGGCTAACATGCACGCGTTTTTGGGCCGACCAAGTGACCAACTAACGCGGCCGGCAATAGTGAGCCTCTTTGCTTACGGCGAATTAGTTGTACGCTTATTAGATGCGCTTTTTGTGTGTGTCGCGTGTCATCTGTCGCTGTCATCTCCACAGTTATCATATGCCGCTTAAATAAGCTTTGATAGAATAAGTTATGGACGAGGCTAATAGAGTATCTGCGCATGCAGTAGAGCCTAACTGCAAGTTTGCATGGCGTCCAGTGCAGGGGCCAGCCGGAGCCGGCGCTGTACAACGGAGGCATTCTCAAGTACGGCAACAGCGGCGACGACCCGGACGGGTACCGCACGACGGAGACCGGAGTCTTCTCGCCGGCGTTTGTGGTGTACAACCTCAACAAGACCACCATGTACACTTTCTCATGTGAGCTCTCGAGACCGCACCCGGCACCCCTGCCCTCCCCTTTCCAATTCCAGTCATGTGACTATTCGAGGCCGACTGCTGCACTCATGGCATGTGAGCTTCAATAATTCATTCTCGTTGTATGTCATGAAGGCTGGGTGAAGCTGGAAGGCGCGTACTCGGCTTTGATCACTGCGAGGCTGGCGCCAGACAACACCGGCGCGAGGTGCATCGCCACGGTTCTTGCCAGGAGCGACTGCTGGGCCTTCGTCAAGGGCGGCTTCGTCCTGGACTGGCCAACGCAGACCTCGGTCATCTTCTTTCAGGTACGTATTTTTTCCCCGTCTCGGATGCGCTTCGCAAATTAGTAAAGTTTTCTTCAGAAGTAGAGCTCAATGTTCATGCGCGCCCGCAGAATGCTGACAAGACCCCCATGAAGATCACCGTCGCGAGCGGGTCGCTGCAGCCGTTCACGACAGACCAATGGGCGATGCACCAGCAGGATACCATCCGGAAGGTAACGTTTCGTCGATGCCTACGTGGTGTGTCCTAAAAAAAAAGTGTTGTTGCGTGCGATGCGCCTAAACAATCTTTGATCTTGTTTGCATTGGCCGGAGCAGAGGAGGAAGCGTGTGGCGACCATCCACGTCGCCGACCCGCAAGGCGCCCGCGTGGTGGGCGCGTCCGTGTCGGTGCAGCAGACGGCCAAGGACTTCCCGATCGGGTCGGCGATCGCCTCCACCATCCTGGGGAACCAGGCGTACCAGCAGTGGTTCGTGGACCGCTTCAACGCGGCGGTGTTCGAGGACGAGCTCAAGTGGTACTCCACGGAGCCCATGTCGGGGCTGCTCCGCTTCGACGTGCCCGACCAGATGCTGGCGTTCGTGCGGTCGCACCGCGTGATGGTGCGCGGCCACAACATCTTCTGGGAGAACCAGGACGCGACGCCCCGGTGGGTGAAGAACCTGACGGCGGACGACCTCCGCGCCGCCGTGAACACGCGCATCCAGAGCCTCATGACCCGCTACCGCGGCGAGTTCGCGCACTGGGACGTCAACAACGAGATGCTGCACTACAACTTCTACGAGCAGCGCCTGGGGCCCAACGCGTCCATGGAGTTCTTCAGCGTGGCGCAGGACGCCGACCCGCTGGCCACGCTCTTCATGAACGAGTACAACGTCATCGAGACCTGCGACGACCCGTTCTCCACCGTGGACACGTACGTGGACAAGCTCAAGGAGCTCCGGTCCGGCGGCGCCATCCTGGAGGGGATCGGCCTGGAGGGCCACTTCTCCAAGCCCAACATCCCGCTGATGCGGGCCATACTCGACAAGCTCGCCACCCTGGGGCTGCCCATCTGGTTCACCGAGATCGACATCAGCAACAAGTTCGACGCGCAGACGCAGGCCACGTACCTGGAGCAGGTGCTGCGGGAGGCCAACTCGCACCCGGCCGTCAGCGGCGTCATGCTGTGGACGGCGCTGCACCCCAACGGCTGCTACCAGATGTGCCTCACGGACTGGAACCTCAGCAACCTGCCCACGGGGGACGTGGTCGACCGCCTGCTCAACGAGTGGCGGACGCTGCAGGCGGGCGGGCAGACCGACGCGCACGGCGCCTACAGCTTCAGCGGCTACCTGGGGGAGTACGTCCTCACGGTGAGCTACAACAACAGGACGACGCAGGCCACCTTCTCGCTGTCGCCGGGAGACGAGACCAGGCACATCAACGTTCAGATGTGACCGCGAGTCCGTGACGATCGATGGGTGGTATAACTGCTAGTGCCCTTGTGTTGTTTTGCATTGCATTGCATTGGGCTCCTCTCCTGACTCCCTTGTCACACACGGATCGTAGTGTTTGCTACTGCTTATACTATTACTAGCTGATGCAGTGGCTGTAAGTGATTGTTGCGGAAGAAGATTGCACAGTCAATCTATGCCCTTGTTTAGATTGAAGAAAATTTCAACCCGATGAATAGTACCACTTTCGTCTTATTTGGCAAATATTGTCCAATCATGGACCAACTAGGCTCAAAAGATTCATCTCGTGATTTCCAACTAAACTGTGTAATTAGTTATTTTTTTTTACCTACATTTAATACTCCATGCAAGCGGTTAAAAATTGATGTGATGGAGAGAGAGTGAAAAAACTTGGAACTTTGAGGCAAACTAAACAAGGCGTATGTTTCTTACTGTCCTGCGTGAGATTTAGTGTAAAACCTGGCGTCCAACAGCTGGCATGTAATATATGGCCATATTTAATGATATCTTACTATTGCTAACAAGAGATTTTAAATAAGACTTCACATTAATCTTCATGAGACGCATTAGAAAAAAAAACTCATGATTATTAAAAACTCATAATATTTGTCTCCACTATGTGAGCTTTGGTCAAAAAGGGCCTCACGTCCCTCGCACACCACCCTGCAACTGAGGATAGTGCCTCATAATACTACTCTATTCCTGGAATTAGGCAAAACAACCCGGTGGGGGTAAAGTCCTCAAGTGGACTATGGTTCACAATAATAGTGACTGACACGAGATGCGATGCCAAGTTAGAAAGGTCAAAAGTAAGAATATTGAAGGGGTGATGCAATGATCCCAGGTGTAGATCGGGTTATCCGTCTGGGGCCACTGAAGGTAGACTGGGGAAAGGGATCTTTAAGAGGGCCACTCCACAAGCTTGGTTGGAGATTATTACATAACTTATAAGCCTAAAGGACTACAAACTTGTAGCGTGCAAGCACCAATAATAAGGAGATACGTAAACCTTACTAAACACTATGCTTAAACCTTTTTTTTGAGACGCACTATGCCTAAACCTAGAGTAAGGGCTAAAGTAGCAAAGTAGCATTTAACAACCATAAGCACTAATCCTAGCACTTTTGTTAATAGCCTAATTTTCTCTCAAGCACATATGGTGGCTAGAGCATAAAGTAATAAGACTCAACTCAACTCAACTGTAGTTTTATCAAGCTTGTCACAAAAAATAGTTTTATCAAGCTCTAACACACTTCAAATGAGGTGGAGGTATATATAGCCCCAACACAACCGATTAGCAATTGGAAACAAGGGGTGCCTTCGGCAGCGTGCACTAGAATTCTCCCATGGCCACACCGAAGAAATTTACTGCTCTCTGCTATTCCAACTAGTTGTTGTTGACTATTGAATCCTCTCTCTGGTGGTTTATCTAGTGCACTGTTCGTCTAAATGGCCGTTTAGCCCGTTTAAACACCGTACTACATGGTGGTGTGCCGTTTCCGTTTAATCACCCGTTTACCTCGTTTAATTGGCCGTTTAGCCCGTCTAATAGGACGTTTTGCCCGAATAGCTAAACGGTAGGTGACCGACTACTTACCGTTTAGCGTTTAGGAAAACATTACTCTAGTGCGCCATTGGACAAATCTAGTGCACAATGCGTGTGTAGGTGTCTATAGAGTGAAGCTCTAGTGCTTCCTTCGCCGCACCCACCGAATGGTTCTTGTGCACTATTTTGGCTTCTTAGGCCAGCACCTAAACTCCGGTACTCATCTGGTGTCTCTTCTTCTCCTCCACCGAGCACTGTTCAACTCTCTAGTGCCAAACTCTAGTTTGACCACCAAAAGTATGTCGTGGCATCTTCCAACTCTGCCTCGGACTCCTCCCACTGAATAAACTCCAATGACCACATGAAAACTTCGGTATGGCTTTTTTTTGGACGCCTCGAGTTTCTTGCCTATCTTTTAGTGTCTTCATATCCTCTGTCCGGCATGGAGTTTTCAAGAAATTATATGATAAATTATGATGGCCGGTGGGGATGCATTCACCTCTACTAAAAGCATAATTCTCACTTAATTACCTCCCCAAGAAGTCCTCTAAACTCCTACATAACAAACAAAGGGTTTCTAGACTCCAACTTTAACTCTCCTTCATGCTTCTAGTTATCTCCAATCATACAAGCCCCTTACCTTATACACTTCAAGTGTCGTCAGGCATAGGCCCTGTCTGGAACCGCGGTCTCCGACGGCGCGGTGCGGTAGCTCCTCCGCATCTTTGTGGCCACGATACGGGAAATCAACGGTGTAGTTCATTCCTCAATTTTCTCCTTACGAGCGGTCGGCAAAACCACGTATATGGCGAGGAATTTGGCAGGGATTCTTCGATTCTAGTTGCAGACACCACGAGATTAGCCAATCGAAACAAAGGCATAGGCAGAATGCACGGTGGTAGCAACTAACAGGCCACCGACTACGGGCCCTTTCATAATTCAACTTAGGCACCTAGCCAGGTGCAGATCCAGGATGGGGACAAGGAGGGCTAAATAATGAGGATTTAAGGCTAGAGTTAGAGACTAATGATGATTTAAGGCTAACTAACAATAGTTTAATGGAGAACGTAATTTAATGGAGAAATCAGGCTCACAAGGGCGCAGTTGATCCGCCCCTGAACTTAGCACAACACTTTCGGGCCCAGCCCGTAAGATTTATAGGCCCAGAAAAATTCCTGGTAGCCCGATCCGCCAAAGAAGGCGGCGTTCCTCTACGATTGATCCCTGCAAGCTGCAAATCCGAATGACCAAATCGAACTAGTCCTCAATCTCTCTCTGGTGCTTCGCCACGAACAAACGTGACGCATCTCGAGCTCCGATGGACTCTTCCTCTGCGCCCCCATCCCCGTCGTCAGCACCCAGTGGATCCTGTGGCGCCTCCAATGCCACCCAGCGGTGGAGCATCCTTCGCCGCGCGCTGCTTGCTCGTTCCTCCTCCGCGCGCGCCCTAGGTTCCGCCGATTCCGTCCCTTATTTACCCCATGCCATCATTTGCGTCCGCTTGGTTTTGTCGTTCATTCGTTTCCGCTTCATCTGCCTTCGTCGAGCGATTAAAAAAGGAGAAGGCCTCCTGCCTAGATGATATGGCAGAAGGCAGCATGCTCGTGCAAACAAGGAAGGCCCAAACGCTGCTCCTTGTGCTGTGGATTTTAGTTCAAGGCGATTAGTTTCTGTGTTGCGATTTGAGCTGTTGGCCCGCTACTACACACTTTGGTGATGTTTGGGGCTATTGATGATAATGGGATCATTGGCATTTTGAGCCCGCCTGCTTGGCTTTTCAGAAGCTCGGACAAGCACGGTGAGAGCAAAATTGGTGAAGTTGTGCGCCATTTCAGCCTTTAGCTCCTGTGCACTGTGCTTGAACAATTATTATCCAATGGTTTTGAATGCTCAGGCCTATTGTGGCATGTCATGTTGATGGGTTAGCTGTGTTGAAGACTTTAGGGAGTTAGTACAGTCTGATTTGGGGCGAGTACCTTGCTTCAATGAGATGTGTTTAGGGTTATTGCTTCAATAGTATATACTTTGGGAAATTATGGTAGTTCACATTTAAAATCAGTGTTTACCATGAAAGTTAGCATGCACATTTAACCAGCCATTATAATCACAACAAAGTTCAGTCTAATATGGTCCCTTTTAATTTTTACCACTTCAAGGACAAACTCCATTTGGTGGTCCGTGAGTGAGTGTAGGTATATAGGCTTGCGTGTTCTGGTTCGCTCATGTGCACACAAAAACTCCACTTCAGTCTATGTTCGAATGATTTGTTTTGGATCCTTCATTCCATATCACAGCACTGCCGGACTATTAAACGTAGGGCTGCTGATTTATTTTATCATATTAGTTTTCTTATGGTAAAAGGCAATTTTAGTTTCCATTCCCAATATTACTTCCGCATTTGGCATACAGAAATGTAACTGTGTATCTTTGTTAATGTATCTTCTATTTAAACATGCCAGTTATAATAATCAGCTTGAAATTTCACATTTATACTGCTCAAACAGTTTACGTTTGCTAATTGTTTTTATATAATTATGCCATGTTAATTTGTTTTTTTTTTTCATGTTACATTTCCATGCAGAGGGAGTTTCCAGTGACCACCAGATTAAAGATGGTACCAACAACATTTCAAGAAAGGCTTCACGTGGCTTTAACCTGATCGAATGCCATTCATTGCCGATTTCACAGCTAGCGAAATCACTTGGGAATTCATTAAATGGAAATGAAAATGATTTTGGCCAGAAGGATGTTTATGTATGTTACAAGCTGCCTTGTAGAGATTCCTCTAAACTTGATCTGGTGTAAGTAGTCTATTATTTGCCCCTGGTTCTCTGGCACACTGAATATAGTTTTCTTTATTTCTGTCCATGATATATTTGGGAATCATGTTGTTTTCTCTCCATTAAGCTCTGTTTGTGACTACAGATTTAGCCATCATGAATTGTTCAACCAACTAGAAAGGTTGACATGCTATTTTTTTCAGTTGGTTATTGTTTTAGTGCATGATTCCAGATATAGAAAAGAGGATTCCCTTGAACTGAATGACATTGAGGCTTCGAACAAATACAATATTGACACTACTGGACTAGTATGTAAGTTTTGTTCAAGCAAGTTTATTTTTGTTGTTAAATACATATGATTCCATCTGTCTGCATCAGTTCATGTGTATGGTCATGTTCATGGCATCTTTCAGTTGCTGTTTGTTAGTACCTGCCAGGTTTGTTTGTGCCTTTTGCTATGATAATAGGAAGGCATTTGTGTGGAAAATAAATGTAAACATGTGTGTAATGTACGCTATTGTGTCTTGGCCCCTTTTCAGAATGTGGCACACAAGCCTTCTGTGTGTGGCAATTTTTCCTTCTTGGACTAAGAATTGTGATCCCACAGACCTATGAACTTTTGAACTTAACTAATACTCCCTCCATTCCAAATTATAAGATGTTTTGACTTTTCTAGATACATAGACTTTGCTATGCACTTAGATATACACTATGTCTGGATACATAGTTAAAGCAATGTATCTAGAAAAGCCAAAACGTCTTATAATTTGGAACAGAGGGAGTACAAAGTTTCTTATACTTGCATCATAGAATTGAAAGATCGGTAAAAGAGTTGAAAGTGCAGTGCTGTCTACTGATAATATGCTATTCTGAATTTCATTTTGTTCTTCCACTTTTGCATGTTTAACCCTTTCATGATACTCTTTCCGTTCCAAGTTATAGTTTACTTTATACTTGTAAACCAAACTTATTTAACTTTGATCAAGTTTTTTATGAAAAAATATTAGCATCTATAAGTTAAATAAAATAATAAATGCACTATCAAGACATATTTCATGGGGAATTTAATGAGATAAATTGATATTGTAGATGTTGATGCATTTTTCTATAAACTCGGTCAAGAAAAGTTTGACTTAGGACAAAGCCAGAGTGAACTATAATTTGGAATGGAGGGAGTATCTTCAATAAAAGTCAGTTCAGTTTCAAGTTAACATGTGTTTTCCTTCCTGAAGGTTGTTGGCCATCAGAAGAGGTCCTTGCCTACTACTGTATTAACCACTCAGATATGTTCAGGTCTGTTGTGACCTGTGACTTGTGAGATTTATTAAACATGTGATGTGAGATTTATTAAACATGTGACATTCCTGCATAGCTGCATCAGGATGGATTGTTGTGCTAAGATGAAATATTGTTCAACCTTAGCTGATTTGTCCTAGCATGGAGTCATGCATTTGTGTGATTGAGTAACTTGCATGGGATCTTCAGTTTAAGCCGACAAACTTAAGTACTCTACATTGTTGACTTAAAACTTTTTATCAGGATTCAAGGACCTAAGTGAATTGCGTATTAAACAAGCATTGTGTTTTAGGAAAGAAAATAGGCTGGTTTGGCTTGTGTGTTGAACCAAACAGGATCATAGGGTGCATTATTGTGTCACACACTCACAGCATACAGTGGTAGTGTGTCCTAGTACAACCTGTAAGACAAATATACAATAATGATGTATAGGTCCTTGTTCCTGTTAATATTTTCAAAAGCTGTTTACTATAGTATGAGAAATAAATCCTTGAGAGGTTTGAGCTGTGTATGTCACCTGAGTTTTATAGTTACAGTCTTGCACTAGTTTTCTGTCCATGCTATTTTTCATCATATTTTCTTGATGAGATCAACAGCAGAAAATGAACAGATATCTGAGTGCTACATTAGTTTGTGGTCTTTTTCAGCATGTACCTGTTGTTAGCCATGTGAACCTTCCATAGCCCACATTACTTTCAAGGCAAAGCCTTTTCACAATAATAGTCCATTGAAAACTATTGCCATGACAGTAGTTCATTGCTACTTTGGGCCCCTTGGAATGCAAGAATCGTATAAAAATCAGTTCATTCTCACATGAAAAACACAGGAAACAGGAAGAAATCCCACATTCCAAAGGGGGCCTAACTAAGTTCAGTTTCTGTTATATTTATCTGATTAATTGAATATTTAGTTCATTACAGGTCCAAGAAAGTGCTTGAGCTCGGATCTGGTTATGGATTGGCTGGTCTTGTTATTGCAGCCAGTACAAATGCTGACGAGGTTGTTATTTCTGATGGCAACCCACAAGTAGCTGGGTGTATCCTTCTTAATTTAATGTATGCACAATGGAGTGTTTGCTATTATTGTAAATAGAGAAAATAACATATTAGATCATTCCAAAATTTAACCCTTTATGGCTTTGTTTTGTACTTTTATTATTTCAAAAACATGTTCTTTGGCCTTTGTAAACCATTAACCCGCAGACATTCAGAAGAACATATCCATCAACACAGAGACTTTTGGTGAGACAAAGGTTAAATCTATGATACTGCATTGGGACAAAGAGCAAGCTTCAGAAATATTGAATACTTTTGACATCATTGTTGCAAGTGACTGGTATGTTTGACCCTCTTGATTCTTTGCTATTCTTGAATACTGATTATCTTTTCAATCCTGTACATCCTTACTGTTTTGTCATGTGTCAATGATATGCTGTGAGGTTTGTATTTGGCATTAAGTAACACATTTAGGCTGTGTTTAGTTCCCCATGGAATGCAAAATGCAAAATGCCAACTACTTTGGAACGATGAAATGCAAAATGCCAAATTTTCATGGGTGTGTTTAGTTCCATCCAAAATGCCAAATTTTTCATGCGGTTGGTGAGGGCTTTTTGGCTTTTTTTGGCCTCTTGAGGCCAAAATCCAAAATGGAGAATGGATACCTTTTTGCCAAAAATTTTACATGGTGTTTAGTTCCATTCTGCAAAATGATAGGTCAAAACCCAATTTTTTTTGTGTGAAATGGGGAACTAAACACACCCTTAATCAGCAAGTGTTTTTTATTTAGTCAAAGGCTATGTCTCGTGGCTGTTGGTTGGTTTCATATGTACTCTGATTACACCATGCATCTTTACTAGTAATAAAATTATTATCAGGTCAATAAGTTCCATTAGAACTTTCTTATTCACATTTTGCCTTCCTTGCAGCACATTTTTCAAGCAATTCCATGAGGGCCTTGCCCGAACAGTCAAATCCTTGCTGAAGCATTCTGCAACCTCACAAGCCATCTTCCTGAGTCCCAAAAGAGGTGATTCTCTAGACAAATTCCTGGGAATTATTAAAGAGAATGGTCTGCGTTGTGAGTTGATAGAGAATTATGATCCTACTGTCTGGAATCTGCACAAAAAATATGTGGCTGGTGTGGATAGAACCTGGCCTAATTATGACAAGGAGCATTGCTACCCTCTTCTGGTTAGAATTAGCTATTTTAGCGAGTTCTAGTTTTCTTACATTCTGTTTGATCTTGGATGATTCATTTATAATGTGCATTAGCTATATACTTTTTTTTATCTATTCCATCCGGCACGATAGTGTAAACCTGGAGGTGGATCTTGGCTAAACATTTCTGAAAGTTCTTCCCTTTTCTACGGAAGTACCAACAAGGCATTTCAGAGGCATTCACTTGCAAACTCACCTTCCCTCGTCTGACAGGCTTCCATGATATCACTGATACAGCGCATCTGTGACAGTGTGACTTGGAACAATATGCATTATTTTCATAAGATGATATGCCATTATGTTGCAGTGTATTCAATTCCTCATGATGATCTTACAACACCTCTTTTATTGTTCTTCCAAATCCTGAATGTCTAGTAGATATACCGGATTTCCATCCAACACATCTGGTTTTAATCGTCGGGTTTCCATCTATGCGGATGACATGGTGCTGTTCATCTATCCCATAGCTTTGGATCTGGCATTCATTAAGGAGCTGCTACATTGTTTTGGTTTAGCTTCAGCTCGGTCATCCTATTCGATGCCAGGAAGAAGAGCGGTCACTCATGAACACTGAACACATGTCTTGTGTGGTGAATTTCCATGCAATTATCTGCGACTCCCATTTATCGGTTAGGAAACCTAACCAAGGAACCTTGGAACTCTCCTTGATAAGATATGTAGTTACCTCTCTGGATGGATGGTTGCCTTATGAACAAAATCGGAAGACTGACTATGGTTAAGGCTGCCCTTATCTATCTCATGATTGCAATAGACCTTCCTAAATGGATCATGAAGGAAATAGGCAAAATTACACGTGGATTTCTTTGGGAAGGTAGAGAACAACTAATGGGGATGATTATTTGGTTTCTTGGTCCTGTGTTTGCCTGCCAAGTCAATATGGAGGCCTAGGGATTCATGATATTCAAATAATTGGCTGGGCACTCACAGGCTGGCTTGTAATCTAATAAACCTTTTATTCTTAATAAAATGATGCCCATCTCTCATGTGTGTTCCAGAAAGAATAAACCTGGATTTCTTAGCAGTTGGACAATGACTAGCACTTTTGGTCCCTCATTTTTGTTGCCTTATCCAAAATGGTTACTCAAGTTTATATTATCTTAAGTCTTAACTGGTGTGGGTTAGTGGGTACATATAATATTACCTTTACTTCTTGTGCCAATGAATACTGATGGCTGTACATAATTCAAATTTTGAAATGATTTTCTTGTGACTTAAAACATTATCATTTTCCCCTCAAGTAGCCAAACTTTTGAGTAAGATGATTATTAGGCCCCCTTCCATAGAACTGTTACTCAAGCTTGTCTAGCTATCAAGCTTTGCACAGTACAAGTGCCTATTGGCTATTGATGCTTGCAGGGCACCCTTCTTCAATCTGGCATTTCAACAACTGCAACTGCAGTAGCATGCATAAGTTGGCAGTGGAATATATTCTATTTTCTTTGGTGCTTTGACAGCTATCTATGCTTAAATCGTTGCTTGTTTATCAAAGTATATTACTGGTTGCAGGTTGAAAGTAATGTTATGTGTTGCCGCTTTCTATGACTTTGCATCTGCTAGGCTGACGTCTTGACTAACAACGATTGATAAGCTGACATCTTGACAAACGATGATTGAAGACTTGTGTTATCTCAATCTAGTGTTTGCTGCATCATGGCACCCACTTTGGTTTATTAGCTGATGTTACTGCTGTCTGTATGACAAATTTCTTCAGTTTTCTAGTTCAACTGGTTCCTATCAAACGGCTGTTTGGGTATCTTCATGGTTGCTGACTGGATGAAAGCACTTTTGGGAGATGTTTGCAAGGTTTCATGGATAACTCATAGTTGATTATGCTCTTGTACTTTGCTATGCCCGCGTGGTGCATGATCCACATATCCTTCTGCATCTGAGTTTATTCATGAGTCGATGCACAGTAGCTTTCACTTCCCCACCTTATCTTGGTTCAGATAGCTAGGCGCATGTCAGAATGCTTATGAACAACGATCAACAATACCAGATACGGTGAGATAATTGATAAATACTTTTACAAGGGTTGTCAAGACGTAGTCGTCCCAGTAAGCCTTTTGTCAGTTTCCTGGGTGGTCCGGTCCATTTTCCATTGATGCTACCGTATGCACTTGCTTTAATTCATTTCTTTATGAACCACCTCATTAGGTGCATTGTTCTTGTCAATCGCCATCTATGAACTTTGTAGGGTTACCGTAGGATCAATGGATATTTTCTTGATGGATGTGTGTGTGTGTGAGTTCCAAGAACATATTTACACTACCCAAAGCAGCAGTTCTTTTTTGCTCGTCCATTGCTACTGCATCATTACAAGAAAAGCCTCCAACAAATCCTTTTCTTCTGTGTGTTGCGGATGCCATGCGCGAGCTTATATGAGCTGTCCAAAAATATGATCTTCACATTCTTTCATATAAAAATATATTAATGTGCTCTGTAAAATATCCTTATCTTTCTGAACTGAGACTTGATGGAGATTTAGGATGATCTGTTCTACTACAAAATAATAGAATGTCCATGGAGCAGCTAAAGTTGTGACAAAGGATTCTTGTCTTGTTTCTGAATTTCAACACATGCTAGGAGAACGTCTCTGCGTTCTCTTCTCCCCCAAACCTACATGTTTATGCAACGCAGAATTCACTGAAAATGGCCGTATATGTGTATCACTCTATCTACTCTAGTACAATTACATCCATAATCTAGTACAATTACATCCATAATCTTCTAATAATATAAGAGCAAAGTTGTAGTAGCCTATTGCTACGCATGTGGGACACCGATGCAGAGCAGGCCAGCAGGGATGCTCCATTCCTTAACGATGGACCAATCGAAGGTAGCTTCTGCTAACTGTGCTCAGCATGTACCAACAGTTCCATTCCTTTTCGCCCTTCTCCGTTCACCTTTCCTCTTTACAAGCATCCCTCAGCGTTCCTAAAAAGGATTTTCTTTTAGCATCTTTTCTCGCAGGATTGTTGTCAGTACACTCAACTTTTGACTCAAGATTCCTCCATCCGGTTTAACAAACCCAAATCACAGCTAAACCTGTCCGACTTCCAGAGCCTCAGTTGCTAACCGACTAGCAGTCAACGAAAAGGTGAAACCTTTGGTTCACGAGGGTGCAACCATGCGGACAACCACTAGCAGAAGCAATGGCATACATAAACCAGAAAGCTAATGCTGAATCATACATAAACAGAAAGGCGACAATACTGCTGCCTTACAACTAATGCTGAATCACACGCAAACCAGAAAGCTCCTTTTGTTGCAGGCAATGCAGTGCCCTGGCGTTTCTCCTTTCTAGTAGGTACTAGCTAACTGAGGCACAGATGCTTGTTGTAGCTGTGCTTGTATTCTAATCAGAGACCTGAGGGCTGCGGCACCGTCGCGTATCAGAATTGGCACCCTGGCAGGACCTTCCCCTTGTGAGGGAGAAAACTGAAAACGACCGGTGGGTGGCCGATCAACCTCGGGGTCAGTCGGTCACTGGACTCACTGGACAGACCTCATGTGCCAAGGCCGGCATTAGTGCCTCATTTTATTTGATCCTGATGGGTGCCTGAAAGTCACATGCGGCCTTGGCATCGCGTCAGGTCCTTGCCAAATCTCCGGCGGTTACGGTGAACATGCCTGTCATTGTTTCACTGCTGCTAGCAGAAACTGGTCAGTTTGGGATGGAAAAAAGACTGTTGATCCCCAAGCTGCGCGTGCCCGTCACATCCTTTTCTTCTGCAGGCATCCTGTACGTGTCGCGTCGCTTCGACCCGAAAGCCGATGGAAAGGTTCCTATGCGAGAGTTGGGCAATGGCGTTTGGCCTGTGATTCCTGAGTGCAGGAACAGGGTGTTTGGTATGAGCCGCCCTGGAACTAGCTGCCTTTAACCGACTTCCTAAGCAAGATCACGAGGCCAGCAGAGAGTGTGATTTGATATATTCGGCAGGTCAAACGGTCTGGTACGCATCACATTCGTGCTCCTATATCGCGATGGGACTGTGACACGCTGCACCTAACCGAAACAGCATTGCATGATGCATTGACATTTGACAGAAATGGGAGAAATACGTGTATATGCCATCATGTAATCATGTTACTGTTCCGAACGCTGCCCTCTGAAGTCCGTGTCAGTAGCAGTGCAAGCGTACTAACTAACTGCTGAACTGACAGTGCTTGACAAGCTTAGTGCATTGTTGAGTGAATGTGGATGAATCTGAGAAGCAAGCTTAGATTCAGATGTATGGTCTACCGTGTTCAGCCGCAGATCGCATCAACTAACCTTGCAAAGCATGCCATTACGTTGGCACTAAAAGGCGATCATGGGGTGATACGACGCAGCTCAGGATTCAGAAACGATGATAGGCAGGCAGGAACGCCCGGCACCCATCCTTCCTTCCTTTGGCTTCACTCAAAAGCATCATCTCATCACAGCGCCCGCCCATGTCCTCCCCACCACGCCCTCGCCTGTATATACGTAGGAGTATTTGATTGAACCGCAAGTACAGATCACATGGCATGGCAACATCTTCTCGTCTCCATCCCCATGTGCCAACAATCACCGAGGACGCGTCATCAGCTGCACACAGTGATCCTGTTCGTCTGTCTTATAATCTGTATTTTTCAGCTTGTTTTTTCAGTAAAAACAATATTTTTCTCTCACGATAAATCAGCGAACAATATTTTCAACCGCGACTATTTGACGAAGCGAACGGAAACTACTTTAAAGAGGCAGGCAGCAGTACTATACCATCTCACCATTACGTACTAGTATTCTAGTGTCTCAGACTCTCAGTCCATGCTGCAGCCGCCTCATCCATGAGTAGGCCGTTACGTACTACTTTTCCTTTAGCTGTTGATTGGGGCACGCGTTCGGCTAGCCGTCAAAATCATCCGCTGCACGCCTGCACCATGACTAGGATTTGCCTTCAAATGCAGCAGGAACGTTTGGTAGGCTGTCCGAGATAGCAGTGACGGAGGGTGAACCAAATTATAGGGGGGGCCAATTTAACCTGTAGCAAGCCAGCAAGGGGCAGTGTTGAGCACTCCTACATTCTCGAAGTTGGACGCAGCCGCGGCGGACGGCCGTCAGAGCTCCGTCGCTAGGTGCTGCTGCCTAAGCAACTGGAGCCTGAAGCTGGGGCACCGAGCGGAGCGGTGGAGGGCCAGACCGCCGGATGGCCGGAGGCGAAGAGCTGGAGATCGGGAGATGCGATGCGAGTACGCTGTGATGTGGAGGCTGGAGTCATCTGGTCGTCATCGCTCCATCCTTTCCTGCCTCCGTTGCTTTTTTTCTCGAAGAAGGCCGTGCTTCCGTTCCTAGCTTTCCTGTGCTGCATACGTGAATGGGCTTTGGCTTGCGGAGCAGGCAGCAGACCAAAAAATCTATTGGGCCTTGGGAAATTTACTTGGGCCAAGGGGGGGCCGGAGCCCAGTTTCGCCTCCACTGGGCTCCGTCCGTGCGAGATAGGATAGTGCACCTGCCACGTTGGTGCGGACAGGGCAGTTTGAACGAAGGGAGAGACATTGTAACACAGTAGCAGGTATACCCGCCCGTTCAGAATGATGTAAGCTAAGTGATCACTTTGTTAGCCTGACCCGTTTGTGCGCAAATGTTAGTAGTTGGTTCGCCACAACTAGCGTCTTCTGATGGCCGGGACGCCGGCCGGACTGCTGAGTGCGCGCATAATCATTGCTTCTAGTCTTTCGTTATCGGCGAAACAATCTTGTACATTTCTTTCTTTTGTTGATGAACACAACGGTACAATCCCAATAAGGAGAAGAAGAAGAAAAAAAAATGGCGGGTTTTACATTGGAGTGATGCGATCCTGGTCAAATCAAAACCCAGCACGGACAGGGGGCAGCCCCACCGCGCGCAACACCAACCACCACCACCCCTTCCCATCGGGGCAGCTCGGTCGGCGTCCGCGTTGGCACGGCGGCAATCCGAGCGCACCTCAAGATGGCAACGGGTACGTACCCGATGGGTAGTGCCCACCCGTACCCGTACCCGTACCCGCACCCGCAAAATTTTACCCGTCGGGTTACCCGTACCCGCATGCGGGTAAAAAAATAGTTCCATACCCGTACCCGCCGGGTAATTCTCACCCGACGGGTAACCCGTACCCGATAGCATACCCGAAAATTACCTAAAAATATCAAATAGTCACATACAAAAATAAATCATTCTAAGCTTCCAACAAGTTACAAACATGCTAACAAACATTATTAGCATCATTACAACAAAGACAATCTAATAGAAATATAGTGGATGTCTCAATAGGCCAAATTCATGACTTATATGCGCTAAAATAACTGAGGTTGACTAGTTATTTTTGCGGGTATGTCTTACCCGCGGGTATGCGGGTATGGGTAGTATACACCCGCACCCGTACCCCATACCCGATGGGTATAGGATTTTGTCCAATAACGTACCCACGGGCGCCTCTTTATCGGGTAATAACCGTTGGGTACTCAAGTTTCGGATACCCGTTACCATCTCTAAGCGCACCGCTTCGCTTTGCGCCGGTGCCCCGTGCGCGCCCGCTTCTTTCTTTCTTTGACTGACCAAAACTTTGGCCTCACACACCTGTGACGGGGTCGGTTGGTTGCCTGGGACTATAGCACCAGCAGCAGCAGGCCGCCGAGCAGGAGCGGCGCGAGGGGCGAGGCCCGGAGCGCCGGCGGCAACGACGGCGCGGACGACGCGTCGCCCGTGGCGAGACTGGCGAGCCAGGAGTTGTCGCCCAGCATCACGCCCTGCCCGTCTTGCCCACCTGCCGACCGCGGCATCTGCGGCGTCGCACCCGGCAGCGTCGGCGTCGGGCCTGTCGGTGCCGCCGTTGTTGCTCCAGGGCCACTCGACGATTTCAGGCTGCACGTTCCGTCAAAAAAGGGACGAAAAATTAGTGAAAAGAACGCCCGGCGAATTAATTAATCTAATGAAAGCGATCCTGCTGCTTGCTTTTTACTACCCTTCTCGGCGTTAAATATTTACTGCTACTGACGTACTAGCAGGCAGGCTAGCAGGGGTGGTGGTTGTTTGCGCTCCCTTTGTACGCTGACATCACGAGATAAGAAACCGACAGCGGTAAAACAGGTCCGCACGGGCACGGGGGGTCAAACCTCTAGCAGCAAGCTAATCCTATAAGTTAAGAAGCACTAAAGAACAAACCGAAATGGCAGGATACAGAGCGGTTGATCCAGGCCAATCATTACATCACATTGCAATCTTCCAAACCTCTCGTCATCGCTGTCCCATTCTACTAATCCATTTCAGAGTTTTAGAAGTATACTATGGCATACCTGCACTCGTTTTCTATGCATTTAAACAAGGCACATAAGGTGATATGGCGCGCTCAGTGCTGGGTCATCACTCACTCCTGATCATGCACCAACCGCTACCGGTACACGATTGCTAGGTGCAGCAAGTGTGCCGGGCCATGGTGTGCCGGCATGGCCAATTCATTGCCCCGGCGGGCCTACTAACTCTGCAAGCAAATCTCGAGAGCATTTATGACTAACCACGTTCTAATCATTAATCAAGACGGCACGCCAAAGCAAACATAAAATTAACCTTGGATGGTTGGGAAAAGTCAAATTGCTACGAGGGTAGCGTGTGAGCTCGAAACGAAGATGAAGATGTACCTTGGGGTGGCGACGGGGCAGAAGGTGATGGTGTAGTCGCGGCCGCCGGCGCACGTGAAGGTGCTGGTGGGGTCGTCGTAGGCGTAGCTGTACGACTTGGGGCACGCCGACTTGAACAGCTGCGAGTAGGCGGTGGGGCGGCAGGTGTTGGGGTTGGCGTAGGCGCCGCTGCAGCAGTACTCGGGCTTGCCGAAGGCGTCGCACGCGCTGCGGCAGCCGGCGCCGCCCTCGGTGCGCAGCTCCGCGGGGCACCGCTCGTTGAGGTCCGCCGTGCACCCGGCCGCGGCGCACGTCGTGGCGCCCGCGGGCTCCACCAGGATCGGGAGGTTGTAGCCGTCCACGAGGCTCACGTCGTAGAAGTCGTCGCCGCCGCCGCCGGCCAGCGTGAACTCGGCCAGCGTCGCGGGCGTCGCCGCGTTCTGGCCGTTGCACTCCAGGGAGCCCGAACCGCAGTCGCCCGTGGCGCACACCACCTTCCCGGTGGCGTCCTGCACGCAGCCGGTGCGGGCCCAGGCACGGCCGGACCACCCCGACGGCGCCGGGACCGCGCGCGACGTGCCTGGAGGCAGGACGAAGCCCGTCGGGTCCAGCCGAGAGCTCCCGGCGTTCGACTGGATGCCCGGCCACACCGTCCCCGTGCACCTGTTGACGAACGTGAATGTCGCGGCTCTCCCTTCTGCGACCAAGAACCCAAAGACGTCGTCAATTCAGCTCTCGCCATCCCTTACAAGATTTCCGTCAAACAATCACCAAAGCAGCCAAATACAGCACTCTCCAACGATCGAATTGTTACCTCTGAGAAATGTACAAATCAGAAGAAGAACTACGAAGCAAACTCTTGTTGCAATTCCCATGGCCTCGAGCCCTCGAAGCAATGCAGCTCTACGAGGTGGTTGGCAATGGCGATTGGCACGAGCAAGAAGGGGTTGTATATAATGTCAGCTCGGTACAGGTACTGCTGGTTAGTACAGCAGTTAGAGAGGAGCACAGGATAGGCGAGGAAGGTAGAGAAGACGACTGCTGCAGCTGCACTGGGAGAGACGGTGGAGCGACCACGCATAGACTATCAGGAAATCAAGAAGAGAGGTGGAGAGAAGAGAGGTGAAGAGAGGGAGTGCACTCCGAGCACTCCCTGTTGGACTACACTTATTATAGCGCAAGGGAGGCAGTTTACTAACTCGCTTTCCGCCCGGTATAATCATGCTTTCTTCAGTAAAGTGAAAGCATGGAAGGAAAACGGAGATTGTGTTTAGACGGGGGTGTAAAATTTTTAGAAGCACAGTAACTCTTTCGTTTGTATTTGTTAATTAGTGTCTAATCATGAACTAATTAGATTCTAAAGATTCGTCTCGTGATTTATAAACAAACTGTGTAATTAGTTATTTTTTACTTATATTTAATGTCCCATGCATGCGTCCAAAGATTCGATGTGACGGAGAATCTTGTAAAATTTTTGAAATTTTAAAGGAAGTGAACACACCCTGAATTCAGATGCTCTTTCCCCCTGCAATTTGCGATATAGCGCGTAGTAGCTCTGGTCTAATTGCCCTTGTGGCTTGTGCTGTGCAATTTCCAGGATGGATGGGAGACATGGTGGCTTGCTGCTCGGTGATGTCCGAATCTTTTTGCAGAAAGGTGTGAGATTTAGTGGAAGGGCGATAGGCATAGCTGAACCAACGTCTCTCTGTGCGTGTGTGTGGGGCCTTACGACTAGTAGGAGATAACATAAGGAAATCGAGCATGTTGTCTGAGCTTGTTTTGCCAATGATCAAGGTGGGTAAAAGCAGGAAAAGCTTAATCTTTCAGCAGGTCCTGCATTGCATGTGCAGTGCAGACGATGGAAAGGTTACGAGCCCGTTTGCTTCACTGAAAAGCCATGGCTGAAAGTAACGTTCGCTGATTTGTCGTGGGAGAAAAACACTGTTCCAGCTGAAAAAATAGGTTAAAAAGATACAGATTATAAGACAAGCGATCCGGGATTGTTGGTCTGTCTGATTTCTGAAGTGAGCAGTTAAGGTGCTGGCTGCTGAGAGAGAAGTGGAAGCTGCTGAGGTGGCAAGTGCTGACCTGACAATCGGCTAGCCAACGTAAATGTACTGTTCATGATAAATGATTTGGATTTAGCTATCTCGATGATGGATGTACACGGCCCAAATTTTTTCTAGGAACTACCGAATGATGGAAATGAAAAACAAAGGAACAGAATTCAGCAGCACAAAGAAAAGTACTAGGAAAAGAAAAACGAATGGCTCACTGTTAAGCGTAAAACGAGACCACACTTCGGAATGAAAGAGGCACGAGGAAACTCCACAGGAGCTAGCATCACAAAGGACGGCCTGAAAGAAGGAAGAAGATGACGGTTTTGGAGCATATTCAAAACATTTTGAGGGTGTTTGTTCCCCGCCGCACTACGCCAAAAAACCTGCGGCACACCACACGAAACCCGCGGCAGCCACATGCTTTTGCAGTGCAAATTCCTGCCACAACTGCGGCGTAGAATTTTGCCGCCACATCTTAGGCGCCGCCACCGTCGGACGTGGCTGGGTGTGGCTGTGAGCCAAACACCCCAGTAACAAAGTTCAGGTTACAATATGTGGTGTGACTTTCTGCTTTCAACACCTTCGTAGTTTAGTAATTACATTTTGAACTTTATGATACGTTACCGCATTCTATGACACCTCAGGGTGAATTTACATAGCAAGATTATGTCAATCTGGATAGCAGATTTGTACCCTTTTTTACATGAAGCATGCCCTTCTGTTGGTGGGTTAAAGCTCTCTCACCTTGATCATGTGAAGATCAAGCCAATTGCCAACGTTTATTTATGATGATCTCTTGGATCTTTAGCATAAGTACACTAGCCGATTTGTTGTAAGGGTCCGAAGCCAACGACTATGAGTACCGAAACCAAATACGCCAACAGAACCGTGCCTTAATTTGGTGATGCCGAACGCAACATGTTCACGCAAGCAGGTCTAACTCGTCTGTATATTTGAAACGGTTGCAGCAATCTGTTGCAATAGCCGCTAAGCCTCTGACTCCATTGCCAACTTTTTTTTTCGCGAGCATGCTTGGCATGTATTTTCTCCATTTCCAACTTAGCAATTATAATAAGGAGAGGACCTTTTCATTTCTTTTCCTTGATCTCCTGCAAAACTTCGTGGAGATGAAGCTTCTTCTGATGTGGCAGCAACAGCAACAAGAATTAGGTACCATTCCACAAACTTTGTCTTAAGAAACCCACAAGATCGTATAAGCTACTGATGATAACACATTAACATTTTGCGTGTGCGATGAGCATTAGCGAATTGCTATGATTGTTCTTCCACTAGTCCACTACCCTTGACACTTGCCTCGAACACAACACCTGCCGCCGAAAATTTTGTGTTAAATACATGCCTGATGGTTACCCTAATTCATAATGAAACCACGAGCAGTGTTAGCTCCAAGCCTCCAAGGTGCATGTACCCTGATTCCTGGAGCACATGTTACACAGGAACATATCCATTCCGCTCACATACACAGAAACGTGTTTGATATATGTACGTAAAATTCAGCACGTGCAATTCTATCTTCTCGTTCTGGGAGCAATTACAATCGATTAGTGCAGCTTATCCCTGACTCTAGTGATAACAGTATTGGGACCCTCATTAAGCACCGACAATACGGAGCATCCGACAACCGAGCCGCCCAGTTTCAGAACCAGACAACACTGAAGTAGGAGTTACTTATTTGGCGCAATTGCACATCGCGACGATGCAAATTCATTTTGTCTGGCTGCGCCTTCAAAACAAGCTAGGGCCCTGTTTAGTTGCAAAAAATTTTGCAAAATTTTTTAACATTTCCCGTCACATCGAATCTTTGACGCATGAAGCATTAAATATAGATAAAAAAAATAAAACTAATTACACAGTTTAGGCGAAATAGACGAGACGAATCTTTTAAACCTAATTAGACTATGATTGGACACTAATTACCAAAACTATATAATAAAGAGGCAAAATTTCAGGCTCTTTTTTTTCGTCCATCCATTCTTTTGGTATAGCCTTCTCTAACTAACTCCATGAATGTAAAATCTATTTCTGTACGTCTCTCTACGACTCTCCTATTTTTTATATATAGTCATGTCTCCCTTTAACTGCCAGATGATGGAGAGTTTCTTCGGTCCGGACACGTATAGGAATAGGAAACAAAAGAAATAACCGAGACAATAGAATATAAGTCAGATACAAAAACTGCTTTCGTAGTCATATGGGACCCGACCATAGTCTCGTGATGCCCACAAAACCACGTGTCCTGGTGGCTGTGGCATGCCATGAGGACTATCACGAGTTTCTATATGTGTTCATAACGGATTCGAGTTACATGTCGGTGTTCTCATTGGGCAGATCTCTCCAAATTTAAATCCTTTTTGTGTCCGCACCCGGTGCTCCATATATAACGTGTGCACTTATGCCGGCCGGATAACCCGCAAGATCGATGCCAACACGAGCGTACAAGCCGGCTACAAGGGAACCGGATTCGACCGATCGATGTAGAAATATTACCGCCAACATGACCATGCGACGCGCCGATGCCTCAAGATAAAAAAAAAAGAAAAAAGAAAAAAAATGACAACGCGCGGGTGCGGGCGCATGCAAGGAGCTTCAACCAGAGGAAGAAGGGAGGCATGTGTTCTCGTGACGTGCTATGATGTCGAAGTTGCGTCATCTGTGCTCCATGTTGGCGTTGCGCTGGACATGTGAGAGTCAATACTCACGCCGTCATGCGCACGAGACGTTCCTCTTGGCTCTTGCCATCTCGGGTGGCCCTCTGTAGTTGACGACCAGCAGCAGTCGGTGATCTACATGCCCAGCTAAAATGGCCCATCGGCGAGACCTGCAAAGCAGGCAAGTTCCTCACCGTTACTACCTCTCGAATCTCGAGGAGTCTTACTGTTGGTTTTTTTTTTTCTATTTGTTCCGAGATCCCTCATTTTCTTGTCTTGCATCTCTCGCTTTCCTCGCACCTATCCAGCAAAGATCGAGCAAGCAGCGCCGGCAACGAACCGTGACTACCGTGAGCACCTTTTCATGAATTCATGTACCAAGAGTCATGACTGAACCAAAATTTCTCCGCTATTTTTATTTTGGTTTAACTATCCTATAACTAACTTTGTGCATGTGAAAAATATCTATATCCGTCTGACGTAGACATGATTTAGACACACATAGATATTATTACTCCCGTTGCAACGCACGGGCATGTTTACTAGTAACAATAAAATTTGCTACAATATTATTTTACCAAATTTTTGCAACTAAACCGGCCCTATGGCGGACTGCGGACGGATTCTCTTCACGAGGATGCTGAACCAACAGGTTTGCCGGCTCTTGTTGCACCAATCCGGACAACGCTGCTGAGTCACTACTCCATCCGTATATGGGACGCCAATTTTTATTGGCTCGTGGAATTTTTATTGATATGCGCATGACGTGGCAAATTTTACGTCGATGTCAAAATGATCGGAATGAGGTTGCACTGTAATCGGGGGAGCCAATGAAAAGCTCTACAGTCAGATTTTGACCCTAGTAGCCTGGGGATTTTTAAGGAGCGCAATGCCAGAATATTTATTTACAGCAGAGCACAGCACTCTTTGGTGACCTCCCTTACCACAAATTAAAGAGGAAAGGCTTGCCAAGCCACAGCTGCGGCGCGGCACAAATTCTTTCTCCGTTGTTTGGTCGGGAGTTCCCCCGTAGGCAACTACATGTGATCTAGACTTTTTCCTCTCTCTAGTCTCGCCACACTCTGTGGTGAGCAATTCTTACGCCACACTCTGTGGCTCACCATAAGCTGCCGCACATGGGGTGTGACTTTTGATGGCCAGCATCTAAACATCCCCGAAGTCCATGCCTGATGTACCATAGGCGCGATTTTCATGGAGCACCTAGAGAAATCCTCCCAAGCAAAGCACATATTCTTTATATAATTTGCCTTGTCCGAGCATTTCCATCGGATTGAGAAAAAAAAAACAGTCTTATTTCTCTAAAACCTGTCATATAGGAGAATAGGATAAAAAAAAACTCACAACAATATATACCCTTTCTCATCCCCTTTTCTCAGTTCCAAAAAAAATCTCGTTCCCTCAAAAATCTGACATATAGGAAAATGGGATGAAAAAACTCACAGCAGTATATACCCTTTCTCATCCCCTTTCTTAATTTTTTACTCAACTAGGATCATGCCCGTGTGTTGCAACGGGAACAAAATAATACGATGATAATCTTAAATTTAAATGAGTATGCCCCTCCTTTCCCAGCACCCTTGTCGGCTCTCGATTTCTGCCCTCGTCCCCGTACCGGACCCTCCTCTTTTCTTTTCTTGAAGGCACCGTCGCTCACACGCCTCCTCGTCGAGCGAGTTCTGTCCCCTCCTTTCTCTTTTCCCCCATTCAAGCTCGCATAGGGAGCGCACCATGGTCGACGCCTTTCCTCACCTCGTGACCCACTGGTGATCCCCCCTCCACGTCGCCTCCACTACCTGTGCGCTGCACCACCACCTCCGTCCACCAGGCTATAAAAGTGCCACCTTGCTTGTCCCTCCTCCATCCCACCTCGAGAGCTGAAGTAGAGCTCGTAGAATCGATCCCCTCCGTCTGTGCTCAGGTGGAAGAAGCTTGGGAAGCAGTCGGGAAGGAGTAGTTGGGGGAAGAACTACGAGGTCCAGTTGTTGCTTGTAGATCTAGGGTCGCCAGTCGGAGGTGATGGTGTGACTTGTGAAGAAGGGATCGGGTTTTCATCGAAGAATTTCAAGTCAACCTCTATTTAGTTTTGGTCTTAGGGTTCACGATGATCTATTTATCAGTCTCCTGTTTCTGGCTCTGTTGGGCGTATGCCATGTTCTGGATAATCGTTTTCCTATTACTCTTCCCTGTCCCCGTCTTCGTCGATTTCTAGAGAGGTTGTGAGTGTATCCGATCTGTTCTTAGCCGTGTTGTCTCTATATCCCTGAGTGGTTTAGTATTCGAAGTCGTGTAATCCCCTATGTAATTTCTGATCTATGAATTGAAATCGTGGTTTTCCCCTTTTCTGTTTTTCTCCCCGAATCTCGGGACGAGATTCTTTTTAAGGGGGATTGATTGTAACACCTTGGTGTTATGAGCTCACTTAGCACATGGGTTAGGCCTGAGAGGAACCATTAAAACAAGATCCGCAGAGTTTAGGTTTGAAACTCACGTGGAGTGATAAACAAATCTTGTGCGACTTACCTTGTGGTTGAGAGGAGTGCTAAAACTGTTAGTGAAAAACCTACTAAGAAAATGTGATGCGTAACTTTAATTGTTGGCATGAGAAACGATTTTTTTATATAAAAAAAGAAAGAAATGCCACTTGTATGTAGTACTCAATAGAAATTGCAGTGCAAGCTTAGTAGATGGAAACATAACTTTTGTTTCAATAAATAAATGTTGTTCAATAGTACTTTCATGAGCTTCAGAATTGAATTTGGAATCTAAATTCGGCGTTTAGAACCAAAATGAGCGTGTCCGAAAACCTAATGACAACGCCATTTTGGCAAGTAAATTCTGAGGAACTTAGCTAGCAACGGTTGGATGCTTGGGCGCAGTGAATTGCGTCAAGGTATAGGCTGTGCATTGGTATAGGGTTTGGGGGTGTTTAAGTCGATCGGAGCTAGTTAGTAACGTGTCGAAGTAGTGCAGTTGGCACTAGGGGTGACTCATCGGAGCATTGACCGCGGTCACCATGTTTCTGGCTCGGCGCCGTCGCACACGGCCACGTCGCGCGTGTGCTGGCTACGCTCATCGGCCGGCTGAGGCCGTTCGCTTGCTCGCGTGGGCCGTTCTCGGCTGTCTACGGCCTGGCTACCGTTGCTGCCGTGCGTGCATGCCACGCCGCGGTGTCGCGCTGCTGGTCGCTGACCGGTGGCCCGCTGGCCACCTGCTGCCGCTGCTGGCACGCCATGGTTGCCTAGCCCAGTCACGCTGTTGGCGACGACTTCTTTCCCCCTGCCACGCCCGCCCACGCGTTGTTGCCGCCGAGATGCGCGCGGTGCCTACCGCTCGAGCCTGGGCAGTGGGCACGCCTAGTACGAATCGTGCGTGTCCTGCCATGGTCTCCCTTGTCCCGCCAACTGTGAGCCCCGCGCGTTCGGGGGTTGACTTGGCCGCAGGGCCGAAGTGACGCTTCCCTCCTTCGTCTGTCCCGTTAGCCGGCACGACGAGACTGCTCAACCTCGGCCGCAGTTGCGATGGAGACTTCCTCTGCCTCGCTGTTTTCACTAGCCGACACCGAGCAATCAGGGCAGCTGCTACCGTGCGTGGCACGCCATGTTTTCTCTGGCATGTCAACTACACATCGTGTTCGTTTGCCACCAACCGGAGCTGCCCCTTAATTGCCCGGCTCGATCGTAGGCCACTCCATAGCTTCACCGTGTACTGGGCCGCCGCTCTCTTCCCTCCTCTGCAACCACTCAGTTTTTCAGCGATTCCTTGTGCCGACGTGTAGCGTAGGAGGTTAGCTAGGCACCCTATTCCCCGTGGCCCTAACTGCGCCGGTCACCACATCTATTTTAATGGATTGCTTGCCACCGGTCATGAGCGTCGCCGCAGCCAGTGAAATGGAGGTAAGGCTAGTGGGGTTGACCACAGTTCGATTGCTCTTACCTGTGAACTCGCCTTGACTCCCTCTACCTGGTGCTCACTTTATTTTGGTCAGTGCCCTCATCGGGGGCGAGCTGACGCGTCGGTGTCAGCCATGGTGCGCCGCCGCACCGCCCGCTCACACGTGGCCGGACTGCCTCGACCGTCCCTCGCTCCAACCGTCTTTGCAGCGGGAACCGCGGTGAGTCACCGATGCTATTCCGCCACCTCTACCCTTCTAGGAGCGTATAGGTCCACCGGAACGGCCACGCCATCCCCGAGGACCGCCGCCTGCCACTGTAGCTAACCCTAGGGCGCCTCCCCGTGCTCCACTGCTTCCAACCACCACTGCCTGGGTCATAGACGGTGGTCGGCCCCGTAGCTGGGCTAGCGCGGGTCCCAGGCACCCGACGTAGCAGCCGAGTGCCGGTCGGAGTCGCGCCGTCGCGCGTGGTGGCGGCAAGGACCACCCTGTTGTGAAGACGAGGTAGTACAGGGTTCCATTTGCAAAGTCACTGGTAGTAGGAACAGTGTCGTGTTGGTCGCGTTAATGCCTTAAATCATAGGGGCTTTTATGCAAAAACGTCAGCATGCGCGGGCCTTCCGGCCTCAGGTTGTCGCTAGGCTGATGGGCCGCGCGCAGTCACGCCCTGGATTGGGCCAGATCGGGTGGTTGGGCCGAATGGC
Source organism: Saccharum hybrid cultivar R570 (assembly GCA_038087645.1). Taxonomy (NCBI): domain Eukaryota; kingdom Viridiplantae; phylum Streptophyta; class Magnoliopsida; order Poales; family Poaceae; genus Saccharum; species Saccharum hybrid cultivar. Next base: position 6,938,235 of record JAQSUU010000043.1, on the reverse strand, counting down.
CGCGCTTGTTCGCGCCTCGCGTGGGCCGCGCTGGGTTGTGGCATCTCGCGCGCTGCCGCTCACGCGCGGGCCTCAGTAGGGCCTGATGGGCCAAAGTGGCCGTCGTGGCCTTTTCAATTTCTAAATGCTTTTCTAAATTAGTTTCTAACCTAAACTTGTAAATTCAATATCTAAATATGTAGAAGTCCAAAAATTATGAAACCAAGTTTGTTCACTTCCTAAAATCGTTTTCTCCCTGCTGGTATACTTATTCACATAGTTCCATAATATTTTCAAGAGTCCTTAATTAATTTGAGATGCTTAACATTATTGGGATAAAACTCGTAGGAATTTTAGGAGCAAAATGATGATAGTGTTAGCAGTGAAAACTTTCGCAGTAGCTTAATAATATTATTATCTACTCTCTGTAATTTTGTAGCTCTAAAATAATTAGTTGCTAGAATAGTCAATGAGCCCGGTTTAAATATCTATTAATCGGCAAAATGGATAAAGCTCCACGTTGGGTTCGTGTAGCTAAAATATTTGCTGGGGAAAGTAATGTCGTATTCAACAACTTGGGTACGTGGCCTAGTGCATTAGTCGCTAGAGCTAGCTCATCAGCGTGAGAGAACCAAATCGTACGTTAAGCTTGCGGTTGACTTTGATTATTTACGTCTCTACGTTGCATCCATGTATATCACAATAGGAACGGCGATGGATTGCGAAGTCATCTGGAGTAGCTAAAAAGATGGTGCCTTGATGATCGTGCCACCGTGATGAAATGCTAACTTGGTTATATCTTACTCGGGCAAGCCTCGGTGCATAACCCCCTTTATTCTGCACTTAAATTTATGCTTGTGCATTAAGTTTAAAGGAGTTGAGTGAAACCCACTTGCATATATATATATATATATATATATATATATATATATATATATATATATATATATATATATATATATATATATATATACCTATGAGTCTTGCTAGTATGATAGGATTGGGTAGAGTGCTATGCTATAGGATTCCGGTAGAAGTCGAGTGATTACCTATCACTCGCGAGAGATAGAAAATATATTATTGTTACGATTATCATGTTACTATCACATGGAATAAATATGTATAATATTTGGAGACCGGGCGGAACGGGCTTGGATGGACTTGGACTTGGTTGGGCAATAGAGCGGGGCTCTGGTTGCATTTGTTCCGCCTGTATCGATTAAGGACCGTTCGTTGTATGGGATTCCATAGTCAGGTCATAGACCTACTTGTCCTAAGCATATACTTGCTTATGGGAGCGAGAAGACTTGTTTCTCTCTTGTCATGGGTTCCGGCTTTTTCTGGACCGGCTTTTTAGATGGTTATATATATGGGTTGAGGAGGTCTAAGCACCATACTGAGGGCAGGCCTGCAGTGTTGGGGGCTTAGAGTCCGAGCTTAGGCGGAGACTTGGACCCCTTGACAGGAGTAGAACGGGTTGATCTTGCTTGTGCTTGGGGTACAAGCAAGACGTGTGTTTTCGAGGCACCCAGCTGGGCATATTGATTCACGAATCGCCGTCAAATCGACGGTCCGACATGACTATAATCTGACATCATAGTAAGGACTATGGAAGATGGTGAAAATAGTTCTGATTGCTTACCACCTGCTTGAAAGCAGCTTTGGTGCTTACATAGAATGGTTGGTTAATGAACTAATGATAGCTGCTAATAAAAAGAAATATAAGGATGCACATTTAGTAATGCTTCTTGCAGATACAATAAACCCACAAGCCAAAAAAACCTTGCATAATCCTTGGAGTCCTTTTCTTTTCTCGTGATGGGTAAGTCTTGCGGAGTACAATTGAGTACTCAGGGTTTGTTCTACCCTGTTGCAGGTGATATGTGCTGATAAGCTGACACTTGAGTGTGGAAACCTCCTGATGGGCTCAACGAGGATTTCCTTTACGATACGGAGTAGAGTTAATCATTAAAACTTTCACCAAAAATTTACAAAGAAAATAATTATAACATGTTATCGTTTCATGCTTATAAAAGTTCATCATGTTAATGTTTAACTTATCATTAAATGGTTTTATTTCCGCTGAACTCTGATAACATTTTATATTCCGCTGTGATAATCCAATAATGAATTACTCTGATGTTGTACTAAAAGCGATGTAATAATTGGCAAGGGTGTTGTAAGCTTTACTCTCTCATTTGTGATCCTAATGTAAAAATGTGGATCTTCGAGTTCTCCCTTGCGGTGCGCTCGACGGAATCACTTAGTTTAGTGTTTTTCCTTAGGTACTTAGGGTCTAATGGAAGACGAGTACTCTTGGGAGAACATTAGATTAGGTGGTTCTGCCACAAGCAGCAACTTGGGACGCTGTTGGGGCATTATACCTTCTCTGGTCAGGCGTGATATTTGTATTGAGTTCAATCCGGTAGTCATCTAAGTTTGAAAAAGTAACATTTCTCCTAAAAGTATGAACATATGGCTTATCCTGTAAAATTGCAAGGATATTCTGAATGAGGTTGATATCAAGATCAAGGGACCTTTTGACTCTATGTGACAACGTCTCATCTTATGTATCATAAAAGTAGAGTTGCAGACGCCGAGCGCCGTGGCCACCTGGCACCAGGTGGTCTAGGCGATGGTACAAACCACCATGAACTCGAAATGTATAAATACCAGTCTCTCGTCGACTGTTATATCTGCAGTTAAGGATAACCCCTAGACTTGCGAAGGCGAAATGCAAGTTGAGATAACGTATACGTTTCCTAAAATATTTTGCATCTTCGTGAATAACATTCTCAGCTCTGTAGGAACCTCTGGTATATGTATTTGTACTTTTTTCTTTTCTACAACAAAACCCGGGTGTCTCATACTGAAACCTCGTTGCACCACAGTAATTGTAGTCAGGGACTTTGCTCAATATATGTCTTTGTGGCAGGTTCTGGTAGATGAATTCATATGGATCAACATCTGTCACATTATTTGCAGTTAGGCCCTCCGAAAGCACACGATATGACTCGTAATCACGATCTGTGTGCGAGACATTGTAGTAATCATATTAATTTAATACATAAATATGCTCTATGCAAAGATGCATTTATTTAAGCTGGATTTGTAACATGATTTATAAATGTCGTCGTAGTACCTTGCGCATGTCGCTGAATGACTCCATCATCATCATCGTATAAGTTTTCGTTGTGCAATCCATGGCCGCCTTCCATGGCCTCTTTATCATCGTCCCAATCATCGTGTGTTGGTTCAAATAGTTCATGATCGAATTCATCTTCATTGTTTGGGACATCGACATGGTTGTGGCGCCGCTCAGGTAAATGAACTTTTGCAAATATTTTTAAAATAAGTACAGTAGCATGTATCCAAATGCCTTTTTTATATAAAAAATAGCATGAGGCTGTTGTGCTCACCTGACTCACCGGAAGTAGGCAATAGACCATAGATGACCGTACATCGGCCTCTAGGTTGTGGCACATAATTATCATTTCTGTGTAGCCAATCTGTGAGATCTTCTGACTCGTCATTTTCCAATATAGTTGATAATCCAGTTCCAAAACTCGCACCTTCACATATGGACAACGGTTCATGGTATATATATAATGAGGTGGCTGAAATACTCAAGCTGAAGATATTACTTGCTTGCGGGTGAGGATGCTGGCACTACTTGAGAGACAACTGATGTGGTGCTAATATTTTGCAATGCAGCTTTCTTCCGTGCTCGGTACTCTCGTTGGTACTCACGTTGTCTCCTATTAATCTCTTCCCTTTATTCGTCGGTCATGTCAGCTCTTCGTTTCCGCTGTTGCGTACTCGCATTGGTTCTAACATTGTCTGCAGGTCTCGTTTCTATGTCCAGACATATTATTATTATTATTATTATTATTATTATTATTATTATTATTATTATTATTATTATTATTATTATTATTATTATTATAGTTAGAGATTTAAAATAAATTTACACAATAAACTCATCGTTACCTGGGTAATCTTTGCCGCTGTCTACGGTTAGAGCACTGTCATTTGTCCTCGATGTGCCAATGCAGTCATGGCTATGTTTCTCGTGTGCATCTGGTGGTATATTTTCCTTGTCCAATACAATTTGTGTGTTTTGGTCCATATTGGCGTAATTAGTACCTGCACATATTTTTTTGTCATTGTTAAATGGTTGACAAGGTGAAGTGTCAAAGGGATTAAGTACCCGGGGTTGATGATGTTGGCACTGTTGCAGTCAAAGCACAGGAAGTGCTACTATTTTGGAACACAGTCTTCTTTTGTGCTCGGTAATCACGCTGGTATTCACGTTGTTTTCTCTTAATCTCTTCCCTTTGTCTGTCGGTCATCTCAGCTTGACGATTGCGTTGTTGCATGTTTCTTTGCTCCCTCTTCCGCGAGGCCTCCTCTAAAGTGGGTGTTTCGATATATATAGGAAATCAGAGTGACACCCAAAAAGTGTTGTATACATATTTATTATTGAAATCATACCTGCGATGTTGGTGATGTCGCTTAGCGCATCAGGTGTGTCTCCCGGTGTAGACATTTCGAAGTTCAGGCGGTTAGTCTGTAGAGCAGGTCCGCAAGATTGTGCAAGCGTTCCCTCACTGTAATATTTGTGTCATCAACATAACCACAGTTGCAACATCGTGCAGCAGGTAATGAACGAAAACCTGAAATGCAGTCTAAACTCAAAACCTGAACTTATATCTAGGATCTTCTGAACAAAGTGAATCAGCAGCAGGCATTGAACAAAAACCTGAGATGCAGTCTAAACTTGAACTTTTATTGAATCAGCGGCAATGCCACGCACGTGCGGTCGCCATCTGCTTGCCAGCGCACCTGACAATGATATTCTCAGCAAGTGTTAGGGAGTAGCACCCACGGGTTTCAGCTCAAGTTTCACAGAATACTCACATCAACGCCCTACCAAAATTACCAGATAAGCAACCGTAACAGTGCACTAGAGTCTTATATTTGGAGACGTCTGATTTATGTTAACAGAAATATATTCATAACCTTGTTTGCTAACTTGCCGTAACTAATCACGATCATTCTTCCTTCCGTCTTGGCGCTGCTTCCTAGCTTCAGGTACCATGTGAAACGCTCGTCAATTGGCCGGAGTGGGATCGCTGCAGCACGAGGCGGCACGGAGCGGACCTCGCGCGGTTGCACGGCGGAGATTGAGATTAAATGAATTAATTGCAATTACGAGTGCAGTCTTAAATACCTAGCGACAGAGATCCATTGATGAATGATGATTGACCTTGCGTACATGTGACTATGTAACATGTTCTTAATATCTTACCACGGACGAAGGCAGTTAGGGCCAGGAGCCGAGGATGGAGTCGTCGGGGCGCCGGCACGCTGGTGCTCCTGTACTCGAGGCAATGGTCGAGGATGCGATCACCAGGTACGAGCGGTGGTGCTGGGTTGGGCGGCGACGGAGCCGGGGTGCTTGGACATGCGTGCGGCAGCGAACGGAGGGCCCGATGGGCGGAGGCGTAGACAGCTTACGCCTTACGGCCACGTCACCGGGAGAGAGGGACGACGGAATTCCTTCGAAGGACTGCGAGGGGCGTTGAACTGCTATCCTTTACTCGCAATGGTTGAGGATGCGATCACCAGGAGGCGACTGCCGCTCTCGTCCTGTTCCGGGAGGAGACGGCCGGCGGCGGGATCGTGGAGGAGGCGACAGAGTGTCGGTCTTTTTTTTCTTTCTTTTTTTCCGTGATCGTTTTTTTCTGTGATTGTGCGTATTCGAACCCTGACCGGCGAAAGTGTGCGGGTGTGGGGCGAAAGCACGGGTTGAGGGCTAAGTTTGAAGCTTTGCATCAAATTTTCGTCAGCCATAAGATCTGATCTAGGTGTTTTATTAGCCCTTGGTTTTAATGGAGACGAATTCCTGTGTGCAGTTTTCTGGATATAATGGTCGGAGGCTCTCAGCGGGTGACGTTTTACTTGGTGGACCAAGTATAATTTAAGTGTTCCATTATAGTAGAGATTTAGAATGAAGGGAGCAGGGCCGGACGCTGGTTGCAAATTTGCAATGCTAAAAATTGCAGCAAAGCTTGTATTCATTTTAGAATTGTATCTATATCTATATACCTATATATAATATATATATATTATTTAATAATAAAGATGCAAATTTTTTTCACCTCTTTTTCTTCCACTCCGGGTTCTATTCCAGTTCGGGTTGTCCTCCAGTCTAAAATTTTCCACGTCCGATTTCTATCTATATACCTAATAATATATATATATATATATATATATATATATTATTTAGAGGTAAAATTTCCGTCAAGATTTTTTTTCACCTCTTTTTCTTCCACTCCAGGTTTTCTCTCGCTTGATTGATTTTGGTCCGGCCGTCCAATCTGTTTGTTGTACGTGCCGCCGTACCATACGTGTGTCTACGTCCCTGCCTCCTCCGTGCCTGAGCTGCCCGACCGTATCCGTATCCAACTGCATAATTGAACTAATCTGTTTGTTGGACGTGCTGCCGTACCGTACGTGTGTCTACGTGCCTGAGCTGCCCGTCAAAGTTCCAAACTGGCTGCCCAAACAGTATCCGTATTGAACTATACGTACCTCCCGTGCCGTACGTTTATCATGTTATTATTTATACAAGGCAATATACAACCTTATGTAAAACTAACCATGCTTCTTGGAAAGATATTTCCTCTTCGATCAAAATGAAAAATGGAGACAACGACGAGGAAAATCCACAGTTGCCAGAAGCCATCATTAACGGTAATACTATAATTTATACAGTACTTCTACATTACAAGACAATATACGACTTTATGTAAAACTAACCATGCTTCTTGGATAGATATTCCCTCTTCAATATGTCCAGCCACCAAAGAGAATAATGGACCAGGAACAACCTATAGTAAAGATAATGGTAAGTTTATCATGTTATTATTTATACAAGGCAATATACAACCTTATGTAAAACTAACCATGCTTCTTGGACAGATATTTCCTCTTCGATGTGTCCAGCCACCAAAAGACAAAGATGGACCAGGAACAGCCTACAGTGAAGATCATGGTAAGTTTATCAAGTTATTATTTATACAAGACAATATACAACCTTATATAAAAGTAACCATGCTTCTTGGACAGATATGCCGTCTTCGATGTTTCCAGCCACCAAAGACAAAGATGGACCAGGAACAGCCTACAGTGAAGATCATGTTTAGTTTATCAAGTTATTATTTATGCTCTTATGAAATAGAAAAACCAATATATTAGTTTATATAGCTGCAATGAATTAAATACGATAATATGAGGGGTACTGACATGAGAGTCCTTCCAACTCATAGGGCTCATCGGATCCTCCCACAGGTTCACCTTCCAAGAGTTTTCCATTATTTCTTACGAACATGTGTAGATTTTTGTTTTCATCTTTTTTTGTCATACATTATATGCCCGTGTGACATGCATGTGTTTACGAAACAACCATTGAAATAATAACTTGCACGAGGTACATGTATTCATGTCATTAGTTTATATAGCTGCAATGAATTAAATACGATAATATGAGGGGTACTGACGTGAGAGTCCTTCCAACTCATAGGGGTCATCGGATCCTCCCACAGGTTCACCTTCCAAGAGTTTGGATTCGGAGTCCAACATTGATCTAACACGTTTTTTGAGGGACGCTCTCCCTCTATAGTAACAGTTGAATCTGAACTTCGTGCTATATGAACCCTCCGTCGTCTGAGATCTTACATCTTACATGTATTAAGATCCTCTATCCCCGCGTCAGGACACGGACTCCCTCTCGGTCCTGGCCCCTCACCTCCCGCGTCAGGACTCCACACCTCCCGCGTCAGGACTCCAGAAGAAAAAATAATATAAACACCAACAGTCCTAAAGTCCAAAACAGACTCCCTCTCGATCAACCCCTCACCTGGCCTTCATATATGCACACGCTGGCCTCCTCTAGGTAAAATTCATGAAAAGTATGGCACTATTCTTATTATACATTCTTATTGATCTACAGATCTATACAGTACAAAAAACACTCAGGTAGACAATCCATTAGGTTCAGAATATACGGTCATGGATGCCAAGGAACAAAAAAGAAAAAGAGATAGAGAGCAGTATGCAGAGATGAGCAATGAAAAAAAGCAGGAAAAACTTAGAAGGCTCCGTGAAGCCTATCAGCAAAAGAAAAAAAATAAAGAGGCGACACAACTCAACGAAAATGGCAAACAAAGGAGTGCCGACCAGCGAGCGGAAGCCGATATTCTACATCACGAAGATGCCAGGATTCATGGCCGTCGACATGTACATATAGGAGGTGGCATAGAAGCCCTTGAAAACGTAAAAGAATTGCATCTAGGTAAAATTTCTTCAATATTGCTTTTTTCTTTTTTCTCTCTGTTGCATTCAAGAAAAATATGACACTATTCTTATTATACATTCTTATTGATCTACAGATTCATATAGTACAGAAAACACTCAGGCAGACAATCCATTAGGGTCAGAATATAAAGTCATGGATGCCAAGGAGAAAAAAAGGAAAAGAGATAGAGAGCGTTATGCACAGATGTCCAATGAAGAAAAGCAAGAAAAACTTAAAAGGCTCCATGAAGCCTATCTGCAAAAGAAAAAAAATAAAGAGTCGACACAGCTCAAAGAAAATGGCACACAAGGGAGGAAGCAATATATAGAAGAAAAGCAGACAGAACAAAAGAATAAAAAGTGCCAACATGATAGGCAGCGATATGCAAATATGCAACCATAACAAAAGAAAACTAGAATACAACAAATTACACAAAACAAAGAACTGAAGCGTAGCACACAAATCAAAGATTCAATCGCCTTGGAGAACCCTGCATATATAGAACCGGAACCGGAGAACCCTGCATATATAGAACCGGAACTGGAAGTTAGAACATCAACCTTTGATTTAAAACAAAGGAAGCATGTGACGCCGGGTGAAAGACAAACATTGCTACAACGTCGTAATGAAGAATTCACAAGAAAAATAGGAAATATTGTTATATCATCAAAAGAAGAGACATCCAAAATGAAAAATGGAGACAACGACGAGGAAAATCCACAGTTGCCAGAAGCCATCATTAACGGTAATACTATAATTTATACAGTACTTCTACATTACAAGACAATATACGACCTTATGTAAAACTAACCATGCTTCTTGGATAGATATTCCCTCTTCAATATGTCCAGCCACCAAAGAGAATAATGGACCAGGAACAACCTATAGTAAAGATAATGGTAAGTTTATCATGTTATTATTTATACAAGGCAATATACAACCTTATGTAAAACTAACCATGCTTCTTGGACAGATATTTCCTCTTCGATGTGTCCAGCCACCAAAGACAAAGATGGACCAGGAACAGCCTACAGTGAAGATCATGGTAAGTTTATCAAGTTATTATTTATACAAGACAATATACAACCTTATATAAAAAGTAACCATGCTTCTTGGACAGATATGCCGTCTTCGACGTTTCCAGCCACCAAAGACAAAGATGGACCAGGAACAGCCTACAGTGAAGATCATGGTAAGTTTATCAAGTTATTATTTATGCTCTTATGAAATAGAAAAACCAATATATACACAAAACATTACTGTGCAGACAATGATGGAGTCATATTTGAACAAGACACTAACGAGGATGAATATATGTTCTCTGCTCAAGGTATGCTAAATAAAATTAAAATACATTCGAATCATTATAATATTTTATACTTTGCTGATTTTTAAATTCTATTACTCAAAAACAGAGTGGGACATAGATGAGGAAATTGAGATCTCCGACGATGAGGAAACGGCTGCTGAGGATTCTAACATCCATGACCCGTATGATATCGTCTACAGCAACATACTAGAAAAGACTCACATGCTAAAAACTGTAGAAAATTGCAGATTTTGCAATGCAAAAAAGTTTGAGTATGAGTCCGAAGGCTTATGTTGCAGAAAGGGAAAGATCAAACTAGCCAATCCAGAGACACCAACTCAGCTCATGAGGCTTTGGACAAGCAACGATTCTGATGCAAGGCATTTTCGGAACAATATAAGATTCTTCAACGGACACTTCTCATTTACTACTCTATATTGTCAGCTTGACAGAGACACGGTCGATGTCCGAAACACTGGCATCTACACCTTTCGAGCACATGGTCAGATATACCACAATATACCCTCCATTGGTAATAGTCCAGCAAATCAAAAGCACCTAGAGCTATACTTCTATGATGATGATCCAAGCCTAGAGCATCGTTTCCGTCGTTGCCGCAAAGAATTATATGAGCAAGACAAGCACGTAATGAGCATAATCACCGATGTTCTACGTGAAAACCCATACTCAAAACAATTTAGGAGTTTGGGACAGGCCCAGAACCTCGATGACTATAGAGTTATCTTGAACCTTGACCAGAGATTGGATCAGAGAGTATACAATGCACCAATCAATTCAGAGGTAGCTGCAGTATGGATAGAAGGAAACGAAAGAAGAAATACTTTTGATAAGAATATAATACTGCATGGCAAAAACAATGAAATACAAGGAATACGATCATATCATGGATGCTATGATCCATTATCATATCCTATATTCTTTCCAAGGGCCGAACTAGGTTGGCATCCAGATATCCCAAAAGTCGGTGTACGAATGGAAGATGTGATAAAGGCTCGTGCAAAGAAAAAAGATAATGGCGATGACCCTGGTTAGTATATCATATACTTTTGTCTTATCTAAATTTAAATTATGATATATGGCAAATTCATCCATATGAAGCTGACTCTTGATTTTATAATATTAAAACAGACTCAAACAGCAGGCTGTGCGTAACCATGAGAGAATACTACTGCTACAAATTCCATGTGCGACCAAATATTTTTGATCCAGTGTTACATGGTGGACGACTATACCAGCAGTTTGTTGTAGATACATACATCAAGATTGAAAACTCCAGATTGGACTACATGTATCATCATCAGAAAGAAATCAGAGCAGACTTATACCAAGGGCATTTGGATAGCATTCAAGCCGGCGAGCAACAAGGGAATGAAATTGGTAGAAGAATACTCCCCTCATCATTTATTGGAGGGCCACGAGATAAACATCGTCGTTATCTAGACGCTATGGCTCTGGTCAGAAAATATGGAAAACCAGACATATTCCTTACGATGACATGCAACCCAAATTGGGAAGAGATAAAAAATGAACTGAAGTTTGGACAGATACCACAACATTGCCCAGACCTGGTTGTTCGTGTTTTCAGGGCAAAGCTTGTTCGTGTTTTCAGGGCAAAGCTAGAAGAAATGAAGGAACAGTTATTTGAAAAGGACATCATCGGAAAGGTCAAGGCATATACCTATGTGGTAGAATTCCAGAAGAGAGGACTACCACATGCTCACTTCTTGCTGATCATGACAGGAAAATACAAGTACACATGCCCAGAACAGTACGATAGAATCATATCCGGTGAGCTACCTAACAAGCACAAATACCCAGGGCTATACAAATTGGTAGTCAAACATATGATGCATGGTCCTTGCGGAGCACTGAATAGATACTGTCCGTGCACAAAGAATCGTACATCATGCAAGAACAATTACGCAAGGACATTTATTGAAACTACAATTACAGGCAAGGACTCCTACCCATTATATAGGAGACGCAACGACGGAAGGACCGCAAAAGTCAGAAAATGTGAATTAGATAACAGGTGGGTTGTTCCTTACAACCCTTACCTATTGATGATGTTCAACTGCCACATAAATGTTGAGATATGCTCGAGCATCAAAGCAGTCAAGTACCTATATAAATACCTATACAAGGGACATGACAAGGCATCTATATCTGTTGCTGGAGTAGAAAACGAAGTACAAGTCGATGAGATTCGACAGTACAGAGACGCACGATGGGTGACGCCTCCAGAAGCACTGTGGAGAATATTTGGATTCGAACTAAGCAAAATAAACCCACCAGTCCAGCAGCTCCAGCTGCACCTCCCAAACATGCACATGGTTTCGTACAATGGCAAAGACAAAATCAAGGATGTTATCAACCGTGGAGGCACAGAAAGGTCAATGCTGACAGCATACTTTGAAACGAACACCTATGATGAAAAAGCCCGAGGTATACTGTACAGAGACTTTCCTGAGTATTATACTTGGAATACACAAGGCAAGTTATGGCAGCCGAGGAAACAAAAAACAAAATACCAAATTGGTAGAATAGTCGCAGCACATCCAGCTGAAGGGGAACGATACTATCTTCGGGTACTCCTAAACCATGTGACAGGCGCAACGAGCTACGAAGACCTCAGAACGGTTGACGATCAAATAATGCCAACATTTCGGGACGCCGCAGAAAAAATGGGACTCATTGAAGCAGACAACACAATAGATGAATGCATGACAGAAGCAGAGCTGTTTCGAATGCCATCATCGCTAAGAAGACTGTTCGCAACAATACTGGTGTTTTGTGAACCAAGCGACATCCGTAGTCTTTGGAACAATCACCTTGAGGCAATGTCAGAAGACTATAGCAGACACTGCAAGTGCAAACACACAGTCCAGCAGATGGAACTAAGAAATATCAGGGACATGCTGCAGTCAATGGGAAAAGACATCAAATCGTTTCCACTTCCAGAAATTGATAGACAGCATGACACATCAGACAACATACCTAGGGAGATTATCGAGGAATCTTCAATCGAGGTGGACCCAGAGGACTTATCTTTGCATGAGTACCTGAACAATGAGCAAAAGATAGCCTATGAGAAGATCCTGTCAGCAACTAACAGCAATATAGGAGGCCTCTTCTTCGTCGATGGCCCAGGAGGCACAGGAAAAACATTCCTTTACAGGGCACTCCTAGCCACCGTGCGCAACCAAGGTAAGATTGCTCTAGCAACAGCCAGTTCCGGTGTTGCGGCTTCAATAATGCCCGGAGGAAGAACTGCGCACTCGAGGTTCAAGATACCACTAAGAATAGACAATGGATCAGTTTGTGGATTCACAAAACAAAGCGGGATAGCAAAACTACTACAGGCAGCAACACTAATAATATGGGACGAAGCATCAATGACTAAGAGGCAGGCTGTTGAGGCGCTAGATAAAAGCATGCGGGACATAATGGACAGGCCAAATCTACCATTCGGAGGAAAAACTGTTGTGTTCGGAGGAGATTTTAGGCAAGTCCTACCTGTTGTCCGAAAGGGTTCAAGAGCCCAGATAGTAGACACATCGGTACGCAGATCTGAGCTATGGAACTGCATGCAACATTTGAAACTTGTACGGAACATGAGGGCTCAAAACGACCCATGGTTCGCAGAATTCCTTCTGTGTGTTGGAAACGGAACAGAAGAGACAAATGAAAAGGGTGAAATCTTTCTACCTCAAAGTATATGCATGGAACACAAGATAGAAGATAATGGACTAGATAGACTGATCAACCATATCTACCAAAAGGATGGTGCTTCCTTGAATGATCCAAAATACATTACGTCGAGAGTGATTCTATCCACAAAGAATGACTGCGTAGACAACATCAACCTGAAAATGATTGATTGCTTCGAGGGAGAAGAGATGGTGTATCACAGTTTCGATTCTGTAGAAGACGACCCGCACAACTACTATCCCCTAGAATTCCTGAACAGCCTTACACCGAACGGACTGCCTCCACATATGCTCAAACTCAAAATTAACTGTCCAATTATACTGCTCAGGAATATCGACCCAGCTAACGGTCTTTGCAATGGCACAAGATTGGTCGTACGTGCGTTCCAAAAGAATGCAATCGATGCGGAGATTGTGCTCGGACAGCACTCAGGAATGCGAGTTTTCTTGCCTAGAATACCACTATGTCCCTCAGACGATGAGATGTTCCCGTTCCGTTTAAAGAGGAAACAATTTCCAGTCAGACTAAGCTTCGCAATGACAATAAACAAATCGCAAGGGCAGACAATACCAAATGTGGGCGTCTACCTGCCTGACCCGGTTTTCTCTCATGGACAACTGTATGTCGCCCTCTCTAGAGCGACGGCAGCAAAGAACATAAAGGTACTCATCGGAAAACATGAAGAAGAGGAGGATGAGGAGAAGGACAAGAAGAAGAAAAAGACGAAGAAGAAGATCATCACAAGTGAGACATAGACTAAGAATATCGTCTATACGGAGGTCCTAACCAAATAAGTGATGTGCAGTTACAAAAACTGTAACCATCCTGTGTATGTCAATATTTAATGCTCGACAGATCTATTATTCTCTGCCAGTAGAATTAAAGATACGAAAAATATTGTTTCATAATGACAATTCTATTTCCTGATTCAAAATTATAATATTCTATTCCAGTGGCAAACCAATACTGGGAAAACAAAAAAAATCACACATTCTAAATTAAAAAAATGGAAAGATGTATATATATATATAACCAATGTATCATGGACAGGAAAAAAAATAAATAGAAAAAGAACATTCATGTAAACAATATAAAAAGCCATTACAACGATCAGGAAATTGGGCACAACAGGATATACTCAAAATCTTTGCACTACATTAACAATAATATATAGATGCATATTATGATTAAATCAAAAGAAAATAGCTAACTAAAAAGCGCTCATCTCCAATCAAATCTTCATGCAACAAATTGCAGGAATAAAAAAAAATTAGATTCCAAAAATTTCCTCCAGTTAATGGTATGTTGTTCATTACTCCTTGCCACTCAGTGTAAGCAAATGATGAACCATCAACAACTGATATGTTATCTGACCCTACTTCCTTGAAGAATACAAAACATTTCAACAAGAATTTCCAGAGCGGTACCTTGCATCTCCAAAGAAGAATCTAAAGATCTTTCAGCAGCTAGAAGAAGCTTAGATAACTCAGAACCATGGGCATGATGATTACTTGACGCTTTACTGCATAACATCTGAAAACGTATTTTTACAATCAGATAAGAGAAAAATGAAGTATAAATCAAGCACAGAGGCAATTAGTCATCACCTTATGCAGAATCCTTAACACATCGCTCTTACAGTCAAATGGAAAATCCTCATCGTCAAATAGTGGCAACAATCTGCTGAAAACAGTCCTAATAACTGGAAAATGGCAGGTATTTCTGCAAAAAAATAAAACACATGCATTTTAACGCCATAGACTTCACAGAAGAGGAATCGTGATTCATAACAAGCATAGATCTTTAAATCTTTACTAAAGATATCCACAACATACAAGAAAAAGATGAGAATGCAATGTGAGCAGAGAAAAAACTTGCCAGATTGCTCTCACATGGTGATTGCCACTTAGAGTTGGTGATGCTGATTGGGGAAGAAGAGAACTAGCGCGGTGGACTTCGATTCGTCCACCTTATAACTGCTGGCTGCGCAGAGCGCCGCTGAGCATTGGCTCGGCTCACAACGCTGGCCACCAGAGACGCGGGCCACGTGGCCGCCGGGCCGCCTGGGATCGATGCTCGCGACCGCCGGGACGCCCGAGAGCCACTGTAGGACGGCTCGACGGAGCTGCGCGTGCGGCCACCAGGGACGCAGGACACGCGGCTGCCGAGAGGCTCCTGGGCTCGCCGCTCATGACCCCCGGGACACCTGAGCGCAGGGCGGCTCGACGGAGCCGCGGGCAGCCACCGATGCACAAAAGCTCCGACGAGCGACCTGGCAGCGACGTGGGTCAGCCTGCTATGCGCGCTCCCGCCAGTAGCGCCCCTCAGCTTGGCTCCGCCCGACCCAACACCGGCGCCACCTGCTCGTCCGCTCTCCGCTCTTAGCTGCGCGGCGCAAGAAAGACCGAGGAAGAAGAGTAAGTGAAGCTAGGGATTTTTTGAGACAACGGCGGCTGATTGTTTGCGGCAGGAGCATCCTCAGACGTCCGATTGGCATCAACAGTTCAGATCGAGCCGACAGCTAAGTGGGCCTGCGGGGCAGCGCGGACCAGCGCACTTGCGTGGCCCAGGCCTAGGTTGCCTAAGTTAAAGCCCACGCGGGCGTTCAGCAGGCCAAAAGGCCAAATAAACGGCCTTCTGTCAGCATTTTTTTCTTGTTTCCGTCTCATTTTTATCTTTCTTTTTGTCCTGTTCGTTCGAAGATGTTCCGAAGTCTGTCTGTCTTGCTGCCCCTGCTGCGGGATTGTGCCATGCCCCTCTTTTCGTGATTTTTTTGTTTTTTATTATTATATTATTATATTGTAACTCTACTTTTTCTTATAAACATGCTGTCGATGTAATTTGATTAGAAAAAAATTATTATTGTTACATAAATCGGATGGTCTAACTAATCAAACTGTAAACTAAAATCTTAATTCATTTATCATCCAATCTAATCAATATACACGTGCAAATCTCCAAGTTGTTTATATATACAGTACAACTCTCAACAAGGGCTAACATGTGGAAATCGAGAGAGATCTCGGTCATACTTCGTGCTCAACAATAGAAAAACCAATTATTGACAGAATGACGACTAACCCCTTGCCGACTTTAATAACATATTAAAATAAAATATTTTTGTGGATCCTCAAAAAAGTCACGGAACTTGATATCTAACTCTATCAACACATGAATAGTATGAAAACTAAAGTTATGATATATTACAGGTAAATATTTTTGTTCCTTACAACGAAAGAAAAAATATGTCAAGATTATATTCTAATTCAATACATAACTAATAAGATATTATCATATTATTGCTAATGTTTACTTATATTATATTATGGAAACCATGGTCATCGTAAAATAAATTTAACTTTTAAATTTTGTAGAAAGGATAAAAAAGTAAATAGATATGTAACACTGTCGTCCTTATTTCCATTAGCGAGCCCATTCGTTTGTGATGGGTGTAGCAACCACTCACAACATCAAAAGTAGCACCTAAACGAATTTAAGCTGTTGCAGCCGTTGAAGCTATGCAGCAAGCTAAAAGCGAACAAGTCAAACGTTTGACAGCTTTTATTTTATCCCGTTGCAACGCACGGGCATATTTACTAGTTACTAGTACAGTGCCCGTGCTAACGCCACGGGTTTATTTGAGGATGCACATGAAAACAATCAAGTTTCACTTCGACCCAAATTCGAATAAGAAATCACCATACTGTAAGACAAGATGAAACTATGTACTCCAAACATTAGTATCACAGTACTCCAAACATTAGTATCACAGCCAAAAAGTCTATAAACACCGGTCTGCTGATGGGGCTAGACCCGCCCCACACCCACCCCAACCCCATTATTCAAGAGAACCTGATGTCAACCCGATCCTACCCAAAAATTTAGCATATGTTTGGCTCTAGGACTACGTGGGTTGGGTTGAACCTATCTCGTGTTTGGTTAAAAGGGTAGGTTGAACCTAGTTTTTTTTGTTAGAGAGATGGAGAAGGATGGAATGGATGACACTTTGACATAACTACTCAATCCGCCCCGCTCTTGCGGAGTTTGCTAGATGGAAGTCTGCAACACTCAGCGTTATGGCAGTCACCATAGCTGTCAGATACAACTCAGAGCCTGAATACATGTCAGACACCAATCCATTACACGTCAGAAAATTGAACATGTTAATTTATTATTAATACATTTCTGGTAGCATTTTGCTATAGCTGTCAGAAAAATATTCAAGAATTTCCTAGAACATCGAGGTAGATCCAACCTCCATTCAGACTTGATCATGCATCTTTTAAATCCTGCAACATGGGTAACAAAACCAATTTGGATAAGTTTCTTAATAGTGGAGTGTTGCCCACAGAACCAATTGCATATTAGCAAGTATTACTGTACTAATCATGATATGTGTTAAACAAATTGGTGGGATTGGCTGAAACTAGTACTGGCGCTGAAACTAAAACTGAAGAACACAATCAGATAAATATATAGCAGTGCCAAAACTAAAACTGGCGCTGGGCTCAAGGATACAATATAGGGTGGTAGCCTGGCCTCCAAATAGATTCAACACAAGCACAGATGATGACTGAAAGGGAAACAGTGGATAACACTAACACCTAGCAGGCTGGCACTGCAAATTTGCATTGCCTAGAGAAGCATAACAGACAAGAGGATATACTCGGAATACATATAATGGATCAGGTAGGATTAAGCACAAGAATGGTAGCTACTGCTTAGATCAGGAATTCAAGTGTGGTTTGGTTAAAAAAGGAAGGTCAACAAAGATTACCTGATCAGCATATATCCCAAGCTAACCGATACAACTTGCACAAAGTAAAATGACAGTATATTATTAGATGGAGAACAAGGGGCCAAAAGAAGAAATCAGCTGTTGTCAGGTTTTCTTTCAAGAGGCAATCTTTAGATGGAGAACAAACTGCTGAAATATATATGTTTCACTTGTTTTTATAAAGCCAATATGTATGTTTCAACAAATTAGACAACCATGACTGCGGTTTTAGTTCTGCAGGTTACATCCAACCAGCAAAAGTGTGTGGAGCACAAAATTTGGTCCACCTTCTCAGTAATTACATTGTTATTTTAGGTTGAGTGTGCATCACTGTAAATCTGCTGAATTAGGAAAAGCAATACAGCAGAATCACAGCTGAAAGTATATGGAGCAGCTGCAGCTAAATAAACACAAAAAACTATACTAATCTCGATATCACTACAATCTGAAACTCTAGTCCAGATGTAGCGTGTGGCATGTGGAGATCCCTCCTGAAACCGAAACTTATAGAAGGACCTCCTCTTCCTCCTCGTCGCTAGCATGCTCGTCGCGCTCCACTCCCTCCCCCATCGTGCCACCCTGCGGCTGCGCCACTCCAACGCCCAGGAAAATCACAAAGATCATAAAGGACAATAACAATAGTAGCATTTTACATGACAGAAAAAAGAATATTGAGAACAAACCTAGGTCATCAGTAGTGAAGAACTAATTTTCAGTACCATCACCCCAGCCGAGTAGTGCTAAATAATTCACCATTGCCTGAGGTAGATAGCCCATCTCTTTATACTGTGCAGAGAAAAAGATAGATCATGCCTCATTCTTATGCCATGTATAATAAGAAGATATGTTGGCAGAGATGTGAGATAGGAAATAGTCGGTAAGTTACATGCCTGACAGAAGTAGCTCCATGCCATTTAGACAGTTTACTTCAGTTAGGAAACAGAATAAGCGAAACATGAGCAAATGAAGGCATTGCAAATCCAAGAGCCTGTAGAAGAACGTAACATTATAGCTAACATATTTTCTATGATAATTTTTTGAAGTGTCAAGAAAACAGATTATGAAAAACAAGATAACAGAAAGATACATAGTATTACTTTGTAAATTAGAGCTTGGCGCAATGTCTCTTCAGCTCTGTAACAAAACAGGGTAAATACTTAACTCCAAGGGAGCCAGACATTCAAAAGATATATTGCCTGTGCTAGCGCAACGGGTCATATTAAGTCCAAAGCTAATTGACTATATTGAACATATTTTTAAAAAGTTAAATGACTTAAACCCAAAATTTTATGATGACTTTTTTTCAACATTAGTGGTCACATCTATAACCAAGCATTTTCAAGGTAGTTGTTTTGGCAGAGTAAATACCTTTCTGTAATACTCCATGCCTCACTCCAGCTCAATCCCTTAACATCCATCAGTATTCTCAGACATAATTTAGGAAAAATAACTCATGTTGTAACTTGTAAGTAATATCAAGTCACAACTATGTATATTACCACAACATATGAATTGTAAACTAAAAATATTATACAAAGTTAGCAAAGATGCAAGGACAAGTCTAATAACCCAAGTATAAAGACAGAAAACATAGGTTGTCAATTACTGGAATCAGGAATCATATGTTTGCCAGGTGTTTTGTATTTATGCAGATGAGCAATACCGACAGATTCAGCCTTAGACCTTTTCAGCGTTTAGATGAGCTTCATACGCCTTGGTATGATCTCCACAATTAAAATCTCCCAAGTCAAAATCTTGTGCTGGTGCTGCCAGGAATATCACAAAACCCTAAATTATCAAATACAATAAGAGAAAAAACAACATGAATGTCCTGACACAGATGGGCATGCATAGTCTTAACTCTTGCAGAAATTAGCACCCACTGGCAGTGAACACAGAGGAACCATAACTCTTGCATAAATTAGCACCCAATGCCAGTGATGAACACAGAGCAACAATAACTCTTGCAGAAATTAGCACCCACCGCCAGTGATGAACACAGAGCAGCCAGGACTGAATTACACGAGTTATCGCATAGAGCAGTGTGGGATACTGACCTTGGTCCTCTCCTTCTGGGTGTACGGAGAATAGCCTCACACCTTGCCCTGGCGGCAGATCAGGAGCACGAAATTAATCTACAAAAGCGCACAGAAAAAAAACTTCAGATTTCAAACGAGATCTAGTGCTAGATCATGACCGCCATCTACAGGAAGTCGCAAGAACAGCGCGTCCGGCGCAAACACAAGGGCACAGATCATAAGATCACAGGGGAGAGGGGACGGATCTTACCATGGCGGATGGATAGGAGCCGTCGTAGCACGATCTGGGTCCAGCATGGGCGTAACACATGCGTGTAATTGGGGTCAGATCCGGCTTGGACGCCCGACCTGGCGAGCGCAGCGGCGGAGTCAAAGAGCTTCACCGGGTGGCCTCCTGATGCCAGAGGCGGCGCACCCCACCACGGCCTCGCCCATCAGCGATGGTGGCACTGTGTATGGGAGGAGAAGTCGGAGGGCACCGCGGCTTCCTCTCCGCGAAGGGCTGGGCGTTTTTTTCGGAAAAAAGGGAACAAGATCGGGGGAGGTGGGAATCGAACGCGGCGTGCTTTGAAGCCTCGCGTGACGATGCAGAGGGCGCGTGGGGTGAGAAGCAGGTGTGAGTTGTGTGAGAAGCCTGGCATCACACATCGAATCGTAGTCATTGAATTTGGTTTAGGTGGTCTATTAGTCCTTGATTTTAACAAAGGCGAATTGTTGTGTGCATTTTCTTTGTGTGCATGATGGTTGGAAGCTCTCAGCAGGGGACGTTTTCCTGGAGAGACCTAGCCTAATTTTGATTGGTGCATTATAGTATAGATATACTGATAAGGCCAGGCGAGATTTGCGGACAGACCAGATCAGACAGCCTACAAGGAGACGACGCCTTTCAGGTTTCAGCCCGTTCATCCTCCACGAAGAATCCGCTGTCACGGTGATTCAGCTGTAAGCCTGTACTCCTACACGAGTATTTTTTTCCCGGCCCAAGCAGCCCACGGCTGGCCGCTGCGCTCGCAACCGACGTCCTCCGGCGCCCGACCCGGGCCCCCCTCCTCTCCGCACGAAGCCGCTGCACGCCTGTGGGCTGTCGACCACAGCCACCCGCTGACCCGCAACGGCCGGCCGGCGACGCCTCCCGTTGCATTGCGGTATACGCTCCACGCCTCTGACGGTCTGACCCGCCAACAAATGCCGCCCACGCACCGGTTGCCACTGGAGAACGGCCGGCCGGCTGGCGGCGCCTCCAGCGCCTGGCAAGTCCTCGCTCTCCTCCCCGTTCGCCGCCGCCTCCCAATTCCCAAACCATCTGATTCGGGTTTTTTTTTTCAGACTTGCAGGAGGGCAAGGAATAGTCTGATGATTGGCCCCTTGGTACGAGACTTGTCTTGGAATAAAATTCAGTGACGCTAACAGAAGGCTAGGGATAAAATTTCGGCAGACGCCATAACAGATCGAGACGTATGGATGCCAAAACGAGCTCGTTTAAACGGCGACATGGTGGATAAGCAGGCAGACAGCGACGTGAGTTGCCTACTTAGCTTTCCATTCGATCCACATGGTGCGCCGGAAACTTTTGCGCCGCAGCCCGCGGGTTGTGGTAAACGCTCGTGGATAGTGCATGCAGACGATACAGTGCCCATTACAAGTCACAAATATACGGCGCTGCCTTCCCTCTTCACCTCTTGTAGAAGCTTCAGCTGTAGAAAGAACCTAGGCGTCTGATTAAGTACTTTCCGTCATTAGTAAAAAACAACTCGATTTCTCTGATTACGGCTGACAAAGTGCAAACCGTGGCGCGAGGATGGTCACCATGTTCTGCCATTCACTTTCCGCATGGGACGGTCCCAAATCCCAATCCCATGGAGGGAACCTGAAGCCGCTCATCAGCAAGCACATCAGCCGACGCCGCCACCGTTCCACAATGCAAGTTTGTCGCTGAAAGGGGCTTACAAGTCACTGCACATCCGTGCCCATAGACCATAGATGGATGGAACTTCATTCTCTGTCCTGCACAAAAGCTCACTCGCTTGTGTCACCACCCACTCGGACTCGGCTTGGCGAGTCAGACCGGAGTGGCGCTCATGCCCTCCCTCCACCATTGGGCGCTTTTTCTCGCCATGCCGACCTGGTACGTCGCTCCCTTTCTCGCAAAGGCAGAGGAGGCACGGGGGGTTTGCTAGTTTCATTGGATATATGAGTCATCGGTACGAGCCGAATGTCGCCTGCTACTCTGCTGAGACATATAAACATTCAGACTGGTAGTTGCAAAAGCGGTGATATCCACTCTTTGCTGATCTGTTGCGAGGACTTTTGCAGGAAATCCATTCAGAATTGTCACGGATTACATGAGTCCATGTCTAGAATCTGATCCACGATTAGGCATACCCAACGACTTGGAAAAGACGTGACGGGTCAGACTAGGAAATGTCTGTCAAAAATGGTCGCAGCTGTGGCCTCCTTTTTCGTCATCGTTAAAGGGCACTTCCATCATCAAAAGTTTACCTCCACGCGTATTTTCTGTGTCATCTCGCGACTAAGGGCATCCCGAGTGCCGGAACAAGGGTCCTACCTCCTAAGCTATGAGCGTGTTCGGAACATCCGCAGCTGCAGCGACAAGAAGCTAAAACAAACGAACCCATACTATCGACCTTAATAAATGTATAAGTATCTATTAATTTATGCATTGGTTGTAACAGTTAACGAGCCGGCTCGTGAGCCAAACGAGCTGACTTGCAAGCTAAACAAGCCGAGCTGAGCTAGGATTTTAGCTCGTTTACTTAACGAGCTGAGCTGAGCTAGCTCGTTATCCTAACGAGCTATAACAAGACGAGCCATAACGAGCCGAGCTGGTTATTATCTAGTCTTATATTGTACGGGCCACTCTTAATAGAAATTTCATGAGAAATTTATTTATAGGCATTAAATAAGCTAACAACTTATCAAATATGAAAACATGACACATATAATTCATAAGAGAAATGATAAAAAAAATGGGATGAAAACTAGTCTACACTATTCCAACACATAGTAGTCTTAGAAACTGGACAAGAAACCTCCATCGACACTATCCTAACATCGTGGGCACTCCTCGAGTTCCTGCCGCAACTCTTGGACAACATTATCGCAGAGGGAGTACCAGGGCAATGCCATCGCAGAGGCCAGGCCAGAGCGCTCCGTTGTGGAGACAACGCAAGGTCACCAACGTCGGTAGAGGATCTGTCATCTGTGGTCAAACGCACTGATCGTTGAACATCAACTTGACAGCAATGGATTTTATAGCGGCGGTACCGATGGGTCAAACTTGGGAAGAAGTTAGACGTACGTTTATTTTTGTTTTGTTTTGTGATGGGACCCAATGAAAAGTCTGCAAGTGACCTTATACATACACCATTCGTCCCAAAATAAGTGTATGTCTAACTTCTTAAGAAGTCAAACTTTATATCTGACTAAACTTATAGAAAATAATATCGATATTTGTATCTCTAAATAAATTTGTCATAAAACGACATTTCATGTTGAAATCTAATAACACTTGTTATTCATCATCTATATTAATATTCTTTATCTTCGCAAAAAAATATTAATATTCTTTATTTAAATTTGTTCAAACTTTAGCAGGTTTAGTTCCTTGAATCTAATATGTGTGTTTATTTTGGGAAAGAGTACTCCGATGGACGCTATATTGGGATGCCCTAAGACATGTTTGTATTGTTATTAAGGATTCTTACTAAAATCTAGTAACCCATGTTATCTATTCCGAAAATTTGTGTGTTAGAATACTCTTAGAATTCTATTTTTTTGGATCGAATTATGAGATTCCAATACTTTTTTATTGGATTCTTGAAATCCGCTAAGATCAAAGGTGCCTAACATTGTCCGAGGCTGTGTTTAGTTCGCGAAAAGAAAATTTTCAGGTGTCACATCGAACGTTTCATTGGATGTCGAAAGGGGTTTTTGATAGTAATAAAAAAAATTAATTACATAGCTCGCCTAGAAACTGCAAGACAAATTTATTAAGCCTAATCAATCCTTCATTAGCACATGTGAGTACTGTAGCACTTAAGACTAATCATGGACTAATTAGGCTTAAAAGATTCGTCTCGCGATTTCCAACCAAACTGTGCAATTAGTTTTTCTTCATCTACATTTAGTACTCCATACATGTATCTTAAAATTCGATGTAATTGTTGAAAAAAAAAATGGAAACTAAACCAGGCCTGAACCTTTTTTCCGTTAGGCGCAAACAAAACATGTGCTCGGGGTGCGTCGGATTTGTCAGTCTTGCTGGAACCACGTGGGCTCTCATCTTTTTCTGGTGGAGAAAAGACCACAAACCTGTGTACCAAACCGTGGAAAAAAAAGAACTAGTAAAAGATGCGCGAATGTCATAATCTGTGTATCCAAAATCCCAAATACCTGAATTGGGTGTCCACATTTTGGCCTTGGTTAGATTCCAAAGTTTGCCTCCCAAATTCACTATGCAGAATTCCTATTCCCTGTTATATCAAAATACCGGCACATATATGGAGTACTAAATATAGATGAAATCAAAACTAATTACACAGTTTTGTTGTACTTTGCGAGACGAACATTTTAAGTCTAATGAATCAATATTTGGATAATTATTACCAAATAAAAAACAAAATTACTACAGTGTGACGGAACACTTGCAATGCAAACTTTACCTCCAAAGTTTGCCAAGGCCTTTTTATCATGCCTGGTAGACCAGCAACTTTGTGCCGCTTTCGCTGCGTACTGCGGTTGGCAGCAGTGCATGTCCCGTCGCGTTAAAAGCGTACTACTCCTACTGCATGCAACCTGCACCAAAAAAAAAAAAAAACCCGGGATAAGATGGCACTATATGTCAAGCATGTGCATGTGTGTGGCCGTCTCTCGTCCGGTCCATGATCCTGCTTTCGGAGTGCCGGGGATCGTATCTGGCCCGGGCCATGTTTACACTAATCATTCACTCGTGCTTGAGAATGATTGATCCCGCCCGCGCCCATCAGCCCATGTGGGAAAGGGAACTGAATCTTGGCTCTCCTCAGCTCGACTAGCTGTTGTGCTCCCCTCACGCAACGGGCAATTCCGGGCATGTGCTCGCTTGCCAACAACAGATTCGCACAGATGTTTGCGTCGGGCACTACCACTGAAGCTGTGGTTGCTGTCGCTGTCGTCGTCGAATCTAATGACCCTGGCCGTCCTTGATTATTCCAAGCGTGAATCTTAAATACGAATACATGATGCCGTACTCCACCTCTGTTATTCCCGCGGAAATAACTGCCCCGCCGCCGTCTGCCGTGCCTTACGAGGAAGGAGAAAGAAACGGCGCCGCTATTTTTTTTTCCAGCTCCTATCGATTCCGCTAGTGAAGATTTTCCGTGGACGATGGGAAAATCTCAAAATCCAGATCGGTGAAACAAGCACGCACCCCACGTAACCAAAACCCGCACGGGCACAGCTTCGTCCGCGCGGACTTTTCTTTCCCTGCTCTGCTCGGCTTCCCCGTTTCTTCCCGCGTCAATAACCAACCCCACCGCCCGCTCCCTCTATAAAATGGGGTACCGGACGAGGAGGTAATACCAGCTCCGATCGGTAGCTCACCGGCGTCGAGATATTTTGGGGCCATCGCCGACCACCGCGACGCCGCGCACGGAGCACGGAGCGAAGCGTGGTGGGACTGGTTACTGGTAGCTGCCCCCACGCGCGGACAAAATAGGAAGTCGGCGAGGGGAGCTGCCGACTTTGGTTGGGGAGGCTGACATCAGGGCCCCAGTGACCGAGGGTCCAGGGTGGCCAGATACAACTCCCCAGCTTCGTCTGTTGGGTTGCGCTGAGAGCCCGCGACTCCTCCTATATAAGGTCAAGTAGCCGTCAAAGATCGGTCGTCCCCCTCCCATCCTGTTGCCGGAAGTCTGAGTGAGCCGGAGGCCTTGTGCGTGCCACATTACACACTGTGACAGGTCGAGATGGCGCGGTGCCCAGCTCATGTCGCTCTCTGCTCGCTTGCTCTGCTCCTCCTGCTTCCAGGTCAGTGCTCTCTGCTCCGCTCTGCTTTGTTCCCGTTCGTTCGCATTGAGCGAGCAATGCATGCTGATTAACTGAACTGATCTCTGATCTCCGGTGCTTTGCAGCTGCGCGGTCGGCGACGTTCACGATGACCAACAACTGCGGCTACACCGTCTGGCCGGGGCTGCTGTCCGGCGCCGGCACGGCTCCGCTCTCCACGACGGGGTTCGCGCTGGCGCACGGCGCGTCGGCGACGGTGGACGCCCCCGCGAGCTGGTCGGGCCGGATGTGGGCGCGCACGCTCTGCGCCGCGGACGCCGCCACCGGCAAGTTCACCTGCGCCACGGGCGACTGCGGCTCGGGCAGCGTCCAGTGCAACGGCGGCGGCGCCGCTCCGCCCGCCACGCTGGCGGAGTTCACCCTCGACGGCTCCGGCGGCCTCGACTTCTTCGACGTCAGTCTCGTGGACGGCTACAACATCCCGATGCTCATTGTCCCGCAGGGCGCGGGCGGCGGCGGCGGCAATGGGTCCGCTGACTCCAGCAAGTGCATGGCCACTGGCTGCCTCGTGGACCTCAACGGCGCGTGCCCAGCTGATCTGAGAGTTATGGCTGCATCGACGACGTCCGGCGCTGGCGGCGGGGCTGTGGCATGCCGTAGCGCGTGCGAGGCGTTCGGGACGCCGCAGTACTGCTGCAGCGGCGCCTATGGAAATCCCAATACGTGCCGGCCGTCGACGTACTCGCAGTTCTTCAAGAACGCTTGCCCGCGCGCCTACAGCTACGCCTACGACGACTCTACCTCCACCTTCACTTGCGCCACCGGCATCAGCTACGCCATCACCTTCTGCCCGAGCACCACCAGGTAAATTCTTTCCCGAAATGAAGGTTTCCTGATTCAAGTTTCACCACGTTTAATTAAGCTGCAAAGGTGACTGTTTAACCAAAATGGCGCGAAATGCACGATCGAACTGTTTAGATGACGAGGCCGTGATGGTGATAGGGACCAATCTACGTACGCAAAAGTCGTTGTCTTGGCATGGACGATACGTGAAGTTTTCATTTAAGTAGCAATCTTATCTTTGAGTTCTCGATTGAAATCGGTTTCGTGTTGAATTCAAAGAGTACAAGACGTTGGTTGGGCCGGTAGGAAATCAGCCTCACACACGAACAGAACGCCTATTTCGGATGGGAAATTGGCTTGCTTGAGAGCTGAGACACCACACTGGCCCGGGCAATTAACAGTTGACACAGTGTCACAGTCCACAACACTAATGTGATATTGTGATCTTGATGTCTGATGAGCACCTTTTTCTAACTGCTCTCTCTGACCGAAGCTGTGCTGCTCGCCATCGGCTACTTGTGGGTGTGTTTTATTCGCAAAATATTTTGGATTTGGCTACCGATCCATTTTTATTTGTATTTGTCAATTAGTATCTAATCATGAACTAATTAGGTTCAAAAGATTTGTCTCATGGTTTTTCTACCAAACTATATAATTAGTTTTTTTTTTCTTTCAGCTATATTTAATGCTCTCTGCATATATCAAACATTCGATGTGACGAGAAATCTTAAAATATTTTGGGAACAAAAAAAAAAGTGTCTAGCCGTTGATGATTCCGACGAGTCGACGACGACGAGAGGCGGTAACGGACGATCCAACGGCTAATGACAGTACTGTAACGTCAACGGCTATGGATCCACGGCCTAGGCCTTGTTCACTTCCCCATCCCAACCCAAAATATTTTCTCTTACACCTATCACATCAAATCTTTCGACGCATGCATGGAGCATTAAATGTAGTTAAAAAAGATAACTAATTGTATAGTTTGTCTGTAAATATCGGGACGAATCTTTTGAGCCTAGTTAGTCCATAATTGGATAAATTTTGCCAAATAACAACGAAAGATGCTACAATAACTTTTCAACTACTTTTCGCAAAGTGAACACACCCCTACTACTAGACCCTCGATGGTGTGGGGTCACTTCTTCTGCCCGCACACTCAGGTCAGGCCAACGAGCCGCTGACACGCAGCATTTGTCCTGGACTGGCTTCTAGCCGTTTCACCCGTACGGTCCCCCATAGCCGTAGGTCATTGATTTGCCCTGTCCTGCGCCCCCAACTGCATCCCATGTTCCCACGCTCAGAGGCGTGCAACTGCGTTTACGCGCTGCCCAAAATATCCAAGGCCGTGTTTAGTTCCACCGAATCGGTGGCGGCTGATTTCCTGTTGAACACTGTAGCGTACTATAGCATTTCGTTTGTATTTGGTAAAAATTGTTCAAATTTTGAGTAATTAGGCTCAAAATGTTCGTCTCGCAAAGTACAACAAAACTGTGCAATTAGTTTGTAATTTCATCTATATTTAGTACTACATGCATGTGCCGGCATTTTGATGTGATGGGAATCTTCTTTTTGCATAGTGAAATTTGGGGATGAAATTTAGGATCTAAACAGGCCCAAGTACTCGTACCACTGTCCCGGACAAAAGATCTCTCGCATGCTCGCGTACAACTACTCCAGTAATCAATCCTCTTAAATTCTTGTACTGTTACGTTAAATTCTTGTACTGTCACGATGTTGGGAAGAGCTTCACTGTGGCACTGTAATTTTGTGTTGTACCGTGTGCTAACCGTGACTCGCTTGGTTTTACTGTGTGTGTAGCGGGAAGTACTCCGGCGAGAACCCGCAGGCCGCGGGCGTGCAGCCCACGAACGGCTCCATGGTCTACCTCGGCGGCGAGCAGCTCGCCACCGGCGCTGCCTCCGTCACGGCGGCCCGAGCGTCGCAGCTCCTCCTAGCCGCCGCCGCCGCCGTCGCGCTGCTCTGAGCTTGCCGACATCGCCGTGTGAAAATGGCGGCTGGAGTCATCGTTGTACAGCAGCTAGCTAGCGCACCCGCTGGTGTCTTTGTCGTCCATATCAGCCACGCCTCTTCCGGCTGCACGGGGGCAGCGATAAGATTCGACAAGAGAAGGGGGGGGGGGGGGGGGGGTCGTCCACACCCATGACTCCATGAGACCAAAGGGCAAAAAAGGCTGGCGAGTGACGACAGTTGCTGCTACGGGCTACGGCTAACGGAGGAGAAAACAACGATATCTCTGCGCACCGGATGGCATCGCTCTATACTTTCTAGGTAGCTTATGTCGTAGGGTTTAGGATAACTGGTAGCATGTGTTAACCTTTGCGTTCTTCTCCACGCTTAGCCTAAAAGATGTATTCTATCCGTCGTTGTTCGCCGTGCTATAGATTATTACAACAATGGTGATTATTTAAACTCTGCCTGTTGAACACATATAGTGGAAAAGGACGAAAGGGTAAAATTAATCGCACTGTTGGTTTGAGTTTATTAGTTAAATTAGCCAACTATTTAACTGTGTTTTTCTCTCACAGCAAAATAATAAACAGTAGGCAAACGAACAGGCCATACGTACTCGCATGGCAGGCCTTCACGGGAACAGGACATACGTACTCGCATGGCAGGCCTTCACGGGCTCGATGACATTCACCGGGGCATGTGCAATTCTGCATCAGTGACTTCACTGTTCGTGCGTCTGTGTCTTTGTGAGAAAGGGGTGCGTGGTGTGTGTTGGCCTTGCCTATTGACCTGCTAGCTGCTAGTGGTTTTGGGTTACAAAGTACTAATATAGTAGTACTGTACTATGCGGTGGCTTCTGGCTGGTTCGCTTGGCTGAAAATAAGCGGCTAAAAGTACTGTTGGTTGATTTATGTGAGAGAAAAATACTGTTGACTGGCTGAAAATAAACGGCTGAAAGCTCAAGCGAACATGCTGTTCAATCAATTAGGTGCAGGTGCAGCTCACGTGAGAGTAGAAAGAGCCTAATGGTGTTGTTTAAATGCAGGAAATAAAGTTTAGAGATGTTAAATCGGATGTCACGTGAGAGTGTCGTATAAGGTGTTTAGATACTAATAAAAAAAATAAATTATAAAATCCGTCAGTAATCCGCGAGACGAATTTATTAATCCTAATTAATCCATCATTACCACATGTTTACTGTATTACCACATTGTCAAATCATAGACTAATTAGGTTTAAAAAATTCGTCTCGCAAATTAGTCGCAATCTGTACAATTAATTACTTTTAGTCTATATTTAATACTTCATACATATGTCAAACATATGACGTGATAGGGAGTAGACTCTAGGGGAGAAACTAAACCAGGCCGTTAGAAAGCGATCGAGAGAGGGCAAATAAGGTTTTTAGAAAGCGATTCACGCGATCGCTCGCATTCTTCACCAGGGCTCATCTTCTGTCCAAATGAGGCGGTTCTACGTACAAGCATCACTTCGCCAATGTCAACAACAACATTGTTTCTTCATTACTAGTCATGGCTATTTCACCCGCAAACGAAAAGTATGTGCGCCATGATCCGACTACTATTTTAATATTTCTGCTATTTGTGTGTTGACAATGTTTATGATGTTTCATACGCTATTATGTTAAAAAAAATTACATGTTAGTGTATGTTTTGGTCATGATTTATGTTCTAGATAGAATTAATCATGAAGTTGCCTAACTACGTAACCTTCATGACAACCACTTCACCAGATCAGGATCTACCGTCGCTAATTGCTATGACGTCTTGATAAGCACTCAACCACTCCTGCTCCTGAGCAAGAGTTTCTTCTGGCCACACGATGGAAAATCCAGCGGAAAAACTTTCCAGATTACACATGATGATGCTCTGAGTGTGACGTCCTACTAATCTTGCGGTGATGGACGCGAATCGGGGTCGCCTACAAAATCGACCCGTGTGTCCGTGACCATCTTTTGAGCGAGCGAGAGCAATCAACCACAGTGACATGTTCAGACTTCAGAGCATGTTCAAGCATCGCAATCAGCCACACCACACGGGACGAAGCAGCAAAGCTGCAAAAACCACTCTACCAATAAAGCGAATCACAGCCCAATAATAGCCCATCGGAGTCAAGATGGCAATAAAAGCAAGCCCATCTACTAATAGGCCCAAGAATGCTACGTCCCATGAGTAAAACTAAGCCCATTGCAGGTCCATGTAATTATGTTTTTTCTTTTTTGTATCTATATAAATCTGCTTCCCTCCGACTTATATATATATATATATATATATATATATATATATATATATATATATATATATATATATATATATATATATATATATATATATATATATAGGTCCCACCAACTGATATAGGAAAGCTGGAAAGTCAACTTTTTATTAAAATAATAAATTATATTCCATTCTCTAGCTGAAATGAAAGCCCAATAATAGTTTCGTACACAAGCATTTATTATTACAATATTGCAGCCTCTAGCTGAAATGAAAGCAAAAGCTTGCAAAAAAAAAACAATATATCTTTGGAAACAAAAGAGACAACTCAAGCCTATTAGAAGACGTTCAGCGGAATCTACAACACAGTTGCTTTTTGTAAACAGCAAGCCCACTTCATTGACCAATGTGATCATGTACAATAGTTTTTTATTTTAAATTATATAAGTGGTTTTGGTTTTTTAGGTACATATCTTTTGTTATGTATCTAAATATACTGCATATCAAGCTACATAAGAAAATCAATATTTATTAAAGCCAAAACAATTTATATTCCGGAACGAAGGAAGTACTATACAAACAAAAGGAGTAAACGAAAATGTATTTGCAACTAAACTCTATCAATAAACCCGTATGCACAAGACAGTAAAAAGGTAACACAGCCTAGGTGAGGCAGTTACAAGAGAAAAATGGCGGCTCTAAAATTTTTTGAGAGTCCGCTCTTAGTTTCCTTGTTAAGAACAAGCAAACGAGGGATGAATGCTGGCACCAGCCGCCAACTGCGAACCTGTGGGCTGTGTGACCAACAACTTTGCTTCCGCTTCAACCTTCTGTTGAAACTTGAGCGTGCAGATACATGGCGGAAATGGAACAGCTCGACACAATCACACAAGGACAGACATGCTTAACTGAAACCAAATAGTAGCATGGGGGCGAGCATGTCACATGGACTGCTGATGCTGCCCTCCGATTCCGTGGAACGCCATGATTGAAAGGCAGGAGACGGCGAAGAGCCTGCCATGGAGTCAATGGATGCTGGCCTTTGTTCCGCTAAGATTCCTCCCTCCTCTCTGTTGAAACCCGTCATTAGCCATTGCATCACCACTGCCCCCACCTCACCTGTCGCTGTCATGCTCAATCTCAACGCACCGGGGGACTAGCTTTACCGAACGATTACGCGCGTCGAACGGTGCATCCGACGGCTCCGACCACGCTGGTGCACAGCACCGTGCAGAGTCTGCGGCGAGCTCCTTTCGTGGGCGCCCCCATGGCGATGTAACTAGGGCGAACTCGCAGAGTCGCAGGCCATGGCGCACACGCTGCTGGCGAAAAGCAAATCTAAAAATGCCGCCCGTTTTTTTTGGCGCCTTTTAGCACGGACGCTTTGCAAATTCGCCGGGGGCAGGGGCTTTGCGACGACCACGCGGCTGCGCAAAAGCGAGCCCGCTTTGAGCCTTTGACCTCACCGCGTCGGCGTCGTCGTGGCGATGAGCGGGCTGAGCCTTTGAGTTGAGCGTGCTGCAAATCTTGGGCCCGGATCGGACAGTGTCGCGTCCTCGCTCAATGTGAAACATCAACCATGCGATGTTCAGAGATGTGAGAGTGTGTAACTGCGGCGCGGGTGACCACGCGCAGCCATGTCTGTAAGCTGCCGCCGTGACATCATCCACGGCCGGCAAGGGGGCAACACGCCAAACACTGTGAACACAAAGAACCCAGCGTTGGCCTCGATCAGTACGTCCCCCCGGCCAGCGCCCACGGGAACGGGGCGGCGACCGATCGCTGCAAGCACAGCAGATTAGCAGGCTCCTTGCGGTTGTTGTTTCATCTCCACGCGTGCCGGACGGCACAGGATGTGGGGGTCGATCAGGCGGACAGAATGATAGGTGTTGAGGGGGCGATGACGAACGCTGCCCATCATGGTGTTGCGCCTGGCCGGCGGTGCGTTGGTGGGTGGTGGCGTGGCGCGGCCAGACCCAGACAATGGCGCCGGGGCCGGGCCAAAGCTTGCGCGCTTTGCCAGTTCCGTCCGCGCGGCCTTTGTGCCCCGCCGATCCTGGCCCTGCGCGAGGGCTCGGGGCCATGATTGAGCCCAATGCGCGCCCCCCTATCTCCTGCTGCCACCCGTCGGTAATTCGCTACGATCCGGATCGCAAAAGAGAGCCTCGTGCTCTCCGGGCTATTCATTGCCTTGAGCAGGCGCGCGACCGCGCTCGGCCAGGCGGCGGTGGGTGCTGTGTGGTGCACCGATGAAAAGGCGCTTTGCGGCGGACGGTGGTGTGCCGATCGACCCGGGGCCAGATGCATCATGCCGCGCACAAATCTAACAAGAAGAGGTCTCGTCTCAAGTTGCTGTAAATCATGGGTGGATCAATGGAAGAAATATATGAATCTCGGTCAACACACAAAAGGAATTAGCCAAGTGGAGGGTATAATTTGGCCATACTTGGCTAGGTCTGTGGGCTGCAATAAGCATGATCTCGCGGGACACGATCACACAGATGGGAAAGCTTCAGCATGCCTAATAAGTACACCAAGAAAAGACAGTGTGAAGGTATGGTACGCCATGCCACGCCTAAACTCCTGTTGATTGGAATAACAGCCTCAAAAGATTAGGTAGAGTAGTAGTAGAGTACTCCTACTCACATTCTCACAAGAATCCGTAATCATGGCTACATACATGTAGATTCAGCACTGCAAAGCCTGCAGGTCTGCGGTCTGCGGTCTGCAGTGTGCTGCAGAGCTTCATGCTTCCAATTAGGGCGGCTTGATTGAACAATGGAATCTTATTATAAGTTGGTTTAGGCAGAAACAGGGGGGGCAAAAACTCCCGACCAGCGGCCCACAGATTAAAGTACGAGCTGCTACGGCTGCTAGTTGCATTGCATGCACATCGATGCCTTTGGTGCTAAGCTAGCTACCTGCGTGTGATCAATGGTCACTGCAGCTTTATTGTGCCATCCAATACACTCACTCATCAGGCAGGCAGGCGACGCCAGGCATTGTTTAGCGACACATGAATTTCCTTTACGTAATCCCAAGGAACGGGTTTATTCAGAGCCATAGCCCCAAGAAAAGATGTGCAGGTGCACTGATTAAAAAAAAACAATGCTAATACTGCAGCAATGCAGCTTTACCATGCCATTGATTCCAGGACATTGTTAGGGTTTTGATCTCTCCTCCTATTGGACCCAACGGCCCATTAGGGACCTTGATCCGCTCCTTGATCGGGGGAGCCCAACCCACCTATGGTTGGAGGGCCCCTGTCACGTGCGGTAAATAAATAGAGGTGGGAGGCCGGGGCACGGAACACAAGGTTCACCGCCGCCACTGTTCCAGCCGAACCCCTGGACGGGCCGGCGGGGGCACGCAGCCCGCGAACGCTTTCCCGGCCCAGGCCCACGTTGCGGCCTGGGGCGCGGGAGGCAGCGCGCGTGCTGGTTAGATGGGCCAAGCAGGCCGGGTCAAGCCGGCTTATGTCGTTTTTTTTTCAATAGCCCATATCAATTAGTAAAGATTTCATTTTCCAGAAATATATTTAGCATGAGTATTTTCATGATTTTAAATTTAGTCAAATTTTGATCAAATGTGATAAAATTTTTAGTGACAATATTAGAAATGTTTCTGGAATTAAGAATTAGTTTAGTTTATCCACGTTTTTTTTCCGCTGCTCAGTAAGAATAATTTGCTCCTTAACTATATTCGAACCAACGAGAGATTTAGTGATGGGGCAAAATTCAAGAAATTAGAAAAATTTATAATATTGTTATTTTCTGACCAGCGTCGATTATATCAATATTATAATTGCTTAATCCGTCAGTTATTGTGCATTATTTCTAAATCTTGCCCAACGGTGATATAGATTTAATGTACAAAGGATTGTATGTATTAATACTGACCAACGTTGTATTAATACATGCAATTTCAAATTCAGTTACTCCCTTTTACTAAGTTTACTCACCATTTTTTTTAATATGAATTTCAGGACTCACCAACTGGGTGCAGATGGTTCCGAAACTTAACGGGACCAACTATAAGACGTGGCGTGAGCAGTATGAATTAGCCCTTGTCATGACTGACAATGACTTAGCTCTCAATGAACCGTGCCCTCAGGAACCTGAGGAACCGGTCATTGCACAAAATGAGACTGATGAAGCGTTTGCTACACGCAAGCGTGAACATGCATCAGTGAGGATGTCCTATGATCTTGCAAAGAAAAAATGGGACAACTCCAATAAGAAATGTCTGACATTGGCTAAAGCAACTATTTCTGAGCCCATCAGAGGATCACTGCCTGAGTGCACCACCATCACTGAGTATTTAGAAAAAGTCAAAACTCAGTTTCATGGTACAACTAAGACTCAAGCCAGTGTGCTTATTAGAGAGTTTATAAATAAGAAATACACTGGTGGTGGTGTTAGAGAGCACATACTGAGGATGAACACCTTGGCATCTAAGCTCGCATCAATGAAGATGGTTCTTCCAGATCCATTTGTCGTTCATGTGATCATAGCTTCTTTGCCAAAGGAGTTTGAAGCCTTTGTTGTGCACTACAACATGGCACCTGAGGACTGGAACATTGAGAAGCTTCTTGGACAAGCCACTCAGGAGGAGGAAAGACTTAAGGAATCACGGGGAGACTCTGCTCTTTTCGTGAAGCATAACAACAATAAGAAGTTTCACCATAAGAATGCCAGACCAAAAGGGAAACCAAAGTGGGATGGCAGCTCTTCCTCCAGCGCTCAGGCACCAAACTCTCAGGGTAAAGCCCCTCAGAACCCTCAGACTCAGAATTCTCAGAACAACAACGGGGCTCAGGACCAGAACAGGCCTCAAAACCCACTCCGCAAGAAGCCCTGGCTAGCACCGGATCAGTGCATGTTCTGTGAGAAAACAGGTCACATGCAAAAGGATTGCCTTGGTTTCTTGAAGTACCTCAACAGGAATGGTGAGGATTTAGTTACATTTATAGATGAATCCTTATATATTAGTTATGCTAAATCTACTTGGTGGATTGACTCAGGTGCAACAATTCATGTTGCCAATTCTTTACAGGGATTCCATACGAGGAGAACCCTGCAAAGAGGCGAAAGAACAATTAAGGTGGCAAATGGAGTACAAGCCGACGTCAAAGCCACTGGCGATTTGACTTTAGCATTATTAGATGGTTTTGTACTTAGGCTTTCTGATGTACTCTATGTTCCTTCTTTGCATCGAAACTTAATAAGTGTTAGTAAATTAGATGATGATGGATTGGCTTGCCATTTTGGAAATGGCAGATGTAAGATACTTTCTAATGATAAGTGTGTTGGTCTTGCCTTCCGACAAGACAAACTTTATTTGTTATCAGTCTCTGAGAATATTTATGCTATATCTGTTGAGAATGAAAAAGATCCATCGTCCACGAATGTAAATAGAAAGCGTAAGAATATTCAGATTGACTCTTCGAAACTGTGGCATTGTAGATTAGGCCACATTTCGAGGGGGAGAATTGATAGATTAGTTAAGGCTGAAATTCTTCCGCCATTAGAACTCTCAGAATTAGATCAGTGCATTGATTGTATTAAGGGTAAGTATGTTAAGAAAGTTAAGAAAGATGCCAAACGAAGTGCAGGGAATTTAGAAATAATCCACACAGACATTTGTGGACCATTTCCTGTTAAGAGTGTGGATGGTTATGATTCATTCATAACCTTCACTGATGATTATTCGCGTTTTGGTTATATTTATCCAATAAGAGAAAGATCAGAAGCATTAGATAAGTTTAAGATATTTAAGGCAGAAGTAGAAAATCAGCATAATAAGAAGATCAAAATAGTAAGATCAGACCGTGGTGGGGAATATTATGGGCGACATACCCCGTATGGCCAAGTTCCGGGACCCTTTGCAAAGTTCCTTCAGGAAAATGGCATAGTTGCCCAGTATTCCATGCCAGGGGATCCTCAGCAGAATGGAGTGGCTGAGAGAAGAAACCGTACCTTAATGGATATGGTAAGAAGTATGATTAGCTACTCCACCCTACCAGTAAGTTTGTGGATGGAGGCGTTGAAAACCGCCATTCACATTCTTAATCGTGTTCCAAGTAAGTCGGTGCCTAAAACACCGTACGAGCTATGGACCGGCAGAGTACCCTCACTTAAGTATTTAAGGGTGTGGGGCTGTCCTGCTGAGGCTAAGATATTTAACCCAAATTTAGGAAAATTAGATCCTAAGACAGTTAGTTGCCATTTCATTGGCTACCCAGATAGGTCAAAAGGTTACCGCTTTTACTGCCCTGACAGGCATACTAAGTTTGTGGAAACCAGACATGCTGAGTTCTTAGAAGATGATTTGATAAGGGGGAGCAAGGTAGCACAAGAGATTAGTTTAGAGGAGAAAAGAGTTTATGCCCCTACTCCAATGCTTCAGGAACAATTCTTTGTGCTACCCATAGCTGTTGCACCAACAGTGTTAGACACTGTAGTGCCAGCACCGGTTGTTAGTTCTCCGTTGCCGACATCCACTGAAAATCTGGAACCTGTCCTTCAGGATCCATTAGAACCACATGTCGAGCATCAGGAAGAACAACAACAACAACCCCAAGTAGCGCCAAACAATCAGAATCTTAGAAGATCAGAAAGAGTTAGAAGATCAGCTATTTCAGATGATTATGAGGTTTATGAAACCGAAGAATTTCATATGGAGGATGATCCCACTACATATGAACAAGCCATGAGAAGCGAACACTGTGAGAAGTGGTTAGAAGCAATGAGAGATGAAATAAGTTCCATGGATTCCAATAAAGTTTGGGAACTGATGGAAATTCCTAAGGGAGCTAAGAAGGTTGGTTGTAAATGGGTTTATAAAACTAAGTATGACTCCCAAGGGAATGTTGAAAGACGTAAGGCGCGACTCGTGGCAAAAGGCTTTACTCAGAGAGAAGGAATTGATTACAATGAGACTTTTTCTCTGGTCTCATGTAAAGATTCTTTTAGAATAATAATGGCACTAGTAGCACATTTTGATTTAGAATTACATCAGATGGATGTTAAGACGGCATTCCTAAATGGGGATCTTGAGGAAGATGTCTATATGGCACAACCGAAAGGTTTTGTCATGGAAGGAAAAGAGAACATGGGGTGCCGCCTAAGGAAGTCCATTTATGGACTAAAACAAGCTTCAAGACAGTGGTATTTGAAGTTTGATAATACAATAAGAAAGTTTGGGTTTAAGGCAAATGTAGAGGACAATTGCGTTTATGTAAAGTTTAAGAATTCTAAGTTTATCTTCTTAGTTCTATACGTGGATGATATTTTGCTAGCGAGCAACGATGTCAACCTACTAATAGAGACTAAGAAGTTCTTGTCCTCGCATTTTGACATGAAAGACCTCGGTGAAGCTTCTTTCGTTCTGGGGATTGAAATTCACCGTGATAGAAATAGAGGGGTATTAGGGCTGTCACAAAAGGCATACATAGAAAAGATTCTTAAGAAATATAGTATGCATAAGTGCAGTCCATCACCTGCACCCATAGTCAAGGGCGATAAGTATGGAGAACACCAGTGTCCCAAGAATCAGATCGAGCTCGAGCAAATGAAATCAGTACCTTATGCTTCAGCCGTCGGAAGCTTACAATATGCTCAAATTTGTACTCGCCCTGACATAGCATTTGTTACCGGGTTACTTGGCAGATATCAGAAAAATCCAGGTGCAGAACACTGGAAATTAGTTAAGAAAGTCTTGCGTTACTTGCAGGGCACTAAAGGCTTCATGCTAAGTTATAATAAGACGGACTCACTTGAGATAGTGGGATTCTCAG
Source organism: Saccharum hybrid cultivar R570 (assembly GCA_038087645.1). Taxonomy (NCBI): domain Eukaryota; kingdom Viridiplantae; phylum Streptophyta; class Magnoliopsida; order Poales; family Poaceae; genus Saccharum; species Saccharum hybrid cultivar. The sequence goes on along the minus strand of JAQSUU010000043.1, from coordinate 6,899,179 downwards.
ATTCAGATTATGCGGGGGATGAAAGGAAATCCACGTCAGGCTACATATTCACCCTCGCAGGTGGAGCCATATCGTGGAAAAGCTCCAAACAGACTCTCGTCACATCATCGACGATGTACGCTGAGTTTGTAGCATGTTATGAGGCCTCGGGGCAGGTGAGTTGGCTTAAGAAGTTTTTGCCCGGATTAAGAGTGGTAGATAGCATTGAGAGACCACTTAAGTTATACTGCGATAATAATCCCGCAGTTGAATATGCTCACAATAATAGGTCAAGTGGTGCTGCCAAACACATTGACATCAAGTACTATGTTGTGAAAGAGAAAGTTCAGGATCATGTTATAAGTCTTGAGTATATTAAGACGGATAATATGTTAGCGGATCCGCTCACAAAAGGCCTACCACCCAACGTGTTTAGAAAACACCTAGCCGGCATGGGGTTAAGGGAAAGCCTATGATTCCTGAACACTTAGGGCCCTTTAGTTAGAACTTTATCTCAAATTAGAGAGATGTACTGTAGTCGTCAAGTCCAACAGAAATTGTTTCTGTGACGACGAGACGCGCTCTGCGCATTTCTTTATAATGAGACGGAGTTAAGTATTTAAATTAAGAATAAGACAAGGTTAAGATAAGTTATTAGAAGAGATCAAGGGGGAGAATGTTAGGGTTTTGATCTCTCCTCCTATTGGACCCAACGGCCCATTAGGGACCTTGATCCGCTCCTTGATCGGGGGAGCCCAACCCACCTATGGTTGGAGGGCCCCTGTCACGTGCGGTAAATAAATAGAGGTGGGAGGCCGGGGCACGGAACACAAGGTTCACCGCCGCCACTGTTCCCACCTACAAACCCTAGACCCTACTCCGATTACAGGGACCGCACAAGTGACGGGAAGCCCTTCTCCGCCGCCACTGCGCCTCCAACCTCGCCATGGCGGACTCTAGCACCTCGGCGCCTAAAACTGACGGTCGACACTTCTCCCTATCTCCTTCTTTTCTCATCTTGCATAAAGGACAAGCTCTTCCTCTCGTTTTAGTTAAGTATCGATTAATCTCACTGTTAGTAGATCTAACTGTGGATTTAAACAGACATTCCTCAGCTCAGACAACGTGGCTTCAGGATACAAGCTTTGCCAATTGCCAGGGAGAAACCCACTGAATCAGCCAATCAGGAAAATGATACCAGGCGGGTCCGCAAGTCTCATGGGCTGCTTTCTGCTTGGACGTGGTTGTCTTCAGATGATACAGGTATTTCCACGGTATATTTGCTTCAGCATAGAGGCACCTTGTGTGCTCTGTACTCATAACGAATTATAAGCTCCACCGGAGAGGGAATCTATTCATGGTTGGCGCAGAGCCAGCTCGTACATGGGAACAAAATGGGCTCTCAATCGATTGCAGCTCGTGACAACTTTTCTGCGTAGAAGAGACGATACTTTCGTTGCTTTTCCTTTCTTTTTTCTTTTTGGACACGAAGAGACGATGCGATGCTCCTTGGAAAAGAGGGCGAAAAAGAGAGTGGCTTTCTGAAGTGAGAATAAACTGCGCCATTTGCTTGCGACTTTTGAGTGTTCGTCAGAGCTCGTCAGCTTGGCATCTACATTACACCTGAGAGATCACATCTCTTGAGCGTAATTTACAGTTGGCGAGGTCCTGGTCTGTTCCAAGATTTTTTTTTGAATTTGTCTGTTCCAAGATTTGGGGCTTAATAACCAGACATCATGGAGGTGCTTATCCCCGTGGTTGTTTTATGGCATGGCAATCCAATCCTTTCTGCAGATCGCTGATGTTATGATGCCAATCCTTCTGACTTTCTCTTCGGACGAGAGCTCGGCTCGGAGAAAGCAGACGACAGATCCCACCCAGCTATGATGCCGTGTCATCATAATTCATACTACACGGGTGCAGACGATTGGCTGTTCAACTTTTCTGGTGCCGTGGCTTCTGTTACTGCGGCACCGTTTCCTTGTAACCTACTGGCACAACCTTTGCATGGCCTTATCCCATTGGTCATTCCGTCACCCCCACCGAATAATTTATCAATCGAGTAGCATTTTGGCAGGTCCCCAAAATTGGTCATTTATTAGAGAAGAAAGATTCCGCAAAATACCCAAATACTGCTGCTAAGCAAGCGTTCAGCTAACTGTAGCAGAACTGTGAGAAATGTTCTTCAGTGCGTGCCCAACCCAATGCCCATCTGGCCATCAGTAATGACATGGTGAATTGGCGATGGAGATACTGCAGAAATGAGGGTGCTAGGTATAGTACGTAGTACACATCGTGCGCAAACTTCAGTTTGAATATCCGGAAATCGAAGCCCAACTTTGGCAAAGATTTGCAGCCGAGCTGTCAATGAACCCATACTGAAAAGACAGTAGATGAAATTGAATGAGCTCTTTGAGCAGCCTTTGCTTTTTCACCTCGCCAAAGTTTGGACCGGCGAACATTGCATCGAATTGAGCAGATTCTGAACCTCACAACAACAACAGCTCAAACCCAAGCGAAATTGTACAGCGCTTTGGAGTTTGGATGCATGCATGCTGCTGTAGCTTTTCCCCAACTTTGCAGAGATATTCTGACAGCTGAGGCACTAGCAGGTGTTTGCTGTGTTTTGCCGAGCGCTGAGTCTACAACGCCAAATCGACTCTCACGTCTCTCCTTTTTTTTTTTTTCTGTTTGGTTTAGTAAACCCGTGGTCATGAGCTTACGAAGATCGAAACGGCCAGCATAGAGATTAGAGAGAAGGGTTTCTACTCAGGTACCGGAGCCAAGGTGCGCCGTACTCGGAGAACTAACCAGCTCGAGTGCCCAGTTTATCTTATTCCGCTCGATCGGTGGAACGCCGGCGCCGACGAAGTCACCAAGTAGTCACACTACAACTAACACGGGTTCTTGCTCCCCGGGCAGCATTTCGGGGATGCATCATGCGTGGGAGTCCGTTTGGCCAATGGGGACTGCGGACACGTCCATCCCCACTGGATTATCTATGCTCGTCTCGTCCCCCATGGTTTCTTCTCAAGAATTGCGCGTCCAGTTCTCAAGGACGAGAAAGATGGGCTGGCTGCTGTGCTGAGGGCCTGGAACTGTGGTCAGTGATTAGTATACTCGATCTGTATTCTTTCTGCAGTCTCTGTGTGATGAACGCTGAACGCAATAGGCGGAGAGAGCAGCAGAATGGGCGAGCCGGAGTAGCCACGGGGATGGATGAATTTGTTTAGGTGCGTGTGGTGTGTGGGCGCGTGGGTCATAAGGCTGGGGGGGCGCGCGAGGACCGGTGCCTAGAAAGGCACCAAAAGAGCGTCGCCAAAGCGGGGGACAAGGCACCGGGCTACATGACAGTGTGTCCCCGGACCAGGCGGACGCGGCCCCCTCAGCGCGTCACGAACCACGCAAAAGTGCAAAACCGCACCTCCTCGATAGCTCGCTCTCGCTGCAGCGTGGGCCTCCCTTGCCAGCCAGTGTGATCGTTGAAACCGTTTGCGTCTCGTGCTCGGAGGCGGCGACGGTGGTGCCGTGGGGGCACGCGTGTTTTGTGGAGTGGAGAGTTGCTGGGCGCTGGTGGGTGCTCCGGTTGCTGAGGGGCGGGGGCGCGGGGCGCGCCGGCGCCGAGGCAGCTCCTCCTATCCGATCTCTGGCCTGTGGCCAAAGCGCTTTTCCTGGCTCGGTGCAGGCAGGGGCGGAGCCAGAAATCAAGTATAGGGAGCTATGTATTTGAGTGAAACTAGTAAACCGTATCATGGTTGTAGTCACGTATCTAGGCCATGTTCGCTTGTCTTCTAAGCTGTACTTTTTTAGCCAACGAACAATGTTTTTCCTCTCACAACAAATCAGTAAATAGTACTTTCAGCTATGGCTTTTTAGCCAAGCGAACATGGCTCTAGTCTAGTACTATATACCACTTAAAATATACAGACGAGTTTCGTCCACAGAGATTTTCGTGTGCGCGCCTCCGCATCCGAACTGAAACTCAGGTGCGAGCTTGAGAAGGAGAAGGAGGTGGGAAAGGAAAAAGAGGAAGGACAGGGTTTCAGGTGACAAAAGCGTAAGAGAGAAAAAATCTTATGGGATGGCTTAAACGGATATAGAAACAAATTCAGAGTTCTTGATACAAAACATCATAAATATGAGATTGGGTCGAGGAAAAAAAAGTGGCTTAGAAAAAACTTTTTAGGATAAAAATATTAGAAACTTTAAAAGATGACTTTTCTTTATTTCTCACAATACTTTTTAAAGAGTTGCAAAACTTCATGTTTTTAGCATAAAAATATTGGGTACTCTTGGAGATGCTCAAGGTAGGAAGGTGGAGACTCGAGAGATAAAGACAAGGCGCGACGCGTGAGTGTGGCTCCGTCGTGCCGCGCATGAACCGGTGATAAGGTGCAAAGAGAAAATAATAAAGAGAAAAAAATGAAAAATGGTAGTGTGGACATTTTATATGTTTCAATAACTAGGGTAAACTATTTTACCAAACATTTTCTAACAGTACAAACTAAAGCTAAAAAAAGCTGACTCATGAGATAAGTCGCAATAGTTTTGGTTAGAGCTGGAGCTCTACTAAACGGGCCTTAATTTGTTCATGTGAAATCAGTTAATCAATATATATAGAGAGAGAAAGATGCAATATTTAAATAGTTGTCTCTGCCATCCATCCGAATGCCTCATCATGGTGAGCTATATGCGTTGCCATGGACATAAGTAAAAATTAATGATCCCGGTACAACATACGGGCATATATACTAATGGAAACCGTGCTAACTAATTATCTTCTGTCTATTAAAAAAATAGGTGCCTAGTTACTCAAGAAAAAAAGGTGGCCACCAATTCCAAAAAAAAGTGGCCAAAGTGAAACAAATGACTTACACAAATCATCAAAAACTGGATCCATGTGTTCACGTCTGATAAGATTTTTAATGTTTTCTATTTTATAAATTTGTCGATGTAAGTGTAAAAAAAGGCATGTTCCCGTGCAACGCACGTGTATTTATCTAGTACAATGAAATATGTTTTACAAATCCTAACCAAAAAGTTACATATCTATTAATGCATCGGATCCAACTTTTCCAATTAGTTTTTGGGAAAATAAAAAACTTGGTAGAAAGTAAGCATGATTTGTGTGAGGTGAATATTCTAGCCAATTTGGACCATTGATTAAATGATTAGATAAGATAATAGTACTGGATGATTAGACTCTCTTCAACAGCTCATGCAAAACCAGAGGCAGATGCAAAATAGGTCATACACAATGTTTTTAGGTGTAAAAAACAGCCTCCAACAGAAGACTCAATCAGAGCATGCATTTTGGGTACCGCACGAACCGGCAGACATATTTGCGTTCTCTCTCCTCGACGCAAAGCTCCGGCACTTGTAGTGGTGGGCCCGTAGGAGGCGACGGGGTGGAGCGGCCGACGCTGCCAGGCGGGACCGCGGTGGGGCGTGGCCGGCTCGGCGAGGCAAGCTCACCGTGGGAGCACCTCCGGAGCCGTCAGCCTTGGCTGCCTCGCTGGCGCTTGCCTTGCGCTCGCCGGATCTCGCAGGGGGAACGATGGAGGGAGGGAGGGAGAGAGGCCGCGCAGGGGAAGGAGCTCGCCGGCCGGGATCCAAGTCGTGCTCGCCGGATCTCACAGCCACAGGGCGGGGTCGCCGGGGCTCCCGCGCGCTCGACCGCGCCGAGGACGAGGTCACGGGGATGGGGATTAGGTCACCGCGGACGGGATGAGATTGGGGGTATGCGGACAAGGTCGCCCATGGAGGAGGGGGGGGGCTTGGCCATGGTGGAGGTGGCGTGGACGGCGTCGGTGGAGGCTCGCGGCTCGGCGGGGAGGGAAGCGGGGGATTTGCTCGGCTACTCGGGGCTCTCCTTTTTTGGGTCCACTGTTGGAAACCGGAAAGTTTGGGTGCGTGACCATATTTTCAACCGAGACCCAAATGAGTGAATGCATGTCGTATTTGGGTAAGGACTGTTGGAGACAGTCTTAGGGATTACCTGTTGCTGCTAGTGGCCTGCGGATAATTTAGACGAGAATAGACGGTGTCAATTTGGGACGTTGGCGGCAGCGCGGTGTGGCGTCTCACATCCGGCCTCCCAGTCCGGCAGTACCAGCATCCGGCAAACTGGCAAGAGAAGACGAACATACTAGAACAATATACAGCCAACGGCCGTCTACGCGAAGAAAAGGAAGGCTTGGATGCTTGGTATTTGCAACCGTAATGAAGATAGGAGCCAGATAGGCTTAAATGGGCTGCTTCATATTGAGCCTCTAACACACTTCACGTTTGTGCTGAATGAGAGAGGCTAAATAGCTAGTATTACATATATGTATACTAACTATACTACTACGTATATACTAAGGGATTAGTAGCACGTCAGGGGGTGCCAGCCCCCGTGCTCCCCTCCCTCCGCTACTGTGCAGGAGCAGCCCAACGTCGGCGCGAGGCGGCGTGGGAACGGAAAGGGTCTCGAACTGAAAATGCTCTCCTAGTGGCAAAAGGTTAGAAAAATCGATGAATGCCATCTTGCTGACAAAAAGTGCAGAAAACTCTCTAAATGCCACCCAAACTGATGACCTATATTTCTTATCTACCATAAATAAAATATCAAACTCCTCGTTGCCATTATTTTAATTTTGTAATTCGCTTTATGGGAGAATAACATGTTAGTCCGAATAGTGCCTGGGTATGCAATATGTGAAAACTAGGCTTCCTTTGCTTACCATAAATTCCAATCTGACTTCTGAGTAGTATCCATTACCTCTGAGATGACTCGGTTAGTGGCCAACTAGCACCGTGCCAAAGTACACCTTTTACTCTAGATGTATTGGGCCGACTATGACCTCGTTTGTGGGCCAACCATACTGGCCCTAGGCGTGTCGAGCACACCCACCGAATGTAGTCCCCTAAGTTCTTTGATCGATTTGAATATAGTTGGTTAGAGGATGCATCACAGTCGTGTCGTGATCCCCCGAGTGTGTGTGAGCGCAACCAATTGATCTACCCCTAAGTCTCCATGCAATTCGGAGAATCAGACATAACTTTTAGTTGTAGTTGAAGTTTGAATGCGAGTGCTTTCTGTGTCCGAGTCCGAGTGCTTCAAGTGTCCCAGCTGCTTCATGTCATCAAGCCTGAATGCTTGTTCTGTAGTTGCAATTCACCTGGTTCGCACGAGTAGATCCGGTGGATCTAATCCATGAGCTTACAATCGATTCAGAGAGTTGGTCAAAGGTTAAACTTGAAGTTGTTTTCTACTTCTAATCCTTGAGTGCATGACGAGCGCATCTAGTGGCGTGGCGGCGAGACCTACTCCGATGGAGCTCGGTGGAGGTGTGCTCGAGCGGTCGAGTCTAGTGGAACCATGGCTGCTTTGGTTTAATCTAAGACATTAAATCGTCATCCAACGATTTAGGTTGTTTTCTATTTCTAATTATACTTGTGAGTGTATAGGCCTGGACACTTTGATTTAATCTAACCCATTAGATCATAATAGAATCCAACTACGTATGTTCTTTTCTTTTCGCTAGCTAACCTCATGATTCTATTAGGCATGACCTCTCTTTTGTTTAATCTTAGACGTTAGTTCATCATAAAATTTACTGGTATAGGTTCTTTTTCTGTTTTCTTTAACTAGGACCCACTTGGTGGAGCTCTCTAGCTTCTCCATACACTATAGCGAGAAACTATTTTATCTTTTTTTTATAAAATAAACTAAGAGCCGGGGAAACTTTCTTTTACTTTAGCGGCTACGGATCCTCTATGCATTTTAGTAAGAAGCAAGTGTTGTTTAAAGCCATGCTAAATGGGTTATTTTATTTTGAACCCTCTTAGATTCAGGCCCTGTTTAGTTTCTTTAAAGTTTCAAAAATTTTACAAGATTCCCCGTCACATCAAATCTTTGGACGCATGCATGAAGCATTAAATAGAGGTACACAAATAACTAATTACACAATTTGGTTGTAAATCATGAGACGAATCTTTCGAACCTAATTAGCCCATGATTGGACACTAATTGTCAAATACAAACGAAAGAGTTATTGTGCTTCCAAAAATTTTACAAGTGCAACTAAACACAGCCTCAGTCTTGAAGTTGCTCTGATAGCTTTGCTAAACTGACCCTTAGAAATCAGAGTTGGTGGTTTGATTGGTGGACTGGTGGTGAGAATTGGCTCCACATAAGTATTATTCTATTTATTAATCTGTTTATACATATGTGTGGCGGTCAAGCTCCAAGAAATCTACTAACTAGGACCCTTTCAATTTTTTCCACTAACTCCTACGTACACTGCTAAATAGGACAGTGTCTATTTTCCAATTTGCAATAAATTCCACTAATAACACACGTTTTTTTTAAACTCACTAATAACACACGTTGACATGTCCTGTACTGATTCCTCTGCATAGTGTTTTAGACACTTCTTCCCGTTCCGTACTGACTTGCCCTAAACAGAGAGCACATGCTAAAAAGAAAAAGAAAAGTTCCGGAAGACTCACTTTATCTTTGTCTTTTTTCGTTTGTATATGCGCTCCCCGTCTACTTGCATCCAAAAGAACTCCTGGGAAGAAACAGAGATAAGGAGAAAGACGGGTTCCTTTTATCCTCCTCACCTGTCGCCTGTCGGACGTGCTGCAGAGGCCTACCCAAATTCACTTCCAAATTCCACTATGCAAAAAGAAAATTTCCCATCACATCAAAATGTTGGCACATATATAGAGTATAGATGAAATCAAAAACTAATTACACAGTTTTGTTGTACTTTGCGAGACGAATATTTTAAGCCTAATTAATCAATATTTGGACAATTATTACCAAATAAAAATAAAATTGCTATAATATGACGGGACATTTACTATGTAAAATTTGGATCCCAAATTTGGAATCTAAACCAGCCCAGAGTCTTGCTTCACCCGTTCGGCACCTCACTCTCCTCCTGCAGTATATATCACCCCCTCCGGTCTCCATTTCTTCTCGACTTGAACACGGGGCTCTTACACGCACACTCACCACCCACCGCAAGCGAATCGATCGAAACGGAACCGATAACTAGCTAGAAGACAGGACACACCCCACTGCTGCTCGGAATCTAGGAGCGAGAGGCCATGGCCTCAGAGGCCAATAGGGGCGTCGTCGCCAACGAGAAGGGAGCGGAGACGGTCGGCGTCGGGCGGTACGTGGAAATGGAGCAGGACCAGGACTCCAACACCGTCAAGTCGCGGCTCTCCGGCCTGCTCTGGCACGGCGGCTCCGCCTACGACGCTTGGTTCAGCTGCGCCTCCAACCAGGTGAATGAACTTTGCCGCCGCCGTTTCCTTCCCTCGTCTCGTGATGAGCTAGGTGCAGTGGTTCGCGCAGAGGCTAGGCTAGGCTTGTAGTACTCCTAGAGCTCCTCAATAGCTCATGCTGCATGCATCCACCTTGTTTGTGCTGTGCCTGTGTTCATTCAGGTGGCTCAGGTGCTCCTGACCCTGCCCTACTCGTTCTCGCAACTTGGGATGCTGAGCGGCATCCTGTTCCAGCTCTTCTACGGCCTGATGGGCAGCTGGACGGCGTACCTCATTAGCATCCTCTACGTGGAGTACCGGACCAGGAAGGAGAGGGAGAAGGCCGACTTCAGGAACCATGTCATCCAGGTGAGACTGAGAGTGACACGCACGCAGTCCATCCATTTGCTAGTCGATCAGTCAATTTGTTCTGAACCACGCTACGCATCTGCACTGCAGTGGTTCGAGGTGCTGGACGGGCTGCTCGGGAGGCACTGGAGGAACGTCGGCCTGGCCTTCAACTGCACGTTCCTGCTCTTCGGCTCTGTCATCCAGCTCATCGCGTGCGCAAGGTAACATGCACATCACGTACTCTGTGTGTGTGTTTCTGGTAGTATGGCTAACTGTGTACGTACGAATATATGGTGTGCATGCGCACGTACCATACCAACAGCAACATCTACTACATCAACGACAAGCTGGACAAGCGGACGTGGACGTACATCTTCGGCGCCTGCTGCGCCACGACGGTGTTCATCCCGTCGTTCCACAACTACCGGATCTGGTCGTTCCTGGGCCTCGTCATGACCACCTACACGGCGTGGTACCTCGCCGTCGCGTCCCTCATCCACGGCCAGGTACACAAGTGCATGATCAAGCAAGCACACGCAGAATATATACTCATCGATAATGCCGATGCCATTGAGTAGCGTTGAAGCATGCATGCATGCATGCATGCATTGCTGTGGCCTGTGAGTGACCGGCAGAGATGATGTGCTCCTTCCTGCTTGCAGGTTGATGGTGTGAAGCACTCCGGGCCGACCAAGATGGTGCTCTACTTCACCGGGGCCACAAACATTCTATACACCTTCGGAGGGCACGCTGTTACTGTGTAAGGAGACAAACACCTTTCTTTTTTTTTTGTGGATGCCCCGGTCCCTCCCCTGCTGTGTGAGTGTGAGCATGGCAAAGCTAGCAATGTAAAATAACGTAGGGATTTGAACACACACTAGGGGACCACATGACACTGAGACCAACGTATAGTGTGTGAACTGTGAAGTGATCCGGCCATTCCATACACTTTGCTTCGTCTGGCCACGCCATACGTCTCAGGCGTGCTGCCATACCATACTGCCATGCACAAGTTTACATGCTCGATAATTTTACATGTCGCTTGTTGGAGAAGAATGCATGGCACAGCATTTCTCCACTCCGGTGCTTGAAGGCACATGCACACATTGCGATGCATGATGGACCGGACATAGGGAGAATCTCGCGTAGAATTGTTCCTGGCCATAGTTTGCAACGAGATTATTTTTAGATGATTACGTGTAGTAAGTCATAAAAAGTATAGTTAAATGTTTTAGGGTCATACTTTTACATAAAAGGGAATTTTACTTTATATCTTTTTAATCAATAATATGTGAAGTAAAAAAAATGAAAAACCTTTGTCTAAATTTAGTGTAACCAAACACACACAATACATGCCATTGATCTAATCATCTAATTGAAAAGGCACAAGAGCTTCTCTCATTCTCCGGACCGCACTGTTCCACCTTGGCACCATCAGACTCAGACCCGTGCAAGGTCCTTTCCTGGCTATACTCCGTATACGGCTGTACACTGACACAAGTATATCTGCCGTCCCCGTCTTTACAAACCACAGCCACAAGGCACGGCACGGCAGGCCTCGCCTCTCCTCCGAGTCTCTGACTCATTCATTGCTTGTACAGTCAAAGGAGCCACTCCACCTAGGACTAGGAGCGTGCATTGCTGCTTTACCTCTGCCGTGCAGGTGCAGGGCTCCTGCTTTTGCAACCACGGAGCCACTCCTGAGCCAGCTCGGCTCTGATAGAAGCCGATACGACACGATACCCCTCTGCAGAGATGCCAGCTAGCACGGATGACGGAACTTGCACAAACATGGCACGGATGTCCAAGTCTCTGCGTGCACGAAAGAGATAACGCAAAAATTGAAAAGCAACGGCTCCGTGTGTCGAGTCTGAGCCTGAGCGGCGTTTGAAAGGTGACTGAACGAGCAATGCTATGCTTGGCATGCAGGGAGATCATGCACGCGATGTGGCGGCCGCAGAAGTTCAAGGCGATCTACCTGATGGCGACGCTGTACGTGCTGACGCTGACGCTGCCGTCGGCGGCGAGCGTGTACTGGGCGTTCGGGGACCAGCTGCTGACGCACTCCAACGCGCTGGCGCTGCTCCCGCGCACGCCCTTCCGCGACGCCGCCGTCGTGCTCATGCTCGTCCACCAGTTCATCACCTTCGGCTTCGCCTGCACGCCGCTCTACTTCGTCTGGGAGAAGCTCATCGGCCTCCACGACTGCCGCAGCCTCTGCAAGCGCGCCGCCGCGAGGCTCCCCGTCGTCGTGCCCATCTGGTTCCTCGCCATCATCTTCCCCTTCTTCGGGCCCATCAACTCCGCCGTGGGATCGCTCCTCGTCAGCTTCACCGTCTACATCATCCCGGCGCTGGCGCACATGATCACGTTCCGATCCGCAACCGCCCGTGAGGTACGTACTCCCATGCACTTTTATTACTGCTACTAGTAAAGTTTTTTTTTTTAAAAAAAATTGTTTTATTACCATGCATTTACGTTTTACCCAATGTTGGTTTTACTCTAACGTGAGCAGGAATTTTGTAGCTTGTTGTTGGACTCGCACGCCTACTCCTATGTTCTTTGGGCATTTCGTAGCTCGTTCGCTAGCTTTAGCTTTCACTGGCAAGTAGCAATCCATGCAAGCTAGCTAGGTCCTGAGTAGATGCCACTATGCACAGCAGCCTAAATATTCACGGGACTCATCAGTAGTGAGAGTAGCCATTCAACTGGACCCCACCCGTTCTTGCCAGTGACCACGTCGGACCCCACCCTCTTATTACAAGGCATGCAAAGTGTTGCTACTGTTGGTAGTCATGATTTGAGCTGAAATTATTAGGGAGCTAAACGCTGCCTCTGAAAGGCTGTTCGTACTGATTGCTAAAAGTCTCAAACATATAGGACAAAACAGCCGCAGTGTCAAACTGTCTTTTTCGTGGTGTGGCCTGTAAGTACGTACTAGTAGCAAGAAAGAAGAGAAAGGTTGGCGCAAAGCTTGGAGACAAACCGAAAGAACCCTAGAACCAGAATAAAGAGGCTTTATCTGCAGGAAATATTTGTACCGCATGGCATCTCGTCTCCGAGAGCCGCAGAAATTCCGACGACCACCGAAACAAAGCGTCCGAAAAGGACAGCATGCATTTGTACTCTCGACAGAAAGAAGGAACAGACAAAGCATAGAGCACGTACTAAAGGTTTGTAGGCTTGTAGCACTGAGTTCCATGCAAATGATAAATCCAATGATGACAATTGACAAGTACTAGCTCTCGATGCTCTTAACAACGTTTGAGTTTGTTGGCATGCTCTGAATAACCAATTCTTCTGATGAACAAAAAAAGAAGAAGGTGTGAATACTAATAAGCTTTTGATTTGACCTGTGTTGTGGCGCGGTGCAGAACGCGGTGGAGCCGCCGCCGCGGCTGGTGGGGTGTTGGACGGGCACGTACATGATCAACGCGTTCGTGGTGGCGTGGGTGCTGGTGGTCGGCTTCGGCTTCGGCGGCTGGGCAAGCATGACCAACTTCGTCCGCCAGATCGACACCTTCGGCCTCTTCACCAAGTGCTACCAGTGCCCGCCGCCGCCCCTGCCCCCGGGCGCCGCCCCCTTGCCGTTCCCCGGCGGCCTCGGCAACATCACGATGCCATTCAGCGGGACCGCCGGCGGCGCGGAGCTCCCTCCGGCCCCGGCTCCTTCACCGGCGCATTTCTTCCGCCACCACCACCGGCATCATGGCCACGGGCTCTGAAGAGACGATGGATGACCCAGCTGATACCAGTGCGCGACTCTGCTTTAGTTTCAGCTGATCCATTAGTTAGTCTAGCTTAATTATTAGCACCAGCAGCATCTTCGTTCTCTTCTCTAGCTTGCCCGTGTTTAGTTGCCGATTCAGGCGACCAAAGTTGGAACAATGAATATTAAATGCGCACCGTAGCATTTCGTTTGTATTTGGTAAAAATTGTCCAAACTTTGACTAATTAGACTCAAAACGTTCGTCTCATAAAGTACAATAAAACTGTGTAATTAGTTTTTAATTCCATCTACATTTAGTACTCCATACATATGTCGACATTTTGATGTGATGGTAATCTTCTTTTTGCATAATGAAATTTAGAAGTAGAATTTGGGAAGTAAAAAGGGCCTTCTTGTCGCATGCTTTCCCGGTTTCAGTGACTTCTTTAGAGGGGCTGACACGAGGGTACCAGTATCACTGTATCAGTAGCATGGAGTCTCTTGTGTTCTGGGCTGTGTCCTGGCGTGGAGCTCAAAAAAGGGGAATATTTCTACAGCCGCAGATGCCGAGTCTAGCCGCCCCTAACTCTGAACTTTCTCTCGTGCATGCATAGAGCTCGTCACCTTTGCAGTGTGGCAGTATTCCACCACTCAGTGCTGTATCATTGGCACTACTTGGGCGCTTGTGCGCTCACGAGTCAGGACTCGGCCAGTAGAACTCGGGATGCAGGATCTCTTTGCCCCATCTCTTGGTCGCCGTGAACTGTGTACTGACACCCAATGCCAAGTGCTGGCAGATATAGGCCATGCCGCCATGGGCATTCCCAGAGTGCGCGGTACCATTCTGCGGCTTTCCACTGTTTTACAAGGATGGCACACAAGATCAAACAGTGCACAGTTCTATTTTACAGCTTCACAGGCTATTCAAAGAGAGTGGCACTATCATTAAGCGTTCTCAGAATACTGAATATTCAGGTGGAGAAACTCTAAAAAAAAAGTTCAGAACAAAGTTCGGATTTTGAGCAAGGAACTGTGGGTTTTGGCACGCATGCAACAGCTTCCGTTTCTGAACATTTTGCCTTAGTCAAGATGCGCTAGCATTTTTGCATCTACCGGTGGCATATTGAAACTGGGCTCCTCGACCCGTCGAGGTCCTGGTTGAAGCCAAGGATTCAGGATACCCATGGAACAGAGATCTACACGGGCAATAGCACCGGCGGTAGCATACCGGATTGGATTGTGAAGGCAAGGAAACCTGTTCTTCCCTGTTTGCCTGTGTCTCCGTACTGCTCCTCCTCAGGTGCTCCCTCCCCCCTCCACTCGTATCTCTCAAACCATCTTGATGCACAGATCAAATAAGAGAGGGAACTCACCATGGATTTTGTCCATCGCTAACTGGAAACCCCTTTACAGGTTCGCTAACCGGAGAGTGATAGGCATATCGAATCGGATAAAGATAAACTTTATATGAAAACTGTAGATTGTAAAGAGATCTAAAACTTTGTAGTCGGCAACCTTTTAATTTGAGATGGTCTACAAGTCTAAATATTCAATATAAGTTCTCGAATCAGATTTGACATGATTACCAATGTCGAATGGAGACAAAGTCAACATCAAAGTTGTAGTACTCGACGAGATCTACAATTAACAACTTTTCATTTGAGATTGTTGTGAGTGTCAAATATATAATATAAGATTTGAAAATGTGTAGTTAAAAGAATAACGTCAGTAGCATAGTCACACGTGTCGCATACCCTAACTAGAATGTGTGCGCGAACGTGAATGCTGAGGTCGCGAGATCGAATCCTGAAAAACATATATCTTGTAGTTGTTGTGATCTGTGGTGGTGACATTTTGAATAAATAATATAATATGACATCAATAGTGGTAGTTTAATTTTGTACACGCTCTATTTTTTTTTCATAAAACAATATAACCACGAATATCATTTAAACAAAAGAGTTCAACATCTTAAGTGTCATGGTGCAGATTAAAAGGATTGTATATGCCATTATAATAACTAAGAACCGAGTCTCTGACCTAGAACCCATTATACAATAAAAGTTTTAAATAAGAATACAATAAATACTAGACTTTTAATGGTAAAAGCATTGAAACATCTAAAAGGTCAAAAATTGAAAGCTAAAATATAGATTCATGATGTCATAAAAAATGCAACAAGAACTAATATAGACTAAGATTTTAACTTAATACAAATTAAAAGCCCATATAGGTGCAATGCAAACATGAAAACACGTAGTATTAAGTACTTGGTAAATTTATCGCAACTAGATAGAGTTTATAGAGTGTATAAGTAGGTATTGTGTAATAGAGTAGAGAGTTAAGATAATAATTTCGATTAGTTGTACACACTAAATTCACCCGTGATGGGCTAGCTAGTAAGTTTAAATCAAAGATGCCAAATCCTATGCTGCGTACAAGTTTTCCCGAACCATCGCCGATTTCGGTCCTCTGATAGATCTAGCGGCTAGGATCACCTTATTATTACCTTGCTACTAGCAACCTCTCTCTAAACTTGTGCTAGTTGCTGCTTCGTCGTCTCTACCGCGTCTTTGATTAACAAATATCTCTCGCGTACTTGATATTACTATCAGTTCAGTAATCAGTAATGCTCTTCAAATGAAATGGAAGCCGTGTGTTCGATTAATAATATCTCTTGCGTGTGTTACGACATCCGCTTTTTCCTTTTTCGTGTGTTTGATTATTATTATAGGTGTTATTATTTTTTTTTCTAAAGATTTAGTTTGTCACACCCCAAAATTTTCAATTTTAGGTTGTGCATAGGAAATACTAAATAAAATAAATGTTTTAATATTTGGATAAAATTTTCTAAGTTTAGTTTATGATAGCATCAATTAGTTATAAAAAAATAATAAGTATCTTTAAATTTTTCTAAACTAATTTGACGGGCTATTGTTTGATGTGATGTTTACTTGTTAACTCTTGTGTGTTAAGAGCGAACAAAGTCTTTAAAAATGCGTTTAGTGGATCGATCTTTCTTCTCCAGCACGTCTTTATCTTTTTCTGCAATCAATATTCCTGGTTTCTCATCCTAAGTTCTCATTGGGAGTTTCCTAAAATCTTTTCTTTATCACGCAAATTATTCCTATCAGTTCCTTATGTGTCAATCAATCTCAGTGAACTCTTCGGGAATTGTTCTGGCTTTTTCTGGAGCTAGTTCACGCTTTTCTACGAGGGTTATCTAATTTTTAGATGCTCCAAAATATCTTTTCATGAGGTCCAAATACTTTATTTTGGTTCCTTATGTTCCATAATGTCTCTGAGAATTTTCTCCAAATTTTCGGAGCTTTCGGAGTATTTTTCGTGGCTTAAAATTCAATTCTGAACTTTTCTAGAATTAATTTATCCATGAAATTAATTAATTTCGAAAATAATAAAATATCTCAGATTTCCTCATGCCCAAAGGCCCATGTCTTTATTTACTAATGGGCTTTTATAATTAATTAGGCCTATTAGTAAAGGTGGATGGTGCAACGTCAATTAGCACCATATCGCTAGTTGACATGGAGGTGGAGAGTTTTCCTCCCTATATATACGTACCTATCCCTTGGGTAAAAGCACACCAAAACTACCGTAGAGGAGTCCCTAGTTTGGAAAATCTCTCGTGTAGCAAATTATATTTTTCTCCTCCTTCTCTTGCCGCCGTCTACCGGTTCGTCGTCATCCCTGTCACATATATATCTTGGGTGAGCAACTCCATAATTTATATATCTTGATGCCCTGTTAATTTCAGTTTCCATGTTGAACATCTCTCAATTTGCACTCGCTGCAGCTGACCATCGCGCAGCTACCGTTCTTGCCGCCCTAGCTTTGCCGTTACGCTCGTACGTATCGGTTCTCGTCGAGAACAGAACTCACCTGCCGCAGCCATAGTCTCCGACTGCCACCTCTCCATCGACTCTAGCAGGCTGCCGAACGAACATCTCTCCGCAGTAGTAAGCCTCACTGCGTCGTCCTTCATCTCTTTCTCGCTTTCTGTAGGTCCTCATGACAATGCTGATCTTCACAGGAAGCCACCGTCCGCCCTGCGGTACCCTGCGTCGCCCCGCTCCGTGGTCGTCCGTGCCAAGTGACCATGGTGAGAATCGCCATCCTCCTATGCATCTCCCGGTGCCAGTACTCTTCTCGTAGACATTCATAGCTTTTCGCTGAACTCCAGCAAGAAGCCGAGAGCCGAGAGCTCCCATCCATTGCGGCATGGCGCCACCACCGGCACCAGGTCCCAAGCCGCACGCCAGCCCTGCATCCTGCCTCCTGTCACGCACGAACGAGCGCAAGCACGAGCGAGCAGAGCCAGCAGAACAGCCTGCCAGCCATGCGTGGCTATTTTGATTTTTGCTAGCTTGATGACGTCATCACCATGTCACCCATACATTATGGCCGTTTTTCCTTTAGAAAAATAAATCCCGAAATACAATAGAAATACGTATACATATAATCTTGTTTAGGTCATATCATTTATGTTTTACGTCCGATTCGAGTCGTTCAAGTCGCGTTAGATTTACGTCGTCGCGCTCTACACGGTAGTGCTAATGTTTGTCATGTCTTATAGTTATGAATTTATTGATTGAAATACTAATATGATTACTAATAATTTAATAGCTTTTAATTAGAAAACGAATTAGGGTTGCGATGCTGTGCGTGTCGAGTCGTGATTGTGCCGATGTAAACTACGCATGAGTAATGATGTTTATCATGTCACTTGATTATGAATTTATTAATTTAAATAGTAATTAGATTAATATATTTATTTAATAACTTTCCAATTAAAAGAAATTCCGGTTTAAATCCGTTCTTGTTGTTTTGCAATAGTGCCGATCGAGGTTATGTTTTAGCAACAACGTTTGACATGTCTTACATCCTTAAAATTTATAAGTTAGATATTAATTTGATTTATGCTTGTGCAATTGAGTTTCTAATTAAACGCAACACAGGCAGTCTGTTCTAAATTAATGTTAATCTAATTAATATTAAACTAAATGTTTCTTTTGAATTATAAGATGTTTAGTTCAACCTTGAAACATAAGTGCTTTCGTTCAGTTGCCACATGTTTTATATATATATAGTTCAATATTAAATTGATTAATTAATATGATTAATGTATAATATATTTCAAATTAAAATTTGCTTAGTCTCAGTATGTTGCATATATGATAGACTTGCGTAGATAATTTCACGTTACAGTACGTATCTGCTCTTTATAGTTATACGGCTTTAATCCTCGAGCATTTATTCGTTTGGAATCTGTTTTGCTCCAATTAAGTTGCGTTAGATTCGCATCGACGTTCTCTGTGAAGTAGCACTAATGTTTTTCATGTCATATGCTTTTCCATATATAGCTGAATATTATATTAATTAATATGCTTGTTATTAGTTATAATTAAAAATAATATATAATCTTATCACGTTAGTCCTTTGTAACTAAGCATGAACTTAGCTAATGGCAACTTAAAATATGTTTAAATTATAATTTACTTAGCCCAACCACATATCTCATATAATTGGAATAATTGTTCTCATATGTTCTTTTATCTCTGTAAAGTCGGTAATACTTATAAATAAAATATGACCAGGGTTAAACCTAGTTTTGTAATTCAATTGATTAATCTAATTTTAGAATATTTCTTCAGAATGTTTATCACCTTATTTCAATAACTAAAATGTATTAAGTTTATAGTCGGTCTTCCAAGTTATGTTGTAATCATCTCGATAGTCGCGTGTTCTCTTTAATGGTAGCTCCGTTATCCGCCGTTCTTGTGTTTTCGTGACTGTAGCAACGTACCGTGTCCTTTAGTGCGTTCTCTTTTAAAGCGTTTCTTTTGTTGGATGCATGTTCTTAGATGTGTGTATTGTTTGTCTATTTGCGTTGCTTGGTTGCTGCGAGTAGAGGAAGCGTGGTTCGTCAGCGCTGAAGACTAGGAGCTGAGGACTGACAGTTGAAGCAAAAGTGGAGACTGAAGGATAGCAACTGGAGATTCTGAGCAGCTAACTTAGGGAAAAAGGCAAGTATAACATGGGACCATCCTTGTTACCTATTCACTGAAATTATTATACATATGCATGTGTCTTCCTTGACAACCATAGAGATTATAACTTAGCTATTGATATCTTGTTTCCTTGTCACCTATGGGTTATACATTTGGGTAGCTACTGCTAGCGCTTAATTATGAACAATGATCTTGTAATTTGACTAATGGATTATGCAATCAACCAATTAAGATGATGTTATTTCTGTTGAAAGGGGGCTAGAGCATGTGGGTTATTTTGATGCTCTAGTTACTCTCCGTAAGGACTTACCTGTAAGTGATAACCGGGACATACAGTACAGCTGTGAGGGCTATATGGCTCTGGCTCTAGTTGTTCAAGAGACCTTTTCTAGCTTGTTAGAGGTTACCTTAAATGGCGTAAGAAAGGCTTGCCACGTTGGGTGTAGTGCGAGCCCCTGGCCTAGTGTGTATAGGCTACGGTTGTTGTGCCACAGGGAAGGGGGGTTCTACATCTGCCTGCCGAGTGAATCTAATGGCCCTAACTTGTTAGACGAACTTTTGAATGGCTTTATATGGTCTCTGATGTTTTGGGCCTTGCAAACCCATGCATTTGGAAATCATGACTCACAGTGAAAGTGTACACCTCTGCGCAGAGTTAAAAACTGGTATACTAGCCGTGCTCACGGATACGAGCAGCCTTGGGGATTCTTACAGAATAGTTGATCACCATTGTTATATCATGCTTAATTATTGTTGATTATTATTATGCTCATGTTAATGCTATTCATTATCCTTATTACAATTGATCATTGATTCATTAATGGGATTTGGATTACCTTGATGCTACTCAATTGCTAATTATATATGATAAATAAAAGCTAAACGCAGTTAAACAGTGTCTAGCCTTTTTGAGCCTCATGAACCCTGTGTTATACTTGTTGAGTTCGACATGGACTCATTCTTGCTATTTCCCCCACACTCCAGTGTGTAGTAAGATGCTACTCGGAAAAAGGACAAAGGTATAGTGGAGTTTCCAGAAGACTAGTAGAAGTGCTAGGCATATGTTACCCCCAGTCAGCCGTCCCTGAGAAGAATAGAGCCCGAAGTTTAGTCACCGTTCCGCGATACTCTGATGTAAGTGTTAATATAGCTATGTATACGTTATATAATAACATTGTTTCTGATACTTTTTCATTCTGGCATATGTGTGGACTTCCTGGGCACACATATGATTAGCCTGGTTTTGTTCTTTAGAAAACCGGGTGTGACAGAGTGGTATCAGAGCGGTGTTGACTGTAGGACATATGCCAAGTAGCACTGGACGTATTCTAAAACTTATTTTACTATGAAACTATTTTGTGATCCCTTGACTCATTGATTTTGACTATTTCCTATTCCTTGTCTTGTTGTATCCCTTCCTTGATAACTTCCTTTGAGCTATTATTTCTTACCCCCTTGGATTTTGTTTTATGTTGTTTTTACTAAAAGTTTTCCGATCTTACCTGGTTCAAAGATTCGATGGCTTTTCATCATCCATACTTTTTCTTAGGATGACCACCATTATTGAAGAAGCACGTGTAGTACCGATGATGTGACGTGTGCTTGTTTTGCTTGATGTGTTGCTTGTGTGTTGTTCTTGTTCTCGTGTTTCAAAGGTAGGCCCGGAAGGTATAAATCTTGAGAAGTAGCTCGATCTATGTTAAGTGGGGTAGTGACATCTTGTATCCTACTTATCTTCCAATCGATCATAATTCTTGTTGTCTTTTTCCTATACCGTCCATGTCTACCCTTGGTTGTCATGATATCTTCTTTATCTCATCTTAATGGAGGATCAACACATGAAGGACTCATCAATTGCAGTAAGCCTTAAAGAAAGTGTTGCCGTCAATGACATCGTCAGGTGGAACAAGATCTTTGTTAAGTGGGGTAGCGTCCGCTACCATCATTAATATCAAGCATCTCAAGTCACGAGAGAAGAAGACCTAAAGCCAATCACTATCATAATATCATCTTTTGCTAGTCCTTGCCTCTTAACCAGTCTCACCTTCTTGCCATCAATCTTTACTTTTTTTATCAACATTTGACAACTTTTGACCCTTGTCCTTACATCTTATAAATTCTGATTCAAGGACCTACAAAGACTTGAAGATCCACTTATCCTTCTCGCTGGTCTCCCTGAATGGTAAAATGGAAGACTAGTCTTTACCTTTCTTCGACCAATGCTAGTCTGTCACTTTTTCATGATGTCTCATAAATCTTGAATCCAGGAGCTATGAGCACCTTAAGATCTATCTTTATCTCTTATGCTAATCTCCATCCTTGTTTTTACACCTTATAAAGTGAAGACTCGATGATCAATCTTGATCTATCTTTTCAATCTCCTTTGACCTTCCTTTTTACCTATGCTGACCTTCAATCCTTTGACCCTCAGTCATTAGCTCGAATCAATCTTAACGATCAATCCAATGTTCTCTTGTCAACCATTGATAATCCTTGACGCTTATATCAGAACTTGTCAAAAGTTTTAAAACAATCTTATTGGTCTGTTTTATCTTTCTCCCTAGTCTCTCCGAATCTCGGGACGAGATTCCTGTTAAGTGGGGTAGAATTATCACACCCCAAAATTTTCAATTTTGGGTTGTGCATAGGAAATACTAAATAAAATAAATGTTTTAATATTTGGATAAAATTTCCTAAGTTTAGTTTATGATAGCATCAATTAGTTATAAAAAAATAATAAGAATCTTTAAATTTTTCTAAACTAATTTGACGGGCTATTGTTTGATGTGATGTTTACTTGTTAACTCTTGTGTGTTAAGAGCGAACAAAGTCTTTAAAAATGCGTTTAGTGGATCGATCTTTCTTCTCCAGCACGTCTTTATCTTTTTCTGCAATCAATATTCCTGGTTTCTCATCCTAAGTTCTCATTGGAAGTTTCCTAAAATCTTTTCTTTATCACGCAAATTATTCCTATCAGTTCCTTATGTGTCAATCAATCTCAGTGAACTCTTCGGGAATTGTTCTGGCTTTTTCTGGAGCTAGTTCACGCTTTTCTACGAGGGTTATCTAATTTTTAGATGCTCCAAAATATCTTTTCATGAGGTCCAAATACTTTATTTTGGTTCCTTATGTTCCATAATGTCTCTGAGAATTTTCTCCAAATTTTCGGAGCTTTCGGAGTATTTTTCGTGGCTTAAAATTCAATTCTGGACTTTTCTAGAATTAATTTATCCATGAAATTAATTAATTCCGAAAATAATAAAATATCTCAGATTTCCTCATGCCCAAAGGCCCATGTCTTTATTTACTAATGGGCTTTTATAATTAATTAGGCCTATTAGTAAAGGTGGATGGTGCAACGTCAATTAGCACCATATCGCTAGTTGACATGGAGGTGGAGAGTTTTCCTCCCTATATATACGTACCTATCCCTTGGGTAAAAGCACACCAAAACTACCGTAGAGGAGTCCCTAGTTTGGAAAATCTCTCGTGTAGCAAATTATATTTTTCTCCTCCTTCTCTTGCCGCCGTCTACCGGTTCGTCGTCATCCCTGTCACATATATATCTTGGGTGAGCAACTCCATAATTTATATATCTTGATGCCCTGTTAATTTCAGTTTCCATGTTGAACATCTCTCAATTTGCACTCGCTGCAGCTGACCATCGCGCAGCTACCGTTCTTGCCGCCCTAGCTTTGCCGTTACGCTCGTACGTATCGGTTCTCGTCGAGAACAGAACTCACCTGCCGCAGCCATAGTCTCCGACTGCCACCTCTTCATCGACTCTAGCAGGCTGCCGAACGAACATCTCTCCGCAGTAGTAAGCCTCACTGCGTCGTCCTTCATCTCTTTCTCGCTTTCTGTAGGTCCTCATGACAATGCTGATCTTCACAGGAAGCCACCGTCCGCCCTGCGGTACCCTGCGTCGCCCCGCTCCGTGGTCGTCCGTGCCAAGTGACCATGGTGAGAATCGCCATCCTCCTATGCATCTCCCGGTGCCAGTACTCTTCTCGTAGACATTCATAGCTTTTCGCTGAACTCCAGCAAGAAGCCGAGAGCCGAGAGCTCCCATCCATTGCGGCATGGCGCCACCACCGGCACCAGGTCCCAAGCCGCACGCCAGCCCTGCATCCTGCCTCCTGTCACGCACGAACGAGCGCAAGCACGAGCGAGCAGAGCCAGCAGAACAGCCTGCCAGCCATGCGTGGCTATTTTGATTTTTGCTAGCTTGATGACGTCATCACCATGTCACCCATACATTATGGCCGTTTTTCCTTTAGAAAAATAAATCCCGAAATACAATAGAAATACGTATACATATAATCTTGTTTAGGTCATATCATTTATGTTTTACGTCCGATTCGAGTCGTTCAAGTCGCGTTAGATTTACGTCGTCGCGCTCTACACGGTAGTGCTAATGTTTGTCATGTCTTATAGTTATGAATTTATTGATTGAAATACTAATATGATTACTAATAATTTAATAGCTTTTAATTAGAAAACGAATTAGGGTTGCGATGCTGTGCGTGTCGAGTCGTGATTGTGCCGATGTAAACTACGCATGAGTAATGATGTTTATCATGTCACTTGATTATGAATTTATTAATTTAAATAGTAATTAGATTAATATATTTATTTAATAACTTTCCAATTAAAAGAAATTCCGGTTTAAATCCGTTCTTGTTGTTTTGCAATAGTGCCGATCGAGGTTATGTTTTAGCAACAACGTTTGACATGTCTTACATCCTTAAAATTTATAAGTTAGATATTAATTTGATTTATGCTTGTGCAATTGAGTTTCTAATTAAACGCAACACAGGCAGTCTGTTCTAAATTAATGTTAATCTAATTAATATTAAACTAAATGTTTCTTTTGAATTATAAGATGTTTAGTTCAACCTTGAAACATAAGTGCTTTCGTTCAGTTGCCACATGTTTTATATATATATAGTTCAATATTAAATTGATTAATTAATATGATTAATGTATAATATATTTCAAATTAAAATTTGCTTAGTCTCAGTATGTTGCATATATGATAGACTTGCGTAGATAATTTCACGTTACAGTACGTATCTGCTCTTCATAGTTATACGGCTTTAATCCTCGAGCATTTATTCGTTTGGAATCTGTTTTGCTCCAATTAAGTTGCGTTAGATTCGCATCGACGTTCTCTGTGAAGTAGCACTAATGTTTTTCATGTCATATGCTTTTCCATATATAGCTGAATATTATATTAATTAATATGCTTGTTATTAGTTATAATTAAAAATAATATATAATCTTGTCACGTTAGTCCTTTGTAACTAAGCATGAACTTAGCTAATGGCAACTTAAAATATGTTTAAACTATAATTTACTTAGCCCAACCACATATCTCATATAATTGGAATAATTGTTCTCATATGTTCTTTTATCTCTGTAAAGTCGGTAATACTTATAAATAAAATATGACCAGGGTTAAACCTAGTTTTGTAATTCAATTGATTAATCTAATTTTAGAATATTTCTTCAGAATGTTTATCACCTTATTTCAATAACTAAAATGTATTAAGTTTATAGTCGGTCTTCCAAGTTATGTTGTAATCATCTCGATAGTCGCGTGTTCTCTTTAATGGTAGCTCCGTTATCCGCCGTTCTTGCGTTTTCGTGACTGTAGCAACGTACCGTGTCCTTTAGTGCGTTCTCTTTTAAAGCGTTTCTTTTGTTGGATGCATGTTCTTAGATGTGTGTATTGTTTGTCTATTTGCGTTGCTTGGTTGCTGCGAGTAGAGGAAGCGTGGTTCGTCAGCGCTGAAGACTAGGAGCTGAGGACTGACAGTTGAAGCAAAAGTGGAGACTGAAGGATAGCAACTGGAGATTCTGAGCAGCTAACTTGAGGAAAAAGGCAAGTATAACATGGGACCATCCTTGTTACCTATTCACTGAAATTATTATACATATGCATGTGTCTTCCTTGACAACCATAGAGATTATAACTTAGCTATTGATATCTTGTTTCCTTGTCACCTATGGGTTATACATTTGGGTAGCTACTGCTAGCGCTTAATTATGAACAATGATCTTGTAATTTGACTAATGGATTATGCAATCAACCAATTAAGATGATGTTATTTCTGTTGAAAGGGGGCTAGAGCATGTGGGTTATTTTGATGCTCTAGTTACTCTCCGTAAGGACTTACCTGTAAGTGATAACCGGGACATACAGTACAGCTGTGAGGGCTATATGGCTCTGGCTCTAGTTGTTCAAGAGACCTTTTCTAGCTTGTTAGAGGTTACCTTAAATGGCGTAAGAAAGGCTTGCCACGTTGGGTGTAGTGCGAGCCCCTGGCCTAGTGTGTATAGGCTACGGTTGTTGTGCCACAGGGAAGGGGGGTTCTACATCTGCCTGCCGAGTGAATCTAATGGCCCTAACTTGTTAGACGAACTTTTGAATGGCTTTATATGGTCTCTGATGTTTTGGGCCTTGCAAACCCATGCATTTGGAAATCATGACTCACAGTGAAAGTGTACACCTCTGCACAGAGTTAAAAACTGGTATACTAGCCGTGCTCACGGATACGAGCAGCCTTGGGGATTCTTACAGAATAGTTGATCACCATTGTTATATCATGCTTAATTATTGTTGATTATTATTATGCTCATGTTAATGCTATTCATTATCCTTATTACAATTGATCATTGATTCATTAATGGGATTTGGATTACCTTGATGCTACTCAATTGCTAATTATATATGATAAATAAAAGCTAAACACAGTTAAACAGTGTCTAGCCTTTTTGAGCCTCATGAACCCTGTGTTATACTTGTTGAGTTCGACATGGACTCATTCTTGCTATTTCCCCCATACTCCAGTGTGTAGTAAGATGCTACTCGGAAAAAGGACAAAGGTATAGTGGAGTTTCCAGAAGACTAGTAGAAGTGCTAGGCATATGTTACCCCCAGTCAGCCGTCCCTGAGAAGAATAGAGCCTGAAGTTTAGTCACCGTTCCGCGATACTCTGATGTAAGTGTTAATATAGCTATGTATACGTTATATAATAACATTGTTTCTGATACTTTTTCATTCTGGCATATGTGTGGACTTCCTGGGCACACATATGATTAGCCTGGTTTTGTTCTTTAGAAAACCGGGTGTGACAGAGTGGTATCAGAGCGGTGTTGACTGTAGGACATATGCCAAGTAGCACTGGACGTATTCTAAAACTTATTTTACTATGAAACTATTTTGTGATCCCTTGACTCATTGATTTTGACTATTTCCTATTCCTTGTCTTGTTGTATCCCTTCCTTGATAACTTCCTTTGAGCTATTATTTCTTACCCCCTTGGATTTTGTTTTATGTTGTTTTTACTAAAAGTTTTCCGATCTTACCTGGTTCAAAGATTCGATGGCTTTTCATCATCCATACTTTTTCTTAGGATGACCACCATTATTGAAGAAGCACGTGTAGTACCGATGATGTGACGTGTGCTTGTTTTGCTTGATGTGTTGCTTGTGTGTTGTTCTTGTTCTCGTGTTTCAAAGGTAGGCCCGGAAGGTATAAGTCTTGAGAAGTAGCTCGATCTATGTTAAGTGGGGTAGTGACATCTTGTATCCTACTTATCTTCCAATCGATCATAATTCTTGTTGTCTTTTTCCTATACCGTCCATGTCTACCCTTGGTTGTCATGATATCTTCTTTATCTCATCTTAATGGAGGATCAACACATGAAGGACTCATCAATTGCAGTAAGCCTTAAAGAAAGTGTTGCCGTCAATG
Source organism: Saccharum hybrid cultivar R570 (assembly GCA_038087645.1). Taxonomy (NCBI): domain Eukaryota; kingdom Viridiplantae; phylum Streptophyta; class Magnoliopsida; order Poales; family Poaceae; genus Saccharum; species Saccharum hybrid cultivar. The sequence goes on along the minus strand of JAQSUU010000043.1, from coordinate 6,872,085 downwards.
ACATCGTCAGGTGGAACAAGATCTTTGTTAAGTGGGGTAGCGTCCGCTACCATCATTAATATCAAGCATCTCAAGTCACGAGAGAAGAAGACCTAAAGACCAATCACTATCATAATATCATCTTTTGCTAGTCCTTGCCTCTTAACCAGTCTCACCTTCTTGCCATCAATCTTTACTTTTCTTATCAACATTTGACAACTTTTGACCCTTGTCCTTACATCTTATAAATTCTGATTCAAGGACCTACAAAGACTTGAAGATCCACTTATCCTTCTCGCTGGTCTCCCTGAATGGTAAAATGGAAGACTAGTCTTTACCTTTCTTCGACCAATGCTAGTCTGTCACTTTTTCATGATGTCTCATAAATCTTGAATCCAGGAGCTATGAGCACCTTAAGATCTATCTTTATCTCTTATGCTAATCTCCATCCTTGTTTTTACACCTTATAAAGTGAAGACTCGATGATCAATCTTGATCTATCTTTTCAATCTCCTTTGATCTTCCTTTTTACCTATGCTGACCTTCAATCCTTTGACCCTCAGTCATTAGCTCGAATCAATCTTAACGATCAATCCAATGTTCTCTTGTCAACCATTGATAATCCTTGACGCTTATATCAGAACTTGTCAAAAGTTTTAAAACAATCTTATTGGTCTGTTTTATCTTTCTCCCTAGTCTCTCCGAATCTCGGGACGAGATTCCTGTTAAGTGGGGTAGAATTATCACACCCCAAAATTTTCAATTTTGGGTTGTGCATAGGAAATACTAAATAAAATAAATGTTTTAATATTTGGATAAAATTTCCTAAGTTTAGTTTATGATAGCATCAATTAGTTATAAAAAAATAATAAGAATCTTTAAATTTTTCTAAACTAATTTGACGGGCTATTGTTTGATGTGATGTTTACTTGTTAACTCTTGTGTGTTAAGAGCGAACAAAGTCTTTAAAAATGCGTTTAGTGGATCGATCTTTCTTCTCCAGCACGTCTTTATCTTTTTCTGCAATCAATATTCCTGGTTTCTCATCCTAAGTTCTCATTGGAAGTTTCCTAAAATCTTTTCTTTATCACGCAAATTATTCCTATCAGTTCCTTATGTGTCAATCAATCTCAGTGAACTCTTCGGGAATTGTTCTGGCTTTTTCTGGAGCTAGTTCACGCTTTTCTACGAGGGTTATCTAATTTTTAGATGCTCCAAAATATCTTTTCATGAGGTCCAAATACTTTATTTTGGTTCCTTATGTTCCATAATGTCTCTGAGAATTTTCTCCAAATTTTCGGAGCTTTCGGAGTATTTTTCGTGGCTTAAAATTCAATTCTGGACTTTTCTAGAATTAATTTATCCATGAAATTAATTAATTCCGAAAATAATAAAATATCTCAGATTTCCTCATGCCCAAAGGCCCATGTCTTTATTTACTAATGGGCTTTTATAATTAATTAGGCCTATTAGTAAAGGTGGATGGTGCAACGTCAATTAGCACCATATCGCTAGTTGACATGGAGGTGGAGAGTTTTCCTCCCTATATATACGTACCTATCCCTTGGGTAAAAGCACACCAAAACTACCGTAGAGGAGTCCCTAGTTTGGAAAATCTCTCGTGTAGCAAATTATATTTTTCTCCTCCTTCTCTTGCCGCCGTCTACCGGTTCGTCGTCATCCCTGTCACATATATATCTTGGGTGAGCAACTCCATAATTTATATATCTTGATGCCCTGTTAATTTCAGTTTCCATGTTGAACATCTCTCAATTTGCACTCGCTGCAGCTGACCATCGCGCAGCTACCGTTCTTGCCGCCCTAGCTTTGCCGTTACGCTCGTACGTATCGGTTCTCGTCGAGAACAGAACTCACCTGCCGCAGCCATAGTCTCCGACTGCCACCTCTCCATCGACTCTAGCAGGCTGCCGAACGAACATCTCTCCGCAGTAGTAAGCCTCACTGCGTCGTCCTTCATCTCTTTCTCGCTTTCTGTAGGTCCTCATGACAATGCTGATCTTCACAGGAAGCCACCGTCCGCCCTGCGGTACCCTGCGTCGCCCCGCTCCGTGGTCGTCCGTGCCAAGTGACCATGGTGAGAATCGCCATCCTCCTATGCATCTCCCGGTGCCAGTACTCTTCTCGTAGACATTCATAGCTTTTCGCTGAACTCCAGCAAGAAGCCGAGAGCCGAGAGCTCCCATCCATTGCGGCATGGCGCCACCACCGGCACCAGGTCCCAAGCCGCACGCCAGCCCTGCATCCTGCCTCCTGTCACGCACGAACGAGCGCAAGCACGAGCGAGCAGAGCCAGCAGAACAGCCTGCCAGCCATGCGTGGCTATTTTGATTTTTGCTAGCTTGATGACGTCATCACCATGTCACCCATACATTATGGCCGTTTTTCCTTTAGAAAAATAAATCCCGAAATACAATAGAAATACGTATACATATAATCTTGTTTAGGTCATATCATTTATGTTTTACGTCCGATTCGAGTCGTTCAAGTCGCGTTAGATTTACGTCGTCGCGCTCTACACGGTAGTGCTAATGTTTGTCATGTCTTATAGTTATGAATTTATTGATTGAAATACTAATATGATTACTAATAATTTAATAGCTTTTAATTAGAAAACGAATTAGGGTTGCGATGCTGTGCGTGTCGAGTCGTGATTGTGCCGATGTAAACTACGCATGAGTAATGATGTTTATCATGTCACTTGATTATGAATTTATTAATTTAAATAGTAATTAGATTAATATATTTATTTAATAACTTTCCAATTAAAAGAAATTCCGGTTTAAATCCGTTCTTGTTGTTTTGCAATAGTGCCGATCGAGGTTATGTTTTAGCAACAACGTTTGACATGTCTTACATCCTTAAAATTTATAAGTTAGATATTAATTTGATTTATGCTTGTGCAATTGAGTTTCTAATTAAACGCAACACAGGCAGTCTGTTCTAAATTAATGTTAATCTAATTAATATTAAACTAAATGTTTCTTTTGAATTATAAGATGTTTAGTTCAACCTTGAAACATAAGTGCTTTCGTTCAGTTGCCACATGTTTTATATATATATAGTTCAATATTAAATTGATTAATTAATATGATTAATGTATAATATATTTCAAATTAAAATTTGCTTAGTCTCAGTATGTTGCATATATGATAGACTTGCGTAGATAATTTCACATTACAGTACGTATGAATTCCCAAGTTTGGTTTTGGTAATCAATGACACCAAGTTGCTAATGTCATGTGTTAAGTGTTTTGAGTTAGGCATAAGCAACACATGTGATGAAGGTGTATGTGGCAAGGAGTGGTGGCCACAAGATCACAAAGAGATGGTGCATGGACATGAAATGATGATCATGGTGGAGATGCACATAAAATGAAGGACAAGATGATCAAGTGAAAGAGAAGGATCTAAGAGCGCAAGGCAAAGGTATAACCATAGGGTTTTTCTTTTGCCGGTCTAAGATGAGTAGAGAAGTGATTGACCGGGTTTAGGATACATAGCCGACTATCAAGAGGGGCAATCACGGTTAGCTCGGAAATCAAGTGCCACTAGATCAACGTCTTGAGCATATGCATTAGGATCTAGTAAAGAGCTAACATAACGCCTTGAAAAATGATTGTGAAATGCTAACACACATGCACATGGAGGTGTACACTTGGTGGTGTTAGCACAGTTGCGAAGGCGGTGGAGTTTAAGCGGTAGAGAGGGGTTTGGGGTTCGCTCTCCCTCCCGCCGAGCGTGCGAGCGCGGGATTCAGGCGTTTTCGAGAAAATGAAATGCCTATTTTCTATTGCGCCGGAGGCGAGAAAAGGTGGTGAAAGTCCGAATTGTTTTTCACTGAAAAACGGCGATCGGACGCTGCACCGGACGCTGCACCGGACGCTGCACCGGACGTGGCACCGGACGCGGTCTCGGTTTGACCGGGCGCGTCCGGTCAGTTCAACTGGGCGTAAGAGAGAAGCGCGCGACCGGCGCGTCCGGTCCTTCACGGGACCGGAGCGTCCGGTCACGCGTCCAGAAACACAGAGAGAAGCGGAGTGACGATCGGACGCGCGGCGCGTCCGATCACGTACGATCGGACGCGTCCGGTCGTAGCTGGAGCTTACTGGAACGCGACCGGACGCTGGCACTGTCGCGTCCGGTCACTCGTTGAGCGCGTCCGGTCACTCGGTTCAGCGCGTCCGGTCAGGGCAACGGCTAGTTCTGACGCGCACTGTTCACGTTTGTCGTGTAGTGAATTGGATACTCTAGTGGAGCTCGTGGCTTGGAGGATCCCCGTCTTGTGTGCGGTTGTGCGGCGCCCGCCGAGGGCTCAACTCTTGATAGTTGATTAGCTCGCGAACCGACAAGTGGGTGCATCGCCACAACGAGGAGTAGCTTGCCGGGAAGCAAGTGAACCTCGGGATAAATTCTTGTGTCATTCTCTTCCCGTGGATTTCTCTTGTGTGATTGATTGATTGGTACTTCTCATCTCTACACGGCGGTATAATCACTCGAAGCTCTTCTCTCGTTTTACATCTTGTATCTAGCTTGTTGTTGTTGTAGTGTTTAGAGGATAGCCTTGTACTAGACTTGAATAGGTGGCTTGCTTAATTAGTTAGAGCTAGTGCATTTTGCTCCGCCACCTTTTATACTAACTTGTGGTTAAGTAATTCTTGTAGAAGTTTTAATTAGGCTATTCACCCCCCCCTCTAGCCATTCGGACCTTACAAGTGGTATCGGAGCCGAGGCACCGTTTATTTGAGGCTTAACAACCTACGGTGAAATAGAAATGGCTCAATTAAGCTTGCACATCAACAACACCAAGAAGGCACCTCACTTTGATGGCACAAATTATGCTTATTGGAAAGTTAAGATGACCGCACACCTAAAGTCAATCAATAGAGAAGTGTGAAAAGTCACCGAAACAAAATTTGAGGTTGCTAATCCGGAAGCACCTACACCGGTAGAAGAGAAGAAGCTCCAATGCAATGATATTGCCATTAGTGCTCTTCATGAGGCACTAGATGACAAGACCTTTGAGCAAGTGAAGAACATTGAGATTGCTCATGATGCTTGGGCCAAGCTAGAAGAAACATTTGAGGGCACCGAAGGCACAAAGACCGCTAAAGCATATATCTTGCAAGAAAAATTTTCAAGCTTCAAGATGCAAGATGATGAGAGTGTACCGGAGATGTTTCATAGGTTGCAAGTCATTGTTAATGAGCTCAAGGCACTTGGTGAGGAGGTCAAGGACAATCAATTCTCTATGAAGTTCTTGAGAAGCTTGCCCAAGAGATTTGATACATTGATCACCGTGCTAGTAAGGACTACATTGAAGGATTCAACTCCTCAACAAATATTTCAAGAGGTGATGACCGATGATTCATATAGAGAAGATGATGAGAAGGATGAGTTGGTCAAGAAGAAGAAGAAGGAAAATGAAAAGAAAGATGATGAAAAGAAGAAGAGTGTGGCATTCAAAGCCACCACATCCAAGGGCAAGTCCAAGATTGAATCATCAAGTGATGAAGACTCAAGCTCTTGTGATAGTAATGACATTGATGAGAAGATGGCTCTCTTTGTCAAGCAATTTGGCAAATTCATGAAGAAGAAGGGCTATCGTGCAAGGAGGAGGAAGAACTCATCTAAGAAGAATGAGCATAACATGAGATGCTTTAGATGCCATAGCAAGGATCATCTTATTGCAAAGTGTCCTTATGATAGTGATGATGAAGATGCTATCAAGAAAGAGAAGAAGAAGCAAGAAAAGAAAAAGAGCTCTTATAAGAAGAAGAATGATTCTCATGTTGCTACATGGGATAGTGATGATTCCTCAAGTGATGATGAGGATGACTACAAGAGCAAGAAGAAGGGACATGCTAGCATTGCCATCCAAGAAAATGTCTCCCTCTTCGACACTCCATCGTGCTTCATGGCTAAGGCCGCTAAGGTATCATCCGACGATGAGAGTGATCATGATAATGCTAGTGATAGTGATAGTGATGAAGAAGAATTCACTAAAGATGAACTAATCACTATGCTAGAAGATTGCACTCAACATTTTAAAGAATCTAGAAAGGAGTGCAAGGGCTTGCTTAAGGAAAAGAAAAACCTTATGCAAGAACTTGATGAGCTTAGGGCATCTTATGAGAGTCTAAAGGTAGACCATAAGAAGCTTCAAAAGTCTCACACTAAGCTTGAAGAAGCTCATTCCTCTCTAGTTGAAAAATGTGAAAACATGTCAACTAATGTTGAGAAAGCTAAAACTTGTAACATGGGCATATCATGTGATATAATTGATGAAACTTTTCATAAGCCTATTATCGTTGCTCCTACTAACCCTTCATGTAGCTCATCTACATCATCCTCATCTAGTAGTGATGGTTTCACTTGTGACTCCACACTTATAGTTGAGAATGAAAATCTCAAGAAGGAGGTAAAAGAGCTCAATCACACATTAGCTAAGGCTTATGGTGGTGAGGACCGCTTGCTTATGTGCTTGGGTAGCCAAAGAGCTTCTCTCTACAAAGAGGGATTGGGCTATAACCCCAAGAAAGGCAAGGCCGCTTTTGCTTCTCACAAGACTCGTTTTGTGAAGAACAATGGTAGCTATTGCAAAAGTTGCAAGCAAGTTGGTCACATAGAGCAACATTGCGTGAACAAGAAATCCAATGCAAATGTATCCTCAATCAAGTTTAATTCTTTCTATATGCTTACCAAGGGTACAAATGGTGTTCATGCTAAGTTTATCGGTACACCATGGATGGGCTCAAAGAAGAAAGCCATTTGGGTACCAAAGAGCTTAGTCTCTAACCTTGGAGGACCCAAACAAGTTTGGGTACCTAAAAGGAATTGATCTTGTCTTGTAGGTCAATTACAAAGCCGGAGGAAGGCATTGGGTGCTTGATAGTGGGTGCACTCAACATATGACCGGGGATTCTTGTATGTTCAAATCTATTGATAGAAGTCAAAATGGTGGTTTTGATGCTATCACTTTCGGCAACAACAAGAAAGGCAAGGTCAAGGGGCTTGGTAAAATTGCTATCTCAAATGACATGAGCATATCTAATGTGTTGCTAGTTGAGAGCTTAGATTTCAATCTTTTATCGGTGGCACAACTTTGTGATCTTGGCTTCAAGTGCATATTTGGTAGTGATGATGTTGAAGTCATAAGTGTTGATGGATCAAATTTGATATTCAAAGGATTTAGACATGATAGCTTATACTTGGTTGACTTCAATGATAGTGAGACACAATTGACATCATGCTTGCTTAGCAAATCTAGTATGGGATGGTTGTGGCATAGAAGGCTTGGTCATGTTGGAATGAAGCAATTGAACAAACTTTTGAGGCATGACTTAGTTAGAGGATTGAAGGATGTCACCTTTGAGAAGGATAAACTATGTAGTGCTTGTCAAGCCGGCAAACAAGTTGGAAATACACATCCTAGTAAAAGTGAAATGAGCACATCAAAGGCATTTGAGTTATTGCACATGGACTTGTTTGGGCCAACAACATACACTAGCATTGGTGGCAACAAGTATGGCTTTGTGATAGTGGATGACTACACTAGATACACTTGGGTGCTCTTTCTTTATGACAAGAGTGATGTTTATGATCTATTCAAGTCTTTTGTCAAGAGGGTACAAAATGAGTTTGAAATCACCATCAAGAAGATTAGAAGTGACAATGGTAGTGAGTTCAAGAACACAAGAATTGAAGATTTGTGTGATGATCTTGGTATTGGGCATCAATTCTCACCAACATACACTCCTCAATCAAATGGTGTAGTTGAAAGGAAAAATAGAACCTTGATTGATATGGCTAGATCAATGCTTAGTGAATACAATGTTAGTCATTCATTTTGGAGTGAAGCCATAAACACGGCTTGCTATTGTAGCAACCGTCTCTATTGCCATGGGAAGCTTGGAAAGACACCATATGAGCTATTGAATGGAAGAAAGCCTAACATTGCATACTTTAGAGTGTTTGGTTGCAAATGCTATATTCTCAAGAAAGGCACTAGGTTGAGCAAGTTTGAAAAGAAATGTGATGAAGGGTTCTTACTTGGTTATTCTACCACAAGCAAATCATATAGAGTTTGGAATCTCACAAATGGCACCTTGGAAGAAGTTCATGATGTTGAGTTTGATGAAACCCAAGGGTCTCAAAATGAAGCTCAAAACCTTGATGATGTGAGAGGGGATCAATTGTCAAATGCAATGAAGAACATGGACATTGGTGATATAAGGCCGATGCAAGTTGATGATGATGATATTCATGTGATCAACCAAAGTGTACAAATTGATACAAATCAAGCAAGCTCTTGTGGTTCTCATGATGAAGCTCAAGTTCAAGGTCAAACAAGTGGAAGCAATCAACTCCCAATACTCCAACCTACTAGCATTGCTAGGGATCATCCATTGGATCAAATCATTGGTGGAATTCAAAGTGGTGTTCAAACTAGATCAAGGCTAGCATCCTTTTGTGAGCACTACTCATTTGTGTCACTTGAAGAACCTAAGAAAATAGAAGATGCATTGAAAGATTCTGATTGGGTAAATGCCATGCATGAAGAGCTAAACAACTTCATTAGAAATCAAGTTTGGGAACTAGTTGAAAGGCCAAGGAACTACAATGTGATTGGTACTAAGTGGGTCTTTAGAAACAAGCAAGATCAAGATGGTGTAGTTGTAAGAAACAAAGCAAGATTGGTTGCACAAGGTTACACACAAGTTGAAGGTCTTGACTTTGGAGAGACATATGCACCGGTTGCAAGACTGGAGGCAATTAGAATCTTATTAGCATATGCTTGTGCACACAACATCAAGCTCTATCAAATGGATGTTAAGAGTGCATTTCTCAATGGCTACATCAATGAAGAAGTTTATGTTGAGCAACCTCCCGGTTTTGAAGATGATAAGAAGCCTAACCATGTTTACAAGCTAAAGAAGGCATTGTATGGTTTGAAGCAAGCACCTAGAGCATGGTATGAGAGGTTGAGGGACTTTCTCCTCTCTAAAGGGTTCAAGATGGGAAAGGTTGACACCACTCTCTTCACCAAGAAGCTTGGAAATGACTTGTTTGTGTTGCAAATCTATGTGGATGACATTATCTTTGGATCAACTAACCAAGACTTTTGTGAAGAATTTGGAAATATGATGGCTAATGAGTTTGAGATGTCTATGATTGGAGAGCTTAGTTACTTCCTTGGACTTCAAATCAAGCAAATGAAGAATGGCACTTTTGTAAGTCAAGGCAAGTACATCAAGGACATGATCAAGAAGTTTGGATTGCAAGATGCTAAGCCAATGAGCACACCAATGGGCACAAATGATCAATTGGGTATTGATGATAGTGGAAACATGGTAGATCAAAAGCAATACCGGTCTATGATTGGAAGTTTGCTCTATGTCACCGCCTCTAGGCCGGATGTGATGTTTAGTGTGTGCAAGTGTGCAAGATATCAAGCTTCACCTAGAGAAAGTCACTTGAAAGCAACCAAAAGGGTATTGAGATATCTTAAGGGCACTCATGATGTTGGACTATGGTATCCCAAGGGGTCTAACTTTGAGTTGATTGGATATTCGGACTCCGACTATGGTGGATGCAAGATTGATAGAATGAGCACAAGTGGCACTTGTCAATTGCTTGGAAGGTCTCTTGTTTCATGGTCATCAAAGAAACAAAATAGTGTTGCACTATCTACCGCCGAGGCCGAATACATTAGTGCCGGTAGTTGTTGTGCACAATTGCTTTGGATGAAAGCCACCTTGAATGACTTTGGAATTAAATTCAAGAATGTGCCTTTGTTTTGTGATAATGAGAGTGCTATAAAGATGACACAAAATCCGGTTCAACATTCAAGAACGAAGCACATTGACATAAGGCATCACTTCATAAGGGACCATCAACAAAAGGATGATATTAGCATTGAAAGCATTGGCACCAAAGATCAACTAGCCGACATTTTTACAAAGCCACTTGATGAAAAGAGATTTTACAAGTTGAAGAATGAATTGAACATACTTGACTTCTCCAACTTGAAATGAGTGCACCCCTACATTCTTAGATGACATGCCTCTCCTCCAACATAGCAAGGTAAAGTTGTTTGGCATATCATCCATACTTTGATAAGGACATGTTTAGAACATATAGACATATTTGCATGACAAATAGGCTCATTCATGAAAATCAAATGAGTTTAATGTATATATGGTACCACTATTGCTTCTATGTTTGATTGACCTAGTGGTAGCATATGACATGTTTGTGGGCTTGCAAACCTAGTGTTGAATCTAGAAAATGAGCTCATGATGTGTATTTCAACATGGTCAAGATAACCCTTATACTTTATGAGGTGTGAAGAAGCTTGTCCTTGGATCAAACTGAATTACATATTCTAGGCAAGTGATCTAGATTGAACCATAATTTGGACTCTCTCATATTGATTGACTTGTCTCTCACTAAAATTACCTATTCTAGGCACCTTTTTGGTGATTGTTGACAAAGGGGGAGAGAAAAGTCACAAAGATATTGCAAAGAGGAAATAAAATATAATAAGAGAGAGAGAAAAGTCACAGGGGAGAGAAAAGTCACAAAGATAAAAAGAAAAGTCACAAAGAGAGAAATTAAATTTGAGCACATAAGTAGGGGGAGCAAGCTCATGGATTATTTGTTGCATTTGTATGTGCATTAACATGATGAAATGTTGCATTGCAAAGTTTAATTTCGATATTCATGATTGAATGGTGTATGCTAGATATAGAACTTGAATGATGTTTTGTTAAGAGTAGCTTTACATGTGGTATCTAGACACCTTTGCTTTTAATGTTGATCTCACAAAGTACTTTAGTGTTTATGATCTTTACAAGTGATGTATTACAAGTGGTGTCTAGCTACTTCGATGCTAAGGATGGTATATAAAGGCAACTCCGATTGGTATCACGCTTCAAAGGTCTATTCTATATACCTTAGCATCAATTTGATAGTAGTAACTCTCCCAAAATTTGAATCCATACATATGTGCATAATTGAACCAAACTCATGGAAGCACATATGTAGGGGGAGCTAATACTATCGAAATTGAAAATTGATTTCATTTTCATATCTTTGTGATGGTTGTCATCAATTACCAAAAAGGGGGAGATTGAAAGCCCAAGTTTGGTTTTGGTAATCAATGACACCAAGTTGCTAATGTCATGTGTTAAGTGTTTTGAGTTAGGCATAAGCAACACATGTGATGAAGGTGTATGTGGCAAGGAGTGGTGGCCACAAGATCACAAAGAGATGGTGCATGGACATGAAATGATGATCATGGTGGAGATGCACATAAAATGAAGGACAAGATGATCAAGTGAAAGAGAAGGATCTAAGAGCGCAAGGCAAAGGTATAACCATAGGGTTTTCCTTTTGCCGGTCTAAGATGAGTAGAGAAGTGATTGACCAGGTTTAGGATACATAGCCGACTATCAAGAGGGGCAATCACGGTTAGCTCGGAAATCAAGTGCCACTAGATCAACGTCTTGAGCATATGCATTAGGATCTAGTAAAGAGCTAACATAACGCCTTGAAAAATGATTGTGAAATGCTAACACACATGCACATGGAGGTGTACACTTGGTGGTGTTAGCACAGTTGCGAAGGCGGTGGAGTTTAAGCGGTAGAGAGGGGTTTGGTGAAAGTCCGAATTGTTTTTCACTGAAAAACGGCGATCGGACGCTGCACCGGACGCTGCACCGGACGCTGCACCGGACGCGGCACCGGACGCGGTCTCGGTTTGACCGGGCGCGTCCGGTCAGTTCAACTGGGCGTAAGAGAGAAGCGCGCGACCGGCGCGTCCGGTCCTTCACGGGACCGGAGCGTCCGGTCACGCGTCCAGAAACACAGAGAGAAGCGGAGTGACGATCGGACGCGCGTCGCGTCCGATCACGTACGATCGGACGCGTCCGGTCGTAGCTGGAGCTTACTGGAACGCGACCGGACGCTGGCACTGTCGCGTCCGGTCACTCGTTGAGCGCGTCCGGTCACTCGGTTCAGCGCGTCCGGTCAGGGCAACGGCTAGTTCTGACGCGCACTGTTCACGTTTGTCGTGTAGTGACCGGACGCGTCCGGTCACCCTGACCGGAGCGTCCGGTCAGCACGATTTTCGCTGAGTCGTCTGTAACGGCTAGCTGCGTACCCCTTCGTTATAAATAGACGTTGGCCGGGGTTTGAGGGTAACTCTTGCACATTTTGAGATATAGAGACATACTTTGAGCTAGAGAACAACCCCTCCACTCATCTCTTTGCATAGTTGCACATCTTGAGTGAGATTGAGTGAGATTCAAGTGCATTGCTTGAGAGTTGCATTCTAGAGGCACTTGATCTTCGAGTTGCTGCGTATTTCTTGTTACTCTTCCGTGTTTCCCGACACGGTAGACGGCTTGGAGCAGCGGAGGTGATTGAGCTCGCAATTGGAGATTGTTGGAGCCTTCACCAAGTGTTGTAAGGGGTTCTTGATCCTTCCCCGCTGGAGTTCGTGAATTGGATACTCTAGTGGAGCTCGTGGCTTGGAGGATCCCCGTCTTGTGTGCGGTTGTGCGGCGCCCGCCGAGGGCTCAACTCTTGATAGTTGATTAGCTCGCGAACCGACAAGTGGGTGCATCGCCACAACGAGGAGTAGCTTGCCGGGAAGCAAGTGAACCTCGGGATAAATTCTTGTGTCATTCTCTTCCCGTGGATTTCTCTTGTGTGATTGATTGATTGGTACTTCTCATCTCTACACGGCGGTATAATCACTCGAAGCTCTTCTCTCGTTTTACATCTTGTATCTAGCTTGTTGTTGTTGTAGTGTTTAGAGGATAGCCTTGTACTAGACTTGAATAGGTGGCTTGCTTAATTAGTTAGAGCTAGTGCATTTTGCTCCGCCACCTTTTATACTAACTTGTGGTTAAGTAATTCTTGTAGAAGTTTTAATTAGGCTATTCACCCCCCCCTCTAGCCATTCGGACCTTACAACGTATCTGCTCCTCATAGTTATACGGCTTTAATCCTCGAGCATTTATTCGTTTGGAATCTGTTTTGCTCCAATTAAGTTGCGTTAGATTCGCATCGACGTTCTCTGTGAAGTAGCACTAATGTTTTTCATGTCATATGCTTTTCCATATATAGCTGAATATTATATTAATTAATATGCTTGTTATTAGTTATAATTAAAAATAATATATAATCTTGTCACGTTAGTCCTTTGTAACTAAGCATGAACTTAGCTAATGGCAACTTAAAATATGTTTAAATTATAATTTACTTAGCCCAACCACATATCTCATATAATTGGAATAATTGTTCTCATATGTTCTTTTATCTCTGTAAAGTCGGTAATACTTATAAATAAAATATGACCAGGGTTAAACCTAGTTTTGTAATTCAATTGATTAATCTAATTTTAGAATATTTCTTCAGAATGTTTATCACCTTATTTCAATAACTAAAATGTATTAAGTTTATAGTCGGTCTTCCAAGTTATGTTGTAATCGTCTCGATAGTCGCGTGTTCTCTTTAATGGTAGCTCCGTTATCCATCGTTCTTGCGTTTTCGTGACTGTAGCAACGTACCGTGTCCTTTAGTGCGTTCTCTTTTAAAGCGTTTCTTTTGTTGGATGCATGTTCTTAGATGTGTGTATTGTTTGTCTATTTGCGTTGCTTGGTTGCTGCGAGTAGAGGAAGCGTGGTTCGTCAGCGCTGAAGACTAGGAGCTGAGGACTGACAGTTGAAGCAAAAGTGGAGACTGAAGGATAGCAACTGGAGATTCTGAGCAGCTAACTTGGGGAAAAAGGCAAGTATAACATGGGACCATCCTTGTTACCTATTCACTGAAATTATTATACATATGCATGTGTCTTCCTTGACAACCATAGAGATTATAACTTAGCTATTGATATCTTGTTTCCTTGTCACCTATGGGTTATGCATTTGGATAGCTACTGCTAGCGCTTAATTATGAACAATGATCTTGTAATTTGACTAATGGATTATGCAATCAACCAATTAAGATGATGTTATTTCTGTTGAAAGGGGGCTAGAGCATGTGGGTTATTTTAATGCTCTAGTTACTCTCCGTAAGGACTTACCTGTAAGTGATAACCGGGACATACAGTACAGCTGTGAGGGCTATATGGCTCTGGCTCTAGTTGTTCAAGAGACCTTTTCTAGCTTGTTAGAGGTTACCTTAAATGGCGTAAGAAAGGCTTGCCACGTTGGGTGTAGTGCGAGCCCCTGGCCTAGTGTGTATAGGCTGCGGTTGTTGTGCCACAGGGAAGGGGGGTTCTACATCTGCCTGCCGAGTGAATCTAATGGCCCTAACTTGTTAGACGAACTTTTGAATGGCTTTATATGGTCTCTGATGTTTTGGGCCTTGCAAACCCATGCATTTGGAAATCATGACTCACAGTGAAAGTGTACACCTCTGCGCAGAGTTAAAAACTGGTATACTAGCCGTGCTCACGGATACGAGCGGCCTTGGGGATTCTTACAGAATAGTTGATCACCATTGTTATATCATGCTTAATTATTGTTGATTATTATTATGCTCATGTTAATGCTATTCATTATCCTTATTACAATTGATCATTGATTCATTAATGGGATTTGGATTACCTTGATGCTACTCAATTGCTAATTATATATGATGAATAAAAGCTAAACGCAGTTAAACAGTGTCTAGCCTTTTTGAGCCTCATGAACCCTGTGTTATACTTGTTGAGTTCGACATGGACTCATTCTTGCTATTTCCCCCACACTCCAGTGTGTAGTAAGATGCTACTCGGAAAAAGGACAAAGGTATAGTGGAGTTTCCAGAAGACTAGTAGAAGTGCTAGGCATATGTTACCCCCAGTCAGCCGTCCCTGAGAAGAATGGAGCCCGAAGTTTAGTCACCGTTCCGCGATACTCTGATGTAAGTGTTAATATAGCTATGTATACGTTATATAATAACATTGTTTCTGATATTTTTTCATTCTGGCATATGTGTGGACTTCCTGGGCACACATATGATTAGCCTGGTTTTGTTCTTTAGAAAACCGGGTGTGACATAGTTAACTTAAAACTATTTGATTGACTCGAAAGAAACTCTGCGTCCTTTTGGCAACGGATGGAATACAAGTTTGGCAGTCTTCTCAAATGAGAAATTCAATCAAATCAAACAAAGCAAAAAGAAAGAAAAGAGGTTCGACAGTGAAATTCGACAACCCGAGGCCCAAAGGCCCAATATGGGTCCAAAAGACCATGAAAAGTATGGTCAAGTAACTGCAGAAGATAGCCATGCATGATAAGACAATAATTTATTTTATTTAGCGTTCCACAATGTCTTAAAAAAAAGAACCAACCATGGTTAGAAAACCTAGATAAGACCGACATTTTATTTAGCATTCCACAATGTCTAAATAAAGAGACAAGATAACACTAAGACTACCTTGTGTCTTTCCCCTCGCTCATGGCCCACCGAACGCCTAAAGTTTGGCCACCACCTATTTGATGACCGCGGCCGCCTTGTCAAGAACCTCAGATATTGTATCTTCTTCTCCCACGTCTTTGGCACCCTGCTTCACCCTTTCGTCGGCGGCCTGCTCTACCCTTTTCGTCAGCGGCCTGCTCATGATGCTCCCGGCAGCGGCGGCGGTGGCGCTCGACTGCAAGCACCTGACCAGCCACCTGTGGAAGCTCCCCAGGATGACGGACGGTATCGCCCCTCCTCTTCAAAGCATCCATGGCAAAAAAAAAAAAAATGGAGGGGCTCAAAGGGGGCACCATGGCATTAGCGACGGTAGGGGGCTTCAGCCCCCTCCCCCACCCCACCGCTAGATCTGTCCTTGCCGAAAGTAGATAGGATAGCATTCCTTACTGCTATGAGGGGATGGCGACGGCGGTAGCAGCAACGCCCACGCGCTGGATCGTGGTGGCCAGGAAGTAAAACATTCACACTGGCGCCATTGCAGAATGCAACACGATCAATGTTTTGTGTAGGAGCTGTTGGAACATAATTTTTTGCCTTTAAGAATATAATATATATATTGTCGGAGTTGTTGGAACACAATTTTTTGCCTTTAAGAATATAATATATTGTCTCTCTCATGCATCTCGGATAGTGAACAACACAGGCCCTCCTATTACGTGGGGGTGGGGGCTGCTGTCTGGGCTTGCTTGTGCTAAGGAAACGAGTGTGCATCATATCTCCATCTCTAGACATTGTAAAATTAAGCTTTGAAAAAACGTTGAGTAGTACATGGAAAACATCAAGCTACAAATTCTTGGGTGTCTTTAGCGTCGTTCCATGGAGTCGTGCCACTGGCAACAAAAGGGCGGGAGATAGGAGGGAGAATGGCGGGTTCGCGGCAGGTTAGTCGTGTCACATGCAAAAACTCTCCACTCCATTTTTTATTTCGAGAGAACAACAATCCCAGATGTTTCATCTTGGCCCAAGTACAACATTTTCTTGGCCACTCCCAGTTCTGTAGATCCATTCCGGACACGGCCCATAAAATTGCTACGCCTGCCGCGCGCCGCGCGTGCGTCCAATTCCACGCGGGCGTCGTGTACGTGGGGTTCGGAAGAAGTCCACTTCTCCTCCCTCAATTTTTACGGAGTCTATTTTTTTTTTCTTAAACTTCAAAATCGGGCAAACCACATCCTCAACTTTTGAAACCGTGCATTTTATCTCCCTGACCCGGTTATAAGCAGTTTTGAATATGATCTAATGAATATGAAATTTTTACTACAGTTCAAGCATACAATAATTAAGCTACCATAAAAATTTCACCACAATTGGACCAGAAACTACAGTTATGAATTATTTCAATTAATTATAGAAAAGAATAAATCAAAATCTACAGCAATAACTTTGTACTAAAACATATTATATTATATGTTTACCGTATAGATCTACTGATGTGGAGTCCAACAAAATTGGATTTTTCATTTTATGATTTTTCTGTGATTTACTATGATTTTTCAAAGATTCAGCCGAAATAAAAAAAGACAAAACCGCCTTGAAAACCGTTTATAACGGGTCAGAGCGGTAAAATGCACGGTTTTGAAAGTTGAGAAAGGTGGTTTACCTGGTTTTAGAGTTCAGCGAGAAAAAAGTTGACTTTCACAAAAGTTAAGGGAGGAAAAATAGACTTTTTCCATGGGGTTTACCGAGCAGCAAAAATGACGACGCGTGGGCTTTGTCGTCCCGTGGGCCAAGTCGAAAGCGGTCCAGCCCGCTCTGGCACGCTGGACGTATACATGGCCCATTTTGTATGTTAAAATGGTGGTCTTTGATCCATTCCAGACACCCAGTCAATGGTTACGCTTCCTTTTCTTTTGTTCTTCATGATCGTGTTCCGTTTCCGCCCTCGGAACCCTTTTTCTGTCGCCAATCGCCATAGTATTTTATTTACGTGACAGCATTTGACTTCCCTTCTAGTACACCTTTTTACTGCTCAAATGTCGGAATCGAGCAAAGCAAGCACATTGCTTTGCTTCCAAATGTTACTTTTGTACCGGTCAACATTAACTCATAAAACGTGTGTCCTATTGCTATCGTTCCCCAAAATTCCCAACAAAAGCAAAGTATGTCGTTCCAACAAGTACCAGGAAAGTGGCGAACTGAAGAATAAGCCACACGCCTTTCGTTTTTTTCCCCTCCTGCTACGATCATACCGTTGACAAACCACGATGGACAAATTTACCAGTAATTCCGCCACCGGATTTAGTATTCGTGTCGTTGAAGTCACAGGTGTTGCGTATGGGGATTACTCTTCGTTGCTCAGAATATCGCCACGCTGACATTTTTTCTGAACGGCGATGATAAAAATAGTCCTATAAATTATTTTGCACGAGCCGCTAGATCCTCATCGATCGACAAGCTTGTATATTAAAATACAATCATGCCCATTTAAAGATACCACCGGCTGTTCATTCTTAAAATATGTGCCTAACTTTACCCAAATCAGTGGAACTAAACACATCAAATGAATGTTAAACTAGCTGGGGCGGGGGTTTCTATTGCAAGATTATGGCTGACCTCAATTTTATTGACATTTGATCGAAGCCGACAAGTACCAGATGTAGTAAATCCAACGGAAAGTACAAGATTGCAAAGTTGTGTTCAAAGATATGTACGGAAGTCAAATTGTTAAAAGAACCATAGCAAAATTAATTAATTTAAATATGTTTCCAGAAGTTAAAAAATGAATACATAGCTTTGACAGAAACTTGAATTGTACTTTTGCAAAATATCCTGCTAACCAAAAGAAGAGCATATGACTGTCAATACCACAAACTGATGAAGCAGAAATTAAGGGGGTGTTTAGTTCATCCCTAAAAATTTTTCACTCTGTCACATCAGATGTTTAACACATGCATGGAGTATTAAATGTAGACGAAAAAATAACTAATTACACAGATTACGATTAATTTACGAGACTAATTACACAGATTGCGATTAATTTACAAGACTTAATAAATTTGTCTCGTGGTTTTCAGACGAGGTATGTAATTAGTTTTTTTATTAGTATCCAAACACCCTTCCGACATCCCATAAAACATCCAATGAGACACCCTAAAATTTTCGCCCAACAACTAAACAGCCCAGGTAGTGACAACGGACCTGTTATCCTGTAGCTGATCTGCTATTTTTTTCGTGATCGCTGTAGCAGGTCTACTTCGTTCAGGAAAGAGATGACTCAAAAGGTGCATTTGGAGTCAACTCAACCTGCCATTATGGCTGAAGCAGTGAACCTACACTTAAACCAGCGACCAAATGGGACCAGATGGGTCGATCTAAGCATTGTAAACACCTTGTTTTGTTACCATTTCAATTTACATGTACAGAAATGATCGACGAGAATTTAATAGGAATGAACAATAAGCCACTATACCAATCAATATTTTCAGTTGAGACTAACTGAGAAGTAACAAAGAACAATAGACACAAATCTAATCTGATTCTGCAAAGCAAGATGAACTAATTCATCACCGGTGGTTGCTGCAATCATCACCTGGATGCCCTGGATTGGAACAGATCCAACCGAGCCTTGGCTTCCGGCAGCAGTGCCTCAACGCGCAGGTCCTGCGCCATGCGTGCCTGCTTCGACGCCCACAGGAGAACGGCGAGCACCCCGGCCTGCGCGAGCTCCTCGTTCTCCGGGACATGTAGCGCAATGTAGCAGAGCAATATGAGCGCCTCGATCTGCAGCTGCTCTCCGAGGTACACTAGCTGGACGAGGTGCCGCGCCCCGCCGGCGTCCACGATGGCCTTGCAGTGGTTTACGTGCAGGTGGTTCTCGGTGCAGGCGAACTTGGTGAGCGCGACCACGGCCTCCTTCGTGACCGGAGTCTCGCGGTCATCGAGCAGCTGCACCAGCGGGCCGATCACGCGGGTCTCGCTCGCGGTGAATGTGCGGGACAAGCAGCCCAGGGCAGTGACGCACGGGCGCAGCAGGTCGTCGTCGTCCCCCTTTCGTACGATGCGGAGGAGCTGCTCCACGACGGCCTTGGCTGCCGTGGCGCTGGGCTTGAACGCGGACTGCCGCAGCGCCAGGTTGTGTTCGGCGACGCGGGTGATCTCCATGATCGCCATCGCGGAGTAGAACTGCAGGTCCGTTCCCGCGCCGCCGTCGCCGCTCTGGAGGAGCCTGGCGAAGCAGAGGAGCGCGCGAGACTCTGTGATGCTCTTGCAGACTCCGACATGGCCGCGCGCAAGCATCCACAGAGCCTTTGCCGCCATGGCCTTCATTTGCGCCTTGGTGGCCGGGTCCTCGGCCTCGCGCGATCCGCGGCCACTTGAACCATTTGAGCTCAGTTGAGGCCTTGCACCTGGCGGCATGACTCCATTCGTCGTCGTGTTGGTGGCCACCATCGCGGATTGCACCACCGATTGCATCTGGTTCGCTCTTGCTCGCTGTTGGCCAGTCGAAGTTTCCAACAGGTTCGGCGGCTGATTGCCATTGGTTGAGGAGCCAGGCTCGCCTTGGCGCACGCTTCGCGATTTGGCAAGCACAACGGAGTGAAGATTGTCAAGCGACGTTGTGGCCGCCGCCGCCGCAGTAACGGTGTTCCGGGAGCCGTTCACACCGACAGAATACCTGCTATGCTCCTTGATGGTTCCGGAGGCGAGGTGGGTGACGAGATGCCGGACGGCGTTGCTCTGCGCGAACAGGTCCTGGCACTTCTGGCTATGGCGTGCTAGCGACGCGACGGCGTCCGCGACCGCGGCCTGCACGCGCATCGGCGGCTCCTTGAGCGCGGCGGCGAAGACGGAGCACACCCCGGAGTGCAGAAGCTTCTCCACGCTGTCCTCGTCGCGGCAGAGAAACCCGAGCGCCGTGGCCGCGGCCTCCTGCCCTTCGTCGGTGCCTTCCTTGAGCAGCTTGACGAGGGGCGCGACGCCGTCCTCCTCGACGATGCACATGGCGAAGTGGGAGTTGTCGCGGGCGAGGGAGGCGAGCGTCGCAGCCGCGTCGGCCCGCGCGGCGAGGCCGCCGGTGTGGAGGCGCGCGATGTTGTCCCAGATCATGCCGAGCACGGGCTCGTTCTGCGCGATGTTGGGGAGCCCCCGCAGGTCGCCGTCGTCGTCGTCCTGCGGGGACGAGATGCGGATGAGCCAGGCGATGTCCTCGAGCGCGGTGTCGAGCAAGGCGAGGGTGCGCGGGAGCCCCGACACCGGGTTGAGCGTGAAGAAGCGGCGGAGGCGGGAGTGGCTCTGGAAGCAGCGCGCGGCCATGCCCGCGGCCTTGTGGAGCGCCCGCTCCGTGTCGGCCATGACGCGCGCGGCGGGGCGCTCGTACAGCTCGGACCGCGCCGCCTGCCGCAGGAGCTCGGCGAGCTTCTTGGCGCGGGACCGCAGCTCCGTGCAGTCCGTCCGGAGGCACTGATACCCCGCCTGCTGCGCCACCTGGTCCGCGAGCTGGATGGGCTTCGCTAGCATCGCCTTCGCCCCCTCCCCCATCCTCGTCGCAGCACGCGCGCCTCGGGATCACGGGAAGCGATTTGCGGCGAGGACGCAGGCAAATTTTGGGCGGAGAGCGGGCGTCTGGGCAATCGGCAGGGCCCGATGCCTCACCCCCACGAGCTGAGCTTTAAATCGGTGCTCCGCGGCGTTGGGCACGGCGCAGAGGGGCCGAGGTGCCAAGACGGCGGCGGGGAAATGCAAAGAAAAATCACGCCACTAACGAACCGCCGCACGCCTAGCAAGGCAAAAGGGATGGGAGGCGCCGGGCGCGTGGGTTCCTATACTGCTTGCTTGGCTTTGGTGTGGCCGGCGTGCTGACTGCTGTGGTCTGTGGCGTTGCCGTCTTCGGTTTCGTCCCTTGGCGAGCACGGGATGAGCGCGGGGGAGGGTGGGTTTGAGGATCAGCAAGCAACCAGCCAGTCAGTCGTGAGACCGGGTCGGTGGACCGGACGCGGTGGGCCACGTCGGACGGGCTGGCAGGCTGGTGATGGGCCCTCACGGCGCCTTAGCTGCGGAGACAGACATGCCGCGGACGCGCTGTGGTGATGATGGTCGTGGCCGTTGGTGGTGTCTGGTGTGCTCCGCAGAGCTCGTGTACGTGCTTTTGGCACCGGTTCTGGTTTTCTGCTTGTCTGCTTGCCATGTTTTGTTGCCAAATTTTGGCGTCCCTAAAATTACTGTGGCATACTGTATTATTTCATTTGTATTCGGTAATAATTATCCAACCATAGACTAATTAGGTTCAAAACATTCATCTCGCAAAGTACAGCCAAACTTTGCACTTAGTTTTTTATTTCATCTATATTTATTACTCCATACATGTACTGCAAATTTAATGTGATGGAGATTTTTTTTTTACGTAGTGCCAATTTCTGGATTTTGGCCTAGTTTGTCGCGACAACTACAATCGCAGACTCGAATGCGTGTCTGGTCGTGCTCACGCGAATGTGCGACTCCACGCCGCTGCTGGCCTATGTCGCGCCGTCGAACGCCGCTGCAGAGGTGACGGCTTAGCGGCGGATGGGATGGACAGCGTACGGTGCAGCCAAATGGCGCGTCACCGGCGGCCGTGAAAGGCAGCGGGAGGGATCACGTGCTCGCGCGACCACGCCGTGGGCGTGAGGCGGCGCCCAGCTGTCATTTGTCGCGACGCTCTACGGCGACGACTGCTACCAGTCTGGTTTCTGAAATTCTGCGTTTCTGTTCACCGGCTCCAAATTTCGGCATGATGCTACGCCAATGCCATCGACCCCTCTTCAGTCTACACCAAGCAACCACAGGTCATAAATTACACGAGGCGTTCTGTCAGTCCAAATAAGACGCGATTGACCTGGTCCAACTGTCGACGTGGACAGCAACGAAAGTAGTCAGAATGCAGGTTCTGACCGCTAACAGGCGCTACGTGGGTAACGCGACTGACCAGTAAGACAGTGACCAAATCACACCACACGGCCACACCGAACCGACTTCCTTTTCAAGGCATGAACTGAAGTGACGCCACATGGACAAAATAAGCTTGCCTGGACGTACAGTAGGATTTGAGGGCATGTTTGGTTTCCACGACTAAAATTTAGCTAGTAAAGTCCTATTTTGTCCTCTTGACTAAAATTTAGCTACTAAAACTAGACTAACTTTAGTTACCCTTGTTTGGTTTCCCTGACTAAAAGTGACTAAAGGTGATTAAAGCAGTTCAACACAGACTAAACTACCCCTAATGAATACCCAAATTAGGATGATGACCGATAATAATGAGGAGTAGCGCTTGTCCACTAGACACTTTAGCCCACTTTTAGCTACTCTTATGTGACTAAATTGACTATACTTTAGTCCCTTTTTAGTCAGTTTGTTTGGCACTTTAGTAGCTAAAGTGACTAAAGTTCTAAACTTTAGCAGAGGGAGCAAAACAGGCCCTACGTGTGTTGTAGCAGGCCAGCACGAAAGGTGCTATACTCCTAGCGCCTCTGCAGCTCTAAGTATATTATACTCTCTCCTTCCATAAAATAATATAATTATTATTGGATCCGTGATAGTTAAACTAGTTTAAGTTTGATCAAGTGTGTCGGGGTTATAATACCCTGGGTATCTCAAGACATCAATTAGTTAGCCGCTCGGGCGGCCCATGGTACATGAGCTGGTATAAACCCGAACGATTGAGGCCCAGCTAAACAATGTGGACCTAGGCCAAGCACTAAGCCAGGGGTTGGCCACGACCTCTTCTCTCTGCCTTCACCGCGCACCGTGCATCGCCACACGACCTCTCCCCGCCCCAATCCCTGGGAGGGATAGGGAGAGATCGGGCTCTGCTAGGAGCACCTGCTCCGACAAGAGTAGGCACGCCTCACTGACCCTGCAAAGACTGAGGGGACAACAGTCCCTCAGCCCAGTCAGATGCCATCCCTACGCCACGCAGCGAAGACAAGACAACACCACCAAGCAGGGGTGGCTAGTACGGTGACCCGTCATCCAAATACGGCCCGACGAGGCGGGTGTACAACCCCACCCACTATGGGATGGGGTTCACAATAGCGGCCTTGACTTTTGTGGCCATCCAAACCAACGAAGGCCACGACCCCAGAGCTCGGGATCGTGGCCACCAACTCCGCAAGCAGCAAGACAACCAACGACCTCGAGGCGGCTACCAACTCCCGTACGGCGCCTCCGGGAGATCAAGAGGCGATGATGAAGGCACGGTGAGACCACGTCGCACAGGACGGCTAGCAAAGCACCACTGTACCTACAGTGCCGCCACAACTGGCGCAGTAGCGCCATGCCACCCCATGCTGTGACATGGGCACAAGACCATGACAATAACCACGTCCAGACGTGCGTTACACCAAGATAAGATGACGTTCCTTGTAAGCCAAGTTAGCTAGTTTTCCTTCCTCAGGCTCACGACCCATCGGTCGGAAGAACTCCTTCTTTGTATGTGGCCTAGCCCCGGACTCTATATAAGGGCAGGCAGGGCACCCTTCTAAGGCATCGGACTCTGGAGTCATTCATTTGGGCAATCCATCTTCTAGCTCTAGCTCTACTATCCTACCTCTTTCACCATTCTAGTACCTCCATTGTAAGAACTTCAGAGCATTTAAGCGAGGAACACACACTCAATCTTCTCTGAGACTGGATGTAGAGCTCTGGCATGAACCAATATAATTTCTTGTCTCTTTTGGATGCTACCATCGTCTTTCTGGAGCAGCGCGACAATCATATAAATTTACTAGTCGGTCTACAAAACACTGACAAAGTGTTTAGTAAATAGTATTATCATTTATGTCTCCGAATAAATGTATTATAAAATATATTCTATAACTAATATAATGTTACTAATTTTATATAATGAATGTTAGTATTTTTATATAAATTTAGCAAAAGTTTAAACTGACATCTCAAAAATCAAGAATTGCATTCTTTTATGGACAGAGGGGGTATTTTATTTTTTAAAAAAACTATCTTTTAATCAAGAGTTAATCTCATATACCCATTTCAAGATTGTATGAGACTATTCATGTTATGAGCTAAGCTACTATATGCTAAAAGTCAATATCATTCGAGAAGTTGTCTCATAGCCAGTAACTAGCTCATACTATTAACGGTGCTCTTATACACTTATGATCAAAGTATCGTCCTGAAAGTAATGAAATTCAATTATGCGCTAGTGTTGGTATTTATTAACTTGTCACTTGTTTAAGTAGCCACCTAATGTTGTTGACATTTCTGAGCATCACTTTTACTAAGTTATCGTCCCTAGCGATGATGCTAGAAATGTTTATTGATACTACCTAGTGCCACCTCTAAAATAGGTACTTTAGTATTTTACGTGACTAGAAAGTATATATATAAATGAAAGGGATCTGCAAGCGCACTGATAATATACCATTGTAGCACTTTACCCGGGAGTATTCTAGATATCGTTATTTATATTTTTACCATAGGGAAGGAGAAACAGTTGGAATATATTGATAACTTATACGTATGATGGAGAGATAAACCATAACCAACTTCTACTCATAATAGGGGTAAGTCAAGAGATAAATACATATAAATGATAAGTAATGATAAATGGTAATTGATCATTGATCACTCAGAATACTCTTTTCTATGACATTAGCATGGCTAAATAGAAATTAAAGAGATAATTTCTAAGTCATTCTTAATTACAAGTCAAAGTATATGTTGATTAGTGCAATTACACTTAGTAGTCATGACTAAGATCAACTTCATATCTATACATAAGGGATATTACTAAAGAAGATCAAGAACACAACATGTCTTCCTTTGTAACTAGATTCTACTTGTCCTATATTCAGGGAGTGGACTACAAAGGACTCAATAGGAGTGTCACATTCGCGATCTACCACATGGCCCGAAATATAGGGTGCATCTGCAGGTAACTAACGTATAAGCAACACACTTACATAACGTCGACCACTCACCCTGTGTACATCAGAGCGAGCGCTATATGAACTTATGCTTGAATATAATGATAATCTAGCTATATTAAGTATATAATCAAAGTAGACGATGAACATGATAACTAAGAACATGAATAATATTAATAACAATGTCATCACAATTGTAGCAAACATATGAATAATGAAAGATACAAATAAGGATATAAGGGGCTATACTAAGCCACGCTCTTGACAAGATCAGGAATACAAGCGAAGCTTGCCTCTCTCTAGATATAGCCTAGCTAGCTATGCCCTAGAATATGTTGGAGCTCTGAGGATGATCTATGTTTCTGACTTATACAATATGCAATGCTTGAGGGAGGGGGTAGGAGTTGGTATATATAGGCCGAAGCGTTAATTCTAAGCCCTTGGCTCAAACTGACTCAAAAGGACGGCGTAGATGCAAACCCTAAGGCGGTGGAGAACCGACATTGCAACGGGGGGTTGACCGGTGGACCTAGGGGGCTAGCCGGCCCCACCTGGCTGCCTCTTGTAGTCTGCCGCGGTGTGGTGTCTTCTAGATCCTTCTGGTGTCCGTCTCGTTGCGGATAAGCGTGATTAATTCAGACATATAGGTCCACCTTGATAGTTTTCTAGATAAACCCTGTTGAAAATATAGATTCATCAAAACTCATAGAGTTTATTAGTTTAAACCCCTAAACCTATGTTGGTGATTATTTTTATGCCCTTGTACAAGTTATATTGACGATTTATAATGATTGTTGACTACCGTCAATAAACTCCCCCAAGCTTAACCTTTGCTCATCCTTGAGCAATGCTAAACTTAGCAATGGTTCAGTAGTTACTTCGATGTTTTCACTCCTCAAGAATACACATGCGTTCAAGCAAGAATTCTCCTCTGAAATAGAATAAACTGATCTGATTTCAAACTTACCCATATTACCATCAACCATGGGGCTGCTTAGCCTTCACTTAGGTCTTGAGCAATTGAAAGGTAGAACGATCAAGTTAAGCACTATGTTTTAAGTTCCTTGCTCAACTATTATTCTCGAGTTTTTTTTGTAAGTTTTCAAAAATAAAACTCAGAGCTTTCATTGTATGACACTCTTAAGTTTTTCAATATATGTGGTATTTGTGGATCCTCACGAAGGCAATAGTTATTTTATGCCTCTCTCTTCCTACAACTAAAGCTTATGTGGAGCTCATAGGAGTGGAGAAAGCATGAAAAAGCATACTTGCAATACATGTATTGTAAAGTCAAACCTTGAATCCAAAGAGAGTTGAGTCATATAATCAAATCAAGATGTCCATATGTGTGATGTATGGTGGGCATATTTGGTGGCTAATCCTAATTCTACTATGCTCCTTGAAATCATATCTCTCTTTTAGAACTTGGAAACAACTTTGCAAGATAACATGGGCTATCTTATTTATCTCTTCTTGTTTTTCAGGCGAGCATTTGAGTTCCCATTGTTTTAGATATCTCGGACACATATCTATTTTTTCAATTCTCTTTTTTCTCTTCTTTTTTTATGAATAAGTTTTGCATAGCCCAAGCTTCTTTTCTGTAACAAAAATTTTAAGAGACAGCAACAAGAACTTGGAGCATTAATTTGGTGGATATACTATTAAGCATGTCTCTGGTGTTTACTCCCAGTGTAGGAGTGAAACATTTTTGAGTGGATCTAAATGAAATGACATGTTTTTGCGCCTACTCCCAGTGTGAGAGTAGTGCATATGTGGGTGGTGTGTACATGATCTTGATTTTAAGAGCATGAAAAATCTCTCATAAGGGTCAACAAAGCTTGACTAAACTCAATGCAAAACAAGCAACTTATAAGTGAAAGTTTTCCTAGCCTAAATATCATATTTAGCTCTGGTAGGAATTCAAGCTTTGTCATACAGGAACTCATCATGTAGCATTTTTATGTTTTTCAAAAGATAAATATCCAAAACTTTAGTATCACTTGGAACAAGATAAACAACAGCTCAGACCTTCTCATATCATATCTGTCAATTATCTAGACTTAGATCAAGCATATGCTACCCACGAGTTTCAAGTTTAGAGTATTATATCAAAACAGTCTTATCCAAACCTCGGGAGAATTTAAGGCTGAAAACTAGGTACTTGAAAAGAATTACAACATAGCAACTATTCATTATTTTTATTTCAAGAGATTATCGTCAGATTCCTTTTATTTTATTCAGCTCTTAAAAAGTAAACTTAAAGAAATCTAAACACATACTTTTTATTTTGTTTTATTTTTAGATCACACCTTACTAATATATATATCTAACACAAGGATGAAAATTTTATTTTGTTTTGGTTATGCATCTTTTTTAACTATTTTATAGCAAACTTAAAAATAGTAAAACAAAAAGGAAAGTAATACTTATCTAGATACATGGAGGTGTTCTTCCCCCAGCTGGATGTTGTCGTGGTTGAATGTTGAAGTTGATTGATCCTTCTTAGAGCGATTTTGCCAGCGAATGTCCTTCTCATCCATGGGTGAAGAGAGATGAAGACGACCAGGTGGACTTGCCCTTGATCATGTGCATCATTCTGCAAGGTACCAACTAAGAATGCCAAAACTCATGGAACAGATTAGGATAAGGGGTTAGAGGTCATCCGCCCGGAGATTAGTTGTTCTTGAGGTTTAGAAATACTTTGAAACTTTGCAGAATTTCTACCGGATGTCTTTCTAATCTTTTCGAATTTTTTTATGCCAACACAGTGAATATTCTTCCAGGTTTTTATACACCATAAAAACTATTCACATGGGGCTTTAGGATTTTATAATGCAATGATGCAATTTTTATTTTCTTTTCTAAATGCATTACGAATGGAGAAAAGTAAATATGTTAAAGTGAAAATAATTCATGCAATGCAAAAAAATAAATATGAATAACTACCAATTTTACCTCATGGCGAGGGTTTGGATTTTTAAGTCCTTCGGATAGAACTCTTCTCCAATCTTGTTCATTCTTTAGGTGCATCTGTTGGTCCTAGAGATGGAGACCTTGATGGTTGCACCTCTTGTGATGCTGATTCTAATGCTGAAGTCACCTTTTCTTTCTAGACCCGCTTGGTCTGAGGACTTGATTTTGATGTGGTAGGTTCATTCTTCACAACTTCTTCATCTTCATCCTTTTCATTCTTTGGGGATTGATTCCTCTGGCATTGCGATGATCAACGTCTCTATAGGGTCGAGATGGCGGACTAGAGGGGGGGTGAATAGTCCTTTCTAAAACTTAAACACGTTGGCTAACCGAAACAAATGCAGAATTAAACTTATCGGTCTAGCCAAGACTACACCCCTCTATCTACAACTCTAGCTCCTTACCAAAGATCCTAATCGAGCAAATAAAGTGCCTTCCTATCAAGAGCTCACCTAAACAATTCTAGCTTGTAAGGTCACATAAACCTATGCAACTAGTACTTCAAGCACCGGGGGAGCTCCTACATAATTCTAGTAAGCAAAAGTACAAAGCCCCTATGCTCACTAGCAATGCTCAATAACAAGGCAACCAATGCCAAATTAGAGAGCGCAAAATACTTAGCTACACAAACTAAGCAATATGACTAACAAGGTTACACAAACCAAATTAGCCATGCAAGGGGAGCTTACTTCTAGCTACACAAGCAAGAAGGTAACTAGCTAGCTACACAAGCAACCTAGTTACAAGAGCAACTACACAAGCATTATGTATATAAAATAAAAGTAATACAAGCTTGTGTTTCGGAGATTGCAAACCAGCAGAATGAACAAAGTTGACACGATGATTTTTATCCTGAGGTTCACTTGTTTGCCAACATGCTTGTCCCCATTGAGACAAGCTCCAAGGTTGTCGCCGGTCCTCTTGCTCTTCTCGTTGTAGCGATGCACCCACTTGTTGGATCGCAAGCTAATTGACTATCAAGAGTCAAACCCTCAGCAGGTGCCGCTCATCCACTCATAAGATGGGGATCCTCCAAGCCACGAGCTCTAGAACTTGACCCGGCCAAACCACTTGTCGTCCTTCGCGTCTCGCTTTACTAGAGTTGCTCTTCATGGCTCCCACGGGGCGAGCACAATGCCCCTCACAAATCTTCTCTGGAGCCTCACACAATCTTCTTGCGAGTTTCGACGGAGCCACAAGCCACCAAGCCGTCTAGGAGGTGGCAACCTCCAAGAGTAACAAGCACCACTGGCTTGCAACATGAACAACTAGTGCCACTCAATGCAATCCTCATGATGCAACGCGCTAGAATCGCTCTCTCACTCGATATGATGAACACTATCAAGCTCAAGTAAGTTAAAGGGCTCCCAAGCACTCTCAAGCATGGACACAAAGTCCCAAGGGTGCCAAGCACTAGCCAAGGTCGGCCACCACTTCTATTTATAACCCCAAAAATGAATATAGTCATTGCCCCTTCACTGGGTGTTTTTCGGGGGCGTCAGACGCATCTGATGCCTACGCAACAGATGCGGCCAACGTCTGATGCTCCATAGCCACCCGTGACCGATCTTCGCCACGTGTCCTCGATTGAACGAGAACCGTTGATCTCCAACGGTCGGCTAACTTCAACGGTCTTCAGACGAACGCGTCGGACGTGTCAGATGACACACCACCAGACGCGCCACCTTCGCACCAGACGCTGTACAGAGAGGTTCGAAATCCTCCCTGTGCGCATCAGACATGTCCGTCAAGTGGGCATCAGACACCGCTCCATGTCTATCGTTGCCAAGGCTTGCAATGCTGCTGACGCCACTCACAACAGACGTTGACGTCACGCGTTTATCACCTGACCACAGTCGTGTCTGACGCCGCTTCCTCAATAGGCCATCACTTAGGGTTAGCCACCAGACGCTGAACCCGCGTCTAATGCTCCCAGGGCCAGCGTCTGTTGCTGCCGAGCGCCGCGTCCGACGCACACTTCTCAGCTTGAAAACATTTCACGACTTTGCCTCCAAATCTTGACTTCGGCGTAAAGGACCCCAAACCCCTCTCAACCGCTCAAACTGCATCGCCTTCGCAAATGTGCCAACACCAACAAGTGTTCACCACCTTGTGCACGTGTGTTAGCATTTTTGTAATCTTTTTCTTAAAGGAGTTAGCCACTCAACGTGCCACGCCACTCGATCCTAGCACGTATGCAAAGTTAGATCGCTCAAGTGGCACTAGATGACTGATATATAAACAAGTTTGCCCCTCTTAATAGTACGGCCATCTATCCTAAACCTGATCATCAACTTCTCTACACACCTATGATCGGTGAAATGGAAATACCCTAGGTTATACCTTTACCTTGCGCATTCCACTCCATCTCCTCCGACGTTGATGCAACACATGCACCAATCATATCACAAATGATATGATCCACTTCATATCATCATGTGACCTTGTTGGTCCATCGATCTTGACCTCACTTGCTCTTCATCGTTGCGTTGGTCCATCAGCGCCAAGTCTTGCTCAAGCTTCACCGCCCCGCGGTCTATCGCTCCAAAGCCTCCGACTTGCCCTTCACACTTGCAACCCATCAAGCCAAGCCTCATCTTGATCTTCGCCACCTTGATCACATGACTCCATGTCATGTCTCATATGCAATGAGCTCCTTCATGACACCATCACCTGTGGACTAATTCCCTATGTATCTCACATAAACACAATTAGTCCATCTAAGGTTGTCACTCAATTACAAAAACCAAACAAGGACCTTTCAGTCTCCTCTTGGAGCGAGTCTTCTTTGGCTGTTAATTGGTAGTATAACTATTAGAATAGCAATGTACCTTTTATCCAGGGAATTGGAAGTGGACTTCTCCGGATCCATCATAGATGATCGCGTTGGTAGTGTTGAGGAACGGTCTTCCAAGGATGACAGGTATGTCTTCTTCCTCTTTTGCCATGCCTAGAACCATGAAATCGGCAGGGACATAGTGATCTTGTATTGTTACCATGATGTCATTTGCTATTCCCTCCGGAATCGGATTGATTGGTCCGCCATCTGTAATTGCATATATGTAGGGAACAAAGGTTCATCAGCAAATAAGTAGTCATATGTTACCTGGGACAATATGTTGACACCCGATCCAATATCGCAGAAGGTGTTGTGGAATATTCTTTGTCCAATTGTACACTCGATCATCGGCACGCCAGGATCGTCCTTCTTAGCAAGGAATGGCGAAGCGAGGAGGTGGTCGTACTCTAATCAAAGTGTGTTGATCATGATGACTGATTTTTCTTGTGGCTTCCTGGCCTTGTTCTTTCTTCTTCTTCTTCTTCTTGCTCACTGTTGTCTCTTCGGGCAGATATTCCATTTATGGATGACTAGGAGATTGCAAGATACAATTCTTGAAGGTAAACTTCTCATTTCTATCCTTGATTGTGAAGCAGATCTTGGTACTGTCCGTGTAGATGATGGCTTTTGCGGTTGAAAGGTCAACCCAAGATAATGGGTGCCCTTTCTTCTCCACATGTTTCCAAAATCACAAAGTCTATGGGAACATATGATTGTCCCACTCGAACAATGGCATCTTCAAGAATTTCCTTGGGGTAGTAGAGTGACTGATCTGCAAGCTGCAAATGCATGTTTGTGTACAACAAAGTATCTCCATTAATTTTATCATAGATTACCTTTGGCATGATGTTAACACTTGCTCCAAAGTCATAGACAGCTTCTTGAAAAATATGTTGTCCAATGGCGATGAGATGATAGGTTTTTCTGAGTCACCCTTCTTGTCAAGTAAGGAGTAATCTGTAACACCCCTGGTGTTATGAGCTCACTTAGCCGCGAGGTTAAGGCTAGAGAGAAAATTTCTATAACGAGTTCCTCAGTTTTTAGAATTTAAAACCCGCAAGAAATGATAAACTAATCATATGCGACTCGCTTTTGTGGTTAAAGGGAATCAAATAAATATCGTAAGTTAGTTACTTAGTGCGTAAGCATGTTAAAGAGAAAACCTAATAAGAAAAATAGAACATGTAGTTTAATCCTTTGGCACAGAAAACAAATTATATAAACAAAAATAAAATATGACTTGTATATAGTACATAAATAAAATTCAAAGTGTAAGTTTAGTAGACGGAAATGCAACTTTTGTTGCGGTGAATAAATGTTGTTCTATAGTAGTTTTGACCACCTAAAAAATTGAATTCGGGATTCAGTTTCAACTTCTAGAACTAAAATGACTTAAGTCTAAAAACCTAATGACCATGTCGTGTTTGCATTCAAATTTTGATTAAAGTTCTTAAATACTAAACCTATGTTTTTGCACTGTTAATTGCACCATAGTGAGTACTTTAGCATGGGGGTAGCTCAGAGGCTAAGTTGGATCTGTTTTGAGGTTGTAAAAATTGCTCAAAGATCCTAATCCTGGCCTCTATCCAATCCGCCCATGCTCGGAAATGATCATGGCTGTGCCAAGTTGACAGTGTTCTATCTCCCCCTCTGGTCCATCTTTGCTGGCGTTTCTTGCTCCTTTGTGTAGTCTTATGGGTCATGAAGAGCATTGCACGTTCGATTCTAACTCAACCGAGATAGTTTAGCTTTATGTGGGCGCTTTAGAATGCGTGCTCAACACTGGTTTCGCCCGTTCGGCCCGGTGGCCACGGTAACGCGCCCACGGCGTTACGTCGTCTCGCCGGGCGCGCCGTGTGCATGTGTCGTGCCATGAGCCGGTTGGCTGTGGCCGCCTCACGCGTTGGCCAGTCCCAGTCGGGCCTCGGTGGGCTACCCAGGTGTCGTTGCCGCGCACTAGGCCAGGATCGGTTTCCCAGCTCCACGTCACGCGCGCGCGCAGCCATGACGCGCACAGTGCTGCCGCTGGCCAGCTCGTGTCGTGCGGTGCCATGCAGCATGATGGGGACATGATTCCTGATCTTCCGTCAGGCTCAAGATAACTATCGATTTGGTCAGAAGCGACACACCGATCCGGCTTCAGATCACAAAGACCTGAACCCTGCAACCTTAGTACCACGTCTCCTCTGGTTATCAATCGTGTCACAATCCAGTTGACCTCACCACGAAAGCTAATCTCTACTACAAATTGAAGAACACAAGCAAGAACAAGATAAAATGCAACTCAATTGAAGTGACAATTACAGATGAATGATTAAGCACTCGAAGTTGGGGTCTCGCAAACCGAAAGACAGCGACTGTCAATGGACAAAATAATCTAAGCAAAACCCAAAACCTAACGTAGGCAGCGGCTACTGATTATAAAACCTAAGGGGTGTTCAAGGACCCCCCACTCACGTCCCTAAGGAGTCTCGACACGTTACATGGAGCAAACGGCCCAAAAGACGATGACGCAGCGCCCTGGCTGATTCTAGACGTCAAATTGTTTCGATGATTCCCATTGACTCCGATGGAATTTGGGTCTCAAACTAAAGCCATTGGTTAGCTTATGAAATTATCTTTCCATCCATATATGGATCATTAAAAACAGAGTCTGGATGCGTCCTGAGCATCCGTTTTATTGCAGACTAGTCCAGAAGGCTGAAGCAGACTCGAACTCGAATTGGACTGGGCCTCCCACTTGGCTTGGGCGTCCTTGCTGGCCTCCTAAGGTGGTGGCCAAGGAGGAGGATGTCCTTGGGAATCTCTTAGGTGTTCTCCATCTTCTTAGGGCATGCTTCAACTTGGGCCTAGGTCCTAAGTGTGAATAACAAGTCCGTGACGATGCCGTAACACCTGACAGAAATAGTCACAGAATGTCTCAATGATTTGGAGGTCTTGCCAATGTGATATTGAGGTGGGACTAGATATATTTGAAATCTTATCAAATAAGCTTTTCATCAAGTGCTCATCAACCTCGATCGCACTCTGGATGGATGAGTTATGGCCTTCCCAATGAAGCACTATCGGGCTGCCGACGAACCGAAAGTTTAATTTTGATGGACTTGCACTTTGAGACACATTTATACCTACATTCAAATAACGACATATACATGTGGAATCAAGTGAATTGTACCTAAAATTACTATGCAAATGTAGAAACGAGCGGACCTTATAATCAATGGTCGTATCCGTGGGTGTCATGTCCTCATCATCCTCCCCTTCTTGACAACAAACCGTTCTTGATTTGAGCTTGGTTGGGGGACAGATTGTAGGTTGTAGCCAATATTGCTTCCCTTTTTGAAATCTAACCTATTGCTTTATTACAAAACTTAGGGATCTTAACATGACATGATTATATCTAAAACCCGCCCTTTGATTGGTCATATTGATGCACAGAAAAAGGAGATTTCAGATTTAAACAAATATAAACTCAATGTATCATATATTCTCCTTTACAATTATATTTGTCAATAAATTGATATATACATGGAGACAACCATGGTAATTCAGCACATAAAAATTTCTCCCCCAAACTACTCAGAGCACACAGTGTTTCAAACTCAATATATCCCAAAGTATTTAAAGA
Source organism: Saccharum hybrid cultivar R570 (assembly GCA_038087645.1). NCBI lineage: Eukaryota > Viridiplantae > Streptophyta > Magnoliopsida > Poales > Poaceae > Saccharum > Saccharum hybrid cultivar. The sequence continues at coordinate 6,837,311 of JAQSUU010000043.1, read as the reverse complement.
AGTCAACAATTTTAGTTCATCTTGTTCAGTGGTAATTGGAAGCAATTGTTTATTTTTAGCACAAGTATTTTGTTCCAAAACAAAAGAAGCATTCTCATTCACTGATTGCTGCACATGAATAATCATACCACTATCACATAACTTTTCTTTATCACAAAGATCAGTAAAACATTCGCCATGTGACAAAGGTAAATCAATAGAAGGTTTTGGTATAGGATTATTAGCATCATTGGTGGGAAAATTCATTACAACAAGAGAGCTCATCTAATACATTTACCTGTTCTTTCTCAGTCACCTTGTTCTCATTTTTGGATACATGCTGCAAAATATTAGTTCTAACAAGAGGCAAAGTAATATCTTCATTTTGTAAAAATTCAGATCTAGATGAAGGTATTGTAACATTTGAAATAACCCATTCTTTTCTAAAAGACTCATTCTTCCTCCTCTCGGCCCTTAGGAGATCTTCTTTTAAAATTTGAGCAGTAGTCATAGGTATAAGTATAATTTTTGTACCATTATATTTGAACAAATATTTATTAGTAATTGTATGGTGCACAATATTATTTTCAGATATCCATGGTTTACCAAATAACAATTGACATGATTTCATAGGTACTATATCCAATTCAACGCTATCCTTATAAGGACCAAGGAAAAACTCAATGCGTGCAATTTCAGTTACCTTTATCTTATCCTAAAAATTTACCCATTGGACGTAGTATGGACGTGGATATGGCTTTGTGGTCAGACCAAGCTTCTCAACCATCTCTAAGCTTGCAAGGTTGTTGCAAGTCTCGCCATCAATCATAACATGACAACGTCATTCCTTCACAACAAAGTATGTTTGAAACAAGATGTTGAACTGGTTTTGCTTCGCCTTCTCCATTTGAGAACTGAGCACTCATTGTCCAAACTCCGTAGACAGTCCATCCATGATGTCCTACAATTCACTCTTAAAAAAACTCGTTATTTGACATATATTGTTAGAATCAAAATAAGTACCTTATCAACTATTTATGGGTCAGTGGAATCACACCCTCACACATGTCCTATCGAGTTCTTACCAAGTTCTTACCAACACAAGCAGTGGATGGTACAACCGACGGCTGGTTTGTGATACCGATAAGGGCGTGGCACTAAGATTGCAAGGATCTTTTTTTGTACTAATCTGGAGTATATATGTGGAGCTTGGAAGGCACATAAAGAACAAATATATATATGTGCACACAATTCAGTAACAGATAGCAATATTGAATAAATATCCAGAGCACATATCCTAGTTGTTGGCCTATACGTGTTCCTAGCACCAGTTATGACAAATAAGAGAGTGAAACAAGTATGAAAGGTAGCAATGGAAATATGGACAAGGTAAAAAGGCACCACAAATAATAGAGCTATTGAGGTGTTTCTTATGTGCTCCCTTTTCTCTTATATTCTCTTTTCTTTTACTATTTTTTCTTTTCTTTTTTTGTCCAAACTTTTTTTAGATTTTGCTCTTTTGATATTTTTTTCTCATCAAGGAGCACACAAGAACAAATCTTAAAAAATTTGAGCTCAATTGGACAAAAGATGTGGCCTATACAAATTCAGGATTGTGATCTAAAACGTTGGCCAAAACTTATGGGTCCTGAAACTCGATGTTCCTAATGGAATTTCATGATTCTAAATTTTGCGAACCCAGCTTTGCTGAGATGAAACAGATCTAAAATTTTCTGGCATTCTCCGTAGATATAAAATTTGCCCCGATTCGAGTTCGGATGCAAAAGTTATGTCTGTTTTATGAAAACTGCTCGAATCAGGTTTTTTGTGGACACAAGATGTAAACTGATGATGAGACAGGATGATGGCGGATGGAGGGATCAACACAAACTAGAAAAGAACACAATCTAAACCAGCAACAAGACCTTGACCTAGGACACAAACTCAACATGGCGGACTCTGGAACTGAAATATACAAAGGCTATGGCGCGGATGGTTGTAGGACAGGAAACAAATATGGCGGTGGACTATGGGACGAAGGCAAAAATCAACTAAACTAGGATAAATATAAACTTGATGGTATACCTTAGCTCCGAATATCTCTTGATGGGTACGTGATTCCTGATCTTCCGTCAGATTCAAGATAACTATCGATTTGGTTGGAAGCGACACACCGATCCGGCTTCAGATCACAAAGACTCGAACCCTGCAACCTTAGAACTACGTCTCCTCTAGTTATCAATCGTGTCACAATCTGGTTGATCTCACCACGAAGGCTAATCCCTGCTACGAATGAAAGAACACAAGCCAGAACTAGATAAAATGCAACTCAATTGAAGTGACAATTACAGATGAATGATTAAGCACTCGAAGTTGGGGTCTCACAAACCGAAAGACGGCGACTGTCAATGAACAGAATAATCTAAGCAAAACCCAAAACCTAACGTAGGCAGCGGCTACTGATTATAAAGCCTAAGGGGCGTTCAAGGACCCCCACTCACGTCCCTAAGGAGTCTCGACACATTACATGGCCCAAACAGCTCAAAAGACGACGACGCAGCGTCCTGATAGATTCTGGATGTCCACTTATTTCGATGATTCCCATTGACTCCAATGAAATTTGGGTCTTAAACCAAATCCATTGGTTAGATTATGAAATTATCTTTCCATCCATATGTGGATCATAAAAAACAGAGTCCGGATGCGTCCTGAGCATCCGTTTTATTACAGACTGGTCCAGAAGGCCGAAGCAGACTCGAACTCGAATTGGACTGGGCCTCCCGCTTGGCTTGGACGTCCTTGCTGGCCTCCTAAGGTTATGGCCAAGGAGGAGGACGTCCTTAGGCATCTCTTAGATATTCTCCATCTTCTTGGGTCATGCTCCAACTTGGGCCTGGGTCCCAAGTGTGAATAACAAGCCCGTGACGACGCCGTAACACCCGACAGAAATAGTGGCAGAATGTCTTAATGATTTGGAGGTCTTGCCAATGTGATATTGAGGTGGGACTAGATATATTTGAAAGCTTATCAAATAAGCTTTCCATCAAGTGCTCATCGACCTCAATCGCACTCCGGATGGATGAGTTATGGCCTTCCCAATGAAGCACTATCGGGTTGCCGATGAAATAAAAATTCAATTTTAATGGACTTGCACTTTGAGACACATTTATACCTACATTCAAATAATGACATGTACATGTGGAACCAAGTAAATTGTACCTAAAATTACTATGCAAATGTAGGAACGAGCGGACCTTATAATCAATGGTCGTATCCGTGGGTGTCATGTCCTTATCACAGCACTCGGCCTGGGTTGGCCAGGCTGGTTGGTTGCGGGTTGGCTACGCTGCCGCGTGCTCACACGCATGAGCGTCTACCGCCATGCCTCAGGCAGGGCTGTGTCGGCTATGGTGCCGGTTGACGTGGCGCCCGCCCCGCCTCTCATTCGACCTTCCTCATGAGGCCCTAGCCGCGTTCCACTGCTTATCACGCCTATATGGGTGGCCCGGCAACAGCGAGGACGGGACGTCTCCCTGCCCTGCCCCTCTACTAGCCGGCACCGATGAGACCGCTCAGATCTGGACACTCCCTGCCATGCATGTCGTGCCAAAGCCTTTCCCATCTCGTCTGCTGGGGGCACAGGGTAGGAGTGCCACCTTCAGATTGGAGCCGCCCCGTTTTAATTCTTGCGAGACGCTCGTGCACTTCCTTCCTGGACGCGCCGTGCACTAAGCCGCCGCCGTTCTTCCCCTCCTCAATCGCCAGTGCGAACTTCACCGACCAATTGCTCACACCAGAGCATAGCTAGGGAAGCTAGCTAAACGCCCAACCCACATCGAGATTTAGAAGGGTATGGTGGCCGACCAGTTTGGCGTTTCCATGCCCGTCGGTCATCTCGCCGTCGAAACAGAGCAGGTTTGGGGGTAAGTAGAGGTTCAATTAGTTGTTCCTATGAGCTCGCCTTGGTCCCCGCATTCTGTTGCTCATCCCCATTTGGCAAGAACCTCGCCGGCAACGACGTGACATGGTGGTGCCATGCCTGGAATGTTGCCGCCTCTGCAACTTGCACGTGGCCAACACCACACAGGGCATCCCCGTCCAAATCAACACTTTGGTTGTACGTGCGGTATGCCACTAGTGCTCGTGCACCACTTCTTTCCCTTCCCCGTCCTCCTCACTCGTCGGAACAGCTTTACCGCCATCACAAACATGTTGCTCCAGCTACCTCCACGGTTGGCCGAGCTGGGGTACCCTCTGAGTCCCCAACCGCATCTCAGTTCACTGCGTTAGCTTGATGGTGGTCGACTTCTCAGTGAAGCCACCGTGGACCCCAGTGTCCCGATGTGGCCGACACTTGCTAGCAGGCGTCATGCCGCCGTGCGTAGAGTCACCACGGACGCGCGTGCTCGAATTGGGATTAACTCAGGGGGCTAAGTGCGAACGTCAGAGAGAGATGTAAATTGAGTTTGGACTTTGGTCAGATTTGCTAGAAGAACAGTGTAACACCCTAGGTGTTTGTCATTCATTAAGTAGTGGGTTTAAGCTCTAACATGATAGATTAGTGGAGATGAGAATGCCAAAGTCAAACCTATGGAAATAAACCCTAATCTAAACTTGGATGTTGCACCCTCGCTTACATATAGGCTCAATTAAAAGATATATGCTTGGGTGTTGCTATCAAAGTATCTTCACATGTCTCACATCAATAACTATCTATATTGATCCCTAGAAAAGTTTCATGAAGTTTGGAATCAAAAAGTCACATGAAATGATAAGTTCCATTCCTATTGGAATTTGCCCCATTAAGTTAATGGAACTATAGATCATCAACCAAGCTTTGCAACTTTACCCAAATGACTCTAGATGAACTCTACAACAAAAGTTATGAAGGGTTCATGCTGAGCAAATGTCAAGAAATTGCCCCGATTGGCCTAAAACCCTAGTTTCGGCTTTATCGAGTTGATACTTTGACCAAAGTGAAAGTTTGACTTCTGTACCAGTTATGAGGTTTGACCTTAAACAAAAGTTGTAGTTCATCTTGTGTAGAACAAACTTTATTTAATGGTCAAGAGCTAGTTTGGCCTCTAACCTAGTCAAATAGAGATCACAATGTGGATTCAGCTGCTGTTTTCAGCACTTAGAAAAATATTCTAAGTCCTGAGTTAGTAGTAATAAGTTGACATGTTTGGTGATCTTTATCTCCATAACCATGCTGAACCAGTCCATGATCCTTTAATAAAAGTTGTAGCTTGAGTTGTGTGCAACAAACTTTGTTTTTGGAGCATACCATGATTTAGCTTGGAAATAAGTCAAACCATGGCCCAAAGTTTGAATCTGTTGCAGTTTGTTTCAGACTTAGAAATATTCCAAGTCCAGGAATTCCAGCACCAATACCGGTTGACATTCAACGTTCTCCAAATTTTGTTACATAACTTGAGTTGACCCAAAAATAGAAGTTGGAGTATATTCTTTGGAGAAGAGCAGGTGAAGAGATGGATGAAGTTTGACTCCGTTTTGGTCATCAATTGTTGGGTTTACTTAACCGCTGTCAACAAGATGACAGTGTCAACTTTGGACCTGATTATCCACTAATCCATAACCCTAATTGCAGTGCACCTTAAATAGAAATTGTAGGTCTTTATGTGGGCTTCAAACTTTGTTTAAGGCACGTTTGCTAATTCGGCCCGTAAGAGGCCCAAAACTGGTGTCCATTTTACCCACAGCAGCACCTGCCACGCGCTCGACGGATTTCCTCAACGGGTGACACGCGCCCAGCGCGTGTCGGCCATGCGCGAGCTCGCGCCCCACACCACTGACGCGCGTCCTGCCTCGCCTTGCTCATCCAAAGCAAACGCCCAGGCTCCCTCTCAGTCTCTCACTCGCTCTCGCCCTCTCTTCGCTCACCCTCTCGCGCTGCAGTAGCTCGCAAGCACGCTCTGCCATGGGCGCCGCCGCCGAGCTCCCTGGCCACCAACGTTCGCCTACTCCTGGCCTTCCTCTGCCTGAACGGACCGCCGCACCACCTTCGCCACACCATGCCGCCCGCGCGGCACCTCTTCCCCGGCCTGGACCTTCACCGGAGGCCACCGACATCGGGCCGCCGCCGTCGCCGCCGCTTACTCCGGTGGCCATAGCGCTAGGGACCACCGCGGGCCGAGATAGGTAGCTCTGCGGTTGCGCAAGGGCATGTTGGAGCTCATGCTACCCTTAGTCGCCGCCGTCGGGGAGCCCCCTCACCGGAGCCGCGAAGGTCGGCCCCCTCCTCTGCCGGCGTCGGGAGGTAGAAGAAGATCGTTGTTCTCCTCTGTGTCCATCTGTCTGACATGTGGGACCGGCTGGACGTTAGGCCCCGCATGTCAGGTTAAGTAGTAGCAGGCTCGGGTGAGTTATCGGGTAGACCTAGCGAATTCAGTAGGGTAAGAAGAATTCGGTTTTTGAATTTCAAATTCATGTTAAATCTTCAAAAATTCATATCTCAGGCTAGGAAACTCCAAAATTAGTAAATGGGGACTTTTTGGAAACCTTGAGAAGAGATCTATGCAGTAGAGTCATAAAATTCTATATGTTTATAGATGTTTTCTAGTGTGTTTATTTAAGTTGAATAAGAGCTCTAGAAATGCCTTTAAACCTAATTAGAGTAAGATCTGGAGTTTTAGGACTCCAAAAATAGTGATTCTTGTTTTGTTAATTTTGTGATGACATGTACTTGCTAGGAAAAATATTAAACACACTAATTGTTCACTGTTTTCCTAGGGTTTTGATTTGACCTTGTTAAATAAGGAAAATTACATTTATTACTTGTCATTTTATATCTTGAGTTGTGATGCTCCAAATGATGTGAAATTTTTATGGTAGGTTTGTTATGATAGGGATGTACTGTGGTATAAATTTCATGGTCATTGCTTACTTTATACTCAAGTTATTGATTTAACTTGTTTATAGCTTGATAAATAGCTTATAAATAATATATAAATGATAAAATAGAAAATATTGTTCCATTACTTGAGTATGATGTTTCTCTATCATATTGATTCATAATATGGCCTTGGGTTCACAGAAAATATTGAGTTTTAGGTTTAATTTGCTTTCACATGATTTATTGCTATAGCCATTTGTCTTTTTCATAGAGGTTGTTATACATGTCCAAATGGTTTCAAATTTGGATAGTAGACTTTTGGGAGCATGTTTAGGCCTCTGTAATTTTGGTAGAATTTATTATGCACTTTTGATATGTGTTCATAATTCCACCAAATTATCTAAATAAATTAAGAAAATGCATTAAAAGAAATTCTTTAGGAATGGACACTATGTTTTCTGGTGTTCATTAGTCATGTGTGACATGTTGGTAAAGTTGGTTTTGTCTAATTATATGTTTGCAACATAAGTTAATAATTATTTCTTGCAAATGAGGTTTCTGGATAGATCTAGGAACTTAGCAAAGTTCTTCATGATAATGTGCTTTGTTGTGAAACTTGTTTATACAAAAGTTGTAGATAATTTATATATCTAGCTTATGTTAAAATTTGGTGGTATTTGGCCATGTGGTTTAGGAGTTATAGCTGTTTAAAGTTGGGTTACAGAATTGCTTGCTCTCTGTCTTGTTAGACCAGTTTCTGTGTTTGCGTAAATTCGACATGTTAAACTTTGGAATCATGTTGTGATGATTATAAATGAAATGTAGATAATTTCATAAGCTTTCCATAATGTCTTCTTGCAATTCATTTGGATTTATAAAACTCCAGATATGATTGATTTATGAAGCTACTGTTTGCTAGTCCAGAAATTGGCATATTCCAGTTATCGTTGTTGCTTCATCTTGAGTTGCTTTGCATGTTGCTAAGTGTGATTCATGTCCTTGGTGATGAAGTTAGTACACCTGAAACTTGTGAAGATTATGCTTTACTTATTATGCATGGAATGGTTGGTGTGCTATAGTCAATGAGTGGCTATGAGGGCTTGTATCTTGTTTAAATATTGTGCTTGTCTTATGTGATGCATTCTTATTGCCATTCATCATGTTCATACACATGCATCATCATATCTCATTTAGGTACGTTAGATGCACTACGTGGATGGCAAGATGTGGAGCTGAACCCGAAGATGGAGTTGGTGGATCCATCCCGAAGATCGAAGGACCGGACAAGTGGTAGATTGGATGATGCTCGCCAAGCGAACTCATCTGACATACTCTAACTTGAGTCGGATCCCAGGCAAGCCCCGGAGCATTATAAGCCTCCTATCTTTAAAGCAATTAATTCTATATATGTTATAAGTATTGTTGCATTAAGTGATAGGAGTTGGTTGGAAACCCTTGCTGCATTATATCATTCCTTGTCCAGATATATGAATCCTTGAATCCTACATAGAATAGGATCGAGTAGATGCTTAGCCCTGCTTTAAGCGGTAGAAGTCAGGTGATTTCCTGTCACCTGCGAGATATAGGGATATTCATATATGGCACGGTTGGCTATATTTGCTATCGTGGAATGGAACCATGTGTTAATAAAATGAAATGAGACCGGGCGGGATGACGATAGTGAAGCAACAAGGCATGGAGGTCTTGGGTGTGAATCTATCCCCGTCTGAGTCGTTTAAGGACCGATTCGCTGTACGTCCTTGAGTCATGTTGAACGCAGTCTAACACTTAGTTGGCCGGATAAGTCGTTCCGACCGCGAAGCCGAGTAATGTGATTCAGGCCGGGAATCGAATGGTAGGTTGCTTCTTGGAGGAGAGAAAGGATGTGCTTGGGGACATTGGCGTGAGACCAAGGGGGGGGTTAGAGTCCCTATCACCTGGCAGAGTGTCGCCCTTGGGGTCGCGACATCATTCAGACCTGCGATTCCTGAATCATATGAAAAGGTGGCTTGTGCGACCCTGGCAGGGGCCTGCGCGGTGAGTGTTAGAAATACCCCTCCAGCTGGATAGGAATTCGATTCGAATCGCCGTCGCTCCCGGTTAGTGAGCACTTGACTTGAGCAGCGGCAACGTAGATTCCATTAAATTGAACGGATGGTTAATTGGATAACGATGGACAGATTGCCTCAATTTATACCTGCTATGGTTAATATTGTTTGCTCCTAATAAAGTGAGTGCTCTAGTACAGGTTCTAATATAGATGATAGGTTAATGATAATTAACTTGATGCTTAAGCATTAATGATTGATCATATATATTAAGCTTTTATGCAAAATATTGTCAAGCTAGCCCCACTTTATATCAACCTTGCATGATCCTTGGTGTCACCTTATTTCTGGTTTCTGACGGGTAAGTCTAGCTGAGTACTTTGTCGTACTCAGGGTTTTATCCCCACTTGTTGCAGGTTGTGATGTATCATGGCGGCTGCAAGAGTTGGTTGGCTCCTGCCATAGAGGCGGAGTGGGATCACGGGCATGATCCTTCTGAGTTATCTTCTCTCTAATGCTTTTGTTGGAAGTCGACCTTTGTACTGGCATGTATTTGAAATAAGGGTGTTGTTAGTTTCAAATTACTTTGCTTCCGCTACTTTTGAACTTAAGTTGTAATAACTATGTTGAACTCCGATGTATATTGAATTACTTATGAAATGGTTGTAACATGTGGCTTGTTATGTTGAATCACTACGATCTTGGTTGATATGTTGGTTGGTTTGAAATCCCTCGTGATTTCATTGGACTACCGGAGTTATATGGGCTCAAGTGCGAGAATTTGATCACTTCGGTGATTGTTTTTGTACTTATGCTCTTATAATTTGGACGGTTCTGTTACAAACGGGGTCCTTTCTGCAATTTCGCTAAGCGCGCAGGGCTCCCTCGGCCTTGGGCCGTGCCGGGCCATCGTCATGCTGAGCCGAGTGGGCCGCGGTGCCCTTTTCGTTTTCCTAGGAATTAGAAAAGGTTTTCTAGATTAAATTCTGAGCTGATTTTGTTGTTTAGATATAAAATCATTTAGGAATCCAAAAATAGTGAAACTAACTTTGTTAAGTTTCTAAAATCATGATCTATCTGCTAGTGTAACTTATGCCCACAGTTTAACAATATTTTTTGGGGTTCTCTAATTAGTTTAAGATGTTTAATATTGTTAAAATATAAACTTATGGAAAATTTTGTGTGGAAATGGTGATAGTGTTGGCTCTAAAAATTTTACAGTAAACTCCTAATATTATTATCTATTCTCTGTAATTTTTGTAGCTCCAAAATAAGTAGTTTGCTAGGATAGTTACTGAGCCCTAGTTTAAATATCTATTAAATCGATAAAATGAATAAAGCAATGCTTTGGGTTCCTGTAACTAAAATACTTGTTGGGAAAATAATTTCTTATTCAACAAAGTGGATACATGGCCTAGTGCGTTAGTCATGAGAGCTAGCTCGTCAGCTTGAGAGGTGCAATCGTATTTTAAGTGTTGTGATTTCCGTTGATTATTTATGTCTCTACGATTACATTCGCGCATATCATAATAGGAATGATGATGGATCACAGACTCGACAGAGGTAGCATAAAAGATGGTGCCGGACGATTGTGCCACCGTGATAGAATGCTAACTCTTGGTTAAACCTTACCCAGACAAGCCCCGGTGCATAACCTCTATTATTCTGCACTTTATTTTATGCTTGTGCATTAAGTTTAAAGGAGTTGATGAAACCTACCTGTATATATATAACCTTATCCTATGAGTTTTACTAGTATGATAGGATCATGTAGCTTGCTATGCTATAGGATTCCGGTAGAAGTCGAGTGATTACCTATCACTCGCGAGAGATAAGAAATATATTATTGTTATTATTATCATGTTACTATCACATAGAATATAAATATATATGGATAATAATTGGAGACTGGATGAGATTGGATCTTGGATGGGTTGGACTTGGTTAGGTGACCGAGCAAGGGCTCTAGTTGCGTTTGTCCTGTCTATGTCGATTGAGGACCGTCCGTTGCTGTGGACACTAGACAGGTCACAAATTTATTATCCCGATCACATACTTGCTTATGGGAGCGAAAAGACTTGTTACTCTCTTGTCATGGGTTCTGGCTCTTTTTGGACCAACTGTTATGGTGGATTATTGGGAAGGAGGTCTAGGCACCACACTGAGACCGGGCCTGCAGTGTTGGGGCCTTGGAGCCCAGTTTGGATGGGGACCTGGACCCCGTGACAAGAGTGAAATGGGTTGGTCTTACTTGTGCCTAGGGTACAAGCGAGGCGTGTGTTTTTCGGGGTTCCTAGCTAGGCTACATTGATTCGTGAATTGCCGTTTCTACGTGACGGTACGACTTGGCTACGGTCTGACATCGTAGTAAGAACTGGAACATTGAAGACGGTAAAATGGTTCTGATTGCTCAACCCTTGCTGAAAAATAGCATAGGTGCTTACATAGAATGGTTGGTTCATGAACTAGTGAGGGTTGCTAATAAAAATTGAATATAAGAATGCACCTTTAGTAATACTTCCTGTAGTTGCAATAACTCACAAGGCAGATAGCCTTGCATATCCTTCTAGTCTTTTCTTCTCTCCTAACGGGTAAGTCTTGTGGAGTACAATTGAGTACTTAAGGTTTGTTCTACCCTGTTGCAGGTGACAAGAACATGTGGAGCTGACACTTGTGTGTGAAAACCTCCTGGTGGGCTCAGTGAGAATTTTCTTTACGCTGTGGACATATCGTTTATTAAAGTTTCCATAAAAAAGTTTTACAAAAGAAAACTTATAACCTGTTATTATTTCATGTATATAAAATGTTCATCATGATAATATTTAACTCACCATTAAACGATTCTATTTTCACTGAAACTCTGATAACATTTACATGATGCGGTTACAGTCAAATGATGATGAATTACTCTGATGTTGTATTAAAAGTGATGTAAGAAATAACTAAGAATGTTGGCTTTATCTCTCATTTATGATCCTGATGGAAAATATGGATTTTTGAGTTCTTCCGTTGGGTGTGCTCGATGGAACTGCATAGTTTAGTGCTCTCTCTTGTATACTTAGTGTCTAATAGAAGACGAGTACTCTCGGGAGGGCATTAGATTAGGCGGTTCTGCCACATAATCTATCCACCTTTTCGCCGATGGCTCTGTGTAGTAGTAGTATGCTGCATTGTGAATATCGACAAGATTTGCAGTTTCAAGATCTTTCGGTAGCCCCGGAATCTTACCTTTGTCGATCGGAGGAACAACTACCACTAGCTGAACTATTTGTGATTCTATCATTTATTAAAGGTATGCTAATTTTTAATGGCAGAGAAGAAGCTATCCATTCTATTATTATGTTTTCTAATATTTTATTATTGAAAGCTAGTTTTCTAGATAAGCCCTCTATTATTTTGGCTTGGCCAAAAATTAACTCTCTCAAGGATGGTTGATTATTAAAATTATTGAAATTGTTACCTTGATAGTTACCTTGGTAGTTTGGCCGCTGTTGTTGATTCTATCCTTGATCCTGTTGAGGACTGTAGTAGTTGTTGACAAAGTTCACATCCTCACGAATTTTAGGACAGTTGTTCCTTGAATGCCCAGTATTTTCACATTCTTTACATGTCATGCAGGAATCATGAATGTGCATGACTTCTTGCTTCTCATTAGCTCAATCTTCGAGCTTCTTCATTCTAGCCTTGATTGGAGGCCATCTTGGTAGACAATATGTCTACCTTCTTGAGCTGATGCATTCCTCCACCTCTCTTGCGGGTTTAAAGGTGTTCTTCATTCTAGCCTTGATTGGAGACCATCTTCTCTAAGAGAGTTGTTGCACCTAGGATTGTGAGTGATAAGAAAGCACCTCCAGCAGCAACATCTATATTCTCACATGTACTATTAATCAACTCGTGGTAGAAAGTAGGATGTTCTGAAATGTAGTCTTGTAAGCGTTACCATGCCTCAAAGATAGATTCATCATATTGCTGTTGGAAGCTTGAAATTCTCCCACGCAGAGCATTGGTCTTGCCCGTGGAAAAGAACTTTGCTAGAAAGATAGTAGAGCAGTTATCCCATGTAGTGTTTCTATCTTTGTTGGCGTATAACCATTGCTTCGCCTTCCCTAAAAGTGAAAATGGGAAGAGACGAAGTAGTATGGCATCTTTGGAAACTCCATTGATGGTGAAAGTGTTGCAGACCTCCAGAAAGTCTTGGAGATGAGCACTCACATCTTCATAGACCTTTCCACAAAACTGGCTAGCTTACACCTTATTGATGAGAGCTGGCTTGAGTTCAAAACCATTGTCTCTGACATTGATCGCCGGTCCAGTACGGATGTTGAACGTAGTTAGAGCAAAGAACTCACGGAGAGTCTTGTCAGCCATGGCTTAAAAAACTGGTGTTAACCTTCGCCTTATCTAGTTGTCTTCCGACTCTAAAGCTAGAACTTTCTTGAGTTTAGCTCTAAACCTCCTAACTAATGCTTCTAGATCCTTAATGTAGTTTGTTGGAAGGTTAAAACCGGTCATACATTACTCTGCATAAGGTATAAAAGTAGACATAACAAGGGTAAGCCTATTTGAACAGAGGTCAATGGTTATCTCAATCACATCAATAAGTACAAGTTTATTAATATTCCTTTTTTCTTAGCTACCTTCCCCGGCAGCGGCACCAGAAATACTTGTTGGTATTTATTAACTTGTCACTTGTTTAAGTAGCCACTTAATGTTGTTGACATTTCTTAGCATCACTTTTACCAAGTTGTCATCCCTAGCGATGATGCTAGAAATGTTTGTTGATAATACCTAGTGCCACCTCTAAAATGACACTAAGAAGTACTTTAGTATTTTATGTGACTAGAAAGAATATATATATAAATGAAAGAGATCTGCAAGCGCACAGATAATATACCATTGTAGCACTTCACCTGGGAGTATTCCAGGTATCGTTATTTATATTTTTACCATAGGAAAGGACCGGCAGTTGGAATATATTAATAACTTATACGTATGATGGAGAGATAAACCATAACTAACTTCTACTTATAACAGGGGTAAGTCAAGAGATAAATACATATGAATGATAAGTAATGATAAATGATAATTGATCATTGATCACTCATAATACTCCTTTCTATGGTGTTAGCATGGCTAAATAGAAATTAGAGAGATAATTCCTAAGTCATTCTTAATTACAAGTCAAAGCATACATTGATTAGTGCAATTACACTTAGTAGTCATGGCTAAGGTCAACTTCATATCTGCATATAAGGGATATTACTAAGGAAGATCAAGAACAGAGCATGTCTTCCTTCGTAACTAGATCCTACTTGTCCTATATTCGGGGAGTGGACTACAAAGGACAAAACGGGAGTGTCACATCCGCGATCTACCACATGACCCAGAATATAGGGTGCATCTATAGGTGAACAACGTATAAGCACCACACTTACATAATGTCGACCACTCACCCCGTGTACATCAGAGCGAGCGCTATATGAACTTATGCTTGAATATAATGATAATCTAGCTATACAAAGCATATAGTCAAAGTAGATGATGAACATGATAACTCAGAACATGAATAATATTAAGACCAACGTCATCACAATTGTAGCAAACATATGAATAATGAAATATACAAATGAGGATACAAGGGGCTATACCAAGCCACGCTCTTGACAAGATCAGGAATCCAAGCGAAGCTTGCCTCCCTTAGATCTAGCCTAGTTAGCTATGCCCTAAAATATGGTGAAGCTCTGAGGATGATCAGAGTTTCTGACTTCTCGAATGACTTATGCAATATGCAATGCCTAAGGGAGGAGGGTAGGGGCTGGTATATATAGGTCGGAGCGTCAATTCTGAGCTTTTGTATCAAACCGACTTGAAAAGACGGCGTAGATATAAACCCTAAGGCGGTGAAGAACCGACGTTGCAACGGGAGGCTGACCGGTGGACCCAGGGGGCCGGCCGGCCTGCAGGTGGGGCCGGCCGGCCTGCCTCTCGCAGTCTACCATGGTGTGCTGTCTTCTGGTGCCTTGTAGATCCTTCGGGTGTCCATCTCGTTGCACATAAGCGCGATTAATTTTGATATATAGGTTCACCTTGACGGTTTTCTGGATAACCCTGCTAAAAATACAGATTCACCAAAACTCGTAGAATTTATTAGTTTAAACCCCTAAACCTATGTTGATGATCATTTTCATGCCCTTATATAAGTAATATTGACGGTTTATAATGGTTGTTAACAACCGTCAACAAACTCACAATTACCTAAAAGTTTAACTAAATCTTTATCAAAGTATATCAGTATTTATGATTTGTCAAATTTTAATATAAATTTTGATAAACTTAATATGATTTAACTTTTGTTAGTATTTTAGAGTTACATCCTTTTTTTATAGCGACTACCTATTTTAGAACTATATTCTTTACCGAAAGTGCACATCTTGCGTCTCGATAAGTCAAATAATATAAAATTTGATCAAATATATGAAGATACTAATGTTTACTATACTAAATAAGCTTCACAAAATTAATCACATTATGTTTTATATTAATAGACTAATTTGAAAATACAAATATCAATACTATTTTTTATTAGTTTAGTTAACTTTGAAATTAGTTGACTTCTTAAACTACGAAAAGAATGAGTAGTACATTTTATCGGGCTGTTTCAGTCGATAGAATATGGGAGTGAGTAGGTACAGATACGGCTCTTCGTGAGCAAGAGCATATATAAACTACTTCAAGTTGAGTTTATCTGTCCAGTCAAACTATATTTTGGTTTAAACTAACCCAGCAGTGGCCGGTAACGAGAGTACAGTACTCGCAAAGAACAACATACTAGTAGCCAACTCGCACAGCTGTTCAAGACGCACAGCTGTTCAAGATTAAGCTGATGCATAAGGGGAAACTATGGCTGCTTGCGCCAGATAATCCGAAATCCATTTTTTTGAGAAAAGAAATAAAACAACGATGACAATCTAGTTCTAGATTTTTTTTTCTTGGATTGATTATTCTAGATTAATGCATTTTTCTGAATCAAGGAGACGAACCGGGCCTACTGGTCCCTGATTACTATTTATGTTGAAATAAATGGTATGCAATGATGAATGCACGTTTGCTGCTAGGATTATAGCCAATCTACAGTACGAGCGCCAGATATTCTCTCCCAAGCATTTTGCTGCCTCATTGCTAATGTAGGGCTACGTGGCAAGATCCTATGCGGCAGAAAATCCTACGTCTCGAGCCTGTCCTTTATTTTAGAGAGACAATTATCATCAACCGTGCGGGCCGATAATGTAAAGAGCGGTAGAGGTCGACCTAAACTAACTTGGGACGAGTCCGTTAAGAGATACCTTAAGGAGTGGAATATCTCTAAGGATTTAGCTATGGACAAGAGCGCTTGGAGACTGACAATCAACGTGCCTGAACCGTAACCTCTTTCTGTCATGTGCCATTTATGTCCCTTTATGTGTCTCCCTGTTTATCGTCTCTTTTGGGTTTCATCTCTAGTCTACCCTAAGTTGTATGGGACAAAAGACTATGTTGTTGTTGTAATTATCATCAACCGTGGAAGCAATATCTTTGCTTGCCCGAATATAATAGTGGCGTCTAAACAACAACACCGGATTACCGGAACGCTAATCTCGGCCCATATGCTAATAATCTGCTCAGACACAAGTCCATCTGAAAAAGGACGATGCTAAGTTGCTAACCAAAACCAAATAATGGTCTGCTCAAAACAAAGTTCTCTCTCAAGAAGATAGTACTCCTACGACCAACTGAGCTCCAGCAATCAAGCGTGTCCGATCCGTTCGCTCAACAACCATGTCCATGTCGTTGTCGTGTGTCCTCTTGCAATTAATTGTCAGATTCTCGGCCCGCAGATTCACAGCTCGGCTAGGGGTGTGTAGTTCAGAGGTAAAAAGTTCGTAGGTGTTACATCTAGCCCTGTACATGGTCCGGTTTTATCGATTTCTGGTTAAAAAACAGCCCAATCCGTAAGCGACGCTCAGCTCACGGTTTGGAACCCACGGGTAACACGAGTTCCACGGTCTGATACGCTGCCCATGGTGTTCTTCTCTGCCGTCTCGCCTGTTCTCTCTTCCCGCCGTGCTTTGCCTCGAACTGCACCAAATGTCAGGCCGCGCTCGCCTGATGCCTAATGACTGGCTCCGGTGATCTTGCGGCCATCAACCATCAGGTGAGTGAACTGGTCATCATCTATCATCTTCTGCACGAACGAACCGCAGTTCTCACGAACGAACCGCAGACATCAGGCGAGCCGGTGAGACGCTACGGTCATAGGCTTCACACGTCGTCTACCTCGATGCCTAGCTCCGGTATCTGCCTCTCCTGCAGCGCCGGCATCGTCGGCGAAGGACCCGCGCAACAGCAGCAGTCCCGCCACCGCAGCATCGCTGTTGCTGCCAGGCCTCCGCCGCCGGGGCCGTGGCGCTCTTGTCGCGGTTGCGCTGGTCGATTCCATGATCCTTGACTGCATGCTTGGCCCCAACCACTACATCCTCCATACCCTCGCCACCATGTGCGGCGAGCTCCCGACGAATACATCTGAACGGGTTAGATGGTTGCAGACCGTATCCAGACCAACCCGTACAGGCCTTTGGATACGGTTTTGCTTGGGTTGGTTTGTGGGTTGGTCCGGGTTGAAGCCGGACCATGTACAGGGTTTTACATCGGATGTTTCTTGGGATATCGAAAGAGGTTTTCGGATACTAATAAAAAAAATTAATTACATAATTCGTCTGGAAACTACGAGACGAATTTATTAAGCCGTCATTAGCACATGTATGTTACTGTAGCACTTAAGGCTAATCATGAACTAATTAGGTTTAAAAGATTTGTCTCATGATTTCCCACCAAACTGTGCAATTAGTTTTTTTTGTCTACGTTTAGTACTCTACGTGTCCACACATTTAGTGTGATGGGGTGAAAATTTTTTGAGTGAGAACTAAACACCCTCTCACCCGACAAATTAGCGCAAACTACAGCGGTGGCGCACGGTGGCTGTCTGGCTGACAGTAAAAACATTTTGGACGGCAAGAATCACGCGACGCGACGGGGCCAGGAGATCACACGTTGCTACTCTCTCCGTAAAAAAAAACGCATGTTTGTCTAGGTTTAAAGCTAGAATTGTAATTTATTTTTGAACGGAGGGAGTAACAAATTGAACTTTCTCGCTTTCTGCTCAGTCCACGTT
The DNA here is from genome assembly GCA_038087645.1 of Saccharum hybrid cultivar R570. Classification (NCBI taxonomy): domain Eukaryota; kingdom Viridiplantae; phylum Streptophyta; class Magnoliopsida; order Poales; family Poaceae; genus Saccharum; species Saccharum hybrid cultivar. The sequence goes on along the minus strand of JAQSUU010000043.1, from coordinate 6,819,220 downwards.
GCTAAGGACCTGACAAATGGTTGCGATCATTGGCGCGATCGCGATTTTTGTGAGCTGTGACAGGCTAAAAGGCTGCCGTCTCACAGCTGTTGAGGCGCTCGTCCTCGTCCAGGTGCCAGGGAATTTTCTTGGCCCCACTACGTAGTCCCCTCCGTCCCATTGAAAGTGTCATTGGAAAAACGTGTTCCCCTCACAAACACGTTTTCCGGGCGACACGTGCCCCTCACAAACACGTTTTCCGGACGACACTTTTAATGGGACGGAGGGAGTACACTTTACCACCTGAGTGCCTGACCGACAGAAACCGCACGGGTGGACGGGCGGCACATGCTGATGCCGCCGCTCTGGATCGCGATCCGTTCCTGTGAAAAGGTTTCGCCATGTTAATGTTTTGCAGCCGCCATTAGGGGTACGTAGGCATCACCAGAGCCGGAAGCGGGACGAAGCGTGAAGTTACGAAGTAACAGAAACAGAGCGACGGGCCCATTCAGCAGCTCGCTCCTATGCTGTCTGACCGAAGTAAGCACAAAAATGGGCTGTGGTTGGGCCACATGATGCTTTGTCAGAAATAAATGGGCTATATACGTATGCCTTCTCGGGCCTTTTTTTTTTTGCCCAAAATCAGTTTGTCACGCAGAACGAAAAAGTTCATATTATCTCCCTCAACTTTCGCAAAAATCCGCTTTTCCTCCCTGAACTTCAAAACCGAGCAAAACACATTCCTCAACTTTTAAAACCGTTCATCTTACCTCCCTGACTCTGTTAAGCAGTTTTGAAGACGGTTTTGTCTTTTGTCTTTTTTATTTATTTCGGCTGAATCTTTAAAAAATCATAGTAAATCACAGAAAAATCATAAAAAAATACAATTTTGTTGGACTCCACATGAGTAGATCTACACAGTGAACATATAATATGGTATGTTTTAGTACAAAGTTTTTGTTGTGACTTTAGATCTATGTTTTTTTGTAATTAACTGGAATAATTCATAGCTGCAGTTTCTATGGTCCAATTGTGATGACATTTTATGGTGGGCTAAACTGCAGTAAAAATTTCATACTCATTGGATCATGTATAACTTAGTTATAGATTTTATTTAAGTTTATGCTTGTTAAATATAAATAAATCTATAACTAAGCTATACATGATCCAATGAGTATGAATTTTTTACGACAGTTCAATCATATAATAATTAGCCCATCATAAAAAATTCATTATAATTGGATCATAGAAACTGAAGCTATGAATTATTCCTGTTACTTACAGAAAGCATAGATCTAAAGCCACAACAAAAATTTTGTACTAAAGCATACCATATTATATGTTCACTGTGTAGATCTACTCATGTGGAGTCCAACGAAATTGAGTTTTTCATTTTATAATTTTTCTGTGATTTACTATAATTTTTCAAAGATTCAGCCAAAATAAATAAAAAACAAAAGATAAACCTTTAAAACTGCTTATAACAGGGTCAGAGAGGTAAGATGAACTGTTTTAAAAGTTAAGAGAGGTGTTTTGCCCGGTTTTGAAGTTTAGGAAGGAAAAACGGACTTTCGCGAAAGTTGAGGAGGTAACGTGGACTTTTTCCCACGCAGAATGAAAACACTTGTGTGGCTGTTTCAGCTGCCATGAGACCAAATAAAAGGCTTAAAGTAAGCCCAGCATCACATTAGAAGGAATAAAGCACTGATATCGAGTACTCCCTCTGATCCAAATCACAAGTCGTTATGTTTGTTTATACATAGATTTTACAATATATTTAGAGATAAGACATATTTCATCCATCTCAAATTATAAGACGTTTTGGCTTTTCTAGATATGTAGCTTTTTCTATGCACTTAGATATACACTATATCTAGATGCACAGTGAAACTAATGTATCTAAAAAAAAGCTAAAACGTTTTATAATTTGGAATGGAGGGAGTAATATGTAACAAAAGCTATGTCTAAAAAAACTAAAACGACTTCCAATTTAGAAGGGTGGGAGCAGCAATTAGTATTCGCCCTATTCGACTGATAGTTTCTGCGGCTGATAAACCGACTGATATTGTTTTATTGTGAGAGAAAATACTGTACCATGGCTGATAAGCCGAGTGGATAAGTTCAAGCGAACAGGGCGATTGTCTTATTACACCCCGGTATAAAAAGCACATGCTAATGTACTTACTGCAAGCAACTAAAGCTCATTGCATAGTTTAATCAAATCCGAACCTCACTAACCAAAAATGTCAAATGAGTTATCCTAGTGCAAATATCCTGACTTAAATTTAAGGTAGCATGAGCAAACTCCCCCTGAGGTTCAGTTTGGAACGATTCCTCCAACAGCTACACGAGCTGTTTGAAGCTGTTTTAAGCCAAAATTATTGTTTTTAAAGACGTTCACAGAAGAGCAAGAGCGACCGCTTTCTCCATTCGCCCACTGCCGCCGGGCCCATAAGAAGAGCAGGAGCGGCCTGAGAGCGGTAGTCATGGTTAGTGTGCTAAGAGACCAAAGAACAACGGTCGCCGCCGGCGTCCAGGCCAAACTTCTCGGCCTCCTCACTGAGGTCTGTGTCCATGACACGAACGATGGACACGAGCTGCAGCCTGCAGGTGGCCGGCAGCGGCTCAGAAGCCTCAAACAGAGCGGCGACAGATGGCGCGGCACAGGGGCACTATGGCAGGGCACTCCAGCTTGGCTCGTTGGATTGGAGGCACCGTGCAAGGTATGGATGACAGTGGGAGAAATCAAGCAAGTCTGCACGTGCCCAACAGTGCAGCGACATCGGATTTTGCAGTGCAGAGGCACTCCAAGAAGCCAGCACCGTGGCCAGAGAGGAACCGCACGCGATGGAGAAGCAGAGGCGTTCCAGCAGAGGCCTCGCAGTAGCAAGTGGTAGGGTCTGATCCTCCTGGAGACAGCGGTAGCATTGGCGGTGGCACTCTGCAGCGTTCTGGCTCCACACCTCCATTGATGCGTCATACGGAGACCTGACGGCAGCCCATCCGCCCCAGGGCCATGGCCCTCGTCCGCGCTTGCGCTCGTCGGTGCCACGCCGCACGCAGTCAACAATTATACCTGTAATATGAATTTACTTACCCTTAGCTCAATAATAAAAATTGTAGAAAACTTAGTATAAAATTTCTTTGGTACCTCTATTTTTTCTAGCCACTTGTAACAGGAACGATAGGAAGAATGGATTCAAGGTAGAAGAAGACAGAGTTTGGGGTAAAATAGCACAGGACATGGCAGGAGCCCGTGGGACAGATGTGTATTCAGAGTTGGGTTCAGAATATTCAGTTACAGCCTGCCTTTCTTCCTCACAGCGTGCGGCTTATATATTGCCGGACGCGTTACCGTGATGTCAGCAAGTAACAAACTCCTAACCGCCTTACCCCCTTCTACGGCCCAAGGCCCATCGACCAACCAACTACACTAGGCCATAACACCACTCTATATCTCTACACCAAATATCCTCATTTTTCCTAACAATAATAAAATTTCCCTGCCAAGATATATCAAGACGTGTCTTATTTTAGTTTCATTTTTTTCAGCAATATAATTCTCTTTGGGAGCGTACATAGACACATGTCTTGTGACATTATTCTCATAAAAAAATTACATGGAGACATCGAGATTATAAGGATCATGTGCTATATCACCATGTTTGGTTTTGCCGTTTCAATGAATTGAATGGCAAGACAAACACTAGAAATAGCATGTCTGATAAGATGTATTAGACAAATTCAAATAAATTCTAGAGATGTAATCAGAGAAATCAACAGTGGCCATTGTTTTCAAGCTGCATGTTCACAAACAAATGAGAGGAGGAGGTTATGAAATTATGATTCACAAAATGGTGAAGGGGCCGTTCGGTTCTCCCAGAATAGTTCCAGCTGATCAAAAGGTTATGTAAGGCCTTGTTCAGTTAATACGGAATCAACTCTCTGGAAAGATTCTAGCCGGACACTAGCATAATTTGTATAAGCATGTAAACAAGGAATAGTCCGGTCCTCGTTCCAGATTAACCGAACGTGGCCTAAATTAGGCTAACAATCCGGGTAGGAATTGTTCTAGGGGATGAATCCCCAGGAACCCAACAAGCCCTAATTGTTTTCACAAATTTCTGAATTATGCTGGATGCCTGGATCTGAACAACAATGCATGAAAGACTTACCATGGAGGAAGCTTGCTTGTCTGCATGCTTGCAGCGCCGGGGGTGGACCTCGCCTGCGTAGCTCACGGCGGCCGGCGCAGAGCTCGCTGTGTGTGATGTGTCTCACGGCGGCTGGGGCGGACCTCGCTTGCAGGGCTCGCGGCGACCAGGTGGAGCTGACCCGCGTGTCTCGTGGCGGCTAGGGCGAAGGTCGCATGTAGCCTGTGGTGCGGCTCGCGGCGGAGGTTGTCTTGCGCAGCTGGTAGCGCGGCGGAGCTCGACCGCGAGGCTAGCGGCGGTCACAGCAGGCAACATCCTCCTGCGCGCGCTAATACAAGATTCAACATGTGCCCACGAGGGATCCGCGTGTGTCCTTGAGTCGAGAAGATGACTCCTCCAGCGCCGCTGCAGCCGGCGACTGGGCCTCAGAGCACGAGCCCTCAGCGTCGTCTAGCGAGACGACGACGTGACCATCCCCAAGCCAAACGAGAGTTCTTTTTACAAAATCAGCAACATGGAGGTGGGGATAAAGACGCGTTGTACGTGCCCTAAGAGAAGAAGTGGCACAAAGGCCAGTCAAGGGCCATCCTGCGCTCCCCGCCCCCTCCCTGCATGTAAACCTGGAAGTGGATTTGCATTATCCAAAGTATAAATGGATTTAACCTGCTTTGGATTCAACTGGATGGACGTTGTTTGGGCGTGGATATCTGTTGGCACAAAACCCAAACAAATTGGATTGGATTGGATTGGATACAAACACCTGGATATACAAAAATCCATTGGATCCATCCCTATCCCCTCCCGTGCCTCTCCCGGCGGCAACTAGCATGTCGTGATTCCTTCGCCTACACCATCGGGGACAATGGTGACCTAAGCAACGTGACCGCGCGACAAGGTTGTCGATGGAGCCAAACATATAGTAGCAAACACCGTGTCAAGGTGAAGCCGTTCATGGACGTCGGCGAGGATGTGGACCGCGTCAAGGCATTCATCTCACTCCCGGGCATGGAGCTCCATCGATCAGGTTCCACGCGAGCTACGCCGAGCGGTCGCGAGCTCCGCCGGGCAGCTGCGAGCTCCTTGGGTAGGTTCGACGCGAGCTACGTCGGGTGGTCACGACCTTTGCAGACAGCGACAACGGACGACTGCGTGTGAGCCGAGGCGGACACGGCTGCGAGCTCTGTCGGGTAGGATCCACGCGAGCACCTTGGCAAGGCGACAGGTCTGAGTGTGGCGAGGAGGTGCGCGACAGGGCGCACGCGCGGGGGCACGGCCCGGCCTCCTCCGTGGAGGTGTGAGCTGAGGATGGTAAGGCGGTGCGCCCGAGCACGGTGATGAGGCACAAGAGGAGACGGAGCCGAGATGGGTGTCGGCGGTGCAAGGGAAGGAGTAGCTCCCCTAAAAGGTCCTAATAGCTAGAGGGGGGTGAATAGCCTATAAAAATTTCTACAATAACACTAAGCAAAGCGGTTAGACAATTATAAGGCGAAGGGAATGTTGCGCTAGCCTACTAAAAATACAAGCCACCTACCACAATTATAGTTTCTATAGTCTCTAAGCACACAAAGGCTATGTCACTACACTAAGTTAGTGAGCTCTCAAAGACTAACTAAAGAGCCTCACTAACCACACTAGACCGACACAAGCTAGCTCTCAAGACTAGTTACACTAAAGAGCTTAGCTACACTAGAGAAGTAAATACACGAGAGGGATAGTGAGTTATACCGCCGTGTCGAGGAATGAGCCAATCACTAGATGAAGACAATTAATCACAATAGAATCCCGGTGGCAAGAAATGACACAATGATTTTTCACTGAGGTTCACTTGCTTGCCGGCAAGCTAATCCCCGTTGTGGTGATTCACTCACTTGCATGTTTAGGCATCACACGCCTAACCCACAATCGGGTGCCGCACAACCAATACAAGATGAGGATCACACAAGCCATGAGCAATCCACTAGAGTATCTTTTGGCACTCCACCGGAGAAAGGTCAAGAACCCCTCACAATCACCACGATCAGAGCAGGAGACAAGCACCTTCCTCCACTCGACGATCCTCGCTGCACCAAGCGGTCTAGGTGACGGCAACCACCAAGAGAAACAAGCGAATCCTGCAGCGAAACACAATCACCAAGTGCCTTTAGATGCAATCACTCAAGGAATGCACTTGGATTCACTTCCAATCTCATAAAGATAATGAATCTATGATGGAGATAAGTGTGAGGGCTTTGGCTAAGCTCACAAGGTTGCTATGTCAATGCAAAAGGCCAAGAGAGTGAGCAAGAGCCGGCCAAACACCTTTTATAGAGGCTCCATCAAAATAGAGTTGTTAGGCTCAACAGGCAACCAACTCGGGGTGACCGGACGTGCAGGTCACGCTGACTAGTTGCAGGCCCCGCAGCGTCCGGTCGTGGATCTCTGTCCACGTGTCCCCTTGGTTCAACATTGTTCGCACGAACCCAACGGTCAAAAGCCTCCCCACGCGCGGTTAAATGACGATCGGACACATCAATCACGTCAGATTACGCTCGCGTGCGCCAAGGCCATGCCATGACCGGACGCGCTGCTCTCCGTGGCTTCCCAATGTCAGATCATTTCCAGTAAGCATCTAGAGCCAGATTTTCTTAATCAGACGCGTCAGATCAACAGCGACCGGACGCACGGTAGCGTCCGATCCTTTCCTCTCCTCTGCACGCCAAGTTTCACTCTCGACGTCAGCGTACGTCACCTGTGACCCAACGCAGGCCCTGCGCGTTCGGTCGTAGGATCGACTATGCCCCTCACTGTGCAACACTGACCGGATGCAGGCACAGAGTCCGGTCGCTGCGGAAGCAGCGTTCGGTCACTGAAAAACAGTGCCTCCACTTCACCAACTACTCCACCCTTACTCAAATGTGCCAACCACCAAGTGTTTCACTTTGTACACATGTGTTAGCATATTTTCACAAACATTTTCAAGGGTGTTAGCCCTCACTATAATCTAAATGCATATGCAATGAGTTAGAACATCTAGTGGCACTTTGATAATCGCATTTTGATACGAGTTTCACTCCTCTTAATAGTACGGCTATCTATCCTAAATATGATCATACTCGCTAAATGTCTCGATCATCAAACAAAAAGCTCCTATCAAATTTCACCTTTGCCTTGAGCTTTTTGTTTTTTTCTTCTTTTTCAAGCTCGAGCACTTGATCATCGCCATGCCATCACCATCCTCATGATCTACATTTGCTCCATCACTTGGAATGTGCCACCTATCTCATAATCACTAGAGCAATAGGTTAACACTTAGGGTTTCATCAATTCACCAAAACCAAACTAGAGCTTTCAATCTCCCCTTTTTGGTAATTGATGACAACCCTTTCGTAAAGATATGAATTGGAAATCAATTTGAATCCATGTTGCTTGCCCAAACTTTTTACCATGTGTAAAGGATATGGACAAGTTTTATGAATCCGAATTGGTAGCATTAGCTCCCCCTATATATGTGCTAAGAGTTTGGATTGAAGCTTGCACATATGCATGAATTAAAAATGTGGGAGGGCAATGTCTGCCAAATGATGCTAAGGTATAAAATATGGACCTTTGAAGCGTGATACCAATCGGAGTGCACCAAATATATCATCCTTAGCATCATTGCTAGTTAGATACCACTTGGAATTTCTTGCAAAACACAAACACTAGAAGCCCAAGCACTTGATCATCACCATGCCATCACCATCATCATGATCTACATTTGCTCCATCACTTGAAATGTGCCACCTATCTTATAATCACTAGAGTAATAGGTTAACACTTAGGGTTTCATCAATTCACTAAAACCAAACTAAAGCTTTTATTCCCGCTCGGGCTAAGCAACGCGGGCTCCACCCGCCGACGAGACAGCGACGATGCTCATGAGTATTTGGATAGATTGGATTGGATTGCTGCATTAGTGGACTAGACTGGATTGGTTGTTTCGCACCTGGCATTGGTTTGGATGGATTGTGTCTCAGTTTAGCTGGACTCATTTTGGACCGGGTTAGTTGGACGAGGATGCTAATCCACTTCCTGGTTTACCTGCATGGATTTTCAAACGGTAATTCTTGAAATAGGGCGTCCATCTGCCCCGGATGCTCCCGCTGGTGGGTCGTGGCTAGCCCAAATGACAAGCCGTTTTATCCGCTCGTCACGACAGTTTCTAAAAAAATTCCCCACACAGTGCACGCTCCACCCACGCAGCTTGCAGCCACCGACTAGGCGGAGGCCGCCCGCGCTCATCCTTGCTCGCCGCGACCACCCGCTCTCATCTCGGCGGGGGCAGAGGATGCCCAGCTCACCGCAGGCAGGGTGGAGCTTGCCCGCATGCAGCTCACAGCAACCCGAGCGAAAGCTTGCCCGCGCGCATCTCACGCTCTGCCTGCCCAGCTCACCGTGGTTGGGACGGAACTCGCCTGCACGCAGCTCGTGATGCCCTGGATGGAACTCGCTTGCGCACCCGCACAGTGTGGAGACCTGCCGCGGCCTTCTCCATCGGAGTGGCGAGCTCCGCGCTATGGGTGAGCTCTACACTAGTGAACTCCACATGTCGACGAGCCTTCATTCTCCTAAGTAGCAAGGAGATGTTGCGCTGAAATCGCATGTTGCAAAAATGCAAGCGTATATTTCAAGTGTTTCGGATGTTTCAGAGGTGTGTTGCAAATATTTCATATGGATGTTGAAAAAGTAGAACGGGATGTTACACATGTTGCAATGGTTGTACACATATGTTGCAAGCGTCTGTTCTAAATGTTTCATCTGTTTTTTCAGACGTATGTTGCAAGTGTATTTATTTGGATGTTTCATATGTTTTACACATCCTTGCAAGTGTTTTATCTCGATGTTGCATATGTTTTGCAATGGTTTTTTCAAGTGTTTTTATGTGTTTTTTTGTAAATTTTTTCATGCATGTTTCAAGTGTTTCATTTGTCTTTAGACGTATGTTGTAAATGTTTTATCTCGATGTTTCAATAAAGTAGATCGAGTATTGCCGCTGGGGACTCACCTGTCCATCTGCTGTTGCTGCTAGGGCACCGCCGATCAGGCATCGACATAAGGGCACGGGAAGCGGAGGGGGTGTGAGCGGTCCCCGCGTGGAGTTAGGCAGCGCGAGCCTGTGTGGGCGCGTGAAATGGAGTGCAAGCGTGGGCGTCCGGACACGCACATCCGTCTGGACGTCCGAGGGCTACCATTGCCGATTTTGAAGGGAGGCTTGTGTTTCACTGTCTGTATACACTCATATCTAATCCACACTAGCCTCTCTGTTCATTATCCTGTTCTGTTGTTGCTCGTCTTGGGAATTTCAACTGAATAGATGCTTGGTTGTTGGATAATTGGAGATGGATATTTTAGGGCACGGGTATGGATGACCCCGTTACTTTCTCAATGGCGCCGCTACTTTCAAAGATTGAAGTTTCTATGGATAGTAGAAAGAAAAATAATGTTAGTGAGCAGTGGCCACACAAAGAACGCTCCTTGAAAACATCCATCTTTGCGCCAAGAAAGCATGGCCTTGACGTGAAGCGAAGCAGAGTAGTAGAGCATGCAGGTCCTGCCGCCCACGACGAATCCATGGCCATGATGGATAGCAGGCCACCGAGGAGGCAAACACCAAACACATCGAAAGTCTAGATTCTAGAAGGGTAGAAAAGTATGTGCCCGTACATCAACCAATTGTATGTAAGTTAGATCCACTGGTTAGCACTTTCTAATAATTTTATGTAAGTTAGATCCACCGAGGAGCCAACATATGATGCGCCGAGTCTGCTTTCTATTTTTTTTGTAACGTTTTTTCCACACACGTTTGTATGTAAGTCACTTGCTAATAAAGTACTAATAAATCAGATCTACATACCAAGTCAAACATATAGTCATATATATCCGTGATTAACTTTTTTGTGGTTATCCTTTTTATGTATAGCAGCTTCCACGCATAGCATATAGAAAAAAAATAGTTTGAAATATATGTGCTTCATCGAATACGCCCTTATTATGATAAGCAGCTCTCACGCATAGCATATAGAATTTTTTTAAAAACATATTTGCTTAATCAAATACGTGATATATGCACGCATGCATGACATTCCATTCTTAAGTGCATGCGACTTCCTGGGAGGATTTGTTACTTTAATTGTTGGCTATGATTCTCATTTTTAAAACGTTTTAATTGTTTATAAATATTTTATGTCTGTAAAAAACAAGAGCTAGGATTTGTTGAAACTTTTACCTCTATGAGGTAATAGGTGTACCGTAGCAAAGCCCTTGCTTGTCCATATTTTGTTGAAACGTTTGCATCCGATATTGGCTGATTTAGGACCGGATCCACACATTTGTTTGGATGGATGCAGACTCGGCGCCTCTGTCGGACCCACTGGTTATTATAGCACAAAATTAAGGCCTATCGTCCCCGTTGTGAGCTTCTGAAAATGAGGTGAGACGGTGACCACCGAACTTGTAGGGTGTGTTTAGTCGGGGAAAAGCAGATGAAAAGTTATTGTAGCACATTTCATTGTTATTTGGTAAAATTTATCTAACCATGAACTAACTAGGCTCAAAAGATTCATCTCGACATTTACAGACAAACTATGCAATTAGTTATTTTTTTACCTACATTTAATACCCTATGCATGCGTTCAAAGATTTGATGTGATAGATGGAAGAGGAAATATTTTGGGTTTGCATGGAAAGTAAACAGGGCCCTAGATGATATAGTACTGTACATATTAGCAGCCCTACTATGTTTGTGCAGTTGCGGTGTTGTGACGCAGCATCAGAAGAATACTGTAACGGATTAGCCCTTGGCCCTTGCCGCCGTGCGAGCGACTGCTGCTCGTATAAAAGAATCCAGGGCGTTGGGCCAGTTTTTTGACCAACAAACAGCACACATCATGCACGCAGACGCAGCACCATCAAACGGCACAATTCACAGAATATGGCGTGATGGCAACAAGCACAACAGTCAGATTGATTTGATGAACTTTTTTACGATTATTAATATGTCGCAATCAGATCAATTTGATGAACTTTTATACGATTATTATTTATATATTAATATGTCGCTCGTGGTTCGACTTGGGGGAGATGGACGCAGTCACGCAGACCTTTTTTTTTCCCAATGGAAAACAAGCAATTCTGTCTCTTGAAATGTTCAGAAACCAGAAACAGCGCGACACGTCACACGTTTGCATTCACCACGCAAGAAGAGTATCCAAAGACATCGACATATATTACTTATCTTCCAACCGCGTCCACGATCAGTCGATAACCCAAGAAGAGTATGCAACGAGACAGATCCATCGCTTTCTTATCATAGCTCGACTGCATTATTGTGGTCATCAGCCTTATCTCGATCGTGTTGGAGTATTAAGTTAACCTATCCTATCACAATCTCACATAGCCGCGAAAGTCATACATACGTACACTACTACACATCCAGGATCCAAAACAGAGGACGTCACATACCCATACATGTCAACATTTTTACAGGCCGCAGCTATGCGTAGCTATGCTTTCTGGGAGCATATCTCTCTCTCGGCCACAAGTGAGTCCAGTGGTTGCGGGGATCTTCGCGTTCCCAACCAATCGGAACATTCTGCGGCCCGACGGAGACTGCGGGGGCCGCAGCAGCCGCAGACGTCGAAGATCTTTCTTCACATGTGGTCACCAGCACTGGTCAGTCTCCCAGGTCCGGCGGGAACGGTGCGCGGGGAACGAGGGCGAGCGCCCGAGAGCGACGGCGCGCCGTCCCGTGGCAGCGGCGGAGAGGAGGAGGCGGCGGTCGTAGTCGGCGCGCTTGTTGGGGTCGGAGAGCGTGGAGTAGGCCGCGTGGACGCGGATGAAGTCCTCGGCGGCGGAGGAGGAGGCGGGGTGCTGCGGGGCGGCGGCGTCCGGGTGCACGGCGAGCGCCAGGCGGCGGTACGCGGCCTTGATCTCCCGCGCGCTGGCCCCGGGGCGGAGGCCGAGGACGTCGTAGAAGGAGCTGGCCGCCGCGTGGCCCGGCGCGGCGGTGGCGGCGACGGTGGAGAAGGAGGCGGAGAGGGACGGCGGCGCGTGGTGGAGGCGCGGGGAGGGCGGTGGGGACGCGGCCGGGGAGCCGGGCCGGAAGGCGAGGAAGCTCGGGGAGAGCGCGGGCCGCGGGGAGATCATGCTTGCTGGTGGGGGAGCCGTGGGGCGGGAGGGAGGAAGGATTGGGGTTGACCGATGAGCCTGTAGGAAGCAGGGAGTAGGATGCGGAGCGGCGGATGGAGCAAGAGATTTTGAGAGGTGAGTTGGCCGCCTTGCTGCCGGCTCCCCCGCCATTTTATCCCGCGCGCGTCGCTTTCCGCCGTGGGTTGGGTCAATGTTCTCTGTGGGCTGCCCGTATTGGCTGCTGCGCTGGATGACTTTTTATTTTGAGAAATCGAGATCGAGGAGGGACGGGAATCTCACAACTCTCGGTGTACAATGGCATGGCCCATGGAAACAGTCTTCTGCAGCCTGCAGGGCAAGGCATGGGCATGGACGCATGGTCCATCACTCCTTCCCGGCCACTGGAATAATCGGAGGGACAAGAATGGCATTTTCAGCTAGCATCACCACGCATCCTAAAAATCAAACTCCCAACTTGCCGCCATCTTGCCATTGGAAAGACGAAAGGGCTGCGTTGACTGGAGAAAACTCCGTCAATGTTATTAGAATTTCTAATTGTTCCTTATTACAATCTAAAATTATGTGTTCCCTTTACTATCATCGTATCTATTTTTTTCTAACTCTTATATGCCATTATTCTCTCTTTTTTTTACCAAAAACTGATTAAAAGGTTTGCGTGTTTTTTTCTAGCAATTTTTCATTTCTACCCCTTCAACCTCCACCTCTCGGTGGATAGAAGCAAGAGCAGATCTAATACTAAACTGCACGTCACACCCACCTTCCTTCGACGGCGGTAGGAGTTTTGCGGAGACAAGTGGACCTTTCACAGTCTTGTTGGGCTAGCCTGTGAAGCAGTTACAACCGGTCGACATAAGCCACTAAAGCCATTTTGTGGAGGTAAACTTATAGGGTTATGGTAATTACTCGCCACACTACCATTCGTAATTGGTGATTAGTAGGTGTATTAACACAACACAAGAACATATAATTGTTAGGCAATATTTCACATATATTGGAAATAGGATGAAAACAGGGTAAATATGGATTCATATGGGTGAATACGAGATCTTGCAAATACGAAAACGGACGGTGCAAAATAGAAAACGGAAAGAGACAGGACAAAATTTTTGTCCGTTTTCTTCCTACTCCTAGAGGATGTATGGTTGTCAAACATTTGACTTGCCTTACTAGCTTAGGCGAGGCAAACCTTGCCAAAGTTAGGAGAGAAGAACTAACCGGCTCCCCACCCGAGCAAGGCAAAAAAACTGCTAACGTAGACTATGAGGTGAGCTAGCCAGTTATCTAAAACACGAGGCATGTTTGGTTCTTTTAACAATCTTTCCTTGCCAGACCGAATAAACCATTTTCACTCTCTTGCTTTAGCAAAAAAAAAAAAAAAAAAAAAAAACTAGCTAACACAAGCTCTAAGGCGCTCTAGCTAGGTATTCAAACTAGCATAACCTTTGCTTGGTGAGGTCACATGTGTCCTGCAAAACAACCAAACTTGCCTTGCATATCCAGTTTCAGACAATTTTATTTAGTAAGGCAAAGTATACTTTTGATTTGGCTCCTGCTTTATCGTGCCTAAGCCTAAGGCCCCGTTTGGTGGCTTTTAGAAACTGGTTGGGATCAAACAGGGCAGTTTTTGCTCCCGGTTTTTGTCAGATTCTTAAAAACTAGGAAGCTGTTGATAACCAGCTTTTACCAGTTTCTTGTGACCCATAAAGCAATAAATGAAGTCAAATTCTTTAAAACTGTGGATCCAAACACTCTCATCAGTTTTTGCTGAGAATCCAGTTTTTAAAAACTAGAAGCATAAACTGATTTTTAAGAATCTAAAACTGATCTAAACATATCCTAAACCTGATCAAGTCCATCTCATCAAGAGGAGCCGGAGCCACGCTAGGGGGCTCATTTGGTGGAGCTCCTGCTAGCTTCAATTTCGATTTCTCCATGGATTGTAGTTATACTATAACTATGGGCTGATTTTATCTCTTCTAAAATGAACTAAAATAAATTATTTTTATTTTCTTCTAAAATAAACTAGAAGTCATCAGTAAAAAAAGTGCAAGAGCCGGATAAATGTGCTAAACAGGTTCACAGTAGGAGCTATAGTGGGATCTTCCAGTCCGATTCGACTGGAGATGAACTGTTCGTCTACGGGAATCATCGGGTCCGAATTCGGACCCGATTCGTCCGTCGAACGAGAGTGCGGGAATCACCGCAGGATGCGCGGGAATTGGCCATACTGGCAGCGCGAAGCGAGCTGCGGCAATCGTACCTACCTCGTGCGTACATGCATAGAATTTCATTTGGGTCGTTGTTTGTTTACTGGGCGGGATAGACATAGTGTAAACCTGTGCACATAGATTAGATGTTATGTATTTTGACGAATGTGCTGATATACTGTTTCTTTTTTATCCTTTTTCTTTTATTTTCTGTTTTGAGGCTATATATATGAGCCGTAATAGTTGTATTTTTTCTCTCTCTCTTTCGTATATAACGCAACGAGAAAACATGTTTGACTAGCTTCACCTAAGACCACGTGCGTGTCTATACATAGACTTATTTCACCTTTCCTTTCTCTCTATTTATATTTTCCTTTTCCTTTTTCCTTTTTCATTTTTTCTAGGGTTTTTGTTCTTCTTTTCATTTTTACCTTTCTTTATTTCTTTTAACTATAATTTATTATTTTCTTTATTTCATTTTTTATTTTCATGGTTTATTTTTTTTGTTTTATCTTTTTCTTCTATTCTTTTTTCTCTTTTCTATGTTTTTTGGATTCTCTTATTCATTTCATTTTGTTTTTTATTTTTCTCCTTTTTAGTTTACTATAATTATTTTTGTTATTCTAAAGATACTTACGATGTTCACGGAATATATATATATATATATATATATATATATATATATATATATATATATATATATATATATGATGTTCTGAGAATTTTTTTCAAAAATCTTCCCATCCGAGCAAGCGCACCGACAATCACCGATTTCACACGAGCAGCCCATTAGCGAGTGCGACCCAACCACCTTCTGCGCGAGCGCGAGTCATGCGCGATTGTGCTTCGACGCTAGGTAACCAGGTAGATGTTTCTCGTTTTTTTCCTTTCTTACATTTCTTTTCCCTTTTTCTTTTCATTTTATTTTTATGTGGTTTTCTATTCTCTCTTTTTTTAATATTCCCGTACGGGTGCCGAGCGATGGTGAGCGCGGATGCTGCATGCACGAGGCTGTTGTATTCCGGATCAGAATACAACGGATAAATGGACTGGAACGGAATTTCGGGAAGGATCAGCAAGAATCGGGGCAGGATTAGAAGAACAGCACGAGGGAGTTTCAGAAGAAAGGCAAGTTCAGAGTTGGGGATTAGAATTCTGTTATTCCTTGCCTTCGCAGTTCTGTTACAAGTGGCTTATATACCTACCACACCACCGACCCAACCGACTAGCCTGGCCCAACTATCATGGCCCAAAGACTAAGGTACTTTGCAACATTACAAGCTCTTGCTCATCAGCCACTCATCACGCCGTTCTCGCCTGATGTCGGTAAAGGTTCAGTCATCGTCTTCTTCTTGAGTCTCCTAGCCTTGGTCCTGACATTCCCTTCTCCTCGGAATCCAGCTTGCCCCCAAGCTGGGCACTTAGGAAACCGACGGTGGAGGTCCTCAGCTTTCTCCCATGTTGCCAAAGATTCTGGTAAAGCATCCCACTGAACTAAAATCTGAGAAATAGTTGATGCTCCTTTTCTGCTCAAACGAGACCCCAAGAACTGAACTAGCATGACAGTCAAGGTGGGATCATCAGGCACCTGAGATATATTGTCCTCAATGCGTACCGAGGGAGGCACATGTCGCTTCAACTGTGAAACGTGCACAACTGGATGAATTCGGCAATCAGGAGGTAGCTGAAGCCGATATGCAACCGTACCCACTCGTTCCAGCACTGCAAAAGGGCCATAATACCTGAAACTGAGTTTATGATTGGACCGAGGTGCAATTGAGGTCTGAATATAGGGTTGTAACTTCAAGTATACTTGATCTCCGACTTGAAACTCCCTCTCACTACGCCCTTTGTCCGCATATGTTTTCATACGTTGCTGAGCCCTGTGAAGATGATGCTGAATAACATCAGATAGCAGGTTACGCTCCACTAACCATTGCTCCAAATCAGGAGAGTGAAGTTGCAGCTCATTTGATAGGCCAAACTGTCTTGGAGGATGGCCATACAGAACTGGGAGATCGTCCTAGGGCCGAATGGTAATTTGTGTTGTACCATAGCTCGGCCACTGATAGCCATTTGTTCCATTGACGGGGACAAGCATTTACTGCACATCTCAGGAAACATTCAAGGCACTGATTAAGCCTTTCTGACTGTCCATCAGTCTGAGGATGATAGGACGAGCTCATCATCAGTTGAGTGTCTGACAGGCGAAACAGTTCCTTCCAAATGGCACTAGTAAAGATTTTGTCTCGATCTGACACAATGCCTTGTGGTAAACCATGTAGTTTATACACTGAATCAAGATAGGCTTGAGCAACAATCAATGCCGAGAAGGGATGAGCTAAGGGTACAAAGTGAGCATACTTTGTATATTTGTCAATGATCACCATAATTGTATCAAGTTTCTGGGACTTGGGTAATCCTTCTATAAAGTCCATACACACAACCTGCCATGCTTGAGTAGGAATAGACAGAGGTTGTAGCAATCCTGGTTGCTTGACATGCTCAACTTTGGCTTGTTGGCATACTTGACACTCTTGGACAAATTTAGCTACTGCAGCCTTCATGCCTGGCCAGGAAAACAATTGCCTGATACGATAGTAAGTTGCTTGAAACCCAGAATGACCTCCTACTCCAGAGTTATGAACTGCTTGGAGAACATGCTGCTGAGCTAAATGATTAGTTCCCAGCCATACTCTTCCCTGATGTCTGATGACACCATCCTGCACTGAGTAGTCTCCAATTGGATTAGACAATAGTTGCATAGCTTGTGAATCATCAACATACCCCAACTGAACCCTGTCTAGCCACTCAGCATTACAAAATGATATGGGCAGCACCACTGCCTCTGAATGACACCTAGAAAGGGCATCAACAGCAAGATTTAGAGCTCCCTGTTTATAGCAGATTTTGAACTGTAAATCCATCAATTTAAGCAGAGCCTTTTGTTGAATACGAGAAGTCACACGCTGCTCAGTGAGATGAAGCAAGCTCTTGTGATATGTTCTGATCAAGAATTCAGCATGTTGCAAATATGGGCGCCATTTTTCCACTGCTAAAAGGATGGCCATGCATTCCTTCTCATAAGTTGAGAGAGCTTGATTCTTTGCACAGACAGCTTTGCTGAGGTAAGCTATGGGGTGTGAATCTTGCAGTAAAACTGCTCCAAAGCCAACTTCACTAGCATCAGTTTCAAGGATGAATGGTTTTGTAAAATCTGGAATACCCAAAACAGGTGCATGTATCAGTGCCTGTTTTAGCTGGTTGAAAGCTGCCTGGGTTTGATCAGTCCAAACAAAGGGTACTCCTTTTTTGAGCAACTCAGTAAGCTGTCTACTAATCAATCCATAATTTTTAATGAATCTCCTATAATAACCAGTTAAGCCCAAAAACCCTCTGAGGTCTTTTACATTTTTAGGTACTAGACATTGCTCAACTGCTGCTATCTTGGATTTTTCAGTTGCTACACCTTGACTGGATATGGAATGACCTAGATACTCAATCTCCTGCTGAGCAAAGGAACACTTGGACAACTTAATAAAGAATTTGTGCTTCCTTAGAATTTCAAACACTTGCTGTAGTAGACTAACATGCTGGTCAAGAGTGGATGAGTATATAAGAATGTCATCCATAAAAACAATCACACCTTTCCTTAAGAGAGCTGCAAAGATCAAATTCATGATACTTTGAAAAGTAGCAGGAGCATTGGTCAATCCAAAT
The DNA here is from genome assembly GCA_038087645.1 of Saccharum hybrid cultivar R570. Taxonomy (NCBI): domain Eukaryota; kingdom Viridiplantae; phylum Streptophyta; class Magnoliopsida; order Poales; family Poaceae; genus Saccharum; species Saccharum hybrid cultivar. The sequence goes on along the minus strand of JAQSUU010000043.1, from coordinate 6,800,994 downwards.
GCCATTACCAAGAATTCATACAGGCCATGATGTGTCTTAAAGGCAGTTTTGTGAGTGTCAGCTGGATCAATACATATCTGATGGTATCCAGCTCTAAAGTCCAATTTAGTGAACCACTTTGCTCCAGCTAGTTCATCAATTAGCTCATCAACTATGGGCATGGGGTGTTTATTCTTTACTGTTTGAGCATTCAAATGCCTGTAATCCACACAAAACCTCCATGTCCCATCCTTCTTTTTCACAAGTAACACAGGTGAAGCATATGGGCTTTGGCTAGGTTTGATAATGCCATTTTTCAACATTTCTGCAATTTGCCTTTCTATTTCATCTTTTTGAGCAGGTGAATACTTATAGGGCCTAATATTGACTGGTGGGGCTCCTGGCAGCAATTTAATATGGTGATCAAACGATCTTTGGGGAGGCAGTGATGTAGGCTCGTGAAAAAGATCATCATAAGTATTGAGTAGAGACTGAATCTGTTCAGGCAACTCTGCAGTATTATTCAAACTCAGGGAGTGAATTTCAGTATCTCCTGCTGCAAGCTGTGACTGCTCACTTGACCACTTGAACTGAACACAATGATGTACAGCTTCTCTGTTGAACAACCCCTGCAGGCCACTAGATGATATGGCACTACACTGAGTCACTTGCTGCTTGACCCCATGAAGCTCAATTCTCTTGCCCTGATAAGTGAACTTCATTATTTTGTTAGACCAGTGCACCCACATGGGACTGCAGTCTTCTAGCCAATCCTCTCCAATTATCATGTCAAAGCACTTCAGTGGTAGAATGCCCACTGTGGAAGTAAATGTATGGCCCTGCACATTCCATTGCATGTTCTGAACTTGTCTGGTACAGCTCATTAGACTACCATCAGCAGCTATAAAATTTGTTTGACTGCAACTGATCAGCCAACTGAGTGCTAACAAAGGACGCCACACTGCCTGAGTCCACAAGAATTAGAACCTCATTCTTCCCAATGTTACCACATAGCTTCATTGTTCTTCTCTTTGACTGATCTAGAAGAGAATCATGCCCCACAGCCATCACTGTTTCTTCCAAAGCTTCGGAGTCAACCTCCACATTATTAATTCCAGTATCTTCTAAGGCATCTAATAATTCCTCAATGACATGAAGAGCAATCTGAGGGGGGCACTTGTGATCTTTGCTCCATTTGTTACCACACTTAAAGCATAACCCATTTTTCTCCTGAAATTCTTGAGTGCTGTCAGTTTATCTTCAGGTTCAGTCAACAGATGTTGCTGCTTGGGCTTCTCCACCTCGGGTAACTTCACCTTATCATTCATTGACTTGAAGCCAGCTCTGAAACTATCTTTCAGTTGAGGTTTTGCTTTAGCGCGTCCTAGCTCAGCTTCCTGTAAAAGTGCCAAGGCACTTGCCGTGTCCACATCAGGCGGCCTGTGCAACACGATGCCAGACCTGATGTCCTCTTTCAGCCCAGCGAGAAATCTTGTGACAAAGTAAGTCTCATCATAATTGGGATTATAGAGCAGAAGGTTATGAGCGGCCTGTTCAAACTCTGTAATATACTCATGTACTGAAGCTGACTGAATGGTGGCTTCAAACTGCTTTAGAATCAGAGGATACTGGTCCTTATCGAATCGACCCATCACCAACTTGCACAGCGTCGGCCAATCTGCAACGCGGTCGCGCCTCTCCACCGTATGCAACCATGTCTTCGCAATACCAACAAAATTCAACGTTGCGAAGCGTGTCTTCAATGAAGGGTGCACCGCGTATACCTCGAAAAACATCGTACAATGATCTTGCCATAAGCGGGGGTTTGAGCCATCAAATTTCGGAAACTCAATTTTGGGAAAGGGAGACGAACGCGGAACAGAATCCGATGGAAACGAATGCGCGGACAGGGTCTCGAAAGACATACCCTCCGTGAAGGACTACGGTCGGGATTCATGAATCCCGCCGCAGTGCTCGCCGTGCCCCTTGGGCCGCTCCACGTCCATCACAGGTGAGCGTGATGACGTCCCCGGAGCAAGGTGCAGATCGGGCATCCGCGGCTGAGGTGGCGCGGTCGCTGCTGGTGGCGGACCCCCCAATACGCCCGGGCCAGGGGTGATCTCGGGGTTCGTCGGCGCCTCCAGGGAATCGATGCGCATTACCAGCGAGTCGATGCGGGAAGAAGTGTTGCGGAGGGAAGCTGTCGCTGCGTCGGCGGAGGTGCGCAAGTCAGAGATCATCACCTCTGTCGACGTCTCACGCGAGCCCATGTTATTCACCGAATCCAGTGTCTTCTTCATCATCTCACGGATCCCCTCGAACTGCTTTGCCATCCCGCTGAAGGAGTTCATCTGCTTTGCTATGTCATCGAACTTGGCGGAGAGTTCTTCCAGCGACGCCGCCATCTGCGACTGTATCTTCGTTGGCTTGCGGCCCGGCGCCAGGACGAGAACTCGATTGGGGAAAAAATTCTGCCCGATTTGACGGCTCTGGATACCAATTGTTGTATTCCAGATCAGAATACAACGGATAAATGGACTGGAACGGAATTTCGGGAAGGATCAGCAAGAATCGGGGCAGGATTAGAAGAACAGCACGAGGGAGTTTCAGAAGAAAGGCAAGTTCAGAGTTGGGGATTAGAATTCTGTTATTCCTTGCCTTCGCAGTTCTGTTACAAGTGGCTTATATACCTGCCACACCACCGACCCAACCGACTAGCCTGGCCCAACTATCATGGCCCAAAGACTAAGCTACTTTGCAACAATTACAAGCTCTGGCCCATCAGCCACTCATCACGCCGTTCTCGCCTGATGTCGGTAAAGGTTCAGTCATCGTCTTCTTCTTGAGTCTCCTAGCCTTGGTCCTGACAGAGGCTCGCGACACGACCCACCATTGAGCGCAGCTACATGGCCCAACAACAATGCTTATCATTTTTCTGGGTTGGTTGTTGTTTATTTCTTTTTCATTTTCTTTCCTTATTTCGTTTTCTTTTCTTTTTTCTTTTATTTTTCTGTAATGTTTTTCTTCTTTTTATTTTATTTATGTTTTTATCTTCATTTATTTCTTTTTAGTTTACTCTTATTAATTATTTTCTTTATTTTTTTATTTTCCTTCTTCTTCGATTTCTTTTCCTTTTCTTTTATTTTTCTTGCTTTTGTTTCTTTCTTTAATTTACTATATGAACTATTTTTATTTTTTATTTTCTAATTTTTACATTCATATGTTACATAAGATGCATATCATGTTAGCATAATATAGATGTAATTTTCCCTACTTTTGCCCTTCCTTATTAAAGTTATTTATTAATTTTATTTATATATATTTATCATTTGATATCATGTATTATGTGCATTTTCTTCTTTGTTATTTAAATATTTTAATAACTTTTTTATTTTCTATATTATGTGAGGCACATGTGATATTCACGTAGTGTACACATGATATTCTATGGTGTTCTATGTGATGTTCATGTTTTATACATAGGGTGTTCTATGGTATATTTTTTGATGTTCGCGTAGTATACATGTGATGTTCAATAATATATTTTTATATGTTTATGTAGTATACATGTGATCTTTTAGACCGCCCACAGCGTTGGCAAAAGCCGGTGCCGAGTTATGAAAGAGAAGGCCGAAACATCGGCTCAACCCATTGCAGAGAGCGGTGCCAAGTTCAAAAAAGCAAGCACCGTATCAAGTAGCTGCCCCGGTGCCGAGTAAATAAAATATTACTTTCACAGCTGTTTGAAGTACAGAACATACTGGTAAAAGAGTGCAGCTTGTACTTTTAGCACCGATGCTTGCTTTGAGGCACACTGTGTAAAGATGCAGTGCTCTTGGCATCGGAGGACGTGGCGTACGGATATTTTTTCAGCCTCAGCTACACTGTGGGCGGTCTTATGATGTACTTTGTGATGTTTATATAAGTATACATGTGATGTTCTATGATGTATTTTGTGATATTCACGTAATATACATGTGATGTTTACATACTATACACACGATGTTCTATGATATATTCGGTGATGTTCTCGTAGTGTACATATGATATTCTATTATATGTTTTGTGATGTTCACGTAATATACATGTGATGTTTTGTGACATTTTTTAGTTCATGTAGTATACATGTAATATTTTGTGATATATTCTTTGATGCTCACATATATACTGTGATGTTTATGTAGTATACATGTTATGTTCTATATGATGATTCTTTTATGTTCACGTGGCGATGTTCACATTATATATGTGATGTTTTTAGAATGTGCAGATTATATAAATGAGAAGATACACGATTATGTTTGAATATCCACACGGTACCCGTGAAATGTTCTATTGCATATTTTAGGTTGTTTATTTAAGTAGTATATATGATATATGTGATGTTCTTTGGTGTTTTTAGGTTTTTCTTCTCCTATTTGATCTATTACTTCTAATTACTATCCTTTTTTATATTTTTATTTTGTTTTATCTTTTACATAGTTTTTTCTATGTTTCATGAGGTGTCACATGATATATATTTTTTCTAAAACAATACTCTTGTAAGGGTTGAATGCTTTTTTATTATGGGGGTATTTAGTTTCTAGGTGAAAAATTTTAGGTGTCACGTCGGATATTTCATGAGATGTCGGAAGGGGTATTTGGATGCTAATAAAAAAAAACTAATTACATAACTCGTCTGGAAACCGCGAGACGAATTTATTAAGCCTAACTAATCCGTCATTAGCACATGTTTACTGTAGCATGACATAGTCAAATATTTGATTAATTAGGCTTAAAAATTCTTCTCGCAAATTTATCATAATCTGTGTAATTGGTTATTTTTCGTCTACATTTAATACTCTGTGCACGTATCAAACATCCGATGTGACGGGGTAAAAAATTTTGGGAGAGAAACTAAACAAGACCTAAACTGAAATGGTAACAGTTAAACAGTATAAATGTTTTATATTTGACACAAAACGTTTATATGGTAAAGTGGTTAGGATCAATTACCTTAATTTTTTGGTCTTGTGTTCAATCTCTCTCGCACACTATTTTTCTATTTTTTTCCTCCGGGCAGGCCGTGAGAGCGACGAGCTTCGCTTCCCTCCGTATGCGGGACGAGCGACGCAGGTGGGCCGGGTGTGACCCCGCGGCGCCAAATTAATTTATCGGACCATGGCTTCTGTCCGATGGGCAGTGCAGCCCTCAGGTGGGCGCGCGCGGGAATCAATTCGGCAGCTTCCGTCTGTCCGGCCGCTCGGACCCTAGGAGCGCCCGTTCGTCTAGCTTGGCTCGTCCCTATCCGGTACCCTTCTTCTCTCAACTCTAAGCCGCGCCGTGGTCGAAAGTCGAAACTCGCAACTATCCGCTGCTGCAGTAGAAATGCTCTCGTTACGGCCACCCCGCACCACCTTCTCGCACACCTTGAGTTGGCCGAGACGGGGTCGCCTCGGCGGAGCCGCCGCACCGCACTATGTTAGCGCCGCGGCACCGGCGGCAGCTCTAGAGTCAGCTGCGCCTACGGAGAGCGTCTCCTTCCCGATTCTGGTACGCATTCCACTGTCCGCCTCCAATGTGATGCAAACCTGTTCGATGAAACGCTGCTACGGAGATTACTGGTTCAGTTTTTCTAGGGCGAGATTACTGGCTCTGTTGTTCTGCGCAATGGTTTCTACACAGCACCTACTTGCTCGATGTAATGCCACAGCGGGGTTACCTGTTGTCCTAGGCCTCGCCAGTGGCTTGGACTGCCTTTTGAGGGGATTCGAGTGTTCAAATCATTCTAGATTTGGATTCAGATGCGTCTTTTGCACTCTAGAATCTTTGGAAGATGATTCTGCATAGAACCTAACGCCTGACCAAATGTGCTCACGGCTCGAGATGTACATTTTCTAGGACAGCATCGTCAGCAGTACATATTTTCTGGAGCAACAATGTCTCATTATTATGTCAAAATGTTTTTATTTGGGGTTGATCATGAGTTAAGCTTCGCTTTCAGATTTTCTGTTACTCTTTTCTGGGAGAGTTTAACTGAGGAAGCACACTGCCATATACTTAACCTGCTATCGCAATGCACATACATGTGCTACCCTCAACACAAGCTAGATTTCTGGTTAGTCGATGCATATTGGGGTACAAGTATAAGTTGTTGGTCAAATATAAAGCTGACTTCCCTGGGTGCAAAGATGGCTTCTTTGGCTATCGTGCTTGCTTCTGTAATTCGCATAAAGCAAGTGCAAAGCTGCAAGTATTCATGAATTTTCTTTTCCTCAACGAAAACCATGCTCAACAATATCTTCTGCTGATAGGAACTTTTCTGGGTCATTGGAAATATCAAAATTGTATAAGAATTTTATGCAATCATAAAGAAAAGGAGTTGGAAAGGAAAATGCATAAACATATCTAATCAACTATGCTCATTTGTAAGAGGTGGCCAATTTGTTTAATATTCTACACTGGAAGTTAGTATCCACTATTCGTGCTTCATATTGTAACAGTTCTATTGTCAAAACTTTTCAAAGATTCCCAGGTCACATTGAATAATGCTATGCTAAATGTCAATGCTTTATTTGAGCGGTTGGGTGCAATTTTGATGTAGAAGAGCTGTTCAGATTTATTCTGTCTCCTTTTTTTGGGAGGAAACAGGAGTGGACAGACCCCTACTGATTATATATATTAAAAAAATAGGAGAACGTTTGAAAAAGAAGGCAAAAGACTATCTTGCATTATTGGGACCTGATCCTTTTGTTACTTAGTCTTTTCATTTGTTCCATTATTTAGGTCAATGGCTGCACTGGTAAAATGGGGTTATCTGTCGCTGAGGCTGCTGCTCAGAGGGGCCTGCACCTAGTCCCTGTTTCATTCAGTAGTAGAGAGAAGGTTGAAAAAGCAATACAAGTTGGACAAACAGACATTCGGATATATGGTCCTTCTGCAAGAGAAGATGTTCTTTCATCTATAGCTGATGAATTCCCAGATGTCATTGTTGTGGACTACACAACACCTGATTCTGTGAACTGTAAACAGTTTAACCTTGTTATTTTCTCAATACGCTATATCAAGTTCTTAGTACATGTTATGATCACTTACCCTGCGCAATCATGATATTGCAGTTTGAGAAATTCCAAGTCTTATTGCTAGTTTGTGCTAGCTACTAAACATGCTGATTATAACATCATTTTGCTGCTAAGTTCACATCAAAATGTATATTCAAGAATTTTGTTATACATTTTTTGTTAGGTTTATGCTAATGATTACATTTCAGTTCTTACATGGCAGGATAACAACAATTATAAGAAAAATACATTTTTTATGCCAGTCAAATTTCATGTAGAACATCTAGGAAGCTATCAAATTTAGTTCATTATCGCTGAAAGCCTTGAACTCTTGCTTTTACTTCTCAAAGCAAATTGCAGATTTTTTTATCTTTTTTTTTTCTAACTTTTATGTGTCTTTTTTTTCTTGGTGAATACTCTATTTAATTCAGCACTATTCTTCTCGCTTGAAACAAAAAAATGAGACTCTTGCATTATGCAGCTAATGCTGAGCTCTATTGCAAGCTTGGCTTGCCATTTGTGATGGGCACAACTGGTGGGAACAAGCATTTGCTCTACAAGTTGTTAGGTTTAGAGATTCTATTGATTGGGGCTAACCCTAGAAGGGTAGCTATATAGGTTCGATACATGGGCCACATGGGCCTTAGCCTCATGGGCCTAAACACATACTCCAACACCCCCCGCAGTCTGAACTACCGGCGCAGCGGAGTTCAAGGCTGAACAAGAAAGAACACACACAAAACCCCCCCACAGACGCAACTAGCCACCGGTGATGTTGAGGCTGGAGCGAAACTCGGCGAAGGTCGAGGACGGGAGGCCTTTGGTGAAGATGTCCGCGAACTGGGAGGTCGTCGGAACATGAAGGGCCCTCACCTCGCCCATGGCCACCCGATCCCGGACAAAGTGGAGGTCGATCTCCACATGCTTCGTCCGCTGGTGCTGGATGGGGTTGGTGGAGAGGTAGACCGCACTGACGTTGTCACAGTAGATCAGTGTGCTCCGGGAGGGCGGAGTGTGCAACTCCGCAAGCAGTTGCCTGAGCCAGGCGGCCTCTGCCACGCCGTTAGCAACAGCGCGGTACTCCGCCTCGGCGCTGGACCGGGAGACCACCGGCTGGCGCTTGGACGACCAAGACACCAGGTTGCCGCCCAGGAAGACAGCGTAGCCGGAGGTGGAGCGGCGAGTATCCGGGCACCCGGCCCAGTCAGCATCGGTGTAAACGGTGAGGTCGGTGGAGGAGGCCCGGTGGAGGAGGAGGCCGTAGTCGAGCGTGCCCCGGAGGTAGCGGAGGAGGCGCTTGAGAGCCGTGAGGTGAGGCTCCCGGGGGTCATGCATATGGAGGCAGACCTGCTGAACTGCATAGGTGATGTCCGGCCGGGTGAAGGTGAGGTACTGAAGGGCCCCGGCGAGACTCCTGTACGCAGTGGGATCGGCCACCGGTGGTCCCTCAGCCTCAGACAGCTTGCCCTGGGTGTCGACCGGAGTGGAGCAGGGGTTGCAGTCAGTCATCCCAGCCCGCTCCAGGATGTCCCGAGTGTACTGTCGCTGGTGAAGTAGGAGCCAGGTAGAACGGTGCTCAACAGTGACACCGAGGAAGTGGTGGAGCTCTCCCAGATCCTTCATCGCGAACTCCTGCTGGAGAGCGGTGATGATCCGGCGAAGAAGTGGCTCACTGGAGGCGGTGAGGACAATGTCATCAACATAGAGCAGCAAGTATGCAGTGTCGGCTCCATGGTGGTAGACGAACAGAGACGTATCAGACTTGGCCTCCATGAACCCCAGGGTCAGCAAGAAAGCGGCGAACCGGTGGTTCCACGCCCGAGGTGCCTGCTTGAGGCCGTAGAGGGACCTGTTGAGCCGGCAAACCATGTCAGGACGGGTGGTGTCGACGAACCCCGCTGGCTGACTGCAGTACACCGTCTCGGTGAGAAGGCCGTGGAGGAAGGCGTTCTTGACGTCCAGCTGATGGACGGGCCAAGACCGAGCAAGCGCCAGCGATAGCACGGTACAGACGGTGGCCGGCTTGACCATCAGGCTGAAGGTCTCATCGTAGTCGACGCCAGGGCGCTGAGTGAAACCCCGGAGGACCCACCGAGCCTTGTAGCGCTCGAGAGAGCCGTCGGCCCGGCGCTTGTGGGTCCAAATCCACTTGCCGGTGACGACATTGGCGCCCGACGGCCGGGGCACCAACTCCCATGTCTGGTTGGCGAGTAGTGCGGCGTACTCCTCTTCCATCGCGCGGCGCCAGTGAGGGTCCAACAGGGCGTCGCGGACGGAAGAGGGTACAGGAGAGACCACCGCGTCGCCGGTCGAAGCCTCGAGGGCATGAGGCGGTAGGGTGCCGGCCGCGTGTCGTGTCACCATCGGGTGAACATGTCGCGGGTGTCGGTGCAGCAGCGGCGGGTGGTAGACCGGCGGGACACCACGAGCCGGCGGAGACAGCGGCGGTGGTGTCGGTGTCCCCGGTGGAGAAGGGAGCGCGAGCGGCGGCGGCCGTGGCCTGCGCTGGTACACTCGTACCGGTGCGGCGAACCTCGACGGAGGTGCCGGGGCAGGTGCCGGGATGGGATCCGGCGTCGTCGACTGACACGACCCCCCCGGGGCAGCAGCGGGGGACGAAGGCCCCGGGTCTGCACCAACCGGAGAGGACGGGGCCGCGCCCGAGGACGACGGGCACGGACCTGCTGGGGATCCGGGACAGGAGGTCGGCCCGGCGCGCGGCGAAGCGGTACCTGCAGGAGACCACGAAAACGGTGGCTGGACCACCGGGTCAGTGGGAAACAGGGAGGGTGGGTCAGGTACCGGAGTGGTGGTGGTGCTAGAAAAGGGAAAGACGGACTCATCGAACACCACATGGCGAGAGATGAGCACCCGTCGGGAGGTAAGGTCAAAGCACCGGTACCCCCTGTGATCCGGGGAGTACCCGAGGAAGACACAGAGCGTGGAGCGAGGGTCCAGCTTATGAGAAAAGTGGCAGCGATGTTGGGGTAACACGCACACCCAAACACGCGGAGGTGATCGTACCGAGGCGGGGTACCGAAGAGGGCGTGGTGAGGAGTGGGAGCGGGGCAGGCCGCGGAAGGAAGGCGGTTCAGAAGGTAGGTGGAGGTGTGCAGGCCCTCAGCCCAGAAGTGAGCGGAAAGAGAGGCCTGAAACAGAAGGGTACACACGGTGTTATTGGTGGTGCGAATCATCCGCTCAGCCTTGCCATTTTGTGAAGAGGTGTATGGACAAGACATGCGGAGCTGAACACCGTGAGAGAGGAAGAAATCGCGGGAGGTGGAGTTATCAAACTCGCGACCATTGTCACACTGGACGGCCTTGATGGGGAGGCCGAACTGTGTAGACACCCAAGAAAAGAAGTGAAGGAGCGTGGTAAACGTATCTGACTTTGCACGGAGAGGAAAAGTCCACGAATAATGCGAAAAATCATCAACAACCACAAGATAGTACTTATAACCGGAAACACTCAGAATAGGAGATGTCCATAGGTCGCAATGTACAAGATCAAAAATCCGGGCCGCATGGGAAGTAGAACTAGAAAACGGAAGACGAACATGTCGGCCCAATTGACACGCATGACACAGTTGCTCATCATGAGCTCGAGTACATGGAAGACCGGAGCTACGACTGAGCTGTATCAGGGCATCACGTCCAGGATGGCCGAGGCGCCGGTGCCAGGTAGTAGAGGAAGTAGAAGCGACGAAGGCAACTGACAAAACGGGCGGCGAAGAAGACGAAGGAGCCGCCGGGAAGCGAAGAGTGTAAAGGGACCCGGTGCTGTCACATCGGAGCAGAGGACGCCGGGAAGCTAAATCCTTTACAGTAAGACCAGAAGAGTCAAATTCCACAGAACAAGAATTGTCAGCTGTAAACCGGCGAATAGAAAGAAGATTATGAACCATAGAAGAAGCAACAAGAACATCAGGAAGACGAAAGGAGCCATGAGCACCGGCGGTACCCACAGACGAGACCGGAATACAAGAACCATTTGCGACCATAATGGACGAAGGAAGAGAGGAAGAGGGAGAGTGAATCGACGAAAGTATACCGGGGTCAGGAGTAGTGTGGTAGGTGGCCCCCGAATCAGCGATCCACTCGGGTCCGGCCGGAGGTGTCAGGCCCATGGTGCTGAACGAGCGAGTCAGGGCCGCCTGGTCCCAGCCGGTGACCCCCGGTGGAGTCCCGGAGGGTGGAACCCATGGCGTAGCAGGGAAGGCGCTGGGTGGAAGACCAGCAGGAGGAGCTCCGGTGAGTATGGCCACTGGTGGGCGAGTGTCGGCTCCGGGGGCGTGGTAGGGCCACATGGAGATGCGACCGGACCACGGGTTCTGGAACGAAGGCCATGGTGCCCCCCCGTGTGTCCCGGCCAGTGCCAGAGCCTGGGGGTGACCGCCCCGGCCACCCCCGCGGCCCCCTCCTCGGCGACGACGAGAGCCACGACCCCCCCACCTCCGCTCGGCCCGGAGGGAGGAGGGCCCAGGAGTGACGACGGTGGCGGAGCAGACAGCCGTGGTGGAGTAGGAGGACGCGGTGTAGTAGCGGCCAGTGCCGTCGAGGACCCCGGAGAAACAGAAGACCCCGGCTGGATGCCCTGTGTGAGCTCCTCCATGACGAGATCGTCACGGACCTCCAGGAAGGTGGGGAATGGCCGCTGACGGGTGATCCACGTCCGGAGGTGGGCATACCGGTCGCTGAGCCCGCGAAGGACGTTGAGGACCAAGATACGATCCTCCACGGGCCAGCCGAGGTCGCCAAGAGAGTCCGCCATGGTCTTCATCCGACGACAGAACTCGCCGACGGAGAGGTCACCCTGGACGAAGGTGCGGAAACTCGCGTCGAGACGCAGAGCCCGGGCCTCGGCGTTGCCCAGAAACTGGCCCTCAAGGGCGAGCCACGCCCGACGCGCGTCAGGGGAGGTGCGGACAAGGTCGTGGAGGTCCAAAGAGATCGTCCCCAAGATCCAGGAGAGGACGATGCTGTCTAGACGGAGCCACGACGGTGTCTGGACGGCGACCGAGGCGTCGACGAGGACGTGGTCGTCGAGGGCGTAGCGGCGAAGGGTGAGAACCACCAGATCCCGCCAGCGGGCGTAGGAGGGCGACTCCGGCTCGAGGACGACCGGGACGAGAAGTCGGATGTTCTGGACCCCCCCGGCCTGGTAGTGGAGCTGGGCCACGAGCGGGTCAGCTGGGTCATGCCAGAGGACGGTGGTGTGTGAGGTGGGACGCCCGGGCGAGGCAGAGGAGGTGGCACCGACGTCCCGGGAGGCGGGGGGGCCGAGGAGCTGCTCTGCCTCGGCGATCTGGCGAGCCAGAGCGTCGGCCGCGTCGCGCTCGCGCTCCCACACGAGAGCCGCCACGCGCACACGAGCCTGGCCTTCCGCGGCAGCAGCACGGGCAGCCACGAGGGCGGCGGCGAGAGTAGAGTCCGGCCCCGGAGCGCACAGAGGATGAGGACCACTGAGACCGAGAAGGTCAACAGCAGGAGCAGTGGCAGCGGCAGTGGCACCAGTGGGTTCTCCAGGGTGGAGGAGGGGCTGGACAACCCCTGACTGGAGCACCCCCACAGGCGCGACGGCCTCGGTGTCGGCCCCCACCGTGCCCAGATTGGAAGAGGTGGCCAGGGCACGGGCCACTGTGGCGCCGTGAGCAGCAGCAGCAGCCGCATCAGGGGAAGAAGAGGAGGGCGGGCGGCTCTGGAGAGCTGGATCGGCAAGTAGAGGTGGGCGGGCGGGCGGCTGGGAGGTGGCGGCGGCGCCTGGAGAGGAGGAGAAGTGGCCAGCGGCTGTAGGAGGAAGAAGACCGGGCCCTGTGGCAGCAGCGGGCGGAAGAGGTGGTGCCCCGAGCGGCGGCGGGCCACCGCTGCCAGGCGCGGCCAGGGCCCCAGCGGCGGGTGCGCTTGGAGCTCCGCCGGCGCCAGGAGTGGAGCGGCCGGCGATCTGGGCCCAGGATGGGGTGGAGAGGGAGGGGAAGCAGGCATAGTAGGAGGGGGGAGGAGAGGAGTGGCCGACCATGGCTGCGGCGGCGGCTGGCCGGCCGGCAACCAGAGGCGGCGGCGGGTGGGGAGGGAGGAAAGGGAAGGAACTAGGCTGCTGATACCATGTTAGGTTTAGAGATTCTATTGATTGGGGCTAACCCTAAAAGGGTAGCTATATAGATTCCATACATGGGCCACATGGGCCTTAGCCTCATGGGCCTAAACACATACTCCAACACAAGTCAGTGCAAGATTCAAAAAATTATGCACTGATATCTCCACAGATGGGCAAACAGGTATGCTAAAAAAGAATTATCTATCTCAAATGAGTTAAAAACTGTTAGTTTTCATTATTATACTTCAAATGTTGAAAACATGGACAACCTGTATAGTTTCCTTTCATTCTTCAATCAGGTGGTTGCATTTGTTGCTGCAATGAAAATCATGGCCGAGCAGTTTCCAGGGGCCTTTTCAGGCTATCATTTAGAGGTTCAATTCTAACTTGAGTGTTTCCATATGAATTAAAAGTTCAGAGTGATGGTTCATTGTGTTTAAGGATTTAAACTTCTAGTGGACCAGCAATATATCATCTCTCAACCTTGACATATGTCTTGGGTTGTGTTTAAGGATTTAAACTTCTAGTGGACCAGCAATATATCATCTCTCAACCCTGACATATGTCTTGGGGAAGGATGCTCTGTGATTTTAGCTTCTTTTCAGGTTCTTCAATCAATTGTCTGGCCTGAGACTTTAAATGCTAAATTTTGAAATGTGGCCATACCATCTGCCAATACCTGTAATTCTGAGTGTCAGGATTCCTTTTTCCAGGTTTTAGAATCCCATCAAGCTGGCAAGCTGGACACATCTGGTACAGCCAAAGACGTGATTGCTTGTTTTTTTTTCGGAAAAACGCAGGAGATCTGCGCATCATTATATTAAGAAGACAGTGGGTGTAAGAACCCAACACTCTTACAACACTCGCCCCAACTCGACGCACTCACACATACAGCACATGACAACCCACATTTTGCTCTCCTAAGCTTGTTTTGAGAAACTAGGTGTGTCGTATGACATGAACCGGGTATGCTTTATCTTTTATGCTTGAAAACTTTGCTTAAATTATTCATGATATGAGAGAAAAGCTATTTGTGCTCTGAAAACACATCAATGCAGTTAAAACTACCACAATATTTTCATAGATCAAGATCTCTTCATTGTAAATTTCTTTTGCTGTTGTCATGAACTCTTGACTATTCATTTTCCAATTGCAGATACTGAAATACTTCCTCGGATCGTAAATATAAGCATTTAGGTTTGTCCTAAGTCAAACTTTTTAAACTTTGACCATCAAATCTAAATTTTTTTATAAATTGACAATAAGATTGACGTTACTAGTTTCACCTTGAAAATACTTTCATAATATATGCTATTTTCACTTTTTTCAATGATAATATACCTTTATAGACAAAGTTAGAAAAGTTTGACTTAGGACAAACCTAGATGGACTTATATTCGTGATCGAAGGAAGTAGCGATTATAGATAATAACTAAAACTCGTGGTAATATTCTGTTGATACGAGGTTAAATGGTTTAAACAATTCTAAGAAAAGCATTGTAGGATTTGACCAAAAAAGGGTGGTTCCTTACAATCAGAAGGTGGAATTTAAGTAGGATACGTCTAACAATATATCCTATGTACATAACTGATTGAACAATTGTGGATTCCATGGAAAATTTGTTCCATCATTTTACAATATGTGGGCCCATGTTTTTCATTTTTGAAGTTGTTCTATTAGGACGCTGTTTGATTTGGTTTGCTGACTTACACCCACCACCCCCCCCCCCCCCTTCCAAAAAAATGTTCTATTACTATATTGTGTTACATGTTTTTATCCTCAAAAGGAAACAGAAATCTTACTATATGATGCTTATTACCAATCAATTTACCGTGTGCTGGCAGATAGTTAAGATTAGAGATCCTGAACAGCAGCTTGAGATGGTGGGTGTCCCTGAAGAACACATTCAAGGGCATGCTTTCCATTTGTATCATCTCACTTCTCCTGATGACAGGTAATAACCATTCTCCTGAAAATTGATGATGTTGCCAATAAGGATATACTCAATCATGGATATTTTTATAGTCTTGCTAATACATCAGAGCAATTTCAAGCATGCTATTTTTTTCATCTTTGTTGATTTAATTGTGTTCTCTTAGTGTTTCATTTGAGTTCCAGCACAATGTTTGTGGCCGTTCAATCTACGCTGAAGGAACTATTGATGCGGCAATATTTCTGCATAGGAAGGTTGGCTGATGTATTACTTAGGTTATTTTTGTAAGTGGTGCTGCGTTTCAGATATTGCTGGTATCTTACTCGTATTCTTTAATGTAGGTACAATCAAAGGATTCTAAGAGAATATATAATATGGATGATGTCTTGCGAGAAGGATTCATGCGATAAAGTCTACTGATTAGCTGCTCATAAATAATATTCAGCACAGCACTGGTTTTTTTTTGCTAGTCTATGGGGTAGATATTAATAGAGGTTGCATGTGAATTTAATAAAAAGGTTATGCACTAAGTTCTTCAAGTTTCTATCAAAATAAAAAAACATATGAAAAACAGAACGTACATAAAAGGTTTATAAGTTTTTTTAAGGTCAAAGAGCGATCAACGTACTATTCTAGAGAAAACATACATAAAAGGTATATAAGTTGAAGTTTATTTAAGGTCAAAGAGCAATCAACACACTGTTGTAGTAATAAATAACTGAGCACATTTATGAACTGCCATATTACACTCTCCTTAGGCCCTCCACAATAGAGAGTGATGCCCAAAACTACTGAAGGTCCACGTGAGAAAAGTTGGTGTCGATCACTGTTTTGACACCAGTCATGGGGTCCATAGAGGAAATATAAAAAAATAAAAAAGCAAAAGCTAGTACTGGTACCGTGCATGTGCTGGTTCAGCGTGTGTGTCAATCTCTCTTCTCCCTTTTCCTATTCTATTCAGGCTCTGTTTAGTTTTCGTCACATCGAATCTTTAACACATGCATGAAACATTAAATATAGATAAAAAAAATAAAACTAATTACACATTTTAGACGAAATGGACGGGACAAATCTTTTAAGCCTAATTAGACTATGATTGGACACTAATTGTCAAATAACAACGAAATTTGCTACAGTGTCATTTTGCAAAAAAATTTATAACTAAACAGGCCCTCAGTTAGCATCGCTGCTTGTACTTGTGTGGCTCCCGTTTCTGTTGACGTTGGCATCGCCTGCTGCAATGGCAGGAGCCGTGCCCAAAATTTCTCTCTTCATTTGAAGCAACACTTAAGCGATACACTGCAGAGGGCCTTAGGGCACCCGCAACGGTAAGAGTCAGCTACTGGCTCTAAGCCAACCTATCCGATAGTATTAACTTTTAGCAATGACTCATAGTATGATTACTACCACATGACACTCTCACGTGTTCTTGGAATGTATATATGACAGTATGAGCCTAGCTCTTGATCAAGAGCTAGCTTTTCTTTCTCTTGTATTAAAATATTAAAAAAATTCTTAGAGCTAGCTTATAAGTCAACCATTGCTGGTGCTCTTACGTGTCGGGTTCTATCCTCTAGATAAAACCTCCATGAGAGTTTGGTTTCATGAAGTACATACTGTACACCACTTTGAAGTTTGGACATTCACATCATTCTCTAGATCAGTACATAGATAACATGGAACAACATCTTTTTGAGGCCGTTCTTCAGGGCAGAATCTTTCGGTTATCATAACTCTCATCCATTGTATAAATCAGACGTTCCACATATGCGAATCGATCATTTTGATGAGAGCTACGCAATAGTGAACTCCATATGACCATTTGAGATCATCTTGTTAGGTCTTTAGGATCACATGTTTATAGACCTAGTCAGGTACACCACTTAGGTAATCATCACCTAGTACTTGATCTACGAGAGAGGGAGATAGGAGAGAGAGAGGTAGGCTAGGTGTGTAGACCGGTGGGGGGTGCGGAGGAAGAGGAGCCAGATCTCACCATCGGGTTCGGTGGTGAAGATCTGCACACGGGCAGCGTCGGTCGGAGAAGGCGGCGGTGCAGTGGCGATCGGCGGTGAAGACCGTGGTGGCGCAATGCAGTGGCGGTAGTACTTCCCGTCGCTGGTTGCGCCCCTCTCTGTGATCAGGAGTTAGGGTTTTTTGGTGGGGATTGCGGCTCACGGTGAACCTCGTACTGAGAGCCACCGGCCCCCACCTCTATTTATTGCGCAATGCGACGGGGCCCGCCAACCATGGATGGGCTGGGCGCCCCTGATTAGGGCGCGAGGTCAAGGCCCAAGTGCCCATTGGGCCAGCTTGGTAGGGAGATCAAACTAACATTCTCTCCCTTGATCTCAACTTACATCTTTGACTTTGGACTTTAAGTGCTTTTCACTTTTATTTATTTCATCACAGATTAGTGCATAGAGCATGCTTCATCGTCACGGTCAATCGCCGATAGATTTAACAGCTACAACACGTATTTCTGTTCTAAAACAGATGCTTTAACTTTGAGCCCTTTAATTGTCTAGGAATCATAGGTTTTTCCTTAAACCCATGCCGGCTACATGTTCTCAGAACACGTTGGGTGGTAAGCCTTTTGTAAGAGGATCTGCGAGGATCTTTTCGGTACTTATATGCTCAAGACTTATGATATGATCTCGGACTTTGTCTTTCACAACATAATACTTTATGTCAATGTGTTTGGTAGCACTACTTGACTTATTGTTGTGAGCATACTGTACTGCTGGATTATTATCGCAGTATAACTTAAGTGGTCTATAGATGTCGTCAACCACTTTTAAACTGGGTATGAACTTCTTTAGCCAGTTCACCTGTCCCGTTGCCTCATAGCATGCTACAAACTCGACATACATTGTGGACGATGTAGTGACGGTTTATTTTGAACTTTTCCATGATATAGCTCCTCCTATGAGAGTGAATACATACCTAGATGTGGACTTTCTATCATCTCCCACATAATCAGAATCTGAGTATCCCACTATTTTCGGGGAATATGATCTTTTATACGTCGTCATGAGGCATTTCGTTCCTTAGAAATATCGTAAGACTTTCTTTATCAATTTCTAATGTTCTATTCCTGGATTATTCTAAAATCTGCCAAGCAACCTGGTAACAAACGCTAGGTCAGGGCACATGCACACTTGTGCATACTGTAAGCTTCCGACAGTTGAAGCATATGGAAGCGCTTTCATCTGGTTGAGCTCATATTGGTTCTTAGGCATTGGAATTCCCCATATCTGTGGCACTTGACTATAGGTGCAGGTGAAGGACTACATTTATGCATACTAAATTTCTTTAAAACTTTCTCTATGTATGCCTTTTGTGATAGCCTCAATACCTCTTTACTTCTATCTCAATGAATCTCGATCCCTAGAACGAACGAAGCTTCACCAAGATCTTTCATATCAAAATTTGAGGACAAAAACTTCTTCGTTTTCAGTAGTAGACTGACATCACTACTAGCAAGTAAGATATCATCCACATACAGAATTAGGAAGATATACTTCCCATTCTTAAACTTTGCATAAACACAATTGTCCTCTACATTCTCTTTAAACCCAAATTTTCTTATCGTTTTATCAAACTTCAAATACCACTGTCTTGAAGCTTGTTTTAACCCATAAATGGATTTCTTTAGGCGGCATCCCATTCATTCATTTCCTTCCATGGCAAAACTTTTTGGTTGTGACATGTAAACATTTTTCTCCAAATCCCCATTGAAAAATGCCGTCTTTACATCCATCTGATGTAACTCTAAATCATAATGTGCTACTAGTGCCATTATGATTCTGAAGGGATCTTTACATGAGACTGGAGAAAAGGTCTTATTGTAATTAATCCCTTCTCTTTACATGAAACCTTTTGCCACAAGTCGCACTTTAAATCTTTCTATATTCCCTTGGGAGTCATATTTTGTTTTATAGACCTATTTACATCATACTGTTCTGGCTCTTTTAAGAATTGTTTTCAAGTCCCAAACTTTATTGGCACTCATTGACTTCATTTCATCTTTCATAGCTGCTAACCACTTCGATGAATGGGCGCTTCTCATGGCTTCTTCATATGAGGTGGGATCATCCTCCATATAAAACTCTTTAGAATCATAAACTTCATAATCATCGAGAGTTGATCTTCTTGCTCTTTGAGACCTTCTCGGGCCTCCACATTTGTACATCTTCAGCTTGAGGCTGTTGCTGCTCCCTCTCATGTGTGATAACTGGTTCTATGGGATCCTGAAGGACAGGTTCTTCATCATCATTCATTGTTGCCACAGGTGGAATAACAACAGGTGTTGGCACTATAGTGTCTTGCATTATCGGTGTAGCAACAACAAGTAGCTCAAAAAATGGTTCCTGAATCATCGGATTGGGCGCATACACCCGCTTCTCTTCAAGATTAATTTTTCGAGCTACCATGCTCCCCTTATCATCTCATCCTCTAAGAAGACAACATGTATCGTTTCTACAAACTTTGTATGTCTGTTTGGACAGTAGAAACGAAAACCTTTTAACTTTTTAAGGTGACCAATGAAATGATAACTTACTATTTTAGGGTCTAGCTTCCCAATGTTTGGGTTAAATACTTTAGCCTCAGTAGGGCTCCCCCACACACGCAAGTGGTTTAGTGAGCGTACTCTTCCTGTCCACAACTCATATGGTGTTTTGGACACTGACTTACTTGATACTTTATTGAGAATGTGAATGACGGTTTTTAACGCCTCCATCCACTGACTCAACGGTAAGGTCGAGTAACTTATCATACTGTGTACCATGTCTATCAGGGTACGGTTACATTTTTTAGCTACTCCATTTTGCTGAGGTTCATCCGGCATGAAATACTGGGCTACTATACCATTCTCCTGTAAGAACCTTGCAAAAGGTCCAGACACTTGGCCGACTAGACTGTCTTAATCTTTAAATTGTGCTGATTTTCAATTTTAGCCTTAAATATCTTAAATTTATCCAACGCTTCTGTTTTTTCTTTAGTTAGATAAATGTAGCCAAATTGGGAGTAATCATCTGTGAATGTTATGAACGAATCATAACCATCCACACTTTTCATAGGAAATGGATCACAAATGTCTATGTGAATTATCTCTAAAATTTATGCGCTTCGTTTGACATCTTTCTTAATTTTCTTTACATACTTTCCTTTAATAGATTATATGCCTTGTTCTAAATCTGAGAACTCTAATGGAGGAAGAATTTCATTCTTAACTAGTCTTTCTATTCTCCTCCTCGAAATATGGCCTAAACGACAATGCCATAATTTCGATGACGCGTCATGAGTTCTCTTTCGTTTTTTGTTTACATTTTCAGACGAGGATACATGCTCATTCACATCACATACGGAATTTACATTTTCATGAAGTGATAATAAATAAAGCTCGCCTTGCAGGAATGCAAGACCAACACATTTATTATTAAACATTATCGTACATTTGCCATTTTCAAAATGGAAATCATTACCATCATTGTCCAAATATGAAACAGAAATCAAGTTTCTCTGTAAAGAAGGAACATATAAAAACATCTCTAAGTAAAATCACAAAGCTATCAGCAAGCTCTAGTGAAAGGTCGCCAACGGCTTCAATATCTGCTTGGACTCCATTTGCGACTTTAACGCATCTTTCTCTTCTTTGCGCATTCCTCATCGAACGAAATCCCTGTAAAGAATTTGCAATATGAATAGTTGCTCCTGAGTCAATCTACTAAGTAGATTTTAAGTATTGTACATACATGGATTTATTTGTAAACATAATAATGTTTATAAACATAATAATGTTCTCATATTTCTTTGCCATGATCATCTTCAAGAAATCGGGACAATCTTTCTTGTAATGCCCGGTCTTCTTACAATAAAGACATTGATCTTTCTCTACTGTGATTTTTTTTGTTGAGACTGATTTTGCGTGGGAGCCTTTTCCTGAGCCTTTGAGAAGCTAGCATTAGCATTAAAGTTCTTTTTCTTGTTATCTTTTAAATAGTTGATTGTACCACCATTTGAAGCATTTATTCTGTCCTCCTCCTGAGTACATATAGCCATGAGCTTTTCTAAGTTTCACTTTTCAGGTTGCATGTTGTAATTAACAACAAAAGTGTCATATTCCTTTGGCAAGGAAGCGAAAACTAGATGAATAAAGAACTCTTCTTTGAGAGCCAGATCCATCGGTTTTAGCCTAGATGCCTGATTGTTCATCTTTAATACATGCTCTCTTATGCCACTACTAGTGTACTTCTTTGTAATCAGCTGCTTTATCAGCTGGGTGGCATAAGTCTTTGAAGTGCCAGTGAACTGACTCTTTATCCGCCGAAGACATTCTGTGACCTTGTCACAGTCTGGAATTGAGCCCACCAATGCAGGCTCAATTATGTTCTTTATCACAGCCAAACATTTCTTGTTGGCCATGACCCACTTTGCCTTATCAAGGTCATAAGTCATCTTTACGGAAGCAAAGTCCCGCTCTCTAGTCTGCCATACAGCATTAGCCTCATCTGCCCCCTCACCGGTGCCTCAGGTTCAGTGGGGCACGATGTGGTGACTACCCAGTCCACCTCGTCTAGAATAAAGGCCAGGTCAAGCTTTCTTTTCCATTCAATGTAGTTGTCTCCTTTGAGGGTAGGAACATTTTTAATGCAACCTATCAAGGAGTATCCACCTGAAATCACAATTCATGTAAAGTGAGAACATAATTACAACAATTGCATGCCTTAGTTCCAACGTTGGTCAAAATGAAAACGTACAACTGTTCTTTACAATAATTCTACATCACCATTGGGCAGAAATAGAATTAATGCAAGATAAAATTCATAATTAACATCATAATATTGCCATTAATCAACGTTGGTCAGAATAATAACAATATTATAATGAGCTATAAATTTATCTAGTTTTTAAAATTAAATTTTCCCGTTGGTTCGAATTTAATAATGAAATAACAACTTTAAATACGCAGCGGAAAACATTAAAACCATGCTTAAATCAACATTATCCAGAAGTACTTAATTGTTGTTTGCTTAGATTTCGATGTTGGTTAAAAAATAAGTAACTTTTAGCATCAAATCTTAATGAAAAACATCATGATTGCTTCTGAAAAAAATAAAAGACAAATTCCCAAACTTTTCTTCATTTCAGCCCGAAGGCCCAGCTCGCAACCCGCGGCCCAGCGCTCGCGACCGCTCTCGCAGCGCGCCCCGCGCCCCAGGCCGCAACGTGGGCCTGGGTCGGGAAAGCACCCGCCCGCCTAGGCCAAAAGCGGCCCGTGCACTCACAACCGTTCATCCAAATGGACGGTCGTCCGGCTGTTTCGGCGGAACAAAACTGTGCTTGGCCGCCTCCCCTAGAACCCCAGGTTCATTTTCTCCTCCGTTTCTCCGTTACCGCCACAGCGGCACAGTGGTAGCGGCCTCCTTGGCCGTGCGCCGGTGAGGAAGAGCGCCGCCGCTCCCCTTCACGTTTCCTTTCTTTTCTGCATCTTCTCCTCTTTCTTTCTCTTGTGTCACATCAAGCAGAGCAGAGGCGGCCGCCCTTGGTGACCTGAGGAAGAAGATGGTGGCACCGTCGCTGGTCCCCTCGTCGGTGTGCGTGTTCACCCTAGGCAGAGCGTGCCGCCGTCGAGTGGACTGGGTGAAGCCCAAGTTTGGTTTTGGTAATTAATGACACTAAGTTGCTAATGCTATTGTATCAAGTGGAATGAGTTAGGCATAAGCAACACACGTGATAAATGAGCATGTGGTATGAAGTGATAGCCACAAGATCACAAGAGGTGGAGATGCACATAAAATGATGATCATGGTGATCAAGCATGAGGAGATGGACATAGAACAAAGTGATCAAGGCAAAGGTATAATCATATGGTTTGCTTTTGCCGGTCTAAGATGAGTAGAGAAGTGATTGACCGAGTTTAGGATTGATAACTGACTATCAAGAGGGGCAATCACGGTTAGCTCATGAATCAAGTGCTACTAGGTCATCATCTTGAGTATATGCATTAGGATCTAGCAGAGGGCTAACATAACGCCTTAAAAAGTGATTGTGAAAATGCTAACACACATGCACATGATGATATACACATGGTGGTGTTAGCACATTTGCGAAGGCAGTGGTGTTTGAGCGGTAGAGAGGGGTTTGGGTTCCTCTCTCCCTCCCGCCGAGCTTGCAAGATGGGATTCAACGCTTTTAGTGGATATGAAATGCCTATTTTCCATTGCGCCGGAGGCAAGAAAAGGTGGTGAAAGTTCGGAGTGTTTATCTCTAAAAAACTCCAACCGGACGCTGGACCGGACGCGGTCCAGGGTGGACCTACGTGTTCGGTCAGTTCAAACCGCAAACAGAGACGCACACGTGAAGGTCACGGACCGGCGCGTCCGGTCCCTCGCGGATCCAGAGCGTCTGGTCATGCACCCTGTGGATAGCGCATGTCTCAGTGCCGATCGGACGCGGTGGCGTGTCCGGTCAAGTGCGACAGGACGCGTCCGATCGCACGAGGAGCTCTCTAGACTCCGATCGGACGCCGAGTGCAGCGCGTCCGGTCAAACAGTGTAGCGCGTCCGGTTACGACAACGACTCTATCTGACGCACACTGCTACTGTTTGTCCTGTAGTGACCGGACGCATCCGGTCACCCTGACTGGTGTGTCCGGTCACCACGTTTTTCACTGCGTTGTCTTGTAACGGCTAGTTACTTACCTCTTCGCTATAAATAGATGGTGGTCGGCTTTGGGAGTTCTCTCTTGACTCTTTAAACACTTGAGACATACTTTGAGCTAGAGAACTTCCCTTCCACTCATCTCCTTGTGAAGGGTCGAGATGACGGACTAGAGGGGGGGTGAATAGTCCTTTCTAAAATTAATCGCGTCGGCAAACCGAAACAAATACGGAATTAAAACTATCGGTCTAGTCAAGACTACACCCCTCTATCTAAGTTCACAAACACCTCACAAAGATCCTAATTATGTAACTAAGGTACTTTCTGTAACACCTCAAGTGTTTAGTCCATAACTGCATTGCATTTTGCATAGGCATAAGCATGCATCATTCATGTTTGTTATTTTATGTGATGCAACACATGTGTTTGTTTTAGAAGTTTTGTTTGGGCTCATATCATGGATATTTGATAGTTGGTGTAACAAAAAGATAGAGTAGCCAATTATGTCCCACAACACCTTAGTTATACTTAGGGTAACTCTTGGAGCAGGGTTCATGTTGAGCAAAATTGCAAAAATGCCCTCCAAGAGATGGTTGACCACCATTTGGCCCTAGAGTGATCTGGTTTGACCGATTAAAAAGTCTAGTTTAGATATCTTGCATGGAGGAGCAACCTTAAGCAAAGTTGTAGAGAATTTTATAAGGAACAAAAGTTCTAATATGGCCATCTCATGAAAATGACCAGAACATGCTCAAAAATAGCCCACAAGTCAGCTTGAGTGGTGATCAACACTTAGAAAAATTCTAAGTCTGGAAATTGGACTTTTCAGTTTCACTGTACCTCACTTTAGCAACTTGTAACTCACAAACTAGGCCAAACCAGTCCTTGAGCCAATTGACAAAGTTGTTGTCCACACATAGCTCTACAACATTGTCAATATCACCATCACCTAGTTCTAAATAGTTTAGGAGATATGGTGTCTAGAAAATCGGGTTTCAGTCGGCTTAGTGACTGAAACTAAGTTTCAGTTTCAAGGGGCACCACTTTGGAGCCTTGTAGTTTCAAATCCAGGCCGAACCAGTCCAAACTCCAATTGACAAACTTGTAGTCCTCATGTAGCTCTACAACATTGCTAACATCAACCACGCCTGGTTCTCACTGGTTTGGGAGATAATCAACGACAAAATACCGCTGTCACACCACCACGTCGGGCTCCATTCAGTCGGACAGACAGCTACGCTGTCGTGGCGGCCGTGCAGAGCAAGGGGGCCACGTGGAGCTCGCACCCTACCATTGCCTCCACGTCGCAAGCTCGCGCGCGTGAGTGAAGTGGGAGTCGACACCTCAGTCCCCATCACTCGCGCTCACTCTCCTTCCTCCTCCCTCTCGCTCTGGCCGGGTTCACCGAGGCGGAAAACAGAGGCGCCATTGCCGCCGCAGCCCGCTCTGTGCTCGTGCAAGCTCACCGTCGCACCCCGTCCTCCAAATCCTGTCCACCGCTCCACCTGAATCCCCTCCACCTCCGCCACCCGTGGCTTGACCGGATTGTGTTGAGGTGAGGGCGAATTTCGGTTTCTGCCACCGTAAGTCCTCGCCGGCGCACTGTCCGCGCGGCGGCTCACCGTGGCCAGCTCCCTACTGTCGCCCTCCATTCTTGCTAGTTCCTGTTCTGGGTTGCGGATCGGGTAGAGAAGCTTAGGCGATGATGTTACCGGCTAGGGTGGACGGTACACGCCGGAACACGGTCGTGCGCTGCCGCGCCATGATCACCGACGCGGTGCTCACGCGGTCAGCCGCATTTGCCACACCTCTGTCCTTATCCTTAGCTTGGATAGGTCCGCCATCCCCTCTGGAAGCCGTAGCACGCCCAACCTAGGTCCCTGGCTCCCGGAGCTCGTCAGACCGCCACCGGGTGCCGCCTCCGAGCCGCGGTCGCCATGGCCGTCGTAGTTAGGTTGGGATAGGGTCAGCCAAGCTAGGTTTGGTCGTTGCGGAGGGTCACGGGGAAGCCGTTGGTGCTCTTCCCGTCGCCGGAGGCGCCGTCGTCGGCGAGCTTGAGCTCGCCGGAGTCGCGGCCGTCTTCCCCCTTCGCTCTTCTCTCTCTGGCCTGTGGGCCCGCGTTGTCAGCACCACGCGCGCGCGGGCGGGAGTCTGGGGCAGGCCGCGCGCTGGCTGGGCCACGCTAGCAAGCCGGGCCGGCCCAGTAGCGAGTTGGGTTTGTTTTTTTTGTTTTTCTTTTCATTTTTGTCACAGATTTTTGTGGTGGTTTAGAAAATGTAGATCTAGGGTTTTACTTGCTCAAAAATCATGAGATAAATTTTGTTAGGATCTACATGATGTGTAGTATTTTAGAAAAATATGAATTTGCTAGGTGATGTTTGTTTTCTGGGATATTTAAATAGGTCCTTGAAATGTGTTTTAAATCACATGCAAACTTGTTTAAATTATATCTTAAGTTTCAGTGTTCCAAAAATTATGAAATTTGGTGAGTAGGCTAATGTATACTTGCTCTAGCTTTGGTAAAAATTTGGGCAGTAGTGCTTAAGTACTTTTCAAGTTATAATGCTATCTTGTTATTCTAGGAAATACTTAAATGAATTTTTGTAATTTTTCTACATGTGCAATGTTCATATAAATTTTTGGAGAATGTCTTGGTACCCTAGACTGTCCAAGAAAATTAAGAAATCTGTTGTTTGACACTTTTTACTATGCTTTGTTATTTATACAAAAATCAGCATTTTGGGCTTGTAAATTTTGTTTAGAGAGTTCCTGTGAATAAATTGAGTTCAAATTTTTACAGTAGCCTCTTTTTGGGTCAGAGAGTCTCCTGTAATTTTTGTAGAATTTTAGGAGCAGTTTACATATATGTTTAAAAATCCACTTAATTACTTAAGTAAATTAAGAAATGGGTTTAAATAATTATTCTAGGTGGGCACACCTTACTTTTGGTGTTTTTGTGACATTTGTGAACTTGTAGTAGTATTAGTTTGGTCTTAGAGAATGTTTGCCACATCAATAAATATTTAATCTTTGCAATTTTAGGTTTCTGGACAGCTGATAGTATTTCTAGGTTTGACCTTGGATAAAGGTGGTTGCTGGAAAACTTATAAATACCAAAGTTGTAGTAAAATTTGTAAATGAGCTTGTGTCAAAATTTGGGAGCATTTGACTTAGTAGTTTGGGAGTTATTGCTGTTTAAAGTGCCAGTCCAGAATTGACTGCTCTCTGTTTAGAGAGAACAGATTCTGGAACTTTGGAGTTTCGATTAGGTAAACTTTGGAATTAAGTGCTGTGGTCTGAAAACATTTTGTGGTGCATTTCATAAGCTTTCCAGATTGTCTTAGATCATATCTTTTGGAGTTAGGAATCCTCAGTTATGTTAGAATCTTTGAGCTGCTGTCCAGAATAACTTACTGTGGTAACCTAAGTAATATTACTCTTGTGTGTTACGTGTTAGGGCCTTAACCGAAGAGGAACAACTATATCTTAGGTTGGGTAGATTAGGTAAGTACTTCTCCTCCGGAGAAGAGATTTGCACGTACTAATAAAGTAACTTGATTAGATTATTATTTTATTTCTGAAATACATTTCATTCCGAGCATACTACACCTTTCATTATGCATCCATGAGATTTATTATGCACTCATGCAATAGGTGTTCCGGAGGGGGTAACTCTCCTCGAATTCGAGCCGGTGATTCCGGAGGAAGTCCAGGACCAGCCGGAGCAGCTAGAGGAACCAGCCGGCGACGAAGCTCCTGCCGAAGATCTACCTGAGTGTCCTGATCACCGGCCTTCGACCTTTCTGAAAGGCAAGCCCCGGTGCATGCTGAACCTACTGTTTTATAAATTAATCTTGAGTACTTTTAATTGTTTACTGCATTAAGTTGTAGGAGTTATATGAAAACACTTGTTGCATTATACCTGTCCTTGTCCAGATATCGTACTTAATCCTATATTAGGTTTAGGCACGTGTCAATGCTTAGCCCTGCTTAGTTCGGTAGAAGTCGGGTGATTTCCGGTCATCCGCGAGATGTAGGAAGGAGTCACGAGTGGCTTTATGGCTATCGTGGATGGAACCATGCTTAAAAATGAAATTGAGACCGGGCGGGAGTTCGATAGTACAGCCGCAAGACACTTCACGTCTTGGGTGTGGAGCTATGCCCGTCTGAGTCGTTTAAGGACCGATTCGCTGTACGTCCTTGAGTCATGTTGAACGCAGTCTAACACTTAGTTGGCCGGATAAGCCGTTCCGACCGCGAAGCCGAGTAATGTGGTTCAGGCCGGGAATCGAATGGTAGGTTGCTTCTTGGAGGAGAGAAAGGATGTGCTTGGGGACATTGGCGTGAGACCAAGGGGGGGTTAGAGTCCCTATCACCTGGCAGAGTGTCGCCCTTGGGGTCGCAACATTATTCGGACCCGCGATTCCTGAATCATATGAAACGGTGGCCTGTGCGACCCTGGCAGGGGTCTGCACGGTGAGTGTTAGAAATACCCCTCCAGCTGGATAGGAATTCGATTCGAATCGCCGTCGCTCCCGGTTAGTGAGCACTTGACTTGAGCAGCGGCAACGTAGATCTCATTAAATAAACTGGTGGTTAAGGAAATGATACAATGTTGCCATAATTCATACCTGCTCTGGATATAATGATGATAATTGTTTGATTATAATCAAGTGCATGTTTAGTACAGGTGCTAAGATAGATGACAGGTAAATGCTAAAAATAACTGCTAGTACAGGTTATAAGAGTCTCAATTACTTATGCCTTTATGCAAAAATGTGATGTCAGCTAGCCTCTTGTGAAAGCCTTGCATAATCCTTGGTGTCATCTTATTTCTGGTTTTCGACGGGTAAGTCTAGCTGAGTACATTCCAGTACTCAGGGTTTATTCCCTCCTGTTGCAGATGATATGCTCTATCAAGGCTTCTGCAAAACTTGTCTCCACCCTGCGGGTGAAGAAGACTAGATCACTTGGGCGTGATCATCTTTTATGTACTTTCCTCATGCTTTTGCGGGTTGTTGATCAACAAGACTGGCAGTAGTTAAACAACTGGTGTGCGTTTGCTTCCGCTACTTTTATAAACTTGGTTTGTAATAATTGCGACTCCGTTTGTGTAAACTTATTTCAGAACTACTTGTGAAATGTAACGTATGATGTTGTATGTTGAATGATGCGATCCTGGTTGTAAGCGAGTTGGTTTGAAATCCTTCGTGGTTTCGATTGACTACCGGGATTATATGGGCTCAAGTTCGAAAATTTGAGCGCTTCGGTGCTTGTTTTTGTACTTGTGCTCTTATAATTTGGTCGGTTCTGTTACAGCTGGTACCGGAGCATAATTCAACATTAAAAACATCTTACGAGTATTTAAAAACAAAAGTATTTGATTATGAAAAAGGGTTAAAACACTAAAAATTATTTTTAGGTATGCCAGTGATCACATCCCTTAGCCCAAATAAGGACTCTTAGGTGGCTTATTATAAAGACTAACTTGGGGGCCTTGTTTGTTTTTGTTTCGTCGTCCATACGGCGTGATATTGTATGGATGCCATCCACTTGGGTGGTAATGTATGGATCAATTGCCTCGACGCTCTGGTAAGTGTGAGTTGTGAGAGCATGATCGTTCAACCAGCGATCTAGGGGAGAGTAGTTTTGGTGACTTGCATACTTACATGTTTAAACCATGTAATTACGTAAGCACTTAATTGTGGGAACCTTTATATCGGGTAGCTTTGATACTGAAGTATATACATCTGGGGATGTGTATATGGAAAGTATTTAAATTACTGCTTTCTTGTGTGCATATATTGGGAAACTGTTGGGCTGAAATGAGATTTTTCTGCAGGTACACTAACAGCGTAACGAGTAGACCGATAGTTTCGCTTATATGAGAGAACGTATGTATGCCACCGCCTAGCGTTCGAACTTTAGGTTTCTACTAAGGTGAGAGAACATACGGAACATGCATGCATCATGTCTAATTATATCATACATATCATTTACTCCCTCCTTAAAAATTTCAGTACTCCCGACTAAAGTAAATTTCGTATCCCCTAAATGATCCTCACTTTAAGTCGTATCTTATCTGTTGCTACAGATGGCACGTACCAAGAGGACCGCGCGTAAGTCCACTGGGGGCAGGGCACCGCGACACCAGCTCGCTCCACGTGAGCCTCGCCCTGAGCCTACTGAGGTGGAAAGGCTGAGGGCAGAGTTGGCTGAAGTGACGGCTGCCAGGAATGCAGCGCGTCAGCAACTGGAGCAAGTGATTCGTGATCGTGACCAGGAAACCCTTGTAGTCCAGAGGTTGACAGTAGCAAACCGCAACTGTCAACGCATGTTAGTCCGTGTCATGAACCAGAGGGATGAAGCCTGGCACGAGGAGAACGTTCTGAGAGCTCATCAGTTTGAGCTCGAGCAACAGTTGGAGAATGCTGAAGAATACAATGATAATCTTCATGAAGAAGTGCACCGCCTGAACAACGAGCTTAATCCCCTGCTGCCTCGAAACAACAACGTCGATGAGGACATGGGTTCAGAAATCGTTATGGCTGAAAATGATGATGAAGTGGAGGTCAACGGACCCCAAGATGCCAAACCAAAAGAAGAACCAGAAGAAGAAGAAGATGAGGAGTTAGAGCCTGTTAGTGATGAGGATGGCGGGGAGATCCATGACACCGACTCTGAGGGCGATGCTTAGAGTAGTTATCACGTAAGCTATGATGTTAGGATCGTCCTTTGTGCCCTCCCTGTGATGGAGTGAGGCTTTGTAATAACTTGACTTTTGGGATGTAAGGTCGAACCCTATGTTTCCTGGATGTTTAGTGGAACCTGTTAATTTCGATCGCAATTGGATGTCTTGTTGTGTGGCGTTCGATGATAGTGTCACGATTAGCACCCTTCGGTGCCGCGACGAAACCGAGGGCCTCCTATGGCGCGCGACATAAGGTTGTGCTGCTCGGCACGCGCTGGTATCAAGGTGGCTAGTCATGATCCACCATGGAACTCTACCGTTGAGAAGTCTCTTTGTGATCAGTTTGAAGTAGCCTTTCTCAGTCAACTAAACACTTTGAAACTGAATCCAAGTCCTGGGCAAAAGATCAAAAATCATGTAGTTTTCTTTTACGTAAACGGTTCAGTAACTGCTGTCCTCCTTGTGTGTGAGCCTTTATCAAAGTACATCTTGTTGGATTCTCTCGCACGATTGCGCCAATTGATCCGCTTGAATGGGATGTGCGGTTGTGATGAATTATTGTGCCATGAGTATTTTGAGAAGTCTATTTCATGAAGTCAGTTTGACATATTTACAATAATTCATCTACAAATTTCCCACATCGTCAGTGCTCATTGGCTATGCATTTTGCAGATGTCGTACAATCTTCGTCGGGGTCGTGGCAATGAGGATGAGGAACAGCCACCCCCTCTGCCACCACCTACCCCGGCTGAGTTAATGCAGACCGTGGTTGAAGGGCAGCGCATGCTGGCAGATGCTATGCGCCAGCTTGCCAACCGGGAGGCTCGTCCTGGCCGCCAGGGCCTAGAACCCAATCAATACAGTGATTTCAAGGACTTTCTTGATACTAAGCCCCCGCTCTTTAAGGAGGCAGAGGAACCACTGCAAGCTGATGAGTGGTTAAATACTATTGAGCAAAAGTTTCGTCTGCTTCGCCTCACTGATGAGCTAAAGACTAAATATGCTTCTCATCAATTGCATGGTCCAGCGGGTATTTGGTGGAGCCACTATCGTTCCACACTGCCTGCAAATGTCCCGATTGCTTGGGACCAGTTCAAGGCTGCATTCCATGGGAATTATATTCCTCCAGGTCTTATGGCTATCAAGCACACAGAATTTATGAGGCTGTCGCAGGGCAATAAAAGCTTGACTGAATATCTATAATCTTTCAACAACCTGGCAAGGTATGCCACAGAGTTTGTGGATACCGATTCCAAGAAAATTGCTAGCTTTAAAAGAGGCCTAGGCCCAAAGCTGATGAAGACTATGGGCACTAGCAAGTGCACTACTTTCAATGAATTTATCAGTGATGCTCTGACTCAAGAGAACAACAATGCTATCTATTCTGCCTCTAAGAGCCGCAAAAGGGCCATTGAGGCGAGTGCTTCACAGTCTCGAGCTCCAGCTGCCCCGAGGGCTCCTCCTCGCCCTCCTGCCACAAATGCTAAGTTCCGTCCTCCGCAAAAGAAGGCGCCAGTGAAGACTGGGTTTCGCAAGGCATATACCGTGGCTCTGCCAAAAAGTAGTTCGAGCCAAGGCAGCTCCAGTGTCCCTCCTAGCAACATGCCTTGCTGGAACTGCAACAAGCCAGGCCATTGGTCCAGAAATTGCCCTTACCCTAAGAAGAATGTCAACCAAGGTGGCCGTCAAGGGCACGCCCATTATAATAGTATTGAGGAAATCCTATCTAGTGAGGTTGTCACTGCTGGTAAGTTCCTAGTTGACCAACATCCTGCAGTGGTACTTTTTGATTCGGGTGCTTCGCATTCCTTTATCAGTCCTAAGTTTGCATCAGGGTTTGCACACAAATTGCATACTGTTGAAGGTGGGGGCTATTGTATTAGCGCAGCAAGTGGGAATATTTCGACAGATAAAGTAGTGGGGAATCTTGAGCTTGAGATAGAAGGGCGAAAGTACTCGCTTGCCTTAGTGGTTTTGCCGGGCTTAGGCATAGATGTTATTTTGGGCATGAATTGGATGAGTTAGAATGGGGTACTCATTGATACATCCACTCGGGTAGTTATGCTCAGAGACCCTACAGATCAAAAGGGTTTTCTGGTATAACTTCCCAGAAAAGTTGATTTATCTGGGGAAGTTCATGCTGTGCAAGCAAAGGTGTTGACCGAAATTCCAGTAGTAAATGAGTTTCCAGACGTTTTTCCCGATGATTTGCCGGGGCTCCCTCCGGATCGGGATCTGGAGTTTAAAATTGAGTTGTTGCCTGGCACGGCTCCCATCTCTAGGAGACCCTATAGGATGCCTCCGAATGAACTAGCTGAACTTAAGGTGCAATTGAATGAACTTTTGAAGAAGGGGTTGATTCGTCCTAGTTCGTCGCCGTGGGGATGTCCTGCTATCTTTGTAAAGAAGAAGGATCAGTCGTTGCGGATGTGCATAGATTATAGACCTCTCAATGCAGTCACTGTCAAAAATAAGTACCCTTTACCGCGCATCGACATCTTGTTCGATCAGTTGTCTAAAGCTAAAGTTTTCTCCAAGATCGATCTAAGATCTGGCTACCATCAAATTAAAATCCGCCCGGAAGATATTCTAAAGACAGCCTTTTCTACCAGATACGGTCTTTATGAGTATCTTGTTATGTCTTTCGGCTTGACATATGCCCCCGCACACTTCATGTACTTGATGAATTCGGTGTTTATGCCTGAATTGGACAAGTTTGTGGTGGTATTTATTGATGACATCTTGGTATATTCTGTGAATGAGGAGGATCACGCTGAACATCTGCGTATAGTCCTCATAAGACTGCGTGAACATCAACTTTATGCAAAGTTCAGTAAGTGCGAATTCTAGCTTCGTGAAGTACCTTTCCTTGGGCATGTGTTGTCCGATGGAGGAATTATGGTGGATCCCGCCAAGGTACAGGAAGTACTGAACTGGAAGGCTCCTATCTCGGTTCACGAGGTCCAGAGTTTTCTTGGTTTGGCTGGCTATTATCGTCGCTTCATCCTGGATTTCTCCAAAATAGCCAAGCCAATGACTCGGTTGCTGCAAAAGGACACCAGGTTTGTCTGGACTCCTGAGTGTGATGCGGCTTTTCACCAACTGCGAACCCTCCTAACCTCAGCTCCGGTTTTGGCACAACCGGATATCGAGAAACCATTTGATGTTTATTGTGATGCCTCAGGCATAGGTTTGGGAGGTGTGTTAATGCAGGAAGGCCGAGTAATTGCATATACCTCTCGACAACTTCGGAAGCATGAGGCGAATTATCCAACGCATGACTTAGAACTCGCCGCAGTTGTTCATGCTTTGAAAGCCTGGCGGCACTATCTGTTGGGCAATGTTTGCAATATCTACACAGACCACAAAAGCCTCAAATACATCTTCACCCAACCCGAGTTGAATATGCGTCAACGAAGATGGCTCTAGTTGATTAAAGATTATAACCTTCAAGTGCACTATCATCCTGGCAAGGCAAATGTGGTTGAGGATGCTTTAAGCCGTAAGTCTCACTGCCATTCCTTAGTTGAAACTGATTTTCATCGATCTCGCCTTCTACATCCAGCAGTCTTGTACAACATCACTGTCAGTTGTACTCTCAAAAGCAGAATTATTGAGCTCCAAAAGACTGACACTGGTATATTCCACATCAAGCGTAAGATGAAAGAACAAGAAACTACACAGTTCAGGATAGATGAAGAGGGTGTACTATGGTTGAAGGATAGGTTAGTTGTGCCTAAGGACCGAGAGCTTAGAAATGATATTATGTCTGAAGCACACTCCTCTAAGTTGTCCATCCATCCTGGTAGCAATAAGATGTATTATGATTTGAAGCCATACTATTGGTGGACCAAGATGCGGAAAGAAATAGCTGCATATGTGGCTAGGTGTGACACCTGCTGTAGAGTTAAAGCTGTGCATATGAAAGCTGGGTTGCTTCAACCACTTTCTATCCCAGGTTGGAAATGAGAAGAGATAAGTATGGATTTCATTGTCGGTCTTCCTCCTACTGTCAAAAATCATAACTCTATCTGGGTGATTGTGGATCGTTTGACCAAGTCAGCTCATTTCATTCCAGTTAGAGTGGACTATCGTCCCACTGACTATGCTGAGTTGTACTTCAATCAGATAGTCCGGCTTCATGGGATACCTCGTACTATCATATCTGACCGTGGTCCCCAGTTCACCGCTCGCTTTTGGGAGCACTTGCATCACCTTCTGGGAACCAAGTTAGTGAGAAGCTCTGCTTATCACCCCCAGACGTCTGGACAGACGGAACGGGTTAACCAAATCTTGGAAGATCTGTTGCGGGCATGTGTCATTTCATCCAAGGGTTCTTGGGAAAAATGGTTACCTCTAGCCGAGTTTTCGTACAATAATAGTTATCAAGAGAGTATTAAGATGGCTCCATTCGAAGCTTTGTACGGTCGTAAGTGTAGAACTCCACTAAACTGGGTAGAAGCTGGTGAAAGGAGATTTTATGGTATTGCTTTTGTTGAGGAAGCTGAGGAACAAGTCCGTACCATCCAAAAACATATGGCTGCAGCCCAAGCTAGACAGAAAAGTTATGCTGATCGTCATAGAAAACCACTCGAGTTCGAAGTTGGGGACTTCGTGTATCTGAAAGTTTCTCCAATGAAGAGTGTCCAACGTTTTGGCGTTAAGCGGAAACTTGCGCCAAGATACGTGGGTCCTTTCCAGATCATAGGCAAGAGTGGAGCTGTTGCGTACAAAATCCAGTTACCTCCTGAAATGAGTGCCATATTCAACGTCTTCCATGTATCACAGCTCAAAAAGTGTCTTCGAGTTCCTGAGGAAAGAGTCCCTTTAGGAGATATCAGGCTGGAATTCGATCTAACTTACGAAGAAAAGCCAGTCCGAGTGATCGATACTCAGGAACGAGTGACGAGAAGCAAAGTGGTTAAGTGGTATAAAGTAATGTGGAGTAATCAGGGTAGTGAAAGTGACGCTACATGGGAACGGGAGGACTATCTGCGGGATGGTTATAAGGAATTCTATGAAAAATGGTACGCTTTCCAAATCTCGGGACGAGATTTTTTTATAAGGGGGGAGGGCTGTAACACCTCAAGTGTTTAGTCCATAACTGCATTGCATTTTGCATAGGCATAAGCATGCATCATTCATGTTTGTTATTTTATGTGATGCAACACATGTGTTTGTTTTAGAAGTTTTGTTTGGGCTCATATCATGGATATTTGATAGTTGGTGTAACAAAAAGATAGAGTAGCCAATTATGTCCCACAACACCTTAGTTATACTTAGGGTAACTCTTGGAGCAGGGTTCATGTTGAGCAAAATTGCAAAAATGCCCTCCAAGAGATGGTTGACCACCATTTGGCCCTAGAGTGATCTGGTTTGACCGATTAAAAAGTCCAGTTTAGATATCTTGCATGGAGGAGCAACCTTAAGCAAAGTTGTAGAGAATTTTATAAGGAACAAAAGTTCTAATATGGCCATCTCATGAAAATGACCAGAACATGCTCAAAAATGGCCCACAAGTCAGCTTGAGTGGTGATCAACACTTAGAAAAAATCTAAGTCTGGAAATTGGACTTTTCAGTTTCACTGTACCTCACTTTAGCAACTTGTAACTCACAAACTAGGCCAAACCAGTCCTTGAGCCAATTGGCAAAGTTGTTGTCCACGCATAGCTCTACAACATTGTCAATATCACCATCACCTAGTTCTAAATAGTTTAGGAGATATGGTGTCTAGAAAATCGGGTTTCAGTCGGCTTAGTGACTGAAACTAAGTTTCAGTTTCAAGGGGCACCACTTTGGAGCCTTGTAGTTTCAAATCCAGGCCGAACCAGTCCAAACTCCAATTGACAAACTTATAGTCCTCATGTAGCTCTACAACATTGCTAACATCAACCACGCCTGGTTCTCACTGGTTTGGGAGATAATCAACGACAAAATACCGTTGTCAGACCACCACGTTGGGCTCCATTCAGTCGGACAGACAGCTACGCTGTCGTGGCGGCCGTGCAGAGCAAGGGGGCCGCGTGGAGCTCGCGCCCTGCCATCGCCTCCACGTCGCAAGCTCACGCGCGTGAGTGAAGTGGGAGTCGACACCTCAGTCCCCATCACTCGCGCTCACTCTCCTTCCTCCTCCCTCTCGCTCTGGCCGGGTTCACCGAGGCAGAAAACGGAGGCGCCATTGCCGCCGCAGCCCGCTCTGTGCTCGTGCAAGCTCACCATCGCACCCCGTCCTCCAAATCCCGTCCACCGCTCCACCTGAATCCCCTCCACCTCCGCCACCCGTGGCTTGACCGGATTGTGTTGAGGTGAGGGCGAATTTCGGTTTCCGCCACCGTAAGTCCTCGCCGGCGCACTGTCCGCGCGGCGGCTCACCATGGCCAGCTCCCTACTGTCGCCCTCCATTCTTGCTAGTTCCTGTTCTGGGTTCCGGATCGGGTAGAGAAGCTTAGGCGATGATGTTACCGGCTAGGGTGGACGGTACACGCTGGAACACGGTCGTGCGCTGCCGCGCCATGATCACCGACGCGGTGCTCACGCGGTCAGCCGCATTCGCCACACCTCTGTCCTTATCCTTAGCTTGGATAGGTCCGCCATCCCCTCTGGAAGCCGTAGCACGCCCAACCTAGGTCCCTCGCTCCCGGAGCTCGCCGGACCGCCACCGGGTGCCGCCTCCGAGCCGCGGTCGCCATGGCCGTCGTAGTTAGGTTGGGATAGGGTCAGCCAAGCTAGGTTTGGTCGTTGCGGAGGGTCACGGGGAAGCCGTTGGTGCTCTTCCCGTCGCCGGAGGCGCCGTCGTCGGCGAGCTTGAGCTCGCCGGAGTCGCGGCCGTCTTCCCCCTTCGCTCTTCTCTCTCTGGCCTGCGG
The DNA here is from genome assembly GCA_038087645.1 of Saccharum hybrid cultivar R570. NCBI lineage: Eukaryota > Viridiplantae > Streptophyta > Magnoliopsida > Poales > Poaceae > Saccharum > Saccharum hybrid cultivar. The sequence continues at coordinate 6,763,725 of JAQSUU010000043.1, read as the reverse complement.
GCCCGCGTTGTCAGCACCACGCGCGCGCGGGCGGGAGTCCGGGGCAGGCCGCGCGCTGGCTGGGCCACGCTAGCAAGCCGGGCCGGCCCAGTAGCGAGTTGGGTTTGTTTTTTTTGTTTTTCTTTTCATTTTTGTCACAGATTTTTGTGGTGGTTTAGAAAATGTAGATCTAGGGTTTTACTTGCTCAAAAATCATGAGATAAATTTTGTTAGGATCTACATGATGTGTAGTATTTTAGAAAAATATGAATTTGCTAGGTGATGTTTGTTTTCTGGGATATTTAAATAGGTCCTTGAAATGGTTTTTAAATCACATGCAAACTTGTTTAAATTATATCTTAAGTTTCAGTGTTCCAAAAATTATGAAATTTGGTGAGTAGGCTAATGTATACTTGCTCTAGCTTTGGTAAAAATTTGGGCAGTAGTGCTTAAGTACTTTTCAAGTTATAATGCTATCTTGTTATTCTAGGAAATACTTAAATGAATTTTTGTAATTTTTCTACATGAGCAATGTTCATATAAATTTTTGGAGAATGTCTTGGTACCCTAGACTGTCCAAGAAAATTAAGAAATCTGTTGTTTGACACTTTTTACTATGCTTTGTTATTTATACAAAAATCAGCCTTTTGAGCTTGTAAATTTTGTTCAGAGAGTTCCTATGAATAAATTGAGTTCAAATTTTTACAGTAGCCTCTTTTTGGGTCAGAGAGTCTCCTGTAATTTTTGTAGAATTTTAGGAGCAGTTTACATATATGTTTAAAAATCCACTTAATTACTTAAGTAAATTAAGAAATGGGTTTAAATAATTATTCTAGGTGGGCACACCTTACTTTTGGTGTTTTTGTGACATTTGTGAACTTGTAGTAGTATTAGTTTGGTCTTAGAGAATGTTTGCCACATCAATAAATATTTAATCTTTGTAATTTTAGGTTTCTGGACAGCTGATAGTATTTCTAGGTTTGACCTTGGATAAAGGTGGTTGCTGGAAAACTTATAAATGCCAAAGTTGTAGTAAAATTTGTAAATGAGCTTGTGTCAAAATTTGGGAGCATTTGGCTTAGTAGTTTGGGAGTTATTGCTGTTTAAAGTGCCAGTCCAGAATTGACTGCTCTCTGTTTAGAGAGAACAGATTCTGGAACTTTGGAGTTTCGATTAGGTAAACTTTGAAATTAAGTGCTGTGGTCTGAAAACATTTTGTGGTGCATTTCATAAGCTTTCCAGATTGTCTTAGATCATATCTTTTGGAGTTAGGAATCCTCAGTTATGTTAGAATCTTTGAGCTGCTGTCCAGAATAACTTACTGTGGTAACCTAAGTAATATTACTCTTGTGTGTTAGGTGTTAGGGCCTTAACCGAAGAGGAACAACTATATCTTAGGTTGGGTAGATTAGGTAAGTACTTCTCCTCCGGAGAAGAGATTTGCACGTACTAATAAAGTAACTTGATTAGATTATTATTTTATTTCTGAAATGCATTTCATTCCGAGCATACTACACCTTTCATTATGCATCCATGAGATTTATTATGCACTCATGCAATAGGTGTTCCGGAGGGGGTAACTCTCCTCGAATTCGAGCCGGTGATTCCGGAGGAAGTCCAGGACCAGCCGGAGCAGCTAGAGGAACCAGCCGGCGACGAAGCTCCTGCCGAAGATCTACCTGAGTGTCCTGATCACCGGCCTTCGACCTTTCTGAAAGGCAAGCCCCGGTGCATGCTGAACCTACTGTTTTATAAATTAATCTTGAGTACTTTTAATTGTTTACTGCATTAAGTTGTAGGAGTTATATAAAAACACTTGTTGCATTATACCTGTCCTTGTCCAGATATCGTACTTAATCCTATATTAGGTTTAGGCACGTGTCAATGCTTAGCCCTGCTTAGTTCGGTAGAAGTCGGGTGATTTCCGGTCATCCGCGAGATGTAGGAAGGAGTCACGAGTGGCTTTATGGCTATCGTGGATGGAACCATGCTTAAAAATGAAATTGAGACCGGGCGGGAGTTCGATAGTACAGCCGCAAGACACTTCACGTCTTGGGTGTGGAGCTATGCCCGTCTGAGTCGTTTAAGGACCGATTCGCTGTACGTCCTTGAGTCATGTTGAACGCAGTCTAACACTTAGTTGGCCGGATAAGCCGTTCCGACCGCGAAGCCGAGTAATGTGGTTCAGGCCGGGAATCGAATGGTAGGTTGCTTCTTGGAGGAGAGAAAGGATGTGCTTGGGGACATTGGCGTGAGACCAAGGGGGGGTTAGAGTCCCTATCACCTGGCAGAGTGTCGCCCTTGGGGTCGCAACATTATTCGGACCCGCGATTCCTGAATCATATGAAACGGTGGCCTGTGCGACCCTGGCAGGGGTCTGCACGGTGAGTGTTAGAAATACCCCTCCAGCTGGATAGGAATTCGATTCGAATCGCCGTCGCTCCCGGTTAGTGAGCACTTGACTTGAGCAGCGGCAACGTAGATCTCATTAAATAAACTGGTGGTTAAGGAAATGATACAATGTTGCCATAATTCATACCTGCTCTGGATATAATGATGATAATTGTTTGATTATAATCAAGTGCATGTTTAGTACAGGTGCTAAGATAGATGACAGGTAAATGCTAAAAATAACTGCTAGTACAGGTTATAAGAGTCTCAATTACTTATGCCTTTATGCAAAAATGTGATGTCAGCTAGCCTCTTGTGAAAGCCTTGCATAATCCTTGGTGTCATCTTATTTCTGGTTTTCGACGGGTAAGTCTAGCTGAGTACATTCCAGTACTCAGGGTTTATTCCCTCCTGTTGCAGATGATATGCTCTATCAAGGCTTCTGCAAAACTTGTCTCCACCCTGCGGGTGAAGAAGACTAGATCACTTGGGCGTGATCATCTTTTATGTACTTTCCTCATGCTTTTGCGGGTTGTTGATCAACAAGACTGGCAGTAGTTAAACAACTGGTGTGCGTTTGCTTCCGCTACTTTTATAAACTTGGTTTGTAATAATTGCGACTCCGTTTGTGTAAACTTATTTCAGAACTACTTGTGAAATGTAACGTATGATGTTGTATGTTGAATGATGCGATCCTGGTTGTAAGCGAGTTGGTTTGAAATCCTTCGTGGTTTCGATTGACTACCGGGATTATATGGGCTCAAGTTCAAAAATTTGAGCGCTTCGGTGCTTGTTTTTGTACTTGTGCTCTTATAATTTGGTCGGTTCTGTTACACTTTTCTTAGCAAGAGCTCTCCTAAATAATTCTAGAGCAAGGTCACACAAACCTATGCACTAGTACTTTAGCAAAACCAGGGAGCTCCTACACAATTCTAGTAAGCAAAAGCACGAAGCCACCTATGCTCACTAGCAATACTCAATAGCAAGGCAACTAATGCCAAACTAGAGAGCACAAATTACTTAGTTACACAAACTAAACAATATGACTAACAAGGTTACACAAACCAAATTAGCCACGCAACGGGAGCTACTTCTATGCTACACAAGCAAGAAGGTAACTAGCAAACTACACAAGCAAACTAGTTACAAGAGCAACTACACAAGCACAAGTATATGAATATAAATACGAGCTTGTGAATCAAAAGCAAACCACCAAGAAGATGTACTCAATGTTGACACGGTGGTTTTTCACCGAGGTTCACTGGGTTGCCACCAAGCTAGTCCCCGTTGTGGCGATACACCCACTTGATGGATCACGAGCTAATTGACTATTAAGAGTCAAACCCTCAGCGGGTGCCGCACATCCACTCTCAAGATGGGGATCCTCCAAGCCACGAACTTTACTAGAGTTGCTCTTCGTGATCCCCATGGGGTGAGCACAATCCCCCTCACAAATCCTCCTCCGGAGCTACGTACAATCTCCACGCATGCTTCAATGGAGTCTCAAGCCACCAAGCCGTCTAGGAGGTGGCAACCTCCAAGAGTAACAAGCACCACCGGCTTGCAACTCGATCACCTAGTGCCACTCGATGCAATCCTCACGATGCAACGCACTAGAATCGCTCTCTCACTCGATCGGATGATCACTATCAAGCTCAAGTGAGTTAGAGGGCTTCCAAGCACACCAACACAAGCCACCAAGGCCTAAGGGTGCTCAGCTACCGGCCAAGGCTGACCACAACATCTATTTATAGCTCCACAATGAAATAGAGCCGTTAGTCCCCTCACTGGGCAAGTTTCGGGTCGACCGGACGCGCCGGTCAAACGGACCGGACGCGCAGGTCAGTAGCGTGCTCCAACTGTTAGTTTTCGCGCGTATAAACTTGTATTGACCGGACGTGCAGGTCACTAACAGGACCGAACGCGCAGATCGCAGCGAAACAGCGAATAGAGAGGTTCCAGCAAGCTCCCGACGCGATCGGACACGTCCGGTCATCACTGACCGGACTCGTTGCAGCGTCCGGTCACTTTCGCCCATGAAAAATACTGACCGGACGCGCTGACCGGACGCGCAGGTGCTGACCGGATGCGTCCGGTCACGAGTCCGGTCACAGACCACTCTTTGGTAAAACGGCGATAACTCTTGGCTCCGAACTCCGATTTTGATGATCTTGAACATTTTGGAAAGCTTACTCAGAGGGCTACACAACCCACTAAAGCACTTGATCCAATTCACAATGGATCAAAGCAGTATTCCACTCCAAGGGCCATCCTAGTGTCCGAAGAACACCGAAAACATATATCTCTTCTCCAAGTTGATCAACACCAACTCTAACACCTTCTCCTTTGCAAATGTGCCAACACCACCATGTGTAAAACACCATGTGCATGTGTGTTAGCATTTTCACAATCATTTTCTCAAAGAAGTTAGGTACTCAACTTGCCTCGCCACTCGATCCTAGCACGTATGCAAAGTTAGATCGCTCAAGTGGCACTAGATGACCGATATGCAAACAAGTTTGCCCCTCTTGATAGTACGGCCATCTATCCTAAACCCGGTCATCAACTTCTCTACACACCTATGACCGGTGAAATGGAAATGCCCTAGGTTATACCTTTGTCTTGCGCATTCCACTCCATCTCCTCCGACGTTGATGCAACACATGCACCAAACATATCACAAATGATATGATCCACTTCATATCATCATGTGACCTTGGTCCATCGATCTTGACCTCACTTGCCTTCACCATTGCGTCGGTCCATCAGCGCCAAGTCTTGCTCAAGCTTCACCGCCTCACGGTCCATCGCTCCAAAGCCTCTGACTTGCCCTTCACACTTGCAACCGGTCCGTCGAGCCAAGCCTCATCTTGATCTTTGCCACCTTAGTCACATGACTCCATGTCATGTCTCATATGCAATGAGCTCCTTCATGACACCATTACCTATGGACTAATCCCTATGTATCTCACATTAAACACAATTAGTACACCTAATGTTATCACTCAATTATCAAAACCAAACAAGAACCTTTCACCTTGCTTTGTTGCATACTCTAGAAATATTGAGTGAGATTCAAGTGCATTGCATTGAGAGTTGCATCTAGTGGCACTTGATTCTTGAGTTTGCTATAGATTGCTTGTTACTCTTGGGTGTTTTTCAACACCCTAGAAGGCTTGGAGCAGCAGTGGTATTGAGCTCATGATTAGACATTATTTCGGGCCTCACCAAGCGATTGTGAGGGGTTCTTAAGCCTTCCCCGTGGGAGTTCACGAATTGGCTACTCTAGTGGAGCTCGTAGCTTGGAGGATCCCCATCTTGTGAGTGGATGTGCGGCACCCGCTGAGGGTTTAACTCTTGATAGTTGATTAGCTCGCGATCCATCAAGTGGGTGCATCGCCACAACGAGGAGTAGCTTGCCGGGAAGCAAGTGAACCTCAGTAAAAAATCTTGTGTCATCTCTTGTCGAGGATTCTCTTTATGATTGTGTGTGATTGATTCTTTGGATACTTCTCATCTCTACACCATTGGTATAAGAATCAATTCACTTCCCCTTTTCATTCTTGCACTTTATCTTGTCTAGTGTACTTAGCGTAGTTTGTATCACATAGGAGTAAGTAGCTTAGTGACTTAGCTTTGTTGGTGTAAATTAGAGATCATAGTCTTATTCACTAGAATTGTGTAGGTGGCTTGTTTAGTATAGTTGAGCTAGTGCTAGAATTAGCATCGCCATCTTTTATACTAACAATTGTTGATTAGTGAAGATTGTAGATTTCTAAATAGACTATTCACCCCCCCTCTAGCCATTTGAACCTTACACAGGGCAGCGGTGCCCTTTGCCGATGCCCGAAGACAGGCACGCGGTGACGAGACCTCGGCCCGTGGTTCGGTTCTTCCTGCGCGTTGGTCATGGAGATGGCCGGCGGCAGTAACGGGACGACCGGGCCCCTAGGTAGGAAAACCCCTTCTTGACCCTCCCCTTTCTCTTAGGGTTAGGGTTAGGGATCTTGATTCGAATCAAATTTGAATCTCTTTCTTGTTATCTTTTCTACCCGATCTAGATCTACAACTAGCTGGCTCTGGTACCATTGTTAGGTCTTTAAGATCACATGTTCATAGATCTAGTCGGGTACACCACTTAGGTAATCATCACCTAGTACATGATCTATGAGAGAGAGATAGGAGAGAGAGAGAGGTAGGCTAGGTGTGCAGACCAGTGGGAGTGCGGAGGAAGAGGAGCCGGATCCCGCCATCGGGTTCGGTGGTGAAGATCTGCACATGGGTAGCGTCGGTCGGAGAAGAAGGTGGTGCAGTGGCAACCGGCTGTGAAGACCGTGGTGGCGCAGTGCAGTGGTGGCGGTACTTCCCGTCGCTGGCTGTGCCCCTCTTTGTGATCGGGAGTCAAGGTTTTCGGTGGGGATTGCGGCTCATGGTGAATCTCGTACTGAGAGCCGCCGGCCCCCAACTCTATTTATTGCGCAATACGACGGGGGCCCGCCAGCCATGGATGGGCTGGGTGCCCCCGATCAGAGCGCAAGGTCAAGGCTCAAGTGGCCGTTGGGCCAGCCTGATAAGGAAATCAAACCAACACATCTCAAAATCGGATCATCTGATTTCAGAAACTGGATACCCCAGTTTTTCCAAACTGTCCAGCCTACCTGATTTTGTTGTTGCTAACATAAGTGTTGAAGAATAACACATTGCCCACCTCAACCATTTCAGACTTCTGGGTAATTGGGTTGAATATACGAGGTTCAATGGGGAAAATAACATGCTTCTGTTGATGGCAATCATAATTTAATATTCCCAACTTCTTGCACAGAGTTATACTAAATAATAACAGTTCACGGCAAATTGCACAAGGTTCAACTATTCCCAATAGATAGAACACACACGCACTCTTAAACTGACTCAACCTTCATGCTGAACTAATCAACGTCACAGCCTTATTCTGAGGAATCTGCATAACCTGCAAAAGCCAAGAAAACACTGACCAAACAGTCTAGCGCTTAGTCTCCATCGTAGCAGGAGGAAAGAAAGGCAACAACTTGAAGAACGGGAGCATCTTCTTGAAGAGCTACGGGCCAGTGACAATGTCGCGCTGCGCCGGCGGGTGGTAGATGGGGGTTGGCTTCGGCGGCGAATACACCGGCGTCGTCGATGGCGGGGTGGACTTGTGCTCCGGCACGGGCACCGGCGTCGACGGAGGCTTGTGCTCCGGCACGGGCACCGGCGCCGGCGCCGGCGCCGGTTTGTGCTCAGGAACGCCTACCGCCGGTGGCTTATTGGTGACAGGCGGCACGGAATGGCCGTGGCCGTGATCAGGCAGGTGAGGAATAACCACAGGCGTGTGGATTCCTACGTGATGGTGATGGTGGATAATGCTGTGGAAGAAAGGGTGGCAAAGGATGTTGGAATTGATCTCCCACCAAGATGGCCCAACGGCCACTTGGGCCTTGACTCGCGCCCTGATCGGGGGCGTCCAGCCCAAGCACGGCTGGTGGGCCCCCGTCGCCCAGTGCCATAAATAGGAGGTGGGAGCCACTGGCTAAAGCGTGAGGTTTTCACAGCCGCCACTCCACCGTCCTAACCCTAGTCCGATCCGGGAGGCGCTGTCAGCGACGGGAAGCGCCACCACTGCACATCGACGCCACTGCCTCCCCTTCGTCACCAACGCCATGGGAAAGTCGAGCTCCTCCGCCAAGCCCAACGGTTTGCGTCTCTACCGCTCTCTCTTTCTCTATCTCTAAGTCCTCTCTGTTACCCCATGTTTATACAACAGTAAAGAGTATAACCCGCTAGATCTGCCCTAGTTGATCCACAGTTCTCACAATGGTACCGGAACAAGGTTGTCACTAGTGTGTAGATCTGAGTCGTGGAGTTGAAAATCGAATGAAAATAGAAAGCAAAGATGACCGATCAAATCGGATCGGGACAGAGACGAAACCCTAACCCTAACTGACAAAGATGAAAAGGGTGGGAAGGGGAAGAACCTACCTGATCTTCCACGCCACCGTCGACACCGCCGCGCGCGGGAAGGACCCGCTGCCGCATCGCCGGCACGCGGGAAGACAAGTCGAACACGCACCGCTGGGCACAGAGTGTCACGCGCGGGCTCGGGCTCCGGGCACCAGCGCAGGACCCCTCGACGGCGGCGCGCTCAACCGCGGTCGAACGCGCACGCCGGCGAAAGGGCCTGCGGCGGCGCCGCCACTCCTCCTCTGACCACCACTGGTGGCTGCCGCAGCTGCCCTTTCCTTTTGGCTGCGGGCTAAGGCAAGAGAACAGAGGAGAAAGGGAAAGGAAAAGAAATGGAAAGAGGAACGGGAGCCGCCGTTAACCCGTCACCAGCTCCGGCGAGGCAACCACCCTGCCGTCGACAGGTCGGCGGCGGCAGTCACAGCGCCTCTGTGCGCTCAGAGAGAGAGAGAAATGTTTTAGGGTTCAGAGGGAATCGGCCGGCGCCCGGTTTTGTTTTCGCGAAATCAACGGAGGACCGTCCGATTGGATCGAACGGCCACGGGTGCTCGGGCTGGTTTTGTGGCCCAGGCGGGAGACGGCTTTCCCGGCCCAGGCCCAGGTTGCGGCCTGGGCGCGGGGAACCGTAGCGCGCGGCTGGGTCGCTGGGCCGGGCTGCTGCCTTGCGCTGCTGCAGCTGCGGCTGCTGCTGGCCACAGGCCGGAAAAACGCGAGCGCCAGCTCGGCCTTCGGGCTGAAAATGGAAAAGAGAACAGATTTACATTTTATTATTTTCTAAAAGCTTTTATTTGATGTTTTATTCAGTTTTAAAGTTAATACCTCTGTTAAAATTTTGCACCAACGTGTTAAAATTTTTCAGAGAGTGGATCAGTACAGTAACATGCTTTTGAAAGAATGAAAAAGAATTTATTAAAGTTTTCGCTGCAAAGTAAAAGTTTATAGTCTTCTCATTAAATCTGAATCAACAGGAAGATTTAATTTGAAGAGCAGTTATAGTTATTCAGTAAATGATGAAAAGTTTATCCTCCAGTTAAAATTAGAATTAGCTGGAAAAATTTAATTGGAGGAATAGTCGGTTGATAGTTAAGATAAATTATAATATTGTTATTTTCTGACCAACGTTGATGATAACAATATTATAAGTTTATTTATGAGTTTAAGTTTAAAGAAAATTATGATATTGTTATTTTTTGACCAACGTTGATGATAACAATATTATAATTCTATGAGTTTTATGTTTAAAGTTTAAATCTCTGATGAATTTTGCATCAAAGTGACCAATTTTCAGAGAATAGATAAGAGAGAATAGATGCTCCAGAGCGAGCAGAATGTAATGTATTTTCATGTTTCCGCTGCAATGATGATGATGATCTTCAAAATTAAATTCGAACAAACGGGAGAATTTAGTTTTGAAAAGGGTTATAAGATAATTGAGTTTTCATATGTTAATTCCATTTCTGCCCAACGGTGATGTGGAATTGATGTATAAGATTGATGGTTTTGTTCTATTTCTGCCCAACGGTGATATAGAATAGAACTTAAAGATTTAAAAGTTTAATATGCATGTCTTTAACCAGACCAAATGTAAGGTTATTTTCATGCTTATTATTGTTGATTATTGATTAATGTTTTTAGACAAAGAACTTCATGCCTTTATTCTTGAAGGGTGAAAAGAAAATGAGCTGGGTACTTGTGACTCAGAAGATGAAAAGTGCAATTTTTTGCAGAAAGAAGACCATTGTGTAAGGGACTATGGTCTCTTTAAAGAATGGCTTCAAAAGAAAAAGAATTCTAGGATATTGATCCAAGAAAATAGAATAATAAGAGTTTAGTTTAAAAGATGCCTTTTATGTACTCCTTATGAAGAAGAATTTAGTTTTAGTTTTATCCTCGTGTTAAAAGATGTAATAAGTAATATAATTTTAGTATTAATCATCATGATTTGAAATTTAATAAGTGACATGCCTGTTTAATTTGACCAACGTCAGATTAAACATGTGCGTTAAAGAGTATTTGGATTTATTTCTAAATTTGATGATTGAATATGAGCCAGTATTGAAATTTATGTCCCTTCAAGAAAATTATCTCGCATGGCGGGAAAAGTTCGTGATAGTACCCGCATGACGGGAAAAGTTTGAGAAAATACCCGCATGGCGGGGTAAAGTTGGCATAATACTTATGTTAATAAATCCTGCATGGCGGGAGAAATTTGACATAGTATTTATCCTGCATGGCAGGAGAAAATTGTAATGACTCATGTGCTTTGAGTGTATTCCGCACAGGGAGAAAAGTTAAGGGTAGCTCTTATGTTATCCTAATATAAGTTTAAGAAGAACAGAAAGTTACAGACGAACCTCAAGATAAGAATGACATGCAAGCGTGACTTGCGAAAGTATCAATGATAAAAGACTCTGTTGAGTTCTTGAAGTGAAATGAGGGAAAAGTACTCTCAACAAATTAAGAAATAATTTCATTTGCATGATGTAATCATGTGGATGAAGAAAGTAATCAAAGTTTCCTCATTCACAAGAGTTCTGGATAATTTTCGAAATTGTGGTAGAAAAGTTTGTACCACATTTCGAGGGGGAGAAATGTGAGATCAATTAAGAAAGACAATTAAGAAAGATACTTCCCCATAATTCAGACAATACGATGCATACTAAAGTGATCTATAAAAGATGAATGTGATCGTCGGGGGAGTAAGACGGTCATAATATCGATAACCCCTAAAGTAAAGATATAGCTAAATTCATGGACCTTTTACAGTTCTAACAGAAAGATAGCATAGTCAGCCAGTATTTATATTGGACATGTTCAGAGTTTTAAAGGCGGTGCTAAATGCACCATATGAGTTTTAGCAGATTGAACCCAAAATAAGAAAATTAAAGATGGGACAATCTGGGGGAGCATGGTACAAAGAAACCTGACTCCGCAAGGAGGATGAATAATGTAAACAAGGATCTTGTTACACAGGACCTTGTAGAATTAATTGTCTTTTGGCAATAAAGGTCAAGAAATGCTAGTAGCTAAGGCCCCCAGAAAGTCTCAAAGAATAAGAAAATCAGATATTTCTGACGATTATAAAGTCTATATTAGTGAAATTCAAATAGAGGGTAATCCCACCTAATTTGAAGAAGCCATGAGAGGTGTTCACTCATCCAAGTGGCAAGAAGCAAAGGAAGATGAAATGGAATCGATAATACCAATAATATTTTGGGATCTAGAATAAATTCCTAAGGAGCCAAGACAGTAGGCTGTGATGGGCCTACAAGACAAAATGTGACTCCAAAGGGAATATGTAAAGATATGGAGCGCGACTTGAATCAAAGGTTTTTTGCGCGAAGCGAGTGAATAGATTACAATGAGTGCTGGTAATAGTTTTGAGAACTTTAATGTTCCAAAAGCAATGTAAGATTGTTATAGATGGACGTCCTATATGCTTTAGCTGTTGGAAGTTTAATGAGTACAAAGATAAGACCTTGCCCTGACACAGTTTACGTATCCGGGTTGTTTTGGCAAAAGTCCAGTCCAGATATAGATCACTGGAATGGAGTTAAGAATGTCGGCCTCATGCTAAGAAAGAAAGAACAAGTACTCTCAAGTAGTTGTGGGTACAAATGTTATATTTTGGCGAGATGTTTAGTGAAACCCACATAGTAGCTAACACTCGCAGTTGGAGTTTTATTGTGGAAAAGCTCCAAAAAGAAACAGTTCTAGTATCATCAATGATATAAAGTTATAATATAGCATGATATGAGGCTGAGGGACAGGCGAAATGGTTAAGTAACTTGTACCCGGAATTGATAATGGTTATCAACAGCAATGACCATTTAAGTAGTTTACTCCTATAACAACAAGTCAAGTGTGCTGCCAAACACATTGACATTAAAGTTATACGTTGTTAAGGAAAAAGTCCGGAATCATACCAAAGGGTATTAAACATGTAAGTGACAAGAAAGTGCTTGCGGATCTGCTTACCAAGGCTTACCGCCCAGTGTGTTCGGAGAACACACAGTCGACATGGGTTTTATGGTATAGCCTATGATTTCCGGACAATAAAGGGCCCAAAAGTTAAAGAATCTGTTTCATATCAGAGATGTGTATTGTAGCTGTTAAATCTATCGGCGACTGACCGTGACGATGAGGCATGCTCTATGCACTGATTTGTGATGAAACAAATAAAAGTGAAAGAGATTAAAGTCAAATTTAAAGTTAAAGTATAAGATGAGATCAAGGGGGAGAATGTTGGAATTGATCTCCCACCAAGATGGCCCAACGGCCACTTGGGCCTTGACTCGCGCCCTGATCGGGGGCGTCCAGCCCAAGCACGGCTGGTGGGCCCCCGTCGCCCAGTGCCATAAATAGGAGGTGGGAGCCACTGGCTAAAGCGTGAGGTTTTCACAGCCGCCACTCCACCGTCCTAACCCTAGTCCGATCCGGGAGGCGCTGTCAGCGACGGGAAGCGCCACCACTGCACATCGACGCCACTGCCTCCCCTTCGTCACCAACGCCATGGGAAAGTCGAGCTCCTCCGCCAAGCCCAACGGTTTGCGTCTCTACCGCTCTCTCTTTCTCTATCTCTAAGTCCTCTCTGTTACCCCATGTTTATACAACAGTAAAGAGTATAACCCGCTAGATCTGCCCTAGTTGATCCACAGTTCTCACAAAGGAAAGCCGAAGCGCACTCGGGCGACGAGCGGTAGACCTTGCCGCCGAGCGCAACGAACGTCTTCTCGGTGCCGTCGTGGCCGCCGGGTGGCGCGGCGACGATCTTGGACGGCTCCTGCCCGGGGCACGGCGCACTCGACGCGCTGTGGAGCTGCGCGAAGCATTCCGCCTTGAGCTCCCCGTCCTCGCCAACGACGTCGGCGGCCAGCGGGACGCTGAAGGCGCCGGACTTGTCCACCTGTCCCACGCCCGTGCTCTCGTACTCGCCCTTGCTGTTCTTGCACTTGACGGCCACCTGAAGACCTGGGGAAAGTAAACGAGAGACAAATCGTTGACTATACATACATCATGACAATTGACAGGTTTGAGCTTGTGTAAAGTGTAAACTACCTTTGAAAGCTGCCTCAGCGTTCATGTTCCTCCTGGCGCAGTCCGAGCACTTGGCCAAGCCGTTAACAACCGGCGTTGCTGTCTCTCCTTGCACGGTATTGGCGAAACCTATCGCTATCACAATGCCGAAAACGGCCACCAGTAGCTGTCGTGCTTGGATCTCCATATCTCTACCACTTGTTCGGAGTTGTTGAGGAAGGAGAAGATGTGGATGGGTGGGGAGCAAGGAGTGGAACGCAGGCGTCTATAAATAGGTGCCGAGGTCTGATGACGCAGCTAGCTCGATGGGCTGAAGTTAAGTGAAAGTGTGAAACTAGTGAAGGCAACCATGGCCAGCTAAATTGAGCGCCGCCTTTGTAGATCGCCAGTTAATAATATGGCCCCTTGCAATGTGATCAGCGTTTCCTTCAAGTCTACTCATCCAGCTATTCTCGTACTCGCGGTTAATTGTCCACGCAGGCAGGACCGCATGACGGGTAGTGGAGATCGTACCCATTTTATACCTACCTCTGCACGATCGGACGATCTGGATCCGGTGCATATAGTGTTCAACTAATCGTGCGCTGTCGACTCAAGCAGAGGTAAGTGATGATTAATGAGAAGTTAATTTCAGAGTTTTCGCAAAAAAAAATCAGAGTTGGAGCTCGTTCAGTAGCCGAAGGCCCGAATTAACACGGCATTTTCCTTTTTTTTAAACGAGAGTTTTACCTTAGCTTTTAAGAAAGCAAAGTTTGATACAAGACTGGGAAGCCAGTTTCTCAGAAAAACAGCAGAAACAAAACAAAACGAAAGCCTAGACTGAGCTAAATTTCATAGACGTCCGAAGATGTCACAGAGCTAGGCTTGAACTCCTTCATCCAACATAGAATTTCATCCTTCACTTGCGCGATCTGCTAGCGATCATCTTCCTTGAGAAGCACCCTTCATTTCTGTAGATATGATAATGCAACATAGATGAAATCAGATGGGGTCTTTGGATATTTGTGCTCAATGGCCATCTTGTTTATGTTGTTCCATATGACCCAAGCAAAACCTGCAAAAGTATAGAGAATTAAGTTCACAGGAAGGGGCTCCTTGCCCATCAGCCACATTTCAGACAGCTTCTTCACAGAAGTAGGATGATCGTGCCATTTAAAAATCTCTCTTAGAAAGCTCCAAATCATCCTAGCAACTATGCAGTCAAAAAGAATATGATTTACTGACTCACTACACCCACACAGACAGCATGTATCGCCCCCTTGCCAACCTCTCTTGCAAAGACTTTGGGCACATTGCAATTTATTGTTGAAAATTTGCCAAAGGAAAAACTTAATCTTCAAGGGGATTTTACATTTCCAGAGATAGCCAGCCAACCTGCTAGCAGCACCACCATCAGTAATGAATCTATACAAAGATTTGGTAGAGAAGAGCCCATTCTTTTCCAAACCCCATTTAACCATATCAGGACCCTCCTCATCTAAAACCAAACCCGCTAGCTCCCCCTTGAGCTCAGACCATCTCTCATACTCCCTAACCGAGATAGGCCTTCTAAAGTCAGCTGACCACTCTCCATCCACCCAGTGGTCAGCAACCACATTATCAGGATCTCTGACAAAAAGGAAAAAAATCAGCATAAGCAATTTTCAGATGAACACTTCAAACCCAGCAATCATGCCAAAACCTACAATTCAGCCCATCTTTAACTCTGAAAAGGGCACCCCGTTTGAACAATTGTTTCACTCTATGTAGATCTTTCTAAAATTGGGAACTACCTTTCCTAGGACAGCCCATCTTTAACTTTGAAAAGGGCACCCCGTTTGAACAATTGTTTCGCTTTAGGTAGATCTTTCTAAAATTGGGAACTACCTTTCCTAGGAGCCGAGAAAAATTACACTCATTCAAATATTTAGCTTTGATCAATTTGAACCATAATTCCTCAGGCTCTTGATGTATTTTCTATATCCATTTTACCAAAAGACAGTCATTCATTATCCTAGTGTTGATGATGCCCTGACCCCCTTGGTCTTTAGGTTGACCATATGGTATCTAAATTTGTTATCAGCACCTTGCCACAGAAAGTTAGCCTTAACACTATCCATCTTCTTGTGCACTCCATTAGTTAGCCAATAAAAACCCATGCAGTAGATAGGAATGCTACTAAGGTAGGAATTGGTCAAGGTCTGTCCCCCTAACACTATCCATCTTCTTGTGCACTCCATTAGTTAGCCAATAAAAACCCATGCAGTAGATAGGAATGCTACTAAGGCCAGTCTCAGTGGGAATTTCATGTTACTGTTTTCAACACATCTAGATTTTGAAAACAGTGCAGAAGAGTTTCATCCCATGAAATTCTCTCTGTTCCCATGAAACTCTTATCATCTCTTTTCATTAATATGGTGCCACATCAACATAATTAATGCCCATAAAACTCTGATGAAACTCCATTGAGACTGGCCTAAGGCAGGAATTGGTCAAGATCTGCCCCCCGTTTGCTTTTCCAAGAATCTAGCCTGTTCATCATTTTCTGAATGATTGGCGAGAAGGTCCCCATGCCCAGATGCTTGTCACAGATAGGTATACCTAGATACTTAAGAGGAAGGGAACCCAAAGAGCAATTCAACATATTTACCAAATTTTCTTTCTCTTGTTGTGAGCCTCAAAAACAAATATCTCACTTTTATGGTAGTTAATCCTAAGACCAGTGAGTCATTCGATGCAATGCAAAATGAGTTGAAAGCCAGTAGAAAACAGAGTCCGAAAATCAGACACCGCTGATGCTCAAAGGGAGAGATTTTGCTCTAGAAATCACTATCTTTATTTCTCAAATCAAGCAACGGACTGAAACACCAATGCCATCGAGACACACGGAGGAACGAACTGAACAAACTGTACTCTCTCACAAACAATCACTGACAACACAACAACATCATCACCGAAACGAAACGAACATCACTGACACTCCCAACATCCGATCGCTTTGTTGCTGTCCTGAATCTGAATGCATGACCGCACGCGCCACCCTAGTTCAATTTCTTGGGGAGCTTCTCTTGCCCCTGCCCGCCTGCCGCAGCAGGCCGGGTCGTGTCGTCGTCGTCGACGAGCGGCGGGCACGGCTTCTTCTTGTGCATGAACTTCATCTTGGGCTTCTTCTTGAAGAACGGCTCGGGCTCCTCGGGCGCCGGAGGCCTGGGCTCCGGCACGGGCGTCGGCGTCGGCGGCCCGTACGTCGGCGTCGGGGGGTTCGGGGTTGGTGTCGGCGTCGGCCTCGGCGGCGGGGGCGGCGGGCCGAACATGTAGTGCTTCTTCTTTTTGCCGCAGGCGCACGCGACGGGGGCGAACACCGTGCCGTCGGTCGCGGCCGCGAGGTAGGTCGTGCTGCTGCTGTCGCCGCCGTCTAATTGGCTGCTGGTGGGCGCGATCCTGGGCGGCGCCTGACCGACGCACGGCGTGCCGAGCGAGCTGTGGAGCTGCGCGAAGCAGTCACGGTCCATGCTCCCGTCGTCGCGCAGGAGTTCAGCGGCGAGTGGGATACGGAAGACGCCGGTGTCGTCCAGGGGGCCAAGCGCCTTCGTCTCGTAGCTCTCGTCGGCGGCGGCGCCGGATTTGCACTTGATTGCTACCTTCAGGTCTGCAGAGCACAGAGGGAACAAAAGTTTTTTTAGTGCTTGCGGCCAGAAGCCATGGGCCGCAAAAGTTGAGCTAAGCATAGTCAGGCCTGATTCAGGCAGGCACGTGGCCCAATCCATGATCATGTGTATTACTCGTACGTTGTTTCATAGAGGGACAGAAATTCGCAAAACTTCTCAAAATGTGAATGAAAAGCAAAGTGTGTCATTTCAAGAAAAAAAAAGAGAGTAGGCATGTCATTCGGAAAAATTGTGTGTGGTTCGCAAAACAAATAGTGTGTGCTGTCTAGTTTATATCGGGTTAAAAAAATCTTTTTTGTTGAAGAAAGATCACAAGCTACCACTTATGTTGCACCTTAGGATTTAACTAGATCTGATCATTCGAGTTACTGAACAAGAACTTCAAGATTTTTTTTGGGACATAGTGCTGTTCCAGAAATTTGTCTCAAAACTCTTCACAGCTTTTATTTTGTTACCAGCTAGTAGTCGGGCCAAATTTTCATGACCGCAAACAGAGCTAAACCAGAAGTGCAAGTGTGCAGTCAGGCGATTTGCATGTACTACCTTTGAAGGCATTGACATCGTTGGGGGAGCAGTCCAAGCACTTGATGGAGCCAACCACGACCGGCGGCGGCGCTGCCGCCTCTGCCTTCTTCCAAGCCGTCGCGCCGAAGCTGACGGCCAAGAGCGCAGCCAAAAGAACCGCCGCTTGCTGAGGAACCAGAGTCCCCATGTTGGAGCCGCCCAGCAGCTGGCTGCTGCTTCTTTGTCAGGAGATGTGTATATTTGATGAGGAAGAGAAGGCGGTGAGCTTGGATGGTGAGATGGTGCTCGGGTGCATGCGTTTATATATATAGGGGGCCAAGGGGCGGGACGGCGGGTAGTGAGTAGTGACAGTGTGACACTGTGGCCGGCCGGCTGGGAGGGACAGGTACTGGCCGGCGTCCATGAGACTAGGTCGTGAGGAATAAAAAGTGTGAGCGATGCGATGGAGGTTTCTGGTGGAGTCTCAGTACTGATTTGATCATTCCATTCCGTGATTCTGCCTTTTTCCCCCCTAACCCAACGAGCTGTATTGCAACTATGACGCCGAACTTTTCATTGCTGTTACCACTGTACAAAGAATTTGTGCCGGCCGGCGAAAAGATTCAGATTCATTTCGAGTGAGAAATCACTATCATCATATACCCAAAACTGTTACATCGATCTGCAGGCGGTATCGTTATATTTACACAAAATAGCTTCAGAAAACCACAAATATATGATGTCAGGCTTCCATGCACGCAGGTGCCTTCTGTGGCCAGCGTTTGAAATTTGAAGTCGCTAACGGTACAGTTCCTCACCGATCGATGTGGTGTGCGTGCTTCATCTGTCAGGGTGGCTCATAAACCTCGCACGGCGCATGCATGGTTTGTGCGTGATGGGAGGGCGGCCGGGAGAGGGTGGGTTGCACCAACCATGTGCGTGCCATGACCCATGGTCGATGGAGCACGTAAACAGTACGTACCCGCCGGCCGGCACGCGGTGCGTACGTCGCTCCAGTTAATTGGGAAGCGTTGGTGACCGGCGACAGAGTCGTATTGGTGGGCAAGTAAGTGAACATGCTAGGCACGTCATGGCCGTTTTGACATCTTGGATCGTAACCTCACGCTGCACGGCCAATAGCTGTGAATTGGTGATTGCTATGAATGCGAATGGCCTGTACGTGAACGCTTGTTTGTAGCGTCCTTGGGCGTCCATGTGAGAAATTGCAGTCCTTTTCTAAGGACTGAGAACAAATATATGCAACGGGGACTGGGAGCATATGTTTGGCCCAAAAAGCACAAATACAATGGGCCGGGTCCGTGCAGACCGTATTTCTTCACCTGACCTCGAACAGCCACATGGCACTCCCAGTCTCAACCTGCGCTAGCTGCTGCTTCGTCGTCGCTGCCTTGATAATCTCTCTCGCGTCCTTGATATTAGTATCAGTTTCAGTAGTCAGTAATGCTCTGCAAATGAAATAGAAGTCACGCGTTCGATAAATAATATCTCTCGCGTACGTATTACGCCATCCACTTTTTCATTTTTTTTCACGTGTTTGATTATTACTAGCAAAACATATCCGTGCGTTTCAACGGGAGAAAAAATTAAACTTTTATGAAATTCAAACGCATATTTGGTCCCTAATTTTTTTAAGTGATTCACATGAAGTTCATACCTGTCTGTTTATGTTTGTATTTTGTATAAATCTTCCTATATTTTTTTTTCACACACTTACTCCTCATCTTCCGAGGGCCCATCGGCATGCAGAGCGTGCAATGCAAATAGGACACGGCGTGGAGCCTGGAGCCTGGAGCCTGATGCCTGCCTGTGTGCGTGTGAGCGCGGAGCCCTACTTCTGCGACATGACTACCGTATGCCAAGAGACGACCAAAAGCGGCCGGTGGCTGGATGGGTGGATGCCGGCATGTTGTTGCTCGCCGGTCAGCCACGGCCAAGCCACCTCCATGAGTGCCTGCACACGCGCACACGTCCGGGCCTGTAGGTGAACGCGGTGAGCATGAGTTGCCGACTGCCACATATGGCGCCTGCGTGCATGGACAGCAGGTGTAGGCAGCGTGCGGCGCAAGCATGAGCTGCCAGCAGGGTAGCTACTGGTCTCCGGTCTGGGCCGACATGTGGCGCGGGTGCACGGGTCCAGCGGGTGGACGTGATGAGCACGAGCGGCTGACGTACATCACCTGCAAGCAAGGCCAGCGGGCGGACGCGATGAGCAGTGAGCACTCATCCATTAGTATGCTCGTCAGGCTGTCACTGTAACGTCGTTCCTCATGTTAATTGTTGGCTGTGACTACACCACAACTGCGCCTCCTCGACCTTTGCAGCGAGCAAGACGAGACACGCCATCCAGGACCAATTGACGAGCCGGAGCGGAGCCTGCCATAGGCGAGGAAGCAGCGGTCCAGGTAGGCCGCGGCGAGCGTGGTCGAGAAGCCCAGCAGCGCCATGGCACGTGACGCCTAGCTGACTGCGGTCGCACGGTCCGCCGTGCCGCTGCCTCATGCCCCAAGCCACGCCGCCGTGTTCCCCTCTCGTCTCGAGCATGCGGCGGGCGCAGGCTTCTATCACTTTACGTACAAGTCTGACGGCGGGACCACTAGAGAGACGATCTGCTTCTCGTGTATGCTGAGCCGCTGAGGACGAGACAACGCGGGCTTAGGCCTTGACTTCGCGTGGGTCTCTTTATCCTGCAGGCCCATCTTACGTAGCGACTGCCCTCGTCTGTCGGATCATAACGGACGTCTTAGATTCGTCGGGGCAGCAACAAACCCGCAGCAGCCGGCGTAATCTTAACCCTAGTTCATTCTCTCCCTTCCCTCTGCTTTTCTCACGAGCAGCTTCTGGGAGCTGAGGGCGGCGCTCTGGCCATTGCACGGCCGGGAAGAGAAGGTGGCCAAGCATGGGCCTACTCGTCGGAGAGCACGCGGCGCCATCGAGCTCCCCGCTGGCAACTTGGAGACGACGTGAACGGGCGAGTAGTGGTCTTCTACAACAGTGGCGGCTTCAGCGCCGTTGCGACCATCTCGCACGACGGCGGCTGTGGCAGCGGTGCCCGGATCCACGCGATGGCTGCTACGCAGCGATGCCCGGAGGCCAGATCCACGTGACGACGGCACCTTAATCCGCACGCCGGCGATGGCGTCCTTCATCGCGACCTCCACCACGGCGGCGTGCGCTTTGGAGGACATCCCGGCAACGGCGCGACGCCTCCGACTATTGACCGGTGCGCACCTGGATGCGTGCGGGGAGGAGTCAATGGTGCGGGCGCCTTGGCCGGTGAGCGTAGAGGCGGCGGCGCGGGCGGCCTGGAGGTGCGACCGCATCTGATGTTGTCTTCGATTCTCTCGGATTTCCTGGATTCGGGTTCTCTGATTTTCTTTAAATCGATTCATGTATGGATGGTGAAGGAATCGTTTTTTTTTATTTTTGGTTATTGCTGTGGACGTCGGGTATGGATGGTGAATGAATCTGTTTTTTTGGTTAATTGCTATGGACGTGGGCGTAAGAAACAGTTAGATTTGATTTTATAAGTTGTTGTCTTTCCAGAGTTAGTCTGATTTGGGTTTCGATTTGGATCGAGGTGGTGGTTTTGATTCGATCACGGTTTGATCCCTTTGCACGTTGTTTGCCGATTTGGAAAATCCTCGGTGTGATTTGGGAACAGAAAGAAACAGCGAAAATATCTATATCTATTCTATACCTAATAATTTCGAAGTTGTATTTGATTTGTGGCTGAATTTGGTTGTGATTTCCTGATCACGGTACGTGGGTGTTGGACCACGTTTGTCATACAATTTGGGACTTTTAAATTATAGTACAAGTAGGAAAGAAAGGAGACAGAGCACCTTATAAAACAACATACCGCGGTCTGAGCTTGTGCGGGACAAGGCAGAGGGGTAGAGCGAGTGGGCCAGGTAGGGACAAGGCAGAGGGGTAGAGTGAGTGGACCGTGTAGTTGGGCTTAGAATAGAATGGGCTGGATAAAAAAAAGATCTGAAATTTTGTCTTTTATTATTAAAGATAAATTACTAGTCCATCAACACGTGCTCTCGCATGGGCTAGAACTTTTGAAGATCTAAATTTTAGGTAACAGAAGGGGCTTTTAGCCCCTACCGGAGAATATATTAAATCATAGTAAAAGAAAGACAAAGGTATAAGACATTTAATAATCCTTTCATTCCAAATTATGACGTTTTAATTTTTCTAGATGTATAGTATTTACTATATATCAAGACAATATATCTAAGTGTTTAGCAAAAGCTATGTATTAAGAAAACTCAAAACGTCTTATAATTCAGAATGGAGACAGTATATAAGACTAATAAAGAATTACTTATATTAAATTATACATTTTTTAACATAATAGATACTCTGTAGTTTATATGTAGTTATCGTAAACTTATTATTTACTATTTTTTTGAAAGAACTAATCTATATATTTTTCATCTATATTCATATTTTTTTCTTTGCCCAACACCTCTATATACTTTAAATATGTAATTACTTTGAAACCTAACCATTAACCACGTTGGCTCTTATTGCATCATGTATCTTATGAAGTCATGAATCTAAATTTTGGTTTTTCACATTTTATTGTTATCGATTGCTATGGATTTTTTTCTCTCCTCAAATTAAGTTGAAATCTTGTGCTTATTGTATCTTTCATTAACTCTCCGTTTTGCACTTTTTAAAAGTAAGGATTTTAGGTCATATAATATGTTCTTATGTCCTAAAATAGCATAAGCCATTAGTTGAAAAATACACCACATCGCTTAAGATAAGTCATAGAGCTTGTAGTGAGATCTCGGACAGGGGTAGCCATGCTAACCTCAAGAGGACTTTAATACTTAAACTTAATAATGATTGACTTTTCACCTTAAAATGTTCTTAAAGGGCCACGAAATTATATCCACCAATGGTCTTCTACACTTCTTAAGATGATTGAATTCGTATCAAGGAATTATATTTATAGTTTTGGTTATACTATCAATACAGACATGTCAAACATTTTAGTAAAAATACATAAATACATCTAAAGTAACAATCTATATAAACTATATGTTGCGTTTACTAAAACAGTTTTAAATAATTAGTTAGTATCATTAGTATATGATTTTGTCAAGAAAATATTTTTTTGAAAATAACATATGTATTTTATTGCTCATGCATGTTGGCAATGGCGCGACACATATATAAGCTCTATTCATTATCTAAACAAATTTTTTTGTAATAGAATATGTTCATAACTAAGATGTAGATTTGATGGGGTAATTATTTTTCTAATAATGAGATGAAAATTGAGTTATGTAAATTATCAACATAATAAGAAGATGTTTGTACTTAAATGCAAATTTAGATCTACTTAATCATGTTTCTTAACAACATATGTGGGTAATATAAACTAGAGTCATGAGTTTGTTTATATTATTTTACAAAATAGCAGAAGTGGATAATTATTTAGAAAATAGGATAGTCCCAACGACTATTATTATTATAAATGGTGATTAGGTTATACCTAATTCATGATAAGACGTTTCTCATTTTTATATTTGTAATATATCTTTTGTTTTCCTATTAAATTTTATGAGGATTAACAAGTAGGCTCCAACGGGGACACCAAATATGCTGAATTTGTTATGTCATAGGATTATATGTGTGTAGTATTATTTATATGTCATAGAGTGCATAGAATTAAATTAATAATATTGACATCACATAATGTTTCCATAAATGTGTATAAACTTATTTAAAATAATAACTTATGAAATTTATTATCATGGAGTATTACTATAAAGTTGCTACATGATTTTGTTAAGTGAACATTTTTGCATATTTCATAAGTTGTTAAAATCAATATTTATCCTAATGTATATCCCTTCGTCCCTAAATAAATAAATTCTTAGCAAGTTTAGGACAGATTAGTATGACCGAAAAAGATCATACTACCCTTCATTAATTGGAGTAGTTGCACACTTATTCAAGTTACACAATAATTATAAGATTTATTACACCCATCCAACTGTAGAAACTCAAGCCTAGATTGGTGAAAATGAGAGAGAATAGAGGGAGTGTAGTAAATATGAGAGACTTCGAGAAAAATAAATGGCCCTATTGACCGTTCAGTCTTCTAGAGATTGATTTATTTTTAGACAAATATTTGTGATAGGAATCTATTTATTCAGGGATAGAGGGAGTACATGTTTATTTGATATACATTGTGGAACATAGCATTATAGTTTTTTTATTTCACGATTATAGAAATATGTAATTTAGAAATATATATGTATCTTGCTTTATGGATATTGGTTTACTTTTCTGTAATAATATATATTACTAAATGTATGTAGATTTTAGGGATTTTTTTGTTTGGCTAAGGTACATACATTTTATATTATCTTTCACAACGGTATATATGGATAGGTTAAATACAAACTTAGAATATTACTTTGTATTATATTTCATAATGACAAAAGTGGATAATTTATAAAATCATTAAGAGGTATTTTAAATTATCTTTGATTATGTTTATATGTGAGTAATTGAGATACAAAGTTAGAGGATTATGTAATTATCTTTCATAATGCCAAAGTTGAGTAATTTAGACTTAATGTTAGGGGGTTATTTTAAATTATGTTTCATAATGGCCAAGGTAGATAATTTAGATGCAAATTTAGGGATTTATTGTGAATTGTTTTTCATAATGGCCGATGTGGTTAATTTATATACAAATGTAGACGATTATTTTGAATTATCTTTTGTAATGGCAGAGATGGATAATTTACGTGCAAATTTAGGAGGTTACTTTATGTGTTTTTTGTAATGGCAGTGAAGGGTAATTTTTTAATGAACTACAACAGATCCAATGGCTATTATCGGTGATGATGATTAGAGTCTATCAAATCAAAGGTCAGATGCTTCTGATTATTGTGGGAATTTCTAAGATTTATCTTTTTTTCTAGCGCGTCTAGTGAGAATTAACGTGGTGCCTCCATTGGGGCCTCTAATTAGTAATAGTAAGATATGTGTTATTAATTAGTCTTTCCAAAGATTTAGTTAAACTTAAAAATATTTGATTGACCCTGAAAGAAACTTTGCATTCTTTTGGCAATGTATGGAATACAAGTTTGGCAGTCTTCTCAACTCTGAGAAAATCAATCAAATCAAACAAAGCAAAAAAGAAAGAAAAGAGGTTCGATGGCGAAATTCGACAATCCGAGGCTCAAAGGCCCAATATGGGTCCAAAAGACCATGAAAAGTACGGTCAACCCGTAGAAGATAGCCATGCATGATAAGTTTTATTTAGCATTCCACAATGTCTAAAAACAAAGAAGAAGCCCCTCCCCCCTCCCCCTCGCGTGCCGCCGCAGGCATAGTTGCTCGATCCACCACTCCTCCCTCTGCCCTCGTAGGAGGTGGACGGGGCAGATCTGCTGCGCCTTGATCTGTCGCTGCCCGCGACCCGATCCGCCCCTGCTGCGATCAGATCCAACGCCGAGGAGCCGCCGTGCCCGGATCCACCGCTGAGGGGCCGCCACAACCTGATCCGCCTTCTCCAGTCCTCTCCCACCGGGATCCGGCCTTCGGCTGCCGGGATCCGTCGTCTCCCGCCACATCCGACCTTCGGCCGCCGGGGTCCGACCTCTTCCGTCAGGATTCGACCTCTGGCCGCCGAGGTCCGACCTCCGGTGCGCGCGCGCGCGTGAGAGAGAGAGAGAGAGAGAGAGAGAGAGACGCGACCGTTGGAGGACGTGTGGCCACTGAGCGGCGCACGGAAGCTGGAGATCCAAACGGGCTACGGCTGCGGGAGTGCGAGAGATAGGGACACGCGGGTGCGGGAGTGCGCGAGAGAGACGCGCAGCTATGGTGATGAGAGAGAGACGAGAGTGGCTGCAGGTTGCCTAAACCCTAACTTTCGCAAATATATATATAGTGTGACTAGCTTCCGGGTTGTGATGGACTTCTAATGGATTTGGCCTGATTTTCCCAGGCATGCCTTTTAAGAGGCCCGCCTTAAAAAATAGAGGTATTTTTGGGCCTCCATTAATAGATTTTAGGATGCGGTTATTTTTTAACAGCCTCCGTAAATTGATTTTGCGATACAGTGAATTATGACCGCCTTGGTTAATGAAAACAACCGCGTTAGTCTCAAGCACTAACCGAGGCACTTGGATTTTGTAAACGCCTCGGTTATATTAATAAAAGGGCACAGCCTCACAAAATCATTTGTATAGAGGTGCAAGGGCATATGCCCCATGTACATAGGAATGCGTGTGCGGCGGGAGAGAGATTTCTCTCTCAATATACATCCAATGGTGATGCACATAGGAGTACATGCCCTTAAGAGCAAATTTTCTGCGTTCCAGCCACCTGAGGAAGCTCCCCATAAGGTACCCTACCAACACGCTTCTGACAGTAGATAGGATAGCCTTGCGTACTGTTGTGAGGGCGGCAATCAGTAGATAGGATAGCCTTGCGTACTGTTGTGAGGGCGGCGATTGCCGGACGACGGGGCCAGGGGAGCCGGGGAGCCGGCATTGCACATGCATCCCCATGTGCATCCAACGGTTCGCACACATGGGGGCACATGCCCTTAAGGGCAGAAATAACTTTGCCGAATGTGCATTGTATTTCCATCTTTGGGGGTATATTTATAGATTGTATATTGTAAGAGCAGCTCCAGTGTTGGTTGAAAATTGAACCATAGAGCAAGCAGACCGAACTGTATACACTAGAGGAGTCGAACCATAATTGTCAGAAGCAAAAGCAAAGCTTGCAAAGGCGCCGAACCGAGCGGATTAAACAATTCATTTGTGCGGACGTTTGCTTCTAGGCACCCCGCTGCGTCGGGTCCATGGGCGGAGCCACGTTGATGCCTGGGAATACCCAATTTTTATACCAAAAAATACCTATACATCAATTATACATATATGTATATGTTATAGTGGGTTGTATTCTCTATTTCTCAAGTCAAATAACCACTCCCATCTGATGTGCTGGTATCCACTCTCACGACCCATCGTAAATCCCCTACCTAATGGCCCAAGAAAACAGGAACTAGAGCCGATTCCTGCCCAATCTCTGCTTCAATTCCCTGCGATGGTTGCGCCTCGTGACTGCGGGCAACAGCTAGTGGCTACGCTAGGGCGGCTGACGCTCCACCCACACTGGTGACGAGCGCCCCTGTATTGCGCTGGGGCTGTTGGCCAGCTGGGCAGGTCCCAGGACTGGCCACGACGCCATGCACAGCTGCGTGAAGCCAAGGGCCTATTGCCTTAATTTAGGATTATTTGTTACCAGCTGTTAGCATGGATGACGCCGTGACATGGTGAGCACATCTTTCGCAAATACTATTGCCTTAATTTAGGATTATTTGTAGTATGATTATCAAACTTTTCAACTAATATAATGCATACATCCTTCTTGTAGATCCTAGAGTATGCAGAACGAAGAAAAAATTGATAAAGACAATTTATTAAGCTTGGGTATTATCCTAATATTTCTTCTCAACATCATCATAGAGGAACCGTCTCCTACACTTAAACCGTTTCTCATTAATATTCCTATGTTGTAATTTCCCTTTATTCTATGGATATCTTAGATTTGATCAATTTATGTCTTTAGTCATCGGTGTCATCGTGAATTATTTTATATATAGTTTTAGAATGAAACTTTTTTCTTAGCAAATAGGAATACCCAACATTGAAATCCTGGCTCCGCCACTGGTCAGGTCACATGAGAGGAGAGAGAGTACTTTTCCTGTGTACATGGAGCCCACAAACCGATGCCTACACTGACGCTGCCAAACCAAACTTTTGTTCGCATGTTTCCGAACCATACGGTTCTTTGCACACTGGAGGTGTCCTAAGGCATTAGATTAGCTTGGGAACGATTGCGCTGCTGGAAACGAGTGAGTCGTATACTTATCGCTGAGTCGTGCTCAACTTTGTGGTTTACACAACTCGGACTGTCGTTTCGGGCAAGACAACCTGTATTATTGGGCGTACGTACCGCGTAAGAGGAAATTAGCGCTCGTGGATGAAGTTTCATGGTGACGCAATTTTCACACACCGTGTGAATATCCTGAAAACTAGCCTTGTGAGGATCGATCAAAAAGCTGGGATGAAATTAGATGAGGGAATGAAACCATATCTGCATGCATGGTGCTGCTCTGCTGCCTGCTGGCTGTTTGTACGTGTCACTGACTGACGCCTCAACGAGGAAAGGA
Source organism: Saccharum hybrid cultivar R570 (assembly GCA_038087645.1). Classification (NCBI taxonomy): domain Eukaryota; kingdom Viridiplantae; phylum Streptophyta; class Magnoliopsida; order Poales; family Poaceae; genus Saccharum; species Saccharum hybrid cultivar. Next base: position 6,735,945 of record JAQSUU010000043.1, on the reverse strand, counting down.
GATACACTGGCTCGTCCGCCCAGCCAGTAGCAGCGCCGCCGCCGACCGCACCAAGGTACCAGGCTAAAGCTTCTAGAGGCCATCAAGGTACCATTATCCGAGTACGTTCGTACGACATGCATGTGTCATGTGTGATGATGGATGGTGATCCAAGATGCATGAACACGTAAGTGATACGTCACAACATAATATGCATGCATGCATGCATGCATGGGGACATGTACGACCACCAGAGTGGTGGCGGCATGCAAGCATAGGCTGATGTCGTCATCTCTGCCGTCGGCCACCATGCAAGCAGGCAATGTTAAGGTCGGTGTTGTGTATTACATTTGCATTATATTTGTATGTATATATATTGTTAGAGACTTTTTAGCCTTTTAGAGACCATAAACGAAGGCCCAGTAAGCTAGGTCATGCTTTCAGGATTCTGACTCTCTTTCCAGTTTCACCGAGCGCGGCCGTCGCTCGAAGCGCCGTAACCGAAGGAAGCGCTGGAGAGTCAGCAACTCAGCATCGGCAAGTTGGCTACCCAGCCAGAGGCCACGCCCACGCCGGCACCGCCACCGTGCCGGCCGCCGACTGGCCACACGCCGGCCTCTGCGGCTCCGACACTGGGCATGGCCTTGGTGCAGAGGCACCCCCCGATGATCCCCTCCGACTAGAGCCGACCAGCCCACTGCGAATCGCCCTATCGTTCGCGGGGAGCGCGGGCGCGGGCTGGACTTTCGTAGCCCACTAGCCCATCTGCCACCAGCGACGCATGCGAGCGAGCTGGATGCTATGCTGCTGACTTGCTGAGCTGCGTGTCGCTCTCCTCCTGGGCGCGCATGCAGCTTATGTTGAATTGCATTCCTGTAATCGTGTCAAACGAACCGTGTATCAGCATGTAGATGCATTAGGCACTTTTGCTTGCAACAAACATGTTTGAGTTTAGCGTAGAATCGCGGGTGAGCTGGAGACTGCCCAGTTCACGCCGTGACCGCGTTGTCAAGGCTATCCCCGCCGCAGCGTGCATGCCGTGCATGTCGCACGAGCGTTCCAGAAAAATGGGCGCACCGTGCAGCTGTGGGTTGCGGCGGGGGATGCAGATCAAGCCCGTGATAAGTGAACAAGAAATGCATCTGGAAAAGTTGCGCCATTCGCAGTGAAACAACCTGTGTCCTCACTTGCACTCTCTTGTGCTCTCGACGTCCAGATCCTGGTGACTGCGCTCCGGGCATCGCGGGAGCTGGCAAGTTCATAGCGTCGGCGTGCTGCCGGCCCTAACACGTGGTATCAGAGCGAGTTGTGAGAACTACGGTGGATCCAGTGGTCCACCACGAGAGCGGAAGGTGAAGGACATCGTGAGCTACGCCGCCAACGACCGTCGTTTCGCCATGGGTGACACGTCGAGCTCTGGAGGAGTCAAGGAGAGTTCGTTGCTGTGGCCGATGCTCACACGCGACAACTACTCGGAGTGGGCTATGATGATGCAATGCAACTATGAGGCGTTGGAGATATGGGAAGTGATCGACCCAGGAACCAACCCCAAGCGTTCCAAGGATCATCAAGCCATGAGCTCGCTCCTGCGCTCAGTTCTGAAGGAGATGTGGCAATCCCTCGGTCGCCACAAGATGGTGAAGGAGGCATGGGAGGCGGTGAAGGGGATGCGGCTCGGCACGGATCAGGTGAAAGAAGTAAACGCTCAAAGGCTCCTGAGGGAGTTCGAGAACATTACGTTCAAGGACAGGGAATCGATCGAGGACTTTGCGATGAGGATTAATAATCTCGTCGGCAACCTCAAGACACTCGGTGAAACGTGGAGGACGTCCGTGTAATCAAGAAGTTCTTGCGCGTGGTGCCCACCCGATTCACGCAGATGGTCATCTCCATCGAGATGTTTTGCGATCTCAAGACCATGACGGTGGACGATCTGGTGGGCCGTTTGTGCGCGGCCGAAGACCATCTAGATGAGAAGGTCGACCAGGTAGTGGACAAGGCGGGGCGACTCATGCACGCCGAAGAAGATTGGCTTGAGAAGCAAAAACATTGTTTCCACACTGGGGCCAAGCTGGGTGGGAGCGGTGGTGGTGGTGGCTCATCCAAAAGCAAGGCGGCGGCGCGCTCTGATGGCGGTGCCTCGGGTCCGGTCAAGTTGACTTCCGAGGGCACGCCACGAAGAAAGGGCCGGTGTCGCAACTGCGGCATCTACGGCCACTGGGCGGAAGATTGCAAGCAGCCCAAGAAAGAGAAGAAGAAGAAGGAGGAGGCGGCCCAGCCAGAGGCGAACGTGGCCGTCGGCGCCACTGACCAGCCGGGCGCTCTAATGTTGGCAACACGTGACATCGAGCACGGGCCATCGCATATCGTCCATCTAACTGAAAAGGTAACACCTGTGTTAGTTCTTGACGGCGTGTGGGTGTTGGACACTGGCGCCAGTAATCATATGACAGGACCAGATCGATGTTGTCACAACTTGATGAGGGTGTTTGAGGATCAGTTCGGTTTGGAGATGGATCTTGTGTCAGAATCCAATGTATGGGCTCAGTGGTAATTCAAGATCGCCACAATGGTCACAAAGTTCTTACAGATGTTTACTACATTCCTGAACTGAAAAGTAACATTGTTAGTTTGGGACTGTCACACCTATTTTTAAGGATAAAATGGAATGCATAACCTTACGTGCGCCCAGAGATCAATCACACGTAAGTCGACAGATTAAAGGAGAGTATCATCACATTGCTTATTACATCATGATAATTAACTCAAAGTCTTTACACAAATGAAGCGGAAAATTGAAAAGATAACTCTCTCGTGGTGACTCCAATCACAGATACGCTGACTGGTTGACAACAAGCCTAATACTCATCACGATAATCCTCTTGCTAATCCTGTTCATTTGCCCATCCTGATGTGTGTGGAGATAGCAAGAGTGAGCACATATCATACTCAACAAATATAACATGGGGTATAATGAGGCTCAACAAAAGCATGACACGGTTCGACTGCATATAGCTTTTAGTTGTCACAGTTTTATCATATGAGTAGCGACAAGTCTTGCATTAAATCCACAATAAACATATGATCAATGTAAATACGAATAACGAATAGCAAAACACATATTAATTCAATAAATGTTCATCTATTCTGTGAAGGTCCAAGGCCGCTCGTATCCGTGAGCACGGCTAGTATACCAGTTTATTAAACTCTGCGCAGAGGTGTACACTTTCACTGTGAGTCGTGATTACCCATATGCCCGGGTTAATTACTCCCAAAACACTTGCAAGGTGAGCAGGCAGGGTAACACTATGAAGCCTTTCAAAGGTTCGTCTAACAAGTTAGGACCGCTATGTTTCTGTAACATGCGAATGTAGAGCCCTCCTTCCCTATGGCACATAACCGCAGCCTATACTCGTAAGGACAGAAGCCGCACTACACCCATCCCGAGAAACACCCCTTTTATGCCCTTTTAGGTAACCTCTAACAAGCTAGAAAAGGTCCTCATACTTGACTACAGCCAGAGCCATATAGCCCTCACTTGTACTGTCAATCCCGGATGTTCGACCATAGATGAGTCCTTAAGAAGAGAAACTAGAGCACCAAAAATAGCCCAATGCTCTAGCCCTCTTTAAACAGTAATCAAAAAGTCATCTTTTAGTGTTGTTGCATATTTCATTAATCATATTACAAGATCATAGTTTATGTTCAGCGCTAGCAAAAGCTATCCAATGCAAAATTCCCATAGGTGACAAGGTATAGATCAAAACTAGAAAATCCTTAATGGCATTCATAGTAGACACATGCAATATGATTTTATGTGATTAAGGTGAATAGGACAACAAGAAAATCCCATGTTATACTTGCCTTGATCAAAATGGTCCTGATGATCTTGCTCGAAGACAAACTCTTGACCACCAACGAATTGCTCACCGTCTATACTCGATCAACAACAACATATAAGCATCCACAGGCAATCATGCACAAAGCAAACAAAAAGATATAATTAGAATAGTACATCAATAGTATCAAAACATTTTAAAAGGTTTATAAAACTACTCTACATGTTGCTACGATCACACAGACGTAAAGATCATGAAAAACGGAGTTGAAACGCAAAAGTTATGAATTTTCTAAGATTTCCTATAGATAAGTAATTACTATAATTCAAACTCGAAATTAAAATGTTACAAACCTACTATATAGTAACATCATCAAGTAGAGCTCGTGAATACGAACCTAACGCAATTCGAACGGGTCAAAACGGAGTTAAAATGAGCATTTTATGGCTAAAACAAAATCAGTGGCAAACTTGTAAATAAGTGAAAACGTATTTCTGAAATTACCGAGAGCAACTACGCTTTCAAAAGAAGAAAACAGATTCGGGTTTTACGTTTTGGACTGCGGGTTATATTACGCAAAACCGCAGGGACTCTTTAGTAAATTATATAGGCGAAGCGGTATCTTCTAATTTCGGCCGTTAGATTCAATTTGGACGGCTCAGATCTCATCTAGTGAGAAGGGGAGAGCCCCGCCGGCCGTCCACAGTTGCCCCACGGCGACGCCATGGCCGGACTCAGCCTGAGCTCACCAGAGTTCGATGAAACGGCGTCTCCGGGCACCATTCGACAAACGGAGGGTACAAGGAGGGAGAGCGGGACATGGCGAGCTCACCACGCACCAGAACGAGGTCGAGTGACGGACCGAGGGCGGTGCTTGGCTCGGGATGGTGGCGGTGGATTTCTGTGAACACGATAATACGACATGAGTCAGTTAGGGAGAAGAAAAGAAGGCTCGGCGACTTCGGAAATGTGACGCGAAGCTTGGAAACCATCTTACGAGCTCGGAGAAGCAACGAATTCGACGAATCGAACTCAATGGCGGCGGGTAGGGCTCGTGCTCGCGGCGGCAATGCTCACAAGAGCCACAACAGCTTCTAGAGGGCGAGATGGAAGCAGAGGGGTGCGCGGGCTCGGCTTATATAGCCTGAAGGCGCTCCAACTAAGGAAAGAAGAGATTGAGGGGATGGATTCGATCGGTAGCAAACAAGGAAGGCGACTTCGGCGTCGGCTTGAGGAAGGAGGCAGCTTTGACATGTGAGCCCGCGGTGTAAGCGACGGAGGGGACGGACGTGGGTGCGCGCGCTAGCTGGGCCAACGATGGGCTCGGCCCAAGGAAGCGGGGCGAGGAAGTGAAGCAAGGCGGCTGCGCGCTCTGGCCACCAGCCCGGGAAAGCCGAGCGGCCTAAACAACAGGAGGCGGGGGGAGAAAGCGGGAGGCAGCTGGGCCGAAAACCAAGAATGAAATGGAAAATGTTTTCTTTTTCTTTTTTCTAGTTTTTCCAAGGAATTTCAAATAGATTTTGAATTTCTCTTTTGAATTTGAATCAAACCACTCCAAACAAAAATCCAATGCAGCAGCATGAGTACACAATCATGTTCCTACCCTTATATTTGATTTTAAATTAATAAAAATTATTATTCTTCTAAGTTTGTATGCTCACAAAATTGCATAATAAATCATATTCATCTATTTTTAAATCATGCCAAATTTTAGGGTGTTACAGGGACAGTTAGAAGAAAAGGGGTTTAAATATGTGGGGGAAAATGGAAGGTTGTGTGTGTATGATCAGGAAAGAATACTGTTAATCTCTGCTCCTAGGGTTGGCAATAGATTATATTTGGCAAACTTTGGGTTAGGCTCACCTGTATGTTTACAAGCTCAGACAGTAGATAAGTCATGGAGATGGCATACTAGATTTGGGCATCTAAACTTCAGAGCTTTGAGTGACTTGAATGCCAAAAACATGGTTGCTGGATTGCCAACAGTGACTAGAGTAGAAAAAGTTTGTGATGGGTGTGCTCTTGGTAAACAACATAGAGTTCCTTTTCCTCAAATGTCAAGCTATAGAGTAGAAAAAGTCTTAGAACTTGTGCATGCAGATTTGTGTGGGCATAGTACTCCTAAATCATTTGGGGGAGCATCCTATTTCCTGCTTGTGGTAGATGACTACAGTAGGTATATGTGGGTGGAGTTGCTAAAATCCAAAGATCAAGCCCTGGAATGCTTTAAGAAGATAAAAATAGGGCTGAGGTGGAATGTGATGGCAAGTTAAAAGCATTGAGAACAGATAGGGGGGAGTTTGTGTCCCATCTGTTCTCACCACCACTCCTTATACTCCCCAGCAAAACGGAGTGGTAGAAAGAAGAAATCAAAGTGTGGTTGAAATGGCTAGGTGTATGCTAAAAACAATGTCACTACCTTCTGAATTTTGGGGTGAGGCAGTTTGTACTGCAGCCTATGTGCTGAATAGGTGCCCCACAAAAAGCCTAACCAGCATAACCCCATTTGAGGCTTGGCATGGAAGAAAACCCAGTGTGAAACACTTCAGAACTTTTGGTTGTGTTGCCTATGTAAGTTGGTTGGCCCAGGTCTGAATAAGTTATGTGACAGATTAGCAAAAATGATTTTCATTGGCTATGAAGCTGGAACCAAGTGGTACAGATTCTATAATCTTGCTACTGGCAAGCTAGTGGTAGGAAGAGATGTCATATTTGATGAAAATGTACCATGAGATTGGGCAAATACAACAGGCAGCACAGATCAGCTATCAGAAGATTTTGTAGTTCACTATGAGGCTTCTGACAGGAATCAGACAACGGTTGAGGACACTGAAAATGCAGTGCTGCCAAATGCAGATGCAGGAGGGCAGAAGTCAGCTGGTCAAGGGGGTGTTGTAGGGTCATAACAAGCCGGACCTAACTCACCTATCACACCACAATCGAGTGCTGCACAGGATCATGGTTGGGCTACTCCACCAAGTCAAGATTCAACATTTTCTGAACAAGGGCCACACAGATACAGGCTACTGACAGACTTGCTAGATTCGACTGATGAAGTGCACGGTTTTGAGTATAGTGGTGTTTGCATGTTGGCTGCAGATGAACCCAGAAATGTAGAAGTTGCTCTTGAGGAAAGTTGCTGGAGGGATGCAATGAAAGCTGAATTGGAGTCAACTGAGCAGAACAAGACTTGGGTGTATGCAGATTTACCCAAGGATCATAAGGCTATATGCCTCAAGTGGGTGTTTAAAGTCAAAAGAGACCTAGCTGGTAATTATGTCAAATACAAAGCCAGGCTGGTGGTGAAGGGATATGCACAAGTCCAAGGGATTGACTATGATGAAGTCTTTACCCCAGTTTCAAGGATGGAAACAGTTAGGCTGTTACTAGCCCTTGCTGCACAGGGAGAGTGGCAAGTACATCACATGGATGTCAAGTCAGCCTTCTTGAATGGTAATCTTGAAGAAGTTTATGTGCATCAACCACCTGGTTTCTCTGATCCCAAACACTCAGGCAAGGTTCTAAGGCTCAAAAAGGCTCTATATGGCCTCAAACAGGCTCCTAGAGCCTGGAATGCAAGACTTGATCAAGAGTTGAAGCTATTGGGTTTCACTAGGAGTGTTGAAGAACATGCAGTGTATAGGAGAGGTACATGCAGTTCTATGATTCTAGTTGGGGTCTATGTAGATGACCTCATCATTTGTGGGCCTGACAGCAAAGGCATTGCTGATTTCAAACAACAGATGAAAAACAGTTTTGACATGAGTGATCTAGGTTTGTTGACTTACTACTTGGGCTTGGAGGTGAAGCAAAGGCCTAGGGAGATCACTGTGTGTCAGAGTGCTTATGCTGAAAAAATAGTTGAGATCTCAGGAATGAAAGGATGTAATTCAGTTGATACACCCATGGAATAGCATATAAAGTTGTTGCCAGGGAAGCCAGAGCTGGTGGCAAATGCATCAAAATTCAGAAGCCTTCTTGGTAGCTTGAGATACCTGGTGAATTCTAGACCTAATCTTGCCTTCTCTGTTGGCATGATTAGTAGATTTATGGAAACACCAAATTCAGAGCATTGGGGGCTATGAAGAGGATTATCAGATATGTTGCTGGAACCACAAAGCTTGGCTACAAGTATGTCAAGGGATCACATTCAGAGTTGATTGGGTTTACTGACAGTGATCATGTAGGTGATCTAGAGAAAAGGAAGAGTACAACAGGAGTCCTGTTCTTCCTAGGTGGGAATGCAATTACTTGGAGTTCACAGAAACAGAAGGTGGTCTCATTTTCTTCTTGTGAGTCTGAGTACATAGCAGCAGCCACTGGTGCCTGTTAGGGAGTTTGGCTCAACAGGTTGATAGCAGACTTGGTCTATGGAGTTGTGAAGAAATTCAGATTGTACATTGATAATAGGTCTGCTGAAGAACTGAGTAAGAACCCAGTGTTCCATGAGAGATCCAAGCATATTGACACTCGGTACCACTACATCAGGGAGTGTATTGCTGATGGGGTGGTAGAAGTGAAGCACGTTTGCACAGATGAACAGTTGGCCGATATTCTGACAAAACCTCTTGCAAGGATTTGGTTTGCAGAGTTAAGGAGGCAGCTGGGCGTCGTTAGTGTTTGACAAGATTAAGGGGGTGAATTGTTGAATTGCATTCCTGTAATCGTGTTAAACGAACCGTGTATCAGCATGTAGATGCATTAGGCACTTTTGCTTGTAACAAACATGTTTGGGTTTAGCGTAGAATCGTGGGTGAGCTGGGGACTGCCCAGTTCACGCCATGACCGCGTTGTCAGGGCTATCCCCGCCGCAGCGTGCATGCCGTGCATGTCGCACAGGCGTTCCGGAAAAATGGACGTACCGTGCAGCTGTGGGTTGCGGCAGGGGATGCGGATCAAACCCGTGACAAGTGAACAAGAAATGCATCTGGAAAAGTTACGCCATTCGCAGTGAAACAACCTGTGTCCTCACTTGTGCTCTCTCGTGCTCTCGACGTCCAGATCCTGGTGACTACGCTCTGGGCATCGCCGGAGCCGGCAAGTTCATAGCCTCGGCGTGCCGCCGGCCCTAACAGCTTCGTTTGCCTGCGTTGGGAGCTACCCTCTCTACCGGGCTTTCGTTAGCGGGGTCAGTTGATTGCTGGGCTTGTCTGCTTCCTTTGGCCGTGTATTGGGTTTAGCTGTATCAACGTGATTATTGGCTCTACGTTGTATCCCTTGATGAAATTTGTTACCGTCGGTAATCTAAATATCCTTGGGTATTTAAGCTTATTTATTTCCTTTGCCATGAGACTTGCAATGTCCTCTAGAAGTAACCAGAACGATTGAAAAGAAACAAAACACATGCATTAACCGTTTTTTTTTACTTTTGTGGTACAAAAATTGAAATGTATAATTACTTTCACTGCTAGGTAGAGACCCTAGTCATGAGCAAATCCTAGATTCGCCACAGGTGTAACATAGATAACCCTTGGTTTTTTTTCTTACACTTTTAACAAACAATTTGCAGTCTCAAGATTATACTACAACGACAATACCCCACAGACATCACCAAACAAGAACCACCCCAAACACAATACATCTACCGGCTACTTTGCCGGAGATAACAAGAGTTTACTGAGTACACCACAACCATTTGCACGCGCGCATGTCTCGAATTCAGAGACCCAGACCCATGGCGACAGCAACGCTGAGACCCAAAGTAACTGAGGTCCCAACGAGGCTGCATCCATGCTTCAGCGCCCCACTGTCGTACGGGCTGTTGTCCACCAGCGGCTGGTTGCCGAATCCGAACATCTGCCCCACATCCTGCACGGTCTGTCCCTGCCCCGCGGCGGCGGCGGCGCCACCGAACTGATCCGCTTCCTGAGGCAGCGGCGCCAGTGGCAACTCGGGCTGCGGCAATGGCGCCGCCAGCGGTGCCTCGGGTTGCGCCACACCGCCAGCTCCAACGCCGGCTCCGACTCCGACGCCGTTGCCATAACCGTCTCCCTGTCCAAACGGCAGGTCGCTGCTCCCGTGCCCGATCGGCTCGGCGAACGGGGGCAGAGCGGAGGCCAGGCCGGGCGAGCCTGGCATCCCGCAGTGCTGCGCGGCGCGCGGCTCGTCGCTGTCCTTCCACGCCAGTTCGCCGCCCTTGTCGAGGATGCGCATGTCGCCCTGGTCCACCAGCTGCAGCGTTTGCAGGAAGTTGTGGTCGTCGGACCGCGCGTCGTGGGTGTGCCACACCGAGGTGCTCCCGTCGAACACCTCCAGCCCGTTCCACGAGAACACAAGCGCGCACGTGTTCACGGTGCTCACGGCCAAGCACTCCGACTCCCACACGCTCCGGCCCTCGGGCGCCCGGCGCCGTGGTTGTCGAGCACCTCGACGTAGCAGAAGTCGGCGCCGAGGCCTCCCGCGCCCGGCCGTGGTCTGGGTGCGCATGAAGTACGCCGCGTACTTCCCGACGCGACGTCAGGAACAGCACGGGTTCTCGTCCCAGTGCGGCGGGATGCTTGCCAGGATCTGCTGCTTGGTCTCGCGCTGTATCGTGCCGGCCGGGCCCGTCGCTGTGGCGTGGGACGGGAGCAGAAAGGCCAGCGCGAGACACACGACAATGTGTGGCGGAACGCTGAGCCGCATGGCTGCTGGTTTGGGTTTTCGACACTCGTGCACTGCTCTCGATCCGCAGGTGGAGGGGGGGGGGGGGGGGGGGGGGGGGGGGGGGGGGGGGGGGGCTTGTGTGTTTGTGCTTGTGCATGGACTGGCGACCTGGCGTGTCTTTTATAGTTAGAGATGCCGATGGAGTGGTAGAGCGTGATGATGGTGTAAAGGCAACGTTGAGTGGTTGACGATACCGGCTCCAATGTTTCAGTGGGAGATTAGGAAAGAAAACGAGCACAGGACTTCGCTAGGAGATTTGTTATGTTTGGGGTTGACTAGCTTGCATTGTGACGTGCATCAGCCGATAGCTAAGGATTGTTAGTCATATTGATTGGAACCGATTGAGAATGGAGCGCACATAGGAAGGGGCGTGACTGATAGATCTGAATCCAAACTGACGAAAGGGTCCATTTCAACACAGGATCAGGCTGAGTATTTGGGTATTTCCTCTTGACGCACCGCGGACTATATCGGGCTGGTCAACTTCACTTGAAATTGTTTATGCTTCAACTTAACCAATCCACCGATAGTTCGAGTTCGATTTATCATGTTGAAAAGCGCACGTTAAAGTCTGAACTGCCTGCGCATTTTTTTTTTATTTCTGTTCGAGAGAAGAAAATAAGAACCGTGAGCAGTATGGGCTGGGCCGATAAACAAAAACCATCGAGCATTGTTTTCGCTAGGTCCATGTATCATTGATAGTTGATACTTTTGTCGGTCTTTGGTGGAGGAATATTGAAACCCTTTCCGGTTCTTTGCGATGACAGTTTCGGCCATTTGAAGAAAGTATAATGGTCGCGGCTCGGTCATGAGCCCAGGACCTAGTAGAAAATCTTATGTGTCAAATCCTTTCTTCCCTCAAATACGCACAAGAGACTATCTTTTAGGTCGCGGCTCGGTCATGACTCATGAGCCCAGGACCTAGTAGAAAATCTTATGTGTCAAATCCTTTCTTCCCTCAAATACGCACAAGAGACTATCTTTTAATACACAAGATAGGAATAAAAGTGCACTTCCTCTATATTTTAGATGCATGTTTTTTTCAGGCAATAGGTAATTTTGTCATTGTTTGATTATAGAAAGAAATTGTGAATTATCTTTGTTGATTTATTTTTTAATCATACTTGGTTGTGTAAGTTTATTGTCTGAAAGCATCTAAAAAGGATACGTGGAACTAAAGAACTCCCCCCCCCCGAGCGCTCCCAACGGGGCGACTCGGGCGGTCACCCGCCGCCACGCCAGCGACCCCTCCCTCCCAGCACCTCTCCGGCCGCCGCCGCCGCCCTCTGGCGTGCGGCGGCGGCGGCCCGAAAAAGGCCCCCGTCGCATCCCCAATCCTCCTCCTTCCCCCATCCCTACCCCTCCTCCGCATGCCCTACCTCGAGCATCTCCAGCGGGTTGGCCGGCCGGCGTGCCAGATCCGAGGCCCCTGGGGCCGGATCCGCCATTCCCCTCACCGGATCTGAGGCTCTGTGCGGTGCCCAGGGCGTGGTTGCTCGCCCCTTGCGCGGCGTCGTCCATTCTCGCGTGGCTTCCTTCCTCGTGAGGTGCTGGCGGGCGTGCGGCTCTGGCCGACCTGGAGATGGCCGACGTCCCTGCAGACGCCGATGCTATTGTGCTGCTCGCCAGCTGGCGGACTGGCCTACGGAGGCTGGTGCTGGCCCGTGGTTGGTCACCAACGAGACTGCTGCAGGGGTGGTCGGCACCCCAGCCTTGCTGTGGGGGCACCGTGGCCTCCTGTGCACGCCGGTTGGTGGCGGACTTCTGGGATCCAACGTTGGAGCCGGGCAACTGGCTTCAGTGCACCGGGCCACGGCTGGTGGCTGGCGTGGACCCGGGCTAACCGGCCTCAGTGCACCGCATCGCGGCCGGAGTTGCTGCTCCGCGCCGGCCTGGAAGCGACATGGCATGGTAGCGCCCCCCATCCCTGACTCACGATGCCGACCTCTGTTCTTGGGTATCTACCCTGCCTGGCTTCTTGCTCTGGGCTGGCGGCGGTGGCGCAGTCTGCGTCATTTTCTTTCCTGAAGGCGTCGTCAAAGCTTGTCCTCACTGTTTGGGTCGCTGGGGCAGGTCTTGGATGAAAATCTTCGTGTGCTCCTTTCAACGATGGTGGCATCTGCGGATGTCATTGCCTTTCTTCAAGGCGTCGTTGGAGCGCTCCTGCCGCCATGCTTTTGCTACTTCCGCTCCCTGCCTGGAGTTGCTCTTTGTTGTGCTAAGCCTGATCGTGCTTCATGCTTCTCTTCACTTCGGTTTGTCCAGTAGTTGGTTGGTGTCGCCGCAGTCGTTTGGTTCTCTAAAGCGGATGCTTTGCCGCTATCACTTCGCTATTCTTGGACGGATGCTTTGCCGTCAGGTTGCTCGGGCGGCTGCTTTGCCGCCGGTGTTGCTTCGGTCTCCCCTCGCAGGCAGAAGCTTTGCTGCCGTGAGCGTGATGGCCCCCTGTCTGCGGATGCTTTGCCGCGTTGATGGTCGTTAACTTTGGCGGATGCTTTGCCGTCATGCTGCTCTTCTATGCGGATGTTTGGCCGCTGTTGTTGTTCCGACACCCTTGACGGATGCTTTGCCGCCGAGGTTGAAGTTTGCTTGGTCGCCTCTGCGGCTTCCACTACACTACTGGCTACTGATTGTTGTCTTCTTGTATTAGGCTTAGTCAGTTGGGGTTTGCTGCTGGAGGGTCTCTCTCCCCCCTCGTGTTTTCTTGCTGTTCTTTTGTACCTTTGGGATACCGCCGGTAATCCTAGGATTACCTGCGAGTCCCATGTATCGTTCTTGTAACATTTGGTTACCTTCCTCTTAATGAAAACCGGGCTGAACACTCGATCTAGAAAAAAAAAAGCATCTAAAAATTAAGGCACCCGAAATATAATAATAACTCCCATAAAAAACGAGTTTACACGGCGCACCATGCTGAGCTTGTGCAGCAAACCAAGTATACTATACTATATACGGCCACTAAAACGACCTAAGAGCATCTCAAGAGTTTCCAAATCCATTCCCAATCTTGATTTCTTTAGTAAGAGGAAAACAACTCCTTATCTCAACTCCCAATTTTCCAGAACTTGGCAAAATCGATCCAATCACACATAAACATAAGTGCTTATCCAATTGGTCAATTCAGAGGTGGAAGGACGTGGGGAAGAAAAGAAGAAAAGACAGGATTTACAATACAAATATGGGAACTACTCTGTTACTCTCTGATCTAAAAATGGCACGAATCCCAAAGAAGCCAATTAAAGAAATCAATTATTTGATATTATTTTGCAACTGGGTCTCGCCTGGGCCTAGCCTATCCAAGCCCAGCCCTGAGTCTAGCCCGTCTGCTTTACTCTGTTAATTCGTCAGACTTGAATCGCATGGTGTCAACCTAGTCGCACCTGAAGCGCTCCCCAAGATTTGCCCTAGGTAGCAAACCCCCAGGGATTTAATTGGCCGGTCATATCCCAGGGAGGCGTTCCCCTTGCCCTGTCGCCATTTGGAAGCAAGGCCAAGGTACCCAGGATGGACGTACAAACTTGCATGTCATGACTATATATTGATTATGAGCTTGCTCGTTGTAAGCTGTAAATTGCACATGCACAATATTCTGAAACTCCAAATAAACACTCAAACTGACATCGTACTCTGAAATATAAACTGAAAGCTAAAACAAGTGATCTGCCTTAGAAAATATAAACTGAAAGGTAAAATCTGCACCAATATTTAAATTATAGTCCTCTAGCTCACACACCAATATATTACATAGAAGCCAGTAGCATAAAAAACGGACAAATAGTAGGTGCATGTATATAAAAATTGACAAACAGGAGGAGCAAAATCTAGCTATGGTCTTGAACATTTCTCAGATGCTAATGATGAAGGCCACTTCACTTTTCTCTGATCATGAACACAAAAGAAATGGTGGTGAGTTACAAGAATATGCAGCAGAACAGTGTGAAGTGTCATGCTTGATACACATTTCATACATGAAGTGGTGAGTTGCATGCACATCTCCCTTATCTTTCTACAAATAAAATGGTCAAAAGAAGAGGCTCACTCACCTCTCTATCACAAGATAAAGAAGGCTGAGACATAGTGCACATATATCATTCTGTTCTAGAGAGAGCTATTAGCAAACCTGAATATAGCCATTCTAGAGTGAGCTATTAGCAAATGTAGTATACGTAATAATTAAGCATTAAAACTGAACTAAACTCTGCTGCAGCAAAATACCTCTACGGAGGCTAGCAAGAGCTGACCTAAATGGTTCAAACTCTGCTGCAGCAAAATACTACAGAGGGAGAGCAGCAGATTATCTCACGTACTAAAATAGACAGCAGGATTTCAGACGAGCGCTATCTCAAATGGATTGCGCATTGGCTCAAACTGTGTGTCTACTAAAATGACATGAAGCACTGAAATAGACTGCAGACCAGAAGTGCTCCTGTTACCTATGGCAGGCTAGAATCAACACAAAAAGGCCCCGTTCGCTTGGCTGAAAAGTCATGGTAGAAAGTATTGTTCGCTGATTTGTTGTGGGAGAAAAACACTGTTTGTTGGCTAAAAAAGTACGGCTTATAAGACAAGAGTACTTCTCTTGCATTGGAACTTGAACCTCTGAGTTTTTTAACAAAATATTTAGGAGACCTATATTGGTATAAACAATACAGTTATCATCACATCCAGAATTCTGATAGACACTTGTTAAAAGTTGTCATTTTGAAGTTTTGTATTCTCTCCATGGATCACTTGTACTGAAAAGCTTAGCCAGCTATGACCTTATTAGTTGGAGAGATTTAGCAAGCACTTGTCTGAACTTGTGCTAGATGATGTGTGAGGCATATATTCAGTGCATCTCGATAAACAAGAATTTATACTCTGTTCAAATGTTCAGACTACACACACCAAACATGTAGATGCATATATGACATAATTTGGCCAAGCTGCCTGTACATGTGTGCTTGCAGGTTTGCAAAAGCAAACTAAGTCTTATAATTTAGCCAAGCAGCCTGTAACTCAATCGAATAGGAACCGGCTGCTACTGGGAAGACAACAACCTAATAAATCATAAATGTACATGCACCAGAATTAGGCCGGCTGCTTACTTGCTAAAAATTATTGGACAAAAAATAACTTCTCCTCGGACAATGGTCCTTTTGTTCCCAAAAAACTTTGAACCATGGATTCTGATATATCCACATCTCCATATAAACCATGCATACTAATTCAAGTAAGCAGCAACACCTCTACTGTTTCACAGCTTTTCTATGGAAAACACATGTCATTTTCGCAAAAAAAAAAAGGAAAACTCATGTCATGATTCACAGCTTTTCTATGGAAAACAAGGGTCATGATTCACAGTTTTTCAATGAAAACCACAGGTCAGGGCTCAGGAATATCTATTCAAGTAACTCTGAGTCTTATAATAAAAGCACAGTAGGGCCCTGCACCCTCCTGTTTTCCTCAAAAAAAAAAAAAGTAACTCTGAGTCAGGAGTGAATGCAATTAACTACAATGGAGAACAGTAGTACATATATACAGGCAAAACTGCATAGAGAAGCTTGACCGAGACAGCAAGATTAGGGTGGGATACTAAAATACTCTATAGTACAGTAATCATTATAATGGGACAGGGTAAAAAACGAAAACCAAGGAAAAGAAAAGCCTGGGTAAGCGGGCTGTCAAAGTAGGCCTAAGGGTACTTTGCCTAATGGCCTGGAGAGGTGTTACCCTTTCTGAAGAATTGACCATTTGCGCTTTTACTTGCTCAGAAAGGCCTTCAAAGAAAATGGTGGGTAAGCATCCTGCTCAAGGGTTCCAAATGTCATGTATGCAGCAAGATGTAGAATACCAAAACTAAAATTTGAATTCAAGTGGACTGGTGAGCAGGAAGAACTCCTTAGAACAAAAGATACGTAAGCAGTCCTCTCATTGAACATCATATAGCATCACCACTGGACCATTTTTTTAGAACCGAGGGCATATGCCCCATTTCCATTAGATGATAACGGAAATACAAAGAAGTTTAGAGTTCAGACAAGATAACAGAACAAGAGACTTCAGATTACACCTTCAGTACCAGACAACTAAGCAAGATAAACATGCCAATTGAGACCCAGACACCAGCTAGATAACATCACTAGAGGACATTATTACACAATAATTACTACAAACTAGTACAACTGAAATCAACAAGATATTATTGGCATGGAACATTAACATCACTAAATCTCTTCCTCTAACTCGCGTCCCGCCCAGGGTCTAGAGCCTGTCTGCCGCCCCGTCCAGAACAGACGCTGCCCTGTCAACCGAGACGACGATGAAAATTATTCCCTAGGCTCGGGAGTTCCTTGTCTTTTATCTGTTCATCATCGGAGGCCCATTATAACACTACTACTAGGAAAGCAAGATGCTAACGGCTTCCCATGTCCGCGGCATTGTTTGTAGCCGTTAGCTACAACTCCGGGCCGGGAGATCACGTTCGTGAGGTGCAATCACAAAGTATCCACGTACGCGTCAATGTGTTCAGTTGAAACCTTTTACTTTCCCATGAAGATATAGATTCAGACCATTTTCACTCGTTGAAAGCTATAATTTTTGACTTGGTATTAACACCAGATATGTAATTGAGTTAAACTAATCTTTACCATTATATGCGGTCCCTCCCATTCAATAGTAGAAATAACCCAACAGATTACTTTTAAGAGAAAGAATCCAGACTGCATCTTTACTCAGGAAATAAGTCGTGAGGCCAGCAGACTTATTTGGCAAAAGCCAGTGGTCAGCAACAATAATACGAACCACACTTGGTAATCCATGTGTTTAAATATTGCTTCAGTTCATAATTTCCAGAGGTATAGATATTGTCATTCTTGCTTTGCCATAGGTATACAGTATACTTAACCAATTTGAACTGATTTGAACGGTCATCCATGTGTTTAAATATTGCTTCAGTTCATAATTTCACGAGTTATATATATTGTCATTCTTACTTTGCCATAGGTATACTTAACCAATTTGAACTGATTTGAACGGTCATCCATGTGTTTAAATATTGCTTCAGTTCATAATTTCCAGAGTTATATATATTGTCATTCTTGCTTTGCCATAGGTATACTTAACCAATTTGAACTGATTTGAACGGTTATCCATGTGTTCAAATATTGCTTCAGTTCATAATTTCCAGAGTTATATATATTGTCATTCTTGCTTTGCCATAGGTATACTAAACCAATTTGAACTGATTTGAACGGTTATCCATTTGTTTAAATATTGCTTTTATTTATAGTTTCCAGAGATCAAGGCTATACACAGGGCCCATAGTCGAAAAAACCAAATCATTATTAAAAATAATATGATTAGAGAAAGACTAATAATATGAAACCGAAAAAATCTACTAGTGTACTAACTGATAGACATGTTTTGCTTTGTATGGCAGTTTGCTAGTGGCGGCGGCGGCTGTCCAATCTGTGTGGTCATTTGGGCTCGCAATTCTAGACATCAATACGATGCTGATAAGCAATAGTTCTTCCAGACGGTTAAGTTTGGAGATGCGGTAAGCAGTTATTTGTGTTTTTTTTTGTTATATATCCATTTCAACCGATTCAATTATTAATCTAGACCTCTCTGGCCATGCACAGATCACCGGTGTGGCCATGTTCTATGCTGCAAGCGCATCTTCTAGAGTTTTTCTGTTCCTCCGCTATGACCGTATGTTGTGCTCCACGTAGCACTGCGCCCAGTTCTAAGCCGTCATAACACGAGCGTTCATGAGCTTCGCTGCTCTTGTGTCATCCATGGTGGCAACTTGGTTTTTTTTGCCCTTAGGGGCATGTGCCCCCACCCCATGCAGCATTGAATGTGCATGAAGATGTGTGTATAGGAGAGAGACAATCTACCAGTGTCTCTCTCATGCTGGCATTATTATTAGATTAGCTGTTGGATACGACCTATGAGTTCAATGGATGCACACAACTCAAATTTGTGGTTTACACAACACGGAGTTTACCATCTAAATTCAAGGCAAGCTCCATTATTGCAAGGTACCATAGCCTGGACATATATCGCACAAGAGGAAATAGCTCGTGAAAGAAGATTCATGGTGGTCGTCAGCAACCCCATAGCTTGTTGACGATATTTTCACACGATGCACTTTGAGTCTAGAATGCCAAGAGCAAGTTCGCAAGTTCAGCGTGCCCAAAGTTGCTAACTCGGATGGCATAGGCACCCCGGATGTTCTAGTATCATGAAAACTAGCCGTCAAAAGATCAGAGGGTAGGCAGAATAGTTTGCTTCATTATGTAGCTGCGTGTTTTACATTTGTTTGTGTGTGTATGCACACACACACACACTATATATATATATATATATATATATATATATATATATATATATATATATATATATATATATATATATATATATATATATATATATATATATATATAACTACCCTATAGCTGTCTACAGAATAACTTATTCTGTAGCTACTTGGAGTTACGATAATTGCTATGCTAATTTACGAGATTATAGTAACTCCTTACTATGTAATTTGTGAAGCCGATGCTGTCAGTGTTAAAATTTGTGAGGATTGATCAATGGGACTACCTACTCTGTTGACAGATTTCTGTTGCCGAAATCCGTCACTTTTTTTGACACAAAATTATTCCTCGATGACACACGTGTACATAAGTTAACCTCGCTGATGTCTTCCCCATCAGATACCGGAGATACTCCGTACGTACGAAGCTCGGAGAGTATGTGCTTACACGACGACGACGACGACGACACGTGAGAAGGAATACAGCAGCTGACGCGACACAGAAAACGAGCACAGGACTTCGCTTGGAGATTTGTTATGCTTGGGGTTGACTAGCTTGCATTGTGGCGTGCATCAGCCGATAGCCGAGGATTAAGTCATATCGATTGGAATAAGGAAGCTAGGCGAGCCAACTAGGATTCGTCTAGGTAGATGGAACGTAGGGTCCCTAACGGGTAAGCTAAGAGAGCTAGTCGATGCAGCAATTAGAAGGCGTGTAAATATTCTATGCGTTCAGGAGACCAAATGGAAGGGCCAGAAGGCGAAGGAGGTGGAGGATACTGGCTTCAAACTTTGGTACACGGGGACAACATCGGGTAGGAATGGTGTAGGCATCTTGATCGATAGGAGCCTTAAGGATGGAGTCGTTGACGTTAGGAGGTAAGGCGACCGGATTATCTTGTCAAGCTGGTAGTTGGAGATTCGGCTCTAAATGTGATCAGTGCCTATGCCCCTCAGGTAGGTCTTAGCGAGGGCACCAAGAGGCAGTTTTGGAAAGATCTTGATAGCATGGTTAATACCGTGCCTATCGGCGAGAAACTCTTTATAGGAGGAGACCTCAACGGCCATGTTGGTGCGACTAATGTAGGTTTCGAGCGGGTGCACGGGGGGTTCGGGTATGGTAGTAGGAATCAAGAGGGGGAGGATGTTTTGAACTTCGCGCTGGCCTATGACTTGTTGATAGCGAACACCCTCTTTAGGAAGAGGGTATCTCATCTAGTAACCTTTCGTAGTGGACAACACTCGAGTCAGATCGACTTTATCCTTGCAAGGAGAGAGGATAGACGTGCTTGCTTTGATTGTAAGGTGTTACCTGGGGAGTGTGTTGTCCCTCAACATAAGCTTGTGGTGGCGGACTTTCGCTTTCGAGTACGTGTCCACCGGGACAAATGGGTCAAGATTGCGAGAACGAAGTGGTGGAAGCTTAGAGGGGAAGCAGCGCAAACGTTTAAGGAGAGGATGCTAGACGAGGGGCCTTGGGAAGAAGGAGAAGATGCCGACGACATGTGGCTAAAGATGGCAACATGTGTCCGGAAGGTGGCTTCGGAAGTGTTTGGCGTGAGTAGGGGAGGCAAACGGGAAGCGAAAGACACATGGTGGTGGAATGACGAGGTGCAAAGGGCTATTAGGGAGAAGAAGGAGTGTTTCAAGCGTCTCCACCATGACAAGAGTGCAGCCAACATCGAGAGCTATAAAATAGCGAAGAGGGTTGCAAAGCGAGCTGTGAGTGTAGCAAAAGGTCAGGCGTATGATAGCCTTTATCAGCGGCTAGGCACAAAGGAAGGGGAGAAGGACATTTATAGGATGGCTAGAATCCGCGAGAGGAAGACAAGGGACATCAACCAAATAAAATGCATCAAGGATGGGACAGATCGACTTCTGGTGAAGGATGAGGAGATCAAGGACAGATGGAGAGAGTACTTCGACAAGCTGTTTAATGGAGAGAATGAGAGTCCTACCCTTGAGTTGGACGACTCATTTGACGATACCAACAGAACCTTTGTGAGGAGAATTTAGGAGGCAGAGATCGGAGAGGCTTTGAAGAGGATAAAGGGAGGTAAAGCGATGGGCCCTGATGGTATCCCCATTGAGGTGTGAAGATACCTAGGCGCCAAAGCGATAGTATGGTTAACTAAGCTTTTTAACCTTGTTTTTCGATCTAACAAGATGCCTGAAGAATGGAGGAGAAGTATATTAGTACCTATCTTCAAGAACAAGGGAGATGTTCAAAGTTGTACTAACTACCGTGGGATTAAATTGATGAGCCATACGATGAAGCTCTGGGAGAGGGTTATCGAGCATCGCCTAAGGAGAGTGACACATGTAACCCAAAATCAATTTGGGTTCATGCCTGGTAGGTCGACCATGGAGGCGATTTTCTTATTACGACAATTGATGGAGAGATATAGGGAGCAGAAGAAGGACTTGCACATGGTCTTTATTGACCTCGAGAAGGCATATGACAAAGTACCGAGAAATGTCATGTGGTGGGCCTTGGAAAAGCACAAAGTCCCAACTAAGTACGTTACCCTCATCAATGATATGTACAGGGATGTGGTGACGTTTGTCCGAACATGTGATGGCGACACCAGTGACTTTTCAATTAAAATAGGACTGCATCAGGGGGTCAACTTTGAGTCCTTATTTATTTGCTTTGGTGATAGATGAGGTCACAAGGGACATACAAGGTGGTATCCCTTGGTGTATGCTCTTTGCTGATGATGTGGTGCTAGTTGACGACAGTAGGGCATGGGTTAATAGGAAGTTAGAACTATGGAGGCAAACGTTAGAGTCGAAAGGGTTCAGACTTAGTAGGACTAAGACCGAGTACATGAGGTGCGATTTCAGCGCGACTAGGCATGAGGAGGGAGACGTTAGCCTCGATGGGCAAGTGGTGGCCAAGAAGGATACTTTTCGGTATTTAGGGTCGATGCTACAAAAGGACGGAGACATTGATGAAGATGTTAGGCATAAAATTTCAGCCGGCTGGTTGAAATGACGTCAAGCTTCTGGCGTCCTCTGTGACAAAAGGGTGTCTCAGAAGCTGAAAGGTAAGTTCTATAGGACGGCGATTCGTCCGGCGATGTTATACGGTGCTGAGTGTTGGCCTACAAAAAGGCGACATGTCCAGCAAATGAGTGTAGCAGAGATGTGTATGTTGCGTTGGTGTTGTGGGCACACAAGGAGGGATAGAGTCCGGAACGACGATATTCGGGATAGGGTTGGGGTGGCTCCAATTGAGGAGAAATTGATTCAACATCGGTTGAGATGGTTTGGACATGTCCAACGGAGACCTCCTGAGGCGCCGGTGCGTAGTGGAGTTCTAAAGCGGGCCGATAATGTAAAGAGCGGTAGAGGTCGACCTAAACTAACTTGGGACGAGTCCGTTAAGAGAGATCTTAAGAAGTGGAATATCCTCAAGGATTTAGCTATGGATAGGAGCGCTTGGAGATTGGCAATCAACGTGCCTGAACCGTGACCTCTTTTTGTCTTGTGCTCTTTTTGTCCCTTTATGTGTCTCTCTGTTTTCTCGTCTCTTTTGGGTTTCATCTCTAGCCTACCCCAACTTGCTTGGGACAAAAGGCTATGTTGTTGTTGTTGATTGGAATCGATTGAGAATGGAGCGCACTTAGGAAGGGCGTGACTGACAGATCTGAATCCAAACTGACAAGGGGGTCCATTTCAACACAGGATCAGGCTGAATATTTCGGTATTTCCTCTTGATGCAATTCGAACTATATCAGGCTGGTCAACTTCACTTGAAATTGTATATGCTTCAACTCAACCAATCCACCGAGGAGTTCGAATTCGATTTATCCATGTCGAAAAGCGCACGTTACAGTCTGGACAGCCTGCGCACCTTTTTATTTCTGTTCGAGAGAAGAAAATAAGAAGAACCGTGAGCAGTACTGGCTGGGCCGATAAACAAAACCAACGAGCAACTTCGTTTCCACCAGGCGTCCAGGCCCATGTAACATTGATAGGAATAAGTTCCTAAAATAAGCAGAAGAGACTATCTTTTTCTACACCAAGATTTAGGAATAAGTTCCTAAAAAAACAAGATTAGGAATAAAAGCACACTTCCTCTATATTTCACATGCCTGATTTTGTTGACTACAGAAAGAGATTGTGAATTTTCTCTTGTGAGTTATTCTTATAATCGTACTAGTTGGTTATATAAAATTGTCTAAAATCATCTGAAAATTAAGTCACCTGGAATAGAGTAATTACTCCCATAAAAGGGGGTTTACATGGTGCGCTATGCCAAGCATGTGCAGTAAGTGAGGTATAGTATACGATATACCAGAGGCAGATCCAGGATTTTAGGTCACTGATGTCACCATAAACTTATCAATAAATAGTAATACATAAACGAGTGTAAATAGCAGAGTCTAGAATTGTTGCTAGAAACAGTAATAAATATTTACCTCTTAAAGAAGCATTTTCTGAATGGGATTTTCCATGCAATCATTCATAAACTTGTTGCCAATACAGTTATGCGATATCGTCTTCACAATTTTCATGGCCGAGAAGCACCTCTCCACATATACGGTGGCAATAGGCAAAAGAAGTACTAGCTTTCGGAGCCAACTAATGGAAAAGTGAGATGCTTCTTTGTGTCCACCATTAGTTTAGCAAGTCCTGTAATAGAATTCAGTCCAGAAAATCTTTCTCAGCTTGCACATTGTCAATGTAAATAGGCAGCTTATGAGCACGATCCTTTAATTGAACATGGCCAAAGTCATCAGGATAGAATTTAGCCAATTCCATTAAGCTCTCCAATTTGAGATCAGCAAAAGAATCTTCTAAAAGCAGCCATGAAAGTGAGCAAATTAGAATTTGTTTCACCACACCGATCATTGAACCCTATAAGTAGCATATCCATAACTGAGTTCAAACAATCTCATCAATAGTGTTGGTAATTGGTTCGATTTGTCTTTTTCCTTGGTTTACGGCGATCAAGATACTCTTCTTCCGGGTCCAACTTAGGAATACCATGCTTTTCACAAATGGAATATATTGTCTCCAATAAGATTCCCATCCATCGTCTCTAATATGCTGGAATTTGTGCTTGGTTGACTTTACCTCTGACATGGCCTCCAATATATCCGGATCTTTCTTTTGTAAACAAAGTGATAAAGAATTTGCATACCCCAATATCATTAACATCAAGTGTAAATGAAACACAAAATCAAAATCCTTGAGATAATCTCAGAGGCCATGCGCTTGATGTCTCTTCTTATTATTAGGGCCATCTTTTTCCACATATTCAAAAAAATCAATAATAGAAGGAAACAAGTTGTAAAGACTCTTAAGGGTCTTATGGTGAGAGCACCAACGAGTGTCTCTGCGTCTTTGAAGAGATTGTTCCTAATTCAATCTTGTTATAGTACAAATCTGTCCACTCCCAATTGCTTTCTTCACCCTCTCTTTTTGACTTTGTCGTATCATGTCTTTTCTCTTGCATGAAGCTCTAGCCACATTAAGAAGAAAAGATATCATGTCAAAGAAATCATTGATGTCATCATTCTTTTTAGCTATTGCCACAATGACTAACTGAAGTTGGTGGGCAAAGCAGTGGACATAATATGTTGAACTATTCTCTCATTATCAAAGCTCTCACTCCATTGAACTCACCTCTCATGTTGCTTGCTCCATTGTAACCTTGGCCTCTAACTTGTTTCCAACTCATTTTATACTTGGCAAATAAATCATGAAATAAACTTGAGACATGAAGATGTTGTCTCGTTGACATGAACAACACCAATAAGTCTTTCTTTGAGTACTCCACATTTTTCAACATTGCCGCAAAACCACATCCATCTGTTCCTTGTCTGAAACATCAGCTTACTCATCAACCAACAATATACCAACATCAACTAAAACATCAGATATACCACCACTAACACGACCTAAGTGCATCTCCAAGAGTTTCCAAAACCAACTTCCCATCTTTATTTTGTGGTAAGATTGAAAAAAACTCTCTAACAACTCCTTATCTCAACACCCAATTTTTCAACACTCCGGAACATCGATCCAATTCCAACTACATAAATATACGCGCACATCCAATCCGTCAATTTGAAGGTGGAAGGACGTGGGGAAGAAAATGAAAAAGGATAGGGTTTCCAATGTAAAATACAATACAGTAAGAAAGTATAAAATAGCTAGGATGATTTAAACATGGTTTGGGATCTTTGACGCAAAATTATCTTCTAGTTTTTAGAAGCGGGATATTAAAAATAGTTAGAGAAAGCTAACAAATATGTTTCCTACATTTTTAGTGGCTTGAAAAACTAATTAATTTACCGTTTGTATTTTGGAATTATTGGAGATGCTCTAATCCAGCGTGCAGCGGCAACTATATACTACCTCCGTCCCTAAAAGAATGCGATTGTGGGAAACGTGCCAGTGAAACCAGTTTATGTTTGACCAAGTTTATAGTAAATAATATTAGCATTTATGTCTCTAAATAAATTTATTATGAAAATATATTCTATAACTAATCTAATGGTACTTATTTTGTTTCATGAGTATTAGTATATTTTTATATAATTTTAGTCAAAGTTTAAACTGTTTAACTCCTCGAAATACGAGAATTGTATTATTTTGTGGATGGAGGTAGTACAAAGCTAAAGAAAATAACAAAGGTGAGTATCCCTTGAATCCATTAATCTGCTTCATGCTTGTTTCACTGCAGCACAAATAGAAAAAAAAGTTCATGGACAATTCTTGGAAAACTAAAGACACCAAGCATGGAGGCAGGGCAGACGGTAAGGGTCCTCTTGGGGGAGGGGGCTGGCGGCTATGGTGGAGAGGGGCTGGCGGCTAAGGCTGGCGGCGTGGGAAGGGAGACGACACAGAGAGAGGGGGCGACAGGCGCAGAGAGAGAGGAGGGATAGGGAAGGAGCAATCGCTCTTCTATTGCCTGATTAGATTGATTATATCCTTTTTGTATTTAGAGCATCTCCAAGAGTTTCCTAAATCCCTTCCTAATCCTTGTTTTTTTAGCAACATGAGAAAAAACTCATCTCCAACAACTCCTAATTCATCCTCCTAGTCTTTTTAGAACTTGGGAAAGTCACCATGTTCCTGTAAAGTTACGCGCTTCCGAGTCACGCGTATATTCTCTCTCCCGTATATGTTTGTCGGCCAATCTAAAGGTAGAAGGACGTGGAAAGAATAAAGAGTAGGAAAGGGTCCCTGATGCAAATGTACAAGAGCGAAATAATATATAAAAATGGTTAGGATAAATTTTTTTGCGACAAATGGTTAGGATAATTTAGAAATAGTATAAGATTCCTAATGTAAAATTTTCTTCTATATTTTAGGAGTAGATTATTAAGAACTCTTAGAGATGGTCTTCTTTATTCCTTCGGATACTTTTTTAGAGTTGTAGTAAGAAAATAGTTGGTACTCTTGGAGATGTTCTTATAGTCCCTATTAGACTCGTATCCCAAGCAACTACGAGAGATCCTTATAGATTGGATTCTCTCTTCCATAACTAACTAGACTCTAATATAGTAAACCTCTCTAATCTAATCCTTGATGACGGCGGCAGCGAGGGCGACGGCGTCCCTCCTCCTGGCACGCGCGGCCCCTCTAGGTCATGCTGGAACCGGTTGAGGCCGGCCAGCACCCTTCTCTGGGCCTCGCTAGGCCCGTTAACTCTGGGTTACGGACCTCTCATTTCTCATCAGACGTATGAGACTGCCTGCACTGGGCTACGGTAAAACTTCCTGCAGGACCGGATAGAGGAAAAAAGGTCTGCAATGGCTACGGTAAAACGATCTGCTACGTCCCGGATGGGCGCCTCTTCCTCCAAATCTAGCGGGATAGCGGGAGTCCGCTACCGCCTGAAGTGGCGTGGGCCCCCCGGTGAGGTAGCAGGAGCGGAGGTTCGCGCGAGGCAGCCCGGCGGCGCATCTCCTCCCGGCGAGCCCGGAGAGTCGGGGAGGGCACGAGGCCGGGCCGTGCCGCCGCGAGCACGGGCGCGCACGTCGAGCCGCAGCCGTCTCTGGCCTAGTCCACTACGCGGATCGGGGAGGGGCAGCGCTCGCCGCCGCGGATCGAGGACGGCCGGCGCGGAAGGAGCGCGGGGAGGGAGGCGCAGAAGGCGGCGAGGAGGGCGGCGTCGGACGCCCACGCTCGCCTACGCCACCGGGGAAGGGACTTCCATGCTCGCCCGCGAGGAGGTCTGCCGCGCCGTCGGCGAGGAGCTCCGCCGCGCCGTGGGGCCGGGGGGCCGAGCTCGCCCCACGCCTGCCATGGCCGCCCGCCGTGAGGGAGAGAGAGGAGGAGAAGGGAGGTCCGCCGCGGAGAGAGAGGAGGAGGTGGAGGAGGGAGGTCCCCACGGGAATGGGGAAGGGACGACGGGGAGAGAGAGCTCGGTGGGGGAAAGAGAAGAGAAGGGGAGGGGAGGGGATATTATTAAAAAATCTGACAAGTGGGGCCCGCAGTGGATAGAGGATGATATAGAGTATGGATGAATACGGGAGAAATTGATATAGAGGATGGAATATCGATGACTAGGACAAAATATTCCTTTTAGAAGATGAATATAGAGTACGACGAGTGCGGATAGCCTGACACGCCGAGAGCAGCGACCAGCGGCTGCGAGCCGTCGCGCTCTCCATGAGCAAGCAATCGGCCAATCGTCACACGAAACTGCACGCCTAATCAATGCTGCTGTCAGATCTCTCCAGGCCATCTGGACGTCTGTTGCCGCGGCACCGTCAGAAATTAATGGCCGAGACTTGGCTATGACTCCGAGTCCAACTTGACGGACGATGAGAAGACGACGTTGGCTAGGCAGCCAGCGCTAACCCTAACCTGCCCAAGCCTTTTGACTCAGTCACACGGTTTCAGTTCATGGTTGGGCGTTGAGAGTTGTTTGGCCAGTTCTTCACTTTCTCGATCATGCATTCATCTCTTTGTTTCTGCTGCAAGTGGAGCTGTGAAGTGAAGTGGGACTTCTATCGACACCTTTTGGTTGGGAATAACTAGAAGGAGATAATTTGACATGAGTTTGGAGTAGAGGTACTCTTCTGTCAAGGCATTGTTTAGATATCAGATTTCACCCCCAAATTCCACTATAAAAAAGAAGATTTTCCGTCACATCAAAATGCCGGCACATGTTTGGAATACTAAATATAGATGAAATAAAAAACTAATTACACAGTTTTGTTATACTTTGCGAGACGAACATTTTACGCCTAATTAATCAATGTTTGGACAATTATTACCAAATAAAAACAAAATTGCTACAGTATTACACAATATTTACTGTGCAAAGTTGGTGCACCAACTTTGGTATCTAAACAAGCCCCGACATGAGTTTGGAGTAGAGGTACTCTTCTGTATTTTTTTACGTGTCCTATTAGGTTTGTTCTGAGTCAAATATTTAAACTTTGACCATTTATTTTAAGAAAAATTTTGTAATTTGACAATATGTGAATTATATAGTATAAAACTATTTCACATAGTGAATATAAAACATAAATATTATATTATGAATTATATAGTTGTTTTAAATGACGGTAAAAATAGAAATGTCTAATTTAGAACAAAACTAATATGACACGTAAATATGGAGAGAATAGAGCTTACAAATCTATTGTTGGTTTACGTGGAAGTGGGAGTATTGGTCCCACCAATCACTACCCATGGGAAGGGTGGTAACTTAGTGGGAATTATGTTTTTAGTGGGAGATGAATGCATCATCACACATTCACAGTCCATCATAACTTGTCAAATGATTCAAAAACACAAACACCAAACAAATGATATGAATTCCCTCTTAAATCTCCTCTTTTCCTCCAAAGACCAAACAAGAGATTATGATAAAAAACAACAAATTGCCATCTTACTATATCAATTTTTACCACTAATCCTTATACCGCTTCCAACATAAGAAGTGGTTATCAAAGTATCGTATATTCTAGCAATCCTTTTCATAATGGATGGAGACATACCACATGGAGACACCATGAGGATATGCCGTGGATTCACGACATGTGTCCATGTGCCACTATCTAGCACGTGCAGGTAGAAAGAAAAACAATTCCATAAATTTAAAAGAACCATAGCTCTTTCCGTCTATAAATATTTACTTATGGACATGTATTGCGTCAGATTCTCATAATAAGTTCAATTTCTTTGCTACTTCTCTTGTCGCGAGGTTGCTTTCAACTTTCAAGGTTTTTAACTTGTCTACTGCGATATTGCAGGTATTGGTGGACTTTTGCTGTCAAGGTTGCGCATATTTTTCTTGGAACCTGATATATATACTGTACATTAGGCTGTAAGTACTCCCTCCGTCCAAAAAAACATGTAATTCTCGTTTCCCGAGAAGTCAAATATTCTTAATTTTGACTGAATATATATGACAAAGTATTAATGTTTATGATACGTAATAAATATCATTAGATTAATTATAGAATATATTTTTATAATAAACTTAATTGAAGATATAAATGTAGATAATATCTTCTAGAAACTTAGTCAAACTTAAGATTTTGTTGACTCCTCGTAAAACGAGATTTATATGTTTTTTGGGACGGAGGGAGTACTTTTCAGTATCCAGATGTATATATGCCCGTGTTTAGTTCCCAAGTTGGGTGCCCCAATTTGGAATAGTGTAGGTCACATCGTACTGTAGCAACTTTTGTTTTTATTTGATAAAAATTGTCTAAACTTTGATTAATTAGGCTCAAAATGTTCGTCTCGCAAAGTACAACAAAACTGTGTAATTAGTTTTTAATTTCATTTACATTTAGTATTTCATACATATGCCGACATTTCGATGTGACGGGGAATCTTCTTTTTGCATAGTGAAATTTAGAGAGAAGTTGGGAACTAAACAAGGGCATAGGCTCTTCCAGTCTTGCAACAGCAGTCATCGCACTTAATTCAGGCTGTGTTTAGTTGAGAAAAATTGGGTGAAAAGTTATTGTAGCGCTTTTCGTTGTTATTTGGTAAAATTTGTCCAACCATGGATTAATTAGACTCAAAAGATTCGTCTTGAACTTTACAGACAAACTATGCAATTAGTTATTTTTTTACCTATATTTAATGCTCCATGCATGCGTTCAAAGATTCGATGTGATGGGTGAAAGAGGAAATATTTTGGGTTCGCATGCCAAGTGAACACAGCCTCAAACACCATCGCATCGAGATACATAGCCACCACGTGAGATGTCCTTATCATGAAAGCAACCATCCAAGCTAGTCACTTCAGTAAATATCACGGCGTAACCGTGGTGCACGTATATACTGCGTGTTGGAAAAAGTAACTTAATTTGACTCAATCATATCATCACATGGTTCTATTGGTGCATAGTAATCGTAAAAGCTGTGTACGTAAGGTATTAATCAGGGACGTACGCCGCGATGGTTCTCCTTTTGGAGACTGAAAGCAATGGCTGATGACCAAAACGTTAGCTGGATTCTGCTAACCAGATCGCATCAGCTGAGCCTGAGTGGGTCAAAACAGTATTGCACCTACTAATAACTGACACCATGGGCAGAGCCAAGGCCGGGCTCCTCCGCTGGCTGCTGCAGACATAGCTATCGTACAGACCCTACTAAAAAAAAGTTGTTTCTAAATAATGCCTCGTTTAGTTGGCCTGATTTGGGCAGTGCAAAATCTGCACAGTAACATGTTCTGCACTGTAGCATTTCGTTTGTATTTGTGATTTTTTGTCAAAACATTGATTAATTAGGCTCAAAAGATTCGTCTCGCAAAGTACAACTAAACTGTGCAATTAGTTTTTGATTTCATCTATATTTAGTACTCCATGCATGTGCCGGCATTTTGATGTGATGGAGAATCTTCTTTTTACATAGTAGAATTTGGAAGAAAATTTGACATCTAAACAGGGCCTAAAACTAAAAAAAAGCTACATACAGGGGATGAGGTAGTACAGAGATGACGCAGGCAGCAGGCGCCGCCTACGATTTAGTGATTATTTTAGTTTAAAACTTAAAACTATTTTGGTTGTCTAATTTTGCATGTATATATTATATAATTATGTGTCCTATTTTACATAGCTTTGTTAGGGCACTGAAAATACTAAAAACCGTAGATAATTTTAATGTCTATTAATTTATGTAGACAGTATACATAGAAACTACTCCCTTCGTCTCGTAAAGAATGTCATTCTTACTTCCCAAGAAGTAAAACTTTTTTACTTTGACAATTATGTAAAAGAATATTAATATTTATAATACGTAATTGGTACCATTCGATAAATCTCGGAATATATTTTTATAATAAATTTATTTAGTAATACAAATGTTGCTAACATTTTCTATAAAAATGATCAAATTTAAGAAAGTTTGATCAACACGCGTCATAGCGTCTTTCTTTTTGTGACGGAGGGAGTATATTCTTATTAGATAGTTTCTACACAATAATCTTTTGTCTAATGATATATTTTTTTCTCTCCCTTGTCTACCTATTACATCTCTCATGTCTTAGTTCCCGTGAAACATGGTTTCTTATTCAGAAATAATTTCATTCTCTCTTTTAATTGCAGTGTCACATCATCTTTTTACTCAGAGATTATTTGAAATCCTAATTAATGAACATAGAAACCATGTGGTTTCTGCATTGGGAGTGATATTACTACTAACATGGCATTTTGTCTCGCCCAGGCTCTATAAAATTCCTGGCTTCGCCGCTTACTGACACTGTTTCGTCTTCATTTGGGCAGCCGCGATCATGCAGAAAGTCCGATGAGCGTTGGACGATACACGATAGTCATGAATCATCATGTCACCGCAATTAGTCTGAGAAAACGACGCAGAACCACACATGACTGACATGAGGATCTAGTAAGTCAAATCCGAAGGCCGAGCTACCATACCTAATAGTACGAGTTAGTACGTATCTTACTCCTCGGATTTGCTACTTTACATGCAGCGTGGATAATTTGGACGAGACTGCACGTACTGAACAACGCAAATTTTGGCCGCTGATCTTTTGTCGCACCAATCATTGGCCAGTACTGCATATGTGTACTCCTTGCTCGAACCAGCAACAGAGCAAAACCAAATGAAACCTCACAAAAAAACACATGTGATTTGAAACTTGAGGACAGAGCATATGTACTATACTTGAATTATCAGTAATTCACACTTGGTCCATGATTCTCTAGTCATGTGAACTGCACACTGGTGGTCGTCTGTCCATTCTACTTCCGGGCGTCTAGAACGCCAAAGAAGACGAAGGGACTAGGCAACAAATATGGTAGGCTGAGAGGAGAAAGAATGGCACTGCTAGCTTTTGGAATTCATTTTACACCACATACTACATCTCTGAATGAATTCCAAAAGTCAGCACTGTCTACTCACGGCAACCTACTACTTACCTGGGGAAAAAAAGAAAGGAAAACGAAACAAAAAAAAAAGAAAACTGGAAATGAAAAAAAACATATATAAGTATAATTTTCTCCCTCACACGCCCTTCTTGTTCCTTCGTCGTGAGGAAACTCGAATCGGATCATACAATTGGTGTGTCATGCAGCCACGTGACGTGGCCCATCAGACGTACGCCTTGGGAGGGTACCTGTCCACGTCGTCCACCCAGGGGTTGCAGCAGCTTTTGCTCTGCGCGATCTTCCTGTCCGGCCCCGCTGCGGCGCCGGTCGACGACGACGACAGCGCCGGCACGTCGCGGAGCGCGCGCCACACGGCGCTGTTGCACTTGAACCCGGAGCCGAAGCCGATCTGCCACACGCGGTGGCCGCGCCGCACCCGGCCCTTGGCCTCGGCGTACGCCAGCTCGTACCACAGCGAGCTGCTGCTGGTGTTGCCGAACCGGTGGAGGGCGCACTTGCTGGGCTCCATGTCCGTGTCCTGCAGGCTCAGGCTGCGCTGCACCTCCTCCAGCACCGCGCGGCCGCCGGCGTGCACGCAGAAGTGCTCGAACGCGCGGCGGAAGTCCGGGATGTAGGGGCGCACGCCCTTGACGCGGAACACGCGGCGCATCATCAGGGACTTGACGAACTTGAGCTGCTCGCTCAGGGGCAGCACCAGGGGCCCCAGCGTGGTGATGTTGGTCTTGAGCGCGTCGCCGGCCACCGCCATGAGCTCCCGCGCCAGCGAGACGCCCACCTTGCCCACCTCGTCCTCGCGCTGGTACACGCAGTTGAAGCACTCGTCGGTGGCGCCCTTGTGGGTGCGCACCGTGTGGAGCAGCCGGTACTTGGCGCGCCCGGCGTCCGCGCGCTTGTTGGACAGCAGCGCCGCCGCGCCGCCCATGCGGAAGATGCAGTTGGAGAGGAGCATGGAGCGGTCGTTGCCGAAGTACCAGTTGAGGGTGATGTTCTCGGTGCTAAGCACCACGGCGTACGAGTTTGGGTTCGCCTGGAGCATGTCCTTGGCGAGGTCGATGGCGATGAGGCCGGCGCTGCACCCCATGCCGCCGAGGTTGAACGACTTGACGTCCTCGCGCATCCTGTAGTGGTTGATGATCATGGACGCCAGCGACGGCGTCGGGTTGAAGAGGCTGCAGTTGACGATGAGGATGCGCACGTCGCGGCGCGGGTCGATCCCCGTGGACTGGAACAGCGCGTCCAGGCACCCGAACATGACCGCCTCGGCCTCCATCCGCGCCTCCGCCATGTTGAGCCTGGGCGGCCGCGCCTGGACACCCGGGGGCAGGTACGTCTCGTCGCCCAGCGCGGAGCGGTTGGTGATCTTGGTCTGGAAATCCAGAGCCGCCTCATTGAAGGACCCCGTGCTCTCGGTCATCTCGAGGAAGGCCGACTTGGAGATCTTGAGCTGCTCCTCGGGCTTGTAGCACGCGAACTCGACGAGGTACACCGGGCGGGGCCGCTTGAAGTAGTAGACGGTGAGCAGCAGCAGCGCGGTGCCGAGCCAGGCGACGCAGGTGAGCAGGTCGATGGAGTAGTAGATGACGTCGAGGCGGACGAAGGAGTAGGCGGCGGCGGCGATCGCCGGCACGCAGAGCATTGGCAGCACCGACGTGGGGCTGCCGCCGTGGCGGATCCCGAGCTTGACGTACTTGAGCTTGATGTTGCGCGCGAAGTCCGGGAGCCGGCGGCGGATCTTGATGACGATGCTGGGCGCCGGCTCGCCGCCGCCGCCCCGCAGAGCTTCGTCCGCGTCGCGGAAGGCCATCTCGGCCGTGAGGCGCTCCCGCTCCATGACCGCCGCGGGCGCAGCCTCCGTGGAGATCGGAGCGAGCTCTGGCTGGCTAATACTATACTCCAAGCGTGTCGTGCCAGGCGGCGGAACGCGATGTCGCCGGCCTCTTTGGTGTGAGTTGGATGGAAGCGTACGCCGGAGCCGGATGCGTGGTTGGGGGCAACTCCAAATATATATAGGGGTTGGGGGTCGCACGCGCGCGCGATCGGAATCGACCCACCTGCCGCGAAACTTGTGGCGTATCCAGCTGCCGGAGCAGTCAAATTTAAGGCACGCGACGAAACAACTAGTACCCTTCTCCGAGCCGTATGCCATACACGTACGAGTGGTACGAGTCCGAGTACACTGCTCCAAAACAGTAGCCTATTCCGACCGTGTTACGGCGGCTACTCTTGTTACCGTTGCCTGGCCAGAGGAGGGAGCACGCCAGCCTACACGACACGACATGATTGACTCGGAGGTCCATCATCAGAATTGAGAAGAGGAAGACATGTCAGCAGGTGGCCCCCGCCGGGGGTAGAATTAAGGCAGTAAGCAACTGGGAAGGGCGAGAGGGATAGGTGGGGAGGGTGGCCTATTAATGATGGTGGTTACTGGGGGGCGCTCAACCACTTGGAATTAAGGAGGCACAGGCCACACCACAGGTGGACGTGTACAGGATCCGCGCCTGCTGGCGCTGGCTGCATGCCGCGGCCCGCGCAGCGCGGCAGCACCGGGCGTCGGGCGAGAGAGCCGACGGGCGCGCTGGCCTGCCTGCCTGCCTATGCTGCCGCCGGTGCTGGTGGTGTAGCAGGGAAGCCAAGAGAGACAGGCAGGCAGCGGCGGGGCGACTAGCGTGTTGCGTTTTTGCTTCTGTTCTCGCCAGCAGACCTTCTGATTGACCTGCCTGTTTCTTTTTTTTTTTATTTCAAATTTTCAAACGACGATAAGAACCCGGCGCCAGGGTTGGTTGGCAGGCGAGCGGCGTTGACAGGTTTCTTCCCGCGCTCCTGCTGGCCCCTTTTCGCCACGAGTACTCTCTCATTCATACTGCATCTCCATTAAAAAATCTTTTTCGCGTCAGTTCTGATTTAATTGTCTCGGTGTCGCAACGTTTTCTTGGCAGTTG
The DNA here is from genome assembly GCA_038087645.1 of Saccharum hybrid cultivar R570. Classification (NCBI taxonomy): domain Eukaryota; kingdom Viridiplantae; phylum Streptophyta; class Magnoliopsida; order Poales; family Poaceae; genus Saccharum; species Saccharum hybrid cultivar. The sequence goes on along the minus strand of JAQSUU010000043.1, from coordinate 6,700,898 downwards.
GATCGGCCGATCAGGCACAGGCGGACAGAGACTAAGGGCGCGTTTGGTATGGATTTCCTACATCCGGCTCCTAGCGAAACAACTGTTGTAGATCCACTGTTGACGAATCCATTTTTCTCTCTTATTCTCCCCCTCTCTCACTGACACGTAAGGAGCTGTTGGACACAAAATTTTTAGCTTCACTGGCTCTTATCAGCTCTCTGAGAGGGAGAGAGAAGAAAGAGGAAATCAGCTCTAATGAACAGTAGCGCTACAGTAAAGGTTGCAGTGGGAGCCGGAGCTGGTAGAATCTGACAGCCAAAAGGGCCTAAAAGGACACGAACTCGCTGCTGCAAAGGCCCGCCTGAATGAATTTTCTATGCCCCATAACATGGAGAGTTCCTCTCGTATTTCTACGCTGCTACCATCTCTTTCCGCAACCAGAAAATATTTACTCAGCGGTTTTCTTCGTGCCGTGTCATGTTGGTTGGGAGGTGTGACAGCCTGACAGGTTTCTTCCCGCGATTGCAGGCCACATGAATGCGTTCTAACTGAAAATCATATCCTGAAACTAGTTGCGTATACGTACGGAAAATGGCTCTTTTCAATATAGTAAAACGACAATAAGAATTTAAGGAAAAATACAAACATTTTTGGCTTCTTGGAAGTTTCTTTCCGTGGTTGGGCAACTAGACCACGCCCAGACAAGAAGGACGAGCACATGAAACCAGCTAGAGCTCTGTGCTCAAAAGAATGCATGCGGCACGCAAAGCGTCATACTGCCTGAAACGACGGGGCACGTCCATGGTCCATCGAGTTCGAAAATTCCGTTAGGAACCATCAGCACACGAGTATAGTACAAACTGCAGCTCGCAACAGGAAATCTTGCTTCCAAACGCGGCGTTTCGCCGAGGAACACATGGCGAGTTCGTACGCCCGTTTGGCTGCAATGATCGGCCACAGCCCACAAGGCCACAAGGGAAAACCGGCATTGGCCGTGCACCTAACGATATGTTGTTCTGCTGCCTCTTCTTCTCAAAAGCTTTGAGCCATTTATAAGTGCACAACCGCGACCAGACCCATATATATAGCTAATCGTAGGAACTTGAACGCTAGCTGGCGGAGTCGCTGCCCCACTACCATGTCCATCTCATCTCCGGAGCTGTTGGATCGATCGTCCAGGCTCTGCTGGGCCGCGGCACCCGGGCTGGGCTACCTGTCAAAACGAAACGGGACCGTGCCCCACCGTCAGCGCGCTGAGCTCGCGGAAGCCCGACGGGCGACGGTGCACGAGGGCGGCTGCCGGCCCGGGATGCCGAATAAATTTGGCTGGGTCACTGGGCTGCTGCGCCCGCCGATGCAGTGAGCACCGCCTGGGGAATTAAAGGGAGTACAGCTTCTGCGCCATGCTCCGCTATCGCGTTGTCACTGCCCGTGCCGCAGGCTGCAGCTGCAAGGACGCGGTCAGTAATGGCCACTGCGCTTCAGCTGCACTTCTAGGTTTTGCCGGCAACTTGATGCAACATGTACAGTCTCGCAGTAGTACTCCGGACGTAAGCCAGGGGTGTGTTCACTCACGAAAAGTAGCTGAAAAGTTACTGTAGCATCTTGCGTTGTTATTTGGCAAAATTTGTCCAATTATGGATTAACTAGGCTCAAAAGATTCGTCCCGACATTTACAGACAAACTATGCAATTAGTTATCTTTTTTACCTACATTTAATGCTCCATGCATACGTCGAAAGATTTGATGTGATAGGTGGAAGATGAAATATTTTGGGTTGGGAGTGGGAAGTGAACAAGACCCAGTTAAAAAGTGTACAGTGTATTGCACATTCTCTGGTGTGCACACTAGCAGTACATACGTCCTCGATCGGCTGGATTCGTGACGTGTTCGCAACGACTACATTGAAAACTTGCCATGCAGCGCGTTGCCGGAGGTAAAGAAACACATGTTGACCACGTTTTAAAATGAGTCACCACCACAGGGGTATTGACTCCGGGTCATCGCTCTCCTTGCCCATGGCCGTAGGCGTCCAACTTGATGGATCAAGACGTCAAGATGTTGAAATTGCAGCCTGTATTGTATTTGTCGACGTTCTTTCTTTGATTCATACGCATTCAGGCCTGATTCCGAAACATTCTATCTTATGGCATGTCCAAAAAGTTTTTGTCTGATTCCGAAACGTTCAATCTTATAGCATGTCCAAAGTCTGAGGGTTAGTAGACAAATTTGGCATGAGGACTGCACTCTGGTTTCGTTGTTCGATGGAGCCCTATTCATCTAGAGCATCGACTACACCGACAAATGACACAACAGAAAATGACGATGGTGGAAGGAATTTGATAAACAAACAATTTTCTAAGAAAGTTGTGTTTTTATAGAGGAACAAATCTTGAATCTACCGCCTGTTTTGTATTTGACGATTCATATGTCGACGTTCTTTCATTGATTCATACATGTTTTGGTCTGATTCTGAAACAATTTCTAAGAAAGTTGTGTTTTATAGAGGAACAAATCTCACCAAGACAAAGGTGAAGACTACCTTGGTTTGATCCTGCTGAAAGAATTTGCACAATCACGTATTGGGTTACATATACAAAATCAGCAAAAGACTGAATATAATATTGACTTCCGTATTTCTTATTCTAAAATCTATGTATCTTTTCTCATTGAACTTAAAAAATATATACATTTTTGTCAAAGGTTAAACATTATAGTCTTCTCACAAAAATTATAAACATTTGTATTGAAAAGTTAAAACAAAAGGTATATTTTTTCTATGTAAGCTAATTCTTTCGCTCATGAAAATTGAAAAGGGTCTTATGTATAAACACGCCATGCATAGAATAAGAGATGAAAAGACATGGGACATTGCTGTGGTTTTTTTACCCATAAGAACAAAATAATGAGAATCAAATAAACAAAACAAACTTTTAAAAAATGTGGGAAAACAAACATAAATATTGTAATAAAAAAGCTAGCTACCAGCATCTTGCTGTCTAAATCACAGGGACATGAGAGGATCTTGATATAACTGACCTATCCTTCCAAGGGCTTATTTGGCTATACTCCAAACCACCATGATTCACATGAGTTAAGAGAGATTGGGATGAAAAAATTTCAACTAATATAAAAAATATAAATTATAGTAGATTAAAATGTAGCCAAACAAACACCAAACCAACGCCTTGTTTAGTTCCCCAATTCTCCCCAAATTCCACTATGCAAAAAGAAGATTTCCCGTCACATCAAAATATCGGCAAATGCATGAAGTACTAAATGTTGATAAAATCAAAAACTAATTGCACGGTTTTGTTGTACTTTGCGAGACGAATATTTTAAGCTTAGTTAGTCAAAATTTGGATAATTTTTACCAAATACAAACGAAATGCTACAGGAATTCTGATACAGTGTTTTTCTCCCCTGTTCTGTGAACTAAACGAGGGCCAAAGTGGATTCAGCAGGTGGTCAGCAATTAAACAACGACTAGTAGTTGTTGGCAGTTTTCAGTCTTTTTACACACCTATCAGATCTTTAATGTGCATGAGAGTTACTTGTGCTAACAAACGTCAAATCAGTTGACTCTTGCATTGGATATCTGAGAGTACTTTCAGACTTGATTTTTATCTCCTCGAAGTAATAAGGCCTCGTTTAGTTTCTGGATGGTAAGTTTTAGGTGTCACATGAGAGCGTCGCATTGGGTGTTCGGATACTAATAAAAAATAAATTACAGAATCCGTCAGTAAATCGTAAGACGAATTTATTAAGCCTAATTAATCTATCATCAGCACATGTGTGTAAAGTAGTACTTTATTATAAAATTATGGACTAATTAGACTTAAAAGATTTGTCTCACAAAGTAGTCGCAATCTGTGCAATTAGTTATTTTTTTAGTCTATATTTAATACTTCATGCATGTGTCAAACATTTAATAGAATATGGTGTAAACTTTTAGGAAAGAAACTAAATAAGGCCTAAGTTAAGCTAGCTGGTGATATAGGAGTAGAGCAGTACTACAGATATGTCATCGAGGGTGTTATTTCTCCCGTCCATAAGTAAACCAGTACGATGGTGGCAAAACTATTACTGAATTAAGTAAAAAGTACAAGCTAGTTAGATAAGTACTTCATTTGTCCTCGTATGAAGGGATCCAAATTTGCCCCGTATATATCAACATATATATATATATGTTTGACTGAGTATATAAAAAAGAAAAAAATAATTACAACATCAAACTAGTATTATGAACACATTAGTAAATATTTTTTTATAATTTATCTCTACGATACAGTAGATATTAATACTCTTTTACGTAGATTTGGTTAAACTTAACATAAATTGATATAGGATGAATGAAAACCCAAATTACCTTGTAATTTTCGCTCGGTGCATGGTACTCCTTGGTCCAATCGAATTCTGGCCAACTTGACAGGTGGAAATTCTGGCAAGGCCATGTTTAGTTTCCAAATTCACTCCCAAATTCTACTATGGGCTGGTTTAGATCCAAAAAATTTTGCAAAACGGCACTGTAGCTCTTTTCGTTGTTATTTGGCAAATATTGTCCAATCATAGTCTAATTAGGCTTAAAAGATTCGTGTCGTCCATTTCATCTAAATTGTGTAATTAGTTTTATTTTTTATCTATATTTAATGTTTCATGCATGTGTTTAAAGATTCGATGTGACGGGGAATCTGAAAAATTTTGCAAAATTTTCTAGGAACTAAACAGGGTCTATGTAAAAAGAAGATTCCCCATCACATCAAAATGTCGGCACATATATGGAGTACTAAATGTAGATGAAATCAAAAACTAATTGCACAGTTTTGTTGTACTTTGCGAGACGAATGTTTTAAGTCTAATTAATCAATGTTTGGATAATTATTAACAAATAAAAACAAAAATGTTACAGCGCAGCACAGTGCCGCTACAGTGATTCGGGATCCCTAATTTGGAGATCTAAACAAGGCCCAAATGAGCGTGACACGCCGTTTTTTCAGGTAATGGCGTAATGCCAGTGCCCTCGCGGTCGAGCCCTACCCGGTGTCCAGGACTGGGTGTCGTGTCTGGCTACAGGATTTACTCCTACATAATTTTCACAGGACCAGACGACCAGTAGTTTCAGCAAGCGTCTAATCGATTAATCATGAGGAATCGCTTGCTTGTTTTGCTAGGCGGTGGACATTTAAAGGGCGGTCTCAGTCTGTCTCAATATTATTCCTTGCACAGCAGAGAACTGCATGTTAGCGTGCGCTCGCCTAATCTTTGACTTGCAATTAAATAGCTCTCCTGAAGAAGGGTAAACTAGCAAGTCTTCGAGAAGGGTTTGATGTACTGGGCGATGTGATGAACGATTGACTATCCACATCAAGCATGTGCATGCTAGTAAAGGCTTGTTTAGTTTCCAACTTCTCCCCTCAAATTCCACTATGAAAAAGAAGATTCCCCGTCACATCAAAATATCGACACATGTATGAAATACTAAATGTAGATGAAATTAAAAACTAATTACACAGTTTTATTGTACTTTGCGAGACGAACATTTTGAGTCTAATTAGTTAAAGTTTGGACAATTTTTATCAAATACAAACGAATTGCTATTGTAGCAATTCGGGCGCCCCCGATTCGGGAACTGAACAAGGACAAAGGCGCCAAAGACCTTTCTATCCACATCAAGCAGTCGGCTGGCGGCCAAGCCTCGTGCGGCCAACGCAACCTTGCAGGCTCGGTCCTAATGCAGAAGCTTAGGGTGGCTGTTGACGTACCACCTTCTGATCTGGAGGCGTTTCAGAGGTACATGGCAACCTTCGCGGACCCGCTGACGACGTCCAAGCATGAGGCGCTTCAGACTCTATTCTCGCCTGACTTCGACCCCCGTGGCCATGAACCTGATTACCTGAACCTGGCCGAGCTAGAGGGAAGGCATGTAGCCTTGATCAGGGGCCTGCTCAGTCGCAAAATTGTTGCTCAATGACAATAGACAACTGCTACGTTTGGACTGTGCGTGGGCTGATTGGCTGCGCCCGTCGCAATGTTGTTAGGGACCTTGTTTCCGAAGGGCTCGTATAGGAGGAGAAGGTGCTCGAGTGGTGGCTGCGCAGCAAGGCTTTGATTCGCTCTTCTTCCTTGTTGGGTGGACGCTATGCAAGGAGAGGAATGCGGGGACTTTCAATGGTGTCTCCACAGCCTCGGCATGTTTGGTGCTCAAGATTCAAGAGGGGTTCATTGAATGGCGTTTAGCAGGTTACAAGCACCTGCGGCCGCTTTTAGCGCTGCTGTAGGATCGGTGGGCCAACTGTCGCAAAATTTTTAACATGTAATCACAATCACGTGCTGCCGCAGGGCCGTAAAGCCTTAGTAATCAGTAGATTACTGCTGCTTCAGTTTGTATTTTTCATTGAACTTTCTACTCTAGCTTAATGAAAACCGTGCGTTCGAGAGAAAAATAAAGACCTTTCTATTTTGCAAATTTACTGGCTGGTATAGGAAAGTGTTGCTGTTAAATGTCATTATGACGTAACTAACCATCCAATCAAAATTGCTAAAAATGCTCCAGGGTAGGTTGCAGACACCGCCATTTCGTTTATGTTCTCTTCTTGTAGTAAGTTTTACTTCCTTCAATACAAAATATAAGGCTATTTAGGTTAAGTCAAAATATTTTAATTTTAGCCAATTTTCTCATACATATTTTAGAGAGAGGTTGACAAAAAAAAATAACTATAGTTCCGCATCTATATCCAACTATGAATAGAAGCAAGTCTCAACATTGCTTAAACTACTTCCTCCATCCTACTCTCTTCGTCCAACAAAGATACCATTCTCACTTCTCGAGAAGTAAACATTTTTAACTTTGACCAAATATATATAAAAGAATATTAATATTTATATTGCATAATTAGTGTCATTAGATAAATCATGGAATATATAAATATTATCAATATTTTCTATAAAGCTAGCCATACTTGAGAAAAATTAAAATTTAACCAGCACGCATCTCATTGCGCCTTTTTTGGACGGAGGGAGTATAGTATAGTGTATTCTAAATATATATAATATAGTGTATTCTAAACATTTTCGGATAAACAAAAGAAGAATACAAAAGATAAATATACCATTACTTCATTTCCTAATCAGACGCTATATAATCGGTGTGATTAATGGAGATTGGTTCATAAATAACAAGACGATATAACATCTATCAAATTTATGCTATTAGCTAATACAAAATTATCTCTTGTCCTCTAAAATCCTTTATATTTGGATATAGTTTTAATGTTAGGACGGAGGAAGTAGAAAATATAAAAAAAGAAAAAATGTATGGGCAAAAAAGAAAAAGAACAAAAGACCCTCCTCAAAGTTAATTATGCGGATGTGCTTCCTCACAAATACGTATGACGTACTATGAAAATATAACGTATCTCTACTATAATGGACCAATCAAAATTATACTAGGTCTCCTAGAAAAACGTACCCCGCTAAGAGCCTCTAACCACCATATACATAGAAAAATACACACAAAAATTTATCTCTGTTAAGGTCAAAGGCTAATACAACATCCAATCTAAATGCGTTGGCCATAGAAGAAGTTAGATGCCAGCCTTCAAACTCACCCGGGCCCCGCGCGCCCCTCCGCCTACGCCCACGACTCAAACGCGGGTTCGAAGTCTCCCCATCGCCACGCCGTTTGCATTTTTTTTTTTTGGAAACCACTCCATTTGCATCTATACCGCCCGCGATCAGCGCAAACATCACGCGACCCACGCCCCGAGTCATCAAGAAAACGGAAATCGCCCCCGCCGCCAGTCGAGCGTGGGCTCGCCCATCCTCCCGCCATCCCCCACCCTCTCCTGCGGAACGGCCCAGCGGCCCCCGCGCGGGATGCCGAGGGGGCGGGCGCTGCCACAGCCTCCGCCGACGACATCCGAGGTGTGGGCGCGGAGGCCGCGGGGTCGCTGCGGCAGCCAGCGACTCCACGACCGGCGGAGGCCCACGACTCCTCGACCGATGGCAGCGCTGCCCTGCTCCCCGCGACCATGCTGGCATCATCCTCGACCGTTGCGGCGCTCTTCCCCATCAGCCAACCCCGCCGCCGCCACAGCTCCTGCAGGCATCGCCGGTGGATCCGGACGAGACGACGGCACCCACCTCCGAGCCCCCAGTAGCAGCGCCCTCCTCGACGTCAGCCACGGAGACGGCTTCCTCCATGTGGCGGCGCCCCTTACCCCCTCGGCACCTCAAGCCTCCCCACCTGCGGTGGCACCCGCTTCTCCAACGGATAGCGTCGTCGTCTTCCCCAGGTGAAACTCCATCACGTGTCATATCATCATCTCCATCCTTGCATCTCACTCTGTTGGATTGTATAATGACTCGTGTAATGACAATAAAAATCATGGACTTGTTGTGTACTCACCGACCGATCTGTCCAGTCTCTTGGTTTCTCAGGGGGTTGGCTAACTGTGAGTACCATTGCAGATCTGAACAGAGCACTCTAATTATACATGTTGCTTTGCTATTGCACACCTGATACAATCGATTTCTGTTGACAGATATGTTGTATCTGCCTAATGCACTGCTACTTGAATATTATCAGAAGTGTTTCAGTTTGATTGGGGTAGCTTGGTTTAGTTCAGATTGTGTGAATTCATCTAAACCTAGGAATATGTATCCAAGTTCAGTTCGAAATTGCAGAGGCACTTCTCTGGGTGATGGAGGCAAATAAGTTAATTTATCATTCATTTTGTTGTAGCTCTTTTTCTCTGTAAGTAGGCAATTAACATATTTTTTCTAATGGGTGAGGCCAGGGTCGCGGCTGGTGGGAGGAGTGTCTTTACCGTGGACTGCATGCCACTGTGGGGCTACACTTCCATATGCGGCCGCCGACCGGAGATGGAGGATGATGTTGCCACGGTGCCTCGATTTTTGACATGCCCTTGTGGATGATCACCGGCAATGCTGTGGTCGATGGGCTCAATCCGTGACGTTCCGCTTACCTACACATTTCTTTGGTGTCTATGACAGCCATGGTGGTGCACAGGTATGCTTACCGTTTACTAATGACTTCCTATTAGCACACTCATTTTTGGTACTCAAGTCGAGATTGTATGTAAATCGAACAGCTTGTTGCTAGATGCTGATACAACTACATTGAGTGGCATTTGCTCAATTCGTTGCAGGTAGCAAATTACTGTCGGGAACACCTACATGTGGCCCTACTGGAGCAGCTGAGCAGGATAGGGGAGACCGTGTGTGCAGCTAACTTGGGAGACATGAAGTTCAAGAAACAATGGAAAAGGCCTTTGCGGATTCTTTCACTAGAGTGGATGACGAGGTTGGGGATAGCCTACAACATCGATGTTTTTCATTATCCTCCTTTCATCTATGCCTAAGTTGTAGGGGCCTACACTGCCTTATTAGGTCTAGATTGTCGGTGCAATGTCGCTGCACAAAATGTAATCCACTCTAAAATTTCAGGCATTATTTCAAGTTTATGGAAGTTTCAGGCATGTAAATTAACACTGTTGCAGGTTAGCTTTTAAGTGCATGGAATTTCTATCCGCTTGCTTGATGGCCCCCTCCAGTCCCGCACCGTGGCATGACATGATCTCTCAACCATGTTTAAATGTGAAAACCAATGTACTTGAAGGAACCTTCAACCACTACTATTCCTAAATCACATCAAATGTTATGTTATTTAGGCTTTAAGTATTTTCATTGCATGAACTGTTTGATTGGTTTATTTTGAGTGCCACTGCCAATATATAGTTCACTGAAATGAAGCCGAAAGCAAGAAAATATGCTCTCTATTTCTCACCACATTCTGAAATTTTAGAACCTTCTATAAACATTTTGTCCTCTATTACTGTAAGGTAGCCGTTTAACTGTATTGACTATGTGGCTTAGTTGTAACATAACCGACCAAATTATAAGAGCACAAGTACAAAAACAAGCGCCGAAACGCTCAAATTTTCGAACTTGAGCCCATATAATCCCGGTAGTCAATTGAAACCACGAAGGATTTCAAACCAACTTACTTACAACCAAGATCGCATCATTCAACATAACACATCACACGTTACATTTCACAAGTAGTTCCGAAATCCACTTACAACACACGGAGTCGCAAATTATTACAAACCGAGTTCATAAAGTAGCGGAAGCATAACACACGCACATTGTTCAAATACTACTGCCAGTCTTACTGATCAACATCCCACAAAAGCATTAAGGAAAGTACTTAACAGACGATCACGTCCGAGTGATCTAGTCCTCATCACCCGCGGGGTGGAGGCAGTTCTTGCAGAAGCCCTGATAAAGCATGTTATCTGCAACAGGAGGGAATAAACCTTGAGTATTGGAATGTACTCAGCTAGACTTACCCGTCAAAAACCAGAAATAAGATGACACCAAGGATTATGCAAGGCTTTCATAAGCGGGGCTAGCTGACATCACATTTGCAGAAAAGCATAAGTAATTGAAACTCTTTTAACTTGTACTAGCAGTTATTTTTAGCATTTACCTGTCATCTATCTTAGCACCTGTACTAAACATTCGCTTGATTATGATCAAACAATTAATATTATTATATCCATAGCAGGTATAAATTGCGGCAACATTGTATCATTCGCTTAACCATCTGTTCAATTTAATGAGATCTACGTTGCCGCTGCTCAAGTCAAGTGCTTACTAACCGGGAGCGACGGCGATTCGAATCGAATTCCTATCCAGCTGGAGGGGTATTTCTAACACTCACCGCGCAGACCCCTGCCAGGGTCGCACAAGCCACCTTTCATACAATTCAGGATTCGCGGGTTCGAATGATGCCGCATCCCTAAGGGCGACACTCTACCAGGTGATAGGGACTCTAACCCCCCTTGTCTCACGCCAATGTCCCCAAACACATCCTTTCTCTCCTCTAAGATGCGACCTACCATTCGATTCCTGGCCTAAACCGTATTACTCGGCTTTGCGGTCGGAACGACTTATCCGGCCAACTAAGTGTTAGACTGCGTTCAACATGACTCAAGGACGTACAGCGAATCGGTCCTTAAACGACTCAGACGGGCATAGCTCCGCACCCAAGACGTGAAGTGTCTTGCGGTTGCACTATCGAACTCCCGCTCGGTCTCAATTTTATTTTAAGGCATGGTTCCATCTACGATAGCTAACATAGCCACTTGTGACCCATTCCTGCATCTCGCGGATGACCGGAAATCACTCGACTTCTACCGGACTAAGCAGGGCTAAGCATTGACACGTGCCTAAACCTAATTTAAGATTTAAGTACGATATCTGGACAAGAACAGGTATAATACAACAAGTGTCTTCACACAACTCCTACAACTTAATGCAGTAACAAGTAAAAGTACTCAAGATTGATTTATAAAACAATTGGATCAACATGCACCGGGGCTTGCCTTTCAGAAATGAGGACGGACGATGATCCGAACACTCCGGTAGATCTTCTACGAGAACTCATTCGCCGGCTGGGTCCTCGGGCTCCCTCAGCTGCTCCTGATCCTCCTCCGGAATCGCTCCCTCGAACTCAAGAAGAGTCACTCCCTCCGGAACACCTATTGCATGAATGCACAATAAATTTCATGGATACATAAGAAAGAATGCAGCATGCTCGGGATAAAATGCACTACAACAATTCCTAATGCTCTATTCAAATCACTTCAATAATAAGTGTAAATTTCTTCTCCGGTAGAGAAATACTTAACTAATCTACACAGCCTAATGTATAATTGTTCCTCCTCTGTTAAGGCCCTAACACCTAACAATCACAAGAACAACTTTACTTAGGTTACCACATCCAAGCACAAAATATCAAAGCAACACATTCTGGACAGCAGCTAAGTGTTTCTATCATAACTGTAGATTCCCAAATTCAAAAGGCATGATACAAGACAATCTGAAAAGCTTATAAAATGCTCTACAAATCATTTTTAGACTTCAACACTTAATTCCTAAGTTTACCTAGTCGAAATTCTAAAGTTTCAGAAATCTGTCCTCTCCAAACAGAGAGCAGCTATTTCTGGACAGCCACTTAAAACAGCTATAATTCCTAGACTACTAGGCCAAATGCCACCAAATCTTGACACAAGCTAGTTTATCAAGTTTACTAACACTTTGATATTCACAAGTTTCCCATCAAACACTTTTATCAAGGATAAAATCCAAAAATCCACCAGCTGTCCACAGAACCTAGAAATGTGAAAATTAAATATTTACTCATGTGTCAAACTTTCTCTATGACCAAACCAATGATACTACTAGTTCACACATGTCATGAAAACACCAGAAAATAAGGTGTGCCAAACCAAAACATTTATTTGAACCTCTTTCTTAATTTACTTAATTAATTAAGTGAGAAATTAAACTTATATGCAAAGTGCTTAGAAAATTCTACAAAAATTACAGGAGGCTCTCTGCCCTACAAGCAGGCCACTTTAAAAATTTGAACTAAAGTTATCCACAGAAACTCCCTACACAAAATTCATAAGCCAAAAAGGCTGATTTTTGTATAAATAACAAATCACATTGAAAAGTATCAAACAACAGAAATTATATTTTTCTTAACAACCTTAGGGTACCAGGACACTCTCCACAAATTTTCATGAACATTGCACATATACAAAAATTACTAAAATTCATTCAAGTATTTCCTAATATAACATGATAGTATTATAACTTGAAAAGTACTCAAGTAATAGTACCCAAAATTTTACCAGAGCTAGCACATGCATAAAATAACCTACCCACCAAATTTTATAATTTTGGAACAATACAACTCCAGTTATTCATTTAACAAGTTTGCATCCAAATTAAAACACATTTCAAAGCCCTAATTAATTATTCCAGAAAATAAACATCACATATTTATTTGATATTTTTCCTAAATACTACACTTCACCTAGAGTCCAACAAAATTTGGATCACCTAAAATGGGTGATAAAATTTCCATAACAAAGCATATAAATCTGTGACATAAATAGCATAAAAATTAAACCCTAACGCTACAGTCACTGGGCCGGCTCGACCCGCCAGTGCGGCTTCGCGCGGTTGACGCGGCCCACAAGCGCGCGTGGCCCACGACGGCATCCCGCTCCCGCCCGCGCCTACAGACAGGCCGGGCCCTCAGGCCAGAGAGAGAGGACAGGGAAAGGGAACGGTGGCCAGAGTTCGCCGCCGGTGGCGGTTCCGGCGATGCCAAGTACACCGTCACGTTCCCCACCTCGATGCGAATCTATGGGTACCACCTAAGAGGGCTACGGCGGCAGCTAAGGTAGTCGGCGACGGCAATGGCGGCCCACGGCCGCGGCTTGCCTGCTCTGACGAGCTAGACGACGGCTCGGCCCTAATGGCTGGTCCGGTGAGCATCAGTGGCTCAAGGCGGACACGACACACCAAGGACGAGAGATAGTGAGACGCTAGGGAAGCACGACCACGCCACGGGGGTGCTCCGGTGAGAAATGCCCGAGGCGGACGGTGGCGGAGACGGCAATGCTGCCTTACCTCCGCAAAATTGACCCAACTGCAAGGTGGAGGATGGAGAGGGGTTCAAGGCAGAGCAGTGGGCGAGTTTTGGTGGGTTGCGGTGCGGTGGTGAGCGCGCGCGAGCTTGCTAGAGTGGAGGCGGCAATGGCGGCTCAGTTTCTCCGTGTTGAAGACGAATGAGGGAGGGAGAGGGAATGGGGGCATCTCTGGTGCGTCGTGGCACCCTTGAAGGCCCCGTGGACTGACCGGTGGGGCCACGGCCGGTGTACGGTCGCCATCGCGCGTCCACGCATCGGCGAGGGCCTGTGGCCGGTCGGCCACTCCACACTGACGAACTGAATCGAGGTGGAAATCGTGGCATTAGTGACCGACTGACAGAGAAATTTCATCGATGATTATCTCCTAAACCAGCTCGAGTTAGCAGAAGATGATAATACCAAAATTGTAGAGCTACATAAGGACTACAACTTTGTCAATTGGCTCAAGGACTGGTTCAGCCTGGATTGTGAGTTATAGGGCATCAAAGTGAGGTACATTGAAACTGAAATGCAGATTTTTGGGACTTAGAAAATTTCCAAGTGTTGGGCAGTCCTTCAACCGACTTGTGGGCCATTTTTGAGCTTGTTCTGGTCATTTTCATGAGATGGCCATATTGGAACTTTTGTTCCTTAGGAAATTCCCTACAACTTTGCTTAAGGTTGCTCCTCCATTCAAGATCTCTAAGCTAGACTTTTTAAATGGTCAAACCAAAGTATTCCAGGGATCAAGAGTTGGTCAACAGCACATTGGAGGGCAATTTGGTCATTTTGGTCAACATGAACATTGCTCCACTAGTTACCCTAAGTGTAATTAAGGTGCTATAAGATATAATTAGCCACTCTACACCTTGGTTGCACAAAAATACTAGTGCCACATGAGTTGAAACAAACAAAACAATAATTTCACCAAAATGTTGCAATATCATGTTGCACTTGTTTTAAGATTTTGTTGCATACATTGAGCCTATCAAGAGGTACTAACCACATTGAAATTTTTCAAAGTATGAGATCCCATGTTATACTTACAAGTTGCACCACTCACATTTCATAAGCAAGTAATTTGTGAAACAAGCACATTAGGGTATGTTGCATACTCATGTTGCAAGCAAAATAAAGACATGGATGATATTAATGATGCTCATGCTTATGAAATGCAATGCAATTTATGGAAGCTAAACACCTGAGGTGTTACATTAGTGAACTACTTTTTTTGCTGAAAAATAAGCACAAATTTGTTTCATTTTCATTTTAGCTTCAGTCAATGGTTCATATATGGTCAATTGTTTATTTTAACCCTATGAATATACTTGTTCATTTTGGTGTTGGCTGCAAATTAGATTGCACAAGCCCTGTTTGCTGGTCTGTTTTTTTTTTATCATTCGTTCGTTTTCTATTAACATTTCATATTGTCATATTTTCTCATCATGCTTCAACAATACAAGAGATTACAAAGTGAGCTATCAGATGGTAGAATCCACTTCGTGGAGACATGTGGGCTGCCAATCAGTACCTATTTCGGTGCTCTGAAATTATTATGGTTGATGCAAAATGTGGATGTTGTCAAGGATGCAGTCCAGACCGGTGACGCCTTATTCGGCACAGTTGACACTCGGGGGTGCATTTGGTTTGAGGACAAGGGTGGATGGGATATGGTCATTCATGGATTTTGGGATATGGATATCCATTTTATCTGTTTGGTTGGACGGATGGGGCGAGCCATTTTTCTGTTTGGTTAGATGGATGAGATTGGATGGGACGAGAATACTTGACTAATTATATCTATTATTTAAAAATAATAACAACTAATTATACACTAATAAATATGCACACACTAATCTTGTATGATAAATCACTAATTAAAAATAAAATATGTTAATTAGCACTATACTACTCTAATTGTCACACAAAACATGCGCTACTCAACATGTGGATATCCTCATTGTGGATATCCTGATATCCAGGTTCAACTTATCCATCCAACCAAACTATATGCCTGGTTGATTTGGAACCTTACAGGAGGTGTTGCTGGTGGGAAATATGTCACGGACTGCTCAAATGCATCTCGTACCATGCTTATGAATCTAAAGGCACCTGACTGGTATAAGCCAACACTTGATGTATTAGGAGTTCCTGTTGAGATTTTGCCAAAGATTATCAATAATTCAGAGAATTGGTGTGGTCGCCGAAGAGTTCCCCTTAGCAGGTGTCCTCTTTTGCCAAAGATTATCAGTAATTCAAAGAATTCGTTTTGGCTGACAAAGTTGTATTTGTTATTGGCTTATCACCTGCCATTCTCTCAAGCATATGATGCCAAACAAGCGAAAACAAATATTTTCTTACCATGTTTAGATCTTGTTGATTGGCAAAACAAATATCTTGTTGATTGACAAACAAATATTTTTTACAAATATTTTAGTTATTTGATTTGTCTGTAGCGATAGCACGCCCTGTGCAATTGTTGTTTCTCGGCCAAAGCAATGTATATGAAAAAAAAAAAAAGAAACCCATGATGAGGCTTAACAAACTGACAGACGTATGTGGGCTAGACGAAGGACAGCATTCACCTGCGGCCTATGCCCATCCGCCTCTCGGTGGCCCAGCAACAGTTCAAGTGCGATCGTTCCGTTGGCCCAGCAACAGTTCAAGTCCGAGTGTTCGGACTTCGGACCGGAAGATTGGCGCGAACTCGATGGCCTTGTGCAACCCAATAACAAGCCTTGTAACTGGCTTCATCATGGGCCTGTAATCGGGTTATTAATACTTAATGGCCTTCATTGTTCACCGCTACCCGGTTAGGCCCAATAACGGGTTATAGCCGGCCCGTGATAAAGCTCCTTGCGATTCCCCGCCACGGATAAAGGCCCACGAAACTCAAAGCGGCGCAGAATCGAGAGATGCCATCATCTCGAAGCGGCTCGGAGCGCACGAGAATGTTCAAGAGAGGCCGACAAGCGTGAAGGACCCCGCACGCCGCACCGCCGTCGCGAAGCTCTATCCCCTCGCACTCCCCGGTACCAGGCCATCGCGGCAGCTCTCCCGAAACTTCAACGCCTTTCCCCACCCTTCCACCGCGCTCCTGACTTGACCTATAAAACGAGCCGTGGATCCACGGTCTCCCACCAGGAAAGCAAAGCGCAAGCACAGGCAGTGATCGGCACCCAAAACAAGTTTGGTTCTTACGACAGTCTCCAGCACTCGGTTCCCAGATTCCTGTAACCCCAAGTAGCGAAATGGCAGCTGCTCCGTTCACCATTGCCAGCCGCCTCTCCCCCGCCGCGCGCCTCCCGGTCCGCGCCTGGAGGGCGGCGAGGCCGGCGCACGGGTTTGCGTCGTCCGGGAGAGCGCGCTCGCTCGCCGTGGCGTCCGCGGCGCAGGAGAACGGGGACAACGGTGTCGACGTACAGGTGAGCCAGAACGGCGGCAACAGGCAGCAGCAGGGCAACGCCGTGCAGCGCCGCCCACGCCGCGCGGCACCGCTCGACATCTCCCCGTTCGGTAAGTTGTCCTCAGTTGCATGACTGGTTTGTTCCCCTTCGAAAACAGAGGGATTGCACTGCAAAGCAGAGGAGGCTAAACATCACGTGGTGACGCGTGCATGCAGGGTTAGTTGATCCGATGTCGCCGATGCGGACGATGCGGCAGATGCTGGACACGATGGACCGGCTGTTCGACGACGCCTTGGGGTTCCCCATGGCGACACGGAGGTCCCCGGCGGCGACCGGCGAGGTGCGCCTGCCGTGGGACATCGTGGAGGAGGACAAGGAGGTGAAGATGCGGTTCGACATGCCGGGGCTCGCGCGGGACGAGGTGAAGGTGATGGTCGAGGACGACACGCTGGTCATCCGAGGTGAGCACAAGAAGGAGGAGGGCGCCGACGAGGCCGCGGAGGGCGGCAGCGGCGGCGACGGGTGGTGGAAGCAGCGCAGCGTGAGCTCCTACGACATGCGGCTAGCGCTGCCGGATGAGTGCGACAAGAGCAAGGTGCGGGCCGAGCTCAAGAACGGCGTGCTCCTCGTCACCGTGCCCAAGACCGAGGTGGAGCGCAAGGTTATCGACGTCCAGGTCCAGTAGACGAACTGAGCTGTCAGAGGCGGCACACGCAAGTTCGATGGTTGCATCGTTTATCGCCCCTTTTCAATGGAAGCGACGGATCTTTGTGTAGCGGTAGTGTGCGTTTCGCTCTTCGCGCGGAGTGTGTGTGAATACTAATCGTGATAAAACTGGAGTGGAATAATGTGAATAAACGTTTATCACTTTGGTATCCAAAACCAAGTGTTTGCCCCGACAGTGGCATGCTTTGGCATCCTATTTCAACTTCCAAGTCAATATGGCCGTAACATCGTGTTTGGTTTGCGAAGTTACTCCCCCGTGAATTTTGGTGGAATAAATCTTTCTCCATGTATTATATACTAATAATTATTAGAGAGTGATGGATCAAATTCATTTCATTCTACAGATCAAATAAAAAAAATGAAAAGTTCACAGACCAAAGTTGGAAGAAGATGGACCACTCGAACCAAACACACCCTGTAACCCAGTAGTGTCGCCCGATAAACAGCTGCCGTTCAATACGGCTAATTCTACGATCACCTTAGGAATCCCCTCATTTCCTGTAGGGTCTGAATGATTAGCCAAGACTGTAATAATAAATGGTTGACTGCATGCCTTGTGCAAAAGGCCGTTGTAAAATTTCCTTCTAAGAAAAAATTATCATGTCTTATCTGAACTCACGTAGTATTCTACATGGAGAGTTAAATAACAAAGCTACCAACATGATTGACGATAAAATATCATCTTGCCTTGGAAACATAACTATTCTATAGATAGTTATTATAGATCTATAAACCATGACCATGTTCTTTCATAACTGATAACTTACTACTCTAGAGTTCAGAATAATTCTAAGAAGCAAAAGAATCAAACTGTGGCATATCCGTAAGAGGTGCACGGACAGTTTCCATAGCTCCTTGCCAGGGCCAACTGCGCACCATCCATTGATGTATGTTGTTGCTCTTCTCAGCCTTCGTGAGAACAAGGTAATACTTTTTGCGTAAAAAAACGGTATGTACTTCTTCTGTAATACCCCTCCTTCTCTGAAAGAATCAATTTCTAGAGTTGTCATAAGTTAAACTTTTCAAACTTTGACCGAATTTATAGGAAAAAGCGTCAAGATTTATGATATCAAACTAGTATAATTAGATGTATCTTACAATATATTTTCATAATGTGCTCATTTCATGTCACAGATGTTGCTATTCTTTTATATAAAGTTGATCAAACTTAAAAAAGTTTGACTGGCACGGATTCTAGGAATTGATTCTTTCAAAGACGGAGGGAGTAATTTATTGCATAAGCACAAGTGCGCAACCTTAAGTCCAACACTAGAATGAATGATTCTGAGAGAACGTTGTTTGCTTTCTTGATTACAACATCTCGTCTTTTCTTATATAAACTGTGTCCATTTCTGTATTGGGGTTGTGGGTGGGGATGTGGGATTAGGGTGTGTTTAATTGACAAAAGTGGGTGAAAAGTTACTGTAGCACCTTTCGTTTTTATTTGACAAATATTATCCAACCATGAAGTAACTAGGCTCAAAAAATTCGTCTCGCAAAAACCAGACAAACTTAGCAATTAGTTATTTTTTTACCTATATTTAATATTCCATGCATGAGTCCAAATATTTGATGTGATGAGTGGAAGAGAAAATATTTTGGGTTTGCATGGGAAGTGAACGGGGCCTTAATGAAAAACAAAACTTATGCGAACATTGCTATAGAAGCGGAATAGGATATCAACCCAAAACTGTAGCTCAAAATCTATAATTTTAAATTGACATATGTGTTTGAGACGATTGCTCAAAATATTTACAAAATGAGTAACAATCCTGGACATACATTGCAAGTTATGTGTAAACATTTGTTAACGATCCAAACTGACCGGAGCTATTAAAGTATCTGTCCCTAAAAAAGATAAACATAGTTACAACGGCAAGGAACATTAGAACATCAAAATTGAATTGTTCAGCCTTTTATTCCCTATATAACACACACCAGCCATCCTTACTGCTGCTCCAATGATGCGATACCATGCATAGAGCTTCTTGGAGCGATCATACAAGGCCACGCTTGGCATGAAACTCTCACTATGTTTTCTTTGCTTTGTTATCTTGGGAATTTGAAAAAAAAAAAAAAGTACCGGCCATGTATTCTTGTGTGTTGAGGCTGATTCTTGGTGGAAAGGAATTCTGCTACACTCGAATACCTGAAACTGAAAACATGCAGTAAACTAAGCCAATAAATTTGATATTGAGATGAAAATGTATCTATTATATTTGAAGGTTCTAGAATTACTTGAAGCGGGCATTGGGGGAATTAAATTCCTAGGAGGCATTGGGGGTCTTATTCGAATAGGTTTGCCTTCTTTTGCCTCAACAATGACCACATCAGAGGTGAGAAAGGACTTAGCAACCACAGCAGCATGCTCAATGCAACACCTCACAACCTGGTAATATTTGTGGCTGTAAGCAAATACTCCACCAGTATCCACTCAGCATCAACAATATAGCTTAAGCCTTAAGGTGACAGAGATGTTTTTAGACACCTATGACTATTTTGCTACCTTTGATGCGTCCAATATTCCAGCAGCCATCAAGTCCTCATAGCAGTTCTTGGCAGCATTGTAACCATAATTTGCATCATCATTCAGTAACACCTTTGAAACACATGTTAGCTAGAGAAAATGAGCTCAGACAAACACGTGTGCACAGTTGTATGGTGGTCTGTGTGTACTTTGTAATTTAAAAATATGTGTAACTTGTACTATAACAGATAAGGCTATATATTAGTTCAAATAATAAACCTTTTTAATGACAAAGTCGCCATTCACCCCTGCATTGTTTGCTATTAGAGAGGTAGGGTAACTCAAGGCTTGTTTGAAGATGTCAGCACCAACCTACACATGGACAGCTCAAAATTAGAGTTCATGATAGAATCATAGCATTTTGTCAATTTTCCTAGGTTTGCATTGAAACAATAGACCTTGACACTTGACAGTGATTACTAAAAAATCAAAGTTAGACCTTGACACTTGACAGTGATTACTAAAAAATCAAAGTTACACAAGGTTAAGGATCTGCTGATAGCTCCTCAAATTAACAATATTTTTTAAACATATTACCCTTTATTGAGGTAAATACAGGAAATTATTATTAAATTACCTCCTGCTGTATATTATCCAATGATGATTCCTTGATTGCGTCAATCTTCTCTGACAGTCTTAATAGGCTACATCCACCACCAACTACAACACCTTCCTCAATAGCTGCCTGAATTATCCCAAAAGGGTAGTTCGAACTTAGGAACTTGTAGTTGGAAAACAACACATGAAATGGAGTAGATAGGATTGATCAGGCTACTCTTGTTGCGTTGAGTGCATCTTCAATCCTCAGCTTCTTATCTTTCATCTCAATGATTGTTTGAGCACCAACCTGAAATTTAGGCAAAAAATACAATTTTCGGCACTCTAATTGATTTTTTTCCCTACATCTTAAATGTTTACTTCGTAAACTGAAACAATGTGTGGTACCTGGATGATTGCAATTGCACCACATAACCTTGCTATCCTCTCACCCAATATCTTCTTGTTGTACCTTTCCTTAGAGTTCTGGGAGTTGAAAAGTAAAGTACTTTGCAGGATCCAGTAATGATGCACACATGGTAGATATAACATACAAATTCAAGGTATGACTGGAATAATTGTACCTCAATTTGTCCTTTGATCATAGCAACCCTTTCCTCAACTGCTTGACGATTGCTTCCGTCAGTAACAATTAGCGTTGAATCTTTCGTGATTACAACCTTAGAAGCAAAACCAAGAACCTCTTTTCCTGCCTTTTCTAATATATGTCCCATGTCATCCCTCACTAGTGTACCTGAAAACCAGCAAGAATATGTTGGGCACTGTAATTGCATTGGTTAGGTCAGTTATCGGGTTTTGTACCTCCTGTCATTATTGCAATGTCATCCAAGCATTGAGTCTTTTGTTCCCCAAAAGAGAAGGCCTTAACTGCTGCAACCTTAATTGTCCCTTTCAGCTTGTTTTTTATCAAATCAGCCATTGCTTGTTCTTCCACATCCTCAGCAATTATTAACAACGGATAATTTTCTTTAACAGCACTGTCAAGTATCCTTATAATCTCACTAGCATCACTAATTTTCTTGTCTACCAATAGTATCTGCAAACGCAAGATGTAACTCTTCTAATTTTTCTGCAGAACATTGTATAGGAGGAACAGAGCCTCACCTGACAGTCAGTAAACTCCACCGTCATGTTACCACGATTGGTAACAAAGTAAGGAGAGAGGTAACCGCGTTCAAATTGCATTCCTTCCACAACCTCCAGACTGTTCTCGGTGCCTCTTCCATTTTCAATTCTCACCATTCCTTTTCTACCTACTCTTTGAAAAGCATCATAAATCATATTTCCAACAAAATAATCATTTCCCGCACTAACTGCAGCCACATGTGCAATTTCATGGTCTTCAATCTAAAAAACAAGAGGTTACACACCACTAAGATATCTTTACAGTGGATTTACAAAACAAAACAAAACAAAAAAATTGCACAAACTTGAAAATCATACCTCCCGCGACATCAGTCTGAGTTCAGACACCAGAGCAGCAGCAGTCTTCTCAATGCCACGTGCAACCTGAACTGGGTTGATTCCAGCTGCAAGAACCTACTTTATCAAACGATCATAAGAAGCAATGCAGGATCAGGACTCAGAATCTTTGTATCAGCAACTTCATCATAGCAACTTTTTTTCGCTGTTACTAGAGCTCACATTGTAGAAAACTAATTAGAGAAGACATAGGCATACCTTCATTCCTTCAGCAATGAGGCCTTGAGCAAGGATTATGGATGTGGTACAACCATCTCCTGCAATATCATTGGTCCTTGCTCCAGCCTGTCGGACCAGCTTCACTCCAAGATTTTCTAATGGATCTTCCAATTCGATCTTGAACGACACAATGTGATTGATACGCAGTCATTGGAAGTGTTAGGACAAGATCAGGAATTTGTTTTTTTTTTTGGAAAAAAAGACATGATCGTGAAAGAACAGAGCATCTCATATATTACTATATTAGTGCCAGAAGCCGACAACAATAACAAATTGCAGTTTCCACTTGTGTTCAGAACAGTGTGAAAAAAAGATCGAACATTGCAGATAAGATAACAAGATCGATCAAGAATTGAACAGTAATCAGTGGAGTGAAAAGCACGTTGTGTGCCTTCCCTTCATCATGCGATTCATTCAATCAGGATCCAGTCTAACCAAATAGCCGCATACTGTGCATTCGAGGAAGAGCTAATTTCTAGAAGCGTGGCGTTACCTCCTTAAGGACGGTCTCCCCGTCATTGACAATCTTGGGAGGGCCATACTTGTTGCCAAGCACCACGTTCCTCCCCTTGGGCCCCAGGGTGACCCCCAGCAACCGCGCCACCAGGTCCACTCCGGCCTGGAGCTTCTTGGTGGCGGAGAGGTCGCGGTTGAAGTGCAGGTCCTTGTACACCGGCATCGGCGGTGGCTTCTTGGGAGGGGAGAAGGGCAGCGTCGGGGGCTTCATGGACAGAGGCGGAGACGGGGGTGCCATTCGTGACATGGTTCTTCCACCCAGCTGGAAGGAGGCGGCGGTGGCGGACACCGAGTGGAGGGGATAAGGCTGCTGCTGGGAGGAGCCGGGAGCGCGGAGGAGGGCGAAAGGTTTAAAGGCATGTGTAGACTGTAGAGTAGATATGCCGCCATGTCGTGGGGTCGCGCCAAAAAGGCGCACTTGAAATATCTCGCTTGTTCCGGGCCTTCCAGCGTCTCCTTTTCCGTGGCTACGATGGCGACGCCCGCCCTGGTCTCGGGCGGCTCGGGCAGGGCCGCAGCCGGCAGCGGCGGGGGAAGCCGCGCGGCCGGCAGGACCGCGGAAGGGGCCACGGCCGGCGGGGAGGCGGAGGCCGGAGTCGGAGCGCGAGCGGGCGCCATCGCCGCGTCGCGAGGGTATCCCCGTCGCGAGTCGTAGTCGGGGAGGCCGTGGGAGCGAGGCGCAGAGGCAAACAGCCGAGCAGGCCGAGTCGGGCTGCTTGCTTGGGTTCATTGTTGCTGGGCTGTCATCCTGTCGGGGTGGGCTATTGGGCTGCCAGGCCTTTTTATGTGTTTCCTTACACTTTCCACAGCTATTGGGCCTCGCCACGGGCTGTAGCCCAGGCAACCCAGGGCGCAAATCCGCCCCTGGATGCCCCGACGCCGAGGCGTTGCAGCGAAAGACATGATTATGGGCCGTAAAAAGCCGACCTTAGCAACGGGGAACAGGCGGTTCGGGTCTCCTGATTCAACGATCGTGCCCTGCCCGACCCAGTACGACTGAGCACCTCCATGCCTAGCACCTAGCTCCACCCAGTCCGTCACCTCACCCCTTACGGACGCCGTGGAGGGGCGACTATAGGAGGAGCCGAGGAGTGGAGGACGAGAAGGGAGCCTGTGTCGAGGGACAACCATGGGGCTCGGCAGCTCAGGACTCCGGAGGACTAGGATTTGGGGGAGCGCGGTGCGGGGGCAATGAAATTTCACCCACGGCAAACAAGTTCATCAGCCATGCCAGAAGCAGTGGCCGGGGCGGAGCCACATATTTTAACCACCGACGTCAGTATATAAATAACCATACTTATATGTGACAATTTTCTTATGAAACGGCGGTGTGATAGTGTAATTTTCTGGAAGTCATCGGAGTCGTCTGACCCGGGTATGAAGCTGTAGATTCGCCCCTACTGTAGTGGGAAAACACTTGTCAGCACCCATTTCTTCACTATCGCTGTTATGTACTCTCTTAGGATCTGTTGACAACAGAAAATGTGCCAAAAGCGTATATAAAGGACTCCACCATGCATCAACAAAGTCCAAGAAAATCTGCTATATAATCATCGATAACACTTGCTCTCTCTACCCCAAAGTAAGTGCACATCACATATTTTGAGGAGTCAAACAAACTCAAGTTTAACTAAATTTGTAAAAAAAATATATTACCATTTGTATCTAAGGCAACATTTGCTACATGACACTCAAAGTGACCCCTCTTTGCCAGCGGACATGCAAAATAGAGTAGTTTGCTGATAGATACTCTCGTTGTTGTTAAATTTGCTCCTCGACATCGTGGCCAATAAAATATTAATTTCTTGCTCCTGAGGAGAGAGAACAGCGGTGCAATGTGTTGAACGACGGCGGCAGCAGTTCGCATCAGTCTCGACACCAAGGGAGCCTGTCCTACGTGGCAATGTCGATGTTGTCTTGCAGTGGCGGAGCTTGCATGAATGTGTAGGGGGGCAATTCAAAGCTACACTACTACGGTAATTACCAATAGTACTATAGACAATTGGAATTCTGTGAAAAATCTTTGTTTTTTCAAGTTCTATCTATATAGACTGCAATGAACAATTGGAATTCTGTCAAAGAAGAATGAACAATGTGTGGATTTACATACTTGTAAGCTATGATCCACTCATCAGCAACAGCAAGCAGAGAGGCAGGAATTAATTGCATGCATGCAGCGACATGCAAACCTCCAGAGTGATACAACCGGAGCAAGGGGGCCAGGACCTAGTTTGGCCCCCATGTAGCTCCGTCCGTGCTATCTTGGACACCATCCCTAGCTGCGGGGCATGCCCATGCCCTCCCCGTGCACGAACTCCAAGAGTGAGTGAGATGTGAGGGCGCTAAACGGACCTTCGCCTCAACTAGGCCCAGACCTGCTAATGGGGCAAGACCCACCCCCACACCCGTCCCACCCCCGTTTCTTGACATTAGCAGGTGCCAATCCAATCTCGCCCAAAAACAAAACTAGTAAACCCGCCCCAACCCGCCCTGTTCCTCCGGGGTTCACCCATTATCCCCAATCTACGTGTTTTCCGTGGCGGACTTCGCAGATTCCTGGGTGAGATCTACGCACTCCCACGCGTCACGGTGGTTAGCCTGGTCCTAGAGCCAACTCTGTTGCTGATCCACCATGGCTGTGTGGTGTTGTGCGACAATGACACAGCGGAGGCAGAGCAAGCGCAGGCGGTGGTGGACCTACGCAACATCGACACGGCAGAGCCGGAGCAAGCGCTGCGCAGCCATGGCGCGGCGAAAGTGGAGCAGGCGCAGGCGGTGAACCTATTCGAAGTGGTGGTGGGGGTGCACTCGGCCAGTCTGACGAACGCGGTGTTCCTGCTGTGGGGCGGGGTGCTCATGCAGGTGGTACTGTACGAGAAGACGGTCATCGCGAGGGCAGAGTTTAGAGAGCCCGCCATGGACCTTGCTGCCACGGACGCGAACGCAACGGGTAACCCCAACCCGCCCCAACCCACATTCTTTGTAACCCCAACCCGTCTCGACCCGCACGCAAATAAAAACCCGTTTCTACCCATCCACATACACCCATATCGGAACCCGCCCTAAAAAACCCGTTTCCCTCGACCCATTAGCAAGCCTACCCCATGGCAAGGCTTCAAATCGATCGGAGGTGGAAGAAACTGGTACGATAGAAGAAACTAGCTTCACATTGGTTATGTTTTTTTATTTTTATGTATTAAGTACGTGGCCTATTGTACAATTGAGCTAGAAGTTGGCTCAACTACAATTCCATTTTAGCGATCGTTCACGCGAATTCCTCTGAGCAAACAATCAGCCAGAGTAAGCGCCTACTTGCTGGCATGCTGGCCCCGCCTACCCTCCTCCTCACTCTCCTGCTGCTGATGTCATCTAAAAAAACAAAATATTTATTTCAAAATATTATAACTTCTGAATGGTGTATCTATTTTTAGTTTCGTTTGCACCGGTGTGCTCTACGCGACGAGACAAACAAAACTAGACCCTACTTGCATATGTTTCGAAGAATTTTTTTCTAGAAGCAATTTATGTGTATTAACTTATAACTTATGCACACAAGTTCTATTAAATAACTTATGTACATAAGTTGTATAGTATAACTTTTGTACATAAGTGTCGATGCAAGACCCATGGGGTACCTCATAAGGAAGGGAGAAGCTCTAGTTTGACCAGGATTCCTCCCGTGTAATCCTAGTAACGTTACTATCATGTAATTCTACTAGGACTCTACATTGTAAACTGACTAGGACTCTTGCCTCCTAGACTATATAAAGGAGGGCGAGGCTCCCTAGATCGGTAGAGAAAAATAGACATGAGACAATAGAAATAGACCTCACGGTCTAAACCCTGTAAAAGAGATGATAAAACATAATCAATCCAACGCAAAGGCTAACGCTGACTGGACGTAAGGCTATTACTCGATCACGATCGAGGGCCCGAACCAGTATAAATTGACTATCTCTGCATTCACCATCGAGCTCTAGCATACACTGAAGCCCGAACAACTGTCCCGGGTACCCCAGTGGCAGGCTATCGATGGTCAAACACCAACAATAAGTTGTGGTCAAACACCGATAATAAATCAGAGAGAGAAGCTGACGAGAGGCGCGTGGCCAGAGCACATAGAGCTCCTTATGACAAGATACGAGAGACGCTAGAGGAACTCGAAGTGATCTCACATCGCAACGAGGAACAAGAACAACTCTGAGAAGTTCTCCAAACAATGGTCCTAAAGGCACATGATAGAAGGCCTTGTTCTAAGCTTCCCGCTAGGATAGCATCACATGAACAAGAAGCACAAAGCCAAAGAAGGTCCACTTTCGAAAGACCGGGACCAAACAGGAGCCAGAATCGAAAGAAAAGAAGAGACCACGTCTAAAGTAATCAAGTCAGGCATCCGAGAGAAAAGAGGAGCAGAGCATCTTACCACTCATCCCCATGATTTATTCCCAGGCTAAATGATAGCTGGCAGGAAGGGGAAGCTGAGTTAGAACATAGAGAAGCCAGAACGCACGATAGGTTTCCCTATTTTTCAAGGTGACTTGCTTCAGTACGACTGCCTCACAAATTCAAGCCGTCAAACCACTCCAAATATGACGGGAAGACCAAACCAAGACAGTGGCTTAGAATCTACTCGCAATCAATTGAACTAGCCGGTGATGATGACAATATCAAGACATTGTTCTTTTCCATGGCTCTAGAAAACCATGACTCCTCCAATGGTTCGACAAATTGAACTCGGGATCAATTAGAGGCTGGGAGGACTTGCAAAGAGCCTTCTGCGAAAATTTTGCATGCATCATTACACATTCCATCACGCATGCAAAGCTAAAAGGACTCAAGCAGAATGGAGACGAGAGCCTCATAGATTATTATCGATGTTTTGGAGAATTACGTGCCCAAGTACATGACATCACCGA
This sequence comes from Saccharum hybrid cultivar R570, assembly GCA_038087645.1. Classification (NCBI taxonomy): domain Eukaryota; kingdom Viridiplantae; phylum Streptophyta; class Magnoliopsida; order Poales; family Poaceae; genus Saccharum; species Saccharum hybrid cultivar. The sequence continues at coordinate 6,673,054 of JAQSUU010000043.1, read as the reverse complement.
CCGAAAAGTGATCGAAGCCTTTTCTCATAGGATCATTGCTAAATGGCAATTTCAAGATTTTTGCAAAGAGAATCCAAGGAATAATGAAGAATTCACGCGCATAGTAGAAAAGATGACTATGGCAGAAGAAAAGACGAGGGAAAGATTTCTGAACAGAGACAGCTGAGAAAACAATAGAGACAACTCGAACAGGAGGGATTTTTCAAACATCGGACATCTGGACAGAAAGTGTGGACCAGACAACACTGTCGCCATGGTTGATTTAAAACCCCAGGTGTTATAGTGACTAAAAAATTTGCCATGTCATCATATTGCGTTACAAAGCATACATGATTAAGTCAACTATGATGTACATCAACTAAAACGAGTTTACATTCTTAGGTTGGATGTGCTTCTGAAATGTGTGATTCAAACCGAAAACCCTAATTTTGAATGTCACCGCAAATACTTAGTTTATGTCCTATGTAATTTGAGGTGTATGACTGTGTTATACACTAGTGTCAAGTGTACACTAGTGTCAAATGTAGGGTATGAACTCAAGTCCAACCCATAAAATGAAGATTCAAATTTGAGTTTGAATTTGGGATCCAAAACTTGTCGCGAGTTTTTTGATTCGAATTTAAATTCAAATTTGGGTATTTATTAAAAGATTTTAAAAAAAATCAACCTGATCAACCAAGAGTGGCATTTGGTCAAACATGTGATGTTTGACTAAATGATGCCCTTGGATGATGGTGTGATCACTAAATGATTACCAATTAAAATAGCAACAAGTTTCAATTTGAAATTCTTCCGAAAACCTTAAATCCAAAACCCTGATTTTACCCCTTTTTGAATAATTCAAAATATAAGAAAAATTTGGGAAAAAGTTTAAAACATGGTTTGTAGATCTTTTCAAGGGATACAAGTTTGGTGTTTTGAGTTTTCAAAGTTTCAGTGTAAAATCTAGAGTAATTTTGAAAAGAAGCAAATTTTAAATTTGACCCATTTTCATCCTCAGACCCAAATTTCAAAATTGAGGCAGAATTTGAAAATAGTTTGAATAGCAAAGTTGTAGGTCTTGGTTAGATGTACAACTTTAGTATTTTGAGTTTTCGAAGTTTCAAAATAAAATTTAAAGTAATTTCTAAATTACCAAATTCTAGAAAAGTGTCCTATTTTGATTTTAAATTCAAATTTCAAAATCTAGTTCGAATTTGAAAAACTGTTCAACAAGAAACTTGTAGAGCTTGAAATTCTAAAGATTTCATATCTTGGGAATTTTTCAAGTCACTACATGATTTTAGAAGTAATTTAGCAAAAACAGTTTGAAATTAAAAAGGGGAGGAGCTACAGTACACCGACGAATCCCAGCCAGGCACCGCGCGGCATGGGCACCGACGAGCCGCCATGGCCTTCGGCCGGCTTCCAGACGCGCTTGCGATCGCCAGCTCATCCGCGCGCGCCTGCTAGCACCGCTGGAGACCTCTTTAAAAGGCTGAGAACATCGTCGTTCTTCTTCTTTTTCTCTGCTTTTGCCGACGCCGCCGCCAAGCTCCGCCGCTCACTGCTGCCGCCGTTGAGCCGTATTCAGCTAAAACAACCACCCCATCAAGTTCGCCCTGCTCTCGCGTGCCTCCTGGTCTGCCTACACCAGCCCATTTCCGCCCGAATCACCCGCACGGCCGTCTCCTTTCCCATCTCCGGTGACCGAGCGCCACCGAGCCGCCTCACATGGCCAGTCACCTGCACCGCCTCTCAGCACCTGCTAGTTGGTTTGTTGCACTCGCGGTGAGCTATTGTTGCTTACCATGCCTTTAATTTAATCGCTACTAGCTTGTATCGCCGAGACGCCGTGAGCCGCAGCCACCGTGACGCCATGGCCGGTGTGGTGCTACCTCCGGGGGGGTTTACGGTCGTGAGAATGGTCCAGTGAGGTTTGCGATGTGGTGTAGACCGTGTTGACCGGGTTGGTTGGGTCACCGATGTCGTGGTCTCCAGCCGGCCACCGTGCTGGCGTGATCGGGCCGCGGGAAGAGAGGAACGAGAGGGATGACAGGCGGGGCTGTCCTGTCACCGAGAGAGGAAGCGCGCGCGTGCTGGGCCGGCCTGGTGCTGCTGGGCCGTGAGCGCGGGATGGGCTGCGAGCGCGAGTGAACACGAGCGCGCGGGTGGGCCACGCATGTTGCTGGGCCGAGCCGGATGAGAGGAGCTCGAGTTGTAGTTTTTATTTTTCTTTTTCAAAAATGTGAATAGTGATAGTTTTTTTGTTTATTTCAATAGAATTTGTGTTGAGCTCAAAAATAGTGAAAATTTTTGAGTAAGCTTTCTAAGGTGCAAACTATCTAGGAAAAAGATTAAATGCCAATTTTGATTACTTCTTGTAAGTTATTTAATTAGCTCAATTAAATATTAAATGCAACTTCTAGGAATTTTAGTAATTAAAATATTAACCTAAAAATCATGAAATTTATTTTGACACTGTTTTAGACGATGACCAATCTATAGAAAAAGTTTGAGCTCAATTAGATGAAGTTTAATTTATTCTTAATTTATGCCTTAATTAGTTAAGTGATTAATTAAATGTTAAATCAATAACTTTAAGTGTTGTGTGCTCTTTTGATTGAGTGATGACCTTGGGTCATTAAGCCTTAATGATCCTTGGCACCTTAATTACTTGGTTAAGTGCATGATTAACATATTCTTTATAAAGTAATAATGTTGCTTAATGAAATTATTGCTAGTAGTGAGTTCTGTTGGTTTGCAACTGTACCATGAAAAAAAGTTGTACTCAAGTCATTAATCATATCATATCGTCGTCCAACATCATGTTTATCACCGCATATTGAAGCATGTCATATTCTCATGTAGTTCCCGCTTTCGAGGAAGTAGACTTTGTCGAGCAAGCTTCTGGAGAAGAGCAGTCGCTAGTGGGTTCCGGACCGGGCGTCGGAGTTGTTGAGCCTAAACCAGTCGTCTCGTCAGAGCAAGGCAAGCCCTGGTGCATTTAAACCCTTCCTTGAGTTTTATAAATCTTTATCACTGGTATTATGGTTTATTGCATTAAGTAATTAGGAATTGAGGGATAGCCCAATTGCTGTATTATCATCCTTGATTATTGTGATATCACACTTGATACCTGTTTTATTGAAAATGTGTATTATGCTTCACTATTGCTTATTAAGTTAAGCTTTTAAATGAAATGCTTATATGGCCATGATGGCATACTTGATGAATAATGGAATGTAAGAATAAAACTGAAGACAGGGTGGGTGGTTTGGCCACTGCTAACTTGCATTGGGAAATGAGTCTTAATGTAGTGTTTCCGCCTTATCAATTAATGATCGTTCGTTGTAGGCCCGCTTGCGTTTTGAGACTTTGCAACTAGCCTCATGCCTTGGGTAAGCCCAAGATATTAGTGATTCTATTTCTAGAACGTCTAACCTTGCACTGGGAGTGGAGAGATGGCGAGAGTAGCGTGTACCCTCAGGGCTAGAATTGGACCGGGTTCGAGGGGTACTGAACTCTCGGGTGGCGATGGACACGTTCTGATCTTGGGAGATCTAAATGAGGGCTGACATATGCAAGATTTGGTTCTACATATGTCGTGAGGATAGAGATCCCCAGCTGGATATAATCGGTTCGAATCATCGTTGCTCCTCGGTTATGGTGACTCGATCGCCTGACCTGCATCGTAATTAAGAACTAGAATTGAAAGAAAGAACAAGGAAATAATCTTGAGAAGAATTACTTTGATCTAGATTAGAATCACTTAGAATTGGTTAATGAACCATCAATGATGAAAATAAAAGGTTGAAAGTAAGGACTTACTTTAGTAAGATTTTTCGCAAAAATCATTTTAATTCTTGAATACATGTGCCTTGATATCCTAAAACTAGCATGTCTTTGGAGTCTTTTTCTTAGTCAGGTAAGTCTTGTTGAGTACCCTCAGTACTTAGAGTTTGTTAAACCCTTGTTGCAGGTGCGGTTCATGAGCAAGTCTGCTTTGAGCCTTGTTGCATGACCGTTGTTGTTGAAGAAAGTGACAACGAGTAGGCTGTGTGGCTTTTGGGCAAGGTACCTCATTTGGGTGTTGTAATAAAGTTACTAATGATACACCACTACTACTGGTTTATAATAATGCTACTTATAGTTTGAGGTTTGAAAATTGTGGTTTGTAAACTTAAGTTATGTAAGACTTTCGTTCTTTTACTCTGATGTTATTTTGAATAAACTATTGTAATATTGCAATACTCCTATAATTGGATCCTGTTCGGAGGAAAGCAGGTCTTTTAGATTATGAGGTACATAAGTATGGCTGTCAGAGGTCATTATGACAATGACAGATACATGTGGGCCATCATAATTTAGGAGATTCTATGACAGCTGACAAGACGAAAAAATTTCAAAATTCAGGAGGTTCAAAGATATTGAGAATATGCATTGTATGTGGCACCCACAAGGAAACCACACAGCAGGAGATTGTCGAATCTTCATTGATCGGTACATAAGAAAAGGAAAAAATAAGGATAAAGAAGAGAATAACAAGAAGAAAGACGAAGACAACATGGAAGACAAAGGTTTTCAGCAGCCAAAGGAAACAGTTGCAGTAATCTTCTCTAAAGTTCTAGGTTCTAGAAGCAAGCACCAAATTGGCTCTCCACAGCATCATGGCGGCTGAACCAGTCGTCCCAAGGTACCTGAATTGGTCATAATACCCAATCTAGTTTTTAAGAGAAGATGAATGGACTAGCGTTGGAAACGTTGTCTTATATCCACTAGTCTTAGATCCAACTATAGTAGGAATGACAGTCACCAAGGTCTTGATCGATGGAGGGGCTGGACTCAACATCATATTTTCATAAACGCTAAGAAAGATGGGGCTAGACTTTATCAGGTTGATTACCCCAATAGGAGTGCCATTCTATGGAATAGTACCCGGCAAGGATGCTATGTCGCTCGAATAAATCACTCTACCGGTCACATTTAGAACACCGACCAATTATCGAACCAAATTCATTTAGTTTGAAGTTGCGGACTTTGAGACATCATATTATGCCATCCTTGGAGGACCAGCACTTGCCAATTTCATGGCTATACCTCACTACCCATACCTCCTGCTCAAGATGCCAGGGCCTCACGGAATACTCTCCCTCCAAGTGTAAGGTCCGAATGGCTAGAGGGGGGGGTGAATAGCCTAATAAAAACTTCTACAAGAATTACTTAACCACAAGTTAGTATAAAAGGTGGCGGAGCAAAACGCACTAGCTCTAACTAATTAAGCAAGCCACCTACACAAGTCTAGTACAAGGCTATCCACTAAACACTACAACAACAACAAGCTAGATACAAGATGTAAAACGAGAGAAGAGCTTCGAGTGATTATACCGCCGTGTAGAGATGAGAAGTACCAATCAATCAATCACACAAGAGAAATCCTCGGGAAGAGAATGACACAAGAATTTATCCCGAGGTTCACTTGCTTCCCGGCAAGCTACTCCTCGTTGTGGCGATGCACCCACTTGTCGGTTCGCGAGCTAATCAACTATCAAGAGTTGAGCCCTCGGCGGGCGCCGCACAACCGCACACAAGACGGGGATCCTCCAAGCCACGAGCTCCACTAGAGTATCCAATTCACGAACTCCCGCGGGGAAGGATCAAGAACCCCTTACAACACTTGGTGAAGGCTCCAACAATCTCCAATTGCGAGCTCAATCACCTCCGCTGCTCCAAGCCGTCTACCGTGTCGGGAAACACGGAAGAGTAACAAGAAATACGCAGCAACTCGAAGATCAAGTGCCTCTAGAATGCAACTCTCAAGCAATGCACTTGAATCTCACTCAAGATGTGCAACTATGCAAAGAGATGAGTGGAGGGGTTGTTCTCTAGCTCAAAGTATGTCTCTATATCTCAAAGTGTGCGAGAGTTGCCCTCAAACCCCGGCCAACGTCTATTTATAATGAAGGGGTACGCAGCTAGCCGTTACAGACGACGCAGCGAAAAACGCGCTGACCGGACGCTCCGGTCAGGGTGACCGGACGCGTCCGGTCACTACACGACAAACGTGAACAGTGCGCGTCAGAACTAGCCGTTGCCCTGACCGGACGCGCTGAACCGAGTGACCGGACGCGCTCAACGAGTGACCGGACGCGACAGTGCCAGCGTCCGGTCGCGTTCCAGTAAGCTCCAGCTACGACCGGACGCGTCCGATCGTACGTGATCGGACGCGCCGCGCGTCCGATCGTCACTCCGCTTCTCTCTGTGTTTCTGGACGCGTGACCGGACGCTCCGGTCCCGTGAAGGACCGGACGCGCCGGTCGCGCGCTTCTCTCTTACGCCCAGTTGAACTGACCGGACGCGCCCGGTCAAACCGAGACCGCGTCCGGTGCAGCGTCCGGTGCAGCGTCCGGTGCAGCGTCCGATCGCCGTTTTTCAGTGAAAAACAATTCGGACTTTCACCACCTTTTCTCGCCTCCGGCGCAATAGAAAATAGGCATTTCATTTTCTCGAAAACGCCTGAATCCCGCGCTCGCACGCTCGGCGGGAGGGAGAGCGGAACCCAAACCCCTCTCTACCGCTTAAACTCCACCGCCTTCGCAACTGTGCTAACACCACCAAGTGTACACCTCCATGTGCATGTGTGTTAGCATTTCACAATCATTTTTCAAGGCGTTATGTTAGCTCTTTACTAGATCCTAATGCATATGCTCAAGATGTTGATCTAGTGGCACTTGATTTCCGAGCTAACCGTGATTGCCCCTCTTGATAGTCGGCTATGTATCCTAAACCCGGTCAATCACTTCTCTACTCATCTTAGACCGGCAAAAGGAAAACCCTATGGTTATACCTTTGCCTTGCGCTCTTAGATCCTTCTCTTTCACTTGATCATCTTGTCCTTCATTTTATGTGCATCTCCACCATGATCATCATTTCATGTCCATGCACCATCTCTTTGTGATCTTGTGGCCACCACTCCTTGCCACATACACCTTCATCACATGTGTTGCTTATGCCTAACTCAAAACACTTAACACATGACATTAGCAACTTGGTGTCATTGATTACCAAAACCAAACTTGGGCTTTCAATCTCCCCCTTTTTGGTAATTGATGACAACCATCACAAAGATATGAAATGAAATCAATTTTCAATTTCGATAGTATTAGCTCCCCCTACATATGTGCTTCCATGAGTTTGGTTCAATTATGCACATATGTATGGATTCAAATTTTGGGAGAGTTACTACTATCAAATTGATGCTAAGGTATATAGAATGGACCTTTGAAGCGTGATACCAATCGGAGTTGCCTTTATATACCATCCTTAGCATCGAAGTAGCTAGACACCACTTGTAATACATCACTTGTAAAGATCATAAACACTAAAGTACTTTGTGAGATCAACATTAAAAGCAAAGGTGTCTAGATACCACATGTAAAGCTACTCTTAACACAACATCATTCAAGTTCTATATCTAGCATACACCATTCAATCATGAATATCGAAATTAAACTTTGCAATGCAACATTTCATCATGTTAATGCACATACAAATGCAACAAATAATCCATGAGCTTGCTCCCCCTACTTATGTGCTCAAATTTAATTTCTCTCTTTGTGACTTTTCTTTTTATCTTTGTGACTTTTCTCTCCCCTGTGACTTTTCTCTCCCTCTTATTATATTTTATTTCCTCTTTGCAATATCTTTGTGACTTTTCTCTCCCCCTTTGTCAACAATCACCAAAAAGGTGCCGATTTTAGTGAGAGATAAGTCAATCAATTATGAGGGAGTCCAAATTATGGTTCAATCTAGATTACTTGCCTAGAATATGTAATTCGGTTTGATCCAAGGACAAGCTTTTTCACACCTCATAAAGTATAAGGGTTATCTTGACCATGTTGAATTACACATCATGAGCTCGTTTACTAGATTCAACACTAGGTTCGCAAGCCCACAAACATGTCATATGCTACCACTAGATTAATCAATCATAGAAGCAATAGTGGTACCATATATACATCAAAATTATTTGATTTTCATGAATGAGCTTATTTGTCATGCAAATATGTCTATATGTTCTAACCATGTCCTTAGCAAAGTATGAATGATATGCCAAGCAACTTTACCTTGCTATATTGGAGGAGAGGCATGTCATCTAAGAATGTAGGGGTGCACTCATTTCAAGTTGGAGAAGTCAAGTATGTTCAATTCATTCTTCAACTTGTAAAATCTCTTTTCATCAAGTGGCTTTGTAAAAATGTCGGCTAGTTGATCTTCGGTGCCAATGCTTTCAATGCTAATATCACCCTTTTGTTGATGGTCCCTTATGAAGTGATGCCTTATGTTAATGTGCTTCGTTCTTGAATGTTGAACCGGATTTTGTGTCATCTTTATAGCACTCTCATTATCACAAAACAAAGGCACATTCTTGAATTTAATTCTAAAGTCATTCAAGGTGGCTTTCATCCAAAGCAATTGTGCACAACAACTACCGGCACTAATGTATTCGGCCTCGGCGGTAGATAGTGCAACACTATTTTGTTTCTTTGATGACCATGAAACAAGAGACCTTCCAAGCAATTGACAAGTGCCACTTGTGCTCATTCTATCAATCTTGCATCCACCATAGTCGGAGTCCGAATATCCAATCAACTCAAAGTTAGACCCCTTGGGATACCATAGTCCAACATCATGAGTGCCCTTAAGATATCTCAATATCCTTTTGGTTGCTTTCAAGTGACTTTCTCTAGGTGAAGCTTGATATCTTGCACACTTGCACACACTAAACATCACATCCGGCCTAGAGGCGGTGACATAGAGCAAACTTCCAATCATAGACCGATATTGCTTTTGATCTACCATGTTTCCACTATCATCAATACCCAATTGATCATTTGTGCCCATTGGTGTACTCATTGGCTTAGCATCTTGCAATCCAAACTTCTTGATCATGTCCTTGATGTACTTGCCTTGACTTACAAAAGTGCCATTCTTCATTTGCTTGATTTGAAGTCCAAGGAAGTAACTAAGCTCTCCAATCATAGACATCTCAAACTCATTAGCCATCATATTTCCAAATTCTTCACAAAAGTCTTGGTTAGTTGATCCAAAGATAATGTCATCCACATAGATTTGCAACACAAACAAGTCATTTCCAAGCTTCTTGGTGAAGAGAGTGGTGTCAACCTTTCCCATCTTGAACCCTTTAGAGAGGAGAAAGTCCCTCAACCTCTCATACCATGCTCTAGGTGCTTGCTTCAAACCATACAATGCCTTCTTTAGCTTGTAAACATGGTTAGGCTTCTTATCATCTTCAAAACCGGGAGGTTGCTCAACATAAACTTCTTCATTGATGTAGCCATTGAGAAATGCACTCTTAACATCCATTTGATAGAGCTTGATGTTGTGTGCACAAGCATATGCTAATAAGATTCTAATTGCCTCCAGTCTTGCAACCGGTGCATATGTCTCTCCAAAGTCAAGACCTTCAACTTGTGTGTAACCTTGTGCAACCAATCTTGCTTTGTTTCTTATAACTACACCATCTTGATCTTGCTTGTTTCTAAAGACCCACTTAGTACCAATCACATTGTAGTTCCTTGGCCTTTCAACTAGTTCCCAAACTTGATTTCTAATGAAGTTGTTTAGCTCTTCATGCATGGCATTTACCCAATCGGAATCTTTCAATGCATCTTCTATTTTCTTAGGTTCTTCAAGTGACACAAATGAGTAGTGCTCACAAAAGGATGCTAGCCATGATCTAGTTTGAACACCACTTTGAATTCCACCAATGATTTGATCCAATGGATGATCCCTAGCAATGCTAGTAGGTTGGAGTATTGGGAGTTGATCGCTTCCACTTGTTTGACCTTGAACTTGAGCTTCATCATGAGAACCACAAGAGCTTGCTTGATTTGTATCAATTTGCACACTTTGGTTGATCACATGAATATCATCATCATCAACTTGCATCGGCCTTATATCACCAATGTCCATGTTCTTCATTGCATTTGACAATTGATCCCCTCTCACATCATCAAGGTTTTGAGCTTCATTTTGAGACCCTTGGGTTTCATCAAACTCAACATCATGAACTTCTTCCAAGGTGCCATTTGTGAGATTCCAAACTCTATATGCTTTGCTTGTGGTAGAATAACCAAGTAAGAACCCTTCATCACATTTCTTTTCAAACTTGCTCAATCTAGTGCCTTTCTTGAGAATATAGCATTTGCAACCAAACACTCTAAAGTATGCAATGTTAGGCTTTCTTCCATTCAATAGCTCATATGGTGTCTTTCCAAGCTTTCCATGGCAATAGAGACGGTTGCTACAATAGCAAGCCGTGTTTATGGCTTCACTCCAAAATGAATGACTCACATTGTATTCACTAAGCATTGATCTAGCCATGTCAATCAAAGTCCTATTTTTCCTTTCAACTACACCATTGGATTGAGGAGTGTAGGTTGGTGAGAATTGATGTCCAATACCAAGATCATCACATAAATCTTCAATTCTTGTGTTCTTGAACTCACTACCATTGTCACTTCTAATCTTCTTGATGGTAGTCTCAAACTCATTTTGCACTCTCTTGACAAAAGATTTGAATAGATCATGTACATCACTCTTGTCATAAAGAAAGAACACCCAAGTGTATCTAGTGTAGTCATCAACAATCACAAAACCATACTTGTTGCCACCAATGCTAGTGTATGTTGTTGGCCCAAACAAGTCCATGTGCAATAGCTCAAATGCCTTTGATGTGCTCATTTCACTCTTACTAGGATGTGGATTTCCAACTTGTTTGCCGGCTTGACAAGCACTACATGGTTTATCCTTTTCAAAAGTTACATCTTTCAAGCCTCTAACTAAGTCATGCCTCAAAAGTTTGTTCAATTGTTTCATTCCAACATGACCAAGCCTTCTATGCCACAACCATCCCATACTAGATTTGCTAAGCAAGCATGATGTCAATTGTGTCTCACTATCATTGAAGTCAACCAAGTATAAGCTATCATGTCTAAATCCTTTGAATATCAAATTTGATCCATCAACACTTATGACTTCAACATCATCACTACCAAATATGCACTTGAAGCCAAGATCACAAAGTTGTGCCACCGATAAAAGATTGAAATCTAAGCTCTCAACTAGCAACACATTAGATATGCTCATGTCATTTGAGATAGCAATTTTACCAAGCCCCTTGACCTTGCCTTTCTTGTTGTTGCCGAAAGTGATAGCATCAAAACCACCATTTTGACTTCTATCAATAGATTTGAACATACAAGAATCCCCGGTCATATGTTGAGTGCACCCACTATCAAGCACCCAATGCCTTCCTCCGGCTTTGTAATTGACCTACAAGACAAGATCAATTCTTTTTAGGTACCCAAACTTGTTTGGGTCCTCCAAGGTTAGAGACTAAGCTCTTTGGTACCCAAATGGCTTTCTTCTTTGAGCCCATCCATGGTGTACCGATAAACTTAGCATGAACACCATTTGTACCCTTGGTAAGCATATAGAAAGAATTAAACTTGATTGAGGATACATTTGCATTGGATTTCTTGTTCACGCAATGTTGCTCTATGTGACCAACTTGCTTGCAACTTTTGCAATAGCTACCATTGTTCTTCACAAAACGAGTCTTGTGAGGAGCAAAAGCGGCCTTGCCTTTCTTGGGGTTATAGCCCAATCCCTCTTTGTAGAGAGAAGCTCTTTGGCTACCCAAGCACATAAGCAAGCGGTCCTCACCACCATAAGCCTTAGCTAAGGTGTGATTGAGCTCTTTTACCTCCTTCTTGAGATTTTCATTTTCAACTATTAGTGTGGAATCACAAGTGAAACCGTCACTACTAGATGAGGAAGATGTGGATGTGCTACATGAAAGATTAGTGGGAGCAACAACAATAGGCTTATGACAAGATTCATCAATTATATCACAAGATATGCCTATGTTGCAAGTTTTAGCTTTCTCAACATTAGTTGGCATGTTTTCACATTTTTCAACTAGAGAGGAATGAGCTTCTTCAAGCTTAGTGTGAGACTTTTGAAGCTTCTTATGGTCTTCCTTTAGACTCTCATAAGATGCCCTAAGCTCATCAAGTTCTTGCATAAGGTTTTTCTTTTCCTTAAGCAAGCCCTTGCACTCCTTTCTAGATTCTTTAAAATGTTGAGTGCAATCTTCTAGCATAGTGATTAGTTCATCTTTGATGAATTCCTCTTCATCACTATCACTATCACTATCACTAGCATTATCATGATCACTCTCATCATCGGATGATACCTTAGCGGCCTTAGCCATGAAGCATGATGGAGTGTCGAAGAGGGAGACCTTCTTTTGGATGGCAATGCTAGCATGTCCCTTCTTCTTGCTCTTGTAGTCATCATCATCATCACTTGAGGAATCATCACTATCCCATGTAGCAACATGAGAATCATTCTTCCTTTTATGAGAGCTCTCCTTCTTTTCTTGCTTCTTCTTTTGCTTCTTCCTCTCCTTCTTGATAGCATCTTCATCATCACTATCATAAGGACACTTTGCAATAAGATGATCCTTGCTATGGCATCTAAAGCATCTCATGTTATGCTCATTCTTCTTAGATGAGTTCTTCCTCCTCCTTGCACGATAGCCCTTCTTCTTCATGAATTTGCCAAATTGCTTGACAAAGAGAGCCATCTTCTCATCAATGTCATTACTATCACAAGAGCTTGAGTCTTCATCACTTGATGATTCAATCTTGGACTTGCCCTTGGATGTGGTGGCTTTGAATGCCACACTCTTCTTCTTTTCATCATCTTTCTTTTCATTTTCCTTCTTCTTCTTCTTGACCAACTCATCCTTCTCATCATCTTCTCTATATGAATCATCGGTCATCACCTCTTGAAATATTTGTTGAGGAGTTGAATCCTTCAATGTAGTCCTTACTAGCACGGTGATCAATGTATCAAATCTCTTGGGCAAGCTTCTCAAGAACTTCATAGAGAATTGATTGTCCTTGACCTCCTCACCAAGTGCCTTGAGCTCATTGACGATGACTTGCAACCTATGAAACATCTCCGGTACACTCTCATCATCTTGCATCTTGAAGCTTGAAAATTTTTCTTGCAAGATATATGCTTTAGCGGTCTTTGTACCTTCGGTGCCCTCAAATGTTTCTTCTAGCTTGGCCCAAGCATCATGAGCAATCTCTATGTTCTTTACTTGCTCAAATGTCTTGTCATCTAGTGCCTCATGAAGAGCACTAATGGCAATATCATTGCATTGGAGCTTCTTCTCCTCTACCGGTGTAGGTGCTTCCGGATTAGCAACCTCAAATTTTGTTTCGGTGACCTTCCACACTTCTCTATTGATTGACTTTAGGTGTGCGGTCATCTTAACCTTCCAATATGCATAATTTGTGCCATCAAAGTGAGGTGCCTTCTTGGTGTTGTTGATGTGCAAGCTTAATTGAGCCATTTCTATTTCACCGTAGGTTGTTAAGCCTCAAATAAACGGTGCCTCCGCTCTGATACCACTTGTAAGGTCCGAATGGCTAGAGGGGGGGGGGTGAATAGCCTAATAAAAACTTCTACAAGAATTACTTAACCACAAGTTAGTATAAAAGGTGGCAGAGCAAAACGCACTAGCTCTAACTAATTAAGCAAGCCACCTACACAAGTCTAGTACAAGGCTATCCACTAAACACTACAACAACAACAAGCTAGATACAAGATGTAAAACGAGAGAAGAGCTTCGAGTGATTATACCGCCGTGTAGAGATGAGAAGTACCAATCAATCAATCACACAAGAGAAATCCTCGGGAAGAGAATGACACAAGAATTTATCCCGAGGTTCACTTGCTTCCCGGCAAGCTACTCCTCGTTGTGGCGATGCACCCACTTGTCGGTTCGCGAGCTAATCAACTATCAAGAGTTGAGCCCTCGGCGGGCGCCGCACAACCGCACACAAGACGGGGATCCTCCAAGCCACGAGCTCCACTAGAGTATCCAATTCATGAACTCCCGCGGGGAAGGATCAAGAACCCCTTACAACACTTGGTGAAGGCTCCAACAATCTCCAATTGCGAGCTCAATCACCTCCGCTGCTCCAAGCCGTCTACCGTGTCGGGAAACACGGAAGAGTAACAAGAAATACGCAGCAACTCGAAGATCAAGTGCCTCTAGAATGCAACTCTCAAGCAATGCACTTGAATCTCACTCAATCTCACTCAAGATGTGCAACTATGCAAAGAGATGAGTGGAGGGGTTGTTCTCTAGCTCAAAGTATGTCTCTATATCTCAAAGTGTGCGAGAGTTGCCCTCAAACCCCGGCCAACGTCTATTTATAATGAAGGGGTACGCAGCTAGCCGTTACAGACGACGCAGCGAAAAACGCGCTGACCGGACGCTCCGGTCAGGGTGACCGGACGCGTCCGGTCACTACACGACAAACGTGAACAGTGCGCGTCAGAACTAGCCGTTGCCCTGACCGGACGCGCTGAACCGAGTGACCGGACGTGCTCAACGAGTGACCGGACGCGACAGTGCCAGCGTCCGGTCGCGTTCCAGTAAGCTCCAGCTACGACCGGACGCGTCCGATCGTACGTGATCGGACGCGCCGCGCGTCCGATCGTCACTCCGCTTCTCTCTGTGTTTCTGGACGCGTGACCGGACGCTCCGGTCCCGTGAAGGACCGGACGCGCCGGTCGCGCGCTTCTCTCTTACGCCCAGTTGAACTGACCGGACGCGCCCGGTCAAACCGAGACCGCGTCCGGTGCAGCGTCCGGTGCAGCGTCCGGTGCAGCGTCCGATCGCCGTTTTTCAGTGAAAAACAATTCGGACTTTCACCACCTTTTCTCGCCTCCGGCGCAATAGAAAATAGGCATTTCATTTTCTCGAAAACGCCTGAATCCCGCGCTCGCACGCTCGGCGGGAGGGAGAGCGGAACCCAAACCCCTCTCTACCGCTTAAACTCCACCGCCTTCGCAACTGTGCTAACACCACCAAGTGTACACCTCCATGTGCATGTGTGTTAGCATTTCACAATCATTTTTCAAGGCGTTATGTTAGCTCTTTACTAGATCCTAATGCATATGCTCAAGACGTTGATCTAGTGGCACTTGATTTCCGAGCTAACCGTGATTGCCCCTCTTGATAGTCGGCTATGTATCCTAAACCCGGTCAATCACTTCTCTACTCATCTTAGACCGGCAAAAGGAAAACCCTATGGTTATACCTTTGCCTTGCGCTCTTAGATCCTTCTCTTTCACTTGATCATCTTGTCCTTCATTTTATGTGCATCTCCACCATGATCATCATTTCATGTCCATGCACCATCTCTTTGTGATCTTGTGGCCACCACTCCTTGCCACATACACCTTCATCACATGTGTTGCTTATGCCTAACTCAAAACACTTAACACATGACATTAGCAACTTGGTGTCATTGATTACCAAAACCAAACTTGGGCTTTCACCAAGGCGACTTGAAGTGCGCTTTCGATTGTGACATTCAAGCAATCCAAATTGCAGCCAAAGTGCAAGTAGCCGACGGTAGAGAAGAAATTACCACCATTGCTGCACAAATGAACCCGGAAGAGCTAGAGATCCCGGCTAAGAAGTCTTGCATCCTTGCACCACCAAAAGAAGCCGATATGAAGAAAATTGACTTGGGTACTAGTGACCCCCGAGAAGACGGTGACCATCAGTGCTCGTCTCCTGGCTAAATAGGAACTCGTGCTCATCAACTTTCTTCAGGACATCAAAGATATCTTCACTTGGAAGCCAGCCGATAAGTCAGATGTCACAAGAGAGTTGGCTGAGCACAAAATCGCTATCAACGAAGGCTCCAAACCAGTTAAACAACGGTTAAGAAGATTTTCGCCAGATAAGAAGGCAACAATCAGAAAGAAGATTACAAAATTACTGGTAGCCAGATTTATAAAAGAAATTCTTCATCCAGATTAGCTAACAAATCCCGTTCTAGTACAGAAAAAGAACATGGCAGAATGGTGCATGTGCGTCGACTACACAGATCTCAACAAACATTACCCAAAGGACCTATTCGGGTTACCACGAATTGATCAAATTGTCGATTCAATGGCAGGCTCTGCCCTACTATCTTTTCTCGATTGTTATTCAGGGTATCATCGGATCACATTAAAGGAAGAAGACCAGAGCAAAACATCTTTCATCACTCCGTTCGGTGCCTATTGTTATAAAACCATGTCCTTTGGACTCAAGAACGCCAGCGCTACCTATCAAAGAGCTATTCAAACATGCCTTGGTGAACAGATTGATGACAACGCAGAAGTTTATGTTGATGACGTAGTAATAAAGACAAAGAACGCAGACATGCTAATTGAAGACTTGAAGCAAACTTTTGAAAATCTAAATAAGTGGAAGTGGAAATTGAACCCAAACAAGTGTATTTTCGAGGTACCATCAGGACAACTACTCGGACTTCTGGTCATTAATCGAGGAATAGAAGCAAGTACTAAGTAGATTCGAGCCATTATAGAAATGGAACCCCCACGCTATGTAAAAGATGTGCAAAAACTGACCGGAAGCATGTCAACCCTCAATCGCTTCATCTCATGACTCGGTGAAAAAGGACTCCCTTTCTTCAAGCTATTAAAAAGATAGGCAAGTTTAAGTGGACAGAGGAAGCCAAGGAGGCTTTTGAAAGCCTTAAGGCGTACCTCACCTCATCACCCATACTCACACCGCCTAAGAAGCACGAGACATGATGTTATACATAGCGGCAATGTCTACGGTGGTTAGTGCAACAATCATGGTTGAAAGAGAAGAAAAAGAGCATGTATACAAAGTACAGTGGCCGGTATACTACGTCAGCAAAGTTCTGACAGACTCAACAATATGATATCCGCAAGTACAAAACTACTCTACGCCCTCCTTATCACTCTCTGCAAGCTACGACACTACTTCGAAGACCACAAGATTACCGTGATAACAGATTTCCCTCTTGGAGACATCCTGCACAATAGAGATGCGACAGGACACATATCAAAATGGGCAGTAGAACTTGGAGCTCTAAATATCGATTTCTCTCCGTGAAAAGCAATAAAATCACAAGCACTCACAGACTTCATGGTCGAATGGACAGAAATCCAACAACCCGCATCAGATGCCTTCCTTGACCATTGGAAGATGTACTTTGACAGATCACTCAAGCTAGGCAGAGCTGGTGCAGGTGTCATTTCATACCCCCAAAAGGAAATCAACTCAAATATGTACTCCAGATACTGTGGCAAGCCACAAACAACGAAGCAGAGTATGAAGCGCTCATCCATGGACTGCGGATCGTGACTTCTCTTGGAATCAAACGGTTACTTGTCTATGGTGATTCAGTTGTGGTCATCAATTAAGTCAACAAAGATTGGGACTGCACCAAAAACAACATGGACGCCTATTGTGCTGAAGTATGAAAACTAGAGAAAACTTTCCAAGGACTAAAAATCCTGCATGTTCTATGAGAATCAAATATTGCGGTAGATGTTCTCGCTAAGCTGGGAACGGACAGAGCGAAGGTTCCGCCAGGTGTGTTTATGGAGGAGTTGCCGTTACCCTCCATAAACAACCCGGTAAGATAACCTCTGAGCCACCAGCACCAACAACCTAGATCATGGTAATCACTAGATCATGGACTCAAAACTTAATTGACTACATCAGAGAGAACAAGCTACCATCTAATAAGAAAGAGACCACCAAGATAATCGAAGAAGCAAGAACTACGTCCTTGTAGGCGACAACCTGTATAGAAGAGCCACATCATTAGGAGTACTTCTTAAATGTGTTTCAAGAGAAAAAGGAAAAGAAATTCTAGATGAAATCCACTCAGGTTGCTGCGGCAACCATGCAGCCTCAAGGACACAGGTGGGCAAAACATTTCGTATTGGGTTCTATTGGCCAACAACCTTGAAATATGCAGAAGAACTAGTCAGACAGTGCAAAGGGTGCCAAATGTCCACAAGGCAAGCTCATGTACCAGCACACGACCTAATTTGCATCCCTCCTGCCTGGTCGTTCACATGCTGGGGGCTGGATCAAGTAGGACCACTCAAAAAGGCCAAAGACGGATTTGAGTACATCTTCGTTGCAATCGACAAATTCACCAAGTGGATTGAATACAAGCCGCTCGTAAAGTACAGTGCAGCAAAAGCAGTCGAGTTCATCCAAGACATCATGCATTGCTTCGGAATACCCAATCGTGTCATCATAGATTTGTGTTCCCCTTTTACAACCATCGAGTTCAGAAATTGGGCACAGGACTGCGATATTAGTATAGATCATGCATTAGTTACACACCCTGAAGCCAATGGACAAGTGGAAAAACCAACAGACTCATACTAGCTAAGTTGAAACCAAGGTTATATGAAGAACTAGAAGATTATGGCTTCAAGTGGATTAAAGAATTACCTAAAGTAGTCTGGGGCTGCGCACTCAAGTAAGCAGAGCGACTGGATACTTACCTTTTTTCTTAGTATATGGATCAGAAGCTGTGCTACGAGCAGACTTGATCTGGACATCCCTAAAAATTGAATAATACGAGGAGGGAGAAGCAGAACACACCCGAAGATTGGAACTCGACAGTACAGAAGAAATTAGAGTAAACGCTACCCTTCAGTCAGCTCGATAACTCCAAGGCCTAAGGCGCCACTACAACAAAAGTACTCACAACGATCAGTTTAAATCAGAGACTAGTACTTAAAAAATTAAAAAACTGACGGGCGCCATAAACTACTCAGCCCATGGGAATGTCCTTTTATTATCGCAAAAGTCATCGGACCAGGCACATACAAGTTGATGACTGAAGATGGAATAGAAGTAAGGAATACGTGGCATATCGGCCAACTAAGAAGATTCTACGCTTGAAGAACTCAAGACAAAATTTATGTAGCAAAAGAGCAACATGTAATCAGGATTCACGACCAATAAAATAAAGATGATGTTCCTCGTCACCATATGTCTTATTATGACCTATCCTGAGTTGTTTTCACAACCGGATGACAGCAAAAGAGCTGAAAAGATGCTTGAACTCACGATCCCAAGTCTTTTCAGGCTTGGATGAGAGTAAGGCTAATAGGCTGACACTCGAACCTATCTTGGGTTGTTTTCACGGCCTAGATTAGAGCCAGAGGTGCTCACCCTATTCCGAGTTGTTTTCACAACCGGATGAGAGCAAAAGAGCTGAAAAGATACTTGAGCTCAGGATCCCAAGTCTTTTTAGGGTTGGATGAGAGTAAGGCTGATAGGCTGACACTCGAACCTATCCTGGGTTGTTTTCATGGTCTGGATAAGAGCCAGAGGTGCTCAGCCTATCCCGAGTTATTTTCATAACCGGATGAGAGCAAAAGAGCTAAAAAGTTGCTTGAGCTCGCGATCCCAAGTCTTTTCAAGCTTGGATGAGAGTAAAGCTGATAGGCTAACATTCGAACCTATCTTGGGTTTTTTTTTTCATAGCCTGGATAAGAGCTAGAGGTGCTCGATCTATCTTGAGTTGTTTTCACAAACGAATAAGAGCAAAAGAGCTGAAAAGACGCTTGAGCTCGCAATTCACAAAATCAAGAGCAAAGAGCTAAAAAGATGCTTGAGCTCCCAATCCCAAGTCTTTTCAGGCTTAGATGAGAGTAAATCTGATAAGCTGACACTTGAACCTATCCTGGATTATTTTCATGACTTGGATGAGAGCTAGAGGGTGCTCGTCCTATCCCGAGTTGTTTTCACAACCGGATGAGAGTAAAAGAGCTGAAAAGATGTTTGAGCTCGCTATTCTAAGGCTTTTTAGGCTTAGATGAGAGTAAGGCTAATAAGCTAATACTCGAACCTATCCTAGATTGTTTTCATGACTTGGATGAGAGCCAGATAGTGCTCGCCCTATCCCGAAGTTGTTCAACCCGGATGAAAGCAAAAGAGCTGAAAAGATGCTTGAGCTCACCTATCCTAAGTCTTTTCAAGCTTGGATGAGAATAAGAAGGCTAACAAACCAACACTCGACCTATCCCAGGTCATTTTCACAGCCTGAATGAGAGCCAGAAAGAGCTTGATCGACCCTAAATTGTTAAAGCTTATGCTACTCAGAAAGAACTCAACAATTACAAGACACGTAGAAGAGAGAACAGAAGGATGCCAAAAAACCTAGATTTTCTAGAAATAACTCGGATGATACCCAAAGCCACTCAGATAAGCAAAAGAGACAACAACTCAGAAGAAAAAGTTCTTTTCATTACAAATACAAATGCTACAAAATTTACAAGATTCACAACTCACTCGGGGGCTGCTCTATTTCATAAACTACCTTATTCACGACTACAAGACTTCAGAGACTGCGCCAAAATACTTGAGGGATCGCAGGAGCACGTTGACGGCTCAACTACCACTTACCACTGACAGAAAGAAGGCTTGTTGAGAATATGACAAAAGACCCTCTATCCGAGTCCTTATTGACCAAAAAGAACCCAGATTGATGCTCGGGGGCTGCAGGGTACATATCCTCAGGAGAGATTTTTAGTTTTCCCAACGATAAAGATCCAAGATCCTCTAACTTTTTGTTTCAAATAGCAAGAGGCTCGGGGGCTACACTCACTAAGTGCACTTTTTCTTCGAAAAAAGCACACATCACTTAGGAGACTTCTTCAAGAAAAGACCATTTCAAGACTTCTCTTCAAAAGAATCCGGACCAGGCTTGTTTCACCAAGCGAGGCTAGGAAACAAGGAGGCTTTCAAGTTCAACCATGAAATACTCAGGGGCTTGTCGATGCGGGACCCATAGGGTACCTCGCAAGGAAGAGAGAAGATCTAGTTTGACAAAGATTCCTCCCGTGTAATTCTAGTAACGTTGCTATCATGTAATCTTACTAGAACTCTACATTATAAATCGACTAGGACTTTTACCTCCTGTACTATATAAAGGAGGGTGAGACTCCCTAGATCGGTACAGAAAAACAGACATGAGACAATAGGAATAGACCTCATGGTCTAAGCCCTGTAAAAAAGACGATAGAACACAATCAATCCAACGCAAAGGCTAACGCCGACTGGACGTAAGGCTATTACTCGATCACGATCGAGGGCCCGAACCAGTATAAATCGACTGTCTCTGCGTTCACCATCGAGTTCTAGCCTACACCGAAGCCCGAACAACTATCGCTGGTACCCCGTGGCAGGCTATCGGTGGTCAAACACCGACAATAAGTTGTGTTTCTAAGTTTTGCTATAAGTTATAAGTTAATTTTTTTTATTAATAACTTTTGTGTTTGCAAGTTTTTGCATAAGTTCTAAGTTCATTCGTTTCTTTGTGTTTAATAGCTTTTTCTAAATAAGTTGTGTTTCATAACTTTCGAGTTTGCAAATTTTTTACGTAAGTTGTAAGTTATATATTATAAGTTATATGTTATAAGTTAGTACACATAATTTGTTACTAGAAAAATTTTTCGAAACATATGCAAGTGTGATCTAGTTTTATTCGCCTCGTCACGTAGAATACACTCATGTAGACAGAATTGAAAATAGATACACCATTCAAAAGTTATAGCAATTTTAAATAAATATTTTGCTTTTTGTTTTCTGGCTGCCTCAGCGTAATGTCACAACACATGAACATGAGGAGGCATGGAGCGGTGCGCTAGATTTACCAGCACGTGGAGCCGAGCAAATAAGCACACGCGGTACTATCCAATTAGAGAAAAACAATGGAAATGATTTTTTCTAAAAAGGGAAGGTTTGGCCTGTCAAAATATTGTTCGCCGATTTCAAATCCAATGAACGTTCGTGAATTAGCGGTGCCATGACTCAACGGCTCTACTGGAGTGGCTAGAAGTCGACTCATGGGCACTATTGACTCTATTGGCGTGGTTGTCTCTCTTTGAAATAAGTCGACTCACGACTAACGAAGGGGATTTGGTACCTCTTTCGTAAATCAAAAAGGTTGTTTGGTTACTGGACACAGCTTGAGGGCACCCTAAACCGTGTCAGCACTTGTTGTTGGCCTCAGCTAAAAAGTAAGAGTACTCCTAATACCATTTCTCTCATGTTAATAAAGCCACTACATCTTTTACTATGCGGTCTCATCACTTGTCTTTCCTCTCTCTCCCATCCGTTTTTCCTTCTCTGCTTTTTTCTTTTGGGCCACACACTCTCTCCTAAGCTACAACAGCATACAAAAGAACTACTGACGCTATGTAAGCCACCACTTTATCTCCAGGGACATCCGAGCCTACACGGCCTGACGAGCCTATCAGCTGAGTCACTGCGTTGGGCCGCCCTGATATGCCCTATGTACGATGTGATGAACAATAAGGCAATTTTCATATTTATTTTAATCCATAAAAATAACGCAATAAAAAGAAGAGTGAAGTCATGAATAACAAGACAGAAACACTTCATGACAAATGTTAACATGATAATAAAACAAATTATAAAGCCGAAACATATGTGAAACATTGTTTTACATAGCTGAAACATCACAGACATGATCTCAAATATAAAAGATGTGTTCTCAAATATCAAGATCATGATAATCACAAAATTAAAAGGAACCAGAAAACCAGTACTAGCATAATCATCCAGATCAATCAAACAGAACATGTTGAACATGAAAGCAGTATTGCCTAGGAACATCATGATATTGATAATAAAACTCAGAAGAGGGTGAAGGAGATTATACCCTGCGGCGGAGCCGCTCGCACCAAGAAAAGCCATGGTGGTGCTTTGCTGTTGTAGTCGTCCCGCTCGATGCAGTGCAGAAAAAGACGCCGTGAAGAAGCACCGCTACAGGTTGACCAGCGAGTAGTCGTGCCACCACCGACACTCCCCAAAAACGTAATCGCCCGTCTTCACCCGAGCAGGTGAAGCCCACGACGGAGACGCGTTCCGGAGGCCTACTCTTCCATCTCTGGTGCTCGCCGGAGGTGGAACGGGAAGAACTTGCGCTGCTGGAAAGTGGTGTATTTCACCAAGAGAGCTTAACCGAGAAGAGAGACTTTGATTTATAGACAGAGGCCAGAAGACGAGAAGCCGACGGCACCGAGGGGTCACACCTCCATTCCCCCTGCGGCGGAGGAGACGGAGACGGAGAGCCAGGAGTCACGGGAGTTACCAGAAACTCCTCCAATCAATTCCAATCAATTCATCAGTTTCAAAAATAAAGGCCTCGCCCGCCCGTCCGCTCGCTCGCCGCCCGCCTGCCTGCCTCGCCTCGCCACGCCACGCCACGCCACGCCTCGCCTCGCCACGCCACGCCCACGCCCACGCCCACGCGCACGGGCTCGGGCCGGGCCGGGCGGCGGCGGCGGCGCGCGCGCGCGTGTGGCATCCAGGTGACCCACTTTTACTTCTCAAATAGATCGATCAAACATCAAGTATTTAAGTAGAGTCGTCTCTCGATTAAATTCCCATATGGTATAAAACCATTAATGTACATGTACGGACCATAGAGTTTAATAGAGATATTAAATAAATGGGCCAAGCCCATAATATCTAACAATCCCCACCAAACTCTAGGGTACGCAGTTTGAAATTCTCAGAACCACATTCCTTTTATATACCAGTGTTTCGATGGAGACTGTTAAGTTGAACATCCATCTAGAAAGTTAGCTACACTCATCCACAACTGAACAATGGACAGAACCTTGAATTGACAGTTTTGTGCGAGATGAGTTTCACATAACCTCTTAACTGATACTAGGCTGCCAAGTGCCTTCCCTCTGTTTTGAAGCATATAAGTCACACTTCGAGGCCTTTTCATGAGCATCTAGAGATTACCCACATCTCATAGATTGTGACTAGCAATCGAGCTCATATAGGTGTGTTCCTTATAGGATGTTCTGTAGAACAACATCCCCGCTATACCAAGCCGCTCGGATCACATTAAGAACTTAATCATCCTGCCTAACAGTATTAGAGAGACATGCATCTCTAACGAACTGAGCTATAATCTAAGGAGTCTCTCCCTCAGTCAATCAACAGCTTGTTTCGCCATCCTAATTCACGGGATCTCCGATCACATAGGAGAGGTTACCACTGTTGATGACTCTATGTGGGTCTCAAACCCAGTTCCCTCGACGCACCTTCTATCACATTGCGTGACAGACCCTTAGTGAATTGATCTGCCAGATTATTTGATGTATGGACATAGTCCAATGCAATTACTCCGGAGTTTCTCAGTTTTCTGACAGTCTTCAAACGTCTCTTCACATGCTTTGTGGACTTCATGTTATCCTTAGAACTGTTTACTTTAGTGATCACAGTTTGATTATCACAGTTCATGGAAATTGCTGGGATTGGTTTCTCAACAATCGGCAAATCCATCAGGAGATCACGGAGCCACTCTGCCTCAGCACTAGCGGTATCCAATGCGGTCAGTTCTGCTTCCATTGTAGACTTCGTTAAGACAGTCTGCTTGCAAGACTTCCAAGAAACAGCACCACCTCCAAGTAGAAACACGTATCCACTCGTGGCATACAGCTGATCCGCATCAGAAATCCAATTAGCATCACAATAACCCTCTAGTACCCTCGGATACCCGGAAAAGTGAATGCTGTAACTCATTGTCCCTTTCAAATAGCGTAGCACTCTCTCAAGAGCATTCCAGTGAGTATCTCCCGGATTTGACACAAACCGGCTCAGTTTGCTTACAGCGAACGAGATATCAGGCCTGGTTGCGCTAGCTAGGTACATAAGAGAACCAATTATCTGTGAATATCTCAATTGGTCTCTTGCAATTCTGTGATTCTTCCTCAAATGAATACTTGGATCGTACGGATTAGGAGCAGGCTTACACTCATTGTACCCAAATCGGTTCAAGACCTTTTCCACATAGTGAGACTGCATAAGAGTTACCCCACCATTTCCTTCCTCCCTTGAAAGCTTAATGTTGAGAATAACATCAGCCTCTCCCAAGTCTTTCATCTCAAAGTTACTCGACAGAAAATCTTTTACTTCTTTAATCACATTTAGATTGTTGCCAAATATTAATATATCATCCACATATAAGCATAGTATCACACCATCACCACCACCAAACCGATAATATACACATTTATCAGCTTCATTCACAACAAAGCCGGCTGATGTTAAAGTTTTATCAAACTTCTCATGCCACTGCTTGGGGGCTTGCTTTAGGCCGTACAGGGACTTCAGTAACTTACAAACTTTACCCTCTTGACCATTTGCAATAAACCCATCAGGCTGATCCATGTAGATCTCTTCCTCAAGCTCTTCATTTAGGAAGGCTGTCTTAACATCCATCTGATGAATGAAAAGACCATGTGAGGCAGCCAGGGATAGCAACACACGAATGGTCGTCAATCGAGCAACAGGTGAGTAAGTATCAAAGTAATCTTCACCTTCCTTCTGTGTATAACCCTTAGCAACAAGCCTAGCTTTGTACTTCTCAATTGTACCATCAGGCCTCAGCTTCTTTTTAAACACCCATTTACAGCCCACAGGTTTGCAACCGAATGGACGATCAACCACTTCCCATGTCCCATTGGACATAATGGAGTCCATCTCACTTTGCACTGCCTCCTTCCACATGTCAGAATCAGAAGAAGAGTATGCCTCAGAAATGTTGTGGGAGTGTCATCCACGAGATATATAATAAAGTCTTCTCAAAGGATTTTGCAACTCTTTGCCTCTTACTCCTTCGAGTGACAGTATTATCATCCTCCTCAGGATTTTGCTCAAGCTCATGGGTGTTATCATCAGCGTGTATATTTGATTCATGAAGTTCAGGAATAGAATCATGACCAGACATTCTAGATGCACCTATTTTCATTGGAAATTCATTCTCAAAAAATGTGGCATCTCTAGACTCCATGACCGTTCCAACAGCCATATCAGGAGCACTAGAATTATTATTAAAAAACGATAGCCCACACTATGAATGGCATAGCCTAAGAAAACACAATCTACAGTTTTTGGTCCAAGCTTTCGCTTTTTGTTTATTGGCACGTTCACTTTGGCCAAACAACCCCAAACGCGAAGATAAGAAATATTTAATCTCTTTTTCTCCCAATTCTCAAATGGAGTGATTTCTTTGTTCTTTGTGGGCACTCTATTTAGGACATGATTCGCAGTTAAAATTGCCTCACCCCACCATTCCTTAGATAAACCAGCTGTCTCCAACATGGCATTCACCAAGTCAGTTAGAGTGCGGTTCTTTCTTTCAGCAATCCCATTGGATTGTGGTGAGTATGGAGGTGTCCTCTCATGAATTATACCGTGCACCGCGCAAAACTCAGAAAATTCATTAGAGAAATATTCTCCCCCGCGATCGGACCGCAACCGTTTGATATGCTTTTCAAGTTGATTCTCAGCCTCGGCTTTAAAGGTTTTAAAATAATGTAATGCCTCATCTTTTGTTTTAATTAGGTACACATAGCAATATCGAGTGTAATCATCTATGAACGTTATGAAGTATCTCTTACCACCTTTTGTCAAAATTCCGTTCATTTCACAAATATCGGAATGGATGAGATCAAGTGGTGCCAACTCTCTCGCCACAGCTGCCTTGTGAGGCTTGCGAGGTTGTTTTGCCTCAACGCATGTATGACATTTGGAGCTTTTGGCAACGTCAAATTTAGGAATTAAATTCAAACCAGCTAAGCGGGACATGCAACCAAGATTAACATGACATAATCGAGAATGCCAAACATTCATCTCAACATTAACGTTATTAACGACATTATTCACTGCAAGAGGTAAAAGTATCAACCAAAGACAAGCGGAACAAGCCTCCGCTCTCATAGCCTTTTCCAACAAAGGTTCCATACTTTGACATAACACATTTATTCGACTCAAACACAAGTTTAAAAACCGTCTCGACATAGCAGAGAGCCACTAATAAGATTTTTCCTTATTGAGGGGACATGATGCACGTTCTTGAGTTGCACGGTCTTCCCTGAAGTAAGCTTCAGATCCACCGTACCAACACCATGAACACCAGCACGCGCGCCATTCCCCATCAGCAAGGCTTCACTCCTCCCGACCTGGTAAAAAGAAAACAAGGACTTATCAGCACACACATGTATATTTGCACCTGTATCAACCCACCAATCAGGTGAGGAACAAACTGTAAATGCAGATAAATTACCATACCCAGCAGCGTCTGCATCAGTCTCAATGGTGTTGACTGTCTTCGCCTTTGATGGGGGCTTCCACTTAGCCTCAGGACACTCTCTAGAAAAGTGCCCAGTGTTCCCACAAGTGAAGCAGTTCATCTTTGCCTTGTCTAATCCCATCTTCTTATTATTACCTTTCTTGAAGAAGGTAGTGGATTTCTGCTTAAGCTCCTGCTGGGGCTTCTTCTTTTGTGGCTTAGGACGAAACTTTTGCACCACATGTGCACTAGTAGTCGCCTCACCATTCCCGCCCTTGCTCTTTCCCTTAACATCCTTTGCTCTTGCCTTGTCCTCAACATCAAGAGTACCAACAAGTTCAGCAATGCTAAACTGCTGCCTCTTGTGTTTTAAGGTAGTGGCAAAATCAGTCCAGGAAGGTGGCAGCTTAGCAATAATGCAACCTGCCACGAACCTGTCAGGGAGAGGACAGCCGTACAGCTCCAATTCCTTCACCAGTCCCTGTATCTCATGAGCCTGTTCGACTACAGGACGGTTATCAACCATCTTGTAGTCATGGAACTGCTCCATGATGTACAGCTCAGAACCGGCGTCGGAAAGACCGTATCGGGCCTCAAGGGCTTCCCACACAGCTCTGCCAGTCGGGAGTGGTATGTAGGCATCAACCAGAGAATCATTGATGATGCTCAACAGTGCAGCCTTGCACATGGTCTCAGCATGTCCCCAAGCCTGCTCATCCTCATCGGATCTCACAGTAGCAGGCTGCTCATTGAGCACATGACCACAGCGCATGGCCGACAACCACAGAAGGGCTTTTTCACGCCACCTCTTGTAGTGAGTGCCCTCAAACGGCGTAGGCTTTAGCATGCCCGCAAAGCCAACAGATGAAAATGGCCTGAAATTACGTTTTTGGATTGATGAACAATAAGGCAATTTTCATATTTATTTTAATCCATAAAAATAACGCAATAAAAAGAAGAGTGAAGTCATGAATAACAAGACAGAAACACTTCATGACAAATGTTAACATGATAATAAAACAAATTATAAAGCCGAAACATATGTGAAACATTGTTTTACATAGCTGAAACATCACAGACATGATCTCAAATATAAAAGATGTGTTCTCAAATATCAAGATCATGATAATCACAAAATTAAAAGGAACCAGAAAACCAGTACTAGCATAATCATCCAGATCAATCAAACAGAACATGTTGAACATGAAAGCAGTATTGCCTAGGAACATCATGATATTGATAATAAAACTCAGAAGAGGGTGAAGGAGATTATACCCTGCGGCGGAGCCGCTCGCACCAAGAAAAGCCATGGTGGTGCTTTGCTGTTGTAGTCGTCCCGCTCGATGCAGTGCAGAAAAAGACGCCGTGAAGAAGCACCGCTACAGGTTGACCAGCGAGTAGTCGTGCCACCACCGACACTCCCCCAAAAACGTAATCGCCCGTCTTCACCCGAGCAGGTGAAGCCCACGACGGAGACGCGTTCCGGAGGCCTACTCTTCCATCTCTGGTGCTCGCCGGAGGTGGAACGGGAAGAACTTGCGCTGCTGGAAAGTGGTGTATTTCGCCAAGAGAGCTTAACCGAGAAGAGAGACTTTGATTTATAGACAGAGGCCAGAAGACGAGAAGCCGACGGCACCGAGGGGTCACACCTCCATTCCCCCTGCGGCGGAGGAGACGGAGACGGAGAGCCAGGAGTCACGGGAGTTACCAGAAACTCCTCCAATCAATTCCAATCAATTCATCAGTTTCAAAAATAAAGGCCTCGCCCGCCCGTCCGCTCGCTCGCTCGCCGCCCGCCTGCCACGCGCACGGGCTCGGGCCGGGCGGCGGCGGCGGCGCGCGCGCGCGTGTGGCATCCAGGTGACCCACTTTTACTTCTCAAATAGATCGATCAAACATCAAGTATTTAAGTAGAGTCGTCTCTCGATTAAATTCCCATATGGTATAAAACCATTAATGTACATGTACGGACCATAGAGTTTAATAGAGATATTAAATAAATGGGCCAAGCCCATAATATCTAACACGATGACGTCGTGGCTGTAGCGTCCAAAACCAACGCCACACTCTGTGACGAGTTTCTACTCTCTTCTTCCGTGGAGCTTTTTCGTCAACCGAACGTGAGCTTTTAATAGCCCCAAAGAGTGGTAGTTTTCCACTTCCGTGTTGCTCAGCACGACTAATCTTTAAGGTTGTTGAGATCGCGGGATTCTTGGTTTGTTAAAATCGCGATCGGGTAGAGTCACAAATCGCAGGAGGATTTTACTAAACAAAATTGTAAAAAAATTATCAATTAAGATATAATAAAATTTAAAAGTCGCGTCATAAAATCGTCATTTTGACCTCTTTATTTAATCCTAAATCCAATCCGTTAGTCTCACGGGTCTAGAATATGTTACTACGTACTAGTTTTACCAGGCGCAGATTCGACCTCCAGTTTGCACCTAAAGACCGAAATTAACAGCGTTGTCTAAAACGAAGCAGCGCAGCACTATTTTAGAGGATTTTTACCAGGGAGCTACCATTACCCTTCGAAAGGTTTTCATTTCAAGAAGGCAGGCAAAACTGATCCAGCGCTGCTTAACTAGCAGTGCTTAGATGCCACCAGAACTCCAGAAGCTTAACACAGCTCACAGGTCGGTCTCAGAAACCACAGCATAAGAGCAACACCAAATCCGCTGCCCCAGGAGGCCAGGACGGCAACCGGCAACTTTGCTCCATCCCGATCCTACTCCACCTACCTACCCTTGACGATCTGCCATGCATCAAGGCGCTGAGGGCGGCGCTACACTGTCAGGACGGCTAGTGCTCCTGCCATTGCCGCCTGCGCCCACGTCCACCAGTAGCCCTGTTGACCACAGCCGGAAACAAACGAGGAGCACTTCATTAGGAACAGCACGAGCAATGAAATTTCAGCCACGGCAAACAAGCAAGCAGACCAGCCACGACAAAAGTAGTGGGGACTAGGGAGACACTCGTCAGCACCCATTTCTAAACATACCAAATTTGCCTCCCAAATTCCACTATGGAAAAAGAAGGTTCTCATCATATCAAAATGTCAACACATGTATGAAATACAAAATGTAGATGAAATTAAAAAAATAATTATACAGTTTTGTTATACTTTGCGAGACGAACATTTTAAGCCTAATTAGTCAATGTTTGGACAATTATTACCAAAAAAAAAACAAATGCTACGGTGCTGCACAGTGCTACAGCATAAGGCTATCCGCACCGCCCCCATCTGTATCACGCACGCCAAAGGGGTGGGACCCACTTGGCAGAACGCGTACAGATGAGACGAGCTGCCGCGCGCCGCACGCTATCTCGCCCGCTCCGCCTTCTTCTTCTCGCGGCGCGCCGCCCGAGCACGGCGGCGGGATCCGGCGGCTCCGCCGGCGCCCTTCTCCTCCACCTCCGGCGCCCTTCTCCCTCCTCCCTCCAGCGCCCTTCTCCAACTCCGGCGCGACGGTGGCGGCTCGGCTCGGCGGCGGCGGCAGATCCGGCGCGCCCTTCTCTAACTTCGGCGCAGTGGTGGCGGCTCGGCTCGCGGCGGCAGCGGGCCGGGCGCGCCCTTCCCCAACTCCGGCGCGGCGGTGGCGGCTCAGCTCGGCGGCGGTGGCGGTTCCGGCACGCCCTTCTCCACCTCCGGCGGCGTGGGGCCCGCTGCAGAGGATAGCGTTCCGCTGCGGCGACGCTACGGATGGCGTACCCCTGTAGCGAACGGTAGGATAGAGGAGCTTTTGCCGTGCAGCGGTGCGGGGCTTCAAACGCTGCCAGTGGCGTTCAGTCCGATTTAGCGCACCGCGGTGCGGATAGCCTAACTCTGACAGCGTCGATTCCGGCGAACTAAACATGGCCGAAATTTCATCTGTCGACTGCATCTGTGGTCCTGGTGCGAATGTGCAAGCGCTATGCAGCATGCAGGTACCTCCAAACAGGTACCGTAGCCCACTGCAGTCAAACTTCTCGGGAGCTGTTTAGTTCTGAAACTTTTTGCGAAAGGCTACTGTAGCGCTTTTCGTTATTATTTGATAAATAGTGTCTAATCATGGCCTAATTAGGCTTAAAAGATTCGTCTTGTGCATTTCGTCTAAACTGTGTAATTAGTTTTATTTTTATCTATATTTAATACTCCATGTACGTGTCTAAAGATTCGATGTGACGGGGAATCTACTGTTTTTTGGGAAATATTTTAGATCTAAACTGGGCCTAGATCTATTGTTGGTTTCTGCAGACACCAAATCGCCCTTACCTTAGGCCCTGTTTAGTTGGAAGAAATTTTGCAAAATTTTTCAACATTCTCCGTCACATCGAATTTTTAGACACATACATGAAGCATTAAATATAGATAAAAAATAAAACTAATTACACAGTTTAGACGAAATGAACGGGACGAATCTTTTAAGCCTAATTAGATCATGATTGGACACTAATTACCAAATAACAACGAAATTTGCTACAGTGTCATTTTGCAAAAAATTTGCATCTAAACCAGCCCTTAGGATGCAGGTTTGGACTCGGAAATATCTTCGGTAGAAACATGAAAAGTAATTAAAAAATATTTTCGTAACACAAACAGGTTTGAAACTTGGCATATATTTAGTGCATCCATGTATGTAGCCACATACATAAGTGTATTTTTGAAATTAGTTTTCATGTTACACATATTTTCCTGGTACTCCCTCCATATCACAAAAAATGACGTTTAGGACAGCATTTAGCATACCAATGAGTGATTAATTAGGAGTATATGAACAAGTGAAGATCTTCAGATCATTCAGGCATCCTTAAACTAAACAAAGACGCCATGTACGAAGGATCGAAAAAGCGACAGCAGAATCGTGTTGATGGTGATTTAAGCGTCCACATCATCCTATCCACTTTGCCGATACGCAGGATGTGCACGCGGTGGGGGATCAGGGAAATACAATTTGGTGTTGATCATGCAGCAAATTTTCTAATTCCACCGTCTAATGTCCGAACATAATATAGTCAACTAGTACGAGGTTTACTCGGATGATGACCATTGCACGACATTCTCGAGCGCTAAAACAGCTACTAGTACGCCTGATGCAATCACCTGAAGTATCTTTTCCTTTTTCATAAAGACACCAACAGAAAAGATTAAAAAAAACCATGATCCCTACCAGCAAGAACAATTGGGGAGAGAAGGGCAGGAATCAGAGCTCACCGGAGTGTCACGTGCCGAAGCCGAGATGTCGTAGTAGCCGCTGTTTCCGCCGCCGCTAATGTTCCCGCTGCTGCCATTGCCGTTACCGCCGATTCCGCCACTACTGTTGCCGGTACCGCCATGACCAAAGGTGGAGTTGTCGCGCGGTAGCTTGAACGAGAGCTCGTACGCTGGCGTGCCGTCGGGCTTGAAGAGGCCGTAGTAGCGCTCCGACGGCAGCCCGGGCTTGAGGTTCTCGTTGAAGAGCGCGAAGACGTAGGCGCGCAGCGGCGCCCCGGGCCTGAGCGGCGTGCCCTTGCCCTCGGCCACCAGCCGCATCGCGTTGCTGTTGTACCGCGCCGCGTTCTGCGGCGTCGCGGCCGTCTCGTTGGCGGCCCCCGCGGAGGGCCAGCCTGTCTCCGAGATCCGCACCTCCACAACCCGCGACGCTGCGGTGTTGGCCGCCGCGATGGCGTGGTACACCGCGTCCACCTGCGCCACGAGGAGGTTGGGGTAGTGCAGCCTGGAGTTGGGGTCCTGCACGCCGGCGAAGCCCGGGTCGAGCAGCGCGTAGTCCAGCTGAACGCCCCTGGGGTCGCTGGAGTAGGCGAAGTAGGGATACGCGTTCACGAGGAACGGCGAGCCGGTCCTGGCATGGTAGTCCAGGATGGGGCAGAGGTACGGGAGCAGGTCCTTGCGGAAGGCCCCCGCCGAGGGCGGGTACGACGTCCCGAGCACGCCGAGGTTGTGCGCCGTGGTGACGGTGATCTGCTTGTCGAGGCCGAGCGCGGCCACCGCGTCGTGCAGGGACTGCATCGCCGGGAGGAGGGTGCGCGACAGCGTGGAGCTGTTCGCGCCGGTGAGCACCTCGTTGCCGACGGCGAGCACGGCGATCTTCGTGTCCTGCAGGAAGGGCATGACGCTCTGCTTGAGCCACTGCGCCGCGCCGCCCGGGTCGGCCACGGCGGCCAGGCACTCGTCGGGAACGCCGACGATGAGCTCGACCCCAGTCCGAGCGAACGCGCGCAGCACGGTGGGGTCGGCGTCGTACATCCGCACGCGGCCAATACCGAGGCCCTCGAGCAGCGGCATGACGGACTGCGGCGGCGGGAGGTTGTTCCCGACGCGCCCGTAGTTGATGCCCAGAAGCGACGCCGACGTGGCTTCCGAGGCGGGCGCCAGTGCCAGCGCCAGCGCGACCACAGCCGCGCACAGCGCCGCGGCGAGGCGAAAGGCACGGGGGCGTTCGAGCCCCCGGCCGATTTGGAGCAGGAAGCACGGCGCCATTCCAGGAGCACAGTGGTGGCTGCGACTGCGAACAGATATCGCACGGATTGCGACCGCTTGGAGGCTGGAGCGGTGCCAGGACTGAGGAGGAAGAAGTGGGAGGACCCCTTGTCCAGGCGCAGTCAGAAGCGTACAGTGCCCGGAGAAGGAAAGGGTGCGGGTGCGGATGATGGTGCTCAGCGGTGGGTCCCAAAAATCAGTGATACGGTGTCACACACGAAATTTGTACCAGTGGCATTTAACTCTATAGACGTCGGGGGTTCTAAGCCAGGAGCCGTATCCACGTCCCTCAAAATGCTCACGTCCGTTCGATGCTGGACGTGGACGGCTCCGGTTGTTCCCGCGCTGTTGACATCATGCTAGATTCTCGCTGGAGTGTTCAGATCCGCGCTGATCCACGCTGATTCTTTCTGATTCCCGATGATTCCTTCGATAATACGCGTTTTCGTCTCGCTTCTGCCTCCCGTACCCGGCTCTGCTCGCCCCTATCGCCCGCATTGGATTAGCCGCATCCACCTCCCTCTTCTCGCACCCATCGCCTCCCTCTTCTCATAGCCGTCGCCTGCCTCTCGCCGTTTGCGTCGCCATCCCCCGTGCTGCACCGGGGTTCTGCCTCGCTTTACCCCCTCCCTTTTCCACCGTGTGCGCCCAACCGAGGTCTACCGCGCCTGGGGCCCGTGCGGGTTCCGCCTCCCTGTCCTCTCCCCTCTTCTCATCCGATTCCCTGGCCTTGCACCTTGTCTGACTCTGCCCCTGCGCCCCCACGGTGTCCGTCCCCCGGCCACGGAGAGGCGCGATCGGCCACCGCCGGCATGGCTCACCCTCGGTGCTGCCTCCTCCCGTCGATCCCCATGGGCTCGACGAAACCCTAGCTGCGCGTCCGACGGCCGGGCTGCGACAGCCTGTGGATCTCCTTCGATTCTTCTGCTCCCAGATCCTGGTGGCCACAACAAGCGCGGGGAGCCCCGGCGCGGGTGGCCCCGGGTGTGGCAGCCCCAGCCGTGCAACGGCGCCGTCAGCCGCCGCTCACGTGGCGAAGGTATGAGCACAGCTCGTCCGCCGTCGCCTGTCCCTCCCTCTCTCCCATCCTCATCTTACTCCTCCTGGTGCCACTCCCGTCAAGCCGCGCAGTGGACTGCTGCTCCTGTGGGAGAGATGGACGACCGCATTCCTCTTGTGCCATCTCTCTGGATTTGGGTTCGATATTCATGGATCTGGTGCTTTTGGCTTGGGATTTCTTGATTTCGAGTCTGGTTGTACGCCCTTTTCTTTTTCCTGATTTTCTTGCTATTTTCCTCACTCTTCATCCTGCTGCTCTTCTCGGTCTTCATCCAGGCGCGTTTGGCCCTCGGCGCATGGGTGGCGCCTTCATCAGCGGTGGGGTCGACCTTTAGGGTCTCCAGCAGGGTCGATGGTGGAAAGACGCTGGACGGGGCATCAGCACGGCCATCGTCCTTCAGACCAGCACCTACGCACTCGCCAGGCTGCTCACAGTTGACGACGGCTACTGGTATTTGAGTCTCCAGCTTCATTCCCTTTCTTCCTTTAATTAACGATGATGTTTGTTTGGATACTTTACTGTTGTAGATTCCATTAAATTAAATAGTCTATGAGAGTTTGACTGATTTCCTCTCATTACCATACCGTAGATTGGATCTCTCATTATCTGATGTTTAAATATATTTCTAACGAATCAGGGAAACCATTTTAATTTTCTGATGATTGCAAACGTCAACCGAAGACTTACAAATGTAACTAAGCTTCGGCCTATTTTCTTATAACGATCCATTACAAAGAAAATGGTAGAGGAATAACAACATCAATCATCTAAAAAATGCTGAACAAGCGGTTGGTTGCATGAGCAACTCATGAATAATAACACAATAATGCGACATCAAGTTATGAGGCTTTCTATTTGATTGGTGATTTCAGGTAATCCTTAGGAATTGATATAAGCATCTTTTCAACAGTCAGGCATCTCGTCGCGTCTAGGGTGCCGAGGGGAAGAAGAATATATATGGGTTCCTTTTTAGGGATGTACCATCATTTATAGGTTTTGTTTTGTCTACCCCAACTTAGTTGCCATCTTGCAATCCGAAACTGAAATTGATATAGTTTCTGAAAAACATAGAGGTCCATGTTATATTCATTTTTCAGATTTGCAGCGAGAGGCCTATCCATTTATGTTGCAGTTCATTCTCATGCCTTCTGGCGTCTTTGTGTATTTGCAGGTTTATTCCATGACATTGTGAGAAATGACTTTGCTATGAACTTGCTATCTGAAATATGACTTTCCTAATCTGGAGTATAACTTTAGAATATAATAACTTTGTTACATGGATATTCATATTCTGTTCCCCTAATAAACCCTGCCACAGTTATGGACACATTGTATTTTTCCTGTTATTTTGTCGTCCAACCTATTCCCAGTTATGGATAACAGAATGTATGCCTAGGTCTACAATCTTTGACAATACAGGTTCTAATTTGCAGATTGTTTATGCTGCTGTGGTGTATGTTCTTCGCTCCAAGTAGGTACGACATAGATAGTCATGCCATCTCCCTCATTATATTTAAAGCGTGGGTTCTCGGCTTAACTGAGTTCTTAGTTATGCTGGCCATTTTTTCCCAGCAGCCATTCAAGGTATTTACGTTTTCCTGCCTATTCATACTGCCTGATTATGATTATGATCTAATGTACTTTGCTACACTAAACTCCCTCTGCTGGTACTCATGCAGTCATGCCGTCTAAATGTTTACAGGTTCAGGTTAACCACTTTTGGCCCAAATATTTCTGCTCCAAAGACCCTCCTGATTGCAGTTTTTCCCATTTTGATAGGTTACCTTTATAGTTTTTTTGTTACTACCTGGGTTATAAGATTGTTGTTTCTTCCATGCTTTATTTAGTTCTCCACCTTGGGTCGGAATGCTCCACAGCATTAGTGCGCAGAGTTAAGATTTTGCAATTTCTTTGTTTCCTTGTTGTGATTGTAGAGAACAACTGGTGTGGCCTGATCACTCTACTACTCATTTGCTCACAGGTTCAGCTGAACACCGACCGTATGATGTAATGTGCTCTGCTACACTAGACTCCCTCTGCTGGTACTCATGCAGTCATGCTATCAAAATGTTTACAAGTTCAGGATAACCGCTTTTGGCGAAATATTTCTGCTCCAAAGACCCTCCTGATTGCTATTTTTCCATCTGTTTTAGTAGGTTCCTTCCGCCCGTTGTTATATCTATATTTTAGTTGTTTGTCTCAAATTCCTTTTTATCCTTATGTGCTTGCCGCATTGATTCCTGAGAAAAGAAACCGTTACATGGTTAGAGTGGTCTGCTGGGATTATTGGTGCTCCCTTCAAACTATTGCATGTTGTAATGGTATTTTTACAAGCTACACTCACATGCTGATGGCCTGCTGCGTTTACTATTCTTTATATAGGATAGCTGATATGAACTGAATCGACATCTTCAGTGCCAACAGAAACATGTCATCAGACAGAAGGACATATCTAGATGTTGCAACCATGCTTATATATAGTCAATTGTCCGATTGCTCATGAGTAGGGATGAAAACGATACGGATATTTTCCGACCGTATTCGAGACCGAATCCGTTTAGAGGGGTTTTAATCCGTCCGTATCCGAGTCCGGATATTTAACATCCGATACTGTATTCGTATCCGAATATTTAAATCACATATTTATGATGTCGATATCCAATCATATCCTATCCGGTATTTTTTATACTATCCGTATTCGAATCCGAATCCGGACATAAATATGAAAACAAATACGATATCAGTGATATCCGTCCGTATCCGATCTGTTTTCATCCCTACTCATGAGATACATGTATACAAATATGTATTTTTTTAAAAAAAAATTGTGACAGCTAAATCAAGTATCCAAATCTTCTATTCAGCTGACTTTTCCTCAGATCATTGTTGCTAACCACCTTGCCTCCTAAATTTACAGGATACACAGATCTTGACACGGAGCAACGACGAGGACTGCTAGCAGCCGATGACGATGACGCAACCTCCCAACCATGAGGTAAACCTACATAAATGCCTTTAATGATCCGCCAGTCACCATATCAGTATTGTATATATTTTCAATACCAATGTAAAAATATTAAAGTTTACTGTCCGAGAAACCTTTAATTAAACAGGCATTATTTAGTATGATGACCCAACAGACATAGTTAGTGCTTCTTAACTTAGTTTATAATCAAATAGGTTTTCCTGAACAGTTAATAGACAGCAGTATACTGTTCTGCCAGACTGGTTCAAGTAACAGCAAAATTCTCATATATTAATATCTATGCTTTGCATCAAAGAACCAAACAGCTCATCTCCTCCCATGTGCAGAGGAAACCACTTATAGACCGTACACAAGCTTACTACAGCTACAACTATCTACTTATGAGCATCATCAACCTGTGCAGGCAATTGTGCCAGTTCAGCAATGGACACTCGGACGATGATAGCCATGGCTGGGAATCGGACCACAGCAACACATCCCACTGACCATTCGAACCACTTCGTCCACCTGTACAGAAGGGGCCAATGAAGTTATTGCTAAGGTTATATAATGTTTGTGCCCAGTGCTTCCAAATGCTTTTGCACAACTACTGTAGACCACACTCAACAATGTTGTAGCTACTTCCTCGTAGGCTTGTATTATATTTCGGCGCAGCAAGCTGTGGGGTCTACTACGCTTATCGTATTTGGTGATTTAGCAAACCAAACTTCCTTTGTATGTATGTACGTAAACCCAAAACGTCTGCTCATAGACACCTACCAGCTACTCAGGTAACTTCATGTATAATATCTGTCTAATTATGTTTCGACCTAATACTATTCTCTGTGCCTTTAAATTTGTAGCTGAATTTGCGCGCGATGGCGCGCGCCCTGCCACTAGTAGTATATATCGGTTACTAGCCTTGGGACGGGTGGAGTGGAATCCAATGGACGACACGAGAGACCGTCACTCGGCTGGGCTGCAGCGGCTGTCGCAACTCAGGCTGGGCACGAAATACCGAGTACCGAACCGAATTTACCGAGAACCGAACCGAATTTATCGAAACAAAAAATTTCGGTTCCTTGTTCGGTTCCGAGTTCCCAGGAACCGAATTTGCCGAGGTAAATACCGAAACTGAATCGAATTTACCGAATTTACCAGAAATGTGATGAGTTTGAGTATTGTTATATTATTGATTGTATTATTATAGACTATTATATTATGTATTTTTGGTACTCACACTTATAGTCTCGTGGACTTTTATATGTATATGTATTTTGCACTATTATTCTCTATGAAATCATGTCAAAATTAGCTTTTGAACCGGCTATTACATGTATCTGTGATCAATTCGGTACTGTTCGGTAAATACCGAAACCGAACCGAATTTACCGATACCGAATTTCCTCGGTACCGAGTTTCTTTAGGAACCAATCGGTACCAGTTTTCTGAGGAACCGAATTTACGTAGGTACCGAACCGTAAGTACCGAACGCCCAGGTGAGTCGCAACTCGCAACGGCTGTATTTTGGGCGACGCTCCCCGCGCATGGAAAACGCTTGGTGCGTGGTCCACACGGACGGCACGGCCCGGCCCGGCCGTGGTGGACGGTGGCAGGTGGAACGTGGAAGAGGCAGCCACCCTTCGCTAGTTGGACGCTAGCAGCGCGCCGCCGATCACCCCGCCGTCTAGCTAGCCGTCCGGTTCCTCTCTTTATTTTTTTTTCTACCATTAAATTAATGATATCTGTAGGAGTATATTGTAACGGAAGGTAAAAAAAAAACTTTGGTAATAGCTGTCAATTGCAAACTAAATAACTAAGAGGCAATATATAGCCTACGTGATCAAGATCGGTGGTCGAAGCGTTACTCGCTTCCGACTAGAAACTGTAGCGCGGCGTTGCCACGCTTCTCCACGGTATTCCTTTGTTTATACTAAGATTTGTGTTTTTTTTACCAGCATGCAGTGGAATTTGAGAATATTAAATATATGACTTTACTAAGAATAGAATGGTAATATTAATACATGTAAGGTTGACCTTATCTAATATGTTTGTTTCTGTGTATTTGTTAGTGCTATTTAGAGAACCGTAGTGATTTGGAGTGAAGAGTTATACTTACTCATGTCGAGTGGGTGAAGGTAAAGTAAAATTTGAGGTGTTTTGCGTTGATATATTAATATTTGGAGCTAACTTTTTTTTTTCAAAGTTATATGGTTATCTTCTTCTTCTTGTTGTTCATCTAAATATCAATCGTCGTCTTTGAATCGTATTGACTAATCGGTAATATTACTATATCAGTTTGATCATTTTTCGGTTAGTTTTATTGCTTATTGAGCTTAATTTTTTAAACTTTTAGGCAGTGTGGAATCGACAGGGTCAATTGCATGCTTAATAGCAATAACTTTTTTTTACTAAAATATGTAATATTATTTTTTACTGCATGGATGTACATATGTGGAGATGAACAAAATTTGTTTTGTCATTTTTGGATTTTCTTCGAATTACTATGCATTTTTCAATTTTCAGCAGTTTTAAAGAATAAAAAGAAAGGAAAACCTAATAGGACAAACACTCTACACCTAGGCCCCTGTACGTTTCGTTATTTTTAACATGCTCCGTGTGGTCAGCCCGTGATGCGTGGATTAACTATTTTAAATATATAGAGCTTGGGCCTTGGGTTCATCACGGTGAACTCGCGCGGCAGAGGCCCCCACAGTTTGAGCAGCACGGCGGCGGTCTTGCGCGGCAAGGGCCCAGCAAAGGTGTCGTGTCCCCGGCCATGGGAAGGAGGCGGAGGAGCTTGGCATGGGCGCGGCTAGGGGCATGCGGCACCTGGGCGGAGGAGGAGCTCCGCAGGGGCGCGGCAGCGAGGTTCTTGGCACGGGACGCGCGGCGGTGGTTAACGACATTTGTATTTTCAAATATATTTTTTGTGCAAATATGTGGTGCGATGAGTCTGATGATGCTTATGCTATAGCAATGTACGTAAGATTCTTGTTTGACCTTTTTATCGGTCGTTCTCACTCTCCGAGGAATAACTTTGACAAAATTTATATTAAAAAGTATTAATATTTATGATGCATAATTATTATTATTAGATAGATCTTTGAATTTATTTTCATAATAAATTTTTTTAAAGATA
This sequence comes from Saccharum hybrid cultivar R570, assembly GCA_038087645.1. Classification (NCBI taxonomy): domain Eukaryota; kingdom Viridiplantae; phylum Streptophyta; class Magnoliopsida; order Poales; family Poaceae; genus Saccharum; species Saccharum hybrid cultivar. The sequence continues at coordinate 6,632,350 of JAQSUU010000043.1, read as the reverse complement.
TAAATATTACACATATTTTCTATAAATTTAGTCAACCTTACGACACGAAAACCAAAATTGATAAATATCACATTTCTGAACTTGTCCACGGACCTGCACAGCACAGCAGGACAGCACTTCTCCACGCCTGCTCTCTTCAAACGCAGCACAGCAGCAGCAGAGAGCTAGCAGAGCCAGAACCAGCGGCATGGTCGAAACCCCACGCGAGCGGATGTCCTCATCCCTATCATCGTGGGCGTCGTTGTCGTCTCTATTGCCGCCGGCGGCATCCCTAGGCGGCCTCCCTTGCGTGGGCCATGTCGGCCCCGAGATTTGGTGAGGTGCGGGGGCTCTAGCCCAGCTCGGTGGCGGCGGCGCATGGAAGCGGCCTTGACCGCGACCCCGGTGCGGACGTTGGGCGCACGGTGCGGCGGCCGTGGCCATACCGGTGCCGGCGGTGGTGTGGGGGCGGCGGCCCTGGCGCGGTCGTTGGGCGCACGCGCGCAGGCGGCTCAGTCGATCCGGCCGGGGACGGCTGTGGCGGCGAGGGCTGGCTGTCCGGTGAGATGCGACGGGCACACGCGGTCCCGGGGCCGGCCCTGTCACCAAGCCGCGGCCTGCTGGGCACGCGGCCATGAGCACCGACGGTGTGCAACCGTACTGCTTGGCGGCGGCCATGGCAGCCGCATCCGCGCGCTGCGCGTCGCGTGTGAGAGGGCGATGAAGGGAGGGGCCGGGGCCGGCTGCCGCGGCCGTCTGCCCTGCTGGAGCCGTCACGGCCGATGGGAGCTGCAGGGACATGTGACAGGCGAATAAGGCCGGTCCAATGGTGCGGATTTCGTTATTGTAAGATAAGATAAGATGAGTTGCGCCCAAGCAACATGGGCCGAGCAACGCTGAAGGTTCATCACGGACTTATGTCGGAGAAAAATGGGCTTCTACGCGATTTAGCCCATCTTTCTTGGGCCCAGTGGGGTTAGGTATTGTTGCTCCACCACCGATCTATTTTGGGCCCCAAACGATCAAGGTAATGATGAATTCTGTCCACACTATAGCCCGTTTCGTAGGCATGTCATATGTGGTGCTTTCTGGATCGTAATTGGCACGAACTTTACTTAACAAGGTTGGCCCATAAGAAGACGGGTCAGATTAAACTCTCTATGATCTTCTATAAATGAATAATGCTTCAAGTAGTCTCATCCACAATATTTACTAACATGCTGGGCAACTGTAAGTACAGCTATGCTAACAAAAATATTGATTAAGCTGCTCGATTTCTCTGTTAGGTCTTAATGACATGTATAGCTGGCTTGGTTAGAGGACTTATGCAGCAAATAGCAAAGCCATTATGAAACAATTACGTTGGCATTAAATTTGTAGGTAAGGGCCGCTGTCCAGTCAATCATCAATCATCCTCACAGCAGTGGTGACAGTTTTTGCTGTTCGGTAGTGTTTAGATGGTGTAAAAGTTGATGTAAAGTTTCTGTAGCACTTTTCGTTGTTATTTGGTAAAATTTATTCAATCATAGACTAACTAGGATCAAAAGATTCGTCTCGACATTTACAGACAAACTGTGCAATTAGTTATTTTTTTAACTACATTTAATACTCCATGTATATGTCTAAAGATTCGATGTGACGGGGAATCTTGTAAAATTTTTAGAATTTTGAAGGAAGTAAACAGGCTCAAAATTTTTGGAACTTTGAAGGAAGTAAACAATGCAGACATGAAATTCAGTGCCATGCTCGTTGCCGTGCAAGCAGCACGGCCAGCTGAATGGCCCTAAAACCCAAGACCCACAGCTGAGACTGTGGGTGCACAGTTCGTTCAATCAGCAGAGAAAAACAGTGGATGCACAGTTCGTTCAATCGCTGGCTACCGACGGATGAAACCATGCATGGCCTTCAGTTAAGGGCTGGTCGCCACGTTAAATTTTAACAGGCATTGACCATGGATTGGTCATAAAGGGTTCAGATATTAATAATAGACTAATTAGATTTAATAGATTTATTTCGTAAATTGATTTCAATCTATGTAATTAGTTTCGTAATTAGTCTATGCTTAACACTTTATGTATGTGTCCAAACATTTAACGTGAAAGATGTTAAAAAATAAGGGAAACCAAACGCCCCCTAAAACAAAGTAACTGCATGCTCTAAAAAGATCTCATGATTCGTGGATGACCCCACTGATTATTATTAATTTGGGTTATGCTGATTTATTGCGAAACATAAATACTATTTGTTCGATGAAAAGTACTGCTGAAGTAGTGCTGAAAAATAGGGTCATTTTGCACGCATGGCTTAACTTACTAGATCCTGATTAAACCGCGCGTTTCTCGTTCCTAAACGAACAATCACTGTTTCCTACAGTTCTATCGGATCAGGTGTCATCAGTTGATTAATTTGCAGTTCGGAGAAGCACATCAACACATAAGATAAGACTGGAACTGACAGTGTGTGCTGTATTTTATTCTGTTCATACTTGTACGTGGACACCGATATACAGCCACAGCAGCAGAACTTCATGACCACAACTTTTTTTTTTGGTGCTGATCGAGTCTTTAAGAAAAAGGTTTAATCTGTTGGAACAAGCCCATCAGTTGATTAGCAGCCTTTCGTTGTGGCGGGCGGCCGGCCATTAGTTAGAGCGTTCCAATCTCGAAAACGCTGGAGAATGGAATCGTGCAGTTCGAACCATTCTCTATTCATGTAGGACGAGAGAACAAGTTGTGTTATTTACTGGAGTACTACTCTTAATAAGCAGGTTTATGTCTGATAGAAGTTCGTCCAACAGCCAAAGATCCGTGCGCCGTCCCCTTGCCGTTTAAGAACAGGTTTTCCTGATTAAACTTGAAGACTTGCGATGATTAACTCCAAAGCGTGACACGCCGTTGATTGACGGTCATCGTTTTCTGACTAAATACTTCTTTTTTATGAAGTCAGCATGGAGTAGGATCTCGTACCACGGCACCACGCACGTAGCAACGGCCATGCCCGCCGGCACGTACGGTGCGCAGAGACACTCTGACGCACGGCGTTGGTGGTACTAGCGCCAGACCCGTGCGCGGCTGCGACGCCGACGGCCGAGCTCTCGTAGTCGTGCCACGCTTGTTCACCGGACCCATATATCCGAGGTGAACCGGAAAACAGACAGCGCGCCACAGTGTTGCCGTGCGGCCCGTGCTGGCGCAGCCTGGCCATGGCAGTACGCATGCCGGCCGTTCTGCCTGCTGATGAAGGAGGAACCCGAGAGGCCGAGACCGGTTGGCTGCCGAAGGAAGGTGCTCGGTGTTAGTTTGATTTTCACTGGACTTGGCCCAACGGCCTTGTCTGGGTCCTAATCTCGCGTCCTGATCGGGGATGCCTAGTACAATGACGTGGTTGGTGGGTCCCCGTCGCGCAGTGCTATAAATAAGAGGTGGGGACCAGTGGTTAGGGTTATGAGGTTCACTGTAGCCGCCAGCACCCCACCAAGAAACCCTACCGATCAGAGAGGTGCTGCCAGCGACGGGAAGCTCCACCGGTGTCGCCACTGCTCCACCGCTTCACCGCCCGTCGCTGCCCTAGCGCAGATCTTCACAAGCGATTCAGTGACGGCTGGTTCCTCTCCGTCAAGCCCGACGGTCTGTACCTTCCCCTCTCTCCTAGTCTCTCTCTCCCTCTCTGGATTTGTGCACCATGATATTGTTTATACCAAATAGACAAGAACCTAGCGACTGATCTACACCTAGAAAGGTCCTAAGGATCTAACAATGGTATCAGAGCGAAGGTTGCTAGCGTGTAGATCTAGATCGGGATTGAGAAAAGAAGCAGAAATGATTTTCGAATCGGATGAATTTTGAAACCCTAACCCTAAAGAAATTGGACGGTCAGAGAGAAGGAAGACCATGCCGCCGGACCATCTCCATGACCGGCGCGTTGGAAGAACCCCACTACTGCCGGCTGTCGGTTGACACCGCACGGGAAAGAGATGACCCGCGGCTCGTCGCCGCATCGCGCGCGCACGAGCACAGAGCTCAAGGGCACCACCAAGAAAGAACAAAAGAAGAAATAGATTTCGATCTCGAATCAGAATCGGATGAAACCCTAATCCTAATCCTAACCCTAAAAGGGCAAAGAAAGGTCGGTGGAGGGAGGGGCCTACCTATGGCTTACCTCGACGCCACCACCGCCGTCGTGCGGGATAGATCCCGCCATCGCGCGGGAAAGGGAACAACCGCAGCCGCCTTGCCGGCACGTGGGAAGGAAGCCGCTGCCGTGCGGGTAGGGCTCGATCCTGAGCCACCGCTCGTCAGCATGCGGACCACCACCATCGCGTGGGAAGACGAGCCCCGAGTGACCTTGCGGCGGCTCCGACCGAGCACGCAGTATGAGGGCACCGACGCAAGGCCACTCGACGGCGACGCGCTCTCCCGTCGGGGAGCGCGCACGTCGGCGAGAGGGCCCGCGACGGCGCCATACTTCCTCCTCCGGCCGCCATAGCCGGCCGCCGCTGCTGCTGCTGTATCACACGGCGGCGACGGCTGCTGTCTACGCGAGCAAGCAGAGGAAGGGAAGAGACAGGGAAAGAAATGAACTCTAGGGTTACAGGATCGGCCGGCTCTGGTTTTTGCTCTGCGAGAACGAAGGGGAGCCGTCCGATCGTGACTGACGGCCGAGATCGGCCAGTGGCCAACTGGGCTTTCTTTTGGCCCAGGCGGGAAGTGGAATTCCCGGCCCAGACCCAGGTTACGGCCTGGGCGTGGGGGAGCACACGCGCAGCTCGGCAACGGGCCGTCTTCTGCTGCTGGGCCGCGAGAATGAAGGCACTGCAACTACGTAGCTGGGCCGCTGGTCACTTAACTGTTGGCCCGAATGAATAATTTGCTTTAAGTGTTTTTTTGTTTATTATTGTTCAGAAGCAGTTTGAATGAATTTTGTAAAGCTTAATGCTTAAATCTCTGTCAATTTTTGAACCAACGGGATAAAATTGTCAGAGAGTAAATGAGTACAGAGAAATGCTTCTGAATAAAAATAAACAAAAATATTTTAAGAATTTGTCATGTTTTGCGCTGCAAAGAAAATGAATATTATCTTCTCATTAAATCCGAACCAACGGGAGGATTTAATTTGAAGAGCAGTTACAGTTGTTCAGAAAAATGATGAAATATTTATCCTCTGATTAAAATTGGAACCAACGAGAAAATTTTAATTAGAGGGATATTCACATTATGATTTAAGTGAAATTATGATATTGTTATTTTCTGACCAACGTTGATGATAACAATATTATAATCTTATTTATGAGTTTGAGGTTGAATTTTAAATCTCTGATATATATTATGCATCAAAGTGATCAATTTTTCAGAGAATAGATAAAGATCAAGAAATGTTCATGAAATAGAAAGATGATTTTCCGCTGCAATGATGATGATGATGATCTTCTAATTAAATTCGAACCGACGGAATAATTTAATTTTAAAGAGGGTTAATGATAATTGAGTTGTTCCATATGTTAATTCCATTTATGCCCAACGGTGATATGAAATTAATGTACAAGAATATTGTATTCATGATGTTGCTAATTTTAGCAAAAGTTATTGATAGAGAATTTTATGAGTTTTATCTATGAGTATTATGCATTTATTCTATTTCTGCCAAACGGTGATATAAAATTAATGTAGAAGAAAGTTGTTTTGTTCTATATCTACCCAACGGTGATATAGAATAGAACATAAAGAAATCAGAGTTTAATATTGATAACTATTGTTGAATAATTTTTAGACAAAGATCTTCATGCTTTTGTTCTTGAAGGCAGAAAAGAAAGAGAAAAGAAAAAGCACTGGGTACTTGTGACTCAGATGATGAAAAGCCTAAGCACAAATTGTGTATATGAAAGTAGGCCATTGCATGAGAAATTGTGTCCTCTTTAAGAGTGGCTTGAAAAGAAATAATTTTCGAAGATTTCAGGGATATTGATCCAAGAAAGAAATAGAACAATAAGAGTTTAGTTTAAGAAATATCTTTTATGTACCCTCTATGAAAAATAATTTAATTTTCAGTTTTTATCATCATGATATGAATTATAATGAATGACATGCATGTTTAATTTGACCAACGTGGGATTAAGCATGTGCGTTAAAGAATATCGAATTTATTCCTGAATTTGATAATTGAATATGAGCCAATCCTGGCATTTATGTCTCTACAAGAGAATTGTCTCGCATGACGGCATAAAATTTAAGAAAATACCCACGTTGTGGGGTAAAGTTGGCATAGCACTTGTCCTGCATGGCAGGAGAAAGTGAGATGACCATGTGTATCCCGCACAGGGAGAGAAGTTTAGGGTAGCTCTTATGCTATCCTAGTATGAGTTTAAGAACAAAAGAAGTTAAAAACGAACCTCATGATAAGAATGACATGCAAGCATGAATTACAGAAGTATTGATGAAAGGACTCTGTTGAGTTTCTGAAGTGAAATGAGGAAAAAGTAGGACTCTGTTGAGTTCTTAAAGTGAAATGAGAAAAAAAGAATACATACTTCCATACGAATTAAGAAATAATTTCATCTTCCATGATGTAATCATGTGGATGAAGTAATTAAAGTTTCCTCACTCACAAGAGTTATGAAGGTTTCGAAATTGTGGCAGAAAAGTTTGAGCCACATTTCGAGGGGGAGGATTGTGACATGAATTAAGAAAGATAGAAAGACAATGAAAGAAATTCAGAAAGATAATTGAAAGAAATTCCCCATTATATGCTTTGTATTTAGAGAAAAAGTGATCTATAAAAGATGAAGGTGATCGTTGAGGGAGTACAACGGTCATAATAAAGATACCCCTAAGTACAGAAATGGCTAAATTCCTGAATCTTTTACAGTTCAACAGGAAGATAGCAATGAGACTAAGAAATACTAAGACGGTGCTCAAAGCACCAAATGAGATAGATTTTAACAGAATAAACCTAAAATAAGAAAGATTAAAGATACGCTATCCTTACACGAGATGGATTAATCTGAGGGAGCATGGTATGAAAAGATCTACGACTTGAAGAGAAGTGGGACCAGTGCCTACTCCAATGACTCAAGATCGACAAATGTTCAACACCATGTTGATGTTGTATGACTCATACAACACATATTGTTAGCCCTTTAAGAAGATGAATAAGAAAACAATGATCTGGTTATCCTATAGAATCGATTGACGATGAAAGAGCAACAACAACCCCATATGAAAGAAGTGTCAAGCCATTAGCTACAGACCTGAAGGTCTCAAAGAATAAGAGAATTAGATATTATTGATAACTATAAGTTATATATATTAATGAAGAAATTCAAATGGAGGGTGATCAACCTCATTTGAAGAAACCATGAGAGACGTTAACACGTCTAAATGGCAAGAAGCTAAGGAAATTGAAATGAAATTGATGAATACCAACGAAGTTTAAGAAACAGAAGCAGTTCCTAATGGAGCCAAAACAGTAGACTGTAAAGGGTCTACAAGACGAAATGTGGCTCCAAAGAGAACAGAAGATATGAAGCAGGACTTGAATCGAAAGATTTTACGCAAGAGAATGAATAGATTACAATGAGTGATAGTGGCACATTATGATCTGAGATGAAAGTAAAAACAACATTTCCCAAATGGGATTTGTATGAAAAATAATTACATGGCACAACCTAAAGGTTTTGTCGTGGAAAGAAAGAAAGAACGAACGAATGGGATGTCACCCGTAAAAATCCTTTATGAACTAGAGCAAGTCTCTAAACGGTGGCATTTCGAGTAGAAAGGTCAACTAGAAATTTTGGGTTAAAGAGAATGAGAAGACAATTGCACATGTACAAAGTTATAGAATGGGAGATTCAATTCCTAACCTTGTATATGTGGATGACACCTTACTTGCTAGTAGTGATGTCTATCTACTATATGTGAAGAAGCTCTTGTCCTCGAGACTCAATAAGAATGTTCTCGGTGAAATGACTCTCGTTATAAGAATTGAAATTCACCGAGACAGATGAAAGGGGTATTAGGATTATCACGAAGGCATGCTTAGAAAAAATTGTAAAGAAACAAAGTATGCATGCAAGTGAACCTACGCCTGTTCATATAGTCAAGGATAATAATTTTGAGAATTCTAACGTTACAAGAACCGAAATGAAATTGATCAAATGAATATGGATCCATATGCTTCAGCTGTTGGAAGCTTAATGAGTGCACAACTATGATATTACAGTTAATGAGTGTACAAGTATGATATTACCCTGACATAGTTCATTTATCCGGGATGTTTTGGCAGAAAGTCCAGTCCAGATATAGATCACTGGAATGGAGTTGAGAAAGTCTTGCAATTGTGCAAAGATTTAATAAGCCTCATGATGACTAAGAAAGAACAAGTACTCTCAAATGGTTGTGGGTACAAGAATATTGAATTTCGGCGAGATGTTTAGTGAAACCCACATAGTAGCTAACTCTCGCAGTTGGAGTTTTATTGTGGAAAAGCTCCAAAAAAACAGTTGTGGTGTCATCAATGATGCAACATATAGTACAACTTATTATGAGGCTTATAGGACATGTGAAATTGTTAACTTATACCCGAAATTGGTAATGGTATACAACAGCAATTACCATTTAAAGTGATTGACTCCTATGACAACGGGTCAAGTGTGCTGCCAAACACATTGACATGAAGTTAGACGTTGTGAAGGAGAAAGTCCGAAATCTTTTAAAAGCTTTCGAATGTATAAGTAAAAAGCAAGTACTTGCAGATCCGCTTATAAAGGCTTACCACCCAGTGTGTTCAAAGAATGCATAGTCGACATGGGTTTATGGTATAGCCTATGATTCCCGGACAATAAAGGGCCCAAAGAAAGTATCATTTCAAAATAGAGAAGTGTATTGTGGCTGTTAGTCTAGCGGCACTAATTGCTGTGACGATGGGACAGTCCTATGCGCTAATCTATGATGAAATAGAAAAGAAGGAAGGAAAATATGAATTAAAATTTTGAATAAGAAATTGAAGAACGAAGAAAGTGATGAGAGATCAAGGGGGAGAATGTTAGTTTGATCTCCACTGGACTTGGCCCAACGGCCTTGTCTGGGCCCTAATCTCGCGTCGTGATCGGGGACGCCTAGCTCAATGACGTGGCTGGTGGGCCCCCGTCGCGCAGTGCTATAAATAAGAGGTGGGGGCCAGTGGTTAGGGTTATGAGGTTCACTGTAGCCGCCAGCACCCCACCAAGAAACCCTACCGATCAGGGAGGTGCTGCCAGCGACGGGAAGCTCAGGGAGGTGCTGCCAGCGACGGGAAGCTCCACCGGCGTCGCCACTGCTCCACCGCTTCACCGCCCGTCGCTGCCCTAGCGCAGATCTTCACCAGCGATTCAGTGACGGCTGGTTCCTCTCCGTCAAGCCCGACGGTCTGTACCTTCCCCTCTCTCTTAGTCTCTCTCTGGATTTGTGCACAATGATATTGTTTATACCAAATAGACAAGAACCTATCGACTGGATCTACACCTAGAAAGGTCGTAAGGATCTAACACTCGGTGCTCGACCGTTCCAACGACATTGCCGGGCACCGACACTAACTTGCGGTAGAAAAGACACCGACATGAAGGCTGGTGTAGACAGAGGACGATGCACGGAGACTACTGCACACAAACAACCTACCCCATCTGCCCGCCATGTCGTCCTGTGCGCGGCGTGATCTCCCGTGCATCGTAGTAACGCAGGAGCTAACCGTTTACTACATTTCAAAGTCCGTGAACTGATCTTTTCAGCAGAGCACGTTTTCTTAAACAAGCTTCATTACTGATATAGTAAAGTTAGCAGCGCCCCCATAACGGTAGGAAACCGCATCATGAATTCATGAACAGTGCTTTGCAAAGCAGACTGGACTAGTGATTGATCCCTCGCACCACACGACGGACATCCCAACGGAAGAGGGAGGGCGGGCGTCCATCCATTCCCGCGGGCGGTGCGGCGCTCGCCGTCCCCAAGCTAATAAATAGCGTACAGCGGATTGGCAGCGGATTAACGTCGAAGTAACGGATTATAGATAGTGGGTGATATTACGGACGGCGGCGCTCGCTGTCCCCGAGCTAATAAATAGCGTACAGCGGGTTGGTAGCGGATTGACGTCGAAGTAACGGATTACGGATAGTGGGTGATATTACGGACGATAAGTTTTAATAGTGGCATCCAACAATCCCACATAATTTTAAGCATATGTATCATGAATAATGAGTATAAATAGACATTTAATTACACTTAAAGAACGCCTGAACCTAGACCCGGAGGCTACATCCTATGTGTGAGTGTTTGAGTTGGGGTCGTGAGTTGTAGTGGGCTAGGCTGATTAGGGTTCTTTACTTCCACGCTATTGCGGCCTGCTACGTGCAATTGCGGCCACAATATCGCCCCGCTATTCATAATTACGGCCACAAAGTTTAAAGGTGCAAAGTTCAGAGCGTTAACTCATAGCGATAGCGGTAATAGGCCGCTACCGTTATTGCAGCCGCAATTGCGGCCGCTGCCTCCGCTATTTATTAGCTTGCAGCCTGTTCGTTTCGCTGGTTTATTGTGACTGAAAGTACTGATCGCCGGTTTATTATGAGAAAAAAAATACTGCTAGATGGCTGCGGATTCCACTGAATAGCTCAATCGAACGTAACATGGTGTTGGCCGTCCCCCTCCGCCAGACCGGCACGGTGCTGACACCCGGCGGCCACCGCGCGGCGGTCTGACACGAGGCGGGACGTTGTTGTCTGCGAGATGATTGTCTCGTTTCACATCGCTGTCGCACGCTCCGCTTCCATCTCTGACACGACATTTAGGGTGTGTTTAGTTCCGTAAAAAAGTGTAAAAAAATATTGTAGCACTTTTTGATTTTATTTGGTAAATAGTGACCAACTGTTCACTAATTAGGTTTAAAACGTTTGTCTCGCAAAGTACAACTAAGCTGTACAATTAGTTTTTTATTTCATCTATATTTAGTACTCCATGCATGTATCACAAGTTTGATGTGACGAGGAATCTTTTTTCTGCACAGTACTTTTTTTTAAGAAGTAAACACAGCTGTGGAATCAGAAACCGTAGCGTGTCACGCTCGTGGAAAGGCGACTGTGGATCTCACCGCTGCCACCTGCACGATCTACCTGTGCTGTCGGCACACGAGAAGGAGGGTGTCCGGTCTCGGAGGACGAAAGCCGACGGCCGGGCCGGGCATCGCCATGTCGCGTCGTCGTACATGTCCGGCCGGTTCTTGCGCAGCTGCATGTATGAGCGGGCATTCGTAAGCACCAGGAGTCAAACAGTTTCTCCCTAGATCATTTCGGAGTTTCCTGAAGAACGAAGTATAATACAACCAGAGTAGCACTCACTGTAGATGGATTTTGCGGCCCAGACAAATCTGGGTTATTTGCCATGAATGTGATCTCTCCTAGTACTAGTCTCTAAAAATGTCACATATCAGATGCTTGAAGTAATATACAAGGCAGAAAAACTGTTTCTTTTTCAAGACGAGAAACCTTTTCAGATAGAGTGATAGACCGTTGCATATTTGCATGAGTGAGACGGACCCAACAAACTAGTATGTCTATCTACCCAACCCGATCAGCAAGTCGCTTACAGACTACCAGATTTTGGCGCTAAGGTGAGCTGGTTCACTCAACTCCGCTTTAAGCATGACTAAACAACTCGCATTGAAGGCATCGAGCAGCCGTAACGACGTTGCTTTGGGTCAAGTCGAAGCAGTGGTGCTCCGTGCAGTTCGAAACGCAGTTCTCCGATGGCACTTGCTAGCCCATGTTTAGATCACCTCAAAATTCCAAGTTTTTTTACTCTCTCTCCATCACATCAATTTTTAGCCGCTTGCATGGAGTACTAAATGTAGGTAAAAAAATATCTAATTACACAGTTTAGTTCAAAATCACGAGATGAATCTTTTGAGCCTAGTTGGTCTACGATTGGACAATATTTGTCAAATAAAACGAAAATGGTACTATTCATCAGGTTGAAAAAATCTTCAATCTAAACAAGGGCCTAGTTGGATTGTGGGCGTGTTTAGTTGCCCGGAATCGGGGGGGGGCGGAATCACTGTGCATCACTGTGCTGCACTGTAGCATTTTGTTTTTATTTGGTAAAAATTGTCCAAACATTGACTAATTAGGTTTAAAATGTTCGTCTCGCAAAATACAACAAAACTGTGCAATTAGTTTTTGATTTCATCTACATTTAGTACTTCATGCATGTGCCGGCATTTTGATGTGATGGGGAATCTTCTTTTTACACATAGAATTTGGGGAAATATTTAGGATCTAAACGGGCCTGTGTAAAAGACGTACTAGTACTAGTACACACCTCGAAACACTACTCGCGTTGTGCCTACTGAAAGAAACGCTGCCGTTTTCGTCAGAGATACTACTACCGATGCTGAATGAAATGCAGTGTTCTCATCCCACGCGCCGGAGCTCGCTGATTTCCTGTCCATCCAGACGGCAGCGGTAGATCGCCAGCGACGGCCGGGGGACCGACCCCCCTGGCCCCGGCCACGGAGGAAGGTCGGAGGTTGCCAAACACGCGTCTCGGAAATTTATGGCACACAGCGATACTTTTGGATGAGTTTCTTGGCGTTCACGCATGCGTGCCGGCGAGCGAAGCATACGGAGTACCGGGCCCCCGGCGAACGGCGAGCTTCCTCCTCGATCGCGTGTTCGATGCCAAACAGTTTCGCCAATAATCTGACCCTGACAACACTGACCGACGCCAACACAGGGGTGTTTAGTTCAAAAAAAAAAAAAAATCACCCCAAAATATCACATCGAATCTTACGGCACATGCATGGAGCATTAAATATAGACGAAACAAAAAAACTAATTGCACAGTTCACCGTGAAATCGCGAGACGAATCTTTTAAGCCTAATTAGTCCATGATTGAACAGTAATTGTCAAATAAAACAAAAAGCTACAGTAGCCGAATCAAAAAAAATCCAAACTAAACACCCCCTAAGGCCAGTCTGGAAGTTTCGGCCTTGGCCTTGTTTAGATCCCAAATATTTTTCTAAATTCCACTATGCAAAAGGAAGATTCCCCGTCACATCAAAATGCTGACACATGCATGGAGTATTAAATGTAGATGAAATCAAAAACTAATTGCACAGTTTTGTTGTACTTTGTGAGACGAACATTTTGAGCCTAATTAGTCAATGTTTGGACAATTTTTACCAAATAAAAACAAAATACTACAGTGGCACATAGTGACACACAGTAATTCCGCCGTCCCCAATTCGGGGCAACTAAACACGGCCCTTGTTTAGTTTACCCGACTCGGGTGGCCGATTCTGCACAGTATCACCCCAATCATTGTAGCACTTTTGTTTTTTTTAAATAATTGTCCAAATTTTGATTAATTAGGCTTAAAATGTTCGTCTCGCAAAGTACAACAAAACTGTGCAATTAGTTTTTGATTTTATCTACATTTAGTACTCAATGCATATGCCGGCATTTTGATGTGATGGAGAATCTTCATTTTGCATAGTGGAATTTGGGGGTGAATTTTAGTATCTAAACAAGGCCTCGTCCTAGTTTCATTTGTATTTAATGAGTTGTCACATAAACGTTTGTACAAGGTGGCAGGGTTTTTAGGCGTTGTTTAGTTATGGGGTGTAAAGTTTTGGGATATCACATTGGATGTTTTATGGGATATCGAATGGGTGTTCAGATACTAATAAAAATACTAATTACATAACTAATTCATCCGTCATTAGCACATGTTTATTGTAGCATGACATTGTCTAATCACGGACTAATTAGGCTTAAAAAATTCATGTAGCAAAATACACATAATCTGTGTAATTAGTTATTTTTTTAGTCTACATTTAATACTTCATGTATGTGTCCAAACATCCAATATGATAGGGTGTAAAGTTTTGGGAGAGGAACTAAACAAAACCTTAATAAGAGAGAGAAGAAGTTAGTTTCATTGGAACGAAACTCTCTTGGCACGAATACCAACTATCTATGAGTCATGGAATTATATGTGTGTGAAACTCACCATCGAGAATTAGTGTTTCATTCATATTTCATTTCATTCTACATGACGTGGTCGTCTTGGAAGCGACGTAACGAAACTCTTATAGACTCTGTTCGTTCGCATGGGGGCCTCCGGCGCCTTCGTGTCAAAGTTTGGCCTCGGCTGCCGCCGTGCCACCTCGTGCGTCGGGACGTTTTCACCGCACAAATAACTCGCAACATGATCGCTTGGGCTGATCTGGCTGACTGAAAGTACTGCTAGCTGTTTTAACGTATCCCTCCATACTTTTCAAGGTTTATCGCAAAACCAATATTACAATTCACAGAATATCTAATGATGCTAATTTCATATCATGGATATTATTGTTATTTCCTATAAATTTAATAAAACCTAGGACATTTTAAAATACATGGGGCATTACTTTTACTCTGACTATCCAGTCAACGGGAACCCAAGGCTGTAATTAAATTCGTTGAGGTCAGGGATGCAAGGCGGGTTACCCGCAAACCGCATAGACTAAATTTTTACGGGTGACCTACAAACCCACAAAAAATTAGTCTATTTGTGGGTTCACGGATAGACCAGTTTAGGAGAATATGATCTGATGAACTTCAGGTTTACGCGGTCCATGCAAACTTGAGGAATCAACAAATTATGTGAACGAGTCACTCTCAGCTTGGGACTCCTCTAAGGGCATGTTTGAATTCATTAGCACTAAAAATTAGTTGACTAATAACTAATAGCTGCTATTTTCAGCTAACTAATTTTTAGTAGAAGGTTGTTTGGATCCACCTGCTAATAGGTGTTTGGATAGTGAGTCGAAGGTGTATTTAAACTATTAGCACCTCTTAGCAACTCCAAACTAGTTAATAAAACTAACAGTTAGCAGTCCCCTAACTAATAGCTAGGAGGTCCATTTGAATCCACTAGTACTAATTTTGGCTGCCAATTTTTAGGCTCTAAATATAGCAGTGTAATTTGTTTTGTAAATATAAGAAATCAAATTAAAGAGCAAAATGGTGCCAGCTGTATTGCACCATACTCCCTCCGTCCCAAAATAGAGGTCGTTATGGGATACGTGTAGGTGAAACATTCTCAACTTTGACTAGGTTTGTAGGAAATAAGTGTAGCATTTATATCTCCAAATAAGATTATTATGATAGTATATATGATACTAATTATGTATTATAAATATTAATATTTTTATATACAATTGGTCAAAGTTAAAAAAAAGAGATTGATTTATCGGGAAGCGAGAAAGACTTCTATTATAGGACAGAGAGTATATTTTTTTTTTGTGCTTCTACTTTTCCTCCTACAAGGAAGCGAACTAGCATTTCCGTAGCGGGGATCCTAGTTCGAATAAGGCGTTGATTGGATACACTAAGACTAGTTAGTCATGGCGTGCCAAAAATAGGCAACTAAAAACTAGCCAATTAGTTGTTGCTTTGTACCTGTTTGTATCCTTAATTAATTATCAGGTATTATAGACTAAAACTAGTTGTTAACCTCTGATAGTTTAGTTTTATGGACTAGTGAACTAATAATTAGTCGGAGCTTTGGCTTAGCTCACGCATTAGTCCTCGTGATTGATCCTCAAGGACTAAAGTTTTTCAACTAAGGCCTGGTTTAGATCCCAATTTTTTTAGGAAAAATTCTTGTAACACTTTCGTTGTTATTTGACAAAATTTGTCCAATCATGAACTAACTAGGCTCAAAAGATTCGTCTCGATATTTACAGACAAACTGTGTAATTAGTTATTTTTTACCTACATTTAATGCTACATACATGCGTCCAAAGATTCGATGTGACAGGTACTGTGCAATTTTTTTAGGTCTTTTTAGAAACTAAACAGGGCCTAATTAATAGTCAAAGGGATCCATACATGACCTAATCCAACAGCGATATACAGCAAACCGAAGACGACGGCACGGTAGTTGAGCAGCACCGAACAATATTTGCGTACTGGAGTACACTTCTCTAAAAATCTATATCCTCATTTGATTGTTCCAAGCCTGAAATCATACCATTATCATCGTATGGCCCGGCCGCCGTTCAGTGTACTAACTCTTCCTGGATCGAAGCTGTCGATCGATGTCGATGAATGATTGGTGTCTCAGTCACAATTTTTAGTTGGTGCAGTCGGTTAATTGATACGTACCTAAACTTAAGCAAGTGCAGTTCGGGGCGCAACGAAATTGAACAGAATCAGGTGCACAATAATTGGAGGATCTTCGCCCGCTTCCACTCCACCCGATCGTTTTGTAGTCTCGTCACGAGTCTAGCGACTACACGTGTGGTAGCACGGTACTGTGGCAGCTGAGCGGCGGTTTGACGTCACGACCACCAGACACCAGTACTTCTACTACCAGCTACGGATACGGAGTACTCGTACGTACAGTACAGAGTCCAGCAGCAGGAGAGGTCGAAGGAAACGAGATGAGGTTGACGGGTAATTACCGCATGGTAATTCGACACTGTTTGGAAGATTACAATCCAACCCGTTCGTTGGTCATTGCTGCTCGAGTCAGTACTGTACAATATATAGTGTGCAGGTCGAGATCCGAGCGAGAGACTGCTACCGTGCTACGACCAGTAGCATCCAATGCAAAGCCCACGTAGCAGGAGTACTGCAAAAAGGAACAGAGGCCTACCCGCCTGCTGCCGGCCTAGGTGGTCGTCTTGCAGGACGAGGACACGGATACGGGGGTGCTGTCGTGTCCACGGGAACGCAGAAGCCCATGGGCCTCGTTTAGTTCAAAGAATGAATTGGGGAGAAAAACACTGCACTAGAATTCTTGTAGTATTTCGTTTGTATTTGGTAAAAATTATCTAAATTTTGATTAAGTAGGTTTAAAATATTCGTCTCGTAAAGTACAACAAAACTGTACAATTAGTTTTTAATTTTATCAATATTTAATACTCTATGCATTTACCGATATTTTGATGTGACGGGAAATCTTCTTTTTTATAGTGGAATTTGACAAGAACTGGGGCATTTTTGATCGATCAACGGCCCCATCTTCGAAGCTGCTGCTGGTGGTGATAAACGCCAGTAGTCCTGCAGCATGCATGCTGCTCGCCGGCCCCCTTCGTCGCTTCTCGCGCTTGGAGACAAGGTAGGCACGCATCTCCATGCACGCCGGGAGTCGATCGCAGTTCAATCACACAACATCGGGCTCCGCTGAGCGTGGGGGACTGGCTGTCTGGCTCAGGCTCCTAGCAGCAGACCGCTACAGGAACAGTGGTGGCCGCCGGGGACCCCGGCCGCCAGGTCAGGCCGCCACAGCCGGCGTAGTATACAGTGCCCGTGACCCGCGTCGACGCATTACACTTTTCACGTTGCAATTGCAACTAGAGTGGCGACGACTATAGCCCTTGTTGAGTTCACTCGATTCTCCTCCAAATTTCACTATGCAAAAAGAAGATTCCTTATCATATTAAAATGTCGGCAAATGCATAGAGTACTAAATGTTGATGAAATCAAAAACTAATTGCACAGTTTTATTGTACTTTACGAGATGAACATTTTAAGCCTAGTTAGTCAAAATTTAGATAATTTTTACCAAATACAAACGAAATGCTACAGGAATTCTGATACAGTGTTTTTCTCCCCAATTCACCGAACTAAACGAGGCCCAAGTACCGGTACATGCGTACTGAATTCAGCAGCCTTCTAGTAAGCTGCCAAGATACGAACAGTACTTTCCCGTATGTACAAACGGTACAGTAGTACTGGTGCAGCCGTGCAGTGCAGGCACACGGCACGCGACGTGAAGGAGGACTGAGGCCTTGTTGACTTCACGTGACAACCCAAAATATTTTCTCTTCCACTCATCACATCGAATCTTTCGACTCATGCATGGAGCATTAAATGTAGGTAAAAAAGATAATTAATTGCATAGTTTGTCTGTAATGTCGGGACGAATCTTTTGAGCCTAGTTAGTTCATGATTGGACAAATTTTGCCAAATAACAACGAAAGATGCTACAGTAACTTTTCAGCTACTTTTCGCGAAGTGAACACACCCTGAGAAAAAAAAAGATAGGTCGGTCATGGGTATAGTATAGCTACCTTTCAGCTCTATTAGAGCATCTCCAAGAGTTTGCCAAATCAACTTGGCATCCATTTATTTTTGGTAAAACAAGAAAAATTGTGCTCCAATAGTTTGGCATCCAACTTGGCAAATTTTAGCAACTTGACAAATCTCCCCCTCCACGCGCATATTTGTGCGCTGAGCGCGAGCGCGCATCTGGCTTCGCGTGTGGGGCTCTTCGTTTCTTAGCGGGGCTCTTCGTTCGCTTAGCGGGGCTCTTCGTTTCTTAGCGGGGCTCTTCGTTCACTTAACGGGCCTCTTCTTATTTTACCAAGTCCAAATGGCAAACTCTTGGAGAGAGTCTATTTTTTCACTTGCCATATATTTTAGCAAGTTGCCAAATCACGATATTTGCCAAGTAAATTGTGGCAAATTCTTGGAGATGCTCTACCAACTTTCAGCTTTGTTATGCCTACTAGTTGCCTAGTATACTGATTATGCACCATGCCACCATCCCATCCCATCCCATTGACCATTTCTCATGCTGTCACGCACATGCGCCTTTTGTGATTTTGTCCATGCACGCGCCCACTTGAACCTTTCTTTTGTCGCAAAGAACCACCTCACAGACGACACCCGAGTCCCAACTCTGGACACAAGTTCTGAGCCGGGCGGCCGGGGTTGGTTCTCTGCGCACGCTAGCCAAACACACACAGCTGGGCGTGCATGATCGTCTGGCAAGAAAACTTGTTAAACACTCTCGAAAGAGTGAGCAGGCGTCCTTCAATTTGTCAACGCGGTAGGCGTTATAGCTAACGACGAACAGTTGCTGACTTGCTGTTATTATATTCTTTACTTATATATATATAACTATTACCCTACAGCTGGCTACAAAATAATTTATTCTGTAGCCACTTTAAGTTACGATAATTGCTATGCTAATTTACGAGATTATAGTAACTCCTTACTATGTAATTTACTATAACATTATGGTAAATATTCCCATGTGTTAGAGTAATTCAACTATCGTAAATATATGCTGATATTGTCGTAAATTAGTATATAAAATAATCGTAAATAGAGGTGGCTACAAAATAACTTATTTTGTAGCTAGCTATAGAGTATACTCTCCCTCTATATATATATATATATATATAGACACACACAATACGAATATAATGCCACGTCCTTATCCTACGTACACCGCAGTGCACTGGCGCCGTATGCTCCATGAGCTGCGCGGTGTGGGACAGCAGGGCAGAGATCGACCCAGGCACACTTATACGTACAAAAATGGAATCCAGCATGTATATACGCCTGTATCACGTCATAAATTCAAAACGATAGCTGTCGTACGCGTACAAGTGCATCGACCTATAGTGTACACTTACCACTTTTCGCCAGGGTATTCCGTATTCAGGACCACGACTAATATCAGGTCGCACATGCAACTTTTTCTCAGCTTCGTTCCTCCTAGGAGTCTAGGACGGTATAAATGCACAGCACAGCACCAAGCTCGACTATGCAACGAGCCAACCGATCGATAGGCATAGGCATTTCATGTCCCCGGTCCCGGCCCGCCGGCGCACAGCGGAGAGACCCGTAGCCGAATCAAGCAGAGCGTCCATGGAGAGATCGGTTCCGAATCACCAGCCACCAGTCATGTACGTCCCCATCGTCCAGCGCATAAGCCTATGGAAGTCCCCGACGCCATATATACGCTGCCCTGCCCGTGGCATTCGCATCTGTGGCACCCCGACGCGCACGTATCTTGTAGTACATGTCAGCGCGCAGGCAGCCGTCGGCGTCGACGCCGAGGGGGGGAGAGGGAGACAGGGAAGGCGTGGAGAGCTACCCGTAACCTAACGGCGGCGCCAATGGCCGGGGGCGTACGAGCAGGAGGTGGTGCCTGGGGGGGGGGGGGGGGGGGGGGGGGGGTTAAAGATAGCGGGGACGACGGCGACGCGGCAACCGACTCGGCACGATGGGCTGCGCGGCGGCCGCGGTGCTGCGTCGCGGGGAATCCGAAAAGGAGAAAGCCAGACAGGGACGCGCGCGGCCGTCGGGGTGCGGGTGCGGGGCCTCTCGCTCGTCTCCTTCGGCTCATTCCGCGCACGCGCTGCTCCCGGCTTTGGACGAGAAGGGATAAAGGGCTCACCTATCAGCCGTGGTAGTAGGCTAGTAGGCGTGTAGGAGTGACTAGGACATGGGGGTAGAGCACTAGCTAAGACTTTCCAACCGGGATAGAGCACAATGAAAACCAAAGTGGCAAAGAGCGAAAGATGGATCAGCGTGCTCCACAGAAGAGAGAACGCAGCGACCTAGATGAAAGCAGAGCCAAAACAAAGCGATAATGCTGTAGACCTCCCGATGCAGTTGGCGAACTGTTCCTTCGGGGAGCCATACCTGATTCTATTCTGAGACCATCATCGATTGCAGCTCCTCACACGCACACCACGTCTTCGAGAAATCTAGCAGAAGTAGCAATCACGGCCTCACGGGGAGGCCATGGAGAGCACCCACAGGTCACAGATTTGATCATGCATCATTCAGCTGAGCAATTCACCTTCAGTAAGAGCCCTTCAGGGCACTACTCTATGCTTTCCAGTTTCAGGCACGCCAAGAAGTCAAGCTCTACGCACCCTACGCTTGACCAATGCAGACGTTCGTTCGTGCCGTCGCTGTCTACTCGTTACTCCTGCTCGTTGCTTTGCTATCAGAGGGATCCAGGAGACTGTTTACGGTACTATTCTCTTCTGTTGCATTTGCATATATACTACAGTGTTCCCCAGGTTGAGGGCCATACTGGGAGGCGGGAGCCCATCTGTCGTGCTCATACATAATAGTCCATCAGTCAGTCATCCATCCGCCTCCCCGTGTAGCTGTTCGCTCATCTTATAAGCCATATTTTTTTAAGCTAATGAACAGCGTTTTTCTCTCACAATAAATCAGCGAACAATACTTTTAGCCAAGGTTTTTAGCGGCTGGCCAAACAACCGCCTATTGAAGAGGTTAACTGTTCAGACTCACTCGGCGATGATGGCCACTGGCCAGTGAACGCCGGAGGATGCCTGCCGCCTGCAAAGAGCGCAGGAACTACTCGAGTGCGCCTGCAAAAAATCTTTTAAGTGGTCATCCAATCAAATAAATTTATATCTTGTATAATGACGGAGCAAAGTATATAAATCAAATATGGAAAGCAAAATGTCCTGGCCTCACACATTTGATTTCGAGATGATGCGCACACTTTACTTTTCTTCGTGGATTCGGCACTTAGCTTTCATATATACTTCTCCCTCTTTTCGAGAAAAAAACAATCCCTTGACCTTTTCTGTTTCTTAGGTGCCTTGATACTTCAGTTAAGTCGACTTATTTGATACTCCAACACAGATGGGGAAACTGCCAGTAGCGTAGTACGGAGTACCAATCAGAATGCATAGTCATAATAATAAAAAACTACGAATGCATATGCTACGTCCGCAACATTATTGGCATGGCGAAGATTTAAATTCTTATACAAATCGGACGCCGCAACAAAGTTTTCATGTCTATTTCTCATTGGACATGCCAGGAAAAAAAATCTTAGAAATTTTCACAAAAGAAAGCACCGTGCCCTCTATTATTATTATTTTACTTATATCGTGCCATCTATTCAATATACTCTAACCATCATTAGCAATAATAGTTATAAGATATGGTCTATTTTATGAATATTTTCCATCTTTGCTATGAATTACAAAAAAAAATCCATCATTATTATTGCTAATAGTCATAAGAGATGTTAAATTTCTCTATCAAATTTTTTGTGCTCAATATATTCTTTTGTCAAAAATAGAATGCTTAAGGTAAACTAATAATACAAATATATCCGTCAAGATGCCTAAATTTATATAAAATATCAACTTACATAAGTTATTGTCATGAAGTATTGATATTAATTTAATGTGAATTTTGTTGTCACTAGTATGTGATCCGCTAAGGGCTCATTTTTCACGATTGCTAAACTATAGAAATATACATTTTATCTTCTATGTACACATGTATATATTTGGTTTGCATGGTGCATGTATGTTTAATCAACTTAGTTTTTATTGCTAGTGGTAGAAAGTGGCAATTGAGGAATACATATATATAGGCGCATTTTATGGTTATTTATTTTTCATGCTAGGATATGTTGGCAATTTAGGTGAATAGTTCAGGGTATATTTTAGTTTATTTTTAATAAAGCCACATGTATGCAATTTAGATATAAATTAATGTTTTATTAGATTATTTGTCACGGTTTCAGTGGTGGTGATACAAATATATAGGAGAGTTATTTTAGGTTATCTTTTATAATGGTAAATGTGGCTGATTTAGATGTATATTTAATGTGTTACATTATGTTTATTTTCTATATTGATAGAGATGATATGGTTTTAGAAAAAGAAGCAAATAGATCTAGTGGATGTCATTACCGATGATTATTAGAGTATATTGAATTTATGTATGTTTACTTTCGTAAGGAACAACGTGTAGCTACTTAGGGCATGTTTGGATCCCATGGACTAACAACTAGTTGACTAAAGTTTAGTTCTTGAGGATCTAAACAGGTGGACTAGCGGTTGGCCTAACAACAAGCTAAAGCTCCAACTAGTTGTTAGTTCACTAGTTCATATAACCCAACTAATTGGACTAACCACTAGTCCTAGTTCATCCAAACATGCCCTTAGACCCTCCATGGAATAGTATTATAAACATCGTTTATAGTTATAAACATATCACATTAGGTTGGAGTAAGCCAATAACACATTCATTTGTTTTCATTAATTATATGGTACTCCCTTCGTTCCAAAATAAATGCAATTCTATGTATTATCTGGATAATTTGCCCACTATATTCTTTAGGATAGAGGGAGTATTTTTTTCCTTTCACTCTATAAACTTTCACAATTCGCATGAGAAACAAATATTTACTACTCCATTTGTTACAAAAATATTACAGCTATAATATTTGTACCAGCTAAACTAGCTTTAAATTTGACCTGAATAATATTAACTTGATCTAATAGTACTTATTTTGTATATAAATGTTAGTACGTAGTATTTTTTATACAACTTTAGTCAACTTCAAACTGTTTGATATCTCTAAAAGTAAGAATTGTAATTTTTAAATGGAGGAATTACTTGCGAAAATTGCATACTCCCTCCATCCACGAAAGAATGCAATTCTCGTTTTTCGAGAAGTCAAACAGCTTGTACTTTGACCAAAATTATATAAAAAAAGTATTAACATTGATGATACAAAATTAGTATCATTAGATTAGTTATACAATATATTTTCATAATAAATTTATTTGGAGACATAAATGCGAATAATATTTATTATAAACTTGGTCAAATTTGAGTAAACTTGACCGGCACGGATTTCATAATTGTTTTTTTTGGACGGAGGTAGTAGTAGCCAAAATATGTATGCACAAAAAAGGTATGTCATGATAATTTACTCCGTGCTAACATCAGCAATTCAGCACTCAGCAGACATTCATTCATGTGCAGTTGTGTACTGCTGCACACTCTGCGCGCCTTGTCCCTCCATTTTAAAAAAGCTGTAACTGCGGTCAAAGCCTGTCCTTGGCAGTTGTTTTAATCACTTGGTTTAATGAAGCTGACTACGGGGGTTCTTTACAGCTAAGCTCGGAGCCCCGTCCGGCTGTCCGCAGCGGGCGGTGCGAAACTACGGCCTGCTGCAGTCCTCTTTTTAGGACGCACGGAAAAAAGAAGAATTATTCCGAATGTAGGACAACAGCCCGTGCAACAGCGAAATGCCGTGGCTGAGGACGTTAACTGAACGTGACACTATAGTACGGTACCTGTTACCACTACACAATGCAGAGAAACAGAGCGGATCATTAAAAATTAGCATGGTGGCTTATGATCAAATCAAGGAATAGAGCACACATGCCAGACACACACAGACAGGAATACAGGATAACATCTCATTCCCATCGAGTGCTAGCACTCACATTGGATCTGGGCAGGCTCTAGAAAGACGCACACACTTGGTGCAACCCCCGGGGTTTCAGCCCAATCAGCGCCAAATCTTTTGGCCGCAACCCCACACATGCATGCATGCCTGCCGCCCAGCCATGATTACGCTTACGCAGGCAGGATGGTTTTGGTCACGGCCACCATGGTCCTCGTGCAGCTCTGGACTTCTGGTTCCCACGGGCAGCACCGCAGCATGCCATGGCAGATTGGCATACGTACATGCTTTTGACTTCGTTGCGGACGAAGGGCATCTACTCCGTACTCGGCATCGGGGCGGGCGTACGCTTTGGCCTTGGGCTTATTTAGATGCAAAAAAAAAAAAAGGCAAAATGGACACGGTAGCGTTTTCGTTGTTATTTGGTAATTAGTATCCAATCATAGTCTAATTAGGCTTAAAAGATTCGTCTCGTGGATTTCGTCTAAACTATGTAATTAGTTTTATTTTTTATTTATATTTAATGCTTCATGCATGCGTCCAAAGATTCGATGTGACGGAGAATGTGAAAAATTTTGCAAAATTCTTGGGGAACTAAACTGGGCCCTTGTTTAGTTTACCGATTCGGTGAACAAAACACTGTGCCGAATCACTGTTCCTTTTTTGTTTTTATTTGTAATAATTGTCCAAACATTGATTAATTAGGATCAAAATGTTCATCTCGCAAAGTACAACAAAACTGTGCAATTAGTTTTTGGTTTCATCTACATTTAGTACTTCATGCATGTGCCGATATTTTTATGTGATGTGGAATTTTCTTTTTGCATAGGCTGTGTTTAGATCCCTGAAAAGGGGTAAAAAAGTACTGTAGCACGTTTTGGCTTTATTTGGCAAATAGTGTCCAACCGTTGACTAATTAGGTTCAAAACGTTCGTCTCGCAAAGTACAACCAAGCTGTACAATTAGTTTTTGATTTCATCTACATTTAATACTCCATACATATATCGCAAGTTTGATGTGACGGGGAATTTTTTTTCGCATAGTACTTTTTTTTAGG
This sequence comes from Saccharum hybrid cultivar R570, assembly GCA_038087645.1. Lineage (NCBI taxonomy): Eukaryota > Viridiplantae > Streptophyta > Magnoliopsida > Poales > Poaceae > Saccharum > Saccharum hybrid cultivar. The sequence continues at coordinate 6,607,302 of JAQSUU010000043.1, read as the reverse complement.
AACTGAACACAGCCATAGTGAAATTTAGGGTGAATTTGGGGAACTAAAAGCCTTTGCATCGGAGCCGTTGGTTCCCCCGTCCAACGGCGCAGGTTCGTGAGGTGAGGAGTCTGCGCCTGCGCGTCACTGCTCGTATTTAATCCGTTGCCTCATTGTGAGCGCCTCGCTGACTTGGTAGCTCAAGTGGCGTTGTTGTAGCCGGTTGTAATACGTGCCACCTACTGACTGAGAGCAAAATTTGGTCGCTTGCGCTAGGACGTTGTGCTCGAGCTCGGCAAATCATCGGAGTACTAGCCCGTAGCCGTTCGCTTCAACCGCTAGTTCCGTTCCTTTCCTTTCCTTTCCCATCTGATCTGGCCCTTGTTTAGATTGAAGAAAATTTCAACCTGATGAATATTACCATTTTCGTCTTATTTGATAAATATTGTCCAATCATGGATCAACTAGGCTCAAAAGATTCATCTCGTGATTTCCAACTAAACTGTGTAATTAGTTATTTTTTTACCTACATTTAATACTTTATACAAGCGGTTAAAAATTGATGTGATGGAGAGAGAGTGAAAAAACTTGAAACTTTGAGGCAAACTAAACAAGCCCCTGATTCTGATTAGATTATGAGATGCCGGTAGTGCTTCCACGAGTATTTTAGGGGACGTGACATGCCACTGACTCGCTGTCTGACACGGCTTGCATACGCAGCCTCGTTTAGTTCGTAAATTTTTTTTGGAAAGTACTACCGTAACACTTTCGTTGTTATTTAACAATTAGTGTTTAATTATAGTCTAATTAGGCTTAAAAGATTCGTCTCGTGAATTTTATCTAAACTGTGTAATTAGTTTTATTTTTTATCTATATTTAATGCTTTATATATGCGTCAAAGATTCGATGTGACGAGAAATCTTAAAAATATTTGGAAACTAAAATGTCACGGCCACATGCACAGACCTAGAAGAAGCCAGGCTAGTGGAACAGTAGGGGCTTGCAGCTTGCTCCGGCCGAGCGAGAGAGAAAGTGAGGGGTACTGCCCCTGCTGCCACTGGTATCTTTGGATCCCCTCCTCTTTTCCGGCGCCAGGAGCAGCTGGATATGTGATCTGAACGACAACGAGCCTTTCCAGTTTCCACGGCATCCCCACCCTACCTACCGGCCTGTTCAGCTTTGTTTACTTTCACACATGTGGAAAACAACCAAGGTAGCTTGTCTATTTTTGCAATAACACTTATTAACAGGGCAGTCAACGTAGGAAAGCGCAACGGCGTTGCAGGAATTGGAGGAATCTTTGGCTGGTTTCCTAAGGGCCAAGTGACACGCCTGATTGAGCTGTTAGCGTTGCTTAAGAAAAAAGATCTTCGCCGCCGTCTTTAGTTTGGCGGCTGTAAAGTTTTTGAGGTACTATAACATATGTGTAACTATAGCAATTAGTGTCCGATCATGAACTAATTAAACTTAAAAGAATCGTCTCGCAAAATACATGCAAACTGTGTAATTAATTATTTTTTATATCTATTCTATATTTAATGTTCCATGCATGTATCTAAACATTCGATAGGATGGGATGTAAAATTTTTGAGTGGGAACTAAAACACCCCCTAAATTTCGCCTGTCATTGTTTGCTGGAAACAACCATGACCATGAGCGATGAGCTGCCTAGTACTAGTAATTTCCACCTTTGTAAAGCTTCTTTCTCGTCATATCATATCCTTTTCGATCTACGCACCGTAGGGCGGTGAGCTGTTGCGAGTTCTACCCATCAGATTTGTACTGCTCCAGTTTTTTAATCAGCCCCAGAAAACCGGCAATAAGTAACATTTTTTTCCCCTTGTGCTCCGAACAAACGCAAGTGAAGACCGGAAATGGTGACCAGAGGGGTTAATGGGAGCCTCAAATTTCTTTCGAAACTTTTAACTGTTGTCCCAAAATCAACCCCAAAAGGCACACAAACAAAAGCTACGAAAACTCGAGCCACCAAGAGTTAAGAGACCCTAAAGACGTTCCTCGTATCACTGGAAACCCAACGCAAAAGACAGAACTCGAATTGGAAACCAAACGGACGAGAAACGGATCGCAACAGCACAGACTGCGAGCCGCGGACGGTCTGCTACAGTACCATGGACAGTCTGCTACAGTACCACGGACAGTCCGTAGGTCAAAAATCTGAAAACGAACTTCACGGAAGCAGTTCTGTTCTCGACTGAAAAACAACTGCTACAGTACCACGGACAATCCGCGAGAACGGACACCGTGCAGCAATGAAACCATAGAAAAAAAAAATCTCAGCTCCCGGACTGTCCGCTACAGTACCGCAGACTGTCCGCGAATCGCGAAACAGCAGGAACAGAGAGCTCCGAAAATCGCCTCCTCTCTTCGATCTTCCGATTTGCGACCAAATCTTCACCAACTATCACGAAACTTGGTGAGCATGATGAAAGCCCAAGTTTGGTTTTGGTAATTAATGACACCAAGTTGCTAATGTCATGTGTTAAGTGTTTTGAGTTAGGCATAAGCAACACATGTGATGAAGGTGTATGTGGCAAGGAGTGGTGGCCACAAGATCACAAAGAGATGGTGCATGGACATGAAATGATGATCATGGTGGAGATGCACATAAAATAAAGGACATGATGATCAAGTGGAGGCGAAGGATCTAAGAGCACAAGGCAAAGGTATAATCATAGGGTTTTCCTTTTGCCGGTCTAAGATGAGTAGAGAAGTGATTGACCGGGTTTAGGATACATGGCCGACTATCAAGAGGGGCAATCACGGTTAGCTCGGAAATCAAGTGCCACTAGATTAATGTCTTGAGCATATGCATTAGGATCTAGTAAAAAGCTAACATAACGCCTTGAGAAATGATTGTGAAATGCTAACACACATGCACATGGTGGTGTACACTTGGTGGTGTTAGCACAGTTTGTGAAGGCGGTGGAGTTTAAGCGGTAGAGAGGGGTTTGGGTTCCTCTCTCCCTCCCGCCGAGCTTGCGAGGCGGGATTCAGCGCTTTTTGGAGAAGTGAAACGCCTATTTTCTACTGCGCCGGAAGTCAGAAAAGAAACAGAGGCGTACGGAGGTCACTGTGGTGACCGGACGCTGCACCGGACGCGGTCACGGTATGACCGGACGCGTCCGGTCAGTGTTCAGCGTCTGCGCGGTTTTCAGTTTGATGATCGGACGCGCAGCGCGTCCGGTCACTGATGACCGGACGCGTCCGGTCATCCAGGGAGCTTACTGGACTCTAATCGGACGTTGGCACTGTGGCGTCCGGTCAGTTCAACAGCGCGTCCGGTCAGTTCTCCTGAGCGAATCAGAGCGCGCGACCGGCGCGTCCGGTCCCTCACGGAACCGGAGCGTCCGGTCAGGCGTCCAGAGGGGCAGAGCGAAGCGGAGTGACGATCGGACGCGCGGCGCGTCCGGTCACGTGCGATCGGACACGTCCGGTCTCAACGGGAGCATACTGGAACGCGACCGGACGCGGGCACTGTCGCGTCCGGTCAATCGGTTCAGCGCGTCCGGTCACGGCAACGGCTAGTTCTGACTCGCACTGTTTCTTGCTGTCGTGTAGTGACCGGAGCGTCCGGTCAGCGCGATTTTCGCTGCGTCATCTGTAACGGCTAGCTGCGTACCCCTTCGTTATAAATAGAGGGTGTCCGGGGTTGAAGGTAACTCTTGCACATTTTGAGACCTAGAGACATCCTTTGAGCTAGAGAACAACCCCTTCACTCATCTCTTTGCATAGTTGCACATCTTGAGTGAGATTGCGTGAGATTCAAGTGCATTGCTTGAGAGTTGCATTCTAGAGCCACTTGATCTTCGAGTTGCTGCGAATTTCTTGTTACTCTTCCGTGTTTCCCGACACGGTAGACGGCTTGGAGCAGCGGAGGTGATTGAGCTCGCAATTGGAGATTGTTGGAGCCTTCACCAAGTGTTGTAAGGGGTTCTTGATCCTTCCCCGCGGGAGTTCGCAAATTAGATACTCTAGTGGAGCTCGTGGCTTGGAGGATCCCCATCTTGTGTGCGGTTATGCGGCGCCCGCCGAGGGCTCGACTCTTGATAGTCGATTAGCTCGCGAACCGACAAGTGGGTGCATCGCCACAACGAGGAGTAGCTTGCCGGGAAGCAAGTGAACCTCGGTAAAAAACCTTGTGTCTTCTCTTTACCGAGGATTTCTCTTGTGTTTGATCATTGTGATTGATTCTTCGAGTGCTTTACTTCTCTACATCGTTGGTATAAGAATCAAGTCACTTGCTCTTTACTTTCTCGTACTACTTCTAGTGTAGCTTATTTAGAGTAGCTTTTATCACATAGGAATAAGTAGCTTAGTGACCTAGCTTTGTTGGTGTGTATTAAAGATCATAGCCTTGCTTCACTAAGTTATATAGGTGGCTTGCATAGTGTAGTTGAGCTAGTGCTACAATTAGCTTAGCCATCTTTTATACTAACGTGATTGTTTAGTGTAGCTTGTAGATTTTTAAATAGGCTATTCACCCCCCCCTCTAGCCATTCGGACCTTACACATGATCACAAGGCAATAGGAGAGCTACCTCTAAGATGTCATCGCCCAATTTGAAGCCAATCAACGGGAAATCGAAGGAGAACGAAAAAAACACCAGTTCTTAAGACCTAGACCAAGAAATCACCCGATCTACTTGCTCGTGAGGAATTGATGGATTTCCTTCGATGAAAAGATTCTACTCACGTCATAGCACGAATCAAGGCAATAAATCGAACCAAAATGGTTTAGAAACGACGAATCGAAGGAAGAAAACGAAGAATGCGAAGAACACACCATGAACTCACAAATTGATTTCTCCGTCGAACTCCGGAGGACACACGGAGGATTCGGGACCTCCTTCCCTCAAAGATTCATGGTTCTTACACTAATCGGTGGATTAGTGGACCTCTCTCTCACACAAGCACCTAGAGGAAGAAACCCTAAAGGAGAAAATGAAAATGGAGGAAGTGAAGGAGATGGGGGCTCCCTCATCCTATTTAACAGGGCTATTACACATTCCCAGTTTTACCCCTGGATACAAAAGAGCTAAACCATTTAGCCCAAGGGCGTAAAGGTCCAACCCTGTGTCATCTTCATCCGACGACCACCGCGCCTCCTCACCGGTAGCTTCGCCTCGACGCGAACTCCCCGATGCCGTCACGTGCCGTCCGTTCCTCCTCAGAACCTTCGTCCGGGTTTTGAGGCCCAAACCCGTAAACCCGCCACCGATGGTTTTGAGACCCAAACCACCAAACCGCTCGCGAGTAGTGTACTTCATACGCGTCCCCCGCCGATGGTTTTGAGGACGAAACCACCAAACCCCCGATGTCGACGCGTGTCCGACCTCCCGCCAAGCATGACACCTTCACCTTCCTCCTTGACTCGGCCCACCGCCTCCGCCAAGTGCCACGACGCCATCGTCTCCATCTTGACTTGGCCGACGCCGTCTTCATCACCATGTACACTTGCACTCGTCGATGTCCCAAGTGTCAGCCACCGCGGCTAGTCACCCGGCCTCTTGGTCCCTCGGTCCAAGCCTCACGTCTGCCCTTCAGCACTCTCGGTCCGTCGGCACGGCACGTCCTCCTTGACCTTCACCTCGTCGTCGACTACCGCCTCCGTGCTCCACACCTGCACATCACGAGACAAGAGACATGCCGCACACATAGCTTTTATCATGGTAGGATTAGTCACCACTTAACCTACTTCGTGAATCACATTGACAATCACTCGTCACAGAATAAACATACAGGATACTTGTTGTTCGCGGTGAGGCATCCGACACGAACGCTAATACGCTATGGCCCATAACAATCTTTTTTCCTCTTGAGATCGATAAACAACTGGGCTGGTGCTGGTAGCAAGGACGGATGCGATGCGACAAGCAATGCATCAATTCGTCTTTCAGCTGTGTTCCGTGCATCATCCAATGCACTTTCAAAAGCTGAATGAGCCCTTTGGAGGCTAGCGATGTTCCAACTGACTGCTCTTCTTGGTTACACTCGTCTTGATTGCCAGGTTTTATAAGAAAAGATAGCTCGGTTGAGCTGTTAGCAGCAGATAGGAATGAATGATATGGATCTAGAGTATAGATCAGGGACAAGTGTCATAAATTAAACTCGCAAATGTATATATCCCACCTACCGATTCGATCGGAGCTGTTGTCTGGTATTCGGTGCTAAGAGCAACTCCAACAACTAGGCTATTCTTATTTTGGAGGCTTCTTTTAGAATTCGTATATCAAAAAGTAGGCTCCAACAGATGTGTTATCTGGTTTTGTAAAATAAGAAGCTGGCTATCCCTTGGTTTTAGGTGGGCATATATAGCCAACCATGAACGCTAGCTATGTAAAGATGAAGAATAGCAATGTTGTTGCAGACCTCTTCTTTTTTGAAGAGTTTTCTATTTTATAAAATGGCTAAACAATGAAATTTGGCTAGTAATTTTAGCTAAACTGTTGGAGTTGCTCTAATGATCCTTCCTTTTTTCACAAAAAAACCTAGCAGAGCTCTAATGCATCAGATAAGATTAGACGGTGGAGACCGGAAAAGCTAACCGCGTGTGATCGAATCAGGCGGCGTGTTTTGGGCGGCAGTTTGTTCGCATGATTTGCGTGGGCAATGAGGAGGGGGAGGGACCTGCTGCTCCGCATCTCGGGTGCTGTGGACGCGGCGGCGTTGGTGCCGGGCTCTAGCCCATCGACTCAACAGCATCAGATGACACATGCTTTATTTCTCATTTTTGTTGAGCCACTACTAGCTGCTTTATTTCTCATTTTTGCGAGTTCTACCCATCAGATCAGATTAGTACGAATTCTGCCGTTGAGTAAAGACGTGTTAACAGAGGTATGTACAACGTAGCAAGCAGGCTTACTGGCTTACTACGTACAGCTCACATTAGCAGGCAACACAAGTGGTGACGTTGTGGGTCGTGACCATTTAGTACCAGTGGTAGAGTACTGGTATGACTTTGAGTAGGCAAAATGATTCCGAACTACTACTACCCCGGTAGAGGAGTGCCATCCCACATGATTGCATCTAGCGTGAAACAGTTGGCTGGTATTGCACTTGAGCAAAAAAATGACTCTTTTGATTTTTTTTCCCCATAACCCAAAACTAGCCTCAAACAGTACGTACTACAGTAGTAGATCATAGAAGAACTCGTACTACAATTTGACAATTTTTCATCACTGTTCTATAAGTAACGTTTCTGTCACTGTCATTTCTCCCTCCTTTGAGGTGATGTGTAATTCTCTGCTGCCATCGCAGGGGCCGGTTGAGATGCAATTTTTTTTTTTTTTGCAAAATAGCACTATAGCGAGTTTCGTTGTTATTTGATAATTAGTGTTCGATCATGGTCTAATTAGGCTTAAAAGATTTGCCTCGTCCATTTCGTCTAAACTGTGTAATTAGTTTTATTTTTTATCTATATTTAATGCTTCATGCATGTGTCTAAAGATTCGATGTGACAGAAAATCTAAAAAATTTTGCAAAATTTTTGGATCTAAACATGGCCTAATAATCTGTTTCTCTCTGCACAAAGAGCGGCAGAGTGCAGAGAGCTGCGTTCCCAACTTTTCCCCACCGGCCACCATCCCCCACCACTTTCTTCCCATCTCCTCCCTCGCTGGACCCTGCGCCATCGCTCGCCCCCGCTTTTGAGCCACCTACCGGCAGCAGCGCCAGCGCCAGCGCCCTCGTAACAAAAAGCACCCGCCGCACCGGCACCTCCATTCCCCCACCTCTCCTCTCCCTCCCCCCTTCAAACCAAAACCAAAACTCAAACATCACCACCTCCACCAGACCACCGCTCATCATACAGCAGCAGAGCCGAGAACCGCATTTGCCAAACCGGGCGAGCCGCAGCGCTGCATGCGCCCCCACACCGCGCACGCGCCGCGCCGCACCGGCGCCACCACCCTGCGCGCTTTGGCCTGGCGCTAGCGCTCGCTAGCAGTAGCAGCAGGCTAGCAGCGGGCGGGAGGAGGCGAGATTCCAAAGGGAAAAGGGCCCGGGAGCAAAAGGGCAGGCGAGGTGCGGAGGGGGGGAAAAGCGGCAGGGCAGTGGGCGGCAGTGGGGAGGGGGAGTCCAGTCCAGTCCAATCCAGCCGGACCACGGCCGACGCGGCATCGCAGCTGTGACTGGCTGGAAGGCAAGTGTGCTCGGCAAGCGACGCACGCCACCGACACCGGCAGCCCCCCGCGGCGATCGGAGCCGCGCGCCAGATCCAACACCCCCGCCGGAATCGCGGCGGATTCCGGCGCCCGCGGCCCCGCCCCGGATCTGCATTCCGCGCAGGGGCTCCCCTCCTGACCGCCTCGCGCCCTCGTCTCCCCAGGTAATCACCCGCTTCCTTTCCCTATGAGTATGTCTGATGTGTTTTCCCTGTATTTTCCGTTCGTTGCTATGGCGTGATTGTTCTTCGCTTTCGTTTGCGCAATGTGTGTAGCAATTTCTACTACGTCTCGTTCGGGATTTTTTTTTTGATCATGTGCTTCGATAGCAGAGCCTGCTGCATATGGAGTTCCTCTGTTCATGCCGGATGTCGCGCTCTCTGAAATTTTACTGTGCAGTTTAATGTTTAAACCCAAAATTTCTCCACAGTTTCTGAATATTTCCCCCCCACCGCGCCGCTCGCTTTGTTGTTGATTGAGGTTCCGCCCCCCGGGCTCTCCGGACTCCGCTTCGTGTTTCGTTGTCCTTTCTGGACTTGCAGCGAGGATCGCTCACGCGGCGGCAGTTCCACACGGATAGCTGCGCTCCGGCAAGTCGTCGTGCTGCGCTCCCCCTTACCACGTTGGTCTGCTTCTGATGAACTCACTCTCTCCTCACACATGGAACATTCCAATCCATCAGAAGAAGCCCATCTCGCGCGCTACTCGATTTTACCGTGCTTTTATAGTTTTGTTGACCGTGCAAGAATACGGCCGCTTCACTACCCCACGGGGATAACTGCTGCTGCCAATTATTAGTAAAGGACGGAGATGAGGAGAGGGCGCGCCACAAGAACACCACAAGGACAATGAATGATGCAGCGGGGCATCTGGTTAAAGCCAAATCCACCGAGCTTGAGGTAGTAGTAGCTCCGAGCTTTTAAGCCGCGTCACGCGCGCCTTCTTTACGCTAGAACTGGCGGGGGCAGCAGTAGGCGTCCGGTCAGGTCATCTCTGCCGGATAAACATGTGCGACCCCCACGCCGGCAATTACTTCGGCGGGCGTCTTTGGTGCCCGTCTTAACTACGGTTCTTGCCCGGGCGGCCTGCCTGGCTTCGGTTGCCGTTCGCGCTGTAGAAACAGCCTGTGCGCCTGTCTGCTCTCAGCTGCGCCCAACGCGCGATTAAGCTCTGGTAGGTGCGCACACATGAGTAGTAAGACAATACGCTTACTTGCCCGCGTCAATGCCCTGGCCTAGTTCTGGCATGACGGTGATCGGATCGGGTGCACTGTGCTGTGCTTGCAACTTGGCCTCGCGTGGGGGCCGCCCGCAACGACGCGTGCTGATTGTACCGCGCGTTCTTGCTTGAAGGATTGGTTTCCCCTTTTATGCAGGGATTCGATTCTCTTGGCCTGCCTGACCCTGACCCTGCCCTGACCCTATATACTGTAGCTGTGACTCCACTGTGGCAGAAGCTTGTGCCTTTCGATGATTGGAGCTGTACGTCTCCTGCCAGTGGAATGTTAAGATACTTGAGCTGGTGAGGTACGTTTGGATTTATGAACCCTACGCGGCCACACTGGGGACTGATTGGAGTTGCTGATCGTATTATTGGTATTCTTTTCTAACCATATATAGTGGAGTGATTATTAACTTAAGCGCGTGTAGCACTTGCCCAACAACCAGTGTTTTACTAGTTATATTCAGTTTGGGGTTCTTGCTGGCAGATTGGCAGTGTCTTGTATGGACATGCAGAAAACACACTAGCTTATTGGAGAAAACAAGAATCTCATGAATTTTAAGGATTTGAAGAAGATATTGTAAAAGACATTAATGGTCAGACATATGCACTGATCACCTGAACAGTCAAATATAGAGTGTGCTTTGAGAATTGTGCTGATTTAATAAAAGGGTTACCCATGCAGTTCTCATATTGTTTTCTCCATGGGCCCTGTTCGGCAGGCTGTTTTTTTTTTGGCTTATAAGCCGGCTGTGGCTGATTCTCTGTGAGAGAAAAACACTGTTCCACGGCTGATAAGCCGTGCTGATAAGCTCGGCCGAACAGGGGGATGTCTTCACAGTTCCTGTAGTCCTACAGCTTAGCTTCACTTGCTTTTGATGTTTCTGGTCTGCACAAGTGCATAAAGTATACTGGCTTCTTTAATGTGTGGGTTATGCAAGGTTGTTTTCTTAAATTTGGTTAACTGATCTCAGGTCAATACTGTACTGATTATCTTGTGGTGTTGCTTTGAAGATAGTTGTTTGGTTGACTGTTTTATTTGTCTGTCATCGTATGCTACTAGCACTGTGTGTGGAAATCTGTATGCAATGTCACAACAGTTATGTTAGTTCATTTTTCTAGAATTACACGTTGGTTTCATGAGATGTCTGTCTTTAATATGCTTTATATGGTTGTCAAATTTCATGGCTAAATAGTCTAACTTCATTTACTTTTGAGTTTTTCTCCTACCTATACGTGTAGCTGATAACAAATATTCACCACATCTTATTAGATACTCTGCAAGCAATGGATCGACGCAGCTGGCCTTGGAAGAAGAAATCATCTGATAAATCATCAAATGCAGATGCGACACAAAATTCTAATCATGCAGAACAGGTTTGCCAAGCTTTCTTGTATAATATTGAGTTAGATTGATCTAAGTCTCCGTGTTATAAGATACTAAAAGCTACCACCCTCTCCCAAATTATAGGTCATTTTGGCTTTTCTAGATACATAACTTTTCCCTCCCTCCCTCTCTCCCTCCCTCTATTTTGTTTCATAAACCTTGGTGGTGTGGCAAAGGGTCACATACCATTTGGCATATCAATGGCTAGAATCAGTTGCCCACTTTATTTTGTTTCACCTTTATACATCTAAAGCTGGTTGGGCAGTAACCCTGTGCATTATGGTAACCTGATTTATAAGTTTTGACATATCTTTAAAGTAAACTTCTGCTAAAACAAGTTCTGTTCTCTGCAGGAAGATAAAGCTCCAAAATTTGTGCAAATTTCACCCAAAACATATGCACATCTTACTGAGTCAGAGGAAAAAGTAAAAGTTTTAGAAGAAAATGTGAAGATCTTGAATGAAAAACTCTCTGCGGCGCAATCTGAGATCACAACTAAAGATGCTCTTGTGAAGCAGCATGCAAAAGTTGCTGAAGAAGCTGTATCAGGCACACATAAGATGACTAATTTTCTTTTTGAAATATATTTATATTAGTCATTTTCCTTTTTGGATAGAATAATTTAGTACTCCCTCCGCCCCAAAAAAATGCAATTCTGGGTATGAATCTGGACAAGTGTTTGTCCAGATTCATATCTAGAATTGCATTCTTTTTGGGACGGAACGAGTATGTGTATCAGTTGGCCTGATATTGGGTTATATGGAACAAAATATTGCATTCTTTTTGGGGTTATGATTTATAAAAATAAGCTGGCTTCTGGATGGAAGTTAGGTTGTAACAGTCTTCTTTTTTATATGGAACAAACTTTCTCTAGATAATCTTTTTTTTTCTACAGGATACAGTTTAGTTTATGAGATAACTATACTAAATGTATTTGACATAATTTATGTTTTGGCATGCTAGGTTGGGAGAAAGCTGAAGCAGAGGCCTCCGCACTGAAGCTTCAGCTAGAAACTGTTACATTGTCTAAGCTAGCAGCCGAAGAAAGAGGTGCACATCTGGATGGTGCACTGAAAGAATGCATGAAGCAAGTAAGGACTGTTAAGGAAGAAGGTGAGCAGAAGCTACATGATGTAGTCTTTGCAAAAACCAAACAGTGGGAGAAGATAAAGGCCGAGTTCGAAGCAAAATTACTTGAATTTGAACAGGAACTCATAAGGGCTGGTGCTGAGAATGATGCACTCACAAGATCACTTCAAGAGCGGGCAGAACTGTTGATGAAAATTGATGAGGAAAAAGCTCAAGCAGAAGCCGAGATTGAAATCTTAAAAAGCACAATCCAATCAGGCGAAAGGGAGATAAATTCACTAAAATATGAATTGCATGTTGTCTCCAAAGAGCTTGAAATCCGCAATGAAGAAAAGAACATGAGTGTGCGCTCAGCTGATGTAGCAACTAAACAGCACCAGGAAGATGTCAAGAAAATATCAAAGCTTGAAGCTGAATGCCAAAGATTACGTGGCCTTGTTCGAAAGAAGTTACCTGGCCCTGCTGCACTAGCTCAAATGAAAATGGAGGTGGAGAGCCTGGGTAGAGAGTATGGAGACCACAGAGTACGACGATCCCCTGCAAAGAATTCTAGTTTCCATCGGCCTATGTCTCCTATGTCTCCTGTTCCTGATTATGCAATAGAGAACATACAGCACATGCAGAGAGAGAATGAGTTTCTGACTGCTCGTTTATTGACAATGGAAGAAGAAACCAAGATGCTTAAAGAGGCATTGACAAAGAGAAACAGTGAGCTGCAATCTTCAAGAAGCATGTATGCTAAGACAGCAGGAAAGCTCCGAAGCTTGGAAGTTCAAATGTTGACTGGAAACCAACATAAGAGTCCAACTCCAAACATGGATATTCACTTTGATGGTGCACTGAGCCAAAATGGAAGCAACCCACCTAGCATGACTTCCATGTCTGAAGATGGGGTAGATGATGAAGGAAGCTGTACAGAATCTTGGGCCAACGGTCTGGTATCTGAGCTCTCTCAATTCAAAAAAGAGAAGGCGGCCAAGAGCAGCGCGACAGAAAGCTCCAATAGGTTGGAGCTCATGGATGACTTCTTAGAGATGGAGAGATTAGCATGTCTGTCTTCTGAAGTTAATGGCAATGGCAGTACTATTGACAAAATGAAGATAGATGATGTTGGGGCTACTTTGTCTGGCTTTACTGAAAGAGATGGTGTTAAAGATTTGCAGTCAGCTTCACCAGTGTCAGAAACTCCATCTAATAAACAGCGTCTGTCTGAGAAATCTTCGCTTTCAAAATTCCAGTCAAGAATATCTTCCTTACTGGATTCTGAATCACCAGAGGATAATGCTGGAAAGTTACTTGATAGTATCAGAAACATTCTCAAGGATATTGAAGATGAGGCAGACTCAGTGAATGCAAATGGGACTCATCATTCAGACAGGACCTTAAGTTCAGAGAGCAAATGTGCCATGGATCAAGAACTTAAGAATGCTATATTGAAGATTCAAGACTTTGTCAAGTTACTTGATCAAGAAGTCTCCAAGTTTCAAGGCCATTCATCTGATTATCATGGGCTATGTGAGAAAACACAACAGTTCTCTGCATTAGTTGACAAAGTTCTGTCAAACGATGATGTCCTAAATGATATTGTCATGGCACTGTCTGTTATCTTGTCAGAAACTAGCCAGATTAAGTTCACATTGTTGAGAGACAACAGCAATGAAGCAGAAAGTAATAACTTAGATTGTGTTGATAAAGTGACTCTACTTGAAAATAAGGTGCAGCCTGAGCCAGTAAAAGACAGTGTTTCTGGTCTCTGCCCACTGTTGCCTCATTCATCTTCTGATCCTGAGTTTGAGGGGCCTGCTGATGCTGGATTTGTTGTTAAGACTGCAGTGAAGGTATGCTCGCCAGAGGAATATGAACAACTTAAATCTGAGAAGACAAATTTGGAGGGAGAACTAGCAAAGTGCAATGAAATAATAGAAGAAACAAAGGTTAGATTAAGTGATATGGAGAAAAACCTGGAAGACCTCACATCTAAGTTGGCTGACAGTGAGAAATCAAATAGCTTGAGTGAGACGCAGTTGAAGTGTATGGCTGAATCCTACAAGTCACTTGAATCAAGGAAAATTGAATTAGAAAATGAGATAGAAGTGTTACGGTCCAAAATAGATGCTTTAACAGCTGAACTTTCTGATGAAAGACAAAGTCATCAGGAAGACTTAGTTAAATACAGAGATCTCGAGGAGAAGATGGAAAGGTAAATTCAAATGCTTTGAAATATAGATCGCCCTCTACTTGATTTCTCTTCTGACTTTCTTTTATGATGTGAAGGTATGAGATGGAGAGGAGTTCAATGCTTGTGGATGAGGACCCAGACACCAAGTCAAAGCAGGTACAGTAGTTAGGTTTTTCCCATTGCTATTGTCTACGACCTTCATTCATTTGTTGCGTTTTAATCTTGATGAAAAGTACTGGCAGCACACCTTATGACCGTGAGTAAGTGCTTCCAGAATCCAGATCAATAAATATGGCAGCACTAGATCACATAATGTACTCAGGCACTAATTTGATTTGAAAGTTTTTCAGGCTTACCTTGAACTGTAGGTTGTTATGCCAAACTACTAAACTTTTCATGATACCAAATACTTTGAGCAGCTAATTTTGTATTTAAATGATGACAGGAGAAAGAGATAGCGGCTGCAGCAGAGAAGCTGGCAGAGTGCCAGGAGACTATATTGATTCTTGGCCGTCAGCTGCAAGCTATGCGTCCTCCAGCCGAGTCACTAGGCTCTTCACCTAATCGGCAACGCATGGAGGAGTTTCTGCAGGACGCTGTAGGAACAACTGCAGGAGAATATTCCCAGAAGCCTTCAGGCCAACCTGATACAGACCAGGAGATGCTTGGGACGGGAAATGTGTCTCCGGTCAATGGATACAAGACACACATGATCCCTTCTGATGCGGACGGAAGCCCTTTCCTTTCTCCTAACAGCTCCAAGCGCCCGAAGCATCGATCGAGATCCTCTTCATCTTCCTCATTCACGAACCACCAGTTGCCAGACAAACAGAGCCGAGGATTCAGTCGGTTCTTTGCAAAGACCAAAGAGTGAAACTTCTCCGGAATGCAGTATCAGGTTTGTTGATTATTGGTGCCAATTGGGCGGGATGGTGGAGGTCATGAATTTCTGTAGTGCTAGCGAGGCAAGCCTGCTTGTGCGTTCTCTCAGGTCAGGTGATGCTTTGGGTTGCTGGAATAATACTCAGCTTGCAGTAGAGCGGGTTGTGGCGAGAGTGTGTGGGGGGGATGTAAGTTGTTAGTCTCTTCTGCTAGAGCTTTTCTGGGTTGCTGTGTGTTTGAAACCTCACTAAAACCTCACTGTACATGTGCTTACTTGCTTGAAGGAGCATGGCTGTTGGTTTGTGTTTAATCCTCTTGTGAATTAGCCTGTGTGTATTGTCCTTGTACTGGTTTCATGTACAGTTAACCTGCGCTAATTTCAACTTTCACGGGTATTGATGTACGTATTATATTCTGTTGATCAGTCTGCAACCCTGCAGGCCCTGTACGATGCTGTAGGGTTTGCGTGGTGTCATTTAATACAGTGGTTCCTTCTTGGCTTTCCAAAAAAAAAAAACTAGTAATAATACCTATAACAAGTGTACAACTGAATGAATTATATGTTGAAGTGTGTATAAGTACATTGTCCACCTCTTCTTAACAGCTTTGGTTAAACTGGTTGGTGCGTGCAACTTAACATGGTATCAAAGCTAGATGTCTCGAATTTGAATCCTGGTAGAGGCAGCTTAACTCCACCACCCTTTATTTCCCGTTTACGCCTCTCTCGGGCTGCACGTTAGTGAGGGTGTTGAAGTGTGTATAATTATATTACACACCTCTTCTTGATAGATTAAGTTTTTGGGTTGAACTGGTTAGTGCGTGCAACTTAACATTATCTATATTTCAGTTTTTATGCCAAATAATACTATGTTCACATAATAATAATAGTAATAGTAGTAGTAATAGTAGTAGTTATAGTAGTAATAATAATAATAGTAGTAATAATAATAGTAGTAGTAGTAATAATAATAATAATAATAATAATAATAATAATCCAATGTATCATAATCAGTCTGGCCATTATATTCCAGCCAACCAAACCAAAATTGGCTAACCCCATCTACGAGCATCTCCAAGAGTCTTTAAATCATCGTCTAAAGACTTAAGTTGAATAAAAATCGTTTTTTATATCTTTCTATCCTCAAACGTCTCTGTACCTTGAATACACTATAGAGAGTCATTAGTCCTGTTCGCTGGATGGTTTCTGACGGATGCTGATTTATTGGAAGAGAAAAATACTGTTAAATGGCTGGCTGATAAGATCAAGTGAACATGCTAAATGATTCTGGCTGATACTGATTTATCGTTATCTATCTTTAGTTAGCGAGAAACCTAGAATAGATGATGTCTCATCCAACCAAACAAAAAAAAAAAGAGCAACATGCACCTTTCAACTTTGCCCTTTAATCAAATACACCCTACATAGCCCATGTAAGCATCATCGTCTTCTCGCGGAAGAGACGACACCTCGTCCACTCTTACATACATGTACTCCCGATTCTAAATTCCAGGGCGAATGGGGTTTAGATCCTCTTATAAAAGTTGTTTTCTGTAGTCGTGACAGATGCAACCCAGTCACCAACCATGACCAGCATTCAAGTTAGTACAATGTCCACTGAATTTTTTTTCCTTTTAGAATTATTAATGTCAACCGAAAATTTTATAATGCTTTCTTGGTCCCAAAATAATAAGCATATTTTATTTAAATAGGAAAAATTGAAATTGTACAAGCCATGACCAACATATTAAATTATACACAATGTTTAGAACATACAAACTTGCATCTACAGATTTATATTCAAAATGCATGAGATGATATTGATTCTTTTGCAAATACTGTAACAACATATTATAAAAAAAATAAGAATCAAAATATATTTTATTGACTTTTTTTTGATCAAAATACACATATACGTGTATTATTTCGGAACAGATGGTGAGTATATATATCTAGTAACACGCCCAACTCGCAAGAACGGTATAATCCAACCCGTACAAGTCCTTTGTGCAAGGGTACAGCGTGATCACAGGAGCTGGTAACCGTGCTGCTTCTTACACAGACCACTCGACAAAAGCATGTAAAACATGCCTAAAGAACTCTAGAAGGCAGTACATTAGGAACAGAATGGGCACAATTTTAACTAAACTACCGTACATAATTCAGTTCTCTATAGTAACATACACTCCTCCCGATGCGAACAAGAAAATAATGTCAAGGAAAAATTGATCTGCAAGATCAGTTCGGCACAACAATATGAACTCCCCCAGCAACTAAATGATTAACAGAACAAAATGGGGGAAAGGAGGAACACAATGGGATTCCACTGAAACAAAGAAAAACTCACATGGTGATGTATACTACTACTATGTATAACATGGTGCTCAGCATCAGCAGGACTGGAGCACGAGTGGGCCAACCCAAGTGCTGAACATATCACTCAGGGCCACCTGTACTTCACTAGAGCCATGCTCGCAGCTTATGAGCCCAGCGAGGAGGGGGAAGAACTGGCTAAGGTTCTTCTCGAAAGTTGAGTCACCTAGTCCGCTGATAGCTTGCAGGGTTGAGACAACAAGAGGTCCTCTTGCTGCAAGTTCCCTTCGCTTCGATGAACCAACAGGGATAAGCCAATGGCCTAGCGGCTGTGTGCCACTGGAAAGCTGAGAAGGTCTTGCTGTGCTCAAGTATACCTCAAGGACCTCCTTGCACAAGCCAATAAGGTGACTCTCCACCACCTCTGTGCTTCCATGATCAGGAGAGCTGTCCAGAAATATGTTCTGAAGAATACTGAGGCACAGCTGGTATGACTCGTTCTCAAGGCGCAACAATGGCGGGTCCTGCATTTGCGTCATCGAGCCCAACTCTTGCAACTTGGAGCGCAGATCACTATCACTGTTTATTTTGTGAGCATGTGCGGCAACAGTGTGCAAGGCCTCGAAGAGGATTACTGTGTTCTGTGCAGATAACTGTGCTCTGTACATGTTATATACCTCCATCACAGCCTACACAAAGAAATGTATAAAAGTAAATACAGCTGGCACTATCATATAGAAATTACCAACCTCATTTTTGAGAAGTTAAAGCAGATATTGCATACAAATTACAATTGAAAAAACTAGGAAATATATTTTTGGTTGAGCGGATAAGAAATGACTGAGAAAGGCTCTACAGGAGCAGGGGAATGAGTAATATATTGTACCTAAGGAGATCACCATCGTCAGAAACCCCAAAAGAAACTTCAAGATAGGAGGGCGCAGAACTATATCTTTTTTTTTGGTTTTTCCAGTAGAAATATTTTATGGGTTAACAATACTTTTATAAACCCCACACCTATGTTATCAACACTACATATACATGGTGTGGCATTGCCAAATTTTTCATTTTTCTCAATCTCAACTACCCATTCACAGATGCTGTACCAGATTCAAAGAATTCAAGAAAATCAGAGCTCTGAGAAAACAATATGTATCCGGACATAAAAGCAAATAGAAGCCTACATACCTGAATCAATAGGAGTTGTACAGCAGCTCGACATTTGGCATCACCAATTGCAAAGTATAGATTCCTTGATCTAGAGGATTCTTCATTGTCATCCGCTAATGGCTGAGATTCGTCCTCTCTGTTATCGGCAGAGACTCCATTTTCTGTTGGCGCATTTTCCAGGTAAGCTCCAGATGAAACATAACTGAAATCAGGAAGCGTCTCAGTGGCAGCTTCTTTCAATGACAATACAACCTCTAGCCATTTTTCATCCACAAACATAGATCCAGCACTGCTCATCAAACGAACAAATGCAGCAATACCTATACCAGCAAGACTCTGATGAGGACGCTTTATGAAACTTGTCAAGAGCAGCAGAACCTTCTTTAGAAGAGGATTAACTGTATCATAGAACTTAACAAAGAGATCTACAACCAACTGAAGTGCCAAAGTGCATGTCTCGTATAACCAAGCATCTTGATCAAGTTCTGCAGGATCATTTTCCACACTTTGTCCTTGTGGACAACCACCAGATGGATCAATAGCATGACGTACATAATCAAATATTGGAAAAAGCACTGAATCAAACACCTTCTCCCATAAAGGCAGAGAGAAAAGATGGCCATGGTTTCTTAATGTGTCAAATAACACTTGCAAAGCACTTTTCCTGATTTCCGGTCTCAAGTCAAAGGTAAGTTCAGACAATCCTGCAAGGTTTTCAAATAAAAGCTAACATTACCACATGCTCTGGAAATATAATAATTTCAACAACAAACAGCATAACAATAGCCATAGAAAAAAAAATTACCCGCTAGTAAAGGAAACCAAAAGTGTATATGGTCTTCCTTGTCAACAAGAACCGTGCCTTCCTGCTTTCCATCATTAGTCAAATGAGGTGAGGGTGGATTACTGTTTGAAGGATTGTCCTTCAACCTTGAGGATCCAATATCACCTTCGGCCAACTTTGCCGCGCAGAATCGAAGAAATCCAATTGCATTAAGACTTATATCCTTGTTAAACCTGCTGTTAGTAAACGCAATAAGACAGTTCACACAATCATTGAATGTCGTTGACTCAGTCTCAGTAATGTACGGAAAGTACTCCCGCAAAATCTTTTCTATAATTTCAAAGGCCAATAGTACAATATTTTTGTGATCATCGTATGACGCTGTCGCAAAGACCTGAAAGACGTAAACCAGCAATTGATGTTCAGGAATGAAAACAAGAATGTTCCAGAGGTCTTTAGATAAGAGTTATGGTACATGAGTGGAGGTGTCATACCATAAACATACTCTTCCACCCTGACTTCACATGACTAACACGGGCCAATACCATTTGAGAGACACACCTGATGATAAGTTCTCTGATCTCAACAGCTCGGCTCTTCCTCATTACAACAACAAAAGGCTTCATAAATTCATTTTGGAAATTGTAGTTAGCGAGCTCCTCACGCTCCAGGAACTTCATAGATAACTGTCGCAAGGAGTCCATAGCAAATATTGCGATTGAAAGATTTTCTGAGCAGCCAATGGTGACAAAAAAGTCAGACAAGACATGCCATATACTTGACCAAACAAGCCTGATGCGGTTCATATTGTAATGCCTACAAGAGAGCAAAAAGTAATCACACACTGTCTATAAGACAGAATAGAAGTGTACACAAACATATTGCAATGTAGTAATGATAATAAAGCCTCAGATTCCTTACGCTATCTCGACAATCTTTGTCAGACTAAAAACTCGTGGATCAGAAGCAGACCGTAATTCCTCCATTGAAACCTTACAGAGAGCCTTCACAAAATCAATTATACCCTCGCTGTTGAGTTTTTGACTTCTTACAAATACACGGTTCATTTCAGCCATCCCAACTTGCTCCAAGAGGCTTGTCACCTCATTATTCATTTGATCCACACCAGAAGCTTTGCCACCGACACCAGCACTGTCATAGGAGCCTCTTTTAGAAGCAGAAGTAGCATTAGGGGCCTTCTTTTTCAGAACAGGAAGAATCGATGACTTAGCCTGTTTTGATTTATCAAGGTCCGGCTGCTGCAGCGCAAAGAAAGTGGCATCTGGAGGTGCTCCCTCTCCAACAAGATGTAGATTTTCAAAACGAGAAACACATGTCAATATATGCTCCCATGCTTCTTGCAAGTAATTTCCATCTTCATCTGCAATTAATAGAATTGCCTGTGAGGCAATCCACCACAACCACAAGAGAACATGAGAATGATAAAAGATTTTATCATGATTCTCAAACTAAGATATGGAAGACTGCAACTAGCAGCATGACATAAGGCATGCATGTCACAAAATTTACAATAAGGCATTCAGATGACAAGTCAGAATGGACGAAGGATAGAATCTGCAAGCTGGGAATTGGGACATTTGCTCCATGATTAGATGTCAAGAATATTTTGCTCAATGTGACAATGCAATATTACCAAATGTTCAATTCATCACATTATTAAACCAAGCAGCCCTAACTCAGAACCAACTCATGTCTTATACGAGTGTCACTACTCACTACATCAATCAAGCTATCAAAAAGTATTTTTCCAAATTTAGCCTGGACCCACATGGCAGATAAATAGATTGAATTTTAAACTTGTCATCAAAGGAAGCAACTTCTAGGCACCATGGTTTCATTTAATATTTGTTATGATCTTTTCAACAAGCAATAGGAAGAGAGAGAATGCTCCAACCAAGTGAAGAGCAGACGGCTTAACAGTTACGTCTTAATAAACAGAGCAAACCTTAATGGCTTCAACATTTTTCTGCTTAATATCAGCGGCAGAGTGAAGTGATGTAAACTTGGCAAGTGAAGTGATAAATGCATCTCTTTGAGTCTTCATTGACATGGCTGCAGTAACATGGATTGCAGAGCGAAATCCTTCAAGGCACTGGGATACAACAATTTCATCATCGCTCTGGTCAAGTGGAACACTGAATGCTGCAAGCATAGGAGCCCAGCAAACCTCAACCATGAACTTCAAAACAACTACATCTGTGGCTGGATAAAATACAGACCTGATTGTTCCAAAAAAAAAATCCTAGATAAGACATTTATCTGACAAATTAAATGCCAAAACGTGATTCATGACCATAAATATATTGTTAGCAAAACAGAAAAATGTTGAAATAAAACAAGCATCTTAATCTAGCTTAGCTGATACCACTATACATCTAAACATCTAAAATAACTTACTCGGACATGCGGGCCTTTTCTTTAAATTGCTCCTGCATATGCTTAATGAGGTCATCACTTGTCTCCATAGATGAACCTCGCTTGCGTACGACAATGTTAAGAATGTTATCCAACCCAAGAATTTTGTTAGAACTTGTTGATTGTTGCTGCTGTGGAACAAATTCATCTTCTTTCATCTTAATCTCCTTTTTCCAAATCCTTTCATACAAGGATCTCATAAATTCTTCAGGTAGGTCTTTCCCATCATCGATCCCCCGATTGTTTCTAATGAAATCTTCTGGTGACATCTGCATCACTTAACATGTTACATAATTGTGTAAAACAGAACTCCACAAAAAGAACCTTCACCACAAGAAAAGTACCTTATTTTTGACCATTGGGTTATGTGCATCAGTGTTCAGCATTATGACTGAATAAGCCAGGACATAAGCTGTATCTGCACTGGAAAAGGCCTTTGGATTACATTTGCAGTAACGCTCTGCAAACTTTTCCATAATCCGATCAATCTTTTGAGCTTCTCCAGGCAACCTGAAGCCTTGAAGGAAAGCTCTAATTGCTTCATCAAACTCCAGTCCTTGAAAATCAAATGAGTCCACATATGCATGCATGACTTTCAGCGATAAATCTTCTCTTTCACCTAAATAATCACCAATCATAGTCTTGTTCAAGCCAGAAGCACTTTTTAGGAACGCGGCGATCTCCTCTGGTGACTCCCCCACCTTGCTTGCATTAACAAGGAACTCAATCCCCTTCTTCGGCTTCCGATTAAACAAAGATATACCCTCCTGTTATTCAGACATAATTAATCAACCACATAAGAAGAAAAGAATCAACAGATAGAATGGAGAATTGAAGATGCAGCAAGTTGTATAGCAAAAAGCACATTCCCACCAAGAACTGAAAGAACAATAACTAGCAGTATAGTATCATCCACCTGAAGCTCTATCTTGTAAGCTCGACGTTGCTCCAAAGATGCAGCCTCTGAAATTCCAATTGATAGCTCAGAATGTGAATCGGATGCTTCACTTGACTCGTCTCCATTGATATCTGCCTGCGGAAGCTCATTGCCACCATCATTGTCATTCTTCTCTGATTCTACATTAGGAGAAGCAGGATCTGGAATCCGTAGCTGCTTATTCATCCAATCTCCCATGGACCTTAGAATAGCAACTAAGCATTTCATTGCTTCACTTTTCATCGTGGTATCCTGAGGTGGTACCAATGTGGTAGGGACACCAGCAGGAGGTCCTTGAGCTGTCTTTAGTAGACCATTCACCATCCTATTGGTTAAAACATCAAGAAAAATATCACAAAAGGAATAGTAAATATAACTAATGCTGAACCAGAGCACTACGAAAACTGAATGATCCAGTACCTCTCAAATATGTTTGATGAGTGGACATCACAATCGTAATTAAGGAAAATATCAACTAGGATTTGAGAATCACCACAGAGCTTCTCCAAAAAACGAAGAACAATCATCTTTGCCTGATAATTTGGTTGAGCAATATTTTCCAACACTCTCAAAATGATCATGGGAAAGAATACACCAATCTCTGCCTTCAATCCTGGTCTGAATCTTGCCACTAAGCTAATAAAAATTGAACAAGATAGCTGAAAAACAATCATATGCGATGAGGCACAGTTCTTTAAAAGTGACAGGCATAGATACTGCTTGATAGCACCGAGAAACCTGGACATGTTAAAAAAAAATCTTGATCAAACAAGGATCCTCTGAGAAACATAAAAACCAATCAAGAGAATGGGTTACACAGCTTAATAGAATAGCAACGCAACTACTGTGCAACAGGTATCAACTACTGATTATATAAAGTAACATGACAGAAGATGCTGTTGTACATAGAGTATTGAATAGTATTTGTAATAGTTATTGGTAGGTTGGTAATATATATTCCCATGCCAACACTTTAATATCAAGCATTTCTCAGCAGAATGATTCCCGCCCATCAAGTAATTTAAAGCACCAGTATAGACAAAGGCAACTGAAATAATCGCTGACACTACCATAATTGATGTTCCTTGCTAAATTTACTGAAAAACTGCTGACACAATGTAACGGCATTTTGGGGAGGGGGGGGTGCTTTAACAACAGATTAGGCAACAGTCTATATATATTATTATATTTCTAAGCTCATCAAGTTTTCCAGGGACATCACTTATCGATTCTTGCTTTTCCTAGCACAACAATTTGCTCATGAAGGAGGCAACTGTGAATTGTCATTGTGAAAAATGAATGTAGACTTTGCTGCTGAAAAGCTAACTACCTATTACTATCCAAATTTGTGATCTGATAAAACCTAGTCAATCCAAGAGAAGAAATACTTGCACATTTGTGTATCGTAAGCTAAACATGTTCCCTACTGGCAATTCCAGCTACATTCTTCTAGCCGTTGATAATTTTCCGGTCAGGTAATTTCATTCAATCGCCAATGCTAATTCTTGTAGTACAAACAAAGCCAGATGGAGCATGAATTCAATTAACTAAATAATACAAGGAAGTGCATGAAGATTAAAATCAATAGCGGCTTTGGAGAATAACTCTCCAAGTTCCTTTTTTTCCAGGACATCAGAGAAAGTTCAATAGGTTTCTATTTCAATGTCTAAGCAATAAGCAGTATGACATCAGTTTAATCCCTGCCAGATGCAATTAGGAATTCCAATATTTTTTCTAAATTTGTTGACATAGGCATACATCGAAACACTATCACCATATCAATCCAACACTATTGCTATTATCAATTCAGTGCCTACACCTTTTGTGCCACCTTTTCAGTTTTCATGCAATAAAATGGCACGCAAATTATTGTTCAATACTGGTAAAACATTTCAACAAATTCAGAAGATCAGCAGCATTAAACTTGTTTGTCAAAAGTTTCAGTAAGTGCATATGTTACCTCTCACTGGTCCGGAACACAGCCCCAGCATTTTCAAGCAAGATCTTGAGAAGCTCAAGAGCAAGAATCTTTCCCCGCATCACTATGGGATCTGCTGGTGCATCCTTGGGTGGTGTCTTCATGGAAAGCTTACACAAAGCCCGGAAAACTAAGAAAGCGTCCCTCCGCAACTTATTCCCAATTCTCACATCAGCATCATCGTCCAAGGTGCCTACCACTGCCCCCTCGACACCAAGCTCGTCCTTACGACCCTCAATAGCTGTTTTGTACATGCTGATCTCCCAGTACTTGGCATCAAGCATGTCCTTATCTGTCGAATCAAGCAAATCTGCTGGGTTTGCCCCTTCCTCTGCCGCTGCTGTTGTCTCAAACGCACCATCATGGGCAACAGTGGCTCCTGCCCCTGCTGATGAAGTTGTCCGTGCCAGAGGTGTGAGTGCACCATCAAAGTCACCAATTATCTTAGAAATGAATCCCTGTACAGCGTTGGGGTCAGCAGTTGGTGAGCCCGAACCGGCTTCAGGTAACTCAATCACGTCAGCCACGACTATGGGTTGTACGGGCACGGTCGACGAGTCAGCTTCCATTCGGCGGAACACAATCACCAGCATCTGCACAAGCGAAGCCTTGGCAGTGGCCTGATTGACGGCACTGCGGCTCCCGAGGTACATATCATAGCATGCGCGCACGGCGCGCAGAAGGCAGTCGCCATGGAGGCGTACAGACGTAGAGGTGACCGCCGAGAGGAGCGTCTTGAGAAGAAGGAGCTCAATGTGCTCGTCATCAAGGCCAAGCGCATTGCAGGCGGCGTCCAGGAGTGAGGCGACGAGCTGCGCTGAGGGATCAGCAGATGGGTCGGCCTCGCCATGGATGTAGGAGTGTGCGATCAGCCTGTGAAGGAGCTCCAGCGCGGCCTCGGCGAGCTTGGCGCTGCCCGAGCCCAGTGCGGAGGTCACAGGGGCGAGGAGCAGCTCCGAGTCCGCGAGCGACAGGCTGCGCAACGGGCCAGGCTGCGCGGACGAGGAGGTCGGCGTCGAGGGGGCGGAAGTCGCCGTGGACGGCGCCTGCGCCTCGGCTGCGGGCGGCGGCGGGGGCTTCTGGAGGCGGTCGAGGATGGACTTGGCGGTGTGCGAGAGCTTGGAGTGCGCCTTGTTGCGCCACGAGGCATTTTTGATGAGCTTCTCGAGGAAGGGCGTGAAGACCTCGACGAGGCGCGGGTCGGACTCCGGCGGGGATGGCGGCGGCGCCGCGACCGCGGAGGCCATTATTCCGCGGCGGGATCCGGTGGCCGCGGCCGCGCCTCGCCGGGTGGATCTGGATCTGGGCGGGGCGTGGCGGGGGTTTGAGGTGGTTTGGATCGGGGAGCGGGGCGTCGGGGAGAAAGGCACAGGTTGAGGAAGGGAGAGATGCTGGTCGTGCGCGTCGTAGATTTGCGATGGGAGCTTCCAAGTGACAGATCTGTTAGGTGTCTATGACAGGTGGGGAAAAGCTAGCATGGGGCCAATGTGTCGGTGAGGTAATAGTGGGTTGGCGGTTGTAGCTTGCACCTTGTATCCTGCACGCAGGCGATCGACGGGCGAAGACGAATAGACGATGCAAGTGACTGGAAGAAGAGCAAGAGGTGAACCGGGGGATGAGCACGCGGGAGTCGGGACCCAGATCACAGAGGCACATAGTTATATGGGCCGGTATTAGGCCACACAGGAGTGCTGGTTCGACACGGACCTGGCTTTTTTAGATTGTGGAATATAAACCACGTTTGCGATACTTCATTCCCATCCTGACTGCCAAGAAACCATTCTGCATTACGTTTCCTTAAATTCTATGTGAACATTCAAGGTCACTTATAAATTTCAAATTTCAAAATCTATGAACTACATATTTGGGACTCTAAATGACTTCAAATCGAAAACCTTCCAACTATAAAGTTGTAGATTGTAGATTATATTGAAAACTACAACTTTGGTATATACCATGACAACGTCTGAGGTTGTTTGAAAATTTCAAATTTCAAAACTTATAGACTTAAAATAATATTTTTGGGACTCTAAACATTTTCAAATAAAAATCATTCAACTACAAAGTTTTAGATCGCATCGAGAGCTACAATTTTGATACAAAGTTTGTCTTCATCCAAGTTCATATGGAACAGTCGCCTTTGTTAATACAATTTTCAGAGACAAGCATCCTAAAAATTGATTTGTAGATACGGGTATTCAAAGGCGACAACCTCTATTAATCGATGATTTCCAGAGGTAGCCACCTTAGGACACCCGCCTCAGTAAATGATTTTTCACAGGTGGCCATTTTCTTGGAGGCCCTGACCATGTACGGAGATGGTGAAAGGTCTTGATGGCTAGAGGGGGGTGAATAGCCTTTTAAAATTTTCTACAAAGACAAGCTAAACAAGTTTATCAATACAACAAATAGTGAGATGCGAGTTTTGCTTAGCCTACGGGGTGTTTGCAAGCCAACTATCCAATTCACAATTCTAGTATATTGGCACTCAACCGCACAAGTTAAACCGAGAAGGTAACTACAACTACAACTAGCAAGCTACACAAAAGAGCTACTCTAGCAAAGCAAATTAGCTGGCAAAGATAACTAAGAAAGTAATGCGGAGTTGAGTTAGGAGGGTTTCACCGAGGGGCGAAGTATTGAGCCAACCAATATGATCAATAATGAATACCAAAACAACCGAACACCGAGATCAATCAATCACAATATGAGAGTGATGACACGAAGATTTATCCCGAGGTTCACGTGCTTGCCGACACGCTAGTCCTCGTTGTGTCCCTCTTCACCACGTGGTTCGGTGGCTAATCGGTCTCACACCGAGCCTCTCAAAAGGCGCCACAAGAACCTATCAAATGGCAAAAGGTTGCAATGACACGAGCAATTTACTAATGTTGCCTTTGGCGCTTTGCCGAGGTAGGCACAAACCCCTCACAATCACCGGAGGTGGCCAAGAACAATCACCAACTCTTGCCAACGCCTCCAAGCTGCTCTAAGCCGTCTAGGTGGCGGCAACCACCAAGAGAAACAAGAATCCCGCAGCAAATCAACCACCAAGTGCCAACTAGATGCAATCTCACAATGCAAATGCACTTGGATCACTCAATCTCACTTCGAATATGCAAAGAAGCAAGAGAGATGAGTGGGAGGGGAGTTGCTTAGCTCAAAGTGCTCACAAGTATGTCAAATGTGCAAGAGAGGGAGCCTTGAGCCGGCCAATGAATATTTATAGACGTACCCATTCGAATATAGCCGTTAAAAACTTAAAACAGCCGAAGTCGCGCTAACCGGACGTGCTGGTCCAACTGACCGGACGCGCCGATCGGACAACGGCTCTTTCGCGAAACACCGACCGGACGCGCTGGTCGCAATGACCGGACGCGCCGGGCTTGACCGGACCGGACGCGCTGGTCAAGTATGAGCAGCGCTCCAACGAAACAGTGACCGGACGCGCTGAAGAACTGACCAGACGCCACAGTGCCAGCGTCCGGTTGGAGTCCAGTAAGCTCCCTGAACGACCGGACGCGTCCGGTCGACAGTGACCGGACGCGCTGCGCGTCCGATCAACAAACTGAAACTCGCGCAGACGCTGAACGCTGACCGGACGCGTCCGGTCAAACAGAGACCGCGTCTGGTCCAGCATCCGGTCACCACTGTGACCTCCGTTCGCTTCCGTTCGATTTCCGACTTCCGACGTAGTGGAAAATAGTCGTTTCAACTCCTCGAAAACGCCTGAATCCCGCCTCGCAAGCTCGCCGGGAGGGAGAGAGGACCCCAAACCCTCTCTACCGCTCAAACTCCATCGCCTTCGCAAATGTGCTAACACCACCAAGTGATCACGTCATGTGCGAGTGTGTTAGCATTTTCACATTCATTTATCGAGGCGTTATTAGCTCTATTCAAATGCATATGATTATGAAATGCACACCTAGAGGCACTTAGGAGTTCAATAGCCGCGTCATTCCCCTCTTTATAGTACGACTATCTATCCTATAATGTAACCACACCCACTAGGTGTCTTAGTTACTAAAACACAACCCTTAAGCATATACCTTTGCCTTGATCACGTAGGGTTGCGTCCAAAACCAAGTGTGGCCATCATGATCACCATGTCCATCTTGCCACCAACCTTGGAATGTACTAATCCTCATATGCTACATACAATTTAGGCATAGGATTAGTATTTAGGCATTGTCACTAATTACCAGCACCAAACATAGAGCTTTCATATGGTCACTAGGTGTGTCTGTCTTTGTTAATCAGAGAGTCTGTGTTCTAAAATCATTTTTTTAGTAGTGTCTTTCAGTAGGATGTTTATTGGGATGTCCCAGTCTAGGGACCCTACTTTTCTTATATATAGTATGAGGACATGGTTATAAGTTGGGTTTCCTTATTTACTAGAACTTGTTTTTTTACAAATCCTTACCTCTGCACCCATGTTCTCATAGCACGTAATATTGACCATCCTTCACTCCGACCCATCAGTGGGGTGCCTGAGCATTATATCTCTCTTACGCTCTTCGCCATGTTACCACAACAGCTTGGCTAACTTTACATTTGCAAGCAACCTATGCATGCGAAGAAATATAGGAAAAATACCAAACGACCTTTACAAACCCTCATGTGGTCTTGCTACCCTCATTTGATGGGTCTTGCTTGTACCATGGAGATTTACACACTTGGGGCATGCATCCAAGTCTATTATCCCATAGTACAATATGCAATCATTGAAACACGCCTGGATTTTTTTCAACCTCAAGGTTGATTGGGTAGATCATTTGCTTGACCAGGTATGTCTTTCCTGGCAACTCGCTAGGGACTGGGAGTAGTTTCCTCACTACACATATATAACAAGTCATTGAAGCCTTTACTACTCCATCCGAGCGTAGATTTTAACTCTAATAGCATGATGACGTCTTGCAATTTCTAAGTGGACAACCAGGATACAATGGTGTTTTTCCATCCTTTCTCATTATATCTAGTTTTTTCAATTGTCTAGCACTAAGGAATCCACCCTCTGCATCATGTAGCAACGTAACTCAGAAAGGCCATCGTCATCCTTGGTATCGTCAGCTAATGTATCCCTAATACATCATCATTATTGGTAGCCACAGGTTGCATGTGATGCCTGTTTCCTCGTTAGTAATAGCCAGGGGTTACGGCAGGCATGATCACATCATCAAAGGTTTCTTGCGGAACATTCTCACCAACTTCCCCATACTTACTCCATATCATGTAGTTTTCACGAACCCCCTTGTAATAATGTGACATCATAGCTGTTCCATGTTGACAAATTCCCTGAGATTTTTTTTGTAATCTCTGTATGGGCATATAATACAGGTTGTTGATCCCTTGGATTACGTTCAGCATAAGCTTTGGCAACCGCATGTACGTTCACCAATGCTAAACCGTACATCCACCCTCGATCTATTTCTGCACAGAAAAATTATTATACTTCATGCCACATAAAACAGGGAGACTAGTTATAGGAAAATAGAAATTAGAGCCCATGAACAACAATTGTAGCTCAAAACAATGGATTGTTAGGTGTCACATGGATGTGCTCATCAATTTGAAATTGGTAGCCCCCTCTTAAGAACAATATTCGACTTCATACCACATAAAAATAGAGAGACTATTTATAGGAAAATAAAAATTAGAGCCTTCATGAACAACAATTGTAGCTCAAAATAGTGAGTTGCTAGGTGTCACATGGATGTGCTCATCAAAATTGAAATTGGTCGCCCCTCTTGAATAACAATTATTCTACTTCATGACACATAAAAATAGAGAGACCAATTACAGAAAAATAAAAATTAGATCCTTCATGAACAACAATAGTAGCTTAAAACAATGGGTTGCCATGTGTCACATGGATGTGCTCATCAAATTGAAATTGGTAGCCCTATTGAGAAAAACTCTACTATACTCCATACAAGAACTAAAGCATCACACACTAACAATCATCAAAACCACCGAGTAATTTGCTAGGATTTAAAACGGGTTCATAGATACCAACCTTTTGGAAGATGGATTCACCATAATTTGAATGCCTTTCTCAAGATCCATTTGAAAAGTGCTCTCTAGAATGGAGAAATAACTAGCACGAGAATCAAGCAATCTAGCCATCAAAACAATTGAAAAGCTACAAATTCAAAGAAGTGGATGCTTGTTACTAACCTTAAAGCAAGAAGATCATACCCATACTTCAAAATCCAAGACCTTCATGAGCATTTTAGTGAAAATTAACCGCAACGGTGAAGAGAGAGGTGGGGAAAGACGCCTCTTTGGATGAGTGTGCTTAGGATGGAAGGGAGGAGGGAGAAGGTTGGAGGATGTGGGCTTTTGTACTATGCAGCCATCACTGTCGACTCAAGCCAAAAGCCGGCAGTGATCACTGCCAACTCAAGCCACAGTGACATATCACTGTCGGTTCAAACCACCAGTTGGCAATGATAGGGACTTTCACTTCCGGTTTTTAAGGACCCAATCATTTTTCCAATTTTCAAGTTAAGAACTTGCAGTGAAGGGTTATTACTGCCGGTTTCAGAGCACCCGGCAGTGACGGGCCGACAATGAAGGTTATTTGTTCTATAGTAGTGTGACTCTAGAGATTTTAACTTTTGCATGAGCACAAGATGATGAAAGTAGTGAGCACTAATATGGCTCGACCTAACTATACATGTTTACTTAGAAACCACAATACGAGGGGAAAAAACGGTGCAACGGCTTAGCTAGAGCTTAGGGGTCGTTGGGTATGTATCACTAAATGAAAACGAGATCGCATGCTGGCATATATACGAGAAATTAAGAATTAGATTATATAACAATGTGTAGCTCTCTGTAGAGTCGTACACGCTACTGTTAGTACTTAGTATGTATATGTGTAAGCGTCATTTTTTTTTTCAAAGCAGAAATAGTAATACAGACTAGTTTAGAGAGGAAGTAATGTTTCATTTTATTTGTTTCCAGAGGTGTATTTTTCACAAAAACGCAGCATGCATGCATATTTTGCTCTCTGTTGGCTGAGAGTAAGGCTGGACGAAAAACTCGAAGCTCGTTAGCTCGCTCGGCTCGTGGCTAGCTCGGCTCGGTTCGTTACCATAATGAGCCGAGCCGAGCTAAGATTTTAGCTCGTTAGCTATAACGAGCCAACTCGAGCTAGCTCGCGAGCGGCTCGCGAGCCAAACGAGTCATAGTTTTAGGGAAAAAGTTATCATAATTTATATTATGTTTGTATTACTTCATGTCTTGCACTCTGCAAATGATTGATATGTTAGCTCATACGAATATTTTATTTAATTTAAGGCTATTGGATATATTATTTTTATATTATTACTATTTTTAACCTTTTGATAAATGCAAATATTAAATTTTATATATTTTTATAACTGGCTCGCGAGCCTAACGAGCCAGTTCGAGCTTTTAACGAGCCGAGCCGAACTGACTTTCTGACTCATTAAGATAACGAGCCGAGCCGAGCTAGCTCGTTATCTTAACGAGCCGTGGCTCGTTATCCGGCCTTAGCTGGGAGTCGGAGACACCATAGCCTCTCTCCAGTAGTACATTACAGTCGTTTCGAACTTCAATAGTTTAGAAGGTATATAACCACGGTAAATGTATAACTACACGCACATGAATGAACTTATTAAAAACGCACATGAAATCATACATGGATGTTTTCTTCTCTACTGCGCATTATGCAAAATTAAAAGGCAATAGTCCGGCCACCTATTATTTTTTCTTTTGGAAGTCGAATCAGAAAACGAAGTGTGGCCGAGTTTCATTTTATTATTCATTTTATTTAAGAGTTGCACTACTTCTGCCTTTTCCACGACAGAGTGGAAACCGGCCCCAGGAAACAGGGGCATACGTAGGTCTACTACATGCAACGACTGCGCAGGATAGTAACATGCAAACTATGGTCGAGTCAAAGTAATGCTTGACCGACTGACCAAAACCGAAGCCTTCCATCGCATCGGCTCAAAGGCTCAAACCGAGGAGACAGTCATCTGCATGTAGCTTCTAGATGGATAGAATCTGACAACCCCCCCTCCCTATATATACAGCTAGCTACAAAATAACTTATTATGTAGCCACTTTGAGTTACGATAATTGTTATGCTAATTTACGAGATTACAATAACTCCTTATGGTTTACTAGAACGTTACGATAAATATCCTCATGTGTTATATTAATTCAACTATCATAAATATGTATTGACATTATCGTAAATTAGTATATAAAATTATCGTAAATGGAGGTGGCTACAAAATAACTTATTTTGTAGCCACCTCCATTTACGATAATTTTATATACTAATTTACGATAATGTCAATACATATTTACGATAGTTGAATTACTATAACACATGGAGATATTTATCATAATGTTATAGTAAATCATATAGTAAGGAGTTACTATAATCTCATAAATTAGCATAGCAATTATCGTAACTCCAAGTGGCTACAAAATAAGTTATTTTGTAGCCAGCTGTAGGGTAATAGTTA
Organism: Saccharum hybrid cultivar R570; assembly: GCA_038087645.1. Taxonomy (NCBI): domain Eukaryota; kingdom Viridiplantae; phylum Streptophyta; class Magnoliopsida; order Poales; family Poaceae; genus Saccharum; species Saccharum hybrid cultivar. Next base: position 6,574,260 of record JAQSUU010000043.1, on the reverse strand, counting down.
TATATATATAGTACTGTAGTGTCACCAAATAGGACTGTCAATCATTTGCCAAGTTTTAATAAAGTAATCTCGTTATTTGAATTTGTAAGTTGTGTTGCTTTGCTATAGTACTTGTTAAGTACAGTGAGCAATTCTCTAGCTAATCGATTTTAACTATGAGATGTGTGTTTATGTCTATATTTGAGACGCTAAGGTTCTGAAATTTGACCTACTCGTACTGAATACTTTCTTAGCACATTTATTTTAACAAAAAAAAACTGATAAAGTCTTCAATAATTTAATCGTAATGCACACTACTCACTACTAGTTGTTAATTAAACGCTATTAATTGCAAAAAAAATCATGATGTGTATCAGTGTTGATGCATTCAGACTATGAAAACAGGAAAAAAGATTAGTGATAGATTTTGAACAATAACAGTATAGAAACCATATCGAGAGAGGCTTTTCTTAATAAAAATCTTGCAATTAATGGAACGGTGACAAAGGTAATAATGTTACTAATACATGTCAATTCTAGTACTACTCTCGATGCCTGGAGCAAATATAATCAAACTGGATGTGGGCGCCATTGCACCCCAGCTGGTTAACAGCAGGATGGATACGCGAAAACCGGCCAATGCTGCTTACCTACTCCTGCTGGCCATCGCCCGTCACCGGCCCCTATCTCCCTCGTTACTGCCGCGCGCCAACTCTCTCACCTTGCTCTCCACGGTTTTTGATCGATCGGTTCTAGTACTCTCCATCCAACTCATCTTGAGTGTGGCGGTGGTGGTGGCGGCTGCTCGAGCTTCACGCCGCCTGACCGCCGGTGGCGGTCCAGGAGCTCCCTCGCCAGAGACTGCAGGTCGTCTCCGCCGCCGCCGCCGGAGCTCTCTGCCATGCCGGGGCCGCCGCCCGGCCTGACGGGCGCGCCATACGGCCCCGGTTGCCGGAGCTGGTGGTGCTGCTGTTGCGGCTGCTGATGGTGGTGGTGGTGGTGCGGCTGTGCCGCCTGGACCGCCCACTGCGGAGGCTGCGGCGGCGGGTCGAAGAGCGCGGACAGGTCGACGGTGGTGGGGACGCTGGTCGACAACGGCAGGTCCGAGATGGAGAACGGGCCTGGTGGCAGCGGCATCTGCGGCGGGGCCGGCAGCGGAGGCGGGGACGGCAGCTCCAGCGTGGCGAGGTGTGCTTGCAGGTAGGTCAGCTCGGCCTGGAGATTCACCACCTGGGGAATGATCCAAGGAAGGACGTGACATTCATGCACCAACAGTAAATTGTTACGTGCAAACTTGAAACCACACCAAAGCCATCAACAGTACATACAGATACAGATGCATATAATATGGAAAAAGACACATCGCACGGATGCAAATATGCTGTGAATGAAATGAAAGGTGTCAAAGGACGATCGCACGATGGGCAAAAAAGAATGCGAGTTTGGATCTTCTATCTAGGAGGACTGCTGCTACTACTACTGCTACTAGAGATCGGCGCTGGTGCTATTATTCTTTTCAGGGCTCGTCGATCAGATCGGAAACCTGCACTGCACTGCACCACACCACTGGCAGCCAACAGTAGCACTTCCTTGGAATTGGAAGGTTTTGTGCAGAGCCCAAGATAGAACTAGTATTAGAAGATATACACACATGCATACGTACATACGCATGATGTGTACGTACGTGGATTGACGGATGGAGGAGCGAGGGATCCGATCGACGGCCAGGATGCGACGGATGAGAAGCTTGTGCATATCATTCATCGCTGGGCCGGGGCGCAGCAGCAGCAGGCAGGCCTCCCGGATTAGCGCTTGGCGTGCTTCTTTTTGCACTGCCGTTGCTTGGCTTGGCAGTGTTGATTTCCTCATGAAAGGGGACTTGCCTTCCTCGAGAAAGAAACACGCCTGGCCGCTCCAGAATCTTATCTCAGAGACGGCGGATTCAGAAAAGACCCAGATCCACACGCGAAAACGAAGGGGAAATCATGCAAGCACTGGTAGGCCTGACCTACTCCATGATCGATCCATGCATGCATGCCAAACTAGTAGTTTTCCGAACTGGTAGCTAATCCTAATCTGATTAAAAGCCAGCTAGCTAGAGATCGATCGAGAGCCCGTGGATGGATGGGTGTGATGGATCATGGATCAAATCCAGCAATACTAGAGAATCAATCATCCATCCTAGTATATATAGTAGTACCTGCTGCTGGAGCGCGAAGATGTGGGCGACGCAGCCGTAGACGGGGTCGCGGAGCCGAGCCTGGGCCTCGTAGCAGATGGTGACGACGGCGTCGAGGCGCTTGTGCGCCGGGATCTGGAGCAGCAGCTTGGACACGTTGCTGGCGCCGAACACCTTGTGCACGGCCGCGAAGTGCGCCGCGCCCTGCTCCGAGTCGAAGTAGGGCGCGAAGATGCAGCCGCTGACGCACTTGCGCCGGAGGAACTTGCAGGCGCCGCAGGGCCCGCCGCCGCCGCTTCCTCCAGGTCCAGGGCCTCCGCTGCCGCTGCCGCTGCCGCTGCCGCTCGGGCCCCCGCCGCCAAGCGTACTGGTGCCGCCTCCAGCGCTCATTGCCCTCAGGTGCCCTGCCCTCGAGGACGACCTTTTATCTATCTCTCTCCCTGCCTGCCTGCCTGCGCGCGGCCCTGCTCCAGTGGCCGGGGGTAGGCGGCCGGGCTTATACTAGTTATAGGCCGGGATAAACAATGGCGAGGGCAACTCGGGAAGGGAAGGGAAGGCGGAGAGGGAGAAAGGAGGAGGAAGAATGGGGGAGGGCAAGGAGGCCTGACAATATAGATAGAAGCGGAGGAGCGAGGGCATATGTGTAAACATGGAAAAAGTCTCTCTCTTCCCTTTTGGTGTTTGTCCTATTGGTGGAAGGTCGTAGGCGTCACAGCTCCAATTTCCATTTTATTTATTTTCCTCCTCGTTTCTCTTTTTATTAATTGCTTCTTCCATATCAGCACATATTCTCCTCAAAGGGCTTGTTTAGATGGTGAAAAAGTTTGGATTCCGCTACTGTAGCACTTTTCGTTTTATTTGGCAATTTATGTTCAATCATGAACTAATTAGGCTCAAAAGATTTATCTCGTGATTTACAACTCAACTGTGTAATTAGTTTTTTCTTTCATCTATATTTAGTACTCCATGCATATGCCGTAAGATTTGATGTGACAGGTACTGTAACACTTTTTAGGTTTACTTTTTGTGAACTAAACATGCTCAAAGTGGTTGTACAAGCCACGCCAAGCCAAGCTTATATATATGTGCCGCTTTGTTTTCGTGGCATTGATGATGAGACTTTAAAGGCACGGCATGGAAGAAGAAGCAGCCTGCCTAGCGGCAGGAGCTGCTGCTGGTGCAGCTGGTACCAGTACCCCCCCCCCCCCCCCCCCCCCCCCCGACTCGATACCTCCTCTCTTTCCCTCCCTACACGGCTACACACTTCCCTTTCTGCATCTTTCGCTCTCTTAAGGGCTAGAAGATTGCGTGAAGCAAACATGTATGCGCGCGAGAGACCTCTCTATCTATCTGGCTCCCTATTTGCATCGGCGATGCGTCGTCCAACGCACATGAACAGAAGCTACACCTCTGTCCGTGAATAATATCACTGCAAGTACCCGTGAAGATTTGGTAATTATGTACTGTAAATATGGAATATGAAAATAACATTTATTTTGTGATAGAGAAAAGTATTACTCTCTATCACAAAATAAGTGTCGTTCTTATTTTTCGAAGAGTCAAATGTTTCTAACTTTGACCAAATATATATATAAAAATATTAATATTTATGGCACATAATTAGTATCATTGAATCTAGTTTTAGAATAAATTATTTGAAAACATAAATATTGTTAATATTTTCCTATAAATCTAAGTAAATTTAAGAAAGTTTGACACTGTAGCAACATTCACCGGTGACTACTGACTCGGTGCAGGCTCGCTCGCGGTCGCCGAGCACAGCACTGAGCTCCTGCCGAGGGGTCTCTCTCACACACATTCCGCTGCAACAGTGTCCGGCCGGCTCTAGTCCCCCCACGTGATCCTAACATGACATCCTTTCCACTCCACACGCCATATGTGTGCGCTTTTATGGCGCCCACCGATCCATCGATGGATCGAACTCGCTGGCCGCTGCTCCTGCTCCTGTTCCCCGTCCGTCCCCGCCCGCGCGCTGCCGCCTGCCGCTGGGTGATTTCACTTGCCATGCGATGCGGCCTAGCATAGCATGGCAGAGGCTAGTACAGGCCGGCCGGCAGCCCGGGCGCGCTTGACGTTTCGGTCAAAGACTTGGCCGCCGCCCCGCACGCAGCCGGGCACTGTGCGCTCGTTCCGGCCCACGTAGGGTGATCTGATCGCTCGATGCCTAGCTGCATCTGCATACGGACCGGCGGCTACTAGCCACGAAGTACGTCCGCCACGTTCAACTGTACTGTCAGTCTCAGTCGTCGTCTGTCATAAGATCTGTTTATTTTTTTCTTCTCATTTTCCTTTCTTTCTTTATTTATTTACGTTACAAGGATGATGATGAACACGGCAAATAATTACTGATGATGATCCGTGTATATCTGATGTTGATGGGTGATTAGCTAGATTGGATCGGTTAACGTACAAGCACCGCTACCTATATATAGCTAGTACTACGTACTATTTGGCAATGATAATGTACAAGATATTTTGGCGCATTCAGAAATTAAGATATATACGGATTTTTTCCCCCACCGGTGTCTTCACGTATACATATGTACGTACACAAGCTTTCCCCCCTTTTCCTCTGAATAATACATCCTAATTATTATTACTGTAAAGCCGTTTCGTATAAACGTACATATACCAGCACAAAAAGAATGTGGTGGCCACGCGCTCCGACGATCACACACCGGCCGTTTCATCCTTTTTTTTTTTCGTTTCACAAAGCCGTAGATTCCGAGAACGCTATAACCAAAACGACCGCCGCGGCGCAGGCAGGCAGGAGAAGTTTTAAGCGCGTCGTCGGCACTTCGGTTTCGCTAAAAACCCTGCGTTGACCCAGTTAACTAAGAGCCAGGGATCAGAGCCAGCCGCCACGTCTACCTGGCTTTCTTCCGCATATCTCCTCCTGGACACACACATTAAAAGCACGGAAGCTAGCTTTACACACCCCAAAGACATGGGATCAACTGTAGATGTGCCATCTGAAACGGAAAACGTAGTTCAATCGCCGCGTACATTTTGTGAGAACTGTGTGAAGAAGAAGCAACCGCGTCAACCGTCAACGTAACCTCTCGCTCCCTGCTACTCGATCGCCTATGGCGTGGGCTCGCTCATCAAGATCCGCAGACGCGTGGAAGCGAGAGCTACATCATGGTCATGCCACGCTCAAACAATTGTCGTCGCTGAGTAATCACGCAAGTAAATTAATAAAGCTAATTAACGACTGAATTAGTTTTCGATCGGTCTATAGCCACTGCAATAAAGAGGCCATGCATGTGTTGCTCTTTGTACATACTATACGGATTTATTTATTTATTTATTTATTTATTTTGTTTCATTATGCGAGGTGAAAAAAAAGAAAGAAAGTTGCGCGCGCGCGGTTACTGACGACGATCCTTCCCGTCGTCGTAGATCATGGGGAAACTGCAGGAACGACACAGCAGGCTCCATGAAAACAGGGAGCGAGGATGCTCGTAAAGCTGCCTTGTAACGTTGCTCTCGTTCGTTTGCAGGCGGCCTCGACAATCCATGTGATGTCAGGTACAGTACCCTTACAACAGGTACCCGCGGCCAAAATATGTATGTGTAGTAGCGGAGTAAATTTGCACCAGCAAAAGACCGAGCTGATGCCATATACATCCAAAGTATTAAATCATTACTACTACGAAATCTCACCTAAGCAATTAGGACGATCACTTTTCCCCTGTTCGGCTGAGCTTATCAGCACGACTTATCAACCGTGGAACAGTGTTTTTCTCTCACAGCAAATTAGTTACGGCCGGCTTATAAACCAAAAAAAATAGTATGCCGAACAGGGCCTTTGCAGACCCGAGTTTCTTTACCGTGTCTTTTCACTCATAAGTCTCTCGTTTCCATTTGCTTCCATGGAGGTATAGGTCATCACCATCACGCGGGATATGGAACGAGCTGACACGTCGACTTGATTGCGTGACACGGAGATGTACCTACACACCTAGGGATGACCATGTCCATAATGGGCAAGTCAAGTCAATAAAAGTCTTAACAGTGACTGTGAGGGCAGGGCTCATTTGAGTTTTGATAATTCATGCTCCCTCCACCCTAAAATAAGTGCACATCTCACTTACCGAGAAGTCAAACATTTTTATGTTTGACTAAATATATAGGCCCTGTTCGTTTGTTTTATAATCCGTATTTTTCAGCTTGTTTTTTCAGTCGGAACAGTGTTTTCCTCTCGTAACAAATCAGCGAACAGTACTTTTAGCCATGACTTTTCAGCGAAGCGAACGTGCTCTATAGTACAAAGCACAATTGCACTTATTAGGCCAGTCTCAATGGGGTTTAATGAGAGTTTCATGAGCATTAATTATACTGATGTGCCACCATATTAATGAAGAGAGATGATAAGAGTTTCATGAGAGTAGAGAGAATTTCATGGGGACGAAACTCTTCTGCATTGTTTCTAAAATCTGAATGTATTGAAAACAGTGACATGAAATCCCCGCGGAGACTGGCCTTAGAAACAAATTGGGTCCTTCAAGAACAAAGCACAATTTTAAAATTTAAGCCGCGAAGCCATCTTCCCCAAGTGCAATTATTGAGAAATAAATTGGATCTATCGTGTGTCACTGAAATGTTAATAGATGTATTAATGCAACTCAGGTCCAACTGTCACGTAAAAAAAATCTGAACACCTGTCACGATAGAGTTCTGTATATTTTTCCACGTAAACTTGACCTGTCACGTTACAAGACTTCACACTGCACGTTATAAAGAAAAAACTACCGATCTCCTTAACATCGTCCTTAACATGTTCGCAGTAAACGTTAGGGAAAAAACGAAAAAAAGGCCCTCCTAGACACATACATCATGTACGGACTATCCATGTTACATGTTAGGAAAAGATCTACTCAAACGAAGGTCCTTAACATATTACATTACACATCAAGCTAAGGTCCTTGACACGTTACATTACATCAAGTAGCAAAAATATTCTAACCCACCCTGACACGTTACATCACGAAGGAAAGTTGGATCGTGTATGGAAATTAATTCGATATGATTGCAAGATATTTTCATTATTTGCCTTTTTTTATATTAACCCTAATGAATGGATGGTCTATAATTCTTTGGGTAATGTGTATTTTTCAACCTTCAACTTGTACGGATTCGTTATTCATAAACAAGGTACTAAACAGCGGGTTGGAACTTATTGACCGCTATTTGAGGTAGCGAGCCGCTATAGCATCCGCATGCTATTCTTTGTAGCGCCGACAATAGCGTTATATGATATGCAACAAATAACCCTAGCATATTTTAACTATCATAGGACTATTGAGGTTATTGCTTCTAATAATGATAACGAATCATGATCTTATGACTATTTTATTGGCTTTCATAATCTAATCCATTGCAAACTCTAATATGTGATGACTTATATATAATATGTTAAACACTATGTTTCTTTTCATAATTTAAAGTATGTGAGACATCAACTGTTCAAGTATAGTTAAATGTCTATTTAGATTCATTATTCATGATACATATATACACATAAATTTATATGTGATTATTATATAGTGGTAATGGAACTTAACGTCCACGATAGCACCTGCTATCCACGATCCGCTACCTCGACACAAAACCGTTATGAACCCGTTATATGCCATTTCGTACCTTGACCCTAAACTATGAAATCGGGTATTGGACACCCTCCAACTATCGAAACTAGATAAATTTGATCCTTTAGCTAGTTTTCAAAGGTGGCTATCTATTCTTCTAAACTAATAACAATCCGTTTTTAATTTGTAAAAATTTATAACCTATTTGTTTTAAATAAAAAATGTGAAACTAATACCAATATTTTCCTAAAAAATGTTATTCATATGTTGGTGCTCCATTTGGAGTTATTTAAATCTTATTTGTTCATGTTTCCAATAAACTATACCACAATCAATAACATTTTTTAGAAAAAATAGAATCATCTTCATATATTTTTTTATCTAAAATATATTATTTATACATTTTTAGAGGTTAAACCAGATTTTTATTATTTTTATAAAATAGAAAACCACCTTTGAAACGGGTCAAGTACCAAATTTGTCTGGTTTCAATAGTTGGAGGGTATCTAATACCCGGTTAATAAGGATAAAAATCAAACTCATGTGCAAGTTGAGGGTTGAAAATGCATTTAACCCTAATTCTTTTGGAGTCCCATAGCAACTTTCTCGTCCAAAATGGCACGCTGAAAGGTCTTGATGGCTAGAGGGGGGTGAATAGCCTATTAAAATTTTATACAAAGACAAGCTAAACAAGTTTATCAATAAAACAAATAGCGAGATGCGAGTTTTGCTTAGCCTACGGGGTGTTTGCAAGCCACCTAACCAATTCACAATTCTAGTAATTGCACTCAACCGCACAAGTCAAGCCAAGAAGGAAACTACAACTAGCAAGCTACACAAAGAAGCTACTCTAGCAAAGCTAACTAGCTAGCAAAGATAACTAAGAAAGTAATGCGGAGTTGAGTTAGGAGGGTATCACCGAGGGGCGAAGTATTGAGCCAACCAATATGATCAACAATGAATACCAAGATAACCGAACACCGGGATCAATCAATCACAATATGAAAGTGATGACACGAAGATTTATCCCGAGGTTCACGTGCTTGCCGGCACGCTAGTCCCCGTTGTGTCCCTCTTCACCACGTGGTTCGGTGGCTAATCGGTCTCACACCGAGCCTATCAAAAGGCGCCACAAGAACCTACCAAATGTCAAAAGGTTGCAATGACACGAGCAATTTACTAACGTTGCCTTTGGCGCTTCGCCGAGGTAGGCACAAAACCCCTCACAATCACCGGAGGTGGCCAAGAACAATCACCAACTCTTGCCAACGCCTCCAAGCTGCTCCAAGCCGTCTAGGTGGCGGCAACCACCAAGAGAAACAAGAATCCCGCAGCAAATCAACCACCAAGTGCTAACTAGATGCTATCTCACAATGCAAATGCACTTGGATCACTCAATCTCACTTCGAATATGCAAAGAAGCAAGAGAGATGAGTGGGAGGGGAGTTGCTTAGCTCAAAGTGCTCACAAGTATGTCAAAAGTTCAAGAGATGGAGCCTTGAGCCGGCCAACGAGTATTTATAGACGTACCCCTTCGAATAGAGCCGTTAGAAACTTAAACAGCCGAAATCGCGGTGACCGGACGCGCTGGTCCAACTGACCGGACGCGCCGGTCGCCCAACGGCTAACTCACGAAGTACTGACCGGACGCGCTGGTCCAAACGACCGGACGCGCCGGTCGCCCAACGGCTAACTGCGAAGCAACGACCGGACGCGCTCATCGCACAGACCGGACGCGCTGCGAATGACCGGACGCGCTGGTCCCGTGAATGACCGGACGCGCTGGTCGCCTGAGCAGCGCTCAACGAAACAACGACCGGACGCGCTGAAGTTACATGACCGAACGCGACAGTGCCAGCGTCCGATTACAGTCCAGTAAGCTCCCTGAACGACCAGACGCGTCCGATCATCAGTGACCGGACACGCCTCGCGTCCGATCATCGAACTGAAAAATGCGCAAACACTGAACACTGACCGAACGCGTCCGGTCATGCAAGGACCGCGTCCGGTTCAGCGTCCGGTCACCTCTATGACCTCCATTCGCCTCCGTTTCTTTTCTGGACTTTCGGCGTAGTGGAAAATAGTCGTTTCAACTTCTCGAAAACGCCTGAATCCCGCCTCGCAAGCTCGGCGGGAAGGAGAGAGGATCTCAAACCATCTCTACCGCTCAAACTCCACCGCCTTCGCAAACGTGCTAACACCACCAAGTGATCTCGTCAAGTGTGAGTGTGTTAGTATTTTCACAATCATTTTTCGAGGTGATATTAGTTCTATCCAAATGCATATGATCATGAAATGCACATCTAGATGCACTTAGGAGTTCAATAGCCGCGACATTCCCCTCTTTATAGTACGACTATCTATCCTATAATGTAACCACACCCACTAGGTGTAACACCTCAGGTGTTTAGCTCCATAATTGCATTGCATTGCATGAGCATAAGCATGCATCATTTCATGTTAATTCATGTGGTTGCAACAAATGTGTTTTGTTTTTAAAGTTTTGTTTGACTCACATCATGTGGCACTATGGAGTTGGTGTAACTAAAGGGTAGAGTAGCCAATTATATCTCACAACATCTTAGTTATACTTAGGGTCACTCATGGAGCAAGGTTCATGTTGACCAAAATCACCAAAATGCCCTCCAAGGTGTAGTCGACCACCATTTAGCCCTAGGATGCTCTAGTTTGACCATTTAAAAAGTCTAGTTTAGAGATCTTGCATGGAGGAGCAACCTTAAGCAAAGTTGTAGAGAATTTCATAAGGAACAAAAGTTCTAATATGGCCATCTCATGAAAATGATCAGAACATGCTCAAAAATGGCCCACAAGTCAGTATTAGAGGTTGTTTTGGGACTTAGCAATTTTGGCTAAGTGTGAAGCTGAAAACCGTTTCACTGTACCTCACTTTGGCAACTTGTAACTCACAAACTATGCCGAACCAGTCCTTGAGCCAATTGACAAAGTTGTTGTCCACACATAGCTCTACAACATTGTTAATATCACCATCACCTAGTTCTAAATGGTTTAGGAGATATGGTGCCTGGAAAAATAAGTTTCAGTCGGCATAATGGACTGAAACTAAGTTTCAGTTTTCGGGTACTCCACTTTGGAGCTCTGTGGTTTCAAATCCAGGCCGAACCAGTCCAAACTCCAATTGGTAAACTTGTAGCCCTCATGTAGCTCTACAACATTGCCAACATCAATCACGTCTGGTTCTCACTGGTTTGGGAGTTAATCGTCGACGAAGTTGCTCTGTCAGTCAAACGAGGACGGCCTCCATTCAGTCAATGGCGACGCCATGCATCCGGACAGCCGGCCCGCGTCGTGGCGCGCGGGCAGAGCCCGGTGGCCGCGTGGCGCGCGTGCTCTGCCGATGCCCCACGTCGACTGCTAGCTCATCGTGAAGACCTGGACGAACCGCTTCCCCCTCTATTTCCATCGCCCTCCTTCCCAGCTCACCGGTAAGGCGACCGAGTATCCTCCACCACCACAGCCGGCTCCACCGCCTTCGCTTGCGTCAACCATCGCGCCACCACACCCGAGGGCTCATGCACAGCACCGCCTGCCCCTACTCTACAACCTCCGCACATTTGGGTCAGCCGTTGGGTCAAGGTAGAGGGTGAATCGCCAAATCAAACCTCGGCGGTGCGGAGCTCCGCCATGGCCGCCGCCATTGCGAGCTCACCGCCGACGTCCTCTTTCACCCTTCTCTCTCTGTGGTTAGCATTTGGAATAGGGTAGACCTTCCTCGAGCTCTAGGCATGACCTTACCGTGGGATGCGACCTCGCCGGAGCGGGACACGACGACCACCGTCGTCGCACTCACCGCCCTGCATCACGGCGCTCCGTGGCCGGGGTGGTTAGGACCTCTTCCAAACCTCCTTTCTACCTCAACAGATTCGCCCGGGCGTAGGGTAGCTCGTACCGAGCTCAGATTTGGTCGTGCGGCCTCACCGGCGACGGCATGCCCTCACCCGACCCTCACCGGCCGCCGCTCACGACGACGAGCCTTCCCGTCCCAACCTAAGCTCTTCCACTGGCACGAATCGAAGCGTCAAGGAACGGGGAACGTGTGGGTGGGCTCGATTTTCCCGGCGAGCTTCCCTCCGATGAGCTTGAGCTCGCCGGAGCTCGCGGCCGCCGCTCCCCTGTCCCTCTGTCCCTGACCATGGGGCCTCGCCTGGCAGGTGCCGCGCGCGGGCGGGACGACCGAGCAGGCCGCGCGCGCGCCGTGGGCCGCGTCTTTTCCCGGGCCGACCCAGTAACAAATAAGATTTATTTCATTTTTATTTATTCTGTCACAGTTTTAGATAAGGTTTGGAAAATGTATATCTAGGGTTTTAATTGCCCAAAAAGTATGAGATAAATTTTGTTAGGATCTACATGATGTGTAGTATTTTAGAAAAATATAAATTGGATATGTAATGTTTAGCTTCTGGGAGATTTAAATAGGTCTTTGAAATATATTTTAAATTACATGCAAACTTGTTTAAATCATATCTTGAGTTTCAGTGTTCCAAAAATTTTGAAATTTGGTGGGTAGGCTAATTTATACTTGCTCTAGCTCTGGTAAAAATTTGGGCAGTAGTGCTTAAGTACTTTTCAAGTTATAATGCTATTTTGTTATTTTAGGAAATACTTAAATGAATTTTTGTAATTTTTCTACATGTTCAATGTTCATATAAATTTTTGGAGAATGTATTGGTACCCTAGAGTGTCTAAGAAAATTAGGAAATCTATTGTTTGACACTTTTTACTATACTTTGTTATTTATACAAAAATCAGCCTTTTTGGCTTGTGAATTTTTTGTAGGAAGTTCCTTTGAATAAATTTAGTTCAAATTTTTACAGTAGCCTCTTTTTAGGTCAAAGAGTCTCCTGTAATTTTTGTAGAATTTTAGGAGCAGTTTACATATATGTTTAAAATTCCACTTAATTAGTAAATTAAGAAATAAGTTTAAATAAATATTCTATGTGGGTACACCTTACTTTCTGGTGTTTTTGTGACCTTTGTGAACTTGTGGTAACATTAGTTTGGTCTTATGGGATGTTTGCCACATCAATAAATATTTAACCTTTACAATTCTAGGTTTTCTGGACAGCTGGTAGTATCTTTGGGTTTGACCCTTAATAAAAGTGTTTGCTGGAAAACTTGTGAATACCAAAATTGTAGTAAACTTGATAAACTAGCTTGTGTCAAAATTTGGGAGCATTTGGCTTAGTAATTTAGGAGTTATTGCTGTTTTAAGTGACAGTCCAGAATTGACTGCTCTCTGTTTGGGGAGGACAGATTCTGGAACTTTGGGATTTCGACTAGGTAAACTTTGGAATTAAGTGTTGTGGTCTGAAAATATTTTGTGGTGCATTTTATAAGCTTTCCAGATTTTCTTAGACCATATCTTTTGGAGTTGGGAATCTCCAGTTATGTTAGAAACAAGTAGCTGCTGTCCAGAATGTCTTACTGTGATATTTTGGGTTGGATGTGTTAACCTAAATAATGTCACTCTTGTGTTTGTTAGGTGTTAGGGCCTTAACCGAAGATGAACAACTATAATTTAGGTTGAGTAGCTTAGGTAAGTACTTCTCCTCCGGAGAAGAGATTTGCACGTACTGATAAAGTAACTTGATTAGATTATTGTTTTTATTTCTGAAATGCATTTCATTCCGAGCATGTTGCACCATTATGCATCCATAATATTTATTGTGCACTCATGCAATAGGTGTTCCGGAGGGGATAACACTCCTCGAGTTCGAGCCAGTGATTCCGGAGGAAATCCAGGACCAGCCAGAGGAGCCAGCGGAACCAGTCGGCGGAGGAGACGCCGCTGAAGACTTGCCTGAGTGTCCTGACCATCGGCCTTCGACCTTTCTGAAAGGCAAGCCCCGGTGCATGCTGAACCCATCAATTTATAAATCTATCTTAAGTACTTTTAATTGTTTAATGCATTAAGTTGTAGGAGTTGTATAAAAACAATTGTTGCATTATACCTGTCCTTGTCCAGATATCGTACTTACTCCTATATTAGGTTTAGGCACGTGTCTATGCTTAGTCCTGCTTAGTACGGTAGAAGTCGGGTGATTTCCGGTCATCCACGAGATATAGGAAGGAGTCACGAGTGGCTTTATGGCTATCGTGGATGGAACCATGCTTTAAAAGTGAAATTGAGACCGGGCGGGAGTTCGATAGTACAGCCACAAGACACTTCACGTCTTGGGTGTGGAGCTATGCCCATCTGAGTCGTTTAAGGACCGATTCGCTGTACGTCCTTGAGTCATGTTGAACGCAGTCTAACACTTAGTTGGTCGGATAAGCCGTTTCGACCGCGAAGTCGAGTAGTATGGTTCAGGCCGGGAATCGAATGGTAGGTTGCATCTTGGAGGAGAGAAAGGATGTGCTTGGGGACATTGGCGTGAGACCAAGGGGGGGTTAGAGTCCCTAGCACCTGGCAGGAGTGTCGCCCTTGGGGACGCGACATTATTCGGGCCCACGATTCCTGAACTGTACCAAAGATGACCTGAGCAGCCCTCGCCAGGCGTGACTCGGTGAGTGTTAGAAATACCCCTCCAGCTGGATAGGAATTCGATTCGAATCGCCATCGCTCCCGGTTAGTGAGCACTTGACTTGAGCAGCTGAAAGTCCCTAGTTTGGTTTTGGCTAATTGATGAAACCTAGGACTAACCTTTGTATCTAAGTGGATGATTTAGATAAAGGTGGTCATTGCATATGAGACATGACATTGACTCATATGACCAAGATGGTGAAGACCAAGATGAGGCTTGGCTCGATGGACCGGTTGTGAAGGTGAAGGGCAAGTCGAGGCTTCGAAGCGAAGGACCATGCGATGGTGAAGCTTGAGCAAGACTTAGCGCCGACGGACCGATGCAACGGTGAAGAGCAAGTGAAGTCAAGGTCGATGGATCGAGACGGTCATGTGATGATATGAAGTGGATCATATCATTTGGAGAAACAAAATAGGCTCAAGGCAAAGGTATAACCATAGGGCCATTTTGTTTTACACTCAAGACACCATAGAGGGTGTGAGTGGTTTAGGATCGATAGCCGAACCTTTAAGAGGGGAAGTCTTATCGGTTATTCGATGCACGGGTGCCACTAGGTGAATTCATGAAGTGCATTGCATGTAGGGCCTAGTGAGCTAATTGGAAAACCTTTGAAAATAATTGAGAAAAAGCTAACACACAAGCACATGGAGATGTACACTTGATGGTGTTGGCGCATTTGCAAAGGTGGCGTTGGTCGCGCTGTGGTTTGCGGGTAGAGAGGGGTTTGGGTTCCTCTCTCCCTCCCGCCGAGCGTGCGAGCGCGGGATTCAGGCGATTTCGGGGAAATGA
This sequence comes from Saccharum hybrid cultivar R570, assembly GCA_038087645.1. Taxonomy (NCBI): domain Eukaryota; kingdom Viridiplantae; phylum Streptophyta; class Magnoliopsida; order Poales; family Poaceae; genus Saccharum; species Saccharum hybrid cultivar. The sequence goes on along the minus strand of JAQSUU010000043.1, from coordinate 6,559,138 downwards.
AATGCCTATTTTCCACTACGCTGGAAGTTGGAAAAGAAACGGAGGCGAACGGGGTCACTGAGGTGACCGGACGCTGCACCGGACGCGGTCACGGTGTGACCGGACACGTCCGGTCAGTACTGCGCAGTTTCGGGCACGCGGGCTAGGGTTTGCAACCGGCGCGTCCGGTCACTCGCGGGACCGGCGCGTCCGGTCAAGTGCCCAGAAGGAACTGTGGGTCGCAAGGACGATCGGACGCGGGGCGCGTCCGGTCACACGCGATCGGACGCGTCTGGTCGTCGAGGGAGCTTACTGGACTCCGACCGGATGCTGGCACTGTCGCGTCCGGTCGTTGCGAGGAGCGCGTCCGGTCGTTGTTTCGCGGGCGCGGGTGCTGTGCGGATCGGCGCGTCCGGTCGTTGCGAGGAGCGCGTCCGGTCGTTGCTTCGCGCGCGCAGTGCTGTGCGACCGGCGCGTCCGGTCGGTTGAGCAGCGCGTCCGGTCATAGCGTTTGACCGTTGGCGCGCAGTGACCGTTAGAGGATCTAACGGTCGCATTTGAAATTTGAGGGACACGTGGACGTCGCAGGGCGACCGGACGCGGTTGAGCGTGTCCGATCAGTTTCGACCGACGCGTCCGGTCATCCCGAAAAAACGGTCAGTGGAGTGGCAACGGCTCTATTTGTTTGGGGTGCTTATAAATACTCGTTGGCCGGCCCTTGGGGAGGTCTCTTGGCATTTCTAACACTCTTGTGCATCCTTTGAGCTAGAGCTACTCCTCCCACTCATCTCTCTTGCTTGATTGCAAATCAAAAGTGAGATTGAGTGATCCCAAAGTGCATTGCATAGCTTGAGGGCATCTAGTGGCACTTGTGGGTGGTTTAGCCGGTGGATTTCTTGTTACTCTTGGAGAGTACCGCTCCTAGCCGGCTTGGAGATTGTTGGAGGCGTTGGCAAGAGAAGGTGATTGTTCTTGGCCACCTCCGGTTGTTTGTAAGAGGTTCTTGTGCTTTCCTCGGCGGGACGCCAAAAGCAACTCTATTGGATTGCGCGTGTCATTGAGTTACCTCACTTGAGAGTGGTGTCTTGCAGTGCCTTGCGGGGCGTGCCTTGAGGGGCAAGTGACTTGAGGGTCACACCGAGGAACCATCTAAGTGTTGGTCGACACAACCGGTGACGTAGCTTGTCGGTGCACAAGTGAACACCGGGTGAACAAAAATATTGTGTTTCTTGTCTCCCGGTGATTGGTCTACATATTGTGTTGTTGTCAATATTAATTGATTGTATATCATCTTGGTGATTGGCAACATCTTCACTCCACCATCGGTATAAGATTCACAATCCTCTCTCTCGCATTTACTTTTACTAGATTATCTTGTGTAGCTCTAGTGGTAGCCTTTTCTAGTAGTTGTTAGCTTGCTCACTAGTGTAAGTTAGTGACTTAGCACTTGTGTGAACTAGAGATCATAATCTACTAGACTTGTGGATAGGAGGCTTGCATCACAACCTTTGGCTAAGCAAAACTCGCTTTACGCCGTTTGTTATTCTAACAAGTTTGCTTAGTGGTGCTTGTAAAATTTTTTATAGGCTATTCACCCCCCCTCTAGCCATCTAGGACCTTACAAGTGGTATCGGAGCCGTGGTCACCGTTTTAATCAAGGCTTAACATCCTTCGGTGTGAAAAATGGCTCAAATTGTGTTCAATCATGTTGGGGGCAAGCCACCGTTCTTTGATGGTGTTAGTTCTTTTGCTCATTGGAAGAGAAAAATGACAATGTACCTTGGTTCTATTCATGAGAGAGTATTGCAAGTCACCGAGAATGATTTTGCTATCATTGATCCCGATCATCTCACCGATGAAGATAGAGCAAATAGAACATGCAATAGAATGGCTCTCAATACACTTTACAATAATATTGACACAAAAGTATTTGAGGGCATCAAGGATTTGGAATTGGCAAATGAAGTGTGGACAAGGTTAAGTGAAACATATGAGGGCACTAAGGTTGTAAAGAGTGCCAAGCTATATGGGCTCAAGAGTGAGTTTGAGAACTTCAAGATGAAAGAAGAAGAAGCAATCTTAGAGATGTTTCATAGATTGCAAGTCATTGTGAATGATCTCAAGAGCTTAGGGCACAAGACTCAAGACCAAGATTTTTGCCACAAGTTCTTGTTGAGCTTACCTAAAAGATTCAAGATGTTGATCATGATGCTACAAAGAGATGGGCTTGAAACAATGAAGCCCAATGATTTACTTGGAGAGGTATTGACCTTTGACAAGTATGATCAAGATGTTGATGAGAAGGAGGATGAAAAGAAGAAGAAGACCGTGGCATTCAAGGCCACCTCCTCAAAGGGCAAAGCTTCAATTCAAGAAGAAGATGACAGCGAAGAAGATGAAGAATTGGAAGTTGATGATGAGGCACTTGCTCTAGTTGTCAAAAACATTGGCAAAATGTTTATCAAAAGAAGAGGCTTCAAAAAGAGAAATAACAATTTCAAGAGCAATGAGCAACAAAGGAAGTGCTTCAATTGTGATAGCACCGAACATCTTCAAGCCGAATATCCCTATGACAAGAAGAAGAAGAACAAGAGGGGCAAGCTTGAGAAGAAGAAGAGAGAGGCCAAGATGACATTCAAGAAAGGCAAAAATGGTGCCTATGTGATCACTTGGGAAAGTGATGATGAGGAAGAAGAAGAAGAATCATCCAACAAGGCTTTTGCTTCCATTGCTATCAACAAGAAGCCATCACTATTTGATTCATCCTCTTCATGCTTCATGGCTAAAGAAGCTAAGGTATTATATGATGAGAGTGATGATGAAAGTGAAATGGAATATGCTCATGATAGTGATAATGATAATGAAAATGATGATGATGAACCAACTAAAAAACAACTATATGACTTGATGCAACAAACTAGAGACATAGCTATTGCCAAGAACAAGGAGTGTAAGAAGCTTTCAATGAAAGTAGCAATACTTGAGAAAGTTCTTAGTGAGCTTAAGACCACTCATGAGAGTCTAGTGGAAGACCATGAGGATCTTGGTAAGGCTCATTTCAAGCTTGAAAAGGCTCACTCATTGCTACTTGAGCAACAAGAAAAGAAGGAGGTTGTTGTATCATGTGATATAGGTGTTACATGTGATATAATTGATGAATCCTTTAATGAACCTATCATCATGTCAAATGCTAATCCTTCTTGTAGCTCTTCATCCACCACTACCAACTCTACCTCTACTACTAGTGATGGTTTCACTTGTGATGCCTCACTAATGGTTGAGAATGAGACTCTCAAGAGAGAGGTGGATGAGCTCACTCACGCCCTAGGCAAGGCCTATGGTGGTGAGGCCCGCTTGCTTAAGTGCTTGGGTAGCCAAAGGTTCTCTCTTAACAAAGAGGGATTGGGCTACACCCCCAAGAAAGGCAAGTTGGCCTTTGCAACTCCAAAGCCTAGCTTTGTGAAGGGCAATGGTCGGTTTTGCAATAGATGCAAGCAAGTTGGGCACCTAGAGCATAATTGCAATAAAAAGAACCAAAGCAAGAACCTTGTTAATGCTATACCTTTTGATTCTTGCTATGTGCTTACCAAGGGTGTAAAGGGTGTGCAAGCTAAGTTTGTTGGTACACCAATTGTGGGCCCAAAGAAGAAGGCTATTTGGGTACCAAAGAGCTTAGTTACTAACCTACAAGGACCCAAGCAAAAATAGGTACCTAAGCTTCATTGATTTGCTTGTAGGTCAATTACAAAGCCGGAGGAAGGCATTGGATTATTGATAGTGGGTGCACTCAACACATGACCGGTACATCAAGAATGTTTGACTCAATCAATGACAATGATAGTGGTGTTGATTCTATCACATTTGGCAATAACAAGAAAGGCAAGGTTATTGGCTTGGGCAAGATTGCAATATCAAATGATATGAGTATCTCCAATGTGTTGCTAGTTGAAAGTTTGGATTTCAATCTTCTATCCGTGGCACAAATATGTGATCTAGGCTACAAATGCATCTTTGGGGTTGATGATGTGGAAGTTATTAGTGTGGATGGTTCAAATGTGGCATTCAAGGGCTTTAGATATGAGAATCTCTACCTAGTTGACTTCAATGCTAGAGAAACTTCTTTGACAACTTGCTTAGTCTCCAAATCAAGCATGGGTTGGCTTTGGCATAGAAGGCTTGGTCATATTGGCATGAAACAATTGAAGAAGCTTACAACTCACAATCTTGTCAATGGTTTGAAAGATGTTGAATTTGAGAAGAATAAGCTTTGTAGTGCATGTCAAGCCGGGAAGCAAGTTGGAAGCTCACATCCAAAGAAGAGTACAATGAGCACATGCAAGGCATTTGAGTTGATGCACATGGATCTATTTGGACCAATAACATATACAAGCATAGGCGGTAACAAGTATGGCTTTGTCATAGTGGATGACTTCACAAGATTCACATGGGTATTCTTTCTTAGTGACAAAAGTGAAGTGTTTGACACCTTCAAGACATTTCTCACTAGAGTTCACAATGAGTTTGAGATTAGAATCAAGAAAGTGAGAAGTGACAATGGAAGTGAGTTCAAGAATACAAGAATTGAAGAACTTTGTGATCATTATGGTATTGGACATCAATTCTCGGCCAAGTACACTCCACAATCAAATGGCCTAGTTGAGAGAAAGAATAGAACATTGCTTGATATGGCTAGATCAATGCTTCATGAGTACAATGTTAGTCAATCTTTTTGGGATGAAGCAATCAATACCGCTTGCTACTACATCAATAGACTATATTGTCATCCATTGCTAGAGAAGACCCCATATGAGTTACTTCATGGAAGAAAGCCTAATATTTCTTACTTTAGGGTGTTTGGTTGCAAATGCTATATCTTGAAGAAGGTCACTAGATTGGGGAAGTTTGACAAGAGATGTGATGAGGGGTTCCTACTTGGTTATTCAACTACAAGCAAAGCTTATAGAGTTTGGAACAATTCAAGTGGCATTCTAGAAGAAGTCCATGATGTGCAATTTGATGAAACCAATGGGTCACAAGATGAAGAAGAGAATCTAGATGATGTTGGTGGAACTCAATTGGTGGAAGCAATGAAGAACATGGACATTGGGGACATTAGAGCAAGGCAAGTAATTGATATTCAAGATGATGATAAAGATCAAGTGCTCAATTCACCAAACAAGCTAGTTAGTGACTCTCAAGTGCAAAGTTATGGTGCTAGTTCTTCTCATCGAGATACATCAAGTGATCAACCAAGCTCAAGCAATCAAGTGCAAGTACTCTAACCACAACATGTTTCAAGAGATCACCCCATTAATAGTATTATTGGTGATATTAGAAGTGGTGTGCAAACAAGATCAAGATTGACTATGTTTTGTGAGCATGCATCATTTGTGTCAACCATAGAACCAAAGAAAATATAAGAAGCTTTGAGGGATGCCGATTGGATTATGGCTATGCAAGAAGAACTAAACAATTTCACAAGAAATGATGTTTGGGAGTTGGTAGAAAGGCCAAATGACTACAATGTGATTGGAACCAAGTGGGTGTTCAAAAACAAGCAAGATCAAGATGATATTGTAGTGAGAAACAAAGCAAGACTAGTTGCTCAAGGTTACACTCAAGTAGAAGGTCTTGACTATGATGAGACATATGCTCCCATGGCAAGATTGGAGGCAATAAGGATTCTATTGGCTTATGCTTGTGCACACAACATCAAACTATATCAAATGGATGTCAAAAGTGCATTTCTCAATGGGATCATCAATGAGTTAGTATTTGTTGAGCAACCGCCCGGATTTGAAGATGACAAGAAACCCAACCATGTCTACAAGTTGAAGAAGGCTTTATATGGCTTAAAGCAAGCACCTAGAGCATGGTATTAGAGGCTAAGGGATTTCCTTCTCTCTAAGGGATTCAAAATGGGCAATGTTGATACTACTCTATTCACCAAGAAGATTGGAAATGATCTATTCATAGTGCAAATATATGTTGATGACATCATCTTTGGATCAACCAATCAAGCTTATTGTGAAGAATTTGGTGCTATGATGGCCAAAGAGTTTGAAATGTCTATGATTGGTGAACTTAGCTACTTCCTTGGTTTCCAAGTCAAGCAATTGAAGAATGGAACATTTGTGAGTCAAGGGAAATACATAAGGGACATGTTGAAGAAGTTTGGAATGCAAGATGCAAAGCCAATTTCAACTCCAATGGGCACAAATGACAATTTGGATAGTGATCTTGATGGCAAAATGGTGAATCAAAAGGAATATCGGTCTTTGATTGGAAGTCTACTCTATGTCACCGCATCAAGACCGGATGTCATGTTTAGTGTTTGCATGTGTGCTAGATATCAAGCCTCACCTAGAGAAAGTCATCTCACGGCGGCAAAAAGAATATTGAGGTACTTGAAGCAAACAAGAAGTGTTAGACTATGGTATCCCAAGGGGTCAAAGTTTGAATTGATTGGATATTCGGACTCTGACTATGGGGGCTGCAAGATCAATAGGAAAAGCACAAGTGGCACATGTCAATTACTTGGAAGATCACTTGTGTCATGGTCCTCAAAGAAACAAAATAGTGTGGCAATCTCTACCGCCGAAGCCGAATATGTGAGTGCGGGGAGTTGTTGTGCATAATTGCTATGGATGAAATCAACTTTGAAGGATTATGGCCTCAACTTCAAGAATGTGCCGTTGCTATGTGATAATCAGAGTGCAATCAAGATGATACAAAACCCGGTTCAACATGGAAGAACAAAGCATATTGACATAAGACATCATTTCATTAGAGATCATCAACAAAAGGGAGATATTGCCATTGAAAGTGTTGGCACCGATGATCAACTTGCCGATATTCTCACTAAGCCACTTGATGAAAAGAGGTTTTGCAAGCTAAGGAATGAATTGAACATTCTTGATTTCTCAAACATGAGTTAAATGCACCCCACCCACTTATTGACATGCCTCTCCTTCGATATTGCAAGGTAAAATTGATTAACATGTCTTTCATCCTATGCTAAGGACTTGATAGAGCATGTAGACATAATAAGTGGTACGCATAAGCATTCATGATAAATCAAATGAATTTGATGGATATATGTTACCACTATTGCTTCTATGCTTATTTTAATCTAGTGGTGGCATATGACATGTTTGTGAGCTTGTAAACCTAGTGTTGAATCTAGAAGATTTGCTATAAGTGTTTAATTCAACATAGGCAAGATAACCCTTATTTTGAGGAGTGAAGAAGCTTGTCTTTGGTTCAAATCGAATTAAATATCTTTGGCAAGTATTCTAGGTTAAACCAAATTTGATAAAAAAAAATTTTAACCTTATATGTGGTATCGAATTAATTTCAATCTACTCCATCAAACACTTTTCCTTCTCTCCACAATTTGATCCCATTTTTGGGTAAGTTGTTGACAAAGGGGGAGAGAAAAAGATGATTCAACTTGATAAAGGGGTAAATAAAATTTATGATGAGAAAAAAAGATGATTCAACTTGATAAAGGGGTAAATAAAATTTGTTGATGCACACAAGTAGGGGGAGCAAGCTCATAAACAAAGTTGTTGCATTTGTTTGTGCATTCTCATATGACTTGCTCATTGCACATGTATTTAAATTCAATATACATGCTTATGTGGTGCAATGCTAGTATAGAAATTGGATGATGAAATGATCTACTAGCATGCATAGGAATAGTTTATATGTGGTATCTAGACTTGCCTAAAGCTTTACAAGTGGTTAGCTTTACAAGTAGTCCAAGAACCTTTGCATATAATGTTGATCTCACGGGGTTCTTGAGTTTTGATGGATGTCTAGTTACTTCATGATGCTAAGGATGGTGTAAAAGGCAACTCCGATTGGTATCACACTTCAAAGGTCCATTTCTTACACCTTAGCATCATTTTGGTAGAATTACTCTCCCAACATTTCTATCCATGCATATGTGCAAAGCTTTCAATCCAAACTCTATGCACATATGTAGGGGGAGCTAATGCTACCAAAACCGAGCTTGTGATAATTGTCCAAACTTTACTTATGAGCAAAATGATTGGACAAGTATGACAAGTTTAAAACTTTTATTATCAAGATCATCTTTGTGAGGTTTGTCATCAATTACCAAAAAGAGGGAGATTGAAAGTCCCTAGTTTGGTTTTGGCTAATTGATGAAACCTAGGACTAACCTTTGTATCTAAGTGGATGATTTAGATAAAGGTGGTCATTACATATGAGACATGACATTGACTCATATGACCAAGATGGTGAAGACCAAGATGAGGCTTGGCTCGATGGACCGGTTGTGAAGGTGAAGGGCAAGTCGAGGCTTCGAAGCGAAGGAACATGCGATGGTGAAGCTTGAGCAAGACTTAGCGCCAACGGACCGATGCAACGGTGAAGAGCAAGTGAAGTCAAGGTCGATGGATCGAGACGGTCATGTGATGATATGAAGTGGATCATATCATTTGGAGAAACAAAATGGGCTCAAGGCAAAGGTATAACCATAGGGCCATTTTGTTTTACACTCAAGACACCATAGAGGGTGTGAGTGGTTTAGGATCGATAGCCGAACCTTTAAGAGGGGAAGTCTTATCGGTTATTCGATGCACGGGTGCCACTAGGTGAATTCATGAAGTGCATTGCATGTAGGGCCTAGTGAGCTAATTGGAAAACCTTTGAAAATGATTGAGAAAAAGCTAACACACAAGCACATGGAGATGTACACTTGATGGTGTTGGCACATTTGCAAAGGTGGCGTTGGTCGCGCTGTGGTTTGCGGGTAGAGAGGCGTTGGTGTCAGGCGATTTCGGGGAAATGAAATGCCTATTTTCCACTACGCCGGAAGTTGGAAAAGAAATGGAGGCGAACGGGGTCACTGAGGAGACCGGACGCTGCACCGGACGCGGTCACGGTGTGACCGGACGCGTCTGGTCAGTACTGCGCAGTTTTGGGCGCGCAGGCTAGGGTTTGCAACTGGCGCGTCCGGTCACTCGCGGGACCGGCGCGTCCGGTCAAGTGCCCAGAAGGAACTGCGGGTCGCAAGGACGATCGGACGCGGGGCGCATCCGGTCACACGTGATCGGACGCGTCCGGTCGTCGAGGGAGCTTACTGGACTCCGACCGGATGCTGGCACTGTCGCGTCCGGTCGTTGCGAGGAGCGCGTCCGGTCGTTGTTTCGCGAGCGCGGGTGCTGTGCGGATCGGCGCGTCCGGTCGTTGCGAGGAGCGCGTCCGGTCATTGCTTCGCGCGCGCAGTGCTGTGCGACCGGCGCGTCCGGTCGGTTGAGCAGCGCGTCTGGTCATAGCGTTTGACCGTTAGCGTGCAGTGACCGTTGGAGGATCTAACGGTCGCATTTGAAATTTGAGGGACATGTGGACGTCGCAGGGCGACCGGACGCGGTTGAGCGTGTCCGGTCAGTTTCGACCGGCACGTCCGGTCGTCCCGAAAAACGGTCAGTGGAGTGGCAACGGCTCTATTTGTTTGGGGTGCTTATAAATACTCATTGGCCGGCCCTTGGGGAGGTCTCTTGGCATTTCTAACACTCTTGTGCATCCTTTGAGCTAGAGCTACTCCTCCCACTCATCTCTCTTGCTTGATTGCAAATCAAAAGTGAGATTGAGTGATCCCAAAGTGCATTGCATAGCTTGAGGGCATCTAGTGGCACTTGTGGGTGGTTTAGCCAGTGGATTTCTTGTTACTCTTGGAGAGTACCGCTCCTAGCCGGCTTGGAGATTGTTGGAGGCGTTGGCAAGAGAAGGTGATTGTTCTTGGCCACCTCCGGTTGTTTGTAAGAGGTTCTTGTGCTTTCCTCGGCGGGACGCCAAAAGCAACTCTATTGGATTGCGCGTGTCATTGAGTTACCTCACTTGAGAGTGGTGTCTTGCGGTGCCTTGCGGGGCGTGCCTTGAGGGGCAAGTGACTTGAGGGTCACACCGAGGAACCATCTAAGTGTTGGTCGACACAATCGGTGACGTAGCTTATCGGTGCACAAGTGAACACCGGGTGAACAGAAATATTGTGTTTCTTGTCTCCCGGTGATTGGTCTACATATTGTGTTGTTGTCAATATTAATTGATTGTATATCATCTTGGTGATTGGCAACATCTTCACTCCACCATCGGTATAAGATTCACAATCCTCTCTCTCGCATTTACTTTTACTAGATTATCTTGTGTAGCTCTAGTGGTAGCCTTTTCTAGTAGTTGTTAGCTTGCTCACTAGTGTAAGTTAGTGACTTAGCACTTGTGTGAACTAGAGATCATAATCTACTAGACTTGTGGATAGGAGGCTTGCATCACAACCTTTGGCTAAGCAAAACTCGCTTTACGCCGTTTGTTATTCTAACAAGTTTGCTTAGTGGTGCTTGTAGAATTTTTTATAGGCTATTCACCCCCCCTCTAGCCATCTAGGACCTTACAGCAGCGGCAACGTAGATCTCATTAAATGAACAGATGGTTAAGTGAATGATATAATGTTGCCACAATGATATACCTACCGTGGATATAATAATAATGTTGTTTGATTATACTCAAGTGAATGTTTAGTACAGGTGCTAAGATAGATGACAGGTAAATGCTAAAAATAACTGCTAGTACAGGTTATAAGAGTTTCAATTACTTATGCCTTTATGCAAAAATGTGATGTCAGCTAGCCTCTTGTGTAAGCCTTGCATAATCCTTGGTGTCATCTTATTTCTGATTTTTGACGGGTAAGTCTAGCTGAGTACATTCCAGTACTCAAGGTTTATTCCCTCCTGTTGCAGATGATATGCTCTACCAAGGCTTCTGCAAAAATTGTCTCCACCCTGCGGGTGACGAAGACTAGATCACTTGGGCGTGATCATCTTTTATGTACTTTCCTGATGCTTTTGGCGGGTTATTGATCAACAAGACTGGCAGTAGTTAAACAACTGGTGTGCGTTTGCTTCCGCTACTTTTATAAACTTGGTTTGTAATAATTTGCGACTCCGTGTGAGTAAACTTATTTCGGAACTACTTGCGAAATGTAACGTATGATGTTGTATGTTGAATGATGCGATCTTGGTTGTAAGCAAGTTGGTTTGAAATCCTTCGTGGTTTCAATTGACTACCGGGATTATATGGGCTCAAGTTCAAAATTTTGAGCGCTTCGGTGCTTGTTTTTGTACTTGTGCCCTTATAATTTGGTCGGTTCTGTTACACTAGGTGTCTTGGTTACTAAAACACAACCCTTAAGCATATACCTTTGCCTTGATCACATAGGGTTGCGTCCAAATCCAAGTGTGGCCATCATGATCACCATGTCCATCTTGCCACCAACCTTGGAATGTACTAATCCTCATATGCTACATACAACTTAGACATAGGATTAGTACTTAGACATTGTCACTAATTACCAACACCAAACATAGGACTTTCAATCTCTCCCTTGCTGGTAATTGGTGACAAACCTTTCACAAAGATGTTATGATAAAATTTTGATTGAACCCATGTCACATTGTCCAAGTAAATTACCATGTGTAAGAATTATGGATATGTGATCATGAATTCAAATTGATAGCAATGGCTCCCCCTACATGTATGCTATATGTTTGGATTTTGGAAGCATACATGTTAGATAGGAAAGATTAGGAGCATTGACTACCAATAGGTGCTAAGTGTTTAAGATTATAGACCTTTGAAGCGTGATACCATCGGAGTAGCGATAAACACCATCTTAGCACCTTGTGTAGTTAGATTCCACTTGTAAAAGCACAAACATAACTAGAAACCTTGTGAGATCAACATTATAAGCAAGGCTCTAGTACCACTATGAAAACATGAAGCAAGAAAAATCTAACTACTTCCTATTTATGCTAGTACCACAATACATCATTCAAATTATACTAGCAAGTCACCACACAAGCAAAGTATCAGAGAAAAAGAAATGCATAACTATGCATCATACATATGAAATGCACATAGAAATGCAACATTCATGTTTAAGAGCTTGCTCCCCCTACTTGTGTGCTCAAAATTTTAGTTGATCCCCTTCTTTTATCAATCCTCCCCCTTTGTGCTTCTCCCTCTTTGAGTTCTATCTTTGTGAACAATATTTTCTCCCCCTTTGGCACCAACTGACCACAAGGAGCAAACTTTAGATAGATTATCATGTTGAAATATGGGGTGAGGATCAAGTTTATGATTCAACCTAGATTGCTTGCATAAATAAAATACTTCGGTTTGATCCAAGGGCAAGCTTCTTCACACCTCCCTAGAAGGTTTATCATGCACCATGTTGAAGCAAATATTTAGACAAGTTTTCTAGATTAAACACTTAGGATCACAAGCTACTTAAACAAGTTATATGCTACCACTAGATCATACAAGTCATGGAAAATAATAGTGGCACCATATAAACTTCAAAATCATTTGATTTTCATGTATGAGCCTAAAACATGTAAATTATGACTAGATGCACTAAACAAGTCCTTAGCATAGAATGTATGACATGTCAACCAATTGTACCTTGGGGCTCGAAGGAGAGGCATGTCATATATGGAGTGCATCAACTCATGTTGGAGAAGTCAAGTATGTTCAACTCATTCTTTAGCTTGTGAAATCTCGTCTCATCAAGTGGCTTGGTGAATAGATCGGCTAATTGATCTTCGGTGCCAACACTCTCAATAGCAATGTCACCCTTTTGTTGATGATCTCTAATGAAATGATGACGGGCATCAATATGCTTTGTTCTTTGATGTTGAACCGGATTGTTGGTTAGCTTCACGGCACTTTCATTGTCACATAGCAATGACACATTCTTGAAGTTGATTCCAAAATCTTTCAATGTTGCCTTCATCCACAAGATTTGTGCACAACAACTACCCGCGGTGATGTATTCGGCCTCGGCGGTAGATAGTGCAATACTATTTTGCTTCTTGGATGACCATGAGACAAGTGATCTTCCCAACAATTGACAAGTCCTGGAAGTACTCTTTCTCTCCACTTTGTCACCGGCATAGTCGGAATCCGAATATCCAACTAGCTCAAAGCTTGCACCTTTGGGATACCACAATCCAACATCTTGTGTATGCTTTAAGTACCTCAATATTCTCTTTGTTGCCTTCAAATGACTTTCTCTTGGTGAGGCTTGAAATCTTGCACACATGCATACACTAAACATTATATCGGGCCTTGATGCCGTCACATAGAGTAGGCTACCAATCATTGATCTATATAGCTTTTGATCCACCATGTTACCACTCTTGTCACTATTCAAGCTTCCACTAGTGCCCATTGGAGTTGTAATACTCTTTGCATCTTCCATGCCAAACTTCTTGAGCATATCTTTGATGTACTTAGTTTGGCTCACAAATGTATCTTCTTTCATTTGTTTGATTTGAAGTCCAAGAAAGAAACTAAGTTCACTAATCATTGACATTTCAAATTCCTTGGCTATCATTTTTCCAAACTCATCATAATAATCTTGATTGGTTGAACCGAATATGATATCATCAACATATATTTGCAACACAAACAAGTCTTTCTCAATCTTCTTGGTGAATAGTGTTGTATCAACTTTGCCCATGACAAATTCTTTGGATAGCAAGAAGTCTCTCAATCTTTCATACCATGCTCTAGGTGCTTGCTTCAATCCATATAAAGCTTTTCTCAACTTGTATACATGATTGGGTTTCTTGTCATCTTCAAAACCGGGAGGTTGCTCCATATACACCTCCTCTTAAATGTACCCATTGAGAAATGCACTCTTTATATCCATTTGATATAGCTTGATATTGTGAGCACAAGCATAGGCAAGTAAGATTCTAATTGCTTCCAATCTTGCAACCGGGGCATAGGTTTCACCAAAGTCAAGACTCTCTATTTGTGTGTAACCTTGAGCCACTAGTCTTGCTTTGTTCCTTACTACTATCCCATCTTGATCTTGCTTGTTGCGAAAGACCCATCTTGTTCCAATGACATTGTGATCCTTACGCCTTTCAACTAGTTCCCATACTTCATTTCTCTTGAAGTTGTTGAGCTCTTCATGCATTGCATTTACCCAATTCGGATCTCTCAATGCTCTATCAATGTCCTTGGGTTCTTCCATTGACACAAAAGAAGAGTGAGCACAAAATGATGCCAATCTTGATCTAGTTTAAACTCCCCTTTGTATGTCACCAATGATGGAATCCAATGGATGGTCTCTTGCAATATTAGTTGGTTGAAGTACTTAGACTTGATTGCTTGGATGTTGATGTTGATCATGAGTTGAAGATGATGAACTAGCCATTTGTTGATCTTGTTGCACTTGAGATGATGTACTAGCTTGATTTTGCATTAGAGAACCACTAGCTTGAGTAATTGGACTTTGGAGCACTTGATCTTTGTTGTCATTCACATCAATCACTTGCTTTGGCCTAATATCACCAATATCCATTTTTTCATAGCATTGGTCAATTGAGTTCCTCTCACATCATCCAAGTTATCTTCTTCATTTTGAGAGCCATTTGTTTCATCAAATTCAATATCATGCACTTCTTCAAGTTGACCACTAGCTAAATTCCAAACTCTATAAGCTTTGCTAGTAGTTGAGTAACCAAGTAGAAAGCCTTCATCACATTTCTTTTCAAACTTGCTCAATCTAGTGCCTTTCTTCAAGATATAGCATTTGCAACCAAATACTCGAAAGTATGCAATGTTAGGCTTTCTTCCATTTAAGATCTCATATGGTGTCTTCTCTAAGAACTTGTGGCAATAGAGGCGGTTGCTATAGAAGCAAGCCGTGTTGATTGCTTCGGCCCAAAATGAATGACTCACATTATACTCATTCAACATTGATCTTGCCATATCAATTAAGGTTCTATTCTTCCTCTTAACTAGGCCATTTGATTGAGGTGTATACTTGGCCGAGAATTGATGTTTGATTCCAAGCTCATCATATAGCTCATCAACTCTTGTATTTCTAAACTCACTTCCATTGTCACTTCTTACTTTCTTGATTGTGGTCTCAAACTCATTTTGCACTCTCTTGATGAACTTCTTGAATATGTCAAATACATCACTTTTGTCCCCAAGAAAGAATACCCATGTATATCTAGTGAAATCATCCACAATCACAAAGCCATACTTGTTGCCACCAATACTTGTGTATGTAGTTGGCCCAAATAGATTCATGTGCAACAACTCAAATGCCTTGGAAGTACTCATGATGCTTTTCAATGGATGAGTGTTACCCACTTACTTTCCGGCTTGACATGCACTACATAACTTATCTTTCTCAAATGTGACATCCTTCAAGCCTCTAACTAAGTCATGCTTCACTAACTTGTTCAATTGCTTCATGCCAACATGACCAAGTCTTCTATGCCATAACCAACTCATACTTGATTTGGTGAGCAAGCATGTTGAAAGTTGAGTGTCACTAGCATTGAAATCAACCAAGTATAGATTCTCATATCTAAAGCCTTTGAAGATCAAGTTAGAGCCATCAACATTAACTATCTCCACATCATCAACACCAAATATGCACTTAAAATCGAGATCACACAATTGAGCAACCGAGAGAAGATTGAAGTTCAACTTTTCAACTAGAAGCACATTGAAAATGCTATGATCATTTAAGATTATAATCCTTCCAAGAGCCTTTACATCACCCTTGCTATTGTCACCAAATGTGATACTATCAATGCCACTATCATTTGATTTGAGAGAGTTGAACATTCTTGAATCACCGGTCATATGTTGAGAGCACCCACTATCAAGCACCCAATGCCTTCCTCCGGCCTTATAATTGACCTACAAAACAAATTAATGTTTCTTAGGTACCCATACTTGCTTGGGTCCTTGGAGGTTAGTCACTAAGCTCTTTGGTACCCAAATGGCCTTCTTCTTTGGACCCACGATTGGTGTACCAACAAACCTAGCATGCACACCTTTCTCACCCTTAGTAAGCACATAACAAGAATCAAAAGGAATGTAAGGTACATTAGCATTTTTCTTGTTCTTGTTCATTTTGTTGCAATTAATCTCTAGATGCCCAACTTGCTTGCATCTATTACAATAACGACCATTGCCCTTCACAAAGCGAGGCTTTGGAGTAGCAAAGGCCACCTTGCCCTTCTTAGGATTATAGCCCAAACCCTCTTTGTTAAGAGAGAACCTTTGGCTACACAAGCATTTTAGCAAGCGGGCATTCCCACCATAGGCATTGCCTAATGCGCGGGTGAGATCATCCACCTCTCTCTTGAGAGTCTCATTCTCAACCACAAGTGATGAATCACTAGTAGTAGAGATAGGGTTGGTTGTGGTGGATGATGATGAGCTACATGAAGCATTAGTAGGACCAACAAATAAAGAATCATCAATAATATCACATGTTAGTCCAATGTCACAAGTGACAATCACTTGCTTCTCCTTAGCTTCCTTCATGAGCTTCTCCAACTTGAGGTCATTTTCCTTGATGAGCTCAAGTAGAGTGGAGTGGGCTTCCTTAAGCCTAGCGTGAGCAATTTCAAGATCCTCGCGGTCTTCCTTTAGACACTCATGAGAAGCCTCTAGCTCATCAAAGGATTTCCTAAGAGCTTTGAGCTCTTGTTCAATTCCTTTGCACTCCTTACTCTTTTTTAGAGCAACAAGCTCTTCCATCAAGGTATCATTTTCATTGCTCTTGGCAATGAGCTCTTGTTCCAAGATTTTGTATTTCTTGGTTGCCCTCTTGTAGCCCTTGCTCATTTGATCTATTATGCCTAATAGATCATCCTTGGAGTAGTCCTCATCCTCCTCATTATCACTCCTACAATCATCACTAGCACAAGAATCATCATCACTATAATAATGTTTTACCTTAGTAGGCTTGGTCATAAGGCATGTCGATGTAGTGTCGAAGATGGATGTCTTGTTGGAGAGGGCGATGTTTGCAATGGCTCGCCGAGTGGTCCTCTCATCATCACTAGAGCTTTCATCATCATCACTATTGGAGTTGTCACTATCCCAAGTGACTACATAACCACCACCCTTCTTCTTCTTGTTGAATGTGAAGCTCTTCTTTGCTTTCTTCTCATTCTCTTTCTTATTCTTCTTGTTCTTCTTGAGCTTCAAGTCCCCATTATAAAATCTCTTATCTTCATAGGGGCAATCCGCCACTATGTGATCGGGGCTATTATAATTGTAGCAAAGGGTCTTTGCCTTTATAGTGTCTCTCCTCTTTCTTGCACCATATCCTTTCTTCTTCATGAACCTTCCCATCTTGTGCACGAGGAGGGCCATGGTCTCATCATCGAATGGATCATCATCATCACTCTCCACCTTGCTCTTGCCCTTAGAGGATGAAGCCTTGAATGCAATGGGCTTCTCTTGCTTGACCTTGGTCTCCTTCTTCTCTTCTACCTCATCTTCATCATCATTGTATTGGGCATCGGTCATTATATCTCTAAGCACATTGGTTGGTTTGACCTTGTCCAATCCCTCTCTAAAGATCATTCTTCTTAAGGTGGCAAACTTCTTGGGTAAGCACATCAAGAACTTGTGTGAGAAGTCCTTGTTCTCAACCTTCTCTCCAAGCCCCTTGAGATCATTGATAATGACTTGGAGCCTATAGAACATCTCCGGGATGGATTCATCATCCTTCATCTTGAAAGTGGAGAACTTGTCCTTGAACATATATAGCTTGACACTTTTTACCGTTGAAGTGCCTTCATATGTTTCTTCAAGTCTTATCCAAAGCTCATTTGCCTTTTCAAGATCTTTGATTTGCTCAAATACTTTGTCATCAATGGCACGGTAGATTGTGTCAAGTACCGCCGTATTGCATTGTTTGTTGATGCGGTCATTGGGAGTGAGGTTTTCCTCATCAAGAATGATGTATCCTTCTTTGGTCACATCCCAAACCTTCTCATGTATATTGTCTAGATATTGTTTCATCTTCCTTTTTCAATGATCAAAGGAAGAGACGCCATCAAAGAATGGAGGCTTGCCATTAACATGATTGACAATAACTTGAGCCATCTTACACCGAGGTTGTTAAGCCTTACAAACGGTGACCACGGCTCCGATACCACTTGAAAGGTCTTGATGGCTAGAGGGGGGTGAATAGCCTATTAAAATTTTCTACAAAGACAAGCTAAACAAGTTTATCAATAAAACAAATAGCGAGATGCGAGTTTTGCTTAGCCTACGGGGTGTTTGCAAGCCACCTAACCAATTCACAATTCTAGTAATTGCACTCAACCGCACAAGTCAAACCGAGAAGGAAACTACAACTAGCAAGCTACACAAAGAAGCTACTCTAGCAAAGCTAACTAGCTAGCAAAGATAACTAAGAAAGTAATGCGGAGTTGAGTTAGGAGGGTATCACCGAGGGGCGAAGTATTGAGCCAACCAATATGATCAACAATGAATACCAAGATAACCGAACACCGGGATCAATCAATCACAATATGAAAGTGATGACACGAAGATTTATCCCGAGGTTCACGTGCTTGCCGGCACGCTAGTCCCCGTTGTGTCCCTCTTCACCACGTGGTTCGGTGGCTAATCGGTCTCACACCGAGCCCATCAAAAGGCACCACAAGAACCTACCAAATGACAAAAGGTTGCAATGATACGAGCAATTTACTAACATTGCCTTTGGCGCTTCGCCGAGGTAGGCACAAAACCCCTCACAATCACCGGAGGTGGCCAAGAACAATCACCAACTCTTGCCAACGCCTCCAAGCTGCTCCAAGCCGTCTAGGTGGCGGCAACCACCAAGAGAAACAAGAATCTCGCAGCAAATCAACCACCAAGTGCCAACTAGATGCTATCTCACAATGCAAATGCACTTGGATCACTCAATCTCACTTCGAATATGCAAAGAAGCAAGAGAGATGAGTGGGAGGGGAGTTGCTTAGCTCAAAGTGCTCACAAGTATGTTAAAAGTTCGAGAGATGGAGCCTTGAGCCGGCCAACAAGTATTTATAGACGTACCCCTTCGAATAGAGCCGTTAGAAACTTAAACAACCAAAATCGCGATGACCGGACACGCTGGTCCAACTGACCGGACGCACCGGTCGCCCAACGGCTAACTCGCGAAGTACTGACCAGACGCGCTGGTCCAAACGACCGGACGCGCCGGTCGCCCAATGGCTAACTGCGAAGCAACGATCGGACGCGCTCATCGCGCAAACCGGACGCGCTGCGAATGACCGGACGCGCTGGTCCCGTGAATGACTGGACGCGCTGGTCGCCTGAGCAGCGCTCAACGAAACAACGACCGGACGCGCTGAAGGAACATGACCGGACGCGACAGTGCCAGCGTCCGGTTACAGTCCAGTAAGCTCCCTGAACGACCGGACGCGTCCGATCATCAGTGACCGGACGCGCCTCGCGTCCGATCATCGAACTGAAAAACGCGCAGACACTGAACACTGACCGGACGCGTCCGGTCATGCAAGGACCGCGTCCGGTTCAGCGTCCGGTCACCTCTGTGACCTCCGTTTGCCTTCGTTTCTTTTTCGGACTTCCGGCGTAGTGGAAAATAGTCGTTTCAACTTCTCGAAAACGCCTAAATCCCGCCTCGCAAGCTCGGCGGGAAGGAGAGAGGATCTCAAACCCTCTCTACCGCTCAAACTCCACCGCCTTCGCAAACGTGCTAACACCACCAAGTGATCTCGTCAAGTGTGAGTGTGTTAGCATTTTCACAATTATTTTTCGAGGTGATATTAGTTCTATTCAAATGCATATGATCATGAAATGCACATCTAGAGGCACTTCGGAGTTCAATAGCCGCGACATTCCCCTCTTTATAGTATGGCTATCTATCCTATAATGTAACCACACCCACTAGGTGTCTTGGTTACTAAAACACAACCCTTAAGCATATACCTTTGCCTTTATCACATAGGGTTGCGTCCAAACCCAAGCGTGGCCATTATGATCACCATGTCCATCTTGCCACCAACCTTGGAATGTACTAATCCTCATATGCTACATACAACTTAGACATAGGATTAGTACTTAGACATTGTCACTAATTAGCAACACTAAACATAGGACTTTCACACGCTTAAAGTGCTTGACAGGGCATACAATAATTTATGAGTACTACTATATGCTATTCGGAGGAAGGAGGAGGAGGAAGAAAAACTAGTATTACATGAAACAGAATTAACAGATCTACATAGGGGAAGTGGCCTTGGTAGGAGTAAGCACAATTGTTTTAGCCCTCGTTTAGTTCTCAAAATATTTTGCAAAATGTAACTGTAGTGCTACTGTAGCACTTTCGTTGTTATTTGGCAATTATTGTCCGATCATGGCCTAATTAGGCTTAAAAGATTCGTCTCGTGATTTACAACTAAACTGTGTAATTACTTTTATTTTTTATCTATATTTAATGCTTCATGTATGTATCCAAAAATTTAATGTGACAAGAATCTGAAATATTTTGTAAAATATTTTGGGAACTAAACAAAGGCTTACTCCCTCCGTCCCAGAAAAAGTGTTGTTTTAGGTTTTTCAGATATCGTGTTTGACCGTTTGTCTTATTCAAAAATTTTGTGCAAATTATAAAATAAATAAATCATTATTAAAGTATCTCTAATGATAAAATAAGTCATAACAAAATAAATAATATTTATTAAAAAATTTTGAATAAGACGAACGGTCAAACACGATGTCTGAAAAAACCTAAATCGATATTTTTCCTTTCCATTCGTGTGGTCAGCGCATAGAAATCACCAAAGCTTTGGCTGCTGAGGTCTGAGGAGGCGTGTGGGCCTGTCACCTCCCGCGATTTCTCTATTGCTTTCAGTGAGCTGGGAGTACCTCCCCCCTGAAATCCTGCAGGAGGTAATGGGTTTCAGTGACAAGATGTCAGCTCCGAATGCAGCAGGGTGACCATCTGTTTTGCCGACAGCTATCGCAGAAAAGAGGAGCCGCATCTGCTCTAGATAGGCTATAGGGGCATGCATGCCCCAGCCCCAGCATACAAGAACAAATATAAAAGCCGTCACTGGCAGTACTAGTTGGATAACAGAAAATGTCTTGACCTGATAATTCTATTGCATATATGTCCCTCCCTCTGTCCATGTTTTCATGAATTTGTCGCGATTTCGAGCACAACATGTTTCTGCTATGTCCCTTAAATTTGTTCCATGCTGGAACCTGAATATAGAACACTAACAAACATTTGCTAAGACCTCATTCATGTTAAGTACTTTGTTGTTGCCATTAAATACTAGTGAACAAAGCCGTGTCTACACCAAGCCAAATCGATGGTACAGCGCAACCAGTAACAATATAATCAATGCTGGGGCTGAAACACCCGAATGATTGGACGAAGAGTGAATGAAGTTGGAGCAGGAAGCGGTACACCTGGAGGACGAGAGACTTCTGAAAATCCAGACTCCCACCCAGCTCTATTGGCAGTGCAGGTTAAGGGGGCATTTGGTTGCCCGCCACTGCACGTCACAGCAAAGTTAAGGCTGCCATAGTCATAAAACATCTGTTTGGTTGAGCACTAGGTTGAGGTCTACTGTAGCTTTTTGAATTGGATGAAGGTAGAAATCTCACCATAACTGTGGCGGCCAATTTCTCCGTCAGACTTTTATGACGACACTACAACATGTGTGGCTGACAATGGCCGATAACCAAACAGTCTCTAAGTCTTCGATGTGGGAAGAACCTACTGCTCACTTCCTAAAAGTTTTCACTTTTCAGTACAGCAGTTCGGGGAGTACACCCCTACATGCATGGCCCAATAGATGGCACGTGCGAGGCTGAAAAAACAAAGGCGAGCACGTGCACTGCCCATTCTGTGCAGTGCTAGCAGTCAAACCCTTTAGCAGCTAGTAGAGGAAGAGTATGGCCTTGTTTAGTCTTGAGCTGTGAAATCTAGTAGAGCTCTACAGACTACAGTGCTCATGGATGCACCATTCATGCATGCATGTGGAAGAGAAGCTAGAGATTTGACAGCGCTTAGTTTAATAGTGTGGAGGAGACTTGGGATGGTCACTGGCCACTGCTCCCAAAGAGATCTGAATTAGGACCCAAGGGAACTCCAACCAAGGAATAAACAAGCCGGGGGTACTACATGCTTTTTGATGCAAACATTCGAAGGAACTGAAGAAAAGAGACGCTGAAAAAATAGTACTATACTCTATACATGCTTTGGAGAAGTGAAACTCTAGTGTTGTTTATACCCTGCCATTATGCCTCCACACGCTTGGTGGACATGTTACATTACATGACAAGAAAGAAGTCAAGCAACACGGAGTTGCACGTCAATTCTTGCTTGCTCATCTGTTAATGTTCATTAAATTTGGAGGTTTGTTTAATCCCAGCTTTGTACTTAAGCACGAGGCTTCAAGTTTTACACTTTCTGGCCTCCAGCAGTACATGTAAGTAACTGCGTAGCCTGCTCCAGTGCTCCTTGTAGTGTCAACAGCTTGGAAGATGGGATCATCAACGAGTCTGATGCGTAGATATCCCACCCAGAAGCTGAAAAGATGACACCAGACTTGATTCAAAGTTTCTGTGCGGTTGCTGACACGGAAGAGTAATCCTGCCATTAATCCTGTTGCTTCCCATGCTAGCCCAAAACGGGAAGCATGCGGCACGCACGTGCTGTGCTGCCCGTTCCATCTCATCCATCTCTCTCAGTTCCTACCCAATAGGAAGGGGATGTTCTTTCGGTGGCAGATGAATGCCTGATGGGGACTCCGGAGCTGAAACCTAAGCGCAGGACTGCGCCAGGCCACCGGCATGGCGTCGGCTTTCAGTCTGTGCATGCTTCGTGTCAGGGCATGACGCCTCTCCGTCCAAGAACGCAGTGTGTAACTTCCTGATAGTCACCATCAGCTTATTAGTGCCCTGGCAAATAAGCAGAATTCTGACGCACAATGGGTGAACAGCGATAATAAACAATGCAAAAGATATCGAGGTGGATGTTCTTGGAATCAAAGCATAGTGCAAGTACCAACCTCGTGCAGATTTGGTGTAAAGTGCGTGCAGCTTCCCCTGCCTGGAAACTGATAGAGAAAGTACTACTAATATGTGCTTTTCCCTGACAAATGGCACACAATAATTCTTTTAAAAAGACTTCCTTTGGTATGTCATTTGCATCCAATGAATGTGTCCCAATAGATTCATTCAAAATCTGCGGATACAGAATACCAATGACTTCCGATGAAATTCTTGCCTGTCAGGATTCAGGCTGCAGAGTGAACAAACATTTTGAAGGACTCGTCAAGCCCACTGAACCCTGCAAGGTTTTTTGTTTTCTACGAGCAGTTCACAAATCCAGCTGAGAAAGGAACAGAAGCATTCACAGTGACAAACAAATCGCAATGTTTTGACAGGCATCGGCAATCGTGAGAGTACAAATATCATATTTGACCCAACACATCTCGATAAGTCCTAAATGTTGTAGCAGCAGCCTCTTCAGGTCAACGTCTTGAGGCGCCAAGAAGTGCATACAGCTAGTGCACAATGCCAACTTAAGTTAAAGAATAAATTAGGTGCTCTCTTTGCTATCTAGGACTCATTGCAGCCTCTTGATCAGCCTGCAGTGGATAAATAGAAGATTTGAGAAACCATGAAATGATCCATTGTGCAGTATACACCTTTTGCATGGAGAATATAATAATATTACCGTTTTGGCCAGTAAACTGGCTTTCTCATCGTCAAATCCAAGCGATTCCAGGATTTTATGACCAGCTGACTCTTTATCTGACCATATCCCCAGTAGCAAATGATTGGCAGTTACTTCTCCATCCTCACCTAAACACACAGTTCAGTTAAAAAAAAACAAAGCACCAAAATTAGATTATAAGTTGAACCACATGGAACAAAAAATAAATAGAGTAGAAATCAAAACCAACTATGCTCCAGACATACAGATCAGGCACCCAACATATGGGGGATCAACAACATAAAGGTAACTGAAGTAAGCTAAAAAAAAAGAACCAAGTAGAACATGAAGAACCGTAAAACTCTGTGTGCACTCGAATTGCACTAACCTTCAGGAGAATCTCCATTCAAAACTTATCAACCACTATTTGTTCAAAAAAAAAATATCAACCACTGGAACTCTCAGTCTAATCAAGTGGGGGCCATGGGTCTTTAGTCCCAAAAATTCACCAGGCCTTTAATCTTATAAATTAGTCTCTACGCCCAAAATACAACACACCTACTCAAACAATGCAAGCACACTCTAGAGTCTAGGCCACACCACAGCTACAGTATGACCTTGAGATAGTCATTTCGTGCACGGCTTCTTAATAATAATTCAAAACTAGTACTGTAGTTGATGCCTACCCAACCATTCAATACCAAGAGTGCATGACTAAATTCAAGGTCCTGTTCACAGAGAGAGAACAAAAATGGCATCAGGACAGAAATGTGCTCTAAGTACCAAAAGCACAAACAACCTCCAAGCCTTCAAATCTCATGTCAGACTGGATCAAGTATAATCTTCAATTCATGGTCTATTGCACCTTCAAGCTTAAGCATTCATAAATCATGACCCATCAGAACAGTATTAGGCAGAGAGACAAGACTTCAGTTTTGCATGCCTGCATCAACCCAAGAACGCTTCTATGGGCTGGTTCCCCTCATTCAGATGCAATACATGGAATAAATATGATCCCACACAAAATGAGATAAATCCCAACCAAATCCCCTCATCAAAATACAATACATGGAACAAACAATGGTCCTGTTGTAAGTTAAGTGGACACTCATCTTGGAATATATCATCAAATGGTGATATGCTGAACTGAAAAGGCATCTAAAGCTGAGCTCAATATGGGTTGCATACAAAATACGGAGCACCATCAGTTTTAATCCTCTGGCCACAACTATATCCACTGAACAAGACTTGCTACAGCTTTATTGAACTATTGGAAGAATGGTTTGGGTTAATCTTCCATCCGGGTTAAATCACAAATGATTTAGTACCACCACTGCAAACATAGTAAGGTTTGATGTTTGGTGGATATTTCTTTACTTTGCAAAAAAAAAAGTCTGTTACACCTTTATTGGTGTTGTTTCTGTTTTATGCTAACATTTGCACTAAAATCCTTTGAGTGAGATGGGTTCATGATATCCAGAAATTGGTTTCAACAAGATGAAGTCATAGTTAAATCCATCTCAGAGGCATCATCATACTTCCAGATTCAGTATAAATCAAGTTTTAGAAACATGTTCTCAGAAGAATTGAATGCAATTGAAATGTTTAAGTTAGAACCCAGCTCAACTGCCTCTAGTGTGGAATCCAGAGAAATTGTAAGCAAATAGAAAGACATAAAGTGACACCCTGTCGCCGGAACAAGCCTAACCAGTAAATGATATAGCAAACAATGTGATTACCGGTTAGCACGTATACACGCAGTTACAATTTCAATCTCCAGTGATGCTAATACAGAATTACATTTTACGAAGCAATGCTTATTAATGTTTTATGAAAGCAAGAATTCCGGAAGTCACATTGACCAGGTGGGAAAAAGCATTCATAAACCATGAGCGGAGGATCCTTTTTCGCTGACGCCTCTAACAGCGTGAAGATAGGAGGCACTAGATACCTCCTGCAAAGAAGAGGACCAAAGAGCATGTGTCATATCTGGCGGGCCCATGTGAAGGAGCAGCGCCAAACCACATGGATTGGCACGTACTGGTCATGTGAACAGTATCATGCCCAGGCCCAGTGTAGGTTAGTTCTGTCAGAGATTAGATTAGATTGGTTGGAGTTGTTATCTATTTGCTTAATTCGAGAGATAAGTTTCTTAAAAGCAAAGTAGTCTCATCTATGCACAGCAGGGGATTTTATCTGTTTTGATTAATCAAGATATAGATCAAGAGTCCCTATCCTTTTCTAGTTTTCTATCCCTGCCCTTGTCATGTGGGCGGCGGGCATCAGCATAGTCATGCTGCTTGGGTTCTGGGCCATCTAAAGTATGTCCACGATAGCATGCTTTTTGGGAACTAAGGAATTTGGAGGCAAAATAGACTACACAATGTGATGAGAGGACTTCCGGGTTAAGAAAACAATGCATTCTTGCTTAATTTCTAGGGGGCACCAACACACATATGTGAACATACCTGAATACTATAAGCAATTAAGCAAATCAAATTGTGTAATCAGGAGGTGACACTACATAGAAGCAATTCATATGTTGAGTGATGAACAGCAATGGAAGTTCATATGTTGAACAGAAATTACCTGATTTCAGTTTTTCATTGACAGCCCAATCAAGGGCTCGTTGTGCAGCTTCTGTCAATGGTGGATGCATGGGACTAAAGTAAAACATTTCTGATTTCCCAAGCACATTCGCTGCCTCCTCACGCACTTTGAGAAGCGTGATTCCATTAGCACGCAAAAGTTTTGCTGCACCACTAGTTCCTGAAATAATGGACCGGTGGCTCAAGCAATGCAACATGTGTCACGAATGGGGCAAATAAATACAAAGAAATGTTAGATCGAAGTTGCCACTATCAAGGTAATAGCATAGTCCCCACAGTTTGCATCGAGTTACTAGAATGATGCTTACTTGCCCAGTAAAACATGTGGACTAATTATAGCTTAGGTGTCAGTTCTAAGGATACGAAAGGATACATTGTCAACAATATGACAAGTCAGCTAGAACTGCTGAAATAAGATCTAAAAGGCTCCTTGTAAGCATGTGGTCATTGTTTTTAGCATACACAAGATTGCCACAAAACAGAACATGTCTGAACTCCTAACTACATCAGCAAGATAGGTTGAAAGGTCAAATGCCTACTACATCTTGAACCAAACATGGATAATGGATTTCACACTATGAGGCTAGAATATCTCATATCATGAATTCTTTGCTTCATGTGGTTCTACATCATTAGAAGCTTCTATAGTTGTTACTGATCTATTCATATATAGATGCTGTAAGACTAGAGAACTAGATCAGCCAGCCAACAGATGATCCAGTCTACAAGGTAGTTCATCACACAATAACAACTTGACGATGATAGTTCTACCCTCTGATTCCAAATGTAGGTCATTTAAGATTTGTGCACAAGGATTAATGAATGATGTCAAATGGCCTCAGTGCCCTTCATTTATTATGTATTGGAAAAGATGGCTCACTTCATCTGTGAGTGATAGCATTTATTAAGTAGGGGCAAGTTAGGAAGAAAAGGGTAGAAGATCCACATAAGTTTTGAAATGAAAAACATTTGGAGAAAAGTTGAGAAGGCTAAGATGACCTACATTTGGAACTGGAGGGAGAGGTAGTAGTTTTTGTATTATGCACTAAATTCGAGTCACTGATCACTGTACTGTATTTTTATGAAGCATGTAGATGTACTGCACAGTTTTTATCTTTATCATTTCGTAGAAACAGTTTTAGCCACGTACACCATATACAACATGCATGTTCAAAAACAAACCAGTTCCAACAATCATATGTAGTTAGTGATGCATTCAGGTTCACTAGGCTTAAAACTGTCACTACAGTCTACAGCTACATTCTGAATCTTCACACCCTTATGAATTGTAGCCCATCATCTTTACTTGTTTGAGCTCCACAAACCTTACAATTTGTAGCTCATAGATCATATTTACCTGTTTGAGTTCCAGACACTCACAATTCATAGCTAGTCCAACGCACTTAAAGCCTGTTTGGATTGCAGTATGGCCCCGTCCGGAGTCAATTGATTCGTCATGGGCCCATGCTATACAGAATGGCGTCATCCCATGGTTTTTCGAGGAACCAACCCATTCCGAAAAATACGCTAACGAAGAAGGCTAAGGAGGACGGCTTAGTGACGGACAAGTTCAATCTATGACGTAAACCAAACAAGTTGATCAGGTCTGGAGCTAGGTTCGCATCATTCCACATTGGTCGGACCGTCAATCCAAACACGCTGTTAAGTTATGACATGGCTCAACAGTTAGCAAAAAGTAAACTTCGGTGACTTAACATCTAAGATCCCTTGCCTCACCTTCAACAAGAATGCCCATGAGGAGCCCCTCGGTGCCTGTAGTAGGGTACCTCATCTTCCGGGCCTCCAGCTCCGCCATCGCAAAAGACCGCACAGCCCTTGATGACCATCTGGGGGGAATCATCATGTCAGACGCAAACAGACACTAATGCTCCCTGAAGAACCTACAGAATAGTCACCTAACCTGATCTTCTTCTCCCCAGAAACTACCTCCGGATGCCTAAAGACACAATAATTCCGGGATATATATCATCAAATTATCCAGTAAAATTATAGAAAAAAAAATCGAAGCAGAGTAGTAGAATATCAATGTGCTAGCTTCCAGGAGATGTAAGACTAAGGAAATAAAGTAACAGCTCAAGATCAGGACTAATTAGTTGGAGTATCATCATTTCTGCTTACGTGGTGGGGAGCTGGGCGACGGCGGCGCCGACGCGGCGGCCCCGGAGGCGGGAGGCGACCCGTGGGCCACCTGTGACCGCGGCCCGAAGGGAGACGGGTAGGACAGGGTTTGTCCCTAGGGAGACGGAGGAGGAAGGGGCGGGGTGGTGAGTGGAGGAGGAGGAGGAGGAAAGGAACGAGAGGAAGGTGGCGGCGACCTGGGCTGCGGTCGCCATGGCCGGGGGATGTTTTCGGGGGGTTTCTGGCTTGGATAGAGGAAAGAGATAGCGGACTGACTGTGAGCAGCGTGACTTGAGGATGGCCAGGAGACGGACACTGTTTTCTAAGTTTGCCGTGCCTAATCTTTTGGTTCCGGAAAAATTCTCTAGTGCAAATACGAGACCGCCATTGCACATACGGAGTAGATTGTTATAGTATCACGTAGATTTTTTTTAATATGAAAAAAAGAGAGGAATGTGAGAAATAAGTTGTTTTGCGAAACAAAAAAAAATTGGAACTACGAGACCATCATTGCACTATTGTATTTGTTACCTTTGACATATAACTCATAATATTTTTTTGTTCTATTCTATGTGCGCACAAATTAAGGATTTGAGTTACTAGGAGATAACTTGTTTTCTTCCGTAGGGGGTACGCGTCAGGGCGACCGGCGGGGCGACTCTTCTCCGCCCTTCTCCGACGGGGGGGGGTCGTTCCCCGGCGAGCAAAGTAGGAGATCGGGTGCGGGCGGCGACGCTCTATCGTTTGACCGGTGAGTTTTCTCAAGTCTATGCTTGTCGCTCACGTCCTCTTTTGGGTTTCGGTCGTTGGTATCTACCCGTGCTGGGTACGATCTAGGGCGGTGCCTATGGCGGGCGGCAAGGGGCATAAGTGCGCCGTCTATGGGGGAGGTGCGGTGGTTTTCTGTGAAGTTGACTATGTGTTTCTCTGTGCGAACTGTGATAGAGAAGTTCATGAGGCGAATCCCGTGGCCCGACGGCATGAACAGAAAAGTACTCTGTTCCCATTAGTTTCAGGGCGAGCTTCGGCGAATGGAGAACCAAGGAGGTGCAGGTCCGATTGAAGCGTTGGCAATCAGGGAGGATTCCACCTCTCCTCCATACTCGAATGGTGGCTGGCAAGGTGCAGCTCAGAGGACCGTGGCAGGGTGCCGGCCAAAAGGGGTGGATAATTTAGGGGCAGATTGGCCTAGTTTGAAGGATGGGGCTGCAAGTTGCCATCAAGGAGATGGTGATTCTGTAGCCAAACTTGGAGTTCGAAGAGAGGTTAATCGAAATAAACCAATTTCGTCTTGAGAAACTAGTCAAATCCAAAAAAAACAGTGTGCGAAATGGGGAGAAGAGATCAAAAGGCAATTATTCCAGGTCCAATCCTATGATGTTGACAAGGATTTGCTTGATTTAGATAAATCGAGCAGAAAACTGGAGGAGGCGATGAGGAAGGTATCTGAAGTTCGATGGGGCTCTGCCATGGAGGAAGACCCCTGCCTTGAACAGGAAACTGTAGACGACCCTAGGAATGATGACTTTCGGCTAATTTCCAGTATGGGTCTATCTCATACCAGTATCCATAATCACTCTTGGAAGCCTATTGGGCCAAGATGGGTTTGGATATCCAAAGCTAGTGTGGCTCAAGGGATTGGGTACCCAGCTTCTAAGATTGATGTTCAGCGATATGGCCATCGGGTTCGTCGTGTTAAACACATAGGTCCTCCGCCACCGCTCTTGAAATCTTTTGCTGATATTGTCAGGGTTGACAGGATGACAAGACGTGATCAGGAGCAGCGCCCGTGGAAGCGCAGATCTGACGATTGGATGGAGGAGGACGATCTCCTGGGAGGGGATTTCTACCAGGAGCAGGATTTGCGCCAAAAGCTTCAACGAGGGTTCAAGAGTGAAGGTAACAGCCACCATACTAGAGGGGGAACAATTTTGGTACAGGAGGTCACGGTGATAGAGAGTTTGGGAGACATGCTCGTGGTTATAGAGGTCCAAAAGGGAATCAGCAAGGAGGGAGAGGCTTTGGTCATGGCCAATTTGGCACTCGAGAGCCAGACAGAGTCAATCGATTCTTTGGTGAAGAACAGGGGAGGAATGCTCAAACAGGTAGGGGGATGTCTAAGTCAAGGGGATAGCTTGCCTAGGAAACTTGGAAACCCAAAGAGCTAGTCAGAGACAAGAATCATCAAACTCAGGAGGGTCGTACAACTGAGATCAGGTGTTTCAGATGTCTAGAGATGGGGCACCACCAATCAGACTGCACCAAGGAGCCAGTGTGCTACAAATGCAAAGAAAAAGGTCATATGGTGGCTGAATGCAATTTTATCAAGCGCAAGATCCAGATATTTGGGTTTGGCATTCTAGGTCAAGGTTTCTATTCGATGGAGATACCAGATGCTCAGGTTAAATACTGTCACACGGCTAGGATAGTCACTGTCTTGGAAGGTAATGCAGACAAAGATAAACTCAATGAGGAGCTGAGACTGGTTGTGGATGATAAGTGGAACTTTCAAGCTAGGAGGATGACTTCTAATGAGTTTTTAGTTGTTTTCCTAGATAAGGGTAAACTGGAAATATTTTCTAGATTTGCTGGCTTTGATCTCTCTATCTATAATCTGAAGGTTAAGATTACTAAATCCTCTATTGATCCATCTACCTCTTCAGTATTACAAACCTGCTGGGTGCAGATCAGTAACATCCCACCATTTGCCAGAGAGGAAACAACAGTTAAGGAAATTGCTACTCTTATTGGTCAGCCTCTGGTGGTCGATGAATGGAGCTTGATCAGGGATGAACCAGTTAGAGTGAAGGTTAATTGTAGAGATCCTATGGCTATAAGATGTGGTATATAAATTTTCTTCAACAAAATTGACCACAATATCAAGTTCATTGCAGAAGGTGATGGTGGTATGAGGACCTCCTGGTGCAGGTAAAAAGAATGATAAGCATGACAAATCTGGCAGAAGAGATCAGGAGGATGCTGACAGCTCTAAGAGCAGGAAGAAAATGGGGAAGTTTGATAGGTATGAGAATAGTGATAAGGATCAGGACTCAAATCATGGTGATAGTCAGGAAGCAATGGAAGGGGCTGCTTAAAATGACACTTATCAGGAGTCTGTATTGCCAATAGCTGCTTACCATCAATCCACTGGTATGATGCAAATTAAAGAAACTGATAGAGATGTTATAGTGGATTCTCAAATTTGGGACCCAACTACTTCTCTTATCCAGCATAAAGCCAAACAGCTAGCTGTGTCTGAGGATGGTAATCCTAAGCTGTTACTCAGTGAGGTTATGGGTGAGGACACAGAGAAACAAGAGAAGGAATATGGGTTGATACCTAATAATCAAATTTTGGTGAATGGGCGCTCAGACCCTTATCTGATGAGCAAGGATAAATGGCATACTTTAACTCTACCTACTGAGATTAAAACTCAAGCCATTTGCTCACAGAAAAAGACAAGATGGTGGTTCCAAGGATCAGATGCTGCAACCAGTCCAGTCTAGAGGTGAGGTTGGGATTTCAATTGTCTGCTATCAGGATAAGCAAGATGGGCAGCTTGAAGATCAGGTGGAGTTATCAGATCATATCGGTAACAGTGAGGGGGGCCAGTCACTTGTCTCTGGGAGGAACAAGGTGGGCTGATGGAAACACAGGGGTTGTGCCAGAACACAATATGGATAACCAAAAGACTTCAGTCCTGGAAGCCACAATGGGGGAGTTGGAAGATGATGTTGGGGTCATCACTCAAGAGATAGAGACTATGGACTCGCAGGTTAATTTCATGGAGGATGAATCTGTTCAGAGCCTAGATGAGTTTTTGAAAGATATTAAATATGAGACTTGGGTTAGTAAGTCTAATAGAAAGAAGCAAACAAAGAAAGGCAGGGGAATTATCACAGTAGCTATAAGGACAAGTAGTAGAGTTCCCAAGGACGGGAGATCTATGATGGAGAAAGCTACACACATGCCAAGGAAAGGAACGAAATCGCCAAAGGTACAAACAATGCCAACCATTTTCTTGTTTTGAATAATCTTAGTAATGAATATATAAAAAATGTGACTGATAACCTTGATATTAGCATTGAGAATATTGATAACCAATTAGAAGTTTTTAGGGCTAAAGAGAGGGTGAGAGCTGCCCTAGCAGAGGCAAATTACAAGGAGTATTTGGCCTCTGCAAATAGGAAAACTGCTCCTCAAGGGGATAAGGAGCTACAGGAGTTTTCTTTGAAGGTGGTGGATAACTCAGCTAGGAGAATTGCTGATCCATCCAATCTAGTGAGCTCAAGAATACCCCCTAAAAAGAGGGAAGACCTAGGAAAAGCTATAAATGAGGCTCCTTTTCTGGAATGTTAGGGTCTTGGGTAAAGGTAGTAGAAGAAGGCAAGTTAGGGAGTTTATTGAGGAACACAACCTAGAAGTGATAGGTTTGCAGGAAACAATCAAGGAATCCTTTTATGATGCTGATTTATATGAGCTATCAGGGAATAGGGATTTTTTTTTCTAGAAATGGTCATCAGCCAAGGGTAGGTCTGGTGATATTTTGATGGGTTTCAACCAGTCTACTTTAGAACTAGAGGATTCCCATATTTTGGAGTTTTGTGTGGTTATATCACTAAGGGATAGGAGGTCCAATTTTAGATGGGTCATGGTAACTGTCTATGGACCTGTGAATCATGAATTGCTAAGTGATTTTTTAGAAGAAGTAGGAACTATTTGTCAAAATTGTGTGCTTCCTTTAGTCATTAGTGGAGATTTCAATTTAATCAGGGAAATGTCAGATAAGAATTCTGATAACATTGACTTTAGACTAATAGACCAATTTAACTCTTTCATTAGAGATCATCATCTAAGGGAGCTTAAAAGATCTGGTCAGAAATTCACCTGGACTAATAAGCAGGATAAGCCAATCTTAGTGAACTTGGATATGGTTTTCTTTTTCCATGGGGTGGGAAGAGAAATTTTCTTTGTCCATGTCTTGGTGCCTAACTAGAGTAGGTTCTGATCATAGTCCTGTTCTGGTTGACAATGGAGAAAGCCTCTCTGTTAGGCCTAGATACTTCTTCTTTGATCAACAATGGTTGTTGGTCGAGGAATTTAAGGGTTTGGTGAATGATGTTTGGAAGCAGGCCGAGGCAAGCTGCCCTGAAGCTTGCTACTCTCTAGATAGTTGGCATGGGTGCCTAGTTATGTTGAGGACTAAGCTGAAAGGGTGGAATATTAAGAAATGGGTGAGTAAAAGAAGGAGAAGAATTTGCTCATACAAGAGCTCGCTTTAATAGATAAACAGGCTGAGGATAGAGATTTATCTCAGGGGGAATGGATTCATAGGTATCAGGTGGAGAGACAGCTAAAGAATGTCTATCTCAGAGAAGAGATATATTGGAAACAAAGTATGGGCAAAAATTGGTTAGTTGCTAATGACTCAAACACGAAGTTCTTACGTCATTTTGCAAATGGCAGACGATGGAAAAGTACCATTATCCAGTTGGAGTCTGATCAAGGTATTATTACTGATCAGCAAGATATTATAGCACATGCTGTACAATTCTACAAGAAGTTGTTTAGACCAGTGGAGCCTAGACATATCTTTTTATCTGACAATTTTTGGGAGACCAATAGAAAAGTCAAGGAAGAAGATAAGGAGCATCTGATTAAGCAGTTTTTAGGAGCAGAAATCAAACAAACTGTTTTTGAGATGAAAAAGGATGTTGCACCTGGGCCTAATGGTTTTAGAGCTGCTTTTTTTTTCATAATTTCTGGGAGTTAGTTAAAGAGAGATATATTGGGATGTTTATGGATTTTCACAAGGGAGAGTTGGATATAAAAAGATTAAGTTATGGGGTCATAACCTTAGTTTCCAAGGTTCAAGAGACTAACACAATGAAGCAATACAAGCCATTTGCTTGCTAAATGTGGATTACAAAGGTTTTACCAAGGTGCTAACAAAAAAACTAACACCAGTGGCTAAGGAAGTCATTAGTGAGAATCAGGCTGGTTT
Source organism: Saccharum hybrid cultivar R570 (assembly GCA_038087645.1). NCBI lineage: Eukaryota > Viridiplantae > Streptophyta > Magnoliopsida > Poales > Poaceae > Saccharum > Saccharum hybrid cultivar. The sequence goes on along the minus strand of JAQSUU010000043.1, from coordinate 6,524,838 downwards.
ATCAAGGGGAGAAATATTCTTGAAGGGGTAGTGGTATTGCATGAGGTACTCCACTCTCTAAGTAGAGACAAAGGCAGGGGTATGATTTTTAAAATTGATTTTGAAAAAGTTTATGACATGGTTAGATGGAATTTTTTGGAAGAAGTAATACTAGGGAAGAACTTCTCTAAGCAATGGGTTAATTGGGTTACGCAAACAGTTAGGGGAGGACAAGTATGCATTAATGTTAATGAGACAAGGGGTTCCTATTTTAAAACTATGAGGGACTTAAGGCAAGGAGATCATTTATCCCCTTTGCTTTTCAACATAGTGGCTGATGCTCTAAGTGCCATGCTGGATAAGGCTGTACGAAAGAACCTGATAGTGGGGGTGCTAAACTCAGTTATTGAGAAAGGGATCTCTCATATACAATATGTTGATGACACTGTTCTTATGAAAGATGGCTCAGATAAGTCGATCACAAATTTAAAAATCCCGTTGAATTGTTTTGAATGGCTCTCTGGTTTAAAGATAAATTATCATAAGAGTGAGGTGTTTTTGTTTGGTTTCTCTCAGGCTGACAAAGAAAGAAAGGCTAATATGCTAAACTGTAAGTTAGGGGAACTTTTGGTTAAATACTTAGGAATCCCAGTCTCCAACAAGGTGTTGGGAATAGGCACTTTTCAGGGTTTAATCAATAGAATGTTTAAAAGGTTAGATGCCAAAAAAGGTAAATTCATGACATTGGGGGTAAGTTGATTTTGACAAATTCTTGCATGAGCAGTCTCTCTATGTATATAATGAACTTTTACATGCTTCCTAAGGGAGTCCATGGGAAAATGGACTCAATTAGATCCAAATTTTTCTGGTAGGGTGCTGGAGAGGAGTTTAAATACCACATGGCTAAGTGGATTTCGTTGTGTAAACCCAAAATCCATGGGGGGTTGGGTATCATTAACACTCACCTTATGAATCAATGCTTAATCACTAAATGGATCTGGAAAATTGAAAAAGGAGCTAATGAGCTTTGGTTCAGACTAGTGAAAGCTAAGTACTTGAAGAGGAGTAATTTTTTTGGTTCTTCACAACAAGGTGTTTCACAATTCTGGAAGAGCCTGCATAAGGTGAAGCACCTCTTCCAATGGGGGGGCTGAGTATAGGGTGCACAAAGGGAAATCTGTTAGGTTTTGGCATGATTCCTGGATTGGAGGAATGCCTCTGAAAATTCAGTATAGGCTTGTGTTTGAGATTTGTCAGAAACCTGAGGCAAAAGTTTATGATATCTGGAAAGAAGGAATTTGGGATATTCCTCTTAGAAGAAATTTACATGGCGCAGCTTTAGATGAATGGTGTGATCTACAGGAAGCTTTGTAGGGGGTGGTAGTAGATAGGTGTGGGGATGATGAGGTAAAGTGAGTTTTAGATAAATCCATGATTTTTTCAACAAAATCGTTATATGATTGTCTGACTCAGGGTGGGGTTAAGGACAAACTACATGACATTCTTTGAAAATATAAGATACCTTTAAAGGTTAAAGTTTCCCTATGGCAAGTTTTTCATAAGAAACTGCAAATTGCCTTAGCTTTAACAAGAAGAGGGTGGCACGGGGTGCCTCCTTGCTGTCTGTGTAACAAAGTAGAACTATTAACTGTATTCTTTTTGAGTGTGCGTTTGCACAGTATGTATGGTGTTGTATTAGAGAGGCTCTTGGACTAAAGGGGTTCCCAATTTTAGTTCAGGACCTGCTCTCTCGATGGTGGTCTAGAAAGCTGGGGTCATCAAAACGTTTATGCCTAACATTGTTTGCAGGAATAGCTTGGGCGCTTTGGAAGAACAGAAATAAAATGGCTATCGAGAAGCTATTCCCTAACAACCCTGATGCAGCGATTCATATGATTTCTAATTTTCTGCAGATGTGGGCCGATTTGTTCAAGAAGACCGATAGAGCCAAGATGAGGGAGACGGCTCAATCTTTGTCTGAGTGGATGAAGACGAAGGCGTGCTACATGGGCCCTTATACAAATATTGTAGTTCTGTAGTCGTCTTCTCTATATCTCGTGGTTTTCTGTTAGCTGGCTTTAGTTTGCTGTTATGCTCTGCATGTTTTGTATCATGTTTTGCGTTTAGACTTTCCAGGGTAGGAGCTTTGCTTTAGTGAGTGCGTTTTTTCAAACTGGCATCCCCAGTTTGTATGGACCTGTTATTGGCTTTCTTAAAATCCGAGTAGATCTCCGTTCAAAAAAAAGAAAGGAGATAACTTGGTTTTTTAGAATACAATCTATTCCAGTGGCAATCTAATTTGCGGTCATGGGTACCCACGGGTATCATACCCAATGGGTGTGGGTACAGGTGCAAAATATATTACCAGCGAGTACTGGGGCAAAATATTACTAGGCGGGTACACGGATATACGTGTGTGCGTTGTCTTAACAATTGCTCCCTAATTTTGTTCTTTGCTCCATAAGACTCAGTTCTTTTCTTCCTAAAAAACACTTAGATCCTACAGGTTATGTGCTTCTGATTTGTTATCTTAACAGAGTGTCACGAGGCAAGTTTGATCTTTTAAACTTCATGATACTTCTAGCATTGTTGATGCCTCATTTTTTGATACTCAAGAGCAAGCTAGTCCGGCAACTCCTGGTAACAACTAAAATCTATTAAGTAGACGTACTTCTTTTTTTTGGTCAATTTGTGATTTCACGCTGTGAAGTCTAGAAATTCCAAATCATTGAGAAGTCTAGATTTTTTGGTCCTATAATCTGCTGTAAGTTTCATATTTTTTTTAGAAACACCTAGTCATCCTCACTCTACCACGACATCTCTATACTTTTGAGTCTAGGCTGCTAAAGCGGAACGACTAATCCTTGACGATGGTGGTAGTGAGGGCTATGTGCCTCACCAAGCTAGCAAAGCTCGGGGCGACGAAAGTGATCTCTTGGTTCAGAGCAAAGTCAAAGTTCAGGATGATGAAAGTGATCTCTTGGTCCAGAGCAAAGTCAACAACGATCTTGGTCATGGAGGCCATCTAGCTCTTGTAGATGAGATCTACGCCTACGCCCCTACTTTTTTTGGAAAGCCAATACACAAGCAATCAAACCGATAACATTTTTGTGGCAAAAGAACATAGAGTAAGAGGTTGCTTGGTTCGGAGCATAGCTAGCCTTGCCTCACCTTGTTGTGCTGGCACAAGTGACGAGGAGCTTGCTTGGCCGACCAGACCGATTTAGGGGCTGCTTGGCTCCTTGTCTTGGGACTGTCTTACCTTGCTAAGCGAGGATATAAATAAACCAGCTTGTTTGGATGGCTCGTTTGATTTCCCCGTGGCTTGTGCGAGCAAGGTTTGTCTTGCCAGCCTGAGAAAGTCAAATTGACTCCCCCGGCCGAGCAAGCTCCTCGTGCACTTTGCCAGCCAAGCCAGACAAGTTCTCCCATGCAAGCAAGCCCGTAAGGTATTCGAAGCGTCAAGCAAATTAGCAAAAGAACCTCCCCTAAAAAAGCAAAAGAACGAAACGCCCGCACTTCTATCCTCGTTCGGCGAAGTGTAAACAGTGCTCAGCGACGGAAGCAAGCAGGCCGTAAGTTTCTGACAGATAGGCTGCCCTTCAGTTCTACTGTGCTGAGTGCCGTGTCCCGGCCCAACTCGTTGGGTCACGCCGTTACCGTAGACTCGTCTTTGTGTCCCCTGTCGCCATCCCCATTCGCCAGGCTAGAGATGGCAACGAGTACGTACCCGACGGGTAGTGCCCACCCGTACCCGTACCCGTAAAATTTTACCCGTACCCGCCGGGTAATTCTCACCCGACGGGTAACCCATACCCGATAGCATACCCGAAAATTACCTAAAAATATTAAATAGTCACATGCAAAAAAAATCATTCTAAGCTTCCAACAAGTTACAAACATGCTAACAAACATTATTAGCATCATTACAACAAAGGCAATCTACTAGAAATATAATGGATGTCTCAATGGGCCAAATTCATGACTTATATGCGCTAAAATAACTGAGGTTGACTAGTTATTTTTGCGGGTATGTCTTACCCACGGGTATGCGGGTATGGGTAGTATACACCCGCACCCGTGCTCGCCATACCCGATGAGTATAAGATTTTGCTCAATAACATACCCACAGATAGAAAATTCATATTATACCTATATCTTTATCAAATAATATTCATTGGCTACTCGGGCTTCGGGTAACCGTTCACATGTCTACGCCAGGCGAGGAGGAAAGGCCAAGCCAAGCAGCGCAGGTGCTGCAGACAGGAGGAGGTATCGCCCGGCACCCAAACCCAGACTTTGTTTAGATTGAAGATTTTTTCAACATGATGAATAGTACCATTTTCGTCTTATTTGATAAATATTATCCAATCTTAGACCAACTAGGCCCAAAAGATTCATCTCGTGATTTTGAACTAAACTGTGTAATTAGATATTTTTTTTACCTATATTTAGTACTCCATGCAAGCGGCTAAAAATTGATGTGATGGAGAGAGTGAAAAAACTTAGAAATTTTGAGGTGATCTAAACATGGGCCCACTCGAAAGCACCAAACCAACTGACATCCGGTCCACGAATCACATCGCTAGGCGGCCCCGTCTTGCAGTCACACGAGTACGGCACGGCGGCCCTCCGTCCCCCACAGGCACAGATCAAGCGTCGCAGCAATGCAGAGGCGATAGATAAAGCTCGAGGAAGACGACCGGCGAACCAGAGGCGTACATATAGCTGCACACACGGGCACAGTGAAACTGAGGAGGAAAAATCCCCCAAAATCCAGAGGAGAAATTTTTCTCCCCCGAAGATGCCGAAGACCACCTCGTCGCCGTCTCCCACCATCTCCGCCATGAATCCCCTCCTCCCCTCCTCCTCGTTCCTCAAATCACCCCACTCGCCGGACCCAAACCCTAGCTCCCCGAATCCGAGCCCCTGCAGCTACCTCCTCCACGCCGACGCCGACGACGAGGCGCTGATCCAAATCCCGGGGCAGAACCCTAGTCTGGTGGGCGCCTCCGCCCCCTTCGCGCTGCTGCCGTCCATCGACCCGGCCCCGCACGTCTCGTCGCAGTTCTACACCTTCAGCGCCGCCTCCTACGGGCTCATGCTGCGCTGCATCCGTGCGGGCCGCCCCGCCTCCTCCGACGAGGTCCGCGGCGCCACATCGCTCTCCGTGCTCGCCTCCTGGCGGGCGGTCTGGAAGGACCGGAACGAGGACACCGCCTACCTCACCGCGTGGAAGCGCATCCAGGACAAGCTCGCCGCGTCGCCCGACGGCCGGCACCTTCACTTCAAGTCCAACGCTGCGCAGCGCGTCTCCCACGTCGGCATGTGGAGGGACATAGTCTCGGAGGCGCATGCCGACCCCGACCTGCTCCGGCACCTCGCGTTCAAGGACACCGTCGACCGCATCAAGCAGTCGTGGACTGTGGGGGCAAAATTCTACGGTATACCAGAATCATTTATCCGTTTATGTGTTGCTGCATGTCCCGTTTGTAAAGCTGCGCCTGCTGGCCAACCGGATTCTGCCATCTCATCACCTGGACGTGGGAAGCGGCGGCGCAGGTTTGAATATACTGAGACATTGGATGTGCCGGCTCGAGATGTGCCTCGTAGGTTACAGCAATTGGCTGCCAAGCACAAGGTTGTCCTCTGTATAAGGCAGAAGTATATAAGGTATAAGCCCTTCATGGCTGAGGTGAAAGATTATGCGTGCCACCGTGCTGGAGTGCCGACCTCAAATAGCGGGAGTGCTGCATCGTCAGCCAGTAATTCTGAGGGTAAGAAGGCGCGGGTTCTAAAGCGAGAGCCATACCAGTCAAAGAGGTGTGGTTGTGGGTTCCGTATTCGGGCAATTGTGCCAATAGCTAATTATAATGAAAAAGACAAGACTTTTGTGTACTTGGAAGAGGGCACTGCAGTGTTCAAGCTTTACGCTGTGCACTCAGGGCATGAGCCAGGGCCACTTGATGGCAATGCACGAATTGTTCACAGGTTGGTTGGTCATAAGGGCGCTCTTGAGTTTGATCCAGACATTTATGGTGTCAGTGAGGAAGGTGATCCTACCTTTTCAGCAAAGGGGGATGAAGATGTTGATATTGATGACTCGCACCAGGCGGTCTTGCAGCAAGTACGGGAGCTGAGATCAGAAGTTCTCTTGCTAGAAGGGAAGGTGGCTAAGATGCACCCAGAATTGTTGGGGTCACTGTCCACCGAGTTGTCTGAGGTTTTGCACAGGATTAGGAAGTTTAATTTGGAGGGTAATGTCTACCAACAGGAGACATTGATGGTAGTCAATGAAGAAGTCAGGGGATGGGGGCCAGGGGATGTATCTCACCAATTAGACCAGCATGATCAAGCATTCTGCAAGGATGATGAGATGCTTGATGATGATGATACTGACTTTGGCTCAAGCCTTGGACCTATTGTCTCGTGGGATAGGATGGCAGCAGAATGCGAGGATAGGAAGATGCTCATGGGTGATAGCCCAAAGTGTGACAAGTGGATGCTTAAGGATGATGTGGGTGACTTTGATGCGAAGAGTATTCTTAACTGTGGGGATGATGATGGTGTGGAGGATTCCAAGGTCATCAAGCCATTGATGCATGATGACACCATGGTAACTGACCCAAGTTTGGTAGGTATTCATGTAGAGGGATTTTACACTGGACCAAAATGGTATGATTCACCAGGTTTGGATTCCAACGTTGATGGTGGGGATAGCAGTTTTAGGCATGGTGGAATCGTGTGAGTTGTGATAACCTGATACCTGGAAGATCCTGTAAATTCTGTATACTAGATGTATTTAGCTCACACCAGTTTGATTAAGTGTCTTTAGGTGGAGCTTCAGTCAAAGTAACCTGTCTGCCCTGATATATACAGGCTGCATTATCAAAGCAACTTTTGTTTTAACTTGTATATAGTCCCTGTATTGGTTATCTGCTTGCTTCAATACATTAAAGCTATGGTTCTGTTGGGGCGTGCCTTAATATTTTGTGGAGTTACTCTCTGTGTGTGGACCTGCGTGCGAGTTTAGCAACAGTTTAGTCACAAATATATGTTAGTTTCCTCATTCCTTCACAAGGCTGCATTAGTCTCGTTCTCACTTTGTTGCATCTGTTTTAAGAAGTGTCTATGCTTAATTATACAATTTTGGACCTGTTCTTCTTGGGTACAATGATTTAGAAACTTGTGTGTTTTTATTTATCTCTACCCTCTGAATTTTAAAAAAATTATATATGAGGGAAATGATATAGTATTTTCTGTTGTGCATCTGCAGACATTTGTAGCTTAATGATTCATCCATAAATAGATATTGCTTCCTTCTGTGCCTATTGTTATTGACTGGTTTGTTACTTGGTTTGTGCCATGACAATAATGCTTCCCATGTTGGGGTTACATGAAACATGATATCCTAGGAAGTGCAAAGTTAGTGTTTTGAATACATTATAAAGATTTCATGTTCCTTTATCCAAGCCCCATGTCGCATATAGTACTGCTCCTCTGTTCCAAATTGTAGGTTGTGTTTAATATTGTCCTAAACTTTTCTAACTTTGACCATGTTTATAGAAAAATATGTTAACATCTGCAATACCAAATAAAAGCACTATCAAAATGTATTTCATGGTGGATTAAACAAAACCAACTTGAGGTTATAGAAGTTGGTGCATTTTTCTATAAATTTGGTCAAAGTTAAGGAAGTTTAACTTATTATACTACCAAACTAAAATGACTTACAGTTCGGAACAGAAGGTTACTGTCTTTACAAGGTTTATTGTAAGTTACAGTCAACAGTGTTGTTCATACTCATTTTTTATGGAATGAGTCTGTGCTCATTAAAGTAAACAAGAGTGACATATGCTTCAGTAACATTTACACTTTTCTTGTTTCTGTATTTAGTTCATTGTGTTGCTCTCTGATCAATGTCTCAGCTGAGATTTTCTAGCAATTTCGACTTTGTATAAATGTTTCAATGTTTGCAGTTTAAATTATTCCCTCCATTCCAAATTATAAGACGTTTTGGCTTTTCTAAATACATAACTTTTGCTATGCACTTAGATATACACCATGTCTAGATACATAGTTAAAGCCATGAATCTAGAAAAGACAAAACGTCTTATAATTTGGAATGAAGGGAGTAGGTTGGATATTTCACTCTAAAAATCTCAAGTGGGATTGAGACCCACATGTAAGTTGTGGGCCTAGGGCATGTTTCTAGACTCTGTTTATAATGACATTTTTCCAATTGTCACATAATTTGCTGTTTTGAAATGGGATGGTATAATAAAAGATACGTAAATGTTTGATTCAGAACCTTGGAGAATTAACAATAGAGCAAATTTCACTAATTAACTTGCATGTTTTTAACCTACAAACTGGAGACTTCAAGGAATGGCAATCTGCATAACTTTTGTATTTTCTGCTGTTCAAGGTTATTTCATTCTGCACTTCTGTATGACTTCATTTCCTTAGTCTGATTGCATTACACCATTTCCTTTGCTACTACATGTTTATTGTTGCTGGTGAATCTACAATATTAATGAACTATAAGTAACCAACCATTTTTCATGACCTTCGGCATATAGGTTCATCAGCAATGTATGTGCAGCCTTTCAGCAAGGTTATTGTCAAGCACTGACATCAGATGTTATTCCACCAGTTCAAGGTTAGGAGAACCCAGATTCAGTCTTCTTTTTATATTTGATATATCATTATTCAGGGGCTATATTGTTAAGTTAGCAGGTTTGTAACTAGTGTTCATGCTTTGCGTGTGCCAAATTTCAGCTCAAAAGCAAGCAAACCAAGGCTAACAATGGAACTAGTGTTGTCTGGTTAAACAGCCAAGTATGATATAGTCTTGTGATCCCTGCAATTCCTTTTTTTTTAAAAAAAAAATCTTGTAGGATTCAACTAGATCTATGATTTTCAGGGAGGAAATTCATAACCATACTTTACATTCATTCCTGAACTGATTGAAGCACTCTGTTGAGGAGACCCAAGATTAAGATGCTAAATATATCTGGAGGCATGAGTTGACATGTCTGAAATTAAGTGAGAAAGGGACTAAAGTTTTTTTCCTGCATTTTTGTGATCTAGTCCCTTTTTCAAGATTCTACAACAAGCCCAACTTATGAGACTTTTGATGGAAACTCCTTCCGAATTTGCATAAGTTGCATACACATTGAGGATTTTGTTGGATAGCAGTTGATTAAAAAAAACAGCACTGGCTCGAATGTAATCAGGGGTCAGGATTGCATTCTATTCTTAGCTACTTACGCAGTACTCTAATCTTTTAGTTTATGAGATTGCTGCCATCCATTGGTTACTCTGACCTGACTGGGTATAGTCGCTCATGTTCAGTCTGAGGAATGGGCTGTTCGTCTGATACAAATTTCTTAGGGTTGATCACAACAGTGAAATATTGGCTTATTTCATGGAGTAGTAGGTACTGTACTTAATGTTTAGTGAGGATACCTAATATGTTCTGTGGGATGATGAATATCCAAATAACTGTGCTGAAGCTGTTTTTCCCCCTGCTTGTCAGCAGTGGAGATATGGTGAGTTTTTTTCCCTGCTTGTCAGCAGTGGAGATATGGTGATTTGGTCATTGATCTTTGCGGTCAGTGGCCCTGCTAATGGATTGAGCTAGAATGGGTTAAACAATTTGGGTTGTACGTCAATTGGCTCTGGGCTAGGGATAATGGGTTTCACGTGCGTCGTGGGCTGGATTGCCTCGGGGTTAAGTAGGTAATGGATTGGGCTGGTTATGATTTTTTCAGATTCCAAATACGTTCCCAACTCATGGGTGCTGACGGGTTCTGGTGAATGGTTTGCCTCTCCTGTCGACTCCTTGCTTGCTCACGAGTAAAAAAAAAAACTCTCACGAGTGCATCGCTGCTGCCACCACTCCACACACACATCGGCGCCGCTGCCTCCATCGCCGCCGGTGCCACCGCTCCTCCATATAGCAAGATCCCAGGCGGGTGCCGCTCTCCAAGATGTGTGTACTTCTCTCCGCCTCCTTCTCCCTCTCCCTCTTCTTTTTTTCTCTGAATTTTGCTTGAAAAGAAACGAAATCATGGATCCCTGTCCCTGGCCACCTCGTTGTTCACAGGTGCCTCACCAAGCACGGCTCATGGATCTCGTAAGGAGGAGCGAGGTGGATCACAGCTGCGGGGCGGGTTCTATTGGAAGAACGAACAGATTGGTTCTTTGATGTTTTTGGGGCGGCCGTCTGATATGTGCCTCAATTTCTCGTTTCCTTGGTGTGGTCGATTTCTCGTCTCCTTTGATGGGGCCCTTCATGCAGGTGCTCCCAATCTTCAGCAGGCTGCTGAATCAAGGTGAGCAGTCCAATCGGAGTTTTATGAAAAGGTGCTCTCGTTGCTGTGTTTCTTGTGCGGATAGCATTGCTGTGGTGGATTGGATTCTGAACTTCTAATACTCTCATGGGTAGCATTGCTGCAGTGGGTAGCATTGCTGCCGTTTGTGCCGAGTTCAGTTCACATAAATATATAATAGATAAATGGTTTTGAGAGTTCAGATATTCTGAGAATTCCACTTTTGTATAAACTAGTGAAGTTTTACATACATGGGTAGCATTACTGAGTTCAGTTCAATTTAAAAGTAGCACTCAACTATACAGAATTCGGCATAGTGCAGTAATGGATGTCTGGATCAAAGGCCACCATTTAACATAGGCAATTTTTGTAGGCTGATCCCTCCTTTTAATACTGTTCTGTTGGTTCCTCGTGGGCGTTAGATATTGACGTGTAGATTAGTGCTGCTATTGGTGTGAGGCTTATTCTTGTTTTATTCCTGCTACTCTCGCTACTGGTATACTGATATGTGATCCATCCATTGAGTTGATTTGCTGGAATAATTCTCTTGGGCTGCTGTGATTTGCTTTGGATATTTCAGAGTCCGATTGCTTATTAGTGTTTGCTGAGATTATTTAATTCAACTAGCTGTTGCCATCTCCAATATTTGAGTCCACTTAGTTGATCAAGTACGTGAGAATTTTCTGCTGGTTTATTTAGTGCTGCTAGCCATCAAATAAACAGAGTCACTACAATCACTGATCTAAATATTGAATTGATGGGATTGGAATTTCAGAAGTGGGTTATTTAATTTGATTGTACCGTGAACGATTGGGACAAATATTAGGACCTTGCAGGCGTGTCCTTGTCAATGACTTGCATGTTTGCATTGGAAAGCATCAATTCAATATTTGGAAAGACATGACGTCCTCCAATTTATTTTCTCTTACTTCTGAATTGGTTGTAGCTAGTGCAATACATATAAAATCTGTTACAGCACCAGTTTTTACTGGACTGAAGTTTCTGTACAGTTACTGTTAGCAGTCCAAAACCCAGTCTTATATTGTATTGTATCATCAGACACCTTGCTCATTAGATGTTTCTTGGTTCCATTTCTGAACATATTTAAGCAATGCAGTATCACTGTTGTTGTGGTGTGATAGTGCTTTTTTTTTGTTTGCTTCTTCCATCTGCTAGCTAAGCTATATTATGACTGATGTTTATGCTGATTTATTGTGAGAGAAGAACACTGTTCGTTCACTGAAAAGTACTACTAAAGTTGTTCAAGCGAATATATATAAACTTTCTGCTGGGCCATTGCAATGATAGAGGTAGTAGCATATATATATATATATATATATTGTATGGATCAGCTGGAAGAGAGAACAATTACTACCTGCAACAATTGCACAATATATGCATTCGGTACTCAGTACTGTGTACATACACAGTTGTAAAAGAATTGCCAGTCTCCCCCATATGTGATCATCGATATATATGTACAGACAAGTAGACAGCCAACCATGTACTTTTAGTTGCTAAAATAGTAAAATGTAATCAGCAGCTTATTGCTTAATTTGTGACTGATTGACTGATCATGCTCTGAATTTATTACTAGCCATTGCTTCCTTTTTCTGAGAGATGAAAATGGCTTGGTTGAGTATTTTCGGCTTGGAGAATTTATGTTTCTAGAAAACTTGGCTGCAGCTACTAGCCGTTCGCATGTTCAGCATGGTTCAGCCTTCCTTTTTTGGTGTTCTTGTCTTGCTACCTTTTATGGTATAAATGGCATTTTTTGTGTGGCAGATGCAATGATTTTATTTACAGTAACATTGTTTTCTTGTAGGAAGACTTGTGGGTCTATGTCGACAACCAAGATGTTGATATGGAGACTGTTAATTGAGAACCTCAGATGTCTATCTTTTTACATAAGCAAGCTGCCTCTGATTATACAAATGTCGTCTTCAGAGTTTACAATCCAGAGAAGGTTGTTTTGTGTTGTAGTGGTATAATAAGATTGCAAAGGACACTGTTTTAAGCGCCTCCCTGTTTTAATTGCAGTTCACTAGTGTCTATCGGTTGATGTCAGCTTGTAAAATGTGCAATCTATCAGTCTATCAGTTGATGTCACATGTCAGTCTGTAAAAATGTTTAGTCTAAGTTAGCTCGTTCATCAGCTTGTAAAGGCACAGCTTGTAAAGGCATCCTGCTCTTTCGTCAGCTTGTTTGCTTATGAGCTTTGTAAAACCGTGGGTTGGGATGGTTTCCTAGTGGGCTGAAACCGCAGTTTGGTCAATGCTTTGGTATAGTACGGGCTGAAATAAAATAACGTCGGGGGTGGATTGGGGTGGGTTTATTTTTTTGTTCAATGCTAGTATAGATTGGCGTGGATACGGGTTGGGTTTCAGCCCATTAGCAGGGAGAAAGGGTCTCATAAAGCTGAAGTGATTTAAGGAATGGGCAGATTTCTGTTCCTTTTGCTTCGAAGTCTCCTGTGTTGTAGTGGTATAATAAGATTGCAAAGGACACCTGTTCAATCATTGCAGTCGATCACCCAATTTTCCTGTTAGGGCTGGGAAGTAATTTAAATAATCAGCAAATTCACATTTGGATGAGGGTTGGAACACTTGAACTTGTCATAAGTCGGCGGCAGCATGTCTTCAGTTTATTAACTCTGGGAAGTTGTGGTTGTGACTATACATTTAACTTCTCTTTTTTTGGTAACATTTAGTGCATAGGCTCATAAAGCACATGGTAGTCTGCATACAGCTGACCCTGACGCCGACCATGCAAGTGGTGCCCGAAGATATCTTTTGTTGGATGCAAGAGGCATCTTCTAGTTCTGAAATCCATGTGATGGCCTAAGTAAAATATGTCAATGCAGCAAGTGTGCTATATGATACTTATGATAAGCGCGAAACTAAAGTTTACGAGAGGAGCCCATGTTAGCTACTTCCTCGATAAAAAAAAAAGAATGCAATTCTCGTGTTTCAATGAGTCAATAGGTTTCAAGTTTGACCAAATCTTTTAAAAAATTATGACATGTGTGATACCAAATATGTATCATTAAACTAATCATGCAATATATTTTTTTAAAGTGTATCTATTTGAAGTCATAAATGTTAATAATATTTTCTATAAACTTGGTCAAACATAAGTTTGGCTCAATCTAAACCTATAATTGCATCATTTTGTGATGGAGGTAGAGTATGGAGTATGAGCCAGTTGTATATATATGTTACCGGAGGCCGAAGTGAAGGGGGCCTTTCCTGGAAAGACGATCAAGCGGCTTGTATGGCCACCATGGCAGCTAAATCAAGAACCATCCCCATCGTGTTCCTGGTCTTTTGTGTTGTCTTTGCAGCTGCAGTTGACAGCGACGAGGTGCCTGCGTCGTTCGATGTGCTGCTGCACCTGCAGCTGCAGCCTGAGAAAGCTGCCAGTCTTGGCTACGACTGCTTCACTCTTTGCACAGCCGGATGCTTTGCGGCGGGGTTCCCTGGAGATTATTGTGATATTGTTTGCGAGCGTGAATGTGCTGATGAAGCCCAGAAGCACTGAAGCCTGGTATGGCCTTGATCATCAGATGGTTTCTCTTTGGTCTAACTCTGTATGTGTATTCAGATAACACTGCAGGCCACTAGCCTAGTAGCACTGTAGCAGTATCCGTGTGACTGTGTCTTCCTTTTCCTCATGATTGTACTTGGGTCTTTGCCAGTTGTGATGTTGTGCACGGTGCACCGATAGAAATGTAGGAGAATAAGAGGTGATCAAGGTCCTCAGCAGATTAAGATTTCCTTTGGTTGTCAGTGTTGTCATCGACCACTTCTTTCTCTATGATATTCCCTGTTTGGTGAAGTGACGAGCTTGTTCTGCTCCCGCTGAAGTCTATGATTTGCCATACCATTGTAGATCTCTGATGTTTGATTCAATGTTGCTCCACTATGAGCTCAAATCTGCATGTGTAAACTAATTACCAACATATTGTTCATCTTCTTGGATGGTCTGGAACGAGCTAGATGCCATAAAAATCATGGCCAGAAACTCTGAAAGTGGTGATGGCACAAAAATCATCAGAACTGCAGAACAGTGGTAAAACCATCAGGCTATCACTGGTGGGTGAGTGATGTTTTTTATATTCATTGATATAGCATAGGGGAAGTATTCTTTTCTTTTTGCGAAATAGTTGAATAGCCATGGTGAAGCAATTTCTTCTGCTTGTCAGCAGTGGAAATATGGTGATCCGGTCATTCATGTTTGCTGTTCATGGAAGGGCCTGGCAAAGCTGAACAGGTGAGAGGGATCGGCAGGCTGCTGTTCCTTTTGCTTCAAGTTAATCGTTGATGGCAATGTTAGATAGCTGCATTACCTGGCCCAGCGTTCCTGTTTTGACTGGACACTGACTTGAATAGTTCAGTTGCCTCTGAATTGGTTAACAAGTCACATTTGGGTCAGGGCTGAGCTTATCATTTGTCGGCAGCTTGTGCCAATTGTGACCATTCATTCATTTAACCGATTTCAGCTTTCAGATTAGCAAATGAGTGCATGGGCTTCAGTAAACATATCGTAACAGTAACATGCATACCAGTTGAATGTATTGTACAGCAACTGTGCAAGTGGTGTCAAAATGTAACATTTAAAGAATGCATCCTCCAGCACGCAAATCCATGCATCAATCAACATAAAAGGGCACAAGTGTGCTATAGATATTTCTGGTGGTCACGGCGTTACATGTATTGCCTATTGCTATGTAGTATGGGCGCGTTTGACATAGGAGTACATGATAATATACATATGGCCGGTGATCTCCCCAAAGTTTTACCACTGCAGCGAGATCGGAGACAAGTGAAAGCGCTGACTCGTACTGCCACCATGATCGCCGAATCATGGGTCACTGTCCTGTACTCTTGTCTCAGCCTCTCAGGTTATGCAAGAGCTGTTTGGTTACGTTCCTTGACACAGATTGCCTGGCCTGTAGAGTTTCTGGATGCAGCTGGTAAGGTAGCCCTGGTTTCTTGCCTAGTCCAGGCAGTCCAGATATACAAAAACGGTTGAGGCTCGCAGGCAACGTTGTCTGGTGAGATTCCTTTACAACTGATGTGGATCTATATTTGTCAGATATCTACTTCAAACCAAACAACATAGATTTGCTGTAGCTTGCACAAGCATAACTCAATGAGTTAACAAGCAACATCCAGACGGTCTTTTTTTTTCCCAGCTAGCAACTCTAGGGTTCTATCAAAACATCCCCTGTGTGTCGTTTAATTTCCTTTGCAGCTAACTGTGACGAACTTCCGCTTCTTGTAGCGTCCTGCTACCATTGTTTCGCTCGGTTTTCTGGTTGTGCCTGGTGGTTACTGTTGGAAGCATTGCGACGAACAATGCCCTTCAGTGCTGAGTTGCCTCAGGCGCTGGCCATCAGATGGAGTCTCTCTATTCCATCTTTCCATTTTGAAGGACCGAATGGCGGACAGAAAAGAGGTGAATAAGATCTTAAATTTTTTCCTCTTCTCAAGAATGAGAGACGATCACTTCCGAAGAAGAGTAAGGATCACTTACAGGAAGTACCTTCTCAAAATATGGAAGTTCACCAAACCAGCTCAGTTTCAATCGGTGGAAACCAGCTTGGTTGAGCTTCTTTCCAAAAAAAAAAAAAAACTCCAAAATCGATCCAAATAAGTTCAAAAATATTACAAAACTTGTCCCACACCTTGACTAACTCATTGTGAAGATAATCCCAAAGGATCTTTCAAAAAATATTAAAGCTTCACCACAAATTCCTCTCAAATTGGAGTTTTCTTGTAAAACTCAAAAGAGACAATTCAATGTGCTCGTAGAAAATCAGTTGAAGGGCAAATCTTAAATATATTCCCATGAGATCATAGCACCAAGGTTGAGCACAAGAATCAATCGAAGATGCCCTGCTCAAAGATTTTTCACCAACATAAGATCTTGGAGAAGAGGAGGGAGTCTGGTGCGGGGGTTTATCCCATCGTGTACCCATGTCCAAAGGCCCCCAAAATCACCTCAAGATCACCCAAGAAATCAGATCAATTGCAATTCTAAGAATCACCAAGCGATGATTAAAAAAAAGCACAAAAAATAAACCAACAGATTCAAAGAGAGGGACACAAGAAATTAATTTAATAAGATTATTTCTTCACTTCAAATCAACAATAAATTAATCTATAAATCATATTATCCTACCTTCCAACATCCTCCCACTTTGGTGAGAAACAAACCTAATAGAAAATTAAACCTCGCTAAATTCATTTATATATCAGATTAGCTCACCTAAGAGGAAATCAAATATCTCGAGCTTAACTCCTCTGATTTTTAGAGCACTTAGCCAACCCTAGGAAATGAACAAGTGGTGGAAAGAACGCCCCCCACACCCCCTCCCTCTTGTTTATAGAGGGTATTACACATTTCAAGAATACCAAATTTAGGATCAAGTTGGTTGCATGCCATAAATGACTACAACTAAAGTGCAGCTTGCTCAACCTATGTAGGTTGCGGAATTAAAATCATGCGTCAAACTTTTGGCAAGGAGTACGTGCGCACACAAGAGAAACTAGAGTTTTTACGGCACACCTAATTCTATCAGCAACCTAGCACATCGTACGAAATTAACCATTTAGCCACCAAAGACAAAATGGTTCTAGTTGGTTTTCCATGCATCCTATGGGACCTTTATGAAGTCATTTCACCTCGATGCTAGTTCTCTGGTAATGCTACATCCCTGAGATCGTCCCTTGGGTTTTGAGGCCCAAACCCAGAAACCATTCCGCTCATGATTTTGGGGTTGAAACTGCCAAACTCTTCACATAGTCGGTACACAACCCTTCATATGTCGACACGTGTCCTCCATGTCCTCGGCCCGGCGGTCCGCCATCTAGTGCTTGCGACGCCTCGTCATAATTTGGTTTAGGACAACACCGTCTTTGTCACCATCTCGCATGTGTTTTTGCTCATTGATGTGCCAAGTGCCTTCTTTGGTCCATCCTCCAACCTCTCGGTCCCTTGGTCCAAGACTCCGTGTTCGGTTTTCACAGCTCTGGTTCATCAACCCATGCCCCTCACTTGACCTTTTCAATACCGTCTACCAATGTATTTAACATCTACACATCCACGAGCCAAGAAATACGTTGCACATCCCCTTGGCTCCAGTTTGAAGATCCACAGCATCGCATGCTCTTGTCGATCATCTGCGTTCACTGCATGGCAGCATGGCGCTGGAAGGGGCTCTGCTAGTCTGCTAGCGCCGACGCGCGGCACCGTTTGGATCTGACGAATACCCCGGGCGTCCTCATGAGATGCATGTAATGCTAATTCATCGTTCGCCTCTTCACTCTCGGGGTCCCGGCCCGCCGGACCTGTGCGGACGTGCCGTGCGTTTTGCGACGGGGAATACATGCATGATCCTGGTGCGTGCTGCGTGCTATCAAAGTCTCACCTGGAGTAGCTCTTTGGCGGTAGTATGTTTATGCACTGCTTGATCTTGTTTCGAAATGACGCGCTCGATCGTTATGTGTCTGTCGAAAATTATGGGTGGTTTCACGTCTGATGGTTGATGTGCCGGCCGGCGTATGGACTGTTGTGCTGCATAAGCCTGAGATGAGATGAAATGTCTCCGAGTTGGGCCATTCGACAACCTGTTTCCTGATAACGAGGCTGCTGGACTGCAGACCTATATATATATATATATATATATATATATATATATATATATATATATATATATATATATATATATATATATATATATATATATATATATATATATATATATATATATATATATATATATATATATATATATATATATATATATATATATATATATATATATATATATATATATATATATATATATATATATATATATATATATATATATATATAGCTTGATGTGCCGGCGTATCAACTGTTGTGCTGGATAAGTTTAAGTTCGTCATTGGTTTGCGTTACAGTTACAGGTGACTGAAGCAACGCACAGCCATCGACATAGCGCATGCACCATAAACTCCATTTACTTCTTAAAAAAAAATAAACATCTCTTGTGCGTGTTCTCGAAAAAGAAAGATCCATCAGCGCCGACCCGGTGCCTCCTGCCTACTAGTGCCTATCTTACGCAGCTTTGCATCGAACTTAGATTGCATTCCCTGACGGATTCTGATCTCGTTTACACCGCTTGACAAAGCCTAAGCCTCAAAAGATGCATGATGCGATGCATCGAGGAATGACGAACAAAAGCAGGCTCACTCACTCAGGCCTGGCTGGAAGTGGAAGCACCGTGCACGCAGGCAGCATGCTGCATCTTCAGTTCAGAGGAAGGAAGCATCGAATGGATAGGCACATTCCTCCCAGGTGCCCTGGCCCAAGTGGCCAGAGCATCTCGAACCAAAACGTGATCCATGCAAGCTCGCCAGTCGCCAGCGCGCGCCCAACTGCATTCTCGCCCGGGATTCGCATCGCGTGGAAATGGAATTGGAATGCGAATCTAACCGCCAAAGAATTTGTTCGACAAAAGTTCTGTTTCCCCTGAATCCATTACCCACCACGACGCCGCCCACCTGAATTCTAGGAGTACTACTACTACTAGTTTTGTGCAGGTAGGATAGGATAGGAAGATGCTTAGGGCACCCTCACGGCATGGTTTGGTTGCTCGTCGACACGTCAAGCAACAGTGTCAAAAACGCGAACGCCAAACGCATGCGACCGAGCATGAGAACCAGGCCATGCAGGACGAGAATGAGACCGTGGCAACAAGCGACAGCGACGGAACGGAGACGACAGGTTGGTGAACGAACAGCGCCAACTTCACCCTGCTGCTGTTGTCAAAAAAAAAAAAAAAAACTTCGCCCTGCTGCTGTGACGAGTAGGTACGCAGTGATCGACCTGGATGGATTCTCTGACCACGAGGCCAGGGTAGATAAATAAAGAAAGTAAAGCCTGAAAAGAAAAAAGCGGTTGTTCGTCCAGCTGGCCGACATCACCGACGCAACCGAAAGTAAGCACGGCGGATCGGACCTCGTGCTAAACCTCAGTTAAGGTATTGCTTAAACAAAGAATGGAAGGACGAGGGCGTCGCTGTCTTCCAAGATTGTGGAGGACGGAGGAGGATCCTGTTTCATTTGCGCTTATCTCAGAATCAATGAATCATTAGTAAACCAGCACGCATCAGGTTCCTTAATCAGAAATACTAATGCTGCTGCTATTAGGTATCGGCACTATCGCTTTCGTTCGCTCCTGCCGAATCCAGAAACGAATTTGCAGGAGCGAAACACGGCGATAAATTAGTCCAGGAACGCGACCCGGCGAAACAAGCGCACATGGAAAGAAATCAAAGATGGAGCGAGGTGAGGGCAGGCCGGTGGCACATGCGGCCATGCGCGCGCGCCCTCGCGTGCAGTGGTGCCGCGCCGTGCAGCGGCACGACGACAGCAGCCCAGCCCAGGGTTCGGCCGTGGTTCCCCCCGTGTGAACGGTGTGATCGATCGACGGTTCGAGCAGCCTAGCGAGCAACGAGCCATCGCCCACCCCTCGGCCCTCGCCCGTCGTCGGCCTCGGGCTGCGGCGTGTTGCCTGCCCACCTCACGCTCACGGTTCCCCGGCCCCGAGACCGGTGTCACATGGCCCGCGGCGTCGCTGGCACCTCGGCACATGCCGCGCCTCTGGCGCCGGCTCACGTGACCGCGTGGGACATTGACACGTTCACGCGTTGCTTGTCCTTTTTCCTATGGGGTGTTTAGTTCCTCATAAATTTTTCACCCCGTTAAATTAAATGTTCGGACACATACATAAAATATTAAATATAGACGAAAAAATAACTAATTACACATATTACGATAAATTTATGAGATAAATTTTTTAAGCCTAATTAATCCATAATTTGACAATGTTGTGCTACAGTAAACATATGTTAATGACAGATTAATTAGGTTTAATAAATTTTTCTCGCGGTTTTAATCGAATTATATAATTAGTTTTTTTTATTAATATCTGAACACATCTTCTGACGTCCAACATGCGATGTACAGTAACACTCTAATTTTTTTTCCATAGAAACTAAACACCCCTGAGCCGAGGGCGCGCTGCCCCACGCACCGTTCCGTACCCGGAGCCCGAGGGCACACCACGTCGTCACGATGGCCAATCGGGTAGCGCCACGCCCAACAAGGCAACAATGCACTGCACGTCCCGACGTCATCTCCGCTGATGCCGTGTACTACCCGCCCCCTCTTCTTTTTGAAATGCTAGGACGTCCAACCGGACGCCACGTTTTTTTTTTTTTTGGCTTGTTTAGTTGGTGGAAAAGTTTAGGTTTGACTACTGTAGCACTTTTCGTT
The DNA here is from genome assembly GCA_038087645.1 of Saccharum hybrid cultivar R570. Lineage (NCBI taxonomy): Eukaryota > Viridiplantae > Streptophyta > Magnoliopsida > Poales > Poaceae > Saccharum > Saccharum hybrid cultivar. Next base: position 6,504,191 of record JAQSUU010000043.1, on the reverse strand, counting down.
TTATTTGGTAATTTGTGTTTAATCATGGACTAATTAGACTCAAAAGATTTATCTCATGATTTACAACTAAATTGTGTAATTAGTTTTTCTTTCGTCTACATTTAGTACTCTATGTATGTGCCGCAAGATTTGATGTGACAGGTACTATAGCACTTTTTTGGTTCTCTTTTTGGGTACGCATGCCAACTAAACAGGCTCTTTGTCCCGTTCGCTTCGTTAAAAAGTAAGACTGAAAATACTGGCCCTGTTCGGCAGGCTGTTTATTTTTGTTTATAAGCCGGCTGTGGCTGATTTACTGTGAGAGAAAAACACTGTTCCACAGCTGATAAGCCGTGCTAATAAGCTCAGCCGAACAGGAGGACTGTTTATTGATTTATTGTGAGATAAAAACATTGTTGGCTTGGCTTTGCACAATCAGCTCAATAGTCCTGTTTCTATTTATCGTCATTTTTTCACCGTTTCTCAAAATAAAAAAAGACGGCGACATTCTAGCTAGCACAACCATCGCAGCATTCCCTATCGCCCATCGCTCGTCTTTTCCAGCGGTGACCACATCCGCTTCCTCCGCCACGGGGCCCTCGCTCACCTCCGCGACGCCAGGCTACGCCGCTGGAGTTGGGCCTGCCGCCGGCCCCTGCCCTCATCGCCAGAACTAGCATCTTTGAAACACAACAATTCATCAAGGAATTCGACCTTCTCATGGTCAAGTTGCGATCCATAAACGACGGTGATCCACCACGGATTGTGCGCGCTGGACCCGTCTCGACGATCCTAGCCGAGAGAGTGAAGCGTCCTCTGTTGACGTCGCTCACCGTCCAAAACTCTCTATCCCAACCCAAGAGGATGCCCCCGACACATTTACCGCAGGGAGGTAGTCGTAGTCGAATGCAGGTCCTAGCATTTCATAGCCAAGGAGTTACACACTCTAGAGAGCTTGGTCTCCTGAATACAAACGAGAGTGGCCCGCTCTTGAACTCTAGGGTGTTACTGATACGGTGGGAGTATGGCACGTTTTTGATGGGTCGTTCGATACCGTCCGATGGAATCTTATCACATCAGATATCCAGGCGCCAGCAATTCCCCTTATGTTTTGCAACAACCCCGCCCTGTCGCCCATGGCTGTACGGTTGTTTTGCGGCAACCCCACCCTGCTACCTGTGGCTTTACTGTATGAAGCCGTCAAAATTAGGAGAGTAAACATGAAGTCAACCTAAGAGCATTTCTAACACAAACTACTTATCATCCCTCTCTTATAAGTTCATACTCCTATATATGACCTCCTATTATTGACACTGTAGCTTTTACTTGTTCTTCAACAGATAATCAGTACATTTAAATTTAGTTAGAGGGTATAAGGTAACCATCCTCTCTCGTAGTAAATCTATTTGAAGATATAAATATTGATACTATTTCTGTAAAAGTTAATCAAACTTAAAAAAAACCCGAGCGTCTTTTAATAAATATAGATGTTTCTTTGGGACATAGCAAATATAGCAAACAAGAATAAGTTGATGAAGCCAAGTTGGAGGAGCTTCACGTTATTTTTAAGTAGCTACAGTAGAAGCCACGTTAAAACCTCCAAAGAGGCCCTTGAACGCTAGCTAGTGAGGATGCCCTGAGGAGCGGCCGGACGGCTGCGCCGGGTACGTGGCACGCGGGCTACGGCCAATGGTGTCGCCTGTAACATGGGGTGGGACGGTGGGTTCCAGAGTTCAAAGCAATGGGCCTCCAATGCCTCCAAACCTATGCAGAGTTCCTGTCCACGTACGGAAGGCGATCGAGGACAGGGCGAACCAAGCCGTTCGTGCACGTCGCGTTTGAACAGCAAAAGCACCGGCGTTCAATTTGGCCAGCGACGTGACTTGCGATCACCCGAGCGCTCGGTGCCACCACCGCGCAGCGGGGTAGGGCCTTGCGGCCGGCGTTTCTCAGCCTGCGCACGCACCGATCTGCCGGCGGGCGGGCGCTATCCAGGGGGCGCGTTTCCCGGTGCCGCGGGGCGGCGATACGGTCGTTTTCTCGTGTGCCGCCTGTACGTGGCCATGCGGTCCCGAGCTAGACATCCTAGTGACGCGCAAGTTGGATGGAGGGTCTCGATACGATACGGGATCGTCAGATTCGTCACATGCATGCATGGTGATCCAGTAGCCTAGCAGCCACAATGATGTAATTGGGCCAATTAACCATACAAGGCGGAGGCAAGGCCCGTGCACCCCGGTCGGCCACGTCGCCCCGAAATCAGCCGGCCGGGCCACGTCACCTGAATTTTTTCCACCGTTGGATTCAGACATCAACGGTGGAAACTCATCCCGCCGTAAATTACTGTGCCTCACCACCGGAAACTTCTCGTGCCCCGTCTCTCGGTCTGTCCTCCCTCTCCGTCTCTCCCTCTCTCCAATCAGCTCCCTCTCCCTCTCCCTCCCTCTCTCCTCACGCACGCAAACCGGCGGCGATGGCGCCAGGCGCCCTCCTCCCTCCCACCGCACCCGCCCCTGAGTTCCACGACCGGCGCGCCGGTGATCCCCCGCACCACCGGGTGCTGCGGCGGCACCTGGTCGCCCTCCGGCCGCGGGCGCGGCCCTCATGTCGGCCCGGCGGTCACCGACCCCGGCCACGGCGTGGCGACAGCAGCCGTCGACGGTGCTCGCAGCCACGTGCGCCTCCTGATGCAGCCTGCTCCCGGCGGTCCGCGCCGCTCCGCTGTTCCCCGCGTCATCCACTGCTCGGTTTGGTCGCTGCCCCCTCTCTTCCAACCTCTCCTTGTCGGATTTCCCCCTCCCACTGCTCCCGGAGGCTCGCTTCCCTTCTCTGTATACGCCAACCTATACATCCGGCTCGGGTGCCGGTGGAGTTGCAGCAGCTACCGTCCTTCTCGCAGATCGATGTGGGGAGCGGGCTCTCGTCGACGAGAACCTCCTCAACCCACCTCGTCCCACACAAGTGCAGTCTGTTGGAATTGATCTCCACTAGTTGGCCCAACGGCCAACTGGGTCCTTGACCTGCGCCCTAATCGGGGGTGCCCAGCGCATAGATGGCTGGTGGGCCCCTGTCGCGCAGCGCTATAAAGATGAGGTGGGGGCCAGTGGCACAAGGGACGAGGTTCGCCGCCGCTCATAGTGACCCCACCTAACCCTAATCCGATCTAGAGGTAGCGCTGAAGGCGATGGGAAGCTCCACCGGTGCCTCTGCACTGCGTGCGACTTCGACACCGACACCGTCATGGCTACCGCGAGCCTCTCTGCCAACAATCGATGGTCAGCCATACCCGTGCCTCCCTCTCTTATCTATTCTTCTAGATCTCATCAATGTATCAGGGTCATCTACATGTCTGTCCCGAACACAAGTATGTACACCCACTGATCTACATCCTAGTGATCCTAAAGATTTTAACAATGGTATCGAGAGCCTGGTCATGGTGTGTGGATCCAGTTGGGGTAGATTGAAAAGAATCAAAAAGAAAGAACGAATCGAGTTCGGAACTAACCCTAGAAAGGGCAAAACAGAGAAAGGGACGGATTCGATCCGGACAGAACTAAGAACCCTAACCCTAGAAGGGGACCTACCGGGTTCACCTCACCACCGCTCATCCCTAACCCTAGCACCAAGTAAGAAAAGATAGAAAAGGACCGGCGGTCTTACCTCAGACTGTCTCGCCGGTCACCACCGCCTCCGTCCTCGGACGCCGCGTGGGAAGTCAACCCGGGCCGTCAGTCCAAGAGCGATGTACCGCCTTCGTGTGGTCTTCGGCTCGGGCCAAAGGGCACCATCACGGTGCCCCTCGATGGCACCGCGCGCGGCTCCGGCTGCACGCGAGCTCCAGCGAGAGGTGCCGTGGTGGCGCCACCACCTCCGGTCTGCCTCTCGTTCGGCTGCGGAGCTGAGAGAGGAGAAGAGAGGGAATAGAAAGGAAAGAGGAGGAGCTGACTGGTTCTAGTCCGGCGAGCGCGAGCTCCGGCGCAGGGAACCACAACAGCGCCGCAATCTCCGGGCGCGTGCTCTCCACCGCGATGTGCTAAGTCCAGCGGCTGGCTTGACCGAGAGATGCGGAAGAGAGAAAGAGAAAATGAACTAGGGTTTCGGGAGAAAGGGGGCGGCTCCGATTTTTGTTCTGGCGAGAACGACGGGGAGCCGTCCGATCGGAATGGATGGTCAGGGATCGCTAGTACCGTGTCGGGCCAGATCAGGCCCAGGCGGGAAGAAGCTTTGCCGGCCCAGGTCCAGGTTGCGGCCTGGGCGCGGCGTTTGCCGCTCGCGAGGCTGGCCATGGGCCGTCGTGGCTTTTGGGCCGCGGTATTGAGCAGCGCGCGATGCGATTTCTAGCTGGGCCGCGAAAGCGCCTGAGGGCGCGCGAGCAGGCCTTTGGGCCGAGCAGGGAGTTGACCCAAATGAACAGTAATAGATGTTTTTTAAGTATTATGTTATTTTTAGAAGCGAATTTGATGAATAATGTTATATTATGAGTTTAAATCTCTGGAATTCATTGCACCAACGTGTTTGAATTTTTCAGAGAGTAAATGTTTACAGAGAAATGCTTCTGAAAATATTAATTTATAGAATTATTCATGTTTCCGCTGCAAAGAAAAAATATATTGTCTTCTCATTAAATCTGAACCAACGGGAGGATTTAATTTGAAGAGCAGTTATAGCTATTCAGTAAATAATAATGAAAAGTTGATCCTACAGTTAAAGTTGGAACCAACAGAAAATTTAAATTGGAGGAATAGTCAGTTTATAGTTAAAATAAATTATGATATTGTTATTTTCTGACCAACGTTGATGATAACAATATTATAAGTTTATTTAAGAGTTTATGCTTAAAGAAAATTATGATATTGTTATTTTCTGACCAACGTTGATGATAACAATATTATAATTCTATGAGTTTTATGTTTAAAGTTTAAATCTCTGATGATTTTTGCATCAAAGTGACCAATTTTCAGAGAATAGATAAGAGACAATAGATGCTCCAGAGCGAGCAGAATGTAATGTATTTTTATGTTTCCGCTGCAATGATGATGATGATCTTCAAAATTAAATTCGAACAAACGGGAGAATTTAGTTTTGAAAAGGGTTATAAGATTGATGGTTTTGTTCTATTTCTGCCCAACGGTGATATAGAATAGAACTTAAAGTTTAAAAGTTTAATGTGCATGTCTTTAACCAGACCAATGTAGGGTTATTTTCATGCTCATTATTGATGATGTTTTTCAGATAAAGAACTTCATATCTTTATTCTTGAAGGGTGAAAAGAAAATGAGCTGGGTACTTGTGACTCAGAAGATAAAAAGTGCAATTTTTTGCAGAAAGAAGACCATTGTGCAAGGGACTGCGGTCTCTTTAAAGAATGGCTTTAAAAGAAAAAGAATTCTAGGATATTGATCCAAGAAAATAGAACAATAAGAGTTTAGTTTAAAAGATGCCTTTTATGTACTCCTTATGAAGAAGATTTTAGTTATCATCATGATAAAAGATGTAATAAATAAAATAATTTTTAGTCTTAATCATCATGATTTGAAATGTAATAAGTGACATGCATGTTTAATTTGACCAACGTCAGATTAAGCATGTGTGTTAAAGAGTATTTAAACTTATTTCTAAATTTGATGATTGAATATGAGCCAGTATTGACATTTATGTCTCTTCAAGAAAATTATCTTGCATGACAGAAAAAATTTATGATAGTACCCGTATGACGGGAAAAATTTGAGAAAATACCCGCATGGCGGGTTAAAGTTGGCATAGTACTTATGTTAATCAATTCTGCATGGCGGGAGAAATTTGACATAGTATTTATCCTGCATGACGGGAGAAAGTTGTGATGACTCATGTGCTTTGAGTGTATTCCGCACAGGGAGAAAAGTTTAGGGTAGCTCTTATGCTATCCTAGTATAGGTTTAAGGAGAACATAAAGTTACAGACGAACCTCAATATAAGAATGACATGCAAGTGTGACTTGCGAAAGTATTAATGATAAAAGACTTTGTTGAGTTCTTGAAGTGAAATGAGGAAAAAGTACTCCCAACAAATTAAGAAATAATTTCATGTGCATGATGTAATCATGTGGATGAAGAAAGTAATCAAAGTTTCCTCATTCACAAGAGTTCTGAATAGTTTTCGAAATTGTGGTAGAAAAGTTCGTACCACATTTCGAGGGGGAGAAAGGTCAGATCAATTAAGAAAATACTTCCCCATAATTCAGACAATGCGATGCATACTAAAGTGATCTATAAAAGATGAATGTGATCGTCGGGGGAGTAAGACGGTCATAATAATGATACCCATATAGTAAAGAAATAGCTAAATTCATGGACTTTTTACAGTTCCAATAGAAAGATAGTATAGTCAGCCAGTATTCATACTGGACGCGTTCAGAGTAATTAAGGCGGTGCTAAACGCACCATATGAGTTTTAACAGATTAAACCCAAAATGAGAAAGTTTGAAAATGGGACAATCTGGTGGAGCATGGTACAAAGAGACCTAACTCCGCAAGGAGGATGAATAATGTAAACAAGAATCTTGTTACGCAGGACCTTGTAGAATCAATTGTCTTTTGGCAATAAAGGTCAAGAAATGCTAGTAGCTGAGGCCCCAGAAAATCTCAAAGAATAAGAAAATCAGATATGTCTGACGATTATAAAGTCTATATTAGTGAAATTCAAATGGAGGGTAATCCCACCTAATTGAAGAAGTCATGAGAGGCGTTCACTCGTCCAAGTGGCAAGAAGTAAAGGAAGATGAAATGAAATCGATAATACCAATAATTTGTTGGGATCTAAAATAAATTCCTAAGGAGCCAAAACAGTAGGCTGTAATGGGTCTACAAGACTAAATGTGACTCCAAAGGAAATATGTAAAGATGTGGAGCGCGACTGACCGTGACGATGAGACATGCTCTATACACTAATTTGTGATGGAACAAATAAAAGTGAAAACAATTAAAGACAAAGTTTAAAGTTTAAAGTATAAGATGAGATCAAGGGGGAGAATGTTGGAATTGATCTCCACTAGTTGGCCCAACGGCCAACTGGGCCCTTGACCTGCGCCCTGATCGGGGGTGCCCAGCCCATAGATGGCTGGTGGGCCCCTGTCGCGCAGCGCTATAAAGATGAGGTGGGGGCCAGTGGCACAAGGGATGAGGTTCGCCGCCGCTCATAGTGACCCCACCTAACCCTAATCTGATCCAGAGGTAGCGCTGAAGGCGATGGGAAGCTCCACCGGTGCCTCTGCACTGCGTGCGACTTCGACACCGACACCGTCATGGCTACCGCGAGCCTCTCTGCCAACAATCGATGGTCAGCCATACCCGTGCCTCCCTCTCTTATCTATTCTTCTAGATCTCATCAATGTATTAGGTTCATCTATATGTCTGTCCCGAACACAAGTATGTACACCCACTGATCTACATCCTAGTGATCCTAAAGATTTTAACACAGTCAGGTCGTTTCCTCCCTCTCCTAGCTATTCCTATGTGTTGATTGGGGATTCCACAAGTATCGTTACGACTTGGGTCGCTCCGCGGGTCGCTCCATCTATTTTCCCCGTGAAAACATCAAGGCAGTTGGATTCTACGATGGCTGTGATTTGTTTCCCCGTGCAAAAAAACATGGCCCTTCTTTTCCTGGATGCTGTGGTGGTAGGAGCCCAAAATCGTTGGTGCAGTTATCAAATTTTGGTGCGATTTGCTCTGGTTTGAGTCGGACTGCCCGCTTTTTTCTTCCAAAAAGGGCTGATGGCGCAGGCCTACGTTAGGGCTGGATTCGAATCTCTCAGGGTTTCGTAACATTGGCCTCTGTTTTCTACTAATCAGGCTTCGTTTAGTAGGTGTTGTTTAAAGAGGCTAGACAAACAAAAAAAGGAAAAGGCAAATGTTTCAAGTTTATTGATATTTTCCATGTTTAGTATTTTATTTGGGTATCTACAAGAATGGCTTCTGTTCTTTGTTAATCGAGTTTGCTTTACTAGGTGCCAATTATTTTGCTTCCAGATTTAAGTTTATCAATTATGGGGCATTTGCTTCTCCGCTGGCATATTGTTTCCTGTACTCTTTGCTAATTACATTGGGTTCAGCGGCTCCTGCTAAATTACCCTATATTACTTATTTATGGGATTAGGGGATTAAATTTCTACAGTTTTATATGCGATTAGAACAATTGATTAGCTCCTATGGCACTACACTTCGTACTAAAATTCAGACAACTTTTGGTCTCCAATGAAAATTTTTCGTGCCCCAAGTTGAGGTGCACAGATCATATCAGTATAAATTAGCCTTCACCATCTACGGCACTCACTAGCAAAACTCTACATGTGCCTATTCTGTGTGCTAATGCTTTTATGTTTTATTTCTTCCTATTTCTTCTATAGGTTGAAGGTGCTCCAAGTGAAGGACATGATTTTGTAGTGTGCCACAGGTTGCTGGGGAACAACAGATGTCTTGCTCTTAAAATGATTATCAAGCATTTTGTGTAAAATCTACATAGGTATTCTCTCCCACTCATTATATATGAAATTATTAATAAGTCCAGTTTGGATGCTGCCATCCATATATACCTACTACATCTATGCAAGACTGAAGTTGTTTCCTTAAAGGCTTCATTCTCAGTTCTTTTATGCCTTTTCTATTTGTTAAAGGCTTCATTTCTGGTTATTTCAATGGTCCTATTTTTGAGTTATAGCTTTCAATTCCCACAGATTTTGAATACACCGCAGATTTTGAATACACGTAAAACGATTATATTTGGCTTCAATTTGCATGGCATCTGAGCTCTGGATCAGAGTACGTTATTTACTCTTTTCTCTCTCACTTCAGTACTGTAATCTTCATCAATTTTTTTTGTTAGGACCATGATGCCAGGTAGAGGTTCTACAGGCAAATATGGCTATTGGACGCAACTAGGGGCGTAAGTCCCAACCAAAAGTGTTTTTTTATGTTGACAGTGAGCATGGGATCACTGATAAGCCTAGCCAAGAAACAGGTTAGCTTTCTAATTCAGTTAAACAAGCTGGTACCAGATTTCTTTCGCTGCATATTATAGCTGAGCTGAAACTACAGAGCATTTGAGTTTACCTCTAATTGTTCTACCTGATTACCTACTATGCAATTAAATACGATGGTACCCTTGACCTTGAGTATGGTTTCGGTTTGTGGCTTGCAAGGTGCCTATCTCTATATACCTCCTTGTTGCCGACAAATGACAGATACCTGATGAATAATTAGAGAATACATTTATGTCCACCTGATGACTATGTTCCCTATTTTAGTTTGATTTGTGACTATGTTTCGCTTCAATTTGCATGGCATCTGAGCTCTGGATCAGAATACGTTATTTACTCTTCTCTCTCACTTCAGTACTGTAATCTGGCTCTGGTCGTTGTACATCTGCCATTGCCTCCGAGTACAACAGCCTCAGCTCCAGCACCCAGACATGGATCGCCTACTTTGCTCCGTCAGAGAAAGGGTGGATGTCACAAAGGTAATTTTAGCAGCACTCCTTTTCGTTATAGCACACATGTTGTTGTTTGTGGGTCCAAAAAAATGGAAAATGAGGCCCAGGCTTTATTAAATTTGAACTGTAGAGTTTCCTTGATGACTGACAGATAACAACTGCAAAATATGCTTCAAATTTTTTTAGTTCAGCAGCAGCAAAAATATAATACATGATTTAGGTTCATCATAGTTAATTAGGATGTTTCGCCAGCTATGAGACTCATCTATGTAATGTTAGAACCACCTGTGCAATAATAGATGCTTAATTGAGCCTGCTAAACATCTTCCATTCTTATGAATAGGTCTTCCTAGATGCTTCATATTATATCTAAAACCAGTTTAATCTCCACATTGGTAGCTGCACAAGCACACGATGGTGCGCAACCGATGGGTCCAGCCTTCAAACAAAAGGAAATACCTGCAAAGCTGCTTCGACAAGGACCCAAAATAGATAGCCAAATAGCCAATAAGCTTTCCACTCATCTTTGTTACATTTTACTTCATACTACAGCTTAGAGCCTGTACAGGTACCCCCATTTTTTTGGCAATAATCACCAAAGGAACATCATTACCGTCATTAGCCTAGCTTCCCCTTCATTTTATGATTAGATGCGCTGTTGAAAGCTCTATGTTTGGTGTTGGTAATTAGTGACAATGCCTAAGTACTAATCATATGCCTAAGTTGTATGTAGCATATGAGGATTAGTACATTCCAAGGTTGGTGGCAAGATGGACATGGTGATCATGATGGTCACACTTGGACTTGGACGCAACCCTACGTGATCAAGGCAAAGGTATATGCTTAAGGGTTGTGTTTTAGTAACCAAGACACCTAGTGGGTGTGGTTACATTATAGGATAGATAGCCGTACTATAAAGAGGGGAATGACGCGGCTATTGAACTCCTAAGTGCCTCTAGGTGTGCATTTCATAATCATATGTATTTGGATAGAACTAATAACGCCTCGATAAATGATTGTGAAAATGCTAACACACTCGCACATGACATGATCACTTGGTGGTGTTAGCACATTTTTGATGGCGTTGGAGTTTGAGCGGTAGAGAGGGTTTTGGGTCCTCTCTCCCTCCCGCCGAGCTTGCGAGGCGGGATTCAGGCGTTTTCGAGGAGTTGAAACGACTATTTTCCACTACGCCGGAAGTCGGAAAAGAAACAGAGGCGAACGGAGGTCACAGGAGTGACCGGATGCTAGACCGGACGCGGTCACTGTTTGACCGGACGCGTCCGGTCAGCGTTTAGCGTCTGCGCGAGTTTCAGTCTGTCGATCGGACGCGCGGTGCGTCCTGTCATGGTCGACCGGATGCGTCCGGTCGTCCAGGGAGCTTACTGGACTCCAACCGGACGCGGGCACTGTGGCGTCCAGTCAGTTCTCCAGCGCGTCCGGTCACTGTTTCGTTCCAGCGCTGCTCTGGGTTGACCAGCGCGTCCGGTCAGTTACGGGACCAGCGCGTCCGGTCGAGACCAGCGCGTCCGGTCGTTGCGACCAGCGCGTCCGGTCGAGACTAGCGCGTCCGGTCATTGCGACCAGCGCGTCCGGTCGGTGTTTCACAGTTAGCCGTTGTGCAACCGGCGCGTCCGGTCATTTGGACTAGCGCGTCCGGTCAGTACTTCACGAGTTAGCCGTTGGGCGACCGGCGCGTCCGGTCAATTGGACCAGCGCGTACGGTCATCACGATTTCGGCTGTTTAAGTTTCTAACGGCTATATTCGAAGGGGTACATCTATAAATACTCGTTGGCCGGCTCAAGGCTCTCACTCTTAGACTTTTGATATACTTGTGAGCACTTTGAGCTAAGCAACTCCCCTTTCACTCATCTCTCTTGCTTCTTTGCATATTCGAAGTGAGATTGAGTGATCCAAGTGCATTTGCATTGTGAGATAGCATCTAGTTGGCACTTGGTGGTTGATTTGCTGCGGGATTCTTGTTTCTCTTGGTGGTTGCCGCCACCTAGATGGCTTGGAGCAGCTTAGAGGCATTGGCAAGAGTTGGTGATTGTTCTTGGCCACCTCCGGTGATTGTGAGGGGTTTGTGCCTACCTCGGCGAAGCACCAAAGGCAACATTAGTAAATTGCTCGTGTCATTGCAACCTTTTGCCATTTGGTAGGTTCTTGTGGCGCCTTTTGAGAGGCTCGGTGTGAGACCGATTAGCCACCGAACCACGTGGTGAAGAGGGACACAACAGGGACTCGCATGCCGGCAAGCACGTGAACCTCGGGATAAATCTTCGTGTCATCACTTTCATATTGTGATTGATTGATCCCGGTGTTCGGTTGTCTTGGTATTCATTATTGATCATATTGGTTGGCTCAATACTTCGCCCCTCGGTGAAACTCTCCTAACTCAACTCCGCATTACTTTCTTAGTTATCTTTGCTAGCTAGTTAGCTTTGCTAGAGTAGTTTTTTTTGTAGCTTGCTAGTTGTAGTTGTAGTTACCTTCTTGGTTTGTCTTGTGCGGTTAAGTGCCATTATACTAGAATTGTGAATTGGATAGGTGGCTTGCAAACACCCCGTAGGCTAAGCAAAACTCGCACCTCGCTATTTGTTGTATTGATAAACTTATTTAGCTTGTCTTTGTAGAAATTTTTAAAAGGCTATTCACCCCCCTCTAGCCATCAAGACCTTTCAAGTGGTATCGGAGCCATGGTCACCGTTTGCAAGGCTTAACAACCTCGGTGCAAGATGGCTCAAGTTATGTTCAATCATGTTAATAGCAAGCCTCCATTCTTTGATGGTGTCTCTTCCTTAGATCATTGGAAAAGGAAGATGACGCAATATCTAGGCAATATACATGAGAATTTTTGGGATGTGACCAAAGAAGGATACATCATTCTTGATGAAGAAAATCTCACTCCAAATGACCGTATCAACAAACAATGCAACACGGCGGCACTTGACACAATCTACCGTGCCATTGATGACAAAGTATTTGAGCAAATCAAAGATCTTGAAAAGGCAAATGAGCTTTGGATAAGGCTTGAAGAAACATATGAAGGCACTTCAATGGTAAAAAGTGCCAAGCTATATATGCTTAAGGACAAGTTCTCCACTTTCAAGATGAAGGATGATGAATCCATCCCGGAGATATTCTATAGGCTCCAAGTCATTGTCAATGATCTCAAGGGGCTTGAAGAGAAGGTTGAGGACAAGGACTTCTCACACAAGTTCTTGATGTGCTTACCCAAGAAGTTTGCCACCTTGAGAAGAATGATCTTTAGAGAGGGATTGGACAAGGTCAAACCAACCGATGTGCTTGGAGATATAATGACCGATGCCCAATATAATGATGATAAAGATGAGGTAGAAGAGAAGAAGGAGACCAAGGTCAAGCAAGAGAAGCTCATTGCATTCAAGGCTTCATCTTCTAAGGGCAAGAGCAAGGTGGAGAGCGATGATGATGATCCATTCGATGATGAGACCATGGCCCTCCTAGTGCACAAGATGGGGAGGTTCATAAAGAAGAAAGGATATGGGGCAAGGAAGAGAAGGGACTTCATAAAGGCAAAGGAGGTGCTTTGCTACAATTGCAATAGCCCCGATCATGTAGTGGCAAAGTGTCCCTATGAAGACAAAAGATATCATGATGGGGAGTTAAAGTTGAAGAAGGACAAGAAGGAGAAGAAAGAGAAGAAGAGCTTCACTATCAACAAGAAGAAGCAGGGTGGTGGTTATGTGGTCACTTGGGATAGTGACAACTCCGATAGCGATGATGATGATAACTCTAGTGATGATGAGAGGATCACTCGGTGAGCCATTGCAAGCATCGTCCTCTCCAACAAGCCATTCATATTCGACACTACATCGACATGCCTTATGGCCAAGCCTACCAAGGTACAATATGATGATAGTGATGATGATTCTTGTCCTAGTGATGGTTGTAGGAGTGATGATGAGGAGGATGAGACTACTCCAAGGATGATCTATTGGGCATAATAGATCAAATGAGCAAGGGCTACAAGAGGACAACCAAGAAGTGCAAAATCTTGGAGCAAGAGCTCATTGCCAAGTGCAATAAAAATGATGCATTGATGGAGGAGCTTGTTGCTCTCAAAAAAAGTAAGGAGTGCAAAGGAATTGAACAAGAGCTCAAAACTCTTAGAAAATCCTTTGATGAGCTAGAGGCCTCTCGTGAGTGTCTAAAGGAAGACCACGAGGACCTTGAAGTTGCTCACACTAGGCTTAAGGAAGCCCACTGCTCTCTACTTGAGCTCATCAAGGAGAAGGACCTCAAGTTGGAGAAGCTCATGAAGGAAGCTAAGGAGGAGCAAGTGATTATCACTTATGATATTGGACTAACATGTGATATTATTAATGATTCTTTATTTGTTGGTCCTACTAATGCTTCATGTAGCTCATCATCATCCACCACAACCAACTCTACCTCTACTACTAGTGATTCATCACTTGTGGTTGAGAATGAGACTCTCAAGAGAGAGGTGGATGATCTCACCCGCGCATTAGGCAATGCCTATGGTGGGGATGCCCGCTTGCTAAAATGATTGGGTAGCCAAAGGTTCTCTCTTAACAAAGAGGGTTTGGGCTATACTCCCAAGAAGGGCAAGGCGGCCTTTGCTACTCCAAAGTCTCGCTTTGTGAAGAGCAATGGTCGTTATTGCAATAGATGCAAGCAAGTTGGGCATCTAGAGATTAATTGTAATAAAATGAACAAGAACAACAAGTTTCATGCTAAAATGGATTACATTCCTTTTGATTCTTGTTATGTGCTTACCAAGGGTGAGAAAGGTGTGCATGCTAGGTTTGTTGGTACACCAATTGTGGGTCCAAAGAAGAAGGTCATTTGTGTACCAAAGAGCTTAGTTACTAACCTCCAAGGACCCAAACAAGTATGGGTACCTAAGAAACATTAATTTATTTTATAGGTAAATTACAAGGCCGGAGGAAGGCATAAGGTGCTTGATAGTGGGTGCTCTCAACATATGACCGATGATTCAAGAATGTTCAACTCTCTCAAATCAAATGATAGTGGCATTGATAGTATCACATTTGGTGACAATAGCGAGGGTGATGTGAAGGCTCTTGGAAGGATTGCAATCTCAAATGATCATAGCATTTTCAATGTGCTCCTAGTTAAAAAGTTGAACTTCAATCTTCTAGGTTTCAAGTGCATATTTGGTGTTGATGATGTGGAGATAGTTAGTGTTGATGGCTCCAATTTGATCTTCAAGGGCTTTAGATATGAGAATCTATACTTGGTTGATTTCAATGCTAGTGACACTCAACTTTCAACATGCTTGCTCACCAAATCAAGTATGGGTTGGTTATGGCATAGAAGACTTGGTCATGTTGGCATGAAGCAATTGAACAAGTTAGTGAAGCATGACTTAGCTAGAGGCTTGAAGGATGTCACATTTGAGAAAGATAAGCTATGTAGTGCATGTCAAGCCGGAAAGCAAGTGGGAAACACACATCCATTAAAAAGCATTATTAGTACTTCCAAGGCATTTGAGTTGTTACACATGGATCTATGTGGGCCAACTATATACACAAGCATTGGTGGCAACAAGTATGACTTTGTGATTATGGATGATTTCACTAGATACACATGGGTATTCTTTCTTGTGAACAAGAGTGATGTATTTAACATATTCAAGAAGTTCATCAAGAAGGTGCAAAATGAGTTTGAGACCACAATCAAGAAAGTGAGAAGTGACAATAAAAGTGAGTTTAGAAACACAAGAGTTGATGAGCTATGTGAGGAGCTTGGAATCAAGCATCAATTCTCGGTCAAGTATACACCTCAATCAAATGGCTTAGTTGAAAGAAAGAATAGAACCTTGATTGATATGGCAAGATCAATATTGAGTGAGTATAATGTGAGTCATTCTTTTTGGGCCGAAGCAATCAACACGGCTTGCTTCTATAGCAACCGCCTCTATTGCCACAAGTTTCTAGAGAAAACACCATATGAGATCTTAAATGGAAGAAAGCCCAACATTGCCTACTTTCGAGTATTTGGTTGCAAATGCTACATCTTGAAGAAGGGCACTAGATTGAGCAAGTTTGAGAAGAAATGTGATGAAGGATTCTTACTTGGTTACTCCACTACTAGCAAAGCTTATAGAGTTTGGAATTTAGCTAGTGGTCTACTTGAGGAAGTTCATGATGTTGAGTTTGATGAAACAAATGGCTCTCAAGATGAGGAAAATAACTTAGATGATGTGAGAGGAACTCAATTGACCAATGCTATAAAAGAAATGGACATTGGTGATATTAGGCCAAAACAAGTGATTGATGTGGATGACAACAAAGATCAAGTGCTCCAAAGTCCAATTACACAAGCTAGTGGGTCTCTAATGCAAAATCAAGCTAGTACATCATCTCAAGTGCAACAAGATCAACAAGTGTCTAGTTCATCATCTCTAACTCATGATCAACATCAACATCCAAGCAATCAAGTCCAAGTGCTTCAACCAACTAACATTGCAAGAGACCATCCATTGGATTCCATCATTGGTGACATACAAAGGGGAGTTCAAACTAGATAAAGATTGGCATCATTTTGTGCTCACTCTTCTTTTGTGTCAATGGAAGAACCCAAGGACATTGATAAAGCATTGAGAGATCCGAATTGGATAAATGCAATGCATGAAGAGCTCAACAACTTCAAAAGAAATGAAGTATGGGAACTAGTTGAGAGACCTAAGAATCATAATGTCATTGGAACAAGATGGGTCTTTCGCAACAAGCAAGATCAAGATGGAATAGTAGTAAGAAATAAAGCAAGACTAGTGGCTCAAGGTTACACACAAATAGAGGGTCTTGACTTTGGTGAAACTTATGCCCCGGTTGCTAGATTGGAAGCAATTAGGATTTTACTTGCCTATGCTTATGCTCACAATATCAAGCTATATCAAATGGATGTGAAGAGTGCATTTCTAAATGGGTACATTCAAGAGGAGGTGTATGTGGAGCAACCTCCCGGTTTTGAAGATGACAAGAAACCCAACCATGTATACAAGTTAAGGAAAGCTTTGTATGGATTGAAGCAAGCACCTAGAGCATGGTACGAAAGATTGAGGGACTTCTTGCTAACCAAAGGATTTGTCATGGGCAAAGTGGATACTACTCTCTTTACCAAGAAGATTGGGAAAGACTTGTTTGTATTGCAAATATATGTTGATGATATCATCTTCGGTTCAACCAATCAAGATTATTGTGATGAGTTTGGGAAAATGATGGCAAAGGAATTTGAAATGTCAATGATTGGTGAACTTAGTTTCTTTCTTGGACTTCAAATCAAACAAATGAAGGAAGGAACATTTGTAAGCCAAACCAAGTACATTAAAGATATGCTCAAGAAGTTTGGCATGGAAGATTCAAAGGGCATTACAACTCCAATGAGCACTAGTGGAAGCTTGGATAGTGACAAGAGTGGCAACATGGTGGATCAAAAACTTTATAGATCAATGATTGTTAGTCTACTCTATGTGACGGCATCAAGGCCCGATGTGATATTTAGTGTATGCATGTGTGCAAGATTTCAAGCCTCACCAAGAGAAAGTCATTTGAAGGCAACAAAGAGAATATTGAGGTACTTAAAGCGTACACAAGATGTTGGATTGTGGTATCCCAAGAGTGTAAGTTTTGAGCTAGTTGGATATTCGGATTCCGACTATGCCGGTGACAAAGCTGAGAGAAAGAGCACCTTCGGGACTTGTTAATTACTGGGAAGATCACTTGTCTCATGGTCATCCAAGAAGCAAAATAGTATTGCACTATCTACCGCCGAGGCCGAATACATCGCCACAGGTAGTTGTTGTGCACAAATCTTGTGGATGAAGGCAACATTGAAGGATTTTAGAATTAATTTTAAGAATGTGCCATTGCTATGTGACAATGAAAGTGCCGTAAAGCTAACCAACAATCCGGTTCAACATCAAAGAACAAAGCATATTGATGTTTGTCATCATTTTATTAGAGATCATCAACAAAAGGGTGACATTGCTATTGAGAGTGTGGGCACCGAAGATTAATTAGCCGATCTATTCACCAAGCCACTTGATGAGAAGAGATTTCACAAGCTAAAGAATGAGTTGAACATAATTGACTTCTCCAACATGAGTTGATGCACCCCATATATGACATGCCTCTCATTCGAGCCCCAAGGTATAATTGGTTGACATGTCATACGTTCTATACTAAGGACATGTTTAGTGCATCTAGTATTGATTTCTTATGTTCTAGACTCATTCATGAAAATCAAATGACTTTGAAGTTTATATGGTGCCACTATTGTTTCCATGACTTGTATGATCTAGTGGTAGCATATAACTTATTTAAGTAGCTTGTGATCCTAAGTGTTTAATCGAGATCACTTGTCTAAATATTTGCTTCAACATGGTGCATGATAACCCTTCTAGTGAGGTGTGAATAAGCTTGCCCTTGGATCAAACCGAAGCATTTTATTTATGCAAGCAATCTAGGTTGAATCACAAACTTGATCCTCACCCCATAATTCAACATGATATTCTATCTAAAATTGGTCCCTTGTGGTCATTGGTGCCAAAGAGAGAGAAAATATTATTCACAAAGATAGAACTCAAAGGGGGAGAAGCACAAAGGGGGAGAAAAATGTTGTTCACAAAGATAGATTCTAAAAGGGGAGAATTGGTAAAAGAAGGGGATCAACTAAAATTTTGAGCACACAAGTAGGGGGAGCAAGCTCTTAAACATGAATGTTGCATTTCTTTGTGCACTTCATATATATGATGCATAGTTATGCATTTCTTTTTCTCCGATACTTTGCTTGTGTGGTGTTTTGCTAGTATACAATTGAATGGTGTATTGAAGTAGTAGCATGAATAGGAAGTAGTTAGATTTCTCTTGCTTCATGTTTTTCAAAGTGGTACTAGAATCTTGCTTATAATATTGATCTCACGAGGTTTCTAGTTTTGTTTATGCTTTTCAAGTGGTATCTAACTACACAAGGTGCTAAGATGGTGTTTATCGCAACTCCGATGGTATCACGCTTCAAAGGTCTATAATCTAAAACACTTAGCACCTATTGGTAGTCAATGCTCCTACATTTACCTATCTAAACATGTATGTTTCCAAAATCCAAACATATAGCATACATGTAGGGGGAGCCATTGCTATCAATTTGAATTCATGATCACTTGTCCATACTTCTTACACATGGTAATATACTTGGACAATGTGACATGGGACAATCAAAATTTTATCATAATATCTTTGTGAAAGGGTTGTCACCAATTACCAACAAGGGGGAGATTGAAAGCTCTATATTTGGTGTTGGTAATTTGTGACAATGCCTAAGTACTAATCCTATGCCTAAGTTGTATGTAGCATATGAGGATTAGTACATTCCAAGGTTGGTGGCAAGATGGACATGGTGATCATGATGTCCACACTTGGACTTGGACGCAACCCTACGTGATCAAGGCAAAGGTATATGCTTAAGGGTTGTGTTTTAGTAACCAAGACACCTAGTGGGTGTGGTTACATTATAGGATAGATAGCCGTACTATAAAGAGGGGAATGACGCGGCTATTGAACTCCTAAGTGCCTCTAGGTGTGCATTTCATAATCATATGCATTTGGATAGAACTAATAACGCCTCGATAAATGATTGTGAAAATGCTAACACACTCGCACATGACATGATCACTTGGTGGTGTTAGCACATTTTTGATGGCGTTGGAGTTTGAGCGGTAGAGAGGGTTTTGGGTCCTCTCTCCCTCCCGCCGAGCTTGCGAGGCGGGATTCAAGCGTTTTCGAGGAGTTGAAACGACTATTTTCCACTACGCCGGAAGTCGAAAAAGAAACGGAGGCGAACGGAGGTCACAGGAGTGACCGGACGCTGGACCGGACGCGGTCACTGTTTGACCGGACGCGTCCGGTCAGCGTTCAGCGTCTGCGCGAGTTTCAGTTTGTCGATCGGACGCGTGGTGCGTCCGGTCATGGTCGACCGAACGCGTCCGGTCGTCCAGGGAGCTTACTGGACTCCAACTGGACGTGGGCACTGTGGCGTCCAGTCAGTTCTCCAGCGCGTCCGGTCGCTGTTTCGTTCGAGCGCTGCTCTGGGTTGACCAGCGCGTCCGGTTAGTTACGGGACCAGCGCGTCCGGTTGTTGCGACCAGCGCGTCCGGTCGGTGTTTCGCAGTTAGCCGTTGTGCAACCGGCGCGTCCGGTCGTTTGGACCAGCGCGTCCGGTCAGTACTTCACGAGTTAGCCGTTGGGTGACCGGCGCGTCCGGTCAATTGGACCAGCGCGTCCGGTCGTCACGATTTCGGCTGTTTAAGTTTCTAACGGCTATATTCGAAGGGGTACGTCTATAAATACTCGTTGGCCGGCTCAAGGCTCTCACTCTTGGACTTTTGATATACTTGTGAGCACTTTGAGCTAAGCAACTCCCCTCCCACTCATCTCTCTTGCTTCTTTGCATATTCGAAGTGAGATTGAGTGATCTAAGTGCATTTGCATTGTGAGATAGCATCTAGTTGGCACTTGGTGGTTGATTTGCTGCGGGATTCTTGTTTCTCTTGGTGGTTGCCGCCACCTAGACGGCTTGGAGCAGCTTAGAGACATTGGCAAGAGTTGGTGATTGTTCTTGGCCACCTCCGGTGATTGTGAGGGGTTTGTGCCTACCTCGGCGAAGCACCAAAGGCAACATTAGTAAATTGCTCGTGTCATTGCAACCTTTTGCCATTTGGTAGGTTCTTATGGCGCCTTTTGAGAGGCTCGGTGTGAGACCGATTAGCCACCGAACCACGTGGTGAAGAGGGACACAACGGGGACTAGCGTGCCGGCAAGCACGTGAACCTCGGGATAAATCTTCGTGTCATCACTTTCATATTGTGATTGATTGATC
The DNA here is from genome assembly GCA_038087645.1 of Saccharum hybrid cultivar R570. Classification (NCBI taxonomy): domain Eukaryota; kingdom Viridiplantae; phylum Streptophyta; class Magnoliopsida; order Poales; family Poaceae; genus Saccharum; species Saccharum hybrid cultivar. The sequence continues at coordinate 6,483,838 of JAQSUU010000043.1, read as the reverse complement.
CCGGTGTTCGGTTGTCTTGGTATTCATTATTGATCATATTGGTTGGCTCAATACTTCGCCCCTCGGTAAAACTCTCCTAACTCAACTCCGCATTACTTTCTTAGTTATCTTTGCTTGCTAGTTAGCTTTGCTAGAGTAGTTTTTTTTTAGCTTGCTAGTTATAGTTGTAGTTACCTTCTTGGTTTGTCTTGTGCGGTTGAGTGCTATTATACTAGAATTGTGAATTGGATAGGTGGCTTGCAAACACCCCGTAGGCTAAGCAAAACTCGCACCTCGCTATTTGTTGTATTGATAAACTTGTTTAGCTTATCTTTGTAGAAATTTTTAAAAGGCTATTCACCCCCCTCTAGCCATCAAGACCTTTCAGCTGTGACCATAATACATCCCACCAATTATTGCCGTAACCGATTCCTACATTTAACCAAACCAATTTAGTTCCCTAGATCAGAGACTGAGGATTTAGTTCCCTCCATTTTTTTGGCCTACTAAAATCCTCAATTGTTTTCCTTTTAGGATTATATCCTGCGACTCTTCTTCTTTATTTTTATTATTTTAGATATTGTTATTTATAAATTTGTATCCAAAACCCTGTGGTTTTTTTTTGGGTTACAAAGTAATTTGTATTACTGATCGGTTCCTTTTTTCCTCTGTCCCAACAAGTACCCTAGCTGTGCATACTTCAGCTTCCAGTGCTCCAACCCAACGCTTTCCCCACCATTGTGCATCTTTGCTTCTAATTTCTTCTTTCCTAAACATATGACCTAGGAATTATATGTACAGACTATCCTTCATGTAAATTAAGACACTACTATGCACTTCTATAGCATGACATGTTTGACCAAAACTAAGAATATTGTTAACATGACATTCATAAACACATCGCTCCCAACTATGTGTGAACGTGCCCAACCCTTATTGTTATTGCTCATACAATGTGTTCCATCAACTTGCAATTTGGCACCTTGGTTAGCACCATAGCTCTGTAGTTGAGAATTGAGGTCAGCTTGTGAATATTGCTGCCTTTAACATTTTAGCATTTGATGATTCCTTTTTTTCATTGACATAGGTTATACAGGGAATTTCCTTGCCTGTCAAAGCCACCTCAATATTAGGTGCGTACCTTATGTGCCTGTTAAGAATTCGGTTCTTTGTTTCAAGGCAGACTGTAGTTGAGTCCTAAGCACAATGGCTAACCTAACAGGAATATGTATGTATTTACCTCCTGTGCTTTACTGAATCCGTTGCAGATTTTTGGTTGCTCCTGTCCACCTACTAAATGCAATTTGTAGGGATTACGTGCTTGAGCTCACGAAATGGTTTGCTAGGCAGCATATAGGCTGTTTTCTTCGTAGATAAATCCAGTTTAGTTTATGGTTTTTACTTCATATAGTATAGACCTCCTCTGTTGCTTTTATTTTCTTGCCCATCCATCTAAGGTCTGATAGACCGTCTCAATCAACATGGAATTTATTTGCCTACATACCAGTCACTCTATAGTGGAATGGAGACATGGAGTCGTGCTTCAGCTGTGCCAAATGTTGTTATATAAGCTTCTATATGTTTGTTGGTTAACTTGGCCAGCAATCTAAAGGGCACATGATCTATACAGGCATCCAATTTGCTTGTGCTCCTGCATATATTGGTTGTTGTAGGTTAGCGTCCTAATTTTATCAGGAAACACTTTAGATCTCCTGTTTCCACCCGAATTTATTGCAGTACTTCATATAGTTTCGATGATCTCTATTTGTTTTAGTTTCTTGGCCATCCATTTAAGGTCCGATAGAGCATCAGTCTATAATAGAATGGAGGTATGGACCAGTGCCTCAGCTATGTCCCTTATATGAGCTTCTATAGGTTCTTAAATTTACTTGCCCGAACATATAAATTGGCAACCATCCATATATGACTTTTGTTTCGATGATCTATATAGGTATCTCATTTGCAACGGGAATTGGCAACCAGTTGGGCCAGCGAAATGTGCACGGATGTGGTTTGCGTGTATTCTGGTTGGTGGTTAGATTGTAAGGTATGGTTTAATTACATTTTCATATCTGTGTTCACAATGATTTTCCGGAGCTTTCGGTTTGATTCAACAAAATTGGCGATGCCTCAGATATAATATTTCTTATTTCAGTTTTTTTGCTGTTACCATGGATTATGCCACATTTAGATTTGGAGTGCCGGTTCAAGGCGCTCTGCAGGTATTCTGTTCTTCACGTACAACCTGCTACTCCTGCCTGATTTCAAACTTGATGTTACATCTTCGGTCCGAACAAGAAGAAAAAAAGGAAACGTGTTCTTTGCTCCGTATGCTGCCTTTAGAGTTAAGGTTTGATTGATTGTGTCTAATAGAAGAACGTAATTCGATGTTGGTATTATCTTGGTAGGATGCGTTGTCCTCTGCTTTGCTAAAAGGAACCAACATTCTTTGCTCTATATAATGCCTTCAGAATTGGGATACTTAGAATATACTTCTGGTGCAAAATCCATGGTGCCTGGGCTATGAGTTACTATGTTCTTGGTTTCTGGGCAGCGGAGGATATTTTTAAGCAACCTAGGCACTCTAAATGTAGTTAGATGTTCTATTTTCTAAATGTTAGCAGAGGCTACTGAATATTGTATTTAGATGTTGAATTAGCAAACAACAGGAAGCACAGCCTGGGACAAGGCTAAACAAGGAACTTGACCATTTCCTGAACATATGGGCCCTGCTGCCAGGTAAGACGGTATCTGTGATTCTCTATTACATGCCTATTGCACTTCTCTATTAATTTCAGCCTGTCGCTTTCCTCGCTATGGTTATCATACCGAAGCACATCTGAAATTTATTCCATGCATGTTCCCTACCTACCAATAAAATTAGTTTGCCTCTGTTCTACCATGGCACACCATGTGTTTGTGATATTGCCTCAGCAAAGATTTGACAACACTACATTCGCCTTAGCACTTTACCCAACTTTGTGCTATTTAATCCTTTGTTACAACTTCTCTGTGATCATGGCCGAGCCTCAGAACAAAAGCAGGTCAATCCTTTGCATCCAGGAAAAATAGTCTTAGATCATGTTAATTAAAGGAATGAATTCAAAACAAAGTAGAGACCTATCATCCCATCAGGTGAACCTGCTCCAGTAAATTTGATATAAAAAATTGGTTTTTCTACATTTGATATATGATAATAACTGCTCCAGCTGAAAGAAGGGTTGGGATAGCATATAGTTTTTTGAGGAAAAAAATTACAAGTAGGCTTCGCTACGGAAATTTGCCAGTAAGTTTATGGATGATGGCTAAATGCAGAATTACGGACTGTCATAGGTATATAGTCCTTCCACATGGGTGCAAGCCACGAAGACACAGATACACAGATAAGGTCAATGACATTTGTTTGCTTTTAATTTCTGATTCCTATACGATTTTAGGAAAATAGAAAATTGGTGTTCTGGTGACATAAAAAATCGTATTAGGATACAAATAAGTAAGCTGTTTGAGCTTCTTGAAAAAAGCGAGCATTTAAGGTTTATTGATAGTTCCAATGCTTACTATTTTATCTGTGTGTCTCTAAGAATGGATTATGTTTCTTGTTAATTGAGTTTGCGTTACTAGATGCCAGTCAATTTGTGTCCATATTTCCATTTGTCATTCACAGTCACAGTGCCAATGATCTGGTGAACCTAGATGCCTCCATAGAACGACTTATCAAGCCTCTCAGCCAACACTGCGCCGACGTGGTCTCTGCCTACACCAAATTAACAAAGGTGAAAAAAATAAGCTCTTCTTACAAAGCTAGATATCTCTATTCTGAGCAGCATTTGTTCCTGCATTCTCTACATTTACAGATCATATTTTCTACCTGCACACCATTATTCTCAAAAACATATCACCACACAATTGAACATTTAGCTGTTGCCCTTCACAATCCACATAGACTTCAGACATATGAGGGAATCAACTACACTCATAGTAAGCAACTACACTTCTCGTATTAAAGCTGAATGTCTTTATTCTCAAGCACGCTACAACATGCATTTTACATACTTGCATACTATGACTCCACCATGCTACAAACACGGTGCCGCTGTTCACAATCTGCATGAACTCCAGACATACAGGGAGAACAGCTACACTAATCCTACTAATTACTCCTGTAATATGCTTCCCAAGTCCGCAGATCTCTGATGCTATAGGCTTTTGTTTCAACAGGCTTAGGCATCACCCAGAAACCTTGCTACATTAATGTACCATGAATGAATTATATATATGTATGACATTTGCTAAAAAATGGCCACTACGACGGCCACTGTGATATATACTTATAATCTTCCACTGTTTCTATCCGCTTGTCCACTTTGTTAATGACAACCTATAATACTTTCCACTCGGCGCGCAGACGCGCGCCATTTCTACTAGTAAATAATAACGCCGGGTGCGGCACTAGCTCATCTATAGATGGCGTGCTTTCCGTCTCCTCGGCGATCTATAGATCTATAGATGCGGTCCCGAGCTAGACATCAGCTTGCACCTCCGATCCACTTTCGCCAAGAAACGCCGGCGAATTTACTGCGAGTACCTACGCGCTGCTGTAATAATGCGCACCGCACGTACGTTTAGAGCAAGGCTAATAATACACACTCTTTTCCCTAAACTACTTTCTAGATAATAAACAGTGTTTTTCTCTCATAATAAATCAGTATAAATATAAAAGTATAAGCATAAGTTAAATTTCAGCATAAGCGAATAGGGTTAAAGCCGGTCGCTGATCGTAAGGATCCTTAAAGCCTATCTCTTAGCTCATCCATATATTAGTTAGTTTTTCAACATTAATATATGGTTCACCTGTCTCTTTCAAGAAGTTTCTCGGTTCTTCTGTCTAAGCCAGCTATAAACTTACAGTCCGTTTCTTTTCTTTCCTCCACGTCAGCATTCAGCCTGCTTATAGCCTGCTATTATACTAGCTCTTACGCCATCCTCGCAGTCGCTGATCAAGGAAAGGAATGACAAAGGATCCGCTGTTTCGACCCGATTTGTGCAGGTACACGAGACAAATTGACGATCAGAGCACTGAAAATGGACCTAGCTAGCGATGTGCATGTGTGTACTGTAACATTGCAAGGCCGAATGAACGATCACGTGTGATGTTCCTCCTCATCATGAGCCCAAAAGTCACAACCTTGTAGAACTAAGGCACCGTTTGGATGCCAAAATTTTTGGCAAAACGCTACTGTAGCGTTTTCGTTGTTATTTGGCAAATATTGTCCAATCATGGTCTAATTAGGCTTAAAAGATTCGTCTCGTCCATTTTGTCTAAACTGTGTAATTAGTTTTATTTTTTTTATCTATATTTAATGCTTCATGCATGCGTCTAAAGATTCGATGTGACGGAGAATCTTGAAAAATTTGGTATTTTAAGGTGCAACTAAACGGGCCCTAACCTGAAAGGATCTGCAGGGACGGGAGGAAATTTGTGCAAGCGAAAAAGGGCATGTGCGGAAAGGACGGCATCATTACAATAGATCTGCAGGTACTCATGCTACTTGAATTGCTTCAATTATGATATCTCTCCAGATTTCTCCTACCAGCTGCTGCCCCATATGACAACGTGTGCTTCACTTGCAAGCAAATCCAGCTGGGGCCCTGTTTAGTTACCAAATTTCCCTTCCAAATTTTACTATGCAAAAAGAAGATTCACATCACATCAAAATGTCGGTATATGTATGGAGTACTAAATGTAGATGAAATCAAAAACTAATTGCATAGTTTTGTTGTTCTTTGCGAGAGGAACATTTTAAGCCTAATTAATCAATTTTTGGATAATTTTTTACACTAAAAAACAAAATGCTACAGTGCGCTACAGTGCAGAACAGTGTTTCCGCCGTCACCGAATCGGGGCATCTAAACACGCCCTGGGGAAAGAAATGGAACCAAAGAGCCCGACGGGCGATCGAATTGATCGAGCAACATCGATTCGATGGAAAGCGTAGTTTATATATGTGTGTCTTTGGATTGGCAGGTTTGTCGCAGCAGAAGCCACTGTTGCTGGATGGATTAGACACCAACTAACCTCGATTAATCAACGCCGACGGCACATCCTTTCCCGTGAAAAGAACTTGTGATGAGAGAGTCCCTCTTTGAATTCTTTAATTTGCATGGTGGCCACGCGTACGTAGTAGTCTCTTCATCCATGGAATTCTTGACCCGTTTAGTCTTTTCTAATGTGCTAACACCCTGACGGTTTTTTCTCTGACCGAGTGAAATCCGGGCGCCTTTCTTTGGTCTAGCTAGCTTGACAGGTCCAAGAAAAAATGGAACTTGTCCTGCATATTCCACGTAATGGTTGGCTTGGACGGCAAGCAACAGGGAAGGAACGCGCGGTGGCGGTGGCGGTGGCACTGGGCGGCCATCCATCGCCCATCAGCCACTTGAGTCGTCTGAACAGACGCAGATGCGGAGATGCCTGCCTGCTCGGGACCACCGTTCGGTGGGAGCGGACCTGCAGCACATATCAGAACAGTGATGCTTTTTGCCTACGGACGGAGTACGTGCGCGCGTGCAAGCTGTGTGTGGCAGGTGGCTGTTGTGGACGAGCTCCAGGTCCGCGTGCGCGTGGTGGTGGTATTCTCTCCTCCGAGCGCGGTGGCCGTGGCGGTGGTGGTTGACCCCGGTCGGTGCTATCAAGGCTCGCCAAGGCCGTAGCTTTCCTTTCCATTTTCCTTCATCTCCGCCAAGAACTTGTGTCTGTGTTGAGCCCGGGAAGGGTAACGCGTCGGCTCAGCTCGTAGCTGCCTCCGTTCCCCGGGATCACACCGAACCAGCGCAGGCATCGAAAGTATGAACGCGTTACATGCACCCATCGTATATTCTCGCAAGAATGGAAAGCAATGGCCAATGGACAAAAACTAGTTTGCACAAGGTTGAGTGCTTGGCAACTTGGGCAGGGGGTGAAAAATTTTCGGGTGGATGTTTTAAGAGATGTCGGAAGGGGTGTTCCGATGCTAATAAAAAAACTAATTACATAACTCGTCTGGACCGTGAGACGAATTTATTAAGTCTAATTAATCCGTCATTAGCACATGTTTACAACACGACATTGTCAAATCATGGATTAATTAGGCTCAAAAATTCATCTCGTAAATTTATCATAATCTATGTAATTAGTTATTTTTTATCTACATTTAATACTTTATGTATGTGTCTAAATATCTGATGTGATGTGTTGAAAAAATTTTAGAAGGAACTGAACACCCCCTGGCTACTGTGCTGTACCCGGCCGTGCATCCAGAGTTCCAGACGCACCAAAGAATCCCAAAAGGGTCTCCGCGCCGCGCGTGGGCTTGGGCGTGGGCGTGGCGCCAGGCAGCCTACCAGATGCTTGCTGGCATTCCTCAAAAAAAAAAAAGATGCTTGCTGGCAACCACGCATGGGCCAGAGGGCGGCGATCCCCGCCCAACCACATACCATTCCGTTTGCCCGGTCCTCGGCCGCGACCGCCGTTTGACTCCGGAGCCCACCCCCTCCCACCAATCGGTGGCAAGGGTTGCGTGAAATCGCCGGTCTCGCGCGCCCATTTTAGACGGACGCTGACCGAGACAACCCCGGCACACAGACACAGACACAGACACAGGCAGAGAGGCCACAGCTCGGCAAAGCGGCAGCCAGCCCAGAGCAGAGCGAAAACCCACCGTCCCGGCACCCAATTTTGAACCGCCGCGACGCTCCCGAGTCCCAACCAAATCCAGGATCCCTCCGACCGAAACGAAATCTCCGCCTCCCTGTCCCTGCCCTTCCCAGGAGGAAAGAAACGCACGCACCCACGCCCCCGCGCCAAAGGGAAACCGGCGCCGCGTCGCGAGAAACTGAAGCGGAGCAGAGGAGAGGCCGAGGCCAGGAGAGGGTTCCCGGCGGCGATGGAGCGGTACCATCCCTCCGAGGTGTACGAGCTCTTTGTGCGCCACATGAACACCCCGAGGTAAGGGAGGGTGGGGAGGGGGCAATTTCGTCTCTTTTTCCTGCGGTTCTTGTTCTTGGATGGATCCTTTCGATGGAAAGAGCGGTCGGTGATCGGTCGGCGATGGCTGGCGCAGGGTGGTGGTGGACAACGGCGTGTGCGCGACGGCGACGCTGGTGCAGGTGCACAGCGCGAGGAAGCACGGCGTGCTGCTCGAGGCGGTGGGGGCCCTGTCCGACCATGGCGTCTGCGTCCGCAAAGGCTACATCTCCTCCGACGACGGCCGCTGGTTCATGGACGTCTTCCACGTCACCGACGCCTCGGGACGCAAGGTGGCCGACGCCGACGCCCTGCTGGTGCGGCTCGAGTCCTCGCTCTCCGCCGACGCATTGCCGCCCCGCACGCCGCCCTCCGCCGCCGCGGGGGCTGAGATGCCCACCCTGCTCGAGCTCGTCGGCGCCGACCGCCCGGGCCTGCTCTCCGAGGTCTTCGCCGTGCTGCACGACCTCCGCTGCGACATCGCCGACGCCAGGGCCTGGACGCACGGCGGCCGCGTCGCCGCGCTCGTGTTCGTGCGCGATGAGGAGACGGGCGCGCCCATCGACGACGCGGCGCGGGTCAGGCGCGTCGAGTCCAGGCTCAGGCACGTCCTCCGCGGCGGCGCGCTCGGCGCCAGGATGGTCCGGGCAGACGCCGCGGCCGTCAACATGGACCGGAGGCTCCACCAGCTTCTCAACGAGGACGGGGAGGCCGAGAGCCGCACCGACCAGGCGGAGGCGACGGCGGTCGCCGTGCAGGATTGGGGGGAGAGGGGGTACTCGGTGGTCACCGTGAGCTGCCGTGACCGGCCCAAGCTGCTCTTCGACGTCGTCTGCACCTTGACGGACTTGGATTACGTGGTGTACCACGGCACGTTCGATACGGACGGCGATCACGCCCAGCAGGTGAGCCTTCTCGGCGTTTCTTTCTCGATTGATTGACCCCCAAAGATTTTCTTTCCTTCCGGAGAAATACTAGGTCGGTGCTACCTTGATTTTTGTCGCGCTGATCTAGGGCCGCCATTACTGAATTTCCCGCCATCTGGAGTTCTTGCAGTTGGAATTCCTGCCAGGAATCTCGATGTTTCCATAGTGCTGTAACTGGCTGCGTTAGGCGTGTCGGACCTTTCTGTCAATTTTTTTTTTCTCTCACTTTTACTCCACTTTTACCTTTTGGTTGCTTTGATTGTGATTCTTGTGTGTATGCTTGAAGTTAACCCGACTTTTGTTCATGAAAATTTCCTTTTACTGAATTTTCCGGGTTTGTCATTATAAATCGGAATTTTAAGTTTTTAGTTTCATTTGCATTGCTAGATCACGACTGCAAAATTAATAGTACCAAGCACTATATATATCCTACAAATTTCAAAACTGTTTGAATTGCTGCCGCGGTGCTGCAAATTGAATTCAGAGTCTCACACACTACCTATGCACGCCTGTTATTACGACGGTCTGATTAACTGAAGCTGCTAAAGGTGACATGCTGTTGCTTGGCTTGGGTGCAGGAGTTCTACATCAGGCGGTTGGACGGGCGGCCAATTAGCTCGGCGGCCGAGAGGCGGCGCGTGATCCAATGCTTGCAAGCGGCCATCGAGAGGCGCGCATCCGAGGTGCGTGATCGCTGAATATCTCCCTTCCTTTCCCTCCATGCCACGCCACTGCAGCAAAAGCACGCGACTCCGGATCCCCCACCTTCTTCACTCACCCACCCAAGCGCAACGTCTCTTTCGTTCTCTGCCCAACTTTCCACTTCACCGCCATGTGTTGGGCCGAAATCCCAGCCGCACACCTCTGTCTGTTCTCTAACGCCAGAGCGATCCTCTGTGACTGACTGTGCGCAGGGCGTGAGGCTGGAGCTGCGCATCACCGACCGCCGCGGGCTGCTCGCCTACGTCACGCGCGTGTTCCGGGAGAACAGCCTCTCGGTCACGCACGCCGAGATCACCACCAGGGGCGACATGGCCATGAACGTGTTCCACGTCACCGACGCGGCCGGCCGACCCGCGGACCCCAAGACCATCGACGAGGTGATCCAGAGGATCGGCACGGAGAGCCTTCGGGTGGACGAGGAGCGGTGGCCGCGCCTGTGCTCGACGGAGGGCGACGCGGGCCGCGGCGGCGGCGGCGGTGCGGGGATCTTCTCGCTCGGGAGCCTTGTGAAGAAGAACCTGGCCAGCCTCGGCCTCATAAGATCCTGCTCGTGAGGACGCGATCAAGGGGGGCACGTGCGTGCTCGATGGGATGGGTCCTTGTGTAAATATGGGATGGTGCGTGGGCTAGTTTGTAAATGAGTAGGAGTTTTAATTTGCCGTTTCTAGGTTCTAGTTGCCACGTGTACATAGTAGCAAGTGTTTAAAAGTTGCTGGTCGGCAACAGCTTGGAGCTTAAAGGACCTCTCTGGTGGTGGGTCATGCCATATTGCCATGCCATGTATCTATCTAACTTTTTACATAAAAATAGATGGATGGAAGAAATATAATATATCCATGTCGAGTTCTAAGTACGTTGTTAGTACCCTATATGGCGGTAACTGAATATTTGACCATGCTGTGATTTTTCCCTTGTGGTATGGTGACACGTACGAAAGCTCTGTTCCGAGATCTCGAGGTATTTTTAAATGAAAGAGCCGACCAGTGAGAGATTACTATAAACAAGCCTCGTTATACCAACATCCTGAATCTGTCATCTGTGTGTCGTGGTAATGCAATGAAAAAGAAAGCATATGGGTCAGTATCCTGGTTCGGAAGGAAATTACCCTGAATCTTAGACCCGTCAGAGTGAAACCGATTACTTATTTCGCAAGGTCAAAAATGGATCTCATATTCTCATGTGGTTCACTCAGCTCTCGAGGTGCTGCCATCTGGCCAAACAAGCGGGATCGGAGCAATATTAAACTTTACCCATTCACATCAAAAGGTCAAATCTGAGATCATACAACGGAATAATGGGCGGAGTATGACGGCTGATCCGACAAAATTCATTCGAACTTTCAGCAAACCAACATCCTTCGTCAAAAGCCCTGCATACAAACGTCCACTGGCCCACGCACAAAATCATCAATTCGTCTCGCTGTCAGCTGAAAACAAAACCATTTGACGACCAATGATCCCGGCAGTGACATATGTGCTCACGGCTGGCTCTGTGTCAGGCCCTTGTTTAGATTGAAGAAAATTTCAACCTGATAAATAGTATTACTTTCGTCTTATTTGGCAAATATTGTCCAATCATGGACCAACTAGGCTCAAAAGATTCATCTCGTGATTTCCAACTAAACTGTGTAATTAGTTATTTTTTTACCTATATTTAATACTCCATGCAAGCGGTTAAAAATTGATGTGATGAAGAGAGAGTGAAAAAACTTGGAACTTTGAGGCAAACTAAACAAAGGCGCAGGAAAAGATTCACGCATGCAGCGGCGCGTAATACACTGGCCGGCCGGCGCCTCGCTTTCACGGGAGCTGAGCTTTCGCCGACCTCCTCTCTCTCGGCTGGCTGTCGAGGGTTTCCGGGACCTGGTGGACTCCTCAGGCTGTGGCTGCCTTGACGACGGAAGGATCGACGCCGACGCTTAGTTTAACCGGGTCATGTCATGCGTGCCGAACGAACGGAACGGAACGGAACTGAACCAAAGCCTTGGCGGCAAGAAACGAGAAGAGCCCGCGTCTCCCAACCACTGCTGACCTACCGCTCAACTGCCGCGGATCGGACCAAACCTGGTACGAGACGCCTGGCCGCGGATCGCCATTGCTTTCGGGGCAGCTGCAGTTGCGGTGCGGTAGATCAACTCGGGGGAAAATGACCGCCCAACCTTTTCCTAATTCCTCCTATTCCCGCCATCTCGCCGCGGACAACTCTCTCTTCTCCCGTTGGTGCGTGCGAGAGGGAGGGGGGAGTGGGGAGAGATCAGGTGGGAAGAAAGAGTATGCTTGGGATGGGCCGTTGCGTTCGTTGCCGGTTTGAATCCGCGAAAACGACGGGTGGTTGGTTGTGGTGGAGTCCATGGGGACTGGGGAGCAAAACGTGCGGGAAACCATCCTGTGTGAGAACGGGTTCGGTGTGCTTGTGCGGGGGGCGGCTACGACCGCCATCGCAATTAATCAACGCCAAGTTGACAGCAGGGCGAGAGGACGCTCTGGAATGATCCTTGGCAACCACTACAGCCGGCGGTACGGAAATGGGGATCTTCAGCATGCCTGGCTGGATGCAACGAGCAGAGTTTTCCGAATTACGGCGAAGTGGTTTTCAAAACTGAGATGATTCCTCTGACACAAAAGAGCTTTTTATTTTGCACATCATTCCTTACAGTGAAAAACTTCGTTATTTATATCAATGTTGCACCATTTTTTTCTCTCCAGATTGTTGTGTTTGGAGATCAGTTCACTGGTAGCAATCCGCTGATCAGGGTCACCATCGTTCGTGTGACGTGTCGCCGGTCTGCCCCGGAATTCCAGAGCCCTGCTGCTCCAGCCTGCCTGCTTCTATAGCTGCGAGAGTTTGGTATTGACTGTCGGCCTTGTTGCGTGCGTACGAAACCTACTTTCACACCCACCAAAACGGCCTCGTTTTGTAAGGACAACGATCTCGAGAGCGACAAGAAAGCTAAAGCTGGAAGCTCCTTGTCTGGCTCTAGGAGAGCAGAATCACCGTGCCAACGACTTCCTGTGCCCCAAAACAGCAAACTTCATGGCAGAATGACAGAGGCGCAGAGGAATTTGCCTCGCTCATCCTGCTGCCGAACTGCCTAGGGCAACAGGATTCCGGCAACGGATCCCACCGGATCAGCATCCGATCGGATCGGGCCCGGTGTCCGTGTCTGCATAACCGTAGATCTACGACGAACTACTTCCTCCGTCCCAAATTATAAATCCTCCGTCCAAAATTATAAGGCATTCTAAGAATCTGGAGAGTCATGACATCTCAAGTTTGACTAACATTATATATATAATTATAAAGATTCATGACATAGGTACACTATGAAAATATAATTGATGAAGAATCTAATGATACTCAGTTGAAATCATAAATGTTTTTATCTTTCCATACAAATTTGATCAAACTTGAGATGCTTTGACTCTCCAAGATTCTTGGAATGACTTATAATTTGGGATAGAGGGAGTAGAAGCTACGCTAGAAAAAAACTGATAGCAATTGCTAACTTATTCAAGTTCTGCATTTCGATGCTGCAACTTGCAAGACCTAAACCAAGTCACGAACGCTTCCGAAGTTTCACAGCACTTATGTTGCAGCTACCAAGCACCTTCCAACTTGTAAAAGAATGTTTCTATCATACCCGCCCTGGACGGAGCAGGAGGGGGCTATGTAGTATATATATACATTGAGGTTACTGATCTGTACAAAAGAATCTGTGGCTGTTTTGCCAGTTTATGGGCGAGACGCACCATTTGATTCTGATGTGGTTCAAACGACAAATTACAACCGTTAACATGCATCAACTAATAATCCTGTGGAGTTTAACCAGCTTACACAGGGTCACTGCTTCTAGGTATTATTCTTACTGGAAGACCAGCTGGCGCGGGATCTTGATGATCCATGACCAGGTGCCTATCATCTTCATCCTTCTGAAGTACATCAGCAAAGTGCAGGCTTAGCCCTTCCTCAATGTCAGAGTCGACCATATATCTTGTCTTGGACAAAGCTTGAGGGCTCCTCCACACGCTGCTGCTTCTGCCATTGCTCTGCTCTAGATCCTCCGTGCTTCCCTCTGATGTATCGCCACTGTTATTACTGGAATGAGGATCTGTCATGTATCGATTTCCAAATTCTGGAGGCTCAATGAAGCTGCCCTCGGGACCAAAAGGATATGCAGGGGCATGTGCCCACCAATTGCTGTTAGTGTCATCTTCTGTACCATGGTGCTTCACTGGAGTGTTCCGGAACAAAGCACTTGATGTGGATGCCCCCAGATGACTTTGAACCCTTTCGTACAACTCGTAATCCCACTCTCCGACTTCTTCAATTTCAGATGTTTCCCTTGCTGGTGGACTTGTGCTCACACCAGTCTCAGGGAATGCATGCTCAAATTGGGGGGCCTCAGCTCTATCCGAGAGTGGTGGATGACACATGTAATACCAGTCCAGGATATATGGATGAGTTCTTTGGTCTGTGTCGAGCAATCCCAAGGGGCTCGGGTTATAAACAGGAGGCAAAGTGGCCTCAGCATGGCCATGAATATCGCTATTTAGTTGTTGGAAGGTATCATCCCTTTGACCTCTAGTGCCTGCCACAAAGCCTGAAGCTTCCATTGCTTGATATTGTGCAAGAGCTTGTTGACGTATTTGCTTTTCTTTGAACTTTTGGAGGTTAGATAAGAAATGTTTGCCATCAGCATTTGGCTCCCATGATGGATAGACACTCTGAAAACTGAAAACAATCATGTAAGACGATTAGTCTTCATATTGCTGCTCCTGGTTTTGCAATGACAAGAAAATCTGGTTTGAACTTTGAAAAGCTAAGGACAGGTAACCTATTCTGATCTTGACCTCCCAAAGAAGAGGGGGAGAAAAATGTTAAAGTGCAGCCAAACCCAGGCATGTGATCGAAGTGTACAATATGCAGAGTTGACTTAATAGAATTGTGCTCGCTAAAGCTGTTGATCAGTGCTTGTATAAGACTACTTTTTTTCCTCGAACTACTTATATAAGACTACTGAACTACGTCTATAGCACACAGAGCAGACCAAGCAGAATGATTCTTGCCTGGAATATCTTCAGATCAGTTCTAAAAGATTGTCAGTGCCTATATTCTGCTACATCTATAGTGTCAACAGGGCAGTAACGGCAAAAGGTGTGACAGTAAACAGGGTGCTCTTGTCCAAACTTATGATAAAAGCAAGCCTTCATATACTAGTACCTTCAAGCGATTAAAGTTAGAAATACTGGATGTTTTCCTTTACCTAGGCAACATTTTCCACCAAATCCCCCTATTAAGGCCTCTTTGGAAGAGGGGGTAAGGGGGATTGCTCTAAGAATTTTCCAGATTTAGTTCACACTTCTACTAAATCAAAAGGATTTACTTCCTGAAACCCCCATTTCCAAACAGGGCCTTAATGTTGATTGGTGCCATTTTAGATGGTAGCTTCCCAGACCATCCAGCGCCATCCAGCCCCAGGTGCTCACAAAATCGGACGCCTGGGGGTGCTGCCTAGCCCAGGCAAGCTGGCCACAAACTTCAGAGCAAGCAACTATTGAAGTACTACAGTTCATCTAATCAATCCTTGACAGCACTTATTATACACTTGTGATAAACCTTAAACCACACTACATGCCTAGTAAAAAAGTAAAAGAAATATTTGAAATTGCATGTACCTTAAGAATGATTTCTCCATCTTCCCTTGGGAGCTCCTGAGACCTTTAAGAGCATTGAACGGTGACCCATAGTTTCTATTTCCATGTCTTTTGAAGTCAAACAAGCTCAGACTATTGTACACAGAGAGAAATAAATGTGTTAAGTATTGCAAAGGCCAAGCAAAAATAAGCGCTAAGAAAATAACAGAAACAGAAGCAAAGACCTGCATACATCTCCCACTCCGTCTACGTAAATTGTGAAGTCTGAGATGAAGCGCAGAATGTCATCAACACGCTGTGGATAATAAGAATTCAGAACTGTCAATAAACTTGGATGACATAAAAAAATCAATGTTGAGTTAGTTCAGAATATTACCTTTGGTACCTCAAAAATAAGCAAGTAAGGAGTGATGAAAATGGAGGCCATCTCTTCAAGTAGCATAATTATAGTATACTGCACACACAGATTGTCAAGTCAATTCTTATTGCCATATAATTGAAGCAGCAAACCACAAAGCTGATTGCCTTATACAACATCATAAACTGTATAAGTAGAACCAAGATCTTAATGCAACTATGCAAGAGACAGATTTCTATGAATCTACATAGCTACCCAAAACAGTTTCTAGCAAAGATCCAAACTACCATTTCCCCCACTAGAAGTAGTGCTCAAGTTAGAATGATAGAAAATACCTCCTCCATTCTTTTTTTAACGCGTATTTTGTATTTGAAAAAATCTTTAGGATATTTTGAGTTAATATCTCTTTATAGTCACTTATCACCAAATCAACATCACATTAAAAGCACTTTGAAGAACGAATCTAGTCTTATAATTATTGAACACTTAACTTCTATATAATTAGAATAATCATTGGTAAAAAATGGGAAGATTGACTTTTTCCAATAAAAACATGCATTACAAAATTTAATGGAGGTAGTAGAAAAGGAGTTGAGAATATTTCTTTCAGTACTGCAATGGCATGGGGAATTTCAAAAGGGGGTAAATGAATATAAAGAAAATGGATGGATTGGAAGTTTAGAACACTCATTTTAAAGCTAGATGGTATGGCTTGCACGTGAAGATCTTTTAATACCTTGGCCAGTTGGTAACAATTCTGAGCCAGCTAAGCTATCTTAAATGAACTACTAGAGGTCAATTAGTTACCTGAAATAATGTCTCAAATTCTCTTCGGACAAGTTCGCTGTTCTCTTTACCACGCCACCGCTTTGGCATGTAATGTGTTTGGTGAACAGCGAGGCACATGGCCCCTTCTGGGTCAATAACTTGAAGCTCATCGGCCACTACTTTTCGACTTATAGCTGCTATTGTTCCAAAAACAATAGTGTACCAGAGAAGATTTCTTCCAAAAATCTACAGACATAACATATAAGATTTTACAAAGTGAATAAGATACATGTACTACAAAAATACAAAAGAAAATGCTAATATCCCCCTACAAGTCACATCAAGTTGCAGAGATCCCTAGAAGTTATGTCAAGTTGCAAATATGCCATAAAATAGTTGCATTTACCACCCCCACAGATATATTCTAACTTGATGCAAGTTGTGACCTCACGTGTTTGGCACTTGTTGCCAGCATGAAAAGATGGGGGTGATGATGGTTAAAATTATGCACTCAAGTCCACTGAATCAAATGTGCTCACCTAATATGTCGTCAAACCTTCCCATACCACCCTCTCCTTCCTATGGTGGCCAACTATATGGAACACTCTGAGCTCACATCAAGGCAAATATGTGGATCCCATAAAGTAAGACTTTGCATTGGGACTATACTTGTAGGATGAACACAGCTATTCTAATAACAAGGACCAAGGAGGTATTTGCATCTTGAGGTGACTTATAGCAGGTATTTGCAATTTAGCCAAAGAAACAATACAAACAGTAGGGCTTACATGTCCTTCAAGAATAGATTCACCCACAAATCCAATGATTATTAGAGCACCAGCCAAGCCACCAGAAACAAAAGATACAAATTTAGCTATGATGGAAACCAGTGGGGTTGGAAATTGCTTCAAGTAATTTAAAGAATGAACAGCACCGTTGTTCATTCTGTGTCTGAAGAAGTGATCAACCTGCAACGTTTGTATTCACTTTTAGATCAGTAAAACAATACTTGCAGATACTGACTAATGATGACTCCAAAGAAATTAAGAAAGGGAAAGTTGGAGAGCCCAAAGATTCATTTAGATATTTTGTTACAGCTGCAATACAAGAAAAACTAATGATGAGTCTGAGTAGAAGCTACCTCGTTATACTCCCTAAAGATCCACCTCGATAAGTTTGACCATCGTCTAGATGACGCTGTACTGGGGTGATTATAAATTTCTTCAGCATGCCTTAGAATGACGTAAACCAATGGAAATATCACAAGGCAGGGCGATAGGATAATCATTGCAATGCCAACAAATATAAGTCGCTTTTTCAACACATCTGGGCTTGTCAAAAACTCTTTCCTTACACAAAATTTACTGAAAAAGGAGAATGAATGTTTAGTAAAAGAATTCACAATGAAGAGGAAGCAAACTCTAATGAAATAAAACAAATTATTAGTAAACACAATGATTTGAACCATCCCAAAGCAATGTACGAGTGCTTGGTAGAAAGCCATCTGGTATACACATTGGAAGTTGGGGAGTCTAGATTCTAGCGTGTAATCTCCACATGATCTGTTGGATGGGCTTCTGATGGATGTGAGGACTAGGATTCATCATAAATGATCCGTCCTATATGGATAGGTTATTTAAGCTAGCAAAGTAATATGACACGATACATCTGGTCACCTAGAAAATGCTAGTACAAATTGTTTCAGAACTTAGAAACTGCTATGCAAGTATACACACTACAGTACATATTATGACGGAGTTCTGATATATACAAAGTGCCTCCAGTATTAACTAAAATAAGTAAAATAATAAAGATTGGTATTGACAGGTGGCTGATTTATTTCAGACTTCTTAAGTTCCAATGCAGATATGTGCTGAAGCAGCAGCTTAACAGCTTATGCCCTCTTAATGGCCTAGTTGCTCCCCTTTTTCTTCCATAAATGGCCTAGTTGCTCTGGCTAAGCTAATATCCAAAGAAAGAGTACCGTGTAAAAAACAAACACATAGCTTGGTCATGTAGAGACTAAAGCATTTTAGCCAACAATATTTTACAAAAATTAAGAAAGAAATAAGATCCAATGGAAGTAAGCAGTCACAAACTTACTTACCTATCAAACATACTTTGAAAGATGCACCAATTTAAGGTCCATTCGAGGGCCTTTGGAAGTATCAGATAGTTTCTCCTTCCATGTTCATGTGATCCAACAGTTGGGCCAGCCCCAGGCACACAAGAATGAATTGGAAATGAAAGAATGCCTTTATTGACCATCCCTATCAAATAATTTTCTTTCCTCATGATCCTCATGATAATATCATGCTCTGAGAGATCCCTAACAACACAAAGTTTTTGAGATTTCTGGAGCAGGACAACCTTCTCAATTATTTTGGGCCATGATATAGTCTGAATCTCAAGATCATTCACCTTAAGTCTGCACGTAGGTAAACAGGATAAGGGCAAAATCATTGCTATGAGCTAAAATGAAAAAAAAAAGCATGAAAAACATAAGCAGAAAAGTTACCTGTCATAGTAGAACTGACGAACATTGAGTGTACTTCTTAACTGTACAAAGAACTTGAGGAAGTTGGTAAGTCCATAAGCTGTCATTATGACCATTGATCCAACAATTATCATTTTTGGCAATGTGAAGGGAACTAAAGGATCATGCTTAATGACCTTCATCAGATCACATGGTTTCTCCCCAGACTCAAGTGCCTCCACTCCGCATTTCAAATGAATAAGATTATCCCAATCAACAAATAAGAAAAAGAACCCAATACAGCATACCATAAAAAGTACATTAAGGACCTCTATTATCCATTTGGTAATGATACACCTGAGCCCTTTTGCACAGAAATATTCGTAAAGCCTTTCAAAGAAAATGTCCAAATCAGGGATATGTTCTTCCTTGACGCCTTCGCCATGGAGAAGTCCAGATGGGCTCTCACTTCCAGAACTTGGCAATCTCCGGTAGTCGGACAACTCTATTTCCGGTGGAATATCAACAAGCAGCTGCGCTGATAACGGCGATTGGCTTCTCCATGGCCAGTTAAGTCTTGTTTGTGCATGAGTGTCCTTCGAAAGGAAGGACATCATTCGTGAAAAGAGAAGGCAGGGCCAGTAGATAGGTCCCTTGCCATGCCAGACGCACACACCTACATGGAAAAACAAATATTCACATTTTGCGTACCACCATATACTCGACTGATATAGCAGCACGATGAAACCAGAGTTCCTTCAATGCTCACAACTAAGACAAAGTCTGTCAATTAAAAAAGTTGTTCGGCTGATGGTTTTTGCGGCGATAAGCCTGTAAGCCGGCTGCGGCTGTTTTGTTGTGAGAGAAAAACACTCTACCATGGCTGATAAGCCAGGCTGCGAACAAGGCGGACAAGCTTAAACAAGTACATTTGGAAGGCATCAAAGCCAAATCGAACATATAAGTAGCTATCATTCTGGAACTCAATGAAATTCTGCTATGCCAAGAACTAAATTTCTACCAGCTTACCACATCTAGCACCAAGCAGCAATAGTTGCAGGCTTGTAGCCGAAGCTGAACCACCCTCAAGTTTTTTGCATCAATGGTTTAATCAATCAACTCCTCACTAAGACCAAAATGGCCAAAACGTAATTGTATAACACCTGCTCCCTTCACATAATCACATATCAAGGGCGTTCTTCAGCAAAAGCAGCTCGATGCCCTACACTGCTACACCACACGGTTCAGCAGCTAAGTAGCTAACCAATAGGTTGAGCTAACTATCAGCAAAATCCGTAGTCTCTACCCACACCACCAACGTCTAAACCATCCCCACAACGCATGACCGGTTCAACAACCAAGGTTGTCAGCTAATTGACGCCAAAACGCCGGAACCAAATCGAACTCGTTCCGTTAATCTATCTATCCACACAATCGCCAGAAAAGAAAAAAAAAACCACGCGAAGAGGAGAAAGGCGCTTCACCGACCTGAGGAGCGCCGGCGATCGGCGGGGCGCAGGCGGCAGGCGCGAAGGGGGCGGCCGGGTTGTGGGCAGGGGGAGAAGAGCGGGGTGGCGAGGGCTGGAGGCTTCGCGTGAGGAGGTGACTTGCGGTGGACTGCAGCGCCGCCGGGATTGCCGGGTTGGGATGGGGTCCGGGCTGGGGAAATTGCGCGAGGGGGCGAAAGCAGACGAGGAGACGACAGGGAAGGCAAGGGGGCAGCAGGGAAGGGAGGGGGTGCGTTTCAGGAGACGTGACGGGATCGAGGAGGGGAATCGTTTTGTTCGTTCCGTTTATCCGCGGGTTTCTTCGTGTGTTGTGTTGCGTTAATCGCCAAGGAATTGGGAATCGCAATGGCTTGCGCGTGGGACCGGCCGATGATTAGTTTATTCATTAACTGTTGAGCACTGTCATTTGGGGCTAGAGCTTATCATCTTCTTTCAGGAAAGAAACAGCGAGCCGGTACGGACTGCCCGTCAACTTACACGTCAACATTTATTTTTTGGGCTGAAAGAGATTTTTTTTTGTATTTGGGCAGCGCCGCATCGTGTAACAGAATTCTAAGGTCACCGAACCCCAAATCTTCTTCGCATCAGACATTCAGACGGTGCAAGGAATGATTTCGTTGTTTTCTTTGTGATTTAGCTGGCCTGGAAGCAGCGCTATTGCCACGCTCATGTGTACGTGTACCACCGCACCAGGCAGCCGCGCGCCCCATCCGTGCACGCGTTTTACGCGACTGCGGAGCCGTTCGGCTGGAATTATAAGCCGGCTGAAAAACACTGTTGGCTGATTTTTTGTGAGAAAAAAATACTGTTC
Source organism: Saccharum hybrid cultivar R570 (assembly GCA_038087645.1). Taxonomy (NCBI): domain Eukaryota; kingdom Viridiplantae; phylum Streptophyta; class Magnoliopsida; order Poales; family Poaceae; genus Saccharum; species Saccharum hybrid cultivar. The sequence goes on along the minus strand of JAQSUU010000043.1, from coordinate 6,462,636 downwards.
CGACTGAAAAAACAAGCTGAATAAGACGGATTATAAGCCAGATGAACAGGGCCTGCAACTCTGCCGCTGAGATGGATCAGTGACTGCCGTTGATCCGAGACGTGACGGTCTGGGGCTCCGGGCTTAAAGCGTTGCCTGCTGCTTAGGTGTTCAAGTTATTGGACTACTAGGCCTTGTTCAGTTGCAAAATTTTTTGTAAAATGACCCTGTAGCACGTTTCGTTGTTATTTGACAATTAATGTCTAATCATGATCTAATTAGGCTTAAAAGGTTCGTCTCGTCCATTTCGTCTAAACTGTATAATTAGTTTTATTTTTTTATCTATATTTAATGCTTCATACATGTATCTAAAGATTCGATGTGATAGAGAATCTGAAAAATTTTGCAAAATTTTCTGAGAACTATACCGGCCCCTAGTTGATCATGTGGTTTATAATGTTCATAACCTAACAGGAAGAGGAACATGTCATTACAGGTTTAGAGCTGAACATGATATAGAGCTCTCGACGAAGATAAACCAACCACTAAATTACCCAACCAGACAAAGTTTCCCAAAGATCAACCACTAAATTACCAAACAAAACCATCGGTAACATGGACGAATGGTGCCTTTAAACAGTGCACCCCATGACAACGATTCAAATCGGTTTAGCTATAGCCTGGAGTGGTGTAGACATCCCCAGCGTCACCCCAAAATTCTCAGACATGTCCACTCCCTTCCTCTCCATATCCGCCGGAAGCCTCCACTCAAACCGGTGCAGCAAGGTCGAGAGCATCAGGTGCACCATGCGAGCGGCCAGCGGCAGCCCGGGACATATCCTCCGGCCGGACCCGAATGGCACGAGCTCGAAGTCCCTGCCGCGGAAATCGATCTCCTTCTCCATCTCCAGGAACCTCTCCGGCATGAACTGGTCCGGCTCGGCCCACAGTTCGCGGTCCCGCCCGATCGCCCACACGTTCACCAGGACGCGCGCGCCCTTTGGCACCGTGTAGCCTCTGATCTCCGTCGTCGTGTCGGCTTGGCGGGGCAGCAGCAATGGCGCTGGAGGGTGGAGGCGGAACGTCTCCTTCACGATGGCCTGGAGATACTTGAGCTGCCCGATGTCGGTTTCCTCGATCTCTTGTTTGGGGCCGAGAGCTTGTGCGAGTTCGGCACGAGCCTTCGCCATCGACGAGGGACTCTGTAACAGCTCCGCCATCGCCCATTCGATAGTGGCTGCGCTTGTATCAGTCCCAGCAGTGAATAAATCCTGCAGAAAAAACATATACGGAGAGTAGAATGTATATGCAGGTTGCTTAACTGTGTGTTGAACCGATTTTATGTATATGGTATAAAACTGAAAAGCAACAGTGTAGGTTGTACTCCCTCCGTTCCAAATTATGAGTCGTCTTGATTTTTTTATACATCTATTTTGTTATGCATGTGGATATAATAATATGTTCAGATACATAATAAAATGGATGAACCAAAAAATTTAAAGTGACTTATAATTTGGAATGGAGGGAATAATTTTTGACTCATTGATTTTTAGTATGCGTCCATCAGAGCTGTTATCGAATTCTCTCACGTGCAGCTACCGGGATGGAGAAAAAGTCCCTTGTGCTTGAATAAGATGTCAGGTACTCCCTCCGTATCGGATTTAGAAGTCGTTTAGAAAAGCGACACGGTCTCCAAAACACAACTTTGACCTCTTATTTTTATAAAAAAATATTTATGGAAAAGTGATATATATATATATACTTTTATGAAAGTATTTTTCAAGATAAATCTATTCATATAATTTTTACATTTGCAAACTCAATAACTTAAAAGTTATTGATGATTTATATTTTTCTCAAACCTTGTCCAAAACGACTTCTAAATCCGATACGGATGGAGTACAAAGTTAGTAGTCGCGTGCTTTTCACCCACGGAATTGAGTTTTTCTTCTCAATTGACACGTTTTTGTTACTTGATGGCTATCCACACATTTTCTTTCGTATATTCTGGACGAGCCCGTGGCTGTACGTAGCAAATATTTAGCCGTGCCAAGGTAGACCAATCAATTTAACCATCACATGTTCTTTACATTTTTTCCACCACATATAACAAGATTAACGCTAGGTCAACATCGCGCAAAACTACAAAACTTTTTTCTAAGCGGTCGGCAGAAGATCTGCCGAACATGAACTGATTTATAGAAGAGTTGAAGCATCACATGTTCTTTACATTTTTTTTCCATCATGTATAACAAGATTGACGCTAGGTCAACATCGTGCAAAACTACAGATTTTTTTTTTCTAAGCAGTTGGAAGAGGATCTGCCGAACTTGTACTGATTTAGAAGAGTTGAACGGACTATACCAACAGTATACTATCTTTGAGAAAGCCTCAAATTACTTGCGTGAGTTTTTATCATAAAAAACAGTGGAGGCCTGGGGTGGGATACCGGTTTGGGAAAGCCGCCCACAAGAAAAGAGAGCAAAATGCTGTTGCACCCTACAAATTTGTCGTGATTGCACTTCCAACACAATAAGAATTTGTTGTCCTTGCGTGATTAATCGGTCGTTGTATTGTCCTTAAGATGGTTCTAGGGCGTAGTGGATTCATGTTGGTTGCTCCGGTGAAGTTGTCCTTCAAGAAGTTGTACAAGGGCTGCCGTGCGGGTGATTTGCTGTCCTGATTTTTTTTTGTTTTTTAAATCTGGTAGAAACCAAATGGTTATGTGGTTTTGTCGGTTCTCTCGTTAAAAATCGTGTTGTGTATGCTCAGTGATGTGTCCATAAGCGAGTTGTAGAAGCGGTTATAGGGGGTTTTGCCCCTGCTATTTAGTATTTTTTTATCCGGCTTTGCTCACTTACAATCTGAGCCTTTTTCTAGTGATGATGTTAGAGTATCTTCCCTAGATCCTTTTTTCATTTCTCCTAAAATCTAGTATAGGCGACTGAGAAAACAGAATTACACTGTATATAGGGGATATATGCTCCATCAGATTGAAAAAAAATATCGGCCCTGTTCTTTAGCAATACTCTTCAGCGGAAAAACAATATTTTCTTTCACAAGAAATCAGCATCAGCAGCAGCAGCTAAATTTCAGCAAAACGAATAGAGCATCCCTTATATGTGAGCCCTGCATGTCAGTGCTGCATAAATATCTTTATCTCCCTTCTTCCTTTCTCTCTCGTCTCGTTTCTCCTGTATACACCATGGGCGGGCGCTCCCACGAATGGAGCAGCAGTGGGCGAGACTCAACAGGGGCAACCGGCGTGTAGTGGCAGCAACAACTCACCTAGCATGGGGCGCAGCGAGGCGCAGGATGGGCTCGGCGGGCGCGCGCAGTGGTGGTAGCCCACTCGGTGTGTGGCGCGGCACAGCAGCGGCCGGTGGCTCACGACGGCCAGGGGTGGGCAAGGGCGTGGTGAGACAGCGCAACGGCCGCCCAAGCCGATGGGTTCCGGAGGTCAGTGAGAGGAATAGAGAAAGGGGGTTGAGAAAAATGTCGCTTCTTCTCCTTTTATGATGGATTCAGGGGATGAATTTCTCAATTGAGAAAACATAGAGAAACGAGATTGAAAAGGCAATGTGCTGAAGCTTGATTTTTGCCTTTAATCTCTATTATTTTCGATTGTATGAAAATTGGATCACTTATTCTTAATCCAATGAAGATGCTCTTAGAGTGACGCAAAAGCTTGCGACGTCCAAATGAACACAGTGGAAGGCAGGAAGCAAGTTTCCAGGGGCAGTTCTCTTCTATGAACAAGTTTTCCTCCTCGAAAATGCTTCTCCTTTAGGGTCCGTTCCGTTATCTCTGTTCCGGGCCATTCCTGGCCGGAATAGTTGTGACGCTATTCTAATTATTGATGGAAACCCGGACGGGAATTGTTCCCATCCTCAGCCGAACGAGGCTTTAGTACAGGTAAAATATTCAGTACACCTCGGTTCCAAATTTGAATGTACTTGAGTTTGTTCTTAGTTAAATATGTTTAAATTTGGACAAACTTATCAGAATATCGTATGGAAATTTTTTATAAAACTAAATAAATATAATATATGGATATATTCTACGATGAATTTAATAATAGAACTGATTTGTTATTGTAGTGTTGATACTTTTTTGTGTTGAAAACCTCGTCTACCCGAAGAACCAAAACACCCAGCGTTGTATGTCGTGGTGGAGTGGAGGAAGGAGTTACCGTAAGCAACGACAGCAGCGTTTGCCGATCGAAGCCCCGGCCGTCCTCCGCGCTGCGATAGTCGAGCAACAGGTCCAGGAAGCCGCTCAATCTGCTCGTCGAAAATGGCGTGCAACTTCTTGAACACCCTCACGAGGCGCGCCCTCAGCCGCTGCGGGTCCAACGGCGCGATTGCCGGGAAGAAATCCGACAAGTTCGGCGCCCCGACGGCCACCGGGAACTCCTCGATCACCTCCATGAATTCACCCGACGCGCCGCGGTCATCAAGGTCCGCAAGGTCGGCGGACAAGATGGTGCAGGAGAGCAGGTTTAGAGCTGTCGTGAAGGCCACGCGGCGGACGTCGACGGCCACGCCTTGGCGCGCCAGCCCGGCCACGTGCGACACCAGCCGCTGCACCTTGTCGCGGCGGAGGGCCTGGTGCGCGTCGAGGCGTTGCGGCGCGAAGAGCTCCGCGGAGCACACCTTGCGGAGGGCGCGCCACCGGGAGCTCCCCGGCGGGAGCCAGCCCATGGAGTGCTCGTCGTGTGCGCACGCCCGGGCGGCGTCCGGGACGGAGCGCGTGGAGAAGGCGGCGTCGTGGCGCTGGAGGACGTCGCGCGCGGCGTCCGCGGAGGATGCGACGACCGTGGTGACCGCCCCGAGGTTGCCGACGAGAGGTAGCGGGCGGGGGCCCGGGGGCAGGTTGCGGCGGCTGCCGGCGAAGAAGAAGCGGAGGTAGAGGGAAGAGACGACGATGAGGATGGCACATAGAGCGTAGAGGTGGAAGAGCTCCATGGTGCGGACGCCGGACAGGCCCTACGGCACGAGTGAGGACTTTTTGGAATTTTGCTGGCTGCTAAGCTACGGTCTACGGACCGCGTTATTGGTTGAGCTCCGGCTTCAAAGCTACGGACCGTGATTGATTGAGGCATGGCGTATTAATATCTACGTCTCTGTCGCCACAAATTGTAAAAAGAAGACTAGAAAAATGATAATTCTAGTCCGTTATGGCGTTATCAACGTATAAGTTCTTGCCAAACTCTTATATTTTAGCCGGACTATGGACCTGTTTACAAGAGCTAATTGTTAATTATTAGTTATAAAATTAGGTAAAATTAGCTTTAGTGCATCCAAGGCAGGAGAACTAATAGATGATTTATTATTTTTTTTATAAATCTTCAACTATTGTTAGCCCATTTACTCCTACATGTAATCTAGGCTAATTTTTAGCCCTAACTAATAAGTAGTCCTGTATATTTAAATACGACTTATATTATAAGTATATACGTGGAAGCTCTACAATGTAATCATTAATATTTAGGGAATAATAAATAGTTATTCTACTTTGTGACTACGTATTTTTCTATTTACATCTACTGTATTAAATTATTAATTATGAGAGCACAACAAAAAGAATGGGTTGTGTGGTTTCATGGTGGCTGCATGACGTAGGACGGAAACTAATATGAGACCTGTATCCACCTCCTACGACATAGTCACACCTCTATCTGTGTGTGTGTGTGGATATACTATATTCTTTACATTGTTGTCATCAAAGTTGTCATTTCTGTTCATATTCCCATTAGATGCTTTCTCCCTCCACGACAAATATCGCCAACTCGGCAATTGCGCTCATCCAAGCACTAGTATATTGTGGCCTTGTTCACTTCCCGTCCCAACTCAAAATATTTCCTCTTACATACATCACATCAAATCTTTCGACGCATGTATGGAGCATTAAATGTAGGTAAAAAAGATAACTAATTGCATAGTTTGTCTATAAATGTCGGGACGAATCTTTTGAGCCTAGTTAGTCCATGATTGGACAAATTTTGTTAAATAACAACGAAAGATGCTACAGTAACTTTTCATCTACTTTTCGCGAAGCGAAACCATCCTGTTTTGAAAACATAGCCTCTCTCGATTCTATGAAGTCATTCACACGTTTTACTCTTCTTTTTTTTTTTTGCTTCACCGGACGCATGTTTTATTATTAACAACAGGAGAACGCATAACGGTAAAAGGAAAATGCATCAAAGGTTGAAAAAAGTGGTGACGAACTGAACTGAGGATTGGATCATAGCACTCGTAATGCAGACTCTGTCATAGAGTCTAAAACTATTTATTAACTCGAATATTATGGACTTAGAGTCTAAATAAGACTTGGAGTCTTGTTTCTTCCCCTCTTTCTTCAATAAATATTGTCGGTGTCCGGTCCCGAGGGGGTCCTAAACCGACTAGTAAATGCTGCATGTCCCTATCCTGGATGGTGATGCAAGGAGAACACACGGAGGTTTATCCTGGTTCGGGCGGAAGAAGGCCCTACATCCAGCGGGGGGAGAGAGTTTTGTATTTTCTTACACCGAGGTGCTTGTGTAGGGGTTACAAGCTTGCGAGAGAGGACGGAGAGCCCAAGTCTCAAAGAGAGGAAAAAGATTACAAGGATGATTGCTTGAGATGTTGATCTCTATCTTGTGTCTTGCCTGTTGTCCGTGGTCCCTCGGTAGGGTCCTGGCCAGTCCTTTTATAGGGTAAGAGGAGGCCAGGACGCCGGTGAGTCTTGAGGTGATGTTTTGTCGAACCCTGTTGAGTGGACTGTAGCGACGTGCCCTGGAGTGGCCGACCATCCCTGGGTATCGTGACGTAGAGGATGAGTCGATGAAATGACCCAGAGCGCTGTGCCATGCCGTCCTTCTTTCCCTGTTGAACTGTGCGAGGCATCGAGGCTAGGTCGAGGCCGGGTCGAGACCGGACGGATAAGGTCGAATCCCAGAGATTGCGGAATGCGGGCCTTGTCGTATCCTTCCTCGAGGGTATCCGATGACAAACAGTGCAAGGTAAGGTGCGTATAGTGACAGGTTTCGCTTCCCATCACGGGATGGGCGGTAAAACAGTGAGGACTGACACCGGCGTTGTTCCCACGTCGATCCTGGTCACAGCCATGCCGGTAGGTGGTAGCAGGTAATCGCATTAAATGCTCTGATTTTTGTCTCGGGGTAGGTGTAAGGTCCTAGATGGCTAGAGGGGGGGTGAATAGCCTATAAAAAATTCTACAAGCACCACTAAGCAAACTTGTTAGAATAACAAACGGCGTAAAGCGAGTTTTGCTTAGCCAAAGGTTGTGATGCAAGCCTCCTATCCACAAGTCTAGTAGATTATGATCTCTAGTTCACACAAGTGCTAAGTCACTAACTTACACTAGTAAGCAAGCTAACAACTACTAGAAAAGGCTACCACTAGAGCTACACAAGATAATCTAGTAAAAGTAAAAGCGAGAGAGAGGATTGTGAATCTTATACCGACGGTAGAGTGAAGATGTTGCCAATCACCAAGATGATATACAATCAATTAATATTGACAACAACACAATATGTAGACCAATCACCGGGAGACAAGAGACACAATATTTTTGTTCACCCGGTGTTCACTTGTGCACCGACAAGCTACGTCACCGGTTGTGTCGACCAACACTTAGATGGTTCCTCGGTGTGACCCTCAAGTCAGTTGCCCCTCAAGGCACGCCCCGCAAGGCACCGCAAGACTCCACTCTCAAGTGAGGTAACTCAATGACACGCGCAATCCAATAGAGTTACTTTTGGCGTCCCGCCGAGGAAAGCACAAGAACCTCTTATAAACAACCGGAGGTGGCCAAGAACAATCACCTTCTCTTGCCAACGCCTCCTACAATCTCCAAGCCGGCTAGGAGCGGTACTCTCCAAGAGTAACAAGAAATCCACCGGCTAAACCACCCACAAGTGCCACTAGATGCCCTCAAGCTATGCAATGCACTTTGGGATCACTCAATCTCACTTTTGATTTGCAATCAAGCAAAAGAGATGAGTGGGAGGAGTAGCTCTAGCTCAAAGGATGCACAAGAGTGTTAGAAATGCCAAGAGACCTCCCCAAGGGCCGGCCAACGAGTATTTATAAGCACCCCAAACAAATAGAGCCGTTGCCACTCCACTGAACATTTTTTCGGGACGACCGAACGCGCCGGTCGAAACTGACCGGACGCGCTCAACCGCGTCCGGTCACCCTGCGACGTCCACGTGTCCCTCAAATTTCAAATGCGACCGTTAGATCCTCCAACGGTCACTGCGCGCCAACGGTCAAACGCTACGACCGGACGCGCTGCTCAACCGACTGGACGCGCCGGTCGCACAGCACCGCGTGCGCGAAGCAACGACCGGACGCGCTCCTCGCAACGACCGGACGTGACAGTGCCAGCGTCCGGTCGGAGTCCAGTAAGCTCCCTCGACGACCGGACGCGTCCGATCGCGTGTGACCGGACGCGCCCTGCGTCCGATCGTCCTTGCGAACCGCAGTTCCTTCTGGGCACTTGACCGGACGCGCCGGTCCCGCGAGTGACCGGACGCGCCGGTTGCAAACCCTAGCCCGCGCGCCCGAAACCGCGCTGTACTGACCGGACGCGTCCGGTCACACCGTGACCGCGTCCGGTGCAGCGTCCGGTCACCTCAGTGATCCCGTTCGCCTCTGTTTCTTTTCCGACTTTCGGCGTAGTGGAAAATAGGCATTTCATTTCCCCGAAATCGCTCTTCACCGCGACGTGGTTTGCAGGTAGAGAGGAACCCAAACCCCTCTCTACCTGCAAACCACAGCGCGACCAATGCCACCTTTGCAAATGTGCCAACACCATCAAGTGTACATCTCCATGTGCTTGAGTGTTAGCCTTTTCTCAATCATTTTCAAAGGTTTTCCAATTAGCTCACTAGGCCCTACATGCAATGTACTTCATGAATTCACCTAGTGGCACCCGTGCATCGAATAACCGATAAGACTTCCCCTCTTAATAGTTCGGCTATCGATCCTAAACCACTCACACCCTCTATGGTGTCTTGAGTGTAAAACAAAATGCCCCTATGGTTATACCTTTGCCTTGAGCCCATTTTGTTTCTCCAAATGATATGATCCACTTCATATCATCACACGACCGTCTCGATCCATCGACCTTGTCTTCACTTGCTCTTCACCGTTGCATTGGTCTGTCGGCGCCAAGTCTTGCTCAAGCTTCACCATCGCATGGTCCTTCGCTTCGAAGCCTCGACTTGCCCTTCACCTTCACAACTGGTCCATCAAGCCAAGCATCACCTCGGTCTTCATCATCTTGGTCACATGAGTCAATGTCATGTCTCATATTTCAATGACCACCTTTATCTAAATCATCCACTTAGATACAAAGGTTAGTCCTAGGTTTCATCAATTAGCCAAAACCAAACTAGGGACTTTCAATCTCCCTCTTTTTGGTAATTGATGACAACCCTCACAAAGATGATTTTGATAATAAAAGTTTTGAACTTGTCATACTTGTCCAATCATTTTGCTCATAAGTAAAGTTTGGACAATTATCACAAGCTCGGTTTTGGTAGCATTAGCTCCCCCTACATATGTGCATAGAGTTTGGATTGAAAGCTTTGCACATATGCATGGATAGAAATATTGGGAGAGTAATTCTACCAAAATGATGCTATGGTGTAAGAAATGGACCTTTGAAGCGTGATACCAATCGGAGTTGCCTTTTACACCATCCTTAGCATCATGAAGTAACTAGACATCCATCAAAACTCAATAACCCCGTGAGATCAACATTATATGTAAAGGTTCTTGGACCACTTGTAAAGCTAACCACTTGTAAAGCTTTAGGCAAGTCTAGATACCACATGTAAACTATTCCTATGCATGCTAGTAGATCATTTCATCATCCAATTTCTATACTAGCATTGCACCACACAAGCATGTATATTGAATTTAAATACATGTGCAATGAGCAAGTCATATGAGAATGCACAAACAAATGCAACAACTTTGTTTATGAGCTTGCTCCCCCTACTTGTGTGCATCAACAAATTTTATTTACCCCTTTATCAAGTTGAATCATCTTTTTCTCTCATAAATTTTATTTACCCCTTTATCAAGTTGAATCATCTTTTTCTCTCCCCCTTTGTCAATAACTTACCCAAAAAAGGAATCAAATTGTGGAGAAAAGGAAAAGTGTTTGATGGAGTAGATTGAAATTAATTCGATACCACATGTAAGGTTAAAAAATTTATCAAATTTGGTTTAACCTAGAATACTTGCCAAAGATATTTAATTCGATTTGAACCAAAGACAAGCTTCTTCACTCCTCAAAATAAGGGTTATCTTGCCTATGTTGAATTAAACACTTATAGCAAATCTTCTAGATTCAACACTAGGTTTACAAGCTCACAAACATGTCATATGCCACCACTAGATCAAAATAAGCATAGAAGCAATAGTGGTAACATATATCCATCAAATTCATTTGATTTATCATGAATGCTTATGCGTACCACTTATTATGTCTACATGCTCTATCAAGTCCTTAGCATAGGATGAAAGACATGTCAATCAATTTTACCTTGCAATGCCGAAGGAGAGGCATGTCAATAAGTGGGTGGGGTGCATTCAACTCATGTTTGAGAAATCAAGAATATTCAATTCATTCCTTAGCTTGCAAAACCTCTTTTCATCAAGTGGCTTAGTGAGAATATCGGTAAGTTGATCATCGGTGCCAACACTTTCAATGGCAATATCTCCCTTTTGTTGATGATCTCTAATGAAATGATGTCTTATGTCAATATGCTTTATTCTTCCATGTTGAACCGGGTTTTGTATCATCTTGATTGCACTCTCATTATCACATAGCAACGGCACATTCTTGAAGTTGAGGCCATAATCCTTCAAAGTTGATGTCATCCATAGCAATTGTGCACAACAACTCCCCGCACTCACATATTCGGCTTCGGCGGTAGAGATTGCCACACTATTTTGTTTCTTTGAGGACCATGACACAAGTGATCTTCCAAGTAATTGACATGTGCCACTTGTGCTTTTCCTATTGATCTTGCAACCCCCATAGTCGGAGTCCGAATATCCAATCAATTCAAACTTTGACCCCTTGGGATACCATAGTCCAACATTTTTTGTTTGCTTCAAGTACCTCAATATTCTTTTTGCCATCGTGAGATGACTTTCTCTAGGTGAGGCTTGATATCTAGCACACATGCAAACACTAAATATGACATCCGGCCTTGATACGGTGACATAGAGTAGACTTCCAATCAAAGACCGATATTCCTTTTGATTCACCATTTTGCCATCAAGATCACTATCCAAATTGCCATTTGTGCCCATTGGAGTTGAAATTGGCTTTGCATCTTGCATTCCAAACTTCTTCAACATGTCCCTTATGTATTTCCCTTGACTCACAAATGTTCCATTCTTCAATTGCTTGACTTGGAGACCAAGGAAGTAGCTAAGTTCACCAATCATAGACATTTCAAACTCTTTGGCCATCATAGCACCAAATTCTTCACAATAAGCTTGATCGGTTGATCCAAAGATGATGTCATCAACATATATTTGCACTATGAATAGATCATTTCCAATCTTCTTGGTGAATAGAGTAGTATCAACCTTGCCCATTTTGAATCCCTTAGAGAGAAGGAAATCCCTTAGCCTCTCATACCATGCTCTAGGTGCTTGCTTTAAGCCATATAAAGCCTTCTTCAACTTGTAGACATGGTTGGGTTTCTTGTCATCTTCAAATCCAGGCGATTGCTCAACAAATACTAACTCATTGATGATCCCATTGAGAAATGCACTTTTGACATCCATTTGATATAGTTTGATATTGTGTGCACAAGCATAAGCCAATAGAATTCTTATTGCCTCCAATCTTGCCACGGGAGCATATGTCTCATCATAGTCAAGACCTTCAACTTGAGTGTAACCTTGAGCAACTAGTCTTGCTTTGTTTCTCACTACAATGCCATCTTGATCTTGCTTGTTTTTAAACACCCACTTGGTTTCAATCACATTGTAGTCATTTGGCCTTTCTACCAATTCTCAAACATCATTTCTTATGAAATTGTTTAGTTCTTCTTGCATAGCCATAATCCAATCGGCATCCCTCAAAGCTTCTTCTATCTTCTTTGGTTCTATGGTTGACACAAATGATGCATGCTCACAAAACATAGTCAATCTTGATCTTGTTTGCACACCACTTCTAATATCACCAATAATACTATTAATGGGGTGATCTCTTGAAACATGTTGTGGTTGGAGTACTTGCACTTGATTGCTTGAGCTTGGTTGATCACTTGATGTATCTCGATGAGAAGAACTAGCACCATGATTTTGCACTTGAGAGTCACTAACTAGCTTGTTTGGTGAATTGAGCACTTGATCTTTATCATCATCTTGAATATCAATTGCTTGCTTTGCTCTAATGTCCCCAATGTCCATGTCTTCATTGCTTCCACCAATTGAGTTCCACCAACATCATCTAGATTCTCTTCTTCATCTTATGACCCATTGGTTTCATCAAATTGCACATCATGGACTTCTTCTAGAATGCCACTTGAATTGTTCCAAACTCTATAAGCTTTGCTTGTAGTTGAATAACCAAGTAGGAACCCCTCATCACATCTTTTGTCAAACTTCCCCAATCTAGTGCCCTTCTTCAAGATATAGCATTTGCAACCAAACACCCTAAAGTAAGAAATATTGGGCTTTCTTCCATGAAGTAACTCATATGGGGTCTTCTCTAGCAATGGATGACAATATAGTCTATTGATGTAGTAGCAAGCGGTATTGATTGCTTCATCCCAAAATGATTGACTCACATTGTACTCATGAAGCATTGATCTAGCCATATCAAGCAATGTTCGATTCTTCCTCTCAACTAGGCCATTTGATTGTGGAGTGTACTTGGCCGAGAATTGATGTCCAATACCATAATGATCACAAAGTTCTTCAATTCTTGTATTCTTGAACTCACTTCCATTGTCACTTCTCACTTTCTTGATTCTAATCTCAAACTCATTGTGAACTCTAGTGAGAAATGTCTTGAAGGTGTCAAACACTTCACTTTTGTCACTAAGAAAGAATACCCATGTGAATCTTATGAAGTCATCCACTATGACAAAGCCATACTTGTTACCGCCTATGCTTGTATATGTTGTTGGTCTAAATAGATCCATGTGCATCAACTCAAATGCTTTGCATGTGCTCATTGTACTCTTCTTTGGATGTGAGCTTCCAACTTGCTTCCCGGCTTGACATGCACTACAAAGCTTATTCTTCTCAAATTCAACATCTTTCAAACCATTGACAAGATTGTGAGTTGTAAGCTTCTTCAATTGTTTCATGCCAACATGACCAAGCCTTCTATGCCAAAGCCAACCCATGCTTGATTTGGAGACTAAGCAAGTTGTTAAAGAAGTTTCTTTAGCATTGAAGTCAACTAGGTAGAGATTCTCATATCTAAAGCCCTTGAATGCCACATTTGAACCATCCACACTAATAACTTCCACATCATCAACCCCAAAGATGCATTTGTAGCCTAGATCACATATTTATACCACGGATAGAAGATTGAAATCCAAACTTTCAACTAGCAACACATTTGAGATACTCATGTCATTTGATATTGCAATCTTGCCCAAGCCAATAACCTTGCCTTTCTTGTTATTGTCAAATGTGATAGAATCAACACCACTATTATTGTCATTGATTGAGTCAAACATTCTTGATGTACCGGTCATGTGTTGAGTGCACCCACTATCAATAATCCAATGCCTTCCTCCGGCTTTGTAATTGACCTACAAGCAAATCAATGAAGCTTAGGTACCCATTTTTGCTTGGGTCCTTGTAGGTTAGTAACTAAGCTCTTTGGTACCCAAATAGCCTTCTTCTTTGGGCCCACAATTGGTGTACCAACAAACTTAGCTTGCACACCCTTCACACCCTTGGTAAGCACATAGCAAGAATCAAAAGGTATAGCATTAACAAGGTTTTGCTTTGATTCTTTTTATTGCAATTATGCTCTAGGTGCCCAACTTGCTTGCATCTATTGCAAAACCGACCGTTGCCCTTCACAAAGCTAGGCTTTGGAGTTGCAAAGGCCGACTTGCCTTTCTTGGGGGTGTAGCCCAATCCCTCTTTGTTAAGAGAGAACCTTTGGCTACCCAAGCACTTAAGCAAGCGGGCCTCACCACCATAGGCCTTGCCTAGGGCGTGAGTGAGCTCATCCACTTCTCTCTTGAGAGTCTCATTCTCAACCATTAGTGAGGCATCACAAGTGAAACCATCACTAGTAGTAGAGGTAGAGTTGGTGGTGGTGGATGAAGAGCTACAAGAAGGGTTAGCATTTGACATGATGATAGGTTCATTAAAGGATTCATCAATTATATCACATGTAACACCTATATCACATGATACAACAACCTCCTTCTTTTCTTGTTGCTCAAGTAACAATGAGTGAGCCTTTTCAAGCTTGAAATGAGCCTTACCAAGATCCTCATGGTCTTCCACTAGACTCTCATAAGTGGTCTTAAGCTCACTAAGGACTTTCTCAAGTATTACTACTTTCATTGAAAGCTTCTTACACTCTTTGTCCTTGGCAATAGCTATGTCTCTAGTTTGTTGCATCAAGTCATATAGTTGTTCTTTAGTTGGTTCATCATCATCATTTTCATTATTATTATCATTATCACTATCATGAGCATATTCCATTTCACTTTCATCATCACTCTCATCATATAATACCTTAGCTTCTTTAGCCATGAAGCATGAAGAGGGTGAATCAAATAGTAATGGCTTCTTGTTGATAGCAATGGAAGCAAAAGCCTTGTTGGATGATTCTTCTTCTTCTTCATTATCATCACTTTCCCAAGTGATCACATAGGCACCATTTTTGCCTTTCTTGAATGTCATCTTGGCCTCTCTCTTCTTCTTTTCAAACTCGTCCTTTTTGTTCTTCTTCTTATCATAAGGACATTCCGCTTGAAGGTGCTCGGTGCTATCACAATTGAAGCACTTTCTTTGTTGCTCATTTCTTTTCTTAAAGCCTCTTCTCTTGATGAACATGTGACCCATCTTCTTGACTACAAGAGCAAGTGCCTCATCATCAATTTCAAATTCCCCATCTTCATTGTTGTCTTCTTCCTCTTCAATGATGGTAGCTTTGCCCTTGGAGGAGGTGGCCTTGAATGCCACGGTCTTCTTCTTCTCATCTTCCACCTTTTCCTTGTCATCAACATCTTGATCATATTTGTCATAGGTCAATACTTCACCAAGCAAATCATTAGGCTTCATTGTTTCAAGCCCATCTCTTTGCAACGTCATGATCAACATCTTGAATCTTCTAGGTAAGCTCAATAAGAACTTGTGACAAAAGTCTTGATCTTGAGTTTTGTGCCCTAAGCTCTTGAGATCATTGACTATCACTTGCAATCTATGAAACATTTCAATGATTGTTTCATCATCCTTTTTCTTGAAGTTCTCAAACTCACTCTTGAGCCCATATAGCTTGGCACTCTTCACAACCTTAGTGCCTTCATATGTCTCACTCAACCTTGTCCATACTTCACTAGCCAATTCTAAATCTTTGATGCCCTCAAACACTTTTGTGTCAATACCATTGTAGAGTGTATTGAGAGCCATTCTATTGCATGTTCTATTTGCTCTATCTTCATCGGTGAGATGATTGGGATCAATGATAGCAAAATCATTCTCGGTGACTTGCAATACTCTCTCATGAATAGAACCAAGGTACATTGTCATCTTTCTCTTCCAATGAGCAAAAGAACTAACACCATCAAAGAACGGTGGCTTGCCCCCAACATGATTGAACACAATTTGAGCCATTTTTCACACCGAAGGATGTTAAGCCTTGATTAAAATGGTGACCACGGCTCCGATACCACTTGTAAGGTCCTAGATGGCTAGAGGGGGGGTGAATAGCCTATAAAAAATTCTACAAGCACCACTAAGCAAACTTGTTAGAATAACAAACGGCGTAAAGCGAGTTTTGCTTAGCCAAAGGTTGTGATGCAAGCCTCCTATCCACAAGTCTAGTAGATTATGATCTCTAGTTCACACAAGTGCTAAGTCACTAACTTACACTAGTAAGCAAGCTAACAACTACTAGAAAAGGCTACCACTAGAGCTACACAAGATAATCTAGTAAAAGTAAAAGCGAGAGAGAGAGGATTGTGAATCTTATACCGACGGTGGAGTGAAGATGTTGCCAATCACCAAGATGATATACAATCAATTAATATTGACAACAACACAATATGTAGACCAATCACCGGGAGACAAGAGACACAATATTTTTGTTCACCCGGTGTTCACTTGTGCACCGACAAGCTACGTCACCGGTTGTGTCGACCAACACTTAGATGGTTCCTCGGTGTGACCCTCAAGTCACTTGCCCCTCAAGGCACGCCCCGCAAGGCACCGCAAGACTCCACTCTCAAGTGAGGTAACTCAATGACATGTGCAATCCAATAGAGTTGCTTTTGGCGTCCCGCCGAGGAAAGCACAAGAACCTCTTATAAACAACCGGAGGTGGCCAAGAACAATCACCTTCTCTTGCCAACGCCTCCTACAATCTCCAAGCCGGCTAGGAGCAGTACTCTCCAAGAGTAACAAGAAATCCACCGGCTAAACCACCCACAAGTGCCACTAGATGCCCTCAAGCTATGCAATGCACTTTGGGATCACTCAATCTCACTTTTGATTTGCAATCAAGCAAGAGAGATGAGTGGGAGGAGTAGCTCTAGCTCAAAGGATGCACAAGAGTGTTAGAAATGCCAAGAGACCTCCCCAAGGGCCGGCCAACGAGTATTTATAAGCACCCCAAACAAATAGAGTCGTTGCCACTCCACTGACCATTTTTTCGGGACGACCGGACGCGCCGGTCGAAACTGACCGGACGCGCTCAACCGCGTCCGATCACCCTGCGACGTCCACGTGTCCCTCAAATTTCAAATGCGACCGTTAGATCCTCCAACGGTCACTGCGCGCCAACGGTCAAACGCTACGACCGGACGCGCTGCTCAACCGACCGGACGCGCCGGTCGCACAGCACCGCGCGCGCGAAGCAACGACCGGACGCGCTCCTCGCAACGACCGGACGTGACAGTGCCAGCGTCTGATTGGAGTCCAGTAAGCTCCCTCGACGACCGGACGCGTCCGATCGCGTGTGACCGGACGCGCCCTGCGTCCGATCGTCCTTGCGAACCGCAGTTCCTTCTGGGCACTTGACCGGACGCGCCGGTCCCACGAGTGACCGGACGCGCCGGTTGCAAACCCTAGCCCGCGCGCCCGAAACCGCGCTGTACTGACCAGACGCGTCCGGTCACATCGTGACCGCGTCCGGTGCAGCGTCCGGTCACCTCAGTGACCCTGTTCGCCTCCGTTTCTTTTCCGACTTTCGGCGTAGTGGAAAATAGGCATTTCATGTCTCATATTTCAATGACCACCTTTATCTAAATCATCCACTTAGATACAAAGGTTAGTCCTAGGTTTCATCAATTAGCCAAAACCAAACTAGGGACTTTCAGTAGGTGAATTGAGTGGGTCGAGCGCTCCGACCCGGGGTCATGCAAGTCGGAGTTTTTTCGGTGGGCGAACGAGCCTCGTGCGAGTTGGAGTGCGGTCGAGGTGCTTTGCCATGCGGGATAGGGCGCTGTCGAGGCGTTCCCATCGAGGGTGCCTCATACGAGTCGGAGCCTGAGCACGGTTGAGGCGCTTCCGTCGAGCTGGCCTCGTACGAGACGGACCTATCATGCAGTTTAGAGGTGGGTTGCGTCGTGCTGTGGCTTAGTCATTTTGTTTTTTTATCGTTGATGTGGGTACCCCCATACTGTTGGTACCGACAGTAGCCCCCGAGCCTTTGGGTGAGTGTAGGATCACTCTCCCAGAGGTTTGTTAAATAATGAACTGGAGTCGTGGCGTCGTAGTTTTTTTCGGTGGGGGCGCGCGAGCGCACCCGCCGGGTGTAGCCCCCGAGGCCTCGGTGGAGTGTTGAGACTCCTCCGAGGTCTTTTACGTGTTTTATTTGGGAATGGTTTGTTGCGGTCGAGCCCCCGAGCCTCGTGCGCATGAGGTCGATCAGAGTCCCGGCCGTCTTTCGTTGTGCGACCCTCACGCTCCTCCTTCAGAGAGAAGGAGCAGGGGTGGGGAACGCTGTAGTACCCCTGTTTGGGCGAGTTCTGACGATCTCCGATGAGCTGCTAGCGGGGGAATTCGAGTGAAAGCTCATGCTCCAGTCGTTAGGAGTCGGCTAGTGGCCCGGAGGCGCCCTCAAAAAATGTCAAGGAGTGGTCGTGTGGATGTCGGTTCCCTACGATAGGATCCGAGGGTTAGGTGCCTCCCTCAAGGGGATTCCTACGTCGACCCCCTTCTTTGGCCTCGAATACGTCTTGAGGTGCCTCGAGAGCGTGGCTCGAGCCCTGGCCATGCACGGGCGCACCCCTAGTCGTCCCTAACTTCGTTGCTCGAGGGCAGCTGTCGAACCCGGGTCGAGGGCCAGCTTCCGTTTCCTCGAGACTTATGGCGGGCTCGGAGCCCGTTTACCAGGTATCTAGGAATATCCGTCCGCGGATCTCGCCCCGCCCGTTAGCCAGGTGCGCCTTTTTAGGGCGAGATCGGCATGGTAGTGGGCAATGTGGCGTTCGGTTACGGCGTGGGGGACGACCACGTGCCTAGCTCCTGCGAGATTTGAGGGAAACGGTTAGGTGAGTGCATTAAATGCGGGAAACTGCTCCTACCTTTTCGCGCGGCCGTTGGGCTTCCGTCGGGGCTATAAAATCAAAGCCTAGGGGTCTGCCTTCCCCACCGGTCTTTTGCGTTCTTGCAATCTCTGCCTCAGATAGCCCTTGCCCCTTGCGCTCTCTGCCCACATCACCGCCGCCACCGCACCCTCTTCGTTCGTCCGACCTTCCGTAGTGCCAATGGCAGGAAAAAGCCAGATCCTTCCCGCCGACGACTGGGCCGCCTCCTCGGTGATGGAGAGGAGGTTGGAGGAGTTGGTCGAGGATGGGCTGCTGTGGCCGAGGATGAGTCGGTCGCAGCCAGAGTGGATTGCACCGCCTCCTGCCCACCGGGAGCCGGCGCCCCCCGAGGGGTACGTGGTGAGCTTCATCTGCTTCCACGAGCGAGGATTCGGCGTACCGGCGACCATCTTCATGCGCGCGCTCCTCCACTACTATCGGGTGGAGCTGCACCACCTCGCCCCCAACGTCGTTGCACAGGCCGCCATCTTCGCGGCGGTCTGCGAGGGCTACCTAGGGGTGGAGCCGCAGTGGAATCTGTGGCTTCACCTCTTCAAGGCCGAGCTTTTTGCCAAGAAGGCGGGGGAGAAGGGGCTCCGGTGCGCGGCTCGAGTAGGGAGCTGCGTCCTACAGGTGAGGTCGAGTCGGGTGGATTTGTATATCCTGGCTCACCTCATCTCCTCGAACAGTGGTTGGCACGAGGGCTGGTTCTACCTCCGCAACGATGAGAATCAGTTGCCGAGGTATACCGACCGAGTGCTGACCGCTCGAGAGGACAACTGGAACTATGGAGTCCCGGAGGCCGAGAAGCCACGCTTGGACCCGCTGCTGGCGGTGCTGTAGCAGCTCCGCCTTCGGGGCTTGACGGCGGCGACGGTGGCCATGGCGTTTCACCGACGTAGGGTGATGCCGCTGTGTTAGCGCTGCCTCCGCCTCGACCAGATGACTCCGGAGGCATCCCTGGAGGGGAGCCGGATGTCCCACGAGTCCCTCGTCCTCGAGGTCCTCCGGCAGGCGTGCCGGATGGTGGGAAATTTCAAGGTGGAGGAGGTCGACCGGGTCCCCATGCGACCTACCTAGGGGTTCGAGCCCGTGGTAAGTGTTTTTGGGTCGGTACGTTCGCTTGTTTCGTTTATTTTTGGATTTTGCTGATTTGGTCGAGGCCGACGCGTAGGATCTATCAGCGTTGCGGGAGACGCGACCGCCAGTCCTAGAGGACCGGCCCGCCCGGGAGGCTCGACGTCGGCATGCATCCAAGAAGAAGCAAGTCAAGGAGACGGCCAAGAAGCGGCTGATCCGCAAGGTCAAGGAGGCGGAGGCGCTAAAGAAACTTTGGCGCCAGCAGGCCATCGACGGGGTCCCCCTAGCAGAGTCTCCCTCTGAGACGGTCTCGGGGGAGGACAACGACGACAGCAACGGTGAAGACGATGACGCCCTGTCGCGGTATGAAGCCGTGACCGGCCTGGGGGACCTCCCCGACATTTGCCCCCTGTTGGAGCCGGTCGGGGGGGTCATCCTCCTCGGTCGTTGTGGTCGAGGAGACAGAGGAGGAGGCAGAAAGGAGGCGGGCCCCTTGACGGGAGGGGCTGCCTTACCTCGGGCCCAGTAGGGGTGTCGACCGAGCCGCCTGCACCGGTTCAGGCCCCGCCAGCTCAGGCGGAGGCTGGAGCAGCGGCCCCGGCATCGTTGAAAGTCCTAAGTTTGGTGTTGGTAATTAGTGACAATGCCTAAGTACTAATCCTATGCCTAAGTTGTATGTAGCATATGAGGATTAGTACATTCCAAGGTTGGTGGCAAGATGTACATGGTGATCATGATGGCCACACTTGGATTTGGACGCAACCCTACGTGATCAAGGCAAAGGTATATGCTTAAGGGTTGTGTTTTAGTAACCAAGACACCTAGTGGGTGTGGTTACATTATAGGATAGATAGCCGTACTATAAAGAGGGGAATGACGCGGCTATTGAACTCCTAAGTGCCTCTAGATGTGCATTTCATGATCATATGCATTTGGATAGAACTAATATCGCCTCGAAAAATGATTGTGAAAAAGCTAACACACTCACACATGACGAGATCACTTGGTGATGTTAGCACGTTTGCGACGGCGATGGAGTTTGAGCGGTAGAGAGGGTTTGGGTTCCTCTCTCCCTCCCGCCGAGCTTGCGAGGCGGGATTCAGGCGTTTTCGAGAAGTTGAAACGATTTTTTTTCCACTACGCCGGAAGTCCGGAAAAGAAACGGAGGCGAACGGAGGTCACAGAGGTGACCGGACGCTGAACCGGACGCGGTCTTTGCATGACTGGACGCGTCCGGTCAGTGTTCAGTGTCTGCGCATTTTTCAGTTCGATGATCGGACGCGAGGCGCGTCCGGTCACTGATGATCGGACGCGTCCGGTCGTTCAGGGAGCTTACTGGACTCTAACCGGACGCTAGCACTGTCGTGTCCAGTCATTTACTTCAGCGCGTCCGGTCACTATTTTGTTGAGCGCTGCTCAGGCGACCAGCGCGTCTGGTCACTGATGATCGGACGCGTCCGGTCGATCAGGGAGCTTACTGGACTATAACCGGACGCTGGCACTGTCGCGTCCGGTCATTTTCTCCAGCGCGTCCGGTCACTATTTCATTGAGCGCTGCTCAGGCGACCAGCGCGTCCGGTCCTTCACGGGACCAGCGCGTCCGGTCGTTCCCGGCGCGTCCGGTCAGTTGGACCAGCGCGTCCGGTCGTTGCTTCGCAGTTAGCCGTTGGGCGACCAGCGCGTCCGGTCGTTTGGACCAGCGCGTCCGGTTAGTACTTCACGAGTTAGCCGTTGGGCGACCGGCGTGTCCGGTCAGTTGGACCAGCGCGTCCGGTCAGCTCGATTTTGGCTGTTTAAGTTTCTAACGGCTATATTCGAAGGGGTACGTCTATAAATACTCATTGGCCGGCTCAAGGCTCTCTCTCTCGAACATTTGACATACTTGTGAGCACTTTGAGCTAAGCAACTCCCCTCCCACTCATCTCTCTTGCTTCTTTGCATATTCGAAGTGAGATTGAGTGATCCAAGTGCATTTGCATTGTGAGATTGCATCTAGTTGGCACTTGGTGGTTGATTTGCTGCGGGATTCTTGTTTCTCTTGGTGGTTGCCGCCACCTAGACGGCTTGGAGCAGCTTGGAGGTGTTGGCAAGAGTTGGTGATTGTTCTTGGCCACCTCCGGTGATTGTGAGAGGTTTGTGCCTACCTCAGCGAAGCGCCAAAGGCAACATTAGTATATTGCTCGTGTCATTGCAACCTTTTGCCATTTGGTAGGTTCTTGTGGCGCCTTTTGAGAGGCTCGGTGTGTGACCGATTAGCCACCGAACCACGTGGTGAAGAGGGACACAACGGGGACTAGCGTGCCGGCAAGCACGTGAACCTCGGGATAAATCTTCGTGTCATCACTTTCATATTGTGATTGATTGATCCCGGTGTTCAGTTATCTTGGTATTCATCTCTTGATTATATTGATTGGTTGGCTCAATTCTTTGCCCCTCGGTGATACCCTCCTAACTCTCTCATGTATTAATTTCTTAGTTATCTTTGCTAGCAAGTTAGTTTTGCTAGAGTAGCTTCTTTGTGTAGCTTGCTAGTTGTAGTTTCCTTCTCGGTTTGACTTGTGCGGTTGAGTGCAATTACTAGAATTGTGTATTGGTTAGGTGGCTTGCAAACACCCCGTAGGCTAAGCAAAACTCGCATCTCGCTATTTGTTTTATTGATAAACTTGTTTAGCTTATCTTTGTAGAAAATTTTAATAGGCTATTCACCCCCCCTCTAGCCATCAAGACCTTTCAAGTGGTATCGGAGTCGTGGTTACCGTTTGTAAGGCTTAACAACCTCGGTGTAAGATGGCTCAAGTTATGTTCAATCATGTTAATGGCAAGCCTCCATTCTTTGATGGCGTCTCTTCCTTTGATCATTGGAAAAGGAAGATGAAGCAATATCTAGGCAATATACATGAGAAGGTTTGGGATGTGACCAAAGAAGGATACGTCATTCTTGATGAGGAAAACCTCACTCCCAATGACCGCATCAACAAACAATGCAATACGGCGGCACTTGACACAATCTATCATGCCATTGATGATAAAGTATTTGAGCAAATCAAAGATCTTGAAAAGGCAAATGAGCTTTGGATAAGGCTTGAAGAAACATATGAAGGCACTTCAACGGTAAAAAGTGCCAAACTATATATGCTCAAGGACAAGTTCTCCACATTCAAGATGAAGGATGATGAATCCATCCCGGAGATGTTCTATAGGCTCCAAGTCATTGTCAATGATCTCAAGGGGCTTGGGGAGAAGGTTGAGGACAAGGACTTCTCACACAAGTTCTTGATGTGCTTACCCAAGAAGTTTGCCACCTTGAGAAGAATGATCTTTAGAGAGGGATTGGACAAGGTCAAACCAACCAATGTGCTTGGAGATATAATGACCGATGCCCAATACAATGATAATGAAGATGAGGTAGAAAAGAAGAAGGAGACCAAGGTAAAGCAAGAGAAGCCCATTGCATTTAAGGCTTCATCCTCTAAAGGCAAGAGCAAGGTGGAGAGTGATGATGATGATCCATTCGATGATGAGACCATGGCCCTCCTTGTGCACAAGATGGGAAGGTTCATGAAGAAGAAAGAATATGGGGCAAGGAAGAGGAGAGACACTATAAAGGCAAAGACCCTTTGCTACAATTGCAATAGCCCCGATCACATAGTGGCGGATTGCCCCTATGAAGATAAGAGATTTCATAATGGGGACTTGAAGCTCAAGAAGAACAAGAAGGATAAGAAAGAGAATGAGAAGAAAGCAAAGAAGAGCTTCACTTTCAACAAGAAGAAGAAGGGTGGTGGTTATGTAGTCACTTGGGATAGTGACAACTCCGATAGTGATGATGATGAAAGCTCTAGTGATGATGAGAGGATCACTCGACGAGCCATTGCAAACATCGCCCTCTCCAACAAGCCATCCATCTTCGACACTACATCAACATGCCTTATGGCCAAGCCTACCAAGGTAAAACATGATGATAGTGATGATGATTCTTGTGCTAGTGATGATTGTAGGAGTGATGATGAGGAGGATGAGGACTACTCCAAGGATGATCTATTAGGCATAATAGATCAAATGAGCAAGGGCTACAAGAGGACAACCAAGAAATACAAAATTTTGAAACAAGAGCTCATTGCCAAGAGCAATGAAAATGATGCCTTGATGGAGGAGCTTGTTGCTCTCAAAAAGAGTAAGGAGTGCAAAGGAATTGAACAAGAGCTCAAAGCTCTTAGGAAATCCTTTGATGAGCTAGAGGCTTCTCGTGAGTGTCTAAAGGAAGACCACGAGGATCTTGAAATTGCTCACACTAGGCTTAAGGAAGCCCACTCCACTCTACTTGAGCTCATCAAGGAAAAGGACCTTAGGTTGGAGAAGTTCATGAAGGAAGCTAAGGAGGAGCAAGTGATTGTCACTTGTGATATTGGACTAACATGTGATATTATTGATGATTCTTTATTTGTTAGTCCTACTAATGCTTCATGTAGCTCATCATCATCCACCACAACCAACTCTACCTCTACTACTAGTGATTCATCACTTGTGGTTGAGACTCTCAAGAGAGAGGTGGATGATCTCACCCACGCATTAGGCAACGCCTATGGTGGGGATGCCCGCTTGCTAAAATGCTTGGGTAGCCAAAGGTTCTCTCTTAACAAAGAGGGATTGGGCTATACTCCCAAGAAGGGCAAGGCGGCCTTTGCTACTCCAAAGTCTCGCTTTGTGAAGGGCAATGGTTGTTATTGCAATAGATGCAAGCAAGTTGGGCATCTAGAGATTAATTGCAATAAAATGAACAAGAACAAGAAAAATGCTAATGTACCTTATATTCCTTTTGATTCTTGTTATGTGCTTACCAAGGGTGAGAAAGGTGTGCATGCTAGGTTTGTTGGTACACCAATTATGGGCCCAAAGAAGAAGGCCATTTGGGTACCAAAGAGCTTAGTGACTAACCTCCAAGGACCCAAGCAAGTATGGGTACCTAAAAGACATTAAATTGTTTTGTAGGTAAATTACAAGGCCGGAGGAAGGCATTGGGTGCTTGATAGTGGGTGCTCTCAACATATGACCGGTGATTCAAGAATGTTCAACTCTCTCAAATCAAATGATAGTGGCATTGATAGCATCACATTTGGTGACAATAGCAAGGGTGATGTAAAGGCTCTTGGAAGGATTGCAATCTCAAATGATTATAGCATTTCCAATGTGCTCTTAGTTGAAAAGTTGAACTTCAATCTTCTCTCGGTTGCTCAATTGTGTGATCTCGGTTTTAAGTGCATATTTGGTGTTGATGATGTGGAGATAGTTAGTGTTGATGGCTCAAATTTGATCTTTAAAGGTTTTAGATATGAGAATCTATACTTGGTTGATTTCAATGCTAGTGACACTCAACTTTCAACATGCTTGCTCACCAAATCAAGTATGGGTTGGTTATGGCACAGAAGACTTGGTCATGTTGGCATGAAGCAATTGAACAAGTTAGTGAAGCATGACTTAGTTAGAGGCTTGAAGGATGTCACATTTGAGAAAGATAAGCTATGTAGTGCATGTCAAACCGGAAAGCAAGTAGGCAACACTCATCCATTGAAAAGCATTATGAGTACTTCTAAGGCATTTGAGTTGTTGCATATGGATCTATTTGGGCCAACTACATACACAAGTATTGGTGGCAACAAGTATGGTTTTGTGATTGTGGATGATTTCACTAGATACACATGGGTATTCTTTCTTGTGGACAAGAGTGATGTATTTGACATATTCAAGAAGTTCATCAAGAGAGTGCAAAATGAGTTTGAGACCACAATCAAGAAAGTAAGAAGTGACAATGGAAGTGAGTTTAGAAACACAAGAGTTGATGAGCTATGTGAGGAGCTTGGAATCAAGCATCAATTCTCGGCCAAGTATACACCTCAATCAAATGGCTTAGTTGAGAGGAAAAATATAACCTTAATTGATATGGCAAGATCAATGTTGAATGAGTATAATGTGAGTCATTCATTTTGGGCCGAAGCAATCAACACGGCTTGCTTCTATAGCAACCGCCTCTATTGCCACAAGTTTTTAGAGAAGACACCATATGAGATCTTAAATGGAAGAAAGCCCAATATTGCATACTTTTGGGTATTTGGTTGCAAATGCTATATCTTGAAGAAGGGCACTAGATTGAGCAAGTTTGAGAAGAAATGTGATGAAGGCTTCCTACTTGGTTACTCAACTACTAGCAAAGCTTATAGAGTATGGAACCTAGCTAGTGGACAACTTGAAGAAGTGCATGATGTTGAATTTGATGAAACAAATGGCTCTCAAGATGAAGAAGATAACTTGGATGATGTGAGAGGAACTCAATTGAGTAATGCTATGAAAGAGATGGATATTGGCAATATTAGACCAAAACAAGTAATTCATGTGGATGATGACAAAGATCAAGTGCTCCAAAGTCCAATTACACAAGCTAGTGGTTCTCTAATGCAAAATCAAGCTAGTACATCATCTCAAGTGCAACAAGATCAACAAGTGGCTAGTTCATCATCTCCAACTCATGATCAACATCAACATCCAAGCAATCAAGTCCAAGTGCTTCAACCAACTAACATTGCAAGAGACCATCTATTGGATTCCATCATTGGTGACATACAAAGAGGAGTTCAAACTAGATCAAGATTGGCATCTTTTTGTGCTCACTCATCTTTTGTGTCAATGGAAGAACCCAAGGACATTGATAAAGCATTGAGAGATCCGGATTGGGTAAATGCAATGCATGAAGAGCTCAACAACTTCAAGAGAAATGAAGTATGGGAACTAGTTGAAAGGCCTAAGGATCACAATGTCATTGGAACAAGATGGGTCTTTCGCAACAAGCAAGATCAAGATGGGATAGTAGTAAGGAACAAAGCAAGACTAGTAGCTCAAGGTTACACACAAATAGAGGGTCTTGACTTTGGTGAAACTTATGCCCCGGTTGCAAGATTGGAAGCAATTAGGATTTTACTTGCCTATGCTTGTACTCACAATATCAAGCTATATCAAATGGATGTAAAGAGTGCATTTCTCAATGGGTACATTCAAGAGGAGGTGTATGTGAAGCAACCTCCCGGTTTTGAAGATGACAAGAAACCCAATCATGTATACAAGTTAAGGAAGGCTTTGTATGGATTAAAGCAAGCACCTAGAGCATGGTATAAAAGATTGAGGGACTTCTTGCTATCCAAAGGATTTGTCATGGGCAAAGTTGATACAACACTATTTACCAAGAAGATTGAGAAAGACTTGTTTGTGTTGCAAATATATGTTGATGATATCATATTCGGTTCAACCAATCAAGATTATTGTGATGAGTTTGGGAAAATGATGGCAAAGGAATTTGAAATGTCAATGATTGGTGAACTTAGTTTCTTTCTTGGACTTCAAATCAAACAAATGAAAGAAGGTACATTTGTGAGCCAAACTAAGTACATCAAAGATATGCTCAAGAAGTTTGGCATGGAAGATGCAAAGAGTATTACAACCCCAATGGGCACTAGTGGAAGTTTGGATAGTGACAAGAGTGGCAACATGGTGGATCAAAAGCTATATAGATCAATGATTGGTAGCCTACTCTATGTGACGACATCAAGGCCCGATGTGATGTTTAGTGTATGTATGTGTGCAAGATTTCAAGCCTCACCAAGAGAAAGTCATTTGAAGGCAACAAAGAGAATATTGAGGTACTTAAAGCATACACAAGATGTTGGATTGTGGTATCCCAAAGGTGCAAGTTTTGAGCTAGTTGGATATTCGGATTCTGACTATGCCGGTGATAAAGTGGAGAGAAAGAGCACTTCTGGGACATGTCAATTGTTGGGAAGATCACTTGTCTCATGGTCATCCAAGAAGCAAAATAGTATTGCACTATCTACCGCCGAAGCCGAATACATCGCCACGGGTAGTTGTTGTGCACAAATCTTGTGGATGAAGGCAACATTGAAGGATTTTGGAATCAATTTCAAGAATGTACCATTGCTATGTGATAATGAAAGTGCTGTGAAGCTAACTAACAATCCGATTCAACATCAAAGAACAAAGCATATTGATGTTCGCCATCACTTTATTAGAGATCATCAACAAAAGGGTGATATTGCTATTGAGAGTGTTGGCACCGAAGATCAATTAGCCGATCTATTCACCAAGCCACTTGATGAGAAGAGATTTCACAAGCTAAAGAATGAGTTGAACATACTTGACTTCTCCAACATGAGTTGATGCACCCTATGATATGATATGCCTCCCCTTCGAGCCCCAAGGTACAATTGGTTGACATGTCATACATTCTATGCTAAGGACTTGTTTAGTGCATCTAGTCATAATTTACATGTTCTAGGCTCATTCATGAAAATCAAATGAATTTGAAGTTTATATGGTGCCACTATTGTTTCCATGACTTTGTATGATCTAGTGGTAGCATATAACTTGTTTAAGTAGCTTGTGATCCTAAGTGTTTAATCTAGAAAACTTGTCTAAATATTTGCTTCAACATGGTGCATGATAACCCTTCTAGTGAGGTGTGAAGAAGCTTGCCCTTGGATCAAACCGAAGTATTTTATTTATGCAAGCAATCTAGGTTGAATCATAAACTTGATCCTCACCCCATATTTCAACATGATAATCTATCTAAAGTTTGCTCCTTGTGGTCAATTGGTGCCAAAGGGGGAGAAATTGAAATTGTTGTTCACAAAGATAGAACTCAAAGAGGAAGAAGCACAAAGGGGGAGAATTGATAAAAGAAGGGGATCAACTAAAATTTTGAGCACACAAGTAGGGGAGCAAGCTCTTAAGCATGAATGTTGCATTTACATGTGCACGTCATTTGTATGATGCATAGTTATGCATTCCGTTTTCTCCGATACTTTGCTTGTGTGGTGACTTGCTAGTATAATTTGAATGTTGCATTAAGGTACTAGTATGAATAGGAAGTAGTTAGATTTTTCTTTCTTCATGTTTTTCAAAGTGGTACTAGAGCCTTGCTTATAATGTTGATCTCACGAGGTTTCTAGTTATGTTTGTGCTTTTCCAAGTGGAATCTAACTACACAAGGTGCTAAGATGGTGTTTATCGCTACTCTGATGGTATCACGCTTCAAAGGTCTATAATCTAAAACACTTAGCACCTATTGGTAGACAATGCTCCTAATCTTTCCTATCTAACATGTATGCTTCCAAAATCCAAACATATAGCATACATGTAGGGGGAGCCATTGCTATCAATTTGAATTCATGATCACATGTCCATAATTCTTACACATGATAATATACTTGGACAATGTGACATGGGTTCAATCAAAATTTTATCATAATATCTTTGTGAAAGGTTTGTCACCAATTACCAACAAGGGGGAGATTGAAAGTCCTAAGTTTGGTGTTGGTAATTAGTGACAATGCCTAAGTACTAATCCTATGCCTAAGTTGTATGTAGCATATGAGGATTAGTACATTCCAAGGTTGGTGGCAAGATGGACATGGTGATCATGATGGCCACACTTGGATTTGGACGCAACCCTACGTGATCAAGGCAAAGGTATATGCTTAAGGGTTGTGTTTTAGTAACCAAGACACCTAGTGGGTGTGGTTACATTATAGGATAGATAGCCGTACTATAAAGAGGGGAATGACGCGGCTATTGAACTCCTAAGTGCCTCTAGTTGTGCATTTCATGATCATATGCATTTGGATAGAACTAATATCGCCTCGAAAAATAATTGTGAAAATGCTAACACACTCACACATGACGAGATCACTTGGTGATGTTAGCACGTTTGTGACGGCGATGGAGTTTGAGCGGTAGAAAGGGTTTGGGATCCTCTCTCCCTCCCGCCGAGCTTGTGAGGCGGGATTCAGGCGTTTTCGAGAAGTTGAAACGATTATTTTCCACTACGCCGGAAGTCCAGAAAAGAAACGGAGGCGAACGGAGGTCACAGAGATGACCGGACGCTGAACCGGACACGGTCCTTGCATGACCGGACGCGTCCGGTCAGTGTTCAGTGTCGGCGCGTCCGGTCACTGATGATCGGACGCATCCGGTCGATCAGGGAGCTTACTGGACTATAACCGGACGCTGGCACTATCGCGTCCGGTCATTTTCTCCAGCGCGTCCGGTCACTATTTCATTGAGCGCTGCTTAGGCGACCAGCGCGTCCGGTCCTTCACGGGACCAGCGCGTCCGGTCGTTCCCGACGCGTCCGGTCAGTTGGACCAGCGCGTCCGGTCGTTGCTTCGTAGTTAGCCGTTGGGCGACCAGCGCGTCCGGTCGTTTGGACCAGCGCGTCCGGTTAGTACTTCACGAGTTAGCCGTTGGGCGACCGGCGTGTCCGGTCAGTTGGACCAGCGCGTCCGGTCAGCTCGATTTTGGCTGTTTAAGTTTCTAACGGCTATATTCGAAGGGGTACGTCTATAAATACTCATTGGCCGGCTCAAGGCTCTCTCTCTCGAACATTTGACATACTTGTGAGCACTTTGAGCTAAGCAACTCCCCTCCCACTCATCTCTCTTGCTTCTTTGCATATTCGAAGTGAGATTGAGTGATCCAAGTGCATTTGCATTGTGAGATTGCATCTAGTTGGCACTTGGTGGTTGATTTGCTGCGGGATTCTTGTTTCTCTTGGTGGTTGCCGCCACCTAGACGGCTTGGAGCAGCTTGGAGGTGTTGGCAAGAGTTGGTGATTGTTCTTGGCCACCTCCGGTGATTGTGAGAGGTTTGTGCCTACCTCGGCGAAGCGCCAAAGGCAACATTAGTATATTGCTCGTGTCATTGCAACCTTTTGCCATTTGGTAGGTTCTTGTGGCGCCTTTTGAGAGGCTCGGTGTGTGACCGATTAGCCACCGAACCACGTGGTGAAGAGGGACACAACGGGGACTAGCGTGCCGGCAAGCACGTGAACCTCGGGATAAATCTTCGTGTCATCACTTTCATATTGTGATTGATTGATCCCGGTGTTCAGTTATCTTGGTATTCATCTCTTGATTATATTGATTGGTTGGCTCAATTCTTCGCCCCTCGGTGATACCCTCCTAACTCTCTCATGTATTAATTTCTTAGTTATCTTTGCTAGCAAGTTAGCTTTGCTAGAGTAGCTTCTTTGTGTAGCTTGCTAGTTGTAGTTTCCTTCTCGGTTTGACTTGTGCAGTTGAGTGCAATTACTAGAATTGTGTATTGGTTAGGTGGCTTGCAAACACCCCGTAGGCTAAGCAAAACTCGCATCTCGCTATTTGTTTTATTGATAAACTTGTTTAGCTTATCTTTGTAGAAAATTTTAATAGGCTATTCACCCCCTCTAGCCATCAAGACCTTTCAATCGTCATCGGTGGCACCACCGGTATGCGTGAGGACCCAGGGCCAGCTGGCCTCAGAGGCACAGAGGACGTAGGGCGGCATTCTAGCTAGGGCCCCAAGGAGTGTCCATCCCGCTGGTGGGGCTGCCGCGAGGCCACCACCGGCTGTCCTGGGAGGTTTGGACCGTCGGGGGTCGAGGCCCTTGGTGCCGATTTCCGGGTAAGTGTTTGTGTTTGATTCTTCCGCCTTTCTCTGGATCCGTTCACTGACGTTCCTTCTCACTTTGTAGGTTAAAGCGAAAGGCGGAGCTGATGGGGCCTACCCCCGTGAAGTCTCTTCGGGCGAGCACCGTCGTCATTAACCGGACGGCGGCGCAGGATGCCTGCTGGGTCCAGCGGGTTGAAGCCGCGAAGGAGCGGCTGCGGCAGCAGCAGGGGGTGGCCCAGGCGACGGTAGGTGCCTCGGGGGCTGCCGGTTCTGACCCCACCACGCAAGGGTCAGGACCGGCGGAGGTGGTGGTGCCCAGCACGGGTGAGGCAGAGCCTAGGCCGTCGTCGATGGCTGAGGCTACCGTCGAGGCCACAACAGTCGAAGCATCTGTCCACGACACGGAGCGGGCGGATGCAGACGTGGCTATGGAGGAGGTCCCGCCGGCGGCGGGACAGGAGGCGGCATAGGCGGGAGAGCTGCAGCCGCAGCAAGACCCACCGGCGGAGCTAGTGGCTACGGTGGAGGGTGGGGCTGCCGAGCCCCTGCCCGAGGCCCTAGAAGAAGAGGCGCCGGCGGTCGAGGCGCCAGCTCCTGAGGTGCCAGCGGTCGAGGGGCCGGCCCTCATAGAAGAGCTGGCGCCCGTGACGGTGGACCTCACCCTCGACGACTCTCCCCTGGACAAGGGGAAACAGGTGGTCGGAGTCAAGGGGGGTGAGGCCACGGACCAGGCTGGTGCCTCGACGGTGGTCGGAGAGGCGGGAATCGTGGGCGAGGCCGGTCCTTTCGCGGGGCCAGGAGACGCCCCGGCCAGATCATCATCCTCGTGGCCGGACATCGCCGCGCTGGCTATAGCACGGGCGGAGGTGGAGATACCGTGGTGGGGGGGGTCCGTCCCTCCAGTTCAGGGACGCCGCGAACCCCGACGCCGAGCCCATCTTTACCCTGAACGACAGGGATGAGGTGCACCGCTGGGAGTACCTCGAGGGTCTCCGTCGACACCTCGAGCGAATGCTTCATGTGGCAATGGAGACCTTGTCGCGAGGTGTGCGGGATGCCACCGAGGTATGTTTGACTTGTCAGCTCTTTTTGTGGTTCTCTCGGTGTCTTTTTCCCTCGGCTCTTAATCTTTTTGATTTTTTTGAACTATGATCAGGAGCTCAAGGAGTACTCCCGCCGCAAGTCACTCTTCATCCGGGATGAGAGTGGCGTGTGGGCTGTGCTATCCCAGCAATGGGTTCTGGTCGAGGAGGCCCAGAAACGGCTTTCCGATCGGAATGCCGAGATGGCTGAGCTGCGCGTCGCCTACGTGGTGGTGAAGGAGGAGGCGATGTAGGCCTGGGTGACTGAGGTCATGGTGCGCGCAGACGCAGCCAAGGCTCGAGAGGAGGCTGCTTAGGCCCGCAGGGATCTCGAGCCCCTGTTGGCACGGGTGAAGGAGCTCGAGGAGGACGTTTCCCAGGTCAGCCGTCAGCGCGACGCCGTCAACATCCAGATCGGGCAGGTCACAGCTCGCTTTGGCGCTCTGAAGGATGAGATCATGGCGCTAAATGGAGCCGTCCAGGAGAAGGACGCGGCTCTCCAGACCGCCCGCGAGGAGATCGAGGCGCTGAGGGCGACCGTTCGTGACAGGGACGGCGCTCTTCAAGAGCTTGAGAGGACGTGCGGGGGGCTCCGCGACGAGGTCGTGGGCTTGCAGACCCACACCGAGGGTAAGTGTGGTTGTTTTGCTGCCACGGTGTCGAGGCCCCATGTAAGTATTAATTCAGTTTATTATTGTTCAGAGCTGGAGAGAGAGAATCAGGTGGCCCAGGCGTCTGCCAATTCCTTCCAGAGCCTCCTCGAAGCCGAGACCCAGAGGACCCAGTTGCTCCAGGGCACGATCACCTCCGTGTGTGATGGCCTGGGGGTCGAGCCCGACACCGACACCGAGGAGGACGCCCCGGGGAACTCCTTCGTCTGCCGGATGGCGGCGCTGGGCCACCTCATCCGTGAAAGGATACGGGGCAGCCTTCACCATGGCATAAAGAGGGCGCTGGCCATCGTCTGGTCTGGGTTTGTGTTTGACATGGAGCTTGTCGCTGACGGCTTCATCATAGACCCGGATCGGACGGACGAGGAGAACGAGGACGCCTGCCTCGAGCTGATCGGAGCCGCAGAAGAGCCTGGGAGCCGCCTGGCCTCACTTTTCGAGGTCGAGGTGGTTCCGTCTGCCAACGATGAGGGCCTGTGAGCCAAATCTGGGCGCAAAGGCCTGTGTAATTAGTTGGTATTTTGTATTTTGGTCGTGGTGGCCTCGGAGGCCTTGAAAACTCAAGACATAAACCGGTGTTTGGTTTCTTAAATTTTGTTCAAGCTTTTCTTCCCTTTATCGTTTGAACCGTGCTCTCGTATGATTTACTTAGCGCGTAGTTGCGCCCTTTGGCGTAAGGGAGCGAGTGGAGGTACCGTGGCCTCAGAGGCGTAAGCGGTCTCGCGGCTCGGCTGCCCTCGAGCTTCAGGGTGCCTCTTGCGGCCTTGTGGATCATGTAAGAACCTGATCTAAACGATGGGGGGTGTATTCCTTTTCAAAGTTATGAACCGCCATCAGGTCCTTGTAACGTGCGGTTGCGCCCTTTGGCGTAAGGGGTGAGTGGAGGTGTCGTAGCCTCGGAGGCGTGGGGGATCTCGTGGCTTGAGGGGCCCTTCGAGCTTCAGGGCGCACTTGCAATGTTGATTGACTTAGAAGGTAGTTCTTCAAATTTAAAAAAAAAGAGTACAAGTTTTTTCGGGGACTGGGGGTTCCCCCATTGTAGCCCCCGAGGGAGGGTCGATTCTGGGAGAACAGAGTCGATCCTTCCTCATTGTTTGTAAAACAAAAGTTTGAACATCGATGTATTCTTTATTGACGAAATTGAAAAGAAGTTATAGAGCCTCGAGGCTTTTTAAGGGAAAAAGCGACATAGCTGTTCAATGTTCCAAGCGTTAGTGAAGATTTCGCCCTTCTCGTTGTATAGCTTGTAGGTGCCCGGCTTTAGCACTTCTGCGATGATGTATGGTCCTTCCCATGGTGGCGTGAGCTTGTGCCATCCCTTGGTGTTCTGGCTCCGTCGTAGCACCAGGTCGCCGACGTTAAGGTCACGCTTGCGGACGTGTCTGTCGTGGTAGCGCCGGAGACCTTGCTGGTATCTGGCAGAATGCAATAGGGCCACATCTCAGGCTTCCTCAAGCCGGTCGAGGGCGTCCTCTCTTGCGGCGTCGTTATTTCTCTCGTTGTAGGCTTTTAGCCTTGGGGACCCATACTCTATGTCAGTGGGGAGCACAGCCTCAGATCCGTAGACCAAGAAGAACGGAGTGAACCTCGTGGCTCGACTCGGCGTTGTTCTTAAGCTCCACAGGACCGAGGGAAAGTTCGGCAGCCCATCTCTTGCCATGTTTGTTTAGCTTGTCAAAAATTCTGAGTTTCAGGCCTTGCAGAACCATGCCGTTGGCACGTTCCACTTGGCCATTTGTTTTTGGATGAGCCACGACGGACCAGAGCACACGGATGTGATGGCTATCACAGAAATCCAGAAACTTTTTACCAGTGAACTAGGTGCCGTTGTCCGTGATGATACAGTTGGGGACCCCAAAACGATGGATAATGTCGGTGAAGAAGAGCACAGCTTGCTCGGACCTAATGCTGGTGATGGGGCGGGTCTCGATCCACTTGGAGAATTTGTCGATTGCAACGAGCAAGTGGGTGAAGCTGCCGGTTGTCTTTTTCAAAGGTCCGACAAGGTCGAGCCCCCAAACGGCAAATGGCCACGTGATGGGAATGGTTTGCAGGGCGTGTGCTGGGAGATGGGTCTGTCTTGCATAGTACTGGCAACCTTTGCAGGAGCGTACTAGCTTGACAGCGTCGAAGACCGCGGTTGGCCAATAGAATCCTTGTCAAAAAGCATTTCCGACAAGGGTTCGAGGCGCTGCGTAGTGACCGCAAGCCCCCGAGTGCAGATCCTCGAGCAAGTTTCTGCCTTTCTCATTTGTGATGCAACGTTGGAGGATGCCAGCAGGGCTACGGCGGTATAGCTCCCTACTGTCACCAAAGATCACAAAGGTTTTGGCCCGGCGAGCGATCCGTCGAGCCTCGGTCTTATCCGAGGGGAGGTCCCCTCAGATGAGGTAGTTGAGGTACGGAACGTGCCAGTCAGGCTCGAGGTCAGATGGTGGGGTCGATTCTTCCACCTGCATGGCTTCAGCCCCGGTCGAGGGGGCTTCTGCCTCAGGTGGGGGGTCGAGTGACGTCCCGTCGACCCCTCCGTCTGGCCCAAGGTCGACGGATGGCTGCTGGAGATCTTTTGCGAAAATGTCTGGTGGAACCGTAGTTCGACTGGACGTGATTTTTGCCAGTTCATTGGCGGCCTCATTATACCTACGTACGATGTGGTTGAGCTCGAGGCTGTGAAACTTGTCCTC
Organism: Saccharum hybrid cultivar R570; assembly: GCA_038087645.1. NCBI lineage: Eukaryota > Viridiplantae > Streptophyta > Magnoliopsida > Poales > Poaceae > Saccharum > Saccharum hybrid cultivar. The sequence goes on along the minus strand of JAQSUU010000043.1, from coordinate 6,426,872 downwards.
GAGGTGCCGCACCTCTTGGCAATAGGCTTCCATCTTGGGATCACGACAGCTCGAGCTCTTCATGACCTGATCGATCACGAGCTGGGAGTCGCCTCGAACATCAAGGTGTCAGACCCCTAGCTCGATGGCAATTCTCAGCCCTGTAACGAGCGCCTCGTATTCGGCGATGTTATTTGACGCAGGAAAATGAAGCCAGATGACATAGCACATGTGAACCCCGAGGGGCGAGATGAAGAGCAAACCCGCGCCTGCTCCTGTTTTCATCAACGACCCATCAAAGTACATGGTCCAGAGCTCAGCTTGGAGCTGTGTAGGGGGGAGTTGGGTGTCGGTCCACTCGGCCAGGAAGTCTGCTAATACCTGCGACTTAATAGCTTTGCGCGACGCATAAGATAGGGTCTCGCCCATGAGCTCGACCGCCCACTTGGCAATTTTACCCGAGGCTTCCTAGTTCTGGGCTATCTCTCCCAAGGGGAAAGAAGAAACCACAGTTACCGGGTGACCCTCAAAGTAGTGACGAAGCTTGCGCCGTGTCAGGATGATAGCATATAGCAGTTTCTGGATTTGTGGGTACCGTACCTTGGTTTCCGAAAGCACCTCACTAATGAAATAGACCGGTCTCTGGACGAGCAAGGTATGGGCTTCTTCGGCCCTCTCGACAACCAGGACCGCGCTGACTACTTGTGATGTCACAGCGACATAGAGCAGGAGCGGTTCTCCAGGGGTCGGAGGGACGAGGATCGGTAAGTTAGAGAGTGTGGCCTTGAGTTTTGCAAGAGCTTCCTCAGCCTCGAGGGTCTAGGAAAAATGCTCCGATTTCTTTAAGAGGCGGTACAGTGGGAGCGCTTTTTCACCGAGGCGTGAAATGAAACGGCTGAGTGCCGCCAAGCAGCCTATGACCCTCTGTACGCCCTTCAGATATCGGATGGGGCCCATCTTGGTTATTGCTATGATTTTTTCTGGGTTGGCTTCGATGCCACGCTTAGACACGATGAACAATAAAAGCATACCTCGAGGAACACCAAAAACGCATTTCTCAGGATTGAGCTTGATGTTTTTCGCTCGGAGACATTTGAATGCGACGTCAAGGTCATTGACCAGATCATTGGCTTGTTTTGTTTTGACAACGATGTCATCAACGTAAGCCTCGACGGTTGACCCGATGTGTTCCCCGAAAACGTGCTGCATGCATCGCTGGTACGTAGCCCCTGCGTTCTGGAGACCGAAAGCCATCGTAGCGTAGCAGTACATTCCGAATGGGGTAATGAATGAAGTCGCGAGCTGGTCGGACTCTTTCATTTTAATCTGGTGGTAACCGGAGTATGCATCCAAGAATGAGAGAGTTTCACATCTCGTGGTGGAATCAACGATTTGATCAATGCGTGGTAAAGGAAAGGGAACTTTTGGACATGCTTTATTTAAACTAGTATAGTCTACACACATCCTCCACTTCCCACTCTTTTTCCTAACTAATATAGGATTAGCTAGCCACTCGGGATGATGAACCTCCTTGATGAATCCAGCCTCCAGCAGCTTGTGTATCTCCTCACCGATGACCCTGAGCTTCTCCTCGTCGAAGCGGCGCAGGCGTTGCTTCACCGGTTTGGAGCCGGCTCGGATCTCCAAGGCGTGCTCGGCGACTTCCCTGGGTATGCCCGGCATATCCGAGGGACTCCACGCAAAGATGTCGATGTTCGCACGAAGAAAGTCGACGAGCACTGCTTCCTATTTAGGATCGAGGGTGGCCCTGATGCTCAACACCTTCCCTTTGGGATTAGCAGGGTCGAGGGGCATGAGCTTGACGTCTTCTGCGGGCTCGAAGCTGTCGGCATGGCGCTTTGGGTCGGGAATCTCATTGGCGAGACTGTCGAGGTCTGCAGCCAAGGTCTCCGATTCCAAAATAGCCTCACCCTGCTCGACACACTTGACGTCGCACTCGTAGGCATGTTCATATGAGGGCCCCACAGTGATGACACCGTTTGGGCCTGGCATCTTGAGCTTGAGGTTGGTGTAGTTTGGGATCGCCATGAACTTGGCGTAGCATGGGCGCCCAAGGATAGCGTGGTACGTTCCACAGAATCCGACCACTTCGAAAGTGAGCGTCTCCTTTCTGAAGTTGGCCGGTGTGCCAAAGCAAACAGGCAGATCGACCTGTCCGAGGGGTTCTGCCTGTTTCCCTGGCACGACTCCGTGGAAGCCCCCGACGCTGGGTTGGAGGCGCGCTCTCTCGACCCCCAGAAGGTCGAGGGTCTGGGTGTAGATGATGTTGAGGCTACTTCTGCCATCCATGAGCACCTTGGTGAGGCGTGTGTTGGCGATGACGGGATCAACAACAAGCGGGTAGACTCCTGGATTGGGGACATAGTCAGGATGATCATCACGGTCGAAAGTGATGGCCATCTTAGACAAGTCAAGGAAGCGGGAGACCGCCATCTGTACAGAGAAAACCTCTCGCCGCTCTCGTTTGCGCTGGCGCACCGAGAGGCGGGTCGAGGGTCCTCCGTAGATCATGAAGTAGTCGTGGATCTCGGGGAATCCCCCATCCTTGTCGTCACCTTTGGGGTCTTCCTTCTTATCGTCCTTTTTGACGCCGACACCCTCAAAGTACCTACGGAGCATGTGACAATCTTCGAGGTTATGGTTAGTGGGTCCCTTGTGGTAGGGACATGGCTCTTTGAGCATTTTTTCAAAGATGCCCCTGCCGGGGGGGCCTCGAGGTTTCTTGCGCTCGGCAGCAGCGACAAGCTCGTCGGTCGAGGCCTCGAGCTTGCCTTGCTGGTTCTTCTTCTTCTTCTTCCGGTTGTTTCTCTTGGAGCCCCGAGTGGAGCCCGCTGAAAGGTCTTGATGGCTAGAGGGGGGGTGAATAGCCTATTAAAATTTTCTACAAAGACAAGCTAAACAAGTTTATCAATAAAACAAATAGCGAGATGCGAGTTTTGCTTAGCCTACGGGGTGTTTGCAAGCCACCTAACCAATTCACAATTCTAGTAATTGCACTCAACCGCACAAGTCAAACCGAGAAGGAAACTACAACTAGCAAGCTACACAAAGAAGCTACTCTAGCAAAGCTAACTAAGAAAGTAATGTGGAGTTGAGTTAGGAGGGTATCACCGAGGGGCGAAGTATTGAGCCAACCAATATGATCAACAATGAATACCAAGATAACCGAACACCGGGATCAATCAATCACAATATGAAAGTGATGACACGAAGATTTATCCCGAGGTTCACGTGCTTGCCGGCACGCTAGTCCCCGTTGTGTCCCTCTTCACCACGTGGTTCGGTGGCTAATCGGTCACACACCGAGCCTCTCAAAAGGCGCCACAAGAACCTACCAAATGGCAAAAGGTTGCAATGACACGAGCAATATACTAACGTTGCCTTTGGCGCTTCGCCGAGGTAGGCACAAACCCCTCACAATCACCGGAGGTGGCCAAGAACAATCACCAACTCTTGCCAACGCCTCCAAGCTGCTCCAAGCCATCTAGGTGGCGGCAACCACCAAGAGAAACAAGAATCCCGCAGCAAATCAACCACCAAGTGCCAACTAGATGCTATCTCACAATGCAAATGCACTTGGATCACTCAATCTCACTTCGAATATGCAAAGAAGCAAGAGAGATGAGTGGGAGGGGAGTTGCTTAGCTCAAAGTGCTCACAAGTATGTCAAATGTTCGAGAGAGAGAGCCTTGAGTCGGCCAACGAGTATTTATAGACGCACCCCTTCGAATATAGCCGTTAGAAACTTAAACAGCCGAAATCGGGCTGACCGGACGCGCTGGTCCAACTGACCGGACGCGCCGGGAACGACCGGACGCGTTGGTCCCGTGAAGGACCGGACGCGCTGGTCGCCTGAGCAGCGCTCAACGAAATAGTGACTGGACGCGCTAAAGAAAATGACCGGACGCGACAAAGACAGCGTCCGGTTAGAGTCCAGTAAGCTCCCTGAACGACCGGACGCGTCCGATCATCAGTGACCGGACGCGCCTCGTGTCCGATCATCGAACTGAAAAATACGCAGACACTGAACACTGACCGGACGCGTCCGGTCATGCAAGGACCGCGTCCGGTTTAGCGTCCGGTCACCTCTGTGACCTCCGTTCGCCTCCGTTTCTTTTCCGGACTTCCGGCGTAGTGGAAAATAATCGTTTCAACTTCTCGAAAACGCCTGAATCCCGCCTCGCAAGCTCGGCGGGAGGGAGAGAGGAACCCAAACCCTCTCTACCGCTCAAACTCCACCGCTGTCGCAAATGTGCTAACATCACCAAGTGATCTCGTCATGTGTGAGTGTGTTAGCATTTTCACAATCATTTTTCGAGGCGATATTAGTTCTATCCAAATGCATATGATCATGAAATGCACATCTAGAGGCACTTAGGAGTTCAATAGCCGCGTCATTCCCCTCTTTATAGTACGGCTATCTATCCTATAATATAACCATCAGAGTAGCGATAAACACCATCTTAGCACCTTGTGTAGTTAGATTCCACTTGGAAAAACACAAACATAACTAGAAACCTCGTGAGATCAACATTATAAGCAAGGTTCTAGTAGTACTTTGAAAAACATGAAGCAAGAAAAATCTAACTACTTCCTATTCATGCTAGTACCTCAAAGCATCATTCAAATTATACTAGCAAGTCACCACACAAGCAATGTATCGGAGAAAATGAAATGCATAACTATGCATCATACATATGAAGTGCACATGGAAATGCAACATTCATGTTTAAGAGCTTGCTCCCCCTACTTGTGTGCTCAAAATTTTAGTTGATCCCCTTCTTTTATCAATTCTCCCCCACAACATTTTTTTCTTCCCCTTTGAGTTCTATCTTTGTGAACAATATTTTCTCCCTCTTTGGCACCAATTGACCACAAGGAGCAAACTTTAGATAGATTATCATGTTGAAATATGGGGTGAGGATCAAGTTTATGATTCAACCTAGATTGCTTGCATAAATAAAATACTTCGGTTTGATCCAAGGGCAAGCTTCTTCACACCTCACTAGAAGGGTTATCATGCACCATGTTGAAGCAAATATTTAGACAAGTTTTCTAGATTAAATACTTAGGATCACAAGCTACTTAAACAAGTTATATGCTACCACTAGATCATACAAGTCATGGAAACAATAGTGGCACCATATAAACTTCAAATTCATTTAATTTTCATGAATGATCCTAGAACATAAGAAATCATGACTAGATGCACTAAATATGTCCTTAGTATAGAATGTATGACATGTCAACCAATTGTACCTTGGGGCTCGAAGGAGAGGCATGTCATATCATGGGAGTGCATCAACTCATGTTGGAGAAATCAAGTATGTTCAACTCATTCTTTAGCTTGTGAAATCTCTTCTCATCAAGTGGCTTGGTGAATAGATCGGCTAATTGATCTTCGGTGCCCACACTTTCAATAGCAATGTCACCCTTTTGTTGATGATCTCTAATAAAGTGATGGCGAACATCAATATGCTTTGTTCTTTGATGTTGAATCGGATTGTTAGTTAGCTTCATGGCACTTTCATTGTCACATAGCAATGGCACATTCTTGAAATTGATTCCAAAATCCTTCAATGTTGCCTTCATCCACAAGATTTGTGCACAACAACTACCCGCGGCGATGTATTCGGCTTCGGCGGTAGATAGTGCAATACTATTTTGCTTCTTGGATGACCATGAGACAAGTGATCTTCCCAACAATTGACATGTCCCGAAAGTGCTCTTTCTCTCCACTTTATCACCGGCATAGTCGGAATCCGAATATCCAACTAGCTCAAAACTTGCACCTTTGGGATACCACAATCCAACATCTTGTGTATGCTTTAAGTACCTCAATATTCTCTTTGTTGCTTTTAAATGACTTTCTCTTGGTGAGGCTTGAAATCTTGCACACATACATACACTAAACATCACATCGGGCCTTGATGCCGTCACATAGAGTAGACTACCAATCATCGATCTATATAGCTTTTGATCCACCATGTTGCCACTCTTGTCACTATCCAAACTTCCACTAGTGCCCATTGGGGTTGTAATACTCTTTGCATCTTCCATTCCAAACTTCTTGATCATATCTTTGATGTACTTGGTTTGGCTTACAAATGTTCCTTCCTTCATTTGTTTGATTTGAAGTCCAAGAAAGAAACTAAGTTCACCAATCATTGACATTTCAAATTCCTTTGCCATCATTTTCCCAAACTCATCACAATAATCTTGATTGGTTGAACCGAATATGATATCATCAACATATATTTGCAATACAAATAAGTCTTTCCCAATCTTCTTGGTGAATAGTGTTGTATCAACTTTGCCCATGACAAATCCTTTGGATAGCAAGAAGTCCCTCAATCTTTCATACCATGCTCTAGGTGCTTGCGTCAATCCATATAAAGCTTTTCTCAACTTGTATACATGATTGGGTTTCTTGTCATCTTCAAAACCGGGAGGTTGCTCCACATACACTTCCTCTTGAATGTACCCATTGAGAAATGCACTCTTCACATCCATTTGATATAGCTTGATATTGTGAGCACAAGCATAGGCAAGTAAGATCCTAATTGCTTCCAATCTTGCAACCGGGGCATAAGTTTCACCAAAGTCAAGACCCTCTATTTGTGTGTAACCTTGAGCCACTAGTCTTGCTTTGTTCCTTACTACTATCCCATCTTGATCTTGCTTGTTGCGAAAGACCCATCTTGTTCCAATGACATTGTGATCCTTAGGCCTCTCAACTAGTTCCCATACTTCATTTCTCTTGAAGTTGTTGAGCTCTTCATGCATTGCATTTACCCAATCCGGATCTCTCAATGCTTTATCAATGTCCTTGGGTTCTTCCATTGACACAAAAGAAGAGTGACCACAAAAAGATGTCAATCTTGATCTAGTTTGAACTCCTCTTTGTATGTCACCAATGATGGAATCCAATGGATGGTCTCTTGCAATGTTAGTTGGTTGAAGCACTTGGACTTGATTGCTTGGATGTTGATGTTGATCATGAGTTGGAGATGATGAACTAGCCACTTGTTGATCTTGTTGCACTTGAGATGATGTACTAGCTTGATTTTGCATAGGAGAACCACTAGCTTGTGTAATTGGACTTTGGAGCACTTGATCTTTGTTGTCATCTACATCAATCACTTGCTTTGGCCTAATATCACCAATATCCATTTCTTTCATAGCATTGGTCAATTGAGTTCCTCTCACATCATCTAAGTTATCTTCTTCATCTTGAGAGCCATTTGTTTCATCAAATTCAACATCATGCACTTCTTCAAGTTGTCCACTAGATAGGTTTCATACTCTATAAGCTTTGCTAGTAGTTGAGTAACCAAGTAGAAATCCTTCATCACATTTCTTCTCAAACTTGCTTAATCTAGTGCCCTTCTTCAAGATGTAGCATTTGCAACCAAATACCCGAAAGTATGCAATGTTGGGCTTTCTTCCATTTAAGATCTCATATGGTGTCTTCTCTAGAAACTTGTGGCAATAGAGGCGGTTGCTATAGAAGCAAGCCGTGTTGATTGCTTCGGCTCAAAATGAATGACTCACATTATACTCATTCAACATTGATCTTGCCATATCAATTAAGGTTCTATTCTTCCTTTCAACTAGGCCATTTGATTGAGGTGTATACTTGGCCGAGAATTGATGCTTGATTCCAAGCTCCTCATATAGCTCATCAACTCTTGTGTTTCTAAACTCACTTCCATTGTCACTTCTTACTTTCTTGATTGTGGTCTCAAACTCATTTTGCACTCTCTTGATGAACTTCTTGAATATGTCAAATACATCACTCTTGTCCACAAGAAAGAATACCCATGTATATCTAGTGAAATCATCCACAATCACAAAACCATACTTGTTGCCACCAATGCTTATGTATGTAGTTGGCCCAAATAGATCCATGTGCAACAACTCAAATGCCTTGGAAGTACTCATAATGCTCTTCAATGGATGAGTGTTGCCTACTTGCTTTCCGGCTTGACATGCACTACATAGCTTATCCTTCTCAAATGTAACATCCTTCAAGCCTCTAACTAAGTCATGCTTCACTAACTTGTTCAATTGCTTCATGCCAACATGACCAAGTCTTCTATGCCATAACCAACCCATACTTGATTTGGTGAGCAAGCATGTTGAAAGTTGAGTGTCACTAGCATTGAAATCAACCAAGTATAGATTATCATATCTAAAGCCTTTGAAGATCAAGTTAGAGCCATCAACACTAACTATCTCCACATCATCAACACCAAATATGCACTTGAAACCGAGATCACATAATTGAGCAACCGACAACAAGTTGAAATTGAGCTTTTCGACTAGTAGCACATTGGAGATGCTATGATCATTTGAGATTGCAATCCTTCCAAGAGCCTTTACATCACCTTTGCTATTGTCACCAAATGTGATACTATCAATGCCACTATCATTTGATTTGAGAGAGTTGAACATTCTTAAATCACCGGTCATATGTTGAGAGCACCCACTATCAAGTACCCAATGCCTTCCTCCGGCCTTGTAATTAACCTATAAAACAATTTAATGTTTCTTAGGTACCCATACTTGCTTGGGTCCTTGGAGGTTAGTCACTAAGCTCTTTGGTACCCAAATGGCCTTCTTCTTTGGGCCCACAATTGGTGTACCAACAAACCTAGCATGCACACCTTTCTCACCCTTGGTAAGTACATAACAAGAATCAAAAGGAATGTAAGGTACATTAGCATTTTTCTTGTTCTTGTTCATTTTATTGCATTTAATCTCTAGATGCCCAATTTGCTTGCATCTATTGCAATAACGACCATTGCCCTTCACAAAGCGAGGCTTTGGAGTAGCAAAGGCCGCCTTGCCCTTCTTGGGAGTATAGCCCAATCCCTCTTTGTTAAGGGAGAACCTTTGGCTACCCAAGCATTTTAGCAAGCGGGCATCCCCACCATAGGCGTTGCCTAATGCGCGGGTGAGATCATCCACCTCTCTCTTGAGAGTCTCAACCACAAGTGATGAATCACTAGTAGTAGAGGTAGAGTTGGTTGTGGTGGATGATGATGAGCTACATGAAGCATTAGTAGGACTAACAAATAAAGAATCATCAATAATATCACATGTTAGTCCAATATCACAAGTGACAATCACTTGCTCCTCCTTAGCTTCCTTCATGAACTTCTCCAACTTAAGGTCCTTTTCCTTGATGAGCTCAAGTAGAGTGGAGTGGGCTTCCTTAAGCCTAATGTGAGCAATTTCAAGATCCTCGTGGTCTTCCTTTAGACACTCACGAGAAGCCTCTAGCTCATCAAAGGATTTCCTAAGAGCTTTGAGCTCTTGTTCAATTCCTTTGCACTCCTTACTCTTTTTGAGAGCAACAAGCTCCTCCATCAAGGCATCATTTTCATTGCTCTTGGCAATGAGCTCTTGTTCCAAGATTTTATATTTCTTGGTTGTCCTCTTGTAGCCCTTGCTCATTTGATCTATTATGCCTAATAGATCATCCTTGGAGTAGTCCTCATCCTCCTCATCATCACTCCTACAATCATCACTAGCACAAGAATCATCATCACTATCATCATGTTTTACCTTGGTAGGCTTGGCCATAAGGCATGTTGATGTAGTGTCGAAGATGGATGGCTTGTTGGAGAGGGCGATGTTTGCAGTGGCTCGTCGAGTGATCCTCTCATCATCACTAGAGCTTTCATCATCATCACTATCGGAGTTGTCACTATCCCAAGTGACTACAAAACCACCACCCTTCTTCTTCTTGTTGAAAGTGAAGCTCTTCTTTGCTTTCTTCTCCTTCTTGTTCTTCTTCAACTTTAACTCCCCATCATTATATCTTTTGTCTTCATAGGGGCACTTTGCCACTACATGATCGAGGCTATTGCAATTATAGCAAAGCACCTCCTTTGCCTTCATGAAGTCCCTTCTCTTTCTTGCACCATAGCCTTTCTTCTTCATGAACCGACCCATCTTTTGCACTAGAAGGGCCATGATCTCATCATCAAATGGATCATCATCATCATCATCAACCTTGCTCTTGCCCTTAGAGGATGAAGCCTTGAATGCAATGGGCTTCTCTTGCTTGACCTTGGTTTCCTTCTTCTCTTCTACCTCATCTTCATCATCACTGTATTGGGCATCAGTCATTATATCTCCAAGCACATTGGTTGGTTTGACCTTGTCCAATCCCTCTCTAAAGATCATTCTTCTCAAGGTGGCAAACTTCTTGGGTAAGCACATCAAGAACTTGTGTGAGAAGTCCTTGTCCTCAACCTTCTCCCCAAGCCCCTTGAGATCATTGACAATGACTTGGAGCCTATAGAACATTTCCGGGATGGATTCATCATCCTTCATCTTGAATGTGGAGAACTTGTCCTTGAGCATATATAGTTTGGCACTTTTTACCGTTGAAGTGCCTTCATATGTTTCTTCAAGCCTTATCCAAAGCTCATTTGCCTTTTCAAGATCTTTGATTTGCTCAAATACTTTATCATCAATGGCACGATAGATTGTGTCAAGTGCCGCTGTATTGCATTGTTTGTTGATGCGGTCATTGGGAGTGAGGTTTTCCTCATCAAGAATGACGTATCCTTCTTTGGTCACATCCCAAACCTTCTCATGTATATTGCCTAGATATTGCTTCATCTTCCTTTTCCAATGATCAAAGGAAGAGACGCCATCAAAGAATGGAGGCTTGCCATTAACATGATTAAACATAACTTGAGCCATCTTACACCGAGGTTGTTAAGCCTTACAAACGGTGACCACGGCTCCGATACCACTTGAAAGGTCTTGATGGCTAGAGGGGGGGTGAATAGCCTATTAAAATTTTCTACAAAGACAAGCTAAACAAGTTTATCAATAAAACAAATAGCGAGATGCGAGTTTTGCTTAGCCTACGGGGTGTTTGCAAGCCACCTAACCAATTCACAATTCTAGTAATTGCACTCAACCGCACAAGTCAAACCGAGAAGGAAACTACAACTAGCAAGCTACACAAAGAAGCTACTCTAGCAAAGCTAACTAAGAAAGTAATGTGGAGTTGAGTTAGGAGGGTACCACCGAGGGGCGAAGTATTGAGCCAACCAATATGATCAACAATGAATACCAAGATAACCGAACACCGGGATCAATCAATCACAATATGAAAGTGATGACACGAAGATTTATCCCGAGGTTCACGTGCTTGCCGGCACGCTAGTCCCCGTTGTGTCCCTCTTCACCACGTGGTTCGGTGGCTAATCGGTCACACACCGAGCCTCTCAAAAGGCGCCACAAGAACCTACCAAATGGCAAAAGGTTGCAATGACACGAGCAATATACTAACGTTGCCTTTGGCGCTTCACCGAGGTAGGCACAAACCCCTCACAATCACCGGAGGTGGCCAAGAACAATCACCAACTCTTGCCAACGCCTCCAAGCTGCTCCAAGCCGTCTAGGTGGCGGCAACCACCAAGAGAAACAAGAATCCCGCAGCAAATCAACCACCAAGTGCTAACTAGATGCTATCTCACAATGCAAATGCACTTGGATCACTCAATCTCACTTCGAATATGCAAAGAAGCAAGAGAGATGAGTGGGAGGGGAGTTGCTTAGCTCAAAGTTCTCACAAGTATGTCAAATGTTCGAGAGAGAGAGCCTTGAGCCGGCCAACAAGTATTTATAGACGTACCCCTTCGAATATAGCCGTTAGAAACTTAAACAGCCGAAATCGGGCTGACCGGACGCGCTGGTCCAACTGACCGGACGCGCCGGGAACGACCGGATGCGCTGGTCCCATGAAGGACCGGACGCGCTGGTCGCCTGAGCAGCGCTCAACGAAATAGTGACCGGACGCGCTGAAGAAAATGACCGGACGCGACAAAGACAGCGTCCGGTTAGAGTCCAGTAAGCTCCCTGAACGACCGGACGCGTCCGATCATCAGTGACCGGACGCGCCTCGTGTCCGATCATCGAACTGAAAAATACGCAGACACTGAACACTGACCGGACGCGTCCGGTCATGCAAGGACCGCGTCCGGTTTAGCGTCCGGTCACCTCTGTGACCTCCGTTCGCCTCCGTTTCTTTTCCGGACTTCCGGCATAGTGGAAAATAATCGTTTCAACTTCTCGAAAACTCCACCGCTGTCGCAAACGTGCTAACATCACCAAGTGATCTCGTCATGTGTGAGTGTGTTAGCATTTTCACAATCATTTTTCGAGGCGATATTAGTTCTATCCAAATGCATATGATCATGAAATGCACATCTAGAGGCACTTAGGAGTTCAATAGCCGCGTCATTCCCCTCTTTATAGTACGGCTATCTATCCTATAATATAACCACACCCACTAGATGTCTTGGTTACTAAAACACAACCCTTAAGCATATACCTTTGCCTTGATCACGTAGGGTTGCGTCCAAATCCAAGTGTGGCCATCATGATCACCATGTCCATCTTGCCACCAACCTTGGATGTACTAATCCTCATATGCTACATATAACTTAGGCATAGGATTAGTACTTAGGCATTGTCACTAATTACCAACACCAAACATAGGACTTTCACCCGCGGGATCGTCGACCTTTTGTTTCCCTTTGTCCTGGTCACCACCGAAGATGGCACCAACTGCCTCCTCGCCGGCGACAAAGTTGGTGATGATGTCCATCAATCCGTTGGCAGTGAGTGGGGTGTTACGGCCCAACTCTCGGACCAACTCCTTGTAGGTGGTTTCGAAGAGGAAGGCCATAATTACGTCAGAGTCAGTGACGTTGGGGAGCTCGGTACGCTGCCGGGAGAAGCGCCGAATGTAATCCCGGAGGGATTCACCCGGTTTCTGCTTGCAACTCCGGAGGTCCCACGAGTTGCCGGGGCGCATGTAGGTCCCCTTGAAATTTCCCTCGAACACCCTCAAGAGACCGTCCCAGTCGTGGATCTGTCGAGGTGGGAGATCCTCGAGCCAGGCTCGGGCGGTGTTGGAGAGGAACAGGGGGAGTTGTCGAATGATGACCTGGTCGTCGGTGGCCCCGCCCAGCTAACACGCCAAGCGGAAATCGGCGATCTAAAGTTCGGGTTTGGTCTCACCGTTGTACTTGGTGAGTGTCATGGGAGGGCGAAACTGAGCCGGGAGCACTGTTTCACGAATAGCCTTACTGAAGACCCGAGGGCCCGGAGGCTCAGGTGAAGGACTACGATCTTCCGAGCTGTCGTAGCATCCGCCCTGTGCACGTGGTAGCCTCGAGCCATGCCATCACCGTGCTTGTGTGTGCGGTGCTCGACGATGTTGCCACGGGTGTCTCGAGGTTCGCGGTCGTTGGCGGTGGGCTCAGGGGCAGGAGCTACCCGGTTTCGCCGGGCAGGCTCGGGATGAAGAAGCCTCTCTCTCCTATTGGGAGGGCTCGACGAGCCGCTCCGAGGCGGGCTCGCGTCGCCTCAAGGCAGAGCTCTCGGATTGCTACATGGCAGCGGTCTCGAGGAGTTCTTGGATTTCATCTCGAGCCCGACGGGCGTCGGGGTTTGATGGCTCAGGCATGTTGCGGAGGAGCATGGCGGCGGCGACAATGTTTTGGCTGGCTCGAGCGAAGACCGAGGGGTCGGCCACCCGGTCCTCGTCGATGCGATGGTTGACGTCGCTGGCCCTCTTGAGCCCTTCCGCCAAGTGCGTGTTCCGCGCGCTCACGCTCGAGGGTTTGTTGGAGTAGGTGCAGGTTTTCTCGTTCCTCGTCAAGCCTGTCCTGCAACTCGCGAATTTGCTCGAGCTGCATTCCTTGATCCGCGAGGAACTGAGCCTCGTCCTGCTCAGCAGGGAGCTCGACATGAGGTGGCGTGTGCCTTCCTTCGACTGGCTCTTCGTCCTTCGATTCTGATGTGCTTTCAACGTCGATGTTGAAGCATTCGCGGGTCGGATCGTAGGTGTCATCAGTCGAGTCGGAGTCAGGAGCGCCAAAGTAGTAGTATGACGGGGGAATGTGAGGTCGTTGCAGATTGCGTCCGTGATCGCGACGCTGAGAAGCGGTCACACGGGGCTCTGTTTCTGGGGTTTCCGTAGAATCCAGATAATTAGAGGCTGGCGTGGATGCAACGAGGTCCAGAGTGGAGCGTAGATGGTGCCCGGGGAGTTCCTCGTAGGCACTCATGCTAGTGCTTATAGAGGAAGCGTAGGTCCAGGCAACCGAGTCTAGCCCAAACAGGAATGGTGATGGAGATGTCGCTGCCCACGCCGGAATGGCTGATCCGGGCAGTGGTGGTGTCTCACCGGACGGGGGAGCGGCGGAATTTTCCGTCAGCATCTTACTCTTAGCCAAGCTCATCCTACCCAGACCCTCGATGAGGAAATCTGGGCTGGCGTCCGGCTGAGAGGCGTCGGATCGAGGAATCCCATCACCCTCCGTGAGGTGAAGACGGTGGGTGCGCCGGGCTCGTCGTCGTCTGGTGACTCGCGCCTGCCGAGAGCGACGATACCGGCGGAGTGCTTCCTCGGGCTGGGAGAGCTCGTAATCCTCATCGGTCGGGTGCCTGGGCGGGAGGAGGACCATATCGTAGCCATAGCCAAGCGACATGAACTCCAAACTCCCAAACCAGATCATCGTGGCTAACGGGATAGGGCGTTCGGGGTCAGCCATCCAGGAGAGAATGGCGGGAAAACGACGTTGGCACGCAGTGGTACCCCTACCTGGCGCGCTAACTGTCGGTGTCCGGTCCCGAGGGGGTCCTAAACCGACTAGTAAATGCTGTGTGTCCCTATCCTGGATGGTGATGCAAGGAGAACTCACGGGGGTTTATTCTGGTTCGAACAGAAGAAGGCCCTACATCCAGCGCGGGGAGAGAGTTTTGTATTTCCTTGCACCGAGGTGCTATTGTAGGGGTTACAAGCTTACGAGAGAGGGCGGAGAGCCCAAGTCTCAAAGAGAGAAAAAAGAGTACAAGGATGATTGCTTGAGATATTGATCTCTATCTTGTGTCTTGCCTATTGTTCGTGGTCCCTCGGTAGGGTCCTGGCCGGTCCTTTTATAGGGTAAGAGGAGGTCAGAACGCCGGCGAGTCTTAAGGTGATGTTTTGTCGAACCCTGTTGAGTGGACTGTAGCGACGTGCCCTGGAGTGGCCGGCCATCCCTGGGTATCGTGACGTAAAGGATGAGTCGATGAAATGACCCGGAGCGTCGTGCCATGGCGTCCTTCTTTCTCTGTTGAACTGTGCGAGGCGTCGAGGCTGGGTCGAGACCGGGTCAAGACCGGACGGATAAGGTCGAATCCCAGAGATTGCGGAATGCGGGCCTTGTCGTATCCTTCCTCGAGGGTATCCGACGACAAACAGTGCAAGGTAAGGTGCGTATAGTGACAGGTTTCGCTTTCCATCACGGGATGGACGGTAAAACAGTGAGGACTGACACCGGCATTGTTCCCATGTCGATCCTGGTCACAGCCATGCCGGTAGGTGGTAGCAGGTAATCGCATTAAATGCTCTGATTTTTGTCTCGGGGTAGGTGAATTGAGTGGGTCGAGCGCTCCGACCCGGGGTCATGCGAGTCGGAGTTTTTTTCGGTGGGCGAACGAGCCTCGTGCGAGTCGGAGTGCGGTCGAGGTGCTTTGCCATGCGGGATAGGGCGCGGTCGAGGCGTTCCCGTTGAGGGTGCCTCATACGAGTCGGAGCCTGAGCGCGGTCGAGACGTTTCCGTCGATCTGGCCTCGTACGAGACGGACCTGTCATGCAGTTTAGAGGTGGGCTGCGTCGTGCTGTGGCTTAGTCGTTTTGTTTTGTTTTTATTGTTTATGTGGGTACCCATACTGTTAGTACCGATAAATATATTGCCACATAATAAAATACCATAAATAAAAATGTAATAAATAGCACTCTGTAATAGAGTCTCGCATGGTGACTGCCCTTAGCGTCGGCCGTTCGGTAATCGGTGATTGACAGCTCGTGAGTCGTGACTCAAGCCTGGAGATCAGAGTTGATGCACTACTCGCAGAGACGTGGACTCGCGATCAGGAAGTATAGAATAATAACTCATCAGTCGTCGGTCGTCGCGCAATCCTAGAAAACTTGAGTAGGGGCCGGTTTAGTTCTCAGAAAATTTTGCAAAAGTTTTTAGATTCTTCGTCACATCGTATCTTTAGACACGTGCATGAAGCATTAAATATAGATAAAAAATAAAACTAATTACACAGTTTAGATAAAATGGACGAGACGAATCTTTTAAGCCTAATTAGATTATGATTGGATACTAATTGTCAAATAAAAACGAAACGTGCTATAAGATCATTTTGCAAAAATTTTTACAACTGAAGAAGGCCTAGGTAGAAATCATCGGCCGCCTCCGCACCGCACCACCTCTGGTTGCCTTCCTCTACTCCTCCAGCCCCTGTCGTCGCCGATGGATCTGACCTATGAGTATCTGACGCTGTTAGGCTATTCGTACTCATAGACCTCTATATTCATCCTCTATACGTTTTAGTCAGTAAGATTCTCTCCTCTATATTTAATTCTTTCGCACCCATCTATTCTCTATATCATCATCTATCCATTGTGGGACCCACTTGTTACTTTATCTAAATATATCCATGTGTGATTTAGTTTTGAAGAATTTATTGAGACGAATTTAATGGTGCAATCAGAATTTAATTTAGATTTTTGGTTTATGAGTTACAACATTATTTAGCTATTAGTTGAAATAGTAACAACAGCGGGGCCCGTGCATGTGCTCTCTCACTCTCATCTCTCATGCTGTCACGCCGAGAGCAGCGGCAGGAGCCCGTACATGCAGCAGAGTAGCGGATGGATACTGTTGCGCTAAGAATAGCTAGCGGATGGGACAGAGTACAACGCTGCGGCTGTGTTTAGTTCCTCAAAAAACACTGTGCAAACAAAAGATTCTCCGTCACATCAAATTTGTGATACATGCATGTAGTACTAAATGTAGATGAAATCAAAAACTAATTGTACAGCTTGGTTGTACTTTGCGAGACGAACGTTTTGAACCTAATTAGTCAACGATTGGACACTATTTACCAAATAAAGCCAAAACGTGTTACAGTACTTTTTTTACACCTTTTCGCGAAACTAAACACACCCTGCGAGTGTTTTGTACGCTACCTGAGTTTGCCGGATGGGATAGAGTACGTGAGTGCAGCCAGTCTTATAATCTTCTCGAGAGCCGTAGAAATGTTACAGTTACCGGAGCATACAGGTGTCGTAATCCGTTCAGGAGACCAGGACATGCTCAGTTCAGGGGTGTAAAGTTTTGGCTGTTCCATCAGATGTTTTATGAGATATTAGAAGGGGTGTTCGGATACTCATAAAAAAAACTAATTACAGAACTTGTCTATAAACTGTGAGACGAATTTATTAAGACTAATTAATCCTTCATTAGCATATGTTTATGGTAAAAATTCGTCTCGCAAAATACACGTAATATATATAATTAGTTATTTTTTAATTCTATATTTAATACTCTATGCATGTGTCAAATATCTGATGTGATAGGGCGTAAAGTTTTCTTTCTCCCCGTCTCTCTTAGGCCTCGTTTAGTTCAGTGAATTGGGGAGAAAATACTATATCAGAATTCCTGTAGCATTTCGTTTGTATTTGGTAAAAATTATTCAAATTTTGACTAACTAGGCTTAAAATGTTCGTCTCGCAAAGTACAACAAAACTATGCAATTAGTTTTTGATTTCATCAACATTTAGTACTCCATGCATTTGCCAACATTTTGATGTGACGGGAAATCTTCTTTTTGTATAGTGGAATTTGGGGAGAACTGGGGCAACTAAACAAGGGGTTATTTCCTTCCCGCCTGGTTCTGCCTGCGTAATATACAGTGTACAGAGCAGAGAACAACCACACCAACTCCCAGGACCCAAGCGGATACCAACAAGACTGCAGCAAGTCACCGGCGCATCAGCAAAAGCGCACGTTTTCTGCCACCCAAACTCTGTTCATCCTCCGGATGAACTCCTCGGCCCGCATCATGAGCTCATCCTCTTCCTCATCGTCACCATCCTCTGCTCCGCTACTGCTCTTCTCGCTTGCCTGCAGCTGCACCTGGATAGCATCCTTGTCAACGTCGGCGACGCACCCCTTGGGTTGGCCATCGACGTCGTGGGCACAACCGTGCCTGTGCTCGACGACGCTAGCGGCAGCGGATGGACTCTGCTGCCCTCCACCGCTCCTCTTCCCTCCTCGCACTAGAATGCCATCCGGCGTTCCAGCTTCGGCTGCTCCAGGCGTCCACTCTCCGCGGCCGCCGAGTAGGAGGACGGCGATGATGAGGTGGGAGAAGCAGAAGGCCAGTAGCGACGGGTTGGATGACGACGCCCAGAGAGTGATCAACTCCACAGTCGAGCTCAGCATGTTCTTCTGCTATGTTGGTCTCTTGGAGGAGGCCACAGCGAATGAAGGCAAGCTTTCAGTTTATAGGGTGTGTTCAGTTCCGCGAAAAGGTGTAAAAAAAGTACTGTAGCATGTTTTGGCTTTATTTGGTAAATAGTGTCCAACCGTTGACTAATTAGGGCCGTGTTCACTTCCCCCTCACAACCCAAAATATTTCCTCTTACACACATCACATCAAATCTTTCGACGCATGTATGGAGCATTAAACGTAGGTAAAAAAGATAACTAATTGCATAGTTTGTCTGTAAATGTCGGGACGAATCTTTTGAGCCTAGTTAATCCATAATTGGACAAATTTTGCCAAATAATAACGAAAGATGTTACAGTAACTTTTCAGCTACTTTTCGCGAAGTGAACACACCCTAGGTTCAAAACGTTCGTCTCGCAAAGTACAACCAAGCTATACAATTAGTTTTTTATTTCATCTACATTTAGTACTCTATGCATGTATCGCAAGTTTGATGTGACGGGAAATCTTTTGTTTACACAATACTTTTTTTTTTGAGGAAGTAAACACAGCCATAGATGGCTTTGGATGGTGATCGGTGAACAAACCTTGGCGCCTCGAGCCTTTACATGTCCCTGTATTCGGATTCCTAACCCCCGAAGTGTGCAGAGGAAGATTCTGCGCCGTGGACCCTGCGGTCGTGGTCTTCCCGCACATTGTCTTGGCATCCAAGCTGCCGGAAGCCTGGAACGTGTCGACACTCATGAACACTGGAAAATGGTCATCGTGGTAGCTCCAAAGGTTGCAAGTGGCGAGCGCATGCACATGGGTGGTGTCCTGAGACTGGTGAGTCTTCCCGGAGAAGAAAGCCGGGAGAACGGTTGTCGGCGAAATGGATTAGGCTCGTGCAGAGATGTCAACTCAAAAATCGGGAAATCGCCTCTATTTTAAATTGTACATACAGTTGCCTCCGTTTATTTTGCGAAGTCCGAAATACTACCGTATGTACTCCATCCGTCTAAAAAAAAAACATGTAATTCTAACGTTCAAATCTCGTCTTAAAAAACATGTAATTATAGAGTTAGAGATCACTTTTTTCAGTAGAACCCATTAAATTAAAAATACCCCTGCATGACTAAAAACTATTATCTATGAGAAGAACATTCCAGAAGATAACAACTTCTAGAATGACAGAGGATGGGCAAATGCGTAATTTTACACCTACACTAATCTTATCTTGAAAAACGAGATTTACATCCTTTCGGGTCTTTTTAGCCGTACTTTTTCAGTGAAGCAATAATATTTTTCTCTCACCCCAAATCAACCAACAGTACTTTTCAGCAAAGCGAACGGGTCGACAGAATTTCATCACAGCTTTTGATCGATCCTCACAAATTTTAACACGGTATCAACTTCACAAATTAAACAGCTAAGTGTATATATACACACAATCAAGTGTAAAACACACAGCTTCACAGCAAAATAAACTATTCCTCTGATTCTCTCAGCTTTTGATGGCTAGTTTTCATGACACTAGGACGTCAGGGGCGCCCATCCCATCCCAGTTAGCAACCTTTGGCCCGTTGAACTCGTGAATTTGCTCTCGGCTTCTAGACTCAAAGTGCACCGTGTGTGAAAATAGCATAACCAAGCTGTGGGGTTGCTGACAACCACCATGAATCTTCGTCCATGGGCTATTTCCTCGTGTGATATATGTCCAGGCTATGGTACCTTGCAATAATGGAGCTTTCCTTGGCCTCGATGGGTTATACACTCCGCGTTGTGTAAAACTTAAATTTGCGTTGTGTGCATCCATTATCTCGTAGGTCGTAGCTAACAACTAGTCTAATTCTAATGCCAGCAGGAGAGAGACATTAGTAGATTGTCACTCTCCTGCAGTGTACACATCTCCATGCACATCCAATAATGCACCGAGTTACCTCATATGATATTGTATCTTCTTAGCCCACGTCTTCGGCGGCCTGCTCCACACTTTCATCGGTGACCTGCTGCAACCTTTCGTCGGCGGCCTACTCATGATGCTCCCGACAGCGATGAGCGGTCGACCGAAAGCAACTAGCGAGCCATCTGAGGAGCTCCCCAGAATGACGGACAATATCACCCCTCCGTTAGTAGATAGTATAGCCCGTAGTCACATAAAACGGGTTCACCACCTTCGACCCTCGACCCAGGTTCGTCGACCTCGACTCAGGTTCACGGGTTCATTTTCGACCCGAAGTGTAAAAGTCTCTCGCAAATAGCGTACCACGTACCACGATCCCGTACCTCGACCCCATTGACCCAGAAACTTTATAACTATGGTATAGCCTTCCTACTGGCCAGCGGCTGTCGGACGACGGGGCTAGGGAAACCAGGGGAGCCGGTAGCGCTGCAGAAAGAGCCACCCCCGGCGGCGCCCGCGCCAGGATCATGCTGCCCAGGAAGAGGAACGACACGACGACGAAGGGTGCCATTGCAGAATGCTGACACGGCCGGGGTTTTGTGGAAGCTGTTGTCGTGGGCTTGCTTGTGCTAAGGAAACGAGAATGTGCATCATATCTCCATATCTCGGGGTATATTTATAGAGTGTATATTGTAAGACATTAGATTAGCTTGATGGGAACGCCTGTACTGCTGGAAACGAGTGAGTCGTATACTCATCACTGAGTCGGAATGCAGTTCTTTTGCCCTCAGCGGCATGTGCTCCAATCCCCATTGTAGTTGGATGTGCATTGGGATAGGTGCACGTGCTCACCTTTGTGGTTTACACAACGCGGACCGGCGTATACTCATCGCGGGCAACGCAACTTGCATTATTGCGGCATACATTGGCCTAGACATGTATGGCGTAAGAGGAAATTAGCGCTCGTGGATGAAGTTCCATGGTGGTCATCAGCTTGGTGACGCAATTTTCACACACGGTGCAGTCTGCCAAGAGCAAGTTCACGACTCTCGACCGTGTATAAATATCATGAAAACTAGCCATCAAAAGCTGAGAGGATCAGAGGAATAGTTTGTTTCGTTTTGAAGCTGCATGTTTTACACTTGTGTGTGTGTGTGTGTGTGTGTGTGTAATACTTAATTGTTTAATTTGTGAAGCTGATTCTGTCAGTGTTAAAATTTCTAAGCATCGATCAAAAGCTGTGATGAAATTCTGTTGCGATGTCGCAAAATTAAAATGGCTCTCGTTGCCTCTCTTGTGAAGCAGCGTTTTCGCTTTGACATGTCTGGTTGGAAAAAAAATCTGATAAAATAACATGTTCATCCACGAATGTAAGGCATATTGATCCTGTTCAGATGGCTTCTTCACAAAGCTATTGCCAGCCCGAGCGGCTAGCTTTAAGGCCAACCGAACAGAATAATTTTGACCGGAGAAAGTCAAATTAAACCCTTATCTTGTCTTACAATATGTCACGCTTTGCTAAAGAAAATCAACAGTACCTCATAGACAATTTGAAAATACATTGACATAAGCTTGCATATAGTTATGTCGTTGATTTTATCACTAGACAATGATCATGGAGCGTTGTACAAATAGCAGATCCAGAAGTTATGGAATGGCACACAATGTTTATACTAGTTCAGATAAATGGTGCTCTAAGTTCATGAGTTTGCATGTGTGTTTTCATAAGGGTGAGTGTGCGTGTGTTGTGATTGTCTACGTTGTACTGTGTAATTCGCAAAAACAAAAGTTTAGTGCATATAGTTATATTGCTTGTGTAATGCTTGCGTCGGGCACAGTGGAGATACTGATCGAGGACTCCCTATTCTGACTTATATAGTCCAGGGATGTAGGGTCTCAGATAAGCCCCGTTCTGACAGTTTACATATAGGTTTCCTTGTCAAGTACAAATTACAACAGAATCCCGATAGATCAGATTACATGCATATCTATGTCCTGCATAAAGTCGATGAAGGCCGTATGTCCAAAGAGCCGATTTTGTCGTCATGGTGATCCCCGTCGCCTTGTAATCGTCAACTATATGTTGATCAAAATTTTACTTTTTCGCCAGTCAAAATGAGACTTACATGCACATGAAGGTGTGATATAAAGCGTATCGTTATGAATCGGGATGGAAAATTGTATAGATTAATTAGTAACTAAAGTATATCGGAACTTGGTGTGGATAAAAAAATCTATGTGAGTTTTGTGTCGAAATATAAGCACTTTTGACAAGGCAAAATTAAACTGTTTTTTTAGTTGTAGTCACTAAATTTGTACATAAATTTCGAATAACACTTATGTTCCTTAAAATTACTGGCATGTGCGACACCCTATATTGATGGACTAGTAGGAGAGCGTTGCAAAGAGTAACGCGGAAAGAATGGATTGTACTGTCCCGAACGGACAGGCAACAACCATATCCCGCGCCATGTTGCCATTGGACAAGCGCTGTTGGTACATTGTTACTGCCTAATCTAATCTTGTGCAGGTTAATCTCTTGAAAGAGGCGACGGTTACTCGGGTTTTTTTTTGAAAGGACGGTTACTCGGTTCACAGCAGTTTTTATCGGGAATATGAACAAAATAGCCAAACTGTTTGGGGGTGATCTCGGCCTGTAGTTTTTCTTGTTTTTAGGGGGACCTCGGCCTGTAGTTGTAGTTTCTGATTCAGCAATGGGCCTAGTTATGATGTATTCATCTCGGGCTTTAAATTCAATAGTTCTTCATGGCTTCAAACTGGGCTTGGTTGTTGGGCCGAGCTAGCTTCTTGAAGATGTGGAAATCCAAAGTTCTGCTCTCTCCGTTCCTAGATAGCTGTCATTTTTTCATTTTTGTGTCATAAGTTTGACTAGATTTAAAAAAAATATATAATATTTGTATTTCTAAATAAATTTATTATAAAAATATATTCAACGATCTATCTAATGATATTAATTACGTACAATAAATATTAATATTTTTTATAAAATTAGTTAAAGTTATTTCTCGAGAAACGAGTATGACAATTATTCAGGGGAGAGAGTACGCATGTCGCTACTGTAGCCACAGGCCCACAGCCTCACAGGAAGGAAACGGGCATGCAATCGGCCAGGGAACAGGGAAGGCCAACCAAGGCCTGGTTTAGTTTTGAATTTTTTTTTACAAAAATGTCATATCAAATATTTCATATGATATCGGAAGAGGTTTTTGATACTAACAAAAAAAACTAATTGTACATCTTGCCTTGAACAGCGAGATGAATTTATTAAGACTAATTAATTCGTCATTAGCAAAGTGTTACTGTAGCACTTTTAGTGTCAAATCGCAGACTAATTAGGTTCAAAACGTTCGTTTCGTAATTTTCACGTAAACTGTGCAATTAGTTCTTTTTATTTTGTCTATATTTAGTACTTCATGTACCAGAAATTTTACTGTAGCAGTTTTAAAATTCTGAATTTTGAAACTAAAGGGCCAAGCTGACGCAACGAGGAACTAAGACTACCCGCAATGGGTACTCTAAAGTGATACTCTAAATCTTTAGAGTATGAATATAGAGTAAAAACTGCTGCACTGGGTACTCTAAAACGATACTCTATTCTTTCTCTCACTCTATATTTAGAGTAGTACAGTGCTTACTCTATAGTGTGCAGTGGCGGCCCCCACTAGCTAAGCAAAGGAAAAAATGATATAACTCACAAACCAAAAATCCAAATTAAATTTCGATTGCACCATTAAATTCGTCTTAATAAATCCTTCAAAACTAGATCACACATGAATATATTTAGATAAAGTGACAAGTGGGTCCCACAGTGGATAGAGTGGATAGAGGATGATATAGAGGATGGATGTGTGCGGGAGAATTAAGTATAGAGGAGAGAATCTTGCTGACCAGAACGTATAGAGGATGAATATAGAGGTCCATGAGTGCGGATAGCCTCGCGGTATTATTTGTACTGACAGTCGATTGACGTGACAAAGCTGCACTCTGACGTGGCAGTTTCCGTATCATTCGGTTGACCTGATTATCATTTCTCAGCATGGCCCACGTCGGTATGGCCTAAGACTATCCGCATTGGGTACTTTAAAGGGATAGTCTAAAGCTTAAGAGTATGAATATAGAGTAAAAATTGTTGCACTGGATATTCTAAAACGATAATCTATCATTTCTCTCACTCTATATTTAGAGTGGTACAATGCTTACTCTATAGTGGGCAGTGGCGGGCCCCACTAGCTAAACAAAGGAAAAAATTCTATAACTCACAAACCAAAAATCTAAATTAAATTTTGATTGCACCATTAAATTCGTCTCAATAAATCCTTCAAAACTAGATCACACATGGATATATTTAGATAAAGTGATAAGTGGGTCTCACAGTGAATAGAGTGGATAGATGATGATATAGAGGATAGATGGGTGTGGAAGAATTAAGTATAAAGGAGAGAATCTTACTGACTAGGACGTATAGAGGATAAATATAGAGGTTTATGAGTACAGATAGCCTAAATACATTCAGAAATTAGAAGCACAGTTCCCTGGCTGTTCCTGTACTTCCGGAAGTGTTCGGCATCACATGTAGTCCTATGGGAAAAAATCATTAGGGACTGTCCTCCTAGCCTGTTCGTTCGAAATTATCAGACATATGAGCCAGTCATTTAGCAGTATTTTTTCTCATAAAAAATCAATCAGCCAAGCGAATACGCTGAGTAAGTGTAATGATTCACACCGTGATGGGATCCTACCCGCCCCTCCTACAGCCTACAGGCTTGGCCTCGTTCGGCTCACTGGTGCCTGATGCTGATTTATTGTGAGAGAAAAATATTGCTGGCTGGTTGATGGCTGGTGCTGAAATAATATGAGAGAAAAACGCTGCTGCCTGGCTCGCAGCCAGCCGAAATGCCTTCATCCCGTGTACTCCCTCCGCACTTCTCCAGGTTGACAGGTATCCC
This sequence comes from Saccharum hybrid cultivar R570, assembly GCA_038087645.1. Classification (NCBI taxonomy): domain Eukaryota; kingdom Viridiplantae; phylum Streptophyta; class Magnoliopsida; order Poales; family Poaceae; genus Saccharum; species Saccharum hybrid cultivar. The sequence goes on along the minus strand of JAQSUU010000043.1, from coordinate 6,401,693 downwards.
TCCCTCCGTCTACAGAAACATGTAATTCTTGTTTTTCGAGAAGTTAAACAGGTTGAACTTTGACTAAATTTATATAAAAATACTAATATTTATGATACAAAATAAGTATAATTAGATTAATTATAGAATATATTTTTTATAATAAATTTATTTGTAGACATAAATATTAATATTATTTACTATAAACTTAGTCAAATTTAAATTAGTTTAACTGACACGTATCATATAATTGCACCTTTTGGTTCCTTTTTGAACTAAACAGGCTCTTAAAAGAATTGGAAAAAGTCTAAATAACCCCCTGAACTATGGACCCTGGAACACATAACCTTCTGAACTATGAAACGGTCTAATTTACCCCCTGAACTATCCAAAACCGTCTATTTTACCCTCTGGATGGTTTTCGACGGCGGTTTGCTACAGTGATAGCGGTTTTATCTTTTTTATTTATTTTCGCTGAATATTTGAAAAATCATAGTAAATCACAGAAAAATCATAAAATAGAAAATCTAATTTTGTTGGACTCCACATAAGTAGATTTACACAGTGAATATATAACACGGTACGCTTTAGTACAAAGTTTTTGCTGTAGCTTTAGATTAATTGGAAAATCCAATTTAGATTAAAGTTACAGCAAAAACTTTGTACTAAAGCGTACCATATTATATGTTCACTGTGTAGATCTACTCATGTGGAGTCTAACAAAATTAGATTTTCTATTTTATGATTTTTTCTGTGATTTAATATGATTTTTCAAATATTCAGCGAAAATAAATTTAAAAGACAAAACCACCATTACTGTAGCAAACCCACTGTTACTGTAGCAAAAACGCCGTCGAAAACCGCCCAGAGGGTAAAATAAACGGTTTTGGATAGTTCAGGGGGTAAATTAGACCGTTTCATAGTTCAGAGGGTTATGTGTTCCAGGGTCCATAGTTCAGGGGGTTATCTAGACTTTTTCCTAAAAGAATTTGGCCGTTCTCCTAAAGGCAGACCTAGCCAGCCCGTGCTCCTTTCTCGTCACCGCCCGGTCTTCACTCCCGTCACCACCGCCTGCTCTGATGCTCCACCCCCCCCCCCCCCCCCCCCCCCCCCCCCCCCCACACACACACACACACAGCCCCCGTCGGTGGTGTTCCCCTGGTCGTCCTCCCTGCCGGTGGTGTTCCCCTGCTCGTCCCCGCCACTCGCCGCTGCAGATCCGGCCATGGCGACCAAGGGGAAGCTCGGGGCCGTGGCCGCCGTGGAGGCCCTGGCGGAGCACCTCCTCCTTCGCTGCAGATCCGTCGGATACGTAAGAGGGCGGCCTGCTCCAGCGCGCGGCGGCGGCCTCCTCCGCAGCGCGCGCGCCAGCAGCTCCTTCTCACTGGCGCGCCACCCCGCCGCGGCGTCCTTCCAGTCAGAGGTGAGCGCGCTGACCCGCTCCGTGGCCGACCACAGCTCCGCCTCGGCGCCCTGGAGGATGCCCCGGAGTCGGTCGCGCAGAGCCTGGACCGCAGCCCATTGATCTCCTCGTCCACGCCGCCGAACATGAGGTCCATGACGCTCCACTGCTGCTCCGGCACTGGCGCTCGGGCTGAGGATGGATCAGTATTTCAGCAGTGGCGCTCCGACCGCTGCGTCGCCTCCTCCTCCCATCACCTCCCCCACCCGAACCCACCTCCGCCTCCCTCTTCCCAATCCGTCGCCTCCCTCTTATTCAGTTAGCTCGTTACTCATTTCAGAGTTGATTCAATTTCGTCAGTTCGGTTAGCTCGTGCTTCCGTTAGCTCGTTTCAGAGTTTCGTCAGTTCAGTTGATTCAGTATTGGGTATATTACAGAGTTGATTTTGCATTCCAGACACTGGTAATGGGCAACCGTGAGGCTATTTTGTAAATGTTGCTTACTTTGAACAATTTGGTGTCACCGTGATAGAGGTCAGAACTATTGAAATCAGAAATTCAGAGTGACTTTTTTTAAGTCACTCTCAAACAAAATGTTTGAATGTTTCTGAATTGCAGGTCGTAATAAACATATTTCCTTCAGTTTATCTACAAGCTTAATTTTACCAACGTGCTCTTGCATATGTTGTGAATTCAAATTCAAATTCAAATTAGCTAATGGCTAGACTCTACAATGTTGTAAATTAGCTACTGTTGCATTCAATTTACTGCTTAGTTTTGTGAAGAACCGAGCAGTACTGTCCGTTTTCTAATTTCAGTACTTGCACAACTCTGAATCTGCTTTAGTTGTCCATGTACTACTATCAGTACTTCCATAGGCTGTGAATTAGCTTTAATTTAGTGCAAGTCGCAATTGAAAAGTCGAGATGCCGTGATCGCCGAGGATGCCCACTGCCTGATCAACGAAATGTCTCAACCAATTCAGAGAAGAGGCGATTCTATCCAAACAAATCAGGCAACCAAACAAGTTCTGGGGCTAGCCAGGCTTACACAGTACAGACAACCAAATAATCAGGAGTTAACTTGGTGGGAACAGGCCAAGTCTGTTCAGGCTGGATACCAAACACATCGTAATGTACCCGTCCCGCTACGAGTATCAGTGCGATCGATGCAGCAACGTATAGTTGCAGGCATAGCTGGTTAGGGTGCCAGTCCTTCGGTATATGTCTTGTTTAGTTCCTCCCTTAAAGATTAGTCTCTATTACATCGAATATTTGATACATAAAGTATTAAATATAGACTAAAAATTACTAATTACATATATTACGACTATTTTACGAGACGAATTTTTAAGCTTAATTAGTCCATGATTTAACAATGTGGTGCTATGGTAAAGCTACAGTAGACATCTGCTAATAATGATAGATTAATTAGGTTTAATAAATTCATCTCGCGGATTCCTAAAGACTTTTGTAATTTGTTTTATTAGAATTATCCGAACACTCGCATATGACATCTAATGTGACATTCCTTAGGCTCTGTTCTGCAAGTCATGTTTCGGCTTGTTTCAGCTTGTTTCAGCTTATTCTCTCTCACAGAACACTATTGAATCAGCCAAAATCAGCCGGCTTTTCCACCGGCCGAACCAGCCGTTAACTTTAGCATACGAATTTAAACCCCACCGTATACAGGTGTACTTGTCTACCTCTAGTCCTCTACCTAGCTGTATCGTACCCGTATATACAACCTCTCTCCTTACTCAGCCTGCCTGCTTATCTGAAGCATGGGTCGTGACATGGAACCGAAGGAGAGATAATTGGCCCGCAGGCAGAGCTAGAAATTCATGCCAGTTCTTCATAGTACATAGCTAGGCTCAGCTGAGTAGCTGACGACGACTTTTGCTTTTCCTACACAATGTACTCTCTCCGTGAAGAATGCAGTTATGGGATCTGTGCCGGTCAAAATAACTCAAGTTTGATTAAATTTAGAGCAAATAGTATTAATATTTATGTCTCTAAATAAATTTATTATGAAAATAATATTTTTATGATAAATCTAATGATACTAATTTTATATCAGGAATGTCAGAATTTTTTATATAATTTTTGTTAAAGTTTAAACTAATTGACTTTTTAAAAAACGATAATTGCAATGACTTTTTGAAAAACGATAATTGTATTTTTTTTTAGAGGGATGGAGTACTCCGTGTATGGGTGTGTTCACTTCGCGAAAAGTAGCTGAAAAGTTACTGTAGCATCTTTCGTTGTTATTTAGCAAAATTTATCCAATTATGGACTAACTAGGCTCAAAAGATTCGTCCCGACATTTACAGACAAACTATGCAATTAGTTATCTTTTTTACCTACGTTTAATGCTCAATGCATGCGTCAAAAGATTTGATATGATGTGTGTAAGAGAAAATATTTTGGGTTGGGAGGAGGAAGTGAACGCGGCCTATATGAGCCGGCCCCTGGTTCAATAGTGCAATGCAGCAGTTGCATGCACGCGGTTCTCCGAGGCACGTCAGCTTACCCGTCCGCATCAACGAGTAAAAGGTGAGGTGATGTCCTAGCGAGAGTGGTCCGTGCATGATGAGGAGCCGGTGAGAGCCTTCAATATTAGGTTGGCCCACCGGTTGCTGGTCAACGTGTACCGGTGTAGCGCCGGTAGCCACGCACCGCCTGTTAGGCCAGTGTGAGTGGAGTTTTATCTGAGTTTTATGGGTATTAATTATGTTAATGTGGTACTATATTAATTAATAGAGAAATGATAAGAGTTTTACGGGAGTAGAGAGAGTTTTATGGGGATGAAACTCTTCTACACTATTTTCAAAATCTGGATGTATTGAAAACAGTGACATGAAATCCCCACTGAGACGGGCCTTATTCCCTATGTCGATGTTCAATTTTTTAAAATTTAATTAGGTTTGTAAAAATATTAGTAATATTAGTATCTCCAAACAAGTTTATTATAAAAATATATTAAATGATTTATCTAATTATACTAACTATTTACTATAAATATTAATATTTTCTTTATATATTTGGTTAAAGTTAAATACATTTGACTTTGGGGGGGGGGGGAGAACAACAATTAAAAGGGACGGAGCTAGGGAGTACAGTATTGCGTACTACAAAAACTTCAGGGGCAAGTATAAAAACTTTAGGAGCAACTACCAGGTATTACAAATTCTGACAACCAAATATACTCTGACATCACTTCTCTCTATATAGCAGTTCTTCCATTTTAGAAATGGTGAACCGTGACCATGGCCATGTTTAGTTCTAAAAATTTTTGGGTTTTGTCGTCACATCGAATCTTTGAACACATGCATGGAATATTAAATATAGACAAAAAAAAACTAATTGCACAGTTGAGTGGGAAATCGCGAGACGAAACTTTCGAACATAATTAGTTCATGATTGGACACTAATTGCCAACTACAAATGTAGCAAAACCCCAAAATTTCCCGAAACTAAACAAGACCCTTGTGTGATGTGTGCAACAGTCCAGTATTTGAGATGTAAAAAGCCAGTGTAAAAAAATGGAGTAGCAAGCGTGTATGTGCGCTTAGTAGTTGGCAATTGTGAACGTCCTTGTTAGAAGGTCATTGTTTTTAGTTCACTTTTAATCGATGCATCCAAAGTTCTAAACAACACCGGATGACCAGACTAAATTTAAACCTTAGTCCACCTGAACTTTAGTTCTACATGTACATATTTGGCTCTATCACACGTGCATGTTATGTCACGTAACCTCCTAATTATGATGGTCCACATGTACCCGTCATCATCATAATGACCTCTGACAGCCGTACTTATGTTCCTCATAACTTAAAAGGCTTGCTTTCCTCCGAACAGGATCCAATCACAGGAGTATTGCAATATTACAACAGTTTATTCAAAATATTCAACAGAGTAAAGTAGCGGAAGTCTTACAATAACTTAGGGTTACAAATCAGTTTTCAAACCTCAAATCTTATGTAACATTATTACAAACCAGTAGTAGAGAAGTATCGGTAGTAACTTTATTACATCACACAAGCGAGATGCCTTGCCCAAAGGCCACACAGTCTACTCGTCGTCACTTTCTTCAACCACGACGGTCATGCAACAAGGCTCGAAGCAGACTTGTTCATGAACCGCACCTGCAACAAGGGGTTCAACAAACCCTGAGTGCGAGAGTACTCAACAAGACTTACCCGACTAAGACAAAAACTCCAAGGGCATGCTAGCTTTAGGGAATCAAGGTACGGGTATTCTAGAATCAAATTTTCTTTTGCAGAAAAGCTTACTAAGGTAAGTCCTTATCTTCAATATTTTACTTTTATCATTGATAGTTCATTAATCAATTCTAGGTGATCCTAATCTAGATCAAAGTAATTATCATCAAAACACTTCTCATTCTTTCTTTCCATTCCAGTTCTTAACTACGTTGTAAGTCAGGTGATCAAGTCTCCATAACCGAGGAGCAACGACGATTCGAACCGATTATACCCAGTTAGGGATCTCTAACATCACGACATATGTAGAACCAAATCTTGCATATATCAACCCTCATTTAAATCTCCCAAAACCAGAACGTGTCAATCGCCACCCGAGAGTACAATACTCCTCGAACCCGGCCTGATTCTAGCCCCGAGGGTACACGCTACTCCCGTTATCTCTCCACTCCCAGTGCGAGGTTAGACGTTCTTGTAATGGAATCACCAACATTTTGGGCTTACCCAAGGCATGAGGCTAGTTGCAAAGTCTCGAAACACAGGCCGGCTTACAACGAACGGTCATTAACTGACAAGGCGGAAACACTACATTAAGACTCCTTTCCCAATGCATGTTAGCAGTGGCCAAACCACCCGCCCGATCTTTCAAGTTCATTCTCATATTTTAATATTCATTAAGTATGCCGTCATGGCCATGTAAACATTTCATTTAAAAGCTTAACTTCTAAGCATAGCGAAGCATACTACGCATTTTCAGTAAAATAGGTATCAAGGTTGATATCACAATAATCAAGGATGACAATGCAGCAATTAGGTTATCACTCAACTCCTAATTACTTAATGCAGTAAACCATAGTACCAGTGATAATGATTTGTAAAACTCAAGGAAAGGTTTAAATGCACCGGGGCTTGCCTTGCTCTGACACGATGACTGACTCAGACTCGATGACTCCAACGTCTGGTCCGGAACCCACCGACGATAGCTCTTCTCCGGAAGCTTGCTCAACAACTGCGACTTCTTCGAAAGCGGGAACTACACGAGTACATAACATGCTTTAACATGATGCTCGATGATAAACATGATGTTTGATGATGATAAGCCACGAGTTACGACTTGAGTACAACTTCCTTCGCGGTACAGTCGCAAACAGAAAACATACTAACTAGAAGCGACAACTCCAGCGATACCAGCTTTTATCACTAAGTAAATTACTAACGAGCTCAAACATGGAATTAAGGTGCCAAAGATCACCCAAAATTAGTGACCTAAGGACATCACTCAATAAAAAAGGCACACAACACTTAAAGTTATCAAATTAGCATTTATTTATTATTTAACTAATTAAGGCATAATTAATAGTTGATCAAACTTTATCTAAACAAGCTCAAACTTTTTCTATAGATTAAGAATGACCTAAAACAGTGTCATAATAAATTTCATAATTTTTGGATTAATAAATTAATTATTAAAATTCATGGAAGTTGTATTTAATCTTTATTGGAACTAATTAAATCTACTGCACAAAGTACTCAAATTCATGATTTAACATTTTTCCTAGATAGTTTATTCATTGAGAAGCTCACACAAAAATTTTCAGGAATTTTGGAACTCTACACAATTTTTAGTGAAATAAACAAATAGTATCACTATTTATAATTTTGAAAAAGAAAAACAAAATCAAATACCGAACTGGGCCTACTCCTTCTCTCCTTCCAGTCCAGCCCAGCCGAGTGGCCCGCTCGCGCGCGCCCGCGCGCTCGCGCTCGCCCGCACCCGCGCTCGGCCCAGCGATGCGCCCGCGGCCCAGCAACGTGGCCCGCTCCGCGCGCGCGGCTCACTCTCCCTCGCTCACTGACATCCGGCCCCAGGTGTCATCGCCAACCTCCCGCTCTTTCCTTCTCTCCCGCGACCCGGCCATGCCCGCATGGTGGCCGGCCGGCGAGCGCTGCTTCGGTCACCCAACCCAGCGACTCTACAGCAACAACACAACATGGCGAACCCATTTTCCCACCTAGCGGCTACCCTACGGCCTCAGAAGGACTCCCCCGATGGCCATGGCGGCACGACTTCCACGGTGACCGACGTCCCGGCGATACAGTGCGGTAGCGACCAAAGCGAGAGCATGGGAAGCATCAGGGGCTCACAGTGGTTGCAGCGAGGTGCCCGGGAAGCTCGGAGCGGCGGTGGAAGAGGCTGGCCACGTGAGGTGGCTCGGTCACCGGAGTTGAGCACGGGAAGCGGTGGCTGCGGCAATCTAGGCGGAGTTAAGCTAGCGCTGATGGTTCACGAGGTGCGCGAGGATGCAGCGATTCTGTTGGTGCGATTTGCGTGCCCGAAGGCGGCTTGACGGCGGCAGCGGCGAACGGCGGAGCTGCGGTGGCAACGGTGGTGAAAACAGGGAAAACGAAAAACGTTCAAGGTGACCTGGTCATATATGTAGGCAGCGGTCGCGGCTACAGCACGGGAATGCTCACGTCTTCATGCTGGCGGTCGAGGGCGCTCCCGAAAGCTGGCTGAAGCCGCCCGGCGTCTCGCTGGCGCCCATACCGCGCGGTGGTCGGCGGTGATTGGCCGGCTACTGTAGCTGTCCCCCCCCCAAATTTGAATTTTCGAACTATTTTCTCAAATTACTCTCAAATTCATGTGGAAACTTAAAAAACTTCTAATATATGAAATCTTCATAATTTCAAGATCTACAAGTTTTATATTGAACACTTTTTCAAATTCTAACTGAATTTTAAAATTTGAGTTTAAATTCAAAAGGGGACATATTTTTGGGATTTGGTAATTTAGAGATTACTTTGGATTTCATATTGAAACTTTAAAATCTCCAAACACCAAAGTTGTACATCTTGGCAAGACCTACAACTTTGCTGTTCAAAATATTTTCAAATTCTGCTTCCATTTTGAAATCTTAATTTGGGGAAAAAAATGAGTCAAATCTGAAATTTGTTTATTTTCAAAATTCCTCCACATTTTACACTAAAACATTGAAAACTCAAAACACCAAAGTTGTAGCCCTTGAAAAGTTCTACAAACTTGGTATTAAACGTTTTCCCAAATTTTGCTTAGATTTTGAATTATTTCAAAAGGGGTAAAATAGGGTTTTGAAATTTAGGGTTTTCGGAGGAATTTTCAATTGGAATTTGTTGCTACTTTGATTAGTGTTTACTTAGTGATCAAACCATCATCTAAGGGCATCATTTGGACCAACATGACATGGTTGACCAAATGCCACTCTTGGTTGACCAATTTAGCTTTTGAAATTCTTTTACATTTTTCCCCAAATTTGAATTTGAATTCGAATCGGAAAACTCGTGACAAGTTTTGGGACTCCAACTCAAACTCAAACATGGAGCTTCATTTTAGGTGTTTGAAAGGTCTTGATGGCTAGAGGGGGGTGAATAGCCTTTTAAAATTTTCTACAAAGACAAGCTAAACAAGTTTATCAATACAATAAATAGCGAGATGCGAGTTTTGCTTAGCCTATGGGTGTTTGCAAGTCACCTATCCAATTCACAATTCTAGTAAAATGGCACTCAACCGCACAAATCAAACCAAGAAGGAAACTACAATTACAACTAGCAAGCTACACAAAAGAGCTACTCTAGCCAAGCTAACTAGCTAACAAAGATAACTAAGAAAGTAATGTGGAGTTGAGTTAGGAGGGTTTCACCGAGGGGCGAAGTATTGAGCCAACCAATATGATCAACAATGAATACCAAGATAACCAAACACCGGGATCAATCAATCATAATATGAAAGTGATGACACAAGATTTATCCTGAGGTTCACGTGCTTGCCGGCACGCTAGTCCCCGTTATGTCCCTCTTCACCACGTGGTTCGGTGGCTAATCGGTCTCACATTGAGCCTCTCAAAAGGCGCCACAAGAACCTACCAAATGGCAAAAGGTTGCAAATGACACGAGCAATTCACTAATGTTGCCTTTGGCGCTTCGCCGAGGTAGGCACAAACCCCTTACAAACACCGAAGGTGGCCAAGAACAATCATCAACTCTTGCCAATGCCTCCAAGCTGCTCCAAGCCGTCTAGGTGTCGGCAACCACCAAGAGAAACAAGAATCCCATAGCAAATCAACCACCAAGTGCCAACTAGATGCTATCTCACAATGCAAATGCACTTGGATCACTCAATCTCACTTCGAATATGCAAAGAAGCAAGAGAGATGAGTAGGAGGGGAGTTGCTTAGCTCAAAGTGCTCACAAGTTTGTCAAAATGTCCAAGGGAGAGAGCCTTGAGCCGGCCAACGAGTATTTATAGACGTATCCCTTCGAATATAGCCGTTAGGAACTTGAAACAGCCGAAGTCGCGCTGACCGGACGCGCTGGTCAAACTGACCAGACGCGCCGATCATACAACGGCTATTTTTCACGAAGCACCGATCGGACGCGCTGGTCGCAACGACCGGACGCGCCGATCACACAACGGCTCTTTCGCGAAGCACCGACCGGACGCGCTGGTCGCAACGACCGGACGCGCCAGGCTCGACCGGACACGCTGGTCCCGTAACTGACCGGACATGCTGGTCAAGTCTGAGCAGCGCTCCAACGAAACAGTGACCGGACGCGCTGAAGAACTGACTGGACGCCACAGTGCCCGCGTCCGGTTGGAGTCTAGTAAGCTCCCTCGACGACCGGACGCGTCCGATCGACTGTGGCCGGACGCGCCTCGTGTCCGATCAAACAACTGAAACAGGCGCACACGCTGAACACTGACCGGACGCGTCCGGTCAAACAGAGACCGCGTCCGGTCACTCCTGTGACCTCCGTTCGCCTCCGTTTCTTTTCCAACTTCCGGCGTAGTGGAAAATAGGCGTTTCAATTCCTCAAAAATGCCTGAATCCCGCCTTCGCAAACGTGCTAACATCACCAAGTGATCATGTCATGTGTGAGTGTGTTAGCTTTTTCACAAACATTTATCGAGGCGTTATTAGTTCTATACAAATGCATATGATTATGAAATGCACACCTAGAGGCACTTAGGAGTTCAATAGCCACGTCATTCTCCTCTTTATAGTACGGCTATCTATCCTATAATGTAACTACACCCACTAGGTGTCTTGGTTACTAAAACACAACCCTTAAGCATATACCTTTGCCTTGATCACGTAGGGTTGCATCCAAATCCAAGTGTGGCCATCATGATCACCATGTCCATCTTGCCACCAACCTTGGAATGTGCTAATCCTCATGTGCTACATACAACTTAGGCATAGGATTAGTACTTAGGCATTGTCACTAATTACCAACACCAAACATAGGACTTCCAATCTCCCCCCTTGTTGATAATTGGTGACAACCCTTTCACAAAGATATTATGATAAAATTTTGATTGAACCCATGTCACATTGTCCAAGTATATTACCATGTGTAAGAAGTATGGACATGTGATCATGAATTCAAATTGATAGCAATGGCTCCCCCTACATGTATGCTATATGTTTGGATTTTGGAAGCATACATGCTTAGATAGGAAAATATAGGAGCATTGACTATCAATAGGTGCTAAGTGTTTTAGATTATAGACCTTTGAAGCGTGATAACATCGGAGTAGCGATAAACACCATCTTAGCACCTTGTGTAGTTAGATACCACTTGGAAAAGCACAAACAAAACTAGAAACCTCGTGAGATCAACATTATAAGCAAGGCTCTAGTACCACTTTGGAAAACATGAAGCAAGAAAAATCTAACTACTTTCTATTCATGCTAGTACTTCAATACACCATTCAATTGTATACTAGCAAAACATCACACAAGCAAAGTATCGGAGAAAAAGAAATGCATAACTATGCATCATACATATGAAGTGCACAAAGAAATGCAACATTCATGTTTAAGAGCTTGCTCCCCCTACTTGTGTGCTTAAAATTTTAGTTGATCCCCTTCTTTTACCAATTCTCCCCTTTTAGAATCTATCTTTGTGAATAATATTTTTCTCCCCCTTTGAGTTCTATCTTTGTGAACAATATTTTCTCCCCCTTTGGCACCAATGACCACAAGGGACCAAACTTAGATAGATTATCATGTTTGAATTATGGGGTGAGGATCAAGTTTGTGATTCAACCTAGATTGTTTGCATAAATAAAATGCTTCGGTTTGATCCAAGGGCAAGCTTCTTCACATCTCACTAGAAGGCTTATCATGCACCATGTTGAAGCAAATATTTAGACAAGTGATATAAATTAAACACTTAGGATCACAAGCTACTTAAACAAGTTATATGCTACCACTAGATCATACAAGTCATGGAAACAATAGTGGCACCATATAAACTTCAAAGTCATTTGATTTTCATGAATGAGCCTAGAACATGTAAATTATGACTAGATGCACTAAACAAGTCCTTAGCATAGAATGTATGATATGTCAACCAATTGTACCTTGGGGCTCGAAGGAGAGGCATGTCATAACATTGGGGTGCATCAACTCATGTTGGAGAAATCAATTATGTTCAACTCATTCTTTAGCTTGTGAAATCTCTTCTCATCAAGTGGCTTGGTGAATAGATCGGCTAGTTTATCTTCGGTGCCCACACGCTCAATAGCAATGCCACTCTTTTGTTGATGATCTCTAATGAAGTGATGGCGAACATCAATATGCTTTGTTCTTTGATGTTGAACCGGATTGTTGGTTAGCTTCACAGCACTTTTATTGTCACATAACAATGGCACACTCTTAAAGTTGATTCCAGAATCCTTCAATGTTGCCTTCATCCACAAGATTTGTGCATAACAACTACCCACGGCGATGTATTCGGCTTCGGCGGTAGATAGTGCAATACTATTTTGCTTCTTGGATGACCATGAGACAAGTGATCTTTCCAACAATTAACAAGTCCCAGAAGTGTTCTTTCTCTCCACTTTGTCACCGGTATAGTCGGAATCCGAATATCCAACTAGCTCAAAGCTTGCACCCTTGGAATACCACAATCCAACATCTTGTGTATGCTTTAAGTACCTAAATATTCTCTTTGTTGCCTTCAAATGACTTTCTCTTGGTGAGGCTTGAAATCTTGCACACATGCATACACTAAACATCACATCGGGCCTTGATGCCGTCACATAGAGTAGGCTACCAATCATTGATCTATAAAGCTTTTGATCCACCATATTGCCACTCTTGTCACTATCCAAACTTCCACTAGCGCCCATTGGGGTTGTAATGCTCTTTGCATCTTTCATGCCAAACTTCTTGAGCATATCTTTGATGTACTTGGTTTGGCTCACAAATGTCCCTTCCTTCATTTGTTTGATTTGAAGTCCAAGAAAGAAACTAAGTTCACCAATCATTGACATTTCAAATTCCTTTACCATCATTTTCCCAAACTCATCACAATAATCTTGATTGGTTGAACCAAAGATGATATCATCAACATATATTTGCAATACAAACAAGTCTTTCCCAATCTTCTTGGTGAAGAGAGTAGTATCCACTTTGCCCATGACAAATACTTTGGTTAGCAAGAAGTCCCTCAATCTTTCATACCATGCTCTAGGTGCTTGCTTCAATCCATACAAAGCTTTTCTCAATTTGTAGACATGATTGGGTTTCTTGTCATCTTCAAAACCAGGAGGTTGCTCCACATACACTTCCTCTAGGATGTACCCATTGAGAAATGCATTCTTCACATCCATTTGATATAGCTTGATATTGTGAGCACAAGCATAGGCAAGTAAGATCCTAATTGCTTTCAATCTTGCAACCGGGGCATAAGTTTCACCAAAGTCAAGACCTCTATTTGTAAGTAACCTTGAGCCACTAGTCTTGCTTTGTTCCTTACTACTATTCCATCTTGATCTTGCTTGTTACGAAAGACCCATCTTGTTCCAATGACATTGTGATCCTTAGACCTCTCAACTAGTTCTCATACTTCATTTCTCTTGAAGTTGTTGAGCTCTTCATGCATTGCATTTACCCAATCCGGATCTCTCAATGCTTTATCAATGTCTTTGGGTTCTTCCATTGACACAAAAGAAGAGTGAGCACAAAATCATGCCAATCTTGATCTAGTTTGAACTCTCCTTTGTATGTCACCAATGATGGAATCTAATGGATGGTCTCTAGCAATGTTGGTTGGTTGAAGCACTTGCACTTGATTGCTTAGATGTCGATGTTGATCATGAGTTGGAGATGATGAACTAGCCACTTGTTGATCTTGTTGCACTTGAGATGATGTACTAGCTTGATTTTGCATTAGAGACCCACTAGCTTGTGTAATTGGACTTTGGAGCACTTGATCTTTGTTGTCATCCACATCAATCACTTGCTTTGGCCTAATATCATCAATATCCATTTCTTTCATAGCATTAGTCAATTGAGTTCCTCTCACATCATCCAAGTTATTTTCCTCATCTTGAGAGCCATTTGTTTCATCAAACTCAACATCATGAACTTTTTCAAGTAAACCACTAGCCAAATTCCAAACTCTATAAGCTTTGCTAGTAGTAGAGTAACCAAGTAGAAATCCTTCATCACATTTCTTCTCAAACTTGCTCAATCTAGAGCCCTTCTTCAAGATGTAGCATTTGCAACCAAATACCCGAAAGTATGCAATGTTGGGCTTTCTTCCATTTAAGATCTCATATGTTGTCTTCTCTAGAAACTTGTGGCAATAGAGGCGGTTGCTATAGAAGCAAGTCGTGTTGATTGCTTCGGCCCAAAATGAATGACTCACATTATACTCATTCAACATTGATCTTGCCATATCAATTAATGTTCTGTTCTTCCTCTCAACTAGGCCATTTGATTGAGGTGTATACTTGGCCGAAAATTGATGTTTGATTCCAAGCTCATCACATAGCTCATCAATTCTTGTATTTCTAAACTCACTTCCATTGTCATTTCTCACTTTCTTGATTGTGGTCTCAAACTCATTTTGCACTCTCTTGATGAACTTCTTGAATATGTCAAATACATCACTCTTGTCCATAAGAAAGAATACCCATGTGTATCTAGTGAAATCATCCATAATCACAAAGCCATACTTGTTGCCACCAATGCTTGTGTATGTAGTTGGCCCAAATAAATCCATGTGCAATAACTCAAATGCCTTGGAAGTACTCATAATACTTTTAAATGGATGAGTGTTGCCTACTTGCTTTCTGGCTTGACATGCACTACATAGCTTATCTTTTTCAAATGTGACATCCTTCAAGCCTCTAACTAAGTCATGCTTCACTAACTTATTCAATTGCTTCATGCCAACATGAACAAGTCTTCTATGTCATAACCAACTCATACTTGATTTGGTGAGCAAGCATATTGAAAGTTGAGTGTCACTCGCATTGAAATCAATCAAGTATAGATTCTCATATCTAAAGCCCTTGAAGATCAAATTAGAGCCATCAACACTAATTATCTCCACATCATCAACACCAAATATGCACTTGAAACCGAGATCACACGATTGAGCAACCGAGAGAAGATTGAAGTTCAACTTTTCAACTAGGAGCACATTGGAAATGCTATGATCATTTGAGATTGCAATCCTTTCAAGAGCTTTCACATCACCCTTGCTATTGTCACCAAATGTGATACTATCAATGCCACTATCATTTGATTTGAGAGAGTTGAACATTCTTGAATCACCGGTCATATATTGAGAGCACCCACTATCAAGCACCCAATGCCTTCCTCCGGCCTTGTAATTTACCTACAAAATAAATTAATATTTCTTAGGTACCCATACTTGTTTGGGTCCTTGGAGGTTAGTAACTAAGCTCTTTGGTACCCAAATGGCCTTCTTCTTTGGACCCACAATTGGTGTACCAACAAACCTAGTACGCACACCTTTCTCACCCTTGGTAAGCACATAACAAGAATCAAAAGGAATGTAATCCATTTTAGCATGAAACTTGTTGTTGTTCTTGTTCATTTTATTACAATTAATCTCTAGATGTCCAACTTACTTGCATCTATTGCAATAACGACCATTGCTCTTCACAAAGCGAGGCTTTGGAGTAGCAAAGGCCGCCTTACCCTTCTTAGGAGTATAGCCCAAACCCTCTTTTGTAAGTGCATTCGCCCCCGTTGTGGGTTTTGGATAATTAATGACAATCAAATTAGGGACTAACATGTCTATCTAAGTGAATATGCAGGTGTTAGTTCAATGAAAGAATTTGTATGGTCACATTTGGTGTTGTTAGCACCCTCAATTCCTTTGGCTGGAAAGCATTCCGTCTCAAGTGGGTCGATTAGATCTTATCTTTTGACTTGAGTTATAGGAAACGCCGCACTATCAAGAGGGATACAAATTAGGCTATCTAGAGGGAAAACTTGTGCTCAATTTGTGTTTGTTTAAGCGTTTGAGAGACACCTTTGCACTCACGGACACTTAGAGAAGTGTTTTATGCCTGGGAGTACCGGTAGTACCGGTGAACCATCGGTAGTACCGGTAGGCATAAATCCCGCCGGTGTCAGCGCCTTAGTTCTGCGAGTTTTTGCTCTAGCGGTAGTATCGGTGGTTGACCGGTAGTACCGGCCATTGACCGGTGGTACCAGTGAAAGTCCGGTAGTACCGGTAAGTCTTTTTCTCGTAAAACTTGTCTTCGCCAAAATCTGTACTACCGGTGGTATCGGTGAAAGACCGATAGTACTGGTAGGCTATTTTCTCGCAAAGTCTCCAGTAGGTTGGTTGTAACGGTCGAAACCCATAGGACCAGTAGTACCGGTGGGTACTCACCGGTAGTACCGGTACCGCTTCGAAGATAAGAGTATAAATAGCTCTCCCCTTCATTTCTAACCGTTACCTATGCCATTTACTCCCACCAACCTTCAGACAAACAGCTCTCAAGCATTGACTCACCCTCTCTCTCTTCCTCTTTGCTCTCAAATCCAATCCCTTGCAAGATCTGTGCAGAGAGGAGAGATTTAAGAGTGGAAAGCTTCGTTTCACATCTTGAGCACTTGGTTCCCCTCCTAGTTGGCTTGGTTTGTGTTTGTTACTCTTGGGTTCTTGGAACCCTAGCCGGCTAGGTGTTCTTCGTGGTTGCCCGTGTTGTTCTACTTATGAGGGCACCCCGAAGTGTTTGTATTACCCTTGTATTCTTAGTGGAAATCTTGGGCTAACCTTTGTGGTTGCTTGAGGGAGGCAAGGAGGTGGAATAGACTCTGACCTTAGTGGTCACCTCAACAACGAGGACGTAGGAACTCCTTTGTGGGGTTGCCGAACCTCGGGTTAAATCGTGTGTCCTGCGTGCTTGTTGTTGTTGTTATTTGTGTTCACTTGAGATATTACTTGTTCTTTGTGCTCTCCCTCTTTCATATCTCTTTCATAGGTTGTGGGTGCTCGATCTACTACTTGGTGAAGGAACAAGAAAGGAGAGTTCATAAACTTCATCAACATCATCTTCGGTAGTGGGGTAAAACTCAGATCTGAAATCACAACTCGCAAATCTCTGATTTCTTAGTTTCAGTAGGGTACCGGTAGTACCGGTCCAAACCAACCGGTAGTACCGGTCAGTGTTTTAACTTCCGCGTTGAGTTTTGAGTTTCAGGTTTTTAGATCCGCCTATTAACCCCCCCTCTAGGCCTATTAGATCCTTTCATCTTTGTTAAGAGAGAACCTTTGACTACCCAAGCATTTTAGCAAGCGGACATCCCCACCATAGGCATTGCCCAATGCGCGGGTGAGATCATCCACCTTTCTCTTGAGAGTCTCATTCTCAACCACAAGTGATGCATCACTAGTAGTAGAGGTAGAGTTGGTTGTGGTGGATGATGATGAGCTACATGAAGCATTAGTAGGACCAACAAATAAAGAATCATCAATAATATCACATGTTAGTCCAATATCACAAGTGACAATCACTTGCTCTTCCTTAGCTTCCTTCATGAACTTCTCCAACTTGAGGTCCTTTTCCTTGATGAGCTCAAGTAGAGTGGAGTGGGCTTCCTTAAGCCTAGTGTGAGCAACTTCAAGGTCCTCGTGGTCTTCCTTTAGACACTCACGAGAGGCCTCTAGCTCATCAAAGGATTTCCTAAGAGCTTTGAGCTCTTGTTCAATTTCTTTGCACTTCTTACTCTTTTTGAGAGTAACAAGCTTCTCCATCAAGGCATCATTTTCATTGCTCTTGGCAATGAGCTCTTGCTCCAAGAATTTACACTTCTTGGTTGTCCTCTTGTAGCCCTTGCTCATTTGATCTATTATGCCCAATAGATCATCCTTGGAGTAGTCCTCATCCTCCTTATCATCACTCCTACAACCATCACTAGCACAAGAATCATCATCACTATTATCATATTTTACCTTGGTAGGCTTGGCCATAAGGCATGTCAATGTAGTGTCGAAGATGGATGACTTGTTGGAGAGGGTGATGCTTGCAATGGCTCGCCGAGTGGTCCTCTCATCATCACTAGAGCTTTCATCATCATCACTACCGGATTTGTCACTATCCCAAGTGACCACATAACCACCACCCTTCTTCTTGTTGTTGATAGTGAAGCTCTTCTTCTCTTTCTTCTCCTTCTTGTCCTTCTTATTCTTCTTCAACTTCAACTCCCCATCATGATATCTTTTGTCTTCATAGGGGCACTTTGCCACTACATGATCGGGGCTATTGCAATTGTAGCAAAGCACCTCCTTTGCCTTCATGAAGTCCCTTCTCTTCCTTGCCCCATATCCTTTCTTCTTCATGAACCTCCCCATCTTGTGCACTAGGAGGGCCATGGTCTCATCATCGAATGGATCATCATCATCGCTCTCCACCTTGCACTTGCCCTTAGAAGATAAAGCCTTGAATGCAATAGGCTTCTCTTGCTTGACCTTGGTCTTCTTCTTCTCTTCTACCTCATCTTCGTCATCATTGTATTGGGCATCGGTCATTATATCTCCAAGCACATCGGTTGGTTTGACCTTGTCCAATCCCTCTTTAAAGATCATTCTTCTTAAGGTGGCAAACTTCTTGGGTAAGCACATCAAGAACTTGTGTGAGAAGTCCTTGTCCTCAACCTTCTCTCCAAGCCCCTTGAGATCATTGACAATGACTTGGAGCCTATAGAACATCTCCGGGATAGATTCATCATCCTTTATCTTGAAAGTGGAGAACTTGTCCTTGAGCATATATAGCTTGGCACTTTTTACCGTTGAAGTGCCTTCATATGTTTCTTCAAGCCTTATCCAAAGCTCATTTGCCTTTTCAAGATCTTTGATTTGCTCAAATATTTTGTCATCAATGGCACGGTAGATTGTGTCAAGTGCCGCCGTGTTGCATTGTTTGTTGATGCGGTCATTTGGAGTGAGATTTTCTTCATCAAGAATGATGTATCCTTCTTTGGTCACCTCCCAAACATTCTCATGTATATTGCCTAGATATTGCTTCATCTTCCTTTTCTAATGATCAAAGGAAGAGACGCCATCAAAGAATGGAGGCTTGCCATTAACATGATTGAACATAACTTGAGCCATCTTGCACCGAGGTTGTTAAGCCTTACAAACGGTGACCACGGCTCCGATACCACTTGAAAGGTCTTGATGGCTAGAGGGGGGGTGAATAGCCTTTTAAAATTTTCTACAAAGACAAGCTAAACAAGTTTATCAATACAACAAATAGCAAGATGCGAGTTTTGCTTAGCCTATGGGTGTTTGCAAGCCACCTATCCAATTCACAATTCTAGTAAAATGGCACTCAACCGCACAAATCAAACCGAGAAGGAAACTACAACTACAACTAGCAAGCTACACAAAAGAGCTACTCTAGCAAAGCTAACTAGCTAGCAAAGATAACTAAGAAAATAATACGGAGTTGAGTTAGGAGGGTTTCATCGAGGGGCGAAGTATTGAGCCAACCAATATGATCAACAATGAATACCAAGATAACCAAACACTAGGATCAATCAATCATAATATGAAAGTGATGACACAAGATTTATCCCGAGGTTCACGTGCTTGCCGGCACGCTAGTCCCCGTTATGTCCCTCTTCACCACGTGGTTTGGTGGCTAATCGGTCTCACACCGAGCCTCTCAAAAGGCGCCACAAGAACCTACCAAATAGCAAAAGGTTGCAAATGACACGAGCAATTCACTAATGTTGCCTTTGGCGCTTCGCCGAGGTAGGCACAAACCCCTTACAAACACCGGAGGTGGCCAAGAACAATCACCAACTCTTACCAATGCCTCCAAGCTGCTCCAAGCCGTCTAGGTGGCGGCAACCACCAAGAGAAACAAGAATCCCACAGCAAATCAACCACCAAGTGCCAACTAGATGCTATCTCACAATGCAAATACACTTGGATCACTCAATCTCACTTCGAATATGCAAAGAAGCAAGAGAGATGAGTGGGAGGAGAGTTGCTTAGCTCAAAGTGCTCACAAGTATGTCAAAATGTCCAAGGGAGAGAGCCTTAAGCCGGCCAACGAGTATTTATAGACGTGCCCCTTCGAATATAGCTGTTAGGAACTTGAAACAGCCAAAGTCGTGCTGACCGGACGCTCTGGTCAAACTGACAGGACGCGCCGATCATACAACGGCTATTTTTCGCGAAGCACCAACCGGATGCGCTGGTCGCAACGACCGGACGCGCCGACCACACAACGGCTCTTTCGCGAAGCACCGACCGGACGCGCTGGTCGCAACGACCAAACGCGCCGGGCTCGACCGGACACGCTGGTCCCGTAACTGACCGGACACGCTGGTCAAGTCTGAGCAGCGCTCCAACGAAATAGTGACCGGACACGCTGAAGAACTGACCGGACGCCACAGTGCCCGCGTCCGGTTGGAGTCCAGTAAGCTCCCTCGACGACCGGACGCGTCCGATCGACTGTGACCGGACACACCTCGTGTCCGATCAAACAACTGAAACAGGCGCACGCGCTGAACACTGACCGGACGCGTCCAGTCAAACAGAGACCGCGTCCGGTCCAGCGTCCGGTCACTCCTGTGACCTCCGTTCGCCTCCGTTTCTTTTCCGACTTCCGGCGTAGTGGAAAATAGGCGTTTCAATTCCTCGAAAATGCCTGAATCCCGTCTCGCAAGCTCGGCGGTAGGGAGAGAGGACCCCAAACCCTCTCTACCGCTCAAACTCTACCGTCTTCGCAAACGTGCTAACATCACCAAGTGATCACGTCATGTGTGAGTGTGTTAGCTTTTTCACAAACATTTATTGAGGCGTTATTAGTTCTATCCAAATGCATATGATTATGAAATGTACACCTAGAGGCACTTAGGAGTTCAATAGCCGCGTCATTCCCCTCTTTATAGTACGACTATCTATCCTATAATGTAACCACACCCACTAGGTGTCTTGGTTACTAAAACACAACCCTTAAGTATATACCTTTGCCTTGATCACGTAGGGTTGCATCCAAATCCAAGTGTGACCATTATGATCACCATGTCCATCTTGCCACCAACCTTGGAATGTGCTAATCCTCATGTGCTACATACAACTTAGGCATAGGATTAGTACTTAGGCATTGTCACTAATTACCAACACCAAACATAGGACTTTCAGTGTTGTACTTGAGCTCATACCCTACACTTGACACTCGTGTGCAACACAGTCACACACCTCAAATTACGCAGGGCACAGACTAAGTATTTGCGTTGGCATTCGAAATTAGGGTTTTCGGGTTCGAAACACACCACGGAGAAGCACATCCAATCTAGATAAGTACACTTGTTTTAGTTGATGCATAACAAGGTGGACCTAATCATGGATGTTTTGCAATGCATTATGATGACATGACAGATTTATTAGCACTATAACACCCGGGGTGTTATATGTTACACGTCATAATCATGCGTGCATGTTACACATCATAATCATGCGTGCATGTTACACATTTACGCAGATCTAATTGTAAAATATCCATAGTCCTAGTACGGTAGATGTGTATAGATCCGCGTAGATGAATGGTGCACGATCACTTCGGAGTTAAGGACTTTGGACGTATCTAGTACGGTAGCAAAACCCTACACACAAGAGATACCTGGGCACTCACAAGAGATACCCATATAGCTCATATATTAAGCAAGTTTTATTACATACACACGGTTGACACTCAAGAGTCAAGAACTCAACCATGTGTGATGCTCTAGAATTCTAGATATAATGCCCATTCATATCGTGTACGTGTTCTTGGCGTATTTAGCTCAACTAAATCATTTTGTCAGTGGTTACCTCATATTAGTGAGATCATAAAAACCATGCATAGGGTCATATTGAATTGTGCTTAGTTCAATTCAATTCCTCGCGCGTTTTTTCTTTCAGTTGTTTTTTTTCTGGGCCGTTAGATTTTCCATCCAACGACTAGCAACCATCCATCAAAACTAGACCCTAAAGCCCCCATTCCAGGCCAATCGCCATCCTGAGGCTGCCGGCCGCCCGCCCGCCCGCCCGCGCACAAGGCACCGGATGATGCTGCCATCCATACTCTCAAAATCAACAGCCTCGCCGTCTCCGGCACGCCTCTACCGCCTCCTCCCCGTCTCGTCCCTCCAAACGAACAGCCATCTCCGGCCTGCACCCAATGGCGCATCTCCTCCACCTTCACCTCCTGCCCAAAGCCCCGCCTTCCTCTCCCCGTGCCCATCTCTGTACAACCACAACAACTACGCCACCAACCTCCGATCTTGCGTCCTCTCCAGAGCCGTTCGGCCCGGTCGGCAGCTCCACGCCAGGCTCCTCGTGTCGGACCTTGGCCTCGACGCGGTCCTCGCCACCAGGCTCGTCGATCTCTACGCGTCCTGCGGTCATGTGTCTCTCGCCCGTCGCTTGTTCGACGAAATGCCCAACCAGGGGAACGTCTTCCTGTGGAACGTGCTCATCCGTGCCTACGCGCGCGACGGGCCACGCGAGGCGGCAATAGAGCTGTACCGCGCGATGCTGGCCTATGGTATCATGGAACCAGACAACTTCACGTATCCGCCGGTTCTCAAGGCGTGTGCTGCACTCCTGGACCTGGGCACTGGCCGGGAGGTGCACGATCGTGTCATGCGCACGAGTTGGGCTGCAGATGTGTTTGTGTGTGCAGGCCTCATCGACATGTACGCCAAGTGTGGTTGCGTGGACGAGGCTTGGGCGGTGTTTGATGGCACCACAGTTAGGGACGCCGTGGTGTGGAATTCAATGATTGCAGCATGTGGGCAAAATGGGCGACCAGCAGAGGCGCTAGCTCTGTGCCGTAACATGGCAGCTGAAGGCATTGCGCCAACAATCGCCACTCTGGTGAGTGCGATATCAGCTGCAGCTGATGCGGCTGCACTGCCTAGTGGGAGGGAGCTGCATGGGTACGGTTGGAGGAGAGGGTTTGGGTCACAGGACAAGCTGAAGACTTCCCTTCTGGACATGTATGCCAAGAGTGGTTGGGTTACGGTGGCGCGTGTTCTCTTTGAGCAACTCTTGCACAGGGAGCTTATTTCTTGGAATGCCATGATCTGCGGATTTGGGATGCATGGCCATGCTGATCATGCATTTGAGCTATTTAGCAGAATGCGGAGTGAGGCTCAAGTGATGCCAGACCATATTACTTTTGTTGGGGTCCTATCTGCTTGTAACCATGGAGGAATGGTACAAGAAGCAAAAGAAGTATTTGATCTGATGGTGACTGTATATTCCATCAAGCCAACTGTGCAGCATTACACCTGCCTTGTAGATGTTCTTGGTCACTCTGGTAGGTTCAAAGAAGCTTCTGATGTTATTAAAGGAATGTTGGTGAAGCCAGATTCAGGGATATGGGGTGCACTGCTAAATGGTTGTAAGATTCACAAAAATGTTGAGCTAGCTGAATTAGCCCTGCATAAGTTGATTGAATTGGAGCCTGAAGATGCTGGTAATTATGTGCTTCTATCAAATATATATGCTCAGTCTGGGAAATGGGAAGAAGCTGCAAGGGTGAGGAAGCTGATGACCGATAGAGGCTTGAAAAAGATAATTGCTTGTAGCTGGATCGAATTGAAAGGGAAGTCCCATGGGTTTCTTGTGGGTGATGCTTCTCATCCTAGATCAGATGAAATATATGAAGAGTTGGAGCGATTGGAAGGTCTCGTCAGTCAAACTGGCTATGTGCCTGACACCACGCCCGTTTTCCATAATGTGGAAGATGATGAAAAGAGGAACATGGTACGGGGCCACAGCGAGAGGCTGGCCATTGCATTTGGACTCATTAGTACACCCCCTGGGACAAAGCTGCTTGTGACAAAGAATCTTCGAGTTTGTGAGGACTGCCATGTTGTCATCAAGCTGATTTCACAGATTGAGCAGCGTGAAATTATCATAAGAGATGTTAATCGCTACCATCACTTTGTAAATGGTGAATGCTCATGCAAAGACCATTGGTAACTTACACAAGCAAGAGGCTTGTTGAACACTATCTATTCCATGGAAGGTAAAAATGTCACATTGGTAATCTTACGTGAAACATGACTGTTATGCCTTGGGAACGTGAACTTCAATTTTTCTCTAGGGAACAATAAGGTATATTTATCATCCTCCATGAAAGCAAGCTTTTGTGTTGAATTCATGGCAAATTTGCAAGCATCCTTCTGGAGTGCTACTTATTAGATGGCTTAGAGAAAGCTTTAGGCAATGTACATTACTTTCCCTGTGGAATTATTATTCACATCTTACATACATATAAGAAGCGCTCATGGTGGCAGACAATTGTGCTTTTCATGAATGCACCACATGATATTAATGGTTGAGTAACCCATTTTGTTAGTGTTTTTGTATTTCTTTTTCTTGTATGGGTAGATAAAGGACACTAAAAGGGGCCAGTTGACAGAGACGCGTTTACCGAGAACACTGGATAATGCACTGTGAACTAAACTTTTTCTCTGTTTTGTCTGAAAGCACCTTTAACTCTTTCAGTTCAATTACTGGCTGGATCATTATAAGGGATCACAAAAATGATATAGCTTGACGCCTTCTCTTTTTACCACCTTGCCTTCATTTGTTTGTTATATCATGATATTGTTCTTACTTTCTGCTACCAATTTATCATGTTGATGTGTTGATGTTGACATACTTGCAACTCTATGTGTCCTGAGATCACAGAGGCAATTTGATTTGAAGAAGGTCAAAGGTCTACTGATAGGTCGGATATGGTAGGTTCGTGTTTTCCATATGAAACTTGAAGAACACCTTCCTGATATAAAGGATGGCCACGTTTTTGGTCCTGTTCATGCAGGTACATAATGTTTTATTACTCTGCTATGTTATTTCATTCAGCATTTTTTAGACTGTTTATTGCGTAGTACCTGACATTTACATGTTCACATATGCAGTCGCCTATACAAATGAGTTCCAGAAACGTGGGCTACCTCATTCACACATTCTAGTTTGGCAGTGTGCTATGGATCGTGAGCCTTCCATTGCTGACGTTGATAGATATATAGCTGCCGAGTTACCTGATCCTAGTGCTGGTCCGGTAGGATTTTCCCTGGTTCAAGAGTTTATGATATATGGTCCGTGTGGTTCAGCTAATCTAAATAGTCCTTTCATGAGAGATGGCAAGTGTTCAAAAAGGTATCCTAAGTCGTTTAGATCTGAAACAGCTTTTGATGAAGCTGGCTACCCACTATACAGGCACAGAAAAATGGTATTCTTGCCTGGAAAGGGAATGTACAAGTAGACAATCAATGGGTTGTGCCAAATAATCTATCAATACTCAAGAAATACCAGGCACATATTAATATTGAGGTCTGTAACCAAACCTATCTGATCAAGTATCTATTCAAATATGTAAACAAAGGATTTGACTGTGCATAGAATGAGGTCCAAGAATCGTCAGTCATCTGCTTCAGAATCTACAAAGGGTGACGGTACAGTACATCAAGAAAAGACTAGCTCTGATGGTATGGTTGGAATTGCTGAATATATCAAATCTAGATTTGTTTCTTGTTGTGACGCTCCATGGAGGCTGTCCGGGTTTGAAATTCATGGTAAATTTCCTCCTGTAGAGCGTCTTTCCATGCATCTACCAGGATTAAACTTTGTTATAGTGCAAGAGTAAACTGATCTGCAGAGTGTTGTCGATGATCCAGAGGCAATTTTATTGGAGAAAACAAGAATCTCATGAATTTTAAGGATTTGAAGAAGATATTGTAAAAGACATTAATGGTCAGACATATGCACTGATCACCTGAACAGTCAAATATAGAGTGTGTGCTTTGAGAATTGTGCTGATTTAATAAAAGGGTTACCCATGCAGTTCTCATATTGTTTTCTCCATATTTTCCCTGACAAGATCGTACCGTTGATATTCAAGCACCGACTGTCCGACTACCTACTTGCATAGTTGATGTCACAGGAATTCCTGTGAATTCCGCGTGGACGTGCTACGGCATCTATTACATCAGGTCCATTGCCCTAGCTTACTTGTTGGTGCAAATGTAGTAATGTACTGCATGGAACTCTCTAAGTTCGGCTCGCTGAGATTTGGCCGATGCCGATACTGATGCATCGCTGAAAAAGTACCGTTGATAAGTTCAAAGCGAACCTGGCAGTCTCTAACACAGCTTCTGCATCCATTTCCACGAGCTTTTCTCTTCGAGGACCCTATTCCGCTGCCACCGTTTCCATTTCCCTTTATTTATTGTTCCCCATCTCTGCCTAATAACTCTGGTACTTAGCAGCCAGAAATGTGGAAAACATGGTCATGTTTTTCGTTTCGATTACATTGTTCCGGGAACATTCACGTTTTCCATCTACGTTCTCACAGTAAAAAAAATATTATAAATGCATTTACTTTTAGGAACATGACTGCTCCTAAATATAGCAGAAGAATTCTCCATTGCATCGTGGACAAACTATGCTTAGTTGCAAGATGGCTCGCGGTCGTGGCATTCATCAGTGGAGAGTGGGGAGGAGCTCAGGACCAAGACGCAAGGCAATGCCATCTCCTTCAACATTACGAAGAACATTGAATCACTTCACCCGTGCCTTGTGCTTGTGCCACGGCGTCTAGAGTGTCAAATGCATGCAATGATTGCCAAGATATCAGATCCAGCAGTTCGGGACTCGCAAATGTCATGTAGCACGTACAAGTTTCAGAAAATTAAGGCCACGTTACCCAGTTCAGTAGAAAACCACGAGACGATTTTTTGAGCCTAATTAGTCCATGATTGAACACTAATTGATAAATACAAACAAAAGTGCTATAGTAGGCAAAGCCAAAGAAAAAATCACGACCTAAACACACCCTAAGAACCTTTCAATTCACACGGTGTCACAGTACTAGTAGCAGCCACGGTAACATGACAGTGGCCGCTGGTTCATTAACTTCACTCACGGTCACAGACACACAGAACTCGCAAAAAGTCGACGGGTTAAGCATCACTACAATGACATTACTGTCGTGTACTTACGTGTTAATTCTGAAAGATTTTTTTTAATATAATGGAAAATAAATTTCATGTGCTACGTCATTAGATGTATAATGCATCTTTTAATTCTGATACATCAACTTTGAAATTGCCTACTCAGCACTCAGCATCGTATGTGTCCAATCCTTTCCATGGCGACCAAACAGTTCTCCTATCCTTTCCATTTCGCTAGCTTACATTGTACCACTCATCGATCTCTCGCCTGTGGGCTGTGGAGTGTCCAAGTGTGGACTCCCTGTCTCCTTGAGCGCTGCGGCCTTGGCCCTCTGCCCTGAAGTGTGAAGTGTGCGCTTTGACTTGGGTGGAATCTCATTCTCGTCAGAGCTGCAATCAGCGTGCGCGAGCCATTCGCAGACATATCATCGTCCCCGCGCGCTGCAAGTCTGCCGCGAGCGACAAGGGAGAGCCGGGCGGTCGGCGCCGTGCGAGTGCGACTGTGATTGGCATGGCATCGCCGTCGCGAGCACGGGTGGGACAAAGGGTGGCATTCACTTCGCCGCTCGGACTACGGATCGTGTCTCCACCCCACCAGGCCACCGCACTCCGCTCCGAATTCATTCGAGCAGGCGGGCGATGCCGGTCCAGATCGAGCTCCGGACCCGGCCGGACTCCTCTTGCACGTACTATGTGTTGGCTCTTGCTTCTTGGCTTTTTCTTGTCTTGCGCTTCGTTTCGTTTACTCACCGAGCCACATACTACATCGCATGATAGACGCTAGAAGTATGTGCCTGTAGGCTGTAGCACTGCACGTACTATGTGCTTCGATTCGAGTACTCGTGTCCCGACAGACGCTTTGGACACCGTTTAGATGCCAAAAATTTTGCCAAAATTTTCAGATTCCCTATCACATCGAATCTTTGAACACATGCATGAAGCATTAAATATAGATAAAAAATAAAACTAATTACACAGTTTAGACGAAATGGACGAGACAAATCTTTTAAGCCTAATTAAACCATGATTGGACAATATTTATCAAATAAAAACGAAACTGCTACAGTAGCGGTTCGCCAAAACTTTTGCCAACTAAACAGCCCCTTGGTGTGACACGCTGCGACGGACGGTACGAGGGAGCACCGGAATAGGAAGCGTACGTAGCACGTACGGAGTATGTACTAGCAACAGCTTTCTACAGTTCGTTTGCCTATAGGCTCCGTTTGGTTTGGAGGAGTTAAAGTTTAACTTCCATCATATCAATGTTTCTTTAAATGTATGGAGTACTAAATGTAGACTAATTGCATGTATGTCGGTACAGATTAAGAGTAATTTACGAGACGAATCTATTAAACCTAATTAGTCCAAAATTAAAAACCTTTTGTTAAATAAGACGAAAGTGCT
Source organism: Saccharum hybrid cultivar R570 (assembly GCA_038087645.1). Classification (NCBI taxonomy): domain Eukaryota; kingdom Viridiplantae; phylum Streptophyta; class Magnoliopsida; order Poales; family Poaceae; genus Saccharum; species Saccharum hybrid cultivar. The sequence continues at coordinate 6,373,406 of JAQSUU010000043.1, read as the reverse complement.
ACAGTGTTTATTAAACTTTAACACGCAAACCAAACGGGCCTACCTCATGCCCTCCAAGAATGAAGGAGCTACGGAGATCCGGATTAATAAAAGGCAAGAGAATACTCTAAAAAAAAACAGATTACTGTGGCTCTACTTGGAGACCGTACTTTTTCTGACAGCCTGTTCGTTTTATTTAACGGCTTGATTATTTTTAGCTAGTCAGCCGTATTTTTCTCTTACAGTAAATCCACTAATAATATTTTTAGCTATTTATTTTCAGCCGAGCAAACAAGCTGCTAGAGATGCTAATCAAGAGTCAGGAGGACCGAGAGGAGAGGAAGACGGGAGCAGGGCATTAACCACGCACCAACGACCCTACCTGACCGGCATTCAAGTCCCGGCGTCCCGCGCCGCGGCCCATCCCCTTCATCCCGACCCCGTGAGCGAGAAGCCAACCCCCCAAAAAACGACTTGCCCCACGCGGACGCGGGAGCACACCACCAGCACCAGAGCACCACCACAGCAGGCGCCCCACAGGCCACAGCGCTATCGCGACGTCGCCCACCGCCACAAGGCACACGGGGACGACGGGACGGACGCTCCACTACCGCTACCGCCCCGCCGGCCTCACACAGCAGGTTACAAGTCAGAACCCAAGAAAACCCCTAAAGTCAGTCAGATCCCAATCAATTGAGGAGCATCGCAGAGCTGTACGTATCACGCAGGCAGGAGGTAGCGCTCCATCCGTGGTGGCCATGGTCTTGTCTCCTTCCCCTCCCTTGCCCACCGCCGTAAGTGTGCCTCCCTCCTCTCCTCTGTTACGACGGTTCTGCCGTGCCTGAGTAGCTGAGTCGTTCACTGCACAATGGTGCGCCGTCAGGCTTCGGAGCCGAAGCAGCAGCAGCGAGGCGGCACCAAGGCGGCGCCGGAGAAGACCGACAAGAAGTACGCGCACGTCCCGACGCCGCTCCACCACGGCCACGGCGGCGCCAGCAAGAAGACACCCCGCGGGGCCAAGGGCGGCGGCGACGCGGCCGACCCGGCGGCGTACGTCGCGGCGGTGTCCTGCTCCGACTGCCGCTTCAAGCAGCGCGCCCTCGCGCCGGCGTCGCCCGGCGCCGTCATCCGCTCGCTGTTCGTCTCCCTCACCCGCCGCTCCACCCCGCGCTCGTCGCCGTCGGCCTCGGGCGGCGCCGGCGCCGGCGACGCGGGGGACGTCGAGCAGTGGCGCCTCGCCGCGGCCGACCTCTCCCGCCGGCTCGCCGCGGCCACGCGCACGCGGGACGAGGCGCTGGAGGAGACCACGCGCCTGAAGCACTCCCTCGCCGAGCTGGAGCTTAAGCTCTCGCGCCTCGAGGCGCGCGTGCTCCCGACCCCCGCGGCAGCCGCCGCCTTCCCCGTCGACTCCTTCCTCCGCGCCGTCTCGACCGCGCGCGCCGCCGTGCGGAACCTCGCGCGCGCGCTGTCCGCGCACCTCCGCAGCCCCTCCAGCCCCGGCCCGAGCCTCGAGAGCTTCCTCAACCGCGCTTTCCACGCCAACTTCGAGCTGGACACCGACGCCGACGTCCACACCCCGGACCCCGCGGGCCGGTGCCAGGCCAACCTCGCTGCGTACCACGCCATCGCGGTGCTCACGTGGGAGGAGGTCCTGCTCCACGGCACCAAGCACTACAGCGACGGGCTCAGCCGTTTCTGCGACGCCAAGATGAGCGAGGTCGTGTCCTCGCTCGGGTGGGCGCGCGCGCGGGCGTGGCCTGAGCCGCTGCTGCAGGCCTTCTTCCTTGCCGCCAAGGGCGTGTGGGGCGTCCGCCTCCTGGCGCGCTCCGTCCACCCGCCGCTCCCCGTTGTGCGCGCGGAGCGAGGCGCGCGCTTCGACCCGCGGTTCATGGAGGACGCCGCGGCCAGCCGGGCGGGGAGGCTGGAGCCGGCCAGCGTGAAGATGATGGTGGCGCCAGGGTTCCACGTCTACCTGGCCGGCGCGGGCGTGGTGAAGTGCAGGGTCGTGTGCTTCTACAGCAGTAGTAATGGCCGCACCGGCGGCCACAGAGATGGCGGGAGCAGCGCCAACAGCAGCGTGGGGTTGGGGAGTGGCTGTAGTGACATGAATGGGAGTGCTACAGACGTGGTTGATAGCTGTAAGAGCAGTAGGGTAGGGTAGTTGCCCAGTTCGCTTGAACCTCGGTGATTTTTCTCTTTACGACAAAGGCTGTGTTTACTTCCTTAAAAAAAAAACTGTGTAAATAAAAGATTCCCCGTCACATCAAACTTGCGATACATGCATGGAGTACTAAATGTAGATGAAATCAAAAACTAGTTGTACAGTTTGGTTGTACTTTGCGAGACGAACGTTTTGAACCTAATTAGTCAACAGTTAGACACTATTTACCAAATAAAGCCAAAACATGTTACAGTACTTTTTTTACACCTTTTCGCGGAACTAAACACACCCAAAACAACATCAGGCGCACAGAAACTATCAGCCACGATGATCCACGTTTAGCCATTTATTACTGCTGCTTGGGTGAATATGGGGTGAATTATTAATCACGAACAGTTTCTGTTAATTTTGATTATGTAAGTTTGAGTACCACATATCAGAGAATTCTTTGTTTGGCCGAAGCTGCATTTGCACGAGAGCGATGGTGCCGTTCCCGCGTTGCGGCATGAGATGACCAAGGCACCGTTTAGATGCCAAAAATTTTGCCAAAATTTTCAGATTCCTCGTTACATCGAATCTTTGAACACATGCATGAAGCATTAAATATAGATAAAAAATAAAACTAATTACACAGTTTAGACGAAATGGACGAGACAAATCTTTTAAGCCTAATTAGACCATGATTGAACAATATTTACCAAATAACAACAAAACTGCTACGGTAGTGTTTCTCCAAAAAATTTTACCAACTAAACAGCCCCCAACCTTGGAAGCTTCGAACTTTCCCATCACAGATCCCAATAGAATAGACTGATTGGACCCACCGTCGTCAGGCACGCGTCTTTGGCCTTTTGGCTGTCCATTTTTCTTAGTCACGCTTGTCTATTTCTTGTATCTTCTTTGTTTCCAAAAATTTCTTGTATCTTCTTAATAACCGGTTTTACCGATAAAGGTTGACATGTAAGAAATTGTCTTGTGCATAACTTATACAGAGATAGCAATAAAATTTCTTTTTTTAAAAAAAATACAATATAGCCTATGAGTTCAGCGGTTGAATTAGTTGGATTTTCATGTGATGAGCTCAGGCCAGTTTCAGTGAAGGTTTCATGTCCCAGTTTCCAACACACTCATATTTTAGAAAGCAGTATGAAAGAGTTTTATCCCCATTAAACTCTCTATTTCCATGAAACTTTTATCATTTATCTCATCACCAATATAGTATCATGTTATCATATTTATTTTATTCACATGTCAGCATATTTAATGCCATAATAAAATTTTCATATAACCCCAATGAGATTCGGCTACTTTTTTTAGGGAAAATAGAACCTTTTATTGACTTTCATAGGAAGTACAAACGCCATCAGGCGGAGATACAAACCAAACATGTCTCCCTAAATTAGCATAGATACAACTCCTAGCTAGATTATGAGCATCCACATTTGATTGTCTCTCTTCATAGACAAACTGAACAAATCTAAACTTACTTGATCTAGCTCTAATTTCCTGGACAACATGCATATAAGAGCCCATACTGCGACGACTCTTGGGAGATTGAGATTCGGCTACTGATTTGTGTTTTTAGGAAGGAAAAAGTCTACTTTTCCTCCCCCAACTTTCACGAAAGTCCGCTTTTCCTCCCTCAACTCCAAAACCGGGCAAATCACCTCCCTCAACTTTTCAAACCGTGCATTTTACCTCCCTAGAGCGGTTTCGAAGGCGGTTTTGCTACAGTAAACGGTGGTTTGCTACAGTGTGGCGGTTTTGTCTTTTTCTTTTTTTTATTTATTTCGGCTGAATCTTTGAAAAATCATATTAAATCACAGAAAATCATAAAATGAAAAATCCAATTTTGTTGCACTCCACATGAGTAGATCTACACAGTGAACATATAATATGGTATCCTTTAGTACAAAGTTTTTGCTATGAAGGTTTTGTCTTTTTCTTTTTTATTTATTTCGGCTAAATTTTTGAAAAATCATAGTAAATTACAGAAAAATCATAAAATGGAAAATCTAATTTTGTTGGACTCCACATGAGCATATCTACACAGTGAACATATAATATGGTATGCTTTATTTCAAAATTTTTATTGTAGCTTTAGATCTATGCTTTTCTGTAATTAATTGAAATAATTCATAGCTGCAGCTTCTATAATTATTTTGTTGGACAAAAGCATACCGTATTATATATTCACTGTGTAGATCTACTCATGTGGAGTCCAAAAAAAATTAGACTTTCTATTTTATGATTTTTCTGTGATTTACTATGATTTTTCAAAGATTCAGCCAAATAAATAAAAAAGAAAAAGACAAAACCTTGGTAGCAAAAATTTTGTACTAAAGCATACCATATTATATGTTCACTGTGTAGATATGCTCATGTGGAGTCCAACAAAATTAGATTTTCCATTTTATGATTTTTATGTAATTTACTATGATTTTTCAAAGATTTAGCCGAAATAAATAAAAAAGAAAAAGGCAAAACCTTCATAGCAAAAACTTTGTACTAAAGGATATCATATTATATGTTCACTGTGTAGATTTACTCATGTGGAGTGCAACAAAATTGGATTTTTCATTTTATGATTTTTCTGTGATTTAATATGATTTTTCAAAGATTCAACCGAAATAAATAAAAAAAGAAAAAGACAAAACGCCTCACTGTAGCAAAACACCGTTTACTGTAGCAAAACCGCCTTCGAAACCGCTTCAGGGAGGTAAAATGCACGGTTTGCAAAGTTGAGGGAGGTGATTTGCCCGGTTTTGGAGTTGAGGGAGGAAAAGCGGACTTTCGTGAAAGTTGGGGGAGGAAAAGTAGACTTTTTCCTTTTAGGAAAGGGAAATGGTCTAGACAGGTGGTAAATCAAGTTCGGCCCAATTAGCAGAAGTCCTCCAGATGGGCTAGATCTCAAATCAGCCCAGTCAGGAAAACAAAACGAAAGAACTCTACAGAAAAGCCCAAGCGATCGATTGCTGTTGCTGCCTCCTTTCGCTTCGCCTTCACCCGTTCGACGTGCGGGCGAGCTCTCTGGTTCCGCCGCTCCGCCTTCCTCCACACGCTTCCGCCACGTTTCCTCCCTCCTGTTCCAGGCCCCTCCGTGCCCTGCCCCGAGCCTGGGCCTGAACCTGGCTGTTGGCCGGACCGGGCTGGTACGCCTCCGGTGCTCTGCGGCCGGGGCCGGCGACGACGGGGGTAAGAAGGTGTCGGCTCGGCTGGCTCTGACGCAGCAGGTGCTACGGGACGCCGAGGAGCGCGCCGCGTCGGCGGGCTCCGACCCTGCCCCCAAGATCACCCTGGGTAACTGGCCTGAATCCTCATTCTGCCTTCCAATCGGTCCCAGAACCCTTATTGATTTCTGAATGTCAATGTCACGCCGTAGCATCAAACCTGGTGTAGTCTGCAGCTTATGTACCACAGTTCACAGTCGAGAATCCGGCGTTAATACTTATTATGATCACAAGGGGCACTGTATTTGCAAACTGTTATAGGAGCTTTGCATTGGTCTCCTCAGGGCTCAAGCCTGTAGAAATCCTATTTGCATAATAACTTATGGGTGTACGTGGTAAGTTCATTTGACCGAAATGGCTACCCCCAGGGAGTTGTCTGTGTGATTTAAATGTATCTGCTACTAATTCATTAGTTCCATGCTAAGTTCATTTCACTTTACGAACAAGCTGTGAACATGATTGGTATGATCTTTTATCAGTGTGCCGTTCTTTGATTAGAAACTGCCGGTGCTGTAGAATGCAATTTAATGAACCTTACAAAAGCAGATGAGGGTACAAGTTACCTCATGAAACTGGCCTTTTGCCATGGTGTTTACATATTCTGTTCAATGGTGTTGAACTGTCCAGGGAGCTTGTAGCTGCTTTTGTTCTGGATGTTGTGCTCTTTAAACTGTGTTTGCATGGGTTATAGTGCTAGGCTAGTTGCTTGAATCAAGTAGGTTAGTCCTAGTACATCTGCCCGGCGCTGTTTTCTCCCTTATATTTCTGGTTATCAGACTGCTTGTATTTCTGTTATTACAGTAATGGAAATGGGATCTTTACTCATTTCCAAAAAAAGATAGAGTACAAGTGAAAACATGGAAAGTGTGGGATGGTTGAGGTGATAATGAGTTTTGGCTTGTAAATCAATGTCTCGAACTGTATTTTGTGTTCATAACACAGTATAAACACAACATCTTCTGCGATGTACTGGGTTAGTTGCAGTTGAGAATGCATTTTCTTGTCACATATTGTTGAAGATGAAGATGTTACCTGTGCAACAGAAGACGATTGAGAGCTCTTTCTATGAACCTGAGTGGATTTGGTATGTCATCAACTGCAATATGTGTAGAACTGTAGATGGGACTGGAAGACGATAAATATCCATGTAATTAGAACTTATGGTGGTTTCCTCTCTCGATAATTCTATGGGTCCAACATGAAATATTTTCAGTGTTATGAAATGATTTTTGAAATTTGATGACCATGTCTAATTAGTGCTTGAATTGCCAAAATTTGTTCTAACTCCATTTTATCTGCAGATCATGTTACTGTTAATTTTGCAAGAAGTGGTGGTCCTGGTGGTCAGAATGTTAATAAAGGTTTCATCTTTTCTACATTCTCTTTTTTCTCATTGCATATAGACCATTGGTGCCAGTTTCTCATGTGTTTAATCATCGTATTGACATTTATTTACATTTGTATTTTTTCTTCGTGTCCGGAAGGTGGCTTCGGAAGTGTTGGGCGTGAGTAGGGGAGGCAAACGGGAAGCGAAAGACACATGGTGGTGGAATGACGAGGTGCAAAGGGCTATTAGGGAGAAGGAGTGTTTCAAGCGTCTCCACCATGACAAGAGTGTAGCCAACATCGAGGGCTATAAAATAGCGAAGAGGGTTGCAAAGCGAGCTGTGAGTGTAGCAAAAGGTCAGGCGTATGATGGCCTTTATCAGCGGCTAGGCACGAAGGAAGGGGAGAACGACATTTATAGGATGGCTAGAATCCGCGAGAGGAAGACAAGGGACATCAACCAAATAAAATGCATCAAGGATGTGACAGATCGACTTCTGGTGAAGGATGAGGAGATCAAGGACAGACGGAGAGAATACTTCGACAAGCTGTTTAATGGGGAGAATGAGGGTCCTGCCCTTGAGTTGGACGACTCATTTGACGATACCAACAGACGCTTTGTGAGGAGAATTCAGGAGGCAGAGATCGGAGAGGCTTTGAAGAGGATGAATGGAGGTAAAGCGATGGGCCCTGATGGTATCCCCATTGAGGTGTGGAGATACCTAGGCGCCAGAGCGATAGTATGGTTAACTAAGCTTTTTAACCTTATTTTTCGGTCTAACAAGATGCCTGAAGAATGGAGGAGAAGTATATTAGTACCTATCTTCAAGAATAAGGGAGATATTCAAAGTTGTACTAACTGGGATTAAGTTGATGAGCCATACGATGAAGCTCTGGGAGAGTGTTATCGAGCATCGCCTAAGGAGAGTGACACATGTGACCCAAAATCAGTTTGGGTTCATGCCTGGTAGGTCGACCATGGAGGCGATTTTCTTATTACGACAATTGATGGAGAGATATAGGGAGCAGAAGAAGGACTTGCACATGGTCTTTATTGACCTCGAGAAGGCATAGAATTTCAGCCGGCTGGTTGAAATGGCGTCAAGCTTCTGGCGTTCTCTGTGACAAAAGGGTGCCTCAGAAGCTGAAAGGTAAGTTCTATAGGACGGCGATTCGTCTGGCGATGTTATACGGTGCTGAGTGTTGGCCTACAAAAAGGCAACATGTCCAGCAATTGAGTGTAGCAGAGATGCGTATGTTGCGTTGGTGTTGTGGACACACAAGGAGGGATAGAGTCCGGAACGACGATATTCGAGATAGGGTTGGGGTGGCACCAATTGAGGAGAAATTGATTCAACATCGGTTGAGATGGTTTGGACATGTCTAACGGAGGCCTCCTGAGGTGTCGGTGCGTAGTGGTGTTCTAAAGCGGGCCGATAATGTAAAGAGCGGTAGAGGTCGGCCTAAACTAACTTGGGACGAGTCCGTTAAGAGAGATCTTAAGGAGTGGAATATCTCCATAGATTTAGTATGGACAGGAGCACTTGGAGATTGGCAATCAACGTGCCTGAACCGTGACCTCTTTTTGTCTTGTGCCCTTTATGTCCCTTTATGTGTCTTCCTGTTTCTCGTCTCTTTTGGGTTTCATCTCTAGCCTACCCCAACTTGCTTGGGACAAAATGCTATGTTGTTGTTGTTGTTGTATTTTCTCTTCCTCCTGTTTCTGCATTCAGAATTTAATGAGTGGCGTGCTTCGTTCAGATCTCAATCACTCAATAGCATGTATTTTTCTCTTTTTCTTATTTTCATTCTTATTTATTAGATAGTTGTTTTTTTAAGAACATTCATTAGATAATTGTTGTTGCCCATATTTCGATGTGCTTAAACTCTTTTGGCTGATGAATATGACAAAATAAGGGCTGATCACCCTCTAGTCGACGGCTTCTCCTGTTGAGAAGAGTTTTTTTTTTATCATAACCTAGTTTGGGTAGGCAAAGTTCATTGCTATATTGCTTCTTGATTGCTCGATCTCCTTTGCACTCATGTCCTGCCTATATAGCGTATAGTATTTAGGCACCAGCCAGCCAACAGATCACATCCAATTTATATTCCTAAGCATAAGGTTTCTAATACTAGTAAATTTCCTAATTGATGCATGGTTTCCTCTAACGAACTCAGTAATAATCAGTCAATTACTTAAATAAGTCACGGCTTCATTTTTGCCTCTTTGTTCTAAAGTCCCACTACCATCTTACAGTTAACACAAAGGTTGACATGCGATTCAATGTTAAGCAAGCTCACTGGCTTGGGGAGAGAATCAAGGAACGAATGTTACAAGCGGTAAAAGAAACCTCCTTATGTAACTACTGTTTCCTTACACTCTTTTATAATCATCTAGTCTTATATGCATTTTATTAATTCCTTTCAATATCTCTTTTCTAAATCCTGTCAACAGATTGTTTATATTTTGAGTTCTCTTTATGCACAGGAGAACAGGATAAATAAAGATGGAGAGCTTGTTATATCTTCTACAAAAACTAGAACGCAGAAGTAATTATTGTTCTATTATCGTTTTAGTCATTTTTTATTGCAATTGATACGATTTATCATCTTAGGGGCAACATTGAAGATGCATTGCAGAAAATACAGGTATGCTTCTTCCATTTCATTTTTTTCTAAGGCTAGATCACTTGCCTTACTCCACAAATCTATCTTGGACAGGCAATCATTGATGCTGCATCATATGTTCCTCCACCCCCAACAGAAGACCAAAAGAAAAAGATTGAAAAAATGTAAGCTGTTTCTTTCACCAGTTGCTTCCTCCTAAGTCATGTGTCAATTAGTAGTTCTTATATGGGATAGATTGCACCAAAGTGCTCAATAATTTCTCCAGAATTGAATTAAAGGAACACCGTATATGATTTTCTTAAACTTCTCATACTCTAAAGTTCCTGGTAGTTCTGCATTGCCACAACTTATTGACGATCATATCTTTCAGATATTTCATGGACTTACTTTGAGATGCTTCAATATTGCACTTTCCAATGTCAAATGCATAAATTGTGTAGATTAGTGCTTTTGTTTAAGTGTATCATATTACTAGTAGTTACAGTTAAGAATCGCACTGCAGTTGCTTAAGAATGGCGCTGCAGTTGCTAGTAATTTTTTAACCATTACAACTACAGAAGGTTTATGATCTCCTGAAGAAACAACCCAAACGTTCTGAGCAATAAATCTTTACTATTTCACTCTTACTCAAAATTCGATATAGGATGTTTCTTGACTGCAAAGACTAAATGTTCCATTTTTGGGGCAAATCACAGTGGTAATTTTGTTGTTCCGTTGGTAATTACAGTGCTGCAGCCGCTGAAAGGAAGAGGCTTCAGAATAAGAAGGTGATTTCACAGAAGAAGGAATTTAGACGTAACAGAACTAGCTGGGATTGATGCAAGGTATCTTGCACAGACCTGTCTTTCTGTTTTGCGTCATTCCCCGGTGGGCATTAACAATATTTCAGCGGGGTAACTACCGCTGTTTCTTATTCTCTAATATCTCTTTGTTGTTTGTTTGAAAGTTAATTCGAACGCTTTATTGATTGCGCTGCGCCTGAGTCTTTGACAAGTGCCATTTGCTCAGCTTGTTCTTGGGGTAGCAAAAGTATTCGGATGATCCTTACTGCAGTGGTGTACACAGACCGACGAAAAACAAGGGTCTGACTTGCTGAAGGCATCTTGGTGAAGAAGATACACCCTCCGTCCCTTTTTGTTGGTATCTTGGTGAAGAAGATACACCCTCCGTCCCTTTTTTGTTGGTCGCCGGGGAAGCGTGTTTGTGAGGAAAACACGGTTTTCTAGAGACAAACATTTAGGGACGGAGCGTGTAGCTAAGTTTCATAGGCATCTCCAGTTTTTGTTTCGTCCATTGGGGACCGGCCTCTGACGGGAAACACCGCTTTGGTCCTAACACTCGCCATCAGTTGTCCTGGTCCTGAACTTGATCAGAATATCAGATAGTTAGTATTCATGTGTAACTGAGGGTTCATCTGTAAAACTGTAAACCCTGGTAGCTGAGTGCCTGAGTGACTATTGTGGTCAGCGACGCCCGTTGAAGAGCGTCATTGTGTGACTAGCTGAACATTGGACATGTTTTTTGGCGTCCACTGGTAGCTGAGTTATGCAGTGACGAGAGACAGCGTCATACAGTATCAATGAGCATGGGGTATGCCTGAAGTTCTGACTTAGAGCCTGTTTAGTTCCTCCCCAACCCAAAAAAGTTTGCGCAGTACCCGTCACATCAAATCTTTGGACGCATGTATGGAACATTAAATGTAGGTAAAAAAAATAACTAATTGCACAGTTTGTCTGTAAATGTCCAAACGAATCTTTTGAGCCTAGTTAGTCCATAATTGGATAAATTTTGTCAAATAAAACGAAAAGTGTTACAGTAGCCGAACCCAAACTTTTTCACCAACTAAACAACCCCTTAGACCGTCTGACAACGACCACTGCCCAAAATACGAGACCTACCCCTTGTTTAGATGACATCAAAATTCCAAGTTTTTTCACTCTCTCTCCATCACATCAATTTTTAACTGCTTGCATGGAGTATTAAATGTAGGTAAAAAAATAACTAATTACACAGTTTAGTTGTAAATCACGAGATGAATCTTTTGAGCCTAGTTGGTCCACGATTGGACAATATTTGTCAAATAAGACGAAAGTGGTACTATTCATCGGGTTGAAATTTTTTCCCAATCTAAACAAGGGTCTATTTCATATTTGGGTTGAGATAAGGGGTTCAATACCCATAAAAGATCTTCTCTAGCAACAAAACTTAAAAGAGAACTCTTTCTGTAAATGGGTCTTCAGGAAAGAGGATACTTAGTGGGTTATACCTCTTCTGACACATAAAATAGATCTTCAGTATGGATACTCTGTTAGAAGCTATAGGTATTCAGTTGTAGACCCATTTTAGGGTTAGGTCTCGCAGTGCATCTCCTGTTGGAGATAGCCGAGTATTGAAAATAAGGCTCCACTGTACCAGACTACCAGGCCATGGGGCTTCGGAGGTCACCAGTTCATCACTGCTCACGGAGCCACGGGCTCGCGGGCTGATCCACCGTTGAGTTGCCAGTCCGCCAGTTCGAACTGCCATCAGAATTGCGCCATCTAGGCACCTACTATAGGGTATTTGCCATCGCCCGTTCATCAATACAGGGCTTGTTCAGTTGCAAAAATTTTTGCAAAATAACCTGGTAGCACGTTTCGTTGTTATTTGACAATTAGTGTCCAATCATGGTCTAATTAGGTTTAAAAATTCGTCTCGTCCATTTCGTCTAAACTGTGTAATTAGTTTTATTTTGTATCTATATTTAATGCTTCATGCATGTGTCTAAAAATTTGATGTGACGGGGAATCTGAAAAATTTTACAAAATTTTCTGGGAACTAAGAGCAACTCCAACGGTTTTGCATTTTTTGTTTGGCAAAAGATGGAGTTTGCCAACTCTCAAATCAATATGAGGAGGAGAAAAAAAGGTTATCTCCAACGGTTTGGCAAAATTGACTTGCCAAAATCCAAAAAAGGAAACCCGGCGGCGCGGGAGGGAAGAGCGCACGCGGGAGTAGTGCGTGAGACGGAATGCCAAGCCGATCGCGAGCTTGCATATATGTCAATCCATCCCAGGATTTTGCCAAGTTAACAAAAATGCAAAGCTCATTTGCCAAACCGTTGGATAGGAGTTTTGTAGACTTTTTTGCAAAAACAGGAATACAAAGCCCATTTGTAAAACTGTTGGAGTTGCTCTAAACCGGCCTACAGTAAGCCCCGTGCGGTTAAGGCAAATCCTCGCCATGAATTATTCCGTCTACTGAAAGCTTATACAAATTAAATAGCAGTTTCGGCCGGGAACTCTTCCCGGTGGTCATTCTTGATAAAACGAAGGGGCCATAAGTAAAATCCCCCGCTCAACACCCCCCAACCCAACCCAACCCCAACAATAGCAGATGACCTAGGCCCTGTTTAGTTGGCATGCAAATCCAAAATATTTCCTCTTCTACCTATCACATCAAATCTTTCGACACATGCATGGAGCATTAAATATAGGTAAAAAAGATAACTAATTGCATAGTTTATCTGTAAATGTCGGGACGAATCTTTTGAGCCTAGTTAGTCCATGATTAGACAAATTTTACCAAATAACAACGAAAAATGCTACAGTAACTTTTCGTCTACTTTCGCGAAGTGAACACACCCCTACTTTAGAATTAGATGTTTCAAAAATGTATGGTACTTGGCCTTGTGCTGGTCACTAAAATGAATTGTTTACATTTCATGCAACAAATATGTTGAGTTTTGTGGATCAAATCAAATAATAATAAATAAGAGAAGTTATTTTTAAAAAAACATAGAAAAGTACATTGAAAACGAGGTTCCTTCGGACGAGGCATATTCCTTTATCACGAGAATCGCTACCCATCTTTAGTCAAAGCATGTCTAATAATAGCAGTGAGTTATATTATTAGACAAAGCATGTCTTAGTCAAAGCTTATCTTAGCTCACTCATCTGAATAGTAGCAGTGAGTTAGATCTAAAAATACTTTTTTAAAGATTGGTACTTCTAGCACAGTATCGCGTTTTAGTATCTTAACTTTGACCAATTATAAATAAAAAAGTATTAATATTTATGATATCAAATAAATATCATTAGATTAATTATGAAATATATTTTTATAATAAATTAATTTGGAGCCATAAATATGAAATATTATTTACTATAAACTTGGTCAAATGTGAACTACTCCCTCCGTCCTGAAAAAAAATTCAATCCAGCGATTCAAAATTTGTCCCAAAAATATTGCACTTTTATACGGTGTCAGAAGCAAGTTGAGGTACCAGGGCACATAGACCAATCGGCTTTCAAAAGCCTGTAACCTTCATGCATGGACGTGGCATCTTGTTGGCCACTCGTTTAAACTTCTAGAGCATTCTTTCCTGTAAAGCAGATTATTTGTTGTTGATAAATGGTGCGCTGCAAAACTGACAAAGACCTGGTGTATAAGTGCACATAAGGGTATTTTGGTAATTTCACTTGCTACATTGGTATCCGTATCCGGTCCTACAATTGCGTTTTTTACAGGAAGGAGGGAGTATTTTTTTTAGCACGTAACTTATAGTTACATGTTTTTACGGACCGAGGAAGTATTAATTTAAAATACGTTAATTAAAATAAAAAGGAAAAAACCATTCAGCGCATGCGTAGCCTAGACAGACCGACTGGCAGAAGCTCAGAGTAGGGGCCCTGTGAGTCGTGTCCCCTGGCAGGCAGGAAGGCGTCATGCGGTCACAGTGACGCTACTGGCACACCGTGCACGCGAGTCGCCCGGACGCACGCTGGTCAGTTGGCAACCCCCGAGGCCGCCTGCCATCGCCATTCCCTCGTCGTCCGCGCCGGCCGCGTCAGGGTCTCAGGCCAAAGCCCGTCACGCTGCCACAGTGCCACTGCGCGGGCAGTACTGTAGTGAGCTGGCGCCAGGCTTTGACTGCCGTCTGCCGGGCACGGCGACGTTGCTGTGACGGACTATACGGACGGACCAGCGGCAAGCGACCACAGATTAACCGGGCGGCTGCGGCTGGACGTCCTGTCGCAGCGGACGACGTGGGGAAGAGCGGAAAACCCGCGGGCACGGCAGACGCGACCGCGGTGTGCTGCCACGGACGCGACGGGCGCCTGTGGACTCGCTTCGCTGGTCTGCAGCTGGCCTAGCAGCTGCTGGTGCTGGGTGTCGCCGTGTCGGTGTCGTGCGCACGGGCGTGTGTGCATCCGGACACCGCCGAGTGCACGGCCCACGGGGTGAGGTGGGGCGGGGCTTTGAGCTCGCGGGCCAACGGGGCGGGGCGTCAGCGCGGTTACTGTGCACCGTTATGTGCTGTGGTCAGTGAAACTCTGGCTGTACAGCGTCCGTGTTGTAATAATGTTGCGCGTCGTCGTGTCTCGCTCACGCCGGGAAGGCAACAGTTTGCTGGGAGGCTGGGACCGTGGCCCGTGGGTATCTCCCACTTTTTTCATGGGTTCGTGTACGCTGATAACTGTACATGCCTCGCCGCGCACAGGGGCGCCGGTCATGCTCGTGACGATGCATCGAACCCATCGGTATGCATTGCGGATGCTGCGGGTATGTACTACGAATGTACGGTCTATTTGGTTTTGTCCCGTAACAAAATTGAGAAATATTTTAGGCGCACATGCTCCAAAAATAGTTCATAGTTGATCTGGTCAGAAATAATAATTGATCGACGAAGGCGACTGTCCTAGGACAAGAACAGAGGAGTCACACTGTATGATGTTTTCAGGGAACGAAATCTTTCCATATCTTTGTATCGAGTTTTTGCTCCTTTGTTAGTGAAAAAAAAATGTGTGTGCCTCTGGTATCCCGTGTCTGCCAGAGTGGCAACAAAACTATGCTTGTTTTATTTACGTGGTAATGTATATAATATGTCCACGTGTTTTCTCGATTTATTTATGTTTGTTCCCTCTTTCAAGGACATCTAAATCATACAAAGAGGAAAAAATATAGGACTAGAGTTACATGTCACTTATAATTCTACAAGAATCTAAAATGAGGAAAAGTTTCTAATGAAACATCTGATCCATAACACAAAAACACATGAATTAGAGAGAGATACACACAGAGACAAGTTTCCAAGAGGTTAGACCATATGCCAGATTTTCTACAAAATTCTATTGATCGAGCCTTTTCCATAGGAATTTTGTAGGATTTGAAAATGTGAATTCTTTGTTTCAAGGGGCCACATAGAAAAAAAAAATATTCCTATAGGCTACATTCTTACAAAGGTTTCCTCCATGAATCCTAGTACTAGTATGGTCCAACGGAGGTCCAAGACCATATTTCATGACAAAATGTACATAGTTATACGAGTTTTATATAGATCCAAAAGACATTATGACAATTTTTTTTGTGAAATTATACTAATATAATTGAAAATAGCATAGAAGTATTTTGAATTGCGAAATACATGGTAGTAGCAGGGCTAGTTTAGCGGGGCTCCGGACCCACTTGCGGAGTAGTTTGTTTGGTGGAGCTGAAGTCATTTTGAAAAATGCTAGAAAAAATAGGTCTAGTTGTAGTTTTATATGCGTGTGTGCTACGGTGCCGGAGTCAGAGCCTCTTGACGGAGCCCCATTTTGTGACTTTAAAAGGATCAAGATGTTCAAGAGGGGGGTGAATTGGGCTTTCTAAAAATTAATTGCAAGAATTAAATCCTACAAGCCAAAGTTCACCTCTAGTGCCTACTAGTGTTCCTAGTGATTCTACCGGTAAAAGTTTTGCACCCTAAGTTCCAATCCTAGTCTAGCAAGGCAATTCTAGGAAAATAAACCAAGCAAAAGTAATACAAGAAAGTAAATGCTTGAAAGTAAGGGTTAGGAACACGGCGATATTTTCCCGATGTATCGGAGAGTCGCCACCCCCCACTAGTCCTCGTTGGAGCACCCGCGCAAAGGGTGTAGCTCCCCATTGATCCGCACAAGGATCAAGTGCTCTCTACGGGCTGATCAATATCACTTTCACTTGAGCTTTCTTGCACCATCATGGCTTGGTCCTTCTTCTTTTTCTGGTCATGGCTAGCTTTAAAGGCCAAGTCCTTCTTCTTGGAAGATGATGAGCCCTCTTCCAGAGTGATGTGCATATACATCTCATGTGCATTGATCTTTCCCAATACTTGTGTTGGTGTTGCGGTGGAGAGATCACTTTGGTGAAGCACAGTGATAATGTGACCATACTTCTCAACAGGAAGAACGCTCAAGATCCTTCTTGCAACATCCGATTGACTCATTTGAGTGAGCCCGAGAGCATTGAGATCCTCTACAAGAACATTCAATCGAGTGTACATTTCATTAGCACTTTCTTTGGGAAGCATCTCAAAAGAATTAATTTTCTTCAAAGCAATGTGATAGCGTTCCTCACGCTAACTCTTAGTTCCCTCATGGAGAGCACAAAGGTTTTCCCACAATTCATGAGCATTTTTTACATTACGCACATGATTAAAGATATCCTTGCCTAGGCCCCAGTAGAGTACATTTTTTTGTCTTTGCATTCCACCGGTCGTACTTCTTCTCGTCACCACTTGGGTTGGCAGGATCCTTGATAGCGGGAAGCCCTTCGGTTGCGGCTCTAAGACACCCAACATCTATGGCTTGGAGGTACGCCTCCATGCGAATTTTCCAATATGGAAAATCGTCTCCCTTAAAGATGGGAGGTGGTCCTTCCCCATTAGACATCTTGCTCTAGGCGGTGAAGCCTAAAATAGGAGCAACTAGGATCCGATACCAATTGAAAGGATCAAGATGCCCAAGAGGGAGGGTGAATTGGGCTTTTCTAAAAATTAATTGCAATAATTAAATCCTACAAGCCAAAGTTCACCCCTAGTGCCTACTAGTGTTCCTAGTGATTCTACCGGTAAAAAGTTTTGCACCCTAAGTTCTAATCCTAGTCTAGCAAGACAATTCTAGGAAAGTAAACCAAGCAATGAAAGTAATACAAGAAAGTAAATGCTTGAAAGTAAGGGTTAGGAACACGACGATGTTTTCCCGATGTATCGGAGAGTCGTCACTCCCCACTAGTCCTCGTTGGAGCACCCGTGCAAGGGTGTAGCTCCCCCTTGATCTACGCAAGGATCAAGTGCTCTCTATGGGCTGATTCTTTGACACTCCGTCGCGATGAATCGCCAAAAACCGCTCACAAGATGAGTTGGGTCACCCATAAGCTCGCCGGATGATCACCAAACTTCCAATCACCACCAAACCGTCTAGGTGATGGTGATCACCAAGAGTAACAAGCTAGAACTCTCACTTAACCATAACAAGCCTAATGAGAAGGTGTATGCACACTTGCTACTCCCTAGTCACTAATGAGAGATTCTCAAACTTTGATTCTCAAATCAGTACTCTCAGTAGAGCTCTTGTACTTCCTTGCACTTGAAAGGTGTTTCTCAGCTGAACAAATGAGCAAGAGACCTCTAAAAGAGGTGAAGGGGATGTATTTATACACTCTACAGTCAAATCCAACCGTTACCTACCAACTCAGCAAAATACGCACTGACCGGATGCGCCAGTCGACGTGATCGGATGCGCCGGTCAAACGTAACGGTCGAAAAACTGAATGACATCGCTGAGTGACCGGACGCACCGATCAAGGATGACTGGACGCGTCCGGTCGTGCAAGGACCTTACTGTACTTTGACCTGACGCTCGTTCACGTCCGATCAGAGATGACCAGACGCGTCAGGTCAGCAAAGTACCTTACTGGAACGTGACCGGACGCGTCCGATCACTTCCCAGTCGCGTCTGATTAGAATGCTTACCTTCTGAGACACGTGACAACATGATCAACGTGTCCGGTTCTCGCCGGAACCACGTCCGGTCAACCAGGTTGAAACGCAGTGACTGTTAGTACTGACCGGACGCGTCCGGTCGAGACAGAGACCACGTCCAGTCAAGGGTAAACGGCTCAAACGACTTCGAAACGCGACGCAACTTGAACCGAGTTGTTTCTAACTGAACTTTGAGCTTTACCTGAGCTACCTAGTGCTAAGTTTGACAACTGTGCACCACACCTAAATAAAAGACTCACCTAGGTTAAGCTACTCGCTCATGCCCCCCTTTATAGTACGGCCAAAGGAAAGAAGCGAAGATCCTAACGACTATTCAGGATGAAACTCAACACCTTGACATCCGGAATTAACCGTCCTTAATCTTGTCGTTGATCTTTTGAAAACCGAAACGATTTTCATCAAGGGGTATGAATATCATAGTGCCCAAAGCAGTTATCAACCCCATGACCTAACTTATCAAAGTTTCTGCAAAATACACGTTAGTCATGGTAATAATGCGTTGTCGTCAATTGCCGAAACCAACTCCCGGGGCCTAGATGCTTTCAGGCTTCACCTCTATACGATGAAAACAATTCTAGCTTCTCACATCATCGATGAAAATGTCTCCTCCTGTGTACATTTGGTGCTGCTCCGCCAACTTCGGTGATGAAGGTAGAGGCGGAGCTAGAGCCTGTGTTGGAGCACTAAATAAGGCCTAATACTATGTGTCAAGTTCGTGAGGATGAATCGCAAGAAGACACATTTTCGGAGCTTCGGTTACTGCTTCAGCTCTAGCTTTGGCTCCTTCAGGCTTCTTACTGAAAGATATTTTTAGGCGCCGTGTCGTAGGGCCCCGGCTCCTCGTGTGGAGCAACTTCTCTAGTGGAGTTGAAGTCAAAAAATGTAACACCCCGGGTGTTATAGTGCTAATTAATCTGCCATGTCATCATAATGCATTGCAAAGCATCCCTGTTAGGTTAAACTTGTTATGCATCAACTAAAACGAGTTTACTTATCTAGGTTGAATGTGTTTCTCAGTGGTGTGCTCCGAACCCGAAAACCCTAATTTCGAATGCCACCGCAAATACTTAGTCCATGCCCTGCGTAATTTGAGGTGTGCGACTGTGTTGCACACTAGTGTCAAGTGTAGGGTATGAGCTCAAGTACAACATCTAAAATGAAGCTCCAAATTTGAATGTGAATTGGAGTCCCAAAACTTGTCACGAGTTTTCTGATTCAAATTTAAATTCAAATCCGGGAAGAAATGTAAAAGAATTTCAAAAGCTAATTGGTCAACCAAGAGTGGCATTTGGTCAACCATGTTATGTTGGTCCAAATTATGCCCTTGGGTGAGGTTTTGATCACTAAGTAATCACCAATCAAAGTAGCAACAAATTTCAATTTAAAATTTCCCCGAAAACCTTAAATTTCAAAACCCTGTTTTACCCCCTTTTGAAATAATTCAAAATCTAAGCAAAATTTGGGAAAAAGTTCAAAACCAAGTTTGTAGAACTTTTCAAGGGCTACAACTTTGGTGTTTTGAGTTTTCAAAGTTTTAGTGAAAAATGTGGAGCAATTTTGAAAATAAACAAATTTCAAATTTAATTCATTTTTGTCCCCAAACTATGATTTCAAAATGGAGGCAGAATTTGAAAAAGTTTTGAACAGAAAAGTTGTAGGTCTGGTCAAGATATACAACTTTGATGTTTGGAGATTTTGAAGTTTCAATGTAAAATCAAAAGTAATTTCTAAATTACCAAATCTGAAAAATGTGTCCCCTTTTGAGTTTAAATTCAAATTTCAAAATCCAGTTATAATTTGAAAAAGTGTTCAATACAAAACTTGTAGAGCTTGAAATTCTGAAGATTTCATAGATTGGAAGTTTTTCAAGTTGTTACATGAATTTGAGAGTAATTTGAGAAAACAGTTTGAAAATTCAAAGTTTGGGGGGGAGCTACAGTGACCGGCCAATCACCGCCGACCACCGCGCGGTATGGGCGCCGGCGAGCCGCTGCCGCCGCGCTGGCCGCTTCTAGGGTCTTCCAGCTTGCCACCGCGACCACAGTGATCGCCTCGTGCTCTCCAGCTGCTTCTTTGGCTCCACAACTCTATATAAAGACCGTCACCGCCACTGTCGCCGTCGGTTTCACCATCGCCGCCGCCACCGTCTTCCTTTCGCTGGCTAAATTCGCCCTCCCTACTCCACCGCAGTCATCTCCATCTCGCCAATCGCTCCGCCATCGCCTGGTGAATCTATTGCGCCTTCTTGTGTAGACGCTACTGCTCAGGATCGCCGGGGAGCCGTCGTCTTCTACCTCGGGTCACCGCCGTTCCCGTCGAGCCCCGCCACCGTGGCCAGCCGCCTCCAGAGCCTCTCAGCTTCAACCGATCACTCCTTCGTGATCGTGGTACGCCCTTGATGCTCCCTGACCACTCGCCTTGATCGTTTCACCGTTGTGTTGTCGAGTCGCCGGTCACCGTGGTTGTCGGACCGCCACCGTCGTCGGTAAGGTAGCACCGGAGCTCGAGACGAGCTGCAAGTTAGCAAAACGGGTTCGCTAGGTCGCGTAGAGGCTGTCGGATCGCTCGGTTGGTCGACCGAGGCTTCGGTCATCGGCCGGTCACCACGGGCGAGCGCGCGGGCACGCGGGAACGAGCGGGCGAGCGGGAGGAGGAAGATGACAGGTGGGGACGCGGTGTCAGCGAGAGAGAGAGAGCCAGCGCGCGGGGCAGGCCGCTGCTGGGCCGCGCGGCTGGGCCGGTCGCGAGCGCGAGCGCGGGCGCGCGCGAGCGGGCCGCTCGGCTGGGCCGGAGGGAAGAGGAGATCGGCCCGGTTCGGATTTTCGTTTTTGTTTTCTTTTTCAAATAAATGAATAGTGTTGCTATTTGTTTATTTCATTAAAAATTGTGTAGAGTTCCAAAATTTATGAAAATTTTTGTGTAAGCTTCTCAATGTATAAACTATCTAGGAAAAATGTTAAATCACGAATTTGAATACTTTGTGCAGTAGAATTAATTAGTTTCATTAAAGATTAAATGCAACTTTCTGGAATTTTAATAATTAATTTATTGATCCAAAAATTATGAAATTTATTATAACACTGTTGTAATTCATTCTTAACCCATAGAAAAAGTTTGAGCTTGATTAGGTAAAATTTGATCAACTCCTAATTATGCCCTAATTAGTTAAATAGAAAATAAATGTTAATTTGAGAACTTTAAGTGTTGTGTGCCTTTTGATTGAGTGATGTCCTTAGGTCACTACCCTTTGGTGATCTTTGGCACCTTAATTTCATGATTGAGCTCGTTAGTAACTTGTTAGGTTAAAAGCTGGTATTGCTGGAATCGTCGCTTCTAGTTAGTAGGTTTTCTGTTTGCGACTGTACCGTAGAAGTAAGTTGTACTCAAGTCGTAACTCGTAGCATGTTATCATCAAGCATCATGTTTATCATCGAGCATCATGTTAAAGCATGTTATGTATTCGTGTAGTCTCCGCTTTCGAAGAAGCCGAAGTCGTCGATCAAGCTTCCGGAGAAGAGCGATCGTCGGTGAGTTTCGGACCGGGCGGTAGAGTCCTCGAGTCTGAGTCGATCGTCGTGTGCGAACAAGGCAAGCCCCGGTGCATTTAAACCCTACCTTGAATTTTTACAAATGTTTTATTATTTTATATTATGGTTTATTGCATTAGGTAATTAGGAGTTGAGTGATAACCTAATTGCTGCATTATCATCCTTGATTATTGCGATATCAACCTTGATACCTATTTTTACTGAAAATGCGTAGTATGCTTCGCTATGCTTAGAAGTTAAGCTTTTAAATGAAATGTTTACATAGCCATGACGGCATATCGAATGAATATTGAAATATCAGAATAAATTTGAAAGATCGGGCGGGTGGTTTGGCCACTGCTAACATGCATTGGGAAAGGAGTCTCAATGTATTGTTTCCGCCTTGTCAGTTAAGGCCCGTTCGTTGTAAGCCTGTTGTGTTCGAGACTTTGCAACTAACCTCATGCCTTGGGTAAGCCCAAAATGTTGGTGATTCCATTACGAGAACGTCTAACCTCGCACTGGGAGTGGAGAGATGGCGAGAGTAGCGTGTACCCTCGGGGCTAGAATCGGGCCGGGTTCGAGGAGTACTGTACTCTCGGGTGGCGATGGACACGTTCTGGTTTTAGGAGATCTAAATGAGGGTTGATATATGCAAGATTCGATTCTACATATGTCGTGAGATTAGGGATCCCCAGCTGGGTATAATCGGTTCGAATCGTCGTTGCTCCTCGGTTATGGAGACTTGATCACCTGACTTGCATCGTAGTTAAGAACTGGAATTGAAAGAAAGAATGAGAAAGGTTTTGATGATAATTACTTTGATCTAGATTAGGATCACCTAGAATTGGTTAATGAACCATCAATGGTAAAAGTAAAATATTGAAGATAAGGACTTACCTTAGTAAGCTTTTCTGCAAAAGAAAATTTGATTCTTGATTATCCGTACCTTGATTCCCTAAAGCTAGCATGCCCTTGGAGCTTTGTCTTAGTCGGGTAAGTCTTGTTGAGTACTCTCGTACTCAGGGTTTGTTAACCCCTTGTTGCAGGTGCGGTTCATGAACAAGTCTGCTTCGAGCCTTGTTGCATGACCGTCGTGGTTGAAGACAGTGACGACGAGTAGATTGTGTGGCCTTTGGGCAAGGCATCTCGCTTGTGTGATGTAATAAAGTTACTACCGATACTTCTCTACTAATGGTTTGTAATAATGTTACATAAGGTTTGAAGTTTGAAAACTGGTTTGTAATCTATGTTATTGTAAGACTTCCGCTACTTTACTCTGTTGAATATTTTGAATAAACTGTTGTAATATTGCAATACTCCTGTGATTGGATCCTGTTCGGAGGAAAGCAGGCCTTTTAAGTTATGGTGAACATAAGTACGACTGTCAGAGGTCATTATGACAATGAAGTGTACTTGTGGGCCATCATAATTAGGAGGTTCTGTGACAGCTGGTATCAGAGCATAATCACTCGAGTTATTGTAGTATTACTTTGTAAAACTTCAAAATGATTTGGGTCAACAAACTTAATATTGATATTTTGGTCCAAATTGCTTTTGCTTATCTTAATCAATTCTATAGTTTCCTTAGCTCATATTTGAAAGCTTCGTAGTGAAGTATCATGTATAGTGCCCTATGTTATAAAGATTGCTTGTGTTACTTAAATCTTTCTGTTAGATCGTAAGTACGATGCATGCATCATGTTTAATTAACCTGCTTAAGTTACCTTCCCTTTTAAAGTGGTTTGGGTTAAGTAAGGTTCAATCCTATTCATGCTAACCTTCAGATCCCTCCTATCTATTCTTATCGTCCTAATTCTGTCTTGCTTTAGGATGGCACGTGTGAAGACGACTCCTCGCAAGAAAACGGGTCCGCAAGGAGTGCCGCGTCATCAGTTGGCCGCCAGAGTTGATGGAGCAAGCAGTAGCCGTAATCCGAACCCGGATTCGGAGTCAGAGGTTGCAAGGCTTACATCAGAAGTGGAGCGACTGAAGCGCAACATGCGTTTTTGAAAACAGTTCCTGAATGAGTCTCTGGAAAAGGAGACAGAAGCCAGGGCTCGTGTTCGTGAGTTGGAGCTTTATGTGACACACCTGGAGCAGTACAACACAGTTCTGCATGAGGAAGTGCATAGGCTAAATGATCTGATGAATCCCAATCATCAGCCCCAGCCAGTGGAAGATGATGTTGGTGTCGTGGTTGTTCCTGATGGAGAGGACAATGAAGAAAATCCAGAAGAAGATGAATCCGTGATGGAAAGTGGGGATGATGCAAGTCATGTCACTGGTGCAAGTGCTCCAGAGAATGAGGAGGAAGTGATCGTGATCAGCGATGATGATGAGGAGTGAAGGGTCGACATGGATGGTTGTGTAATATAGTAGTCTTTCCTGCTTTCTAAGAACCTTAGTGGGTGGTTTCTTGCTTGTGAGCAAGTTTGTAATGAAATAATGTAAGATAAGTTTGTGTTTGTATACAAGTTCTGTCCTAACTGCTTTTTAATTCAATAAAGCAATGTAAATAAACATGGTTTGTGTACAACAGATGGACGGTACTGGAACTTCCCAGGAAGGGGACCATAATCTGAACCCCCCACCGTTTCCACCTACCTTGGCAGAAGCTATTGCCGCACTGGTTAATGCCACTACCCTGTTGGCTTAGAATCAGAATCAGAATGGGAATTAGGGTCGTCGAGGCCGTAACAATGGAGGGGAAACCACTTATGTGGATTTCACCGATACCCATCCACCAGTGTTCTCAAAGGCAGATGAGCCGCTAGAGGCGGATGACTGGCTCCGTACCATGGAGCAGAAGTTTGAACTTTTACAGTGCACAGAGCACCAGAAGCCTGTGTTTGCAGCACAACAACTCAGAGGTGCCGCAGGGGCGTGGTGGGCGAATCTAGTCGCCGCACAGCCTGCTGGCCACCGTGTCACTTGGCAGGAGTTTCGTGAAGCCTTTAGAGCACATTATATCCCAGATGGTGTCATGGCCATGAAGCTAGAGGAGTTTCTCTCACTGAAGCAAGGGAACCAGACAGTTCTACAATATGTGGGCAAATTCAATCATCTGTCCCAGTATGCAACTGAATACGTGAATACCGATGCAAAGAAGAAGAGTTGTTTCATGAGAGGTTTGAGTACCAGAATCCAGGAAGCATTAGTCACCTGCTATAATGCTACTTACCATGAGATAGTCAATGTGGCTATTGCGTCAGAAGAGAAGTCCCGACTGCACAAGGAGTCGAAGAAAAAGAAGCTAGTGTTTTCAAGTCCGTCTGGCGGCATTAAGAAACGCCAGAAGTTTGTTTATCACCCTCAGAACCATTTCCGCCCAACTTATCGTCCACCGCAGTACCAAGCTCAGCCACAGACGTTTTTCCGTCCTACCGCAATTCCGCAATATCCACAGCAGCCGAATGCCCCTGGTATTCGAAACCAGACTCCAGTAACCCATAACTTTCCCTGCTACAACTGTGGAAAGCCAAGCCACTTTTCCAAGGATTGCCCGTATCCAAGGCAGTACAATCCTAATTATCCCAGAGCTCCCGTACCACAACAGCAACAACCTCAGAGTAAGAACAATAATCTGAATGTTCAGAAGGGTAAGGGTGAGAAGAAGACCGGACGTGTATTCTACACTCAAGCAAGTGCAATCCCAGAGGGAGAACCTGTTATGATGGGTATGTTCCCTATTGCTAATCATCCAGCAGTACTGTTATTTGATTCAGGTGCATCGCATACATTCATAAATCGCCCCTTTGTTATTAAGTATGGCATTCCAATTATGGGAACACAAGAGGATTTCTTTATCCAGTCGCCCGGGGGATGACTGTGTACTAAGGAGATGGTACGTGACGTACCTATAGAGTTAGGTGGGCATATATTCCCTACCTCAATGATAATATTACAGAAACAGGATATAGATGTAATCCTGGGTATGAATTGGATGTACCAAAGAGGAGCCCTTATAGATGCACTGCACAGAACAATAAGGTTGAACCTGCCAGATAATAAATCTCATCTTCTTATCCAACTTCCTATCCCGAAGAGAACAGTTGAAAGTATATGTGCAACTTCAGTCCAGGAGATTTGTGATATACCGGTAGTCTGTGAATTTCCAGATGTGTTTCCAGATGATCTACCAGGTCTGCCACCAGACAGAGATGTAGAATTTGTGATTGAGTTAAAACCGGGTACTGCCCCAATATCCCGGAGAGCTTACAGAATGCCACCCAATGAATTGGCAGAACTTAAGGATCAATTACAAGAGTTACGTGACAAAGGTTTTATCAGACCCAGTTCCTCACCTTGGGGATGTCCAGCTCTTTTTGTCAAGAAGAAGGATCAGACTTTAAGGATGTGTGTTGACTATCGACGCTGAATGAAGTAACCATTAAGAATAAATATCCGTTGCCTCGCATTGATCTACTCTTTGATCAGCTTGCGGGGGCAAAGGTATTTTCCAAGATTGATCTTCGATCAGGGTACCATCAAATCAAGATTCGACCTGAAGATATTCCAAAGACTGCATTCACCACCAGATATGGACTGTATGAGTACCTAGTTATGTTTTTTGGTCTCACTAATGCACCGGCACATTTCATGTATCTGATGAATTCAGTTTTCATGCCGGAACTTGACAAGTTTGTGGTTGTTTTTATTGATGATATTCTGGTATACTCCAAAAGTGAAGAAGAGCATGTTGAGCATCTCAGAGTTGTTCTGACTCGTCTGAGAGATCACCAACTGTATGCCAAGTTCAGTAAATGTGAGTTTTGGTTAAGAGAAGTGCAATTCTTAGGACATGTGTTGTCAGCCGAAGGAGTAGCAGTAGATCCTGGCAAAGTGGAAGATATTCTGAATTGGAAACCACCAATCTCAGTTCATGAAGTCCGAAGTTTTCTGGGAATGGCGGGTTATTACCGTCGATTCATACCTGACTTTTCAAAGGTAGCCAAGCCAATCACAGAGTTGTTGAAGAATCAAACTAAGTTCATATGGTCTCCAGAATGTGAAAAAGCTTTTAGAATTTTAAAAAAATCATTGACAACTGCTCCAGTTTTGGCACAACTAGATATAGAAAAGCCATTTGATGTTTACTGTGATACCTCAGGTATTGGCCTTGGTTGCGTATTGATGCAAGAAGGCAGAGTCATTGCTTATGCCTCGAGACAGTTGAAGCGCCATGAAGAACATTATCCGACACATGATCTTGAACTAGCAGCTGTGGTTCATGCATTAAAAATCTGGCGTCATTACTTGTTAGGTAATACTTGCCACATGTATACAGATCACAAGAGCTTAAAGTATATCTTTACTCAGTCAGAATTGAATATGAGGCAAAGAAGGTGGCTTGAGTTAATAAAGGACTATGATTTAGAAGTACACTATCACCCTGGAAAAGCGAATGTAGTTGCTGATGCACTCAGTAGAAAGAATCGTTGCCATTGTACGACTGTGCAGCCAATGGATTACAGTTTGTGTTATGAGTTGGAAAGGTTGAATATTGAAATAGTTCCACAAGGTCAGTTGACTAATGTCACAGTGGAATCAACAATCAAAGATCAGATTGTGTCTGCTCAGAGAAAGAATTCCGGAATAACTCACATCAAAGAAAAAGTTAGAACTGGTCAACCGACAGATTTCAGTATTGATGATGCAGATGTATTGTGGTTTAAGAACCGGCTAGTGGTCCCAAAGGTTCTAGAGTTACGTCGACTCATTCTTGATGAAGCACATAGGACAAGGTTTTCTATTCATCTAGGGAGTAATAAGATGTATCAAGATTTGAAACAGCAATTCTGGTGGACCAAAATGAAAATTGAGATCGCCAAATATGTTGCCAGATGTGACACTTGTTGTAAAGTGAAGGCAGTACACCTGAAGTCGGCAGGAATGTTACAACCCTTGCCCATTCCATCCTGGAAATGGGAAGATATCAGTATGGATTTCATTACTGGGTTACCTAAGACCTCAAGAGGCTTTGATTCAATTTGGGTCATTGTGGACCAACTGACAAAGTCATCTCATTTTATTCCAGTTAAGGTGGACTATTCTGCTATAACTTATGCAAGAATTTATATTGCACGAATCCTGAGCCTTCATGGGGTACCAAAGACCATTGTATCAGATAGAGGTACGCAGTTTGTTAACAAATTTTGGAGACACCTACATGAGTCCCTAGGTACAGAACTTTTGCACAGTACCGCTTATCATCCACAGACAAGTGGTCAGACTGAAAGGGTCAATCAAATTCTAGAAGATATGTTAAGGTCATGTGCACTTAATTATTCAGACACTTGGGATGAGTGGTTACCGTTAGCAGAATTCTCTTACAATAATAGTTATCAAGAGAGTATCAAAATGGCACCGTTTGAGGCATTGTATGGCTGCAGGTGCAGAACTCCATTGAATTGGTCAGAACCGGGAGAAAGATGGTTTTTCGGTGTTGATCTTGTGAAACAAACAGAAGAAAAAGTTCGACAGATCCAGAATAATTTAAAAGTTGCTCAGTCCAGACAAAAGAGTTATGCTGATAAAAGGCGTAGACCTTTGGTATTCCGAGTAGGGGATTATGTTTATCTAAAAGTATCACCCATGAAAGGAGTTAGCAGATTTGGAGTCAGAGGCAAACTCGCACCACGTTATATTGGTCCTTTTCAAATCATTCAACAATGTGGAAAGGTGGCATATAAGTTAAAGTTGCCTGAACAATTGTCAGCAGTGCACAATGTATTTCATGTATCACAAATGAAGAAGTGTCTACAAGTACATGATCAAGTGGTTGATGTTGAGGGAGTTGAACTTGAACCGGATTTGACATATTCTGAATATCCTGTCCGAGTTTTGGATCAAAAAGATCGTGTTACCCGCAGTAGAACAACTAAATGGTACAGAATACAGTGGAATCAACATTCAGAAGAGGAAGCCACCTGGGAATCGGAGGATTACCTATTGGAGAATTTCCCGGAGTTCTTTGCTTCTATCTAGGTTGCAATTTCCTCTTTAAACTGTAACCTATCCTTTTAAAATCGTTGTAATGTAGAAAACCCCTACCTGTTTTGTAGACAAGTCTTGGACGTGTTTGTTGACACGTTTCCTTTTCTATTACTTAACTCAAGGCTTTAAATCTCGGGACGAGATTTCTTTAAGGGGGAAGGGCTCTAACACCCCGGGTGTTATAGTGCTAATTAATCTGCCATGTCATCATAATGCATTGCAAAGCATCCTTGTTAGGTTAAACTTGTTATGCATCAACTAAAACGAGTTTACTTATCTAGGTTGAATGTGTTTCTCAGTGGTGTGCTCCGAACCCGAAAACCCTAATTTCGAATGCCACCGCAAATACTTAGTCCATGCCCTGCGTAATTTGAGGTGTGCGACTGTGTTGCACACTAGTGTCAAGTGTAGGGTATGAGCTCAAGTACAACATCTAAAATGAAGCTCCAAATTTGAATGTGAATTGGAGTCCCAAAACTTGTCACGAGTTTTCTGATTCAAATTTAAATTCAAATCCGGGAAGAAATGTAAAAGAATTTCAAAAGCTAATTGGTCAACCAAGAGTGGCATTTGGTCAACCATGTTATGTTGGTCCAAATTATGCCCTTGGGTGAGGTTTTGATCACTAAGTAATCACCAATCAAAGTAGCAACAAATTTCAATTTAAAATTTCCCCGAAAACCTTAAATTTCAAAACTCTGTTTTACCCCCTTTTGAAATAATTCAAAATCTAAGCAAAATTTGGGAAAAAGTTCAAAACCAAGTTTGTAGAACTTTTCAAGGGCTACAACTTTGGTGTTTTGAGTTTTCAAAGTTTTAGTGAAAAATGTGGAGCAATTTTGAAAATAAACAAATTTCAAATTTAATTCATTTTTGTCCCCAAACTATGATTTCAAAATGGAGGCAGAATTTGAAAAAGTTTTGAACAGAAAAGTTGTAGGTCTGGTCAAGATATACAACTTTGATGTTTGGAGATTTTGAAGTTTCAATGTAAAATCAAAAGTAATTTCTAAATTACCAAATCTGAAAAATGTGTCCCCTTTTGAGTTTAAATTCAAATTTCAAAATCCAGTTATAATTTGAAAAAGTGTTCAATACAAAACTTGTAGAGCTTGAAATTCTGAAGATTTCATAGATTGGAAGTTTTTCAAGTTGTTACATAAATTTGAGAGTAATTTGAGAAAACAGTTTGAAAATTCAAAGTTTGGGGGGGGGAGCTACAGTGACCGGCCAATCACCGCCGACCACCGCGCGGTATGGGCGCCGGCGAGCCGCTGCCGCCGCGCTGGCCGCTTCTAGGGTCTTCCAGCTTGCCACCGCAACCACAGTGATCGCCTCGCGCTCTCCAGCTGCTTCTTTGGCTCCACAACTCTATATAAAGACCGTCACCGCCACTGTCGCCGTCGGTTTCACCATCGCCGCCGCCACCGTCTTCCTTTCGCCGGCTAAATTCGCCCTCCCTACTCCACCGCAGTCATCTCCATCTCGCCAATCGCTCCGCCATCACCTGGCGAATCTATTGCGCCTCCTTGTGTAGACGCTACTGCTCAGGATCGCCGGGGAGCCGTCGTCTTCTACCTCGGGTCACCGCCGTTCCCGTCGAGCCCCGCCACCGTGGCCAGCCGCCTCCAGAGCCTCTCAGCTTCAACCGATCACTCCTTCGTGATCGTGGTACGCCCCTGATGCTCTCTGACCACTCGCCTTGTTCGTTTCACCGTTGTGTTATCGAGTCGCCGGTCACCGTGGTTGTCGGACCGCCACCGTCGTCGGTAAGGTAGCACCGGAGCTCGAGACGAGCTGCAAGTTAGCAAAACGGGTTCGCTTAAAGATGGCAATGGGGAATTCACCGTCGGGTTTTGACTCCCCGTCCCCGTCCCCGTGGGGACAACTTTTACCCATCCCCGTCCCCGCCACGACCGTCGGGGCATGATTTCTCCCCATCCCCGTCCCCGACCGGGGAATTCATCCCCGTGGGGATCCCCGTCCCCGTTACAATGACTAATGATTCAGTCAGTCCATAGAAGAGTAAGACCATAAAACTACAGAAGAATGCATATGACGAGAAGGACAAATCGAAGACCATGAATTTCCAATAGTTTTGGACACAAAAACACCATTGCACCAGCACGCTATACATACATTATTGTATTCACAAATGGATCTAGTATCACAAAGAATGACAGATCTACACATCGGGAACAGACTTCATGGATTGAGCTGCATCTCCACAAAAGCACGTCCCTGTTGCTTGCTGGCTGGATTTGAACTACCAGCCATCTCTCCGAGTCTCCGTTGATAAAGCAGCACGGCAAGAGGCTTGACAGCAGACCCGCGTGTGGACGCGGTAGTGCAGCAGCTCCGTCCGTCGGACATCGTGCGCCGTGCCGCGCCGCCTGGCCCCGCCCCGGTGCGCACACATCCAGGACCTATGCACTGCCGTGTCCCTGCTGCCTTGCCCCGGCGCGCACAGCGGCCAGGTGATGATGGGCCAGCGGGTGGTGAGCTGCTAAGTGGGGGGTCGAAAGTTGGAGAGGAGAGGCAGAACCACGGAGGCTAGCGGCTGCTGGTGAGGAAGGGCCGAAGGAATGAATGGATAGTATTAGGGTTATCGCGGTATATATATTCGGCTGCCTGTAATTGGGCCTTTGGATGGGCCTTTTCTTGCTGAATCGCGTTTCTGTGAGCCAGCGGGGCGGGTTAGCGGGGATCGGGGACGGGGAGAGCCGGACCAGACCCGCCTCCGTCATCCCCGATGGGGAAACAATTCCTACCGTATAAGTCCCCGTGGGGATTGTTTTGGCCCCATCCCCGTCCCCTAATAGGGGAATTCCCCGCGGGGAATCGGGGAACGGGGCCCCGTTGCCATCTTGAGGTTCGCTAGGTCGCGTAGAGGCTGTCGGATCGCTCGGTTGGTCGACCGAGGCTTCGGTCATCGGCCGGTCACCGCGGGCGAGCGCGCGGGCACGCGGGAGCGAGCGGGCGAGCGGGAGGAGGAAGATGACAGGTGGGGACGCGGTGTCAGCGAGAGAGAGAGAGCCAGCGCGCGGGGCAGGCCGCTGCTGGGCCGCGCGGCTGGGCCGGTCGCGAGCGCGAGCGCGGGCGCGCGCGAGCGGGCCGCTCGGCTAGGCCGGACCGGAGGGAAGAGGAGATCGGCCCGGTTCGGATTTTCGTTTTTGTTTTCTTTTTCAAATAAATGAATAGTGTTGCTATTTGTTTATTTCATTAAAAATTGTGTAGAGTTCCAAAATTTATGAAAATTTTTGTGTAAGCTTCTCAATGTATAAACTATCTAGGAAAAATGTTAAATCACGAATTTGAATACTTTGTGCAGTAGAATTAATTAGTTTCATTAAAGATTAAATGTAACTTTCTAGAATTTTAATAATTAATTTATTGATCCAAAAATTATGAAATTTATTATAACACTGTTGTAATTCATTCTTAACCCATAGAAAAAGTTTGAGCTTGATTAGGTAAAATTTGATCAACTCCTAATTATGCCCTAATTAGTTAAATAGAAAATAAATGTTAATTTGAGAACTTTAAGTGTTGTGTGCCTTTTGATTGAGTGATGTCCTTAGGTCACTACCCTTTGGTGATCTTTGGCACCTTAATTTCATGATTGAGCTCGTTAGTAACTTGTTAGGTTAAAAGCTGGTATTGCTGGAATCGTCGCTTCTAGTTAGTAGGTTTTCTGTTTGTGACTGTACCGTAGAAGTAAGTTGTACTCAAGTCGTAACTCGTAGCATGTTATCATCAAGCATCATGTTTATCATCGAGCGTCATGTAAAGCATGTTATGTATTCGTGTAGTCTCCGCTTTCGAAGAAGCCGAAGTCGTCGATCAAGCTTCCGGAGAAGAGCGATCGTCGGTGAGTTTCGGACCGGGCGGTGGAGTCCTCGAGTCTGAGTCGATCGTCGTGTGCGAACAAGGCAAGCCCCGGTGCATTTAAACCCTACCTTGAATTTTTACAAATGTTTTATTATTTTATATTATGGTTTATTGCATTAGGTAATTAGGAGTTGAGTGATAACCTAATTGCTGCATTATCATCCTTGATTATTGCGATATCAACCTTGATACCTGTTTTTACTGAAAATGCGTAGTATGCTTCGCTATGCTTAGAAGTTAAGCTTTTAAATGAAATGTTTACATAGCCATGACGGCATATCGAATGAATATTGAAATATAAGAATAAATTTGAAAGATCGGGCGGGTGGTTTGGCCACTGCTAACATGCATTGGGAAAGGAGTCTCAATGTATTGTTTCCGCCTTGTCAGTTAAGGCCCGTTCGTTGTAAGCCTGTTGTGTTCGAGACTTTGCAACTAACCTCATGCCTTGGGTAAGCCCAAAATGTTGGTGATTCCATTACGAGAACGTCTAACCTCGCACTGGGAGTGGAGAGATAGCGAGAGTAGCGTGTACCCTCGGGGCTAGAATCGGGCCGGGTTCGAGGAGTACTGTACTCTCGGGTGGCGATGGACACGTTCTGGTTTTGGGAGATCTAAATGAGGGTTGATATATGCAAGATTCGGTTCTACATATGTCGTGAGATTAGGGATCCCCAGCTGGGTATAATCGGTTCGAATCGTCGTTGCTCCTCGGTTATGGAGACTTGATCACCTGACTTGCATCGTAGTTAAGAACTGGAATTGAAAGAAAGAATGAGAAAGGTTTTGATGATAATTACTTTGATCTAGATTAGGATCACCTAGAATTGGTTAATGAACCATCAATGATAAAAGTAAAATATTAAAGATAAGGACTTACCTTAGTAAGCTTTTCTGCAAAAGAAAATTTGATTCTTGATTATCCGTACCTTGATTCCCTAAAGCTAGCATGCCCTTGGAGTCTTTGTCTTAGTCGGGTAAGTCTTGTTGAGTACTCTCGTACTCAGGGTTTGTTAACCCCTTGTTGCAGGTGCGGTTCATGAACAAGTCTGCTTCGAGCCTTGTTGCATGACCGTCGTGGTTGAAGACAGTGACGACGAGTAGATTGTGTGGCCTTTGGGCAAGGCATCTCGCTTGTGTGATGTAATAAAGTTACTACCGATACTTCTCTACTAATGGTTTGTAATAATGTTACATAAGATTTGAAGTTTGAAAACTGGTTTGTAATCTATGTTATTGTAAGACTTCCGCTACTTTACTCTGTTGAATATTTTGAATAAACTGTTGTAATATTGCAATACTCCTGTGATTGGATCCTGTTCGGAGGAAAGCAGGCCTTTTAAGTTATGGTGAACATAAGTACGACTGTCAGAGGTCATTATGACAATGAAGTGTACTTGTGGGCCATCGTAATTAGGAGGTTCTGTGACAAAAAACGTTTGGCAAAAACAGCTTCAACTACAGTTTGTAAAAAGGCAGAGACCGCAAGCCGCCAGGTCTCGCGTCTCGTGACTCACCACCGCCGTCCTCCGGCTCTACCACAGTTGTTCCCTTTCCCTCCCCTCTGGTATATCGCCGGAGGTCGGAGGGAGTGGGGATCCATTGTTTTTAGTAATTTTTTCCAATAGACCAAGTCTTTAGGGTTAAAGTCTCTCCATGCAAAGTTTTTTAGTTTTAGGGATTTATCTTCTCCTCCTCCTCTCCAGCGACGGCGAGAGGGCAGGGTGGAATCGTTTTCTCCATGGCGGCTCTGTTGAAGATGAGGGCGACAATTGCGACGTTAGCATCCTCACCAGTATGACATGAAGACTTTTATTTCCGAACGGTGACATCAAGGCGGAGATGGTATCGCTGCCATGGAATAGTTTTCTCCGGTCTCTTCTCCGTTTTATCGTGGTTAGATCTGGCTACAATGATGGACGAGGGAGAATAAGTTTCAGATAGGTCTTCCTCATTATTCGGTGACAGAAAAAGGCGGAAGATACAAAAAAGAAGAAGTTTCTCAACTCCGCCTATATGAATGTTGGCCGTCACTCGCTTTCTTAGGCCTTTTGTCGAGTGTTTGCTTGTGCGGTCATTCATACTGCAAAGCGCTGTACATGTTTGGTTTTGCGATCTTGAGCTATTCACAGCGTGAGTATAATTTAAATGAAAATCAGTTTCTAAATATCTATGTAGTTCAGATTACTTGTAACGGGTTGATGGACCTACCTATTATCTAATATTATTATTCTTTCATCGCAAAAAAATACAGGCTGTGTTTTGTAAAAAATATATTAAAAGACGTATTTGTGCGGCTCCTGTTCCTCTCTAAAAAAACAGTCCCACTTAAAAAAAAACTGTTAGCAAACTTTTTTTTGCAAGCAGCCGTCAAAAGCGGAGCCACCCTGCCGGAGCTACTACTTGTACCGTTCCGGTCCCTTCTCCTTTCGACTTTCGTCGACTTCTCGGCGCAATACGTTTCCCAACACATAGCGCCGTACGCACGGCACAGGCACGGTCCTCCACCACCGCGAGCAAGGATAGTAACCTCGCCGGCTGCCGGCGAAATAAACTGGCATGTCACTTCCGGCCATCAGGAGTAGTCAGCTCATATAAAATACTAATAGTACAAGTATTTAATGTCTAGCCCTCAGCTGTATGAATGGAAAACGTCGGCTCTGCGCTCGCTGATGGCGGGAAACAGGTGATTGCTTTCTCGATTTCTACGTGCTGCCCGGCGTTTCACTAACCACCCGCTCCCTTCTCTCTCTTCTATTCTCACTCCTCCATCTCAGATTCCGTTAACGTGGACTTCCTCTTCGCCGGCTTGCAGTCCATCAGATTACTTGGGCCTTGTTTACTTACCTGATTCGGGGTGGCCGAATTTGCACAGTGCCACCCCGAACACTGTAGCACTTTTGTTTTTTTGTGTAAAAAATTGTCCAAAAATTGATTAATTAGACTCAAAATGTTCGTCTCGCAAAGTACAACAAAAATGTGCAATTAGTTTATGATTTCATCTACATTTAGTACTTTATGCATTTACCGATATTTTGATGTGATGGAAAATCTCCTTTTTCATAGTGGAATTTAGGGTGAATTCTGGAATCTAAACAACGCCTTGCTCTAAACCCTTCCGAAAGAATCCCCAAATCTCGCACGCCCCGAAGCCTTCAAGGCGCCTTGCTCTAAACCCTTCCGAAAGAATCCCCAAATCTCGCACGCCCCGAAGCCTTCAAGGCCCGAAACCCTAGCTCCTCGACCTCCCCGCCGCTTCCACCCATGGCTCCAGGACTGCAGCTCTTCAGTGACATTGCCGACGACGGCACGCCCCGGCTCAACGCCGCCTCCGGCGAGGAGCTGGTCCGCGTGGACCGCGCCGTCGCTGTCGCCCTTGGCCCCCGCTCGCCGGAGTCCCCGGGGACTCTGTTCGTCACCACCAGGTATTGAGCTCAGATTATGGCTGCAACACTTCTTCGGATGCCTATCGTTTCGTTAACTGTTGGCTGGTTCAACCAGGAGGGTGATTTGGCTTAGCGAGGCGGAGAAGGGCAAGGGCTACGCGGTGGACTTCCTCGACATCACGCTTCACGCCGTGTCGCGCGACCTGGAGGCGTATCCCTCGCCCTGCATCTACACGCAGGTGATTGGAGCAGCAAGCGCTCCGTTTGCTAATACTTTCTCGTTGTAGATACTGCCCTTTGAGGTCCAATAGGATCTCACAGTTGAGCTATCTGTTCTTAAAGTTTGAACTGACTTGGACCATGGTCTAGGATCTAGTGTGTTCTCAGCTCGAGATGCTCTTACTGGGAGACCCCTTTGCTTACGGAATTGCAGAAATCGTTCTTCTGCTGTTTGCCGGATGTTTTGAGAATACATCAGCTTTTGGAGAACGAGGAGCTCTGATTCACAGATCATAGAACTATCATGGATTATTCGGTGCAGGATCTTTGTCACACGGCACTTAGTTGTAAATTGTAATTTTGTTTCCTGGCTGTTGCAGTTGAGTTGTAGCCAAAGTTGCAGCTGGTTCCATTGTGGATTTGGTGTTTATAGATTTGCACTGTTTGGTGTTTTGATTGGTACTCTGGGGACATTTGTGCTCAGATGTTCTCTTGTGGATATACTCAAGGTCCGTCAGCTAGGTTCTTATGGACTGTTTGCCTGTTTGCAGTGAACAAAAGTTATCTATTTGCAGGAGGTGGCTGTTAACTTTTTGTCTCATTTTTTGATAGCTGGGAGTACCTGTCTTATTTCGTATGAGGTTTCTCCATTGCTTCTTCATTGATATATGACCAGTGATGTTGCTAGAGTTTATGAGAAAGCTAACCCTCATTTGCATACAGATGTATGGTACTCCTGCTACGTTGTGTGTTTTGTTTGTTTGTTTGTTGTGGACGTGCCTTTTGCACCCTGCTGCGTTGGTTAAAAGTTTGTGAAATAAGAACCCTGTTTACCTTATTTAATAGCTGCATAGCCTGATTATGAGTAGTCTGGATCTGTTTTTGGTGTTTAATAGGTTCACTGTAAGCCAGCCATTATTTGTCTGTTTGTTTCTGTTGTTTGGTTTAATATTCTCTGGTGTAAATGTCTGACTTTTTGTACATTTAATTTGAAGATTGAGGCAGAAGTTGGTACAGATGAGGAGGCTGGTGAATCAAATCCTGAAGCACACGAACTAGAGCTATCTAGAGTATCTGAAATGCGGCTCATACTAGCGGACCCCGGTCAATGTATCCTTTTGAATTAACTTGTCCTGTTAAAATATTTCCTTGTATAAGCATGTCTTTATTCCTTGAGCTTGATGCTGGAGTTCAAGTGTTTGCGGATTTTGTCTCCAGGACTTGTGATCAAGTGAACTGATTCAAGGCACTACTAATTATGTTATGCAAAATTGCAAATAATTCTCACAGATAACCCTTGTGAATTTAATTGTAAAATTAATGTCAGCGAACTACTAATTTTTCTTGTTTCTTGAGTTCTTAAAAAAAAATCCTCGGTCCCTTCTTTATCCTAGGGGTATACTTTACCAATTTGAAACTTGTCATAAATAAGATTGTTACCTGCCTACCTTTACTTTATTTGATTATATGAATCCTACATACTTTTTTATACAGTTTGTGGCATTGCATGACTTGTATCCTTGACAGAGCTTCAGTGGATGCACTTTTTGATGTCTTCTGTCATTGTGCTGAACTGAATCCTGACCCTAATGCTGGTAAGCCATGAATTTACAGTTGATACTTAAAAAGGTTCTGTCGCAGATCTATGTAATCTTTTGAATTCAGAGCGCAACGGGGAGAATGGTTGGTTCCATGCTGAAGATATGTCTGATGGTGTCTGGGTTCATGATGATGAGGACATGGTTGATGGTAAGTATTGCGTTTTTTCTTGTTCTATATTTTTGCGCTAATGTGATAGGCTGATAGCAGCACTTAGATGTCTTACCTTGCATGCAGAAAATGGACCCCAGTTTTTCAATGCCAATCCGATAGGTCAAAATGGTGGATGTGACCTCAGCCGTTCTGTATTTGAGGTATCCAATGAATTTCTTTATATCTTATAAGTTTTATTTTCATTACTATTACTATTGCATAAGCATATGATGGAACAAATGCCCATCTGAGATAAACCTTATTTAGCCTCTCTGTTGATTCTTGGCGTCTTCTATTAAAGCTGAACACTGAAAACATTAATGTAACACAAATATGAGTGTTAGTCTGAATTATATGGCTGTTAGAAATTGTTCCCATGGTTTTTTTTTGCGACTATTCCCATGGATTTATTGTGATATTAATTTTGAATTAATCTTGATTCTGGGCAACTTTTTGCTGTGGTGAATCAATTATTTGTTTGAAAAAAAATGGAATACACTGATCTGTCCCGATGTATTTATTTTCGAATTACTCCCTCCATTCCAAATTACAAGTCATTCCAAGAATCTCGGAGAGTCAAAGCATCTCAAGTTTGACCAAATTTATATGATAAGATAATAACATTTATGATGTCAACTAAGTATCATTAGATTCGTCATTAATTATATTTTCATAATATACCTATTTATAATATCATATTTTTTTTGTAATTTTCTCTATAATTTCGGTTAAATTTAAGATGTTTTGACTCTCCAAGATTCTTGGAATGACTTATAATTTAGAATGGAGGAAGTATGATACAAAATAAGACTCAGTTAGCATTACTGGCATTTTGGCTTGCAGCTTCAAATCAACGACCAGCGTTTTGAGGATGCAGAGGAGGAACAGGAGAGCGATGAAAATGGACATTAGAAACTGGAACATGTTCCTCTGAGAGCATCGCGTGATTTATTTTGTTGTAAATCACTACCGATGCAGCTTGGTTTGCCTACTGTTTCGTCTACACTTTCTCTTCCTTTTTCCTTCCTCGATGTTATAGGATTAACATCTCTGGGTGACTTTCTGGAGTTGCATCGATGGTTTCTTTTGGTGAGAAAAGGTCTTGCTGCTGGTCAAGAATGTAACTTGTAGAGCATGATGCTGAATTGTGTGAAATTAGTTCAGTACTTTTGATCTAACAAATAGAAGGTCGAATTGGGAAGGGAAACATATTATCGTTTCCCTTGTATATCATGGCTCAGTTACTTACGTCTGTTTAGAATGAAGTTCAGTTTGGTTGTTGCATGGGCCCTTCTTGTCCCGTATTGATTAACGTTGTTTGCTTCACGATTCGGAACGTATATACCTGCCTTGCTACCCATAGTTGATAGTCCCGTCCCATGAATTAAGATGGCGGGAGTTGGGCCTCAGTATCCCAATCTCGTTTCCACCTAAACTCGGACATGCGAAACTGCGAAACACGTTAGAAATAATCTCCATTTTTGTAGTGTCTAAATTCCGTTGAAGCTTTGCGAAGACCCCTTTTCCCAGAGCGCAAGAGCACTATGACGAACCCCCCCCCCCCCCCCCCCCCCCCCCCCCCCCCCCCCCATTTTTCCTTTATTTATTGGGGTAAACAAGTACAAAGGAAAAGTACAGGCGCACGAGGAGAGCTTGCAAAGCTCAAAAACAAAAGGGAAAAATACATTAGGCTATATTCTCCAACCACTGCCAAAGGGCGCCTTCAAGGCTCGGCTTGGCCTTGATGCAAATCAATCCAATTTCTTCTTTGAGGAAGGCCTTCCAATTGGAGAGATTGCAGGGTTTGTTATCAAAGATGAGTCCATTTCTTGAGTTCCAGATGGCCCAGCAAGCAGCAATAACAATTTCTCTAAAAAATAGAGCTTCCAAAGTTGGTCCTTGCCTCAATTATCATGTCTAGGGGAGGTAGACTAAGATCCCAAATTATGCCAATAGAGCTCCAGCAAGAGAGACTGAAAGGACATTCAAAGAACAAATGCATGCTGGTTTCTTCTACACTGGCGCTGCAGATGTCACAGTTGTAATCATCAAGGTGCATGTGTTTTCTTCTCAGCAAGTTTCTGGTGTTCAGTCTGTCTTTAATGAGCAGCCAAAAGAAAAATTTATGCTTTCCACGGTTGCAGCCAGTCCACATCCAGGAGAAGAGGGGAGAGGCTTCCTCTGTACCTTGAAGAAGTTTGTAAGCCTTCTTTGGAGAGAAAGATGCTGAGTTCCAGATGTAGCTCCAGCTATCAGGGGAAGAGGTGTCCCAGTCATGTAGTTGTAGGAGGGCTTGCAGGTTTTCAAATTCTTCGGAGGCCTGAACTGAAAGGGGTAGGAAAAAATTTCTACCATTATCATTGTTTGTTTAAAAAGTGCCTTATGGATGATTTCTTTTTCTTGGCAAAAGAATACAGATGGGGGAACAGATCCTTCAGACAATCATCATTCCATTTATTTGTCCAAAAAAGAACTGAATTTCCAAGACTGGGGTTACAATGTGCCATAGCTCTGAAATCAACATGATTCTTGAGAACATCTTTCCACCAAAAAGATCCAACTGGGCTTCTAGCATGAGGTGGGGTGGCATTGTTATGGTAAAGTTTTTCCCATGTGAGGTTAACCCATGGTATGCCTGCATGGTTGAAGAATTTATCTAAAAACTTCAGGAGCAAAGCCTTGTTCTGATTGTTGATGTCTATGATTCCTAAACCACCTTTGGTTTTAGGTCTGCAAGCAGGTTCCCAGGCAGCCAGGCAAGAGCCCTTTCTGTACCTGTCAATTTGCTTTGCAACCTGAGGAGGTAATACCAGAGTGCACATATAGTAGGTGGGCATGGCAGAGAAGACAGAGTTCACCAGAATCAATCTACCATGGTAAGACAACATCTTACTGACTCCATTAAGTCTGGTTTCAAGTCTGTTCAGCAAGGGAGCAAAGTCTTGGAGGGATGGTCTATCGGTACCAAGAGGGAGACCCAAATAAGTGAAAGGCATACTCCCAGTGGTGCAACCAAATGTATTGGCCAGGTGTGCAGCTTTTTGATTGTCAATATTGATGGGTACCAAGAAAGATTTGTGAAAGTTTACATGAAGCCTGATGAATCTGAAAATGACCTTAAGATACCTTTCAAGTTGAAGAGGATTCTAGCATCAACTGGGACTATTAAGAGTGTATCATCAGCATACTACACTATTGGAAAGTCCCCACCAAAAGATTCACTAATGGGATGCTTAAGAACTCCAAGATGCCAAGCTTTGTTGATGATGGATTACAAATCAGCTCCTAGAGCAAAAAGGAGGGGGGAAAGAGGATCTCTTATCTAACCCCCCTCTTACATTTGAAGCTTTTACCTGGTATGCCATTGAGAAAGACAGAGGAAGATCCGGATTTCAGAAGCATCTCAATCCATCTGATCCATTTATTTAGAAAGCCTTTATGCAGCAAGACTTCAAGGATGAACTGATGCTCAATCTTATCAAAAGCTTTTTCAATGTCAAGTTTTAGGATGACAATTTCTTTCTTGGAGTGATGGCAGATGTGTAGGAATTGGAAAGCCCAAGCTAAACAGTCCTGGATAGTTCTTCCCCTAATAAATCCATACTGGTTTGGATGCACCAATTTTGTCATGACTAATTGTAATCTTATGGACAGCAGTTTGGTGATGCACCTTCAGGGAGTAATTCAACAAAGAGATGGCCCTGTAGTCATCAACAGTGGCAGGGTTGGGTTTCTTGGGGATGAGAGTGATATAAGAGTTGTTGAGGCAGCTGATGTCAATGACTGAGCTGTGGAAATCATGAAAGACCCTGAAGAAATCCTCTCTGATAATGGACCAACATTTTTTAATAAAAAGACCATTGAAACCATCTGGGCCAGGTGCATGGTTACTAGGCATATCTTTAAGCATATTATCGATTTCAATGATGTTGAACTCATCTATAAGACTCTCAAGATCCTACCTTTGGAGGAGTGAGCTTAGGTCATAGGAAACCCCAACAAATTCACTGATCCCCAGTCTTTCTTTGAAGGCATTCCAGAGGAGAATGGCTTTCTGTTCATGATCTGTAACCAGTAAATTGTCTGAAGTGGTGAGGCTACCAATATGTGTTTTGGTGTGGTTGTGAGTAGCCATAGCCTAAAAAAAAGAACTATTTTCATCTCCTAGAGTTACCCACCTTACAGTGTTCCTTTGCTTCCAATACTTCCTTTTAGACTCAAGGAGGTCTGAAAGATGATTCTTCACCAGAGTTCTAAGAATAAGTTCCTGGGAGCTGAGGGGCCTTTGATCTTGAGGGGCCTTTGATCTTCCAGGCCATCTAGGAGGAGGAGAACCCAGTTACAATTATGAATCAACCTGCTTAGGTTGGAAAGACTTTTGCTCCAATTTCTAAGACCAGCTCTGGTCTGTTTAAATTTTGCTGAGTGAGTCCTTGCAGCATTGGCAAAAAAGGGAAAGAAGTCCAGTGTAGTTCAACATTTGACATAAATTCAGGTTGATCCACCCAGAAGTTTTCAAACCTGAATCCAGACCCTTTTGGCACTTTGCTTCCAATGTTGATGACATAAGGAATGTGGTCAGACAAAGGTTTTGACAGTGGTTGCACTGTTGTTGCAGGGAAAGAGAGCCCCCAGGCTGAGGAGACAAAGACCCAATCAAGCTTGACCAGGAGTGAAACGACCTCAATTTCCACGAAGGGAAATCCACAGAGTCGAAGTGTAATAAGACCGCGATGGATCTTATTACCCAAATTCCAGTCGAATACCACATCCATACAATGATAATATCAAAGTACAAATAGTGCGGAATTACATAATTTATTACATCGCCGTATTGGCGGAAACAAAAGTAGCAGACAAGCGGAACAGCTTGAGGATAAGATCGCCAAACTCGAGCGTAGGCACGAACCCCTCAACCATCAAACTCCTCGGAGCTATACTCCTCAGCAGAACCTGTGCCAAAAACTTATCAGTACGATTTGTACTGGCCACTCCCATCCCTATGAGCATTGCTTTGTGGATTTGGATGCATCATGGTTGTATTCAAATGAAACCTATAGGGCTGGGGCTTCCTATGCAATAGCATAACAAGTGTATAATATAATTGATCAAGTTTTTGACACCATTCCCACACTCATCCCACTCCATTCCCTTTTTCGAGTCAGGTTACGATCCTGGGATCAACATACCACCATCTCCACACTATTACCACACCATCGCTCAGTCGACAGGCCAACTCCCTCTAGGCACTGTCTCAAGGATTGTAGCCCCTGGCTAAGACCGACACTCTCTTTTAGGGGAAGAAGAGAAGGACTCATCTCTCTATCTAGTTTAAGCGAAACCCAGGAAAGGTCCATAGCCGACGAGTCGGCATATGTATCGATCGATCAACCATACACTCTGAAAGGATCAAGATGCCCAAGAGGGGGGGTGAATTGGGCTTTTCTAAATATTAAATGCAAGAATTAAATCCTACAAACCGGAATTCACCCCTAGTGTCTACTTGTGTTCCTAGAGAGTCTACCGATACAAAGTTTTGCACCCTAGTTTCCAATCCTAGTCTAGCAT
Source organism: Saccharum hybrid cultivar R570 (assembly GCA_038087645.1). Taxonomy (NCBI): domain Eukaryota; kingdom Viridiplantae; phylum Streptophyta; class Magnoliopsida; order Poales; family Poaceae; genus Saccharum; species Saccharum hybrid cultivar. Next base: position 6,329,958 of record JAQSUU010000043.1, on the reverse strand, counting down.
GGCAAGTCTAGGAATGTAAAATAAGCAATGAAAGTAAATACGAGAATGTAAATGCTTGAATGTAAAGGGGCAAGGAACACGACGATATTTTTCCGAGGTATCGGAGAGTCGCCACTCCCCACTAGTCCTCGTTGGAGCACCCGCGCAAGGGTGTAGCTCCCCCTTGATCCGCGTAAGGATCAAGTGCTCTCTACGGGTTGATTCTTCGACACTCCGTCGCGGTGAATCACCCAAAACCGCTCACAAGATGAGTTGGGTCATCCACAAGCTCCGCCGGATGATCACCGAACTCTCAATCACCACCACGCCGTCTAGGTGATGGCGATCACCAAGAGTAACAAGCTAGAACTCTCACTTGACCACTACGAGCCCAAATGAGAAGGTGGATGCACACTTGCTACTCTCTAATCGCTAGTGAGGAACTCTCAAGCTTTGATTCTCAAATCTCTATCCTCACTAGTGCTCTTGCACTTCCTTGCACTCCAAAGGTGTTTTTCAGCTGATCAAATGAGCAAGAGACCTCTAAAAGAGGTGGTGGGAATGTATTTATACACCCCACAGACAAAACGAACCGTTACCTGCTGACTCAGCAAAACACGAGCTGACCAGACGCGCCGGTTGAACTGACCGGACGCGCCGGTCGCTCGTAACGGTCGAAAACCGAAAAACAACTGAGTTACCGGACGCACCGGTCAGGGGTGACCGGACGCGTCCGATCGTGCAGGAAGCGTATTGTACTCGCACCGGACGCGCGACCGCATCCGATCGGTGATGACCGGACGCGTCCGGTCGTCTCTGGACCTTACTGGACTATGACCGGACGCGCCGATCACACCCAGGTCGCGTCCGATCGAGTGTATCCCTTAAGTGACACGTGTCGACTACTGACCACCGCGTCCGGTCCTCGCGAGGACCGCGTCCGGTCGTCAGAGCTGAAACCCTAGCCGCGGAACTGTACTGACCGGACGCGTCCGGTCATGCCGAGGACCGCGTCCGGTCATGGGAAAACGACCCAAAACTCTCCGAAACGCGTCACAACTTGAACCAAGTTGCTTCCAACTGAACCTTGAGCTATTCTAGAGCTGCCTAGCGCCAAGTTTAACAAGTGTGCACCACACCTAAACATAGGACTCGCCTAGGTCAAGCTACCCGCTCATGCCCCCCTTTATAGTACGGCCAAAAGAGAAAAAACGAAGATCCTAACGACTATTCCAAATGTATCTCAACACCTCGACATCTGGAACTAACCGTCCTTAATCTTGACGTCACTCTTTTGAAAACCGAAACGATTTCCATCAAGGAGCATGAATACCATGGTGTCCAAAGCAGTTAAAACCTCCATGACCTAACTTACCAAAGTTTCTGCAAAACACATATTAGTCATGGTAATAAAGCGTTGTCATCAATTACCGAAACCAAACCTCGGGGCCTAGATGCTTTCAATCTCCCCCTTTTTAGTGATTGATGACAACACTAAGATATAAAAGATTTGAGTTGAGGTTTTCGAGCATGCATGGTTCACATAAGTAAAAAGCAATAAGCACAAGGGGTTAGGAATTGCTTATGTGCCCCAAGCCAAAAGAGTGTACTCATAAGATAAGACAAAGAACATTAGTACACATACAGATATAGCTCATAAGAAATCGGAGTAAGGCACGGAAGCACAACCTTAGAGCTATAATTAAAAACGGTGACATGTGTTAATACTGCGACTGGATAAAACATTTAGACTCAAGATTTATCACACGACGACATGCCACACGAATGCAATGACTGAAAAGTAAACATGATGCATGAAAGTAACACACAAGAAAAAAAAAACAAAAACCCTTTTTCAAAACTCCCCCTGAAACTACTCTCTCTCCCCCTTTGGCATCAAGCGCCAAAAAACTAATCTAAAGATCTGACGAGGGGACAGACGGAGTCGTGTCGGGTGCCGAGGTGCGCGGAGTAATCATGAAGTGTAGAGAATCTCCCTCGGAATCTAAGCTATCTGGCTGACCCTCTGAAGAAACATGTGGCTGTGAAGCGGTCTGGGTCTGAGCGGCAGGAACAGGTACTGACGTAGTAGCAATAAGAGGATCCGTCTGAGTGACCTGAGCCTGTAGCGAGCCAATAGCAGGAGGATCTGTCGAGGCAACTGACGAATGAAGAGTCTCTGTAGTACCAGTCCCTGTCACTGGAGGAATAGCTGCCTCTGAAGCTGACAACCCTGAAGAAGTAGCAAAGGTAGTGTGCGAGGGCGTCGGCTGACCAGTCAACTCGCTGTAGGTAGCACTGTAATCACCGAAGGGTGTGCCTGTCAGGAGGTGAGGGTGAGGCTGGTCTGAAGGTGTAAACCCCGTGTGAATAGGCGTGAAGCTCGGGGACTGGAATGACTGGGGAACCTGCTGTTGTGGAGATGTGAACTGGAAACCCGGCTGTCCCTGACTTGATGAATCACTAGATTATAAAGCAGAAGTCAGGACCGAAGCAGGCGGAGGAACCCCAACAGTGACTAGGTGGCGCAGGAGATCCAAGTACTGCTGCTGACTAGCTGCACTCTGTCGCTGAATCTCATACTGCTGTCGCTGCATTTCAACCTGCTGCCTCTGGATCTCAAGCTGCTGACGCTGAAACTCGTCCTGACGAGCCTGAATCTGTGCAAGTGCTGCAGCTGTGTCCTGAGCCTGTCGCTGTATCTGCTATTGCTGCTGCTCCTGTGCCTGGGTCAACCTCTCAAGTATGGCCACCATGGCTGGGTCTGTGCGGGAGGCTGAACCAGAGCCACCGGCCTCGTGGTCGTGAGACCGAGGAGACCGGTACTTGGGGATGGGCTGGTAGTCCTCATCAGTGCTGTCAGATGTCACATCCTCAGGAAGATCAGCAGGCTGAGCGTCAAGATCGGCAAGCTCTGCCTCTGCAAGCTCATCAACTGTGGCGTCCTGCTCAGCCGCTGTCTCAGAAACCTCAGGTCGCACACGCTGTCCTGGCACTAGGGCCTGATCTCTAGTGACTGAAGCCCAAAGCTGACGGATATCATACTCAGGGAAAGCAGTAGTAGTATCTGATATCTCAGCTCGGATCTCTGCTGGTAGCTGAATAGATGATCTAATGATGAAGCAGATCCAGTGTGCATAGGGCAGCTGACGATTACCCTTGAAGCCCTCAGCTATGGTGTCCTCCATCTCACTAAGTATGAGATCCCAAATATCAAACTGTGTCTGTGAGAGGAGGTGGTGAACAACCCATAGCTGCATCCGAGTCAGTCCCTCTCTATAGCCAAGTCTGGGAAGTAGAGTGCGTCTGACTATAGCATCCAGAACTCTGGCAAGAGGTGTCAAACTGGCAGGCGTGCGACGAGACCCTTCGCCAAAAGGCTCACGGAAGCAGGGTCGAACCAAGTCTGTAGGTGGCATTGCCCCGCCGTGAGGGCGTCTCGGTGGAGGAGTCTGACCAAAACACAGCTGATGTATCTTCGTGTTAGAAGCTGGGAGTCTGAGAATCTCCCGCACTCTGGTGCTGTATAGACGGTGATCGCGGCCTCGGAATGCAAAGTGAATGAAATCATGGGCAGGATCAATCCATAGTGAAGCATAAAACTCTCTGACCCATGTGCCGCAGTATGCACCTGTCCGTCCAAGAAGATCTAACAAGCCTGGCAGAAAGGACAGGTGCGGACGTAGCTGTTCTCCCACAACCTCAACCAGTGACTCAAGGTGACAGACCCTCTGTGGTCGAAAAGCAATACCGCTGTCAACTAGAGCCATGTAGAAATCCTCCTGAAGTGGGGTATAGAAGCCTTCTGAAGCTCTGGGATCCCTCACAGGTGGAAACCACCGACTGACCTCCACGAACCTCAACCCCTGCACCTGACGTGCTATAGCACCCCTCAAGTCAAAGTGCTCGATCGGGGGTGAACCTCTAGCTCTGGGAGGAGGACGTGCTCCACGACGTTGGCCCTCTGGCCTAGGAGTCACCTGAGTACGTGCGCGTGTGGAGCGGCGATGTGGTGGAGACTGAGCTGGCTGCCCCTCTGTGTCCTCTGTAGCTTCTGGAGCCTCTATGGCCTCTGGAGGTGGATCAACTGACATACCCTCTGTAGCTCCAGAATCCTCAGTACCCTCAGTGGCCTCTGTGCCGAGCTGTCGACCTTCAAGATGAAAGCGACGCTCGCCTATGCGTATGCCACTACTCCTGCCACCTCTCTCTGCCTGCTCTGCTGCATCTGCCACGGCCTGAGCAATCTCTGCCTCTGTAAGTGTCTTCTTCTTCTTTCTGGCCAAGATCTTGATACGCTTCCCACGTGCAATCTCAGACCGACGAGGAGGACTGTCGTCCCCGTCACCAGGAGCACCACCGGCGTTCTTGCAACGCACCATGCTGACAAACTGACCGGAAACCTCTGAAAGATGGTGAACTGTCACTCGAGAGGCTTGGCCTCAATCCGTATCCACAGGCTTGGCCTCGGATTCAGCAAACTGATCTCACCCTGACACACGGACAGACTCGCTGCAACGACGGAATAGAGAGATCTACTATAAGCACATATATAACTAAAAGGTACGAAACCCTAGAGATAGCAAGCATATGAGATACGATGTGAATCGAAACGCGAAGCTACCTCGGATCGACGAGACGACGGTGACAAGATGAGGTGACCTAGATCGCGAGATTCCCCAAAATTGCCGGACGAGCTCTGATTTGCCGAAACATGAAGCAATTAGGATTAAAAAGAAAGAGTTACGGCAAACCCTAGCGAGGAGGTCAAGGTGACGCGAAACAACCTCGCGAAGAAGACGACGTGCGACAAAAACTCAACGACGAACGATCGACGTTACGCGAACCCTAGGGTTAGGGTTAGGGCAACTCGACGAAGAATCGATCGGAGGCGAGCGTGAGGCAGTCCACTGCCGGAGGAGATGCTGGCAAGCGGGAGCGCGGCTCACCGGCGGCAAGGGCGCGGCTCACCGGCGGCGGAGGTGCGAGCGGGCGGCGGTGGCACGGCTGCGCGACTGGAGAGGGCAAGCGCGGGCAGAGGCGCGGCTGCGGGCAGGGCGGCAGCGAGCGCGCGAGCGAGGCTAGCGCGGGCGAGGGGACACGGCTGGGTTTGCCGGAGGCGAGGAAGACGGCAAGGACACGGCGGCTCCGGCGGATTTGGCGAGGCGGCGGCGGAAGAGGCTCGGACGGATTTAGAAAATACGGCCGTGGACGAACCGATATATGAAGGGTCAGATCCGCTCGACGCGTGATGACCGGACGCGGTGGTCATTATGACCGGACGCGGTGGTGCAGCGTCCGGTCACACTCCAGTAAGCTCCTGGAGTGACCGGACGCGGTCAGAGTCCGGTCGAGGGGAGCTTGGGAAATCATCGCGAATGACCGGACGCGGTGGTGGTAACCGGGACCGGACGCGGTGGTCAGCAGAGGCGTGTCCGGTGCAGCGTCCGATCATTAGATCTGGAGTTGGTCTTCTGGATGACCGGACGCGCTGGTGGACGCCGGGACCAGACGCGGTGGTGAAGCATCACTGCGTCCGGTGCAGCGTCCGGTCCAGCGTCCGGTCACTGTTCTTCGCCCTTCTTCGTTCCGAACTACGACGCGACTTCTCCCAATCAGGTTCCAATTCAAAAAGACACAAATAAACACCAATTGGAACACGATATGAGTGACCTCACTCAAACCCTCAAATTTTTCAAAATAGATTGCCTTAGGCTAGTATTATTTTTAAGAAAATAGGCAATAAACACCCAAGGAGCAACGTATGGCCATGCAATAGAGTTTTTGAACCTTTAGGAGCGTCAAAATGCTCTCTCTATCCATGGACGAACACAGAGGTTTCTCAAAGCTTAACCGAAAAGAAACGACAAGAACAACAACCATGCATATGCAATGCAATGCAAGAAGGTAAAGCTAGAATGCTTGTCAAGTTTGATCCACGGTTAGGCTTCTTCACTCCTCCAAAGAAGGGTTATCGTAACCGTGTTAGCCAAGCCCTAAAAGCATTGCGATAAAAAAACATGGCATATTATACAATGCAATGCAAGGGACAACACACACTTATTTTTTAAAGTTGCTAGAATCAAGCACATTGAGTTCACTTCTTAACCTACAAAAGGTTGCCTCATCCAAAGGTTTAGTGAAGATATCCGCTAATTGATTTTCACTTCTTACACCTTCTAGTGATATGTCATTTTTAGCAACGTGATCTCTTAGAAAGTGATGGCGGATATCAATGTGCTTGGTGCGAGAGTGTTGTACCGGATTGTTAGCAATTTTAACGGCACTTTCATTATCACATAAAAGTGGCACCTTTTCAAGAACAATTCCATAGTCTAGGAGGGTTTGTTTCATATATAAGATTTGTGCACAACAAGCCCCCGCGGCAATGTATTCCGCCTCGGCGGTGGACAAAGCCACACTATTTTGCTTTTTAGATGACCAAGATACTAAGGATCTTCCAAGCAAATGGCACCCTCCGGATGTGCTTTTTCTATCAATTTTGCAACCGGCATAGTTCGAATCGGAATAGCCAACTAGTTGGAATCTAGCTCCTTTGGGATACCAAAGACCAATGCTTGGGGTGAGCTTAAGATATCTTAGGATTCTTTTTACGGCACTTAAGTGAGGTTCTTTAGGGCACGCTTGAAAGCGGGCACACATGCACACACTAAACATGATATCGGGCCTAGATGCGGTAAGGTACAACAAGCTACCAATCATAGAACGGTAGAGAGTTTGATCAACCGGTTTACCTCCCTCATCTAGGTCGAGATGTCCATTTGATGGCATTGGGGTCTTGATTGGTTTGCATTCTTCCATCTTGAATCTTTTGAGAAGATCCTTGGTATACTTTTCTTGAGAGATGAAAATCCCTTCTCCCATTTGCTTTACTTGAAATCCAAGGAAGAATGTGAGCTCACCAATCATTGACATCTCGAACTCCTTCGACATCAATTCACCAAATTTCTTGCAATAATCTTCATTTGTTGATCCGAAGATGATATCATCAACATATACTTGACAAATAAAGATCTCCCCATTAAACTTCTTGGTAAATAGTGCGGTGTCGACCTTCCCAATGGTGAAGCCCTTCTCAATGAGGAAGTCCCGGAGGCGCTCATACCACGCTCTAAGGGCTTGCTTGAGCCCATATAACGCCTTGAACAACCTATAAACATGATTAGGATATCTAGGGTCTTCAAACCCGGGAGGTTGATTAACATAGACTAGTTCATTTATAAAGCCATTTAAGAATGCACTTTTCACATCCATTTGATATAGTTTCATATCATGATGTGATGCATATGCAAGGAGGATACGAATGGCTTCAAGTCTTGCAACGGGTGCAAAGGTCTCTCCAAAATCAAGACCTTCAACTTGAGAGAAACCCTTTGCAACTAGTCTTGCCTTGTTCCTCACTACTATGCCTTGGTCATCTTGCTTGTTTCGGAACACCCACTTGGTTCCAATGATTCTTGCACCTTTAGGATGCTCTTCAAGTGTCCATACTTGATTGCGGGTGAAGTTATTCAATTCTTCATGCATTGCATTCACCCAATCCGGATCTTGAAGAGCTTCTTCTACATTCTTAGGTTCAACGCAAGAGACAAAAGAGTGATGTTCAACAAAAGAAGCTAGCTTTTGAGATCGAGTCATTACTCCCTTTGTAGGACTCCCTATGATGAGATCTTGTGGATGTGCTTGAAGTAGTGGTGAGTTTCTTCTATCAACCACTTGAGGAGGTGGATGGAGAGCATCAACATCTTGAGCTTGTGCCTCGGCTTGTTCATGAGAGACATAAGTGTCTTCATTTTCAACTCTCTCATTCTTGTCATCATCTTGAGGCACACATGATGAAGATGGTGGATCAACAATTTGTACATCGTCATCATCATCTTTTGGCTTGATGTCTCCCACCGGCATGTTCTTCATGGCCTCCCTCAAGGGTTCATCACCTACATCATCACAATTCTCAATTGCTCCTTGGGAGCCATTAGATTCATCAAATTCCACATCATATGTTTCTTCAACCAAACCGGTGGCATGGTTAAATACTCTATATGCTTTGGACTTTGATGAGTAACCAACAAGAAAACCAATATCACGTCTTTGAAACTTCCCTAGGTGTTGACGCTTCTTGTAGATGTAACATTTGCAACCAAACACCCGGAAGAAAGAGACGTCCGGCTTCTTCCCATTAAGCAACTCATAGGGAGTCTTGCCAAGAAACTTTTGTAGGAAGAGGCGATTTGAAGCATAGCATGTGATGTTGATTGCCTCGGCCCACAACTTCTCCGAAGTGTTGTACTCATCTAGCATTGTTCTTGCAAGGGTGATCAAAGTCCGGTTCTTTCTCTCAACTACACCATTTTGTTGAGGAGTGTAGGTTGAAGAGACCTCATGCTTGATTCCAATTTCATCACAAAAAGCTTCAATGTTGGTGTTGTCAAACTCTTTGCCATTGTCACTTCTAATCTTCTTTATCTTGACTTCAAATTCATTTTGAGCTCTCTTTGCAAACTTCTTGAAGCAATTTGCCACTTCGGATTTATCATGAAGGAAGAAAGTCCATGTGTACCTTGAGTAGTCATCCACTATCACAAGACAATAGAGATTACCACCCAAGCTCTTGTATGTTGTAGGCCCAAACAAATCCATGTGTAGAAGTTCTAGCACTCTTGAAGTTGACATGAAAGCTTTGGTTGGATGAGTGTTTGCAACTTGCTTGCCCGCTTGACATGCACTACAAGGTTTGTCCTTTTCAAACTTCATATCCTTCAATCCTCTCACTAGTTCTTTCTTCAATAGCTTGTTGAGAGTGTTCATTCCAACATGAGCAAGCCTCCTATGCCAAAGCCAACCAAGTGAGGTCTTGGTGAACAAACATGTCATCAAATTTGCATCTTCGGAGGTGAAGTCAACAAGATAAAGATTGTTGTATCTAAAGCCTTTGAATATCACTTACTTGTCATCTATCTTTGAAACTATCACTTCATTTGGTGTGAACAAGCATTGGAAGCCAAGGTCACAAAGTTGCCCAACGGATAACAAGTTGAAACTCAATGAAGCAACATAGAGCACATTTGAGAGTGAGTGATCATGTGATATTGCAATCTTGCCTATACCCTTGACTTTGCTCTTTGAATTATCCCCAAATGTGATCTTCTCTTGACATATTCCATTCTCTTCAATGGTGGTGAACATACGAGGATCACCGGTCATATGTTGAGTGCAACCACTATCAATAACCCAATGAGATCCACCGGTCTTGTAGTTCACCTACACACAAGAGATCAAGCTTTTTGTTTAGGGACCCAAACTTGAGAGGGGCCCTTGACTTTCTCAACTAGTGACTTGGCAACCCATATTTTCTTTAGCCTATTCTTGTTTGGGGGACCCAAAAACATGACTTTCATCTTTCCATTTGAATCTTTTCTTAGCATATAATGAGCATTGAAGGCGAAAGGTCTAGCATGCTTGGGCAAGGGTTGTGGTGGTGGAGTTTTGCATTCATGAGCAAAGTGACCTTCTTGACCACACTCAGCACATCTCTTTGGCTTGGGCTTTGACTTGCTTTGTTGTTGTTGAGCTTTTGCTTTCTTCTCTTGATTTGCCAAGTACCCAATACCACTTCTATCCATCTTCATTACGGTGTTCATGAGGAGCTCACTTTGCAAATATTGGCCTCTTGTGAACTTGCTTAGGCCGGTCTTGAGATGCTCTTTTTCTTGCTTGAGCTTTTTATTTTCTTCAATGAGTGACTCATTGGTTGGTTGCTTCTCAAGAGCCATCAAACCTTTTAGCTTCTTGTTCTCATTTGCAAGCTTCTCATTCTCACACTTAATCTTGGCATAATCATCATAGTTGCTTGACTCAACCACACTCTTGCCTTTGCTACTAGAACCTTTGCTACTAGAACCTTGCCCAATGCCTAATACTTGAGTCGGTGTTGCGATGGAAAGATCACTTTGGTGAAGCACGGTGACAATGTGACCATACTTCTCAACGGGAAGCACGCTCAAGATCTTCCTTGTAACATCCGATTGGCTCATTTTAGTGAGCCCAAGAGCATTGAGGTCCTCTACAAGAACATTCAAGCGAGTGTACATGTCATTAGCACTTTCTTTGGGAAGCATTTCAAAAGAATTAATTTTCTTTAAAGCTATGTGATAGCGTTCCTCACGCTCACTCTTAGTTCCCTCATGGAGAGCACAAAGATTTTCCCATAATTCATGAGCGTTCTTTGCATTACGCACATGATTGAAGATATCTTTGCCTAAGCCCCGGTAGAGTGTATTTTTGGCCTTTGCATTCCACCGGTCGTACTTCTCCTCGTCACCAATGGGGTTTGCGGGATCCTTGATAGCGGGAAGCCCTTCGGTTGCGGCTATAAGACACCCAACATCTATGGCTTCGAGATACGCCTCCATGCGGATTTTCCAATATGGAAAATCATCCTCCTCAAAGGTGGGAGGTGGTCCTTCCCCGTTAGACATCTTGCTCTAGGCGGTAAAGCCTAAAAGAGGAGCAACATGGCTCCGATACCAATTGAAAGGATCAAGATGCCCAAGAGGGGGGGTGAATTGTGTTTTTCTAAAAATTAAATGCAAGAATTAAATCCTACAAGCCGGAATTCACCCCTAGTGTCTACTTATGTTCCTAGAGAGTCTACCGATACAAAGTTTTGCACCCTAGTTTCCAATCCTAGTCTAGCATGGCAAGTCTAGGAATGTAAAACAAGCAATGAAAGTAAATACGAGAATGTAAATGCTTGAATGTAAAGGGGCAAGGAACACGACGATGTTTTTCCGAGGTATCGGAGAGTCGCCACTCCCCACTAGTCCTCGTTAGAGCACCCGCGCAAGGGTGTAGCTCCCCCTTGATCCGCGCAAGGATCAAGTGCTCTCTACGGGTTGATTCTTCGATACTCCGTCGCGGTGAATCACCCAAAACCGCTCACAAGATGAGTTGGGTCATCCACAAGCTCCACCGGATGATCACCGAACTCCCAATCACCACCACGCCGTCTAGGTGATGGCGATCACCAAGAGTAACAAGCTAGAACTCTCACTTGACCACTACGAGCCCAAATGAGAAGGTGGATGCACACTTGCTACTCTCTAATCGCTAGTGAGGAACTCTCAAGCTTTGATTCTCAAATCTCTATCCTCACTAGTGCTCTTGCACTTCCTTGCACTCCAAAGGTGTTTTTCAGCTGATCAAATGAGCAAGAGACCTCTAAAAGAGGTGGTGGGGATGTATTTATACACCCCACAGACAAAACGAACCGTTACCTGCTGACTCAGCAAAACACGAGCTGACCGGACGCATCGGTTGAACTGACCGGACGCGCCGGTCGCTCGTAACGGTCGAAAACCAAAAAATAACTGAGTGACCGGACGCACCGGTCAGGGGTGACCGGACGCGTCCGATCGTGCAGGAAGCGTACTGTACTCGCACCGGACGCGCGACCGCGTCCGATCGGTGATGACCGGACGCGTCCGGTCGTCTCTGGACCTTACTGGACTATGACCGGACGCGCCGATCACACCCAGGTCGCGTCCGATCGAGTGTATCCCTTAAGTGACACGTGTCGACTACTGACCACCGCGTTCGGTCCTCGCGAGGACCGCGTCCGGTCGTCAGAGCTGAAACCCTAGCCGCGGAACTGTACTGACCGGACGCGTCCGGTCATGCCGAGGACCGCGTCCGGTCATGGGAAAACGACCCAAAACTCTCCGAAACGCGTCACAACTTGAACCAAGTTGCTTCTAACTAAACCTTGAGCTATTCTAGAGCTGCCTAGCGCCAAGTTTAACAAGTGTGCACCACACCTAAACATAGGACTCGCCTAGGTCAAGCTACCCGCTCATGCCCCCCTTTATAGTACGGCCAAAAGAGAAAAAACGAAGATCCTAACGACTATTCCAAATGTATCTCAACACCTCGACATCTGGAACTAACCGTCCTTAATCTTGACGTAACTCTTTTGAAAACCGAAACAATTTCCATCAAGGAGCATGAATACCATGGTGCCCAAAGCAGTTAAAACCTCCATGACCTAACTTACCAAAGTTTCTGCAAAACACACATTAGTCATGGTAATAAAGCGTTGTCATCAATTGCCAAAACCAAACCTCGGGGCCTAGATGCTTTCACACTCTGCAGAGGTTTTACATAACCACAAGATCTGCCTTCCTTGCTGACCGTCATCAACTGGGCTGATTCCGGCTGCTTGCTAGCCTAGGATAATGCCACTCTACCATTCAGCCCTGGTTCACCCCAAGTCAAGTCTAGGGTGGCTGAAACTGTGAGTCATGAGCCGGGTCCACAAGGTCTCCATGAAGTCTCGGAAGGGTGTAGGGGGAATTCTCTGTGCCCCGTACCTCCTTACACTGTCCGCTATCAACCTAGAAGTAGTGGCAAAATCCTATCAAGTAGTCCAGCCGTCCCGCACCATATAGGGCGAGTGGTACGTAAGGCTTCCCGGTGAATCTGAGTACTAGTAGGTCCTTAGGGATGACCAAGCCAGAATGTCTCCATCAGGGTTTCCATTTACTGTGCCACCACAGCACCTCCATCCCGGGCTCCACCCATCACAGGTTCACACCCAGGTTCACCTCATATACCTTTTACCCACCACAAGTATACATTTCTAGGGGTGCCCAGGTAGCATCCCATAGTAAGACTTGCCCCAGGCTCGTCGTATACTCCAACTTGGTCGACACAACCCTCACCCTCCACACACCCAAGTCACACACGCAACACTCTCCCCAAAGTCTAGGTAACACCAGTTTCCACCATGCACATAGTAATAGCATAGTATAAATAAGGAAATAGATAGCAATAAGCATGTGTCTAGCCTAATAGCAGGGTATGCAGGGGTAAGGTTGCGTCAAGGTAAAGGTTTTCAAGCAAGCATACTACCATGCAAATCCTACCATAAAATGATTGTAGTAGTAGAGTAAAGCGATAACAGTTCTATATTAGCCGCGTAATAGGTGCTACGAGATTTGGGTGGGATGTGGCACCTTCAGTGTAGTCGTCTCCGTTCTCCTCACGGTACTCACATTCCTTGTCCGTCAGGTTCTCCTCCGAGTCTGCATCGTTTGCATTATAGTCGCGTTAGCGACGTCTATAGAATGGCACAAAGAAGCAATGGAAATTCAAAAGAGCCAATTGCACTCAAACATAGGTTTATTGCATAGAGCTTGATTTTAGATGAATTTTGGTCCTGGTTTCGTATTTTTCTGAGGTCGTATGAATTAGTTATGAATTTCTGAAGTTTAATTCATTTCTTAAAATGGAAAAGGCCGAGTTAATCCTGGGCTGACACGTGTCGTGCTGCGGTTGGTCCACGTGGCTTGCTGACGTCAGCATGACGCTATCATAAAGGTTTCGAGCCGACAGGTGGGTCCCAGCTGACGTCAGCATGACATCATCAACGTTGTCAGTTCCGACCAGTGGGTCCAGGGACTCTTGGGTCACTGACATGTGGGTCCAGTCAAAGTCAACGTTGGTCAACGTCGAGTCAACGGTCAATGGCCAACAGTCAGGGTCACTAACGTGTGGGGCCAGGGCTGCTGACGTCAGCAGCTGATGTCATCGTGACGTCAGTATGACATCACCTCGATTGTGCTGGCTTCTGACATGTGGGTCCTATGTGACGTCATCGTGACGTCAGCGTCTGACGTGTGGGTCCAGGGTGTCCGTGTCACTGACCGGTGGGGTCGGGGTGCTGTCGTCATCAGCTGACGTTATCATGACGTCAGCGTGATGTCACTGTGGCAATTTCCACTGCTGACATGTGGGTCCCGCGTGACGTCATCAGGACGCCAGTACGACGTCATCATCTGACGTGTGGGTCCAGCAACACTGTGTCGCTGACATGTGGGGCCAGGTCAACAGTCAACGTTGACCGGTCAACGGTCAACTCGGGTCGGGTCCAACTGGACCGATTGGGCTGGATACGGGCTGGGCTTTGGCTCGCCACGTGGCAGGCTGTGGCTCTGCCACGTCGTAGTCGTGGGCCTCAACTGGGCTGCGGTCCATGGCTTTGTGGTCCATGGTGGACCAGGAGACGCTGGTCCATGGACCACAGATAGGACTACGGTGGACCAAGTCCACCCTCTCTTCCCCGATTTCTTGTCGGCGTGCCTCCGTCGGCGACGTGATCACCGGCGAGCTCCCGCAACGGTTCAGGCGTCTACTTGAGGTGGGGAAAAGCCTCCTCGCTCCATGGCGACTGCGATGGTGGGGTCGAAGTGGCGGTTGGGGCTTCATAGGGTCCCGACCACGGTGAACGGCGGCGTGGGTTCATCGGCGTGCATGGACAGGGCGGTAGTGATAGCGAGAACCCAGTTGGAGGAGCGTGTGAGCTCCATGGTGCTTCTACGGCCATGGTAGGCGTGTTGAAGGAGCTCCTGGTCCTCCTAGTGGTTCCGGCCATGGTGATGGGGGCAAAACAAAGGCAGTGGTGCTCCGACAAGGTGCGGTGTGGCAACGCAGGGCTTCGGTGGGCTCCTTCCTCGGCTAAGGTGAGCGCAGTGTGTCTCTCATCATGGCGAAACCAATTGAGGTGTTGACGTCGCCTTTACCGCGACGTAGAAGACGCGGTGGTCTCGCCATGGTTGTGCTCTCGGCCATGGTGAGTGTGCCCGTGCGTGTGCGCTCCTGCTCCGATGTACAACGTCATGGCTGGGGTCCCCCTTTTGGCTGATGGCAGCGCGCACGGCGCGTCCTGGTTCTCGACAAACGTGGCCATGGTGGTCTCCCTAGCTAACCAGTTGGGCTAGGCCGGAGCTCGAAGCTTCAGCAAGGTTTCGATCATGGCGGTGCACGTTCCATTGGGCTAGGGAGGTCTCAGCGGCGTACGGCTCACCTTTGGTGTTGAAGGCGAGAGGATAGCGGTGCAGTGAAGAGGTGTGGCCATGTAGCTTCGGAGGCAGTGCCGTGTTGTCCGCTTCGGCTTGATCCGCGGCGGTGCTCCAAGCTCCGGCGTGCTTCCGGTCCTCCTCCTGGCAATGGCTCCGCCCTCTCCTCCCGAATTCCCCCCCTCAGCTCTCTACTCTTTGGTGCGAAGTGGTTGGCCACCAGTGGCGGCGGGTGGTGAGACGAGCGCAAGGACATCCGAGGCCGGGCTTTTATAGCCGAGCTCTAAGGGCTCCAATGGCGGACGACGATCGGGCGGTGGTGATACGTGCGATGCATCCGACGGCTCATGTGCGGTAGCGTGAGCGCGGCGCAAGGGGAACAAGGTCATGCGATTTGCGTGACCCTGGGCCCGCGTCTGCCATGCTGGTCGGCTCCCGGTCGCGTGGGAGAGGTTGGCGTGGGCGAGGAAGACGACACTGTGGACGCGGGTGGCTGACATGTGGGGCCCGCGTGGCAGCGGCTGAGAGTGAAAACGGGAAACGCGCGGGCGTGGGCGACGTGCGGCTGACGCGTGGGGCCAAGCGGCAGCGGCAGCTGGCGGGGCTGGGCGCGCGGGCGAGAGCGGCGTGCGGGTTGGCTGCTGGGCCTGCGCAGCTCGTGGGCCGGCTCGCGCTGCTCGTTGGCGGGGCTGGCCGGTTGCTGGCTGGGCCTTGAAGCTGAGCAGGCCGAGGCGGCTTGCGAGGCCTTTCTCTCCCTTTCTTCTTTTCTTTTCTATTTTTCATTTCTTTTCCATTATTTGAATTCAAATTTGGTTTGAAATTTAAATTCTAAACTGATGTAACTTATTCATTGGTGTTTAGGAATTTTGTTTAGCTATTTTGTATATCAACATAGGTGTAGTTTGTTATATATATAGAATTAGTTTTTCTTTTATACAATTATCCTTGGATTTGAATAGTGATTATTTTATGGTGTGTTTCTTAGAAAAAGTTGTTAAGCATAAACAAAAAGCAAAAAGAAAATCCAAATCACAATTTGAGTTAACAATGTATGCAACATTTCATTTGTTAGAATTTAAATAAACATAATTGGTTTTAGGCATACCAAGCTTATGTGCTAACTTGGGTTGGGTTAGACCTAATGCATCTCTTAGGTTGGGTTACCATACATGACACTCATCATCACATGGAAGTTTTGAGAAAATTTTTGTATTTGGTATTTTTGGTTTGTGGATTTTTGGGTTGTTACAAGGAGAAGGTCCAACTGCTTGTTACTCCAGGTAAACCTTCTGCCACTAAAAGGAATATCAATTAAATCAAGATCTATAATAGTGTTGTTCAATAATTGCATTTCTGAATGATCTCCTCCTGGCTTATTTCTATTATCAGGACCTCTATAGAGGTTGAAGTCACCTGTTAAGAGCCAATCATCAAAACTTGAGGAGTCAAGGTTGAGAATCCAAGTGATGAAGGCTAGTTTTCCAGAAGAATGTGCAGGCCCATAGATGTTGGTCAGGTGGAAGCAGCTCTGATCGACCAGGCTAGTCATCTTGACAGTAATTGCATAACTGTTGATTTGAATTGTATCACCTTGGTAAAGATTACTCTTCCAAATAGTTACCAGACCTCCAGATGCTCCTGTGGAAGGAGAAAAAGCAAAACTGTCCAGATGCCTGGGACAAAATTTCTTTAGATATGCAACATTAAAATCTTCTCTTTTGGTTTCCTGCAAACAAACAATGTTACAAGCACTTTCAACAATTTTAGCTCGAATAGCATCCCACTTCTCCTGCGAATTAAGTCTTGCCAAATCTTCGGGACGCCACCACCATGGCAAGGTCACAGGCCATCTGTTTACATGGCCACAATGTAATGTCATCCATGAATGTACACAAGAAATATTTAACTAGAGAATGTTGTGGTATGTATTAGAATACCTGTTACAAAACTTGCTGGGATCCCCAGGAAGAGTCCAGTCTAGGCAACGAGATGGATTAACATCATAGCCACCTTCAGCAAGAGTCCTGAATGTAAAAACACACCAAGGAATGTAATACCTAATTAAAAATTACACATGCCTCACTAAATCTGCTTCAATAAACATTTTGAAATTCTCGCACAAGTTTTACATGTCCACGTTCTTGGAATCTAAATACACTACATGACAAGCAATTGAATATATACCCAAAAGGAAATTTAGACATACCTTTTTCCCTTAAAATATTCCAAGACATCATGAATCTCGTCCCATGGTAAGTATGGGGTTCCAACTAAGTACTTGTCATAGAAGTTCATGGCAACAATTTTGCCATCAAAATCAAGAAGGGGCCCTCCAATGCCAGCCTAACTAGGTGAAGTTGTCATTGGTAATGTCAAACAGATATGGTACTTAACTCATTCAGATGCAACTATTTACTTCAACTGTATGATAGCACATAAGAAAAAAATAACAGTTGTACCTTACTGATGTTACATGTGCAACATCGAAGAAATTCGCAATCATCTGAGACCGGCATAGGAGACAGTTCCCCTCTTTTAGCCATCAATCTACCAGATTTGAAGATACACCCCATAGCTAGTAATTCAAAAGAGCCAGAGCCCCGATATTGAACCTTTACTGGTTCAGTAGGACAGAAATCCTTGACACTAATTAGAGCAATATTGTAATGCAAATTATAATGTTGTAATGTCCCATCTGCATGCTGTTCGTTTGGAAGTAACACTTGAATCTGCCATAAAAAACAGTTGAGACATAGGCAATTCACTAAAAGAACAGGGACAACAAATTAAATAGAATTACCAACCCTCAAGTTTTCAACTATCTTGTATTCACAAGAAGAATCTTTAATCAAGCTCGCTGAAGTCAGGATAGTGGTACGTCCATTCCATTCAATAAAGAGTCTTGTGCATGCAAAAAACCTTTTTTCTCCTGCAGACCACAATTTATATCATGAGTTTGTTGATCATAGAAACATAAAACAGCAAACAACACAACATTGTAAACTTACCATTGAATGAAGCAAGTGCGACGATATTATCATGTATGTTAGAGGCAACTGGTTTACTTATTTCATTCCAGACACATGTACCATATATGTCTCCGAAAGGCTCCTCGAAAGTATTAACCAAAATAATCTCATCTGGTTAATGATGATAAAAAGCACAATAGTCATAAGTGGTGAAGTAAATCCGTAAAAAAAACACAATGCATAAAAAGTCAAGATATTTGCAGGCACTGACTCACTATTTAACATTGATTCTGGCGGCTTAGGATAGCCCAAAGATTCTAGATCCTGAGACTGATCCTGCAACAACAGCAAGAGGTCATGTGATTAGCACTAACACATGCTAATATTGGGTATGATAAGTAACATTCACACAAAATTCTCAATATAACATTATATTAGTATACATAATTATATATTATGACGATCTGAGTAACAAAACACACTATAAGTTATTGTTCTTAAAACACCCATGAACAGATTAAGTGATTAAATGATTATCACTAACTCTATGAAAATACAAGTGTATAAAGCTAAGCTTGTCAATAACTATTATGAAAGTACAAATGTGCAATAAATTTGCACCATTTATGACGACTTTACAAATATATATTATTGTAGATGAAGATGAACTACGTAATACGAAAATGTTAGGGGCTTAAAGTGATGTTGTGTGCTCACCTTCTTTACAAGAGCAAGACATCTCAGCAAAGGAACCTTCCCCAACCCTGCGGAAAAACATCAACATGAGTACCAAAAATGAAACATGGAACAAACCATAATATGCAAGATATACATGAATATAATTGTAGGAACAGGAAAACATAGAGAAAAGAGGACCTAGCCTGGTATGCATAAATATATGAAGGAAACAAGTTAGTATTGAGCAAACATTACATAAAACCTCAAGTCAGGTAGCACCACAACTCATGCAGTGTGACTGTGTGACCATTATATCTGGACAGAAAACTCCTTTCTTTAATTAAAGTTGACAGATAAATGGATTCAACATTGACAAAAGGAATATGTTAACCTAGTACATGGCATAGTGGCATGAGCCAATTGGACAGAAAATATCTCGGTATATATAGGTGAAAACGAATCAGGTTATTATTAAGGGTAACACTTTGAAAACTATAGAGGACTACAAATGTCAAAAGCTACAGAAGGAACAACACCGGAATCCAAATTATTGTGAAACCAACAAAACCCTGCAATTGTATGGCATAAAAATGGCTTATCTCATTATAAATAGTGTATGCAAGAGTAGATGTCCAATTGGAAATATTCAAGACATACCTGACTGCCTTAGAAGAATCTAATGCAGAAAATTCCATCTCATCCAGAGATTTGTAGTCCAACAATATATTAAAAACTTCAAACTTTGGCAAGAACAAGGTTTTTTTGCTACTGAAAGAAAGGTTCATCCAAGAAAATCCCCATCAAAATCAAAAAGTGGCCCGCCTTCGCAAACCTAGCAACAAACAGAAGAAAAGAATTACAGGCAACCCTTTATTACATTGATAAAAAAAATAAAGTGAACAAGAGGTAAGTAGGACAGACATCACTTTGTTATCTCAGATACACTTTACTGCATATAATAACAAAAACAGATTAAAATACTCATTTCAAAATGCAGATGTACCTCAGAGATTTTACAAGTGGAAGACATAGGCTTATCTTCGCATATAGGATCATCATTCAGAATCCCACCAGTGGCGATTAATTTGCCAGAGACGTCACGGCCTAGAGGTTAGTACCTTGCTGTGGGGCTGAAATTTGAACATATCATTGAATCCTACGGTGCGAAGATCAGAAAAATTCTTGACATTGACAGTAGCAGTGTTGTCTTCTAAATCATATTCTCCCAAAAACCCCACGACAACATGATCTTCATTGCGCACTTCAATCTATGTGATAAAGCAAAAGAAGAGTAAACATAGTTCACAATTATCATAACTAAAAAAAATTAATAAAGGATGATTAGCAGCACCAACCTTCAAGTTATCATGGTCTTTCCTTTTATCATTTAAAGCTTTAACCAGGCTTGCTGATGTCATGAACCTTGTAGCATCTCCATCACAATCTATAGCTACGCCTGAGCGCGCAAATAGCACCTTGTGCTCTGCACAAGATCATAATTTATATTAATTATAGTTAGCAATGTTTAATGGGAGCGTATGCTATGGAAACTAGCTTCTCATGGAAACTATAGAAACTTTAATCTAAGTCCACATGATTCTAATCTGATGGCCTCAGCTGAAGGTGGGTCATTTATTCACTTAAACCCTCCCACCAAGATTCTAATCCGATGATCTCAGATGAAGCACAACCCACCTTCAGCTGAGGCCATCGGATTAGAATCCTGTGGACTTGATTGAAGTTTCCATAGTTTCCACAAGAAGCTAGTTTCCATAGCATACGCTCTCATGTTTAATATGTCTGGGAAAGAAGAGTACAACAGCACATATAATCACCATCGGCTACAGCAAGTGACACAACACTTTTAGACAAATCTGACGCAACTTCTTCACTCAGCTCACTCCAAACACCTTTATTTGATTCCTGATGCAAGTCACCTAGTTAAAGAAACATGATACAACACAAACTATCAGTGCTGTTAGAAACATGAGCACAAAAGAGGAAGGACCACCAGACCTGAGGCCAATAGCTCAGTTGTCTCTCCTTCATTGAAAATTGTTTTGTTCTTTGTTGAGCTTCTTGTGAGGTAAGTTCGTTTATTCTTCTTCGACCTTCTTGTGAGATGAGTTCTTTCATTCCTCTTTGAGCTTCTTGTGGGAACATCACCACCCCTATTACTTTTCAGCATCTTACAGACACTGAAGCATGTTTTTTCCCCCTAAAGAAAGAGTGCAAATTTTGGGTCAAAACAGTAAAGCGATGCAGTAAGATTAACATATATCCACTAATCAGAAGGTCAGAAATACATGTTTTATGTCAAGCCTGCTCCTGATGACTCATAACTTAACATAAGCTTTCATCCAAGCTCCAATCAACTCTGATAAATGATAAATGTAAAAACAAAAAAAGGCAAAAGTAAATACGGAGGAGGCAACCGAGGCGACGACGGAGATCGAGGTGGCGGCGACGTCGCGTGCCAGGTCGGGGTTGTGCTGGTCGCCACTCGCGAACCTCGCCTTGCCTCGAGCGGAACCGGGAAGCGGCGCCCGAGCGAGAGATGCGAGACGCGATCGACGCCCAGGTCATGTTAAATTTTCCCCCAAATTTCACGGTACAGGAAGAAGATTTCCAATCACATCACAATATCGGTATACGTATAGAGTACTAAATGTAAATAAAATCAAAAACTAATTACATAATTTTATTGTAATTTATGAGATGAACGTTTTAAACCTAATTAGTCAATGTTCGAATATTTTTTATCAAATACAAACGAAATGCTACAGTACGCTACAGTATAGTGATTTGGCTGGCGCCAAATCGGTCGAACTAAACAAGGCCACTGTCATGAGGCCGGGCTCCTAGCCCGTGTGGAATCGTGCTGCCAAAGTGGGCTCTAGGGGGATGGATCCTGGAGAACAAATGTGACAGGTAAGACTAGATGGGCCGTTAAAGGCCTGGTTCTAGTTAGACCGTTAAAAGTCTGCTTCCAGTTGGGCCAACCCGTTAACTTCTCTTATAAGTAGCCTCGAACCCATCCGCGGGCGAAACCCTAGCCTGCAGCGCCGCCTGGACCGAGCAGCCGAGCGAGTAAGCGAAGACCCCCTTTTCCCCGAGCGCAAGAGCACCATGGCGGCGGCGGCAGTTTATGGCGGCCTCAAGGGGAAGCTTGGCGTCGAGGATGCCCCCGAGCTGCAGCTCAACCGCATCCGCATCACACTTTCATCCAAGAACGTCAAGAACTTGGAGAAAGGTATAACCAGACCTTATGAATTCAGATTCATATTTTCTGATGTGATCTAATATCATAGCTAATCTTGCTCGCATGGAGTATATCGTAATGGCGTATACAAGCTTCCGTTGATGGATGATTCGTATATTGTTTACGATTACGCCTTAGATCTGCCTGTCGAATTTGTTTCCGTGCTACATGTACAAATCTATCTGTAGTGGCTGGTTACAATTGCTGGGTGTGGCAACCGTTGTATTGTATTGGTTTTGGTTATCTGAACAAAACTCCTTTGCCCGTTTCGATTTACTGTTTGCCTATGCACAAGCAGTGCAGCGCCTAAGTGTTTTGATTATTCTGTTGGATTGTATGGAGGGAAGGAATTGGCAACTGAAGATTGCACTCGACTCCTATATACTTTCTTACTATCTTGTATCATTAGGCCGATTAAACTGTATTTAGTCACTTGCTAGGATGCAAGCTACACCACTGAATATTGGACTGTCGTTGCAGAGTTATTTCAATTATTGAACTGACAATTGTGTGGGATTTCTGGTACATTTCAGTTTGTGCGGATTTGGTGAAGGGCGCCAAGGACAAGCAGCTCAGGGTTAAGGGACCCGTTAGGATCCCTACTAAGGTTCTCCACATCACCACCCGCAAGTCCCCTTGCGGTGAAGGTATCGAGCTATTTCCTAGCCTCTGCTGTTGAAATTGTTTGGGTTGGCTTTGGTTAATTTGACTGATTGAGTTATTAGTACTTTCATTAATAGGAATACAGTGATATGTTCACTAATATAAATAGGTGCTTCGGCATTAATGCTCATAGTTCGCTCAATATTATGCTTATTTTAAAATTTGAATTAGTTTGGTGTTTTGAATATCATTTTTTTCTAAATAGATTTATCTTTCCATCTTACTATTGTAACATGTAAAACTACTGTATCTACCCTGTACCCTGGTAGGCGATTTTTGTTATTTCCCTGTTATTATCTACTCCCTCTGTTCCTGGTCATTTTAGATTTTCTATAGGTCCATAGCTTTTGGTATGCGCCTAGATGTCGCTATATCTCTATACCCCTAAAATCTGGAAAAGCCAAAATGAGCTATAATTTGAAGCAGAGGTCCCAATGCACCTTGTTTTATGTTACTCTGTTTTCTCCGAAGTTATCTGTGTCAAATTGTGGTGGGGATGGGATTCATGCCATCTCAAGTACACTGTAGCCTTGAGTAACTTTAGACTTCATATTCTGGACGGAAACACCTAGGCCTGTTTGACACATTTTAGTACGATCTAGTTATTGATGACTTTCTTCTAGAATGTGGAGAAGAAGCAGTCTAGAAGGGCAGGCCAAGGCCCCTTCTCATTTTTCAAATTCTTGAAAAACATTTGATTTAAGTGAACAATTTTGTCAAATAGAGAGTGCTTACATTGATTGCCCACCTCTGCGACTGTCATGAAGCTCTGCCACTGCACGTGAAATATAATGGGATATCGATATCATATTTTTGTTGTTAAGTCATGAATTTGACTGATCGTATTCAAATTTGTTGGTCAGGAACAAACACATGGGATCGGTTTGAGTTCCGCATCCACAAGAGGGTGATTGACCTAATCAGTTCCCCTGATGTGGTGAAGCAGATCACCTCCATCACCATCGAACCCGGTGTTGAGGTCGAGGTGACCATTGCAGACGTTTAAGGATGTGCAGTTCAGTTCAGCAATGTCATCAACTATCTATATCTTTGTGTTGCTTTTGTTTTGTGCTCCTTGTGTGCTTGTAAGAGAGAGATCGAGTTATTCTTAGCATATAAGACTTTTCTTTCTCCCCCTATAATTCTACCGTAGCTGTATGTCTGATCTGTGGGCTGTTCAACTTAAAAATTTTGATTCAGTAATCTGGTTTATCAGGGCAAATTGGTTCGTGCCAATCGTCTTGTGGATCACTGCCCATTAACTGGTTGTCGAACTTTATGTGGTGGTGCCGGTGGCTATTTGGTTGGTTAGTTGGTTCGTGCAACAGGTTTTAACCTGCTACAGTATTTTACCTACATTTCTTTTGTTAAAACTATTTATTTTGGCAAGTTGCGCACACGCGAACTATGCCGAGAGTGATAAACTGCCGTAGCTAACAAAGATCTCCTTTTATAACTAGGTTTGTCCAAGGTTTAATTGATGAAGATTAATGTTCGACTATGGTCTGAATTTTTTAAGGGTGTATTTAGTAATGTCAATCATATATCATTAATTATATTATATTAATTATATGATTTTAGTAGTATAAGAAGTGACTCCGAACAAGTCTAAATAAATTTGCCATCCGAGCGAATATATTGCAGACGCGAACTACGGCAGTGTTTGGCACCGGCTCCCTGCGTTGCTGCACTTTGCAGAAATCAACGCACAAAGGCAGTAACCACGGATTTGGGGGCTCCAGCGGCTCCTTCAAGTACTGCTAGAGTATCAGGAGCCGGAGTCATCAGAGCCCCTCTAAACAGGGCAGTACCAGGAGCCGACGACTAATCAATGCATAAAGATGGGAGCCGGAGGACCACGGATTTGGGGCTCCAGCGGCTCCTCCAAGTACTGCTAGTACCGAGAGCTGGAACCATTGGAGCCCCTCCGAACAGGGCAGTATCAAGAGCCGGAGCCGTTGGAGCCCCTCCAAATAGGCCCGTACATGAGCGCACGCGGATCGTCTGACAGGCGTCGAGAAACTGTGTACCCATTGCGCGATGTCGTGATCCCGTAGGTAGGCCGCCCAGCGCCCGCCATGACGCCATGCCCTTGGCGCTACCGTGCCACCGACAGGAGGGTTGCAGCTCGCCGGAAAATACTGAAGCAGTGAGGACTTGAATCACATCACGGTGGTCGGGTCCAACCATGAGCCGTCTCCGAAACTTGAAGCACCACAATCAATTTTCAGCACCACAATCAATTTTCGCTCTTCCTTATTTTTCTTGAAGAAATTAACCAGGCAGTTCCGTTACAAGGAGAATAACATTGCGGAGACTTTGACCCAGTACATTGTCAAGGACCAAGGAGATTGTGGTTAGGTTCGTTATGGTGAAACCTACCCACCCGGATTTGTAAGATACTAAATGGCTAGAGGGGGTGAATAATCTTTTCAAAAAACTACAAACTTTACTCAACAATAAAGTTAGTACAAAAGATGGCGAAGCTAATTCTAGCACTAGCTCAACTACACTATGCAAGTCACCTAAACAATTCTAGTAGATATGAAGGCTATAATCTCTAATCTACACCAACAAGGCTAAGTCACTACTTACTCTACTCCTAGGTAAAAAAACACTACACAAACTAAGAGCTAGAATCTACAAGAGAAAACAAGCTAAACAACTAGCAAGGTAGACAAGTAAGTAAAGGAGTGAGCATATATTGTTATACCAATGTGGATGAGTAGAGATATTTCTAATGAACCAATCAATCAATGCAATCACAATCACAAGATGAAATCCTCGGCAAAGAGATAACATATGATTTTTTACCGAGATTCACTTGCTTCCTGGCAAGCCAGTCCTCGTTGTGGCGATGCATCTATTTGATTAATCGTGAGCTAATTGACTATCAAGAGTCAAACCCTTAGTGGGTGTCGCGCATCCACTTACAAGATGGGGATTCTCCAAGTCACGAGCTTCACTAGAGTAGCCAATTCATGAACTTCCACGGGAAAGACTCAAGAACCTCTCACAATCACTTGGTGAGGCTCGAAACAATCTCTAATCACAAGCTCAACATCACCGCTGCTCCAAGCCGTCTAGGATGTCGGGAAACACCCAAGAGTAACAAGAAATCCGCAGCCAACTCAAGGATCAAGTGCCACTAGATGCAAATCACTAAGCAATGCACTTGAAACTCAATCTCACTAGAATATGCAACCAAGCAAGTAGATAAGTGGAGGGGAAAGTTCTCTAGCTCAAAGTATGTCTAAAGTGTTCAAAGAGTCAAGAAGGCGCTCCCAAAACCGGCCAAGCAACTATTTATAAGCATCCCCAAAGAATAAAGCCGTTAGGCTCGAGATGTCGCTCTGCGTGCGTTGACCGGACACGTTGGTCTGATCGACCGCTGCGTGACTTCGCCGATACTCGCCACGTGTTCCTTTTTGAATCTCGCTCGTTAGATTTCCAACGGTCATGAAATGTTACGCTCTCAAGTAAAGTGTGACCGGACGCACTCCACGCCACGATCGGATGCGCCGATCGCACAACGCTCGCGAGCCAGCGACCGGACGCGCCGCAAGACGAACCAGACGCCACAGTGCCATCGTTTAGTCGTTTCCAGTAAGCTCCCGCTCGCGACCGGACGCGTCCAGTCGATCGTGACCGAACGCGCCGCAGCGTCCGATCGACCTAGCGCTCTTTGCAGTTTCTCTGGAACTTGACCGGACGCGCCGGTTCCGCGAGGGACCGGACGCGCCGGTTGCAAACCCTAGCGCCCCACGCCGCGCACAGCAGCAGCCACTGATCGGACGCGTCCGGTCAATCCAGTGACCTTCGTTTGCCTCCGTTTCTTCGCCTCCATCGCAGTGAAAAATAGACGTTTCACTTTCACAAAAGTGCCGAATCCCGCCTCGTAAGCTCGGCGGGAGAGAGAGGAACTCCAACCCCTCTCTACCGCTCAAACTCCACCGCCTTCGCAAATGTGCTAACACTACCAAGTGTACACCATCTTGTGCTCGTGTGTTAGCATTTTCTCAAATATTTTTCAAGGAGTTAGCATCTCACTAGATCCTAAATGCATATGCTCAAGAATATGGACCTAGTAGCACTTGATTCATGAGATGACCGTGATTGCCCCTCTTGATAGTCGTCTATCAATCCTAAACCCGATCAATCACTTCTCTACTCATCTTTAGACCGTCAAAAGATAATCATATGATTATACCTTTGCTTTGATCATCTCATTCCTTGTCCATCACCTATGTGTATGTTCACCATCATCTTTATCTTCATGCACTTGTGATCTTATGATCATTACCATCGTGCTCCTTACTCTTTCATCACATGTGTTGCTATGTCTAACTCAATTCACTTGACACGATGGCATTAGCAACTTGGTGTCATTAATTACCAAAACCAAACTTGGGCTTTCAGGGTTTAAGTCCTCGACTTGACACGGGTGCTCGCATTTTCCTGGATTTATTCCAGAATTTATCAGCGATATGCTTTTAGTGGTAGGCGATGTTCCCGTTAACAGCGAGGCGTCTGTGGTGACTTCGTCAATCTCGAGATGTGCCGGCACAGTCTTTCAGAGGTGCTCATAGAAGTAGGGTTTGCGTACGTGTATTCGTAGGGGTGAGTGTGCGTGCATGTTGAGCATCTGCGTGTGTAATTCAAAAAAAAAAAGACCAAGGAGATTACTCATACTGAGTAGAGTATACGTGAAGTGAGTAACAAGCTTCGAGATCGTGCCACCGTCGCAGAAAAAAAAAGAAAAACAAAAAAAAATGAACAGCTGACTTGACTAACAAGGTGGCCTGGATCCATCCGGAGTGTGATCAGAGGAGTTTCGGTGTGGAAGCGTTCAACCCTGCATCGCCACCGGCACGGCACCCCGGTCCCTTGGACCGAAGACGCTGAACTGAACCGATCCCGTTATTACAGCAATTAAATTAGTACGTGAGTTTTGGATCCAAAACCCTTGGAAATTACAGGTCGAATTCAGAAAATGCTATTTGGATGAGTGGTGAGCCTATTTATTTTACCCTTGGATTGGGCTAAAACCGGTGAAATGATATTCCGTGCTCGTTCGAGCGGTGGCGCCATGCGTACTCACCATCCTTGGCGGCGGGCGGAGGGTTCGGTGCTGGATTGATCGGTTGGGACAGCACAACGTCGGTGACTATGATGGCGGGAAATCCATGACATGTGCGAGTACATCGACATCTGCTGCGACGGCGGGCACATCCATGGCGGGCGGCGGCGAGCACTGACAGCAGAGTCCCCGCCAACGAATCGACCAAATCCATGGCTGCTGGCATTGCGGGCGACGGGCGGCGGGCGCATCCATGGAGTCTCAGCAGCATTGATGAGAAAATCCAAGGCAACGATCGAACAAATCTATGGCTGCGATGGAGAAATCCACAGCAAATGCCTCGATTCATCAGTTTCCAGGTATGTTTTGCTTCTAATCCCCATCTTCTTGTGCTCGATTTGATTGTCACGCAGGACATCTGCTGTGCGGAAATGGCCGCCGTCCACCTCGATGGGGCCAGCTACTACCTGTCTGTGAGGTCATGGCCTGGCAAAACGCCGTCCGTGGCACCACCGATCAACTCCATGACGACTTGACGAGTCCATGGAGGGGCTTCAGTGGCCAACGCCAGGCCTGATGAGTTCTGTTCGGCTGCGTTTTGCTTCTGCTTGGAGTTTGGTTTGATTTCACAACCCCTTCCCGTTCTACAAAGTAGTAACTGCTTCTGCATTCCTATTTTCAGGGTTGAGAACTAATTCATGTAAACCAAACACAAATTTCCAACCGAAAAGATTTACAAGAGGTTTGTTGTGCACATGAAAATACAATCCGAAGTCATTTCCAGGTGAAAAGAATCACAAGGCTTCCAAACATGCCCTAAATCTTCAGTGGTGTACTACTAGGCTCACACTGTCAACGAGAGCAGATCAGCAGCGTTCGTGCCACTGTTTCTTACTCGTAGGACGACTTGGAAGTCACTCAACGCACATGGCCACATGTGATGCGAGCGCGCATGCTCACACCAGCCCGTAACAGCTCAGTTGCGTCCAGTAGAAGTGTAGAACCGTACGCATTGTTGAGAAAATTAACCACCCATGTAACAATTGGAAAAAAAAAAGAAGAATGTCATGGCCCTGTTCATCCGACTTATAATCCGTCTTTTTAGCTTGTTTTTTTTAACCGGAACATTATTTTTCTCTCACAATAAATCAGTCAACAATATTTTTCATCCGGCTTATCAGCACAGCCGAACAGGCACATAACCCTCCTGACCTGCTACTGCGAGACCCAGCTATTACTAGGGTAAACGCCAGAACAGTTACGCGACTGATATGACACGGATGGATGGTGACTAGTTCTGACGCCATTGACATGCGCAAAGTGCAATAATAATGGGGCATAAGACTGACCACAGCGTGGTCGTTGCTTAAAAAAATTTCAGCCTCTCGTACGTTCCGATGCCTCAACTTCAGATATTTCCACAGCGTGGGCATCGACGATTCACTGTGCCTGGACCTCACCCACAGAACCAGCCTCTTCTTTCTCTATCCTTTCACGCGCCAGGGACTTTTCCCCTTCGTCTCCGCCCAAAGCCTCCCCGATCGATCTCTCCATCCCCGCTAAATTAGGCTGCAGAAGCCACAAAAATCGATCTCTCCATCCCCAAATCAAAGCTCTCCTCAAAATCGTGGTTCCATAGCACTTATCTTTGGAGGATCTGGTCGTCACTTCTCGTTCAAGGTTCAGGGCATCTCAGCACCGTGAGATGGTGTCAGCAGCCGTCACCATCGATCCGGCCGCCCGCCACGCTGCAGGGGCCGGCATCAGCCTCACGGCGGCGGCGCCTCCAGCCATGCCGCGGGGCTGCCTCCATCACGCCGCGGGGGTCACGGGCAGGCACACGACCGGGCACATCCAGCCAAGGGGCTGCATCCAGCACGCCGCGGGGGTCGCGGGCAGGCACACGACGGGGCGCATCCAGCCACACTGCAGCCACGCTGCTTCACCTTGACCCGCAGTCAACCGAGCTCAGCTCCAGGTGCGTGCTAGCTCCATCAACTAATCCTTTTCTGCTGCTGTGTAACTCTTTTTTTTCTTTATTGCCATGCTATCTATAATTCTTGTGATATTGGAAATATGAAGTGCACAAGCAGAGGTGGTACATCTAATATCGAATACAATTAGAAATTTTTTGCGATGGATGATGCTGGAAGTAAACATTACAACTAGAATTTTTTGCGATGGATGATGCTGGAAGTTTTGAATCAAATATGAAGTAAACATTACAACTAGAAATTACACACATGAGAATTTAGTTTATTACACACATGATAAGTTGGTACATCTAATGTCGAATGATGCATGATAATACAAACATTACAAGTAGAAATTACATAATATACTAAGCTTGATTTTGTCCAAATTGCTGCCATATATGCTCAACTAAGTCCTCTTTTAGCTGACGATGCATATCTCGGTTTCTAATGTCTTCTTCTACCTCCAGTAGTGTTGAAAATCCATGAATAGGCCCGTGTCCAAATCCAGGCAATGTGGATGAAGAGCTAGGCTGGTCATATTCACTCTCATAGTTGTCGTCATAGCGAACTCTAAAAGTATCCCTCTCATCCTCCACAATCATGTTATGCAGTATAATACATGCATACATGATTTCAGCAAGTGAGTTCATTTGCCACATACGTGATGGGTTGCGTATAATAGCAAAGCGAGCTTGCAAAACACCAAATGCACGTTCCACGTCTTTTCTGGCTCCCTCTTGATGCTCTGCATATAATTTGTCTTTCTCACACTGAGGCAAGGGTATTGTTTTTACAAATGTTGCCCACTCGGGATAAATACCATCTGCTAGGTAATACCCCATGTTGTACCCAGTTCCATTGATCGTGAAATGAACTTCTGGGGCTCTTCCTTGAAGTACTTCAGTGAACAAAGGTGACCGGTTTAGGACGTTGATGTCATTGTTGGACCCAGCAACACCAAAAAATGCATGCCATATCCAAAGATCATGTGAGGCAACAGCTTCTAACATGACACTAGGATGTACCATATGCTAACATGCGCATAGCAACTGTGCATTTATGCAATGGTGAAAATCCAATCTTCCCAAATGCATCGTTCCTTTGACAGAAATATGGAGACCAAGAACTTAAGGTATGTACAATTTGTAGGAATAGGTGACGTTTCATACGGTACCTACGCCGGAACTGAACATCATTGTACACTGGATTTTCTGAGAAATAATCTGCAACCAGCCTATCACTAGCAGCTTCCCGATTTCTTTCTATATGCCTTCTAGGAAATTGACGATGGTCATTGCACGTACCTCCTAGTTGAGCCTCAATCTGACCTTGAAACTTTGCCTCAATCTGAGCTTCCACTGGATCATCCATGAACTCCCAAAAGAACTGCTGGATGTTAATCTTGTTTGCTGGTTCTTCAGGAGAACTTCCTGCAGGATCTTGTGTATTTGATGCCATTCCCTTAGCCCCTAGATTAGAGTATGCTGGGAGGTGTGAAGTGTTCTGAGAACACCACCTTCAACGCTGCCCACCAATGTTCCAATGGGAATGGTCGTTTCTTTTTCATAAGTCCCTTCCACTTTGCCCGAACCTCCTCCATAAGCTGATCATCAGATTGACCACTAGCATTTCTATTCTTGACATCATTGTAGACTCCATTGAACTTGTTAATGAGAGGCATATTCTTGTGCCAGTGTTCTTTGCACTGCATTGCTGTTCTTCTTTGCTGCTTGGGAGCATTCTTGTTGTACTCAGCTGTGATTTCCTTCCAGAATCGATCTCGAGGCTTTCCATTGCCATCGATTGGATCATTAGAATTCTTGAGCCAGGCACTTACTAGGCGTAGGTTTTCCTCTTCATGCCAAAGCTTGCGACCTCCTTGCTTTTCACCTTCATCTGTGCTGCTCTCACTGCCTTCTTGAATTTGAACAGGTGCTGACTGCATTGGAGGGGCTCTGGACGCCGGAGAAGATGAAGCAATGGGGCTGCTCTCATCACCCCTGGAGTTGCTGCCACCACTTCCAAAGAAGGGCATCGATCCAATTGGAGATGCTGGACCATTTCTGTGGTAACCTCCATGGTATGCTGGTGGTGGAAAAGGGAAGTGCTGGAAACTTGGTGGTCCTCCAAAGGAATGGCTCATATTTTGTGGGTAGGGACCATGCAAATTGGTGGGTGGATAGTTCATGGGGTAGTGTTGTTGCTGATTGAAGGTTTGGAAGTTTGGGTACTCCTGTGTGTTTGGATTTGGTGCTTCTGTGTGTGAGTTGATGAGATTTGAGAAACTAGAAGAGGAAGAGTGGTCCATCTTTGAACTTTTGTATTTGGATATATGCCTGATCTATACTTGGTGAACTATATGCATATATATATAGCAAGCCGCAACGGCTAGCATGCAACGGCCAGCATGCAAGGCAATGGTCTGGACCAACGGCCGCATGGGATAATAATATTTTAGTCATCCAGAACCAACGGCTGGTTGGAAATAATTTTTTATTAAATCAGGCATCGGTGAACGGAGTTGCCACGGTGCCTGAAAAATTGAACCAAGCATCGGCTGCCACAACGTTCAGCACCGGTGCTGAAACACTATCTCTCCTCTTTCAGCACCGGCAAAAGCTCACGTTGTGGGCAGTCTAATGGGAAACACCGACGGGCGAGGGAGGAAGCGTACCGTACCGACAGTCCAAGATCCTATCCTTAACCCGTGATGCAAAACTGCAATTGCTTGGCGAGAGAGAGGACCGGCGCCGCGAGCGACCCCACCGACCACTCGCGACGATGCCTTGTATAAAACGAAATCTGACCAAACGATAACGATGAACCGAAGATTTCGATCCCCAGCCGACGGCCGAAGCGCCTCCAACAACCGAGAACGAAGCGAAATCCCGGAGGCACCTGGTAGGCCTGGTCCACACGAGGCGAAGCTCACTGATTTTCAAAAGGCGCAAAGGAAGAACAAAGAGAAAATTTCGCTGCAACAGCATCTGCTTTTGTGATTTTGGAAGCACTTTATATATTATATAAAGTTTAAAGCTACATTAAAATTGGTAGATTTTAAATTCAGGCGATAGGGTTTTGGACACGTCGGTGCCATATATGCAATCTTCCCCTTTTCTTCAAGGACATTGTGGTATCCTCGTCAAGGTCACTCCTGTATGAAAATAGATAGAATTGAAGGGGAAAATATTATATGTACGGCCAGCATCCGTGGCAATTCGTGGTGCTCCTCATCATATAATAAAATGAAAAAAATCTAAATCTAAAACGGGAAGATAAAATAGAAACGTGAAAAATGCACGGGATTTCTCCCCAAATGTAGCCCCTCCGGCCCTCCGCGAACCTAAATTCCCCGAAACAGGCCCGTCGAAAGCAAATCGAAACCATCCCCACTCGAAAAAACGGCAGCAGCAAAAGGTCCCGCAAACCCAAGAGCCGCCGCGGACCCCATCGCCCCCCAATCCCAGCCCCAGCCCCGAGCCGAGATCCAGCCAGGGACCAGCCGCATTGCCGCGGGATCGAGGGGATGGCGCCGCAGCTAACCGCCGCGCCTGGCTCGGCGGCCGCGGCGGGCGGCGCGGCGGCCGTCAAGCCGCAGTTCCACCACTACCACCACCACCGCCTGCCCCCGCGCCACCACCACCCCTCGCCGACCTCGCTCCTCTCCAAGCTCGCCTTCTGGTCCGTTTGCTCCCTCTCGCTCCTCCTCGCCTTCCTCCTCCTCTCCCCCGCGGCGCCCGCCCCGCGGGCCGCGCCCGAGTCCCCGCGCCGCTCCCTCCACGCGTCCCCCTCCTCCACCGCCTCCTGGGGCGGCGCCGCCTGGGAGAAGAAGGTGCGGGCGTCGGCGCGCGTCAGGCGCTCCCGGGGCCACTCCGTCCTCGTCACGGGCGCCGCGGGCTTCGTCGGCTGCCACGCGGCCGCCGCGCTTCGCCGCCGAGGGGACGGCGTGCTTGGCCTCGACAACTTCAACGACTACTACGACACGGCCCTCAAGCGCGGCCGCGCCGCGCTCCTTGCCCGCTCCGGGGTCTACGTCGTCGACGGCGACATCGCCGACGCCGAGCTCCTCGCCAAGCTGTTCGACGTCGTGCCCTTCACACACGTCCTCCACCTCGCCGCGCAAGCCGGCGTGCGGCATGCGCTCGTGGACCCCATGTCTTATGTGCGCGCCAACGTTGCCGGTCTCGTGGCGCTGCTCGAGGCGGCGCGCGCGGCCAACCCTCAGCCCGCCATCGTCTGGGCGTCGTCGTCTTCAGTGTACGGGCTCAACTCCCATGTGCCTTTCTCCGAGCATGACAGGACGGATCGACCAGCCTCTCTCTATGCAGCCACCAAAAAGGCCGGTGAGGAGATCGCTCATGTCTACAACCACATCTATGGTCTGTCACTCACCGCCCTCAGATTCTTCACTGTCTATGGGCCATGGGGGCGTCCGGACATGGCCTACTTCTTCTTCACCAGGGACATCCTTGCTGGTCGGCCAATTACGGTCTATGAGAGTGCCGGTGGAGGTTCACACCAGACTACCATCTCCCGGGATTTCACCTACATTGATGACATTGTGAAGGGGTGTGTAGCGGCATTGGATACAGCTGGTCGAAGCACAGGCAGTGGAGGCAAGAAGGGAGGTACGGCACCGTTCAGGACATACAATTTGGGCAACACTTCACCTGTGCCTGTTACACAGCTAGTGGATTTGCTGGAGAAACTGCTCAAAGTGAAGGCTGTGAGGAAGGTTGTTAAGATGCCAAGGAATGGAGATGTGCCATACACGCATGCTAATGTAAGCCTTGCGCAGCGGGAGCTCGGTTACCGGCCATCCACAGATCTGCAAACAGGGCTCAAGAAGTTTGTGCGGTGGTATCTTGAGTACTACCATCCTGAGCTGGCTGAGAAGCAGAAGCTGCGTACCAGTAGCAATGGCAAGGGTTCACGTGGTCGGAATGGCAGCTCAAGTAGCGCAAGATGACTGTCTACTCATTGTCTTCGTGGCCTCTCCTAACGGTGTGTATCAGAATTCTACCTCCATTCCTTAATTCATCAGATTGAGAGGCTCATTTTGCTCAGCAAATTGTGAAAGTGGAACAGAAGTTAAGAAACACTCACTAGGTAGCCATCATAATTCAAAAGGCTGATGCTTCTCTTTGCTACCTCGTAGCTAAGCATTTAATTCCTAGTTCCATTAGTTGGTTCTTAGGATGACTCTGTTCCGAAGAATTTTCATGTCATGGGTTTTTGGGGATGGCACTCTGTTGCCTAGACTACCGTAGATTCTTTTAGTGACTTTTTGTACCACGGAAGAGAACTAAGTATATCTTGACTTGCTTTTGTTCAATTGAAGTTGAAGTGGCGATGATCAGAAATTTGTCTATGCTTCTTGTTTTGCTGAGTGCATACTCTATCTATTGATATGGGTGCTACATATGCTCACTTGCTCAGTAGCTGCGTTGCAAACTTATTTTCACCATAAGAATCTTAAGGTCTTATGTGTACTTTTTGGGACTTGGGTATGGAATTTTATGTCATGAAGTGTGTTTTCAGGTTATACAATGATAAACCATTTGATTATTGAGGTCTTTTCAGTGCATTATTTTTCTTGGTAGTCACAAGTAACATTGCAAGAGCTATTTAATATTTGTGTCGGTGTTAGAAATTCTCTTATTTTTAGTTAGTATTTCATTGGTGTGAATGGTATCACACGAAATTTTTATGCAATCAAATGATATATGGTTTAGTTTAAGTACTACAATTATCTTTCAATACCTGTCTGATTACAGACACGATGCCAAATGAAACAATGCTTATTGTTGATTTTTGAGGCTCTTGTTCACGTGTTTTGTCAAGATACTCTATCGACCCCTTTATTGGTATTATATGTGGCATTTTATTGATTAAATGTTCACTCATAATGAAGCTTGTTGATGATTCTGCAATTTCATGATTGTGGCTGCAACATAACTGTAGTTCCACACCCCCCCCCCCCCCCCCCCCCCCCCGATCTACATGATTGTTGGCTTCAGTCTTTATTATTTTTCCTAAAAGCTGTTTTTTGTGAATTGTGATTGTACTGATGGTTCTAAGTAAAGGAAAAAATCCATTATGGGACTCGTTTGGTTGCCTGCATTAGCATGTGTTTGGTTGTTCGTGGAAATTTTTATGCAGTCTTAAACAATGTTCAAATCATAGCTAGTACATTGAATTAGGCGATGTAGATTTACACAAGCCGATGGACACACAAAAAGAAATATTCTTACCTCTTTTTACCTTTATTTTTGAAAGGCACCTCTTTCTACCTTTACTAGAAACATAAGGTCTCTACTAAAACATGGATGTGACTGCATATAACACAATGTTAGCAACCAATGTGCGGATCCAAAATTAGCATGTGTGCGAACATCGTCAGTTCGTCACCAATGCAAAGTTCCACCGTGACTAGTTGACCAAGAGAATAGAGACTGCTTAGTGCTTACTAATACTCCTTTTGCTTGTGCATCCTTCCTTCTGTTTCCGTCCATCCATGTGCGTTCGCCCTCTTTTCATGGATTGTGATTGACATGCATGTGCTCTCTTATTGCCAGCCACGGGTTCTATGCCCCCCGGTCATCTACCACTTCGTTCAAATGGCCTCGCTCCGCTCTGGAATTCAAATTTGCTGCTATGATTACAATCCTGATGTAAGGAAGCAAGCGTCACACCACTTTCAGTTCCGAGTTCCAGTGCCTATTGCCCATGCCCGTCTCCCTGTTTCTGTACATGGTGGACACGTGACAGGTGTTTGATATTACAATGCTACTCGGTTGTTTACTTTAGATGCATGGCGGATGGCTCCATCAGATCACCAAAGAGACAGCTGGTGATCGAGGGACGGAGAGAGACGACGTCGGGTGTCGGCACTCGGGAACAACTGGAAGATGTGCTGCGAAGGACTTGGAGAGCTCGCATGATTGCTTCATGCCGTGTTGCTAAGGGAACTCCACGCTGCAAACCTTGGAAATAATCCAGTTGCTGAAAAACATGACAAATCTGTTCCGCATCAGCCTTAGAAATGCACTGATCCCTGACGTTCACTGATGTTTCTGAAAACAGTATAATCCCCACCCAGCTTGGGCCTCGTGCAGTTGTGCTTCGTGGGCTGCCCCAGTCCCCAGCGGCCTGCCAAACATTAGCCGCGGATTTCTGTGCAGCAGCTTTAGCTTAGGTGTGTTTGGCTGCCCACGTCACGCGACCCCCGGCCGCGCCGATGGGATAGGGGCATAGGAGATGGAGATGGAGATGGAGATGGTCCGATGGACAGCGGAAGAATTCGTTGCGCGCACGACGCCGTGCCCGCTGCCGAACGCTACTGGCCACGCGGATTGCCCAGTAGCTGGACAAGCTGTCTCCCGTTCCTTTCACAGGTTACTAGCTCGAATGCTCATTTTCTCCACTGTTTCGAGCGATTGAGAGCTCACGCCTCCTCTGAATGGCCGCTTCAACGAGTTGGATGCGGGATGGCCACATGATATCACCCACACACACGTACCCCCCCCCCCCCCCCCCCCCCCCCGGCCGATGAAATGAAAGGGCCGAAACAGGTTGGTGTGAGCTGCAACTGCGAGCCACGCCTAGCTTCTTTCCCGCTTTTAATTTGTTTAGCGGAAGTAATTAAATGAGTGTCGGCAGCAAATGGAGGAATCCTTACAGGTAGCTAGCTACTGGAGCGTAAACTTCGCACAAGGCGCACGCGGCTTCAGCGAAAGGCTGAATCAGCACATAGAGAGAGAAAAAAGAAAACCCGGCACCCGCCGGTAGGCTTTGCGCCTCCGCCCTCCGGTGCGGACTTGCGTAACACCAACCGCGCGCACCAGCGGGCGATGCGCTCCGCTCGGCCCTTCCCAAATTAAGGCCTGCTCCGATGATTGGTGCCGCCGCGCGCGGACCATCGCCGTTGATTGCTGTGGTCCTCTGAATCATTGCAACGGAACTTAACGTTCATTAAGCAGGGTGCAGACTGCAGATCGCTCGAACAGCTAGGTGATGGATGTTGTTAGGTTTGTGCCTTCGGCTCTGCAGCAGTGCACTGCCGATGGATATGCCGTGCCGGCGACACCGCATCACAAACCGCGTCGCCGAGACGCCGACGCACCGCCCGACAGACAGGACGGAAGGACGGGGCGGCAGCGGTGATGCGTTGTTGCTTGGCGAGCCACACAGGATGACGAGGAGGTGGCCGTGACAGGAGAGGAGACGTGAACTGATCGATGGGCCGGCTGCCTCGAGGGCGATGGACGACCGCGGAAAACAAATTTCGGCCTAGTTTAGATGGTAAAAAATTTACCTGTAAAGTTTCGCAGCACTTTCGTTTGTATTTAGTAATTATTATTTTATCATGGTTTAAGTAGGCTCAAAAGATTTGTCTCTCAAATTACAGATAAACTATGCAATTAGTTATTTTTTACCTACATTTAGTACCACATGCATACGTGCAAATGTGATGAAAAATCTTGAAAACTTTTCAGCTTTTCATCCGAACTAAACAAGCCCATCTTTCCGAGGGTGAAACTGGTTGGACGTTTCCCAATTTTCCAGTCCAGTAATACTCCCTCTATTCATTTATCTCCTTCATCTAAGCAAAACCTTTTTATTCAAAAATCTCCTTCATATTAGCTTAGAACTTGCCCATATTTATTGTCCGTTCGCTGCTCATTGGCTACCACCCGCCTGTATTTATTGTCTCTTTGCTGCTCATTGGCTGTTCCTAGCCTGTGACTCCTCGTATGCGCTCAGCACGCGATGATTAAATGCAAACTCAGTGGTTTTGTTCTGCTTCTTGGTCACTGCGCCGAAGGCTAAAATGATGGAGATAAATGAACGGAGGGGTATAAGCTACTCCTCGTACACCACAGGCACAGGAGCCGGTCCACTGGTCGACAGGTCGAGGGGCTGCCAACGTTGCAAATCCCCTAGAAGCTGCTGCTGCAGCTTTTCTCTCTGCCGGATGAAAATTAAATTGGATTTGGAGCACAAAAGGTTCCCTGTCGACGGGCGATGGGCCAACCACCACCACTCCTTGTCTTCCTCCGTGTGTTCGTCAAAGTGCTGTCCGCTTCTCCAACACGATTGCTGGCCGGACATTACAGGACAAGCATGGGCTGAGAATGGAGACGCGTAACTCTCAGCGGTCTCAACTCTGAACTCTGAAACCATTCAAGTATATGGCCAAACGGAAAGATAGAGTAGAGTAGGAGGCGAGTGGCATGATTGCCGGCGCCGAATGCAGTGCCCGCTCTTATCACATCTACGACCTTTTTTTTTTCCTGTGCATATCATATACATGCCCATTGATTAGTCCTGTACTACGTATATGACCTGATCGAGTGACGCCGCTGTACTTGCACGTTTGAAGCATATATTAGTATCTCCCATGGACCATGCCAATTGCCAACTGTTGTTTCCATGTTGACGATGAGCGCTGGCCAAGTAAAGAATCTCAGACACCCACAGTATAGTGTCCACGTATAATTCACGCACGAATATAGTATCCGTGGCCGTGTTTGGTGGAAAGAGAGAACAAAGTGTGCGAGACGGTTCCAGTCAATTCCAGGACAGGGAACCAAAGCAAAGGAACCTTGAAAAAAGATACATCCAGTTCAGAAACCAAGCCAAGAATCGCGATTACTATGACAAAACCAAAATCACTGTGTTACAGGCAGCTAACTGATGAGTATATCATCCCCAAACTCTATAGCCTGCAGCTAATAGCCAGCTGCAGCATCCCCTAATTATAATAATAACATACTATATGTACATCGAATCATCGATGGATCAACCAGCAACCAGTACAAGCTCATACGTGCGCGCGAAGAAGGAAGAACTGGAACCAACCAAGCGCGCAAGAAAAAGCTGATCGAGCACACTGCATGCAGGTACAGAGAAGAATCACGTATGAGACTGAGATGGAAGCAGGATTCGCCGGTTCGTTCACGGCCTCCACATGTCCTGGATGGTGGAGTGGAAGCTGGCGAGCACGAGGAGGAGCAGGACGACCATGGCGACGCCCCAGGGCGAGCTGCCCTCGGCGGGTGGCCGCTCGTAGCCCTTCCAGCGGCTCTCCCTGGGGTAGAAGCCGAAGTATCCCTCGAAGGAGTCGACGGAGGAGATCCAGCGGATGAGGAGCACGAGCGCGATGGGCACGGCCAGCAGCGCCCAGCTCAGCTGCTGCGACGCCTCCTCGATGAAGTCCTCGTAGGTGAAGAACCAGGAGACGCCCAGCAGGAGCGTCACCATGAGCAGGATCAGGATCACCGGGTACGGCAGCGGCGACAGCGTGAACGCCTCCACGATCGACGACTCCGCTCGCCGGTCGCCGTAGTACGACATGGCCGGTTGCCTTGGCTGCCTGCGTGCTGCGCCGGTTGTTGCCTTGGCCCTTGGTTGGTTGCTCTGGGTTCGGACTTCGGAGCAGCCTCCTCCTCCTCCTTCTGCTGCTTGTTTCGGGGAGCGTTGGGCGAAGGCAGGGGAAAGCGAGCCGAAAAAGAGGCGGACGTGGGGGCGAACCGGCGAACCGAAGATAGGGATATAGGCGCGTGTAACAAACCACGATCGTGCCGTGTGCGTGGAGACGGATAGGTGCGTGTAACGACCCAAAGGCTCCTCCTGCTGACGTGTGCAGATCGTACGCAGGGACCGTGGAAGCAGAGGATCGGACGCCCAGGCCTGCTGATTTGACACTTGACAATCGGAAAGCTCACGCAACAAATACTAGTACTCGTGTAGTGTGATTGAGGAGGATTTGCATAAAGCGCTGGTTTATTATGGCTGAAAGTACTGTTCGCTGATTTGTTATGAGAGAAAAACACAGTTAGATGACCGCTAATTCTGCTGATCCAGCGAAACGAACAGGGTTGAGGGGTCGGTCAGTCGGTGCGCGACGTCTGGCACGGCGTAGCGTGGAGACCGGCAGCGCGGTCCTCTGCTCTCCCTTCTTTCCGGGAGAGCAAAATCCGTGTAGCGGAAGATTTCGTCCGATTGCATGCTGATATGCTTCCTTCCTTGAATCCTTGAATTGCCTAATTGGAGTGGACCGTAAGTCTCTGGATTCCTGATCGGTTTTGGATTTGGATGCCCTATGCTCCGGCAGTTTCCATGTACGAACTGAAGTGATCCACACATATCAATGTGGACGTCTGGGGTTCCTAGAGCAGTAGAGCTAGAGGTATTACTGGTACAAATCGTTCTGTCTGGTTCGTGATGGACCTTTCGTGTCTAGTCAAGCCTAGACAAAGACGGATGCTGAAAAAAAAGCCTCAACAAAGACGCTTTCCAATATCTGGATCACAAAAATCGTCGCCAGGATTATAGCGAAACTGAAGCGCCGGATCCTCTGCAGTTGTAGTTGGGTACGGTACCAAATTTGCCTGTAGTCGAACAGATACTTTATATAGGCAATTGACTGACAGTTGCTCCCTTGGATCGTGTTTTTTTTTGGTGACTCCCTTGGATCGTGTTCGAGGGCTTCTGATCCACTGACCGTCGGAAGGGCCCATCAAGGTCGTTTCTATATGGGCCGGTTCGCCGAACCGCATATCTTTATGTTCCTGACGGACTCGCGGGCCGTAGCGCTGCCTCAGTATTTCGTCCCCGCTGTAGG
This sequence comes from Saccharum hybrid cultivar R570, assembly GCA_038087645.1. NCBI lineage: Eukaryota > Viridiplantae > Streptophyta > Magnoliopsida > Poales > Poaceae > Saccharum > Saccharum hybrid cultivar. Next base: position 6,288,846 of record JAQSUU010000043.1, on the reverse strand, counting down.
CAATATCAGCAGCCAGCAGCAGCAGAAAGACGAAGCGAACCCTCGCAGCGCGAGTTAACGATGGCCGGAGAGGAGGACGCCGCCGCCGCCAGTCCCGCAGCCGTAAGGAAGCCCCCGAAGGAGGAGGAGGAAGACGACGACGAATTGGACAACGTTCCGCTGGCAATTTCTAGGGCCAAGAAATCTGGTAATGCGAGCGCCAGCGCCTCCAAGGTCAAGAAGGAGGAGGACGACGAAGAAGACAACATGCCGATTTCGCGTTCCCGAGGAAAGAAGGTTTGTTTGCATCTACCCAGATCTCTGTTTTCTGGCCTGTGGCGTGGCGGGCGTCATGGTGCGAGCGACGCTAGGTCTTGAGGGATTTATTTATTTGGATAATATTTTTTGCTAGGTTACCATTTTTTTTAGCGCAATGCTAGGTTACCTTCAGTTAGCTCATTTTATCAACTTTATTTATTTGTGGATGTTGTGGATTTGTAAACGCAGAGGCGAAACTTTGCCGTCGCTCGTCGGTCGGATATGCCCCGGCCTCCAGGCCAATGTTGGGATAACCTGGGACTTTCTGTATCTCAGGGAATTTTATCGGAATTTTTGGGATTTAGTTCAAAAACTGAGGGTTGTTAACTTTGATTTAGCGTCTTGACTGTTGCCCTAACATGAGCACATGACATGATGTAGCCCTAGATTACTGAAGTGTGGTACTCTTTCTTGTGTCTTCTAAACAAGCTAACATTGTCCTGTTTTGTAGGGAAACGAGAAGCAGAAAGGCACCACGAATAGCAATATGAAGGCTTCGAAAGTTAAGAAAGAAGAAGCTGATTCTGATGATGATGGTGATTTCATGGTTGCAATTTTCACGCCCTATTGTTCTCAGCTATATTTCTCTTGCTTCTTGTTTTGAGGTTAACAATTATGCACCTTTCAGCCAATATCACAGAAGAAAAGTGCAGGTGCTGCTGGAAGTAATGCCAAGACATCCAAGGTTAAGAAATTAAAAGATGAAGATTTGGAAGATCTCAAGGTATGCAATCTACTTGGGCTGATATTCTGTTGTTATAAATTTACTTATTGTCTTGTGACTTGGTGAAGGAGGTTAAGAAAAGGAAGAAACGAGTGAGTGTCAAAGAAGAGGCAAACTTGGCCATTGTAAAGGCAGAGAAGGTGAAGAAAGAGAGGAAAGTGTATGAATTGCCAGGGCAGAAGCATGATCCTCCTGCAGAAGTATGACCATTCTAACCTTCTCCAATCTGATATGCATCTGCAAAACAAACTAATTTTCTTTTTGCTGCAGAGGGATCCATTGAGGATATTCTATGAATCACTCTACGAGCAGGTCCCCACCAGTGACATGGCTGCTACCTGGTGAGATACTAAATATTTATAAGCTTGTAGAGATTTGTGTTACAAGCCAACTAGATGTAGCTGTAGTGTGGCCCATATCTTGTTGGATCAGTACAGACCAATCTGATGCCTGAGAACCAATGGTATAAAATATGTCATATGTTTGATAAATCATTGCCAAAGCTTGCATAACTTTTGGAGATCTATTCGTCTTCACAAAGTGTTTGTCAAGCAGTCAGGCCACACCTTTGGCAAGATAATCACAGTGGTGATACGCATCATTATGGCAACAACGCTCACATTCTGTAACTGTGTAAACAACAGTACAAACAAGAATTTTTCTAGGATTTTGTAACTCGTTATTACAGTCTGTGTTAATAATATGATGTAGCAGGAAACATAGTATTCTGCACATCCTGTTTGATTGATGCCTAAGGGTACCACAAGTCCACAACTATAGCTTAGGTAACTAAGGCAACCTTTTCTGGCTAGAAAAAAGAGTCTATGATGTGTGGGACAGGGTGCTTAGAAAGTGTGGCGCGCCACGTGCTTCTGAACCATACAGCTGCCTAAGACACTATGGCATGATTAAGCTGTAGCGTAGCAAACTTAGGCATGTATTTGCGGAGCTCTAATTTTGAACATGTAAACCTGCACACAAAGGCCAATCTGATTGTGATTCTCACGAAATGGGTCCTTTGTTGTTTAATAAAGAAATGAACCATGCCTTTCTGTGCTTCCATGATGTTGTGAATTAATATTTAGCATTATGTTTGGTTGATGTTAGATTAGTTGAAAGGTATCTTGTGAAGTAATATCTTGTGGAAAGATAAACTAAGGTTAGCTGAAATAACTCCTTTTATTTTAAACCATGCCATTCTGATATGAATTCCTTAAAAAACATGCATAATGCCCAATATTAAGCCTTTTTACTTGGTTTAAATTTAAATATTAAAGCATTGGTTACTTTCTGTTATGAAAAAGAATCCTTTGGCAACTCTTTTTTTTTAAAAAAATTTTTTGGTAGTTGCTGTGTCTTGGTTTCAGCTAGTTCCCAGCAAATTCATCACTGCACTAGATCATTCTCTTGCCATAGAATATACGAACTTTCCATCTTACTGAGTGCACCTACAACATTCTCGAAGGTATCATTAACTGGTCAAATGATCAAATGTCCGCTGACACAGCTCCCAGACCTGAATGCATATTTATGAACCGAATTGGTTTTTCTGCAGTCTGTGTTAATATATTTATCCTTCAGTGTCAGGAGTTCAAGGATGCATGAATGTTCTTATTAAAGCAAACTAAATATTCAATTACTCTTTGGATGCGCATAGGTTGATGGAATGGGGTTTGCTCCCGTTGGATGTGGCTACAAAAGTTTTTGAGAAGAAACAAGGCCAAAAGCTTAAGTCACCAGTCAAAACACCTGTGGCCAAGAGAAAGCCTTCTTCTCCAACTCCAACCAAGGCTCTGCCTTCATCTGCAAAGAAGTCAGTTGCGTCTGCAAAGAGTGCTGGAAAACTGACGTCTCAAAAGAAGAGGAAGGCAAGTGATGACACAGATGACGATGACGATTTCATGGCTCCTAAGACAAAAACCAAGAGGCACAAGGCCTAGCTATGTCTTAGCAATCTCATCCTAGTAATGAGACGTGTTCTTGAGACAATTTCTAGATCAGGATAACCTTCAGAGGTGATGAGATGGTTGTTCCTTCCATTGATTAGCTCATTTGGAGCAGAATTAATTATGTGAAGTGGCGTGTTGTATCAAGAAGTACCACTTTTGAACTCAAGCGTGTCGATGGCTTTTCAGATCCGGATTGAAGGGAAGTTCCTGCAAACTGTTGCTTCGTTACCATTTGACTCGAGTATATAACCATCTGATTGAATGACTGTATTTTAGAGTAACATATTTCTCCGAGCTCCACATAAGCGCATCCCCAACCAAAACAAAATTTAGGATAGCTATTAGGTTGCCATTGATGATATGTAATTACTTATGGCCTGAACGCCTTATTTCCAAACTTATATGTCAATCGGGTTAACAAACCAGATGGCCTGCATCTTCGCAACTTGTCATGTTGCAAACTTGCAACAAGCTAGCATAGCAAGCTGTCGCACGGCAGTGCCTGTGTGATCAGACAAAAAAAGCAATAACACAGGCACTGCTCAAATACTAATAGTGACCCTGGCATGTTCCGTTTTCCTGTATATTTCCGTCGTACATTTGACTTCAATCAATTCACCAACGATGAAGGCTCGTGCACGACGATGTCGGTAGAGACGAAAACGGGGTTGTCGTTCAGCCTCAGCATGATGGCCCTAAGGACATCTGTGAGGGACTTCTTGAACTCTGCTTCATCTGCTGCCTTTCCTTCTTCCACGCCCGCTGTTTTGATCGACTCTTCCACGACGGCATCCACCTGACAGATGATTAGAAACATAATCTTCGTCCCGATTGAGCATATATCATCATTGTTAGTTCCAAAGGAGAGGGGTTAGAGGATGCTGTGCGCCATTTGGAGATGGTAGTATGGTACCTCTTCAACAGCACCATAATATGGCAGGCTTGCAGCATCGGCCATCTTATCAAGCGCCGCTATGAGGTACTCCTTGGACGCCTTGCTCTTATGTTCTGCTGGTAAACCTTTCCAAACAGAATCCAACAGCTGGTGCACAGAACAAGATTTAATTAACACACATCTGTTACGGCATCGTCACCTGTCGACACTGAAGATAGCCAGGAGGCCGGCCCAGTTACTGCGGCCCAGCCGACAATGGCAAGGAGGCAAAGCAATCGTGCAAAGATGCCCAGCACTCGCGTTACTGGACCCGATTGGGCTTGATCTCCAGGTCTAGAAGCAGCTGCGCCTGCTGAGACAAGTCACGGCTTGGCCGATGTACAAATACGAGAGAGAGTTGCTCGAGTTGGGGGAGGATGAAAAAAAGAATCAAACCTTCTAAAGAATACAACTCCGTCTGTCCTTCGTCCCTTGCTTTGCTTACTCCTTCCCCAAGTCTAGTCTTCCTCCCTATCCCAATTCTACTACGTTAACATCCTGGTATCAGAGACGTTTCGATCTCGATCGGTGAAATGCTCTAACCCATCGATCGTGAGAACAATTGCTGCTGGTTGGTTGAGTTCATCGGTGGACAGTGAGCTGCTGCCATCGGTGAGTTCCTGTAATTCCGCCCGCCGTTCTCCGATTTGTGGCGCACTTTCCCGATCTGGCGAAAATCCCACCACCACCACCACCTCCACCACCACAACACACCCACTTCACCAGATTCGTGAGGAAGCTAGGCACCATGAGCCCTGAGGGACAACAGCTGTTGGCGGAGATGGAGAAGATGTTCGAGAAGCAGAACCAGCTGCTGGATCGGCGTTTTGCCGATTCGGAGCAATCGGTCGAGCACCGCATCATCGACTCCGAACAACGCATCGATGGCCGCATCCACGACACCGAGGCCCGCATCGACGACCGCATCACTGCAGCCACACGTCGCTAGGATGAGCGTCTCCAATCCATCGAGGCAGCCACCGGTGGGCTGCAGAGCTGGCAACAGGATGCAGAGGGGGTGCTTGATGATATGCGTCTGAAGGTCCTCAAGATCAACAAGCAGCTGGATTGGTCGCTCATTGAGCAGTCGATCTCCGCCCCCGGCCTCCTCTCATCCTCGTCATCCATGGAGCAAGCTGATCAGCACGTTACTGCTGACGACAAGGTTGCTCGGCCCAGCGGGCACGGCGCTCCAACATCTCCACGGGAGAATGAGTTCGGCAGGGTCTACACCCTCACTCATTCCCCGGCCAATGGTACGGATCCACCTCCCAAATTTCATGGTACTGCTTATGATCTGTGGATGAGCCGCAATAAACCCCCTGATCCTCACCAGTGGCCTACGGGTCGCATGCCCAAATTTCCTTTTCCTACGTTTCATGGTGAGAATGTTCGGCTCTGGATATCCAATGCCGATGACTATTTTGACATGTACCAAGTCGAACCCCACCTCTGGCTTAAGATCGCTAAACAACAGTTCAAAGACGCGGCGGCTCACTGGATTCAATCCATCGAACTAGAGCTCCCTAAACTCGCATGGCCTACTTTCTGTCGCCTCCTACATGAACGCTTTGGGCGTGATCAGCACCAATCCTTAATTCGCCAGCTCTTCCACATCTATCAAACAACCACTGTCTCTGATTACATCACCCAATTCTCTGTTCTCATCGACAAACTCAAGGCCTATAACCCTAACATTGACATGTTGTACTACACCACTCGCTTTGTCGATGGATTGCGTGATGACATACGTTCTGTTATTGTTGTTCAAAGGCCCCAAAATTTGGATACTGCGTACACTTTGGCTCTTTTACAGGAAGAGGTGGTGGATGCCGGGAAACGTAGAGACACTCGGCGTGACACAGCTCCGTTCCGCAGGACGCCATACAGAGGAGCACCAGAAGCTCCAGCGATGAATACAAGATCTACTGATCCTGAAGCTATTGCTACGAACAATGCCAAAACCCCTGAAGAACGGTTTCGCGCTCTGCGTGCTTACCGCCGAGCCCGAGGTCTTTGTGACCAATGTGCCGAGAAGTGGTCACGGGATCACAAGTGTGCCCCTACAGTTCGCCTTAATGCCATGGAGGAGGTATTCGATCTTTTCTCTATTACAGAAACCCCATTAGATACTGATGATGCTATGGACTGGTCATGTGCTACGCCACCTGTAGAGCAGCTTTTGCTTGCTATATCTCATGATGCCATGACAGGCCACAGTGGTCCTCGATCCATGCTCTTCTATGAGAACATTCAGGGCATACCTGTTAAAGTGCTGATTGATTCTGGCAGTACAACATCTTTTCTCAGTCAGGACCTTGTTGATCAATTGCAGTTGTCCAAACTGACATCAGCCAACCACTCTGTGCAAGTAGCTAATGGGGGATTTCTTTAGTGCACTTCCGTGGCCAAAAACTGCAGCTGGACAATGGATTCTCAAGAGTTCACTCATGATCTGAAGGTCCTGCCATTGCACTCCTATGATATAATTGTAGGAATGGACTGGTTGGAGCAGTTCAGCCCCATGAAAGTTGATTGGAAGATGAAATGGATGCATATTCCAATGGGTGCCCGCACTGTTACTCTTCACGGCTGCCCTGATCTTTGTTCTCCTGAGCTCATGTTTCAGTTACTTGCAGCTAAACAAGACAGTGCAGCCTCTTCTTCTTCTTCTACCCCACCATTGTTACCTACTGACATTCAGCAAATCCTCGACGCATTTCCTACAGTTTGTACCCCACCAACAGAGTTACCACCTGCTCGGTCATATGATCACTCTATACCACTTATTCAAGGCGCACAACCGGTCAACATTCGGCCGTATCGCTACCCTCCTACTTTGAAGGATGAGATCGAATCTCAAGTCGCCCAGATGCTGCAACATGGTATCATCCAACCCAGCACTTCCCCTTTTTCATCTCCGGTATTGATGGTCAGGAAAAAAGACGGCTCGTGGCGATTTTGTGTTGATTACCGTTATCTAAACGACCTGACTGTTAAAGGCACTTACCCCATTCCAGTGTTTGATCAGTTGATGGATGAGTTGTCTGGTGCCAGGTGGTTCTCTATTCTGGATTTGTACGCTGGATATCACCAGGTCCGTCTCAAAGAGGGCGAAGAGTACAAAACCGCCTTCTCAACTCATTCTGGCCACTTTGAATTCAGAGTGATGGCCTTCGGATTAACAGGGGCTCCCAACACATTTCAGCATGCTATGAATCTTACACTGTCCTCCTTACTTCGCAAATGTGTCATTGTTTTCTTCGATGATATATTGGTTTTTAGCCCGACATATGCGCAGCATCTGATTGATCTGAGAAAGGTGTTGATCTTACTTCAGTCTGAGCACTGGCATATCAAATTGACCAAGTGTCATTTTGCACAGCAGCAACTCTCATACCTGGGACATATAATCAGTGCAGACGGTATCACCACTGATCCAGCTAAAGTTGCAGCCATTGTGTCTTGGCCAGAACCAACTAATGTTCGTGAGCTCCACAGTTTTCTAGGCTTGGCCAGCTTCTATCGCAAGTGAAAGTCCCTAGTTTGGTTTTGGCTAATTGATGAAACCTAGGACTAACCTTTGTATCTAAGTGGATGATTTAGATAAAGGTGATCATTGCATATGAGACATGACATTGACTCATATGACCAAGATGGTGAAGACCAAGATGAGGCTTGGCTTGATGGACCGGTTGTGAAGGTGAAGGGCAAGTCGAGGCTTCGAAGCGAAGGACCATGCGATGGTGAAGCTTGAGCAAGACTTAGCGTCGACGGACCGATGCAACGGTGAAGAGCAAGTGAAGTCAAGGTCGATGGATCGAGACGATCATGTGATGATATGAAGTGGATCATATCATTTGGAGAAACAAAATGGGCTCAAGGCAAATGTATAACCATAGGGCTATTTTGTTTTACACTCAAGACATCATAGAGGGTGTGAGTGGTTTAGGATCGATAGCCGAACTATTAAGAGGGGAAGTCTTATCGGTTATTCGATGCACGGGTGCCACTAGGTGAATTCATGAAGTGCATTGCATGTAGGGCCTAGTGAGCTAATTGGAAAACCTTTGAAAATGATTGAGAAAAAGCTAACACACAATCACATGGAGGTGTACACTTGATGGTGTTGGCACATTTGCAAAGGTGGCATTGGTCGCGTTATGGTTTGCGGGTAGAGAGGGGTTTGGGTTCCTCTCTCCCTCCCGCCGAGCGTGTGAGCGCAGGATTCAGGCGATTTCGGGGAAATGAAATGTCTATTTTCCACTACGCCGAAAGTCGGAAAAGAAACGGAAGCGAACGGAGGTCACAGAGGTGACCGGACGCTGCACCGGACGCGGTCTCGGTATGACCGGACGCGTCCGGTCAGTACAGCGCGGTATCGGGCGCGCGGGCTAGGGTTTGCAACTGGCGCGTCCGGTCACTCGCGGGACCGGCGCGTCCGGTCAAGTGCCCAGAAGGAACTGCGGTTCGCAAGGACGATCGGACGCGGGGCGCGTCCGGTCACACGTGATCGGACGCGTCCGGTCATCGAGGGAGCTTACTGGACTCCGATCGGACGCTGGCACTGTTGCGTTCGGTCGTTGCGAGGAGCGCGTCCGGTCGTTGTTTCGTGGGCGCGGGTGCTGTGCGGATCGGCGCGTCCGGTCGTTGCGAGGAGCGCGTCCGGTCGTTGCTTCGCGCGCGCGGTGCTGTGCGACCAGCGCGTCCGGTCGGTTGAGCAGCGCGTCCGGTCATAGCGTTTGACCGTTGGCGCGCAGTGACTGTTGGAGGATCTAACGGTCGCATTTGAAATTTGAGGGACACGTGGACGTCGCAGGGCGACCGGACGCGGTTGAGCGCGTCCGGTCAGTTTCGACCGGCGCGTCCGGTCGTCCCGAAAAAACGGTCAGTGGAGTGGCAACGGCTCTATTTGTTTGGGGTGCTTATAAATACTCGTTGGCCGGCCCTTGGGGAGGTCTCTTGGCATTTCTAACACTCTTGTGCATCCTTTGAGCTAGAGCTACTCCTCCCACTCATCTCTCTTGCTTGATTGCAAATCAAAAGTGAGATTGAGTGATCCCAAAGTGCATTGCATAGCTTGAGGGCATCTAGTGGCACTTGTGGGTGGTTTAGCCGGTGGATTTCTTGTTACTCTTGGAGAGTACCGCTCCTAGCTGGCTTGGAGATTGTTGGAGGCGTTGGCAAGAGAAGGTGATTGTTCTTGGCCACCTCCGGTTGTTTGTAAGAGGTTCTTGTGCTTTCCTCGGCGGGACGCCAAAAGCAACTCTATTGGATTACGCGTGTCATTGAGTTACCTCACTTGAGAGTGGTGTCTTGCGGTGCCTTGCGGGGCGTGCCTTGAGGGGCAAGTGACTTTAGGGTCACACCGAGGAACCATCTAAGTGTTGGTCGACACAACCGGTGACGTAGCTTGTCGGTGCACAAGTGAACACCGGGTGAACAAAAATATTGTGTCTCTTGTCTCCCGGTGATTGGTCTACATATTGTGTTGTTGTCAATATTAATTGATTGTATATCATCTTGGTGATTGGCAACATCTTCACTCCACCGTCGGTATAAGATTCACAATCCTCTCTCTCGCATTTACTTTTTTACTAGATTATCTTGTGTAGCTCTAGTGGTAGCCTTTTCTAGTAGTTGTTAGCTTGCTCACTAGTGTAAGTTAGTGACTTAGCACTTGTGTGAACTAGAGATCATAATCTACTAGACTTGTGGATAGGAGGCTTGCATCACAACCTTTGGCTAAGCAAAACTCGCTTTACGCCGTTTGTTATTCTAACAAGTTTGCTTAGTGGTGCTTGTAAGGTCCTAGATGGCTATTCACCCCCCCTCTAGCCATCTAGGACCTTACAAGTGGTATCGGAGCCGTGGTCACCGTTTTAATCAAGGCTTAACATCCTTCGGTGTGAAAAATGGCTCAAATTGTGTTCAATCATGTTGGGGGCAAGCCACCGTTCTTTGATGGTGTTAGTTCTTTTGCTCATTGGAAGAGAAAAGTGACAATGTACCTTGGTTCTATTCATGAGAGAGTATTGGAAGTCACCGAGAATGATTTTGCTATCATTGATCCCGATCATCTCACCGATGAAGATAGAGCAAATAGAATATGCAATAGAATGGCTCTCAATACACTTTACAATAATATTGACACAAAAGTATTTGAGGGCATCAAGGATTTGGAATTGGCAAATAAAGTGTGAATAAGGTTAAGTGAAACATATGAGGGCACTAAGGTTGTAAAGAGTGCCAAGCTATATGGGTGAAAGGTCCTTGTTTGGTTTTGGTAATTGAGTGACAACTTAGGTGGACTAATATGTGGTTATGTGAGATACACAGGAGATTAGTCCACATGTGATGGTGTCATGAAGGAGCTCATTGCATATGAGACATGACATGGAGTCATATGACCAAGATGGAGAAGATCGAGATGAGGCTTGGCTCGAAGGACCGGTTGTGAAGGTGAAGGGCAAGTTGAGGCTTCGAAGCGAAGGACCATGCGATGGTGAAGCTTGGGCAAGACTTGGCGCCGATGGACTAATGCAACGGTGAAGAGCAAGTGAGGTCAAGATCGATGAACCAATACGGTCACGTGATGATATGAAGTGAATCATATCATTTGGTGATTGGTTGGTGCATGTGTTGTATCAATGTCGGAGGAGATGGAGTGGAATGCGCAAGGCTAAGGTATAACCTAGGGCATTTCCATTTCACCGGTCATAGGTGTGTAGAGAAGTTTATGACCGGGTTTAGGATAGATGGCCGTACTATCAAGAGGGGCAAACTTGTTTGCATATCGGTCATCTAGTGCCACTTGAGCGATCTAACTGTGCATACGTGTTAGGATCGAGTGGCGAGGCAAGTTGAGTGCCTAATTCCTTCGAAAATGATTATGAAAATGCTAACACACGTGCACAAGGTGGTGATCACTTATTGGTGTTGGCACATTTGCGAAGGCGATGAAGTTTGAGCGGTAGAGAGGGTTTGGGTCTCTCTCTCCCTCCCGCCGAGCTTGCGAGCGCGGGATTCAGGCGTTTTCGAGGAGTTGAAAAGCCTATTTTCCACTACGCCGGAAGTCGGAAAAGAAACGGAGGCGAACGGAGGTCACAGAGGTGACCGGACGCTGCACCGGACGCGGTCATGGTATGACCGGACGCGTCCGGTCAGTACAACGCAGGCGCGGGTGCTAGGGTTTGAAACCGGCGTGTCCGGTCACTCGCGGGACCGGCGCGTCCGGTCAGGTGTCCAGAGGAAACTGAGTACGATCGGACGCGAGGCGCGTCCGGTCACACATGATCGGACGCGTCCGATCGTTGAAGGTGCTTACTGGACTCTAACCGGACGCGGGCACTGTCGCGTCCGGTCATTGCAAGGAGCGCGTCCGGTCATGTCATTGCGCGCGCGATGCCGTGCGATCGACGCGTCCGGTCGTTGCCAGGGGCGCGTCCGGTCTTTGCTTCGCGGGCGCGCAAGTCAGTGCGATCGGCGCGTCCGGTCGTTGCCTGGGGCGCGTTCGGTCATTGTTTTGACCGTTGGGGTCAGTGACCGTTGGAGGATCTAACGGTCGCATTTGAAATTTGAGGGACACGTGGACGTCGCAGGGCGACCGGACGCGGTTGAGCGCGTCCGGTCAGTTACGACCGGCGCGTCCGGTCATCCCGAAAAAGGACCCAATGAAGGGGTAACGGCTCTATTTGACCGTGGGGTTATAAATAGATGCCTTGGCTGGCTGTGGCCGGGTGCGGAGCACACTTTAGCCTTGGTGGCTTGTGTGGTAGTGCTTGGGAGCCCTCTAACTCACTCATGCTTGATAGTGTTCATCGGATCGAGTGAGAGAGCGATTCTAGTGCGATTGCATCGTGAGGTTGCATCGAGTGACACTAGGTGATCGTGTTGCAAGCCGGTAGTGCTTGTTACTCTTGGAGGTTGCCACCTCCTAGACGGCTTGGTGGCTTGTGGCTCTGTCGAAGCTCGCAAGAAGATTGTGCGAGGCTCCGGAGAAGCTTTGTGAGGGGGATTGTGCTCACCCCGCGGGGATCGCGAAGAGCAACTCTAGTTGAGCGTGTCATTGAGTTACCTCACTTGAGAGTGGTGTCTTGCGGTGCCTTGCGGGGCGTGCCTTGAGGGGCAAGTGACTTGAGGGTCACACCGAGGAACCATCTAAGTGTTGGTCGACACAACGGGGACGTAGCTTGGTGGCAACCAAGTGAACCTCGGGAGAAAATCATCGTGTCAACTTTGTCTACTCTTCTCGGTGGTTTGCATTCATGCAACACAAGCTTGTATTTACTTTCATATATACTTGTGCTTGTGTAGTTGCTCTCGTAACTAGTTTGCTTGTGTAGCTTGCTAGTTATCTTCTTGCTTGTGTAGCTAGAAGCTCCCGCTTGCGTGACTAATTTGGTTTATGTAACCTTGTTAGTCACGTTGCTTAGTTTGTGTAGCTAAGTGATTTGCGCTCTCTAATTTGGCATTAGTTGCCTTGTTATTGAGCATTGCTAGTGAGCTTAGGCTTTGTGCGCTTTGCTTACTAGAATTGTGTAGGAGCTCCTTCTTGCTTGCAAAGTACTAGTGCATAGGTTTGTGTGACCTTGCTTAAGAATTAAATAGGAGAGCTCTTGCTAAGGAAAGCATCTTAGTTGCTTAATTAGGATCTTTGTGAGGTGCTTGTGAACTTAGTTAGAGGGGTGTAGTCTTGGCTAGACCGATAAGTTTAATTCCGCATTTGTTTTGGTTAGCCAACTCGTTTAAGTTTTAGAAAGGACTATTCACCCCCCTCTAGTCCGCCATCTCGACCCTACAAGTGGTATCGGAGCCGGGTCTCTCATTTGTGGTCTTCACCGACCCGAGAGGATGGCGGCTTATGGGCTAGATGTTGAGTGTCCACATATTTTTGATGGCACACACTTTGCACGGTGGAGAAATTGGATGACATGCAATTTTAAGTTTATTTCTCCTCAATTGTGGTGGATCGTAGATGTGGGCTTTTCCTTTGCAATTGATAAAAAGAATGCAACTCAAGCGCAAAGTAAATGCCTACATCTCGATATCCAAGCTACTAATGTTTTCTATCGATCTTTGGATAGTAGCATACTTTGTGAGATCATAGACTTCGAGTCCGCCCATGAAATTTGGGTGTTTCTAAATGAGAAATATGGGGTGATTTCCATTGATGATGAGCCCAAGGAAGAGACGCATGAGGATGTTGAGCATGACCACAACAACGTGGTTGTGGAGGATTGCTCCACCTCACGGTCAAGTGATGACAAAGATGATCATATCACAAGATCACTTGACAAGAAGAATGATAATGCCACAAGTGATGCAAGCAATGATTCTACTCCATGCACACTTGATGGTGAAGATGATGGCTATGAGAGTGATGCTTCAACAAGCTCTTCAACATCACCACATTGTTCCTTGTCACATGGTGACACTAAGGTATCTATTGGTGGTTTTGTTGTTGATTGTGATGGTCCAAATTTTGAGCTTCTATATAAACTCTCAAAGGCCCTAAGAAATGAAATGGCAAAAACAAGAAAATTGAAAAATGAAAACTCATTTCTAAAAACCACATGTGAACAACAAAAGCATCTACTTTATGTTACTACTTGTTCACATGAGGAGCTAAAATTGGCTCATGAGGAACTTAGTGTTGCTCATGATAACTTGGCACAAGAACATGCTTTACTCACTAAGAAGCCTTCTAATGAAGAAATCAAATCTAGTGAGAGCTCATCATTTGGGTCAAATGATCAGTCACATATTACTAACCCTTGTGATGTAGGCAAGAAGCATGTATCCACCTCTTGTGATGATTTATTAGATATGCCATGTTCTTCACAATTAAATGCTTATTTTACTTCTATGTCTTGTGAGACTAACCTTTTGAAGGAGAACAATGAGCTTAAAAGTGAAGTGAAGAATTTGAGCAACAAGTTAGAGAGGTGTTACAACTCAAAAGTCACCTTTGAGCACATGATGAAGACTCAAAGAAACGTTGGTGACAAAAGTGGCCTTGGCTTCAAGAAGAAAACGACAAGGGGCGAAAGAAAGCAAGAAAAGAGGATGAAGAGGCTACTCCAAAAGAAGCTCTCGCATTCCATGTGCTATCGATGTCATGAAGCTGGATATCTTGCTAACGGTTGCCCAAACATTGAGAAGCTCAAGAAGATGAAAGAAGAAGAGAGGCTAAAGCATGTCAAGTGCTTCAAGTGCCACACTTGGGGTCATCTCACCTCAATGTGCCCAACCAAGCAATTGGTGAAGCAACAAGTAAAGCCTCAACCAAAGCCACTAGTTGAGCAAGAGAAGACACCCCAAGAGCAAATCAAGATCAACCATGAAGATGATGGTGACTTGATGATGAAGAAGAAAACAAGAAGGGGTGGAAGAGCAAGACATCCAATGCAAATTCAAGATGTCAAGATGATGAGCAAGAATCAAGATGAGAAGAAAGTACATGCTCACATCAAGTGCTTCAAATGTGGAGACATAGGACACTTCGCTTCGGGGTGTCCTACCAAGCTTGAGAAGAAGGCTCAAGCAACTCATGAGAGGCAAGGGAATGAAGAGCATCATATGAGCAAAGAAGAAAAGGCTCAATCAAAGAGAGGATGCTACTCATGCCGGGAAAGGGGACACATGGCACATTCATGTCCCCTAGGTAACACTTCTAAGCATATTTTAATTGATGATACTAATGTGCTTAGAAAGGATGTAAATGGTACCTCTATGGTTGCTATTGCAAAACATCCCGCTACTCATACTAAGGCAATGCCTAAGTATGTTGCACCTAACTTGAGAGGACCCAAACTTGTTTGGGTACCATCAAAAAGTGGATGAATGTGTGTAGGTACCATGGCATTGGAGGCTTGACTCAAATTGATTTCATATTTATCATTATATGTTGACTCAAGTATTGAAGCTTATTGCAATTCTATCCCAATGCCAAGTCAAAATGAGTGAAGTCCAAAGTACTACAACATACAAGTGTCATGATCAAGTTGTGGATGATTTATTGGAATTATTTGATGGCTTGCAAATGTTCAAGTTGAAAGCTTGCTATGAATAATCATGAGCTAACCAAGGTATATCTCTTGTTGATTATATTATTTGGGTGCATATGAGTTGATTGAATTGGATAAATGTGCAATGTTGCTTGCGATGAGATGATTGAATGGATTAAAAGCTTAGTGATCAAGTTTGGATTGGTTTGTGTTGGATAAATTCATAAGATGACATTTAGTAAGTGGATTGGATGGATATATGTCTTGTGAAAGTATTCAAACAAGTTAGTATCAAGTTTGATTCATATTTGATGAAGTATTGCTCAATGTATTGAAATCTGTCCAAAATTTAAAATCTGAGCTAGCAGTGATCTTAGCCATGTTTGAGTGAACAAATCTATTTGGATTGGCTTGAAATTTGGTATACATGCTCTACACTTATGAAAGAAGATGCTGTAGAAATTTCATGAGAAGTGGATAAGAGATGCTTCGGTTTTGGAGTGCATCTTGTCAGCTATAGTGCAGCAGTTTTCAGCATGTAGCAGTGGTGGAAGATTTGAAATCTAGTAGCAATCTAGAAGTCAAAAGAAGTTCAAATTTTTACAGTTTCTAGATGACTTAGTGAAGCACATCTCCACCAAATTTCATGGCATTTAGATCCGTACATTGTGAGATATGAATTATTCTTTGAAGGGTACAGAATCTGCCAGAAAAGTGACAATCATTGGATTAATCTAGAGTCACTTTGATTGAAAGGTCCTCAAGTTGGAAACTTGCTTATAAGTGGTTGAGGTACCTAAGTTTGGTTTTGGATTGATCTAGAAGCATGAAAAACAATGAGTACAAGAACATTTGATTATGGAATGTACTTGGTGTACTTATTTGGTACTCAATTTGAAGATCAAGATCAAACTTAAGATGAAGATGAAGTTTAAGTTCTAGTGATGATTAGAGATCATTTGGTAGAAAGAAAAGGACTTAAACAAGTAGAAAGAGTTGGACTCAAATGTAGATTCAAGGATTATTCATCAAGATTGAGTTCATCATTTGGATCAATCAAACTATATCATTTCAAGTGAGTATCAAGAGTGGTTCTTTGGAGAAAGGTCACTTCTCCCTAGTGAGGGGCTTGCCGCCGTGTGTAGGTGAAACCAAGTTTGGGACTTGGAAGGCTAACATGGAAGTGGTGATCTGAGGAACTTGTGATGCTTAGTTGAAGCAATCAAAAGGGTTGATCAAGAAAAGCAAGCAACACCCAAAAGAGAGCTAGTCATGTATTTCAAGTGATATTCTAAGTAGTTCTCTCATACAAGCAAAGATGATATAATGAAGCAAGCCAACCACAATAAGAAAGTGCACTTGATCATAAGTGGTTTTCATTTCATATGGGTGAAGAATGGATTTATCTATGATAATTGGTCTTCACCAATCTTATAAATTAGACTTCACATTGCTATTGGAGTAATGAATTAGAATCTATGTGACTATCCTCTACTCCAACATAGCAAAGGTATCATTGAAATGTGCATGATCATTTCATTCCTTACTAGTATGCGGTTAGTGCATATAGTACATGCTTATTAGGATCATGCATGACAAATGAAAATTTTAGACTCATTGCCTACCACTATTGCTTGATTGTCTAAATGATCTAGTGGTATGAGTATGAATTTGTTCATGAGCTAGTGAACCTAAGTACTTGATCTAGTTTGGATTGCTAACAAGTGACAAGTACAACATTGGCAAGATAACCCTTAGCATGAGGTGTGAAGAAGCCTGTCATTGGATCAAACCGGACTTGGAATCTTAGGCAAATCAACTTAGTTCAAGTCATATAAGAAGCTCATGACAATGATAAGAGTACACGCACAAGACAACAATGAAAATAGATATCTAGTTTGTTTCAAGTGGTATCTAGACTCAAATTGATCTTCCAAGTGGTATTCACTAGTGGTGTCTAGATCATGATCTACAAGTGATATCTTACAAGTGGTACTCATGAAGATAGAAAATGTTCAAGAAGTGAATATTATTGCCAAATCCTTCAAAGTGAATCCATACTAGAAAATTCTTTCAAATGGTATCACATTTCTACTCATGGTATCTTCACGTGGTATCATTCATGCAAGACGATGGTTTCACAAGTGATCCTCAACCTTAAGTGATCAAATCAAGAAATGCTACCCTCATCTTCAAGTGATATCTCAAGTGAATGACACATGCTATGACATTGGGGGAGGAGCCCCACCGATTGGTATCAAGGTCAAAGATCCTATATGGTATCTCAAGAGCAACCATAAAGTTTGTCATTCCAACATATGTGGTAATGTCCATCAAAAATGCAATATTCAAGTCTCAACCATCTACCCCAATACAAGCCTTTGTATCAATTGAGAAGAACACCTTTTATGGAAATTGATGACAAAGGGGAAGAAGTTGGACAAAGATATGAAAGCTTTTTGAGCTTTGGGGAGAGATTAGAAAGATTGGACATGGACATAGACAAAGAGGGAGTAACATTGAAGAATGTAAGGGGATCAAACATTCTTGGACAAAGAAAGCACACAAGTAGGAGGAGCAAGCTCATGAACTTTGATTGATTACATTTGATATGTGCATAATTCATGTGCTTGCTTGCATTGCATAAGTTCTTAAATTCAATATGCATGCTTGTGTGGTGTATGCTAGTTATAGAACTTAAATGATGATTTGATAACTAGCATGCATAGGATGTTAGCTAGACTTGTGATTATCATGCAAAAACTAGAACCGTGCTTATAATGTGATCTCATGGGGTTTCTAGTGTTTTTGATGTCTAGCTACTCATGATGCTAAGGATGATGGCAAACTTGTGATTTTCAAATAGTATCAACCTACTAATTGGTATCAAGCTACAAAGGTTTATTCTATACACCTTAGCATCACTTAGTAGTGCTAACCCTCCCACAAATTTCATATTCATGCATATGTGTGAGCTTGAAACCAAACCATTTGAGCACATATGTAGGGGGAGCTATTACTATCAAGTCGGATTTTATGGTGCTTATCCAAATCTTGACATAGAGCTTAAAGTTGGATAAGTAACATTAAATCCAAAACAAGTTAGCAATTTACACTTTGTGTGAAGTGCTAGCTTGAAAAAGCTTAATTTCCATATCTTTGTAGAGTTGTCATCAATTACCAAAAAGGGGGAGATTGAAAGGTCCTTGTTTGGTTTTGGTAATTGAGTGACAACTTAGGTGGACTAATATGTGGTTATGTGAGATACACAGGAGATTAGTCCACATGTGATGGTGTCATGAAGGAGCTCATTGCATATGAGACATGACATGGAGTCATGTGACCAAGATGGAGAAGATCGAGATGAGGCTTGGCTCGAAGGACCGGTTGTGAAGGTGAAGGGCAAGTTGAGGCTTCGAAGCGAAGGACCATGTGATGGTGAAGCTTGGGCAAGACTTGGCGCCGATGGACCAATGCAACGGTGAAGAGCAAGTAAGGTCAAGATCGATGAACCAATACAGTCACGTGATGATATGAAGTGAATCATATCATTTGGTGATTGGTTGGTGCATGTGTTGCATCAATGTCGGAGGAGATGGAGTGGAATGCGTAAGGCTAAGGTATAACCTAGGGCATTTCCATTTCACCGGTCATAGGTGTGTAGAGAAGTTTATGACCGGGTTTAGGATAGATGGCCGTACTATCAAGAGGGGCAAACTTATTTGCATATCGGTCATCTAGTGCCACTTGAGCGATCTAACTGTGCATACGTGTTAGGATCGAGTGGCGAGGCAAGTTGAGTGCCTAATTCCTTCGAAAATGATTATGAAAATGCTAACACACGTGCACAAGGTGGTGATCACTTGTTGGTGTTGGCACATTTGCGAAGGCGATGAAGTTTGAGCGGTAGAGAGGGTTTGGGTCTCTCTCTCCCTCCCACCGAGCTTGCGAGCGCGGGATTCAGGCGTTTTCGAGGAGTTGAAAAGCCTATTTTCTACTACGCCGGAAGTCAGAAAAGAAACGGAGGCAAACGGAGGTCACAGAGGTGACCGGACGCTGCACCGGACGCGGTCATGGTATGACCGGACGCGTCCGGTCAGTACAGCGCAGGCGCGGGTGCTAGGGTTTGAAACCGGCGCGTCCGGTCACTCACGGGACCGGCGCGTCCGGTCAGGTGTCCAGAGGAAACTGAGTACGATCGGACGCGAGGCGCGTCCGGTCACACATGATCGGACGCGTCCGATCGTTGAAGGTGCTTACTGGACTCTAACCGGACGCGGGTACTGTCGCGTCCGGTCGTTGCAAGGAGCGCGTCCGGTCATGTCATTGCGCGCGCGATGCCGTGCGATCGGCGCGTCCGGTCGTTGCCAGGGGCGCGTCCGGTCTTTGCTTCGCGGGCGCGCAAGTCAGTGCGATCGGCGCGTCCGGTCGTTCGAAGCGGCGCGTCCGGTCATTTGACGGGCGCGTCCGGTCGTTGCCTGGGGCGCGTCCGGTCGTTGTTTTGACCGTTGGGGTCAGTGACCGTTGGAGGATCTAACGGTCGCATTTGAAATTTGAGGGACATGTGGACGTCGCAGGGCGACCGGACGTGGTTGAGCGCGTCCGGTCAGTTACGACCGGCGCGTCCGGTCGTCCCGAAAAAGGACCCAGTGAAGGGGTAACGGCTCTATTTGACCGTGGGGTTATAAATAGATGCCTTGGCTGGCTGTGGCCGGGTGCGGAGCACACTTTAGCCTTGGTGGCTTGTGTGGTAGTGCTTGGGAGCCCTCTAACTCACTCATGCTTGATAGTGTTCATCGGATCAAGTGAGAGAGCGATTCTAGTGCGATTGCATCGTGAGGTTGCATCGAGTGGCACTAGGTGATCGTGTTGCAAGCCGGTAGTGCTTGTTACTCTTGGAGGTTGCCACCTCCTAGACGGCTTGGTGGCTTGTGGCTCTGTCGAAGCTCGCAAGAAGATTGTGCGAGGTTCCGGAGAAGCTTTGTGAGGGGGATTGTGCTCACCCCGCGGGGATCGCGAAGAGCAACTCTAGTTGAGCGTGTCATTGAGTTACCTCACTTAAAAGTGGTGTCTTGCGGTGCCTTGCGGGGCGTGCCTTGAGGGGCAAGTGACTTGAGGGTCACACCGAGGAACCATCTAAGTGTTGGTCGACACAACGGGGACGTAGCTTGGTGGCAACCAAGTGAACCTCGGGAGAAAATTACCGTGTCAACTTTGTCTACTCTTCTCGGTGGTTTGCATTCATGCAACACAAGCTTGTATTTACTTTCATATATACTTGTGCTTGTGTAGTTGCTCTCGTAACTAGTTTGCTTGTGTAGCTTGCTAGTTATCTTCTTGCTTGTGTAGCTAGAAGCTCCCGCTTGTGTGACTAATTTGGTTTATGTAACCTTGTTAGTCACGTTGCTTAGTTTGTGTAGCTAAGTGATTTGCGCTCTCTAATTTGGCATTAGTTGCCTTGTTATTGAGCATTGCTAGTGAGCTTAGGCTTTATGCGCTTTGCTTACTAGAATTGTGTAGGAGCTCCTTCTTGCTTGCAAAGTACTAGTGCATAGGTTTGTGTGACCTTGCTTAAGAATTAAATAGGAGAGCTCTTGCTAAGGAAAGCATCTTAGTTGCTTAATTAGGATCTTTGTGAGGTGCTTGTGAACTTAGTTAGAGGGGTGTAGTCTTGGCTAGACCGATAAGTTTAATTCCGCATTTGTTTTGGTTAGCCAACTCGTTTAAGTTTTAGAAAGGACTATTCACCCCCCCTCTAGTCCGCCATCTCGACCCTACAATGGGCTCAAGAGTGAGTTTGAGAACTTCAAGATGAAAGAAGAAGAAGCAATCTTAGAGATGTTTCATAGATTGCAAGTCATTGTGAATGATCTCAAGAGCTTAGGGCACAAGGCTCAAGACCAAGATTTTTGCCACAAGTTCTTGTTGAGCTTACCTAAAAGATTCAAGATGTTGATCATGATGCTACAAAGAGATGGGCTTGAAACAATGAAGCCCAATGATTTGCTTGGAGAGGTATTGACCTTTGACAAGTATGATCAAGATGTTGATGAGAAGGAGGATGAAAAGAAGAAGAAGACCGTGGCATTCAAGGCCACCTCCTCAAAGGGCAAAGCTTCAATTCAAGAAGAAGATGACAGCGAAGAAGATGAAGAATTGGAAGTTGATGATGAGGCACTTGCTCTAGTTGTCAAAAACATTGGTAAAATGTTTATCAAAAGAAGAGGCTTCAAAAAGAGAAATGACAATTTCAAGAGCAATGAGCAACAAAGGAAGTGCTTCAATTGTGATAGCACCGAACATCTTCAAGCCGAATGTCCCTATGATAAGAAGAAGAACAACAAGAGGGGCAAGTTTGAGAAGAAGAAGAGAGAGGCCAAGATGACATTCAAGAAAGACAAAAATGGTGCCTATGTGATCACTTGGGAAAGTGATGATGAGGAAGAAGAAGAAGAATCATCCAACAAGGCTTTTGCTTCCATTGCTATCAACAAGAAGCCATCACTATTTGATTCATCCTCTTCATGCTTCATGGCTAAAGAAGCTAAGGTATTATATGATGAGAGTGATGATGAAAGTGAAATGGAATATGCTCATGATAGTGATAATGATAATGAAAATGATGATGATGAACCAACTAAAGAACAACTATATGACTTGATGCAACAAACTAGAGACATAGCTATTGCCAAGAACAAGGAGTGTAAGAAGCTTTCAATGAAAGTAGCAATACTTGAGAAAGTTCTTAGTGAGCTTAAGACCACTCATGAGAGTCTAGTGGAAGACCATGAGGATCTTGGTAAGGCTCATTTCAAGCTTGAAAAGGCTCACTCATTGCTACTTGAGCAACAAGAAAAGAAGGAGGTTGTTGTATCATGTGATATAGGTGTTACATGTGATATAATTGATGAATCCTTTAATGAACCTATCATCATGTCAAATGCTAACCCTTCTTGTAGCTCTTCATCCACCACCACCAACTCTACCTCTACTACTAGTGATGGTTTCACTTGTGATGCCTCACTAATGGTTGAGAATGAGACTCTCAAGAGAGAGGTGGATGAGCTCACTCACGCCCTAGGCAAGGCCTATGGTGGTGAGGCCCGCTTGCTTAAGTGCTTGGGTAGCCAAAGGTTCTCTCTTAACAAAGAGGGATTGGGCTACACCCCCAAGAAAGGCAAGTCAGCCTTTGCAACTCCAAAGCCTAGCTTTGTGAAGGGCAATGGTCGATTTTGCAATAGATGCAAGCAAGTTGGGCACCTAGAGCATAATTGCAATAAAAAGAACCAAAGTAAGAACCTTGTTAATGCTATACCTTTTGATTCTTGCTATGTGCTTACCAAGGGTGTGAAGGGTGTGCAAGCTAAGTTTGTTGGTACACCAATTGTGGGCCCAAAGAAGAAGGCTATTTGGGTACCAAAGAGCTTAGTTACTAACCTACAAGGACCCAAGCAAAAATGGGTACCTAAGCTTCATTGATTTGCTTGTAGATCAATTACAAAGCCGGAGGAAGGCATTGGATTATTGATAGTGGGTGCACTCAACACATGACCGGTACATCAAGAATGTTTGACTCAATCAATGACAATGATAGTGGTGTTGATTCTATCACATTTGGCAATAACAAGAAAGGCAAGGTTATTGGCTTGGGCAAGATTGCAATATCAAATGACATGAGTATCTCTAATGTGTTGCTAGTTGAAAGCTTGGATTTCAATCTTCTATCCGTGGCACAAATATGTGATCTAGGCTACAAATGCATCTTTGGGGTTGATGATGTGGATGTTATTAGTGTGGATGGTTCAAATGTGGCATTCAAGGGCTTTAGATATGAGAATCTCTACCTAGTTGACTTCAATGCTAGAGAAACTTCTTTGACAACTTGCTTAGTCTCCAAATCAAGCATGGGTTGGCTTTGGCATAGAAGGCTTGGTCATGTTGGCATGAAACAATTGAAGAAGCTTACAACTCACAATCTTGTCAATGGTTTGAAAGATGTTGAATTTGAGAAGAATAAGCTTTGTAGTGCATGTCAAGCCGGGAAGCAAGTTGGAAGCTCACATCCAAAGAAGAGCACAATGAGCACATGCAAAGCATTTGAGTTGATGCACATGGATCTATTTGGACCAACAACATATACAAGCATAGGCGGTAACAAGTATGGCTTTGTTATAGTGGATGACTTCACAAGATTCATATGAGTATTCTTTCTTAGTGACAAAAGTGAAGTGTTTGACACCTTCAAGACATTTCTCACTAGAGTTCACAATGAGTTTGAAATTAGAATCAAGAAAGTGAGAAGTGACAATGGAAGTGAGTTCAAGAATACAAGAATTGAAGAACTTTGTGATCATTATGGTATTGGACATCAATTCTCGGCCAAGTACACTCCACAATCAAATGACCTAGTTGAGAGGAAGAATAGAACATTGCTTGATATGGCTAGATCAATGCTTCATGAGTACAATGTGAGTCAATCATTTTGGGATGAAGCAATCAATACCGCTTGCTACTACATCAATAGACTATATTGTCATCCATTGCTAGAGAAGACCCCATATGAGTTACTTCATGGAAGAAAGCCCAATATTTCTTACTTTAGGGTGTTTGGTTGCAAATGCTATATCTTGAAGAAGGGCACTAGATTGGGGAAGTTTGACAAGAGATGTGATGAGGGGTTCCTACTTGGTTATTCAACTACAAGCAAAGCTTATAGAGTTTGGAACAACTCAAGTGGCATTCTAGAAGAAGTCCATGATGTGCAATTTGATGAAACCAATGGGTCACAAGATAAAGAAGAGAATCTAGATGATGTTGGTGAAACTCAATTGGTGGAAGCAATGAAGAACATGGACATTGGGGACATTAGAGCAAAGCAAGTAATTGATATTCAAGATGATGATAAAGATCAAGTGCTCAATTCACCAAACAAGCTAGTTAGTGACTCTCAAGTGCAAAGTTATGGTGCTAGTTCTTCTCATCGAGATACATCAAGTGATCAACCAAGCTCAAGCAATCAAGTGCAAGTACTCCAACCACAACATGTTTCAAGAGATCACCCCATTAATAGTATTATTGGTGATATTAGAAGTGGTGTGCAAACAAGATCAAGATTGACTATGTTTTATGAGCATGCATCATTTATGTCAACCATAGAACCAAAGAAGATAGAAGAAGCTTTGAGGGATGCCGATTAGATCATGGCTATGAAAGAAGAGTTTAACAATTTCACAAGAAATGATGTTTGGGAGTTGGTAGAAAGGCCAAATGACTACAATGTGATTGGAACCAAGT
The DNA here is from genome assembly GCA_038087645.1 of Saccharum hybrid cultivar R570. Classification (NCBI taxonomy): domain Eukaryota; kingdom Viridiplantae; phylum Streptophyta; class Magnoliopsida; order Poales; family Poaceae; genus Saccharum; species Saccharum hybrid cultivar. The sequence continues at coordinate 6,264,639 of JAQSUU010000043.1, read as the reverse complement.
GGGTGTTCAAAAACAAGCAAGATCAAGGTGGCATTGTAGTGAGAAACAAAGCAAGACTAGTTGCTCAAGGTTACACTCAAGTTGAAGGTCTTGACTATGATGAGACATATGCTCCCGTGTCAAGATTGGAGGCAATAAGGATTCTATTGGCTTATGCTTGTGCACACAACATCAAACTATATCAAATGGATGTCAAAAGTGCATTTCTCAATGGGATCATCAATGAGTTAGTATTTGTTGAGCAACCGCCCGGATTTGAAGATGACAAGAAACCCAACCATGTCTACAAGTTGAAGAAGGCTTTATATGGCTTAAAGCAAGCACCTAGAGCATGGTATGAGAGGCTAAGAGATTTCCTTCTCTCTAAGGGATTCAAAATGGGCAAGGTTGATACTACTCTATTCACCAAGAAGATTGGAAATGATCTATTCATAGTGCAAATATATGTTGATGACATCATCTTTGGATCAACCAATCAAGCTTATTGTGAAGAATTTGGTGCTATGATGGCCAAAGAGTTTGAAATGTCTATGATTGGTGAACTTAGCTACTTCCTTGGTCTCCAAGTCAAGCAATTGAAGAATGGAACATTTGTGAGTCAAGGGAAATACATAAGGGACATGTTGAAGAAGTTTGGAATGCAAGATGCAAAGCTAATTTCAACTCCAATGGGCACAAATGGCAATTTGGATAGTGATCTTGATGGCAAAATGGTGAATCAAAAGGAATATCGGTCTTTGATTGGAAGTCTACTCTATGTCACCGCATCAAGGCCGGATGTCATGTTTAGTGTTTGCATGTGTGCTAGATATCAAGCCTCACCTAGAGAAAGTCATCTCACGGCGGTAAAAAGAATATTGAGGTACTTGAAGCAAACAAGAAATATTGGACTATGGTATCCCAAGGGGTCAAAGTTTGAATTGATTGGATATTCGGACTCCGACTATGGGGGCTGCAAGATCAATAGAAAAAGCACAAGTGGCACATGTCAATTACTTGGAAGATCACTTGTGTCATGGTCCTCAAAGAAACAAAATAGTGTGGCAATCTCTACCGCCGAAGCCGAATATGTGAGTGCGGAGAGTTGTTGTGCACAATTGCTATGGATGAAATCAACTTTGAAGGATTATGGCCTCAACTTCAAGAATGTGCCGTTGCTATGTGATAATGAGAGTGCAATCAAGATGATACAAAACCCGGTTCAACATGGAAGAACAAAGCATATTGACATAAGACATCATTTCATTAGAGATCATCAATAAAAGGGAGATATTGCCATTGAAAGTGTTGGCACCGATGATCAACTTGCCGATATTCTCACTAAGCCACTTGATGAAAAGAGGTTTTGCAAGCTAAGGAATGAATTGAACATTCTTGATTTCTCAAACATGAGTTGAATGCACCCCACCCACTTATTAACATGCCTCTCCTTCGACATTGCAAGGTAAAATTGATTGACATGTCTTTCATCCTATGCTAAGGACTTGATAGAGCATGTAGATATAATAAGTGGTACGCATAAGCATTCATGATAAATCAAATGAATTTGATGGATATATGTTACCACTATTGCTTCTATGCTTATTTTGATCTAGTGGTGGCATATGACATGTTTGTGAGCTTGTAAACCTAGTGTTGAATCTAGAAGATTTGTTATAAGTGTTTAATTCAACATAGGCAAGATAACCCTTATTTTGAGGAGTGAAGAAGCTTGTCTTTGGTTCAAATCGAATTAAATATCTTTGGCAAGTATTCTAGGTTAAACCAAATTTGATAAATTTTTTAACCTTACATGTGGTATCGAATTAATTTCAATCTACTCCATCAAACACTTTTCCTTCTCTCCATAATTTGATCCCCTTTTTTTTGGGTAAGTTGTTGACAAAGGGGGAGAGAAAAAGATGATTCAACTTGATAAAGGGGTAAATAAAATTTATGATGAGAAAAAGATGATTCAACTTGATAAAGGAGTAAATAAATTTTTTTGATGCACACAAGTAGGGGGAGCAAGCTCATAAACAAAGTTGTTGCATTTGTTTGTGCATTCTCATATGACTTGCTCATTGCATATGTATTTAAATTCAATATACATGCTTGTGTGGTGCAATGCTAGTATAGAAATTGGATGATGAAATGATCTACTAGCATGCATAGGAATAGTTTACATGTGGTATCTAGACTTGCCTAAAGCTTTACAAGTGGTTAGCTTTACAAGTGGTCCAAGAACCTTTATATATAATGTTGATCTCACAGGGTTCTTGAGTTTTGATGGATGTCTAGTTACTTCATGATGCTAAGGACGGTGTAAAAGGCAACTCCGATTGGTATCACGCTTCAAAGGTCCATTTCTTACACCATAGCATCATTTTGGTAGAATTACTCTCCCAACATTTCTATCCATGCATATGTGCAAAGCTTTCAATCCAAACTCTATGCACATATGTAGGGGGAGCTAATGCTACCAAAACCGAGCTTGTGATAATTGTCCAAACTTTACTTATGAGCAAAATGATTGGACAAGTATGACAAGTTTAAAACTTTTATTATCAAGATCATCTTTATGAGGGTTGTCATCAATTACCAAAAAGGGGGAGATTGAAAGTCCCTAGTTTGGTTTTGGCTAATTGATGAAACCTAGGACTAACCTTTGTATCTAAGTGGATGATTTAGATAAAGGTGGTCATTGCATATGAGACATGACATTGACTCATATGACCAAGATGGTGAAGACCAAGATGAGGCTTGGCTCGATGGACCGGTTGTGAAGGTGAAGGGCAAGTCGAGGCTTCGAAGCGAAGGACCATGCGATGGTGAAGCTTGAGCAAGACTTAGCGCCGACGGACCAATGCAACGGTGAAGAGCAAGTGAAGTCAAGGTCGATGGATCGAGACGGTCATGTGATGATATGAAGTGGATCATATCATTTGGAGGAACAAAATGGGCTCAAGGCAAAGGTATAACCATAGGGCCATTTTGTTTTACACTCAAGACACCATAGAGGGTGTGAGTGGTTTAGGATCGATAGCCGAACTATTAAGAGGGGAAGTCTTATCGGTTATTCGATGCACGGGTGCCACTAGGTGAATTCATAAAGTGCATTGCATGTAGGACCTAGTGAGCTAATTGGAAAACCTTTGAAAATGATGGAGAAAAAGCTAACACACAAGCACATGGAGATGTACACTTGATGGTGTTGGCACATTTGCAAAGGTGGCGTTGGTCGCGCTGTGGTTTGCGGGTAGAGAGGGGTTTGGGTTCCTCTCTCCCTCCCGCCGAGCGTGTGAGCGTGGGATTCAGGCGATTTCGGGGAAATGAAATGTCTATTTTCCACTACGCCGAAAGTCGGAAAAGAAACGGAAGCGAACGGAGGTCACAGAGGTGACCGGACGCTGCACCGGACGCGGTCTCGGTATGACCGGACGCGTCCGGTCAGTACAGCGCGGTATCGGGCGCGCGGGCTAGGGTTTGCAACCGGCGCGTCCGGTCACTCGCGGGACCGGCGCGTCCGGTCAAGTGCCCAGAAGGAACTGCGGTTCGCAAGGACGATCGGACGCGGGGCGCGTCCGGTCACACGCGATCGGACGCGTCCGGTCGTCGAGGGAGCTTACTGGACTCCGACCGGACGCTGGCACTGTCGCGTCCGGTCGTTGCGAGGAGCGCGTTCGGTCGTTGTTTCGCAGGCGCGGGTGCTGTGCGGATCGGCACGTCCGGTCGTTGCGAGGAGCGCGTCCGGTCGTTGCTTCGCGCGCGCGGTGCTGTGCGACCGGCGCGTCCGGTCGGTTGAGCAGCACGTCCGGTCATAGCGTTTGACCGTTGGCGCGCAGTGACCGTTGGAGGATCTAACGGTCGCATTTGAAATTTGAGGGACATGTGGACGTCGCAGGGCGACCAGACGCGGTTGAGCGCGTCCAGTCAGTTTCGACCGGCGCGTCCGGTCGTCCCGAAAAAACGGTCAGTGGAGTGGCAACGGCTCTATTTGTTTGGGGTGCTTATAAATACTCGTTGGCTGGCCCTTGGGGAGGCCTCTTGGCATTTCTAACACTCTTGTGCATCCTTTGAGCTAGAGCTACTCCTCCCACTCATCTCTCTTGCTTGATTGCAAATCAAAAGTGAGATTGAGTGATCCCAAAGTGCATTGCATAGCTTGAGGGCATCTAGTGGCACTTGTGGGTGGTTTAGCCGGTGGATTTCTTGTTACTCTTGGAGAATACCGCTCCTAGCCGGCTTGGAGATTGTTGGAGGCGTTGGCAAGAGAAGGTGATTGTTCTTGGCCACCTCCGGTTGTTTGTAAGAGGTTCTTGTGCTTTCCTCGGCGGGACGCCAAAAGCAACTCTATTGGATTGCGCGTGTCATTGAGTTACCTCACTTGAGAGTGGTGTCTTGCGGTGCCTTGCGGGGCGTGCCTTGAGGGGCAAGTGACTTGAGGGTCACACCGAGGAACCATCTAAGTGTTGGTCGACACAACCGGTGACGTAGCTTGTCGGTGCACAAGTGAACACCGGGTGAATAAAAATATTGTGTCTCTTGTCTCCCGGTGATTGGTCTACATATTATGTTGTTGTCAATATTAATTGATTGTATATCATTTTGGTGATTGGCAACATCTTCACTCCACCGTCGGTATAAGATTCACAATCCTCTCTCTCGCATTTACTTTTACTAGATTATCTTGTGTAGCTCTAGTGGTAGCCTTTTCTAGTAGTTGTTAGCTTGCTCACTAGTGTAAGTTAGTGACTTAGCACTTGTGTGAACTAGAGATCATAATCTACTAGACTTATGGATAGGAGGCTTGCATCACAACCTTTGGCTAAGCAAAACTCGCTTTACGCCGTTTGTTATTCTAACAAGTTTGCTTAGTGGTGCTTGTAGAATTTTTTATAGGCTATTCACCCACCCTCTAGCCATCTAGGACCTTACAGCAAGTTCATCAGGCACTTCGCCATAATCACCAAGCCTTTAACAAATCTACTCAAGAAGGGCACGTATTTCATCTGGACGTCTGAACACCAGCTTGCTTTTGATACCTTGAAACATGCAATGAGTTCTGCACCAGTACTGGCTATTCCGGATTTCACTAAGCAGTTTATCATTGAAACGGATGCATCCAACAGCGGGGTCGGCGCAGTGCTTATGCAGCAAGGCCACCCATTGGCCTTCATCAGTAAACCTCTTGGCCCACGTACTCAAGGTCTCTCGACTTATGAGAAGGAGTACATGGCTATTTTACTAGCAGTCAAGCAGTGGCGACCATATCTCTTACATGCTGAGTTCCTCGTATACACAGATCAAAAAAGCTTGGTGCACCTCAATGAGCAGCGCCTCCACACTGTTTGGCAACAAAAGGTCTTCACCAAATTACTTGGAATGCAATATAAGATTGTTTACAAGAAGGGGCAGGATAATCGAGTGGCCGATGCATTATCACGCCGCCCACACCCCTCTGAAATATGTATGGCCATTTCAACTGTAGTTCCTCAGTGGTGCTCTGCGGTGGTAGTCGGATACTCATCTGATCCTCAAGCTCAGACATACATTGCTCAACTTTCTGTTGCTCCGGATGCAGTCCCACACTTCTCTCTGCAGAATGGACTCCTACGGTATAAGAACCGTATTTGGCTAGGCAACAACAAGCACATGCATCACCAAGTCATTCAGGCCCTCCATACATCGGCAGTAGGTGGCCACTCTGGCGTTCCAGTAACCTGCCGTCGTGTTCGTCAGCTTTTTGCTTGGCCGGGCTTGACTAAGGATGTACATGACTTCGTCATCAGTTGCCCGACGTGTCAACAATCCAAACCGGATCGAGCCCGCTATCCTAGATTATTGCAGCCTCTGCCCGTTCCATCATCAGCCTGGCAATCCATTTCGATGGATTTTGTCGAAGGGCTGCCTCGGTCCCATGGCTACAATTGCATCATGGTCATTGTTGACAGGTTCTCCAAGTATAGCCATTTCCTGGCGCTCAAGCATCCTTTCAGTGCACTCAGCGTGGCTAAGATGTTTATGCAGCATGTCTACAGGTTGCACGGCCTCCCAACTTCTATTATATCTGATCGTGACAAAATTTTCCTCAGTACACTGTGGCAGGAATTGTTCAGGATGGCTGATGTCCAACTTAAGATGAGTTCCGCATACCATCCGCAGACCGATGGCCGGACGGAGCGCGTCAACCAGTGCATGGAGACCTTCTTACGTTGTTTTGTCAATGCGGTACCCCACAAGTGGCATAATTGGCTCCATCTTGCCGAGTTTTGGTACAATTCCAGTTGGCATTCCGCTCTGGGTCGCTCCCCATTTGAGGCTTTGTATGGTTATGTCCCACGCCACTTCGGTATTGACTCACTGGATACTTGTCCTTCGGTGGAGCTTACTGCCTGGCTGGAAGACAAACAACTCATGCAGAATTTGATTAAACAGCATCTGCTCCGTGCCCAGCGCCGCATGAAGCATCAAGCTGACAAAACTCGTTCCGAGCGAGTGTTCAACATTGGGGACTGGGTATATCTCAAACTACAGCCCTATGTTCAATCTTCGCTTGCCCCGCGTGCAAATCAAAAGTTGGCTTTCAAATTCTTCGGTCCCTTCCAGATTGAAGCAAAAGTTGGAGCAGTGGCTTATAAGCTCAAGTTGCCATCTACATCCCAAATTCATCCAGTCTTTCACGTATCTCAACTCAAGCAAGCCATTCCTGTTAAACATCGGATTGCTGAACTGCCCACTGCCTTGAGAGATCTTCAGTTTCCTGAACAGGTACTCCAACGCAGGGTATACTCCACAGACTCGGCTGTTGTTTTGCAGGGCTTGATCAAATGGTCCGACCTTCCTTCATCACTAGCTACATGGGAAGACCTGGAACCACTGATGCAGCGGTTTCCCAGAGCTCCAGCTTGGGGACAAGCTGGCTCTAAAGGAAGGGGGGGTGTTACGGCATCGTCACATGTCGACACTGAAGATAGCCAGGAGGCCGGCCCAGTTACTGCGGCCCAGCCGACAATGGCAAGGAGGCAAAGCAATCGTGCAAAGATGCCCAACACTCGCGTTACTGGACCCGATTGGGCTTGATCTCCAGGTCTAGAAGCAGTCGCGCCTGCTGAGACAAGTCACGGCTTGGCCGATGTACAAATACGAGAGAGAGTTGCTCGAGTTGGGGGAGGATGAAAAAAAGAATCAAACCTTCTAAAGAATACAACTCCGTCTGTCCTTCGTCCCTTGCTTTGCTTACTCCTTCCCCAAGTCTAGTCTTCCTCCCGATCCCAATTCTACTACGTTAACAACATCGGCATTATTGGCATTCCCCAACAGCAACAAAACAGTCTGAAAATCACAACTATTGAGTTTGAGAAAAGAAAAGAAAAACAGTTTGGTTTGGTGTACCTTGTCCAACTCGAATTTGTTGGCCAGCAGCCTCTTGACGCCACTCCCGTCATAGTGGTTGTCGGTGTGCGCGACGATCACAGGCTGCTCCTGGAGTCTATCGGCGATGGCGCCCAGCAGCTTCTTCAGTTGCTGGAACAGGTCGTCTCGGGAGGCCGGCTGCTGCTCAAGCTGATCCGCAGGAAGCTGCTGCAGTGCCGGCTCCACGATGTTGTCCGCGACCCAGGTGTCTGAAGCTGGTGGCACTCCGTGGTCGACGGTCAGCTTGTGGAGAGCGGCCAACACGCACTGACGCAGAGACGACGCGTCTTCAGAACCGAAGCCGACCTGCGAGAAGATGGCAGCAGCTGTGGGTTCGTATCTGCTGCCGGCGACGAAGTCCCTGAGGTCCTCGCCGTCCATGCGCAGTATCACGAGGGGGTCCCTCTTGAGCCCGGCCGCCATGCCGAGGAGTATGTCTGACAGGGCCTCCTGGAACTCGGCCTTGCTCACCTCGCCCTGGGATGTCCCATGAGTCAGCTCGCTCACCATCTGCACGCACGCCAGTCGGGTTGTGAACAGGGTAAGTGGAAGCCTGCAATCAATCTGAGATTTCTGCCATTGCCTTCGAAATCTGCCATCTGTTTTGTTGATCAGGAATTCATGATTAACGTTCCTTTGTTTGACAATTCAATGATTATTATTGAAGTATTGACACTCCAAGCATGTACATGTAATGTAGTACAGTGGACGGCAGTGGTCGATAGGCTATTATCACCATCTGATACTGACAGGACGCGCGCGCCAAAGTCGCTGTCATGTCATAAATATACATGCTTTTCAATAATGATGCATACAACTTTTCAATAATAATAGCACTGACAATTCGACCTGTCGTAATTTAGTGACCAAATCCAGGACTCGATTTCATTGGGAGAAGTGGCTGCTCGCATCCTATAGATCAGTTGAGTACTCAATCCACAGTCAAGGATGCAAGTATATATGTAGATTATTTGGAAGTTAAGATTTTCTTGGCATAGCTTCAGCTCCAAAACGTTAGTCAATTACATCAAGGATGTTTGAGCGAGTTATTTTGTTTCTGTTATTTTGATTACAGCTGGATATTAAAGCACTATGTTTTAGCTTAGACAAACTACAATTTGACATGGAACAGAGGGGCAGAGCCCTCCAAACATGGCCATGCTGTCGGAAAAAAATCACATGCCTTTGAGGCTTATTCGTTGATCCCGAACTAAAGCAGCATGTATAAACCTCCAAGAAACCAAGAAATGAAGAAAGGGCCATATATAACCACATAATGCTTCGAACCGCCAGTGATCATCTCACTTCATCAGCTACCATAGTAGCTCCTTTGTCTTGGAAGTATAGTACGGAGGAGTAGCAACTAACAACACCTGATAAGCAAAACCAGCAAGCTGCAAGCATAATTCCGGTGAACACACAGATGCATACCTCTGAGTAGATATGGTCGGTGTTGGGCGACGCCCCCTCCGCGGGCAGCCCGAGCGCGGCGCCGATGTCCTCCACGGCGGGGCGCAGCTCGCTCACGGAGAGCATGCCGTGACCGTCGGCGTCGAGCTGCCGGAACTTGCTGTCCACGAGCACCCCGAACGCCTCCCGGTCCTCCACCAGCTCCCGGATCTCCGATCCGTCCACCACCACCTTCTCACGGTCACGGGGGCGGCCGACGCCCTGCCCCTCCCGCGCCTTCTTCCTCCACCACCCGAACCAGCTGCTATTACTGCTCTCCATAGCGCCCACGACCCCCTCGCCCTTTATATATAACAGCACTACTACTAGCCCCAGCCCGGCGTGTATGGAAAGTTGCACCGGTGGCGTGGCGTGGCGTGGCGGTGAGTGAGCTCAGGCGGTGGACGTGCCTCTCGTGACGACGCCTCTGCCCGCCTTTTCTCCCCTTTCCCACTAAGCTTGCTTAGCTGTAGCAGAGCAGCAGGAGGGTCGAGCTCGCTCGTGTCGTGCGCGCGGCCGGTCGCTTTGCGTCTTGGCGTTTGATTTGTTTGTCCCCGCGTGGAGGCTAAAAAAGGCAGGAGAAGAAGACGAGCCGGCCGGGGCAAAAGGTTGGCTGGGCCGGGGGGTGTCGGCGGCTGGATAACGCGCGGGAAGAGGGACACGTACGTGTGGGACGGCGCCCACCACTTGGTCGCCCGCCCACATGTTCAGCGCTGCTGGTGGTGGTGTGGTCGACGCGACGCGACGGCCACTCGAACCTGCCCGCCCGGCCCGCCCGCCCGACCGCACGCGCTCTCTCGCTCTGTCCGCGCCGTTCGCGGGACGGATTGCGCGGTGACCGTGGCGGCGACGACGACGCGTCGACCATGGAGGACAGCGGAGTGTCCGCGGGATCCCGTTGCCCGTCACGCTACTTGGGCTGCGTACGTACGTGGTCGAAAGCAGGTAGCGCTGGTGTGTTGTGGGGTGTGTGTGTTTGCGTCTCTGTTAGGAGAAAGCATATGTCATGGTCGGCGCGCGGGCGCGTCGTGATGATTGGCAGCTGGCCTGGGAGGATGCCGGCCGGAAAGCGACGGCAGGGTGGTGGCCGGCTGGCCGCCTGGCCAGCCCGGCCTTGTCGTCCTGGCACGCCTGCCACTCCAGCTGCGGCGATTGAAGTTTTCTTGGATGCGATGATCAAAGGGTTTGACAAGAGCGACAGGCTAGGCTAACCAGGAATAAAATGGACATGTCTTCTTTTGACATAACGAGATCGAGATGCATCTTTAATTCTCTGCATCTATCTCTTCCTCACAAAAATAAACAAATGGGTTGAAATGCACTCTCATCTTCACTACCCAGCAACAACAGCTGAGAGTTTGTGTGAACATGATGGTTTTGGGTTAGGACACTGGTGTATGGATATCAGATTATGGATGCTTCTCTTTAAATGCAATATGCAAACCACGGGACTAGCCCCGTTAGCACCCCTTGATTTGGTCCTAAGTTATTCTATTCCTGACAAATATTTTCACTGGTGATCGATGTATGTATATTCTAAACTAGTGAGACGTGTCGGCAGTATGGAGTGTACACATGGAGCATGCCAATGCCGCTTGTTAGGCTTAGAAAAATACAAACTGCTTGACCTGATTGAGGCGAGCTTGTTTGTCTCTGCCTCATATACTTCGCTTGCTCCAGAAGCATCCCAAGGGAATGTTTAGTTTCCAAAAAATTTCTTAAAAAATTACAGTAACGAATCTTTGATACATGTATGAAGTATTGAATATAGATAAAAAATAAAATTAATTACACAGTTTAACTGTAAATCACGAGACGAATCTTTTAAGTCTGGTTAGTCTATGATTGAACACTAATTACTAAATAACAACAAAAATACTACAATGATTTTTTGTAAAATATTTTGGAAACTAAACAGACCCCAAGTGTAGTTGGTGCCACAAACTTTTCTGTCCTTTCATTCATGTGTGCCTGTGTGGTGCCTAGGAGCACTGCTGGGCCACACCGGCACAAAAGGCGCGAAAGAAACACTGTGGTGCTACACCGGTTTTCAGGCTTTCAGCCATTCGTCTTCTCCATGTGCGCAATCAGCTATGCTGCTTAGCAGGAAAGCGCAGGGAAAAAAACAGAGGAAATATCCTAAGGGCCTGTTTGTTTCAACTTATTAAAATTTAACTCCCATCACATCAATGTTCCTTCAAATGCATAGAGTACTAAATGTAGACTAATTGCATGCATGTCGGCACAGATTAGGAGTAATTTACGAGACGAATCTATTAAGCCTAATTAGTTCAAGATTGAAAACTTTTTTATCAAATAAGACGAAAGTGCTACAATATTTGTTAAACTTTAACTCCTCAAACCAAACACCCCTAAAGGGTCTATGCTAAATCTAGCCACTTCCAATATCTACCATGTATTATTGTATACCTGTTCGGCTGATATTCACAGCGGTGCTGCTGCAGGCTGCGGATGTTCTTGCTATGTGCTTTTTCTGTACATTACAAGCAGCAGTAGCAGCTGTAAATACCAGCAGTAGCATGTATATATATTTATTTGTTTTATCCGTCAATGTTTCTGCAAAAGAGAGTGTTTTTAAGGACATTAAGAGGTACTATCTTTCTAAGCTGTAAACTTTTTTTTTTTTATCTTGTCCTAAGTTAACTTAGTTCAACTTTTGCGAAAGGCCTGTAGATTAGTGATTAAAAGCCCCAGTAGCATCTAAGGTCCCGGTTCGACTTCCCGTGCGAGCGAATATTGTAGGATTTAACGACGTTGTGCTTTCAGTGGTAGTGGTGTAGGCGACGTTCCTGTCAACAACGAGGTGTCCGTGGTGACTTCATCAATCTCAAGGATTTGTCGGTCCAGTCTTCGAAAATACTCTTAGGGTAGGGTTTACACGTGTACGTTCGTAGGAGTGAATGTGCATGTGTTGTGAGTGTCTGAGTTATACTGTTTAATCACAAAAAAAACTTTGCTAAACTTTTATTAGGTTCACAGAAAACATATTAATATCTACAATGTCAAAGTGCACTATCAAAATATATTAGCAAAAAATGTTATAGGAAAAGTAGCTATTTAGCTACTGTCACACCGGCAATGTAATAAAGAGAGAAATATGGCGAACTGTTGTCTTTGCCTCTACCCTTTTCTTCGTTCTCCCTTACCTCTCTCTTATTTATCTTCCGTTCTATCCTAGAACTTTATCAAAACTGTATATAGATTTGAGAGTATCTAAACTGATATTGTATTAGAAAATTAATAGAGAGAATAAACATAATTAATTTTTCTCACTTGTACTTGTACGTACTAAATTTATCCATAGAACTTTTAGTACTTAAAACGTAAGATTCTACCGCGCTCTAATTAACTTTGCTAAATTTTTAGTACCGCATGTTAAAGTTCAATGGTACCTTCCAATGATTTTATAAAAAGCTTTTGTGAAACTAAGGCCCTGTCTTTCGAGCCTTCCCCAATGGATGTCTATCCTCCTTTGAAACTAATAGAAGTTCATGGACAATCCCCGTCAAACATAACCCGAGGTAGGATCGAGAGGAGGAGAACAGGACTCTGTATCATAACCTCTCGATTGGAGAACAGAACCATTAGATTAGTGGAAAGAAGAAAGATTGAGAAAAAAACAGTTGTTGACACTTAAATTGGGTCAATGCCACTTTTAAGAGGCCCATGGTTAGTTTTTGTCTAATCTAAAGAAAACTCTATGAAGCCATATAATAATAATATCACGTTCGTTTTTCAACGGGATAAAACCACCTCTGCTCCCTATAAAATAGGAGGTACATGACCGATTGAGGTATCCAATATTCATCATCGTTTTTACATCTATACTATCTCATTTTCCTAATCTTTTCCAATCCCCATGCTGCTGTTCATCCCTTGATCCGATAACCAAGGATGGCACTCTAGGCTTGCCAGCCGACCTAGTGCAACCCGGCGACGTCCTCGTCCCGGCGAGGTCCCTCCCGGATGAGAGCTTCGATGGCTCCTTTGCTAGTTTGCTCGGAAACTAGCCATTCTTCGTCACGCAAGGACAAATGGTTATCCTTTGGTGGTTTGCTCGTAAATCTCTCTGTTCTTCGCCACGTAAGTGTGAGATCCTTGTTGTGTTCTTCGTTCGTGGTGGCCCAGACGATCTAACCCTAGCTGATGTGTGATCCGGAATCAATCTGGCGTCAACAGCAGCCATGTGTGCTTTAATTAATATAAAATAAGGAGTTACAACATTTAAATTAGAGTGAAACGAGCCTTTGACGTAGTCAGAAATTTTTGGCATAGCTCTCTAGCAACAGCTGCTTCAGAGGAGCTATACCCTGTACCAAACATTTTTTTTGGGCAGAGCCGTTTTTGGTTGAGAAGCTAGAGCTACAAAAGGTGACTTCTCCTCCAAGAATTTTTTTTTATTTTTAGTCCAAATTTGAAACAAATTTTAAATTTAACCCGCGTTTGATTTTTTTTTTAAATCTAATCCGTTTGGCCCCGCCACCATGCATGGCGGGGCAAATACACTGAACCCCGCCATGCATGGTGGCGGGGTACAGGTCCCACGTGGCGGGGGACGTGGCATGCCACCCGGGTGTACCCCGCCACCGATCATGGCGGGTTACACCCCGCCACCCATCATGGTGGGGTGGCCCTGAAACTGCAGGCACGCAGGAACTGCACTAAGAAACTGCATTTATAAACAACAATCTTAGTGAGTGGACCAACAAATGAAACGAATGAAGATGTGATAATGAAAATTATTACAATGACATGTTTCAAAGTACAACACTGACAAACTACACCACACAAAGTTTCTAAGCCACTACAAATGACAAACACTAACAACGACGACGTGAAGACGTGACAACGCAAATTATTACAATGACACTTGTACGTCAATCAAATTGCGTGCACCACTGCGTAAGCAACTCGTCTTCGGACTCTGAATCCTCCACTACAACCTCCTTGGCCTCGACTGCCTTGGCCTGAGAGGCCTGACGCCGGTAGTAAGCCGCCTCCGCCTCGTCCGCGGCCTGAGAGTACAACTCGGCCTCTTCTTCGGTCATGTCTATTGGCCCTCATGCGTCGAACAACGGTGTCTTATGGCTGTGGTACGCTGCCTGACCCTCCTCTAATTCAACATCCTCCTCGGGCATCGGTCCTAACTCCTTTGCAAGACGAAGTAGCTCGGCTATCCTTCCCATGTCGTAGGCATCCTCGTCCTGAGGGTAGCCCAATTCTTCGGCTAGACGAATGAGCTCGCCTATCCTCCCGGTGTCGTCGTCTTCCTCCGGCTCGGCCTCCTCTCCAACCACAATCGGACGGCTTGCGGTGCCACCAACTCCTGCGTCCCGCTTTAGTGTCATATTCTCCGTGTACCTAGCACGAGCCACATCTGCTTGCCAGTTGCCGGTGCATCCAATATCTGCAAGTACAAAATGCAAACAATTAACACGATCTTTGCAATGACTTTATTGATAGTCAAACAAAGAAGATTGAGTTTCCAAAAACGCAATGACTCACTCGCGCATAATGAGTCAATAGTATCGTTCAAGCCTTGCATCTCTGCTCTCGCTGCCTCCTCTGCAGCCTTCCTTGCATCATCTTCAGCCTTTCGTGCCTGGTACTCCTCTACATCCTTCTTCTTTTGCTCGTACCACTTCTTCCACGCAATACTCTCCGGGTTACGAACATGCAGGTCTTGGGCCCGTCGTAGCATTTTCTTCTTATGGTTCTTAATGAAATCAGTGACGTAGTTTGCAGGATATCCTCTCATCTTGCGAAGTGCTACCATTGTCTTATACTCATCCTTGAATTTATACACATCATCATATAATTCCAATTTGCATTTCTGAGTGCTATGTTGCAATAAATAGATGAATACAAAGTTAGCATACCAAAGCAAACAAAATAAAACATTAGCACTAAGTGTCAACAGTCCTAGCAAACCTCGTCATAATCGATCATGTGGCCACAGAAGTGCCCAATCCCAAGGCCTGAAGGGACAAGGCCGTAGCTAGCTTCAACACCACATTTGCACATCACAGGAGGCGCAATAGACCTCCTCTTCTTCTTCTTCTAGTCTGGCACCTCCTCATTCTTCTCCGGCTCTGGCCAATGGCTCTTTGGACCATAGACCCATTTCTTGAAACGACACTTGGGAAAATCATGATCCTACAAAATCAAAACAGTAAAACACACATATAGGACATGACATTCTAAGGTTCACTCAAACCTTACCTTATGTCGTAGAGGACAAATGAACTCTTGTTCATTACATGGGTTTATCACGGCTTGCTCTCCGCAAAGGCACTTTGGAGGATCCTCGAGCCGGCGTGCCGATGCTACGGCCTTCTCTTCCTCCGTCATAGGAGGAGGGTTAGGAGGGGGCGGAACCCAGCGAGTAAACACCTCACGCTTGCAATGATCAACGCCGGGGTAGAAAAGGAGAATCCTTGGGTCAAACTTGTCCGGACCGTCGATCCATTAGAAGAAAAAGCACCGGAAGTACGGCTACAAAAAAGTTCGAATTATATCATCGCGAATACAACATCAGAAACCAATAAGAAAAACAAAGGGCACAATTACTTACGCTACAACTATAACATGTGTAGAAGCAACGAGCCGCAGTATCTGGATGTCTCGACTGGCTCACGTGCGCCGGATGACCACAGTCACAGTTAGGGAAAGGTTCCTCGGGAGGAACGGGCGCATCCTTGCAAGACACGTCGGGGTACATCTCTCTAGGACGACCCTTTTTCCTCCAAATCGACTCACGATACGAGTCCTCCATCTAATAACACGAAATGATTTCTACACAAAACACATATCACTTATATAATGTACAATATCAATACAATAAAAACTAATATAACTTTACTAACTACATTAACCAAACGATGGACGCAGAGAAGGGGTGGCCGGAACAAGGTCCGACGATGGGCCGGTAGCCGACGGGGAGGGGCCCTAGGCGGGAGGGGCGCCGAGGGGAGGGGAGCTCGGTCCTGGGGCGGAGAGGGGCGCTGCGGGAAATGGAATGGATGAATGGCAAAAAACAAGAAGTGCCCGGACTTTTAAATGGGCGGGGTTGTACCCCGCCATGATTCATGGCGGGTTAGGGGTACCCCGCCATGATGCATGGCGGGGTACTCCTTTCCACGCTGGCCTACAGCGTGCCATGTGGGACCTGTACCCCGCCACCATGCATGGCGGGGTTCAGTGCATTTGCCCCGCCATGCATGGTGACGGGGCCAAACGGGTTAGATTTAAAAAAAATTCAAATGCGGGTTAAATTTAAAATTTATTTTAAATTTAGGCTAAAAATAAAAAAATTCTCCTCCAACAGCTGCTTCAGAGGAGCTATACCCTGTACCAAACATTTTTTTTTCGGGCAGAGCCGTTTTTGGTTGAGAAGCCAGAGCTGCAAAAGGTGACTTCTCCTCCAGTGCTCCAGCTCCTCTAAAGGAGCACAGCTAAACGGGGCCTAACTGCAGCATGCCCCAAGGATTCAAACAAAGTAGTGGTACATAGAGTGATAGAAAAACAACTGCTCTTGTTTGCCCCAGCTGATGAAAACCGTGTTGAATGACATCTTGAAGATACTCAGGGAGTCACCAGATTGAAGTGTATAATGTTGCAATTACAGGCATTCGTTGCCCATGCCGCTAACCTATATACACATGCGTAGCGAAAGTGTTATTTACAACTGAAATCACAGAAAAAAGGGCACCAAGAAAACACAGAAATAAGATAATTAACTCTGTGTCACACGAACCAAGTGAACAACAACACATCTCCATTCCACCAAACAACATGACAGCCTAAAACTAAAAAAAAAAAGATCAACACAATGTGCAGGGAAAACAACGGCCTGCAGCTAATTCCCAGCAGGATCCTCAGTGGCCGTGCGCCTCCTTAGCTTAGCGCGCGTCACACGGATCGTCTCCTCCATCGGCGTCTCCTCGAGCGCAGGGTCAAGCTCTTCTGCACCCTCTGCAGCATCACCACTGACCTCGTCAATGGCCATCTTGTCTACTCCTTCGGCTTCAAGGAGTGGTGGGGCGCTAGGCTCGGACTTTGGCGAATCGGCACTTGTGGCTGGAGTATGAACTGGGTCGGCAGCAGGTTTGACCTCACCTTTCTTTGGGCTACCGCCAGGTTTTGGTGTGGATGCAGCTGCTGCAGGCTTTGTGGATGCTACTGAACCAGATTTCCCTGATGTTTGACGCTTGATCTTGGGCGAAGATGGAATGGGTTTAGTCTCCTGAGATTGTTGTGCCATTGCTGCTTGCCGAGCAGCAATAGATGCTGCTCTGCGCATAACAGGTGCTGCCTGTTTTTGAGGTTGCGGCTGCTGCAGCTGCAGCTGCACCTGCACCTGTGGTTGCTGCTGTTGTGGCTGTTGTGATTCCTGGAAGACATCAAAGCATGATTTCAACATGGGTAACAAGATAACACTATCAGATCAGTTAAACCAGAGCACACATTTCTGTGATTTGTTTTGAACTGACAGGCTTGAAGGATACACCAAAAAAAAAAATCTACAAACAACCATGCATCTTTTGATTTAGATGACCTTTCTACATCCCTTCATATGGCATACAGAAGGAATGCCTACATGGAGCATATTTCTGAGTTTATCCTGAGTATATACCTGCGTCTCTCTCAACCATCCAAGATATGAGTCATATTACCTCTCTCTCAAGAAAAGAATGGTGCTGGTAGTGTCACTGGACAATTTGCACTATAAACCTACCAGGTTAGCAAGAAAAAGGAAGGAAACAACCATAAGTGCCTTGCTCATTTAGCAGGTATTCAGTACTAGTGTATATGTGTTATGGCATTTGTGATCTCCTTCGGATGAAATACCAGCAAATAGGTTTGTTTTAGGAAGGTTCAAGATACCAAAATACATAGCGTTTGTGATCTCCTTTGGATGAATAACAGCAAATGGGTTTGTTTTTGGAAGGTTCAAGACACCAAAATACATAAAACTACAGGAAATAAATGGTAGAACATGATGACTTATTACTTGGCAGGATATGATTCAAGGATGCTGACATGCTATCACAGTTTATGATATGTTCCAAATATGTACATACATATCGGTGACCCTGCAGACAATTGCTAATGAAAGTAGCATCTGGTGTTTAGCAGGGGCCCATGCGTTCCAGGAGTTCCTCCTTTGGTCAATCGCCCTGGACGCTTAGTCTGTTGTGGGTGCTTTGGTCATAATAAAAACTGGCGAGCACTTAAAACTTTCTAATTTGGGGTGTGTGAGTGTGTTCTAGGAAGGGGGTGCTTATAGTCTCTCCCTATGTACTTCTTTCTCTATTAATGAAATGAACGCAGCTCTCCCACGTTTTTGACAATACCACTTGGAAGCAGTAGCTGCTTAAACAATACCACTTGGAAGCAGTAGAATGCATCTTTCAACAAGATAGCTGTTAAACTTTGTATAACATCATGATCAATATTGCATCAGAGAAGAACAGTAAAAAAAGTTTTATCTGTGTAAACATGATCGAACAACAAATGGTTCAATGGAAACTTTTGACAAAAAAGAGTAATATTGCATTTGATCCACACCTGATGAGGGCGCTGCCTTGATTTCTGAGAAGGTGATTGGGCAGCAACATATTTTAAAACGTCAAAGAAAGTATTTTGTCCTACCGAAGCAGCCTTCTGGAAATAAAGGACAACCATATCGGTGGCTCGAGCTCTCAGCTCAAGGAGATTCCGGTCGATTTCATTCTCATGCTGAGAAATATATGGCTTAAAGAAAGTCCCATAAACATATGTAGTTCCCTGTAATGAAAGCACACATCAGTCCTGTGCCAAAAAAGACTGTTAGAAGCAAAGGACAAACTAAGTACCTTTGTCTTAGGGTACCACAAGTATACAAAGAACATCAGCTTTGCTTCCGAGTAAAACGGTAGCCTTCAACAAGAGCGCACACAATGTTAAGAGTCTCATCAATGAACTGAAGAAAATCACAACCTTACGCAGTCTCACCATGATATTGTAAAATCTCCAAATCTCTCCAAAACTGTCAACAGGGCAACTAAAATCCTAGACACAGGAAACAAAACTAAATTTGGCAGATTGTTCATGGAAGTCAACATTACAACCACATAATAACTCTTTATTGAAACACCTTACCAATACTGACACCAAAATATGAGCTGCTCAATCTCTGGTTTGTTCAGTTCAACAGTCTTGTAGCATTCATAGGCAGGATAGGCATAGCCAAAAGCCAACCTACAGGAAATTGACATATCAAATGAAGATAAATGGCATGTTAGCACTTGTATATTGTGACAAAAGCCTGTTCTTTCTCATAGTTAAGTTGACATTTCAGTAAAACACTATTTATTTTATTTTTCCCTTTATTCAGTAATAAACCACAAAAAGAAAAGCTGACAATTAAAGATGCATGGTTTTAGTATCAAAAAGTATCCTCCAATAGACTGACATTTTAGATGCGCTTACAGCAAAAAGGTAGATAATTCATCAACACATAGATGAACAGGATCAAATCTAATTCTTGATGAAGCAGGTCAAAGATAAAAAAGAGCACAGCAATTCGACATAACTCATACGACGGTATTCTCCGATCTTAACCATTTGAAGAAATATGATTATTAGAACATCATCTTCAAAAAGAATGAGGCGGACCGGAAGAATAAACGAACAGAACCTTTGACCGTTGTGCAATGCATTGAAAACTTGGTCCCAGGCTCCTCGAGAACAATAAAATACTTTTGAATGGTTGCGTGCTCTCAGCCTCATTTTCCGGCGAAGAAGAAGGTGGACAAATCGACAACAAGGAACACATCTCCTCATTTTTTTTTGAAGAAAGTAGTACATTAAGGATGAAGTTAATCCAAGAGAAAGACTGAACTCTCCGAATGGGTACCCACAAATCCCCATTTCAAGGAAACAAATTTAAAACCCGAACACTGATAAGGCTCCAACCTCAAAATGTCAATATACAGAGAACACGTTACAAGATTCGGAGCAAGAGAGCGCTTACAGGAGGACCCTGGAGAGGAACCCGCCCATCATCTTCTCCGCCCACTCTGCGCACGACCAGATCCACCAAAGCGACGAACACAAATCAAAACACCATCACCGCGCCAGCACATTCCGAAAGGGAAACCACAGAGAACCGAGCATACCGCGAAGAAACCTTGCAGGAGAGGGATCTGGACGGGAGACGACGACCGTGGCGGTGGATGGACGGAACAGTCAGACGGAGCCCGCCCGTGAGGAGGGAGAGAGGAACGGCCAGGAGCTCTGGTTTCCCCTCTCTCTCTCTACGCTACCCGTCTCCTCCGACGGCTAAAAATACCGGTAATGCGTCGCCAGGAATGGCATGCGGAGAGGGAGAGCCGGAGGAGAGGGAGAGGAGAGGCGAGCACGGCCGCCGTCAGCTCACACTTAACCAACCCGACTGCCTCTCCGTCTCTCCTGTTCAAGTTCAACCATGGGTGTACCAGCGACCATTTCTTTAACCAATTATTAATATTACCGTTGTCCCTCTCTATCGACTCCTGGCCAACGGGGAAACATACTGCGGTCTCCGGTCATTTTATCTGACACACGCATATCAAGATTAAGCTTTTTAAACTTTAATCAATAGCTAGGCTAATAAATTTTAACTACTATAATACAAACTTTATATGATTAGATTTGTAAGAAATTATACCATCCAATTATGATTATAAATTTATAAGCATAAATAATATAATATAAAGTAAATGAAATGTCACCGGAGGGAGTATATTCAGGGCCTGTTTGGAACGCAGGAATTTCACAGAATTAACGTAGAAATTTCACAGGAATCAGTTTAATTTCACAGGAAAAACACAGAAATAGAAAAATTTTCCAGCGTTCCAAGCAAACCCTCAACGTTGTGTTTTATACTGTGGTATACACATTCTTCCCTTATCCGACCGTTTGCGGTCAGCCATAAAATTCACTTTGAAACCTTTTTTTTTCAATACACTCTCCATAAACAAAAGTGATTTTAGCCAACCATTCAAAACTTTGTCACAAATTAATTTTCATGTGTTGATCTTATGTGTTTCAGAATACTATGAGTATATTTGTTTCGAAATGTGATTTCATAAAGTATATATTTACTATGCATTAGTAATGTTTCTAGCAAACATTGCTAGTTAAACTTGTGTATTTTGAGATCGTGCTGAACGTGTCAAGTATAGAAATGTACTGTGCCAATCTGTTCTCCTTTCACGTGTGTTGTATAATTAGTACCTCGTATGTTTAATATACTTACAAATATAAAAAAATTAGTATATAAAAATTGAGCTATATCGAAATACTACTCTCTTTAACCTGAGCGTAGAATATACTATTTTTGTGTGTGGCCCAAGAACGCTGATCTATAAAATAGTAATCTATTAAAGGCATGGACAATAATAAAACAACCGATGGTACAAAGTGTTTGATATGATTTAGTATTTTACTGATGGAGCTTTATCTTTAGCAAACATGTGGATTTTATAGAGCTGCATGCATGTTAAGTATATTTACATGATTCATTTCATTTATATTTAAAATTAAATAATATTCCCTCCGTATCGGATTTAGAAGTCATTTTGAACAAGGTTTGGGTCAAACATTGGAAATATAAATCATCAATAATTTTTAAGTTGTTGAGTTTGCAAATGTAAAAATTATATGAATAGATTTGTCTTGAAAAATACTTTCATAAAAGTACACATATATCACTTTTCATAAATATTTTTTTATAAAAACAAGAGGTCAACGTTGTGTTTTGGAGACCGTGTCGCTGTCCTAAATGACTTCTAAATCCGATACGGAGGGAGTATGTAAATCATTTTTTTACAATAATGTTCTCCATGCCCGGTCACAATAGCTGTGCATCCATTATTAATGATTGTCTATGAATCATTTTTGGATCTTTGTGATGTGGCCCTAATATTATACCTCTGTCTCTAGTCGACATCCATCTGTATGGTCATCATGTCTAGCCTTTTCTCTATACAATCATGTTATTCGATACCACATATAACAATATGTTGAAAATTTTCAATTCAGTACAATAAGGCCATGTTTAGTTTCCAAATTTTTTTAAGATTCTCCGTCACATCGAATGTTTGGACATATGCATAGAGTATTAAATGTAGATGAAAAAAAACTAATTACACAGTTTGGTAGAAAAACCACGAGACAAATCTTTTGAGCCTCTTTAGTCCATGATTGGACACTAATTGACAAATACAAACGAAAATGCTACAGTGGCCCAAGGCAAAAATTTTCGCGAACTAAACACACCCTAATTAAGGAGAACTAAAACGTCATAACTGGTGGTTTTAACTTGCGGCTGCAAGATCGAACCATGGAATTGCAACAGTAGGGGTAGGGCTCAACTCTCGTGTGCCGACTGCCGAGTGGAGTGTGAGTGTGAGGTGCTTTTTCCTGTCCCTGGTCCCTGGAGCTCACCGCGCGAAGTGGCAAAGTGGTTAAAGCAGGTAGGGGGAGAGTGAGATCGCAAGTGCTGGTACTACTAGTCGTAGTAGCTTTGAACGCACGGCTCACGTGTACTAGTGCTAGTGCAGTTTACATGCAGCACAACAACCGGCGTAGGATACTCGCAGGGAGCAAAGGGACAGGGAAGGCGCAGAGGTTGGTGGTGGATTGGAGAGGCAATGGACCCCCGGGTGCGCTCTGATCGGATCTGGGCGTTCCGGCCTTCCTTTCTGTGTCGCACCTAAAAATTCTTTGGTCCGGCCGCGACGTGACCACCGACGTGCGTCCAAATCGCAAGGTGGCGGACCGCGGACGGACGGACCTATGGCCTAGCTGCTAGCTGCTCACTGTGCATGCATGTGCACGTTTCAACAATCGCCGATGGATATCGGAGGCAACATATATACGCGCACCAGGCTGCTGCTTGTACGGTTAGTTTGTTGCCCAAGCTGTCACGAAATACTTTTCGTGTACTATTCAGGAGTGAGCCAAATCATGATAACACAGTAGTTATTTGGACAGTTCTATAGCTCTCTAATACATAGTACATTCTTTTTAGTTTTCACATATGTAGGACGACACGTCAACATGGTATTCTAAACTGATGTAGCTGGGTACAATATATCATGCATGGGTTGTTATAATAGTCCGTATATGTATAAGCTAAAGCCAAGGACAAGGATTTGGTACGAAAGACCGTGCACGTGAGCAAGTCTCAGCTTTAAGATGGTTTCACATGATTGCCATGCATGGGTGGAGGGTAGATTGATTCCTTCAAAGCTAAATCTCCTTTATTTGCCGCTGGCCTTGTTTACTCCGATGAAACCACCGGCACCTGCGTAATAATAGGAACGAGGAAAATAAAAAGAAGAATGCAAGAAGCCCCAGTACGTACTCCCTCCACTTCCAAATTAAGCGACGTTTTACGCTACATGTAAGGCCCGGTTTGGCTCGCTGAAATTTAGATGATGCTGATGTTAATTTGTTGTGAGATGAAAATATTGTTTCTTCGCTGAAAAATAACTGCTGATAAGTTCAAGCAAACAGGGCATAAGTATGTAACGATCTATTTAATTTTTTTGTTACAAATTATATCATGTAAGTATGTCTTTAAAATACTATAAAAAATCAAAGTGGGATGAAATAAAGGCTCTATTTAGCAATGCTCCTCTGGTCTCACTTTATGTGAGAAGTCATGGAGCGCTTGAAAGCTCCATATTTGGTTTTGGATAATTAATGACAACCTAGGATTAACCTTTGTGCTAAGTGGTTGAATTAGACAAGGTGGTCCGATCCAAGTGATGGAGCTAGATGATGCATCATGGTGGATGGAGATGGTCCAAAAGATTGATCAAGTGCTCATGCTTGGAAAAGAAGAAAGAGAAAAAAACAAAAATGAGCTCAAGGCAAAGGTATATTTTGTAGGGTCATTTTTTGGTTTGCACTCAAGACATCATAGAGGGTGTGAGTAATTTAGGATAAATAACCGTACTATAAAGAGGGGAAATCTTTAATTGCAATGGTTATCTAGTGCCACTAAGTGTGTCTATTTTGCATATACTACTTAGCGCTTAGTGACGTGGTGAGAATGTGTGAGAATTAACCCTAAAATTATTTGTGAAAGCTAACTTAAGTGCCAAATTTATTTTTGAATTTTTTCGGTGAAGTTAGCATATAAATGGGTTGAAGAAAAGAAAAGGGAAAGTAGGCCTTGCATACTTGCTCATTTGTTTTGCAAAGAAAGAGAGCGGTGGCCACTCGTTTCTTGGTTTTCAAAAACGTGAGAAGAGGCGCCTGCTGCTGTCCCTTCTGCTATGGCTGTACGATCATTTAATGGGAGCCTGCCGTGGCTACTCCATCTTTTGACTTGGAGAGAAGGAGCGCCAGTTGCATGTGCAGAAGGCCAGCCACCCGTTACCACGCGTGGGAGGGGACCTCGTCCATTTTTTTAGCGTATGCAAGTGTGCCCGGCCAAGAGAGAGAGGAGTGAGAGGCGCCTGCTGCATGCTGTTGTCATCCTCTCATTGGTGGCCGGTTGCCTGTGTGGGGACCGTGGCCAGCTGAGTCAAGCCGCTGTCGTCGGCTTATTGGCTGACGTTCTGGAGCAGGGTGTGGCATGTGGGTGGCGCCGCTGCCCCTTGCCGTTTTGCTACCGTTGCCGCTCGAAATTTTACCGTTTGGGCGCCGTTGCTTGCTGCCGGTGCTGCTGTTTGGTCATAGAAGGAACAAGAGAGAGGCAGCTGCCCTGTAGCCGTTGGGCCTGGGCCCTGGGTGGCCGTGTGGTCAGAGGGCCAGCTGTGGTGGCCGGCTGTGTGGCATATACCCAGCGCCTCCCCCTTCCTTTTCTCTCTCTCACTCATTCTTCTCTTTTGCTCATACTCTCAAGAACACTCAAGAGAAGAAAAGCTCTCATCCTCTCCTCTCTCACTCCTTTGATTTGAGCCCCAATCAAGTGAGAGAGCAAGCTCTAGAGATCGATTTGAGAGCTCCAAGAAGATCCTCTCCCTCTCCTCTCCATTTCCATGGTTGGTGCTTGTTCTTGAGAGGAGGTTTGGGGAAACCCTAGTGCATGCATTTGTGATTCAATTTCATGGAACTAGGTGGTGTTTGCAATTGTTGATTTCTTATTACTCTCGGTGATTGCCGTCACCTAGATGGTTGGTGTTGGATTGATTGGTGAGGGGATTTGGTGAATGTGTCCACCCCCAATCAAGGTGAATTTGTGAGGGGTTGTTGTGGTTCCCCGGCGGAGTGCCTAATTCCAACTCTAGTAGATTGCTCGTGTCATTGAGTTACCGCACTTGTGTGTGGGTTCTTGCGGTGCCTTACGGGGCATGGCTTGAGGGCCTCTACCGAGGAACCACCAAGGTGTTGGTCGACACAACGGGGAATAGCTTGCCGGCAAGCAAGTGAACCTCGGGAGAAAAATCAATTGTGTCATCTATTATCTTCCGGTGCATTGGATTGATTGATTGATATATATATATTGTTGGGATTATTTATTTGGTGATTGGCAACATCCTCTACTCTTCACCGTTGGTATAAAAATCATTTCCCCTCTCTTTCATACTTGCAATATATCTTGTGGTAGAGTAGCAAGTAGAGTAACTTAGAGTAATTTATTTATCTTGCTAGCTCTCTAATTAGTTAGAGTAGAGACATAGTTTTTGCGTGCCATAGAGACTATTATTATTAGAATTGCAATAGGTGGCTTGCCTAACAATTAAAGCTAGAGCAAAAACCGCTTTATCGTCATTTGTGTTACTAATATTTTGCTCTAGTGATTTTGTAGATTTTTTATTAGGCTATTCACCCCCCTCTAGCCATACTAGGACCTTTCAAGTGGTACCGGAGCAAGGTCACCGTTTAATTAAGGCTTAACAACCTTCAGTGTTGAATTATGGCTCAAATTGTGTTTAATCATATTGGGGGCAAACCACCTTTCTTTGATGGTATTAGTTCTTTTGACTATTGAAAAATGAAGATGACAATGTATCTTGGTTCTATTCATGAGAAGGTTTGGGAAGTCACCGAACATGACTATGTTATTCTTGATCCCGATAACCTCACTCCCAATGATAGAGATAATAGAACATGCAATCGGATGGCTCTTAATACCATCTATAATGGCATTGACTCAAAGGTGTTTGAGGGCATCAAGGATTTGGAGTTTGCTAGTGAGGTGTGGACAAGGTTGAGTGAGACCTATGAGGGCACTAAGGTTGTGAAGAGTGCCAAGCTATATGGGCTCAAGAGTGAGTTTGAGAACTTCAAGATGAAGGAAGATGAAACAATCTTGGAGATGTTTTATAGATTGCAAGTCATTGTGAATGATCTTAAGAGCTTAGGGCACAAGACTCAAGACCAAGATTTTTGCCACAAGTTCTTATTGAGCTTACCTAGAAGATTTAAGATGTTGATCATGATGTTGCAAAGAGATGGGCTTGATACAAAGAAGCCTAATGATTTGCTTGGAGAAGTCTTGACCTATGACAAGTATGATCAAGATGCCGATGAGAAGGAGAAGAAGGAGGAAGAAAAAAAGAAGAAGACCGTGGCATTCAAGGCCACCTCCTCCAAGAGTAAGGGCAAAGCAAAAGTCCAAGAAGATAGCGACAATGAAGAAGAAGATGACTTAGAGATTGATGATGAAGCACTAGCTCTAGTTGTCAAGAAAATTGGCAAGATGTTCATTAAGAGAAGAGGTTTTAGAAAGAGAAGCGACAACTTCAAGAGCAAAGAGCAACCAAGGCTATGTTTTAATTGTGATAGTTTAGATCATCTTCAAGCGGAATGCCCATATGAGAAGAAGAAAAACAAGAAGAACAAGTTTGAGAAGAAGAAAAGAGAGGACAAGATGACATTCAAGAAAGGCAAAGATGGTGCCTATGTGGTCACTTGGGATAGTGATGATGAGGATGATGATGAGCAAGAGACATCAAACAAAGCACTTACTTCTATTGCTATCAACAAGAGGTATTCACTATTTGATTCATCCTCTTCATGCTTCATGGCCAAGGATACTAAGGTACATGATGATGATAGTAGTAGTGATAGTGAAGTTGAATATGCTCATGATAGTGATAATGATGATGATGATGAACCAACTAAAGATCAACTTTATGATATGCTACAACAAACTAAAGACATTGCTATAGCCAAGAGCAAAGAGTGTAAGGGATTGATCAAGAAGGTGCAAACCCTTGATAAAGCCCTTTGTGAGCTTAAAGCCTCTCATGAGTGTCTAGTGAAAGACCATGAGGAACTTGGCAAGGCTCATTCCAAGCTTGAAAAAGCTCACTCCTTGCTACTTGAGCAACATGAAAGTGAAAAGGCTGTTGTATCATGTGATGTTGGCTTATCTTGTGATATTCTTGATGAATCCTTTTATCATCCTATCATCATGTCAAATACTAACCCTTCTTGTAGCTCTTCATCCATCACCACCAACTCTACCTCTACTAGTAGTGATGGTCTCACTTGTGATGCCTCACTAATGGTTGAGAATGAGACTCTCAAGAGAGAGGTGGGTGAGCTCACTTATGCCCTAGGCAAGGCCTATGGAGGTGAGGCTCGCTTGCTAAAATGCTTGGGTAGCCAAAGATTCTCTCTTAACAAAGAGGGATTGGGCTATACTCCCAAGAAAGGCAAGGCGACCTTTGCTACTCCAAAGCCTAGCTTTGTGAAGAGCAATGGTCGGTTTTGCAATAGATGTAAGCAAGTTGGGCACCTTGAGCATAATTGCACCAAAAAAAACAATAGCAAGAAATTTGTTAATGCTATACCATTTGATTCTTGCTATGTGCTTACCAAGTGTGTGAAGGGTGTGCATGCTAAGTTTATTGGTACACCAATTGTGGGCTCAAAGAAGAAGGCTATTTGGGTACCAAAGAGCTTAGTCACTAACCTATAAGGACCCAAGCAAGTGTGGGTACCTAAGCTTCATTGATTTACTTGTAGGTCAATTACAAAGCCGGAGGAAGGCATTGGATTATTGATAGTGGGTGCACTCAACACATGACCGGCACATCAAGAATGTTTAACTCAATCAATGATAATCATAGTGGTGTTGATTCTATTACTTTTGGCAATAACAAGAAAGGCAAGGTTATTGGACTTGGCAAGATTGCAATATCAAATAACATGAGCATCTCAAATATATTGCTAGTTGAAAGCTTTGACTTCAATCTCTTATCGGTGGCACAAATATGTGATCTAGGCTTCAAGTGCATATTTGGTGTCAATGATGTGGAGGTTATTAGTGTGGATGGTTCAAACTTGGCGTTCAAAGGATTTAGACATGAGAATCTCTACCTAGTTGATTTTAATGCTAGTGAAACATCTTTGACAACTTGCTTGATATCTAAGTCTAGCATGGGTTGGTTATGGCATAGAAGGCTTGGTCATGTTGGAATGAAACAATTAAAGAAGCTTTTGAGACATGATCTTGTTAATGGCTTGAAAGATGTTGAGTTTGAAAAGGATAAACTTTGTAGTGCATGTCAAGCTGGAAAGCAAGTTGGAAGCTTTCATCCAAAGAAGAGTACAATGAGCACATGCAAGGCATTTGAGTTGTTGCACATGGATTTATTTGGACCAACAATATACACTAGCATTGGAGGCAATAAGTATGGATTTGTCATAGTTGATGACTTCACAAGATTCACTTGGGTGTTCTTTCTTAGTGACAAGAGTGAAGTGTTTGATACATTCAAGACCTTTGTCAAGAGAGTTCACAATGAGTTTGAAATTAGAATCAAGAAAGTGAGAAGTGACAATGGAAGTGAATTCAAGAATACAAGAATTGAAGATCTTTGTGATGACTATGGCATTGGACATCAATTCTCGTCTAAATACACTCCACAATCAAATGGCCTAGTAGAGAGGAAGAATAGAACATTGCTTGATATGGCTAGATCAATGCTTAGTGAGTATAATGTGAGTCAATCATTTTGGGATGAAGCAATCAACACGGCTTGCTACTACATCAATAGGCTCTATTGTCATCCTTTGCTTGAAAAGACTCCATATGAGCTATTACATGGAAGAAAGCCTAACATTGCATATTTTAGAGTATTTGGTTGCAAATGCTACATCTTGAAGAAGGGCTTTAGATTGGGAAAATTTGACAAGAGATGTGATGAAGGGTTCCTACTTGGATATTCAACTACAAGCAAAGCATATAGAGTATGGAACAACTCTAGTGGCATTCTTGAGGAAGTTCATGATGTACAATTTGATGAAACCAATAGGTCACAAGATGAAGAAGAAAATCTAAATGATGTTGGTGGACCTAGGTTGGTGGAAGCAATGAAGAATATGGACATTGGGGACATTAGAGCGATGCAAGTGATTGACATACAAGATGATAAAAATCAAGTGCTCACCTCTCCAATGAAGCAAGCTAGTAGCTCTCTTTTGCAAGATCAAAGTACTAGTTCATCTCATGAAGACAAATCAAATGATCAACCAAGCTCAAACAGTCAAGTTCAAGTGCTTCAACCTACTCACATTGCAAGAGATCATCCAATGGATATGATTATTGGTGACATAAGAAGTGGTGTGCAAACAAGATCAAGATTGGTCAACTTTTGTAGTCATTTCTCATTTGTCTCATCCATTGAACCAACCAAGATTGATGTAGCTTTGAAGGATGCGGATTGGGTTAATGCTATGCATGAAGAGCTCAATAATTTCACTAGAAATGAAGTTTGGGAATTGGTAGAAAGGCCAAAAGACCACAATGTGATTGGAATCAAATGAGTGTTAAAAAACAAGCAAGATGAAGATGGCATCGTGGTGAGAAACAAAGCAAGACTAGTTGCTCAAGGTTACTCTCAAATAGAGGATCTTGACTTTGGTGAAACATATGCACCGGTTGCAAGATTGGAGGCAATTAGAATCCTATTAGCCTATGCTTGTGCCCACAACATCAAGTTATATCAAATGGATGTAAAGAGTGCATTTCTCAATGGCTATATTAATGAACTTGTATTTGTCGA
The DNA here is from genome assembly GCA_038087645.1 of Saccharum hybrid cultivar R570. NCBI lineage: Eukaryota > Viridiplantae > Streptophyta > Magnoliopsida > Poales > Poaceae > Saccharum > Saccharum hybrid cultivar. The sequence goes on along the minus strand of JAQSUU010000043.1, from coordinate 6,234,772 downwards.
ACAACCTCCTAGTTTTGAAGATGATAAGAAGCCTGACCATGTATACAAGCTAAAGAAGGCACTATATGGCTTGAAGCAAGCACCTAGAGCATGGTATGAAAGGTTAAGGGATTTCTTACTCTCTAAAGGGTTCAAAATGGGCAAGGTTGATACTACTCTCTTCACCAAGAAAATTGACAATAACTTATTTATGTTGCAAATATATGTGGATGATATCATATTTGGGTCAACCAACCAAGCATATTATGAAGAGTTTGGAGAAATGATGGCAAAAGAGTTTGAGATGTCCATGATTGGTGAACTTAGTTACTTTCTTGGTCTCCAAATCAAACAATTGAAGAATAGAACTTTTGTGAGTCAAGGAAAGTACATAAGGGACATGTTGAAGAAGTTTGGAATGCAAGATGCAAAGCCAATTGCTACTCCTATGGGCACAAATGGTATTCTTGATAGTGATACTAGTGGGAATATGGTGGATCAAAAGTTATATCGGTCTATAATTGGAAGCCTACTCTATATGACCGCATCAAGGCCGGATGCCATGTTTATTGTATGCATGTGTGCAAGGTACCAATCCTCACCTAGAGAGAGTCATCTCACCGCAACTAAAAGAATATTGAGGTACTTGAAGCATACAAAAGATGTTGGACTTTGGTATCCCAAGGGGTCAAACTTTGAGTTGATTGGTTATTCGGACTCCGACTATGGGGGATGCAAGATAAATAGAAAGAGTACTAGTGGCACATGTCAATTACTTGGAAGATCACTTGTGTCATGGTCATCTAAGAAGCAAAACACCATGGCAATCTCTACCGCCGAAGCCGAATATGTTAGTGCCGGTAGTTGTTGTGCTCAATTGCTATAGATGAAATCAACCTTGAAGGACTATGGTCTCAATTTCAAGAATGTGCCATTGCTATGTGACAATGAGAGTGCTATCAAGATGACAAACAACCCGGTTCAACATGGAAGAACAAAACACATTGACATTAGACATCATTTCATTAGAGATCATCAACAAAAGGGTGACATTGCTATTGAGAGTGTGGGCACCGATGACCAACTTGCCGATATATTCACCAAGCCACTTGATGAGAAGAGGTTTTGCAAGCTAAGGAATGAGTTGAACATTCTTGATTTCTCAAACATGAGTTGAATGCACCCCATATATGTATGACATGCCTCTCCTTCGACAAAGCAAAGGTAAAATTGTATTGACATGTCATTCATGATTTATAAGGACTTGTTAGAACATATAGACATACAAGTTGCATTTTGGAGCATTCATGATAAATCAAACGAATTTGATGTATATATGTTACCACTATTGCTTCTATGTTTGTATGATCTAGTGGTGGCATATGACATGTTTGTGGGCTTGCAATCCTAGTGTTGAATCTAGAAAAATTTGCTATAAGTGTTTAATTCAACATAGGCAAGATAACCCTTTCTTGAGGTGTGAAGAAGCTTGTCTTTGGTTCAAACTGAATTAAATATCTTTGGCAAGTGATCTAGATTGAACCAAATTTGTAAAATTTGATTCTAATTCACCCCATCAAAAGAACTAATGCAACTTACTCTCCACAATTTGACCATACCTTTTTTTAGAAATAGATGACAAAGGGGGAGAGATAAGTCACAAAGATATTGTTGGGGAGAGAGATGAGAATGAAAAGGTGTCAATAAAATTTTGAAGCACACAAGTAGGATGAGCAAGCTCATAAATAATTTGTTGCATTTGTATATGCATTTACATATGACTTGCTCATTGCATATGTACTTAAATTCCCTATTCATGCTTGTGTGGTGTATGCTAGAATTAGAAGTTGTATGATGATATGAAATACTAGCATGCATAGGTGATAACTAGATTTGTATGCTTTCAAGTGAATCAAGTGCTCTCTTCATTTATAATGTTGATCCCACGGGGTACTTGAGTTTTTGATATATGTCTAGTTATCCATGATGCTAAGGATGGTGTAAATTTATAACTCCGATTGTTATCACGCTTCAAAGGTCCATTCTTTATACCTTAGCATTATCTTGGTAAAATTACTTCTCCATAATTTTTATCTATGCATATGTGCAAAGCCTTTCAAATCCAAACTCTTGGCACATATGTAGGGGGAGCTAATTCTATTAAATCGAATTTGTGATGATTGTCCAAATCTTATTCTTGATCTAAAAGCTTAGACAAGCATGACAAATTCAAAATTTTAATTATAAAAAATCTTTGTGAGGGTTGTCATCAATTACCAAAAAGGGGGAGATTGAAAGCTCCATATTTGGTTTTGGATAATTAATAACAACCTATGATTAACCTTTGTGCTAAGTGGTTGAATTAGACAAGGTGGTCCGATCCAAGTGATGGAGCTAGATGATGCATCATGGTGGATGGAGATGGTCCAAAAGATTGATCAAGTGCTCATGCTTGGAAAAGAAGAAAGTGAAAAAAACAAAAATGGGCTCAAGGCAAAGGTATATTTTGTAGGGCCATTTTTTGATTTGCACTCAAGACATCATAGAGGGTGTGAGTAATTTAGGATAAATAACTGTACTATAAAGAGGGGAAATCTTTAATTGCAATGGTTATCTAGTGCCACTAAGTGTGTCTATTTTGCATATACTACTTAGCGCTTAGTGACGTGGTGAGAATGTGTGAGAATTAACCCTAAAATTATTTGTGAAAGCTAACTTAAGTGCCAAATTTATTTTTGAATTTTTTCAGTGAAGTTAGCATATAAATGGGTTGAAGAAAAGAAAAGGGAAAGTAGGCCTTGCATACTTGCTCATTTGTTTTGCAAAGAAAGAGAGCGGTGGCCACTCGTTTCTTGGTTTTCAAAAACGTGAGAAGAGGCACCTGCTGCTGTCCCTTCTGCTATGGCTGTACGATCATTTAATGGGAGCCTGCCGTGGCTACTCCATCTTTTGACTTGGAGAGAAGGAGCGCCAGTTGCATGTGCAGAAGGCCAGCCACCCGTTACCACGCGTGGGAGGGGACCTCGTCCATTTTTTTAGCGTATGCAAGTGTGGCCGGCCAAGAGAGAGAGGAGTGAGAGGCGCCTGCTGCATGCCGTTGTCATCCTCTCATTGGTGGCCGGTTGCCTGTGTGGGGACCGTGGCCAGCTGAGTCAAGCCGCTGTCGTCGGCTTATTGGCTGACGTTCTGGAGCAGGGTGTGGCATGTGGGTGGCGCCGCTGCCCCTTGCCATTTTGCTACCGTTGCCGCTCGAAATTTTACAGTTTGGGCGTCGTTGCTTGCTGCCGGTGCTGCTGTTTGGTCACAGAAGGAACAAGAGAGAGGCAGCTGCCCTGTAGCCATTGGGCCTGGGCCCTGGGTGGCCGTGTGGTCAGAGGGCCAGCTGTGGTGGCCGGCTGTGTGGCATATACCCAGCGCCTCCCCCTTTCTTTTCTCTCTCTCACTCATTCTTCTCTTTTGCTCATACTCTCAAGAACACTCAAGAGAAGAAAAGCTCTCATCCTCTCCTCTCTCACTCCTTTGATTTGAGCCCCAATCAAGTGAGAGAGCAAGCTCTAGAGATCGATTTGAGAGCTCCAAGAAGATCCTCTCCCTCTCCTCTCCATTTCCATGGTTGGTGCTTGTTCTTGAGAGGAGGTTTGGGGAAACCCTAGTGCATGCATTTGTGATTCAATTTCATGGAACTAGGTGGTGATTGCAATTGTTGATTTCTTATTACTCTTGGTGATTGCCGTCACCTAGACGGTTGGTGTTGGATTGATTGGTGAGGGGATTTGGTGAATGTGTCCACCCCCAATCAAGGTGAATTTGTGAGGGGTTGTTGTGGTTCCCCGGCGGAGTGCCTAATTCCAACTCTAGTAGATTGCTTGTGTCATTGAGTTACCGCACTTGTGTGTGGGTTCTTGCGGTGCCTTACGGGGCGTGGCTTGAGGGCCTCTACCGAGGAACCACCAAGGTGTTGGTCGACACAACGGGGAATAGCTTGCCGGCAAGCAAGTGAACCTCGGGAGAAAAATCAATTGTGTCATCTATTATCTTCCGGTGCATTGGATTGATTGATTGATATATATATATATTGTTGGGATTATTTATTTGGTGATTGACAACATCCTCTACTCTTCACCGTTGGTATAAAAATCATTTCCCCTCTCTTTCATACTTGCAATATATCTTGTGGTAGAGTAGCAAGTAGAGTAACTTAGAGTAATTTATTTATCTTGCTAGCTCTCTAATTAGTTAGAGTAGAGACATAGTTTTTGCGTGCCATAGAGACTATTATTATTAGAATTGCAATAGGTGGCTTGCCTAACAATTAGAGCTAGAGCAAAAACCGCTTTATCGTCATTTGTGTTACTAATATTTTGCTCTAGTGATCTTGTAGATTTTTTATTAGGCTATTTACCCCCCTCTAGCCATACTAGGACCTTTCAGCGCTGTCAAAACGTCACTGCTCCGTAGCACTACATCCAGGAATCGCTCTCTCCACTCCTGGACTTTTGTGTCGTCTTCTGCGCCCGCTGGCGGGGCACTCTGGGCTGCCCCCTCCTCTCCACCTGCTTTGCGTTAGCTGCTCATGCCTCCTCTCCTCACCCACGCCACTTCTCCTCTCTGCCAGCACCATGCCTCTTACATCGAGATGGACTTAGAGCTGATGAAGAAGCTTTGCCAAATGGTATTTTTTAGGGTGAGAAGTGAGAAGACCCAGAGGCGAGGGAAGTGGGGGCCAAAACCATTGAAAACGGCTAGAGAGCCCTATCAAACTGACCCTAATTTAGGGTGTAGAGAAGCTAAATTCATCTCCGTACCACCGTGGGCCTCACCGATTACTCCGTGCCTTCGATTGGACCAAATAAAGCTCTGCCGATCCACCACCCAACTCTCCATTTCTAAATTGTAAGTCGTCCTGACTTTTCTAGATGTATAAATTTTATTATGCATCTAGATATAATATATATCTATATGTGTAGCAAAAGCTATGTACTTACAAAACTAGAATAACTAATAATAGTTTAGCTTAGGGACAGCTAAAAATCCCTATATTTTAGAATGGAGGGAGTGTTAAGCACACCGTAAGGTATGTCATTTTGTCTAGATATGGTACCCATGTTCTCTTGTAACACGTGATATGTATTATGTATGGCCACAAATGGTGCGCTGTTGTTTCCCTTTTTGCCGCTGGAATAATTCACAAGTTGCTATGCTGCTGCAAGAATCAGCAGCTATTACATATTCCAGATCAGTCCTTCAATTGTGCACTCCTTTGTACGGCATATTTCTCTACCATTAGCAAAAGACTAGGAATTCACCTGTTCCCTTTCGTAGCTAGATCGTCTCTGCGCTCGTCGTTTATCTTGTTTTTATTCTCTGTCTCGACCCGATGACGCCGCCCAACTGCTCGTTAGACATAGGTCCTTGGGATCATAATTCCTTGGTTGGTGTGGGGACAGGTGGTTTAGTGACCGGTCACTAACGTCATGGAAAGCATTTGCAATCGATGTGTTTCATCAGCATTCAGATGACTGGTTTATTTGTTTTTATGTCACAGCAACCGAACCTACTAGCGCATCTTGACCATCATCATAATCATATTTCTCCATCATCATGCAAACAAGCAACGATCAGCTACATCTTGTACGAGCGTCACAGATAGGATTGTGTATCTAAACAATCTTTGCTGTCTCTATTTGTACTATTTAGGGGAATACGAAAATTAGACCAATTACAAGAGCAAAGTATACAATCAGGCAGGTGAAAACGCCACCCTTTTCTCCTTTTCAGTCCAATCTCTGTTTATATATAATTTCTGTGAGATCATCAATGTTATGCATTCTACTCCTTGACAAAATCGGCTGAGCAAGTTATACAATCTTCTTGTTTTTCTTTGCTCTTTGATACAACTAATTGCATTTCAATTTAGGCTCTTCTTACCCACCAAAACATAGCCTAGCTAGTCCACCAAAAGATAGCCTAACGCACCAAAACACTGGTAAGAAAGCTTAGGTAATATAGGACACAAGTTGTGGATACTTATGATCTAATTCTGAACCTTTCTAAACAACCTGAGTAGCTCCTCCATTCCTTGCAGCAGGTTAGAACCGCGCAAGCTCATCTGCTTCCTGAATCAACATAGCTGTGGATTTTCCACTTCTTCAGTTAATTCCAAAAGAATTTTGTGCCCACTCCGATCCCAAACAGGTCCTCAACTTGCAACACTGGAGTGTGTAATGTTAGAGTTTCTAGGATCGACTAGTAGTAGTAGATCAGTGGGGAATACTCTTATTTGGAATAAACCACATGGAACATGTATGGAAATCAGAGAGAGAGAAAGAGGAGAGAGAGGCAGGGGTGCAAACCGTGAGGTTTAGTGGAGGAGCTCAAACTTGCGACGGTGTTGATGAAGCAGTGGAATCCGGTGACACAGCGGTGGTGCAATGACGCCGGCGGTGGACTTCCCGTCGCTGGCAGCGCCCCTCTTGATCGGTTAGGGTTAGGACGGTGGGGTGACGGCAGTAGCAGTGAACCTCGTACTCTATGCCCTGGCCCCTCACCTCCTATTTATGGCGCTATGCGACGGGGGTCCACCAGCCATTTATGGGCTGGGCACCCCCGATCAGGGCGCAGGTCAAAGGCCCAGTTGGCCGTTGGGCCAGCTGGTGGAGATCAATTCCAACATTCTCCCCCTTAATCTCATCTTATACTTTTAACTTTAGACTTTACTTCACACTTATTTATTTTACTATTCCATCACAGATCAGCGCATAGAGCATGCCTCATCGTCACGGTCAGTCGCCGATAGATTTAACAGCTACAATACACATCTCTGATCTAAAACAGATTCTTTAACTTTGGACCCTTTATTATCCGAAAATCATAGGCTATACCATAAACCCATGTCGACTGTGTGTTCTCTGAACACACTGGGTGGTAAGCCTTTGGCAAGCGGATCCGCAAGTACTTTCTTGTTACTTATATGTTCAATAACTTTTAGTATGATTCCGGACTTTCTCCTTTACAACGTATAACTTTAATATCAATATGTTTGGCAGCACACTTGATCCGTTGTCTTAGGAGTAAACTATTTAAATAGTTATTGCTGTTGATAACCATTATTAATTCCGGGTGCAAGTTCCTTAACTATTTTGCCTGTCCCGCAGCCTCATATTATGCTATACTATAACTTTGCATCACCGATGATACTAAAATTATTTCTTTAGAGCTTTTCCACAATAAAACTCCAACTGCGAGTATTAGCTACTATGTGGGTTTCATAAACATCTCGCCAAAATTTAACATTTGTACCCACAACTACTTGAGAGTACTTGTTCTTTCTTTCTTAGCATGAGGCCGACTTTCTTAACTCCATTCCAGTGATCTATATCTGGACTAGACTTTTGCCAAAACAACCCGGATACGTGAACTATGTCAGGGTAAGGTCTTATCTGTATACTCATTGAGCTTCCAACAGCTGAAGCATATAGGACGTCCATCTATAACAATCTTGTATTGCTTTTTGGAACACTAAAGTTCCAAAACTATTACCTTTGATCATAGGAACAGGCGTAGGTTTACCCGCATAGATACTTTATTTCTTTAGAAACTTTTCTTAGCATGCCTATGCGATAGTCTTAATACCCCTTTTTCTTCTATCTTAGTTAATTTCAATTCTTATAACGAGAGATATTTCACCGAGAACTTTCTTATTAAACCTTGAGGACAAGAACTTCTTCTCATGCAATAGATTGGCATTACTACTAACAAGTAAGATGTCATCCATATATACAGGATTAGGAAATAAATTTTCCATTCTATAACTTTATACAGACGCAATTGTCCTCTCATTCTCTTTAACCCAAAATTTATAATTGACTCTTTAACTTTAAATGTTACTATCTAGAGATTTACTCTAGTCCATAAGAGATTTTTACATATGGCATCCCTTACGTTCTTTTTTTCCATGACAAAACCTCTGGGTTATGTTATGTAATCATTTTCATACAAATCCCATTGGGAAACGCTGTCTTTACTTTCATCTGATGTAACTCAGATCATGATGTGCCACCAGTACTCATTGTAATCTATCCATTCGCTTCGCATAAAATCTTTTGATTTAAGTCGCGCTATACATCTTTACATATTCCCTTTAGAGTCATATTTTATGTTGTAGACCCATTACAGCCTACTGTTTTGGCTCCTTAGGAATTTATTCTAGGTCCCAAAATATTATTGATCATTATCGATTTCATTTTATTTTCCTTTGCTTCTTGCCACTTGGTCGAGTGAACATATCTCATGGCTTCTTTAAATTAGGTGGGATTACCCTCCATTTGAATTTTACTAATATAGACTTTATAGTCATCAGAAATATATGATTTTCTTATTCTTTGAGACTTTCTGGGGCCTTAGCTACTAACATTTATTGATCTTTATTGCCAAAAGACAATTGATTCTACAAGGTACTGTGTAACAAGATCATTGTTTACATTATTCATCCTCCCTGCGGAGTTAGGTCTCTTTGTACCATGCTCTCCCAGATTGTCCCATCTTCAAACTTTCTCATTTTAGGTTTAATCTGCTAAAACTCATATGGCGCGTTTAGCACCGCCTTAATAACTCTGAATGCGTTCAGTATGAATATTGACCGACTATGCTATCTTTCTATTGGAACTGTAAAAGGTCCATGACATGAATTTAGCTATTTCTTTACTTTAGGGGTATCATTATTATGATCGTCTTACTCCTCCGGCGATCACATTCATCTTTTATAGATCACTCTTGCCTTCAATGCATAGTATGCATCGCATTATCTGAAGTATGGGGAATAATCTTTCTTAATTGATCTCACATTTCTCCCCCTCGAAATGTGGTATGAACTTTTCTACCATATTTTCGAAAACTATTCAGAACTCTTGTGAATGAGGAAACTTTAATTACTTACTTCATCCACATGATTACATCATGCAAATGAAACTATTTCTTGATTTATATGGGAGTACTTTGTCCTCATTTCACTTATAGAACTCAATAGAGTCTTTTATCATTAATACTTTCACAAGTCATGTTTGCATGCCATTCTTATCATGAGGTTCATTTGCAACTTCCTTTTGTTCTTAAACTCATACTAGGATAGCATAAGAGCTACCCTAAACTTTTCTTTCTGTGCGGGATATACTAAAAGCACATGAGTCATCACAACTTTCTCTCGCCATGCAGGATGAGTACTATGCTAAACTTCTCCCACCATGTAGGATTGATTAACATAAGTACTATGCCAACTTTACCCCGCCATGCGGGTATTTTCTCAAACTTTTCCTGTCATGCGGGTACTATCATAAACTTTTTTCTGCCATGCGAGATAATTTCCTTGAAGGGACATAAATACCAGGATTGACTCATATTCAATCATCAAATTTAGGAATAAATCTGAATACTCTTTAACACACATGCTTAATCCGACGTTGGTCAAATTAAACATGCATGTCACTTATTATATTTCTTATCATGTTGATTAAGACTAAAAAATTATATTACTTATTACAACTCTTATCATGATGATAAAAACTAAAAACAAAATTCTTCTTCATAAAGAGTACATAAAAGGGTATCTCTTAAACTAAACTCTTATTGTTCTATTTCTTTTCTTGGATGAATATCCTAGAATTCTTTTCTTTTGAAGCCATTCTTTAAAGGGAACACAATCCCTCATGCAATGGTCTTCTTTCTTTATCATCTTCTGAGTCATAAGAACCCAGCTCATTTCCTTTCCTACCTTCAAGAATGAAAGCATTAAGTTCTTTGTCTAAAAAACATTAATCAATAATCATTAATAAAGCTTAGTAAACTTTTAAAACTTTATATTCTATTCTATATCACCGTTGAGAAGAAATAGAATAAAATATTCTTCTACATTAATTCCACATCACCGTTGGACAGAAATAAAATTAACATATGAAAAATTCAATTATCTTATGACTCTCTTCAAAATTAAATTCTCCCGTTGGTTCAAATTTGATTTTGAAGATCATCATCATCATTGCAGCGGAAACATGAAAATACATTACATTCTGCTCACTCTAGAGCATCTCTTGTTTCTTATCCATTCTCTGAAATTTGGTCACTTTGATGCAAAATTAATCAGAGATTTAAAGTTTAAACATAAAAACTCATAGAATTATACTATTGTTATCATCAACGTTGGTAAAAAAATAACAATATCATAATTTAACTTTAAACTTAAACTCATAAATAAACTTATAATATTGTTATCATCAACATTGGTCGGAAAATAACAATATTATAATTTATCTTAACTATAAATCAACTATTCCTCTAATTAAAAATTTTCCGTTGGTTCCAATTTTAACTAGAAGATCAACTTTTCATTATCATTTACTGAATAACTATAACTACTCTTCAAATTAAATTCTCCCGTTGGTTCGAATTTAATGAGAAGACAATGATCTTTAACTTTGCAGCGGAAATATGAAAACTTCTTTAAATAATGCTAATTCAGAAGCACTTTATTTTACTCATCTGTTCTCTAAACAAAATATCACGTTGTTTCAAAATTGAATAGAGATTAAAACTAGATAATTATCATCAAATTTGCTTCTGAAAAAGGATTAAATCAAATTCGTAAACAATACTGTGTTTATAAGCCCAAAGGCAAAACATTCTGCCCAGCCAAGAAACCGGCCCGCGGCCCAATACACGCTCTGCACGTCTTCTTTCGCTCTGGCCCAGCATCCGCTGACTGGCTCGCGGCCCAGCAGAAGCACCAGCTCGGCCAGAGAAAAAAAACGCTACGGCCCATAGCGCGTTGCGCTCGGATACGCGGCCCAGGAGCTATAGCAGCCCGGTCAGCCAGGCGCGCCACGCTTGCCCCTGCTCCCAAGCCGCAACCTGGGCCTAGGCCGGAATTCTTCTCACCCGCCGGGGTCAATTCTTGCCCAATGCGATCTGAGTCGTTCCTTACGATCCGACTGCTGGCCGTGCAGATTGGCGAATCAAAACCGGAAACCGGCCACTCCCAGAACCCTAGCTCATTTCGTCTTTGCCTCTTCTTCCTCTCGCCGCACGCCGCAGCGCCGGTGGTGGCCTTCTTCGGCTGCGAGGCGACGGCCGCGCCGGAGCACGCGCCGGCGACTCCCCGCCCGCCTCTTTCATTTCTCTTCTCCCTCCCCTCACTCTCTTAGCCGCAGTCGGGTGAGAACACAACGGCACAGCCACCCATGGCGGCCAGAGGAGAGAGCTCGCGGCGCCGCCACGGGGCCCTTTGCTGGTGAGCGCGTTCCCCGCGAGGGAGAGCGCGCCGCCTTCAAACGGTTTTGCGACGGTGCCCTTTGTCCCGAGCCCGTTCATCATCCGCAGCTCGAGGTCACCTTCCCGCGCGCCGGTGGTGGTGATGGAGCGGGTATCCTTGCCACACGACGGCGGTAGTGACGGCGGCGGGAAAACCCCAGGTAGGCCCCTTGTGCTCGCCGTCCTTTTCTTCTTTTACCCCTTGGGTTAGGGTTAGGGTTACAATCTGTCCCGATCCGATTTCGAATCAGCCACTGTTTTCTTTGATTTCTTTCCCACGATCTAGATATGACTCCGATACCATTGTTAGAGTTTCTAGGATCAACTAGTAGTAGTAGATCAGTGGGGAATACTCTTATTTGGAATAAACCACATGGAACATGTATGGAAATCAGAGAGAGAGAAAGAGGAGAGAGAGAGGCAGGGGTGCAAACCGTGAGGTTTAGTGGAGGAGCTCAACCTTGCGACGGTGTTGATGAAGCAGTGGAATCCGGTGACGCAGTGGTGGTGCAGTGACGCCGGCGATGGACTTCTCGTCGCTGGCAGCGCCCCTCTTGATCGGTTAGGGTTAGGACGGTGGGGTGGCGGCAGTGGCAGTGAACCTCGTACTCTGTGCCCTGGCCCCACCTCCTATTTATGGCGCTGTGCGACGGGGGCCCACCAGTCATTTATGAGCTGGGCACCCCCGATCAGGGCGCAGGTCAAGGGCCCAGTTGGCCGTTGGGCCAGCCGGTGGAGATCAATTCCAACATGTAATTGTCAGATCAGCCCTAAACCAATTCTCCACAGACCAAGCACCTTTACCAATATTATTAGAATCTGTTGCCTTGCGTCATTGCTTTTGGTTTTCAGACTATTAAATCCAAGGCCAACTTCACTTAGGCAGAGTCAAGCCCATGCCACAAGCAACCAGTTAAAGATGATGGGCTGATGATTGTGACTGAAGGGAGATCCTAAAAGAGACACATTTAGTTTCCTTTCTGCAAAGAGCAAAGTTGCCGCTTAAACTTTCCCTTTGGTGTAGATAAGACCCGCCTCTTATGGCTAGGTAGGACACTTTACTGCACTCATGGATGCAATCAGCCCTGTGAGATGGGGACCACAAGTCAGCCTTATGAGATGGTATGTGTCAGATCAAGCTGCAGCGATGTGATGATGTCCCACTGCAATCGCTTTGTTACCTTCAGAACGGATAGTGATACTTTAGCCTGAATATTTATTTGAAAAAACTATGGGAGCAGCCACCTAACGATAGCAACCTAACTATAGCTTAATCGGATTAGATGTTAAGTTGTTAACTGAGAGGATTGTTAAGAATCTGTTTAACGGTAATCTGCAGGTGTAAATGTTACCAGAGATACCATGGGAACATGATGTACGGTACCTGTGCAGCATCACTCAACCGTCGTCGATGTGTCCGTGGACCGGACTAGGCGCTGTGTGAAAAATCAGGCTCGATAGGCCATGTGTTGTCAACTGCACGCAGGCACGGAAAGACCTGGAACATCGATCACGACGAATCGACGGCAGACAAGTGGTGCTGCACAGGTGCCGCTATACATCACGAGTGCATAGAATTTTTTCCCCAATACCATAAGCTTGATGTGTACATTTATGCTGATCCACAAGAATGTTCCTGGATTTCTTAGAAAAGATACCCTCTAGTTTTTTTTTTATGTATGACATTGGTTAAGATCAAATTGATCTAATCAATATCATGTATAGAAAAATGGAGGAAGTACATTCAGGAGCGGAGCCTGGAATTTGTTACATTGGAGGAAGGAGTCTGGAGTTTATTTATATCTTCAGCTAGTCGCCAGCCATGAGGCTGCTGTATAGGTAGCTGGGTTCTCCATACAGTAATTAGTAAATTTTAGGCTTACAGGAGTTAATTATTTAAGCCTGGGTGCTGCCTCTCATGCGTAGGTCGACGACGACGAAACTCCGCCCGATACTATCTCCGATGGTAAAATTGATGGCGGCAGTCGCAAGCCGTTGCGGCAGAGCAGAGTTTCCGGAGATGGAAGGAACTATTTGGAAAGGGTAACGCATCGAGCAAACCAGGGAGATAATAGGCGGGAATTGCTTTAACGTGATTAAGAGGGGCAAGAAGGGAAAGACGACGGAGAAGACGCTGCTGGGTTCGGGAAAGAGAGAGGAAAACAGGAGGTGTTGACCCGCGTGAATCGCAAAGCAGGAGTAGGCGTATTTGACCAAGGCCAACGGGCCCCGGTGATGAGGACATCTTCCATTATTACCCGCTGGCAAAGACGTAACAAAAAATGCCAAGTGACCTAGTTGTAGTCGGGCGGCGACCGTGTGAGCCTCTGAATAATCTCACCTTGCTTAGCTTGGGAGGAGGAAAACACCTTAAAAGAGAGAGCCACCCTTCCTCTATCGGACTAGTCTTTTAGGGACATTAGGTCTTTTCCCGAGTGGGTGTGCATAAGAACTGTTGGGGTCCGGGCAACCTTAATTTATTGGGCCTCGGCCAACCCTACCTGGGCCGGATGTATCATTTGGTATCAAAGCTGGACCCTTGTTTAAGGGGGTGGGAATGATGAGGACATCCTCCACTATTACCCGCTGGCAAAGACGCAACAAAAAAGGCCAAGTGGCCTAGTTGTAGTCGGGCGGCGACCGTGTGAGCCTCTGAATAATCCCACCTTGCTTAGCTTGGGAGGAGGAAGCCACCTTAAAAGAGAGAGCCACCCTTCCCCTATCGGACTAGTCTTTTAGGGACATTGAGCCTTTCTCCGAGTGGATGTGCATAAGAACTGTTGGGGTCCGGACAACCTTAATTTATTGGGCCTCGGCCAACCCTACCTGGGCCGAATGTATCATTTACAACAAAAGAAGAATTCACAGTTGTACAAATTTAAACTCGTTGTGTATGTGAAGGAGTGATGTCCTTATCATCCTCCTCCTCTTGAATTGGAGTCATCCTCGACACCAACTCATCTTCGTCTCCCAAGTATGACTTCAAATCTGAAATGTTAAAGGTGGGACTAACCCCAAATTCGAGGGGTAACTTAAGCTTATATGCATTATCATTAATCTTCTCAACAATTTTAAATAGACCATCAGCTCTAGGCATCAACTTAGACTTTCTCAAATCTGAAAATCTATCATTTCTCAAGTGTAACAAAACCAAATCACCCGGTTCAAGCTTAACTTCTTGTCTACCTTTACTACCAGCAATTCTATAGTTTTCATTCATTTTTTCAATGTTGTGCTTAGTTGTTTCATGCATTTACAAAATAAAATCAGCACGTTCCTTAGCATCAACATGAATTCTCTCACTAGTAGGCAGAGGCAAAATATCAATTGGAGCACGGGGATTGAATCCATACACTACCTGAAAAGGACTTACCTTGGTGGTAGAATGTGTTGCCCAATTGTAAGCAAACTCCACATGAGGCAAACATTCTTTCTACATCTTCAAATTTTTCTTCAGAATAGCTCTCAACATGGCACCCAAAGTGCGGTTAACGACCTCTGTTTGCCCATCGGTTTGTGGGTGACAAGTTGTAGAAAACAACAGTTTTGTACCCAACTTATTCTATAGAGTGCGCCAAAAGTGACTCAGAAATTTAGCGTCGCGATCTAAAATAATAGTAGAAGGCATACCATGCAAACGAACAATCTCTTTGAAAAAGAGGTCAGCAATATGAATAGCATCATTACTTTTATGACATGGTATAAAGTGTGCCATCTTAGAAAATCGATCCACCACAACAAAAATGCTATCCCTCCTCCTCTTAGTCTTAGGCAATCCCAAAACAAAGTCCATAGAAATATCTGTCTAAGTAATAGAAGGAACATGAAGAGGCATATACAAACCATGTGGATTCAAGCGAGACTTAGCTTTTTGACATGTGGTACAGCGTGCTAGGAATCGCTCAACATCTCTCTTCATCTTTGGCCAAAAGAAGTGTGTGGCCAAAACATCCTCTATCTTCTTAGCACCAAAATGTCCTATCAACCCTCCTCCATGCGCTTCCTGCATCAACAAAAGATGAATGGATCCTACTGGAATGCATAGGCGGTTAGCTCTAAACACAAATCCATCATTGACTACAAACTTGTTCCATGAACGTCCCCCTTTGCAATTCAGCAACACATCTTTAAAATCAGGATCAAGCACATATTGTTCTTTTATTGTTTCAAGTCCAAAAATTCGACATTCAAGTTGGGACAGCAAAGTGTATCGCCTAGACAAAGCATCTGTAATCACATTATCCTTCCCTTTCTTGTGTTTGAAAACATAAGAAAAAGATTCAATAAATTCAACCCACTTAGCATGTCTACGATTCAGATTATGTTGTGAATGAAGATACTTAAGCGATTCATGATCCGAATGAATAACAAATTCTTTAGGCCACAAATAATGATGCCACGTCTCTAAAGAACGTACAAGAGCATATAATTCCTTGTCATACGTATAGTAATTCAAAACAGGGCTATGCAATTTTTCGCTAAAGTATGCAATGGGCTTACCATCTTGCATCAAAACACCTCCAATGCCAACTCCACTAGAATCACATTCTAGCTCAAAAGTCTTACCAAAATTTGGAAGTTGCAGCAATGGTGCGTGTGTAAGCTTGTCCTTCAAAGTGTCGAAGGACGCCTCTTGTGCCCTTCCCCAATGAAACACCACAATCTTCTTTGTCAACTCGTGTAAAGTGGCAGCAATGGTGCTGAAATCCTTGATGAAACGGCGGTAAAATCCTACAAGACCAAGAAAACTCCTCACCTGTGTGATGGATTGGGGAACCGACCAGCTCTTAATGGCTTCAATCTTTGCCTCATCCACCTCAATTCCCTGTGGAGTAACAACATAGCCAAGAAAAGAGACTCGATCCGTGCAAAAGATGCACTTCTCAAGGTTACCAAATAAACGTGCCTCGCGTAAGGCATTAAAAACAACACATAAGTGATCCATATGTTCATCCAAAGACTTGCTATAAATTAAGATATCATCAAAGTAAACTACCACAAATCGACCAATGAAAGCTCTTAAAACCTCATTCATTAGGCGCATGAATGTACTAGGTGCATTAGTCAACCCAAAAGGCATTACTAACCATTCATACAATCCGAATTTAGTTTTGAAAGCTGTTTTCCATTCATCTCCAAGTTTCATTCTAATTTGGTGGTAGCCACTACGCAAGTCAATCTTTGTGAAAATTACAGAGCCACATAATTCATCAAGCATGTCATCAAGCCTAGGAATAGGGTGACGATATTGAATGGTAATATTATTAATGGCTCTACAATCAACACACATACACCAAGAACCATCTTTCTTAGGAACCAAAATTACAGGAACGGCATAAGGGCTAAGGCTTTCACGTACGTACCCATGGTCCAAAAGCTCTTGGACTTGTCGCTGAATTTCCTTAGTCTCCTCGGGGTTGGTTCGATAAGCAGCGCGGTTTGGCAATGATGCTCCCGGAATCAAATCAATTTGATGCTCTATCTCTCTCATAGGTGGCAGCCCCGGGGGTATCTCAGCTAGAAAAATATCCTCATACTCCTACAAAAGGTTAGTGACAGCAGGCGGTACCGAGCTAACATCATCATCAAGTGAAAAACAAAGCTCCTTTGCAAACCAAAGTATAGCATACATCATCATCAGAAATTTCAGCAAGGTCACTTTTTCTTGCAAGCATAACAACACCCTTTAATTTAATTCCCTGAGCCTTAACATTAGGTGCTAACTTCTCTTGTTTAGGTGGGTAAATAGAATTTACTACTTGCTGATTTTCAGATTTAACCTAATGCAAACTAGCAGTTCGTGCTTTATCATGTTGTATAATTTCAGCTGGGGTCAAGGGAACCAAAGTAACTTTCTTTCCTTTATGCACAAAAGTGTATGTATTACTTCTACCATGATGTGTAGCATCTTTATCAAATTCCCAAGGACGATCCAATAAAAGTGAACAAGCTTCCATAGGTACTACGTCATAATCAACAGAATCAACATAGGTACCAATGAAAAAAAAGACTCTGCAAGTTTGTGTTACCTTAGCTTTACCTGAATCATTCAACCACTGAATATGGTATGGATGGGGATGTGGGCATGTGGTCAAGCCAAGCTTCTTGACCAATTCTGTACTCACCAAGTTATTGCAGCTACCTCCATCAATGATGACGCGTGCTCATCAATTGTTGATAATGAAGAAAATCTGGAATAAATTGTGGCGTTGCAGCTTCTCAGGTTGTTGTACCTATGCGCTAAGCGCTCGCTGCACAATGATGTTCATGTAGGCGGCCGTGTCTTCGCTACCAAAGACTTCGCCATCCTCCGGAACAGCTTGTTCTTGATCCTCATCATCTTCAATGTCAGAGGTGCTGATGTACCCATCATATGTAGCAATGTATGCTCGCTGACTAGGGCACTCCCGTTGTATATGCCCAAATCCATGGCAGCGGTGGCACTAAACGCCAGGAGTACGTCCCGTTGAGGCGACAGAGGATGCACTCTTTGAAGGTTCCTGCACAGAATTTTTAACTGAACCGGAAGGTCGTGGAGAAGACGATTTGACTCCAGACTTATCCTTGCTCGCTGGTGGGGGCACCCGATAGGAAGATGCCTTGGGAAGCCCAGAAGATCGCGGTGTGTATGTGGTGCCAACCTTATTCTTGCCCTGCAAATCACGCCCCTACAACTCCTTCTCTGCAAGCATAGCAAACTGAAACAACTGGTTGATAGTGTTAAATTTCTTATAATCAACTATGTCCTAAATTTCACGCCTCAAACCCGAATAAAAATGAACAATAGAATCCTCGGGCCCCTCCACTATGCCACAACGCATCAATCCTTTCTGAAGGTCACTATAGTAATCCTGCACAGCTTTATCTCCCTGTTCTAATCGCATCAGTTTCTTACGGAGGTCTCTATGATATGATGGTGGCACAAATCTATCACGCATAGCAACCTTAAGCTCTTCCCAGGTACTAGGTGTCGTATTCTCTGCAGCTAAACCAGTCCACCAAATGATAGCAAAATCTTTAAACTCACTAGTGGCTTGTCTAACCCTATGTTCCTCAGGCACTAGGTGGGAACTAAATTTCTGCTCGACTATCATCTCCCAATCAAGGTATCTCTCAGCATCATAATGGCCCGAAAAGGAGGGTATTTTAAATTTAACCTTAGCATAAGGATCATCGGGAGCACGATTACGATTACCTTGGTGGCGGTTGAAGTGTTGAGCGCCACCCATACCTGTGGCGTTTGTGCGTAGACGATGGCGTAATCTGTTTTGCCTTATTGCTGCTCGATCAACATTACCATCGGTGTCATATACTGCATCCTCGAGTCCTCCAGTGTTGCTGCCATCATGGACTTCTTGGTCGGGTGGCGGCTGCACTTCCAAGGCAGCTACCCTGTCGGTTAGTGCGGACAAACGTTTGTCTAATCTCTCAAGGGTGTTACCGAGCTTGAGGTCAATGAGCGCGTCGGTGACAGCCTTGGCTATTGCCTCAGTCATCTCCTTCTGAGCATTATCTACAACAGATTGTAGTTGGTCTTGGCTGACGCACTCCGACCAGTCTTTGGGCGCTGTATCCTCATCGTTACCTGGCATTGTAGATACAAAACAGGAACAAACAGTGAAAGTTATCCCTAATAATCTACTACGTAGGTGGAGTAGTGCCTCTCAAGATCGCAGCAAAAGTAGACCCCTTCTCAAGCTCTTACAAGGTTCTTATCAGCAAGGTCAAGGATACCTGGAAGGCGTAGCACTGCGATTACAGGGGTCAAAACTTATATTGTCCAGAAGAAGTATGCTGAATTATAGTCCCAAATACTTGCTCTCGTTGCTGGTCTAACGTGTTCCAAGTACCAGATGTGATAACAAAATAGAGAAATAAGTATGATGAATAGCAAGAGTAATAGGAAACAAACACAAGATAGTACACACCCACAATTATAACAAACTGTCTCCTCTATGTGCTCCTCTAAATATTGTTCCTCTTTTGCCCCTCTTATTTTTTTTCTATTTTTTTGGGGTTTCGTTGTTTTTTAGGAACTTTCAACTTTTTTAATTTTTTTGATATTTTTTCTTGACTCAGGAGCACACAAGAAGTAACCACAAAAAATTTGAGCTTAAACTAGTAAAAGGTATGGCCTATGAAAATTTCAGAAGATGGGTCCAAAATTAAGGAAAAGCTTGTGACCAGGAAAAGAGGATCTTGTGACCAGTTTTTGGCCAAAATAAAATTTTTGAACCCCGACAACGCGGGGGATGGACGGATCCGAAATTTTTTTTCTGATCGATTTTGATATCTGGAACGTCAAAATCCGAGTTCGTACGCGAAAACTGGACCAGTTTCAAGTTTGGACTCTGAATTAGAGGACAAAACAGGAACAATGCGCATAAAAGTGGTCACGGTGGCTAGGGTTTGATGGAAACGATGAGAAAAACATACAAACTAGACTCTAACACAATCTAACCAGCAATAAGCCCTTGATCAGGACACAGACTCAACACGACAGAATCTGAAAAGAATTATGCAAAAGGCTAAACATGGTTTCTGGGATAGGAAAAAAATCTAACACTATTTTTTTTGGCTTTTCTATGAACTCTAGGACGAAGGCAAAATCAAACTAAACTAGGGTAAAATTGAACCTGATGGTATACCTGAAGCTTTGATACCAATTGATGTGAACTAGGGTTCCCGATCTTCCGAAAGGTTCTGATAACTCTCGATTTGGTGGAGTCACGACACAATTTGATCCGGCTTCCGAACAACTCGGCTCTGAAACCCCACAATCACAGCACCACGGCCCCTCTAGTTATCGACCGGCGTTGCACGGTCGACCTCACCAAGAAGGCTAAGTCCTTGCCTGCGAATCGAGAACACATGCAAGAACACAAAGGAATGCAACCAAATTACAGATGAATGATTAATCTCACAAAGTTGGGGTCTCATAAACCAACGGCGACGACGAAACTGTTATCAACAGAATAATCTAAGTAAAACCCAACCCTAATGTAGACGGCGACTACTGATTATATAGCCTAAGGGACGTCCAAGGACCCCTATGCGCGTCCCTGGGGAGCACCGACACGTTACAAGGCCTAAACGGCCCAAAAGACGGCGACACAACGCCCTGATAGATTCTGGATGGTGACTTGTTTTGACGATTCCCGTTGATTTCAAATAGCTTTTGACGTGGGACCACTTGGGTTAGCTTCCTTATCAATTAAGCTTTCCATCCATATATGGATCATCGAAAACGAAGTCCGGATGCGTCCTGGGTGACCAGTTCAAGGAAGACTGGTCCTGAACTGCGAGGCAGACTCGAACTCAACTTGGTTTGATCCTCCATCTTTATCTGGGCATCCTCGCTGGTCCTCCACGCCTCCAAGCCCTCCTCCATGTGTCTCCTGGACCTCTCCTTCATTCCTAAGCACAATATAACCATTAGGTAGCAATCTATTCTGATATGAACAATGATTATAAGGTGCGCTCATTCCTACATTTGCATAGTGTCTTTGGTTATAATTCACTTGGTTCCACATATACATATCACTATTTGATTGTAGGTTCAAATGTGTTTCATAATGGAAGTTCATCAAAGTTGAACTTTCGGTTCGTTGGCAGGCCGACAGTGCCTCATTGAGAAGGCCATAACTCATCCATCCGGAGTGCGATCGAGGTCAATGAGCACTTGATGGAAAGCTTGTTTGATAAGATTTCAAATAGATCTGGTTCTATCTCAATATTATGTTGGCAAGGCCTCCAAATCACCAATATATTCTGTCGCTATTTCTGGCAAGAGCTACACTGTCATCATGGGCTTGTTAGACATTCTTGGGACTTAGGCCCAAGTTGGAGCATGCCCTAAGAAGATAGAGAACACGTAAGAGATGGCTTTGGACGTCCTCCTTATCCACCACCTTAGGAGGCCAGCAAGGACGTCCAAGCCAAGCCAGAGGCCCAGTCCAATCCGAGTTCGAGTCTGCCTCGGCCATCAGGACTAGTCTGCAATAAAATTGGATGCCCAGGACGCATCTGAACTCTGTTTTCGATGATCCATATATGGATGGAAAGATAATTTGATAAGGAAGCCAATCCAAGTGGTTTCACATCAAAAGCTCTTCGAAACCGACAGGAATCATCGAAATAATTTAGCGTCCAGAATCTGTCAGGGTGCTGCGACACCTTCTTTTGGGCCGTTGGGCCTTGTAACGTGTTGGGACACCTTTTGGACGTGAAGAGGGATCCTTGGATGTCTCTTAGGCTATATAATCAGTAGCCACCACCTACTTTAGGGTTTGGGTTTTGTTTTAGATCAATCTATCATTGAACAGTCATCGTTATCGGTTTGCAAGACCCCAACTTCGAGTGCTTAATCATTCATCTGCAATTGTCACTTCAATTGAGTTGCGTTTTATCTTGTTCTAGCTTGTGTTCTTTGATTCGTAGCAGGGATTAGCCTTCTTGGCGAGGTCAACCAGATTGTGACACGGTTGATAACCAGAGGAGACGTGGTGCTAAGGTTGCAGGGTTTAGGTCTTTGTGATCTGAAGCCGGATCGGTGTGTCGCTCTCCGAACAAATCGTTGTTTATCTTGAACCTGACGGAAGATCGAGACCCCTATTTCACATTAATTGGTAATTAGAACTAAGGTATACCATCAGATTCACATTTATTTCCTCATTTGAGTGTTTCGCATTCGTCCCATAGTCCAGTGCCATACCTGTTTTTCCTGTCCTAGAACCTTCCGCGCTATAGCCTTTGCATATTTCAGTTTCAGCGTTCGCTTTGTTGAGTTTGTGTCCTAGGTCAAAGTCTTGTTGTTGGTTTAGATTGTGTTCTTTTCTAGTTTGTGTTGATCCCTCCACCCACCGCTATTCCGTATCACCATCGGTTTGCATCTTGTGTCCACTAAAACCCTTATTCGAGCAGCTTCCTTAAAACAGTCATAACTTTTGCATCTGAACTTGAAACGAGAAAAATTTTATATCTACGGAGAACGCCAGAAAATTTTAGATCTATTTCATCCCAGTAAAGCTGGGTTCGCAAAAATTAGATTTACGAAATTCGATTAGGAAAATTGAGTTTCTGGGCCCACAAGTTTTGGTATGCTTTTTAGAGCACAATCCTAATTTTCTATAGGCCACATCTTTTATTCAATTGAGCTCAAATTTTTTGTGGTTTATTCTTGTGTGCTCCTTGCTGAGAAAAAAATATCAAAAGAGCAAAAGCAAGAAAAAAAGATTGGATAAAAAAAATAAAAGAAAAAAATAGTAAAAGAGAATAGAAGATATCGAAAAGGAGCACATAAGGAACACTCAATAGCTCTATTGTTTGTGGTACCTTTTGCCTTGTTCATATCCGTTGCTACCTTTAATACTTGTTTTCTTTCATCCTTGTTTCCTCTCTTGTTTATCACAACTGGTGATAGGAACATGTATAGGCCAGCAACTAGGACAAGTGCTCTGGACATTTATTCAATATTGCTGTCTGTCACTGACTTGTGTGCCACATATATATTTATATTTTTCGTGCCTCCCAAGCTCCACATATATACTTCAGATCAGTACAGAAAAAAGGTCCTTGCAATCTCGGTACCACTACCTCATAGGTATCATGAACCATCCGCCGGTTGTACCGCCCACTGCTTGCATTGGTAAGAACTTTGTAAGAGCTTGGTAAGACGCTTCCACTTGCTGTCAAAAGTGACACCACTGCAACCACATAGTCATTTGATAGGGATAATATTTTTGTATTGTCTTTTGCTATTTTCTAACAATGACAGGTTGTTCGTATCCACCGACTTATGATGGTATAGGTGCTGATGAGTACATGGAGTGTGAAATTGCCATCGACAACATATTTGCTACTCGCTTTATGTGTCTAAGGAGGAAGGTAAAAAATACAGCTAGTGTTTTGCGACATTCTGCTTTATCTTGGTGGGAGTCTTTAGATCCTTCTGATAAACCTCAAACTTGGAATGATATGAAACTTCTTATGCGAGAAACCTTTGTTAATCCACCTCCTGTTTTGACTTCGTATGCTGAGGTGCACCATTTAGAGGAAGAGTCTGTTGTTATTCCTCTTGCTATGACTAACCTTCTGCAGAATAATGTACATAAGTGAGAGGATGACGTGGAAGAAAATGAGGAGCTCACAACCTCATATGCAAATTCAGAACCATCACTTCACCATGCACCTATTACTCCTGCTGAGAATATAGGTATTGCCCATGGTGCTACACTCACAGAAGGTGAAAATTGTCTTAACGCACTAAATTTTTCCACAAACCATGCTATCATAGAGCAATTGTTAGTGGAACCCTCTCTTGATTTATCTTTGTCCCATGATAATTTGTTTGATGTTCCTTGTGATAAAGATGAATTAGTTGATGATGCTTTAGTTTTCCATATTTTGGAACCAATTACTTATGCTGAACATAAATGTTTGCTTCCCATTGCTACTGAAAAAAAGAAAAGAAATTATTGTATTCTTCAAATACTTTGGGTTATATTGAGTTTGATACTTTATATGCTCTTAGTAGTTTAGAAGAGAAACTTAAATGTGTTGAATTGCCATGGTTGTCTACTTGTACATATCACTTTATTGACAAATATAATTGTAAAGAAGAGTATATGGTGCATCGTGTTTATATTTGTTCAACTCTGAAATCTCCTTTCATTGTGCAAAAATATGATCAACTAGAGGGCACCAATAGCGATAATGTTGTCATGTCGAAATCCCCAAGTTTTGTAATGAGGCAACATGTTAAATTTCAAGAAGGGGAGCAATGTTGGCTACTACCGACAACTTGTCCACCAGCTAAGCTCAAACCAAGGACGGTTTGTTGTCAAGAAGGGAAGGATGATGAGGACATGGCACCTTCGGATATGAACAATGATTATAAGGTGTGCTCGTTCCTACATTTGCATAGTGGCTTTGGTTATAATTCACTTGATTCCACATGTACATGTTACTATTTGATTGTAGGTTCAAATGTGTTTCATAATGGAAGTTCATCAAGGTTGAACTTTCGGTTCGTCGGCAGCCCGACAATGCCTCATTGGGAAGGCCATAACTCATCCATCCGGAGTGCGATCAAGGTCAATGAGCACTTGATGGAAAGCTTGTTTGATAAGATTTCAAATGGATCTGGTCCTATCTCAATATCATGTCGGCAAGGCCTCCAAATCACCAATATATTCTGTCGCTATTTCTGGCGAGAGCTACACTATCATCATGGGCTTGTTAGACATCCTTGGGACCCAGACCCAAGTTGGAGCATGCTCTAAGAAGATGGAGAACATGTAAGAGATGACTTTGGATGTCCTCCTCCTTGTCCACCACCTTAGGAGGCCAGCAAGGATGTCCAAGCCAAGCCAGAGGCCCAGTCCAATTCGAGTTCGAGTCTGCCTCGGCCATTAGGACTAGTCTGTAATAAAATGGATGCTCAGGACGCATCCGAACTCTATTTTTGATGATCCACATATGGATGGAAAGATAATTTGATAAGGAAGCCAATCCAAGTGGTTTTGCATCAAAAGCTCTTCGGCATCGACAGGAATCGTTGAAACAAGTCAGCGTCCAGAATCTGTCAGGGTGCAGCGACACCTTCTTTTAGGCCGTTGGGCCTTGTAACGTGTTGGGACACCTTTAGGACATGAAGAGAGATCCTTGGACGTCCCTTAGGCTATATAATCAGTAGCCACCACCTACTTTAGGGTTTGAGTTTTGTTTTAGATCCATCTGTCATTGAACAGTCGCCGTTATCGGTTTGCAAGACCCCAACTTCGAGTGCTTAATCATTCATCTGCAATTGTCACTTCAATTGAGTTGCATTTTATCTTGTTCTTGCTTGTGTTCTTCGATTCATAGCAGGGATTAGCCTTCTTAGCAAGGTCAACCAGATTGTGACACGGTTGATAACCAGAGGAGATGTGGTGCTAAGGTTGTAGGGTTTGGGTCTTTGTGATCTGAAGCCGGATCGGTGTGTTGCTCTCTGAACAAATCATTGTTTATCTTGAACCTGACGGAAGATCAGGACCCCCGTCCCCATTACCTGGGCTGCTGGATGCTCCCTTCGCCAGCGGCTGGCCCTGGGCAGTGTTGGAATGATCTCCTAAGCACAGAAGGTTCAACGGCCTTTCTGGGCCTTAACTCGTGCCTTGATCAGGGACGTCCAGCTCATCTATAGCTAGAGGACCCCCATCACCCTACGCTATAAAGAGAGATGGGGGCCGATGGCTCAAAGCACGAGGTTCGCCTGAGCCGCACTCCCCACCGATAAACCCTAGTTCTGATCCACAGAGGGTGCACAGCCAAGTGACGGGAAGCACCTCTGTCGCCACTGCATCGTCCCATCTTCCTCACTAGACTTCACTGCGTCACCGATCTACACCGACCCTTGCTGCCTAGCGCAGAGCGTCACCGACGAATCGATGGCTGCCTCTGGATTGAACTCCACCGCGCCTCCCGTTCCCACCGATGGTCTTCTTACTTCACCGCACCCCTCTCCTACCTATCTCATATCTTCCTTTAGATCTAGTAGAACATGTACTAGGACTTGATGAACATTCCCAAAATGTAAAGGTTGTACCCACTGTACTACTCCTAGTGATGTTTTCGTATAACATTGGTATTAGAGGATTGGATCTAGGAGTAGATCCAGTTGGGGAAACACCAACACCGAATCAAATCAGAAAGAAAACACAGTACCTAAAACCCTAACCCTAATGAAATGGTCGGTGAGGAAAGGATCCTACCTGGGGCCATCCTTCTTGCTAGCACCACCGCCGTGGTGCAGGAAGGTGACCGCCGCCGCTCGCCGGCATGCGGGACAGGAGCCAAGCCACCACGCGTGCGGCCTTGGGCTCAAAGGGCACCGCCGCACAACCTTTCGATGACGGCGTGCTCACCCATGGGTGGATGCGCGCACTGGCGAAGGGGCACACGGCGGCGCCAGTATTCCTCCCTCCGGCCGCCATGGATGGGCGTTGTTGCTCTGCTCCTGTGCGGCTAGAGAGTGAGATGGGGAGGAAGAACAGAATGCACTAGGGTTCAGGGAAGGGCACAGGGAGGAGATTTTGATCCTCTGATCTCCGCGCGTGGCCG
The DNA here is from genome assembly GCA_038087645.1 of Saccharum hybrid cultivar R570. NCBI lineage: Eukaryota > Viridiplantae > Streptophyta > Magnoliopsida > Poales > Poaceae > Saccharum > Saccharum hybrid cultivar. Next base: position 6,208,393 of record JAQSUU010000043.1, on the reverse strand, counting down.
TCGGATTATGACAGACGGCTGAGATCGGTCGGTGGCCAGATCAGGCCAAAACTGGCCCAGGCGGGCGAGCGAATAGCCAGCCCAGGCCCAGGTTAGGGCCTGGTGTGCGGGGAGCACGTGCGGGCGACTTGCCATGGGCCGGTCTATTTCGCGAACACGGTGAGTTCGCGTTGGACTAGATGGGCCGCGTGAAAAGCTGGGCTGAAATGGCCTGAAGTCAAAGTTTTTCGTTTTTATTTTCCAAAAGCAAATCTTGATGCATATTTTGATGAATTTTGATTCAACTTTGATAAAAATTTCTGTGCAAATTTTTATCCAATGATATTGTTTGTTTAGACAACAGTAAAGTTATTTTAGTGCTTCTAGAAAATATTATTATGAGAATGTTTACGTATTCCGCTGCATATTCACAGTTATTGCTTTCATTATTAAATTTGAACCAACAGGAGAATTTAATTTTGAAAAATGGTTTTGTTTTAGAGATTATAATATTGTTATTATTCTGACCAACGTTGATTAATAGCAGTATTATGATGCTATTATGTTTCTTTTTGTCATGTATTAATTCTATTTCTGCCCAACGGTGATGTAGAATTAGTGTAAAAAGATAAATTGTATGTTTTAATTTTGACTAATGTTGAAACTAAAGCATGCAATTATTGTTATTGTAATTATGTTCTCACTTTACATGATTTCTGTTTCAGGAGGTTACTCCTTGATGGGTTTCATCAAAGACATTCCACCATTCAAAGGTGACAACTACACCGAGTGGAAAAAGAAGATTGACCTCGCCTTTGTCTTGGCTGAGGTGGATTGGGTAGTCACCACACCGTGCCCCACTAAGCCTATGGCACCGGTGAGGGAGACTAATGAGTCTGATGCTGATTGGCAAAAGAGAGAGATGGACTATGCTCCCATACAGATGGCATATGACCTGCAAAAGCAAAAGTGGGTCAATGCCAATAAAAAGTGTGTTGCTGTCATAAAGAACACGATTGAGCCTACCATAATGGGCTCAATCCAAGAGTGTGATACTGTCACATAGTACTTGAAAAGAATAAAGAGTTAGTTCTATAACTCTTCAAAGACATATGCTACTCAGCTGATAAAGCAGCTGATGACAGAAAGGTATTCTGGAGGAGGAAATGGCACTGACATAAGAGAGCACATATCAAAGATGACTCATTTGAACAACAAGCTAAAACCAATGGATCTGACTCTTAACGAAGAATTCCTTATCCATGTGATTTTTTCTTCTTTACCAAAAGAGTTTGACACATTTGTTGTCAATTACAACATTCAGCCCGAAAAATGGGATCTAGAATGTTGTATGACAATGTGTGTGCAAGAGGAAAAGAGAATAAAGGCCACCAATGGTGGTACTCTCAGTTTTATCAAAGACAATAGGAGAAAAAATATCAATGCCAATGCCAACTCTCCCTCAAAGCCAAAGGGCAAGGGTTCCATGCAGCATCAGGCTCAGCAGAACAGGTTCATTGTGAACAAAGATCAGTGCCTCTACTGCAAGGAGAGACATTACAAGAAAGATTGTCCTGAATTCTTAAAGATGATCATGGCAAAGAAAGGCGAGAACATTATTACATTTATAAATGAATCCCTGTATGTACGGTATTCTAAATCTACTTGGTGGATTGACTCAGGCGTAACTGTTCATGTTGCTAATTATTTATAGGGATTCCGTTCGACGAGGAGTACGCAAAGAAGCGAAAGTCACGTTAAAGTCACGAATGGAGTTCAAGCAGATGTCAAAGCTGTTGGCGATGTTTCTCTAGAGCTTGTTGATGGCTTCATTCTTACACTTAGAAATGTTCTATTTGTTCCTTCATTACAAAGAAATTTGATTAGTGTTTTATGTTTGGACAATGATGGATTTGATTGCTATTTTAGAGATGGCAAATGTGAGATATTATGCATCGTCGAAATTATGGCACTGTCATTTAGGTCATATTTCGAGGGAGAGAATAGAGAGACTAGTTAAGAATGAAATTCTTCCTCAATTAGAGTTCTCAGACTTAGAACAATATATATAATGTATTAAAGGAAAAATACACAAAGAAAATTAAAAAGGATGCTAAACGAAGCACATGAATTCTACAGATTATCCACACAGACATTTGTGGTCCTTTTCCTGTGAAAAGTGTGGATGATTATGACTCGTTCATAACATTCATAGATGATTACTCCCATTATGGTTATATTTATCCAATTAAAGAAAGAACAGAAGCGTTAAATAAATTTAAGATATTTAAGGCTGAAATTGAAAATTAGCATAATTTAAAGATTAAGTTGGTCCGGTCCGACCGTCGAGGGGAGTACTATGGTCGGTATACCCTATATGGCCAAGTTTCTAGACCCTTTGCAAGGTTTCTACAGGAAATGACATAGTAGCCCAGTATTCTACACCGGGTGAACCTCAGCAGAACGGAGTAGCTAAAAGGCATAACCGTACCCTGATGGATATGGTGCGTAGTATGATGAGTTACTTGCCACTAAGTCTATGGATGGAGACGTTAAAAAACGCCATTCATATTCTCAATAGAGTACCAAGTAAGTCGGTGCCTAAAACACCGTATGAGTTGTGGATAGGAAGAGTACCCTCACTAAAACACTTACATGTGTGGGGGAGTCCTGCTGAGGCTAAAGTGTTTAACCCAAATATTGGGAAGCTAGATCCTAAAACAGTAAGTTGCTATTTTATTAGCTACCCTAAAAAGTCAAAATGTTTTTATTTGTACTATCCAGACAGATATACAAAGTTTGTAGAAATAAGACATGCTATTTTCTTAGAGGATAAAACGATGAGGGGGAGCATGGTAGCTCGAAAATTTGATATTGAGGAGAAGCGGGTATGTGTGCCTAACTTGTAAATTCTATTCCGGAGCCCATTCCGTTTTAGCTATTGGAATGGAACATTTCGGTACCGACCCATACCGGTGTACTATAACACCCCGGTGTTACGCATGCATTTAGCATCTACAAATCATGAGCATAAGCACCATCATGCATTCATGAGCATTTCATGTTATATAAATAAAACATCCGAAACATGCTAATAAAACATGAGTGTTGCATTTACTTGCGTTCATTAGATTAGTACTGTGATCATGCTTGTTATGATTGCATACATTCTTGTTATGTATGGATTTCATCACAGGATTACCTACTAGTCAGAAAGGAAACGATTCAATTTGGGTGATTGTCGATCGTCTTACTAAGTCAGCGCATTTCATTCCAGTTCAGACGAGTTATCGACCACCTGAATATGCTAAGTTGTACATCTCGCAAATCATTCGTTTGCATGGTATACCAAGGGTTATCATATCTGACAGAGGGTCACAGTTTACTGCTCACTTCTGGGAATAGTTGAACAAATGTTTAGGTACCAGTTTAGTCCGTAGTACTGCTTACCATCCACAGACCGATGGACAAACATAATGAGTAAATGCTATTTTAGAAGATATGCTTAGAGCATGTGTATTATCTTCAAAGGGATCATGAGAATCATGGTTGCCTTTGGCTGAGTTTACTTACAATAACAGCTGTCAAGAGAGTATCAAAATGGCTCCGTTTGAAGCCTTGTATGGCAGGAAGTGCAGAACACCGTTGAATTAGATCAAGCTTGGAGAAAGAAGATATTATGTTATTGACTTTGTAGAAGAGGCCGAGAAAAAGGTTCGTATCATTCAACAAAACATGAAAGCTGCACAATCACGTCAGAAAATTTATGTGGATAAGAGAAGGAGACCGCTTGTATTTGAAGTTGGAGACTATATGTATCTAAAATTCATACCAATGAAAAAGAAACGATTTGGAATCAAAAGAAAGCTTGCTCCTAGATTTGTGGGGCCGTATAAAATATTGGAAAGAAAGAGTCCAGTAGCTTATAAGTTGCAGTTACCAGAATCAATGAGTACAATCTTTCCAGTCTTTTACGTGTCAAATTTAAGGAAGTGTTTGCGTGTTCCAGAAGAAAGGGTAGAACCCCGAGGCATTAAGATTAAGTCAGATTTGGCCTACCGTGAGGAACCAGTACGAGTGTTGGATGTTAAGGACAGAGTTACATGAAACAGAGTAGTGAGAACTTATAAGATACAGTGGAGTCACCATGATGAGGGTGATGCGTCTTGGGAAACGGGAGACTACTTGCAGAAAGCTTACGAAGATTTTTATAACAAATGGTGTGTAACTCAAATCTCGGTACGAGATTTTTATAAGGGGGAGGGCTGTAACACCCCAGTGTTACGCATGCATTTACCATCTACAAATCATGAGCATAAGCACCATCATGCATTCATGAGCATTTCATGTTATATAAATAAAACATCCGAAACATGCTAATGAAACATGAGTGTTGCATTTACTTGCGTTCATTAGATTAGTACTGTGATCATGCTTGTTATGATTGCATACATTCTTGTTGAGTGTTTAAACAACTTAAAATTGGTCATCAAGTAATTTGGAGCAAAGTTCCTTTTGAAAATTTTCCCAAATTTTGCTTTTAAAAATATCCTTGAAAAATAAGGTTTTTATTTAAAAATCAACTTTTTAACCCTAGTTCAAAATCGGTTGGGATTTTGACTTTGTGTCTTTTAACAAAGTTGTAGATAATGAAAAATGGAGCAACTTTTGTTTTTGGAATTTTTCTCAAAAAGGTTTAGAAAATGCTCCAAAATGTATTTTTATGTGCTGCTATTTAGAAAATAAAAAGAAAAGGATTTTTATTTTGAAGTTGGGCCGCGCCCTCGCTTCCGGCCCATCAGCGGATCCCCGGCCCAGGCCCACGCTCGCCTCGCCCCCGCTCCCGTGCTTAGCGCGCCTGCCTCGCTCCAACCCGTGCTGGCCACGTGGCAGCCAGCCACCAGCGACGGTGGGCGGTGCTGCTGGCCAGCCGACCGTGCCCTCGCCTTCAAGGCAGCGGTCTGAGCCGCTCCCTCTCCATTCGCTCCTCGCCCACTCCCCTTTCCCCTTCGTGTCGCCCTCTCTGCTCTGTAGTAGCAGCAGAGTGGCTTGGCCGCTGCAAGCCGCAGCTCCGCCGGCATCGTGTGCCGCCTTCGCCGCACCCACAACCGATTCGGCGCGGCCTCAGCTCCGCCTAGACCACCTCTATCGCGTGCACACGTCAAACGCCGCCATCGCCAAGGTATTACGACGTATTTCACCGTTCCTCTCCACCTTCGGCGTGACCGCCGCCGTGGCGCGGCCACCGCCATTGCCATTGCCGGCCGTGAGCTTCGCTTCTCCGCCTATTCCTTTCGTCGCATCGCCTTCGTGACGCTTGCAAGCCCTTCTTTGCGCCTCGCCGTAGCCTGGCTCGGCCGCCGACGGTGAGTAGCACGGCCATGCCCGCCATGGCCACCGGCACTCCTCCACCACTGCCAAATCGGCCCCATCCTCTTGCCTGCTGTGCTCACGCCGCCGAAGGGACCCCACCGGTGCCACCCGCTCTGCCACAGACCTCGCCGCCGGCGAGATCCGGCCGGCAGGAGCTCCTCCCCTGCCACCGGCTCTCTAGGCAGTGGGGCATGGTCAGCCCTCCTGGCCCACTGGCAGTGACTGGGGTAGGGTTTGGGTTCCCGGATCTGGGTACCCGTAGCATTAGGGTTTCCGTTTTATAAAGAAAAAGAGTTTTCTGATTTTCCAAAAATGATGAAAAATGTTGTAAAATTGATATCTCCTATTTTATTGCTCCAAAAATTGTGAAACAAATTTTGTTGTGATTGTCATGAGTAGATCTGCAGTTTAGATGTATTGCATGTCATGTTTGTGATGATTTTATATAGGGTTTTATTTAATTCTTGATAAATGCTTTTAACTTCAGAAATATATAGTAAATCCAATATGTGTCAGAAAAATGTAGTTCCAATTTTGTTAGTCTTCTCATTAGATGTACTACCTGTGAAAAATGTGTGTCATGCATGTTATGTAGAAAAATATTGATGTGTAGTTCAAGTGCCTTTATTTGCCTAGATTTGTTATTTTTGCTAGGGCTAAAAATATGAACAATACATGCATGTGAAACTTTTTCTATGATGATTAGTTACTGTGTAAATCATAAGAAAAATATGCAATGTGCTGTTTGGTACTTTTTGTAGTACAAAGTATTTTCCATGCTTGGTGTAGCACTGCTTTTGTCCTTTTTTGTGTAGGATGTTATACATGTTCAAATGCAGTGAAATTTTGGTGGTAGTCTATGTTTGACATGATTAGGCTACTGTAATTTTCTGTGAACTAAAAATATAGGTTGCTGTTCAAACCTAGATTAAATTAGGGTTTAATCAGGGATTCCTTTATTTAATGTCTAGTTAATAATGTTGTTTTGGTGTATCTTTGAAGCACCAAAATAGCATGCTGGTGTGATGTAATAGGTTCTGTAATACAGCAAGTAGTTAGTAGCTAAATACTTAGGTGTGATGGCATGCATGTTTGTTATTCCATGTGATTAGTAGATAGAGAAGAAGTATGAACTTGCGTTGCTAAGTAGAATGTGAATTGTGCATTTACATACACATGCAAGCATGAGCATCATGTGCCATTCCATCGGTGTGCCTTTTCCATCTGCACTTATACCCATGCACACATGCATCATACAGGATCGGTGCAGAAAGCAGTACACGTGGAGCACGGAGTTTCTGAGGAGGCTGTGCAATGAGAGGTGCCACCCCTAGGAGAACCAGAAGTCGAGGAGCCAGCCGGTGATCTGCTGAAGTGTCGGGACCACCGACTATCAACCTTCTGGAAGGCAAGCCCCGGAGCATTATAAGTCTCCCTACTTTATCAAAGCAAGATAAATATATATGTTATATATGTTGTTGCATTAAGTTATAGGAGTTGCTTGAAACCATTGATGCATATCACTATGATACTCCTTGAACACCTTGATATATCCGGAGATCCTATTTAAGTCTAGTCTCAAAATATGTGCTTAGTTATGCTTAGTACGGTAGAAGTGGGTGATTTCCCGTCACCTACGCCTTAGGTGGATACCTGTCATGTTTAGCAATGTGCTATCATGGAAAGAGAACCATTTGTGATTGAATAATTGGAGACCGGGCGGAATGTTGGGCAGCAAGGCATGGGTCTTGTGTGCTTGTAGTTTTCGTCTGTGTCGATTAAGGACCGTACCGTTGTCGGCCCTCAGTCCTTTTTGAACGCATGCCCCACATTTAGCTGGCCGGATAAGTACTTCCGACCGCGAAGCCTAGTAGCTCTGTTCGGACCGGTGACCGAGATGATGCCAAGACCACCTCAGGCCTGTTGACCATGGACAAGAATGACCTGACTCCAGCGTGGGCAGGCATAACTTGAGTGACCTGGCGCGGGAGGAACCCAAGGTGTATAGGGTTCATGGCGGTCCCACGACTGTTTCCAAATAGTACCAAAGGTGACCTGTAGCTCACTGGGCCGGTGAGTGTGGTTTGTGTGGGGAATACATCACCAGCTGGTTAGTAATCGATTCGAGTCGCCATCGCTCCTGGATAGTGAGCAATTGGACTGAGTTATGTCATCGTAGTAATGTGATTACGGAACACGATGATGGTTATATTTATGAGTATGATGTTGAAAATGCTAAACAAAATTAGTTACTGTTGATTTCTTAATCTTATCCAAGTGATTGCTCTAGTACAGGTGCAAATCTAGGTAGGTTTAAATGAACAAGTTAATTTGATGCTAAAGATTAATATTGCAATTTAAGTGTTATTGCTTTTTATGCAAAAGGATGTCAAGCCAACCCCACTATAAAGCCTTGCATACTCCTTGGTGTCATGTTATTTCTGGTTTTTGACGGGTAAGTCTAGCTAAGTACCTTCTTGTACTCAGGGTTCTTCTCCCCCTTGTTGCAGGTGTTTTTAGGACCAAGGGCAATGGTCGCTCCATACTTATTACCTCGATGCTTTTGTTGGAGGAGATTACAGTATGACACTACTATTTAAACAAAACGGTGTGTGTTGATTTTGAACAATAATGCTTCCGCTACCTGTTATTTCAAACTCAATGTTGTAATAACTTTATTTGAACTCCAATGCATTTGAACTATGTACGCATATGAACTGTAACCACTGAACCAGTACGGTCTTGGCTGTTTGTTGAAAAATTTGAGATCCCCCGAGATTTCATGGACTACCAGGTTATACGGGCTTAAGTTTGCTAGATTCTCTGCCTCGGCAGGTGAATTTTCTTACTTAATTTCGTATAATTGGACGGTTCCGTTACAGCTAGCATCGGAGCAAGGTTTAGTGCGTTACTGTTCATGCGGTATTTAAAACAAAGGAATTTTGCTTTACAAAAGTAATTGCCAACTTATAGTTCTATATAGGTGTTTAAAACTATGGTTTTAAAAATTAAGAGTGTGTCAGTGGTCATATCCTTTAAGCCCAGTTAAGGACTCTAGGTGGCTATCTAAGTACTGACTTGGGGGTTTTGCATCATATTTCTATTTAGTTGCTCATACAGCTTGAAATTGTATGAGTACCATTCACTTGAGTGGTAATGTGTGGATCAATTGCCTCTACGCCAAGATAAGTGTGAGTTGGGATAGCATGATCAGATACACCACCGATCTAGGGAGAGTGCTTATTTGATGCTGAAGTATTACATGTTACACACATGTTTATACGAAGGTATCCCATGTGTGGGTTATGCCATCCTGTGGTGACGATGCCGTCAATAGGACGATGGTTCGGGTAGTAAACACTACATGTATATGTATCTGGGGATATACATATGTAAGAGTGTATAATTTTTAATTCCGCAATGCATTCATTGGGTTTGGGCTGAAATGAATCTTCTGTAGGTACGTAACAGCGCTATCGTGTAGAACATCACGTGTGTTCACTTTAAAACTATTCTTTTACATATTAAAGGCTTGTTTGGTTGCACACAAATCTACCTTAATCCACATGGTTTGGAAGGGATTGAGGTGTAACTTAAACTAAATTCTACCTTAATCCCTCCCAAACCACGTGGATTGGAGTGGATTTGCGTGCAGCCAAACAAAGTCTAATAGTGGTAGAGATGAGTTTTTAGAAACATTTATATAAATGCTTTATCAAATTTGAATGTTCCAATGGATATCTTAGAAAAGATTGCATGACATTGGTTAGATCAAATTGAACTAATCAATATCATGCACAGAAAAATAGAGGGAGTACATTCAGGAGCGGAGCCTGGAATTTATTACATTGAGAAAGGAGTCTGGAATTTATTTACCTTCAGCTAGTCGCCATGAAGGTACTCCCAATACAGAAACCGTCATAGTTTCTTTGGACATTAATTTCATTGCCACCAAAGCGTTTTACTGATGTGGCAAGGTAGTTATCGAAAAGAAAGAGCAAATATCATAGAAACCAAGTCTAAATTATAAACCATGTCTACACGAGCACCCAGACATGAAGGGACGCGATTGACAGACAATGGAGGGAGAATGTATGTGATTGGATAAAAAATTATTCTGTAGAAACTATTCATTAAGACCATGATTTCTATATGCAGTGTCTATAGAAATTAATAAATATAGAAACTACATATAGTTTCTAGTATTTGGACCACAGTCATAAAGTTTATGGGTCGATGGGGTCGAGGTACAGGGTTGTGGTACGTGGTACGCTACTTGCGAGAGATTTTTACACTTCGGGTCGAAAATGAACCCGTGAACCCAGGTCAGGGTCGATAAACCCGGGTCGAGGGTCGAAGGTGGTGAACCCGTTTTACGTGACTATGATTGGGACTGCCCTGACTAGCTGAGTTCTCCAGACAGTAATACTAGTAGTTAATTGTAGGCTTACTGGAGTTAATTATGTAAGCCTGGCTGCTGCCTCTGATGCGTAGGGGGGCCGCACCCGAAGCCGACGACGAAACTCCGCCCGGCACTTCCGAGGGAAAACGGGGTCGCTGACTGCTACAGCTCCAACCTGCGTGGCCGTGGGTACAACTAGGATGAAAACGGATCGGATACGGACGAATATCACTGATATCGTATTTGTTTTCGTATTTATATCTGGATTCGGATTCGAATACGGATAGTATAAAAAATGACGGATAGGATACGATTGGATATCGACATCATAAATATGTGATTTAAATATTCAGATACGGATACGGTATTGGATGTTAAATATCCGGACTCGGATACGGATGGATTAAAACCCCTCTAAACGGATTCGGTCTCAAATACGGTCGAAAAATATCCGTACCGTTTTCATCCCTGGGTACAACGGCCGTGAGGGAGGCTCCCTTTCGCTCAAGGGGGCTCAAGTGGGAGCCCAATCCGTTTTTTTTTTAAAAAAAGTGGGAGCCCAAAAAGATGGTCAACTCGGCAAAGGTGGCTCCTGCTCCGGCAACAACGAGTAAGCGCAACAAATGCGTCTCCTTTGCTGATCCAGTAGCTACAGTCTGGGAGAGTTCCCAGCTGTCGAATGTGAGATTCACAGCACTGTTAAAAACCAAGTTGATCCTATTTTGTGCTCTGAACATCGCCTACTTTGTTCTGACCCATGCTTGATGAATTCCTATTATTCGGTCATGAAGGGACTAAGGTGATCAAGTTGGATGTCAACGCCGGTAACGAGCTGGGGAGTGGGACTGGACTGCATGTTGCTACAGGCGTCGCCACGCTGACTATACCTGTAAGCAACCATAACTCTGTTATTCTACAACAAGCAGATAGGCTCAATCCTGTGTCTGAAGTGCCTTCGTATGACAACACCATTGATTTAGAAGTTGAATTCAATTCTAGGGGCAACGAATGCACCGTAGATTCTACACATCACGTTCTATCTCCGGGTCAGTTGAGGAATACTTTGCGGGTGGGTTTATGTGCTACTGAACTTTAATCACCAGGGCCGTCCCACAAATTTCATGGGCCCGTGGGCTAGTAAGACACTAAGGGTCTGACAATCTAATATTTTGATATGATGATTAAATTATATAATACTATTGATAAGAGATAACTTATAGGTTCTCTCAATTCATCTTCTAATTTTCTTTTTCTCCTTTTCTGAGCACCAGACTTATGTTTCTTCAGAAACTCTAACATGTCCAAAAAAAATTATTGAATTAGAAGTCAAATCCCTAAGGGCCTTAATCCCTGTACGGTTGTACTGAAGTTTGGATTGCAGTCAAATGATCAAATCAGAAATCACTTACATCTACTTCTGTCTTTGGACGCCGACGTAGCTGCCTCTGCGCCTAGTCTGCGGCTCTGCTGCCTGCATCCGGTGCCTCAATCAATCGCTGGAGTGCTGGACAGGGCCCTGCTGCTGGAGTAGTGGAGACGTGGAGTGCTGGACGCGCCCTAGAGCGATCGGCGCTCGCGTGCGCAGCGTCGGCAGCAACACTTCCTTTCCTCGAATACGAAGCGATCGACTTGGCCTGTTGTATACATCTACTAGTACTAAAGACCTGTATACTCATGGGCCCCCCATCTCATGGGCCCATGGGCGTCGCACATGCTGCACCCCCCCTTGGGACGGGCCTGTTAATCACACACTGATGAAAATACTACAGAACATACAAAACCCCATTAGTTGCAGAGGAAAGCCCAGTCCACATTGTCAGCCTAGACTTTGCAACTGTAGATGAGCAAACACAAATTGTTGCACCCAATATAGGTGCTGAGGAATGTAGCCAGATTATTCCACCCCTGACAAACCCCTTAAAAACGCCGCATGTCACAAGCCTTAACCAGGATCTTTCTAACATGGATCAAAACCATGAAGGACAGCACATACCGATGATCAGTGAGAATACCCCAGATGGCCAGATCCATTGGAGGTGTTCTTGAACTCCATCACAGCACCCCTAGAACCTTCAATACTCCCAGAACCGGAGCCAACCCGGTATACTGAATTAGAGTCAATAGATGAGGACATCACCATAGATCACAACCAAAGAAAAAGTAGCCGGCTAGCAAATAAGGCTAAATCAAGGATCGGCAAGAATACAATCCTGATAGCGCAGGAGCTGCTCATTAAAAGCTAGGAGAGTTGACTCCTCAGAAATCAATCAGTGACGAACTTAATCTTGAAAACTTTTCGCAGCATTTGGACTACCCCCTCAACAAGATAGAGATGGAGGCCTTGCAGGACTTGGTTGAGCACGGAACCAAGCTGGAAAAGAAGGCCGGCAAGAGTAAGGTTGCTGCAAAGTGTTAGGTTGATCTCCCACCTAGTTGGCTCAACGGCTAACTTGGGCCTTGATCCCGCGTCTTGATCGGGGGCGCCCAACCAGACATGGGTGGTGGGCTCCGTCGCACTACGCTATATAAACAGGGTGAGGGCCAGTGGCTCGAGATACGAGGTTCATTCGCAACCACTGTTCCCCACCGACACAACCCTAGCCCGATCTAAGAGGGTGCGCAGCCAGCGACGGAAAGCTGCCATTGTCTTCACCGTCGGGACACCACGCGCCGCTGGACTGTGCCACCGGACTTCACTGCTACTCCTACACCGACCTCACCACCGACGCCATGGACAGATCCAGCTCCTCCAAGTTTATCCACTACCTCTCTCCCTCTCTCTCGGTTAGTACTAGGTCTATCTACATGTTTATCCCGAATAGAGAAGTATGTACCCACTAGATCTACTCACAGTGATCCTTTTGTAATGTATCAATGGTATCTATCGCCTTCTAGTAGTAGATCTAGTTTTGGGGTAGCATAAAGAAGGAGATGACGAATCGATTTCAGAATGACATCAAACCCCAACCCCAAAAAATAGTGGGCGGAGGAGAAGGGGACCTACCAGGGTTTCTCCGCCGCAGTTTCAACCGCCATGGAGCGGGAAGCACACCGCGCCACCGTGCGGGAAGGAAGCCGAGCCACCGCTCACCTCCACGCGTGCGGCCTCGGGATCAAGGGCACAACCGCATGGCCGCTCGACGGTGCCGCGCTCAGCCTAGGGCGAGCGCGCGCGTCGGTGAGGGGCCCGTGGCGGCGCTACCATCCTCTCCGGCCATCATGTGCGTCCGTCGTCGTGCTGCACGCCGGCGACTGTTGTTGGCTGTGCTCGCGAGAAAACCAGGAGGAGAAAGAAAAAAGAGTCTAGGGTTTGAGGGGAGCTGCGGCTAGGGGTTTTTTATCCTCCGAGAATGACTTCCTGTCGTTCGATTAGATTGGACGGCCAGGATCTGTCGGGTCGGTTTTGGCCTAGCCGGGGAAGGGAATTCCCGGCCTAGGCCCAGGTTGCGGCCTGGGCGCGGGGAAGGCCGCACACAACTACTGCACGGGCGCGAGCGCGTTCATAGCCACTGGGCCGCGAAAGTTGGCTTTCAGGCCGAGATGCATAGTGACGCCTACAATGTTGTTTTACATTTTCAGAAGCAGATTTAAATGAATTTTTGATCAACTTTGAAGGTTTAAATTTCTGGTAAAATTGCACCAACGTGTTATATTTTTCCAGAGAGTAGATATGTACATGAAAATGCTTCTGAAATATAGATAATTAAGATTATTTTTCATGTTTCCGATGCGAATGATGATGTTCATTATTTTTAATTAAATTCGAACCAACGGGAGAATTTAATTTTAAGAGCAATAATAAAATTCAGTAAAATTATGATATTGTTATTTTCTAACCAATGTTGATAATAGCAATATTATAATGTTTTTATTCATGAGTTTATGCATTAATTCTATGTCTGTCCAACGGTGATGTAGAATTAATGTAGAAGAAAGTTGTATGTTTTAATTTGAGCCTTTTCCATGTATGTCATTATAAAAGTTGGCAATTCCATACGAGCCACTAAAAAGTTTGAGTGGTCATAAGTGCCATCGGTCCGAACTTATTTGCCACCTACGCCATTCCGTCCGCCTTCTGTTACATTTTTGCCGTCTGACAACCCTGACAGGTGGGCCCAATTAGTAAAGAAGTAAAAAATGCCCTTCTTCTTCATTCCTCTTCTCCACGCCTGACCGAGCTCTGTGCCACCGGAGCCGCCGCCGAACTCCATTGCATGCGCCATGGTTGTCGGTCAAGCAGACAAGGGGCCGCTACCCTCCTATGCTACCACTGACCTCGCCCCCGCATCCCGCGCGCGCTCGCCGGCGGTCAGGTCGCGCCCGTGACTAGCTGGCCTGCTCGCCTCGCCGCGTTGGCCAGGTCATGCCTCCCTTGGTCCGCTCGCCTCGCCGCGTTGGCCAGGTCATGCCTCCCCTAGCCCGCTCGCCTCGCCGCGTTGGTCCCATTGCAGTCGCTGCCAGCCGCGGTCCAGGCCTCGCTGGCGTTGTTGAACCCGATGGCCACGAAGCAGCGAGACCGTAACCACCTTCAACACTCAAATTCATGCAACACAGAGACTCTCGCTTCAATTCCTTGCATCCGTGAGTAGGTAGGGAAGTTAGCTAAGCGCCCAACCAACATAAAGCCATAGGTTGTGCTCCGTCGTTGCCCAATTTTAGAAATTCCAGCCGCCGGTCATCTTGCCGTCGTAGCAATGCACAAATTGGGGTAAGCTCGGTCCTTTGGAATTGGTTCAATGTCTTGCACCGGTGAACCCCTCGTGTCCTCCCCGTGCTGGTGCTCGCCTCAGGTTGGCCGGAGACATCGCCGGTGACGAGCTGACACGATCGTGCCAAGCTTGGTGCGCCGCCGCCCGTTCCCGCGCACGTAGCCGGCCTGCTGCGCAGCATCTACGCCTCGACTGAGACTACAGGAAAGATCTGGGTGAGCCCCTATTCCTTCCCTATCCCTTAGTTTGCCCGGTGTCATAGCTTTTTCGCTGGAACACCGTGCCGCCGCCGCTGCTCTGCTCTGCGACTGCCGCTATGCGTGGTCCCACCGCCTGGCACCATACCCGGCCGAGCTGCAGCCAGAAACGGGCCCTCGCATGCTGGGCGCCACTCACTGGCCTACCCTTAGTGCCGGCGCCTTTCGCCTGGCCCAGTGCTCGTGTACAATTGGCCATGGCTGAAGGTTGAAGAAGGTATTTTCTAGTTTAGCCCTCCTCTTTCTATCTTATCAATTTTCTGTATCATGTGTCTCGTGAATCTTTCTGATAACCCCCTGTTAAACTCTACACATTGCAGCTGCCTCTATTAGATGACATTTGGTCAGCGATGTGAGGGTATTTTAGACTTTTTTCACCATAGTTTAACACCGTTAGTTGTCAAAGTGGACGAAAAGACGTAGGTGGCAAATAAGTTCGGACCGATGGCACTTATGACCACTCAAACTTTTTAGTGGCACGTATGGAATTGCCAACTTTTATAATGGCATACATGGAAAAGGCTCTTTTAATTTTGACCAACGTTAAATTAAGGCATGCAATTATTATGTCATGTTTTTCTCACTTTCTTTGACTCTGTTTTTTGGACTCAACCCTATGGCATTCATCTCGCACATTTTGCCTCTTGAGGGGGCAACTATCGCGTATGGCGAGAGAAGTATGAATTGGCACTTGCATTGTCCGAGAATGACCTAGCACTTACCTCTTTGTGTCCTACTGAGCCAGTGGACCCGGTGAGGGCAGAAAATGAAACTGATGTTGATTTCACTGCTCGACAGTGAGATCATGTAGAAGTGAGAATGAAATACGATCTTGATCATAAGAAGTGGGACATCTCGACCCGCATGTGCTTGATGGTGGCCAAGTCCACTATTTCAGATGCAATAAGGGGATCAATCCCAGATTGTGACACTATCACTGAGTATCTCAAGAAAGTGGAGAGTCAATTTACTAGCTCTTCAAAGGCTTATGCAAGCATCTTGATCAAGAAGTTATAATGAGAAATACTCTGGTGGAGGTATAAGAGAGCACATATTGAAGATGAGCAACACGACATCCAAGCTCAAGCCAATGGATTTGGGGCTCAAGGATGAGTTCCTGATTTATTTGGTTTTTGCTTCTTTGCCTAAAGAGTATGAAACATTTGTTGTTAATTACAACATGCAGCCCGATAAATGGGACATTGAAAAGCTCATTGCAATGTGTGTGCAATAAGAGGAGAGGCTTAAGAGCTCACATGGTGACTCTATCAGCCATGTGAAGGACAACAAAAAGAAGAACTTTAACAAGAATACCAAACCACAAGGATTGTCCAGAGTTCCTAAAGAATCTTTTGAAGAGAGGTGAGGACACTATTACATTCATAGATGAGTCCTTATATTTAAGTTATGTAAAATCTACTTGGTGGATTGATTCAGGTGCAACTATTCATGTTGCAAATTCATTACAGAACTACCATACGAGGATGACCCTGCAAAGAGGAGAAAGAACAATTAGAGTTGCAAATAGAGTTAAAGCTGAACTTGAAGCCATTGGAGATCGTTCTCTACAATTAGATGATGGTTTTGTACTTAAGCTTTCAGATGTTCTTTATGTACCCTCCTTGTGAAGAAACTTAATGAGTGTGTCTCGTTTAAACGATGGATATGATTGCCATTTTGGTAATGGAAAATGTCAGATTGTGTTTAATAATAAGTGTGTTGGTCTTGCCTTTTGATAAGACAAGCTTTATTTATTATCACTTTCTGAGAATGTGAATGTTGTAAGCACTAAGAATGAGAATGTCTCCTCGTTTATGAATGCAAGTAAGAAGCGGAAGAGAGTTCATGATGTATCATCAAAATTATAGCATTATTGTTTAGGCCATATTTTGAGGGGGAGGATAGAACGATTGATTAAAGAATCAATTCTTCCACCATTAGAATTTTCAGATCTAGAACAATGCATTGATTGCATAAAAGGAAAAATATGTTAACAAAATAAAGAAAGATGCCAAACAAAGCGTTGGAATGTTAGAAATAATTCACAAGATATCTGTGGTCCGTTTCCTATGAAAAATGTGGATGGTTATGATTCATTTATAACAGTCATAGATGATTACTCTCGTTATGGATACATTTATCCAATTAAGGAAAGATCAGAAGCATTGGATAAATTTAAGATATTTAAGGCTGAATTATAAAATTAGCATAATTTAAAGATTATAAGATAGTAAGATCCGACCGTGGGGGAGTACTACAGTGGTCATACCCTATATGGTCAAGTTTCTGGATCTTTTGTAAAGTTCTTACAGGAAAATGGCATAGTAGCCCGGTACTCTACACCGGACGAGCCTCAGCAGAATAGAGTAGCTGAAAGACGCAACCGTACCTTAATGGATATGGTGAGAAGTATGATAAGTTACTCCACTCTACCAATAAGTTTGTGGATGAAGGTGTTAAACCCACTATTCATATTCTTAATCGAGTACCAAGTAAGTTGGTGCCCAAAACACCATATGAGTTGTGGATAGGCAGAGAACCCTCACTTAATTATTTACATGTGTGGGGCTGTCCAGCTGAGGCTAAAGTCTTTAACCCAAACATAGGAAAGCTAGACTCTAAGATAGTCAGTTGTCGTTTCATTGGCTATCCAAAAAAGTCAAAAGGTTATCACTTTTATTGGCCTGACAAACATACGAAGTTTGTAGAAACAAGACATGTTGTGTTCTTGGAGGAAGAGTTGATCAGGGGGAGCATGGTAGCGCGAGAAATTAACCTTGAGGAGAAGCAGGTACATGTGCCCACTCCGATGGTTCAGGAGCCATTCTTCACGCTACCTATTGTTGCTGCACCAACAGTGCAAGACATTGTAGTAACAACACCTGTGGTTAGTTCTCCCGTGACGACAATGAAAGAAATTGAGGAACCTGTCCTTCAGGATCTCATAGAACCTGATGTCGCACATAAAGAAGAACATCAACAACCCTATATGGAACAAGTGCCAGAGGCCCCTAGAAGGTCTCAGAGAGTCACAAGATCAGCTATTCCTGATGATTACGAAGTATATGATACTGAAGAATTTCAAATGGAGGGCGATCCCACCTCATTTGAAGAAGCCATGAGAAGCGCTCACTCGTTGAAGTGGCTTGAAGCCATGCAAGATGAAATTGGATCAATGAGTACCAACAAAGTTTGAGACTTAGAAAAAATTCCTAAATGAGCCAAAATAGTAGGTTGTAAATAGGTCTACAAAACTAAATATGTCTCCAAAGAAAATATAGAAAGATTTAAAGCACGACTTGTGGCGAAAGGTTTCACGCAAAGAGAAGGCATAGATTATAATAAGACATTTTCTCCAGTCTCATGTAAGGATTCTTTTAGAATCATAATGGCGCTAGTAGCACATTACTATTTAGAATTACATCATATGGATGTAAAGACGACGTTCCTCAATGGGTATTTGGAGGAAAATGTTTACATGGCACAACCAAAAGGTTTTGTTGTGGAAGAAAAAGAACCAAAATGTTTTGTTGTGGAAGAAAAAGAACATATGGGATGTGTGAAAGTCCTATGTTTGGTGTTGGTAATTAGTGACAATACCCAAGTACTAATCCTATGCCTAAGTTGTATATAGCATATGAGGACTAGTACATTCCAAGGTTGGTGGCAAGATGGACATGGCGATCATGATGGCCACACTTGGATTTAGACGCAACCCTACGTGATCAAGGCAAAGGTATATGTTTAAGGGTTGTGTTTTAGTAACCAAGACACCTAGTGGGTGTGGTTACATTATAGGATAATTATCCGTACTATAAAGAGGGGAATGACGCGGCTATTGAACTCCTAAGTGCCTCTAGGTGTGCATTTCATAATCATATGCATTTGGATAGAACTAATAACGCCTTGAAAATGGTTGTGAAAATGCTAACACACTCACACATGACGTGATCACTTGGTGGTGTTAGCACATTTGCGATGACGTTAGAGTTTGAGCGGTAGAGAGGGTTTAGGGTCCTCTCTCCCTCCCGCCGAGCTTGCGAGGCAGGATTCAGGCATTTTTGAGGAATTGAAACGCCTATTTTCCTTTACACCAATGTCGAGATTTGGAGGCGCTGTCACATGTTGTTTCACGAGCTAAAACTTGTGCTAAAGTGACACACATACTTAGTCTAGCTCCTATGTGAAAGGATGAATCAAACAGAGGTGAATGGAGGTCACAGAGGTGATCGGACGCTAGACCGGACGTGGTCTCTATTTGACCGGATGCGTCCGGTCAGTGTTCAACGTTTGCGCATGTCTCAGTTTTCTGATCGGACGCTGTGGCGTGTCCGGTCACGATCGACCGGACGCGTCCGATTGTTGTGGGAGCTTACTGGACTCCAACCGGACGCTGGCACTATGGCGTCCGGTTCATCTAGCGTCCGGTCATGATTCGCTGGAGCGTTGCTCGGCTTGACCAGCGCGTTCGGTCAGTTACGGGACCAGTGCGTCCGGTCGAGCTTCGCGCGTCCGGTCAATTCAACCAGCGCGTCCGGTCATGCTTCGCGCATGGGTGGTGTACGCACCTGCGCGTCCGGTCAGTTTGACCAGCATGTTCGGTCAGCGTGACTATAGCTGTTTCGAGTGCCTAACGGCTATATTCGAAGGGCTACGTCTATAAATACTCGTTGGCCGGCTCAAAGCTCTATCTCTTGCATTCTTTAACATACTTGTGAGCACTTTGAGCTAAGCAACTCCCCTCCCACTCATCTCTCTTGTTTCTTTGCATATTCGAAGTGAGATTGAGTGATCCAAGTGCATTTGCATTGTGAGATTGTATCTAGTTGGCACTTGGTGGTTGATTTGCTGCGGGATTCTTGTTTCTCTTGGTGGTTGCCGCCACCTAGACGGCATGGAGCAGCTTGGAGGCGTTGGCAAGAGTTGGTGATTGTTCTTGGCCACCTCCGGTGATTGTAAGGGGTTTGTGCCTACCTCGACGAAGCGTCAAAGGCAACGTTAGTGGATTGCTCGTGTCATTTGCAACCTTTTGCCATTTGGTAGGTTCTTATAGCACCTTTTGAGAGGCTCGGTGTGTGATCGATTAACCACCGAACCACGTGGTGAAGAGGGACACAACGGGGACTAGCGTGCCAGTAAGCACGTGAACCTTGGGATAAATCTTGTGTCATCACTTTCTTATTGTGACTAATCAATCCCGGTGGTTGTGTTTTGTGGAATTCATCTCTTAATCATATTGATTGGTTGGCTTAATACTTTGCCCCTCGGTGATACCCTCCTAACTCTCTCTTATATTAATTTCTTAGTTACCTTGCTAGCTTGTTAGTGTAGCTAGTTAGCTTTAGTTGTAGCTAAGTTGTGCGGTTTAACTTGTGCGGTTGAGTGCAAATTTACTAGAATTGTGAATTGGTTAGGTGGCTTGCAAACACCCCATAGGCTAAGCAAAACTAACATCTCGCTATTTGTTATATTGATAAACTTGTTTAGCTTGTCTTTGTAGAAATTTTTAAAAGGCTATTCACCCCCCCTCTAGCCATCAAGACCTTTCAAGTGGTATTGGAGTCATGGTCACCGTTTGTAAGGCTTAACAACCTCAGTATAAGATGGCTCAAGTTGTGTTCAATCATGTCGGGGGCAAGCCTCCATTCTTTAATGGTGCCTCATCTTTTGATCAATGGAAAAGAAAGATGAAGCAATATCTTGGCTCTATTAATGAGAAGGTTTGGGAGGTGACACATCATGATTATACTATCATTGATCCTGACAACCTCACCAACAATGACCGCATCAACAACCAATGCAACACTATGGCTCTCAACACTCTCTACAATGGGATTGATGCAAAGGTCTTTGAGCAAATCAAGGATCTTGAGATGGCAAGTGAAGTGTGGACAAGATTAGAGGAAACATATGAGGGCACTTGAATGGTAAAGAGTGCTAAGCTCTATTTGCTCAAGGACAAGTTTGCAAGCTTCAAGATGAAGGATGATGAGTCTATACCGGAGATGTTCTATAGGCTACAAGTTATTGTCAATGATCTCAAGAGCCTAGGAGAAGATGTCAAGGACAAGGACAAGGACTTCTCATATAAGTTCTTGATGAACTTACCTAAGAAGTTTGCTATCTTGAGGAAGATGATCCAAAGAGAGGGTTTGGACAAGGTGACTCCAAACTAAGTGCTTGGAGATGTCATGACCGATGCTCAATATGATGATGATGATGATGAAGATGAGAAGAAGGAGATCAAGGTCAAGCAAGAGAAGCTCATTGCATTCAAGGCTTCATCTTCTAAGGGAAAGAGCAAGGTGGAGAGCGATGATGATGATCTATTCGATGATGAGACCATGGCCCTCCTTGTGCACAAGATGGGAAGGTTCATGAAGAAGAAAGGATATGGGGCAAGGAAAAGGAGAGACACTATGAAGGCAAAGTTTCTTTGCTACAATTGCAATAGCCCCGATCACATAGTGGCAGATTGCCCCTATGAAGATAAGAGATTTCATAATGGGGACTTGAAGCTCAAGAAGAACAAGAAGGATAAGAAAGAGAAGGAGAAGAAAGCAAAGAAGAGCTTCACATTCAACAACAAGAAGAAGGGTGGTGGTTATGTGGTCACTTGGGATAGTGACAACTCTGATAGTGATGATGATGCAAGCTCTAGTGATGATGAAATGACCACTCGGCGAGCCATTGCAAGCATCGTCCTTTCCAACAAGCCATCCATCTTTGACACTACATCGACATGCCTTATGGCCAAGCCTACCAAGGTAAAATATGATGATAGTGATGATGATTCTTGTGCTAGTGATAGTTGTAGGAGTGATGATGAGGAGGATGAGGACTACTTCAAGAATGATCTATTAGGCATAATAGATCAAATGAGCAAGGGCTACAAGAGGACCACTAAGAGATGCAAGCTCTTGGAGCAAGAGCTCATTGCCAAGAGCAATGAAAATGATGCCTTGATAGAGGAGCTTGTTGCTCTCAAAAAGAGTAAGGAGTGCAAAGGAATTGAACAAGAGCTCAAAGCTCTTAGGAAATCCTTTGATGAGCTAGAGGCCTATCGTGAATGTCTAAAGGAAGATCACGAGGACCTTGAAGTTACTCACACTAGGCTTAAGGAAGCCCACTCCATTCTACTTGAGCTCATCAAGGAAAAAGACCTCAAGTTGGAGAAGCTCATGAAGGAAGCTAAGGAGGAGCAAGTGATTGTCACTTGTGATATTGGACTAACATGTGATATTATTGATGATTCTTTATTTGTTGGTCCTACTAATGCTTCATGTAGCTCATCATCATCCACCACAACCAACTATATCTCTACTACTAGTGATTCATCACTTGTTGTCGAGAATGAGACTCTCAAGAAAGAGGTGAATGATCTCACCCGCGCATTAGGCAATGCCTATGGTGGGGATGCCCGCTTGCTAAAATACTTGGATAGCCAAAGGTTCTCTCTTAACAAAGAGGGTTTGGGCTATACTCCCAAGAAGGGCAAGACGACCTTTGCTACTCCAAAGCCTCGCTTTGTGAAGAGCAATTATTGTTATTTCAATAAATGCAAGCAAGTTGGGCATCTAGAGATTAATTGTAAAAAAATAAACAAGAACAACAACAAGTTTCATGTTAAAATGGATTGCATTCCTTTTGATTCTTGTTATGTGCTTACCAAGGGTGAGAAATGTGTGCATGCTAGGTTTGTTGGTACACCAATTGTGGGCCCAAAGAAGAAAGCCATTTGGGTACCAAAGAACTTAGTTACTAACCTCCAAGGACCCAAGCAAGTATGGGTACCTAAAAGATATTAATTTGTTTTGTAGGTAAATTACAAGGTCGGAGGAAGGCATTCGGTGCTTGATAGTGGGTGCTCTCAACATATGACTGGTGATTCAAGCATGTTTAACTCTCTCAAATAAAATGATAGTGACATTGATAGTATCACATTTGGTGACAATAGCAAGGGTGATGTGAAGTCTCTTGGAAGGATTGCAATCTCAAATTTTCATAGCATTTCTAATGTGCTCTTAGTTGAAAAGTTGAACTTCAATCTTCTCTCGGTTGCTCAATTATGTGATCTTAGTTTCAAATGCATATTTGGTGTTGATGATGTGGAGATAGTTAGTGTTGATGGCTCCAATTTGATCTTCAAGGGTTTTAGATATGAGAATCTTTACTTGGTTGATTTCAATGCTAGTGACACTCAACTTTCAACATGCTTGCTCACCAAATCAAGTATGGGTTGGTTATGGCATAGAAGACTTGGTCATGTTGTCATGAAGTAATTGAACAAGTTAGTGAAGCATGACTTAGTTAGAGGCTTGAAGGATGTCACATTTGAGAAGGATAAGCTATGTAGTGCATGTCAAGCCGAAAAGCAAGTGAGCAACACTCATCCATTGAAGAGCATTATGAGTACTTCCAAGGCATTTGAGTTATTGCACATGGATCTATTTGGGCCAACTACATACACAAGCATTGGTGGCAACAAGTATGACTTTGTGATTGTGGATGATTTCACTAGATACACATGGGTATTCTTTCTTGTGGACAAGAGTGATGTATTTGACATATTCAAGAAGTTCATCAAAAGAGTGCAAAATGAGTTTGAGGCCACAATCAAGAAAGTGAGAAGTGACAATGGAAGTAAGTTTAGAAACACAAGAGTTGACGAGCTATGTGATGAGCTTAGAATCAAACATCATTTTTTGGCCAAGTATACACCTCAATCAAATGGCCTAGTTGAGAGGAAGAATAGAACCTTAATTGATATGGCAAGATCAATGTTGAATGAGTATAATATGAGTCATTCATTTTGGGCCGAAGCAATCAACACGACTTGCTTCTATAGCAACCGCCTCTATTGCCACAAGTTCCTAGAGAAGACACCATATGAGATCTTAAATGGAAGAAAGCCCAACATTGCATACTTTCGGGTATTTGGTTGCAAATGCTACATCTTGAAGAAGGGCACTAGATTAAGCAAGTTTGAGAAGAAATATGATGAAGGATTCTTACTTGGTTACGCCACTACTAGCAAAGCTTATAGAGTTTGGAATTTGGCTAGTGGTTTACTTGAGGAAGTTCATGATGTTGAGTTTGATGAAACAAATGGCTCTCAAGATGAGAAAGATAACTTGGATAATGTGAGAGGAACTCAATTGACCAATGCTATGAAAGAAATGGATATTTGTGATATTAGGCCAAAGCAAGTAATTGATATGGATGACTACAAAGATCAAGTGCTCCAAAGTCCAATTACACAAGCTAGTGGTTCTCTAATGCAAAATCAAGCTAGTACATCATCTCAAGTGCAATAAGATCAACAAGTGGCTAGTTCATCATCTCCAACTCATAATCAATATCAACATCCAAGCATTCAAGTTCAAATACTTCAACCAACTAACATTGCAAGAGACCATCCATTGGATTCCATCATTGGTGACATACAAAGGGGAGTTCAAACTAGATCAAGATTGGTATCGTTTTGTGCTCACTCTTTTTTTGTGTCAATGGAAGAACCCAAGGACATTGATAAAGCATTGAGAGATTTGGATTGGGTAAATGCAATGCATGAAGAGCTCAACAACTTCAAGAGAAATGAAGTATGTGAATTAGTTGAGAGACCTAGTGATCACAATATTATTGGAACAAAATGGGTCTTTCACAACAAGCAAGATCAAGATGGGATAGTAGTAAGAAACAAAGCAAGACTAGTGGCTCAAGGTTACACACAAATAGAGGGTCTTGACTTTGGTGAAACATATGCCCTGGTTGCAAGATTGGAAGCAATTAGGATCTTACTTGCCTATACTTGTGCTCACAATATCAAGATATATCAAATGAATGTGAAGAGTGCATTTCTCAATGGGTACATCCAAGAGGAGGTGTATGTGGAGCAACCTCCCGGTTTTGAAGATGACAAGAAACCAAATCATGTCTACAAGTTGAGAAAATCTTTGTATAGATTGAAGCAAGCACCTAGAGCATGGTATGAAAGATTGAGGGACTTCTTGCTATCCAAAGGATTTGTCATGGGCAAAGTGGATACTACTCTCTTCACCAAGAAGATTGGGAAAGACTTGTTTGTGTTGCAAATATATGTTGATGATATCATATTCGGTTCAACCAATCAAGATTATTGTGATGAGTTTGGGAAAATAATGGCAAAGAAATTTGAAATATTAATGATTGGTGAACTTAGTTTCTTTCTTGGACTTCAAATCAAACAAATGAAGGAAGGAACATTTGTAAGCCAAACCAAATACATAAAGGATATGCTAAAGAAGTTTGGTATGGAAGATACAAAAGGAATCACTACTCTAATGAGCACTAATGGAAGCTTGGATAGTGAAAAGAATGGCAACATGGTGGATCAAAAGCTATATAGATCAATGATTGGTAGCCTACTCTATGTGACGGCATCAAGGCCCGATGTAATATTTAGTGTATGCATGTGTGCAAGATTTAAAGCCTCACCAAGAGAAAGTCATTTGAAGGCAACAAAGAGAATATTGAGGTACTTAAAGCATACATAATATGTTGGATTATGGTATTCCAAAGGTGCAAGTTTTGAGCTAGTTGGATATTCGGATTCTGACTATGCCGGTGACAAAGTGGAGAGAAAGAGCACCTTCAGGACTTATCAATTGTTGGGAAGATCA
Source organism: Saccharum hybrid cultivar R570 (assembly GCA_038087645.1). Lineage (NCBI taxonomy): Eukaryota > Viridiplantae > Streptophyta > Magnoliopsida > Poales > Poaceae > Saccharum > Saccharum hybrid cultivar. The sequence goes on along the minus strand of JAQSUU010000043.1, from coordinate 6,183,012 downwards.
CTTGTCTCATGGTCATCCAAGAAGCAAAATAGTATTGCACTATCTACCGCCGAAGCCGAATACATCGCCATGGGTAGTTGTTGTGCACAAATCTTGTGGATGAAGGCAACATTGAAGGATTTTGGAATCAATTTTAAGAATGTGCCATTGCTATGTGTCAATGAAAGTGTCGTGAAGCTAACCAACAATCTGGCTCAACATTAAAGAACAAAGCATATTGATGTTCGTCATCATTTAATTAGAGATCATCAACAAAAGGGTGACATTGCTATTGAGAATGTTGGCACCAAAGATCAATTAGCCGATCTATTCACCAAGCCACTTGATGAGAAGAGATTTCACAAGCTCAAGAATGAGTTGAACATACTTGACTTCTCCAACATGAGTTGATGCACCCCATATATGACATGCCTCTCCTCCAAGACAAAGCAAGGTACATTTGGTTGACATATCATACATTCTATGCTAAGGACTTGTTTAGTGCATCTAGTCATGACATATATGTTCTAGGCTCATTCATGAAAATCAAATGATTTTAAAGTTTATATGGTGCCACTATTGCTTCTTTGTCTTGTATGATATAGTGGTAACATATAACTTGTTTGAGAGCTTGTGATCCTAAGTGTTTAATCTAGATCACTTGTCTAAATATTTGCTTCAACATGGTGCATGATAACCCTTCTAGTGAGGTGTGAAGAAGCTTGCCCTTGGATCAAACCGAAGCATTTTATTCATGCAAGCAATCTAGGTTGAATCATAAACTTTATCCTCACCCCATAACATGACATGATAATCTATCTAAAATTGGTCCCTTGTGGTCATTGGTGTCAAAGGGGGAGAAAATGTTGTTCACAAAGATAAATTCTAAAGGGGGGAGAAAACCTAAAGGGGAGAATTGATAAAAGAAGGGGATCAACTAAAATTTTGACCACACAAGTAGGGGAAGAAAGCCCTTAAACATGAATGTTGCATTTCCATGTGCACTTCATATGTATGATGCATAGTTATGTATTTCTTTTTCTCCGATACATTGCTTGTGTGGTGACTTGCTACTATAATTTGAATGGTATTTTGAGGTACTAGCATAAATAGGAAGTAGTTAGATTTTTCTTGCTTCTTGTTTTTTCAAAGTGGTACTAGAGCCTTGCTTATAATGTTGATCTCACGAGGTTTCTAGTTATGTTTGTGCTTTTCCAAGTGGTATCTAACTACACAAGGTGCTAAGATGGTGTTTATCGCTACTCCGATGGTATCACGCTTCAAAGGTCTATAATCTAAAACACTTAGCACCTATTGGTAGTCAATGCTCCTATATTTTCCTATCTAAGCATGTATGCTTCCTAAATCCAAACATATAGCATTCATATAGGGGGAGCCATTGCTATCAATTTGAATTCATGATCATATATCCATAATTCTTACACATGGTAATATACATGGACAATGTGACAAGGGTTCAATCAAAATTTTATCATAATATCTTTGTGAAAGGGTTGTCACCAATTACCAACAAGGGGGAGATTAAAAGTTCTATGTTTGGTGTTGGTAATTAGTGACAATGCCCAAGTACTAATCCTATGCCTAAGTTGTATATAGCATATGAGGACTAGTACATTCCAAGGTTGGTGGCAAGATGGACATGGTGATCATGATGGCCACACTTGGATTTGGACGCAACCCTACGTGATCAAGGCAAAGGTATATGCTTAAGGGTTGTGTTTTAGTAACCAAGACACCTAGTGGGTGTGGTTACATTATAGGATAGTTAGTCGTACTATAAAGAGGGGAATGACGCGGCTATTGAACTCCTAAGTGCCTCTAGGTGTGCATTTCATAATCATATGCATTTGGATAGAACTAATAACGCCTCGAAAAATGGTTGTGAAAATGCTAACACACTCACACATGACGTGATCACTTGGTGGTGTTAGCACATTTGCGATGGCGTTGGAGTTTGAGAGGTAGAGAGGGTTTGGGGTCCTCTCTCCCTCCCGCCGAGCTTGCTCGGTGGGATTTAGGCATTTTTGAGGAATTGAAACGCCTATTTTCCTTTACGCCAATGTCGAGATTTGGAGGCGTTGTCACATGTTGTTTCACGATCTAAAACTTGTGCTAAAGTGACACACATACTTAGTCTAGCTCCTATGTGAAAGGGTGAATCAAACGGAGGTGAACAAAGGTCACAGAGGTGACCGGACGTTGGACCGGACGCGGTCTCTGTTTGACCGGACGCGTCCGGTCGGTGTTCAGCGTTTGCGCGTGTCTTGGTTTTCTGATCAGACGTGGTGGAGCATCCGGTCGTTGTGGGAGTTTACTGGACTCCAACCGGATGCTGGCACTATGGTGTCCGGTTCATCTAGCGTGCGCGTCCGGTCGCTGATTCGCTGGAGTGTTGCTCGGCATGACCAGCGCGTCCGGTCAGTTATGGGACCAGCGCGTTCGGTCGAGCTTCGCGTGTCCGGTCAATTCAACCAGCGTGTCCGATCGTGCTTCGCGCATGGGTGGTGTACGCACCTGCGCGTTCGGTTAGCGCGACTGTAGCTGTTTCGAGTGCCTAACGGCTATATTCGAAGGGGTACATCTATAAATACTCGTTGGCTGGCTCAAAGCTCTATCTCTTGCATTGTTTGACATACTTGTGAGCACTTTGAGCTAAGCAACTCCCCTCCCACTCATCTCTCTTGCTTCTTTGCATATTCGAAGTGAGATTGAGTGATCTAAGTGCATTTGCATTGTGAGATTGCATCTAGTTGGCACTTGGTGGTTGATTTGCTGCGGGATTCTTGTTTCTCTTAGTGGTTGCCGTCACCTAGATGGCTTGGAGTAGCTTGGAGGTGTTGGCAAGAGTTGGTGATTGTTCTTGGCCACCTCCGGTGATTGTGAGGGGTTTGTGCCTACCTCGGCGAAGCGCCAAAGGCAACGTTAAATGATTGCTCGTGTCATTTGCAACCTTTTGTCATTTGGTAGGTTCTTGTGGCGTCTTTTGAGAGGCTCGGTGTGTGACCGATTAGCCACCGAACCACGTGGTGAAGAGGGACACAATAGGGACTAGCGTGCCGGGAAGCACATGAACCTCGGGATAAATCTTGTGTCATCACTTTCTTATTGTGACTAATCGATCCCGGTAGTTGTGTTTTGTGGAATTCATCTCTTGATCATATTGATTGGTTGGCTCAATACTTCGCCCCTCGGTGATACCTTGCTAGCTTGTTAATGTAGCTAGTTAGCTTTAGTTGTAGCTAAGTTGTGCAGTTTAACTTGTGCAGTTGAGTACAAATTTACTAGAATTGTGAATTGGTTAGGTGGCTTGCAAACACCCCGTAGGCTAAGCAAAACTCGCATCTCGCTATTTGTTATATTGATAAACTTGTTTAGCTTGTCTTTATAGAAATTTTTAAAGGGCTATTCACCCCCCCTCTAGCCATCAAGACCTTTCAATGTGGCATGAAGAAATCCATTTACGGATTAAAACAAGCATCAAGACAGTGATATTTAAAGTTTGATAGTACAAGAAGGAAGTTTGAGTTTAAAGAGAATGTCAAGGATAATTACGTTTATACAAAGTTCAAGAATGGGAAATATATTTTTCTAATCCTGTATGTGGATGACATCTTACTTGCTAGTAGTGATGTAAATCTGCTGCTGGAAACGAAGAAGTTCTTGTCCTTAAATTTTGATATGATGGATCTCGATGAAGCTTCATTCATTCTAGGGATAGAGATTCACCAAGATAGAAGAAATGAGGTTTTAGGATTATCACAAAAGGCATACTTAGAAAAGGTTCTAAAGAAATACAATATGCAAAATTATAAGCCTTCACCTGCTCCTATAGTGAAGGACGATAAATTTGAGAAATTCCAATGTCCCAAGAACTATTATGAGATCGATAAAATAAAAGCAGTACCATATGCTTCAGCTGTTAGAAGTTTACAGTATGCTCAAGTGTGTACACGTCCTGACTTAGCGTTTGTTACCGGGTTACTTGGCAGATATCAGAGTAATCCAGAAATAGAACACTGGAGACTGGTAAAGAAAATTTTGTGTTATTTGCAAGGCATAAAAGGCCTCATGCTAATGTACAGAAGATATGATTCTCTACACATAGTGGGGTACTCATATTCAGATTATGCGGGAGATGATAGAAAGTCCACGTCAGGATATATATATTTACTCTCGCAGCAGAAGCTATATCGTGGAAGAGCTCTAAGCAAACCGTCACTACATCATCTACGATGTATGCCAAGTTTGTAGCATGTTATGAGGCCACGGGATAGGTGAATTGGCTAAAGAAATTTATGCCTATGTTGAAAGTGGTAGACAACATACATAAGTCACTCAAGTTATACTACGATAATAATCCAACAGTATGTTATGCTCACAACAATAAGTCATGTGGTGCTGCCAAACACATTGACATAAAGTATTATCTTGTGAAAGACAAAGTCTGGGATCATATAATTAGTCTTTAGCACATAAGTACAGAGAAGATACTCACGGATCCGCTTACAAAAGGCTTACCACCCAACGTGTTCATAGAACACTTAGCCGGCATGGGTTTATATGAAAGCCTATGATTCCTGGACAATAAGGTCCTAGTTGAGAATCTACTTCAAAACAGAGAGGTGTATTGTGGCTGTTAGTCTAATGGCACTGATTGTGATGATGAGACATGCTCTATGCACTAATCTGTGATGGAATGGGTAAAGAGATAAGGATTTTAAGTTTAAGATAAAAGGTGAGATCAAGAGGGAGAATGTTAAGTTGATCTCCCATCCAGTTGGCCCAACGACCAACTTGGGCCTTGATCCTGCACCCTGATCGGTGGTGCCCAACCCTACATGGGTGGTGGACCCCCATCACACTGTGCTATATAAACAGGGTAGGGGCCGGCGGCTCGAGATATGAGGTTTATCTGCAGCCACTGTTCCACACCGACACAACCCTAGCCCGATCTAAGAGGGTGCGCAGCCAGTGACGGGAAGCTGCCACCGTCTTCACCATCGGGACTAAAAGGTCCAAGTATGGCTAGAGGGGGTGAATAGCCTAATTAAATTTTCTACAAGCTCAACTCAAACACAAGTTAGTAGGAGAGATGGCAAAATACTTTTTGCGCTAGCCTACTAAGGGTTGCAAGCCACCTATCCGATCAATTCTAGTACTTAATATCTCTATGCACTCAAAGTCTAGGTTGCTACTCTACAACTAAACTAGAGAACTACAAGCTACACTAGAGAGCAACTAAACAACTATAGCAACTAGAAAAACACAAGCTAAAGAACACAAAGGTAACTCATGGAAAGTAAAGGATGTGACGATGATTATACCGCCTCGTAAAGAAGTGAACCAATCACCAAATGAATAAGATAATGAAGCAAATCACCAGGAGAATCAATGAGCAAGACACAATCAATTTTTCTTTCGAGGTTCACATGCTTACTGGCACGCTAGTCCCCGTTGTGTCGACCATCACATCGTGGTTCGGTGGCTAATAGGGAGTCACACCCTAGCTCTCCAAGAGCACCGCAAGAACCTACCGCAAGTGAGGTAACTCAATGACACGAGCAATTTACTAGAGTTGTCTTTGGCGCTCCGCCGGGGAAGGCACAACACCCCTCACAAATAACCGAGAGGTGGCCAAGAACAAGCACCACTCTTGCCACAACTCGTTTGCTATCTCCAAGCTATCTAGGTGGCGGCAACCACCAAGAGAAACAAGAATCCCGCAGCCAATGCTCACCCAAGTGCCAACTAGATGCAAACTCACAAGCAAATGCACTTGAGATCATTCAATCTCACTTTGATTTATCAATCAAGTAAGGGAGATGAGTGGGAGGGAGTATGCTCAGCTCAAGAGGAGTTAGAATGTCAAAATGTCCAAGAATCCTCCCCCAAGGCCAGCCAACGACTATTTATAAAAAGCCCAAAAAATAGAGCCATTAGGGACATGTTGCTGTTGCTTTTGTGCCGACCGGACATGCCGGTTGATCTGATCGGACGCGGACACTGCGTCTGGTCGTGTCTCGCACCACCGCCCGATGTTCGCCACGTGTCAAGTTTTAAATCTCATTTGTTCGATCGTAATGGTCACTTAGACGAAGTCTCACATGCTCAGAAGTGACTAGACACGCTGCTTGGTTTAATCGGACGTGCCCTAGCAGCAGGTCGCCAGATGCTCGCGCTGCTGAGAGGCCTGACCGGATGCGCCGCTTGTACTGACTAGACACGCCACAACGTGGCGTCCAGTCAAGTATAGAGAGCTACTAGAGAGGGTTTTTCGCGACCGGACCGTTCGATCGTGACTGACCGGACCGTTCGATCCTGGTCAACGTGCTGCTTCTCTGGGAGCCTGACCGGACGCGCCGATCCCGTGACCGACCGGACACGCCAGTGCGCGCGCTCGCTGCACGCACTGTGAACTGACCGGACGCGACCCTAGCATCCGGTTGCCCAGAGATCAGCGTCTGGTCAATGGAAAATATGCATTTCACTTTCCAAAAATCACCGAATCTGCCCCAAACCCATTGTCGCACCCGGTTTTTTGAAGAATACCAAGCGCTAACTACATGTGTGCCCAGGATATCCACACAAAACATATAGTGACAAATATGGAGAATATCAAGAGCAATGCCTTATTATATATCGACCATAGTTACAACAGGACTTACAACTATTATAAAAGCATAGCAGAAACTATTCTTGATCTTCTCTTCGGGGCTTCATACTCCACAGGGACGGTTGACTGGGGAAGCAGTCGCCTAGTACTCATGGACTTCGCAAGAAACTCTTCACTTGATTCATCATCTGGTACCCATCCGGAATTTTTATTGGTGACAACGACAAGCGTCAGCTCACCATGCTCAGCAAGTATACCATGAGGTTATGCAAGGCTCAAGAAGGCTTAGACTCGGTTGTACTGCGGTAAGCATTTTAGTTGGTCATATTTTATTTATTATGCCTATATTTCTAAGTTATGCTTAAGACTCCCATGTGAATATAATTAGTTATCACCATCAAGATTAATCATATCCCAAACCATCCATAGAACAATCTATCTCGAAAAGGATCCAGGCCGCTCGTGACCGTGAGCACGACTGATATATCAGTTTGATCAAACTCTGCAGAGTGTGTACACTTTCACCTTGAGTCGTGAATACCCCTATGCCTGAGGTGGCCAACCTCTTGACTCACTTCCAAGGTAAGTCGGCAGGGTTCACTACGAAGCCTTTCACTAATTATCCTAACAAGTTAGTAGCCGCGAGGTTTCAGCGTCTAGGCGAATGGAGCCCCCCTTCAAGAATGGCACACCATGACCGCAGTCCAGTACTCACCTTGACAGGCAAGAAGCCATTCTGCAACCTAGTCCCCCCTCCTGCGCCTTTCGATAACCACTAACAAGCTAGAGAAAACTAATTATACGACTAAGATTGTGCCCATTTTGATTCTCAAGGCTGTACGGAAGTCCTGGGTTGCCGCTTTAAGATTCAGTCCTTACGGAGGGCAGACTAGAGCACCCAACAAGGCCCAATGCTCTAGCTCCCTTTCTGTCCATGTTACCGAAATGCACCATTTTATCCAATGATTTCATAAGTCATTAATCAGGATTAACATTATAATATTTGGTGACTGCAAGCTAAGCAAAACTACCCATATGCATGAACCCAAGGTAACAAGGAAGATGTTACAAAAGTACTAGGTAAGATCCTTAGCATCATATTAGACACATGCATATGAAAGTGATTATAAGGTTATTAGGTGACAAGGGAACTCATGTTACACTTGTCTCCAATTATTCGCTCCAACTTTTCAACTTTTCCTTCCAAACCATCACCGCATATCTTCTATCGATAGCAACAATTGGCTCAAGCACATGAAAATGATCCTAAAACAATACACAAATCATTAAAAAACGATTCTAACACGAAGACGTGATTCTACAATCGCGGGAGCGCAAAAACACCTAAAACGGGTTATGACGAGCTTTTGAAGTTTTAGGGGTAAATTATTAACATTTTAAATAAACTAAATATTTTTGGAACAATAAGTTTAAATCATAAAAAGGAATTATGGCGAGATATCAAGAGCTAGCAAGAAGGATGACATTGTTGCAGAAGAATGAAAAACATGAGCTAGATTACTAAAGCAATATTTATGGAATTATGAGGATTATATTTATGAAGTAATAGAATATGCATCTGACAAACGACATGATGACACGTTGACATAAAGAAGGTATATGCTGAACGTGGCTCGTATCAATGTCAATGTCGTCATGTGCATGCTTGGTACTACAGATTAAACTAGTATTAACGCACCATTATTAGTGGCGTGCATCACATGGTTCTGCTGTACGTGGGATTTTGATCTAGGATTTCAGATATTTGAAGCGGCTAAAAGATAACCCACGTGCCAGCTCCAAGAATGTTTGTTTTTCCCAAAATTAAAGGATAACTCCATTTCGTGGGCAAGGGATGAGAATAGACAACCTAAAAAGCCTATGCATGATGAAGAACCGGTTCTGGATTTTGCTTGTGCCTGCTTGCACATATTCTGTACACGGGAATTGATCCAGCTACAGGGTTTTAGATGCAAGATAGAAAGGATAAGCACAAGGATGCCCCAGGTTCTCACCGATGGTGATGGCTGCTACCGAAGCAAAATGATGGTGAGCGTTGATATGGAAGAAGCGCTGCTCAGCGATGACCATGAAGGACGGGAGCGACCTGCTAGAATTTTGCCGGAAATGCGGCCATGCATGGATCAACGTCGAGGAGCATCGAGATGACTCTACAGTGCCTGTGATGGGGATCAAAGATAGAGAGATCAGCCTCAAGGTTAAGGGCAAAGCGCCACTGATGAATTCTCACCGTCTCTGGTGAAGACGATTCAGCGGCAGCGTATTCAGATCACAGCCAACCAAGAGACAGGTTCTGACAAGAGAATAGAAGGAAAAGATCAATATATCTCATAGTAGGAATCATGGATAGATGCTACGATTCTCACCAAAGGAGGTGACAACTGACGACTGCCATCAGAGGGCGACAGCAGCGTCGACGGCGTGTTCTTCCCCGCCAGTCTGTTCTTGATGATCTTGCAGTAACGTTGGATGGAAGAGCGAGGGATGAGCAGGGCTGCGGCATGGGAAAAGACTCCTGTGAAGCGATGCAAACATGAAATGGCTAGGAGATACGATCTGATGCTGCCTTTATAGGGCTCCGAAGAGAGAAGCTGAAGGGTTTTTAGGGGATGCATGCGACAAGAATATTGAAGGCGGTGGAGCTGGAGCATTGTGCTAATGTTACTATGAACGTTCACATATCTTGTGAATGGAAATGAAGGAGAAGTGAGTGTGAGTTCCATATTGCTCATAATTGCTCGTGGTGCTCTTTGATTGTCCACTTGCGAGAGAGCATGGTTATACCATGCACAACGTGAGCAAAATAGCATAGTGACTAATGCTTTCTTGGTGTGGATTATTGCAAAAGAAAGGATTATATAAACAAAGGAGATTTTTGCGTCAACTTGCCGAGGTTGACGACGAATAATGCACGAACTGGTGGAGATGAGAGGGCACGGCGTGGCGGATCAAGGTGAGGAACATCTGTGGAGTCCAGGCTCGTCTTATAGCAGCTAGAAAGAAGTATAGGAGTCGAGCAAGGAGTTATTGGTTAGTCATAGATAATGGTCATGCTTCCATTCTAGCCACTATGGCAGCAGTAGTTGCATCTCTGATGACGGTGGAAATTAATGGAAGAATAAGTGGGGCTTGCATTTTGCTGGTTAATAATTACGTGCAAGCAAAAGTGACCCATGGAAATAAAGAAAAAATAGATATTTGTTATGCAATAACACCAACAAAGAAAAGAGAGAAGTTGGTATTAATTTAAGTGGTGGCTAAATGACGATGGACTTGTGTGCTTGCATATATATGTATATATATGGGCTGGACTATAGGCAAGAAAACCTGGTTGTTGCTTGCCAAAGTGATATAATGTGCAAATGGTTAAGCACGTAGACCATGGAAATAGGAGAAGAAGAGAGAAAGGAAATTGAGTTTACAATTGCCGATGGCTATTTAAGACTAAGAAGTGATCACGTGAAGAGAATATGAAATAGATAATGAACGAACAAAGATTAGGCATGAGATCAAAAGGATTTTAGCCAAACAAGGATTAAAGAGTTTGACTATGATTTTAGAAATTATATTTAAATTACTTTTTCAAAGCCATTTAAAACTCAAACTAATTTTTCGAGGACTTTATTATAAAACATCATTTGAACTTTATTTTTTTAAAATAAAAAGAGCAAAACCTATTTGAGGCTTTATCAAATTTTCTAAATTCATTTTTCACTCAAGAAAATTTATGCAAGGGAATGAAATGCAACAAACAAGCCATGTTAATTTGTAAAAGTTTTATAAAAATTATTTTCTTCCGTCCACTAGATTGACAACAAACTAACTAAAACTTGAATATTTTTTAGAAAAAAATACTAAATCATATATTTATTAAGTGTTTTCTATTCACATCCCAAAATAAAAATTTTGGGGTGTGACACCCATCTCTACCGCTCAAACTCCACCTCCTTCGTAAATGTGCTAACACCACCAAGTGTACATCACCATGTGCATGTGTGTTAACATTTTCCGTAATCTTTTTGAAGGCGTTAACACTACCACAGACCTGAATATCCTTGAGGGTCGAAAACCCTCAAGGAAAGCCCCGAAACCGCCAAGGAAATAAATACTGGCGGCTGGCACTCAAGGAATGGACGCCAAGGGTAGAGAGACAGGGAAATAGCTATTTCCTTGAGTGCCGGCCGCCACAAATTATTTCCTTGAGAGTTCAACCGCCAAGGAAACACATAAACGGTCAGATTTTTAACACCGCCAAGGAAAAGTAACAACACTCAAGGATATGCATTTTCTTGAGGGTTGATGACCCCCAAGGAATATAGCTGCCCCCAAGGATATATATTTTCTCGAGGGTTTGTTACCGCCAAGTTATTTGTTGCCCCCCCAAGGATATATATTTTCATGAGAGTTAGTACCGTCAAGGTAAAACAAATGAACCGCCAAAACAATAGTTTTTTCTGAGGGCTCGCACCCTCAAGGAAATAGCAATTTCCTTGAGGGTTTCAACCCCCAAAGAATATTGTGTTTCCTTGGCAGCTAACCCTCAAGGTAATGCATGGCACAGGAGCTTAATTGGCCAAAAAAATATTGATGATTTATTATAAATGTAGACCAAAACAAATATCAGGATAGAGGCCACAATTAAACTAAACCAGTGCTAGATTAGATAACATCCAATATCCATTGGTTCATTACATGTCCATTTTGCAATTATAAGACTTAGGTAGCTAGCAACAGTGTATCATCCTACATGTCAGCAGGATAGCAGCACATACACAAGGCAAATACTGCACACAGTTCATAAGGCAATGTTGCACTTAGCAAAAGATCAGCCTAATATCATCTTAGTTCCTACCAATCAATAAACTAAAAAGAAAGTCCACATCCCATTGTGCAGTCACTTGAAGTTGTTGGAATTAGTTTGTCTGCATGTATAGTCACTGCTCAGTAGAGCGGTGATCATCATCGCTTTGGGAGGAGCTGCTATCATCACCATCTTCAAGACAGCCATCGTCATCATCATCCTCAATGTGGTCATCATCATCGTCTTCATTGGAGTACTGGACATGATCGTTGGCTTGATGGTAGCTGCAGTCATCATCATCACTTTCATGGTAGCTGTAGTCATCATCGTCATCTTCGTCATCAGTGTTGTCGTTGCTGCGCCTTTCATCAATAGAATGAGAGCCTCCATGTGACCCAGTAGCCTGCAAAAGGCAATATTGAAATATTTTTGTACAATTCTAGAATATAAAAGTTTGATCTTCAATCTCTAAGAGCCTACTATAAACTATCAAATAACTGAGGGCTGTTTTATTGTATTATTAAAACAACCTAGTAGATGAGAACCCTAAAAATAGACATCTGCCAATCAAAGCTTTTCTTCACTACCTTACCATGAACATAAAACCTAAAAATGACATTTTTAATCAACAAGAATCCACTTGTTCACTGCTGCAACTCGTATTAGCATTCTCCCACGAAACAAATTAATTCTCTAGATGAATTGTGATCGAAATAAAGAATATGAATTGCACAAACAAATTCAATAAATAATGTAACCTGGTGACGACGGGCATCAAGGTCGTGTAGACGTTGAACCAGTTCAGCAGGTGGTTCTACTCCTATCCGATCAAACACACTCTGCAATTGAAAGTATCCAAATGAAGTGGTACACACAATGCTTCCATCTTAAGCTTGCTGGCACTAATTTCAACCTTGATGCTATCTGCAGATACAGGCTTCTTGGTCTCAGGTGTCAAATTCCCTTTAGCAACTTCCTTTGATCCTAGAGACTTATCCAAAATTGGGCCAAATGTTAGAAGAGTGTCTTCCAGAAAATCACATCAGGAGGGGAAAAAGGGACAATACAGTGTAAGGTCTGAGATCCAGAACTACCAAACATATGCATCGCATCTAAAAACATCATCCTACATACCAACAGATCACTTGTGAATCATTTTTATTAGCTTCATTTTCATTACAGATTGTACAAGGTTTGATACAAAGAACTACAAAACATATGCAATGGATCTGAGGAGATGGTCTTACATATCAATACATCACTTGCATATCATTCTTATTAGCTTCATGGAACCTAGAGATTTATAGACGAATCCAGCAATGCAACTACTTTTGAACCAAAACTGAAATCAAAACAATACCATGTCCCCATCGCCAGGACTGAACTTGGAATCTGTAGGTTTCAAGTCCTACTATAAAATCTGATAAAAAAAGAAGGAACCTATAGCAACTAAAAGATCGAACTTGAGGGCGCCGTCAAGCCGGAGGGTAGTCTGCGCTGCGCAGACCGGCAGCCCTCGCAGGAGGACGGGGATGGCCGTATGCAGGGTAGGTCGGCGCTGGGGCTCACCTCGTCGACAGTGGTGGCGTGGTCCAGGTCAGCACCGAGCACTCCACGACTTGAGCGCAGCTGAGCAGGAACCGCTGCCCGCCTCCCGCCCGCCGCAGGAGCTGCCGCCGACCGCGCAGGAGCCGCCGCTGCTCGCCAGCGCAGGAGACACCGCCCGCCCACCCGCCGACCGCGCAGGAGCCGCCGCTGCCTACCAGCGCAAGAGACACCGCCCGCTCGCCCGCCGACCGCGCAGAAACCGAGATTTGGGAGGGAGACGGGGAGGGGGCGCGATTCGGGACGAGATGGGGAGGGGGGGCGCTCCTGGAGGGAGATGGGGAGGAGGCGAGTGGATAGATAGGGTTGGTCGTGTGTGTGGTGGATGGTTAAACAGGCCAGTGTTGGGCTTTTGTTTAGGTAGGCCAAAATCCAGCGCGGGAAGTCTGGCGCCTTCGTTTCCAAGCGCGGCAAAGCGAAAAGAAATTATTTGACGGTTGGCACTCAAGGAAACCAGCGTTTCCTTGAGTGTTTCCAAATACACTCAAGAAAATACATATTTTCCTTGAGTGTGTGAAATAACACTCAAGAAATATACATTTCTTTGGGTGTTTTTAGCAACCGCCAAGGTAATATATATTTCTTGAGTGCACAATCCCGCCCCTCAAGGAAATTGGTGACCCTCAAGGGTATTCCATTTTGTGGTAGTGTAAGTTAGCTCTCCACTAGATCTAAATGCATATACAAATGAATCCTCATCTAGTGGCACTTAAGTGATCAGTAACCCCAGAAATTCCCCTCTTTATAGTACGGCTATCGATCCTAAGTGTGATCACACCCTCTATGGTGTCTTGATCACCAAAAGAAAATCCTATCTATACCTTTGCCTTGAGCTCCATAGGATTTTGCCTCTTCTCCTCTCCAAGTAAGCCCTTGATCACATTGTGGTCATCACCATCATCACCGTGATCATCTAGGTTTCACCACTTAGCATGAGACTTTATTATTTCATGTCTACACACTTCGCATAATGATTAGTCCCTAGGTTTTATCAATTATCCAAAACCAAATTATGGCTTTCAGAGACACAACGCGCCGTTAAACCGCACCACCAGACTTCACTGCTATTCCTACACCGACCTCACCACCGATGCCATGGACAGATCCAGCTCCTCCAAGTCCACCGATGGTTGGTATCTGTACTTCCCCTACCTCTCTCCCTCTCTCTTGGTTAGTACTAGGTGTATCTACATGTTTATCTCGAATAGAGAAGTATGTACCCACTAGATCTACTCACAATGATCCTTTTTGTAATTTATCACAAAGAAGACGGGAAGGGCCTGAGGCTGATGGCCTTGGGCGCAGTAGAGCTGGTGTCTCCAATGCAAGCTCTAGCTGCCAAGCGTGTTTGGGGCCAGTCAGTGGGCTGGTCCGGCAGATTAGTGTCAAGTTGGGCCCTGTGTGGCTGTCAAGGGGTGTCGTTGCCCATGTACCTTGTCGTTTTAGGACTTTCTTTGCCTGCTGGCCGCGTTGCCTTCAGCATAAGAATTTATCAAACTTGTAAGGGATCTGGGGAGAGAAACTTAGGGCCTGCTGGCTGTGTTGCCTTCAGCCAACCCCAATGCCTGTATGGGACCTGCTGGCAGTGTTGCCTTCGGTCCAGCGATGCTCAATACTATGTTTGCTTGCATCAACAGTTGGTAGTGGTTATCTAGTTTAAATGTCACAAAAGGACTGCTCAGTCCTGTGTTGGAACGTGAGAGGTCTCAATGATGGGGCAAAAAGAGCAAGCGTACGTAATCTGATAATATCTTCAAGTGCAACAATTGTATGCCTTCAAGAAACGAAGATTGAGAATTGGAACCAACAATTGTTGAATGAAACGGTTGGCCAAGATTTGGCTTCCAACGGTGCATTTCTACCAGCGGCAGGTACTCCAGGGGGCATCCTGCTGGCCGCATCCGAAAGATTTTTTTTCAGATTCAACAAATGCACATGACAGGACACACTGTGTCAGCAAAGATTACAATGCTCGAGGAGAATGTGTCCTGGTGCATAACGGGTGTTTATGGGCCGCAGACTGATCCGGAGAAGATTGAATTCATGCAAGAGATTGCGGACATTAAGCAACATATGGAGGACCGGTGGATACTGTTGGGTGATTTCAATCTGATCTATCGAGTGGAAGACAAAAATAACAACAGGATTAACATCCCAATGCTTTATAGGTTTAAGAGAACCATTGACTATCTACAGCTAGCGCCATTACAACTGTTTGGGAGGCACTATACCTGGTGCAATGAACAGCAAAATCCAACTATGACGAAGATTGATCATTTGTTTGCTTCGGCGGAGTGGCTGGAAATTTTTCCAAGGACAGACCTATAAGCACTGGCATCTTTGGGCTCCGACCACTGTCCACTTTTCCTTCAAGGAGATACGTCCTTTGAATTCTATCGTGGTTTTCGCTTTGAAGCGTACTGGGTTAATATGCCGGGCTTTATGGAAACGGTGCAAACTACCTGGGAGCAGCCGGTCAACACTCAAAACGCTTTGTTTAGGATGTATGTTAAGTTGCTGCGCACGGCAAGAGCCTTGAAGATTTGTAGGCGGGCACATTTTAGTAATTGGAAAAATTCAACACATTGTTCTGCTAGAACACATTGTTCAGCCATTCTACACATTGTTCTGCTGGAACTTGAAAAGGAACAAGAAAGACGCATGTTGACAGCGGACGAAATGGAATTCAAAAAACTACTTAAGGCAAAAGCGGTGGGGATGGCGGCGGTACAGAAAGCGAAGGCTAGGTAGCACTCCAGACTAACTTGGATCAGAGATGGTGACTCCAACACCCGCCTCTTCCAGATTTATGCAAATGCAAGAAGGAAAAAGAAATTCATAAGCGCACTGCATACTGAAGACGGGATTGCAACTAACCAACAGGAAAAAATCAAAATGGCCGTTGAATATTTCAGTAAAGCGGTTGGCACGAGTATGATTCGATCCAGACATATCAACTGGAACGCATTGGGTACACACCTTTCAACCTAGAAGAATTGGATTTACCGTTTACAGTGCAAGAGTTGCCAGAAACTGTCAAAGCTCTGCCGGCTGAGAAGGCACCAGGCCCAGACGGATTCATAGGCATCCTTTACAAAAAGTGTTGGGAGATAATCAAGCATGATCTTTATGGGGCGCTGATGGGATTTTACAATCACAAGACTTCCAAGATGCAGCTCTTCAACGAAGCAAATATAGTGCTACTCCCAAAATAAGAAGATGCAACTCAAATAACTGAATATAGACCGATAAGTCTAATCAATAGTCTCACAAAGATCATCACAAAAATCCTGGCAACAAGATTGGCACCACGCATGAATGACCTGGTCTCACAAGCGCAGAACGCGTTCATCAAGAAGAGATGTATCCATGATAATTTTCTCTGTGTCCAAAGAGTGATCCAAGCTTTGCACAAGAAAAAGCAGCCAGCCCTATTTATTAAATTGGACATTTCAAAGGCTTTTGACTCCATCGGTTGGCAATATCTGTTAGAAGTTCTCACAGCCTTGGGGTTCAGTACAAAATGGCGGAACTGGATATCTTCAATTCTGGGATCATCGTCCTCCAGAATACTTATAAATGGTAGGCTAAGCCAAAATATCAAACATGCCAAGGGGCTAAGACAAGGGGACCCACTATTGCCATTGCTCTTTATAATTGCGATTGATCCACTCCAAAGGATTCTGGAGAAGGCAGCACAACAAGGATTACTGCAGCCGGTTCTTCCAAAGCATGCTAAATTAATGTGCTCTTTATATGCAGATGACGCGGCCTTTTTTGCAAATCCATCTGCTACTGAGTTGGACAGGCTAAGAAATATATTGCATAGTTTGGGAGAATGCTCAGGCCTGAAAGTAAACATGTCCAAAATTGAAATCTTCCCGATCAGGATGCAAGCTAGCATGATGCATACAATTGTGCAAAATTTCCGGGGTAAGATTGGTTCTTTTCCTGGCAAATATCTGGGTCTCCCATTGCATACGAGAAAATTAAGGAAAATAGAAGTACAACCGCTCATCGATAAGATTGGAGCAAGGTTGCCTGGATGGAAAGGCAAACTCCTATCATCCTCAGGAAGAGAGACATTGGTTAAAACAGTGCTATCAAGCTTACCGATATACCATCTGACAGTCTTTCAAGCACAAAAATGGCTCATAAAGAGAATTGATCGTATTAGAAGAAGTTTTCTATGGAGGGGGGAAAACCTGGACAATGTGAGGGTGGCCACTCATTAATAAATTGGCCAACGACGTGCTTGCCTAAGGTAAAAGGTGGATTAGGAATTTTGGATTTGGAAAGATTTACAAGAGCCCTCAGGCTGAGGTGGCTATGGTTCAAATGGAAACAAAAACAAAGAGCTTGCAATCAGTTGGAAATCCCGTGCGATAGAATAGACCGAGAGCTCTTCTATGCATCAACAGTGGTGACCATAGGAGATGGTAAGATGGCACCCTTCTGGTGCTCCAATTGGATAAATGGGACTATGGCAAAATCGATTGCACCGTTACGGTATGAGAAGGCGAGACGGAAGAAAATTACAGTGCACCAGGCACTAACAAGTGGATTGATCATGTTTACCCACCAACCACACAAGAAGAGGTAATACAGTTCGTCAGGCTTTGGGAGGCGCTAAGAGGGGTTGTACCAAATGACATGGTCGAGGATGATATTAGATGGAAGTGGACAGCAGATGGCATGTATACCACACAAAAGTGCGTACCAGGCTCAGTTCATTGGAGTTTTTAGTAGGATCAAAATAACTCCGATTTGGAAGGCCAAAGCGGAGCACAAATGTCATTTTTTTTGCCTGGACGTTAATGCACAAGAAGATACTAACTGCAAACAATCTATTTAAAAGAGGATGGACTGAATATACCGATTGTAAGCTTTGCAACAGCAATCCAGAAACTCCTGTTCACTTATGCAAAGATTGCCCATTTGCAAAGGAGGTTTGGACAATCCTAAAGCAATGGCTGAACCTATCCGTGCTAGATTCAGAGTCAAGGCTCAATTTATACCTTTTGGTGGAGATGTCGGCGCAAACTTGATAAAAACAAGAGGAGGGAGGTCGATGGTATCCTAATCTATTTCTGGTGGAATGTTTGGAAAGAAAGAAATAGAAGGATCTTCCGATGTAAAAATCTAAATCCGATTCAAGTGGCTGCACTATGCAAAGATGACATTATGCAGTATAGACTTGCAATGGCACCGAGGCATCAGTTGCCCCAAGCTGTTCAAGATTAGTTGCTCAAAGAACAGTCTTTCAGTTTCAGTTTTGTTTTTGCCAGATTTTTCTTCAGTTTTTTTTTAGTTGTCTACTGTGGCGTTTTTCTTAGTCTCTCGGAGTAGCATTCTGAAGCAGTGGTAATTTTATCGCTGTATAGGTTTTTTGAGTTGGGAGTGGTGGCTTTGGCAATCCACTTTGGATTGTCTTATGTAATTATGGTTTGTACAGTTTTTTTTTCTTTTCATCGTCTAATATAAAATGCGGCAAAACTTTTACCGTCCTTTGTAAAAAAAAACTTCCAAGGGAAAGATCGATGGAGGCAGTGGCCACCGGAGAGGACCCACCACCGCCAAGACCGGGCAACTGTGTGGCAGCATCGCAGACACACTGGGCGGCATCGAACATGCGCATACCGAAGTGTTCTTCGGAGAGCTCGGGCGGCAGGTGGGAACCGGCTGTGAGTATTTGGGTCCGTTTGGTAGAGCTGTGCTCCCTGATTCTTCAGCTGTGCTCTCTGATTCTCTGGTGAAGTGATTCTGAGGCTGAAAATGATTCTCTTTGATTCTTTAGCATAAACTTTTAAAATCACTATGGAGAATCACTTCACAGAATCAGGAGAAGCTACTTTTTTTCAGCTCTCAGTATCTTAGTTCATTTCAAAGAATCATTTCACAGAATCAGCAGAGAATCACTTCACTCTGAAAAAACCGTTTGGCAGTCGGGAAGTGATTCTCTTCGAGAATCCGTTTCATGGAGCGCTACCAAACGCAAACGCACCCTTTGATGAAGGCCTGCGGGGCACGAGCTGCTGGATGCTCCCTTCGCCAGCGGCTGGGCCTAGGCAGAAGCCACCGCCAGCACGAGAATCGTGGCGATCAACACAGCGGGCGATTTCGAGGCCATTGCTTAACTCCTGTGTGGGTGAAGTTTTCTTTTTCACATAAAAAAACGCTGGGTGTATGCTAGTAATTGCTAAATGCATGAATGGCTCTCGACCCTGCAGCCACCCTCTGTTGTGATCAAGTGGATGGTATTTACCATTATGTCGGCTAAAAATTGCAACTTACTTTGTTGGAATGTGAGAGGTTTAAATGATGGGGCAAAGCGAAATTCGGTCCGAAACCAAATATCTTCGACAGGAGCCACTATTGTGTGTCTTCAGAAAACCAAGATTAGCAATTGGAACCGGGGACTACTAGTTGATACGGTTGGTGCGGAATTGGCGATGAATGTGGCGTTCCTGCCAGCTGTGGGAGTCTGTGGGGGGATCCTCATTGCAGCATCTGAACACTTCTTCACGCTTAGTCAACCACTGCTAACCACCAACACAATATCAGCAAGGTTAACCATGTTAGCTGAGAATAAAGTCTGGTCCATAATAGGGGTTTACGGACACAGAGTGATGCGGACAAGATTTCATTCCTTCAAGAGATCACGGACTTGCGAACACAGACACTCCCGGCTTGGTTGTTGCTAGGAGATTTTAATCTAATTCTAAGTGCGCAAGAAAAGAACAACGCGCATCTAAACTTACCTATGATCAACAGATTCAGAGTGGCAGTAGACAACCTTGAGCTCGAACTCAGGGGGAAGAAGTACACCTGGTGCAATGATCAACAATCTCCAACAATGACGAGAATTGATCATCTCTTTGCCTCGGCAGATTGGTTAGAAATGTTCCCAAGAACTGATCTCCGAGCGCTGCCTTCGCTTGGATCCGACCACAACACTTTGTCCTTACAGGGTGTTGTCAACCTTGACTTCTACAGAGGCTTCAGATTTGAGTCATACTGGGTTCATATGCCCGGTTTTCTCGACACAATAAAGGAATCGTGGATCAAACCGGTGAACATGCAAGACGCTATCCTACGCCTACACGTAAAGATGCTACGTACAGCCAAAGCCCTTAAGATTTGGAGGCGGAAATCATTAGGTGGGTGGAAAGTAGCTTGGGCCGTCCTAACTGTAACCCTTGAAAACCTTGGAAAGTAGCTTGGGCCATCCTAACTGTAACCCTTGATGACGTGCAAAGATAGATAGAGCGCAAAGGAGGAAGTTTGATGGGCTAATGATCTATTATTGATGGAGCATATGGAAAGAGAGAAATATAAGAACTTTTCAAAGTGAGAACCAGCAGCCTAGGGAGGTGGCTTTCTTATGTAAGGAGGAATTCGATCAATTTCAGTTGGCCACAAGACCTCATGTGGAAGCCACTCAGTAGAAGTTTCCTGTTCTTTGTGTTTTCTGTCCTTAATTTTCAGGTGGCGCAAAGAGTCTTGCTTGTTTTGGTTTTCCTTTAGTGGCAACACTGACAGTAGAGTGGCTACCTCGAGTAGTTGTTTTTAATGGTGTTGAGCTTTGGCTCGTCTTTGTAATTCAGCAATTTCTTTTTTTTATTTTCTATTGTCTAATAAAAATCCAGCAAAAGTTTTTTTTGCCACCTTTCGAGAAAAAAAAAATACGCTCGGCCGCCGCATGTCTATGCGATCACCATCCGTTGGTGTCACGCGCGAACATATGGTTGCTTGCACGACCTCTGCATTCATCAACGGATGGTACACATATGCGAATTATCAAGTTAACATTTTTCATATGATTGCTAAAATATAACAATATATTATTCACCCATATATGCATGTATATGCTAACTATATTTATGGCGTGGACGCGCGGTGCATATGTGTGTTCACTTTGGACTATTTTTTATACTAGCAAATATACCCGTGCGTTACAACGGGTGTATAATTTGTTGGATGGTCTAAGACGTCAATTAAACAATTTATAGTTTGAAGATTTATTCAACGATCATGATTTGTTCTAATACGCATTTGAATCAAACTCCATGTATTCGCTGACATGTCTTAGAATCATACTTCATAGCATCGTCGAATGCGAGTTAGAATATATGGGTACAACTTGGACACACACAACCCACACATTCCACACTCACACCACACGTACATACACGTGTGCGTATCCGTACACACGTAAAGAAGAGATTGGGAGGCGTCGCTGCCTCCGGTGCGGAAAACGCACAGTACCACCGAACGCGCACGTGTGTACCCTAAAATTTCTAGAAATTTTTTTAAAAAAAGGGTGTGTATTTCCCACTAGACAGACCTACCACTGGACCATGGGGGTGAGTGGTTAGGGTTTGTGTCCGGCTTATATACTCGCGCGGGCTAGTTTTTATTATCGGCTGCCACGAATCAGTGGTGTATATATATATATATATATATATATATATATATATATATATATATATATATATATATATATATATATATATATATATATATATATATATATAGACTTTAATAGAAAACCGGTGATGTGGAGTTTATGTCGAACGTATCATGGATTGTATTGTTCCGCTAGTGTCTTCATTCGATTTGGTTCCGATTTCGACCATGAACTACGACCAACGCGGAGGCACCTGCTTCTCTGAAGAACATGGTAGCAGTGACCGCGGCGCAGACCCCTCGAAGGAGAAGGGTGCCTTCTTGTTCGACTATTTGGTGCCGGACTGCTCGATCGGCGTGGTACAGAGGAACGACGGCGTCAAACAGCCAGGTGTGACTGCGCTCTGCTGCAGTGCTGCTAGTCAGCAACACATGATTAATGATTTGGATTGGAAGCAACGCATTGTGCACGGGAGCAAGCTCACCCAACGCAAGCAGTATCATTCTGGTTTCACCCCGCTATGGTCAGAACATCCCGTCCCTGCTCTCGCACAGATTTGCCTCTTGCAATTGCAAGATCATTAAGAGCAAACACATTAGGTTTTACCTTCCATGATCTCATGACACCACCGACATTCTCTGGTCCATGCTTTCCTTCCAAAGATCCCGAACTGCAAACGAGGAAGCACATATTATGTATAAATCATCATAGTTCAACCACCAACACTGGACTCTCCTCAATCCTCATCGTCAGAGTCCAGCTTCACCAACACTGTCTCTGCGCCGGCGAGATCGTACCAGCTCAGCGCCTCCGAGTCCGCCGGCTCAGTGCGCACAGCCCTCTCAAAGTAGTGCCCCGCCCTGCAAAGAGGTGAGAGCTCAACTGCGGCTGCGTTGGCAATTCGTCAAACAGTGTGTGTGCGTGGACGAGGAGGGCAGGAGGCCTATCGGTCGTGGTCGTTCTGCACGAGGTAAAGGAACTGCACAAATTTGGCGAGGATGAGCGAATAGTTGGGCTCAGCGGCGATGGCCTGCTCGTATCTCTGCTGCATCAGCGTGTTCTCGGCGTGCTCTTGATCAGTCTCCAGCTCCGCCTACACCGGCGCGACGAGGCTTCTTAGGACATCCGAGTCGCCCACCTCCTCGGGTGCGCTGGCCTGCATTGTGGAGGCCTACGCCTCCCTCGTCCTCCTCTTCCTCTGCCTCCACCTGCTGGAGGTGGAGCGCCGCCACCGCCGCAGAGACCAAGACCAGCGCTTGAAGCACTGTGTATGGGGCCTCTCAGCGCCGCGCGCGGACACGAGGAGCGCAGGCCTCGGCGATGCGCAAGAACGGGAGGAGCGCTGGCCTCTGCGCTGCGCGTGTACAGGAGGAGCGCCGGCGTGGGACACGATGCGGCGGCGACCGGAGACACGAAGAGCGTTGATGCCACCCGCTGCTTCGTTGCGGGGGACAACGCCAGCGGCAGCATAGCGCACCACTTGGCCCGCCGCTACGCTCTGGATCCTTCCGCCTTCGCCAACGTCAGCCTTGCCGGCCTCATCGCCATTCATCCTTTCTACGCCAGCGAGGAGCGCACGCCCGCTGAGCTGCGGCTCGTCGGTGCGCCCCTGTCCGCGCGTAGTACTGCACATGGGACACCGATGCGGTGGCAACCTAGGGCGATGAACAAACGAACATCGATGCGGTGGTGACCCGGGGCATCGAACAGACTTATATTTTTGAAGGGAGCGTCGGGAGTAGAAGGTACGCCCGAGATAGATGTGCTTCCGTATGATAGTTTGGTTGGGAGACGGGTGAAGAGCGGAGCCCGAGCGGCGCACGGTAACAGAAACTGTGATAAAAACGTGTACCAATAGGGGCAAGGCAGACCAAATGTGACCAGACCAAAAAAACATATAGGTTGAAATTTTACCTCTTTATTATTTGGTAGGTATAGATATAGATTTAGTAGTGGTAGAGGTGAGTTTTTAGAAACATTTATATAGGTACTTTATGGTTGTTTATTTATCTTCTTTTTTGTAATAGTAGTATATTGGTAACTTATAACTACATTTGAGGTTGATAATTTGGTTTATTTTTAATACTGGTAGAGGTAGACAATTTAGATTTCAATTGCATTACTTAGCTTATTTATTAATTATTACAGTCACAAGAATGGGCAGCTTACATGCAAATTTATAGTGTTATTGCAGATTATCTTCCATAATGGTAGAGGCAGGATAATTTGGATGCAAGTTTAGAGGTTACTTAATATTTAATTTCAAAATGACAAGGTGGGTAATTATATGCATATTGTGATCGCAAACATAGGTAATTTACATACAAAAGAATATATCCAATATAATGCCTATCCAAATATGGGTACTTTTCCCACGAGATTACCGTTTATAGTATAGTATTTATTGATTGATGTTTGGATGTTTACGGGTTTTTGTAAGAGTTTCTAGAATTCATCTTTTTTTCTAGTTTCTCTTGTGAGTATTAACATGTCAATTCCGTTGGGGCCTCTAGTCGTACTAGTATAAGATTTGCATACGTTAGGCACGTGCTACCACTCAAATATAATAGCTAGTACGAATTAATTAAAAAGTTAGGTCCATGTGCACTATATATATGTGCATACTTGAAAATTCAATCTTTTTTATTGAAATGATGCAAGGTGCAGATCGAACCACGATACGTCAAGCCGTGTACAGTTGACATATTGTTTTTTTACAACGCAGTTCGCTATGTAAAAAAACCAGTCATATCCACCAGCGGCACCTACGAACGTAGGATGAAAGTGCGCCTGTGATAAAAAAAAAATTACAGACGCGCGTCACATAACAAGCGTCTGCGCGTCTATAGTGATGGGTTGCTACAGACGCGTGTACTCAAGGAACGTCTGAAAGATAGTTACAGACACATGTTACAGGAAGGCGTCTGTAGTTATCGACTTATCACAGACACGTGTTGAGTTACAGACGTACTTTTCGAAGCGCGTCTGTAGTATTTCAATTATCACAGACGCGTTTTCCTTTTCAGAAGCATGTTTTTAAGACGCATCTGCAGTAATCGTAATGAGATCAGACGTGTCCTTCGTTACACGCATCTGTGATATATAGTGGACCCTTGTTGTGGAGGCGCATCTGTACTACTTTTGGCGCGTGCTGGGTAGTTGGCCGACAGTGGCGGATCCAGAAACGGGGTAAGGGGGGCTAAATAACAAAGGGCAAAAAAAAAATTTCTCGCTGTATACAGTACACTAATAGATATAGCAAAGATTGATATCAATTCATATCAAGCTCAATGCGGGGTCTTTTTTTTCTCAACCCGACTCTCATTAGTTGCAATCTTCGAAGTTGAAGCATCATTCTTAGCACAATATCTCTCCATTCTAGTCTACTACAGTACTACTGATTATACCCTACAAGGTATGAAAGTAAAACTATCATAATCGGATCACTGAATATTCAAAAGAAAAATATTAGAATAGGGTTCAGTGGGGAATTTTGGACTGAGCTGCACTGGGCTCTGAAGAGCTGCTCTCTGCTATTTTGGCCCACGGGGGGGGCTGCAGCCCCCCTAGCCCCCCTGGATCCGCCAATGTTGTCCGGTACAAGCATTCAATTCATCATTAACTGCTCACGCGCCGTCATGGGCGGACCTACAGTTGTGCCCAGGTATTTCCGGGCATACCTAATATTTTTTGGGAAAATTTTTAGTAGTTCTTAGAGGTATTATATACATGTATATGCTTAATAAGTTCTCAAAATTGACATTCTTGGCTATTTTCTGCCTCTAATTCGCGTCAAACACAAAGTAGCCCACATGCCACACCGCCGGACGGCCCAATGGCCCATTTGGCCTTCCCACCCCCAATTCCCCACTCCCGTAGGGCAGCCGTACGCAGCTTCTTCGAAGGAATCGTGCCATGCCGCCCGCCCGGTGCCCGCGCTGCCGCCCGCACCTCCAGCCCTCCACCCATGTTGCTTTCTGTTATGCTTGTTTAAACAAGTGAAGAGCCTTGCTCAGCTTTCTGTTATGCTTGTTTCAACAAATAAGCACAACACTACCGTAGAGAGAGTGTTCTCAATTATGAATTATGTGAAGAACAAGTTAAAAAATAGGATGAGACTAGTACTTGAATGATTGTTTGGTCCTATTTATTGAGCATGAGTTCTTTTTCCAAGTCAAAGATAATGACACCATCAATCGCTATCGAGCAATGAGCGATCGGAAAATTAAATTGTAATTTTTTCCAATATTTTGTAATCTCAAATTCTTATGGAACACATTTTGTTTGAACTTTGATCTCCATGTATCTCTTATTTAAGCTCTTGTGAACTCTTAATGTCGTTCATCTAAATTTTTTGTTGTTATGGGCATACCCTACTCCGAAATCCTGGGTCTGCCACTGCTGCTGCGCGTCTCCTCAGCTCGCTCAGCTCAGGGCGGCGCGACGCGCGCTCCCCGAACGATGGTGAGAGGCTCCCTGGCCTGGCTCCTCAGCTTATCTCAGCTCAGGGTGGCGGCCAGTCGTAGTGCAGCGGGCGCGCGCGGTCTCTGAGGCGAGCGGCGGGCGGCGGCCGATGGCGCGCGTGGCTCGCCCGACGGGGGGGTGTGCTTGTGGCATGCGCGGCGAGGCAGGTGGAGGCCAGAGGCGCGGGAGGCACTCATCACCCGGGCGGTGGCCGAAGGCGCTCGACGCGCATGCGCCCGTGGCGGGCACGACGCGGCACGACACCGGCGGGTGTGACGCACGCGGCGGGCCCAGGCATGGTAAGGCCACCGACTGGACATTCCCCTTTAGATCTGCTTAGCTGCTCTCGATCCATATCCTTCCATCCAGCCATAAGGTCTATCCATCGACGATGACCATCCTCTCCCTCCTTGGTCCCCGGCGTGCTCAGCTCGATCAGCTCTACCTACATAGGAAAGAAGTCTACCTCTCCAACCAGCTATCCGTTTAATGATCTTATCAATCACAGGTTGTAAGTCAGCACTCAACTTGGAAAAGTGAAGAGGTACACCTAGATATTTGATTGGAAACTCACTTTCCTTGCAACAGAAAATTTTAGCTATACTATTTGCATCATCCTCACTCACTGCTTGAAAAGTAGTGATGTTATTTGCTGCTGATGTTTACTGCCGCGGCTACTGCCGGATGGTAGTTAGATCATCTATCTTTCTGAGTTGTTTCAAATGATTCAAGTAAACCTATATGCAGCTTCATCTTATGGCTACTACTGTTTTACAGAAATTTGAAGTGCCGACCACTCCAATCAACTTGGAAGATATTGGAGAGAAGATCGCTATGTTCATCATGTCGCAGATCATCGACCAAAAAGGTGAGTTTCTGAAAGTGCATCTAGCCCTTTAGTGGGTTTTGGATGATTGAATGACAACGTGATTAAGTGTTGGACAGGAAATAAGTTATCTCACAGGTATTTGCTGAAAGCCAAAATGATATGTTGTTGTATAAACAATCTAGTTCAAACACAAGACAACAATGCAAATGTAACTCATACAAGACTTATTCATTGTGGGATTTCGATGACTTATATGAAAGCAAGCACTTTGAAAAAATAATTAATAAGACATGAGGGATTGCATATAGAATGGTCTCACTTTTTAGAGCTTGCTATATTGAAAGACAATTATACAAATAATCTTAATGAATGATTCAACACCAAGTGTGACCTGATGGCTTGAGATAGTGAAGATAGCAAGGAAAGGCTTTGAGGTACTAAGCAAGGGTGAAGGGCAAGTGACGGCTTGGTGACCGAGGAACCTAGCTAGGGTGAAGAAGCAAGTACTTGCATTTAGTTGAGGGACTAATCAAACTATGATGGTCACATTGAAGTGGAGAATCAAATCTTGGATGAATTGTTGAAGTGACTTGATACATTTGGAGTCAACTCATACTTATTGAATGCAATCAAGTCACATGCTCAAGATGGCTATGCTCAAGGAGAAAATCAAAGTCAACATGTTGATACCCTCACTTGATGATGATTGAAGGCTATGGCATTTGGTTTGAAGGAAATCAACTCAAGCGACTCAACTCTGTTTTTATTTGATCTTGAGTTAATAGGTATATCGTACTATTAAGAGGGATGCATTATGTTGATAGATGATTATTCATAAGTGCTCAAGCCAACCCATGTGAGGTTTGAGTGAGGGAGAGACTTAAGTGCTAACTAGCTTTGCTGCAACTGGGAAATACCGGACGTGTTCGGTATTAAGTCAGCCACAACAACCTCTCTGCGCTCTGGAAGTTTTGTTCATCAGGAGTTCCGACAAGTGTCGGGAGTTCCAGCACTTGTCAGGAGTTCCAACGCCTCACACGCGCCACTGACTTAGTGACTGTTGGTAGTGTGTAGGCAATTCCAATGGCTAGAAAACGACTAGTTTTGAGCCATAAGAACACTCTACAACCCTCTCTTAGTGAGTGATTGATCCAATTTGCAAAATACATCTTGTGGGTTGAGTGAGATTCAAATTTAAGAGCAAGCCACCCATGAGCACTTGTGCATATTTGTCGATCTCGTGATTTGCATTTGTTACTCTTGGACTCTTCGGTCCTAGATGGCTAGGCGTCGCCAGAGAGCGCCCAAGAGATTGCGGTGTGCCTCGGGAAGTTTGTAACAGTTTGATTCCACCGCCGCAAGGGAAGGGATTAACTAGTGGAAGAAGGAAAAGGAGTTGGAAAAGACTCCGGCTAGAGTGGCCTTCGTGGTCCTCTAGAGTTGACCTTCGTTGGGTCGCTCATAGCTCCCTCAACGGAGAGTGGGACTCGACGGAGTCTGAATTTCGGTAAAAAAAATAACGTGTCTCGATCTCTCTTTACATTTGGTATTTGTGATCTTTGTGTGTTGTTTAAGCTTGTCAACAGGTTACCAGTAGTGGTCTTCAACTTGGATTGAAAAGAGAAATCGATCGGAGCAGTTGAGGGCTGACCCAGCAAACCCATGTATTTGGAGCCTATGCTGATTTTATTTGTTCTTTGCTCTAAACTTTGTTTTGCAGGTTCTAGCTCATAGATATATTCTCTATACCTTGTTTACTTTGTTGTTTAACTTGTGAGGGGTTATTTCTCTGATTTGGGATTTACGAGTCATCGAAAATTCCATTACTAATCGTTTTCGCATTTTAAAGGGTTGAATTTTTAGAAGCGCCTATTCACCCTCTAGGCGGCATCCTCGGTCCTTTCAGTTTCATTGTTCAAATAAACAATGATGAATAATTGTCCAAATAAACAATAATGATGAATAAATTCATGCTGTCCTATAGCTGCTGCTTGACACCAGTTTGGAGCTGGGTATCTAGCTCCTTTGTGTGAGTTTATTTGGAGCCACTACAAACAAAAAAACCACTACAAACAAAAAAAAAGAAATTCTAGGTGCCCATATATGCCATGACTAGATGCTCTGTTTTACCAGTACTGAAACGTATGTTACAATATTACTGAAACACTAAGCTAGGTTGAACTGCAACAAAAAAAATAGAAATTCTGGGTGTCCTGTGTACATCATTACTAGATGTTGTGTTTGACTAGTACTTAAACATGAGTTACTACAATGCTAAAACACTAAAATAGATTGTGTTGCAACAAAACAAGAATTCTAGGTGCTTGTATGTTCTCTGATACCCTATTTTGTACTATCTGATAATGTGTATCACATCTGATACATAATTGGAACTAAACCAAATTTGCAAAACACTTTGAAACGTGTAGGACAGCATGACTCATGGGAGCAAAAACATCATTGGGCATCATCAGATTGCTGCAACTTTAAGTGGACATCATCAGATTGTTGCAACTTCAAGCACTAACATGGCTGTCGTTGTTTTAGAAGTATGTTTCTGGACACACTCTAACGGAGTTTGGATGTTTTCTTCAAAATAATTATTTGTTGTTGACTACATGTGTAATGATAATCTGACAGCACATTTGCAATGCAGGGTTCCATGGACCCTAATCTTGATCAGAGTCTTTGTCATGGGGCAGAAGGTCAGCAATTTGAGGATGTTGAGGTGCAAATATCTGATGATGAGGTGGTGTATGAAGAAGAAGAGGACGTTGTAAGCTCCCAGCCGGTGGTACCATTTGAAGGAATGGAGTTTGATACACTAGATGAAGCAAGGAGGGTGTACAATGCTTATGCGTTCAAGATGGGATTTAGTATCAGGATAGGTTCATCGAGAAGCAGCCGTGTGAGTAAGCAGGTGACACAGAAGGAGTTTGAGTGTTTGCATGCAAGGATTACACCTGCTGAAAAAGAAGAAAGTGCATCAAGTAATACATCGTCAGTAGCAACGATAGCATCTAAGAAGAAAAGCGCTAATGCCGTGATGACTACTGCAACAAGGAAGCGGAGCACGCTGAAGAAGGCAAATTGCAAGGCACATATGGCCGTGGGTCTGTGTGGGGGAGGTGGAAGGTCATGGTGTTTCAAGCAGAGCACACACACCCTATGGTGAAAATAAAAGGTAGGGTAAGGCAACTACGATCACACAGAAAAATATCATGGGCTGATTATGAGCTATTGAAGACACTACACCATCGAAACATCTCCACCATGCAGATTATGTCAGTGCTAGGAGACTTCCATGGAGGCATGGGAAACCTTACATTCAACAGTAAAGATGTCTCCAACATGAGGACACACTTGCGGGTAGGAGTACGGTACAGAGACATGGATGTTGTCCTAGAGTACTTCCAGAAGTTACAAGCAGAGAGCCCTAACTTCTTCTATGCTATCAAGCTAGATGCTGAGAATGCCGTGAGGGGGTTGTTTTGGGTTGATGGCAGATCAAGGGAGTTGTACAAGTGCTTCAAGGATTGCATATTCTTTGACACAACGTTCTGCACTAACCGGTACAACATGCCCTTTGCACCAATTGTTGGGATCAACAATCACACTCAAAGCATCCTACTGGGTTGTGCTCTGCTTCCAGATGAGACTACTAAAACATTTGTCTGGGTCCTTCAGACACTCAAGGATGCAATGGGTGGGATAGCACCGACCAACATCATGACCGACCAAGATAAGGCCATGAAAGCTGCAATAGAACAAGTATTCCCTGGTGCAACACACAGGTGTTGTAAGTTTCATGTGCTCAGCAAAGCTTGTGAGAAATTTGCTTGGTTAATCAAGAAAAACCCAGATTTTGCAGACGAGTTTGACTATTGCATCAACTTCACAGAGTCACCGGGGGAGTTTGAGACTTTGTGGCATAACATAGAGGTGAAGTATGAAATGCATGGCAACGATCACTTCCAGAACATGTCTTCGACCAAGTCTATGTGGGTGCCTACATATTTCAAGAAATGCTTCTTTCCTTTCACAAACACAATAGGGAGATCTGAGAGTATGAATTCCTTGTTCAAGAAAATGGTGCACCCACAAGACTCAGTGTTGCAGTTTCTTACCCAGTATGAGTACATAATGGAAACAAGGGTCGAGAAGGAATATCAAGAAGCAGCCAAAGGTGAAACAACAAATCCACCGCTGTGGGGGAGGTCTGAAATTGGGAAGCAAGCATCCAAGTTCTACACAAGAAGTGTTTTCTTCAAGTTCCAAGAGCTCCTACGTGATTCGATGGCATTAACTATAGGTGCAATTGCTACAGAGGGGAGCCAAATGATAGTACATGTAATATGGGTGTACATTCATGCCTCAGACTTTGTGTTCCATGATATTCATTACTACTAAAACATGCATTACAATAATACTGAAACACTAGCCAGAGTCTACTGAAACATACAAAATTCCCCTTTGTACAATCTACTGAAACATAAAAAAATCCAATGTGTTGCAGGTGTTGAAACGAGTATACAAGGAAGGTGAGGAAACATTGAAAACATACAATGTTGTTGCGAATCGGGGGTCTGAAATGTACTCATGCTCTTGCAACATGTTCGACCAAGATGGTCTACTGTGTCCTCACATACTGAAAATCTTTACCATACTTGATGTGCAACAAATACCACAAAAGTACCTGCTGCACCGGTGGTCAGAAGAAGCAACGCTGAAAGTGCCTCAACATTTGGCAGGCCCTGAGCCAGTTTTTGGAGTTCCAGCAACAAATAAACTAAGATACAATACACTGTGCAGGAAAATGACACAACTTGCTGCTGATGCTTGTGTGGGGGCAGAGGAATACAAGGTGGGTTCAGAAGGCATCGATCAGCTGAGGGAAAAAGGTGAGGGCAACCACCAAAGCGTTGATTTCGTGGTGAAATGATCAAACAAATGCTGTTGGGAATGAAGATGAGGCGGAAAGAGTGAGTGGAAAGAAGTGTGGGGTGAATCGAACAATCTACAAGAACCCTCCGGCAACTGATCCAAAGGGGAGGCCCAAGGACAAGGTTGATCGTTTCAAGACTATTGTTCAACAAGTCAAAGAAAAGGCAATCAAGAAGAACAAGTCCAAGGGTAAGAAGACCAAAGGCAAAGACTCGGCATGCTTGATATGCCACAAAGAAGGCCATGGTGTAGAGGCTTGCAAATACTTGGTAGCGGCAATGAACATAAGGGACATGGAGTTAAAGCTGTAAAAAGAACAAGTTGTATGTATTATGTGATACTTTATGCATTTTATTGACCATTTGCTTGAACACAATTTGAAGTGATACGGGTGCATTCATTGTCTCACGAACGAAGCTTATTATTCATCACAATGTAGTTGTATGAACTACTGTTACATCTGAAAAAAAAACTCTAATGAAACCACAAAATTTTGCTACTGTTACATCTGAGATCATCTAATGAAACAGTCAAGTCTCAGTAATGTTATATCTAAGAAACATAAAAAAGAAACAGCATACTTTCACTACTGTTACATCTATAATGCTCTATTGAAACAGACGACTCTCACTACTTTTACATCTGAAAAATATGGATACTGAAACAGCATAATTTAACTACTATTACATATGTAAATGCTCTATTGAAACGGCCGACTATCACTACTGTTACATCTGAAAAATATGAAAAATGCAACAAAAGCAAAGGTTCCTGCTGTCACATCTGAAGTGCTCTAATAAAACAGTCAAGTCTCACTGCTAATACATCTGAAAAATGCGCTCATGCTAACAGCAAAAAGTTTGACAAGCGAGGGCTGAATGGAAAAAAGTAAATGTTGCAACACAATCTTAAGAAATTAACCAATATTTTTAGAAAGATGTTCGCAGTACACAACATTGCAGTAGTTAGTAGACTTTAGGTGCTACCAAAAGGTAGATCAGTATCATGCCATGATGTAACCAGGGTATGATAACCTAAAAAACACAAGCATTCACATATTTGCCACGTAGAAAAATAGCGGGTACTGCACTCATATATTTACAAGAATACTGGTGTTTCAATGCACATCGTTTTCCTGACACCTCCCTAAAACTACATAGCATCAACTTGATTAGGTCTCCTTGGACTCATAGTTCTTCACAAAGTCATCTAGCTTGACCACATTGTGTTGGGATAGAAGCAGTAGTGCAGCAGCGTGTTTCCTACACTATAGGACTGACCCCTGGGAAAATACATAATAAAAAAATAGGTTAGGAGACCAAAAATGAGCAAGCACATTTAGAGACAAAAAGACATAGGAGTTGCAAAAAATAAGAAATTTTGAAAATAGAAACACATACTTTCTCAAGTGAAGAATCCACCAACTTCTTGCCGTCCCTGCATCCATATAATCCATTGTGTATAGCCCGCAGTCAAACCTTGCAAGAAGAAAAAGGAACAATAAATCATGTGAACATACAAATCTTTAGGCGATATTCAAAGGCATGGGCATGCTAAATTGTAAAAACATACAAATTCTTTTGTTTAGGTTCTATAGGGTAGGTCCACTCAAAGTGAGACACGTTAGTTCTGAGTACTCCATGTTTCATTGTTGTGGTTGCAAAATTCTCAATCTGAAAAACAATGAAAACAATTAAGCAATACACATGAAACAGAAAATCGATAGCAACTTCAACAGCTCATAAATAAATGTGCAACATGTACAGGAGACAATGACAATTTACAAAACACCAGATGACACTAAAAAATCAGAAAAACTCTTATTTGGTAATTTTCAGCTTGCTAGCTAAATCATATGAACATCATGTCATCATGTGTTGAACTTTATAACATACACCCACACATATGTTGCAACAAAAAAGTCAACGAAAAGGAGCTATTTCAACAAAGGTGGATTGAGTGTGCAAAGGAAGCCACTTACCAAGTTCTTGGCATGCTTCAAACATGTGCTCTCCTTGGAGGCACTCAAAGAGTCGAAGAAGGCAATTTGCTTCATGAACATACTAACACAAAGAAGCACCTAGTGGTAATCAAATACTAGAGGGAAGAACATCTGCATAGTACCCAATGAAACAGTACAAAAAATCAGGGCTAAAACATATATAGATACTTAGTGCACCACATGGGGTAGTACCAGCGATACGGAAGACAAAATCAGAGGACTGAAAGTATATGGAAAATAAAACAATGTATGTAGAGCTAACATACCAGATCTATCCAGGCCCGTACATGGGGCAGTGCAAGTGGAGCGATGTCACAAGGCCCCCCAAAAATTAGGGCCCCAAATTTTACTTAAGTGCATATATACATACATAATTCCATTAATACAAATTAGGTAACTCTTAGTATAACCCCATGTAATGTTTTATGTCGTAAGTAGGGATGAAAACGTATCGGATACAGACGGATATTACTGATATCATATTTGTTTTCATATTTATGTCCGGATTCGGATTCAAATACGGATAAAATAAAAAATGTCAGATAGAATACGATTGGATATCGACATCATAAATATGTGATTTAAATATTCGGATACAAATATGGTATCGGATGTCAAACATCCGGTCTCGGATACGGACGGATTAAAACCCCTCTAAACGAATTCGGTCTCGAATACTGTCGAAAAATATACATGCCGTTTTCATCCCTAGTCGTAAGAACAAAAGGTCTAAGAAGACGCATGAGAAGAAGGAAAGAATACTCACATATATGATGTAATTCTAAGTAAGGTTAGAAAAGAATATGCTATAGTTATACATCTATCCAAAATACTCTGTTCGCTTGGCTGAAAAGTCATGGTTGAAGGTATTGTTCGCTAATTTGTTGTGAGAGAAAAACATTGTACGGCTTATAAGCCATGGCTGAAAGTCCTAGTTTAACTTGGTGTAGTCTTTTAAGGTCACAAATAATTACTAATTTCTCTCATAGTATATCACATATGGCAAAAGTTTTTTTTGAGCATCATCTATGGCAAAAGTTTTAACATTAGAATGTGCTAATAAATATAAGTCCAATTTAACCACTTTTATTGTACAATTTTTCATACAATTAGGCTGATTATTGACCAAACATAACAAAGTTCAAATCTCAAATAATGTGCAGCTTACATTTTGAGATAAAGGGAGAAATGACTTTAAAACTTTTTTTGTATTGCCACATCTTACATGTAGGGCCCTCTTTAAGTTTTGCACCAGGGCCTCAAATTCTTAGGTACGGCCCTGGATCTATCTTGGTGATAGTCTACTTTTCATTTATCTGGGTGTAAAGCTTCTTGCAAGTCTCTTCATGACAAAAAGAACTTGGATCAATGCTCATGAAGTCCTGTCAAACCACACATTAAAAAGGGTGGGAAATAGGGAAAAAAAAGCTAAATAAAAAATAAGGTTCAGGAATTCAGATTGAAATACAAAGTCACAAGTCTTATAATATTACCGTGGCCTATTGGGGGAAAGCAAATTTTATATCTCTTGTTTTCTTCTCTTCATACAATTGAAGATGGTCAAGATTGAACTGGTAACTCCACAAAGACATTACATTGTTACCAACCAATCCACGTGCCTTGAAGGAATCATAGAACTCATCATATGTAATATGGAAGCCATTGATTTCAATGAAAGGTGGCCTTGTAGAAAAAGAAAAGGCGACATAATCAATAAAGAAACAACAATAGCGAATGAACTATGGAAAACAAAAAAAAGAGCTAGTTTCAACACATGAATAATACATTTGAAACAACTGAGAAAGCCTAATGCAACAGATAATGACAACACATTAATCAGGGCATAAAAAGTGTAGGACAAAGTCAAAAAAAATGAAAAAAAAATTAGGTAGGGTTGGGAGGGGGTAAACTCACAGTTGGCTTTGACCCTTTATCTTGAATCCCTGATCAAAAGCCCTTTTAGCTAAAAACTTGATCCACATTTCTTTGGTATCATCATTATCATCAGACTTGTGTCTTCTTTGCTTTTGCCCAAGGCCAACATCAATTCTTTTCCTCTTCTTTATATTCCTTTTGTCGATTGTGCTTGAGCCTGTTTGTGTTTCCTTGGAAGCCTCAATGATTGGGTCCCCTGGACAAAAAAAATTCAGGGCTCAAAGTACATGGAAACATAAAATACTAAAACATATGTTGTTAGCTAGTAGAACACATTGGGTAGTACTAATCAAACAATGGAAAATCAGGGTGAAACATATGGAAGCATATAAACTAAAACATTTATGGATAGCCACTGCAACACAAGAGAGTGCCAATGAAACAGTAGAAAAAAAACAGGTACTGCAACACATGAGGTGATAACACTAAAACATGCATAGAGAGCTACTGTAAACACATGAGATGATAGCGGTGAAACATGCATAGAGAGCTACTGCAACACATAAGGTGATAACACTAAAACATGCATAGAGAGCTATTGCAACACATCAGGTAATGATACTGAAACATAAAAAATATAGAGCTACTGCAAAAAAAAAAGGACTATAAGACAAAAAACCAAAGTGTTTACCAGTAGGCGTAGGCGTAGGGCTTCTGGATCTTTCTACACATACATCCTCAAACTCTGGTTCATCGGGTTGGAATAGGTCAAATGAAGGAATATCATCAACATATGAAGGCACTGATGGCTTGCAAGAAACTGGACCTCTTTTACTATCCTCTGGTGGGATTGGTGGAGGTGAAGAAACTGGTGCTTTTGTACTCATCTCAGGTGGGATTGGTGGAGGGGAAGCAACAGGGACTTTTATACTCTCCTCTTGTGTGATTGGGGGAGGGGAAACAACTGGACCTTTGGCACTCTCATCTGGTTCGATTGGTGGAGGCGAATAAACAGGAGTTTTTGTGCTCTTCTCTGGTATGATTGCTGCACTTGATGTACTTGCATGTCCTGTACTCTGTAGTGGGATGGATGGTTTCTTGGGTGACTTAGCCGGAGAAAAAGTAAAGTCTGGTGCAGGATACGCATTGGCATTGTCATTGGAAGGTTTCTTTGCCTGGCTCATCTTACTTGACAAATCAGCAACATCATTTAGATGTTTGTTTAGATCCATCAACTTATAAGCCAACTCAGCACCACGCTTTGCCATGATCGCCTTCCCTTGCTCTTTCATTGACTATGCAAGCTCATCAAAATCTTTCTCCACCAAAGAATTATGCTGCGCCAATAGAACTTGGTATTCTTCGGAAAGGGACTGCAATAAAAATAATATTTGCAATGTCAAACATATGAAGTGGGGGGAATGCAAACATGGGAGAAATTACACTGCAACAACTAAATGCAAATTGTGCAACATGTAGGGAATGACACTGAAACATATGAAGTTGGGGGGAATGAAACATGGGGAAAAAGTATAGTGCAACAAACTGAATGCATGTTGTGCAACATCTATGCAATGTATGAGAGGGTTTTGACAAAAAATCACCTCAACGGAAACCGTAGGAGTGCCAAATGGACGGTGGCTGGAAGTGCCAAGGCAATTCCAGTCCTTAAGACTTGGATGCACGGGATCTTCTTCTTCTTCTTCGTACATTGGTGGCTGGGGTGGCTTGATAGCCTCTGCTCCAAGCATTAGCGGCGGTTGTTTATGTAACCAGTCATGGGCACTGGGGTGGGATAGGGGCTGGTCGTTCGGAACTAACAATCAATGAAGGTATATTATATCAAAAAAATAATGTAATGACTATAATAAATGACTAAAGATGAATGAAGCTGAAAAAAGCATCAAACTCACAGGTTGCTTCCCGAATGCATGAAGCTGAAGCCTACACCGATCAACCTTTTCAATGAATTTAAAGTCATCGTTCGTGACATGGCAGATGCGTGGGACGGAATAATTGATCTTGTGAGTAGCCCCGTCAGCAGGTATGGCAAGGTAGTCCATGTACGCAATCTACATTCAACAGAAAAAAACATGAAGGCCCAAACATTAGGAAAACATGTAAAGGAAACATGTATATATAGCTACTGCAACATACATAGAGAGCTATTAAAACACATGAGGTGATAACACTGAAACATACATATAGAGCTACTGCAACATACATAGAGAGCTACTACAACACATCAGGTGATAACACTGAAACATACATACAGAGCTACTGCAACACATGAGGTGATGCCATTGAAACATAAATATAGAGCTACTTCAACATGAGATGATAACACAGAAACAAGTATGAAAGAAAGATGCAACACATGAAGTGGTACCCCTTGAAACATAAATAAAAAAGAACTACTAGAAAACATCAGGTAGTACCAATGCACTATAAAAAAAGAAGAAGAAAACACATACCGCCAAGACAGCAAGGCATGAACCAAGGTAAATGCTTGATGAAGCACCTTCAGCGTCAGGATCATGCTTCTGGAACTTTTGGACTTATTCATCAACTCATCAAGAATGTGCCTAGCCCAATCAAATGATTTAATTTTAGAGACATCTTGTAAGTTGTACAAGTACCGTAGGGTGGTTGCATTGTCTGTATTTGGGCAGAGTACAGACCCCAAGGCAAGCAACATGAATGCCCGCATGAAAGAGTCCTTGTCCTTAGGATTAGTCAACACCTCCATGCACTTGGACCACTTCCCCTTGAATCCTTCCATAAAAGGCTCACGAATCTTCTGAAAAGCCTCATATTGATCAGTGCTTCCAGCAAGCATAACAGACTCTTCTCCGCTAGGCACACCAAGAACATTGCATACAAGCTGCTTGTCCGATACAAAGACTTTATGTTTGAGCCTGAACTCTCTCAATTCAACATCTACATGTTTCATGATCCATGCAACAAGCTTCACAGGGATAGAAAACTCAGATATGGCAAGTAAAGAACCAAAACAAGCATCTTCAATCCACTCAATCTACTCTTGACTGAAGTTATGGTCACGGATCCTGTGGACTGAAAATCTTGTTACGAACTCGGCGTCACCATTTCCTTTGCCTTTTAGTTTGAGAGCAATAATTCCTGCACAAAAAAGACAAAAGAAACAACATATTAAAAATAAAAAATCTAACAAATTGGGGGTACACAGTTCATAAATAACACATGGCTGATTGTACATGATCCAAAAACACACAGGTGAACTGCATAGATGTGCCAAAAAAACACATGCTATTATCTGAAAAAGGCATGACACATTGAACATATCATGGTGACCATTTAAATCAAAATATAGGATCCAGTTTGGTCATCATGAACAAATAAACACAACATAGAAACTATTTTCAGTCAATTTCACTGAATCGTAATGATATGTGTTAGGATACTGCATCATGTTTGGTATTAATGAATCAAAATTCCATGAATCCATGATTACAAATCTCTTGACTCTTGCTTAGATATTACAACCTTGTCAGATATTGTGAGATGAATTGAGATATGCTACTGGAAACAAATGGCAACACACAAAAACAAACAGTAGGGGCACAAAAAAAAACATTGCTACCAGAGCACTATGCACACGCAGCTACAACCCATTTATGCAAAACTAGTAACAGGGTCTGCATATAAATCAACATACTAGTATCAGGATGTGCATAATCAGCATAAAAAATGTACAAACTACATAGCACTAAGCACAAAATCCACCTACGTAATCATACCTTGCTGCTTCAGAACCTTCTTCATTGAGGATTTCTTCATAGTGATGTTGCTTCAAACTTTGGTGGAAGATGCTTGCCCTGCCTTCATGTTGGGGGGCCTTGCTCGTTGACAGAGCCGCTCGTGCCCTACTGCTACACACCTTCCTCGCTACCACACGCACGCGACCACATCCCCGTCCATCACCTACCTCCTGGTCGGTGCTGCTAGGCGATTCGCCTCTGACGGGCGAAGCATCCAGGCCTGATTTGGTATGCATCGCTGGAAAACGAAGTTTGGTCGGGAGGAGTGGGCGGGAGGCAGGCAATCGGCGT
Source organism: Saccharum hybrid cultivar R570 (assembly GCA_038087645.1). Taxonomy (NCBI): domain Eukaryota; kingdom Viridiplantae; phylum Streptophyta; class Magnoliopsida; order Poales; family Poaceae; genus Saccharum; species Saccharum hybrid cultivar. Next base: position 6,143,357 of record JAQSUU010000043.1, on the reverse strand, counting down.
CGTACCTGCAACGCTAGGGTTAGGATGACAGGAAACCGTCGCAATCACTGTGAAGGACGGGAAGCGCGATGCACATACTCACCGCTGCGGGCACACGCCGCTCTTTACTTGCGGCGAGCAGGAAATGCTGGTGCCGCGGCGGAGAAGGCGCGATGCGCTGGAGGCAAGCGGCGTGCGCGCAGCGCGGTGGATGCCGGCGCGGTGGAGGCCAGCGTGGTGGAGGCCGGCACGGTGGAGGCTGGCGCGGCGGCGGGATGACGTCGCTCACGTGGAAAGGCGGTTCCCCACGGCGAGGAAGATGTGGCCACGCCCGCGGTGGAATGAGGAGAAATGCCCGATCCGGAACGTCACGGGAGGGGAAAACGCCCCGTTGCGTGGAGGGGTTTGGGCCGCCCCGTCCGCATCCGAAAGCCCACAGAGAGGCCGCAGGCCCACGGAGGAGCGCGTCTGGCCGGTTGCGGGAGCGCCGGACGCCCTCAACAGAGCATAACCGTTTAAAGATAGCTAGTACGAATTAATTAAGAAGTTAGGCGCATGTGCACTATATATGTACGTGCTTGAAAATTGTCTCTTGTTGATTGAAAACATGCAAGGTACAGACCGAACCATGATACGTCAAGCCATCCCTACTCCTAAGTACAGTTGACACATTGTAATTCTTCTGTCTCGCCAGCAGAAGTACCATAGAAAATAATGCCCTTTCTACGACCCCAAAACCTGCATACCTCAGGAAAATTAATATTTTGAACCACTGCATACTATTTTGCAAACAAGATGAGAAGAGATGCATAGTTATTATTAACAGCTAAAACATGATTGAAAAGTTGAAGATGGATTGAAAAAACTCGTGCAAACAAAAAGAATATCAAATTTAATTGAAATTGGAAAAAAATTGCAAAGATCCTAGAAAAACGGTGAGGCTGATTTCACCATATGGCCGCACCGGGCCCAGTAAAAACCAACCTATGCTACTAGGCAGGTTTCGGAACCAGTCCAAGCCAGTTTTGTCAATCCGAGCCTCAAATCGTCTCTTTTCATTTGGAAACTCATCCGATCTGGTGAGAAACATGTAAATTACTTGTGGAATAAGTTCCCTTCTGCTGGGATAAGAACTCCCTCCCTCGTTATTTATATAAGAGGATCACGATCGATTGAAAAATCCATCTATCCAATCATCAAAAACGCATCTATCTTTACCTTTTATCTTCTACTTCAAGCTTTTCCAACCCTACTATCTAGCACGTCTCTCAACAAGATTTGTAGGTGTTCTAGCCTTCTTGATGTCCTTGCTGATCATAGGGGCACCCCAATGTGTGTCTCCCTAACATATCTTCCCGGGAGGGGTTCATGGGTGTTTTACAATCATGTAGACCGATTTCGCAAATCGGCCTAATTAAGGTGGATCGAAGACCCCTGAGTGCCTACAAACTAAGGCAATTAGAGGTTGGAACTTGGAGGGCTAATAAAATAAAGATTTTCAGCAAGGAGGTGAAATTATAATCATCTTTAGACCGACTTATGAAAAAGTATACCAAGCAAAAAGTCAACTCGATGAATCGGTTCATAAAAAATAAGTCTGGTCGCCTCCAAAGCAAATTTATGTGCTTGAGAAGCAGGAGGTTCCCCCTGTTCCTATGGAGGTCATCAAGCAAACCTCACTTATAATTGGCTCCATGGAGGTAACGTTTAAAATGAAATTGACGAGCCGATGGTAGTTGAAAACCAAACTCAATCCTCTATATATGCAAAAAGTGGAGGTAGGAGTTGCCGCAAATAAAGATGAATCTCAAGGCCACAGGCTAGACTCTAAATGCTTCCAATCTAGATGATGCTCTTCAGGTTTGACCAAGATGCAATGGTGCAAGCTTCAACACGCTTGTTGTAAGAAAAAAAAATATAACAAGAAACCTAGTGCCATTTGAAAGACGGCCAATATACACGTATTACCCATAGACCAGCACAACTGATCTATACATCACCCTTAGACTAAAAATAGCCAATGCTGGTCGACAACCGTTTGTTAAGAGTGAACAACTGAAAAAACTTTAAAAAAATTGATGAGTCAAGTCGTGTAGAGGCAAAGAAAAAACTCAAAAAAAGTGATGACTTCAGTGATTGCCATGACAAGATCGTCGTTGCAGGCGTCGATTTCATCAGTAGATGGCTAATTTGTGGCCTTTATTTACAAGGGGAGGGGTGCTTCTGGAAGTCCCCTACGAGGATAGCGACTCTATGTCATTGATCTCATCGTCGATGGTCGTGGAGAGGAATTCAAGGTCTTAAGGTGATGAATCTGCAGCCTATGTCGTACCCAATGAAGCAGCTGCCGATATTCTTTCAACAATTTAGATACGTTTTGGACTAGTTCTGAAGCATTAGATCTTGCGAGATGTCCAATGTTTTAGGGTTGGTCGTTGCATTCGGCATAAGGACTACACTTTAGCTCCAGCGTTCGAGGAAAGCCAATGTGGAAGAATATGATGGAAGAATCTGCATAGAATATTATATATTTTTTATTTTAGATTTTTTCTTTTGTAATTTGGGAATATATTGTGCCAAGATTTAATATAAGTCCCCTTCGCTTTGTAAAAAAAGAGAGAATAGAAATTAGGGTTGGAAAAATGTTTAAAGTTTCGAGGAATGAAAATAGTAAAGTTTGTGTGTTCTCATCAGTTGCATACCTCTTAATCGGCCTGGGTCCTCTTCTATTTATAGGATGGGAGGTCGTATCCCACGAGACGTCCAAAATCTTGCCCAAAACACATAACAAATCGATCCAGAATAGGTCTACAACTTTGCTCTTGGACTGCCAAAACCCGATGATCCGGTATTATGATTTTCTGAGCATTATTACTTCATCTAGACTCCGAATTAGACAATTCATATGTTTGTTTTAAATCGTCTTGACGGGGGCAATATGCAATTGGACCTCCTTTTGATACCGTTCCAACGAGGACATTTTTAAGTCTTCCGTGCACCTTAGCCAAAATACAAAAGAATGGTAAATATAATCTGCAAAACATTTTAGCATAACAAACTTGGTAAATAAGAATTAGTCCCAAACATATCATTTTTTATGCGACATCCGATTTAATCTACCTTGATGCCCCCCGTGTCTCTCCAGACGTACTCTCCACGGCCAGTAGCCATGGAACCTCAGGGTTCCCAAATCCCCTAAACCTTGCCGAAGATTTATTCTTATGGATTGTGTGAATGAACTATCGATATATAAATAAAAAAACAATAATGCTCTCAACCGAGTGTTCGGATGGCCGGACAGGATGGATCTGCCTGCCCCGTGCCTCGCGCCCCTGCGTCGCGTGGTGCTCATGCCTAGCGTCGCTCGTATCTCGCATCGCTTATGTCTCACACCTCGCACTTGTAACACCCCGGTGTTAAGCGTGCATTAGCATTTGCAAATCATGAGCATAATCATCATCATGCATTCATAAGCATTACATGAAATATAAACTTGAAGCATGCTAATGAAACATGTACGTTGCATAGTCTTGTTTCAATAGATTGGATGTCATGTTAATGCTTGTTTTGCCATGTGTGTACTTGTTTGATCACTTAAACAATTTAGAAATAATTACGGTGCAATTTGAAGCAAAGTTTATATTCAAAGTTTTCTCAAAATATGCTTTTAAAAATAATCTTCAAAATTAGGGTTTTTGATTTAAAGTGACTTTAAATCTCTATCTCAAAATCTATTTGGAATTTGACCTTGCTTCTTTTGGCAAAGTTAAAGAGTATAAAATCCCGAGCAACTTTTATTTTGGGTTCAAGTCTTGAAAATGCCTCTAACTTGTTCAAAATGGGAGTTTGTAACTGTTTGTTTGAAAAATAAAAAGAAAAACAAATTTATTTTCTAAACGGGCCATGCCCTCCCTTTCGGCCCACCAGAGCAGCCGGCCCACTCCAACCGCTCACTCGCCCGAGCGTGCCGCGCCCGATCGGCGTCAGGCCAAAGCTGCCGCGTGGCCGCCGGTGTTCGGCGCCGGCCGACGGGTGGCGCCCCGACGGATCCCACCGCCTTGACCTCGCCTTAAGCCAGTCGCAGCACCCGCTCCTCCCCCATTTTCCCCTTCTCCACTTCGAAAAAGGGCTCAGCGGAGCCGAGTCGCTCGCCCCTGCTCGCCGCTACTCCACCACCACCGTGCCTCGCCGCCGCGGCTCCTTTCTCCCATCCAGCTCGCGTTCGCCTCCGCCATTTTCCAACCGTCCTCGCCGTGCCATCCACTGCAGCTCGCATCAAGGTGGGAGGCCGAATCGGCCATCTTCTCCCCTTCTGCCATGCCAAACTACATGCACCGCGCCTCCCTCTTCTTCGCCTCCCTGCTCCTTTGGTGCCGCATCGACGTCGTGAAGTGCAAGCGCCACTTGTGGTGCTCTGCTGCAGTCGCGAACGGCGGTGAAGCCGCCATGCAGTGCTGCCGCTCGCTGGCGGGGCTCGCCATGGGGGCTAGAGCCCATCCGCGCCGCCATCCTTTAGCTTGCCATGTTTGCGCCATCAAGGGGAACACATCGGTGCCACTCGCGCCGTCGGTGGCTCACCGTCGGCGAAGCTCCGGCCGATGGAACGCCTCCCCTGTCCCTGTATTGCTGACGTGTGGGGCCCGACCGGCCGCGGGGTCCGCACGTCAGTGGATCTAGGTGCACTGCACCGAGTGCACATAGCATTTAGGGTTGAGTTTTGAAAATCGATTTAAAAAATGATTTTCCAGAAATGATTTAAATGCTTCCAAAATTCACATCTTGGTGATTATTGCTCCAAATTGAGTGAGACGAGCTTTGTTAGGTCTCTTATGAGTAGATATATCTGAAAAAAAAATATTGCATGTCATTTTTGTGATACTTTTCTGTATAACTTTATTTAATTCTTGATATTGCTGATATCTTGTAAAATGCCTAGTAAATAAAATATGTATCAGAAAAATGTGATTTTAATTTTGTTGATCTACTTAGGTGATGTACTTTCTGTGAAAAATAATTGGCATGCATGTTCTGTGGAAAGATATGGCTAAGTAATTTAGGTGTAATTAATTGTTGTTTCTTGTAAAATTGCTAGAGCTAAAAATATGAATAATACATGTAGGTGAAACTTTTTGTACAGTGACTATATACTATGTAGATCATGGGAAAATACTAAATCTATTGTTTGACACTTTTCATAGTACAAAGTATTTTCATGTGTAATTATGCCATGTTTTTTTGCCTTTTTTGTGTAGGTTGTTATACTTGCCCAAATGTAATAAAAATTTTATGGTGGGCTATATTAGGCATGATGAAGCTACTGTAATTTTCTCATAATTTTCTGATCAGTTGCTGTTGTAGCCTTAGTTTAAAATAAAATAGAATAACCTTCTTTATGCATGATTAGTTTAATTGTGTAATTTAGGTGTATCTTTGAAGCACCTTGACTTGCTTGTATGATTTGGCATGTTAGGGTAACTATTGTGGTGTTAGTGTAGTAGTACATGTGTTCGTGGTTATATGGTGGTTAACGGTGCATGATGGTAATTAGTAGTAGAAGAGAATACAGTAGATGACATGTGCTTATGGTACATGTTCTTGGATGATGTTGACTACCTGATAGAAGAGATTTACACTTACTCAGCAAAATAGAAATGAAATTGCTCATCTACATGCAAGCATCCATATTCATCATACATCATTTTCATCCTAAGCACATTCTCATAATCACACATCCATATGCATCATACAGGGTCGCGGGAGGAGCTTCCAGTAGCAGCGCCCAAGGAGCAGGCCGGGATCGACCAGCAGGAGGTTCAAACACAGGAGATGCAAGAGGCCGAAGAGCAAGTCAAGGAGCTTCCTGAATGCGTTGATCACCGACCTAGTTCCTTCAAAAGAGGCAAGCCCCAGAGCATTATAAGTCTCCTATTTTATAAAAATAATTTAAATACATATGTATCTATATAATGTTGCATTAAGTTATAGGAGTTGAGTGAAATGTTGATGCATTTATTATTATCCTTGTATACCTTGTTATATCCTTATACCCTGCTAGGTTTAGGATCGAATAACTGCTTAGCCTTGCTTAGACCGGTAGTAGTCGGTGATTTCCTGTCACCGGCAACTATAGGTGGTTATCGGAATACTTAGCTATGAATGATATCCTGGATATAACCAAGTGTTAATGGATAGTTAGAGACCGGGCGGAATAAATATTGTGTAACTAGACAGGGTTCTGGGGTACTTGTAGTTTTCGCCTGTGTCGGTTAAGGACCGATCGTTGCTTATCCCTCTTGTCATGTTGAACGCATACCTCACATTTATCTGGCCGAGTAAAGTACCTTTCGACCGCGAAGCTAGTGGCACTATTTAGGCCGGGGTCTACACGGGTGCATAGACTGGTGCTAAAGGGGTATGACAGGGACGCGAAGAGTGAGTCCAAGGGCGGGTAAGCTGACTCCTGGCTGTCGGGCGGTCCCTTGGTAGTGCGGCCCCAGTTTATCTCGCGGTGTTTACCAGAATAGTATCATTGGTGATCTGTAGCTCATTTGATCGATGAGCGTGGTTTGTGTGAGGAATAAATCACTAGCTGGTTAGGAATCGATTTGAATTACCATCGCTCCTAGATAGTGAGCACTTGACTCAAGCTACGACATCGTAGTAATGATAATGGAACATAGATGGTTATATAGATGATATTGGAAATGCTAAACCTAAGATGGTAACTTGATGTTAATGGTTAATGAAGTGATTGCTATAGCACAGGTGCTTACTTAGAGTGACAGGTTAAAATAAAGATGATGCTAATACTTAAAATGGTTTATTTATGATAACTTATGCTTTTCGCAAATGAGTCAGCGAGCCCACTAAAAGAAAGCCTTGCATACTCCATGGTGTCACTTTATTTCCGTTTAAGGCGGGTAAGTCTAGCTAAGTACCTTCTCGTACTCAGGCCTTTTGTTTCCATTGTTGTTGCAGATGGCCAGATGTACTATGGATATTACATCGACTGTCTGTATCCCGCGATGGGTGACAACTAGGACCATGGGTGTGGTCACTCCAGATGTCTCATCTACTGCTTTTGTGGGACTTGATCGTTATCTGGCACTATATCTGAAGTAAGTGTGTGTGGGGGTTTCGAAACTAATTACTTTCGCTACTTTATTATGAACTTAGTTTGTAATAACTTTATATTCTAAACTCCGATATATTCTAAAGGTTGCTGCGAACTTTATGTAAAATGTGACTGTGACTACTAAATTTGTACGATCTTGATTTGTATGTAGGTTGATTTGAAATCCTTCGTGATTTCACGGACTACCGGGTTTGTATGAGCTCAAGTACGGGGATTTATCTGCTTCGGCAGGTGATTTTCTTATTTAAACTTGTATAAATTGGTTAGTTCCGTTATAGCGCTGCGGTCCATCGCACCTCGTGCCTCCCACCTGGACTCGCGCTGCGCACAACCGAGGTTCGTGGACCGTGAGTGGCCTTCGCGCCGTGGCATCAAGCTCCACGCCGACGTCGAGCTCCGCGTCAATGAGCCTCCATTGGGTGGCAACAAGTAGATCAGAACATGCTACAACCGTATGTTTTATGTGTTTCAGATGTATGTTGCATATGTCTTTTTGATGTTGCAAAAGTAGATCTGGTGTTGCATATGTTGCAATGTCTATACATATATGTTGCAAGTGTATGTTTCAAATGTTTCAGCTGTTTTCAAACGTATGTTGCAAGTGATTTATCCGGGTGTTGCATATATTGCACTGGCTATACACGTACACTGCAAGTGTATGTTTTCAAATGTTTTAGATGTTGCAAACATATGTGACAAGTGTTTTATTTGGACGTTGCATATGTTATAGTGGCCATACACATATGCTACAAGTGTATGTTTTCAAATGTTTCAGTTGTTTCAAAAATATGTTGTAAGTGTTCTATCTAAATATTACATATGTTGCAGTGACCATACATATTTTTTGCAAGCGTATGTTCTAAATATTTTATTTGTTTTCAAACATATATTGCAGCAAATGCTACATGTTGCAAGTGTTCCATAAGCAGGCGCGTGAAGTGGGCGCAGGCAGAGCAGGTGGTCCCCTCGAGCGCAGCGGTCCCCGCCTGTGCGCGGGAAGCGAAGCGAGCGCGACGGCCCCCACGTGCATGTGCAGTAGCAGGAAGGCTGGCCCGGCAGGCGCGGCAGCAGCAGCGCGCGGGCAGATGCGGCAGCAGCAGCATGTGGCCAGATGCAGCAGCATCGTGCGAGCGGGCGGGGTCAAGAGGGTGCATGCATATGCGAGTGTTTCAAGTCCTATCGAGTCACATGGGTGTCAATGTTGTGTCTGACGGTTTTGAACCCCGTGCGCATTATTGGTATGTGTGTCTCAATACATCAAACGAGTTTGATGTTACCGTTTGGGGGCGGACAGTAGTCGCAGGCGTCCGGACGCGGTGTCCGTCTAAACGTCCAGGCGCTCTCATAAAAAATAGAGATTTGAGGCTGGGTGGGACGAGTGAATAGCTAATTAATTAATTGACTGCATGTTAATCTTTGATTAATTGGCACATCACGTGCATGTACAAATTACTACGTACTCTTGTTGACACCGTTTTTGGCATGTGTCAAAATGATCAGAGTGGGCTAATCGGCAGAAGGAAAGTTATTGTATTACGCTGGTAGAAGGGTGTCGATGAAGATCAACTTGTGAGGATTGTTGCCGATGAATGGTGGTAACGGATGGAAAGGTTGTTGTTTGACTTAGACTCAGAGGCGTTGCTGACAAGATCGGAGATGTTATTGCCGATGCTGATGAAGGAAGATTTGTGATGACGGAAAGAATGCCGATGGAGAGGAGACCGATGGAAATTTCATCGTAATTAAGGCATACAAGGAATTAGATAGGTGTTATTTTCCTTTTCTATATTTGTTAGAGTATGATTCATGTAAGAGTCATGTTTTTCCATAGATATGGACTCGGTGTCCTAGTTATGTCTGGTTATATTTCTTCAGATCAGGGTATAAATATAGACTGAGGAACAATATAAAAAATATATCAATCAAATATCAAACCAATTTTACTCCTATTTGCATCTACTTACTTTTCGGCGACTTCATCAATTTGTATATTTTTCTTTTTACGAGTTCTCATCGATTCGACGAGCTGCATTGCTTTAGTGTGACCTTCGACGATCCTCGAGTTCCTTGTGAGTACCTCTTGGCCATGGCTTCCGGGCGTATCGCTATTGTTAGGACCATAGTACTCGAGTTATCATCCTTGTCGATTAACAGGTCAAATCGACTGGCACGCTTTGGATATCGGATTGGGTATTAGCCCTTTGTGTTTGTAGATCTACTTTTGCATCAACACATCTTTTGGCACGCTCGGTAGGACGTATCAACATGATCAATATATTCAATCCTGAGATCGATTCAGAGAATGTCATCACGATATCGGAAGAAGATCTTAAGGAAGATCACAAGCAGGCTATGGAAAAGGCTATAGAGGATTACAGGCAGCTTTGCGTAAAATCATTCAGCTTGAATAGGAGCGGAGAAGTCATACAGAAGCAAGATCTACCGTTGCCTCGGCAGGTTGCCTTTGACTCCAATCCTGGTAAACTTCAAGAGATGGTTAATTCTGCAGTAAATCATGCTTTGATTAACCACTCCAATGTGCTGTCCAATACTGTTCATAATGTTGTGGTTTGAACTTTTAAAGAGGGACAAGTGCCACCACATTATGTTTGGTCAGCTTATCATCAACTAGAACTGGCATCGGTCAATGCTCCATCGGCTCCCTCAGCCGTTGTGGGTACAGAAGTTACTTCTCCTCTAGTCTCGGCAGGTTTGCCTAATGTTCAATCTACACCGATAAGATCAGATCTAGTACTTTCAGGAGGACGAGTTTAGCTCAATATAGATCTATCGGCATCAGCTATGTCAGGGCCTGTGTCTCAAAACAGCCAGATTCCTGCTAATTGGTGGGGATATGGTATGCCTCCGGAGTTATCTGCCTTCAACTCTGGTTTACCTCAAGTGTTTGACGTAGCAGGAAAAGCTCCTGTATCATCAGCTGTTTCACCGATGAATCAGGTACCTCAATATGCTACATCAACTACTGTGCAATCAACTTCAGGAGGTTTTCAGATGCCTTCGTTTCAAGCACCCAATATAAGTCCATCGACAAGCCTACTGCCGATGCAGTAGAAGGCCCCTGCTATGAGTCAACCTGGGATGCAGTTCATGTCTCAAGCTGGTTATGCTAATTGTTATCAAACAATTTCAGTAAGTTACCAGTCATCAGCCAGCTTTGTACTAATGAGTTCTAATAATGGTTGGACAGGATAGTTACTTGTTCAGCATGTAGTTCAGCAGAATCAGCAAATTACAGGAATTCAGCAAGGTCATATGCAAGCTGGTTTTTAGAATCAGACATCGGCAGCTCAGCCGATGAATCCTTTCCAGCAGGTTAGTGGGCCACAAGTAGTGGCAAATATGCCGATTGCTGGAAATCGTGTGCCACAAAGATACGTGGATGGATATCAGTAGGCACCTCCTGTAGAAATTCAGCCAGTTCATCAGCGGAGGCTGATGCTTTTTGGGCCGATAAGATAGCAGAAATCATGAGAAATCAATTTGGGATAAAACCCAAAGTTAATACTTATTCTTATCGGACTTCATACCCTCCAGCATATGATTTAATTCCTCTCCCAAATCGGTATAAGGTACCAGATTTCATCAAATTTTCTGGACAAGATGATACATCAACGATGGAACACGTCAATCACTTCATTATTCAATGTGGAGAGGCAGCTAGCAGAGATGAATTAAGAGTTCAATTATTTTCATCATCTTTATCTAGATCAGCATTCACATGGTTCATATCATTGCCACCAAATTCTATTATTACTTGGGCTAATCTAGAAAAACAATTTCATAAGTATTTCTTTGCTGGAATCCATGAAAAGAAGCTTACCAATTTAGTAAAATTAAGGCAACGTAATGATGAATCGGTAGAAAGCTTTGTGCAGAGGCTATGAGATGTAAAGAATAAGTGCTACAGCCTGGTGCTGGATGATCGACAGCTTGTTGATCTGGCTTTTCAAGGGTTATTGCCACATCTTAAGGACAGGTATGTTTCTCAGGAGTTTGAAAGCCTGAGTCACCTTGTACAAAGGATCTCTGATCAAGACACTAGGGTTTTTTAGCCTAAAAATAATTAGAGCAAAAAAGTATCATTTGTTGATGAGGTAGAAGATTCTGATTCTGATGAAGAACTAGTTATCGGCTTAGCTGAGTGGGTTAAGAATAAAAGGTCGATATCTTGTATTTTTGGTCAGAAAGAGCCAGAGAAATTTACCTTTTACATCACAAAGGCTAACAAGATATTTGATCTTTTGCTTCAAGAATGTCAAATTAAGTTGTCACCTAATCATGTAATTCCATCAGTAGAAGAACTAAAGAAGATCATGTACTGCAAATGGCACAATGCAACTTCACATAGTACAAATGAGTGCAAGATGTTCAGACAGCAGTTGCAATCGGCTATCGAATCTGGGAGAATTAAGTTTGGCAACTCCAAGACCCAGAAGCCGATGAAAATTGATCAGCACCCTTTTCCAGCAAACATGTTAGATGTCAAGGGTAAGACCAAGGTATTGACATCAGAGGCTGCTAAGAAAAACACATCAGTGGATCCCCAGCATCGAATAACTACCGATGATGCAAAAAGCAAGGGTCTGCTGGGAGAAAGTGGTAGTTCCAAAAAACCTCCTCAACCTGGTATTGTGATTACCCATCAAAGGCAGCAGGAGGGTTAGCGTCAGCATAGGGACCAATATCAACAACAGCAAGAAGAGAGACGTCAGGAAGAGTGGTATCGACATAAAGATCATTGGAGGTGCCCGTTTTTCATCCATTGCTGGGAAGAAGGCATTAAATTGCTGACTGTTGAAAATTACCCTGAGTGCAATGGTTACTATGAGGCCAATCGGCTAGAAAGGAGGTTTCAGCTTGGTAATCAGGGTTTATCTATCAATGAGCCAATCAGAGGCGGATCATCAGTACACGATCGGCTGGGGGGCAGACTTAGTGTACATGAAAGGCTTGGTAAGCGCGCTAGATATTTTCCAAGGAATCAAGAGGAGCTTGAGGAGATGGCAAACGTAAGAGTTCCCAATAAAGAAATATTCTACAGGGATCCTAATATACGTCGTGTAGAATTAACCGGGACCTGTTATCAGCCAGTTTTGAAAACTAAGCTTCCTCGATGGTGCCCTGAGGGTCTGACAAAGACACAGAAAAGGAGGATGCAGCGTGAGCGACAGGAGGACCTATACCGAGAGGAAAGCTCTTTCAATGAGAGGTCCGGACATCGACAGTGGCAGGTGAAACACAAAGATAAGGGCACATCGGTAGATGTTAATATGGTATTTATGTTGCCGATAGAGTTTCTAGCACTCTCTGATGATGAGGAAGAAGTTGTTCTCTCCGATCAAGTAGGTCAGCTGGCACTAGATCCAATGATGGCTATTTTTGAGAAACCTACCGATGACGAGAGACAGCATCTCAAAGCTTTGTTTGTGAAAGGCAGAGTTGATGGGCAGCCTGTATCTAAGATACTTATCGACGGAGGAGCTGCGATTAATATTATGCCCTATGTAATGTATCAGAAACTTGGCAAAGGAGATCAAGACTTGACCAAAACCGATATGATGCTGAAAGATTTTGAAGGCAATGTGTCACCAGCTAAAGGGGCAGTATGTGTTGAATTGACCATCGGCAGCAAAACCTTGCCGATGACATTCTTTGTTATCAATGGTAAAGGTGCATACAATCTGCTTCTAGGAAGGGACTGGATTCATGTCAATTGTTGTGTTTCTTTCACAATGCATCAATGCCTCGCACAGTGGGTTGGAGATAAGATTGAGGTTGTCCCTGGTGATTTTTCTTATAACATTGCATCGGCAGAATCAGATACTTATGAGCGAACCAAATGCATATCAGGAGAAGTTTGGGAGAAAGAGTTCCTCAGAGTTGCTAATTATGAAATTTCACTGATCCAAGCAGTCGGTTCTGAGGAGGAGTTTTAATGGATAGGTTTGCCGATGATGGAAAATTAGGTCAGGGGTTCACATCGACTGATGATTTAGTAGAGATAGATATTGGTAATGGTGATAGGCCAAGGCCTACTTTTATTAGCGCTAAGTTAGATTCTAAGTGTAAGTAGCAAATAACCAATTTGTTAAAAGAATATAAAGATTATTTTGCTTGGTATTATACTGAAATACCTGGATTAGACCGATCGATAGTTGAACATCGGTTACCTATCAAATCTAGATTTTGGCCATATCAGCAGCTAGCGCGCCGATGCAACCCTAATATACTTCCTGACATTAAGGCTGAAATAACTTAATTAATTGAGGCAAAGTTTATTCGGTAGTGTCGGTATGCGGAGTGGATTTCTAATGTGGTTCCTATTTATATGAAAAATGGGAAACTTCGTGTTTGTATTGATTTCAAGAACCTCAACAAAGCCACACTGATGGATGGTTATCCAATGCCTATTGCTGATTTGTTGATTGATGCTGCAGCCGAACATCAAATTATCAGCTTCATGGATGGTAATGCAGGTTATAATCAAATATTCATGGCTGAAGAAGATATTCCCAAGACTGCTTTCAGATGTCCAGGCCATGTGGGGTTGTTTGAATGGATAGTCATGACCTTCGGTTTGAAAAATGCCGGTGCTACTTATCAGAGAGCTATGAACTTTATTTTTCATGAGTACATCGGCACATTAGTGGAAATCTATATTAATGATGTAGTGGTTAAGTCTAGGGATATCACAAAACATCTAGCCAATCTACGAAAGATACTGGAGTGCACGAGAAAGCATGGATTGAAGATGAATCCTAATAAATGTGTGTTTGGTGTATCAGCAGGTTAATTCTTGGGTTTTATGGTGCATCAGAGAGGTATTGAAATCAGTAGGAAGTCTATTGATGCAATTAACAAGGTGGTTGCTCATATCGATAAAACTGAATTGTAATCTTTGATTGGCAAGATTAATTTTATTAGAAGGTTCATATCTAATCTATCGGGTAAGATCAAAGCTTTCAGTCCGTTGCTTAAATTGAAGGCCGATCAGGAATTTGTATGGGGAGCTGAGCAGCAGTTGGCCCTAGATGAAATTAAGAAGTACTTGACAAATCCTCCAGTGCTAGTTCCACCCCAACATGGGAAACCCTTCATGTTGTATTTGTCAACTGATGATATTATTATTGGTTCAGCTCTTATTCAAGAATTTGAAGGGAAAGAACGTGTTATTTGTTATTTGAGCAAAAGATTGGTGGATGCTGAGACAAGGTATTCGGTCATCGAAAAACTATGTCTATGTTTATACTTTTCTTGTATTAAATTGAGGCATTATTTGCTATCAGCCGAATGCACTGTCATATGCAAGGATGACATGGTCAAATACATGTTGTCGATGCCGATATTGAGTGGTAGAATCGGTAAGTGGATTTTAGCATTGTCAGAATTTGACCTACGTTACGAATCGGCTAAGGCAGTTAAAGGGCATGTTATAGCCGATTTTGTTACTCAGCACTGCAGCACGGTAGACTCTCTGGAAGTTGCTCCTTGGACACTTTTCTTCGATGGGTCTACATATGGTGAAGGAGCAGGTATCGACATTGTGTTGATTTCACCTCAAGGAAGGAAGTATGGGTTTTCATTGCCAATTGTTGCTACATCGACAAACAATCAGGCTGAGTATCAAGCTTTGATAAAAGAATTGGAATTACTTAGGGAGATACGTGTTGATGCTGTCGAAATCTTTGGTGATTCTATGCTGGTTATAAATCAATTAGCTAGGATTTATGAATGCCAAAGTGAAGTGTTGATCTCATATCATGAGAGATGTTTGCAATTATTGAAAGAGTTTAAAGATTTTTGTCTTGAACATATTTCTCGATTGCATAATGAAGAAGCTAATCGGCTAGCTCAGCATGCTTCAGGGTATCAGCCTATCTAGGAGGTCCTGACATTGGTAGTTGATACCAATGACTGGAGAAAGGAGATTGTCGATTACTTAAGGGATCCATCTAAGAAGGTTGAAAGACGTATAAGATTTCAGGCCACTAAGTATGTGCTCCTCGATGATGAATTATATTATCGGACTATAGATGGAGTTTTTACTCAGGTGTCTTAGCGGGGATGAATCGAAAAGCTTGATGGGTGAAATTCATGAAGGAGTGTGTGGGGCACATCAATCGGCTTTCAAGATGAAATGGATGATCAGAAGGAATGGATACTATTGGCCGACTATTCTTGAAGATTGCTTTAAGTATTTTAAAGGATGTCAGGGATGTCAGAAGTTCGGTAATATTCAAAGAGCGCCTGCATCGGTCATGAATCCTATAATTAAACCTTGGCCATTCCGAGGATGGGCTATCGATCTCATCGGTCAGATTTATCCACCATCGAGCAAAGGACATAAATTTATTCTTGTTGCTACCGATTATTTCACAAAATGGGTTGAAGCAGTTCCTTTGAAAAAGGTGACATCGGTTAGTATGATCGATTTTGTGAAAGAGCATATTGTTTACCGATTTGGTATTCCTCAAACTATCACTACCGATCAGGGTACTATGTTTACATCGGGAGAATTTGATGAGTTTGCTATTGGTATGGGGATTAAAGTTTTGAATTCCTCTCCCTATTATGCTCAAGCTAATGGTTAGGTTGAGGCTTCTAACAAAGGAATTATCAAACTCATTAAGCGCAAAATTAAAGAAAATCCTAAGCGGTGGCATACAATATTGAATGAGGCCCTGTGGTCATATCAGATGGCATGTCATGGTGCAATCAAAGTAACGCCTTATCAGTTAGTATACGACCACGATGCAGTATTGCCTTGGGAAATTAAAACTGGCTCTAGGAGGATATTTACTCAAGATCAAATGACAGCCGATGACTATGATACTCTTATGAAAGACGAGTTAGAAGATGTGGCAGGTCATCGGTTGAAGGCTTTAGTTAGCATCAAAGAAAATAAGAAAAGGGTAGCCAGATGGTATGACAAGAAGGTGAAGGTAAAGGAGTTTGCCGATGGAGATCTGGTTTGGAAGTTGATTTTACCGATTGGGACTAAAAGTTCAAAGTTTGGCAAGTGGTCTCCTAATTGGGAGGGTCCATATCGGATAAACCAATCTGTTCCTAGCAACGCATATTTCTAGAAACCCTCGAAGGGGTTGTATTTCCTAGAGCATTAAACAGAAAATATTTAAAAAAAATATTACCCTAGTATCTGGATGGATGCATAAAAGCATAGTGCCGATAACAGTCCTATTGGCCAGAATCATACAAGGGTATCAGTGTTTCATAGAGCACCGATGCAATAAACAGGGTTTACAAATTTAGTAAAGATTGGATGGCCGATATCGCACGTAGGCAAATCTGATCGGCTTCCTTTATCTTTTTGATATCTTCGTCGGCAGCACTCTCCACTGGCTTAAGTTTTTTCTTTATTGCCAGGGCTTTACGAGCTTGGATGTCTCTTTCTTGCTGAAGAGCCTTGATAGCATCGGGTAACTAGCTTTCTTCATGCCTGGCATGAGTTAGAGCTGCCTCGACTTCTTTCAGTTCAGCCAGTAGAGCCATTCTCTTTGCCGATAAGTTCGAGATTTTCTGCTTAAGTTCGGCACCCGAAGTCTACAAACTGCCGATGTTCTTGTGCTTCTCATCGGTGGTCTGTTTTAATTGTAGCATCTCTTCTTTAAGCTGAGCCTGAGCAGCTCTATCGGCAATGCGTTGAGCAGCCCTCTGATATTGGAGTTGTGGAAGAGTGCCTCTTCGATGTTGGCAGGGACCTAGCCACGGATTATTTTGAAGATCGCTTTTACAGGGTCCGAATCATCTACCAACTGGGTGGTATCTTGCTGCAGCAAGTTCAGTAGAGCCTCCAGCTTGGACTTGACTTCTGCCGATATTGCCCCCAGTGCAAGTGAAGAGCTTGCCTTCTCTCAGTCATCGTCAGAAACATTGATGGCAAAGGAGAATAGACTGTCTGGGGAGTCTTGTTCCTGAAAGAAGAAAAGGGGTCAGTTGAGGACAAGTATGAATATTATAAATCGGCTAGGTCAGTCGGCTTACTTGCTTCAAGGTAATTTCTTGTCTTTGAGTGGAGGAAGCAACCTAGAGTATGCCATGTGAAGGATCGGCTGAGCTTGCCGATGGGATATCTTCAGCTTCAGGATTAACTGGTGCTAAGTTTGATGGCAATTCCTCCATGGTCTCATCAATAGTTGGTCCTTGGGATATGACGGCTGATGATGTGCCCTGTGCAAGAGGATCGACTACTTGCTTAGTTGCATCGGCCGATTCTGATTGGCTCGGAGGTGCTAGATCAGATGTTGGGATCGGTACAGACTTCTGCCGTTTTGGCTGTGCCTCAGTATCTGTTGAAGCTTTGCGCTTTGTTTGGGCCTCAGCAACGGTTGGCTGGGGGGCATCGATACTTGTTGGTTGTGAAGGTTGGACATCTGGTACACTTGCTGATGTACCCATTTGTTGCTGTAAAAACGGGTGTAAGATATGATTTTTAACAGATTAAATGTAAAGTTGAAGGATTACATCTGAAGGTTTATCAGAGATGATAGTGCTTGATGCCAGAGGAGTTGCCGATAATGATCCAGCAGTAGTTCTTATATCCTAAAAATTAGTGTTAGTACAGTCTGAGATCGGCGTGAGTTGGAATAAACATGGTTGTTACCTTGAACGCTTTTATTAGGGTCGCAGCGGCAGTCGATGGAGTGGCTCTAGCCTTAGCTAGTTTTGGCTTGGTAGTGATTTTCTTGGCATGGGTTCTTTGATGAGTCAGAGCACCTAGGGTAGGGGCGTTGTAGCCGATCAGTGATATCAGGGATACGGGTCGAAGGTCAAAGGGTCTCCCACTCCTGATCGTGGATGGTGCTGGGTCATCGACCTGTCACAAGAAAATTAGTTGCCGATGAAATTAAAAGTAAAAAAACTAGTGTTAAAAGAAACTTACTGCGTCATCAGGTATAATATGCTCAGGGTTGATCAGATGCCGATATGTATGAACAGATGTTGTAAATAATTGTCCCTTTCACTCTTGCCACCATAACTTATATGATTCAGTGATGAAAGAGGCTAGCACCCAGGTGGATAGATCAACATCTGTAGTATCGACATCAGGGGAGAGTCGCACTACCTTGCTCCAGTCTGATCCGCTGGTGATTGTTTCTCTCGGCTTAATCACATTGGCAAAGCAAAGTTTTATTGGCAGTTGTCCAAAGGCCAATTGACGTGATACTGCCAATGGATTGTAGAATCCATAGGTGATGTTGGTGTTCTTCCCACTGCCGAATGTATTCACTGGGATTGCCCGGGGAGTAATGATGGCCATCATAAGTTCATCATCCTTATTCAAGGCATCATCGGCGAAATTGAAGAGAAGGGGGAATCTGGCTTCTTCATCTATATAGGGCATTTAGGCCCGATGATCACGGGAGAGACCGTTATAAAAGCTTTGGAAAAATCGGCCGATCTGATCTTCGTTGGCCTCTATCCCAGGAAGAACTATTATGGCTTCACCAAAATTGAGGGGTGGGCGTGTTGCCGATTCTTCATCTCCAAGTTCATAGTCTTCGGTGATATCTCGCAGGAATTGCTGAGCAAAGAAATCCCATTGCAAGCGTTTGTGCATGTGGGCATTCAGTCACATGTTAATGAACCACCACGGGCCTCCTAAGTTGCCGATGGGTTCACCAAGCAGAAGCTTCTGAGACACTTGATGTAAGAGGTGATAAGTGGAACTCAGGAGATATCGGCCAAGAGGGAACCTTACACCGTTGGCCAGTAGTTCAGCTGCGGGGAGGTAAGCATTGGTTGGCCCTACCGATCGACCATAGAAAATGAATTTTTCTAACCACATGTTTAGGAATGTGCCGTGTTCCCTCTGACCAACTGTCCCGGTCTTCCTGTATTCTTGGATATACCCTGTCCAACCACCGATGTTACAGGTATTCACCCTGTACTCAGATTTTCTACCGTAAACGGAGGCATCATCGGCAGTTGAAATATCTAAGCCGGTGAGCATGTGCACATCGGCAAGAGTGGGAGTAGCTGGGCCATGTCCAAACATGAAGGTATTTGTTGTGTCTGACCAGAAATAAGCGGCAGCGATCATCATCGACTCATTCTTTTGCATATCGGCAATGGACAGTTTGATGCATTGGTCTAGTTTTTGCTCTGCCCAGTACACCTGCATCGACCCGATTACCCTCAGATACCAATCTTTCCACCCCTTGGTGGTTTTAGGCCAAGATCGGAAGGTATCCTTCCATAAATTTAAAGAGAAATTCTGGGCTCTGAAGGGAATTCTGTTAGTCTCTGCATTAATCAAATTGGTTGGATCTGGATTGCCCATTGGACCTAAACATTGGATGTGCGGCTGATTGGTTGGGATGACTAGCTTATTGCATAGTTCCTGAGTTTGGAGGATCAAAAGAACAGAGGAAAAGAGAAGGAAAATCACCAACTATATGAACTTGCAAGGGCAAAAGGAATTGCAGTAAAAGGGGATGAAGGTGAAACAAACCGCAAGGACATCGAAGTTGATTGCCATTATCTTGAGAAGGATAGAGACGCGGCTGGAGACTCGAGGTTACCGCTGGGGAAGGTTCTTGCTGGTTGGGGTCGCACGGTTGCTCGTCGGGGTTGCCGCCGGAGAGAGAAGGTGTTGAAGATTGGAGTCTAAGGGTAGAAAACGAGCATTTGGGAGAGATGTATTTATAGGCCGATTGGAATGGGGGCATTCTGGACTTATCTCTCTGCTGCGCGCATGTAGGTTGAGGTGGTTCAGATGGATATGGTAACTGTTTGCACGGTAATCAAGGGATTGTGCAGGTGGTTTGATGGCAAGCAATCATGACTCGGAAGAAATCTCGATATACAGGATATTCTAATTCTAAGATCGGCAGCGATACTGTGTTAGGTTCTTGCCGATGGACTATTGCTTTTATCTTAACCATAATCAGAACGAGAGTGATTGAAGATTGTGCAATATTTACTGAGACGCGTGAATCAGGGCTGGATTCGATTGGATTTGGTAACAGATTATGTCATGCTTGGAGGATGAGTCAGATAATTGGGTAAAGGCAATCGTTGTCTGGAGTAAATTTTGGAACATTAATGATTTTATACTCTAAAATTGGGGGGCATGTGTTGACACTATTTTTGGCATGTGTTAAAATGATCAGAGTGGGCTAATCGGTAGAAGGAAAGTTATTGTATTACGCTGATAGAAGGGTGCCGATGAAGATCAGCTTGTGAGGATTGTTGCCGATGAATGATGGTAACCGATGGAAAGGTTGTCGTTTGACTTAGACTCAGAGGCGTTGCTGACAAGATCGAAGATGTTATTGCCGATGCTGATGAAGGAAGATCTGAAGACTACTGCCAATGAAGCTTGTGATGACGGAAAGCATGCCGATGGAGAGGAGACCGATGGACATTTTATCGTAATTAAGGCGTACAAGAAAGTAGATAGGTGTTGTTTTCCTTTTCTATATTTGTTAGAGTGTGATTCATGTAAGAGTCACGTTTTTTCTTAGATATGGACTCGGTGTTCTAGTCGTGTCTGGTTATGTTTCTTCAGATCAGGGTATAAATATAGACTGATGGACAATGTAAAAAATATATCAATCAAATATCAAACTAATTTTACTCCTATTTGCATCTATTTACTTTTCGGCGACTTCGTCAATTTGCATATTTTTCTTTTTACGAGTTCTCATCGATTCGACGAGCTGCATCGCTTCAGTGCGACCTTCGACGATCCTCGAGTTCCGTGTGAGTACCTCTTGGCCGTGGCTTCCGGGCGTATCGCTGTTGTCAGGACCAAAGTACTCGAGTTATTATCCTTATCGATTAATAGGTTAAATCGACTGGCACACTTTAGATATCGGATTGGGTATTAGCCCTTTGTGTTTGCAGATCCACTTTTGCATCAACAACTCTCACTGTCTCACTAGCCACGCCTTATTCGTTCTATAAGATTGGTACCTGGATTAGCTCGTGACGTTAGATTACAAGTTTATAGGATGGGAGGTCTTATCATGAGACGTCCAAAATCTTGCCCAAAACACATAAGAAATTGACCCAGAATATGTCTACAGCTTTGCTCTTGGACTACCAAAACCCGATGATCCAGTATTGTGATTTTCTAAGCATTATTACTTTATTTAGACTCTGAATTAGATGATTCATATGTTCGTTCTAATCGTCTTGACGAGTGCAATACTTTTTAAGTCTTCCGTGCACCTTAGGTCAATTTCAGTGGAGGTTTCATAGAGTTTTATATGCATTAAATATGCTGACATGACACTATTTAATGAAGAGAGATGATAAAAGTTTTATGAGAGTAAAAAAAATTCGTAAGGTATGAGTCTGTTAAAAACTAGGACATAAAATCGTCGTTAAGACACCTTAGCCAAACTACAAAAGAACGGTAAATATAACCTGCAAAACATTTTAGCATACCAAAGTTGATAAGAATTAGTCCCAAACATATCATTTTTTATGCGACATCCGAATTTAATCTACCTTGCATTGATGCCCCGTGTGTCTCCACGGCCAGTAGCCATGGAACCTCAAGGTTCCCAAATCCTCTAAACCTTTGCCGAAGATTTAATCTCATGGATTGTGTGAATGAACTAGATATCTATATCTCTTATAAAGATAAACCCCACTAACTATTTCTCTCAACATACGAGCTATCCACCTAGACAAAGCACTATCACATACAATTAACATCCACTAAGCAAAGCCCCACTAGCTATTTATCTCAACAGGTATATATATATATATATATCCTAATTCTTTCTTATTAACATCCTAACTCATTTATATTCCTTCTTCGCATCCGCGGCAATGCGCGGGAAATCCTCCTAGTATAAATAAAAAATGGAGATTTGAGGCACCTGGGTGGGACAAGGAGTGAATAGCTAATTAATTAATTAACTGCATGTTAATCTTTGATTAATTGGCACATCACGTGCATGTACAAATTACTACGTACTCTCACTGTCTCACACGTCACGCCTTATTCGTTCTGTATGGTGTATGCAGCTCCATTACCATGTTTGCTGTAGAGTATACACAGCGTGACACATCATGCACACGTAGTTAAGCCAGCACTAAGACGCGCCCGATCACTCGGAGCTCGGAGGCGCAGGAGGGAAGCTAGCGGCGCCGCCATGGCCTGCTGCAAACCCTGCTTGTCCTTCCTCGCTGAAGCTGCCGCTGTGATCGACATCCGCTGCCCCTTGCTGCCAGGCCGGGTCCCAGGCCGGAACATGCCAGGCCGGCATCATCGGCGCCGGCTGCCCCATCGGCGGGTAGTAGTACGGCATCCCGGCGGCCGGCGCCCCGCCCGGGGCGCCACCACCCCCGACGACGCCGGTCCCGGACGCCGCAAAGCCGAGGGCGCTGCCGGGCTCCTCCTTGGCCTCCTCACGAGGCACGATGTCGACGAGGAAGTCGAAGACGTCGGTGCGCGCGATGGCTGCGGCCACGTCGTTCCGCTGGAGGGTGCGGCGCTTGTTCTCCTCGGCGTGCAGCCAGGAGCGGATGGTGAGCTCGAGGATGAAGAGCTCGCAGGCCTTGGCAAACAGCACGGGCGCCTCGGCGGAGATCATGCGCACGTCCTCGTCGGCCTTCATGATCTTCTTGATCCGGGCCAGCGGCAGCTGGTGGTTCTTGAAGTCCGACGCGGACGCGCGCTCCGCCTCCTGACGCTGGTACGCCCAGAACGCCTGCAGCTGAGCCTGCTGCTGCTGGAGCAGGTGGTGGTGCGGCACCGGCGGAGGGCCGGCTGCGCCTGGCACGCCCGGCACTACTGGGGCTCCTCCGGGGGCAGGGGGCTGGCCGGTGGAGTAGGGCAGCGGCTGGTTGTCCATGGATTCGGATTAGGTTGCTGGGTAGCTTGTAGTGACCCTATCGACGATGCTTCTTCTCGCTTGGTCAGAGTGTTGTGGCTAGCTGCATGGATGTAGAAAATTTAGGTTACGTGCTGCAAATGAATGATCTGAACGTGTCCCACGTATGCAGCAAATGGGTAACAGTCCACAATACACATGCAACGCTTCAGACGTACTATTTCTGAAGAGAAACAGGTGAATAATAAGTACTACTGCAAATCGAAAATTTCATTGTGGTGAGAATTAGCAACTGCGAATTGAAATCAGTATCCAAATTCTGGTGACTGGTGGTAGCTCTCAGCAAAGTGCAAACGGATCAGGAGATGAGGAGGGGAGACTCGCTATAGGTGGCGGAGCGCAGACGTGGGGGCCTACTAATCTAGCTCTCCTAATTATATCATGCACATGCTGCATACTGTATATTGTTCTCGAGAGTGGCTTTTTCTACCTATATCTTCAAAATAAACATACAAATTGGTCTAAAAATTATCAAAGCATGCAAATCCAAGAAGCTAGCTACCTATATATCGTAATAATTATAATTAGGGTATTGTTAATTTCCCAATTGTCCCATAACTAAATTAAATCGATCATATGCATGTCCTCCCGTGTATGTACTCCTTAGTTTTATTTTGAGCATATGTTGAAGTGTGCTAATTCGATGACAGAATTCCACAGTTTTGAAATCGAAGGAGGAAAAACGGAACATATTGGATACTAGCTAGCTAGACGCAGGTGATATTCAGTATTTTGGATCGAGTTGAGAGAAAAATACATGTTTCTTTTCAGAAACAAAAACTTCATGCATTGGCCATGAGAAAGCAGTATGGATCGGATGACAAAGTAAATGAACAAGTAAGGCCGTGTTTGAATGTCGTCGTATTCACCTCAATTCACGTGTGTTGGAATGGATTGGGGTGAAATTTAGTTCAAGTTATTTGATCGAGCAGTTATTTGAACCAAAATAGAAACCAAAACGATTCTGTCAGTTATTTGATCGAGCCAAGAAGAAAATAAAATCTATGCGTAAATCGAAGGAGAGAGGCAAGAAAAGAAATTACATATGCAGACTACGCCTGCTCAAGTTTGTCATATTTGTGTAGAATAGAAAACTTAAAGCAAAATGATCTGTGCAAAGCGAGACAGCTCTCACAAAAAAAAATGCACACGATCAATTAATGACGCAAATGATGTATGCATGAGCAGCAAAATCGAGCTTCAAACTGAAGGCAGATCAGACTAGCCTTGCGCCTGAACTGAGGTTGCGTAGCTACATACACGTACTGCCGGCTATGGATGTATATGAAGCTATCTTACAGGAGTGAGCTCCTCGCGGCCGGCCGGCCAGTCCCAAGCTCTCGCTCCCAGCTGCCGCCGCTGCAGGCCTGAGCAAAATGGCAAGCTTCATTTTCTTATGAGAAGGGGCCAAAGGGGCCGGGGTTGGGTTGGGTCCAACGGGGCTGAAAAAATCGTGCAGTAGACGGAGACATTGCATATCTGAAAGCATGCACTTCATTTTCGGCTGCTTGGGACCTAGCTAAAATGACGTGCATATATGGAGCTATGCTTTGTTCACTGTCAACCGTAAGAGACATGGGTGCAAATGGGGAGTTCTTTCTCTCGTTAATTATATCAAACCATAATACCATATACTCATGGTTGTCAAACCGTGGTTAAATGCTCCACGAAGGGGGGAAAAGTATTCATCCTTCCGAAAGGAAAATGGTCACAATGGTGTTATCAGCTTTCAACTGATTAACACCAGAGTTAATTAATTACTGAATTATTATACGCAGCTAGCAGAACAGAGCTCGATGATCAGTTTCTCTCTTATTAGTCGCACTGACATGCCTTGTCCACTCCACGCGCGCCCACGCAATCTGCCGTGAAAAGGGTCGCTGTTTTTTCTTTGGTTGGTACCTGCGGATAAGAAAAGATGAAGAGGAGATCGGGATAGCAGGCGTTTCGTGGCCAGGCTTGGTCTTTTGGGATATGCATATGGATGGATATTATCCGTTCTGGAAGTTCCGCAGCCTCTCAAATTCCTCGCTTATTTCGATCGATCCGGCGATCCCGATCCCCCATCACCGGAAAATCTAAATCTGCCGCACGTTCGGCTTTGGCTCTAGCTACTATTACTGAAAAGCGCTAAATCATTATCCATGGAAATTATATACAGCTGCTATATGTAACTGTGTAACTGGAACCAAATGGAATGGAATTTCAAAACCATTTGCTAAATCAATAATTATGAACAAAATAAATAGAAGTTCTTTTTAATCTTTCTCTAATGGTTTTTGATTGTTAGAGCATCTCCAAAATTTTCTAAAAATAACTTTTTTTGGACGAGCTTCTACAAATAACTTGGTAAATCAATGAATTACGCCAAGTGAAAAAAGGTACAGTAATATGCTCTACTTTTATCTTTTTCTATCCGTCCCGTGACTCATGTCCGGACGTAGCTCATCCTTATCCACTCATCCGTGTACCCCACCCGCATCGCCCACCCGCTCTGTGCTGGCACCCCCGCTCGCGGGACGGACTCCACCTACGCGCTCGCCGGCTTTGCGCCGCCCTCGCTCACGGCTCGCGGGATGAACTCCGCCGCGCCACCCCCGCGCGGACTCACGCCTCCCGTCGCGGCCGCGCTCCATCCACCTGCCATGGCCATTGTCGACATCCGTGCCGCCGATGAGCTCCGCACCGTCGCCCTCCACGTACTCTGTGGCATCGAGCTCCACAACGACGAGCTTTATTCGTCCAAGCAGTAAGGTGACATTGCGCTGAAAGCGCATATTGCAAGCGAATGTTTCAGGTGTTTTAGTTGTTTCAGAGATATGTTGCGAGGGTTTTGTATGAATGTTACAAAAGTAGCTCGGGATGTTACATATGTTGCAATGGTTGTACACTTATGTTGCAAACGTCTGTTTCTAATGTTTTATTTGTTTTTTTTCTGATGTATGTATGTTGCAAATGTGTTTATCTTTTGCACATATGTTGCAAGTGTTTTATCTGGATGTTGCGTATATGTTGCAATAGTTTTTCAAGTGTTTTATGTGTTTTTTTAAATGTTTCAGACGCATGTTTCAAACATTTCATCTATCTTCAGACCTATGTTGCAAGTGTTGTATCTTGGTGTTTCAAAATAGATCGGGTGTGTTGCATCTTCCTCCTCGTCTTCTGCTGTCTCACCTTGGTATCTTCTCCTCACCTTCTGCTGCGTTGCATCCTTCTCAGACAGGGCCGGGGTGTAACATCCCAGATGTTAAAAAGCAGTTAAAACTTGATTAAGTACGGATCATGCATACATCAAGGCATAAGATGCATTTCATGTTGCATAAGCAATGTTTCATATATCAGGTCTCTGTTGCATAGTGATGTTTCATGTGTTGCTTGGTAGTGTTTCATATGTTGCAATAGAATGTTTCATGTTTTATATACGTGTTTTACATGTTTCAATAGTGATGTGATATGTTATTTTTATTAGTATGCTTAATACATTAATAATGCCATGTTTCTTATCACATGAAATAATGTTTTATTAGTGTTAAATAATTAATCATGTTTAGTTAAAAAGAATAATCAATTGAATTCAAAACCCTCAATTTCAAAACCCTGTTTTACCCCTTTTGAAATAATTCAAAATCTAAGCAAAATTTGGGAAAAAGTTTAAAACCAAGTTTGTAGAACTTTTCAAGGGCTACAACTTTGGTGTTTTGAGTTTTCAAAGTTTTAGTGTAAAATGTGGAGCAATTTTGAAAATAAACAAATTTCAGATTTAACTTATTTTTTGTCCCCAAACTAAGATTTCAAAATGGAGGCAGAATTTAAAAAAGTTTTGAACAGCAAAGTTGTAAGTCTGGTCAAGATATACAACTTTGATGTTTGGAGATTTTGAAGTTTCAATATAAAATCAAAAGTAATTTCTAAATTACCAAATCTGAAAAATGTGTCCCCTTTTGAATTTAAACTCAAATTTCAAAATCTAGTGAGAATTTGAAACAGTGTTCAATACAAAACTTGTAGAGCTTGAAATTCTGAAGATTTCATACATTGGAAGTTTTTCAAGTTATTACATGAATTTGAAAGTAATTTGAAAAACTAGTTTAAATTTCAGAGTTTGGGGGAGCTACAGTGCAACGCCAATCACCGACGGCCACCGGCCGGTATGGGCGCCGGCGAGACGCCGGACGGCTTCGGCCAGCTTCCAGGCGCGCCCAGAATCACCAGCGCGACGACGTGAGCAGTGCAGCTCTGTAGCCGCGACCGTCGTCTATAAATACTTCGAGGTCACAGTGACGATTTTCGTTTTTCCCCGTTTTCGCCACCGCCGCCACCGCAGCTCCGCCGCTCGCCGCAGCCGTCGTCAAGCCATCTTCGGCCATGCCAACCGCACCCTTAGCTCCGCCTCGGCCTCGCGCACCTCGTGGACCACCGAAGTTCACCGTTTTCGCACCCAAACCTCCGCACCGCCTGTTCCCGTGCTTGCCTCCGGCGATCGACCGCCATCGCCGCCCCCACGTTGCCAGGCCACTCCAATCCCTCCCAGCCGCCAGCAAGAGCACCAACGTGATCACTGTGAGCCACCGATCCTTTCTACGCCTTTAATTTGATCGTTCCGTTCTTGGAGGCGTGTTTTAGCGGCTCACCGTCGGCCACGGTCCGCCACCATCGTCGGTGAAGAGTCACCGGAGCTCGAGACGCGTTGTAGACCAGTGCCAGGGACTCAGGAGAAGGTATGGGGCGTTGTGGTAGGGTCAGTTTGTCGATCGAAGGTTCGGTCACCGGCCGGCCACCGCAGGAGAGCGAGCGAGCACGCGGGAGCGAGCGAGAGGGCGGGAGGAGGAAGATGACAGGCGAGGCCGGCTTGTCAGCGAGCGCAGAGGGAGAAAGAGCGCGCGCGGGTGAGCGAGCGGGCTGGGCCGCTTGCTGGGCCGTGTTGCCGAGCACGCGTGCGGGCGCGGGCGCGTGCGAGCGGGCCGACCAGCTGGGCCGGACCGCGGGAGAAAAAGGAGAATCGGCCCGATTTCGTTTTTGTTTTTCTTTTTCAAATAAATGAATAGTTTAGTTATTTATTTATTTCATTAAAAATTGTGTAGAGTTCCAAAATTTCTAAAAATTTTTGTGTAAGCTTCTCAATGTGCAAACTATCTAGGAAAAATGTTAAACCCTAAATTTGATTACTTTGTGCAGTAAATTTAATTAGTTCCAATAAAGATTAAATGCAACTTCTATGAATTTTAATAATTAATTTATTAATCCAAAAATGATGAAATTTATTGTGACACTGTTTTAAGTTATTCTTAATATATAGAAAAAGTTTGAGCTTGTTTAGGTAAAGTTTGATCAACTATTAATTATGCCCTAATTAATTAAATAGTAATTAAATGTTAAATCAATAACTTTAAGTGTTGTGTGCTCTTTTGGGATTGAGTGATGACCTTGGGTCATTAACATGTAATGACCCTTGGCACTTTAATTAATTGCTTAAGTTATGATTGACTTGTTAACTAGGATTTGTTAATGATAGTTAGTGTCATTAACTTAGGTCTTTAGTAGTTAATAACTTATTTATGTTACTATTTAGTGGTCTTGTGGTAAGATTACTTGTTATTAGATGCAACCTCTTAGGTAAAAACAAAGTTATGGTTAGTTAACCTTTAAATTAACCTTGTTAGCTTACAACTGTACCGCGAAGGAAAGTTGTACTCAAGTAGATAATTGATGTTTATCCTTTCTAAATGTCTCTTGTATGCTATGCCTTATTCATCATCATGCGTCATGCATCATGGCATGGATTTCATCATATTAAGCATCGCATCATTTTTATTACGTGTAGTGCATACGAGAGTGTTTTGGATCATGTCGATCAAGCTTCGGAGAAGGTAATACACTCGAGGTGTTGGTGTCAAACTTGACTTCTACGAGAATTAACCACCGCTGCAATAAAGACAAGCCCCGGTGCATTTAAACCCTACCTTGAATTTTACAAATGTTTTATTATTTATAATATGGTTTACTGCATTAAGTAATTAGGAGTTGAGTGATAACCCAATTGCTGCATTATCATTCTTGATTATTATGATATCAACCTTGATACCTGTTTTACGGAAAATGCGTAGTATGCTTCACTATGCTTAGAAGTTAAGCTTTTAAATGCAATGTTTATATAGCCATGACGGCATATTGAATGAATATTAAAATATAAGAATGAACTTGAAAGATCGGACAGGTGGTTTGGTCACTGCTAATATGCATTGGGAAAGGAGTCTCAATATAGTGTTTCCGCCTTGTCAGTTAAGGTCCGTTCGTTGTAAGCCTGTTGTGTTCAAGACTTTGCAACTAGCCTCATGCCTTGGGTAAGCCCAAAATATTGGTGATTCCATTACGAGAATGTCTAACCTCGCACTGGGAGTGGAGAGATGGCGAGAGTAGCGTGTACCCTCGGGGCTAGAATTTGGTCGGGTTCGAGGAGTACTGTACTCTCAGGTGGCGATGGACACGTTCTGGTTTTGGGAGATCTAAATAAGGGTTGATATATGCAAGATTCGGTTCTACATATGTCGTGAAGTTAGAGATCCCCAGCTGGGTATAATCGGTTCGAATCGTCGTTGCTCCTCGGTTATGGAGACTTGATCACCTGACTTGCATCGTAGTTAAGAACTGGAATTGAAAGAAAGAATGAGAAATGTTTTGATGATAATTACTTTGATCTAGATTAGGATCACCTAGAATTGGTTAATGAACCATCAATGGTAAAAGTAAAATATTGAAGGTAAGGACTTACTTTAGTAAGCTTTTCTACAAAAGAAAATTTGATTCTGGAATACCCGTACCTTGATTCCCTAAAGCTAGCATGCCCTTGGAGTCTTTGTCTTAGTCGGGTAAGTCTTGTTGAGTACTCTCACACTCAGGGTTTGTTAACCCCTGTTGCAGGTGCTAACTGGTGCTGCTAATTAGGTCATGTCAGTGGGCTTGACATGATTTGATTGTCCTCTCCTAACTTAGGTATTCTGCCTAAGTTGTCTTCTGTAGTTCTACTCGACTTCCGCAATACAAGTTAAGTTTATAAAAAGTTAACTTAATCATGATTTGTAAATTTATTGTTATTATTCTTCCGTACTCTGATGTAACGTTTTGTACAAATGTTGTAATGTTGTAGTTACTCCTTTGTTGATCCTGGTATGGGTTGTTAAATGTAGTTTAATCGGGGTCCTGTGAGGGCACCCGACAGATCTTCTTAGGTTAATTGGTGTGCATGTATCGCTGTCAGAAGTCTTAGGGACAATGACAGGTGCATGTGGGCCATATAATTTAGGAGGTTATGCTACACGGGGGCGCGCCGGGAGCCAAGGACTGGCGGCACGGTCACGAGCGCACGCTCTCCCCTTCCATTACGCGGGCAGGTGGCGCTTCGGTTCACTTTTTCTGTTACGTGGGGATGCTTAGACAGGATGCTCCCGTTAGTGGGCCTGGGCCTAGGCTTGGGAGCTAGGCCACGGTTCGGTTGGCGCGTCCAGACGCGCCGCTGGCAATGGACGTCCGGGCGCTAGTGCCTCTATTTTTTTAATACTCCCTTCGTCCAGAAAAGAATGCAACATGTTACGTGCCAGCAAAGTAGTTCACGTTTGACCAATTTCGAGTAAATACTATTCATATTTACGGCTCCAAAATAATTTATTATAAAATACATTCGTAATTAATCTAATGATATTTATTATCATAAATACTTATACTTTTTTTTATCTATAATTGATCGAACTTAAAATACAAAACCATGACACTGTGCTAGAATTGCATTCTTTCACGACGTAGGGAGTAATTGCCAATAATGTGCTTCCTAAACCTCGAAATCTTGGCAGAAGGGGGATGGACCGGGCGAGTGGAGGGAAAAACTAGGCCTAGGCATAATTGACCAAAGACCGAAGACCAAACTGAACTAACCGAGATTGAGACCGAAGTTTTCGATTACTAGTTCGATCCCAAGTCCATACTACCTGAACTTTTTATGGTTATCTCGGTTATATACCTTGCGTAACTGAATTAACCAAATATTTGGATTTTATTGATATAATGTGTTCTTTAGATTATTATTAGTGATGTAATATTAATTTTAGTGAGTTTATACCAACTATTACTCTTATCACTTCGTTTAATCTATATGTTATATTGTCATTTTTGCTTTAAAATATAAAAAAAATATTGCTAACATTTGCTACAAATTATGCTACTCAGTGGTTGTTTTGTCTACTCTAGTTAGTTCAGTCATGATAGAGACCGAATTTGTTCGGTCCTGAGTTTTAAAACTAACCAATCGGTATTTATTTTTAGATGACCGAACTTCCAAAAGGACCGAAGAACCTATCGGTTCAGTTCGGTCAAACCGAACGCCCAGGCCTAGGGAAAACCATGGAAGAGAGGGGCGCCTGTACATATAGCAAGTGTTGAGCGCACACGCGTATTTATGAGTTGAGGGGGAGATTTACAAAGTGTTTATTTTTAGGGAGTTCAAATGCAATAAAGTTAGAGTTTTTTTTGCAAAAAAGATAAATAAATTAGGAAGTCGTTTTCTAGAGCTCTTGAAGATGCTCTTAGCTTTCTAAAACTAAAAAAACTAGAGAGAAGTGGGGAAATTGTGCAAAAACCGTGTGAGATGGGACGCTCGGGTTGGATGCTCATCCTCAAATGAGCATGCATATCTATGAATTAGAGTACAAACAGTTGAAGTTAATACAACTATGATCACTATGGCTGCTTCAACTTGTGTACCAAAGAAAGTGCTCGGGAGTCTGCATATGGCGATAGAAAACTAGACGCCACCACCGGAGGGTCCGCTGAAAATCAACATAGATGGCGCCTACATCAAGGAAACCAGGCAAGGAGCATGGGACTTCATTATAAGAGATCACTCTGCATGTCTAGTTTTTGCAGGAAGTAGTAACGCGAGACAAGTGCATGACGCACTGATGGCGGAGGCTTTGGCTTGCATGAAGGCTTTGGAAGCGGATGATGAACATGGCATATCGTGCGTCCAGCTGGAGATGGGACTCAGATATGTTGAAGGAAGCAATTTGCTCAACAACAATAATGGACAAAGCCCCAGGGGGAACTCCAAAATCTTTTGGAGAGAAAACACAAACCAAGCAAATTAACTCCAAAATTCATTAAATTTTGCACATAGCTTGCCTATCCCATGGGGAATGTAT
Organism: Saccharum hybrid cultivar R570; assembly: GCA_038087645.1. Classification (NCBI taxonomy): domain Eukaryota; kingdom Viridiplantae; phylum Streptophyta; class Magnoliopsida; order Poales; family Poaceae; genus Saccharum; species Saccharum hybrid cultivar. The sequence continues at coordinate 6,111,162 of JAQSUU010000043.1, read as the reverse complement.
TCCTAATAGATTTTGTAATAGAGATATGGGCTATTCCATTTTTCTGAATTTCTTCATTTAAGTGGAGGGTTTGACAAGAAAACTCAAAAATACGATTTCAGTGTACTCATGGGAAATCTGTTGGAGGACAAATGTAGTGTGTTACCAAGACCTCATAACACCTAAAGACCAACCAAAAACACCTCAAGAACCACAGCTCAAAGAACTTCAATAAATTCACCAAAAGAAGCAAGAAAAGGGGGTATTTGGAGAGAGAAACTTGTAGATACATGTTAGACTTCAAGCCATGATATGAGCAAGTTTAAAAGACCCAAAACACTTAAAATTTGTTCCTACAACTCAGCCAAAGCAACCGATACAAAATCCCTGAGAAATGGCTATGAAAATCCCTAAAAGGATCAATTTTATATTTAGAGAGGGGAACAAACTTGCACAAGATTGGTACCTGGATTACCTCAAGATGTTAGATAACAAGTTTCTCCTATCCTAACATAGATGTAGTATGGCCAAAAGCTCAAGAACAAAGAGCCTCTCCTTTATTATCTTCATGATGGTGCCACAGGTCCACCGACTTGCCACCTCGATTATGAGGCGCAAACCGGTCAAACCCGTTGCAAGTGGTTTTGAGGCCCAAACCACCAAAATCGTCAATGCTTTGGTTTTAATGACCAAACCAACAAACGCTATTGCACACTCCGTGTAGTTTGACTCGTTAATGTTGATGCGTGCCCGGCTTTGCTTCACTTTCCTTCTTGACTTTTGATGGCATCTTCATCATTCCCAATTTACACGCATGCCTAGCATTTGCTAAGTGTCACAATGGTATCCTCCTCTTTTTCGACTTGGCCAATACCATCTTCATCATTCTCTTCACTCTATGTCCTCTTGCTCTTCATGTGAGCGATATGGATTGCCCATGGTGATGCTCAGTCCTGCTTGGTCCATTGCTCCCAAGCTTCCTCGCTCGTCCTTCATCGCTCTTGGTCCATCGACCCAAACCTTGCTTGAGCTTCACCCTTTGTCGCCGACTACCATGGCACATTCATTACCTACACTTCACAAGCCAGGAGACACAGCACAAGACACATTTTTCTACACAACACAACACTACACTGTTGCCTAGCCTTTGGCACAAGCATATGCGTAACCAGAAAGACTCAAAACATGTTGACAATCACTCATCATTCCTTAGCCAAGGGCACATCAACCTTGACTTCTCACAATGAATGTTGCAAAATCATGTAAAAACAACATAAAAGATGGAAGTTGCTAGAGCTATGGAAAAAACAATCCAATCTTTAAACCAAGAATTGATCAACCCTAGTTATAGTGAGAAAGCATGAGGACAAGACAATAACAACCAAACAAATGAACAAAACTATTTTAAAACTACTTGTTTACTAAAAAAAATAAAATCTTGTAATGACAAATAAGCGGGCTACCCGAGCTATTTGAAAAAACCACCTTGCTAGTTGAATTCATTTGAGGCAAATTTCTTGTAAATTTTTTTTGCATGCTAGAAAGGGGCCTTCGGTTTATTTTTTCCAAACTTAAACAAAGCAAAGCCCACGAGACCGGTTTATAATAACACTTTAAATTGGGCCGCTATATAAGTTGTACATCTCATGGCCATTTGGGGCTCGTCTATGTGGGCCGAAATATAAGCCCATATGAAGGCTCCAGAGTTATTATGGCCCACGCCTCGTCTAATACCGACCGGGCCAACACGTAAACCAACCAAGGAGAACTCTTTTCTCATCCACAAGTCACAGCTACAACAACAGCTTGGTTGGATCACATTGCAGGGAGGTCAGATGCAAGGTCGGAGGAGAAGGGATGGGTTGACCTCTGGAGAGCTAAATTACCACCCAAGATACGTATGTTCCTTTGGAGGTTAGCACGCCACTCTATCCCAACAGGAGACATACGTCATAGAAGGAACATGGCCCCGAAAAACCTTTGTGGTATTTGCGGGGAGGTGGACTCATTGAGGCATTCTCTACTTGACTGCAATATGTCGAGATGCACCTGGGTCCTGGAACATGAGGATATCAGGCACGTGCTGGCCCATAATCAGCATGTTGACACCCGAGGTTGGATTACCAACGTGATGAAGGAACTAGCAAATGACCAGTTCATCAGGGTGGCGGTGAGACTGGGCGACCTGGCATGCTCTTAGAAAAGGCCATTCATGAGAATATCTTTCAGAGCCCGCTGTCCACGCATTGTTTTGTGGAGCGTTTCATTTCAGAGCTTAGATATGATGCTATTGAGTCTGAGTAACCCGCAGCCGGGTAAACCCCAGGGCCTAAGGTGGATCCCACCTCCAGCAGGTTATGCAAAAATTAATGTTGACGCGGCAACCTCAAAGAACTCAAACATGGTGGCTGTGGCTGCGGTTGCACGAGATGCAGGCAGGTTGTTCTTAGGAGCTTCATCAGTTGTGCTAAAAGGGTAGGGAAGGACCGGCTCTAGCGAGTGACTTGCTCATCCGGAGGTTCAAGCTGGCATCCGACTGTGCAAATGTTGTTAAAAATCTCACAGGTGACAGTATGGGCAGCTATGGCCAGATAATTAGGGAGATAATGGCGGGAGGAAGAAGTTTTGAGGCTGTGGAGCTTGTGCATGAGAATCGGCAAGCCAACAACGATGCACACTTTTTAGCTCGCAGCTTAGCTTATTTATAGTCAGATGGGTAGACATATTTGGTTTCTAGCTCCGCCTCTGTAACTCTTACTGTTATAATACCATATGATGGGGAGAGTTTTTTTTAAAAAAAAAAAGCTACGCACGCCTACGATCCCACCTGTTGCTCAAAAAAAAAAACTACGATCCCACCTGGCCCCACAGGTAGCCTAATCACAATCTCCCCCGCGAAATCCACACTCTTCTTCATCGCCGCAGGCAAACAAAATCCCAAATCGCAATTCACAAGAACCCAGATCGGAACTCTGGCAACTGGGCCCCACGGGTCAGAGTCCCGATCGGTGCTCGGCCCCGCCACGTCTCCGCATAATACCCACATGGTCCACGGCCCGAGGCTGTCTCTACCTCCCCCCTCGCTCACCTCCTCACGACGCGAGGAACCGATCAGGCCACCGCCGGAGATCCGCTCCGCCCGCGCGATTCCGATCAGAAACACCTCGTCGGATCTCCAGGGATCTGACGGAGGAGCAGCGCGTCGGCTGCTGACCCGGCGGGGCACGCGCGCACGCCAGCCATGGCGCGTGGTGGCGGAGGCGGCTGCTGCCCGTCAATGGATCTGATGCGGTCGGAGGCGATGCAGCTGGTGCAGGTCATCATACCCGCTGAGTCCGCGCACCTCACCGTCTCCTACCTCGGCGACCTCGGCCTCCTCCAGTTCAAAGACGTAAGGCCGCCTGCCCCTGCTTGCCCCTTCGATTAGGCAGTTCCAGGCTTAAGGTAGCTTTAGGTTTCTCGTGGAGGGCGGGCGATCCCACTTGCTCCGGAGCTGGATCCCCTTTCGATTTCGATCTAAGATAGTGGCTAGGTGACAAGTAGTACTTTGTGATCGGGGCTTCCTGGGAGTTAGAGAGGGTTTCCTCTCGGCATTACAAAATTGGGGAATTTGCATCTACAACGTGCATTTTTTTTCTGTTTACTGTTCTAAAGCGTTGGAATTGTGGTATGATGGTTCGCATTGGTGTGATTGGTTGTAGTCGGAGCCCAGAATTAGCATATGAATGTTTGTTGTCGGGAATTATCTCGCATATGTTCAATAGTCAATGAAAGTTACAGTTCCCACGTTGGTGTGCTACTGTGCTTCATTAGCTGATCGTGATGGTGTGCTTTTGATGCCTGCTCTAGGTACATACCTGTTGGTTTTACTGTTAATCTGATTACTGTTTTTCACCACAGCTTAATGCAGAGAAGAGCCCGTTTCAACGAACATATGCTGCCCAGGTACATACTCCAGTTACCTTGGCATCAATTTTGTCTTAATAATTTTGCCTTAACATTAACTTGAAATTGTCATCAGTATGCAGTCCCTTCTCGTTGCTGACTCTTTCGCTATTAATGAAATTAACCCCTTTCCTTATGATAAATTAGAGCGTAACCTTGACAAACTATATAAACTTGGCATTTTTCTAAACCATAGTCGACCTCACTTTTTATTTAGTCACTATATAAAGTGCAATTAGGATTATTTACCCATGTGTCTAATATGGTTTTCCATGTTATGTTTGTTGTTCTACTCTACTTACAGATCAAAAGGTGTAGCGAAATGGCTCGTAAATTGAGGTTTTTTAAGGAGCAGATGTCAAAAGCTGACATAACAACCTCTCCTACACAACTAAATGAAACTCATCTGGATTTTGATGACTTGGAGGTATGTTGGTCAATGGGATGCTCCCTGACCATGCACAATAAATCTCGAGTTGATGTTTTAACACTGCCTAATAACAGATAAAGCTTGGAGAACTGGAAGCTGAGCTAACTGAAGTTAATGCAAACAATGAAAAGTTACAGAGGACCTGCAATGAGCTATTAGAGTACCATACTGTTCTCCAAAAGGTATAACTTTCTGAAAGTATTATGTTGGATCGAATATACCTTTGATGCATATTTTGGCATCATGATATGTGTATCAAATAGAGGAGTAGGTCAGGCCCATTAATTAGATATTTTATTTCTTTCTGTTTCTAGTTTCATTCCCTGTGAATCACTCTGCACAAATATGTGCCATTTCTAATATTACCTTCGGTTTGAATTACGTTAGTTCTAGCTACTACGAATTGGTTCTTCACCCTGTTCTTTTGCTTTATTTTATATGTTTCTATGTAATCATTTGCTGCTGGGCCTCGTTGAGTATTGCTAGCTACATCTGTTGCCTCAGTTACCTCAATAGTGATATGGCAATTCAATGGAGGAAACACTCCTTTGTGCTCTAATATTTAAGGTCCAATTAGTTTCCCATGTTGACAATCAATATTGTTCACCTAGCAACACATTGGATGCATAAATTTATTAATGAGCAGGATATTGTTTTGTCATTTGATTGTATATACATGTTTTGATATCATCCTAGCAATGAATTAATTTAGAGAGCCAGTTTCCCTTCTCACCCTGTTCTCATTCTACAACTTCAGTATAGTGGCCAAGGTACCCATGCAATGTCTGGCACCAAGCTTCTAATTAATTGTTTTTTTTTCAGGCTGGTGAATTTTTCTATTCAGCTCAAAGAACTGCTGCAGCACAACAAAGGGAAATGGAGGCAAACCAATCTGGTCAAACTTCACTGGAGAGCCCTCTGTTGGAACAGGTAAAATGATTGTTTTGATAATAAAGCAGCACAACCCTCCTTCTCATCTTATCTTTTTTATTATATCCCTTTTTAATAAGATATTGGCCTTTTGTCCCAAGCAAGTTGGGGTAGGCTAGAGATGAAACCCAAAAGAGACAAGATATTGACACATTGCTTGTATTCTTTTAGGAGATGTCAACTGATCCATCAAAACAAGTGAAGCTTGGCTCATTGAGTGGCCTTGTTCCAAAGGAAAAGGCAATGGCTTTTGAAAGGATCTTATTCCGTGCCACAAGGGGTAATATTTTCCTCAGGCAAGAGCCTGTTGATGAGCCCGTCACTGATCCAGTTTCTGGGGAGAAGGTTGGCACATATTTTCTAGCATTTTTTTATTTTTTTAAATTCTTTTGGAATTTTTTCGTTCCTGGCCCTTTCAGAATATCTACATTGATAATGGTTCTTATTTATATGCACAGTTAGAAAAAAAATCTGAATGATATCAATATAACTATTCTTTGTATCAAACGTAATGGCAGGCAAACTCAGTACAAATACTTGGACAATTCTGATTGCAGTAACACTGATAATTATGACTTTATGACTATTTTGGTATTTAAGTGATTAATTCATGAGTGATGATTGCTACACTTGATAATATTTCCCATTTATCAGCACCCTAATTGTTCTGTTATAACTTTAAGCTTGGTGTTTATTCTTTGCTTGGACTTATCTGCCAACCTTGTGTATGGTTATGCAGGTAACGAAGAATGCATTTGTTATATTCTACTCTGGAGAGAGGGCAAAAACCAAAATTCTGAAGATATGTGATGCCTTCAATGCAAACCGTTACCCGTTTCCAGAAGATGTTAGCAAACAACTTCATGCTGTTCAGGAGGTCAGCACTTGAAATATGATATTTGTTGATATTCCTTATTGGGTTCTTTGTGGTAGATGATAACTTCTGATGTTGTGTTAAGTGGTTTAGATTCTTATGGAACTAGAAATTCAAGTTAGCAAATTCGGCATGTGAAGAGCAATGTCCTTTGGATATGTGCTTTGCATGTGATATGAGTGTGCAATTAAATCCTGTTGTGATGCTACTGGAATGGTCACGTTGGATACTTAGTTGAGTTCCACTCACAAATGACTCTGCCTTTGTCTTAAGATTGCATGTAAGCATTTTCAATACAAGGTGAACATTTTATTACCTAAGTGTTGTCGATTGCTCAAAAATGATTTGCTGGCTGTGCTTGCTTTTTTAAGAGTTTTGAATTAAGGCTGAGGCACTAATAGGAGAGTCTTGTCATGTATGAGTATTTAAACCTATGATATGATCTGAATTTTATGATCTTATAGGTATCTGGGAAGATCTCAGAGTTGAAGGCAACAATCGACATGGCTTTAGCTTATCGTGACAGTATACTAAAAAATATTGCTTCTGATTTTGAACAGTGGAACCATCTGGTAAGCTTCACTTGTTATCTCCATGAATTTGATGAAATTTTACGTTTTAAAGTTACTTATATTGCTTTACTTTGCATTCTATTTATCTCATATCACAGTTTCATTATCGTTACTAAATTTCAAAATCAATGCTACAGGTGAAGAAGGAAAAAGCAATTTTTCACACCTTGAACATGCTGAGCGTTGATGTTACGAAGAAATGCCTAGTTGCTGAGGGCTGGAGTCCAGTTTTTGCAAGCGTTCAGGTAGTTAAAATGTGCATTCTCTATGTTCTTCTGGCTGCCTTCTTGATTCCCCTTTTGATATTCGAATGGGAATGATTTACAATGGATCTCTGCAGATTCAAGATGCTCTTCAGCGTGCAACTGTTGATAGCAAATCCCAAGTTGGCTCAATATTTCAAGTTCTCAACACAAAAGAATCTCCTCCAACATATTTCCAGACAAATAAATTTACTTCAGCGTTCCAGGAAATTGTTGATGCGTATGGGTATGTTTTCTAACTACCCTTGCAGTTTACCTCACATGGGACATGTGGCACAAATGATAGTGAATATTTTTGTGTAACTAATGCTAACGAACTGTTGTGTCAAAAGTATATTTTTCTAAACATTTTTTTATTTGGATATGTGTAGCAATTGTTGATCATCAAGGTTAGAATTCACAGTTATTTGCTTAATGTTTCTGTCAAAATCAATCCTTAATGTTTTAGAATTTCTTAGACGAAGGCTAACATGGACTGCATATTTTTTGTAATTATTATAAAGAAGTGCAATTCATGTCATTTGAGGTTTGGCTCAATACTGTAAGGTGGATAAGTGCTAATGCTGTGTTCCATGTGGTACAGTGTGGCCAAATATCAAGAAGCAAATCCTGGAGTATTCACCATTGTGACTTTCCCTTTCTTATTTGCTGTCATGTTTGGTGATTGGGGCCATGGAATTTGCTTGTTACTTGCAACACTTTATCTGATAATCCAGGAGAAGAAACTAGCTTCACAGGTTTGTCCACTAGTCCTGATTGCATTTTGCTTCACTTATCTTGTGTATCTGTAGTACTACAATTCTACGACCTGTTTTGGAGTTGGAACCTTAGCTGTATTCCCCAAGAGGTTTTTAAAAAAAACTTAAGAATCTGGGATATGAGAGTACTTAGTTTTGTTAATAATTTCTTTGTTAAAGCTGCCGTTACATCTCTTTTTTTTTGTCGCAGAAACTTGGAGACATAATGGAGATGATGTTTGGTGGGCGTTATGTAATTATGATGATGGCACTTTTTTCAATCTACACAGGATTAATATACAATGAATTTTTCTCTGTTCCATTTGGGCTTTTCGGTAAATCTGCCTATGAATGCCGAGATCCTTCTTGTAGGTAAGGAAAATGATATAAAGAAACCTATGTTTATTTATTTATTTATTTATTTATAAAATTGCACATTTATCCAGCTCATTAATTTCCCCACTTTTGGTCATAGTGATGCTACTACTGATGGACTAATTAAGGTAAGAGATGCATACCCTTTTGGTGTGGACCCTGTCTGGCATGGTAGCCGCAGCGAGCTGCCATTTCTCAATTCACTGAAGATGAAGATGTCGATTCTTCTTGGAGTTGCACAAATGAACCTTGGGATTGTGATTAGTTACTTCAATGCAAAATTTTTCAGGAACAGTCTTAATGTGTGGTAAGTTTATTCGCCTTTTATCAGACAATATGACATTCCATTTTGAGATGAGGATCTGCAACTATTGTGAAGAAGCAGTTGATCCTTTAACAGTATGTTACAATCTCTAGATTATGATTTTGTGTACTCCTTTTGAAACAGGTACCAGTTCATTCCCCAGCTGATCTTCTTGAACAGCTTATTTGGTTACCTGTCCTTGCTCATTATTATTAAGTGGTGCACGGGGTCAAAAGCAGATCTATACCATGTTATGATCTACATGTTCCTTAGCCCAACAGATGACCTTGCTGAGAACCAGTTGTTTAGTGGCCAGAAGACCGTGCAGGTCTATATTCCTTGTTGATAAGTTCTCTTCTGTGAGGCAGACTAGTCATGCCTAACCATTCGCCTTTTGAAATGCAGCTTGTTCTACTTCTGCTTGCTTTGGTGTCTGTACCTTGGATGTTGATTCCAAAACCTCTTTTATTGAAGAAGCAACATCAGCAAGTATGTTTATATAGTATTATTCTATCGGTGACTTGATGTTTTGTGGCTGCAGTTTACTTTTACACTGACTGTTTTTCTATTTCTTTTCAATCAGAGGCACCAAGGTCACCAGTACGCTATGCTTCAGGGCACTGATGAATCAGTGGGAGCGGAGTTGGGGGAACATCATGAGGAAGCACATGACCATGAGGAGTTTGAGTTCAGTGAAGTTTTTGTTCACCAACTGATTCACACGATCGAATTTGTTCTTGGTGCAGTCTCAAACACAGCTTCATACCTTCGTCTTTGGGCTCTGAGGTAATGCTAATTTAAGCAGTATATTTATTTAGTATTTACACAGCCTCACCTATGCACAGTCCCATACTTCCTAGGCTTGTTTGGCTGCACCCTAATCCACATAGCTACTAACGAGCCATTTTTTTTTACCTCACTGGCTACTAACGAGCTACGGATATTCTCCTTTCAGTCTTGCACACTCCGAGTTGTCCAGTGTATTCTACGATAAAGTACTACTAACGGCATGGGGGTAAGCAAACTAGTCTCTCGAGCCATTAAAATAAACATTTTGGCACTTTCTGAAATGCAATTGTTTCTTGTAGGCTTAACAATGTTTTCGCCCTTATTATCGGTGGCATCGTCTTCGTCTTTGCCACGGTTGGTGTCTTGCTTGTTATGGAGACCCTGAGTGCATTCCTTCACGCGCTGAGGCTTCACTGGGTGGAGTTCCAGAACAAGTTCTATGAAGGCGATGGTTACAAGTTCGCCCCATTCTCCTTCGCACTGATTCATGAGGAGGAAGATTGAGCTCGTCCCAGCATTTGTATTTATTGTAACCGATGTAAAATCTATCTTTGGTGGCCTTTGTTCCCAGAACAAATCATTTTTTCATCTGTTGTCTTGGATGGATCATAAACCTCAGCCCCTTTGTTTAAGCATGGGACGAACAGCATCATTTTTCCTTAGCTATGCAGAGGATTTTTGGGGTAGTTGGCAACAAATATGGGATGATATCACCCTTGTATGATGCTAATAAGTAGTTGCCGATTGGTGGTGTGTTGGATATAAATAAGCACTGTATTCAAGGCTAAACATTCCACTAGTTTCAATGTCAATAAAGAGTGCTATTTACGCTGCTGGCGTTAGTCGTTTCCTGGTCTGTTAAGCATTATCATTGCTTCATCATCTCATTGATACCCTGAATCAGCTGTGTCTTATAACCAAAGCAAAAGCTAAACCAGAAGCACGTTATAAAAGTTGTGTTAAACACGTCTGACTGCATGTGACATCGAAGCAAAGCCTAATCATATAACAAACTAGCAGCTGCTAGGCTAGTATTGTCACTTGTCAACGACGTTGGGGACGCTGCTGGCGCTGCGCCTAGCGCTGCTGAAGGGTCCCGTGACAGTCCGGCCGACGAACTTGCCGGCCTTTTGGAGTCCACTGCCGAACGCGCCAATGCCGGAGCCCACGGCGCCGATGCCCGTGCCAACCATCCCAACGCCGGAGCCGGCCGCGCTGACGCCCGTGCCGGCAACGGTGCCGGCCGCCACGACGCCCGTGCCAGCGACGTGGGTGACCGTGGACGCCATGCCGCTCGCCGCGTCCGCGGCGCCGCTGACGGCCCCCGTCTCGCTTTTCACCTTCCGCCGCTCCTCCACGGTCTGCTTCTCCAGCTCCAGGGCCTCCCGCGCCTCTGCGTTGGTGAACTGGTGGTACACCACCTGCAATATAGCTTGCAAAAGGAACGTCAGACAACCGGGGACTTGTCGCTGCCAACTGAACTGAGCACGAAAAGGACGAGACTGATCGATCCTGCCTTTATGCTGAGCACGCCCCTGTCCTTCTTGTCCTTGACCTTGGTCGTGTCCAGCGACGACAGCAGCTGCAGGTTCACCTCCTGCACGGTCTCCATCTCCAGGTCGCTCAGGGGCAGCTTGGCGATGCCAAGCCTCTTGTCTTGCTTCATGTTGTCCTCGTCGAACACCTGAAGGTCCAGAGAAAAATGAGTCCTTGCCTTAGGAGTACCTGGAAGGAAACAAGCAGTGATGTTTATCAGTTCGTGTGCACCTCAAGAATTAGGGACTGCGTCTCCTTGTCTTCCGTGATCAGATGGAACGTTTCGTTCCAACGAGGGTTGAGGTTGTCGTCAATGACGCTGGTCTTCTCATTGAACATTGGGCGTATGAACAGGACCACGTAGGGGTCGGATTTTCCGATGAGTTCCTTGTTCTTGAGGGATTCTGCGCGGACCACAGTGACCGTGAGCTTCCCGTGCGGCTTCAGCTCCAGATCGCTGCACAAGAGCGCACCATAACCTTTCTGTCATTCTAACAAGTTCTTCGAGTCGACATATCAAACAACTTCATGCACATGATTCTTAACAATATCAGATTATATTAACCTGACGTCAACGTCAACTCCACCCAGTGGAACAACGATCCTGTGTGGCCATTGGAGCATGTCAGTGATCAGTGACGCCACTGTATCCTACACAGACATAACGGGGAAATATGATTATTTTTTCCTTCTCAGATTTGTACTGTATATAGGAGTGAAACAAAGGTGAAAACAAAAGAAAGGAAAGTTCATTTCATACGTCAATCATGTCTGAAAGCCCAGGCATTGCGGTCAGGCTTCCTCCCACGGCTTTCAGTATGTAGTCGATTCTCGGTTTTGGCTGCAATTGCAGGGAAACCACGCGTCTCAGAAACAAATATATTACAAAGAAATAAAGCATGTTTTCCCTTGACACTGAAACAAAAGAAAGATTGTTCTCATATCCAACATCTCTGACAACGAAGTGTTTTCGAACTATAATTCAAAAATCAAAGCCTAGGTAACAGAGGACTAGAGGATTTTCAGTAGCTAAAAGAAGCACACCTCTGCCAGAAGAGCAACAACAACAGCAGATATGCATGGTATCTTGTCCGACAATTGGAAGACAACACGGATGATCGTGTACACCTGAAGGTTCTTAAACTGTACACGTATATACAAATAAACACGGGAACTGTTAAAATAATTACTACAAGATACGGAAACAAAATTTGAAGTTTAAACTATAAACATGAGTTCCTGTTCTTTTAAACAAGCGTCAACATAAAATCTTATCCTACCGGGCAACAATTGTAAAAGAGTCTAAAATGATCTAATTAAGAAGATCCATTTTTTTACTTGGTATGCTTAAGTTGTAATTACCAACATCAGTCCACATGGTAAACTATTGTATGTGTGTTTAGATCGCAGCCTCCCCGGCGTTGCCTGGCCAGGCAGCTGATCCTAGCCCCAGGCATCTGAAATCAGACACCACCAGGCCAGGAACTCATCCCACACCACCATCCAAACACGCCCTATACGTGTAAATACTTTCACGAGAAAATTCAACACTTTCTCATAAAATGTGGGGAATTAAAGCTAATATCCCATTTGGTCACGGGCCTGTGGCGATCTGCAAACCTGAATAGGAAGCGAAGCAACAAGTGTTTCGACTGCAAGAATAATATTTGGATCCACACCCCACCGGAAGTCCATGTCCATTGTAATTTGCCCTTTCTTAAAACTCTGAATCCGAATGCCTGAACACAGAATAGCATGTCATAGTGAGATTCCATGAGAGCATACAATGTGAAATTGACACCGTTTTTGTCTTAGCAACCTTCTATTTTCGGTGGAACAGTCCCAAGGGACAGTCTGCTGAACTTCAGGGAGGATATCCCTGGTGGTCGATAATCATCGAGTATCGGTTCAACAGAATCCCTAATGACCATGGTTGCTGCCTGTAATTAGATGCAACTATGAATGAGGATAGTTATTGGAAGCAAAATGTTCGATCAAAACAGGAAAATGTAAGATCTGTATGTTTCTTAAAATGGGAGTAACTTCATTCTAAATTGTTTGCCCCCATAATGAAGTTTTCTGACAAAAACCGAAGTGATCATCTTACCTCTTCCACAAAGGGCCAAAGCTTGCTCAATTGTTTGTTGAGCCATTTGACCTGAAATGAAAACCAAAAATATGTATCAAGGGGACATAGCTCTAGGAGAGACAACTGCATCATATGGAACAGTGGATGTTTCATTTTCCAGGTTTTATGTATTGAGGAGTTCTGAACTAAATATCTGGACTGCAAAAGGTTTTCTCTCTGCGAAGCTCTGTCTAGCAGTTACAGTATAAAAATTCTGATAACTTCTGGGTAGTGAATCGTGGGACAAGAAATAGTCAAATTTACAAAGTAGCCAATACAGCAACAGCATTTTTACAGTTTCATGATTATAGCACAAGTTAAGTAGCATTTCACCTGTTCATATTCTGGAAATGATATCCACTGGGGAACATTTTCTCCACATATTTTCTTCACGTCTTCACGGTTGAGAGATCCTAGTGCATTGACATTCGCAGCCTGTTCCAAAATGTGTCACTATGCTGAAAGTTATCCCAAACTAAGATGCACAAATTTAATCCCATAAACCCAGATGAAACAAAATTACAGTGAAGCGGCGTCCACTTTCAAGATACATTTTACATGCTGCACACAAATCAACAACAGAGAACACACGAAAATGTAGCACATATGTCAATTAAACCGTTTGCACCAAATCGAAGATATACACCGCACTTTTAACAATCAATCTGTATTTACTAACCAAAGGCTTATCTTCCACTGTCAAATCTATCAGAGAGAAAATCAAAGACCCAATAACTGGAGGCGGGGATATCAAGATCAAAACTTTTCAAGATTGCATAGATCAAATCGGAATGATGCAGCTGCACCTACATTCTTGCTGCGTTTGGCGGCGCGGCGAGCCATGGCGCGCGCCCAGCCCGCGATCAGGGCGACGCCGACGATCATCCCCATTATGACTCCCGATATGAACCCCATTTCTTCTGTCCTCTTCTCAACGCGCCAAGAAAGAGAAGGAACCGGGGAGGAAGAAAACGATTTGGAGTCAAAATGTGGCAATTACATACGGAAATTCTTGGATCAAATCGCTGACGATTGTCTCTCCAAATTGTTTATTACTGCTAACGCTGCATTTGGGACCGATTTTTTCGCGTGCTATTAGTAACCAGGGAGGGAGGGAGAGAGAGAGAGAGAGAGAGAGAGAGAGAGATGGGCCGACGTGCGATTGGTGAGAAGGTTGTCAGTTGTCACGGCGAACTGGATCTCTGCGATTGGTGCTTGGCGAGCTTTTGATTCCACGCAGACCCGAGATTTACATGGCCCATGCGAAACTAAAATTTATAAGACTCTTAATACAATCATTGTTATAAAAAAAAATACAATCATCAAATCAAAAATTTATAAAAAAAAAGAGTGTAAAGAGTTATAAAACAAAATTAGTATCATTATATACACCAAAAATATTTTTGTAATGTACTCATTTCGTGTCATAAATATTTGTGCTCTTTTATATAAATTTGATCAAACATACAACTCTAGAAATTAATTTATTAAAGGACCAAGGTAGTAATCGATAGGTAAAAGTCTAGATTACTCATTCTAATTTTGTTTGGCCTATGTCCAGCTAATCCTTTAAACTAATGTTTGGTTTGATTCATTCTCGCAAACTATTTCAATCGGTACAATTTACCCCTTAACAAGAATTTTTTTTCTCGATCACGTAAAAGTTTTGCGTGTCTTTGTATTAAGATAGAAATAGTTTGATTATAGAGCCGGGCATTACATAATTTGCAATAGAGCTTCAGCCCGCCTTGGCCAAAGACTCACTAGTGTATTACTCTGGCTAATATGCAACCTAGGCCCCTAGCGCCTGCTTCGACCCAAAGAAACGCTTCACACTGAATTGTAGCAAGCAACTGAGGCACTTGGGTGTTCGCTCCCCTGAAGTACCGAGCATTCCGCTCTTTCCAGAGCTCCCATGAGACTAGGAGGAAGATGGAGTCAGCCCCTGTCCTCTCTTGCCCTGCCCATAGCTATCGCTAGGCTGTCCACCAGTCGAAGGCTGAAGGCGTCAACGTGGTCGTCATCGGTCGCTGGAGTGCCGTGGCTACGTTCCACCAAATCTGCTGTGAGAAGGAGCACGTGGCGATGATGTGGTCAATGGTTTTAGGCTCCCGGTCACAGAGGAAGTTCATTTGCATCAAGGCCGTGACGGCGCCAGCGACCCCTTAACAAGTTTTTTGTTTATCTGTGTGTAAGTTGAGTTTTAGAGACCATTTCGAAGCAAGAAACAGTTTTGCTTTTCACTGAAATCGGTAGAAACAGCACCAAACACCTTCACTGTAAAACGGTTCTACCAGGAAATTTTAATCTCATTCTCTATTTTTTAGGGGATGTTTGATCCAGTGACTAAAGTTTAGGAGATGTCACATGAGGATGTCGCATGAGGTGTTCGGATACTAATAAAAAATAAATTACAGAATCTGTTAGTAATCCGCGAAACGAATTTATTAAGCCTAATTAATCCGTCATTAGCACATGTTTACTGTAGCACCACATTGTCAAATCATAGACTAATTAGGCTTAAAAAATTCATCTCGCAAAATAGTTTCAATCTGTGCATTTAGTTTCGTAATTAGTCTATATTTAATACTCCATACATATGTCCAAACATCTAATGGGACAGCAGCTGAAGTTTAGGAGGTGAATCCAAACACCCCCTTACTTGGGCGAGTGAAAAGGCTCTGGGCTAGTTTCACTATATTCTGTTTCTAGTCTCTCCCATACGGTAACAACCTTTTTTTCTAGTTATCCTTTTTAAGTGCAACAAGTTAAAATAGGTTATATTTAAGATATTCTTCACCCACAAAAAGTTCTTTTTTTTAAATATGTTTTTATGAAAACATTTATTTTTGAAATAAGAATCTATCCTACTAGCCAAACAGTTTTGTAAAGCCATTTTAAAATGTTTCTCGAGAGAATTTGGATTTAAACCGTTTCTACAAGAATCTTGATCCCCCATCAAACGGATCATATATTTCAAAATTTGTGAGTGATATAGGACATTATATTTTATGTTAAGAAATATTTTTATTATTTATCTAGATATAACTTATATATGGGTGCATAGTAAAAGCTATGAATCTAAATATTTAGCAGCTTGTTCGCTTGAGCTTTCAGCTGCTTATTTCAGTCAGCCAGCAGTGTTTTTCTCTCACAACAAACCAGTCAACAGTACTTTCAGCCGCTTATTTTCAGCCAAGCGAACAGGCTGCAGATTCATAGCTCTTACTATGCACCTAAATATAAGTTATGTCTAGATATATAATAAAAGTTATGTATTTAGAAATGCCAAAACATCTTAAAATTTGGAACGAAGGTAGTACATCTTAATTATTTGTTCAATATTTTGATAGGTTAGGAAATTTAATATAAGTCAACACTATAGATACAAAATTGTAAGAACTACCCTGATGCAACCGTCTGTGGCTCATGGCGGTGTTTGGTTCCCTACCCTCGTCCTTGAGCCTGTCCCTGGTCATGCAGGCAAGGCGCCGGAGCCTGGCTCCCGAAAAACGGATTTGGAATCCGTTTTCTCGCAGCTTGGCTCGTTTGAGTCATGTGCGTGTACGCGCGAGAGAGCAGCGATGCAGGTACGAGTGTGGATCAAGGCAACTAAATAGTTTCCCATCGCATCTAAGCTTTGTTGAAGAAGGCAACCAAACAAGCATGGCTTAAGTAACTCCGGCCTGGCTGTATGCAGCCCAGCTGAGAAGAGAACCAAACAGGCCCATAATGATGAATAAGCCGGTTTTTTATTTTTACAAGGCGTCTAAATTTATTTTCTCCTTGTATCTAACATTCTCTGAAAATGCATCGATCGAATAGTTAAAAGCTAACCGACTGCACGTCTGCACCATTCGGATGAACGAGCGATCTCCCGCTGAAGAAGAATGCGGGTCCAGCGAATTGTTGGGACAAGGCTTGGACTAACGACTTTTGTCCATACATGATTTTATAATACAAAACCATGGCTATAAGATTCGTATTCAAATAATTATTTATTTATGATTATGCTTTTGTATCTGTTTTGAGCATTTTTCTATCGAAGTCCTGTCTACTGCCCAAACCTCGCGAGTCCGCAAAGGCATCCAAAGAGTCAGCGTCTGCGTAACATACGGTGAGTAACAAGTTGACGTCAAAATAAAAGCAAACGAAAAGAAAAGTCATTGGACATGGACAAAAAGAACCTTTGCTTCCATTGACACTTTAGCCTTTACATACGCTTTTGCTGAACGTAAAAGGAGCAGTAAAGCGCAGTGCTTGAGCTGAGATCTTGAGGAATCAGGAATCAAGAGAGAACATTTGTAAAAAAAAAAAAAAGGGAATCAAGATAGAACAAAATGGCCCCTAAATCCTACAAGGTTGCTCCATGCGGCCCATGCCCAACCGGAAAGGCAAGGCAGGGCTACCTGTAAAGCGTGGAGTACTGTAGCTGTAGTAGTACTAGTGTACAATGCTTGTCTCCAAATTCTAATTGTTGCACGGCAGACAAACACCGCATCCTGCATGTAAAGCATGCTGCTAGTTTAGGAGATTCAGTTTGTTTTCCCCTCCTTTTTTGGGTTTTTTCTCGATGTCTTTAAGTCTTTAAGTTTACGAGCCTACCTATGTGCCATTATGAAAGATAGTCCGGAGCTACAAGCCACTAAAAAGTTTAAACGTACTCTGGTGCCATGACGCTAAACTTTTTTTTTTTGCCTTCCCTGCCATTCTGTCCACCTTCCGTCTGATTTTTGCCGTTTGGGCGCTCTGACATGTGGGCCCAGCCAGTGAAAGTGTCCAAAATACCCTTCTCTCATGCTCTTATCATCTTCTTTCTCTCTCTCCGACTGGTGGGACCAAGCTATCGGTGTCTTTGGCACACAGCAAGCAAAGAGGGTCGGGCCGTAGGAGCGGAGGCGCAGCGGGGTGCCTGCAACGGCCATGCGGCAGATGACGGAGACGGCCATGGCAGGGTCACGGGCGGCGGTGGCGAGCAACGCTAGTGAGGGTGGACGCGGTCGGCGCGGTCGCCGGAGTGGAGCTTGCCCGTCCCGCGGTGGCGGGGCAGCTCGCCCGCTCATCGGTCGTGGTGGCCAGGGGAGCTCATCGTGCGCCGTCGTGGTCGCCGGGGGAGCTCGCCGTTGCGGTGGCCGGGGGGATCTCGCTCACGCGCTGTCATGGTGGCTGGGGGAGCTCGCCGCGCGCCATGGCGCTGGTCGGAATGGATGTAACACCCCTGGGTATTAAGCATGCATTCACATCCCAAATCATGATCATTAGCATTGCATGCATGTTCACCACCATATGGCAATTTAAATTAGAATTAATTAAATTATGAAAACACATGTTTGAACCTGAATTAGTAAAATTTCTAGCTAAGAGTGGTAAAAATTTGTTGAGCTATAACTCTAAATGACTTAGAAAAAATTAACATGATTTTTGGAGCAATTTTTGTATTCAAAATATCCCCAAATTTTGCTTTTAAAAATATTCCATAAAATGAGTTTTTATTTAAAATTTGGACTTTAAATCACTAATTCAAAATCTATTTAGAATTTTGAAAAGTGCCCTAAAAGAAAGTTGTAGAGAATTAAATTTTGAACAACTTTTGTTTTGGGGGCAACTTGTGAAAATGTCTTTTTCATCTTTAAAATTTAAATTTAAATCAAATTATAAAATCTGAAATTTTATTTAGAAAAGAAAAACAATTTCTTACCTTAGCGGGCCGCGGCCATCTTTTCGGCCCGCGAGCCGAAGCCAGCCCGACCCCGCTCGCCCGCGCCCACCCCGCTCGCGCGTGCTCGCCGCGCCAGCGCGACCGCCCGCGTCAGAGCGCACCCGCCGCGTGGCCGCCACTCGCCGGCAACGGCGTACGGGTGGCGTCCCGCGGGTCCCGCGGTTGCTCGGTCGTCTTCAAGACGTCGCCCGCCAACACCTGCTCCACTCCCCCGCCTTCACTCGCGCTCCATCCACCTCCTCTCCTCCTTCCGAGCCGCAGCGGGAGCTCCACCGCCGTCCGCCACCGCCTGCCACCGCTCGCCGGCATCTCCAGCCGCCGGTGGGTCGCCTTCGCCTGCGCTTCGCGCTTCCTGAACCTCGCTAAGGCGATTGCCTCACCTCCCGTCCCTCGCGGTGACCGGATTTCGTCCACCGCCGCACGCCGTCCGCCCGAGCTCGCCGGCGACCACTGCTGCCACTGCCAGGGTGCTTTCCCGCCTCCGTTTCTTTCACCTTCGCCTCCGCCTTGCCATAGGGGATCACCGAGAGCCGCTCGCCTCACCGGGGACCTCGCCACCGGCAAGAACGCCGGCGGCGGAGCTCCTCCCCTGCTCTCGGGTTGCTGACCCGTGGGGCCGCAGGGCCTAGCCGCAGCGGCGTGGCTCCTTCGCCTCGGCCGAGCTGAGCCAATGAGGCCATGGGCCGACGCCCTGTCGGGCCGCCTCCCCTTCCCTTCGCTCGGGCCGCGCAGGCCAAGTGTGGCCGTGGGCCAGCTGATTCCCGCGGGCCGACCCAGTAGCAATAGGAGGATTCGTTTTCAATTTTTTCCTTTGCTATTTGAAAATAAAAATGGTTTGAAAAATGTTTGGATACTCAAATTTGCTCTAAATCTGTTGAAATAAATTTTGTTAGGTTCCTTATCATCAGATCTACTTGGAAAAAATATTGCATGTCAAGTTTGAAATACTTTTCTGTAGGGTTTTTATTTAATCACTGAAATTGCTGTTGTCTTGTTAAATATGCAATAAATCATAGAAAGGTCAGAAAAATATGGTTCCACTTGCAATAATTTTCTTTTGTGATGTACTTTCTAGGAAAAATATATGCCATGCATGTTCTGTAGAAAAATCTTGATGTGTAGTACAAGTGTTTAATATTGTTAATAATTGTTACTTTTGCTAGAGAGAAAAAAATGAATAAAACATGCATGTAATAATTTTTCTATGGTGATTGTTTATTGTATAGAATGTAGGAAAAATACTAAATCTGTTGTTTGATACTTTTCAAAGTACAAAGTATTTTTACGCTCATTTTTAGGTCCTAGCTTGTTATTTTTATGTAGGCGGTTCTAGTAATCCAAATGCAATGAAATTTTTGTGGAATGCTAGATTTGATGATAGTAGGTTGCTGTAATTTTCTCAGATTTTTCTGTGCTACCAAAAGAGGTGTTATTGTTCAAACCTAGTTGCAATTAGGGTTTAATTAACCTTGTTAATGCATGACTAGTTAATAGGATTTGCTTTGGTGTATCGTTGAAGCATCTTAGATTTCTGTGGTGACTTGACATGGTAGAAAATATTGGTAGTAGTATACGAGTACATGTTCTTGGATGATGTTGACTACCTTGTAGAAGATTTGTATTCCTACTTTATGAAATAAAAGTAAACCTATTCATCCACATCTCATTCATCATGATCATAACATGTCATCTCTGTAATGCATTTAGGCATGAGCACTTATACGTTTGTATCATACAGGATCGCAGGAAGTAACTCTGGTAGCAGTTCCCGATGAGCCAGAAGAGCAGCCCGAGGAGCAGGAGGTGCCCGAAGCCGACGAGGAGGTCGGTGAGAATCTTCTAGAGTGCCCAGACCACCGTCCGAGCTCTTTCGAGAGAGGCAAGCCCCGGAGCATTTTCTCCCCCGGTTTGCAAATATTTTATTAATACTTTACTTCAACTGCTGCATTACGTTTAGGAGTTGTTTGCAACCGTTGCTGCATTATACCTTGTTTATCCTGTTCTACCCTATCCTTGTTACCTTGGTATTCGCAGTCAAGAAATGCTTAACTTGCTTAGACCGGTAGAAATCAGGTAATTTCCTGTCACCTGCGAGCTATAAGTGGTTACCTGGATCTGCTTGAAAAAGTATGTCATCTGAGAATAACTAAGTGTTAATGTGGAATTGAGACCGGACGAAAACTTGCAGGGTTTCGAACTATAGTGTTTTCCGTCTGTGTCGATTAAGGACCAACCGTTATTGGGCCTCGAGTCATGTTGAACGCATGCCTTACATTTAGCTGGCCGAATAATGTACCTTTCGACCGCGAAGCTGGGAGATTATTCAGGCCGAGTGAATTGCCCGCAACGCACTGTACCGGAACAGTAGTGGCCGGATACGAGGACGCGATGATAAGGCCAAAGAGCAGTCGGGCGGCCCCGGGTACATGTGGTTCCTGGCAAGCTCGTAACTTTACCTGAATGGTTGACTCGGTGACCAATACCTCACTTTAGCGGGTGAGTGAAGTTTGTGTGAGAAATAAATTACCAGCTGGTTAATAATCGATTCGAATCGTCATCGTTCACTGGATAGTGAGCACTTGACTTAAGTTACTTCATCGTAGTAATTCTAATGGAACACTTGGAAAGTTATATGGTATATAACATGATAGAAGTTGATTACTGATCATTGGTTATCCTTACCTGTTTAATTACATGTTACTCTAGTACAGGTGCAGATGTAGTTGACAGGTTAATAAAGATTTAACTTGATGCAAAGCTTCTGGAAAAGATTCTTGAAATGCTAAAAAATGCTTTTTTGCAAATGAGTCAGCTACCCCACCTTAAAGCATGTCATGATCCTTGGTGTCTTTTATTTTTGGTTATGTCGGGTAAGTCTAGCTGAGTACCTTCTCGTACTCAGGGCTTTGTTCCCACTTGTTGCAGATGGGCAGATGTATTACGGCTACTGTATCAACTGCCTTTATCCTACGATGGGAGAAGCTTATGACCATGGGCAATGGTCATTCACTACATCTCGTCTGATGCTTTTGTTGGAGATGATCCTGAGCTGGCACTTTATTTTAAACTCTGTGTGAGTGTGTGATTTGAACTAAATGCTTTCGCTACTTTTATTTGAAACTGGTTTGTAATAACTATGTTTAAACTCCGATGTATTTGTGACGCGAACTTTTATGTAACTTCTGATGGTGACCGCTGAACTTATTACGATCTTGGCTGATATATAAGTTGGTTTGAAATCCGTCGTGATTTCACTGACTACCGGGTTATACGGGCTTAAGTTTGCTAAATTGTCTGCTCGGTGAATGATTTTCTTACTTAATCTCGTATAATTGATCGGTTCTGTTACAATGGAGCCCCTTGAAAGGTCCTAATATGGCTAGAGGGGATGAATAGCTTATTTAAAAATTCTACAAACCAACTAGAGCAATTGATTAGTATGAGAAACGGCGTAATACAATTTTGCTCTAGCTCTATAAGGGTTCCAAGCCATATACCCAACAATTCTAGTTGTTATGATCATTAGACACAAAATGACTATGTCACTACTCACTAAGAGCTCTTAAACTTGCTACACTAAAGAGCTCCACTAAATGAACTTAAGCTACAAAGTAAGCTCTCAAAACTAGCTACACTAAAGAGCTTGCTACAACTAGTTTGCGGAAAAGTAATGGAGTGAGCAAAATAGTTATACTGCCACATAGAAGAGTGAACTAATCACAATATGAATGTCAATTCAATCACCGGGAGAATACCAAAGGACAAGAGACAACCAATTTTTCTCCCGAGGTTCACGTACTTGCCGGCACGCTAGTCCTGTTATGTCGACCAACACTTGGTGGTTCAACGGCTAAGAGGTGTTGCACGAACCTCGTCCACACAATTAGACACCGCAAGAACCTACCTATAGTTGAGGTAACTCAATGACACGAGCAATTTACTAGAGCTACCTTGCGACTCTTCGCTAGGAAAGGTGCAAGAACAACAAGAGTAACAATCACCGGAGCCAGCCATGAACAATCACCAACACATGCCGAAACTCCTCCATTGCTCTAAGCCGTCTAGGTGGCGGCAACCACCAAGAGTAACAAGAACTTCGTAGCCACAACGATCCCAAGTGCCACCAGATACAATCACTCAAGCAAATACACTTGGAACCACTCTCAATCTCACTATGATGATGAATCAATGATAAAGATGAGTGGAAGGTATTTGCTTAGACTCACAAGGATGTCAAGTATGTAAAAGTGCCAAGAAAGTGAGCCAAGGGCCGACCAAAGTCTATTTATAGACCCCCAAGAAAATCCAATCGTTATGCACTTCGGGGGTGACCGGACTCACCAGAGTCCGGTCAGGTGCGTCCAGTCGCACCTGCCAGCTAACCAGCGAGCGCCACAACACGCCTCTTCAAATTCGATCGCTCCCGCTTTCGCGCGCCCGCACAAGCCAAAGACCGGACGCGCTGCTTGAAGGATCAGACTCGGAGCCACGCCAGCGTCAGATCGACTCTAGTAAGGTACCCGAGACAATTTTTGGTGATCGGACTCGTCAGTACGTCAGGTCCTCACAGAGCTCACAAACCCTGCCTACATCATGCGTAATTGCTTTTCGCCTGCGCGTCCGATCGCCACAACGCGCCTACATCCGATTGCCGCCTCGCTCCACGCCGCCTCTGGAACAGCATGACCGGACGCACTTGCTGCGTCAGGTGCAACGTCCGGTCAGTGCTGCTGCCCGAGAGCCAGGGTTTAGGACCGGACGCGCAGGTCCCCTACGTCCGATCAGCAACATTCGTTTCCTTTTCTTTTTCTAAGTCCTCAACCGCTTCACCCTTGCTTCCAACTTGCTAACCATAAAGTATAGAACTTGTGTGCATGTGTGTTAGTATTTTTCAAAGCATTTTACAAGGGTCAAAGTTAGCACACTAGGTTCCTAAATGCATATGCAAAAGTCATGTCACCTAGTGGCACTCGATAAACCGTTTAGCCAAAGATTTCCCCTCTTTATAGTACAGCTATCGATCCTAAATCACTCACACCCTCTATGGTGTCTTGAGTGCAAATCAAAATTGGCTCCTATCATACACCCTCTATGGTGTCTTGAGTGCAAACCAAAATTGGCTCCTATCATTATACCTTTGTCTTGAGCCTATTTTTATTTTTCTCTTTCTTCTTTTCCAAATTTGAGTACTTGATCATCATCATCTATGGCCATTTCATCACTTCATGTGATCATCACCATCTCTTGAGTGTCACCATGCTCCACACTTGGATTGTACGAACTTAGCTCATATCATAACTCAGTGCTAGGTTTCATCAATTATCCAAAACCAAACTAGGGCTTTCACCTCCATGCGCGCTCGCGATGGCCGGGGGGGAGCCCGTGCGCACATCGGCACGGTGGCCGAGGGAGCTCGCCGCGCGCTAGGGCTATGGTCAGGACAGAGCTCCCATGCATGTCCGCGGTGGCTGGGGGAGTCCATGCGTGTGGCGGTGGTGGTTGCCGGGGCGAAATTTGCTCCAGGCGCTGCTGCAGGAGGTCGAGCTCGCCGCGGCCATCACGGTTTGTTGTGGGTTGCTGTGCGCGCCGGCGTCAATGGCGACGCCCACGTTCGCGAGCAGGGAATGAGCGAGGCCAGAGAGAGCCAGAGGGAGGGCGAGCAGAGCTCGACGCACCGCCTCAACAAGCCTGCGCAGCCGATTTCGCCTGGCGCGCCCCTCGTGCTCCTAGGGCCGGCCGTGCCGCGCCTGGGGCTGGCCACACCACACCGCCGCGGCCTGCTAGCTGCCACACACCGCCGCACGCCTGCTAGCCACCGCCCATGAGCTCGCCGCGCTTGCCATGGAGCCCAACCTAAAGGGGGCCGCACGGCCTCCTCTCCGGCGTGTAGGGCGACGGTGGACGCACGGTCACGGGGGCACGCAGAGTCACGACCCGTGCAAGCTATCCCCGATCGGATAGAGGAGAGAGAAAAAATAAAATAAGTGAGGAAAAAAAGAAAAGAATTAAAAGAAAAGGAAAAAATAAATCCGTGAGGGAATTTTAGACTTTTTGCACCGCGGATTGACACTGTAACCAGCAAAAGTGGACGAAATGCCTTGGGAGACAAAAATTAAAGTGTCATGGCACCTAGGTGCGTTCGAACTTTTAGTGGCCTGCAGGTCTAGAACATATTTCATAATGGCACACAGGTAAAAGGCTATAAGTTTATGCACAGGCATTGAGTTTTCTGTAGCAAAGTTGCCTACAAGAGACTAAGCTCAGCGTACCCGGACGAATGCCAAGCCCGGATCGAATACAGTAATATACTTTCCATAATGCTCCGACTAAGACATCCGAACGGATGGACGCCTCACTCTGCTCACTCCTGCATCCAAAAAAATCTTGTCCCTCGCTTCCTCCTCCTCCCTCCTGTGCCCATGTCCAGCCCCACCACGACGCGCAGCCATGGCTGCCTCCCTAGCCGGCGGTAGCGCCCTCACCCAACCCAGCGTGCGCCATCCCCCACCCGGCGTCCTCCTCCCCTACTCGGGCGGCTCCTTTCCTACCCAGCGGTGCCCCTCCCCCACCCTGGTGTCCTCACCCACTGGGAGCGCTCAATGCTTGCGGATCCGGTGGCCCTCTCGCCCACCCCGGCGAGATCAATGGAACACAAGCGAGATCCATGGAGGTGGCGCGCGCAGTGTTGCAGGGGAGTGGGCGGCTCTCCCCCACCCCGGCGCAGCGCCCTCCCTAGTCCCACCCCCGGCGGCGCCCTCTCTCACCTCGGTGACTGAGCTCCCTCCACCCCGGCGCCCATGGTGCTCCTCGTCCCCCATTCCCCACCATCGCCGTTGAGCCAAGCCCGGTACTGGTAGCGCTGGTGCTCACGCTCACCGCCGTCTCCGACCCCGATGACCGGAATTGACCGACCCATCCTTCTCCTCCCCTATGTTGCATATGTATATTTTAAGTGTTTCAGATGTATGTTGTAATTGTTTCATATGGATGTTGCAAAAGTAGATCGGGGATGTTGCACTGTTACATATGTTGCAATTGTTTCAGAGGCATGTTGCAAGCGTATGTTTTAAGCGTTTCAGATATTTCAGAGGTATGTTTCGTCTGTGTTTTCTGTACGCATGTTGCAAGTTTGTTTATCTAGATGTTGCGTATGGTTGCAGTGGTTTTCAAGTGTTTTCAGATGCCTTTTAAGTGCTTCAGAAGCATGTTTTAAGTATTTCAACTGTCTTCAGATGTATGTTGTATTTGTTGTATTTGGATGTTTTAAAAGTAAATCGAGTGTTGCATCTCTGCTCCCCACCTTCTGCTACATCGTCTCGGCGTGTCCTTCTCCCGGCGCCGGCAGGGCATCCATACAACGCCACGACCGGGTCCTTTTGAATCGAAGGCGTCGCGCCCTTTCCCCTATCGCTCGGACGGCGCGGGCCCTGTGTGGAGCGCACGAAACGGAGTGCAGCGCGCAGGCGTCCATCCGGACGTCTGGGCACTAGCACTATGGATATACTCTTGTGTAAGGAATTTCGTAGGATTATATTATATAACTAGCAGGAACCCCGCGGCAGATGCCGCGGGTGGTGGTAGGCACAAATAGCTGTTGGAAGCATTGATGGATTCATTCGTATCAGAACAATGAACACATAAATATATATTCTGTAATTGAAATATTGAGGAACGGTCACAGTAGATTACAAACGTAGAAATCAATTGTTGTGGAGAGCTTGTCGTGTAAATGTCAATTTCAAAAATTCAAAATCGCTTATAAACAGATGTTGTGTAGGTACAATGTAAGCCATAAACATATCAGTAGTCCCATAGACCGTGTAGAAGGTGAATGAGATTGTACAGGCCAATCAGCACGCCATGGTATGGAAGGTTCATGATGTAATGAACCGGCATGACCAGCAACAGGTTCAACTGTTGTAAAGAACTTTTATAAGTTTATTTTTTATAAGAACAAAGGTTCAACTGCGTGGATGTGCTTTGCTTTGGCAATGGTTTTACAAAGGATGAAGACATGGTACTAACAGATGCTGAAATGACTTGTTTGTACATGGTATTATAAGTAACCGAAATACATCAATATATGCATGGCTTGAATATGCTAGACTTACTTGTAAATAGGACCTGTCAATCAGATGGACAGTAATGCAGACCTGGGGAATTTTGGTTGCTAATAGCCCAAAATGAAGAATGAGCTGCAATTGTAGTAAGGCAGCTGAACTGAAATTAGCAAACCTAATTGGAAAGACTTAAAAAATTCTTAGGCGAGATTTAGTTTTGTTGAGTTAAATGCTGAGGTTAAATTGAACAGTGTGCCAAAAATGTATGCATTAAGTAAAGGTGTCGCTAATCAGTTCCGATACGCATTTCAGGTAAACCAAATCATTGAATCTAAACCTAATTATTGCAGCAAAAATAGTCCTTTGGACTTTGGAGACAAACGGCAGGATAGAGAATATACATCTCTAATGTACAATATCGACCAAAGTTTAGAGGGCCATAATTGGATACATATTATTTTTGAAGTATGTTCCCAATTAGTATAAGAAAATATAAGATTAGATTGTTGTTCGGGTCTTAAGTTATCTAACAGAGCAAGATGTGTTTTGTAGGAAGGTGGAGAAGGTTAAGTAGGGAGGTGGAAATTCTATAGTAACATATGCTTATTGAATTAGTTCTCAGCAGGATGTGACACACCTGTTAGGACAGATAGAATGCAGGTCCATCTGAACAGAATTATGTGTTTCAGAACTGTGATGATGTGGTTTCAGGCTTTCTGAATTATAACATCTCCATGTTTCGAAACTGAGAAGAAGTGGTTTCAACATTTGCAAGGCATGCCAAAAAAAACAGTTACCTGTCTTTTTGTATGAGGATGTGTTCCTGGTAGTCTTGTACAACTAAATAGATTGTGTGTCCCTTCTGAAAAAATCATAGAAATAGGCAATCAGTATATGGTAGTCTTCCTTTTAAAGAGGACTTGTCAATCACACTGATAGTAATGCAGACCTGGGGAATTTTGGTGTCTGTAGAGTGCAGCTGCATTTGAACAAAATTTCGGAAGACTGAAAATGTGGGGAACAACAGCATACATTTATTATTAGTGCATCTATGAAGGGACCAAACCTTGGAGGGGTTGATCTGCATGCAGATGTGTCAGCTGTAGGAAAAATGGAGCCGATAGCTGATATATTCTAGTGACCTCTCTTTTCGTCAGAGACTACAAAAGTTTCCATGAAATTTGGTTACCGCTAGCTATTTTGTTTGCATTAAAGCTCTGCAGAACCAATGGTGGCAGAAGAATTGCTCTTTGTAGCATATTTATATGGCATACTGTCATGGGAGCAGGGAATGGGTGATATGTAGTGGTAGCAGTAACAGCAGATTTGGTAAAAAAACATTGCAACGGTATATTAATCTAAATCTGAAATAGTAAATGAACAGGAGGGTGCAAAATATTATGAGGAAAATTAATATAGAACAACATGTTAACTACAATCTAATAAAGCATCATCTGGTAGCCCTGCGGGAGAACACAGGATCAGCATGGAAGTATTTTTTTGTCTATATTAAGAGTAAACAAAGATCTGTCATCGCAGCATTAGAGGGGTACGATGACCTTGTTTTTTTCTTCTATGAAACCCAGTAGCAGCCGGTGAATGAGGATGTTCCAGTATAGAATAAATTGTTTCTGAAAAAAGTGAAACTAAAATCAGTAGGAAACAATAGTGAGGAGGCAACGATGAACTTGACAAAGGAAACATTTGAAGGATCCGGATGCATGCAATCTTACATAAGTGAAGATGTTTTCCCGAAACCCTCGTGCAGTAAACCCGTTGCAGCTGCGACGGCGCTTGGGTAGAGGATGAGAGAAAACTTACCGATGTAGCGTACAGTCAATAGGAGATGAGATCCGATGGAGGGGTGAAGCCCAGAGCTAGGAGCGGGCTGCCGGCGCGCCGTGGTTCGATGGCATAGGCCGCTGCGAGCGGGCTCGGCCGTGCTGGGTCGCGCACGCGGTCGGGGTACGGCCGCGCAGGTTGACGCGGCGCGCCAGAGGACGGGGGAGGAGGCCAGGACGGGCGTCCGCGCTGCTACGCCGGCGCGACGGGAGAGGCGGAGGGGGCACCGGAGGCAGACGGAGGAGCGAGAGAGGGAGAGAGAGAAGCAGAAGGGCCTGCCGACTGCCGACGCGGATGCGGGTGCGGGTTCTATTTTTGTCCCTGGCGCGGGTGCTGGAAGTGGAACACCCTGGAAGGTGGCGGTGGTTCAGGGGCTGGTGAGCTGGGACGGTGGAGTGACGGGTCCGTGCTACAGTGACGAACCCGACAATATACAGTAACGGCATGAATAGTGTTTCGTGATCCGGTACTGTTGCGAGGAACAGAGTTTCTGTGAGAGTGTAA
Source organism: Saccharum hybrid cultivar R570 (assembly GCA_038087645.1). Lineage (NCBI taxonomy): Eukaryota > Viridiplantae > Streptophyta > Magnoliopsida > Poales > Poaceae > Saccharum > Saccharum hybrid cultivar. Next base: position 6,082,175 of record JAQSUU010000043.1, on the reverse strand, counting down.
ACAGTAAAAACGGCGACGTGGCTTCATGGATGAGCGTTTTGGTATACAACTGTAAAGTTAAAGATATAGATTTGTCAATTTGATATCCATAACAAGGGGGAAAAATTAGTGCTTACGTATGATCGTCATGGGCGAATCTAGCATAATATCATGTAAAGTACGTGTACGGTGTCCCTCGCGGGAGATCTTGTCTTGTGTTTGATTTGTTTTGATTGATTTAGGGTACGAGGAGGAACTGTGGATAACACTCAAATGCTAATCGGCTAATCGCTGGGCCACCAGGCCCGGCCCTGGGGGCGGGCGAGCGGGGGGCGGTCGCCCTGGCCCCCCGAGCCGTCAGGGGCCCCGAGCACGTCTGTCTTCTCCCCTGCTCGTGTGCTCCCATCTAGCCTCGTCATCGCGTCGGCGAGCTTGTCTCCAGTGGCCGCTGCGGACTCTGACTCCCGACCCTTAGCTCGTTCTTGGAGTCAACGGCCTTGCAGAGGTGGTTGTTCTCGATCGGCAGCAAAATTCGCAACCTTCTTGTTCGCATCCTTCTTGCAGAGAGTGGCCCGCTTTCTTCTTCCCGGAGGATCTGCTCGTTGGCCGCCTCGAGGCCCTCGACGAAGATCTGCTTCCGCCCTTATCTGACAATGACCAGTCGCTCCATCATGCAGCCATTCGGCTACCTTGATGGTTACTTCTCCAGATTATCTCTTGAAAATAATCACCGAGTAATAAGCATTGTTAGCTCAGCCTGATGCGTTGCTCGTATAGTCGTATGTATGAACCCCCAACAACTGTATGTCTGTACCAGTTTGGTTCTCACGTTTTACCAAAGGAGAAATAGAAACATGTGTTCTGAATAGGGATGAAAACGGTACGGATATTTTCTGACCGTATTCGAGACCGAATCCGTTTAGAGGGGTTTTAATCCGTCCGTATCCGAGTCTGGATATTTAACATCTGATACTGTATTCGTATCCGAATATTTAAATCACATATTTATGATGTCGATATCCAATCATATCCTATCTGGCATTATTTATACTATTTGTATTTGAATCCGAATCCGGACATAAATATGAAAACAAATACGATATCAGTGATATCCATCCGTATCCGATCCGTTTTCATCCCTAGATCTGAAGCAACCGCTACTAGTTGACGTGTCACATTTCGAAGAAAAAAATTTGCTGTTAACCAGTATGTGACAAGATAATCCTGATAGTAAGGCCTTATGGTAGATAATAATTTGGACATCGGTGAGGTATGTGACAATATAATTTTTTTTTGAAAAGTGTATGGTGTAAGGAGAATATGTAATGCATGTTAGATAACTACTATTAGCTTAATATCCAAATTAATACAAGTGATAACAGATATAGGCCTCATTTTATAGTCTTGCCCTGGGTCCCCAAAATCTCAGGACCGGCCCTGTGGGCCATTGCCATAACTCACACACTCAGCAGCATTTGATCGCATTTGACCTCTTCCTTCCCCTCATCCGAATTCAACTCAATTATTAATTCCCTTGGCAATAACTCCGTTCTCCTCCATCCGATCCTACACATCTTCCTACCATTGTACGTAGTACAAAATTACAAATATACCACCAGCTGGCTCGGCGTCCAACCATCTCTTTCTCCATCCCTTCCCTCTCTAGCTACGTCCACGCCAACCAAACCGGGCACCCTCTCTGCTCTGTGCGTGCGAATGGGGTGGGTGGACTCTCAGACCCACCCATCCCGCTGACCGTGGGCCGGGCGTTCCACCGGGCCCACTGACGAGCGGCTGCCTCGGATCCTCGCTCTCGAACCCGAAGCAGAGGCCGAGCGGCGACGGAGTGAAGCACGCACGCATCTGAGAGAAGGAAATGGTGGAAAGCCATCGCACTTTTCGCCTCGCTCCGCTGCTGCGCTTTGCGGTGCTCCCCATCCCCTCGTCGGCTTGTCTTTTCCGCGCCCCGCCTGCTGCGCCTCTCCGGCCCCCTGGCCCCTAAACCCCCACCCCGCGCTCGGCGATGCCCTCGCGGCAGCCCTCGCCGCCCGCGCCGTCGCCGGCCCTGGCCCCGGCCGCCGCCGTCGCGGTCGCGGAACCCCGATCCCGCGGGGCCCGCCACCGCCGGGCCCCGCCCGCCGTCCCCGCCGCCGCGGGGGCGTCGGCCGCGGCCGCCGCGGCGCTGATCTTGGTGGCCGCCGTCGCGCTGCTGCTGCTGTGGCGGAGGCGCCGCCGCCGCCGGAAGCTGGCCGTGGCGGCCGGGGCGCAGCACGCGGCCGACCTGCGGAGGCTGTCGTACCACCAGCTGCGCCGCGCCACGGGCGGCTTCGCGGCGGGGAGCAAGCTGGGGCAGGGAGGGTTTGGCCCGGTCTTCCGCGGCGCGCTGCCCCGGTCGGGCCAGCCCGTCGCCGTCAAGGTCATGGACGCCGCGGGCTCCCTCCAGGGCGAGCGCGAGTTCCACAACGAGCTCTCCCTGGCCTCCCACCTCCTCGGCTGCGCCGCCACCGCCCACGGGGGAGGGGGAGGCGGAGGCGGAGGGGGACCCGGGGTCGACCCGCCCCACATCCTGCTCCCGTTCGCCTACTCCCTCTCCACGCAGCCGCGCCGCTGCCGGATGATGCTCGTGTACGACCTCATGCCCAACGGCTCGCTGCAGGACGCGCTGCTTGGGAAGCGGTGCCCCGAGCTGGTGTCCGACTGGCCACGCCGCCTCGCCGTCGCCCGCGACGTCGCCGCCGCGCTCCACTACCTTCATTCCATCGTGCAGCCGCCCGTGATCCACGGGGACGTCAAGCCCAGCAATGTGTTGCTGGACAAAGACCTCCGTGCCCGCCTCTCAGATTTCGGACTCGCGCGGATCAGGTCTGAAGAGGAGGATGAGTTGGAGAGTGGTGCCATTGGGGCCGATGCAGACGGGAACGCCAATCCCGGTGGTGGATGTGACGAGGATATGTCGGTAGCTGGCGAGAGCACCACTGCTGTTGTGGTTAATGGGGAAGACAATGCTGCCAAGTCCCCGGAGGATGATGAGGTGCTCACCACGGCATCTCCTGCAGAGGCCGTGTCCACATCCGGATGTGACAAGACTAGTGTTGCTAGTGGATGTAATGCCCGAAGCTGCAATGGGGGAGGTGCAGGAGGATCAGGAACTGGGAGTGACTGGTGGTGGCGTCAGGACAATAGTGGTGGTGGTGGTGGTGGCGGCGGCGGCGGCGGCGGCGGTGTTAAGGACTATGTGATGGAATGGATTAGATCGGAGATCAAGAAGGAGCGACCAAAGAATGACTGGATTGCAGGGCCATCTGCAGTAACCCCTGTTGCTCCAACAGAGAGGAAGAAGCCAAAGAGGAGGGCGCGGGAGTGGTGGCGCGAGGAGTATGCAGAGGAGCTCACGAAGAAGCAAAAGCGGAGGGCACTTGCCAAGTCAAAGAGTGATGCTGGTGCAATGTCTGGTTTGCAGTGGTGGGAGAGGGATTGTGATTTTGAGGAGAAGGGCCATTCGAGGTGGAGGATGATGAAAAGCTGGAGCCGGAGGAGCAGCAATGGCAATGGCAATGGCAATGCCAGCATCAGTTGGTGGGTGGACGGTGTGAGAAGGAGCAGCAGGGATTGGGCCAGTGGGGAATTTGTGCCTAAGAGTGGTGGAGCAGTGAGCAGCACACCGAGCATGCGTGGCACAGTCTGCTATGTGGCTCCTGAGTATGGTGGAGGAGGGCCTCTATCAGAAAAATGTGACATTTACAGCTTTGGTGTGTTGTTGTTGGTCCTTATATCTGGACGACGCCCGCTCCAAATGACAACCTCACCAATGTCAGAGTTTGAGAAAGCGAGCCTCATTTCGTGGGCAAGGCATCTTGCTCAAGTTGGCCGCTTGCTTGATCTTGTAGACCCTGCACTGCAGGATGTTGATCGAGACCAAGCACTGCTATGCATTACTGTTGCGCTCCTTTGCATTCAGAGGTCACCAGCTCGCCGCCCATCAAGTACAGAGGTGCTTGGTATGCTTGCTGGTGAGGGTGAGCCACCACCTCTTCCGATAGAGTTCTCACCATCACCTCCTGGCGGATTCCCCTTCAAGTCCCGAAGAAAAGGCCGGTGAGTTTAGTTTGTTGGTAGATGAAAAGATAGTGCTAGTATGCTATCCTTATGCTTGTTTCTTCTTGTACTCAACTCCTAATTTATCTGTTTAATTTTTTGATGTATAAAGATCTTGGTGGGACAAAAAAAAGTTTCCAATTGGGTTCAGATTTGACAAGAATTGATGTGCCCCATTAATCAATTGGATAGTCTTAGTTTGGTTATTCCTTGTGCAAACTCCTTTCTATCTAGTGAAATATCGATTGGAGACAAATATGAATTTGAGTTGTAATTGACAAGAATTGTGTTCTCAACCAACATGCTTAAGTGTTTATTGGTTAACAGCAGGAATGCCATGCTTCATTAAATCATAGTTGATTTGATACTTGCGTGACCACATGAGGTTAGGAGTTCCCCCTTGTTCGTTTTGCTGGGAGATAGAGAAGCATGTTGCCTTTTGGACATGCTTTGGGTGTTTTGGATTTTGTGCCCTTCCAGGCCCTAGTGCAGTGGATTTTCACTCCGTTTTGACAACCATTTTCTTCTGAACAAGCACATCCACTTGTGTGATGATTTCAACTTTCAAGCTTTTGCTGTTCACGGTTCCCTGTCACTTTTCTCTTTCCACTAGGATGGTACACTCACTTTCTCCAGTCAGTATATTCTACCAAGGCCCAGTTCAGTTCCCAGAAAATTTTGCAAAATTTTTCAGATTCCCCGTCACATCGAATCTTTGGACACATGCATGAAGCATTAAATATAGATAAAAAATAAAACTAATTACACAGTTTAGACGAAATGGCCGAGACGAATCTTTTAAGCCTAATTAGACCATGATTGGACAATATTTGTCAAATAACAACGAAACGCGCTACAGTGCTATTTTGCCAAATTTTTCGGAACTAAACAGGCCCCAAGTTGCTTCAAACAGCTTGTGAAATATAAATATTAACTAGATTGTAGACCACTTTACTATCTGAGAAAGGCCTTTCGTGATTTCTTCAACATAGCTAGTGCGGGCATGGTTTAGTGCCACAAAACAATAGTTTAGGCATAAACCGGACTGGCTGCCTGAACTGTGAACTCTGAAGGCTGAACCTGGCATAAGATTCTGGGTCCTGTTTTAAAGCAATTATTACCGAGAAGTCCAAGCGTGTGCACACTACTACTACAAGTACAACCCCATGCTCTGTGCCTTATATGAGAGATGTTCTTTTAGTGAATTCTTAGACTTGTAACGACTTGTAACTGCATCAGCTATTCAGCTGGCATGTAAGACAGTAGATTGAACTGGATTGCTAATTTGACATCCCCTTTTTGCTATCCCTTACTTTTACATGCATTCGTTTAGTCTTATCTTGTGGTTTCTTCCTTAAATGGAAAACAAATAGAAGCTCAAACCATTCACATTCTAAGACTAACATATTAAGGATAAAACTTCAGTGCATGTCAAGGAAAAAAAAGGTAAATCAGATAAGGCTTGCATATTTATTGAGAATAGAGGAGGTACTTGACACAGTGATGTGTGATTAATTCTTGGTAAAGATCTGTGTTTTTCAAAGTCAGATACTCAGATGTCGTCATGATTTTCAAGCATCAACTTCTCATATGGGTCGTACAGAAACAACTGGTGAAAATGTCATGGAGTACGTGACAAAAATTGTTTTGATTGACCTCTGTGCTTCTTTGGGCTAATTGAAGTTGATTAGCATATGCGATTTCTTCTCAGACCCTTTTATGTAAAACTGTTGGCAACTGGTGATAGTTGCGTATTGAAACAAGAAAACCTAGCAGGTGGAAATGTTGAACATTTAGCAGTCCAGTTTGCGCTGCTCTTAGGGCAATTACAATTGAGATGATGAACAGAAGAGGGAAAATACCTTGAGGCAAGCAGCGGGTTTCTGATGTGAATGTTTTCCTGTTTGGTCGGTCATTGTTAATTCTGGCACGGTACTTGAATTGGGAAATGTTTGTGCTGATTACCCTGTTGCAGTGCTCTCTTAATTTTGCTGGTGTTTGATTTCATTTTTAACAAATAATCCTTACATCAAAGGTACATTACTGTCGCACGAACACACGGTAGATTGTTCATTAATCAATGTAATATACTCCCACATCCCACAAGAAAAGCTAAAAACATCGGTCTTGCTTTGAAGACGGTGCGTTGAGTTGTCAAAATACAAAAAGTTACACGTAGTCACACGCTTTGATCCCAAACTTTACATTATTACCTTCACTTATACAGTTATACTATCATTCAATTATGAGATGCTTTATGAGGTCAGGACTCGAGGTCATCGATCCAACGAGCACAGTTTTATATGATTATAAAATGCATATATCAATAACACCTCAGTTACCCGATGTAGAATATAAGTTTAGGTCTTGTTTGATCTCCTAAAGAATTCAATCTAGATCCTAAAGAATTCAATCTAGAGTAATTCAAGAATCTGGATTCTAGATTTTTTTTAAAAAAAAAAGTCTGTTTGGATCCTTGAATTCTAGACACATTATGTGGTCTTCACACCGATTATCTCCAAATAGTAGGATGGACGTGGATAGTTGGATTCTCAAAACCTTATGGTTGGATTATAAGAATCTCCCATAGATTCCATTCTCATTTTTCTCATCTCATTCTCGGCTCACTCTCATAATTTTTTTAGGAGATCCAAATAGAGCCTAACTTAGCAAAAAAAAAAAAAAAAAAAAAAAAAAAAAAAAAAAAAAAAGAGGGAGCAGGAAGTAGAATACAAGGGAAAAAACTGGCAGAGGCCTCTTGCTGAGCATCTTGGTTGCCAATACAGTCAATTCTGAAGGATAGGTAAAAAAAACTGATCATGCTGTTGCCCTGTGCCTTAAAAGAATCTGTAACACTGTTGCATTCCGAAACAATCTACGTGTTCCAGATGGCTACTGGGATAGAAGCTTAACACTGTGACCATATACAGGTAGAGTAATTTGTCTGTTCACTTTTGTTCCTTACGAAGAACGACTTTGCCATGGCAATTCTTGTGAGATATTTTCCTCACAATGTCTGAAAATGTTTTCTTGTCCTGCAGTAACAAGAGAATAAAAGGCAATGGAATGGTAGTCACAAATTACTGTAATAAAACTTAAAATGTATGGTAATGCATTGAGAACAAACATGTAATCAAAAGGCTGAAGAAGCCTACCTCTTGAGTTATTAGACGAGCCTTGAACCTCAACACCAGATCTTGGCATGTGGTGGGTTCAATTGCACGAAGTACTGCCCTGACTTCCTCCTCTATAATGGGTGAAGATTCTCTTCTTTCTGAAAGAGATGGTTTTGATATTGGTTCCAAAGAAGACAGCTTTTCATCCTTGACAACCAATGTTCTGGTTTCCTATATACCAAGAAATAGGGAAATTTTAAAGGAAAGAAACTGGTGCAACTTATGATTATATGACTGCAACTCAAATTTCACATGTGTAGTGTGCAGAATGAAGCAACTGCATACAGGTTCTATCTTTATCTTTTTGGAGGTTGCACCATTAGAAGTATTTGCATCACCACCCCCTGATTTCCTCTTTTGAGTGGATTTGGATGAAGGTGTGGCGCTCTGAGCGTGCGCTGATGGTGTTGGTTTAGCAGGGTTGCTATCCACTGGTTCACTTTTGGGTACAAGTTGTTTTGGAGCAAGTTCTGGCGATGGTAGGTCATCTTCCTGTTGGACAAAGCAGATACAAAGATGAGTTCTATTCCACAAGATTGTTAGAAGAATATGGCCAACAGATTTCCATTCCAGACCAAAGAGGAAAGATATACATGTGTGTGTACATATGCAAATAAACCCTCCAAGTGAAGGGAAAACAAAGAGGCAGCTATATGCATCTATACATCTAACATCCCCCCTCAAACTCATGGTGGATCTACAACACTGAGTTTGGAAAGTGTTGGAATATGTGTGTATTAGGCCCATGAGGCTAGGCCCATGAGGCCCATGTATGGTTACCTATATAACTACCCCTCTAGGGTTAGCCCAAATCAATAGAAACACTTTTCCCAACATGGTATCAAAGCTAGGGTTTTCTTCCCTTCCCCTTCCCTTCCCCTGAGCCGCCGCCCAGCCGCCGGCGCTCCTCCTGGAGCTGTTGCCGCCGGAGATGGCTGGCCGTCCTCCCTCCCCTCCTCCTTCTATCTCCACCCACTTCCCCCCTCTTCCTGCAGGCCCGCACGCCCAGCCGCTCCCTCCCAGCGCCGCCGCCGCCTGGCCTGCCACTGCTGGCCTGCACAGCGCCGCCGCCGCCGCCTGGCCCGGCCGGCCAAACGCCGCTGCCGTCCGGCCCCCTCCTCCAGGCCTGCCAGCACTGCCCCACCCCCTCCCTTCCCACGCAGCCGCGGCTGCCTTCACCGCTGGCGCGGCCACCGGATCCGCCTGTGGGGGGGGAAGATGCTGCTGCTGCCGCCGGGAATCCTGTGGCCGACCTTCCCTCTCTGCCGGCTGCGGGTGTTCCCCTGGTGGCTACAGGAGCAGGACCGGCCACCCTCTAGGCTGCTCTGGCCGGTCTCCTGGGCGCGGACGCCGGGGCCGGGGGCGCTGACCATCTCCAAGCCGCACTGACTGCCCTGCGCGTCGGTGGCCAAACCCCACCTGCAGCCGTGCCCGACCGTGCCGCCGTAGCCGCTGGTGGGGGTCTGGCACAGGGGGTGTTCCCACTGCCGCCACGGCTTCACGGCACGGACTCCGACTCCGCTCTCGCCGCCGCACTTGTGTCTGCACGGGCAGCGGCCGCAGCGGGACAGGCCCGTGTCCGTGCGGCTGCCCTCGCCTGGGAGCGCGAGCGCGATGCCGCTGATACTCTGGCACGCCAGATCGCCGAAGCGGAGCACCTCCTCGCCCACGACATCGGCGCTACTTCCTCCGGCTCCACGGGCCCCCGCGTCTCCACCACCGCGGTCCTCTGGCACGACCCGGCCGATCCTCTCGTGCCCCAGCTCCACTACCAGGTCGGAGGCGTATAGAACATTCGCCTCCTCGTCCCGGTCGTGCTCGAGTCGGAATCGCCCTCCTACGCCCGCTGGCGGGATCTGGTGCTTCTCACTCTCCGCCGCTACGCCCTCGACGACCACGTCCTTGTTGACGCCTCGGTCGCCGCCCAGACATCGTCATGGATCCGTCTCGACAGCATCGTCCTCTCCTGGATCCTGGAGACGATCTCCCTGGACCTCCACGACCTCGTCCGCAACTCCCCTGACGCGCGCCGGGCGTGGCTCGCCCTTGAAGGACAGTTTCTGGGCAACGCCAAGGCCCGGGCTCTGCGTCTCGACGCGAGCTTCCGCACCTTCGTCCAGGGTGACCTCTCCGTTGGCGAGTTCTGTCGTCGGATGAAGACCATGACAGACTCCCTTGGCGACCTCGGCTGGCCTGTGGAGGATCGCATCTTGGTCCTCAACATCCTCCGCGGGCTCAGCGACCGCTACGCCCACCTCAGGACGTGGATCACCCGTCAGCGGTCCTTCCCCACCTTCCTGCAGGTCCGTGACGACCTTGTCATGGAGGAGCTCACTCAGGGCATCCAGCCGGGGTCCGCCCCTTCTCCGGGGTCCTCGTTTTCTTCGACGGCTCTGGCTGCTACTCCGCCTCGTTCGTCTGCTCCACCACCGTCGTCTCTCCTGGGTCCCCCTCCCTCCGGCCCAAGCGGGGGTGGGGGGTCGTGGCGGTCGTCGTCGCCGTGGTGGGGGCCGTGGGGGAGGCCGGGGTAGTGTCACCTAGGCTCTGCCTCCGGCTGGACCGCGGGGGGGGGGCATCATGGCCTTCGTTCTACAGCCCGTGGTCAGGGCGCATCTCTATGTGGCCCTACCACGCTCTCGGTGGTGAGCCTCGCCCACCGGCGGCCATGTTCACTGCTGCTCCACCTCCTGGCGTCTTCACTACGCCTCCGTGGGCTACACCCTCCGGCACTCCTCCTGGGGTTGCGGGATGGGACCAGGCAGCCTTGGCTCGCTCGTTCAGCACTATGAGCCTGACACCTCCTGTCGGACCAGAGTGGATCGCCGACTCGGGTGCCACCTACCACACCACCCCTGACCTTGGTATACTCTCCTCTGTCCACTCTCCTTCTTCCTCTCTTCCTTCGTTCATTATGGTCGCAAATGGTTCGTGTCTTCCTGTCACGTCTATGGGTACCGCCGGTGCTCATGGCTCCTTTCGTCTTTCTGATGTTCTTGTTGCTCCTTCTTTGGTTCACAACCTCCTTTCTATTCGTCGTTTTACAGCTGACAATTCTTGTTCTGTGGAATTTGACTCTTCTGGTCTTACTGTAAAGGATTTGGCTTTCCGGCGTCCTCTGCTCCGATGTGACAGCACGGGGGCCCTTTACACCCTTCGCTTCCCGACGCCCACTTCATCTTCTTCGCCGTCCGTTTTGTCAGCTGCCTTCGCCGCCTCTACCTCCTCTACTACTTGGCACCGGCGCCTCGGCCATCCTGGACGTGATGCCCTGATGCAGCTCAGTCGTAGCTCCGACATTCCATGTATTCGGGCTCCTGCTGAACATTTGTGTCATGCGTGCCAATTGGACCGACATGTTCGTCTTCCTTTTCATAGTTCTTCTTCACATGCGGCCCGTATTTTTGATCTTGTACACTGCGACCTATGGACATCTCCTGTTATCAGTATTTCTGGCTATAAGTACTATCTTGTGGTTGTCGATGATTTCTCACAATATTCGTGGACCTTTCTCTTACGTGCGAAGTCTGATACGTTTTTCACGCTCCTTAACTTCTTCACTTGGGTGTCCACACAGTTTGGCCTTACCATCAAGGCCGTCCAGTGTGACAATGGTCGTGAGTTTGATAACTCCACCTCCCGGGCTTTCTTCCTCTCTCACAGTGTTCAGTTGCGCATGTCTTGCCCTTATACCTCCTCACAGAATGGCAAGGCTGAACGCATGATTCGCACCACCAACGACACCGTGCGCACTCTTCTGTTTCAGGCCTCTCTCCCTGCTCGCTTCTGGGCTGAGGGTTTGCACACCTCCACCTACCTCCGCAACCGTCTTCCTTCCACTGCCTGTCCCGCTCCTACACCACACCACGCCCTTTTTGGTACCCCTCCGCGGTACGATCACCTTCGCATCTTTGGGTGTGCGTGTTACCCCAACACCGCTGCCACTTCTTCTCACAAGCTGGACCCCCGCTCCACTCTCTGTGTCTTCCTCGGTTACTCCCCGGATCACAAGGGGTACCGGTGCTTTGACCTTACCTCCCGACGCGTACTCATCTCTCGCCATGTGGTGTTCGATGAGTCCGTCTTTCCCTTCTCCACCACAACCACCACTCTGGTTCCTGATCCACCCTCCCTCTTTCCCGCTGACACGGTGATCCAGCCACCTTTTCCGTGGTCTCCTGCAGGTACTGCTTCGCCGCGCTCCGTGCCGGCCACCTGTCCCGGCTCCCCGACGGGTCCGGGCCCGTCGTCCTCTGGCGCGGTCCCGACCTCCCCGTCTGGCGCCGATCCGGGGACCTCGCTCCCCGATACGGCCCCGGGGGAGCCATGCCGGTCGCCGTCGCCCGGTACTGCCCCGGCACCTCCTTCGCGGTTCGCGGCGCCGGTACGGGTGTACCAACGTAGGCCGCGGCCGCCGTCACCTTCTCCGCCGGGGACACCGACACCAACACCTCAGTCCCCGCCGGCCCGTGACGCACAACCGGTCTACCACCCGTCGCTTCTTCACCGACACCCGCGGCATATTCACCCGATGGTGACACGACATGCGGCTGGCACTCTGCCACCTCGGGCCCTTGCGGCATCGACCGGCGACGTGCCGGTCTCCCCGGTACCCTCTTCTGTCCGTGACGCCCTGTTGGATCCTCACTGGCGTCGCGCGATGAAAGAGGAGTACGCCGCACTCCTCGCCAACCAGACGTGGGAGTTGGTGCCCCGGCCGTCGGACTCCAACGTTGTCACCGGCAAGTGGATCTGGACCCACAAGCGTCGGGCTGATGGCACTCTCGAGCGCTACAAGGCTCGCTGGGTTCTCCGGGGCTTCACTCAGCGCCCTGGGGTCGACTATGACGAGACTTTCAGCCCGGTGGTCAAGCCTGCCACCGTCCGCACCGTGCTCTCACTGGCGCTAGCCCGATCGTGGCCAATACATCAGCTGGACGTAAAGAATGCCTTTCTGCACGGCCTTCTCACCGAGACAGTGTACTGCAGTCAGCCGGCGGGGTTTGTTGATTCCTCCCGTCCTGACATGGTTTGCCGGCTCAACAGGTCTCTCTACGGCCTCAAGCAGGCACCCCGGGCGTGGAACCATCGGTTTGCTGCTTTCCTGCTGACTCTGGGGTTTGTGGAGGCCAAGTCGGATACATCTCTGTTTATCTATCAACATGGAGCTGACACTGCGTACCTGCTGCTCTATGTTGATGACATTGTCCTCACTGCCTCCAGTGAGCCCTTTCTTCGCCGGATCATTACCGCTCTTCAGCAGGAGTTTGCTATGAAGGACATGGGTGTGCTTCACCATTTCCTCGGGGTCACTGTTGAGCCTCGTTCTGCCGGTTTACTTCTTCACCAGCGGCAGTACACTCGGGATATCCTAGAGCGGGCTGGGATGACTGACTGCAACCCCTGCTCCACTCCAGTTGATACTCAGGGCAAGCTGTTAGAGGATGAGGGCCCCCCAGTGTCTGATCCTACTGCATACAAGAGTCTTGCTGGTGTCCTTCAGTACCTCACCTTTACCCGGCCGGACATCACCTATGCAGTTCAGCAGATCTGTCTTCACATGCATGATCCTCGGGAGCCCCACCTCACGGCTCTCAAGCGCCTCCTCCGCTACCTCCGGGGCACGATCGACTACGGCCTCCTACTTCACCGGTCCTCCTCAGCCGACCTTGTCGTCTACACTGACGCTGACTGGGCCGGGTGTCCGGACACTCGGCGGTCCACTTCCGGCTACGCTGTCTTTTTGGGCGGCAATCTGGTGTCCTGGTCGTCTAAGCGCCAGCCTGTGGTCTCCCGATCCAGTGCCGAGGCGGAGTACCGCGCCGTCGCTAACGGTGTGGCTGAGGCCTCCTGGCTCCGACAGCTTCTGGCTGAGTTGCACACTCCGCCCTCCCGGAGCACACTGATCTACTGCGACAATGTCAGTGCGGTCTACCTCTCCACCAATCTCATCCAATACCAGCGGACGAAGCACGTGGAGATTGACCTACACTTTGTCCGTGATCGTGTGGCAATGGGTGAGGTGCGGGTCCTTCATGTTCCGACCACCTCCTAGTTCGCGGACATCTTCACCAAAGACCTCCCGTCCTCGATCTTCACCGAGTTTCGCTCCAGCCTCAACATCACCAGTGGCTAGTTGCGTCTGTGGGGGGCAATGTGTGTGTTCTTTCTTCTTCTTGTTCAGCCTGGAACTCCGCTGCGCCGGTAGTTCAGACAGCGGGGGGTGTTGGAATATGTGTGTATTAGACCCATGAGGCTAGGCCCATGAGGCCCATGTATGGTTACCTATATAGCTACCCCTCTAGGGTTAGCCCAAATCAATAGAAACACTTTTCCCAACAGAGAGCAAGAATCTATGCTGGGCCCGTGTCTGTGCCTTGGTGAAGAAATCAGCTAGTTGAACCTCTGAAGGCACATGGTGAAGAGACACAACCTGATCATGCACCTGTGATCTCATGTTGGAAGCATCAACCCCAATGTGTTTTGTGAGCTCATGCTTGACCGGATCACGAGCAATACTGATCGCACCAGTGCTGTCAGTAGAGAGAGAAGTGGGTGCAGTGGCAGGCACACCAAAATCCTCAAGGAGCCATCGAAGCCATGTCACCTCGGCAGTCACAGTCGCCATAGCACGCAGCTCAGCTTCAGCACTCGAGTGAGAGACTGCAGTTTGCTTCTTGGTTTTCCAGGCAATCAAGGAGGAGCCAAGGAAAACGCAATAAGCCGAGAGGGAGTAGCAATCAGTGGGATCACTCGCCCATGTCGCGTCAGAGTACGCCTGAAGCTGGAGAGAACTAGAGCGAGGAAAGAAAAGATGGCGGGTGGTGGTTCCACGAAGGTATCGTAGAACACGAAGGAGGTGAGAATAGTGGAGCTGGGTAGGAGCCAAGACAAACTGACTCAAGATATGAACAGAGTGAGTGATATCAGGACGGGTGACCCCAAGGTAAACAAGGCTTCCAACAATCTGCCGATAGCGAGTAGGATCAGCAAGTGGAGCACCATCAGTGGGTCGGAGGTGAACATTGAGCTCCATAGGAGTATCAACAGTGCGGTGATCTGTGAGAGCAGCACGAGAGAGGAGATCCTGAGTGTACTTCTCCTGAGAGAGAAAAATACCATCAGACGTGGAGGTGACCTCAAGACCAAGGAAGTAACGTAGAGGACCCAAATCTGACATGAGGAATGTCTCACTGAGACGCTGCTTCACAAAGGCAATAAACTGAGAGTCGTCACCCGTGATGATCATGTCATCAACATAGAGAAGAAGAATGGTGCGACAACGGGGAGAAGTGTGAACAAAAAGAGCAGGATCATGATCACTAGGTTGGAAGCCAGCATCAATAAGAACAGAGGAGAAACGCTCAAACCAAGCACGAGGAGCTTGCTTAAGACCATATAGGAAACGACGCAGGCGACAAACCATCCCATCAGGAACGGTGTACCCCGGAGGCGGCTGCATATAGACTTCCTCACGAAGCTCACCATTAAGGAAGGCATTCTTGACATCCAACTGTGAGATGGACCACTGGCGAACGGAGGCAACATCAAGAAGCGTCCGAACAGTGGTCATGTGAGCAACAGGGTCATAGCAGCGATAGCCCTTGTGTTCGGTACTGTACCCAAGAAAAACACACTCAACAGACTGAGCAGTGAGTTTGGTGCGCTCTCGAGGTGGAAGTAGAACATAACAAACACACCCAAAACAACGGAGATGACTATAGGAAGGAGGGCTACCAAAAAGACGCTCATAGGGAGTGCTACCCTTAAGAGAGGTGGAGGGTTGGCGGTTTATGAGGAAAATAGCCGTGGAGACCGCCTCAACCCAGAAATGAGGAGCAAGGGCAGAGGAGATCAAGAGAGCACGAGCAGTCTCAAGAATGTGGCGATGTTTGCGCTCCGCAACACCATTTTGAGCATGAGCAACAGGACATGAAAATTGGACAAGGGTACCCTGCTCAGCAAGGTAGGAGCGATGGGCAGTGGAAATGTACTCACCAGCAGAGTCCGCACGAAAAACACGAATGGGAGAATTATATTGGGTACGGACCATGGTAGCAAATTGTTGATAAATAGACAGAAATTGGCCTCGAGAGGACATCAGATAAATCCAAGTAAATCTCGAATAGTCATCAATGAACAGAACATAATATGATCGCCCTCCTTTTGAAACAACGGGGGCAGGGCCCCATACATCAGAGTGAACAAGATCAAACGGTTTCTGGGATTTAGACTCACTAGAGGGATAGGGGAGTTGCAACTGTTTGCCAAGTTTGCAACCCGTACAATGTAGAGCAGTGTCACCAGAAACAGGACCTAAGACACCACTACCAACAAGACTGGACAAACGAGAACCAGAAAGGTGGCCAAGACGACGATGCCACTCCACAAAAGAGGCGGTGGATGAAGCAGCTGATGCAGATGCTGAAGAACCAGGCGATGGGGGAGTCAAAGTGGGTGAAGGAAGACGCAACCAATCAAGCTCCCATAGGCGTTGTGAGTCCCGACGCCTAGGCCCAGTTCCCACCAAAAGGCCTATACGAAGGTCCTGAACACAAAAAGAATCAGATTCAAGGATTATGCGACAACCATGATCAGTGATTTGACCCGCATATAAAAGTTGCATGGTGAGTTGTGGAACATGCGAAACAGAAGGAACCTCAAAAGAAGAAGTGGAAAGAACACCTCTCCCAGCAACAGGAAGGGAGGTGCCATCGGCAGTGCGAACAACAACAGGCAGATCAGGCGAGGATAGAGAAGATAGGTGTGTGATATTTGGTGTCATGTGAAAAGAGGCACCCTAATCAAGGAACCATGGGGATGATATACCTGACGAAGGAGGAGGAGGTGGTGTGAACTAGAAGCCTGAGTTGTAGTCCCATGAGGAGAGGCCTGAGCCGCGGTAGTGAGACGACGGAACATGGCGAGAACCTCCTGCTCCGCTGCGGACACAGAGCGAGTACCCTGCGGAGTAGAAGAGGCACCAGAGCCCTGAGAGGAGCGCCTATCACGACGGTCGTAGCGGTTGCGCTGCTTCTTGCGACAGTCCTTCTCGTGACCATAGAGCTTGCAGTAGCCACATTGCACACCAGAAGGAACCCCCGCCACCACCGGAGACTGGGACGGAGGCGGAGAGACCGGTGAAGGTGAGGCCGCTAGGACAGAGGGCTGTGGCTGAGCACGGCTCACACCCCCAGTCCGAAGTCGAGTCTCCTCAGCTCGTAGCTCAGGCACCGCCTCTGTGAGCAAGGGGCGCGGACGACGAGTCAGTAGCTGTGCCCGAATAGTCTCGAACTCTGGACGCAGCCGAGAGAGAAACTCGTGAAGGCGAAGTGTGTCCCGCTGGGCCCGGTGGCGGTCGCAGCACTGACAAGTACCACCACCACAAAACTCGGCACCCAAGTTGTCCAGGCGATGCCAGACATCAGTCATCTTGCGGCGAAAGTCCTCAACTGTAGAATCGAGCTGGCGAAGTGACTGAGCCTCCTCAACAACAGCAAGGTACATAGCCTCATTGCGGATCTCATAACTACGACAGAGGTGATCCCACATGAGGTGGGAGGTGGCAAGGCCTCTGAGAGACCGGGCGAGATCAATCTCCATGCTCACAAGTAAGATGGCCTTGGCAGATTTTTCCTCACGCAGCCAAGTCTCATAGAGACCAAGATCAGATTGATAGGTCTCCATCTGAGCCTCAAAAGCATCCAGAAGAGCATGCTTGGTGGCATCATCAGCATCAGGAGGATATGTGGGCTGCGTCGGAAGAGCAGGACATGCAGGACACACCCGATCCCCCGTAAGGTACCCCCACAGCAGCTGGCCGTCCATGTGGACCTCCATATGAAAAACAAAATCGCCCCAATTTGTGCCGTTGAAGATGACCGGACACTTGGGGGCAGGAATAGCACCAGGACGAGTGCGACTGGGGGACGCCATGGAGAAGGAACCAACAACTCTGTTACTGCTCTCACGGTTTTTTTTTTTGAAGAAGGGAAACAGAGGAAGGGAACAGAGGAAACTGAGTCACCGAGCGAGCAGTCGCGTGAGGGAGCGGAAGGCCACGAACCTGGCCTCGTGAGGGAGCAGAGGTGGCGCACGCGGGGCCCTCGAGCTCGGAAGACGGGGCGGCCGCGCGGACGGCGGACGCGGGGCTGCGCGAGGCGCGCGCGGGGACGACCGCGCGGGTCCAGGCGAGCTGCGCCGACGGCGGTTGCGGGCGGCCGAGATGCCCCGGGCGGGCGCGCACGTAGGCCGCGCGGGCGCGGGGCGGGAGGCCGATGCGGCGGCGGCGGACCCTGCGCGGCGGCGGACTCGGCGGCAGCGGGGTTGGACGGATCGGCAGGGGGAAGGAAGAGCCTGGAACCCTAGCTCGATACCATGTTAGAAGAATATGGCCAACAGATTTCCATTCCAGACCAAAGAGGAAAGATATACATGTGTGTGTACATATGCAAATAAACCCTCCAAGTGAAGGGAAAACAAAGAGGCAGCTATATGCATCTATACATCTAACAAAGATAAGGTTTGCTAAGGCGTCCCACCTCCTATGAAAGAATATGTGAGTTCTAAGAAGAATTGTGATAATTACATCTGTGCTTTTGTCGTCAACGTCAGACTCATTTTCCCCAGCAGCTCGGCGAAGCAGCTTTTTTAGCTCCTGACCAGACTTGCTCAAGTTATCACTGCCGCCTAGTTCATTCTCGTTGTCATCCTGTGAGTATTATGATGGAAATCAGATATCACATGTTATGAATGGTGAATTGGTGATCCTGGTTAAGGCAACAGCATGTGCAGATCTAGTGATAGCATACTAGCAGCAGGCACATCACATGTTGTTTACCTGTTTAATTTCAGGAGGAGCAGCCTCAGGATCAGCTAAGTCAGGTCTTTCCTCTATATCAACATCCACAGCCTCATCATCATCAGTGAAGGTCTCTTCGTGTTCCCAATCGTCACCTGATAAACAAAGGTTGCAGAATCAGGCTAAGATGCATGCTAAATTGAAGTCTGATAATATGGGTATGGAAATATGGTATGCAGCCTTTTTATTCTTCAGGTGTGAAACTGTGAGTAGTTCTGAGGAATGATAATAAAGTATGTGCTGTATAACAGTATAAGTGCAAGCAGAAAATCATAAAATCTCAGCATGAACAAAAGGTAGTATTTGATATGTATACCTTTCTCAATTTCATCATCCAAATCGAAGTCTATGTCCTTTCCACCTTCCTCGTCATCCTCGTCCATGCCCTTCATAGTAAGCCCAAGCCTGTTTTTCCTTGCAGCTCCCCCTTCTTCGACGTCAACTTTGTCAGATTGATTTCCATTCTCATTCCTATCTCCTTTCTTGGGGTGAATACCATTTGTTGCCCCTATATTTACATCATCAAGCCTCTTCACACCTGAACTAAAGGCAGCAGCTCCATTTGCAGCTGCCTTCATCATCCACCGTTCATACCCAGATGCACTACTTCTCCTTCTATTCATTTTCTCTTCAGCTTCTTCCAAGGTCAGCTGTTTGTACTGTGCAATTTTACTGAAGTTGTACCTGATAGGACATGAGAGACTGTAAGAATGCTCTAACAAAATTAAGAGAGCACCCATCTCAAAAGAAATTATATTAGGAGCTCTGCCACAGAATTAGTAATGTCAAGACTTGATGAAACCTATACACTCTAACGGTGCTTGAATCTTACAAGTATATATGTTCAGATGATGGATATATGATCGCAGTTCGTTTATAAAGACTAATAACAACAGAGGAAGCAGAGAGCCCAGTACCAGGAACCAACTTGAACAGCAACCATATCATTGCCTTTCAGCGTCAGTGAATAGTATGTGGCAGGTGGATCCTCAGTTTGGCCCTGATACTGATGTTCGCCCGTCTCATCCTCCAAAATCCATGGCCTCTTGCTGTAGTGCTTGTCCTGTTTTATCAAATGTGTGCACATGGTTTAACAGGGGGAACATCAGCTTATTGTCCTTAAGTTGCTATTGCACAAAGATCTTATAGCAATATATTTGTCAACTGCATACTGCTAATTTGCAACTGGTACGAGATGTCTGATGCAGCATAACTACTTTGTAGTAACTACAGTGCTTTTTAGATTGATTGTGATTAGTTAGAGTTTACACAGGTTCACCATTGTTACACTGTTTTATATACTGCTTTTATGTATGATTAAGGATACCAATTTGAGTGACAGCATTGTCAGGTTGTCCAAAGCAAAAGAATGACAATGGTGATCATCCACGATCAAAAGCCAGTACCCGCATATTCCCAGTAAGCTGCCGTCCTTGGGGGACATCCTTGCGAAGAGTCCACCTGTTCTCTGCGCTCCTCTCCTTCGAGAAGGGCGGCAAGCTGGTGGTGAACCTGCCGATGGAGTGGGTCTTCTCCTTCTCCGCGGAGGTATCCACCCGGACATCGAACTCCTGCGCAGCGATCCATGTGAATAACGGAAAATCCCAGGGGGGGACAAACGATACCCAGATGAGCTGGGTCTGCATTGCTCGCCCGATTGCCAACGAAAATCTGAATTAGAGACGACGCGGGGCCGTACACGGATGAGCTTGGTAACGGGGGCGTTGCACACGGTGCAGCGCCCGCGGGCGAGCGCCAAGGCCTTGCCGCAGTCGGAGCAGAGGGTGGTATGCCGGCACGACGTCAGGTAGAGCTCCGACGCGGCACCGCAACGCTGGCACGCCGCCTTCAGGACCAGGTCGGCGGGCGCGAGGCTCGCCGTGGTGGCTCGAGGCCTGCCTATGCCGCCACCCATGGTGTGCTCGGTACGTAGGGTTTGGTTAGTTTGGTTTCGATTGGGCCGTGTGGAAGACGGCGTGGCGTCTTTAACGGCTGGGATCGAAAAGGACTGGCAAAAACTTGTGGTTTCAGGTTGGGTTCGCGACTTCGCGTCCGGCACCGGCATCGCATGTTGTGGCCCTGTCTAGTGGGGACGCAATGTCGCAATGAGACCCACAATGCGTGCGCGTGGGCCTTGGCAAGTTGCAACCCGCGGAAGGTGTCGTCGGGCCGTGTGCTGATGGGCTAGGCCCCTAGGAGCCGGAAATCACCGAATCACTCACCAATTCACGGCTCGTTCATTACGGGGGTGAAAAAAATCAGTATGGACTGTTTTTATTTTCAGGGTCCTTTTGGAACACGGGATTTAAAAAAACAAAGGAATAGGAAAAAAATATAGAAATAGGATAGGAATACAATACATGTGTAAAACATAGAATTGAAAAACAGAGGAATTTAGTGAGTATATGGTTGTTTGGATGGCCAACGGGAAAACACAGGGTTTCTAGATACAAGTTAGTGGTAGATCACTTCTGTTATTGATCAATCATCTGCAAGGATCAAGCAACCTGGGTCCCACCTATCAATCTATCATTTGGGAGCCTGACCCATCCTATGTAAGATCACCTGCAAGGATGAAAAAGTTGTTTGCCTCGATCCTACACGTGGGAGAAAAAAAAAGGTTGAACTGGATGGAAAGTTTCTTGTGTTTTCCCTATAGATAGAATCAGCCATGTAGGAACTTTTCCTCTATTTTTCCTATATGGAGCTTCCTACGAACCAAACACCGCTAAAGTACTTCGATCCTAACCAATATGAATCTTACATTTTTTTCTTTGTTTCACCTCCCTTCCGAAGGGGCCCTCATTGGCAACCGTGGCCGTGGTCACCTATCCTTGCGCCACTGCCTCCTCCCAGTCACAAGCAAGCACGAGATGAAGGACAGCGCGAGAAGGAAGGAGAATCTAGGAAGATAGAAAGAGGATGATGGAACAACATAGGTAAAATAGACATTTCATACTCATGTTAGCTGTTGTTTTAGCTAAAATACATAGATGGTAGTGGCATGCTGGGAGCTTAAAAATGAAACGGTGACGTAAGAGTCACAATAACTTTTTTCAGTGCTCGACATGGGATTTGGGCCTTTTATAGCGACTTTGTAGCAAATTGTGCTATGCGACTATTAGATATTTAGATAAATTAAGCAAATTGTGTTATGCGACTATTAGATATTTAGATAAATTAAGGTATACTTTAATTTTTAAAAAATAGCAAAAGGTTCGTGACAAACATGTGCATGGGTGATCTATCCATAACGACAAGCATATTGAACACATTGATAAAAATGAATAAATAAAACAACGAAGTTGCAAGTGGGTAACCAAAGAGGGACTAGTCCCAAAGGCACCGATTAAGCACCTCCCACTAGTCGACATAGTGGGCTATTTGAAATTGTGAATCACAATTGATGCTGGGAAATGTTAACCCCCACAAAGATCCCGAACGGTAAGTTGTGCAGATTTGTCGTGTACATCGTATCAAAAGTTATGATATCTCCAAAGTGCTCATAATCTTGTTGATTTTTTCCGGTGCACCACAACATATTTAGTATTCTCCCGTCTGCATCATTCTGGAATCTGACCTTCATATCATTGTCATCTCGGCTCATCTACTCTAGTAATTCCATTGTTTTCTTTATATCCTCCTTGATGTCATCCTGTGCTAATCTTGCGCAAAGGTTTCTAACTGCTTGCTTTCTGATTGGTAATGCAGAATCTGCAGAGGATACTCCAATTATGCTCCATACACGACCAAGCATAATGTTGTTTGATGAAATCCTTTGTTAGTGGATCTATATCGCCTTGTGAGCCCCATTGTTTCTTCTCACCATAAGTTTCTGAAAGGGCATGGTTGTGTTCCGAAATTATCTTACTCACAATCCAAGAGTGGTTGGCTGTTCGATGGAGTCTCAACATAGCTTTGCATCCAGTTCTAGCCCTTGCTGCTCTTGGGTTTTGGCAGAAACCCTGCATAAAAGAAAGAGTATGACATAGATAAAGTTAAGCTTGTTCACTTTTTTCATTTTGTTCGGCTACTTTTTATATTAATTTTCGATTCATGAATCTTTCTGGGTTTTATTTACCTCGCAGGAGCATACTATATCCTTTCTTGTGGTGTACTGATTGCTGTTCGTCTTCGATCTTGATATCCTTATTCCGAACCCAATTTCCCATGAATACAAGTTGTAGAACTCCTTGGCCTCTTCATATGAGCTGAATGTAGTTCCTTCATATGGGAAGAAAATTAGATCTCCTTTCCTATATTTTGATGATGCAATTGCTATTGAAATTACGCTTTCTATTGTTGTCGTCAAGCAAGCATCTAGACCTTCCTTCCCCCTTTTCCTGTTTGCAGAATCATTTACATATCATCCCCACCTGGATTATAGCCATGAACCTAACAACCAATGAACTAATTCTGGTCACCTTCCTTTGTACTACTAGATATTGCACAATGTTTCCCATATCAGTTCCACCAAATTCACTGACAAGAACACAATACCCACTGTTAATGTCACACAAGAACATACCACCCTCTATTCTAACCATCTCATTATTCCTGCTACGCCTTCTAATCCACTATTGTCTTTTTCATTATGTTGTGACCTGGCATATATAACTCATTGTTTAGTATGTAATGTACTGCACCAACAAACAATCCGAAACTGATGGTACATGAAACTGTCATTCGCACCATTACACGGGGTTTAGGCTTTGACCTTTTTTTGAAGCTGAGTGTTGTAAGCACCGTTTGTTAGAATAGATCTCAACCGAATTGGCCCAACGGCCAACTCGGACCCTTTGACCGCGTCCTGATCGGGGATGCTTAACCGACTCCTAGTCGGTGGACCCCTGTCGCGCAGCCCTATAAAGAGGAGGTGGGGGCCAGGGGCACATGACACGAGGTTCACCGCCATAGTAGCTGCCCCACCTCCTTTCCTAGACCGATCGAGAGGAGGGGCTGTAGGCGACGGGAAGTCCATCGTCGCCGCTGCATCGACCCCGACGTCCGCGCCACCATCGCCTCTCCTTCACCGACGCCAGCAGCTCCGCCAAGCCCGATGGTCCGTCTTCCCCTTCTTCCCTCTCTCTCCGGATCTCTCTGTTGGATATGTATCCATGTCGATTATCCCAAATGTAAAGAGAACTCCCTGCTAGATCTACCCTAGATGATCCAAAGAAACCAACAATGGTACCAGAGCTAGGTTTTCACTAGTGTGTAGATCCA
This sequence comes from Saccharum hybrid cultivar R570, assembly GCA_038087645.1. Classification (NCBI taxonomy): domain Eukaryota; kingdom Viridiplantae; phylum Streptophyta; class Magnoliopsida; order Poales; family Poaceae; genus Saccharum; species Saccharum hybrid cultivar. The sequence continues at coordinate 6,058,841 of JAQSUU010000043.1, read as the reverse complement.
GTTTTGGGTAAGAAAGAAAACAAAGCAGTTGATTCGATGGAATCGGATCAAGAAAGAGTGTATGACCGATTCGAATGGATCGGGACATAACAAGAATCCCCAACCCTCTGTGTAACCCTAACCCTAGAAGAATAGAAAGAGAGGCGGGGGTCCGACTAGGGGCTCTCATAAAAAAGATTGGGTAGTTGATTAATCATAATAAGATCAGTCTTGGTCAGTGTATGATTGGTTTGTGTCATTCCCGGATCGGTACATAACGCGTCAGGCCATGAATCTCCTCTCTACCCTTGGTACGGTTAGGCTGTGTTTATTTTCCCATGGAATGCAAAATGTCAACTACTTTAGAATGATGAAATGCAAAATGTCAAAATTTTCATGGGTGTGTTTAGCTCCATATAAAATACCAAATTTTTCATGGGATGGGTGAAGGCTTTTTGGCTTTTTGTTTTTTTTACCTTTTGATGTTAAAATCCAAAATGGAGAATTGATACCTTTTTGCCAAAAAAATTTACATATTGTTTAGTTCTATTCTGCAAAATAATGGGCTAAAACCCAAATTTTTTTAGGTGAAATAGGGAAATAAACACACCCTTAGGGCTCCTTTGGATGCTAGGGAGCGAAATGCACGTGGATTTGAATACTAAAGGGGTTTTCTCCCCTGCACATGACACCCTCTCCCCTGCTGTGAGAAAATTCCCGACAACCATTTGGGAGACTGCGCGTAGAAGAACACCATTGCCGAGGACATGAACTCGCCGGAATTATAGGGACAAGGGCACAAAGATCTCGGTTGGCTTCGAGAAGGCAAGGGAAGGTGGAGCTCTCCACGGCGAACTCGGATGTGGGGTCCTCATCCTGCCCCGGAGACCGGAGACGACAGCCCTCGCGTTTTGGCGGCTCAGTCGCAACGGAGTTACAACGGCGCGACGCGCGTGCTGTAGAATACAAGGGAGAGGGCAAGGACGGAACCTACAACTTCCTTACCTCAAGGAGAAGAGCGGCAACAGGTTCGTCTTCTCGACAGCGGGGCAACGGACGGTGGTGGGCGGATCGATGGCGGCGAATAGGGCGCTGCTTCGAGTTGGAGAAGGGTGCGCTCCGCTCAAAGCCTAGCCATCATGGTGAGGCATGAGATGGCAGCGTGGCAGGAACTATTGGCAGACGGCGGACGGTGGCGACTCGAGAGTCCGCGATGGCCGGGGGAAAATAATCACGAGTCTGGAGATAATTTTTCTATTACCCGGGTAATGGCGAGGATGGGGCTCCAAAAGCACGTGTTTTCTTCGTCCTGATAGGTATCCAAATGGACTCGTGGATCATAAAGGGGAGCCGAGCCACGTGCCTCTTTACACCGGTCGAACACACGGGGATACCGGCGGGGTTTGGGTTATCCAAACGAGCCCTTAGTCGCGTTGCCCTTCCTAGATCGGTAAGGATAACGAAATGCCGTATGCCATTTGCGTTGGCCGTCAAAAGCAGACTCGTGTGGCTTGAAGCAGCAAGGTCGATTCAACATACCTCGCCTCTCCAATACAGGAAAACTAGCACAAGAAGCTACAGCAGGCCAAAAGCTCCGTCTACGCCAGATCCGCCCTGGGCGCTATTGCTCGCCATCCAGAAGCCGCATCCAGGCCAGCCGCAGCAAGATCCAAGTGGCAGGCAAGAGGACAGCGTGGACTGCTGGCAGGTAGATCTCCAAATCCAGAAGCAAACCAAAAACTATAACAAGACAACGAATCAATAGCTGATTACTGCATTGCACCGTGGTGACCAGGAGAAGCAATTGAAACGGGAGAAGAGTTGGCAAACTAACCGGGTCGGCTACCACACCCATCTCGCCAGACGGACGGGGCGACATCTCACGTGTGGTGGGCGGAAACGTGAGGATATACCTAAGCAAAATGAGCCCGGCCCGTTGGCCTAGCCCTAGCCCGCCCACAAACCTTACTGGACAGGACCTGGGCAGAGATTCCGTTGCCTAGAAAAAAAAATTCTTGGCCCGAGCCCGGTCCAAAATACTATTTTTTTACTATTTTATACTATAAATTGTGTGGGCGGCCCGCCCAAGCCCGAGTCTGGCTCAAAAAATTAGGCCCGACCTGCCCAGTGGGACAGTCATGGGTGGGACTTTTTCGACCCGAAATAACAACCTTTTTTCAGCCCGGCTTGCAAAATGCTCAGGTCTACGTGAGGAGGGTTGGCGCACCATGCTCTGCCCTGAGCTTGCGCCCCCGTCCCCACCTCCTAGGCCCGGCCGTCCGCCGCTGGATCACGCCTCGCTCATCGGATCGGGATGCCGGGATCCCGAATCCGCCCACCCCTACCGCGAGGAGTGGCAGGAGCTAGCGGCGGCACGACGACAACAGGCAGGGGCGATGACTCGATGTGGTGAGCGGCGCCAGTGACTCGATTTGGAGTGTGCGGCTAGGGTTTGGTAGCTTGGCACACCGCATGTCTTTCGCACCTCTCAACTTCACAACAAATGCATTAAAGAATCATATGTTTAAGTTGAAATTAACCTCTAGTCAAAATAACATTCACAACTATGAGTCAATCTTTAGCCAAAATCACATTTGTAGAAATAATAATACACTTAGCATTTAAATATGAGCTTAAGACTTATTTAACTTTGATTGAATTAAAATAAGTTACGTCCAATTAAAATCCAATTTCTACCACGATTACGAAACGGCTTGTGTCTTGGAGGTTGATTCTATTTGGGTTGCACCGCGCCAATGAACCTGGCGAGACAGTAGCAGTGAAGGGAACTTGTGGTCGTGTCTGCGTGCACTCACGGCGAATGCCTGCATTGCAATCAAGGAGGGGCTCTACGTACCAAAATGTGGTGGACAATGTGAGCGTACGTACCTCGCTCCAACCAATCACGAGCAGCCACGCCGCGCGCAGCAGCAGAGGACACCCGAGACCGCGGAGCGTGATCCACGCCGCCGACACGGAATTATGGCGAGTGCTCCAGCAGACCAGCACCATGCTGCGCTGGGGATCTCGTGTCTTCCTGTGAAGTGTGAACATCAATACCTGCTCGAGCATGCCCTTTCTCGCGTCCGCTGCCCGCGGATCCGCTTTTAGCTGTAAAGATCCAGAGGAAATACAAGGACTCTCTCAATGGCAATTTGATAGCTAGCTAGATAAAATTTAATAATAATAATAATACTGTAGTGAGGATTTCGTTAGGTATTTGATCTCTCCTTTAATAGAATGTTTTATAGCTTGGCTATTTGGAAAGGACCCAAACCCGGGACCCTACACTGCCACAGCTGCCAAATTAACAATTGGCGCGCTCTGCAGGTGCAGGTGCAGCATTTGCTCCTTTGTTAGAGCCTTTCATTGGTAGCGTGGTGCTGTTAGGGCAGTCCCAATGGGACGTTTCTAGACGTAGATTCCAAGAGAGAAAGAGAACAATTAATGTTAGTAGAAACTATCTCACTCAACCCATGGTTTCTACAGTAGAGTTAATACAAATGATAAATTAAATACAACATAAAAAGAGAGTAGATCAATTGTGACAATCAGCCATGTTGCCCACCGTGTTTTTTAAACACACTTTCATCACATGACAGCAAACAATGACAATATTTTTGCAGCCAGTAAACATGTTGACTTTACTGGATAAATAAAAGCAGCACAAACTTTATACTAACACATATCATATTATGACTCTACTGCATAGATCTACTTACAAGGATTCCAAAACATATTCATTTGCTATTTTATGATTTTTCTACGAATTACTGTGAATTAAACAAGATTCAACCGATTTATATACAAACAGGAAAACAAAAGAAAAACGCTTTTTCATCGGGAACCCTGGAGTTTCTATAAATCAACCAAGCCCAGATTAAGAAACACCTCTCTCACACACTTTTACAAAGTGAACACAGTAAAGAGTTTCTATTCGCATCCGTGCCCTTTTTCTTCCTCAACGATCGCAACACGCGGGGAAGCGACGGCTTCAGGCGACGGGGTCGCCGGCGGTGGCCACGGCGGGGCCGTGCGGCCGACCAGCAGCTGTGCGCGGCAGGTTTGGGCTCGTCCCAGGACTCGCCGAGTCGCCCGCGACCGGCATAGTGCGCTAGCGGCAGCGTGAGGGCGGCAGCGGCGCTGGAGAAGCGGAGGCCGAGCGCGCCAGAGCGGGCCGGCCGCGGCAGCGCACACGATCCGTGTCAAAACCCATAGAAACGAGTCGTTTCTCCTCAGTGGCTTTTCCGTCGTTTCTTCATGCCTCGCTGCTAGCGTCGACGTCGTTCCGTGGGGGAGAAACGGTTTCTTCATTTTACACTCTCTGTCTTCATTAATTCTATTGCCACATCAGCAAAATGATGAGTTGTCAAGATAATTAATAGAGATAGAAACTATCATTATTACGCTATTGGGACTGCCCTTACAGTCGTCGACCTAATAAATGCACTGCTGCTACCTAATCAGGTGATTATGGTCATGGTTGATGCGTCATTCACCGATCTGATGTCTTCCTAATTACTCGCTCCGTCCTTGATTTAGAGGCGCGTTGGGTCTGGAAAAGGTTTTTGAATTTTCAGGCGCATAAGCTGCTGCATGCCTTGGGCGATGTCGCTCGCGCCGCGCGGAGTTACTGTGACGCTTTGTTTTTCCCTCCAACCGTATGCATGAATGCATGCAATCCTCTCCGGCCAATCAACGCAACCAACGTCGCGTCATGCGGAAGCCTTGTGCACGCAGGCATCGCGAGTGTGCAGGATTTGTGGCAGCAGCGCAGAAACTGAATCGTTTTTCACCGCCACTTGTAGATGGCTTAAGCAGAATTAATATTTCTTGGTCTCCGTGAAAAATTCTTGTGCGAGTATATAAGTATTTTTCGACGAAACTTCGTCAATGTTTTTGGACCTACTAGTACATAAACTTAGGGCCTGTTTGGTTTGAACTTGTTAAAGTTTAACTCCCATCACATCAATGTTCCCTCAAATGCATGGAGTACTAAATGTAGACTAATTGCATACATGTCGGCACAGATTAGGAGTAATTTACGAGACGAATCTATTAAGCCTAATTAGTCCAAGATTGAAAACTTTTTGTCAAATAAGACGAAAGTGCTACAGTGTTTGTTAAACTTTAACTCCTCAAACCAAACACCCTCTTAATTAGGCTATGGCTATTGACAGAGTCACAGAGAGGTGATGGTGCTCAACCCCTGCATTCATAGTTTCACGGTGTAGCGCAAGTTGTGCAATCAACTCAACTGGTATCCCCGGTGCAGGACCTACATCGATTATTTTTGCAACTTTACAACCAGTCCGATTGCATGGGAAGGAAGCCAACTTCTATACTTAGGGCCGCTTGGCCAGCTTCGGCTCCTTTGCAGGAGCCCTGTCAAATGTTTTATAGGAAGAACGGCTTTTCAGTGAAATGCAGAGGAGATAGAGGCCGTGTTTAGATGTCTGAATAGGGGATGCCCGAATCACTGTTGAACGCTGTAGTAATTTTGTTTTTATTTGTTAATAATTGTCTAACCATTGATTAATTAGGCTTAAAATATTCGTCTCGCAAAGTACAATAAAACTGTGCAATTAGTTTTTAATTTCATCTACATTTAATACTCCATATATGTGCTGACATTTTGATGTGACGATGAATCTTCTTTTTACATAGTGAAATTTAAGGATGAATTTAAGAAACTAAAATAAAGGCCGGAGCCACTTCGGCTCCTCCGAAAGAGCTCCTCATGCGAAGTCCTACCAAACACCCGCTAGCTAACTCTCTCCCTCTTGCAAAGTTGACTGTGAAAACCTGTCAAAAGTACCATGAAGCATGCCAAGTTCTCAAGTACTAGTACACAGGAATAATAAAAAATGCTTTCAGTTATTCAGAAGTTGAAAGCAATCTCTATCAGCTACACAAATACTGCAACAGTATACTACAGCTACAGGGTAGTAACAGATGTGGGTGCCTCTTCATCTTGGTGTACTTCGGGTGGCCACCAACCAGGCAACCACGGCCAATTCACGCCGAAATCGACCCGCGGGTAAATAAAAACGACACAAAAAAGAAAAGGGCGGCCAACTTGTGTAGCTATCCGGAATTGAACGAGCTCAGCGCTAGTATGCCCATGTGCCGGGTCTACCTATCGGTTGGACGTTGGCGAGCTCGCCGGTCGCCGCTCAGCATTGTAGCATGACGACGATGATATGACATGATTGAGAAGTGGCCCTTTAAAAAATCGGTTCAACTTGCACCAAAGTGCCGTACATCAACCTCCACTGCGGCCCGATCGGTTTGACCATGTGTCACAGCTTGCTCATACCAACCACGTCGCCGGTGTCGGCAGAGGAGCGGCGGCGAACGAAGTCGGCCACCTGCGCGGTGAACTCCGCGGCGCAGTTGGCCTTGAACAGCTCCATCGCGTGGTACCCGGCGCCGTCGAGCCTCGCCTCCACGGCCACCCCGGCCTTGCGCAGAGCGTTGACGAGCGTCCTTGTCCGGTCCCGTGGCGGGTCCTTGCGCCGGCCGAGCACCAGGCAGGGCGGGAGCCTCCGCAGCCGCGCGGCGTCCACACGGGCGAGCATGGACTCCGGGTTGCAGTACTCGTGGTCCCGGTCCGCGCCCACGGGCAGCGCGAGCTCCCAGAGCAGGTCGTTGGCCGGCAGCGGCAGCACGCGGTCGTCCACGGAGGCCGCCTCCGCGGGCGACCTCGCGGCGCCGCCGAGGTGCGGCTGGTTCAGGATCACCCCGCGCAGCTCCACGCCGGCGTCCGCCGCCGCCAGCGCGGCGCGGAACGCGATGCTGGCCCCGTTGTGGCTGCCCATCACGAACACGGGCCTGCCGGCGGCGGCGTCCGGGCGCGCCCACAGGACGGCGTCGGCGGCATCCTCGAACGCCGCGGGGAGGCGGTGCTCGGGGGCCAGGCGGTAGTCCACGGACGCGACGGCCGCCGGCGCCGCGGCGGCGAGCGCCGTGCAGGTGTTGTGGAACGGCTCGGAGGCCGCGCGGAAGAGGACGTACCCGCCGCCGTGGAAGTAGACGATCAACGGCAGCCGGTCGTGGTGGCCGCCGGACCCGGACGGCACGAAGAGGCGGAGGCCCGTGCCGGTGGCGTCGTTGAGCCGGACGTCGTTGGAGTGGACCGCAATGCGGCGCGCCCCCTGGTCGTCCTCGACCGCGACGGGCTCCCCGGCCGGCGCCGCGGGGAGGAGCGGCGCCTCCCCGTAGCGGCACAGCGAGCCGTCCGGGTTGAAGCGGATATTGAGGTACTTATACGGATCCATTGCACCCACCGCTTCACTGCACAGCAGAGCTCTACCTCGGTGGCGAGACAACAGAGAAGTGCGTGCAGGTGCAGCGTGCTGGCTGAACTGCGGAACTGAGCTAGATCGTGGCGCTTATATACCGCGAGCGGGGGCGGGGGCTGGGCGCGCTGCGGCCCGCCTGAGTGTCCTTGCTCTGAGAGCGACGGCCGCTCACGGGGACCGGTTGGGTGGCGCGATCCCATCGACGGGTGAGACGCCACGAGCAAGAGCAAGACCCCGCGCGCGTGCGGCGCGCCGTCCACACTCTCTCACCCGCCGGCCGCTGCGCGGGGGCCCGGACACCGTGCGTTCAACTCTCCCGGGTGGATCGCCGAGTCGGATGGCAGCGCGGCGTGGGGCGCGGAACGTCCTGGTTGGGTTCAGACGCGCGGAGCGGATGCGACGGGACGGCGGGATCGGCTCGATCGCCAGGCGGAAAAGGACCGCGGCGCGCCAACCAACACCGAGCGCGTCTGCGCGTCGTACTGCCTGTGGCGCGAGTGGCCGCGGTGCGGCCACGCAAGCACTCCGTGTGGTGCAGTACACCGGGACGAAGATTGCGCTGATGCCGCTTTAAGATCTCCGACCTGTTCTTTAGGCAGTGTTTAACTTCCAAAAATTTTACAAGATTTTCTGTCACATCGAATCTTTAGACGTATGTATGGAGTATTAAATGTAGGTAAAAAAATAACTAATTGCACAGTTTATCTGTAAATGTCGAGATGAATCTTTTAAGCCTAGTTTGTCCATAATTGGATAAATTTTACCAAATACCAACGAAAAGTGCTACGGAAACTTTACACCAACTTTTACACCATCTAAACACTGCCTTAGCCGATCGGAGGCCAGCAATTTTCCTTCCGTGCAGGAAACGGGGGCAACCTTACCTGTGCTGTGCGCTTCCTACCTCACTGAAAGTGGTAACATAGTCACGCAGACATGCACGGATGTACGTAGGAAAGAAAACAGCTGCAAATTCGGTTCATGTGTGCATCAAGCATCTCCAACAACTCCTTAAAACAGGTTGTTATTCTTATAACTTTGACAAAAACATAAAATTCCTTCTCCAACAACTCCTCAAACTAACTTACTATTTATTCGCACTTGCTATTCACCGCCCTCTCGCGCGGAAGAATACGCACGTGGAAAGGATTTGCTACCCGATCTCGGGGCCACTGCGCGGAAGGAGAAGTCTCCCGGGCGGCCTCGGCGACGCTCCGAGACGACCTCGGGGCTGGAGCCGAGGGGCAGGGCTGGCTGGAGCGAGGAGGAGGTGTCACGGCCGCCGGTGAGGCACCGGCGACGAGCGCGGGCCGCCATTGTGACGAGAAAAGTTAACGGAGCTCTTCGTTCGCTTAGTGGGGCTCTTCGTTCGCTTAGCGGGGCTCTTCGTTCGTTTAGCGGGCCTCTTCGTTCGCTAAGGGTGGGCATTCGGGTTACCCGAAAAAATCGGGTCGGGTAATTCGGGTAGTTGAAAATCCGGGTATTAAAAATTGTTACCCGATTTTTGCCCCGAAAAAGTATTACCCGAAATTTCGGGTACCCGATAATTCGGGTTCGGGTTTTACCCGATATACCCGAAATTGACAAAACCAACTATTTTGGAAGAATTCAAGTACCATTTTAAAGCAATAAACAATAGTCATATAAATCACATCATGTCTTCATATCAATTACCAACAAATAAATTATCAAGTTAGCATAAATCTACATTAATTCATACCAAATAATATATTTATATGGCATTGAAATACTTCATGTCTTCATATTAGGAATAGAAGAGCAAATATTTGAGATATTTCGGGTAATTTGGGTAGTTCGGGTACCGGGAAACATTACCCGAATTACCCGAACTAATTTCGGGTTTTTACAATCACTATCCGAAATTGTGATCGGGTATTTCGGGTTCGGGTACTTCGGGTCTGGGTTCGGGTAATTCGGGTACGGGAATTGGGTATCGGATATTTTGCCCACCCTTATCGTTCACTAGCGAGCTTCTTCATTTTAGCAAGTGAGTTTTAAGAGTTGTTGGAGAGAGATCTTTTTTCACTTGCCAAATAAATTAGCAACTTGCTAAAACTCAAGATTTATCGAGTGATTTTTTCTAAGTTGTTGGGGATGCTCGCCACTGGGCACTTCCATCCTACCCTTTAGCTAACGCAAAGCGGCAACGACGTGATTAGCGATCAAGATTCAGGCGACAGTACTATCTACGGATCAGACACATCCCGCTCTTTTTTTTTTTTGGAAAGCTTAGCCTGGCTGTTGGTGTTGTGGACACACAAGGAGGGATAGAGTACGGAACGACGATATTTGGGATAGGGTTGGGGTGGCACCAATTGAGGAGAAATTGATTCAACATCGGTTGAGATGGTTTGGACATGTCCAACGGAGGCCTTCTGAGGCGCCGGTGCGTAGTGGAGTTCTAAAGCGGGCCGATAATGTAAAGAGCGGTAGAGGTCGACCTAAACTAACTTGGGACGAGTCCGTTAAGAGAGATCTTAAGGAGTGGAATATCCCCAATGTTTTAGCTATGGACAGGAGCGCTTGGAGATTAGCAATCAACGTGCCTGAACCGTGACCTTTTTTGTCTTGTGCCCTTTATGTCCCTTTATGTGTCTCCCTGTTTCTCATCTCTTTTGGGTTTCATCTCTAGCCTACCCCAACTTGCTTGGGACAAAAGGCTATGTTGTTGTTGTCGTCTTAGCCTGGCTGTCTGATTTTTTTCCTTATCTTTTTGAAAAAAAAATGACTCAGAGCTATCATAGAACGAAACAACCGCCACCCACAGTGCTACTAGGTTTGAAAGGAACGGGAGCCTGTGGGGCTAGGCTGCACGAACTGCCCCGTTTACTTGAGCTTATCAGTCAAATCAGTCAGTTATTCAATAGTATTTTTCTCTCATAACAAATCAGCGAATAGTACTTTCAGCCATGACTTTTCAGCCAAACAAACAGGACGGAAATACCTTAGGACTGTCGTGTAGCAATGTCAAGTTGTTTTTAGAGCGAAACTGTCCATCCAAATTTAAGTTTTCAACTTGACGTAGATATTTATATATTTTTTTAGATCTATTGTACAATTATTACGTTATTTTTTTTATAAACGACATGAATTTAAGCTTTTAACTTGACGTGGGTATTTATATCTTTTTGATTGATTTTAGGATTATAAACGTTATCTTCTAGTGATAAGCGATGTATTTTATGAATCTCAGAATATGTGTCCAGTCTTTCAAATGTGCCCATGCGTTAGTGTCGTCTGCACTTTTGGGGGGAAAAAGTTGTTTTTAGAATTCCATAGAATGATTCCAAAGCACCGAGTGCGATTCCAAAGCCAGCTGACCCGAGTGTACCGTGTGAGCGTATGGTCCGGGTAGCTGCTGACCTGGGTACCTTTATATTTTCTCCGGAAGACAATAATCAGTCTCGAAAACCAATAACGCAGCACGATGTCTGTACTTTGCACGACGAGCCTCGATCATCTACTCTACCCACTGATGGAAAAAGAGCCGCCCAGATGGCCAGATGTCACCGCCGCCGGCCATGCACCTACGGACGGAGCGGAGGCGCCACTCACCGGCCGTCTCCACGGCCCCGACCGCAGAAGCACCGCCCGGCTGTCCCCAATTCTGGCATGTGGCTGCATGCTTTTACTGGAAACGACGGGCATTTATCTGCGCCTCCCCGTGTCCACACCGGGGAGGAGTGAGTGCCTGCGCAGCGGTGTATGCGGCGAGCGCGGCGCGGGCGAGGACGATGACCCCCGCCGGCCAAACTCGTGCGCCGTGCACGGAGGACGGTTGACGCAGCGGCTGGCGGCCTGGCGTGAAGGACCGGAGGTGTTCAATGTTTGTCCAGGTCTCTTCCGCATGTGGAACAATGCAGCGTCGTTGTCGGAGTCGGGGCCGACCGGCCGAGGAGGGCACCACGTGCTGGCCGGGTCCGGACCGCCGGAGCCCTGAGCCCGGGAAAATGCAGGGGAGACGAGCAGTAATTAGGTCAGTCTGGGAGTTTTATTCACATTTAATAAGATTTAAAAAGAGAGAAGCAGTAAGTTTTACGAGGATGAAATTTTCTTAACACAGTTACGAACTCGCAATAAATCATGAAATTAAATGTTTATGAAATAATGAAATGAAACTCATTGAAGTTTCATTGCATTTTATTCGAGGTGACATTCACCCTGTTCGCTTGAATTTATCAACCCGGCTTATCAGCCATGATACAATGTTTTTCTCTCACAACAAAACAACACCAGCCGATTTATCAGTCACAGAATTTTCTCTCACAACAAAACAACACCAGCCGACTTATCAGCCACAGAAATCATCCAGCGATCAGGATGATTATTAAAAACAACACAATGAAACTCCCCTTAAAACTGACCTTAGAGCATCTCCAACAGCTCACCAATACTTCATCCCCAATAGAATTATATTGGTGATCACCAATACTGTTTTTTCATGCTATTGGGGGAGATGCTCCAACAGATCACCAATAATCTCCCCTAATATATGGGACACTATAAGGTCCTAGATGGCTAGAGGGGGTGAATAGCCTATAAAAAATCCTACACAAGCCACTAAGCAAACTTGTTAGAATAACAAACGGCGCAAAGCGAGTTTTGCTTAGCCTACGGTTGTGATGCAAGCCTCCCATCCACAAGTCTAGTAGATTATGATATCTAGTTCACACAAGGGCTATGTCACTAAACTTACACTAGTGAGCAAGCTAACAACACTACTAGCAAAGCTACTACTAGAGCTGCACAAGATAAACAAGTAAAGTAAATGCGAGAGAGAGGATTGTGAATCTTATACCGACGGTGAAGTGAAGATATTGCCAATCACCAAGATGATATACAATCAATCGATATTGACAACAACACAATATGAAGACCAATCACCGGGAGACAAGTGACACAATATTTTTGTTCACCCGGTGTTCACTTGTGCACCGACAAGCTACGTCACCGGTTGTGTCGACCAACACTTAGATGGTTCCTCGGTGTGACCCTCAAGTCACTTTCCCCTCAAGGCACGCCCCGCAAGGCACCACAAGACACCACTCTCAAGTGAGGTAATTCAATAACACGCACAATTCACTAGAGTTGCTTTTGGCGCTCCACCGAGGAAAGCACAAGAACCTCTTACAATCAACCGGAGGTGGCCAAGAACAATCACCTTCTCTTGCCAACGCCTCCAACAATCTCCAAGCCGGCTAGGAGCGGTACTCTCCAAGAGTAACAAGAAATCCACCGGCTAAACCACCCACAAGTGCCACTAGATGCCCTCAAGCTATGCAATGCACTTTAGGAACACTCAATCTCACTTTTGATTTGCAATCAAGCAAGAGAGATGAGTGGGAGGAGAAGCTCTAGCTCAAAGGATGCACAAGAATGTTAGAAATCACGAGTTCCCTCCCTAAGGTCCGGCCAACAAGTATTTATAAGCATCCCATCCGAATAGAGCCGTTATACCCCTTCACTGGGTTTTTTTCGGGACGACCGGACGCACCGGTCGTAACTGACCGGACACGCTCAACCGCGTCCGCTCCTCCAACGGTCACTGAACCCCAACGGTCAAACCAACGACCGGACGAGCCCCAGGCAACGACCGGACGCGCCTGTCAAACGACCGGACACGCCGATCGCACAGTACCGCGCGCCCGCGAAGCAACAACCGAGCGCGCCCCTCGCAACGACCGGACGCGACAGTGCCAGCGTCTGGTTAGAGTCCAGAAAGCTCCCTCGACGACCGGACGTGTCCGATCGCGTGTGACCGGACGCGCCGCGCGTCCGATCGTCTTTGTGAACCGCAGTTTCCTCTGGGCGACTGACCGGACGTGCCGGTCCCGTGAGTGACCGGACGCGCCGGTTGCAAACCCTAGCACCCGCACGCCTGACTGTTGCGTTGTACTGACCGGACACATCCGGTCATACCATGACCGCGTCCGGTGCAGCGTCCGGTCACCTCTGTGACCTCCGTTCGCCTCTGTTTCTTTTCTGACTTCCGGCGTAGTGGAAAATAGGCATTTCAACTCCTCGAAAACGCCTCAATCCCATGCTCGCAAGCTCAGCGGGAGGGAGAGAGAGACCCAAACCCTCTCTACCGCTCAAACTTCAACGCCTTCGCAAATGTGCCAACACCAACAAGCGATCACCACCTTGTGCACGTGTGTTAGCATTTTCATAATCATTTTCGAAGGTTTTCCAGTTAGCTCATTAGGCCCTACATGCAATGCACTTCATGAATTCACCTAGTGGCACCCGTGCGTCGAATAACCGATAAGACTTCCCCTCTTAATAATTCGGCTATCGATCCTAAACCACTCACACCCTCTATGGTGTCTTGAGTGCAAAACAAAATGACCATATGGTTATACCTTTGCCTTGAGCCCATTTTGTTCTCGCAAACGATATGATCCACTTCATATCATCACATGACCGTCTCGATCCATCGACCTTGACTTCACTTGCTCTTCACCGTTGCATCGGTCCGTCGGCGCCAAGTCTTGCTCAAGCTTCATCATCGCATGGTCCTTCGCTTCGAAGCCTCGACTTGCCCTTCACCTTCACAACCGGTCCATTGAGCCAAGCATCATCTTGGTCTTCATCATCTTGGTCACATGAGTCAATGTCATGTCTCATATTCAATGACCACCTTTATCTAAATCATCCACTTAGATACAAAGGTTAGTCCTAGGTTTCATCAATTAGCCAAAACCAAACTAGGCACTTTCAATCTCCCCCTTTTTGGTAATTGATGACAACCCTCACAAAGATAATTTTGATAATAAAAGTTTTGAACTTGTCATACTTGTCCAATCATTTTGCTCATAAGTAAAGTTTGGACAATTATCACAAGCTCGGTTTTGGTAGCATTAGCTCTCCCTACATATGTGCATAGAGTTTGGATTGAAAGCTTTGCACATATGCATGGATAGAAGTGTTGAGAGAGTAATTCTACCAAAATGATGCTAAGGTGTAAGAAATGGACCTTTGAAGCGTGATACCATTCGGAGTTGTCTTTTACACCATTCTTAGCATCATGAGGTAACTAGACATTCATCAAAACTCATGAACCCCGTGCGATCAACATTATAGTAAAGGTTCTTGAACCACTTGTAAAGTTTAAGGCACGTCTAGATACCACATGTAAACTATTTCTATGCATGCTAGTAGATCATTTCATCATTCAAGTTCTATACTAGCATTGCACCACACAAGCATGTATATTGAATTTAAATACATGTGCAATGAGCAAGTCATATAAGAATGCACAAATAAATGCAACAACTTTGTTTATGAGCTTGCTCCCCCTACTTGTGTGCATCAAAATTTTATTTACCCCTTTATCATGTTGAATCATCTTTTTCTCTCCCCCTTTGTCAACAACTTACCCAAAAATGGGATCAAATTGTGGAGAGAAAAATAATGTTTGATGGAGTAGGTTAGAATTTATCAAATTTGGTTCAACCTAGAACACTTGTCAAAGATATTTAATTCGATTTGAACCAAAGACAAGCTTCTTCACACCTCATAATAAGGGTTATCTTGCCTATGTTGAATTAAACACTTATAGCAAATCTTCTAGATTCAACACTAGGTTTGCAAGCTCACAAACATGTCATATGCCACCACTAGATCAAAATAAGCATAGAAGCAATAGTGGTAACATATATCCATCAAATTCATTTGATTTATCATGAATGCTCATGCGTACCACTTATTATATCTACATGCTCTAGCAAGTCCTTAGCATAGGATGAATGACATGTCAATCAACTTTACCTTGCAATGTCGAAGGAGAGGCATGTCAATAAGTGGGTGGGGGTGCATTCAACTCATGTTTGAGAAATCAAGAATGTTCAACTCATTCCTTAGCTTGCAAAACCTCTTTTTATCAAGTGGCTTGGTGAGAATATCGGCAAGTTGATCATCGGTGCCAACACTTTCAATAGCAATATCTCTCTTTTATTGATGATCTCTAATGAAATGATGTCTTATGTCAATATGCTTTGTTCTTCCATGTTGAACCGGGTTTTGTATCATCTTGATTGCACTTTCATTATCACATAGCAATGGCACATTCTTGAAGTTGAGGCCATAATCCTTCAAAGTTGATTTCATCCATAGCAATTGTGTACAACAACTCCCCGCACTCACATATTCGACTTCAGTGGTAGAGATTGTCACACTATTTTATTTCTTTGAGGACCATGACACAAGTGATCTTTCAAGTAATTGACATGTGTCACTTGTGCTCTTTCTATTGATTTTGCAACCCCCATAGTCGGAGTCCGAATATCCAATCAATTCAAACTTTAACCCCTTGGGATACCATAGTCCAACATCTCTTGTTTGCTTCAAGTACCTCAATATTCTCTTTGCGGCCATGAGATGACTCTCTCTTGGTGAGGCTTGATATCTAGCACACATACAAACACTAAACATGACATCCGGCCTTGATGCGGTGACATAGAGTAGACTTCCAATCAAAGACTGATATTCCTTTTAATTCACCATTTTGCCATCAAGATCACTATCCAAATTGCCATTTGAACCCATTGGAGTTGAAATTGGCTTTGCATCTTGCATTCCAAACTTCTTCAACATGTCCCTTATGTATTTCCCTTGACTCACAAATGTCTCATTCTTCAATTGTTTGACTTGGAGACCAAGAAAGTAGCTAAGTTCACCAATCATAGACATTTCAAACTCTTTGGCCATCATAGCACCAAATTCTTCATAATAAACTTGATTGGTTGATCCAAAGATGATGTCATCAATATATATTTGCACTATGAATAGACCATTTCTAATATTCTTGGTGAATAGAGTTGTATCAACCTTGCCCATCTTGAATCCCTTAGAGAGAAGGAAATCCCTTAGCCTCTCATACCATGCTCTAGGTGCTTGCTTTAAGCCATATAAAGCCTTCTTCAACTTATACACATGGTTGGGTTTCTTGTCATCTTCAAATCCGGGAGGTTGCTCAACAAAGACTAACTCATTGATGACTCAATTGAGAAATGCACTTTTGACATCCATTTGATATAGTTTGATATTGTGTGCACAAGCATAAGCCAATAGAATCCTTATTGCCTCTAATCTTGCCACGGGAGCATATGTCTCATCATAGTCAAGACCTTCTACTTGAGTGTAACCTTGAGCAACTAGTCTTGCTTTGTTTCTCACCACAATGCCATCTTGATCTTGCTTGTTTTTGAACACCCACTTGATTCCAATCACATTGTAGTCATTTGGCCTTTCTACCAATTTCCAAACATCATTTTTGTGAAATTATTAAGCTCTTCTTGCATAGCCATGATCCAATTGGTATCCTTCAAAGCTTCTTCTATTTTCTTTGGTTCTGTGGTTGACACAAATTATGCATGCTCACAAAACATAGCCAATCTTGATCTTGTTTGCACACCACTTCTAATATCACCAATAATACTATCAATGGGGTGATCTCTTACAATATGTTGTGGTTGGAGTATTTGCACTTGATTGCTTGAGCTTGGTTGATCACTTGATGTAACTTGATGAGATGTACTAGCACCATGATCTTGCACTTGAGAGTCACTAGCTAGCTTGAATGGAGAATTGAGCACTTGATCTTTATCATCATCTTGAATATTAATTACTTGCTTTGCTCTAATGTCCCCAATGTCCATGTTCTTCATTGCTTCCACCAATTGAGTTCCACCAACATCATCTAGATTCTCTTCTTCATCTTGTGACCCATTGTTTTCATCAAATTGCACATCATGGACTTCTTATAGAATGCCACTTGTATTGTTCTAAACTCTATAAGCTTTGCTTGTAGTTGAATAACCAAGTAGGAACCCCTCATCACATCTCTTGTCAAACTTTCCCAATCTAGTGCCTTTCTCCAAGATATAGCATTTGCAACCAAACACTCTAAAGTAAGAAATATTGGGCTTTCTTCCATGAAGTAGCTCATATGGGGTATTCTCTAGCAATGGATGACAATATAATCTATTGATATAGTAGCAAGCGGTATTGATTGCTTCATCCCAAAATGATTGACTCACATTGTACTCATGAAGCATTGATCTAGCCATATCAAGCAATGTTCTATTCTTTCTCTCAACTAGGCCATTTGATTGTGGAGTGTACTTGGCCAAGAATTGATGTCCAATACCATAGTGATCACAAAGTTCTTCAATTCTTGTATTCTTGAACTCACTTCCATTGTCACTTCTCACTTTCTTGATTCTAATCTCAAACTCATTGTGAACTCTAGTGAGAAAGGTCTTAAAGATGTCAAACACTTCACTTTTGTCACTAAGAAAGAATACCCATGTGAATCTTGTGAAGTCATCCACTATGAAAAAACCATACTTATTACCACCTATGCTTGAGTATGTTGTTGGGCCAAATAGATCCATGTGCATCAAATTAAATGCTTTGCATGTACTCATTGTACTCTTCTTTGTATGTGAGCTTCTAACTTGCTTCCCGGCTTGACATGCACTACAAAGTTTATTCTTCTCAAATTCAACATCTTTCAAACCATTGACAAGATTATGAGTTGTAACCTTCTTTAATTGTTTCATGCTAATATGACCAAGCCTTCTATGCCAAAGCCAACCCATGCTTGATTTGGAGATTAAGCAAGTTGTCAAAGAAGTTTCTCTAGCATTGAAGTCAACTAGGTAAAGATTCTCATATCTAAAGCCCTTGAATGCCATATTTGAGCCATCCGTACTAATGACTTCTACATCATCAACCCCAAAGATACATTTGTAACCAATATCGCATATTTGTGCTATGGATAGAAGATTGAAATCCAAGCTTTTAACTAGCAACACATTGGAGATACTCATGTCATTTGATATTGCAATCTTTCCCAATCCAATTACTTTGCCTTTCTTATTATTGCCAAATGTGATAGAATCAACACCACTATGATTGTCATTGATTGAGTCAAACATTCTTGATGTACCGGTCATGTGTTGAGTGCACCCACTATCAATAATCCAACGCCTTCCTCTGGCTTTGTAATTGACCTACAAGCAAATCAATGAAGCTTAGGTACCCATTTTTGCTTGGGTCCTTGTAGGTTAATAACTAAGCTCTTTGGTACCCAAATAGCCTTCTTCTTTGGGCCAACAATGGGTGTACCAATAAACTTAGCTTTCACACCCTTGGTAAGCACATAGCAAGAATCAAAAGGTATAGCATTAACAAGTTTCTTGTTTTGGTTCTTTTTATTGCAATTATGCTCTAGGTGCCCAACTTGCTTGCATCTATTGCAAAACCGACTATTGCTCTTTACAAAGCTAGGTTTTGGAGTTGCAAAGGCCGACTTGTAACACCCTTGGTGTTACATTGTAAATCACAGGTTAAAAATATTCATGAGCATTGCATTTAGTTAAAGTGTATAAGCTGGAAATAAAAATCGAAATGCAATTCGAGTCTCGGAAATGAAAAACAGAAAATGAATAATATAAAAGCTAGATCAGCAAGAATTCGCTAACTAAAATTATCAAGTGCGAATATTCACGAATTTTATCAAACCAAAGTGGGATAGATCAATTACTCGTGAATGACACGCTCCGACACAAGTCACCGGCCACTTGTACGCCTGACATGCACATACTGCTTGCTTGCTGCTGCTTGCTACCTCCTCACCTGGTCTCCACGTCGAGCAATCAAAGTTGTTGCCTGCTTCCTCCTCTACCGGTCTTCACATCGAGTAATCAAAGCTGCTCAACCGAGCAGGAAGGAGAAAGGGGAGAGTGTGCAGCACATCCAAATTATTTTTTCTCTACCAAGTCTACTCCCAGAGCACACGAGTCTTTATTAGTCCCTTGCAAAAATAATTCACTCTGCCCGATGACCGGCTGCAGCTCGTAGAACTTACCAGCACGTCGCACTAAGCAGAACACCAGTAAGCGAACCAGAGAACACGCAGAAATTACTGTAGCGCACAGGAAACACTGTAGCGCGCATTAATCTACTGTACGTGCGTAGAAAACACTGTAGCACGCAGAAAATACTGTTTACTCGTGGAAGTCACGCGATTCCGCAGGGATCACTGTAGCACGCAGGAACACTGTTTATCCGAAGAATTTTTTTGTCACCGGTACGCTGCGAGGTTATTTAGAGTGCTGCCTCCGCTGAAGTGTGTTGCGCGCGTCAGTTATCCTTCTTCTGCGAGCCGCTGAGTCGTCCTGCTCCGTTGCTCATTTCTTCTTCCTCCAAAATCAACTTCCTCTGATCTTGCCCGAGTAAGCTGCGTCTATCGATTTCTCTCCGAAGCACCAGTCGATTGCGGTGAGTATCTCGTGAGTCCCTTCAGTATTTCCTCTGTCTCCCTAGCAGCGCCATCCTTCTTCATTATTTCTTTGATTAAAGACCAGGGCACCACCAGTGCAACCATGAGCACGTCACGAGAGTTTAAGTCATGAGTTGATTAATCCCCTTTGATTTTCCAGAGATTATCAACAGACACCTTACGTGATCGATATCTCCACCATACGATATCCGAATCACTCGATTCTTCTTTCTAAAATCATTATCTACCTGTTAGTGTAGTTAGATCATACCTATATGTGGTGATGCTAAAGTCTATTAAATCAATCAAAAGCGCTTAATATTAATATGATAAATCTTGTAGAAATTTTTGTGGCAAATGGGTAATAGCTTTAACTTTGAAACTTTTGCGGTAGCTTCATGATTTTATTAGGTGCTTGCTGTAGTTTTGTAGTCCTTGAATTGGTTACTAGATGTGATAGCTAAGTTTCCCTAGCCGTATTAAATATTAAATCGGAAACAAATGAAGAGTATGCAATTTAATGAGTAAAGTTTAATTGGATCAGTTTACTCTTGCTTAGTAAGGATAGTAGACAACCTGGTATGTTAGTCATTAGAGCTAGCTTAGTAGCTTAGTAGTAGTTGTTGTTATTTAAGAGCTGTTGTTGTCATTGCATTAAGTCATGCCATCATTCTTGCATATAGATCACGAGATAGTGGAGTACGTGGCTGCGGAGGAGCCGGAGTACGAGGAGATCATGGAGGTGTACGAGGAGGAGGTCCCCGTGCAGGAAGGAGCCCCGGAGCCATCAACCACTAACTTTGCTACACACCAGGATGCCCAAGGCAAGCCCCGGTGCATAACCTTTATTTTAAAATAATAATAGGATATCTATGTTATATGTGCATTTACGTTTCAGGAGTTCTGTTGAAACCCACTTGCATAAATATTACTACACAAGAGTCTTACTAGTTTAGGCCGTGTAGTGCCATGCTTAGGTTTCGTTAGCGTGAACAACATGGTGTTGTTCACGATAGGTGATTATTATTATCACTATGGTTAACATGGAAATAAAGGCAGGTGAAATGGTGACCGAGTAGGGATGTGGTTTGGTAGTGGTAGATGTGATAAGGGGTGTCCTGCGGCCAATAGGACATCATTGAGTTACATTGTTTCCCTGTCCAAGTCGGTTAAGGACCGATCGTTGCATTTGGATGGTTGTCAGGTCACAAATCTTCTTATCCCGAGCATATACTAGCGGATGGGGGCTAGAAAGACTTGTTATTCTCTTGTCATGGGTTCCGGCTCTATCCGGACCAACTGAAGGTGGATTATATATGGGTATTAGGAGGTCTAAGCACCGCGAGAGGGCGGGGGCTTGGAGTCCCAGTATGGACGGGGACTTGGTTCTCTTGACAGGAGGATAATGGGTTGGTCCCGTTTGTACCTCAGTACGGGCGGGGCGTGTGTTTTTCAGGGTACCCAGCTGGGCTACATTGATTCGCGAATCGTCGCGTAAGCGGTCCGATATGACTTGACACTACAAGAAATTCTTCTTTTTATGACAAAATCCCTCATGACGAGGCCTATTTTTGTCATATAATGTAACATAATATGACGAAAAGTTATGTGTCATCATAAAATTATGAGACCCAAAAGTATTTATGACGACATCGTTTCTTGTGTCACATAAAGGTAGCAAGTTTGGCCACAAATTGTCAAGCGGCAGGAGTCGGTTGACGGTTGTGAATTTTTGACGATTTTGATAGTTTTTATATGACGACAGTAGACCGTCACTGAATGTTTTATCAAATATGATGACCCCCAATGTCATAAAATACCCCAGTACGAGGTGGAGCCTTGACCCATGACAGTTGGGCTCGGAGCTTGGCCTAGGCCCATGTAAAAATGTAGAGGGGGCCAGGTGGAAGGAGGCAGGCCGAGCCTAAAATAGAAGGCCCGAGAGATGTCTTTTTCTTTTTCTTTCTTTTTTTAATTTATAAATCACTTGTTCATCATGAACAAGAACGATTTCTCTTTTTAATTTCTGGTTAAAACTTGTAACTAGTCTTTCTCCGACATATTAACTCCAAATGTGATGATTTTTTCCTAATTTTTTCTAAAATCATTATCTATCAAGTTAGTGTATTGATTTTGGTCATCTTTTCATGTGACAAAGTTTGACCAATTCGAATTTTAAATTTTAAAAAAATAACGACTTCAAACTAGATTTTGAAACCTGAAATGATTTTAAATGAAAAAGTCATAAACATAAAGGTTGTATAATTCATCAAGATCTACACTTTTTATTTTGGTCATTTGTTCATCTGATAAAGTTATAGTAACGTTGTTCACAAATTTTACACATCTCTCTCATAGTTTATGAAACTACAAGAGAGATCTATAAAATTTGTGAATAACGTTACTATCACTTTGTCGAATGAACAAATGACCTAAACGAAGTTTGTAGATCTCAATAAGCTTTACAATCTTCTTGTTGATGACTTTTTCATTTGAAATTACTTAGTACCCTAAAATTATGTTCGAAATTCTAATATTTTGAAATTTAAAATTCAAACTGTTCAAACAAAGTCATATGAAAAATAACCAAAACAAAGAAGGTAGATCTTGATGAGTTGTATAAACTTGGTATTCATAACTTTTCTAGTTAAGACCATCTAGGGTTTTGAAAACTGGTTTGGGGCTGTCAAAATTTAAAAATCCAAAATTTGAATCGTTCAAACTTTGTCAAATGAAAAGTTGACCAAAACAACAAATGTAGATCTTGATGAGATTAACAAACTTGGTATTCATGAATTTTCTATTTGAAACCATTTAGAGTTTCAAAAACTGGTGTCAAAGTGTCATTTTTTAAAATTTAAAATTTGACTTGGTCAAACTTTGTCAAACAAGACACTAAATGACCTCAGATGAAAAACTTTTGAATACAAAGGTGTTAGAACTCATCAATATATACAATTGTTATATAGGTCATTTTTCCATTTGAAAAAGTGTTAGTAAACACTAGTTACAAAATCATGAATCTCACATAGAGTTTATGAAACTATACGAGACTTGTCAATTTAGAACTAAACTTTCCTAACACTTTCTCAAATGCAAAAATAACCTATATAACAATTGTATATCTTGAGGAGTTATATAAACTTGGTATTCATGACTTTTCTAGTTGAGACCATCTAGGGTTTCGAAAACTGGTTTGGAGCAGTCAAAATTTAAAAATCCAAAGTTTGAATCGTTCAAACTTTGTCAAATAAAAAGTTGAGCAAAACAACAAATGTAGATCTTGATGAGCTTAACAAACTTGGTACTCATGACTTTTCTATTTGAAACCATTTAGAGTTTCAAAAACTGGTGTCAAAGTGTCATTTTTTAAAAATTTAAAATTTGACTTGATCAAACTTTGTCAAACGAGACACTAAATGACCTCAGATGAAAAACTTTTGAATACAAAGGTGTTAGAACTCATCAATATCTACAATTGTTATATAGGTCATTTTTCCATTTGAAAAAGTGTTAGTAAACACTAGTCACAAAATCATGAATCTCACATAGAGTTTATGAAACTATACGAGAGACTTGTCAATTTAGAACTAAACTTTCCTAACACTTTCTCAAATGCAAAAATAACCTATATAACAATTGTATATCTTGATGAGTTATACAAACTTGGTATTCATGACTTTTCTAGTTGAGACCATCTAGGGTTTTGAAAACTAGTTTGGAGCAGTCAAAATTTAAAAATCCAAAATTTGAATGGTTCAAACTTTGTCAAATAAAAAGTTGACCAAAACAACAAATGTAGATCTTGATGAGATTAACAAACTTGGTACTCATGACTTTTTCATTTGTATTCATTTGGTACTCAATATATTTATATAACATATCTGCTTTGAAAGTAGAAAAATAAAAAAACAAATGAATATTGGGCCACGTAGGGCTCCAGAATAAGCATTACATTTAGCCCAAACCCAACCCTCCCACGTGCTTGGCCATTAGATCAAAATGGACGGCCAAGATACATCAGGTCCCAAATAAAAACACTCTAGAAACCCTACCCATCCCTCCCCGTATCCACTCCTTGCATCACGACACCCTACTCCTGCGCCTCCACTTCCTCCGACTGTCCCCAATCAGCAAACCCTACCACACTTCGATCCCACATCCCACTAGCGTCGCCACCTGCATCTCATGGCTGCCTACGAGCTACGCCGCCATGACCCTAGTCCTCAGCATAACCCCCTCTCCTATGAGCAGCCAAGGGCGGCATGGAGGAGGGCGCCCGGCCTCGATCTAGCCATCAGCTGTGTGGAGGAGGACGTTTGGCCTCGATCTGGTTATGGGTGGCGCGGAGGAGCATGTGCGTGAGGTCCTGGGGAAGCCTCCCCACCGAGTAGCCCGGCCCCAACACCTGCTCCTCTTTCTCATCCTCACTGTGCAGGAGCAACGAGATCCATGGCGCGTGTGTCCTGGGAGCAGGAAGCGACAGCGATGGCTAGTTTGCAGCAGCACCCCAGTGACCACCGACATCCGCGCTCGCCCACGTCCTGCCGCAATCGGGTGGGGCAGACCCCTGCAGTCTTTCTGCTGCTCCACCCCTTCCGAAACGACGGCGTACGGGCGTATCTTCCTCGGCCGCTCCCAGGCGACGGAGTTCGAGCGCAACATCCTCGGCAGCTCCGCCGCTGTCTTGTGGTGGTGACGGCTGCGCTGCACGGCGGCTGGCGGCTCTCCTGCCAGCCTCTGTTCCTCTCAGCCCCAGATCCTGGCGTCGGGGCCTTCCACGCTTCCAGGTGCATGTAGCTGTACTGCAACCCTTTTCATTAATGTGTCGTGTCAATACCAATTCTATACAGGTTAGTAAAGCTCATTTGAAAAAGATCCAATATAGGAAAACCATTTAGGTGAACTTTGCAAGGAACAATAGAAAGAAAGAAATGATTCTAGAATGAATCAAGCAAGTGGTGTCACCGTGACTTTCTATCTTTGCATTATTTAGTTGGGTGTAACTTTGCAGCTTCAAAGATTTCCCTACTGAGTACTTCTATTATGTCAATCACAATTGCCTACTGCTGTCCATTGTCCCTGTACTTGCATTTATCTTCCTGTTTTAATATAAATTGTGTGGTTTTAACGGTTACTCTATGGATCTAGTTATTTCCTCAAATTTCATTACATCTGTTATTTTACATTTTCCTTCATTTGTCTTGCTGCTTTACTACAAATTTGTGTGGTAATAGATGTGTATATTGATTCAGGTCCATTCCCAAATTCTATTACAACTGGAATTAGCTCGTAAGTCACCAAGTCTGCTAAATTTGTGTGGTAACAGATGTCTAGTGTCATGTTGAATATTGTTGGTTTTTTCTGCTTGTAGTGACATGCTCTGCTTGTTATGTAGAAATGCAAATAAATTGATTGATAATACCATTGAAGGATATGCTGCTTTGGCCATGATAATTTGCCTCTTGCTCGAATGATGCAAAGAATTGTTTCTTTACAATATAATAGTATTGTGTGTTTCTGCAACTTATTGCTTAGCCAAACAAGATAAAAAGTCAAATGACATACCTGCATGTTTTGATCTGTCCTGTGATTTATTTAGTGAAATTTGCTAACCAATATTCACTTAAATTTTTTTTTATCTAGATCATTCAAACACAATTGAATATGCCAACAATTGGAAAGTGTGATTCTTTTAGTTAGCATTTGCATAGTACATTTTTCCTCTTCATTGTTTCTTTTCAGATAACAGATAGGGTCATGGGCATTGTTTGCTGGGTTGTTGGCTAGATCTTGGCGCTAGCAGTTGGCTACTGTCTGGAACTTGTTTGGTGCAAGAACTTGGCTCTAGGTGCTGGCTGGAACTTGACGCTAGCTGATAGAATTTGTTTAGTTGGCTGGATCATTTTGTGTTCATGTTTTTGTAGTAATTTTGTATGGAAACATGTATTCTAGAAAATGCGCCTTTGTATGGTCGTTATGATATTATGGAATTGGTTATATGGTTTATTATTGTTTCAATCGGGTCAGCCCATAATATGGGCCTGGGCTGGAAATATTGGGCTCACAATATTTGACGTTACCCTATTGTCATAATAACATGTCCTCCCACGTACCATTTGTGACGGTTCATACATTATGTGATGCGTTGACTAAACAATATGTGACAGTTATAGTCGTCATAAAAGGTAACAATAGGTGACGATAGAACGTTACCGTCACAAAAGGTCTTGACATTTTGTGACGGTGGGCCATAAAATCGTCACGAGGTACATTATGTGACAGTCGTTATATGACGACCGGCGTGACGCTGCTTTTTCGTCATAAACTACTTTTTTATGACAATTTCTATACTTTACATGATAGTTCCGGTTTGTCATACAAGCCCTGATTTTTTGTAGTGTGATCCGGGCATCGTAGTAAGAACTAAAAGAGAAAAGATGAATAATGATGAATTTGTATTGACCAACTCTTGTTTGAAAATAGCATAAGTGCTTACATAGATGTTTAGCTGATAAACTAAAAGATGGCAAATAAAAGAACTACAATAAGGATCCACTAGTAGTAATGCTTTTCTGCAAACTTGAACCAGTAGTCAAAAAGCCTATCATGATCCTTGGAGTCAGGAAATTATTCCTAGTCGGGTAAGTCTTGCGAGTACATTGTGTACTCAGGGTTTATTTTACCCCTGTTGCAGGTGCTGCTTGAGGCTTTGTGTAGAGGATCGTCTGCTGGGCTCAGATGGATCTTTGCTACGCTCGCTAGATATTTACTTTCGCTGTTTTAATTCCGCACTCTGAACTTGGTATTGTAATAACTTATTTCTGAAGACTATGTTGTATGGAATAAACTAAGTATTGTACTTGTTTTCATTATTGGATCCTGGATGAAAATATGAATGGTTTCGAGTTCTCCCGTTGGGTGTGCTCGATAGAAACGGCTGGAATAGCCGCTGGCGGAGTACTTAGTGTCTAGAGGAAGACAAGTACCTCCGTTAGTGTGTTATTTTGGGCGGTTCTGCCACAGTTGGTACCAGAGCTAATAATGATTACGAGTTTATCAGCCTTTCTAAAAGCTTAAAATTTGACCAACAAAAAATTTGTGAAAAGCTAGGACGCGATTTAGCTAAGCCCTGTTATATAGGATAGTGGCACTATTTTTATCTAACTAATCTTCTGCAGGTACACTAACTTGCGTTACGTAAGAATCCGATAGTAACGTGAGTGTACGATGTGCCAAAAAATATTACGTTCGCCGCTATATTCCGGCGGGAAAGGTCAAATAGGGTGATGCATGCATCATGTTAAATCAACTTGGTTTTAAAAAAAATTGCCCTATTCTGATGGGAAATAGTCAAGTAATAAATGAATTACTTAACCAACTAAAAGCTAATTCTAAATTACTTCTCTCCTTTTGACTAAATCTGGTAATTGTCCCTAATGGGTGGTTCTTATCTGGTAGGAGATGAACCGGAGGTCGGTTTGTAGAAGCAATAGTCGGGGCTAAGGTTGGTGAGAACGCCCGTGCTGAGGAGTACGCCACTCTGGGCAGTAATGAGGTTCCACTTTTGGCTCCTCTTGCTCCTCCTTCTCCGCCACCACCACCACCACCGCCTCTGATGACCCATGCAGAGATGATGGCGGAAATGTTGGCTGCACGTCAGGAGACAGCTCGTGCCTTGGAGATGATGGCACAGGCTCTTAGTGGCTTCGCCCGCGGAGGCCACGGTGGCAACGGCGGGAATAGGGGTGGTGCCCGTGGTCTCGAGAGGCCCTGTTCTTACCATGACTTCTTGAAGACCAACTCGCCCATGTTCACGCCGACAAGGGAGCCTCTAGACGCGGAGCACTGGCTTCGTGTCATGGAGCAGAAGTTTTTGCTTCTCGACATCACTGAGGAGCTGAAGGTGCGCTTTGCAGCGCAACAGCTGCTGGGTTCTGCCAGTGCATGGTGGGACACCTTCAATGCCATGCAGCCGGTGGACCACCGTGTGACTTGGCCAGAGTTTACGACGGGCTTCAGGGAGTACTATATCCCTGCCGGGCTACTGAACCGAAAGGTAACAGAGTTTCTAGAGCTGACTCAGGGAAACATGTCTGTGTTGGACTATGCCAACAAGTTCAACCAGCTGGCACAATACGCAGGGACCCACGTGGACACCGACACGAAGAAGAGGGACCGCTTCTACCGTGGCCTCTCTTGCATGTTGCAGGAGAAGTTGTTCACTGGACACTACCAGACTTTTGGTGCCCTGATGGATGCTGCCATCACCATGGAGGGGCTTCTGCGAGACTCTTACACTGAGCACAAGCGTAAGTGGTCTTCTGGTGGGCCTTCTAGACATCCACAGGCTCAGAAGGTGCAGGTGGTTCGTAGGGTGCCCTATCAATCCACCGACGGGCATCCCTATCGTCACCAGCAGCAGTCTCACCAGGCACCTTCCCCTCTCTACCGTGCTCCTGTCCAGCAGAGTCAGCAGCAGTCGTAGGGTCAATAGTTTTAGCCGCGTCTAGGTCCGAGGGTTGGCCTGAATGTTTGTTTCAAGTGTGGCAAGGAGGGCCATTTCATTCGGAACTGTCCACAGAATCAACCAGCTCAGTCTGCTCCATAGTCCGCAAGTTCACGCTTGGTGAAAAGGACTATCATCACCAAGAAGGCACCTGTGAGTCATACCGGACAGGTCAACTTCACCACTGCTGAGGAGTTATTGCAGTGTGATCCAGTGATGGCGGGTATGTTCACCATCAACTCCCATCCAGCCTATGTGTTATTTGATTCTGGTGCATCACATTCATTCATGAGTCAGAGTTTCATCGAGAAGCATGATATATCACTATTGGCTATGCCCTTTGCATTTAAGATCAGTACTACGAGGGGATTATTATGTGTTAATACCCGGACAGATACAGTCAAATTGGAGTTAGCTACCCACATCTATCGACTCTAGTTTCTAGTACTGTCAGGGCAAAGCATTGATGCCATTCTTGGGATGAATTGGTTGAAGGCTTATGGGGTTACACTAAATCTTAGGCACAGAGTTGTTGAGCTTCGGCTACCTTCGTCCGAAGATAGTATGTCTCTTCGTATTCCCTCCCGAACAACTCATCCAGTCTTGGCTCACACGAAAACTCTCCCAGACCTTGCTTCTATCCCTATGGTTTATGAGTTTCCAGATGTCTTTCCTGAGGATCTACCTGGCTTGCCTCCTAATAGAGAAGTTGAGTTCACCATTGAGTTAGAGCTTGGCACAGCTCCGATATCTCGGTGTCCGTATCGGATAGCCCCACCGGAGCTAGCAGAGATGAAGAAACAATTAGGGGAACTGTTGGAAAAGAGATTTATTCGGCCTAGTACCTCTCCTTGGGGATGTCCAGCCATATTTGTAAAGAAGAAAGATGACACCCTATGGATGTGCATAGACTACCGCCCTCTCAATGCGGTAACTATTAAGAACAAATATCCATTGCCTCGCATAGACACTTTGTTCGATTAGTTAGCTGGTGCTAAGGTCTTTTCTAAGATTGATCTTCGTTCAGGCTACCATCAGATTAAAATTAGGCCTCAAGATATACCCAAGACTGCTTTCTTTACTAGGTACGGGTTGTATGAGTACCTAGTCATGTCCTTTGGTCTTACCAATGCTCCTGCTTTCTTCATGTATCTCATTAATTCAGTCTTCATGCCAGAGTTAGACAAGTTTGTAGTGGTGTTCATTGATGATATTCTGATCTACTCCAAGAATAAAGAAGAGCATGCCCAGCATCTTCGGGTTGTATTGACCAGACTTCGAGAGCATAAGTTGTATGCTAAATTTAGCAAGTGTGAGTTCTGGTTAGACCGAGTGTAGTTTTTGGGCCATGTGCTGACTCCCGAGAGAATATCTGTTGATGAGGACATCGCCACGCTGGACACACCGATGTTATGGTCTTTCCCAAGTTGCAATTTGTCCCCAACTCAGCTACCACGCCACCCTCGGATTCAGCAGACACGTCATCACTGTTTTGGTCATAACTCTTTCATACGACATCAAAACGGGGCGTTCTTGGATGCGTTGGAAAGGGGACGATGACGCCGTCGTTTTGGATCTAGTTCCAACTCCAGAAGGTCCATGGATCATTCTGTGTGACCACGTCAAGGTGCTACGTCACCTATTTGGGCCAACTTGGCCATGTATCATGTCGGGCCTTAAGCCCAAGTTGTGGACGCCCAACCCCTGGCCGTTCCCAGCCCTAGGTCGAGTCTTAGACTATAAATACAGCCGTCGCCGCTGTTAGACAAATTGGGTTTTGTTTAGAGTTTAGTTTTCCATCGAGAAACTGAATCGTTCATTGTAACTGTGGTGACAAATCCTTTTACAGTGATCCAGGGCCCCTGTTCTTGATCTCCTCCACTGTGTCGATTAGTCCTTTGGAATCGAGTTCTTGAACCCTATATTGATAATCGCATCATTCATATTTGCAATTTCAGATTGCGTGTTTTTACCTTCTTGCTTGTGCTCTTCGATTCGCTTGCTGGAAAAGCCTTCTTGGCGAGGTCAATCAAGTTGTGCTTGGTTGATAACCAACGGAGCAGTGGTGTAACGGTTGCAGGGTTCGAATCGTGTCTGATTTGAAGCCGGATCGCCAACGTCGAGATCTCCACAAGTCGAACTTATCGGTTACCTCTCGGAAGATCGGGCCAGTATACATCAATTGGTATCAGATATTTCAGGTTTCCCGCGAGGTATAATCTCGTTTGCCTTAGATTCATATTTGTTCAATACCTAGAGTCCACAAAAAGCCAATAATATTTCAATTTCCGCTGTCCTATCACCTTTGTGCCTTTGCAATTTCGTTTCAGATTCGCGTTGTTGAGTTTGTGTCCATGGTCGAGTCTTGTTGCTGGTTTAGGATTGTGTTCGTTGTCGTAGTTCAATCGCCCGTTGCTGTGATTTTTTGTTTTCCGCCGCTATCCCATCCACCGTTTCCAAACAACAAGTCGAAGGCACCACATTACTCGACTTGCCCCGCTAGCCGCCTTGTGTAACTTCTCGCCACCGCGCAAACCCTAGATAGGTTGTCAGCCGCTCTTATTTTGCCTGCATCGCAGCCCTCCTTACATCATCAGGCGAATACCTACTGCTGTTAGTCACAGGAACAATCTTGTGCTCGGTGCAAATACATACTGCTATTAGTCACAGGAACCATCTTGTGATCGGTGTTGGAGTTTAGGGACGTTTTGCCCTAACTGCCGTATTGTGCCTTCCGGAAAACATAACTTGAGATACATTCGGTAAAACAGGCATAACTTTTCGCTCGTTTATCAGAAAAATCTGAAATTTTTTGAGCAGCTTCTTGACACCATTTGAGGCCGACCCAAACTCGGCTTCGCCCTGTTTGGTTTCATCAAAATTGCCAAAAAAAAATCAGGAAAATAAAGAAAAAAAATGTCAACGTTTTTGCACGCTTTTCAGAGAACTTGCTGTATTTCTATAGACCATATCCAATCTCAGTTGTAGGTGCTAATTTTTGTGGTTACATCTTTTGTGATCCTTGTTCAGAGAAAAATATAAAAAAAATAGCAAAAAATAAAAAAAGTTTGATTCCTACTAGTGCCTTTTGGGAAATTCCGGGAAAAATTCAGGAAAAAGGAAAATTCGGGTTATTTGCTAGTTCTGTGAGTTCTTTCCATCGTCCTTTGCTTTCACCTTGTTGCGCTACGTCTCGACACGTCTTAGCCAGCAGCTGTGATTTGTACTTTGGATCCGGATTGAACAATCGTTAATCTGCATTCGTTAATTGCTAATCCTTGCTGTCATCTTGTGTGCCTACCCATAGCTCCACATATTCTTCTATCAGCACAGGTTCATCTTGCAACTGTACCCACGCTCAGCAACAGATTACTTTACCACTTTGGTTTGCCTCCTGTTTGGCGTTGGTAAGAATACAGGCAAGACGGTGGTAAGCCGCTTGTGATTTTGCATTCCACTTTCACAACCACCACCACTTGTCTCCTTTTAGTTGATAGGGATAATACTTTGGTGTTGTCTTTTTCTATCTTCTAACCATGGCAGGATCTCCGACGGACTTCAATGAGTGCGTGTCCAAGGGCGAGCTTACAACGTTCATGACTGAACAACGCAATCTTATGACCGAGCTGACGCGCAATGTGAACAATTTGGTCACCCGCATTGAACAACTCGAGCACCGCCCTCCACCTCATCGTGCTGATGATGTAGATGCGGATGATTTTGGTGATGAAGATGCGGATGCTGATGGTTATGCCCGTCACCGCCTCAACTTCAACCGTCGCGGTATGGGAGGTAATATTCAAGGTAATAATGATCCTTTTGCTAAAATTAAATTTAGCCTTCCTCCTTTTGCTGGTAATGTTGATCCAGAGGCTTATTTAGATTGGGAGCTTGTTGTTCAACAAAAAATTGATTCTCATAATGTTCCTACTGAGCATAGAGTTAGACTTGCTACTTGTGAGTTTACTAATTTTGCTTTGTTCTGGTGGAGTGATCTTTGCAATGCTAATAATGCTGTTGTGCCTCAAACTTGGAATGCTTTAAAACAACGTATGAAATCTCGTTTTGTTCCTCCTTATTACCAACGTGATTTACGTTTGAAACTACAAACTTTAAAACAAGGTGATAAAGGAGTACAACCATACTATCAAGAATTGCTTATTGGTTTAGCCCGTTGTGGTATAAATGAAGATGATAATGATTCTAGTGCTAGATTTTTTGGTGGTTTAAACCATGATATACAGAACATCCTAGATTACAAAGAATGGCATAATTTTTCCCAATTATATCATCTTGCTATTAAGGCAGAACGTGAAGTACAGGGACGCAAACAACACCAGCCTTTCAGGTCTAACAATGGGAGGAATTTTCAGCACCATTCAGAGTCGGAGACGCCCAAGATTCCTGTTGCATCACAGCCATCTACACCTCCATTTTCTTCCGGGGTAAGTAAATTGTCTAATGTGCAGAAGAAGGGTACCACTCCGGGTGCTTCTCCTAGCTCCTCCTCGTCCAGCTCTAAAATCATTTGTCACCGATGCAAAGGCATGGGACATGTCATGAAGGATTGCCCCAGTCGTCATGCTTTCATTGCTACCGAGGATGGATATGTAAGTGCTAGTGATGTTGAAGATGATTTAGCCCTTGTTGCTAACATCGATGCAGATTCCACCGAGGGCGATCAAGACAAGGAGACCATCATCATTGACTCCGTGGCTGCTGCCGCAGACTACCCTAGCCTTCTTGTGCAGCGTGTGTTGAGTACACGTGTGCGACATGAAGAAGAGATGACGATCCAATGCCACAATTTGTTCCACATGTATTTCATTGTGCAGGGTTGTCGTGTTCTCACTATCATTGATAGCGGGAGTTGCAATAACTTGGTGAGTTCAGATTTAGTTGACAAGCTTGGCTTGACCACACGACAACATTCGTATCCATATAAACTTCAATGGTTCAATAATAGTGGTAAGACTAAGGTAACTAAATCAGCACTCATTAGCTTTTTCACAGGTTCTTATCATGATACTGCTGATTTTGATGTTGTTCCTATGCAAGCTTGTTCCATTTTATTAGGTCGCCCATGGGAATTCGATAATGATGCTTTACACCATGGAAGAACTAATACATACACTATCATACATAAGGACAAGAAAATTACATTTCTACCTTTGTCTCCTATGGATATTATTAAACATGCTAATGAGATTAAAAATAAACCTCCAACTAACATTGATAAAAATAATGGGATTAAGTTAAAAGGAGGTACTTTTCTTGCTACAACTTCTGCTACTGCTGAGTTATGTGATAATCCTGATGCGCCATGTTATACTATGTTTTGTCAACCTATTCTGTCTGGTGCATTGCCTGCTGTCACTAACCTTTTGCAGGAGTTCGCTAATGATGGGATGAAGTCGAGGACGACTCCAATTCTAGAAGGAGGGGATGATGAGGACATCGCCAAGATGGAGTCGAGGACGACTCCAATTCAAGAAGGGGAGGATGATGAG
This sequence comes from Saccharum hybrid cultivar R570, assembly GCA_038087645.1. Classification (NCBI taxonomy): domain Eukaryota; kingdom Viridiplantae; phylum Streptophyta; class Magnoliopsida; order Poales; family Poaceae; genus Saccharum; species Saccharum hybrid cultivar. The sequence goes on along the minus strand of JAQSUU010000043.1, from coordinate 6,025,229 downwards.
GACATCGCCACGCTGGACACACCGATGTTATGGTCTTTCCCAAGTTGCAATTTGTCCCCAACTCAGCTACCACGCCACCCTCAGATTCAGCAGACACGTCATCACTGTTTTGGTCATAACTCTTTCATACGACATCAAAACGGGGCGTTCTTGGATGCGTTGGAAAGGGGACGACGACGCCGTCGTTTTGGATCTAGTTCCATCTCCAGAAGGTCCATGGATCATTCTGTGTGACCACGTCAAGGTGCTGCGTCACCTATTTGGGCCAACTTGGCCATGTATCATGTCGGGCCTTAAGCTCAAGTTGTGGACGCCCAACCCCTGGCCGTTCCCAGCCCTAGGTCGAGTCTTAGACTATAAATACAGCCATCGCCGCTGTTAGACAAATTAGGTTTTGTTTAGAGTTTAGTTTTCCATCGAGAAACTGAATCGTTCATTGTAACTGTGGTGACAAATCCTTTTACAGTGATCCAGGGCCCCTATTCTTGATCTCCTCCACTGTGTCGATTAGTCCTTTGGAACCGAGTTCTTGAACCCTATATTGATAATCGCATTATTCATATTTGCAATTTCAGATTGCGTGTTTTTACCTTCTTGCTTGTGCTCTTCGATTCGCTTGCAGGAAAAGCCTTCTTGGCGAGGTCAATCAAGTTGTGCTTGGTTGATAACCAACGGAGCAGTGGTGTAACGGTTGCAGGGTTCGAATCGTGTCTGATTTGAAGCCGGATCGCCAACGTCGAGATCTCCACAAGTCGAACTTATCGGTTACCTCTCGGAAGATCGGGCCAGTATACATCATCTGTAGACCCGAGTAAAGTGCAAGATGTCTTGAACTGGAAGTCTCCTAAGTCAGTCCATCAAATCTGTCAGTTCCTTGGTTTAGTAGGGTATTACATGCGTTTTATCCTGGATTTCTCTAAGATAGCCTAGCCTATGACCAAGCTTTTGCAAAAAGATGCTAGGTTTGTCTGGAGTCCAGCCTGTGAGCAAGCTTTTCTAAAGCTGAAGAGTTTCCTTACCACTGCCCCAGTTTTAGCCCAACCGGACATTAAGAGACCTTTTGATGTGTACTGTGATGCCTCAAAGACAGGGTTAGGATGTGTGCTTATGCAGGATGGGCGTGTGATAGCTTATGCTTCACGCCAGTTGAAAAGCATGAAGTTAACTACCCCACCCATGACTTAGAGCTTGCCGCTGTGGTGCACTCTCTCAAGATTTAGAGGCATTATTTGCTGGGAAATAAGGTTAATATTTTTACAGATCATAAGAGTCTCAAGTATATTTTTACTCAAGCTGAGCTGAATATGAGACAAAGAAGATGGTTAGAGTTGATTAAGGACTATGATTTGGAGGTCCATTATCACCCGAGAAAAGCAAATGTAGTGGCTGATGCGTTGAGTCGAAAGGCGCATCAAGAAGAAGAAGCACCTTTATCTCTCCATCATGCGGAAGTGCTAGCCAGCATTGCCTTAGTCTCAGAGTTGCAAGAATAGATAATTAGTGAGCAAAAGCAAGATGCAGTAGAGGTCCCGCACATTAAGAAGTTGCTTGAGGAAGGTCGGGGTCCGCATTTTTGCATTGATGAGCAAGGTGTTTTGAGGTTTAAAAACCGATTAGTGGTCCCTTCGAGTGAGGAGTTGAGAAGGAAAATTTTGGAAGAAGCACATAACTCCAAACTATCCATCCACCCTGGGAGTAATAAAATGTACCATGATTTGCGTCACTTGTATTGGTGATCAAATATTAAGCAGGACATCACTAAGCATATAGCAGAGTGCGACACTTGTGGGAGAGTAAAGGCGGACCACATGTGTATGTCTGGAATGTTGCAGCCTTTGCCCATTCCTGTGTGGAAGTGGGAGGATATTTCTATGGACTTTATTGTGGGTTTACCCCGTACCTCCAAGGGACATGATTCCATCTAGGTTATTGTGGATCGTCTCACCAAGTCTGTTCATTTTCTGCCAGTGAGTACAAAATATATACCCACAGACTATGCACAATTGTACTTTGATAAGATTGTGACCTCTCATGGAGTTCCTCTCACTATTATCTCGGACAGAGGGTCAGTCTTTATGTCTCACTTTTGGCAGCAACTTCAAAAATGACTTGGTACTCGTCTGCTCCATAGTTCAGCTTATCACCCCTAGATAGATGGTCAAACAGAAGGAGTGAACCAAGTGCTAGAAGATATGTTGAGAGCATGTGTGATTTCTTTCCCTGAAAAGTGGGATAAGTGTTTGAAGTTAGCTGAGTTTTCTTATAACAACAGCTACCATGAGAGTATCCGCATGGCACCCTTCGAGTCTCTGTATGGAAGAAGGTGTAGGACCCCGCTTAACTGGGTTGAAGTGGGCGACCGTGGTTACTTTGGGCCTGATTTTGTCAAGAAAGCCTGGGAACAAGTGAGCATCATTCGGGAGCATTTAAAGGTAGCCCAAAACCGATAGAAAAATTATGCTGACAAGAGAAGGAGACCGTTGTAGTTTGTCGTTGGAGACCATGTGTATCTGAAGGTCTCTCCAATTTGAGGGGTACATCGTTTTGGTATTGGTGGAAAGTTAGCCCCTCGCTATGTCGGACCTTATAAGATTTTGAAACAGTGTGGCCCAGTTGCTTACCGCCTCCAACTCCCGGATATTTTATCTGCAGTCCACAATGTATTTCATGTGTCTTAACTGAAGAAATGTTTGAGAGTCCCTGAAGAAGTTATGGAAATTGAAGGGCTACCTCTCCAACCGGACTTGTCTTATATTGAGCACCCTATAAAAATTTTAGATGAGAAAGAACGGGTGACTAGAAATAGTGTGGTGAAATTTTACAAAGTCCAATGGCAGAATCACACAAAGACTGAAGCAACTTGGGAGCAAGAGAGATATATTTTGAAGCATTATCCCCATCTTATCCCTAGTGTATCAAGGTCTGATCATTAATAATGTATCTTTATCTCTCACTCTTTGTACGTTGAAATCTCAGGACGAGATTTTATTTAAGGGGGGGAGTTGTAACACCCTTGGTGTTACATTGTAAATCACAGGTTAAAAATATTCATGAGCATTGCATTTAGTTAAAGTGTATAAGCTGGAAATAAAAATCGAAATGCAATTCGAGTCTCGGAAATGAAAAATAGAAAATGAATAATATAAAAGCTAGATCAGCAAGAATTCGCTAACTAAAATTACCAAGTGCGAATATTCACGAATTTTATCAAACCAAAGCGGGATAGATCAATTACTCGTGAATGACATGCTCCGACACAAGTCACCGGCCACTTGCACGCCTGACATGCACATACTGCTTGCTTGCTACTGCTTGCTACCTCCTCACCCGGTCTCCACATCGAGCAATCAAAGTTGTTGCCTACTTCCTCCTCAACCGGTCTTCACATCGAGTAATCAAAGCTGCTCAACTGAGCAGGAAGGAGAAAGGGGAGAGTGTGCAGCACGTCCAAATTATTTTCTCTCTACCAAGTCTACTCCCAGAGTACACGAGTCTTTATTAGTCCCTTACAAAAAAAATTTCACTCTGCCCGATGGCCGACTGCAGCTCGTAGAACTTACCAGCACGTCGCACTGAGCAGAACGCCAGTAAGCGAACCAGAGAACACGCAGAAATCACTATAGCGCACAGGGAACACTGTAGCGTGCATGAATCTACTGTACGTGCGCAGAAAACACTGTAGCACGCAGAAAATACTGTTTACTCGTGGAAGTCACGCGATTCCGCAGGGATCACTGTAGCACGCAGGAACACTGTTTATCCGAAGAATTTTTTTTTGTCACCGGTACGCTGCGAGGTTATTTAGAGTGCTGCCTCCGCTGAAGTGTGTTGCGCACGTCAGTTATCCTTCTTCTGCGAGCCGCTGAGTCGTCCTGCTCCGTTGCTCATTTCTTCTTCCTCCAAAAACAACTTCCTCTGATCTTGCCCGAGTAAGCTGCGTCTATCGATTTCTCTCCGAAGCACCAGTCGATTGCGGTGAGTATCTCGTGAGTCCCTCCAGTATTTCCTCTGTCTCCCTAGCAGCGCCATCCTTCTTCATTATTTCTTTGATTAAAGACCAGGGCACCACCAGTGCAACCATGAGCACGTCACGAGAGTTTAAGTCATGAGTTGATTAATCCCCTTTGATTTTCCAGAGATTATCAATAGACACCTTACGTGATCGATATCTCCACCATACGATATCTGAATCACTCGATTCTTCTTTCTAAAATCATTATCTACCTGTTAGTGTAGTTAGATCATACCTATATGTGGTGATGCTAAAGTCTATTAAATCAATCAAAAGCGCTTAATATTAATATGATAAATCTTGTAGAAATTTTTGTGGCAAATGGGTAATAGCTTTAACTTTGAAACTTTTGCGGTAGCTTCATGATTTTATTAGGTGCTTGCTGTAGTTTTGTAGTCCTTGAATTGGTTACTAGATGTGATAGCTAAGTTTCCCTAGCCGTATTAAATATTAAATCGGAAACAAATGAAGAGTATGCAATTTAATGAGTAAAGTTTAATTGGATCAGTTTACTCTTGCTTAGTAAGGATAGTAGACAACCTGGTATGTTAGTCATTAGAGCTAGCTTAGTAGCTTAGTAGTAGTTGTTGTTATTTAAGAGCTGTTGTTGTCATTGCATTAAGTCATGCTATCATTCTTGCATATAGATCACGAGATAGTGGAGTACGTGGCTGCGGAGGAGCCGGAGTACGAGGAGATCATGGAGGTGTACGAGGAGGAGGTCCCCGTGCAGGAAGGAGCCCCAGAGCCATCAACCACTAACTTTGCTACACACCAGGATGCCCAAGGCAAGCCCCGGTGCATAACCTTTATTTTAAAATAATAATAGGATATCTATGTTATATGTGCATTTACGTTTCAGGAGTTCTGTTGAAACCCACTTGCATAAATATTACTACACAAGAGTCTTACTAGTTTAGGCCGTGTAGTGCCATGCTTAGGTTTCGTTAGCGTGAACAACATGGTGTTGTTCACGATAGGTGATTATTATTATCACTGTGGTTAACATGGAAATAAAGGCAGGTGAAATGGTGACCGAGTAGGGATGTGGTTTGGTAGTGGTAGATGTGATAAGGGGTGTCCTGCGGCCAATAGGACATCACTGAGTTACATTGTTTCCCTGTCCGAGTCGGTTAAGGACCGATCGTTGCATTTGGATGGTTGTCAGGTCACAAATCTTCTTATCCCGAGCATATACTAGCGGATGGGGGCTAGAAAGACTTGTTATTCTCTTGTCATGGGTTCCGGCTCTATCCGGACCAACTGAAGGTGGATTATATATGGGTATTAGGAGGTCTAAGCACCGCGAGAGGGCGGGGGCTTGGAGTCCCAGTATGGACGGGGACTTGGTTCTCTTGACAGAAGGATAATGGGTTGGTCCCGTTTGTACCTCAGTACGGGCGGGGCGTGTGTTTTTCGGGGTACCCAGCTGGGCTACATTGATTCGCGAATCGCCGCGTAAGCGGTTCGATATGACTTGATCTAGGCATCATAGTAAGAACTGAAAGAGAAAAGATGAATAATAATGGATTTGTATTGACCAACTCTTGTTTGAAAATAGCATAAGTGCTTACATAGATGGTTAGCTGATAAACTAAAAGATGGCAAATAAAAGAACTGCAATAAGGATCCACTAGTAGTAATGCTTTTCTGCAAACTTGAACCAGTAGCCAAAAAGCCTATCATGATCCTTGGAGTCGGGAAATTATTCCCAGTCAGGTAAGTCTTGCGAGTACATTGTGTACTCAGGGTTTATTTTATCCCTGTTGCAGGTGCTGCTTGAGGCTTTGTGTGGAGGATCGTCTGCTGGGCTCAGATGGATCTTTGCTACGCTCGCTAGATATTTACTTCCGCTATTTTAATTCCGCACTCTGAACTTGGTATTGAAATAACTTATTTTTGAAGACTATGTTGTATGGAATAAACTAAGTATTGTACTCGTTTTCATTATTGGATCCTGGATGAAAATGTGGATGGTTTCGAGTTCTCCCGTTGGGTGTGCTCGACAGAAACGGCTAGAATAGCCGCTGGCAGAGTACTTAGTGCCTAAAGGAAGGCAAGTACCTCCGTTAGTGTGTTATTTTGGGCGGTTCTGCCACACGACTTGCCTTTCTTAGGGTTGTAGCCCAATCCCTCTTTGTTAAGAGAGAACCTTTGGCTACCCAAGCACTTAAGCAAGCGGTCCTCACCACCATAGGCCTTGACTAGGGCGTGAGTGAGCTCATCCACCTCTCTCTTGAGAGTCTCATTCTCAACCATTAGTGAGGCATCACAAGTGAAACCATCACTAGTAGAGGAGGTAGAGTCGGTGGTGGTGGATGAAGAGCTACAAGAAGGGTTAGCATTTGACATGATGATAGGTTTATAAGAGGATTCATCAATTATATCACATGTAACACCTATATCCATGATACAACAACCTCCTTCTTTGTTTGTTGCTTAAGTAGCAATGAGTGAACTTTTTCAAGCTTGGAATGAGCCTTAACAAGATCCTTATGGTCTTCCATTAGACTCTCATGAGTGATCTTAAGCTCACTAAGAACTTTATCAAGTATTGCTACTTTCATTGAAAGCTTCTTACACTCCTTGTCCTTGGCAATAGCTATGCCTCTAGTTTGTTGCATCAAGTCATATAGTTGTTCTTTAGTTGGTTCATCATCATTATTTTTATTATCATTATTATTATCACTATCATGAGCATATTCCATTTCACTTTCATCATCACTCTCATCATATAATACCTTAGTTTCTTTGGCCATGAGGCATGAAGAGGATGAATCAAATAGTGATGGCTTCTTGTTGATAGCAATGGAAGCAAATGCCTTGTTGGATGATGATTCTTCTTCTTCATCATCATCACTTTCCCAAGTGACCACATAGGCTCCATTCTTGCCCTTCTTGAAAGTTATCTTGGCTTCTCTCTTTTTCTTTTCAAACTTGCCCCTCTTGTTGTTCTTCTTCGTGTCATAGGGACATTCGGCTTGAAGATGTTCGGTGCTATCACAATTGAAGCACTTCCTTTGTTGCTCATTGCTCTTGAAATAGTCATTTCTCTTTTTGAAGCCTCTTCTTTTGATAAACATCTTGCCAATATTCTTGACAACTAGAGCAAGTGCCTCATCATCAATTTCCAATTCTTTATCTTCTTCATTGTCATCTTCTTCTTGAATTGGAGCTTTGCCCTTAGAGGAGGTGGCCTTGAATGCCACGGTCTTCTTCTTCTTTTCTTCCTCCTTCTTCTCCTTCTCATCGGCATCTTGATCATACTTGTCATATGTCAAGACTTCACCAAGTAAATCATTGGGCTTCATTGCATCAAGCCTATCTCTTTGTAACATCATGATCAACATTTTGAATCTTCTTGGTAAGCTCAACAAGAACTTGTGGCAAAAGTCTTGGTCTTGTGTCTTGTGCCCTAAGCTCTTGAGATCATTCACAATGACTTGCAATCTATGAAACATTTCTAAGATTGTTTCTTCTTCTTTCATCTCGAAGTTCTCAAACTCACTCTTGAGCCCATATAGCTTGACACTCTTCACAACCTTAGTGCCCTCATATTTTTCACTCAACCTTGTCCATACTTCATTTGCCAATTCTAAATCCTTGATGCCCTCAAATACTTTTGTATCAATACCATTATAAAGTGTATTGAGAGCCATTCTATTGCATGTTCTATTTGCTCTATCTTCATCGGTGAGATGATCGGGATCAATGATAGCAAAATCATTCTCGGTGACTTGCAAAACTCTCTCATGAATAGAACCAAGGTACATTATCATTTTTCTCTTCCAATGAGCAAAAGAACTAACACCATCAAATAATGGTGGCTTGCCCCCAACATGATTGAACACAATTTGAGCCATTTTTCACACCAAAGGATGCACAAGAACCTCTTACAATCAACCAGAGGTGGCCAAGAACAATCACCTTCTCTTGCCAATGCCTCCAACAATCTCCAAGCCGGCTAGGAGTGATACTCTCCAAGAGTAACAAGAAATCCATCGGCTAAACCACCCACAAGTGCCACTAGATGCCCTCAAGCTATGCAATGCACTTTGAGAACACTCAATCTCACTTTTGATTTGCAATCAAGCAAGAGAGATGAGTGGGAGGAGAAGCTCTAGCTCAAAGGATGCACAAGAATGTTAGAAATCATGAGTTCCCTCCCCAAGGGCCGGCCAACAAGTATTTATAAGCATCCCATCCGAATAGAGCTGTTATACCCCTTCACTAGGTCTTTTTCGGGACGACCGGACGCGCCGGTCATAACTGACCGGACGCGCTCAACCGCGTCTGATCCACCAACGGTCACTGAACCCCAACGGTCAAACCAACGACTAGACGCGTCCCAGGCAATGAGCGGACGTTCCGATCACACAGTACCGTGCGCCCGCGAAGCAACGACCGGACGCAACAGTGCCAGCGTCCGGTTAGAGTTCAGAAAGCTCCCACGACGACCGGACGCGTCCGATCACGTGTGACCAGACGTGCCGCGCGTCCGATCGTCCTTGTGTCCCGCGAGTGACCGGACGCGCCGGTTGCAAACCCTAGCACCCACGCGCCTGACTGCTGCGTTGTACTGACCGAACGCGTCCGGTCATACCATGACCACATCAGGTGCAGCGTCCGGTCACCTCTGTGACCTCCGTTCGCCTCTGTTTCTTTTCCGACTTCCGGTGTAGTGGAAAATAGGCATTTCAACTCCTCGAAAACGCCTGAATCCCGCCGAGACCCAAACCCTCTCTACCGCTCAAACTTCAACGCCTTCGCAAATGTGCGAACACCAACAAGTGATCACCACCTTGTACACGTGTGTTAGCATTTTCATAATCATTTTCGAAGGTTTTCTAGTTTGCTCACTAGGCCCTACATGCAATGCACTTCATGAATTCACCTAGTGGCACCCATGCGTCGAATAACCGATAAGACTTCCCCTCTTAATAGTTCAGCTATCGATCCTAAACCACTCACACTCTCTATGGTGTCTTGAGTGCAAAACAAAATGGCCCTATGGTTATACCTTTGCCTTGAGCCCATTTTGTTCTCGCAAACGATATGATCCACTTCATATCATCACATGACCGTCTCGATCCATCGACCTTGACTTCACTTGCTCTTCACCGTTGCATCTGTCCGTCGGCGCCAAGTCTTGCTCAAGCTTCACCATCGCATGGTCCTTCGCTTCGAAGCCTCGACTTGCCCTTCACCTTCACAACCGGTCCATCGAGCCAAGCATCATCTTGGTCTTCATCATCTTGGTCACATGAGTCAATGTCATGTCTCATATTCAATGACCACCTTTATCTAAATCATCCACTTAGATACAAAGGTTAGTCCTAGGTTTCATCAATTAGCCAAAACCAAACTAGGGACTTTCAGACACACCTCCCTCCACCTCGGGTCCACGATGACCATGGCCGCCGGAGCAAAGCTTTTCGTGAATGCATCTTCCACCGGCCACCAAGCCATCTCCGACGAGCGTCGCAGGAGAGAGAAGTGGCAGTTAGAGGCGTGGGTCCTGGCTATTGGGGGAGATACAACTCCCCTTTATTTGAGGGGAGATGGGGAAGATATTGGTGATCACCGTAAAAAGGGATGAGAAAGGGGAGCTGTTGGATCATTAAATTTGGCTTATCTCCCCCAATATGACAGGTTTATGAGGATAGGGGATGAGAAAGGGAAGCTATCGGAGATGCTCTTATATATATGCATTTAACATATGAGTAACATTTAGAAAGAAAAATTACCGTATAAATTTAAGACTAGGATTCTAATGTGTTACATAATTATATATGCGTAATAAAGATGGTCTCGACTCTCGAATGAACTTTTTTCTAAGCTAGGCGTCAGAAGATGCGAGATCCATTTCTCCCATGTGCAGCGTCGTAGCCTGCCGAGTAGGCCACATGTTTGGTCAGCGCACTTGAATGAAAAGTCTCTTCTTTTGTCCGTTCTTGCGAGTTGCCCCTCTCATAAAAAAATCACAAGGTAGGAGTAAGTCGTGAGCTATGGTTCATTCTAAACATCTAGGTAAAGGCATGAGCTATGATTCATTCTAAACATATACTTTTTAACTATGTAAATGATGGTCATTTCAAACTCCTGGAACACACAAAAACGTTTTACAAACATGCCTAAGTGCTTGCAGGATGCCATTTAATAAGTGCATGTGCGGGTTATCTGTTTTCTAACTAAGAGCATCACCAACAGTACCAAGAGAGTCTACCAATCTGTCGATGCGGGACCCATAGGGTACCCCGCGGAGAAGAGAGAAGAAGAACTCATCCAACTAGGATTGCCCACACGTAATCCTACTAGGACTTCTGCAATGTAACCGACTAGGACTCCTGCCTCCTGGACTATATAAAGGAGAGTAGAGCTTCCTAGATCGGCACCTCACCTCACCTCACCTGACCTCACCTCACCGCACCTCACCTCAGATAATAGGAATAGACCTCACGGTCTAGACACACTACAGTCATCCCTACCGATATAAAGAGAGGTTGTAGGCACCCTTGTACACGAACGACACAACACAATCAATCTAATGCAAAGGCTAACACCGACTGGACGTAGGGTTATTACTCGATCATCGATCGAGGGCCTGAACCAGTATAAATCGACTGTCTCTACGTTCACCGTCGAGTTCTAGCATGCACTGAAGCCCGAACAACTGTCCCAGGTACCCCCATGGTAGGCTATCGGTGGTTAAACACCGACAGCTGGCGCGCCAAGTAGGGGCTTTTGGCGCAATCGCAATCAAGAGCTCTACGGATTTCGACGACATGATCATCCCGATGGGATCAACCTTCATCTTCAGATCATGGGTTTACGAGGCGGACGGCGAGGGCAACCTTTATGGACATCTCATCAAAGCTCCAGAAGCCCATGAGGATCTCACTCTTCCAACGGGATTAGCCGAAGATCTCGCCGAAAGGTTCTCAGGCCTTACGATGCCCGAATCAACTCAAGCTCCAACGACAACCGATCTCGACTTGGTGTCCGGGTCAGATTCCTCTTCGGAGTCCAATCCGGGTTCTTTTGGAATAGAACCGAGTTCTTTTCCAATTGGACTCCAAAACGCAGCATCAACTCTTCAAGAGATCAATTCAAATCTATTTCAAGTCTCTTCCAAGAAATTGGGTCATCTCCCAACCGGACTCAACAACGTGGTGAAGACATACCAAAACTCACTTCGAGGCATGACTGGACGGATACAGAAGCTGCAACTTACCAGGGCACAGGAAGGTCTTATGTTAACCGTAACACCTGAAGACTGCCTGGTCCACTGGCCAGGTATTTATCCCCTGAAAAGCAATGTCCAACTAGTTGAAGAAGCCATCACTCTACCCTACCAAAAAGGTTGTACACTCCACGATGCCAACACTCCAACTAAAGTCCTCAGCAGCAAGGCAAGCCTAGTGCCAGGCCGAGAAGTCTTCATGATCTGGCGACCACTACCGATGCCACCAATTGCGCCCGATGTTAGATCTTCGGATGAGTCAAAATCAAACATATCACCCAACATGCCTAAATACGATGGCGATTCTGAAGGCCAACGATGAGCTAGAGAAAAAAGGAACAGACTAAAAGAAGATCGTAGACACCGTTGTAAGTTCCAAATAGGCTAGAGGGGGGTGAATAGCCTAATTAAAACTTCTACAATATTTACTTAACCACAAGTGTTAGTACAAAAAGGTGGCGACGCAAAATGCACTAGCTCTAACTAATTAAGCAAGCCACCTACACAAGTCTAGTACAAGGCTATTCACTAAACACAACAACAACTACAAGCTAGAAACAAGGAATAACGCGAGAGAAGAGCTTTGAGTGATTATACCGCCATGTAGAGATGAGAAGAACCAATCAATCAATCACACAAGAGAAATCCTCGGGAAGATAACGACACAAGAATTTATTTCGAGGTTCACTTACTTCCCGGCAAGCTACTCCCCATTGTGGCGATACACCCACTTATCGGTTCGTGAGCTAATCGACTATCAAGAGTCGAGCCCTCGGTGGGTGCCGCACAACCGCACACAAAATGGGGATCCTCCAAGCCACGAGCTCCACTAGAGTATCCAATTCATGAACTCCCACGGGGAAGGATCAAGAACCCCTTACACTACAAAAAATTTGGGCTTGTATGACAAATGTAAAATGTCATGTTAAGTATAATATTTGTCATAAAAAGTACTTTATGACAAAAATCTAGCGTCATGCTGGTCGTCATAGAAAGACCGTCACATATTGTACCGTGTGATGATTTTATGTGCAACCGTCACAAAATGTCTGTACCTTTTGTGATGGAAGCTATCTGTCGTCACATATTGTCACATTTTATGACGACAGTGACCGTCACATATTGGGCAGTCAACGCGTCACATAATACATAAGTCGTCACAAATGATACGTTCGGGAACAGGTCTGGATGAGTTTTTGTGACGAAGACAAGGCGTCATGTATAGTTATGTAGATTTTGTGACGCGTAGTTTTGTCATGTTTTGTAATCTTGGTAAATGCATTTTCAAGATATTTTGTGTCGAATTAGAAGTGTCATGTATAGTCTGGTCGTTCATGACGACATGCCAGCCATGTTCAGTGACGACACACTGATCTTTCATCACATTTCAAAACATACACATATATACCAGACAGACACACTGATCTTTCATCACATTTCATACCACCAACACATATACCAGCCAAGGCATCATCCTCAAGATTCCCATCATAAGATATAAATCATATAGAATTGACTCAAGCCATCATGCATACACATAAATTCAACACATAAATTCAAGTCCAAAAGACAGTGCTTCAAGTGCAGCTTCCAACACATAGTTCTAGAACTAGTTCCACTTCCAACACATAGTTCCAGGTTCCAAACCTCAAAGATTCAAACATTCAAATAATTCAAACAAAGTTCCAACAACAATAAGTTCTAGCAAGGTAGCAACAGCTTAGGCAAAGGCCTCACTCCTCAAAAACTGCATTCACACCTACCTGGCAGCAGTGCATTAGTCTCTTCAAACTTTGTATGCATACCCTTGACTTCCTCTTGGGTCTGGCGCAACAAACTTTGGTTTTCTTCAAGTGCAACCTGCTGAGCTTGAAGCTGTGCCTGCAACTCTTCCTGCTTCCTAGCAGCTTCCTCTCTTTCAGCTTGGAGTGTTGCCTCAAACTGAGCTTGCATGTGTGCTTGTGCTGCTGTCGATGAGGACCGGCCCTTCTTCGACGGTCGAGGGACACCAATGTTAGGAAGAAAGGTGGATGAATGGCTGATCTGGCTGAGATTTTCATCAATGATCTTGGAGGGAGACTTTTCTGCTTCTCCTTCTTCTGGCTCTCTTTCCTTCTCTGCCACCATTCGTTCCTACATAAAATGAATGCAATTAATAACAAGGCCATAGAACAGTGTTGAATCAGGCATTTACATGAGTTAGATGTATCCAATCATTTTATAACTTACATATATTTCATTGGCAAGAGGTGTATGACCATTTTGGGGACTATTCATACATTCCCCAAAGAAATCAACAGCATATGGTTCCATGTTGTACTTAGACCTCTGCAACATGTAAGAAAACATAGTAACAAACATTACATTTCACCAACATGGCATTTACTTTTGCAAGTTTCATAGGGTCAGTACAACATAGGGTCAGCATGTGAAAAGGTAAGTGGAAAAAACTAGTATTACTAGTACCAACATGGCATTTTCTTTTGCAAGTATATATAATAAGCAGGTTTACCAACAAAGTTTTTTAATTACTTTGATAGGTTGTTCTTTGTTGAACCTTCCAACTGTCAATCTTACCAAACTTTGAATAACAGTATGAACATAGGGTCAGCATGTAAAAATACTAGTTTGCATTTCATTGTAACAAAAGGATGCAGCCAAACATCAAGCAATCAGGTTTGCCTCAATAACATTTCACATTTCAGTGGAAGAACTAATTGATGGCACACAATTCCATATAATTGGTGTAAACTGAAAGCAATAGTATTCGTACCAGGCTGTATCGATGGGCAATATAGGACCTAGATCCAGTCCTTTGGTGAAGCTGCACTTGGCCTCGGTTTACTTTATTCTTAGCACATTTCTCCTACACCACAAATGCAATACAAAGTTTACATTCACATGCACAGTTTGATTGCATATTAACAAAAGCAGTGATGCAGGGCAAGGACCTGATTCTTTGGGTCACACCAGTACTCTACCAGCTGGATCCATTCCTCTTTCTTCATTTTTGGTGGTGGTCCTTTGGCTATCAGCTGTTCCATTGTTAGTGACTCGTCGAAGTATTTCCTTTTCAGGTTATACCTCATCTGCCTTACTCCCTTCTTAACGATATCAGTGCATGCAGCTTTGCTTGGTCCCTCATTGATAACATCCACATCCAACCTTGACTGCAGCCACACAGATGCTTTATTAGACACAATTTTTACATGGGAGTAGAGGTAGTAATGCAAGAAAGTATTTGGAGTGAAATAGCTGTCTCACCACCACTTTATCAAGCACTTTTTGTACTTTGGCCTTCCCCGCATCGTTGTCATAAAGCTTCCAAGATGTGTAGATAGGCATGTTGTCTCTAAGGGCAACACCAGTTTCTGATGCCAGCTTTGCTGCCTGAAGTGGAACATCAGGTCTTTTCTTCCCTTCAGCCACATGGATAGGTAGCTTGTTTCCTCTCTTTATCAACTTCTCGACGCCATGACCCATGGTTTTCTTGCAGACTTCCTTTCGAGGCGCTGCATTGGCAAATAATAAGCAAAATGGGTAAGTATGGCAGCAACAAATGTAGATATTGAATGTAGAAAAGAATGATTGCAAATAATAAGCAACAAATGTATTGATTACCTGGAATTAAGTCACTAGGTTCTTCTTCATTTGTATGACCCTCTGAATTAGCAGCATCAAATTGGTCATGGGTGTCATTCATGTCATTGCTTTGCCTTGAGCTCTGTACACCTGGCGAGGTCTCTGTAGGAACTACCTGGGTAACACTGTTTGTGGGAGTAAGTTGCAGAAATAGGGAATGAGTGGGTATAGGACTAGGAGTAGTGTGCTCAGTGTTTGCACAAGGCGTAGTCATGGCTGCACGGGTGCTAGGAAATCTAGGTGCATCAGGCGAATACATGGCTGCAGTTTGCCTGGTGTATCTTGTAGGAGTAGGCGCTGTGTTTGGAACAGGCTCAAACATAGCTGGAGTGGTCGTGATGTTTGGAGTAGCAGGCTGTGTGTTTGTAGTTTTAGTGGTCTTGCTGCCACTTGTACTGAGGTGGCCTTGCACTTTGCTAGCACTAGAAATGGGATTAGTTTTAGGGTTGGCTTTGGTAGTGTTCTTTGGAGGCAGGGGCAGTCTTTCCCTAGGTGATGGACGGCCTCCAGGCGAAGGCATGGCTGCACTTTGCCTAGTGAATCTTGTTGGCGTGCGCGGTGTCTGCTGGTTGGCAGCCACCATTGCTGCCCCCTTTTGCTTCTTCTGCTGTGGACGAGTTCCTGGAACCATCGCTCCTACCTGGCAAGAGGAACATACATCTTATTAATTAAGAAACAAGTGTGAAGTAGATTAATTGACTTCAAAGAAGTACATGTTTCAAATAGATAGACCATAAACTTGTTAATTGGGCAAGTAATGGATCTCACCTCAGTATTGACCTCATTAATGAGTTCATCATCAGAAACACCATCACTATCAGTTTGGTTATCAATGTCAGATGATGGATCATAGTCAATGTCAGATTCTACTATCTTCCCTTTGCCCTTTTGCTTTTTGGAAAAAGCATCTCTAACATCCTGAGCTAGTATTGGAATACCCAGAGATACAAAATGTTCCTGAATTTTCCTTACATTATCATCCCTGGCCTGCTCATACTTGGTTTTTGTCATTTCTTCTATTACTTAGTACGAGCAAACGCAGAATGATCAGAAACTGGATTCAGTTTCTGTAAAAGGGTTGCAAGAGAACTAATAGATCAGTACATAAATTTTAAAAGGATGAATTTAATATTAGAACTTATTATACTAAATCTTGGTAAGATCATGTAAATCAGCAAATAATCATGCTAGAGACAAGTTACGATTGTGTTGTGCCTGGCAATACAAGTTAAAATGATGGGTTCCAGAAACAAAGATGGGTTTCACAATAACAATAAAATGAACTCAAACTAGCTGGGGATGACCAAATTGTAAAAGTAGCTTTTATATGAAGCATCTCTCCTAGTGCAGCGCGTGTAACAATCTAATCTTCTATTTAAAAAATCCATGTATTTTGTTATTGATTTCTAGCTGAGACCCTAAGAGTAATATCACAAAGAAATGTGGCTAAGAAACAACTTATTTTCATGGACAAATACCTACCAGATTCAAGCTACCATTAACATAGACAGGCACACAATCTAGTGCTTATTCCGCAAGCTGGTGATATTCCAAATGCTTCTGACTCAGACAAGCATATCATAAAGCCACTAACACCTACAACTTGGTCCTACATTCCAGTTGCAATCCACAGCAATACAGCCCCACTTTGCAAGGAACAAGAGGATGGGCGGGCTCACCAAATGTTAGGTTGTGGATGGTCGGCTCTGGACTCCGGCGGCGGCGTCGCGACTTGACGGGCGCCTCCGCTGTCCAACAAGGGCATGGCAACTGGACGAGTGCCTCCGATGTTCGGTGGTGACATGGCGGCTGGATCTCACGTGCTGGAGCTAGGGTTAGGGGAGGGAGGAGGAGGCCATGGTTTAGGGGAGGGAGGAGGAGGCCATGGTCTGCGGCGTGATGGTGCAGAGGCGGGCGGTGTGCCGGCGGGGTGCTAGTGGCGGCGGGATGGTGCGGAGGCGGTGCGGAGGCTGGCGGGGTGGAGGTAGGGTGGTGGTGGTGCGGAGGCGGGCAGGGTGGAGGCGAGGTGGTGGTGGCAGTGGGCGGTACGGAGGCAGGTGGGGTGGAGGCGAGGTGGTGGTGGTGGTGCGAAGGTGGGCGGTGTGCCAGCAGGGTGCTGGTGGTGGCGGGATGGTGCAGAGGCGGTGCGGAGGCCAGCGGGGTGGAGGAGGGGTGGTGGTGGCGGTGCAGAGGCGGGTGGGGTGGAGGCGAGGTGGTGGTGGCAGCGGGCGGTGCGGAGGCGGGCAGGGTGGTGGCGGTGTGGAGGTGGGCGGGGTGGAGGCGTGGTGGTGGAGGCGGACGGAGATTGGGGATTTTTCCCTAAGTCCGATGGGCAAGGGGATAAGGCGATGTGTCGGCGAGCGGGACAACGCGGGAGAGAGCGGGTGCGGCCATGAAAATTTGGGCTGACGCGGTGGGCCCGACTTGTCGGTGGCAGGTCGTTGGCTGGGATGAGCTTGGTCCTGGTGTAGTGGGTCCACATGTAAGTGACCCTTTTAGTCATTAGGACTTCAATTGGATTTTTGGGCTAGTAAACGATTGAAAATGGAAACGATGTCTAAAACAAAGTTGTACACCTCATCGAGATGTGCCATTTTGGTTACGGTTGTTCTTTCATTTGACATTTTTTTGACAGTTTGAAATTTGAATTTTAAAATAATAGAATTTCGAACTAAACTTTGGGGTACTAAATACTTTCAAACTAAAAAGTGATGAATACAAAGATTGCACATCTCATGAATATGTACACTTTTTATTTTGGTCACTTGTTTATCCGACAAAGTGACAATAACTTTGTTCACAAAAATTACATATCTGACTTAGAGTTCATGAAACTATAAGAGAGATTATCAAATTTGTGAACTATTTTACTATCACTTTGTCAGATGGGCAAATGGCCCAAATAAGAATTATTGGTCTTGATGATTCGTACAACTCTCATATTCATCACTTTTCTACCTGAAATCATTTCGAGTTTCAAATTCTGGTTTGAAGTTGTATTTTTTTCAAAAAATCAACATTTGAATTGTGCAAACTTTATAACATGAAAATATGATCAAAATGAACACAACAATTTGATAGATCATGATTTTTGAAATTTTTAGGAAAAAACCATAAGATTTGGAGATAGTATGTAGGAGAAAAACTTGTTACAAGATTGTCCTATAGATTAAAAAAACAAATGTGCCTTATCACTAGACTGGGAGCAAGAACGGTTAATGAACATCTAGGTCCACAAGTCATTGAAACGCTGGACCACTTGGCACTCAAGCCTAAACAGCATATGGGCCACATGTCATATATACAAGGGGTACTTCACTTGTGCTCCTTAGGTTTTAAAAAAAAGTGAGCACATGCAGCAGCTCAGTGTGCCCGCTCGGCCACTATGGCTGGCCACCCCGCCGCCTAGCCTCGCCGGTGACCCCCACCTACTGCCACGCCGCCCCTCCCCCTCTAATCAGCAGCCTCGCCTACCCTCCCCTCACCTGCAGCTGCCGCCCCCTCCCCTCATCCGGCCAGATCGAGCAGGTGCATCTACGGCAACCCAAGATGGAGCCTAGGCGGCCAGGCTAGCTGCTGTAGCCTCGCCGGTGAGCGGAGCCGCTGCATCTCCGACCACCGTAGCTGCTACATCGCCGAGCACGCAAGCTGCGAGTTGCAGCCTCGCCGGCCAAACCCAGCTGGCAGCTAGCACCTAAATTTATGCAGGTCAAGATGGATAGAAGCTGGATTTATAGCAGTGAGCCATTTTTGCCAGCCTTTTTGTCTGGTGTTAGCAATTCATGGAACATGTGAGAGCTAGATATAGTGCTGATGAGAAGATCAAGTGTCCATGTTGGCGAGTGGTACAAGAATTTGGCCACCGACATATATTTGATGTTCAAGAGTCTGACACAAACCAACCAATCCATGAACAAGTACAAATGAGATGTCAGGAGGCATACCAAGAGGAGCATATTTCAGCGAGAGATGGTGCAGTGGGAGACATTCATCTAGATATGGATTTATTACACATGGATAATGAACCAAACAACCCTATTAGTAGGGACCTTGTCGAGAGCATCCGTTGACAGAAACATACAGCTCAAGGTGATGAAGCAGACGACGATGATGAAGATGAAGATAAAACCTACCTTGAGTACCATAGTCCAGAAGAAGGCAATACTTCAGGAGAAGACAGTGATGATGACTGACCTTTGCATTTTGTGGAGATTTGTGAACCTTGAACTTCCTGTTAGTGATTTCATTGTATTTGAATTATGCTACCACATTTGTATCTGAATTGTGAAATTGTAAGACCTTATATGCAATGATTTAGTTTTGACTGGATACTTGATGTGTGATGGAAGTTACAATGCCCAGAATTCGTGTTTTCATGACACATGATAATGTCATATAATGCCTAGAATCTGTCATGGAATGTACATAATTTGTCACAAAATGCATTGGCTGGAAGTAACATACATTATGCCAAAATTTCATCACACACAAGTTTGCTAAATGCACCATTCTATTTCTTTGCTTTTCATCAGAAATGCACAGGTTACATATCCATGCACACCCTGTCATCAGAAATACATGCATCCAGTAGAACAGGTTTAATACAACATGTTCTTCACACATTGCTTGAAAAAGCACCAGATTGCATTGCTTAAAAAAGCACCAGATTGTTCATACATTACAAAAGTCAAACTACACTACAACTATAACCTACAAAGACTAAAATACATTATGCAGTGAACTTCTACTTCAGTCTGCCTGCAACATACATCAACATACAGCCAAGACCAACTGCTAAAACAAAAAGCATAAGGTTGAACTTCCACATCAGATCCTCCAACTTGGCCTCAATCTTTCCCTTCTTCTGTTCACCAGCCTGCATATTCATGACCATTCTCCCAGATGATGCATCTACTACCTCTTCAACTTCACCAATATCCACTGCCAGTGGGAATTTCTGGATTGCGATAATGCCAAGCTCCTCCAGCTTATCCAAATACCGCCTTTGGAATTTATAGAACCCGCAAAGCTTAGGAAACTACAACAATGAAAAAATAATTCTATTAACCTACCTGGATGCACAGGTATGAAGAACTTCTCAACTCAAATCATACAAGAGGATGCTCACCGAGTTCCGCGGACATTTGAAGAACACACACAGGTAGTTCTCGGTCATGTCCTTCCCTGACCGCCTCTCTATCACCCTCGCCTTGCCATAAGTCAGGGCATGGGATCAAAGGGAGCCCGGTCTCCTTACCAAGGGGATACGGCTCTAGCTCCCACCTTGAGCTTGGCTCTAGATGGCGCTCAACCATCCTGGACGCTCCAGTAGCCCCCGATTGACTAGTCGAGCTTCCCCACTTGGACATGGCGCCGTTGTCGCCGGAGCAGTCGCCACGAAGCGTCCAGCGCCGTTAGCTAGGGAGAGGGGGAGCTAGCTCCACCTAAAGGCAGCACAATGGTGGTCGTGCTCCACCCCGACCGACGCTCGCCTAGAGGCCACCCGAACGCCGAGCTCACCCTGCCCACCGCGCTCAGCCCGCCTGCCCGCCACGCGTGCTACGCTGGCCAACCGAGCTCCACTCCGCCGGCCCAACACCGCTCTGCTCCGCTAGCACGCCGGTGCTCGACCACCACAGTTAGCCCTATCCTCCCGTCGAGATCCGCCGCCCGCCACGCTCCACCAAGCCACCCGTCGAGGTCCACCTGCCCGCCCGCCACACTACACCAGCCCACCCACCGTCGGTAGCCGCGCTCGGTCCAGCCGCGCTCCGCTCGCCCGGACACTGCCCGCGGCCCAGACACCGCCCGCCGCCATGTGGGAGTGGGGGATTTTGGGGAATGATTCGAAATGGCCAAGTCCACTCTGTTGGACGCATATATTCATGATTTTTATTTTTTTAAGACCAACACTAAAATAATGACATTGGGGACCGTCATGTTAGAATTAACAAGTACTGACGCAAAAAAAGGGTCATACAAAACCACTTCATGTCATCATAAAAACATAACCGTCGATCGGCTACTCCTGGCTGACATGTTGTGACGATACTCGCCATCTTTATGTGACAAAATGAAGAGCATCGTCATAAATAGTTCAAGGGCTCATGAAATTATGACAACACGTATTTTATCGTCATATTATGTTACAATATATGACGATATTTGTCCTCGTCATAAGGACTTTTGTCACAAAAAATCAGAATTCTTGTAGTGTTACAACACTTGGTGAGGGCTCCAATAATCTCTAATTGCGAGCTCAATTACCTCCGCTGCTCCAAGCCATCTACTGTGTCGGGAAACACAGAAGAGTAACAAGAAATCCACAGTAACTCAAAGATCAAGTGCCTCTAGAATGCAACTCTCAAGTAATACACTTGAATCTCACTCAATCTCACTCAACATGTGCAACCAAGAAAAGAGATGAGTGGAGGGGTTGTTCTCTAGCTCAAAGGATGTCTCAAGGTCTCAAATGTGCAAGCTTTTTACTCCCCATACCCGGCCACCATCTATTTATAGCGAAGGGGTAAGCAACTAGCTTTTACTAGATGTCGCAGTGAAAAACATGATGACCGGACGCACCGGTCAGGGTGACCGGATGCGTCCGGTCACTACAGGACAAACAGTAACAGTGTGAGTCAGAGAGAGAGTCATTGCCGTGACCAGACCTGCTTCACCATATGATCGAACGCGCTGCACCCGGTGTCCGATCGGAGTCCAGAGAGCTCCCCGCGCGATCGAATGCGTCCGATCGCATGTGACCGAACACGCCGCACGTCCGATCAGCTCCACACCATGCTCTGCTCCTCTGGGTGCCTGACCGGACGCTCTGGTCCTAGGGACCCTCGGACGCACTGGTCGCGCGCCTTTCCTCTACGCCTAGGTGAACTGACCGGACATGCTGGTCAGACCAGGCTAGCGTCCGGTCACAAACCCTAGGCGCGATGTGCCTCAGCCCTCGACTTGAGCTGATCGGATGTGCAGGTCCACCCTAGACCGCGTTCGGTCCAGCGTCCGGTCACTGTTTTTTAGTGAGAAACACACCAGACTTACGCCTCTGTTTCTTCGCCTCCGGTGCAGTAGAAAATAGGCATCTCATTTCCATGAAAAGCGCTGAATCCCGCCTCGCAAGCTCGATGGGAGGGAGAGAGGACCCCAAACCCCTCTCTACCGCTCAAACTCCACCGCCTTCGCAAATGTGCTAACACCACCAAGTGTACACCATCATATGCATGTGTGTTAGCATTTCACAAACATTTTCAAAGGGTTATGTTAGCTCTCAACTAGATCCTAATGCATATGCTCAAGACATTGATCTAGTGGCACTTGATTCCTGAACTAACCATGATTGCCCCTCTTGATAGTCGGCTATGTATCCTAAACCCGGTCAATCACTTCTCCACTCATCTTAAATCGGCAAAAGGAAAACCCTATGGTTATACCTTTGCCTTGAGCTCTTAGATCCTTCTCCTCCGCTTGAACATCATGTCTATCATTTTATGTGTATTCCTTCATGATCTTGCTCATCATTTCATGCACCAAATCATGTGATCTTGTGGCCATCTCTCCATGCCATTTCCACCTCCATAACACGTTGCTTATGCCTTGCTTAATCACACTTGATCACATAACATTAGCAACTTTGGTGTCACTCAATTTCCAAAACCAAACTTGGGCTTTCAATCGTGCCAGACAATGAAAAGAAGCATAGAACACATACAGGATGGAGCTGGCCGAGTACAACAAGAGAAGATCAGAAAAAGAAGCCAAAGAAAGACACGTAACCAGGGCCCATGAAGCCCCATACAACAAGCCGAGAAGCAATCAAAAGAAGGCTATCCAATCAACGTGGCATGCAAAGCATACTAGTCGGAAACGGGTCGGCCAAGAACTACTCGGCAACCACGGCTCGATCAAGGATCTATGAAGAGCAGCCCTGACTACATGGCCACGACAACCAATAAACAAAAGAGCGTGCAAGATCTGAAAAGACATACAAGCTACGAGATTTGCGCGTGCACTCGTGCAAGTACACGAACAGATTGGTCACTGCTCAGCTGGCGTTTTCAACACAAGATCAACCCCGTCCGCCTGCATATCAAACAACTCGCTTCAACTATTTGGACCTGACGTGCCAGTTGGGAATGGGTTCTGAGTACTCGGCGTACCAACAACCAACTACTCGGCTGCATATACTGCTACTCAGCTGTGGTGATCGACTACTCGGTTGTGTGTCCGACTACTCAGCCACGGTGATCGACTACTCGACTACGATGTTTGACTACACGGACTTGACGACCAAGCTGATGCCTGAAACATCAAGATCGCACGCTGATTCTACCACTTGGCGACAAATCAAGCTAAGTCACGCTTTAATTTCCAAATTTTTATACATTCTGGATACTATCCGCGTACCTCTGAGGTCGCACTATCCCCGGCTACTCCACAGCTCTGAGCTTGTAGCCGGGATGACACCTAAACATGCGCTCTAGTCTTCTCTTAACGGTCGCTAAAGCACTCGGGTAGTGCATGCCTTAATCCGTGAAGCCTCGGCTCTTCTGTGCGTAAGCCTCGAGATAAATGAGCAGCGATAACAGGGACCAAGTGTTTAAACATAACAGGACACTACCTGGGGAGATTACATGGCCTAGCAAGAGCAAGACACGACGCATTCTCTTTCTTTCGCGCAGCCTGACTGCTCTAGTCTTCTCTTAACGGCCGCTAAAACACTCGAGTAGTGCATGCCTTAATCCGTGAAGCCTCGGCTCCTCTATGCATAAGCCTCGAGATAAATGAGCAGCGATAACAGGGACCAGGTGATTAAACATAACAGGACACTATCTGGGGAGATTACATGGCCTAGCAAGAGCAAGACGCGAAAAAGTTTATATGCATTTCATCATGCCGGGGTCCGCCCCCGATTGATTATTCAAATATGGGATATGCTCCTGACTTGATTTCTAGAATGTCAATTACAACATATTTTTATGCTTAACATGCAGGGGCCTCATCTAGACCATGTCGTTGGGTAGGGCATGCTCCTGAGAGCTACCTTACTCAGCCAACACATCAAAAAAGTTCAGAAACAACCCAGATTAATCGAAAAACAACCCAGATGAGATAAAAGGCGTCAAGATTCAGACAAATTTAGAAACAATCCGGTTGATCAAAACAACCTAGACGAAGAGCGTCAAGAACCAGACAAGTTCAGAAACAACTCGGATTGATCAAGAACAACCCGGATGAAGTGTGTCAAGGGTCATGCATGTTCAGAAACAACTCGGACCGGCATACAAACAACTCGACACTACGCCACTAAGCTTAGGGGCTCGCCATTGCCTCGACTTATTTGTTTTGACTCTGGCGCTACGCCTGGGGGCTCGGATTCAAGGACAAAGGACCAAGAATACAAGCATTCAAGACTACAATAACCCCACGACAACACATCAAGACTCTTCATCTGGGTTCTTTTCTGAAGAAAAGAACCCGGAGAAGGCTCGGGGGCTGCAGGGTACATACCCTTAAAGAAGACTTTCAAACTTTTTCTACAAGAGACCCTCTAGCTTTTTGTCTCAAATAGCAAGAGGCTCGGGGGCTACACTCAGTGAGTGCAATTTTCGCAAAAGTTGCACTCACTTGAGAGAGAGAACTCAGAGAAACCAAGAAGACTAAGAGGACTAAGAGGACCCTCTGGCTTCTTGTCCCAATAAGCAAGAGGCTCGGGGGCTACACTCACTGAGTGCACTTTTTTCTAGAAGAAAGTGCATATCAGTCAAGACGAATCAACCAAAAAGAGACCATCTCAAGGTTTTCCTTTAGAAGAACCCAGAACAGATTTGCGACAACTCAACAAGACCAAGAAGAATAGAAGAACGCTTCCGAAGCTCAACCATGAAATGCTCGGGGGCTTGTCGATGCGGGACCCATAGGGTACCCCGCGGAGAAGAGAGAAGAAGAACTAGTCCAACTAGGATTGCCCACACGTAATCCTACTAAGACCTCTGCAATGTAATCGACTAGGACCCCCGCCTCCTGGACTATATAAAGGAGGGTAGAGCTCCCTAGATCGGCACCTCACCTCACCTAACCTCACCTCACCGCACCTCACCTCAGATAATAGGAATAGACCTCACGGTCTAGACGCACTACAGCCATCCCTACCGATATAAAGAGAGGTTGTAGGCACCTTTATACACGAACGACACAACACAATCAATCTAACGCAAAGCCTAACGCCGACTGGACGTAGGGTTATTACTCGATCATCGATCAAGGGCTTGAACCAGTATAAATCGACTGTCTCTGCATTCACCGTCGAGTTCTAGCATGCACCGAAGCCCGAACAACTGTCCCGGGTACCCCCGTGACAGGCTATCAGTGGTCAAACACCGACACAATCTAGGAATTTTGGCAAGATTGAAAAAACACCTCCTAAATCCACCTCCAAATCTTTTGGCACTTGAAAATAACCACCCCCACATGCGTAAAGTTACACGCGCTTATCGTCACCCCAATCTGAGGTGGAAGGACGTGGGGAAGAAAAAACAAGACAAGGTTCCTGATGCAAATGTACCGGAGATAAATAAAGTATAAAAGTGGTTAATATGATTTAAAGTTGATGAATGGAGTGTAACTCATCTGCAAAATATTCTCTCTTTGTACGAAGATTGCTCGGGGCAAACAATCAATAAGGAGAAGTCCTCAGTGATGTTCAGCAAGAACACCAAAAGTTTAGAGAAAAATCAAATTATGGCATCCCTAGGAATCACAACAGAGGCACTAAATGAGAAATATCTAGGACTACTGATGTACATGGGAAGGTCAAAGAAAAGAATTTTTTAGTACCTGAAGGAAAGAGTTTGGAAAAGATTAAAGGGTGGAAGGAGAAACTCTTGTCAAAGGCTGATAAGGAAGTTTTAATCAAGGCAGTAGTACAAGCCATTCCAAGTTATGCAATGTCATGTTTTGATCTCACTAGAACTCCTTGTGATGAGATTAGTAACATGGTAGGCAGGTTCTGGCGGGCTCAACAGGAAAAGGAAAACAAAATGCACTGGCTATCTTGAGATTTACTTTGTCTTAGGAAAGACAAGGGTGGTTTAAGATATAGAGACCTACACCTTTTTAATCTATCTATCCTCGCTAGGCAAGGGTGGTGCCTCCTGTTAAATTCAGAGTCTTTGTGCTCAAGTCTTGAGATCTAAATATTATCCTGATGGTGACCTTTTGTCAGTTGTGGAGAAACCTGGTATTTCTTACTCATGGAGAAGTATTATACGTGGGGTGCAAGCACTAAAGAAATGGTCTGGTGTTGAGAGTTGGTGATGGTACTCAGATTAATATTTGGCTAGATTCTTGGATACCAAATGGTGTCACTAGAAGACCCATTACTCCAAGAGGGCATACAATCTTAAATAAGGTATCTGATCTGATTGACCCGATTTCTGGTGAATGGGATGTTTCTTTGATAAATGAAATTTTCTGGGAGGAAGATGCGAAACACATTTTGGCCATCCCGCTAAACACATGGCATGGAGGATAGTTTGGAATGGCACTTCGGCTCAAAAGGGAGTTTCTCTGTTAAATCTGCATACCATGTTTTAACAGATAGAAAAGAACTTTCAAGAAGAAGACAGTTGGGTGAATCCAATACAAAACCTAATACCTCCTGCATTTTCAAATGAAGACAGATCTAGAATCTTGAATGCCCACCAAAGGTAAAACATTTTTTTGGAGATTTACACATAATAGTCTTCCCTTACGTTTGAACATTCAACGTCGGGGAATGGATATTGACACAAGATGTCCAGTTTGTTGGCGGTTGAATGAGGATGGAGGACATTGTTTTCTCAAGTGCAAGTTTGTCAAGAAATGTTGGAGAGCAATTAACTTGGAGGAAATTCGCTTGTGTCTGGTTGAATTGAACTCAGCCAAGCAGGTTGCTTCCAAAATCCTTTCCTTGGATGATGATAGAAAATCTCTTGTGGTTAGTCTTCTATGGGCATGGTGGGATGCACGAAATAAGGTGAATACAGGGGACAAGATGCTTTCCACTGAGGAGATAATTTACAAAGCCCAAGCCTTGAGATCTGATATAAGTTTGTATGTACAGAAGAAGTAGAATAAGGAAGCCAAATTGAAATCAGCCTGGACTCCACCACCAATTGACATCTTGAAGATCACTTTTGATGGGGCTTTTTCACAGGAAGAGAGGAAAGGTGCATGAGGTTTCATTGTGAGGAATCATGATGGGTTAGCAATGTTAGCCGGTGTAGGGAGAATCAATGTGCTGCATGATGCCTTAAGCGCGGAGATCCATGATTGCCTTGCAGCTCTTACTGCAGCGATGAATCAAGGCATGTCTCATATTATCCTAGAATCAGACTCAACAATTCTGATATAGGCTCTTCAGTCTAGTGACTATGATTTCTCAGCTGCTGGTGTTCTCACTAGAGAAGCGAAATTTCTTATTTCTATGAATTTTGTGCATGTAGATGTGGTCCACGCACCACGATCTTGTAATAGTTGTGCTCATGAACTTGCTCGTGTTGGCTTGAGTTGGGACCCGGATCAATCCCATGTCTGGACTAATCCTCTCACAAAGTTTGTATATTCTTGGATAACTCGGGACTCAAGTGAACCCGTGAGAAGACAATAAAATTATTGCTTTGTTAAAAAAAAAGTAGTTTAGATTTTCGATGTAAAATTATCTTCTCAGCCTGTTCGCTTGATCTTATCAGCCAGTCATTCAGCAGTGTTTTTCTCTCACAAGAAATCAGCATCAGCCAGCCAGAAACCATCCAGCGAATAGGGCCTCTATCTTTTAGACGTGATATTTTGTAAACGGTTGGAGTGATGCTCTAAGTTGTTCTAACACTTGTCATCTCGGTCAATGATCATAAATAATGGGCTTCTAATAAAAAAGGAACAAACAGCTCGTACGTGGATTCAGAATTACAGGGGGCAAGATGGCCACTCGGCCACTGTTAGGTGAGGTTGCAGGGAAAATCATTACTATATACTCGACACTCTGAGATGCCGAGATGTGCAGTACAGCACAAACACACTACTATTGTCCAACATCAGCCAACTGTTCTATAAAATTGGTACGAGCAACAAGGTGAATCCATCTAAGCCCTTGTTTAGTTCCCTCCAGAATTTAGAATTTGACACTATGTAAAAATAAGATGCCTATCACATCAAAATGCCGGCACATGCATGGAGTTCTAAATGTAGATGAAATCAAAAACTAATTGAACAGTTTTGTTGTACTTTGCGAGACGAACGTTTTGAGCTCAATTAGTCAATGTTTGGACAATTTTTACCAAATACAAATGAAATGCTACAGTACGCTATATTGCATTTTTGCCAACTTTGCACATCAAAGTTGGGAATCTAAACAAAGCCTAGAGCACACGGCACGAAGACAAAGAGGTCGCTTTCGTCTTCGGGAATCCGGCGTGGATCAAAAGTAAGGGCAGTACAATGTTATACCTATTAATTTTTACAGACACTGCGTATAGAAACTATGATCCTAATGAATAGTTTTTATTGAACAATTTTTTAATCAATCACATACATTCTCTCTCTATTCTCTACCGATCACATCATTTCATGTCTTGGTCCTCGTGTAGATATGGTTTCTTAGACCCTGTTTTTATGATTTTTGCTCTCTCTTTAACTGCCTTACCATATCAGTAAAACGTTTAGGTGGCAGTATAATTAATGTACATAGAAACTATGGTTATTTCTGCATTGGAAGTACCCTAGTCTCAAAGAACCGACGCAGAAACCCTCAAGACATCTTTTTCAGTATGGCCAGCTGATATAAATGGGCGGATTCCAACAGGAAGTTTCCACGTATCCAGATTCCGCTCCTCCGATGTCACAAAAAGAATGTGCATGAACAGGCTTGTCATCTTGGATTCTTGGTCAATGAGACAATGAGTCTAATTAACACAGCTGAGGTGGGTGTTGAATTGTTTGAAAATGCAAGTCCGTTCATCTTCCAATAAAAAAGAACAGCTCGTATGTGGATTCAGATAGGCAAGACGGCCAATATTTTGTGGGTGAAGTTACAGGGGAAATCATCACTGCATGGAAATCAGCTAGATGTACAGCACAAACGCACTATTCTTCAACATCACTGTTCTACAAAATTTTATTTTGCAAGTAGTATGGGTATGAGCAACAACAAGGTGAATTCATAACATGTAGAAATGTACAGGTTATGTACATTTACCAAACACACATGGCCTAGAGTACAAAGCGCGTAGAAAATGGATGGCTTTCGTCTTCAAGGGAATCCAATGTGGATCAATAGTCTGAAAGAACTGATGCAGAAACCCTATTCAAGGATGAGGAAAGCCTGGAGATGTCTGATTCAGTATGTCCAGCTGATACAAACAGGCGGATTCCAATGGGGAGTTTGCACCTATCCAGATTTGACTTCTTTGATGTCACAATGAAAACTGAATCTTCCTTCAAGACCTGTTTGGGGAAAGAATGTGTAAACAGATGCTTGCGAAAAGTCATATAAACTGCAGCTTGAAATTCTATTAGAGTTGATTCGAACTTACCTTCTCAGCAATAGTTTCAAGAAGGTCAAGATCCGTGGTAGGAGAACCAGTCGATTTCTTCAGCTTAAGGAAGACGATAGGTGACAGAACATGGCTGGTAATTTCAAGCCCTGGAGTATCTGATAGTTCTGCAGAGTGAATACAAAGAGTGTTGAGATGGTGGCCACCAGTTGGTTACACAGTAGTTATGGCTTGTATTTGTTTCACAACTTAATTATATTTCCCTGGTAATAGGAACCTAGATCTCAGAGGGAAAATAAGTTGTACTGTAATTCACTGTGGCTTCTGTATACTTTAAAAGTTTACAGTTAAGTAGTTGCCTCGGTGTTATGCCCATATTATCCCACATTAACCCAGAAAAATGAACAGATAAGTATGACCTGGTCAAAGAAATAGTTAATTCAGCTTACCTTCATGCAAAAGAGCAATATTGCTCCTTAGGTTTGCAAGAACTGAGGGATTCTCCTCGAGGTAGTTGACGGCAGAAACAGCAGCACTGGCAAGATAAGGTGGTAGAGATGCAGAGAAAACATACCCAGAGCTGCTTAGACGCTGCAAAATTTTATATATCCCTGGTCAGATAATAAAACACTAACTGCAAGAGTTTGTACATCAGAAAGTGATGTTCCATCAATCTGGTATTGCATCTACCTGATGATCAACAACTCTGACACTTCCTGTACAAAAGCCACCATCAGTAGCTAATGCATTTCCCATTCCAGCAGTGATGATATCAATTTTTTCAATCTGCACAAGCATGAGAGTTTCAGAAAAGGGAAGAATGTGCTTAAGAAATCCAGTAAGTACTAGATCCATATTTTATGAACCAATTGGTGACTGCCCAGAAAACTGTGCAATATAACGCTTGTTTTTTTCTTTTACACCATTCCCGAATCATGGTGAAACATTTAGGAAAGCTGAGGCAAAATACTCACAGGAACTCCATAATGTTCAGCAAGGCCTCGCCCAGACTTGCCAAGCACCCCAAAAGAATGACTCTCCTCCAGAATAACACGGAACCGATATTTCTCCTTCAATTTGACAATCTCATCCAAGGGGGCAATTTGGCCAGAATTCTGTGGTCACAAACCATGACGACTTTAAGAGAGGTTTCATGAATTGCCTAGGTTGTACAGGTTGAATTGACATCTTATGTTCCAAACTTCCATAAGGACATGAAAAAAGACAGCACAAATCAACACAAAACAATAAAAAAAGGCACTGCACCTGGTAAATGGACTCTACAACAATGTAGCGTCTAATTTTTTCAGCACGCTTATTTCCACGAGTAAGTTTTTCTAAAGTGCTTGCAAGTGAAACCATATCATTGTGCCTGAAGTACACCACAGTGCTTCTTGATAGATGGAGACCATTTTGCACTGCCCAGTGAACACCCTCATCACTGCAATCACATCAAATATTGGTGCAAATTTAGCAAGGGAACAGTCAAGAGAAAGAAAAAAATAATGGAAAAAACTACCCAGGTACAATTAACTGACAGGAATATCAATTCATCAATAGAGACAAGAAAGAGGCGAAAATGTTGTGCTAAAGCTGAGCTAGATAAATTCATGTGTCTAAAAGGCCAAGCATGCGGATATCAATACAACAAACAAGTCAAAGTTTCATAAATACTTAATGAATTTCATAAATTTTTAATAAGGTGAACTTACGCGACTATGATATCTCCTTTCTTACAGAAGGCAGGTATCACACTGAATATTGTAGAAATCCCATATGAATACAGAATGGAGTCTGGAGTCCCCAGGAATTTAGCTATTTTTGACTCACAGTCAAGATGGACATCTGCAAGAATACATTGGAAAGTTAAGTTCCTCCTCTATACTTTCAACCAAGGTCATTGTCTGAGGATGATAGTACAAACCAATTGTTCCATAAAAGCCACGTGGACCACAAGACCCAACACCATATTTCTCCAGTGAACCAATGCAAGAATCCTGAAAGTCATTCACTTCGTTTAGATATTCCCCAAAAAAAAATATTGAAACATTGTCAAGCAATAAACTTGTCTCTTACAATAATCTTTTCGTTGCCAATTAAACCAAGGTAGTTTGCTGATGCAAAGTTCACAACTTCTTTACCATCAACAATCGTATGTGGTCCAGCGGCACTGTATAAAAGCAGAATAGAAGGGCTAATTCTGATCCTCAGAAGTTCATATATGATGCAATCATGGCTACTTCACACCATAAACGTTTGTAATCCATAATGCATACATATTTGTAACACAAAACCAGAAATGCCTGAAGAAAACTTCTGGTGAATTAAATGATATACACAGATAACTCAAAACAGATTTCAGGGGATATTCCACAAAAAGAATATTCCATGTATAGGAGTGTCTTCAGATAGAGCACTGCTACCACAAGAGATGTTCAACGGCTATTCCTATAACAAAAACATAAAATGCCATTATAGTATGCACACTGGTAGGAACTACAGACTAGGAGACCATATCATTGATGAAATTGCTGTTTTATTAGCGCAATGAAGGTACATGCTTATATTGTGATGTCATGAAACCCTCCTAAGAAATAAGATTAGCAATATACATCCAGCAGCATACATTAGATGCTTTGATGATCCTACTGATATCAGAGAAGAGAGAATACAATCCAAGAAGCATGTAGCCATGTAGGTGTTTGGGTAGCAAGTGAAAATGATACTCTATGTGGTTCAAGGTGTCCCTTGCTGCTTATTCATGAGTATATGGTTTAAACGTCATATAATCTAGCGAGTAAATGTTCCAGATCAATAGGTCCCACACATGGCACTATTAAGTTAAGTGAAACTAGTATAAGAACTGCACTTACACTCCCACAAATTCAAGAGTGAGACCACCCAGTTAATCCAAAAATATGAAATGATATGTAGGATTACTCATGCAACAACAACCACAATGTATACCCTAATTAATTGTGATCCTTTAGACTGCTATAAATTTCCAACACCAATGGGTCAACTACTGGTTTGAACTAACAATCTGGTACAACTCCAATGGAAACCAAGCTATAGTGCAAACCTTTCCAACATTGGAGTATCTATTCTGGCCCCCTCCTTGATTGGAGGGCATAGCGGCTCTGGCTCCCACTCATCACATAGCTCATCAATCTCCTGCAGAGACAAAATGGTAGCATTCAATGATATGCTTCATGAAGCGACAACGAGAACAATATTTTCCACTACCAAGTAGTAACTGGCTTAGTAGTTAGGAACGAGCAGAAGAACACCTGACCTTTTCAGTGAGTGGCTTCTTTGGTGGTTTGTAGCTCTTCCTGGAGAGCTGAAACACTATGACTGCAATAAGCAGCCCTTCCACAACCAAGTGCCCTGAAAAATCACATCGCCACTGAATGTGAGACACTAAGCCCAACCAATCCATCTTATGAGTCCATGAGAAAAGAGGGATTACCATCAATATGGACCCCAAAGACGACTGCACGGGCAAGGGGGGCATTGAACGCAGCCGAGACACGGGCGAGCACCGCCGCTGTGGCATTCACAACGGGCAATGCCATGTCCATGTCCCCAGGAGCTTCCCCCAGGAACTCTTAGCGCCCTGAATCTGCCAACCAAGCAGTTTCAATCAGTCAGATCGATCGCCGAACCCGGTGCGGCGGGCTTAACGTGGGGGGAACTCGTGGGTTCAGCTGAACCCCTTTCGGATTTTCGGGAAACAAACAGGCCACTATCTACCTCGCCCCTGCACACAGCAAGGGAATCCGCAACGAATTGGACGGCCTGAAGAACACCCCCACCCCAGCAACAGAGATTCGGGTTTGATTGGCAGCACTGGTAAGATCCAGCAGGAGAACGCCAACAAGTCATCCAAGCAAAGCTAGGGCTTCCTTACCGAGAAAAGGGAAGGAATCGATCCCAAGTCCGGTCGGATCTCCCCGCTCCGCGCTGTCGAGAAGAGGAGGACAAACAACTACAATTCCTCCGATGTGGCGCCTTCGATTTAGCGGGAGGAGCTTGGAGGCGCGCTTTGGCCGGCGACGGGTCGACGAATGGACCCGGGAGCCAGGCGGGAGCAGGCGCCGGTGAGTCGGGTTCGAGCAGTGGAGCGATGGATTCGAGGCGGTGATGGTCAGTGTAGTCCCGACGGGGTTGTAATTGTAATATAAAGGGGGGCGGGGAGGGAGACGACGACGCGGTGGACAAAGAGAGGGAGGAGACCAATGGGTTTGAGTGGGCTGGCTCCCGGGCGGCGGTCGTCTTTGGCTGGCGCTGGCTGGGCTCGGCTTCTGGCCTTGCTGTTGCGGAGCTCGTCCCTTTCGTTTGGATCGACCTGGGCGTCCGGGCCAGCCAGCGTTGATCCGTGTGGCATGGTCAATCCTGGCTGATGACATTTTTTCTGCTGGGCTTTTTTTAGTTTTAATTAGTGGTTAGTTAACCGCCTGCGACTTGTCTGTCTTCAATGGCTGATGGCCGCTCAAGACTGACTTCAGTTTTTTTTTTTTGTAGTACTACTCCTTGGAGCAGCCTCGCAGAGTCGCAGGACTTGCATGATGTCTTGTCGTGTGGTGTTTTAACGTGGTTGCATGGGCTTGCCTGCCGTGTATACAGTGTAAAGAGAGAGGGGTGGAGTGATTCAGGGCCGGTTTAGTTCTATTTTTTTTTTTGCAAAATGACACTGTAGCAAATTTCGTTGTTATTTGATAATTAGTGTCCAATCATGATCTAACTAGGCTTAAAAGATTCGTCTCGTCCATTTCGTCTAAACTATGTAATTAGTTTTATTTTTTATCTATATTTAATGCTTCATGCATATGTCAAAGATTCGATGTGACAGGAAATATTGAAAAATTTTGTAAAATTTCTAGCAACTAAACGGGGCCTCAACTAGCGGGGGCTGAGGAAAATAACGTGGAATGATTGGTCTACTAGTCTCTGTGCGAGAGCAGAGCTGGAGGCCTGGACTGTTTGGTCAAATCTTGGAGCCTTGGAATGCCTAAAAATGATGGAAGGCATATGTCTATGACCTCTCTTAGGCTGTGTTTAGTTGCATCTCTAAAGTTTTTAGAAGCACAGTAACACTTTCGTTTGTATTTGGTAATTAGTGTCGAATCATAGGCTAATAAGGTTCGAAAGATTCGTCTCATAATTTACAACCAAACTGTATAATTAGTTATTTTTTTACCTATATTTAATGTTTCATGCATGCGTCTAATCATAGGCTAATTTGGAAGTTTGAAGTAACTAAACAGGGCGGTTTTTGCAACAGCATTGCCGCTATTCAAAACTGGCTTCAGCATTCGATACGACAGGTCAAATTAGTGGCACATATGTTCTATGCAAATGGCCTTTCTTTAATCCTGAACGGATGATTATTTGAATTTCGACTTGTTTTTGGAGAAATTTGACATCAGATTTTTTTCTTTAACGAAAGTCACTAGTCGACAATGTTACAGGGACACATACTCGTACGTTGCAACAGGACATATAATTTATTGTGTGATGCTTGTGCTGTAATAGTGAGCTAGCTATTGTTGGATTTAATTGGACTTTGGCTCATAAAAAAGGTCAAAGCCTATAATAAATGCTAGTATAATAAATGATTAGTTCCATATTAGAAATTAAAAGGTCATTTAATCAACTTAAAGAGGTGGCTACTGTGTGCATCTCTTGTGAGTTTAAGAAATATAAAATGCAAGCCATATGTCCGCACAAGTGTCGCATCACGAACAAGTTTGAGCGGCCAAACCAAGAGATGAGAGGTGTGCGGCACGAATGAAAATTTTTCGACTCCAATCTCAAGCGAGAAATGAGTGGGTGAGTGAGGGAAGGACGGACAGGGGAAAGAGGTTCTTCCTTCACTCTTTAATATTAGGTATATAGATGAAAGGCCTAGTGGTAGAGCCTAGAGAAGGATCATGGTGATGATGGTGTTGACCACAAGATGATTAAAGGCTCAATTTGGAAAAGAAGAAAGAGAAAAATAAAAATTAGCTAAAGGCAAAGGTATATGTGATAGAGCCATTTTTGTTTTGCACTAAAGCCACTATAGAGGGTGTGAGTGGCTTATGATTGATAGTCGTACTATGAATAGGAGAATTTCACGGTTAAAACAGCTATCAAGTGTCACTAGGTGAATTCATATGAGCATATATATTATGACCTAGTGTGAGCTAACATAACCCTTGAAAATATTTGTAAAAATATGCTAACACACGGGCACAAGATGATACACTTGGTGGTTAGCACATTTGAGCAAGGGTTAAGAAGATGGCGAAGTCGCGAAAGTGTTTCTCGCTGAAAAACACTGACCGAACGCTGGTCACGCTGTGACCGGACGCTGACGTCAGCATCCGGTCAGTGTTGACTGGTTGCGCGCAGGAGGCGATGGTCGGACCGGACGCTGGGCGCATCAGGTCACATGCCCTGGGTTGGCCGCGTCCGGTCATTTCTTCAAGCACGTCCACTCACGGCTTTGACTGCGCACTGACTAACTTCGCAATCGTTGAAGATCAACGCGTAGTATTTGAACAAGGACACGTGGCGCTCATCCGTGGGCTTGGCGCGCAGCGACCGAACGGTGAGGCTGCGTCCGGTCAACCCAACCGGCGTGTCCGGTTGCCTCGAGGCAGGCACATTGTTGAGTCTAACGGCTCTATTTTTTGGGGACGCTTATAAATAGTTTGTGACCGGCTCTTGGGGGCCTCTTTTGGTATTTTTTATCATCATGACATCCTCTTGAGCTGAGCATACTCTTTCTCACTTATCTCCCTTACTTGGTTGTTAATCTAAAGTAAGATTGAGTAATTCCAAGTGCATTTGTTTGAGTGATTGCATCTAGTGACACTTAGGGATCGTTTAAGCTGCAGTATTCTTGTTACTCTTGGTGGTTGCGGTCACCTAGACGATTTGGAGCAGCGGAGGAGTTGTGGTAAGAGTTGATGATTGTTCTTGGCCACCTCCCGGTGATTATGAGGGGTTCTTGTGCCTTCCCCGGTGGAGCGCCAAATACAACTCTAGTGGATTGCTCGTGTCATTGAGCTATCTCACTTGTGGGTAGGTTCTTGCAGTGTCCACGAGTTGGATGAGGTTCATGCTACACCTCTTAGCCGCCGAACCACCAAGTGTTGTTTGACACAATGGGGACGTAGCGTGCCAGTAAGTACGTGAACCTCGAGAGAAAAATACTTGTGTCTCTTATCATTTGGTATTCTCCTGGTGTATTGATTGGTTATCATCTTGATGATTGGTTCATACCCTACGCGACAGTATAACAATATTGAATTCTCTATTACTTTCCAGCAAACTAGTTGTAGCAAGCTCTTTAGTGTAGCTAGCTTTGAGAGCTTGCTTTTAGCTTAAGTTCTTCTAGTGGAGCTCTTTAGTGTAGCAAGTTTAAGAGCTCTTAGTGAGTAGCTACTTAGCACTTGTGTGTGCTTAGTGTTTATAATAAATAGAATTGTTTGGATAGGTGGCTTGCAACCCTTGTAGAGTTAGAGCAAAATTGTATTACGTCGTTTGTCTTACTAATCAAATTGCTCTAGTAATCCTGTAGATTTTTATTAGGCTATTCACCCTCCCTCTAGCCATATTAAAATCTTTCAATAGACTCCATCTACTCCAATCTCCCAAATTATTGTTTTCTTTGGTTGTTCTAAATAAATTACAGATAAAAAAGCTATGTTATACAATAGTTAGTCTTGTATTTCTCTATAATATTTTATTATTATATATTTACATTTTCTTTCCTATTTTTCTCATATACATGTTTATTGGGACCCACTACTGGCTATGCTTCCGTGCCTAGCTTGCATAAGAGCCAAGCTCTCTTCTCACTTCACTTGTCTCATCCACATCAGCAAAAAATGTTGATTAGCTTGGCTATAAGAGCAGGTACAATAATGAGCTTATAGTCAATCTAATGCTAATATGGAGGAGAGAAGGGATGAGAGAGATGAGAGCTTGGCTCCCATGCAAGCACCAAGCTGAGCACGAAATCATATGCATTAATGGTCCCAAGTAGCAAGTGTTCTTTTTTAAGATAAATAGAAGACACTTATTGTATAACTTGGCTCTTGTAACTTGACTTATAGCCTAGCAACTTGACTCTATTATTGACCATACTCTAAGACAATGGTTGTACTTGCTCTTATCCTCAAAACAGGTATCATAACTATTTGGACACAGACAAACATGGTTGTAAGTGTTGCCAGACGCTCTCAGAACAATTGTGCAGACATTGACATTCTCCTCGACTATGGCTGTAAAGCTTAGGATAGGCAACTGGTTAGGGTTTGTCCGCGAGCCAGATGTCTTCCCAGAAGGTAGTGGACCGCCTGATCATCGTGATGCTACGGTATACTGGCAAGAGAGTCGTGAGTGCTATCTAGGCAATAGAGTGCAAGTACTTACTAAGGCCCTGTATGGTTGGGATTTTGAACCTGCTTTTGCTTTTACAAAAGCCAAAAACCAACCAAAGAATCCAAAAGTCACATATGCTTTTGCCTAAAAGCAGCTTTTGTTCTAGTATAAAACTTTCAGCTGCTTTTGAGCTAAATATTTATCCACCTTCCACATAGGTACCGGTTCGTTTTTTTCTTTCCCTATTCCTCACTGTTCCTATCCCCATTGGAGGCTCACGAGGAAATGCGATGGTGTGGTGGCACGCTCTTCCCTGATCGGCTAGTCGTCGCGCCCCTAGCCAGACATCCCCATGCTGGCCCTTCCTATTCGGCTGCCGCATGCCAGGCCAGCGAGACCCAGGCGAATGGCGCGGTCCTCTCCCCGGTGAGCGGTGTAACACCTCAGGTGTTTAGCTCCTTAATTGCATTGCATTTGCATAAGCATAAGCAAGCATCATTCATTTCATGCATCAGCTTATAATATGTAAAACATGCTTTGAAAACATTGCCACATATGTTTATATTTCATGTGAAGTAAGAAGTGGGTAGTGTGCAAAATATAAGTACCTTATGTGCAATTTCCTTTATGAGACATGTCAACCACTTTAGTGTAACATAATTAGCAAATGTTATGCAACACACTCATGCAACATGTGCAACATGAGCTTGCAACATTTGGGTGAAAGTATGGGATTACTTGTTCCAAAGTATGTGACACTAGGAACTTTGTGCAACCAATATGTAGAGTGGCTAATTAGGTCTTATAACACCTTAATTACATTTAGGGTAAGTAGTGGAGCAATGTTCATGTTGACCAAAATTACCAAATTGCCCTTCCAAATATTGTTGACTAAGTTGGACCCCTAGAGTGATCTGGTTTGACCAATTAAAAAGTCCAGTTTAGAGATCTTGCATGGAGGAGCAACCTTAAGCAAAGTTGTAGAGAATTTCATAAGGAACAAAAGTTCTAATATGGCCATCTCATGAAAATGACCAGAACATGCTCAAAAATGGCCCACAAGTCAGTATTAGGGGCTGTTTTGGGACTTAGCAAATTTTGGCTAAGTGTGAAGCTGAAAACCGTTTCACTGTACCTCACTTTGGCAACTGGTAACTCACAAACTAGGCCGAACCAGTCCTTGAGCCAATTGACAAAGTTGTTGTCCACACATAGCTCTACAACATTGTCAATATCACCATCACCTAGTTCTAAATGGTTTAGGAGATGTGGTGTCTTGAAAATAGGGTTTCAGTCGGGTTCACTGACTGAAAACACGTTTCAGTTTCCGAGTACACCACTTTGGAGCTCTGTGGTTTCAAATCCAGGCCGAACCAGTCCAAACTCCAATTGACGAACTTGTAGTCCTCATGTAGCTCTACAAAATTGGTGTAATCATCTTCGACTAACTCGAACCGGTTTGGGAGATAATCATTGTTAAACTTGGCCTGTCAGTCGATCACCAACGAGACGTTCGACTCGTTTCAGTTCGTCAGAGCGGGGGGAGTGGCCGACCGGCCACAGGGCCTTGCCGACGCGTGGGCATGCGGTGGCGACCGTACGCCGGTCCTGGCCCCACCGGTCACTCCACGGCGCCTTCAAGACCGCCACGACGCGTCGAGGCTGCCCTATTTCCTCTCCCTCCCTCATTCGGCTTCGACACGGAGAAAACTGAGCCGCCATTGCCGCCCCACTCCGGCGAGCTCGTACGCGCTCACCACCGCACCGCAGCCCACCAAAACTCGTCCACTGCTCCGCCTTGTAACCCCCTCCATCCTCCACCTCGCCGTCGGGGTCAATTGCGCGGGGGTAAGACAGCATCGCCATCTCCGCCACCGTCCGCCTCAGGCATTTCTCGCCGGAGCACCCCCGTGGCGTGGCCGTGCTTCCCCAGCGTCTCCCTATCTTGCGTCCTTGGTGTGTCGCGTCCGCCTTGAGCCACTGATGCTCACCGGACCGGCCATTAGGGCCGAGCAGCCGCCTAGCTCATCGGAGCCGGCATGCTGCGGCCGCGGGCCACCATTGCCGTCGCTGGCTACCTTAGCTGCCGCCATAGCCCTCGTAGATGGTACCCTTATAATCGTATCGAGGTGGAGAAACATGACGGTGCACTTGGCCGCGCCGAAATCCGCTACCGGCGGCGAACTCCGGCCACCGTTCCTCCCCTCTGTTCTTCTCTCTCTGGCCTGCGGGCCCACGCTGTCAGTGCCACGTGCGTGCGTCGCGGGCCGCGCGCTCGAGTTTTGGGCCGCGTCGGTTCCCAGGCCGGCCCAGTAGCGAATAGGAATTTTGTCATTTTATTTATTCTGTCACAGTTTTGGTTAAGTTTTGGAAATTGTAGATCTAGGGTTTTACTTGCCCAAAAATTATGAGATAAATTTTGTTAGGATCTACATGATGTGTAGTATTTTAGAAAAATATGAATTTGTTATGTGATGTCTGGTTTTCTGAATATTTAAATAGGTCTTTGAAATGTGTTTTAAATCACATGCA
Source organism: Saccharum hybrid cultivar R570 (assembly GCA_038087645.1). Lineage (NCBI taxonomy): Eukaryota > Viridiplantae > Streptophyta > Magnoliopsida > Poales > Poaceae > Saccharum > Saccharum hybrid cultivar. Next base: position 5,984,881 of record JAQSUU010000043.1, on the reverse strand, counting down.
AACTTGTTTAAATTATATCTCGAGTTTCAGTGTTCCAAAAATTATGAAATTTGGTGGGTTGACTAATTTATACTTGCTCCAGCTCTGGTAAAAATTTGGGCAGTAGTGCTTAAGTACTTTACAAGTTATAATGCTATCTTGTTATTTTAAGAAATACTTAAATGAATTTTTGTAATTTTTCTACATGTGCAATGTTCATATAACTTTTTGGAGAATGTCTTGGTACCCTAGAGTGTCCAAGAAAATTTGGAAATCTGTTGTTTGACACTTTTTACTATGTCTTGTTATTTATACAAAAATCAGCCTTTTTGGCTTGAGAATTTTGTGTAGGAAGTTCCTGTAAATAGATTTAGTTCAAATTTTTACAGTATCCTCTTTTTGGGTCAGAGAGTCTCCTGTAATTTTTGTATAATTTTAGGAGTAGTTTACATATATGTTTGAAATTCCACTTAATTACTTAAGTAAATTAAGAAATGAGTTTAAATAAATATTCTAGGTGGGCACACCTTACTTTTTTATGTTTTTGTGACCTTTGTGAACTTGTAGTAGTATTAGTTTGGTCTTAGAGAATGTTTGCCACATCAATAAATATTTAACCTTTACAATTTTAGGTTTTCTGGACAGCTGATAGTATTTCTAGGTTTGACCTTGGATAAAGGTGGTTGCTGGAAAACTTGTAAATACCAAAGTTGTAGTAAAAATTGTAAATGATCTTGTGTCAAAATTTGGGAGCATTTGGCTTAGTAGTTTGGGAGTTATTGCTGTTTAAAGTGACAATCCAGAATTGACTGCTCTCTGTTTAGTGAGAACAGATTCTGGGACTTTGGAATTTCGACTAGGTAAACTTCGGAATTAAGTGTTGTGGTCTAAAAATATTTTGTGGTAAATTTCTTAAGCTTTCCAGATTGTCTTGTACCATATCTTTTGGATTTGGGAATCTCCAGTTATGTTAGAAACAAGTAGCTGCTGTCCAGAATGTCTTACCGTGATATTTTGGGTTGGATGTGGTAACCTAAATAATGTCACTCTTGTGTTTGTTAGGTGTTAGGGCCTTAACCGAAGATGAACAACTATATCTTAGGTTGGGTAGATTAGGTAAGTACTTCTCCACCGGAGAAGAGATTTGCACGTACTGATAAAGTAACTTGATTAGATTATTATATTTTATTTCTGAAATGCATTTCATTCCGAACATGTTGCACCTTTATGCATCCATGATATTTATTGTGCATTCATGCAATAGGTGTACCGGAGGGGGTAACTCTCCTCGAATTCGAGCCTGTGATTCCGGAGGAAGTCTAGGACCAGCCGGAGCAGCTAGAGGAACCAGCCGGCGACGAAGCTCCTGCCAAAGATCTACCTGAGTGTCCTGATCACCGGCCTTCGACCTTTCTGAAAGGCAAGCCCCGGTGCATGCTGAACCTAATGATTTATAAATTAATCTTGAGTATTTTTAATTGTTTACTGCATTAAGTTGTAGGAGTTATATGAAAACACTTGTTGCATTATACCTGTCCTTGTCCAGATATCGTACTTAACCCTATATTAGGTTTAGGCACGTGTCAATGCTTAGCCCTGCTTAGTACGGTAGAAGTCGGGTGATTTCCGGTCATCCGCGAGATGTAGGAAGGAGTCACGAGTGGCTTTATGGCTATCGTGGATGGAACCATGCTTTAAAATGAAATTGAGACCGGGCGGGAGTTCGATAGTACAGCCGCAAGACACTTCACGTCTTGGGTGTGGAGCTATGCCCGTCTGAGTCGTTTAAGGACCGATTCGTTGTACGTCCTTGAGTCATGTTGAACGCAGTCTAACACTTAGTTGGCCGGATAAGTCGTTCCGACCGCGAAGCCGAGTAATGTGATTCAGGCCGGGAATCGAATGGTAGGTTGCTTCTTGGAGGAGAGAAAGGATGTGCTTGGGGACATTGGCGTGAGACCAAGGGGGGGTTAGAGTCCCTATCACCTGGCAGAGTGTCGCCCTTGGGGTCGCGACATTATTCGGACCCGTGATTCCTGAATCATATGAAACGGTGGCCTGTGCGACCCTGGCAGGGGTCTGCACGGTGAGTGTTAGAAATACCCCTCCAGCTGGATAGGAATTCGATTCGAATCGCCGTCGCTCCCGGTTAGTGAGCACTTGACTTGAGCAGCGGCAACGTAGATCTCATTAAATGAACCGGTGGTTAAGGGAATGATACAATGTTGCCACAATTCATACCTGCTCTGGATATAATGATGATAATTGTTTGATTATAATCAAGTGCATGTTTAGTACAGGTGCTAAGATAGATGACAGGTAAATGCTAAAAATAACTGCTAGTATAGGCTATAAGAGTTTCAATTACTTATGCCTTTATGCAAAATGTTATGTCAGCTAGCCTCTTGTGTAAGCCTTGCATAATCCTTGGTGTCATCTTATTTCTGGTTTTCGACGGGTAAGTCTAGCTGAGTACATTCCAGTACTCAGGGTTTATTCCCTCCTGTTGCAGATGATATGCTCTACCAAGGCTTCTGCAAAAATTGTCTCCACCCTGCGGGTGACGAAGACTAGATTACTTGGGCGTGATCATCTTTTATGTACTTTCCTGATGCTTTTGTGGGATGTTGATCAACAAAACTGGCAGTAGTTAAACAACTGGTGTGCGTTTGCTTCCGCTACTTTTATAAACCTGGTTTGTAATAATTGTGACTCCGTGTGTGTAAACTTATTTCAGAACTACTTATGAAATGTAACGTATGATGTTGTATGTTGAATGATGCGATCCTGGTTGTAAGCAAGTTGGTTTGAAATCCTTCGTGGTTTTGATTGACTACCGGGATTATATGGGCTCAAGTTCGAAAATTTGAGCGCTTCGGTGCTTGTTTTGTACTTGTGCTCTTATAATTTGGTCGGTTCTGTTACAAGCGGTGCGGCCTTTCCTTGCCGGATCTGGGGAAGATGAGGTCGAGCAGGGCAGCGCGACCTTCCCTTCTCTATGGATGCAAGCTCGACCTTCTCCCTCCCTCCACGTGCCAGAGCCTAGGCGTGGCCTCCTCCCTCCCTCCGGTTGCGTGGCCCCTCCCCTGCAGTGCTACTCAATGGTGGCGTAGCCACCCGGCGACCCGTCCCCTGCAGTGCCATACCGAGATTGGAGAAGACAAGTGAGTGAGAGAATGACAGGTGGGGTCAGCTGACATGTGGGTCCCATGGACAGCTGCTTTTTCTAAAAGCTACACCTTTGCTACCAAAGGACTTTGGCTTCTTCAAAGCACGTAAGTCACGACAACTTTTCAAAAGCCCAAAACTCAAATCAGCTTTTGCAAAAGCCACGTCCCAACCAAATAGGGCTTAAATGTTTGGATTCACATCATAAAATTTAGTCGATGTCCCATCGGATGTTTGATACATGCATGGAGTATTAAATATAGACTAATTATGAAACTAAATGCACAGATTGAGACTGTTTCGTGAGATGATTTTTTAAGCCTAATTAGTCCATGATTTGATAATGTGGTGGTATAGTAAACATGTGCTAATAGCGGATTAATTAGGCTTAATAAATTCATCTCGTGGATTACTGACGGATGCTATAATTTATTTTTTTATTAGTATCAAACACCCGATACGAAATCCATGTGACACCTCTTATTTCGAATGCGTAGATTTTACATCAAACGTCTTATCAGGCCATGTCCAAGACACGCAGCAGGGATGGTGACTCTATCGTGGCACATAGGAAGAAATCTGACTTGGAGATGTGACAAGAATGCAGAGGTGCCCATAGCTTCATGAGAAAGAGAAAATGTAAAAGCTTTGCCCACCTATGTGATTTTATTAATGGCTTGGAAATACATGTCGTTTTGTCTCTTTTAAGGTCACTACTGCTATCGTAATCTTAATGAAACACGAGCTGTATAGGCTCTTTCACGAAAAAAAGTTCACTACTACACATTGAACATGACCTAAGCGGCCAAATTTTTATAATAATACGAAGAAAATACCTTACACTCCGAATAATGTTTGAATCTAAAATCATGTAATGGGGTGCACTGCAGTACTGGGCCGAGTGGGTTGGACGATTCTAATGGGCTGGGCTTATGCACGTTTCATCTGTTTCCAATCTACCAAGGAGTTTGTCTCAGTATCATATTGACGCTATCATAGAGAACGTGGAGGATGTATGGCGGCTCACTTGGCGAAGCGCAGGTGGGGGAGAGGCATAGGACATGAGGCATGATTAAGTCAATTTTGCCTATATGTCAGTTGTCGTGGTTGTGTATCGGTGACTTCAACGAAGTCCTCCATAGGGAAGAGCATGTCGGTGTCCAGGAGCGGAGCCTAGCACAGATAGCAGGCTTTCGTGAGATGGTGGACGTGTGCGGTTTCCAAGATCTAGGCTTTGTTGGCCGGACCTGGACATATGAGAAGAAGGTGTCGGGAGGCTCTTGGTGTCGAGTACGTCTTGATCGGGCGTTGGCAACTGCAGAGTGGTGCGCTTGGTTCCCTTGGGCGGAGTTACAACATCTCACCTCTGCAGCATCGGATCACGGGCCAATCCTACTGAGATGGCGCCATACCCAGGAGCAAAGGAGAAGGAAAACGAAAGCTTTTAAATATGAGATGATGTGGGAGCGGCATGAGGAATTTGCGGCCATGTTCACTCAGTCATGGCAGCAGCGTGGAAAGGCAAGAACGCTCAAGGAGATGGTGGAGAACTTGACAGCGGTTGCTGGTAAGCTCAGTGCTTGGGGTGCTGGTTCCTTTGGCCATGTGGGAAAGGAATTGAAGCGCTTAAGAGCTGAACTGGAAGAGATCCAGTCAGACCCATTGAGGGCTAGTCCGTCATATGCTGAGTCCAAGATTGCGGAGAAAATCATGGAACTGAATTATAGAGAGGAGATCATGTGGAAGCAGAGATCGCAGATTTCATGGCTCTCAGAGGGAGATCAAAATACTCGCTTCTTTCACCTGCGGGCTAGCCAACGAAGAAAAAGGAATTTGATTACCAAACTTAGGAGACCTGATGGGCAGGTGACAGAGAGTGAAGGAGAAATGGCTGAGCTCACTTTGGGGTTTTATAAAGACCTCTATCGGTCAAAAGATACTGAGGACATGGAGACTCTCCTAGAAACAGTGCCAAGGAAAGTTTCAGAGGAGATGAACTCCACCTTAGAAAGCCCTTTGTCTAAGGAGGAGATTAAAGCAGCGCTGTTTCAAATGTTCCCGACAAAGGCGCCTGGTCCTGATGGTTATCCAGCTCATTTCTTCCAAAGACACTAGGATTTGTGTGGGGATGAGGTCTGTGATGTTGTCCTTCGGGTGCTCAAAGGAGAAGATGACCTCTCGTTGATTAACAACAATTGTGTTGTTTTGATCCCGAAGGTGGAGAAACCCGAAGAATTGGAGCAGTTTCGTCCCATCAGCCTGTGCAATGTCATTTACAAGATAGCCTCAAAATCTATGGCTAACAGGTTGCGGATCATTTTATCGGAAATTATTTCGGAAGAGCAGTCGGCCTTTGTGCCGGGAAGGCTTATTACGGACAATATCCTGGCGGCCTATGAATGTCTTCATTTTATGAAAAAGAAGAGGGTGCGGGAGAACAGGTGTTGTGCGGTTAAGCTTGATATGAAGAAGGCATATGATCGCGTTGAGTGGGAATACCTTCGCAGAATTATGCTCAAGTTGGGTTTCAGTTGCACAAGGTAATGAGGCTGGTATCTTCGGTCTCTTTTTTGGCGCTCTTTAATGGTGAAAGACTGGAAAGTTTTAGACCATCACGGGGGATTCGTCAAGGAGATCCAATCTCTCCCTATCTTTTCTTGTTAACAGCAGAGGGCCTTTCGTGCCTCTTAAATTCAAAAAATTCAGTCATCGAACTTAAGTGGCATAAGGGTGGCACCGTCAGCTCCGATGGTGAGTCACCTGTTGTTTGCAGATGACAGCCTGTTGTTTTTCAGGGCGGACAGGGAGAATGCGGAGGTGGTGAAGGATGCACTTCACCTATATTGCCGAGCTTCCGGACAGATGGTGAACATGGAGAAATCGTCTATCCACTTTGCAAAGGGGTGTAATTCCCAAGTGAGGGAGGAGATAAACGGGTTGCTGAATATACACACTGAAGCGCTAAGTGATAAGTATTTGGGCATGCCAACGGATGTGGGTATTTCAGCAAATGGGGCATTCAAATATATTAAAGATAGGATTTGGCGCAGGATTCAGGGTTGGATGGAGAAGTGTCTGTCGACAGGAGGAAAAGAAATGCTTATTAAATTAGTGGTGCAGGCCATTTCAACTTACTCTATGTCTTGCTTCAAATTACCGAGGGGCCTTTGTCATCACATGGACTGCTTGATGCGCAGCTTTTGGTGGGGGAGTAAAGATGGGAAGCATCGGACGTGTTGGGTTGCTTGGGAAGACACGACAATGCCAGAGTATACGGGTGGTCTTGGCTTTCGGGATATGGAGTTATTTAATTTAGCGCTTCTTGCTCGCCAAGCGTGGCGGATTTTACAAGACCGGGGGCTCTAAGTGCTCGGATTCTTAAAGCTATTTATTTTGCGAAGGGAGAATTTTTGGAAGCAACAGTTGGCCAAAATCCTTCACGCACTTGGAGGTCAATAATTGAGGGGAGAGATACCCTAGCTCAGGGTTTGATCAGAAGGATTGGCACCGGTGAGCAGACTGATATTTGGTCGTCAAACTGGCTGCCGAGAGATAGCATGATGAGGCCAGTTTGCTGTGTCAAAGAGAACCCCCCACAGAAGGTCAGCGAGCTTATTGATCAATCTCTTCGGAGGTGGGATAGACAGTCGGTGAATGACTTCTTCTTACCGATGGATGCCAAAGTGATCATGAGGATCCCTCTTTGCACTTCGGCACAGGGCGACTTTTGGGCGTGGCACTATGAAAAGTCAGGGATGTTTACAGTAAGATCAGCTTACAGAATGCTGGTGCACACGAGAGAGAGGAGATCGAACTGGCTCAAGCACGCGGCTGGGAGATCTAATACTAGAGAAGATGCAGAGGAGTGAGCAGCTCTTTGGAAGGTGCAGGTGCCGTCCAAGGTGCAAATCTTCCTATGGCGTTTGGCTCGGCAATCCATCCCTACACAGGATGTTCGGCATTGTAGAAACATGGCGGAGAACAGCCGTTGCAGCATTTGCGGTGACCCGGACTCCTAGAAGCATTCGCTCCTGGAGTGTCACATGGCAAAAGCCGTCTGGGCGTTGGAGCAAGATGAAATCGCTGGAGCACTATGTACGATCAATGAAGTTGATGCGAGAGCATGGCTGGCGGCAGTTTGGAAGGCTTTGTCTAACGAGACAATTGCTCGGGTTGTGACTCGCTTGTGGGCGATTTAGCATGTGAGGAAATTGCTCGCATAGACTAGCTAGGAGTTCTGTGTCTTTATCTCTTGGCAGACATGTCTGGTTTTTATCGCCACCTGATGGTGTTTGTATTTCAATGATAAGCTAATAAAGGGCGGTGTTTTCCTAAAAAAAACCAAGGAGTTTGTGACAGGAACTTCCTTGTGAGGTTATTCCCCTTTATGGGGTCGTTGTTCGTCGATTTGGGATGGCCGGTGGAGGAGCAGGCAGCTTCTTCCAACTTCGACGAAGAGACGGCGAGGAGCCGTTTGCCGAAGAGTTCATCGCGTTCAGTGCACATCAAGCTTGATGTGCTACTCACCAGGCGTTTCAAAATATTTACTTCCTTCGGCGACATGGGAGTCGGCCTTTAGCTTCATCCTAGGCGTATTCCTTCACTGCAGGAAGTGGAGAATGGCCGGGCTGTGGCGGCATCGGTCGACGGCAACGATGACCATCGGGAGCACCCTGACAGGCTTGCAATGTATTTCTAATTTCTTCTAGAGGTGCCTTGTAAGGGGTTCAATGTAAAATTTCTGTTTCAATAAAATCCAACCCGATGTTCTAAAAAAAAGTTAATACAATTTTATATTTTTTTATTAGGACCAAAAGGCCTGATTCGAAAAAAAAGAGAGGTCTGATTCGATGGCCGAGCTAACAGAGCAGTAGAGACCTCCTGCAGGAGATACCCCTACGACTTGCCTAGCCAAACAAACAATTGCCTCCAATTCGCAATCGCAAATCAATAGAGGAACCACCTCGACAAAGATTTAGACTGCACGTGAGTTTACCAAGACGCAAAAGGTGAATATATAATGCTGACATACTTCACAAAATTATGTTTCTTTCTGCGGAAATGGCGAATCCTGCTACCTGCATGCGCTTCACACTTTCGCTAGCTTGTCGTGCAGTGCAGACGGCGACGATGAAAAAGATGGCCTGGCCGGGAGCAAAAGAGAGATCATCCAGCATCCTGTTTCGTGGCGTCTCCCTGTTTCGTCGTGTCTATCCAGTATATCTCTGTAACGTGGAATATGCGAGTGTTATTGCATTTTTACTCTTTATTAATTTTCAACCTTTACCTTTCGTATAAGATAAGATGGAAAGCTGGTGTTCCCAGCAATGAAAAAAAGAAGGCGAGGTGCTTTCCTGTTAAGAAAGGAGTAACGAAATAACCCAAAAAAAATATTGGGGCAAAATTTCTTCCAAGGTTCTAAGAACGATCGCCAGACCAGTCGGACAATTGCAAATCATAGCTGATTGATTATGAGCAATAAACATTACAATTTACAAGGGCGAATTAAGGAGCAGGCTTTACATGTAGTGCAATACGCATAAGACGAACGAGGAGCACTACTGCGCATCCCCGCCCCGCCCTTTTTTACATGGCATCATCAGGAGCTATCTACTAGCAGGCTATGCGCCCGTGCTCCGGCCTCGCACTCACAATACACACACACTGAACAGACGGCTTCTGCACAACAGCACATACTTGTGCACACTTGCATGCATGCCTAGACATCCGTAATTACACACAGGCACACGAACACACATATCTCAGGACTCAAATACGTACATGACGAACAATCATTGCACGCGCGCGCGGCGTGCTGCAGGTGCGGTTTCCCGGCAGCTAGGCCCTCATCTCTGGGGCCGGTTGGCTCTGCCCCTGCGAAATCATATCGAACCACATGTACGTGTAAATTAGCTAGGCATTCGTATAAACTGAAGTCTCGATCGGTGTGTGTGGTCGATCGGACTAGCTAGGCGGGCATATGCACGCGAAGTGACGACGCACCTGTTGTTGTTCCCGTTGTTGCCGTTGCGGACGCCGCCGCCATTGGGGTTGGGGTTGGGGTTGCCGTAGCCGCCGGACTCGATGTCGCCGACGTCATTGACGAGGTAGGCGTAGTGGCGCCGCGCGTCCTCGGCGGTCTTCCCGCCGCCCACCGCGGCAGCCACGAGCTCCCACCGCCTGGGCGTGTCCCGGTCGTAGGTGGCCAGCGCGCGCTCGAACACCGCGTTCTCACTGTCGCTCCAAGACATGATGATGAGAGATCGTCCCTCCTCTCGCAGCTCTCTCTCTCTCTCTTCTTACTCTGCACGCTAGGTGATGACCACGTCTAGCTCTCAGATCCTGCTTAGGTTGATCTGTGTTGCTCGAACCAAGCATTCGATGGTTGATGGTATTTATAGAGGGACAAAGAAAGGCTTTGTCGCTACATGGGTCTAATTAAAACCTCCACCTCCTACATATGCATGCTAAATACGCTGTAACAATGCAAATCGATTTGCATAAGCATAATAGTCGTGATGCTATGCTACTATATATGTTATTGTAAGAGGCTAGTTGCTAAAGCTCAATGCGAAGAGGGTTCGGGAAGTAAAACAAGTGCAAATTGTTGGAGAGGGCTTCTAATGGCAGGTAGCCGATGAGCGACCTGATTGGCGGACGTTTTATTCGACAGACGTAAGAAAGTATCCAGGCTTTAGACGATGGCATTATTTTAACAGCAGCTTGCCTTTCTGTTAATTGGTTGCCAGATCAGAGGGATCGATGCCGCCCTTTCTTTCTTTCTTTTTTCGCGACCATGCTCAACTGAGCCCGTTTTTCATTAAGAGGATGCCACCCTTTCTTTCATGCTTTACGTGCCGGGCAAATAGCTTGCGGCCTTCCACAGTTCCACTCAAGTTCAAGGGCATCTTTAATTTAAGGGGGAGGTTAACGTGCGACCCGTTGCGCTGTCGGGCAAGCGCGTGACCCAGCCGCCGCCACCGCCGCTACTGCCCACCGCCCTGCCACGGCGTGATAGGGTATCGCCGGATCTCCGCGGATCCTACCGCGCCCACAGCGGCCTCCTTCTTCCCCTCCCACCTCCCGCCGCCGCCATTGTCATGGACGCCCCTGCCCCGATTTGGTCCGGCTGCCTCCTACAACATAAGAACCTAACCGACGTTCGTGACAATTATACAGAGATGTGATTTTATTATTTCTAAGCATATATGGATAACAGTCATACTGGTCAAAAGGAACTTTAGAAAAAAAAAAGATGGCTGTATCTGAGTATCTCGAGGCGGAGCCAGTGGGCACCGAGGGTACCCCTCCCACTAGTCGACAGAATAGGCTATTCGATATAGTTGTTCACACTTACACGTGCAATGCAGAAGTGAAGTTGTGCCCAATGTAGCGCGAATGTTGCTATACCTGTGCTTCAAACCTTCGCACCAGGCAGTGGAAGTGCTAATAGCTTGGAGGAGTCATCGTAGTGGGAGTACTTCCTCTGTCGCTTCTCGAGAAGTCAAATACTTCCAATTTTGATCAACTATATAAAAAATATTAATATTTATAGTACATACTTAGTATCATTATATAAATCATTAAATATATTTTTTTGTAATAAATTTATTTAAAGATACAAATATTGTTAATGATTTCTTTTTTGAAAGAAAAGAGCTTTTATATTAAGATATAGGATCATGTTTACAATCATGTTCTAAAGCTATCGACGCGCAGGCCGGGACAGCTTCAGACAAAAATCTAAAAGAAAACTCTTTCCTATTATAAACTCCCAATTTATGGGCTACTCCGTTAGCGCTTCGATGACATTTTGAGACTTTGAAACGCTGGAAGAGGCTCAGTGTTCTCTTTGTTTCTTCTGTGACGTAGCAGTTGGCAGACCGGTTTGAAGAAAAATCTGTGATAGCCTGAACAACATTTAAGCAATCTAACTCCAATAAGATAGGCCCCAAGGAGAATTGAAGGGCTTTGCGAATACCCGACAGTGCAGCTATGCATTCTGCCTCTTCGGCAGATCCACACAGGCTATCGCAGGACCAACCTGGGAAGACCACATCACCCGCATGATTTCCAGCCACCAAACTTGTACCTGCTTGTCTTTTGATAAGGTCATAGCTGGCATCGACATTTAGTTTTATCCATCCAGAGGAGGCGGCAACCAAGGAAATTCCTTTTCACAAGCTGTAATATTTCCAAGAGGGGCATGCGGTTTTTCAGAGGTACAAGGTGATTTCCTTTTAGGTGAAACAGGAGTCATTTGCCGCACTTGTGTTCAGGGAGACCAGGTAATTTTCCAGAAAAGACAGATACAGAAATACTGGAATCACCTTTCTCAAACACAATATCGTTTCTGTGATGCCAAATCCTCCAGAAAAGAAGCATTAATTTTATCCTGGTATCTTTGTTAACTCTATTTAACAAAACCAACAGCCAATCCGGCCCTGTGTAATTGAAAGCTGAGGAAGGTCCCAAGACTAACGCAGGGCATATCGGGAACGAGCCTCAGCTCGATCGGTTCGCTCTCCCGTTGCGGAAGCACCGGTCACGAGTTCGAGCACGGCTCAACTGGTGATTCCCATCGGGATTTTTTCCCAGTTTTAATTTCAGGTAGCCTCTCGCACAGACGTGCCACAATGGTCAAGTGACGTGCCCGCCACGCTCGGAGTCTGGTGATCTTCGAGTACTTCTTAGCTGCGTTCGTGGTCTAGGTATAGTTGTAGGTTTATTTATATACAAGGTGTGTGTGAGGTGTGCGTGTGTGTGGTGGTATGTGTGTGTCTGTATCTGAACAGATACTACAGCTGTACGTAGATGAAAGGACTCAAAAAAAAACGCAGGGCATATCTTAGAGCAGATGCTTTTTTTTTTACAGTCAACGGGGAGGCGTTCCCCACTTGATTTATTTTTATATAGCCCAAAAAAATGGCTCGTGATATATTTTACAATCGTTGGGAGGAAAAAAAAAGAACAACAACAGGAAGACACCCCTGCACCGGGTGAACAGTGGCATAATCACACGAGCAAAGATGTAGATACTGCAACACCACCACACATGAACTATTCGACGATGCCTCCAGGGAGGTAAATGACGTCAAGACGTAATCATCGTCAGCCAAGCCAGAGCCTGGCAAGGCTTTCGCCCGAGCCTTGTGGCGGATGAAGGCAGCAGTAATAGGTTCTTCAGTGACGCCTTCAAGAAGGGAAATCATCACTGGCCCAGACTGATCTGAGCTGAGCTGTCACCCAGAACCTGCGACGGAGTGAGGCGCACACCAGACGAAGAAGGGGTTGTCGGTCGCCGCCACACCGCGCGGAGCCATTCACGGACTCGTCCGCAACGGTGGGAGGTGTGCACCAGCAGGGGGTGCCGGCCGCCGCCACACCGCGTGAAGCCGTTCACGGACTCGCCCGCGACGGTGGGAGGCGCGCACCGGCAGGTGGAGGGTGCCGGTCACCGCCACACCGCGCGGAGCCGTTCACGGACTCACCCGCGACGGTGGGAGGCGCGCACCAACAGGTGGGGGCAGACGGCCGCCGCCACACCGCGCGGAGCCATTCACGGACTCGCCCGCGACGGTGGGAGACGCGCACCGGCAGGTGTGGGGTGCTGGCCACCGCCACACCGCACGGAGCCGTTCACGGACTCGCCCACGACGGTGGGAGGCGCACACCGGCAAGGGGGTCGGTCGCCGCCACACCGCGCGGAGCCGTTCATGGACTCGTCCGCAACGGTGGGAGGCGCGCACCGGCAGGGGGTGCCGGTTGCCGCCACACCGCGCGGAGCCGTTCACAGACTCGCCCGCAACGGTGGGAGGCGCGCACCGGCAGGTAGGGGGTGCTGGCCGGCCGCCGTCACACCGTGCGAAGCCGTTCACGGACTCGCCCGCGACAGTGGGAGGCACGCACTGGCAGGGGGGTGCCGGCCGCCGCCACACCACGCGGAGCCGTTCCCGGACTCGTCCGCGACGGTGGGAGGCGCGCACCGGCAAATGTCCGCACCTGGACAAGGGAGCAGCCCACGACGACGAAACCGAGCTTGGTCGCCGCCAAGACCGCGCTGGTGAACCCCTCGCAGCCGCATCAAACCTGCAGCACGTCAAGCACGGACATCCCGGCGTGCCGCTCACGTACACGCGCCGCCCTGCTGCTTGCCTCCATGGGAGGGCCCATCGACTTGGGGCCCGCCGGATCTGGCCACAGGGCCACCGGATCCGGTGGAAGCCGCACCAGACCAGCGGTGGGACAGCGGGAGCAAGCCGTCGCCGGCCACCATGCCATGGCCGTCACCAGCAGGCAGGGGGGAGAGAGGATGGTCGCTGCCGCCCAGGAGCCACTGAAAACAACGGATCCAAGACGGGGGATTGCTGATCCGCGCACGGGAGCGGCAGGTCACGGCCCACGGGTAGCGGACGCTGGAGCAGAAAGCGGCGGGTACAGCGAACCATGGCATGATGCCAATTTTCAGGTTCTACTCCGCAGATCGAACAGGTTGCATCAGGAGTTATGTGGTGTTTCAGTCTGTTTTTTGGACTCCCAAGGCATTGACTGCCAATTTCCATGCAAATATTTTTATTTTTTGTGGCACCGGGGTTTTCGAGATTGCGTCAAAAATGTTCCTGTCAGCTGATAGGCTTCTGCCACAAGTCTCAGGTGATTTCAACTTCGCTGCGAGTTTGTAGGCACTTCTAACAGAGAAGAGGCCATTTTTCTCAAAGTGCCAAGCAAGGATATCTTCCCCCTCTAACTCTGGGATTCTAATGCCAAGGGTTTCCTCCGCTTCATGGAAAGGAAGGTCTGTCTTATGAGCGTTTCATTCCAGCCCCTAGTGTTTTGAGTCATCAGGTCTGCCACTCTTCTTACTCTAAGTTCTTAACCGGACTTGAAATTTTTAAAGAGTCAGATCGAGGTATCTAGTTGTCTCTCCAAATTCGGATTCCTTGACCACAATTAACTCTCCAGATGACACCCTTTTTCAAGAGTTCAAGACCATGTTCAATGCCTTTCCAACATTACGAGGAATTTTTTGAGAAACTGGTATCCAACAAATTGCCAAATGGGTAGTATTCTGCTGTCAGCATATTTGCACAGAGGCTGTTTGGGTATTGTAGTAGGCGCCAGGCTTGCCTAGCCAGGAGGGCTTGGTTGAAGCACCTGAGGTCTCTAAAGCCAATGCCTCCTCTCGGCTCACTTTAGGTTTAGTAATTTGGCCCCAGGCTAGCCAATGTACCTTTTTTTCTTTCATTTTCATCACCCCACCAGAAGTTTCTAATCATTTGTTAAAGATCATCACAGAGACTTGCAGAGAACTTAAAAACACTCATAGCATAGGTGGGAAGGCCCTGTAAAACTGATTTAATCAGAACCTCTTTACCTCCACTTGACAAGTATTTCTCTGACCAGTCATTGACTCTCTTGCTGAATCTTTCTTTCAAGCTTTTAAATTTGCCATTAACCATTCTTCCTTCCAGAACATGTAGGCCAATGTACTTTTCCTCAAAACTTCTAGCATGTGTAACCCAGCAGCCAGTGACTGCAGTGGCATTAACATTAGAAACATTGCGGCCAAACAGGATGCTACATTTGTTATTACTGATTAACTGTCCAGTGCCTGTCTCATAGGTATTCAAAATATTCTTTACAACCTGGGCCTGATCTTCAGTTCCTTTCACGAACAGGAGACTGTCATCAGCAAATAAGAGGTGGAAAATACCCCGAGCATGCCTAGAGATGTGGAGTTCCTGTAGATTTCCTTCAACAATTTCTTTGTTTAATAAAGTTGACAGCCCCTCCGCCACTAACAAGAAAAGATAAGGAGATAAAGGATCTTCTTGTCTGAGGCCACGCGAAGGTGAGAAGTGTTAGATGATATTTGTTAGATGCTAAGATTAGTCGTGGTTGATATTGGCTAAGATTAACTGTGGTTGGTTAGTCTTTCACATAGTGCAGTCTACATGCATTGTAATAGGTGATCCGCATCATCCTGTAATTGTAGTTTGCAAGGTGATCCGCATAGTCATAGTGTACATGCATTAGTTTGATAGGTGATCCATGTTTATAGCCCAAGGGGCTGTTGTACTCCATACACATGTAAGTGCCACCGCCGGGGGGCTTTTCCCTGTGCCTGCTTAACGCGTAACCGAGGACCAGACCAAGGCACCTCGTTCCCTCAATTCTCATATGGTATCAAAGAGCCTTTTCTTCCCCACGAAAACACCTCCATGGCATAATCTTCTGCTGCTCCAACCGCCGCGTTCTCCTTCGGGTTTCTCCCACCTGTGACGGAGAAGCTCACGCGCGGGAATTATGGTATGTGGCACGCCCAAGTGTCATCTACCTTGAAGGGTGCTCAATTCGCTGGCTTCATCAAGCCCTCCACCAAGCCACCGGCGAAGTTCCTGGAGCCTGCTGCCGAAGCCGGTGACAACGCCCGTGACAAGAAGGCTGATCCAATTCCAAACCCGGAGTATGAGAAGTCCATGTTTATAGCCCAAGGGGCTGTTGTACTCCATACACATGTAAGTGCCGCCGCGGGGGGGGGGGGGCTTTTCCCTGTGCCTACTTAACACGTAACCGAGGACCAGATCAAGGTACCTCAATTCTCATAAGAAGGAATCCAGTAAATGTCCATTGAGGCGAACAGAATATTTGGCGGTTCTTACACATTCATTACCCAACCAATCCACATTCTTTCGAAGCTGAGTTTTTGCATAGCCATTTCCAGGTAGTCCCAATAATGAAACTTAAGAAAGATTGATCGGCACAAATGCCATAACGACGCTGTTTAAGGCACTGAGATAGTAAAAGGAATGAACAGTCATGCAAAGATGCGCTCCCAAAGAAAACTTTATGCCCTGTTGCGGTACATGTTGGCAGCGGACCTGCTCTTCAAGTTGCCTATGCACGCCCAAGAACTCTGGGAAGGAGAAGCCGAGTAACCGCAGGAATGGTGATGGTGAGTTCTGCACGAGACTGAGCCAAGCAAACGGGGCATGTCCAATTAGTAATAATAAATTTATTAGTATTACGATTAGACATCAGAGGGAAATTACATCACAAATTAGGGAAAACAAATGAGCTTTGAAAAGTCTCCGCGACACCAAAGGGCATGTAGTCGGCAGTCGGCACCACATGAACAATATTTTGCTTCCATAGTCTACATTTTTTTTCCTTTCCTTCCGCATATACTACTATACTAGTTAAAGCAAAAGTTCCAACAAGCTAGATTTGCATTCTGGATTGCTTGCCTTATATTGAAAAGGAGGATAGGCCAATCATGTCCCATCTCACATATTTGGCTTACCATGACTAGCAGTCTATAGCACATATAAAATGGCTCCATCAGAGGAAAAAGGAATTGGGTCAAGTTGTGCACCTGACTTTATGCCCAACATTTGTATATGCACACTGCTTGGGGATCATGAACAAAAAGCAAATGATAAGGAATAATTGCATCAGTTATATATGTAACACAGCGCAAGTGCACGAAAGGCAGGGGGGACTTAGATTCCTGCAACAATATTATGCGCACATTAACAATTTCACTCACAAGTGGATTGTTATTGCATAATTGCGTTGCACGGGGATAGATACAAACTTAACCTGAGATAATCACGCACCAGATAGCACATTAGCATCAAGGAATAGTTTCAGTTTACAGTGTTGTGGCACGGGATTTGGACATACGGACTTGCTAGCACGGACGTCTGATCCGGGCGCTAGCACCTGGACGGTGCTCGCATGGCGAGTGAGCGAGCGCCCTAGCAGCGGGCCTATGCCGTTTCGGACGTCGTCCACGCCGCCAGACACTTCCCACGCGCATCCCATGTACAACACTTGATCTACTTTTGAAACATCCAGATGCAACAGTTGAACATAGAAAAGAAAACAAATGAAACACTTGCGAAAACACCTGAAAATCATTACAAAACATATGCAACATCCCGATGAAACACTTGCAACATCCAGATAAAACACTTGCAACATACGTATGAAATACCTAAAATACTTAAAACATATGCTTGCAACATGTATGTATATGCAACATCCATATCTACTTTTGCAACATCTAGATAAAACACTTGCAACATACGTCTGGAATTGATGAAACATTTAGAACATACATTTATAACATACGTGTATGGCCATTACAATATGTACAACATCCCGATCTACTTGTGCAACATTGATATACAACACTTGAAACATGTCTCTGAAACATCTGAAACACTTGAAACATACTCTTGCAACATACGCTTTTAGCGTAGCATCTACTTATTGCTTGGAAGAATGGAGGCTCGTCAACATGGAGCTCGACGCTTGCGCAGAGCTCAATGCCACTGAGTGGCGCGAGGGGATGCCAGCGGACGGGCGGCTGTGTGGCCTCGGCGAACGGCTGTGCAGCCATTGACGAGCTGCTGCGTGGCTCCTGGCGACAGGATGGGCGGGTGCGGTCCCCTGCAGTGGAGGCGACAGCGCCGAGCGACTACGCTGCCCACGTCGAGCGTCCCCCGCGTTAGGAAGGTGAGCAGCGGGCGGGCGGTGCGGTGGAGTTGGCCGTGAAAGGCGCATGCACGCATTGAAAGAAGGTCGCGACGGGGAGGAATGGGGAGTTGACATTTTTTTATGGAGAAGCCAAGAGCAATCTCTATATTATGTTTCGCAGACCCAGAAAGTACGTGTCCAGAGTGTTGGACGCCACGAGAAGAGCATTTCCTTTTGGACATATGGATCATCGTCAGCCTCAGCCTACTGTTCCTCCCTCCGTACATTTCCACAAGGCATTACATAACTTGCATAGCCCTCTAAATTAAATTTTCACCATATATTGTTACTGACTTCTCGGAACTAAAGAACTTTTTTTAGCCTCTTATCTAAGTACAGTTGTAATATCTGTTTGAACCACACACACGCACATACCCCTCATACTCACACACCTTGTATATCTAGATCATGAATGCAGCTGAGAGATACTCCAAGATTACTAGACTCTGAGCGTGGCGGGTATGTCACTTGACCATTGTGGCACATCTGCACGAGAGGCTATCTGTAAATTAAACGGAAAAAAATCCTGATGACACACGCTAGGAGCGATCCCAGGGATCGAACCTGTGTGGGCTGGCCGAACACCCTCGGTGGAGCCACCCGAGCTGAGCTCGGTCCTCTCGGAACTGAAGAACTTGTATACTATATACATGTGAGGCTGTCAGCCTTACAATAATTGGGATAATCGAGATATTTTAGATGATTTCTTACTAGAGGAAATTTAGAGGGCTACTGAATATAGAAGTTGATTTTTAAGAGGACTGTTGATATAGCAGGCTACTTTCTGTCTAAAATAGAAGTCATTCTCGCTTTCTGAACAATCATTTTTTAAAACTTTTGATTAATTATATATAAAAAATATTAATATTTATAATACATAATTAGTATCATTAGATTGGTCGTTGAATATACTTTCATAATAAATTTATCTGGAGATATAAATGTTGCACGTATTTTTTATAACCCTAGTCAAAATTAAGAAAGTTTGACTTGCATGTATCTCGTAACAACTTTCTTTTTAGGACACAGTGCAGAGACAAAATAGGCATCATAGTACTCCCTCCGTCCCAAAAAGAATGTAAATCTCACATTTCGAGGTAAGACTAGTGTAGTGTGAAATTATGCATGTACATCTTCTCTATCATTCTAGAAACTAAAAATAATCATGGATAGATAGAGTATTGGTGTTTTCAGACATATAGGGGTTTTTTTAATAGGTGGGTCTCATTGAAAAAGTTGATTTCAAATCTACCACCCTGTTCATTTATGCTAAAATTTGGCTTATGCTGAAATATTATGAGAGAAAAACACTGTTTTATGGTTGAAAAGTAGCTCAAACGAACATGATGTACATCTACGTTCTTTTTGAGACAAGATTTGAACTGCAGGATTACATGTTTCGTGAGACGGAGAGAGTATATGTCACGCAAAGTCAAGTGGAACCACCAACGCAGCTGTTCGGTACAGCTACTTCCGTCCTTTTGTTTTATGGCCTTTATTTGAAAGATTCTTACAAATACGTCCCTCTGGCAGTAATATTTTAAAAAATAGACCCTCCTCTTGGTGCCGTTGTTATTAACACCAAGATCAAACGTCTCGGCGCCAGCCCAATTGGCACCAAACTCCTTGCCCACGTCGGCGTTGACGCAAAGCTGGAAGTGACGTGACAGCCAGCTCGGCGCCAAGAACTGGCGCCGAGACGTTTGATCTTGGCGCTAATAACAACGGCGCCAAGAGGAGGGTCATTTTTTAAAATCTTACTGTCAGGGACATATTTGTAAGAATCTTAAAAAAAGACTAAAAAAACAAATAAGACGGCAGCTACTTACAGCTTGCAGCTCCTGCTTTGGCTGCAAAAAATAAATTAAACTACACTATAGACAAAACTACAAATAGCTGCAACCACAGTCAAATAATATAGCGATCAGAGTGGCTATTTTTTTAAGGTACGTAGCTGGTTTGTCCATAAATCTGTAAATAGACTTAATTTTTTTTGGTGAACAGTAAATAGACTTAATTTTTGCAAGAACCTGTAAAACTAAGCTTTTTTGTGAGTTCACTGACAAGTCTGCTTGATCTCTACTATTTTTTTATGGAGTGATGGGGCCGGTGCTCGAGGAGCAGAGGCGTTGGCCTGGTTGGAAGATCGACACCCACATTTCTCTGCCTACGATATGTGAGGCCAATATCTTATCCTTGGCGTTGGGCCCAGCCCTGACATGTCCAACCCGTTCAGCGAATCGTGACGTATCTTCTCTAGAGGTCAGAAGAATCGAGGAAAGAATCTACTCAGCTATTGGATTAATCATATGAAACATAATTATGGCACTGAAAGGCCGGTGGCAGGCATACTTTGGAAGCTCCTAGATAGAGAATTTCACCGCAGTTCGCTATTCTGTGTATCAAACCATTTTGTAACTCCACAACGCTATACCTTTCTTTCTAATTTTTATTGTGGGTGCACGCCGAGTCGCCGAAAGATTATATGCTCCCAACTTGTAGGATTTTGTGTATCGCATCATCGTTCACTGAATATAAGAGGATGAGCACACTCAAACGAGTGCTTCAGACTGTTAAAATTATCGTGGGGCCTAGCTTGTTCCCAGATTTTTCATATATTGCAGCATCATCCTTTACAATTGTATTAGATTATTATTATCCCTGCCATGGTTACTACAGTTAGCTACAGCTATAGTTTGCTATTCTACCAATTTATGTTCCTGCACAGGCTAGAATTTTAACAGACATAATAAGTATCAAAGTTTCTCGAAAAAATTGTTTGGAACCCACAACTCATCAAAATTGTTTATATCTGCTCTCCCTTTGACCTGTGAAACTTTGATAAGTAATTGCTCTATATTTTTCTACCATATTCAAAGTTTCCCTTTTGCATCACGCCTCTATGTGTGTCTTCAATAAGTGTTTAGCAGAATCTTTAGCTTGAATTGTGTTAGCTCTTGTTGTAGCTCATGCCATGACTTCACGGATTTAGATTATATTTTGCCTTTCCAATTTTGATCTTACCTATTATATTTATTTTACTCAACATATTATGTTATATCTCAAGTGTTTATTGTACCTCTTATTGAAGACTCTCTTTTTTATGTTTTTAAAAGCATGGATTCTACATCTTAGATAAATTTCTTATAGCTCGTACCATGACATAAACATGTGTCTTGGCTTTCAGCATAACACTCAGCATACCAAATTTTTCTCAACACGAAATATTAGAAGTGCAGTAGTATTCCTTTGAGTTAAATGCACCGAAAGTCCTTTAACTTACGTGGGGTTTCAATTAGGTCCATCAACTCTAAAAGTTGATTTTCGGGTCCATAACCTTTATAAGTGGTTCAACCGCAGGTCCATACCTCTTTGCTTGGCTCTTAGATATGACATGGATATGGAGGCAACAGCCAACATGACATGAAATTTGCAATTAGCTCATCCCCCTCCCTTCTCCTTCCTTGCTTCGTTTCCTGAGTGGTAGCATGCGGCACACAGGGTGGTAAGCGCAAGTACCGGGAAGCAGCACAAGCATGGGATCACGAGCTTTACTACTTACTCGCGCACCTGAGGGTGCTTTTAATTTTGCCCGATGGAGGCTAGCAACGGGCATGTTTAGTGCCCATCCGGCGGTCAAAAGGTCGGTAGAAGGGAAAAAAATACTATGACAGAAATGGTGGTTCGGCATAGACTTGCTCCAAATGCATGCGCACAGGGACAATGGAACCATGACGGACTCAATCGTGAACTTGTTGAAGTAGCGATGGCCTACACCGACATGAATGGCCACCTACGCAAGCTCAAAAATTGACCATGATAGCTACATTACGGTGGGCTGGGAGCTCCTACACGATCTCTGTGTGTCCAATGAGTGCAAAGGGTAGAGGAGGCAGAAACAAACTTGGTATAAATCATTTCTAGGATAGAGGTGAAGCGCAAGGCAAGGAACAACAGAGCTCGGGTACTGGTACGTAATGGTGGTGGCTAGCACTAGACTAGAGATAGAGCAGGGGCACAGATGCCAGGTTCGAGGGAGTGTAAAGGAAGGCAGCACAGGTGGGGGGGTAGGCATGGGCTCGACAAATTTAATGCCATGTTGGTTGCCGACTTCACATGTCATGTCAGATCTAAGGTCAAACGAAGGGGTATAGACCTGTGGTGAATCACTTGAAAAAGTTTATAGACCTGAAAGTTAAATATGTGGTCCAAACGAAGGGGTATGGACTTGTGGTAGACCTTTAAAAAGTTTATGAAGCCGAAAATCAACTTTTAGTGTTGGTAGACCTAATTGAAATCCCTACTTAAGCTAATGAACATATGGTTTTAACTCTATTTCTTTTTTCAATAAGAAAGTTACGCTAATAATTAAATTACCAGTTTATATATGTTATAACATTTCAGTCAAATTATATAAACTTCTTAAATAGTTTGAAAATCATGACATTAAACAAATCTTACAAGAAACCATTTCTCGGTGTATAGGAATATGAGATTTCTTCACTGCGTTCCAACAGGCCTCTAGCCCACTTGGAGTTGGATTAGGCTTATGTACTTGGAGACTCTGTTCCCACTAATCCATACAATACAATTAGTACCTCGAAAACAATATGATAATCTACTACTCCGATGCATAGTCAACTACGGAGGTGGCGTACGTGAGGCTACCATCGCCTCTTTCCATGAGGCCTTTTCACGTTTTCTACCAGCTAATACTCGCCATATATTCCTCTTCTCGTAAGCATATCTTTCATGCAGTGGTGCTCCTCAGCAAGCCAGCAACAGATTTTCACAGGATCTAACGCGTAATACAGGGACACAGAGTTGTTATTAGTTTCTGGGAACGAAAACGACGAGCACCACATCCCTTTTGAGTTTTGATTCAGCAAACAAGTGCTCCGAATGTACTTAACGTACCATCCTTGTACCCATATGCCTATATCTTAAACTTGGTGAAGGGTTGGCACCATGTTCTCCAACCTTCCGTCAGCCTAGTGAGTTCCACGTTTGCATAGAGACATCTCTTGTGCTTATATTTATTAAAAGAGCGTGACGGCTTCCTTCACCCTTTCTCTTCTAAAATACTCCATCCAAGTAAGCGTGTCGACTGTCGTCGTCAAGGGCATGGTCACTGCTCACTAGGATACCACTACTTTTGTTTACCAGCAATTATACTAGTTTAAATGTATGTAAATTATAACAGATTATTTATATATAATTATTTTGTAACCACTTCGGAAACACAAACCTAGACTTAATTAATTTTCAAAGTTCAATCAACATATTTATATTCAAATAAAGAGATATAGATGTCCCAGATTTAAATGTGTCTACCCTATATATAATCGGCCAAAAGACATTTATCTGCGGTTTGAAGGGAGTGATGGCTTTCTTTCTTACTTCGAAGTTTCACATGGTGATAGTTCCTTACATAATCAGCATAGTTGGCACCAGGGGCAGGGGTGGAACTACGTCGTTGCATTAGGCCAGTCTCAATGGGGTTTCATCAGAGTTCCCTGGTCATTAAATACATTGATGTGGTACCATATTGATGAAGAGAGATGATAAAAGTTTCATGGGAATAGAGAGAGTTTCATGAGGATGAAGATATGGATGCATTGAAAACTGGGACATGAAACCCCCACCAATACTGATCTTAAAATTCTATTTATTATCAAAAAAATTATAAAACATTCTTTCTTACTGACAAAATAGCATTATGACCGGAGAGTGACCACATAAAATTCTAGCTCTATCTACCCCTTAAGTGGTGCTTATAGGATAGACAACACGCCTTCATCCTACCTTTCAACTCTAGACCGACCTTTAAGAGTTATTTTCCACCATCCTTCCTCCTCCTCCCCTCATTAGCTCATTCCTCCTATGGTTCCGCATCACCATTTTTCATTAAAAAGTGTCACAAAATTACCTTAGAATTTCACAGAACTATGCATCTTTTGATATGCCCGAATATGGTTTTTGAGAATAGACGTAGTGCCATTTAGAACGCTGATTCGTCTGGAGTCTGGACCACCGATTTATGCAAAAAGAGTCACAAGTAACAAAAGTCACACACTTATTTTACAAACAAATTTCCATTGATTGGTGAATGGAGAATACCTGGCATTCCGTGACCTTCAGCGTTTCCAAAAAGCCAAAGCCAAATTTATAGAATTATAGCCTACAAACAAGCTGGCCTCCTCGATGGCTCAAACTAGAAAAAGTATCTTGCCGTAGATCTTCCGCATTTCCTCACCCAAAGCCCAAAGCGAGCCCTATCCAAGCTAGGATAAGAACAATCACACCGACGTCAACATAGACATGCTGAACCGTTTTGATACAGTTTCAGATGCCCACCGTGTGCAGATAATTAATGCTGAACTGACGTTTAACAATAAAACATGATCTTGTCACTTAAAACAGGATTTGACCTTAAACTAAACATGATCAGTAACAATTACTACATAAGTGGCGAAAGCTAAGTAGATTAGCAGACCAGAGCACGAAGATGCTGTCAGTGTCAACGTAGTCGTAGGCTCGTAGCAAAAATCGGTGTAGGTGTAGCATATGAGAGGGTGAAAGGGTTCTACTAGTAGTTCAGCACACGCACTTTCAGCCGCAGCATATAGAGTGCAAATCGAAGGTCAAGAAAGTTGTAAAAGTGACACCCTGGAGCTGCTTATAGTCTTCAGTGAAGGCAATTAGTTTCCATTGATTTATGTAAGAGGTGCCAAATTGAGGAATATCTTGCCTATCTTACGAACAAATCGAATCGATTGATTGGCGAATACTACCACTGGCAGGAGGAAAACATAGGCACGCTAGGTGGGGTGTTTAGATGAAAAAAAAAGAATTTGGCCACTGTAGCACTTTCGTTTGTATTTGGCAATTAGTGTCTAATCATAGACTAATTTGGCTTAAAAGATTCGTCTCGTGATTTTACAACCAAACTCTGCAATTAGTTATTTTTTATCTATATTTAATACTCCATGCATGTGTCCAAAGATTCGATGTAAATGAGAGAGTGTAAAAATTTAGAATTTGAGTGACATCTAAACAAGGCCTAGGCAACATTCCACCCAGCTGGGCAGTGACCACTTCCGGAATCCGCCACCTCAAAAGTCAAAATGATAGAAAAGCCTTTGGACTCTGGTCGTTTCTTCATTCCACAGTTATACCCCCTCTGTTACCTCACCCCGGAAGCCAAAGCACGACCTATCATACGATAAGGTCAAATATCAAACACCATCATCATATAAACCACAACTCCTTTCAAACACTAACACATGCTGAATTATCATACAAACCATGCAGAACAGTTACAAATGCAAGGTTTACAGTATGAGTTTGTTGAATAGCTTGACATTTCCTCACGTATATTCCATAGCTACAAGCACTAATTCCATGGAAATCCCTAGAATTCCTTATTTTCTACACTCATGAACAGTCCTTGTAAATAACGTGCTATCTTGCTGCAAGTGCAGCAATTATTTTAACCACGCACCTCCTAGCATTCGACACAATTTGGTACTTCTAAAAGAACGAGAGAATAAATAATGGTACACCATAGATACATAAATAGAACTATTAACAGTAGAATCAACTAATCTGAATGGACAATACAGCTGCCGACACCTCCCTTGTTCTTGGGTCAGCATCTTCCAAAGAAACACCATGGCAGTCTTCTCGAACAAGAAGTGGCAGAACGCCAGCTGAGCTCCAAGCATTTGCTACAGCATTATTTGCATCCCCCAAAGTCACTGAGTATACTGCATCGAAGCCACCAGCTCCGGGAACTCCAGCCAGTAAAACACCCTCCATATTCATAGTGGCATCTAGTAGCTGTGTTTGTGAATCTGGCTCAATCTACAAAATTAGGGCAAAGGTGACAAACAAGCTTGACTAATAATATTGACCCTAATATATATCTACAATTTCATACATTAGTGATCCATATTGCTATGATTATGCCAAACATCATACTGAATATACTTCTTTGAACATGCTAAACTACAATACTTGCAGTTTTGTAAAGGGGGCCTTACTGGAACACCGGCTCCTATACCCATCTCTCGCATGTGAAGCCTTATCTCAAGGGAAGCATCCCTTGCAGCCAACAATGATCTAACAATTAATTCTTGATTTTGGTTAGTAGCTACCTCTGTCCACTGCAGAGAACAAAGAAACAGAGAATTCATTTAAAACAATAATTAAAGATTACTTTCACTTCCTTTTTCCACAGATTGGAAAATATCATGATAAATGGTGATTAAAAATGGGAGTACAAGCTCTGGTCAACCAAAAACTAAAAACCAAAATATTATGGTTTATCCTAACACTGCCTTTTCCTTATTCATCAATCTATTACTCCAAACAAATGCTAAGTTCTTTTCGGAAATTGGATAGTGTAATATAATAGATATAAGTATATAACATAATTATGTAGTTACCTTCCCATACGTGAGATGACTACAGGACCGCACTACAGCCTCATATGCCTCCCGGTGATTTTCAGAAAGTCCTTTTAAGATCCTCAGTTGGTTCTCCAGCGCTGAATTGCCAATGGCCAGTTTACTCCATGTATCTTTGGATTTCTCAGGGTCAGACTTCTGCCACCGTTTCACAGATCCAACCATTGATGGAGTAGATGATCCTCCAGTTCCAGGTTCCCCAAGGAGCTAGCAAAAAACAAACATATGTACAAAATAAAAATACTGTTGACATTGACAACCCCCCCCCCCCCCCCCCCCCCCCGCACACGCGCGCGCCCCCTTGCCCCTTCATATTCATGCTGTCTTGTGAACAGAAATGCAACTTTTTTATGCTATGCTTTGTACTGTTGGCTAAGATGTCCACTGTGCAAGGCCAAGGCAACATTTCTTTTTAACCTTGTGCTGTTTTGCAATGTGAGCCACACAAGTCTTATAATAGATATCAAGTGAAGAAATATTAATAAAGATAGAACTTTGCAAGGATATTTTTAAGAGAAGGCAAGGCTGTGATAGACTTAACATGAAACGACATAAGTATCTGGTGATGATGAAAATAAAATGGGACCAGCCATTCTACAACTTATCACTTTTCAAATCTGGATGACATCAATATTAGCATGGTATGCGTGTGAGAGAGATATGACATGAGGTTATAACAGCAGTCTCATCGCACGTGCTGCCACTATGAGCATAAGACATGGCCTAATGGCTATAGCCTATAAGCATCATAGCATTGCAGTCTCTAGTAAAGAAACTGTAAATCCTATACCACTACTAGCAGCCTAGCAGACCAGTAGTTATGGTGACTGGTGAAAACCAGTAAAATAATTTGATTGCCATTTTGGAAAAACCGGCCATTGACCATGAGGCTTGGTGACTTACAAGGGTCATCAGAGGAGGTAATGAAAACTCTTTATTCTCATGATCCCACCTTTGCGTAACAATATTTGATACTACATCTGGCAAGGAAGTCCCACCTGTAGCCTGTAAATATTGCAGTCATAATTACCAGCTCATCAAATGTAGTGAGATTACACTGACAAAGTTGATGAGGTGCACGTTATCTGCCACTGAGGTTTCTTACCTGAGCCGAGGAGAGTATTTCTGGAGAAAACCTTACATAGCATTGACTCCCATAGACAGCAGCACTAACATCAAAACCACTTCCAATTTTCCCTTGTGCTATACAATGTGCACTTTGGGCAATAGCGTGAACCAAGTCAAGACCTCGTCCACTTGCATTATCACCGGAAGATTGTCCCGGACATGAAAGGTTAACGGCACCAAGATAGTGAAGAACAGCTGCAACAACTGATGTGGTCATGGCAGCTGATGACCCAAGTCCAGTTTTGGCTACTTCAGGTTTACATTTCTCTCCAGTCGTTGTTCCATTAGCAACCTCTGAGTTAAATGTAATTGAAGAGAATGGAGGCAATGAAAGCAATACCTCCGGAGTAAGAGGAAGACCACGTGCTTTAATCTGAAGAAACAATGGAAACCAATAAGATATAGTATTTTCTGGGTGAGCTCTAGTTGTAAACATGAACTAGGTCAAACAAGGAAATTTTATATGGTTTATAAGATATTTAGTACGTAAAGAGAAAGCAGTTTCACATGTTGCAGTTTATTAAATAATGCAAGGAGAATAACTTTGAAGGCGTTTGTTTCCATGGATGGAAATGTAAATGGTAAGGAAAACAGATCACGTGGGGAGCAGCAATGGGATCTTTGATTCCCGTGATTTGTCGGTTGCAAAAAAAGTAATGGAAACTGATAACGGCGACTGCTGCGTAATGCGATAAAGCTTGCGGATGGTCGGTATAAACCGTGAACGGTTCCGTATCTGATTGTGGGGTACCCCATAACGGACCGAGTTGAACCAAACAGCTGTATCATCATCCCATCCCCTCCGTAATGTAATTACATACATTTCGCTGATCCAAACGCCATCTTAAATGTTTTACATTGCCATCTGGCAGTCAATCATCTATCCAAAATTGTACAGTTGGCTATCCATTCAAAGTTCATTGAACCTTAAGTTTTACATAAGAAACGCTGTCATGAATGCATAGAGCATAAAGGAAAATAATAATCTTCAACTACATAAACTTTATAAGAAATAGAAAGCAAGCATCACACACACACACACACAAGCTTTGAGTTTTGCTTCTGATTTCGTCCTTTGTAGTAAGAAGTGCACTATGCTAATTTTGGTCTTAACAAAACTAATACTTTTATCACAAAAGGTATGATCATCATCGTGGGAATAGAGAAGCAAAGCACAGTACAAAAGAGTTCACACTTTAAGTTTCAAATTAAACTCTGGTAACTGTTTTATTGTTTTAGTAGAATTTGTAGATATTATAAAATTATGTTCAAGATTGGGTAGTTCATTTTTTTTGTAAGTGATGGTTCAAATTTTAAAAAAGGAGCTACAAGGGTCATGTTAACATCAAATCTCTCTTTTCTTTACCAGTGGGATTGGGTTTTTGGGTGTAGTAGAGCTCTGCAAGAAGCTAAAATACACATGAGTAATGAGTATGCTTATACAATTAAGAATTCACCTGGTTTCTATAAGAATAGAAATCATTGCAACCAAGAACTGCAATGTTCAGACCTGCAACAAGAAGTTGAGACATATTAACAAAAAAATGATGTGCTCGAGTAGTATACATCAAGCATGAAACCTGATGGGGTGATTAAGAGCAGCAAAAATAACTAAGAGAAGCTTTACAACCTTGCAACAGCAACTTATCAACTACATCCTTCCTCTCCTTATCAATAATGGTCGCCTTAGCAGCTGCTACGGAGAATTGTATGGCCTGCTCCACAAAAGGGTTTGTAGATTCCCTGAAATACGACAGTAACGCTGTCAGTGACATTACCACCGGACTCGAGTTTCAGAGATAATATAACAGAACAAGAGCACTTCACCACGAGATTGCAAATATGCAGTCATTAAGAACGATGAGCAACTTGCCTCGCAGACGTCAATTGCAGCGTCGATTTCGTTAGGGACAGCTTGTATGTGGCCTCCCGGGAGAGCTGAGGGGAAGTCACTTTGACATCCGTCCACGCCTAGCATCGGTACAGGGCACACAGGGTGAGGAGCAAGAGCAACACGCTGTAGCTTCTGAGACTAGAGGGATGGCAGATGAAGAGCGCTCACCCAGGCCCAGGAGTCGGCGGGGAGGCTGTCGCGGAGGGGGCGGACGACGGCGTAGAAGCGGGCGGTGGTGCTGAGGACCAGGCCGGCGTTGGGGCGCTCCAGCACGAGGTATCCTCCCGCGATGAGAACCTTCCCCGGCGCCGACGCCACCCTGCGACGACGCGGTCAGATCGGAGCCCAGATAGATGGATGCGGAAACTTAGCGGGGCAGCGGGACAGTGAAATGACGGTGCTAGCGAGTACTCACACTTCCATGGTCTTCGACTCCTCGGCGGCCGAGACTCGATCCGGCGGTCGCCTCTGCTGGAAGCTTCGCGGGAGTGGACGGGCCGAACAGCGCGGCAGACACGGCGACGGCTGGGCGCGGGGGGAAGCGTGCGGGTGCGGAGGAACCGAGGAGACGTCGACGATGTGGCCGTGGGGGCGCCGCGACGAGAGTCTGGCGGCCCAGGTGGCCGTTCAACTGGACCAGACCTCGCTTTCGTTGAGTCGTACTCACTAGCCGTGGGCTGAAAGCAACTAGCCAGCGCGTGGGTTTTGGCAAATAATAATATGGCCCGTGCGAGTTGGCCGGTTTAGGCAGATCATGACATGGGCCGTGCGAGTTGGCTTGGGCTGGACTTCCGTCTGCTCTTTGGTCCGGAATCCTCGTGTACGCTATGCTATTTTCCTTTCTTATAAAAAGGAATTGTTTCAGGTTCCTGAATTTTTATGTAATAAGTTTAGACAACCAACTAGTATAATTCAAATGGCAACTCACAAGAATCAGTCTACAATTTTTCTATAGTTAAACAATCAATCACAAAATTACATATTACCTCATAACAACAAAAGATCAAGCACCTAAATATAGGAGTGAAAAAAAAGGACAGAAGTGTTGCGTGGCAGGCAGATAGGCTGCCTGAAACTGAGGAGCCCTAATAGAGACAGGTCCGATCCAAAGCAAACAACTGCCTGGAGTAGGTACATTACGTCTGGACGTCTGGTTATGATGCAGTTAGTTAGAGGAATCTCACTATATCCCTGCACGCGAACAACCAGCAGAGGCGGCCCCTCCTGCATGCCACCATCCAATTGGGCAATTGGCCATCGCCCTTCCCTTTTGCTGAGACCTGAGTTCACACCATGGCACCATCAACCATCTCATGCGTGGTCAGATCGATCGTCAGCTGCAAATCAAGCTCCCTGCTGGCCACTGATCCATTAAACAAAGCTCTGTCAATGGGGGCGTCTCAAGCAGGCGATCTCGCTCGCTCTGGGCTTTGGCTCCTCCGACAGGGACACGTTGTGGTCCATGGCCTCTCGAGCCTGAAGGGGACCCGACGATGGCGGACCCAGGTTTTGAACCAGGGTAGTCTTTTTTTTTTTTTTGCATGCGCAACACGACAAAATTCAAAGAAAAAATGATAAAATGGCTATAAATTAACCAAATTTCAACAATACAATTAAAATGTTCAAAACTTACATAAATAGGTCTAAAATTTGCACAAATAGATTGTACATAAGATAAGGTCTTACATAAATATAAGAGACTACAGTCTACAATACAAGTTCTAGTTCAAGGCTCTTGTTTTGCGCTTTCTCATTGCCATGAAAGCATGAATTATGTCATCCTCGCTTATAGAAGAGAATATATCACGCTCAATAAAGGTAACCAAACAATCGTTCAGTAACCTATCACTCATACTATTTCTCACCTTATTCTTCACTAAACACAAGACAGAGAAAATCCTTTCAACACTCGATGTTGCCACCGGTAGGATCAATACCAATTTAAGGACTAAGTACACCAAACCATAATATCCATGTTATTAGTGGCA
This sequence comes from Saccharum hybrid cultivar R570, assembly GCA_038087645.1. Lineage (NCBI taxonomy): Eukaryota > Viridiplantae > Streptophyta > Magnoliopsida > Poales > Poaceae > Saccharum > Saccharum hybrid cultivar. The sequence goes on along the minus strand of JAQSUU010000043.1, from coordinate 5,953,709 downwards.
ACAAGCTTGTTAGAGAGCTCACCAAGGGTGGTCAGTCCTTGAAATATATCATCCATCTTCACATCTTCAATATATGTGCCAAGTTGAATTTCAAGTATCCTCAAATTCGAACTTGAAAAATTTTTGGGATAATAAGTTGCAAGCTTAAGGATTTTCTTAGCATCAAATGAGGCAAATGAATTGAAAGGATTCAATGCTGACATACAAATAAGCAACTCTCTACTAACCTCATCAAACCGATTCTCAAGCTCTTGATGAATTCTATCAATAATACCAATATACACTTCCCTTCTGTAATGATCATCAACTGTTTGTACAGGATAAAAACGATGGGATCTTCCTTGAGGCTCATATTTGCTATCCATTACAGGAACATCAATAGAATGTTTGATGCAAAATGATTTAACCTTTTCTAAGAAATCTTCCCACCCATCAGACCTCAATTTTTGGAACCTTATCTTTGCCACACCAACAAGTGTCATTGCATTAACAATATCTTGATCTCTCTTTTGCAAAGATTGGGACAACTCATTTGTGTACCCAAGAATCACAAGCATCAAGTGGGCATTGAAAACAAACTCAAATGACTCTAAAGTCAGAACCATAGTATGTATGTTTGGCCGATCATCTCTTTGTGTGGGATCGTTTCCAAGGGTTATGAGTACTTCCTGAATGGTAGAATACATGTCAATGATATGCAACACAGTTCTATAATGAGGACCCCACCTAGTGTCACCAGGCCTAGCCAATCCCATCTCTTGATTTAACCCACTTCCACTTTCTATTTCACCCAATTCAAGTGCTTTCTTCAATTTTTGTGCTCTAACATCTCGAAGCATATCATGGTGTTTGTAAGAAACTCCAACAATATTCAGCAAGCGTGAAACATTAGCAAAAAAAAGGTACTAGCCCCAACATCTTCCTTTGCAACAGCAACAAGCACTAATTGGAGTTGATGTGCAAAACAGTGCACATAATAAGCAGCAGGAGACTCTTTCATTATTAGTGTTTTCAGCCCCATAACCTCTCCCTTCATATTACTAGCCCCATCATATCCTTGCCCACGACAATTACTAAGAGTCAAGTGATGACTAGTGAGTAAAGATTGAATAGCTGCTTTAAGTTCCAAAGAAGTGGTGCCAGGAACATGAACTAGTCCAAGGAACCTTTCACAAACACTTCCACGTTTATCAACAAAACGCAAACAAACTGCTAGTTGTTCTTTATGTGATATATCACTACATTCATCAGCTAGAATTGCATAGTAATCATCCCCAAGTTCTTCAAGTATGGATCTAGTGGTTTCCTCAGAGCAACATCTAATAATTTGCTTTTGTATGCGAGGGGAGGTCAATGTGCAATTACCTGGAGCATTTTTCAGAACCACTTTGTTCACCTCTTCATTATTTCCTACAAGCCAATTCAAGAGTTCAAGAAAGTTCCCTCTGTTGTTACTTTGTTCAATTTCATCATGCCCACGACAAGCCAATCCCTAATGCAAAAAGAACCTCAAACATCTGAGTGAATAAGTCAACCTAGCTTTGTACTCAACTCGATCCTTTTCTGACACCTTCACAATGACAGTATCAATTTTTGTACCCTTTTGCACAAATAAGTTGTATTTCTCTTGAGCAAACTTATGTAAAGTTGAATTCTGATGTTTGTCAAGTGCTATAGCCCCCGCATTCCAATCATTCCAACCTTCTATAATAAATTTTCCGCTTTCTTTACCAAACAAATAACAATAGAAGCAATATGTTGCATCCTTCTCTACACTATATTCAATCCATGGGTACTTTTGAAACCAAAGAAAACTAAAGCGGCGCTCTTTCCCATAGATTTTTCTGAATGGATAAATATAGGTATAAAGATGACATGGGCCTTTTAAAATGTACCTTCTTCTGATAGAATCTTGCTCATTCACATCAAAGGTTAAAATAGAACTCCTTAGACCCGGGTCATGCTCAAGAGAATCAACATCAGGAGCTGCAGCTGGAGGGGGTTCTTCTTTCTCTTCTTCTTCAACTTCATCTGTTGTGGCTGGAGTTGTGGTGCTTGTAGCTATTTCTGTAGGTTTTTCTGTCCCTTCATCAACAGCTATAATAGCACTTTCTACACTCGCAATTAGAGGATCTTCTACAATAGGAATAGACAACTCTTCATCAATAACTGGAAGTGGTGGAGTAGTAGCGGTCTGAGTTGCAACTTTTTTTGCCTCAGCTTTCTGAAAAAGAAATGCTATATTTGATTTCTTCATGCCTCCTGAAAAATAACAACAAATTTCATTCAATTCAGGCTCACAAATGATGGATCTACAATCCCTAAGCCTTTACTGTCCAATCCAAGTAATCTCCAAAATTATAACCCTAAGGATTTGGCCATTTGGGAATTGGGGGAAAAGTTGTGAACTGTGAAGTACTCACCAAGACCAGGAGCAGCAGCGGGCGGCCGGAAATGGCTGGTGACTGCGGGAGTGCGGGAGGATGGGCGACCGCCGGCCAGGTCACCGGGATGGGGCGAGGCAGCGTCGCGGCGAGCCGGCGAACTGGCTGCTGTTGTCGCCCGCAATGGTCGCCCGTCGGCCGTCGGGGACTCGGGGGCGTCGGGCGGCAGGGGCTGGCGATGGACTGGAATCCGGCGGGCGAGCTTCAGGCGGGGTGGAGGCCGCCGGCGGCGGGCTCCTCCTCCTCCTCGGCTCCTCTTCGTGCGCGCAGCGTGCCTGCGACTCGCAAGTCACGGCCGTGACGGGAGGAAAGGCCGGAAGGGCAGTGCGGCTGCTCGATACTGGAGGCAGAACGCAAATGGGCCAAATATTCATGGGCTACGTGGAGTACTAAAAAATTTTTGGGCCAAAATCCAGGGTAGGCCCGTGCCTACCTGGACTACCCTTTAGGCCCGCCATTGCTGACGATCGATCCATGGATCCATCCATCCAGCCGCATTATGAGCTGCAACCTCCAGCACCAGAAGGCAGCAGGAGAGCAAGGCATCTGTTCTACCTAGCTGATGGATCGATCAGCCAACTCTCTGAATGAAGAGAAAATATAGTAATATATGTACAAGTGGCTTGCCTGCTTACGCCCTCCTTGTATATTGTCTGAACCACCGGTCACCTGATCCTTAGAGGGAGGGGAGGCACACATATAAGTCATATGATGATTGGGGACGTTGTCATTTTTTTTTTGGTCGGACTGTGGGGGCTGGTGGAGTAAAATAAGAGGGCCATGGCATTGGCATGTGAGCATTGGCGGATCCAGGGGGGGCTGGGGGGCTGCAGCCCCCCGGGAGGGTGATATCTCCACTAAAACACTGTAGCAATTACTGTAGCATAGCATCAAATCACCATTAAATCTTAATTGTAAATCAACGTCTTCCTTAATTAGCCCCCCCGGGGTGTCAATCCTGGATCCGCCACTGCATGTGAGACAATGTGGCTTTGCTCCCGGTTGAATTATAGCTCTAGCAAATTCGTTCATCAGTGCTTTTCTTAATTCAGAATCTATCAACAACTAAAGTCCTTGGCTGTGTGTGCGGCTTTATATAGGCCGGAACTTTTCTGTTTACTTAAAAAAATTAAAGTCCTGATTTAGACATTGCAATTGAACTGCTGAATTGACCGTCTTCCTCCTACATATCTGCGGTTAAGACTTCCCAACGGAGGAAATAAAGCCCTTCAAAGCTCAATGAAAAGAGTAATAATTTCCAATACTTTAGAACGCATGTTAAGTGTAATTATAAGTGAATCGCCTGTTTCTTCTATGCAACTAGAAATTTTGGTGCAACCAAAATAGTCAGTCATTAGAGGTTGAATTCTTGGGATTCTCATCATTTTGGCATTCAAAATTAAGGTTTTTCTTGATCTACAGGCAGTTGTCTAAGAGGAAGCTGCATGCAGTTTATATGTACTAATAGTGGTACTAAAGTATTATTATTATTATTATTATTATTATTATTATTATTATTATTATTATTATTATTATTATTATTATTATTATTATTATTATTATAGTCTTCTCCTATATTTTAGGTCCTTGTTTTTTGTTGTTGTTCAATTAAAATGTAATTTCATCATTTTTCGACTATAGAAAAAGATTATAAATTATCTCGTGTGAGTTGTCATTTTAATTGTACTAATCAATTCTGAAAATTCAGACAGCTAAAATATAACAACTCCCTTACTATCATTTTTTTTCTAAAATGGAAAGGTCCAAACAGAGAATGCATACATATTACAGGTATGGGCATAAGAAAGACCCCAAGACCGGGGCCATGGCGCCGGAGCGAGGTTCATGAACCTAGCTCGGCAATGATTGGTTGGTTGCGCCGAGAGAGAGACGATCGAACAGTTGGCGCGGCCTGGCGGGACGAGAAGACTAGGAATGATGGGTGCTCGCAAGCTTTCGTCGTCTTCATCAAAGTTTGCGAAAGTGTTAAAGGATCCCTTGAACTAACCCTTTTTCAAATGCCCGCTTTTGTTGCCGCTAGACGAAGCAGCAGAGCAGATGAAAAGGAACGCTCGTTGTTCGATTCTAAAGGGCAGAACAAAAGTGTGCGCTGCACCACAACTGTAAAATATATAAAACCTGGGCTGGGCCGGCCGCCTCTGCTGCAGGGAGGGAATGCCTGCACGTTGCCACTCGAGTCCACTGTCGTTTTTCTCCTTGAGGAAAGTCACATGAAGCCATGATGGAACCTCTGCTGGACTGCTGGGATTTGCGAGTAGTGTGTGCCTGACATGATGAGCAATGATACTATACATTGATCTTAATTTATCACTGTAGTACTAGGTTACTAGCAAATCCTAGCTAGACACGGTTGATCGATCAGCAGCTGCTTGCATTGGTGCCGCGTGAATGCCGGCTTTCTTTGTTAACCAAATCCACTGAAATGCGTGAAGCATCAGCTAGTAGCCTTGGATTTAATCGGAGGATCGTATTGCAGGTACGGTGGCGTACCGATCGAGCTCAGGCCGGCTCCGTAGTGCGGTGCCTCTTTATTCGATCGACCTGGCTTCATCTGTTCCGATGAGATTGAAAACGTGCGCGAGAGAAGACGCAACGTTCATGTTGCTAGCCGGCCGGCCGGCCGATCACATGCTCATGCTGTAGCGCATGCAGCCTGGCAGCCGCGTGTGTACAGGCCAGCCGGCCGGTCGGGGCGGGACCGCGGGGGAGTGGAGGCATGCAGGCACACGGCTGCAGAGACGTCGCCGGCCGGCCGCGCGCGGCGCCGCACGGCGGACAGGCTTGCATGGCCGCGCGCTTCGGTGTCGACGCGGCCGGGCGGCCAATGTGCTCGTACGTACATCCCGGCTCATCATCAGCTAGCTAGTTAGCTACTACAGCATGCATATGCACACGCACACGCCGAGGGGCTGGACTAGAGACCGAATACGTGCGCTACACGACGTCGTCGTAGTTGGCCCGCGCCGCGCCGCGCCGGAGACGTACGCATACGTCGCGCCGCATTCATAGATAGCGCCACGTACGCGGCAATGCATGTGTGTGTGGCAGTCTGGCAGACGCGAGGAAGCGTCCGAGGATCGAGCTGCTGGGTGCAGGTCGTCGCCTGGTGTAGCACGAACGAGTGATCTATCGTCCAGTTATACTACTTCAGTCTTCAGCAGCAGCTAGCTGGCCCTGGCCGGCAGGCGTGTGTGCGTCTGCAGACTGTTAGACTTGGAGAACTTGGAGAACCAGAGGGAGAGTGAGAGAGATAGAGGTGCATACCATCGGGTTTGGAGGTGGAGAGGAGTCGGCGGCATTAGTGATGCAATCGGCGAGGTAGCAGTGCAGTGGTGGTGTGGTCCCGGTGGCGGTGACGGCGGTGGAGATGCTGGTGGTGCTTTCCGCCACTGGCAGTGCTGCCCTCGTGATCGGATCAAGGCATCGGACAGTGGGGAATGACAGCGGTGAACCTCGTAGTCTCTGCCCTGGCCTCCACTTCCTCTTTACATGACACTATGCGACGGGACCTACCAGCCAGTGAACGGCTGAGTATCCCCGATCAGGACACAGTCAAGAGATCCGCCTCGTCCGTTGGATCGAGACGGGTGAGATCAATTCTAACCCAAACGTTTCGGACCAGGACTAACACGATTTCCCTGAGCAGGGATCGGAGAGAGAGCTGCAGCTAGCGCCAACGCCCATCCTCGTAGCTATAGATCTACGTACTACCTCTCTTGCTTCGCGGACGCGTATGCTTCACCGACAAGCTAAGCTTGTAAAGGGCTAAAGCCTCCGGCGCGCCCGCGTGTGTACGTATCATCTGTCGATGCTGCACTGCTGCAGTACGTAGTAGCACACGTACCGGCTCGTATGTTCAGGGTGTGTTTAGTTCGTGAAATATTTTGGATTTGGCTATCGTAGCACGTTCGTTTGTATTTATCAATTAGTATCCAATCATAGACTAATTAGGCTTAAAAGATTTATTTCGTGGTTTTCTACCAAACTGTGTAATTAGTTTTTTCTTTCATCTATATTTAATGCTTCATACATATGTCTAAATATTCGATGTGACAGGAAATCTTAAAATATTTAAACATGGCCTTAGGAGATGAGATCGATCAGATCCCGGGGCATCTAGCGCTAATCCACGTAGTGCTTACCTTACCGCAAGCTGGCTGGCTGGCTAGCTAAGGCCATGTTTAGTTTCAAAAATTTTTCAAGATTTTCTGTCACATCGAATATTTAAACATATGCATGGACTATTAAATATAGATGAAAAAAACTAATTACACAGTTTAGTAGAAAAACCATGGACAATTTTTTTAAGCCTAATTAGTTTATGATTGGACACTAATTAATAAATACAGACGAAAGTGCTACAATAACCAAAGTCAAAAATTTTCACGAACTAAATACAGCCCAAGTAGCTATGCTTGTGCACTGACTTGTGCGTGGAAACGGAAACTCGGAAGGATCAAGCAGCCAGCCCTGATGAGTGACGTGTGACCGGTGGACGCTTCATCTCTGCACAGGGATCCGCGATGCCCAACACGGATTCGCCAACCCCAACATCCTGCACGCGGGCGCGGATGCGCCGGGCAAAGTTAGCATCTCCGGCAGTTTGCCGAAATTCAATTCGTAAAATATCGTGATTTAGTAACTTGCTAAAATATATGACAAGTGAAAAAATAGACTCTCTCCAAGAGTTTGTCATTTGAACTTGGTAAAATAAGAAGAGACTCGCTAAACGAACGAAGAGCCCCGCTAAGAAACAAAGAGTCCCGCTAAGAAACAAAGAGCCCCGCTTAAATATGCACGCGAAGCCGGATGCGCGAGCGCGCTCAGCGTGCAAATATGCACGTGAAGGGGGGAGATTTGCTAAGTTGCTAAAATTTGCCAAGTTAGATGCCAAACTGTTGGAGCACATTTTTTTCCGTTTTACCAAAAAATAGATGGATGTCAAATTGATTTGGTAAACTCTTGGAGATGCTTATGTGCGGGGTCTGTACGACCTTGTTCTTGGCTCCAACTAACCTCCTTGGAACCAGCAACGACTACAAGACCTGCATCCGTGCGAGCCACTGCTCTTGCATTTTTTTTAGGTAAAGACTTGTTTCCGGGCGTGCGTGTCTCTGTCCCGTCGCACGCACGCTACTTTCACCGTGCGTCTAGTACGGTTCCATTCTCATCCCATCGTCTCCAACACCATTTCTCCTTCTCTCTACATGCAGTCACCCGACCCAGCCGTGGTCCTCCCCGACGGGCTCCACCTCCCCGCCGGCCGCCCATCCACCGCTGGCACCGTCCCCTCCCCTGCCCGCCTCCCTCTATCCTACCCCTCCTCTTCCCCCCGGCAGCTAGATCTAGTTGTGCTAGTCGCCGCGACAACAACCCTAGTCGTGATGAGCTCCACCACCGTCGGGTCGAGGGGACACGCTGCCGGAGCCACGGACCCGATGTAGGTGGATCTGCCGCTCCCCATCGCTGCTCCCCATCCCCACCTACCCGTAACACAGTTCATTCCGCTCGGACAGGTTCGTCTCCCTCCCCTCCCCTCTGTCTTCCTAGATCTCGTCTCCCTCTCCTCCCATCCGCCCTACCGGATCTGTAACAGAACCGACCAAATTATAAGAGCACAAGTACAAAAACAAGCACCGAAGCGCTCAAATTTTCGAACTTGAGCCCATATAATCCCGGTAGTCAATCGAAACCACGAAGGATTTCAAACCAACTTGCTTACAACCAAGATCGCATCATTCAACATACAACATCATACATTACATTTCGCAAGTAGTTCCGAAATAAGTTTACACACACGGAGTCGTAAATTATTACAAACCAAGTTTATAAAAGTAGCGAAAGCAAACGCATACCAGTTGTTTAACTACTGCCAGTCTTGTTGATCAACAACTCGCAAAAGCATCAGGAAAGTACATAAAAGATGATCACGCCCTAGTGATCTAGTCTTCGTCACCCGCAGGGTGGAGACAATTTTTGCAGAAGCCTTGGTAGAGCATATCATCTGCAACAGGAGGGAATAAACCCTGAGTACTGGAATGTACTCAGCTAGACTTACCCGTCGAAAACCAGAAATAAGATGACACCAAGGATTATGCAAGGCTTACACAAGAGGCTAGCTGACATCACATTTTGCATAAAAGGCATAAGTAATTGAAACTCTTATAACCTGTACTAGCAGTTATTTTTAGCATTTACCTGTCATCTATCTTAGCACCTGTACTAAACATTCACTTGAGTATAATCAAACAACATTATTATTATATCCATAGCAGGTATATCATTGTGGCAACATTGTATCATTCCCTTAACCACCTGTTCATTTAATGAGATCTACGTTGCCGCTGCTCAAGTCAAGTGCTCACTAACCGGGAGCGACGGCGATTCGAATCGAATTCCTATCCAGCTGGAGGGGTATTTACTTACCGTGCAGACCCCTGCCAGGGTCGCACAGGCCACCGTTTTATATGATTCAGGAATCGCGGGTCCGAATAATGTCGCGACCCCAAGGGCGATACTCTGCCAGGTGGTAGGGACTCTAACCCTCCCTTGGTCTCACGCCAATGTCCCCAAGCATATCCTTTCTCTCCTTCAAGAAGTAACCTACCATTCGATTCCCGGCCTGAATCACATTACTCGGCTTCGCGGTCGGAACGACTTATCCGACCAACTAAGTGTTAGACTGCGTTCAACATGACTCAAGGACGTACAGCGAATCGGTCCTTAAACGACTCAGACGGGCATAGCTCCACACCCAAGACGTGAAGTGTCTTGCGGCTGTACTATCGAACTCCTGCCCGGTCTCAATTTCATTTTAAAGCATGGTTCCATCCACGATAGCCATAAAGCCACTCGTGACTCCTTCCTACATCTCGCGGATGACCGGAAATCACCCGACTTCTACCGTACTAAGCAGGGCTAAGCATTGATACGTGTCTAAACCTAAATTAGAATTTAAGTACGATATCTGGGCAAGGACAGGTATAATGCAACAATTATTTTCATATAACTCCTACAACTTAATGCATTAAACAAATAAAAGTACTCAAGATACATTTATAAAAGGATGGGTTCAGCATGCACCGGGGCTTGCCTTTCAGAAAGGTCGAGGGCCGATGGTCAGGACACTCAGGTAGATCTTCGGCAGGAGCTTCATCGCCGGTTGGTTCCTCTGGCTGCTCCGGCAGGTCCTGGACTTCCTCCGGAATCACAGGCTCGAATTCGAGGAGAGTTACCCCCTCCGGTACACCTATTGCATGCATGCACAAATAAATATCATGGATGCATAGAGGTGCAACATGCTCGGAATGAAATGCATTTCAGAAATAAAAAAAAACAATAATCTAATCAAGTTACTTTATTAGTACGTGCAAATCTCTTCTCCGGTGGAGAAGTACTTACCTAAGCTACTCAACCTAAGATACAGTTGTTCTTCTTCGGTTAAGACCCTAACACCTAACAACACAAGAGTAATATTACTTAGGTTACCACAGTAAGACATTCTGGACAGCAGCTCAAAGATTCTAACATAACTGAAGATCCCTAACTCCAAAAGTTATGGTCTAAGACAATCTGGAAAGCTTAAGAAATGCACTACAAAATATTTTTAGACCACAACACTTAATTCCAAAGTTTACCTAGTTAAATTCTAAAGTTCCAGAATCTGTCCTCTCTAAACAGAGAGTAGCCAATTCTGGACTGGCACTTTAAACAGCAATAACTCCCAAACTATTGAGCCAAATGCTCCCAAATTTTGACACAAGCTAGTTTATCAAGTTTACTACAACTTTGGTACTTACAAGTTTTCCAGCAACCACCTTTATCAAAGGTCAAACCTAGAAATACTACCAGCTGTCCAGAAAACCTAGAATTGCAAAGATTAAATATTTATTTATGTGGCAAACATCCCATAAGACCAAACTAATGTTACCACAAGTTCACAAAGGTCACAAAACACCAGAAAGTAAGGTGTGCCCACCTAGAATATTTATTTATACTCATTTCTTAATTTACTCAATTAATTAAGTGGGATTTTAAACATATATGTAAACTATTCCTAAAATTCTACAAAAATTACAGGAGACTCTATGAACCAAAAAGAGACCTCTGTAAAAATTTGAACTAAAATTATTTACAGAAACTCCCCAAACAAAATTCACAAGCCAAAAAGGCTGATTTTTGTATAAATAACAAAGCATAGTAAAAAGTGTCAAACAACAGATTTCCTAATTTTATTAGACACTCTAGAGTACCAAGACATTCTCCAAAAAGTTACAAGAACATTGCACATGTAGAAAAATTACTAAAATTCATTTAAGTATTTCCTAAAATAACAAGATAGCATTATAACTTGAAAAATACTTAAGCACTACTACCCAAATTTTTACCAAAGCTAGAGCAAGTATAAATTAGCCTACCCACAAAATTTCATAATTTTTGGAACAATGAAACTCAAGATATGATTTAAACAAGTTTGCATGCAATCTAAAACACATTTCAAAAACCTATTTAAATCTCGCAGAAACTAAACATCACATAACCAAATTCATATTTTTCTAAAATACTACACATCAAGTAGATCCTAACAAAATTTATCTCATAATTTTTAGGCAAGTAAAACCCTAGATCTACATTTTCCAAAACTTACTTAAAATCTGTGGCAAATATAAAAAGGAAAACAAAAACTAAAATCAAAACCCTGCTACCGGGCCGGCCTGCAAAGCCAACGCGGCCCAAATCTCGCGGCGTGGCCCGCTCCCGCGCGCGGCCTGCTATGGCTCCCGCCTGCGCGCGCGTGCGACTGACCAGATGGCCCCACCGGTCAGAGAGAGAGGCGGAGGGAAGGAGCTGCGGTCGCCGGAGCTCGCCGTCGGTGAGCCGGCCGACGAAATTGGATGGACGAGCATGACCACGTCATCGAACTACATCGATTGGTGGCAAGAACGGGGCGGTGGAGCAACGGAAAGGTGCTCGCCGTCGGGCATGGCGGACCACCGGTACGGTGGTGGCGAAATCTCGCCGTCGGTGAGCCCGACGTCCCAACCCTAACCCTCGATGAGCATCCCCATTCTACCTCGATCCTAATGCACTTACAAGCGGGCGATAGAGACGCCCAGAGACCCCTAGCCACAGAGAGCCGTCGCGCGGAGGAACTCCGGCGAGGTACCGCGGCGACGGAAAACGAAAATGTGACCCTACCAAAGCGCGATTGGCTGCGTGGAGTGGACAGTGAGGTAGCGGGCTTCAAGGCGGAGCTGTGGACGTGTTTTTGTGGGCGGCAGTGTGGTGGAGAGCGCGCACGAGCTCGGAGATGGCTACGGCGGCAATGGCGTCCCCGTTTCCGCCTCTGTGAGCATGGCAAGAGCAAGAGTGAAAGGGAGGGGTGAGCGCGAGTGGTAGGGGTTGAGGTGTCAGCCCCGACTTCAAGCCCACGCGCATGCTCGGGACGTGGAGGCGACGGTAGGGCGCGATCGCCACGCGGCTCCGTTGCTCTGCGCGGCCGCCACGACAGCGAAGCTGTCTGTCGACTGAAAGGAGCTGACGTGGTGGTCTGACAGCGACAATTTGACGGTGAATATCTCCCAAACCAGCTAGATTTAGTTGAAGATGACTACATCAATTATGTAGAGCTACATGAGGGCTATAACTTTGTCAATTGGCTCCAGGGCTGGTTCGGCTTAGTTATTGAGATATAGCGTCCTAAAGTGAGGCACCCGAAACTGAAACTGAGTTTCAGTGAGTCACACCGACTGAAACCCATTTTTCCAGGCACCATAACTCCTAAACCATTTAGAACTAGGTGATGGTAATGTTGATAATGTTGTAGAGCTATGGGTGGACAACAACTTTGTTAATTGGCTCAAGGACTGGTTCGGCCTAGTTTGTGAGTTACAAGTTGCCAAAGTGAGGTACAGTGAAACGGTTTTCAGCTTCACACTTAGCCAAAATTGCTAAGTCCCAAAACAGTCTATAATACTGACTTGTGGGCCATTTTTGAGCATGTTCTGGTCATTTTCATGAAATGGTCATATTAGAACTTTTGTTCCTTATGAAATTCTCTACAACTTTGCTTAAGGGTGCTCCTCCATGCAAGGTCTCTAAGCTAGACTTTTTAATTGGTCAAACTAGAGCATCCTAGGGCTAAATGGTGGTCAACTACACCTTGGAGGGCATTTTGGTGATTTTGGTTAACATGAACCTTGCTCCATGAGTGACCCTAAGTATAACTAAGGTGTTGTGAGATATAATTGGCTACTCTACCCCTTAGTTACACTAACTCTTTAGTGTCACATGATGTGAGCCAAACAAAGTTCTAAAAAAACAACCACCTTAGTTGCAACCACACAAAATAACATGAAATGATGCATGCTTATGCTCATGCAAATGCAATGCAGTTATGGAGCTAAACACCTGAGGTGTTACAGCCCTCCCCCCTTATAAAAATCTCGTCCTGAGATTTGGAAAGCGTACCATTTTTCATAGAATTCCTTATAGCCATCCTGCAAATAGTCCTCCTGTTCCCAGGTAGCGTCACTTTCACTACCCTGATTACTCCACATTACTTTATATCACTTAACCACTTTGCTTCTAGTCACTCGTTCCTGAGTATCGATCACTCGGACTGGCTTTTCTTCATAAGTTAAATCAGACTCAAGCCTGATATCTCCTTACGGGACTCTTTCCTCAGGAACTCGAAGACACTTTTTGAGCTGAGATACATGTAAGACATTGAATATGGCACTCATTTCAGGAGGTAACTGGATTTTATACGCAACAGCTCCACTCTTGCCTATGATCTGGAAATGACCCACGTATCTTGGTGCAAGTTTCCGCTTAACACCAAAACGTTGGACACTCTTCATTGGAGAAACTTTCAGGTAGACGAAGTCTCCAACTTCAAACTCGAGCGGTTTTCTACGACGATCAGCATAACTTTTCTGTCTAGCTTGGGCTGCAGCCATATGTTTTTGGATGGTACGGACCTGTTCCTCAGCTTCCTGAACAAAATCAATACCATAATACCTTCTTTCACCAGCTTCTACCCAGTTTAGTGGAGTTCTACACTTACGACCGTACAAAGCTTCGAATGGGGTCATCTTAATACTCTCTTGGTAACTATTATTGTACGAGAATTCGGCTAGAGGTAACCATTTTTCCCAAGAACCCTTAGATGATATTACACATGCCCGCAACAGATCTTCCAAGATTTGGTTAATCCGTTTCGTCTGACCTGACGTCTAGGGGTGATAAGCAGAGCTTCTCACTAACTTGGTTCCCAGAAGGTGATGCAAGTGCTCCCAAAAGCGAGCAGTGAACTGGGGACCATGGTCAGAAACGATAGTACGAGGTACCCCATGGAGCCAGACTATCTGATTGAAGTACAACTCAGCATAGTTAGTGGGACGATAGTCCACTCTAACTGGAATGAAGTGAGCTGATTTGGTCAAACGATCCACAATTACCCAGATGGAGTTATGATTTTTGACAGTAGGAGGAAGACCGACAATGAAATCCATACTTATCTCTTCTCATTTCCAACCTGGGATAGAAAGTGGTTGAAGCAACCCAGCTTTCATGTGCACAGCTTTAACTCTACAACAGGTGTCACACCTAGCAACATATGCAGCTATCTCTTTCCGCATCTTGGTCCACCAACAGTATGGCTTCAAATCATAATACATCTTATTGCTACCAGGATGGATGGACAACTTAGAGGAGTGTGCTTCAGACATAATATCATTTCTAAGCTCTCGGTCCTTAGGTACAACTAACCTATCTTTGAACCATAGTACACCCTCTTCATCTACCCTGAACTGTGTAGTTTCTTGCTCTTTCATCTTGCGTTTTATGTGGAATACACCAGGATCAGTCTTTTGAAGCTCAATAATTCTGCTTTTGAGAGTACAACTGACAGTGATGTTGTACAAGACTGCTGGATGTAGAAGGCGAGATCGATGAAAATCAGTTTCAACTAGGGAATGGCAATGAGACTTACGGCTTAAAGCATCCGCAACCACATTTGCCTTGCCAGGATGATAGTGCACTTGAAGGTTATAATCCTTAATCAACTCGAGCCATCTTCTTTGACGCATATTTAGCTCGGGTTGGGTGAAGATGTATTTGAGGCTTTTGTGGTCTATGTAGATATTGCAGACATTGCCCAGCAGATAATGCCGCCATACTTTCAAAGCATGAACTACTACGGCTAGTTCTAAGTCATGCGTTGGGTAATTCACCTCATGTTTCTGAAGTTGTCGAGAGGTATATGCAATCACTCGGCCTTCCTGCATCAACACACCTCCCAAACCTATGCCTGAGGCATCACAATAAACATCAAATGGTTTCTCGATATCCGGTTGTGCTAAAACCGGAGCTGAGGTTAGGAGGGTTCGCAGTTGGTGAAAAGCCGCATCACACTCAGGAGTCCAGACAAACCTGGTGTCTTTTTGTAGCAACCGAGTCATTGGATTGGCTATTTTGGAGAAATCCTGGATGAAGCGACGATAATAGCCAGCCAAACCAAGAAAACTCCGGACCTCGTGAACCGAAGTAGGAGCCTTCCAATTCAATACTTCCTGTACCTTGGCGGGGTCCACCATAATTCCTCCATCGGACAACACATGCCTAAGGAAAGGTACTTCTCGAAGCCAGAATTCACACTTACTGAACTTTGCATATAGTTGATGTTCACGCAGTCTTGCGAGGACTATACGCAGATGTTCAGCGTGATCTTCCTCATTTACAGAATATATCATGATGTCATCAATAAATACCACCACAAACTTGTCTAATTTGGGCATAAACACTGAATTCATCAAGTACATGAAGTGTGCGGAGGCATTTGTCAGGCTGAAAGACATAACAAGATACTCATAAAGGTCGTATCTTATCGAGAAAGCCGTTTTTGGAATATCTTCGGGACGGATTTTGATTTGATGGTAACCAGATCTTAGATCGATCTTGGAGAAAACTTTAGCTTTAGACAACTGATCGAACAAGATGTCGATGCGTGGTAGAGGATACTTATTTTTGACAGTGACTGCATTGAGAGGTCTATAATCTACGCACATTCGCAATGACTGATCCTTCTTCTTT
This sequence comes from Saccharum hybrid cultivar R570, assembly GCA_038087645.1. Classification (NCBI taxonomy): domain Eukaryota; kingdom Viridiplantae; phylum Streptophyta; class Magnoliopsida; order Poales; family Poaceae; genus Saccharum; species Saccharum hybrid cultivar. The sequence continues at coordinate 5,938,149 of JAQSUU010000043.1, read as the reverse complement.
ACAAAGATAGCAGGACATCCCCACGGAGATGAACTGGGACGAATCAACCCCTTCTTCAAAAGTTTGTTCAATTGCACCTTAAGTTCAGCTAACTCATTCGGAGGCATCCTATAAGGTCTCCTAGAGATGGGAGCCGTGCCAGGCAACAACTCAATTTTAAATTCCACATCCCGATCCGGAGGGAGCCCCGGCAAATCATCGGGAAAAACATCCAGAAACTCATTTACTACTGGAATTTCGGCCAATGCCTTTGCTTGCACAGCATGAACTTCCCCAGACAAATCAACTTTTCTAGGAAGTTGTACCAGAAAACCCTTTTGATCTGTAGGATCTCTGAGCATAACTACCCGAGTGGATGTATCAATGAGTACCCATTCTGACTCATCCAATTCATGCCTAGAATAACATCTATGCCTAATCCCGGCAAAACCACTAAGGCAAGCGAGTACTTTCGCCCTTCTATCTCAAGCTCAAGATTCCCCACTACTTTATTTGTGGAAATATTCCCACTTGTTGCGCTAATACAATAACCCCCACCTTCAACAGTATGCAATTTGTGTGCAAACTCTGATGCAAACTTAGGACTGATAAAGGAATGCGAAGCACCTGAATCAAAAAGTACCACTGTAGGGTGTTGGTCAACTAGGAACTTACCAGCAGTGACAACCTCACCAGATGGGATTTCCTCAATACTATTATAATGAGCGTGCCGTTGACGGCCACCTTGGTTGGCATTCTTCTTAGGGTAAGGACAGTTCCTGGACCAATGGCCTGGCTTGTTGCAGTTCAGCAAGGCATGTTGCTAGGAGGAACACTAGAGCTGCCTTGGCCTGAATTACCCTTTGGCAGAGCCACTGTATATGTCTTGCGAAACCCAGTCTTCACTGGCGCCTTCTTTTGCGGAGGACGAAACTTAGCACTTGTGGCAGGAGGGCGAGGAGGAGCCCTCGGGGCAGCTGGAGCTCGAGACTGTGAAGCACCTGCCTCAAGTGCCCTCTTGCGGCTCTTAGAAGCAGCATAGATAGAGTTATTGTTCTCTTGAGTCAGAGCATCACTGATAAATTCATTGAAGGTAGTGCACTTGCTAGTGCCCATAGTCTTCATCAGCTTTGGGCCGAGGCCTCTTTTAAAGCTAGCAATTTTCTTGGCATCGGTATCCACAAACTCTGTGGCATACCTTGCCAGGTTGTTGAAGGATTATAGATATTCAGTCAAGCTTTTATTGCCCTACGATAGCCTCATAAATTCTATGTGCTTGATAGCCATAAGACCTGGAGGAATATAGTTCCCACGGAATGCGGCCTTGAACTGGTCCCAAGCAATCGGGGCATTTGCAGGCAGTGTGGAACGATAGTGGCTCCACCAAATACCCGCTGGACCATGTAGTTGGTGAGAAGCATATTCAATTTTCAGCTCATCGGTCAAGCGAAGCAGACGAAACTTTTGTTCAATAGTATTCAACCACTCATCGGCTTGTAGTGGTTCCTCCGCCTCCTTAAAGAGCGGGGGCTTAGTATCCAGAAAGTCCTTGAAATCACTGTACTGATTGGGTTCTAGGCCCTGGCGGCCATGACGAGCCTCCCGGTTGGCAAGCTGGCGCATAGCATCTGCCAACATGTGCTGCCCTTCGACCACGGTCTGCATCAACTCAGCCGGGGTAGGTGGTGGCGGAGGGGGTGGCTGTTCCTCATCCTCATTGCTACGACCCCGACGGAGATTGTACGACATCTGCAAAATGCATAGCCAATGAGCACTGATGATGTGGAAAATTTGTAGATGAATTATTATAAATATGCCAAACTGACTTCATGAAATAGACTTCTCAAAATACTCATGGCACAATAATTCATCACAACCGCACAATCCATTCAAGCGCATCAAGTGACGCAATCATGCGAGGGAATCCAACAAGATGTACTTTGATAAAGGCTCACCCACAAGGAGCACAGCAGTTACTGAACCGTTTACATTAATATCTACGTGATTTTTGACCTTTCGCCCGGTACTTGGATTCGATCTCAACATTTTTAGTTGTCTGGGAAATGCTACTTCAAACTGACCACAAAGAGACTTCTCAACGGTAGAGTTCCATGGTGGATCATGACTAGCCATCTCGATACCAGCGCGTGCCAAGCAGCACAGCCTTATGTCGCGCGCCATAGGAGGCCCTCGGTTTCATCGCGGCACCGAAGAGTGCTAATCGTGACACCATCATTGAACGCAACACAATAAGACATCTAATTGTGATCGAAATTAACAGGTTCAAATAAACATCTAGGAAACATAGGGTTCAACCTTACATCCCAAAAGTCAAGTTATTACAAAGCCTCACTCCCACACAGGGAGGGCACAAAAGACAATCCTACATCATAGCTACGTGATAGCTACTCTAAGCATCGTCCTCAGAGTCAGTTTCAAGGATCTCCCCGTCGTCCTCATCACTAACAGGCTCTAACTCCTCATCATCATCATCTTCTTCTTCTGGTGCTTCTTCTGGTGCGGCATCTTGGGGCCCATTGACCTCCACTTCATCATCATTTTCAGCCATGAAGATTCCCAAACCCATGTCATCATCTGCGTTGATATTTTGAGGCAGCAGAGGATTTAGCTGGTTGTTCAGGCGGTGCACTTCTTCATGAAGATTGTCATTGTATTCTTCAGCATTCTCCAACTGTTGTTCGAGCTCAAACTGACGAGCTCTCAGAACGTTCTCCTCGTGCCAGGCTTCATCCCTCTGATTCATGACACGGACCAGCATGCATTGACAGTTGTGGTTTGCTACTGTCAATCTCTGGACTGCAAGGGTTTCCTGGTCACGATCACGGATCACTTGCTCCAGTTGCTGACGCGCTGCATTCTGGGCAGCAGTCACTTCGGCCAACTCCGCCCTCATCCTTTCCACCTCAGTAGGCTCAGGGCGAGGCTCACGTGGAGCGAGCTGGTGACGAGGTGCCCTGCCTCCAGTGGACTTGCGAGCGGTCCTCTTGGTACGTGCCATCTGTAGCAACAAGATACGACTGAAAGTGAGGATCATTTAGGGGATATGAAATTTAATTTAGTAGGGACAATTGAAATTTTTAAGGAGGGAGTAAATGATATGTATGATATAATTAAACATGATGCATGCACGTTTCGTACGCCCTCTCATCCTAGTAGAATCATAAATTTCTAACGTTAGGCGGTGGCATACATACGTTCTCTCATATAGACGAAACTATCGGTCTACTCGTTTGCGCTGTTAGTGTACCTGCAGAAAAATCTCATTTCAGCCCAACAGTTCCCCAAAAATAGCACGCAAGAAAGCAGTAAATTAAATACTTTCCATATACACATCCCCTGATGTATATACTTTAGTATCAAAGCTACCCAATATAAAGGTTCCCACAATTAAGTGCTTATATAGTTACATGGTTTAAACATGTAAGTATGCAAGTCACCAAAACTACTCTCCCCTAGATCGCCAGTTGGACGATCATGCTCTCACAACTCACACTTACCAGGGCGTCGAGGCAACTAATCCATACATTACCACCCAAGTGGATGGCATCCATACAATATCACGCCGTATGGACGACGAAACGAAAACAAACAAGGCCCCCAAGTTAGTCTTTATAATAAGCCACCTAAGAGTCCTTATTTGGGCTAAGGGATGTGATCACTGGCATACCTATGAAAATAATTTTTAATATTTTAACCCCTTTTCATAATCAAATACTTTTGTTTTTAAATACTCGTATGATGTGTTTAATGTTGAATTATGCTCCGATGCCAGCTGTAACAGAACCGACCAAATTATAAGAGCACAAGTACAAAAACAAGCACCGAAGCGCTCAAATTTTCGAACTTGAGCCCATATAATCCCGGTAGTCAATCGAAACCACGAAGGATTTCAAACCAACTTGCTTACAACCAAGATCGCATCATTCAACATACAACATCATACGTTACATTTCGCAAGTAGTTCCAAAATAAGTTTACACACACGGAGTCGCAAATTATTACAAACCAAGTTTATAAAAGTAGCGGAAGCAAACGCACACCAGTTGTTTAACTAATGCCAGTCTTGTTGATCAACAACCCGCAAAAGCATCAGGAAAGTACATAAAAGATGATCACGCCCTAGTGATCTAGTCTTCGTCACCCGCAGGGTGGAGACAATTTTTGCAGAAGCCTTGGTAGAGCATATCATCTGCAACAGGAGGGAATAAACCCTGAGTACTGGAATGTACTCAGCTAGACTTACCCGTCGAAAACCAGAAATAAGATGACACCAAGGATTATGCAAGGCTTACACAAGAGGCTAGCTGACATCACATTTTGCATAAAAGGCATAAGTAATTAAAACTCTTATAACCTGTACTAGCAGTTATTTTTAGCATTTACCTGTCATCTATCTTAGCACCTGTACTAAACATTCACTTGAGTATAATCAAACAACATTATTATTATATCCATAGCAGGTATATCATTGTGGCAACATTGTATCATTCCCTTAACCACCTGTTCATTTAATGAGATCTACGTTGCCGCTGCTCAAGTCAAGTGCTCACTAACCGGGAGCGACGGCGATTCGAATCGAATTCCTATCCAGCTGGAGGGGTATTTCTAACACTCACCGTGCAGACCCCTGCCAGGGTCGCACAGTCCACCATTTCATATGATTCAGGAATCGCGGGTCCGAATAATGTCGCGACCCCAAGGGCGACACTCTGCCAGGTGGTAGAGACTCTAAACCCCCTTAGTCTCATGCCAATGTCCCCAAGCACATCCTTTCTCTCCTCCAAGAAGCAACCTACCATTCGATTCCCGGCCTGAATCACATTACTCGGCTTCACGGTCGGAACGACTTATCCGGCCAACTAAATGTTAGACTGCGTTCAACATGACTCAAGGACGTACAGCGAATCGGTCCTTAAACGACTCAGACGGGCATAGCTCCACACCCAAGACGTGAAGTGTCTTGCGGCTGTACTATCGAACTCCCGTCCGGTCTCAATTTCATTTTAAAGCATGGTTCCATCCACGATAGCCATAAAGCCACTCGTGACTCCTTCCTACATCTCGCGGATGACCGGAAATCACCCGACTTCTACCGTACTAAGCACGGTTAAGCATTGATACGTGCCTAAACCTAAATTAGGATTTAAGCACGGTATAATGCAACAATTGTTTTCATACAACTCCTACAACTTAATGCATTAAACAAATAAAAGTACTTAAGATAGATTTATAAAAGGATGGGTTCAGCATGCACCGGGGCTTGCCTTTCAGAAAGGTCGAGGGCCGGTGGTCAGGACACTCGGGTAGATCTTCGGCAGGAGCTTCGTCGCCGGTTGGTTCCTCTGGCTGCTCTGGCAGGTCCTGGACTTCCTCTGGAATCACAGGCTCGAATTCGAGGAGAGTTACCCCCTCCGGAACACATATTGCATGCATGCACAATAAATATCATGGATGCATAGAGATGCAACATGCTCGGAATGAAATGCATTTCAGAAATAAAAAAATAATAATCTAATCAAGTTACTTTATTAGTACGTGCAAATCTCTTCTCCGGTGAAGAAGTACTTACCTAAGCTACTCAACCTAAGATACAGTAGTTCTTCTTCGGTTAAGACCCTAACACCTAATAACACAAGAGTAATATTACTTAGGTTACCACAGTAAGACATTCTGGACAGCAGCTCAAAGATTCTAACATAACTGAAGATCCCTAACTCCAAAAGTTATGGTCTAAGACAATCTGGAAAGCTTAAGAAATGCACTACAAAATATTTTTAGACCACAACACTTAATTCCAAAGTTTACCTAGTTAAATTCCAAAGTTCCAGAATCTGTCCTCTCTAAACAGAGAGTAGCCAATTCTGGACTGGCACTTTAAACAGCAATAACTCCTAAACTATTAAGCCAAATGCTCCCAAATTTTGACACAACCTAGTTTATCAAGTTTACTACAACTTTGGTATTTACAAGTTTTCCATCAACCACCTTTATCAAAGGTCAAACCTAGAAATACTACCAGCTGTCCAGAAAACCTAGAATTGCAAAGATTAAATATTTATTTATGTGGCAAACATCCCATAAGACCAAACTAATGTTACCACAAGTTCACAAAGGTCACAAAAACACCAGAAAGTAAGATGTGCCCACCTAGAATATTTATTTATACTCATTTCTTAATTTACTACCAGCCGTCGCGCGGAGGAACTCCGGCGAGGTACCGCGACAGCGGAAAACGAAAATGTGACCCTACCAAAGCGCGATTGGCTGCGTGGAGTAGACGGTGAGGTAGCGGGCTTCAAGGCGGAGCTGTGGACGTGTTTTTGTGGGCGGCAGTGTGGTGGAGAGCGCGCACGAGCTCGGAGATGGCTACGGCGGCAATGGCATCCCCGTTTCTGCCTCTGTGAGCATGGCAAGAGCAAGAGTGAAAGGGGAGGGGTGAGCGTGAGTGGTGGGGGTTGAGGTGTCAGCCCCGACTTCAAGCCCGCGCGCATGCTCGGGACGTGGAGGTGACGGCAGGGCGTGAGTGCCACGTGGCTCCGTTGCTCTGCGCGGCCACCACGACAGCGAAGCTGTCTGTCGACTGAAAGGAGCCGACGTGGTGGTCTGACAGTGACAATTAGACGGAGAATATCTCCCAAACCAGCTAGATTTAGTTGAAGATGACTACATCAATTATGTAGAGCTACATGAGGGATATAACTTTGTCAATTGGCTCCAGGGCTGGTTCAGCTTAGTTATTGAGATATAGCGTCCTAAAGTGAGGCACCCGAAACTAAAACTGAGTTTCAGTGAGTCACAACGACTGAAACCCATTTTTCCAGGCACCATAACTCCTAAACCATTTAGAACTAGGTGATGGTGATGTTGACAATGTTGTAGAGCTATGGGTGGACAACAACTTTGTCAATTGGCTCAAGGACTGGTTCGGCCTAGTTTGTGAGTTACAAGTTGCCAAAGTGAGGTACAGTGAAACGGTTTTCAGCTTCACACTTAGCCAAAATTGCTAAGTCCCAAAACAGCCTCTAATACTGACTTGCGGGCCATTTTTGAGCATGTTCTGATCATTTTCATGAGATGGCCATATTAGAACTTTTGTTTCTTATGAAATTCTCTACAACTTTGCTTAAGGGTGCTCCTCCATGCAAGGTCTCTAAGCTAGACTTTTTAATTGGTTAAAATAGAGCATCCTAGGGCTAAATGGTGGTCAACTACACCTTGGAGGGCATTTTGGTGATTTTGGTCAACATGAACCTTGCTCCATGAGTGACCCTAAGTATAACTAAGGTGTTGTGAGATATAATTGGCTACTCTACCCCTTAGTTACACTAACTCTTTAGTATCACATGATGTGAGCCAAACAAAGTTCTAAAAAAACAACCACCTTAGTTGCAACCACACAAAATAACATGAAATGATGCATGCTTATGCTCATGCAAATGCAATGCAGTTATGGAGCTAAACACCTGAGGTGTTATAGGATCCCCCATCACCCCTTCTGATTCTCGGCGAGATTTCGATGGATTTTGACATAGGGTTGTGCATAGAAGGGGTTCGGTGAGGAATCAAAGGCGGATTCGACCCCAACCGCGGCGCATTTCAACAGCGCTACTGGGATACATAGCAAGGGGGCTCATGGATAGAGTGCAAGGCGCTGGCGCTGTCCCTCAACTCCCCCCATGGGGCAATCTGCTCTGGCTTTTTCCAACGCGCTCACGGCTGTCATAGAACCTCCTAATTATGATGGCCCACAAGTACCCGTCATTGCCATAATGACCTCTGATGGCCGTACTTATGTTCACCATAACTTAAAAGGCCTGCTTTCCTCCGAACAGGATCCAATCACAGGAGTATTGCAATATTATAACAGTTTATTCAAAATATTCAACAGAGTAACGTAGCGGAAGTCTTACAATAATAATATAGGTTTACAAACCAGTTTTCAAACTTCAAACCTTATGTAACATTATTACAAACCAGTAGTAGAGAAGTATCGGTATTAACTTTATTACAACACACAAGCGAGATGCCTTGCCCAAAGGCCACATAGTCTTCTCGTCGTCGCTTTCTTCAACCACGACGGTCATGCAACAAGGCTCGAAGCAGACTTGTTCATGAACCGCACCTGCAACAAGGGGTTAACAAACCCTGAGTACTTGAGGGTACTCAACAAGACTTACCCAACTAAGACAAAGACTCCAAGGGTATGCTAGCTTTAGGGAATCAAGGTACGGGTATTCCAGAGTTAAATTTTCTTTTGCAGAAAAGCTTACTAAAGTAAGTCCTTACCTTCAATATTTTACTTTTATCAATGATGGTTCATTAACCAATTCTAGGTGATCCTAATCTAGATCAAAGTAATTATCATCAAAACCTTTCTCATTCTTTCTTTCAATTCCAGTTCTTAACTACGATGCAAGTCAGGTGATCAAGTCTCCATAACCGAGGAGCAACGACGATTCGAACCGATTATACCCAGCTGGGGATCCCTAACCTCACGACATATGTAGAACTGAATCTTGCATATATCAACCCTCATTTAGATCTCCCAAAACCAGAACGTGTCCATCGCCACCCGAGAGTACAGTACTCCTCGAACCCGACCAAATTCTAGCCCCGAGGGTACACGCTACTCTCGCCATCTCTCCACTCCCAGTGCGAGGTTAGACGTTCTCGTAATGGAATCACCAACATTTTGGGCTTACCCAAGGCATGAAGCTAGTTGCAAAGTCTTGAACACAATAGGCTTACAACGAACGGACCTTAACAGATAAGGCAGAAACACTGCATTGAGACTCCTTTCCCAATGCATGTTAGCAGTGGCCAAACCACCCGCCCGATCTTTCAAGTTCATTCTCATATTTTAATATTCATTCAATATGTCGTCATGGCTATATAAACATTGCATTTAAAAGCTTAACTTCTAAGCATAGCGAAGCATACTACGCATTTTCCATAAAACAGGTATCAAGGTTGATATCACAATAATCAAGGATGATAATACAGCAATTGGGTTATCACTGAACTCCTAATTACTTAATGCAGTAAACCATATTATAAATAATAAAACATTTGTAAAATTCAAGGTAGGGTTTAAATGCACTGGGGCTTGCCTTGCTCGGACACGATGACTGACTCAGACCCGAGAACTCCAACGTCAGGTCCGAAACCCACCGACGATCGCTCTTCTCTGGAAACTGGCTCGACGGCTTCGACTTCTTCGAAAGCGGAGACTACACGAACACATAACATGCTTTAACATGATGCTCGATGATAAACATGATGCTTGATGATAACATGCTACGAGTTACGACTAGAGTACAACTTCCCTTCCCGGCACAGTCGCAAACAGAACACCTACTAACTAGTAGCGACGATTCTAGCGATACCAGCTTTAACCTAAACAAGTTACTAACGAGCTCAATCATGAAATTAAGGTGCCAGAGATCACCAAAGGGTAGTGACCTAAGGACATCACTCAATCAAAAGGCACACAACACTTAAAGTTCTTAAATTAACATTTATTTATTATTTAAATAATTAGGACATAATTAGAAGTTAATCAAATTTTACCTAATCAAGCTCAAACTTTTTCTATGGATTAAGAATGATTTATAACAGTGTCATAATAAATTTCATCATTTTTGGATTAATAAATTAATTATTAAAATTCATGGAAGTTGCATTTAATCTTTATTAGAACTAATTAATTCTACTGCACAAAGTACTTAATTTCAGCATTTAACATTTTTCCTAGATAGTTTATACATTGAGAAGCCTACACAAAAATTTTCATGAATTTGGAACTCTACACAATTTTTAGTGAAATAAACAAATAACTAAACTATTCATTTATTTGAAAAAGAAAAAGAAAAACGAAATCGGGCCGATTCTCCTTTCTCCCGCGGTCCGGCCCAACTAGACGGTCCGCTCGCGCACGCCCGCGCCCGCACGCGCGCTCGGCCCAGCCGCGCGGCCTAGCAGGCGGCCCAGCCCGCTCGCTCACGCGCGCGCGCTCTCTCTCTCTGCGCTCGCTGACAAGCCGGCCCCGCCTGTCATCTTCCTCCTCCTGGCCTCTCGCTCGCTCCCGCGTGCTCGCTCGCTCTCCTGCGGTGGCCGGCCGGTGACCGAAGCTTCGGTCGACAAACTGACCCTACCACAACGCCCCACACCTTCTCCTGAGTCCTTGGCACTGGTCTACAACGCGTCTCGAGCTCCGGTGACCCTTCACCGACGACGGTGGCGGACCGTGGCCGACGGTGAGCCGCTAAAACACGCCTCCAAGAATGGAACAATCAAATTAAAGGCGTAGAAAGGATCGGTGGCTCACAGTGATCACGTTGGTGCTCTTGCTGGCGGCTAGGAGGGATTGGAGTGGTCTGGCAACGTGGGGCGGCGATGGCGGTCGGTCGCCGGAGGCAAGCACGGGAACAGGCGGTGCGGAGGTTTGGGTGCGAAAACGGTGAACTCCGGTGGTCCACGAGGTGCGTGAGGCCAAGGCAGAGCTAAGGGTGCGGTTGGCGTGGCCGAAGATGGCCTAGTGGCGGCAGCGGCAAGCGGCGGAGCTGCGGTGGCGGCGGCGGTGAAAAAAAATGGTAAACGTCACTGTGAACCCGGTGTATTTATAGAAGGTGGTCGCGACTACAGAGCCGGACTGCTCGCGTCGTCGCGCTGGCATTCTCGACCGCGTGCGAAGGCCGTGGAAGCTGGCCGAAGCCGTCCGGCGTCTCGCCGGCGCCCATGCCGGCCGGTGGCCGTCGGTGATTCGTCGGTGCACTGTAGCTGCCCCCCCCCAAATTTTGAATTTTCAAACTGTTTTCTAAAATTACTCTCAAATTCATGTAACAACTTTAAAAACTTACAATCTATGAAATCTTCAGAATTTCAAGCTCTACAAGTTTTGTATTGAACACTTTTTCAAATTCTCACTGGATTTTGAAATTTGAGTTTAAATTCAAAAGGGGACACATTTTTCAGATTTGGTAATTTAGAAATTACTTTTGATTTTATATTGAAACTTCAAAATCTCCAAACATCAAAGTTGTATATCTTGACCAGTCCTACAACTTTGCTGTTCAAAACTTTTTCAAATTCTGCCTCCATTTTGAAATCTTAGTTTGGGGACAAAAATGAGTCAAAACTGAAATTTGTTTATTTTCAAAATTGCTCCACATTTTACACTAAAACTTTGAAAACTCAAAACACCAAAGTTGTAGCCCTTGAAAAGTTCTACAAACTTGGTTTTGAACTTTTTCCCAAATTTTTCTTAGATTTTGAATTATTTCAAAAGGGGTAAAACAGGGTTTTGAAATTTAGGGCTTTCGGAGGAATTTTAAATTGGAATTTGTTGCTACTTTGATTTGTGATTACTTAGCGATCAAAACCTCACCCAAGGGCATCATTTGGACCAACATGACATGGTTGACCAAATGCCACTCTTGGTTGACCAATTAGCTTTTAAAATTCTTTTACATTTTCCCCCAATTTTGAATTCGAATTCGAATCGGAAAACTCGTGACAAGTTTTGGGACTCCAATTCAAACTCAAATTTGGAGTTTCATTTTAGAGGTTGTACTTGAGCTCATACCCTACACTTGACACTAGTGTGCAACACAGTCGCACACCTCAAATTATGCAGGGCATGGACTAAGCATTTGCGGTGGTATTAAAAATTAGGGTTTTCGGGTTCGGAGCACACCACTGAGAAACACATTCAACCTAGATAAGTAAACTTGTTTTAGTTGATGCATAACAAGGTTAACCAAACAGGGATGCTTTGCAATGCATTATGATGACATGGCAGATTAATTAGCACTATAACACCCGGGGTGTTACAGCCCTTCCCCCTTAAAGAAATCTCGTCCCGAGATTTAAAGCCATGAGTTAAGTAATAGAAAGGAAACGTGTCAAGCAAACACGTACAAGACTTGTCTACAAAACAGGTAGGGGTTTTTCTACATTACAAAGATTGTAAAAGGATAGGTTACAGTTTAAAGAGGAAATTGCAACCTAGATAGAAGCAAAGAACTCCGAGAAATTCTCTAACAGATAATCCTCCATTTCCCAGGTGGCTTCCTCTTCTGAATGTTGATTCCACTGTATTCTGTACCATTTAGTTGTTCTACTTCGGGTAACATGATCTTTTTGATCCAAAACTCTGACAGGATGTTCAGAATATGTCAAATCCGGTTCAAGTTCAACTCCCTCAACATCAACCACTTGATCATGTACTTGTAGACACTTCTTCATTTGTGATACATGAAATACATTATGCACGGCTGATAGTTGTTCAGGCATCTTTAACTTATATGCCACCTTTCCACATTGTTGAATGATTTGAAAAGGACCAATATAACGTGGTGCGAGTTTGCCTTTGACTCCAAATTTGCTAACTCCTTTCATGGGTGATACTTTTAGATAAACATAATCCCCTACTTGGAATACCAAAGGTCTACGCCTTTTATCAGCATAACTTTTTGCCTGGACCGAGCCACTTTCAAATTTTTCTAGATCTGTCGAACTTTTTCTTCTGTTTGTTTCACAAGATCAACACCGAAAAACCATCTTTCTCCTGGTTCTGACCAATTCAATGGAGTTCTGCACCTACGGCCATACAATGCCTCAAACGGTGCCATTTTGATACTCTCTTGATAACTATTATTATAGGAGAATTCTGCTAAAGGTAACCACTCATCCCAAGTGTCTGAATAATTAAGTGCACATGACCTTAACATGTCTTCTAGAATTTGATTGACCCTTTCAGTCTGACCACTTGTTTGTGGATGATAAGCGGTACTATGCAAAAGTTTTGTACCCAGAGACTCATGTAGGTGTCTCTAAAATTTGTTAACAAACTGGGTACCTCTATCTGATACAATGGTCTTTGGTACCCCATGAAGACTCAGGATTCGTGCAATATAAATTCTTGCATAAGTTATAGCAGAATAGTCCACCTTAACTGGAATAAAATGAGATGACTTTGTCAGTCGGTCCACAATGACCCAAATTGAATCAAAGCCTCTTGAGGTCTTGGGTAACCCAGTAATGAAATCCATACTGATATCTTCCTATTTCCAGGATGGAATGGGCAAGGGTTGCAACATTCCTGCCGACTTCAGGTGTACTGCCTTCACCTTACAACAAGTGTCACATCTGGCGACATACTTGGCAATCTCAATTTTCATTTTGGTCCACCAGAATTTTTGTTTCAAATCTTGATACATCTTATTACTTCCTGGATGAATAGAAAACCTTGTGCTATGTGCTTCATCAAGAATGAGCTGACGTAACTCTGGAACTTTTGGGACCACTAACCGGTTCTTAAACCACAACACATCTGCATCATCAATACTGAAATCTATCTGTTGACCTGTTCTAACTTTTTCTTTGATGTGAGCTACTCCGGAATTCTTTCTCTGAGCAGACACAATCTGATCTTTGATTGTTGATTCTACTGTGACATTAGTCAACTGACCTTGTTGAACTATTTCAATATTCAACTTTTCTAATTCATAACATAAACTGTAATCCATTGGCTTCATAGTAATGCACTTGCAATGATTCTTTCTACTGAGTGCATCAGCAACCACATTCGCTTTTCCAGGGTGATAGTGCACTTCTAAATCATAATCCTTTATTAACTCAAGCCACCTTCTTTGCCTCATATTCAACTCTGACTGAGTAAAGATATACTTTAAGCTCTTGTGATCTGTATACATGTGGCAAGTATTACCTAACAAGTAATGACGCCAAATTTTTAATGCATGAACCATAGTTGCTAGTTCAAGATCATGTGTCGAATAATGTTCTTCATGACGCTTCAACTGTCTCGAGGCATAAGCAATGACTCTGCCTTCTTGCATCAATACACAACCAAGGCCAATACCCGAGGCATCACAGTAAACATCAAATGGCTTTTCTATATCTGGTTGTGCCAAAACTGGAGCAGTTGTCAATGACTTCTTTAAAATTCTAAAAGCTTTCTTATATTCTGGAGACCATATGAACTTAGTTTGATTCTTCAACAACTCTGTGATTGGCTTGGCTACCTTTGAAAAGTCAGGTATGAATCGACGGTAATAACCCGCCATTCCCAGAAAACTTCGGACTTCATGAACTGAGATTGGTGGTTTCCAATTCAGAATATCTTCCACCTTGCCAGGATCTACTGCTACTCCTTCGGCTGACAACACATGTCCTAAGAATTGCACTTATCTTAACCAAAACTCACATTTACTGAACTTGGCATACAATTGGTGATCTCTCAGACGAGTCAGAACAACTCTGAGATGCTCAACATGTTCTTCCTCACTTTTGGAGTATACCAGAATATCATCAATAAACACAACTACAAATTTGTCAAGCTCTAGCATGAAAACTGAGTTCATCAGATACATGAAATGTGCCGGTGCATTGGTGAGACCAAAAGACATAACTAGGTACTCATACAGTCCATATCTGGTAGTGAATGCAGTCTTTGGGATATCTTCAGGTCGAATCTTGATTTGATGGTACCCTGACTGAAGATCGATCTTTGAAAATACCTTTGCCCCCGCAAGCTGATCAAAGAGTAGATCAATGCGAGGCAACGGATATTTATTCTTAATGGTTACTTCATTCAGCGGTTGATAGTCAACACACATCCTTAAAGTCTGATCTTTCTTCTTGACAAAAAGAGCTGGACATCCCCAAGGTGAGGAACTGGGTCTGATAAAACCTTTGTCACGTAACTCTTGTAATTGATCCTTAAGTTCTGCCAATTTATTGGGTGGCATTCTGTAAGCTCTCCGGGATATTGGGGCAGTACCCGGTTTTAACTCAATCACAAATTCTACATCTCTGTCTGGTGGCAGACCTGGTAGATCATCTGGAAACACATCTGGAAATTCATAGACTACCGGTATATCATAAATCTCCTGTACTGAAGTTGCACATATCCTTTCAACTGTTCTCTTTGGGATAGGAAGTTGGATAAGAAGATAAGATTTATTATCTGGCAGGTTCAACCTTATAGTTCTATGCAGTGCATCTATAAGGGCTCCTCTTTGGTACATCCAATTCATACCCAGGATTACATCTATATCCTGTTTCTGTAATATTATCATTGAGGTAGGAAATATATGCCCACCTAACTCTATAGGTACGTCACGTACCATCTCCTTAGTACACAGTCGTCCCCCGGGCGACTGGATAAAGAAATCTTCTTGTGTTCCCATAATTGGAATGTCATGCTTAACAACAAAGGTGCGATTTATGAATGTATGTGATGCACCTGAATCAAATAACAGTACTGCTGGATGATTAGCAACAGGGAACATACCCATCATAACAGGTTCTCCCTCTGGGATTACACTTGCTTGAGTGTAGAACACACGTCCGGTCTTCTTCTTCTCACCCTTACCCTTCTGAACATTCAGGTTATTATTCTTGCTCTGAGGTAGTTGCTGTTGCGGTACGGGAGCTCTGGGATAACTGGGATTGTACTGCCTTGGATACGGGCAGTCCTTGGAAAAGTGGCCTGGCTTTCCATAGTTGTAACAGGGAAAGTTATGGGTTACTGGAGTCTGGTTTCGAATACCAGGGGCATTCGGCTGTTATGGATACTGCGGAATTGCGACAGGACGGAAAAACGTCTACGGCTGAGCTTGGTATTGCGGTGGATGATAAGTTGGGCGGAAATGGTTCTGAGGGTGATAAACAAACCTCTGGCGCTTTTTAATGCCACCAGACGGGCTAGAAAACACTGGCTTCTTTTTCTTCGACTCTTTATGCAGTCGGGACTTCTCTTCTGACGCAATAGCCACATTGACTATCTCATGGTAAGTGGCATTATAGCAGGTGACCAATGCTTCCTGGATTCTGGTACTCAAACCTCTCATGAAACAACTCTTCTTCTTTGCATCGGTGTTCACATATTCCGCTGCATACTGGGACAGATGATTGAATTTGCTCACATACTATAGAACTGTCTGGTTCCCTTGCTTCAGCGAGAGAAACTCTTCTAACTTCATGGCCATGACACCATCTGGGATATAATGTGCTCTGAAGGCTTCACGAAACTCCTGCCAAGTGATACGGTGGCCAGCAGGCCGTGCGGCGACCAGATTCGCCCACCACGCCCCTGCGGCACCTCTAAGCTGCTGTGCTGCAAACACGGGCTTCTGATGCTCCGTGCAATGTAAAAGTTCAAACTTCTGCTCCATGGTACGGAGCCAGTCATCCGCCTCTAGCGGCTCATCTACCTTTGAGAACACTGGTGGACGGGTATCGGTGAAATCCACATAAGTGGTTTCCCCTCCATTGTTACGGCCTCGACGGCCCTGATTTCCATTCTGATTCTGATTCTGAGCCAACAAGCTAGTGGCATTAACCAGTGCGGCAATAGCTTCTGCCAAGGTGGGTGGAAACAGTGGGGGATTCGGAGGATTGTCCCTTTCTTGGGAAGTTCCAATACCGTCCATCTATTGTACACAAACTATATTTATTTACATCGCTTTATTGAATTAAAAAGCAGTTAGTACAGTACTTGTATACACACACAACTTATCTTACATTATTTCATTACAAACTTGCTCTCAAGCAAGAAACTACCCACTAAGGTTCTTAGAAAGCAGGAAAGACTACTATATTACACAACCATCCATGTCAACACTTCACTCCTCATCATCATCGCTGATCACGATCACTCCATCCTCATTCTCTGGAGCACTTGCACCAGTGACATGACTCGCATCATCCTCACTTTCCATCATGGGTTCATCTTCTTCTGGATCTTCTTCCTCATTGTCCTCTCCATAAAGAACAATCATGGCACCAACATCATCTTCTACTGCCTGGGGCTGATGATTGGGATTCATCAGATTATTTAGCCTATGAACTTCCTCATGCAGAACTGTGTTGTACTGCTCTAGGTGTGTCACATAAAGCTCCAACTCACGAACACGAGCCCTGGCTTCTGTCTCCTTTTACAAAGACTCCTTCTGGAACTGTTTCCAAAAACGCATGTTGCTCTTCAGTCGCTCCACTTCTGATGTAAGCCTTGCAACCTCTGATTCCGAATCCGGGTTCGGATTACGGCTACTGCTTGCTCCATCACCTCTGGCGGCCAACTGATGACGCGGCACTCCTTGCGGACCCATTTTCTTGCGAGGAGTCGTCTTCACACGTGCCATCCTATAGCAAGATAGAATTAGGATGATAAGAACAGATAGGGGGATCTGAAGGTTAGCATGAATAGGATTTGAACCTTACTTAACCCAAACCACTTTAAAAGGGAAGGTAGCTTAAGCAGGTTAATTAAACATGATGCATGCATCGCACTTACGATCTAACAGAAAGATTTAAGTAACACATGCAATCTTTATAACATAGGGCACTATACATGATACTTCACTACGAAGCTTTCAAATATGAGCTAAGGAAACTATAGAATAGATTAAGATAAGCAAAAGCAATTTGGACCAAAATATTAGTATTAAGTTTGTTTGACCCAAATCATTTTGAAGTTTTGCAAGGTACTACTACAATAACCCGAGTGATTATGCTCTGGTACCAGCTGTCATAGAACCTCCTAATTATGATGGCCCACAAGTACCCGTCATTGCCATAATGACCTCTGATGGCCGTACTTATGTTCACCATAACTTAAAAGGCCTGCTTTCCTCCGAACAGGATCCAATCACAGGAGTATTGCAATATTACAATAGTTTATTCAAAATATTCAATAGAGTAACGTAGCGGAAGTCTTACAATAATAATATAGGTTTACAAACTAGTTTTCAAACTTCAAACCTTATGTAACATTATTATAAACTAGTAGTAGAGAAGTATCGGTATTAACTTTATTACAACACACAAGCGAGATGCCTTGCCCAAAGGCCACACAGTCTATTCGTCGTCGCTTTCTTCAACCACGACGGTCATGCAATAAGGCTCGAAGCAGACTTGTTCATGAACCGCACCTGCAACAAGGGGTTAACAAACCCTGAGTACTTGAGGGTACTCAACAAGACTTACCCGACTAAGACAAAGACTCCAAGGGCATGCTAGCTTTAGGGAATCAAGGTACGAGTATTCCAGAGTTAAATTTTCTTTTGTAGAAAAGCTTACTAAAGTAAGTCCTTACCTTCAATATTTTACTTTTACCATTGATGGTTCATTAACCAATTCTAGGTGATCCTAATCTAGATCAAAGTAATTATCATCAAAACCTTTCTCATTCTTTCTTTCAATTCCAGTTCTTAACTACGATGCAAGTCAGGTGATCAAGTCTCCATAACCGAGGAGCAACGACGATTTGAACCGATTATACCCAGCTGGGGATCCCTAACCTCACGACATATGTAGAACTGAATCTTGCATATATCAACCCTCATTTAGATCTCCCAAAACCAGAACGTGTCCATCGCCACCCGAGAGTATAGTACTCCTCGAACCTGACCAAATTCTAGCCCCGAGGGTACATGCTACTCTCGCCATCTCTCCACTCCCAGTGCGAGGTTAGACGTTCTCGTAATGGAATCACCAACATTTTGGGCTTACCCAAGGCATGAAGCTAGTTGCAAAGTCTTGAACACAACAGGCTTACAACGAACGGACCTTAACTGACAAGGCGGAAACACTACATTGAGACTCCTTTCCCAATGCATGTTAGCAGTGGTCAAACCACCCGCCCGATCTTTCAAGTTCATTCTCATATTTCAATATTCATTCAATATGCCGTCATGGCTATATAAACATTGCATTTAAAAGCTTAACTTTTAAGCATAGCGAAGCATACTACACATTTTCCATAAAATAGGTATCAAGGTTGATATCACAATAATCAAGGATGATAATGCAGCAATTGGGTTATCACTCAACTCCTAATTACTTAATGCAGTAAACCATATTATAAATAATAAAACATTTGTAAAATTCAAGTTAGGGTTTAAATGCACCGAGGCTTGCCTTGCTCGGACACGATGAGTGACTCAGACTCGAGAAATCCAACGTCAGGTCCAAAACCCACCGACGATCGCTCTTCTCCGGAAATTGGCTCGACGGCTTTGACTTCTTCGAAAGCGGAGACTACATGAACACATAACATGCTTTAACATGATACTCGATGATAAACATGATGCTTGATGATAACATGCTACGAGTTACGACTGGAGTACAACTTCCCTTCTCGGCACAGTCGCAAACAGAACACCTACTAACTAGTAGCGACGATTCCAGCGATACCAGCTTTAACCTAAACAAGTTACTAACGAGCTCAATCATGAAATTAAGGTGCCAGAGATCACCAAAGGGTAGTGACCTAAGGACATCACTCAATCAAAAGGCACACAACACTTAAAGTTCTTAAATTAACATTTATTTATTATTTAAATAATTAGGACACAATTAGAAGTTAATCAAATTTTACCTAATCAAGCTCAAACTTTTTCTATGGATTAAGAATGATTTATAACAGTGTCATAATAAATTTCATTATTTTTGGATTAATAAATTAATTATTAAAATTCATAGAAGTTGCATTTAATCTTTATTAGAACTAATTAATTCTACTGCACAAAGTACTCAATTTCAGCATTTAACATTTTTCCTAGATAGTTTATACATTGAGAAGCCTACACAAAAATTTCATGAATTTTAGAACTCTACACAATTTTTAGTGAAATAAACAAATAATTAAACTATTCATTTATTTGAAAAAGAAAAACAAAAACGAAATCGGGCCGATTCTCCTTTCTCCCGCGGTCCGGCCCAACTAGACGGCCCGCTCGCGCACGCCCGCGCCCGCACGCGCGCTCGGCCCAGCCGCGCGGCCCAGCAGGCGGCCCAGCCCGCTCGCTCACCCGCGCGCGCTCTCTCTCTCTCTCTCTGCGCTCGCTGACAAGCCGGCCCCGCCTGTCATCTTCCTCCTCCCGCCCTCTCGCTCGCTCCCGCGTGCTCGCTCGCTCTCCTGCGGTGGTCGGCCGGTGACCGAAGCTTCGGTCGACAAACTGACCCTACCACAACGCCCCACACCTTCTCCTGAGTCCTTGGCACTGGTCTACAACGCGTCTCGAGCTCCGGTGACCCTTCACCGACGACGGTGGCGGACCGTGGCCGACGGTGAGCCGCTAAAACACGGCTCCAAGAATGGAACAATCAAATTAAAGGCGTAGAAAGGATCGGTGACTCACAGTGATCACGTTGGTGCTCTTGCTGGCGGCTAGGAGGGATTGGAGTGGCCTGGCAACGTGGGGGCGGCGATGGCGGTCGGTCGCCGGAGGCAAGCACGGGAACAGGCGGTGCGGAGGTTTGGGTGCGAAAACGGTGAACTCCGGTGGTCCACGAGGTGCGTGAGGCCAAGGCAGAGCTAAGGGTGCGGTTGGCGTGGCCGAAGATGGCCTGGTGGCGGCAGCGGCGAGCGGCGGAGCTGCGGTGGCGGCGGCGGCGAAAAAAATGGTAAACGTCACTGTGAACCCGGCGTATTTATAGAAGGTGGTCGCGACTACAGAGCCGGACTGCTCGCGTCGTCGCGCTGGCATTCTCGACCGCGCGTGAAGGCCGTGGAAGCTGGCCGAAGCCGTCCGGCGTCTCGCCGGCGCCCATGCCGGCCGGTGGCCGTCGGTGATTCGTCGGTGCACTGTAGCTGCCCCCCCAAATTTTGAATTTTCAAACTGTTTTCTAAAATTACTCTCAAATTCATGTAACAACTTGAAAAACTTCCAATCTATGAAATCTTTAGAATTTCAAGATCTACAAGTTTTGTATTGAACACTTTTTCAAATTCTCACTGGATTTTGAAATTTGAGTTTAAATTCAAAAGGGGACACATTTTTCAGATTTGATAATTTAGAAATTACTTTTGATTTTATATTGAAACTTCAAAATCTCCAAACATCAAAGTTGTATATCTTGACCAGACCTACAACTTTGCTGTTCAAAACTTTTTCAAATTATGCCTCCATTTTGAAATCTTAGTTTGGGGACAAAAATGAGTCAAAACTGAAATTTGTTTATTTTCAAAATTGCTCCACATTTTACACTAAAACTTTGAAAACTCAAAACACAAAAGTTGTAGCCCTTGAAAAGTTCTACAAACTTGGTTTTGAACTTTTTCCCAAATTGTGCTTAGATTTTGAATTATTTCAAAAGGGGTAAAACAAGGTTTTGAAATTTAGGGCTTTCGGAGGAATTTTAAATTGGAATTTGTTGCTACTTTGATTTGTGATTACTTAGCGATCAAAACCTCACCCAAGGGCATCATTTGGACCAACATGACATGGTTGACCAAATGGCCACTCTTGGTTGACCAATTAGCTTTTAAAATTCTTTTACATTTTTCCCCAATTTTGAATTCGAATTCGAATCGGAAAACTCGTGACAAGTTTTGGGACTCCAATTCAAACTCAAATTTGGATTTTCATTTTAGAGGTTGTACTTGAGCTCATACCCTACACTTGACACTAGTGTGCAACACAGTCGCACACCTCAAATTACGCAGGGCATGGACTAAGCATTTGCGGGTGGTATTAAAAATTAGGGTTTTCGGGTTCGGAGCACACCACTGAGAAACACATTCAACCTAGATAAGTAAACTTGTTTTAGTTGATGCATAACAAGGTTAACCTAACAGGGATGCTTTGCAATGCATTATGATGACATGGCAGATTAATTAGCACTATAACACCCGGGGTGTTACAACGGCCCAGCTGTTCCCTTCTCATCTCTGCTAAAATCCCAGGTCCGTGGCATATGCTTGGTTTTTTTCTGTGATTTTTCCTTCATCTGCATGTAGATTGCGATGGTTGTGCTGGATGGATGACATAGGGTTTTGTTTGATTTGTGTGGGTGTGGGGGGATTTTTGGATTCCCCGCATTGCTGCAGTGAGCGTCGTGTTGTGGAGCTGGATCCGGTTCAGAGGAAGGTTTAGTAGCAGCCGATCTATGTTCAGTAGAATCAAGGTGAGTCTGCAACCCCCTCTCCCCAATTATTATGTTTTTATTCTCTTTTTGCAGTGCTGGGCATGGTAGGTTTTTCAGCAATGTTCTGTGTTTTTTGGGTTGGATTTTGTGCAATCACAGGATGCGAGGTGGGGGTCACATTATTGCAGGTCATCATGCTTTTTTTCCAAAATAAAACTGGTGCTACACCTATACTGTATGTTATGAACAAAACCAAGCAAATTTGGAAATATGTAGGTAGTTTTTTTAGGAAGTTTCACTGTTGTCGATGTCTAGAAAGCAATCGAATGGGGGTGGACTGCGCAACTAGCGCAGCCCTATCGCGCCTCGCACCGCTGTCCCTGGTTTTTGGACACAACTAATTACACACTTGTGGATCCCTCGCAAAATGGCTTTTCATCAAATTGATGTAATGGTGACTTTTTGATGTGTTTGCCAACATAGTGCTAGTTTTTGGAGTCCGAATGGCTGATGATATATATTTTCTCAGGAATGTGCCTTTTCTGTCTGTTGATTTAGAACGAATAGTCAAGAGATGCTTTTGGTGAGTTGGAATTGCCACATTTGCAGCACCAAAAATAGTTTTAAACCACAACTCCATGAATAAGTAGTAGCTTAATGTGATGGCATCACAACATTCTGAAAGCTGCTGCTAGACTGCACTTTTGGTTGTATAGGTGCATGATCTTTTTGCAGATTTTTTTGATTGCCTCAACCTTTTCGGTATAAGCTGTAGTATCATCTTTTTGCAGATTTGCCTAGATCAAGAGCAGTCTGGCAGTAGGAGTACATCTCTCTCGTTGTGTTACCTTTAGCATCAGCAAACGTTGTGTTACTTTATTTATTTTTTTTGTAAAATAAATAACTTTGTGTGAGGCCGTTGTTTCTTGAAATGTGACCATTGATGCATTTTGCAGACAATGTTTTTCTGAATACATATTGGGATAATGTTATATATATAAAGGATCATCAGAGGTTACTGAAGTTAACAACCTACCAGCTCATAGTTCCTATACGATACACCGCATGAAGGAGCTAAAGAAACTTCGCCATATGTCCATCAAGGTGAGCCTATCTTCTTTCTGAACGAGAGACTTTCAGTAATTCTCACAAATGTTGCTGTAAATTTATAATTTGTTTTAACAACTCTATGCTCATGATATGTGCCATTATCCTATTAAATGTGTTCATTCAGCAGTATAGCACACTATTTGGGGGGAATGAACTACAGTACACTCTTTCAAGCACATGTGTGAAGATTTCATCTTGATCTTGTTCTGGCACATGAGCTACGAGGAAACTATTAATTCGCATAGCTTATCATAATATTATAACTACTGGATATGTTTAGGGTGTGCAGCTAGTCTGTAGGTGCTTTTATGCACCTCTAGAGAGAGACTACAGGGATACTAGTGTAGTTCTGTTATAAATTATAACGATATTTGCTTGGTTGTTTAACGACTTATTATTTAGTTATAATCTTTGATCAGATTACTGATAACTTGCCTGACTAAACATATTTAATTTGCTTAACTAGTGATATTAAATTGCTTAACTATTGATATTAATTTGCTTAAATAATGAACTTGTAGCCACGGAACAATGATGAAGTAACAATTAGGGCTGGGACATATGCTTTGAATTTGCATGTCTTGTATTTGACGAAATGGCCATATTCGGTGTGAATTTTTTTTCGACGCATGGGGATTGTGTTAGAGGATTGTTAGGGGATTATTAGGGAATTATGGTAGAGGATTGTTAAGGTTGTGGCGTAGCAGAGGTTGGTAATAAGGCTCAAATGGTTTGCTACTTCCTATGGGCTATGCAAATGTCAATTTAGTATAGGTCCATTAATATGTGCATTGTTGCTGTTTTTTTGCCTCTATTTAGTTGCAATATTTCTTTTTGCCTCCATTAATATGTGCATTGTGGCACTGCATGTACGACATTTGGTTAGTGTCATTGCAATTCCACTGTCTCCAAGCATTCTTTCTTTTTTTACTGAATGATAGCCATATCTGTTAGGGAACAGTTGGTGGAAGAAGTGTATGATTAGTCAGTTCACTACAGTAGCATGCTAGGATGGTCATTTTTAGTTTGAAATTTCAGTTTGCAATTTTAATTGTAATTCTAGCTTGTAATTTTAGTATACAATTTCAGTTTGCTTTACCCCAACCCCGATTAGTTAATATATATGGCTAGCTGGTGGCCTCGATTAGTTCGTATTTTCTTCTATTGTTCTTTGTAATGTAAGTTTATACAGAAGCATTTCTTCTTTTGGTACCATGTAATTTTTCATGTTTCTATTAGCAATTTTTTAATTTGATAAGGCAGTTTTGCTCCGCGCCCTTGGGACGCTACGTCGCTGCCCAAACTCTTTTACTCAGTATTCTGGAGCCACGAAGGAACGTCTCTCTACTTCCTCTCTCTTTTTGCTCGGTCTGCAGGAGTCAGGAAGTCAGCTACTAGGTGTAGGACCAAACATCAGCGACTATTTGTGTGGTTCTCAGTTGTGAATTTTGTAAAATGGTTCTATGATATGTAACTCATTGTACAGTTCTATTTGATGTTTGTTGCAGGCAGCCGAATGCATTTTTTTCTAGTGACTGCAAGAAAATTGGTGTCAAGCTGAAGGTATGCTTTGATGTTTTTTTCCTTGTGTATATGCATGTAGTCATTTTGACTCTCTTGCTTACCTATATTACTCATTGTTGCTTTCATTTTTTAGCCCCTACATTTTTGTTTGTTGCCATCCCACTGTTTAGGCTTTAGCAGTTTTAATTAGAGATATTTTTTAACCTGCCTTCTTTTTCTGCTGTTGTATGGTTCCTTTGAGCAATCCAAGCTACTCGAGCTTTCTTGTATGACACATACATGTATGATGCATCCCTCCATCCACTTTGATTAGTTCAAAGAATTTCTTGGCTTGTCCTTGCTTCTAAAGCAATGTATGGTGTTCTGTCTAGGCTGCTACATCATGATATGTAGGCAATTTAAGTATCACCTGTTAGGCAATTTTAGTGTCATTTGTAGGCAACTTAGACTAAATCAACAAGCACATTATTCATATTAGCTAAGCATTTTTAAGTTCTAGGTTTTTAGTACTTTTCCCCGTGCTTTTACTTATTAGCCATTGGCTTCTACTAGAATACATCATTAGAAAACTCATGCTTGATTATTATTCTTCATGGGTATGGTGGTGAACTAAAATTTAGATATGCTTCAACAACTGTAGGGCTTAGAAAATATGATGTTTTCATATAAAAAAATAAAAGGTGTCTCCTCTAATTTGCCCCACTTCTGTTTGTGCAGTATATTTTTTGGTGCTCCTCTAATTTGCCCCAATTCTGTTTGTGCAATTCGAAGATGTGTGATGTACTGATGTAATGTTCTTTATGCAGACTTGCCTCATGATTAATATGCTGAATGATACCTAATATGTTGTTTTTGATCCATATGTATAATTTTGTTTTAGCAGATTGACTTGCTACAGTTGTTGAGTGATGTTTGCCTGTCATGTCAAGTGTCCCGTTGAATTAGCAAAATAGGATCCGAAAATTGGATGTTGGTTTGGCATGGTGACCTAGTTAGTATACATAGGTGTGTCAATTCTGTTGTATTTTTTCTCTAAATTATAGCCTATCAGGCTACCGTTTAGTTAACTAGCTTGAATTCTGCTTAATAACACCACTAGATAATCCCATATCATGATAACATTGATATTCTTATATGAAGTAAACTTGTATTTCTTGTACAAGCTAGCACCAATAAGTTGTATTTGTTATACATATAGAAGTAGTAAACCATTGGTACTCTATACTGTTACAATCCATTCTGAACAAATAAATAGTATATATATTTTCATTTTTACTTCATCAATGAGACATGCGGGGGGATATATTAAATTGCTTAACTAATCATATTAAATTTGCTACCTAATTATTAATAACTTGGCTGACTAAATATATCAAATTGCTTTTTACTAGTGAGTTACCTGCTTTTTTCGTTCCTATTACCTGGTACTAGTGCTCGATTTGTATGGTGGCTTATATTGGTATGTTAAATTGTACCTATGTAGGTATAGGCATAGTCATAGTTCGCAGGGTCTAGACTTTGATCACTGGAACCAGTACTAGGAGATTTGTGTTATATTGGCTACGACTATAGATTTGTTTAGCATATTTTGACTTGCTGTAATTATTGAGTAATTGTCTTAACTGAATTGATTATGTAAAACAACTGAATTGCTTATGCAAAAGAACTGGATTACTTATCAGTTATGTCAGATTTGCTAATGTAATAGGAACGACAGTACTGGCTGATTTTCAGATGATGCAAAACAACTAAATTGATTTTTAGTAACATAATCTTCTGTTAGTGCAGTTGAAATTTGAGGCTAGGTCATTTTATGCTTAGTTTCTCACTATTATCTATGTGCTTATCTTGATAACTTCTATTTTTTTATTGCAGGTGTGAGACAATCAAACATCAAATGAACATGTTTTGATATCAAAATAGGAGTAACCATATGCATCAGCTAATACAAGAACAATTTATGATGTATAGCTATACAGTAAGCAATAGAAACATGTAGGAAGGTCTGCTTATGCAACAAGCAGCGAGAATAATATTTTACCTTTTTTTGTAAATTGATTTGCTTAAGCAAAACAATTGAATTTGCTTATGCGAAAGAACTGAATTATTTTTCTTAGTTTTGTCAGATCTGCTTCTAGTAACAGATCTGATATCAGGTGATGCAAATAACCAAACTATTTTGTGCATGTTGGAAAGGAAAAAGCAAAACAGGGAGAGATTTGTGTAATTCTGTTTTTTTACGCCTTTATGTTGAGGGGAAGGTTCTAGGGGGCGCGGGGGCGCCGGCCTGCCTCATGCAGTCATGTGCACGTCTACTTTCCTTAAATGGAAAGTATACTTTTTTATTTTCGTTTTTAGACTGTGCGTGCTATAAGATTAACACACAGTCGTGCGTGCGTTAGCCGCTCCTTTTTTTTAACCTCAGCTCTTGCATCATCCACATGTACCGGCATCTTTCTTTCCTTCACACAATCACACTACAGGTTCGGTTTTACCGGTAGCAGTACGTAGCACGCACGTACACGTGACGATTGTACGGCTGAAATGATTCTATACTGCTTCCAAGTCCATGTTAGTAGTATGTTACTATACAATAGACGGCAGGGCGGTTGATCAGGCCAGTTGGGCCCTGTTTAGTTTTAAAAAATTTTGCAAAATTTTTCAGATTTTTCATCACATTGAATCTTTAGATAAGCATTAAATATAAATAAAAAATAAAAATAATTACACAGTTTAGATGAAATGGACGAGACGAATCTTTTAAGCCTAATTAAATAATGATTGGACACTAATTGCTAAATAACAACGAAATTTGCTATAATATTATTTTGCAAAATTTTTTGCAACTAAACATACCCTTGGTGTGCAGGTTACTGCAAGGTGAGTAAGCAGAGAGAAGGAGAAGCAGGATCGATCAGCAGCAGAGCATATGTATAGAGTCAATTGACCTCGCTAGCTGTTGCACGCGGTGTGGCAAGATCGGAGATCGCGATGTGGCTAAGGGCCGGTTTAGATACATTTTTTTTTAAAATGACACTGTAGCAAATTTCGTTGTTATTTAGCAATTAGTGTCCAATCATAGTCTAATTAGACTTAAAAGATTCGTCTCGTCCATTTCGTCTAAACTGTGTAATTAGTTTATTTTTTATCTATATTTAATGTTTCATGCATGCGTCCAAAGATTCGATGTGACAGAGAATGTTGAAAAATTTTGCAAAATTTCTTGCAACTAAACATGGCCTAATGTGGCTGTGGAAAACCTGTTTGGTCGGTCGCAACTTGCCGCTGGCCGGTATTATAGGACAGTGAGCCGCTGGGTGCTGCCTAGCAATCTCCCCAGGCCCCAGCTACTTGACGCCAACTTGGCTGGATGCTCATCATCTGTCACAGTATCAGCCAGTACTTCTGAGATTGCCTGTGGTTAATTAACAAGTGTTGCTACCATCTGCAGACGCAATGCAAAGCTAGCTGAACCACCTTATTAATTAGAGAACAAAAGAGTAGTGCCAATACGCAATCCATTTGAGATAGCGCTCCTCTGAAATCCTGCGCAACCACAGGCTTCCACGCTGCCTTTTTGGCGTTTCTCGCTTGATTCTTAGTGTTTTTCAGCTAAGCGGCCAGGCAGACGCGGACGATAAAAATTAGCGTCCCGTCCGCAACTTGAGCGCCAAGTGCTGCGATTACAAAATGCACGCAGGTCGATCGTGCGTGGATGGAGCCGCCCGCAAAGCTTCTGCTGATTTTGGTATCGAACGGCCGGGGCATATACAAAGAGCGCGCGTCAATCATTTGTGCCTTGTGCGAGGCCAAATCCATAGCATGTGGCGGCCGCCCCGGATGCTGTACTTGCGCAGGTTTTTCTTTCACCGCCTCGCATGCGGAAGCGGAATAAAAATCAGGAATCTTGGCGTCGAAACACAACAGAAAATGAGGGAGCGAGCTGCGCGCGCGCGAGGCCGGCTGATGTGTGAATATGCCTCATGCTCAAGCTGCAGGGGTGGGCCGTGGGTGATCACAGAATCTCGAGGG
This sequence comes from Saccharum hybrid cultivar R570, assembly GCA_038087645.1. Classification (NCBI taxonomy): domain Eukaryota; kingdom Viridiplantae; phylum Streptophyta; class Magnoliopsida; order Poales; family Poaceae; genus Saccharum; species Saccharum hybrid cultivar. Next base: position 5,909,586 of record JAQSUU010000043.1, on the reverse strand, counting down.
TGGACGGCGCCGGAGATCCCATTCCCATGCATAATGCATTGCCAGAGTCAGAGGCATCATCCCATGTCCGAGCGTAACTTATTTTAGGGCCGGTTTGCAACGCCGAAGAAATTATTTTGGTTGATTTGATGCGGGGCCAAAGGGCCTCTAGCCTAGCGGTCACAAAACCTGCAGTACACGGACTGGGTTCGACTCTCCGTGGAAGAGAATTTTTCAGGATTTAACGGCGTTATACTTTTAATGGCAGGCGAGGTCCGTCGAGGTGCCTGTGATGACTTATTTTTCAGGATTCAATGGTGTTATACTTTCAATGGTAGACGACGTTTCCGTTGAGGTGCCTGCGGTGACAGGGTCGATCTCAAGGATTTGCTGGCCTAGTTTTCAAAGATGTTCATAGGAGTAGAGTTTGCGTGTGTGCATGCACTGTATTGGACAAGCGAACAAGTTCATCCATCAGCCAATTGAAAGTTGTCGCGTTTGGTAGACGGGGCATCATTCAGCACTAGAATTACGACCGGGAATTGGGGCTTTTGCCTACTATTATTCCTCAAGCCTGGCATTAGGCGTATTGCGTTCGTTCTGTCGAAAAAAGAATTAGATTGTTCTTGACACGCACTGCACCTAAGTCACAGTGAACAAACGAGCCATATGCCCATATATACATGCATGTCGCCTAACCTAAATCGGTGCATCTGCATCATGCTGCGCCACCGTATATATTCCACGTACGTTCTGGAAGTTGATTTCAGACTCGGAGGTATAGGAACGACGGTATTGACGCAGAGTGTGGCACACGTACGCGGGCATTACCATTATACTGCGGAGATACCTGCCAAAGCACTGGTGCGTAGAGTAGTTGTAAACTTATGATACGAGATCCTCGCATATATAGCTTCGTAGACAAATGCATAGGCCGTATTTTGGAGCAGGTCGTAACTGTCATTAGTTAATCTAACAAGCTAACCGGGTTTAGTAGTGGGGCCACGTGTTCCAAATGACCCCCAATCATTTTTGCTTTGTCTGAAACATCAGCACTAGCGTCCGGATGTCCGGACGAACCCCCAACTCCCCGCGTCCAGACTGCAAATGTCCACGCCTGCTGCAACACCCGTGACGGTGCTTGCTACACGCATAGGCGGGGCCCGCCCTGCGCCATTCCCCCATGCTTCCCTGCTTCCCGCGCCCTTCCACGCCTATTGTGCCGCTCCCTCTCCATGCATGGCACCCTAGTAGCTGCAGCAGACGACTGTGGCAAGTGGCTCATATTGCAACAAGCACAACACCCCCTAATCTACTTTTAAAACATCCAGATGAAAACCCCTGCAACATATGTACGAAAACAGATGAAACATGAGTCTGAAACACTTGCAAAAACACATGAAAAACATTTCAAAAACATTTTATAAATATATGCAACATTCAGATAAAACACTTGCAAATATGTGTGAAACATATGCAACATCCTGATAAACACACTTGCAACATACGTCTGAGAAAACAGATGAAACATTGGGAACAAACACATGCAACATACGTGTACAACCATTATCCCGATCTACTTTTGCAACATCCACATGAAACACTTGAAACATACCTACAAAGCATCTGAAACACTTGAAACATGCTATTGCAACATGAAGAAGCCCGTGGCCAGACGATTCTGGTCATTGGGGTCGGAGCCGACAGCGCGCGAGCACCACCAGCACCACCATCACTAGCGGCACTGGGCTTGGCTCGACCGCGGGGGGGGAGGGGGGGAGGGGGGCGCGACGGGCGGGAGCGAGCGGCGCAGGATGGGCATGCGCGACGGGTGGGAGCGAGCGACAAGGGATGGAGGTAGCGAGGCAGAGTGGGCGCACGGTGTCCGGACGGAAAGGCCACGGCTAGAGAAGGCCACCGCGTTAGAGAAGTCTAGTGGCGAGCGGGCGAGAGCTAGCGGCATGGGATGGGCGTGCGCGACGGGCAGGAGCGAGTGGCACGGGATGGGTGAGCGCGACGGGTGGGAGCGAGGCGAAGTGGGCGCATGGTGTCCGGACGGGAAGGGCGCTGCGTTGGGGAAGGCTAGCGGCGAGCGGGCGGCGTGGTGGATGCACCAGCAGCGGTCGCATGCGTGCGGCATTGAGGAAAGGAGGAAACGAACCGTCCGAACGGAACACGCCTGAACGGACGCCTATGTGCTAGCATTATCGTGTCTGAAAATACCCTCGAAGATACCCTCTTCGTTCCTAATTATAAGTCGTTTTGACTTTTTGGAACAACCATTTTGCATGCATCTAGATAAAAAAAATCAAAATGATTTATAATTTAGAACGGAGGGAGTAGTACTGTACAAAGCGAAAAAAGCAGAGCTAGGATTAAAGAGCCTACCAATGGGATTGACCTAAAATGTTGACTTAGTGAACTGAGATTTATTAAATGAAAGATGGAATGGAGGCTACAGTCGATATCGGGTATAGGATCTCATTCGGCGCGGCTCGGAACCTTCAACCCTTGCCTCCTTGGGACGTCAATCGATCCCACTTGAAGCCTCCAAAGACGGATGGAGCTAGCTAGCAGCTATAGGTGGTCGATCATGTCGATGCCGGCGATGATGCCGATCCCACGGGCGCGGCCGGGGCCCGGCCCGTGTGTGCGAACTGCGAACTGAATATACAGCATGTCAATCATGCGTGCGACTGATCTCGATCAATCTGTCATCTGAAACACCATTCGTGAATCATTCCAAAGTGGAACCCAAACCCGTAGATAGAAAAAAGAAAGCTACGTACTCCTACGCGAGTCAGATCACAGATCGGCGTCGCCTCGTCCCATCGTCATCCTGTTCGCTTGTTCAATTCAGCCGCTAATGATCAACATACAGTTGATGTATGCAGATCGGCCGCGCCGCGGGAACGAACAAGCCCGGCCGACCGTCAGCATTTGGCTCTTATCTGCAAAGCCAGGAGGAGCTATAGCTAGGCAGCTAGTAGGCAGTTTGCCTTGCATGACTGTACATCGTACGACTTCAGTTCTTCATCACGGGACGCTGGACGGATGTACAGTACTAGCGTGAAGATCGGGCGGTCGATCGAGGTGCAGTGTGATCCGGAAAAGTGGCCGGACAAGAGTTCCTGTGGTATGCTCATGGCAGAACTGTGGTCGAATCTGAGGACCGACCGAGGGTAACAGCCGATCTAGAATGCTGTGTGGTTCAACGGTCAAAGTGTCTGACGTGCCGGTCGATCTCTTCAGGGAACCAGGTTCGAACGGTTTAAAAAAAAAAGGAACATCTGCCGAAAACGAGAAGTTCTCTGCGCCAAGATTTTAAGCGCACGTAAATGCAAATAATAAACCACGTCCGTCCCCTGTAACAAGACGGTGAACTGCACAACACCATGGGCATGGGCATCTCGAGACCGTTGCGGACCCGAGCTCTGCGGCAGGCGGCACGGCCCACGCGGCCACGCGGCTCCGCTCCCGTCCTTCTCACCGACGCCGGCCTTTATAAGCACCTCGCCCCGCGCAGACTCCACTCGACTCGCACTCGTCCGTCCGTTCATTCCCCTCCTCCCCGCCCCGCCCGTCTCACTCTGCATGCACATGGAACTAGCGCCGCCGCCACCAATGGACGTCGCCCACCACCCCGCGCCCTTCTCCCCGCTCTCCTCCGACGCCGCCCTCTCCCCGCACTTCCCGCCGGCGCTCGCGGACGCCGGCGCCGGCGCGCTGGACCAGTCCTTCACCTCCACCTCGTCCTTCACCACCGCCACCACCTTCAGCGCGCGGAGCTCGCTGTCGCTGCCGTCCTTCTCCTCCTCCACGTCGCTCTCCCCGCGCCCGCACTCCTCCTCCGCGTCCCCGCACTGGGCGCACCTCGCCGCGGCGCGCGCCGCCACGCCCGACGGCGTGCTCCGCCTCGCGCACCTCCACCTCGTCCGCGAGCTCGGCCACGGCCACCTCGCGCGCGTCTTCCTCTGCCGCCTCAAGAGCTCCCCGCCGTCGTCCCCGCTCTTCGCGCTCAAGGTCGTCGACCTCCGCGACGACGACCCCTCCCGCGTCTCCCACGTGCTCGCCGAGTCGCGCGTCCTCTCCTCGCTCGACCACCCCTTCGTGCCCACGCTCTACGCGCGCCTCGACGCCGGCCGCTACGCCTGCTTCCTCATGGACTACTGCTCCGGGGGGGACCTGCACGCGGTGCTCCGCCGCCGCCCGGGGGCGCGCCTGCCCGTCGCCGCCGCCAGGTTCTACGCCGCGGAGGTGCTGCTCGCGATCGAGTACCTCCACGCGCTCGGCTTCGTGTACCGCGACCTCAAGCCCGAGAACGTCCTCCTCCGGGGCGACGGCCACGTCGTGCTCTCCGACTTCGACCTCGCGCTCCCGGCGTCCGTGGAGCCCGCCGTCCGCCGCCGGCAGGTGCGGAAGCAGAGCCGCCACAGGAGGATCAACACCCTGCTCCTTCCATCATGCTTCTCTGCCCCCCGCAATGGCGGCGACGACGACGAAGAGGAGATCGACGCCAAGGAGCGGTTCGAGTTCGTGGCCGAGCCGACGGCGGCGAGCTCCAAGGACTGCGTGGGCACGCACGAGTACCTCGCGCCGGAGCTCGTGAGCGGGAGCGGCCACGGCAACGGCGTCGACTGGTGGGCCTTCGGCGTCTTCCTCTACGAGCTCGTCTACGGCCGCACGCCCTTCAAGGGCCACACCAAGGAGGCCACACTCAAGAACATCCTCTCCAATCAGGTGACCTACCCTCAGCTCGACGGCGAGGCCGACGCCTCCCAGCTGCGGGACCTCGTCGGGCGGCTGCTCGAGCGTGATCCGCGCCGCCGCATGGGCGCCACGCGCGGCGCCTCCGAGATCAAGCGCCACCCGTTCTTCGCCGGCGTGGACTGGGCGCTCATACGGTGCGTGGCTCCACCGGTGGTGCCGGACAAGGGCGCCGCCACCGCGGGCGGTGACAGGAAGGCGGCCAAGCTCGGGAGCTGGAGCAGCATGAGCAGCAACTGCAGCAGCAAGAAGCGGAAGAGCAGCAGCTTCGGGAGGAGATCCAACTGCGAGGAAAGGCAAGGGGTTTTCCGCAAGCTCATGAGCTGGAGCCAGGAGAGCCGATCCAGCAAGATCAAGACGACGAACAAAGTAAAATGAATGAAACTGAAGTGCACTTTTGTTCTTAGTTTGGTGTGATTTCGGGGGTTTTGTTTAGTGTCCGGCCTTAGGTTACTTAATTTGTTACTTTACTAGCAGTACATGTATAGAGTGGAGTGGATCATGGATTTGATCGAGCTGTACAAATAGCGAGGCGGCGAGGCGATGTATATGTCACTGAGTTGATCAGTTGACAAGGTTTGGGCCATGTTCAGGCATGGAGAAACTTCATCCCTTGTTTAGCAGTAAAAAAGTTTAGCTTCTTTTATGTTACGTATGCGTGCCGTGCTGATGTGGGAACTGGAAACCAAAGTGGAGATTCAGTTCTGAGAATTTGACTGATTGACTCGTCACAAGTTTACTACATGTCAACGTCAATAAGTTCCTCAGGCATATCCCTCAGACCCTCACAACTCCTTTTGCCCGGTGTAACGATGCAAATGTTTTGAACAGATCGCCGTAATTAGTGCTAAGGAAACAAACTCGGAGTTTGATTTCCAGACCCGTGTAATTTTTTTTACACAAGTCTGTCTAGTAATTTCAGCATAAGGAGCTATAGCAGATTGCTAGTACTCTCTAGCTGCTAGCTTATCGTCCAGATCCAGGTGTCCGTCGCTTCCATCCAATCCAAGGACGAAAATTAAAACTAGGGCGTCGTCACGTCACTTGGCGGCCGCGCGCCTCGACGGCTCGGGATGGAACGGCGGCCCACCAGCGCTAGAAAGCTACAAATTTCAATCCAAAAGCACACAAAACCACTTCAATTCCTCGATCTGAGCCCCATCGCCCATGGGCATCTCCCTGCGCGATGCTCAAATCAAATCATTGGCGACGGCTCGTGCATGAACGAACGGAGTGGGCGCGGGGCACTGCACCAAACACCATCCATTAATATCCCAGCATGCATGTCCGATCGATCCAGAGAGAAGAAACCACGACACGATTTCTGCAGCTCACGCTACATGCCGTTCGGTCGCGCTGGCGCTGCGATCTGGCGAGCGCTGTAGCGACTAGCGACTAGCGAGCGAGGGGAGGCGGCGCATGCATGGTACTACGCGTCCCGCGCCGGAGGCGCACGAATCGCAACGCCTGCGGGGCGCCACGCCGCCACGGCACCGGCCGCGACCGCGAGGTCGTCCCAGCGGCATCGGCCGGCGCAGACGCGCAGTGGTCGATTCGGCAACGCGGGCGCGGGAGTTCGGCGGGAAGCGATGCGATGCGAATAAACTTGCGACGAAAAGTGGATTGCCATGCCAGCGGAAGCATGCGGAAATTAGAAGGAAAAAAGGGGGGGGGGGGGGGGGGGGGGGGGGGGGGGGGGGGGCAATTCTGCCTTTGCGCACTTTTGCTCGCTTCTGTGCGACGGACGGACGGAATGCTTGCAGCGCCCGTATCTATCTTCTTCTACCTTTGTCTTCGCCTGCTGGCTCACTTTTCATCTCAGTCGCCTGAGCGAAGCGAAGCATGCGCGGCCTCAAATTCATGCGTGCATGCGAGTCAGTGAAGGAATGTGCACTGCGCGCACCAGCTCACTCCAGTCACATTACATCATCGTGTCGATCCTAGTACAGTATATGATGCGCCGCCGTCCAGAGACTCGAGAGAATCTGAGGCCTAAGAGAGCGGGTACAATAATTGGCTTATATGCAAGCAAATCCTGGCGCAGAAGAGAGGAGGGAGGAGAGAGGAGAGCTTAGCTCTCATACAAGCAACCAGCTGGACACGGATGTATATATAGTGGTGAGTCCATATATTAAGTGAATATGAGAAGGATTAGGATAGAGAAGGTGAGGGCATGAGTAAAACTACCAATAAAAAATTTGTTATAGACAAATAAGAGATTACTGTTGTATAGCTTGGCTCTTACCATTTAACTAATGACCAAGCACTTGGCTCTGTTCTGCCAAAATTCACAATCGCCGCGAAATGATGCGTGCACCGATCGTCACGTAGGAGCAGCAGTAGGACTAGCTAGACGACAGTTGAACACGTTCAGAGAACATCGGTTGTATGGAGATGGGGAGCAGTGTTGGGCCGGAGTCGGACCTCCCCGAATTGACAATCACCAAGGGCCCGTTTAGATGTCAAATTTTTTTCCCAAATTCTACTATGTAAAAAGAAGATTCCTCATCACATCAAAATGTCAACACATTTATGGAGTACTAAATGTAGATGAAATCAAAAACTAATTATACAGTTTTGTTGTTCTTTACGAGACGAACGTTTTGAGCTTAATTAGTCAATGTTTGGACAATTTTTACCAAATAAAAACAAAATACTACAGTGTTCTACAGTAATTCGGGGTACCCAATTTGGGGCAACTAAACAAGGCCCAAGCGTCAGACGACAGTTGAATACTTTCAGAGAACATCGGTTGTCGCACGGATGAATGTAAATAAGGCCTCGTTTTGTTCGGTGAATCGGGGAAAAACACCGTATCAGAATTTCTGTAGCATTTTCGTTTGTATTTTGTAAAAATTATCTAAATTTTGACTAACTAGGCTTAAAATGTTCATCTCGCAAAGTACAACAAAACTGTGCAATTAGCTTTTGATTTCATCAACATTTAGTACTCCATGCATTTGCCGACATTTTTATGTGACAGAGAATCTTTTTTTTGCATAGTGAAATTTGGAGGAAAATTAGGGAACTAAACCAGGGCTAAACAATGGGGGTGAAGTTGGAATCTGAACGTACCATGGCAAAAACAAAAAAAAAAAACTCATCGGTTTTAGCTGCTCGCCGGTCAGGCTCTCGTCAGAAGTACAGTTCGGATAATTTCTGCCCATCGGTTTCCTAAAATACAGGTACCGCGTCGTGGATTTTCTACTCAGGGCCTGGGCCTTATTTAGTTCACCAATTCTCCATAAATTTCACTATGTAAAAAGAAGATTTTCGGTCACATCAAAATGTCGGTAAATGCATGGAGTACTAAATGTTGATGAAATCAAAAACTAATTGCACAGTTTTGTTGTACTTTGCGAGATGAACATTTTAAGCCTAGTCAGTCAAAATTTGGATAATTTTTACCAAATACAAACGAAATGCTACAGGAATTCTGATACAGTGTTTTTCTTCCTAATTCACAGAACTAAACGAGGCCTGGCACAGATTAGGCCTGTCGAAATCCAGGTGCATTGCATGCACGCCATGAATCGTCGGAAGGATGAACCCCGATACCCCATGGCAGCAGGCTGCAGTCACGAGCTGCGCGCGAACTGTGACCGCATGTAGTAGTGCAGTACCCCACGACGCACGCAATAATCGAGTGGGGGCAGATTCAACCGCCGGCCGGCTTGCTGCTTCTGCTTGCTTCGGAGTTCGGACACTGGATCCATCGGCACGAGACACGGCCGGCGACGCGTCACATGCTCGCGAGTCGCGAGCTCTCCCAGTTCTAGCGGTAGCGGTGGTGCCGTGGTGGTGGTACTATTTCGATCTCAAGCCACCCCCACGGCATAGCGTGCTAATCATAAATCTTATCATATGGACGGATCCTCCCTCCGTGTCCTCGTTGCCTGAAAAATACGTATTTCCTTTCCTTCTCTGCAGCATCATCAAGTCAAGCAAATAAAAAAAACTAAACAATTTCTTCCTGTGTCCTCTCGTGAATTAATGGGCAATAATCTGAATTCAATCACAGAGCAACAGTGCCAGTAGAAAGTCTGATCGTCTCTGCTCCATGGGCGGCAAATGCATGCGCTCGCTATGCCGAAGAGGAGATGGCGAGAGATGCCTGATGAAACGTGACACGGTGCCGGCGATCCACGACTCCAGCAGGGGACGGCCTGGGCCGGGCACGCTCGCCACTCTGCTTCCATGACCATGGTCCAGGGATGATGAGAATGAGAGAGGAAAGCGGGAGCGCCGGTCCGGCTAGCCGGGCAGGCCGGCATCGCACTTTATTCCGGGCGAAGCAAAAGAGAGCTAAGCTAGCGCGCGTGACGTGCACTCCGTTTAACAACAAACACGGCACAAAATGGACATCCCCCCTTTTCCGCTCTCGTAGCTTCATTCGTTCGTACCTCCGCCTTTTCTTCTCAACCCGGAATGTCGTCTTTACCGGCAGCACATTCCGTCGCCTTTTGGACCAATGCAGGCCGGGATTTATACCCTCAATCTCGATCCTGATGCTTTGCTTGCTAACGTATAGACACATGCGTACCTTGTTGATTCACCGTAAAAGAAAAACGGAAGGCCTAGACACAGACATGCGTCCCGCATCTTGCCCAGCACCAACGCCCGCGTCTGTCGTAGGACCCGCGGCCACCCCGCATCCGTACGGGGGAAACCTGTGGGTTGACCCACAGCTACGCCCCCAGCAACAGCGACAGGCGGCTGCTGCTGTCCGCCAGCCACCGGCCGCGCCGTGCAACACCTTGATCTACTTTTAAAACATTCAGATGAAACACTTAAAACAATGCTTGAAACACTTGAAACACAGTATCGCCGGTGACCACGACATACCTGGTGGGGAACTGCGATAGCCAGCAAGCTCGGATCGGGGGACATCAAGAGCTACCCAGCTTACACCCAGGCGCAAGCCTCTCCTTCCTGCTACGGTGTCTTCGGCCGGCCGCGGTGCATGCCATGGTTCGACGGCGCGAGGTGGATGGGGGCACGGAGGAGCGCCGGATGGGGGTCGGGTGTGGCGCACCCACGCTGGAGAAGGTCGCCGGGCTGGAGAAGGCGCGAGGTGGATGGGGGCGGGTAGAGAAGACCAGCGGCAGGGTGGAGGCGTGTAAGGTCCAAATAGGCTAGAGGGGGGTGAATAGCCTAATTAAAACTTCTACAAGAATTACTTAACCACGAGTTAGTACGAAAGGTGGCGAGGCAAAAGCACTAGCTCTAACTAAATAAGCAAGCCACCTACACAAGTCTAGTACAAGGCTATTCACTAAACACAACAACAACTATAAGCTAGAAACGAGAAGTAATACGAGAGAAGAGGTTCGAGTGATTATACCGCCGTGAAGAGAAGAGAAATACCAATCAATCAATCATACAAGAGAAATCCTCGGGAAGAGAATGACACAAGAATTTATCCCGAGGTTCACTTGCTTCCCGGCAAGCTACTCCCCGTTGTGGCGATACACCCACTTGTCGATTCGCGAGCTAATCGACTATCAAGAGTCGAGCCCTCGGCGGGCGCCGCACAACCGCACACAAGATGGGGATCCTCCAAGCCACGAGCTCCACTAGAGTATCCAATTTGCGAACTCCCGCGGGGAAGGATCAAGAACCCCTTACAACACTTGGTGAAGGCTCAGCCAATCTCCAATTGCGAGCTCAATCACCTCCGCTGCTCCAAGCCGTCTACCGTGTCGGGAAACACGGAAGAGTAACAAGAAATCCGTAGCAACTCAAAGATCAAGTGCCTCTAGAATGCAACTCTCAAGCAATGCACTTGAATCTCACTCAATCTCACTCAAGATGTGCAACTATGCAAAGAGATGAGTGAAGGGGTTGTTCTATAGCTCAAAGTATGTCTCTAGTTCTCAAAATATGCAAGAGTTGCCCTCAAACCCCGGCCAACCTCTATTTATAGCGAAGGGGTACGCAGCTAGCCGTTACAGACGACGCAACGAAAAACGCACTGACCGGACGCTCCGGTCAGGGTGACCGGACGCGTCCGGTCACTACACGACAGCAAGAAACAGAGCGTGTCAGAACTAGCCGTTGCCGTGACCGGACGCGCTGAACCGATTGACCGGACGCGACAGTGCCCGCGTCCGGTCGCATTCCAGTATGCTCCCGTTGAGACCGGACGCGTCCGATCGCACGTGACCGGACGCGCCGCGCGTCCGATCGTTACTTCGCTTCGCTCTACCCTTCTGGACGCCTGACCGGACGCTCCGGTTACGTGAGGGACCGGACGCGCCGGTCGCGCGCTCTGGTTCGCTCAGGAGAACTGACCGGACGCGCTGTTGAACTGACCGGACGCCACAGTGCCAGCGTCCGATTAGAGTCCAGTAAGCTCCCTGGATGACCGGACGCGTCCGGTCATCAGTGACCGGACGCGCTGCGCGTCCGATCATCAAACTGAAAACCGCGCAGACGCTGAACACTGACCGGACGCGTCCGGTCATGCAGAGAGAAAATAGTCTTTTGGGTTAGTTCAATTCTCTGGCAACTGGCAATGGCATGGTCTGCTGCTCACACATGGACTTTCATAGAATACCCCATTACCCCAGCTGTATTATATTCGATTGGGATATGTATTAGAATAAAGCTGATCGCAGCAATTTAGAGAGCCGTCCACAGCAGCTGATGAGAGAAAAAAAATAAAGTAAAAGAAGGAACTGGTTAACAAATTCTGTACCGTTAAGCACGAGGGAGCACCACGAGCTACTAATAATTCAGTTAGCATTATGATAAGTAGATGACTTAATGCAGCTATTCTATATTCTGTTCCATCTATCCCTCTGGGATGCGCTGCTACCTGCAAGCAAGCGCCACTGCCAATCTGCCATTTAAGCATGCATGAGAGAGGGGAGGCACGGTGATCCGAGACAAGATTCCCCCCTAATTTGACATTCATCTAATCATTTCTCATGGGACTGCGCCAACTTGCCATAAACATATCGTGCCTTGTCTTGGCGCAGGACAGCACCAGGACGTGCTACCTGCGTGGCTGCTGTGTGGGTTAGTTGGACGGATGTTCTAGCCAGTTCGTTACCGAGTAATTTATTCGGATCGGTAGCTAGACTTGGATCGGCCGGGAGCATGCATGCTAGCTGAGCTTGTCCTTCCCTGCCTCTGCCTGCCTTCCTTTGGTGAGCATGAACGATTTCGCATGTTGAAACAGGTACGTATGCCCTGATCATTTGTGGTTTAGGCCTGATGAGATGGGTGTAAATTTCAGCAGCAACCTGCTGGAATTATTAGTACCAGTACTTTGTAGCGTAGCAATGTTCTGTGTAACTACAGCTATACGTACGACCTTATTTCTGTTGCTTGTTTCCTTGTGTCACTAACAACCAGATTAATTGGTCATCTCATCTCGCAACAACAAAAAAAGGTGCGAGTTGAAAGTTGGGACTAATTGGCAGCTACTAACCGACCACCAATATTATGAGCTTACCCCCTCAGGGGAAACATGATTAGCTCGCAAGCCGCAACCATAGGAATTATGCTGCGGCGCCAGGTATAACTGAAGTTGACATCCGTCCGTCGCTCTCAGCGCCTTGCATCTGTGCGCGCGGCGCGCCTAACCAGACAGGCAGGACTCTACAGTCCCCACCCATTTTTTTCCCCTTCATGTTGACCACCAGGCGCGGTCCAACGCCGAGGACGGTACATGTTTCAGCTCGTGTTAAGGCCTGAAGGAGTGAATGGGTGAAGATTGACGTCTGACAGCCAGCGCAAGCATTCCCAGCTGAGCTATGTAAAAGAAACGCGTTCAACGATCTGTATGCATGCTAAAATGTATTCTCCATCATTTCTCATCTCTACAGCTACAGGAATCCAAAGATGCGCTCACGAAGAACAGGCTATGGGCACCCACGCTGGAGAAGGTCGCCGGGCTGGAGAAGGCGCGAGGTGGATGGGGGCGGGTAGAGAAGACCAGCGGCAGGGTGGAGGCGTGTAAGGTCCAAATAGGCTAGAGGGGGGGTGAATAGCCTAATTAAAACTTCTACAAGAATTACTTAACCACGAGTTAGTACGAAAGGTGGCGAGGCAAAAGCACTAGCTCTAACTAAATAAGCAAGCCACCTACACAAGTCTAGTACAAGGCTATTCACTAAACACAACAACAACTATAAGCTAGAAACGAGAAGTAATACGAGAGAAGAGGTTCGAGTGATTATACCGCCGTGAAGAGAAGAGAAATACCAATCAATCAATCATACAAGAGAAATCCTCGGGAAGAGAATGACACAAGAATTTATCCCGAGGTTCACTTGCTTCCCGGCAAGCTACTCCCCGTTGTGGCGATACACCCACTTGTCGATTCGCGAGCTAATCGACTATCAAGAGTCGAGCCCTCGGCGGGCGCCGCACAACCGCACACAAGATGGGGATCCTCCAAGCCACGAGCTCCACTAGAGTATCCAATTTGCGAACTCCCGCGGGGAAGGATCAAGAACCCCTTACAACACTTGGTGAAGGCTCAGCCAATCTCCAATTGCGAGCTCAATCACCTCCGCTGCTCCAAGCCGTCTACCGTGTCGGGAAACACGGAAGAGTAACAAGAAATCCGTAGCAACTCAAAGATCAAGTGCCTCTAGAATGCAACTCTCAAGCAATGCACTTGAATCTCACTCAATCTCACTCAAGATGTGCAACTATGCAAAGAGATAAGTGGAGGGGTTGTTCTATAGCTTAAAGTATGTCTCTAGTTCTCAAAATGTGCAAGAGTTGCCCTCAAACCCCGGCCAACCTCTATTTATAGCGAAGGGGTACGCAGCTAGCCGTTACAGACGACGCAGCGAAAAACGCACTGACCGGACGCTCCGGTTAGGGTGACCGGACGCGTCCGGTCACTACACGACAGCAAGAAACAGAGCGTGTCAGAACTAGCCGTTGCCGTGACCGGACGCGCTGAACCGATTAACCGGACGCGACAGTGCCCGCGTCCGGTCGCATTCCAGTATGCTCCCGTTGAGACCGGACGTGTCCGATCGCACGTGACCGGACGCGCCGCGCGTCCGATCGTTACTTCGCTTCGTTCTACCCTTCTGGACGCCTGACCGGACGCTCCGGTTACGTGAGGGACCGGACGCGCCGGTCGCGCGCTCTGGTTCGCTCAGGAGAACTGACCGGACGCGCTGTTGAACTGACCGGACGCCACAGTGCCAGCGTCCGATTAGAGTCCAGTAAGCTCCCTGGATGACCGGACGCGTCCGGTCATCAGTGACCGGACGCGCTGCGCGTCCGATCATCAAACTGAAAACCGCGCAGACGCTGAACACTGACCGGACGCGTCCGGTCATGCAGAGACCGCGTCCGGTCACCTCTGTGACCTCCGTTCGCCTCTGTTTCTTTTCCGACTTTCGGCGCAGTAGAAAATAAGCATTTCACTTCTCCAAAAAGCGCCGAATCCCGCCTCGCAAGCTCGGCGGGAGGGAGAGAGGAACCCAAACCCCTCTCTACTGCTCAAACTCCACCGCCTTCTCAAACGTGCTAACACCACCAAGTGTACACCACCATATGCATGTGTGTTAGCATTTCACAATCATTTTCCAAGGCGTTATGTTATCTCTTTACAAGATCCTAATGCATATGCTCAAGACATTGATCTAGTGGCACTTGACTCCCGAGCTAACCGTGATTGCCCCTCTTGATAGTCGGCTATGTATCCTAAATCCGGTCAATCACTTCTCTACTCATCTTAGACCGGCAAAAGAAAAACCCTATAGTTATACCTTTGCCTTGCGCTCTTAGATCCTTCTCTTTCACTTGATCATCATGTGCATCTCCACCATGATCATCATTTTATGTCCATGCACCATCTCTTTGTGATCTTGTGGCCACCACTCCTTGCCACATACACCTTCATCACATGTGTTGCTTATGCCTAACTCAAAACACTTAACACATGGTATTAGCAACTTGGTGTCATTAATTACCAAAACCAAACTTGGGCTTTCAATCTCCCCCTTTTTGGTAATTGATGACAACCATCACAAAGATATGAAATGAAATTAATTTTCAATTTCGATAGTATTAGCTCCCCCTACATATGTGCTTCCATGAGTTTGGTTCAATTATGCACATATGTATGGATTTGAATTTTGGGAGAGTTACTACTATCAAATTGATGCTAAGGTATATAAAATGGACCTTTGAAGCGTGATACCAATCGGAGTTGCCTTTATATACCATCCTTAGCATCGATGTAGCTAGACACCACTTGTAATCTATCACTTGTAAAGATCACAAACACTAAAGTACCCCGTGAGATCAATATTATAAGCAAAAGGTGTCTAGATACCACTTGTAAAGCTACTCTCAACAAATCATCATTCAAGTTCTATTTCTAGCATACACCATTCAATCATGAATATCGAAATTAAACTTTGCAATGCAACATTTCATCATGTTAATGCACATACGAATGCAACAAATAATCCATGAGCTTGCTTCCCTATGACTTTTCTCCCCCCCCTATGATTTTTCTCTCCCCCTTATTATCTTATTTCCTCTTTGCAATATCTTTGTGACTTTTCTCTCCCCCTTTGTCAACAATCACCAAAAATGTACCTAGAATAGGTAATTTTAGTGAGAGATAAGTCAATCAATATGAGGGAGTCCAAATTATGGTTCAACCTAGATCACTTGCCTAGAATATGTAATTCGGTTTGATCCAAGGACAAGCTTTTTCACACCTCATAAAGTATAAGGGTTATCTTGACCATGTTGAATTACACATCATGAGCTTATTTTCTAGATTCAACACTAGGTTTGCAAGCCCATAAACATGTCATATGCTACCACTAGATCAATCAAATATAGAAGCAATAGTGGTACCATATATACATCAAAATCATTTGATTTTCATGAATGAGCCTATTTGTCATGCAAATATGTCTATATGTTCTAACTATGTCCTTAGCAAAGTATGAATGATATGCCAAACAACTTTACCTTGCTATGTTGGAGGAGAGGCATGTCATATAAGAATGTGGGGGTGCACTCATTTCAAGTTGGAGAAGTCAAGTATGTTCAATTCATTCTTCAACTTGTAAAATCTCTTTTCATCAAGTGGCTTTGTGAAAATGTCGGCTAGTTGATTTTCGGTGCCAATGCTCTCAATGCTAATATCACCCTTTTGTTGATGGTCTCTTATGAAGTGATGCCTTATGTCAATGTGCTTGGTTCTTGAATGTTGTACCGGATTTTGAGTCATCTTGATAGCACTTTCATTGTCACAAAATAAAGGCACATTCTTGAATTTAATTCCAAAGTCATTCAAGGTGGCTTTCATCCAAAGCAATTGTGCACAACAACTACCGGCACTAATGTATTCGGCCTCGGCGGTAGATAGTGCAACACTATTTTGTTTCTTTGATGACCATGAAACAAGAGACCTTCCAAGCAATTGACAAGTGCCACTTGTGCTCATTCTATCAATCTTGCATCCACCATAGTCGGAGTCCGAATATCCAATCAACTCAAAGTTAGACCCCTTGGGATACCATAATCCAACATCATGAGTTCCCTTTAGATATCTCAATATCCTCTTGGTTGCTTTCAAGTGACTTTCTCTAGGTGAAGCTTGATATCTTGCACACTTGCATACACTAAACATCACATCCGGCCTAGAAGCGGTGACATAGAGCAAACTTCCAATCATGGACCGGTATTGCTTTTGATCTATCATATTTCCACTATTATCAATACCCAATTGATCATTAGAGCCCATTGGTGTGCTCATTTGCTTAGCATCTTGCAATCCAAACTTCTTGATCATGTCCTTGATGTACTTGCCTTGACTTACAAAAGTGCCATTCTTCATTTGCTTGATTTGAAGTCCAAGGAAGTAACTAAGCTCTCCAATCATAGACATCTCAAACTCATTAGCCATCATATTTCCAAACTCTTTACAAAAGTCTTGGTTAGTTGATCCAAAGATAATGTCATCCACATAGATTTGCAACACAAACAAGTCATTTCCAAGCTTCTTGGTGAAGAGAGTGGTGTCAACCTTTCCCATCTTGAACCCTTTAGAAAGGAGAAAGTCCCTCAACCTCTCATACCATGCTCTAGGTGCTTGCTTCAAACCATACAATGTCTTCTTTAGCTTGTAAACATGGTCAGGCTTCTTGTCATCTTCAAAACCGGGAGGTTGCTCAACATAAACTTCTTCATTGATGTAGCCATTGAGAAATGCACTCTTGACATCCATTTGATAGAGCTTGATATTGTGTGCACAAGCATATGCTAATAAGATTCTAATTGCCTCCAATCTTGCAACCGGTGCATATGTCTCTCCAAAGTCAAGACCCTCAACTTGAGTGTATCCTTGTGCTACTAATCTTGCTTTGTTTCTCATAACCATGCCATCTTGATCTTGCTTGTTTCTAAAGACCCACTTAGTACCAATCACATTGTATTTCTTTGGCCTTTCAACAAGTTCCCAAACTTGATTTCTAGCAAAGTTGTTTAGTTCTTCATGCTTGGCATTTACCCAATCGGAATCTTTCAATGCATCTTCTATCTTCTTTGGTTCTTCTAATGAGACAAATGAGTAATGCTCACAAAAGGATGCTAGCCTTGATCTAGTTTGAACACCACTTTGAATTCCACCAATGATTTGGTCCAACGGATGATCTCTTGCAATGCTAGTAGGTTGGAGTATTGGGAGTTGATTGCTTTCACTTGTTTGACCTTGAACTTGCACTTCATCATGAGAACCACTAGAGCTTGCTTGATTTGTATTAATTTGCACACTTTGGTTGATCACATGAATATTATCATCATCAACTTGCATCGGCCTTATATCACCAATGTCCATGTTCTTCATTGCATTTGATAATTGATCTCCTCTCACATCATCAAGGTTTTGAGCTTCATTTTGAGACCCTTGGGTTTCATCAAACTCAACATCATGAACTTCTTCCAAGGTGCCATTTGTGAGATTCCAAACTCTATATGATTTGCTTGTGGTAGAATAACCAAGTAAGAACCCTTCATCACATTTCTTTTCAAACTTGCTCAATCTAGTGCCTTTCTTGAGAATATAGCATTTGCAACCAAACACTCTAAAGTATGCAATGTTGGGCTTTCTTCCATTCAATAGTTCATATGGTGTCTTTCCAAGCTTCCTATGGCAATAGAGACGGTTACTACAATAGCAAGCCGTGTTGATAGCTTCACTCCAAAATGAATGACTAACATTGTATTCACTAAGCATTGATCTAGCCATATAAATTAAGGTTCTATTTTTCCTTTCAACCACACCATTTGATTGAGGAGTGTATGTTGGTGAGAATTGATGCCCAATACCAAAATCATCACACAATTCCTCAATTCTTGTGTTCTTGAACTCACTACCATTGTCACTTCTAATCTTTTTGATGGTAGTCTCAAACTCATTTTGCACCCTCTTGACAAAAGACTTGAATAGATCAAAAACATCACTCTTGTCATAGAGAAAGAACACCCAAGTATATCTAGTGTAGTCATCCACAATCACAAAAACCATACTTGTTGCCACCAATGCTAGTGTATGTTGTTGGCCCAAACAAGTCCATGTGCAATAGCTCAAATGCTTTTGATGTGCTCATTTCACTTTTACTAGGATGTGAATTTCCAACTTGTTTGCCGGCTTGACAAGCACTACATAGTTTATCCTTTTCAAAAGTGACATCTTTCAATCCTCTAACTAAGTCATGCCTCAAAAGTTTGTTCAATTGTTTCATTCCAACATGACCAAGCCTTCTATGCCACAACCAACCCATACTAGATTTACTAAGCAAGCATGATGTCAATTGTGTCTCACTATCATTGAAGTCAACCAAGTATAAGCTACCATGTCTAAATCCTTTGAATATCAAGTTTGATCCATCAACACTTATGACTTCAACATCATCACTATCAAATATGCACTTAAAACCAAGATCACAAAGTTGTGCCACTGATAAAA
Source organism: Saccharum hybrid cultivar R570 (assembly GCA_038087645.1). NCBI lineage: Eukaryota > Viridiplantae > Streptophyta > Magnoliopsida > Poales > Poaceae > Saccharum > Saccharum hybrid cultivar. Next base: position 5,890,871 of record JAQSUU010000043.1, on the reverse strand, counting down.
GATTGAAATCCAAGCTCTCAACTAGCAACACATTAGATATGCTCATGTCATTTGTGATAGCAATTTTACCAAGCCCTTTGACCTTGCCTTTCTTGTTGTTGCCGAAAGTGATAGCATCAAAACCACCATTTTGACTTGTATCAATTGAATTGAACATACAAGAGTCTCCGGTCATATGTTGAGTGCACCCACTATCAAGCACCCAATGCCTTCCTCCGGCTTTGTAATTGACCTACAAGACACGATCAATTCTTTTTAGGTACCCAAACTTGTTTGGGTCCTCCAAGGTTAGAGACTAAGCTCTTTGGTACCCAAATGGCTTTCTTCTTTGAGCCCATCCATGATGTACCAATAAACTTAGCATGAACACCATTTGTACCCTTGGTAAGCATATAGAAAGAATTAAACTTGATTGAGGATACATTTGCATTGGATTTCTTGTTCATGCAATGTTGCTCTATGTGACCAACTTGTTTGCAACTTTTGCAATAGCTACCATTGTTCTTCACAAAACGAGTCTTGTGAGGAGCAAAAGCGGCCTTGCCTTTCTTGGGGTTATAGCCCAATCCCTCTTTATAGAGAGAAGCTCTTTGGCTACCCAAGCACATAAGCAAGCGGTCCTCACCACCATAAGCCTTAGCTAATGTGTGATTGAGCTCTTTTACCTTCTTCTTGAGATTTTCATTCTCAACTATAAGTATGGAGTCACAAGTGAAATCATCACTACTAGATGAGGATGATGTAGATGCACTACATGAAGAGTTAGTAGGAGCAACAACAATAGGCTTATGAAAGGATTCATCAATTATATCACATGATATGCCTATGTTGCAAGTTTTAGCTTTCTCAACATTAGTTGGCATGTTTTCACATTTTTCAACTAGAGAGGAATGAGCTTCTTCAAGCTTGGTGTGAGACTTTTGAAGCTTCTTATGGTCTACCTTTAGACTCTCATAAGACACTCTAAGCTCATCAAGTTCTTGCATAAGGTTTTTCTTTTCCTTAAGCAAGCCCTTACACTCCTTCCTAGATTCTTTATAATGTTGAGTGCAATCTTCTAGCATAGTGATTAGTTCATCTTTAGTGAATTCCTCTTCATCACTATCACTATCACTAGCATTATTATGATCACTCTCATCATCGGATGATACCTTAGCGGCCTTAGCCATGAAGCATGATAGAGTGTCGAAGAGGGAGACCTTCTTTTGGATGGCAATGCTAGCATGTCCCTTCTTGCTCTTGTAGTCATCATCATCATCACTTGAGGAATCATCACTATCCCATGTAGCAACATGAGAATCATTCTTCCTTTTATGAGAGCTCTCCTTCTTTTCTTGCTTCTTCTTTTGCTTCTTTCTCTCCTTCTTGATAGCATCTTCATCATCACTATCATAAGGACACTTTGCAATAAGATGATCCTTGCTATGGCATCTAAAGCATCTCATGGTATTCTCATTCTTCTTGTAAGAGTTCTTCCTCCTTCTTGCACGAAAGCCCTTCTTCTTCATGAATTTGCCAAATTGTTTGACAAAGAGAGCCATCTTCTCATCAATGTCATCACTATCACAAGAGCTTGAGTCTTCATCACTTGATGATTCAATCTTGGATTTGCCCTTGGATGTGGTGGCTTTGAATGCCACACTCTTCTTCTTCTCATCATCCTTCTTCTCATTTTCCTTCTTCTTCTTCTTCTTTACCAACTCATCCTTCTCATCATCTTCTCTATATGAATCGTCGGTCATCACTTCTTGAAATATTTGTTGAGGAGTTGAATCCTTCAATGTTGTCCTTACTAGTACGGTGATCAATGTATCAAATCTCTTGGGTAGACTTCTCAAGAACTTCATAGAGAATTGATTGTCCTTGACCTCCTCACCAAGTGCCTTAAGCTTATTGATAATGACTTGCAACCTATGAAACATCTCCGGTACACTCTCATCATCTTGCATCTTGAAGCTTGAAAATTTTTCTTGCAAGATATATGCTTTGGCGGTCTTTGTGCCTTCGGTGCCCTCAAATGTTTCTTCTAGCTTGGCCCAAGCATCATGAGCAATCTCAATGTTCTTTACTTGCTCAAAGGTCTTGTCATCTAATGCCTTATGAAGAGCACTAATGGCAATGTCATTGCATTGGAGCTTCTTCTCTTCCACCGGTGTAGGTGCTTCCGGATTAGCAACCTCAAATTTTGTTTCGGTGACCTTCCACACTTCTCTATTGATTGACTTTAGGTGTGCGGTCATCTTAACCTTCCAATATGCATAATTTGTGCCATCAAAGTGAGGTGCCTTCTTGGTGTTGTTGATGTGCAAGCTTAATTGAGTCATTTCTTTTTCACCGTAGGTTGTTAAGCCTCAAATAAACGGTGCCTCGGCTCCGATACCACTTGTAAGGTCCAAATAGGCTAGAGGGGGGGTGAATAGCCTAATTAAAACTTCTACAAGAATTACTTAACCACGAGTTAGTACGAAAGGTGGCGAGGCAAGAGCACTAGCTCTAACTAAATAAGCAAGCCACCTACACAAGTCTAGTACAAGGCTATTCACTAAACACAACAACAACTATAAGCTAGAAACGAGAAGTAATACGAGAGAAGAGGTTCGAGTGATTATACCGCCGTGAAGAGAAGAGAAATACCAATCAATCAATCATACAAGAGAAATCCTCGGGAAGAGAATGACACAAGAATTTATCCCGAGGTTCACTTGCTTCCCGGCAAGCTACTCCCCGTTGTGGCGATACACCCACTTGTCGATTCGCGAGCTAATCGACTATCAAGAGTCGAGCCCTCGGCGGGCGCCGCACAACCGCACACAAGATGGGGATCCTCCAAGCCACGAACTCCACTAGAGTATCCAATTTGCGAACTCCCGCGGGGAAGGATCAAGAACCCCTTACAACACTTGGTGAAGGCTCCAACAATCTCCAATTGCGAGCTCAATCACCTCCGCTGCTCCAAGCCGTCTACCGTGTCGGGAAACACGGAAGAGTAACAAGAAATCCGTAGCAACTCAAAGATCAAGTGCCTCTAGAATGCAACTCTCAAGCAATGCACTTGAATCTCACTCAATCTCACTCAAGATGTGCAACTATGCAAAGAGATGAGTGAAGGGGTTGTTCTATAGCTCAAAGTATGTCTCTAGTTCTCAAAATATGCAAGAGTTGCCCTCAAACCCCGGCCAACCTCTATTTATAGCGAAGGGGTACGCAGCTAGCCGTTACAGACGACGCAACGAAAAACGCACTGACCGGACGCTCCGGTCAGGGTGACCGGACGCGTCCGGTCACTACACGACAGCAAGAAACAGAGCGTGTCAGAACTAGCCGTTGCCGTGACCGGACGCGCTGAACCGATTGACCGGACGCGACAGTGCCCGCGTCCGGTCGCATTCCAGTATGCTCCCGTTGAGACCGGACGCGTCCGATCGCACGTGACCGGACGCGCCGCGCGTCCGATCGTTACTTCGCTTCGCTCTACCCTTCTGGACGCCTGACCGGACGCTCCGGTTACGTGAGGGACCGGACGCGCCGGTCGCGCGCTCTGGTTCGCTCAGGAGAACTGACCGGACGCGCTGTTGAACTGACCGGACGCCACAGTGCCAGCGTCCGATTAGAGTCCAGTAAGCTCCCTGGATGACCGGACGCGTCCGGTCATCAGTGACCGGACGCGCTGCGCGTCCGATCATCAAACTGAAAACCGCGCAGACGCTGAACACTGACCGGACGCGTCCGGTCATGCAGAGACCGCGTCCGGTCACCTCTGTGACCTCCGTTCGCCTCCGTTTCTTTTCCGACTTTCGGCGCAGTAGAAAATAAGCATTTCACTTCTCCAAAAAGCGCCGAATCCCGCCTCGCAAGCTCGGCGGGAGGGAGAGAGGAACCCAAACCCCTCTCTACTGCTCAAACTCCACCGCCTTCTCAAACGTGCTAACACCACCAAGTGTACACCACCATATGCATGTGTGTTAGTATTTCACAATCATTTTCCAAGGCGTTATGTTATCTCTTTACAAGATCCTAATGCATATGCTCAAGACATTGATCTAGTGGCACTTGACTCCCGAGCTAACCGTGATTGCCCCTCTTGATAGTCGGCTATGTATCCTAAATCCGGTCAATCACTTCTCTACTCATCTTAGACCGGCAAAAGAAAAACCCTATAGTTATACCTTTGCCTTGCGCTCTTAGATCCTTCTCTTTCACTTGATCATCATGTGCATCTCCACCATGATCATCATTTTATGTCCATGCACCATCTCTTTGTGATCTTGTGGCCACCACTCCTTGCCACATACACCTTCATCACATGTGTTGCTTATGCCTAACTCAAAACACTTAACACATGGCATTAGCAACTTGGTGTCATTAATTACCAAAACCAAACTTGGGCTTTCAAGGCGCCAGCAGGGGCACGGGGCAGCGGGCGCGCGGGGTGCGTCTCGGGCGGCTCAGCCTAGGCACTTAGGGCGGCAGCGCTCGTGCTCGAAGTCTGAGGCAGAATCGTGGCCTCAGGGGCTCAGGGACGGCCGGTCGCTCCGGATGAGTGGATGAGGAGTGTGTGTGTGTGGTGGGGGGGTGGTTAGGAGATGGAGCCCGGTCCTACGCAGACATGTCCGGGGGCGGGTCATGGGACGGAAGCCCGTGCCATAGCATTATCTAAAAAAAAGCATACAGAAAACCTTAACGACTCACTGCAGTAACAAAGTAATTTTTACAAGGACGGGAGATTAATTTTTACAGAAAGGACGTTAGAGGTGTATACAGAGAGAAAATAGTCTTTTGGGTTAGTTCAATTCTCTGGCAACTGGCAATGGCATGGTCTGCTGCTCACACATGGACTTTCATAGAATACCCCATTACCCCAGCTGTATTATATTCGATTGGGATATGTATTAGAATAAAGCTGATCGCAGCAATTTAGAGAGCCGTCCACAGCAGCTGATGAGAGAAAAAAAATAAAGTAAAAGAAGGAACTGGTTAACAAATTCTGTACCGTTAAGCACGAGGGAGCACCACGAGCTACTAATAATTCAGTTAGCATTATGATAAGTAGATGACTTAATGCAGCTATTCTATATTATGTTCCATCTATCCCTCTGGGATGCGCTGCTACCTGCAAGCAAGCGCCACTGCCAATCTGCCATTTAAGCATGCATGAGAGAGGGGAGGCACGGTGATCCGAGACAAGATTCCCCCCTAATTTGACATTCATCTAATCATTTCTCATGGGACTGCGCCAACTTGCCATAAACATATCGTGCCTTGTCTTGGCGCAGGACAGCACCAGGACGTGCTACCTGCGTGGCTGCTGTGTGGGTTAGTTGGACGGATGTTCTAGCCAGTTCGTTACCGAGTAATTTATTCGGATCGGTAGCTAGACTTGGATCGGCCGGGAGCATGCATGCTAGCTGAGCTTGTCCTTCCCTGCCTCTGCCTGCCTTCCTTTGGTGAGCATGAACGATTTCGCATGTTGAAACAGGTACGTATGCCCTGATCATTTGTGGTTTAGGCCTGATGAGATGGGTGTAAATTTCAGCAGCAACCTGCTGGAATTATTAGTACCAGTACTTTGTAGCGTAGCAATGTTCTGTGTAACTACAGCTATACGTACGACCTTATTTCTGTTGCTTGTTTCCTTGTGTCACTAACAACCAGATTAATTGGTCATCTCATCTCGCAACAACAAAAAAAGGTGCGAGTTGAAAGTTGGGACTAATTGGCAGCTACTAACCGACCACCAATATTATGAGCTTACCCCCTCAGGGGAAACATGATTAGCTCGCAAGCCGCAACCATAGGAATTATGCTGCGGCGCCAGGTATAACTGAAGTTGACATCCGTCCGTCGCTCTCAGCGCCTTGCATCTGTGCGCGCGGCGCGCCTAACCAGACAGGCAGGACTCTACAGTCCCCACCCATTTTTTCCCCCCTTCATGTTGACCACCAGGCGCGGTCCAACGCCGAGGACGGTACATGTTTCAGCTCGTGTTAAGGCCTGAAGGAGTGAATGGGTGAAGATTGACGTCTGACAGCCAGCGCAAGCATTCCCAGCTGAGCTATGTAAAAGAAACGCGTTCAACGATCTGTATGCATGCTAAAATGTATTCTCCATCATTTCTCATCTCTACAGCTACAGGAATCCAAAGATGCGCTCACGAAGAACAGGCTATGGGCACAAGTGAATCCCATCAGAGCTGTCACCAGTCACTTAGGAAGGGCATGCACATTCGACTAACATCGGTGGCCAATTACTATTATGTTCCGGTAGCAGCAGAGTAACAGGCATTCTCAGCCATTGCATTGAGCCCGGTTGTTTGCCAAGTTGCCAATGTCGTCTGCAACTTCAAAACAGGCGGATTCCGAGCGACTGAAATCAGATTTCATTATATTTGCATAGAAGCCCCGCCAGGTCATACAGAATTTCAGACTTCAACCATGGTGCAACTAGTATCCATTGCATTTAGCACACAAACAACATGCAGATTCAAATTTTTTTGGCCGAGATTCTGATGCAACATTCGATTAGAAGTGTCTGGGCTAACAGAGGATGAAACCATGAGACTCTAATGCAACATTCGATTACAAGTGATCTGGACCAACAGAGGATGAAAACATTTTGGGTCATAACACATAATCCGTACCCCTTGTATAAATAAAGCAGGTTAATCATTATCATTTCTGACTGAGATTTCAATGTGCCCCTATCATCTTGGTTAGCAGGTGGGAATGGAATGCTAACTTGATATCTGAATACCACCACAAGAGCTAGAACGGCCATGTTTCAGTTCTACGAATTATTACATATACACGCTAATATGAAACAGGAAGAAAGCAAATCTGCTAATTCAAATAGAGAGATCCACATAACTGGTCGGGATGAAAAATCTGGGCGAACCCTGGACGATTGAAATTTCCAGATCGAAGCAGACCATCACATTTCACAAATAAAAACAATCTACCACTCAATTATAGGTTAACACAAACACCTGTGCTGATGTCATTTGGAAGCTTGTCATAGGAAGTTTACATATGATGTGATTTAAATTCAGTAATAGAAATGCATCTTATTTCCCTTTAGGCCTTCAGTTGTATAACACCCCAATTACATTCAGAAAATATAACCTATGTTGATATATACAGGAAATAACCTATGTTCATATAATCATACACACAGAAAATAATAACCTATGTTCATATATACAGGAAAAAGGGGTGGGGAGCATATACAGAATGTAAAACAGCTACTAATTAGAAGATAAGTTACAGCAGTAATAATGTAATTAGATAAATATTTAATGAAGTCTTAGATTTTGAATTATGCTCACAAAGCAGGTCGTCATTCCCATAGATTTTAAACAATGGAGATCATGTCATATGTGACAAATAAATATGAGGATGCTTCCATTGTTCATGTGAAATTTTGGTCATATTCTTACTTTGTGGGGATTGATAGTATACAGTTTGTGACACGAATCCGCTGCTCCACAATAAGACAAACTGGATGAAGGCGGCACAAAGTGACAAATCAGTTGATACTGCTTAGTCCAGGGAGCACAAATCAAGCATGTCAGGATGGCAAAAGGTGTCACTGAGTTGTACATAAATAGCTGCCAAACATTAAGGTCCAATGGTCAGTGAGTGATGATATTTAGGGTCCAATAGATACTTTTCTAAGTTTACAGTCTAACAATTAAAAAGTCATTAGAGGTATGCATTAGATTTTAAAAATAATAAAGCCGATAAAAAAACATATACAGACATTAATAACTGAACCACCACAATCCAATAAACAGGGAAATATTGATAACATTACAATGTAAAACATATATAGCTAAAAATAAATTCACAGTACAAGTACATAGCAAAGACACAAGAAGTTTCTTAGTCATAGAGGATAGAGGACTGAAATAGAAGCTAATGGCTAATGCATCTAGTTAGATTCTACTAGCAGCACAGGAACTACAAATTATGTGTTACAGGAACAAGCAGACTGGTCTCACTAAATATGGAAGATAGTTAGTTTTTCCTTTGCAATAACTCACCCAGATTATACTTGGCAAAATGACTAGAAGCTACTCTATCAGTTCTACAATGTTTGTCCAAGGCCTCAGGAAAATACATTCCATAATTTTTGTCCATTGAGGATATCAAGTGTGCAAGTTATTGCTAAGCTTCCACTCTCCACCCTTGATTAAATGCTTTGAAGAGGAGTAGATGTACCATGTTATTTATTAGAAGAGGTGTAGATGGTCATTCCACCTTCATTTTTTCTTGGAAATAGAACTTCCTTGGTTACAGCACATGGTGTGCTATGGACAAACATTGCAGAATGGAAGAAATATGTAAGTACTAAGCTATCGATGGAAAAAAAAAGTGGGTATTGGATGCTTGGCATGACGAGTAAAGCTGGGCTAATTGTGCTCAAAGTTACAAAAAGGTGTTCAAGGAGGCAACAAGCAGGGTTGAGTTAGGATTTTGTGCCCAGGAGAGCAGCCTCAGTAACAGTTTTTTCAAGCTCTGCAGGATCAAAGATGGGTTGGGGACATCAAGGGTGGTTTGATCCAGTACCTCCAGATTTGGGATTGCCTTCAGGATTTTATCCTCAATCCAGATGAGGCATATCAGCATATTTTGAGACATCCCTCTGGTCAGATCTCTACAAAATCTGCCATAGTGTCATCTCCCATTCTTTACTGGGAGCACCCACTGTGCACCTGGAAACATCTGTGGAAATCTCGGTCATCATGGCGTTGCAAATAAGCAAATTCTTCCATAGGCCTGTCATTCTTAATCATTTGGACTGTAAATTAACAAGCACATTGAGGCTTGCTGTGCTGTCCCTTCTGTGATAAGAAAGGGACCCAACATATCCTTTTGCTCTGTTCTTGTGTTTTTGCAGGAGAACTATGGTTTCAGCTACTGCACTGACCACTGAGTCAACAAGCATCAGCTTGCACTTGATACTCATGATGAGGTCTTCGCAGTATGGTGTCACCAGCAGCAAGCATTAGGTGCAAAAGTTTGAATTCTTTGATCACACTTGGGGCATGGTGGCGCTGGAAGCACTGCAATGGTTGCTTGTTCAGCAGAGTTGCTCTCAGTATTGCTTCAGTCCTGCAAGAAATATATGATGAGGCAGTTTTGGATTATGTCAGATGGCAAAGAAATTATGGGAGCTCAGGCCAGAGCAAAGTGTTGAGTGCAGTCGTATTTTGATGTTTACGCTTGTGTTTTGTGTGTCTGGGCTTGCCACTTGGAGCACTGCAAGGGATCGGTCCTTTTCTTTTCTATATATCTAACATAACACAAAGACACAGTCTCCTGTGTGTTTGAGTAAAAAAAAGGAAGGTGGAGTGTGAGTAAAGACGGCACCATAGGTGTGATGAAATGGAATCACAGGTCCCAAGAAATGTTACATGCAAAGCTAACAGCAGCATATGTCATGGGTCCATGGCAATAAAAGTCAAGCGTTGCAAGATTATTCCATGAATGCACACATGATACCAAATAATTTCTATTTTATTACCATGTCGGCACACCCATAGGTACAACACTTCCTAGCTACTGGTTGCATGATGTCTGTGTGCTAAGCTCTCACCTAATTGGCACAGGTTTGCTGTCTTTGTGGGTCACATGATAATGTTCCTTGGACACTTAGTTCATATAACAAGATACAACAACATATCTAAACAAGTTTTGTACAGGAGTATCTAAAATTTTAGGAGCACTATAGAGATTATCAAGAACCTTCTCCTTTACAAATAGCTCCCATTCGATTTTTACATTAGTGGAACCTTCTCTTCACAAAAGATGATGTATGCATTCTATTTGCAATAACCCCTACATACGTCACTCCCCCTGAACTTTACAGCCATATGTACAATGGGAACACCATAGTTCTGATCTTATTTTTGTTGATATTATTTTTGTAGATATTCCAACAGTGCTTTGTCTTCAACCGTTCCACACAGAACCCATCCTACAAGCCCACCAAATATGTAATATCTCACATCATATTCCTGCAAAATACCTTATGACTCTACTAGCCCTAGAATTTAGCCCCCTGAGTCAGAATATCGACTGAATACACACAATCAAAATGAAGATGCCACACAGACTAATATCTATAATGATGATCAAGTAGGAAGTTTCCAGTATTAAAAATAGATCACTAAAATTAATGATTAAGTTATCAAATATAGACGCCAAATTTATATCAACAGTTTGGCAAATAATACGTGAATTAGAGGTCAAACCATTTTCCACATTAGGTTGTTTACCTTATTTACTCTCCACACAAGTTTGAGATATAATGAATGAAATCCCTAATTTTCTGATGTGAGCATAAATTAATGTAGATGCATGATTTTGATGCATTTCAGTGAACATATTTAGCCATTGATAATGATAATCGCAGGACAATAAAACAAATTTTTCAGAAAAAACAAGATGGCAAGGATTCCACTAAGTCATTCAAAGAAGGCCTCCTCAAGTTTAGTAGAAAGGAAGCAAGGAACTGAGGACGAAATAAAATAGTTCCGCACTGAAGTTAATAGAGCACAAAACTACAGTTTCTTTCACTGACAAAGAAACAATCAGTTACACTCAGAAACATTCCACTATTTATCCAAACAGCCCCGCTCCAATACAAGTGATCACTCCTAGATGATCAATAAGTTGAGGGCTGACAAATAAGTAGCAAACTTACACAGATAAGTAAGAAATGCATAGCAACCTGACAGTTTGTTCAAGGTTTTACATCCAAGCAATTCCTGACAGTCTGTAAAGAAGTAAAATATATTACCTAGCATAGCAGAAAGCTCCTGGTAAGCATATCCTCCTCAAAAAGAAATTAATCAGTAGCCAAGCAACTCTGGATCTCCAGTGTATTCTGCCATCTGGTCATATCTAACACGTACAATATCCTTTGTATCTGCATCCTCCACCAATCCGATCTCTTCTTCAGAATTCTTCTCTACCAGGTGCCCATATAAACCCTTGTGCTTCCCATAAAGCACAAGCACCCGCCCGTTCATCCGTGGAAGTACAGTTTCAAGCATATCCTGCTCCACCCCCTGCAACAACTCTGACCCATCATCCATCATGATGTCACACGTTGTAGGACCCACCACATCGACAACCTTACCCTTCATCAAGTACAGCCTCTTGCTTAGTTTCTGACTAACAATCCGAACTCTGATATGGCTCTGCAACCACCTTACATTGCTACGAGTATCACTTGCATTACTTGTGCCTTCTCGGCTACCCCGGCCATTACTCTCCTTTTCACGGCCCTCCTTCTCAGACCTTTGCTCCCTAGATCTCTTCTTCCGGGCACTAGAATCCCTCTCTTCCATCCTATCTCTACTATCTCGATCTCTCCTCTTCGCGCTCCCATTCTCGGACGCCTTCTTGTCGCCAACAATCCAGTCACCAGAACGAGTCTTTCGAGGGTCAGCTTCAGAGGGGTTGTACCCTAACCCCTGCGTGCCAGCACGGCGGTCGTATTCAACAACTTTGGTATCCCCCGTCTTATTGTTCCTACCAATGCCCTTACCTTCTGTCCAGCCGTATCCAGCAAGGAGCGCCGCGCCAAATCCCTCGACGGGTACCTCATTGAACTCGTCCATGCCACGGTGTTCCGGAAGGACGTCCATGTCCTCCTTGTACCGCTGCAGCATGAGGTTGCCGGCGGCGGCTGCATCAGCAGCGGGTGCAGGCGGTGGTGGTGGTGGTGGCGCCTTATCCGATTCCTTGGCAGCAGCAGCAGCAGCGTCGGTGGCGCCGTTGCGGCGAGTGAGGCCGTAGCCGATTTCGGATGACGGGTCGTCGGGGGCGGTCGAGGTGTCGAGGACGAAGGCGGGGCCCCCGCCGCCGGATTCCGCGGCGAGGGCGGCCTCCTCCTCAGGGGTGGGGAGCGAGGACGGTTTGCGTGGGCGGTGGGTGAGGAAGTTGCCGGAGTTGGGGAGCGGAGCGATGACGGCGCGCGCCGCGGCGGAGGCAGCTAGGGTTTGGGACGGATCGAACTCTGTGACATACTGCTGGGCCGGAGCGGGCGCGGAACGGAGGTCAGTGTCGTCGTCGTACGCGGCAGCCGCAGGGCGTGCGGGAGGCTTGGGGGGCCGCTGCTTCGACGAGGAGATGGAGAACGAGAGCTTCTTCTCCTTTTCCATCGCGGCGGCGGCGGCGGCGAGCGATCCAGGAAAAAAATGCGAGTCTGTTTGGTGGAGGAAGCTGGAAGCGCGTGGTGTTTGAGACCTGAGCCGGGGCCGTCTGGCGGTTTGATAAGTCGTTCGTGGACTGTCGTGGCCGAGTCGGAGGCGGTGCCCGTGTCCGAGTCCGACGATTTGGGCCGGCCCCATCAGAGGAGGGAACGATTCGGGCCGTGACCCCTGGCTACGCCGTGTCCGAGTCCAGTTCGAGCCCATGAGTGTATATATATCCACGGCACCAGGCCGATCAAAGCCGCTTGCTCTGCAGCGGACGCAATGGGCGAGGAGAAGAAGAAGCTGTCGATCTCCATCGTGTGCAAGCGCCGGCTTCAGAAGACCTCCTCCCTCTTTGCTGCCATCGACGATGCCCCCAGCAGCTCCGCGCCAACGCCCGCCCGGCAGTACGTCGCCGAGTTCGACCCATCCCAGACACTAACCCCCGCGGTGGCGCCCGTCGTCATTGTGCCGCTCCCCAACTCCGGCATTTTCGGCCGTCGCAAGCCATCCCCACTCCTCGCCGTCCAATCCGCTGCCGCCGCCGGCCTGCACGCCTTCGACCTCGACACCGCCACCTCCACCGCCGCCGCCGCCGACCCCTCCTCCAGCACCCATTACGGCCTCACCCGCCGCAACGCGGCCGATGCTTCCGACCGTGGCACGGATGAGTTCCGCGACATGCCCGTGGAGGGATTTGGCGCCGCAATCCTTGCTGGCTACGGCCTGATTGTAACAAAGGGGGAGGATACCAAGGTCGCCCATCGTGGCGCAAGACACGGGCTTGGCTACAACCCCTCTGAGCCCGACAAGGATTGCAAGAGGAGGTCCGGTGGAAAAAGGTCTAGAACAGAGGAGGCTTGCCAGGAGGAGGATCGCGATGCCAGGCGCAAGAGGCCTTGTGGTGGAAAAAGGTCTAGAACGGAAGCTTGGGAGGAGCTGATCAGAGACAGCCGGGGCAGCAGCAAGGTGCGGTGGCTACAGAGCCACATCAGGGTCCGGGTTGCCGGCGAGAAGCTCGGCAGACGGCTGTACTTGACGAAGGGGAAGGTGGTCGACGTGGTGTCGCCGACGACGTGCGACGTCGTGATGGATGATGGTCTGAGGCTCGTGCAGGGCGTGGATCAGGATATGCTTGAGACAGTGCTGCCGCGGACGAATGGCCTGGTGCTCGTGCTCTACTGGAAACACAGGGGCGTGCGTGGGCGCCTGGTCGAGAAGAATGCCGAGGAGGTTGGTTTGGTGGAGGGATCTGAATACCAAGGGTATGATACGTGTTGGATATGACCAGATGGCAGAATTCACGGGCGATTTGGAGTAGCTCAGACACTGTTTTTTTTTATATAATTGAATATTTTTCTTTGTGGTCTGTGCTAGGAAATGTTGGAGAGGAAGAGGCAGCTGTTCACCACCATGATGAGTTGCGATATACCCCTTCCATCCCAAATTACAAGGCATTCCAAGAATCTTGCAGAGTCAAAGGATCACAAGTTTAACCAAATTTATATAATAAGATAATAATATTTATGACACCAATTAAGTATCATTAGATTCTTCATTAATTATATTTTTTATAGTATAACTATTTGATGTTATACATTTTATAATTTTCTCTATAATTTTGGTCAAACTTAGCTTTGACTCTTCAAGATTCTTAGAATGCCTTATAATTTGGAATGGAGGGAGTAGGAAGTAGTCGCTAGATTTTTGTAATAGAGAAGTAGAAACAATTTACTTGTAATGCCTGCAGGCCGCAGATGAAGGTCGAGTGTATGTGTAGACAAAATATTAGCTTTTAAGTTGAATTCAAAGTTTCAAACCAAATCGTATGTAAACTTTCCGATGATATTAAGTAACACTAGTTTGTTGAAGGTGTTTATTTGACCTAACTAATCAAGTTGACTGTATGATGAACTACAATGCTCTGCTTCCGGTTCCGGTTTCCATGTTGGACTGGATTCTTCAGTCTGTCCATGGGCATATAGGCATCGTGAGATTTTTTTTTTGTCCGAACTATTTCTTTATCTAGCATGTGATGCTATATGCAGATGATCGCTATTCCAATTATGGCTCTTGCATTGTGCACAATTTAGACATCAATGATCTTTTTTTAGGGGTGTAGCATCATATGTCTTGCTAATGGAGATGCGACATGTGCACATTGGAATGTCAGTAATGGGCCTGGCCCAATTCATGTCATGTTGCGCAGCCGCGGCAGATCATGTAGGACGTCAAAATTCGGGGACATTAGTACCACCTCGCTAATCTAGCACAGTTGTGATTAAGGGAGAAGCATATAAGGAGGGCCAGGGCTATCTTGTCAAGGCACGCAGCTGCGCGGTGAGCACAAAGCGAACTATTCTTTCACCTTTTACTAAAGAAATACCGTGTGCACGACGCAAATAGCAGCATAAGCTATTTTTTAGGGGATTCTACTTTTTGGAGGGCCCCACAATTCAAATCTATCAATTTTTATTTTTAGGTTAAAAGTTTAAAAATATATAAAGGTAAAGGTAATGTTAAAATTTTATTAAAAACTTCAAACGGTGTTTGAGAATGTTTTGGAAAGGCAGTGTAGAATAGTTTTGGTAATTCAGTGGGGTTTGCATGGGATTTTCTTAAAGTTTCTCCTATTTCCAGTGGTGGGTTTGCAATTTAAAACTTCAGTCTGGTGAAAATTTTGCCATGCGATGTATTTAATGTCAGGCGAGATATTTAATTTTGCACACCGTGTTTTTTCTCAACGCCTCAACTCAAGTACTTAATTAAGCCGTACTTTTTCAGCGAAGAAACCATATTTTTTCTCACAATAAATCAGCATCAACTGAGTGACGGTGACAACCTCAAGTCACGAGCATCTATCTTGCAAGTATGGCGAGCGCTGAATGGTAGCTGTGGTGGCTAGAGCATGAGGCCAAAGGCCGTGCTGACCACTCCGGGTTCGAACCCGATGACAGCGGTATTTTCTGTGTGTAGTGCACGGGAACGAGGAGGAAAGGCTCCCGGTTATAAAAAAAATCCGGCAAGGACAGGGAGCGCTGAGGTACTTGTAGCTTGCAAGTACGGCGAGCGCTGAGGTACTTGTAGCGAGTACGGCGAGCCCTGAGGTACTTGTAGCGATTGTGCACATGTCCAAATAGGAACGGGCTTTATTACAGATCAAGCACGAACACTGCTCCCCGTCTGCCTTCTCCACACCGAGCCAGGCCCCAGTAGCTAGCACACCCCAGCGAAATGAGCATAGCATATCTTCGATTACGTGGCCAGTGAAGGATCAAGCATTCAAGCTAACGAGTATAGCATATCTAGAAGAATCATGGAACGCCTGTTCAATAAGCTAGTAGCAATTTAGGGCATGAGCCATCAACATTTGCGAACAGCAAACAAGCTTTTGCCCATTGTTCCTTTATTTGATAATTTATAACCAGCGAACTCAGACCATGCAGAACGTTTGGCCTACTACAAAATGTCCATGTTTGTCATATGAAAACTGTATCGTTAAATGAACCGTGTGAATGAAGAGTCATTAAGTCAATAACAGCGAATGAGGAAAGAAAATATCAATCCTTCGCGGGGGGGGGGGGGGGGGGGGGGGGGGGGGGGGGGGCACTAAGCACAGATACATATAACTTGATAGCAACTGTCCTAAACACCCAGGTCGCTAACACTATTCCCTAACCAAGGTGATGCATCCAAGCACCGTTAGGTCAACTCTAATTAGTATTCTAAAAAGACAGCAATTTAGAACTTATATTATTCACTGACCATATGAGTAAGTAGAGCAATGCATGCCATAAGCTAGAGCTAGAACAGGGGTCCAAAATAGCTCTCGTAGAAATATTCAGCATATAATTCTGTGCAAATCTCAAAGGCAGCCCTGCACCATTCCAAACTCAATCATATCGCCTCAAACATCCAAGTCACTTGCATGAACTAGAATTGGCCTTGAGAACAGTTCTGGTATAAAATTTCAGCATGATACAGTGCAAATCTCAAAGACAACCAAGCACTGTGACAAACCAAAAACAGAAATTTCTATGGAAATTGCACAAAAACTTGTAAGTGATGAACACATTCAATAACCGACCAATCAAAATATCTGCACAAGTTCAATTAAGCAATTCTGTTTCCTCACATGGTATTAGTCAGGTGTACCATAAAAACCTGCAACACAATTCAGAAAGTTGGATGGGAAACTAGTACACACAGTCAGCAATCAGCAGGTACGGGACATGTTTCACATGATGTTTAGATTCACAAGTATTTCTCTTTATTTGGCGGTTCACCAATCACTGCCGAGTTGATTTCCGATATCCCCCTTAGGCCTTAGCTCACCGGAGACCGGACACTCAGCTGTTGCAAATTGCAACTAGGAAGGAGGAGCGGCAGAGGCAGATGCCTCAGCCGGGGCCGCCTCGGCATCCTTGTGCTTCACCATGCCCGAGTCGACCAGGATCGGGACCTCCGCCGCGAGCCACGGCGCGAGGCCGAGGCACAGCGCGTGCGCGATACCGAACCTCGGGCAGTTCTTGGCCCACAGCGGCTTGAAGTGTACGGTGAGGCAGATCTTCCCACCCCGGTACATCTGCGCGCACCAGCAGCCATCCATCACAGCGCAAGTCAGGAACCCTCCGTCAAATCCCAGCAAATTAAGCAAGCATACAGACAGCATCGCAGTAATCAGTCGGTAGATTAGTAGCTTTACCTTGTGGGTCTTGCCGTCGAGGGTAGGGAGCTCTATCTCGGGGGCCACCTGGGGGTAGGCGACGGGGATGTCGAACTGGAGCGGGAACTCATAGCGGCGTAGGTTGTGGACGTACCAGCAGGTCCCCTCCCAGCGGGTGCCCTCCGGGTTGGCGGCGGCGATGCGGAACCAGTCGTTGTCCTTGGCCTTGTTCACCGACGTGTAGGCGATGAGCGCGCGGTACTCCTCCTTGAGCCGCTGCCGCCACGCCTCGCCGTCCCGCGGGCCCGCGCGCGTCGACAGCAGCGGGATCTCGCCCACCGTGCTCTTGGTCCCCTTGTCCCAACCCTCCATCGATCCGACGCTGCTGTTCGGGTTCGGCGGCGATGCGGCGGGGAAGAGAAGGTGCGCTGCGTGGGGACCGCTGCGTGTGTCTGACGCTGATGCGTGACGGCCGCGGGTTCTGAGGTCTACTAGTGTAGGCAAACCGGTTGAGGTACCTGGGCCGGCCCATCTGAAGTGTGTTGTTTCGGGCTTCTTTTTTCAAAAGTCGTTTTTGGTCCCTCAATTTTAAAATCGGACAAACAAGTCCCTTAACTTTTAAAACCGTGCAGATTTAGTCCATCGGCTGTTTTTGTCTAGTGGTTTTAGTACAGTAACTATGTGTTTGCTACAGTAACCACACAGATTTATTTTGGCTGAATCTTTGAAAAATCATAGTAAATCACAAAAAATCATAAAATAAAATATCCAATTTTGTTGGACTCCACGTGAGTAGAGCTACACAGTGAATATATAATATAGTATGCTTTAGTAGAAAGTTTTTACTATGATTTTTTAAAGATTGAGCTGGAATAAATAAAAAAGAAAAAGGTAAAAACTGTGTACTAAAGCATACTATATTATATATATTCACTATGTAGCTCTACTCATGTGGAGTCCAACAAAATTAGATTTTCCATTTTATGAATTTTCTATGATTTACTATGATTTTTCAAAGATTTAGCTGAAATAAATCTGTACGGTTACTGTATCACCTGTGGTTATTGTAGTAAAGACACCGGACAATACAGCCGAGGAATTAAATCTACGTGGTTTCAAAAGTTAAGGGGCTTGTTTGTCCGGTTTTTGAGTTGAGGAACCAAAAACAAACTTTCGCGATAATTGGAGGACAAAAATAAACTTTTTCCTTTTTCTGTCCCGCACTAGATGAATGTGCGATCTGCTCGGGGGCTCTCGGGGCACAAAGCTATGTGCACGCAATCAGTAATAATATAAAGGGTAGGGATTACAAGGCCTAACTGCTACAGGGCTACAGGCTATGGCGTTGGCGTGCACTCAAGTCATCAGAAAAGTTATTATTAAAAAAATTGGACAGAATCAAAGTGATAGATACGTGCTAACGTTCTTTTACCTCCTCTTGCTTTACGTTTATCCAAGGAAGGTTAAGTGTCGCCAAAAGCAAGTAATACGTTCATCTGCAGAACCACTCCGTAAAAACCTGAGTGGAGTACTCTCTAGCTTCATCGCAACTCCGTAAAAATGCTCGTATTCATGAGAAACTATAGATCATTATTTTCTGTACTGTACATCGCCTCTGAACCCACACCACGAGATCTTGATAGCGTAGAGTCCCTAGCTCATAAACCATCAAAGTTCATGGAAAGGACACTGCACCAGCAACCGAAACAGTACTATCAAATTGTCACACCTCACTCACCATCAATGGAGCCCTTTTCCGGTGATTAATACCAATCACCGAAAACCCCCTTTGGACACATGCAAAACCATGGAATCTTTTTTTTTTCCTTTTTTTTTCTCCTTTGATTGACAGTGAGGATTAGGCGCCTTGAGTTACACTAAAACACACATCACTTTAGATGCACATGGCGCTACCGCTGCCTGATGAAATCCAGCGAGTGTTGGCAGGCAGACAAGGATGTAGCACACATGAGCCGTCCTACACGCTTGAACCTGATCTGAAAGTGAGATGCTGCTATCCAGTATCCAGTACTGTACCCAAGCTTGCTTCGGGTGCACGAAGGCCGGGCTCGATGATTTGTGCAACAACTCTGACGATGACTCGTTCCAGACTTCCAGTTTTGCTGCCGGCCTCATCAGCAGACCACCTAATCATTTGAGGCGGTCGGCAGGAAGGACTGGAGAGTGGAGTCTGATTTCCAAGGAGGGGAAAGGCTATGTTTTTGCAACTGACTTTTTCCTTCAGATATTGCAAACTTGCACGAGGAATGAGAGAATTCTACTAGTCAACAAAGAAGCCTGGCCAGATATCATGCTCATGCTCATGCCCAAGCCAAGTCAAACACCTTTGCGTCTCAAATAAATAAATAAATAAATAAATGACAATGTCAAGCGCTTTTGCTTCATGGGAATGAAGAATGGTCGTGTAGGGCCAATGGATATGTGCCTAGTACATATATTATTATCAGTTTCTAAATTAATCGGATGAATTTTCACACATGCTGATGCTGATGCTGCTCTTTCCAAAAAAAAAAATGCTGATGCTGCTACGGTGCTTCCATATCTTCAGAGAAAGCAGAGTTGCTGCAGTGAGAAAGCAGAGTTGTTGCAGTGAGAACGCAGAGATGCAGTCCGTATTTCGTCGGTCCTATATACTCATCGGATGAGATGCCAGGTGAATGCTCCAATCGCTGCTCCACAAACTGATGAGACAGAGAATACCAGAACAGAGAAACTCTCAGAGAGGAAGCTCCAAGAACTGGTTTCATGGAGCCGCCAGGGGTTAGGTCATTGCTTGATCCTAACACATGTCCTGAACCACCACATTCCTGCTGCTGGTTTGTCCCATTCACTTTTTCTGAATTCCGATACCAACAATCTCCAGCTACCAACAGCAGATTGTCCTACCATGGCTCCGTATAACCATGATTTAAAGCCGAACATCACAACGTGTACATTGTCGTCGGCAGGATTAGGGAGGTGCCATTAAAAACATGTTAAAAATTTCAAAAGAAAACGGTAAAGAAGAGGACATCTGAATTAAGTTTCATCGGCAAAAATCTGAATGGCTTCAGAAAAATTGGGCTAGTTAACATGAACAATAAAAAAATAGTACACCTTTTTACCATTGTCTAGATTGCACAGCTAGCAAAAAAAAAAAAAAAACTAAGCAGCAGTTTCCTTCTTTCTTTCTTAATTTTCACAGATTTTCTGTGAGAATTAATCCTGAACCACCACATTATTGCCGCTGCCTTGTCCCATCCACCTTTTCTGAACTTTGATACCAACCATCTCCAGCTACCAATCGATCAAACTATAGTATAGTGCATAGCTAATCGATCAAACTATAGTATAGTGCATAGCTTCATATAATCATGAGAATTAAGAAACTCGAGGTAACTATAGTACAGTTGCCTAACTGGATCAGGATCAGAATGTGCACTCTGGTCAGCGGGATTAGGAACGAGTCATCAAAATCGTATTTAAAACGCCGAAAGAAAAGGGCAAGGAACAAGTTCTGAAGTTTCATCAACAAAAATCTGAATGGCTTCAGTCAAATTAAGCTAATAACATGAACAAAAAAATTCGCACTTTTTTTTTTACCATCGTGTAGATTGTACAGGAAGAAGAAGAAGAACTAAGCAACGATCCCTTTCTTTCTTTTTACAGATTTTTCTGCGAGAATTAGCTCTGACGAGTATCATCATCATCAATCAAACGGTGCTATGGCAGAGGCTGGATTTCCACTGCGATTGCCTCGCCTCCACCCACGCCAAGAACCGGTACACCTTGCCGAAGACGCTCAGGAACACCAGCCCGGCGACCAGGCTGTAGGCCGTCACACCGACGCCGCCGCCCTCCGCGGCGACCCAACCGACGAGGTACACCGCGTCGGTGGCCACGAACACCCAGCCCACGGCTTCCAGCGCGGACCGCGTCCACGCGCTGAGCCGCTCCTCGCCGTAGATGCGGCACACCATCCGCGAGCACAGAGCGAAGATGATCGCCAGCGCCGTCTTGGACAGGCCCCGGTACTGCACCGCCGTGCCGCCCACGACCAGGGGCTCCATCCGGCACAGGCACGACGCGCACTCCCCGGAGAAGCGAGACCACTGGAGCGCCTCCAGCCCCGTGTAATACGGCAGCACGACGGCGTCCAGGTACAGGCTCGCGTGCAGCACGCCGGACACCGTGGACGCCTCCAGCACCGCGTACCGGATGTCGCCGTCGGCCTCGTTCCGGAACGCCAGCGCCGAGGCCTGGAGCAGCAGGAGCAATGCCGGGCCGAGCTGCGCGAGCGGGAACACGGCGTTGACCCGCTGCCCCCTGGCGAGCGCGAGCAGCACCAGGGGGAGCAGGAACGGGCCTGAGGGGAGCAGGTACTTCCTCTTGATGCCCCTGACGCCGGCCGCCGGCGCGCTACTACCGTTGCCCCGGACGAGGTCGAGGACGGTGAACACGAGAGTAGAGAGGAAGCAGTACGCGGCGAAGGCGGCGACGAGGACGCCGACGGCGGCGGAGTAGTCTCCCGGGTAGGAGCTGTCGCAGTAGTAGTGGTAGGGGCAGGTGACGAAGTCGGTGGTCTCCTCGAGCTGCCACCTCGTGCACTTGAGTATCTGCCTCGTCACTGCGTCGCCGCCGCCGTGCTGAGCCGCTCTCCACGCCGATCGCCCGGCACTGAAAAGCGGCGAGAGCATCTGATCATAGGACATGGTGGCAGCGGGCAACCGGTTTCTTGGTGTCCTTCAGCTCTGCTCCTACTTGTTCTTCTTCCTCCTCTGCTTCTTCTTGTCCTGTTCGCTATATGCATGCCTGCATTTGGTAGCCAGTGATGGCTTGCTTTCGTAGGCAACTCCTCACCTTCCTCCTCCTCGTTCCTCTTCTTGGAGGCTGGTGTGCTGCTGCTGTTGCTTGTAGGAGGAGGGAGGGGGTTGCAAAGCTTGGAACTGGATAGGGAAGGTTTAACTGGCAACATTGAAGGAACTTGCCAAGCATGCCCTTTAACGTGAAGTTTTCAAACATTGTGTACTAATCAAAGCAAAGGTACCCAGGAAAGATGTGCCTTGGATGACTGATGGCATTAGCAAGGATTAACTGGGGGGGGGGGGGGGGGGGGGGGGGGGGGGTGTAGGGGTGTTTTGGGCATATGGAGTTCATGGTTTGCTGTCATGGTGGTTGGGTTGAGGAGGGGATGGAAGCTGAGGTATTTGTTTGACTTTGTTTCTTTGTCATACACTGGTACGCCAGCCAGGAAAACAAACAGAGGAGGGGAGAGCATTAGTTTACATGTACCTTAGCCGTTAGTTAAAGTTTGTTGGGGGGTTGCATTTTCTGAGAGAGGTTTGTTGGGGTATTTGGTGAGGATATAGAGACCAAATGGCCAATTCAGCACTTTGTTCACCAGTGCATGATTAGACCTGACCTGCATGATTAGCATCTACTAGCTGATAAGCTAGTCTTGCATTTATGTATATAACCTGTAGTTCTTCAGTTTCCAAAACGGTTTAGACTGGCAGAGGCATGATGGTGCTATCATTTGGATTCCAATGCAACAAACATGATACTCGATCTTTTATTCGGCATGAGGAATTGAGGATCCTGGAGCAAATTATACCCGGCAAATTATTCTGGTAGTTGGCGCAAAGCCAGGTAGGCCATGATCCTGGAGCAACAAGGAGTGCTGTGGCTGTGGGTGCCACGGTGACATGGTATATTGGTATCCCAGTCTGATGCTTGTGCACCGCATGTCTGTCTCTGAGATGGTGGCCGGATGTTTCTGCAGCACAACGCGCCCTCTGATCTTTTTATAATCCAAGCGGCTCTGGATCTTTTTATGTCTGTCTCTGAGATGGTGGCCGGATGCTTACATAGATGATCCAACTGCCACATTTGATATGTCATATACATGTCAAATGGATATGGGGGCATGCATCATCTGGTGAGGTAGCGTCACTTTGTTTATTGTTGCCATGAACGAGCTTTGCTGTTTTGTTCTGTCATCTTCCTGTTCATCTTCTTGTCAAACATGTGCGGATGTGCCACATGAGATTCGCTGGAAATCGGGAGCTGCAATTCCATGGCAGTTGTTTTTTTTTTCTAAATGACGAAATCCATGGCAGCTGTAGTGGATATCGAGAGATATTTATCCAGACATTCTGCAGGACATAATTCCCACTCCATTGCACGAACAAGATGATTTCAGCAAACTTGAAGCAACTGTAAATTTGAATGGTAGGGGCAGTGGTACGGTCTGTGCCAAGTCAAAAAATTGGACCTTGTCTCTTTGAAAATGACTGAAACATGGTACTCACGTACATCGGACCACTAAATCAAAAATATTTCGGAATCAAGCATCAGTCAGGGCAAATAATATGAGCTGCTTCTAGTTCACGACTTGTTGGTCCAAGTCTGCTCGCATCATATATCAGTAACAGGCACTTAAAGTTAGTCGCGCACATCAACACGTCCATTTCCAAGATACGTACACCCTTCACAGGTCAAAGAGGTGGTATCAGAAAACACCGGCTTCGACAGTGAAATACAAGCAAAACTGGGAATTTGGAGTGATTCACAGGGTATATATGGAGTCGCTCCCTCTGGTGTGTTGACTGTTGACCAGTAAATAAGATTGTAAATTATATGATTGGACGAACGGGATCTTATTGTTTTAGTTCGAGCACCGAATAAAGTTGATCTTTGGCTATCCAGTTTGTTGTTCGGGGCCGAGGCCTTCTCAAGCGAAATCAAGCACAAAAGAAGGCTAACATGGGGCTTAAGTGAAATAAGACGAACGATTTCATTAAACTTGTTCCTCCCCTTGCATTCCCTCAATGGGGGGCCTGTTTATACATGCCCGTAGTCTTTTCATAGGACCCAAATGCCCTCACAACTACTATAAATTCGGGGAATATTCCCCGTAGGTTTGGGCTTGCTCGCCATTTGGAGTCTCCGCCTGCCTCAGATAGCGCCGGCCCGGAGAGGCCCGACCGGCTCCGCCTCATGTCGCCCGTTCAACCAACCGGGCGAGCCCCTAGCGGACAGAAGCTGTCGGCCATGCGAAGGCAGCTGACTCCTCGTTTGGCGAAACCTGCAGAAACGATCAACCAAACCGTTATCAGCTATTCGCTTGAGCGAATAGCCGAGATCGATTGCGTGCCTCCTAGTCTGCAGAAACGACCAACCAAACCGTTAACAGCTATTCACCTGAGTGAATAGCCGAGATCGACTGCGCCACGCCCAGTGGAGCCGATCCCAACTGGCTCTGCTCCTTCCGCTAGGGCGAAAGGAGCGGAACCGGACACGGGCTGATCCTTGCCGCAGAGTTTGCCCTTTCGCTATGACGAAAAGGGACGTCAAGAAATGGGGCAGCTTGCGCTGCCCTCATTTCGCTCCGTCGAGAAGAGGACTCGGCATGCTCCCCCTCTCCTATCGCACGCCTTCTCGCTTGAGAGCTGATACCGCTCTAGCCCTTAACTCCCGTCATTCCGCTCGTGCGAGGTGCTGGAGCGGCGATTGAGCCGTATGGGGTGCCCAGAGACGGGGCCTACCCTCAACATTAGCCCGTCGGCATCACGTGAGGAGGCTCTCGTATGAGCGCGATTGCCTTGTACGCCGTCCTAGGCGAAGGGTGGAGGTCTGCATCTTTGATTTGTTGTGTGTGTGTCTATATATATATATATATATATATATATATATATATAGTCAACTACAAAATAAGTTATTCTGTAGCTACCTGTAAGGTCCAAAAAGGCTAGAGGGGGGTGAATAGCCTAATTAAAACTTCTACAAGAATTACTTAACCACAAGTTAGTACAAAAGGTGGCAAAGCAAAAGCACTAGCTCTAACTAATTAAGCAAGCCACCTACACAAGTCTAGTACAAGCCTATCCACTAAACACAACAACAACTACGAGCTAGAAACAAGAAGTAATACGAGAGAAGAGCTTCGAGTGATTATACCGCCGTGTAGATATGAGAAGTACCAATCAATCAATCACACAAGAGAAGTCCTCGGGAGGAGAATGACACGAGAATTTATCCCGAGGTTCACTTGCTTCCCGGTAAGCTACTCCCCGTTGTGGCGATACACCCACTTGTCGGCTCGCGAGCTAATCGACTATCAAGAGTTGAGCCATCGGCGGGCGCCGCACAACCGCACACAAGATGGGGATCCTCCAAGCCACGAGCTCCACTAGAGTATCTAATTTTGCGAACTCCCGCGGGGAAGGATCAAGAACCCCTTACAACACTTGGTGAGGGCTCCAATAATCTCCAATTGTGAGCTCAATCACCTCCGCTGCTCTAAGCCGTCTACCGTGTCGGGAAACACGGAAGAGTAACAAGAAATCCGCAGCAACTCGAAGATCAAGTGCCTCTAGAATGCAACTCTCAAGCAATACACTTGAATCTCACTCAAGATGTGCAACTAAGCAAAGAGATGAGTGGAGGGGTTGTTCTCTAGCTCAAAGAATGTCTCTAGGTCTCAAAATGTGCAAGAGTTACCCTTAAACCCCGGACATCCTCTATTTATAGCGAATGGGTACGCAGCTAGCCGTTAGGAACTTAAACAGCCGAAGTCGCGCTGACCGGACGCGCTGGTCGCACAGACCGGACGCGCTGGTCCCGTAACTGACCGGACGCGCTGGTCAAGCCTGAGTAGCGCACAACGAAACGACGACCGAACGCGCTGTAGAACTGACCGGACGCCACAGTGCCAGCGTCCGGTTGGAGTCCAGTAAGCTCCCTGAACGACCGGACGCGTCCGGTCGACAGTGACCGGACGCGCTGCGCGTCCGATCATCAAACTGAAACACGCGCAGACGCTGAACGCTGACCGGACGCATCCGGTCATACAGAGACCGCGTCCGGTCCAGCGTCCGATCACCTCTGTGACCTCAGTTCGCCTCCGTTTCTTTTCCGACTTCCGGCGCAGTAGAAAATAGGCATTTTACTTCTCCAAAAAGCGCCGAATCCCGCCGAGCTTGCGAATATGCCTCTCTACTGCTTAAACTCCACCGCCTTCGCAAATATGCTAACACCACCAAGTGTACACCACCATGTGCATGTGTGTTAGCATTTTATAAACATTTTACAACGTGTTATGTTAGCTCTTTACTAGATTCTAATGCATATGCTCAAGACATTGATCTAGTGGCACTTGATTTTTGAGCTAACCGTGATTGCCTCTCTTGATAGTCGGCTATGTATCCTAAACCCGGTCAATCACTTCTCTACTCATCTTAGACCGGCAAAAGTGTAAGTGCAATCAAGCCCTATTTGTGGGTTTTTGATGATAATGACCACACAATTAGAGGACTAATGAGATTTATCGAGATGACAAGCAGGCAAAATAAGAATGAGGATAATGCATGAGATGGTGGAGCCCGAGTTACAAAAAGACACGGTAATGGACTCAAAAGCGTTTAAATTCTTTGATATTTGATCTTGAGTTTAGGCTATGCCGCACTATAAAGGGGATGCTAATCTAGTTGGTTTGAGGAAGATAGAGTGCTCAAGAATTGAAACTAAATCATAAGAGAGACACTCTAGCACTTCACGAGCACATAGAATATTTTTCGTGACTTTTGGCGTCGGAAGTCCCGACGTACGTCGGGAGTCCCGACGGTCAGAAGTCCCGACGTACGTCAGCAGTCCCGACGTACGTCAGAAGTCCCGACGTATGTCAGCAGTCCCGATGTACGTCAGCAGTCCCGACATTTGTCGGGAGTCTCGACGTTGGCCTTCACGCAGTGACTTTGACCTTGTATGAACAGTGTTTTCTATACAGGTCAGAAGTCCTGAGATCTATGTCAGCAGTCCTGACGTAGATCTGAACGGTTAGATTTCTACTTCAAGTATAAATAGCTATCTCTTCACTTCTAATCGTTACGAACTCATTTCACTCGACCAAACCTTCAGTGAAAGTGCTCTCTAGCTCTCAAGCTCCCCCTTTCTTCTCCTCTTTGCTCCTAGATTCAAATCTTCCAAGAGATTGAGTTGAGAGAAGGGATTTGGTGAGAAAAACATTGATTCAAAGCTTGAGCACTTGATTTCTTCGTCAAGCCGGTTGGATTTGCGTTTGTTACTCTTGGGTTCTTGAAACCCTAGCCGGCTAGGCATCGCCCAAGAGCTCCCGATCTGTGGGAGAACCTTGGGAAGTTTGTATTACCCTTGATTTTCTAGTGAATAACTCAAGTTTACCTTTGTGGTTGCTTGAGAGAGGCAAGGAGGTGAAAGAGACTCCGACCTTAGTGGTCACCTCAACAACGAGGACGTAGATAAGCCTTAGTGGCGAGTTGAACCTCGGGATAAATCCTTGTGTCCCGCGTGCTTATTGTTGTTGTGATTACTTGAGATTATTTGGTCTTTGTTGTCTCTCTCTCTCTCAAGCTATTTCTTAGGTTTTGGTCCTGATCTACAAATTGGTGGTGCTCCAAGGGCAAGGAAACACTTGGACAACTTCATCTTACCACTAGGAAGTGGGGTTGTAAGTTATTGGCTTCACAAAGTTTATTTGAGCACTTGTAGTTCATTCCACGTAGGCGTCAGAACTATTGACAGCTGACGTCGGGACTTCTGACAATGTCGAGAGTTCCGACATAAACTGTCGGGACTTCCGACAGTTGCTGACAAGTGACTTTGAGTTTTGTGTAGAAATTTTTAGATACGCCTATTCACTCTCTCTCTAGGCTTACTAGGGATCCTTACAAGTGGTATCAGAGCCGGTTACCTCGCATACGCTTCACCGCGTGAGGTATGAAGCCCGGAGGAGGAACTAGTGGTGTGAAGCCGGTGGATGTCGATCTGGAGCGAGTTGAGCTGCATGACACTGATAGCAGCGAGCTAAGCGTGTCGACAGCAAGTGTCTCCACGCTCCCACATCTTGAGGCTACCGATGCCAAAAGAGTTCTTAATGAAGAAGAGAAACAAGAAAGCTCAAAAGAGAAGCACGAGAGAAGAAGAAGGAGCAGCAGCGGCTAGATGAAAAGAAAGCAAGAAAAGAAGCTAGAAGGCTTAAGAGAGAAGAAAGAAGAAAGAGAAGGGAAGCTAGAAGGAAGAAAGAAAAAGAAGCCAAAGCTTCCAACACATCTTCTAGTGAGCTCTCTAGCAGCTCCGAAGACGGTGATGATGATGAGTCCTATCAAGTGCATAGCAAGAAGGACAAGAAAGGAAAGGGCAAGAAGAACGACGACAACAAATATACCACCATATCCTTTAATTATTCTTCTATGTCTATGACTAACCATGATCGCAAGTCTTTCATCAATGTGCCCGCGGGGAAGTTACCTCATTTCGATGGGACTAACTTTGCCAAGTGGAAACACTTGATGAGAGCTTATCTTATAGGTCTCCACCCCGGCATTTGGGAGGTTGTTTGTAATGGATTCGAGCCACCGGTTGATCCCAAGAATCAAACACTAGAAGAGATGAGAATCATTCACCTAAATGGTCAAGCCACAAGTGTGTTGCTTAGTGCTTTGGATGGTGATGAGTACAATAGAGTGATTGGTGTGGATGTTGCCAAGCAAATTTGGGATACTTTGCATCTTGCACATGAAGGGGTTGACAAAGTGAGAAAGGCAAGAATTGATTTGATGATGTCCAAGCTCAACCGGTTTGTTATCTTAGATAGAGAAGGGCCACAAGAGATGTTTGATAGGTTGATGACCATGGTGGGCAAGATTAGAGGCTATGGGTGTGATGAGCTAGATGATCACAAGGTTGTCAAGATTATGTTAGAAGCTTACTCACCAAGAAATGAGACCGTAGTGACTCTAATTAGAGACAAGAAGAAGTTTGAGTACTTCACACCAAATGATGTACTTGGAAGGATCTTGACATTTGACATGCAAAGAGAAGAAGCAAATGAAAGAAAGAAGCTTGGTGAGTTGCAAGCAAAGCTAGAAGGCATCAAGATCAATGATGATGTAGCTCTCAAAGCCAACAAGTCAACCAAGCAGCCCTCTACAAGCAAGTCCAAGTCCAACAAGCAAGCATCAACTAGCAAGCCCAAGGCACCGAAGCAAGTCAAAGAAGAAGTAGAGACAACATCATCAAGTGAAGATGAAAGTGATAGTGAACAATATGAGAAAGTGAAAGATGTTGCTCTCTTTTTGAGGAGATATCAAAAGGGACTCAAAAAGCAAGGCTACAAGGTAGTGAAGAAGAAGTTCCCAAACAAGAAGAAGAGGCTATGCTACAATTATGGAAGCACCGAACATCTCATTGCTCATTGCCCTCATGAAATCGAAAACAACAATTACAAGAGAGACAAGAAAGATAGCAAGACCGACTACAAAAAGAGCAAAAGGAACATGGGAGAGGCTCACATTGGACATGAATGGGACTCAACAAAAGATAGCTCAAGTGAGGAGGATAAGAAGATTGCAACCGTGGCCATTCACAAGCCATCCTCCACACCAAGGCTCTTCAACAACATGTCCGATGATGACTACTACTCCCCTCACATTTGTCTCATGGCAAAGGGTGAGAAGGTAAAAATAAAGGCTAAATCTCCTTCACCTCCTAGTGACATCTCTAGTAGCAAACTTAGTGATAGCTCTAGTGATGATGAACCTAGTGATGAAGAGATTGATAATGTAATTAAAAATTTAGATCCTAAAACCAAACTATTCATCTCTAAGCTAATGGAGGATTTAGAGAGTGTCCAAGAAGAGCTAGCAACTAGAGATGATGATCTTATTGCACAAGAAAATATTTATATTGCTAGCAAGGAAGCTCTTGCATTAGAGAGAAGTGAGGTGGCCTCCTTGCGCAAGGCTTTGGCCAAAGAGCAAGAAGACCATGCTCTCACAAAGAAGGTAAATATTGCTCTCAACCAAAAGTATTGTGACTTAGATGAAAAGCACAAAGAACTTGGGCAGCAATATAGTCTTCTTTGGGAGAGCACCCCACAACCCTCTAATGCAAAGGACATCTCTACTCCCTCCACTAGTCAATGTTGTGGAAAATGTTATAATCTTGATTTAAATACTTATTCCACTAACCTTGCAAACATGGAGGTAATGAGAAAGGAGATTGCTAGGCTTAAAGAGATCATTGGCAAGGGCTGCTTGAGTGGTAAGGCTCAAGTAAGTGACAAGAAAACAAATGATTCAAGAGTGCCTCAATTCAAGCAAGGGAGACACCCCTCAATAAAGCATGGGCTTGGGCACACTGCAGGAGCCAAAACAAATGGAAGAAAAGTCATTAATGGATATGAGTGTGTCTAGTTCACGAGCAAGGGAAAAGTAGGTACAGAACAGCCTGCACAGAAGGTGGCACAAAAGCAGCCCCGAGCAGCACAGCCAGCCTAGGGCAACAGTGCTGCTGTGAAGGGCGGCAGTGCCACCCCCCATAGAAAAGGGAAGGCTACCTCTTCTTCCTTTGCTCTTGTCAAGCCCAAAAAGAAGGTGTATCAACCAAAGCAAGAGCCCCAGAGACCAAAGAAATCGATTTGGGGTAATCCTAACAAGTATGCTTATCAACCGAAGGCTTATGCACCTCGACAAAGCTTGAGTTCTTGCTTTGTGTTGAAGAACAACAGCAAGGGAGAAGTGATTGCCAAATATGTTGGCAATAATAGAAATGTTTATCTTAACACTTCCATTTGGGTTCCTAAGATTCTTGTGACTAACATGCAAGGCCCCAAGAACATTTGGGGACCTAAATCAAGGAACTAAACTTGTTTTGCAGGCATACTCCTCTGGTGGATCAAGTTGGGTGCTTGATAGTGGATATAAAAATCATATGACCAGAGAAAGAAGTATGTTTCAATCATATTCCCCAAAGTTGGACTCAAATGAAAATATTGTCTTTGGAGACAATTCTAGGGGGGATGTGCTTGGTCTCGGTAAAGTTGCTATAACCCTTGAGCATTCAATTACAAATGTTTTACATGTTGATTCGTTGAGTTACAATTTGTTGTCCGTTTCTTAACTTTGTGAGATGGGCTACAATTGTCTCTTTACGGATAAGGGTGTGGAAGTCTTTAGAAGGGAGGATTTCTCTATTGTCTTTATGGGTCGATTAAAGAATAATCTCTACCTAGTTGATTTTAACAAAGGGAAAGCTAATCTTGAGACTTGTTTAGTGGCAAAATCTAGCATGGGTTGGCTATGGCATCGCCGGCTAGCTCATGTTGGGATGAGGAACTTGGCCAAACTTCAAAAAGACAAACACATCCTTGGACTAACAAATGTTCACTTTGAGAAAGATAGGATATGTAGCGCTTGTCAAGCCAGAAAGCAAGTTGGCATACCTCATCCACCAAAGAGCATCATGACCACCACTCAACCATTGGAGCTCATCCATATGGACCTCTTTGGACCGGTCGCCTACCTAAGTATCGGGGGTAACAAATATGGTCTTGTTATTGTTGATGACTATTCCTGTTTCACTTGGGTATTTTTTTTGTTTGATAAGTGTCAAGTCAGGGACAAGGTGAAGACATTTGTTAGAAGAGCTCAAAAGGAGTTTGGTCTCCCCATCAAGAAAATGAGAAGTGACAATGGGACCGAATTCAAGAACACTCAAGTTGAGGAGTTTCTTGATGAGGAGGGCATCAAGCATGAGTTTTCAACTCCATACACCCCTTAACAAAATGGTGTAGTAGAGAGGAAGAACCGGACACTCATTGATATGGCAAGGACAATGCTAGATGAGTACAAGATTTTGGATTTATTTTGGTGTGAAGCCGTCAACATCGCTTGTCATGCCATCAATCGCCTCTACCTACATAAGAAGTTGAAGAAAACTTCATATGAGCTTCTAACCGGTAACAAACCAAAGGTGTCTTACTTTAGAGTATTTGGGTGCAAGTGTTTCATACTTAACAAGAGACCCAAAACCTCTAAGTTTGCACATAAAGTTGATGAAGGTTTTCTTCTTGGTTTTGGATCAAATGAGCATGCCTATCATGTTTTCAACAAAACCTCCGGTAGAGTTGAAATAGCGGTAGATGTGACATTTGATGAATCTAATGGCTCTCAAGTAGAGCAAGTTGATGCAAGTGTTGTAGGAAAGGAGGATCCACCATGTGAGGCAATCAAGCAATTAGCTATCGGCGATATAAGGCCACAAGAAGATAAAGCCACTGATTTGGTGGTTCCCCTAGCTGCTGATGAAGAAGTTTCCGCTGACGTACCTGATGCTAATAGGGAGCAAACCCCTGCTGTAGTCTAGCAGGGCGGCAGTGATGCACCTAGGAGAGACAGTGCCACACCCCCTCTAGGAGCAGCAGCAAGTCCAACTCCGATTCGAGGACAGAACCTGCAACCAATCTTTGAAGAAGAAGAAGTTGAAAATCCAGAAGATAATCAAGAGGCCATTGAGCACCCAAGACTCAAGCAAACCATTCAAAGAGATCATCCCGCTAACAATATTCTAGGGAGTCTTCGAAAGGGGGTATTGACACATTCACATTTAGCAAATTTTTGTCAATATTACTCTTTTGTCTCTCCTGTGGAACCAGTCAAGGTAGAAAAGGCACTTGAGGATGAGGATTGGGTGATGGCCATGCAAGAAGAATTGAACAACTTCGAAAGAAACCAAGTGTGGACATTGGTGGAAAGACCCGAGATAAACGTGATTGGCACCAAGTGGGTCTTCCGCAACAAGCAAGATGAGAATGGCGTGGTGACAAGGAACAAGGCAAGATTGGTCGCTCAAGGTTTCACTCAAGTGGAGGGCTTAGACTTTGAAGAAACATATGCACCGGTGGCAAGACTTGAAGCAATCCGAATGCTTCTAGCCTTTGCTGCCCATCATGACTTCAAGCTATATCAAATGGATGTCAAGAGTGCATTCCTCAATGGCCCTATATAAGAACTTGTCTATGTTGAGCAACCACCGGGTTTTGAAGATCCCAAGTTCCCCAACCATATCTACAAACTCCAAAAGGTGCTCTATGGACTTAAGCAAGCACCAAGAGCATGGTATGAATGCCTTAAGGAATTCTTGCTCAAGCAAGGCTTTGAAATAGGCAAAGCCGATCCTACCCTCTTTACTCGTAAAGTCAATAAAGATATATTTGTGTGCCAAATATATGTTGATGACATAATATTTGGTAGTACTAACCATGAATTTTGTGAAGAGTTTAGTAGGATCATGACCAAGAGATTTGAGATGTCTATGATGGGTGAATTGAAGTTCTTCCTCGGTTTTCAAATCAAGCAATTGAAGGAAGGGACTTTTATTAGCCAAACAAAGTACACTCATGATATGCTTAAGAAGTTTGACTTGGCGAATGCAAAGCCCATCAAAACTCCCATGCCAACCAATGGACATCTTGATCTCAATGAGGAAGGGAAAGCCATCGACCAAAAGGTATATCGCTCCATGATCGGCTCTCTACTCTATTTGTGTGCATCTAGGCCCGATATTATGCTTAGTGTGTGCATGTGTACTAGATTTCAAGCTAACCCGAAAGAGTGTCACTTGGTGGACGTTAAGAGAATCTTGAGATATTTAGTACACACTCCTAACCTTGGCTTGTGGTATCCTAAGGGCTCTAAGTTCGATCTACTTGGGTATTCGGATTCCGATTACGCCGGTTGTAAAGTAGATCGAAAAAGCACTTCAGGGACGTATCAATTCCTTGGACGGTCCCTAGTGTCTTGGAGTTCTAAAAAGCAAAATTGTGTAGCCCTTTCCACCGCCGAGGCTGAGTATGTTGCAGTCGGTGCATGTTGTGCTCAACTACTTTGGATGAGACAAACCCTTCGTGATTTCGGATGTCGCTTTACCAAAATCCCATTATTGTGTGACAATGAAAGTGCCATAAAGCTTGCAAACAATCCCGTAAGCCACTCAAGAACTAAGCACATAGACGTCCGACATCACTTCTTGAGAGATCACGAAGCCAAAGGAGATATCGAAATTCACCATGTGAGCACCGAAAAGCAACTAGCCGATATCTTCACTAAGCCTCTCGACGAGTCAAGGTTTTGTGCTTTGCGTAGTGAACTAAATATACTTGACTCTCGTAATGTGGTTTGAAATGTTGCACACCTTGTTTGATCAACTAGCATCTAGGCAAAAGGTTTGCAAAAAGTTCATAATGTGTTTTAAAATGCTTTATCAAAAGAGAACTTGCACTTTATGGTCACTACTTGTTTTTTATTATCTGTTGTTGACCATAATTTGTCAAGTTTGTTGTATCCCTCTTCCTTCTTTTTCCGCTTTTTGGTGCTTGTTGCCAAAGGGGGAGAATGAGAGGGGGTACAATTTTTTTCATCGCCTTGGTTGCTTATGTGCACACTTGTCATATGCATCACGTATATTCTTGTGACACTATGTGCAGCACCCCACAGAAGCATGGATGTAGGGGGAGCCCCATCACTTAACTCTATATGTGAATTTTGGCCTCTTATGCCAATTTGAGAATTCATTTCTCTATTCACATATTTAGGGGGAGTCTCTACACCCATGGCTTGAAAATCTTAGTTTCATTTCAAATATTGTTGTAAGCTCTAATTGTGTTGTCATCAATCACCAAAAAGGGGGAGATTGTAAGTGCAATCAAGCCCTATTTGTGGGTTTTGATGATAATGACCACACAATTAGAGGACTAATGAGATTTATCGAGATGACAAGTAGGCAAAATAAGAATGAGGATAATGCATGAGATGGTGGAGCCTGAGTTACAAAATGACACGATAATGGACTCAAAAGCATTTAAATTCTTTGATATTTGATCTTGAGTTTAGGCTATGCCGCACTATAAAGGGGATGCTAATCTAGTTGGTTTGAGGAAGATAGAGTGCTCAAGAATTAAAACTAAATCATAAGAGAGACACTCTAGCACTTCACGAGCACATAGAATATTTTTCGTGACTTTTGGCGTCGGAAGTCCCGACGTATGTCGGGAGTCCCGACGGTCAAAAGTCCCGACGTACGTCAGCAGTCCCGACGTACGTCAGAAGTCCTGACGTATGTCAGCAGTCCCGACGTACGTCAGCAGTCCCGACTGTCAGCAGTCCCGACATTTGTCGGGAGTCCCGACGTTGGCCTTCACGCAGTGACTTTGACCTTGTATGAACAGTGTTTTCTATACAGGTCAGAAGTCCTGAGATCTATGTCAGCAGTCCCGACGTAGATCTGAACGGTTAGATTTCTACTTCAAGTATAAATAGCAATCTCTTCACTTCTAACCGTTACGAACTCATTTCACTCGACCAAACCTTCAGTGAAAGTGCTCTCTAGCTCTCAAGCTCCCCCTTTCTTCTCCTCTTTGCTCCTAGATTCAAATCTTCCAAGAGATTGAGTTGAGAGAAGGGATTTGGTGAGAAAAACATTGATTCAAAGCTTGAGCACTTGATTTCTTCGTCAAGCCGGTTGGATTTGCGTTTGTTACTCTTGGGTTCTTGAAACCCTAGCCAGCTAGGCGTCGCCCAAGAGCTCCCGATCTGTGGGAGAACCTTGGGAAGTTTGTATTACCCTTGATTTTCTAGTGAAGAACTCAAGTTTACCTTTGTGGTTGCTTGAGAGAGGCAAGGAGGTGAAAGAGACTCCGACCTTAGTGGTCACCTCAACAACAAGGACGTAGACAAGCCTTAGTGGCGAGTTGAACCTCGGGATAAATCCTTGTGTCCCGCGTGCTTATTGTTGTTGTGATTACTTGAGATTATTTGGTCTTTGTTGTCTCTCTCTCTCTCTCTCTCAAGCTATTTCTTAGGTTTTGGTCCCGATCTACAAATTGGTGGCGCCCCAAGGGCAAGGAAACACTTGGACAACTTCATCTTACCACTAGGAAGTGGGGTTGTAAGTTATTGGCTTCACAAAGTTTATTTGAGCACTTGTAGTTCATTCCACGTAGGCGTCGGAACTGCTGACAGCTGACGTCGGGACTTCTGACGACGTCGGGAGTTCCGACATAAACTGACGGGACTTCCGACAGTTGCTGACAAGTGACTTTGAGTTTTGTGTAGAAATTTTTAGATACGCCTATTCACCCCCCCTCTAGGCTTACCAGGGATCCTTACAAAAAGGAAAACTCCTATGGTTGTACCTTTGTCTTGCACTCTTAGATCCTTCTCTTCCACTTGATCATCATGTCCATCATATTATGTGCATCTCCACCACTTGTGATCCACCACTTGTGATCTTGTGGCCATCACTTTATGCCACATGCACCATCTCTTTGTGATCTTGTGGACACCACTCCCTGCCCCATACATCTTCATCACATGTGTTGCTTATGCCTAACTCAAAACACTTAAACACATAACATTAACAACTTGGTGTCATTAATTACCAAAACCAAACTTGGGCTTTCACCACCTCCATTTACGATAATTTTATATACTAATTTACGATAATGTCAATACATATTTATAATAGTTAGGTTACTATAACACATGGGGATATTTACCGTAACGTTATAGTAAACCACTTAGTAAGGAGTTACTGTAATCTCGTAAATTAGTATAGTAATTATCGTAACTTAAAGTGACTACATAATAAGTTATTTTGTAGCCAACTACAGGGTATATATATATATATATATATATATATATATATATATATATATATATATATATATATATATATATATATATATATATAACTCCCTGAGAGTAGTTACTCCCTCCTTCTAACCACGTACTGTAGGCAGGTTTTCTTTCTCGAGGAGGCATGCGGCCAAATGGATACCGAGCGTGACGTATATAACAAAAAAAAACCTGTTAAAAAACAAATGATCCTAATTTTCCGTTTTTTATTTAAAATCAGTCGTAGCTATTGCTGTGGATCTCATCGATACAGTTCGTTTATTCGTGACGTCTACCAGCGTCGAAGAGACGGAGGCGGGAGGCCAGCCCGTGCCTGGCGGCGGCGGCGGCGGCGGCGGCCCGTGGCCACCCTCTCCACGGCCGGCGTCCCGACTTGGATCTGCGCACAGCCTCCACATCAAGGGACAACAGCTTCGACGTCGGTGCTGGTCTGCTCGTGTCCGCGCCCCTCCCCATCCGATGGCGGCGGCGTCGGGCTGCCACCAGCAACGATGACCCTGGCGGCGCGCGGCCTGACCTGCCGGCATGGCGGCGCGGCCCTGCGCCTTCCCCAACCGGTGGCGCATGGCCCCGCCCCTTCCCCATCCCACGACGGCGCGGCCGCGCCCTATCCCCGACCTTCGGTGCTGCGAGGTCGCTCCCCATCCGTGCCGTCCCACCACCGATGGCAGCTCCGGCAGCGGCTGGCACGACGGCCTTTGGGCGGCGGCGCGGCCACCGGCCGCTGGGGGAAGATCCCGCAGCGACCCTCTCCCCCGATCCACGGCGGCCTTCCTCCCTCTACCGGCTAGTGCACGGCGGGCACGGCGGCCCTATTCCCCTCGTCAATGGTTGCTACGGCAACGACCCTCCTCCACTGGCGGATCCAGCCAAGAAGCCCCTTCTCTTACTCTGGTTCATGGAGGTCACGGCAGGGCCCTTCCGGCTGCGGCAGCTCTTCTCCATGGTTTCGTTATCTAGATGAGAGTATCATCTGATACTTCTAGACTGGAGTATGCTTGGATACTTTTTCATAATAGAGGACCATCTGATACTTTATGATCTTTTTGGAACAGTTGATACTTTTTCAAAATTTGAGGATCACCCGGTACTTCTTGATTTTTTTTATTTTTAACACTTTTTAAAAACTATTTTTAATTTTAACACTAAAACTTTTTTTTATTTTATACCTAACACTTTTGGCCGCTCCCCACACAAGGGAGCGACATTTCAACATTGCCGCTCCCCACGTGGAGGAGCGGCAAGACTGCTGACGTGGCAGTGGGTGCTACGCGGGCATGGGGCTGCCGCTCTCCCCTGGAGGAGCGGCAGCCTTGCCGCTCCCCAGATCAAAGAGTGGCAAGCGTTGAACTGTACTGTACGTATCAGTAGTACATACAGGTAATACAAATACAAAAGGAACGATGTATGCATGGACACAACTGACAACAACAAGTTATTAGATTGCATGCATCTAGCTACTTCAATACCATCTTGTTCTACGTCTTAACTTCAGCAAAAAGGAAACTTTGTGTTCATGTTGACAATATGATTTCAAATCCAATTATAGGCATGATGAATTACAGAATACCCGGTTAAAGATTTATATTCTTTTGGTGAAGAACGAAGATAAACCCATGACACATTTTATTTGTTAAAAAATTAAAAGTACATCATTAGTTTAAGTTAATAGTTCCTAACCTCCTACCTTCGGTTACTGACCATTTTCCCTCTGTTTTTAAATTTTCTTTTTTTTGTTATTGATGTGTAAACCACTTCAAAGACAATGTTTTTTAAAGTTTCCACCTCATCGATCACAATGCTTTTAAGTACAATGTTAAAGTGCACATAAATAATTGTGGGATAGGGATGAAGATGAAATTTGTCAGGGCACAATGGTTTAAAAAATAAATTAATTAACCATAGACACAAATTTGAATAGTTTCAACTTCTAAGAGTGGAATGTCCGCTCTCTGACAACTATGCTATATAATATTGGTCATATAATTTGAATTAGAATAATCCATATTAAACTTAATGTCATTAATTATATTAAAAGCTAATTAGGTCAATCTTATATGTCATTATTTATCTTAAAATTATTTCATAAGCGGTGCTCTCCAAGTAAAAGTACAGGTGAGGCCGTGAGGGAAGTAAATGCATGCATGCGCGCACCAGCCGGCCGGCCGGTTGGCCACGCACTTGTGTTCCGATCCGATCGATCCTCCGCCCAACTACTGTTTCATCACTCCACGGTCCACAGTGCTCTCTGAAGATCTGCTATGAAGTATTGTTTTTAGCAAAGTATTATTTTTAATCAAGATGGTCAATTTTAAAAATATTGTCAGTCAAAGTAAAAAAAATAATTTATAAAATCTTGAAGGACCTATATATATATATATATATATAATATTTTATTATTTTATTACAACAGTGTTAAATGGCTACCACTTTAGCCAAGGCAGCTCACAAGTTAGTACCATGATCAAATAAAGAATATGCACCATCGACTTTAATGATCACCTATGACCAATAGTTTAGTTTTTACTGAAAAGTTCATTCCAAATATGATTAGTATTTCTTTTTTTCTTTAGTAAAGAAGAGCATTGTCTATCATTGTATTAAGAAGGTAAAAGCTTTATGTTACGAGGGAGGCCATTGCCGGCATGGAGTCTAGTAAATTAGGGCTACATTTTGTTTCGAACAACCTTAGAATGAACCTACTCGACTCATGCCGTAGCTACCTCCCGGCTAAAGCTCCCAGCCTGTTTGTGCCGGCTTCGATCCAGCGATCAACCTCGGCCTTGATGATCCAGCGATCAACCTCGATCAACACACGAGTCTGTTAGATGCATGCAATCTAATAACTTGTTGTTGTCAGTCGTATCCATGCATGCATCGTTCCATTTGTATTTGTATTACCAATATGTACTACTGATACGTACGTTGCCGCTCCTCCAGGGGTGAGCGGCAGCCCCATGTCCGCGTGGCACCCACTGCCACATCAGCAGCCTTGCCGCTCCTCTACGTGGGGAGCGGCAACGTTGAAATGCCGGTCTCTTGTGTGGGAGCGGCCAAAAGTGTTAGGTATAAAATAAAAAAAGTTTCGGTGCTAAAATTTAAAATAGTTTTTAAAAAGTGTTAAAAATAAAAAATTCTACTTCTTTACGGATTAGAGTACCAGTTGATACTTCCTATGATTTAAATAATGGTTTTCCAATATGATTCGATCGAGTTGTTGAAGTATGAACTTATACTATGCAAATCTTGGTGTATGTATGCATACTCCATTCCAAAAAAGTATGTATAAATACTTTATACTAAAAAGTATGTACAGATACCCCATTCTAAAAAGTATGTATAAATACTCTACTATAAAAAGTAGTACGTATACATACTCTATTCTTAAAAGTATATACTAGAGCAAAGTATATATATATATATACATTATTCGTACTCTCAGGAGAATCACGGCAACTGTACAGCATATACATTATTTTAATTTATTCC
The DNA here is from genome assembly GCA_038087645.1 of Saccharum hybrid cultivar R570. Classification (NCBI taxonomy): domain Eukaryota; kingdom Viridiplantae; phylum Streptophyta; class Magnoliopsida; order Poales; family Poaceae; genus Saccharum; species Saccharum hybrid cultivar. The sequence continues at coordinate 5,851,003 of JAQSUU010000043.1, read as the reverse complement.
ATTAATTAAGTTTGTTACAAACATGCGGCATGCCTAATTGGATCCTCCGGATATCCACTAACCTGTACGGCACCCGTTAGCTACGTCGGGGCTGGTTGCACAGACCCTCGCGTACATGTACTCTCAGGTGGCAGGGCCGTCTCGAGAAATTGGGGGCTCCTGTTTGAAATGCACATTGGGACCCTAAATTTAGATCACAATTTGCAATACATGATTCCTAAATCGCAATTTGCCAATACATAATTTCAGAAGATCAAAATTCAATTCAATAAATCAAATTGGGAATCACACCTGAGCTCTTGCGTGGCTGCCTGCCAGCCTGCCTGCGTCCCTCTGCTGTTCATGCGTTGCTCACAGGCAATTGTGACCGTGTGTATAAGAATAAGTAACAGATAAAGGAAAATAACAGCTTCCAGCTAGTAGGAAGAGAAAATAGATAGCAGCCGCCGTGACTTATGGCAGCATTGTGGCTGGAATTGGCCAACGGTAGGAGCACTTACCAGTTACCAGTAACCGCTCAAGTCGGGAACCAAACAAGGCAGCCGTGGTTGTGCAGTCTGGCCTCTGCAGATTGCCGAGTTAGTGTTGATGACGACGCGCAGATGACGAAGACGGGGGGACGCGTGATGGTGCTGCCACCGGGCTGAGGTTCGACGTTTTGACTTCTGAATCGCTGGGCACTGGTTGAGGGATGTGAGGTGGAGGCCCATGCTTTTGGGGGCCCCGGTTCGATCGCCCACCTCGCACATGCCTATCGACGGCCCTGTCAGGTGGGAGTAGAAAACTCACCCTATATATAGGGAGAGTATACTCTATAGATAGCTACAAAATAAGTTATTTTGTAACCACCTATATTTACGATAATTTTATATACTAATTTACGATAATGTCAGTATATATTTACGATAGTTAAATTACTATAATACATGGAGATATTTACCATAATGTTATAGTAAATCATATAGTACGGAGTTACTATAATCTCGTAAATGAGCATAACAATTATCGTAACTCAAAGTGACTACAGAAGACTAAGTTATTATGTAGCCAGCTGTAGGGTAATATATATATATATATAGCGATTGTTTTTTGTTTTTTCGGTTATCGCGCCATGTAACTGTTTCTAGGAATTTGAACTGTCACAGCGGTTATGCGAACTGTCACATCGTTTTCTCGATTCTCACACCACACATCGGGGTGCCTATATAAGCCCCCCGAGCTGGGGGAGTCGTGCGCGCTCGTCTCATCTTCAGCCCCCAATTGAGAACCAAGCCTTCGCTCTTTGGCTTCTCGCTTGGGTTTTCGTTTCCTTGGTTGTTTTCGCCAGGACTCTAGCCTTCGCCAAGCTTTTTTGCAGGTACATATTCGCTTTGATGTATTCGCCTTTACTTCCTTATTGTGCATGTCTTATTTCATTGTTTTAGCTCTTTTTGCTTCTTTACTGTTTTTGGTTTCTTGTTGAGTTTTTCGTATGTAACTCGCTTGGATAGATGTCGAGTGAGTCATCGTCTGGCGGCAGCTCGTCCAGCGGGAGCTCATCTGACACTTCTAGTTTGGAATCTTGCACCTATTTGCAAAGCGAGTCTGAGCGAATTGTGGCCCATTTAGCGAATGCACAGGACATTAATCTAGCGCCGGAGAGACCTGCTACGAGTGGCTCAGGCCCTTCGCATAATGATTCTAGGAGGGGACTGATACCGATGTGGAGATCGTGGAGGAAGGTGAGGAGGGCGAAACTGCGGGGCCAGTGCCCACCGCCGTCCGGGGCCAACCAGATCTGACTCCGGTCACTTACTGCTTGGGTCGTTCTTGCATCACAGAAGCCAAGCTTGATACTTATGTCGAGAGAGGTATTCTAAAGTCTTCGCTTCACGGCTTATACCATGCTCCAGGTCAAGAAGAGGTTCCCCACCCAGAGCCCTATGAGGCGGTTGTTTTTCGTGATTTCTTCAAAGCTGGGCTACAGTTTCCCTATGAAGATTTCATAGGCAAGTTCTGCAACGCTTCGACCTGCAGATCCATCACCTGACCCCCTAATGCTTTTGCGTGGCTCGATGTGTTCGCAATCGCACTCAAGATGGTCGGTGTGCCTTGAGCGTAAACATGTTCGCTCACTGCTATGAGACTCATTTTCACAAGAAAACGGTCAAGGATAAACAGACCAAGATCGAGATGGTGGACCACTATGGGTCCTACAATTTTGTCCCAAAAAAGATAAAAGGCACCGTGCAAATCGTGCCAGCTTATCGGAATAAGTGGTCGCGCTAGACCGACTACTGGTTCTACCACCGCGTGTGTTCTGATGATGATGTGACTACAGTGCTGGTGAATGACCTACCGAAAGCACATATACTTGTTTCGGAGATGACACCAATAGAGGGATTTCGCTCGGCCAAGATTCTAGCTAATGGGCCATGCAATACCGAAGCTGTAGACGCCTTTGCTTTGACCTCGCGATGGCAGATTAGCTGATATCTGGTGGAAGAATGATAGCTTGTAATAGCCCTCCACTGAGTAGTGAGACTCGGTTTTCTGATATAGAGCGAAGGGACGGATATGTCTTTTCACATCTCGCGGTCGCACCATCGGATGCTTTTACCATCAATTTTAGCTTTGTGAACTTGATAGAGCATAAGGCTGAAGAAATCATTGGATTTTACGGTGATAGAGAACACAAGGGATGGTGCCATCCTTGGCTGGGAAGAGGTGATTGAACCGTGTCTTCGAAGCAATGGGTCTTTGCTATGCTAATTGGTCAGGCCCTTCCACCAGCCTTTCGGCTGACGACGCTGCCCCCACAGTCATGGTTGTGGGGCTCGAGGATGAAGAGACAAGGCACGAAAGATGACGACAGGACGCAGGATGAGCACAGCTGTAATGGAGTCCCACAAGCGAAAGCTTAGTGGCCAGGGACGTGGCCTTGTGGAACCCGCCGACATGCGTATTGGAAGAGAGATTGTTGGCAAGTTGGGCAATAGCAAAAAGGTCATGATCAAACAGACCCGTCGATTTGGGCAAGTCTGGACTGAAATGGTAGTGTTTGCGGTTTTCCTTTCATATTTTTCTTGCTATTGGTTCTGGTTCTGCCTTTCGCGCTTTGGTTCATTCGTGGTTTACCTACTTGCTAATGTGGTGCTGCTCTTGATGTTACAGGCGTCTTCGAGCTTTGAGGGGATGGTCGGTAAAGCCAAGATCGCTGATGTGAATGACGCCTTCATCCTTGCGAATACTATGTCCGTCGGTGACCTTTTTACTAAGAAGGAAAAGAAGAATTCTCGCAAGGCCAGTGAGCCCCTGAAGGAGACTGACGCGAAAAAGGGAAGGCTGGCTTCTACCTAAGAGGCGGGTTCTGCTTGCCCGGTCCATAGTCCCGCAATGTTTCTTGACATTTCAGGCTCTCAGCTATAGGGTAAGTCTAGATTTTATGAGGAGTATATTCGCTTGAGCGACGATTTGGTCCGTGGGCAACTCTTCGGTCACGGGGAGCTGCGGCTAAGTTCTCACCCTGAGGATTACGGTGATATGCGAGTTTATTCGAGGTCGAGCTCTTCTGGCGAAATGAATTCCGCAAAGGAGGAGACTTATCGGATTGCTCGTTCTTTAGGGGCTGCGTTGAGTTCCCGGGTGATCGCCAACGTGGATTACCGCACAATTAGACTCTTGACAAACCCGGGTGCGGCCCGCTTCGTTGACGCCTGCGCCTGTTTGTTCTTGGATCCAGAGTTGGAAAGGAGCCTTTTGAAGGTTCCTAATTCATCTCTTATAGATGCAGTGAACTTTCATGCTGCTAGTGTAAGTGGTTATGTCTTTATCTGCATTCACTTTACCATTTACAATTTTTCTCCCTGCAGCAGTTTCGTGTGTCGCCTCTGACTTTCGTAGGCTATGCTCTTGGCTCGAGGGCTTCAGCATCAAGGGCATGCTTTTCACCAAGGCCTGGAGAAAGATCTTGCGACTAAGGACGAAAGAATCTAGGCCCTCGAGAAGGAGCTAGAGGTAGCCAAAAAATTGGCTGAATAGAATGGAGCTGCCCGCAAGACTACAGAAGAGCAGATTGAAAAGATGCGCCAAGACTTCGAGGGATACCAGAAGAGGAAACTCGAAGAGGGGAACAAGCTTGTCGCTGGTGCCCAGAGGGCGGCGAACATGTACAAAGATCTCATTAAGAGCGTAGGCAAAGAATCAGAAACTCCCTATGATGCTCCTGTAGTCAATTTCATGGAGTGGTTAGCGAATGAGCTGGCCACCGTGAGTGACTATATGACCGTTTGGCTGGAGTATGCTTCCTTCGTTTCTCTTCACACCTTCGCTCAAGTCCTACAAGAGTGTGGGTGTGACCATCTCAAGAAATTTGAGATCAAAAACCTGCAATCTTTTTGGAACGCCCCTTCTCACGCTCATGAAGCGGGAAAGAAGTTTTTTGAAGGGTTCTGGCATCCTAGGGGTAGGGTTCTCTCTCTCTCTCTCTCTCCATAGAGCTACGATGAGCCGTGGCATGGTTACTTTTATTTTGGAAGATTTTTTTGCCTTGTTAGCCTTTTTGTCGATAGACCACGAAGATGCGTTTTTACATTTTTGAAACTTACTTTGCAGTTGGTCGAAGAGTGTGTAGCCATCAAGGAGAAAGTGAAAAGATATATCTCTAAGCGGAATGCTCGTGAAGGTGCGACCGGAAGCGATTCAGGCGATGCAGTGCACCGCCGACCCCTACCACCGTGACCCTAGCTAAGCAAGGCACCGGCGAAGGTGCGGCTCATGGCACGATAGATAGCTAGGATTTATTTATAGCTTTTAGGACATTGTACTTGTTTGGATGTTGGTTGTAAGACAGCTTAAACTCTTGTGGTTTTGGTGCACAGGTTCCAGACACGGAGCCCGCGCAACCTGTGGATATCTATCTGTTTATGATTAATTGCAATGGCTTTCATGTTGGAGGTGCGTCCTGGTCTCGCCATCGTGACAGGTTTCCAGGATCTAGTATGATTGGGTTTTTGAGGTCACATTTCTAGCGCTTTCTTAGGAAAGAAGAGTTTCTTAGTAGATTCTTCTATTCGGAATTTGACGCGTCTATTTTGGAAGATCAAAAAGCTCATCGTGAACAATCTGAGCATAATCGCAGGCAGCCCTTGCATCCAGCCTAAAAGATCCTAAGGAGGAGCCGATCGAAGAGATGACCGTAGATTTTGAGAACTGTCGATATAGTTTTATCTTCGTTCTAGAAGGGACGAAGTGTAGTTTGGTGTGAAAATGATGTGCAATGCTTGCATTCTCGCTTAGCGAGCTATTGTGTAGGGCTGATTATGTATATGGTGTATTCATTTTGCCATGTGCGCGCATTTTGCTAATTGGTTGTATTTGAGAACACTCCCTGTCATTTTCTTGTGTTTTGATTACGTCGTCCCTCTGACCCTATGGGGTTGATGTCGCTTCAACATTTCTCTTAGGCAAAAGGGGGGCATTCTCCAAGCTGCTAGGGTGAAGGAAATGCAAAAGCACGAGGGCCCGATGCACCTTCTCTACCAGCCCCTCATTGTATTGATTAGGCGAAAAGGCATCATTCCCCATAACCTTTTTAGGTGAGGGGATACATGAAAGCGCGAATGCTTGAGGCGGCTTCCTTGCTAGCCCCTCGGTGTTTTGTTTAGGGCAAAAGAAAATACCACCCCCAACCTTTAGGGCAAGGGGATACGCGAAGGCGCGAATGCTCGAGGTGGCTTCTTTGCTACCTATTGGCATTTCTTAACGCAATCACCAAGTGAGGAGTTTTTAAGTTCATTCCTCGGCAACGGCGTCAGAAATGCTTGTTGGTATTTATTAACTTGACACTTATTTTAGTAGCCACCGATTAATTACTTGCACCTCTAGCTTACTTGTACTAGGTTTTCATCCTTAGTGTTGGGGATAAAAGTGATTGTAGGCACTACCTAGCATTACTACTAAGTAGTTGTCTTATTATTTCATGTGACTAGAAAGAATATGAAGATAAGAATGGAAAGGTATCTGCAAGCGCATAGATAATTATACCATTGTAGCATTTTACCCAGGAGTATTTTAGGGATCGTTATTTATATTTCTACCAATGGGAAGGGATGGCTAAAGAAAATATTCCTAAGTCATTCTTAATCACATGTCAAAGTATACTATGATTAGTGCAATTACACCTAGCAATCATCGCAAGATAACTTCATATCTACACATAAGGGACATTACTAAGGAAGATCAAGAACAAAGCAAGTCTTCCTTCATAACCGGGTCCTACTTGTCCTATATTCAGGGAGTGGGCTATAAAGGACTCAATGGGAGTATCACATCTGTGATCTACCATATGGCCTAGAATATAGGGTGCATCCATAGGTAAACAACGTATAAGCACCACGCTTACACAATATTGACCACTCACCCATTGTACTTCTAGATGAGCGCTATACGATCTTATACTTGAATATAAAGATAATCTAACTATACTAAGCATATAATCAAAGTAGATGATGAAAGATAATTGAGAACATAAACAATATATAGAGTAATGTCTGTAAGTGCAATCAAGCCCTATGTGGGTTTTGGTGTTGATGACCACCGAATTAGAGATCTAATGAGATTTATTGAGATGATAGGCAGGGAATGATGAAAGGAGGATGATTCATTTGATGGAGGAGCCCCCAACTGCAAATGGTGATGGTTCCCGGCTCAAAGGAGGTTTAAATTCATTTATATTTTGAATTTGAGTATAGGAAAGCCGTACTATCAAGGGGACTCAATGACTTATGTCAAATTGTGAACTAAATACTCGTATCTTGACCAAAACATCATCGCACCCTAGCCAAAATAGCCATGCTTTCTATTGCCTATCCTTGCTGTTTTGGTGAGGACGGTAGTGCCGCCCATAATCGACCGTTGAGCCCCAAGGGGTACAAATACCCATTGGCCTGGCCTCCAACGATCACCTCTTCTTCCTAAATGGTTTAGTTCAACCAGAAATAGACCAGAGCTCATCTCCCTCTCCTCCATTGTTGCTCCTCAAGCTCCCAAGCCAATCCTTGTTTTCCACCATCAAAACTTGAGAGAAAAGGCAGCAATCATCGATTAGAGAGCAGATCCATTGATTCCTAAAGTCAAAAGAGCAGTTGGTTCATGTTTTGCCAGCATCCTTGAGTTTATTATCTTGGAGCATTGCTCCTAGCCGGCTAGGCGTCACTCTTGAGCTTGCCAACTCATGTGGCAGCCTTGGGAGGTTTGTAACCATCTTGTGCAGTTAAGAAATCACCCCTCACTTTAAGAGTTCACTCTCTTGATTTGAGAATGAGGGAAAGACAAACCTTGGTGGCAAGCCCTAGACATTTGTGGCCAATCTCAACAACGTGGAGTAGATAAGCCTTGGTGGCGAGGTGAACCAAAGGATAAATCACCGTGTCCTATTTACTTTCTTGCATATTTGTTGTTGAGGTTGTATTTCTATGGTTTGTGATCGATCTACTTGGTAGAGCTTGTCCTACAAGTATTTCTAGGGTTTGTGCTAGGAATTTCACCTTATCTGAATTTCCATTGCTATATTTCAAATTGTATTTAATTTCCCCTGTGCAGGCCGGTAGTGCCACCCTATAAGGCCAGTAGTGCCGCCCTAAGTTCTAACTGAATTTGGAGCTGACTTTTTATAGGCCTATTCACCTCCTCTAGGCACTCCTAGGCTTACCAGAGATCCTACAAGTGGTATCGGAGCGAGGTTGCTTCGTATACGCTTCACCGCGTGAAGTATGGAAGTCAGAGGAGGTTTGAGAGGCACTCGCGTCGATCCAAACGCGGTCAGCGTGCATGAGGGTGAAGGTAGCAGTAGCGAGCTCTCTGTCTCGACAGTAAGCAATGCTTCTCTCCCTCTCATCAAAACAACCGATGGGGAGAGGAAGCGAGAAAGAAAAGAGAGAAGAGACGCCAAAATTGTACGAAGAGAAGAAAGAGAAAAGAAGAAGAGCAGCGAAAGCTTGATGAAAAGCTTAAGAGAAAAGAAGATAGAAGACGCATCCGAAAAGAGCGAAAGAAGAGAAGGGCAGCTAGGAAGAAGAAAGAAGAATTCGAGGCATATGATGCATTATCAAGTGAGCTATCAAGTAGTTCTAACGATGGTGATAATGATGTATCGTATCATGTCTCCAAGGGTGATAAGAAGAAGAAGAAGAAGAACAAGGATAAGTGCAGTTGCACCAACAAGAAGAAATACGCAGTCGTATCCTTCAATTATTCTTATTTGACTAACCGTGATCGCAAGTCTTTCATCAACGTACCCACGGGCTAGTTACCTCATTTCGATGGGACTAACTTTGCCAAGTGAAAGCACTTGATGAGGGCTTATCTTATTGGTCTTCACCCTGGTCTTTGGGAGATTGTGTGTAGCGAATTTGAGCCACCGGAGATCCTGAAGAACCAGCAAATGAAGAGTTAACAATTGTACATCTCAATGGCCAAGCCACAAGCATTCTTCTTAGTGCCTTGGATGGAAATGAATATAATAGAGTGATGAATGTTGATGTTGCAAAGCAAATTTGGGATACTTTGCATCTTGCACATGAAGGGGTTGACAAAGTGAGAAGAGCTAAGATTGATTTGCTGATGGCAAAGCTCAATAGTGTAACACCCCAGGTGTTTGCCACCAGTTAAGCAGTGGGTTTGAGCTCAAACATGGCAGATTAAGTGGTGATGAAGATGTTAAGGTCAAACCTATGGAAATGAGCCCCAACCTAAACCTGGATATTTTACCCTTGCTTTACGTATAGGCCCTTTTCAAGATATAAGCTTGGGTGGTGTTATTATAATATCTTCATGTGTCTCGCATCAATACCCATCTATATTGGTCACTGGAAAAGTTTCATGAAGTTTGGAGTCAAAAAGTCACATGAAATGATAAGTTATATCTTTGTTGGAATGGTTTTACTAAGTGCTTGAATTGCACCATTAAGTGAATAGAAATATAGGTCATCAACCAAACCTTGCAACCTTGCCCAAAAAACTCTAGATGAACTCTACAACAAAAGTCGTGACAGGTTTGTGTTGAGCAAATGCCCTGAAAATGCTCCAATGGATCAAAAAGAATAATTTCAACTTTATCGTGATGCTACATTGATCAAAGTAGAACTGTAGGTTTTTGATGTTGGATCTTAAATAAAAGTTGTAGTTCATGTTATGGAGAAGAAACTCTATTTTTGGAAGAAGAGCCAAATCAGCTTGGAAATAGGTCAAACAGAGGCTCGAAGTTTGAATCAGCTGGTGTTTTTCAGCCCTAGAAATAATTCGAAGTCCTTAATTGACAACTGTGAGTTGCTATGTTTGTGACATTTTATCTTCCAAATTCATATGACAGCTCAATTGGATTCCTTAATATGAGTTGGATTACGCCTTGTAAAGGAAACAATAGATCAAGTCTCACCAGATTTGGAGCTTGTTTGGACCTTCAAAATCAATTCCCAAAACTGCTAGTTTCATCATATTCTGGGACTTGGACCGGCAGGACAAGACGGTTGGCACATCGCGTTCTCGTATTTTTGCTAAGCAACTCAAGTTGAACCAAATGTAAAAGTTGGAGCACACATTGTGGTGAAGAGCATGCAAAGTGATGACATTAGTTAGATTTCATTCTCGCTATAAATTTTTGGAGTTTGATAATCGCTGTCAACGCACTGACACAACTATCTTTGGAGATGATTAGCCACTAATCGGTTGCTCTAATGACCTCGGCCCCTTAACGGAAAACGTAGAGCTTCGTGTGGGCTTCAACTTTGGTGTTTAGCCCATGGTTCAAATCGGCCCGGATCTGGCCCAAATTGTGTCCCACCTTCACCATGTGGCAGAACCTCCTAAATAATATGGTCCACATGTACTTGTCATCGTCTTAAAGACCTCTAACAACCATACATGTGTACCACAAAACTTAAGAAGTCTATCGGGTGTCCTCGGGAAACCCGAATCATCCACATTTTACAACTCACATAGGATCAACAAAGTAGTAACTACAACATTACAGCATTTGTTACAAAACTTTACATCAGAGTGCGGAAGAATAACAATAGATTTACAAATCATGATTAAGTTAACTTTTTACAAACTTAACTTAAATGGCAGAAGTCGAGTAGAACTACAGAAGATAACTTGGGTAGAGCACCTAAGTCAGGAGAGGACAAACAGATCATATCAAGCCCAGTGACATGACCTCGGTTAAAAGTACCGATCAACACCTGCAACATGGGTTAACAAACCATGAGTACTCAATTGTACTTCGCAAGACTTACCCGACGAAAAGAAAAGACTCCAAGGATATGCTGGCTTTAAGGGAAGTAGTGGAGCTAGAAAAGAGGAGTTTTGCAGAAAAGCTTACTACAAGTGGATCCTTACTTTTAATGTTTTAGTCAAGTTTTAGCATCAATTTTAGTGAAGCTTATCATAGATTGATTTGCACATATTCTATCTTAATCAGTTATATTAAACATCACATCTCATATTAATCTCTTTGTCTCATTTCTATAATCACCATGTATCATTATTAACTACGATGATGAACAGAGAATCGAGTCTCCATAACCGAGGAGCAGCAATGATTCGAATCGATTGTACCCAGCTGGGGATCCCTAACCACATGAGATATGTAGGACTCTAACCTACATAAATCAACCTTCACTCGGATCTTCTAAAACATGACCGGGTCCAGCGCCACCCGAGAGTACAGTACACCTCCAATCTAGCCCTTAGCTACAAGGGTACACACTACTCTCGCCATCTCTCCACTCCTAGTGCGCTGTTGGTCGTTCACATGTTGGCATTACCGAGGTCTTAGGCTTACCGGAGCATGTGGCCAGTTGCAAAGTCTCGACGCACACAATTCAATCAACGGTACGGTCCTTAATCGACACAGACGGAAACACTACATTGGGACTCCTTTCCCAATACAAGTTACCCATCCGGTCTCAGCTTAATATTACCATATTCATATTCATATGCTCTCATGACCCATCATTAGGTCAGGAGAAACAAAGGTAAACATGTTTCTCGCGAACGATGAAACCACTATTTGACTTCTACCGAAGTCTAAGCATTACTAAGCATAAGAGATCGACTTACACATATTAGTGGGATATCATCTGGATATAAGTGTAGATCAAGGTAATCATGCAGCAACGATATCGACCAACTCCTACTAACTTAATGCACATTACACTAGACTTAAGGTGTAATAAAGCATTTATAAAATAGAAGAGTGGTTGTATGTCCGGGGCTTGCCTTTGTTGCAGCGGTGGTTAGTTTTTGTAGAAGTCAAGTTTGACACCAACACCATGGGTGGATCACCTTCTCCGAAGCTTGATCGACATGATCCAAAACACTCTCGTATGCACTACACGTATAAAAATGATGCGAGGTTTAATATGATGGAATGCATGACATGATGCATGAATGTGCATGGATGAAAGAATAACAAGATCAACTAACTTGAGTATAACTCTTCTTCATGATAAAGTTGCAAGCCAACAAAACTTACTTAACTCTTACACCTAGGGTTACACTTTACAAGGTATTTTAATTATTTGATTAGCAAGTAAATCATGTTATTACCAAGAAAGTAACTCATGTCACATTTCAACAGTCAAGCAAAACTAGTTAAGATCACATCATTTGACTTAACACTAGAAAGCAAGTTATTTCTAATCATCAAATGAACCTGTCATGCAAACATAATTAGTTCTAAGTTAATGACTTATGCATATTAACAAGAAGATCGCAAAAATAGTCAGGTGTACAAGATCAATACTCGAGAAATGTTAAGCATTTAAGCTATGATATCACTCACTTAAACACTAATCACTTTCATTAAGCAAGTCATTAACCATTAATGACCCTAGGTTAACTACTTTAACCATCATTAAGAATTTCTTAATTACAAGTTAAACATGAACTCAAGTACTTAAATAAAGTGCCAAGGAACATTATCATGGTCATGTCCCAAGGTCCACAATCACTCCCAAAGTCAAATAAACCCTAAGTCATTAAGCTTTACTAATCACTTGATTTCTTAATTAAATAATTAGGTGAAAATTAGGAAGAAAATAAAATTTTTCAAATTGAGCTCAAACTTTTTACATAGGTTGGTTACATCATAACATAGTGACCAAACAAATTTTATAATTTTTGGACTTTTATTTTAATTACTAAAATTCCTAGAAGTTGCATTTAATATTTAATTGAACTAATTAAATAACTTGTAAAAAGTAATCAAATTTAGCATTTAATATTTTTCCTAATTAGTTTATACCTTGAAGATCTTACACAAAAATTTTCACTATTTTTGGAACTCCACATAAATTCTAATGAAATAAACAAATACTAATACTATTCATGTTTTTTGAAAAAGAAAAACAAAAATCGGCAGCACGAGCTTGTTGTCCCTCCTCTCTCCTTGCTCGGCCCAAACGGCCCGCCCGCGCACGCGCCTCTCTTCTCTTTCTCCCGACCTATCTCTCCCCTTATCCGGCCCACTAAGGCCAGGCCGGCCCAGCAAGACCTGTCCGCGCCTCTGCTCGGACCGGTGGCCATGGCTGTGACCGGCCGACGGCTATCTCACCGGCGGCGAGGTTCCGGCAAGACGGAGGTGCCCTAACATGACCACCACGATCCCGTGAATGCAACTACCCTGACATATGAACAAAATAGGGTTCGGAGAGAGCTTGACCGTGGTCATGGTGGCTCGGGGCGATCCGACCAGCGGCGGGACGACGGCTACGCCACCACGAGGTGAATAGAGGCCAAAGCGAAGCGAGCATCACGCTCAGGAGCTCACGGTGGTTGCGTGAAGCCACCAGACGGAGATGGGGAAGCGACAAAGGTGCCTGACCACGGTGGCGGGCTTGCGGTGGCGCGGTGAACGGCGCTGGGGAAGATGGCCGCGCGAGAAAAGGCTACGGCATGCAAGGTGGTGCAAGTGGGTTCAGGAGCTACGCAGCAACCAAACAGAGCTGGTGATACGGCCACCCAAACCAGAGACGACTCGATTGCGGCAGCAGCGAGCGGCGAAGCTATGACGGCGGCGGTCGCGAAACAGAGGAAGGAGAAGAAAAACACGACGACGGCTGTGCGGCTTTATAGCCAAGGCGAGGCAACGGGGGAAGCGACACGCGATGGACGACTGCCCATGCCGAGCAAGAGGTGGCGACCGCGGGCGCGCCTAGAAGACGTTCGAAGATCGCTGGCGTCGGGCGGGACGTGGCGCCCTACGGTTGGCTGGATTTCGAAAAATAACAGAAATGCCACTGTCACAATTTTGCAAATTACTCTCAATTTTTCTACAGAAGTTGAAAATCTTTAAATACAAAAGTTGTTCAATTTTCAAAGTTCTACAACTTTCTCACTATGAACATTTTCCAAATCGGCTTATATTTTGAAATTTGAATTTGAATTTAAAAGGGGACATTTTTTGGAAATCTATAAATTCAAAATTACTTTGAATTTTGTATTGAAACTTTAAAAACTCAAAATACCAAAGTTGTACATATAGGATAGACCTACAACTTTGCTATTCAAAATATTTTCAAATTCTACCTCCATTTTGAAATTGGATAGGGGAAATGAAAAGGGGTCAAATTTGAGATTTGAATCTTTTCAAAATTACTTCAAATTTTACACTGAAACTTTGAAAACTCAAAACACCAAACTTGTAGCCCTTGAAAAGATCTACAAACTTAGTTTTACACTTTTTCCCAATTTTTTCGTAGATTTTGATTTATTCAAAAAGGGATAAAACTAGGGTTTTGTTTTTCAGGGTTTTCAGAAAGATTTTAAGTTGAAACTTGATACTCTTTTAATTGGTGATTATTTAGTGATCACACCATCACCCTAGGGCATCATTGAGTCAAGCATCACATGTTTGACCAAATGCCACTCTTGGTTGACCAATTTGACTTTTAAAATCTTTTAATAATTCCCCAAATTTGAATTCAAATTCGACTCAGAAAACTTACGACAAGTTTTGGATTTCAAATTTAAACTCAAACTTGAAACTCCATTTTAAACATGTTTGACTTACAAATAATTATCAAGCCTTAATCCCATATTATAAAGCACATTTAACACTACTACTTTTATTTAAACAAAACTTTATTTGCTTAAGCCAATTCTCATATATAAATTCATAAAGAACCTAATGTACCAACATGCCATCATTTCATGGGATTAACTAAAATACCAGATTTGCAATATGTGAACATGACAAAGAAACATATGAAACATTTCATATGGCCATTACATATGCAACATAGACATGGTATATGCAACATAACAATGCTATAAAATGCAACGTATGATATCTATTATTGCAATATGAATGCATTTATGGCATAATACTTGATACTTATGCTTGATGATGCATCATTATCACATTCTAATTATTTCTTAACATCTGGGATGTTACACGCCACTCTGCTGCGCACCACGTGTTTGATGTTTTGCCAACGCGTCCTCCATGCAGAGTTCACGCCCCCACCATTGCTGGGCACAGCCGCCACATGCCTCCTGCCTCTCCACGTGCCCCTGCGTCCTGTTGCCGAAGTGGACAAGCACCAAAGCGCCCTCTTCATTTCCCTCCACTCCTTTCTCGCTCTCTCTTGCTCTGTGCTCGCGCTGGCACAACGAATGTCGCCACGGATGTCACAAGCAGAGCTCCCGCCGCTGCTTTTCCCTCTCCGAGCCTTCTCCATCCAAGTCGGCGTCGCCGTCAGCTTCCCCGCGTCGTGCTGCCTCTCGAGCGCCGCCTTCGTGGTTACGCGGCCGCTGCAACCCAGGTCACCAGAGCAGCCACCGCTGCGGGCCGCTGCCTCCGTGGCCGGCTGGCCATGGGCCACCACTGGGCAAACTGAGGCCACCAGCAGGTGCGCGGCGCCTCCTGATGCTCCGCCGCCACCTTGTTGTCACCGGCGAGCTCCCCAACGGCCGAAACCGTGAGCCTAGCGCCTCCTATGTACAAGAATCACAATAGGGACCTCAGGATTAAATTTGAAAGAAGGGAGGGACCTAACTGCACAGTTTGTGACTATGAATAGTGCCAAAAGGACCTGTTTGTTGTAGTTTTGACCGAACTTTGAAAATGCATAGTAAATCATAGGAAATTCGTAAAATAGCAAATGAGAACTTTTTGGAATCCTTGTGAAATTCTCTATGCAGTAGATCTATAATATGGCATGTTTTATTTTAAAATTTTCTCTGTAAAAATAGATTTATGCAGTTAGGTTTTAAGTCTAGTTGTGTTTTGTCTTTTTCATAACTATAAATGTAGGGCTCCAAATGAAGTGCAATTTTTGTGGCATGCTACCCATGTGATGTTTGATGTGTGGTAAAAATTTCATGAATTTTGGTTGCTGTATGAGTGAGTTATTAGTGTATCTTACTCTTACATGATTTCTTGCAATAGTAATTTATCTTTTTCATAGAGGTTGACATACATGTCCAAATGACTTGAAATTTGTACAGTAGACTATTGTGATGATATGCTAGCTACTATAATTTTTTTAGAATTTATGGTGCACTTTTGGTATATGTTCATTAAATCACCTAGGCATCTAAATAAATTAAGAAATACCTCTAAAGAATTTATTTAGATGGTGACACTATGATTTCTGGTGTTATTTTAATATGTGTGATGTGTTGGTAAAGTTGGTTTTGTCCAATTATATGTTTGCAATATAAGTTAATATTTATTCTTGCAATTGATGCTTTCGTAGACAGTTTCTAAGATTTTGGTAACTGCACCATGAAAATGTTATTTGCCGGGAAACATGCTTATAGCAAAGTTGTAGATAACTCATTAATCTAGCTTGTGTTAAATTTTGGTGGCATTTGGCCTTATAGTTTGTGAGTAATGCCTGTTCCGAGTTAGATTCCAGAAATAGTTGTTCTCTAGAATCTCTGGACCAGATTCTATAAATATGCATGTTTGACTTGGTTAACTTGAGAATCATGCTAATATGATTAAAGATGAATTGTATACAATTTCATAATCTTTCCAGAATATCTTGTTACATGGCTATTGGATTTGTATAACTCCAGTTACGATCCAAACATGCAGTTATTGTTTGTAGTCTAGAAATTGTCAGATGATAGTTATGGTTGTTTATTCCATGTGTTGCTAAGTGTGGCTTATGCCCTTGATGATGGTCAAGTGAAGATACTTGTGACCTTGCTAATCTTGTGTCATGCTTGATGTGCTTGCTCTCTATAATTGGTGGTGTGATGTTAGTTAAATAGCTATTGGTATCTATGTCTTGCATAATCTCGTGTTTGTCTTGAATGCTTATGTGATGCATCTTGTGTTACCATTCATCATATTCATACACATGCATCTTGCATCTTATTTAGGTATGCTAGATGCACCACGTGAAGGATGAGATGTGAAACCAAACCCAAAGACGGTGTTTGGTGGACTTATCCCGAAGATGGAAGGACTAAGCAAATGCCGGGATGGGAGATGCTCACCAAGCAAGTGTCATCTATTAAACACTAACCTAAGTGTTCAATCCCAAGCAAGCCTTGGAGCATTCTAAGCCTCCTACTTTATAAAAGCAATTGAGTATATATATGTGATATATGTATTGTTGCATTGAAGGATACTTTTTGGTATTTAGGGTCGATGCTACAAAAGGATGGAGACATTGATGAAGATGTTATGCATAGAATTTCAGCCGGCTAGTTGAAATGGCGTCAAGCTTCTGGCATTCTCTATGACAAAAGGGTGCCTTAGAAGCTGAAAGGTATGTTCTATAGGACGGTGATTCGTCCGGCGATGTTATACGGTGCTGAGTGTTGGCCTACAAAAAGGCGACATGTCCAGCAATTGAGTGTAGCAGAGATACGTATGTTGTGTTGGTGTTGTGGGCACACAAGGAGGGATAGAGTCTAGAACGATGATATTCGGGATAGGGTTGGGGTGGCCCCAATTGAGGAGAAATTGATTCAACATTGGTTGAGATGGTTTGGACATGTCCAACGGAGGCCTCCTGAGGTGCCGGTGCGTAGTGGAGTTCTAAAGCGGGCCGATAATATAAAAAGCGGTAGAGGTCGACCTAAACTAACTTGGGACGAGTCCGTTAAGAGAGATCTTAAGGAGTGGAATATCTCCAAGGATTTAGCTATGGACAGGAGCGCTTGGAGATTGGCAATCAACGTGCCTGAACCGTGACCTCTTTTTGTCTTGTGCCCTTTATGTCCCTTTATGTGTCTCCCTGTTTCTCGTCTCTTTTGGGTTTCATCTCTAGCCTACCCTAACTTGCTTGGGACAAAAGGCTATGTTGTTGTTGTTATTGTTGTTGATGTATTGTTGCATTAAATTATAGGAGTTGATTGGAAACACTTGCTGGATATATACCTTTTCCATGTCCCGTAAATATGCCTAGAATCTTATTTTTGGTTTCGGATCAAAAGTATTGCTTAGCCATGCTTAAACCGGTAGAAGTCGGGTGATTTCTTTTCACATGCGACATATATGTGGATACCTGGTTATGGTTGGCTATAATTGTTATCATGAAAAAATAACCAAGTGTTAATGGATAAATGGAGAGACTGGGCGAAGTCTTATAGGGTTTTGGACTATAGTGATTCCGTTTGTGTCGGTTAAGGACCAATCGTTGCTCGTCCTTCTTGTAATGTTGAACGCATGCCTCACATTTAGCTGGCCGAATAACGTACCTTTTGACCACAAAGCTCGTGACACTATTCAGGCCAGGATAAACTCAGGCTGACAGACTGGTGCTGAAGGGGGTAAGACGGGGACACGAAGAGTGAGCCCAAGGTGCCACCTGACTGTCGGGCAGTCCCTGGGTAGTGCAGTCTATGATTGTTATCCCGCGACGTTTACCTGAATGGTGTCATTGGTGACCTATAGCTCACTTGATCGGTGAGTGTGGTTTGTGTGAGGAATAAATCACCAGCTGGTTAGGAATCAATTCGAATTGCCATTGCTCCTAGATAGTGAGCAGTTGACTTGAGCTACGACATCATAGTAATGATGATGGAACACAAATGGTTATGTGGATTATGTTGGAAATGCTAGACCTGAGATGGTAACTTTGATGTTAATGGTTATTCCAGTGATTGCTTTAGCATATGTGCTTACCTAGATTAACAGGTTATAACAAAGATGATGCAAAAGTACTTAAAATGGTTTATTCATGATAACTTATGCTTTTCGCAAATGAGTCAAGCTAGCCCACAAAAAGAAAGCTTTGCATACTCCTTGGTGTCATATTATTTCTGGTTTTTGACGGGTAAGTCTAGCTGAGTACCTTCTCATACTCAGTGTTTATTCCCACTTGTTACAGGTTGTGATGTATCATAGCTACTGTAATAATTGGATGGCTCTTGCCGGAGTGGCGGAGTGTGATCATGAGCATGATCCTTCTGAGTTATCTTGTCTCTAATGCTTTTGTTGGAGGTTGACCTTGGTACTAGCATGTACTTGAAATAAGAGAATGTTTGTTTCAAACTACTTTACTTCCGCTACTTTTGAACTTAAGTTATAATAACTCTATTGAACTCCGATCTATGTTGAATTACTTGTGAAATGGATGTAACATGTGACTTGTTATGTTGAACCACTATGATCTTGGCTTGTATGTTGGTTGGTTGGTTGGTTTGAAATCCCTCGTGATTTTATTGGACTACCGGAGTTATAGGAGGTTAAGTATGGGAATTTAATGGCTTAGACAATTATTTTTGTACTTTTGTTCTTATAATTTAGGCAGTTCTGTTACAAATAGGTTTGTAATTGTTGATGGAGAAGGGCCACAAGATATGCTTGATAAGTTGATGACCTTGGTTGGGAAGATTATAGGCTACGGTTGTGATGAGCTTGATAATCACAAGGTGGTGAAAGTCATGTTGGAAGCATATTCACCAAGAAATGAGACATGTAGTCCCCTTGATTAGAGACAAGAAGTTTGAGCACTTCACTCCAAATAATGTGCTTGGAAGATTGTTGACATTTGACATACAAAGAGAAAAAGCAAATGAGAGGAGAAAGTTTGGTGAGTTGAAAGCCAAGCTTGATGGCATAAAATCAAGGATATAGCTCTTAAGGCAAACAAGTCAAGCAAGCAAAGCACCTCCAATAAGACAAAGGGCTGCAAGCAAGCATCAACAAGCAAGCTAAAATAAAGCAAGCAAGTGCAAAAACAAGTTGAGACAACTTCATCCTCTAATGAAGATGAAAGTGATGGCACCGAATATGCAAAGATTGATGATGTTACTCTCTTTATGAGGAAGTACAACAAAGGCTTGAAGAAGCATGGGTACAAGGTAGTGAGGAGAAAGTTTCCTAACAAGAAGAAGAGGTTGTGCTTTAATTTTGGTAGCATTGAGCATCTCATTGCCAAGTGTCCTTATGAGAAGAAAGACAACAATTACAAGAAGGACATGAAAGAGAGCAAGCATGAACACAAGAAGAGTCATAAGCAAGTGGAAGAAGCACATATTGGGCATAACTAGGACTCAACTAAAGAGAGCTCAAGTGATGAGGATGAGAACATGGCAACCGTGGCTATCCAAAAGACATCCTCTACACCAAGGCTTTTCAACAACATGTCCGATGATGATGACATCTCCCCTCATATTTGTCTCATGGCAAAGGGTGAGAAGGTATAATCAAAAGCAAAACTTCTCCTCCTCCTCCTCCTAATGACATCTCTAGTAGTGATCTTAGTGATAACTCTAGTGATGATGAATCAAGTGATGAAGAGATTGATAATATAACTAAAAATTTGGATCCTAAGACCAAACTCTTTATCTCTAAGCTAATGGAGGATTTAGAGTGTCCAAACCGAGTTAGAAGCAAAAGATGATGATCTTCTTAAACTTGAGAAGATGTATGTTGCTAACAAGAAAGCTCTTGTGTTAGAGAGAAGTGAGGTGGCCTCTTTACACAAGGCTTTGGCCAAAGAGCAAAAGGACCATACTCTCACTAAGAAAAAATGTTGCTCTCAATGAAAAGCATCGTGTCTTAGATGAAAAGCACAAAGAACTTGAGATGCAATATAGTCTTCTTTGGGAGAGCACCCCACAACCCTCTAATGCAAAGAACACCTCTACTCCCTCCACTAGCTAAGGTTGTGAAAAATGCTATAATCTTGATTTGAATGTTTATTCCACTAACCTTGCTAATATGGAGGCAATGAGAAAGGAGATTGCAAGGCTAAATGATATGATAGGTAAAGGGTGCATGAACAGCAAGAAACAAGTAAGTGGCAAAGAGGATCAACCAAAGAAGCCACAATATAAGAATGAAAGACATTCTCACATCAAGGATGGGCTTGGACACACAAAAGGAGGCAAAACCAATGGAAGAAAGGTAATAAATGGATATGAGTATGTCTAGTTCATGAGCAAGGGCAGGATAGGTACATATCAGCCTGCATAGATGACGACATAGAAGCAGCCTCGAGCAGCACAGCCACCTAAGGGCGGTAGTGCTGCCCCCACAGAAAAGGGAAGGCTACCTCCTCTGTCTCTGCTCATGACAAGCCTAAGAAGTAGGTGTACCAACCAAAGCAAGAGCCCTAGAAACCAAAGAATTTAATTTGGGCCACCCCAAACAAATATTCTTATCAATCGAAGGCTCATGCACCCCGACAAAGTTTGAGTTCTTACTTTGTGTTGAAGAACAACAACAAGGGAGAAGTGATTGCCAAATATATTAGCAATAATAGAAATGTTTACTTTAACACTTTCATTTGGGTTTCTAAGATTCTTGTGACTAACATGCAAGGCCATAAGAACATTTGGGGACCTAAATCAAGGAACTAAACTTGTTTTGTAGGCATACTCCTCTGGTGGGTCAAGTTGGGTGCTTGATAGCAGCTGTACAAATCATATGATCGGAGAGAAGAGTATGTTCTCGTCATATTCCCCAACAACAAATTTAAATGAGAATATCATATTTGGAGACAACTCTAAAGGGAAAGTGATTGGTCTTGGTAAAGTTGCTATAATCCTTGAGCATTTAATTACTAATGTCTTACATGTTGATTCGTTAAGTTACAATTTATTGTCCATTTCTCAATTCTGTGAGATGGGCTACATTTGTCTCTTTATGGATAAGGGTGTGAAAGTCTTTAGAAGGGAAGATTTCTCTATTGTCTTTACGGGTCGATTAAAGAATAAGTTTTACCTAGTTGATTTTAACAAAATTAAAGCTAAACTTGAGACTTGTTTAGTGGTAAAATCTAGCATGGGTTGGCTATGGCACCGCCGACTAGCCCATGTTGGCATGAGGAACTTGGCCAAACTTCTAAAAGATGAGCACATCCTTATACTAACCAAAGTTCATTTTGAGAAAGACAGGATATGTAGGGCTTGCCAAGCTAGAAAACAAGTAGGCGTACCTCACCCACCAAAGAACATCATGACCACCACTCAACCTTTGGAGTTGATTCATATGGATCTCTTTGGACCGGTTGCCTATCTTAGCCTCGGGGGCAACAAATATGGATTAGTAATTATTAATGATTGTTCCTGCTTCACTTGGGTATTCTTTCTTTATGATAAATTCTAGGTACAAGAGAAGGTGGAGATCTTCATTAGAAAGGCTCAAAAGGAGTTCAGTCTCCCCATTAAGAAAGTAAGAAGTGATGATGGGACCGAATTCAAGAACGCCTAAGTTGAAGAATTTCTTGATGAAGAGGGCATCAAGCATGAGTTTTCAACTCCATACACCCCTCAACAAAATGGTATAGTAGAGAGGAAGAATCGAACACTCATTGACATAGCAAGGCCAATGCTAGATGAGTACAAGACTTTAGACCTATTTTGGTATGAAGCCGTCAACACTGCTTGTCACGCCATCAACTGCCTCTACTTACACAAGAAACTCAAGAAGACTTCATATGAACTCCTAACCGGTAATAAACTCAAGGTGCCATATTTTAGAGTATTTGGGTGTAAGTGTTTCATACTTAACAAGAGACCCAAAACCTCTAAATTTGCACCTAAAATTGATGAAGGCATTCTTCTTGGTTATGGATCAAATGAGCATGCCTATCGTGTCTTCAACAAAACCTCTGATAGAGTTGAAGTAGCGGTAGACGTGACATTTGATGAATTTAATAGCTCTCAAGAAGAGTAAGTTGATTCAAGTGTTGTAGGAAAGGAGGATCCACCTTGTGAGGAAATCAAGCAATTGGCTATTGGCGATATTAGGCCACAAGAAGATCAAGCCACTGAAGAAGAGGATCCTCAGCTGTTGCTGCACCAATTTCCACTGATGTACTCGATGTAGAAGTGCAGCACACACCTACTGGCAATCAGCTGGGCAGCAGTGCCGCCCCTCCTTCCTCAGCAGCAGTTGATTCTATTCCACTGCCAGGGCTGAACCAAGAGCCTATCCTTGAACAAGAAGAAGTGGAAGATCCAGAAGATGAACAAGAAGGTGTTGAACATCCAAGGCTGTGACAAACTATTCAATGGGATCACCCCGTTGATAATATCCTTGGGAGTCTTTGAAAGGGGGTAACAACTCATTCGCATTTAGCAAACTTCTACCAATTTTACTTGTTTGTTTCCTCTTTGGAACCTCTTAAGGTAGAACAAGCACTTAGAGATCTGGATTGGGTCATGGCTATGCAAGAAGAGCTCAACAACTTTGAAAGGAACTAAGTGTGGACCTTGGTGGAAAGGCCCAATATCAATATCATTGGCACCAAATGGGTCTTCCGCAACAAGCAAGATGAGAATGGTGTGGTGACAAGGAACAAGGCAAGATTGGTGGCTCAAGGCTTCACTCAAGTTGAGGGCTCGGACTTTGAAGAAACATATGCACTTGAAGAAATCTGAATGCTTCTAGCCTTTGCTGCCCATCGTGACTTTAAGTTGTACCAAATGAATGTTAAGAGTGCATTCCTCAATGGCCCAATATAAGAGCTAGTCTATGTTGAGCAACCATCGGGCTTCGAAGATCCCAAGTTCTTGAACCACGTCTTCAAACTTCAAAAAGCGCTCTATGGGCTTAAGCAAGCACCAACATCATCGTATGAATGCCTTAAGGAATTCTTGCTCAAACAAGGCTTTGAAATAGGCAAAGCCAATCCTACTCTCTTTACACATGAAGTTGATAATGATATATTTATGTGCCAAATATATGTCGATGATATAATATTTGGTGGTACTAATCATGTGTATTATAAGGAGTTTAGTAGGACTATGACCAAGAGATTTGAGATGTCCATGGATGAGCTAAAGTTCTTCCTTGGATTTCAAATCAAGTAATTGAAGGAAGAGACTTTCATAAGTCAAACCAAGTACACCCATGATATGCTAAAGAAGTTTGACATGGTAAATGCTAGGCCTATCAAAACTCCCATGCCAACCAATGGACATCTTGATCTCAACGAGGAAGGGAAAGCAGTGGATACCAAGGTATATCATTCCATGATCAGCTCTCTACTTTATTTGTGCACATCTAGGCCTGATATTATGCTTAGTATGTGCATGTGTTCTAGATTTCAAGCTAACCCAAAAACATGTCACCTAGTGGCCGTTAAGAGTATTTAGTACACACTCCTAACCTTGGCTTGTGGTATCCTAAGGGCTCTAAGTTCAATCTACTTGGGTATTCGAATTCTGATTACGCCGGTTGCAAAGTAGATAGAAAAAGCACTTCGGGGACATGTCAATTCCTTGGATGGTCCCTAGTGTCTTCGAGTTCTAAGAAGCAAAATTGTGTAGCCCTTTTCATTGCCAAGGCCGAGTATGTTACAGCTAGTGCATGTTGCGCTCAACTACTTTGGATGGGGCAAACCCTTCATGATTTCGGATGTCGATTTACCAAAATACCATTATTGTGTGATAATGAAAGTGCCATAAAGCTTGCAAACAATCCTGTAATCCATTCAAGAACTAATCACATAGACATTCAACATCATTTCTTGAGAGACCACGAAGCCAAAGGAGATATCGAAATTCACCATATGAGCACTGAAAAGCAACTAGCCGATATCTTCACTAAGCCCCTCAATGAGTCAAGGTTTTGTGCTTTGCGTAGTGAGCTAAATATACTTGATTCTTGTAACATGGTTTGATTTGTAGCACACCAATGTCTGATCAACTAGCGACATAGGTAAATTTTATGAAAACTTCATTTAAAGTGCTTCAAAATATTTTATAAAACTTGATATATAATTATATATAGCATGACCATGGTTTGTAATGATTGTTTGTGTTTGGTCATGATATATGGAGGATATGTGTCCATATCTGAGATAGAGAGAGTCACATAGTCTGTAGCTAAATCTACGCTGTTCGGGCAGGGCGGCAGTGCCACCCCTGGGGTGCGGTAGTGCCGCCATCTGGATTTCTGTTGAAATCCGGCCCACAATGGCAGGGTCTGTGGGGCCCATTTTACTTCTTTCTTATCCTTCTGGCCCCGCAGTCCCTCTCTCTCCCTCTTCTCTCCCGATGTTGTAGCACGCGTGCGGCCGCCCTTCCTCTCGCTCGCACGCACGCTCGCCGTCGCCTGCCGTGCTGCTGCCACCCTGGCCATGCCACGCCAGTTGCTAGCGCCTCTGCTTGTAACACCCTAAAAATTTGAAAAGAAGAAAAATAGGAAAAATATGATTTTTATATTTATTTTTGTGAAGCATGCAAATTTAGAATAAGAATAATTTTTATAAATTTAAAATCAAATATAAGAGTAGAAATATGTTTGTGCACTCATGCTGTTGCATTTAAATTTTTGAGATGAGTGGTTTGATTTAAATTCAAATTTGGATTTGAAAATCTTTTGAAAATTTGCTTTGAAAAATTGGAAAAAGAAAAAGAAAAGAAAAGTCGGCTTATTCCGGATTTCGGCCCGTCTCAGCCTGCCTTGCCGCGGCCCGCTTACCTCCCCGCGCCCGCCTTCTCCCGCATGGGCCGAGCCCAGGCACGGCCTGTTGGCCCAGCATCGCGCGCGCGCCTTCCTTCTTCCCGGCGTGACGCTGACATCCGGGGCCCACGCGTCAGCGGCTCAGCCTTCATCTTCTTCCCCACGCCGAACGCCGGCTTCCCTTTTCATGTTTATCGGCACCGAATCCATCTCGAATCCCTCCCTTTCCTTGTTTTCTCGCGCCTCCGGGCTATAAAAATGGGACCCCTGTGCTATTCCGCATCCAACCCATCCCTTTTGAGCCGTTTTGGTCGTCTCGTCGAGCCACCGCATGTGCCACCGCCGCCATACCCGCCACCGCAAGCTAGCCGCCGATTTCCGGTCGTCCCCGGCCCTATCTTCACGCAGGGTAAGGTCGCACGGATGCGCTCTTTCTTTCGGTGTTTTCAGTTTGGCGAATGGCGCTCGGGATGATCATCTTCGCAAGCTCCGGCGAGTTCGGGCGATGCCGGCCATGGCGCCACCACACGGTCACCTTCTCCGGTGAAAGCGCCGCCGGGTTTTACCCCGATTTGATCTGGACCGCCCAATCTAGAACGGACGGATCTTATTTAATGTTACCGGTTCGCGTGAACTTTTGTAAAAGAGACCCTAAACTTTTGTGTTATCGAACCCGCAGTCCAAAGCGTATTCCCGGTTTACGTTTTCTTTTCCGTAAAGCGTATTTTGATCGCGTAACTTCTGAAAATACGTTTTTATTAAATGAAAACGTAATTCGTTTCGGAAAAAGAAAAATACGCTTTCTGATATTTACAGTTTTGCCACTGATCTTGTTTTAGTCGTAGAATCTCCGTTTTAACTCCGATTTGATCCATTCAAATTGCGTTAGATTCGTATTTGCGAGCTCTACATGATGATAGAACTGTACAGTAGGTTTGAGATAATTTATTTTCGAGTTTATATTAAAGTAATTATTTATCTATAGGAAATCTTAGAAAACTCATAACTTTTACGTTTTAAATCCAAATTTCGTGATCTTTATGTCTATGTGATCGTAGTAATGTGTAGAAGAGTTTTACAAACTTGTTATACTGTTAGTATTACTGTTGGTTAGGTTTTCTATCTTTAAGTTCCGATGTGAGATTTAATCTATTACTTTAATAAAGAAAATCTCGTTTAATACATAATTTATTTGTTTTAATTCCGAATTAGTCCGTTCAAATTTCAATAGATTTATAACAATATGAACTATGTACTAGTATTAATGTTTTCTTTATCAAAATCTCTGAAATTTCATAGTTTAGATCTAATTTGATTAATAACTGCGCAACTAGATTTATGAATAAAATATTATTGATTTCTCCTTTAAATGTAATTTAGCCTAAGTCACTTTTGAATGTCTATAAAGAGTATTTTATCCTATATATATGATTTTATATAGTTAAAACAAATGAGACCTATAATTTTTCCGTTTTATACAACAAAATCTTTTGGTAGTCGTTTCTTTCACCGTAGCCCCGATTAGAGTGTTGTTTTTCGCGTCTGTGTGTTCATAGCAATGCGTAGAACCTCTTTAAAATCTTTTCACATATTGTTTCATATGTTTGGTGTACTGTTCTAATTTAGATCTATTGTTTGCTTCGTGTATGATTGCTCGATGTGTGTGTGGTGATTTATTGATCAAGTCCAGTCGGTGAGATATACGTGGTTATCAAGAAGAAGAAGAAGAACGTTGAAGATTAAAGCTTACCGAAGGATCGGTGTTTAAGGCAAGTATAGCATGGGATTATCCTTATTTCCTATTCACCTTTAATATACTTAATTCATGTGCATGTGTCTACCTTGTTACCATTAAGGATATCCTAGCTTATGTATCTTGTACCTTGACACCCATGGGACATTGCATTGGGTAGTGATGCTAGTGCTCTTTTTGAATAATCATGATCTGTAACTTGACTAATGGTATAAGCAATAAACGTTTAAAAGATGCTTTAAAGCAATATGGCTCAAGAGGGCTAGAGCATATTTTGTTGTTTTTATGGTGCTCTAGTTTCTCTCCATAAGGACTTATCTGTAAGCGAACATCCGGGACTTACAGTACAACTGTGAGGGCTATATGGCTCTGGCTTTAGCTCAGTATGAGGACTTTTTCTAGCTTGCTAGAGGTTACCCTTGTGGCGCAAATGGGGTGAAGCAGACTGTGGATCCCTGCGTGGTGTATCACACGGACTGACTTCGGAAACCTAGCGGCCCTAACTTGTTAGACGAACCTTTGAAAGGCTTCATAGTGAACCCTGCTGACCTTCCTTGGAAGTGGGTCAAGAGATTAGCTACCTCGGGCGAAAGGGTAAATCATGACTCACAGTGAAAGTGTACAACCTCTGCAGAGTGTAAAACTGTTATAACAGCCGTGCTCACGGTCACGAGTGGCCTTGGACCCTTACAGAATAAATGATGAACACTGATGATAATGATAATACTGATGATATTGATGTTCACTAATGATTATTGTTTCTTGCTATACATTATTCTCGTATACATGATCATGAGATTATTTGGGTTTTTGGTAAACTTGTTGCTACTCAACTGCTAAAAAGATGACTCACTAAAAGCTATTGCAGTAAACCCGTGTCAAACCTTTTGAGCCGCATGAACCCCATGTTATATTTGTTGAGTTCGACATGGACTCACTCTTGCTATTTCCCCACATCTCAGGAAGGGTACCAGACTGTTAGATTCTAGAATTGTTAGGCTTGTGATCAACCAGTTAGTTTGATCCTGGAGTGAAGGTTGCACCCGGTGTTCGGAGTTGTCTTTCCGCTGTGTTGCTCTTTAAGGTATATTTTATACTATTGGGTTATGTATATTAAGCATTTGTCTTTTGATATTACACTTATCTGTGGCTATATGTGAGATTTGTCTTCTTTATTTCACATATGGTGTATGTCTGGTTTTGTCCTTAAAACCGGGTGTGACACTGCTCATGGCTGGTGACTGCCTAAGGCTTGGGGATAGGTCATTCTTCTCCTCATCCCCTCAATCCACGAGGAAGCTAAGGTGAAACCCTAGAACCATCTCGATCTATGCAATGTGGTGGTTTTGGCTATGGATTTTGATTATTATGGATAGTGAAGGAGTAAGAAGCAGTGGTATTGATTGATTTGAACCAATTTGATGTTTCCTCAATGGAGTGGGGGTCAACCCGTGACAGTGCCATGGCTAAGGGGCACAATGCCGCCTTCGGCGACTACAGATCAACCCTTCTATAGCTCCATTCGATTGGGGACACTTCAAATAGGTTGGATTCAATCACCAACACTGTATGTTTATTTCGTTATGTGAAGTTCTTTCAAATCCATGGCTAGGTCACCATGATCTATTTGTAGACTATGATTCTGAGATTGTGGTGGAGGATAGAAGTGATTGGAAACTAGATTTAGCAAGAACAAGAAAATAGAAAATGAAAGTGTGGAGCATCTAAGGGCGTCAGTGCCGCCCTGTTTAACTGTATTCAAAAATAGTCAGCTCCCAAGTTCATTGTCTAACTTCTTTTTCTTGTTAAAACTGGTTTGCAATCTCTTCTAACACTCCATCTTGTATAGTTTCTCATCTAGTCCTATTTATTTGCATAGATGGAGCAAGGAGGAGATGATGGAAGAGGAAAGAGGAAGATGTTGTCCAAGCAACTATTCCATCGAGGGAGGGGGAGGGGCACTAGCAGTAGTACAGCAGCACCTCCTGCCCATGATAAAGATGCACACCAGCAGTATGTTGAAGCAGAGGAGAAGCTTCAGCAAATAGGGCACACCATCTCTCCTGGTGGCTGCCCTGACACCCCTCTACATATTACAGAGTTTGACGACAGCTATATGAGGGATAGTCATGATGTGTTTGAGTTGAGAGCTCCTCAGGACATAGTGGCTCATCCAGTGATTGATTACTCCAAGAGTTAGAAAGGCACCGAGGAGGCCAGGGAAATGGATCCCTATGCCATAGGGAA
This sequence comes from Saccharum hybrid cultivar R570, assembly GCA_038087645.1. Lineage (NCBI taxonomy): Eukaryota > Viridiplantae > Streptophyta > Magnoliopsida > Poales > Poaceae > Saccharum > Saccharum hybrid cultivar. The sequence continues at coordinate 5,822,135 of JAQSUU010000043.1, read as the reverse complement.
GGTGATGGGAGTTGACTACAGGTTTTGGAATGTTTTTCATTCCAACTTCTATGCCACAACCATACTCACTGCTAGGAAGGGCAAATTTGCAAGATGCAATATATTGACTTTGATGACTTGCAAGAGAAAGAAGAGCCTAAATTCAACACTGCTATCAGGATCTATGACAGATTTGAGCTTACAGCCATCATGTCCTTCAAGCGTGATTAGAACATGGAGATCCTAGCTTAGTTTTATGCCATATATTTCTAGAACAAGAAGACATATGAGATACATTGGATGACAGATAGTCGTCATTATAGAGTGAACTTTGTCACTTTCTGTCAGATCCTTGGATTTGGGCATGTGCATAGGACCTACTCTAGAATCCACAATGAAAGGCATTCAGAGCCACAGGAGGTGAGCTTTATGTGGAAGGATCCGAACAAGGTCGATGGTAGGAGGACTGGGTTGAAGAGCTTTTGTTACATCATGAACAACCTTATCAGAAGCACCCTCAACCTGAAGGACAATGCCACTGATCTCAATGGATACATTACAAATGTGTTGTCTCACTTTCCTGATGGTGAAAGATTCAATGTGCCAAGGTTTTATGGGTAGAGCTTGGCTTTACTACGGATGATGGGAGAAGAGACTTGTCATATGCTCCCTATCTTATGTTCTTGATTGAGAGGGTCACTGGCCTTAGATATCCTAAGGATGGATTCCACCAAGCCTACAAGATCAAGAAGACACGGGGAGGGGCAGCAGCTACTCATAGGGCGGGCAGCTTATTTGCTCATGAGGATTTACCTAAGGGGTCCCGCTCTAGGTCTAGGAGGAGTGGATCTTGGAAGAGGAAGATTGGTTCATGGATAAAGGCCATCTTTGGGACGTGTTCATATGCAGCTGAGAGAGCTTATGATACTTAGTGTGAGCAGAGAGAGCTTAGAGGAAAGCACCTTCCCACTCTTCCACCTGTACCATCTCCACCGGTCTACAACTTGCCCAGTCTTTCAGACACAAATGATGATAATGGTGATGATCAGGGTGACGCTAGTGAGTCAGAGGAGCAGCAACTGTTTGGTAGTTATGATGATCCAAATCTTTAGGAGACCTTATACAGTTTCTATAGGAGTCAGAGGCAGACTGGTGTAGGTCCTTCTACTATAGTAGTTCCACCGTGACGCTCCACGCTCGACACGATTCACCTCTACCACTCTGGGTAGGATGTGCTGTCGTTTCGTCCAACTCAGATGAGGAGTGAGTTGGCTTCTCTTCTTTTCTCTTCTCTTTTTGGTACTTGATTGATGCCAAAGGGGAAGAAAATTAGAGGGGTCAATTCTTTTTCGATGAGTTCGATGCTTCGCTGCAGATCTTCATGTCCTATCCTCTGAGAGTCGCTTGTTAGTTTGATAGGTTGTGAGCTAGAGAGATGTTGAAAACTCTATTTATGTAATATTGCTACCTATTTGACTCTATTCATATCAGATATGGACATGTATCTTGGTTACTGTTTTTAGCTTGTCATATTTGTGCTAGAAGCACTTTTAGTTATCTAGTTTTTGCTGTGTGAACCTGATTGTAATCTGGCTGATTTAGCTAGGGCGGTAGTGCCGCCTTGTGCTACTCTAGCCAGACTTTGTTGTGCATAAACTGTCATATGCATCATGTTGATTTATCTGACACAGTTTGCAACACCCCACAGTAGGTATGGATGTAGGGGGAGGCTCCCTACACACTCTAAGATGTGAATTTTGGCCTTTTATGCCAAATTGGAAATTCAAATCCATATTCACCTATTTAGGGGGAGGCCCTACATTCATGGCTTGATAACTTCTCAGTCTATATTTCATATCTTTTGTAATTTCTAATTAGGTTGTCATCAATCACCAAAAAGGGAGAGATTGTAAGTGCAATCATGCCCTATGTGGGTTTTGGTGTTGATGACCACCGAATTAGAGGTCTAATGAGATTTATCGAGATGATAAGTAGGGAATGATGAAAGGAGGATGATTCATGTGATGGAGGAGCCCAAAACTGCAAATGGTGACGGTTCCCGGCTCAAAGGAGGTTTAAATTCGTTTATATTTTGAATTTGAGTATAGGAAAGCCATACTATCAAGGGGGACTCAATGACTTCTGTCAAATTATGGACTAAGTGCTCATATCCTGACCAGAATCTCCTCATACCCTAGCCAAAACAATCATGCTTTCTGTTGCCTATCCTTGCTGTTTTGGTGAGGGCGACAGTGCTGCGCATAACCGACTGTTGGGCCCCAAGGGGTATAAATACCCATTGGCCTGGCCTCTAACGGTCACCTATTCTTCCCAAACGGTTTAGTTCAACTAAAACAGATCAAAGCTCATCTCTCTCTATCACGGAAACGCCCAAATTATAAGAACAAAAGTACAAAAACAATCGCCGGAGCAATTAAATTACCGTACTTAAACTCCTATAACTCTGGTAGTCCAATAAAATCACAAGGGATTTCAAATCAACCAACATACAGGCCAAGATCGTAGTGGTCCAACATAACAGGTCATATGTTACATCCATTTCATAAGTAATTCAACATATATCGGAGTTCAGTAGAGTTATTACAACTCAAGTTCAAAAGTAGCAGAAGCAAAATAGTTTGAAACTAATATCACCTTAATTCAAATACATGCCAGTACCAAGGTCAATTTCCAACAAAAGCATGAGAGACAAGATAGCTCAGAAGGATCATGCCCATGATCACACTCCACCATTACAGTAGGAGCCATCCAATTCTTGCAGTAGCCATGATACATCACAACCTGTAACAAGTGGGAATAAACCCTGAGTACGAGAAGGTACTCAGCTAGACTTACCCGTCATAAACCAGAAATAATGACACCAAGGAGTATGCAAGGCTTTCTTTTAGTGGGCTAGCTTGACTCATTTGCGAAAAGCATAAGTTATCATGAATAAACTAATTTAAATATTTTTGCATCATCTTTATTATAACCTATTTAATCTAGGTAAGCACCTATGCTAAAGCAATCACTTGATTAACCATTAACATCAAAGGTTACCATTTCAAGTTTAGCATTTCCAACATCATCCACATAACCATCCGTGTTCCATAATCATTACTACGATGCAGTAACTCGAGTCAAGTGTTCACTATCCAGTGAACGATGGCGATTTGAATCGATTATTAACCAGCTGGTAAGTTATTCCTCACATAAACCTCACTCACCCGCTAAAGTGAGGTGTTGGTCCCGAGTCAACCATTCAGGTAAAGTCGCGAGCTTGCCAGGAACCACATGTACCCGGGGGCCGCCCAACTGCTCTTTGGCCTTATCATCGCGCCCCCCGTATCCTGCCACTACTACTCCGGTACAGTGCGTTGCGGGCAATCCACTCGGCCCGAATAATCTCCCAGCTTCACAGTCGGAAGGTACTTTATCCGGCCAGCTAAATGTGAGGCATGCGTTCAACATGACCCGAGGCCCAACAACGGACGGTCCTTAATCGACACAGGCGGAAACTACAAGCACCCCAGAACCCTGTCTGGTTGCCCAATACTTATTTCGCCCGGTCTCCAATTAACCATCAACACTTGGTTATTTTCAGGATATCATCCATTCTATAGCTAAAGTATTCCTATAACCACCTATAATTTCAGGTGACAGGAAATCACCGATCGCTACCGGTCTAAGCAGGGCTAAGCATTTATTCGACCCTAAACCTAGCAGGGTAAGAATGTAATAAGGTAGGCAAGGATAGTAATAAATGCATCAACGGTTTCACTCAACTCCTACAACTTAATGCAACAATACATATATAACATATATATACTCAATTGCTTTTATAAAGTAGGAGGCTTAGAATGCTCTGGGGCTTCCCTAGGATCGAACACTAGGTTAGTGATTGACAGATGACACTCGCTTGACGAGCATCTCCCATCCCGACACTTGTTTAGTCCTTCCATCTTCGGGACAGGTCCACCAAACATCGTCTTCAGGTTTGGCTTCAAAATCTCATCCTTCACGAGGTGTATCTAGCGAACCTAAATGAGATGCAAGATGCATGTGTATGAATATGATGAATGGTAACATAAAATGCATCACATAATCATTCAAGTAAACACACGATTAAGACATAGACACCAAAAGCTATTTAACTAACATCACACAACCAATTAAAGAGGGCAAGCACATCAAGCATAACACAAGTTTAACCAGATCACAAGTATCTTAACTTGACCATCAACAAGGGCATAAGCCACACTTAGCAACACATGGAGTAAACAACCACAACTATCATCTATTTATTTCTAGATTGCAAACAACAGCTGCATGTTTGGATCATAACTGGAGTTACACAAATCCAATAGCCATGCAACAAGACATTCTAGAAAGCTTATGAAATTTTCTACAATTCATCTTTAATCCTCTTAGCATGATTATCAAGTTAACTAAGTCAATTATACCCATTTACAGAAACTGGTTCACAATTGACAAAAAGCAGCCATTTCTGAAACCCAACTTTAAACAGGCATAACTCACAAACCACAAGGCCAAATACCACCAAATTTTAACAGAAGATAGATATATGAATTATCTACAACTTTGTTATTCTCATATTAAGATGATTTTACAGTTAGAAGGGTCAACTAATGCAATAATTGCATCTCTGTCCAAAACATAGACAGAAACTGACATGCCACTTTAAACAGCTATAAATGGAGTTATACATGTCCAATAAATGTGGTTCTAGAATTTTTAGAAAGCTTAGCAAATTATAAACAACTTTGTTGTAAACACCTAAAGCTAATTCTACTACTAAGAAGGCCCCACAATAAGAACAAGGAAAACCCTCTCTGGTTTTGGGCAGAAACAGCCACAGAGATTTAAGCAAGTATAACTCAAGATCTACTTAGCCAAAAATCATGATATTTAACTTTTTGTAAAGCTTAAGAAAAGTACCACAACTCATGTATTTTCACCAAGTCATGATTCATAACTTAACTGGGCCAATTAATTCAAACATGCAGAACTATTCAGAGTAGAAGCAAAGCAATACAGGGCAATTTTTATTTTTATAACTCTTAAACTATAAATCCTAAACTCCTGAAATTTTTACCAGACCACAACAATCACCTTAGTAGCACTCCACAAAAATTTCACTTCATTTGGAGCCCTAGATCTGCAGTTATGAAAATGACAAATACAACTAACAAAGAAAACCTAGATGCAAAGATCTATTTTTAGAACTAAAAATTTAAACTAAAACATATCATATTATAGATCTAATGCATAGAGAATTTCACAAGGATTCCAAAAAGTCCTCATTTGCTATTTTACGAATTTCCTATGATTTACTATGAATTTCCAAAAATCAGCAAAAACTACCACAACTAGGCCCTTTAGGTACTATTCATATGAGTCTATGACATTGCACTTAGGCCCCTGCCTTGAGTCAAATTCTTGTATGCAGTCCTTGACGCGAATTTGGAACAGAGGAGGGCGCTGGAGCTCACGGAAGCCGGTCGTAGGAGACTCGTCGGCCGCGGCTGAGGGGCGGGGGAGCACCAGGGGGTCTCCGCGCACCTGCTGGTTCCCTTGGCTCGGCCGGAGGTGGCGTGAGGCCTGCTGCCCACGAGTAGCAGCGGCAGGAGGCGGCGGCGACCTACAGCTGCGGTGCTGTGGGGCGTGGCGGCCGACGAAGGCAGACCGCACGGCATCGGGCGACCACGGAGCACCTGCGGCTAGGCTCCACCAGGGCCAGGGAAGGGTGCAGCGGCTCGGCCACGGCGCGGGCTGCCCATGGCGGCGACGGCCATGGTGGCAGCGGCCTCCAGCGATGATTGGGGCCGGGAAAAAGGTGTCGGGGTGCACCGTGCGACGGTGAGGGTGCTAGTTTTCATGGCTTAGGATGGGGAGGCATGGAGCGGAGGAACGACGGTGGCGGATGAGCTCAGCATGGCGGCCATGATGGGGTGCTCTGGCGCGCGGCGCGACGCAGAGAGCGAGAGAGATGTGAGCGGGGGAGAAGGGCAGGGTGCTCGGGTTTTCTACGTCGTCTTGATGACGTGTGGGCGCGAGGTGGCGAGTGGAGTCAGCGCGAAGGAGCCATGCGGCACGCGGGAGCAGAGCCGATCGGCCATTGCTGCTGCTTCTGAAAATTCAAATTTTCAATACCACCTCAAACGTACAACTGAAACTCCATATTTTGTGCCTCCGTAGCTCCTAAACCACGATGAGTTAGCAAAAATTCTATTAATAAAAGTTGTAGATCTACGCGACATCTCTGACTTTTCTTAAAGTGTCAAAGTGTGATTCGGCCTTGTTGGAGAGATACAAGGCTCCAAAGAAGGGTAAACGAAAACTAAAATCTTAGTTTCAGTCCATTAGGGACTTAGCCAAATTTTTGAGCTCCAAAACAGCCATGGATTCCAACTTGAGGGCTCGGTTTGACTTGCTTCAAAGCTGATCTAGCTCTTGACCATTAAACAAAGTTTGTTCTACTCTACTCAAACTTCAACTTTGATTTAAGGTGCAACTCCATGCAAGCACCATCAGTGATTGGTCAACATAGGTCAAAGTAGCATCATGGTAAAGCTTAAATCCAAGTTTTAGACCGATGGAGGTATTTTCTTGTCCTCCGTTCAACACGAACCCTTTATGACTTTTGTTGTAGAGTCCATCTAGAGTCTTTTGGGCAAGGTTGAAAGGTTTGGTTGATGATCTATGTTTCCATCCACTTAATAATGCAATTCCAGTACTTAGTAAAGTCATTCCAACAAGGATATAACTTATCATTTCATGTGACTTTTTTATTCCAAACTTCATGAAACTTTTTGAGTGACCAATATAGATAGGTACTAAGGTGAGACACATGAAGATATTGTAATAACATCACCCAAGCATATATCTTGAAAATGGCCTATATGTAAAGCAATGGTGCAATATCTAGTTTAGGTTAGGCCCATCTCCATAGATTGACCTTGACATCGTCAGCTCCACTTAATTTATCATGTTTGAGCTCAAACCCACTGCTTAACTGGTGGTAAGCACCTCGGGTGTTACAGCCTTCCCCCCTTAAAAGAATCGTGCCCCGAGATTCGTGCGAAGGACTTTTCAAGGGAAGAGAAGCATGTTATCCAATTTCAACATCTGCAAGCGCATTAGGCTACTTAGCTTCAAGCATCAGAGAGGCTAATTGGGCAAGACACTTTCTGATACTCGCTTTTCATAGAAACTTTTGTCTGAAGAATTTCCTTCACTAACTTCCATGAAGCATTGCTACTTTAGGAGGAATCCAAAACAATACGGTACTTCGTTCATGGTGCACGGAGAGTACTACGAGCATGGACTAATTACTCATAGCATTTACTTTTCTAGTGGCATAGCATGTACAACTTCCAATAAGGGTTGGATCCATATACAAAGTAATCATTCTTTGAGGCTATTAGAAACCGTCTAACCAATGGACAATGTCTATACCGGTCATAGATGACTCACTCACTTAGATGCCAACTGATAGAAAACTACATATTGCTCCACGTGTGCAGTTCTCTTTCTCTGATGCCAACACTGTATTATTTGAGTCTGTTGAGGGAACAGTGAAAGTGATAGCTGACTCTGTCTGTCCTGGATTTCTGCCAAAAGTCACCTAAAAAGATTCTCTTATACAAAGGCAACAGTTATATGGGTTAAATCAGAGACAATCTCTTGAATAAAAACACATATAAAGTACCAGAGGCACATCAACACTAGAGAACCATTACTGCAAAAGGATAATAGCCAGGTCTAGAAGACAACAAAAGTTGCAAGTATCCACCAAACTAGGGAACTAGTTCACCACTAAGCAGGTTGAGCACAATTTGCCTTTGTGGTGCAGTTGCACAACAAGTTGGGTTGACTTGCATCGTAGCAAAACCAGCTTTCTCACCACATTTGTCGTCGAGACTTCTATTCTAAGGCCAATCAATATCTCAAAAACCATAATCTAAAAATCTGTGGTTTATCACCTTTCCAATTGCTTTCGAATTTCAAGGGCACAATTTTGACTTCTAGAACACCTTGACTGCTCACGCATTGCTGATCTAAGAGGGTAAAGGCAAGGCACATAAGGGTGCAATTAGTCTTCCCAAGGGTACTGAGGGTTGTCTAACAGCAAGATACCTATAAATTACAAGTTCTTGGCATGCATTACAACATAACCTTCCAATGCAAAGGATGATCGCAGTCCCAGAGAAATTACGATTCGGTACCCTTTTATTTTCTATTCATATCACACAAACTGCTGCTCCAAAATGCACAAATTTTTGGTGGGCATATAGATCCTTGGGTCTTCTAATTGCTCGCCAAAATTCAGCTCAACAGACATCATTTGACTATCCAGACAATCCATCCACCAAAATAGCTCTGTTTTGTAATGGCAGCAAACTGAGCTGACAAGTCATCTCTCAATCCGATGTTTTACTCAACCAATACTCCTACCAACTTAAGACATTGAAGGGTCCTAAGCAAGGAATGAGGTTACCAGGTTTGGGGTCAATCCGACTTTGTTTGAGTCACTAACCGTCGATTTGAAGATAACTGGTGTAGTACCACAAAATTCTAGACAGATTTCGTATTCTTCCTTTTCTTTTGCTTCACATGTTGAGGTGTGTGTTTTGCACTCTCTCATCTTTCTCATAGCAGCAGTAGCCTTTCTCTAGCTGGGGATGGAGGTTATAGTCTTCCTAACATGTTTCTCAGGGAACAATTTCCGCTGTTGATCTAGACACCAATCTTGATGAGGCACAAGCATTTGACTTGTGGGCTGTTTTCATAGAGCATAAAGCATTATTCCACATGGAGGGCATCCCTATGCAGATAAGGAACCATTTCTGAATATTTTCCAGCACTTCGTCCAATAGAACCTTGAACCAAAACCATTTGTGGTACCTAGGGGCACAATGATGCTGATCGAAACTAGGGACATGCTTTCTCTAGTTCTTCACTTGGCTAATACAACATCTTGCACTATATAAGTGATTGTCCAAGACGGAATTGACTTGAAAGTACATTTGGAGAAGAAGTAGCACTTGCCTTTCTGACCGGCTTTATGGCTTCCTTGCTTACTATTGTTCGTTGGGACATAACCATCATAGCTATCGAAGAATCATTACTTGACTGGAGATTAACCTTCCTGCTGGTAACTAATCAACACTCAAAGTTCCAAACCTTTACTCTTGACCACAACAGTAATTTCAGTTGAGGCACAAACAGGTGGTCATCATCGAAGTCCGTAGATAAGGAGTCACACCAGAGATGGTTGATTTTGATTGTATGACCATCATACACACAAGGATCAAGACTTTGATAGTTAGGTCAAATGCACAATGTGACGATAAATTCTTATCCCACAGATAACTTATCCAATATTAAGTGTTATTTGCCCTTTTTATCCAATGGGGATGACATACGTTGCTCAATCGATGACCGACGTCGTACAAGGACACTTAGGGAGAGTCACTTGTCTACCATCTCTTGCAGTCTGTTGATGTTTATGTCGGTGACTATTCTTCAAAGGTTATCCTCTTAGCAACTTCAAGGGAAATATCTACTACATAAGGTCTGAGATATGAATCTTCATATAAGATATAGGGAGATAACCAAGGAAAATGGTCACGAGAAATAACACATCGGCTGTTGTTTCATAATGGATCATGACTAGTAACCCTGATACCAGCGCGTGCCGAGCAGCACAACCTTGTGTGCGCGCCCACAGGAGGCTCTCGGTTTCATCGTGGCACCATAGAATGATAATCAGAACACCATTATTAAACGCACAAACAAAGTGGAATTTCAAGTGGCACCGATTGGGTGGTAAGAACAAGCACCAGACAAGGGAGGAGTAGCAAACAAGGGTAGTTACAAGGTTTAGAGTCAACAAGGAGGTGATTTGAAGATTAAAACACAGCGCAAGAGAACATAGCTTAATTACCGAAGACAACTGAGCAAGGGTTCTCGGTTATTTCCACACACGTCTTGCGTCCACCAAGGTGATTACCTGATGAAAGGTTCTGGTCATGTGGGACAACAACATGAGATCAAGATTAATAACGTTGAGAGGCATTAGAAGTTGAGATGGACTTAGCAAACTTCCAGAACAAAATGATACACCAATCAGAGATTGGGTTGATAAGATAGCCACCTGATTTCGCAAATAAAGATTTCTAGATCAGACAACGAGAGATTAGCGTTGCTCGAATCATCTATAGGAGAGACAATCGAGAGGTCCAACGTGAAATTGGGTATGGTCTCCAAAACTTGGCAAGCAACAACTGTGGCCAAGATCGACGTTCGTTAGGACTTAACTTGGTTGGTCAATCAAACAAGGGCATTCTCCAAAAGGTAGCGGATGTCCAAGGCCTAAGCAAACATATAAGGGGATTACGCTAGGGCCTATGGTTCAAGCAAGGCATAGATACACAAACATTCAAGGGCTAGCAACCACGTCTACAGGCTCTGGCTCCTACGAGAGAATCTAATTAGAGACGACAACCATGTGATTACGTAACGTGAGCGTTGTTCTAGGATAAAGCTATTTGACACTCGCATGCTCACCTAGGACAAAAGAGAGATCACTATGACACTACCTAGATAACAAGCATCTACACAACATCACTGTTTTAAGCGGACACTTGAGACAATCAGTCAGGTTAGCTTAACCACCTAATACTAAGCAGAAGGCTCACACCTAACAAGCATTTATCCAACAAGAACTAACTACAAGTTTAGCCAAAACAAAAGCATGCTAAAGTAACCAACTTAGTACATACACAGAGCATAGACAGCAACGCAGCAGACACGTGTTTTAAACAAAACATAAGTTGTAAGCATCAAACTAAGGTGGTACTAGACTTATTGGAAAGCTTACTAAGTTATCTATAACTTTCTTATTCACACTAAGGACTAATTCATAGATTACATTATTATGACCATGAAAACATTACTGCAATAGAAACTGTTCTAGCAACCAAAGTTCAATGCATACAAAACAATGTTTCCACTTGTTTCGTTAACAAGAGAGCACACAACCACATTATTCTAGTAACTCCAAGCATTATTATTTTAGACCAAACCATAATTTAGCTTATACATAAGAATCACAATTACTTAAGTGAGATCTAAAGCATTTGCAAGAGCTTGCATGAGCAACATATCCACCACTAGACTAAACTAGAGGACATTTATAAGTTCAAACATATAACCCTAATTATTTCTATCAAGGCTAAGCACACACTATTTCAAGCACTTCCTATTCAAGTAACATGGAACAAGGCATTCTTGACTAACTCCATACAAGGAGGATAGTGCAGCACATCAATCACAAGTTACTTATTTATTAGGACAAAGGTGGGAGGAGCATAGTTATATGCACAAAGCAACAATCATGATGATGCATGCTTCGTCCTATTCGTCCTCACAAGATTGCCAGCCTAAGGTGGCAATCACGTTCTATGTCGGTGGCATAACACGCATTCTCTCGATATAGAGCTAGTCGTCAGCTACATTCAACTTACGCATTCGTTGTTAGCGTACCTATAGAAAATTTCATTGCAGCCCAACAATTCCCAATATAGCACACAATGAAAGCAGTAAACTAAATACTCTCCATACATACATCCCATGATGCATATACTTCGGTATCATAACTACCCAACAAATGTACCCACAATTAAGTACTTTTATAATTACATGGTTAAACATGTAATTATGCCAGTAACCATAGCTAACTCTCCCCTAGACCGATGGTTGAACGGTCATGCTCTCCCAACTCACACTTACCTTGGTGTAGGTGCGATGTTGCAAGAATGTAACTCTAGCGACATATATGGCTATTTCATATACGAAGGTTACCTCTACCATTCGATCACAGGGTAACAGTGCGGTCAAGTTATCACTCATACATACCTTAGATTGGGCGTAGATGCAAAAATTGAAACCCCCAAGTTAGTACTTAATTAAGCCACCTAAGGGTCCTTAATTGGGCATAAAGGAAATGACCACTGCCATACTTAGATTTAAAATTCAGATTTGAACAAACCTATATATGTAGTAGCTATAAGTTGTCAAAAACTGATTTTTGCAAACAAAACCTTTGTTTTCAATACACATATGACATGTTTAGTGTTGAACCTCGCTCCGATACCAGCTGTCACGGAACCGCCCAAATTATAAGAACAAAAGTATAAAAACAATCGCCGGAGCAATTAAATTTCCGTACTTAAACTCCTATAACTCCGGTAGTCCAATAAAATCACGAGGGATTTCAAATCAACCAACATACAGGCCAAGATCGTAGTGGTCCAACATAACAGGTCATATGTTACATCCATTTCATAAGTAATTCAACATATATCGGAGTTCGGTAGAGTTATTATAACTCAAGTTCAAAAGTAGCGGAAGCAAAATAGTTTGAAACTAATATCACCTTAATTCAAATACATGCCAGTACCAAGGTCAATTTCCAACAAAAGCATGAGAGACAAGATAGCTCAGAAGGATCATGCCCATGATCACACTCCGCCATTACAGCAGGAGCCATCCAATTCTTGCAGTAGCTATGATACATCACAACCTGCAACAAGTGGGAATAAACCCTGAGTACGAGAAGGTACTCAGCTAGACATACCCGTCATAAACCAGAAATAATGACACCAAGGAGTATGCAAGGCTTTCTTTTAGTGGGCTAGCTTGACTCATTTGCGAAAAGCATAAGTTATCATGAATAAACTAATTTAAGTATTTTTGCATCATCTTTATTATAACCTATTTAATCTAGGTAAGCACCTATGCTAAAGCAATCACTTGATTAACCATTAATATCAAAGGTTACCATTTCAGGTTTAGCATTTCCAACATCATCCATATAACCATCCGTGTTCCATAATCATTACTACGATGCAGTAACTCGAGTCAAGTGTTCACTATCCAGTGAACGATGGCGATTCGAATCGATTATTAACCAGCTGGTAAGTTATTCCTCACACAAACCTCACTCGCCCGCTAAAGTGAGGTGTTGGTCACCGAGTCAACCATTCAGGTAAAGTCGCGAGCTTGCCAGGAACCACATGTACCCGGGGGCCGCCCGACTGCTCTTTGGCCTTATCATCGCGCCCCCGTATCCTGCCACTACTACTCCGGTACAGTGCGTTGCGGGCAATCCACTCGGCCCGAATAATCTCCTAGCTTCGCGGTCAGAAGGTACTTTATCCGGCCAGCTAAATGTGAGGCATGCGTTCAAGATGACCCGAGGCCCAACAACGGACGGTCCTTAATCGACACAGGCGGAAACTACAAGCACCCCAGAACCCTGTCTGGTTGCCTAATACTTATTCCGCCCGGTCTCCAATTAACCATCAACACCTGGTTATTTCCAGGATATCATCCATTCTATAGCTAAAGTATTCCCGTAACCACCTATAATTTCAGGTGACACGAAATCACCGATCGCTACCGGTCTAAACAGGGCTAAGCATTTATTCGACCCTAAACCTAGCAGGGTAAGAATGTAATAAGGTAGGCAAGGATAGTAATAAATGCATCAACGGTTTCACTCAACTCCTACAACTTAATGCAACAATACATATATAACATATATATACTCAATTACTTTTATAAAGTAGGAGGCTTAGAATGCTCCAGGACTTGCCTGGGATCGAACACTAGGTTAGTGATTGACAGATGACACTCGCTTGGCGAGCATCTCCCATCCCGACACTTGTTTAGTCCTTCCATCTTCGGGACAGGTCCACCAAACATCGTCTTCAGGTTTGGCTTCAAAATCTCATCCTTCACGTGGTGTATCTAGCGAACCTAAATGAGATGCAAGATGCATGTGTATGAATATGATGAATGGTAACATAAGATGCATCACATAATCATTCAAGTAAACACACGATTAAGACATAGACACCAAAAGCTATTTAACTAACATCACATAACCAATTAAAGAGGGCAAGCACATCAAGCATAACACAAGTTTAACCAGATCACAAGTATCTTAACTTGACCATCAACAAGGGCATAAGCCACACTTAGCAACACATGGAGTAAACAACCACAACTATCATCTATTTATTTCTAGATTGCAAACAACAGCTGCATGTTTGGATCATAACTAGAGTTACACAAATCCAATAGCCATGCAATAAGACATTCTAGAAAGCTTATGAAATTTTCTACAATTCATCTTTAATCCTCTTAGCATGATTATCAAGTTAACTAAGTCAATTATACCCATTTACAGAAACTGGTCCACAATAGACAGAAAGCAGCCATTTCTGAAACCCAACTTTAAACAGGCATAACTCACAAACCACAAGGCCAAATACCACCAAATTTTAACAGAAGATAGATATATGAATTATATACAACTTTGTTATTCTCATATTAAGATGATTTTACAGTTAGAAGGGTCAACTAATGCAATAATTGCATCTCTGTCCAAAACATAGACAGAAACTGACATGCCACTTTAAACAGCTATAAATGGAGTTATACATGTCCCATAAATGTGGTTCTAGACTTTTTAGAAAGCCTAGCAAATTATAAACAACTTTGTTGTAAACACCTAAAGCTAATTCTACTACTAAGAAGGCCCCACAATAAGAACAAGGAAAACCCTCTCTGGTTTTGGGCAGAAACAGCCACAGAGATTTAAGCAAGTATAACTCAAGATCTACTTAGCCAAAAATCATGATATTTAACTTTTTGGAAAGCTTAAGAAAAGTACCAAAACTCATGTATTTTCACCAAGTCATGATTCATAACTTAACTGGGCCAATTAATTCAAACATGCAGAACTGTTCAGAGTAGAAGCAAAGCAATACAGGGTAATTGTTATTTTTATAACTCTTAAACTATAAATTCTAAACTCCTGAAATTTTTACCATACCACAACAATCACCTTAGTAGCACTCCACAAAAAATTCACTTCATTTGGAGCCCTAGATCTGCAGTTATGAAAATGACAAATACAACTAACAAAGAAAACCTAGATGCAAAGATCTATTTTTAGAACTAAAAATTTAAACTAAAACATATCATATTATAGATCTAATTCATATAGAATTTCACAAGGATTCCAAAAAGTCCTCATTTGCTATTTTACGAATTTCCTATGATTTACTATGAATTTCCAAAAATCAGCAAAAACTACCATAACTAGGCCCTTTAGGTACTATTCATATGAGTCTATGACATTGCAGTTAGGCCCCTGCCTTGAGTCAAATTCTTGTATGCAGTCCTTGACGCGAATTTGGAACAGAGGAGGGCGCTGGAGCTCACGGAAGCCGGTCGTAGGAGACTCGTCGGCCGCGGCTGAGGGGCGGGGGAGCACCAGGGGGTCTCCGCGCACCTGCTGGTTCCCTTGGCTCGGCCGGAGGTGGCGTGAGGCCTGCTGCCCACGAGCAGCAGCGGCAGGAGGTGGCGGCGACCTACAGCTGCGGTGCTGCGGGGCATGGCGGCCGACGAAGGCAGACCGCACGGCATCGGGCGACCACGGAGCACCTGCGGCTAGGCTCACCAGGGCCAGGAAAGGGTGCAGCGGCTCGGCCATGGCGCGGGCTGCCCATAGCGGTGACGGCCATGGTGGCAGCGGCCTCTGGCGATGATTGGGGCCGGGAAAAAGGGTGTCGGGGTGCACCGTGCGACGGTGAGGGTGCTGGTTTTCATGGCTTAGGATGGGGAGGCATGGAGCGGAGGAACGACGGTGGCGGATGAGCTCAGCATGGCGGCCATGACGGGGTGCTCTGGCGCGCGGCGCGACGCAGAGAGCGAGAGAGATGTGAGCGGGGGAGAAGGGCAGGGTGCTCGGGTTTTCTACGTCATCTTGATGACGCGTGGGCGCGAGGAGGCGAGTGGAGTCAGCGCGAAGGAGCCACGCGGCGCGCTGGAGCAGAGCCGGTCGGCCATTGCTGCTGCTTCTGAAAATTCAAATTTTCAATACCACCTCAAACGTACAATTGAAACTCCATATTTCGTGCCTCCGTAACTCCTAAACCATGATGAGTTAGCAAAAATTCTATTAATAAAAGTTGTAGATCTACAGGACATCTCCGACTTTTCTTAAAGCGTCAAAGTGTGATTCAGCCTGGTTGGAGAGATACAAGGCTCCAAAGAAGGGTAAACGAAAACTAAAATCTCAGTTTCAGTCCATTAGGGACTTAGCCAAATTTTTGAGCTCCAAAACAGCCATGGATTCCAACTTGAGGGCTCGGTTTGACTTGCTTCAAAGCTGATCTAGCTCTTGACCATTAAACAAAGTTTGTTCTACTCTACTCAAACTTCAACTTTGATTTAAGGTGCAACTCCATGCAAGCACCATAAGTGATTGGTCAACATAGGTCAAAGTAGCATCACGGTAAAGCTTAAATCCAAGTTTTAGACCGATGGAGGTATTTTCTTATCCTCCGTTCAACACGAACCCTTTATGACTTTTGTTGTAGAGTCCATCTAGAGTCTTTTGGGCAAGGTTGAAAGGTTTGGTTGATGATCTATGTTTCCATCCACTTAATAATGCAATTCCAGCACTTAGTAAAGTCATTCCAACAAGGATATAACTTATCATTTCATGTGACTTTTTGATTCCAAACTTCATGAAACTTTTTGAGTGACCAATATAGATAGGTACTAAGGTGAGACATATGAAGATATTGCAATAACATCACCCAAGCATATATCTTGAAAATGGCCTATATATAAAGCAATGGTGCAATATCTAATTTAGGTTAGTCCCATCTCCATAGATTGACCTTGACATCGTCAGCTCCACTTAATCTATCATGTTTGAGCTCAAACCCACTGCTTAACTGGTGGCAAACACCTAGGGTGTTACACTCTCCTCCATTGTTGCTCCTCAAGTCCTTGATTTCCACCATCAAAACTTGGTATTAAAGGTAGCAAACTTTGATTGGAGAGCAGATCCATTGATTCCCAAAGTCAAAAGAGCATTTGGTACGTGTTTGGTTGACGTCCTTGAGTTTATTACTCTTGGAGCATTGCTCCTAGCTGGCTAGGCGTCACCTTTGAGCTTGCCAACTCGTGTGGAATCCTTGAGAGGTTTGTAACCATCTTATGTAGCTAAGAAATCACTCCTCACTTCAAGAGTTCACTCTCTTGATTTAAGAACGAGAGAAAGGCAAGCCTTGGTGGTAAGCCCTAGCCATTTGTGGCCAACCTCAATAACATGGAATAGGCAAGCCATGGTGGCGAGCCGAACCACGAGGTAAATCACCATGTGTTGTTTACTTTCTTGCATATTTGTTGTTGAGGTTGTATTTCTAGGGTTTGTGGTCAATATACTCGGTAGAGCTTGTCCTGTAGGTTTTGGTTGTTATACTATGACTAACTCTACTGCAGGAAGCTAGGAATTTCACCTGATCTGAATTTCCATTGCTATATTTCAAATTGCGTTGAATTTCCCCTGCGCAAGCCGGTAGTGTCACCCTAAGTTCTAACTGAATTTGGAGCTAAATTTTTACAGGCCTATTCACCCCCTCTAGACACTCCTACGCTTACCAAAGATCCTACAATGTCAAATCCATTGTAGCTAGCAAATAAATACAGAAAGATACAAGAGAGAGGTTACATAAGACTTTACCAATTGCGCACTTGACACAATCCAGAATCCAAGCGAAGCTTGCCTCCCTCTACTTCTAGCCTAGCTATTCCCTAGAATATGGTGGAGTTCTAAGAAGATTAGGGTTTCTAGCCTTGATAACTTGATCAAATGACTTCTATCCCCTGAACCCAGGGGGTAGGGTCTTACTTATATAGGCCGATGGGATGAACCAGAGCCCTCGGATCAAATTGACCTTGATCAATGGTGAAGATGCAATCCCTAAGGTGGTGGAGGAACCGACGTAGAAGACCAAGGTTGACAAGTGGGCCCCTAGGTCAACCGACCTGGCTCAATGCCAGGTGGGCCCCCATTCAGCGGGTCGCCTTCTCGTGTCTTCTAAATCCTTCTCAACTTAGTTCTCGTGTAGGATATGCTTTTTAGCCTGATATGTAGGTCCTCTTTGGCTCTTTTCCTGAGTAACCCCTGTAGAAACATAGATTCACCAAAACCTGTGGATTCTGTTAGTTCAACCCTTAATTCTATGTTAGAGATTAATTTATGTCCTTATTCATGTTTTGTTGACGGTTTATAATAGTAGTTAGTGACTGTCAACACTAGCCGCTCAACCTATTATTTAGGCAAAAATAAAATGTCGTCCCCCAACCTTTTAGGGCGAGGGGACGGTGAAGACACGAATGCTCAAGGTGGCTTCTTTGCTAGCCCCTCGGCATATCATTTAGGTGAAAAGAAAATGTCTCCCCCCAACCTTTTAGGGCGAGGGGATGGCGAAGACATGAACGCTCGAGGTGGCTTCTTTGCTAGCCCCTTGGCATATCGTTTAGGCAAAAAGGAAACACCGTCCCCCCAACCTTTTAGGGCGAGGGGATGGCGAAGACACGAACGCTCGAGGTGGCTTCTTTGCTAGCCCCTCGGCATACCATTTAGGTGAGAAGAAAACACTGTCCCCCAACCTTTTAGGGCTAGGGGTAACTGGTATGTTCATCATTTTGATATATTTTCATTCCTCTTTTTTTATCTTGGATGTTTTACACTTGTTTCGGTGCTAGGTGTATTGGTAGATATGCATAATCGGTATCTTTCCTTCTGCTTCTTGGCTCGCGACATCTAGTTCGTTTGCTTGATTCACCAGAGTGAATAAACACTATTGCAAGGTGAATTAGCTAGGTTGATGTGCGGCAATGTGGTATTGTGCTTCCTAGCATCGAGCTACAGCAAGAATCCTGTCTCATGCAGGTACATGGCCTCGATTAGTGGTTTCGTTCGATGGTGGGACGTTATGTTTTTTCTTGCAACATCCCTCCATGCTTGCTTGTCACTGTGTCGTGGCCACATCCTATTGCCTCATCTTTTAGCTCTGTGCTTGGCAAATATAGGGTGCATGCTCCATTTGGATAGCATGCGCCCTAAGCTTTATGTGGTTTCTCACAACATCTAATTTTCACTACTGGCGGCCTTATGCTTGTATAGCCTTTTATCCCACACTCGAAACTTCCCTATTTTGGCATATGCCGAAAACCCTAACGCTCTCTCAAATCCACTCATTGCCCTTATAAGCGAGGGCTCCTCTTTCTCAACGCTCCTAACTTAAGCGGCGTGGTTGTCTAACCTAATGCTATGGCTCTAGACTACAACTTGATATGCTATCTAGGGGTGCCCGGGCCTCTTATTTATAGGGTTCCATGGGTTTGATGTCATTAATTTTGGTTGTTGCAGTTGGTAGAGGTGTTTACCGCTAGTGTTTGGTGCCTTTCTTAAATTTGGTTGTCCTTCGTAAGACATGTACGTACTTGCGAATGCACTTCTTTACAATGCTTTCATTTTTAATGATAATGTGAGTGGATCTTTTCGTACTCATGCTTGCAATCCTTGTTTTCGCATGCTTTGTGGCTCTTGAGCCTTTATTGTTCGTCACCACTCCTTTTTGGCGGCACAAACTATTTTGAGCCTACATGGCTTTCTGCGTTCATCTACACTCCTTTTTGGTGCGGTGAGACGCTGTTACGACTTATCGACCTTTTCTTTTTTATCACTCCTTTTTGGTGAAGCGAAAAGTTTTGTAGCCTCTAGGCTTTTTCTGGGTTGTTCAATTTTTGATCGTGACATTTCGCATGAGCTCAAAGTAGCGCAACCTTCTCTGGTGCTTTCTGTCGTCGATATCCATGACCTATCGAAGCTAGGTTTTGTTTTGACACCTTACTTTTTAGATCTTTTGTGGGGAAGAGCTCAACTTAAGTTAAAAAGGGTACATGGGATCGCCTCATTTAAAAAGCTCATGCCTTTTTGCAAAGGCTTCTACTACGAGGAAAAAGAGTGCGGATCCCTTTTTTGATGTTTATAGAAATGTTGAAAAAGAAAAATTACAACCCTCTAGTGACGCAAGTTGTCCGCGTTCCACGTGTGGCTTGTTTGGACTCCTTCTTTGTTGAGTAGCCTGTAAACTCCAAGCATGACCATGTTTGCTACCATGAATGGGCCATACCATTGTGACTGTAATTTGCCTTGCTTGTCAGGATGGCGAATCAGCACCATGTCCCCTGGGTTGACGTTTTTCGCAAAACTTTCTTGTCTCCAGGTCTTTTCATGATATTTGTCGAGGTTGGACGCGGCTTGCAACCATGCATTTTTTGTGGCTTCGAGTTCAACATATCGCTGTATTGGAGTTATTGCTGCAATTTGGGTGCAGAAAGACCCTAGCTTGAACTCCTCTGGCTTGATTGCCTCTTCGCCACACAATAGGCAAAAGGGG
The DNA here is from genome assembly GCA_038087645.1 of Saccharum hybrid cultivar R570. Taxonomy (NCBI): domain Eukaryota; kingdom Viridiplantae; phylum Streptophyta; class Magnoliopsida; order Poales; family Poaceae; genus Saccharum; species Saccharum hybrid cultivar. The sequence continues at coordinate 5,801,793 of JAQSUU010000043.1, read as the reverse complement.
TGAACTCAGTTGTCCAAGTGCGTGAGATGTTGTGACCCTAAACGAAAGTGATCAATTCCTAGGCACATTTTCCTTTCAGGAAGTCAAATAGTGCTTTTGAAACTGCACTGAAAATCAAGCCATTTGCCCTTTCGACTGCTCCATTGCTCTTTGGGTGGTTTATTGAGGCGAATGCTAGTTTGATCCCCAACTCGCTGCAAAAATTTCTAAACTCCGTGCAATCAAATTGCTTCCCATTGTCGACTGTGATGTAGGATGGGACCCTGAAACAGGGATGATCCTTTGCCACATGAAACTGATCAAGGTACCCAAAGTGATTTTCGCCTGTGCCATGGCCTTGATCCACTTGGTGAAATACTCTAAAGCTACTGTTGTGAAACACAAATTGTCGGGCGCTGTCGGCAATGGCCCCACAATGTTGACTCCCCATCTCTTCAAAGGCCATGTTGGGATGATTGACGTGGTCGGATTAGCTAGGGCTCTCTGCTTTTTGACAAACATCTGGCAGTTTTCGCAACTGCAGACCAGCTCTTTTGCGTCTTCTGCTGCTATCGGCCAGTAGAATCCTTGCCTCATCGCTCTATGAGCAATTTTGTGTGGCCCCTTGTGAGCTCCGCACATTCCAGTGTGCATTTCGCTTAGCAATTCAATTCCTTGCTCTCTACTTATGCACTTTAGCATTGGAGTGACTATTCCGCTCTTGTACAGCTCTCCCGCTATGATGGTGTATTGCTTCGTCTTGGAGTTCATTCTATCTGTCTCATGCTTGCTATGCGGCTCATAGGTTCCCTTGAGGTAGGCAAATATGGGCGATCTCCAATCCTTACTTGTGATAACATGCATGGTGCTGGGTTGTTCCTCTTCTTCTCATATTGCTTTAACTAACGACTCTTGATAAAAAAACATCTGCTAGCATTGGTGCTATCTACGCAGCTGCTTTCGCTAGCTCATTTGCTTCTACATTCTTGCTTCTTGGAATGTGGCGAAAAGTGAAGCCAGCGAAATGCTTCTCCATTCTTCTTACCACTACCAAGTACTTGATCAACTCAGGTTCCTTCGCAGTGAACTCTTTTTTGTCATGCCCGACTATTACCTGAGAATCCGATTTTACTATGCACCTCCTGACTCCTAGAGCTCTGAGCTTTCGCAACTATAGGAGCATTGCCTCGTATTCGACTATATTGTTGGTTGTGAGGAATTTGAGCCTTGCTGCATAGCGAAGTTTTGGGCCCTTCGGTGGTGTTAATATTGCTGCTATACCTGCGCCAGTCATTCCCCATGCTCTATCGCAATGCACCGTCCAAATTGGCTCTTCGAATTGCATTGTGGTGTCGTAAGTTGTTGGGGTCTAGTCTGCGATGAAATCTACGAGTGCTTGGGATTTGATAGTGGATCTGTGTTCGAAGTCCACCACGAACTCATTCAACTTTGTGGCCCATTTCTCAATTCTTCCGATGGCTTCGTTATTGCAAAATAGTGCTTCCAGCGATTGCGCTGAAAGGACTTTGATGCGATGAGCTTGGAAATAATGCTTCAGCTTTCTTGATGCCATGAGCACGGTGTACGCTATTTTTTCTAATTTAGAATAGTTGAGCTTTGCTCCTAATAGGACTTCTGATACAAAGTATACCGAGAACTGCTTCATCTTGTTTTCATGTTCCTTTTCTTCGACCAGCATAGCACTGACAGTTATTGGCGATGCCGCTAGATATAACAGCAGCGTTGTAGATGGCAAAGGTTTAGACAATGTTGTTAGCTTGGTTAAATATGTTTTGAGTTTGTCAAAAGCTTGCTGCTGCTCATGCCCCCATTCGAAATGATCTGAGCTTCGAAGAGTTCTGAAAAAAGTAAGCCCTTTTTGGATGATCTTGAAATGAACCTATTCAATGCTGCTAGCCTGCCAGTAAGCTTTTGCACCTACTTTTTGCTTGCTAGCGGCTTCATGTTCATTATCGCTGCTATCTTTTTAGAGTTTGCTTTGATGCCTCTTGCTTATACTAGACAACCAAGTAGTTTGCCTTTCTAGATGTCAAATATGCATTTGTCTGGGTTCAACCTAAGGCTGGCCTTTCTTAAGTTTTTGAATGTATCTTGAAGGTCCACAATATGGGCTCCTCCTTATAGCTCTTGACCATGATGTCATCGACATATGCGACGAGATTTTTGCCTTTCTATTTGTCAAAAACCCCATCTGTCATTCTAGAAAAGGTAGGGCCTACATTTCGTAGTCCCTTAGGCATTCGCTGGTAACAATAGCTTCCTCCTAGGGCGATGAAACTTGTTTTCTCTTCGTCAATCGGGTTTACCCAGATTTGGTGATACCCAAAAAAGCAATCTAACAGACTCATCACTTCGCACCCAGCGACGATATCAACTAACTTGTTAATTCTTGGGAGCGGATATGGGTCTTTTAGGCAACACTTGTTCAAATCGGTGAAATCAATGCACATTCACCATTTTTCGTTCTTCTTTCTGACCATTACAATATTGGCTAGCCATTCCGGGTACTAAACCGGCCTGATAATGTCGGTGTCAAGAAATCTCTGCACTTCTGCTTTCGCTACTAATGCTCTCTCAATGGACATCTTTCTCAGCTTTTGTTTCCTCAGTTTCGCCCCTTTTGCCACGTTCAGGTTGTGCTGCGCGAGGTCACGACTGACACCTTGCAAGTCTTTTGCCGACTAGGCGAATGCGTCCAGATTCTCATGAAGAAAAACTAACAGCTTGTCTTTCTTGTCCTCTACAAGGTCAGAGCCTACATGCACGCATTTTTCTGGTACTAGTTTCGACAGTGGGGGCTTCTGAGTGTCTTCGGCTGCTTCCACCCTTGGTTCAACTTTGCTTTCACTATTTGCTTCTTTGTTGGGTGGTTTCTTGGAAACTTCATTGATGAGGTTGTAACCTAGGATTGGTTTGCCCTCTATTCACCTGGACATAGCCTGAACTTCGTGTACTGCGATAATGCCGAAAGGGGATGGCATCTTCATGCACAAGTAGCTTTGCTTTATTACGATTTTGAATCTGCTTAGAACTCCTTCGCTGAAGATTGCGGTATACGAGTAATCCATGTTGACTATGTCAAAAATTATGGTTTCTGTGAGGACCTTCTCGCCTTCTGCGAAAGAGACCGGGATTGCCTTCTTCCCCAAGGCGTCTATCTTTTTTCCCCAAAACCGAACAATGAGTTCCCGGTTGGTTCCAACGTTCGCTTGTCAATGTTCAACTTTGAAAGCCCAATTTTGGTTTTGGTAATTAATGACACCAAGTTGCTAATGTTATGTGTTAAGTGTTTTGAGTTAGGCATAAGCAACACATGTGGTGAAGGTGTATGTGGCAAGGAGTGGTGGCCACAAGATCACAAAGAGATGGTGCATGGACATGAAAGGATGATCATGGTGGAGATGCACATAATATGATGGACATGATGATCAAATGAAAGAGAAGGATCTAAGAGCGTAAGGCAAAGGTATAACCATAGGGTTTTCCTTTTGCCGGTCTAAGATGAGTAGAGAAGTGATTGACCGAGTTTAGGATACATAGCCGACTATCAAGAGGGGCAATCACGGTTAGCTCGGGAATCAAGTGCCACTAGATCATTGTCTTGAGCATATGCATTAGGATCTAGTAAAAGAGATCAATTAAAATTGAGCACACAAGTAGGGGGAGCAAGCCCATGAATTATTTGTTGCATTTGTATGTGCACTAACATGATGATGTGTTGCATTGCAAATTTAATTTTGATATTCATGATTGAATGGTGTTTGCTAGAAATTGAACTTGAATGATGATTTGTTGAGAGTAGCTTTACAAGCGGTATCTAGACACCTTGTGCTTATATTGTTGATCTCACGGGGTACTTTAGTGTTTGTGATCTTTTACAAGTGATGTATTACAAGTGGTGTCTAGCTACATCGATGCTAAGGATGGTATATAAAGGCAACTCCTATTGGTATTACGCTTCAAAGGTCCATTCTATATACCTTAGCATCAATTTGATAGTAGTAACTCTCCCAAAATTCAAATCCATACATATGTGCACAATTGAATAAAACTCATGGAAGCACATATGTAGGGGGAGCTAATACTATCGAAATTAAAAATTGATTTCATTACATATCTTTGTGATGGTTGTCATCAATTACCAAAAAGGGGGAGATTGAAAGCCCAAGTTCGGTTTTGGTAATTAATGACACCAAGTTGCTAATGTCATGTGTTAAGTGTTTTGAGTTAGGCATAAGCAACACATGTGATGAAGGTGTATGTGGCAAGGAGTGGTGGTCACAAGATCACAAAGAGATGGTGCATGGATATGAAAGGATGATCATGGTGGAGATGCACATAATATGATGGACATGGTGATCAAGTGAAAGAGAAGGATCTAAGAGCGCAAGACAAAGGTATAACCATAGGGTTTTCCTTTTGCTAGTCTAAGATGAGTAGAGAAGTGATTGACCGGGTTTAGGATACATAGCCGACTATCAAGAGGGGCAATCACGGTTAGCTCGGGAATCAAGTGCCACTAGATCATTGTCTTGAGCATATGCATTAGGATCTAGTAAAAGAGCTAACATAACGCCTTGAGAAATGATTGTGAAATGCTAACACACATGCACATGGTGGTGTACACTTGGTGGTGTTAGCTCATTTGCGAAGGCAGTTGAGTTTAAGCGGTAGAGAGGGGTTTGGGTTCCTCTCTCCCTCCCGCCGAGCTTGCGAGGCAGGATTTGGAACTTTTTGGAGAAGTGAAATGCCTATTTTCTACTGCGCCGGAAGTCGGAAAAGAAACGGAGGCGAACGGAGGTCACTGTGGTGACCGGACGCTGCACCGGACGCGGTCATGGCTTGACCAGCGCGTCCGGTCAGTTCATTCGGTCAGCGTGCCTAGGGTGAGTGACCAGACGCTGGTCTAGCCTGACCAGCGCGTCCGGTCAGTTCACCTGTGCGCAGAAGCATAGCGCGCGACCGGCGCGTCCGATCCTTCACGGGACCGGCGCGTCCGGTCAGGCGTCCAGAGGGGCAGAGAGCGCAGGAGTGATGATCGGACGCGTCCGGTCGTGATGGGAGCTTACTGGACTCTGACCGGACGTCAGGTGAGGCGCGTCCGGTCATATGCTAGGGCGCGTCCGGTCATACGCTAGAGCGCGTCCGGTCATAGCAACGGTAACTTCTGACGCGCACTGTTCACACTTGTCCTTTAGTGACCCCTGACCGGTGCGTCCGATCATCCTGTTTTGAACTGTGTCATCCGTAACGGCTAGCTGCGTACCCCTTCGTTATAAATAGATGTTTGGCCGGGGTTTGAGGGAAACTCTTGCATATTTTGAGACCTAGAGACATACTTTGAGCTAGAGAACAACTCCTCCACTCATCTCTTTGCTTAGTTGCACATCTTGTGTGAGATTGAGTGAGATTCAAGTGCATTGCTTGAGAGTTGCATTCTAGAGGCACTTGATCTTCGAGTTGCTACGGATTTCTTGTTACTCTTCCGTGTTTCCCGACACGGTAGACGGCTTGGAGCAGCGGAGGTGATTGAGCTCGCAATTGGAGATTGTTGGAGCCTTCACCAAGTGTTGTAAGGGGTTCTTGATCCTTCCCCGCGAGAGTTCGCAAATTGGATACTCTAGTGGAGCTCGTGGCTTAGAGGATCCCCATCTTGTGTGCGGTTGTGCGGTGCCCGCCGAGGGCTCGACTCTTGATAGTCGATTAGCTCATGAACCGACAAGTGGGTGTATCGCTACAACGGGGAGTAGCTTGCCGGGAAGCAAGTGAACCTCGGGATAAATTCTTGTGTCATTCTCTTCCCGAGGATTTCTCTTGTGTGATTGATTTATTGGTACTTCTCATCTCTACACGGCGGTATAATCACTCGAAGCTCTTCTCTCGTATTACTTCTTGTTTCTAGCTTGTAGTTGTTGTTGTGTTTAGTAGATAGCCTTGTACTAGACTTGTGTAGGTGGCTTGCTTAATTACTTAGAGCTAGTGCTTTTGCTTCGCCACATTTCTTACTAACTTGTGGTTAAGTAATTCTTGTAGAAGTTTTAATTAGGCTATTCACCCCCCTAGCCTATTTGGACCTTACAAGTGGTATCAGAGCCGAGGCACCGTTTCTTTGAAGCTTAACAACCTATAGTGAAAAAGAAATGGCTCAATTAAGCTTGCACATCAACAACACCAAGAAGGCACCTCACTTTGATGGCACAAATTATGCATATTTGAAGGTTAAGATGACCGCACACCTAAAGTCAATCAATAGAGAAGTATTGAAGGTCACCTAAACAAAATTTGAGGTTGCTAATCCGGAAGCACCTACACCGGTAGAAGAGAAGAAGCTCCAATGCAATGACATTATCATTAGTGCTCTTCATGAGGCATTTGATGACAAGACATTTGAGCAAGTAAAGAACATAGAGATTGCTCATGATGCTTGGGCCAAGCTAGAAGAAACATTTGAGGGCACCGAAGGCACAAAGACCGCTAAAGCATATATCTTGCAAGAAAAATTTTCAAGCTTCAAGATGCAAGATGATGAGAGTGTACCGGAAATGTTTCATCGATTGCAAGTCATTGTAAATGAGCTCAGGGCACTTGGTGAGGAGGTCAAGGATAATCAATTCTCTATGAAGTTCTTGAGAAGTCTACCCAAGAGATTTGATACATTGATCACCGTGCTAGTGAGGACTACATTGAAGGATTCAACTCCTCAACAAATATTCCAAGAAGTGATGATCGATGATTCATATAGACAAGATGATGAGAAGGATGAGTTGGTCAAGAAGAAGAAGGAAAATGAGAAGAAAGATGATGAAAAGAAGAAGAGTGTGGCATTCAAAGCCACCACATCCAAGGGAAAATCCAAGATTGAATCATCAAGTGATGAAGACTCAAGCTCTTGTGATAGTGATGACATTGATGAGAAGATGGCTCTCTTTGTCAAGCAATTTGGCAAATTCATGAAGAAGAAAGGCTATCGTGCAAGAAGGAGGAAGAACTCATCCAAGAAGAGTGAGCATACCATGAGATGCTTTAGATGCCATAGCAAGGACCATCTCATTGCAAAGTGTTCTTATGATAGTGATGATGAAGATGCTATCAAGAAGGAGAAGAAGAAGCAAGAAAAGAAGAAGAGCTCTCATAAGAAGAAGAATGATTCTCATGTTGCTACATGGGATAGTGATGATTCCTCAAGTGATGATGAGGATGACAACAAGAGCAGGAAGAAGGGACATGCTAGCATTGCCATCCAAGAGAAGGTCTCCATCTTCGACACTCCATCATGCTTCATGGCTAAGGCCACTAAGGTATCATCCAATGATGAGAGTGATCATGATAATGCTAGTGATAGTGATAGTGATGAAGAAGAATTCACTAAAGATAAACTAATCACTATGCTAGAAGATTGCACTCAACATTTTAAAGAATCTAGAAAGGAGTGGAAGGGCTTGCTTAAGGAAAAGAAAAACCTTATGCAAGAACTTGATGAGCTTAGGGCATCTTATGAGAGTCTAAAGGTAGACCATAAGAAGCTTCAAAAGTCTCACACCAAGCTTGAAGAAGCTCATTCCTCTCTAGTTGAAAAATATGAAAACATGCCAACTAATGTTGAGAAAGCTAAAACTTGCAACATAGGCATATCATGTGATATAATTGATAAAACTTTTCATAAGCCTATTATTGTTGCTCCCACTAATCCTTCATATAGCGCATCCACATCATCCTCATCTAGTAGTGACGATTTCACTTGTGATTCCACACTAATAGTTGAGAATGAAAATCTCAAGAAGGAGGTAAAATAGCTTAATCACACCTTATCTATGGCTTATGGTGGTGAGGACCGCTTGCTTATGTGCTTGGGTAGCCAAAGAGCTTCTCTCTACAAAGAGAGATTGGGCTATAACCCCAAGAAAGGCAAGGCCGCTTTTGCTCCTCACAAGACTCGTTTTGTGAAGAACAATGGTAGTTATTGCAAAAGTTGCAAGCAAGTTGGTCACATAGAGCAACATTGCATGAACAAGAAATCCAATGCTAATGTATCCTCAATCAAGTTTGATTCTTTCTATATGCTTACAAAGGGTACAAATGGTGTTCATGCTAAGCTCATTAGTACACCATGGATGGGCTCATAGAAGAAAGCCATTTGGGTACCAAAGAGCTTAGTCTCTAACCTTGGAGGACCCAAACAAGTTTGGGTACCTAAAAGAATTGATCTTCTGTTGTAGGTCAATTACAAAGCCGGAGAAAGGCATTGAGTGCTTGATAGTGGGTACACTCAACATATAACCGGAGACTCTTGTATGTTTAATTCAATTGATACAAGTCAAAATGGTGGTTTTGATGCTATCACTTTTGGCAACAACAAGAAAGGCAAGGTCAAGGGGCTTGGTAAAATTGCTATCTCAAATGACATGAGCATATCTAATGTGTTACTAGTTGAGAGCTTGGATTTCAATCTTTTATCGGTGGCACAACTTTGTGATCTTGGCTTCAAGTGCATATTTGGTAGTGATGATGTTGAAGTCATAAGTGTTGATGGATCAAATTTGATATTCAAAGGATTTAGACATGGTAGCTTATACTTGGTTTACTTCAATGATAGTGAGACACAATTGACATCATGCTTGCTTAGCAAATCTAGTATGGGATGGTTGTGGCATAGAAGGCTTGGTCATGTTAGAATGAAACAATTGAACAAACTTTTGAAGCATGACTTAGTTAGAGGCTTGAAAGATGTCATCTTTGAGAAGGATAAACCATGTAGTGCTTGTCAAGCCGGCAAACAAGTTGGAAATACACATCCTAGTAAGAGTGAAATGAGCACATCAAAGGCATTTGAGCTATTGCACATGGACTTGTTTAGGCCAACAACATACACTAGCATTGGTGGCAACAAGTATGGTTTTGTGATTGTTGATGACTACACTAGATACACTTGGGTGTTCTTTCTCTATGACAAGAGTGATGTTTATGATCTATTCAAGTCTTTTGTCAAGAGGGTGCAAAATGAGTTTGAGACTATCATCAAGAAGATTAGAAGTGACAATGGTAGTGAGTTCAAGAACACAAGAATCCAAGATTTGTGTGATAATCTTGGTATTGGACATCAATTCTCACCAACATACACTCCTCAATCCAATGGTGTAGTTGAAAGAAAGAATAGAATTTTGATTGATATGGCTAGATCAATGTTTAGTGAATACAATGTGAGTCATTCATTTTGGAGTGAAGCTATCAACATGGCTTGCTATTGTAGCAACCGTCTCTATTGCCATGGGAAGCTTGGGAAGACACCATATGAGCTATTGAATGGAAGAAAGCCCAACATTGCATACTTTAGAGTGTTTGGTTGCAAATGCTATATTCTTAAGAAAGGCACTAGATTGAGCAAGTTTGAAAAGAAATATGATAAAGGGTTCTTACTTGGTTATTCTACCACAAGCAAAGCATATAGAGTTTGGAATCTCACAAATGGCACCTTAGAAGAAGTTCATGATGTTGAGTTTGATGAAACCCAAGGATCTCAAAATGAATCTCAAAACCTTGATGATGTAAGAGGAGATCAATTGTCAAATACAATGAAGAACATGGACATTGGTGATGTGAGGCCAAGGCAAGTTGATGATGATGATATTCATGTGATCAACCAAAGTGTGCAAATTGATACAAATCAAGCAAGCTCTAGTGGTACTCATGATGAAGCTCAAGTTCAAGGTCAAACAAGCGGAAGCAATCAACTCCCAATATTCCAACCTACTAGCATTGCTAGGGATCATCCATTAGACCAAATCATTGGTGGAATTCAAAGTGGTGTTCAAACTAGATCAAGATTAGCATCATTTTGTGAGCATTACTCATTTGTCTCATTAGAAAAACCAAAGAAAATAGAAGATGCATTGAAGGATTCCGATTGGGTAAATGCCATGCATGAAGAACTAAATAACTTTGTTAGAAATCAAGTTTGGAAACTTGTTGAGAGGCTAAAGAACTACAATATGATTGGCACAAAGTAGGTCTTTAGAAACAAGCAAGATCAAGATGGTATGGTTGTGAGGAACAAAGCAAGATTAGTAGCACAAGGATACACTCAAGTCGAGGGTCTTGATTTTGGAGAGACATATGCACCGGTTGCAAGATTGGAGGCTATTAGAATCTTATTAGCATATGCTTGTGCACACAACATTAAGCTCTATCAAATGGATGTCAAGAGTGCATTTCTCAATGGCTACATCAATGAAGAAGTTTATGTTGAGCAACCTCCCGGTTTTGAAGATGACAAGAAGCCCGACCATGTTTTCAAGCTAAAGAAGGCATTGTATGGTTTGAAGCAAGCACCTAGAGCATGGTATGAGAGGTTGAGGGACTTTCTTCTCTCTAAAGGGTTCAAGATGGGAAAGGTTGACACCACTCTCTTCACCAAGAAGCTTGGAAATAACTTGTTTGTGTTGCAAATCTATGTGGATGACATTATCTTTGGATCAACTAACCAAGACTTTTGTGAAGAGTTTGGAAATATGATGGCTAATGAGTTTGAGATGTCTATGATTGGAGAGCTTTGTTACTTCCTTGGACTTCAAATCAAGCAAATGAAGAATGGTACTTTTGTAAGTCAAGGGAAGTACATCAAGGACATGATCAAGAAATTTGGATTGCAAGATGCTAAACCAATGAGTACACCAATGGGCACAAATGATCAATTAGGTGTTGATGCTAATAGCAACATGGTAGATCAAAAGCTATACCGGTCCATGATTAGAAGTTTGCTATATGTCACCGCTTCTAGGCCGGATGTGATGTTTAGTGTGTGCAAGTGTGCAAGATATCAAGCTTTACCTAGAGAAAGTCACTTGAAAGCAACCAAGAGAATATTGAGATATCTTAAGAGCACTCATGATGTTGGATTATGGTTTCCAAAGGGGTCTAACTTTGAGTTGATTGGATATTTGGACTCCGACTATGGTGGATGCAAGATTGATAGAATGAGCACAAGTGGCACTTGTCAATTGCTTGGAAGGTCTCTTGTTTCATGGTCATCAAGGAAACAAAATAGTGTTGCACTATCTACCGCCAAGGCCGAATACATTAGTGCCGGTAGTTGTTGTGCACAATTGCTTTGGATGAAAGCCACCTTGAATGACTTTGAAATCAAGTTCAAGAATGTGCCATTGTTCTGTGACAATGAAAGTGCTATCAAGATGACACAAAATCCGGTTCAACATTCAAGAACGAAGCACATTGATATAAGGCATCACTTCATAAGAGACCATCAACAAAAGGGTGATATTAGTATTGAGAGCATTGGCACCGAAGATCAACTAGCCGACATATTCACAAAGCCACTTGATGAGAAAAGATTTTACAAGTTGAAGAATGAATTGAACATACTTAACTTCTCTATCTTGAAATGAGTGCACCCCCACATTCTTATACAACATGCCTCTCCTCCAACATAGCAAGGTAAAGTTGTTTGGCATATCATTCATACTTTGCTAAGGACATGGTTAGAACATATAGACATATTTGCATAACAAATAAGCTCATTCATGAAAATCAAATGATTTTGATGTATATATGGTACCACTATTGCTTCTATGTTTGATTGATCTAGTGGTAGCATATGACATGTTTGTGAGCTTGCAAACCTAGTGTTAAATCTAGAAAATGAGCTCATGATGTGTAATTCAACATGCTCAAGATAACCCTTATACTTTATGAGGTGTGAAGAAGCTTGTGCTTGGTTCAAACCGAATTACATATTCTAGGCAAGTGATCTAGATTGAACCATAATTTGGACTCCCTCATATTGATTGACTTATCTCTCATTAAAATTGGCACCTTTTTGGTGATTGTTGACAAAGGAGGAGAGAAAAGTCACAAAGATATTGCAAAGAAAAGAAGATATAATGAGGGGGAGAGAAAAGTCACAAAGATAAAAAGTTAAGTTACAAAGGGGGAGAAAGGGATCAATTAAAATTGAGCACACAAGTAGGGGGAGCAAGCTCATGAATTATTTGTTGCATTTGTATGTGCACTAACATGATGATGTGTTGCATTGCAAATTTAATTTCGATATTCATGATTGAATGGTGTTTGCTAGAAATTGAACTTGAATGATGATTTGTTGAGAGTAGCTTTACAAGCGGTATCTAGACACCTTGTGCTTATATTGTTGATCTCACGGGGTACTTTAGTGTTTGTGATCTTTTACAAGTGATGTATTACAAGTGGTGTCTAGCTACATCGATTCTAAGGATGGTATATAAAGGCAACTCCGATTGGTATCACGCTTCAAAGGTCCATTCTATATACCTTAGCATCAATTTGATAGTAGTAACTCTCCCAAAATTCAAATCCATACATATGTGCACAATTGAACAAAACTCATGGAAGCACATATGTAGGGGGAGCTAATACTATCGAAATTAAAAATTGATTTTATTACATATCTTTGTGATGGTTGTCATCAATTACCAAAAAGAGGAAGATTGAAAGCCCAAGTTTGGTTTTGATAATTAATGACACCAAGTTGCTAATGCCATGTGTTAAGTGTTTTGAGTTAGGCATAAGCAACACATGTGATGAAGGTGTATGTGGCAAGGAGTGGTGGCCACAAGATCACAAAGAGATGGTGCATGGATATGAAAGGATGATCATGGTGGAGATGCACATAATATGATGGACATGGTGATCAAGTGAAAGAGAAGGATCTAAGAGCGCAAGACAAAGGTATAACCATAGGGTTTTCCTTTTGCCGGTCTAAGATGAGTAGAGAAGTGATTGACCGGGTTTAGGATACATAGCCGACTATCAAGAGGGGCAATCACGGTTAGCTCGGGAATCAAGTGCCACTAGATCATTGTCTTGAGCATATGCATTAGGATCTAGTAAAAGAGCTAACATAACGCCTTGAGAAATGATTGTGAAATGCTAACACACATGCACATGGTGGTGTACACTTGGTGGTGTTAGCTCATTTGCGAAGGCAGTTGAGTTTAAGCGGTAGAGAGGGGTTTGGGTTCCTCTCTCCCTCCCGCCAAGCTTGCGAGGCAGGATTCGGAACTTTTTGGAGAAGTGAAATGCCTATTTTCTACTGCGCCGGAAGTCGGAAAAGAAACGGAGACGAACGGAGGTCACTGTGGTGACCGGACGCTGCACCGGACGCGGTCACGGCTTGACCAGTGCGTCCGGTCAGTTCATTCGGTCAGCGTGCCTAGGGTGAGTGACCAGACGCTGGTCTGGCCTGACCAGCACGTCCGGTCAGTTCACCTGTGCGCAGAAGCATAGCGCGCGACCGGTGCGTCCGATCCTTCATGGGACCGGCGCGTCCGGTCAGGCGTCCAGAGGGGCAGAGAGCGCAGGAGTGATGATCAGACACGGAGCATGTTCGGTCATGTACGATCGGACGCGTCCGGTCGTGATGGGAGCTTACTGGACTCTGACCGGATGCTAGGTGAGGCGCGTCCGGTCATACGCTAGGGCGCGTCCGGTCATACGCTAGAGCGCGTTCGGTCATAGCAACGGTAACTTCTGACGCGCACTGTTCACGCTTGTCCTTTAGTGATCGGACGCGTCCGGTCACCCTGACCGGTGCGTCCGGTCATCCCGTTTTGAACTGCGTCGTCCGTAACGGCTAGCTGCGTACCCCTTCGTTATAAATAGATGTTTGGCCGGGGTTTGAGGGAAACTCTTGCATATTTTGAGACCTAGAGACATACTTTGAGCTAGAGAACAACCCCTCCACTCATCTCTTTGCTTAGTTGCACATCTTGTGTGAGATTGAGTGAGATTCAAGTGCATTGCTTGAGAGTTGCATTCTAGAGGCACTTGATCTTCGAGTTGCTGCGGATTTCTTGTTACTCTTCCGTGTTTCCCGACACGGTAGACAGCTTGGAGCAGCGGAGGTGATTGAGCTCGCAATTGGAGATTGTTGGAGCCTTCACCAAGTGTTGTAAGGGGTTCTTGATCCTTCCCCGCGGGAGTTCGCAAATTGGATACTCTAGTGGAGCTCGTGGCTTGGAGGATCCCCATCTTGTGTGCGGTTGTGCGACTCCCGCCGAGGGCTCGACTCTTGATAGTCGATTAGCTCGTGAATCGACAAGTGGGTGTATCACCACAACGGGGAGTAGCTTGTCGGGAAGCAAGTGAACCTCGGGATAAATTCTTGTGTCATTCTCTTCCCGAGGATTTCTCTTGTGTGATTGATTTATTGGTACTTCTCATCTCTACACGGCGGTATAATCACTCGAAGCTCTTCTCTCGTATTACTTCTTGTTTCTAGCTTGTAGTTGTTGTTGTGTTTAGTGGATAGCCTTGTACTAGACTTATGTAGGTGGCTTGCTTAATTACTTAGAGCTAGTGCTTTTGCTTCGCCACCTTTCTTACTAACTTGTGGTTAAGTAATTCTTGTAGAAGTTTTAATTAGGCTATTCACCCCCCCCCTCTAGCCTATTTGGACCTTACAAGTGGTATCGGAGCCGAGGCACCGTTTATTTGAGGCTTAACAACCTACGGTGAAAAAGAAATGGCTCAATTAACCTTGCACATCAACAACACCAAGAAGGCACCTCACTTTGATGGCACAAATTATGTATATTGGAAGGTTAAGATGACCGCACACCTAAAGTCAATCAATAGAGAAGTATTGAAGGTCACCTAAACAAAATTTGAGGTTACTAATCCGGAAGCACCTACACCGGTGGAAGAGAAGAAGCTCCAATGCAATGACATTGCCATTAGTGCTCTTCATGAGGCATTAGATGACAAGACATTTGAGCAAGTAAAGAACATAGAGATTGCTCATGATGCTTGGGCCAAGCTAGAAGAAACATTTAAGGCCACCGAAGGCACAAAGACCGCTAAAGCATATATCTTGCAAGAAAAATTTTCAAGCTTCAAGATGCAAGATGATGAGAGTGTACCAGAAATGTTTCATCGATTGCAAGTCATTGTAAATGAGCTCAGGGCACTTGGTGAGGAGGTCAAGGATAATCAATTCTCTATGAAGTTCTTGAGAAGTCTACCCAAGAGATTTGATACATTGATCACCATGCTAGTGAGGACTACATTGAAGGATTCAACTCCTCAACAAATATTCCAAGAAGTGATGACCGATGATTCATATAGAGAAGATGATGAGAAGGAAGAGTTGGTCAAGAAGAAGATGATGACAAATATTCTCTTGTGTGATTGATTTATTGGTACTTCTCATCTCTACACGGCGGTATAATCACTCGAAGCTCTTCTCTCGTATTACTTCTTGTTTCTAGCTTGTAGTTGTTGTTGTGTTTAGTGGATAGCCTTGTACTAGACTTGTGTAGGTGGCTTGCTTAATTACTTAGAGCTAGTGCTTTTGCTTCGCCACCTTTCTTACTAACTTGTGGTTAAGTAATTCTTATAGAAGTTTTAATTAGGCTATTCACCCCCCCCCCTCTAGCCTATTTGGACCTTACAATCTTCTCAAAAGGCTTGATGAATAAGATATCAGCAGAGCTTCCATTGTCTATGAGGATGTTGTGTATAGTGAACCCAGCTATATTCATTGTTGCTCCAAAAGCGTCTGTGTGTGGAAAATCCCACACTTGAAAGTCATTTTCGTCAAAGGTAATGGGCACCATGGACCAAGTCGACCTATTGATCGATCCCTCGTGAGACGATGTGCACACTTCTTTCAAATTCTCTTATGGCTTTCTTGTTTTCATGCTCTTGGTTTGATCTGCCAGTGATTGCAAATATGTGGCCTTGTGATGGTAAGATATTGTTTATGGCTTGGTGTTCCTGAGTATTTTCTTGCTTTGCGGGCTAAGGCTAGCTTAAATGTTGCTGCTCTTGCTGAACTGGCGAGGATGCAATGGTCGTCTGCCCTGTTTGCTGCGTGAAATGCTTGTCTACTAGAAACGGTGGCTACTGCCCGTGTGAAAAGTTGAGGTGCTAGAAAGGGTTGTTGCTTGGTGACATATACTGGCTGTTGTAACCCTGATTGTTCACCATTTCACGGCCAGTGTTGTGGAACACATGATTAGATGTTTCGCAGCTTCTTGTGGCCTCGTCTTTCTCCTTAAGTTCTCTGGCCATTTTGTTGTGTTTGCAGTCTTTTGTGAAATGTCCTGCGTTTTCGCCATAGACAGCGCAATAGGGTATCCTCTAGGCTCTTCCCCTTCCTCTGCCTTCGCGTCCACCGTGGGGACTTCGTCCTCCTCGCCTAGCATGCAAAGACTGATCAAAACTTCTATATTGCTAGTTAGGCAGCGGCCCTTGGAGACCTTGTTCCACTGAGTTATGCTCTTGCAAATTGTTTATTGTGTGGAATGGTCTCATATTTTGTTGGCTTGGGGTTGGTGGTGGCCTAGGTGCTTTGCCTGCTTGCCTCCATGAGTTCCTTATCGCCTTTCACTTCTTCAGGTTATCATCTGACCTTGCGTATTGTCTCATCACCTCGAACAACTCCCTTATGGAAGTGGGATAATTCCTGGCAAAGTGAGTTGTGCACTTTCCTATGGCCAATCCTTCCTCGGCTACTGCTATAACCATCTCCTCTAGCGCATTTGGCACCTAATTTGGTCTGGATGAATCTTTCTAAAAACTCAGATAGGGAATCATCGTCTCGCTGAATGAAATTTAGCAAATCTCTCGTTGTTTTTGTTCCTGGGTGATATCCTTGGAAAGTGGACACTAGCTCTGCTCTAACTTGTCCCCAGGACCTGATGGATAAGGGCTTCAGCAAGGTATAGCAATCATGTGCGATGTCTTCAACCGCCATGATGAGTGACTTTGCGAGGATTTGGGAGTCTACCCCGGCTGATGTTATCGTAGTTTCATAACTCGCAAGGAACTTCCTTGGGTTTGTCTTTCCATTGAAAACCGGAATGCACCGGCTGGCCACGGATACAGCTGAAGTTCTTTAGATAAAGGTGAAGCAGGGTCATATGCACCCTCGTCTTCTTCCAGAAGGATATCGCCTGGTATTACGACGTTTTTGCCAGCGCAAATGGCGCCTCCTGCCCCTACTCCCTGCAGTCCATGAATCTCTCTCACCAATCTATCCCTCTAGATTTTGGCTTCCCTGATTGCCCTCTGCGTCTGTTCAGCTCTATTACGAGCAGCGACTTGCCTGAGCAGCTGCTCCTTCTTGTTCTAGAGTCTGAGGATGTCCTGCTAGTACTTCAGCGTCTTTAGGTTTCTTGCTTGTTCGGTGATCTTGTCATCTTCATCTTCTTCTACGATCTCATTGTCATCCTGATCTAGCGGTACATCTTGCACATCACCAACCGGTGTCGCCTTGTGGTTGCGAGGTGACGTGGTGCCGCCATCCCTTGACCGGGTGGTGGTTGGCTCTTTGAGAGTTGGTGCCGCATCATTGTCCGTCGAAGCGGCGACAACGTCAGCAGTCTTGGATGCTCCCGCCTTGTCCGCCGGTGGCTTCGGTGCTTTGTTCTTTGGTGGCATGATAAGCTCGAGTGACAACCACGGTGGGCGCCAATGTTGTTCGGGGTCGAGGCCATCGAACACTGGTTGTCACTCAAGCGAAATCAAGCACGAAAGAAGGCTAACATGAGGCTTAAGCGAAATAAGATGAATGATTTCATTAAACTTGTTCCTTCCCTTATATTCTCTCAATGGAGGCTATTTATGTACGCATGTAGGTTTTTCATAGGACGTAAATGCCCTCGCAACTATTACAAATTCAGGGAATATTCCCCGTAGCTTTGGGCTTGCTTGCCATTTGGAGTCCCCTCCTGCCTCAGATAGCGCCGGCCCGGAGAGGCCCGACCGGCTCCGCCTCATGTTGCCCGTTCAACCGACCGGGCGAGCCTGGCGAACAAAGCTATCGGCCATGCGAAGGCAGCTAGCTCCTCCTTTGGCGAAACCTGCAGAGATGATCAACCAAACCGTTAACAGCTATTCGCTTGAGCGAATAGCCGAGATCGATTGCGCGCCCCTAGTCTGCAGAAACGACCAACCAAACTGTTAACAGCTATTCGCCTAAGCGAATAGCCGAGATCGACTGCGCCCCCCCAGTGGTGCCGATCCTAGCCGGTCCGCTCCTTCCGCTAGGGCGAAAGGAGCGGAACCGGACACGGGCTGATCCTTGCCGTGGAGTCCGCCCTTTCGCTATGATGAAAAGGGACGTCAAGAAATGGGGTGGCTTGTGCTACCCCCATTTCGCTCCATCGAGAAGAGGACTCGGCATGCTCCCCCTCTCCTATCGCACGCCTTCTCGCCTGAGAGCTGGTACCGCTCTGACCCTTAACTCTCGTCATTCCACTCGTGCGAGGTGCCAGGGCGGCGATTGAGTCGTATGGGGTGCCCAGAGGTGGGGCCTGCCCCCAACACAGCTAATCCACTCTGACTTAGGTAATTGCCTTTGGGGTGATACGGGTAATCATTGGTATCATTTAGCTAATTGGGAAAGTGTAATAAATATGCTAAAAGAGCATGGAGGTCTTATGTATTCCAAATTTGAGAGATTTGAATATATGCTTACTAGGATCCTGGATTAAAAGGTATTATCTGGATGGCTCTGAACTTTGGAAAGACCTAGTTGATTATAAGTATAAACACATGTTGTCATAACATTTTCTATAGTTTCACTACGGGTGCCTCTCAATTCTTTAAGGGTATGATCTGGGCTGCTTCTGCAGCTAAACTAGGTCACAGATGGAAAATTGGTAATGGTAATAAGGTTAAATTCTAGGAGGATAACCGGCTTGGTCCTTCCATCCTAGCCATTCAATATAGGGATGTTTACATCCTAGTGAATGAGAAAGCTCAGAGTTGTGTAATGGCACCAACCTCAAATGCACTTTTAGAAGATAGATGCTAGGCTTACGAATTTATGGTTAGAGCCTAGAGGCCGCCTAGTTAGGTTGAACTATATGTTTTCCTGAAGAGGAAGATGCCCTTATTTGGCAATTTAGTTCTAGCAGTTTGTATTCTTCTCAATATCAGTATAGAATCATAAATTTAGGGGATGACTCCTATACACGTTCCTGCTCTTTGGAAAGAGAAAGTACCTCGTAGAGTCTTTTTTTTCCTGCGGTTATTCTCTGAAAATAATCTTTTAACTAGAGATAATTTAAGTATAAAAAGAAAAGTAGAGTGAAAAGGAGCCGGTTCACTCTGTTATTTTTTATAGAACCCGTGGAACTGAAGTAAAATGAAGTCCATACTAGTTTGCGATGTTTTTTTCTGCTGCTGCCCTATGGAGCCTCTCGGAGCTGAGAAATAGTTTATGCTTCCAGGAGGCTTCTTGGAAGGATATGAAATCCCTCTTGCTGAAGGTTGCTGCTATGATCCAAAGTTGGTCGATCCTATGTCCACCAAGCCATGTTCAGGAGTTCAACTCCAGGTTTTTGGATTTTACGAAGCTAGCAACGACCTATGAGAATCATGTGATGATATCCAAGAACAAGTGTTTGTTGTACATGAATGCAATAAACTGGAGGTCCAATACTTTACCGCATGAAGCCAAGGCTCTGCCGTCAGGAAGCTCGTTTTTGGAAGGGACTTGACTCTCTGGCAAATGGCGTGATATAACTAAGCTAGTTTAACCTTGTGAGATGTAAGTGGTTTTGGTTCTGGCTCCTTCATTGCTATTTCCAGTTTGCTTTAAACGGGATTGATGGATGTAACCCATCCGAATGCTATAATAACGTTCTGATCTTGATAGTGTAAGACAGGAGCTTGGCCCTATTAACTCTTAAAAAAAAGTTGACCGTTTATTATGCTAACAGGTCCTGTACATACTAAAAACAAACGTGCATTCCCAAGATAGCAAGCCTTTCTCCCGTCATGGACGTGAAATGAAATGTTTGGAGCAAAGCGAAGCCGGGGAAACTGACGACACGACGCGGCCGCAGGCAACGAGTAGCCAAAGAATTGAGCACTGAAAGATACATCCACCACTCGACCAATCTGTTGTGGGAGCAGGTAAGCCTACTCATAATAGTTACAGATTTGCTCCAATCAGGGAAGCTGATGTCGCAGACGAAGTCGGCAAAGTAAAGTCTGGAGCCCGGAGCAGGTAGAGGCGTGACAGCGAAAGGCGTTGATGGGTAGGAGGGAATAGGGTATATGGAGACAAGGGAGAATGGATGGAAGGATATTTCACTTGGGCCTTTTTGGTTCAAAAAATTTTGTAAAATTTTTCAGATTCTCCATCGCATCGAATCTTTGAACACATACATGAAGCATTAAATATAGATACAAAATAAAACTAATTACATAGTTTAGACGAAATTTACGAGACGAATCTTTTAAACCTAGTTAGTCCATGATTGGATAATATTTGTCAAATAATAACGAAATTACTACAGTAACATTTTCCAAAAATTTTCAAGAACTAAACAGGCCCTTGGTTGATGACTTGTGGAATGTGTGCAGCCATAGAATAGTTCCGGTTGATGACTCGTGGAACGTGTCTTAAAAAATGTGTGCAGCCATAGAATAGTTGCCGGAGCCGGACCATGCACGCTGAAAAGGGTGAAATGACTGAGCCTATGGATCCGCAATAAAAAGTCTGAAGGGAGAATCTGCAGATGGATTCGTGTTCACAGTAGATGATTGATGAGATAAAAGAAACAGAAAGTGTGAATTTTAGGTCCTATATCTAGACATCCCTCCGCCGAGAATAAATCAACTTCAAGAGTTATCCTAATTCAATTATTTTTAAGTTTAACCAAATTCTATAGAAAAGGACTAATATTTGAGACATAAAATTAGTATAGTTAGATACAGCATAAAATATATTTTCATACTATACCTTTTGGGGTCTTAAGATCGTAGTACTCTTATTTAAAATTAATCAAACTCAAAGCTTGACTTAGGACAACTCAAGTTGATTTATTCAACGATGGAGGGATCACTAGATATCCAGAAACATCAAAACGACCTATATAATTTAAGAAATTTAGGACGGAGTATCAACCTGGTAAAAAAGTGGACTGATCGTTGGGGCAGAACGATAGATGATCCAAAGGTTGACGGGCATCCAGAAAGTCTCCCTGGGGTAGGGTACCTTTTGCTCAGTAAAGTTACAATAGCACATTAGAGGCCAATGGTAGGGCAGTTAAAGAAACTGTTCTCCAGAAAGAGAGATGTTCCCAACAGCC
This sequence comes from Saccharum hybrid cultivar R570, assembly GCA_038087645.1. NCBI lineage: Eukaryota > Viridiplantae > Streptophyta > Magnoliopsida > Poales > Poaceae > Saccharum > Saccharum hybrid cultivar. The sequence continues at coordinate 5,780,695 of JAQSUU010000043.1, read as the reverse complement.
AAGATTAGCCCTTAAGACGAGCATTTCAAAATGAATTAATTCAAAACCAAATCCAGTTACAATAAGAGTTGCTATGATTTTACAAAGATGACTTACTGGATTAGGAAACGTATTTGGATGATACAAGGTACTCGTGAGAACTAATAAAAAATACCCTCATCCAGGCATGCAGGGCTTTTCCCCATTACTAAAAGAAACATTGAAACATTTCCAGACACGAACTGTCTGAAACCACTTCGCCTTCTAGCAATGTAAGAACCGTTTATTACTCCACAAAACTGGTTTGATGGCAGTACATTATGAAAATCCTGTTCCTAAGTTTCCCAATCTTGCATAGACTTAGTTTAACTCCGCCTATGTTGACTGGAAGACTTTCTTAAGTCGTCTCAACATAGCCGGTCCCAAGCCCGGGTAAAGGAGGAGGGTGTGTTAAGGTCTAGCGAACCAACAGTAAAAAAACAGTCACTCTCATGGATTTGAAACCCACAAGATATTCGTTGGGGCGTAACCCTCTTAGCGACGCGCTACATCGGAACACAGGTGTGGTGTTAAATGGACAAGAGCCGGGTCGTCATCCCCTTAGTGGCGCGTCGTATCGTGACCCGGGTACGATGAAAAATGAGCAAGGGTCGGGCCGTCGCAACCTTAGTGGCGCGCTACATCTACGCCCGGATGCAGTGAAAAATGAGCAAGGGTCTTCGCACTTCCCTCGACGGGTGTGAAGGGTAAGGAAGCTAGCCGAGCCAACTAGGATTCGTCTAGGTAGCTGGAACGTAGAGTCCCTAACGAGTAAGTAAGAGAGCTAGTCGATGCAGCAATTAGAAGGCGTGTAAATATTCTATGCGTTCAGGAGACTAAATGAAAGGGCCAGAAGGCGAAGGAGGTGGAGGATACTGGCTTCAAACTTTGGTACACGGGGACAACATCGGGTAGGAATGGTGTAGGCATCTTGATCGATAGGAGCCTCAAGGATGGAGTCGTTGATGTTAGGAGGCAAGACGACCGGATTATCTTGGTCAAGCTGGTAGTTGGAGATTCGGCTCTGAATGTGATCAGTGCCTATGCCCCTCAGGTAGGTCTTAGCGAGGGCACCAAGAGGCAGTTTTGGGAAGATCTATAGCATGGTTAGTACCGTGTCTATCAGCGAGAAACTCTTTATAGGAGGATGCCTCAACGGCCATGTTGGTGCGACTAATGTAGGTTTCGAGCGGGTGCAGGGGGGTTCGGGTATGGTAGTAGGAATCAAGAGGGGGAGGATGTTTTGAACTTCGCGCTGGCCTATGACTTGTTGATAGCGAACACCCTCTTTAGGAAGAGGGAATCTCATCTAGTAACCTTTCGTAGTGAACAACACTCGAGCCAGATCGACTTTATCCTTGCAAGGAGGGAGGATAGACGTGCTTGCTTTGATTGTAAGGTGTTACATGGGGAGTGTGTTGTCTCTCAATATAAGCTTGTGGTGGCGGACTTTCGCTTTCGGGTACGTGTCCACCGGGACAAACGGGCCAAGATTGCGAGAACGAAGTGGTGGAAGCTTAGAGGAGAAGCAGCGCAAACGTTTAAGGAGAGGATGCTAAACAAGGGGCCTTGGGAAGAAGGAGAAGATGCCGACGACATGTGGCTAAAGATGGCAACATGTGTCCGGAAGGTGGCTTCGGAAGTGTTTGGCGTGAGTAGGGGAGGCAAAAGAGAAGCGAAAGACACATGGTGGTGGAATGACGAGGTGCAAAGGGCTATTAGGGAGGAGTGTTTCAAGCGTCTCCACCATGACAAGAGTGTAGCCAACATCGAGGGCTATAAAATAGCGAAGAGGGTTGCAAAGCGAGCTGTGAGTGTAGCAAAAGGTCAGCCGTATGATGGCCTTTATCAGCGTCTAGACACGAAGGAAGGGGAGAAAGACATTTATAGGATGGTTAGAATCCGCGAGAGGAAGACAAGGGACATCAACCAAATAAAATACATCAAGGATGGGACAGATCAACTTTTGGTGAAGGATGAGGAGATCAAGGACAGATGGAGATAGTACTTCGACAAGCTGTTTAATAGGGAGAATAAGGGTCCTGCCCTTGAGTTGGACGACTCATTTGACGATACCAACAGACGCTTTGTGAGGAGAATTCAGGAGGCAGAGATCGGAGAGGCTTTGAAGAGGATGAAGGGAGGTAAAGCGATAGGCCCTGATGGTATCCCCATTGAGGTGTGGAGATACCTAGGCGCCAGAGCGATAGTATGGTTAACTAAGCTTTTTAACCTTATTTTTCGGTCTAACAAGATGCCTGAAGAATGGAGAAGTATATTAGTACCTATCTTCAAGAACAAGGGAGATGTTCAAAGTTATACTAACTACCGTGGGATTAAATTGATGAGCCATACGATGAAGCTCTAGGAGAGGGTTATCAAGCATCGCCTAAGGAGAGTGACACATGTGACCCAAAATCGATTTGGGTTCATGCCTGGTAGGTCGACCATGGAGGCGATTTTCTTATTACGACAATTGATAGAGAGATATAGGGAGCAGAAGAAGGACTTGCACATGGTCTTTATTGACCTCGAGAAGGCATATGACAAAGTACCAAGAAATGTCATGTGGTGGGCCTTGGAAAAGCACAAAGTCCCAACTAAGTACGTTACCCTCATCAAGGATATGTACAGGGATGTGACGTTTGTCCGAACATGTGATGACGACACCAGTGCCTTTCCAATTAAAATAGGACTGCATCATGGGTCAGTTTTAAGTCCTTATTTATTTGCTTTGGTGATGGATGAGGTCACAAGGGACATACAAGGTGATATCCCTTGGTGTATGCTCTTTGCTGATGATGTGGTGCTAGTTGACGACAGTAGGGCGGGGGTTAATAGGAAGTTAGAACTATGGAGGCACACGTTAGAGTCGAAAGGTTCAGACTTAGTAAGACTAAGACCGAGTACATGAGGTGCGATTTCAGCGCGACTAGGCACGAGGAAGGAGACGTTAGCCTCGATGGGTAAGTGGTGGCCAAGAAGGATACTTTTCGGTATTTAGGGTCGATGCTACAAAAGGATGGAGACATTGATGAAGATGTTAGGCATAGAATTTCAGCCGGCTAGTTGAAATGGCGTCAAGCTTCTGGCGTTCTCTGTGACAAAAGGGTGCCTCAAAAGCTGAAAGGTAAGTTCTATAGGACGGCGATTCGTCCGGCGATGTTATACGGTGTTGAGTATTGGCCTACAAAAAGGTGACATGTCCAGCAATTGAGTATAGCAGAGATGTGTATGTTGCGTTGGTGTTGTGGACACACAAAGAGGGATAGAGTCCAGAACGACGATATTCGGGATAGGGTTGGGGTGGCACCCATTGAGGAGAAATTGATTCAACATCGGTTGAGATGGTTTGGACATGTCCAACGGAGGCCTCCTGAGGCGCCGGTGCATAGTGGAGTTCTAAAGCGGACCGATAATGTAAAGAGCGGTAGAGGTCGACCTAAACTAACTTGGGACGATTCCGTTAAGAGAGATCTTAAGGAATAGAATATCTCCAAAGATTTAGCTATGGACAGGAGCGCTTGGAGATTGGCAATCAACGTGCCTGAACCGTTACCTCTTTTTGTCTTGTGCCCTTTATGTCCCTTTATGTGTCTCCATGTTTCTCGTTTCTTTTGGGTTTCATCTCTAGCCTACCCCAACTTGCTTGGGACAAAAGGCTATGTTGTTGTTGCTGCTGCAGCATAGACTTAGTTTATAAATCCCCAGTTTAGCCACTTCTATCGGATCTTCCAATTTGTGCCAAAATCTAAACAAACAAACAAAAATCAAGTAAAGATTGACAATAAATCTAATGGTTGTATGTAAATAATGGTAAAAACAACAATCATCAGAAGTCAACTAGAACTCGGACGGTGCAAATAACTTCACGGAGTTGAAGTGCACCGGCAGTCCTTAAACTTTCCATGTGGTTCATGTAGGCCCTAAACTTGCTAAGTGTGCCACTTGAGGTCCAGAGTTCCCTAATTAGCATAAAGTTGACTATGTGGTATGGCAACATGGCATGTGGCATGAAGGGACATGATCCTAAGCACGTAGTAGAGCATGAGAAGTTGAGGACATGATGGTGTCACGTTTGGTAGCAAGAGCTAAGGTAGGTTGTGGCTTGGGGGTGCAAATGCACACACACACACACACACCCCACCCCCACCCACCCACAACAACTACTACTACTAAAAAAATCACCATATATGCACCCCCCATGAGACTATCCATGCACCCAGAAGACATGTGCACACCCACTAATTTGCTCAAGGTTCGCCACTGTTTGGTAGAGCTTCACTCCCTGATTTTTAGCTCGAGCTCCCTCATTCTCTAATGGAGTGATTCTGGTGGGTGCGAAGGGTAAGGAGCGCTTGGAGACTGGCAATCAACGTGCCTGAACCGTGACCTCTTTCTGTCTTGTGTCATTTATGTCCCTTTATGTGTCTCCCTGTTTATCGTCTCTTCTGGGTTTCATCTCTAGCCTACCCCAACTTGCTTGGGACACAAGGCTATGTTGTTATTGTTGTTGTTTGGTGGGGTTTGAATAGAGAGTAATGATGAGCGGGTTTTTTTAGCTCCTAGCTAAATGGAGAAGTGATTCTCACAAAAAAAAGCTGCTCCAAGGAGCGTTGCTAAACAGCCCCGGCTCCACTTAGCGTACCACATACATGATTGCTCACTTATTAGGGTGATTTGGACCTCCAGTGGCACACTCAACGAGTTGGGGATCCACACGTGCATTTTAAGAGTTTATGGACCTGTTATGGACGTCGTTGGGATGGGGAGAATTGAGGAGAAAGAGAGGAGCGGCGACGAGCTACAGTACCCACGGCGCTACAATACCCACGGGTATTGTTCACGAGCTAGAGGCAGAGGACCGGTGGCTAGAGCTGTGAGGGGCGCTGGGAACGCCGGCCGCGGGGCTTCCCCCACTGCCGCCGAGAGAGAATGTTTTTCCTTCTAATCTCTTGATTGATTAGATTAATACATCTCCTCTCCTTATATAGAGAAGATGTCTTACTTGACCCCTAAGCAAGTGACTAATTAACCCTAACGGGCTAAGGCCCAATAGGCCCTTGACTCTTCTAACACTACACCCCACCTGGACATGTAGCTCGTCCTCGAGCTACAATTGAACGATGACACTAACGAGACACAAACATAACACCTAAAACACAAGCCTTTTACATATCGGCTTATTTTATTGACTTGAAATAGACTACGACTCGACTCCTGAAGATACGGCAGACACCCTACGCGTGATGGACCTGCACGTGTGTAGCCACCTGGATCCCATAGAGCCCACCGAAACAAGAGGGGTGCACGTGTATAGCCACCAGGAATTAGTCGCGATAGTGACCAACGGAGACGTCCTCGCGGCGGCCGGTGGCAGAATGCGGTGGCGCTATGTAGTGCGTCCCTGCCGGTGACAAGGAGGAGAGCGACTCCCCTACCGCCGCTGCTGTAGAGTTGGAGGTCGTTGCCCGCGAAAAAATCACCATGCTCGCGCCTGAAGACAGCAGCGGGTCGGCGCAGTTGCTAGTGGCCGTCCCACGGGGCGAGGTCGCGCTCCGCTGTGCTGAGGTCGACCGTCGCCAAGGTTGCCTCATGCATAGGCTGGCGCATCTCCTGCAGCAGCTGGCGCGCTAGGAGGCCGCGCGCCGCAGCCTGTAGCCGCACCGCCGCAGACACCTTACAGGTAAGCATCTTCCCTGCCGGCTCCGTCGTGATGTCTATCGCCTGCTCGATCTGTTGTAATGTTGGCTGCACCATTGGTTGCACGTCCTGGAACGGCAGCAACGTCGTGCCGTAACCTGGCATCCCGTAGGGGAAAACCGGTGGCAGAGAGACCACGGCCGATTGCGGCAGCAGCCAGCTGGCTGGTTGCAGCGGCGATATGCAAGTCAACTGATCTGACGTCATTGGTGAGCAAGTGACCGGCAGCAGCTCATCGTAACCTAGCATCTCCGATATCAGATTGTTATGGACGTCGTTGGGATGGAGAGAATTGAGGAGGAAGAGAGGAGCGGCGGCGAGCTACAGTACCCAAGGCGCTACAGTACCCACGGGTACTGTTCATGAGCTAGAGAGGCAGCGGACCGGTGGCTAGGGCTGTGAGGGGCGCTGGAAACGCCGGCCGTGGGCCCGGCCGCGGGGCTTCGCCCACGGCCAGTAAGAGAGAAGATTTTTCCTTCTAATCTCTTGCTTGATTAGATTATAATACATCTCCTCTCCTTATATAGAGAAGAGGTCTTACTTGACCCTAAGCAAGCGACTAATTAACCCTAACGGGCTAAAGCCCAATAGGCCCTTGACTCTTCTAACAGGACCTATATGGTACTGCATACAATTTTCAAGACCACCAATGTATTTAACTCAACTTCACATGTATGGCTAGGAACTTTCGACTTGAAAGAAATGTAGCAAGGTTCAAAAGCTACAAACTTGTGGCTTAAAATAATGTAGGAACATTCAAAGCTAATCAAAATACAAACTACTGACATTCAGAAGAAAATCCTTTATTGAATGCAAACAGACTTACTCCTATCATCAGACTACTGAACAAATATCCATATCCATACAAACTGACAAATATTTAAAGGAAATTGGACTGACATATCCATATGTGAGGATTTGAACAAACTACTATAAAGAAAAATGCTTCAATGCATGGATTGATATGGCCTTCAGCTAAACAAGGTAGGTAACATCTCTAGTACGGGGAGAGTACCACTAAACCTATAAAAAAGTGTACACAGAAATTGTATTACGTATAAGCATGGATGACAACAACCTTACTTGCTAATTTGAAATTAGCAATCAAAAGATTCCATGTAACCACACCGGTAACTTTGAGGTTGCTGGCTTGCTGCTGTTCAAGTTAGCATGCTAGGTAGATCTTCTGTACAACTTTTTGTAGGTGTAGCATTACTAGTTCCAGAAATCACTAGAAGCATATTTCATCCTACTGTTTGATGTCTATTATTTCAAGAAAGGTCAAAATTCAAAACTTTTATGACCAAATGACAATACAAAACACAAAATAAAGTAAACATCAAGGATGGTACAAATGTGAAGTAAAATAGATATAATATATATGTGGAAGATGAACCTTGGAGATGCTATGGCACTGCTAACTGCTTTTGTTTCTTGCATTCTTATGCTGGTAAGTAAGATTCTAACATCAGTTGTGTTTTTGCATGTGGTGGTGACACGATATCAACAACGAGGTATGTGAACTTCCATGTCCGATCAGAATTATCTTTGAACATCTCTGAATACACTTTTCCAGCTCCATGTGGCCCACGGATGAGAAAGTTCACCTGAAAAAATGCATGTGAGCAGCGTAAAAATAGCTATATGAACAATATGACTTAACATCAATGCAACCTTAGTGCCTCATTTCCAATTTAGCAAAAACAATATCTACGAGCACAACAAAAAATGTAAACAGGATCTTCTCTGGTGTTGATACTGCTCTCAGGATTGATATTAGCAATGAAGGCAAATAATTCTCATCTTAGTACCTCCCCCTATGTTATGATTCACAATTAAGCTCTTCCCATGCTGCTAAGGGACTAATGAACTCTCAGAGAGCAGTTTCCCAACAAGTGTTGCAGAAGAGAGAGCATAACTGTAACAGGTAAAGTTGCCACTTTCTTATTGACTAGGCTACAGTAGACCTGAGGTGCAAGAAAACAGAAGAATGGAAGAAGACACAACAGAAGACACAAGAAAGCGTTCTACCTCCACATGTTCAACACCGTCCTCATCTGTCCAAATCTTATTTGGAATTCTTTGCCGAGCTGCACGATTTCTAGTTTCCTGGCCATATCCAGTAATAGGGTGGCCAATCCTTGACGTGACCTGACAAAATATATAAAACTAGTACGAGAGGGAAAGTACAACTATCTACAGGAAAATAACATGATCAACGAAAACCTGGCTATCACTCTGAATTCTTGCTAGAGCTTTCCCAAATATCTTGTACCTGTTGGGTAGTTATACAATGCACAAGCGTTAGCTAATCTCCCTTCAGCTTCAAAATTATATATTTATTTATAAAACAGGCAATGGGCAATCAATATGCCAGACAAAAGCACCGAACACCAAATTATTATGTTGGGTTTCAACTTTAGCCTACCCCCAACTTGCTTGGAGTAAAGGGCTTTGTTGTTGTTGTTCACCTTTAACATAATGCAATGCATAGTACTTTCGGTAGTGAATCAACACTCTTACAGGTTATAGGATAAAAATGCAGTATGCACCAGAATAGGGCTTGTGACAACGGAACAAAAACAGAAAGATCTATGGTATTTGGCTTCATCTTCATTTTTCAATGTAGTAAAAGTTTGTTCATATCAGGTAGCACACCAACCTATAAGTGACACAAAGTTGCAGATAATAAAGCTTCCTATTCCTATACTGCACAAAATGTCAATCTACGAACCAAGGAAATGAAAAGCATAGACACATGTGCCTTAGATAGACAATGATGCATCCAGATTAAGAAGATGTATATATAGCAAAAAGAAGTTCCATATTACACATCATATTGACTGTTAATTTGTACAGTGCACATAAAGATGGGGTTAGTGTTACGATCTGAAGAATGACCACTACGAAATTCTTTTTTCTCAAATACACAGGAGATGTGTATCATATCATTAAAGAACCACTGCGAAATTCTGACAAGGAAATTTTGTAGAACTTAAAAGAATATGGTAATAATTACTATTTATTTATTAACACATTTGTAATATCAAAATACAATTAGTCATAGTTGTATCGCTTATCATTCTGCAAAATTCAAACAGAAGCCAAATAACAATTGCAAGGGACTTACTCTTTTGGCTCAAATATAAGCTCTTTGAACACAGCATATCCAGCCACCCCTGCAATTCCGAGTCCAGCAAGTATTACAAGACTATAAGAAACACCTTCAGTAAATGTCACTGGCTTCTCAGGTATATTGTAGGTAATATCATCAAAGGGATGTTCTACAGTTGACAAGTCTTTCCCTTCCTGCGAACAAAGAGGACAGTTCCTTACAGGTAACAAAAAAACCATAAAAATGTGCAACAGCATTATAGCTATACGACGTATTCTGCTTGCAATATAATTAACAAACATTTGTTTGACTAATGAAACCAGTAATATCAGTTAGCTACGGTATACAAGTTCTATCAAGAACTAAATGACTAAGAGACCCCAAAAATCTGACTGTTGGTGTCTTAGGTGATTAAAACTGTCAAGCAGTATAACAATAAACAAAACTCAAAGTCTTCTCCAGCAGAATGCTGTGAATGGAAACTGGAACACAGTAAACTTCCATCAGAACGCTTCCTCACATATGACAGAGATGCCTTGTAGAAAATAGCATTGTAACTGCAACACTACAAGTACTGCTGGCTTTGGCTAAATCATTAGCATAATTGGGTTTCCTCATATGAGACCACTGAGATTATGGATCCATAAGACAAAATCTTTGAAGCAGACCATTACAAAACAGTGTCTAGCAACTACCTCTACATCTGTAGTAATGTAACTGGTGAAACAGAAACTTTTCAACATATGCAGGATCACAAATTTGGAATAGCTCTTAATAATCATTTTTTATGAAATTTTGGTCGTCCAAAACCACATTACAGGGGCTAATGCATATAAATAAGCCGGTATATGCGGTCAAGCTGTTGCCATTCAAGGTTTTAGGCATAGTAATCCAATGTAGAAAGCACGTTCAAGCTAATTTATGTATAATCCACAGGTGTTCAGTAATTCAGATGGTGTATGATCACAAGTACATGTGGGATTGGATTTGGGAAATCCATAGTCCAATTTAACCCTGCCAGCTTTGGATGTACATGAACATGATCTGTTTGGACTTGGACATCCAACACCATGTGATAAAATAAAGCACAATATCCATTGGGTTGCAACACAAAAAGTCCAATGTCCATTGGACCTAGCTGGACTTGGTTTTACAGTGGTGGTAACCCTCTCTTCAAATGCTACGCGGGGAGAGAATCGAGAAAGGAAGGGTGGATGAGAGAGGCGGACTAGACTTCTCATCCGAACCATCAAGTGACCTCCATAGACCACTGACATCAGAGATGAGACGAGAGAATGGTCAGATGAGACGAGAGAATGGTCACTTCAGTACTTCACTTGTCTCTACGACCACAGCATGGCCTGGCATGGCGTTCCGTTGAATAGGTCATTGGAGTGGAGCAGGTGACATGCCAAGCACAAAGCAAAGGCATGTGCAGGGTGACGGTGATGCTGTAGTGATTGACCTTGAGGTAGAGCACAAAAGCAGTAACGTAGCAGACTGCAACAAGCAGTAGCAGACGGCATAGGCATTGGTCACGTAGAGGTTAATGCAGACACCAACAGCTCCGGGCCAGGACCATGCTGTGAATCTCAAGATGGCCATGGCTTGGAGTTCTGCAGTGAGGATCACGTGGAGTGTCGGATGCCTGATGAAAGGAGGCTAACATTGGTGTTTCACGGTGAGTAGTTTTGCGGAGAGCTCTGGCTGGAGATCTGACATGACAGATGAGATGAGAGAGTCAGCTTGGCTTGGTTTTCAAGTTGCCTGTGATGGGGAAGGGGAAGGGGAAGGGAAAGAGGAAGACGCCTTGCTGTGATGGTTGGATTATGATGGATGGATTCTAACTTGAGGGGCTTGGATTGGATTAGACTCTAAGCACTTTGAGATATGTTTGGACTGGATGGTGGACTTTCTGTAGTAGGATTCTAATTGGATTCCTTTCTTAGGATTTGGATTTTGGTCCAATCCCAGTCAACAAGGTAACACAATAACTAAAAGCTTATATACTGCATTACAACCAACATAGCAGCATATCACAAGATGGATAATATTAATTCAAATTTATGCAGCAAAGGATCAGAGACAAGTAGGAAGATACTCCATCCGTCCCAAAATAAATCAACTTGTAGAGTTGTACTAAGTCAAACTATTTAAGTTTGACTAACTTTATAGAAAACAATACCAACATTTATCTATGAAAATATATTTCATTTTGTATCTAATAATACTAATTTTGCATCATAAATATTGGTGTTCTTTTCTATGAATTCAGTCAATCTTAAGAAAGTTCAACTTAGGAGTTAGGACAATTCTAGAAGTTGATCCATTTTGGGACGGAGAGAGTATATAAACACATCACATTGAACAATTTAAATCAGCAAGCAGAACTGAAATACAAACCTGTTTTGCCTTCTGGTCTGAAGCTTGTGTAGAGTAAGATGCACAAGGCCTTACGGAACAAGGAAATACTTTGCGGCACTCGTAACGAGTAGTCAAAGGACCTGAAGTGTTTGACCTAGTCACGTACCACCTTGAATTTTCCAAAGACGAAGCTGGATGTTTTCCCAAAGAAAACTATGTCAACATTAACAAATCCTAACGTGGAAAAAGTAGTGCACAAGAATATCGGCCCAGATCGAGCAAAAATGCACACAAAAGTTGGATAGTTTTCGAGTGCTTGGAAATCAGTGAAATTATGATTAGACTAGATAGCTGAGAAACCATTCTTTGTAATCATAGCCATGCATGCTCATAACATGGAACACAAGTAGAACAACCTTAAAGACAGATTGGAATCAATTTTATGAATTGAAAAAACTGAGCAGTTTGCATCGACTGGACCATAACGAGGAGGGTTACACACAGAATTATCATAATCATGTATTCAAATTATCACTAGTTCACTACTGAAAGGTTTTATCAACACCTTTTGACTCTCCAGTTCTGAATAATTCAACGTAGAGATTTGTTTTACCTTTGGCAAGTTCATTCAAATGCATCCAATGTATGCAAAGTATTACATACAGTCATAATAGATGCAGTGTTGCAATGGTAGTACATTATCATGGAAGGTTTACTAAATCAGTATGGCAGTACAGAAGGGCTCTTTGAAGTATCTGTTGTGGTAAGAGTGGGAAATAGTGCATGAATATTATGACAACAGGTACAGATTTGCCAGCTTTATCCTGATTATACAGGCTAAAAGATGTTAAGTTGACCTAGGAGCTCATATGGAAGCCACTGAACACTTTACTCTGATTTGCAATGTCAACATATACTTAACTTTACTCTGATTTGCAATGTCAACATATACTTAAAGCAGCTAAACTAAAAACTAGATAAGCATACATAATGTTTAAATTGTTAGGAAGTATCCATCCAGCACTGCAAAACAAGCCCAGTTTCACCAATGCAACAATAGCAGGAATAATAACAAAACAAAATATTTAATAGCAGCAACTTGGCCAATCAAACACAGAGCTTTAATTCAGAGGTGGGAGCTACCTTCAGCCTTAGCAACATCCTGCAGTTAAGAGACAGGGAAACGTTAAGGAAAAACAGACTTCCAAGTGTATATTTCCAAATAAGAAGAAAAATACAATAAGGAAATTACAATGTGAAGAACGTCCGAAAGCCCCAAAAGAATCTATGCAATCAGAGATCAGAAACACGATTGCATAGTGTTTCATACAGATAGAACACCAGCACATGCATTGCTTATGACATGACTAGCAGAAAAGGTTGGCATTACGGGATAACAGAAGTTCAATACTCCCTAGCAACAGTAGCTAGTAAGCACCACCCTGCACAACAATTGTTGTTGCTTCAGTGGAATCTAGCACAGAGCACCAGTTCAGTCCCTTCAGGAACCTAACCAGACACCACATCACAACCACAGGCAGCAACGCCGGAAGAGGCAACGCAGAGATCGGCACGGGCATTCTATCGAACACCCTGAGGAGAGGTTTAGAGGGGTTTAGGGTTTTCCTCCATCGCTGCTGCTGGATTACCTTGGAGGCAGCGGCGCCGGCGCAGGGAGCCTGAGGCGCGCGGCGAGCGGAGGCCTCCGCTGCGGTGGCGAGGCGGCGGTGCAGGAGCAGCCTCGTGACCCGGGAGGCCATGGGGGTGTGACTCGTATACTTGGGGGAGGGGTTGAGGAGGAAGCGGAGAGGTGAAAGATAGAACGGTTTGGATTTGGATGGCTTCTCGGCTTTATTCTGATGCTCCGCGGCGACGGGGCGGGTTGGAGTTTTTGCTTTTTGCGCCTCCAAAACTCGTCTCAGTCGGCTACGCCATTTAAGGTTAGCAGGCTTGAGGTGGACGATAAGCACGGATTTAACCGTCAGGATCTTTCAAATCCAAAATAAAAACATCGCGATCGTTGCTACTGAAAAGATTTCGATTCGCGGCCACTAGCTGGGAGTATCCATTACGGATTTTTGGCTATTGATGATGACTAAAAAGTACAAAGAGGGAGTAGTAGATTAATATGTGTGTTTTAATAATTAGTTCATAATAAGGGTCGGTGATTCTCATTTTGGATGAATTTATGGGGTGAAGTACTAATACTAATTCAGAAAATTAGAAAAATGTTGAACTGGGCGCTGGTTCTCGAATTACGCTCTAAGAAGATATGATTGGGGGAGACGGTCTCTAAAAATTGTAACAACCGCTATGCGATTCTTTTTATAGCTGATTTAATGTTTAAATTAAGTTTTGAGTTAGACACCTTTATTTTTATTTAATTTAAATATAATAAGTAGTTTGATTCTCTTGGTCATAAGGTATGAAATCAGATATTTATTCCTTTACTTAAAAATAGGCGCTTTGCTATTAAAAAAATTGAATGTGATTTTTATAATATTCTATTTGTCGGGTACTATAATTAGGGATACCCAAATCAAGAAAGAAAACCATCTACAAAGAGGAAACAGACTAAACTCTTCCTCGTTGATCTCCAGCAAGACATGTCAACAAATCAACCCATCATCCGTCCATCTGAGGCATCTCCCGGGGGTCTCGGAACACCTCCGATTCGTCCGAGACCTCAGCTCTGGGTCTCGGACAACAGGTTGACCCCATGACGCCATCACCGCCTCGTCCGAACCCTGAAAACAGCATCATCCGTCTCTGACTTGCCCGAGACCAGCCTCTAACGCCGCTCCGCCATTGGTGCGCTCGAGACCCCTATGACGTCACACAGATTCTCACGTCTGTCCGAACAGACCAGGAATGACCGGGGTCAAATCACCTCGTCATCGTCTGTAACAGGCATGGGAAAGAGCTGCTGACCACTATGCCACCTATACTGGCACTATACGCACGATTCGTGCGTACGCAGTGTACGGAACAACCACCCTAGGCCACTATTCCCACGATCGGGATAAGATCAGACCGCAATTCCAGCCTCAAGGCATCGGCCCTCTACGCCAGTCAAACTACAAGGATGAACAAGCCACGCCGGCTACAGGACCAAGAATGACAGGGCGCATCGCTACACCACCAAAGGACAGAAACCACTCCACCAACAGTGTGCCCATGCCTGGACACGTAGCAGCAGTACCTAAAGTATCGACGCCATGCCTCCACAGTGCAGACCACGCCGCCACCAGATAAGGCTCTCTCGAGGCTCCCGGAAGGGGTCATGCCACACGCCAATATCATGTAACTTTGCACCTCCTTAAGACTATAAAAGGAACATGCAGGGACCATTCGAACACAACGCAACCGAACACAATAACTCCGAGCTAGTCACGAGCAGATAACTCTCCTGGACCTTGCGAGGGTACCCGGAGAGTCGCACACACCCCCCACTCACACCACGAGACTTGGGAGATCATCCATCTCTCACATCCGCTTGTAACCCCTACTACAGGCACTTTGGTGCAAGATAATATAGAACTCCTCTCCCTCAGTGGACGTAGGGCACTTCTCGGTCCGAACCAGTATAAATCGTCTGTGTTCTTCTTGCACACCATCTGAATTCCCGACGCGCAGATACTCAATTACTTGTTGGTGTTAGGACCGTCGTTTCTTACACCGACACTTTTTGTAGCCAATCCTCACTATTACTTGAGTGTCAATGAAGCGTGGACAATTAGTACATAAACGCATGAGTTTCGATAGGGAATTAAAATGGCCAAGTTCTGACCATGGTAATTTTTTTTAAATGCCTCGATACTTTAAGTACAAGTTGTAGTATCTGAACTTGCATACAAATTCACACCACACGCCACACTCATGCACGCACGCACGTTGAACAAAAGCTAAGCCTACTACTTCTATACCTAAAGACACACGCGGTTGAGAGGTGCTTGAAGATCAGACTCCAAGCGTGACGGACATGGCACCTTGAACATTGTAGAATATCCATGCTTGAGGCTGCAAAGAAAATGAGAAAAAACCTTGGTGCGAACCTGTGTCGAGCAGGACTCAGACCTAGACCGTGGGGGCTCCACTGAGTAACTCCCACCACAAGAGCCATGGGCTCGTTCGCTACTGCATCTAGCCTACGAGGAATAGTTTAGATTTTATGTACCTTATGTTATGTTGGTAATTAGATTTAGATTTGAGGGATATTTTAAGTTATTTTTTACGGTAGTAAATATCAGAATTTATATATTTTATACCATCTTTCACGAACGAAAAATATGGGTAATTTTAAAAGCTAACACAATGATTGATTTGTATTATCTTTAACAATTGTGTAATAGATGCAAATTTAGGGATTATTTAAATTATTTGTACAGGTGTGTATTTTTTTGCAAGTTGAGAGGTTAATATGCATTTTTTTCGTGCTGGCGAATGTGAATATTTTTTAGAAAAAAATAAATTAAAGGCTATTTTGATGAAGATAATTAGACATCTTGTAAAAACGTTCACATTCACCATTAGAAAAATCAATATAATTTTTAGGATTTATCGTTTTTCCTAAGGCGTCTCATGAGAATTAATATGAAGCCCCTTGAAACGATCCCGATTTCCACGAAGGGAAATCCACAGATACGAAGTATAACGTGATAGTCCCAGATGATCATTCCATCACATTATCTAAATCTCAGTCGATAACATAGTCATACATCGAATAAAAGAAGTACAATAGTAAGGTTTACTCATTATTACATCGCCACTTGGCGGAATCACTCGACACAGCATCTGGAACAACATCAATTAGAACGGCAACAAACGTGGTCTTCATCTCCATGCACCAACTTGAGCGAAGGACAAGACTCCTACTCCTCCCAGTCGTCGCCCTCGTAGTCGTATTCGGACTCAGAACCTATTAAAAATCTTTCGGTATGGTTTGTACTGGCCACTGGCTCCCACCCTATGCTTTGTGTTGCTTTGTGGTAGGTGGAATGCAAAGGGTAAGCAAAAGGACATACTTTAGCTGTAGTTTTTCCTATGCGAGTAAGTCAAAATTTTATAATAGTATTTCGTCAAGTTTTAACCAATCTCATCCACACACGTTCACCCCATCCCACCACACGTATCTCCACCACACTCTCACCCTCTCTAGGCGGTAAGGACGACTTCCGCTCATACCTTGCCTCAACGGCCAAAGCCGGAAACCAACACCACACCCGAGGAAGGTAGAAAGGACTTCTCTCACTAGTCAAGTGAAGCTGTACTTAGGAAAGGTCCATAGCCGACAAGTCGGCTTATGTATCGATCGATCAACCAGAACTCTACAGAGGTTTACACTACCCACAAGATCACCATCATCGACGATGCGCCTCGTCTAGGCTGATTTCGGGCTGCCTTCCAACTAGACATGATGCCACCCTACCACTCAGAACTGGGGCCACGTTGGAGTACCACCGGCGTACTGAGACTGTGAGACGTAGTACCAGGCCCATAAGGTCACTACGCTGTCTTAGGAGGGTGTGGGTCCTCATGCCCGTATCTCCATACACTATCCGCTAACCACCTAGTAGAAGTGGCACCACGCTAGCGGGTGAAAGCCCAAGTTTGGTTTTGGTAATTAATGACACCAAGTTGCTAATGCCATGTGTTAAGTGTTTTGAGTTAGGCATAAGCAACGCATGTGATGAAAGTGTACGTGGCAAGGAGTGGTGGCCACAAGATCACAAAGAAATGGTGCATGGACGTGAAATGACGATCATGGTGGAGATGCACATAATATGATGAACCTGATGATCAAGTGGAGGAGAAAGATCTAAGAGCGCAAGGCAAAGGTATAAACCATAGGGTTTTCCTTTTGCCGGTCTAAGTTGAGTAGAGAAGTGATTGACCGGATTTAGGATACATAGTCGACTATCAAGAGGGGCAATCACGGTTAGCTCGGAAATCAAGTGCCACTAGATCAATGTCATGAGCATATGCATTAGGATCTAGTAAAGAGCTAACATATCGCCTTGGAAAATGATTGTGAAATGCTAACACACATGCACATGGAGGTGTACACTTGGTGGTGTTAGCACAGTTGCGAAGGCGGTGGAGTTTAAGCGGTAGAGAGGGGTTTGGGTTCCTCTCTCCCTCCCGCCGAGCTTGCGAGGCGGGATTCGGCGCTTTTTGGAGAAGTGAAATGCCTATTTTCTATTGCGCCGGAAGTCGGAAAAGAAACGGAGGCGAAAGGAGGTCACTGCGTTGATCGGTCGCTGCACCGGACGCTACACCGGACGCTGCACCGGACGCTGCACCGGACGCGGTCACGGTTTCACCGGACGCGTCCGGTCAGTTCAACGCGGCGCGAGCGCTAGGGTTTGTGACCGGACGCGGGTCTGGCCTGACCAGCGCGTCCGGTCAGTTCAACTAGGCGTAAGAAGGAAGCACGCGACCGGCGCGTCCGGTCCTTCACGGGACCGGAGCGTCCGGTCACGCGTCCAGAAACACAGAAAGAAGCGGAGTGACGATCGGACGCGCGGCGCGTCCGGTCACGTACGATCGGACGCGTCCGGTCGTAGCTGGAGCTTACTGGAACGCGACCGGACGCTGGCACTGTCGCGTCCGGTCACTCGTTGAGCGCGTCCGGTCACGTGTGATCTGACGCGTCCGGTCTCAACGGGAGCTTACTGGAACGCGACCGGACGCTGGCACTGTCGCGTCCGGTCACTCGGTTCAGCGCGTCTGGTCAGGGCAACGGCTAGTTCTGACGCGCACAGTTCACGGTTGTCGTGTAGTGACCGGACGCGTCCGGTCACCCTGACCGGAGCGTCCGGTCAGCACGATTTTCGCTGCGTCGTCCGTAACGGCTAGCTGCGTACCCCTTCGTTATAAATAGAGGATGTCCGGGGTTTGAGGGCAACTCTTGCACATTTTGAGATATAGAGACATACTTTGAGCTAGAGAACAACCCCTCCACTCATCTCTTTGCATAGTTGCACATCTTGAGTGAGATTGAGTGAGATTCAAGTGCATTGCTTGAGAGTTGCATTCTAGAGGCACTTGATCTTCGAGTTGCTGCGGATTTCTTGTTACTCTTCCGTGTTTCCCGACACGGTAGACGGCTTGGAGCAGCGGAGGTGATTGAGCTCGCAAATTGGAGATTGTTGGAGCCTTCACCAAGTGTTGTAAGGGGTTCTTGATCCTTCCCCGCGGGAGTTCGCAAATTGGATACTCTAGTGGAGCTCGTGGCTTGGAGGATCCCCGTCTTGTGTGCGGTTGTGCGGCGCCCGCCGAGGGCTCAACTCTTGATAGTTGATTAGCTCGCGAACCGACAAGTGGGTGCATCGCCACAACGAGGAGTAGCTTGCCGGGAAGCAAGTGAACCTCGGGATAAATTCTTGTGTCATTCTCTTCCCGAGGATTTCTCTTGTGTGATTGATTGATTGGTACATCTCATCTCTACACGGCGGTATAATCAATCAAAGCTCTTATCTCGTATTACTTCTTGTTTCTAGATTGTAGTTGTTGTTGTGTTTAGTGAATAGCCTTGTACTAGACTTGTGTAGGTGGCTTGCTTAATTAGTTAGAGCTAGTGCTTTTGCTTCGCCACCTTTCGTACTAACTCGTGGTTAAGTAATTCTTGTAGAAGTTTTAATTAGGCTATTCACCCCCCCCTTCTAGCCCATTCGGACCTTACAAGTGGTATCGGAGCCGAGGCACCGTTCATTTGAGGCTTAACAACCTACGGTGAAAAAGAAATGGCTCAATTAAGCTTGCACATCAACAACACCAAGAAGGCACCTCACTTTGATGGCACAAATTATGCATATTGGAAGGTTAAGATGACCGCACACCTAAAGTCAATCAATAGAGAAGTGTGGAAGGTCACCGAAACAAAATTTGAGGTTGCTAATCCGGAAGCACCTACACCGGTAGAGGAGAAGAAGCTCCAATGCAATGATATTGCCATTAGTGCTCTTCATGAGGCACTAGATGACAAGACATTTGAGCAAGTAAAGAACATAGAGATTGCTCATGATGCTTGGGCCAAGCTAGAAGAAACATTTGAGGGCACTGAAGGTACAAAGACCGCTAAAGCATATATCTTGCAAGAAAAATTTTCAAGCTTCAAGATGCAAGATGATGAGAGTGTACCGGAGATGTTTCATAGG
This sequence comes from Saccharum hybrid cultivar R570, assembly GCA_038087645.1. Classification (NCBI taxonomy): domain Eukaryota; kingdom Viridiplantae; phylum Streptophyta; class Magnoliopsida; order Poales; family Poaceae; genus Saccharum; species Saccharum hybrid cultivar. The sequence goes on along the minus strand of JAQSUU010000043.1, from coordinate 5,761,336 downwards.
TTGCAAGTCATTGTCAATGAGCTCAAGGCACTTGGTGAGGAGGTCAAGGACAATCAATTCTCTATGAAGTTCTTGAGAAGTCTACCCAAGAGATTTGATACATTAATCACCGTGCTAGTGAGGACTACATTGAAGGATTCAACTCCTCAACAAATATTTCAAGAAGTGATGACCGATGATTCATATAGAGAAGATGATGAGAAGGATGAGTTGGTCAAGAAGAAGAAGAAGGAAAATGAGAAGAAAGATGATGAAAAGAAGAAGAGTGTGGCATTCAAAGCTACCACATCCAAGAGCAAATCCAAGATTGAATCATCAAGTGATGAAGACTCAAGCTCTTGCGATAGTGATGACATTGATGAGAAGATGGCTCTCTTTGTCAAGCAATTTGGCAAATTCATGAAGAAGAAAGGCTATCGTGCAAGAAGGAGGAAGAACTCATCCAAGAAGAGTGAGCATACCATGAGATGCTTTAGATGCCATAGCAAGGACCATCTCATTGCAAAGTGTCCTTATGATAGTGATGATGAAGATGCTATCAAGAAAGAGAAGAAGAAGCAAGAAAAGAAAAAGAGCTCTTATAAGAAGAAGAATGATTCTCATGTTGCTACATGGGATAGTGATGATTCCTCAAGTGATGATGAGGATGACTACAAGAGCAAGAAGAAGGGACATGCTAGCATTGCCATCCAAGAGAAGGTCTCCCTCTTCGACACTCCATCGTGCTTCATGGCTAAGGCCGCTAAGGTATCATCCGACGATGAGAGTGATCATGATAATGCTAGTGATAGTGATAGTGATGAAGAAGAATTCACTAAAGATGAACTAATCACTATGCTAGAAGATTGCACTCAACATTTTAAAGAATCTAGAAAGGAGTGCAAGGGCTTGCTTAAGGAAAAGAAAAACCTTATGCAAGAACTTGATGAGCTTAGGGCATCTTATGAGAGTCTAAAGGTAGACCATAAGAAGCTTCAAAAGTCTCACACTAAGCTTGAAGAAGCTCATTCCTCTCTAGTTGAAAAATGTGAAAACATGCCAACTAATGTTGAGAAAGCTAAAACTTGTAACATAGGCATATCATGTGATATAATTGATGAAACTTTTCATAAGCCTATTATTGTTGCTTCCACTAACCCTCCATGTAGCTCATCTACATCATCATCATCTAGTAGTGACGGTTTCACTTGTGACTCCACACTAATAGTTGAGAATGAAATTCTCAAGAAGGAGGTAAAAGAGCTCAATCACACCTTAGCTAAGGCTTATGGTGGTGAGGACCGCTTGCTTATGTGCTTGGGTAGCCAAAGGGCTTCTCTCTATAAAGAGGGATTGGGCTATAACCCCAAGAAAGGCAAGGTCGCTTTTGCTCCTCACAAGACTCGTTTTGTGAAGAACAATGGTAGCTATTGCAAAAGTTGCAAGCAAGTTGGTCACATAGAGCAACATTGCATGAACAAGAAATCCAATGCTAAAGTATCCTCAATTAAGTTTGATTCTTTCTATATACTTACCAAGGGTACAAATGGTGTTCATGCTAAGTTCATTGGTGCACCATGGATGGGCTCAAAGAAGAAAGCCATTTGGGTACCAAAGAGCTTAGTCTCTAACCTTGGAGGACCCAAACAAGTTTGGGTACCTAAAAAGAATTGATCTTGTCTTGTAGGTCAATTACAAAGCCGGAGGAAGGCATTGGGTGCTTGATAGTGGGTGCACTCAACATATGACCGGGGATTCTTGTATGTTTAAATCAATTGATACTAGTCAAAATGGTGGTTTTGATGCTATCACTTTTGGCAACAACAAGAAAGGCAAGGTCAAGGGGCTTGGTAAAATTGCTATCTCAAATGACATGAGCATATCTAATGTGTTGCTAGTTGAGAGCTTAGATTTCAATCTTTTATCGGTGGCACAACTTTGTGATCTTGGCTTCAAGTGCATATTTGGTAGTGATGATGTTGAAGTCATAATGTGTTGATGGATCAAATTTGATATTCAAAGGATTTAGACATGGTAGCTTATACTTGGTTGACTTCAATGATAGTGAGACACAATTGACATCATGCTTGCTTAGTAAATCTAGTATGGGTTGGTTATGGCATAGAAGACTTGGTCATGTTGGAATGAAACAATTGAACAAACTTTTGAGGCATGACTTAGTTAGAGGATTGAAGGATGTCACCTTTGAGAAGGATAAACTATGTAGTGCTTGTCAAGCCGGCAAACAAGTTGGAAATACACATCCTAGTAAAAGTGAAATGAGCACATCAAAGGCATTTGAGTTATTGCACATGGACTTGTTTGGGCCAACAACATACACTAGCATTGGTGGCAACAAGTATGGCTTTGTGATAGTGGATGACTACACTAGATACACTTGGGTGCTCTTTCTTTATGACAAGAGTGATGTTTATGATCTATTCAAGTCTTTTGTCAAGAGGGTACAAAATGAGTTGAGACTACCATCAAGAAGATTAGAAGTGGACAATGGTAGTGAGTTTAAGAACACAAGAATTGAAGATTTGTGTGATGATCTTGGTATTGGACATCAATTCTCACCAACATACACTCCTCAATCCAATGGTGTAGTTGAAAGGAAAAATAGAACCTTGATTGATATGGCTAGATCAATGCTTAGTGAATACAGTGTGAGTCATTCATTTTAGAGTGAAGCTATCAACACGGCTTGCTATTGTAGCAACCGTCTCTATTGCCATGGGAAGCTTGGAAAGACACCATATGAGCTATTGAATGGAAGAAAGCCCAACATTGCATACTTTAGAGTGTTTGGTTGCAAATGCTATATTCTTAAGAAAGGCACTAGATTGAGCAAGTTTGAAAAGAAATGTGATGAAGGGTTCTTACTTGGTTATTCTACCACAAGCAAATCATATAGAGTTTGGAATCTCACAAATGGCACCTTGGAAGAAGTTCATGATGTTGAGTTTGATGAAACCCAAGGGTCTCAAAATGAAGCTCAAAACCTTGATGATGTGAGAGGAGATCAATTATCAAATGCAATGAAGAACATGGACATTGGTGATATAAGGCCGATGCAAGTTGATGATGATGATATTCATGTAATCAACCAAAGTGTGCAAATTAATACAAATCAAGCAAGCTCTAGTGGTTCTCATGATGAAGCTCAAGTTCAAGGTCAAGCTAGTGGAAGCAATCAACTCCCAATACTCCAACCTACTAATATTGCAAGAGATCATCCATTGGATCAAATCATTGGTGGAATTCAAAGTGGTGTTCAAACTAGATCAAAGCTAGCATCTTTTGTGAGCACTACTCATTTGTGTCACTTGAAGAACCTAAGAAAATAGAAGATGCATTGAAAGATTCCGATTGGGTAAATGCCATGCATGAAGAGCTAAACAACTTCACTAGAATCAAGTTTGGAAACTTATTGAAAGGCCAAAGAACTATAATGTGATTGGTACTAAGTGGGTCTTTAGAAACAAGCAAGATCAAGATGGTGTAGTTGTAAGAAACAAAGCAAGATTGGTAGCACAAGGTTACACACAAGTTGAAGGTCTTGACTTTGGAGAGACATATGCACCGGTTGCAAGATTGGAGGCTATTAGAATCTTATTAGCATATGCTTGTGCACACAACATTAAGCTCTATCAAATAGATGTCAAGAGTGCATTTCTCAATGGCTACATCAATGAAGAAGTTTATGTTGAGCAACCTCCCGGTTTTGAAGACGACAAGAAGCCTGACCATGTTTACAAGCTAAAGAAGGCATTGTATGGTTTGAAGCAAGCACCTAGAGCATGGTATGAGAGATTGAGGGACTTTCTCCTCTCTAAAGGGTTCAAGATGGGAAAGGTTGACACCACTCTCTTCACCAAGAAGCTTAGAAATGACTTGTTTGTGTTGCAAATTTATGTTGATGATATTATCTTTGGATCAACTAACCAAGACTTTTGTGAAGAGTTTGGAAATATGATGGCTAATGAGTTTGAAATGTCTATGATTGGAGAGCTTAGTTACTTCCTTGGACTTCAAATCAAGCAAATGAAGAATGGCACTTTTGTAAGTCAAAGCAAGTACATCAAGGACATGATCAAGAAGTTTGGATTGCAAGATGCTAAGCCAATGAGTACACCAATGGGCACAAATGATCAATTGGGTATTGATATTAGTGGAAACATGGTAGATCAAAAGCAATACCGGTCCATGATTGGAAGTTTGCTCTATGTCACCGCTTCTAGGCCGGATGTGATGTTTAGTGTGTGCAAGTGTGCAAGATTTCAAGCTTCACCTAGAGAAAGTCACTTGAAAGCAACCAAGAGGATATTGAGATATCTTAAGGGCACTCATGATGTTGGATTATGGTATCCCAAGGGGTCTAACTTTAAGTTGATTGGATATTCGGACTCCGACTATGGAGGATGCAAGATTGATAGAATGAGCACAAGTGGCACTTGTCAATTGCTTGGAAGGTCTCTTGTTTCATGGTCATCAAAGAAACAAAATAGTGTTGCACTATCTACCGCCGAGGCCGAATACATTAGTGCCGGTAGTTGTTGTGCACAATTGCTTTGGATGAAGGCCACTTTGAATGACTTTGGAATTAAATTCAAGAATATGCCTTTGTTTTGTGACAATGAAAGTGCTATCAAGATGACACAAAATCCGGTTCAACATTCAAGAACGAAGCACATTGACATAAGGCATCACTTCATAAGGGACCATCAACAAAAGGGTGATATTAGCATTGAGAGCATTGGCACCGAAGATCAACTAGCCGACATCTTTACAAAGCCACTTGATGAAAAGAGATTTTACAAGTTGAAGAATGAATTGAACATACTTGACTTCTCCAACTTGAAATGAGTGCACCCCCACATTCTTATATGACATGCCTCTCCTCCAACATAGCAAGGTAAAGTTGTTTGGCATATCATTCATACTTTGCTAAGGACATGGTTAGAACATATAGACATATTTGCATGACAAATAGGCTCATTCATGAAAATTAAATGCTTTTGATGTATATATGGTACCACTATTGCTTCTATGTTTGATTGATCTAGTGGTAGCATATGACATATTTGTGGGCTTGCAAACCTAGTGTTGAATCTAGAAAATAAGCTCATGATGTGTAATTCAACACGGTCAAGATAACCCTTATACTTTATGAGGTGTGAAAAAGCTTGTCCTTGGATCAAACCGAATTACATATTCTAGGCAAGTAATCTAGATTGAACCATAATTTGGAATCCCTCATAATTGATTGACTTATCTCTCACTAAAATTGACACCTTTTTGGTGATTGTTGACAAAGGGGGAGAGAAAAGTCACAAAGATTTTGCAAAGAGGAAATAAGATAATAAGGGGGAGAGAAAAGTCATAGGGGAGACAAAGATAAAAAAGTTAAGTTACAAAGGGGGAGAGAAAAGCAAAAGATATGACTTTGGGAAGAGAAACTAAAATTGAGCACACAAGTAGGGGGAGCAAGCTCATGAATTATTTGTTGCATTTGTATGTGCATTAACATAATGAATTGTTGCATTGCAAAGCTTAAATTCATAATTCATGATTGTATGGTGTATGCTAGAAATAAAACTTGAATGATGATTTGTTGAAAGTAGCTTTATAAGTGGTATCTAGACACCTTTGCTTATAATGTTGATCTCACGGGGTACTTTAGTGTTTGTGATCTTTACAAGTGATGTATTACAAGTGGTGTCTAGCTACATCGATGCTAAGGATGGTATATAAAGGCAACTCCGATTGGTATCACGCTTCAAAGGTCCATTCTATATACCTTAGCATCAATTTGATAGTAGTAACTCTCCCAAAATTCAAATCCATACATATGTGCACAATTGAACCAAACTCATGGAAGCACATATGTAGGGGGAGCTAATACTATCGAAATTGAAAATTGATTTCATTTCATATCTTTGTGATGGTTGTCATCAATTACCAAAAAGGGGGAGATTGAAAGCCCAAGTTTGGTTTTGGTAATTAATGACACCAAGTTGCTAATGCCATGTGTTAAGTGTTTTGAGTTAGGCATAAGCAACGCATGTGATGAAAGTGTACGTGGCAAGGAGTGGTGGCCACAAGATCACAAAGAAATGGTGCATGGACGTGAAATGACGATCATGGTGGAGATGCACATAATATGATGAACCTGATGATCAAGTGGAGGAGAAAGATCTAAGAGCGCAAGGCAAAGGTATAAACCATAGGGTTTTCCTTTTGCCGGTCTAAGTTGAGTAGAGAAGTGATTGACCGGATTTAGGATACATAGTCGACTATCAAGAGGGGCAATCACGGTTAGCTCGGAAATCAAGTGCCACTAGATCAATGTCATGAGCATATGCATTAGGATCTAGTAAAGAGCTAACATATCGCCTTGGAAAATGATTGTGAAATGCTAACACACATGCACATGGAGGTGTACACTTGGTGGTGTTAGCACAGTTGCGAAGGCGGTGGAGTTTAAGCGGTAGAGAGGGGTTTGGGTTCCTCTCTCCCTCCCGCCGAGCTTGCGAGGCGGGATTCGGCGCTTTTTGGAGAAGTGAAATGCCTATTTTCTATTGCGCCGGAAGTCGGAAAAGAAACGGAGGCGAAAGGAGGTCACTGCGTTGATCGGTCGCTGCACCGGACGCTACACCGGACGCTGCACCGGACGCTGCACCGGACGCGGTCACGGTTTCACCGGACGCGTCCGGTCAGTTCAACGCGGCGCGAGCGCTAGGGTTTGTGACCGGACGCGGGTCTGGCCTGACCAGCGCGTCCGGTCAGTTCAACTAGGCGTAAGAAGGAAGCACGCGACCGGCGCGTCCGGTCCTTCACGGGACCGGAGCGTCCGGTCACGCGTCCAGAAACACAGAAAGAAGCGGAGTGACGATCGGAAGCGCGGCGCGTCCGGTCACGTACGATCGGACGCGTCCGGTCGTAGCTGGAGCTTACTGGAACGCGACCGGACGCTGGCACTGTCGCGTCCGGTCACTCGTTGAGCGCGTCCGGTCACGTGTGATCTGACGCGTCCGGTCTCAACGGGAGCTTACTGGAACGCGACCGGACGCTGGCACTGTCGCGTCCGGTCACTCGGTTCAGCGCGTCTGGTCAGGGCAACGGCTAGTTCTGACGCGCACAGTTCACGGTTGTCGTGTAGTGACCGGACGCGTCCGGTCACCCTGACCGGAGCGTCCGGTCAGCACGATTTTCGCTGCGTCGTCCGTAACGGCTAGCTGCGTACCCCTTCGTTATAAATAGAGGATGTCCGGGGTTTGAGGGCAACTCTTGCACATTTTGAGATATAGAGACATACTTTGAGCTAGAGAACAACCCCTCCACTCATCTCTTTGCATAGTTGCACATCTTGAGTGAGATTGAGTGAGATTCAAGTGCATTGCTTGAGAGTTGCATTCTAGAGGCACTTGATCTTCGAGTTGCTGCGGATTTCTTGTTACTCTTCCGTGTTTCCCGACACGGTAGACGGCTTGGAGCAGCGGAGGTGATTGAGCTCGCAAATTGGAGATTGTTGGAGCCTTCACCAAGTGTTGTAAGGGGTTCTTGATCCTTCCCCGCGGGAGTTCGCAAATTGGATACTCTAGTGGAGCTCGTGGCTTGGAGGATCCCCGTCTTGTGTGCGGTTGTGCGGCGCCCGCCGAGGGCTCAACTCTTGATAGTTGATTAGCTCGCGAACCGACAAGTGGGTGCATCGCCACAACGAGGAGTAGCTTGCCGGGAAGCAAGTGAACCTCGGGATAAATTCTTGTGTCATTCTCTTCCCGAGGATTTCTCTTGTGTGATTGATTGATTGGTACATCTCATCTCTATACGGCGGTATAATCAATCAAAGCTCTTATCTCGTATTACTTCTTGTTTCTAGATTGTAATTGTTGTTGTGTTTAGTGAATAGCCTTGTACTAGACTTATGTAGGTGGCTTGCTTAATTAGTTAGAGCTAGTGCTTTTGCTTCGCCACCTTTCGTACTAACTCGTGGTTAAGTAATTCTTGTAGAAGTTTTAATTAGGCTATTCACCCCCCCCCCTCTAGCCCATTCGGACCTTACAGCGGGTCGTACATCCGTCCCGTTTCCATGGTAAGGCCGAGTAGGGCATAGGTTCCTAAGACCTAGTCCACAGAACATATCAGTCCTTAGGATGATCGAACAAGACGTCTTCACAAGGGGTGAACCGATGCCTGCTCGATGGGGCACCCGGTGCCCCGTGCTAAAATAGCACCTCCATCTCGGGGTTTCATCCCACAAAGACACTCCACCCTAGGATCTCTCCCTGTCACATGTACCCGCCATAGGTACCTCTCGTGGGGAGTGCCTAGGTAGCACCCCCGGCAAGACTCACCCCCAAGACTCGTCGTAGGATCTGGCTCGGTCGACTCGACCCTCACCACACACCCATGACGCATGTCAAGATCTCCTCAAGTTCATTATCCGGTTATTACCAAGTTGTTGGCACCTCGTGCCTTATCCACTCACGTCATTCCTTCACCAAGCATCACATCACATATATATAATACGAAATAAAAGTAAAACAGTAAGTAGTATGCAAGCATCTAGCCTATCAGCGGGTGTGCCGAAGTATAAGTTGCGATAAGGTAAAGGCTCACAAGCAGTACTATCATATAACCTATCACAATTTCATTTGCATAAAAGTAAAGCGCTAGCAATCTAAGTGATAGCATGTCTAATAGGATTTTACGAGGTTCGGTGGGACGTGGCACCTGGTAGGTCATCTCCCAAGTCCTCGATGTAGTCGGGGTCGAAGTCCTCAGTCGGCGGCTCCTCCGGGTCTGTCAAACGGAACATATAACTGCGAAGTGGCTCCTATAGATGAGCACAAAGAAGCAATTAAAATTCAAAAGAACCAAATACACTCAATCATAATCCTATGACGTAGAGATTGATTTCAGAAAAAATTAGACTCTGGTTTCATATTTTTCTAAGCTCGTATGAATTTATTATGAATTTTCGAAGTTTAAACATATTTGAAAAAAGATAATAGAGAGAGAAAACACCAGAGCTTGACATGTGGCAGCTGTGACTGGTTGAGGTAATAGTGCTACTGACGTGTGGGTCCGGGCCAACGGTCAACGTTGACTAGGCTGCGACTGGGTTTGGCGAGCCGGGTCATGGACTGGATATGGGCCAGGTTGGGCCGCCCGGTCTGGACACGTGTCAGCCAGCTAGGCCAGCCACATCGCAGACACGGGCTGCTGCTAGGCTGTGGCTTGTGCGCACGGCTCACGGTGGGTTCGTCAGCATGGTCTATGGACCACTTGGCTCGGCTCACGGTGGGTTCATCAACATGGTATATGGACCACTTGGCTCGGCTCATGGTGGACCGAGTTCGTCTCCCCCTCTTTTCCTCATGGCCCGTTGTGCACCAGGTGCACCGAATGATGTGAGGGCGCGACCGCTCTCCTGCTCCTTGGCCGCTCTCCTCCCGACAATGGTGACAGATGCGAGGATGGCTACGGCAACTCGGAGAGGCAACCATGGGCTTCTAAGGCTTCGCGCATACGTAGCGAGTACGCCAGTGTGCTAGAAGCGGGGTCTTGGGCTCCTGGCGTCCAGCAACCGTGGCTCGGCAGCACTGCAGCGGCGCGGGGCGCGGCGACAACGGCGAGGTCTTTTTGGCGGCGGTGAGGGGGCTCGGATAGGTCCGGGAGCCATCCAAGAGCGCGATGAGGTTCGCGTGGTCACAACGGACGTCTTTGGCCTCTCCGTGACCCGCGAGGTGGCCGGAGAGTCTGGGGACGCCCGCGTCACGGTGGCGCTCCGGTGTGCGACCGCGCCGATGAGGTGGATGCCATCGGTGGCTCCCGAAACTCTCCTTTCTCCGATGGGTGCGGTGCATGTGGCAAGAAGATAGCAAAGGCTCTGCCGTTGGCCTCCCGAGGGGAAGAGCACGGTGCCGTGTGTGCGGCAGGGTCATGACGGTGAGCGGAGGTGGCTGGGGTCTCACCGTGGGGCTCACGGTGGTAGGATGGTGCTGCAGCGAGGGGGCGTTGCTGTGGCGGGTCGGTGCGGTGCAGGGCGTGTAGCAGCGTCTATGTAGCTGATTAGGGCGACGTAACCGGCTCTGGCAGCGACGGTTCCTTGGCGGCGATCGGCTTCGGCGGTCGGCTCCTTCCCTCCTTCCCCCTTCTTCCCCCTCTCCTTCCTCTACTCCAGACTGGTGCGGGCGAGTCTGTGCCACAGAGTGGCGGCGATGCGGTTGGGATGGCGCTAGGGCACCTGAAGCGCCCCTTTTATAGTCGGGCCACGACCACGGCGGGCGGTGAACGGTGATGGGTCGCGCGGGGACACATGGTGGCAATCGAGGAAGGCTAGGCTAGGGTTGCGAGGCTGGGCGGGGCGGTTGCGCGAGTTTGGCATCTCCCATTCGAAAACAGGCGGCCAAAAAGGTAGAGATAAGGGTGGAGGTAGGGGCTGCCATGGCAGACGATGGCGTCACCACGGCGGGCTGGCGGCAGAGGCCGTTGCAGCGCTCGCGGATCGTCGACGTGGTGATCATTCGGCTTGGCGCGGTTGGGGGCGTGCAGGCGAACGGTGGGGATGGCGTAGACGCCTAGGATGTTGCCCTCGGCGTGGGGCTATGCTTGTCGGAGTGAAAAGCAGAGGAGAGGAGGAAATGGAGGGGATGACAAGTGGGCCCGGGTTGGCAGCGACGGTAGGTGGCAGCATGGCCTTCTCGTCGCGACGCGGTGAGATGGAGTTGGGCCGGCCTACTTGCTGGGCCGCACGCACGAGCGGAAGGGCGAGGCGCGCTAGGCCACTGGCTTGCTTGGGCTGAGGCGCGCGAGGGCGTGGGGCTGGCTGATGTGCTTGGGCCAGAAATGGCTTTTCCATTTCTTCCCCTCTTCTATAGCTTTTCTATTTTTCCTAACCGCCATTTCTGGCTAGTTCAAGGGCACCTATGTGTATATACATGAGTGTCAACCATGTATACACCCTTAGGGGTGGTCTACTAGGGATCAAGGATAGTGGGGTCCACATCCAAGGGTAGGCACAACACGCAAAACTTAATTAATCAATTAACTAATTAAGGGTTATTGGTTTTATTAACATTACATAAAAGTGATAAAGACCCAAATCACATGTTGGTTAATTGATGCAATGCTCAAACATGCTACTTGAGGTCTACCTGTGCAACTACAGGATGGTTTCCTAGTATGTACACTCACCATGCAATGGTTATTTAAGAAAAAAAATTGTAGTTACGATTTTTAGGTGATTGAAAATTCTGGGATGTTACACATCTGTTTAAAGCCTTAAAGTATATAGGTGGTATATAGGGCCATTTTGGATTAGCGTATGAATATTAGCCCCATACATATTTGGATCCTAGACTAAAAGTTGCATATAAGTCTAGCAATGAACTATTGGTCTTTGTTAGCTAGTTGTTGGCTAATGAACTACTCTCCGCTTCAAATTATAAGCCAGTTGTTGTCTAATGAACTACTCTCTATTTCAAATTAAAGTCATTTTGGCTTTGACTCTTTCTATACATCCAGATACATGACAAAAATTATGTGTATGTAAAAAAGCCAAACAACTTATGATTTAAAATAAAAGGAGTAACAAGTAGCCAATAGTTTAACTGAAAATTAGTTCATCCATTAGCCCTTCTTCTATTTGGGTAGACTAAGCTAATTTTTGGCTAGTACTGGTTGTTAGCCTATGAGATCAAAAGAGTCCCACGTCCACTGAGTTATTAAACTAAAACCAAGTCGCCAGCTCACAACATAGCGGGAATTAAGCCAAAATCTGAATTGTTCTTAGAAGAAATCCAAAAATAAACCGTCTTATTGCTGTTCGAGAGATACTGCCGATTTCATCGCTCATCTTGCCTTGAACCTTGGTGCAACCCAGTGGTCGTCAAACATGTCAACTGGCGCCAAAATTGCAGCTCCGTCCGCCTACTACAAGTGAAGTGACTCAGACCACGGGGACGAAGCAGGCCTTGGCGTCCTCGCCCGCCCACTGTAGCGCGTTCCACCAGTGCTTGTCGCACTCGATCCGCACGGTACCCTGCTGCCCGCGCGCCGGGCGCATGGGAATCCTCTTCAGCCGCGGGCACCCCCTCGTCTGTAGGCGCCGCAGCTCCGGGAACGCGCACTCCCCCTCGGCTCGGATGGCCTCCAGCTTCGGCAGCCCCAGTAGGGCCAGCACCCTCAGCCGCGGGAACACGACCACCTCCTCCGTGGCACTGCCCCCGTCCTCCGCGCCACCCAGCACCTTCGTCAGCCCGTTGCACCCGCTGAGGTTCAGCGACTCTAGGCAGGGGAGGTGCTGCACCCACGTCACGTGCGTTAGGCTGTGGCACGCGCCCATGCCGACATCGCGGAGGTTGGACCCGGCGGCATGGGACCACGACATGACGCTCAGCTTCGTGAGGAAGCCAAACTTGATGATCTCCAGCCTGGGCATGTGCGCGTCGGCTGCGATCTCCTCGACGTCGGACGAGTAGACCGCCAGCTCCCGCAGGCTCTCCTGCACGCCACCAAGCTCTGGCGCGTGCTCCGCGGACAGCAGCGGAATGGCGCGCGCCCCTTCTAGCTTGCGCAGCTGGAGCGACCGGGCGCGCACGCCCGGCGCTAGCCGCGCGAGGCGCTCCACGTCGCGGGTGGTGTCAAGCCAGATGCTGAGCGACACCATGCGCGCGCCGCTGCTCTCGAGGTCATCAAGGACTGGCGCGACGTAGTTGTCCGCGACGGAGACGATGCTCGCGGTGAACAGCTCCAGCACCTGCAGCTTCCCAAGCCGCGAGATCAGCCCCGGTGGTATCGTGATCTGGATGTAGTAGTTGTCGCGCAGGTAGAAGTACTCGAGCTGGCCCAGGTTGCCCAACTCCATCGGCAGCGACAGGATCTTGTTCTTGGATAGGTTGAGGTACTTCAGGTTGACCAAGCAGCATAACTCCATGGGGAAGGCGTCCTGAATGCCGGTGTCCTCGAGGTCCAGGTACGTGAGCTTGGTGAAATGCTGGATCACCTGGAGCATCCTCTTCGGCAGGGCCTTGTTGAACTGGAGCATCAGCGACGCCGGCTGCGCGTCCGCGAGGGCACTGCCCACCTTCACTGGGGCGTCCTCGATGGTGTTGTGCATCAGGGACACGCGCTGCGCGCCGCGCCACAGCGCCTCGCGCGGGGGCTCCCTGAGCCCGGCGCCTGCGCGGACCAGCCACTTGCCGGGCGTGAACAGGAGCGCCGCGTCGCGCACAACGTCGTGCAGCCTGACGTGAGTGTCTGACGGGAACATGTTGTAGCGGTGGTTGTGCCCCGGCTCCAGCAGGCGCGCGTCCTTCAAGATGGCAATCACCGAGAGCCCGAACCTGTGGACCTCTTCGATGTCGCCGAGATCGGGGAGCAGGCCGAGTCCGATCCAGCTCTGCACGAGCTCCTCCTTGAAGATGTTGTGGTCCTCCGGCCATAGTGCGCAGGTCAGGAAGCATTCCCTCACCATGTCGCTCTCCAGATTGTCGTAGCAGAACTTCAGTAGCACGTGCGTGCTCTTGTCCAAGCCGGGCGTGCCGGAGGGCAGCGACGCCTTGAGGGTGTCGAGTGCATTGGACCACTCCTCTGGTGTGCGCTTATTTGACATGGCGCGCCCGACGGTGACGAGGGCCAAAGGCAAGCACTTGCATTCGGCAGCGACCTGTTTGATGGCAAAACAAGTTAGCCTGAAGAAATCAGATATATTTGTAACTGGAAATTCAGATACTTATGTCAAATGAAAATATGAAACATTTGCAATTAAAAATCCAATATTATCTTGATATTTATGCCAAGAAATACGATCACATTTAAAGACTGAAAAATGGGCCATACACTGACATTAAGCGTTGCCATTTGCCAACACTGACTTTCTACCACACTTGGTACACGCCAACACAATTAGGGCCTGTTGTCAGAGACGTTAAAGTTTAACAAACACTGTAGCATTCGTTCTAATTTTGGATTAATTAGACTTAATAGATTCGTCTCGTAAATTACTCCTAATCTGTGCCGACATGCATGCAATTAGTCTACATTTAGTACTCCATGCATTTGCCGCAACATTGATGTGATTGGAGTTAAACTTTAACATTCATGAACCAAACAGGGACTTAGTGACAAGACATGATATTTTGCGGGGGAAATGATTTAAGAACTCATCCGTTTATAAAACAAGAATGGACATTACAGAATAATTAGGTCGCCCTTGGGTAAGGTTTGAAGTTTTTTTCCCAATAATTATCCAAGGTCCTTGGATCAATGTCATCCATCTCAGATCAGTCAGAAAGTAGATGTCCTTGGATCAACATCAACTACCTAGACCCGCAAATAGGCATACAACGGCCCTTTCATAATTAAAAAATCCATACAACTGTAACTGGAAAATAAATACTCGTAATTAGTACTAGTAGGCTAGAGGTAACTGAAAAAATTGGATATATGGCTAATTATTAGTTAGCTAAAAATTAACTAAAATTAGCTCTAGGGCATCTATGCAGAAAGGCTAATAGATGAGCTAATTTTATAGTCAAGTCTTTAGCTAGTTGTTAGCCAACTAGCTAACGTTAATTTAAGCTAATTTTTAGCCTAACTAGTAACTAGTCTTAGGTCATCCAAATAGACCCAAGACAGATATTGCATTTGGAAGGGCAAACTTTGGCCAATAATTGCTTTATTATTAAATACTACTCCTATAATTAAATACTACTCCTATAATCTTTGTGAAACTAGGGGCGGTTTGGTTAGAGATGTTAAAGTTTAACAAATACTGTAGCACTTTCGTCTTATTTAACAAAAAGTTTCTAATTTTGGATTAATTAGGCTTAATAGATTCGTCTCGTAAATTACTCCTAATCCGTGCCGACATACATGCAATTAGTCTACATTTGGTACTCCATGTATTTACCGCAACATTGATGTGATGGGAGTTAAACTTTGGCCTCGTTTAGATACTGGATTCGGGGCACCTCAAATACTGTAGCAACACTTTTTGACACTGTATTATTTTTGTTTTTATTTGGTAATAATTGTCAAACATTGATTAATTAGGCTCAAAATGTTCGTCTCGTAAAGTACAACAAAACTATGTAATTAGTTTTTGATTTCATCTACATTTAGTACTCCATACATGTGCCGACATTTCGATGTGACGGGGAATATTCTTTTTGCATAGTGAAATTTAGGGAGAAGGCCGTGTTTAGATCGGTTGATTTGGGAGGGGCTGATTTTGCATAGTGCAAGATTCTGCACTGTAGCATTTAGTTTGTATTTGTAAATTTTTGTCCAAACATTGATTAATTAGGCTCAAAATGTTCGTCTCGTAAAGTACAACAAAACTGTGCAATTAGTTTTTTATTTCATCTATATTTAGTACTCCATGCATGTGCCGGCATTTTGATGTGACGGAGAATCTTCTTTTTGCATAGTGGAATTTGAGGTGAAATTTGGCATCTAAACATGCCCGAAGTTGGAAACTAAACAATGCCTTTAACATTCGTGAACCAAAGAGGGCGTAATATGTACTCCTATAGTCTTTGTGAAACAAAACGGTTGTTTTAAGATCAAACAAAATGGATGTTATATTATAAGACCATGTAAAGATCTACTTTCTTGTTATTATGGTTTTGTATTATGGGATACATTGAGATTTTTTTTCTTGAATACGCAAATCTTGTGATTAAGAAGAAGACTTTAGGTCCTATTTGGTTTCTACGTGTTAAAGTTTAACTCTCATCACATCAATGTTACGGTAAATGCATGAAGTACTAAATGTAGACTAATTGCATGCATGTCGGCACAGATTAGGAGTAATTTACTAGACGAATCTATTAAGCCTACTTAGTCCAAAATTGGAATTTTTTTATTAAGACAAAAATGCTACAGTATTCGTTAAACTTTTAACACCTCTCACCAAACCTACCCTTATCCATTAAAACGACGGGCTTCTGAACAGATAAGCTGGTTACCTGTCTAGCAAATGCAGGAATTTGAGTGTGGCCATGGATGGTGTCGCCGCCAACATTAGCTTGAAACAGGCTCCACGCATCCTCCTCGTTGAAGCACTCCATCTTGATCTTGTTGCGGCAGCCCATGTCAGCGCACAGCGCCTCGCTCCTCGACGCCACTATGATCTTCCTCACCTTGCCGTTGGCCATGCCGAGGGGCTGCGGGATGCCGACCCTCTCCAGGTCCAGGCGTTCCCACACGCCGTCCAGCAGCAGGAGGAAGCTCTTGTCCCTCAGGAAGCTCAGGATCCCGGCGGCCTGCGCCTGCTCCGTGGGCGCGTCGCGCAGGCCGAGCACGGACACGACCTCCCTCTGGAGCTTGGCCACCGTGCAGTCCCTGGAGGCCGCGACGAGCAGGACGTGGTCGAAGCGCGCGACGCGGCCGCACACCTCGCGCACCAGCTTCAGCACCGTGGTCTTGCCCACGCCGCCGGCGCCCCAGATGCCGAGCGCGGCGTCGCAGTCGCCGAGGAAGCGGAGCGCCTCGTTGAGGTAGGCCCTCGCGGGCCCCGCCTCCGCCGGGAGGCCCTCCAGCTCCTCGGGGTCACAGAGCAGAGGAGGCGGCGCCTGCGGCGTGGCCAGCGCGGCGTCGAGGATCGCGGCGCCCTGCTCCCGGAGCGCCCACACCGCCTTGAGCTGCTGCTCGGCCAGCCCCGCGACCGGGTCCGTGGGGAGGAAGAGGTACTGCACCAGGCGGACCACGTACAGCTGCCCGCCGTCGTGCCGCGCCTTGATGGACGCCAACTCGTCCTGCGCCTCCTGCACGCGCCGCAGCCACGCGCGCACGGGATCCGACGACGGCGCCGGGTCGTGGCCCAGCACCTCGGCCCGCTGCCGCAGCAGGGCCTCCACCGCGTCGGCCAGCTCCTTGACGCGCCGGTCGATGCCGGCCAGCGGCTGCCACCACTTGCCGAAGAACAGCACCAGCACCGCGCCGCCGAGGGCGAGCGAGCCGAGCACGGCCGCGAGCTGCAGCTCCATCGAACTCCGCCGATCTGATCGACCTGCAACCAGCCCAAGATCGCTCGGCGGTGCTCTTCGATCTCCCGTACGTTGAAGGCACGGTAGTACTAGACCGCTAGGGAGACAACGCTGGCATATGCGTGTGCGCGATAGCCACTGAGGCGCGGCTGGGTTTAAGAGGACGGAGCGAGTCGATGGGGCGGTGAGAGGGGAGTTAATGGTGCAGTGAATGCATGAGCGGAATCGGTAGGTCGAAGCCAGACGGCTGCCGGACAGCAGGAGCGTGACCTGTGGTGGGCGACCGGCACAGGAATGGAGGCCGCGTGGTGAGGAGGAGCTCGGGGTTGGAGATCCATCCTCCAAACTGGCAGCCTGGCCATGAGTGGCCATGCGCCCATGCCGTTCGGCAGCTCCACCGGCTGCATTCATTCACGCCATGGACGCGCGATGCTCGCTTGCTCATCTCCTGTGGGGCTCTGCCCTCACTACTGCGGTGAAGGCAGACGGAGGCGCGCATTACTGTTTCGACTTTCGAACATCCTGGGTACGTAGTTTGTGCCAAAAGTTTATACCCAACCTCACCAAATATTTTGACACATGTATAGAGTGTTAAATATAGACTAAAAAATAACTAATTACACAGATTGCAGAGACGAATCTTTTAAGCCTAATTAGGCCAATTTTAATGGGGTTTTATGAGAGTTTCATAGACAATAAATACGCTGACGTGACACTGTATTGATGAAGAAAAAGATGATGAAAGTTTCATAGGAGCAGAGATAGTTCCACGGGGATGAAACTCTTCTACAATATTTCCAAAATATAAGTGCGTTGGTAACTGGACCATGAAACCTCCACTGAGACCGAACTTGGGCCATAATTTGACAATAAAGTGCTACAATAACACATGTGCTAATGATAATTTAATTAGGTTTAATAAATTCGTCTCGCGGTTTACTGACGGATTCTGTAATTTATTTTTTATTAGTATCTGAATACCCCATGTGACACCCCCTATGACACCTGATATGATACCCCAAAACTTTACATCCTGGAACTAAACAGGCCTAGGTCCCAAACTGTGTGCGATAAACCACTGGTTTTCACATCTGCTAGTTCTCCAGGGCACGCGCCGTGAGAAGCCAGATAACAGCCACGGTTTAGGCTAGAATCTGCAATGAAAATAGAGAAATCGTCGCGACCGGGGAAAAAAACAAGAGTAAAAGGGTCTTTTCTCTAGGACTTAACACTGTTACCATTCTAAAGTAACGGAAGTATAAAATAAAAAATAAGAAAGAAAATAAAAGAGTGACAACTGACAAATGAACCTTCTATGTTTTGGCCGTGTGTGGCTCTGCTCTGGCTAACTAGTAACCCCAGTCGTGTATCAAACATTTGCTTTCTTAAATGGTAACGATACAGTGCATACGTCCGGACGCGGACGGACGCGCCGCGACGCAAACAACGCGTGCGCGACTCGCCCTGTGTCGTATCCATTTGTTGACCCCGCCCCGACCCGCCCAGGCCCACTCGCTCGCCTCCTCCGCTCTACACCGCTCTGCCTCCTCCACGCGAAGTCACTCGCGCTGAGCGCGCGCACTCCTCCTCTGTGCGCCGGCGAAGCTCCTCCTCCGTGCGCCGGCGAGCTCCCCCTCCCGGCCTTCCTCTCTCCCCCTGTTCCTCCCCCTTCCCGCTGCACTCCCTTGGTGGCAGATCCTCATATTCAGCGGCGCGGGTGCTCTTCTCCGCCCTGGAGCTTCCTCCTCCAACTCGACGACGGCATGGGGGGGCTCCCCCGTGGCGGATCCATGGTGCACCGAGCCGTCCACGGTGGATCCATGGTGGCGGTGCAGATCCAGTGGGGGTGGCGCTTTCCACTCTTGCGCGCCTCGCTCACCTAGACAACAACTTTGGCGAGCTCCCCTGGTGGTGGATCCATGCAGCAGCGTTGTCCCTCGTGGTGGATCCATGGGGGCGTTGCAGATCTGGCGGCCTTCTCCCTCTCTTCTCCCCTTGTTTCAGTAGTTTTTTTTCTGTTGTTTCATTTGCTCGAAAGGTATGTTTCAGTCTGGGATGTTTTTCTGGTTGTTTCAGTAGTTCAAGTTGGGTGTTTCAGTAGTTTAAGCTAGATGTTTCAGTAGCCAATCTAGGGGTGTTTTCTGGGTGTTTCAGTATTCAATCTGTGGTGTTTTCTGAGTGTTTCAGTAGTTCAATATGGGTGTTTCACTAGCTCAATTTGGGCGTTTCAACAGGAGGATTTCAAGTGTTTCAGTAATCCAAACTGGAGCGTTTCAGTAGTTCAATCTTGGTGTATCAATAAGATGTTTTCAAGTGTTTCAGTATTCAAAACTGGGGTGTTTCTGGGGTGTCTTAGTAGTTCAAAACTGGGTATTTCAGTAGTTCAAAACTGGGCGTTTCAGTAGCATGTTTTAATTGTTTCAACAGCCATAGGATGTATGTTGCAACAGTTGTATTTGAATGTTTCATAGATAGATCTAAGTTTTTGTATCTCTCTCCCTCCCACCTTTGTTGCATCTTCTCTCTCAGAGTTTTTTTGCATCAGACGTCGGTGCTGGGGTTAACGAGGTTGGGGGCGAGGCAGATCCGTTGCGCGGGGTGGTGGAGATGGCCTCCTTTCTTCGTCCATGTGTGGTGGGGATGGGGGAGGCGTTAGTTCGCTAGTTCCTTCCGTTTTTATTTTCGTTGAGGCGGGGGCGGGCCGTTGCAGTGGGAGGCGGGGTGGTTTGCTGTGGCGTCCGGCCACTAGCGCCCGGATCCGGTCGTCCGGGCGCTAGCAACACCCTTTCTTAAAAGGAGAGGAAACTCTTTAAAAAAACCAACTTACGAATAAAAAAATAAATTTAGGTGTCAAATAGGAGAGTAGAAGTTTGTTTAATGTTAAATAGGAAATATTCCATAACTTTACGTTCGTTAGACAAAGATTCGAACAAGACTAATTGATCCCATTGCTCCTTCCCTAAAAACAACTAACACAGCATTACAATTTTTTTAAGGCAACACGGCATTACAATTTTAGATTCTTTTTAGAAAAGTACCGTCGAGCTATTCGGTTGATAGTTTTTGCGGCTGATGTTGTTTTGTTATGAGAGAAAAACATTGTATCATGACTGATAAGGCGGGTTGATAAGTTCAATCGAATAGGGTGTCGTCCCAATAAGTCAAAGATACTATTATTTGTGATACAAGATAGGCATCAATAGATTAATCACACTATATATTTTTCATGATAAATCTCTTTAGAGATACAAATATTGATGAAACTATTTTTTATAAACTTAGTCAAAGTTAATTGGTTGACTCCTCGAAATGTGATATTGAGACTTATTTTGGGAGGAAGGAGTACTTGCGATTGCCAATGTTAAGAACTTAAGACCAACTGACCAAGTATGTCAATCTCGAATTGCAGAACATCAAAATGGCAAAAATAAAGGAATATAAAAATAGCAATATTTTTTTGGCACTCTTGGGTGGACGTACTACCAAAAAAACACTTTGCTTTGGACAACATTGAGATATTGAATGGCAAATGAGTTTACCTACTGAATTGTACTTCAACATATTGCAGTCTACCTCTACACGGACGCAGGGAGCATTAGAGTTCCTTTCTCCCTTCTACATACACTTTGACAGGAACGGGAGTAGCGTGGACGTAGGGCAATTTATGTGTAGTGTAGTGCGTGTTTGGTATACATTTAAATTCTCGTAAAAATATTTCGGATACGTATTCTTTCTGAAAATGTTTTGGGTGATGAATAAAAATCACTTTATTGCCTTCAAAAAAAAATAAAAAACACTTTATGAAACAGTTTGGCTATTAGATTTTGATACCCACCTACTTCTTTATATAAAAATATATAAATCAAAATATGCTTCAAAAAATTCTATTTTTTATGAGTGAAGAATAAATTAAATACAAACTCATTTTAACTTGTTGCGCTAAAAATGATTTACTTTAAAAATCATTTGCTAGCATAGAGGGGTGGCAGGAAACAAATCTGGGGAAACCACCTCTTCACGTTTCGTACTTTTTTTTCTCAATCACACAAAAAACTTGCGCATATTTGTATTAAGTAGGAAATGTTTGAATACAACCGGGATGCTTTAAATAATTTGCATGCAGCTCATGCATCCCAACTACACACCTCAACTAGTCTATTACTTGTTGTAGAAGACAACCGAGGTGCTTGGCGTCTGTCTGCACCCACTGATCAGCTTGGTACTTGATCCCCGCCTTGAGCGCGTGTACTTCAGTGTTGGCTCCACGGAAGCATCGGGCATTCCTCTCTTTCCATATTTCCCAGGCGATCAATGCAAAGAGTGAGTCAGAGCCTTTTCTGCAGCTCCCTGCCCACTGTGACCGCCATGCGTGCCACCATTCCAGGATGGACCCGGTCGGCGGATGGTGCGTTTGTTCGCCCAGTGCCGTCGCTGCCCCGAACCAAATCTGCCTGGAGTATGAGCATTCGACCACGATATGGTCAATTGTATCTGGTTCTTGGTCGCATAGGAGGCAGTTGTCATGTGTATCCAGTCCATGTCTCCGCCTTCTGTCTGCGGTCCAATGGCGCCGGCGTACTGCCAACCACAGAAACAACTTGACCCTGAGCGGTGCCCAAGTTTTCCAAATTCTGACGCATCCTGGTACCGGGTGAGAGCCCAAGTGAAGCGCTTGGTAAGCCGACTACACTGAGAAGCTTCCATCCGTGGCCCATCTCCAAACTAGGCGGCCAGGTGTGTCCGTGAGCACCACCTCCCTGATGGCGTACCAGACATGGAGATACTCAGTCATCGCCGATACCGATATGCCATCCGTTATCTGGCGCACCCAACATCTGTTCGTGAGCGCCTCGGCAACTGTCTGCTTGCTAACGATGCGTTTGGGGACAAATTTCACCAGCGTGGGTGCCATGGCTCTGATGGAAACCTCGCTGATCCAACTGTCCAACCAGAACAGTGTGTGTTCTCCAAACAGAGAACACACAGAGAAACAATTCTCCTAGTGAATTACTAAGCGTCAAATAGTTTGATAGCGATTCTACAGTTTCTCTTGAGAAATAGAGACGTTTATGGTTGCCAAACAGGGCCGTAATCTAGATGGGTTATCTGTAACTTTTGTGTTAAAAAGAGAAACCCAATTCTTTGGAGTAGCCCCTTATAAAATTAATTGGAATAATACAAAAGATACATGAGAAAATCGATGACCTAACACGAAACGTTACCATATACCCCTCATGTTTCATATAAGTTATCAGCTTTCGTTCTAGCTTTGTCCAAGGTCTAAACTTTTCTATCTCTGACCATCAATTTCTAAAAAAAAATGTGTGCTTTAAAAATTCATAGAGCCTATGTTTTTTTCAGACGCACCATGAAAAATATACTTTCATAATATGTGATTTACAGAACCTATATTTAGGACAGAGGAAGTAGCCGTAAATGAGAGTTCGTGAGAGGACCGTCAAAAGGTCGAAGGAGTGAAGGATGGTCCAATCCAAAATGGCATTAAATGAAAAATGCACCTGAAAATGATATAATTAATTAATTAATGAAAAACGCACCTCAAATAAAATGATGATACTAGGAAAGAAAACTCTTGGCAGTTCGTTACCTCCGGGGCACTGGGAAACGGGGTCCCACTCCGACGGGCGACGTGTCCCCGTCAGCATATTTTCAGGCCACACAAATGACACAACCACAAACCACAGCGGACAGAACACGGCTGGATCCGAAGACATCGTTTTCGTTCTAGCGGGTACACACAGGTCCCGTCATCCCGACCTCCGCGCGCCTTGCCCGGTCCAGAATCTCCGGACTGCCGTGCCCGTCGGGCGTCGGCTCCTGCGGCGTGCCGCGTGCGCCACAAACTGCAATGAGTCTTGGCTCGGCCGTCTACAGCCACTACAACCCAAAGATTCCGAACGTCCAGCAGCAGCCACTCCAGCGGTGAATATACCGTTGAATCCCCCTCTCGAAGCATCTCCACCGAACTGCGAGTGTGTGCGAGCGCTCCAGAAATTCTCGCGGATGCAAGGGGCCATCGCCCGCGGGGCGCGGTGCCCAAAGATCCGTCGCGCCACGTTCGGCTGCCCGGCGGTACGCGTCCGTGTGCCGAGAAGCCTCTGCGGCGGCGGCGACCTGGGTAAACGGTGCAGCAGCGCGCCTGCCATGGGTGAGGGGGCGCGTGATGACCCTAGGCCCGGCGTGGTGCGCGCGACGGGCCAAGAGAGGTCCGAGCTGCGGCCGGGTGCTCCCGCTCCCGCGTCGCCGTCCCGTGGCGAGAACGGGAAGAGAGGGAGCGTGGCCGGCGCCGTGGCGCTGATCGTTGGGACCAGCATCGGGTCCGGCATCCTCGCCGTGCCGCAGCGCACGGCGCCCGCGGTGAGTCTGAGGTCTGGTTTACTTCACTTCCAAATTCTAAATTTTACACTCCATTTCCATCACATCAATCTTTAGACGCATGCGTGAAGTATTTAATGTAGGTAAAAGAAATAACTAATTATATAGTTTAGTGGTAAATCACGAGATAAATTTTTTAAACCTAATTAGTTTATAATTAGATATTAATTACTAAATACAAACGAAATTCCAAATTCTTTTGCATCTCAACACCCCCTTCGCGAACTAGCCTCAGCTACCATGCATGGCCCGGGCGGCCAGGTGTCGAGCCGAAGTGCGATCCACTTCACAGGCAGCTATAACAACGAAGCCACACAAAGATGCTGCCGCCAGAACAATGATTTCCTTCTCCCGGGCTTGCTTTGTTGAGATTCCAAGTTTTTTCACTCTCTTCATCACATCAAATATTTATATATATACATGTAGTATTAAATGTAAATAAAATAAATAACTAACTGCACAATTTATCTGTAATTTAGGAGACGAATCATTTGAGCCTAGTTAAACTATGATTGGACAATAATTATCAAATACAAACAAAAGTCCTACAATATGATAAAAAATTTTCACACCCAATCTAAACAAGGCCCAGTAGCATCGGTGCTGTCATTACCGCTAAACCTCTCTTTCTTTTCTCTCTATGGGTGTGTTTAGTTCCGCGAAAAGGTGTAAAAAAAGTAATGTAGCACGTTTTGGCTTTATTTGGTAAATAGTGTCCAACCGTTGACTAATTAGGTTCAAAACGTTCATCTCGCAAAGTACAACCAAGTTGTACAATTAGTTTTTGATTTCATCTATATTTAGTACTCCATGCATGTATCACAAGTTTGATGTGACGGGGAATCTTTTATTTGCACAGTACTTTTTTTTTTTTTAAGTAAGGGCGTGTTTAGATGCACCGATTCGGCGACGGCGGAAACACTGTTCTACACTGTAGCTCACTGTAGCATTTTGTTTTTAAGTGTAAAAAATTGTCCAAAAATTGATTAATTAGGCTTAAAATGTTCCTCTCGCAAAGAACAACAAAACTATGCAATTAGTTTTTGATTTCATCCACATTTAGTACTCCATACATATGCCGATATTTTGATGTGATGAGAATCTTCTTTTTGCATAGTAGAATTTGGGAGGGAAATTTGGTAACTAAACAGGGCCTAAACACAGCCTACATCCCTACCGGCTACAACGAATTGCTACAGCAACAGTAATAGACTGAACAGTTAACAGTAGTACCAGTCAGTAGAGAACAGCGCATAGCCTCGACAGGCAAGCAAACCAATTTCTCTCCCTGTAGTTATGAGCATTCAATCGACGGCATGTTGTTCGGTTTTAGTTGGCACGATGAACGTCCGCGTTTAATTTCACCAAAGAGCCTGCTTAGTTGAAAAAAGTGAACCCAAAAAGTGCTACAGTATCTGTCACATCAAATCTTGTGGCACATGTATGGAGTACTAAATGTAGACGAAAGAAAAAACTAATTACACAGTTTTGTTGTAAATCACAAGACAAATCTTTTGAGCCTAATTAGTTCATGATTGGACACAAATTACCAAATAAAACGAAAAGTGTTACAATAGCCGAACCCAAACTTTTTCACCGACTAAACAAGCCCAAAGCTGAGCGCGCTTTCGATCGATGATCTGCAAACACCAAACATTTCCCGAACCGAACATACATCTGCATTTATCCAGTCCAGCGCCCCATTTCGTCAGAAAACTCAGCACTGACCGCTGGCAAAATTAGGTGGTGTTTAAATTCAGGACTAAAGCAGAGTGTCACGTTGAATGTCATATAAGTGTTACGTGGAAGTGTTCGAACAAATTACAGAATTCCTCAGGAATACGCAAGACGAATTTATTAAGCATAATTAAGTCGTCATTAGTTCATATTTACTGTACTTTTACTATACCAACGTACCATCAAATCATGGACTAATTAGGTTTAAAAAAAATTCATCACGCAAAGTAGTCATAATTTGTATAATTAGTTATTTTTAGTCTATATTTAATACTTTGGATATATGTCAAACATCTGATATAATATAGACTAGGAACCAGACCTTAATTGATTGTTGCAGGGCTTCGTCCCGAGCGCGGCGTGCATGGTCACGTGCTGGGTGTTCCTGGTCGCGGAGGCCCTCCTCATCGCGGAGATCAACGTCCACCTGCGGAGGCGGCGGCGCAACAAGGACGGCGGCCGCGGGGAGCTGGACCTGGACCTGGACCTGGAGGTGATCTCAGTGAAGAGCATGGCGCAGGAGACGCTGGGCGAGTGGGGCGGGCACCTGGCCGCCGCCACGTACCTGTTCCTGTCCTACACCTCCATGGTCGCCTACGCGTCCAAGTCCGGCGAGGTGCTGTCGCGCCTGCTGCGCGGCGTGCCAGAGCCCGTCTCCGGCGCTGCCTTCACCGCCGCGCTCGCGATGCTCGTCGCCGGAGGCGGCACGGCCGTCACCGACCGGGTGAACCAGCTGCTCACCTTCGTTATGATAGGGTATAAAGTACTCTGTAGTCTGTACTCCTAGCTGCTGTCTGCGATCTCTCGTCCGGACAGACGTGCGTGCCATCCACGAGCTGCCACAGCCGTTATTTAAGACTGATCATTCATGCGTGCATCAAAGCCGTTTCCTACATCATTAAGTTCACACACACCGATCCGGGAACCAATCTTGCTCTAAGGCTGTTTAGATGCTAAATTCATCCCCAAATTTCACTATGCAAAAAGGAGATTCCCCATCACATCAAAATGTCGGTAAATATATGGAGTATTAAATGTAGATGAAATCATAAACTAATTCCACAGTTTTGTTGCACTTTACGAGACGAACATTTTGAGTCTAATTAATCAATTTTTGGATAATTTTTTACACTAAAAACAAAAGGTGCTACAGTGTTCCGACCGGAACACTGTAGCAACAGTACCCGAATCGGGCGCCCGACTTGGCATCTAAACAAGGCCTAACTAGCCTCATCCGCTACAGTACAAGGCCTAAGACTAGCCTCACCGGCTCAAACAGCTGCAGCGAGATACTTTTGCATGTGCTCACACGCTATTTGTAGCGCAATACCAGATGTCCAAGCGAGAGAGAGCGTGGGTGGAAGGGAATATTGGGCGGGCCTCACGTTTTCAACTGTGAAAAAAAATATTATAACTCTTAAACAAAAAACCAAATTAAATTCTGATTACACCATTAAATTTGTTTCAATAAATACTTCAAAATAAGATGTCACAGGGATATATTTAGATAAAGTGACAAGTGGGTCCCACAGTGGATAGAAGATAGATGGATGCGGGAAAACTGTATATTTTGTGGTGATTAGAATGTAATATTCCTTTTAGAGAATGAATATAGAGATCCATGAGTGCGGATAGTCTAAGGCCCCGCCCTGCTGTTTTTTTTTATGCGTTTAGTTCGCGAAATTTTTTATCTTTGGCTACTGTAGTACTTTCGTATGTATTTGTTAATTAGTGTCTAATCATAAACTAATTAGGCTCAAAAGATTCGTCTCGTGGTTTTCTACTAAACTGTGTAATTAGTTTTTTTATCTATATTTAATGCTCTATATATGTCAAATATTCGATGTGACGAAAAATCTTAAAAAATTTTGGAAATTAAACATGGCCTTAGTATTGTGAACTGATGCCTTAACATTTCAAGCATGTCTTTGAAGTATGCCCTATGCCTGGTATGCAAAGGTTTTCCGGCCCAACAAAGGCGTCAAGCCATCCAGCGTCCCATGTCCAAAGCGACGATGTACGGCAAGCAATAGTGTGCCATGTTCGTGCTCATCACTCTGCTGCTCTGTCGCCTAGCCTAAGACAATGAATCATGAATTCATGAATCTTAGGCGTTGTTTGGTTTCGGGGACTAAATTTTAGTTCCCATCACATCGAGTATTGGACACATGCATGGAATACTAAATATAGACTATTTACGAAACTAAAAATATAGGGTGAGAATAATTTGCGAGACAATTTTTTAAGCCTAATTAGTTCATGATTAGCACTAATTACTACAGTAACAAAATGTGTTAATAATAAATTAATTATGCTTAATAAATTCGTATCGCGGATTATCCACCGAATATATATTTTGTTTTTTTAAATTAGTATGTGAAACCTCATGGTCAACCCTGGTCAAAATCCGATGTGACACGGACTACTCGTTGAACCAAACGTCCCCTTAGCTAGCTTCAAGAAAAAGGAAATGAAATGAACTCGGTCTATTGCAATTGCAACAGGTTTACTGTTGACGATTGAGGTGTCAGCAGTGGCCCTCGGCGGTGGCCTGAGCCTGCCAGCGAACGCCAACTGGGAGCAGGTCCCGGCGGCGCTGCCTGTGATCATCTTCACGCTGGTCTTCCATGACATCGCACCTGGTAGGTACCCAGACCCCACCTCCGATCCAGTGACAGCGAACCACCCCACGCCGTACGCACTTGACTCTCTCGGCGCGCGGAGAAACAGTTCAGCACCAAAACACTGATGAATTGAAGCGCCGCTGATCTATCTCTCTCTCGCAGTGATCTGCGCGTACCTGGAAGGGGATCTCGCGAGGATCCGGCTGTCCATCCTCGTGGGCAGCCTCGTGCCGCTGGTGTCCTTGCTCGTGTGGGACGACATCGCGCTCGGCCTCGCCGCCACGGATCTCGCTGGGTTTGACGTCCTGGACATGTTAAAGACAGAGTAAGGCTGGCCACTGTGGTACAAACCACGTGCCTGCATCTCTCTCCGCGTCCTGCTGCCTGCCTCGCTGTTCAGTTTCACTTCAGCAACCTGCAACTGAAACAGGCTTGTTTGGTTTGGTTTGTAGATGGAGCCACACCGTGCTGGAGACGTTCTCGCTCCTGGCCGTCGGGACGTCGCTCATCGGCACGCTGCTTGGGGCTTCCCAGTTCTTCATCGAGCAGATGACCAATAGCATAGCCTCTTCACCAGCCCAACAGCACGTACGTATGGTTCTGCTTCACTTCAAAAACAAAAGCTAATGAAATGGTCTCGATGTTACAAATCGATCTGTAGAGTGTTTGGTCTGACCACACAAGCGCCGGCGAGTGCAGGGCAAGAACTACACAGGCGTTGCTGAGTTTCCCAGGGAAGATGGATCGGAGCAGGAGCTACATCCCGGTGCTGAATCGGTTCTGGAGAAGAACAGGCTCAGCTACGCTGCTACCGGAATCGTAGTTGTGCCGACCATGCTCATTGCAGCTACCGTCCCCAACTCGTTCTCCATAGCTACTGACATCGCGGTAAGTGCGCACCAAAACACGCGTGTCATGGCATCGTAGTCAAGCGTGGCATCCCACTCTGTATTGACCACTGACCTGACGCACTGCTGTCCTTGCTCCTTCCTACACGAACGTTCAGGGCGGCTACTGCATGACCATCCTGTATGGTGTCCTCCCTCCGTTGATGGCCTGGGCTATTATCGGCTCGTCCAAACTGTCTGACTCTAGTGCTGGACTCGTGGACGACGACAGGGGAAAAGAGGACTTGACCAGTGCAAGGCCTGTTCTGGTTGGAATGGGGGTGTTCTCGGTCCTCTTGGTCATTGAGCAAATCGTCCAGGATTTTCTCAGTCTAAATGCCTCTCTCGTTTCGTAGACTAGTGGACTAGCGCGGAAAGATCTGTTGCGCCGCCGATGTTGAACTCGCATTAACTAGGGGTTCATGCCGACTCAAGACTGTTAGGCTTAGGCAGGCCATGTAAATACAGTACTATAGTGCTGTAGCACTCAATGCACGAACTGAACTCTGAAAGCATGGACCATGAAACAAACTAGCACTAGCTTATCGCCAAACTGCAAATCAAAATTCACTCCAGGTAGTCGTCAGGTCAGGTTGTGAAAAAAAAAAATTAAAGGGTAGTCGTCAGGTACGATGGCAGCGCGGCACGGATGCAGTTCAAATATTGAGAGGCCTTTTTTTTTAACAACAACTGAGAGAGGCCTTTCAAATGTCCCTGGCGCCTGTAGAAGACGAAAGTGCACGCCGGCAAAGGCAAGCTACTCACCCGGTCCGCCGACCGCCGGTCACTCACTCCGGTGCCCCTCTCTGCGGTTGCAGTTGCAGAGCACGGCGGCTGGCCACAAGCGGGCCTCGCGCAGCGCTGGCAACGTGCACATGATGGGTGCCCGCCCACCGTGGGCCAGTTCTCGGTTGCTCGGCGTTGTTGGACCGGAAGGAGAAACACGGCTTCATTCCCGCGAGGCCGCGAAGCAATAGAACCCCGAGGGCAGCTTCCAGAGGATGGGCCGAGCTGATGGTGCCAATGCCAACCAGAAGAGAGGACTGGTGGCCCTTGGCCCATGTTTGAGCTCTTGGGCCTTGTCGGTTCCTTTATTCCCACATCAAAGAGTCAGCTTTGGGCTTGATCGGATTGCATCGCGGGATCCACGATTTACGAGCGGCGTCGCTCTCCCCAGTCTCTCTATTCCCTCTTCCCTATCATCAACAATTCAACATCAAGCAGAGACCCCGGACCTGACATGATTGAATGGTACTACTACCCTCTTCCCTGTCATCTGGCACAAGTAGTTTCATAGTTTGGTAGGAGTACATGTCAACAACAGGTCCTCGAAAGATCAAGACTTATCCTACAGCCGAATGAGAGCTGAAGAGGGTAAACCCTGCCTCCTACTAACCAACACAGTCACTCGCAGGTTTTGGCCTGTACCTGCACCAAATTTCGATGCTTGCAAAGTTGCAAAACCCATACGGGTGGGCCATTGTAGAGAGTACGGGCTGTGAGTATGTATCATCGCAGTAAAAAATTCTATACATCAACCAGGCAAACGCGCATTTTTTTGAATTTGTTCTGACTCCACAACTGAAAATCGAACCACATCTCCGTGGACGCGGTGATTTTCTTCGCATTGCTCTCTGCACTCTCACTCTGTATACACAAATACATCCATTAGTTTACGCACGCGTGAATTCAGAAATCGGTTCTTTTGTCATCGCACTAACCACAGACTCACTGAACACCTTTGACGTTTCCACCGTCCGCCGATCAGTTCAGGGCATGGCCACATGCCCACATGGCTATTTTATGAATAGATTACTTGTCGCTAACCGGGGATTGGGGAAGGGGTAAACGGTAATAAGGTGGGCATCTTGGCGGCGGGACCCTTGTGGTTTGTCTCTGCTTCCTTCTTGTCCATCGTCGGTGCTGCAAACGGACTTGTGACACTAGCTGCTAAATATCTTAAGGAACGTGTCTACTTTTTCAGTGACTATCATCTTGTCGTCTATTGAAAAAGTACTCTCCTTGAATTGCCTTGCTCAGTTGATCTCGACTACGACAGTACGACCACCACCCAACGTGTATCATGTATTCATGTGTGTATGTGCTGTGTTGCATTGCTCGATTTATCATCGAGATGTTCATTTCTGCTCTCGGCTTTTGTTCCAATACCAGGACATTCAAGTTTTGTAGCGTTTCGACACAGCGATTTAGCCGAGGGGACGCAGCTTGCTCTAGATCAGCAAGTTTACACCTTGATTTCTCTACCGCTGTAAGAAACACAGAGGAACTGAAACAGTCACCTGATAGCTCGTCATATGGTATGCAGGCAGCAGACCTTCGGCTGCTATCGTTGGTACAGTACAGTATGCCACCAATCTCAATATCCATTAATTTACCATATCCCTTGTTGGCATCATCCATTTATTAATCATGCACTCCCGGAATACTCATTCTTTGGTTATGCGAGGTTGCCATGTACGTATGTTAGGTCACACCGAACTCCGTCCGGCCTTGCTTGGAGTCTGAAATGGACGTGTGTACGTGTACGTGCGGGTGAGTAGTGGACCTCTGTCTCTAGTCTATACCATATATACACCTCCCCTCTCGACCAAAGAGTGTTTTCTAGTATATACTAGCATCAATGGAGTCCCATCACATAAACTCTGGTTATCTCCAGTATTTAGTTTAAGTACACGAGTGATACGTTTACGCCGCATACTTGAACAATCATGAGGTATTGCAGGCTATTAGTTCTTTATTAGACGGAATAGTAAAGCCCATCAGGACCATCTGTTCCACTTATCTGTACACGGACTACGACTACGATGTACGGCCTACCGATGGACGTGCGACGCAAGAACAGGAGATCGGATATGACGCGGAATCCGTCGTGGATGCGTTGATCTCAATCGTCTGGCCATTTGGCCATGCCTTATCACTTCATCAGCCATCACAGTGCTGCGTGGAAGTGGAAGATACTGCCACTGTTCATCTCGTCAGCGCCCCTGCACACACTGCTGATGATCATGATTCTGCAGCACTTGTGTTACCTGTTTAGTTGCCAGCTGGTGCATGCAAAAGGAAAGTGGAGGATACATACGTCGAACGCACACATGAGAGAAAGAGGGACACGAGCGACTAATGGCATCATGAGGTTCGCGTTTGTCGATGGCTCGCGAATGAAACTTTTTGCCCACGGGATGAGCAGTTTGGTTCCCAGGCAAGCGTGCCCTACCGTGCTAGCAAGAGTAGTAAGCCTAGTCTTGCCGGTCTTGGCATACGAGTACTGGATTAGCTCCCCTGATAGCAAGAAATTTCCCTCGACGGCATAAGCTCCGAGGCATTTTCTTGTAAACCGCTACTCATGGGAAGAAGCAAGAGAACCAAACTATTCTTGTAGTAGGTTAATCTGAGATGGAACCCATTGCATCCGTGTCATGTCGACTTGGAAGTAATGTACTGATATGTCCTACAAAACCTGCACTGAGCAAGCTGAGTGCACTATTCACATTCTTCTCCCGCCTGAAAATCTGGACCTCCCATTTGGCAGTGTTCGTGGAATGCATGGCCGCATGGGCAGCTACGCAGCTGTAGGGAAGAAAGGTATCTGCCCAACTTGACATCTAACCTAATCGCCTAATCGGCTAATCTAAATAACTAATCGATCAACCCCTCCAATAATAATAATAATAATAATAATAAAACTGGGCCGCTTTATTTGCGTATAGTACTGCGCGCGTTCGTGCGCGAGCCAACACGTCGGCCAGGCCAAACCAAACAAAGTGCTCCAACCACGGCTTTATTTTGGTACGCTTATATTTATCTTAATCTACATGTATTGGAGTATATTGTTATGGAACTTAATTTAATTTCACTTAAATCTATTTTAACACACGTGAAACGAAGTAGATACATATGCATCAAATAATGCATTCATTACGGAAAGTATTTTCAGCAGGACGCGGTGGGATTATTCCAACAACCGCGTGTCCAAAATCGTAGTAATACTCACCCTCAAGTAAAGAAAACTCCAAGTCCTGTCCTGTCCAGATGGCAATACGTGTCTCTACATGGCACCGAAAAGGAAAATCGAACTCTCTGTTTCGCCGAGCGTTGGGTGGCACGAGCATCTCTGAACGTTGGGAAACGGAAGGATAATGTCTACCTGTCCAAGGATATTACTAGCAGGTTACCAATCGTTCCTGTCAGTGATGGAGGTATTTTATACTCACGCCGTCCCCAAAAGAATAAACTTCTGAAACAGTATTATGTTTTTAGTGTACCAAGTTTGATCAATTATAAATAAAAAAATATAAATATTTATAATATCAAATAAATATCATTAGATTAATTATAAAATATATTTTCATAATAAATTGATTTAGAGTTATAAATGTGAATACTATTTACTACACTTTAACTGACACGTATACCATAGTTTCGTTTATTTCCTACAGAGGTAGTATTGTATCTCGTGCAAATTAAATGAGCTCGACTCTGTGAAAAGAAAGCTGCAAAATCAGATCAGCAAGCAAGCTACTCCATTCGCTGCCAGGACGGAACTCTGACTTCAGTTCATAGAAGGCCATTGGCCAGTTCCAACTTGCAGTGTTCCGCTTCTCGTCAGTGCCAACCAACTACTGCCAAGTGTGTTATAGTACGTGTGTAATAAACTCAAACTCAAGGTTAAAGAGTTGCACGAGTAGCCATAATTCTGCCTATCCATCTGACTGCACATTGACATTTGCCCTTGAGCGGCGGCAGCTTATAATGGCAGTGCTAAACAACGGGCCCCCATCGACCTGCCGTTCTGCACGACGGCACCCGTGAGTTCTCTCTTGTTCCGTTCCCAATGTCCGCGGCACACGTGAGCCTCGCCTCGCCATGCCGCGCAGACAGGCGGTGCCTCATGGGTGGCAGGCAGGCAGGCAGCACTGAAATCCGCGTCCCAGAGCCGGTTCGGTCGTGTGGACGGCGACGGAGCGGAGCGACCACACGGACTCGTGCCTTGAGCCATTGACTCGCTCCTCTTCACGCCGGTCCACAGCAGGGTGGGCGGCGGAGAGCGTTACAGACTTTACAGGCGGCGCGGCGGCAAGCGTGGTTGCAGCCCAGCTCGCACAACGGGCATCGTCCGGAAGAGAGGGATGGGGAGGGGAAGGAAAGTTTTCCGCTTCCTCTCCAAGGAAACGGCCGTGTGGATTTTGGTGCTTCTGCCGGGCGGGCAACGTCCATTCCGGCGGTCCGCCGTCCAGCTCTTCCCCTGCGTTTGACCGATATAAAGTTCGTCGTGGACCTGGTACGAACTCGCTGGAGGTTTAGGGCTTTAGGGTGGTTTGGGCCCGTGGATCGTCCGTACACGAGCGGCAGCGGCGGGTCCACGCTGCAAGGAGCAGCCTAGTCCTGTACACCATCAAATACTCGCCGTTTTACGATTTTTATACGAACACAAAGTAAGTACTCCTACTGTCTATACGTACACCGTACTTACATGTTGTCCAGTACTACTACATGTACTGTATGTCTTTATTTTCTGAACGCTGTGTGAACCGTGTGCAAACCCTGCTTAGGGCCTATTTGGTTTAGGTGTTAAAGTTTAACAAACGCGGTAGCACTTTCGTCTTATTTGACAAAAAAAAAATTAATCTTGGACTAATTATGCTTAATAGATTCGTCTGGTAAATTACTCCTAATCTGTGCCGACATGCATACAATTAGTCTACATTTAGTACTTCATGCATTTAAAGAAATATTGATATGATGAGAGTTAAACTTTAACACACCTAAACCAAACGGGACATTAGCTGGAGGCCTGGAACGTGCCAGTGGAGTGGCTGTTGCAGTGGCACCTGGAGACCTGAAGACGCAGCTGTACCCGTACGCGACCGGTCGACGTGCAGGGCCTAACACTACCCGCGGTGGATAATCTAAAACGATACTTTAAAGTTTTAAAGTATGAATATAGAGTAAAAACTGTTGCACTGGGTATTCTAAAACGATACTCTATCCTTTCTCTCACTCTATATTTAGAGTGGTACTATGCTTACTCTATACTCTATAGTGGCGGGCCCCACTAGCTAAATAAAGGAAAAAATGCTATAACTCACAAACCAAAAATCCAAATTAAATTTCGATTTCACCATTAAATTCGTCTCAATAAATCCTTCAAAACTAGATCACACATGGATATATTTAGATAAAGTGACAAGTGGGTCCCACAGTGGATAGAGGATGATATAGAGGATGGATGGGTGCGAGAGAATTAAGTATAGATGAGAGAATCTTGCTGACTAGGACGTACAGAGAATGAATATAGAGATCATGAGCGTGGGTAGTCTAATCCCGAGCTATCAGTCTCAGGCTCAGCCTTGTAGTCTGTGGAAACGGCCCAGCCCCAGATTCTCAAGTGAGACAGGCAAAAGTGCAGGCACATCGTATGGTCGCGCTCCTCGGCGTTGCGGCCGTGGACCGCCTCCACGCAGACGCAGAGACGCGCAACAGCAGCCGCCGTCCTCGATCGTGCTAATCCGTCAGGCTCTAGAACGACCGTGGGGGAATCAACCTATTAATTACTTCCCCGCTTTGGCTTTTCCGGGCCCCACCGCTTGGATTAATCACTCCTCGCCTGTTTTTTTATGCAATTTATTAATCCAGCACGAGCCCAGGTGACGACCGCGGTGTGACGCCAACCAAGCTCCGTGGACCCGTTCCACCGCTGCCGCGTCGCCTCACGGATCTCGAGGCGCCAACGTACGACCGCGGAACGGTCC
This sequence comes from Saccharum hybrid cultivar R570, assembly GCA_038087645.1. NCBI lineage: Eukaryota > Viridiplantae > Streptophyta > Magnoliopsida > Poales > Poaceae > Saccharum > Saccharum hybrid cultivar. The sequence continues at coordinate 5,725,940 of JAQSUU010000043.1, read as the reverse complement.
GCTCGCCCTGCACCGGGTGCGGGGTGTCCACGGCCAGCGCGCGCGCTCCATCGATTACGGCGCAGCACCACGACACGAACGACCACAGAGAAAGGAGACGACGACGACGACCCGCTCGGTAGCTTCCGTCTTAAGCTTCCTCTCTCCCTTCGCTTATCTTCGTCTCTCTCCCTTCTCTCGCTCGCGCACCTTTCCGTGGTGCCTCCTTTCTTTCTTCGCGTGCTCTGGCGCGCGCAAGGATCAAAAGGCGCCGGCCACTAGAGGCGACTGAGAGTGGCATGTAAACGGCCGCCCGCCCGCTCGCTCGCTCGCTGTGATCTCAAAAGGGAGCGAGAGACAGAGCAGGCAGCCAGGTCGTGGCGGCAGCAATCGTTGCGAATCCGCGCGGGATTCTGTCCTCTGCAGCGCTGCTTCCCGCTTTCCTGCCCGGCGGAAGTGGTATAATTCGCCAACCGGTTGACCGTGTTTGCCTCTCGCTCTCGGTGGGGGCATGGACGAGGCGGAGGAGATGCAGGTGGAGAGGCTGCAGGAGGAGGCCGACGCGGGGGGCGCCGACACGGACAAGCTCAGCTACGAGATATTCTCCATCCTCGAGAGCAAGTTCCTGTTCGGCTACACCGACCCGCACCAGCTCTGGCTGCCCAAGCCGGCGCCGCAGGCGTCCGCCGCGGCGCCGGGTAAGGCGGCGGCGCAGCGCGGGAAGGTCTGCGTGCTCTGCGTGGACGGCGGCGGGGGCGGCGTGCGGGCGCTGCTGGCGGGCCGCGCGCTGGCGCACCTGGAGTCTGCGCTCCGCCGCGCGTCGGGGGACCCCGACGCCCGCGTCGCCGACTACTTCGACCTCGCCGCGGGCACCGGCGCGGGGGGCGTGTTCGCCGCGATGCTCTTCTCCACGCACTCGCGCGGCGCGCCGCTGTTCCACGCCGACGACACGTGGCGGCTCGTGGCGGACCACGCGCCGCGCTTGTTCCGCAGGCCCGCGACCTCCTCGTCCACGTCCCTGTTCTGCCGCGGCAAGAAGCGGCCCCTGGCCGCGCCCACGGCGGCGCTGGAGGCGGCCATGAAGTCCGCGTTCGGCGAGGAGCTCACCCTGCGGGACACCATCAAGCCCGTGCTCATCGCTTGCTACGACCTCAAGACGTCGGCGCCGCTGGTGTTCTCGCGCGCCGACGCCCTGGAGAACGAGAGCTACGACTTCCGCCTCTGCGAGGTCGGGCGCGCCGCGTGGTCCGAGGCCGGCCGCTTCGAGCCCGCCGAGGTGGCGTCGGTGGACGGCGCCACGTCCTGCGCCGCTGTGGACGGCGGGCCTACCATGGGCAGCCCGGCGGCCGCCGCCATCACGCACGTGCTCCACAACAAGCACGAGTTCCCGTTCGTGCGCGGGGTCGAGGACCTCCTCGTGCTCTCCATCGGCGGCTGCTCTGGCGGAGGCTCCGGTGCCGCTGGCGAGGCGGAACTGCGGCGCATGCGTCGGTGGGGTCCCAAGGAGTGGGCGCGCCCCATCGCCCGTATTGCTGCCGACGGCGCCGCTGACCTGGTCGACCACGCCGTGGCGCGCGCCTTCGGGCAATGCCGCTCATCCAACTACCTGCGCATCCAGGTGAGCCAATTCTTGCATTTGATTCCTGTTTCTTGTCTTGTTATTACTCTGTTTGTACCAACTCTGCTAAATAAAGTGGGCGCGTGATCAGGCGAAGCGGGAGAGCATGCCGCCGTGCGGTCCGGACGGGGAGTACGACCCGACCCCAGGCAATGTACGCGCGCTGCTCGCCGCGGCGGACGAGATGCTCAAGCAGCGGAACGTGGAGTCAGTTCTGTTCGAAGGGAGGCGAGTCGGGGAGCAGACGAACGCGGAGAAGCTGGACTGGTTCGCGGCCGAGCTCGTCGCCGAGCACCGCAGCAGAGGCTCCCGGATCGCACCCACCGTTGCGTTCAAGCAGGCGCCGCAGAAGCCGTCGGCGCTGGACTGAGCTAGTGGCCGTAGACCGTGGCGTTAAGGACATGTAGGCCTCTCTTTCCTCTTGCTTGGGCTGGCGGCTGGAATCCTGCTGCATATTTTTGACGCGGAAGCATGGCGTAGCAATATGGCATTGCTCCCGGGAAGCATTTCCCGCTGTGAAATCTAGGGAGGATGGAATATGAAAGGAACGTTCGAGATATATATAATTTGATCGTCAGTTCAGCTTATTAGGAGATAAATGTAATTTTTCTTTATGCAGATTTTTGCTGTCCTTGTTAGTACTATCCAGTCTAGGTTCGTCATTAGGTGTTTGGACTTTAGTGTCGGTAGAGCTTTGCGCCTTTGCTAAAAATTGTTGGAGATACAATACAACGGAGACGCCTGAGCTTCTACCTTGCAATTACGCAGATAAAAATCAGTCGTCATTGTTTACTGAAGTTTTGAACTGTAGATGAACAGTGCGTGCGAATGATGCATTTTCTCCCATGTCAGAATACCACCATCCTTGATTCTTGATGCTGGAATATAATGTTTTGTACTTGTAGGTTTTTTGGATTATTAACTGTAATTTGTTACTACCTCGGCCCCAAAAATAATGTAATAATAATAGGTTTGTACAAAGTCACATTCTAAAGTTTATTAGGATTATAGAAAATTGAACAGACATTTCTATCCCAAATTGATATATTATAAAAATGTATATATCATTAGTTTATCATATTTGTTATGTATCTAAATATTAGAAATATTTTGTATATATTTAAGCAAACTTCATATTGGTTGACTTGTCGAAAGACCAGAATTACAAATTTGACTATAATTAGCGAGAATCACAATTATCTATTGGGACGCATTTTCTGTTGTTGCAGTAGTACCATAATTCCCATGCTATTCCGTGCAAGATTACACCGAAGAGACTAGAGAGGGACATCTAGACATCTTTTCCGGCTGAAGAAAAAAGCAAGGAACTGTAGGCGCTCAAGTGCTGTCACCATCTTGAAACTAGTCAGCATGTACCTCTGTCGAACGAAGCGCCAAAAGATTCCTCCACGGCCACTAAATCAAGTAACCTTTCTTTTGACAGCATGCCACAAACACACACGGGAACAGGCATCTCAACATTAGGAGCTCTTTGATAGCGAGAGAACTGGTAACAAGCTGCTCGACTACAGTTGTCGCCACTCACCACACCGCCGTCTAGTCAGTCAGTCCGCCGTGAAGCCTCTGCAACAGTTGGTAGCAGCTCCCACTGCACAAACGGGCACGGGCGGTCGCTGTCGCCGGCCGGCCGGCCGGCCTCGTCACAGTGACAGCACAGCGGCACACACAGCACTTGCTATGCCGCGACGACGGGGGAGAGGTCCCGGTGGCGGTGGGCGCGCATCTGTGTCGTTGAGGGCTCGCTTTAACCATGTTTTTTTTAATTTTTATAATCCGCCTGATGAAACGGGACGGGAGCGTCGTGTTCGTCTTCTGACGGGCGCTGTCAGGGAACAGGCGCCGCTCCATGATTGACGGTTGTTGGATTTGGAGCATCTAGCACTTCGCTGTCGGGGGCGATCACATCGCCTCGCCCTCGCCACCGAGATCAGGGCGGACGGGGCGGGGGCGCTGCCGTTTAGCTATGTCAACTGACAGACAGAGATCATTAGCGGCACCGGCAACTGGGGGTGCTCATCAGTAGTGCTCGGGGGTTTACACTTCTTCAGCTGTAATCATCAGTAGCGTGAAGAACATACCGATGTGGTTTACACTTTCAGTCAGGGATTTCCGACGTTCATCATGGTTAGATGTACCAACCGGACCAGGATGAGCGTTAGGTTACGTTTCTCTTCCGTCTCCGGTCACAGACACTGATCACTATGCGATCTTGAGGTAACGCACGCACGCTGCACCCCTGGGCAGCCGGCTTCTGTCGTGGCATACATTTGTGCCGTGAGACCTGGATGCATAAAGTGAGTCATGCCAGATTGCCAGGATGATGTTTCCCGGACCGGATCGTGCTCCCGTACAGCTGCTACTGCTGCGTAACGTAAGCGCTCCCTGCAGCCAGCGCGTGAAGTTATGGGGGGCGCACGGAGTTTGGTGCACCGCCTTTGTCCAAGGAAGTTCCAGGCTTGGTTGGGAGGCCGGCACGGAGGCGCAGGCGCACGGCGCGCGTCGCATCTGGTCCGTGCCCGTGCCCCCGTGCCGGACGACCCCTCCCTTCCCTCCCTGTCGTCGTCGGTGGCTGGAGGTGCTCGATCGGTCGATCGTCTCGCGTCCATGACGCCGAGGCGGCGGCAGGAATGATTACTGGCACGACCCGTTGCTTTAGCTCGGAGACCGCGCGGTGGTTGGTTACTGGTTATTAGGATGGTGCCCTCCTCCGCCGGTCGTCTCTCTGCCTTAAATGGAGTTGCTCTCCGGCCAGTGGAGGGCGTTCGTACAGCTCCTCCGGATGATGAACGGTCGGTCCCTGAGACCCTGACCAAAACTGCTGGATTTCTCGTGCAGGGTTTCGAGCTCGGGAGGCACATTTATCTTGCTTCTCGACAACGCAACGCTTACGAGGGCACTCACAATGCAAAACTTTATCATAGAGTCCAAAACTATTTATTACATCTTATTTATGGTATTTTGCTGATGTGGCAACATATTTATTGAAGAAAGAGGAAGAAAAAATAAGACTCCAAGTCTTATTTAGACTCTAAGTCCACAATATTCGAGGTAATAAATAGCTCTAAACTCTATGATAGAGTCTGTATTGTGAGTGTCCTGACTTGCAACCAGGCCCGGGCCTGGACGCGGGCAAGCGGGGCGGCCGCCCCGGGCCCCCAATTAGGCAAGGCCCCACCTAGGTATGTAAACACTGGGTAGTATTAGTATTTGGCCCAGTAATGAATTGTTGCCGGCCTGCAATTTAAAGTACTGGCCTCCGAGAGAAGCCACACGCACACGCAAATACACGACTCAGACTTCGCAGTCTTCGTCCGCGGCGACGCGGAATTGCGGATCGGCGGCGTTGCGGCGACCGGCGTCGCGAGCGCGCGGCACACGGCTATTGCACGACGGCCGACGGCGATACCCGAGACGCTGGACTCGACGACGAGTCGACGACGCGACGCGCTGCGATCTCTACGACTCGCCTACTCCGCCCGACCGTGACAAAGTGACGAGCGACGACGAATCGACAATCAGCGGTGACGGTGAGCAGAGCCACAATCCAGCAGCTGTGCAGCACGAGTAGAGTAGATGAGTTATTTTTTTAACTAATTTTCTGAAATTTTAACAGCATCATTGAAGGGTCGAGATGACGGACTAGAGGGGGTGAATAGTCCTTTCTAAAACTTAAACGCGTTGGCTAACCAAAACAAATGCGGAATTAAACTTATCGGTCTAGCCAAGACTATACCCCTCTATCTAAGTTCTCTAGCACCTTGCAAAGATCCTAATTAAGCAACTAAGGTGCTAAGCTTATCAAGAGCTCACCTACTCAATTCTAGAGCAAGGTCACACAAACCTATGCACTAGTACTTTGTCAACCGAGGGAGCTCCTACACAACTAGTGAAGCAAAAGCACAAAGCTCCTAAGCTCACTAGCAAAGCTCAATAACAAGGCAACTAATGTCAAATTAGAGAGCGCAAGTCACTTAGCTACACAAACTAAGCAATGTGACTAACAAGGTTACACAAACCAAATTAGTCACGCAAGGGGGAAGCTTCTAGCTACACAAGCAAACTAGTTAAGAGAGCAACTACACAAGCACAAGTATATATGAAAGTAAATACAAGCTTGTGTTATACGAAGGCAAACCACCGAGAAGATGAAGAACAATGTTGACGCGGTGATTTTTCTCCCGAGGTTCACTTGGTTGCCACCAAGCTACGTCCCCGTTGTGTCGACCAACACTTCGTGGTTCGGCGGCTAATCGGTCACACACCGAGCCTCTCAAAAGGCACCGCAAGAACCCACCATAAAGTGTGGTAGCTCAATGACACGCTCAACTAGAGTTGCTCTTCGCGATCCCCGCGGGGTGAGCACAATCCCCCTCACAAAGCTTCTCCGGAGCCTCGCACAATCTTCTTGCGAGCTTCGACGGAGCCACAAGCCACCAAGCCGTCTAGGAGGTGGCAACCTCCAAGAGTAACAAGCACCACCGGCTTGCAACACGATCACCTAGTGCCACACGATGCAATCTCTCAAAGCAACGCACTAGAATCGCTCTCTCACTCGATCCGATGAACACTATCAAGCATGAGTGAGTTAGAGGGCTCCCAAGCACTACCACACAAGTCACAAAGACTATAGTGTGCTCAGCTCTTGCCACAGCCAGCCAAGACATCTATTTATAACCCCACGGTCAAATAGAGCCGTTACCCCTTCACTGGGCAGATTTCGGGACGACCGGACGCGCTGGTCGTAACTGACCGGACGCGCTCAGCCGCGTCCGATTCTCCAACGGTCACTGCGCCAATGGTCAAACCAAATGACCGGACGCGCCCTTGGCAACGACCGGACGCGCCCCTCGCAATGACCGGACGCGCCGCTGCCACGACCGGACGCGCCGATCGCACAGTACCGCGCTCGAAACGACATGACCGGACGCGCTCCTTGCGACGACCGGACGCGACAGTGCCAGCGTCCGGTTAGAGTCCAGTAAGCACCTTCAACGATCGGACGCGTCCGATCATGTGTGACCGGACGCGCCGCGCGTCCGATCATCCTTGCGTTCTGCAATTCCCACTGGGCGCATGACCAGACGCGCCGGTCCCGCGAGTGACCGGACGCACCGGTTACAAACCCTAACACCCGTGTCTGCGCTGTACTGACCGGACGCGTCCGGTCATACCAAGACCGTGTCCGGTGCAGCGTCCGGTCACCTCTGTGACCTCCGTTCGCCTCCGTTTCTTTTCCGACTTCCGGCGTAGTGGAAAATAGGCTTTTCAACTCCTCGAAAACGCCTGAATCCCGCGCTCGCAAGCTCGACGGGAGGGAAAGAGGAACCCAAACCCTCTCTACCGCTCAAACTCCAACGCCTTCGCAAATGTGCCAACACCAACAAGTGATCACCACCTTGTGCACGTGTGTTAGCATTTTCATAATCATTTTATCGAAGGAGTTAACCACTCAACTTGCCTCGCCACTCGATCCTAACACGTATGCAAAGTTAGATCGCTCAAGTGGCACTAGATGACCGATATGCAAACAAGTTTGCCCCTCTTGATAGTACGGCCATCTATCCTAAATCCGGTCATCAACTTCTCTACACACCTATGACCGGTAAAATGGAAATACCCTAGGTTATACCTTTGCCTTGCGCATTCCACTCCATCTCCTCCGACGTTGATGCAACATATGCACCAACCATATCACAAATGATATGATCCACTTCATATCATCACGTGACCGTATTGGTTCATCGATCTTGACCTCACTTGCTCTTCACCGTTGCCTCGGTCCTTCGGCGCCAAGCCATCACACAACTTGCCCTTCACCCTAGCAACCGGTCCATCAAGCCTAGCCTCATCTTGATCTTCTCCACCTTGGTCACATGACTCCATGTCATGTCTCATATGCAATGAGCTCCTTCATGACACCATCACATGTGGACTAATCTCCTGTGTATCTCACATAACCACATATTAGTTCACCTAAGTTGTCACTCAATTACCAAAACCAAATAAGGACCTTTCAATCTCCCCCTTTTTGGTAATTGATGACAACTCTACAAAGATATGTAAATTATGCTTTTTTAAGCTAGCACTTCACACAAGTGTAAATTGCTAACTTGTTTTGGATTTAATGTTACTTATCCAACATTTAAGCTCTATGTCAAGATTTGAATAAGTACCATAAAATCCGACTTGGTAGTGATAACTCCCCCTACATATGTGCTCAAATGGTTTTTTTTCAAGCTTGCACATATGCATAAATATGAAATTTGTGGGAGGGTTAGCACTACTAAGTGATGCTAAGGTGTATAGAATAAACCTTTGTAGCTTGATACCAATTAGTAGCTTGATACCATTTGAAAATCACAAGTTTGCCATCATCCTTAGCATCATGAGTAGCTAGACATCAAAAACACTAGAAACCCCGTGAGATCAACATTATAAGCATGGTTCTAGTTTTTGCATGATAATCACAAGTCTAGCTAACATCCTATGCATGCTAGTTATCAAATCATCATTCAAGTTCTATAACTAGCATACACCACACAAGCATGCATACTGAATTTAAGAACTTTATGCAATGCAAGCAAGCACATGAATTATGCACATATCAAATGTAATCAATCAAAGTTCATGAGCTTGCTCCCCCTACTTGTATGCTTTCTTTGTCCAAGAATGTTTGATCCCCTTACATTCTTCAATGTTACTCCCTCTTTGTCCATGTCCAATCTTTCCAATCTCTCCCCAAAGCTCAAAAAGCTTTCATATCTTTGTCCAACTTCTCCCCCTTTGTCATCAATTTCTATAAAAGGTGTTCTTCTCAATTGATACAAAGGCTTGTATTGGGGTAGATGGTTGAGACTTGAATATTGCATTTTTTATGGACATTACAACATATGTTGGAATGACAAACTTTATGATTGCTCTTGAGATACCACATAGGATCTTTGACCTTGATACCAATCGGTGGGGCTCCTCCCCCTATGTCATAGCATGTGTCATTCACTTGAGATACCACTTGGAGATGAGGGTAGCATTTCTTGATTTGATCACTTAAGGTTGAGGATCACTTGTGAAACCATCGTCTTGCATGAATGATACCACGTGAAGCTACCATGAGTAGAAATGTGATACCATTTGAAAGAATTTTCTTGTATGGATTCACTTTGAAGGATTTGGCAATAATATTCACTTCTTGAACATTTTCTATCTTTATGAGTACCACTTGTAAGATATCACTTGTAAGTTGATCTAGACACCACTTGTGAATACCATGTGAGAAATCAAATGAGTCTAGATAACACTTGAAGCAAACTAGATATCCATTTTCATTGTTGTCTTGTGCTTGTACTCTTATCATTGTCATGAGCTTCTAATGTGTCTTGAACTATTTTTCTTTGCATAAGCTTACAAGTCCGGTTTGATCCAATGACAAGCTTCTTCACACCTCATGCTAAGGGTTATCTTGCCAATGTTGTACTTGTCACTTGTTAGCAATCCAAACTAGATCAAGTACTTGGGTTCACTAGCTCATGAATAAATTCATACACATACCACTAGATCATTTAAACAATTCAAGCAATAGTGGTAGGTTATGAATTTAAACATTTCATTTGTTATGCATGATCCTAGTAAGCATGTACTATATGCACTAATCGCATACTAGTAAGAGATGAAATGATCATGCACATTGCAATGATACCTTTGTTATGTTGGAGTAGAGGATAGTCACATAGATTCCAATTCATTACTCCAATAGCAATGTGAAGTCCAATTTATGAGTTTGGTGAAGACCAATCATCATAGATAAATCCATTCTTCACCCATATGAAATGAAAACCACTTATGATCAAGTGCACTATCTCTTGAGTTGTGGTTGGCTTGCTTCATCTTTTTGATCAATGCTTGCATGAGAGAACTACTTAGAATACCACTTGAAATATTTGACTAGCTCTCTTTTGGGTGTTGCTTGCTTTTCTTGATCAACCCTTTTAATTGCTTCAACTAAGCATCACAAGTTTCTCGGATCACCACTTCCATGTTAGCCTTCCAAGTCCCAAACTTGGTTTCACCTACATACGGCGGCAAGCCCCTCACTAGGGAGAAGTGACCTTTCTCCAAAGAACCACTCTTGATACTCACTTGAAATGATATAGTTTGATTGATCCAAATGATGAACTCAATCTTGATGAATAATTCTTGAATCTTCATTTGAGTCTAACTCTTTTTACTTATTTAAGTCCTTTTCTTTCTACCAAATGATCTCCAATTATCACTAGAACTTAAACTTCATCTTCATCTTAAGTTTGATCTTGATCTTCAAATTTGAGTACTAAACATGTATACCAAGTACATTCCACAATCAAATGTTCTTATACTCATTGCTCTTCATGATTCTAGATCAATCCAAAACCAAACTTAGGTACCTCAACCACTTGTAAACATGTTTCCAACTTGAGGACCTTTCAATTAAAGTGACTCTAGATTAATCCAATGATTGTCACTTTTCTGGCAGATTCTGTACCCTTCAAAGAATAATTCATATCTCCCAATGTACAGATCTAAATGCCATGAAATTTGGTGGAGATATACTCTACTAAGTCATCTAGCATCTGTAAAAAATTGAGCTTCATTTGACTTCTAGATTGCTACTAGATTTCAAATCTACCACCACTGCTACATGCTGAAAACTGCTGCACTATAGCCGACAAGATGCACTCCAAAACCGAAGCATCTCTTATCCAATTCTCATGAAATTTCTACAGCATCTTCTTTCATAAGTGTAGAGCATGTATACCAAATTTCAAGCCAATCCAAATAGATTTGATCACTCAAACATGGCTAAGATCACTGCTAGCTCAGATTTTCAATATAGGACAGATTTCAATACATGAGCTATTCTTCAACAAAAGTGAATCAAACTTGAAACTAACTTGTTTGAATACTTTCATAAGACATATATATCCATTCAATCCACTTACTAAAGATCATCTCATGAACTTATCCAACACAAATCAATTCAAACTTGATTACTTAAGCATTTAATCCATTTAAACATCTCATAGCAAGCAACATTGCATATATATCCAATTCAATCAACTCATATGTGTAACAGAACCGACCAAATTATAAGAGCACAAGTACAAAAACAAGCACCGAAGCGCTCAAATTTTCGAACTTGAGCCCATATAATCCCGGTAGTCAATCGAAACCACGAATGATTTCAAACCAACTCGCTTACAACCAGGATCGCATCATTCAACATACAACATCATACGTTATATTTCACAAGTAGTTTCGAAATAAGTTTACACACACACGGAGTCGCAATTATTACAAACCAAGTTTATAAAGTAGCGGAAGCATAACACACACCAGTTGTTTAACTACTGCCAGTCTTGTTGATCAACAACCCGCAAAAGCATGAGGAAAGTACATAAAAGATGATCACGCCCAAGTGATCTAGTCTTCTTCACCCGCAGGGTGGAGATAAGTTTTGCAGAAGCCTTGATAGAGCATATCATCTGCAACAGGAGGGAATAAACCCTGAGTACTGGAATATACTCAGCTAGACTTACCCGTCGAAAACCAGAAATAAGATGACACCAAGGATTATGCAAGGCTTACACAAGAGGCTAGCTGACATAACATTTTGCATAAAGGCATAAGTAATTGAAACTCTTATAACCTGTACTAGCAGTTATTTTTAGCATTTACCTGTCATCTATTTTAGCACCTGTACTAAACATGCACTTGATTATAATCAAACAATTATCATCATTATATCCAGAGCAGGTATGAATTGTGGCAACATTGTATCATTCCCTTAACCACCAGTTCATTTAATGAGATCTACGTTGCCGCTGCTCAAGTCAAGTGCTCACTAACCGGGAGCGACGGCGATTCAAATCGAATTCCTATCCAGCTGGAGGGGTATTTCTAACACTCACCGAGTCATGCCTGGCGAGGGCTGCTCAGGTCATCTTTTATACAGTTTAGGAATCGCGGGCCCGAATAATGTCGCGTCCCCAAGGGCGACACTCTGCCAGGTGATAGGGACTCTAACCCCCCCTTGGTCTCACGCCAATGTCCCCAAGCACATCCTTTCTCTCCTCTAAGATGCAACCTACCATTCGATTCCCGGCCTGAACCATACTACTCGACTTCGCGGTCGGAACGACTTATCCGACCAACTAAGTGTTCGACTGCGTTCAACATGACTCAAGGACGTACAGCGAAGCGGTCCTTAAATGACTCAGACGGGCATAGCTCCACACCCAAGACGTGAAGTGTCTTGCGGCTGTACTATCGAACTCCCGTCCGGTCTCAATTTCATTTTAAGGCATGGTTCCATCCACGATAGCCATAAAGCCACTCGTGACTCCTTCCTACATCTCGCGGATGACCGGAAATCACCCGACTTCTACCGAACTAAGCAGGGCTAAGCATTGACACGTGCCTAAACCTAATATAGGATTAAGTACGATATCTGGACAAGGACAGGTATAATGCAACAAGTGTTTTCATATAACTCCTACAACTTAATGCAGTAAACAATTAAAAGTACTCAAGATTAATTTATAAAACAGTAGGTTCAGCATGCACCGGGGCTTGCCTTTCAGAAAGGTCGAGGGCCGGTGGTCAGGGCACTCGGGCAAGTCTTCAGCGACGTCTTCTCCGCCGACTGGTTCCGCTGGATCCTCTGGCTGGTCCTGGATCTCCTCTGGGATCACTGGCTCGAACTCGAGGAGTGTTACCCCCTCCGGTACACCTATTGCATGAATGCACAATAATTATCATGGATGCATAAAGGTGCAACATGCTCGGAATGAAATGCATTTCAGAAATAAAATAATAATCTAATCAAGTTACTTTATTAGTACGTGCAAATCTCTTCTCCGGAGGAGAAGTACTTACCTAATCTACCCAACCTAAGATATAGTTGTTCCTCTTCGGTTAAGGCCCTAACACCTAACACACAAGAGTAATATTACTTAGGTTACCACAGTAAGTTATTCTGGACAGCAGCTCAAAGATTCTAACATAACTGAGGATTCATAACTCCAAAAGATATGATCTAAGACAATCTGGAAAGCTTATGAAATACACCACAAAATGTTTTCAGACCACAGCACTTAATTCCAAAGTTTACCTAATCGAAACTCCAAAGTTCCAGAATCTGTTCTCTCTAAACAGAGAGCAGTCAATTCTGGACTGGCACTTTAAACAGCAATAACTCCCAAACTACTAAGCCAAATGCTCCCAAATTTTGACACAAGCTCATTTACAAATTTTACTACAACTTTGGTATTTATAAGTTTTCCAGCAACCACCTTTATCCAAGGTCAAACCTAGAAACACTATCAGCTGTCCAGAAACCTAAAATTGCAAAGATTAAATATTTATTGATGTGGCAAACATTCTCCAAGACCAAACTAATACTACTACAAGTTCACAAATGTCACAAAAACACCAGAAAGTAAGGTGTGCCCACCTAGAATAATTATTTAAACCCATTTCTTAATTTACTTAAGTAATTAAGTGGATTTTTAAACATATATGTAAACTGCTCCTAAAATTCTACAAAAATTATAGAAGATTCTCTGACCCAAAAAGAGACTACTGTAAAAATTTGAACTAAATTTATTCACAGGAACGTCCTACACAAAATTCCCAAGCCAAAAAGGCTGATTTTTGTATAAATAACAAAGCATAGTAAAAAGTGTCAAACAACAGATTTCTTAATTTTCTTGGACAGTCTAGGGTACCAAGACATTCTCCAAAAATTTATATGAACATTGCACATGTAGAAAAATTACAAAAATTCATTTAAGTATTTCCTAGAATAACAAGATAGCATTATAACTTGAAAAGTACTTAAGCACTACTGCCCAAATTTTTACCAAGGCTAGAGCAAGTATAAATTAGTCTACCCACCAAATTTCATAATTTTTGGAACACTGCAACTCGAGATATAATTTAAACAAGTTTGCATGTGATTTAATACACATTTCAAAGACCTATTTAAATATCCCAGAAAACAAATATCACATACCCGAGTTATATTTTTATAAAATACTACACATCATGTAGATCATAGCAAAATTTATCTCATGATTTTTGAGTAAGTAAAACCCTAGATCTACATTTTCCAAACATTATCTCAAACTGTGACAGAATAAAAAGGAAATGAAATAATTCAGATTTGCTACTGGGCCGGCCCGGGAAAGACGCGGCCCAAAAACTCGCGGCGTGGCCCGCTCCCGCGCGCGGCCTGCTCGGGCTCCCGCCCGCGCGCGTGTGACTGACCAGGTGGCCCCACTTGTCAGCGAGAGAGAGGCGGAGGGGAGGAGCTGCGGTCGCCGGAGCTCGCCGTCGGTGAGCCGACCGGCGAAGCTGAGCGGACGAGCATGACCATGTCATCGAGCTAAGCCGATTGGTGGCAAGAACGGGACGGCAGAGCCACGGGAAGGTGCTCGCCGTCGGGCATGGCGGACCACCGGCACGGTGGTGGCGAAATCTCGCCGCCGGTGAGCCTGACATCCCAACCTTAACCCTCGATGAGCATTCCCAATCTACCTCGACCCTAACGCACCTACAAGCGGGCGACATAGACACCCCGAGACCACTGGCCACGGAGAGCCGTCGCGCGGAGGAACTCCGGCGAGGTACCGCGGCGGCGGAAGACGAAAATGCAACCCTACCGAGACGCGATTGGCAACGTGGAGTGGACGGTGAGGTAGCGGGCTTCAAGGCGGAGCGGTGGATGCGTTTTTATGGACGGCAGTGCGGTGGAGAGAGCGCACGAGCTCGCCGGAGTGGAGGCGGGAGCTGCGCTTGGTTGTTCCGCCCGGTGGAGAAGAGAATGGAAGGGAGAGGGAGGTGTGGCGCGAGTGAGGCAGAGGCCGTCGTCGTGGCGGTCTTGAAGGCTTGGTGACCTGACGGGTGGGACCGCAGCCGGCGTACGGCTGCCACCGCACGGCCACGCGTCGGCGTCGCCCTGCCGTCGGTCGGCCACCGACTGAAAAACGGCCGACTGAATCGACGAGGCCGAAACGGTGACTGACAGAGCAACTTTGCCGATGATTATCTCCTAAACCAGCTCGAGTTAGTCGAAGATGATTACACCAATCTTGTAGAGCTAAATGAGGGCTACAAGTTTGTCAATTGGAGTTTGGACTGGTTCGGCCTGGATTTGAAACCACAGAGCTCCAAAGTGGTGTACTTGGAAACTGAAACGTGTTTTCAGTCAGTGAACCCGACTGAAACCCTATTTTCAAGACACCACATCTCCTAAACCATTTAGAACTAGGTGATGGTGATATTGACAATGTTGTAGAGCTATGTGTGGACAACAACTTTGTCAATTGGCTCAAAGCCTGGTTTGGCCTAGTTTGTGAGTTACAAGTTGCTAAAGTGAGGTACAGTGAAACTGAAAAGTCAAATTTCCAGACTTAGAATTTTTCTAAGTGTTGATCACCACTCAAGCTGACTTGTGGGCCATTTTTGAGCATGTTCTGGTCATTTTCATGAGATGGCCATATTAGAACTTTTGTTCCTTATGAAATTCTCTACAACTTTGCTTAAGGTTGCTCCTCCATGCAAGATTTCTAAGCTAGACTTTTTATTTGGTCAAACCAGATCACTCTAGGGTTCCAAACTTGGTCAACAACACTTGGAAGGGCAATTTGGTAATTTTGGTCAACATGAACATTGCTCCACTACTTACCTTAAATGTAATTAAGGTGTTATAAGACCTAATTAGCCACTCTACACATTAGTTACACACAATTTCTAATGTCACATACTTTGAAACAAGCAAAATAACAATTCCACCAAAATGTTGCAAGCTCATGTTGCACATGTTGCATGAGTGTGTTGCATAGCACTTACTAATCATGTTACACTAAAGTGGTTAGCATGTCCCAAAAGAAAGTTGCACATGTGACACTTGGGTGGACTCACTTCATAATTCACATGAAATATAAATATATTATAAGCTTATGCATGAAATGAATGATGCTTGCTTATGCTCATGCAAATGCAATGCAATTAAGGAGCTAAACACCTGGGGTGTTACAGCCCTCCCCCCTTATAAAAATCTCGTCTCGAGATTTGGAAAGCGTACCATTTTTCATAGAATTCCTTATAACCATCCCGTAAATAGTCCTCCCGTTCCCATGTAGCGTCACTTTCACTACCCTGATTACTCCACATTACTTTATACCACTTAACCACTTTGCTTCTAGTCACTCGTTCCTGAGTATCGATCACTCGGACTGGCTTTTCTTCGTAAGTTAGATCGGATTCCAGCCTGATATCTCCTAAAGGGACTCTTTCCTCAGGAACTCGAAGACACTTTTTGAGCTGTGATACATGGAAGACGTTGAATATGGCACTCATTTCAGGAGGTAACTGGATTTTGTACGCAACAGCTCCACTCTTGCCTATGATCTGGAAAGGACCCACGTATCTCGGCGCAAGTTTCCGTTTAACACCAAAACGTTGGACACTTTTCATTGGAGAAACTTTCAGATACACGAAGTCTCCAACTTCAAACTCTAGTGGTTTTCTACGACGATCAGCATAACTTTTCTGTCTAGCTTGGGCTGCAGCCATATGTTTTTGGATGGTACGGACTTATTCCTCAGCTTCATGAACAAAATCAATACCATAATACCTCCTTTCACCAGCTTCTACCCAATTTAGTGGGGTTCTACACTTACGACCATACAAAGCTTCGAATGGAGCCATCTTAATACTCTCTTGATAACTATTATTGTACGAAAACTCGGCTAGAGGTAACCATTTTTCCCAAGAACCCTTGGATGAAATGACACATGCCCGCAACAGATCTTCCAAGATTTGGTTAACCCATTCCGTCTGTCCTGATGTTTGGGGGTGATAAGTAGAGCTTCTCACTAACTTGGTTCCCAGAAGGTGATGCAAGTGCTCCCAAAAGCGAGCGGTGAACTGGGGACCATGGTCAGATATGATAGTACGAGGTATCCCATGAAGCCGGACTATCTGATTGAAGTACAACTCAGCATAGTCAGTGGGACGATAGTCCACTCTAACTAGAATGAAATGAGCTGACTTGGTCAAACGATCCACAATTACCCAGATAGAGTTATGATTTTTGATAGTAGGAGGAAGACCGACAATGAAATCCATACTTATCTCTTCCCATTTCCAACCTGGGATAGAAAGTGGTTGAAGCAACCCAGCTTTCATATGCACAGCCTTAACTCTACAGCAGGTGTCACACCTAGCCACATATGCAGCTATCTCTTTCCGCATCTTGGTCCACCAATAGTATGGCTTCAAATCATAATACATCTTATTGCTACCAGGATGGATGGACAACTTAGAGGAGTGTGCTTCAGCCATAATATCATTTCGAAGCTCCCGGTCCTTAGGCACAACTAACCTATCCTTGAACCATAGTACACCCTCTTCATCTACCCTGAACTGTGTAGTTTCTTGCTCTTTCATCTTACGCTTGATATGGAATATACCAGTGTCAGTCTTTTGGAGCTCAATAATTCTGCTTTTGAGAGTACAACTGACAGTGATGTTGTACAAGACTGCTGGATGTAGAAGGCGAGATCGATGAAAATCAGTTTCAACTAAGGAATGGCAATGAGACTTACGGCTTAAAGCATCCGCAACCACATTTGCCTTGCCAGGGTGATAGTGCACTTGAAGGTTATAATCCTTAATCAACTCGAGCCATCTTCGTTGACGCATATTCAACTCGGGTTGGGTGAAGATGTATTTGAGGCTTTTGTGGTCTGTGTAGATATTGCAAACATTGCCCAACAGATAGTGTCGCCAGGCTTTCAAAGCATGAACAACTGCGGCGAGTTCTAAGTCATGCGTTGGATAATTCGCCTCATGCTTCCGAAGTTGTCGAGAGGTATATGCAATTACTCGGCCTTCCTGCATCAACACACCTCCCAAACCTATGCCTGAGGCATCACAATAAACATCAAATGGTTTCTCGATATCCGGTTGGGCCAAAACCGGAGTTGAGGTTAGGAGGGTTCGCAGTTGGTGAAAAGCCGCATCACACTCAGGAGTCTAGACAAACCTGGTGTCCTTTTGCAGCAACCGAGTCATTGGCTTGGCTATTTTGGAGAAATCCGGGATGAAGCGACGATAATAGCCAGCCAAACCAAGAAAACTTCGGACCTCGTGAACCGAGATAGGAGCCTTTCAGTTCAGTACTTCCTGTACCTTGGCGGGGTCCACCATAATTCCTCCATCGGACAACACATGCCCAAGGAAAGGTACTTCACGAAGCCAGAATTCGCACTTACTGAACTTTGCATATAGTTGATGTTCACGCAGTCTTGTGAGGACTATACGCAGATGTTCAACATGATCCTCCTCATTCACAGAATATACCAAGATGTCATCAATAAATACCACCATAAACTTGTCCAATTCAGGCATAAACACCGAATTCATCAAGTACATGAAGTGCGCGGGGGCATTTGTCAAGCCGAAAGACATAACAAGGTACTCATAAAGACCGTATCTGGTAGAAAAGGCTGTCTTTGGAACATCTTCCGGGCGGATTTTAATTTGATGGTAGCCAGATCTTAGATCGATCTTGGAGAAAACTTTAGCTTTAGACAACTGATCGAACAAGATGTCGATGCGCGGTAGAGGGTACTTATTTTTGACAGTGACTGCATTGAGAGGTCTATAATCTACGCACATCCATAACGACTGATCCTTCTTCTTTACAAAGATAGCAGGACATCCCCACGGCGACGAACTAGGACGAATCAACCCCTTCTTCAAAAGTTCATTCAATTGCACCTTAAGTTCAGTTAGTTCATTCGGAGGCATCCTATAGGGTCTCCTAGAGATGGGAGCCGTGCCAGGCAACAACTCAATTTTAAACTCCACATCCCGATCCGGAGGGAGCCCCGGCAAATCATCGGGAAAAATGTCCGGAAACTCATTTACTACTAGAATTTCGGCCAATGCCTTTGCTTGCACAGCATGAACTTCTCCAGACAAATCAACTTTTCTGGGAAGTTGTACCAGAAAACCCTTTTGATCTGTAGGATCTCTGAGCATAACTACCCGAGTGGATGTATCAATGAGTACCCCATTCTGACTCATCCAATTCATACCCAAGATAACATCTATGCCTAAGCCCGGCAAAACCACTAAGGCAAGCGAGTACTTTCGCCCTTCTATCTCAAGCTCAAGATTCCCCACTACTTTATCTGTGGAAATATTCCCACTTGCTGCGCTAATACAATAACCCCCACCTTCAACAGTATGCAATTTGTGTGCAAACTCTGATACAAACTTAGGACTGATAAAGGAATGCGAAGCACCCGAATCAAAAAGTACCACTGCAGGATATTGGTCAACTAGGAACTTACCAGCAGTGACAACCTCACCAGATGGGATTTCCTCAATACTGTTATAATGGGCGTGCCCTTGACGGCCACCTGGGTTGACATTCTTCTTGGGGTAAGGACAGTTCCTGGACCAATGGCCTGGCTTGTTGCAGTTCCAGCAAGGCATGTTGCTAGGAGGAACACTGGAGCTGCCTTGGCTCGAACTACTTTTTGGCAGAGCCATGGTATATGCCTTGCGAAACCCAGTCTTCACTGGCGCCTTCTTTTGCGGAGGACGGAACTTAGCATTTGTGGCAGGAGGGCGAGGAGGAGCCCTCGGGGCAGCTGGAGCTCGAGACTGTGAAGCACTCGCCTCAATGGCCCTTTTGCGGCTCTTAGAGGCAGAATAGATAGCATTGTTGTTCTCTTGAGTCAGAGCATCACTGATAAATTCATTGAAAGTAGTGCACTTGCTAGTGCCCATAGTCTTCATCAGCTTCGGGCCTAGGCCTCTTTTAAAGCTAGCAATTTTTTTGGAATCGGTATCCACAAACTCAGTGGCATACCTTGCCAGGTTGTTGAAAGATTGTAGATATTCGGTCAAGCTTTTATTTCCCTGTGACAGCCTCATGAATTCTGTGTGCTTGATTGCCATAAGACCTGGAGGAATATAATTCCCATGGAATGCAGCCTTGAACTGGTCCCAAGCAATCGGGACATTTGCAGGCAGTGTGGAACGATAGTGGCTCCACCAAATACCCGCTAGACCATGCAATTGATGAGAAGCATATTCAGTCTTTAGCTCATTAGTGAGGCGAAGCAGACGAAACTTTTGCTCAATAGTATTCAACCACTCATCAGCTTGCAGTGGTTCCTCCGCCTCCTTAAAGAGCGGGGGCTTAGTATCAAGAAAGTCCTTGAAATCACTGTATTGATTGGGTTCTGGGCCCTGGCGGCCAGGACGAGCCTCCCGGTTGGCAAGCTGGCGCATAGCATCTGCCAGCATGCGCTGCCCTTCAACCACGGTCTGCATTAACTCAGCCGGGGTAGGTGGTGGCGGAGGGGGTGGCTGTTCCTCATCCTCATTGCCACGACCCTGACGAAGATTGTACGACATCTGCAAAATGCATAGCCAATGAGCACTGACGATGTGGGAAATTTGTAGATGAATTATTATAAATATATGAAACTGACTTCATGAAATAGACTTCTCAAAATACTCATGACACAATACTTCATCACAACCGCACAATCTCTTCAAGCGGACCAAATGGTGCAATCATGCGAGAGAATCCAACAAGATGTACTTTGATAAAGGCTCACACACAAGGAGCACAGCAGTTACGGAACCGTTTACGTTAAAATCTACGTGATTTTTGATCTTTTGCCCGGTACTTGGATTCAGTTTCAAAGCGTTTAGTTGACTGAGAAAGGCTACTTCAAACTGATCACAAAGAGACTTCTCAACGGTAGAGTTCCATGGTGGATCATGACTAGCCACCTCGATACCAGCGCGTGCCAAGCAGCACACCCTTATGTCGCGCGCCATAGGAGGCCCTTGGTTTCGTCGTGGCACCGAAGGGTGCTAATCGTGACACCATCATCGAACGCCACCCAATACGACATCCAATTGCGATCGAAATTCACAGGCTCTAACTAAACATCCAGGAAACATAGGGTTCAACCTTACATCCCAAAAGTTAAGTTATTACAAAGCCTCACTCCATCACAGGGAGGGCACAAAGGACGATCCTAACATCATAGCTTACGTGATGACTACTCTAAGCATCGCCCTCAGAGTCGGTGTCATGGATCTCCCCGCCATCCTCATCACTAACAGGCTCTAACTCCTCATCTTCTTCTTCTTCTGGTTCTTCTTCTGGTTCGGCATCTTGGGGTCCATTGACCTCCACTTCATCATCATTTTCAGCCATGAAGATTCCCGAACCCATGTCCTCATCGACGTTGTTGTTTCGAGGCAGCAGGGGATTAAGCTCGTTGTTCAGGCGGTGCACTTCTTCATGAAGATTATCATTGTATTCTTCAGCATTCTCCAATTGCTGTTCGAGCTCAAACTGACGAGCCCTCAGAACGTTCTCCTCGTGCCAGGCTTCATCCCTCTGGTTCATGACACGGACCAGCATGCGTTGACAGTTGCGGTTTGCTACTGTCAATCTCTGGACTGCAAGGGTTTCCTGGTCACGATCATGAATCACTTGCTCCAGTTGCTGACGCGCTGCATTCCTGGCAGCAGTCACTTTAGCCAACTCTGCCCTCAGCCTTTCCACCTCAGTAGGCTCAGGGCGGGGCTCACGTGGAGCGAGCTGGTGACGCGGTGCCCTGCCCCCAGTGGATTTGCGAGCGGTCCTCTTGGTACGTGCCATCTAAAGCAACAAGATACGACTTAAGTGAGGATCATTTAGGGGATACGAAATTTACTTTAGTCGGGAGTACTAAAATTTTTAAGGAGGGAGTAAATGATATGTATGATATAATTAAACATGATGCATGCACGTTCCGTACGCCCTCTCACCTTAGTAGAAACCTAAAGTTCTAACGCTAGGCGGTGGCATACATACGTTCTCTCATATAAGCGAAACTATCGGTCTACTCGTTACGCTGTTAGTGTACCTGCAGAAAACCTCATTTCAGCCCAACAGTTTCCTAATATATGCACACAAGAAAGCAGTAATTTAAATACTTTCCATATACACATCCCCAGATGTATATACTTCAGTATCAAAGCTACCCGATAAAAAGGTTCCCACAATTAAGCGCTTACGTAATTACATGGTTTAAACATGTAAGTATGCAAGTCACCAAAACTACTCTCCCCTAGATCGCTGGTTGGACGATCATGCTCTCACAACTCACACTTACCAGAGCGTCGAGGCAATTGATCCATACATTACCACCCAAGTGGATGGTATCCATACAATATCACGCCGTATGGACGACGAAACAAAAACAAACAAGGCCCCCAAGTTAGTCTTTATAATAAGCCACCTAAGAGTCCTTATTTGGGCTAAGGGATGTGATCACTGGCATACCTAAAAATAATTTTTTTAGTGTTTTAACCCTTTTTCATAATCAATTACTTTTGTTTTTAAATACTCATATGATGTGTTCAATGTTGAATTATGCTCCGGTACCAGCTGTAACAGAACCGACCAAATTATAAGAGCACAAGTACAAAAACAAGCACCGAAGCGCTCAAATTTTCGAACTTGAGCCCATATAATCCCGGTAGTCAATCGAAACCACGAAGGATTTCAAACCAACTCGCTTACAACCAGGATCGCATCATTCAACATACAACATCATACGTTACATTTCACAAGTAGTTTCGAAATAAGTTTACACACACACGGAGTCGCAATTATTACAAACCAAGTTTATAAAGTAGCGGAAGCATAACACACACCAGTTGTTTAACTACTGCCAGTCTTGTTGATCAACAACCCGCAAAAGCATGAGGAAAGTACATAAAAGATGATCACGCCCAAGTGATCTAGTCTTCTTCACCCGCAGGGTGGAGACAAGTCTTGCAGAAGCCTTGATAGAGCATATCATCTGCAACAGGAGGGAATAAACCCTGAGTACTGGAATGTACTCAGCTAGACTTACCCGTCGAAAACCAGAAATAAGATGACACCAAGGATTATGCAAGGCTTACACAAGAGGCTAGCTGACATAACATTTTGCATAAAGGCATAAGTAATTAAAACTCTTATAACCTGTACTAGCAGTTATTTTTAGCATTTACCTGTCATCTATTTTAGCACCTGTACTAAACATGCACTTGATTATAATCAAACAATTATCATCATTATATCCAGAGCAGGTATGAATTGTGGCAACATTGTATCATTCCCTTAACCACCAGTTCATTTAATGAGATCTACGTTGCCGCTGCTCAAGTCAAGTGCTCACTAACCGGGAGCGACGGCGATTCGAATCGAATTCCTATCCAGCTGGAGGGGTATTTCTAACACTCACCGAGTCACGCCTGGCGAGGGCTGCTCAGGTCATCTTTTGTACAGTTCAGGAATCGCAGGCCCGAATAATATCGCGTCCCCAAGGGCGACACTCTGCCAGGTGATAGGGACTCTAACCCCCCCTTGGTCTCACGCCAATGTCCCCAAGCACATCCTTTCTCTCCTCCAAGATGCAACCTACCATTCGATTCCCGGCCTGAACCATACTACTCGACTTCGCGGTCAGAACGACTTATCCGGCCAACTAAGTGTTAGACTGCGTTCAACATGACTCAAGGACGTACAGCGAAGCGGTCCTTAAATGACTCAGACGGGCATAGCTCCACACCCAAGATGTGAAGTGTCTTGCGGCTGTACTATCGAACTCCCGCCCGGTCTCAATTTCATTTTAAGGCATGGTTCTATCCACGATAGCCATAAAGCCACTCGTGACTCCTTCCTACATCTCGCGGATGACCGGAAATTACCCGACTTCTACCGAACTAAGCAGGGCTAAGCATTGACACGTGCCTAAACCTAATATAGGATTAAGTACGATATCTGGACAAGGACAGGTATAATGCAACAAGTGTTTTCATATAACTCCTACAACTTAATGCAGTAAACAATTAAAAGTACTCAAGATTAATTTATAAAACAGTAGGTTCAGCATGCACCGGGGCTTGCCTTTCAGAAAGGTCGAGGGTCGGTGGTCAGGGCACTCGGGCAAGTCTTCAGCGACGTCTTCTCCGCCGACTGGTTCCGCTGGATCCTCTGGCTGGTCCTGGATCTCCTCCGGGATCACTGGCTCGAACTCGAGGAGTGTTACCCCCTCCGGTACACCTATTGCATGAATGCACAATAATTATCATGGATGCATAAAGGTGCAACATGCTCGGAATGAAATGCATTTCAGAAATAAAATAATAATCTAATCAAGTTACTTTATTAGTACGTGCAAATCTCTTCTCCGGAGGAGAAGTACTTACCTAATCTACTCAACTTAAGATATAGTTGTTCCTCTTCGGTTAAGGCCCTAACACCTAACACACAAGAGTAATATTACTTAGGTTACCACAGTAAGTTATTCTGGACAGCAGCTCAAAGATTCTAACATAACTGAGGATTCCCAACTCTAAAAGATATGATCTAAGACAATCTGGAAAGCTTATGAAATACACCACAAAATGTTTTCAGACCACAGCACTTAATTCCAAAGTTTACCTAATCGAAACTCCAAAGTTCCAGAATCTGTTCTCTCTAAACAGAGAGCAGTCAATTCTGGACTGGCACTTTAAACAGCAATAACTCCCAAACTACTAAGCCAAATGCTCCCAAATTTTGACACAAGCTCATTTACAAATTTTACTACAACTTTGGTATTTATAAGTTTTCCAGCAACCACATTTATCCAAAGTCAAACCTAGAAACACTATCAGCTGTCCAGAAACCTAAAATTGCAAAGATTAAATATTTATTGATGTGGCAAACATTCTCTAAGACCAAACTAAAACTACTACAAGTTCACATATTTCACAAAACACCAGAAAGTAAGGTGTGCCCACCTAGAATAATTATTTAAACCCATTTCTTAATTTACTTAAGTAATTAAGTGGATTTTTAAACATATATGTAAACTGCTCCTAAAATTCTACAAAAATTATAGGAGATTCTCTGACCCAAAAATAGGCTATTGTAAAAATTTGAACTAAATTTATTCACAGGAACTTCCTACACAAAATTCCCAAGCCAAAAAGGCTGATTTTTGTATAAATAACAAAACATAGTAAAAAGTGTCAAACAACAGATTTCTTAATTTTCTTGGACAGTCTAGGGTACCAAGACATTCTCCAAAAATTTATATGAACATTGCACATGTAGAAAAATTACAAAAATTCATTTAAGTATTTCCTAGAATAACAAGATAGCATTATAACTTGAAAAGTACTTAAGCACTACTGCCCAAATTTTTACCAAGGCTAGAGCAAGTATAAATTAGTCTACCCACCAAATTTCATAATTTTTGAAACATGCAACTCGAGATATAATTTAAACAAGTTTGCATGTGATTTAATACACATTTCAAAGACCTATTTAAATATCCCAGAAAACAAACATCACATACCCGAGTTATATTTTTCTAAAATACTACACATCATGTAGATCATAGCAAAATTTATCTCATGATTTTTGAGTAAGTAAAACCCTAGATCTACATTTTCCAAACATTATCTCAAACTGTGACAGAATAAAAAGGAAATGAAATAATTCAGATTTGCTACTGGGCCGGCCCGGGAAAGACGCGGCCCAAAAACTCGCGGCGTGGCCTGCTCCCACGCGCGGCCTGCTCGGGCTCCCGCCCGCGCGCGTGTGACTGACCAGGTGGCCCCACTTGTCAGCGAGAGAGAGGCGGAGGGGAGGAGCTGCGGTCGCCGGAGCTCGCCGTCGGTGAGCCGACCGGCGAAGCTGAGCGGACGAGCATGACCACGTCATCGAGCTAAGCCAATTGGTGGCAAGAACGGGACGGCAGAGCCACGGGAAGGTGCTCGCCGTCGGGCATGGCGGACCACCGGCACGGTGGTGGCGAAATCTCGCCGCCGGTGAGCCTGACATCCCAACCTTAACCCTCGATGAGCATTCCCAATCTACCTCGACCCTAACGCACCTACAAGCGGGCGACATAGACGCCCCGAGACCACTGGCCATGGAGAGCCGTCGCGCGGAGGAACTCCGGCGAGGTACCGCGGCGGCGGAAGACGAAAATGCAACCCTACCGAGACGCGATTGGCAACGTGGAGTGGACGGTGAGGTAGCGGGCTTCAAGGCGGAGCGGTGGACGCGTTTTTGTGGACGGCAGTGCGGTGGAGAGAGCGCACGAGCTCGCCGGAGTGGAGGCGGGAGCTGCGCTCGGTTGTTCCGCCCGGTGGAGAAGAGAATGGAAGGGAGAGGGAGGTGTGGCGCGAGTGAGGCAGAGGCCGTCGTTGTGGCGGTCTTGAAGGCTTGGTGACCTGACGGGTGGGACCGCGGCCGGCGTACGGCTACCACCGCACGGCCACGCGTCGGCGTCGCCCTGCCGTCGGTCGGCCACCGACTGAAAAACGGCCGACTGAATCGACGAGGCCGAAACGGTGACTGACAGAGCAACTTTGCCGATGATTATCTCCTAAACCAGCTCGAGTTAGTCGAAGATGATTACACCAATCTTGTAGAGCTAAATGAGGGCTACAAGTTTGTCAATTGGAGTTTGGACTGGTTCGGCCTGGATTTGAAACCACAGAGCTCCAAAGTGGTGTACTTGGAAACTGAAACGTGTTTTCAGTCAGTGAACCCGACTGAAACCCTATTTTCAAGACACCACATCTCCTAAACCATTTAGAACTAGGTGATGGTGATATTGACAATGTTGTAGAGCTATGTGTGGACAACAACTTTGTCAATTGGCTCAAAGCCTGGTTTGGCCTAGTTTGTGAGTTACAAGTTGCTAAAGTGAGGTACAGTGAAACTGAAAAGTCAAATTTCCAGACTTAGAATTTTTCTAAGTGTTGATCACCACTCAAGCTGACTTGTGGGCCATTTTTGAGCATGTTCTGGTCATTTTCATGAGATGGCCATATTAGAACTTTTGTTCCTTATGAAATTCTCTACAACTTTGCTTAAGGTTGCTCCTCCATGCAAGATTTCTAAGCTAGACTTTTTATTTGGTCAAACCAGATCACTCTAGGGTTCCAAACTTGGTCAACAACACTTGGAAGGGCAATTTGGTAATTTTGGTCAACATGAACATTGCTCCACTACTTACCCTAAATGTAATTAAGGTGTTATAAGACCTAATTAGCCACTCTACACATTGGTTACACACAATTTCTAATGTCACATACTTTGAAACAAGCAAAATAACAATTCCACCAAAATGTTGCAAGCTCATGTTGCACATGTTGCATGAGTGTGTTGCATAGCACTTACTAATCATGTTACACTAAAGTGGTTAGCATGTCCCAAAAGAAAGTTGCACATGTGACACTTGGGTGGACTCACTTCATAATTCATATGAAATATAAACATATTATAAGCTTATGCATGAAATGAATGATGCTTGCTTATGCTCATGCAAATGCAATGCAATTAAGGAGCTAAACACCTGGGGTGTTACAATATGCACCCAAGTGAAATGATCAACAAGAGATATACCTTAGTTAGCTCATGATCATCCAATAGCAAGCTTTCAACTTGAATATTTGCAAGCCATCAAATATATCCAATAAATCACCACAATCTTTAATATTGCACTTGTATGTTGTAGCACTTGGACTTCACTTATTTTGACTTGGCATTGGGATTGGATATGCATTGAGCTTCATAACTTGACTTAATATATGATGAACAAAATGAAACCAATTGAATCAAGCCTCCAATGCCATGGTACCTACACACATTCATCCACTTTTTGATGGTACTCAAATAAGTTTGGGTCCTCTCAAATTAGGTGCAACATACTTAGGCATAGCCTTAGTATGAGTAGCGGGATGTTTTGCAATTTCAACCAATAAGGTACCATTGCCATCCTTTCTAAGCATATTAGTATCATTAATTGAACTAGGCTTAGAATTCTCACCTAGGGGACATGAATATGCCATGTGTCCCCTTTTCCGGCATGAGTAGCAACTTCTCTTAGATTGAGCCTTTTCTTCCTTGCTCATATGTTGCTTCTCATTGCCTTGCCTCTTACGAGTTGCTTGAATCTTCTTTTCAAGCTTGGTAGGACACCCCGAGGCAAAGTGTCCCATATCTCCACACTTGAAGCACTTGATGTGAGCATGTACTTTCTTCTCGATTTGATTCTTGCTCATCATCTTGGCATCTTGGATTTACATTGGATGCCTTGCTCTTCCACCCCTTCTTGTTTTCTTCTTCTTCATCATCAAGTCATCATCATCTTCATGATTGATCTTGACTTTAGCTTGGGGCTTTGCTTTTGGCTCAACTTGAGACTTCTTGGTAGGGCAACACTTGGCAATATGTCCCACTTAATGGCATTGGTAGCACATGAGTTGGGATAGCTTCTTTGCATCTTGCTTCTTTATAGTCTTGCCCTTGCTCTTGTTGTAGCCAATACCACTCTTATCACCATATCTTCTTTGATTGGTCATGATATGCTCAATGGCAATTTTAGAGTTGTAGCACCTCTCTAACTTGTTGCTCAAATTCTTCACTTTACTTTTAAGCTCATTGTTCTCCTTCAAAAGGTTAGTCTCACAAGACATAGAAGTAGAACAAGCATCTAATTGTGAAGAACATGGCATATATAATAAATCATCACAAGAGGTGGATACATGCTTTTTGCCTACATCACAAGGGTTAGTAATATGTGATTGATCATTTGACCCAAATGATGAGCTCTCACTAGATTTGGTTTCTTCATTAGAAGGCTTCTTAGTGAGTAAAGCATGTTCTTGTGCCAAATTATCATGAGCAACACTAAGTTTCTCATGAGCCAATTTTAGCTCCTCATGTGAACAAGTAGTAACATAAAGTAGATGCTTTTGTTGTTCACATGTGGTTTTTAGAAATGAGTTTTCATTTTTCAATTTGCTTGTTTTTGCCATCTCATTTCTTAGGGCCTTTGAGAGTTTATATAGAAGCTCAAAATTTGGATCATCACAATCAACAACAAAACCACCAATTGATACCTTAGTGTCACCATGTGACATAGAACAATGTGGTGATGTTGAAGAGCTTGTTGAAGCATCACTCTCATAGCCATCACCTTCACCATCAAGTGTGCATGAAGTAGAATCATTTCTTGCATCACTTGTGGCATTATCATCATTCTTGTCAAGTGATCTTGTGGCATGATCATCATCATCATCATCATCACTTGACATTGAGGTGGAGCAATCCTCCACAACCACCTCGTTGTGGTCATGCTCAACATCCTCATGTACCTCCATCACTATGTGATCATCCTTCTTGAATTTTCCATCATCCCAAATTGAGGAGCCACAATAATGATGCTTGAGCACCGTCCACATGCTATGTGCACTTGAGAGACCCCTCACCTTGTCAAAAATCTCATCATTCAAAGCTTTGATTAGATAAAACTTAGCTTGTGCATCAAGTGTTTGGCAATCCTTTTGAGCTTGGGTACGGTTACCACACCCATCCAAGTCATGAGAAAAGCCAACAACTATGATCCACCAAAACTTAGGGCCAAGAGCACGAAAATGATCAAGCATGTGATTTTTCCACCGTGCATAGTGAGTGCCATCAAAAATGTGTTCCACACAATCATCTAGCCCATAAGTCGCCATCCTCTCGGGTCGGTGAAGACCGTAAATGAGAGACCCGGCTCCGATACCAATTGAAGGGTCGAGATGGCGGACTAGAGGGGGGGTGAATAGTCCTTTCTAAAACTTAAACGCGTTGGCTAACCAAAACAAATGCGGAATTAAACTTATCGGTCTAGCCAAGACTATACCCCTCTATCTAAGTTCTCTAGCACCTTGCAAAGATCCTAATTAAGCAACTAAGGTGCTAAGCTTATCAAGAGCTCACCTACTCAATTCTAGAGCAAGATCACACAAACCTATGCACTAGTACTTTGTCAACCGAGGGAGCTCCTACACAACTAGTGAAGCAAAAGCACAAAGCTCCTAAGCTCACTAGCAAAGCTCAATAACAAGGCAACTAATGCCAAATTAGAGAGCGCAAGTCACTTAGCTACACAAACTAAGCAATGTGACTAACAAGGTTACACAAACCAAATTAGTCACGCAAGGGGAAGCTTCTAGCTACACAAGCAAACTAGTTAAGAGAGCAACTACACAAGCACAAGTATATATGAAAGTAAATACAAGCTTGTGTTGTACGAAGGCAAACCACCGAGAAGATGAAGAACAATGTTGACACGGTGATTTTTCTCCCGAGGTTCACTTGGTTGCCACCAAGCTACGTCCCCGTTGTGTCGACCAACACTTCGTGGTTCGGCGGCTAATCGGTCACACACCGAGCCTCTCAAAAGGCACCGCAAGAACCCACCATAAAGTGTGGTAGCTCAATGGCACGCTCAACTAGAGTTGCTCTTCGCGATCCCCGCGGGGTGAGCACAATCCCCCTCACAAAGCTTCTCCGGAGCCTCGCACAATCTTCTTGCGAGCTTCGATGGAGCTACAAGCCACCAAGCCGTCTAGGAGGTGGCAACCTCCAAGAGTAACAAGCACCACCGGCTTGCAACACGATCACCTAGTGCCACACGATGCAATCTCTCAAAGCAACGCACTAGAATCGCTCTCTCACTCGATCCGATGAACACTATCAAGCATGAGTGAGTTAGAGGGCTCCCAAGCACTACCACACAAGTCACAAAGACTATAGTGTGCTCAGCTCTTGCCACAGCCAGCCAAGGCATCTATTTATAACCCCACGGTCAAATAGAGCCGTTACCCCTTCACTGGGCAGATTTCGGGACGACCAGACGCGCTGGTCGTAACTGACCGGACGCGCTCAGCCGCGTCCGATTCTCCAACGGTCACTGCGCCAACGGTCAAACCAAATGACCGAACGCGCCCCTGGCAACGACCGGACGCGCCCCTCGCAATGACCGGACGCGCCGCTGCCACGACCGGACGCGCCGATCGCACAGTACCGCGCTCGAAATGACATGACCGGACGCGCTCCTTGCGACGACCGGACGCGACAGTGCCAGCGTCCGGTTAGAGTCCAGTAAGCACCTTCAACGATCGGACGTGTCCGATCATGTGTGACCGGACGCGCCGCGCGTCCGATCATCCTTGTGTTCTGCAATTCCCACTGGGCGTATGACCGGACGCGCCGGTCCCGCGAGTGACCGGACGCGCCGGTTACAAACCCTAACACCCGTGTCTGCGCTGTACTGACCGAACACATCCGGTCATACCATGACCGCGTCCGGTGCAGCGTCCGGTCACCTCTGTGACCTCCGTTCGCCTCCGTTTCTTTTCCGACTTCCGGCGTAGTGGAAAATAGGCTTTTCAACTTCTCGAAAACGCCTGAATCCCGCGCTCGCAAGCTCGGCGGGAGGGAGAGAGGAACCCAAACCCTCTCTACCGCTCAAACTCCAACGCCTTCGCAAATGTGCCAACACCAACAAGTGATCATCACCTTGTGCACGTGTGTTAGCATTTTCATAATCATTTTATCGAAGGAGTTAACCACTCAACTTGCCTCGCCACTCGATCCTAACACGTATGCAAAGTTAGATCGCTCAAGTGGCACTAGATGACCGATATGCAAACAAGTTTGCCCCTCTTGATAGTACGGCCATCTATCCTAAATCCGGTCATCAACTTCTCTACACACCTATGACCGGTGAAATGGAAATGCCCTAGGTTATACCTTTGCCTTGCGCATTCCACTCCATCTCCTCCGACGTTGATGCAACATATGCACCAACCATATCACAAATGATATGATCCACTTCATATCATCACGTGACTGTATTGGTTCATCGATCTTGACCTCACTTGCTCTTCATCGTTGCCTCGGTCCTTCGGCGCCAAGCCATCACACAACTTGCCCTTCATCCTAGCAACCGGTCCATCAAGCCAAGCCTCATCTTGATCTTCTCCACCTTGGTCACATGTCTCCATGTCATGTCTCATATGCAATGAGCTCCTTCATGACACCATCACATGTGGACTAATCTCCTGTGTATCTCACATAACCACATATTAGTCCACCTAAGTTGTCACTCAATTACCAAAACCAAACAAGGACCTTTCAATCATGACATTAAGAACAAGAAAGTATGCTTCTGAGAAAAAGGAAAAAGAAAGCACGAGTAGATGAGTTAAAATAATCACAGAGGGGTTCTATCCATAAGTTTTTCAAGAAGGATTCAAACACTTCAAGAGATCCAAATTAGTTGGCGATAGTTGTCTAGAAGGAGCCAGCACATATTGTTCCAGAAAGATGAAGGTCCTTCTCCTTGTGATGACAATGTTGGCATTGAAATGGGAGAAAACAATGTGAGTACTGATGAGCACGTATTTAATTCAAATGCTACATAAAATACTAGTATTGATGAGAAACCAGTGTGTCACATGGATATTTATGATCCAAGAAATTGGGATAATCTTAATAACAAAGCAAGAGATATATTAGTTGAAAATGGGCCCATAAGAGAAGAGAATATTGTATTCCCCTTCGATGATGATTTAAGGCACTGTGCATATTCTCATTATCATAGAAAAATGAGTAATGGAGAGCTACGTGATAGAAAATGGCTAGTTTATTCCAAACACTTGGATAAAGTATTTTGCTTTTGCGGTAAGCTTTTTAATTCAAAAAAAATGCAAGAGTTCATTGGGGAATGATGGGTATAGAGACTGGAAACATATCAATGAGAGGCTAAAGGAACATGAAATTAGTGTTGAGCATATTAGCAGTATGAACTCATAGAATGAATTAAGAACTAGATTGGACAAACAATAGACAATTGATAAAGAGTTATAATAGCAAATCTCCAAGGAGAAAGAGCGCATAATGCAAGTACTAATCAGAATAGTTGCCATTGTAAAGTTCCTTGGTAGACGTAATTTGGCTTTCAGAGGGTCTAACGAGCAGCTTTATAATGACCAAAATGGTAATTTCTTAGCTTGTGCTGAGATGGTTGCAGAATTTGATTTTGTAATGCAAGACCATCTTAGACGTTTTCAAAATAATGACATTCATTATCATTATCTCAGCCATAAAATTCAGAATGAGTTGATTTCTCTTATGACTTCTGACATTACAAATTCTATCATCAAGATTATTAAAGAGGCCAAATATTTCTCAGTTATTCTTGATTGCGCCCCAGATGTTAGCCATCAAGAACAAAGGACTTTGTTGGTTCGATGTGTTAACATGAGTGAAGGTAAAATTAAAATAGAGGAGTACTTTCTTGGTTTTCCTGAAGGTAGATGACACATCTGGTTCTGGGATGTTCAAGGTTTTGGTTGATTCCATTAAGTCCTTTGGTCTTAATATTGATGACATTAGGGGACAAGATTATGATAATGATTCCAATATGAAAGGAAAATACAAGGGGTTCAAAGTCGCTTGCGTGCTATAAATCCAAGAGCTTTGTATATGCCATGTGCTTGCCACAATTTTAATCTTACTCTTTGTGACATGGCTAAGTCTTGTAGCAAAGCTGATTTTTTTGGGATTGTGCAACGGATATATGTTTTATTTGCTGGTTCTACTAAAATATTGAAGTTTTTGCTGGATCATGTTGAAGGTTTGACTATGAAATCTTTGTGCAACACACGTTGGGAGAGTCGTATTAAAAGTGTTGCAGCAATTAGATATCAAGCTGCTCAGCTGAGTTTACTTGCATTGAGTAAAGATAAAGATGTAGAAGCAAAGGACAGGAGTGATGCAAAGAATTTATTTAAAGTACTTGGCAGCTTTGAATTTATATTTGGCATGGTTATTTGGCATGATATTTTATTTGCTGTCAATAAAATAAGCAAGAAGTTGTTGTCACCATCTATGTGCATTGAGTCTACCATGTAGCAGATACAAGGCATAATGGATTACTTTGAAACCTATAGAAATGATGGGTTTGCTTCTAGTATGATTAATGCAAAGGAAATTGCATTTGAAATGGGAGTTGAGCCATCGTTCCCAGTAAAGCGTCGCGCTATTAGAAAGAAGCATTTTGATGAAAATAATAATGAAGAAGCAATCTTGATAGTGAGAAGCAATTTAAAATTTTCTATCTTATGGTTATAATTGATATGGCAATCCGTTCATTGAAGTCTAGATTTGACCAATTAGAATCATTCGGAGAATTATTTGGATTTTTAATGACTTCAACAAGCTTGAAAGCATTGGATGGTCCTGAGCTAAAAGTGTGTTGCACAACACTGGCAGCAATTTTCTCTCAAGGGGGTTTATTTGACTTTGATTTAAATGATCTAATTTCTGAGCTAAGTGTTCTACAGTTCACTTTGCCAGATACACCAATGACAGCTATGGAGATTTTTGAGTTTGTTACAAAAGCTTATTATTATCCTAATGCTTCCATTTCTTATCGGATCTTGTTTACTATACCTGTGACAGTGGCATGAGCTGAAAGAAGCTTCTCAAAACTAAAATTGTTGAAGAACTATCTGAGATCTACAATGTCTCAGGAGAGGTTAAATGGTTTGGCAACATTATGCATTGAGAAGCGATTGTTGGATGAGATCGATATTAATACCATCATCAATGACTTCGCATCAAGGAATGTTAGAATGAATTTTTAAGGTAATTTTATATTTTATCAGTTGTTGCATATGAATATTGTTTTGCATATGCAGTTAAGTATTTATAAAAATATATATATGTATTTACAGTTAGTACTATCAACTACATGTATGTACAAAGGGCCCCGGATTTTTGTTTCGCCCTGGGCCTCCAAAAACTCAGAGCCGGCCCTGCTTGCAACGGTAAACTAAGGAAGAGAGGCCGTTTTGCGTAATCCGGGACATGATAGTCCCGCCTCTGTTCATTTCTATCTGGTGCTTTGGTATCCATGAAGCCAGCCTTCTCAGGCTAGACAATCACTACGTACGTGTAAACTTATCGTGATTCGGGTTTATTAAAATTATATCGACGGGCACGTCGTTGTTATGCTTTCACGATATTATATTACTTAGTTGTGGGCAATGCCTTGTCCTGAATGAAACACACACACACACAAAGAACCGATAGCATCAGAAAAAGAAAGGACAAAGACAATAATCCTATGCTTTCAGTACTAGTAGTCCGTAGTAGTTTCATCACTCTGTCGCTCAACATCTCGAAGCCAAGGGGAAAAGGCCAGGCAGTCGAGGCCAGCGCCTGTCCTCTGTGCCAGCGGATGTGAAATTTTGGTAGGGTCACGCTTGCTGTAATAGTACAGTACTTCCTACACAAATGCGCAGATGCATTATGCATATATAGAGGTGAGAGGAACGGTCCCAAATTCTTTGACCTCGAGTTGCCAGCACTCTGAAATGTTGGTTCGTGTTGTCAAGTCATCAAAATGCGCATACTACTCCGTAGCAATTTTTTTAACAAAGCCTCAAAGTGTGCAGAGTTTATCTGGTGCGACGTGCGAGACTTTACACGCAGCTAGTATATGGTCAAAATACCAGTTTTTGTGATTGAGTACTACAGTACATAGGAAGCATAAAGAAAATGCTGCAAACTTACAAGGTACCATAATTTTACAAAATAGATTCGTGTCGTTGCTCTAATTGTCTCACCATAGCCCTATAAAGAACAATCACACACAGTATAGCCATCATTTTTCAAGATTTGTTTTAAAGGAAGTTTTCAAGAAATGGAAACGATGGCCGTGTTTAGATCCGGAATCGGCACAGGCGATTTGGATCTGCGTGCTATAGTGTTCCTGTCGGAACACTGTAGCGCGTTTTGTTTTTTAGTGTAAAAAATTGTCAAAAAATTGATTAATTAGATTCAAAATGTTCGTCTCGCAAAGTACAACAAAATTGTGCTATTAGTTTTTTATTTCATCTACATTTAGTACTCAATGCATTTGCCGATATTTTGATATGATGAGGAATATCCTTTTTGCATAGTGAAATTCAGGGGTGGAATTGGGGCCTTGTTTAGATCCTAAATTCTCCCCCAAATTTCACTATGCAAAAATGAGATTTCCCATCACATCAAAATGCCGGTAAATGTATGGAGTACTAAATGTAGATGAAATCAAAAACTAATTGTACAGTTTTGTTGTACTTTACGAGACGAATATTTTGAGTCTAATTAATTATTTTTAGATAATTTTTTACACTGAAAAACAAAAGCTGCTAGAAGAGCCCAATTCGGACCTCAACTTTCGGCATCTGAACACGCCTGGGAACTAAAGGCCGATGCTCAAAAGTTTTGGCGCTAAATTTGAGGAAGCGAGCGCCGTCCATTCTGGACCATGGACAGACAAAAGAGGGCCGAAGGTGAAGCAGCCTTTGTGCCCTTTGATGTGCCTCCGGCCAGGCACCTATCGATGGACGATGGGGATTGATTTGACATAAGTCTATTGTAGATTTCGAAAGCCTGCCGCTGCTTTCTTTAGCTTATTAATTTGGTTTCCCTTATCAGAATTAGGCCTTGTTTAGTTACCCTCAAAATTCCAAGTTTTTTCACTCTCTCTCCATCACATCAATTTTTAGTCGCTTACATGGAGTATTAAATGTAGGTAAAAAAA
The DNA here is from genome assembly GCA_038087645.1 of Saccharum hybrid cultivar R570. Taxonomy (NCBI): domain Eukaryota; kingdom Viridiplantae; phylum Streptophyta; class Magnoliopsida; order Poales; family Poaceae; genus Saccharum; species Saccharum hybrid cultivar. The sequence goes on along the minus strand of JAQSUU010000043.1, from coordinate 5,689,769 downwards.
TAACTAATTACATAGTTTAGTTGGAAATCACGAGATGAATCTTTTGAACCTAGTTGGTCCACGATTGGACAATATTTGCCAAATAAAACGAAAGCTATACTATTCATCGGTTTGAAATTTTTTCAAATCTAAACAAGGCCTTAAAGGGAAATCTAAGCATTTCTTTTTGAGTCGTGTACAGGTACGTACTCTGGCAAGTGCCATGCAGGTTTGGGCCGTGAGGTGTGCCAGCGCTGGCGGTCAGTGGCCAGCAATTGTGCGACGCGATCAGGACAATCCTCGTGTCCTAACTCTGACTCTCAGAGAGTGCATGCAATGCAACTTCTGTGTGTCGACCTGCTCGGCTGCTCCGACGCCGGCCAGTCCTCGATGAGAGCGTGCGGCGGCCAGCCGGCCACGCCAGCTACCCTTTCCAGTTTCCACTCATCATCAGGTGCCCAGCTGTAAAGAACAGCCTGCGGCCTGCGTGCTGCAGCAACAGGTCAGGTCAGGTCAGACTCTGCTGACTGCTGTTCTGCGATTGTTCATCTCCACTTCTCCAGTGGAGAGCAGAGAGTACAGCAGCAACGATGCGAGAGCAGAGACTACTAGTACTGTAGGAGTGATGGAACGCCTGTCCCATGCATCGTACGGCCGTGTACGTGGCGCACCCATCTCGCCAGGCGCCCGCCGATGCGATTCATTCACGCCCCGCTCCCCGCCGGCCACTTTTACAACCTGCCTGGAACCGCTGCCATGCCCATGCATCTCCGTCCTTCCATGTCCATGCCCCAGCCGGCCTGGTCCGATTCGCTGGTTCCTTGTAAAGGCTAGCCATCGTGCTGCCGGGGCCGCGCTGCTGCATCATTCCTTTCCTGTGGGGCGCTCACGTCCGCTGGAGGAGGACAGGAGACATGAAGCGAGGGTGGGGGTGAGGCTGCTCCGCCTCCGCTAGTAGTCCGCTGCTGGAACGCTTGTCCTCCCTACGGTTGTTGAGGTCGGGAGTGGCGCGGCGCGGGCGGCGACGACGGACGATTGCTTTGCTCGTTTTGGAGGTGGCACTACCGCACTAGTGCCTGTCCTGTCCCCCGCTGCCCTGCGGCGCTGCCGGCCCGGCACCGGCAGGGGGTACCTCTGCTTTGCTGCCGAAAGCGCTGTCAGGAGGGCAGCACCCTAGCCTGGTACTGCTTGCACTGGCTATGCTGCTGAGTGCTGAATGCAGCATGCGGGAAGTGCTGCGCCAACTTGCCGGACCATTGCTGATTTGCTGTGCTGGACTTGGTGAGTGTGGTGGTTTTGCAACTTGCAATAGTTACCACCTCCTCCATTAAACAATAAAAATCTCGTTTCCGGAGAACTCAAATAATCATATGTTTGACTAGATTTATAAGAACAATATTAACATTTATATATCTAGTGGTATTTTCTATGCATCGTAAATATTAGTAGTTTTTTATATAATCCCTCCATCCACAAATAAATGCAATTATAACACAATACCAAGTTAAAGTATCTTAAGTTTGATTAATTATATATACAAAATAGAAATAGTTATGATATCAAATAAATATCATTGGATTTGTCATGAGATATATTTTCATAATATACTTATTTGACATAAATTAATATTTTTATCGATATATTTGGACAAACTTTCAATATTTTAATCAAGAATGCACCTAGAACCGCGTTGTTTTCTAGACAGAGGTAGAGATAGTATTTAATTAAATTTACGATTGTTTGACTCCTAAAAAAATAAAAATTTAGCCTTTTTGCAACACAGCGAGTAGTGTAGTACTCTCTTCGACCTAAAAGAATATCGCTATGTGGTTCACTTTTTTTAAGTTGACTAGGTTAGCAAAAAAATATTAGCAATATAAATATCTCTAAATAAGTTTATTATAAATAAATTTAACTATTCAACTTATATATGTCTGATCCTTATGGGAACGAGGGAGAGCTCGTACTAGTACTACTGTACACGATACACGCCTCCACCATCGTCACTATAAAAGCACTTTATTTTAGTTGCCTTTGAATATTTGTCGCCACATGCTTTTCAACCGCATGAATTTTATCCGGATGCAAGTGAGGTACCGGTCACCTGTCTTGTCGCACCACCTTAATTAACTTTCACAGCGGTGCTAGTGCAAAGCAACCGCCAACAGCCACATAGATTTAGCAAAGTGGCGTCTGATTCTCGAAAAAGCATCACGATTATGGATTATCCACGGACCCAAGGATTGGAAAATTTGGAACAGCATACCACGATGTGCATTTATGCTTGGCCTGTTGGCCAGCTGTGCAACTGTGCGAACTGTCGGAGTACTATCACTAGCCTGGTCGGTTGCCTACTGGGCTACTGGCATGATATGTCAGGGGCATCTTCGCGTGCATGGGCGACGCGCCCGGTCCACATCCCTGTGCTGTGCCCTGGCCGTGCACGACTGCACGGGCGCAGGTCCCACGCGATTGCCTGTTCGAGCTCGCCCGCCGCCCGCTGCAGCGCCTCAGCTCGGCACAGCAACGGAGACCCGGCCATGAATTTCACGTACAACGTCGTACTACGTGCTTAGCTTGCATGCACCGAAGGGCGTGTACGTGCCACGACGCACGGGCCAGAGAGGGTCAGGCATGGGCTGGGGCGCTGGGCGGTCGCCGCTGGCTTCCAAATTCCCGCCACGCACCATGCCAGTTGCCAGAGCGTGCATGGGCTGGCCCCTTGCCGTGTGGCTCACCGGCTCACATGCGGTGGTTACTGGCCGCCGGCCACCATGACACCACCTCCTGATCCTGAGTAGGCTGGCTGAATCTTCTGTCCTTTGTTTCCAGCGTCTCCTTGCTGAGACAGTTCTCAAAGGTGCACGCCTCCAATCCAAGCCCTTGTGCTTGGCAGAGGCAAGCCAGCACAGGTAGCTTTCCTTTGATGCCGAAAGCGGTCAGAGTAGCAGCCGCATTCAGCAAGTGCAGCGAGTACGTTTTGTTCCCTTGCGGGGGTAGGTCGCTGTGCCAAGCGTCATCAGTGCCACGATATGCTCCCACCACGCCCCAGCGTACTGTAGGGGTGTGTTTGGGTGAGTGGTGTTTGGTTTGGTGGATTGGCTAGACATGGATATCCACGGCAGAGAATATTTTCTGTTAGATGTTGGATATGGTGGTCACAAAAAAAAAACTAGTGGATAAACTTATCCATGTTCTCTGGTCACTGTCATTAGCAAATAAATTAAGGACTATTAGTATGTTGTATTATTAATTAGTAATTACAATGACAAAGTTAGTTTAGATAAGTGCTAATATGTTGATTAACGCACATTTTCTGTGATAATTATGGTGGTCGTAGTGCTAATCAGCACATTTTATTTTAAATTAATGATTATAATGACAAATTAGTGTCAGTATATATTTATTAGTGTATAATAAGTTTTTATTATTTTTAAATAATAGACACATTAGCCAACTATCCTCGTTCCATCCACTCTCATCCATTTAACCAAACAGGAAAAATAGCCCGTTCTATCTATCCAACCAAACATACAACATGAATATTCATATCCCAATATCTATGGATAGCCATATCCCATCCACCTTTTTCCTCAAATCAAACACACCCTAGGATGGTGTGGTGGATGGACCACTCTCCGGTCCAAATTTCGGGGGTGTTTGGCATGGCTCCCTTCTAAAGAGCTCCTCCGAAGAAGCTAGAGCCATTTTAAAGGGAGCCACAATTTAGAGCTCATCCAATACAGCTTCAACTCCTATGCTTTTTACAAAAAAAAAACAGCTCCTAAAAAACGTTTAGCAAGCCTCCTCCGAAAAAGCTAGAGCCGGAGCCAGGAAGAAACCTAGCCAAACAGGCCCTTCCTGCATGCCACGATATGCTAAAAAGACTACAGATCAAAACACGAGGCAAAAATTACCATAATGACCTGGTGAGGCAGTTAAGCCTCGTTCATAAAAAGAAGCGCTGAAGGCAAAAGGTACCCGCTGAAGGCAAGTCGGAAACAGCATTCTATGATAGCAAAAACGGCGGAACGGGGCCAAGAGGCAAATGAAACAAGATACTTTCACTAAGTCATAAATATAGGGTATCAAGTACAGCCAAACTGATAGTTGTACTACATCTGATCTACTGATAAAAACTCCTCTTCACAGCACGGTAAACAAAGCAAAATGAAATACTAGGACTATCCTCCTCACTCGATACAGTCATTAGAAATATATATAAGCAACGGATAAACTGCTGTTGAGCTTGTTTTTATTGACCACATTGTCCGACTCCCTTGGAACTGATCTGCCAAGGTTAGTTGCACCACCCTTTGAAACCCATCTGCAGAACAAGATGGGGTTATGAACTGAACAAAAACTTTCCTGAAGATCTGTATTTGACAATATGTTTCCTTCAGACATAGCAGGGGCTTTGTTCGGCAGTAAAAAAGAAATTAATCTGTCGACCAAAAAATACAGTATATTCTTTATTCACGCGATTATATTGATCATGTTTCTGCCTAAATCATAGCAGTTTATTGGCCAAACTTCTAAATTGCATCAATACGTTAAAAACGCTCTAGACATATCATGGCAAGGAATTTAAAATAAAAAGGTTCCAATTTGTTTCATTAACTTAGAAGGATACCTTGGTTAGACTCATGCCACGAAAAATCTACCAGTTCCAACTTCTTAATCATCTTTCTGGTTGATCAGAACTTGAAGCTCCATTAGGAGGCGGCGTGGACAAGTTGCTAGCAGACCCATTCTCTACTGGTGGAGGATTTCCCCATTTTCTCTCCGATTCCAAAGGTTCCAACACAAAAACACCACCATCAGTCAGCCCTAGAGCAAACTGGCTTGCTTCCGAAGGGTGTGCCGCAACCACAACAGGATGAACACTCGGACTACAAGAGAGATATTAAAGCAACCATCAGCAATTTGTTAAAGTTGAACACAAGCAGGAGTTTTGGCACGCAGTTCTAGAGACACACACACACAAGGTGATGCGGCAACTAGAACAGGCAGGCATTACCAGTATGTGCGCTCACTTTGATCTTAGGTTTTGTAAACTCGGAACAAGAATGCCAATTCAATCGAAGACAGACATCATTCCTAAAAACAATGCTAAAAACAAATTTTGTGTTTTATAGAATACCTGATATTTGGAGGAAGATATGAAGCAGGAAGAATCCGACATTGAAGTCTCAAACTTGACGCATTAAATATGCCAACAGTAGCATCCATAAAGCTTGCATAGATCAGTTGACTATCACACGAGAATGTGGCATGTGTGATTGGAGGTGAATTCTCTCGGACAGGCCACTGTAAGTGAAGTTATGGTGGGAAATGAGAACCTTCATACTGAACTCCATTGCAAGTGTAATCTGCAGACAAGTGAGGGGAGACAGTTTACCTGCTTCACTGGTTCTAGTTTTGTTGTTTCATAGATGGCAATCTGGGTTTCATGCACAACAAGAAAATGCATTTGATCTTGGTGGAACTGAACACGAGTGTCCAAGATATTGGATTGGCGACCTGACGGTATCTGCAAAAATCTGTTCTTTTGCTTCTCCCATCCATCTGTGTTCCAAACACATAACTAAAAGAGGAAACAATTAAAAATGGTGAAAATTTAATATAAGAAGTATGTCAGATATGATCTGAATTGACAGTTCAGTAACTAACCTGGGCATCAGCTCCTGAAGAGACTAACACATTTAGCACATTTGAAAAGGCAAGACCCGTGATTCTCTTAGAGTGACCTCTGAGCTTGCTTTTGACCTGTACCAAGAACAAATAAGGCATACTTAACTGCGTCCTGTTCAATGGAAAGAAAAACAAAGCCACTGTGAATACCTCATCAATTCGGACATTATAGATTTGGATGGTCGAGTCATCCATTCCAATTGCAATTATGTTGTTATCTTGGGGGTGAAATGCAAGAAAAGTTGCTGCTGGCGGTGCAGGCATAAATGTTGTCATCGTCTGCAGTAAATATAAAATCAAAGATTGTTTCTACAAAAAAAAAGCTAAATGTATCAAAGTGTAAAGATTTACCAACCTTGAAAGTCATCATGTTGAACAGAGAGATTTTTCCTCCAGAAGCAGACATGACATATGAATCATTCTTCGACAAAGCAAAGCAGTGAACAGCTTCTTCAGGATTATTATCAGTCGTGTCATTAGTCATGAAGATGCCACTTGGTGGTTGCCATAGGGCGGGGGAGACACTCGCGGTCGCCTATAAGATTGATGAATAGCAAAATTGAACAATTTAGTAACAATCTACCACACAAAATTTTCACCTACGATATGCAGAGAAGATGAGCGATCTGAACACTATTTATGCACATCTGTAGGTACATAAGAAAACGAATCTCACCTTTCCGGAATTGCGATCACTGCGTGGCCATTTCCAGAGTAGATGAACAGCGCTTGAAGTTAAGGCCAAAATAGCAAGACCAGAATTTGTGTAAATCAATCTCGAGATCTGCAATTAGAGAGAGAAATCTTCAACAACAACAACAACAACAACAACAACATAGCCTTTTGTCCCAAGCAAGTTGGGGTAGGCTAAGAGAGAAATCTTCAAACAACCTTATGATAAAATCAGCATAATCAATGCCAAGGATAATGAAGAAATCAAGAATACAAGTCATATGAGATGCCATCCATTTTGGACAAGCATCACATATATTTAACTGAAAAATAAGGTAAACATGTAGGCAGGAGCTTAGTGTAATTAGTTAATGTTCCAAGCCCAAATGAATGAAAGAGCTGACACACCAAAAGATGTATTCATGTATACATGAAAATCAAGCCCAAATAATTATAAGTCCCAACTTCATGAAATAAGTTGTAAACAGACATTATATAGATTAAATGGAAAAGTGGAGGGGTTAAAGTATTATTACCTTGCTTGTTCTCATGTTATCCACCAGTTTGATTGATCTGCACTGAGTTGACTCAGTTATCTCCATAAGCTTCCATACCTTTGACTTGTCCAGTGACTCATCAGCTATTCTAGGTTTTACATCAACCAAACTTCTGCTATCACCATTCTGTTCATTTTCCAGAGTACAACGAAGTTAGTTGGGATCGTAGTTGTTTTGTAATAGAAGAATACAAGATCAGCTGAAGAGGTAATATATGCAGACCATTGCAGTTATAGCTGACGGAGCAGCAGCTACTGAACTGCTTGCTGCAGCTGCATTTGCCGCAGCAGTCAATATTAGAGGCTGCATAAACAAGGATTGATTAGATCATGATTGCAGATATTCTTCCCGGAATTTTGTGGTTATAAGTAATTACCTTTGTTACAGTCTCAGTTGCATTACGAGAAGCATCAAAAGAACGATTTTCCAGAGTGCGCAGCAACCGAAGTCCATCAGCATTTGCTAAGATCTTGATACCATTGTCAACAGTAGAGACAGCCAATAGAGTTCCCTCCTTGTTGAAGCGTATCCGTGGACTTGCCTGATGATTATGAGGCCATGTTAATACAATAAGGAAATCCCATACTTCATTGTATGCAATCAACCATTCAACAAACGGGAGCACACAAGAGGATAAGAAAAAAAAAACTCACAAGTAAGCCACCATCAGCATCAATGGTAGTCAGAAGACCCGTGCTGTCCATGTCCCATATCTTAATCATGAATTCATCCCCAGCAGCCAAAAACCTGTTCCGGGTGGTATCAAATTGCACAACACCCATGGATCGCTTACGGAATCCCTGATATGTCCTCTTCACTGCTCCTTCACTTTCATTCCATTCTACTAGATGTGATTCACCATCCTTGCTAGTCCCACAGGAAAATAACCTATGCATAAAGGACAAAAAATTAGTGGAAGGCTGGAATTAAAATACAAACACCCACATATTCCTAACTTCAAGAACAGAAAAAGAAAAGCAGGAACCTTGAACCATCTGCGCTATATGCCATTGTAGTGCACCAATGACCTGGTGCATCATAGTCAACTCTAGATCCCAAATTATCATATAGCCATGCCTTAATCTTCCCATCTAGAGCAGTTGAGAAGATGAACTGAACAATAAGAAAATAATAAGATATAAAACCATTAGTTTTCGATGGTACAAAAACCAAAACGTCTATCAATTGTCCGTGATAATAACTGGACAAATACCTGAATATTTTCCTTGTAATGTGGACAAACTGAATAAACAGGAGCTTCATGTCCTTCAAAGGTAAATTGCTTAACTCCACTAGTGGCCTCCCAAACCTAGCAATATACAATATTCAGAGCTTCATATTTGAACAAAATGATTAGTCCAAGAGCTAAACCATCACAGAAACTCACCTTAATTGTCTTATCATCTCCACATGTAATTATACATAGCTGCTTATTTGGATGAGCAAATGCGATGTCATTTACACCACCAATATGTGCATCAATCTGAAGAAAGCAAGTATTAGTCAAATATAGGAACCAAGATAGTCAATTGTACAAAAGAAAACACACCAAACAACTATGAGGTAGAAATAACTAAGAACATGCAGTTAAACCTCCAAGTGTTGCCTAAGTTCATCGCCGCCGTTATAGGAATAAATCTGTACAATATGCCTTGAATAAGCAACACCTATTAAAATGATAAATACATTAGAGAGATGCAGCCATAAAAGGACAACAAAAACACTGATTAAATCATCTTATCTTACCAAACAAGGTTCCATCAGGACTCCATATTATGCGATTAACTGACACAGCTGGATCCTTAACCAGTGATGCCTGTTGATCAATTCATGCGTTATATGAAGGCTAATAGAATACAACAAGCTACTGAAACACATAGTGCAACAAACAAACCTGGAGGGCCATTGTACATTTACTAAGGTCCCAGACCTTGAAGTTTCTTACAACAAGTCTCTCTTTGGTACCAACATCCCACAATCCAATGTCGCCAACATTGGTACCAACTGCAGCGAGCCAAGGGTAAATACAGCACACCGAGATGGCAGTAAGGGACTAATCCTAACTTATTATAATAAAAAAGCATTAAGACAGTAAGAATTTACCAAGAAGAAGAGTTTGTTGAAGTGGATGGAAATCCATGCTCATCGGTGTTGATCCTTGGCTCAAGGTCCGTGCAACAGTTTTGTGGAAATCATCTTGTTGGTAATTATGGCTCTGCGGATAAGTCACAGGCAGCATGTTCACCGGAAGATTCACCTGCTACGTTAGATCATTGCAAGTGCATGATTAGGTGTAACAAACAGTATCAAGTACTCAGAGCAAGAATCTAGTAATGGCAATGCATATTTCAGGGCAAGATATCACAAACACCTCCTCAGACATGCCAACTGGTCTAGTTCTCTTGGAGATGTGATCAGAATCTCCTGATGGATAATCCATACCAGGATTAGCAGTTGTGGGTGTTCTAGCATGCTTCAACAAAGCAGCTACAAGATGTAAAGACAGATGGATATTAGTCAATAGACATACAAACTGCCTTCGATTCAGGCCATTTCATTATTCTTTGCAACAAGATGACATAAATACCAGGATTTGTAGGAGTGCCAAATCCAATGGCACCACCAGACACAGCAGGATGTGTTACTGCTGGAGGGTTTGACATCCACCCAGCCAGAGGTGGGACAGGTGTTGGTGCAGGTTGAAAAGGCTGTAAAGGACATAAGTCATGTCATATTCTAAACAACTGAACCAAACAAGCTCTAAACAATTGTACATATGAAGCAACCAAATCCAAATATGATCGACAAACTTACTCCATGGGCACCCAATGGAGGGAAACCTCCAGGTTTGGGCATAGATCCGAGTAACGGATTGTTTGCTGGTGATGGAGCACGTGCACCATTTGGTTGTCCACACGAATGATCAACAAAAAGAGTCTTGATGTCAGGATTAGGCCTAGGGTTTTTGCAAAGCTGGTGCTGCCAGTTTAAGCTGTCAAACATGAACAAAATAAGGTTACCCACCATATAAAATGTGAATACAAGAAAAATAAGTAGTTAAACATTAGAATTCCTGAGCGCAATGTCCATAAGAATCAGCATGAAAAATTAATCGTCTTTACAATGTAAAAACAAGATCAGAAGCTAAATGTGTTTAAGTAATAACTAGTTGTGGTGAACCAAAGATGTGTAATACACAGGTACTTTTAAAGATGAAATGTACCAGATCCAGATGTGTTTGGAAAAAACCTGTTAAAACTAAAGAAATTAGACCCAATTTTCATGCTTGGTCTTAAACTTCCCAAATCATCAAAACTTCTTCTGAAGCCCATCAACAGCCTCTTTAGCTATCCATGTACTTTAAAGTTCCCTACTTTTCAGGTTTTGAATGTTGTCTTGCTCTAATAAACCAATATTCTAAACCAAAATCAATATTAATATTCTGATTCACTTGTGCGAATCATCAATATATTCTTTTATTTTTATTATGTACACAAGTACTGTTGTATTAAATAAATGGCAGCCTGCGGCAGTTCATATGTATACGAATCACGTACTGGTTCCACCTTCCACTGTATCCAGGAAACCTAATCTAAAACATTTCAGTTTCTAAGGCTCTGTCCTTACTTGCATAAGTGTAAGGTTACAGAAAGAAACAAAATGCTGTAATGGCTGAATAAAGAGCACAGCTTTAATTCTTTTACATGGGACTACCTCTGGTTAATAAGTGTCCGCAGCCTAGAATTCTTCAGGTTGGGAAATTGTAGCTTGTCGCGGAACAAGGGGTTAGCTTCAATCAGCTTCTTCAGCTCAACAAGCATTATTGCTCTTGCAGATTTTGTATCGCCATACTTAGAGAGCTGCTCATTTTCCCTAATAACAAGGCAAAAGCAGAAGTGGCTCTCTGAGCAATCCAGAAACAGCTAAAAGCCATGATAATAATGACAACAGATCAATGCATACAAAAAACAAGGCCGGCCAGTCAGCTCTTTACCTAAAGTTCTCCAAGGTCAGAAGCTGTGTGATCTCCTTAAACAGCTCCTCATTGAAGGATGCAAAGACCTTAAGGTCCTTGACCAAGATTTCAACAGCCTTTGACCGATCATGCCTGATAGGAAAGCAAAGAAACCCTGGTCAGAACGGCACTCCACTCTAGCATCATAATCAACACTGCACAAACCCCTCCACTTACTTATCAAGAGCCTCGAGATACTTCTGCTTGCGGATCTCAAAGAATATCTTCATGGAGTAGCGGTTGTCGTCGACCTTGGTGAATCCACCGAGGTAGCGCTCAACCTCATCCCAATTCCCATTGATGACCTCGTCCTCAAAGTACTTCATGTTGAAATAGAATCCGGACTCCTGCTCCAGCCTAAACAGTAACAAGAACGCCAACTGAGCAAAAAAAATAGACATTAAAGACAGGTCCATTTTAAGCTTTGGTCCAAATCACTCACTTGTGAACGGTCTCTTTGAATTTCTCCTCATCGAGGAACTGCAGGATGAGGAAAACCAGCTCCCGGCTGAGCGACGACATCCTCCCTCCTCCGCCTCACCCACGTGGAGGCGGCTGCTCCTAGGGTAGTACCCTATAGGTCTCTGCACAGTACCAGGGCGCAGTCAGAGTAGAGCTCCCCCACTTCTCCCCCGGAGAATTAGGATCTGATTGCCCACGGCGAGCAAGAGATCTCCCACGACAAATAAATCTCAGAGGAAAAAAAAAACCATCGAAGCAAGTTAGGGTTCCATACCGCAACCCTAGGACCGGACGGATCGCCGCCCCACGCCTATCCAGTGGAAACCGACGCGTCGGGGGCGGGGCAGGCCGCCAGCGGCCGTCCTTTTAGGTGGAAGGGGAAGCTGGCGGCGGGGTCGGCGGCGACGGAGCGGACGAGCAGCAGAGAGAAGATGCGGTGCGATCGAGGCTTTGAGGTCTAGCGCAGGTCCAGACCTGACATGGGGAGCCCGGAAGCCCAGAACGGTTAGTACAAATAGCTTTCCCAAGAAATGTTTCCATGGGAGAGAGAAAAAAAAAACAAAGCCATGGCAGCCTTGTGAGCAGAAACTTTAAAATAAACATCGATATTGCCCGAAGACGCCTGGGCTGGGCAAGAGCACGAAACTGCACAGGACCGCGTAAAAATTTTGCCCTAATTTTTACTCAGCTTCAGATCTGTGAAATAAAACAGCAAAAACCTACATGCATCTATCTAAACTGGGACGGGGAATTATGGCGATCACCTAGGAAGCTCTCGATCGATCCGATCCCGCCGTGCGTACGGCTGCCGGCGCGCCGCCGGCGACGATCCTGGATGCAGTTGATCAGCACGGAACAGGGTAGAGGGAGATGAAATCACCACCGAACCAGGTTTGGGGAGTAGAAACTGTTCGGACGCCGAGTTGCGATAATCCTTAATTTATAGGCTAAGGCTGTCTGATATGCGCGTTGGACTATCAATCTGCTAATCGCCTTATCTCCTGTGATAAGTGCCTGGGATGTGATAGCTGATAAGTCAAGTTGGAGATAGTGGTGGGCCCGCGGGTGGCTATGGCCATTGACGCGGGGGGAATCAGGGGGTGGCTGTGGCTGGATTTGCTTTTAATGAAGAAGATCTTTCCCACCCAACAAAATGATTTTCTTTTAAAAGGGTCCGAGAGACATTTTCACACTTACATGATATTATGTTTTTTTATTACAGAAGAAAAAAGTGCACGTGACACGAAAATAAATCTTAGCAGTACATTAGTGACTTTGAAGATAAAAAAATCTTTTTCTCTTGAAAACTCGAAAAAAAAACTATCCCTGTTCGTTTGAACTTATCAGCCATGGTACAATGTTTTTTTCTCACAAAAAATCAGCTTTAACCGACTTATCAGCCGCAGAAACCATTAGACGAACAACCACAAAACTCTATTGTTCCACGGTTAGACTACTAAAGCTCCACGAGATACTCTCTCCGTCCCTAAATAATTGTCGTTTTTTATTTTTGTGCCATAAGTTTGACTAGATTTATACAAAATATGTGCAGTATTTGTATCTTCAAATAAATTTATTATGAATATAGATTCAACGATCTATCTAATGATATTAATTATGTACCGTAAATATTAATATTTTTTTTATAAAAAATAGTCAAAGCTGTGTTTCGTCTGTTCGGAAATATAAAATATAAAAATGCATTGTGTACAATAATTATGAGATGGGACAACTAGATCATACAGCATCATTATTATACACATGAGCAAGAAAACTTATTAAAACTATGCATGGTCAGACCAAATCTGACACTATAGCATGCCTACACGCCTATGGCACCAGTTCACCATCCACATCATTTGTTTCATTTTCCTCCTTTGAGTTTGGACAAACAAATCACTCGGCAGCAAGAACTCCCAACAAAGATGGTTTAAATTGCTTCAATTGCACTTGCGTAACCATACGCACGAACATCTAGGACACACAGCTTCTTAATCAAGCATTCCAGCATTCTTCGAAAGATTATTTATAGGCAAGAATAAAAACCATTTGTATCATGTTATTTGAATTTTGAGTTTACTCCCATAAACTTTTATGTTGAAGATGCTTAATTAACCCCTACACGGTTCTGTGGCAGAAATCGACACTGCACGGATTCTTAACCAACTCAACACGTTTTCATCAAACTGGAACCACCAATTAGGTCTATATCAGGGTTATTAGACGCTTACCACAATATTAGATATTCCACCAAAAGAATCACCGATAAGAGCTTAAAAATTGTTACCCTGATTTTTGTTATTTCCATAAAATGTTCACGACAGCATGATGATTAAGGGCATGTTTGGATCTAGTATATAGCACTAAAAATTAGCTAGCAGGAGGCTGTTTGGATCCACTTGCTAATATGTGGTTGGATAGTGAGTTGAAGGTGTCTATTTTAACACCGATTAGCAACTCCAAACTTGCTAATGAAACTAATAGTTAGCAGTCATTCAGCTAATAATTAACAGGTTTATTAGCAGATATGTTTGTATTTACAGCTAATTTTTAGTGCTAATGGATCCAAACGGGCCCTAAACTCAATCCTGACTTTAACAAACTTGGCCTCAAATGGCTCTACATATAAAAAACAAAATCAATTAAGTGTGTTGGGGGCGGTTTTTTTTCATCAAAGCTAAGCAGGGGTGGACGATGCAGCAACAGACTTATGGCCAAGGGGGCAATCTCAAACAGTCAAAATCCAAGCGACACACGAGTGGTCTTAGCAAAATTCCTTAATATAGGCTGTTCAAGTGCTCATCATATGGAAGACACTATTATCTCTCCCAAATTAAAAAAAAAGAACTTTATTGCTCAAACGACATCATGCGTCCTCTCACCAAAAAAGAAAAGGGTAAATATCGTTATACTACACATCACAAAAACATTAATGCATTTCTACCTCGATATTCATTCACTTTATAATCTCTAGATACAACAATCGAGGGTTTATGCTGGTTCAAAACTGCAAACAGCTTAGCAAAGCCCAGAATTTCGATACAAGGAAAACTGGAGGGCCATGTTCCACGACAGACATTATGATAGGTTTGGTGCCAGTTCAGATGCACTGCTAGCAGAACCAATGGGCTCTTGTAGGGCAAGGTTCAGTGGAAACATCTCACACTGAGCAATATGCGCCATGAGCTGGTCCATCAGGACCAGCGCAGCCATTGATTCCACCATAGGAACAGCTACAGAAGTAACAGAATAAAAAACCATCAGATCATAGGGACCAAAAGTGATGATAAAAGGTAGGAAATTTTTGGTGGAACCATTACCTCGAGGGACAACACACGGGTCATGGCGCCCCCTTGCCAAAAGTTCAACATCCTCATGCTCCCTTGACACAGTATTTTGTTTCTTCTGGAAAAGTGAAATCAATATATCAGACAACTGGCTATAACTTTTCACAAGTAGCAGAAGTGTAGCTGGAATCATGCAAAAGACAACTATACCATATTGCCATTATTGAATACAAACTAAATTGCAGATGTTGAACCAAGTAAATAAACATTCATGGTAGTTGCAAAGAAATGTGTTTTTGACAAAGTAGTGGTTCCAACTGTATTCACAAGATTATGCTGTATTATCATTCAAAAGGCATTATATGGTTATTATGCCACTGCTAACAGTTTAAGGAAGCAAAGAAAGGAAGTTTTGAACTGGGATGCCTTACTCCGATAGTTGCTGTTGGCTTAAAAGCCACTTTGAAGTAAATAATTTCACCATTCGATATCCCTCCCTGCATGGACATACAAGTTAAAAATAGTAAGTCAATAATTTCATACCAACTACAACTGTATCACACAAGTAATAGGATTTTAGGATAAAAACCTGAACACCGCCTGAGCGATTAGTTCGTGTCCGCACATTTCCAGCCTCATCCATATAGAACTCATCGTTATGCTCACTTCCAGTAAAGTCCGTACCTGGGCACAAGTTATTAGGAATTAGTCAAGCTGTAGAGTAGGCTGCATAGCCCATCAACTATTTGCAAACAACGCCAACTAGTCCTGTGCAAAACGTACATGATTCCTTTTGCATTCAAGGAAACAAAATGATTCCCTTTTCCTGGAACATAAATGAAAATGATTCCTTACCAGCAAACCCACTGCCAATCTCAAACCCCTTGCTTGCAGGAAGAGAAAGCATAGCTTTTGCCAGTTCAGCTTCAAGTTTGTCAAAAACAGGAGAGCCAAGACCCTATAAATTGTTGTTGCCCCAAACAAACCAGTTATCAGATTCAAATTTAAATTTGAAATGGATGATCAACCTTAAAGGATACGATGCAATCAAAAACTAAAGCAAAATAAAAATAACCATAGAGCTTCAACACTTACACGAGGGACGTTTCTTGCAATGCATGTGACGACCCCACCAATTGAATCTCCTCTAACTCGTACTTTATCAATGGCAGCAATCATCTTCTCTGCATATTCTGGATCAGGACATCTAACGATGTTGCTCTCTATCTGAAATTTACAAGAATAAGAAAAAATTCAGCAAATACACGTGAAGACTATCCCTATAATGCTTTGGAGGGGGAGGTAGTGAAAACAAGATACCTGTTCCAAGGTTACAGTCTCATAATCAACTGCATCTTCTGGAAGTACGACTTGATGCACTTTAGAAACAAATGCCAAAATCTACATGTAGATGATGTTTTTCCATCAGGATTATTCATAAAAGGGAGAGGGGGGGACTGCCTTTTGCAGTGGAAATGAAAATGCAAAGGGAAAGTTTATTACTCTAGGCGAATACTTGTATAGACTGAACTACACATAACAACATGCTTATCATATTTAGGTCAAGCAAGAACCAGGATCCAAGTCCAAGCAATTTGAGGAGCGCTGTTTAACCAGGATCTAACAATGTTTGCTCTTATAGATTTTACATATAAAAAAACTCCAAAAAACAAGCTTCCGTTTTTTTAGAGTTGCATTTTTCTATGGCGAAGTAACCAGGCTAACGAAGTAACCAGTGTGAGCTGTTTCAACATCGGTTGAGATGGTTTGGACATGTCCAACGGAGACCTCCTGAGGCGCCGGTGCGTAGTGGAGTTCTAAAGCGGGCCGATAATGTAAAGAGCGGTAGAGGTCGACCTAAACTAACTTGGGACGAGTCCGTTAAAAGAGATCTTAAGGAGTGGAATATCTCCAAGGATTTAGCTATGGACAGGAGCGCTTGGAGATTGGCAATCAACGTGCCTGAACCGTGACATCTTTTTGTCTTGTGCCATTTATGTCCCTTTATGTGTCTCCCTGTTTCTCGTCTCTTTTGGGTTTCATCTCTAGCCTACCCCAACTTGCTTGGGACAAAAGGCTATGTTGTTGTTGTTGTTGTTGTTGTTGAAGTAACCAGGCTAACTACAATGGTTGATCACAAGAGTATAATGGTTCAAGAAAAAGGTTGCTAAGTAGGGCCACACCTCCACTCCTGATTTGAGCTTCAGAATTTTCTTTGCAAGAGCTCCTGCAGCCACCCTGCCAATGGTTTCTCTGGCCGATGACCTTCCGCCTCCCTACCATTCATCAAGCGCAAATATTTTAATTCAAATATTAAAGTCTGAGAGTTATTACTTACATAAGTTCCAGTACAAAATGTGTAAGAACTGGTTGTACAGTGTGATAACTACTTTATATTTATATGTGCATAAAAAAAGGTACCTGCACAGCTCTGACACCATACTTGAAGTCATAGGTTGCATCTGCATGGGATGGTCTATATGCCTTAGCCATTTCACTGTAATCCTGTAGAAGCGAATATGTTTATGAAACAAAATATAGTACTGATACTCTCCCTTCTAAATGTTCAGCTTCCATTCATAAAGAAAATATATATCCAGAAAATTAGATACTTACACCGCCTCTTTGATCTGTGTTCGGGACAAAGACGTGAATTGGTGTACCAGTGGTCATCCCTGGAGAGAAAAAACCCAACAGAATTATCATGCTACCGAGAGAAGCTAATGCATTCTTAGTTCCAGAAATTTTGTCCTCTATTCTAGAGGTATCATACCTTCATGTGTCCCAGATAGAATTTTGCATGTATCAGTCTCCTTTCTTGGGGTGGTTATTCTACTTTGACCCGGACGTCTGTATAAATCAACCTTTGGTATCAGTGGAAAATTCATCCTTTGGCATTGGTGAACAACAAAGAAATAATCTAGCAATGTATATAAGGGTATATGCTACTACCGGTCCACCCCAATATGAGTTTGATGATATGTCATCCCACATGCTACTAACATGTTAGTGGCAATGGGAGTGACATATCCCAAAAAAAAATCCATATGAGAACTGTATTCTGCTAGATTTTAGCAAACATATATACTTGTGAAATAGTAACTCCGGTAGTAAACTAGTAATAACTTGGAACTAATGATGTGGAAGAGAGTAAGAGACACACCTTCTATCGAGTTCTACTTGCATGTCTGCCTCAGTGAGAGGAATTCTGGGTGGGCAGCCACTGATAACACAACCAACACCCCCTCCATGGGATTCACCATAGGTTGCAACCTGGAAGTAGTTCCCGAACACATTTCCGGACGCCTTCACCTCTGTTCTCATAAGCGCACGATGTTAAGCGTCAGCATTTTTTCCATTCTTGTTCTAATAAAATGTCAATCATGTGCTAGTAGCAGGTTCAGAAGCCATTTGCTAGAGTATCATAAGAACTGCGGCATGGAAATGAATGATGAAATTGACACAGATAGCCAACTTTAGAATCAGTTGTGATACCCACTAGATCTAAAACACTTACGAACTGATCAATTGAATACTGAACTAAAGCAAACTAGCACCGGACCTTGGAATCCTATATACATTGGGATCATTTCCTAAATGAATCACAACAAAGCATGTCCATGCCGTCATCATAAGGCGGGTTATTCTCTCTCCAGAGACCAGAGGGGAAGATTTTCAGAACCCCTCCTACCACCAACGAACGGACACGCTGCAATCCACCGAATTGCAATTAAGCAACCCCCAGCTCCCACACGGAGTTCCCACCCGGCAACCTCCAACCCAATTGCACCACAGACGCGCCATGCCTATCCGCTCAACGCCGTGTATACGAAACAATTTCCAGTAAGTAATATACGAGGTGAAGGGGAGCATCCACGCGGACCTAGGCGAGCGGCGCGGCGGCGGCGGCCGACGGAGAACCGGAGGGACGCGGGGGCGGACTCCGAGAGCGCGCCTATCCCGCGGGGGAGGAACCGCGTGGACGCCCTGGCGGCCACCGGCGGCTGCGACACGGGCGCGGCCATCTGAGAAGGTTTGGTTGCCTGGTTGGTGAGGGAGAAAGAACGGTGAAGTGGGGGAAGGTTGCAGGGAGCGGTTTAATACACGGCGCGGAGTCGCCACCTACCCCGTCGTCGGGGCCTCCGGTCCGGTCCAGCCGCCCGGGCTGCAGCCCAGCACCGCAGCACGGCAGCACCTGCCTGGGTTCGGGGTTCGCCACAGCCACACCTGCCGTGCTAGTGCCAGGCGTTGCGATTTTGACTTGGATGCTGACCCCACCAGTTAGCGGGATCGGATCGGATCTGGTAACAACAACTAATACTCCCCGCACTCATGCACCTCTATATTCATCCTCTATACGTCCTGGTCAATAAGATTCTCTCATCTATACTTAATTCTTCCGCACCCATCCATCCTCTATATCATCCTCTATCCACTCTATCCACTGTGGGACCCACTTATCACTTTATCTAAATATATCCATGTGTGATCTAGTTTTGAAGGATTTATTGAGACGAATTTAATGGTGCAATCGAAATTTAATTTGGATTTTTGTTTGTGAGTTATAGCATTTTTTTCCTTTGTTTAGCTAGTGGGCCCCGCCACTATAGAGTATAGAGTAAGCATTGTATCACTCTAAATATAGAGTGAGGGAAAGGATAAAGTATCGTTTTAGAGTATCCAGTGCAGCAGTTTTTACTCTATATTCATACTCTAAAGCTTTAGAGTATCGTTTTAGAGTACCCACTGCGGGTAGTCTAAGGGCATGTTTAGATGGCAAAAAAAAGCCAATTTTTTTTTTGCGTAGTACCTGCCACATTGAATCTTTGGACGGATATATGGAACATTAAATGTAGGTAAAAAATAACTAATTGCACAGTTTGTCTGTAAATGTCGAGACGAATCTTTTGAGCCTAGTTAGTCAATGATTGGATAAATTTTACCAAATAACAAAGAAAAGTGCTACAAGAATTTTACCCAAAAAAGTTTGTCATCTAAACAGGCCCTAACCAAATTGCATTTGCAAAGACCTGGGGTAGAAAACAAGGATCAGTCTGAAAACAAAATTCCTTCACGGTCTGATACTCTGATGCTCCTCTCAAATTGGTTGAATTTATTTAATTCATGCCATGTTTAGTTCCCACTCAAAAACTTTTCACTCCGTTACATCGAATATTTTGACATATGTATGGAGCATTAAATGTAGATAAAAAACTAATTGCACAGTTTGCATGAAAACCGCGAGACGAATCTTTTAAGCCTAATTAATCCATGATTAGCCATAATGGCTACAGTAACACACATGTGTTAATGACGGATTAATTAGGCTTAATAAATTCGTCTCGCGGTTTCCAGACGAGTTATGTAATTAGTTTTTTTATTAGTATCCGAACACCACTTCTGACATCTCATAAAACATTCGATGTGACACTCAAAAACTTTTCACCCACGAACTAAACAAGACCTCGTACCAGCAGTATAGTAAGGAGACATAGCGATAGTGATTAGTGCCCTCACTGCGTCGAGGTTGGTGTTAGGCGCTTACCACACGCAGTCCTGGATAAAAGGTTTATCACGTGCCTTATTTTACTGACAAAACATGTAAAGAAACGTGACGCCAGCAACAGATTGGGGCACGCCACTACAGAAGTACAGAGCGATTTGGCCATCTTGCTATTATTTTTCTTCCACATTTATACTATTATTAAGACATCATCCATCTCCGCACACTCCCGTACACATCGTTTGTCCATCGACCCTCTTTATTATCCACTCGTCTGTTCTAAAAAAATCACTCCTACACACCACGCTCCGCTCCGCTCCTACACACGGCTCTCGACGGCTAGCCTTACCAGACATGGCGCGCGGCGGCCTTCTCCCAGTCTTGGCGCGCGACCGCCTGCAACTCGCGACGCTCGGTTGCTTGCCCTACTAGGCGCGACACACGATCGCTGCCTCCTTACCGCGTCGCGTAGCAGCAGTCGCCGCCCGCCGCCTACAAGCGCCGCCAAACCGCTGCCTAAGAGCACCATCGGCTGCTGCCTCCAGCGAACTCCGCACGCCGACGAGCCTATATTCTCCCAAGCAACAAGGAGATGTTGCGATGTGCTAAAAACGCATGTTGCAAGCGTATGTTTTAAGTGTTTCAAATGTTCCAGGGGTATGTTGCAAGTGTTTAAGATAAATGTTGCAAAAGTAGATCGGGATGTTGTGTATGTTGCAATGGACAATGGTTGTACACGTATGATGCAAATGTTTGTCCCAAATGTTTCATCTGTGTTTTCGGACGTATTGTTGTAAATATGTTTATCTGGATGTTGCATATGTTTCATGCATATGTTGCAAGTGTTTTATTGGGATAATGCGTATGTTTGCAATGATTTTCAAGTGTTTTTGTAAGTGCTTCAGAAGCATGTTTCAAGTGTTTTATTTATCTTTTTTTGTATGTTAGCATTGCATCTGGATGTTTTTGAAAGTGTATCTAGCCCTCTAGCGGGTTTTGGTGAATTGAATGACAACATAATTAAAGTTCAAACAAGTTTGCTAAGTGTTGAACAGGAAGATGAAGTCTGAAAGCATCTAGGCCCCGGTGTTAGTTTCGGCAATTAATGACAACACATAATTACCACGACTAACGTGTGTTTTGCAGAAACGTTGGTAAGTTAGGTCATGGAGATGATAACTGCTTTGGGCAATATGGTATTCATGTCCCTTGATGGAAATCATTTCGGTTTTCAAAGGATCAACGATAAGATTAAGGACGGTTAGTTCCGGATGTCAAGGTGTTGAGATACATCTGGAATAGTCGTTAGGATCTTTGTTTCTTCCTTTGACCGTACTATGAAGAGGGGCATGAGCGAGTAGCTTGACCTAGGTGAGTCTTGTGTTTAGGTGTGGTGCACACTTGTCAAACTTAGCACTAGGTAGCTCGAGAAAAGCTCAGAGTTCAGTTAGAAGCAACTTGGTTCAAGTTGCATCGCGTTTAGAAGACGTTTGAGCTGTTTACCTATGACCGGACGCGGTCCTGGTCATGACCGGACGCGTCCGGTCAGTACTAAATCTTCACTGCGTTTTCAGCTGACTGACCGGACGTGGTTCTTGAGAGGACCGGACGCTGTGATCAGTCTGACACATGTTCCAAAGGGTAAACAGGGTAATCGGACGCGACTATAAAATGATCGGCGCGTCCGGTCATGTTCCAGTAAGGTCCCGTGGTGACCTGACGCGTCCGGTCACCTATGATCGGACGCGGTCATGCGTCCGGTCATGTTCCAGTAAGGTCCCGTGGTGACCTGACGCGTCCGATCACCTATGATCGGACGCGGTGGTGCGTCAGGTCAGTTTTCCAGAGAGCTCTTGCATGATCGGACGCATCCGATCATCCTTGATCGGCGCGTCCGGTCATCTCAGACCGGCGCGTCCGGTCATCACAGATCGGCGCGTCCGGTCACTCAACATAGGTTTCCGTTATTCGACCGTTACACCTGACCGGCGCGTCCGGTCATATCGACAGACGCGTCCGGTCAGTGCGCGTCTGGCTGTTTCGAAAGGTAACGGTTGGATTTGTTTGAGGGGTCTATAAATACACCCTCTCCACCTCTTTTAGAGGTCTCTTGCTCATTTGTTCAGCTGAGAAACACCTTTAGAGTGCAAGGAAGTGCAAGAGCCCTAGTGAGGATAGAGATTTGCGAATCGAAGTTTGAGAATCCTCTCTAGTGACAAGAGTCTAGCAAGTGTGCATCCATCTACTCATTAGGCTCGTTGTGGTCAAGTGAGAGTTCTAGCTTGTTACTCTTGGTGATCGCCATCACCTAGACGGTTTGGTGGTGATTGGGAGTTTGGTGATCATCCGATGAGATTGTGGGTGACCCAACTTAAGTTGTGAGTGGTTTTAGGTGATTCGCCGCGACGGAGTGTCGAAGAATCAACCCGTAGAGAGCACTTGATCCTTGCGTGGATCAAGGGGGAGCTACACCCTTACGCGGGTGCTCCAACGAGGACTAGTGGGGAGTGGCGACTCTCCGATATCTCAGCAAAACATCGCCGTGTTCCTTTTCCCTACTTTCAAGCATTTACTTTCTTGCATTACTTTCATTGCTTGTTTACTTTCCTAGAATTGCCTTGCTAGTCTAGGATTGGAACTGTAACGGAACCGTCCAAATTATAAGAGCACAAGTTCAAAAACAATCACCGAAACGATCAAATTCTCAAACTTGAGCCCATATAACTCCGGTAGTCCACGAAATCACGAGGGATTTCAAACCAAACCGAGAGCAACCAGATCATAGTGATTCAACATAACACAACACTTGTTACAACAGTTCGTAAGTAGCTCTCATACATCGGAGTACAAATAATTTTATTACAAAACCAAAGTAAAGATTAGCGGAAGCAACATAATTTCTGAAACCAATTGAAGTCAATTACTGCCAGTACATAGTCACAACCTGCAAAAGCATATCAGAAGAGATACTACAGAGACCATGCCCATATGGTCTAGTCTTCATGCCCACATGGCGAAGACAATACTTGCAGCAACAAGTACGAATCTGCTACCTGCAACAGGTGGGAATAAACCCTGAGTACGAGAAGGTACTCAGCTAGACTTACCCGTCAAAAACCAGAAACAAAGGTGACACCAAGGATTATGCAAGGCTTTATAAAGTGGGCTAGCTTGACTCATTTGCAGAAAAGCTTATTACAGATAAGTAATCATTAATGCTTAAGCATCGAGTTAATAATCATTAACCTGTCATCTAGATTAGCACCTGTACTAGAGCAGTCACTTTATTAGGAGCAACCAATATTAACCATAGCAGGTATAATAAGGACATCATCATCATTATCATCAATTCCGAACCATCATTAATCATTAGTGTATCTACGCTGGAGATAACCAGTCAAGTTTCTCACTAACCGGGAGAGACGGCGACTCGAATCGATTCCAACTCAGCTGAGGGGGGTATTCCTGACACTCACCCGACAAACCCCGCTAAAGGCAGCTGTAGATAACCTTTGGTACAACTCAGGGTGGGCCCGAACAGCGCCGCGTTCTCGGGGATACCAGTGGCCAGGATGCTCAGGACTTTTAACTCACCTGCCCTTGGACCCTCTGGCTCCCTTCCGAGGCGACTTTCACTTTTTGACTTCTCAGCCTGAGTTGAGCTACTAGGCTTCGCGGTCGGCAACCTCAGGCCGGCCAACTAAATGTCAGGCATGCGTTCAAAATGACATAGAAGGCTCCAGGTCTCGGTCCTTAATCGACACAGACAGGGATAGATCCACACCCAAGACCTCCATGCCTTGCTGCTTCTCTATCGTCATCCCGCCCGGTCTCATTTCATTTCATTAACACATGGTTCATTTCCACAATAGCAAATATAGCCAACCGTGACCTGATAAAGCCCTATATCTCGCAGGTGACAGGAAATCACCCGACTTCTACCGGTCTAATTTAGCAGGGCTAAGCATAGATACGATCCTGTCTACTTAGGATTCAAGGTTCGAATTGCTGGACAAGGAGTGTTATCAATGCAGCAAGGGTTTCCAACCAACTTCTATCACGTAATGCAACAATACATATAACATGTATAGATAGATAATTGCTTTGAAAGTAGGAGGCTTATAATGCTCCGTGGCTTGCCTTAACCGAAAGAAGAGGTATCAAGGTTCGGCTTCAAGAACGATTCCCACGCCTTCTCCGGCTTCGTCGAACTGGACCTCCGGCTCCCGAACGGACTTCAACTTCGGGTTCCACGCCTAGCGAGACTTCGCTCGAGACACGATTCTCGGCACACCTATTGCATGTATATGCATCCAATGAATTTCATGTATGCATCCAAAAATGACATGATGATTTATGGACGTGCATGAATGATGTGAAGATGAATGCAATGACATTGCAACGTTGTAAGCACAAAACCAAGTTATGTGGTGCTCTATTCAAATCACTTCAAGATTAGGTGCAAATTTCCTCTCCGATATTAACACGTTTGAACACCTCTAAGAAACCACTAGGTATCACAAAGTTAAGACTAAACACGCACGTAACAAGATTCCAGACATTAGTATTTGCAACATATTATCAACAGTAGCTAAGAAAACTCACAACTGGAGTTCTACCAATCCAAATGACCTGAAAGAGGACATTCTGGAAAGCTTATGAAATTGTCTATATTTCATTTATAAACATCTAAGTATTATTTCATCATTTACCAAGTTAAAATAGCATACATATAGAATCTGTTATAAAAGACAGAGAGCACTTCTAAAACTGAACCTAACTTGGAACATCTGTCATTTCTAAACTATAAGTCTAAATGCTACCAAAATTTACCAGCAACTAGTTCATGAAATTCTCAACAACTTTGCTACAGATCACCAAGCATGAAAACATCATTATCATAGGTTAATTTTCTTAACTAGCAAATCTGTCCAGAAATGACAGATTCACTAAATTAAATAATTAATGACGATTCAAAAGCACAATTGGAGCAAACCAAGTTTACCAACTTGTTGTGCATACCAAAGGAACATCAGAAAGTATAGTGCCAACTTCTAAATAAATTATTTAATGTTCTTTTATAATTTATTTAGTTAATTAGGTGATTAAAGAAACATACAGTAAAACTATATATAAAAATCTACAAAAATTACAGTAACCACCTAATGCTTCACATAGGCTACCATAAAAATCTCACTTCATTTTGACAAGCAGATATGGAGATATCAAAAATAACAGATGGTAGGTCTATTTCTAGCATAAATAGGAAACCCTATTGAAAAGTATCAAACAACAGATTTCATATTTTTCCTAACATCTTTCTAACATAAGAACAACATTCACCAAGTTTCACCCTTACTGGATCTACAGAAAAATTATGAAAATTTACACAAGATCCATTCAAGCAAACAAGATAATTATATAACTCCACCAATCCACATCCAAATTACATGAAAATTTAACCATAATCTATTCATGGTATGAGCAGTTCACTATAAAAGTTTCATGTCATTTGGAGCTTCACAGAAGGAGATATCATTTTCTCCTTTTCTACATGACTAAAAGATCTAATTAATAACTATTTATTTCAACACAAAACATGGCACACATTATATTTTTATAATAAACTAGACATTATGTAGAGCACACCAAAAGTTAAAGCACCTCATTTAGACCTCTAAAACAAGAGATACATATTTTTGAATTTATGCACAATTCTATAAAAAGGAACAAAAATAAAACGAAACCGGAGCCCTAAACCTAGCTGGGCCGGCCCGGCTTAACCGCTTGGCCTCGCACGCGGCTCAGCCCAGCACGCGGCTCGGCCCAACGCGCGGCTCGGCCTAGCCCGCTGGCTCAACCGGAGCCGAGATAGGGGAACGCCGACATGCGGGCCCCGCACGTCATAGAGAGCAGAGCAGGGCACGGCTTTGCACGGCCACCGCTCGTCGACGGAGAGACCACCGGCGGCGAGGTCACTGTCATGGTCTTCCCCGCGACCACCCGCACACCAGGGTACCATCAATTTGACCGGTGGGGCACGGAAATACTGCCACCCGCGTGCATGGCGGACGGCGGAGGAACACGACGGTGCTCCGACGAAGTCCAGCCATCGCTGGCACAACAAAGCTCGGTATGAGCTTCTTGGACTCACGGAGAAGCCGAGGGAATGGAGAAAAAAGGGTGAAAGGGGCCCGGTGATAGCTGGCCA
Source organism: Saccharum hybrid cultivar R570 (assembly GCA_038087645.1). Taxonomy (NCBI): domain Eukaryota; kingdom Viridiplantae; phylum Streptophyta; class Magnoliopsida; order Poales; family Poaceae; genus Saccharum; species Saccharum hybrid cultivar. The sequence continues at coordinate 5,663,389 of JAQSUU010000043.1, read as the reverse complement.
CGGTGAGCTCCAACTCCGGCGAGGTCGGGCTTGCGGCGGTGGCGGCGGAAACGCCCGAAACTTGCTCACCTCGGCGTAATTGGCTCAGGGGAGGGACGGAGGAGCTAGAGGGTGGCGCTGCGGTGCTCTAGGCGGGAGGAATCGAGTGGTGGTGCTCGGCTACGGTGGATTTTTCGGTGGCGGCCGCTGGTGCTCCTCCGGTCGCCGCACGCTCGGTGGAGAAGGAAAGAGGGAGGCAGAAGGAACGAGCAGCGAGGAAGGGAGGCCTCAGTGCATCGTGGTGCCTTTGGGCAATCGAGGTGAGCACAACGTCGACGCGTGTTGCCACGCGGCGTGGACTTCCTGCTCCCGGTCGGCCATGGCCGAGTTGGAGTTTCTGAACTTTCAGAAACGACTAAAACGAAGCCATCGAACGTTCCACAGCGACTGACAGTGAGATAAGCCAGGTCATTATCTCCAAAACCGTCTAGAGTTAGAAGAAACCGTAGTGGACTTATAGATAGAGCTACACGAGATCTTCACATAAGTCTAAAGGCACGAGACCTAAAATAGCATGGTTAGGGAGATGCAAGGCTCCAAAGAGGTGTACCTCAAAACTGAAACTGAGTTTCAGTTAAACCGATGACTGACAGCCGATAATGATCGAAGCTTAACTCCAAAACTAGCCCGAGTTAGAGATAGGTGACATTAGCAAACTTGTGAATCTATATGAGATCTCCAATTTTGTCAATATGGACTTGAGCTAGTTCGGCCTAGATTAGTAACTACAGAACCCTAAAGTGGAGTACCTTGAAACTGTGACTGCATTAGGACTTAGGAAAATTTTCTAAGTGTTATAACAGCACTTCAAACTGACTTGTGGGCCCTATTTAAGGATGTTCTAGTCATTTTCATGAGATGGTCATATTGAGACTTTTGTTCCTTGATAAATTTTCTACAACTTTGGTAAAGGGTGCACATCCATGCAAGGTCTTTAGGTTGGACTTTCTAATCAGTCAAACTGATCAGTGCTAAGGTCAAACTGGGGTCAAACGTAGTCAAATTAGATTTTGGTCAAAACATGAATATAGACCCTAGCTCATTTTGCTCCACTAACATATCAAAGATGTTTTCAAGCCCCCAAGTCACACAATAGCATTACATATGTCATCTATACAAAAAAACCTTAGCAACATATAAATGAAGTACATAGAAACCACAATGTTGCAAAGTTACAAGGTCATGTTTCAAGAAGGATGCACATGAAATGACGATGCTTATGGTAAGGTCATGCCATGATCATGCATTATGAATGCATTATGAGGCTAACTAACACCAGGGGTGTTACAGCTCTCCCCCCTTATAAAAATCTCGTCCCGAGATTTGAAAGTCGTACCATTTTTCATAGAAAGTGGAATAGTTGTCCTTTAAATAATCCTCTTTTTCCCAAGTTGCATCACGTTCACCGTGATTACTCCAAACGACCTTGTATAATTTGACTACTTGATTTCGAGTCACCCTTTCCAAAGTATCTAGAACATATACCGGTTTCTCCTCATAAGAAAGATCAGATTTCAATTTGATGTGTCTCACTTCTACTCTTTCCTCAGGAAGACGGAGACATTTTTTAATTGAGAAACATGGAAGACTGGAAAGATAGCTCCCATTTCACGTGGTAGATTGAGCTTATAGGCTACTCTTCCACTTTTCTCGATGATCCGATAGGGTCCAACATATCGAGGCTCAAGCTTTCTTTCGATCCCAAAACGTTTTACTCCTCTCATAGGGGACACCTTCAGATAGACATGGTCACCTACTTCAAACTCAATAGGTTTCCTCCTCTTATCTGCGTAGCTCTTTTGTCTAGTTTGAGCAGCTGCTATATTTTTCTGTATAGCACGAACTTGCTCCTCGGCTTCTTTTACAAAGTCAATGCCATAGAATCTTCTTTCTCCTGGTTCCACCCAGTTCAAAGGAGTTCTACACTTGCGACCATATAAAGCTTCAAAAGGAGTCATTCTGATGCTCTCTTGATAACTGTTGTTGTAAGAGAATTCAGCGAGAGGCAACCATTTCTCCCAGGAGCCATTACAAGAGATGATGCAAGCTCTAAGCATGTCTTCAAGAATCTGATTCACACGCTCAGTCTGTCCCGACGTCTGTGGATGATAAGCAGAACTACGAACCAAATTAGTTCCAAGATTCTGATGTAGGCGCTCCCAGAAACGAGCAGTAAACTGTGACCCTCTGTCAGAGACAATAGACTTAGGCACTCCATGAAGACGTATAACTTCTTGGAAGTAAATATCAGCATATTGGTGTGGGTGATAGTTATTCTTCACAGGGATAAAGTGAGTAGATTTTGTCAAACGATCAACTATAACCCAAATAGAATCAAAACCTTTTTGGGTGGTTGGTAATCCGACAATAAAGTCCATAACAATGTCGTCCCATTTCAAACCTAGAACAGACAAAGGCTGGAGTAAACCAGGCTTCATGTGAATGGCCTTAACTCTACAACAATTATCACACTTAGCGACATAGGCTGCAATTTCCTTCTTCATCTTGGTCCACCAATAGTACGGCTTGAGGTCCTGATACATCTTACTACTACCAGGATGGATGGACAACTTAGAAGAATGGGCTTCAAATAAGATTTGATTTCTGAGCTCTTTATCTTTTGGCACAACGAGTCTATCTTTGAACCAGAGAATTCCCTTCTCATCGATTCAAAAATGCTTAGTTTCTTGCTCTTTCATCTTTCTCTTGATGTGAAATACACCAGTATCAGTTTTTTGTAACTCAATGATTCTACTTCTCAAAGAACAATCCACAGTGATATGATGGAGTACAACAGGATGCAAGAGATGAGACAAATGAAAATCTTCTTCTATTAAAGAGTTGCAATGAGATTTTCTACTCAAGGCATCGGCAACCACATTTGCTTTACCAGGATGATAGTGCACTTGAAGGTTATAATCCTTGATTAACTCTAACCATCTTCTCTGGCGCATATTTAACTCAGGTTGAGTAAATATGTACTTAAGACTCTTATGATCTGTATAAACATTGCATATATTTCCAAGCAAATAGTGTCTCTAGATTTTCAGAGCATGCACTACAGCAGCTAACTCCAAGTCATGAGTCGGATAGTTAACTTAATGTTTTCTTAACTGACGTGAAGCATACGCAATAACTCGGCCTTCTTGCATAAGTACGCCACCTAAACCCGTACCCGATGCATCACAATACACATCAAACGGTTTCTCGATGTCAGGTTGCGCTAATACAGGAGCTGATGTCAACAAAGTCCGTAGAGTGTGGAAAGCTTGCTCACACACCGGAGTCCAATCAAACTTTCTATCCTTCTCAAGTAGTCGAGTCATAGGCTTAGCTATCTTAGAGAAATCCGGGATAAAACGACGATAGTAGCCAGCCAATCCAAGAAAACTCCGAACTTCATGGACTGTAGTTGGTGTCTTCCAATCCAAAACTTCCTGTATCTTAGTCGGGTCTACTGAAATTCCCTCACCAGACAATACATGACCGAGGAAAGGTACCTTCTTTAACCAAAATTCACATTTACTGAACTTGGCGTAAAGCTTATGTTCACGCAATCTGGATAAAACAATTCTCAGATGCTCAGCATGTTCTTCTTCATTTTTAGAATAGATCAGAATATCATCAATGAATATCACCACAAACTTGTCCAGCTCTTGCATGAATACTGAATTCATCAGGTACATGAAATGTGTAGGAGCATTGGTCAGACCAAAAGACATGACAAGATATTCATATAACCCGTATCTGGTAGAGAAAGCAGTCTTTGGTATATCTTCCGGACGGATTTTAATTTGATGATAACCAGATCTCAGATCAATCTTCGAGAATACCTTTGCTTTAGACAACTGATCAAACAAGATATCAATACGAGGCAACGGATACTTGTTCTTGATAGTGACTACATTGAGTGGTCGATAGTCTACACACATACGTAGAGACTGGTCCTTCTTCTTCACAAAGATAGCAGGACAACCCCACGGAGAAGAACTAGGACGGATCAGCCCTTTCAATAAAAGGTCACTAAGTTGGGTCTTGAGTTCAGCTAACTCATTTGGCGGCATTCTATACGGTCTTTTAGAAATTGGTGCGGTACCTGGAATTAACTCAATCTTAAACTCTACATCACGATCTGGAGGTAATCCTGGCAATTCATCGGGAAAAACATCTGGAAATTCACACACTACTGGAACTTCTGCAATCTCTTTTGCTTTTGCTATCATAGCGGTAACTGTAGTCTGAGGACTAACGTCTCTAGGAAGTTGCACTAGAAAAGCTTGTTGATCTTTTGGATCCCTCAACATAACCACTCTCGTAGAGGTATCGATCAGAACACCGTTTCCACTCATCCACTTCATACCTAAGATTACATCTAAACCCAAACCAGGTAATACCACGAGATCTAGATCATACAGACGTCCTTCTATCTCGATCTTTGCTCCTAAGACCAACTAGTTGGTTGAAATATTATTTCCAGCAGCACTAATATTATACCCACTATTATCTAAAGTAACGACTTTCATACCATGCTTGGATGCAAACGTTGAACTGATAAAAGAGTGGGAAGCACCTGAATCAAACAGCACGATTGCAGGATGTTGGTTCACTAAAAATGCACCAGCAGTGATAATCTCACCTGTAGGAATGGATTCTACCGTGGTGTATTGAACCCATCCTTTACACACATCTGCCTTATTATCATTTGATTTCTTCTGCGGGAGAGGACAATCTCTGGCCCAATGACCTGACATCTTGCAATTCCAACATGGCCGGTTACTTGGCGGTGCCTTAGGCTTTCCTTTCTTAATACTGCTCCTCTTGACCGGATCCTGTGTCTGATATGGGTGATATCTGGTAGATATGTCAGGCGAATAACACTGAGGTGTAATCACCACCAGAGTATTGGTCGTTGGTGCTTTAGATTCATAAGATTTCTCATGGCTCTTAGAAGCAGCATACACATCATTACAGTTCTCTTGAAGGATAGTATCACTGACAAACTCGTTGAAAGTTGCACATTTGCTATTGCACATGGCCTTCATCAATTTGGGACACAACCCTCTTTTAAAACTTGCAATCTTCTTAACTTCCGTATTAACACATTCTGGAGCATATCTTGACAAGTTGATGAAAGCATGTAGATATTCTGTTACGCTTTTGTCCCCTTGAGTGAGCTTCATAAACTCGGTGTGCTTGATTGCCATGAGACCAGCAGGAATATAATGTCCCCGAAATGCTTCCTTGAACTGATCCCAAACTACTTCCGTATTCTCAGGCAGGGTATTCCGATGGTGACACCACCAAACACCTGCAGGTCCTTGCAATTGTTGCGAAGCATATTCTGTTTTCATATTATCTGCCACCTTGAGCACACGGAACTTCCGTTCGATAGTGTTCAACCATTCGTCTGCGTGAAGTGGCTCTTCTGCTTCTCGAAAAATAGGAGGCTCAGTATCCAAGAAATCTTTATAGTTGTTGTACTGGGCAGGCTCAGGTTCCTGATGGACCTGGTTTCTGACACTCTCGTCCAAGGCTCGCTGACTTTCGGCAAGCATTTGCAGCAACTCAGCAGAGGTAGGTTGCGGAGGAGACGATGATAGTCCTGTATTGCCATGACTCCGACTGCTAGAGCGAAACTGACGAGACATCTGCAAGTAGTTGAAACTAGTAAGCGCTGATGACGTCGGAAGGCTGCTGACGAATTATATAGGCAGGAGGAAGAGATTATATCCAACTATGCAAATTCCAATCTCCAAAAGAAGGAATTTTTTTTGAGGTAAGGATCTTCTAACAAGATAGGGAATGACATCCAAGGAAAAAGGTTTACGAGAAGATAACACATTGGTGTAGCTCCATAATGGATCATGACTAGCAACCCTTGATACCTGCGCGTGCCGAGTAGCACAACCTTGTGTCGCGCGCCACAGGAGGCTCTCGGTTTCGCCGTGGCACCATGGAGTACTAATCGCAACACCATTACCGAACACACCCATGAGGAATCCTCACGTGTCAGAAATTAGGCGTGTAGAAACAGTATCATCTAAAGATGGGGTAGCAAACAAGGATGGATACAAGGGTAGAAGCAATGGAAAGGCGAGTTGCAGATCAAAACACATCCCAACTCGAGGAGACACATCTTGAAATTGTCTTGCTTTCCTTCACGGCCAGGTATGAATTTGGTTTCAAGGCTGACACTACTGACCACTCCACTAGGTTGGTTGACTACCACAATTCTTTATGAAAGAAATGCAACTATTTATGGGACAACTATTTGGAGGAAAGAAAATTTTTAAAGAACGGAATAAGCAATTTATAAGGGAGGGAGTAATGCAGAATGTAATGTATGATGCAAACATGGTGCATGCACGAACCGTACGTCCTCACAAACCTAGGAAGAATGTGAAATTTCTAGCGTATATTTCGGTGGCATACACACGTTCTCTCAATAACGATAACTAGTCGCTCTACAGGGAACGTTGTTAGTGTACCTGCAGAAATTTGCATTTCAGCCCAACAATTCCTAATATAGCACACAAGAAAGCAGTAAACTAAATACTTTCCATACATACATCCCCCGATGTATATACTTCAGTATCAAAGCTACCCTACAGATATACCCACAATTAAGTACTTTCATAATCACATGATTAAACATGTAAGTATGCGAGTAACCACGACTACTCTCCCCTAGACCGACGGTTGGACGGTCATGCTCTCACAACTCCCACTTACCAGGGCGTAGAGGTATTTTGATCCATACATTACCACCCAAGCGGAATGGCATCCATACAATAGCACGCCGTATGGACAACGAAACAGAAAACAAGCAAGAACCCCTAAGTTAGTACCTTAGTAAGCCACCTAGTAGTCCTTATTTGGGCATATAGGATATGACCACTGGCACTCTTTAGTTTAGAATAAAGATTTTCCACCAAAAGCTTTTGTTTAAATACACAAATGATGTGTTTAACTGTTGAATCTTGCTCCGATACCAGCTGTAACGGAACCGTCCAAATTATAAGAGCACAAGTTCAAAAACAATCACCGAAACGATCAAATTCTCAAACTTGAGCCCATATAACTCCGGTAGTCCACGAAATCACGAGGGATTTCAAACCAAACCGAGAGCAACCAGATCATAGTGATTCAACATAACACAACACTTGTTACAACAGTTCGTAAGTAGCTCTCATACATCGGAGTACAAATAATTTTATTACAAAACCAAAGTAAAGATTAGCGGAAGCAACATAATTTCTGAAACCAATTGAAGTCAATTACTGCCAGTACATAGTCACAACCTGCAAAAGCATATCAGAAGAGATACTACAGAGACCATGCCCATATGGTCTAGTCTTCATGCCCACATGGCGAAGACAATACTTGCAGCAACAAGTACGAATCTGCTACCTGCAACAGGTGGGAATAAACCCTGAGTACGAGAAGGTACTCAGCTAGACTTACCCGTCAAAAACCAGAAACAAAGGTGACACCAAGGATTATGCAAGGCTTTATAAAGTGGGCTAGCTTGACTCATTTGCAGAAAAGCTTATTACAGATAAGTAATCATTAATGCTTAAGCATCGAGTTAATAATCATTAACCTGTCATCTAGATTAGCACCTGTACTAGAGCAGTCACTTTATTAGGAGCAACCAATATTAACCATAGCAGGTATAATAAGGCCATCATCATCATTATCATCAATTCCGAACCATCATTAATCATTAGTGTATCTACGCTGGAGATAACCAGTCAAGTTTCTCACTAACCGGGAGAGACGGCGACTCGAATCGATTCCAACTCAGCTGAGGGGGGTATTCCTGACACTCACCCGACAAACCCCGCTAAAGGCAGCCGTAGATAACCTTTGGTACAACTCAGGGTGGGCCCGAACAGCGCCGCGTTCTCGGGGATACCAGTGGCCAGGATGCTCAGGACTTTTAACTCACCTGCCCTTGGACCATCTGGCTCCCTTCCGAGGCGACTTTCACTTTTCGACTTCTCAGCCTGAGTTGAGCTACTAGGCTTCGCGGTCGGCAACCTCAGGCTGGCCAACTAAATGTCAGGCATGCGTTCAAAATGACATAGAAGGCTCCAGGTCTCGGTCCTTAATCGACACAGACGGGGATAGATCCACACCCAAGACCTCCATGCCTTGCTGCTTCTCTATCGTCATCCCGCCCGGTCTCATTTCATTTCATTAACACATGGTTCATTTCCACAATAGCAAATATAGCCAACCGTAACCTGATAAAGCCCTATATCTCGCAGGTGACAGGAAATCACCTGACTTCTACCGGTCTAATTTAGCAGGGCTAAGCATAGATACGATCCTGTCTACTTAGGATTCAAGGTTCGAATTGCTGGACAAGGAGTGTTATCAATGCAGCAAGGGTTTCCAACCAACTTCTATCACGTAATGCAACAATACATATAACATGTATAGATAGATAATTGCTTTGAAAGTAGGAGGCTTATAATGCTCCGGGGCTTGCCTTAACCGAAAGAAGAGGTATCAAGGTTCGGCTTCAAGAACGATTCCCACGCCTTCTCCGGCTTCGTCGAACTGGACCTCCGGCTCCCGAACGGACTTCAACTTCGGGTTCCACGCCTAGCGAGACTTCGCTCGAGACACGATTCTCGACACACCTATTGCATGTATATGCATCCAATGAATTTCATGTATGCATCCAAAAATGACATGATGATTTATGGACGTGCATGAATGATGTGAAGATGAATGCAATGACATTGCAACGTTGTAAGCACAAAACCAAGTTATGTGGTGCTCTATTCAAATCACTTCAAGATTAGGTGCAAATTTTCTCTCCGATATTAACACGTTTGAACACCTCTAAGAAACCACTAGGTATCACAAAGTTAAGACTAAACACGCACGTAACGAGATTCCAGACATTAGTATTTACAACATATTATCAACAGTAGCTAAGAAAACTCACAACTGGAGTTCTACCAATCCAAATGACCTGAAAGAGGACATTCTGGAAAGCTTATGAAATTGTCTATATTTCATTTATAAACATCTAAGCATTATTTCATCATTTACCAAGTTAAAATAGCATACATACAGAATCTGTTATAAAAGACAGAGAGCACTTCTAAAACTGAACCTAACTTGGAACATCTGTCATTTCTAAACTATAAGTCCAAATGCTACCAAAATTTACCAGCAACTAGTTCATGAAATTCTCAACAACTTTGCTACAGATCACCAAGCATGAAAACATCATTATCATAGGTTAATTTTCTTAACTAGCAAATCTGTCCAGAAATGGCAGATTCACTAAATTAAATAATTAATGACGATTCAAAAGCACAATTGGAGCAAACCAAGTTTACCAACTTGTTGTGCATACCAAAGGAACATCAGAAAGTATAGTGCCAACTTCTAAATAAATTATTTAATATTCTTTTATAATTTATTTAGTTAATTAGGTGATTAAAGAAACATACAGTAAAACTATATATAAAAATCTACAAAAATTACAGTAGCCACCTAATGCTTCACATAGGCTACCATAAAAATCTCACTTCATTTTGACAAGCAGATATGGAGATATCAAAAATAACAGATGGTAGGTCTATTTCTAGCATAAATAGGAAACCCTATTGAAAAGTATCAAACAACAGATTTCATATTTTTCCTAACATCTTTCTAACATAAGAACAACATTCACCAAGTTTCACCCTTACTGGATCTACAGAAAAATTATGAAAATTTACACAAGATCCATTCAAGCAAACAAGATAATTATATAACTCCACCAATCCACATCCAAATTACATGAAAATTTAACCATAATCTATTCATGATATGAACAGTTCACTATAAAAGTTTCATGTCATTTGGAGCTTCACAGAAGGAGATATCATTTTCTCCTTTTTGTACATGACTAAAAGATCTAATTAATAACTATTTATTTCAGCACAAAACATGGCACACATTATATTTTTATAATAAACTAGACATTAGGTAGAGCACACCAAAATTTAAAGCACCTCATTTGGACCTCTAAAACAAGAGATACATATTTTTGAATTTATGCACAATTCTATAAAAAGGAATAAAAATAAAACGAAACCGGAGCCCTAAACCTAGCTGGGCCGGCCCGGCTTAACCGCTTGGCCTCGCACGCGGCTCAGCCCAGCACGCGGCTCGGCCCAACGCGTGGCTCGGCCCAGCCCGCTGGCTCAACCGGAGCCGAGATAGGGGAACGCCGACATGCGGGCCCCGCACGTCATAGAGAGCAGAGCAGGGCGCGGCTTTGCACGGCCACCGCTCGTCGACGGAGAGACCACCGGCGGCGAGGTCACTGTCATGGTCTTCCCCGCGACCACCCGCACACCAGGGTACCATCAATTTGACCGGTGGGGCATGGAAATACTGCCACCCGCGTGCATGGTGGACGGCGGAGGAACACGACGGTGCTCCGATGAAGTCCGGCCATCGCTGGCGCAACGAAGCTCGGTATGAGCTTCTTGGACTCACGGAGAAGCCGAGGAAATGGAGAAAAAAGGGTGAAAGGGGCCCGGTGATAGCTGGCCACGGTGAGCTCCAACTCCGGCGAGGTCGGGCTTGCGGCGGTGGCGGCGGAAACGCCCGAAACTTTCTCACCTCAGCGTAATTGGCTCAGGGGAGGGACGGAGGAGCTAGAGGGTGGCGCTGCGGTGCTCTAGGCGGGAGGAATCGAGTGGTGGTGCTCAGCTATGGTGGATTTTTCGGTGGCGGCCGCTGGTGCTCCTCCGGTCGCCGCACGCTCGGTGGAGAAGGAAACAGGGAGGCAGAAGGAATGAGCAGCGAGGAAGGGAGGCCTCAGTGCATCGTGGCGCCTTTGGGCAATCGAGGTGAGCACAACGTCGACGCGTGTTGCCACGCGGCGTGGACTTCCTACTCCCGGTCGGCCACGGCCGAGTTGGAGTTTCTGAACTTTCAGAAACGACTGAAACGAAGCCATCGAACGTTCCACAGCGACTGACAGTGAGATAAGCCAGGTCATTATCTCCAAAACCGTCTAGAGCTAGAAGAAACCGTAGTGGCCTTATAGATAGAGCTACACGAGATCTTCACATAAGTCTAAAGGCACGAGACCTAAAACAGCATGGTTAGGGAGATGCAAGGCTCCAAAGAGGTGTACCTCAAAACTGAAACTGAGTTTCAGTTAAACCGATGACTGATAGCCGATAATGATCGAAGCTTAACTCCAAAACTAGCCCGAGTTAGTGATAGGTGACATTAGCAAACTTGTAAATCTATATGAGATCTCCAATTTTGTCAATATGGACTTGAGCTAGTTCGGCCTAGATTAGTAACTAGAGAACCCTAAAGTGGAGTACCTTGAAACTGTGACTGCATTAGGACTTAGGAAAATTTTCTAAGTGTTATAACAGCACTTCAAACTGACTTGTGGGCCCTGTTTGAGGATGTTATAGTCATTTTCATGAGATGGTCATATTTAGACTTTTGTTCCTTGATAAATTTTCTACAACTTTGGTAAAGGGTGCACATCCATGCAAGGTCTTTAGGTTGGACTTTCTAATCAGTCAAACAGATCAGTGCTAAGGTCAAACTGGGGTCAAACCTAGTCAAATTGGATTTTGGTCAAAACATGAATATAGACCCTAGCTCATTTTGCTCCACTAACATATCAAAGATGTTTTCAAGCCCCCAAGTCACACAATAGCATTACATATGTCATCTATACAAAAAAAACCTTAGCAACATATAAAGGAAATACATAGAAACCACAATGTTGCAAAGTTACAAGGTCATGTTTCAAGAAGGATGCACATGAAATGATGATGCTTTTGGTAAGGTCATGCCATGATCATGCATTATGAACGCATTATGAGGCTAACTAACACCAGGGGTGTTACAGGAACTTAGGGTGTAAAACTTTTATCGGTAGAATCACAAGGAACACAAGTAAGCACTAGGGGTGAAGTTTGGCTTATAGGATTTAATTCTTGCAATTAATTTTTAGAGAAAACCAATTCACCCCCCTCTTGGGCATCTTGATCCTTTCAATTGGTATCGGAGCCTTGTTGCTCTTAATTTAGGCTTTACCGCCTAGAGCAAGATGTCTAATGGGGAAGGACCACCTCCCACTTTTGAGGGAGACGATTTTCCGTATTGGAAAATTCGTATGGAGGCGTACCTCGAAGCCATAAATGTTGGGTGCCTTAGAGCCGCAACCGAAGGGCTTCCTCCTATAAGGGATCCCGCTAACCCAAGTGGTGACGAGGAGAAATACGACCGGTGGAATGCAAAAGCAAAAAATGCAATCTACCGGGCACTAGACAAAGATATTTTCAATCATGTGCGAAATGCCAAAAATGCTCACGAATTATGGGAAAATCTTTGTGCTCTCCATGAGGGAACTAAGAGTGAGCATGAGGAACGCTATCATATTGCTTTAAAGAAAATTAATTCTTTTGAGATGCTTCCTAAAGAAAGTGCTAACGACATGTACACTCGTTTGAATGTTCTTGTAGAAGATCTCAATGCTCTTGGACTCTCCAAAATGAGTCAATCGGATGTTGCAAGGAGGATCTTGAGTGTTCTTCCCGTTGAGAAGTATGGACACATTGTCACCATACTTCACCAAAGTGATCTCTCCGTCGCAACACCGACACAAGTATTGGGAAAGATCAATGCTCATGAGATGTACATGCACATCACTCTGGAAGAGGGCTCCTCATCTTCCAAGAAGAAAGACTTGGCCTTCAAAGCTAGCCATGAAAAGAAAAAGAAGAAGGACCAAGCCATGATAGTGCAAGAGAGCTCAAGTGAAAGTGATATTGATAATGAATCACTTGCACTCATGGTAAGGAAGACCACCAAGATGCTAAAGAAGCTAAATAAGAGTGGCGTCAAGTTCGATGGCAAGAAGAAGAAATTCTTCACTAGTAGCAAAAGGAAGCCAATCTTCGAAATGGATTGCTTCAATTGTGGAGAACTTGACCATCTAGCTCATCAATGCCCAAAGCCTCCAAAAGATAAGTACAATAACAAGTACAAGGGAAAGAAAGATGACTCAAGTGATGAAGGAGATGACAAAAGGAAGAACAAGCCATACAAGAAGAAAGATGGCAAGAAAAGAGAATTCTTCAAGAAGAAGAAGGGGGGCAAGGCCTATATTGTTGGTGATTAGCTCACCGACATTGAATCATCATGTGAGTCCTCCGGCGATGAAAGTGACAATGACAAAGAAAAGATCGCCGCACTTGTGATTGGGCCATCATCATCTTCACCAACATCTTCATCACCACTTTCACCGCCATCTTCACCATCATCTTCTACTACTCATCTATGCCTTATGGCAAAGGGTGATCGAAAGGTACAAAATAGTGATAGTGATGATGATGATAGTGATAGTGATGATGAATATGATGCCCCCTCTTATGATGAACTAGTAAAATTATTAAATAAATATTCTAAAATCATAAGGAGGACTAGAAATGAAAATGATGAGCTTCAACATGAAAATGAATCACTCTCATCTAAGCTTGAAAGTGCACATAATGCTAGGGATGAGCTCATAGATCAACATGAAACTATGTCTTCTTCTCTCAAAGAGCTTAAAACTTCTAACAATGAGCTTAGAGATAAACATGATAAGATTGAGAAGAAGCATGGTGAACTCATCACTAGGCTAAACTTGCTAAAAGAAGAATACACCGCCTTAAAAATTGATTATGATACTCTTATTGTTGCTAATAAGCTTGCTCTTGAGACACATGATGCTACTAACCAAATTGTTAAGATTGATATAGCTACATCATGTGATGACTTAATTGTTGAGAACTTTGAGCAAGGCTCTAGCGGCAAAGGCAAGAGTGTGGTTGAGGCCAATGACTATGATAAGTATGTCAAGCTCAAGAGTGAAAATGAGATGCTTAAAGTTGAGAACAAGAAGTTGTTGGCTCTTGAAAAGCAAGCTTCAAATGAGTCACTCATTGAAGAAAACAAGAAGCTCAAGCAAGAGAAAGAGCATCTCAAGACCGGCCTAAGCAAGTTCACAAGAGGCCAACACTTGCAAAGTGAGCTACTCATGAACACCGTCATGAAGTTGGATAGGAGTGGCATTGGCTATTTGGCAAATCAAGAAAAGAAGGTAAAGGCCAAACAACAACAAAGCAAGACAAAGCCCAAGCCAAAGAGATGTGTTGAGTGTGGACAAGAAGGCCATTTTGCTCATGAGTGCAAAACCTCACCACCACAACCCTTGCCCAAGCATGCTAGACCCTTTGCTTTCAATGCTCACTACATGCTTAGAAAGGACTCAAGTGGAAAGATGAAAGTCATGTTCTTGGGTCCTCCTAACAAGAATAGGCCAAAGAAAATTTGGGTTGCCAAGTCACTAGTTGAAAAAGTTAAGGGTCCCTCTCAAGTTTGGGTCCCTAAACAAAAGGCTTGATCTCTTGTGTGTATGTGAACTACAAGACCGGTGGATCTCATTGGGTGATTGATAGTGGTTGCACACAACATATGACCGGTGATCCTCGTATGTTCACCTCACTTGAAGAGGATGGGGTATGTCAAGACAAGATCACATTTGGGGATAATTCAAAGAGCAAAGTCAAGGGTATAGGCAAGGTTGCAATATCAAATGATCATTCTCTCTCAAATGTGCTCTATGTTGCTTCATTGAGTTTCAACTTACTATCCGTTGGGCAACTTTGTGATCTTGGCTACCAATGCTTGTTTGGTCCAAATGAAGTGGTTGTTACCAAGATAGATGACAAGCAAGTGATTTTCAAGGGCTTTAGATATAACAATCTTTATCTTGTTGACTTCACCTCTGAAGATGCAAACTTGATGACATGTTTGTTCACCAAGACCACACTTGGATGGCTTTGGCATAGGAGGCTTGCTCATGTTGGAATGAACACTCTCAACAAGCTATTGAAGAAAGAATTAGTGAGAGGTTTAAAGGATGTAAAGTTTAAAAAGGACAAACCTTATAGTGCATGTCAAGCCGACAAACAAGTTGCAAACACTCATCCAACCAAAGCCTACATGTCAACATCAAGAGTACTAGAACTTCTACACATGGATTTGTTTGGTCCTACAACTTACAAAAGTTTGGGTGGAAATCTCTATTGCCTAGTAATTGTGGATGATTACTCAAGATACACTTGGACCTTCTTTCTTCATGACAAATCCGAAGTAGCAAATTGCTTCAAGAAGTTTGCAAAGAGAGCTCAAAATGAATTTGAAGTCAAGATAAAGAAGATTAGAAGTGACAATGGGAAAGAGTTTGACAACACCAACATTGAAGCCTATTGTGATGAAATTGGAATCAAGCATGAAGTGTCATCAACCTACACTCCTCAATAAAATGGTGTAGTTGAGAGAAAGAACCGGACCTTGATTACTCTTGCAAGAACAATGCTAGATGAGTACAACACACCAGAGAAATTGTGGGCCGAGGCAATCAACACCACATGCTATGCTTCAAATTGCCTCTTCCTACAAAAGTTCCTTTGCAAGACCCCTTATGAGTTGCTAAATAGGAAGAAGCCGGACGTCTCATTCTTTCGGGTGTTTGGTTACAAATGCTACATCTACAAGAAGCGTCAACACCTAGGGAAGTTCCAAAGACGTTGTGATATTGGTTTTCTTGTTGGCTACTCATCAAAGTCCAAGGCATATAGAGTATTTAACCATGCCACCGGTTTGGTTGAAGAAACATATGATGTGGAATTTGATGAATCTAACGGCTCCCAAGGAGCAATTAAGAATTGTGATGATATAGGTGATGAATCATTGAGGGAGGCCATGAAGAACATGCTCGTGGGTGACATCAAGACTAAAGATGATGAAGATGATGTACAAATTGTCAATTCACCATCTTCATCATATGTGCCTCAAGATGATGACAAGAATGAAAGAGTTGAAAATGAAGACACACATGTCTCTCATTATCAAACCAAGGCACAAGCACAAGATGTTGATGCTCCCCATACCACTCCACAAATGAATGTAGAAGAAGCTCTTCAAGATCCGGATTGGGTGAATGCCATGCATGAAGAATTGAACAACTTCGCCCGCAATCAAGTATGGACACTTGAAGAGCATCCAAAAGGTGCAAGAGTCATTGGAACCAAGTGGGTGTTCCGCAACAAGCAAGATGATCAAGGGGTAGTGGTAAGAAACAAGGCAAGACTAGTGGCAAAAGAGTTCTCTCAAGTTGAAGGTCTTGATTTTGGAGAGACTTTTACACCCGTTGCAAGACTTGAAGCCATTCGTATCCTTCTTGCATATGCATCACATCATGATATGAAACTATATCAAATGGATGTGAAAAGTGCATTCTTAAATGGCTTCATAAATGAACTAGTCTTTGTTGAACAACCTCCCGGGTTTCTGTTATTCGACCGTTACACCTAACCGGCGCGTCCGGTCATATCGACAGGCGCGTCCGGTCAGTGCGTGTCTGGCTGTTTCGAAAGGTAACGGTTGGATTTATTTGAGGGGTCTATAAATACACCCTCTCCACCTCTTTTAGAGGTCTCTTGCTCATTTGTTCAGCTGAGAAACACCTTTAGAGTGCAAGTAAGTGCAAGAGCCCTAGTGAGGATAGAGATTTATGAATCGAAGTTTGAGAATCCTCTCTAGTGACAAGAGTCTAGCAAGTGTGCATCCATCTACTCATTAGGCTCGTTGTGGTCAAGTGAGAGTTCTAGCTTGTTACTCTTGGTGATCGCCATCACCTAGACGGTTTGGTGGTGATTGGGAGTTTGGTGATCATCCGACGAGATTGTGGGTGACCCAACTCAAGTTGTGAGCGGTTTTGGGTGATTCGCCGTGACGGAGTGTCGAAGAATCAACCCGTAGAGAGCACTTGATCCTTACGCAGATCAAGGGGGAGCTACACCCTTGCGCGGGTGCTCCAACGAGGACTAGTGGGGAGTGGCGACTCTCCGATACCTCGGCAAAACATCGCCGTGTTCCTTTTCCCTACTTTCAAGCATTTACTTTCTTGCATTACTTTCATTGCTTGTTTACTTTCCTAGAATTGCCTTGCTAGTCTAGGATTGGAACTTAGGGTGCAAAACTTTTATCGGTAGAATCACAAGGAACACAAGTAAGCACTAGGAGTGAAGTTTGGCTTATAGGATTTAATTCTTGCAATTAATTTTTAGAGAAGCCCAATTCACCCCCCTCTTGGGCATCTTGATCCTTTTAAAGTCTATTGCATATACTCGTGGATTGTGTCTTAACAAGTATATCCAAGGTTCAGCAAGTAGGCAAATTTAATGGTATTCCATATAGTGTTGAAATAAAAGGCCAAACTTGTATTGTTGTATTGGAAGATTATGGAAACAATCTAGTTCAAGCAAAAGACAACAATGCAAATGGAATTAATGGAATGGCTCCTATGTTATGGGATATCATAGCATCATGTGAAAGCAAGCGTATTTGGCATATGAAAAATGAGACATGAGTTGATGGTTTTGGATTGGTCTCTATAATGGATTGCTTTGCATGAACAAGAAGAGTTGGACAGTGGACTAACTTTGATCAAGGTTGAACAATGAATCAAGAGTGCATAAGTGATGAAATATCAAGCAAAGGAAAAATGACAATGGAGACAATGTATAATGAATATGTGATGTTCTCTACATTTGTTTGCTTGTATGTATAAAGATTTAGAAAATTACTTTGCATTGTTTTGATCAAGCTAGAAGTATGAAGATAGATATTGAAGTAAGTGTCAGGAGTGTCAAGCCAAAATGAAGATGATATAAGGAATCATGAATTGGCTTGACCATATTGATGTTGATCCATGTATGTCTCTATGTGAGTCAAACTAGAGCTTGATTGATCTCAACATTCATATCTAGAAGATATTCAAGTAAGGATGACAATATTGAAGAAATGTTTTTTCAATAGATGCTTAATATGTTGTTACTTGAGTATGGCTTGATAATATGAAGATAGCAAGGAAATGACTTCAAGGGACTAAGCCAAGGTGAAGGCAAGCGACGGCTTGAGGACTGAAGTACCATGGCTAAGGTGAAGAAGAGAGTACTTGCATTGAGTCGAGGAACTAATCAAGCTATGAGAAGTCATATTGTGTTGAGGATCAAATCATTAGTGAAAGTGACTTGAAACCATGAGGTGAACTTATATATATGGAAATTGTTCAAGTCACATGGTCAAAGTATGTTTGCTCTAAAAGATGAAACAAAGAAGACTATAAAGCTCTTATGAAGTGATATTGAGAATGAGGACAGTCCATTTAATGGTAGAAACCCCAATTACAAAAGAAAGCGACAACCAACTCAAAGGAGGTTAAATTTTTTCATGTTTTATTTTAGAATTTAGGAAATATCGTACTATAAAGGGGGATACAATGCACAAGCTTAAATGTGTGACCAAGTGCTCATGTATTGTCCAAGACATCCTTATTCATCCACCAAATAGCCAACAAAACAGTTTCCATTCTTTGCTGTTTGGTGAGGACGGTAGTGCCACACTTAAAGTGACTGTTGGGCTGAGGGGGTATTTAATCTCTTCCTCATCCCTTTCAATGGTGATCTCTCGACCATTCCCTTTCAGGTGCGACCAGAGCAGCTCTCTCACTCCCTTACTCACCTTTGGAGCTCCTCAAGCTTCTCCCTTTGATTCATCTCCGATTCTTTGAGAGATTGAGCCTCTAAACTACATTAGAGAGCAGCCCCAACTGTTCTTCATCTTCTAGAGCACTTGGTTCGCGTTCAAGCTGGTGGATTGTGTTTGTTACTCTTGGAGCTTGCTCCTAACCGGCAAGAGTGTTGCCCGTGAGCTTGCCAACTTGTGTGGTAGCCTCGGGAGGTTTGTAATCACCCCAATCATCTAGTGAAGTCACCCCTCACTCCAAGAGTTCACTCTCTTGATTTGAGAATGAGGGAAAGGCAAGCCTTGGGGCAAGCCCTAGCCATTTGTGGCAAACCTCAACAATGTGGATATAGGTAAGCCTTAGTGGCGAGCTGAACCACGGGATAAATTGGTGTCTCACTTGTGTTCTTGTGATTTGCCTTGTATTTGTGGTGATTCTAGGGTTTAGTCCAGATCTACTTGGTGGTGCTCGATCTGTAGCTTCTAGTTGATATTCTGTGACTAATACTTTTGCAGGAAGCCGGAAAATTTACCTGATCTAAATTTCATTGGTTATATTTTGAATTATGCTAAGTTCCTTCTGCATAAGGGTGGCAGTGCCGCCCTCTGTTCTGACAGAGTTTTGAGCTGAAATTTTGTAGGATCGTCACTGGATATCCCTAGTATATCTCCACCAAATTTGGGCTGTATTGGACTCATGGCCATAGGGAGGCAGTGCTGCCCTTAGTTTTAACTTCTATTTGAGCTAAAAAAATTTGTAGGCCTATTCAGACCCCTCTAGGTGACATCAAGGTCCTTTGAGTTTTAAAAGTAGATCAAGCGAGTGCAGTGGAGCTCCACCTGGTTGGTGTGGATTAGATTTTTCAGCGGTGTTTCTCGCCTCCATGGTGGTTAGTGGTGGTGGGCAGACGATGCCCCGGTGAAAGGTCCTTGTTTGGTTTTGGTAATTGAGTGTAACCTTAGGTGGACTAATTGTGTTTATGTGAGATACACAGGTGATTAGTCCACAGGTACATGTGTGTGAGCAACATATGCCATGAAGGTAGAAATGGCTTGGAGATGTTGCAAAGCTTGCACATGTGATGATGGAGGAGCTCATTGCATATGAGACATAACATGGAGTCATGTGATCAAGGTGGAGAAGATCAAGACATGACTTGGTGAAAGGTCCAAATAGGCTAGGGGGTGAATAGCCTAATTAAAAACTTCTACAAGATTTACTTAACCACAAGTGTTAGTACAAAAGGTGGTGAAGCAAAACGCACTAGCTCTAACTAATTAAGCAAGCCACCTACACAATTCTAGTACAAGGCTATCCACTAAACACAACAACAACTAAAAGCTAGAAATAAAGAGTAATGAGAGAGAAGAGCTTTGAGTGATTATACCGCCGTGTAGAGATAAGAAGAACCAATCAATCAATCATACATGAGAAATCCTCGGGAAGAGAATGACACAAGAATTTATCCTAAGGTTCACTTGCTTCCTGGCAAACTACTCCCTGTTGTGGCGATACACCCACTTGTCGGTTCACGAGCTAATCGACTATCAAGAGTCGAGCCCTCGGCGGGCGCCGCACAACTGCACACAAGGTGGGGATCCTCCAAGCCATGAGCTCCACTAGAGTATCCAATTTGCGAACTCCCGTGGGGAAGGATCAAAAACCCCTTACAACACTTAGTGAGGGCTCCAACAATCTCTAATTACGAGCTCAATCACCTCCGATGTTCCAAGCCGTCTACCGTGTCAGGAAACACGGAAGAGTAACAAGAAATCCGTAGCAATTCGAAGATCAAGTGCCTCTAGAATGCAACTCTCAATCAATGCACTTGGATCTCACTCAATCTCACTCAAGATGTGCAACCAAGCAAAGAGATGAGTGGAGGGGTTGTTCTCTAGCTCAAAGAAAGTCTCTAGGTCTCAAAATGTGCAAGAGTTGCCCTCAAACCCCGGCCAACTTCTATTTATAGCGAAGGGGTACGCGGCTAGCCGTTACCGGATGACGCAGTCCAAAACATGCTGACCGGACGGACCGGTCAGGGTGACCGGACGCGTCCGGTCACTACAGGACAAGTGAGAACAGTGTACGTTAGAAGTAGCCGTTGCTGTGACTGAACGCGCTTCAGCGTTTGACCGGACGCGCTATACCCGGTGTCCGGTCGGAGTCCAAAGAGCTCCCACCGCGACCGGACACGTCCGATCGCACGTGACCAGACGCGTTACGCGTCCGGTCGGCTCTACGTCTAGCTCTACCCCTCTGGGTGCCTGACCGGACGCTCTGGTTCCGTGAGGGACCGGACGCGCCGGTTGCAAATTCTAGCACTCGCGCGCCTGACTGCTGCGAGAACTGACCGGACGTGTCCGGTCAAACCATGACCGCGTCTGGTGCAGCGTCCAGTCACCACAGTGACCCCCGTTCGCCTCCGTTTCTTCTCTGACTCCGGCGCATTAGAAAATAGGCGTTTCACTTCCCCAAAAAGCGCCGAATCCCGCCTTGCAAGCTCGGCGGGAGGGAGAGAGGAATCCAAACCCCTCTCTACCGCTTAAACTCCACCGCCTTCGCAAATGTGCTAACACCACCGAGTGTACACCACCATGTGCATGTGTGTTAGCATTTCACAAACATTTTTCAAGGCGTTATGTTAGCTCTCTACTAGATCCTAATGCATATGCTCAAGACATTGATCTAGTGGCACTTGATTCCTGAGCTAACCGTGATTGCCCCTCTTGATAGTCGGCTATGTATCCTAAACCTGGTCAATCACTTCTCTACTCATCTTAGAGCGGTAAAAGGAAAACCCTATGGTTATACCTTTGCCTTGCGCTCTTAGATCCTTCTCCTCTACTTGATCATCATGTCCATCATTTTATGTGCATTCCTTCATGATCTTGCTTATCATTTCATGCACTAAATTATGTGGTCTTGTGGCTATCTCTCCATGCCATTTCCACCTCCATCACATGTGTTGCTTATGCCTAGCTCAAAACGCTTAACACATGGTATTAGCAACTTGGTGTCATTAATTACCAAAATCAAACTTGGGCTTTCACTTGGCTTGATGGACCGGTTGCAGGTGTGAAGGGCAAGTCGGAGGCTTTGAAGTGAGGGACCGCGTGTGACGGTGAAGCTTGAGCATGACCTGACGCTGATGGACCGAGACAATGGTGAAGAGCAAGTGAGGTCAAGATCAATGAATCAATACGGTCATGTGATGATATGAAGTGGATCATATCATTTGGTGATTGGTTGGTGCATGTGTTGCATCAACATCGAAAGAGATGGAATGGAATGCGCAAGGCAAAGGTATAACCTAGGGCATTTTTATTTCACCGGTCATAGGTGTGTAGAGAAGTTTATGACTGGGTTTATGATAGATGGTCGTACTATCAAGAGGGGCAAACTTGTTTGCATATCGGTCATCTATTGCCACTCGAGTGATCTAACTTTGCAGCGTTGCTAGAATAGAGTGGCGTGGCAAGTTGAGTGGCTAACTCCTTTGAAGAAAATGATTGTGAAAATGCTAACACACGTGCACAAAGTAGTGAACACTTGTTGGTGTTGGCACATTTGCAAAGGAGGTAGAGTTTGAGCAGTAGAGATGGGTTTTTCATGGAGATAAAACGTTTATTTTTCATTGCGCCGAAGGATGGAGCCGAAGGCGAAGTCATGGAGGTGATCGTTGCTGTTTTCTGAGCGTCAGACGCTAGGTGTGGTGGCGTCAGACTTTGATGCCATGTCTGGTGCTTTGCCCTAGGTGGTGCATGCTGTTCTCTGTGCGACGAACGCTGGCCTTAGGAACATCAGACGCTGGCGTCAGCGTCTAATGGCTAACCCTAAGTGATGGCCGCTAAGGAAGCAACGTCAGATACGCTGGTGCAGCTACGACAGACGCGGTGCCTCAACGTCCGCTGCAGTCGACGTCAGCGGCCTTAGTGAACTTAGCTGGGACAGACACGGAGCGCGTATGTTGCCCACTTGACGGACGCGTCTGTTGCACGGTCAAGCGGTTTTGGACCTTACTAGACCGCGTCTGGTGCGGCGTTAGACGTGCGGTCTCTGAACGTCAGACGCGTCTAGTGGTATGGAATCGACCATTGGTGTTCGAACGGCTAGAGACCGCGTCTGTTGCAAAGGCGACAGACGCGTCTGTTGCCCCCCAAAAAACGTCCAGTAAAGGGGCAACGACTATATTCGTTTGTGGGGTTATAAATAGAAGTGGTGACCGGTCTTGGCTGGTGCTTGGCACCCTTGGAACTTAGTGTTCATGCTTTGAGAGTGCTAGAAGAGCCTCTAACTCACTTGTGCTTGCAAGAGTACGAATCGATTGCGAGTGAGTGTGATTCTAGTGCGTTGCATTGCGAGACTGCATCGAGTGGCACTAGGTGTTCGTGTTGTAAGCCGGTGGTGCTTGTTACTCTTGGAGGTTGCCACCTCCTAGATGGCTTGGTGGCTTGTGGCTCCGTCGAAGCTCGCAAGAAGATTGTGCGAGGCTCCAGAGAAGCTTTGTGAGGGGGTTATGCTCACCCCGCGGGGATCGCGAAGAGTAACTCTAGTAGTGCGTGTCATTGAGCTACCATACTTGATGGTGGGTTCTTGCGGCGCTTTTTGGGAGAGCTCGATTATGGATACCGAATAGCCGCCAAACCACGAAGTGTTGGTTGACACAACGGGGACGTAGCTTGGTGGCAACCAAGTGAACCTCGGGAGAAAATCATCGTGTCAACATTGTTTACTCTTCTTGGTGGTTTTCTTTCGTGCAATACAAGCTTGTATTTACTTTCATATTGTCGGTACCAACAGTACGGGGGTACCCACAGCCATCGCTAATAAAAAACTAAAATGACTAAAACCGCGATAAAAGGCAGCCTGCCTCGACCGCGTATCCAGTCCGCCTCGTACGAGGCCCGCTCGACAGGGCGCCTCGACCACGCTCCGGCTCTGGCTCGTACGAGGCCCGCTCGACGGGGCGCCTCAACCGCGCCCCGGCTCTGACTCGTACGAGGCCCACTCGACGGGGCGCCTCGACCGCGCCCCATCCCGTACAGCAAGAAACCTCGACGGCACTCCGACCCGCGCGAGGCTCGTCCGCCCACTGGGAAAAACTCCGACTCACGTGAGCCCGGGTCGAGCGCCTCGACTCCTTCACTTTACCTACCCCAGAACAAAAGCCAGAGCATTTAATGCGATTACCAACTACCACCCACCGGCATGGCTGCAACCAGGATCGACGTGGGAGCAATGCCCGTGTCAGATCACACTGTTCTATCGCCCATCCCATGATGGGAGGTGAAACCCGTCACTATACCCACCTTACCGCGCATTGTTTACCATCGATCACCCTTGAGGGAGGATAAGACAAGGCCCCTTCTCCATGATCTCGAGGATTCGGCCTTATCCGTCTGGTCTCGACCCGGCCTCGACCCAACCTCGACGCTCGGCACAGTTCAACGGCAAGGGAAGGACGGTATGGCACGGCGCTTCGGGTCATTTCGTTGTCTCATCTCCCACGACGCCATGGTGTCCAGGGATGGCCGGCCATTCCCCGAGCACGTCGCTACGGTCAGCTCAACAGGAATCGACAAAACATCACCTCAAGGCTCCCCGTCGTCTTGGCCTCCTCTCGCCCTATAAAAGGGCAGGCCAGGGTTCTACAACGGGGACGGGAGAACGAAGGACAACAACAGATAACGAAGAAAAGCAAGAGATCGATACCTCAAGCAACCACCCTTGTCCCTTTTTCCTCTCTTTGAGACTTGGGCTCGACGCCCTCTCTTGCATGCTTGTAACCCCTACACGAGCACCTCGGTGCAAGGAAATATAAACTTCTCCCCCCCCGCTGGACGTAGGGCCTTCTTTTGTCTGAACCAGGATAAACCCCCGTGTGTTCTCCTTGCATCACCATCCAGGAAAGAGACACGCAGCATTTACTCGTTGGTTTAGGACCCCCTCGGGTCCGAACACAGACAGTTGGCGCGCCAGGTAGGGGATCGCTGCGTGCCAATGTCGCTTTCTCGCCTTTTTTTCCTGGATGGCTGACCCCAAACGCCCTATTCCGTTGGCCACGGTGATCTGGTTCGGGAGTTTGGAGTTCATGTCGCTTGGCCACGGCTACGATATGGTCCTACTTCCCCCCAGGCACCCATCCGACGAGGACTACGAGCTCTCCCAGCCCGGGGGAGCAATCCACCGGTACCGTCGCTCTAGGCGGGCGCGGGCCGCCCGACGACGATGAGCCCGACACAACCACCGTCTTCACCTCACGGAGGGCGATTGGGTCCCCCGGTCCGGCACCCCCCAGCCAGGCGCCAGCCTAGACCTCCTTGTGGAAGGTTTGGGTAGGACGAGCTTGACTGAGGGTAACATGCCAACGGGGAATCCCGTCGCTCCCCCGTCCGGTGAGACACTACTGTCCGAAGCATCCATTTCGGCACGGGCAGCAACATCTCCATCACCATTCCCGTTTGGGCTAGACTTGGCTGCCCGGGTGCACGCATCTTCCGTGAGCACTCGCATGATTGCTTATGAGGAACTCCCCGGGCACCATCTACGCTCCACTCTGGACCTCGTTGCATCCACACCGGCTTCTGATTATCGGGACTCTACGGAGACACCGGAAACAGAGCCCCATGTGACTACTTCCCAACGTCGCAACCTCCGTGACGATTTGCAATGGCCACACATTCCCCCGTCATACTACTACTTTGGCGCTCCTGACTCCGACTCAGCTGACGACACCTATGATCCGACCCGCGAATGCTTCAACATCGACGTTGAAAGCACTTCGGAATCAGAGGACGAAGAGCTAGTCGAAGGAAGGTACATGCCACCCCATATCGAGCTTCCTGCTGAGCGAGACGATCCTCAGTTCCTTGCATATCAAGGAGCGCAGCTCGAGCAGATTCACGAGTTGCAGGACAGGCTTGATGAGGAACGGGAAAACCTGGACCTACTCCAACAAACCCTCGAGCGTGAGCGTGCGGAACGCGCACTTGGCGGGAGAGCTCGCGAAAGAGCTCGCGACGTCAACCGTCGCATCGATGAGGACCAGGTGGTCGACCCCCTGGTTTTCGCTCGAGCCAGCCAGAACGTCGTCGCCGTCGCCATGCTCCTCCGCAACATGCCCGAGCCGTCAAACCCCGACGCCAGTCGGGCTCGGGATGAAATCCGAGAACTCCTCGAGACCGCCGCCATGCAGCAGGCCGAGAGCTCCGCCTCGAGGCGACGCGAGGCAGCCTTGGAGCAGATCATTGAGCCCTCCCAACAGGAGAGAGAAGCCTCGGTTCACCCCGAGCCTGCCTAGCAAAACCAGGTAGCTCCGGCCCCTGAGCTCACCACCAACGACCACGAGCCTCGAGACACCGCCGCACGCGCAAGCACGGTGATGGCGTGCCTCGAGGCTACCACATCCACAGGGGCGGACGCTACGACAGTTCGGAAGATCGAAGCCCTTCACCCGAGCCTCCGGGTCCTCAGGTCTTCAGTAAGGCTATCCGTGAGACGGTGCTCCTGGCTCGGTTTCTCTCCCCCATGACTCTCACCAAGTACAACGGCAAAACCAAACCCGAACTTTGGCTCGCCGATTTCCGCTTAGCGTGTCAGCTGGGCGGGGCCACCGATGACCGGGTCATCATTCGACAACTCCCCCTGTTCCTCTCCGACACCGCCCGAGCCTAGCTCGAGGATCTCCCACCTCGATAGATCCACGACTGGGATGATCTCGTGAGGGTGTTTGAGGGAAATTTCAAGGGGACCTACATGCGCCCCGGCAACTCGTGGGACCTTCGGAGCTGCAAGCAGAAACCAGGTGAATCCCTCCGGGATTACATCCGGCGCTTCTCCCGGCAGCGTACCGAGCTCCCCAACGTCACTGACTCCGACGTAATTATGGCCTTCCTCTCCGGCACCACCTATAAAGAGTTGGTCCGAGAATTGGGCCGTAACACTCCGCTCACTGCCAACGGGTTAATGGACATTGTCACCAACTTCTCCACCGGCGAGGAGGCGGTTGGTGCAATCTTTGGTGGCGACCCGGAGAGGGGGGGAGCAGAAGGTCGATGATCCCGTGAACTCCACCTGGGGCTCCAAGAGAAACAACTGCAAGAAGAAGAAAGGCCAGCAGGGCAAGCTCGAGGCCCCGGCCGACGAGCTCGTCGCTGCTACCGAGCACAAGAAGCCTCGAGGCCCCCCGGCGGGGGCATCCTCGACAAAATGCTCAAAGAACCATGTCCCTACCATAAGGGACCCACTAACTATAACCTTGAAGACTGTCACATGCTTCGCAGGAACTTTGGGGGTGCCGGCGTCAAGAAGGACGACAAGGACGGAGGATTCCCCGAGATCCACGACTGCTTCATGATCTACGGAGGGCCTTCGACCCGCCTCTCGGCGCGCCAGCACAAGCGAGAATGGCGTGAGGTTTTCTCCGTACAAACGACAGTCCCCCGCTTCCTTGATTGGTCTGCGGTGGCCATCACTTTCGACCGTGACGACCACCCAGACTACGTCCCCAACCCAGGAGTCTATCCGCTCGTTGTTGACCCCGTCATCGCCAACACACGCCTCACCAAGGTGCTCATGGACGGCGGAAGCAGCCTCAACATCATCTACTCCTAGACCCTTGACCTTCTGGGGGTCGAGAGAGTGCGCCTCCAACCTAGCGTTGGGGGCTTCCACGGAGTCGTGCTAGGGAAACGGGCGGAACCCCTCAGACGGGTCGATCTGCCTGTTTGTTTTGGCACACCGGCCAACTTCAGAAAGGAGACTCTCACTTTCAAAGTGGTTGGATTCCGTGGAACGTACCACGCTGTCCTAGGGCGCCCATGCTACGCCAGGTTCATGGCAATCCCGAACTACACCTACCTCAAGCTCAAGATGCCAGGCCCAAATGGTGTCATCACTGTAGGGCCCTCATATGAACATGCCTACGAGTGCGACGTTGAGTGCGTCGAGCACAGCGAGGCTATTTTGGAGTCGGCGATCTTGGCTGCATACCTCGACGGCCTCGCCAATGCAATTCCTGACCCAAAACGCCATGCTGGCAGCTTCGAGCCCGCGGAAGATGTCAAACTCGTACCCCTCGACCCCGCTGATCCCAAGGGAAAGGCGCTGAACGTCAGCGCCACCCTCAATCCTAAATAGGAAGCAGTGCTCGTTGACTTTCTCCGTGCAAACGTTGACATCTTTGCATGGAGTCCCTCGGATATGCTGGGCATACCCAGGGAAGTCGCCGAGCACGCCTTGGAAATCCGGGCCGGATCCAAACCGGTGAAGCATATCCTCGGTCCTGTGGAGCCTAAGAACAACGCCGAGTCGAGCCACAGGGTTCACTCCGTTCTTCTTAGTCTATGGGTCTGAGGCTATGCTCCCAACTGATATAGAATACGGATCCCCAAGGTTGAAGGCCTACAACGAAAGAAATAACGACGCCACAAGACAGGACACCCTCGACCAGCTCGAGGAAGCCCGAGATGTGGCTCTGTTGCATTCTACCAGGTACCAGCAGGGTCTCCGACGCTACCACGATAGACACGTCCGCAAGCGTGACCTCAACGTCGGCGACTTGGTGCTACGGCGGAACCAGAACACCAAGGGACGACACAAGCTCACGCCACCATGGGAAGGGCCGTACATCATCGCAGAAGTACTAAAGCCGGGCACCTACAAGCTATCCAACGAGAAGGGTGAAATCCTCACCAACGCTTGGAACATTGAATAGCTACGTCGCTTCTTTCCTTAAAAAGCCTCGAGGCTCTGTATTTTCTTTTTCGTCAATAAAGAATACAACGATGTTCAAACTTTCGTTTCACAGTGAGGAAGGATCGACTCTGCACTCCCAGAATCGACCCTCCCTTGGGGGCTACAAGAGGGGAACCCCCAGTCCCCGAAAAAACTTATGCTCTTTTTTAAATTTAAGAACCGCTTCTTAGATCGACTTCGCTACAAGAGCACCCTAAGGTTCGAAAGGGCTCCCGAGTCAGGAGTATCACCTACGCCTCCGAGGCTACGGTACCTCCACTCACCCCTCACACCTTTTAGAGGTGCGACTTCACGCTAAGGAGATCTAAATAACGGTTCCTAACTTTGAAAAAGGACATACCCCCTGTCGCTTAGATCAGGCTCTCACACGATTTACAAGGCCGCAACATCACCCTGAAGCTCGAGGGCGGTCGAGCCGTGAGATCACTTACGCCCCCGAGGCTACGGTACCTCCACTTGCTCCCTTACGCCAAAGGATGCAGCTGCGTGCTAAGTAAATCATGCGAGAACACGATCCAAGCGATAAAGGGAAGAACTCGAATAAAACTAAATCAACCACGAACCGGTTTATGTTTCGAGTTTTTAGGCCTTCGAGGCCACCATGACCAAAATTTGAAATGCTAACTTATTACATGGGCCTTCATGCCCAGATTTGGCTCACAGGCCCTCATCGTCATCAGGCGGAACCACCTCGGCTTCAAAAAGCGAGGCTAGACGGCTCCCAGGCTCTTCGGCGGCTTCAATCAGCTCCACGCAGGCATCCTCGTTCTCCTCGTCTGTCCGGTCTAGGTCTGTGATGAAGCCCTCAGCGACGAGCTTCATGTCGAACACAAACCCTGAACTAATGATGACCAGCGCCCTCTTCACGTCGTGATGGAGGCCGTCCCGTATCTTCTCCCAGGCAAGGCGGCCCAGTGCCACCATCCGACGGACGAAGGAGTTCCCCGGAACATCTTCCCCGGTGTCGACGTCGGGCTCGACCCCCAGGCCATCACACACGGTGGTGATCGCGCCCTAGAGCAGTTGGGTCCTCCAGATCTCGGCCTCGAGGAGGCTCTGGAAGGAGTTGGCAGAGGATTGGGCCTCTCGGTTCTCCCTCTCCAGCTCTGAAATACGACAAACAGATTAATACCCAACGCAAGGCCCTCAACATCGTGGCCGTAACAATCACACTTACCCTCGATATGGGTCTGCAGGCCCACAACCTCGTCACGAAGCCCCCCGCAAGTCCGCTCGAGCCCGAGGAAGGC
Source organism: Saccharum hybrid cultivar R570 (assembly GCA_038087645.1). Taxonomy (NCBI): domain Eukaryota; kingdom Viridiplantae; phylum Streptophyta; class Magnoliopsida; order Poales; family Poaceae; genus Saccharum; species Saccharum hybrid cultivar. Next base: position 5,633,713 of record JAQSUU010000043.1, on the reverse strand, counting down.
GTTGTATTTGTCACCAATGGTTGCCTTTAGCGCCTCGATCTCTTGCCGAGCAGACTCGAGAGTTGCGTCCTTCTCTTGGACGGCTCCCTTCAGCGTCGTGACCTCGTCCTTCAGAGCATCAGAACGAGCGGTGGCCTACTCGACCTCGACATTGAGGGTGTCGCGCTGACGACTAACCTACGAGACATTCTCCTCGAGCTCCTTCACCCGTCTCGACAGAGGCTCGAGATCCATAAGGGCCTAGGCAGCCTCCTCTCGAGCCTTGTCCATGCCAGTGCGCATCACGGCCTCGGCCGCCCATGCCTGCATCGCCTCCTCCTTCACCACCGTGTACGCGACGCGCAGCTCAGCCATTTTGGCGTTCCGGTCGGAAAGCTGTTTTTGGGCCTCGTCGACCAGGACCCATTGCTGAGACAGCGCGGCCCACCCGCCACTCTCATCCTGGATGATGAGTGACTTGCAGCGGGAGTACTCCTTCAGCTCCTGAACGCAATCCAAAAAAACCGAAAAGGTTAAAAATCCGAGGGAAAAAGACACCAAGAAAACCACGGAGAAAGCCGACGGGTCCATCATACCTCGGTGGCATCCCCCATACTCCGCGCGGCCTCGGACGCCACTCCGAGCAACCGGTCAAGGTGCCGGCGGACGCCCTCGAGGTTCTCCCACCGGTGCACTTCATCTTTGTCGTGCAGGACGAAGATGGGCTCGGTGTTAGGGTTCGCGATGTCCCTAAATTGGAGGGACGCCCCCCCACCTCGGTATCTCCGCCTCTGCCCGCGCTATCGCCAACGTGGCGATGTCGGGCCATGACGACAATGACCTAGCCGGGGCGTCTCCCGGTCCCGCGAAAGGACCGGCCTCGCCCGCAGTTTCCGCCTCTCCAACGGCCGTCGAGGCACCGGCCTGATCCGCGGCCTCGCCCCCCTCGACCCCCATCACTTGTTTCCCTTTGTCCAAGGGGGTGTCGTCGAGGGGAAGGTCCACGGCCATGGGTGCCCGCCCCCCTAGGGGAACTGACCCCTCAACCGCCGACGCCTCAAGAGCCGGCGCCTCGACCGAAGACAGCTCTGGTACCCACGCCTTGACCGTCGGCGCCCCCGGAGCCGGCGCCCCTCCTTCCGGTGCTTCGATCAGGGGCTTGACCGCCCCGCCCTCCACCGTACCCGCTGGCTCGGCCAATGGGCCTTGTTGCGACGGCGACCCGCTCGCCAGGGCCGCCTCCTGCCCCGACACCGACGTGACCTCCTCCATGGTCACGTCAGCCCCCTCTCGCTCCGCGCCACGGACGGGTGCCTCGCCTGTCGCGACCTCGACGACAGCCTCGGTCGTCGCTGATGACCTGGGCCCCGCCTCGACCGCACCGGGTGCCACCATCTCCGCCGGTTCGGACCCCTCCACGGCAGGGTCCGTGCCAGTAACCACCGTGGCGTCCGCTGGTCCCTGCCATTGTCGCAGGCGCCCCTTCGCGGCCTTGACTTGGCGGACCCAGGCCGCATCCTGCTCCACCGTCCGGTTGAGGACAACGACGCTGGCCCACAGCGACTTCACGGGGGTAAGCCCCATCGGCTCTGCCTTCCGCTTTAACCTGCAAAGTGAAGAAACGTCAGCCAACGGACCCCGAGAAAGGCAGAACAACCGAGCAGATACGCTTACCCAGAAATTGGCACCAAGGGCCTCAACCCTGTGTGACCCGAGCCTCCCGGGGCGGCCGATTGTGGCCTCGCAGCGGCCTCACCAGTAGGCCGGGCACTCCTGGGGGCCCTGACCGACGCACCGCCCTGCGCCTTCTGTGCCTCCGAGGCCAGCTGGCCTCGGGTTCTCACGCCTGCCGACACCGCCGCCGATGACGACGCCGGTACTGTCGTCCTAGCCCCTGCCCGAGATTGCGGGGCCTGGGCTAGTGCGGACGTCCCCGTTGACCCCTCTTGATGGGTCCGGGGTAAAGCGGCCCCTCCCGTCGAGGGGCCCATCTCCTTCTCCGTCTTCTCCTCCTCCTTGGACTCCTCGACCACGATGACCGAGGAGGACGCCCCCCTGATGGGTTCCACCAGGGGGCGAACGTCGGGAAGATCCCCCAGCCCGGTCGCGGTCTCATACCGCGACAGGGCATCGTCGTCCTCACCGCTGCTGTCGTTGTCTTCCCCCGAGATCGTCTCGGAAGGCGACGGTGCCAAGGGGACCCCGTCGATGGTCTGCTGGCGCCGGAGCTTCTTCAACGCCACCGCCTCTTTGGCCTTGTGGATTGCCCACTTCTTGGCCGTCTCCTTGGTTTGCTTCTTCTTGGAAGCATGCTGGCATCGAGCCTCCCGGGCGGGCCGGTCCTCTGGGACTGGCGGACGCGTTTCCCGCAGCGCCGACAAATCCTACGCGCCGGCCTCGACCAAATCAGCGAAATCCAAAAATAAACGAAATTGCCAAACATACTAACCCTAAGATACGTACCACTGGCTCGAACCCTTCGGTAGGTCTCATGGGGACCCGGTTAGCCTCCTCCGCCTTGAAGTTCCCGACCATCCGGCGCGCTCGCCGGAGGACCTCCTCGAGGGAAAGGGATTCGTGGGACATCCGGGTCCCCTCCAGCGATGCCTCTGGAGTCATCTGGTTGAGGCGGAGATGACGCCGGCACAGCGGCATCACTCTGTGACGATGGAAGGCCGCGGCCACCGCCGCAACCATCAAGCCCCGAAGGCGAAACTGCTGCAGCGCCACCAGCAGCGGGTCCAGGCGCGGCTTCTCGGCTTCCGGCACTCCGTACGTCCAGCGAGCCTCTCGAGCAGTCAACACGCGGCCGGTGTACCTCGGCAACTGACTTTCATCGTTGTGGAGGTAGAACCAACCCTCGTGCCACCCGCTGTTCGAAGAGATGTGGCGAGCCGGGATGTACAGATCCGCCCGACCCGACCACACCTGTAGGACGCAACTCCCTACTCGAGCCGCGCACAGCACGCCCTTCTCCCTCGCCTTCTTGGCGAAGAGCTCGGCCTTGAAAAGGTGAAGCCACAGGTTCCACTGTGGCTCCACCCCAAGGTAGCCCTCGCAGACCGCCGCGAAGATGGCGGCCTGCGCGATGGCGTTGGGGGAAAGGTGGTGAAGCTCCACCTGGTAGTAGTGGAGGAGCGCGCGCATGAAGATGGACGCCGGCACGCCAAACCCCCGCTCGTGGAAATAGACGAAGCTCACCACGTACCCCTCAGGGGGCGCCAGCTCCCGGTGGGCAGGAGGCGGCGCGATCCACTCCGGCTGTGACCGGCTCGTCCTCGGCCGCAGCAGCCTATCTTCGACCAACTCTTCCAACCTCCTCTCCATCACCGAGGAGGTGGCCCAGTCGTCGGCGGGGAGGATCTGGCTCTTTCCTGCCATCGGTGCTGTTGGAAGGGGGGTGGACGAAGAGGATGTGGTGGCGGCAGCAATGCAGGCGAAGAGCGCGATAAGGCAAGGGTTGTCTAAGACAGAAGAGTGCAGGAGCGCAAGGGAACGGTGGGGAACGCAGACCCCTAGGCCTTGATTTTATATGCCCAGGCGGAAGCCCAATGGCCACGCGAAAAGGTAGGAACAGTTTCCCGCATTAAATGCGCCCACCTAACCGTTTCCTTACATCTCGTAGGTGTTGGGCACATGGCCGTCCCCCACGTCGTAACCGTACGCCACGTTGCCTACTACCGCGCCGATCTCGCCTCCCCTCCTAAAAAGACGCGCTCGGCTAACAGGCGGGGGAGGGATCCGTGGACGGATATTCCCAGATACCTGAGAAACGGGCCCGAGCCCGGTATAAGCCTCGAGGGAGCGAAAGCTGGCCCTCGACCAGGGTTCGACAGCTGCCCTCGAGCAACGAAGTTAGGGATGACCCAGGGTGCGCCCATACATGGCCAGGGCTCAAGCCATGCTCTCGAGGCACCCCAGGACGTATTTGAGGCTAAAGGAGGCGGTCCACATAGGAATCCCCCCGGGGGAGGCATCGAGCCCTCGAATCCTGTCGAAGGGAATCGAGATCCACACGACCACTTCTTGGCATCTTTGAGAGCGCCTCCGGGCCACTAGCCGACCCCTAACGACTGGGGCACGGGCTCTCACTCGAATTCCCCCGCTAGCAGCTCACCAGAGATCATCGAAACTCGCCCAAACGAGGGTAGTACGGCGTTCTTCATCCCTCCTCCTCCTTCCTAAAGGAGGAGTGTGAGGGTCGCACAGCAAAAGACGGCCGGGACTCTGATCGACCTCGTGCGCGCGAGGCTCGGGGTCTCGACCGCAAAAATGGGCCCCGAGCCCAGTATAAGCCTCGAGGGAGTGGAAGCTGGCCCTCGACCAGGGTTCGACAGCTGCCCTCGAGCAACAGAGTTAGGGACGACCCAGGGTGCGCCCGTACATGGCCAGGGCTCGAGCCATGCTCTTGAGGCACCCCAGGACGTATTCGAGGCTAAAGGAGGCGGTCCACATAGGAATCCCCCTGGGGGAGGCATCGAGCCCTCGAATCCTGTCGAAGGGAATCGAGATCCACACGACCACTTCTTGGCATCTTTGAGAGCGCCTCCGGGCCACTAGCCGACCCCTAACGACTAGGGCACGGGCTCTCACTCGAATTCCCCCGCTAGCAGCTCACCGGAGATCGTCGGAACTCGCCCAAACGAGGGTAGTACGGCGTTCTTCACCCCTCCTCCTCCTTCCTGAAGGAGCGTGAGGGTCGCACAGCGAAAGACGGCCGGGACTCTGATCGACCTCGTGCGCATGAGGCTCGGGGTCTCGACCGCAAAAACGGCCCCCGAGCCCAGTATAAGCCTCAAGGGAGCAGAAGCTGGCCCTCGACCAGGGTTCGACAGCTGCCCTCGAGCAACGGAGTTAGGGACGACCTAGGGTGCGCCCGTACATGGCTAGGGCTTGAGCCACACTCTCGAGCCACCCCAGGACGTATTCGAGGCTAAAGGAGGCGGTCCACGTAGGAATCCCCCCGGGGGAGGCATCGAGCCCTCGAATCCTGTCGAAGGGAATCGAGATCCACACGACCACTCCTTGGCATCTTTGAGAGCGCCTCCGGGCCACTAGCTGACCCCTAACGACTGGGGCACGGGCTTTCACTCGAATTCCCCCGCTAGCAGCTCACCGGAGATCATTGGAACTCGCCCAAACAGGGGTAGTACGACGTTCCCCACCCCTCCTCCTCCTTCCTAAAGGAGGAGCACGAGGGTCGCACAGCGAAAGACGGCCAGGACCCTGATCGACCTCGTGCGCACGAGGCTCGGGGGCTTGACCGCAATGAATCATTCCCTAATAAAATGAATACAAGACCTCGGAGGAGTCTCAACACTCCACCGAGGCCTCGGGGGCTACACCCGGTGGGTGCGCTCACGCACCCCCACCGGAAAAAGTCACAACGCCACTACACCTGTTCAAACAAACCTCTGGGAGAGTGATCACACACTCACCCAAAGGCTCGGGGGCTACTGTCGGTACCAACAGTACGGGGGTACCCACAGCCATCGCTAATAAAAAACTAAAACGACTGAAACCACGATAAAAGGCAGCCCGCCTCGACCGCGTATCCAGTCCGCCTCGTACGAGGCCCGCTCGACAGGGCGCCTCGACCGCGCTCCGGCTCCAGCTCGTACGAGGCCCGCTCGACGGGGCGCCTCAACCGCGCCCCGGCTCCGACTTGTACGAGGCCCACTCGATGGGGCGCCTTGATCGTGCCCCATCCCGTACAGCAAGAAACCTCGACGGCGCTCCGACCCGCGCGAGGCTCGTCCGCCCACTGGGAAAAACTCCGACTCGCGTGAGCCCGGGTCGAGCGCCTCGACTCCTTCACTTTACCTACCCCAGGACAAAAGCCAGAGCATTTAATGTGGTTACCAACTACCACCCACCAGCATGGCTGCAACCAGGATCGACGTGGGAGCAATGCCCGTGTCAGATCACACTGTTTTACCGCCCATCCCGTAATGGAAGGTGAAACCCGTCACTATACCCACCTTACCGCGCACTGTTTACCATTGATCACCCTCGAGGGAGGATAAGACAAGGCCCCTTCTCCGCGATCTCGGGGATTCGGCCTTATCCATCCAGTCTCGACCCGGCCTTGACCCAACCTCGACGCTCGGCACAGTTCAACGGCAAGGGAAGGACGGTATGGCACGGCGCTTCGGGTCATTTTGCTGTCTCGTCTCCCACGACGCCATGGTGTCCAGGGATGGCCGGCCATTCCCCGAGCACGTCGCTACGGTCAGCTCAACAGGAATCGACAAAACATCACCTCAAGGCTCCCCGTCGTCTTGGCCTCCTCTCGCCCTATAAAAGGGCAGGCCAGGGTTCTACAACGGGGACGGGAGAACGAAGGACAACAACAGATAACGAAGAAAAGCAAGAGATCGATACCTCAAGCAACCACCCTTGTCCCTTTTTCCTCTCTTTGAGACTTGGGCTCGACGCCCTCTCTCGCATGCTTGTAACCCCTACACGAGCACCTCGGTGCAAGGAAATACAAACTTCTCCCCCCCGCTAGACGTAGGGCCTTCTTTTGCCCGAACCAGGATAAACCCCCGTGTGTTCTCCTTGCATCACCATCCAGGAAAAGAGACACGCAACATTTACTCATTGGTTTAGGACCCCCTCGGGTCCGAACACCGACAGTTGGCGCGCCAGGTAGGGGATCGCTGCGTGCCAACGTCGCTTTCTCGCCTTTTTTCTGGATGGCTGACCCCAAACGCCCTATTCCGTTGGCCATGGTGATCTGGTTTGGGAGTTTGGAGTTCATGTCGCTTGGCCACGGCTATGATATGGTCCTACTTCCCCCCAGGCACCCATCCGACGAGGACTACGAGCTCTCCCAGCCCGGGGGAGCAATCCGCCGGTACCGTCGCTCTAGGCGGGCGCGGGCCGCCCGACGATGATGAGCCCGGCACAACCACCGTCTTCACCTAACGGAGGGCGATTGGGTCCCCCGGTCCGGCACCCCCCAGCCAGGCGCCAGCCTAGACCTCCTTGTGGAAGGTTTGGGTAGGATGAGCTTGACTGAGGGTAACATGCCAACGGGGAATCCCGCCGCTCCCCCAACCGGTGAGACACCACTGTCCGGAGCATCCATTTCGGCGCGGGCAGCAACATCTCCATCACCATTCCCGTTTGGGCTAGACTCGGCTGCCCGGGTGTACGCATCTTCCGTGAGCACTCGCATGAGTGCTTATGAGGAACTCCTCGGGCACCATCTACGCTCCACTCTGGACCTCGTTGCATCCACACCGGCTTCTGATTATCGGGACTCTACGGAGACATCGGAAACAGAGCCCCATGTGACTACTTCCCAACGTCGCAACCTCCGTGACGATTTGCAATGGCCACACATTCCCCCGTCATACTACTACTTTGGCGCTCCTGACTCCGACTCGGCTGATGACACCTATGATCCGACCCACGAATGCTTCAACATCGACGTTGAAAGCACTTTGGAATCAGAGGACGAAGAGCCAGTCGAAGGAAGGTACACGCCACCCCATGTCGAGCTTCCTGCTGAGCGAGACGATCCTCAGTTCCTTGCAGATCAAGGAGCGCAGCTCAAGCAGATTCACGAGTTGCAGGACAGGCTTGACGAGAAACGGGAAAACCTGGACCTACTCCAACAAACCCTCGAGCGTGAGCGTGCGGAACGCGCACTTGGCGGGAGAGCTCGCGAAAGAGCTCGCGACGTCAACCGTCGCATCGACGAGGACCAGGTGGTCAACCCCCCGGTTTTTGCTCGAGCCAGCCAGAACATCGTCGCCACCGCCATGCTCCTCCGCAACATGCCCGAGCCGTCAAACCCCGACGCCAGTCGGGCTTGGGATGAAATCCGAGAACTCCTCGAGACCGCCGCCATGCAGTAGGCCGAGAGCTCCGCCTCGAGGTGACACGAGGCAGCCTTGGAGCGGATCATCGAGCCCTCCCGACAGGAGAGAGAAGCCTCGGTTCACCCCGAGCCTGCCCGGTGAAACCAGGTAGCTCCGGCCCCTGAGCTCACCACCAACGACCACGAGCCTCGAGACACCCGTGGCAACATCATCGAGCGCCGCACGCGCAAGCACGGTGACGGCGTGCCTCGAGGCTACCATGTCCACAGGGGCGGACGCTACGACAGTTCGGAAGATCGAAGCCCTTCACCCGAGCCTCCGGGTCCTCAGGTCTTCAGTAAGGCTATCCGTGAGACGGTGCTCCTGGCTCGGTTTCGCTCCCCCATGACTCTCACCAAGTACAACGGCGAAACCAAACCTAAACTTTGGCTCGTCGATTTCCGCTTAGCATGTCAGCTGGGCGGGGCCACCGACGACCGGGTCATCATTCGACAACTCCCTCTGTTCCTCTCCGACACCGCCCGAGCCTGGCTCGAGGATCTCCCACCTCGACAGATCCACGACTGGGATGATCTCGTGAGGGTATTTGAGGGAAATTTCAAGGGGACCTACATGTGCCCCGGCAACTCGTGGGACCTCCGGAGCTGCAAGCAGAAACTAGGTGAATCCCTCCGGGATTACATCCGGCGCTTCTCCCGGCAGCGTACCGAGCTCCCCAACGTCACTGACTCCGACGTAATTATGGCCTTCCTCTCTGGCACCACCTGTAAAGAGTTGGTCCGAGAATTGGGCCGTAACACTCCGCTCACTGCCAACGGGTTAATGGACATTGTCACTAACTTTGCCGCCGGCGAGGAGGCGGTTGGTGCAATCTTTGGTGGCGACCCGGAGAGGGGGGAGCAGAAGGTCGACGATCCCGCGAACTCCACCTGGGGCTCCAAGAGAAACAACCGCAAGAAGAAGAAAGGCCAGCAGGGCAAGCTCGAGGCCTCGGCCGACGAGCTCATCGCTGCTACCGAGCACAAGAAGCCTCGAGGCCCCCCCCCGGCGGGGGCATCCTCGACAAAATGCTCAAAGAACCATGTCCCTACCACAAGGGACCCACTAACCATAACCTCGAAGACTGTCACATGCTTCGCAGGTACTTTGGGGGTGCTGGCGTCAAGAAGGACGACAAGGACGGAGGATTCCCCGAGATCCACAACTGCTTCATGATCTACGGAGGGCCCTCGACCCGCCTCTCGGTGCGCCAGCGCAAGCGAGAATGGCGTGAGGTTTTCTCCGTACAAACGGCAGTCCCCCGCTTCCTTGATTGGTCTGCGGTGGCCATCACTTTCGACCGTGACGACCACCCAGACTACGTCCCCAACCCGGGAGTCTATCCGCTCGTTGTTGACCCCGTCATCGCCAACACATGCCTCGCCAAGGTGCTCATGGACGGCGGAAGCAGCCTCAACATCATCTACTCCTAGACCCTCGACCTTCTGGGGGTCGAGAGAGTGCGCCTCCAACCTAGCGTCGGGGGCTTCCACAGAGTCATGCCAGGGAAACGGGCGGAACCCCTCGGACGGGTCGATCTGCCTGTTTGTTTTGGCACACCGGCCAACTTCAGAAAGGAGACTCTCACTTTCAAAGTGGTCGGATTTCGTAGAACGTACCACGCTGTCCTAGGGCGCCCATGCTACGCCAGGTTCATGGCAATCTCGAACTACACCTACCTCAAGCTCAAGATGCCAGGCCCAAACAGTGTCATCACTGTAGGGCCCTCATATGAACATGCCTACGAGTGCGACGTCGAGTGCGTCGAGCACGGCGAGGCTGTTTTGGAGTCGGCGATCTTGGCTGCAGACCTCAACGGCCTCGCCAATGCGATTCCCGACCCAAAACACCATGCCGGCAGCTTCGAGCCGGCGGAAGATGTCAAACTCGTACCCCTCGACCCTGCTGATCCCAAGGGAAAGGCGCTGAACGTCAGCGCCACCTTCAATCCTAAATAGAAAGCAGTGCTCATCGACTTTCTTTGCGCAAACGTCGACATCTTTGCGTGGAGTCCCTCGGATATGCTGGGCATACCCAGGGAAGTCGCCGAGCATGCCTTGGAAATCCGGGCCGGATCCAAACCGATGAAGCATATCCTCGGTCCTGTGGAGCCTAAGAACAACACCGAGTCGAGCCATAGGGTTCACTCTGTTCTTCTTAGTCTACGGGTCTAAGGCTATGCTCCCAACTGATATAGAATACGGATCTCCAAGGTTGAAGGCCTACAATGAAAGAAATAACGACGCCACAAGACAGGACACCCTCGACCAGCTCGAGGAAGCCCGAGATGTGGCTCTGTTGCATTCTGCCAGGTACCAGCAGGGTCTCCGACGCTACCACGATAGACACGTCCGCAAGCGTGACCTCAACGTCGGTGACTTGGTGCTACGGCGGAACCAGAACACCAAGGGACGGCACAAGCTCACGCCACCATGGGAAGGGCCGTACATCATCACAGAAGTACTAAAGCCGGACACCTACAAGCTATCCAACGAGAAGGGTGAAATCCTCACCAACGCTTGGAACATTGAACAGCTACGTCGCTTCTTTCCTTAAAAAGCCTCAAGGCTCTGTATTTTCTTTTTCATCAATAAAGAATACAGCGATGTTCAAACTTTCGTTTCACAGTGAGGAAGGATCGACTCTGCACTCCCAGAATCGACCCTCCCTCGGGGGCTACAAGAGGGGAACCCCCCAGTCCCTGAAAAAACTTATGCTCTTTTTTAAATTTAAGAACCGCTTTTTAGATCGACTTCGCTACAAGAGCACCCTAAGGTTCGAAAGGGCTCCCGAGTCAGGAGTATCACCTACGCCTCTAAGGCTATGGTACCTCCACTCACCCTCACAACTTTTAGAGGTGCGACTTCACGCTAAGGAGATCTAAATAACGGTTCCTAACTTTGAAAAAGGACATACCCCCTGTCGCTTAGATCAGGCTCTCACATGATTTACAAGGCCACAACATCACCCTGAAGCTCGAGGGCGGTCGAGCCGTGAGATCACTTATGCCCCCAAGGCTACGGTACCTCCACTCGCTCCCTTACGCCAAAGGATGCAGCTGCGTGCTAAGTAAATCACGCGAGAACACGATCCAAGCGATAAAGGGAAGAAAAGCTTGAATAAAACTAAATCAACCATGAACCGGTTTATGTTTCGAGTTTTTAGGCCTTCGAGGCCACCATGACCAAAATTTGAAATGCTAACTTATTACATGGGCCTTCATGCCCAGATTTGGCTCACAGGCCCTCATCGTCATCAGGCGGAACCACCTCGGCTTCAAAAAGCGAGGCTAGACGGCTCCCAGGCTCTTCGGCGGCTTCAATCAGCTCCACGCAGGCATCCTCGTTCTCCTCGTCTGTCCGGTCCGGGTCTGTGACGAAGCCCTCAGCGACGAGCTTCATGTCGAACACAAACCCTGAACGAACGACGGCTAGCGCCCTCTTCACGCCATGATGGAGGCCGTCCCGTATCTTCTCCTGGGCAAGGCGGCCCAGCGCCACCATCCGACGGACGAAGGAGTTCCCCGGAACATCTTCCCCGGTGTCGGCGTCAGGCTCGACCCCCAGGCCATCACACACGGTGGTGATCGCGCCCTGGAACAGTTGGGTCCTCCGGATCTCGGCCTCGAGGAGGCTCTGGAAGGAGTTGGCAGAGGATTGGGCCTCTCGGTTCTCCCTCTCCAGCTCTGAAACACGACAAACAGATTAATACCCAACGCAAGGCCCTCAACATCGTGGCCGTAACAATCACACTTACCCTCGATATGGGTCTGCAGGCCCACAACCTCATCACGAAGCCCCCCGCAAGTCCGCTCGAGCCTGAGGAAGGCGTTGTCTTTGTCACCAATGGTCGCCTTTAGCGCCTCGATCTCTTGCCGAGCAGACTCGAGAGCTACGTCCTTCTCTTGGACGGCTCCCTTCAGCGTCATGACCTCGTCCTTCAGAGCATCAGAACGAGCGGTGGCCTGCTCGACCTCGACGTTGAGGGTGTCACGCTGACAACTAACCTGCGAGACATTCTCCTCGAGCTCCTTCACCCGTCTCGACAGGGGCTCGAGATCCCTACGTGCCTGGGCAGCCTCCTCCCGAGCCTTGTCCATGCCAGTGCGCATCACGGCCTCGGCCACCCATGCCTGCATCGCCTCCTCCTTCACCACCGTGTACGCGACGCGCAGCTCAGCCATTTCGGCGTTCCGGTCGAAAAGCCATTTTTGGGCCTCCTCGACCAGGACCCGTTGCTGAGACAGCGCGGCCCAATCGACCGCGCCCCATCCCGTACAGCAAGAAACCTCGACGGCGCTCCGACCCGCGCGAGGCTCGTCCGCCCACTGGGAAAAACTCCGACTTGCGTGAGCCCGAGTCGAGCGCCTCGACTCCTTCACTTTACCTACCCCAGGACAAAAGCCAGAGCATTTAATGCGGTTACCAACTACCACCCACCAGCATGGCTGCAACTAGGATCAACGTAGGAGCAATGCCCGTGTCAGATCACACTGTTTTACCGCCCATCCAGTGATGGAAGGTGAAACCCGTCACTATACCCACCTTACCGCGCACTGTTTACCATCGATCACCCTCGAGGGAGGATAAGACAAGGCCCCTTCTCCACGATCTCGGGGATTCGGCCTTATCCATCCGGTCTTGACCCGGCCTCGACCCAACCTCGACGCTCGGCACAGTTCAACGGCAAGGGAAGGACGGTATGACACGGCGCTTCGGGTCATTTTGCTGTCTCGTCTCCCACGATGCCATGGTGTCCAGGGATGGCCGGCCATTCCCTGAGCACGTCGCTACGGTCAGCTCAACAGGAATCGACAAAACATCACCTCAAGGCTCCCCGTCGTCTTGGCCTCCTCTCGCCCTATAAAAGGGCAGGCCAGGGTTCTACAACGGGGACGGGAGAACGAAGGACAACAACAGATAACGAAGAAAAGCAAGAGATCGATACCTCAAGCAACCACCCTTGTCCCTTTTTCCTCTCTTTGAGACTTGGGCTCGACGCCCTCTCTCGCATGCTTGTAACCCCTACACGAGCACCTCGGTGCAAGGAAATACAAACTTCTCCCCCCCCCGCTGGACGTAGGGCCTTCTTTTGCCCGAACCAGGATAAACCCCGTGTGTTCTCCTTGCATCACCATCTAGGAAAGAGACACGCAGCATTTACTCGTTGGTTTAGGACCCCCTCGGGTCCGAACACCGACACATATATACTTGTGCTTGTGTAGTTGTTCTTGTGACTAGTTTGCTTGTATAGCTTGCTAGTTATCTTCTTTCTTGTGTAGCTAGAAGCTTCTCTTTGCGTGGCTAATTTGTTTTGTGTAACATTGTTAGTCATATTGCTTAGTTTGTGTAGTTAAGTAATTTGCGCTCTTTAATTTGGCATTGGTTGTCTTGTTATTGAGCATTGCTAGTGAGCCTAGGAGCTTTGTGCTTTTACTTACTAGAATTGTGTAGGAGCTCCCCGGTGCTTGAAGTACTAGTTGCATAGGTTTATGTGACCTTGCAAAATAGAATTGTTTAGGTGAGCTCTTACTAGGAAGGCACCTTATTTGCTTGGTTAGGATCTTTTGCAAGGTGCTAGAAGTTATAGATAGAGGGGTGTAGTCTTGACTAGACCGATAGATTTAATTTCACACTTGTTTTGGTTAGTCAACGCAATTAACTTTTAGAAAGGACTATTCACCCCCTTCTAGTTCGCCATCTCGACCCTACACCCGGCAGCCATGGTCAGCGGCAGCTTGAGGCAGGCCGGTGCCTCCGGGCGACGCGGGCCCGCATGGGCGCGCGAAATTGCGCGGCAAGCGGACTGCAGGTGCGGTCGTTCAGATGCCCCTTCCTTCGGACGTTCAGGTGCTAGCGATACCGATTTTTTAAACAAACGCCACCTTGCATGCTCTACCATGCATAATAATTTTCATTCTCACCACCAGCCTCGTTGTTGCAACTGAATGTTTAGAATCTCTTTCACTCTTATTTTCTCACATGGTGGCGCCAGAAATAAATTACACACTAGTAAGGGCTAGCACATCTGAGGTTACAATGAATCTTGATCGCAGGAAGAACACAACGAATCGACGAAACCAACCGAGGGTCGGTTAGGTCGATTTTGAGCCCGTCCTTCACGTGCTAGACGCCTATAGTTTTTTGTGCAAACAAATTTCGTCCCCTTACACTGGACATCTCTTCAATACGATTCACGCACCAAACCGAGGCCAACCAGCGTGGCCACGTCGTGGGCCATTCCTAGCCATCGGATTGGCCGGACGGACGGCCCAGATCACAAAAAAGCCCTCGAACTTAAGCGAAATCAACCCGCAGTCTAAAGCCTCTCCCATAAAATCCTGCATAAAACTCCTCGAAATTTATCAAATTGAACCCGCAGTCCAGGCCGGCCTCCCCCGCCACTCAGGCCTACTTTTCACACGAAATGGGCCTTGGTCGGCCGAATTCGGCCTCAAACCGTTTTCCTATTTTCCTTTGAATTTATTATTTACCTAATTCTGCCAACTTCTTGTAAAAAACATAACAAATCAAATAAAAATCATAAATATGCCAAATCAAGTTTGTTAAACTCTACCCAACTAGCACGGCACTGTAAACACAATACATCACATATTTTAGTGAAATTTAATTGTTATAGTTGTAGATCTATATTTCTCTAGAGTTTTCTATAAATAATTAATAGAGTTAGTTTCTTTATTCAAATTACTAAAAATTTCATGATCCGAGGTCAAATTCTCCTCGTTTCACAATTACAATAACCTTTCTGCTACTTATGCTCCTCCCTCGGTAATAAATAATTTAACCCCTTCTTTCTCAATACAAAATATAATTAAAAAGTACTATTTAAAAACCTAAAATAACATATAAATAAAATAATACCTTCATGATGTTAGCTAAAGGGCCAATGGCGGACTGCAAATCAAGGCCTACAAACTGCTTGTTGAAGTATTTACGAGGGCCCTCGGCTCCGTGGGAAGTCCACGCAGCTGCGCAGTGGTCACAGAGCGAACTGTTCTTTCGCCTTTTACTAAAGAATACCGTGTGCCCGCTGCAATAGGCAGCGTACGTCTATTTTTGGAGGGTTCTTACTCATTGTGAGGAGGGGCCAACAATTTTATGTAAAGTTTTATGTTAGCCCGTTTAAAAAATCTATTCTCCTTGAGAGAAGGGCCCTGACAATTCGATATAAAGTTAGGCCCTATTCGTTGGATGATTTCTGGCTGGCTGATGCTGATTTGCTGTGAAAGAAAAACATTGCTGAATGTCTGGCTGATAAGGTCAAACGAATAGGCTGTTACATGTTAGCCCATCTAAAAATTTTATTTTTAGAGGGTTCTTTCTCCTTGTAGCAGCCCAACAATTGAATACACTTGTATGTATTAAATCAATTACATCAGTTACGATCTGAGATTTTGTAAGTTTCATTTTAAAACTTTCACTGCAATTAGCACTTAGCAGCATACGCCTTTTTTTTTTAGAATGCTCCATCTCTTTAGTGTGCAATTCAAAGGACCCGTGTAACTTATAGTTTGTCTATATTTGTTTTGCCTATAGATGTTCTTATATAGATTTCATTTACACATTCAAAGCAGACCAATTCAACATTAACTAGAAAATCGGGGTACATCAAAAATCAAATATTACCACTTTCGATACCTCTACTAAAAACATATACATGTATCAAAATAAAATCAGCGAAGCATAATGGTATTAAATGTGGCTTGCCTGTGCAAAACAAGTAAATAACCAAACACCGAGACACTGTATATGTTTATGCTGACTTGGGTTGTGCTACATAAAGCCTAATACATGCTAAGGCTAATACAAACAACCAATAAAACTCTTAACAACTTGATAGACGCCATATGTCAGAATCCGTTTAAATCCAACTTACTAATAGTTACTTATCTCTGTTCCGTTTTATAAGACATGAGCAATAAATTACATTTTAACCATCTATTTACTTTATATTATATTACTGTACTTATAAATTTATGGTTATTGGATCGTACAATTGATTAGAATCTAATCCTGGGCAAGCAGTGCGGCAGCGGTGCACGGCGAAGCAGCAGGAGGAGGCTGGGGCAAACTCCGGGAAGGCGCCGATCCCGCGCGGTGCGAGCCGCGAGAATGCACTCGGGGACACCGGCTGCAGCGTACGCGCGGTCATTGGATCGGATTGGGTGGTGGCTACAGCTGATGGTAGTTGCCGCGCCAGTGAGACGAAGCGGAGGAGTTGGCGCTGGAGGCTGGACGGGGGAGGAGCCGTGGAAGCAGAGAGGGCGTTTTATGCCCGGCGCGGGGTGGCAAACTTGCCCTCGTTACATACAGCTTCACTATCGGCCGTGTTAGGTGCACATGTGCCTTGTCCGTGCGGGCCAGGGATGCGTCTCCGTGCGCAACCCCAAGAGTGGGGTCGTGCGCGCCGAGCAGGCGAGCATGCCGCGCTGCTAGCTCCAGGCCGACCTTCGATTCGCCAGCCGCCGCGCGCTTCGACAGTTCGACACGACGCACAACTAGCCAAGAGCCCGAGGAGAGCGAGCTCTGTTTGAGCGCGACCGAGGAGGCGTTGGGGAGCGACGGCATGGCGGAGCTGCATGCTCAGGGACACCGTGTCATGATTCGCGGCGAATTTTGGTGTAAATTTCGTCGATCTCCACTCGCTGCCGGGGTGGACGCCGTAGGTGTACAGTACGCGTCTCGTCTCACGGATGCCGTGGTCGGTCATGTCGCGGCGCCGTACGGCTTGCATGCGCTCCGCTCCGCGCCTCGGCAGTCGCTTGCAGGCGTCACAGAACCGGACGGTGTGACCGGCCGCTGTACACGCCGAGGTTCTTGGTGACGCAGACGTGCGCGCACCACGCAAGGACGAACGAGACCCTGCGCGTGGCCGTTTCGTCATCGGCTCATCGCTCTCGGCCCCCGCGACGTGGACTGAGAGCTAGTATGGGATATCTATTCGAGTAATCGAGTCTGAGTGTATGCTTGTCATGATAGCAAGGATAAATTATCATTTCTGTCATCAACTAACTGCTGTGGCCCTTCGATAGCACATAATAAGAGGATATAAAAATGCAATTCAACGAAAGTGATGATACTTTCCAGTGGCATGTAGGGGATAGGTATAAGTCCCAATGGCGTTGAAGGAATTTCTCAATTTTCGTTGGACACATCATCAGGTATCTAAAATTTTCCAAGTCCTCGTGCCCTGTCACCATCCCATTAGTAGCACATGGCGTAATGGGTACCGCCACCTACTGTCACTACAAGGCTCCCAACATCTACAACGACGTCCTGTGCCCCCCAGCATGATACAACGACGTCCTGTAGTCCCCCAGCATGATTTGGAGCATCCTTGGAGATGGAGACGCACGATTTGGTGCAGTCGAGCCAAGTTATCAACAAAAGGATTTTTTGAATCCAAACGGGCCGTCATTTGTAGTCCCCCAGCATGGATATATCCACCGTCTATCACAAATTCACAACCCTAGTTTGACAACAGATCGGCACAAGATTGCGCGCAGCAAAAAGGATTTGGCGGTCTGGCCACACAAACACAAATCTCTCATTACCAGGCGAGCTATTGCACTTGGATGTTTTGACTCGCACACAAGTAAAATACTCATCGACTTTTCAGGGCATAACAGAGAAGGTATGGAATCAAGGTGAAATACAGTCATTTTTTGTACAAATTCAAGAGACCACCCTCTCTTCCCCCCTTTTCCCCTGGAGGAAGTCAACCAGGCATGAGGAATCCTCCTCGCTACGCTTCTTCAGGTAGCCATGGCACACGCATGCATGATGTATATACGGTACACACTTTCCTTGGCATCTTGGTCTCCGACCTCCAGATAAGCAGGTACAGCAGAGGTCGGCAAAGCCATGCGATGCCAGAAGCTTACATAGGCTAAAGGTAAAGTACCAGTTACATTCCCCGTTGCTCAGATGAGAGAACAAACCTTTAGGGAAAGGCCTGAAGGCCGCAAACTAGTTCCATATAATGTCTCAGAACTGACTTTAATCACGGCTACACCTCTTCCTGCTGCAGAGCTGGGGCTGGGAGCGGCGGCGATTGGGGCGTCTGCTGCTGCTCTTCAGATTTGTTGCTCACTTTGATCTCGAGGAGACGCTCAACAGGCTGCCTGCAGATGGGGCACCGAGTGGTTTGGTACCTCAGGACCTTGGCGCATTCACTGCACATGCACTGCAGTAAAGACGAAATGAAATGTCAGGGTTTAGCACATACGCTAATGCAACTTAAATCAGTTCTGAGAAAATGGAAGTTGCTTAGACATCAGTATGGTACTGCCCACTTTTCTGGACCAATATTCCAGAATATGGAATACTGTAGATCATACAGTTGGGAATCTGGGAAGCACATATTATCAAAAGATAACTGTGTGTTTAATCTGGAATACCGTCAAATAATGAAAACTTATACCATGTTACTTCAATAATAGACCGCTAGTTTCTAACAAAAAAAAATACAGTCCTTGAATAGATTGCCAGCAGACTTACCATATGTCTACATGGAAGGACAGTAGTGTCCCTCGGCTCTGAGAGGCAAATAACACATTCTTTCCCTGGATCATTTGCATCAGCATCACCTTCCATGGAGTTCCCTATGCCATATATTTCTTGCAGTTCATACCTAGTTCCATTGACCCAAAGGATCTGGCAAACAACTCTTACTTGATAATCCCCATTTTCTTTCTTTTCAAACACGGCCTGGGTGATCTGTGAGTTAGGAGTTTTCATCTTTTGGTCATCCCCTTCTGGTGGGTGATCAACAGACAATGCTGTTTCAGCTTTAACTGCAAGTGGGTATACATCCATGTCCCCCTGCTTTACTAAATCCGATTCTTCAAACACTGAAAAGTCAATTCCTGTTCCTGAAGGTTGCCTGAATTTTTGACCAAGACCCTCTTTGAAGCTAACAGTAACGGGCTTAATTAGGTCTTCTTTCACTGCTGTTAGATTGCAGTTGAGCTCTTCCTTTGCGAAGAAGTAAACAGTCATGCTGTTCAAGGAAGCAAAAAAAAAAGGTCACCTTACATAATAGCAAGAATAGAACTTCTTTTGTTAGTAATAAGAAATTCAAGCTGCAAGGTTTGTCTCATGCTGTAAAACGAATTTCCTATATAGTAAATAACTGTGCAGCTTTTAGCACAGAGCACTACAACCAAAAACTATGTAGAAGTATACTATGTTTGAACAAAGGGTTAAGTTAGTTGAGTAGGGAGTTGTGATCATATTTTTATGAAAACTATGATTCAAGAAATATTGCAATCAATACAAATGACAGATTCTTCTGCCATTAAAAATTTAGGACCACATTACACTGTAAGCTTTAGGATAAATTAAAACATCTAAGTTGCAACAACAATAAATACCAACTTCTTACAAACAACCGACATGCTGCAAAAATGGTTCGGCTCAAAATGTTCCAAAATGGTTATGGATGATTAGAATTAATACTAAAGCAAGGCTTATAGCTTTGACCCTATAGTAACTAGTAATGCTGCTCTACAACAACTGAGGCTGTTGAAAGCTTAAGTATTTAGTACATGCCTGGAAATGAAGGAAATATTTAAATGCAGGACCAATCAAGTTACTCCCTCTGTCCCTAAATATCTGTCATTTGCGCTTCCCGAGAAACAACTTTAAGTAAATATGTATTAAAAAATATTAATATTTATAGTACATAATTAGTATCATTGGAAAGATCTTTGGATCTAGTTTTTTAATAAATTTATTTGGAGATACAAATGTTGCACGCATTTTCTATAAATCGAGTCAAACTTGTGGCACGCACACCGACGGCAACAGATATAAATTTGGATCTAGTTTTTTAATAAATTTATTTGGAGATACAAATGTTGCACGCATTTTCTATAAATCGAGTCAAACTTGTGGCACGCACACCGACGGCAACAGATATAAAGGGACGGAGGGAGTAAGAATCAATGAACAGGAAATGATACACGAGAAGAAAAGTGGTAGACATTAGGGCATACAGAATCTCTAGTGTTAACTGCTGACAATTCATTTGACGGCAGGGCATCTAGTGTAAACTTGACGATTGACATCAGCATTTCATTTTTTTTACCGAGAAAAGTGTGTTATATCTCCAATCAAATTTCAAGGCATGACAACCACCCTACAGGTCTAGAGCGAAGAACTTATGCAGAAGGTCGTAGCTAGGGCCAGCATACTGCAGAGTCCTTTGCAAGGGCTAGTGCTAATCTACTAACAAGGATAAATAGATACTTGGATTGGGAAAAAAAGGAGAAGCTAAACATTTAGGCAATTCTGTGACAGGTTAATGCATAATGGAGAACTTATTGTTGGCTTGTATGCTTCCATAAAAAACAGGTCTCTAGGAGGGGACATGGTGCTCCCTTTGTATAGTTCTCCCTAGTTTCTTTTATTAGTTATAAATTGAATTTTCAGTCAACAAATAAACGCTTAAAAAGGTCCCCAACCTCAAGGACTGAAAGCATCACCATCACAAGAGGCTGATTCCTCAAACCATCAACATCAATACACAAAGCAAAGCCATATAGATCAATACACAAAAACAAAACAAAACAATATAGATTGCAGCAATTTCACACATGTCGTAGCAAAGTAGATACCAGGGATGCATACATGAAATACAAATGAAATACAAAATATAATACAACATATGTTTAATGTTAAGTGAGACTGAATAAGTGAATAATCACCTGCCAGCGACGGTGGCATCAAAGGTGAAGGCGACGAGGAAGTGGCCAGGGCACTCTTCATCAGGCTCGATCCGAAGCGTCTCCTTCTTAAGGTTGACGTCGTTGCGGATAGTGACGGCCTTCTGGTGCTCAACGTAGGGCGTCGGCATAGGCAGATGCGGACCGTAGGAGGGATACCGCCCAGCCCAGCCGGGGTAGTGGTGGGGGTGAGCGGGGGGCGGCGGCGGGAACTCGCCGGGGGCGGCGGTGGGCGGCCTGTGGTGGTGGTCGTACGGCGCCGGAAGGGGCACCGGCACGGATGGCGGTGGCGGCGGGTAGTAGTTCCCGTACTGCGGGTAGTACTGCGGCGGGTTGGGGTTAGGGTACTGGGGCGGGTACGGCGTGGCGGCCGCGAACACGTAGCGGTTGGGCGCAGTCTCCTGCGGCTGGGGAGGCGGCGGCGCCTGGTGGTGGTGGCCGTGGCCGTGGCCGGAGCTCCGACGGCGGTGACCAGCGGCGGCGCCTCCACCGTTGCTACCCGCGTTACCCATCCTCTTGCGCAGATCGATGCGGATAGCTCGGAAAGGGCCTCAGAATTGGATCTTGAGGCCTGGGCGCATCGGAATTGCAAACTGCCTCTTCTGCTCTTGAGAAAGCTCGAACAAATAAGCCAAAAAGAAATCGGGGGAAAAAAGGCTCGCGAAGAACTCTTCCGACTCCGAGGATCACAAGCTCAAAGGGGGAGCGGGATGGAATTGGATCCTCGTGCAAGCCTAGATCGATGCACAAACCTGGGAATGGTTCGAGCGATTCGATCGGAGTTGCGGGGGAGGAAAGGAGGAGACGATAAGGGAAGTGCTCACGCTTCTTGCTTTTCCGCGTGTATTTTGGGCGTTATAATGGAGGGTTGCGCGGAAAGCACCACCACTGTCCTCCGTTGCTTTTCCGGTGGTTAAGGTTTGGCACACGCAAAGAAAATGTAATTACCATGAGGTCCTCATCATTTTCTCCACATGCATCTTGTTTTTTAGATGCATCCGCGACTTACGGCAAAGAATTCTATCGACCGCGTGTGTGTGATCTTGTATACTCCGACTGAAGCGCGACTTAAAACAGACATGGATTTTTCTCAGAGGTATAGGTTAAACTTCTAAGAACCACGTGTGTAATATTGTAACCAAAGCGCGAATTACACAGAATGGAGTTTCTTAAGGCACAAGATAAACTTCTACAGGTGTGTTTTTTACAACTAAACCGTGACTTTGCATATAGCGGAGTTTTCATAAGACTAGACAAATTTATAAATAACTATATGTTAATGTTTTTTTTTGAAAGGAACTATATGTTAATGTTGCTACGACTGACCACATGTCATCCGAGGTTTGCCTTTTAGGCATACAATAACAGAATTTTAATGCTAGCAGCGTCTAAGTTTCATCCAATTTCTAACCATGTAGAGGCATAGCACCATGAAGTGTACTATATTGATTGGTTTATCTAATAATTGGCATTGATCGTTGGAGAGATTAGCATTTATCACATGGCTCTGAATCACTAGAGAGGTTTGAATATAACCTGTTGACATCAAACTTTTATAGCACAGCTAGCTTGGCTTGCTTGATTATGTTTTTCGTGGTGAAGCATGTTACCTATTATTGAGTACCTGACTTGTGTGGATACTCGTATTTTCAACATGCCCATCGACAACGCCAAAGCAAGATATTTATGGTGACTTTGACAATCTTTCATAAGATGTGCATACTTTTGCGTTGTGTTTCATTAATTAAAAAAGGTGAAAGATTAAGAAAAAAAACTCTATTTCAAGGTGTATGCTAACTAAATTCCACATATTTCTGGAGGGAAACATCCACGTTGAAATAGGCTGAATGGAAACTTTACTGCAATAAATAATATCTTCAATTGAATAAAATGCCTTAAATTTGTGCTTAGTATAAACGTTCATACAAGTTTTGATATAGTCAAAATTGGAGGTGCTACTTGCATACTGTCATGTTTTTGTTTTCCATTCCAGCTTTATGAAAAAGATATATTTCTAGTGGGAAGTGGCAGGGCCAGGTTTGAGGCTTTGAGCCAAACCAAAGGTGTCCCTGTTCTGCTTTATACAGGTACTAGTGGCATTCGAATTATGATTAAATACTCCACTTTGTTTCAGAATAAAGTTTTGTGCAAATGCTAATGATTCATGGTTGAACAAAGTTCGATCGAAGCCACTAGCTAGTGCAATACAGTGTTGTTGTTGTGCTTGATAGGTGAAACAAGGATGATGACTAGACCTGCTGTGGATGCTCGTAGTATTGCATGATTAACATGCATGTACCTGGGCATAATTAGCATCTAAACTACGTTTTGTGCATGCCCTAAATAGGATAACTACGGATCCAGGAAACCATGGGTCCAGCCATCCTCTCAGCAAGACTTGTAGGCTAGTTTGTAGCTATTTTTACACGACGCAGCATAAACAAAAACACGTAAGCAACTCACTACTACGGATACACGTATTCGTACGCTGTACCCACACCCTATGTTTATGAGCACTTCTCGAATAATAAGTTTGAAGCTTGAGATTGATAAAATCATTAGTTCTCATTGTCAATATACACATACATGGCCATACACTGAGTCGATAATGCTATTTCTTCATAAAATAAACAAGAAAATACAAGAACTCATGTCAAGCCTAGTGAAAGGACCGATTCTCAAGAGTGTGGTGAATTAGACACTAAAAAATTAAACGTAGCAACTTTAGACTACGCAATAATTTTACTCATCCACTTGCACGGTGAGCTCTTAGGACAAAAAGATCACACGTAGCCAACAAGCTAATTATGTCCTTATTAAAGATTCACATTAAGAATTGGGTCTTTAGTTATAAAAAATAAACCTATAACTAAGCACACTCATCATGAAAGAAATTATAGTTGTTACACATGATTTTAGCACACAAACAAGAACACAACACTATGCTAAGACATGAAAGTGATGCAATCGGATTTTTCCTGTTGTATTGAGTAGTTATCACTTTCCCTAGTTCGCGTTGGAGCACCAAAGAGCTGCCAAGACTCGTTTTAGCTCCCTTGAATCATCAATGCTCAAGTCTCCATTAGTGAATACCTCTTCTCCACTTTGGATCACCAGATATCCAACCATGCATACCCATAGGAGCTTCCCCAAGAAACTCCACTGCACCGGTCATCTAGTCCTCCATTGGTCTGCTTAGGTGCTAGTAAATACCAAGAGTAATAAGCCTTCAACAATAGTGTGATGAAATCCAAAGCAAGAACACCAGATGCTGGATTACCTTCACACACAATGGAGGATCCTCACGGAGGTGATACTGGGCTCCTTTCACACACACCCCTATTAGTTGATATAAAAGGAAATTTTAATATGAGTGCCCACCTATCAATCTCCAAGCTCTCCTATCCTATCCTATCAATCTTCTCTTGAGAATCCCCTTGATAAGTTGATTTGAAAGGAAATTTCAATACTTGTGGCCATCCATCAATCTTCAAGCTCTCCTATCCCATCAATCTTCAAACTCTCTTATTCCATCAATCTTCTCTTAAGAAGCCAAAAGTATAACTCTCTACAACAACTCTATCTTTGTTTGCACCTTGAATTGGATGCTCCACTTTTGTATTTTACTTTATATAGTTGCTCCCCTTGATTTTTCCTCACGATCCACCACTGCTCACACACTTCATAGACTCTATCTACATGTGTCTAGCTCCTAGGTTCAAACAACTACTCAAAATAAGCCAGGGAATGCACATGTATAGTGTGCGAAGGCTTCGCTAGTCACTGGAATATATCTGCAGATGCATATATCATTAGATGATCCTTCGTGCTCCACCTAGGTTCACCAGATCACATGGTGATCCTGTACACGCTAGTTTTTCTAATGGTCATAAGGGAATATGCCTCACCGAATGATTAGTCGTGGGTCACACAAGCACCACTGGATCATATGGCACAATCCAGTAACTTGGCCACTCAACACACAGACACCGGATGATCTGTTAGGCTCCATGTAGGTGTGCCAAAAACATATGGTGGAACATATTACCTTGACCACTTGACACACAATAAAAGTCATAGCTCTACCAAATGGTCTATTGTGAGCCACTTGGCCTCATTGGATCACGTGACGCAACATAGTATCACGCCAACTTCAAACAGAGCTATGCACAGTGCCATCAGATGATCCATGCATCCATACTTGAAGTCTAAATGCCAGGTCCAGAAACAAACCATGTGGTTGCAATATGAATAATCCCTACAAAAGACGCGTTAGTCACAAGCACCTGTATTCATTAATCACCAAGAAACCAATGCAAAAACAAAATTTTGGGCTTAGATGTGTTCACCTAGGATTCTAAACCAGGCAAACAAGTTATTTATATCATAAGGAATCTATGTAGTAAAGGCATTACTGCCATGTCTATCAACGGTTTCAAAGTCTGCAAATGTAGACTAGCTTATCTATGAGCAAGTTTAATAGTTGAGCTAAGGTCTTTGCTATTAGACAAGACATGTAAGCAATGAGTAGCCAAGCTTTACAATTGCATGCTTTAAAACTTGGCTCATCCCATCTTCTATATGTTTTTTTATTTCCTCATGCCCCCACTTTCTTTTCTGTAATTTTCTCTCCTTCTATCACCTTGTGCCACCTCATTATGTATTAGGTCATCGCACTGGACAAATGCATTTCCATGGTGCAAAAGCTACAGAGTTGCATTGGCATTTGTGTTGCATCAAATGACGCATGTAGCGCCGAGCTCGCTTCTCTGTCCTTGCCTCTCTCTTCCATGTCATCCAGAGTATTGAGCTGTTGGTCGATATGCCATTTATTGTACTTGCTCCAAGCATCATCTCCATCCTAGATTTCATTCTAAGTGAACACTACCCACCATCCTAGATATAAAGAAGTAGTGCATATTCTAGTGGTATCGGTGTGCGTGCATGATGAAGGTTGACCAAATTATTGACATCCTTCTGTATATCTGCAAAGGGGGTAGGGTGACCCGTTTGCGAATACGGTTCGCTCCTCAAAATCAACAACAGGTCGGGGCGGGTCAACCCCAAAGAAAAGAGGGTACTAGCGGTTCGTGTTTCCATTGGCCCCTGGGTCGAACTGAACCGAACCCTCGGGTAGCTGCCGCCCATTCGCTTCTGCCTGTAGAAGTTAGCAATGAACAGCTCCGTGCGCTGGTCGATGTTGCCGTCCCTCGCCGCCGACGCCACTGGCAACCCACCGCTAGATGGCAATGATGCTCTCTTCAAGGCCTCGGGCGACGCCGAGCGCTCCTAGTCATCGTCGTGACTAGGCTCGCCGACCTAGAGGTCCTAGAGCTTGAGGAGGAGTCGGCGACGCGATGCCACCCTCGACGTCTGTTAGTATTTGTTAACGCAAATAGAAAAATCTGCAAGCACACGGATACCGATGTAGCTTTCACTCGGGAGTATTCCAGAGTATCAATTTCCACGAGGAATGTAAAGTGCACTAGAGAGAATCAAGAACGTCTAAGAAAAGAAAAGGTAAATATGTTTTTGTGGGTAGAGAGGAACTATCTAAAATTTTCTATGTTGATTCTATCTAACTAAGATCAGGCTCACTATACTTCACTTACTTTGGAGCAGCAGTACCTTTCCGATCTTCGAAAAAAGACTACAAAAAGGGTGATCGGGGGAAGGCTGCCAAAAAGCTCTATGAAACACCAACCCTAACATGGTGGATTATAATAATCTCAGAGCTGTCACCTCTGTAGCTACCATAACTAACTGGAGGAATGGGCGCAAACTCAGGTAAACACTAGCCTAGACACCGCATCTACACTAATGATTACTACTCTAATCCATATCTTAAGACTAGAGCACTCAATACGAGCAAAGATCCCATAAGCAAAATAAAGTAAGAACTGAGCTTAATCAAATAAATAACTTATAAATAATAAATGAAGAACCTAAAGATTACTCAAAGATGAGACAAATCCGTAGTTGTACAAAGTTGAAGAAGATCCGACAGATCTGACTCCTCAGAAGCTCTCTCCTCTCTCTCTCTCTCCCTATTTTCTAGATTGCAACTAGATGATATTCATCTAGATGGATACTACTACAATGTGGAGGAGAATTTGAAACCCTAGAATTGTAGCACATGTAGGGATATGACCCCTGGGGCTGAGGGGGTCTCCTTATATAGCCCTGGGTAGAGTAGAGAGCAAGCAATTGCTACGTCATCGATTTGTGTCAAATTTATTCGTCACCATTAGATCAAACCGACTTAAATGAGCGGTGGAGATCATCGTGCGAAGGCGGCTGACAAGCGGGCCTGGGCCAGGTCAACCAACCTGGGCCCAGGGTGGCCGCCCGCCCTCTGTGGCAGGTGGGCCCCTCCTTTCGCGGGTCGCCTTATCGTGTCTTCTAGAATCTTCTTAAGTTGGTGCCGCGGAAAATTATAAATTTTAACCCAACATGTGGGTCCATCCTTGCTCTTTGACTGATAACCCCCTGTGAAACAAAGATTCACCAAAACTCATAGAATTCTATCAGTGTAAACCCTATTCCTATGTTTGGTGTTGATTTATGTCCATTTCCATGTTTAGTTGTTGGTTTATTTTAGTAGTTATCGATCGTCAACAAGTTCCCCCACACTTGTTCTTTGCTCGTCCTCGAGTAAAGATTAAGATCAACATAAACATAGCCATTCAAGATTAGAACTAGCATATAGTTACATAAACATAGCCATTCGAGATTAGAACTAGCATATAGTTAATTCCAAGACATTGCTCGTACCTACGGGATATGTGGAGTGGCTAGCATACCTCCTTGAGCGGTTGAAAAATGGAATAGCTCTCAAAGCGAAGTTATCTTCCCAAATCCTTATCTCAGTAACTTAGAGTTTTTAGAGTTTTCACAAGAAATGCATAGTGCTCTTAATACTCCTCAAATGGTACTCTCAGTCGCTCAATGGTGTATAATTCCTTACCTAGGCATAACATTGTCTTCTTTTTCATCCTATCTTTACAAGGCTTATGTGGAGTTTTGGGTATGGAAAGGATGTAGCATACTTACCTTGCATATGTTGTCAAGTCGAATCTCAGATCCATAGGAGAGAAGTGTCATACTCTTAGATCAGATATGCATGTGTGTGGATATATATAGTGGCTAACCTAATTCTACTATGCTCCTTAAAACGAGTCTCTCTTTTTGAAAACTTATGCATGAGCATAGAGATCATGAGCTATCTTTCTTTTTTTTTCTTTCTTCTTTTGGACACTTGTCTATTTTTTTCCAATACTTTCTTTTTTTAAGACGTATTTTTGCATAGCCCATGTCTCTTGCCTGCAACAAAACTTTGAGAGAGAAATTAAGAACTTGGAGCATTTATTCAATTGAGTTTTATAAATTTTTTTAGTCTACTCCCAGTGTAGGAATAGAATTTTGGATGGAAGACATGTTTTTGCGTACTCTCAGTGTAGGAGCAGCAGATATATGTGGTTTGTACGTGTGATCTTAATCTTGGGAGCATGATAAATCTCTCAACAAGGGTCAACAAGGCTTGACAAGACTCAACACAAAGTAAGAAGCCTATGTAGAAAGCTTCTATCCTATATATGGCTCTGGTAGGAATTTATCACCAATGAGGAGTATGTGACACTATGATTTAATAATATTTTTCAAAAACAAATTCTCCAAGCACCTTGACTAGAACAGGTAGGATTTCTAAGCCAGAACTATATCACACTCCACAACAACTTAGTCAATATGATTGTCATATAAATATTTTTTCCGCAAGCAACAAGTATATGTAAGGAATAAACATTATGCATGCAAGATCCATTCTTCTAGCTCAGATATTTATCATGCCATCTTTTGGTTCTCTTTATAAATCCTGGAGTTGTGATAAGCCTTTTCTCTCCATTCTTCTAGCTCAGATATTTGCATCTGACGATTCTTGCCAGCTAGATGAAGATCCATGTTCCATTTCTTGATTGCTCAATGAACCCTAAATTCCAATTCAACAGGCAAATGGCATGTTTTACCATATACAAGCTGATAAGGTGACATACCTATGGGTGTTTTGTATGCAGTTCGATATGCCCATAATGCATCATGAAGCTTGTACTTCCATTTCTTCCCCATCTCATCTATGGTCTTCTGTAGAATGTTCTTGTTTTGTTTATTTGATGTTTCAGCTTGATCGCTTGTTTGAGGATGGTATGGAGTTGCAATGTTGTGCTTGACTCCATATTCTGCTAGGAACTTTTGAAAGGTCTTGTCGATAAAGTGTGATCCTCCATCACTTATGACCAATCGAGGTGTTTCAAATCTTGGGAATATCACTTCATGGAACATCTTCTTAGCATGCTTGGAATCAGCAGCTTGATATGGTAATGCTTCTACCCATTTAGACACGTAGTCCACTGCCACCAAGATGTATTCAGCATCTCCAGACTTTGGGAATGGTCTCATATAGTCAGTTCCCCAGACATCAAACAGTTCCACTTGGAGGTTGTTCTAGAGTGGCATTGCATCACGAGCATTAATGTTTCCATGCTTTTGGTATCTGGCACATCTTCTAACAAACTCCTTTGTATCTTGATACATCATTGGCCAGAAGAACCCACTTTGCCAAATTTTAGCATGTGTACGGAATGCTCCATAATGTCCTCCATAGGGTGATGCATGACATCTGTCCATGATTTTTATGGTTTCTTCCGTTGGGACACATCTCCGTAGCAATCCATCAAAGCAAACTCGATAGAGATATGGATCATCCCATAAGTGGCAATGAGCTTGATACTTGAGTTTCCTCTTATCCTTCCCTGGTGGTACATAACCTGCAACCATATAATTCACAATATTCACGTACCAAAGGTCGAAGTGTGTTACCTTGAGGAGTGTCTCATCCCTAAGATAGGCATTAATGGGCAACTCATGTGTTTCCTTATATTGCAGCCTAGACAAGTGATCATCTACTGAGTTCTCTACTCCTTTCTTATCTCTTATTTCTATGTCAAATTCTTGGAGTAAGAGAATCCATCAGATTAATTGAGGCTTAGCATTTTTCTTAGTAAGGAGGCATTTAAGAGCAGCCAGACTTCCATGTAGCGCCTCGAGTGGTGGCCGGTGAGCGAGCGGCTGCGGCGGCGCACCCCGCTCGAGCTCGATGAGTTAGGGTTTGGGTGTTCGGTGAATGGGGGTGCCTGCCTCTGCGCTGCGGCTGCGGGATAGGGTTGCCGGGTTGGGGTCTTGTGGGCCTGTGGCGCCAGGATGGGCCATGGTGGCGTGGTGGTCTACTGGGCTGGAGCGGCAGGGCACTGTGTTCGACGGACGACGAAGGTGTTTTCTGGTCTGTGGCATGTACTTCGGTTTGTTCGGTTAATCGGTTCGGTTTGAGTAGAAAACCGAAGCCGAAGCCGAACACCGAACAGTGCAAAACCCAAAACCGAACCCGCAACCGAAAACCGAACAAACCGATATTTCGGTTCGGTTCGGTTCGGTGCGGTTCGGTTCGGTTTGCGGTTTGCGGGTAAAAAGTGCCCAGGCTGACCTGTACCGTCGCCCACGCCAAACCCTCACCATTCCGCGCCGCGAGGTATCCGCCCCACTGTACCTCTAACAGGTGTTTGGATACTAGGATATGGGAGGTGGGATAGGGATAGGGAAATAAATGAATGACTAGGATTAAACGAGGTGTAAAAATTGATGGCTAAGATTGAATATCTCCTGTCCCTATCACTATCCTCATCCCCATCCAAATACTAAGCTCATCTAAGAACAAACTCCCCGTCGTCCTTCCCACATCCGCTCTACTCCGCCCACCAAAAGAAAAGGAACCCAGCCCGAGTCCCCCTAATTTCCCTTCTCTTCCCCGACGATGTCCCCATGCCCGCCGCCCCGCCCAGATCGACGTCCTTTGCGCCGCTACGCTGACCCTCCCGTCCCCCACGCCACCTCCCCGGCTCCTCGTACCGTCGCCTGCGCCAAACCCTCGCTATTACCCCACTGTATCTCTAACATGCGTTTGGATACTAAGATATGGGAGGTGAAATATGAATAGAGAAATAAATGAATGGCTAGGATTAAATAAGGGTGTAAAAATCCAAACACTAAGCTCACCCAGGAACTAGCTCCCCGTCCTCCTCCCCACATCTGCTCCGCTCCGCCCCGCAAAGCAAAAGCAGATCCCTTCGCTTCCCCGCCGACGTCCCCACGCCCGGCGCGAGAGGTGTGGTGGTGTGGCGCACGCGCGCGCGAGAGGGTGTGTGTAAATAGTCTAGGGGCAGAGCATGGGGGCGGGTTCGAAGAGGCGGGCCACCGGGGCTCAAAACCCTAGCCTCGAGTTCGACGAGGAGGCGCGGCGGGTCAAGGAGGAGCTTGCCGACGACCTCAACGGATACCCTGCGGAGGAGGAGGCGGAGGAGGAGGACGAGGTTGTCGTGGAAGACGATGAGGTGGTCATCCCCTCCGACGAGGAGGACGACGGTGGCGGCGGGGACATCGTCTTCGTCCCCAACACGCTGGAGGAGGCCCTCGTGCTGCGGGTGGGCATGGTGTTCGACTCTGTGGACGAGGCCTTCGCGCTATACAAGGCCTACGCCTACCGCACGGGGTTCCATGCCGTGCGCCGCACTTGCCACAACTACGAAGGGCAACGCTACCGCTCCACCTTCACCTGCACTTACGGCGGCAAATCTGGGACGGGCGCTGCCCCATCTGACGTCACAGGTACCCGTTACCCACTCCGCAGCAAGCGGGGGTCGGCTGCCAAGGAGAAGAAGTCTCGCCGTGGCACCACCGAGAAGACGGGATGTAAGGCGATGCTGATCATCCGGGACAAGCGGGTGGATGGAAGGTGGAAGGTGGAGTCTGTCGAATTGGAGCATAACCATCCTTGTACTCCAGATATGGTGAGGTTCTTAAAGGCGTACAGGGAGATGCCTGAGTCAGCAAAGAAGAAGGCCAAGATTACCGATGAGATGGATGAGATGGTGGAGAAGTCACTGAGCGAGATTGCTGAGACAAGGAAGTTCCCGACACGACCCAAGAGGGGTGCTAGCGTTGGGGCTGCTGTTGGTAGCCAGAGGTTTAGTAGGCTCGAGAGTTTTGTGCAGCGTTTTGGGGAGGATGACCTCAATTCACTCAAGAAGTTCATTGAGAAGATGCAACACAGGAAACCAAACTTTATCCACAGCTGGGATCTTGATCGGGAAAGTCATGTGAAGAATTTCTTTTGGACTGATTCTAGGGCCCAGGTGCAACACCGCTACTTTGGCGATGTCATTACACTTGACGTGATGTATTTACAGCACTCACGCGCCAGCCTCCCATTAGCCACACTCCTTGGGGTGAACAACCATGGCCACCTTGTGCTTCTTGGCTGTGGTCTCCTGTCTGGCGACAGCAGGGAGAACTATGTTTGGTTGTTGAAGAGGTGGTTGAGCTGTATGAATGGCAAATCGCCAGAAGCGATCACAACCGGCTATTCAGATGTCATCGCAGAGGCCGTGGCTGAGGTGTTTCCAAATGCAAGGCACCGCTTCTGCTTTTGGCATATCTTGAAGAAGCTACTTGAAGACGTGGGACGCACACATGAGAAAGAGGCAATTTCCTCAAGGTTCAAGGAGGTTGTATATGATAGCGTCACTCTTACCGACTTTGAAAAAGAGTGGGGAGCAATGGTTGACCAGTATAATCTCAAAGACAACGAGTGGTTCTCTGCTTTGTACAGCTGTCGGAAGCAGTGGGCGCCTGGATATGTCAATCATTCATTCTGGGCTGGCACCTCTGCTATCAGGAAGGCTGAAAAAACTGATCCATACTTTGATAGTGTTGTGAGTAAAACCACCCTTCCAGTTTTCCTTGAGCAATACGAGACTACTTTGAAAGAGAAGTTGGAAAGGGAAGCATATGATGATTTGCGCTCATACTATTCTAGACTCACTTTGTTGTCGGGATTGCCCTTTGAGGAGCAACTTGTGGAGCTCTACACAGTAACCATGTTTCAAACGTTCCAAGATGAGATTAAGCAATTGATGCATGTTATTTGTAAAGAGGTAGACAGAAGTGGGAACTCAATTACTTACATGGTCAGTGAGTTAATACAGGGAAAGAAGGTTGACTATACAGTTGTTTACGACAATTCTGACAAGGATGTTTGGTGCATTTGTCGCTCCTTTCCCTCGAGGGGTATTCTTTGCAGCCATGCTCTGGCTGTTCTGAAGCAAGAGAATGTACTGATGCTGCCGTCAAAGTACATCTTGAACCGCTGGAGGAAGGATTTTAGGATACTTAATTCATCTGCAAATGCTAATTTTATGGAATCAGATAGGAATCTGGGTATTTATGATGACCTCTATTTTCATGGCCATGAGTATTTTGAAGATGTCATTGACATTGGAGCAAGAGAACCTGAGCTGAAGGAGTTTGTGTTGTCAGCCATGAAGGAAGCAAAGGACAGACTGATTAGGCCTGATCACAGCCAGCAAGTTGATCAACGGGTTGATGTAAATATGACTGTGACTGGTCAGGTGTCTGCAGATACAAGAGTTGATATGAACATGGCATCACACACCTCAGCTCTGATTCAGGGTGATAGAAGGGTTGATGCGGATATAGCACCAAATGTGCCAGCCTTAGTCCATGGTGATACCATGACATCAAATGCCACTGCCCTGATTCATAGAGACAGAAGAGTAGAGATGAAAATGCCAACGACTCACCTTATTCATGGAGAGGGAAGACTTGACATGAACATGGCATCTCCTCACTTGATGCAGAGGGAAAGGAGAGTGGACATGAACATGGCGTCACCTCACCTGATACAGGGGGACAGAAGAGTTGATATGAACTTGGCATCACCCCATTTTATACACAGTGACAGAAGAGTTGATATGAACCTGGCATCTCCCCATTTGATACATGGGGACAGAAGGGTTGATATGAACATGGCATCCCCTCACCTGATGCAGGGCGATGCCAGAGTGGATATGAATATGGTATCAACTTCTCAGAATGGGATGCACACTTTTGATTTGGTGAATATAAACCTGGAGAGTGGCTCTTTGCCGATTGCCGCAACAGATTTTATGCAAATGCACCCACACCCAGCAGTTTACCATCCCAAACAACTTCTTGATATGAGAGATCAGGTGATGGATGCAAATAAGAGACCAAATATGGAAACTAACACTTATTTTATAGGAGGTGGTATGCATGTGGGGTAGTTTAATTCTCTACTTCTGTAATCCTTTATGTTTGGAATTCAGAGAGGGCATCCTTCCTTTACATCAACATGTAATCATGTATGTTCTTAGAGCTGGCAGTACAACTAAACAGCTAGGCTTTAGTATTGCAGATCAGACTTGACTGTTGATAGCTCTATTGTAACCTGTTACCTTTTTAGCAGTTGTAGCAAGCTGGATGCCCATTATCTTGTGCATAATGAATTACCCGTTTTATCATCTTGTTAGCAATTTGGAAGAGAGACGCCTTTAGTTGCAAGATTCTGCTGACATTTCTTGTTTCTTTTGTTGACTGATGATATATTTTTGCTGCATGCCTATCTTGCAGCCTGTTTCTTATGGTTAGTGCATGTGTCATTTGATCTGCCATTTTTGCATTTATTGAGCCCATAATCTGTGCATGGGAAATGAAAAATTATTTTTTGTTTACTATGATTATGCGACTTGATAGTCTGTTGGCAGTCTGTTATAAATTGACTGGCTTGTCTGTTATAAGCTGACTGGCTTCTCTATCTCTTTCTTGGTAATGTGTTTCTTTTGAGACAATTGGTGAAAGATCAGGAAAGGGAAATTTTGGCTGTAGCTGTGTTACAACAAGATGTACCTTGCTAATTTTTATTGTTCAGAGATGGTGATTTTTACAGCTCTCCGTTGCACATAAAGGATCATCAGTGGACATGTCCTATTATTGCTTGTTGCTGATTGCTTTCTTTTTAATGAGCTGTGAGGCAATAGTTGCCCTGTTTATATTGACATACCACTTTTGATCCATTTCCAGTTAATATTGACTGCAGTTTTCCATGTTTGGTTAAAACTATTGTCCTGGACTCCTTTGGTTTAAACAAGTTGAATGTATTATGATGTACTTGATCTCTTGTTGGTTCCTTTTGGGATTTTTCGAAATCCCATTGAAACTTTCTTGTCAATTTGTGTTCTTCTATCATTGAGGTTTGCAGCAAGATAGAAATGGATGATCATCTTTGTGACACGCACTGCTAAGGGCTAATTTGGAAGCAAGGGGAGGCACACCCAGGGATGGAAAAGCCCTCCATGAAGAACTAAATGATTATTCAAATTATTTCTCCATGGATTTCCCATCCTGGAAAAGTCAGGGATCCCAAGGGGATTTGAGTTTCCAAATTAGCCCTAAATGGGCTTCATCAATCTGTGAAAGTATTATCATTCCATGAAGAACTAAATGATTATTCAAATTATTTCTCCATGGATTTCCCACCCTGGAAAAGTCAGGGATCCCAAGGGGATTTGAGTTTCCAAATTAGCCCTAAATGGGCTTCATCAATCTGTGAAAGTATTATCATTCCAAGTGGGCTGTCCCTTGAGGTAAGCCACTTAGAGGCTGAAGCAAGGTACTGCAAGCTGAACCATTATGCCACAGATTATGGGAACCTAGAAGTCTTCGTAAGTTTTTTTTTTCCCCCTGCAGTACAAAACCAACTACATGTGAGTGCTGACTCCAATGTTGCTTGGTATTCAGGATTCCAGGTGTCTCTTGGTATGACAAAACTGTCCATTCATTGAGAAGTGTAATTCAAACATCCTTTTTTGCGAGTATGTATCATTAAACTTGATTGAAATTCAAACCATTCTATTTTTTCAAGAAGGATTACAAAAGGATCACCTTCTTTGTCATGATGGATGAATTTACATCTTAACAAGAACAATAGTACTTTATATGGCTCTAAGCATACCATCTAATAGCTTGGATGTAGCAATTTTGGGAATATTTTTATTCCTTTTGATCAGGATGGGAACATTTATTCCTTTTTGCCTGCTTGCCTACACAGAGAAGGTTTCACCTTCTCCCAACTGATCTTACTTCCTATGAACCAATATTAATCAGACATGTCACGAACATGCAGCTTCAACCGCAAGGCTTTTTGTGACCCCTGTGCATGGATTTCCAAAGTAAGTCGATGACACTGGCACGCTGCAGCTGCTCACTCCGATGCAAGCCTGCAGAGTCCCAGTAACACTATCAGCAACCCATAAGAATCAGTTGATACATTGAGACACGAAAATGGAGCAGCTTGTAGTTACCTCCTGAACAACTGAGTGAGCCTGAGTGCTGCTGCATTCGCCGTGGCTGTAGCTTCCACATGTGCCGCTCGGTGTCCCAAAGCTTGCAAACTTGATGCTGCTGATGACCTGGCCATCTTTTGGGCATTCCAGGCGAAGTGCAGGTCCATATCTCTGCATCGTCTGTAGAGAAGAATTCCAACTATCAATTTGGGCTGGATGTGCCTCTGATACTTGTGCGCACACACTTCCTGTCTGCCTTATCCCAAAGGATATCTTGCTTGGGTCACCACCAAATTGCTCGAAAAGGACTAGATCATTGCTGCCTGGTTGGAGGAACGAACGGGGAACATGGTACCTGTTTAACAAGGTAAGAATCAACAACAACAACAACAACAACATAGCCTTTTGTCCCAAGCAAGTTGGGGTAGGCTAGAGATGAATAACAAGGTAAGAATCCAATTAATCAATAGTCATTCAGTTCCTGCAGTTGCTATATTGTTATGCAACATCAGAACATGCTGCTAAAGTGCTCAGCGTCACAGTGTGCACTAGTATTGCATTGAAAATGCATGCTTTATGTGCCATAGTTTCAGTACTTAAAATCTAGCAGGGTGTAAATCTTCAGAAATGTAAATTGCTATTAAGACCTATGTGTTACAGACAGATCTGGACATATAAAACTGACATAGATGAAATACTAGGACTGCCTTTGCATGTATGGAACAAAAGGAACCAACAACAACAACAACATAGCCTTTTGTCCCAAGCAAGTTGGGGTATGCTAGAGATGAAACCCAAAAGAGACGAGAAACAGGGAGACACAAACAAAAGGAACCAATGAAAATATTATAGAGCATACTCCCGGGGGGTGGGGGGGGGGGGGGGGGGGGGGGGCGGGGGCGGGATGTTGGAAGTCTTACAAAGTCTGTGATGGCTGGCCACACTTCTTGAGGCATTTGTTTGAATTGTAGCTTCCTCTGTAGTTGCACGAGTTGGCGCAGCCACTCTGTGGAGCCAGATTTGTTGGCCAGTATCGGCCAATGCTCTGTCCGTTCACCCATGCTTCACCTTTCCCCATTCCCGTGAAGTCAATTGCAACAGGATCATCACCAGCAGGAGGCGTGAACTTGGTCTGTGTTTGGAGACTTGCAGTTAGCACATCAACCCAAGGCAGCAATTCTAGGGAAATGGGTTAGCCAAAGAAATAGAATGTATATATCTTGTCTTTTAAGCCCATACTGGGTGTGTTCAAATGCCGTATATGGATTGGTTCCTTGGTCAGATGATCATACATTCATACTGACCTTGTACCAAATCAGTGGTTGATTGATTGGATAAGCATTGGCTGAGACCCATTCTGGTGATGCTTCTGAAGGATCATATAGGTGCAAATCTTCTCCTCTGAGTCCAACCTGATCAAATTATGATTAATAAATGTGAATCACGATGCATCTTTGGTCAAATGGAGCTCAAAGTAGAGTTTAGGCTACCTGGTATGTCCATTCTGCAGAAGACAGATCAAGTGCACCATTTGTTCCACTCAGCTTTACTGGCCCAGTAATTCCAGCACCTACTAGGTCGAAGAATGCACCATAATTCTGTACGAACAGAGAAGGCGAGGGTAAATTTATGTTATAAATCTGTTACAGCAAGTCACATATTGCAAAATGGAGTGGCATATTTCATGTTTTCCATAGTGAAGGTTATTTACCGACAGCCCAACTGTTGCACTTAGAAGATCTATTTTGTTCTTCCCAGGTACAATTTCAATTGGTTTCTGCCATGAGATGAGTGAGCTGCTTGCACTACCTTGTGCACTTCCTGGTAAGATTTTAGCACAAATATCTCAGAACACAAATCTGATTTTTTGCATGAAAGACCCATGTTAAGAAAATCAGAACCACAATTAAATGACAGATGAAGGAATTGGTGCTATCTTCTCGAGCAGTACCTGCAATTTTACCATTGATGTAGACCTGAAGAACATGTCCAAGTGAGTTGACAACCAGATTGGACTGGCTGCCATTTAGATAGGGTTCATCACCTTTAACTGTGATGCTGCACAAATTACATTAGTAGCACAACGGTTAGTAAAAATTTGTTTTGTCAGTGTACATTACCATATGCATAATTGCAATAAGGCATGTACCTTGTTGAGTACCAGAGGAAATCACTGGCATCGGCTGTGGTGTTTATCTGCTCCATCAGTCCAGCCTTTGCCAGTGCATTGTCCTTTGTGATACCTACAGGCTCTATGGCATAGCTCCAGCCAGATACTGCCAGTTCTGGCGTGATGAATGAGCCATCTGATGCCACGTTGCTCGATTCCAAGTATCTCATTTCTGAACTCGTCACTTGAGAATTGATCTGCAATTTGTAGCCACGTATATCTGAATCAGATTAATGGTCAATCTTTCTTTCCCAACACAAGTGCAAGGAACTTATGTGTAAATTGTAATTATATGTACCTGCGCTGTGTTAAGTACCACATTCTTGCAGTCAGGAAGGATGCTGACAGACCACGCAGGGAGCCTGTACATCCTCCCATTGAAGGTGACGGTTTTATCGGATTGACCATCTATGTTGGCAAGGAATGCTGCGCAAACTGAACCAGTCTTGTATACCGCTGCCTGCAGATAGAAGAATGCAGACATCGTTTTACACGGACCAGACAATGAAGGTAAATATTTTCTCCGGAACAAGATATGCTACATTTCTGCAATGCTGAACGTTTACTTGTTTTGTCGTCTCAAAGACACTTTTGGTTGAAAAATGAAGATGCTTTTGTAAAGGAGGACATACCTCAGCATTTGGACCTAGAGAAGTGTATGATGGATCAGTTGCTATGAGCGCTGGTTCGCAGAGCTTTATGGCCTTGTGCACATCCCTTAAGTGGCCCCACTTTGGCTGCCTGACTAGTCCTGAGTC
The DNA here is from genome assembly GCA_038087645.1 of Saccharum hybrid cultivar R570. Taxonomy (NCBI): domain Eukaryota; kingdom Viridiplantae; phylum Streptophyta; class Magnoliopsida; order Poales; family Poaceae; genus Saccharum; species Saccharum hybrid cultivar. Next base: position 5,594,918 of record JAQSUU010000043.1, on the reverse strand, counting down.
ATCACAATATTGAAAATGGGGGGCAAATAAATCAAAGCGATTTTTTGTGTGCGGTGGAGTGATAAAATATGTCCTTGATCTTTCATCCATGCTAACGGGACATACTGGACATGTCATGATCGCCTAACATAAAATTTGTTACGGTATTGTTATAGCCAAACATTTATTTTGCCCCGTGAAAATGCCTTCCTCTAACGTGGGTGGGTGGGAGTAGTTAAGGCAACGTACACAAGGACTAGATTCCAACAAGGTCATATATATATATATAATATATATATATATATATATATATATATATATATATATATATATATATATATATATATATATATATATATATATAGGTTCACGAGCTGAAAAAAAAAGCAGGCCTGCCGAGGCAAAACCGAAAGCTTCTTACCGTACTCGTCGATGGGGGCATCGTAGTCGTAGCTCGTGGCGATGAAGGGTCCCCCTGAGCTGCGGTCGAGATTGGTCCCTCCATGGTACTGCAACGACAAGATTCAGAGTTAGAAATGCAGGGCCGACTGGCAGCATGGATGGACACCCAAAGTGCTGCATTTTGTTGTCAAGCAGACTGGCACAGCAGCTGTGGGAGGGCAAATATCTTCGCACGGTGCAGTGCAGGAGAAAAAGAGGTTACCATGTAGTAGTTCTGGAAGGTGCCGCCGCGCTGGTAGAACCTGGCGACGGCGAAGGCCAGGTCCTCGACGGGGCGGTAGGGGACGGCGCCGCCAAAGGAGAGGAACCAGCCGCTCCAGTTCTCGGTCCACATCTTGGGCTTGGCGGCGGAGTTGGGCGTGAACTGGTCGCAGTAGAAGCCGTTGCAGGTGTTGATCTGCATTCACACCCCCGGCGGTGGTCAGGCGGGCCAAAAGAGGAGGCGGTGACTGTACGTGAAGCAGAGGCATTGATCGGGCGAGGAGGGGGTCAAGAATTCACGTACGAGGGGGTCCGGCGCGTCGGTCTGCTGGCACATGACCCAGGGCACGCCGGTGTCGAGCGAGACGGCCATCCCGGCCGCCCACCGCATGTACGCCTTCCCGGGCGCCCCGTACGCCGAGTCGATGTTGCCGTACTCGTTCTCGATCTGCCCCAGGGGCCAGGTCAGGACTCACTCAGGACGCACATGAACACACACGGCAATCAAGCACACGGAATGGACCTGGGACAGGATGATGGGCCCGCCCTGCGACGCGTAGAGCCCCGCCCCCTTCATGGTGTCCACCACCTTGGTGGTGAAGCGCTGCATCTCTGCCTTGAAAGGCTCGTTGTCGGTGCGGAACTTGATGCCGGGGATGAAGTGCAGCCACAGCGGGAAGCCTCTGCAGCAAGCACGCATCCATTGTTTGTTTTTTCGGTTCATTTTCATGAAGATGATGAGGTGACGACCACTACTGAAGTGAAAAGTGATGAGATGAGGGGAGGCTGCTGACCCGTAGTTCCACTCGGCGCAGACGTAGGGCCCGATGCGGAGGTGCACGTAGAGGCCGGCGTCGGCGACGGTCTTGACGAACGCGGCCAGGTCCTTGCGGCCCTCGAAGTCGTACTGCCATGTCGGTAACCCTCTTTGCCGTCAGACTTGAGTGTAGGTAATACTAACCCTTTGTAAAAGAAAGCAATACAGCTCGACACGAGAAGCAAAGAAACCAGGAGGAGCAGGTAATAGTAGAAGAGAACAAAGCATAGGGCGCAGAGGAAGCAAACGCCAACACCGTCCGCCCTTTGACAGACGGCGATGATGGCATGGCATGGCAGTACGGCAGGAGCATAATAAGATGATTAGGAAAAGTAAATAGATGATGGAGAAGATATTACTGTATGTAGAGAAGAATAACAGCACTGAGACTAATTTGTACGTGCCTGTCCCCGGACGGGCTCGTGGATGTCCCAGAAGACGTAGGTCTCGATGACGTCCAGGCCGCCGTCCTTGGCCTTCTGGATGATCCCCGGCCACATCTGCCGACGATATGCCATGCCAGCAGCCAGCGTCAGTACGTATCTCGCTTGCCAAGAACAGAGGAAGGAGCGTGCTGCTGGTGCTGGAAGAGAGCGTGAAATAAAGAGAGGAGGAAGAATGCGCACGTCGGGTGTGCTCCGTGGATAGTGGATGGAGCCGGAGACGAGCACGCGCCGCACGCCGTCGATGACCAGCGCGCGGTGGTCGTACGTCACGTTGGTCGCCCGCGCGCCGCCCGCGAGGCAGAGCAGCAGCAACAGCGCCGCGGCGGCGGCGGCGAAGGCAGGAAGAAGCCGCGCGGTGGCCGCCATTGCCTTGCCGCCCGCGGGACAAGGAAGAAGGAGAGGACAGGTGAGGAAACGAACAAAGACCACCGCCTCCGCCGGGACTTGGCGCGTTCGGTGTACTAGCTAAAGGCAAGGCTCGCACCGCCCGGGTATTAGTAGCTGCAGGTGGAGTGAGCGCGGGGAGGAGTTGCTCGCTCGGTGGTGACTGGTGGGGGCGGCACGCCAGGGAAAGAAAAAAGAAAACTCCCCGCGCGGGGGCCTGGCCTGGCCACGGGACGGAGCACTGACTGCTAGCACAGCTCCTGCTACCGCTGCGACCGATCCGATCGCTTTCTGGCGTTGTTCCTTTGCCGCGCGGCGTGTTTGTGGCGGTGGACGACGTGGAAGATGGGCTGGGGGCTGGGGCTGGATGCTATATGCTATGCTTCTCTTGAGCGTGCCTAGCCGCTGCGCCGGCGCCGCGGTTAAAAAGGGGAGCGGCGCGGTTTGTTTGATTTGGGTGGGGATCTCTCTCTCTCCCTGCTTTCAGCTTTCCTTCTCCTGCCCCGGCGTCTGGGGCTGGGCAACCAAAAAGAGGGCCTGCAGCTGCTACTTGCAAGCAACAGCAAATGGAGGCTGCCCTGCCGCTGTATGGGATGGAGCAAGGCGAGATCACTCCACCGGTGCGGCGGCGGCGACAAGAAATGGAGCGAGGCTGCCAGACAAGGAGGGGAAGTACAAAGTTAATGGTGGCGCGCGCGATGGTTGGGTGCCCAGTAATGCTGCCACATCTTTGTTGCTCACCCCTCTGTGACGCTGGCCGCTCCCCGCCCGCATTGCATTGGTGTGGCCTCGCGCGTTCGCAAGAATTGAAAATTGGAAGAGAAAAAGGCTACCACCGCTCGCGGTCGCGGTCGCGCTCGGCTCGGTGCCCTGCCGCCGGCCGCGAGTGGTCGACCGACAGACAGGGGTCGCGAGCCGTGACCGACCCCGACCGGCGTTGTCGCTTGTCTGTCTACTACCTTGCTCTGGCCTGGTTTAGATTCCAGAATTCACCGCCAAATTTCACTATACAAAAAGGAGATTCCCCATCACATCAAAATGTCGGTAGATGCATGGAGTACTAAATGTAGATGAAATCATAAACTAATTGCACAGTTTTGTTGTACTTTACGAGACGAACATTTTAAGTCTAATTAATCAATTTTTGGACAATTTTTTACATAAAAAACAAAAGTGCTACAGTGCTCGGAGGTGACCCTGTGCAAATTCGGCCACCCGGATCTAAACAAGGCCTCTGCTCTGCAGAGCCGCTCTACTGTGCTAGCACTGGTTGTAGCTGGGGGGTAATAATAATAAAGTAATAAAAGAATAAAGAACCGGACGGCAAATGGAGGCTGCCCTGCCGCTGTATGGGATGGAGCAAGGCGAAATCACTCCACCGGTGCGGCGGCGGCGAGAAGAAATGGAGCGAGGCTGCCAGACAAGGAGGGGAAGTACAAAGTCAGTGGTGGCGCGCGCGATGGTTGGGTGGTACACACGGCGTGGGTGCCCAGTAACGCTGCCACATCTTTGTTGCTCACCCCGCAGCGACGCTGGCCGCTCCCCGCCCGCATGTGTCGTCCGCATTGCATTGGTGTGGCCAGTAGCCTCGCGCGTTCGCAAGAATAAACAAATAGGGCCGTGTTTAGACTGAAGATGTTGAAATTTTTTTACTCTCCATCGCATCCATCTTTACACGTACGCATAAAGCATTAAATATATATATAAAATAATTAATTATATAGTTTAGTTATAAATCACGAGATAAATCTTTTAAACCTAGTATATGATTGGACATGAATTATTAAATACAAACGAAAATGCTATAGTTAAAAAAATTCAAACTTTTCGCGATCTAAACCAGTCGTAGGATTGAAAATTGGAAGTGAAAAAGGCTACCTACTACCGCTCGCGGTCGCGGTCGCGCTAGGCTCGGTGCCCTGCCGCCGGCCGCGAGTGGTCGACCGACAGTCGACAGACCCGTCGCGAGCCGTGACCGACCGGCGTTGTCGCTTGTCCGTCTATTACCTTGCTCTGCTCTGCAGAGCTCTACTGTGCTAGCACTAGTTGCGGGGTAAATAAAGTATAAAAGAATAAAGAACCGGACAGCGCTGTCGCTTCCCGTCTCGCTACTAGTACTAGTAGTGACGCGTATCATACGCTGCACCGCTGCTAGTGTTGCGAGCTGTGGCCTGTGACAATGGCATGACCCCGGCCTCATCTTGTCTGCCCTGCCTCATCGTAGCTCTCGTCTGGGGTCTGAACTTGGCCGGAGTAAACGACCCCGGAGTAAAAAGGAGTGTAGGTTGTTATTAAGGCGGTGGAAATTGGTGGCCGCGACGTACGAAAGCAGGGCACACCGCAAGCACTCGTGCCGTCAGGTCAGGTCAGGTCAGGTCAGGGGAAAGAAAGAAAGAAACGAAACGAAACGAAAGTGGCCTCTGAGTTGTGGCACGTCCACAGGGCCGGGGGAAGGTCCGCACGAGTGCGACTAGGTGCTTTCATTCTCCGTACCCACGTAATTACATACTTGCCCTACAATATTAGTAGTATGTACTAGTGATTACTGAGTACTGTGGATGTGGATTTGGCTATCTGGGCCACTGCACTTTTGGGATGCTTCTTTTGTATCAAAAGGCTCTTCTTTCACACACGAAACGGTTTAACAGCTCTCTAAATAAGTTGTTATAAGATAGAAAGTTGCGTCGTCATATCGCAAACATGTATAAAAAGAAGTGTGATCAACTTTGAAATAAACAGACGCTTTTTGTTCTATTAAAGAGAAAGTAGACATCTAAATTAAATTTGAGTTGGAGAGGACTCAAATCAAGATAGTTAGATGAACACCTCGTACTTATTTGATTCTTTTTCCGTCGGTACTTGTGTCTCTTTTCATGGGAATCTTGTGATGCAACTGCTACTCTCACCAAAGCAGCACTTGGATAGTTGGATTTCAAGAGGCTACAAGTGTGATGATGTGCTACGATAATCGATTGCACTAGGAAATGCTCCAACTTTCCGATCTCTTATCTAACTATATTTATAATAATAATAAACTGAAAGAAAAAAACGAAAAGGTACTCGCTCGATCTCCCTACTCATCACTAGTCAAAAGCATGCCTTGTAGGAAGGAGTAGTATTGGTCAGTGGCGTACCCGTCCGTCACGTTGACCTGGCCGAAACTAGCTCTGACCCGTCCATCACGTTCACGGTGGCCACAGGACGTGTCTGCCTGTTAGTCCGAGAACTGAGAATGGCGGCAGCGAATCCTAACCTAAGGTCTAGGTGCCTAACCCACTGAAGCTCTGCTTGGCTCCGGAGTCAAATGGCAGCACGTCCGTCCTCGTGCCAAAAAACCGAGAACAGCCGCGAACCATGGTGGTTGCAGCCGCAGCTCCCAACCAAGGTTACTAGTGATGGCGGTCGGTGCTCGTTGCTGGCAATAATCGACACATTCCATTCCATTCGTTGCGCAGAGTCAAATGCCACCTAAACTGGAATACGAATATTTATCCTCACTTCTTCATCACATAGTATTCGGAGTGGTATCTTTTTTCAGGTGGCTATACGACGTATCATGCAACCCATAGAGGCCGAAGCATCCGCATTGTTGCTGTCAGCTAAACTTGCTGCTGCAATAAATCTCCGAAGACCCATCTTCATTACAGATAATGAAGTTCTAGCTACTACGGCGAACATGGGGGATCTCGTCCATAGTCCGGGTCATTGGTCATTGCGGCCAATCCTAACGGACTTTATAGCTTCTGCAACAAATATGACACATTCTATCTTTAAAATTGGTAGAGATGCAAACTCAGTGGTTGACACACTCGCAAAGAAAATAAGGCGGACTGCAGCTCCTAGTTCTTGCTTGTTCTCTTGCGAGTCTTGGACTCATTCCAGAAATTATACTATCCAGAGGGCTCTAGAAAACTTTCAGTGAGGCAATTTTTGCCTCATATCTATACTTTGTATTTAAACTTTGAATGAAATTTGCCGTTCAAAAAAAAGACTATCCGTCCTCGTCCCATGGTAGCAGTAGTCCTTGTGGGTCCACCATGTTCTGAAGCAATCAGAGTTCATTTATATTTATTTATTTATTTATTTATGGGAACCGGATATCATATTTACTGCCTCCATTAAAAAAAGAACGTTTAGATTGAGCCAAACTTCTTTTAAGTTTGATTAAATTTTTATTACTTCAAATAAGTCATATTATCAAAACATGTCATGATTACTTATTTAGTGTTATAAAATTCGGGCTTGCTAGCGTCCGAACGTCCAGACGGAGGAGGCATCCGGACGCCCGTGCCTGTAGTCATTTTTCGCGCCGTTTCACGCACTCATGTGGGGCCCGCGCTGCCTGAACGTCACCAGCATCAAGAAGAGAGGGAGGAGGCGGTGGATGCCCAGTCAGCGTCGCGAGGAGGAAGAGACACCGAGGCGAGGCAGCAAAAGACGAGGAAAGAGATGCAACACCCGATCTACTTTAGAAACAATCAAATGCAACACTTGCGACATACGTCTGAAAGAAGATGAAACACTTAAAACATGTATCTGAAACATTCGCAAAAACACCTGAAAAACGCTTGAAACCATTGAGCAACGTACGCAACATCTAGATAAAACACTTGCAAAACATATGTGTGAAACATATGCAACATCAAGATAAATACACTTGCAACATACGTATGAAAAATCAGATAAAATATTGGGAACAAAAGTTTGCAACATACGTGTACAACAATTGCAACATATCGATCTACTTTTGCAACATCCATATGAAACACTTGCAACATAACCTCTAAAACACATGAAACGGACGCTTGCAACATGCGCTTTCAAGAGCAACATCTACTTGTTGCTTGAACGAAAATGAAGACTCGTCGACGCGCCACTCGACGTCGGCGTAGAGCTCGATGCTACAAAGTGGCGCGGAGGTCGCCGGTGTGGAGCTTAGCGACGGCGCTTACCTCGGGAGGGGCTGCGAAAGGCGAATGGAGCGCGGCCGCAACGGGAGGCACGAGTACGGGCGGAGGCTGCACGGGGAGGGCGAGATCCGTCCTGTGAGCAGGGGCGTGCAGCGGGGGCAGCGCGGGGTAGGGTGGGATCTGTCCTGCGAGCAGCGGCGCGGGGGAGGGCGGGATCCGTCCACGAGCAGCGGCGCGACGCCGCATAGCGAACGAGCGATGTGGATCGGGGCGGCATGGGTGGGGTCCATCTGACGAACGATCGAACAAAAGCATTACCGTATGAAATTTAGTAAATTTTATAGATCCAATTGTAAGGACCTTGATGTCGCCTAGAGGGGGGGTGAATAGGTGTGTCTAAAAATTTCTACACAAAACTCGAAGTTACTTGTCAGCAACTGTCGGAAGTCCCGACAGTTCAGGTCGGAACTCCCGACGTCGTCAGCAGTTCCGACGCAAGCTGTCAGCAGTCCCGACGCCTACGAGGAATGAACTTCAAGTGCTCAAATAAACTTTGTGAAGCCAATAACTTACAACCCCACTTCCTAGTGGTAAGGTGAAGATGTTAGCTCACTTCCTTGATGCCAAGATGCCTCCAAACATAGATCGGGACCAAACCCTAGAATCACCACAAATCCAAGTATAGCAATGCAAAACACAAGAACACAAGTGAGACACCGATTTATCCCGTGGTTCAGCTCGCCACTAAGGCTTGCCTATGTCCACGTTGTTGAGGAAGCCACACAGGCTTTTTGGGTCTCTTTCAACCCTATCCTCGTTCTCAAGTAAAGAGAGCAATCTCTTGAGATGAGGGGTGATTTCACTAGATGATTGGGGTGATTACAAACCTCCCGGGGCTACCACACAAGTTGGAAGCACCACGGGCGATGCCTAGCCGGCTAGGGTTCCAAGAACCCAAGAGTAACAAATGCAAATCCAACCGGCTTGACGAAGAAATCAAGTGCTCAAGCTTTCTTTGATGTTTCTCTCACCAAATCCCTTCTCTCAACTCAAACTCTTACAAGATTTGAAGGTAGGAGCAAAGAGGAGAGAAGAGAGAGGCTCTTGGGTGCTAGGAGGCACTTCTCTGAAGTTTGGGGCGTGAGAGAGTGAGTGGGCAACGGTTAGAAATGAGGGGAGAGCTATTTATACTCTTAGTAGAAATCTAACCGTTCAGATCTACGTCGGGACTGCTGACGTAGATCTCGAGACTGCTGGCCTTTAGAGAAAACACTGTTCATGCTAGGTCAAAGTCACTGCGCGAAGGCCAACGTCGGGACTCCAGACGTACGTCGGGACTGCTGACCATCGGGACTTCCAACGTACGTCGAGACTTCCGACGCAGCAGTCAGCAGAGCGAGCCGATGGGCCTAGCGTCGGGACTCCTGGCGAGGGTCGGGACTCCTGACCGTCGGGAGTTCCGACATACGTCGGGACTTCTGACGTCCTCAGTCACCGCACAGGCTAAGTGACTGGACGTCAGGACTCCCGGCGCAAGTTAGCACTTCCGACCGTCGGGACTCCTGACATACGTCGGGACTTCCGACACCAAAAGTCACTAAAACTATTCTATATGCTCGTGAGGTGCTAGAGTGTCTCTCTTATGATTTAGTTTTAATACTTGAGCACTCTATCTTCCTCAAACCAACTAGATTAGCATCCCCCTTTATAGTGCGGCATAGCCTAAACTCAAGATCAAAAGAATATTACCATTTTAACCACTTGAGTCTTCAATGTCTTCATATGTCACTTCTTCTCAATATCACTTCATAAGGGGATGCAATCAACTTCATCTTCTCTCTTTGAGCAAGTACAGCTTAAGCATGTGACTTGAACCATTTCAACACATGTGAGTTCAATCCTTGGCTTCAAGTCACTTCCACTAATGATTTGATCCTCAATACAATATGACTCCTTATGGCTTAATTAGTACCTCGACTCAATGCAAGTACTCTCTTCTTCACCTTAGCCATGGTACCTCGGTCTACAAGCCATTGCTTGCCCTTCACCTTCGCTTAGTCCCTCGAAGCCCTTTCTTTGTTATCTTCACCCTATCGAGCCATACTCAAGTCACATCATATTAAGCATCAACTGAAAAACCATTTCTTCAATATTGTGATCCTTATTGCTTGAATATCTTCTTGATATGAATGTTGAGATCAATTAAGCTTGATATGTGAAATATCATATGGTTTGTCTTCTTGTTGAACCTATATATACTTCTCATTTCACAATCCACAAGTTATGCAATAAACTCAATTTCCTGTTCAACACTTTGCAAACTTTGTCAGATCTTTAATGACGTTGTCATTCAATTCACCAAAACCCACTAAAGGGCTAGATGCACTTACAATCTCTCCCGTTTTGGTGATTCATGACAACACAATTAAAGCTTACAAGAGATTGATAAATAATAAGATTTTAAATCCTATGATATAGTGAGCTCCCCCTAAATGTGTGCATTGAAAGAAATTTAGATTTTGGCCTCAAATGCCAAATGCACATATTCAAGTTGAAGTGTGGGAACCCTCCTATATCTTAGGATCCGTGGGGTGCAAGGTGTGAACATGATAACCGTGATGCATATGACAGGTGTGCACACAAGCATCCAAGGTGACTAAAAAAATTGTACCCCCTTCTCTTCTCCCTTCTCATTCTCCCCCTTTGGCAACAAGCACCAAAAAGAGAGAAAAGAACGAAGAGGGATACAACAAACTTGACAAAATATGGTCAACAAAAGATAACCAAAACAAGCAATGACCATAAAAAGCAAGTTCTCTTTTGATAAAGCATTTTGAAGCACATTATGAACTTTTTCCAAGCCTTTTGCCTAGATGCTAGTTGATCAAACAAGGTGTGCAACATTTCAAAATTCTCTTAATGGTCAACAAATGACACTCTTTCGGATTAGCTTGAATTCTATCACACATGCACACACTAGCATGTAAGGGCCTAGATGCACAAAGGTAATACAAGAGTTCATGGAGCGATATACCTTTGTTCTAAGCCTCATAATCTCCACTGTGATCATGAATTTTTAAATTTAGTGCTTTGATGGGCTTGACACGATGCAAAAGATTTCATTTGTGCCCATCTCTCTCAATCATATGAGATATCACAAACTTGGGCTTGATTTCAATTTAAAGTCCATTGCTAGCTCTTGTTGTCATTTTGAGATACCAATTGAAGACATATTTCTTGATACACCAAATTTAGAGATTATCCATCAATACCAATTGAAATATGATCTTCACAATTTTGACATCAATTGAAAGAGCCTTCACAAGTTGATGCCAATTGAAATGGATTCTTGTATCTCATAATGTCACCTAGGAAATGCTCATAAAGACAAGAGATAATATTAAATTGCACAAGCTAGAGTTTCACAACTAGTGATCATTTTGGATGTGGATGGCAAGTGGATCACTAATTGCAAAACCTCATAACATAGACTAAATTCCCCCTTTTTGATAGTGCATACATATATATGTGGAAAGCAAGAACATATGCACTTTTTGGTCAATTAAGTCCAAACAAAGGAATTTAAGCTATGTTATGGAGAGTAGCTACTTAAGAGATAAATATTGCATTCAAAATAAATATGAAGGATAACTTTACCAATTTTGATTGAGTTAATGTAGCATACCCATGAGAAACTCATTCTCACCAAGAGACTATACAAATTTACTAGAAGAAAAGGTTAATCTCAAAAGACACAAGACATAGAATGGGCTCCCCCTTAATATGTGCATCAAGTACTTGACTTACTTGTGAAATGCACTTGAATCAGTTTCAGAATCTAGAGGAGTTCATCCTATATCTTGGTCAAGGCATAACAATCTTGCAATAATTGAAATTATGCCAAAGAAAACATACCACCACCAAGGTAGATAGATCACCACATAAATTTTGATTGTCATGACAATCATAAGTGAGACTTCAGTGATTTGGATGACCATAATTCTCACTTGATGAAATGTGGTGAAATTGAAAACTCTTGTGATCATCCAAGATCCATATTAGGTTCCTAGTTCTTTCTTTACCTAAGGCAACTCACATAGAGAGCAAGAGGTAAAATTCATGAAATTTGCAAATTTGATAACTAGGAGTTACCATTCCTTTGTTGACATGGTCTTGGATGACCAATGAGATGGATCCATGTGCACTTGATGAGTTATAGAGAGGAGAAATAGCAATGAAAGTCCAGTCTTCAATTATTTTCTCCAACTCATTCAAATTCAGTTCCACTAAAGGATTGGGGCATTCAATACTAAACCGGGAACACTTGGTTTATAAAGACCAAAACTTCCTAGAATAATTGTGAAGCACCTAGAGAGTCCAAAGGAACCATCCATCCTCCTTATCTCTAATGTGTGAGACTACTCAAAATGAACTTAAAAGAAATCATTAGTCCCACAAGATATAATCTAAACTCTCCCTTAATTTGTGCATACAAGAGCACATAACGCACACTTCATTTGAGAAACACATTCTCATTTAGTGAGACTACATAAATCACTTAGAGAAATGGTTAGTCTCACAACACTAGCCATAGAGTAAGCTCCCCCTTGATAAGTGCTCTAAGTATTTGAATAACTCATATAGCACTTAATTCTTTTAAGAACATGGGATTTCACTCTATGTCTAGGTCATGGCAACAATGCAATAATCAAATTGAACTTATGCCATAGAAATACTCACAAAGCTATTCACAAGATCCTTTGATTTATAAGACAACATGAGTGCACAACTTGGAATAGGTCTCAAGTAGTATTTTAATGTTCAATGGTACAAGTCATACTTGAAACGGAAATCTTTTCATTTGAATCTACACTTAAGCTCAATGAAAATATTAGTAACAATGAGACTAGATATATAGTGAGCTCCCCCTAAATGAGTGCATCAAGTATTGGAATTACTTTGTAATGCACATAGCCAATTTCTTAACTGGGGATGCTCACTTTATAACTAACTCACATAAAGAGAGTATTGAACAAGAGTTTAACTAGAGAGAGCAATACTCACAACCATTTTGTTACATGGATCATGCATAGGCATATTAAATAATTTGCTAGGAAGAATTCCACACAAGTAGACTTTTCTTCCTAGGTTGTAAAACCCAGCCTGGCCGGCCTAGGTACCTGGCCTAGCTGCCATCCCGGCCTGGCCGGCTTTGTAACCCGGCCTGGCCGACTTAGACAGGCTCAGCCTAGCTCCTTATGCTCTTCTTTATATTGATCCATGTCTTGTGCTTTTCTCTTGCTATATTTTATGATATGAATACCTGCAACACATCTAAAGAAATTGCTCTACTAGAGAGCCATTAAAAACATCATATGGAACAACAAGTGATGAAGCACAAGCATCTAGCCACTCCTAATAATTCACAAACAAACATATTTGTGAACTACTAGAGACTACACAAGTTAAGTGGCTAGCTAGCAAGGGTTAGGTACTAGTTACCGAGGTGAGTATAAAGTTAGAAATATATCTATTGATTTATCTTTGGGTCAACCATATTAGAAAAGACAATATGAATTGATTGATAGCTTGAGTAAATATTTTTAATCATCTTGCTCAAGCACCCCAAAGCCTTCATATCACCTTCAAGTACCTATAATACTTTATCAAGCACAACTTGGTACCCAAACCATGTTGGGTCCATTAAGGTTAGTCACAAGAGACTTAGGCACCCAAATGGCCTTTGTGCTAGCACATGGTGAACCAATCACCTTTCTAGCACAAGTGTTATTTTTGGGCCTCCTAAGCATATTTGAATTAATTGTTGAGTTGAGCTTAGGAGTGTTACCCATAGGACAATCCATACTTAGATGTCCCTTGCCTCGGCAAGTGTAGCAAATGTGGCGCTTGATCTTGTAGGACATCTTCTTGTCTTGCTTCTTGTTTGCTACCTCGCTAACGAGCCTCTTTGTTGATGATGCCAAGCTTTCATCCTTCATGGATGGACATGATGCAATTTCATGACCCTTCTCATTGCATCCATAACACTTTCTCTTGCTTCTTCTTGTCTTGTTCTTTGGAAGTGTGGCTTGGTCATCAACTTTGTTGGAACATGAAAGCATCTAGGCCCCCGTGTTGGTTTCGGCAATTAATGACAACACATAATTACCATGACTAACGTGTGTTTTGCAGAAACATCGGTAAGTTAGGTCATAGAGATGATAACTGCTTTGAGCAATATGGCAGTCATGTCCCTTGATGGAAATCGTTTCAGTTTTCAAAGGATCAACGATAAGATTAAGAACGGTTAGTTCCGGATGTCAAGGTGTTGAGATACATCTGGAATAGTCGTTAGGATCTTTGTTTCTTCCTTTGACCGTACTATGAAGAGGGGCATGAGCGAGTAGCTTGACCTAGGTGAGTCTTATGTTTAGGTGTGGTGCACACTTGTCAAACTTAGCACTAGGTAGCTCGAGAAAAGCTCAGAGTACAGTTAGAAGCAACTTGGTTCAAGTTGCATTGCGTTTAGAAGACGTTTGAGCCGTTTACCTATGACCGGACGCGGTCCTGGTCATGATCGGACGCGTCCGGTCAGTACAAAGTCTTAACTGCGTTTTCGGCTGACTGACCGGACGCGGTCCTTGAGAGGACCGGACGCGGTGGTCAGGCTGACACATGTTCCAGAGGGTAAACAGCAATGATCGGACGCAACTGTGAAAAAGACTGACGCGTCCGGTCATGTTCCAGTAAGGTCCAGCAGAGACCTGACGCGTCCGGTCACCTATGATCGGACGCGGTGTTGCGTCAGGTCAAATTTTCAGAGAGCTCTTGCATGATCGGACGCATCCGATCATCCCTGATCGGCGTGTCCGGTCATCTCAGACCGGCGCGTCCGGTCAGCACAGATCGGCGCGTCCGGTCTCTCAGTACAAGTTTCCGTTTTCGACCGTTACAACCGACCGGCGCGTCCGGTCATATCGACAGGCGCGTCCGGTCAGTGCGCGTCTGGCTGTTTTAAAAGGTAACGGTTGGATTTGTCTGAGGGGTCTATAAATACAACCCCTCCACCTCTTTTAGAGGTCTCTTGCTCATTTGTTTAGCTGAGAAACATCTTTGAAGTGCAAGGGAGTGCAAGAGCTATAGTGAGGATTGAGATTTGCGAATCAAAGTCTGAGAATCCTCTCTAGTGACAAGAGTCTAGCAAGTGTGCATCCATCTTCTCATTAGACTTGTTGTGGTCAAGTGAGAGTTCTAGCTTGTTACTCTTGGTGATCGCCATCACCTAGACGGTTTGGTGGTGATTGAGAGTTCGGTGATCATCCGACGAGATTGTGGGTGACCCAACTCAAGTTATAAGCGGTTTTGGGTGATTCGCCGTGACGGAGTGTTGAAGAATCAACCCGTAGAGAGCACTTGATCCTTGTGCGGATCAAGGGGGAGCTACACCCTTGCGCGGGTGCTCCAACGAGGACTAGTGGGGAGTGGCGACTCTTCGATACCTCGGCAAAACATCGCCGTGTTCCTATCCCTTACTTTCAAGCATTTACTTTCTTGCATTACTTTCATTGCTTGATTACTTTCCTAGAATTGCCTTGCTAGTCTAGGATTGGAACTTAGGGTGCTTAACTTTTATCGGTAGAAACACAAGGAACACAAGTAGGCACTAGGGGTGAAGTTTGGCTTGTATGATTTAATTCTTGCAATTAATTTTTAGAGAAGCCCAATTCACCCCCCCTCTTGGGCATCTTGATCCTTTCAATTGGTATCAGAGCCGTGTTGCTCTAAATTTAGGCTTTACCGCCTAGAGCAAGATGTCTAATGGGGAAGGACCACCTCCCACCTTTGAGGGAGACGATTTTCCATATTGGAAAATTCGTATGGAGGCGTATCTCGAAGCCATAGATGTTGGATGCCTTAGAGCCGCAACCGAAGGGCTTCCCCCCATAAGGGATCCCGCTAACCCAAGTGGTGACGAGGAGAAATACGACCGGTGGAATGCAAAAGCAAAAAATGCAATCTACCGGGCTCTAGGCAAAGATATCTTCAATCGTGTGCGTAATGCCAAAAACTCTCATGAATTGTGGGAGAATCTTTGTGCTCTCCATGAGGGAACTAAGAGTGAACGTGAGGAACGCTATCATATTGCTTTAAAGAAAATTAATTCTTTTGAGATGCTTCCTAAAGAAAGTGCTAATGAAATGTACACTCGCTTGAATGTTCTTGTAGAAGATCTTAATGCTCTTGGACTCACTAAAATGAGTCAATCGGATGTTGCAAGGAGGATCTTGAGTGTTCTCCCCGTTGAGAAGTATGGACATATTGTCACCGTACTTCACCAAAGTGATCTCTCCGCTGCAACACCGACTCAAGTATTGGGAAAGATCAATGCACATGAGATGTACATGCACATCACTCCGGAAGAGGGTTCATCATCTTCCAAGAAAAAGGACTTGGCCTTCAAAGCTAGCTATGAAAAGAAAAAAAAGGGCCAAGCCATGATAGTGCAAGAGAGCACAAGTGAGAGTGATATTGATGATGAATCACTTGCACTCATGGTGAGAAGAACCATCAAGATGCTAAAGAAGCTCAACAAGAGTGGCATCAAGTTCGATGACAAGAAGAAGAAATTCTTCACTAGTACCAAAAGGAAGCCAATCTCCGAAATGGATTGCTTCAATTATGGAGAACTTGGCCATCTAGCTCATCAATGCCCAAAGCCTCCAAAAGACAAGAACAAGAATAAGTACAAGGGCAAGAAAGATGATTCAAGTGAAGAAGAAGATGATAAAAGAAAGAACAAACCATACAAGAAGAAAGATGGTAAGAAAAGAGAGTTCTACAAGAAGAAGAAGGGAGGCAAGGCTTATATTGTTGGTGATTGGCTCACCGACATTGAATCATCATGTGAGTCCTCCGGCGATAAAAGTGATGATGGAAAAGAGAAGATCGCCGCACTTGTGGTTGGGCCATCATCATCGTCATCAACGTCTTCATCACCATCTTCACCGCCATCCTCACCGTCATCATCCACTTCCCACCTATGCCTTATGGCTAAAGGTGATCGAAAGGTACAAAATAGTGATAGTGATGATAGTGATAGTGATGATGAATATGATGCACCTTCTTATGATGAATTAGTAAAATTGTTAAACAAATATTCTAAAATCATAAGGAGGACTAGAAATGAAAATGAAGAGCTTCAACATGAAAATGAAACACTCTCATCTAAGCTTGAAAGTGCACATGAGACTAGGGATGAGCTCATAGATCAAAATAAAACTATGTCTTCTTCTCTCAAAGAGCTCAAAACCTCTAACAAGGAGCTTAGAGATAAACATGATAAAATTGAGAAGAAGCATGGTGAACTCATGACTAGACTCAACTCTCTAAAAGAAGAATATACTACATTGAAAATCAACTATGATACTCTTATTGTTGCTAATGAGCTAGCTCTTGAGACACATGATGCTACTAACCAAATTGTTAAGATTGATATAGCCACATCATATGATGATTTGATTATTGAGAACCTTGAGCAAGGCTCTAGCGGCAAAGGCAAGAGTGTGGTTGAGGCCAATGACTATGATGAGTATGTCAAGCTCAAGAATGAAAATGAGATGCTTAAAGTTGAGAACAAGAAGTTGTTGGCTCTTAAAAAGCAAGCTTCAAATGAGTCACTTATTGAAGAAAACAAGAAGCTCAAGTAAGAGAAAGAGCATCTCAAGACCGGCCTAAGCAAGTTCACAAGAGGCCAACATTTGCAAAGTGAGCTACTCATGAACACCGTCATGAAGTTGGATAGGAGTGGCATTGGCTATTTGGCAAATCAAGAGAAGAAGGTCAAAACTCAACAACAACAAAGCAAGTCAAAGCCCAAGCCAAAGAGATGTGTTGAGTGTGGACAAGAAGGTCATTTTGCTCATGAGTGCAAAACCCCACCACCACAACCCTTGCCCAAGCATGCTAGACCTTTTGCTTTCAATGCTCACTACATGCTTAGAAAGGACTCTAGTGGAAAGATTAAATTAATGTTCTTGGGTCCTCCTAACAAGAATAGGCCAAAGAAAATTTGGGTTGCCAAATCACTAGTTGAAAAAGTTAAGGGTCCCTCTCAAGTTTGGGTCCCTAAACAAAAGGCTTGATCTCTTGTGTGTAGGTGAACTACAAGACCGATGGATCTCATTGGGTGATTGATAGTGGTTGCATACAACACATGACCGGTGATCCTCGTATGTTCACCTCACTTGAAGAGGATGGGGTATGTCAAGACAAGATCACATTTAGGGATAATTCAAAGAGCAAAGTCAAGGGTATAGGCAAGGTTGCAATATCAAATGATCATTCTCTCTCCAATGTGCTCTATGTTGCTTCATTGAGTTTCAATTTACTATCCGTTGGGCAACTTTATGATCTTGGCTATCAATGCTTGTTTGGTCCAAATGAAGTGGTTGTTACCAAGATAGATGACAAGCAAGTGATTTTCAAGGGTTTTAGATACAACAATCTTTATCTTGTTGACTTCACCTCCGAAGATGCAAACTTGATGACATGTTTGTTCACCAAGACCACACTTAGATGGCTTTGGCATAGGAGGCTTGCTCATGTTGGAATGAACACTCTCAACAAACTATTGAAGAAAGAACTAGTAAGAGGCTTAAAGGATGTAAAGTTTGAAAAGGACAAACCTTGTAGTGCATGTCAAGCCGGCAAACAAGTTGCAAACACTCATCCAATCAAAGCCTACATGTCAACATCAAGAGTGCTAGAACTCCTTCACATGGATTTGTTTGGTCCTACAACCTACAAGAGTTTGGGTGGAAATCTTTATTGCCTTGTGATTGTGGATGGCTTCTCAAGATACACTTGGACTTTTCTTTCTTCATGACAAATCCGAAGTGGCAAGTTGCTTCAAGAAGTTTGCAAAGAGAGCTCAAAATGAATTTGAAGTCAAGATAAAGAAGATTAGAAGTGACAATGTAAAAGAGTTTGACAACACCAATATTGAAGCCTATTGTGATGAAATTGGAATCAAGCATGAAGTGTCACCAACCTACACTCCTCAACAAAATAGTGTAGTTGAGAGGAAGAACCGGACCTTGATCACTCTTCCAAGAACAATGCTAGATGAGTACAATACACCGGAGAAATTGTGGGCCGAGACAATCAACACCGCATGCTATGCTTCAAATCGCCTCTTCCTACAAAAGTTCCTTTGCAAGACCCCTTATGAGTTGCTAAATGGGAAGAAGCCGGACGTCTCATTCTTCCAGGTGTTTGGTTGCAAATTATACATCTACAAGAAGCGTCAACACCTAGGGAAGTTCCAAAGACATTGTGATATTGGTTTTCTTGTTGGCTACTCATCAAAGTCCAAAGCATATAGAGTATTTAACCACTCCACCGGTTTGGTTGAAGAAACATATGATGTGGAATTTGATGAATCTAACGGCTCCCAAGGAGCAATTGAGAATTGTGATGATGTAGGTGATGAACCATTGAGGGAGGCCATGAAGAACATGCCGGTAGGTGACATCAAGCCTAAAGATGATGAAGACGATGTACAAATTGTCAATCCACCATCATCATCATATGTGCCCCAAGATGATGACAAGAATGAGAGAGTTGAAAATGAATACACCCATGTCTCTCATCATCAAGCCAAGGCACAAGCACAAGACGTTGATGCTCCTCATCCTACCCCTCAAATGGTTGATCGAAGAAACTCACCTCTACTTCAAGCACATCCACAAGATCTCATCATAGGGAGTCCTACAAAGGGTGTAATGACTCGATCTTAAAATTTTAATTCTTTTGTTGAACATCACTCTTTTGTCTCTTATCTTGAACCTAAGAATGTAGAAGAAGCTCTTCAAGATCCGGATTGGGTGAATGCCATGCATGAAGAATTGAACAACTTCGCCCGAAATCAAGTATGGACACTTGAAGAGCATTTAAAAGGTGCAAGAGTCATTGGAACCAAGTGGGTGTTCCGCAATAAGCAAGATGATCAAGGGGTAGTGGTAAGAAACAAGGCAAGACTAGTGGCAAAAGGGTTCTCTCAAGTTGAAGGTCTTGATTTTGGAGAGACTTTTGCACCCGTTGCAAGACTTGAAGCCATCCGTATCCTACTTGCATATGCATCACATCATGATATGAAACTATATCAAATGGATGTGAAAAGTGCATTCTTAAATGGCTTTATAAATAAACTAGTCTTTGTTGAACAACCACCCGGGTTTGAAGATCCTAGATATCCTAATCATGTTTATAGGTTGTCCAAGGCGCTATATGGGCTCAAGCAAGCCCCTAGAGCGTGGTACGAGCGCCTTCGGGACTTCCTCATTGAGAAGGGATTCACCATTGGGAAGGTTGACACCACACTATTCACCAAGAAATTCAAATAAGAGATCTTCATTTGTCAAGTATATGTTGATGATATCATCTTCGGGTCAACAAATGAAGACTATTGCAAAGAATTTGGTGAATTGATGTCAAAAGAGTTCGAGATGTCAATGATTGGTGAGCTAACATTCTTCCTTGGGTTTCAAGTCAAGCAAATGAGAGAAGAGATCTTTATCTCTCAAGAGAAGTATACCAAGGATCTTCTCAAAAGATTCAAGATGGAAGAATGCAAGCCAATCAAGACCCCAATGCCAACTAATGGACATCTCGACCTAGATGAGGGAGGTAAACCAATCGATCAAACTCTTTACCGTTCTATGATTGGTAGCTTATTATACCTTACCGCATCTAGGCCCGACATCATGTTTAGTGTGTGCATGTGTGCCCGCTTTCAAGCGTGCCCTAAAGAACCTTACTTAAGTGCCGTAAAAAGAATCCTAAGATATCTTAAGTATACTCCAAGCATCGGACTATAGTACCCTAAAGGAGCTAGATTCCAACTAGTTGGCTACTCCGATTCAGATTATGCCGATTGTAAAATTGATAGAAAGAGCACATTCGGAGGGTGCCATTTGCTTGGGAGATCCTTAGTATCATGGTCATCTAAAAAGCAAAATAGTGTGGCTTTGTCCACCGCCGAGACGGAATACATTACCGCGGGGGCTTGTTGTGCACAAATCCTATACATGAAACAAACCCTCCTAGACTATGGAGTTGTTCTTAAAAAGGTGCCGCTTTTATGTGACAATGAAAGTGCGGTTAAAATTGCTAATAATCCGGTACAACACTCTCGCACCAAGCACATTGATATCCGCCACCACTTTCTAAGAGATCACGTTGCTAAAAATGACATATCACTAGAAGGTGTAAGAAGTGAAGATCAATTAGCGGATATCTTCACTAAACCTTTGGATGAAGCTACCTTTTGTAGGTTGAGAAGTGAACTAAATGTGCTTGATTCTAGTAACTTTAAAAGATGAGCTTGTGTTGTCCCTTGCATTGCATTGTATTATATGTCATGTTTAATTACCCGCAATGCATCTAGGGCTTGACTAACATGGTTACGATAACCCTCCTTTGGAGGAGTGAAGAAGCCTAACCGTGGATCAAACTTGACAAGCAACCTAGCTTTACTTACTTGTTTTGCATTGCATATGCATGGTTGTTGTTTTGTCGTTCCTTTTCGGTTAAGTTTTGAGCAACCTCTGTGTTCATCCATGGGTAGAGAGAGCATTTTGACGCTCCCAAGGGATCAAAAGCTCTATTGCATGGCCATACGTTGCTCCTCGGGTGTTTGTTGCCTATTTTCCTAAAAATAATATTAGCCTAAGGCAAACTATTTTAAGAAACTTGAGGGTTTGAGTGAGGTCACTCATATCTTATTCCAATTGGTGTTTATCTGTGTCTCTTTGAATTGGAACTTGATTGGGAGAAGTCGCGTCTAAGTTCGAAAAGGAAAAGGGTGAAAAACAGTGACCGGACGCTGGACCGGACGCTGCACCGGACGCAGTGTTGCTTCACCACCGCGTCCGGTCCCGGCGACCACCAGCGTGTCTGGTCATCCTGGAGACCATCTCCTGATCTAGTGATCGGACGCTGCACCGGACGCGCCCCTGTTGACCACCGCGTCCGGTCCCGGTAACCACCACCGCGTCCGGTCATCCGTCTCAGTTTTCCGGGCAAATCAAAACCGGACGCTGTCAGCGTCCGATCGCGGATAATCAGACGCGTCCGGTCATTCCAGGAGCTTACTGGAATGTGACCGGATGCTGCCTCCACCGCGTCTGGTCACATCGACCACCGCGTCCGGTCATCACGCATAAAGCGGATCTCGTCCCTTTAACCGTACGATTGGATCTCTTTTCTTTTTCATCTCACCTCGCCTCTGCCGCCGCCGCGACCTCGCCTTCTTCGCCGCCGCGCCCTCACCTCCGCCGCAGCTGCGCCCTGCGCCCTGTGCCCTGCGCCCGTGCCACCACCGCCACCGCTGCTCCCTGCGCACGCGCCACCGCCACCACAGCCATGCCTTGCGCCCGCAGTTGAGCCTAGCGCCCGAAGTCGCGCCCTGCGCTCGCCACCGCACTCCCACTCGCGTGCCGCCGTTGATTCACCGCCGGCGACCTCCCCTGCGCCCTAACCTCTCATCGGGATCTTCTTTGCCGTGCTTGATCTTCAAAGCCCTTGCAAAGACCCCAAAACCCTAACCCTAGGTTGCTAGGTTTTCATCTTTGAATCCTCGCCATTGTCTCCATCTCCGCAAGGTGACATCTTCTCCTTGGATTAGGGTTTACCATTGATTTTCCGGTAATTTCTAATTCAATTGTCGTTCGATCGTCGATTGTATTCTAGGGTTTCGGTCGCCGTCTTCGGGTAACCCTAATATGTCGAGATCGTCTTCCGGTCATCGGATCATCGCTCTTCAAGCGAGTCTGTCGGTGTGTCGGGGTGACTGCTGTCCTGTTGATTGGATCTGAGGCCAAGCTTGCGGATACGGACTGAGGCCAAGCCTCTCGAGTGTCAGTACATCATCTTTCAGAGGTTTTCCGACAGGGTGACAGCATGGTTCGTTGCAAGAATGCCGGTGGTGCTCCTAGTGACGGGGACGACAGTCCTCCTCGTCTGTCTAAGGTTGCGCGTGGTAAGCGCATAAAGATCATGGCCAGAAAGAAGAAAAAGACTCTCACTGATGCAGAGATAGCTTAGGCAGTGGCAGATGCAGCAGATGTAGTAGAGAGGAGTGGCAGGAGCAGTGGTATACGCATTGGAGACAGTCGTTTTCATCTTGAAGGACGACAGCTTGGTACAGAGACCACTGAGACCACTGAGGGCACAGAAGTGCCAATAGATGAAGACACTATGTCAGTTGATCCACCTACAGCACCTTCAGTGGGGACAGCGGAACAGCCAGCTCAGACTCCATCACATCGCCGCTCCACACGCACACGGACTCCAGTGACTCCCAGGCCAGAGGGCCAGCGTCGTGGAGGACGTCCACCTCCGAGAGCTAGAGGTACACCCCCAGTTGAGCACTTTGACTTGAGAGGTGCTACTGCACGACAGGTGCAAAGTTTGCGATTCGTTGAGGTCAGTCGGTGGTTCCCACCTCAGAGGGACTCCAGAGCTTCAGAGGGATTCTATACTCCTCTCTAGGAGGACTTTTACAGAGCTCTTGTTGACAGTGGCATTGCTTTCCGACCACAGAGGGTCTGTCGCATTGAGTCACTTGTCGAGGTAGTGGGTGAGCAGCTACGTCCGCACCTGTCCTATCTATCAGGCCTGTCAGATTTTCTTGGACGGACAGGTGCATACTGTGGCACTTGGGTTAGGGAGTTCTATGCTTCATTATGGATTGATCTAGCCCATGAGTTTATACACTTTGCATTCAAAGGCCACGACCACAGACTGTACAGCTCCAGAGTACGGGAGATTCTCAGACTCCTAGCTTCAGACACGAAGATCCACTAGCTCTGCTTCGGTCAGACAGCTCCACCTAGACGCCCTCATGGCGGTTCTGTGCCACCTACAGACCTGATCCGACCCTGCTTTCGTGAGCCTTTTGGCGAAGGGTCTCGTCGTACACCTGCCAGTCTGACACCGCTTGCCCGAGTCTTGGATGCTATTGTCAGACGCACTCTTCTTCCCAGATTTGGTTACAGAGAGGGACTGACCAGGATGCAGCTTTGGGTTGTTCACCACCTTCTTTCACAGACACCTTTTGATATTTGGGATCTTATGGTCAGTGAGATGGAGGACACCCTAGCAGAAGGCTTCAAGGGACACCGTCAGCTGCCCTATGCTCATTGGATCTGTTTCATCATCAGATCTGCACTGGAGCTGCCTTCAGAAATAAGTGCTGAGTTAACTGAAACCACTACTGCTTTTCCTGAGTATGATATTCGTCAGCTGTGGGCTTCAGTTACTAGAGAGCAGACCCCTGCACCAGGATAGAGAGAGACCTGAGGTGCCTGAGACAGCGGCTGAGCAGGATGCGACCATACAGGGTCTTGCTGAGGCAGAACTTGCAGATCTAGATGCTCAGCCCGCTGATATAGCTAAGGATGAGGTCTCTGACAGCACTGATGAGGACTATCAGCCCATCCCCAGGTATCGGTCTCCTCGGCCTCACAACCACGAGGCCGGTGGTTCTGGTTCAGCCTCCCGCTCAGACCCAGCCATGGTGGCTATACTTGAGAGGCTGACCCAGGCACAGGAGCGACAGGAGCTTCAGCTGCAGAGATAGGCTCAGGACACAGCTGCTGCGTTTGCACAGATACAGGCTCGACAGGATGAGTTCCAAAGACAGCAGCTTGAGATACAGCGCCAACAGGTCGAGATGCAGCGTCAGCAGTATGAGATGCAGCGACAGAGTGCAGCCAGCCAACAGCAGTACTTGGAGCTTCTGCGTCACCTTGTCACAGTTGGGGCTCCTCCACCTGTATCTATCCTGACTTCAGCTTTACCATTCAGTGGACCTTCAAGTCAGGATCAGCCGAGCTTTCAGTTCACATCTCCACAGCTGCAGGTTCCTCAGTCGTTCCAGTCCCCGAGCTACACGCCCATTCAGACGGGGTTTACTCCTTTAGACCAGCCTCGCCCTCACATGTTGACCGGCACACCGTTCTTTGATCTGAGTGCCACATATAGCGAGTTGACTGGTCAGCCGACGCCCTCGCACACCACAGTTGCTACTTCATCAGGGTTGTCAGTTTCAGAGGCAGTTCTCCTTCCAGTGACAGGGACAAGCACTACAGAGACTATTCCGTCGTCAGTTGCCTCTATAGATCCCCTAGCTTTTGGCTCACTTCAGGCTCAGGTCACAGAGACTGCTCCACTTGTCGCTTCTTCGGCAACACCTGTTCCTGCTGATCAGACCCAGACCGCTTCACAGCCACGTGCTTCTTCAGAGGGTCAGCCAGATAGCTCCGAGTCCGAAGGAGACATCTCACAGTTTGTGATCACTCCGCGCTCCTCGGCACCCGACTCGACTCCGTCTGTTCCTCCGTTAGATCCTTAGATTAGTTTTTGGCGGTTGATGCCAAAGGGGGAGAGAGAGAGTAGATTCAGGGGGAGCTTAGGGGGAGCTTTTTGTTAGGGTTTTTGTTCTTTTCTTGTGTGCTCTCTCATGCATCATGTTTACTTTACAGTAATTGCTTTCGTGTGACATGTGATCTTATGAGATATCTTAAGTCTATATGGTTTAACTAATCACAGCTTTAAATCATGTCACTTGTTTGTTTATAGCTCATAAGGTTGTGCTTCCGTGCCTTTCTCCGATTTCATATGAGCTATTTTCTATGTGTACTAACCTTTCATGTCTTATCTTATAAGTACACTCAGTTGGCTTGGAACACATAAGCATTGTCTAACCCCTTGTGCTTACAGCTGTATGCTTATGTGAACCAAGCATGATCGAAAACCTCAACTCATATCTTCTGAATCTAAGTGTTGTCATCAATCACCAAAAAGGGGGAGATTGAAAGCATCTAGGCCCCCGTGTTGGTTTCGGCAATTAATGACAACACATAATTACCATGACTAACGTGTGTTTTGTAGAAACATCGGTAAGTTAGGTCATGGAGATGATAACTGCTTTGAGCAATATGGCAGTCATGTCCCTTGATGGAAATCGTTTCGGTTTTCAAAGGATCAACGATAAGATTAAGGACGGTTAGTTCCGAATGTCAAGGTGTTGAGATACATCTGGAATAGTCGTTAGGATCTTTGTTTCTTCCTTTGACCGTACTATGAAGAGGGGCATGAGCGAGTAGCTTGACCTAGGTGAGTCTTATGTTTAGGTGTGGTGCACACTTGTCAAACTTAGCACTAGGTAGCTCGAGAAAAGCTCATAGTACAGTTAGAAGCAACTTGGTTCAAGTTGCATTGCGTTTAGAAGACGTTTGAGTCGTTTACCTATGACCGGACGCGGTCCTGGTCATGACCGGACGCGTCCGGTCAGTACAAAGTCTTAACTGCGTTTTCGGCTGACTGACCGGACGCGGTCCTTGAGAGGACCGGACGCGATGGTCAGGCTGACACGTGTTCCAGAGGGTAAACAGCAATGATCGGACGCAACTGTGAAAAAGACCGGCGCGTCCGGTCATGTTCCAGTAAGGTCCAGCGGAGACCTGACGCGTCCGGTCACCTATGATCGGACGCGGTGTTGCGTTAGGTCAAATTTTTAGAGAGCTCTTGCATGATCGAACGCGTCCGATCATCCCTGATCGGCGCGTCTGGTCATCTCAGACCGACGCGTCCGGTCAGCACAGATCGACGCGTCCGGTCTCTCAGTACAAGTTTCCGTTTTCGACCGTTACAACCGACCGGCGCGTCCGGTCATATCGACAAGCGCGTCCGGTCAGTGCGCGTCTGGCTGTTTCAAAAGGTAACGGTTGGATTTGTCTAAGGGGTCTATAAATACAACCCCTCCACCTCTTTTAGAGGTCTCTTGCTCATTTGTTTAGCTGAGAAACATCTTTGAAGTGCAAGGGAGTGCAAGAGCCATAGTGAGGATTGAGATTTGCGAATCAAAGTTTGAGAATCCTCTCTAGTGACAAGAGTCTAGCAAGTGTGCATCCATCTTCTCATTAGACTTGTTGTGGTCAAGTGAGAGTTCTAGCTTGTTACTCTTGGTGATCGCCATCACCTAGACGGTTTGGTGGTGATTGGGAGTTCGGTGATCATCCGACGAGATTGTGGGTGACCCAACTCAAGTTGTGAGCGGTTTTGGGTGATTCGCCGCGACGGAGTGTCGAAGAATCAACCCGTAGAGAGCACTTGATCCTTGTGCGGATCAAGGGGGAGCTAGTGGGGAGTGGCGACTCTTCGATACCTCGGCAAAACATCGCCGTGTTCCTATCCCTTACTTTCAAGCATTTACTTTCTTGCATTACTTTCATTGCTTGATTACTTTCTTAGAATTGCCTTGCTAGTCTAGGATTGGAACTTAGGGTGCTTAACTTTTATCGGTAGAAACACAAGGAACACAAGTAGGCACTAGGGGTGAAGTTTGGCTTGTAGGATTTAATTCTTACAATTAATTTTTAGAGAAGCCCAATTCACCCCCCCTCTTGGGCATCTTGATCCTTTCAGAACACATAGAGGCATTGTGTCCCATGTTAGAGCACTTGACATGAGTCATCTTCTTCCTCTCTTGAATCTTGCTCATGCCCTTCCTTTCTTTCTTTGAGGTGCAATCTCTCACGTGGTGACCCTATTTCTTGCACTTGAAGCAAGTGATAGGAGTCTTCTTTGGTTGAAGTTGCACCTTAGTGGCCATGGGGGTTTTGCTGTTCTGCCCAGGTGCGGCACTATCGCACTTGGGTGCGGTATTGCCGCACTGTGTATTCTGGACAGATTGCACTTTCTCCATTTTTCCCATGACTTTGCCATAATTGGACTTGTGACTTTGTTGATGGGGTTTCGTGCACGCTACGGTTGATCCCTTCTCAAGCTTCTTCACCATGTCTTCACAGTTATCTTGAGAAGGTTGAGCATTGCACTTGCCCTTCCAATAAATCAAGTCCCTTCTTAGTCTCTCAACCTCTTCCTTGAGCTGTTCATTTTCTTTTGCAATGGAATCATCACAATTTTCTACAAGTACATGCTCAATGGAAGGTTGGCTTGCTTGAGAGCAACAATTGTTAGCACATGATAAAATAAATGGAACTTGTGTACATGTGCACTTGTGGGTGTGATGTTGGTATGATTTTACTGTTGTTACCACAACCTCGTGAGAGATTTCTAGCATGAGATGAGAATCCATAAGCTTCTCATGAGAGCACAAGAGCTCATCATGATTTTCTCGTAAAATCTCATTCCGGCTAGTGAGCCTTTCCACCTTGTCCTTGAGCATATAATTCTCATCTTCTAATTTAGCAACACAACATAGAGAGTTAATAGTACGAGTTTGCTCAATTGATAAGTTTTCATACCTTTTGACCAAATTAGCATGCGAGCACTTAAGCTTTTCATGCTCTTTGGTCAACTTCTCCAAGCACTTGATCTTTTTTATGAGAAGCTCATCTTGTTTGTAAAGTGTTTCTTCTTGCTCACCAATCTTCTCAACAAGCTTTAGCACCATCAACTTATCTTTCTTGCTTAGACGTGCAAGGTGTTGATTGAACTCATCATCATTACTTTCATCTTCACTCTCACTTTCACTTTCACTTTCACTTTCACTCTCATTCTCACTCTCCCTTGCCACATTCTTCTCTTTCTTTGCCACGAGACCCACATGAGAAGTGACATAGAGAGATGAGCTTCTTGGTGAGGTGGACTCATCATTTGGTCTCCACCGATCACAAGCTTCTCCTTCCTTCAAAATGTTAGTCTCACAAGAACTAAAGGAAGTAGAAGTACCACATGTAAAATCATTATTCTCACCAACCATTTCGTTACCATCCATTAAGTTATGTGTTGGTGAGGAAGTGGATGTGGCATGATCCATTAGGCCTTTTGGGAGAATCACTTGAGGCTCATCATTTGTTGGTGAAGTTGAGCACTCCTCAAGTGGTTCCTCTAATGAGAGCAACTTCTGATTACATTTGGACTTGCCATATCTTTCTTTAAGCGTAGTCCAAATGATATGAGCATCATCAAGAGGTTCTCCATCTCCAAATATGACGGCATCAAGAACATCTTCACTCAAAGCACTAAATAAGACATTAGTAGCTTGAGCATTGTATTGTAAGCATTTCACTTCCTCTTTAGATAAGATGGCCAAATCATCACTAGAAGGTGAAATGCTCACATCTACAATCCGCTCAATATGAGGACCCATGGCCCTAAACACATCAAGCACACTAGCGGACCAAGATGCATAATTTGAGCCATCTAAAAGTAAAAGTTCTAGAGATACCTCCTCACTTGTCGACATCGTCTCTCAAGGCGGTTAAGCCCGAAATTGAGAGCCTAGCTCTGATACCACTTGTAAGGACCTTGATGTCGCCTAGAGGGGGGGTGAATAGGCGTGTCTAAAAATTTCTACACAAAACTCGAAGTTACTTGTCAGCAACTGTCGGAAGTCCCGACAGTTCAGGTCAGAACTCCCGACGTCGTCAGCAGTTCCGACATAAGCTGTCAGCAGTCCCGACGCCTACGGGGAATGAACTTCAAGTGCTCAAATAAACTTTGTGAAGCCAATAACTTACAACCCCACTTCCTAGTGGTAAGGTGAAGATGTTAGCTCACTTCCTTGATGCCAAGATGCCTCCAAACATAGATCGGAACCAAACCCTAGAATCACCACAAATCCAAGTATAGCAATGCAAAACACAAGAACACAAGTGAGACACCGATTTATCCCGTGGTTCAGCTCGCCACTAAGACTTGCCTATGTCCATGTTGTTGAGGAAGCCACACAGGCTTTTCGGGTCTCTTTCAACCCTATCCTCGTTCTCAAGTAAAGAGAGCAATCTCTTGAGATGAGGGATGATTTCACTAGATGATTGGGGTGATTACAAACCTCTCGGGGCTACCACACAAGTTGGAAGCACCACGGGCGACGCCTAGCCGGCTAGGGTTCCAAGAACCCAAGAGTAACAAATGCAAATCCAACCGACTTGACGAAGAAATCAAGTGCTCAAGCTTTCTTTGATGTTTCTCTCACCAAATCCCTTCTCTCAACTCAAACTCTTACAAGATTTAAAGCTAGGAGTAAAGAGGAGAGAAGAGAGAGGCTCTTGGGTGCTAGGAGGCACTTCTCTGAAGTTTGGGGCGTGAGAGAGTGAGTGGGCAACAGTTAGAAATGAGGGGAGGGCTATTTATACTCTTAGTAGAAATCTAACTGTTCAGATCTACGTCGGGACTGCTGACGTAGATCTCGGGACTGCTGGCCTTTAGAGAAAACACTATTCATGCTAGGTCAAAGTCACTGCGCGAAGGCCAACGTCGGGACTCCAGACGTACGTCGGGACTGCTGACCATCGGGACTTCCAACGTACGTCGGGACTTTCGACGCAGCAGTCAGCAGAGCGAGCCGATGGGCCTAGCGTCGGGACTCCTGGCGAGGGTCGGGACTCCTGACCGTCGGGAGTTTCGACATACGTCGGGACTTCTGACGTCCTCAGTCACCGCACAGGCTAAGTGACTGGACGTCAGGACTCCCGGCGCAAGTCAGCACTTCCGACACTAAAAGTCACTAAAACTATTCTATGTGCTCGTGAGGTGCTAGAGTGTATCTCTTATGATTTAGTTTTAATACTTGAGCACTCTATCTTCCTCAAACCAACTAGATTAGCATCCCCCTTTATAGTGCGGCATAGCCTAAACTCAAGATCAAAAGAATATTACCATTTTAACCACTTGAGTCTTCAATGTCTTCATATGTCACTTCTTCTCAATATCACTTCATAAGGGGATGCAATCAACTTCATCTTCTCTCTTTGAGCAAGTACAGCTTGAGCATGTGACTTAAACCATTTCAACACATGTGAGTTCAATCCTTGGCTTCAAGTCACTTCCACTAATGATTTGATCCTCAATACAATATGACTCCTTATGGCTCAATTAGTACCTCGACTCAATACAAGTACTCTCTTCTTCACCTTAGCCATGGTACCTCGGTCTACAAGCCATTGCTTGCCCTTCACCTTCGCTTAGTCCCTCGAAGCCCTTTCCTTGTTATCTTCACCCTATCGAGCCATACTCAAGTCACATCATATTAAGCATCAACTGAAAAATCATTTCTTCAATATTGTGATCCTTATTGCTTGAATATCTTCTTGATATGAATGTTGAGATCAATTAAGCTTGATATGTGAAATATCATATGGTTTGCCTTCTTGTTGAACCTATATATACTTCTCATTTCACAATCCACAAGTTATGCAATAAACTCAATTTCCTGTTCAACACTTTGCAAACTTTGTCAGATCTTTAATGGCGTTGTCATTCAATTCACCAAAACCCACTAAAGGGCTAGATGCACTTACACCAATCAAATTTAGAACCATCTTTTTTCTTCTTAGATAGTGAGAATTAGGGGGTGTTTGGTTTGAGGAGTTAAAATTTAATAAACACTGTAGCACTTTCGTCTTATTTGACAAACAGTTTTCAATTTGGGACTAATTAGGCTTAATAGATTCGTCTCCTAAATTACTCCTAATCTGTGCCGACATGCATGCAATTAGTCTACATTTAGTACTCCATGTATTTGAGGGAATATGGATGTGATGGGGGTTAAACTTTAATAACTTGAAACCAAACGTGCCCTTATATTGTTTTCAGAGTGAGGGAGTCTCGACGCCCGGATCTGTTTAAAACGCATGAATTTTATAGAAACTATGTGGAGACCAGTTCAATTTCACAAGCAAAAACACAGCCCGTTGAACCCCTCAGATTTCTGATCCGAGCAGAGCAGGGCCTGCCAAGATTCGTGACAGCACGTTCGTACACCCGCTCGTGAGGCTGTCACTGCAGTCTGTTCCTGCCGAGACGGATAGACAACGCGACCGCATGCAGAATGTTCTGGTCGCACACTCGCACGAGCCGCCCTGACGCCGCTGCAGAACCCAGAGTCCAGAGCTCAGCTGCGGGTGCGGCGTCACCGTTGCCTCCCATCCTGCCTTTGTTTAGTTCCGTAAAGTTTAGAGGAGTCACGTTCGCTGTCACGTGAAGCTATCGCGTGTTTGAATGCTAATAAAAAATAAATTATCGAATCCGTTAATAAATTGAGAGACGAATTTATTAAATCTAATTAATTTGTCATTAGCACATGTGTTGTTGCAGTACTTTATTATCAAATCATGGACTAACCAGACTTAAAAGATTCGTTTCGCAAATTACATACAATCTGTGTACCTATCACATCGGATGTTTGACACATGCATGGAGTATTAAATATAGAGTAAAAAAATAACTAATTAGACAGATTGCATGTAATTTGCGAGACGAATCTTTGAAACTTGGTCAGTCCATGATTTGACAATAAATTGCTACAGTAACACATGTACTAATAACAAATTAATTAGGCTTAATAAATTCGTCTCGTGATTTACTGACAGATTCTATAATTTATTTTTTTTATTAGTATCAAACACCCCCATGCGACAGCCTCACGTGACACCCGACATGACACCCCTGGATGCCTAAACAGTAAGACCTAAGCCAAGGGGTGTTTAGATGCAATTTTTTTTTGGAATTTGGTTATTGTAGTACTTTCGTTTATATTTGGCAATTAGTGTCCCATCATGGACTAATTAGACTCAAAAGATTCGTCTCGTGTTTTTTTATTTATATTTAATGCTCCATACATATGTGTAAAGATTCGATGCGACGAAAAGAGATTGTAAAAATTTGAAATTTAGAAGGCATCTAAACCAGGCCCAGGCCAATTCTCAGTCGTTGCGGCGTCGCTGTGCCTCGTATCCCCGTCCGCTCCGCGTCCTGACACGCGGATCCGAAGCACTCCCCAGTGTCCTGTTCGGTGGCGTCCTCCGGTTACCAGTCTCGTCTCGTCGTGTGGACGTGTACAGCGCCGCTCTCTCTGGGTGTCAACTCGGCTCTTGTCCCTAGGCGGCGGGCGCGCCGGCGATGCGGACCGGCTGATGCTGTCCTCGCCGAAACACTCCGGTGCGGTGCGGAGGAAGCCAACGCAGTTGGCCGCGGCCGGCCTGGACGCTTTGGAGTTTGGACTGTTGCTGCACGTCACCTCTTCTTCTCTTGATTGTTTACCAACGCGTTTAATTTAGTTCTGATTAGCCTTATCATCAACAAGATAGCTGAGCTATGTACGGAGGTTTCGGCGTGGAAGCCGGGGCAAGTGATGTCAGCGAACGCGATTAGTCGCGTGGGTTGGATCAGAGTAGACACCATCGCACCACAGAGTTTATGCTTGGAAGGGTTATCAATCTCGGACAGGGCTTAATCGCCAGGTCGGTCGAAAACACTCGGCAGATCGTTTCGCACGACGAACGAGAGTAGTAGCATGTATCCGCATCCCAGACGAATCCGGCAAAAGCGGCCGGATGAGCACGGCGGGCGCGCGGGTGACGCGGACACATGCATGCTTGTTTGCAAGATCATCCGGGGCGCCGCGACACCGACACGGATGGGCCGGCCGGGGCCGGGGGACCGTGACGGCATGGCAGCGCCGTAGCACGGCACGGCACGGGGCTGAGGCTAGCTAGCGTCCCTTGGAAGGCCGCGCGACAGGACAGGGCCAGCGCCGCGCGCACGGCCGATCCACTGCGTGACGGATTCGCAGCGCCGTGCGCCGAAACGGCGACCGCGACGGCATCTGACTCGCGATCGACCACCTCTCTTTTTTCGCGATGAAATGGGACGCCGAAAGGCTTATTTTATAGGTCACATTCGTTGCGCGCTCGTGTTCTTCGGTGGGCGTCGCGTCGCTGAAAACACTGGTTCCTGTGCCGCTGCCGCACCACCACTGCTGCCTGATGAGGCCACGAGCGGACGAATGGATGGATGGCCAGAGAAGAGAGAGAAAAAAAAGGCATGGACAGATCATTGAAGGCGACAGACGAGATCGCTTTGGTGGCCATGTCGCAGAAGGTATCAAAAAGATATCTGAATCTGAAGGGGAAAAGGAAGAAGATAACGTATAGGATGAACAAGATGGCATCTGTGTGTCATTGCAATTTGCGCATACACATTAGAGACATTGTTACCTCCGTCCGTCGCTTTTACTAGTATATGATCTGGTTTTTGAGTGCACATAACCTCTTGGGATATACAAAACTGGTGTCACGCAAGCACAGCCAAGTACTCGCGCCGTGCAAGAGATGCAGTCTTCTAGATAAGAAAGCAATGTGCGAGCATATGACTATCCTCTAGCTGAAATATGGAGGAAATGCCACACTGTTCCGAAAGCCAAATTCCACGATGACAAGGACAACAGTGACACTCGCCAAACGCAATCTGCATTCGACGAAGCGCTGGAGATTCGAGCGCGGATCACAGAGGACCGCAGCGCCCAAGCAGACGTAGTCAACACAAATTGCAACGATCAACGAAAGGAAACCACTCCTTTGTGACTTGCATCGTCGGTGGGTAGGCGCGAAAAGTAGCTGACCAAAACGGACACCATCGTGTGGCAACTACCCTCTCTATCCACAGTGCTTGCTTGTTAGTAAAATACAAGATGCTCTCATAGGGCAGATGACATTCTTCCCTGTGACTGACGCCTGTGCTGTGCAATGTGCCTACTGCAACCGCAAAAGATCAAGGCGTCAAAATCGGCATCTCCTGCGACATCAGGACATGCTACATATGCAACATGACTGCCTGCCACAGAAGCAATTGATTATGCCCTTGGTGGACCATGTGGAGTAGTAGTAGGCCATTAGCAGTCAGAGTACCACCAGCGATATTAATATTATTGCCAAATCAAGTGATGTACTATAGTCTAATGAGTACAGTAGTGATCTTATGGTCGGATCAGGCGATTTAATAGTCCAATGACAAAAACCCCACTAGTACTAAGTTGCAACAATTGTTCCAGACACTACTGGCTCTAGGTCACGGACTTTCGCATTCCTTAGATAATGGATGGCCGAAACAGATGACGATTCGCCGATCACCAATGCACAGATGGGCCACACATTATCATGAGACGACAGAGCCGGCTCAACAACTCGAGCAACACCAAGATCAGATCAGGCGTAGCAACCTAAGATATTCTTCTCCAGTTCCTATCTTGCAAACGCGATCAGAACAGTTGAACCGCAGCATTCAGGGAGAACGGATTGTAACGTTCCGAGGTGACGTGATGTCCATCCAAAAGACGACCGATGACTTCAGCAGTTCAATCGCATGGATATCAGCTTATATGATCTATTCGAAAATCAAACTGTATTTAATACATCAACCGAAAATGGCTACAAGAGGTGTTACTCTACTTGTAAGATCTCACGGGCCAAGGCAAAAAAGCGTTCTACATCTCACATTGCAACCTGAAAACTGCTATCAACTCACCAAGGAACTAGCATTTCCAACTCCATGAACGTGAAACAAACAAAGAAAAAGCCGATGGATTGTACAAGCTAATTTGAAGCAGGATACCATGTTTATAACTTCTGCAAGACTTTGGGCTAACATGGAAATACCAAGATCTCTTACTTCAAGAAGGTTGACGATATGAAAAGGAGCACATAAGTAACACACGCGGTGCTCACTTCCAAGTTTCTTGGACCAGGGAGTATAGGAGGAATTACAGATACCATCAAGAAGGTGCCAAGGAACCAGGAAGCAAAGAAAGAACCAAACCTGAAAGATCACATAAATCTCAGCATCAGGAACCACCTAAAGCAGAAAACAATATGAAAAAAATCAACTAAAGTTTTCTTTAAAAGAATCACCTAAAGCAATGTATAGAAAGGTTCATATTCACAAATTAAGATGCCAAAACTGCTTACTGTTTTTTTAAAAAAAAAACTAAACCAAGCACTGAGAATAGTGTATGTTAATCTCAGCAATAGCAGTTACGGTGAGTTGACAGGAAATGTTGGTGGGATCACTTAGAAGACGGTATTCAGCCAAAACCGTTATACTCTGCTTATTATTATGTAGCCAAAAGATTATAATAATAAGCTCTAAATGACCCAAACCAAACTAAACAAATTCTAAAAAATGTCAGCCACTGCAGTGTTCAATCACAAATATCAACCCCTCTGGACCAATCTGGTGGTCCTGGCTTCCTGCCTCAAACACACGGCCTACATCCACAAGCATTTGCACACAACTTTTGTATGCTTATGCATCAGAAAACTGACTTACTAATTCAAATATGGACTGGCATTATTAGAATCAACAAGATGACAGGCCTCCACACACTCCTGAGCAACTAGGCATGAGGTTGATCTATTGGTGAACACCAAGGAACGGTGCTAGAAATGGCTTCCAACCAGGTCTGTGCTAGTGGTCAGGTGCTGCATTACCATAATTTGGACCAAATTCTAGCGTTTTGGGTCTAAACCTACAAATATTTACCAAAGATAAACTTGGCTGGACCCATGGTGCAGCACACTCAGCATTGGCCCTCGCTCCACCCCTATACCAGCAAAGAGATTGTTTGGAAGCATGGAGCTGATAAGAACAGGTCCTCTTGAATATTGTGGTTAAGAAAACTTTCATGAAAGAAAATGATTACATGGAAAAGTTGTCAAGTTTGTGGTTTGCTCCAAGCATGGCAAAATTATAGTACTGTATTAGGGAAAAAGACCTATTTCCCACTCCATGTAGTGACCATTTAGGATTTGCAACTATTGCTGCTGTAATTTATATTTTCTACTCCATTCAGTAGCCTCTTAACTTCTAGCACAACAGCTAAAATCTTAACTTGTAAATTATCATAACAACAATATATCTGCAGGCCAACCTACATTGCTAAAACAGATATAAATATGTTTACAATAATCTTTACTTCCAAACTAAAGTGCTAAGTTGTTAAGTCCAAGCTCTACCATGGACCACTGCAATACAGTCACAGGAACATAAATACATCTCCCAGCATATTTTGAAATAACGGACCTATCAGTGGAAGAAGTTAATGACTACCACATAAGGATTAGATGAGGAGATCATCTATTCTGCATTTGCTTGCTTGCCGGATATGAGAATGCAAAGGTTCTTTTATGTATCATGCACATACGGTGAGAAAATACGCGCCACCACATATCTGGCTTGTACAGCCTGAAGACAGTGGCGGACAAACCATTGTCACCACAGCAGACGTACTTAGCACCGCTGCCAGGAGCTAGAAAAATAGTCTTCTGGTGGGATGTCCTACTGTACTAGAATTGTAGGCTGTCAGGCTCAAGTACCACAACAGGATTTATTGATGAAAAAATACCTTTCTCAATGGGAAGAAAATGCTACAGACTAAAAATGTGGCATCATATTTTATATATCTAATACACAGAGTAAATGAATCCAAAACAAATTCAATCTTACTAAGAGCAAATCATAGGCCAATGTATACTTAATAAACTAAAATCCCAAAATAAGAAGAAAACATACCCATAAAAGAATGCTCGCCATCCACTTTTGAGCCTCTGATAAATGAAATAGATATTTGCTGCACAAGAGATGGCCACCTGGAGGGTTGGCCCTTCTTCAGTAGGGAAAGCAAGGGTAAGCACTCCAAGCAAGACAAAAGCAGTAGCTGTCTGCCAAATGACTTTGCTACGTGGTGTTTGAAATCTGCCTTGAATAGCCTTCACTGCACGTGACTGACTAAGTTCCCTAAATTTTCTCTTGAGATTCATTTTTGGTTTTTTCCTATCAAAGAAACTCTGCATGATAATCCTGTCATGGGCAGACTCAATTGCATCAACACTTGGCTTGTGGCCTGCATACTTGCTTATCAGATAGTTCCTAGCAGCTCGAATTTCTTCTTCCGATGCTTCCCTGCTGATCCCAAGACGCTGATATGGATCCTTAACATGGATTCTGGGAAAGATAGCTGAAATAAAATCAAGAAGTCAAAAAGGATGCTCAAGGATTATTATACAGAAGAACTGTTACAAACAACAAAATCAAAAGGTCAATCACAGGTTCATGTAATTTATAAAACAAGGTTGGGACAGAAACAGGTGATACTGATTACCGAAATTACTCGTTCCCTACATACATGAATGTCAAATGCGGTGCACTTGGCAATGACAACATTCAATGTTTATGTAAGATCAATTATTCTGGAGAACAAGTTACTACTTTGATGTTCCTTAGAAGGCCATACCTCAGGTCTATTGAAATTCAATATGAAAAAAGTGCCACACAATCTCAAGTATATATAAACTAATTATGTAAGATTCTCTTGTCATAGACATGGGTAGCAAATACTCACGAGTTGAAGAATCAGCCATATCCCCAAACGATGCAGTTGCCAGTGGTGTGATTCTGGCATTTCTTGGTGCATAACAGAAAGAAGTACTGTACTTCGTGTATCTGCATTGAAGGATTTGGATGAGAAATTGTATTTCTCAATCACAGCAGAAACTAGACGAAAGCTTTGAGGCTGAGTCGCAAGAAGTGTAAGAAACCATACCTATCCACATTGATGAAGATTTTGTTCTTTTCCTTGCATCCCCTGTTGAAACTCAACGAAGAAACAAGCCCCAAGGGTGCACTTGATATCCTTGAAGTAACTGGACATCGTAAGGTTCTTGAGGGATCGGTTGCTAGACCATGACCCAACATCTCTAGCAATATCTGAATATTTTTGACTCGAGTTGCGCTCCCTACGAACCAAAACAACACTATATCAAGAACAAGTAAACAAGAAAGGAAAATGGACAACAGCACTTGGGGAAAAAAAAGCATATCTATGACCACAGGCTTAGAGACCATCCATTAAACAAATGCACCTCTGTTGTCTTTGATTCTAAGAAGATTGGGGACTTAAAACCTATGACCGCAGGCTTTTTTTTTTAGAATATACACCTTTGTATTTAAGAAGGATAACTTTCCAAAACGGAATACAAGTATACAACGCGGGGAATGAGGCGCACCCTTACAGGATCATTGATAGGAGACTTATCACAGTTACAACCAGGACTAAGAAACAAATGCTAGCAGCAAAACCTTCACACTACCACTAGACCACATGGTTCTCGTGAATGACCATTAGCTACTACCCAATAACCTATCTAGACCATTTCAATCAATGCAACAAACATGCCATAGATTCATAGTAATTCGAAATGAACAGGGGCATTGGGGTTCAGTTGAACCCCCACCTTTTCTTATCTGGAACTTAACCGCACCCGCACCCAAAGGCCTACGGCACCAACTGAGATGGACCTAGCGCGTGCTGAATACGTTAATCGAGCCCAACAGAACCGCGGATGGATTGACTGCCAGATCAGTACTCCACCAAGCAGCAACAAACCCCGAGGAACCGGTGGAGAGAAACAAAGTTTGGATTTAATTGCTGGAGAAAACAAAACTCTGAAAAATCCATCGAGGCAAGTTAGGGTTTCCTACCACCGAAGAAACCAGTCTCTGAGTGCGGACGGGTTCTCTTCCGTCCCACGCCGGGAGAGAAGGTGGACGGCGACGATGGTGATGGATGAGTCCCTCCGGCTCCGGGGTGGCTCAGCGGATTGTGTGCAGGGTCGTTCGTTGGGAACTGGGATGAGGAAGGGGCAGCGGTGGGGCGGGGACGGGCCGGTGAATCCTCGCGCACACTTGGAAACAAAAAGGCCTAATTCGAGGCCCAGTCCAAAGTTGGGCCGACCCATGTAAGACTGAATTGCAGTTTTCAGCTAATTTCGGCTCCCTTCGGCGGGCCCGGGGTCCTTTTCTTCATATAAGGCCCCCTTTAGAACACAGGAAAAAATATAGGTATAGGAAAAGTGTAGGAACTGGAGGATTTTCCGCGCGTTGTCGCGAATACGAAGGAGAAATCTATATTTTAGCATTCTGATGTGGACAACTATATATATCTACTACTATATTGCATGCATGAATTTGAAAGACGAACTACTACTACGCATACATGCACATGATCAGACGATGTTAATTGAAAGGGATGAGTGGATGACGTGACACAGGGAGGTTCAAAATAATAACTTAGTAGAGTTTGTGTTAATTGCAAAGAATAAATGAATGGCATAGCGCAAGAAGGACTTAGTGGGGTTTGTCTTTACAGTATATATCGATTCATATGCTATGTCACCCCTGGTCCTGTAGGATTCAATAGATAGGAAGCTCTTTGGTAGCACCACAGGAAAACCAAAGGAATTTTACACACCAGTTGGAATTTGAACAGCTAGCAGTTGCATTTCGAAAAGCCACACAGCTAGCACATCTCCAAATTTGCTCAGTCACAAATGATATACAGCTGCATATGTCTGTATATGCGTC
The DNA here is from genome assembly GCA_038087645.1 of Saccharum hybrid cultivar R570. Taxonomy (NCBI): domain Eukaryota; kingdom Viridiplantae; phylum Streptophyta; class Magnoliopsida; order Poales; family Poaceae; genus Saccharum; species Saccharum hybrid cultivar. Next base: position 5,555,490 of record JAQSUU010000043.1, on the reverse strand, counting down.
CAATCTGATAAACAACGTAGCAGAAGAAAAAAAAAGGAACTTCAGCAGTGCGTATAGACAAAGTGCACCTCCCATCGTAGTCTTATTCAGAGGTAAACACAAATCTTCCCAAATCGAAATAAGAATATCCATTCTCAGATTGTGGGGAAAGAAAGTGCCTAAAAGATAGACATGAAGCTTACAGATTCTGGAAGCTGGAGTGGCTGCGTGCAACCTCGTGTGTTTTGATTTGGGATCTTGGTTGATGGGATTGGGGAGGGTGGCGTTGCGTAGATCGCTATGGAGCCGGCGTCGCGTGGCCGGCCGAGGGATGGTCGGGCACCAGCCAGCGATGGGGCAGGCGTGCCGTCGCCGCCGATGACGAGCCCCGCGTGATGAACGCAGCAGACGAACATCACCTGATGCCTGCGGCGGATGCGAAAGCCATGCCACAAAGGAACTGGGGAGCCCCTCGGCTATTTGCTGGTTGGCTCTAGAAGGCCCAGGTCCTATCGGATAAAGACGGACCAAAAAAATCCTCTCCAAAACAAACGGCAAGCCAGCGCCGCCGAGAAAAAAACGCGCGAACAAACCTGAGCGGAGCGCGCGAGCGATTTCCTTTCGCGACAGGATAGTTTAAGGGCCCCTTTGATTGAGGGAATTATAAAGGAAATCTTGTAGGATTCAGGTTCCTATGGATTTTTTTTCTTTCCTCCCTTTTAGGGTCTGTTTGCAACGCATGAATGAAAAACAGAGAAATAGAAAAAAATATAAAAATAGGATATGGTGGTAGATGAAAAACAGAGGATTAAGAAATATTAGGAATGAATAAGAAGTGGCGTTTGGAACACATGAATCCAAAATATTGGAATCGTATTAGCATAAATGATTAAATATTCTTTGCTTTGCACTTCCATTCACATATGCGTATGCTTTTTGCCTTGGTCTTAGTGAAGGAAATAATCCAAGAGAGTTTGGTGGATTCTTTTTTTCCTCCATTTTGTACATGGAAGCAACCCTTTTCTGAGGAAAGGAAATCACAATTCCTTTGTTCCAAACACTAAAACAACAATTCTTTTCATAGGAATATATTCTTCCACAATTCCTTTAGAATTCCTTCAATCAAACACGCCCTTAGTTCACAGGAAAACAAAGGAAACATTTCACTGGATTGCATTCCTACACCTCAATTTCATAGGAAAATAAATAAGAGGTCAGAGCTCTTAGAAAGAATCCCGGTGGGAAAACAAATGACTCGCACGTTCTTGTTGCTCTGTTGGCACTATTTGTTTTCAGTCTCGTGGCTTGAGATGACTTGCTTTCTCACACATAACTTCAAAAACAACACGTACGGAGCCTATAAAAAACAGTAATGCTTCGGTGCTTTGAATGCAACTGCTAACTTTGAATGCATGTTGGTCTCGTAAGCTGCTCAAACATGTACAGGATTACTTTTGTTTCTCCTGTGATACTGCCAAAGGGCTTCACATTTATTTTCCTACGTTTTTCAACCTTTATAGGATTGGGAAAGTCTAGCACATCAATTCCTATATTTTCCCTACACTGTGATCCAGAAGGCGCCTAAGAGGTCTGACCTCTTGCTTTTTTTTTCCTATGGAATCAGCTGTAGGCAAGATGGCAATGGGTAAATCCCCATCGGGTATGGACTCTCCAGACCCATCCCCATGATAACAATATGATACCGTGGGTATCCCCATATCTGGTTGCGGGTGGGGGAATTTCCCCAGACCCATACCCGTCAGGGTAAATTATACCCGGCGGGTCACCCATACCCACCAAAAGTCCTTTTGTTGCCTCATAGAAAATCAGCAATTCACAAATCACAAGCAACCATCATTCCTAGAACAAAAAAATAGACAAAATAGTAGCATAATAATTTCTATTGCAATCACCAATCACATAGCACCATAATAATTCTTTAATTTTGAGCTTCTTTAATTTTGGGCCGGGTATTTTTTACCCACGGGTAAACGAGTATGGGGCCTGCTACACCGTCTCCCGTACCCACGTACCCGATGGGTGAAGGTTTTGCTCCGTTTACGTACCCATGTGTACGAGTTTTACTCCATATTGGTATCCTAATGGAGTAAATACCCATCGGGTATCGGGTCGTGGGTCTCCATTGCCATCTTTTATGTAGGATTGCAATCCTATGGAAAACTTCTTTACCTTTTCCTATCAACCAAAGGATAGTATAGAAAAAATTTCTTAGAAAATAGAATCCTACAAAATTACTTTGCCATTCCTTCGATCTAAAGGGCCCTTAAAAAAGGAAAGTTCCCTTCAGGCGACCGGCGGGCGGATGACGAGGACGGGATTGCACGGCGACGCGGCCGTCCGTTACCCGTCACTCTCGCTGCAGGAGGGGCCGTTAGGCCCACGTCAGCGTCATGGCCCGCCCCACCACGACTCGTTTAATCCACTTGGGCAGCCGCGCCACTTGACTCGAGCGTGACGGCTACAAGTACCTCCCGCGCCTCCCTCCGCCTCCTTGGCATCCCCGCCCTCGGCCCGCGCCCCGCGCGCGCGGTTCTCCGCCGTCCGTTTCGTGGCTCCGGAGATCCGGCCTCATCCTCCCCGCCCGCCCGCCCTTGTCGTCTCCTCCTCCCCCCACTCCCGTCTCGTCCGCTTTCTTTAATCACCACAACCCCAAGCAACCCCCCACTAATCGTCGTCCTCTTCCCTTTCCTTTCCTGGCGGTGGCAACAATGGACGGTGGCGGCGATCTCACCGCGCCAGGCTACCGCACCGGTGCTTCTTGCGGCGCCGTGCGGGTTTCTCGGTAGCCTGTGAGTTCGATTTGACCGCCTCGACCTGGCGTCGTGCTGGTTCCTGGTTCCGTTCTCGGTGTTCTTGGCGCTGGTCTGGGGCTCTGGGCTCTGGGCTCTGGGGCGATCGGGACACACCTCGGTTCTGCTTGTAGAGGTACCCGACGATCTTCTCCGGAAAAGGTAGGTGCTGTTCGTTTCTGCTTGCTCCCTTTGGTTTTTCAACAGATATCGCCTTTTCCTGATTTCGGCTCATAAAGCTCGTTGCTTTCTCGCTTTAAGCGTGATATTTTCGTTTCATGCATGGCAATAAATAGTTTTTTTGGATGGTAGATGTTCTTTGTTCTTTTTTACTGTCGTTCACATGCTCAAACCTAATACGACAGTTTACAGTCGAGTATTTGATCGATTCTATGCTTCTTGATAAGAACTCTGGAGGAGCAGAGACAGTAGAATCTTCTGCAGTTTTAGGTTGCACCAGAATAACGTACATGTCAGTTTCATAAAAAAAAATAACGTACATGTCAGACAAGTGTGGCAAGTTCATCTGTTCACCCTTATGGAATCATGCAACTATTGCAATCTGATGAATAGTACCCACCGGTAGCAGTGACTTTCAGAAAAAGTAACAGAAAAGGGTGCAACTTCAATAGTAAGGATGTTTCCTCTGTATCTTTCCTAGAAAAGCCACCCGGAAGACATGAAATGGCCTTTGACTAGACGCTGTCCCGTTGAAACAGAAGCATGATGCTTAAACTGAAGCCTTTGAACAGACATTTTGCATATCTCCCTTCCCTAAAACTGGCGAGTGAGATTCATTACCTTGTAGTAAAATGAAGATTTGGTATTTAATAGACACTGCTTTGTTGTGCCTCCGGGGTTCTGACATCACAAAAAGGTGATTCATCTTCAATGTGTGCGCTAGCGCTACATGGTAGTCAGCTAGTCATGTTTAGAGTAGTTCTCGATGCGGCAGTAGTCACAATGTGCAATGGTGCAAGTTTTTTATTCGGCAATGTGAACCATTGTAACCTCTTCAAATTCTTTCCCTCTAGATGGACGGTCATCCACCGTTAGGCTCTGATTGTTGTAACTTGTATCCTGATAAGGCCGGTTTGGGGTCAAAATCTGAATAAAATTCAGGTGGGAGAGTAATCCGCACCCCCCCCCCCCCCCCCCCCCACCACCACCACAATGTGCCTTCTCTTTTTGAAATATTGTCATCGGATGTGCATTAACTCAATCCAACATCTCTGTGGTCTGTGGCATTTTCCATCTGAGCTCCCCACCTGATATAATTATTCACTATTTTCTGTTCTTGGATGGGATCCCCCAAATAGACTTTGTGCATACCTTTTTGGCATGCTGCCTGAAGAACTGAATTACCTTTGCTTTTAATGTGTTTGAGCAAGTTTGTTGGTTTATGTCTATTCAGTTGTTTCCCTTCACTACTTTGTCAAGGCTTGATTCCACTTGGCACTTGCTTCAATATCCGATCGATACCATTTACCTTTTGAATCTTCTTAACAGTGCCTCACTCCTCATACCATCGGGTAGGGCCACATCTGAACGACCTCTGCGCACAGTGAGTGTCCTAGGATGCTGTTTTGGTGAATTTGGACTTGCATTCTTTTTCTGAAAGTTCATGAAAGAGATGTTTAAAAAATCTACATAGCTCTGTGACGGTGGATGGTGGTCATGGAAGGGACAGTAATCGGAACAGCTATTGAGTCAAAACCAGGCAATGAGCAAAAGGACTCTTTAACAGAGGTACCTAGAGCTACTGAGACTTTAGTGGCACGTGATTGTGAAGTAGAAAAATTAATTGGACTTGAAGATGACACAGAATTAACACCTTATGAAGGAATGGAATTTGAGTCCGAATATGCTGCAAGGGATTTCTACAGCACATATGCAAGAAGTGCAGGTTTTCGAATTCGGATAAGCAGGTATACTCGCTCCAGACGTGATAATTCAGTTATTTCTCGTCGAATTGTGTGTTCAAAAGAGGGATTTCATGAAACCCGTGCTTGTGATGGCATCCATTCTGAACAAAAACAGCAAGAACGGGCAGGTACTAGAGTTGGTTGCAAGGCAATGATATTAATTAAAAAGTTTGATCCTGGCAAATGGATGGTTACCAAATTCGTAAAGAACCACAATCATGGACCAGTTCCACCAAGAAGACTTGATTCTAGGCCAGCTGATCAGGACTGCGATCAAATCGAGAAGCCACATTCTATTGAGGCGGACCCTGTTGAGGAGCCATTTGAGGGTATGGAATTTGAATCGGAAGAAGCTGCAAAATTTTTCTATGTAAACTATGCTAGGCTAAATGGTTTCCGTGCACGTATTAGTAGATACTGCCGTTCAAGGCGTGATAATTCAATTATTTCTCGCCAGATTGTGTGTTCCAAGGAAGGCTTCCGTGAAGTTCGGACCAAGAAAATGATGACAGATGAAGGGAAAACAAAGCGTCCGAGAATGATAACCAGAGTTGGTTGCAAAGCTATGATTGTAGTGAAAAAGATGAACTCTGGAAAATGGATGGTTTCTAAATTTGAGAAGGAGCATAACCATTCACTATCACATTCTAAAATGGTCCCTAGTACCTCAAACATTACTTCTAGAGAAGTTGCTGATTTTGCTGCAAAGAGTGCAGATCCTAATGAAGTAAAAAATGAAGGATTTGGTGCAGGAACACAATATAATCCTGCAGATTCCCTCACTGTCCTTTATAACAATTTATGTCAGGAGGCCATCAAATTTGCAAAAGAAGGTTCAGTCACAGAAGAAATTTACCATGTGGCAGTTTCTGCCTTGAAAGAGGCTGCAGAAAAGGTTGCTGAAGTCAAAAGGAGTCGTCCAACATTGCCACATTGTGGTTTCATTAGTGAAAGCAAACATGATGTCTTACAGGTGAAAACAACGAGTGCTTTGCAATGTTCAAATCAGGTTGAACTGACAATAACATCTCCTGGGTCCAGGCCTGTTCAAGATTCTGCCTCCAATCTTCTGCTGATACCAACCAACATTTTGACTGATTCAAGATTATATAATGGTGTCGACACTGTTCCTCTATCAAGAGGTTTTCCCAAAAATGGTAAATCTGCTATGACAATGATCAATTAATCCAACGCCTTTCTATAGCTATTGTTTTCTTTATGACTGTTGCTTGTTCCATCAACAGGGAGACAAGGTACACATACATCAGAAAGTTCTGTTATGCATTTTGAGACCACAAAGAAGACCTCTTCACAAAAATCTCAGGTAACTTGTTACATGCTTACATATCTCCTTTCCATGGATGCAGCAGTTTTTAGTATTTCATTTTGAACCAAGATGCTTATTTGTTGCTGTGACCGCAGAACACTTGTTCTAGTAAACTCATCCATGGAAAGGAGCAAGTTATCCATGGAACTTCCAAAGATTCCATGGTTGCTATTCCTGCAATACCGCTTGCACTGTGCATGCCTGTGACGCAGAACTTACCTGGATCTTCTGCAGGTAGCTCTAATTAACTCAAGCTTCTCATTTCGAAAAAAACAAAAAACAAAAAACAAAAAAACTCAAGCTTCCTGTTTGCACAATGTCAGTATCTCAATTCCTTCTGCATTGCTGCATAAGTTTCAAATCTTCTAAACTGCTTGTCTGTTGGTCTGCTGTTGCAAACGAAAATGAACATATTACCATGGAAGGTTTAGAATGGTTTGTTATATCTGCCAGTGGTTATATTCAGCATCTTTGACCAAACGATATATGATCTGTCCCCTTAAGCCACCGAACTTTCCAATTTTTTTGTCCAATATAGACCTATGCATGCAGTGGTGCTTGATAGTAGCCCATTATTTCAGATTTGTGTTGACATTCCCATTGTGCACATTTTTTTGAACCATTTGAGGCATTGACCATCTGGACCACAATTTATTTTTTGTTCAATTCAGATCACAGCAGTTTTATTTGTTTAGCAAGCATAAGATTAAGGTTAATACAAGATTGTCAGTGGAAAATTTAGCACCTTGATGGACACTATTCTGATACCTGTTCATTTTCCTGGACCACAGAGGGGCCATACAGATTGTTGGCTGCACCTATTCAAGCAGTTCCAATTTCATACTGTCCTGCAGAACCCATAAGACAACCACAAATGGGTATTTGTGCTTTAGGTCCATTTGGAGGTGTTCTGTCTGAACTGAACAACCAAGGAACAGGTCCCAAATCTCTGGTTCATGCTACTGCTCTTGCTTGTGGTGCTCGTGTTGTTCCTCTTGAGGAGGCAGCTTCGCTTATTAATGCCATTGAATCCAAGATCAGATCTGGAGGGGCCATAATAGCAAAACTGCCTTCAAGCAACCTGACATCTCCAGTTCCTCCGTCTATCGCTATGTCATCTTCTAGTGAAGATGAGGAGGAGCATGACCATAGTGAGCCCTTGATGGTGGACGTTGATCGCGATTTTAATCAGCAGAGCTCCGACGAAATGAAGCTCCAAAGCGAGCCATCAGAGTCGGAAACTGAAGCTGACAACTGACCTGTGTGGTCTGAAGATGAAAATTATGATCATATTGATTGCTAACAGATATGAAGTGAACGATTGAAGTTGCTCTAAAGATCAAAACTTCCCTGCAAGGCGGCAGATTTATTCTATGATTTGAGACATTTTTGTAAGATTGAATTAGGATTCTAGTCACTTATTTCTGTTGAGCTCATATTGTAATTAGATTAACTCAAGTTAATACCTCCAGTGGAGAATTGGTAGAAAGGACGAACCACGCTATGTACATGTCTTACTTGTGTGTAAAAGAAAGGCGATAGAGTTTAAAATCCAGCTGTGCTAAACATGATATAGATAACCTGAGGCACCCGTGTATGAATAAAACTACTAGTGTTTATCATATTGGGGTTCAGTATTCAGACAGGTCGCTTTCCATCCTCTCATCAACCAAAATATATTAATCCAAGAAAAAAAAAAGTCAGAAATAGTTGTGCTGTCGTACACTTACATATCTACTCCTACTATCTTGAAGGCTGCGGATATGAAAACAAAAAGGTTTGTAGTTGTCAAAGTCAAAACCCCGCAGGCTGCAGCGTCACCTGTTAAACTGACATTATCGCTGACCTTGAGCTCTTCAGACCAACAGCCGCCCAGGTATGCTCGTGCCATGGCATCACATTGAAAAGGAAAGCTCATATAGGGTGTGTTCACTTCCCATGCAAACCCAAAATATTTTCTCTTATACCCATCACATCAAATATTTGGACACATGCATGAAGTATTAAATGTAGGTAAAAAAATAACTAATTGCACAATTTGTCTGTAAATGTCGAGATGAATCTTTTGAGCCTAGTTATTTCATGGTTGGATAATATTTGTCAAATAACAACGAAAAGTGCTACATGAACTTTTCACCTACTTTTCACCAAATAAACACACCCATAGCATCATATTGTCAATGGTTTACCGTACCAAAATGGTACTGGTGTACGGTTCATGTTGTTTAGTCCAAGTCTGTCTGCCATTTCTTGGCAAATTTTCAATTGCTTCGTGATTCAACTGATCTCAATGGATTTACACAACGTCATGTCTCAACTTGTCAATATGGAACGATGCATTTAGGAAGGCGTGTGCATGCCTAATAGCCCTGCACTTCCAATTTGTGTTCAACAAGAAGCATGAGATATTGAGCTTGGGTCAAATCTGGAGCTTCCGTGGCGATGCCCAGAAAATATGGCAGTTCCAGGCAGAATCAACTGCTATGTGAGTATGTGTTGGTGCGATACTGCGAGGAAATAGGAGAACCACTGGCCACAACATGATCCCGACCAAGCAGTTTCGTATATTCAAATTCTGAAACCAGAGAGAGTATGTTAGAATAAACCATGACATGTTGCCATGCTGCGGTGCATGATAGTGTCCAGGGTGCGTTACGTCGCAGTTGGACATGCCATGGTTAAAATGGAACCAGTGTTGCGCATGGAGGTTGCGGACACGCCGTGGTCAAGATGGAACTAGTCCTACGCATGGAGGTTGCCAGAAATGCTCCATCTTGGTTGTTCGTGGTGTGCGCATGAGGTTGCCAGGAATGTTTCATCTTAGTTGTCCGTGGTGGTGTGCATGGCTGTTTTAGTCATGGGTTGTTAGGAGTGTGTAGTGTGTGCATGTCTATTTTAAGAGAGTGAGTGGTGTGCGTGATTGCCGGTTCGCATGGAGAAGTCGTGATGTATGAACGAGCTAGAGGCTCTCGACATCACTGAGCGTGTCATGTGGATCATGGCATGAAGGTCCTGGTGAGTCCGTGGCCTATATGTAGCCCTTTATTCCTCTCTGCAAAATTGCCAAGTCCAGTGAATAAAAAAAGAGCCTAGATACAGGCGAGTTTGTCGCCGCGGCGTTCATCGCCGGAAAATCTACCGTGTTCTTGTTCCACCTCGCGTTTGTATGCGTGTGTGTTCCTGGGCAAAGCCAACAATTGGTATCTAGAGCCAGGTTATCGAGAGGTGTTTGTGCACTAGGGAGATGACCGGTGATAGCGAGAAGGGTGATAGCAGTTCGCCGCGTCACACCGTGGTGGAGCGCATTTTCGGCAGCATGGGAGAAGTCCCAAAGCTGACGAAGACAAACTACCACGAGTGGGCGCTCGAGATGCAAGTCAACATGGAGGGCATGGAGCTCTGGAATGCCGTGGAGAGCTGCAACGCCGAGCGTGGCAAGGATCCAAGGGCGTTAGCCTTCATCCTGCGCGGGGTGCCACCGGAGATGAAGTCCGGGCTCTCCGCGAAGAAGAGTGTAAAGAACACATGGACGGCGATCAAGTCGCTGCGGATGGGCGATGAGCGCGTGCAGGAGGCCAAGGCGCAGTAGCTCCTCAAGCAGTTCGAGCTCGCGGCGTTCAAGGACGGCGAGGCAATCGACGACTTTGCCATGCGGATCGACTCCCTTGCCGCGGAGCTGCGCGCACTCAGGGAGAAGATGGAGGACGAGCGTGTCGTCAAGAAGATGTTGCGTGTTGTGCCGGCAAAGTACAACCAGATCACATGCTCCATCGAGATATTCGCCGACCTGAAGAAAATGTCACTCGACGAGCTCGTTGGGCGGCTGCGTGTGGCGGAGGAGCGATGCGGTGGCAGCATCGAGTCGGCTGCGACGGCGTCGGGCGCCTACTGCTCACTGAGGAGTAGTGGGAGAATCGCCGGCGTCAGCGCGGCGGCAAGCAGCGGGCGCGCGTCGGTGAGGGAACCCGTCGTGACAACGGCGAGAGGCGTGCTCGCCGGAACGACGACCACAATGACGACGACGTTGACGACAATCGCAGCACCACGAGCTCGGGAAGCAGGCATAACAGGAGCCGACAGGCATAACAGGAGCCGTTACCGAGGACGATGCTTCGAGTGCGACGAGCGTGGCCACAAGGCCAAGGACTGCCCTGCGAAAAAGAAGGAAACAGCTTTGCTCGCTGATATCGACGACGAGCCTCTCATGTAGGTTGGGTGTACGAGGGTGTCATGGTTTAGGGGGTGATTGTTAGAATAAATCATGACATGTTGCCATGCTGCGGTGCATGGTAGTGTCCAGGGTGCGTTACGTCACAGTTTGGACATGCCATGGTTAAGATAGAACCAGTGCTGCGCATGGAGGTTGCGGACACGTCGTGGTCAAGATGGAACTAGTCCTACACATGGAGGTTGCCAGAAATGCTCTATCTTGGTTGTTCGTGGTGTGCGCATGAGGTTGCCAGGAATGTTTCATCTTAGTTGTCCGTGGTGATGTGCATGATTGTTTTAGTCATGGGTTGTTAGGAGTGAGTAGTGTGTGCATGTCTATTTTGAGAGAGTGAGTGGTGTGCGTGGTTGCTGGTTCGCATGGAGAAGCCGTGATGTATGAACGAGCTAGAGGCTCTCGACATCACTGAGCGTGTCATGCGGATCATGACATGAAGGTCCTGGTGAGTCCGTGGCCTATATGTAGCCCTTATATTCCTCTCTGCAAAATTGCCAAGTCCAGTGAATAAAGAAAATAGCCAAGATACAGGCGAGTTTATCGCCGCGGCATTCATCACCAGAAAATCTACCGTGTTCTTGTTCCACCTCGCGTTCGTGTGCGTGCGTGTGTTGTTGGGCAAAGCCAACAGAGTACAGGGGCAAGATGCAAGCACGCGCAAACTGTTCTGAACAAGCTGATGGAACAAACCAACCTTATAGGTAACAGCAACACCGGACGCACCCATGACAATATACCGCACTAGTCTATACTGTGTTGGCTCATCGATCCAACACTTTTTTCGTCGTCGTCATCATCATCTTCACACGCACGCACGCACGCACACCACCGTTTTATTCATCCGGATCCATTGGTGTAGTTCAGAAGTTGGGGCCTGCAGCGAGGATCTCGTCAGTCAGGCTGCTGTCGTCCCCGATCTTGTAGCTGGCGAACACCTCGAAGTTCTTCTTGAAGAGCCCGGCAAGCCTCAGGAGCGTCTCCTTGTACGCGGCCTTGTCCGTCCACTGCACCACACAGCATTTGTCAAGTTCGAAATCTGTCAGTGCTCTGTTCTCAACAGGTTGTATATATAGTTCAAGATGACTGATGAAACTAGATGGTGAGTGTCAGAGGAGCATACGGTGTTGATTGGGTCGAGGATTTCCGACGGCACGCCCTTGATCTCAGTGGGGATCTCCAGGCCAAAGACCTCGGTCTTCTGGTAGTTGGCAGTGAGAAGCTCGCCGGAGTGGATGGCGTCGATGATCTTCCTGGTGTAAGGAAGCCTGATCCTCTTGCCCACGCCGTACCTGACAAGCGACCATCCACAACGAACGTATGGTTGGTTTACATGACGAACGAACACGAGCTTTGCAACTGCAGGACGGACGCAAACCATGACGTGGTACGTACCTGCCACCAGACCAGCCGGTGTTGACGAGCCACCCGGTGGCGCCGTACTTCTGCATCTTCTCGGCGAGCATGGCGGCGTACTTGGTCGGGTGGAGCATGATGAAGGCCGCGCCGAAGCAGGCGGAGAAGGTGGCCTGTGGCTCCTTGATGCCGTCCTCCGTGCCGGCGACCAGGGCAGTGTAGCCACTGATGAAGTGGTACATGGTCTGCGCCAGGTTCAGCTTGCTCACCGGCGGGAGCACGCCGAAGGCGTCGCACGCCAGGAGGATCACGTTCTTGGGGTGCGGACCGACGCATGGTATCTTGGCGTTGGGGATGTACTCGATCGGGTAAGCAGCCCGAGTGTTCTCTGCAGTGCAAGAACAGCAGCGCCATGAGAATTGAGAACGCAGACGCATTGTGATGCTTGTGACTGAAAAACAATTGAGCCCGTGTAGTAGGGACATGGCATTTACCGGTGACAGATTTGTCGGCGTAGTCAACTTCACGAGTATGCTCATCGAAGACAACGTTCTCCAGCACTGCAGCAGACCACATTCAGTTACCCAATTCAGATTTAGCTTCAGCCAGCGCGAGGACAGAAAGCATGGTTATGGTTCGAAATGCCACTTGTTTGATGAAGAAACCGAAAGTTTAGACAAGTACCAGTTCCAAACTTGATAGCATTCCAAATATCAGGTTCTTTCTCCTGCGACAGGTCTATGCACTTGGCATAGCAGCCGCCCTCAATGTTGGACACGCCACTGTCGCTCCAGCAGTGCTCGTCGTCGCCGATCAGAAGCCTATTGTGATCCGTCGACAGCGTCGTCTTCCCGGTACCTGTTGTATGTGAGAAATCCAGAGTTGCAAAATCAGCAGATATACATGGCAACGCATTCAGAACACATACAGTAAGTAGGTCAGTGACGCTGACATCACATAACAGCAAATCTGAGGCATCTACTGCTATGTACAGATAAGATAAGACAGGAAGAAGGATAAGCTAAGCGGAGGACGTCAGATGCGACATGGGCAGGTGACGGCACCACAATCCTCTTGGGATCCATGTTACCTGAGAGCCCAAAGAAGAGGGCGACGTCACCGTCCTTGCCCATATTGCAGCCGGAGTGCAGCGAGAGGATGCCCCGCTTGGGCATGAGGTAGTGCATGACGCCGAAGAGGCCCTTCTTCATCTCGCCGGCGTACTGCGTGCCCAGGATCACCATCTCCCTCCTAGCGAGGTTGATGTCTACGCTCGTGGACGACGTCATGTAGTGCGTGTAACGGTTACAGGGGAACTGCCCGGCGTTGTAAATGGTGAAGTCCGGCGTGCCGAAGCTCTCCAGCTCCTCGTCCGTGGGCCGGATGCACCTGCGACCCCCATCCAGTTACTTACGCCTACAGCTTTCGCTAGGGACTAGCTCCCCCAATTGTGTTACTTGGAAGGCAACAGGATTGATTATTACATACAACAAGACATATTTATTTATATATATGTATATACGTAAGTTTCATGGGTCGTCGTCGAGATGAACTTATCTGGGCGTTGGAGGAGTGTGTCGACCTACTGCAACAAAACTATAGATAGTATTGACAGAGTGGCAGCGTGTCGGCAGGTTGGCTTACATGTTGTGCATGAAGAGGGAGTGGTACGCCCTGGCGGAGATGATGCGGACCTTGATGCGGTTCTCGGGGTCCCAGTTGAGGAACTGGTCGTTCACGAACACCTTGTCCAGGGAGTTGAGGTAGTCCACGGCCCTCTCCCTGTTGGTCAGGAACGTGTGCTCGTCCATCTCGATGTTGGGAGAGCCCCTGCGATGCGATGCGATCATCAGGGTGTCAGCAGCGAAGCAGAGGCACACACGTAACTGCAGCGAAGCAGACGGCGGAGCACAGAGAGAGCACTCACTTGCCCCACCACAGCTCCTGCGCGGCGGCCTCATCCTTGACGACGCGCTTGTCCCTGGGCGACCGCCCGGTCTTGGCGCCCGACAGCGTCGCCAGCGCGCCGGTGGACGTGATGAATGACCCCTTCTCGTACTTGATCGCCTGCTCGTACAGCTCTGTTTTTTGTTTTGTTTTTTAGTTTTTGATTGACAAGCAACACAGGGGCAAATTAATTAAGGGGCTGTTTAGTTGGCAAAAATTTTGGCGAAACAGTACTGTAGCAGTTCCGTTGTTATTTGACAAATATTGTTCAATCATAGTCTAATTAGGCTTAAAAGATTTGTCTCGTCCATTTCGTCTAAACTGTGTAATTATTTTTATTTTTTATCTATATTTAATGCTTCAGGTATGCGTTCAAAGATTCGATGTGACGGGAAATCTGAAAATTTTGGCAAAATTTTTGGCATCTAAACGGTGCCTAAGCATCCACGCCTCTCTGAAGAAGTTGTGCACACAAGCTGACATGCATGCGATGCGTATTGCGTACCTGCAGGCGAGAGGTTGTAGAGGACATGGGTGAACTTGAGGGAGCTGTCGCTGACGGCGATGGTGGGTGCGGCCGGGTGGTGGTGCTGGTGGTGCGCCTGCGGCGTCGGTGGCGCGCCCTTCGCGGCGGCCTCGCCCTTCCTGGCCGGGTCGCCCTTCACCACTTTCGGCCCGGTTTCACGTGTCAGAGACGCCAACGACGCACTGCAGCATCCATCACGAAATCGGGCAAAACCAATTGTTAATGCTTTGCTACTAGCAGTCTGTCATGTTAATACGCTCCCGATTATCAGCACCAAACCACACAGCGATGCGCGAGACCGGGAGGGCCGATGACTGACGAGGTGCAGATTTGCGGAAATGATACTAGGTTTCCTGTGGAGATAAAGGAGCAAGTTGCGTGGCCGATGGCGACGGCGGTGTCACGTCAGGCTCAGGTAAGGTGCGCGTTTGTACGTTGGCTTGTTCTTTAGGCACCGTTTAGATGCCAAAAATTTTCAGATTCCTCGTCACATCGAATCTTTGAACACATGCATGAAGCATTAAATATAGATAAAAAATAAAACTAATTACACAGTTTAGACGAAATGGACCAGACAAATCTTTTAAGCCTAATTAGACCATGATTGGACAATATTTACTAAATAACAACGAAACTGCTACAGTTGCGTTTCGCCAAAAATTTTGCCAACTAAACAGCCCCTTAGTTCGTGGGGAACCACCACATCAGCTCATCTATTTCTATCCCCTCCTCCATCCTTTTCTTTTTCTTTCTTCTATAAAGATAAAGATATAAATAAAGAAGAAAAAAACCGCCGCATAGGCGCATAGGATTGAGTACCACAAGCCCACAATTCACATCAAATGCGCCACTCCTACATCTTGTAGGGAAATGGGAATAAGGAACCTATACGATGCGATAAGACCGAGTTCGATGCGAGCATGTGGATGCATACAACATGACGGTGTCTTTGAGCTGTGCACGGGAGGTTGCGTGATATATGCCGCGTGGATGCACCTGGGTGCGCGCTCCACGGGGCGCCCGTCGCGCGACGCCTTTCTTGTGCAGTTGTGCGGGTGTTTTTGGGTGGAAAACGACGTGGGACGGCAGGTAAACTAATCTTGCCACCAGTATCGTGTGGAGAAGGACACTGTAATGCAAGCGTCACCATTGTTTTGCTTCTCCTTTTGGCATTCATTTATTTTATTTACTATCTGTAGATACTTAGGACTTTAGCTATGCTAGTATAGTAGTCTGTCAGGAGGGCCCATGCGGCAGTGTCTATTTTGTCAAAGTAGGCGGGCCGGGGTCTGATGTCCGTCCACCTGGCCGTCGGGAGCAGAGCTCTGTCTGATGTGTTCCGTTCGTTCTTCTTCTCCCAGAAGAAGTCCAGCAGACGTCAAATAAATTAATTTGTTTTTTTCCTCTCCAAAAAGGAAAGGGGATTCATGTTCCTGGGTTGGCCATTGTCGTTAAGCTCTTTTTTGAGTTACGAACAAAACCCATCCCATGAATAAATCGTTTTCACCAATTCGTTTATAGCTAGCAGCTGCAGAACAGGACGGCTGAGGAAAAAAAAAGTGAGAAAGGCTGGTGCGGGGCATCGTCACCTGATGGACTGCAGCTGCTGCCTGTGGCGCTCCTCCTCGGAGAGCGCGGCGGCGAAGGGCGAGGCGGCGCCGTCCTTGATGGGCGTGGTGGGCGCCGACCGCTTCCGCTGCAGCGAGTGCAGCTCGTCGATGGTCTGCGCGCGCACCGGCGCCGAGCTGTCGTCGTGGCACACGCCGTTGTCGTGCTTCTTCTTCTTCCCGTTCGTCTCGATCCGCGCAAGCCCGTTCGGCGTCGCCATCTTTCTCGGTCGAGGTCGTCAATCAGCCTGCAATCAAAGAGAGAGACAGCAACGAGCGCGCATTAGCAACCTTTGGGACCAAACCCTGCCATTGATGCTCTCTGCTCACGGAGAGCATCGTCATGGCGTTTGCTGTTGCTGCGTGCAGAGATTACGTGCGCGGGGTCGGAGGAGGTGTATGTATCGAAAGGAAACGAGTGAAGCGGTGTGGGGCGGATGGGACGAGCCGGGCTCGGCTTTTAAAGGGGCCGGGAGTTAACCATGGTTACGTTCTCTACCCGACCATTCAACGCCGGCGGTGGTCTGGTTCCGGGTTGGGTTTGGGTTTTTGCACTCTGGAACTTATCTTTTTCGAAATCCCCCCCCTTTCTTTGATAACATTTTTTATAACAAAATTCCCCCCTCTCGCTCTTCTTCTCTGTGCAGGACCTTACATTTTTTTTCTGTTTATTATCAGTTAATACCATCGGCGGATTAACATAATATTTGCATTATTGCAGTACTTGTTGGAAGTATCAACTACAATAATGTTGTTTCTTCACCACTTCGTCCCCTCACAAAGAAACTAAAGTTACTCTTGTATGCTTGATAATAAATTGCTAACTGAGGCTACCCAAATCGGTGCCATTGCGACAGCTGTGTCTTTCGAAGTTTTTTCAGGGAGAGAAAGTAGTTAAGAAGACCACTGAGCACGGGCTTTCCTAAAGCAAATACTTATTGGCTCCATTGATTTGTCCACTCGCTGTGAGTTGTACCCTGCTCACGTGTTATTACGTAGAAAAGTGAATTGCAAGTAGAAATAGGGTAGATTGATCAGGTTGCGAGGGGTTCGACTATTTGGTCATTTCAGTGACGTGGTCCTTTGGAAAGAATGAAAACCGTGGATATTCGATGGTTCGTCGAAAATTACCATCAAATTAGTTTTCAAATCAAGGAGTAACCATGATGATGTGTATAAGAGGGTACCATGTGTTGAGGTTGTTTTTTTGTTGGTTTCATAGTGCTCTTATATGTAGTATAGATCTTTTTAAACTTGGCGCCTTTCAAGCCCTTTTCTAACTTGGATGTAAGTATATACGGTTGCACTTTCTTCTTCTCTTAATAAAATACGAACTCAAACTGTTAGTTTGATCGAGTCTTAAGCGGCTTGATAGCCACACAATGCCCATGATCGGTGGGACGTTCATGTTCTAATACAAACATGTTAGCGAAAAAAATGAGTTGAGCCCAAAACCTTTTGTCAAGAGTTACTGGAACTGAAATTCAACATATACTTATTAATTTGTTCTTCATATACTTATTAATCTGTCTTTTGCAAAAAAGAAGAAAAAAGAATACCTGATTTCCCCTATCTGTCCTCGGTTAATGCCTCTTTAGTTGATAAGCTTGATGTGTGTTTACAGTGTTAGCTAGTGTCTTTTCAAAATAACAGGTGTACTACATAATTCATGAAAATAATAGTGTTTTTTATATAAAAAAACAATGCCATTAGCATTACCATCACAGTAGCTCGTTTGACCTTGAGCATTATCATCACAGATAATGTGACCATACCGGGTCGGCGCAGGTCGGCGTTCATCTTAATTAGTCCTAGCTAGTTCTCCAACACCTGGATGGATAACCCAGCAAACAAGGCATACACGGTTGAGCAGCTCAGCATGCCATTTAAAAAAAAAAGATATATATATATATATATATATATATATATATATATATATATATATATATATATATATATATATATATATATATATATATATATATATCATATATGTTATCAGCTGGAGCAGTGTCAAACGTTTGATCGAGTCCCAGCTAACATGCACGAGCCGTGTCCGTGTGTTGCATATTTGCAATTGCGTATGTGTGTATGAGATGGATGGATAGGGACGACAACCTATTGCCCCTTCGCAAATTTAAAATCTCCTTTTTATTTTCTGCAATTGATCTGTCATCAGCTGGAGTACTATGCAGTACTACTCCATGGTACAAGTGTACAACGAGCAGTATAAAAGTGATGAACTTGCTGTGCATAATCAAGTCAACCAACTTTTTTAAAAAGGAAATATATGAAAATCCCAGCTTCTGCATCGAATCAAGTCAACCAACTGTGACAAGTATATTTAATTAACCCAACAGGTGTTTGTCAAACAGCCTAGCTCTCGTTTCTTCCCTTTTCATTTATGATCTATCGTTTTCATAGATCAATTGCACAGCTAATGGCCGATAAATTTTTGTTTACTCACGAATTTGAGATGCATGAACAAGGATGCTACCGGGAAAGTAGGGGCTCAATTACGGTGTTCACGGGCAGTGGTGGATCCAGGACAAAATCCTAGGGGGGCTGAACTTTATGGTAAAATCGACCTTCGTCTTCGACCTCTATCTAATGTGCAACGTCTTCTTCCTAAGTTCCAATGACAGAACTTTCATGAGGCTCAGGGGGGCTGGTTTCTTCTTCTTCCTCTCTTTCTCTCCATTTTTCTTCTTTCCTCCACCACTTCTTCTCCCTCACCCTCCCTATTTTCCATTGATGCATCAGCTGTAGGGGGGCTGGAGCCCCCCAGCCCCCCTGTAGATCCGCCCCTGTTCACGGGAAAGAGGTAAACAGGTTGAT
This sequence comes from Saccharum hybrid cultivar R570, assembly GCA_038087645.1. Classification (NCBI taxonomy): domain Eukaryota; kingdom Viridiplantae; phylum Streptophyta; class Magnoliopsida; order Poales; family Poaceae; genus Saccharum; species Saccharum hybrid cultivar. Next base: position 5,536,953 of record JAQSUU010000043.1, on the reverse strand, counting down.
TGGTTCCAAGCCTCCATTAATCCAGCTCAACGATGCATGACAATTTACAATGCATCGTTGGGTCTGATCTTTCTTAATATCTCTGTTGTATATTTGGATGAAGAAGCGAAACGGAAGTATGTAAACTATTTTGACTTTTCGACAAGCAGACTCTTCTCAAGTAGCAACATTTTTATTTTGAAGATTTTGATCAATCACTAACTCTTCGTACAGCCTGAAGGATCATTTGTTTGTGATTAATTATAACTGCGCGTCCTTTGTTACAGGAGCTGACTGATAAAAATATAGAGAAAAGAAAACGTGGCCGAGCTGGATGCGTGCACCGCATGCCTCCGTGTTATGAGTGTTTCACTTGATTTATGGCGAAGGGAGCTTGACCAGGAAATGTGTTTATTACTCCCCCAACACCGTACTCCCGGGACGTATATATGACTACATCAATATATGTCCCATGTGCAGATTACCTTGTTTTTATCAATTATAATCAAGTTGCTTGGTTAAATGGATTGAGCCATTGAGGTTGTCAAGTTGCAGGTCAGAATCCATCCATGTCGTATCCGACGCTTATCCTGGTCAGACTCCGCATCGGCATGGCATTGGCATCGGACCGCGCCGTGCCTGACATTATCCATCCATCCATCCACCATCCTCTCCGGCTGCGGCTGGTTCGTTCGTTCGTCTTGCTGGTAGAGACGAGACGCCTTCAAGCACCGGATGCCCTCGCCGAGGCGGCCTCCACGATCTACTTCTTCGACGACCTGAACCAGTCCTCCTCCAGGCAGGTACCGACGTTTACCTTATTACTAAGGTTGGTCAGTAGCAACGTCGTGCCCGCGCCCGCTCGGGTAGGTAAACGGAAGTCATTGGGCGGCCGGCAGGACTTGCAGCGCACACGCGGTAACTCCCCCGACACTTCCGCCCGGTACACGCACGAGACGATCACATCACGGACGAGTTTTTGCCGGAGCCGGCAGCCGGGGATACGACCGCGCTTGCTGCGTCGGCGCCCGCGGCGGTGAGGCAGGCCGCCGGTCGCTTTCGTGGCCGCGACAGACGCGTCCCCGCGAGCCACGAACGCCCTCGGAGAGCCGTCGAGGGAACCGTCCCGGCTCCGGTGGTGATGGCCTTGACGGGGAGCGGACGCGGCTCGCGCCATGCCGGGGCCCGGGGCTGGCGTGACAGCCTTTAATATATAATATATATACAAAAAAAAAGGAAAATAGCACAGGGCTACAATCTATATGTTCAGTACATATTAGGCTGATCTAGCATAGTACTATAGACTAAAGTTTAGGATGTTACGATAGTAATAATAAAACAAATTATATGAATCATCGGTAATCCGCAAGATGAAGTTATTAAGCCTAGTTAATTTATCATTAGTAAATATTTACTGTAGCACACGTTGTTAAATTATGGTCTAATTAGGATTAAAAATTTATCTTATAAATTAGTCTCAATCTATATATTTAATTTCGTAATTAGTTTATATTTAATACTCTATACATGCATCAAACATCCGATCTGATGTAATAGGGGCTAAAGTTTAGCGCTGGGGGAGGGAGGAGGGGGGAATCAAACAAGGCCATCCGGAAGGAGCACCGGTACAAAATCTCGCAAGATCGGCAAGGCTCTTTTCAAGCTCCGTCTTGGATACGTTACTGGCTACGTACATATCGGATTTTTTTTTGTGGCCTGTGTACTAGCACTGGTGCACTGCCAGACCAAGCGAGCGGGGCACGGGCGTCAGCTCGGCACGCCCTTTTCGTTTTCCAGGATCGGTTTTGGCCTTTAGGCCGGGAGGCGGCATCTAGGGCGGGCTCTACCAACCAAGGCAAAGCCCTGTGTTCGCAGCTTGCGCCAAATGATCCAACAGCAAAAACGATAACTCTCGGTACGTGCTGCCACAATATGGCCCTGTTCATCTGGCTTATAATCCGTCTTATTCGACTTGTTTTTTCAGTCGGAACAGTATTTTTCTCTCACAAAAAATCAGCCAACAGTGTTTTTCAGCCGGCTTATAATTTCAGCCGAACGGCCCCTATATATATTTTTTTGGGAGGTCATACATGTCGCGGGCCATGAGACACGCGGCGGCTTTTTGGCTATTTCAGTGTAGGAGTAGTGCCTTCTCCTGTTGGGCCTGCTAATTTTCGTCGCTGAACGGATGGATATATGGGTGATTTTACCGAAATCACAAGGCGTACCTTCCTGGACCTCCCGCGAGTGGCGCATCCAGCGAGTGATCGCTCGCCCACGGTCACAGGAACTGGCGTCCCCGGGCGAACGCGACCCGGAACAATTCCGCACCCACAGAAAACGCATGCATCCAGCGACTGATTTGAATGATAAAGCAAGATTTTCAGGGTGTGTTTAGTTGGTTGTAAAGTGTGTGTAAAGTTCCTGTAGCATTTTTCGTTGTTATTTGGTAAAATTTATCCAATCATGGACTAACTAGGCTCAAAAGATTCGTCTCGACATTTACAGATAAACTGTGCAATTACTTATTTTTTACCTACATTTAATGCTCCATGCATGCGTCCAAATATTTAATGTGACAGGGAATCTTATAAAATTTTTAGAATTTTAGGTGAACTAAACACTGCCTAAGTGTAAAAGGAGGCGCCATATTTCTCTCCTGTGTTAATGTGCTGATGGCACGGCAAGAAATATGACTGCACACGGCAGGGTCGGTCCTCGTCCTCGGGCAGAGGCGTAGCACTAGAGCAGGCCAATCCGGCCGGTGGCGCCTCCCCCGGACGGGGCCTCTCGCGAGTTTCCAGACCGAATCGAATCGATTCGTTCACACGCATCGAATCCAGCCAATTTTCAATGGGCGCAAGCGCGAGGTACTTGCCTGCCTTGCTTCGGGTCGCTGGAGCGGCGGAGTCACCCTGCCAGCGAGTGATCCCTCCCGGGCCCGGTGAAAGGGACACGCGTGACGGCAGAGCAGCAGAGGGCGTAACCAAGGGAGCCCCCCCAGCCCGATGTGATGTGAGGCTTGCGGAGCAAAGGAAAACGGCGACACGCGATCAGAGAACGGCTTTGCGGTGCAGCGCCCAGTACTGGAGGCGAGGCGCCGAGGCGTGCAGCCTTGCTGCTCGCGCTGCTCGGAGCGTGCTGGCTGCTGGTGATCGATCTCGTGGAAAAAGTGGAAGCCAGTGGGCGCGACCTGGCACCTGCAGTCACCGTGCAAAGGCAAAAGCACATAAAGCATCGTCATCGATGTGCTGCTGCTGCGGCTCGAGATATTTTCCAGGTTTTACCAAACCAGGGCAGTTGTTCCCCGGATTTGGCCGTCGACGCGTTGCATGGCATGGTTCTTCGTGGAAACGTCAGCCTCATTGGCGCACGGCAGCTCTGCCCTCTGCTCCCGCTTGCCTTTGTTATCGTGTAGTATACATACAAAAGTTAGTGGCCACGCTGCCCACGCATAGAAGAAACGGCACACCGAACCTGCGCCGAGGCAGACCGGGGGAGGTGAAATGCCTTTGATTTGCTCGCTGTCGCTGTCCGCGTTGATCAGTTGCTCAACCCGCCGGGACCAGGAATGGTTGTCTGGATTCCATCAAATCCCGGCGATCGATGCCGCCTAATTGCCCAACACCGAGATACCAAAGCGATCGATGCTTCTGCAGTTTACCATCACCTGGCTGCCTCAGTATCATCGCAAGATACTCGGTCACATAAACGTGATAGCGAAGTGGTAGGAATAGTATCGCCGAAAATCTGTGCAGTTACTCCCTTGCCTATCAACACTAGTCCGTGTGGGAAGGGCTGCCAGTTCCGGTGAAAAAAGCACAGTCAAGAAATCAATGTGATTTCCCCGCTGCACCAAACACAAAAGTTACCGGACCCAACCGTCTTCTTTGCTGTTGACAACTTCGCTTTCATCATTTCCCTCACTATTTGGGCAGGAAAACAGAACAAAGGCGTTGCCCGGGGAAGGTCACTTGTTAGCTGTTGCTCATTTTCTCCGACAGGTCACCAGTCTGTGCGCACATGATCGAGGCCGAGCTTTTACAGTCGGCCCATCCTAAGATTGATCACAATAGGCCCACTGATGAGACGTTACAAGGCCTCGTCGCTGCGTTCCGGCCAGCAGAAGGTCCCATCATCTCAAATTCTCATAGTCATTAAAATTTTTTACCAAAATATATTCATGCGGGGTCTTGTATTGAAGAGTTTATTGTAAGAAACACGATGGTGTAATCTGATTTTAATTAGATACTTGTTTTATGAGATATGACTTTTTTACCTCAAAAAGCAAGGGATTTGTGCCGGCTTTTAGTGCATGACTGTTTTTTGATCTGCTGTCTGGCCCAAGAATACAATTGAAGTGGGCCTAATTTAGTGAAGAAAGTGGGAGAAAAAATGTTTCGACTTGCTGCCACCCGGGTCGACAGCTAGGCATCCCCACAGGGAGTAGGGATTTTTTTTGTTGATTGATGAGGCATGCCAAATCACGAGTGTCGATGATTATTGCCTTTAATCCTTCTTAGATAGAGTAGAGATAAGCTAGTCCCTATCGATATCACCTACTAAACAACGCTAATGCCCCTATCAGGACGTCGTCTAAAATAGATGAACCCGTCTCGCGTCACGCGCTTATAGTAACTAAAAGTTTGCCATGTCATCATATGCACCGCAAAGCATTCATGATTAAGTTAACCATGATGGGCATCAACTAAAATAAGTTTACATTTCGTAGATTGAATGTGTTTCGGTGTTGTGTGACTCGAATCCAAAAACCTTAATTTCGAATGTCATCGCAAATACTTAGTTTGCGCCCTACATAATTTGAGGTGTATGACTGTGTTAAGCACTAGTATCAAGTGTAGGGTATGAGCTCAAGTCCAACCCATAAAAATGAAGCTTCAAGTTTGAGTTTGAATTGGGAATCCAAAACTTGTTTCAAGTTTTCCGATTCGAATTTGAGTTCAAATTTGAGAAATTATTAAAAAATTTTCCGAAGTCAACCTGGTCAACCAAGAGTGGCATTTGGTCAAACATATTATGCTTGACTCAATGATGCCCTTGGGTGATGGTGTTATCACTAAATACTCACCAATTAATGTAGCAACAAGTTTCAATTTGAAATTCTTCCGAAAACCCTAAAATTCAAAACCCTAATTTTACCCCTTTTTGATTAATTCAAAATCTAAGCAAAATTTAGGAAAAAGTTTAAAACCAAGTTTGTAGATCTTTTCAAGGGCTACAAGTTTGGTGTTTTGAGTTTTCAAAGTTTTTGTGTAAAATTGTGAGTAATTTGGAAAAGAAACAAATTTCAAATTTGACCCCTTTTCATCCCTAAGCCCAAATTTCAAAATGGAGGCAAAATTTGAAAATAATTTAAATAGCAAAGTTGTAGGTATTGGTTAGATGTACAACTTTGGTATTTTGAGTTTTTGAAGTTTCAATATAAAATTTAAAGTAATTTTGAAATTTTCAAATTCTCGAAAAATGTCCCCTTTTGATTTCGAATTCAAATTTCAAAATCCAGGAAGAATTTGAGAAAGTTTTCGATATGAAACTTGTAGAGCTTGAAATTCTGAAGATTTCATATCTCGGGAATTTTTCAAGTTATTACATGTTTTTGGAAGTAATTTTGAAAAATAGTTTTGAAGTCATAGATTTGGGGGGTGCTACAGTGTACGACGAATCAGAGCTGGGCAGCGCGCGGCATGGGCGCCGGCGACCCGCTGTGGCCTTCGGCCATCTTCTAGGCCCACCGCGATCGCCAGTTGCTGCTTCGCGTGGCCAGCCCGCCTGCGTGGCGCCATATTATTGCTTGGCCACCCCTATAAAGCCTCCCACCGTCGGCAACATTTTCTTTTCCTTCCTCTGCTTCCTCTCCATCGTCGTCGTCCTCTCGGACGCTGACGCACACCACCGCCACCGCTTCACCTCAGGCCACGTTCTCTCGCCCTATTGTTCGCAACAGCGTTGCACGTCAAGTGAATCCCTTCGTGTGTAGCCTAGCTGCGTGTCAAGATGGCAACGGGTACGTATTCGACGGGTAGTGCTCACCCGTACCCGTACCCGCACCCATAAAATTTTACCTGTCGGGTTACCCGTACCCGCATGCGGGTAAAAAAATAGTTCCATACCCGTACCCGCCGGGTAATTCTCACCCGACGGGTAACCCGTACCCGATAACATACCCGAAAATTATCTAAAAATATCAAATAGTCACATGCAAAAATAAATAATTCTAAGTTTCCAACAAGTTACAAACATGCTAACAAATATTATTAGCATCATTACAACAAAGACAATCTATTAGAAATATAGTGGATGTCTCAATGGGCCAAATTCATGATTTATATGCGCTAAAATAACTGAGGTTGGCTAGTTATTTTTGCGGGTATGTCTTACCCGTGGGTATACGGGTATGGGTAGTATACACCCGCACCCGTACCCGCATACCCGATGGGTATAGGATTTTGCCCAATAACATACCCACGGGTAGAAAATTCATTCCATACCCGCTTCTTTATCGGGTAATACCCGTCTGGTACTCGGGTTTCGGGTACCCGTTGCCATCTCTAGCTGCGTGAGCCGAGCGCGCACGATCATCTTCTTCCGCGTCGTTCACCGTGCCGCCGCAAGCCCGCCACCATGGCCAGCCACCTCCATTGCTTCTCCGTGCCAACAATTTGCTCAGCTGCTACCGTGGTGAGCCATTGATGCTCTCTGTCCTCTATTTTGACCGTTACCGGCTTGTATCGTCGGAGCACCGTGCACCGTGGCCACCGTGCCGCCATGGTCGGGTGGGGCTCCCTCCATGGTGTCTGCGGGCAGGTGGTTGTGTAGGTCGTGATGCTCGGGGGTAGTTTGGTCGGAGCTTCGTCGTCGGGGTCGTGGCCACCAGCCGGCTATCGTGCCGTCGTGGTTGGACCGCGGGACGCGGGGAAGAAGAAGAGGGGGAGGGAGAAGGGGACCTGAGCCAGCCAGGCTTGGCTCGGTCGCACGTCTGGCTGGGCCGAGCGAGGGAAGAAGAGAAGGGAAGCGGCCCGTGTTGCCGATTTATTATTTTTCTTTTTCAAAAATGTTAAATAGTATTAGTTTTTGTTTATTTCAGTGGAATTTTTGTAGAGCTCCAAAAATATTGAAAAATTTTGTGAAGCCTCTCTGTATTGTGTAATATTTAGAAAAAATATGAAATATCAATTTTGATTACTTTTGTAAGTTATTTAATTAGCTCAATTAATTAATAAATGATTTTTCTATAATTTTTCTAGGCTTAATTAATTGTCCAAAAATTATGAAAATTATTTTTCCACTTAGTTATGACGTAAGCTTCGTAAAAATAAAAATTTGAGCTTAATTGGACAACTTTAATTTTATTCTTAATTTATGCCTTATTAATTAATTAGTTAAACATGTAATTAGAACTTAATGACTTAGGATTTGTTTGACTTTATAATTGAGTGTTGACTTTGGGTCATTAATACTTAATAACCTTTAGCACCTTTAATTGATTGTTTGAGCTCTCGTAATCATTTTATTAGTGCTTAAGTGTATTATTTCATGTGGTTAACAAAAGTCATTAGCGAAGAAGTTAACCTAATGGAACTCTACTTTCGGGTTAGGTTAGTCTTATTGTTTACAACGGTACCGTGAAGGAAAGTTGTACTCAACTTTGTAATCGTGTCCTGCATCCATCGAGCATCATGTTTCGTACTTCATCATATTAAGCATATGTTATCGTCACATGTAGTCCCCGTGAACGAGGAGAGTACCGAAGTGGAATTTGTCCCCGAAGAAGAGCCAATGTCCGTGGAGGTGGGATTTGACATCTGTGGAACTGACCCGAAACCTGAAATCCCCATCAACCAAGGCAAGCCCCGAATGCATTTAAACCTTCCTTGTGTTTTAAAAAGCTTTACTTCACTTTGTTAATGTTTGATTGCATTCGGTGACAGGAGTTGAGTGGCAACCTAATTACTGCATTACCACTCTTGATATTTCAATATTATCCTTGTTGCTGTTTTATTTGAAAATGCTTAGTATGCTTAGCCTTGCTTAATAAGAAAGCCTTGAAAATATTTAGCAAAGTTTGAAGGGTTGTTATGAAACAATTGAATGAATGAATTATGATGTTAATTTGAGATCGGTCGGTGGACTTGCATCGGGAAAGGAGTCCCAATGTAGTGTCTCTAATTGTGTCGGTTAAGGACCGTACCGTTGTAGGCCCGCCTGTGTTTTGAGACTTTATAACTGATCACATGCTCCGGTAAGCCTAAGACCTCGGTCATTCTATCATGTGAACGGCCAACCGTGCACTAGGAGTGGAGAGATGGTGAGAGTAGTGTGTACCCTTGTGGCCAAGGGCCGAATTGGAGGTGTACTGTACTCTCGGGTAGTCGGGTGACGCTGGTCCCGGTCACGTGTTGGAGGATTTGAGTGAAGGTTGATATATGTCGGTTAGAGTCCTACATATGTCGTGTGGTTAGAGATCCCCAACTGGGTATAATCGATTTAAATCGTCGTTACTCCTCGGTTAAGGAAACTCGATCGCCTGACCTACATCGTAGCTAATAAGTAGAACATCGGTCGGAGAATAAGAATAAGTGGTATGAATTATCTGATCTAGATTAGAATCACTTACATTCTATTGATGATTAATACTGAAATAAAACATTGATCTTAAGGATCCACTCTTAGTACCTTTTATGCAAAAGAACTTTGAATCTCGCTGGAACCTTACCTTGATTCCCTTGAGCCTGCATTCTTGAGTCTACTCTACTCCTTTTGTCGGTTAAGTCTTGTGGAGTACTTTTGTACTCAGGGTTTGTTGAACCCCTGTTGCAGGTGCGTCTCATGAGCTGGTTTGTTTCGGACCCTATTGCATGATCATCTTTGCAGTAAGCGATGACGAGTAGTTTGTTTGGCTCTTGGGCAGAGCGCCACATTTTGGTGTTTGTAATAAAGTTACTAATGCTACTCCACTACTATAGTTGTAATAACTAAACTTAAAGTTTGTAAGTTTGGAACAAAGAGTTTGTAAACTTATGTTATGTAAGACTTCCGCACTTTTACTCTGATGTAAATTATTATATAAAATGTTGTAATACTGTGATGCCTCTAAAATGTGATCCTGCTCAGAAGATCGTGGATGATTCGGGTTTCCCGAGGACACCCGACAGACTTCTTAAATTCTGCGGTACACATGTATGTTGTTAGAGGTCTTTAAGACGATGATAAGTACATGTGAGCCACATAATTTAGGAGGTTCTGCCATAGCTGGTATCAGAGCGATCATTGTCAGAGCTATTATAGTATTGCATTATAAAACTTCAAAATGATTTGGGTTAAACGAGTTTAACTTGTTATTTTGGTCCAAATTGCTTACTACCTATCTCTATTCATCTTGTAAGTTATTTAGCCATGTTTAAAGACTTTTGGTGGAATAGTATGTTAAAATTGCCCTATGTATAAAGTTTACTGTTTCGTTGCTCTTGCGTATTTAATTACTATAAAATCTTTTATGCTTAGTCTCGTAAGTCGATTCATGCATCATGATTAATGAACCTATTAATTACCTTCGCTGTTAGTGTGGTTTGGGTTAAGTAGTATCAATCCTATTCATGCTAACCTTCAGATTCTCCCCAGCTATCCTTACCAATTCTATCTTTCCCGCTATGGGATGGCCCGTACCAAGTTGACGCCCCGCAAGTCCACTAGACCCAAGAGAGTTCCTCGTCGCTAGCTTGCTCCTAGGAACGAGGGTGCTAGTAGCAGCAGTAGCAGGCCTAACCCTCAGGCTGAGGTGGAGAGGCTCTCTGCAGAGTTAGCACAGGCTACCAGAGACAAGGTTAGTGATGCTATCTAGGTTGGAGAGTTATAGGGTCAGTTATGACGTCTCACTGGAGCTCATCTAAGCTGTGAGCGTATGATGGGTCGTCTGATTGTGGAAAGGAATGAGGCGTGGCACAGAGAAGATGTTGCCAGGAATCGTGCTAAGGAATTAGAGTTTTATGTCCTTGATCTGGAGGGAGATAATCATATTCTCCATGAGGAAGTGCATCAGCTGTTCTATCAACTGCATCCTCCTCCTAGTGTAGCTGAGTTAGACCCTGGTGTCATTCTTGCAGATGGTGATGAATCTGAGGAGGAGTCCGAAGAAGAAGACCCGGAGGAGATAGTGCTTATTGATGGAAGTGATGATGAAGGAGGTCATGTTTCAGGGATGGACACCGACCACGAGGACTGAGGTGGTCGAGTGTTTGTGTAAGTTAGAAGTTGCGTACGTTTGTCAGCCTTAGTTGAACTGGGTAGTCCGATCGGAGTGCGGGCTTGTGTAATAAATAAATGAACTTGTGTAGTGTATGCTTGTAGTAACTTTTTGAGTTAAATAAAAGTTTGTGAATAAAGTTTGGCTTATTATAAACAGATGGCTCATGCTCATGCTGAAGATGGTACTAGAACCTCACTGGGTGGGACTGATGCTCCTAATCCACCATTCGTTCCACCAAATATGGCAGAGGCCATGTTTGCTCTTGTCAATGCCACCGCTGAAAATGCTCGACTGCTGAGAGAAATGGCCCAAAATAATCATAATGTACCACAAGGCAATTGGGGTCGGTATAACAATAGAAATGAGACCACTTATGTGGACTTTACGGATACCCGTCCCCCAGTATTTACCAGGGCAGATAAACCTCTAGAAGCAGATGACTGGCTCTGTCCTATGGAGCAGAAGTTTGATCTTATTGAATGCACTGAATACCAAAAGCCAGTATTTGCAGTGTAACACCTCAAGTGTTTAGCTCCATAATTGTATTGCATAAGCATAAGCATGAGCATGCATTATTCATGTTTGTTATTTTATGTGATGCAACACATGTGTTTATATTAGGGCTTGTTTGATTTATTTCATGAAGTACTTGATAGTTGGTGTAACAAAAAGGTAAGGTAGCCAATCATGACCTACAACACCTTAGTTATACTTAGGGTAACATTTGGAACAAAGTTCATGTTGACCAAAATTACTAAATTGCCCTCCAAGAGAAGTTTGACCACCCTTTGACCCTAGAAGGCCCTAGTTTGACCAATTAAAAAGTCTAATTTAGAGACCTTGCATGGAAGAGCAACCTTAAGCAAAGTTGTAGAGGATTTCATAAGGAACAAAAGTTCTAATATGGCCATCTCATGAAAATGACCAGAGCATGCTCAAAAATGGCCCACAAGTCAGCTTGAGTGGGAATCAACACTTAGAAAAATTCTAAGTCTGGAAATTGGACTTTTCAGTTTCACTGTACCCCACTTTAGCAACTTGTAACTCACCAACTAGGCCAAACCAGTCTTTGAGCCAATTGACAAAGTTGTTGTCCACACATAGCTCTACAACTTTGTCAATATCATCATCACCTGGTTCTCAATAGTTTAGGAGATATAATGTCTTGAAGTTAGGGTTTCAGTCGGCATAGTGACTGAAACTAAGTTTCAGTTTCATCAAGCACCACTTTGGAGCTCTGTAGTTTCAAATCTAGGCCGAACTAGCCCAAACTCCAATTGACAAACTTGTAGACCTCATGTAGCTCTACAATATTGGTGTAATCATCTTCGACTAACTCGAGCTGGTTTAGGAGATATTCTTCGTTGAAATCACGCTGTCAGTCATCGAACGACGGTCTTCATTCAGTCGAACCCGACTTCGTGGTCTGTCGTGGCCGACCGGAGGCAGGGCCGCGGCGACGCGTGGGGGCTCGGTGGCGGCCATGCGCCAGCCGTGGTCCCACTGGTCAGTCCACCGCACCTACAAGGTCGCCACGCCGCACCAGAGCCGCCCCAGTTCCTCTTCCTCCCTCATTCGGCTTCGACACAAAGAAAACGGAGCCGCCATTGCCGCCCCTCTCCGGCGAGCTCGTGCCCGCTCACCACCGCATCGCAGTCCACCAGACCTCGCCACTCCCTCCGCCTCACCACCCTCCAGCTCCTTGACCCACCGAAGCCCGTGATTTGACTCGAGGTGAGCCGCATTTCCTTCTTCCCCATCTCCGAGAGGTCGCCGGAGCCCGCCATGGGACCTCACCGTGGTCGGGGTGCTTCGGGTCGCTCTCCACCCTCCCTTCCTAGCAAAACGGATCCGCCTAGCTTCGGTGAAGCTCGTACCGAGCCTAGACCGCACCGTGTACCCTTACCGGCGACGGCGCGCCGCCACCGGACACCACCGGCCGCCGCTCGCGGTGACCAGCCCCTTCCAGCCCATCCCCATCCATTCCACGAGCACCAATCGATGCACCGGGTGACAGAGCACACGAGGTGGTGCTCACTTGGCCGAGCGAGCTCTTCTCCGGCGAGCTCGAGCTTGTCGGAGCTCGCGGGTCTCCGCCTCCCCTGTTCCTCTGTCCCTGACTGCGGGGGCCCGCCTGTCAGTTGCCAAGCGCGGGCGGGAGCGCTGAGCAGGCCGCGCGCGCGCGAGTCGTGGGCCGCGTCTTCCGGGCCGGCCCAGTCATCCGAAATGAAATTCGTTTTTATTATTTTGTCACTGATTTTTGTACAAGTTGGAAAAATATAGATCTAGGGTTTTAATGATCCAAAAATCATGAGATAAATTTTGTTGGGGTTTTCATGATGTGTAGTATTTTAGAAAAATATAGATCTGGCATGAGATGTTTAAATTCGGTAAGAATTTAATAGATCCTTTAAATGTGTTTTGGAATGCATGCAAATTTGTTAAATTTATAACTTGAGCTGTAGTGTTCCATAAATCATGAAATTTGGTGGGTAGGTTACTCTATGCTAGCCCTAGCTCTGGTAAAAATTTGGGCATCAGTGCTTAAGTAATTTCCAAGTTATAATGCTATCTTGTTATTCTAGGAAATACTTAAATGAATTTTTGTAATTTTTCTACATGTGCAATGTTCACCTAAATTTTTGGAGAATGTCTTGGTACCCTAGACTGTCTAAGAAAAATATGAAATCTGTTGTTTGACACTTTTCGATAGGGTTTTCTATTTATGCAAAAATCAGTCTTATTAGCTTGTGAATTTTGTGTAGGGAGTTTCTGTGAATAAAACTTGTTCAAATTTTTACTGTGGTTTCTTTTTGGGTCAGAGAGTCCCCTGTAATTTTTGTAGAATTTTAGGAGCAGTTTATATATATGTTTGAAATTTCACTTAATTACGTAAGTAAATTAAGAAATGGGTTTAAATAAATATTCTAGGTGGGCACACCTTACTTTCTGGTGTCTTTGTGATATTTGTGAACTTGTAGTAGTATTAGTTTGGTCTTAGAGAATGTTGGCCACATCAATAAATATTTAACCTTGGTAATTTAGGTTTTCTGGACAGCTGGTAGTAATTCTAAATTTGGCTTTGATAAAAATTGGTTGCTGGAAAACTTGTAAATACCAAAGTTGGAGTAAACTTGATGAACTAGCTTGTGTTAAAATTTGGAAGCATTTGGCTTAGTAGTTTGAGGGTTACTGTTGTTTAAAGTGGCAGTTCAAAATCTGCTACTCTCTGTGTTGGAGAAGACAGATTCTGGAACTTGTGAAGTTTGACCTGGAAAACTTAGGAGTTTGGAGTTGAGGTCTGAAAATGAATTGTAGTGCATTTCTTAGGTTTTCCAGATTGTCTTAGATCATATCTTTTGGAATTGTAAATCTTCAGTTGTGATAAAAACAAGTAGCTGCTGTCCAGAATGCTTTCTGTGGTGTTTTGCTGTTGATATGGTGTAATATCCTAAGACATGCTACTTTTGTATTTGTTAGGTGTTAGGGCCTTAACTGAGGATGAGCAGCTTTATCTTAGGTTAAGTAGATTAGGTGAGTACTTCTCTACTAGAGAAGAGATTTGCACGTACTAGTAAAATAACTTGAATAGGGTATTTTATTCTGAAATGCATTTCATTCCGAGCATGTTGCACCCATTTATGCATCCATTATATTTATTGTGCATTCATGCAATAGGTGCACCGGAGGGGGTGACACTCCTCGAATTCGAGCCTGTGATTCCGGAGGAGAACCAGGAGCAGCAGGAGCCCGAGGATCCAGCAGGCGAAGGAGACGCCGTTGAAGACTTGCCGGAGTGCCCTGACCACCGGCCTTCAACTTTTCTGAAAGGCAAGCCCCGGTGCATGCTGAACCTACTGTTTTATAAATTAATCTTGAGTACTATTAATTGTTTACTGCATTAAGTTGTAGGAGTTATATGAAAACACTTGTTGCATTATACCTGTCCTTGTCCAGATATCGTACTGAATCCTATATTAGGTGTAGGCACGTGTCAATGCTTAGCCCTGCTTAGTACGGTAGAAGTCGGGTGATTTCCGGTCATCCGCGAGATGTAGGAAGGAGTCACGAGTGGCTTTATGGCTATCGTGGATGGAACCATGCTTAAAAATGAAATTGAGACCGGGCGGGAGTTCGATAGTACAGCCGCAAGACACTTCACGTCTTGGGTGTGGAGCTATGCCCGTCTGAGTCGTTTAAGGACCGATTCGCTGTACGTCCTTGAGTCATGTTGAACGCAGTCTAACACTTAGTTGGCCGGATAAGTCGTTCCGACCGCGAAGTCGAGTAGTATGGTTCAGGCCGGGAATCGAATGGTAGGTTGCATCTTGGAGGAGAGAAAGGATGTGCTTGGGGACATTGGCGTGAGACCAAGGGGGGGTTAGAGTCCCTATCACCTGGCAGAGTGTCGCCCTTGGGGACGCGACATTATTCGGGCCCGCGATTCCTGAACTGTACAAAAGATGACCTGAGCAGCCTTCGCCAGGCGTGACTCGGTGAGTGTTAGAAATACCCCTCCAGCTGGATAGGAATTCGATTCGAATCGCCGTCGCTCCCGGTTAGTGAGCACTTGACTTGAGCAGCGGCAACGTAGAACTCATTAAATGAACTGGTGGTTAAGGGAATGATACAATGTTGCCATAATGATATACCTGCTATGGATATAATAATCATGTTGTTTGATTATAATCAAGTGTATGTTTAGTACAGGTGCTAAAATAGATGACAGGTAAATGCTAAAAATAACTGCTAGTACAGGTTATAAGAGTTTCAATTACTTATGCCTTTATGCAAAATGTTATGTCAGCTAGCCTCTTGTGTGAGCCTTGCATAATCCTTGGTGTCATCTTATTTCTGGTTTCCGACGGGTAAGTCTAGCTGAGTACATTCTAGTACTCAGGGTTTATTCCCTCCTGTTGCAGATGACATGCTTTATCAGGGCTTCTGCAAGACGTGTCTCCACCCTGCGGGTGATGATGACTAGGTCACTTGGGCGTGATCATCTTCATGTACTTTCCTCATGCTTTTGCGGGTTGTCGATCATCCAGGCTGGCAGTACTTATTTAACTAGTGTGTGTTATGCTTCCGCTACTTTCAAACTTGGTTTGTAATAATTGCTACTCCGTTTGTGTAAACTTATTTCAGCACTATTTGTGAAATGTAACGTATGATGTTGTATGTTGAATGATGCGATCCTGGTTGTAAGCGAGTTGGTTTGAAATCCTTCGTGGTTTCGATTGACTACCGGGATTATATGGGCTCAAGTTCGAAAATTTGAGCGCTTCGGTGCTTGTTTTTGTACTTGTGCTCTTATAATTTGGTCGGTTCTGTTACAGCTGGTATCGGAGCATAATTCAACATTAAACACATCTTACGGGTAATTAAAAACAAAAGTATTTGTTTGCGAAAAGGGTTGAACTCTAAAAATTATTTTATAGGTATGCCAGTGATCACAACCCTTAGCCCAAATAAGGACTCTTAGGTGGCTTATTATAAAGACTAACTTGGGGGCCTTGTTTGTTTCTGTTTCGTCGTCCATACGGCGTGAAATTGTATGGATGCCATCCACTTGGGTGGTAATGTATGGATCAATTACCTCGACGCTCTGGTAAGTGTGAGTTGTGAGAGCATGATCGTCCAACCGGCGGTCTAAGGGAGAGTAGTTTTGGTGACTTACATCTTTACATGTTAAACCATGTAACTATGTAAAAACACTTAATTGTGGGCATCTATCAATCGGGTAGCTTTGATACTGAAATATATACATCCGGGGATGTGTATATGGAAAGTATTTAAATTACTGCTTTCTTGTGTGTATATATTGGGAATTGTTGGGCTGCAATGAAATTTTCTGCAGGTACACTAACAGCGTAACGAGTAGACCGATAGTTTCGATTATATGAGAGAACGTATGTATGCCACCGCCTAGCGTTGGAACTTTAGTTTTCCACTAAGGTGAGAGAACGTACGGAACGTGCATGCATCATGTTTAAATATATCATACATATCATTTACTCCCTCCTTAAAAATTTCTGTACTCCCGACTAAAGTAAATTTCGTATCCCTTAAATGATCCTCACTTTAAGCCGTATCTTATCTTGTTGCTACAGATGGCACGTACCAAGAGGACCGCTCGTAAGTCCACTGGGGGCAGGGCACCGCGTCACCAGCTCGCTCCACGTGAGCCCCGCCCCGAGCCTACTGAGGTGGAAAGGCTGAGGGCAGAGTTGGCTGAAGTGACTGCCGCCAGGAATGCAGCACGGCAACAACTGGAACAAGTGATTCATGATCGGGATCAAGAAACGCTTGCAGTCCAGAGGTTGACAGTGGCAACCCGCAACTGTCAACGCATGTTGGTCCGTGTGATGGAACAGAGGGATGAAGCCTGGCACGAGGAGAACGTTCTGAGAGCTCGTCAGTTTGAGCTCGAGCAACAGTTGGAGAACGCTGAAGAATACAATGATAATCTTCATGATGAAGTGGAGGTTGATGGACCACAGGATGCCCCACCTGCAGAAGCACCAGAGGAAGAGCCTGTCAGTGATGAGGACGGCGGGGAGATCCTTGACACTGACTCGGAGGATGATGCTTAGAGTAGTCATCTCGTGTCTATAATGTTAGGATCGTCTTTTGTGCCCTCCCTGTGAAGGAGTGAGGCCTTGTAATAACTTGACTTTGGGATGTAAGGTTGAACCGTATGTTTCCTGAATGTAGTTGAACCCGTTAATTTCGATCACAACTTGATGTCTTATTATGTTGCGTTCGATGATGGTGTCACGATTAGCACCCTTCGGTGCCGCGACGAAACCGAGGGCCTCCTATGGCGCGCGACATAAGGCTGTGCTGCTTGGCACGCGCAGGTATCGAGGTGGCTAGTCATGATCCACCATGGAACTCTTCATTGAGAAGTCTCTTTGTGGTCAGTTTGAAGTAGCCTTTCACAGTCAACTAAAAATCTTGAGATCGAATCCAAGTACCGTGCAAAAGGTCAAAAATCACGTAGATAGCAACGTAAACGGCCCGGTAACCGTGTGCTCCCTGTGAGTAAGCCTTCATCAAAGAGCATCTTGTTGGATTACCAAGCATGATCTCGTCAATTGATGCGCTTGAATGGATTGTGCGGTTGTGGTGAATTATTGTGCCTTAATTATTATGAGAAGTCTATTTCATGAAGTCAGTTTGACATATTTACAATAATTCATCTACAAGTTTCCCACATCGTCAGTGCTCATT
Organism: Saccharum hybrid cultivar R570; assembly: GCA_038087645.1. Classification (NCBI taxonomy): domain Eukaryota; kingdom Viridiplantae; phylum Streptophyta; class Magnoliopsida; order Poales; family Poaceae; genus Saccharum; species Saccharum hybrid cultivar. The sequence continues at coordinate 5,519,477 of JAQSUU010000043.1, read as the reverse complement.
GGCTATGCATTTTGCAGATGTCGTACAATCTACGTCGGGGTCGTGGAAATGAGGAGGAGGAACAGCCACCCCCTCCGCCACCACCCACTCCGGCCGAGTTGATGCAGACAGTGGTCGAAGGGCAGCGCATGTTGGCGGATGCTATGCGCCAGCTGGCTAACCGGGAGGTTCGTCCTGGCCGCCAGGGCCCAGAGCCAAATCAGTACAGTGATTTCAAGGACTTTTTGGATACTAAGCCCCCGCTCTTCAAGGAAGCGGAAGAACCACTGCAAGCTGATGAGTGGTTAAATACTATTGAGCAAAAGTTTCGTCTGCTTCGCCTGACTGATGAGTTAAAGACTGAGTATGCTTCCCATCAGTTGCATGGTCCGGCGGGCATTTGGTGGAGCCACTACCGTTCCACACTGCCTGCCAATGTCCCGATTGCTTGGGATCAGTTTAAGGCGGCATTCCGAGGAAATTATATCCCTCCCGGTCTTATGGCAATCAAGCACACAGAGTTTATGAGGCTGTCGCAAGGAAACAAAAGCCTGACTGAATACTTGCAGTCCTTCAACAACCTGGCAAGGTATGCCACTGTGTTTGTGGATACCGATGCCAAAAAGATTGCTAGCTTCAAAAGGGGCCTCGGCCCAAAACTGATGAAAACAATGGGCACTAGCAAATGCACTACTTTCAATGATTTCATCAGCGATGCTTTGACCCAGGAGAACAACAATACTATTTATTCTGCCTCTAAGAGCCGTAAAAGGGCCCTTGAGGCAAGTGCTTCTCAGTCAAGGGCCTCAGCGACACCGAGGTCTTCCCCTCGCCCTCCTGCCACAAATGCTAAGTTCCGTCCTCCACAAAAGAAGGTGCCAATGAAAACTGGGTTTCGTAAGGCATATACAGTGGCTCTACCAAAGAGTAATGCGGGCCAAGGCAGCTCCAGTGTTCCCCCTAGCAACATGCCTTGCTGGAACTGTAACAAGCCAGGCCATTGGTCCAGGAACTGTCCGTACCCGAAGAAAAATGTCAACCAAGGTAGTCGTCAGGGACACGCCCATTATAACAGCATTGAGGAAATTCCATCTGGTGAGGTGGTCACCGCTGGTAAGTTTCTAGTTGACCAACACCCCGCAGTGGTACTTTTTGATTCAGGTGCTTCGCATTCCTTTATCAGTCCTAAGTTTGCATCTAAATTTGCACACAAGTTGCATACTATTGAAGGTGTGGGTTATTGTATTAGCGCTGCAAGTGGGAATATTTCCACAAACAAAGTAGTGGGGAACCTTAAGTTTGAGATAGAAGGGCGAAGTTATTCGCTTGCCCTATTGGTTTTACCTGGTTTAGACATAGATGTTATCTTGGGCATGAATTGGATGAGTCAGAACGGGGTACTCATTGACACATCCGCTCGGGTAGTTATGCTCAGAGATCCTACAGATCAAAAAGGTTTTCTAGTACAACTTCCCAGAAAGGTTGAATTGTCAGGGGAAATTCATGCTGTGCAAGCAAAGGCGTTGGCCGAAATTCCAGTAGTAAATGAGTTTCCGGACGTTTTTCCCGATGATTTGCCGGGACTCCCTCCGGATCGGGATGTGGAGTTTAAAATTGAGTTGTTACCTGGCACGGCACCCATCTCTAGGAGACCCTATAGGATGCCTCCAAATGAACTAGCTGAACTTAAGGTGCAATTGAATGAACTTTTGAAGAAAGGGTTGATTCGTCCTAGTTCATCGCCGTGGGGATGCCCTGCTATCTTTGTAAAGAAGAAGGATCAAACCTTGCGGATGTGCGTGGACTACAGACCTCTGAACGCGGTCACTGTTAAGAATAAGTATCCTCTACCGCGTATCAACATCTTGTTCGATCAGTTGTCCAAGGCTAAAGTCTTTTCCAAGATCGATCTAAGGTCTGGCTACCATCAAATTAAAATCCGCCCGGAAGATGTTCCAAAGACAGCCTTTTCTACCAGATACGGTCTTTATGAGTATCTTGTTATGTCTTTCGGTTTGACAAATGCCCCCGCACACTTCATGTACTTGATGAATTCGGTGTTTATGCCTGAATTGGACAAGTTTGTGGTGGTATTTATTGATGACATCCTGGTATATTCTGTGAATGAGGAGGATCATGCTGAACATCTGCGTATAGTCCTCACAAGACTGCGTGAACACCAACTCTATGCAAAGTTCAGTAAGTGCGAATTCTGGCTTCGAGAAGTACCTTTCCTTGGGCATGTGTTGTCCGATGGAGGAATTATGGTGGACCCCGCCAAGGTACAGGAAGTACTAAACTGGAAGGCTCCTATCTCGGTTCACGAGGTCCGGAGTTTCCTTGGGTTGGCTGGCTATTATCGTCGCTTCATCCCGGATTTCTCCAAAATAGCCAAACCCATGACTCGGTTGCTGCAAAAAGACACCAGGTTTGTCTGGACTCCTGAGTGTGATGCGGCTTTTCACCAACTGCGAACCCTCCTAACCTCAGCTCCGGTTTTGGCGCAACCGAATATCGAGAAACCATTTGATGTTTATTGTGATGCCTCAGGCATAGGTTTGGGAGGCGTTTTGATGCAGGAAGGCCGAGTAATTGCATATACCTCGCGGCAACTTCGGAAGCATGAGGTGAATTATCCAACGCATGACTTAGAACTGGCTGCAGTTGTTCATGCTTTGAAAGTATGGCGGCATTATCTGCTGGGAAATGTCTGCAATATCTACACCGATCATAAAAGCCTCAAGTACATCTTCACTCAACCCGAGCTAAATATGCGTAAGAGAAGATGGCTCGAGTTGATTAAAGATTATAATCTTCAAGTACACTATCACCCAGGCAAGGCAAATGTGGTTGCGGACGCTTTAAGCCGTAAGTCTCATTGCCATTCCTTAATTGAAACTGATTTTTACCAATCTCGCCTGTTACATCCGGCAGTCCTGTACAACATCACTGTCAGTGGTACTCTCAGAAATAGAATCATTGAGCTCCAAAAGACTGACCCGGGTATCTTTCACATAAAACGGAAGATGAATGAAGGAGAGACTAAGCATTTCAGGTTAGATGACGAAGGTGTGCTGTGGTTTAAGGATAGGTTAGTGGTACCTAAGGACCGAGAGCTTAGGGATCAGATCCTGTCCGAAGCACATTCGTCCAAGTTGTCCATCCATCCGGGTAGTAATAAGATGTATTATGATTTGAAACCCCTCTATTGGTGGACCAAGATGCGGAAAGAGATAGCTGCATATGTCGCTAGATGTGACACCTGTTGCAGAGTTAAAGCTGTGCACATGAAAGCTGGGCTACTTCAGCCACTTTCCATTCCAGGCTAGAAATGGGAAGAGATAAGTATGGATTTCATTGTCGGTCTTCCTCCTACTGTCAAAAATCATAACTCCATCTGGGTAATTGTGGATCGTTTGACCAAATCAGCTCACTTCATTCCAGTTAGAGTGGACTATCGTCCTACTGACTATGCTGAGTTGTACTTCAATCAGATAGTCCGGCTTCATGGGATACCTCGTACTATCATATCTGACCGTGGTCCCCAGTTCACTGCTCGCTTTTGGGAGCACTTGCATCACCTTCTGGGAACCAAGTTAGTGAGAAGCTCTGCTTATCACCCCCAGACATCGGGTCAGACAGAACGAGTTAACCAAATCTTGGAAGATCTGTTGCGAGCATGCGTCATTTCATCCAAGGGTTCTTGGGAAAAATGGTTACCTTTAGCCGAATTCTCGTACAATAACAGTTATCAAGAGAGTATTAAGATGGCCCCATTCGAAGCCTTGTACGGTCGAAAGTGTCGAACTCCACTAAACTGGATAGAAGCTGGGGAAAGAAGGTATTATGGCATTGATTTTGTCCAAGAAGCCGAGGAACAAGTCCGTACCATTCAGAAACACATGGCTGCAGCGCAAGCGAGACAGAAAAGTTATGCGGATCGTCGTAGAAAACCACTCGAATTTGAAGTTGGAGACTTCGTTTATTTGAAAGTTTCTCCAATGAAGAGTGTCCAACGTTTTGGTGTTAAGCGGAAACTTGCACCAAGATACGTGGGTCCTTTCCAGATCATAGGCAAGAGTGGAGCTGTTGCGTATAAAATCCAGTTGCCTCCTGAGATGAGAGCCATATTCAACGTTTTCCATGTATCTCAGCTTAAAAAGTGTCTTCGAGTTCCTGAGGAACAAGTTCCTTTAGGTGATATCAGGCTGGAATCCGACCTAACCTATGAAGAAAAGCCAGTCCGGGTGATTGATACTCAGGAACGAGTAACTAGAAGTAAAGTGGTTAAGTGGTACAAAGTGATGTGGAGTAATCAGGGAAGTGAGAGTGATGCTACGTGGGAACGGGAGGATTATTTGCGGGATGGTTATAAAGAATTCTATGAAAAATGGTACGCCTTCCAAATCTCGGGACGAGATTTTTATAAGGGGGGAGGGCTGTAACACCTCAAGTGTTTAGCTCCATAATTGTATTGCATAAGCATAAGCATGAGCATGCATTATTCATGTTTGTTATTTTATGTGATGCAACACATGTGTTTATATTAGGGCTTGTTTGATTTATTTCATGAAGTACTTGATAGTTGGTGTAACAAAAAGGTAAGGTAGCCAATCATGACCTACAACACCTTAGTTATACTTAGGGTAACATTTGGAACAAAGTTCATGTTGACCAAAATTACTAAATTGCCCTCCAAGAGAAGTTTGACCACCCTTTGACCCTAGAAGGCCCTAGTTTGACCAATTAAAAAGTCTAATTTAGAGACCTTGCATGGAAGAGCAACCTTAAGCAAAGTTGTAGAGGATTTCATAAGGAACAAAAGTTCTAATATGGCCATCTCATGAAAATGACCAGAGCATGCTCAAAAATGGCCCACAAGTCAGCTTGAGTGGGAATCAACACTTAGAAAAATTCTAAGTCTGGAAATTGGACTTTTCAGTTTCACTGTACCCCACTTTAGCAACTTGTAACTCACCAACTAGGCCAAACCAGTCTTTGAGCCAATTGACAAAGTTGTTGTCCACACATAGCTCTACAACTTTGTCAATATCATCATCACCTGGTTCTCAATAGTTTAGGAGATATAATGTCTTGAAGTTAGGGTTTCAGTCGGCATAGTGACTGAAACTAAGTTTCAGTTTCATCAAGCACCACTTTGGAGCTCTGTAGTTTCAAATCTAGGCCGAACTAGCCCAAACTCCAATTGACAAACTTGTAGACCTCATGTAGCTCTACAATATTGGTGTAATCATCTTCGACTAACTCGAGCTGGTTTAGGAGATATTCTTCGTTGAAATCACGCTGTCAGTCATCGAACGACGGTCTTCATTCAGTCGAACCCGACTTCGTGGTCTGTCGTGGCCGACCGGAGGCAGGGCCGCGGCGACGCGTGGGGGCTCGGTGGCGGCCATGCGCCAGCCGTGGTCCCACTGGTCAGTCCACCGCACCTACAAGGTCGCCACGCCGCACCAGAGCCGCCCCAGTTCCTCTTCCTCCCTCATTCGGCTTCGACACAAAGAAAACGGAGCCGCCATTGCCGCCCCTCTCCGGCGAGCTCGTGCCCGCTCACCACCGCATCGCAGTCCACCAGACCTCGCCACTCCCTCCGCCTCACCACCCTCCAGCTCCTTGACCCACCGAAGCCCGTGATTTGACTCGAGGTGAGCCGCATTTCCTTCTTCCCCATCTCCGAGAGGTCGCCGGAGCCCGCCATGGGACCTCACCGTGGTCGGGGTGCTTCGGGTCGCTCTCCACCCTCCCTTCCTAGCAAAACGGATCCGCCTAGCTTCGGTGAAGCTCGTACCGAGCCTAGACCGCACCGTGTACCCTTACCGGCGACGGCGCGCCGCCACCGGACACCACCGGCCGCCGCTCGCGGTGACCAGCCCCTTCCAGCCCATCCCCATCCATTCCACGAGCACCAATCGATGCACCGGGTGACAGAGCACACGAGGTGGTGCTCACTTGGCCGAGCGAGCTCTTCTCCGGCGAGCTCGAGCTCGTCGGAGCTCGCGGGTCTCCGCCTCCCCTGTTCCTCTGTCCCTGACTGCAGGGGCCCGCCTGTCAGTTGCCAAGCGCGGGCGGGAGCGCTGAGCAGGCCGCGCGCGCGCGAGTCGTGGGCCGCGTCTTCCGGGCCGGCCCAGTCATCCGAAATGAAATTCGTTTTTATTATTTTGTCACTGATTTTTGTACAAGTTGGAAAAATATAGATCTAGGGTTTTAATGATCCAAAAATCATGAGATAAATTTTGTTGGGGTTTTCATGATGTGTAGTATTTTAGAAAAATATAGATCTGGCATGAGATGTTTAAATTCGGTAAGAATTTAATAGATCATTTAAATGTGTTTTGGAATGCATGCAAATTTGTTAAATTTATAACTTGAGCTGTAGTGTTCCATAAATCATGAAATTTGGTGGGTAGGTTACTCTATGCTAGCCCTAGCTCTGGTAAAAATTTGGGCATCAGTGCTTAAGTAATTTCCAAGTTATAATGCTATCTTGTTATTCTAGGAAATACTTAAATGAATTTTTGTAATTTTTCTACATGTGCAATGTTCACCTAAATTTTTGGAGAATGTCTTGGTACCCTAGACTGTCTAAGAAAAATATGAAATCTGTTGTTTGACACTTTTCGATAGGGTTTTCTATTTATGCAAAAATCAGTCTTATTAGCTTGTGAATTTTGTGTAGGGAGTTTCTGTGAATAAAACTTGTTCAAATTTTTACTGTGGTTTCTTTTTGGGTCAGAGAGTCCCCTGTAATTTTTGTAGAATTTTAGGAGCAGTTTATATATATGTTTGAAATTTCACTTAATTACTTAAGTAAATTAAGAAATGGGTTTAAATAAATATTCTAGGTGGGCACACCTTACTTTCTGGTGTCTTTGTGATATTTGTGAACTTGTAGTAGTATTAGTTTGGTCTTAGAGAATGTTGGCCACATCAATAAATATTTAACCTTGGTAATTTAGGTTTTCTGGACAGCTGGTAGTAATTCTAAATTTGGCTTTGATAAAAATTGGTTGCTGGAAAACTTGTAAATACCAAAGTTGGAGTAAACTTGATGAACTAGCTTGTGTTAAAATTTGGAAGCATTTGGCTTAGTAGTTTGAGGGTTACTGTTGTTTAAAGTGGCAGTTCAAAATCTGCTACTCTCTGTGTTGGAGAAGACAGATTCTGGAACTTGTGAAGTTTGACCTGGAAAACTTAGGAGTTTGGAGTTGAGGTCTGAAAATGAATTGTAGTGCATTTCTTAGGCTTTCCAGATTGTCTTAGATCATATCTTTTGGAATTGTAAATCTTCAGTTGTGATAAAAACAAGTAGCTGCTGTCCAGAATGCTTTCTGTGGTGTTTTGCTGTTGATATGGTGTAATATCCTAAGACATGCTACTTTTGTATTTGTTAGGTGTTAGGGCCTTAACTGAGGATGAGCAGCTTTATCTTAGGTTAAGTAGATTAGGTGAGTACTTCTCTACTAGAGAAGAGATTTGCACGTACTAGTAAAATAACTTGAATAGGGTATTTTATTCTGAAATGCATTTCATTCCGAGCATGTTGCACCCATTTATGCATCCATTATATTTATTGTGCATTCATGCAATAGGTGCACCGGAGGGGGTGACACTCCTCGAATTCGAGCCTGTGATTCCGGAGGAGAACCAGGAGCAGCAGGAGCCCGAGGATCCAGCAGGCGAAGGAGACGCCGTTGAAGACTTGCCGGAGTGCCCTGACCACCGGCCTTCAACTTTTCTGAAAGGCAAGCCCCGGTGCATGCTGAACCTACTGTTTTATAAATTAATCTTGAGTACTATTAATTGTTTACTGCATTAAGTTGTAGGAGTTATATGAAAACACTTGTTGCATTATACCTGTCCTTGTCCAGATATCGTACTGAATCCTATATTAGGTGTAGGCACGTGTCAATGCTTAGCCCTGCTTAGTACGGTAGAAGTCGGGTGATTTCCGGTCATCCGCGAGATGTAGGAAGGAGTCACGAGTGGCTTTATGGCTATCGTGGATGGAACCATGCTTAAAAATGAAATTGAGACCGGGCGGGAGTTCGATAGTACAGCCGCAAGACACTTCACGTCTTGGGTGTGGAGCTATGCCCGTCTGAGTCGTTTAAGGACCGATTCGCTGTACGTCCTTGAGTCATGTTGAACGCAGTCTAACACTTAGTTGGCCGGATAAGTCGTTCCGACCGCGAAGTCGAGTAGTATGGTTCAGGCCGGGAATCGAATGGTAGGTTGCATCTTGGAGGAGAGAAAGGATGTGCTTGGGGACATTGGCGTGAGACCAAGGGGGGGTTAGAGTCCCTATCACCTGGCAGAGTGTCGCCCTTGGGGACGCGACATTATTCGGGCCCGCGATTCCTGAACTGTACAAAAGATGACCTGAGCAGCCTTCGCCAGGCGTGACTCGGTGAGTGTTAGAAATACCCCTCCAGCTGGATAGGAATTCGATTCGAATCGCCGTCGCTCCCGGTTAGTGAGCACTTGACTTGAGCAGCGGCAACGTAGAACTCATTAAATGAACTGGTGGTTAAGGGAATGATACAATGTTGCCATAATGATATACCTGCTATGGATATAATAATCATATTGTTTGATTATAATCAAGTGTATGTTTAGTACAGGTGCTAAAATAGATGACAGGTAAATGCTAAAAATAACTGCTAGTACAGGTTATAAGAGTTTCAATTACTTATGCCTTTATGCAAAATGTTATGTCAGCTAGCCTCTTGTGTGAGCCTTGCATAATCCTTGGTGTCATCTTATTTCTGGTTTCCGACGGGTAAGTCTAGCTGAGTACATTCCAGTACTCAGGGTTTATTCCCTCCTGTTGCAGATGACATGCTTTATCAGGGCTTCTGCAAGACGTGTCTCTACCCTGCGGGTGATGATGACTAGGTCACTTGGGCGTGATCATCTTCATGTACTTTCCTCATGCTTTTGCGGGTTGTCGATCATCCAGGCTGGCAGTACTTATTTAACTAGTGTGTGTTATGCTTCCGCTACTTTCAAACTTGGTTTGTAATAATTGCTACTCCGTTTGTGTAAACTTATTTCAGCACTATTTGTGAAATGTAACGTATGATGTTGTATGTTGAATGATGCGATCCTGGTTGTAAGCGAGTTGGTTTGAAATCCTTCGTGGTTTCGATTGACTACCGGGATTATATGGGCTCAAGTTCGAAAATTTGAGCGCTTCGGTGCTTGTTTTTGTACTTGTGCTCTTATAATTTGGTCGGTTCTGTTACATGCAGCCCAATAGCTTAGAGGTGTTGTGGGAGCTTGGTGGGGAAACCTTCTTGCCGCACAGCCAGCTGGTCACCGTGTGACCTGGGCAGAGTTTCGTGAAGCCTTTCGTGCCCATTTCATTTCGGATGGGATTATGCTCAGGAAGTTGGAGGAGTTCCTTACTCTGAAGCAAGGAGATCAATCAGTTATACAGTATGTGGGCAAGTTCAATCACCCGTCCTAGTATGCTTCTGACCAGGTCAAGTCAGATCGCAAAAAGCAAGCCTGTTTCATGAGGGGTCTAAATTCCAAGATTCGAATAATGATGACTGGTTGCCTCAATGTTACTTATCATGAGGCCATAAATATTGCCCTTTCTTCAGAAGAAGAAGAGTATCGTAAGCATAAGGAGGCTAAGAAAAAGAAAATATGTCATATGGATCTTTTGGTAGCAATCAAAAGCGCCAGAAGATAGTTTATCATTCACAGAATCATTTCCATCCTCCCTTTTGTCCACCACAGTTCCAGGCCTGGCAACATGCACTTGTCCATCCTGTTACAGCTCTACCCTATCCACGATAGCCGAATGCCCCTGGCATTCGTACCCCAACTCTGCAGGGCAGCAACAACTATCCCGCTACAATTGTGGAAAGACGGGGCACTTCTCGAGGGAGTGTCCATACCCAAGGCAGTACAATTCTAATTTCCAGAAAGCTCCTGTGCTTCAACAGCAGAATCAGAACTAGAATAGGGGCAACAATCAAAATGCCCAGAAGGGCAAGCCTGACAAGAAAACTGGACGTGTCTTCTACATGCAAGCTGGAACAATTCCTGAGAGAGAGCCCGTCATGATGGGTATGTTTCCTATTGCAAATCACCCCACAATTATGATTTTTGATTCTGGTGCGTCACATACATTCATCAATCAAACATTTATCATGAAACATGAAATTCCAATTAGGGAAACAAAAGAAAATTTCTTTATACAGTCGCCCGGGGGACGTCTGTGTACTAAGGAAATGGTGCATCAGATGCCTATAGAATTGGGTGGGCACACTTTTCCCACATCCATGATAATTCTAAAGGATCAAGATATAGATGTGATCCTGGGTATGAATTGGATGTATCAGCGTGGAGCTGTAATAGATACCTTGAATAGAACAATAAGGTTGAACTTACCTAATAGTAGTTCTCACTCTCAGCTTCTCATCCAACTCCAAACACCTAAGAGGGTAGTCAAAAGAGTCCGTGCAACCTCCATGAAAGAGATCAGAGATATTCCTGTAGCTTGTGAGTTTCCAGATGTTTTCCCAGATGATCTGCTTGGTCTACCTCCTGACAAAGATGTGGAGTTTGTGATTGAGTTGAAGCCTGGCACTGCCCCAATATCTAGAAGAGCATATAGAATGCCACCAAAAGAATTATCAAAACTCAAGATACAATTACAAGAGTTGCTTGACAATGGTTTTATCCAACCTAGTTCTTCGCCGTGGGGATGTCCAGCGATCTTTGTGAAAAAGAAGGACAAAACCTTAAGGCTATGTGTTAATTATCGTCCATTGAATGAGGTGACTATCAAAAATAAGTATCCTCTTTCTCGCATTGATCTACTCTTTGATCAACTTGCTAGAGCCAAAATGTTTTTCTAAGATCGATCTCCGATCTAGCTACCACCAAATAAAAATTCATCCAGAGGACATTCCTTAGACTGCTTTCACCACTAGATATGGTCTTTATGAATGTCTAGTCATGTCCTTTGTTCTTACTAATGCACCAACTCATTTCATGTACCTCATGAACTCTATTTTCATGCTGGAGCTCGACAAATTTGTAGTTGTTTTTATCGATGATATCTTGGTCTATTCCAAAAACAAAGCGAAATATGCGGAGCATTTATGCATTGTTCTAAGTCGCTTGAGAGAACATCAGTTATATGCTAAGTTTAGCAAATGTGAATTCTGGCTCAATGAGGTGTCGTTTCTGGGGCATGTTTTATCTGCTGAGGGTGTTGCTGTTGACCCTGGCAAAGTAAGGCATATTTTGGATTGGAAGCCACCAACCACTGTTCATTAAGTTCGTAGTTTCCTAGGAATGGCAGGTTATTACCGTCGATTCATCCTTGACTTCTCAAAGATATCAAAGCCTATTACTGAGCTATTGAAGAATCAAGTCAAGTTTGTCTAGTCACCAGAGTGTGAGAAAGCTTTCCAGACCCTAAAAAAGTTGCTGACCACTGCTCCAGTTTTAGCTGTAAGGTCCAAATGGCTAGAGGAGGGTGAATAGCCTATTTAAAAATCTATAAGCTTTACTAAGCAACAATTGTTAGTATAAAAGATGGCGATGCTAATTCTAGCACTAGCTCAACTATACTAAGCTAGCCACCTATACAATTCTAGTGAACAAGACTATGATCTCTAGTTCACACCAATAAAGCTAAGTCTCTAAACTAATTACCCCTAAGTGATACAAACTACTCTAAGCACACTGGACAAAATATAGGACATGAATGTAAAAGGGAAGTGAATTGATTCTTATACCAACGGTGTAGAGATGAGATATATCTAAAGAATCAATCACACACAATCACAATGAGAATCCTCGGCAAAGGATGACACAAGAATTTTTACCGAGGTTCACTTGCTTCCTGGCAAGCTACTCCTCGTTGTGATGATGCACCCACTTGATGGATCGCGAGCTAATCAACTATCATGAGTTGAACCCTCAGCGGGTGCCGCACATCCACTCACAAGATGGGGATTCTCCAAGCCACAAGCTCCACTAGAGTAGCCAATTCGCGAACTCCCGCGGGGAAGGCTCAAGAACCCCTCACAGTCACTTAGCGAGGCTCGAAATAATCTCCAATCACGAGCTCAACACCACCGCTGCTCCAAGCCATCTAGGGTGTCGGGAAACACCCCAGAGTAACAAGCAATCCGCAGCAAACTCAAGAATCAAGTGCCTGTAGATGTGAAAGTCCCTAGTTTGGTTTTGGCTAATTGATGAAACCTAGGACTAACCTTTGTATCTAAATGGATGATTTAGATAAAGGTGGTCATTGAATATGAGACATGACATTAACTCATGTGACCAAGATGATGAAGACTGAGATGATACTTGGCTCGATGGACCGGTTGTGAAGGTAAAGGGCAAGTCGAGGCTTCAAAGCAAAGGACCATGCGATGGTGAAGCTTGAGCAAGACTTGGCGCTGACGGACCGATGCAACGGTGAAGAGCAAGTGAAGTCAAGGTCGATGGATCGAGACAGTCATGTGATGATATGAAGTGGATCATATCTTTTGGAAAAACAAAATGGGCTCAAGGCAAAGGTATAACCATAAGGCCATTTTGTTTTGTACTCAAGACACCATAGAGGGTGTGAGTGGTTTAGGATCGATAGCCAAACTATTAAGAGGGGAAGTCTTATCGGTTATTCGACGCACAGGTGCCACTAGGTGAATTCATGAAGTGCATTGCATGTAGGGCCTAGTGAGCTAACTGGAAAACCTTTGAAAATGATTATGAAAATGCTAACACACGTGCACAAGGTGGTGATCACTTGTTGGTGTTGGCACATTTATGAAGGCGATGAAGTTTGAGCGGTAGAGAGGGTTTGGGTCCCTTTCTCCCTCCCACCGAGCTTGCGAGGCGGGATTCAGGTGTTTTCGAGGAGTTGAAATGCCTATTTTCCACTACGCCAGAAGTCGGAGAAGAAACGGAGGCGAACAGAGGTCACAGTGGTGACCGGACGCTGAATCGGACGCAGTCACGGTTTGGCCGGACGCGTCCGGTCAGTTCAACGCGGCAGTCAGGCACGCGGGTGTTAGGGTTTTGCACCGGCGCGTCTGGTCACTCGCAGGACCGGCACGTCTGGTTAGGCGCCCAGAGGGAACTATAGTTCGCAAGGTCGATCGGACACGGTGCGCGGTCACGTTCGACCGGACGTGTCCGGTCGCGATGGGACCTTACTGGACTCAAACCGGACACCGAGTGTAGCGCGTCCAGTCGGTTGAGCAGCGCGTCCGGTCACTCGTTTGACTGTTGAAACGCAAGGTCTATCGGACGCGGTGCGCGTCCGGTCACGATCGACCGGACGCGTTCGGTCGTGATGGGACCTTACTAGACTTAAACCGGACGTTGAGTGTAGCGTGTCCGGTCGGTTGAGCGGCGCGTCCGGTCGTTGCGTTTGACCGTTGGCGCACAGTGACCGTTGGACGATCGGGCGGCCGCGTTTGAATCTAGAGAGAACACGTGGACGGTGCAGGGCGATCAGACGCGGTTGAGCGCGTCCGGTCAGGTTCGACCGGCGCGTCCGGTCGTCCCAAAAAATGCCTAGTAAAGGGGTACAATGGCTCTATTCGTTTGGAATGCTTATAAATACTTGTTGGCCAGCCCTTAGAGAGGTCTCTTGACATTTCTAATACTCTTGTGCATCCTTTGAGCTAGAGCTTCTCCCTCCTACTCATCTCTCTTGCTTGATTGAAAATCAAAAGCGAGATTGAGTGATCCCAAAGTGCATTGCAGGCCCGACACGATACATGGCCAAGTTGGCCCAAATAGGTGACGTAGCACCTTGACAGATTCTGGACGGTGACTTGTTTTGATGATTCCCGTTGATTCTGAACATCTTTTGACGTAGGACCACTTGGGTTGGCTTCCTTATCAAATAAGCTTTCCATCCATATATGGATCATCGAAAATGGGTCCGTACGCATCCTGGGTGACCAGTTCAAGGCAGACTGGTCCTAGATTCTGAGGTGGACTCAAACTTGATTTGGGCCTCCACCTTGGTGACTCGAACCGGATAAGTTTTGGGCCTCCTTCTCGATTTGGATGCCCTTGCTGATCTCCTTGGCCTCCATGTAATTCTCCAAGCATGGTCATGACCTCATCATCCTCCCCTTCTTGATGAAAAGCCATCCTCGGCGTCGATGTTGCTTGAATTCCATTCTGCACAACATGAAGACATACGAGGTTGCCAAAATATTGGGAATTGACAATGTTGGAAGAAAGAATATGACCACATGTTTTGATTTGCAGCATGCCTTCTCCTACAAACATGTAGTCTCCTCGATTAAAATGCACACGATCTTTGTCAATACTATCCTGCAAAAGATTAGTACTAACAAGAAACATATGCTCCTCTTCTTTGGATTCCACTTGGAATTGTAAAGCAAAACGAGAGGAATATGGCATGACAACATTGTTGATTTTATAGTCCTCTAATTGATCATTATTTTGCACAACAAAAGAAGAATTTATAGTTGTACAAATGTAAACTCGTTGTACCATATATTATACTTGGTTGCTATATTTGCTAAAAACATGATATGTATGTCTAGACATCCATGGAAAATCAGCATATGCATAAAGTTTTTCCTCTAAATAATTAAGATTGCAAAGAACATTAAAATCAATGTATCCCAATGTATTTAAAGAAGACATCAACTTTAGCTCATCAACATAGCTAGCATTATGAATAACATTGCTATTTTCATTAGTAGTGTTCGATTCCAACATACATATAGCATGATCATTCATTATTGGAATAACATAAATATCATCATTCAAGTCATCTTTATCACAAGGAACATTAAGCAAATCAGCTTGTGACAAAGGTAAATCAAGCGAAGGTTCCACTAATATTTGCTCTATCATAACATGATTGGTGGAAAAATTCAGCACATCAAGAGGACTCTCATCTTCTGTGAGATTAGCATCATTGGCATTACCTTGGCTCTCGCTGTCAGCGGAAGTAACACGTGTTGAATGTTCACATGAAACTAAGAGCACCTCATTTCCTGTCATGTCATTCCCGCTCTTTTGTGCATTATCCTGCAAAAGGTTAGGCACAACAGGAGGAATAATAGGAGATTGGTCTAGTTCATATGAATTAATTACAAGAGATGGATTAACAAAATTTTCTCTCATAAGAATTTTCATATCATTCCATGTATGAGGTTTATCTGAAGAACTTAAAGACTCCCACCAAATTGATGCTAAATGTCTCAAAACACTAGATGCATTCTTAATCTTCCTCCGCTCACACATATGACAGTGTGCAAAAATATTATCTATTTTACTTTCCCACTCAATGTACTCATCAGCACCAACACAATCATAAGTAGGTGGAGAAGAAAGAATAGAACGACCTACGGAAGGAGGTGTAGCAGCAATAGTGCGTGGCTCATGCATCATTGTTGTCTCGTATCGATGAGTGTTGTAACCTGTCATTGTAGACACAAAATAGGAACAAACAGTGAAATTTATCCCTAATAATCTACTAAAAGGAAACAAGTGGTGGTGGTGAAAGTGGAATGCAAAATCACAAGCGGCTTATCATCGTCTTGCCTGTATTCTTACCAACGCCAAACAGGAGCCAAACCAAAGTGGCAAAGTAATCTGTTGTTGAGCGTGGGTAACAGTTGCAAGATGAACCTGTGCTGATAGAAGAATATGTGGAGCTATGGGTAGGCACACAATATGACAACAAGGATTAGCAATTAACGAATGCAGATTAATGATTGTTCAATCCGGATCCAAAGTACAAATCACAGGTGTTGACTAAGACGTGTCGAGACGTAGCATAACAAGGTGAAAACAAAGGACGATGGAAAGAACTCATAGAACAAGCAAATAACCTAAATTTTTCCTTTTTTTTGAATTTTCCTAGAATTTTCCAAAAGACACTAGTAGGAATCAAACTTTTTTTATTTTTTTGCTATTTTTTTATATTTTTCTCTGAACAAGGATAAAAAATGCAACCACAAAAATTGGCACCTACAACTGACGTGGGATGTGGTCCACAGAAATACAGCATGTTCTCTAAAAAGCATGCAAAAACTTTGACAATTTTTTTTCTTTATTTTTCAAATGGTGTCAAGAAGCTGCTGTAAAAATTTCAGATTTTTTGGATAAACGAGCGAAAAGTTATGCCTGTTTTACCGAAGGTATCTCAAGTTATGTTTTTCGGAAAGCACAATACGGCAACGGCAGTTAGGGCAAAGCATCCCTAAACTCCAACACCGATCACAAGATGGATCCTGTGACTAACAGCAGTAGGTATTCGCCTGATGATGTAAGGAGGGCTACGATGTAGGCAAAATAAGAGCGGCTGGCAACCTATCTAGGGTTTGCGCGGTGGCGAGAAGTTACACAAAGCGGCTAGCGGGGCAAGTCGAGTAATGTGGTGGCTTCGACTTGTTGTTTAGAAATAGTGGATGGGATAGTGGCAGAAAACAAAAATCACAGCAACAGGCGATTGAGCTACGACTACGAACACAATCCTAAACCAGCAACAAGACTCGACCACGGACACAAACTCAACAACGCGAATCTGAAACGAAATTGCAAAGGCACAAAGGTGATAGGACAGTGGAAATTGAAATATTATTGGCTTTTTGTGGACTCTAAGTAATGAACAAATATGAATATAAGGCAAACAAGATTATACCTCGCGGTAAACCTGAAATATCTGATACTAATTGATGAGTACTGACCCGATCTTCCGAGAGGTAACCGGTAAGTTCGATTTGTGGAGATCTCGACGTTGGCGATCTGGCTTCAAATCAGACATGATTCGAACCCTGCAACCGTTACACCACTGCTCTGTTGGTTATCAACCAAGCACAACTTGATTGACCTCGCCAAGAAGGCTTTTCCTGCAAGCGAATCGAAGAACACAAGCAAAAAGGTAAAAACTCGCAATTTGAAATTGCAAATATGAATGATGCGAATATCAATTGAGGGTTCAAGAACTCGGTTCCAAAGGACTAATCGACACAGTGGAGGAGATCAAGAACAGGGGCTCTGGATCACTGTAAAAGGATTTGTCACCACAGTTACAATGAGCGATTCAGTTTCTCAATGGGAAACTAAACTCTAAACAAAACCTCAATTGTCTAACAGCGGCGGCGGCTATGTTTATAGTCTAAGACTTGACCTAGGGTTGGGAACGGCCAGGGGTTGGGCGCCCACAACTTGGGCTTAAGGCCCGACACGATACATGGCCAAGTTGGCCCAAATAGGTGACGCAACACCTTGACAGATTCTGGATGGTGACTTGTTTCGACGATTCCTGTTGATTCCGAACATCTTTTGATGTAGGACCACTTGGGTTGGCTTTCTTATCAAATAAGCTTTCCATCCATATATAGATCATCGAAAACAGAGTCCGTACGCGTCCTGGGTGACCAGTTCAAGGCAGACTGGTCCTGGATTCCAAGGTGGACTCAAACTTGATTTGGGCCTCCACCTTGGTGACTCGAACCAGATATGTTTTGGGTCTCCTTCTTGATTTGGATGCCCTTGCTGATCTCCTGGACCTCCATGTAATTCTCCAAGCATGGTCATGACCTCATCATTGAGGGCATCTAGTGGCACTTGTGGGTGGTTTAGCCGGTGGATTTTTTGTTACTCTTAGAGAGTACCGCTCCTAGCCGGCTTGGAGATTATTGAAGGCGTTGGCAAGAGAAGGAGATTGTTCTTGGCCACCTCCAGTTGATTGTAAGAGATTCTTGTGCTTTCCTCGGCAGAGTGCCAAAAGCAACTCTATTACATCGCGCGTGTCATTGAGTTACTGAAAGGTCTTGATGGCTAGAGGGGGGTGAATAGCCTTTTAAAATTTTCTACAAAGACAAGCTAAACAAGTTTATCAATATAACAAGTAGCAAGATGCGAGTTTTGCTTAGCCTATGGGGTGTTTGCAAGCCACCTAACCAATTCACAATTCTAGTATATTTGCACTCAACCGCACAAGTCAAACCGAGAAGGTAACTACAACTACAACTAGCAAGCTACACAAAGGAGCTACTCTAGCAAAGCTAACTAGCTAGCAAAGATAACTACGAAGGTAATGCGGAGTTGAGTTAGGAGAGTTTCACCGAGGGGCGAAGTATTGAGCCAACCAATATGATCAACAATGAATACCAAGACAACCAAACACCGGGATCAATCAATCACAATATGAAAGTGATGACACGAAGATTTATCCCAAGGTTCACGTGCTTGCCGGTACGCTAGTCTCCGTTGTGTCCCTCTTCACCAAGTGGTTCAGTGGCTAATCGGTCTCACACTGAGCCTCTCAAAAGACGCCACAAGAACCTACCAAATGGCAAAAGGTTGCAATGACACGAGCAATTTACTAATGTTGCCTTTGGCGCTTCGCCGAGGTAGGCACAAACCCCTCACAATCACCGGAGGTGGCCAAGAACAATCACTAACTCTTGCCAACGCCTCCAAGCTGCTCCAAGCCATCTAGGTGGCGGCAACCACCAAGAGAAAACAAGAATCCCGTAGCAAATCAACCACCAAGTGCCAACTAGATGCAATCTCACAATGCAAATGCACTTGGATCACTCAATCTCACTTCGAATATGCAAAGAAGCAAGAGAGATGAGTGGGAGGGGAGTTGCTTAGCTCAAAGTGCTCACAATTATATCAAATGTTCAAGAGATGGAGCCTTGAGCCGGCCAACGAGTATTTATAGACATACCCCTTCAAATATAGCCGTTAGAAACTTGAAACAGCCGAAGTCGCTCTGACTAGACGTGCTGGTCAAACTGACCGGACGCGTCGATCACACAGTGACTACGCTCGAAAACCACCGACCGGACGCGCTCCACGCAATGACCGGACGCGCGAAGCTCGACTGGACGCGCTGGTCCCGTAATGGACCGGACTCGCTGGTCAAGCCTGAGCAGCGCACAACGAAACAGCGACCGGATGCACTGCAAAACTGACCGGACGCCACAGTGCCAGCGTCCAGTTGGAGTCCAGTAAGCTCCCTGAATGACCGGACGCGTCCG
The DNA here is from genome assembly GCA_038087645.1 of Saccharum hybrid cultivar R570. Classification (NCBI taxonomy): domain Eukaryota; kingdom Viridiplantae; phylum Streptophyta; class Magnoliopsida; order Poales; family Poaceae; genus Saccharum; species Saccharum hybrid cultivar. Next base: position 5,500,452 of record JAQSUU010000043.1, on the reverse strand, counting down.
GCCGACAGTGACCGGACGCGCCACCGTGTCCGATAAAAAACAGAAACACGCACAGACGCTGAACACTGACCGGACGCGTCCGGTCAAACAGAGACCGCGTCCGGTCCAGCGTTCGGTCACATCTGTGACCTCCGTTCGCCTCCGTTTCTTTTCTGACTTTTGGTGTAGTGGAAAAAAGTCATTTCAACTCATCGAAAACGCCTAAAACCCACCTCGTAAGCTCGGCGGGAGAGAGAGAGGACCCCAAACCCTCTCTACCACTCAAACTCCACCGCCTTTGCAAACGTGCTAACACCACCAAGTGATCTCGTCATGTGTGAGTGTGTTAGCATTTTCACAATCATTTTTCGAGGCGATATTAGTTCTATCCAAATGCATATGATTATGAAATGCACACCTAGAGGCACTTAGGAGTTCAATAGTCGTGTCATTCCCCTTTTTATAGTACGGCTATCTATCCTATAATGTAACCACACCCACTAGGTGTCTTGGTTACTAAAACACAACCCTTAAGCATATACGTTTGCCTTAATCATGTAGGGTTGCGTCCAAATCCAAGTGTGGCCATCATGATCACCATGTCCATCTTGCCACCAACCTTGGAATGTACTAATCCTCATATGCTACATACAACTTAGGCATAGGATTAGTACTTAGGCATTGTCACTAATTACCAACACCAAACATAGGACTTTTAATCTCCCCCTTGTTGGTAATTGGTGACAAACCTTTCACAAAGATATTATGATAAAATTTTGATTGAACCCATGTCACATTGTCCAAGTATATTACAATGTGTAAGAATTATAGACATGTGATCATAAATTCAAATTGATAGCAATGGCTCCCCCTACATGTATGCTATATGTTTGGATTTAGGAAGCATACATGCTTAGATATGAAAATATAGGAGCATTGTCTATCAATAGATGCTAAGTGTTTTAGATTATAGACCTTTGAAGCGTGATACCATCGGAGTAGCGATAAACACCATCTTAGCACCTTGTGTAGTTAGATACCACTTGGAAAAGCACAAACATAACTGGAAACCTCATGAGATCAATATTATAAGCAAGGCTCTAGTACCACTTTGAAAAACATGAAGAAAGAAAAATCTAACTACTTCCTATTCATGCTAGTACCTCAATATACCATTCAAGTTATACTAGCAAGTCACCACACAAGCAATGTATCGGAGAAAAAGAAATGCATAACTATGCATCATACATATGAAGTGCACATGGAAATGCAACAATCATGCTTAAGAGCTTGCTCTCTCTACTTGTGTGCTCAAAATTTTAGTTGATCCCCTTCTTTTATCAATTCTCCCCCTTTAGGTTTTCTCCCCCTTTAGAATCTATCTTTGTGAACAACATTTTCTGCCCCTTTGGCACCAATGACCATAAGGGACCAATTTTAGATAGAATATCATGTCATGTTATGGGGTGAGGATCAAGTTTGTTATTAAACCTAGATTGCTTGCATAAGTGAAATGCTTTGGTTTGATCCAAGGGCAAGCTTCTTCACACCTCACTAGAAGGGTTATCATGCACCATGTTGAAGCAAATACTTAAACAAGTTATCTAGATCAAACACTTAGGATCACAAGCTCGCAAACAAGTTATATGCTACCACTAGATCATACAAGTCATGGAAATAATAGTGACACCATATAAGCTTCAAAGTCATTTGATTTTCATGAATGAGCCTAGAACAAGTAAATTATGACTAGATGCACTAAACAAGTCCTTAGCATAGAATGTATGACATGTCAACCAATTGTACCTTGGGGCTCGAAGGAGAGGCATGTCATATATGGGCTGCATTAACTCATGTTGGAGAAGTCAAGTATGTTCAACTCATTCTTTAGCTTGTGAAATCTCTTCTCATCAAGTGACTTGGTGAATAGATCGGCTAATTGATCTTCGGTGCCCACACTCTAAATAGCAATGTCACCCTTTTGTTGATGATCTCTAATAAAGTGATGACGAACATCAATATGCTTTGTTCTTTGATGTTGAACCAGATTATTGGTTAGCTTCACGGTACTTTCATTGTCACATAGCAATGGCACATTCTTGAAATTGATTCCAAAATTCTTCAATGTTGCCTTCATCCACAAGATTTGTGCACAACAACTATCCGCGATGATGTATTCGGCCTCGGCGGTAGATAGTGCAATACTATTTTACTTCTTGGATGACCATGAGACAAGTGATCTTCCCAATAATTGGCAAGTCCCGGAGGTGCTCTTTCTCTCAACTTTGTCACCAGCATAGTTGGAATCTGAATATCCAACTAGCTCAAAGCTTGCACATTTGGGATACCATAATCCAACATCTTGTGTATGCTTTAAGTACCTCAATATTCTCTTTGTTGCCTTCAAATGACTTTCTCTTGGTGAGGCTTGAAATCTTTCACACATGCATACACTAAACATCACATCGGGCCTTGATGCCGTCACATAGAGTAGACTACCAATCATTGATCTATATAGCTTTTGATCCACCATGTTGCCATTCTTGTCACTATCCAAGCTTCCACTAGTGCTCATTGGAGTAGTGATTCCTTTTGCATCTTCCATACCAAACTTCTTTAGCATATCCTTTATGTATTTGGTTTGGCTTACAAATGTTCCTTCCTTCATTTATTTAATTTGAAGTCCAAGAAAGAAACTAAGTTCATCAATCATTGATATTTCAAATTCCTTTGCCATCATTTTCCTAAACTCATCACAATAATCTTGATTGGTTGAACCGAATATGATATCATCAACATATATTTGCAACACAAATAAGTCTTTCCCAATCTTCTTGGTGAATAGTGTTGTATCAACTTTGCCCATGACAAATCCTTTGGATAGCAAGAAGTCTCTTAATCTTTCATACCATGCTCTAGGTGCTTGCTTCAATCCATACAAAGCCTTCCTTAACTTGTATACATGATTGAGTTTCTTGTCATCTTCAAAACCGGGAGGTTGCTCCACATACACCTCCTCTTGGATGTACCCATTGAGAAATACACTCTTCACATCTATTTGATATAGCTTGATATTGTGAGCACAAGCATAGGCAAGTAAGATCCTAATTGCTTTCAATCTTGCAACTGGGGCATAAGTTTCACCAAAGTCAAGACCCTCTATTTGTGTGTAACCTTGAGCCACTAGTCTTGCTTTGTTCCTTACTACTATCCCATCTTGATCTTGCTTGTTACGAAAGACTTATCTTGTTCCAATGACATTGTGATCCTTAGGCCTCTCAACTAATTCCCATACTTCATTTCTCTTAAAGTTGTTGAGCTCTTCATGCATTGCATTTACCCAATCCGGATCTCTCAATGCTCTATCAATGTCCTTGGGTTCTTCCATTGACACAAAAGAAGAGTGAGCACAAAATAATGTCAATCTTGATCTAGTTTGAACTCCCCTTTGTATGTCACCAATGATGGAATCTAATGGATGGTCTCTTGCAATGTTAGTTGGTTGAAGTACTTGGACTTGATTGCTTGGATGTTGATGTTGATCATGAGTTGGAGATGATGAACTAGCCACTTGTTGATCTTGTTGCACTTGAGATGATGTACTAGCTTGATTTTACATTAGAGAACCACTAGCTTGAGTGATTGGACTTTGGAGCACTTGATCTTTGTTGTCATCCACATCAATCACTTGCTTTGGTCTAATATCACTAATATCCATTCCCTTTATAGCATTACTCAAATGATTTCCTTTCACATCATCCAAGTTTTCTTCTTCATCTTGAGAGCCATTTGTTTCATCAAACTCAACATCATGTACTTCTTCAAGTTGTCCACTAGCTAGGTTCCATACTCTATAAGCTTTGCTAGTAATTGAGTAACCAAGTAGGAATCCTTCATCACATTTCTTTTTAAACTTGCTCAATCTAGTGCCCTTCTTGAAGATGTAGCATTTGCAACCAAATACCCGAAAGTATGCAATGTTTGGCTTTCTTCAATTTAAGATCTCATATGGTGTCTTCTCTAAGAACTTGTGGCAATAGAGGCGGTTGCTATAGAAGCAAGCCATGTTGATTGCTTCAGCCCAAAATGAATGACTCACATTATACTCATTCAATATTGATCTTGCCATATCAATTAAGGTTCTATTCTTCCTCTCAACTAAGCCATTTGATTGAGGTGTATACTTGGCCGAGAATTGATGTTTGATTCCAAGCTCATCACATAGCTCATCAACTCTTGTGTTTCTAAACTCACTTCCATTGTCACTTCTTACTTTCTTGATTGTGGTCTCAAACTCATTTTGCACTCTCTTGATGAACTTCTTGAATATGTCAAATACATCACTCTTGTCCACAAGAAAGAATACCCATGTATATCTAGTGAAATCATCCACAATCACAAAACCATACTTGTTGCCACCAATGCTTGTGTATGTAGTTAGCCCAAATAGATCTATGTGCAATAACTCAAATGCCTTGGAAGTACTCATAATGCTCTTCAATGGATGAGTGTTGCCCACTTGCTTTCCGGCTTGACATGCACTACATAGCTTATCCTTCTCAAATGTGACATCCTTCAAGCCTCTAGCTAAGTCATGCTTCACTAACTTGTTCAATTGCTTCATGCCAACATGACCAAGTCTTTTATGCCATAACCAACCCATACTTGATTTGGTGAGCAAGCATGTTGAAAGTTGAGTGTCACTAGCATTGAAATCAACCAAGTATAGATTCTCATATCTAAAGCCCTTGAAGATCAAATTAGAGCCATCAACACTAACTATCGCCACATCATCAATGTAACAGAACCGACCAAATTATAAGAGCACAAGTACGAAAACAAGCACCGAAGCGCTCAAATTTTCAAACTTGAGCCCATATAATCCCGGTAGTCAATCGAAATCACGAAGGATCTCAAACCAAACTGCTTACAACCAGGATCGCATCATTCAACATACAACATCATACGTTACATTTCACAAGTAGTTCTAAAATAAGTTCACACACACACGGAGTCGCAATTATTACAAACCAAATTTATAAAGTAGCGGAAGCATAACACACACCAGTTGTTAACTACTGCCAGTCTGGATGATCAACATCCCGCAAAAGCATGAGGAAAGTACATAAAAGATGATCACACCCAAGTGATCTAGTCTTCTTCACCCGCAGGGTGGAGACAAGTCTTGCAGAAGCCTTGATAGAGCATATCATCTGCAACAGGAGGGAATAAACCCTGAGTACTGGAATGTACTCAGCTAGACTTACCCGTCGAAAACCAGAAATAAGATGACACCAAGGATTATGCAAGGCTTACACAAGAGGCTAGCTGACATAACATTTTGCATAAAGGCATAAGTAATTTAAACTCTTATAGCCTGTACTAGCAGTTATATTTAGCATTTACCTGTCGTCTATCTTAGCACCTGTACTAAACATGCACTTGATTATAATCAAACAATTATCATCATTATATCCAGAGCCGGTATGAATTGTGGCAACATTGTATCATTCCCTTAACCACCAGTTTATTTAATGAGATCTACGTTGCCGCTGCTCAAGTCAAGTGCTCACTAACCAGGAGCGACGGCGATTCGAATCGAATTCCTATCCAGCTGGAGGGGTATTTCTAACACTCACCGAGTCACGCCTGGCGAAGGCTGCTCAGGTCATCTTTTGTACAGTTCAGGAATCGCGGGCCCGAATAATGTCGCGTCCCCAAGGGCGACACTCTGCCAGGTGATAGGGACTCTAACCCCCCCTTGGTCTCACGCCAATGTCCCCAAGCACATCCTTTCTCTCCTCCAAGATGCAACCTACCATTCGATTCCCGGCCTGAACCATACTACTCGACTTCGCGGTCGGAACGACTTATCCGGCCAACTAAGTGTTAGACTGCGTTCAACATGGCTCAAGGACGTACAGCGAATCGGTCCTTAAACGACTCAGACGGGCATAGCTCCACACCCAAGACGTGAAGTGTCTTGCGGCTGTACTATCGAACTCCCGCCCGGTCTCAATTTCATTTTAAGGCATGGTTCCATCCACGATAGCCATAAAGCCACTCGTGACTCCTTCCTACATCTCGCGGATGACCGGAAATCACCCGACTTCTACCGAACTAAGCAGGGCTAAGCATTGACACGTGCCTAAACCTAATATAGGATTAAGTACGATATCTGGACAAGGACAGGTATAATGCAACAAGTGTTTTCATATAACTCCTACAACTTAATGCGGTAAACAATTAAAAGTACTCAAGATTAATTTATAAAACAGTAGGTTCTGTAACACTTCAAGTGTTTAGTCCTTAATTGCATTGCATTTGCATTTGCATAAGCATAAGCATGCATCATTCATGTTTGATATTTTATGTGATGCAACACATGTGATTGTTCTAGGGTTTGTTTGATTTATTTCATGAAGTATTTGATAGTTGGTGTAACAAAAAGGTAAGGTAGCCAATCATGACCTACAACACCTTAGTTATACTTAGGGTAACATTTGGAACAAGGTTCATGTTGACCAAAATTACAAATTTGCCCTCCAAGAGAAGTTTGACCACCATTTGACCCTAGAAGGCTCTAGTTTGACCAATTAAAAAGTCTAATTTAGAGACCTTGCATGGAAGAGCACCCTTAAGCAAAGTTGTAAAGAAACTCATGGGGAACAAAAGTCTCAATATGACCATCTCATGAAATTGACCCTAACATGCTCAAAAGTGGCCCACAAGTCAGTTAGAGAGGTAGCTCCAAGACTTAGAATTTTTCTAAGTCTGGAATCTGACCCTACAGTTTTAATGATGCCTACTTTAGGAGCTTTTAGTTTGCAAACTAGGCCGAACCAGCTCCCACTCATATTGACAAACTTGTAGCCCTCATGTAGCTCTACAACATTGCCAATATCACCATCACCTAGTTCTAAATGGTTTAGGAGATTTGGTGCCTAGAAAATCGGGTTTCAGTCGGCATAGTGACTGAAACTAAGTTTCAGTTTTCGGGTGACCCACTTTGGAGCTCTGTAGTTTCAAATCTAGGCCGAACCAGTCTAAGCTCCAATTGACAATTTTGTTGCCCTCACATAGCTCTACCAAATTGCTGTTAACACTTAGCACTAATTCTGGCTAGATTTGGAACGGGGATCGGTGGAACTTTGGCCGTCAGTCGGGCAATGGACGCCGAAGTCATCGGGTTCAAGGTTCAGACAACGACCGTGTCGTGGCGCTCGGGCAGAACAGCTTGGCCGCGTGGCATCCGAGCTCTGCCGTCACCTCCGCGTCGCGAGCCCAGGCGCGGAGATGAAGACCGAGCCGACACCTCAACCCCCACCACTCGCGCTCGCCATTCCCTCCCTCTCTGCTTCCTTCTCCGCGCGCGGGCGGTGACCAGAGGAGTGAAACCGCGACGGTGTCGAGCCATTCTCCCAAACCGCAGCTCCATTGGCCAAACCATCTAGACCACCGCACCACCATGAGCCCCTCCACGTCCTCGTCCTCACCAAACCGTCTCTATCGCGTCAGGTGAGCTACACCGCGAGGGCAGCTCCACCGGACCGCCATGTCCGCCACCGTCAAGCTTGCACGTGGCCATGCCATTCGGGCCCCTCCCTATCCTATCTCTTCCGTGCTGTAGGTACAGTTAGGTAGGCTAAAGCTTGTAGGGTAGGCTAATTGGACAGGGTTGCCGGCGACTAGTCGGAGTTGGTCGAGCCGTGGCCGCACACCGCCATGACCGCTGCCATCCTATCTAGCCGCCATAATCATAGCAATTGAGGGTACCCCTAGGTGCGCGAGGTTGAGGTGAACGCGCTGGTACGGTAGCTTCGCCGGAGCTGCCGCCGGCGGCGAGCTATCGCCGTCGCCTTCCTTTCCCCCTCTGTCTCCCTCGCTGACCAGTGGGGTCCCCAGGTCAGGCGCGCGCGCGGGTGGGAGGCCGGTCGCGGGCCGTAGCGCGGGAGCGGGCCGTAGCGCGCGAGTGTGTGGGCCGAGTTTTCCGGGCCGGCCCAGTTCATCCGAAATGAAATTCATTTTTATTATTTTGTCACTGATTTTTGTACAAGTTGGAAAAATATAGATCTAGGGTTTTAATGATCCAAAAATCATGAGATAAATTTTGTTAGGGTCTACATGATGTGTAGTATTTTAGAAAAATATGGATCTGGCATGAGATGTTTAAATTCTGTAAGAATTTAATAGATCCTTTAAATGTGTTTTGGAATGCATGCAAATTTGTTAAATTTATAACTTGAGCTGTAGTGTTCCATAAATCATGAAATTTGGTGGGTAGGTTACTCTATGCTAGCCCTAGCTCTGGTAAAAATTTGGGCATCAGTGCTTAAGTAATTTCCAAGTTATAAGGCTATCATTTTATTCTAGGAGATAATTGAAGGAATTTTTGTAATTTTTCTACATGTGAAATGTTCTTGTAACTTTTTGGAGAATGTCTTGGTACCCTAGAGTGTCTAAGAAAAATATGAAATCTGTTGTTTGATACATTTCAAAATGATTTATTAATTATACAAAAATCAGCCTTTTTGACTGGTGAATTTTGTATAGAGAATTTCTGTGAATAAAACTTGTTCAAATTTTTACTGTGGTCTCTTTTTGGGTCAGAGAGTCCCCTGTAATTTTTGTAGAATTTTAGGAGCAGTTTACATATATGTTTAAAATTCCACCTAATTAATTAAGTAAAATAAGAAATGAGTATAAATAAATGTTCTAGGTAGTCACACCCTACTTTCTAGTGTTGTTATACCCCATGTGAACTTTTGGAAATCTTAGTTTGGTTTTAAGGGTCTTTGGCCACATCAATAAATGTTTAACCTTTGTAATTTTAGGTTTTCTGGACAGCTAGTAGTAATTCTAAATTTGGCTTTGATAAAATTGGTTGCTGGAAAACTTGTAAATACCAAAGTTGGAGTAAACTTGATGAACTAGCTTGTGTCAAAATTTGGAAGCATTTGGCTTAGTAGTTTGAGAGTTACTGTTGTTTAAAGTGGCAGTTCAAAATCTGCTACTCTCTGTTTTGAGAGGACAGATTCTGGAACTTGTGAAGTTTGACATGGAAAACTTAGGAGTTTGGAGTTGAGGTCTGAAAATGAATTGTAGTGCATTTCTTAGGCTTTTCAGATTGTCTTAGATCATATCTTTTGAAATTGTAAATCTCCAGTTGTGATAAAAACAAGTAGCTGCTGTCTAGAATGCTTACTGTGGTGTTTTGCTGATTGATATGGTGTGATATCCTAAGACATGCTACTTTTGTAATTGTTAGGTGTTAGGGCCTTAACTGAGGATGAGCAGCTTTATCTTAGGTTAAGTAGATTAGGTGAGTACTTCTCTACCGGAGAGGAAATTTGCACCTACTCTTTTGAAGTGATTTGAATAGAGCGTTAAATTGTTGTAATGCATTTCATTCCGAGCATATTGCATCTTTTATTATGCATTCATGGGATTTATTATGCACTCATGCAATAGGTGTACCGGAGGGGGTGACACTCCTCGAGTTCGAACAAGCGATACCGGAGGAGGTGCTGAGTCAACCGGAGGAATTAGCAGAAGAACCCAACGTCGGGGAAGCTCCGTCAGAAGATCTACCCGAGTGTCCGGACCACAGACCCGCAACCTTTCTGAAAGGCAAGCCCCGGTGCATGCTGAACCCATCGTTTTATAAATATATCTTGAGTACTTTTAAATTGTTTATTGCATTAAGTTCTAGGAGTTATATGAAAACACTTGCTGCATTGTACCTGTTCTTGTCCAGATATCGTACTTAAATCCTATATTAGGTTTAGGCACGTGTCGATGCTTAGCCCTGCTTAGTACGGTAGAAGTCGGGTGATTTCCGGTCATCCGCGAGATATAGGACTGGGTCGCGAGTGGCTTATGGCTATCGTGATGGAACCATGCTTTAAAATGAAGTTGAGACCGGGCGGGAGTTCGATGGTACAGCCGCAAGACACTTCACGTCTTGGGTGTGGAGCCATACCCGTCTGAGTCGTTTAAGGACCGATTCGCTGTACGTCCTTGAGTCATGTTGAACGCAGTCTAACACTTAGTTGGCCGGATAAGTTGTTCCGACCGCGAAGCCGAGTAATGTGATTCAGGCCGGGAATCGAATGGTAGGTTGCTTCTTGGAGGAGAGAAAGGATGTGCTTGGGGACATTGGCATGAGACCAAGGGGGGGTTAAAGTCCCTATCACCTGGCAGAGTGCCGCCCTTGGGGTCGCGACATCATTCAGACCCGCGATTCCTGAATCATATGAAAAGGTGGCCTGTGCGACCCTGGCAGGGGTCTGCACGGTGAGTGTTAGAAATACCCCTCCAGCTGGATAGGAATTCGATTCGAATCGCCGTCGCTCCTGGTTAGTGAGCACTTGACTTGAGCAGCGGCAACGTAGATCTCATTAAATGAACCAGTGGTTAAGGGAATGATACAATGTTGCCAAAATTCATACCTACTCTGAATATAATAATGATAATTGTTTGATTATAATCAAGTGCATGTTTAGTACAGGTGCTAAGATAGATGACAGGTAAATGCTAAAAATAACTGCTAGTACAGGCGATAAGAGTTTAAATTACTTATGCCTTTATGCAAAATGTTATGTCAGCTAGCCTCTTGTGTAAGCCTTGCATAATCCTTGGTGTCATCTTATTTCTGGTTTTCGACGGGTAAGTCTAGCTGAGTACATTCCAGTACTCAGGGTTTATTCCCTCCTGTTGCAGATGATATGCTCTATCAAGGCTTCTGCAAGACTTGTCTCCACCCTGCGGGTGAAGAAGACTAGATCACTTGGGCGTGATCATCTTTTATGTACTTTCCTCATGCTTTTGTGGGTTGTTGATCATCAAAACTGGCAGTAGCTAATCAACTGGTGTGCGTCTGCTTCCGCTACTTTATAAACTTGGTTTGTAATAATTGCGACTCCGTATGTGTAAACTTATTTCAGATCTACTTGTGAAATGTAACGTATGATGTTGTATGTTGAATGATGCGATCCTGGTTGTAAGCAAGTTGGTTTGAAATCCTTCGTGGTTTCGATTGACTACCGGGATTATATGGTCTCAAGTTCGAAAATTGGAGCGCTTCGGTGCTTGTTTTTGTACTTGTGCTCTTATAATTTGGTCGGTTCTGTTACAGCTGGTATCGGAGCATAATTCAACATTAAAAACATCATACGAGTATTTAAAAACAAAAATATTTGATTATAAAAAAGGGTTAAAACACTAAAAATTATTTTTTAGGTATGCCAGTGATCACATCCCTTAGACCAAATAAGGACTCTTAGGTGGCTTATTATAAAGACTAACTTGGGGGCCTTGTTTGTTTTTGTTTCGTCGTCCATACGGCGTGATATTGTATGGATGCCATCCACTTGGGTGGTAATGTATGGATCAAGTGCCTCGACGCTCTGGTAAGTGTGAGTTGTGAGAGCATGATCGTCCAACCGGCGATCTAGGGGAGAGTAGTTTTGGTGACTTGCATACGTACATGTTTAAACCATGTAATTACGTAAGCACTTAATTGTGGGAACCTTATTATCGGGTAGCTTTGATACTGAAGTATATACATCTGGGGATGTGTATATGGAAAGTATTTAATTTACTGCTTTCTTGTGTGCATATATTGGGAAACTGTTGGGCTGAAATGAGTTTTTCTGCAGGTACACTAACAGCGTAACGAGTAGACCGATAGTTCCGCTTATATGAGAGAACGTATGTATGCCACCGCCTAGCGTTAGAACTTTAGGTTTCTACTAAGGTGAGAGGGCGTACGAAACGTGCATGCATCATGTTTAATTATATCATACATATCATTTACTCCCTCCTTAAAAATTTTCAGTACTCCCGACTAAAGTAAATTTCGTATCCCCTAAATGATCCTCACTTTAAGTCGTATCTTATCTGTTGCTACAGATGGCACGTACCAAGAGGACCGCTCGTAAATCCACTGGAGGCAGGGCACCGCGTCACCAGCTCGCTCCACGTGAGCCCCGCCCTGAGCCTACTGAGGTGGAAAGGCTGAGGGCAGAGTTGGCTGAAGTGACTGCTGCCAGGAATGCAGCGCATCAGCAACTGGAGCAAGTGATTCATGATCGTGACCAGGACAAAATTGCAGTCCAGAGATTGACAGTAGCAAATCGCAACTGTCAACGCATGTTGGTCCGTGTGATGGAACAGAGGGATGAAGCCTGGCACGAGGAGAACATTCTGAGAGCTCGCCAGTTTGAGCTCGAGCAACAGTTAGAAAATGCTGAAGAATACAATGACAACCTTCATGAAGAAGTGCACCGCCTGAATAACCAGCTTAATCCCCTGCTACCTAGAAACAACAATGTAGATGAAGATATGGGATCAGGAATCTTCATGGTTGAGGATGATGATGAAGTGGAGGTTGATGGACCACAGGATGCCCCACCTGCAGAAGCACCAGAGGAAGAGCCAGAAGAAGAAGAAGACGAGGAGTTAGAGCCTGTCAGTGATGAGGACGGCGGGGAGATCCTTGACACTGACTCGGAGGATGATGCTTAGAGTAGTCATCACGTGCCTATAATGTTAGGATCGTCTTTTGTGCCCTCCCTGTGAAGGAGTGAGGCCTTGTAATAACTTGACTTTGGGATGTAAAGTTGAACCGTATGTTTCATGAATGTAGTTTGAACCTGTTAATTTCGATCACAACTTGATGTCTTATTATGTTGCGTTCGATGATGGTGTCACGATTAGCACCCTTCGGTGCCGCGACGAAACCGAGGGCCTCCTATGGCGCGCGACATAAGGCTGTGCTGCTTGGCACGCGCAGGTATCGAGGTGGCTAGTCATGATCCACCATGGAACTCTTCATTGAGAAGTCTCTTTGTGGTCAGTTTGAAGTAGCCTTTCACAGTCAACTAAAAATCTTGAGATCGAATCCAAGTACCGTGCAAAAGGTCAAAAATCACGTAGATAGCAACGTAAACGGTCCGGTAACCGTTGTGCTCCCTGTGAGTGAGCCTTTATCAAAGAGCATCTTGTTGGATTACCAAGTATGATCTCGTCAAATGATGCGCTAGAATGGATTGTGCGGTTGTGATGAATTATTGTGCCTTAATTATTATGAGAAATCTATTCATACAGTCAGATTGACATTTCGCAATAATTCATCTACAAATTTCCCACATCGTCAGTGCTCATTGGCTATGCATTTTTGCAGATGTCGTACAATCTACATCAGGGTCGTGGAAATGAGGAGGAGGAACAGCTGCCCCCTCCGCCACCACCTACTCTGGCTGAGTGGATGCAGACAGTGGTCGAAGGGCAGCGCATGTTGGCGGACGCCATGCGCCAACTGGCTAATCGAGAGGCTCGTCATGGCCGCCAGGGCCCAGAGCCAAATCAGTACAGCGATTTCAAGGACTTTCTGGATACAAAGCCCCCGCTCTTCAAGGAAGCGGAAGAGCCACTGCAGGCTGACGAGTGGTTGAATACCATTGAACAAAAGTTTCGTCTGCTACGCCTAACTGATGAGCTGAAAACTGAGTATGCTTCCCATCAGTTGCATGGTCCGGCGGGCATTTGGTGGAGCCACTATCGTTCCACACTGCCTGCCAATGTCCCGATTGCTTGGGATCAGTTTAAGGCGGCATTCCGGGGAAATTATATCCCTCCCGGTCTTATGGCAATCAAGCACACAGAGTTTATGAGGCTGTCGCAAGGAAACAAAAGCCTGACTGAATACTTGCAGTCCTTCAACAACCTGGCAAGGTATGCCACAGAGTTTGTGGATACCGATGCCAAAAAGATTGCTAGCTTCAAAAGGGGCCTCGGCCCAAAACTGATGAAAACAATGGGCACTAGCAAATGTACTACTTTCAATGATTTCATCAGCGATGCTTTGACCCAGGAGAACAACAATACTATTTATTCTGCCTCTAAGAGCCGTAAAAGGGCCCTTGAGGCAAGTGCTTCTCAGTCAAGGGCCTCAGCGGCACCGAGGTCTTCCCCTCGCCCACCTGCTCAGAATACAAAGTTCCGTCCGCCGCAGAAGAAGCGTGCTGCAAAAACGGGGTTCCGTAAGGCTTATACCGTCGCTCTGCCAAAGGGGACTTCTGGACAGAGCAGCTCTAGTGTTCCTCCTAGCAATATGCCTTGCTGGAATTGCAACAAGCCAGGTCATTGGGCCCGGAACTGTCCGTACCCTAAGAAAAATGTCAACCAAGGTAGTCGTCAGGGACACGCCCATTATAACAGCATTGAGGAGATTCCATCTGGTGAGGTGGTCACCGCTGGTAAGTTTCTAGTTGACCAACACCCCGCAGTGGTACTTTTTGATTCAGGTGCTTCACATTCCTTTATCAGTCCTAAGTTTGCATCCAAATTTGCACACAAGTTGCATACTATTGAAGGTGTGGGTTATTGTATTAGTGCTGCAAGTGGGAATATTTCCACAAACAAAGTAGTGGGGAACCTTAAGTTTGAGATAGAAGGGCGAAGTTATTCGCTTGCCCTATTGGTTTTACCTGGTTTAGACATAGATGTTATCTTGGGCATGAATTGGATGAGTCAGAATGGGGTACTCATTGACACATCCGCTCGGGTAGTTATGCTCAGAGATCCTACAGATCAAAAGGGTTTTCTAGTACAACTTCCCAGAAAGGTTGAATTGTCGGGGGAAATTCATGCTGTGCAAGCAAAGGCGTTGGCTGAAATTTCCGTAGTAAATGAATTTCCGGACGTTTTTCCCGATGATTTGCCGGGACTCCCTCCGGATCGGGATGTGGAGTTTAAAATCGAGTTGTTGCCTGGCACCGCACCCATCTCTAGGAGACCCTATAGGATGCCTCCAAATGAGTTAGCTGAACTTAAGGTGCAATTGAATGAACTTTTGAAGAAGGGGTTGATTCGTCCTAGTTCATCGCCGTGGGGATGTCCTGCTATCTTTGTAAAGAAGAAGGATCAGTCGTTGCAGATGTGCGTAGATTATAGACCTCTCAATGCAGTCACTATCAAAAATAAGTACCCTCTACCGCGAATCGACATCTTGTTCGATCAGTTGTCTAAAGCTAAAGTTTTCTCCAAGATCGATCTAAGATCTGGTTACCATCAAATTAAAATTCGCCCGGAAGATGTTCCAAAGACAGCCTTTTCTACCAGATACGGTCTTTATGAGTATCTTGTTATGTCTTTCGGCTTGACAAATGCCCCCGCACACTTCATCTACTTGATGAATTCGGTGTTTATGCCTGAATTGGACAAGTTTGTGGTGGTATTTATTGATGACATCCTGGTATATTCTGTGAATGAGGAGGATCACGCTGAACATCTGCGTATAGTCCTCACAAGACTGCGTGAACATCAACTTTATGCAAAGTTCAGTAAGTGCGAATTCTGGCTTCGTGAAGTACCTTTCCTTGGGCATGTGTTGTCCGATGGAGGAATTATGGTGGACCCCGCCAAGGTACAGGAAGTACTAAACTGGAAGGCTCCTATCTCGGTTCACGAGGTCCGAAGTTTTCTTGGTTTGGCTGGCTATTATCATCGCTTCATCCCAGATTTCTCCAAAATAGCCAAGCCAATGACTCGGTTGCTGCAGAAAGACACCAGGTTTGTCTGGACTCCTGAGTGTGATGCGGCTTTTCACCAACTGCGAACCCTCCTAACCTCAGCTCCGGTTTTGGCACAACCAGATATCGAAAAACCATTTGATATTTATTGTGATGCCTTAGGCATAGGTTTGGGAGGTGTTCTGATGCAGGAAGGCCGAGTAATTGCATATACCTCTCGACACCTTCGGAAGCATGAGGCGAATTATCCAACGCATGACTTAGAACTCGCCGCAGTTGTTCATGCTTTGAAAGCCTGGCGGCACTACCTGTTGGGCAATGTTTGCAATATCTACACAGACCACAAAAGCCTCAAATACATTTTCATCCAGCCCGAGTTAAATATGCGTCAACGAAGATGGCTCGAGTTGATTAAGGATTATAACCTTCAAGTGCACTATCATCCTGGCAAGGCAAATGTGGTTGCGGATGCTTTAAGCCGTAAGTCTCATTGCCATTCCTTAGTGGAAACAGATTTTCATCGATCTCGCCTTCTACATCCAGCAGTCTTGTACAACATCACTGTCAGTTGTACTCTCAAAAGCAGAATTATTAAGCTCCAAAAGACTGACACTGGTATATTCCACATCTAGCGTAAGATGAAAGAATAAGAAACTACACAGTTCAGGATAGATGAAGAGGGTGTACTATGGTTCAAGGATAGGTTAGTTGTGCCTAAGGACCGGGAGCTTCGAAATGATATTATGTCTGAAGCACACTCCTCTATGTTGTCCATCCATCCTGGTAGCAATAAGATGTATTATGATTTGAAGCCATACTATTGGTGGACCAAGATGCGGAAAGAAATAGCTGCATATGTGGCTAGGTGTGACACCTGCTGTAGAGTTAAAGCTGTGCATATGAAAGCTGGGTTGCTTCAACCACTGTCTATCCTATGTTGGAAATGGGAAGAGATAAGTATGGATTTCATTGTCGGTCTTCCTCCTACTGTCAAAAATCATAATTCCATCTGGGTAATTGTGGATCGTTTGACCAAATCAGCTCACTTCATTCCAGTTAGAGTGGACTATCGTCCCACTGACTATGCTGAGTTGTACTTCAATCAGATAGTTCGGCTTCATGGGATACCTCGTACTATCGTTTCTGACCATGGTCCTCAGTTCACTGCTCGCTTTTGGGAGCATTTGCATCACCTTCTGGGAACCAAGTTAGTGAGAAGCTCTGCTTATCACCCCCAGACATCGGGTCAGACAGAACGAGTTAACCAAATCTTGGAAGATCTGTTGCGAGCATGCGTCATTTCATCCAAGGGTTCTTGGGAAAAATGGTTACCTTTAGCCGAATTCTCGTACAATAACAGTTATCAAGAGAGTATTAAGATGGCCCCATTCGAAGCTTTGTACGGTCGAAAGTGTCAAACTCCACTAAACTGGGTGGAAGCTGGGGAAAGAAGGTATTATGGCATTGATTTTGTCCAGGAAGCCGAGGAACAAGTCCGTACCATCCAGAAACACATGGCTGCAGCACAAGCGAGATAGAAAAGCTATGCGGATCGTCGTAGAAAACCACTCGAATTTAAAGTTGGAGACTTCGTTTATTTGAAAGTTTCTCCAATGAAGAGTGTCCAACGTTTTGGTGTTAAGCGGAAACTTGCACCAAGATATGTGGGTCCTTTCCAGATCATAGGCAAGAGTGGAGCTGTTGCGTACAAAATCCAGTTGCCTCCTGAGATGAGAGCCATATTCAACGTTTTCCATGTATCTCAGCTTAAAAAGTGTCTTCGCGTTCCTGAGGAACAAGTTCCTTTAGGTGATATCAGGCTGGAATCCGACCTAACCTATGAAGAAAAGCCAGTCCGAGTGATCGATACTCAGGAACGAGTAACTAGAAGTAAAGTGGTTAAGTGGTACAAAGTGATGTGGAGTAATCAGGGAAGTGAGAGTGATGCTACGTGGGAACGGGAGGATTATTTGCGGGATGGTTATAAAGAATTCTATGAAAAATGGTACGCTTTCCAAATCTCGGGACGAGATTTTTATAAGGGGGGAGGGCTATAACACTTCAAGTGTTTAGTCCTTAATTGCATTGCATTTGCATTTGCATAAGCATAAGCATGCATCATTCATGTTTGTTATTTTATGTGATGCAACACATGTGATTGTTCTAGGGTTTGTTTGATTTATTTCATGAAGTATTTGATAGTTGGTGTAACAAAAAGGTAAGGTAGCCAATCATGACCTACAACACCTTAGTTATACTTAGGGTAACATTTGGAACAAGGTTCATGTTGACCAAAATTACAAATTTGCCCTCCTAGAGAAGTTTGACCACCATTTGACCCTAGAAGGCTCTAGTTTGACCAATTAAAAAGTCTAATTTAGAGACCTTGCATGGAAGAGCACCCTTAAGCAAAGTTGTAAAGAAACTCATGGGGAACAAAAGTCTCAATATGACCATCTCATGAAATTGACCCTAACATGCTCAAAAGTGGCCCACAAGTCAGTTAGAGAGGTAGCTCCAAGACTTAGAATTTTTCTAAGTCTGGAATCTGACCCTACAGTTTTACTGATGCCTACTTTAGGAGCTTTTAGTTTGCAAACCAGGCCAAACCAGCTCCCACTCATATTGACAAACTTGTAGCCCTCATGTAGCTCTACAATATTGCCAATATCACCATCACCTAGTTCTAAATGGTTTAGGAGATTTGGTGCCTAGAAAATCGGGTTTCAGTCGGCATAGTGACTGAAACTAAGTTTCAGTTTTCGGGTGACCCACTTTGGAGCTCTGTAGTTTCAAATCTAGGTCGAACCAGTCTAAGCTCCAATTGACAATTTTGTTGCCCTCACATAGCTCTACCAAATTGCTGTTAACACTTAGCACTAATTCTGGCTAGATTTGGAACGGGGATCGGTGGAACTTTGGCCGTCAGTCGGGCAATGGACGCCGAAGTCGTCGGGTTCAAGGTTCAGACAACGACCGTGTCATGGCGCTCGGGCAGAACAGCTTGGCCGCGTGGCGTCCGAGCTCTGCCGTCGCCTCCACGTCGCGAGCCCAGGCGCGGAGATGAAGACCGAGCCGACACCTCAACCCCCACCACTCGCGCTCGCCATTCCCTCCCTCTCTGCTTCCTTCTCCGCGCGCGGGCGGTGACCAGAGGAGTGAAACCGCGACGGTGTCGAGCCATTCTCCCAAACCGCAGCTCCATTGGCCAAACCATCTAGACCACCGCACCACCGTGAGCCCCTCCACGTCCTCGTCCTCACCAAACCGTCTCTATCGCGTCAGGTGAGCTACACCGCGAGGGCGGCTCCACCGGACCGCCATGTCCGCCACCGTCAAGCTTGCACGTGGCCATGCCATTCGGGCCCCTCCCTATCCTATCTCTTCCGTGCTGTAGGTACAGTTAGGTAGGCTAAAGCTTGTAGGGTAGGCTAATTGGACAGGGTTGCCGGCGACTAGTCGGAGTTGGTCGAGCCGTGGCCGCACACCGCCATGACCGCTGCCATCCTATCTAGCCGCCATAATCATAGCAATTGAGGGTACCCCTAGGTGCGCGAGGTTGAGGTGAACGCGCTGGTACGGTAGCTTCGCCAGAGCTGCCGCCGGCGGCGAGCTATCGCCGTCGCCTTCCTTTCCCCCTCTGTCTCCCTCGCTGACCAGTGGGGTCCCCAGGTCAGGCGCGCGCGCGGGCGGGAGGCCGGTCGCGGGCCGTAGCGCGGGAGTGGGCCGTAGCGCGCGAGTGTGTGGGCCGAGTTTTCCGGGCCGGCCCAGTTCATCCGAAATGAAATTCATTTTTATTATTTTGTCACTGATTTTTGTACAAGTTGGAAAAATATAGATCTAGGGTTTTAATGATCCAAAAATCATGAGATAAATTTTGTTAGGGTCTACATGATGTGTAGTATTTTAGAAAAATATGGATCTGGCATGAGATGTTTAAATTCTGTAAGAATTTAATAGATCCTTTAAATGTGTTTTGGAATGCATGCAAATTTGTTAAATTTATAACTTGAGCTGTAGTGTTCCATAAATCATGAAATTTGGTGGGTAGGTTACTCTATGCTAGCCCTAGCTCTGGTAAAAATTTGGGCATCAGTGCTTAAGTAATTTCCAAGTTATAAGGCTATCATTTTATTCTAGGAGATAATTGAAGGAATTTTTGTAATTTTTCTACATGTGCAATGTTCTTGTAACTTTTTGGAGAATGTCTTGGTACCCTAGAGTGTCTAAGAAAAATATGAAATCTGTTGTTTGATACATTTCAGAATGATTTATTAATTATACAAAAATCAGCCTTTTTGACTGGTGAATTTTGTATAGAGAATTTCTGTGAATAAAACTTGTTCAAATTTTTACTGTGGTCTCTTTTTGGGTCAGAGAGTGCCCTGTAATTTTTGTAGAATTTTAGGAGCAGTTTACATATATGTTTAAAATTCCACCTAATTAATTAAGTAAAATAAGAAATGAGTATAAATAAATGTTCTAGGTAGTCACACCCTACTTTCTGGTGTTGTTATACCCCATGTGAACTTTTGGAAATCTTAGTTTGGTTTTAAGGGTCTTTGGCCACATCAATAAATGTTTAACCTTTGTAATTTTAGATTTTCTGGACAGCTAGTAGTAATTCTAAATTTGGCTTTGATAAAATTGGTTGCTGGAAAACTTGTAAATACCAAAGTTGGAGTAAACTTGATGAACTAGCTTGTGTCAAAATTTGGAAGCATTTGGCTTAGTAGTTTGAGAGTTACTGTTGTTTAAAGTGGCAGTTCAAAATCTGCTACTCTCTGTTTTGAGAGGACAGATTCTGGAACTTGTGAAGTTTGACATGGAAAACTTAGGAGTTTGGAGTTGAGGTCTGAAAATGAATTGTAGTGCATTTCTTAGGCTTTCCAGATTGTCTTAGATCATATCTTTTGGAATTGTAAATCTCCAGTTGTGATAAAAACAAGTAGCTGCTGTCCAGAATGCTTACTGTGGTGTTTTGCTGATTGATATGGTGTGATATCCTAAGACATGCTACTTTTGTAATTGTTAGGTGTTAGGGCCTTAACTGAGGATGAGCAGCTTTATCTCAGGTTAAGTAGATTAGGTGAGTACTTCTCTACCGGAGAGAAAATTTGCACCTACTCTTTTGAAGTGATTTGAATAGAGCGTTAAATTGTTGTAATGCATTTCATTCCGAGCATATTGCATCTTTTATTATGCATTCATGGGATTTATTATGCACTCATGCAATAGGTGTACCGGAGGGGGTGACACTCCTCGAGTTCGAACAAGCGATACCAGAGGAGGTGCTGAGTCAACCGGAGGAATTAGCAGAAGAACCCAACGTCGGGGAAGCTCCGTCAGAAGATCTACCCGAGTGTCCGGACCACAGACCCACAACCTTTCTGAAAGGCAAGCTCCGGTGCATGCTGAACCCATCGTTTTATAAATATATCTTGAGTACTTTTAAATTGTTTATTGCATTAAGTTCTAGGAGTTATATGAAAACACTTGCTGCATTGTACCTGTTCTTGTCCAGATATCGTACTTAAATCCTATATTAGGTTTAGGCACGTGTCGATGCTTAGCCCTGCTTAGTACGGTAGAAGTCGGGTAATTTCCAGTCATCCGCGAGATATAGGACTGGGTCGCGAGTGGCTTATGGCTATCGTGATGGAACCATGCTTTAAAATGAAGTTGAGACCGGGCAGGAGTTCGATGGTACAGCCGCAAGACACTTCACGTCTTGGGTGTGGAGCCATGCCCGTCTGAGTCGTTTAAGGACCGATTCGCTGTACGTCCTTGAGTCATGTTGAACGCAGTCTAACACTTAGTTGGCCGGATAAGTTGTTCCGACCGCGAAGCCGAGTAATGTGATTCAGGCCGGGAATCGAATGGTAGGTTGCTTCTTGGAGGAGAGAAAGGATGTGCTTGGGGACATTGGCATGAGACCAAGGGGGGGTTAAAGTCCCTATCACCTGGCAGAGTGTCGCCCTTGGGGTCGCGACATCATTCGGACCCGCGATTCCTGAATCATATGAAAAGGTGGCCTGTGCGACCCTGGCAGGGGTCTGCACGGTGAGTGTTAGAAATACCCCTCCAGCTGGATAGGAATTTGATTCGAATCGCCGTCGCTCCCGGTTAGTGAGCACTTGACTTGAGCAGCGGCAACGTAGATCTCATTAAATGAACCGGTGGTTAAGGGAATGATACAATGTTGCCAAAATTCATACCTACTCTGAATATAATGATGATAATTGTTTGATTATAATCAAGTGCATGTTTAGTACAGGTGCTAAGATAGATGACAGGTAAATGCTAAAAATAACTGCTAGTACAGGCGATAAGAGTTTAAATTACTTATGCCTTTATGCAAAATGTTATGTCAGCTAGCCTCTTGTGTAAGCCTTGCATAATCCTTGGTGTCATCTTATTTCTGGTTTTCGACGGGTAAGTCTAGCTGAGTACATTCCAGTACTCAGGGTTTATTCCCTCCTGTTGCAGATGATATGCTCTATCAAGGCTTCTGCAAGACTTGTCTCCACCCTGCGGGTGAAGAAGACTAGATCACTTGGGCGTGATCATCTTTTATGTACTTTCCTCATGCTTTTGTGGGTTGTTGATCATCAAAACTGGCAGTAGCTAATCAACTGGTGTGCATCTACTTCCGCTACTTTATAAACTTGGTTTGTAATAATTGCGACTCCGTATGTGTAAACTTATTTCAGATCTACTTGTGAAATGTAACGTATGATGTTGTATGTTGAATGATGCGATCCTGGTTGTAAGCAAGTTGGTTTGAAATCCTTCGTGGTTTCGATTGACTACCGGGATTATATGGGCTCAAGTTCGAAAATTGGAGCGCTTCGGTGCTTGTTTTTGTACTTGTGCTCTTATAATTTGGTCGGTTCTGTTACAGGTTCAGCATGCACCGGGGCTTGCCTTTCAGAAAAGTTGGAGGCCGGTGGTCAGGGCACTTCGGCAAGTCTTCAGCGGCGTCTCCTTCGCCTGCTGGATCCTCGGGCTCCTGCTGCTCCTGGTTCTCCTCCGGAATTACAGGCTCGAATTCGAGGAGAGTTACTCCCTCCGGTACACCTATTGCATGAATGCACAATAAATACCATGGATGCATAAATGGGTGCAACATGCTCGGAATGAAATGCATTTCAGAAATAAAATACTCTATTCAAGTTATTTTATTAGTACGTGCAAATCTCTTCTCCGTGGAGAAGTACTTACCTAATCTACCCAACCTAAGATATAGCTGCTCATCCTTAGTTAAGGCCCTAACACCTAACAATTACAAAAGTAGCATGTCTTAGGATATCACACCATATCAATCAGCAAAACACCACAGTAAGCATTCTGGACAGCAGCTACTTGTTTTTATCACAACTGGAGATTTACAATTCCAAAAGATATGATCTAAGACAATCTGGAAAGCCTAAGAAATGCACTACAATTCATTTTCAGACCTCAACTCCAAACTCCTAAGTTTTCCATGTCAAACTTCACAAGTTCCAGAATCTGTCCTCTCAAAACAGAGAGTAGCAGATTTTGAACTGCCACTTTAAACAACAGTAACTCTCAAACTACTAAGCCAAATGCTTCCAAATTTTGACACAAGCTAGTTCATCAAGTTTACTCCAACTTTGGTATTTACAAGTTTTCCAGCAACCAATTTTATCAAAGCCAAATTTAGAATTACTACTAGCTGTCCAGAAAACCTAAAATTACAAAGGTTAAACATTTATTGATGTAGCCAAAGACCCTTAAAACCAAACTAAGATTTCCAAAAGTTCACATGGGGTATAACAACACCAGAAAGTAGGGTGTGACTACCTAGAACATTTATTTATACTCATTTCTTATTTTACTTAATTAATTAGGTGGAATTTTAAACATATATGTAAACTGCTCCTAAAATTCTACAAAAAATACAGGGGACTCTCTGACCCAAAAAGAGACCACAGTAAAAATTTGAACAAGTTTTATTCACAGAAATTCTCTATACAAAATTCACCCGTCAAAAAGGCTGATTTTTGTATAATTAATAAATCATATTGAAAAGTATCAAACAACAGATTTCATATTTTTCTTAGACACTCTAGGGTACCAAGACATTCTCCAAAAAGTTACAAGAACATTGCACATGTAGAAAAATTACAAAAATTCCTTCAATTATCTCCTAGAATAAAATGATAGCCTTATAACTTGGAAATTACTTAAGCACTGATGCCCAAATTTTTACCAGAGCTAGGGCTAGCATAGAGTAACCTACCCACCAAATTTCATGATTTATGGAACACTACAGCTCAAGTTATAAATTTAACAAATTTGCATGCATTCCAAAACACATTTAAAGGATCTATTAAATTCTTACAGAATTTAAACATCTCATGCCAGATCCATATTTTTCTAAAATACTACACATCATGTAGACCCTAACAAAATTTATCTCATGATTTTTGGATCATTAAAACCCTAGATCTATATTTTTCCAACTTGTACAAAAATCAGTGACAAAATAATAAAAATGAATTTCATTTCGGATGAACTGGGCCGGCCCGGAAAACTCGGCCCACACACTCGCGCGCGCGTGGTCCGCTCAGCGCCCCCGCCCGCGCGCGACACTGACGGGGCGGGCCCCCGCGGTCAGTGACCGGAGGCATGGGAGGCGGAGACCCGCGAGCTCCGACGAGCTCGAGCTCGCCGAGAAGAGCTCGCTCGGCCAATCGAACACCGCCTCGTGTTCTCCGTCACCCGGTGCGTCGATTGGTGCTCGTGGAATGGATGGGGATGGGGTGGAAGGGGCTTGTCACCGCGAGCGGCGGCCGGTGATGTCCGGTGGCGGCGCACCGTCGCCGGTGAGGATGTACGGTGCGGTCTAGGCTCGGTACGAGCTTCACCGAAGCTAGGCGGATCCATTTTGATAGGAAGGGAGGATGGAGAGAGACTCGAAGCACCCCGACCACGGTGAGGTCCCATGGCGGGCTCCGGTGACCTCTCGGAGACGGGGAAGAAAGCAATGCGGCTCACCTTGAGTCAAATCGCGGGCTTCGGTGGGTCAAGGGGATGGAGGGTGGTGAGGCGGAGGGAGTGGCGAGGTCTGGCGGCCGGTGATGCGGTGTAGCTCGCGCTTGAGCTCGCCGGAGAAGAACGGCAATGGCGGCTCGGTTTCGGTGTTTTTGCAACTGGAAGAGAGGGGGCGGAGGAATGGAGGCCGGCTCGCGCGTCGTGGCGTCTTGAAGGCGTCGCGGCCTGACTGGTGGGGCCAGGGCCGGCGTACGGGCGCCACCGCGCCTCCATGCGTCGGCGAGACCCTGTGGCCGGTCGGCCACTCCCCCGCTGACGAAACTGAATCGCGGTGAATGGTGACATCGATGACCGACTGACAGAGCGACTTCCACGATGATTAACTCCCAAACCAGTGAGAACCAGACGTGGGTGATGTTGGCAAAGTTGTAGAGCTACATGAGGACTACAAGTTTGTCAATTGGAGTTTGGGCTGGTTCGGCCTAGATTTGAAACTACAAGGCTCCAAAGTGGTGCCCCTTGAAACTAAAACCAGGGTTCAGTTAACGATGCCGACTGACAGCCTAAGTTCATGACACGATATCTCTTGAACCATTGAGAACCAGGCTTGGGTGATGTTGACAAAGTTGTAGGGTTACACGTGATCTACAAGTTTGTCAATATGAGTGAAAGCTGGTTTGGCCTGGTTTGCAAACTAAAAGCTCCTAAAGTAGGCATCAGTAAAACTGTAGGGTCAGATTCCAGACTTAGAAAAATTCTAAGTCTTGGAGCTACCTCTCTAACTGACTTGTGGGCCACTTTTGAGCATGTTAGGGTCAATTTCATGAGATGGTCATATTGAGACTTTTGTTCCCCATGAATTTCTTTACAACTTTGCTTAAGGGTGCTCTTCCATGCAAGGTCTCTAAATTAGACTTTTTAATTGGTCAAACTAGAGCCTTCTAGGGTCAAATGGTGGTCAAACTTCTCTTGGAGGGCAAATTTGTAATTTTGGTCAACATGAACCTTGTTCCAAATGTTACCCTAAGTATAACTAAGGTGTTGTAGGTC
This sequence comes from Saccharum hybrid cultivar R570, assembly GCA_038087645.1. Classification (NCBI taxonomy): domain Eukaryota; kingdom Viridiplantae; phylum Streptophyta; class Magnoliopsida; order Poales; family Poaceae; genus Saccharum; species Saccharum hybrid cultivar. The sequence goes on along the minus strand of JAQSUU010000043.1, from coordinate 5,474,866 downwards.
ATGATTGGCTACCTTACCTTTTTGTTACACCAACTATCAAATACTTCATGAAATAAATCAAACAAACCCTAGAACAATCACATGTGTTGCATCACATAAATAACAAACATGAATGATGCATGCTTATGCTTATGCAAATGAAAATGCAATGCAATTAAGGGACTAAACACTTGAAGTGTTACAGCCCTCCCCTCTTATAAAAATCTCGTCCCGAGATTTGGAAAGCGTACCATTTTTCATAGAATTCTTTATAACCATCCCGCAGATAATCCTCCCGTTCCCACGTAGCATCACTCTCACTTCCCTGATTACTCCACATCACTTTGTACCACTTAACCACTTTACTTCTAGTTACTCGTTCCTGAGTATCGATCACTCGGACTGGCTTTTCTTCATAGGTTAGGTCGGAGTCCAGCCTGATATCACCTAAAGGAACTTGTTCCTCAGGAACTCGAAGACACTTTTTAAGCTGAGATACATGGAAAACGTTGAATATGGCTCTCATCTCAGGAGGCAACTGGATTTTGTACGCAACAGCTCCACTCTTGCCTATGATCTGGAAAGGACCCACGTATCTTGGTGCAAGTTTCCGCTTAACACCAAAACGTTGGACACTCTTCATTGGAGAAACTTTCAAATAAACGAAGTCTCCAACTTCAAATTCGAGTGGTTTTCTACGACGATCCGCATAGCTTTTCTGTCTCGCTTGTGCTGCAGCATGTGTTTCTGGATGGTACGGACTTGTTCCTCGGCTTCCTGGACAAAATCAATGCCATAATACCTTCTTTCCCCAGCTTCTACCCAGTTTAGTGGAGTTCTACACTTGCGACCGTACAAAGCTTCGAATGGAGCCATCTTAATACTCTCTTGATAACTATTATTATACGAAAACTCGGCTAGAGGTAACCATTTTTCCCAAGAACCCTTGGATGAAATGACACATGCCCACAACAGATCTTCCAAGATTTGGTTAACCCGTTCCGTCTGTCCTAATGTCTGGGGGTGATAAGCAGAGCTTCTCACTAACTTGGTTCCCAGAAGGTGATGCAAGTGCTCCCAAAAGCGAGCAGTGAACTGGGGACCACGGTCAGATATGATAGTACGAGGTATCCCATGAAGCTGGACTATCTGATTGAAGTACAACTCAGCATAGTCAGTGGGACGATAGTCCACTCTAACTGGAATGAAGTGAGCTGATTTGGTCAAACGATCCACAATTACCCAGATGGAATTATGATTTTTGACAGTAGGAGGAAGACCGACAATGAAATCCATACTTATCTCTTCCCATTTCCAACCTGGGATAGACAGTGGTTGAAGCAACCCAGCTTTCATATGCACAGCTTTAACTCTACAGCAGGTGTCACACCTAGCCACATATGCAGCTATTTCTTTCCGCATCTTGGTCCACCAATAGTATGGCTTCAAATCATAATACATCTTATTGCTACCAGGATGGATGGACAACTTAGAGGAGTGTGCTTCAGACATAATATCATTTCGAAGCTCCCGGTCCTTAGGCACAACTAACCTATCCTTGAACCATAGTACACCCTCTTCATCTATCCTGAACTGTGTAGTTTCTTGTTCTTTCATCTTACGCTTGATGTGGAATATACCAGTGTCAGTCTTTTGGAGCTTAATAATTCTGCTTTTGAGAGTACAACTGACAGTGATGTTGTACACGACTGCTGGATGTAGAAGGCGAGATCGATAAAAATCAGTTTCAACTAAGGAATGGCAATGAGACTTACGGCTTAAAGCATCCGCAACCACATTTGCCTTGCCAGGATGATAGTGCACTTGAAGGTTATAATCCTTAATCAACTCGAGCCATCTTCGTTGACGCATATTTAACTCGGGCTGGGTGAAGATGTATTTGAGGCTTTTGTGGTCTGTGTAGATATTGCAAACATTGCCCAACAGGTAGTGCCGCCAGGCTTTCAAAGCATGAACAACTGCGGCGAGTTCTAAGTCATGCGTTGGATAATTCGCCTCATGCTTCCGAAGTTGTCGAGAGGTATATGCTATCACTCGGCCTTCCTGCATCAGAACACCTCCCAAACCTATGCCTGAGGCATCACAATAAACATCAAATGGTTTCTCGATATCCGGTTGTGCCAAAACCGGAGCCGAGGTTAGGAGGGTTCATAGTTGGTGAAAAGCCGCATCACACTCAGGAGTCCAGACAAACCTGGTGTCTTTTTGCAGCAACCGAGTCATGGGTTTGGCTATTTTGGAGAAATCCGGGATGAAGCGACGATAATAGCCAGCCAAACCAAGAAAACTCCGGACCTCGTGAACCGAGATAGGAGTCTTCCAGTTCAGTACTTCCTGTACCTTGGCGGGGTCCACCATAATTCCTCTATCGGACAACACATGCCCAAGGAAAGGTACTTCACGAAGTCAGAATTCGCACTTACTGAACTTTGCATATAGTTGATGTTCACGCAGTCTTGTGAGGACTATACGCAGATGTTCAGCGTGATCCTCCTCATTCACAGAGTATACCAGGATGTCATCAATAATACCACCACAAACTTATCCAATTCAGGCATAAACACGAATTCATCAAGTACATGAAGTGTGCGGGGGCATTTGTCAAGCCGAAGGACATAACAAGATACTCATAAAGACCGTATCTGGTAGAAAAGGCTGTCTTTGGAACATCTTCCGGGCGGATTTTAATTTGATGGTAGCCAGATCTTAGATCGATCTTGGAGAAAACTTTAGCTTTAGACAACTGATCGAACAAGATGTTGATTCACGGTAGAGGGTACTTATTTTTGACAGTGACTGCATTGAGAGGTCTATAATCCACGCACATCCGCAAGGTTTGATCCTTCTTCTTTACAAAGATAGCAGGACATCCCCACGGCGATGAGCTAGGACGAATCAACCCTTTCTTCAAAAGTTCATTCAATTGCACCTTAAGTTCAGCTAGTTCATTTGGAGGCATCCTATAGGGTCTCCTAGAGATGGGCGCCGTGCCAGGCAACAACTCAATTTTAAACTCCACATCCCGATCCGGAGGGAGCCCCGGCAAATCATCGGGAAAAACGTCTGGAAACTCATTTACTACTGGAATTTCGGTCAATGCCTTTGCTTGCACAGCATAAACTTCCCCAGACAAATCAACTTTTATGGGAAGTTGTACCAGAAAACCCTTTTGATCTGTAGGATCTCTGAGCATAACTACCCGAGTGGATGTATCAATGAGTACCCCATTCTGACTCATCCAATTTATGCCCAAGATAACATCTATGCCTAAGCCCGGCAAAACCACTAAGGCAAGCGAGTACTTTCGCCCTTCTATCTCAAGCTCAAGATTCCCCACTACTTTATTTGTGGAAATATTTCCACTTGCTGCGCTAATGCAATAACCCCCACCTTCAACAGTATGCAATTTGTGTGCAAACTCTGATGCAAACTTAGGACTGATAAAGGAATGCGAAGCACCTGAATCAAAAAGTACCACTGCAGGATGTTGGTCAACTAGGAACTTACCAGCAGTGACAACCTCTCCAGATGGGATTTCCTCAATACTGTTATAATGAGCGTGCCCTTGACGGCCACCTGGGTTGACATTCTTCTTGGGGTAAGGACAGTTCCGGGCCCAATGACCTGGCTTGTTGCAGTTCCAGCAAGGCATGTTGCTAGGAGGGACACTGGAGCTGCCTTGGCCCGAATTACTCTTGGGCAGGGCCACTGTATATGCCTTACGAAACCCAGTCTTCACTGGCGCCTTCTTTTGTGGAGGACGGAACTTAGCATTCGTAGCAGGAGGGCGAGGAGGAGCCCTCGGGGCAGCTGGAGCTCGAGACTGTGAAGCACTCGCCTCAATGGCCCTTTTGCGGCTCTTAGAGGCAGAATAGATAGCATTGTTGTTCTCTTGAGTCAGAGCATCACTGATAAATTCATTGAAAGTAGTGCACTTGCTAGTGCCCATAGTCTTCATCAACTTTGGGCCGAGGCCTCTTTTAAAGCTAGCAATTTTCTTGGAATCGGTATCTACAAACTCTGTGGCATACCTTGCCAGGTTGTTGAAAGATTGTAGATATTCCGTCAAACTTTTATTTCCCTGTGACAGCCTCATGAATTCTGTGTGCTTGATAGCCATAAGACCTGGAGGAATATAGTTTCCACGGAATGCGGCCTTAAACTGGTCCCAAGCAATTAGAACATTTGCAGGCAGTGTGGAACGATAGTGGCTCCACCAAATACCCGCTGGACCATGCAATTGATGAGAAGCATATTCAGTCTTTAGCTCCTCAGTCAGGCGAAGCAGATGAAACTTTTATTCAATGGTATTCAACCACTCGTCAGCCTGCAGTGGTTCTTCCGCTTCCTTGAAGAGCGGGGGGCTTTGTATCCAGAAAGTCCTTGAAATCGCTGTACTGATTTGGCTCTGGGCCCTGGCGGCCATGACGAGCCTCTCGATTAGACAGTTGGCGCATGGCGTCAGCAACATACGCTGCCCCTCAACCACTGATTGCATCAACTCGGCCGGAGTAGGTGGTGGCGGAGGGGGCGGCTGTTCCTCCTCCTCATTTCCACGACCCCGGCGTAGATTGTACGACATCTGCAAAATGCATAGCCAATGAGCACTGACGATGTGGGAAATTTGTAGATGAATTATTGCGAAATGTCAATCTGACTGTATGAATAGATTTCTCATAATAATTAAGGCACAATAATTCATCACAACCGCACAATCCATTCTAGCGCATCATTTGACGAGATCATACTTGGTAATCCAACAAGATGCTCTTTGATAAAGGCTCACTCACAGGGAGCACAACGGTTACCGGACCGTTTACGTTGCTATCTACGTGATTTTTGACCTTTTGCACGGTACTTGGATTCGATCTCAAGATTTTTAGTTGACTGTGAAAGGCTACTTCAAACTGACCACAAAGAGACTTCTCAATGAAGAGTTCCATGGTGGATCATGACTAGCCACCTCGATACCTGCGCGTGCCAAGCAGCACAGCCTTATGTCGCGCGCCATAGGAGGCCCTTGGTTTCGTCGCGGGCACCGAAGGGTGCTAATCGTGACACCATCATCGAACGCAACATAATAAGACATCAAGTTGTGATCGAAATTAACAGGTTCAAACTACATTCAGGAAACATACGGTTCAACCTTACATCCCAAAAGTTAAGTTATTACAAAGCCTCACTCCATCACAGGGAGGGCACAAAGGATGATCCTAACATCATAGCTACGTGATAACTACTCTAAGCATCGTCCTCAGAGTCGGTGTCATGGATCTCCCCGCCATCCTCATCACTAACAGGCTCTAACTCCTCATCTTCTTCTTCTTCTTCTGGTTCCTCCTCTGGTCCGGCATCTTGGGGCCCATTGACCTCCACTTCATCATCATTTTCAGCCATGAAGATTCCCGAACCCATGTCCTCATCGACGTTGTTGTTTCGAGGCAGCAGGGAATTAAGCTCGTTGTTCAGGCGGTGCACTTCTTCATGAAGATTATCATTGTATTCTTCAGCGTTCTCCAACTGTTGCTCGAGCTCAAACTGACGAGCTCTCAGAACATTCTCCTCGTGCTAGGCTTCATCCCTCTGGTTCATGACACGGACCAGCATGCGTTGACAGTTGCGGTTTGCTACTGTCAATCTCTGGACTGCAAGGGTTTCCTGGTCACGATCACGAATCACTTGCTCCAGTTGCTAACGCGCTGCATTCCTAGCAGCAGTCACTTCAGCCAACTCTGCCCTCAGCCTTTCCACCTCAGTAGGCTCAGGGCGGGGCTCACGTGGAGCGAGCTGGTGTCGCGGTGCCCTGCCTCCAGTGGACTTGCGAGCAGTCCTCTTGGTACGTGCCATCTGAAGCAACAAAATAGAACTTAAAGTGAGGATCATTTAGGGGATACGAAATTTACTTTAGTCGGGAGTACAGAAATTTTTAAGGAGGGAGTAAATGATATGTATGATATAATTAAACATGATGCATGCACATTCCGTACGCCCTCTCACCTTAGTAGAAGCCTAAAGTTCTAACGCTAGGCGGTGGCATACATACGTTCTCTCATATAAGCGAAACTATCGGTCTACTCGTTACGCTGTTAGTGTACCTGCAGAAAACCTCATTTCAGCCCAATAGTTTCCCAATATATGCACACAAGAAAGCAGTAATTTAAATACTTTCCATATACACATCCCCAGATGTATATACTTCAGTATCAAAGCTACCCGATATAGAGGTTCCCACAATTAAGTGCTTACGTAATTACATGGTTTAAACATGTAAGTATGCAAGTCACCAAAACTACTCTCCCCTAGATCGCCGGTTGGACGATCATGCTCTCACAACTCACACTTACCAGAGCGTCGAGGCAATTGATCCATACATTACCACCCAAGTGGATGGTACAATATCACGCCGTATGGACGACGAAACAAAAACAAACAAGGCCCCCAAGTTAGTCTTTATAATAAGCCACCTAAGAGTCCTTATTTGGGCTAAGGGAGGTGATCACTGGCATACCTAAAAATAATTTTTAGTGTTTTAACCCTTTTTCATAATCAAATACTTTTGTTTTTAAATACTCATATGATGTGTTTAATGTTGAATTATGCTCCGGTACCAGCTGTAACAGAACCGACCAAATTATAAGAGCACAAGTACGAAAACAAGCACCGAAGCGCTCAAATTTTCAAACTTGAGCCCATATAATCCCGGTAGTCAATCGAAATCACGAAGGATCTCAAACCAAACTGCTTACAACCAGGATCGCATCATTCAACATACAACATCATACGTTACATTTCACAAGTAGTTCTAAAATAAGTTCACACACACGGAGTCGCAATTATTACAAACCAAATTTATAAAGTAGCGGAAGCATAACACACACCAGTTGTTAACTACTGCCAATCTGGATGATCAACAACCCGCAAAAGCATGAGGAAAGTACATAAAAGATGATCACGCCCAAGTGATCTAGTCTTCTTCACCCGCAGGGTGGAGACAAGTCTTGTAGAAGCCTTGATAGAGCATATCATCTGCAACAGGAGGGAATAAACCCTGAGTACTGGAATGTACTCAGCTAGACTTACCCGTCGAAAACCAGAAATAAGATGACACCAAGGATTATGCAAGGCTTACACAAGAGGCTAGCTGACATAACATTTTGCATAAAGGCATAAGTAATTTAAACTCTTATAGCCTGTACTAGCAGTTATATTTAGCATTTACCTGTCGTCTATCTTAGCACCTGTACTAAACATGCACTTGATTATAATCAAACAATTATCATTATTATATCCAGAGCCGGTATGAATTGTGGCAACATTGTATCATTCCCTTAACCACCAGTTTATTTAATGAGATCTACGTTGCCGCTGCTCAAGTCAAGTGCTCACTAACCGGGAGCGACGGCGATTCGAATCGAATTCCTATCCAGCTGGAGGGGTATTTCTAACACTCACCGAGTCACGCCTGGCGAAGGCTGCTCAGGTCATCTTTTGTACAGTTCAGGAATCGCGGGCCCGAATAATGTCACGTCCCTAAGGGCGACACTCTGCCAGGTGATAGGGACTCGGTCTCACGCCAATGTCCCCAAGCACATCCTTTCTCTCCTCCAAGATGCAACCTACCATTCGATTCCCGGCCTGAACCATACTACTCGACTTCGCGGTCGGAACGACTTATCCGGCCAACTAAGTGTTAGACTGCGTTCAACATGACTCAAGGACGTACAGCGAATCGGTCCTTAAATGACTCAGACGGGCATAGCTCCACACCCAAGACGTGAAGTGTCTTGCGGCTGTACTATCGAACTCCCGCCCGGTCTCAATTTCATTTTAAGGCATGGTTCCATCCACGATAGCCATAAAGCCACTCGTGACTCCTTCCTACATCTCGCGGATGACCGGAAATCACCCGACTTCTACCGAACTAAGCAGGGCTAAGCATTGACACGTGCCTAAACCTAATATAGGATTAAGTACGATATCTGGACAAGGACAGGTATAATGCAACAAGTGTTTTCATATAACTCCTACAACTTAATGCAGTAAACAATTAAAAGTACTCAAGATTAATTTATAAAACAGTAGGTTCAGCATGCACCGGGGCTTGCCTTTCAGAAAAGTTGAAGGCCGGTGGTCAGGGCACTCCGCAAGTCTTCAGCGGCGTCTCCTTCGCCTGCTGGATCCTCGGGCTCCTGCTGCTCCTGGTTCTCCTCCGGAATTACAGGCTCGAATTCGAGGAGAGTTACTCCCTCCGGTACACCTATTGCATGAATGCACAATAAATACCATGGATGCATAAATGGGTGCAACATGCTCGGAATGAAATGCATTTCAAAAATAAAATACTCTATTCAAGTTATTTTATTAGTACGTGCAAATCTCTTCTCCGGTGGAGAAGTACTTACCTAATCTACCCAACCTAAGATATAGCTACTCATCCTCAGTTAAGGCCCTAACACCTAACAATTACAAAAGTAGCATGTCTTAGGATATCACACCATATCAATCAGCAAAACACCACAGTAAGCATTCTGGACAGCAGCTACTTGTTTTTATCACAACTGGAGATTTACAATTCCAAAAGATATGATCTAAGACAATCTGGAAAGCTTAAGAAATGCACTACAATTCATTTTCAGACCTCAACTCCAAACTCCTAAGTTTTCCATGTCAAACTTCACAAGTTCCAGAATCTGTCCTCTCAAAACAGAGAGTAGCAGATTTTGAACTGCCACTTTAAACAACAGTAACTCTCAAACTACTAAGCCAAATGCTTCCAAATTTTGACACAAGCTAGTTCATCAAGTTTACTCCAACTTTGGTATTTACAAGTTTTCCAGCAACCAATTTTATCAAAGCCAAATTTAGAATTACTACTAGCTGTCCAGAAAACCTAAAATTACAAAGGTTAAACATTTATTGATGTGGCCAAAGACCCTTAAAACCAAACTAAGATTTCCAAAAGTTCACATGGGGTATAACAACACCAGAAAGTAGGGTGTGACTACCTAGAACATTTATTTATACTCATTTCTTATTTTACTTAATTAATTAGGTGGAATTTTAAACATATATGTAAACTACTCCTAAAATTCTACAAAAATTACAGGGGACTCTCTGACCCAAAAAGAGACCACAGTAAAAATTTGAACAAGTTTTATTCACAGAAATTCTCTATACAAAATTCACCCGTCAAAAAGGCTGATTTTTGTATAATTAATAAATCATATTGAAAAGTATCAAACAACAGATTTCATATTTTTCTTAGACACTCTAGGGTACCAAGACATTCTCCAAAAAGTTACAAGAACATTGCACATGTAGAAAAATTACAAAAAATCCTTCAATTATCTCCTAGAATAAAATGATAGCCTTATAACTTGGAAATTACTTAAGCACTGATGCCCAAATTTTTACCAGAGCTAGGGCTAGCATAGAGTAACCTACCCACCAAATTTCATGATTTATGGAACAATACAGCTCAAGTTATAAATTTAACAAATTTGCATGCATTCCAAAACACATTTAAAGGATCTATTAAATTCTTACAGAATTTAAACATCTCATGCCAGATCCATATTTTTCTAAAATACTACACATCATGTAGACCCTAACAAAATTTATCTCATGATTTTTGGATCATTAAAACCCTAGATCTATATTTTTCCAACTTGTACAAAAATCAGTGACAAAATAATAAAAATGAATTTCATTTCGGATGAACTGGACCGGCCCGGAAAACTCGGCCCACACACTCGTGCGCGCGCGGTCCGCTCAGCGCCCCCGCCCGCGCGCGACACTGACGGGCAGGCCCCCGCGGTCAGTGACCGGAGGCATGGGAGGCGGAGACCCGCGAGCTCCGACGAGCTCGAGCTCGCCGGAGAAGAGCTCGCTCGGCCAATCAAACACCGCCTCGTGTTCTCCGTCACCCGGTGCGTCGATTGGTGCTCGTGGAATGGATGGGGATGGGGTGGAAGGGGGCTTGTCACCGCGAGCGGCGGTCGGTGATGTCCGGTGGCGGCGCACCGTCGCCGGTGAGGATGTACGGTGCGGTCTAGGCTCGGTACGAGCTTCACCGAAGCTAGGCGGATCCATTTTGATAGGAAGGGAGGATGGAGAGAGACTCGAAGCACCCCGACCACGGTGAGGTCCCATGGCGGGCTCCGGCGACCTCTCGGAGACGGGGAAGAAAGCAATGCGGCTCACCTTGAGTCAAATCGCGGGCTTCGGTGGGTCAAGGGGATGGAGGGTGGTGAGGCGGAGGGAGTGGCGAGGTCTGGCGGCCGGTGATGCGGTGTAGCTCGCACTTGAGCTCGCCGGAGAAGAACGGCAATGGCGGCTCGGTTTCGGTGTTTTTGCAACTGAAGAGAGGGGGCGGAGGAATGGAGGCCGGCTCGCGCGTCGTGGCGTCTTGAAGGCGTCGCGGCCTGACTGGTGGGGCTAGGGCCGGCGTACGGGCGCCACCGCGCCTCCACGCGTCGGCGAGACCCTATGGCCGGTCGGCCACTCCCCCGCTGACGAAACTGAATCGCGGTGAATGGTGACATCGACGACCGACTGACAGAGCGACTTCCACGATGATTAACTCCCAAACCAGTGAGAACCAGACGTGGGTGATGTTGGCAAAGTTGTAGAGCTACATGAGGACTACAAGTTTGTCAATTAGAGTTTGGGCTGGTTCGGCCTAGATTTGAAACTACAAGGCTCCAAAGTGGTGCCCCTTGAAACTGAAACCGGGGGGTTCAGTTAACGATGCCGACTGACAGCCTAAGTTCATGACACGATATCTCTTGAACCATTGAGAACCAGGCTTGGGTGATGTTGACAAAGTTGTAGGGTTACACGTGATCTACAAGTTTGTCAATATGAGTGAACTAGGTGATGGTGATATTGGCAATGTTGTAGAGCTACATGAGGGCTACAAGTTTGTCAATATGAGTGGGAGCTGGTTCGGCCTGGTTTGTAAACTAAAAGCTCCTAAAGTAGGCATCAGTAAAACTGTAGGGTCAGATTCCAGACTTAGAAAAATTCTAAGTCTTGGAGCTACCTCTCTAACTGACTTGTGGGCCACTTTTGAGCATGTTAGGGTCAATTTCATGATATGGTCATATTGAGACTTTTGTTCCCCATGAGTTTCTTTACAACTTTGCTTAAGGGTGCTCTTCCATGCAAGGTCTCTAAATTAGACTTTTTAATTGGTCAAACTAGAGCCTTCTAGGGTCAAATGGTGGTCAAACTTCTCTTGGAGGGCAAATTTGTAATTTTGGTCAACATGAACCTTGTTCCAAATGTTACCCTAAGTATAACTAAGGTGTTGTAGGTCATGATTGGCTACCTTACCTTTTTGTTACACCAACTATCAAATACTTCATGAAATAAATCAAACAAACCCTAGAACAATCACATGTGTTGCATCACATAAATAACAAACATGAATGATGCATGCTTATGCTTATGCAAATGCAAATGCAATGCAATTAAGGACTAAACACTTGAAGTGTTACAATCAACACCAAATATGCACTTGAAACTAAGATCACATAATTGAGCAACCGAGAGAAGATTGAAGTTCAACTTTTCAACTAAGAGCACATTGGAAATGCTATGATCATTTGAGATTGCAATCCTTTCAAGAGCCTTTACATCACCCTTGCTATTGTCACCAAATGTGATGCTATCAATGCCACTATCATTTGATTTGAGAGAGTTGAACATTCTTGAATCACCGGTCATATGTTGAGAGCACCCACTATCAAGCACCCAATGCCTTCCTCCGGCCTTGTAATTTACCTACAAAACAATTTAATGTCTTTTAGGTATCCATACTTGCTTGGGTCCTTAGATGTTAGTAACTAAGTTCTTTGGTACCCAAATGGCCTTCTTTGGGCCCACAATTGGTGTACCAACAAACCTAGCATGCACACCTTTCTCACCCTTGGTAAGCACATAACAAGAATCAAAAGGAATGCAATCTATTTTAGCATGAAACTTATTGTTGTTCTTGTTCATTTTATTACAATTAATCTCTAGATACCCAACTTGCTTGCATCTATTGCAATAACGACCATTGCTCTTCACAAAGCAAGGATTTGGAGTAGCAAAGGTCGCCTTGCCCTTCTTGGGAGTATAGCCCAAACCCTCTTTGTTGAGAGAGAACCTTTGGCTACCCAAGCATTTTAGCAAGCGGGTATCCCCACCATAGGCATTGCCTAATGCGTGGGTGAGATCATCCACATCTCTCTTGAGAGTCTCATTCTCAACCACAAGTGATGAATCACCAGTAGTAGAGATAGAGTTGGTTGTTATGGATGATGATAAGCTACATAAAGCATTAGTAGGACCAACAAATAAAGAATCATCAATAATATCACATGTTAGTCCAATGTCACAAGTAATAATCACTTGCTCCTCCTTAGCTTCCTTCATGAACTTCTCCAACTTGAGGTCATTTTCCTTGATGAGCTCAAGTAGAGTGGAGTGGGCTTCCTTAAGCCTAGTGTGAGCAATTTCAAGATCCTCGTGGTCTTCCTTTAGACACTCATGAGAGGCCTCTAGCTCATCAAAGGATTTCCTAAGAGCTTTGAGCTCTTGTTCAATTCTTTTGCACTCCTTACTCTTTTTTAGAGCAACAAGCTCCTTCATCAAGGAATCATTTTCATTGCTCTTGGCAATGAGCTCTTGTTCCAAGATTTTGTATTTCTTGGTGGTCCTCTTATAGCCTTTACTCATTTGATCTATTATGCCCAATAGATCATCCTTGGAGTAGTCCTCATCCTCCTCATCATCACTCCTACAACCATCACTAGCACAAGAATCATCATCACTATCATCATATTTTACCTTGGTAGGCTTGGCCATAAGGCATGTCGATGTAGTGTCGAAGATGGATGGCTTGTTGGAGAGGGCGATGCTTGTAATGGCTCACCCAGTGGTCCTTTCATCATCACTAGAGCTTGCATCATCATCACTATCGGAGCTGTCACTATCCCATGTGACCACATAACCACCACCCTTCTTCTTCTTGTTGAATATGAAGCTCTTCTTTGCTTTCTTCTCCTTCTCTTTCTTATCCTTCTTGTTCTTCTTGAGCTTCAAGTCCCCATTATGAAATCTCTTATCTTCATAGGGGCAATCCACCACTATGTGATCGGGGCTATTGCAATTGTAGCAAAGGGTCTTTGCCTTCATAGTGTCTCTCCTCTTCCTTGCCCCATATCCTTTCTTCTTCATGAACCTTTCCATCTTGTGCACAAGGAGGGCCATGGTCTCATCATCGAATAGATCATCATCATCGCTCTCCACCTTGCTCTTGCACTTAGAAGATGAAGCCTTGAATGCAATGGGCTTCTCTTGCTTGACCTTGGTCTCCTTCTTCTCTTCTACCTCATCTTCATCATTATTGTATTGGGCATCGATCATGATATCTCTAAGCACATCGGTTGGTTTGGCCTTGTCCAATCCCTCTCTAAAGATCATTCTTCTCAAGGTGGCAAACTTCTTGGGTAAGCACATCAAGAACTTGTGTGAGAAGTCCTTGTCCTCAACCTTCTCCCCAAGCCCCTTGAGATCATTGACAATGACTTGGAGCCTATAGAACATCTCCGGGATGGATTCATCATCCTTCATCTTGAAAATAGAGAACTTGTCCTTGAGCATATATAGTTTGGCATTTTTTACCGTTGAAGTGCCTTCATATGTTTCTTCAAGCCTTATCCAAAGATCATTTGCCTTTTCAAGATCTTTGATTTGCTCAAATACTTTATCATCAATGGCCCGGTAGATTGTGTCAAGTGCCATCGTGTTGCATTGTTTGTTGATGCGATCATTTGGAGTGAAATTTTCCTCATCAAGAATGATGTATCCTTCTTTGGTCACATCCCAAACCTTCTCATGTATATTGCCTAGATATTGCTTCATCTTCCTTTTCCAATGATAAAAGGAAGAGACGCCATCAAAGAATGGAGGCTTGCCATTAACATGATTGAACATAACTTGAGCCATCTTGCACCGAGGTTGTTAAGCCTTGCAAACGGTGACCACAGCTTTGATACCACTTGAAAGGTCTTGATGGCTAGAGGGCGGTGAATAGCCTTTTAAAATTTTCTATAAAGACAAGCTAAACAAATTTATCAATATAACAAGTAGCGAGATGCGAGTTTTGCTTAGCCTACGGGGTGTTTGCAAGCCACCTAACCAATTCACAATTCTAGTATATTTGCACTCAACTGCACAAGTCAAACCGAGAAGGTAACTACAACTACAACTAGCAAGCTACACAAAGGAGCTACTCTAGCAAAGCTAACTAGCTAGCAAAGATAACTATGAAGGTAATGCGGAGTTGAGTTAGGAGAGTTTCACTGAGGGGTGAAGTATTGAGCCAACCAATATGATCAACAATGAATACCAAGACAACCAAACACCGGGATTAATCAATCACAATATGAAAGTGATGACACGAAGATTTATCCCGAGGTTCACGTGCTTGCCGGTACGCTAGTCTCCGTTGTGTCCCTCTTCACCAAGTGGTTTGGTGGCTAATTGGTCTCACACCGAGCCTCTCAAAAGACGCCACAAGAACCTACCAAATGGCAAAAGGTTGCAATGACACGAGCAATTTACTAATGTTGCCTTTGGCGCTTCGCCGAGGTAGGCACAAACCCCTCACAATCACCGAAGGTGGCCAAGAACAATCACCAACTCTTGCCAACGCCTCCAAGCTGCTCCAAGCCATCTAGGTGGTGGCAACCACCAAGAGAAAACAAGAATCCCATAGCAAATCAACCACCAAGTGCCAACTAGATGCAATCTCACAATACAAATGCACTTGGATCACTCAATCTCACTTCGAATATGCAAAGAAGCAAGAGAGATGAGTGGGAGGGGAGTTGCTTAGCTCAAAGTACTCACAATTATATCAAATGTTCAAGAGATGGAGCCTTGAGCCGGCCAACGAGTATTTATAGATGTACCCCTTCAAATATAGCCGTTAGAAACTTGAAATAGCCGAAGTCGCGCTGACCGGACGCGCTGGTCAAACTGACCGGACGCGCCGATCACATAGCGACTACGCTCGAAAACCACCGACCGGACGCGCTCCACGCAATGATCGGACGCGCGAAGCTCGACCGGACGCGCTGGTCCCGTAATGGACCGGACGCGCTGGTCAAGCCTGAGCAGCGCACAATGAAACAGCGACCGGACGCGCTGCAGAACTGACCGGACGCCACAGTGCTAGCGTCTGGTTGGAGTCCAGTAAGCTCCCTGAATGACTGGACGCGTCCAGTCGACAGAGACCACGTCCGGTCCAGCGTCCGGTCACCTCTGTGACCTCCGTTCGCCTCCGTTTGTTTTTCGACTTCCGACGTAGTGGAAAAAAGTCATTTCAACTCCTCAAAACGCTTGAAACCCGCCTCGCAAGCTCGGCGAGAGAGAGGACCCCAAACCCTCTCTACCACTCAAACTCCACCGCCTTTGCAAACGTGCTAACACCACCAAGTGATCTCATCATGTGTGAGTGTGTTAGCATTTTCACAATCATTTTTCAAGGCGATATTAGTTCTATCCAAATGCATATGATTATGAAATGCACACCTAGAGGCACTTAGGAGTTCAATAGCCGCGTCATTTCCCTCTTTATAGTACGACTATCTATCCTATAATGTAACCACACCCACTAGGTGTCTTGGTTACTAAAACACAACCCTTAAGCATATACCTTTGCCTTGATCACGTAGGGTCGTGTCCAAATCCAAGTGTGGCCATCATGATCACCATGTCCATCTTGCCACCAACCTTGGAAGTCTACTCTATGTCATCGCATCAAGGCCGGATGTCATGTTTAGTATTTGTATGTGTACTAGATATCAAGCCTCACCTAGAGAGAGTCATCTCACGGCCGCAAACAGAATATTGAGATATTTGAAGCAAACAAGAGATGTTAGACTATGGTATCCCAAGGGGTCAAAGTTTGAATTGATTGGATATTTGGACTCCGACTATGGGGGTTGCAAGATCAATAGAAAGAGCACAAGTGGCACATGTCAATTACTTGGAAGATCACTTGTGTCATGGTCCATAAAGAAATAAAATAGTGTGGCAATCTCTATCATCGAAGCTGAATATGTGAGTGCGGGGAGTTGTTGTGCACAATTGCTATGGATGAAATCAACTTTGAAGGATTATGGCCTCAACTTCAACAATGTGCCATTGCTATATGATAATAAAAGTGCAATCAAGATGACACAAAACCCGGTTCAACATGGAAGAACAAAGCATATTGACATAAGGCATCATTTCATTAGAGATCATCAATAAAAGGGAGATATTGCCATTGAAAGTGTTGGCACCGATGATCAACTTGCTGATATTCTCACCAAGCCACTTGATGAAAAGAGGTTTTGCAAGCTAAGGAATGAATTGAACATTCTTGATTTCTCAAACATGAGTTGAATGCACCCCACCCACTTATTGACATGCCTCTCCTTCGACATTGCAAGGTAAAGTTGATTGACATGTCATTCATCCTATGCTAAGGACTTGCTAGAGCATGTAGACATAATAAGTGCTATGCATGAGCATTCATGATAAATCAAATGAATTTGATGGATATATGTTACCACTATTGCTTCTATGCTTGTTTTGATCTAGTGGTGGTATATGACATGTTTGTGAGCTTGCAAACCTAGTGTTGAATCTAGAAGATTTGCTATACGTGTTTAATTCAACATAGGCAAGATAAACCTTATTATGAGGTGTGAAGAAGCTTGTCTTTGGTTCAAATCAAATTAAATATCTTTGGCAAGTGTTCTAGGTTGAACCAAATTTGATAAATTTTAACCTACTCCATCAAATATTGTTTTTCTCTCCATAATTTGATCTCATTTTTGGGTAAGTTGTTGACAAAGGGGGAGAGAAAAAGATGATTCAACATGATAAAGGGGTAAATAAAATTTTGATGCACACAAGTAGGGGGATCAAGCTCATAAACAAAGTTGTTGCATTTGTTTGTACATTCTCATATGACTTGCTCATTGCACATGTATTTAAATTCAATATACATGCTTATGTGGTGCAATGCTAGTATAGAACTTGAATGATGAAATGATCTACTAGCATGCATAGGAATAGTTTACACGTGGTATCTAGACATGCCCAAAGCTTTACAAGAGGTCTAAGAACTTTTACATATAATGTTGATGTCACGGGGTTCTTGAGTTGTGATGGATATCTAGTTACTTCATGATGCTAAGGATGGTGTAAAAGGCAACTCCGATTGGTATCACGCTTCAAAGGTCCATTTCTTACACCTTAGCATCATTTTGGTAGAATTACTCTCTCAACACTTCTATCCATGCATATGTGCAAAGCTTTCAATTCAAACTCTATGCACATATGTAGGGAGAGCTAATGCTACCAAAACCGAGCTTGTGATAATTGTCCAAACTTTACTTATGAGCAAAATGATTGAACAAGTATGACAAGTTTAAAACTTTTATTATCAAAATCATCTTTGTGAGGGTTGTCATCAATTACCAAAAAGGGGGAGATTGAAAGTCCCTAGTTTGGTTTTGGCTAATTGATGAAACCTAGGACTAACCTTTGTATCTAAGTAGATGATTTAGATAAAGGTGGTCATTGAATATGAGACATGACATTAACTCATGTGACCAAGATGATGAAGACCGAGATGATGCTTGGCTCGGTGGACTGGTTGTGAAGGTGAAGGGCAAGTCAAGGCTTCAAAGCGAAGGACCATGCGATGGAGAAGCTTGAGTAAGACTTGGCACCGACGGACCGATGCAACGGTGAAGAGCAAGTGAAGTCAAGGTCGATGGATCGAGACTGTCATGTGATGATATGAAGTGGATCATATATTTTGGAAAAACAAAATGGGCTCAAGGCAAAGGTATAACCATAAGGCCATTTTGTTTTGCACTCAAGACACCATAGAGGGTGTGAGTGGTTTAGGATCGATAGCCGAACTATTAAGAGGGGAAGTCTTATCGGTTATTCGACGCACAGGTGCCACTAGGTGAATTCATGAAGTGCATTGCATGTAGGGCCTAGTGAGCTAACTAGAAAAGCTTCGAAAATGATTATGAAAATGCTAACACACGTGCACAAGGTGGTGATCACTTGTTGGTGTTGGCACATTTACGAAGGCAATGAAGTTTGAGCGGTAGAGAGGGTTTGGGTCCCTCTCTCCCTCCCACCGAGCTTGCGAGGCGGGATTCAGGCGTTTTCAAGGAGTTGAAATGCCTATTTTCCACTACGCCAGAAGTCAATGAACAAACGGAGGCGAACGAAGGTCATAGTGGTGACTGGACGCTGAACCGAACGCGGTCACGATTTGACCGGACGCGTCCAGTCAGTTCATCGTAGCAGTCAGGCACACGGGTGTTAGGGTTTTGCACCGGCGTGTCCAATCACTCATGGGACCGACGCGTCCGGTCATGCGCCCAGAGGGAACTGCAGTTCGCAAGGTCGATCGGACGCGGTGTGCGTCCGGTCACGTTCGACCGGACGCGTCCGATCGCGATAGGACCTTACTAGACTCAAACCAGACACCAAGTGTAGCACGTCCGGTCGGTTGAGCAGCGCGTCCGGTCACTCGTTTGACTATTGAAACGCAAGGTCTATTGGACGCGGTGCGTGTCCGGTCACGATCGACCGGACGCGTCCAGTCACGACGGGACCTTACTGGACTTAAACTGGACACTGAGTGTAGCGCGTCCGGTCGGTTGAGCGGCGCGTCCGATCGGTGCGTTTGACCATTGGCACACAGTGACCATTGGAGGATCGGGTGGCCGCATTTGAATCTAGAGAGAACACGTGGACGGTGCAGGGCGATCGGACGCGGTTGAGCGCGTCCGGTCAGGTTCGACCGGCGCGTCCGGTCGTCCTAAAAAACGCCCAATAAAGGGGTACAACGGCTCTATTCATTTGGAATGCTTATAAATACTTGTTGGCCAGCCCTTGGGGAGGTCTCTTGACATTTCTAACACTCTTATGCATCCTTTGAGCTAGAGCTTCTCCCTTCTACTCATCTCTCTTGCTTGATTGCAAATCAAAAGCGAGATTGAGTGATCCCAAAGTGCATTGCATAGCTTGAGGGCATCTAGTGGCACTTGTGGGTGGTTTAGCCGGTGGATTTCTTGTTACTCTTGGAGAGTACCGCTCCTAGCCGGCTTAGAGATTGTTGGAGGCGTTGGCAAGAGAAGGAGATTGTTCTTGGCCACCTCTGGTTGATTGTAAGAGGTTCTTGTGCTTTCCTTGGTGGAGTGCCAAAAGTAACTCTATTACATTGCGCGTGTCATTGAGTTACCTCACTTGAGAGTGGTGTCTTGCGGTGCCTTGTGGGGCGTGCCTTGAGGGGCAAGTGACTTAAGGGTCACACCGAGAAACCATCTAAGTGTTGGTCGACACAACCGGTGACGTAGCTTGTCGGTGCACAAGTGAACACCGGGTGAACAAAAATATTGTGTCTCTTGTCTCCCAGTGATTGGTCTTCATATTGTGTTGTTGTCAATATTGATTGATTGTATATCATCTTGGTGATTGGCAACATCTTCACTCCACCATCGGTATAAGATTCACAATCATCTCTCTTGCATTTACATTTACTAGATTATCTTATGTAGATCTAGTGGTAGCCTTTGCTAGTAGTTGTTAGCTTGCTCACTAGTGTAAGTTTAGTAACTGAGCCCTTGTGTGAACTAGAGATCATAATCTACTAGACTTGTGGATAAGAGGCTTGCATCACAACCGTAGGCTAAGCAAAACTCGCTTTACACCGTTTGTTATTCTAACAAGTTTGCTTAGTGGCTTGTATGTAGGATTTTTTATAGGCTATTCACCCCCCTCTAGCCATCTAGGACCTTATAAGTGGTATCAGAGCTGTGGTCACCGTTTTAATCAAGGCTTAACATCCTTCGGTGTGTAAAATGGCTCAAATTGTGTTCAATCATGTTGGGGGCAAGCCATAGTTCTTTGATGGTGTTAGTTCTTTTGCTCATTGGAAGAGAAAAATGACAATGTACCTTGGTTCTATTCATGAGAGAGTATTGCAAGTCACCGAGAATGATTTTGCTATCATTGATCCCGATCATCTCACCGATGAAGATAGAGCAAATAGAACATGCAATAGAATGACTCTCAATACACTTTACAATGGTATTGACATAAAAGTATTTGAGGGCATCAAGGATTTAGAATTGGCAAATGAAGTATGGACAAGGTTGAGTGAAACATATGAGGGCACTAAGGTTGTGAAGAGTGTCAACTATATGGGCTCAAGAGTGAGTTTGAGAACTTCAAGATGAAAGAAGAAGAAATAATGTTAGAGATGTTTCATAGATTGCAAGTCATTGTGAATGATCTCAAGAGCTTAGGGCACAAGACACAAGACCAAGATTTTTGCCACAAGTTCTTGTTGAGCTTACTAAGAAGATTTAAAATGTTGATCATGATGCTACAAAGAGATAGGCTTGATGCAATGAAGCCCAATGATTTGCTTGGAGAGGTATTGACCTTTGACAAGTATGATCAAGATGTTGATGAGAAGGAGAAGGAGGAAGAAAAGAAGAAGAAGACCATGGCATTCAAGGCCACCTCCTCCAAGGGCAAAGCTTCAATTCAAGAAGAAGATGACAATAAAGAAGATGAAGAATTGGAAATTAATGATGAGGCACTTGCTCTAGTTGTCAAGAATATTGGTAAGATGTTTATTAAAAGAAGAAGCTTCAAAAAGAGAAATAACAATATCAAGAGCAATGAGCAACAAAGGAAGTGCTTCAATTGTGATAGCACCGAACATCTTCAAGCCGAATGTCCCTATGACAAGAAGAACAACAACAAGAGGGGCAAGTTTGAGAAGAAAAAGAGAGAAGCCAAGATGACTTTCAAGAAGGGCAAAAATGAATCCTATGTGGTCACTTGGGAAAGTGATGATGACGAAGAAGAAGTATCATCATCCAACAAGGCTTTTGCTTCCATTGCTATCAACAAGAAGCCCTCACTATTTGGTTCATCCTCTTCATGCTTCATGGCCAAAGAAACTAAGGTATTATATGATGAGAGTGATGATGAAAGTGAAATGAAATATGTTCATGATAGTGATAATGATAATGATAATGAAAATGATGATGATGAACCAACTAAAGAACAACTATATGACTTGATGCAACAAACTAGAGACATAGATATTGCTAAGGACAAGGAGTGTAAGAAGCTTTCAATGAAAGTAGCAATACTTGAGAAAGTTCTTAGTGAGCTTAAGACCACTCATGAGAGTCTAGTAGAAGACCATGAGGATCTTGGTAAGGCTCATTCCAAGCTTGAAAAAGCTCATTCATTGCTACTTGAGCAACAAGCAAAGAAGGAGGTTGTTGTATCATATGATATAGGTATTACATGTGATATAATTGATGAATCCTCTTATGAACCTATCATCACGTCAAATGCTAACCCTTCTTGTAGCTCTTCATCCACCACCACCAACTCTACCTCCTCTACTAGTGATGGTTTCACTTGTGATACCTCACTAATGGTTGAGAATGAGACTCTCAAGAGAGAGGTGGATGAGCTCACTCACGCCCTAGGCAAGGCCTATGGTGGTGAGGCCCGCTTGCTTAAGTGCTTGGGTAGCCAAAGGTTCTCTCTTAACAAAGAGGGATTGGGCTACACCCCCAAGAAAGGCAAGTTGTCCTTTGTGTAACAGAACCGACCAATTATACGAGATTAAGTAAGAAAATCATCCACCGAGCAGACGATTTAACAAACTTAAGCCCGTATAACCTGGTAGTCCGTGAAATCACGACGGATTTCAAACCAACTTACATACCAGCCAAGATCGTAATAAGTTCAGCGGTCACCATCACAAGTTACATAAAAGTTCACGTCACGAATACATCGGAGTTTAAACATAGTTATTACAAACCAGTTTCAAATAAAAGTAGCGGAAGCATTTAGTTCAAATCACACACTCACACAAAGTTCAAAATAAAGTGCCAGCTCAGGATCATCTCCAACAAAAGCATCAGGCGATATATAGTGAATGACCATTGCCCATGGTCCTAAGCTTCTCCCATCGCAGGATAAAGGCAGTTGATACAGTAGCCGTAATACATCTGTCCGTCTGCAACAAGTGGGAACAAAGCCCTGAGTACGAGAAAGTACTCAGCTAGACTTACCCGACAGAACCAAAAATAAAAGACACCAAGGATCATGATAGGCTTTAAGGTGGGGTAGCTGAATCATTTGCAAAAAGGTATTTTTAGCATTTAAAGAATCTTTCCAAAAGCTTTGCATCAAGTTAAATCTTTATTACCATGTCAACTACATTTGCCCATGTACTAGAGTAACATGTAATTAAACAGGTAGGGATAACCAATGATCAGTAATCAACTTCTATCATGTCATATACCATATAACTGTCCAAGTGTTCTATTAGAATTACTACGATGAAGTAACTCAAGTCAAGTGCTCACTATCCAGTGAACGATGGCGATTCGAATCGATTATTAACCAACTGGTAATTTATTCCTCACACAAACCTCACTCACCCGCTAAAGTGAGGTATTGGTCACCGAGTCAACCATTTAGGTAAAGTCTTGAGCTTGCCAGGAACCACATGTATCCGGGGGCCGCCCGACTGCTCTTTGGCCTTATCATCGCGCCCCCGTATCCTGCCACTACTGCTCCGATACAGTGCGTTGCGGGCAATCCACTCGGTCCGAATAATCTCCTAGCTTTGTGGTCGAAAGGTACATTATTCGGCCAGCTAAATGTAAGGCATGCGTTCAACATGACTCGAGGCCCAACAACGGTCGGTCCTTAATCGACACAGACGGAAAACACTACAGTCTGAAACCCTGCAAGTTTTCGTCCGGTCTCAAATTCAACTTAACACTTAGTTATTCTACGATGACATACTTTTTCAAGCAGATCCAGGTAACCACCTATAGCTCGCAGGTGACAGGAAATCACCCGACTTCTACCGGTCTAAGCAAGCGAAGCATTTCTTGACTGCGAATACCAAGGTAACAAGGATATGGTAGAACAGGGTAAACAAGGTATAAAGTAGTAACAGTCGCAAACAACATCTAAACTTAATGCAGCAGTTAAAGTAAAGCATTAATAAAATATTTGCAAACCGAGGGAGAAAAATGCTCTAGGGCTTGCCTCTCTCAAAAGAGCTCGGACGGTGGTCTGGATACTCTAGAAGATCCTCACCGACCTCCTCGTCGGCTTCGGGCACCTCCTGCTCTTGCACCTCGGTCTGCTCATCTGGCTCCTCGGGAACTGCTACCGGAGTTACTTCCTGCGATCTTGTATGATGAAAACATATAAGTGCTCATGCCTAGGTACATTGCAGAGATGACATGTAATGATCATGATGAATGAAATGTGGATGAATAGGTTTCACTTTATTGCATAAAGTAGGAGTACAACTCTTTTACAAGGTAGTCAACATCATCCAAGAACATGTACTCGTATACTACTACCAATATTCTCTACCATGTCAAGTCACCACAGAAATCTAAGATGCTTCAAAGATACACCAAAGCAAATCCTATTACCAGTTATGCATTAACAAAGTTAATTAAACCCTAATTGCAACTAGGTTTGAACAGCAATACCTATTTTGGTAGCACAGAAAAATCTGAGAAAATTACAGTAGCTTACTATCATCTAATCTAGTATTCCACAAAAATTTCACTGCATTTGGATTACTAGAACTGCCTACACAATAATAACAAGCTAGGGCCTAAAAATGAGCATAAAAATACTTTATACTATGAAAAGTATCAAACAACAGATTTAGTATTTTTCCTACATTCTACACCATAAACAATCACTAAAGAAAAAATATTACATCCATGTTTTATTAATATTTTTCTTTCTAGCAAAAATAACAATTATTAACAATATTAAACACTTGTACTACACATCAAGATTTTTCTACAGAACATGCATGGCACATATTTTTCCTAGAAATTACCTCACAAAAGAAAATTATTGCAAGTGGAACCATATTTTCCTGACCTTTCTATGATTTATTGCATATTTAACAAGAAAACAACAATTTTAGTGATTAAATAAAAACCCTACAGAAAAGTATCTCAAACTTGACATGCAATATTTTCAAACTGTAGATCTACTCATAAGAAACGCTACAAAATTTGTTTCACAATTTTTAGAGCTAAAATGATTACCCAAACATTTTCCAAAGTATTTCTTTCTCAAATAATAAAAGAAAATGAAAAACCAATTTTTCTTATTGATAACAGGCCGGCCCAGTGAATCCAACCAGACCGCTACGGCTTTTGGCCCGAGCGCGCGGGGGAGGAAGGCAGGCGAGTCGGCCCGGCTTGGGCTCCGGCCCAAGGCCGTCTTGGCCCAGCGAACAGAGAGGGGGCGAGAGCGGGGCGTGGCCACGGGGTTGCCGGCGTTCACGGCGGCGTGGCCGCGCGGCGGTGGTGTCCGACGGCGTTACCGGCCACGACTGGGCACGGTGAAGCGAGCAACAAATTCGCAATAGGAAGGCGGGCACGAAAGGGTGGAAATTGGGGAAGATGGAATGGCGGACGGGTCTCGACCACAGCGTCGGCCGAGCGGCGACCATGGCGCCCGCGGTGGACGGACGACCGAAATTGGTCTCACCTTCGCTCGAGCGATGAAATTGGCGTGAGCACCAGATGGGGGAAAACGAGGCGGGGCTGAGGCCAGGAGGAATTGACCGGAGACGTGATCGTGGGGGGCGTGCGGTGGTGGCGGAGCGACGATGGCGAGCGGTGGCGCGAGCGTCCGCCATGGCTCCGCGACTGTTGCTGGCGAGAGAGGAGGAAATGGAGACTGGAGGCGAGTTGGGTGAAGTGAAGCCGGTGCTGTGGCTGCTTAAGGCGTGGGCGAGGACGTGGGACCCGTCGAGGCGCCACCCGTACGCCGGCGACGTCGAGCGACGTCCACGCGGCGAGCGCGCCCTGACGAGGTCGGTTGTGCTGGCACAGGGCGCGCGCGAGCGAGCGCGCGGGCGGAGGCGAACGCGGACGCAGACGCGGGCCGGCTTCGGCCGTTGGGCCGGAAGTGGGGCGGCGGCCTGTTAAGGTAAGAAATCATTTTTCTTTTCTAAATAAAATTTCATATTTTTATAATTTAATTCAAATTCAAATTTTGAAGATGAAAAAGACATTTTTACAAGTTGCCCCAAAATAAAAGTTGTTCAAAATTTAATTCTCTACAACTTTCATTTAGGGCACTTTTCAAAATTCTAAATAGATTTTGAATTAGTGATTTAAAGTCCAAATTTTAATTAAAACTTATTTTTTTGAAATATTTTTAAAAGCAAAATTTGGGGAGATTTTGAATACAAAAATTGTTCCAAAAATCATGTTAATTAGTTCTAAGTCATTTAGAGTTATAGCCAAACAAAATTTTCCACTCTTAGCTAGCAATTTTACTAATTCAGGGTTCAAACATATGTTTTTCACAATTTAATTAATTCCAACTTAAAATGCCATATGGTGATGAACATGCGTGCAATGCTAATGATCATGATTTAGGATGTGTATGCATGCTTAACACCCAGGGGTGTTACACTTTGCAACTCTAAAGCCTAGCTTTGTGAAGGGCAATGGTCGGTTTTGCAATAAATGAAAGCAAGTCGGGCACCTAGAGCATAATTGCAATAAAAAGAACCAAAGCAAGAAACTTGTTAATGCTATACCTTTTGATTCTTGCTATGTGCTTACCAAGAGTGTGAAGGGTGTGCAAGCTAAGTTTATTGGTACACCCATTGTTGGCCCAAAGAAGAAGGCTATTTGGGTACCAAAGAGTTTAGTTACTAACCTATAAGGACCCAAGCAAAAATGGGTACCTAAGCTTCATTGATTTGCTTGTAGGTCAATTACAAAGCCGGAGGAAGGCATTTGATTATTGATAGTGGGTGCACTCAACACATGACCGGTATATCAAGAATGTTTGACTCAATCAATGACAATGATAGTGGTGTTGATTCTCACTTTTGGCAACAACAAGAAAGACAAGGTTATTGGCTTGGGCAAGATTGCAATATCAAATGACATGAGTATCTCCAATGTGCTGCTAGTTGAAAGCTTGGATTTCAATCTTCTATCCGTGGCACAAATATGTGATCTTGGTTACAAATATATCTTTGGGGTTGATGATGTGGAAGTCATTAGTATGGATGGTTCAAATATGGCATTCAAGGGCTTTAGATATGAGAATCTCTACCTAGTTGACTTCAATTCTAGAGAAACTTCTTTGATAACTTGCTTAATCTCCAAATCAAGTATGGGATGGCTTTGGCATAGAAGGCTTGGTCATGTTAGCATGAAATAATTGAAGAAGCTTACAACTCACAATTTTATCAATGGTTTGAAAGATGTTGAATTTAAGAAGAATAAGCTTTGTAGTGCATGTCAAGCCGGGAAGCAAGTTGGAAGCTCACATCCAAAGAAGAGTACAATGAGCACATGCAAAACATTTGATTTGATGCACATGGATCTATTTGACCCAACAACATACTCAAGCATAGGTGGTAATAAGTATGATTTTGTCATAGTGGATGACTTCACAAGATTCACATGGGTATTCTTTCTTAGTGACAAAAGTGAAGTGTTTGACATCTTCAAGACCTTTCTCACTAGAGTTCACAATGAGTTTGAGATTAGAATCAAGAAAGTGAGAAGTGACAATGGAAGTGAGTTCAATACAAGAATTGAAGAACTTTGTGATCACTATAGCATTGGACATCAATTCTTAGCCAAGTACACTCCACAATCAAATGACCTAGTTGAGAGAAAGAATAGAACATTACTTGATATGGGTAGATCAATGCTTCATGAGTACAATATGAGTCAATCATTTTGGGATGAAGCAATCAATACCGCTTGCTACTACATCAATAAACTATATTGTCATCCATTGCTAGAGAAGACCCCATATGAGCTACTTCATGGAAGAAAGCCAGATATTTCTTACTTTAGAGTGTTTGGTTGAAAATGCTATATCTTGAAGAAGGGCACTAGATTGGGAAAGTTTAACAAGAGATGTGATGAGGGGTTCCTGCTTGGTTATTCAACTACAAGCAAAGCTTATAGAGTTTGGAACAATTCAAGTGGCATTCTAGAAGAAGTACATGATGTGTAATTTGATGAAACCAATGGGTCACAAGATGAAGAAGAGAATCTAGATGATGTTGGTGGAACTCAATTGGTGGAAGCAATGAAGAACATGGACATTGGGGATATTAGAGCAAAGCAAGTAATTGATATTCAAGATGATGATAAAGATCAAGTGCTCAATTCTCCATTCAATCTAGCTAGTGACTCTCAAGTGCAAGATCATGGTGCTAGTTCATCTCATCGAGATACATCAAGTGATCAACTAAGCTCAAGCAATTAAGTGCAAGTACTCCAACCACAACATGTTGCAAGAGATCACCCCATTAATAGTGTTATTGGTGATATTAGAAGTGGTGTGCAAACAAGATCAAGATTGGCTATGTTTTGTGAGTATGCATCATTTGTGTCAACCATAGAACCAAAGAAAATAGAAGAAGCTTTGAGGGATGCTGATTGGATCATGGCTATGCAAGAATAACTTAACAAATTCATAAGAAATGATGTTTGGGAATTGGTAGAAAGGGTAAATGACTACAATGTGATTGGAACCAAGTGGGTGTTCAAAAACAAGCAAGATCAAGATGGCATTGTGGTGAGAAATAAAGCAAGACTTGTTGCTCAAGGTTACACTCAAGTAAAAGGTCTTGACTATGATGAGACATATGCTCCCGTGGCAAGATTGGAGGCAATAAGGATTCTATTGGCTTATGCTTGTGCACACAACATCAAACTATATCAAATGGATGTCAAAAGTGCATTTCTCAATGGAATCATCAATGAGTTAGTCTTTGTTAAGCAACCTCCTGGATTTGAAGATGACAAGAAACCCAACCATGTGTACAAGTTGAAGAAGACTTTATATGGCTTAAAGCAAGCACCTAGAGCATGGTATGAGAGGCTAAGGGATTTTTTTCTCTCTAAGGGATTCAAGATGGGTAAGGTTGATACAACTCTATTCACCAAGAAGATTGGAAATGATCTATTCATAGTGCAAATATATGTTGATGACATCATCTTTGGATCAACCGATCAAGATTATTGTAAAGAATTTGGTGCTATGATGGCCAAAGAGTTTGAAATGTATATGATTGGTGAACTTAGCTACTTCCTTGGTCTTCAAGTCAAGCAATTGAAGAATGGGACATTTGTGAGTCAAGGGAAATACATAAGGGACATGTTGAAGAAATTTGGAATGCAAGATGCAAAGCCAATTTCAACTCCAATGGGTACAAATGGCAATTTGGATAGTGATCTTGATGGTAAAATGGTGAATCAAAAGGAATATCGGTCTTTGATTGGAAGTCTACTCTATGTCACCACATCAAGGCCGGATGTCATGTTTAGTATTTGTATGTGTGCTAGATATCAAGCCTCACCTAGAGAGAGTCATCTCACGGCTGCAAAGAGAATATTGAGGTACTTGAAGCAAACAAGAGATGTCGGACTATGGTATCCTAAGGGGTCAAAGTTTGAATTGATTAGATATTCAGACGCCGACTATGGGGGTTGCAAGATCAATAGAAAGAGCACAAGTGGCACATGTCTACTTGGAAGATCACTTGTGTCATGGTCCTTAAAGAAACAAAATAGTGTGGTAATCTCTATCGTCGAAGCTGAATATGTGAGTGCGGGGAGTTGTTGTGCACAATTGCTATGGATGAAATCAACTTTGAAGGATTATGGCCTCAACTTCAAGAATGTGCCATTGCTATGTGATAATGAAAGTGCAATCAAGATGAAACAAAACCTGGTTCAACATGGAAGAACAAAGCATATTGACATAAGGCATCATTTCATTAGAGATCATCAACAAAAGGGAGATATTGCCATTGAAAGTGTTGGCACCGATGATCAACTTGCCGATATTCTCACCAAGCCACTTGATGAAAAGAGGTTTTGCAAGCTAAGGAATGAATTGAACATTCTTGATTTCTCAAACATGAGTTGAATGCACCCCACCCACTTATTGACATGCCTCTCCTTCGACATTGCAAGGTAAAGTTGATTGACATGTCATTCATCCTATGCTAAGGACTTGCTAGAGCATGTAGACATAATAAGTGCTATGCATGAGCATTCATAATAAATCAAATGAATTTGATGGATATATGTTACCACTATTGCTTCTATGCTTGTTTTGATCTAGTGGTGGCATATGACATGTTTGTGAGCTTGCAAACCTAGTGTTGAATCTAGAAGATTTGCTATGCGTGTTTAATTCAACATAGGCAAGATAAACCTTATTATGAGGTGTGAAGAAGCTTGTCTTTGGTTCAAATCAAATTAAATATCTTTGGCAAGTGTTCTAGGTTGAACCAAATTTGATAAATTTTAACCTACTCCATCAAACATTGTTTTCTCTCCACAATTTGATCCCATTTTGGGTAAGTTGTTGACAAAGGGGGAGAGAAAAAAGATGATTCAACATGATAAAGGGGTAAATAAAATTTTGATGCACACAAGTAGGGGGATCAAGCTCATAAACAAAGTTGTTGCATTTGTTTGTACATTCTCATATGACTTGCTCATTGCACATGTATTTAAATTCAATATACATGCTTATGTGGTGCAATGCTAGTATAGAACTTGAATGATGAAATGATCTAATAGCATGCATAAGAATAGTTTACACGTGGTATCTAGACATGCCTAAAGCTTTACAAGTGGTCCAAGAACTTTTACATATAATGTTGATGTCACAGGGTTCTTGAGTTGTGATGGATGTCTAGTTACTTCATGATGCTAAGTGTAACAGAACCGACCAAATTATAAGAGCACAAGTACGAAAACAAGCACCGAAGCGCTCAAATTTTCAAACTTGAGCCCATATAATCCTGGTAGTCAATCGAAATCACGAAGGATTTCAAACCAAACTGCTTACAACCAGGATCGCATCATTCAACATACAACATCATATGATACATTTCACAAGTAGTTCTGAAATAAGTTTACACAGACGGAGTAGCAATTATTACAAACCAAGTTCGAAAGTAGCGGAAGCATAACACACACTAGTTAATTAAATACTGCCAGTCTGGATGATCGACAACCCGCAAAAGCATGAGGAAAGGACATAAAGATGATCACGCCCAAGTGATCTAGTCATCATCACCCGCAGGGTGGAGACACGTCTTGCAGAATCCCTGATAAAGCATGTCATCTGCAACAGGAGGGAATAAACCCTGAGTACTGGAATGTACTCAGCTAGACTTACCCGTCGAAAACCAGAAATAAAGTGACACCAAGGATTATGCAAGGCTTACACAAGAGGCTAGCTGACATAACATTTTGCATCAAGGCATAAGTAATTGAAACTCTTATAACCTGTACTAGCAGTTATTTTTAGCATTTACCTGTCATCTATCTTAGCACCTGTACTAAACATACACTTGATTATAATCAAACAACATGATTATTATATCCATAGCAGGTATATCATTATGGCAACATTGTATCATTCCCTTAACCACCAGTTCATTTAATGAGTTCTACGTTGCCGCTGCTCAAGTCAAGTGCTCACTAACCGGGAGCGACGGCGATTCGAATCGAATTCCTATCCAGCTGGAGGGGTATTTCTAACACTCACCGTGCAGACCCCTGCCAGGGTCGCACAGGCCACCGTTTCATATGATTCAGGAATCGCGGGTCCGAATAATGTCGCGACCCCAAGGGCGACACTCTGCCAGGTGATAGGGACTCTAACCCCCCTTGGTCTCACGCCAATGTCCCCAAGCACATCCTTTCTCTCCTCCAAGAAGCAACCTACCATTCGATTCCCGGCCTGAACCACATTACTCGGCTTCGCGGTCGGAACGACTTATCCGGCCAACTAAGTGTTAGACTGCGTTCAACATGACTCAAGGACGTACAGCGAATCGGTCCTTAAACGACTCAGACGGGCATAGCTCCACACCCAAGACGTGAAGTGTCTTGCGGCTGTACTATCGAATTCCCGTCCGGTCTCGATTTCATTTTTAAGCATGGTTCCATCACGATAGCCATAAGCCATTCGCGACTCCTTCCTACATCTCGCGGATGACCGGAAATCACCCGACTTCTACCGTACTAAGCAGGGCTAAGCATTGACACGTGCCTAAACCTAATATAGGATTAAGTACGATATCTGGACAAGGACAGGTATAATGCAACAAGTGTTTTCATATAACTCCTACAACTTAATGCAGTAAACAATTAGAAGTACTCAAGATTAATTTATAAATCAGTAGGTTCAGCATGCACCGGGGCTTGCCTTTCAGAAAGGTCGAGGGCCGGTGGTCAGGGCACTCGGGTGGATCTTCTGACGGAGCTTCCCCGACGTTGGGTTCTTCTGCTAATTCCTCCGGTTGACTCAGCACCTCCTCCGGTATCGCTTGTTCGAATTCGAGGAGTGTCACCCCCTCCGGTACACCTATTGCATGAGTGCATAATAAATCCCATGAATGCATAATGAAAGATGCAATATGCTCGGAATGAAATGCATTACAACAATTTAACGCTCTATTCAAATCACTTCAAAAGAGTAGGTGCAAACTTCCTCTCCGGTAGAGAAATACTCACCTAATCTACTTAACCTAAGATAAAGCTGCTCATCCTCAGTTAAGGCCCTAACACCTAACAATTACAAAAGTAGCATGTCTTAGGATATCACACCATATAAATCATCAAAACCCCACAGTAAGCATTCTGACAGCAGCTACTTGTTTTTATCACAACTGGAGATTTACAATTCCAAAAGATATGATCTAAGACAATCCGGAAAGCTTATGAAATGCACCACCAAATGTTTTCAGACCACAGCACTAAATTCCAAAGTTTACCTAATCGAAATTCCAAAGTTCCAGAATCTGTTCTCTCTAAACAGAGAGCAGTCAATTCTGGACTGGCACTTTAAACAGCACTAACTCTCAAACTACTAAGCCAAATGCTTCTAAATTTTGACACAAGCTCATTTACAAATTTTACTACAACTTTGGTATTTACAAGTTTTCCAGCAACCAATTTTATCAAAGCCAAATTTAGAATTACTACGAGCTGTCCAGAAAACCTAAAATTGCAAAGATTAAATATTTATTGATGTGGCAAACATTCTCTAAGACCAAACTAATATTACTATAAGTTCACAAATGTCACAAAAACACCAGAAAGTAAGGTGTGCCCACCTAGAATATTTATTTAAACCCATTTCTTAATTTACTTAAGTAATTAAGTGGAATTTAAAACATATATGTAAACTACTCCAAAACTTCTACAAAATTTACAGGGGACTCTCTGACCCAAAAAGAGACTACTGTAAAAATTTGAACTAAATTTAATCACAGGAACTTCCTACACAAAATTCCCAAGCCAAAAAGACTGATTTTTGTATAATTAACAAAGCATAGTCAAAAGTGTCAAACAACAGATTTCTTAATTTTCTTGGACACTCTAGGGTACCAAGACATTCTCCAAAAATTTATATGAACATTGCACATGTAGAAAAATTACAAAAATTCATTTAAGTATTTCTTAAAATAACAAGATAGCATTATAACTTGAAAAGTACTTAAGCACTACTGCCCAAATTTTTACCAGAGCTAGAGCAAGTATGAATTAGTCTACCCACCAAATTTCATAATTTTTGGAACACTAAAACTCGAGATATAATTTAAACAAGTTTGCATGTGATTTAAAACACATTTCAAAGACCTATTTAAATATTCCAAAAACTAAACATCATATAGCAAACTCATATTTTTCTAAAATACTACACCTCATGCAGATCCTAACAAAATTTATCTCATGATTTTTGAGCAAGTAAAACCCTAGATCTACATTTTCCAAACTTAACCAAATTTCTGTAGCAATATAAATAAAATGAAAAAGATCTCATTTATACTGGGCCGGCCCGGGAAAACTCGGCCCACACTCGCGCGCGCGTGGCCCGCTCAGCGCTCCCGCCCGCGCGCGACACTGACGGGCGGGCCCCCGCGGTCAGCGACCGGAGACAGGGGAGGCGGAGACCCGCGAGCTCCGACGAGCTCGAGCTCGCCAGAGAAGAGCTCGCTCGGCCAATCGGACACCGCCTCGTTTTCTCCGTCACCCGGTGCGTCGATTGGTGCTCGTGGAATGGATGGGGATGGGGAGGAAGGGGCTTGTCACTGCGAGCGGCGGCCGGTGATGTCCGGTGGCGGCGCACCGTCGCCGGTGAGGATGCACGGTGCGGTCTAGGCTCGGTACGAGCTTCACCGAAGCTAGGCGGATCCATTTTGCTAGGAAGGGAGGATGGAGAGAGACCCGAAGCACCCCGACCACGGTGAGGTCCCATGGCGGGCTCCGGCGACCTCTCGGAGGCGGGGAAGAAAGTAATGCGGCTCACCTTGGGTCAAATCGCTGGCTTCGGTGGGTCAAGGAGATGGAGGGTGGTGAGGCGGAGGGATTGACGAGGTCTGCCGGCCGGTGATGCGGTGTAGCTCGCGCTTGAGCTCACCGGAGAAGAACGGCAATGGCGGCTCGGTTTTCTCCGCTCTGGAGATGAGAGAGGGAAGGAGGAGGAGAGGATGGGCGGATGAGGTCTGGACGACCGCAGAGACACTCTTCAAGGCGCTCGGCAGCTGGCCAAGGCGCCAGGTCGCGCGTGGCGCGTGGAGGACACGCGGCGACGATGGCCTGAAACGATCGGCCACCTGACGCTGACGAAACTGAATCGGGGATCGGTGACAGCGATGACCGACTGACAGCCGAAGTTTGAGCTCCTACACCTCCTAATCCAGCTCGAGTTAGAAGAAGATGATAACACCAAAATTGTAGAGCTACATGAGGACACAAGTTTGTCAATTGGAGTTTGGGCTGGTTCGGCCTAGATTTGAAACTACAGAGCTCCAAAGTGGTGCCCCTTGAAACTGAAATGCAGTTCCAGAGATCAATGCCGACTGAAACCCTAACTTCTTGACACTATTTCTCCTAAACTATTGAGAACCAGGTGATGGTGATATTGACAATGTTGTAGAGCTATGTGTGGACAACAACTTTGTCAATTGGCTCTAAGACTGGTTTGGCCTAGTTTGTGAGTTACAAGTTGCTAAAGTGAGGTACAGTGAAACTGAAAAGTCCAATTTCCAGACTTAGAATTTTTCTAAGTGTTGATTCCCACTCAAGCTGACTTGTGGGCCATTTTTGAGCATGCTCTGGTCATTTTCATGAGATGGCCATATTAGAACTTTTGTTCCTCATGAAATTCTCTACAACTTTACTTAAGGGTGCTCTTTCATGCAAGGTCTCTAAATTAGACTTTTTAATTGGTCAACTAGGGCCTTCTAGGGTCAAAGGGTGGTCAAACTTCTCTTAGAGGGCAATTTAGTAATTTTGGTCAACATGAACCTTGTTCCAAATGTTACCCTAAGTATAACTAAGGTGTTGTAGGTCATGATTGGCTACCTTACCTTTTTGTTACCAACTATCAAATACTTCATCAACTAAATCAAACAAACCCTAGAATAATCACATGTGTTGCATCACATAAAATAACAAACATGAATGATGCATGCTTATGCTTATGCCATGCAAATGCAATGCAATTAAGGACTAAACACTTGAAGTGTTACAGCCCTCCCCCCTTATAAAAATCTCGTCCCGAGATTTGGAAAGCGTACCATTTTTCATAGAATTCTTTATAACCATCCCGCAAATAATCCTCCCGTTCCCACGTAGCATCACTCTCACTTCCCTGATTACTCCACATCACTTTGTACCACTTAACCACTTTACTTCTAGTTACTCGTTCCTGAGTATCGATCACTCGGACTGGCTTTTCTTCATAGGTTAAGTCGGATTCCAGCCTGATATCACCTAAAGGAACTTGTTCCTCAGGAACTCGAAGACACTTTTTAAGCTGAGATACATGGAAAACGTTGAATATGGCTCTCATCTCAGGAGGCAACTGGATTTTGTACGCAACAGCTCCACTCTTGCCTATGATCTGGAAAGGACCCACGTATCTCGGCGCAAGTTTCCGCTTAACACCAAAACGTTGGACACTCTTCATTGGAGAAACTTTCAGATACACGAAGTCTCCAACTTCAAATTCGAGTGGTTTTCTACGACGATCCGCATAGCTTTTCTGTCTCGCTTGTGCTGCAGCCATATGTTTTTGGATGGTACGGACTTGTTCCTCGGCTTCCTGGATAAAATCAATGCCATAATACCTTCTTTCCCCAGCTTCTACCCAGTTTAGTGGAGTTCGACACTTTCGACCGTACAAAGCTTCGAATGGGGCCATCTTAATACTCTCTTGATAACTGTTATTGTACGAGAATTCGGCTAAAGGTAACCATTTTTCCCAAGAACCCTTGGATGAAATGACGCATGCTCGCAACAGATCTTCCAAGATTTGGTTAACTCGTTCTGTCTGACCCGATGTCTGGGGGTGATAAGCAGAGCTTCTCACTAACTTGGTTCCCAGAAGATGATGCAAGTGCTCCCAAAAGCGAGCAGTGAACTGGGGACCACGGTCAGATATGATAGTACGAGGTATCCCATGGAGCCGGACTATCTGATTGAAGTACAACTCAGCATAGTCAGTGGGACGATAGTCCACTCTAACTGGAATGAAGTGAGCTGATTTGGTCAAACGATCCACAATTACCCAGATGGAGTTATGATTTTTGACAGTAGGAGGAAGACCAACAATGAAATCCATACTTATCTCTTCCCATTTCCAACCTAGGATAGACAGTGGTTGAAGCAACCCAGCTTTCATATGCATAGCTTTAACCCTACAGCAGGTGTCACATCTAGCCACATATGCAGCTATCTCTTTCCGCATCTTGGTCCACCAATAGTATGGCTTCAAATCATAATACATCTTATTGCTGCCAGGATGGATGGACAACTTAGAGGAGTGTGCTTCAGACATAATATCATTTCGAAGCTCCCGGTCCTTAGGCACAACTAACCTATCCTTGAACCATAGTACACCCTCTTCGTCTATCCTGAACTGTGTAGTTTCTTGTTCATTCATCTTACGCTTGATGTGGAATATACCAGTGTCAGTCTTTTGGAGTTCAATAATTCTGTTTTTGAGAGTACAACTGACAGTGATGTTGTACAAGACTGCTGGATGTAGAAGGCGAGACCGATGAAAATCAGTTTCAACTAAGGAATGGCAATGAGACTTACGGCTTAAAGCATCCGCAACCACATTTGCCTTGCCAGGATGATAGTGCACTTGAAGGTTATAATCCTTAATTAACTCGAGCCATCTTCTTTGACGCATATTTAACTCGGGTTGGGTGAAGATGTATTTGAGGCTTTTGTGGTCTGTATAGATATTGCAGACATTGCCCAGCAGATAATGCCGCCAGGCTTTCAAAGCATGAACAACTGCGGCGAGTTCTAAGTCATGTGTTGGATAATTCGCCTCATGTTTCCGAAGTTGTCGAGAAGTATATGCAATTACTCGGCCTTCCTGCATCAACACACCTCCCAAACCTATGCCTGAGGCATCACAATAAACATCAAATGGTTTCTCTATATCCGGTTGTGCCAAAACCAGAGCTGAGGTTAGGAGGGTTCGTAGTTGGTGAAAAGCCGCATCACACTCAGGAGTCCAGACAAACCTGGTGTCTTTCTGCAGCAACCGAGTCATTGGCTTGGCTATTTTGGAGAAATCCGGGATGAAGCGACGATAATAGCCAGCCAACCCAAGAAAACTTCGGACCTCGTGAACCGAGATAGGAGCCTTCCAGTTCAGTACTTCCTGTACCTTGGCGGGGTCCACCATAATTCCTCCATCGGACAACACATGCCCAAGGAAAGGTACTTCATGAAGCCAGAATTCGCACTTACTGAACTTTGCATATAGTTGATGTTCACGCAGTCTTGTGAGGACTATACGCAGATGTTCAGCGTGATCCTCCTCATTCACAGAATATACCAAGATGTCATCAATAAATACCACCACAAACTTGTCCAATTCAGGCATAAACACCGAATTCATCAAGTACATGAAGTGTGCGGGGGCATTTGTCAAACCGAAAGACATAACAAGATACTCATAAAGACCATATCTGGTAGAAAAGGCTGTCTTTGGAACATCTTCCGGGCGAATTTTAATTTGATGGTAGCCCGATCTTAGATCGATCTTGGAGAAAACTTTAGCTTTAGACAACTGATCGAACAAGATGTCGATTCGCGGTAGAGGGTACTTATTTTTGACAGTGACTGCATTGAGAGGTCTATAATCTACGCACATCCGCAACGACTGATCCTTCTTCTTTACAAAGATAGCAGGACATCCCCACGGCGATGAGCTAGGACGAATCAACCCTTTCTTCAAAAGTTCATTCAATTGCACCTTAAGTTCAGCTAGTTCATTTGGAGGCATCCTATAGGGTCTCCTAGAGATGGGTGCCGTGCCAGGCAACAACTCAATTTTAAACTCCACATCCCGATCCGGAGGGAGTCCCGGCAAATCATCGGGAAAAACGTCCGAAAACTCATTTACTACTGGAATTTCGGCCAACGCCTTTGCTTGCACAGCATGAATTTCCCCCGACAATTCAACCTTTCTGGGAAGTTGTACTAGAAAACCTTTTTGATCTGTAGGATCTCTGAGCATAACTACCCGAGCGGATGTGTCAATGAGTACCCCGTTCTGACTCATCCAATTCATGCCCAAGATAACATCTATGTCTAAACCAGGTAAAACCAATAGGGCAAGCGAATAACTTCGCCCTTCTATCTCAAACTTAAGGTTCCCCACTACTTTGTTTGTGGAAATATTCCCACTTGCAGCGCTAATACAATAACCCACACCTTCAACAGTATGCAACTTGTGTGCAAATTTAGATGCAAACTTAGGACTGATAAAGGAATGCGAAGCACCTGAATCAAAAAGTACCACTGCGGGGTGTTGGTCAACTAGAAACTTACCAGCGGTGACCACCTCACCAGATGGAATTTCCTCAATGCTGTTATAATGGGCGTGTCCCTGACGACTACCTTGGTTGACATTTTTCTTCGGGTACGGACAGTTCCTGGACCAATGGCCTGGCTTGTTGCAGTTCCAGCAAGGCATATTGCTAGGGGGAACACTGGAGCTGCCTTGGCCCGCATTACTCTTTGGCAGAGCCACTGTATATGCCTTACGAAACCCAGTTTTCATTGGCACCTTCTTTTGTGGAGGACGGAACTTAGCATTTGTGGCAGGAGGGCGAGGAGAAGCTCTCGGGGCAGCTGGAGCTCGAGACTGTGAAGCACTCGCCTCAATGGCCCTCTTGCGGCTCTTAGAAGCAGAATAGATAGCATTGTTGTTCTCTTGAGTTAGAGCATCGCTGATGAAATCATTGAAAGTAGTACATTTGCTAGTGCCCATAGTTTTCATCAGTTTTGGGCCGAGGCCCCTTTTGAAGCTAGCAATCTTTTTGGCATCGGTATCCACAAACTCAGTGGCATACCTTGCCAGGTTGTTGAAGGACTGCAAGTATTCAGTCAGGCTTTTGTTTCCTTGCGACAGCCTCATAAACTCTGTATGCTTGATTGCCATAAGACCTGGAGGAATATAATTTCCCCGGAATGCCGCCTTAAACTGATCCCAAGCAATCGGGACATTGGCAGGCAGTGTGGAACGATAGTGGCTCCACCAAATTCCCGCTGGACCATGCAACTGGTGAGAAGCATATTCAGTCTTTAACTCATCAGTCAGGCGAAGCAGACGAAACTTTTGCTCAATAGTATTTAACCAC
This sequence comes from Saccharum hybrid cultivar R570, assembly GCA_038087645.1. Lineage (NCBI taxonomy): Eukaryota > Viridiplantae > Streptophyta > Magnoliopsida > Poales > Poaceae > Saccharum > Saccharum hybrid cultivar. The sequence goes on along the minus strand of JAQSUU010000043.1, from coordinate 5,436,003 downwards.
TCATCAGCTTGTAGTGGTTCTTCCGCTTCCTTGAAGAGCGGGGGCTTAGTATCCAGAAAGTCCTTGAAATCACTGTATTGATTGGGTTCTGGGCCCTGGCGGCCAGGACGAGCCTCCCGATTAGCCAGCTGGCGCATAGCATCCGCCAACATGCGCTGCCCTTCGACCACTGTCTGCATCAACTCGGCTGGAGTGGGTGGTGGCGGAGGGGGTGGCTGTTCCTCCTCCTCATTTCCACGACCCCGACGTAGATTGTACGACATCTGCAAAATGCATAGCCAATGAGCACTGACGATGTGGGAAACTTGTAGATGAATTATTGTAAATAGGTCAAACTGACTTCATGAAATAGACTTCTCATAATAATTAAGGCACAATAATTCACCACAACCGCACAATCCATTCAAGCGCATCATTTGACGAGATCATACTTGGTAATCCAACAAGATGCTCTTTGATGAAGGCTTACTCACAGGGAGCACACGGTTACCGGACCGTTTACGTTGCTATCTACGTGATTTTTGACCTTTTGCACGGTACTTGGATTCGATCTCAAGATTTTTAGTTGACTGTGAAAGGCTACTTCAAACTGACCACAAAGAGATCTCTCAATGAAGAGTTCCATGGTGGATCATGACTAGCTACCTCGATACCTGCGCGTGCCAAGCAGCAGCCTTATGTCGCGCGCCATAGGAGGCCCTCGGTTTCGTCGCGGCACCGAAGGGTGCTAATCGTGACACCATCATCGAACGCAACATAATAAGACATCAAGTTGTGCTCGAAATTAACGGGTTCAAACTACATTCAGGAAACATACAGTTCAACCTTACATCCCAAAGTCAAGTTATTACAAGGCCTTACTCCTTCACAGGGAGGGCACAAAAGACGATCCTAACATTATAGGCGCATGATGACTACTCTAAGCATCATCCTCCGAGTCGGTGTCATGGATCTCCCCGCCGTCCTCATCACTGACAGGCTCTAACTCCTCGTCTTCTTCTTCTTCTGGCTCTTCCTCTGGTGCTTCTGCGGGTGGGGCATCCTGTGGTCCATCAACCTCCACTTCATCATCATCCTCAGCCATGAAGATGCCTGATCCCATATCTTCATCTACATTGTTGTTTCTAGGTAGCAGGGGATTAAGCTCGTTGTTCAGGCGGTGCACTTCTTCATGAAGATTATCGTTGTATTCTTCAGCATTTTCTAACTGTTGCTCGAGCTCAAACTGGCGAGCCCTCAGAACATTCTCTTCGTGCCAGGCTTCATCCCTCTGTTCCATGACACGAACCAACATGCGTTGACAGTTGCGGTTTGCTACTGTCAACCTCTGGACTACAAGGGTTTCCTGGTCACGATCACGGATCACTTGCTCCAGTTGCTGGCGCGCTGCATTCCTGGCAGCAGTCACTTCAGCCAACTCTGCCCTCAGCCTTTCCACCTCAGTAGGCTCAGGGCGGGGCTCACGTGGAGCGAGCTGGTGACGCGGTGCCCTGCCCCCAGTGGACTTACGAGCGGTCCTCTTGGTACGTGCCATCTGTAGCAACAAGATAAGATACGAATTAAAGTGAGGATCATTTAGGGGATACGAAATTTAATTTAGTCGGGAGTACTGAAAATTTTTAAGGAGGGAGTAAATGATATGTATGATATAATTAAACATGATGCATGCACGTTCCGTACGCCCTCTCACCTTAGTAGAAACCTAAAGTTCTGACGCTAGGCGGTGGCATACATATGTTCTCTCATATAAGCGAAACTATCGGTCTACTCGTTATGCTGTTAGTGTACCTGCAGAAAACCTCATTTCAGCCCAACAGTTTCCCAATATTAGCACACAAGAAAACAGTAATTTAAATACTTTCAATATACACATCCCCAGATGTATATACTTTAGTATCAAAGCTACCCGATATAAAGGTTCCCACAATTAAGTGCTTACGTAATTACATGGTTTAAACATGTAAGTATGCAAGTCACCAAAACTACTCTCCCCTAGATCGCCGATTGGACGATCATGCTCTCACAACTCACACTTACCAGAGCGTCGAGGCAATTGATCCATACATTACCACCCAAGTGGATGGCATCCATACAATTTCACGTCGTATGGACGACGAAACAAAAACAAACAAGGCCCCCAAGTTAGTCTTTATAATAAGCCACCTAAGAGTCCTTATTTGGGCTAAGGGATGTGATCACTGGCATACCTAAAAATAATTTTTAGAGTTTTAACCCTTTTCATAATCAAATACTTTTGTTTTTAAATACTCGTACGATGTGTTAAATGTTGAATTATGCTCCGGTACCAGCTGTAACAGAACCGACCAAATTATAAGAGCACAAGTACGAAAACAAGCACCGAAGCGCTCAAATTTTCAAACTTGAGCCCATATAATCCCGGTAGTCAATCGAAATCACGAAGGATTTCAAACCAAACTGCTTACAACCAGGATCGCATCATTCAACATACAACATCATACGATACATTTCACAAGTAGTTCTGAAATAAGTTTACACAGACGGAGTAGCAATTATTACAAACCAAGTTCGAAAGTAGCGGAAGCATAACACACACTAGTTAATTAAATACTGCCAGTCTGGATGATCGACAACCCGCAAAAGCATGAGGAAAGGACATAAAGATGATCACGCCCAAGTGATCTAGTCATCATCACCCGCAGGGTGGAGACACGTCTTGCAGAATCCCTGATAAAGCATGTCATCTGCAACAGGAGGGAATAAACCCTGAGTACTGGAATGTACTCAGCTAGACTTACCCGTCGAAAACCAGAAATAAAGTGATACCAAGGATTATGCAAGGCTTACACAAGAGGCTAGCTGACATAACATTTTGCATCAAGGCATAAGTAATTGAAACTCTTATAACCTGTACTAGCAGTTATTTTTAGCATTTACCTGTCATCTATCTTAGCACCTGTACTAAACATACACTTGATTATAATCAAACAACATGATTATTATATCCATAGCAGGTATATCATTATGGCAACATTGTATCATTCCCTTAACCACCAGTTCATTTAATGAGTTCTACGTTGCCGCTGCTCAAGTCAAGTGCTCACTAACCGGGAGCGACGGCGATTCGAATCGAATTCCTATCCAGCTGGAGGGGTATTTCTAACACTCACCGTGCAGACCCCTGCCAGGGTCGCACAGGCCACCGTTTCATATGATTCAGGAATCGCGGGTCCGAATAATGTCGCGACCCCAAGGGCGACACTCTACCAGGTGATAGGGACTCTAACCCCCCCTTGGTCTCACGCCAATGTCCCCAAGCACATCCTTTCTCTCCTCCAAGAAGCAACCTACCATTCGATTCCCGGCCTGAACCACATTACTCGGCTTCGCGGTCGGAACGACTTATCCGGCCAACTAAGTGTTAGACTGCGTTCAACATGACTCAAGGACGTACAGCGAATCGGTCCTTAAACGACTCAGACGGGCATAGCTCCACACCCAAGACGTGAAGTGTCTTGCGGCTGTACTATCGAATTCCCGTCCGGTCTCGATTTCATTTTTAAGCATGGTTCCATCACGATAGCCATAAGCCATTCGCGACTCCTTCCTACATCTCGCGGATGACCGGAAATCACCCGACTTCTACCGTACTAAGCAGGGCTAAGCATTGACACGTGCCTAAACCTAATATAGGATTAATACGATATCTGGACAAGGACAGGTATAATGCAACAAGTGTTTTCATATAACTCCTACAACTTAATGCAGTAAACAATTAGAAGTACTCAAGATTAATTTATAAATCAGTAGGTTCAGCATGCACCGGGGCTTGCCTTTCAGAAAGGTCGAGGGCCGGTGGTCAGGGCACTCGGGTGGATCTTCTGACGGAGCTTCCCCGACGTTGGGTTCTTCTGCTAATTCCTCCGGTTGACTCAGCACCTCCTCCGGTATCGCTTGTTCGAATTCGAGGAGTGTCACCCCCTCCGGTACACCTATTGCATGAGTGCATAATAAATCCCATGAATGCATAATGAAAGATGCAATATGCTCGGAACGAAATGCATTACAACAATTTAACGCTCTATTCAAATCACTTCAAAAGAGTAGGTGCAAACTTCCTCTCCGGTAGAGAAATACTCACCTAATCTACTTAACCTAAGATAAAGCTGCTCATCCTCAGTTAAGGCCCTAACACCTAACAATTACAAAAGTAGCATGTCTTAGGATATCACACCATATAAATCATCAAAACCCCACAGTAAGCATTCTGACAGCAGCTACTTGTTTTTATCACAACTGGAGATTTACAATTCCAAAAGATATGATCTAAGACAATCCGGAAAGCTTATGAAATGCACCACCAAATGTTTTCAGACCACAGCACTAAATTCCAAAGTTTACCTAATCGAAATTCCAAAGTTCCAGAATCTGTTCTCTCTAAACAGAGAGCAGTCAATTCTGGACTGGCACTTTAAACAGCACTAACTCTCAAACTACTAAGCCAAATGCTTCTAAATTTTGACACAAGCTCATTTACAAATTTTACTACAACTTTGGTATTTACAAGTTTTCCAGCAACCAATTTTATCAAAGCCAAATTTAGAATTACTACGAGCTGTCCAGAAAACCTAAAATTGCAAAGATTAAATATTTATTGATGTGGCAAACATTCTCTAAGACCAAACTAATATTACTATAAGTTCACAAATGTCACAAAAACACCAGAAAGTAAGGTGTGCCCACCTAGAATATTTATTTAAACCCATTTCTTAATTTACTTAAGTAATTAAGTGGAATTTAAAACATATATGTAAACTACTCCAAAACTTCTACAAAATTTACAGGGGACTCTCTGACCCAAAAAGAGACTACTGTAAAAATTTGAACTAAATTTAATCACAGGAACTTCCTACACAAAATTCCCAAGCCAAAAAGACTGATTTTTGTATAATTAACAAAGCATAGTCAAAAGTGTCAAACAACAGATTTCTTAATTTTCTTGGACACTCTAGGGTACCAAGACATTCTCCAAAAATTTATATGAACATTGCACATGTAGAAAAATTACAAAAATTCATTTAAGTATTTCTTAAAATAACAAGATAGCATTATAACTTGAAAAGTACTTAAGCACTACTGCCCAAATTTTTACCAGAGCTAGAGCAAGTATGAATTAGTCTACCCACCAAATTTCATAATTTTTGGAATACTAAAACTCGAGATATAATTTAAACAAGTTTGCATGTGATTTAAAACACATTTCAAAGACCTATTTAAATATTCCAAAAACTAAACATCATATAGCAAACTCATATTTTTCTAAAATACTACACCTCATGCAGATCCTAACAAAATTTATCTCATGATTTTTGAGCAAGTAAAACCCTAGATCTACATTTTCCAAACTTAACCAAATTTCTGTAGCAATATAAATAAAATGAAAAAGATCTCATTTATACTGGGCCGGCCCGGGAAAACTCGGCCCACACTCGCGCGCGCGTGGCCCGCTCAGCGCTCCCGCCCGCGCGCGACACTGACGGGCGGGCCCCCGCGGTCAGCGACCGGAGACAGGGGAGGCGGAGACCCGCGAGCTCCGACGAGCTCGAGCTCGCCAGAGAAGAGCTCGCTCGGCCAATCGGACACCGCCTCGTTTTCTCCGTCACCCGGTGCGTCGATTGGTGCTCGTGGAATGGATGGGGATGGGGTGGAAGGGGCTTGTCACCGCGAGCGGCGGCCGGTGATGTCCGGTGGCGGCGCACCGTCGCCGGTGAGGATGCCCGGTGCGGTCTAGGCTCGGTACGAGCTTCACCGAAGCTAGGCGGATCCATTTTGCTAGGAAGGGAGGATGGAGAGAGACCCGAAGCACCCCGACCACGGTGAGGTCCCATGGCGGGCTCCGGCGACCTCTCGGAGGCGGGGAAGAAAGTAATGCGGCTCACCTTGGGTCAAATCGCTGGCTTCGGTGGGTCAAGGAGATGGAGGGTGGTGAGGCGGAGGGATTGACGAGGTCTGCCGGCCGGTGATGCGGTGTAGCTCGCGCTTGAGCTCACCGGAGAAGAACGGCAATGGCGGCTCGGTTTTCTCCGCTCTGGAGATGAGAGAGGGAAGGAGGAGGAGAGGATGGGCGGATGAGGTCTGGACGATCGCAGAGACACTCTTCAAGGCGCTCGGCAGCTGGCCAAGGCGCCAGGTCGCGCGTGGCGCGTGGAGGACACGCGGCGACGATGGCCTGAAACAATCGGCCACCTGACGCTGACGAAACTGAATCGGGGATCGGTGACAGCGATGACCGACTGACAGCCGAAGTTTGAGCTCCTACACCTCCTAATCCAGCTCGAGTTAGAAGAAGATGATAACACCAAAATTGTAGAGCTACATGAGGACACAAGTTTGTTAATTGGAGTTTGGGCTGGTTCGGCCTAGATTTGAAACTACAGAGCTCCAAAGTGGTGCCCCTTGAAACTGAAATGCAGTTCCAGAGATCAATGCCGACTGAAACCCTAACTTCTTGACACTATTTCTCCTAAACTATTGAGAACCAGGTGATGGTGATATTGACAATGTTGTAGAGCTATGTGTGGACAACAACTTTGTCAATTGGCTCTAAGACTGGTTTGGCCTAGTTTGTGAGTTACAAGTTGCTAAAGTGAGGTACAGTGAAACTGAAAAGTCCAATTTCCAGACTTAGAATTTTTCTAAGTGTTGATTCCCACTCAAGCTGACTTGTGGGCCATTTTTGAGCATGCTCTGGTCATTTTCATGAGATGGCCATATTAGAACTTTTGTTCCTCATGAAATTCTCTACAACTTTACTTAAGGGTGCTCTTTCATGCAAGGTCTCTAAATTAGACTTTTTAATTGGTCAACTAGGGCCTTCTAGGGTCAAAGGGTGGTCAAACTTCTCTTGGAGGGCAATTTAGTAATTTTGGTCAACATGAACCTTGTTCCAAATGTTACCCTAAGTATAACTAAGGTGTTGTAGGTCATGATTGGCTACCTTACCTTTTTGTTACCAACTATCAAATACTTCATCAACTAAATCAAACAAACCCTAGAATAATCACATGTGTTGCATCACATAAAATAACAAACATGAATGATGCATGCTTATGCTTATGCCATGCAAATGCAATGCAATTAAGGACTAAACACTTGAAGTGTTACACTAAGGATGGTATAAAAGGCAACTCCGATTGGTATCACGCTTCAAAGGTCCATTTCTTACACCTTAGCATTATTTTGGTAGAATTACTCTCTCAACACTTCTATCCATGCATATGTGCAAAGCTTTCAATCCAAACTCTATGCACATATGTAGGGAGAGCTAATGCTACCAAAACCGAGCTTGTGATAATTGTCCAAACTTTACTTATGAGCAAAATGATTGGACAAGTATGACAATTTCAAAACTTTTATTATCAAAATCATCTTTGTGAGGGTTGTCATCAATTACCAAAAAGGGGAGATTGAAAGTCTCTAGTTTGGTTTTGGCTAATTGATGAAACCTAGGACTAACCTTTGTATCTAAGTAGATGATTTAGATAAAGGTGGTCATTGAATATGAGACATGACATTAACTCATGTGACCAAGATGATGAAGACTAAGATGATGCTTGGCTCGGTGGACCAGTTGTGAAGGTGAAGGGCAAGTCAAGGCTTCGAAGCGAAGGACCATGCGATGGTGAAGCTTGAGCAAGACTTGGTGCCGACAGACCGATGCAACGGTGAAGAGCAAGTGAAGTCAAGGTCGATGGATCGAGACAGTCATATGATGATATGAAGTGGATCATATCTTTTAGAAAAACAAAATGGGCTCAAGGCAAAGGTATAACCATAAGGCCATTTTGTTTTACACTCAAGACACCATAGAGGATGTGAGTGGTTTAGGATCGATAGTTGAACTATTAAGAGGGGAAGTGTCGGTGTTCGGACCCAAGGGGGTCCTAAACCAACGAGTAAATGCTACGTGTCTCTTTCCTGGATGGTGATGCAAGGAGAACACACGGGGGTTTATCCTGGTTCGGGCAAAAGAAGGCCTTACGTCCAGCGGGGGGGGGAAGAAGTTTGTATTTCCTTGCACCGAGGTGCTCGTGTAGGGGTTACAAGCATGCGAGAGAGGGCGTCGAGCCCAAGTCTCAAAGAGAGGAAAAAGGGACAAGGGTGGTTGCTTGAGGTATCGATCTCTTGCTTTTCTTCGTTATCTGTTGTTGTCCTTCGTTCTCTCGTCCCCGTTGTAGAACCCTGGCCTGCCCTTTTATAGGGCGAGAGGAGGCCAAGACGACGGGGAGCCTTGAGGTGATGTTTTGTCAATTCCTGTTGAGCTGACCGTAGCGACGTGCTCGGGGAATGGCCGGCCATCACTAGACACCATGGCGTCGTGGGAGACGAGACAGCGAAATGACCCAGAGCGCCGTGCCATACCGTCCTTCCCTTGCCGTTGAACTGTGCCGAGCGTCGAGGTTGGGTCGAGGCCGGGTCAAGACCAGACGGATAAGGCCGAATCCCCGAGATCGCAGAGAAGGGGCCTTGTCTTATCCTCCCTCGAGGGTGATCGATGGTAAACAGTGCGCGGTAAGGTGGGTATAGTGACAGGTTTCACCTCCCATCACGGGATGGGCGGTAAAATAGTGTGATCTGACACAGGCATTGCTCCCACGTCGATCCTAGTTGCAGCCATGCCGGTGAGTGGTAGTTGGTAACCGCATTAAATGCTCTGGCTTTTGTCCTGGGGTAGGTAAAGTGAAGGAGTCGAGGCGCTCGACCCGGGCTCACGCGAGTCGGAGTTTTTTCCAGTGGGCGGATGAGCCTCGCGCGGGTCGGAGCACCGTCGAGGTTTCTTACTGCACGGGATGGGGCGCGGTCGAGGCACCCCGTCGAGTGGGCCTCGTACGAGTCGGGGCCGGGGCGCGGTCAAGGCGCCCCGTCGAGCGGGCCTCGTACGAGCCGGAGTCGGAGTGCGGTCGAGGTGCCCTGTCGAGCGGGCCTCGTACGAGGCGGACTGGATACGCGGTCGAGGCGGGCTGCCTTTTATCGCGGTTTCAGTCATTTTAGTTTTTTATTAGCGATGGTTGTGGGTACCCCCGTACTGTTGGTACCGACAGTAGCCCCTGAGCCTTTGGGGGAGTGTGTGATCACTCTCCCAGAGGTTTGTTTGAACAGGAGTCGTGGCGTTGTGACTTTTTCCGGTGGGGGCGCGCGAGCGCACCCGCCGGGTGTAGCCCCCAAGGCCTCGGTGGAGTGTTGAGACTCCTCCGAGGTCTTGTATTCATTTTATTGGGGAATGATTCGTTGCGGTCAAGCCCCCGAGCCTCGTGCGCACGAGGTCGATCAGGGTCCTGGCCGTCTTTCGCTGTGTGACCCTCGCGCTCCTCCTTTAGGAAGGAGCAGGAGGGGTGGGGAACGCCGTACTACCCCTGTTTGGGCGAGTTCCGACGATCTTCGACGAGCTGCTAGCGGGGGAATTCGAGTGAGAGCCCATGCCCCAGTCGTTAGGGGTCGACTAGTGGCCCGGAGGCGCTCTCAAAGATGCCAAGAAGTGGTCATGTGGATCTCGATTCCCTTCGACAGGATTCGAGGGCTCGATGCCTCCCCCAAGGGGATTCCTACGTGGACCGCCTCCTTTAGCCTCGAATACGTCCTGGGGTGCCTCGAGAGCGTGGCTCGAGCCCTGGCCATGTACGAGCGCACCCTAGGTCGTCCCTAACTCCGTTGCTCAAGGGCAGCTGTCGAACCCTGGTCGAGGGCCAGCTTCCGCTCCCTCGAGGCTTATACTGGGCTCGGGGCCCATTTTTGTGGTTGAGACCCTGAGCCTTGTGCGCACGAGGTCGATCAGAGTCCCGACCGTCTTTTACTGTGCGACCCTCACGCTCCTCCTTTAGGAAGGAGGAGGAGGGGTGAAGAACGCCGTACTACCCTCGTTTGGGCGAGTTCTGATGATCTCCGGTGAGCTGCTAGCGGGGGAATTCGAGTGAGAGCCCGTGCCCCAGTCGTTAGGGGTCGGCTAGTGGCCCAAAGGCGCTCTCAAAGATGCCAAGAAGTGATCGTGTGGATCTCGATTCCCTTCGACAGGATTCGAGGGCTCGATGCCTCCCTCTGGGGGATTCCTACGTGGACCGCCTCCTTTAGCCTCGAATACGTCCTGGGGGTGCCTCGAGAGCATGGCTCGAGCCGTGGCCATGTACGGGCGCACCCTGGGTCGTCCCTAACTCCGTTGCTCGAGGGCAGCTGTCGAACCCTGGTCGAGGGCTAGCTTCCGCTCCCTCGAGGCTTATACTGGGCTTGGGGCCCGTTTTTGCGGTCGAGACCCCGAGCCTCGCACGCACGAGGTCGATCAGAGTCCCGGCCATCTTTTGCTGTGCGACCCTCACGCTCCTCCTTCAGGAAGGAGGAGGAGGGGTGAAGAACGCCGTACTACCCTCGTTTGGGCGAGTTCCGACGATCTCCGGTGAGCTGCTAGCGGGGGAATTCGAGTGAGAGCCCGTGCCCCATTCGTTAGGGGTCGGCTAGTGGCCCGGAGGCGCTCTCAAAGATGCCAAGAAGTGGTCGTGTGGATCTCGATTCCCTTCGATAGGATTCGAGGGCTCGATGCCTCCCCCGGGGGGATTCCTACGTGGACCGCCTCCTTTAGCCTCGAATACGTCCTGGGTTGCCTCGAGAGCATGGCTCGAGCCCGGGCCATGTACGGGCGCACCCTGGGTCGTCCCTAACTCCATTGCTCGAGGGCAGCTGTCGAACCCTGGTCAAGGGCCAGCTTTCGCTCCCTCGAGGCTTATACCGGGCTCGGGGCCCGTTTCCCAGGTATCTGGGAATATCCGTCCGTGGATCCCTCCCCCGCCCGTTAGCCGAGCGTGTCTTTTTAGGAGGGGAGGCGAGATCGGCGCGGTAGTGGGCGACGTGGCGTACGGTTACGACGTGGGGGACGGCCACGTGCCCAACACCTGCGGGATGTAAGGAAACGGTTAGGTGGGCGCATTTAATGCGGGAAACTGTTCCTACCTTTTCGCGTGGCCGTTGGGCTTCCGCCTGGGCATATAAAATCAAGGCCTGGGGTCTGCGTTCCCCACCGTTCCCTTGTGCTCCTGCACTCTTCTGTCTCAGACAACCCTTGCCTTATCGCGCTCTCCGCCCGCATTGCTGCCGCCACCACATCCTCTTCGTCCACCCCCTTCCAACAGCACCGATGGCAGGAAAGAGCCAGATCCTCCCCGCTGACGACTGGGCCGCCTCCTCGGTGACAAAGAGGAGGTTGGAAGAGTTGGACGAAGACGGGCTGCTGCGGCCGAGGACGAGCCGGTCGCAGCCGGAGTGGATCACGCCGCCTCCTGCCCACCGGGAGCCGGCGCCCCCTGAGGGGTACGTGGTGAGCTTCGTCTGCTTCCACGAGCGGGGGGTTTGGCGTGTCGGCGTCCGTATTCATACGCGCGCTCCTCCACTACTACCAGGTGGAGCTTCATCACCTTTCCCCCAACGCCGTCGCGCAGGCCGCCATCTTCGCAGCGGTCTGCGAGGGCTACCTTGGGGTGGAGCCGCAGTGGAACCTGTGGCTTCACCTTTTCAAGGCTGAGCTCTTCGCCAAGAAGGCGGGGGAGAAGGGCGTGCTGTGCGTGGCTCGAGTAGGGAGTTGCATCCTATAGGTGAGGTCGGGCCGGGCGGATCTGTACATCCCGGCTCACCTCATCTCTTCGAACAGCGGGTGGCACGAGGGTTGGTTCTACCTCCGCAACGATGAAAATCAGTTGCCGAGGTACACCGGCCGCGTGCTGACCACTCGAGAGGATCGCTGGACGTACGGAGTGCCGGAAGCCGAGAAGCCGCGCCTGGACCCACTGCTGGCGGCGCTGCAGCAGCTTCGCCTTCGGGGCTTGACGGCTGCGGCGGTGGCCGTGGCCTTCCATCATCGCAGAGTGATGCCGCTGTGCCGGCGTCGTCTCCGCCTCGACCAGATGACTCCGGAGGCATCGCTGGAGGGGACCCGGATGTCCCACGAATCCCTTTCCCTCGAGGAGGTCCTCCGGCGAGCGCGCCGGATGGTCGGGAACTTCAAGGCGGAGGAGGCTAACCGGGTCCCCATGAGACCTACCGAAGGGTTTGAGCCAGTGGTACGTATCTTAGGGTTAGTATGTTTGCCAATTTCATTTATTTTTGGATTTCGCTGATTTGGTCGAGGCCAGCGCGTAGGATTTGTCAGCGCTGCGGGAAATACGTCCGCCAGTCCCAGAGGACCGGCCCGCCCGGGAGGCTCGACGCCAGCATGCTTCCAAGAAGAAGCAAACCAAGGAGACGGCCAAGAAGCGGGCAATCCGCAAGGCCAAAGAGGCGGTGGCGTTGAAGAAGCTCCGATGCCAGCAGACCATCGACGGGGTCCCCTTGGCGCCGTCGCCTTCCGAGATGATCTAGGGGGAGGACGACGACAGCAGCGGTGAGGACGACGACGCCCTGTCGCGGTATGAGACCGCGACCGGGCTGGGGGATCTTCCCGACGTTCGCCCCCTGGTGGAACCCATTAGGGGGGCGTCCTCCTCGGTTGTCGTGGTCGAGGAGTCTAAGGAGGAGGAGAAGACAGAGAAGGAGACGGGCCCCTCGACGGGAGGGGCCGCTTTACCCCGGACCCATCAAGAGGGGTCGACGGGGATGTCCGCACCAGCCCAGGCCCTGCAAGCTCGGGCAGGGGCTGGGACGGCAATACCGGCGTCATCATCGGCGGCGGCATCGGCAGGCGTGAGAACCCAAGGCCAGCTGGCCTCGGAGGCACAAAAGGCACAGGGCGGTGCGTCGGTCAGGGCCCCCAGGAGTGCCTGGCCTGCTGGTGAGGCCGCTGCGAGGCCACAATCGGCCGCCACGGGAGGCTCGGGTCGCACAGGGTCGAGGCCCTTGGTGCCAATTTCCGGGTAAGCGTCTCTGCTCGGTTGTTCTGCCTTTCTCGGGGTCTGTTGGCTGACGTTTCTTCACTTTGCAGGTTAAAGCAGAAGGCGGAGCCGATGGGGCTTACCCCCATGAAGTCGCTACGGGATAGCGCCGTTGTCCTCAACCGGACGGCGGAGCAGGATGCGGCCTGGGTCCGCCAGGTCGAGGCCGCGAAGGGGCGCCTGCGACAACGGCAGGGACCAGCGGACACCACGGTGGTTACTGGCATGAACCCTGCCATGGAGGGGTCCGAACCGGCGGAGATGGTGGCGCCCGGTGCGGTCGAGGCGGGGCCCAGGTCGTCAGCGACGGCCGAGGCTGCCGTCGAGGTCGCGACGGGCAAGGCACCCGTCCGTGGCGCGGAGCGGGCGGGGGCTGACGTGACCATGGAGGAGGTCATGTCGGTGTCGGGACATGAGGCGGCCCTAGCGAGCGGGTCGCCGTCGCAACAAGACCCGTTGGCCGAGCCAGCGGGTATGGTGGAGGATGGGGTGGTCGAGCCCCTGACCGGAGCACCGGAAGAAGGGGCACCGGCTCCGGGGGCGCCGACGGTCGAGGCGCGGGTACCGGAGCCGTCTTCGGTCGAGGCGCCGGCTCCTGAGGCACCGGCGGTTGAGGGGCCAGTTCCCCTAGGAGGGCGGGCACCCATGGCCGTGGACCTTCCCCTCGACGACACCCCCCTGGACAAAGGGAAACAAGTGATGGGGGTCGAGGGGGGCGAGGCCGCGGATCAGGCCGGTGCCTCGACGGCCGTCGGAGAGGCGGAAACTACGGGCGAGGCCGGTCCTTCCGCGGGACCGGGAGACGCCCTGGCTAGGTCATTGTCGTCATGGCCCGACATCACCGCGCTGGCGATAGCGCGGGCAGAGGCGGAGATACCGAGGTGGGGGGCCGTCCCTCCAATTTAGGGACGTCGCGAACCCCGACGCCGAGCCCATCTTCGTCCTGCACGACAAAGATGAAGTGCACCGGTGGGAGTACCTCGAGGGCGTCCGTCGGCACCTTGACCGGTTGCTCGGAGTGGCGTCCGAGGCTGCGCGGTGTATGGGGGATGCCACCGAGGTATGATCGACCCGTCGGCTTTCTCCGTGGTTTTCTTGGTGTCTTTTTCCCTCGGATTTTTAACCTTTTTGGTTTTTTCGGATTGCGTTCAGGAGCTGAAGGAGTACTCCCGCCGCAAGTCACTCTTCATCCGGGATGAGAGTGGCATGTGGGCCACGCTGTCTCAGCAACGGGTCCTGGTCGAGGAGGCCCAAAAATGGCTTTCCGACCGGAACGCCGAAATGGCTGAGCTGCGCGTCGCGTACACGGTGGTGAAGGAGGAGGCGATGCAGGCATGGGCGGCCGAGGCCGTGATGCGCACTGGCATGGACAAGGCTCGGGAGGAGGATGCCCAGGCCCGCAGGGATCTCGAGCCCCTGTCGAGATGGGTGAAGGAGCTCGAGGAGAATGTCTCGCAGGTTAGTCGTCAGCGCGACACCCTCAACGTCGAGGTTGAGCAGGCCACCGCTCGTTCTGATGCTCTGAAGGACGAGGTCACGACGCTGAAGGGAGCCGTCCAAGAGAAGGACACAGCTCTCGAGTCTGCTCGGCAAGAGATCGAGGCGCTAAAGGCGACCATTGGTGACAAAGACAACGCCTTCCTCGGGCTCGAGCGGACTTGCGGGGGGCTTCGTGATGAGGTTGTAGGCCTGCAGACCAATATCGAGGGTAAGTGTGATTGTTACGGCCACGATGTTGAGGGCCTTACGTTGGGTATTAATCTTTTTGTCGTGTTTCAGAGCTGGAGAGGGAGAACCGAGAGGCCCAATCCTCTGCCAACTCCTTCCAGAGCCTCCTCGAGGCCGAGATCTGGAGGACCCAACTGCTCCAGGGCGCGATCACCACCGTGTGTGACGGCCTAGGGGTCGAGCCCGACGCCAACACCGGGGAAGATGTTCCGGGGAACTCCTTCGTCCGTCGGATGGTGGCGTTGGGCCACCTTGCCCGGGAGAAGATACGGGACGGCCTCCATCACGGCGTGAAGAGGGCGCTGGCCGTCGTCCGTTCAGGGTTTGTGTTCAACATGAAGCTCGTCGCTGAGGGCTTCATCACAGACCTAGACCGGACTGACGAGGAGAACGAGGATGCCTGCGTGGAGCTGATTGAAGCCGCTGAAGAGCCTAGGAGCCGTTTGGCCTCGCTTTTTGAAGCCGAGGTGGTTCCGCCTGATGACGATGAGGGCCTGTGAGCCAAATCTGGGTATGAAGGCCCATGTAATAAGTTAGCATTTCGAATTTTGGTCATGGTGGCCTCGAAGGCCTAAAAACTCAAAACATAAACCGGTTCGTGGTTGATTTAGTTTTATTCGAGCTTTTCTTCCCTTTATCGCTTGGATCGTGTTCTCGCGTGATTTACTTAGCACGCAGCTGCATCCTTTGGCGTAAGGGAGTGAGTGGAGGTACCGTAGCCTTGGGGGCGTAAGTGATCTCACGGCTCAACCGCCCTCGAGCTTCAGGGTGATGTTGCGGCCTTGTAAATCGTGTGAGAGCCTGATCTAAGCGACAGGGGGTATGTCCTTTTTCAAAGTTAGGAACCGTTATTTAGATCTCCTTAGCGTGAAGTCGCACCTCTAAAAGGTGTGAGGGGTGAGTGGAGGTACCGTAGCCTCGGAGGCGTAGGTGATACTCCTGACTCGGGAGCCCTTTCGAACCTTAGGGTGCTCTTGTAGCGAAGTCGATCTAAGAAGCGGTTCTTAAATTTAAAAAAGAGCATAAGTTTTTTCGGGGACTGGGGGGTTCCCCTCTTGTAGCCCCCGAGGGAGGGTCGATTCTGGGAGTGCAGAGTCGATCCTTCCTCACTGTGAAATGAAAGTTTGAACATCGCTGTATTCTTTATTGACGAAAAAGAAAATACAGAGCCTCGAGGCTTTTTAAGGAAAGAAGCGACGTAGCTGTTCAATGTTCCAAGCGTTGGTGAGGATTTAGCCCTTCTCGTTGGATAGCTTGTAGGTGCCTGGCTTTAGTACTTCTGCGATGATGTATGGCCCTTCCCATGGTGGCGTGAGCTTGTGCCGTCCCTTGGTGTTCTGGTTCCGCCGTAGCACCAAGTCGCCGACGTTGAGGTCACGCTTGCGGACGTGTCTATCGTGGTAGCGTCGGAGACCCTGCTGGTACCTGGCAGAATGCAACAGAGCCATATCTCGGGCTTCCTCGAGCTGGTCGAGGGTGTCCTGTCTTGTGGCGTCGTTATTTCTTTCGTTGTAGGCCTTCAACCTTGGGGATCCGTATTCTATATCAGTTGGGAGCATAGCCTCAGACCCGTAGACTAAGAAGAACGGAGTGAACCCTATGGCTTGACTCGGCGTTGTTCTTAGGCTCCACAAGACCGAGGATATGCTTCACCGGTTTGGATCCGGCCTGGATTTCCAAGGCATGCTCGGAGACTTCCCTGGGTATGCCCGGCATATCCGAGGGACTCCACGCAAAGATGTCGACGTTTGCGCGGAGAAAGTCGACGAGCACTGCTTCCTATTTAGGATTGAGGGTGGCGCTGACGTTCAGCGCCTTTCCCTTGGGATCAGCAGGGTCGAGGGGCACGAGTTTGACATCTTCGGCGGGCTCGAAGCTGCCGGCATGGCGTTTTGGGTCGAGAATCGCATTGGCGAGACCGTCGAGGTCTGTAGCCAAGATCACCGACGCCAAAACAGCCTCGCCGTGCTCGACGCACTCGACGTCGCACTCGTAGGCATATTCATATGAGGGCCCTACAGTGATGACACCGTTTGGGCCCGGCATTTTGAGCTTGAGGTAGGTGTAGTTCGGGATCGCCATGAACCTAGCGTAGCATGGGCGCCCCAGGATAGCATGGTACGTTCCACAGAATCCGACCACTTCGAAAGTGAGAGTCTCCTTTCGGAAGTTGGCCGGTGTGCCAAAACAAACGGGCAGATCGACCCGTCCGAGGGGTTCCGCCCGTTTCCCTGGCACGACTCCGTGGAAGCCCCCGACGCTAGGTTGGAGGCGCACTCTCTCGACCCCCAGAAGGTCAAGGGTCTGGGAGTAGATGATGTTGAGGCTACTTCCGCCGTCCATGAGCACCTTGGTGAGGCGTGTGTTGGTGATGACGGGGTCAACAACGAGCGGATAGACTCCCGGGTTGGGGACGTAGTCTGGGTGGTCGTCACGATCGAAAGTGATGGCCACCGTAGACCAATCAAGGAAGCGGGGGACTGCCGTTTGTATGGAGAAAACCTCACGCCGTTCTCACTTGCGCTGGCACGCCGAGAGGCGGGTCAAGGGCCCTCCGTAGATCATGAAGCAGTCATGGATCTCGGGGAATCATCCGTCCTTGTCGTCACTCTTAGGGTCCTCCTTCTTGTCGTCCTTCTTGACGCCGGCACCCCCAAAGTACCTGCAAAGCATGTGACAGTCTTCGAGGTTATGGTTAGTGGGTCCCTTGTGGTAGGGACATGGTTCTTTGAGCATTTTGTCAAGGATGCCCCCGCCGAGGGGGCCTCGAGGCTTCTTGTGCTCGGTAGCAGCGACGAGCTCGTCGGCCGGGGCCTCGAGCTTGCCCTGCTGGCCTTTCTTCTTCTTGCGGTTGTTTCTCTTGGAGCCCCGGGTGGAGTTCGCGGGATCGTCGACCTTCTGCTCCCCCTCTCCGGGTCGTCACCAAAGATTGCACCAACCACCTCCTCGCTGGCAGCGAAGTTGGTGACAATGTCCATTAACCCATTGGCAGTGAGCGGAGTGTTACGGCCCAATTCTCGGACCAACTCTTTACAGGTGGTGCCGGAGAGGAAGGCCATAATTATGTCGGAGTCAGTGACGTTGGGGAGCTCGGTACGCTGCCGGGAGAAGTGCCGGATGTAATCCCAGAGGGATTCACCTGGTTTCTGCTTGCAGCTCCGGAGGTCCCACGAGTTGCCGGGGCGCATGTAGGTCCCCTTGAAATTTCCCTCAAACACCCTCATGAGATCATCCCAGTCGTGGATCTGTCGAGGTGGGAGATCCTCGAGCCAGGCTCGGGCGGTGTTGGAGAGGAATAGGGGGAGTTGTCGAATGATGACCCGGTCGTCGGTGGCCCCGCCCAGCTGACACGCCAAGCAGAAATCGGCGAGCCAAAGTTCGGGTTTGGTTTCGCCGTTGTACTCGGTGAGAGTCGTGGGGGAGCGAAACCGAGCCAGGAGCACCGTCTCACGGATAGCCTTACTGAAGACCCAAGGACCCGGAGGCTCGGGTGAAGGGCTTCGATCTTCCGAACTGTCATAGCGTCCGCCCCTGTGGACGTGGTAGCCTCAAGGCACGCCATCACCGTGCTTGCGCGTGCGGCGCTCGACGATGTTGCCACGGGTGTCTCGAGGCTCGTGGTCGTTGGTGGTGAGCTCAGGGGCCGGAGCTACCCAGTTTCACCGAGCAGGCTCGGGGTGAACCGAGGCTTCTCTCTCCTGTCGGGAGGGCTCGATGATCCGCTCCGAGGCTGCCTCGCGTCGCCTCGAGGCGGAGCTCTCGGCCTGCTGCATGGCGGCGGTCTCGAGGAGTTCTCGGATTTCATCCCGAGCTCGACGGGCGTCGGGGTTTGACGGCTCGGGCATGTTGCGGAGGAGCATGGCGGCGGCGACGACGTTCTGGCTGGCTCGAGCAAAAACCGAGGGGTTGACCACCCAGTCCTCGTCGATGCGACGGTTGACGTCGCGAGCTCTTTCGCGAGCTCTCCCGCCAAGTGCGCGTTCCGCACGCTCACGCTCGAGGGTTTGTTGGAGTAGGTCCAGGTTTTCCCATTCCTCGTCAAGCCTATCCTGCAACTCGCGAATCTGCTCGAGCTGCGCTCCTTGATCCGCAAGGAACTGAGGATCGTCTCGCTCAGCAGGAAGCTCGACATGGGGTGGCGTGTACCTTCCTTCGACTGGCTCTTCGTCCTCTGATTTCGAAGTGCTTTCAACGTCAATGTTGAAGCATTCGCGGGTCGGATCATATGTGTCGTCAGCCGAGTCAGAGTCAGGAGCGCCAAAGTAGTAGTATGACGGGGGAATGTGTGGCCGTTGCAAATCGTCACAGGGGTTGCGATGTTGGGAAGTAGTCACATGGGGCTCTATTTCCGGTGTCTCCATAGAGTCCCGATAATCAGAAGCCAGTGTGGATGCAACGAGGTCCAGAGTGGAGCGTAGATGGTGCCTGGGGAGTTCCTCATAAGCACTCATGCGAGTGCTCATGGAAGATGCGTACACCCGGGCAGCGAGTCTAGCCCAAACGGGAATGGTGATGGAGATGTTGCTACCCGTGCCGAAATGGATGCTCCGGACAGTGGTGTCTCACCGGACGGGGGAGCGGCGGGATTCCCCGTTGGCATGTTACCCTCAGTCAAGCTCGTCCTACCCAAACCTTCCACAAGGAGGTCTAGGCTGGCGCTTGGCTGGGGGGTGCCGGACCGGGGGACCCCATCGCCCTCCGCGAGGTGAAGACGGTGGTTGTGTCGGGCTCGTCGTCGTCGGGCGGCCCGCGCCCGCCTAGAGCGACGGTACCGACGGATTGCTCCCCTGGGCTGGGAGAGCTCGTAGTCCTCGTCGGATGGGTGCCTAGGGGGAAGTAGGACCATATCGTAGCCGTGGCCAAGCGACATGAACTCCAAACTCCCGAACCAGATCACCGTGGCCAACGGAATCGGGCGTTTGGGGTCAGCCATCCAGGAAAAAAGGCAAGAAAGCGACGTTGGCACGCAGCGATCCCGAGAGGGTCCTAAACCAACGAGTAAATGCTGCGTGTCTCTTTCCTGGATGGTGATGCAAGGAGAACACACGGGGGTTTATCCTGGTTCGGGCAAAAGAAGGCCCTACGTCCAGCGGGGGGGGGGGGGGGGGAAGAAGTTTGTATTTCCTTGCACCGAGGTGCTCATGTAGGGGTTACAAGCATGCGAGAGAGGGCGTCGAGCCCAAGTCTCAAAGAGAGGAAAAAGGGATAAGGGTGGTTGCTTGAGGTATCGATCTCTTGCTTTTCTTCATTATCTGTTGTTGTCCTTCATTCTCCCGTCCCCGTTGTAGAACCCTGGCCTGCCCTTTTATAGGGCGAGAGGAGGCCAAGACGACGGGGAGCCTTGAGGTGATGTTTTGTCGATTCCTGTTGAGCTGACCATAGCGACATGCTCAGGGAATGGCCGGCCATCCCTGGATACCATGGCGTTGTGGGAGACGAGACAGCGAAATGACCCAGAGCGCCGTGCCATACCGTCCTTCCCTTGCCGTTGAACTGTGCCGAGCGTCGAGGTTGGGTCGAGGCCGGGTCGAGACCGGACGGATAAGGCCGAATCCCCGAGATCGCGGAGAAGGGGCCTTGTCTTATCCTCCCTCGAGGGTGATCGATGGTAAACAGTGCACGGTAAGGTGGGTATAGTGACGGGTTTCACCTCCCATCACGGGATGGGCGGTAAAACAGTGTGATCTGACACGGGCATTGCTCCCACGTCGATCCTGGTTGCAGCCATGCCGGTGGGTGGTAGTTGGTAACCGTATTAAATGCTCTGGCTTTTGTCCTAGGGTAGGTAAAGTGAAGGAGTCGAGGCGCTCGACCCGGGCTCACGTGAGTCGGAGTTTTTCCTAGTGGGCGGACGAGCCTCGCGCGGGTCAGAGCGCCGTCGAGGTTTCTTGCTGTACGGGATGGGCACGGTCGAGGCGCCCCGTCGAGTGGGCCTCGTACGAGTCAGAGCCGGGGCACGGTCGAGCGCCCCGTCGAGCGGGCCTCGTACGAGCTGGAGCCGGAGCACGGTCAAGGCGCCCTGTCGAGCGGGCCTCGTACGAGGCGGACTAGATACGCGGTCGAGGCGGGCTGCCTTTTATCGCGGTTTCAGTCGTTTTAGTTTTTTATTAGCGATGGCTGTGGGTACCCCTGTACTATTGGTACCGACAGGAAGTCTTATCGGTTATTCGACGCACAGGTGCCAGTAGGTGAATTCATAAAGTGCATTGCATGTAGGGCCTAGTGAGCTAACTAGAAAACCTTCGAAAATGATTATGAAAATGCTAACACACGTGCACAAGGTGGTGATCACTTGTTGGTGTTGGCACATTTACGAAGGCAATGAAGTTTGAGCGGTAGAGAGGGTTTGGGTCCCTCTCTCCCTCCCACCGAGCTTGCGAGGCGGGATTCAGGCGTTTTCGAGGAGTTAAAATGCCTATTTTCCACTACGCCGGAAGTCGGAGAACAAACGGAGGCGAACGAAGGTCATAGTGGTGACCGGATGCTAAACCGGATGTGGTCACGGTTTGACCGGACGTGTCCGGTCAGTTCAACACGACAGTCAGGCTTTTCGAGGAGTTAAAATGCCTATTTTCCATTACGCCAGAAGTCGGAGAACAAACAGAGGCGAACGAAGGTCGTAGTGGTGACCGGACGCTGAACCGGACGCGGTCACGGTTTGACCGGATGTGTCCGGTCAGTTCAACATGGCAGTCAGGTGCATGGGTGTTAGGGTTTTACACCGGCGTGTCCGGTCACTCGTGGGACCGGCGCGTCTGGTCAGGCGCCTAGAGGGAACTGCAGTTCGCAAGGTCGATCGGACACGGTGCACGTCCGGTCACGTTCGACCGGACGCATCTGGTTGCGATGGGACCTTACTAGACTCAAACCGGACACCGAGTGTAGCGCGTCCGGTCGGTTGAGCAGCGCGTCCGGTCACTCGTTTGACTGTTGAAATGCAAGGTCTATCGGACGCGGTGCGCGTCCGGTCACGATCGACCGGATAAGTCCGGTCACGATGGGACCTTACTGGACTTAAACTGGACGCCGAGTGTAGCGCGTCCGGTCGGTTGAGCGGCGCGTCCGGTCGGTGCGTTTGACCGTTGGCGCACAGTGACCGTTGGAGGTTCGAGTGGCCGCATTTGAATCTAGAGAGAACACATGGACGGTGCAGGGCGATCAAACGCGGTTGAGCGCGTCCGGTCAGGTTCGACCGGGGCGTCCGGTCGTCCTGAAAAACGCCCAGTAAATGGGTACAACGGCTCTATTCATTTGGGATGCTTATAAATACTTGTTGGCCAGCCCTTGGGGAGGTCTCTTGACATTTCTAACACTCTTGTGCATCCTTTGAGCTAGAGCTTCTCCCTCCTACTCATCTCTCTTGCTTGATTGTAAATCAAAAGCGAGATTGAGTGATCCCAAAGTGCATTGCATAGCTTGAGGGCATCTAGTGGCACTTGTGGGTGGTTTAGCCGGTGGATTTCTTGTTACTCTTGGAGAGTACCGGTCCTAGCCGGCTTGGAGATTGTTGGAGGCGTTGGCAAGAGAAGGAGATTGTTCTTAGCCACCTCCGGTTGATTGTAAGAGGTTCTTGTGCGTGTCATTGAGTTACCTCACTTGAGAGTGGTGTCTTGCGATGCCTTGTGGGGCGTGCCTTGAGGGGCAAGTGACTTGAGGGTCACACCAAGAAACCATCTAAGTGTTGGTCGACACAACCGGTGACGTAGCTTGTCGGTGCACAAGTGAACACCGGGTGAATAAAAATATTGTGTCTCTTGTCTCCCAGTGATTGATCTTCATATTGTGTTGTTGTCAATATTGATTGATTGTATATCATCTTGGTGATTGGCAACATCTTCACTCCACCGTCGGTATAAGATTCACAATCCTCTCTTGTATTTATATTTACTAGATTATCTTGTGTAGATCTAGTGGTAGCCTTTGCTAGTAGTTATTAGCTTGCTCACTAGTGTAAGTTTAGTGACTTAGCCCTTGTGTGAACTAGAGATCATAATCTACTAGACTTGTGGATAAGAGGCTTGCATCACAACCATAGGCTAAGCAAAACTCGTTTTACGCCGTTTGTTATTCTAACAAGTTTGCTTAGTGGCTTGTATGTAGGATTTTTTATAGGCTATTCACCCCCCGTCTAGCTATCTAGGACCTTACAGGATGCAACTCTCAATGCAATGTACTTGAATCTCACTCAATCTCTCTAGAGTATGCAACCAAGCAAGGAGATGAATGAAGTTCTCTAGCTCAAAGTATGTCTCAAGTGTTCAAAGAGTCAAGCGCTCACTCCCCAAACCCGGCCACCATCTATTTATAGTGAAGGGGTAAGCAACTAGCCGTTACAAGACAACGCAGTGAAAATCATGATGACCGGACGCACCGGTCAGGGTGATCGGACGCGTTCGGTCACTACAGGACAAACAACAGCAGTGCGCGTCAGAGAGAGCCATTGCTGTGACCGAACGCACTACACCATTTGACCGGACGCGTTGCACCCAGCGTCCGATCGGAGTCTAGAGAGCTCCTCGCGTGATCGGACACGTCCGGTCGCGCGTGATCGGACACGTCCCCGCATCCGATCGGCATTCAGACACGTGCTGCCCACTGGGTGTGTGACCGGTCGCTCCGGTTCCGCGAGGGACCAGACGCGCCGGTCCGCGACCTTCACGCGTGCGTCTTTGCCTATGGTTTGAACTGACCGGACGCGTAGGTCCACCCTAGACCGCGTCTGGTCCAGCGTCCGGTTTGAGTTTTTTAGAGATATACACTCCGGACTTTCGCCACCTTTTTCTCGCCTCCGGCACAATGGAAAATAGGTATTTCATTTCCTCAAAAACACCCTGGAAAGCACGTGGCATGGGCGCCGGCGAGCCGCCATGGCCTTCGACCATCTTCCAGGCGCACCGCGGTCGCCAGCTGCTGCTTCGCGTGGCCAGCCCGCCCGCGTGGCGCCATATTGTTGCTCGGCCACCACTATAAAGCCTCCCACCGTCGGCAGCATTTTCTTTTCCTTCCTCTGCTTCTTCACTGTCGTCGTTGTCGTCTCGGTCGCCGACGCACACCACCGCCATCGCTTCACCTCATGCCGCGTTCTCTCTCCTTGTTGTTCGCAACAGTGTTGCGTGTCGAGTGAATCCCTTCGTGTGTAGCCTAGCTGCCTGAGCCGAGCGCGCGCGGTCATCTTCTTCCGCGACGTTCACCGCGCCACCACAAGCCCGCCACCGTGGCCAGCCACCTCCATTGCTTCTTCGTGCCAACAGTTTGCTCAGCCGCTACCGTGGTGAGCCATTAATGCTCTCTGTCCTCTTATTTTGACCGTTACCGGCTTGTATCGCCGGAGCACCGTGCGCCGCGGCCATCGTGCCGCCATGGTCAGGTGGGGCTCCTTCCATGGCGTCTGTGGGCAGGCGGTGTGTTCGAGGGGGTGCGGTAGGTTGTGTAGGTTGTGATGCTCGGGGTAGCTTGGTCAGAGCTTTGTCGTCAGGGTCGTGGCCACCGGCCGGCCGTCGTGTTGCCATGGCCGGACCGCGGGACGCAGGGAAGAAGAAGAGGGGGGAAGAAGGGGAGCTGGGCCGGCCAGGCTCGGCTGGGCCGCGAGCAAGCGCGAGCATGAGCGTGCACGTGACTGGGCCGCACGTCTGGCTGGGCCGAGCGAGGGAAGAAGAGATTGGAAGCGGCCCGTGTTGCTGATTTTATTATTTTTCTTTTTCAAAAATGTTAAATAGTATTAGTTTTTGTTTATTTCAGTGAAATTATTGTAGAGCTCTAAAAATATTGAAATTTTTTGTGAAGCCTCTCTGTACTGTGTAATATTTAGGAAAAATATGAAATGCCAATTTTGATTACCTTTTGTAAGTTATTTAATTAGCTCAATTAATTAATAAATGACTTTTCTATAATTTTTCTAGGCTTAGTTAATTATCCAAAAATTATGAAAATTGTTTTGCCACTTAGTTATGATGTAAGCTTCCTAATTGTCATTAGCGAAGAAGTTAACCTAATGAAACTCTACTTTCGGGTTAGGTTAGTGTTATTGTTTACAACGGTACCGTGAAGGAAAGTTGTACTCAACTTTGTAATCGTGTCCTGCATCCATCGAGCATCATATTTCGTACTTCATCATATTAAGCATATGTTGTCGTCACATGTAGTCCTCGTGAACGAGGAGAGTACCGAAGTGGAATCCGTCCCCGAAGAAGAGCCAATGTCCATGGAGGCAACAAGGAGATGAGCAACAAGGAGATGAGCACATGTTGCAACCATATGTTTTATGCGTTTTAGATGTATGTTGCTTATGTTTTATCTAGCTGTTGTAAAAATAGATATGGTGTTGCAGTTGATATACACGTATGTTGCAAATGTATGTTTCAACTGTTTCAAACGTATGTTGCAAGTGTTTTATCTGGATATTGCATATGTTGCAGTGGCTATACTTGTTTGTTGCAATTCCCAATGTTTTCACCTGTTTCAGACTAACGTTGTTGTTTCATCTGGATGTTGCAATGTTGCATGTGTTTTAGACATATGTTGCAAGTGTCTATTCAAAATATTTGATCTGTTTCAGATGCAAGTTTGTTTATCTGGATATCGCAGTTGTTATACACATATGTTGCAAACGTGTGTTTGTAAATGTTTCACCTGTTTCAGATGTATGTTGCAGAAGTGCTTTCATATTGCAACATTAGTAGGCGTAGAAAGCGGGCGCATGCAGATGTGGCCCCACGAGCGTAGCGGTCCCCCGTGCACGGCAAGCGAAGCGAGCATGTCGCACGTCAACAGGCATGTGGTGCGGTCCTCACCTATATGCGCATCAACAAGCATGTGGCGCGCAGCTGCATATGTACGTGCACGGTGCGCGCAGCAGTTGGATGCGCATGAGGAGGCGGGCGTGCAAGCGCAATAATTGCGAGTAGGCCGAGCACCATTCCATTTCTTCTTAAGTGGAGCGTATCCGCATGGAAACCATGCATGCGGAGAAAATTTTGCGAGAGAGGACGGTACCGGCGCATGCAAGACTGAGAGAACATGACATGCAGGTGGCTGTGGGACGGGCACATAGGGGGAGATGTGGCGTAACAGTCAGGACGGACAACGCAACGGGACAGATACAAGCATTCGGACGGGGCTAGCGTTTGAATGTCCAGGCACCGACCGCACCCGTTAAGGGCCTGTTTGGTTCGCTGGACTAAATTTTAGTCCCCATCACATCAAATGTTTGAACATATGCATGGAGTACTAAATATATACTATTTACGAAACTAAAAATATAGGGTGAGGATAATTTGCGAGACAATTTTTTAAGCCTAATTAGTTTATGATTAGCACTAATTGCTACAGTACAAAATATGTTAATGATAGATTAATTAGGCTTAATAAATCCGTCTCATGGATTATCCATCGAATATGTAATTTGTTTTTTAATTAGTATCCGAAAACCCCATAGTCAACTCTGGTTAACATCTAATGTGACACGGACTAAATTTTAGCTCCCTAAACCAAACGGGCCCTAAGCAACGTCTATTATAGAAGTTGGGGCTGTGGGTGAGCTTGCCGCAATAATGGTAGCGTGACGGTGGAGCATTACTTGATGTGCGTGGTGGTTGAACATTTCGTCCACCCTTCGCTGTTCACACCGTGTTTAGACGTGCAGCAGACTAGAAAAATATACAAAGTGGCAAAAGTGGCGGGGGGTAGGCGACAAAAAATATTGACTTGACCTGGAACTGGGCCGGGAGCACTGGCAGAGTGTACAAGATATATGTGCCGCCCTGAATCTTTTCTTCTCTGTATTGGAAAGACCATCAGCAGACTCCGCTAGCTTCACACAGACCAAAAATCATCTCTCCGTCGATACTCAATAGCCGTGTGCTCATGTACCCGCGCGTGAACCCAGACGCGCTGCCGACCCCGGGCAGCCTTGAGATGGGCCACGCCGCCCACGCTGTTGCGTACCCGCCGCCGCCGCCGACGGCGGAGGTCATGCCCGTGACCGTGATCCAGCAGCGGCACGGCGGGCGCGCGCCGTACACGAGCAGCTGCGAGGACCACGACCCCAGCGCGCTGCTCGTGGGGGCCACGCTGATCACGATGCTCGCTTTCCTGCTCGGCTCCAGCGTCCCTGGCGGCTACTGGCCGCAGGACACGCCGTCTGGGGACGGCAGCGGCAGGCTGTACCGCGCCGGAGACCCCATCATGCGCGACCTGCACCGGCCAAGGTACTGGGTGTTCAGAGTGGCGAGCTGGTTGGGGGTGGCGAGCTCGATGGTGCTGACGCTGAGCCTGCTGGTGAGGATGGCCGTGGCCTCGCGCCACGTGCGGTGGTCGTTCGCGGTGGCCTACGCCAGCCTGCTCCTCACCTTCGCGGCGTCGCAGACCAGGACGCACCTGTCGCTGGACATCATCCTCTGTCTCGTCGTGCTCTTCGTCTCCTGGCTCATCACCAGCGTCCGCGAGGAGAACCGCGCGTGCGTCATGAAGGTGCTCTGCTGCAGCAGCCGGGACAGCTGAACGGAACCTCTTTCCAGCAGCAGCACCGTTCAATCCTCCCTCTCTTAACTTTTGCTTGTTCGTTGGTGATGCGATGCTTGCTTAATTAACAGGCTTTTCTCAGCTAGTGAGCTCAGTGAAAATTATAGGCACCAGAGAAGCCGCAAAGATATGTGGTGAAACTTTACGTGTAAGCGGTGTGATGTACTCTATCTATCCTTGCTGTGATATATCGAAACTGTATCCTTGCTTGAGGCTTGAGCGTTGTACCGCTTCCATATACATAAATTGGCGTGGCTATGTAAATGTAACAAAAGAAGAGTTTGTAGAAATGATCTGGATTTACTATTCTTTGATCGAGCACCCCGTGTCTTAATGGGGGTGTCCCTCAAGGTGCTTTTAATTTGCTGGAGGAGAATCGAAATCGACGCTTGTTTGTACTAGGTATTTAATACAGTATATATATACACGGAGTACTTCCTCCATCCCTAATCCATGCCGGTCAAACTTTCAAACTTTTTTAAGTTTGACTAACTTTATACAAAAGAGCAACAACATCAATGTCATAAAATGAGCACCTTATAAAAATATATTATATGGTAAATCTAATGATACTAATTTGATACCATAAGTTTTAACGGGTTTTTAAAAAATTCGGTCAAAATTTAAAAAGTTTAACTTAAAACAACTCTAAGAATCTATTTATTCAGGGACAGAGAGAGTTAAGTGCATAATAAAAACATTAGCACGGATGTATTGGGGTTTTTCTGGATGACCCAGCACCAGTACAGTTCAGCACCGGGCCAACAACTGGGCAGGCAACGATCTGAACACCGCCGCTGGCCTTGAGTGCCCTCTAGCTCTACTATCTTGCAGTATTTGGGAATACGAACAATGGTTTCAATTATGCCAGCACATTACTGCGAGGAAAGGATAAAATTGGCAAGAGCGGAAATGGAAAAAAAGAAAACATTTCAATATACCCACACATCTTATGGTCCTAGGCAACATTGGAAAACCGTCATCCCTCGTTGAATCGAACAAATGAAGAAGAGACCATAGCGCAAAGAAGAAACAGCAATCAATCATATCCATTGATCATGGCAAATATCCTCATAACAAGTCATATGGTCAGCGAGTCGCCGGTTCATCTATTGGCTGCTTTTTGGCGCATTAACGCGTTGCACTTTGGTTGGCGTGAGTGACATATAGCAGCAGCATGATCTTATCCAACAAGAGTACATATCAGTACAAAGATTTATGATAATGCTACACATGTACGTCCAAAATCTTAAAAAAATCGGACACTGCTCCGCGCTCCCTCCAGCATAGCGACCGGCTCAACAGGTCCATCTACACTCTCTCCTCTATCTACTCCATCTACGCTGCGACAAGCGACAGAAATCCCCAACTCCTCGTTTCGCTTGGCGCGGCTCACCGTGCCGTCCCTCCGCCCAAGCCGCCTTGCGGCGACATCCCTGTCCCGCATTGAGCCGCACCGTGCTCCATCCCCCGCCACGCCCACTCCACCTCATCGCACCGTGCCCGGTCCCCGCCCCTGCGCACCGTGCCCCATCCCTCGCCATGTCAAGGTGCTGCTGATGCCGCCATTCCCCACCAGGAGGTCTTGACCGCTGTTGATGTCGGTGACGCCGCGGTACTCGACCTCAGCTCGTGACATCACGACATCCGGAGTGGCCAGACCCGGAGCAGGGTTCTCCGGATGCACCTCGCGCTCTCTTCCTTCCTTAGATGTTGTAAGCACGTGTTGCAAGTGTATGTTTCAAGTGTTTTAGGTGTTTCATATGCATGTTGCAAGTGTTTCATGTGGATATTACAAAAGTAGATCGGGATGTTATATATGTTGCAATGGCTATACAAGTATGTTGCAAGCGTCTGTTCCAAATGTTTCAGCTGTTTCAGATGGATGTTGCACGTGTTTTATTTGGGATTGCATATGTTTCACACTTATGTTGCAAGTGTTTTATCTGGGTGTTGTATATGTTTCACACTTATGTTACAAGTGTGTCGGTACCAAAAGTACGGGGGTACCCACACCCATCGCTAGTAAAAAACTAAAACGACTGAAACCGCAATAAAAGGCAGCCCGCCTCGACCGCGCATCCTGTCCGCCTCGTACGAGGCCCGCTCGACGGGGCGCCTCGACCGCGCTCCGGCTCCGACTCGTACGAGGCCCGCTCGACGGGGCGCCTCGACAGCGCCCCATCCCGTACAGCAAGCTACCTCGACGGCGCTCCGACCCGCGCGAAGCTCGTCCGCCCACTAGGAAAAACTCTGACTCGCGTGAGCCCGGGTCGAGCGCCTCGACTCCTTCTCTTTAC
This sequence comes from Saccharum hybrid cultivar R570, assembly GCA_038087645.1. Lineage (NCBI taxonomy): Eukaryota > Viridiplantae > Streptophyta > Magnoliopsida > Poales > Poaceae > Saccharum > Saccharum hybrid cultivar. The sequence continues at coordinate 5,406,572 of JAQSUU010000043.1, read as the reverse complement.
CTACCCCAGGACAAAAGCCATAGCATTTAATGCGGTTACCTACTATCACCTACCAGCATGGCTACGACCAGGATCGACGTGGGAACAATGCCCGTGTCAAGTCTCACTGTTTTACCACCCATCCCATGATGGGAGGTGAAACCCGTCACTATACCCACCTTACCGCGCACTGTTTACCATCGATCACCCTCGAGGGAGGATAAGACAAGGCCCGTTCTCCGCAATCTCGGGGATTCGACCTTATCCATCCGGTCTCGACCCGGCCTCGACCCAACCTCGACGCTCGACACAGTTCAACGGCAAGGGAAGGACAATATGGCATGGCGCTCCGGGTCATTTCGCCGTCTCATCTCCCACAACGCCATGGTGTCCAGGGATGGCCGGCCATTCCTAGGGCACGTCGCTACAGTCAACTCAACAGGAATCGACCAAACATCACCTCAAGGCTCCCCGTCGTCTTGGCCTCCTCTCGCCCTATAAAAGGGCACGCCAGGGTTCTATGAGAGGGGGAGGAACGAAGCACCCGACCGGACAACAACAGACAACGAAGAAAAACAAGAGATCGATACCTCAAACAACCACCCTTGTCCTTTTTCCCTCTCTTTGAGACTTGGGCTCGACGCCCTCTCTCGCATGCTTGTAACCCCTACACGAGCACTTCGGTGCAAGGAAATACAAACTTCTCCCCCTGCTGGACGTAGGGTCTTCTTTTGCCTGAACCAGGATAAACCCCCGTGTGTTCTCCTTGCATCACCATCCAGGAAAGAGACCCGCAACATTTACTCGTTGGTTTAGGACCCCCTCGGGTCCAAACACCGACAGTTGGCGCGCCAGGTAGGGGTTCGCTGCGTGCCAAATGTCGCTTTCTCGCCTTTTTTCCTGGATGGCTGACCCCGAACGCCCTATTCCGTTGGCCACGGTGATCTGGTTCGCGAGTTTGGAGTTCATGTCGCTTGGCCATGGCTACGATATGGTCCTACTTTCCCCCAGGCACCCATCCGACGAGGACTACGAGCTCTCCTAGCCCGGGGGAGCAATCCACCGGTACCATCGCTCTAGGCGGGCGCGGGCCGCCCGACGACGACGAGCCCGGCACAACCACCGTATTCACCTCGCGGAGGGCGATGGGGTCCCCCGGTCTGGCACCCCCCAGCCAGGCGCCAGCCTAGACCTCCTTGTGGAAGGTTTGGGAAGGACGAGTTTGACTGAGGGTAACATGCCAACGGGGAATCCCGCCGCTCCTCCGTCCGGTGAGACACCACTGTCCGGAGCATCCATTTCGGCACGGACAGCAACATCTCCATCACCATTCCCGTTTGGGCTAGCCTCGGCTGCTGTAACACTCCGGTGTTACGCAAGCATTTGCATGGCAATCATATGCATGGCATTTCATATCATCAGAATCATACATGTTAATATTATAATTTGAGTGAAATAAAAGCTTAGAAAGTAGTATTTGAGGTGTAATGTAAATGTGCTAATCACATTCCATCAAAATTGTGCAACTAAAAATTTTATATCACTTAGAATTATAGGTCAAAATTTTTGGAGCAACTAAATGACTCAAAATTTTGTCAAAAAGCTTGTTCAAAAATATTAATTAAAATATTCAAAAATCCTCTCTAAATTAGCTTTTATTCTTCAATTCAAAATCTATTGAGAATTTTTAGTTGGCCCCTTAATCAAAGTTGTAGAGAATTAAATTCTAAGCAACTTTTATTTTTGGGTCAATTCCAGAAAATGTCTTCTTCTTGTTCAAAATAGGGTTTGAAATCTGTGTTTGAATTTGATTTGAAATGAAAAATTTGAAAAAAAAAATCAAATCCAGCTTAGCAGGCCGCCGCCTCGGATTCGGCCCGCTGGCCAAATCGGCCCGCGCCACTCCCGCGCGCGCGCCCGCAGCCGCCTCCGCCTCGGCTCGGCCCGGCCTGCCTCCGCGTCGCTCCTCTTCTTCCCGCCCGCGCGCGCGCTGTCGCCCCGGCAGAAAACGCCCGCCGCGTGGCGGCCGCATGCCGGCGACGCCACCGCGTGGCCGCCGTGGACCCCGCGCCCGCGCTCCGCTTCAAAATCGCCCGGGCACCTCGTTTCTCTCCCACTTGCGCCTCGGTTGCTTCCCTTCTTCCTCCCTCCGGTGAAACCGCAGCGGAACACCGCTCGCCATCAAGCTCCGCCACCGTCCCCGCCCTGTTCCGGCACCGGTGGACCACCTCCGTCTAATTGCCCGTGCACGAGGCTCCGCCCCATCCTCCCCTCCTCTGAACGGGTGTCGCCATCCCCTCGTTTGCCTCGGTAGGGCTCAATTTCCCTCGCTCCGCCGCGCCACCGCGTCGGTGCCGTCGAGCCCGTGCCCCGCGCACCGCCTCACTCGCTCTCTCTCTGCCCTCCCGCGTCCCCTTCACGTGTTCGCTACTCTCTTGCGAGCATGTTGCGCTCCTTAGCTAGTCGCGGTTTGGCCGAAGTCGGCCGTTGGCCCTGGGCCGCCGCCGTGACGGCGAGACCGTGGACGCCGACGACCGCGCTCCGTTCCCCCCTCCTCTCGGTGGACTGGGCTACGCCCTGTGGGCCGCGCCCCGAGCAGGCCAGCTCGGCCATTCCCCCCCCGCGCGATGCCAGGCCGAGAACGGCTATGGGCCGCTTGATTCCCCGGGCCGGCCCAGTGCCGTTATAAAAATCCATTTCCATTTTCTTTTATTATTCTTGTTGAAAATGCTTTGGAAAATGTTTTAGTAGTCATTTCAGCTCCAAAAATTGTGAAATAAATTTCTAGGGATTCATTGGAACCAGATCTACAATCTAAAAATATTGCATGTCATTTTTGGAATACTTTTCTGTAGAGCTTTAATTAATTCTTAATATTGCTGATATCTTGTAAAATAGCTAGTAAATCCTATATGTATCAGAAAAATATGATTTCAAGTTTGTTAATCTTCTTATATCATGTACTTCCTAGGAAAAATATGTTTCATGCATGTGCTGTGGGAAAATGTTGAAGTGTAGTTCAAGTGCCTTTAATGGCTGATTTTTGTTATTTTTGCTAGAGAGCAAACTTTGTATAAAACATGCATGTGATAATTTTTGTACAGTCATAGTATGCTATGAAGAACCTAGGAAAAATATCAATTCTGTTGTTTGACACTTTTCATAGTGCAAAGTAATTTTATGCTCATTTTTATGCCATAGTTTGTCATTTTTGTATAGGATGGTTTACTTATCGAAATGCCATGAAATTTTTATGGTAGTCTGTTTAGAGTAGTATTATGCTACTGTAATTTTCTTAGTTTTTTAGGAGCATCAGAAATATATGTTGCTATTCAAACCTATTATTACTTAGGGTTTAAGCAAGTGTTGCTTTAAGTGTGATTAAGAAATTAGTAAGACTTTGGTGTATCTTTGAAGCATTTCATAAGGTAGGTTAACTTAACATAATAGTAGTAGAAGAGAATGCAGTAGATGACATGTGCTTGTAGTGTATAGTTTCTGGATGATGTTGACTACCTTGCATTTCAACATATTCATTGCATTCATCTCCTTCGATGCATACTTGCATAATCACTTACGCGCATTGCATCATACAGGATCGCAAACCGAGAACCCAGTCATCTTACCCGAGGAGCCAGAGGAGCAGATCGAGGTGCAGCAGCAGGAGGTGACAGAAGCCGAAGAAGAGGCCGGTGAAGATCTCCCCGAGTGCCCCGACCACCGTCCAAGTTCCTTCGAGAGAGGCGAGCCCCGGAGCATTTCTCTCCCGGTTTGCAAATAATTTATTATTAACTTTACTTAATTTGATGCATTACGTTTAGGAGTTGTTTGCAAACGTTGCTGCATTATACCTTGCTTACCGTTGTTAGACTATATCCTTGTTACCCTGGTATCCGCAGTCGAGTCAATGCTTAGCTTGCTTAGACCGGTAGAAGTCGAGTGATTTCCTGTCACCTGCGAGCTATAGGTGGTTACTTGGATATGTTGGGTTGACTATGAAGTCATGGTATAACTAAGTGTGAAATGAAATTGAGACCGGGCGAAAACTTGCAGGGTTTCGGACTGTAGTGTTTTCCGTCTGTGTCGATTAAGGACCGTCCGTTGTTGTCCCTCGGGTCATGTTGAACGTATGCCTCACATTTAGCTGGCCGGATAAAGTACCTTCCGACCGCGAAATTGGGAGATTATTCGGGCCGAGTGGATTGCCCGCAACGCACTGTACCGGAGCAGTAGTGGCAGGATACGGGGGCGCGATGATAAGGCCAAAGAGCAGTCGGGCGGCCCCCGGGTACAAGTGGTTCCTGGCAAGCTCGCGACTTTACCTGAATGGTTGACTCGGCGACCAACACCTCACTTTAGCGGGTGAGTGAGGTTTGTGTGAGGAATAACTTACCAGCTGGTTAATAATCGATTCGAATCGCCATCGTTCACTGGATAGTGAACACTTGACTTGAGCTACTTCATCGTAGTAATATTGATGGAACACTTGGACAGTTATATGAATTATGACATAATGGAAGTTGTTAATGATCATTGGTTATCATTGCCTGTTTAATTACATGTTACTTTAGTACAGGTGCAAATGTAGTTGACAGGTTAATAAAGATTTCACTTGATGCAAAGCTTTTGTAAAGGTTTTCCTAAAATGCTAAAAATGCCTTTTTGCAAATGAGTCAGCTACCCCACCAAAAAGCCTATCATGATTCATTGGTGTCTTTTATTTCTGGTTTATGACGGGTAAGTCTAGCTGAGTACCTTCTCGTACTCAGGGCTTTGTTCCCACTTGTTGCAGATGGACAGGTGTACTGTGGCTATTGTATCAACTGTCTCTATCTTGCAATGGACGAAGCATAGGACCATGGGCAATGGTCATTCGCTACTTCTCGCCTGATGCTTTTGCTAGAGATGGTCCCAAGCTGGCACTTTATTTAAAAATATTGTGCGTGTGCGTGATTTGAACTACCGCTTCCGCTACTTTTATTCGAACCTGGTTTGTAATAACTATGTTTAAACTCTGATGTATTTTATGCCGCGAACATTTATATAACTTATGATGGTGACCGCTAAACTTAGTACGATCTTGGCTGTTATGTGAAAGGGTTTGAAATCCGTCGAGATTTCACGAACTACCGGGTTATACGGGCTTAAGTTTGTTAAATTGTCCTTCCGTTGGATGATTTTCCTACTTAATCTCGTATAATTGGGCGGTTCTGTGACAGCTGGCATCGGAGCATGGTTTAGTGTGATTACTGTTCATAAGTGTATTTAAAACAAAATTCTATTTAAAAAGTGTGATTTTAAAACTAAATGTGTGCCAGTGGTCATATCCTGTATGCCCAGTTAAGGACTCTAGGTGGCTATTTAAGTACTAACTTGGGGTTATTGCACCATATTTCTCTTTCGTTGCTCATACGGCGTGATATTGTATGAGTGCCACTTAATTGAGTGGTAATGTATGGATCAGTTACCTCTACGCTTTGGTAAGTGTGAGCTGTGAGAGCATGATCGGATACACCGCCGATCTAGGGAGAGTGTTTTATATGATACTAGAATAATTACATGTTGTACACATGTTTTTATGAAAGTATCGCATGTGTGGGTGTTCTGTCCGTTGAGGCGATGCCGTCAATAGGACGATGTGTTTGGGTAGTTACTACCGTTGTACACGCATCTGGGGATTCATGTAGAGCGCGTAGGTAGATTTACTGCTTTCATGCATTCATGGGGAATGGGCTGAAATGAATTTTCTGCAGGTATATAACAGCGTTTATCGTGTAGATCGAATTAGTTACGTATATGAGAGATCATTGTATGCCACCGAATTCATCGTTAGATGTCTTTATTTTCTAAGTTTGTGAGAACGTAAGACTCGCGCATGCATCATACTGCCTAAGCATTTCATTCATAACCTGCATTCCTCCCCTTATAAAAGGATTATCCCAGTTTGATAAAAGTGACATCAACTTAAAATATGTCTCACCGGGTAATTTAAAAACTTATGCTACAGATGGCCCGCACGAAGAAGACTGCCCGTAAGTCCACTGGTGGAAGAGCACCACGTCACCAGATGGCCCCGCGGGAGCGCCGCAGCACGGACACTTTTCTAAGTGAGTTTGGCATGCCCACCTTGCTTTGGAGAGTGCTCCATGATGTGGGGTACCCAGAGGGTCAAGAGCCGGTGTACTCTTGGAATGAGAGTCAGCTAGCTGAGGATGGACTTGCAATAGTGGAGATCACCGTCCCTGCCCTTGGTGATGCGCCAGAATGGGCTGGTTGGCATTTGGAGTTTGAAGGGCGCACTCCAGTTGAGGGTGCAGAGGGTGCAGCCTTTCACGTCATTCGAGACATAATGAGCAGGTTACCTAATGAGTTGGCAGCAGCCTTGGCCGGTACCTTCCCGAGAGATGATCCTCGTGATGCCATTTGGGTGTAGCCATAAGGTAGTGCTTTGGTTAGAGGCCCAAGTGAAGGACAGGCTAGCGACAACCACACGATGAGTGCCATGTATGCAGCCATCAGAGCATACCAGGGTCTTGAGAATACCTATTGGACCTTGACTGGTCTAAGAGGTAATGATCGGCTTGAAGCAAGGAAGCAAAAGAAGAAGCAAGCACGTGCTATAGCTAGCTTGCAGGAGCAGTTGGCCGACATGAGCTTGCAGCGAGATCGGGCTCTCGAGAGAGGTGAGAGTGCTATGCAGCGGGTGCAGACGTTGACTCAGGCCAACAGAAATGCAGATCGCATGATGGGACAGCTAGTGCAGGAAAGGAATGAAGCCTGGAACGAGAGGGACCTTCTCAGGCAAAGGGTCGAGGAGCTAGAAGGGTATAACGCCAACTTGCATGAAGAGTTCCATGCCCTCTACAACAGGATAGGCCCGTACGCTCCTCCGGACGCCGCCCAGATGGACATCGACGACGACGCCGCTACTGATGGTAGCAATGGTGACGCCTCCGACCTCGACGACAGCCCCGAGGAGTAGGCTAGTCGCCTTGCGTTAGTGATAGGCTTTATCGCGATGGCCTTCTTTTGGTTCCCATGTATCGTGTTGTATCCTGTTTGATCTTGAGACTGGCGATCTTTTGGATCTTGATTGTGTATGTGATGCTTGAACGCATGAAAGTCCAGTGTATGTATGCTGGCAACATGGTTGTATGGAACGCGATGTTGCATTCGAAGTAATTTGATTAGTGATGTTGTTTTAATTGGAATGTGATTATTGTGCCTCTGTCTTATTGCATGACTTGTTCTCTCCAATAAATTCAGTATGGCATGATTGTTCATTCGGATACAATTACTACCACTTCGCTCAATTATTACTTGTTGCTGAAATATGCAGATGGCAAACACTCGCCGTGCCACGTATGAGGCCGCTGAAACTGGTGGCAATGGTGCAGGGGCTAGTGGGGGTGGTGCAAACAACGTCAATCACCAGGAGCCATAGCCAGAGCCACATTTGCCCCCTCCTCCACCGCTCACTGCAGAAGTGTTCTTCGCATAGTTTCTTGGAAGCCAGCGCAACGCCGAGCAGTCACAAAAGAATATGGAAGATTTTCTGTGTACCATCGCTAAAAACATTCAGAGAGGAAATAATCAAGGTGGTGGCCATGGAGTGAACCAGTACAGCAATTTCAAGGATTTCATGGATACTAGGCCACCTATTTTCAAGGAAGCAGCAGAGCCACTCGACGTTGAAGAATGGATCAACACTATGGAAGATAAGTTTCGTGTGCTGAGACTGACAGAAGTTCTAAAGACAGAATATGCTGCACATCAGTTACAGGGACCAGCAGGGAGTGGTGGAAGCATCACCGCACCACCTTTCCTCCCAATGCCCAGATTACTTGGAGAGAATTCACTGAAGCGTTTAGGGGAGTTTATATTCCCCCAGGGTTGGTTGAGATGAAGCTCGGAGAGTTCTTAGCCTTAAATCAGGGTACCAAGACTGTAACACAGTATTTGCATGCATTTAACAACTTGTGCCGTTATGCTCCAGACATGGTCGACACAGATGCAAAGAGAATTGCTAGTTTCAAGAGAGGGTTAAGTCCGAAGATGATGAAGCATGTGGGTACCAATACCCGTGTCAGGTTCAATGACTTTGTCAGTGATTGTTTGAAACAAGAAAAGAACAACAACGCCTACACTGCATCCAAGAATCGCAAGAGGGTGTTTGAGTCAGGACCCTCCCAGTCCAGAGTTGTCACTGCAAATCGTCCTTCTTATCGTCCGTCCACACTTGGTGCAAGGTTCAGGCCTCCACAGCATAAAACTCAGAACTACAAGGGACCACAGAAGCCGTACAAGATGGCCGTGCCGCCAGCAAAGATCACCGCAACTGCAGAACAAAGCAACTCTAAGGGAGTAATAGGATCTGCTGGTACAGTGAAGGGGCCCTGCTACAATTGTGGTCAGCCAGGCCACTTTTCAAAGTTCTGCCCTTATCCGCCTAGAAAGAAACAATAGACTTACACTGCCCGTGTGCACCATACCACCGTTGATGAGATTCCTGAAGGAGAACCTGTAACTGCCGGTAAGTTTCTTGTTAACCATCACCCTGCAGTTGTTCTATTTGATTCTGGATCCTCGCATTCTTTTATGAGTCAAGCATTTGCACGGAAGCATGAACAACTATGCACAGAATTGAGTTATGGTTATCGCATAAGTTCAGCAGGGGCTGATGTGCTAACCAATAAGATGGTTAGAGGGGCAACCCTTGAGTTAGATAGTCGGAAGTTTCGAGTGAACCTGATAGTTATGTCGGGACTAGTTTTGGATGTAATAATAGGAATGAACTGGATGAAAGACTGGGGAGCAGTCATAGATACAAGCAGTCGATTGCTTACCCTTAAGGATCCGCAGGCTGAGGGTACTTTTCAGGTACCATTGCCCGAAAGAACAGATCTTGTGAGTGTGACCTATGCCATGGAAGTTGTTCCTATCCGCCAGATCCCGGTAGTGTGTGAGTTCCAGGATGTGTTTCCAGACGAGTTACCTGGCCTTCCTCCAGATAGAGATGTTGAGTTTGGAATCGAGTTGATCCCCGAAACAGCTCCTATTTCGAGGAGACCTTATCGGATGCCTCCGGATGAGTTAGCTGAGCTGAAGAAGCAACTGGAAGAATTGCTAAAGAAGGGGTTTATCCGACCAAGTAAGTCTGAATGGGGATGTCCTGCCTTGTTCGTGAAGAAAAAGAAAGAGGGTACTCTGAGGATGTGTGTGGATTATCGACCTCTTAATGCGGTAACTATCAAGAATAAATATCCTTTGCCTCATATCGATGTTTTGTTTGATCAGTTGGCTAAAGCTAGGGTGTTCTCCAAGATAGACCTAAGATCAGGGTATCATCAGATAAAGATCAGGCCACAAGATGTCCCAAAAACCGTCTTTTCTACCAGATACGGGTTGTACGAGTATCTTGTTATGTCCTTTGGCTTAACAAATGCTCCTGCATATTTTATGTATCTGATGAATACGGTTTTCATGCCAGAGTTGGATAAGTTTGTAGTTGTCTTCATTGATGACATTCTAGTATACTCTGAGAATGAGAAAGATCATGAAGAACATCTGAGAATTGTCTTGACCAGATTAAGAGATCATAAGTTGTATGCTAAGTTCAGCAAATGTGAATTTTGGTTGAAGAAAGTTCCTTTCCTTGGTCATATTTTATCTGAGAATGGAGTTTCGGTAGATCCGAGCAAAGTGCAAGAGGTTATGGATTGGAAAACTCCAACCACAGTGCCAGAAGTCAGGAGTTTCCTAGGGTTAGCTGGTTACTATCGTCGCTTTATCCCAGACTTCTCGAAGATTGCTAAGCCAATGATAAGTCTATTACAGAAAGATCATAAGTTCATGTGGACAGAGGAGTGTGAGACAGCTTTCCACACCTTGCGAAAACTGTTGACCACTACTCCAGTTCTTGCACAGCCAGACATCGAGAAACCTTTTGATGTGTTCTGTGACGCATCAAAAACAGGATTAGGCTGTGTTCTGATGCAAGAAGGAAGAGTCATTGCTTATGCCTCCCGTCAGCTGAGAAAACATGAAATCAATTATCCGACACATGATCTTGAGCTTGCCGCCGTGGTGCATGCCTTAAAGATTTGGAGACACTATTTACTTGGTAATGTGTGCAATGTTTTCACCGATCACAAGAGTCTCAAGTACATTTTCACCCAACCAGAATTGAACATGAGACAGCGAAGATGGTTAGAACTAATTAAAGATTACAACTTGAATGTACAGTATCACCCTGGGAAAGCCAATGTGGTAGCCGATGCTTTGAGTAGAAAGTCGCATTGTCTGAATATGCAACCCTTACTCAAAGATGGTTTTAATCTAATGCACCCTGTCGTGTTACACAGTATTCAGATCAGTTGTACCTTAGAGAGTAAGATAATAGAAGGTCAGAAAGCAGACAAAGGGATATTCCACATCAAAAGGAAAATTAAAGAAGAACCTTCAAAACACTTCAGAGTGTACGAGCAGGACGTGTTGTGGTTCGACAACCGTCTTGTTGTTCCAAAGGATAGAGAGCTTAAGAATAAAATTATGGATGAAGCTCATCACTCTAAGTTATCCATTCATCCTGGCAGTAGTAAAATGTATCAAGAACTAAGGCCTCGTTTTTGGTGGACAAAGATGAAGAAGGAAATTGCAGCTTATGTAGCCAGATGTGACACATGTTATCGAGTAAAAGCTATTCATATGAAACCTGCCGGATTGTTGCAACCTTTGTCAGTACCTAGTTGGAAGTGGGATGATATAAGTATGGATTTCATCACAGGTTTGTCCACTACTCAGAAAGGCCATGATTCGATTTGGGTAATCGTGGACCGTCTTACCAAGACCGCTCACTTTTTGCCTGTCAAGACAGATTATAGACCACCTTAATATGCCGAGAAGTATATTGCAGAGATTGTGAGATTGCATGGCATACCGAAGACTATAGTGTCTGACAGAGGATCCTAGTTCACTGCTCACTTTTGGGAGCACTTGCACAAAGGTTTGGGGACTAGTCTGATTCGTAGCACTGCCTATCATCCTCAAATAGATGGTCAGACTGAAAGAGTTAATGCTGTTTTAGAAGATATGTTGAGAGCTTGTGTGTTGTCTTCCAGAGGTTCATGGGAGTCATGGTTACCTCTAGCAGAATTCGCATATAATAATAGCTATCAAGAAAGTATCAAAATGGCACCTTTTGAGGCTTTGTATGGATGAAAGTGTAGAACACCTTTAAACTGGATTGAGCCAGGGGAAAGAAGGTATTATGGTATTGACTTCGTGGAAGAAGCCAAAAAGAAAGTTCATATCATTCAGCAAAATATGAGAGCAGCTCAGTCATGTCAGAAAAGTTATGTGGATAAGAGAAGGAGACCACTTGTGTTTGAAGTTGGTGACTATGTTTATCTGAAAGTCACGCCAATGAAGAAGAAGCGGTTTGGATTACGCAGAAAGCTTGCCGCCAGATTTGTCGGACCCTACAAAATCTTAGAAAGAAAGGGTCCAGTGGCTTACAAATTGGAATTACCAGAATCAATGGGTGCTATATTCCCAGTTTTTCACATATCACATCTCAAGAAATGTTTGCGCGTTCTAGAGGAAATAATTGAACCCCGAAGCATAAAACTTAAGTCAGATCTGGTGTATCGTGAGCAGCCAATTCGAGTTTTGGATTCCAAAGAAAGGGCTACTCGGAACAGTGTGGTGAAAACATATAAGATACAATGGAGTCATCATGATGAGGGAGATGCATCGTGGGAAACGGGTGAATACTTACAAAAAGCATACGGAGATTTTTATAATAAATGGTTCGTAACCCAAATCTCGGGACGAGATTTTTATAAGGGGGGAGGGCTGTAACACTCTGGTGTTACGCAAGCATTTGCATGGCAATCATATGCATGGCATTTCATATCATCATAATCATACATGTTAATATTATAATTTGAGTGAAATAAAAGCTTAGAAAGTGGTATTTGAGGCGTAATGTATAATGTGCTAATCACATTCCATCAAAATTGTGCAACTAAAAATTTTATATCACTTAGAATTATAGGTCAAAATTTTTGGAGCAACTAAATGACTCAAAGTTTTGTCAAAAAGCTTGTTCAAAAATATTAATTAAAATATTCAAAAATCCTCTCTAAATTAGCTTTTATTCTTCAATTCAAAATCTATTGAGAATTTTTAGTTGGCCCCTTAATCAAAGTTGTAGAGAATTAAATTCTAAGCAACTTTTATTTTTGGGTCAATTCCAGAAAATGTCTTCTTCTTGTTCAAAATGGGGTTTGAAATCTGTGTTTGAATTTGATTTGAAATGAAAAATTTGAAAAAAAAATCAAATCCAGCTTAGCAGGCCGCCGCCTCGGATTCGGCCCGCTGACCGAATCGGCCCGCGCCACTCCCGCGCGCGCGCCCGCAGCCGCCTCCGCCTCGGCTCGGCCCGGCCTGCCTTCGCGTCGCTCCTCTTCTTCCCGCCCCCGCGCGCGCGCTGTCGCCCCGGCAGAAAACGCCCGCCGCGTGGCGGCCGCATGCCGGCGACGCCACCGCGTGGCCGCCGTGGACCCCGCGCCCGCGCTCCGCTTCAAAATCGCCCGGGCACCTGGTTTCTCTCCCACTTGCGCCTCGGTTGCTTCCCTTCTTCCTCCCTCCGGTGAAACCGCAGCGGAACACCGCTCGCCACCGAGCTCCGCCACCGTCCCCGCCCTGTTCCGGCACCGGTGGACCACCTCCGTCTAATTGCCCGTGCACGAGGCTCCGCCCCATCCTCCCCTCCTCCGAACGGGTGTCGCCATCCCCTCGTTTGCCTTGGTAGGGCTCAATTTCCCTCGCTCCGCCGCGCCACCGCGTCGGTGCCGTCGAGCCCGTGCCCCGCGCACCGCCTCACTCGCTCTCTCTCTGCCCTCCCGCGTCCCCTTCACGTGTTCGCTACTCTCTTGCGAGCATGTTGCGCTCCTTAGCTAGTCGCGGTTTGGCCGGAGCCGGCCGTTGGCCCTCGGCCGCCGCCGTGACGGCGAGACCATGGACGCCGGCGACCGCGCTCCGTTTCCTCCTCCTCTCGGTGGACTGGGCTACGGCCTGTGGGCCGCGCCCCGAGCAGGCCGGCTCGGCCATTCCCCCCCCCCCCCACGCGCGATGCCAGGCCGAGAACGGCTATGGGCCGCTTGATTCCCCGGGCCGGCCCAGTGCCGTTATAAAAATCCATTTCCATTTTCTTTTATTATTCTTGTTGAAAATGCTTTGGAAAATGTTTTAGTAGTCATTTCAGCTCCAAAAATTGTGAAATAAATTTCTAGGGATTCATTGGAACCAGATCTACAATCTAAAAATATTGCATGTCATTTTTGGAATACTTTTCTGTAGAGCTTTAATTAATTCTTAATATTGCTGATATCTTGTAAAATAGCTAGTAAATCCTATATGTATCAGAAAAATATGATTTCAAGTTTGTTAATCTTCTTATATCATGTACTTCCTAGGAAAAATATGTTTCATGCATGTGCTGTGGGAAAATGTTGAAGTGTAGTTCAAGTGCCTTTAATGGCTGATTTTTGTTATTTTTGCTAGAGAGCAAACTTTGTATAAAACATGCATGTGATAATTTTTGTACATTCATAAATGCTATGAAGAACCTAGGAAAAATATCAATTCTGTTGTTTGACACTTTTCATAGTGCAAAGTAATTTCATGCTCATTTTTATGCCATAGTTTGTCATTTTTGTATAGGATGGTTTACTTATCCAAATGCCATGAAATTTTTATGGTAGTCTGTTTAGAGTAGTATTATGCTACTGTAATTTTCTTAGATTTTTAGGAGCATCAGAAATATATGTTGCTATTCAAACCTATTATTACTTAGGGTTTAAGCAAGTGTTGCTTTAAGTGTGATTAAGAAATTAGTAAGGCTTTGGTGTATCTTTGAAGCATTTCATAAGGTAGGTTAACTTAACATAATAGTAGTAGAAGAGAATGCAATAGATGACATGTGCTTGTAGTGTATAGTTTCTGGATGATGTTGACTACCTTGCATTTCAACATATTCATTGCATTCATCTCCTTCGATGTATACTTGCATAATCACTTACGCGCATTGCATCATACAGGATCGCAAACCGAGAACCCAGTCATCTTACCCGAGGAGCCAGAGGAGCAGATCGAGGTGCAGCAGCAGGAGGTGACAGAAGCCGAAGAAGAGGCCGGTGAAGATCTCCCCGAGTGCCCCGACCATCGTCCAAGTTCCTTCGAGAGAGGCAAGCCCCGGAGCATTTCTCTCCCGGTTTGCAAATAATTTATTATTAACTTTACTTAATTTGATGCATTACGTTTAGGAGTTATTTGCAAACATTGCTGCATTATACCTTGCTTACCTTTGTTAGACTATATCCTTGTTACCCTGGTATCCGCAGTCGAGTCAATGCTTAGCTTGCTTAGACCGGTAGAAGTCGGGTGATTTCCTGTCACCTGCGAGCTATAGGTGGTTACTTGGATATATTGGGTTGACTATGAAGTCATGGTATAACTAAGTGTGAAATGAAACTGAGACCGGGCGGAAACTTGCAGGGTTTCGGACTGTAGTGTTTTCCGTCTATGTCGATTAAGGACCATCCGTTGTTGTCCCTCGGGTCATGTTGAATGCATGCCTCACATTTAGCTGGCCGGATAAAGTACCTTCCGACCGTGAAACTGGGAGATTATTCGGGCCGAGTGGATTGCCCGCAATGCACTGTACCGGAGCAGTAGTGGCAGGATACGGGGGCGCGATGATAAGGCCAAAGAGCAGTCGGCGCGGCCCCCGGGTACAAGTGGTTCCTGGCAAGCTCGCGACTTTACCTGAATGGTTGACTCGGCGACCAACACCTCACTTTAGCGGGTGAGTGAGGTTTGTGTGAGGAATAACTTACCAGCTGGTTAATAATCGATTCGAATCGCCATCGTTCACTGGATAGTGAACACTTGACTTGAGCTACTTCATCGTAGTAATATTGATGGAACACTTGGACAGTTATATGAATTATGACATAATGGAAGTTGTTAATGATCATTGGTTATCATTGCATGTTTAATTACATGTTACTTTAGTACAGGTGCAAATGTAGTTGACAGGTTAATAAAGATTTCACTTGATGCAAAGCTTTTGTAAAGGTTTTCCTAAAATGCTAAAAATGCCTTTTTGCAAATGAGTCAGCTACCCCACCAAAAAGCCTATCATGATTCCTTGGTGTCTTTTATTTCTGGTTTATGACGGGTAAGTCCAGCTGAGTATCTTCTCGTACTCAGGGCTTTGTTCCCACTTGTTGCAGATGGACAGATGTACTATGGCTATTGTATCAACTGTCTCTATCTTGCAATGGGCGAAGCATAGGACCATGGGCAATGGTCATTCACTACTTCTCGCCTGATGCTTTTGCTGGAGATGGTCCCAAGCTGGCACTTTATTTAAAAATGTTGTGCGTGTGCGTGATTTGAACTACCGCTTCCGCTACTTTTATTCAAACCTGGTTTGTAATAACTATGTTTAAACTCTGATGTATTTTATGCCGCGAACATTTATGTAACTTATGATGGTGACCGCTAAACTTAGTACGATCTTGGCTGTTATGTGAAAGGGTTTGAAATCCGTCGAGATTTCACAGACTACCGGGTTATACGGGCTTAAGTTTGTTAAATTGTCCTTCCGTTGGATGATTTTCCTACTTAATCTCGTATAATTGGGCGGTTCTGTGACAGCTGCCCGGGTGTACGCATCTTTCGTGAGCACTCGCATGAGTGCTTATGAGGAACTCCCCGGGCACCATCTACGCTCCACTCTGGACCTCGTTGCATCCACACCGGCCTCTGATTATCCGGACTCTACGGAGACACCGGACACAGAGCCCCATGTGACTGCTTCTCAACGTCGCAACCCTAGTGACGATTTGCAACGGCCACACATTCCCCCGTCATACTACTACTTTGGCGCTCCTGACTCCGACTCGGCTGACGACACCTATGATCTGACCCGCGAATGCTTCAACATCGACATTGAAAGCACTACTTCGAGGGTCACCCGATTACTGTGGTTTCTTCTTTCCCCTTGGGAGAGATAGCCTAGAACCGGGAAGCCTCGGGTAGGGTTGCCAAATGGGTAGTCAAACTCATGGGCGAGACCTTGTCCTATGCGCCGCGAAAAGCTATCAAGTCACAGGTGTTAGCAGATTTCCTGGCTGAGTGGACCGACACCCAACTCCCCCCTGCACAGCTTTAGGCGGAGCTGTGGACCATGTACTTCGATGGGTCGCTGATGAAAATAGGAGCAGGCGCGGGCTTGCTCTTCATCTCACCCCTCGGGGTTCACATGCGCTACGTCATCCGGCTTCATTTTCCTGCGTCTAACAACGTCGCCGAATACGAGGCGCTCGTCACGGGGTTAAGAACCGCCGTCGAACTCGGGGTCCGACACCTTGACGTTCGAGGCGACTCCCAACTCGTGATCGATCAGGTCATGAAGAGCTCGAGCTGCCGTGACCCTAAGATAGAAGCCAACTTTCAAGAAGTACGGTGCCTCGAGGACAAGTTTCACGGCCTCGAGCTCAACCACATCGCGCGCAGGTACAATGAGGCCGCGATGAACTAGCAAAAATCACATCCAGTCGAGCTACGGTTCCACCAGACGTTTTCGCAAAAGACCTTCAGCAGCCGTCCGTTGACCTCGGGCTAGACGGAGGGGTTGACGGGACATCACTCGACCCTCCACCTGAGGCAGAAGCCCCCTCGACCGGGGTAGAAGCCATGCAGGTGGAAGACTCGACCCCGCCGTCTGACCTCGAGCCTGACTGGCGCGTCCCGTACCTCGACTACCTTATCCGAGGGGACCTCCCCTCGGGTAAGACCGAGGCTCGACGGATCGCGCGCCGGGCCAAAACCTTTGTGATCATGGGCGACAACAGAGAGTTCTACCACCGTAGCCCTACTGGTATCCTCCAACGATGCATCTCAAATGAGCAAGGCAGGAACCTGCTCGGCGATCTCCACTCGGGGGCTTGCGGTCACCACGCAGCACCTCGAACCCTCGTCGAAAACGCCTTTCAACAAGGATTCTATTGGCCGACCGCGGTCTCCGACGCTGTCAAGCTAGTACGCTCCTGCAAGGGTTGTCAGTACTATGCGAGACGAACCCATCTTCCAGCACATGCCCTGCAAACTATCCCCATCACATGGCCGTTTGTCGTTTGGGGGCTCGACCTTGTCGGACCATTGAAAAGGGCAGCTGGCGGCTTCACCCACTTGCTCGTCGCAATCGACAAATTCTCCAAGTGGATCGAGGCCCGCCCTATCACCAGCATCAGGTCCGAGCAAGCTGTTCTCTTCTTCACCGGCATTATTCATCGCTTCGGGGTCCCTAACTGTATCATCACAGACAATGGCACCTAGTTCACTGGCAAAAAGTTTTTGGATTTCTGCGATAGCCACCACATCCGAGTGCTCTGGTCAGCCGTGGCCCATCCAAAAACAAACGGTCAGGTGGAACGTGCCAATGGTATGGTCCTACAAGGCCTGAAACCTAGAATCTTTGACAAACTAAATAAACATGGCAAAAGATGGGCTGCCGAGCTACCCTCGGTCCTGTGGAGCCTAAGAACAATGCCGAGTCGAGCCACGGGGTTCACTCCGTTCTTCTTAGTCTACGGGTCTGAGGCTATGCTCCCAACTGATATAGAATACGGATCCCCAAGGTTGAAGGCCTACAACGAAAGAAATAACGACGCCACAAGACGGGACGCCCTCGACCAGCTCGAGGAAGCCCGAGATGTGGCTCTGTTGCATTCTGCCAGGTACCAGCAGGATCTCCGACGCTACCACGATAGACACGTCCGCAAGCGTGACCTCAACGTCGGCGACTTGGTGCTACGGCGGAACCAAAACACCAAGGGATGGCACAAGCTCACGCCACCATGAGAAGGGCCGTACATCATCGCAGAAGTACTAAAGCCGGGCACCTACAAGCTATCCAACGAGAAGGGCGAAATCCTCACCAACGCTTGGAACATTGAACAGCTACGTCGCTTCTTTCCTTAAAAAGCCTCGAGGCTCTGTATTTTCTTTTTTGTCAATAAGGAATACAGCGATGTTCAAACTTTTGTTTTACAGTGAGGAAGGATCGACTCTGCACTCCCAGAATCGACCCTCCCTCAAGGGCTACAAGGGGGGAACCCCCCAGTCCCCGAAAAAACTTATGCTCTTTTTTAAAATTTAAGAACCGCTTCTTAGATCGACTTCGCTGCAAGAGCACCCTAAGGTTCGAAAGGGCTCCCGAGTCAGGAGTATCACCTACGCCTCTGAGGCTACGGTACCTCCACTCACCCCTTACACCTTTTAGAGGTGCGACTTCACGCTAAGGAGATCTAAATAACGGTTCCTAACTTTGAAAAAGAACATATCCCCTATCGCTTAGATCAGGCTCTCACACGATTTACAAGGCCGCAACATCACCCTGAAGCTCGAGGGCGGTCGAGCCGTGAGATCACTTACGCCCCCGAGGCTACGGTACCTCCACTTGCTCCCTTACGCCAAAGGATGCAGCTGCGTGCTAAGTAAATCACGCGAGAACATGATCCAAGCAATAAAGGGAAGAAAAGCTCGAATAAAACTAAATCAACCACGAACCGGTTTATGTTTCGAGTTTTTAGGCCTTCGAGGCCACCACGATCAAAATTCTAAATGCTAACTTATTACATGGGCCTTCATGCCCAGATTTGGCTCACATGCCCTCATCGTCATTAGGCGGAACCACCTCGGCTTCAAAAAGCAAGGCCAGACGGCTTCTAGGCTCTTCGGCGGCTTCAATCAGCTCCACGCAGGCATCCTCGTTCTCCTCGTCTGTCCGGTCTAGGTCTGTGATAAAGCCCTCAGTGACGAGCTTCATGTCGAACACAAACCCTGAACGGACGACGGCCAGCGCCCTCTTCACGTCGTGATGGAGGCCGTCCCGTATCTTCTCCCGGGCAAGGCGGCCCAGCGCCACCATCTGACGGACGAAGGAGTTCCCTGGAACATCTTCCCCGGTGTCGGCGTCGGGCTCGACCCCCAGGCCGTCACACATGGTGGTGATCGCGCCCTGGAGCAGTTGGGTCCTCCGGATCTCGGCTTCGAGGAGGCTCTGGAAGGAGTTGGCAGAGGATTAGGCCTCTCGGTTCTCCCTTTCCAGCTCTGAAACACGATGAACAGATTAATACCCAACGCAAGGCCCTCCACACCGTAGCCGTAACAATCACACTTACCCTCAATATGGGTCTACAGGCCCATGACTTCGTCGCGAAGCCCCCCGCACGTTCGCTCGAGCCCCAGGAGGGCGCTGTCCTTGTCACTGATGGTCGCCTTTAGCGCCTCAATCTTCTGCTGAGCAGACTCGAGAGCTACGTCATTCTCTTGGACGGTTCCTTTCAGCGTTGTGACCTCGTCCTTCAGAGCATCAGAACGAGCGGTGGCCCGCTCGACCTCGATGTTGAGGGTATCGCGCTGATGGCTAACCTGGGAGACATTCTCCTCGAGCTCCTTCACCCATCTCAACAGGGGCTCAAGATCCCCGCGGGCCTGGGCAGCCTCCTCCCGAACCTTGTCCATGCCAGTGCGCATCATGGCCTCGGCCGCCCACGCCTGCATCGCTTCCTCTTTCACCACCGCGTAGGCGACACGCAGCTCAGCCATTTCGGCGTTCCGATCGGAAATCCGTTTCTGGGCCTCCTCGGCCAAGACCCGTTGCCGAGACAGCACGGCCCACACGCTACTCTCATCCCGGATGAAGAGTGACTTGCGGCGGGAGTGCTCCTTCAGCTCCTGAACGCAATCCGAAAAAAAACCAAAAAGGTTAAAAAGCCGAGGGAAAAAGACACCAAGAAAACCATGGAAAAAGCCGACGGGTCGATCGTACCTCGGTGGCATCCCCCATACTCCGCACGGCACCAGACGCCACTCGGAGCAACCGATCAAGGTGCCGGCGGACGCCCTCGAGGTACTCCCATCGGTGCACTTCATCTTTGTCGTTCAGGACAAAGATGGGCTCGGCGTCGGGGTTCGCGGCGTCCCTAAACTGGAGCGACGCCCCCCCACCTCGGTATCTCCGCCTCTGCCCGCGCTATCGCCAGCGCGGCGATGTCGGGCCATGATGACAACGACCCAGCCGGGGCGTCTCCAGGTCCCGCGGAAGGACCGGCCTCGCCCGCAGTTTCTGCCTCTCCGACGGCCGTCGAGGCACCGGCCTGATCCGCGGCTTCGCCCCCCTCGACCCCCATCACTTGTTTCCCTTTGTCCAGGGGGTGTCGTCGGGGGGAAGGTCCACGGCCATGGGTGCCCGCCCCCCTAGGGGAACTGGCCTCTCAACCGCCGGTGCCTCGACCAAAGACGGCTCCGGTACCCGCGCCTCGACCGTAGGCGCCCCCGGAGCCGGCGCCTCTTCTTCCGGCGCTCCGGTCAGGGGCTCGACCGCCCCACCCTCCACCATACCCGCTGGCTCGGCCAACGGGTCTTGTTGCGACGGCGACTCGCCCGCCAGGGCCGCCTCCTGCCCCGACACCGACACGACCTCCTCTATGGTCACGTCAGCCCCCGCCCGCTCCGCACCGCGGACGGGTGCCTCGCCCGTCGCGACCTCGACGACAGCCTCGGCCGTCCCTGACGACCTGGGCCCCGCCTCGACCGCACCGGGCGCCACCATCTCCGTCGGTTCGGACCCCTCCACGGCAGGGTCCGTGCCAGTAACCACCATGGCGTCCACTGGTTCCTGCCGTTGTCGCAGGCGCCCCTTCGTGGCCTCGACCTGCCGGACCCAGGCCGCATCCTGCTCCGCCGTCCGGTTCAGGACAACGGTGCTGGCCCGCAGCGACTTCACGGGGGTAAGCCCCATTGGCTCCGCCTTCCGCTTTAACCTGCAAAGTGAAGAAACGTCAGCCAACGGACCCCGAGAAAGGCAGGACAACCGAGCAGAGACGCTTACCCGAAAATTGGCACCAAGGGCCTCGACCCCGTGCGACCCGAGCCTCCCGGGGCGGCCGATTGTGGCCTCGCGGTGGCCTCACCAGCAGGCCGAGCACTCCTGGGGGCCCTGACCGACGCACCGCCCTGCGCCTTTTGTGCCTCCGAGGCCAGCTGGCCTCGGGTTCTCACGCCTGCCGACGCCACCGCCGATGACGACGTCGGTACTGCCGTCCCAGCCCCTGCCCGAGCTTGCGGGGCCTAGGCTGGTGCGGACGTCCCCGTCGACCCCTCTTGATGGGTCCGGGGTAAAGCGGCCCCTCCCGTCGAGGGCCCATCTCCTTCTCCGTCTCCTCCTCCTCCTCGGACTCCTCGACCACGACGACCGAGGAGGACACCCCCCTGATGGGTTCCACCAGGGGGCGAACGTTGGGAAGATCCCCCAGCCCGGTCACGGTCTCATACCGCGACAGGGCGTCATCGTCCTCACCGCTGCTGTCGTCGTCCTCCCCTGAGATCGTCTCGGAAGGCAACGGCGCCAGGGGGACCCCATCGATAGTCTGCTGGCGCCAGATCTTCTTCAATGCCACCGCCTCTTTGGCCTTGCGGATTGCCCGCTTCTTGGCCGTCTCCTTGGTTTGCTTCTTCTTGGAAGCATGCTGGCATCGAGCCTCCTGGGCGAGCCAGTCCTCTGGGACTGGCGGACGCGTCTCTCGCAGCGCCGACAAATCCTACGCACCGGCCTCGACCAATTCAGCGAAATCCAAAAATAAACGAAATTGGCAAACCTACTAACCCTAAGATACGTACCACTGGCTCGAACCCTTCGGTAGGTCTCATGGGGACTCAGTTAGCCTCCTCCACCTTGAAGTTCCCGACCATCCGACGCGCTCGCCGGAGGACCTCCTCGAGGGAAAGGGATTCGTGGGACATCCGGGTCCCCTCCAGCGATGCCTCCGGAGTCATCTGGTCGAGGCGGAGACGACGCCGGCACAGCGGCATCACCCTACGGCGATGGAAGGCCGCGGCCACCGCCGCAGCCATCAAGCCCCGAAGGCGAAGCTGCTGCAGCGCCGCCAGCAGTGGGTCCAGGCGTGGCTTCTCAGCTTCCGGCACTCCGTATGTCCAGCGATCCTCTCGAGCGGTTAGCACGTGGCCGGTGTACCTCGGCAACTGATTTTCATCGTTGCGGAGGTAGAACCAACCCTCGTGCCACCCATTGTTCGAAGAAATGAGGCGAGCCAGGATGTACAGATCCGCCCGGCTCAACCTCACCTGCAGGACGCAGCTCCCTACTCGGGCCACGCACAAGACGCCCTTCTCCCCCGCCTTCTTGGCGAAGAGCTCGGCCTTGAAAAGGTGAAGCCACAGGTTCCACTGCGGCTCCACCCCAAGGTAGCCCTCGCAGACCGCCGCGAAGATGGCGGCCTGCACGACGGCATTGGGGGAAAGGTGGTGAAGCTCCACCTGGTAGTAGTGGAGGAGCGCGTGCATGAAGACGGACGCCGGCACGCCAAACCCCCGCTTGTGGAAGCAGACGAAGCTCACCACGTACCCCTCCGAGGGCACCGGCTCCCAGTGGGCAGGGGGCGGCGTGATCCACTCCGGTTGCGACCGGCTCGTCCTCGGCCGCAGCAGCCCGTCCTCGACCAATTCTTCCAACCTCCTCTCCGTCACCGAGGAGGCGGCCCAGTTGTCGGCAGGGAGGATCTGGCTCTTTCCTGCCATCGGTGTTGTCGAAAGGGGGGGTGGACGAAGAGGACGCGGTGGTGACAGCGATGCGGGCGCAGAGCGCGATAAGGCAAGGGTAGTCTGAGGCAGAAGAATGCAGGAGTGCAAGGGAACGGAGGGGAACGCAGACCCCCAGGCCTTGATTTTATATGCCCAGGCGGAAGCCCAACAGCCGCGCGAAAAGGAAGGAACAGTTTCCCACATTAAATGCGCCCACCTAACCGTTTCCTTACATCTCACAGGAGTCGGGCACGTGACCGTCCCCCACGTCGTAACCATACGTCATGTCGCCCACTACCGCGCCGATCTCGCCTCCCCCAAAAGACGCGCCTGGCTAACGGGCGAGGGAGGGATCCATGGACGGATATTCCCAGATATCTGGAAAACGGGCCCCGAGCCCGGTATAAGCCTCGAGGGAGCAAAAGCTGGCCCTCGACCAGGGTTCGACAGCTGCCCTCGAGCAATAGAGTTAGGGACGACCCAGGGCGCGCCCGTACATGGCCAAGGGCTCGAGCCACGCTCTCGAGGCACCCCAGGACGTATTCGAGGCCGAAGGAGGAGGTCGTCGTAGGAATCCCCCCGGGGGAGGCATCGAGCCCTCGAATCCTGTCGCAGGGAATCGAGATCCACACGACCACTCCTTGGCATCTTTGAGAGCGCCTCCGGGCCACTAGCTGACCCCTAACGAATGGGGCACGGGCTCTCACTCGAATTCCCCCGCTAGCAGCTCACCGGAGATCGTCGGAACTCGCGCCCAAACGAGGGTAGTACGGCGTTCTCCACCCCTCCTCCTTTTTTTGAAAAGGAGCGTGAGGGTCGCACAAAAGACGGTCGGGACTCTGATCGACCTCGTGCGCGCGAGGCTTGAGGGCTCGACCGCAGAAACCTAAGCCTCGAGGGAGCAAAAGCTGGCCCTCGACCAGGGTTCGACAGCTACCCTCGAGCAACAGAGTTAGGGACGCACCCAGGGTGCGCCCGTACATGGCCAAGGGCTCGAGCCACGCTCTCGAGGCACCCCAGGACGTATTCGAGGCCGAAGGAGGAGGTCGTCGTAGGAATCCCCCCGGGGGAGGCATCGAGCCCTCAAATCCTGTCGCAGGGAATCGAGATCTACACGACCACTCCTTGGCATCTTTGAGAGCGCCTCCGAGCCACTAGCTGACCCCTAACGAATGGGGCACGGGCTCTCACTTGAATTCCCCCGCTAGCAGCTCACCGGAGATCGTCGGAACTCGCGCCCAAACGAGGGTAGTACGGCGTTCTCCACCCCTCCTCCTTTTTTCGAAAAGGAGCGTGAGGGTCGCACAAAAGACGGTCGAGACTCTAATCGACCTCATGCACGCGAGGCTCGGGGGCTCGACCGCAGAAACCTAAGCCTCGAGGGAGCGAAAGCTGGCCCTCGACCAGGGTTTGACAGCTGCCCTCGAGCAACAGAGTTAGGGACGACCCATGGTGCGCCCGTACATGTCCAAGGGCTCAAGCCACGCTCTCGAGGCACCCGAGAACGTATTCGAGGCCGAAGGAGGAGGTCGTCGTAGGAATCCCCCCGGGGGAGGCATCGAGCCCTCGAATCCTGTCGCAGGGAATCGAGATCCACACGACCACTCCTTGGCATCTTTGAGAGCGCCTCCGGGCCACTAGCTGACCCCTAACGAACGGGGCACGGGCTCTCACTTGAATTCCCCCGCTAGCAGCTCACCGGAGATCGTTGGAACTCGCGCCCAAACGAGGGTAGTACAACGTTCTCCACCCCTCCTCCTTTTTTCGAAAAGGAGCGTGAGGGTCGCACAAAAGACGGTCGGGACTCTGATCGACCTCGTGCGCGCGAGGCTCGGGGGCTCAACCGTAGAAACCTAAGCCTCGAGGGAGCGAAAGCTGGCCCTCGACCAGGGTTCGATAGCTGCCCTCGAGCAATAGAGTTAGGGATGACCCAGGGTGCGCCCGTACATGGCCAAGGGCTCGAGCCACGCTCTCGAGGCACCCCAGGACGTATTCGAGGCCGAAGGAGGAGGACGTCGTAGGAATCCCCCCGGGGGAGGCATCGAGCCCTCGAATCCTGTCGCAAGGAATCGAGATCCACATGACCACTCCTTGGCATCTTTAAGAGCGCCTCCGGGCCACTAGCCGACCCCTAACGAACGGGGCACGGGCTCTCACTCGAATTCCCCCGCTAGCAGCTCACCGGAGATCATCGAAACTCGCGCCCAAACGAGGGTAGTATGGCGTTCTCCACCCCTCCTCCTTTTTTCAAAAAGGAGCATGAGGGTCGCACAAAAGACGGTCGGGACTTTGATCGACCTCGTGCACGCGAGGCTTGGGGGCTCGACCGCAGAAACCTAAGCCTCAAGGGAGCGAAAGCTGGCCCTCGACCAGGGTTCGACAGCTGCCCTCGAGCAACAGAGTTAGGGACGACCAAGGGTGCGCCCGTACATGGCCAAGGGCTCGAGCCACACTCTCGAGGCACCCCAGGACGTATTCGAGGCCGAAGGAGGAGGTCGTCGTAGAAATCCCCCCGGGGGAGGCATCGAGCCCTCGAATCCTGTCGCAGGGAATCGAGATCCACATGACCACTCCTTGGCATCTTTGAGAGCGCCTCCGGGCCACTAGCCGACCCCTAACGACTGGGGCACGGGCTCTCACTCGAATTCCCCCGCTAGCAGCTCACCGGAGATCGTCGGAACTCGCGCCCAAACGAGGGTAGTACGACGTTCTCCACCCCTCCTCCTTTTTTCGAAAAGGAGCGTGAGGGTCGCACAAAAGACGGTCGGGACTCTGATCGACCTCATGCGCGCGAGGCTCGGGGGCTCGGCCGCAACGAATCATCCCCCAATAAAACGAAAACAAGACCTCGGAGGAGTCTCAGCACTCCACCGAGGCCTCGGGGGCTACACCCGGCGGGTGCGCTCGCGCGCCCCCACCGGAAAAAATAACGACGCTACGACTCCAGTTCGAACAAACCTCTGGGAGAGTGATCACACACTCACCCAAAGGCTCGGGGGCTACTGTCGGTACCAAAAGTACGGGGGTACCCACATCCATCGCTAGTAAAAAACTAAAATGACTGAAACCGCAATAAAAGGCAGCCCGCCTCGACCGCGCATCCTGTCCGCCTCGTACGAGGCCCGCTCGACGGGGCGCCTCGACCGTGCCCCATCCCGTATAGCAAGCTACCTCGACGGCGCTCCGACCCGCGCGAAGCTCGTCCGCCCACTGGGAAAAACTCCGACTCGCGTGAGCCCGGGTTGAGCGCCTCGACTCCTTCTCTTTACCTACCCCAGGACAAAAGCCATAGCATTTAATGCGGTTACCTACTATCACCTACCGGCATGGCTGCGACCAGGATCGACGTGGGAACAATGCCCGTGTCAGGTCTCACTGTTTTACCACCCATCCCATGATGGGAGGTGAAACCCGTCACTATACCCACCTTACCGTGCACTGTTTACCATCGATCACCCTCGAGGGAGGATAAGACAAGGCCCGTTCTCCGCAATCTCGGGGATTCGACCTTATCCATCCGGTCTCGACCCGGCCTCGACCCAACCTCGACGCTCGGCACAGTTCAACGGCAAGGGAAGGACGGTATGGCACGGCGCTCCGGGTCATTTCACCGTCTCGTCTCCCACGACGCCATGGTGTCCAGGGATGGCCGGCCATTCCTAGGGCACGTTGCTACATTCAACTCAACAGGAATCGACCAAACATCACCTCAAGGCTCCCCGTCGTCCTGGCCTCCTCTCGCCCTATAAAAGGGCAGGCCAGGGTTCTACGAGAGGGGGAGGAACGAAGCACCCGACCGGACAACAACAGACAACAAAGAAAAACAAGAGATCGATACCTCAAGCAACCACCCTTGTCCTTTTTCCCTCTCTTTGAGACTTGGGCTCGACGCCCTCTCTCGCATGCTTGTAACCCCTACACGAGCACTTCGGTGCAAGGAAATACAAACTTCTCCCCCCTCCCGCTGGACGTAGGGCCTTCTTTTGCCCGAACCAGGATAAACCCCCGTGTGTTCTCCTTGCATCACCATCCAGGAAAGAGACATGCAGCATTTACTCGTTGGTTTAGGACCCCCTCGGGTCCGAACACCGACAAAGTGTTTCACCCGGATGTCGTATATGTTTTCAACATGTGTTTCACTTGTGTTTCAAACGTATGTTGCAAGTGTTTCAACTGTTTTAGGACGTATGTTGCAAATGTTTTCTTTAAATGTTGCAAAAGTAGATCTGGTGTTGCACATGTTGTAGTGGACCCCATCTACAGTAGCCACCTGCTGGCCCTGCCTGCATGCGCGTGTGTGCGGAGGGGGCGCGAGCTGCAGCGCGGAAAACCGTGTGGGCGCAGATCGAGACGGAGTAGGCGTGGGTCACGGACCGAGCGTAGAACCCCATGTGAAGCAGGCATGCAGCGCGGGTGTCCGAATGCTAGCCCCGTCCGGACGTCCTGATGCTAGCCTTTCCCAAAGATTTATGACTTTTTAGAATTATATTTCATGATTAATCCAATAATACATATTATATATTTTAATATAATATAGCTGAATTTAATATGGCTTAACTTCGCACGGTGCTAAACTGTATTCTTTATGGCATGAAGGGAATGCATGCTATTGGCCGGAACGGAACATAAACCATTGTTCTTAGGCTATGATTAGTTCGTCTTTTAGAAAGTGCTTGTGCTGAACGCCAACTAAATGGGTAGAATCTAGAGCTACTTTTTTTCAGAACCATTGCTTTTGGACCTTGCTTTTAATTTGGCTTTGTTGCTTTTCTAAATGGGTGGAAATAGAGAGATGTTTTATAGTTGTTTCAAGGGAGATAATCAGAGGGGGGAGGGGGGGGTATATTTGATAGTTGTTTTGACCAAAAAATTTCCAACTTATCCACAACACATACCCTACAGTAGCTTTTCTATATCTCATAACCCACAGTATCAAATATATTTGGCTCTAATTTGCTTGAGAACTGGTCACTTCTACCTAAATGGAGCAATCTAGTCATCGGTTATGTCTGTGTTGATTTTCGATGTCAACGTCAAGAAACTAAACACAAGATTTAATTTCTATGAATTCTTGTCATGTTATTTCTGAACCTAACCACGCCAAGCTGTATATATATGGATGTACTACACTCATGCAAGTACAGATTTCGGTTTCACACACATTGCATTTCAAACTTCACCGCACATACGGTTATAATTAAGTTTACATTGAGTTCACTAGTTGCTGTGAAAAGCCAGTGAAACGTCGCAGCACCGATAAACATCGAAACTAAGTACGGAGTGCTAATGCTAGTTTCAATCCACTGTCCGAACATGAAGACGATATATAGGAAACAAGCAGGCAAAGCAAGAGGTTTCTTGAATGATTTCAGTTGTCGCGGTTGCAGCAGAAGAGCATCCGGATGACGCCCGCCCGGTGGTCCGGGTGGAGGCTGATGACGAGCCAGATCAAGGCGAGGACGGCCACCCAGATGATGATGTCCAGCGACAGGTGCGTCCTGGACTGCGACACGATGAAGGTGAGCACGAGGCTGGAGTAGGCCACCGCGAAGGACCACAGCACGTGGCGCGAGCCCACGGGCATCCGCACCAGCAGGCTCAGCGTCATCACCATGGAGCTGGCCACCCCGACCCAGCTCGCGCCCCTGAACACCCAGTACCTCGGCCGGTGCAGGTCGCGCATGATGGGGTCGCCGTCGCTCCCGAACATCTGGTCGGTCTGCCAGTAGCCGCCGGGCATGCTGAGGCCCAGCAGGAAGTTGAGCGCCGTGATCAGCGTCGCCACCACGATCAGCGTGTTGGGGTCGTTGCCCGCCCAGCCGTCCCTGTCCCTGTCCGCGAGCGCGGCCCCGGCGAGCTGCTGCAGCCGCCGCACAGGCAGGCCCGGGGTCGGCGGTGCGCTTGGGTACATGGTCGGGTACTGCTGCTGATCCATGGGCTATCGATGGATCGATGGAGGAGCTAACGGCAAATTTGTTGGATGATCTGAAACTAGCTAGGGGATGCAGTTGAGTGCTGTGGCCTGTGGCTATCGATCCTTGTGGTGTCTCGTTGTTGGTTTTCGGTGGAGTGATGAAGAGAGCAAATGATCCATGGCACGTATATATACACGACTCCCTCTGTGTTCCCAGCTCCAGGTCAAGTTGTCCATACCCCCTAGCCGCTTTTGCCACTTGCGTATCATTTTCCTCTGCAGTCTGCACTCCAAGTGCACGACCTAAGTAGCAATGCAACAATACGGTGCGTAGAAATGTTCAACTACCACGCGCCTCAAACAATGCCCATGCCAACATTACCTAGTACCCACAATTGTTGGCGAGTATCTGAAGAAAAGTATAGTAAATGTTACAGGTACGTGAGAATCTCACGTTCACCAAATTCGCAATATCAAACAGTAACTGTACTGCGGTTACATATTTGAACAATCACCCCCCCCCCCCCCCCCCCACCCCCGCCCAAAAGAGGGAAATTTTTTTAACTTTAAAAAGTAGGCAAAAAAAAGATTCATTATGTTACGGAGGTCAGAACAGAAAACAACAAGCAAGCAATCCTAAGACTGGGGTTAGGGTTCTTCTTCTAAATGCAAGCAAGCTTACGTCGAAATGAGGCACGCAGACAGAGCACAGATTAGATGATGACCGATTGACCGTACAGCTGCTGAGCGTTGAGGAATTGAGATCTTTTTTTTCTTTTTTGCGAGGGAGGAATTGAGATTGAATAGCTCTCTACTTTCAAGGTTTGTGTCGCCTTAGCAACGCGATAAAAATAATCTTGATTAGCTCTTAAGGAACGATCGATGCATAGCCAACGTAATCATGGACTGTTTGGTGTGCGATTGACCAAAGGGTGGACTCGGGCTGTCCCACTCCCACCCTGTGCAGTTTACTATGACTCAAAGCTAGATCTTCGATGGCTTGATCGCCATGTAATTATTGCATCCATAAAAGCGTTATCAGCACATCTCCTCCAAGACTCGAGACTTGAGAACACGTTTTCCCCTTGTCGTACCAACTCCAACGGTCTAGTTTGTTTTTTTAAGCATAACTCCAACTGTCTAGTTAAGCAGGGGAACAAAGCAGACAGCATGTTGACCGCTTGACCCCGTTCCTAACTTAATAACCAGAAAAGAACAAACTAGATTGGACATGAGGTTTTATTTTGTTATTTGTTTCCAAGAAATTGGATTCCTCAAATATGTTGGATTGTTACCTTCCTAATAACTATTTATCTTTTATTTTGAAATCGGTAATGCTCCTATCAGGACGTTCGTCCGTCCGGATGGGATGGGCCCGCCTCGTGCCTGCGCTCCCCCACGCCTGCGTCAACCTTTATTGGGCGGCAGCAAGTAGATGAGCACGTGTTGCAACCGTATGTTTCATGTGTTTCAGATGTATGTTGCATATGTTTCATCTAGATGTTGTAAAAGTAGATCTAGGGTTGCATATGTTGCAATGGTTATACGCGTGTGTTGCAAGTGTATGTTTCAGCTGTTTCAAACGTATGTTGCAAGTGTTTCATCTAGATGTTACATATGTTGCAATGGCTATACACTATGTTGCAGTTGCAAGTGCTTCATCTGGATGTTGCATATGTTGCAGTGGCTATACATGTGTGTTGCAAATGTGTTTTTCCAAATGTTTCACTGTTTCATCTAGATGTTGCACATTTTTCATCTAGATATTGCATATGTTGCAGTGGCTATACACATATGTTGCAACTGTATGTTCTAAATGTTTCACCTATTTCAGACATATGTTGCAAGTGTTTTATCTGGATGTTGTTATATGTTGTAGTGGTTATACTCATATGTTGCAAACGTATGTTTCAATTGTTTCACCTGGTTTCAGTATGTTGCAGCGGGTGCTGCTCCCCACGCACTTTGACTCGTGGGCACGCATGCGCTACATGCACCCATCCAGCGCTGCCTATGTTTGTCGTGCGGGTCAGCTCCAATAGTCACGTGAACACAACGGGTGGTCATTGCCTAAATGGCCAAGCACTCCCTGGTCAAAAGTGTACGCTTGCATGCAGAGCGCCAGAGTGGGCCAGCACCCAACGGACACAGAACCAGGCACCCCTGCACCACCAGTCTTGGTCCCTCACCGTGGAGCATGCAGCCGTGGTCAACACTGATATGTGCGTTATGCTCCTACCCTCTCTCTCTCGCATGCAACTAGGCGGGCCTCACACACATGCTCTCCTGTGCAGGCGCAACAGCAGCACACGTGGACTCAGCGGTAATAATAGGCGCGGGGCGCGAAGCAACCATATATATCGAAACGAAAGGTCTACCATATATATCGAAAGTTCATTTTTTTCTAAACTCAACACATATTATATATGCCATATATGCTACTAGTATCAGGGCATGTTCGGTTAGGTCGAATGCAACCAAGAATAGTTCCAGGTGGTAAAGGTTATATAGATTAGTGAAACAATTCAGGTAGAAATTGTTCCAGCCGATCAATCTCTAATAACCGAATGAGCCTTAGCTTGTAAAAAACTGAACCATCTGTGATAATCAAGGACCATTGGGTTTTGAATGAAACCAATGGTAGCTTGGTTCATTATAAAAAAAATGGTAGCTCGGTTAATTTAACACACGGACAATACCTTAAATCCCACCTCTAAGCCCATACTTGAC
Organism: Saccharum hybrid cultivar R570; assembly: GCA_038087645.1. NCBI lineage: Eukaryota > Viridiplantae > Streptophyta > Magnoliopsida > Poales > Poaceae > Saccharum > Saccharum hybrid cultivar. The sequence continues at coordinate 5,375,269 of JAQSUU010000043.1, read as the reverse complement.
CATTGCGGCTGATCTTTCCCTCGTCTATTTGCATTCCATCCATACTTTTCTAATTCTACCTGCCTGCCTCTGTCCATGCCTGCCCTCATCACCGTCACCCTCCTAGTGTGGCTACCTCCCATGGTCTGCTCGGACCCGATCGGCGACTCCATTCTTGGTGGCTACTTCCCGGGAGTGGCCCTCCCAGTGTGCCTCCCTCCTCCCTGGTAGGTAGATCTCGAAGTGTCTCCCTCCTCCTTAGCGGGAAGATCTCGGCACGGGCTCCCTCCCTCCTCGGTGCGGCTCCTCTGTTGCGCGGGCACCCTCCGTAGGTGCACCTCCTCCCCTAGTGTGGTTCCTTCACCCAATGCACCTTCTCCCCTAGTGCGGCTACCTCCTGCCAGCACTCTCCTCATCCGGTTTGCCCCTCTCCCGACATGCGAGAAAGAAAGAAAAAAGTAGGGCCACGTTTGGTCCTTGGAATAGAATTCATTTTAATAATCATAATTTAGACACGTTAATTAAGCTAACATGGTTGTATATGGGTTACATTTGGATATTATTATTGGCTATACGAGAGAGATACTTATGTGTTGCATTTCTACCGTAGGGAAGCGAGTTGAAGAGCGTGCTATAAGTTACAAAGTATAAACATAGAATGTTGATCTATAGAATCAATTTCCATCTCCTGCCCTATAAATTTGAGATAAACTTATATGAGAACTTTAGAAAGTGGTAGAATGTCAAATTCTAAGCCAAATAGCTTAATTTATTAAGTAGATTTCAATTTCTCCAAATGAAAGTATCCAAACGGCCCATAAGAGTAATGTAACTGATAAAATTGGTCCCAGAAACGGTGGGATCTTGATTTGAGAGCCGTTGTTGAAATTATGCTTCAAAACGGGGTCCTCAAAAATAGATGAAGCACTCAAACTAAAAATAGAAAGCGTTTTTAGGGTAATCACGGGAGTTGCTTAGGTGCCCACACAGTGGTCCGCTTCGGCAGGGACTTAGGCTGACTCCGTCTCTGCCAACTACGTAGCTTGCTGGAGTCCATCAGTCGAGGCCAACAGAATTGTAGAGCTCCTGGGCCTAATCTCTAGGCCCGTAACCTGATAATAAGATGCCTGTTTGGTATCTTCTAACCACGTTTTTGACCAAAATCCAGTTAAACATACATTTGAAAAATCTGAGTGTTAATGGTTTTCGAAAGATTAAATTTGTAAATATATATACTTTCATAGTCCCATATTTGTTCGACATTATAAATAAAAAAATAATGGTCAAAGTTAAAATCGAAGACCACAATTCACAGGAGTAAGAAACTCTTTCCTCTCTGAGCTGCTTGGAACGTAGAGGGGATCCATGTTCTACAAACCCTAATGTTTGGCAGTTTTACTCGTGCTTCAGCGATCGTTGATTATCATGAACCGGGCGCCGCCACTAGAACATATGGACTGGAGCGAGACATAATCAATAGAAGTCAACAAGCGAACACGTCAATCGATTGAAAGGTTTGGCAGCAGTTAACGCCTTAAGGGGTGGTTCTCCTGCACACAAGCTCATAGTCAGCTGACCATATACAGTCAGCTCTCTGCTGTTGACATGGAATCCTTTCCTTCCCTCCCTTTTTAGCCATGGGCGCTGTTCAGAATCTTGTTCACGCATATGTTGACACTCTTGGATACTCTTCTCATAAGGGCTGTTTGGCACGGCTTTCATTGCTCAGGCTCCTGCACTGTCTATTACCGTACCAGTACCAGCAATGTAATATGACATCCCGATCAAAGAGTCTGATATTTTCAAGGACAAGTGTATTGTTCGGAATATCAATCATTCATAGACGGAGGTTGTACTCACTGTACATGTTTTGGCGTGAGCGTGCATACATGTCTGTTCGCGTGGCTGAAAAGCCATGACTGAAAATACTGTTCGCTGATTTGTTGTGAGAGAAAAATAATGTTCGCTGGCTGAAAAAGTACGGCTTATAAAACAAGCGAACATGGCCGATCGTCTATTCGTTCTTGCAATTAGGAAAAAAGAAGAAAGATAGATTGAATTTGTTGCCGTGTTTCAACTTGATGATAGATTGAGAAAGAAGTGTCTTGTACTATAGAATGGACCGGATGAGCGTGGTGAGTATGAGCCCAGGCTGCAGGATGCCCAAACCAAAGGACGAAAAGACAACTGAACACATCAATTCGGACTTCTCTTGAGAGCAACGCGCTGAGTCGTCCACGGCTGCTTGTTTGCAAGTAGCGCAATAGCGCGTTGCGCACTTGGACTTTGTTGAGTCTAGTACTGTGTACTGTGTAGCGGTGTCCATTTGTACTTTTTTTTGGGCTCACCAAATAGTCTTTTATTAAGGTTGTGTTCAGTTCCGAAATATTTGGGGGGAATATTTCTGTAGCACTTTCGTTGTTATTTGACAAAATTTATCTAACCATGAATTAATTAGGCTCAAAAGATTCATCTCGACCTTTACAGACAAACTGTACAATTAATTATTTTTTTATCTACATTTAATGCTCCATGCATGGGTCCAAAGATTCGATGTGACGGGTGGCAGAGGAAATATTTTGGGAAGCGAACGGGGCCTAAGTTCATTTTTCCATTTTGCTCTGTACTAGTAGCTAGCAATGACTGATGAGAAGGGAAGAAACATTCTCAGTTACTATCGAGTGTCACCTACTCCACGGTAATCTATGGATTATTTGAAGATATTTGGGTCACGTTGGCTTCCATCCTTCTACGGTAATTTACGGATTACTTGGGGATGTTGTAACTAGTCAAACTCTTCTTCTACGTAATGAAATATATGTCACAGGGACAAAAGTATCACCTAGTCCACTTACTTAGTTACTTGATCAAACATCAAGAATCCTTTCGCCGATTTACTTGGAACTTCATTTTTTGTGAACCTTTCAAAAGTACTATTCGTTAGAATCAGTCAATGCAACCAGGCATATACACAAAAACTCACTACAGTTTGAATAACAAGGATAATCATTTTGTACTCAACAAAATAAATTCAGACGGGCCAACAGGACTAGCAAAACCAGCGAATGTCCAATTGCTTTTTCTTTTTCTTTACATGTTGACATGGAAGCATCCAGTCTAGTTTCTAAAGTGCAGGTGGGTACCGAAAAGCTGACGCTAAATCATGCCAGCGTATCTATCTATCTAGATTCTAGAATGTAGACTACTACGTATAGCGCTCAATCAAATCAAGGACATAGGCACATCCATTTCACCAAATACCCTTGCAACCGTCGTGGTTGACTAGCTGAGAGAAGACAGCCAATTATCCCATCGTCACCAAAACAAGCACAGCTAATCAGTTCACGAGCCGTCAAGGTGGGAAAAAAGAGAGAGAGAAGAAGCCAAGAGTAGTTCTCGTGATTCGTGAACACAAGTCGATCGTGTCATCGTGATGTCCGTCGTGGTCTTGCTTGTTTCAGGTTTCGCGGGCACCGCAGCAGAGCACCTGGATGGCGCGCGCGCGGCGGTCCGGGTGGAGGCTGACGATGATCCAGAGGAAGACTAGGACGGCGGCCCAGATGAGGAGGTCCAGCGACAGGTGCGTCCTGGGCTGCGACACCACGAAGGTGAGCACCAGGCTGGAGTAGGCCACCACGAAGGACCAGCGCACGTGCCGCGAGTCAACGGGCATCCGCACCAGCAGGCTCAGCGTCATCACCATGGAGCTCGCGAACCCCACCCAGCTCGTGCCCATGAACACCAAGTACCTGCATGCCCCGTGCCGAGCCAATCAACGACGGCGACGACGACGTCTCAGGTCAGCTCGCACAGAAGGCAGCCGTGGCGGAAACGAACCGTACAGCACGTACGCGTACCTTGGCCGGTGCAGGTCGCGCATGATGGGGTCGCCGGCGCGGTACGTCACCTGCTGCTTGCCGTCCCTCGACGCCGCCGTCGTGTCCTGCTGCCAGTAGCCGCCGGGGATGCTGGTGCCGAGCTGGTAGGTGAGCGTCGTGATCAGCGTGGCCACCACCAGCAGCGTGTTGGCGTCGTTGCCCACCCAGGTGTTGGGGCCGCCGCCGCCGCCCCCTCCCCCGCTGAGCTGCTGCTGGTTCACGGACTGGCCGCGAACTGGCAGCGGCGGGTACACGCCGCCGTGGCCGTGGTCGCCCATCTCCAGGTTACCCGCCGCCGCCGCATTGGGGTGCACGCGAGGCTGATGAGCCATGGGAATGGGACGCAGCACACACGGGCTAACAAGCGAAGCGAGGGATTATTAGACAGATGTTGATCGGCAGATGGAATTGATTGATGAAAGCCGATGAGCTTGGTGTGGGAAACTTGGAATAATGGTGGATGAGACAATGAGAATGAGACAATGAGAGGGAGTGAAGACTGAAGAGAAATTCAAGAGGGATCCGAGGTCTATATGCAGGTCTCCGCCTCTCCCACAGTGCTCCATGCTCCAAGTCAAGTCAACGCATTTTGTCCTGTCCATCTAACGCGTTTGCCACTTGTATCTTCTATAAATTCAAGAACTCTCCTACTGGTCCATCTGGTAGTACACTGCGATGCATTTGAGTTGAAACGCGTTCAGCGTATGTATTACCTCAGGTAATGCCACACCCACGTAGGACACCAAGAATAATAATAGTTGTCCTTTTTAAATGTCCCTAAAATTAACTGTCCGAAATTTTGCAGATATGCAGGAAACTTAACGCAATGTTAAACTAAAATGTTTGCCAAAGAAATATCAGAGCTAGGCTCCACATGATTTCCAATTGAAAATTGAGAAATAAATGTCATTTTCACGCCAGTATAGATAACTTGATACCTGCGGACACTGAGAGTTTTCTTTTTTTCGAGATGCTTGTGAGGACATGAGAGTTTTCTTTTCTCAATATGCTTGTGAGGAAACGAGACTGAGAGTTTGGACCAAGTAAGGCAAAGCTCCTGTTATCGTGTTAAAAAAAACGACCGAGTAAGGGAGCTTCTGACATTGCATTCAGAAAAAAAGAAAATCGGACCGAGTATATATCTCCGCTTTCTGGCAGTTACAGTGTGCCTCCTGTGCACTGCAGTCTGCAGCTATGAACCTTCTAGTACAAATGACGCGTCTCCCAAGCGACGCGTACCATCTATACGATCCATAGTACTCCTACGTGTGAGGGGGTGATTAGATTCTCGGGCCAAATATTTTGGATGTCACATCAAATGCTTTACGTAATGTTGAAAGGGTGTTAGATATTAATAAAAAACTGATTACATAGCTCGTCTGGAAACCACGAGACAAATTTACTAAGCCTAATTAATTTGTCATTAGCGTATGTTTACTGTAGCACAATGTTGTCAAATCATGGATTACTTAGGTTTAAAAAATCCGTCTCGTAAATTTATCGTAATATGTGTAATTAGTTTTTTTCGTCTATATTTAATATTTCATGCATATATCCTAAACATCTGAGGTGACGGTGAAAAAATTTAGAGGAGGAACTAACACAAGGATTGCTTTGTTTTCTTGAACGGGCGTATCATGGGCAGGGCTGTCCGGCCCATCCAACCGCGTTTACTTGGACTCAGTCTCGTATATGCTCATGCAATTGGCCTTGTTCGGCTGGCTGGTTGCCAGCCAGCCAGTAGTGTTTTTCTCTCACACCAGTTCAGCATCAGCCACTAGCCACCAGCCAGACAGCAGTATTTTTCTCTCACAATAAATCAGCCTCAGCCACCAGCCAGCCGAACGAGGCCATAATGTTAACTCGTATATGCTCATGCAATCATAATGTTAACCTACGGACATGATTGCGTTTTTATACAACATGATAAGGCCCTGTTTGGTTCTGGGACTAAATTTTAGTCCCCATCGCATCGAATGTTTGGACACATATATGGAGTACTAATATAGACTATTTACGAAACTAAAAATATAGGGTGAGGATAATTTGCGAGACATTTTTTTAAAGCCTAATCAGTCCATGATCAGCACAAATTGCTACAGTAATAAAAATGTGCTAATGATAGATTAATTAGGCTTAATAAATTCATCTCGCGAATTATCCACCGAATATATAATTTATTTTTTAATTAGTATCCGAAAATCTAATGACCAACCCCAATCAAAATCCGATGCGACACGGACTACACTTTAGCTCGCTGAACAAAACACCCCCTAAAGCGTGCACCGTCAACAACAGAGAGAATGGCAGACTCATGTCTCCCATTTATTACTGACGTTATCCATCCTTTACTCGGACGATGATTAAGTCGTTGAAGCCAACGGAAGTAGGAGAAGCATAGATTAGAGTAACAACCACAGTGGCGGATCCAGGACTCAAAACCTGTGGGGCCAGCTAGTAAGAGTTGTGGGGCCAAGTCATATATGCTACAGTAAAATTACACTAGTTTTATCAAAACCTGTGGGGCCGGATGGCCCCACAGGTTATACATAGATCCGCCACTGAACAACCACATCTATCATCATCAACATTTTCAGCTAGCCCATACTAGGGTTCCTTTATAATCCAACTTCTTAAATTTTCAAAACCTCTATGTTTCGGTCTTGGCATAACATCTTTTTCATTTTTTTACAGAGTGTGCGCTAGCGCTGGTCCAGGCGAGGGGGCTGCATGCCATGATGGCGGCATCGATCGGCGTCGTCGTCAGGGCCTGACTGTCTGAGACCGTCCGGTCCGTGGGACAGGAGTCCTGTTTCGGAGACCACGGGTGAGAGGGCTTCTTGTTATCAGCGGCGGATTCAGAAATAGATTAGAATGGGGTTTAAATTATACCCGACTAGAAATTTTAGTAGATATACACCGTTTAAAAGGCTAGAAATCTTGCTAAAAATCTCAATTGCATGGCTATGATTTTTTTACTAGAAGGATTTAACCAGAAATTGATTATCTGATTTAATTTCTCCATTCAAACTTATTCATAGGATTTTTCAATGATATCAAATATTGCAAACTGCAATGCAATTATAGCCGGACATTGTCATTCATCAAACAAAACACATGATGAAATGAAAACCCAGACATTAGTATCCGTTTACTCACAATGACTATCTAGCATTGCGACTGATAAGCCAACTAAAACTGATTTGTCGTGAGAGAAAAATACTATTGTATGGCGTCACACTGGACGCCGGACGCGGAGCCGCGAAGGGCGGAGGCCGGACGACGTGAGTTCAGGTGGGCGGCGTGCCGGCGTGGTCGCGAGTGGAGGGCACAGACGAGCCACTCACGGTCGCGGGTGCAGTGCGTGCGCGGCCACGGCTGCTCCGTCCTAGGCAAGGCTGGGGCTGGCACCAGGGTTGATGTGGATTTTGGGATGCTGGGCTGAAGACTTGCCCCCTTGGAATTCGGCCCACGACCGGGGCTGCGGCTCTGAGAGCCCCCTTTGGATCCGCCCCCTGCTCGTGATAGACCTGGACATTTGATTTTGTTTGTAGATATTATAGGTTTGTTGAAAAAAAGATATTGGAGGAAAATAAAAACAGACTTGTTAACTGCGTCCCCGGCCTTTAAAAGGAAAACATATTTGGGGAAAATAAAAAAACAGATCCAAAGTGTCGCCGCAGGCCGAGCAGCAGGCGGAGGAGGCGCCATCAACGCGAGACGCGGAGGCGCCGACCTAGCTAGCTACGAGTCACGACATGGCTGGGGTGAAGCAAGACCAGGTCCCTCCTCAAACCGTGGGCTTTCTGGAGGTCAGCCTCACCGGGCCGAGGATGAGCGGCTTCGCTGGTCCGGCGTGGCCACGGACCTGCACCATCTACGTGGCCATCGCCGACGAGGTAGTCGCCTGGCAAACGCTTCCGTTCGAGTTTGACAAGGACGACTTCAAGACGTGGAGGCTGGCGATCAGGATCCCCGTCGCGTCGAACTGGCCGGACCTATCTCTGGACATCTTCGTGGAGCGTGCCGACTTCCTCTTCCGAAGGAGGACGAACATGGTGGTGGTGACCCGCGGGGTACCGCACACCTCGGGCCACACCGCCGTCATCAGCAGGGCACGGGTGCGGCTGCTCGACGCGCTGGTGCTCGGGGACCTGGATGATGAGGAGGAGGAGGAGAAGAAGATGAAGAGGCGCCGCAACGAGGTACTGGAGGGCAACCCAAGGCTGCTGGAAGGGACGATGCCGTTCGGCAAGGTGGTGAAGCTGCTATACTGGGAGTTGCCGGCACCCGGGGACGAGCACGGGAACCCACGGGCTGTGGTGCGCGGCACGGTGGATGTGCGTATCAACCTGAGGCCGCCGTCCTTTTAGGTAGCTTAGGTTGTTCATCGTCTCTTCAGATTTGGTTCCAATTTATCTTTCCTGGTCAGGTTGTTCAATGTTCATTGTCTGCTCAGATGATTTCCCTATTTTAGGGATGAAAGCGAAACTGGAAGATATCGGTTACCGAGGTTTTATCTGTTTTTTTTTTACTAAAAATAAAACAAAATGTCCAGTGACTCACACCTTATGTGTGGTAGAGTTCAGATTTTTTGTATATATTGGTCATCAGTCCAGATGCAGTACCAAAAGCTTGGAGAAGTAGGCGGACATTGATCACATCATCACTGATAGTTGGCCTCACAAATAGCGCCGCGTCATCAGCATATATACAAACTTGTCCGGCAACGAATCGGTGCAGCGCCGATTGGTGATTGGTGCCCAAGCTGAGTGGCCCGATCCAACACAAGCTGCAACGGTTCCATGGCGAGGATGAATAGCATTTGAGAGAGGGGATCTCCCTGACATAGTCCCGGACGGTGTTTGATTGGTTGCCCAGGTTTGCCATTTACATGATCCTTGAGGACGTTGTAGACTTATACTCCCTCCGTTCCAAATTATAAGTCGCTTTAACTTTTTTGTATATCTATTTTGTTATGTATCTGGATATAATATATGTCTAGATATATAGTAAATTCTATGTACAAAAAAAGTTAAAGTGATTTATAATTTGGAACAGAGGGAGTAGCCCATAGTATGGAGATGATGTCCCACCAGCACTCTGAATTGATGAAGTTATTCTGAATGTCGTGACAAAAGAATCCCGGGTATCAGGGTCTTATTTTTTTTTTCCTAGCTGCATCTATTGACATGCCCATTCTTCCACTCTGAATTGATAATAAAATTATAGGTCACTGTTTCACAATTATTCATTATTGGTGTAATAGGCCATGCAAGAAAAGATACTTCAGGAATGGACCGAGATGGATAAAGGCTTGTTGATGAGTCAATTCAAAGAGATACGGGATGACTGACATGCCAATGCCTGGTTATTTCTATTCATGGTGAAGTTTGTACAGACGGAAAACTTATTTATGCTGAACTTTTTTTTTGAATGAATATTCATGGTGAAGTTTGTAGAAACCTTCCTTTCCCCCAGTTGGTCTAAACATTCGCTTAACAGTATAAGGCTGGGCATAGTGGTCTAGTGGAGTTAATCATCAGTTCATCACCTTAGTCAACTTTTTATATGTTTATAGACGTCCTGTTTTACTATCTTGAAAATACATGTCGTATTCTAGACACTATGCTAAAAAGGCAAAGATATATTACAAGTCATGTTTTTACTACAAATAAAAAGGACACTGATAATATTATATTATACATGCTAAAACACATGCTAAAACTTTTCTAGCTTCAATCAAGATTATAGAAAAACATCAACATCTACGACATCACATTAGTTTCATTGTAGTGCATTTGTTTAGTATCCTACATGTTTATTATATTTTTCTATTAGGACAATATAATTTAATCTGAAACGGGAGTACATTCCACGAGCTGCCGAGCAGGACAGACACCTGATCGAGTGGACACACACAAAAGCAGATATCTGAAACTGCGGCGAGGTGATACTGTTCAGTACATAAGTGAGCCAAGCAAGTTTCTTTAGGCTCAATGAGGCGGAGGTGAGCGAAAGCTTGTTCAAAAGTAAAGCAAAACAAACACAGATACAAAGGGCATGTCCCACAAGGAGTCACAATCCAGAAAAACAATCGGACTTCATCATTAGCCCAGCAGTCTTGGTCACGCCCTCATGCTTTCAGCATTGCTTCTACTCTGCTGCAGTGATGGAATATAGCATGAAAGAATCAGGGTCTGCATGATACATAACAAAGAAAAGTGTTTCAACCAAATACTATTGACATAAAATTCTTCCTAAATATCAATACGCACCTTCCTCATCTAACATTGGGCCTACGAAGAATTAATATTGAATACCGCTCATCATCGGTAATGTTCGGCTTGAAAAGGGTAAAAAAAAAATCAATGCATACCATTATGAATGAAAGATAGGTAAAACTTAAAATGAAACACTGCTGCTTTTTTCTATTTAAATATCCCACCTCCGGGTCAATGATTTTCTTTGAGATGCATTGTTCCTGCATCTCATTCTTCCCAAAGCTAACACTTCCAGTGTTATCCCTAGATATGAAAAGCAATAATTACATTACTATGCATCTTACTGAATGGCCACATATCTGATTTGTCACATAAGATGATATAATATCCATCAATGTGTGTGCAGTAGAAAACAAGAGCATATTTTTTAGAACATACCATGTAAGTTGATTTATTTCAGTTGCAGAAGTCATCTCATCCCTAACTCCCGGTGTGAGCTCAGCATCCGATTCAAATTCATCCAATTTACGGAATAGAAAGTTTAAGCCATAAGTCCGGATTCTCATGGAAATGTCTGTGGAGACCAAGCAACCAAGACTTGCACTCTTTAGCAAAGACCCAGCCTCCTTTGTGATACCCTTCAGATCATTGGTTTTGCAGCCGATGTAAACAAAAAGATCAAAATCAAGGTGTAAATAATTCGCATATGGACACTATAGTTCTCTTTGGTAAAACGCAGGCATGCACGTACCAGAAGGACTGCAGCAGTGTGGGTATTCGAATTCCCTTCGGACATGGCAAGGTCCAAGGCCAACTGCCGAATCTCGTCGCTTGTGTTGTACTCTTCGAAGGGAACATGGGACCCCTGCCTCAGCCACTCAATCATCAACTCAGCCTCCTTCATGATACACTTGAAGCCATTCATCCATTATTTTAGCAAAGGATTGATGAAAAGAAAATTGTGAGCCTCTTTCATTTATGACAAGCAATTTGGTAAAAGATGAACAGTGAATGAATGCTAAAAGGCACTTTTTATTCTGATTTTTAGAGACAGATACATACAGCAGCAGCATAGGTGGAAAAGGGTCGTCTTGATTCACTTCCTGCATCATCCACAAGGTTTGACATGCATTCTTGGATGTCTTTGCTCAGCTCCATGTTAAAGGGAACGACTTTGCCCCTCTTAGCCTTCAACTCAGAGCTGAAGGCTTTCTCCTTCTCTAAACACTTCAGAGGAAAGAAATAATGGTCAGATATGCAAATCATGAAAATTAAAATGTTAAGACTTTCAAATAAAAGAAATAATACTCTAAAGAATAGGTTGTAAAAATTTAAGTGGGCTCTTCTGGGGTTTCTTCTCTAGCTGTACCCTAACTTGCTTGGGACTTGGATTTGCTATTGTTGCTGTAAAGTTGCCATTGAGTTTACATAGAACCCCTGAATGGCGCAACAAGGTCAAAACTCTGAGTCACATATTTGCAAAAACAATGTGTATAAGAAATACTCCCTCCCATCCGGTTTGTAAGGCCGGTTTGTAAGGCGCAACAGCATTTTGTAGAAGACCGATATGTTAGGCATGGCTAGCAGCAATTAAATCAAGCGCAGCAGATTCCAAGCGCTCCACTTGCATGCAGCAAAGGGACCGGTTGCATGGCCACATGTAGAGGACGCTAAGCCAATCAGGCTCGAGGCTAGTCAAGTACGATGCTCCGCATGATTAATCTGGCCAGATAATTATGGCTAATCAATTACTTCTTGGTATCTGTATATATGGCCTCGGCGCCCAACAAACCGGACGGGAGGGAGTACTCAAAAGGCTAAATGAATCTTCTTAGTTGGCCATTACACTCTTTAAGTTACATAGTTAACTATTCCCTATAGAAGAAAACTATTTGTACCAATGATGTGATTTATACTAGTTCTGTTATGACAGTCTTGTAAAATCATTGTGCCCTGTTGTAAATTAAAGTCAAGGTACCAATCAGAACCTGCAACTTTTAGCGTAGCTACAAAATGTCAGAAACAGTATGAAACTTCTATCCAAGTCAACTCTGCCCTATTTTCTACTTGTCATACAAATCTAAAATATGATTTATGAGCCGTTATAATCCATGCAGTAGTTTAATCTAAAAAATTCACAATTTATGGCTGGTTGAGGCAGGCAGGCAGGGACTTGTAATTACCTGCAAGATGGCGTCGGCTCCATTATCGTGGTGCTGATTAGAGTCGTAAAACTTCTCAAGGTAGGACTCGTACATGGGCATATCAGATGGATCCTCAAATTCGCATCGAAGATCATAAGCAAGTAGCCTGTCCCATCCCCAGAGTTTGTTTAACAGATCTGATGTTGCCAAAGAGCCAGCCAGCCGTTGAGGTTGAGGAAGCCAAAACGTTTGAAGAGGATAGGAAGAAGTAGAAGATTAATTAGAGGATAACTCAACTCATCAACTGAAAGATGTAAAGGAGATCACGCGCAGACTTAACTAGACCAATCGGACCCGAGCTATAAATTAATTACCAGTGCAATTGAGAATAGAAAGTGGCGGAAGAGATTTGCATAGCCAAGAAGAACCATGGCGCGCTTCGTCTTCAATCCAGACATGCAACTCGTCCCGCTCGGGTCCTCTCAGAGCCTAGGGCAACACGAGCAAGGAGGAGGACGTCGCGCGGGATGATGTTGCAGCGGACGATGTCCCCCGGTGCGTTGATGGCAAGGAGGCCCAAACCCTTGGCGACGAATCGGTCCTTCTGCTCCTCCGACATTGCCGCGGATTCGACTATGCTCTAGCCTCTAGGGCTATGCGACGTTTGGATACTAGGATAGCGAAATAATATCCCTCCAAAGGTAACGTTGTATCTAGTCATCCATTCTTCGTACCTCATTTAATATGTAAGCTGTCAGAAAACGTTTCCTGTTCTTCTGAGAACAAAGGTTAAGAACTTGGCAGAGTAAGAGCCGGAATTAGGAGATTAAGGACCGGAATTGCTAGTCATCTTGCTTGACCAGGTACATTTTTATATTTGATGACCCATAACTGCGCAAGACGGTACAGGTCAATTGGTCATCAAACATCTGCTAACAAGAGGATTACAAGTGATAGCCAATTGATCCCTACCATGATAATTTCAGGAAGGTATAAAGTGGTCGACTCGTCATGAACCACAAGTGCATGTCGACCAAGATATAATCTGCTCTGCTCTGCAGCTCGAGCTAATCATGCAATAGATTGATAGGCAATCTGAAATCAGAACAATGTTAGTTGTTACATATGCAGCCAGCTGCCTGATCAACGATCTGTTTACCTTATCTAGATTCAAACCAGAGCTATCTGACCGGATCTAAAGCACCGGAAACTAAAACAAATTATTGAAAAAGAAGTGCAGAACACCATGACAACGGCATGTCTTATTCGTTTCCTGGTGGACTACACGGCAGAACAATCGGCTGCAGGTAATGGATTCCATAATAATAATCCGAACCAGAGCCACGGATTTAAATCCAAACAGATCTATCCCACATACAAGTAAACAGAAAGATCAATTAGTAACAGCGCGATACAACCTATTTTCATCCCTACATTAACTAGAGGCATGCACAACAATGCTGTATCCACAACAAGGATATGCTATAGCGATAGTAGAATTTAGAAAATAAGGATAGTCAGGCAACACATTCTTTCATTCAGAGGTTACCAGCTGCCAGTCACTCAGGATTATAATCCAGACCCTTTTTTTTTTGGTTAAGGTGCTATAAATTGGTACACGGCTCCATTGTTGATTTTGTGCAAAAAAAAGGGGGAATAATTCACATGTTGTAGAAAACAACTCGTAGTCTGTTTTTTCTATTACTAGCTGGATTCTCATGTATAACAGGTAAGGAGAAAAATCACACACCCACACTCTCTTATCCCTAAGCCTAAAACACCAAAAGAAACATAATGATATTTCTCTATGTACTAAATTTAGAAACTCAAACATTTGTTCTTCAGAGGATAACCAATGAGTTCCATAGTCCTTACCTTTCAGAACATCCAATAGGATTTTCATAAAAAACATAAGAGTCCTTACCTTTCAACTGAGCTTGAATGCTGTTAAGTACTACCAAAATATTCTGATCATCCATGGGCCATCCAAAGATACTGCTAGACTACTTATTATCCTGGATCATTCTATATTGGGTGTGACACACATTTTATTCTTCAACGCAACAAGCTTATCCCTGAAAGATGATTATTCCACCATTTATGTTATTCCTACCAGTCCTGTGTCTAGGCTGATTCAACGCAGCTCATTCCACAATTTAAGATGCTTATGCTTCCAGCAAATAAGCATTGATGAATAGTATACTATTCAGTTGAATAATAAGTAGTATAACAAATTAACAACATCCCAAAAATAACTGGCCTATGAAAAGCTAGCTTACAAGATAGCCATATAAGCGAAGTAGCAAACTGCCATAAAAATAACTTGGAAAAGGCGCCAATAAGAACTACCACCAAGCTCAAGCAAATTTACCCAAACTGCTGCTTGCAAGTGAAGACCCAGCTCCTGCAAAGTTCTAAATATCATTTCATCATATATCAATCAAGAGGAGCAGAAAAGTGACACTGTGAGTGCTCATTTGTCAATGATTCTGAATAGAACGGAGTAACGGAACATATGGTGGCTCACATTTTGATCCAAGATTTCCGATAACCCATGCTTCCTCACTATCAATGTGATATGCCATTAGTGTGTTCGCCTGGCCAGTAACATAGATAATCAAATTGCAATCTGGATGAGTTCTGATTGCATGGTAAAATCTGCTTCCGAGTGGACTCACTGTCTTTTCACACAGCCGCTGAATGCTCACATGATGCGTCAATATCCAGTCATATCTTGTATAGTCCTTAAGAACCCAGATTGATAGATCATTTTCATAATCACACTCATTTATATAACACAATTGCCCTTGGTATTGACCAACAAAACCAGGCTCCCAGTTGGCAACATCAACCCCATAATCTGGCACAGTAATCATCCGCCATGTCTCCCCCTCGACGTCTACAGCCACTACCCTAAACTGAACGATGACAAGATACAGGAGACCATTGAAGAAGACACTCCTTGTATCATCATAAAATAAACTGGTATCGTAGTCCCATTCGCTTTCCTTGTAGCTCCATGCTCCAGTTTTGGGGGAATAGATCTGCACCCCCTCCACAAACCCATCCTCATTCTTGGTGAACTGGAAAACATGAAAGTGCAAGGAAATTATGGGATCAAAACCTGTGGCAGAACCGTCTAATCTAATGTCCTCCCAAGAGTACTTGTCTTCCATTAGACGCTAAGTATCCAAGAGAGAGCACTATACTACGTAGTTCCGTCGAGCACACCCGAGGGAGAACTCGAAAATCCACATTTTTCCTTAGAATCATAAATGAGAAATAAAGCTTACATAGCCATTTCTTACATCATTTTTAATACAACATCAGAGTAATTCATCATTTGATAATAACAGCGGAATATAAAATGTTATTTTGAGTTTCAGCGGAAATTCAAATCTAGTTAATATCAAGTTAAATATTAGCATGATGACTTTATATACATGAAATAATGACAGGTTATAAGTTTTTTCTTGGAAAACATTTATGTGGAAACTTTAAATAACTCTATGACAGTACGTAAAAGAAATCATCGCTAAGCCCACCAGGAGGTTTCCACACACAAGCATCAGCTTCAAAAACACATATCACCTGCAACAGGGTAGAACAAACCCTGAGTATTCAATTGTACTCCGCAAAACTTACCCGTTAAGAGGAAAGAAAAGACTCCAAGGATATGCAAGGCTATCAGGCTTGTGGGTGTATTGCATCTGCAGGAAGCATTACTAATCGTGCATCCTTATATTCAATTTTTTATTAGCAGTCATTATTAGTTTATTAACTAACCATCCTGGGTAAGCACCTATGCTACTTTCAAGCAGGTGGTAAGCAATCAGAACCATTTTTACCTCCTTTCAAGTTCCATTTTTTACTATGGTGCTAGACTATAGCCAAGTCGTACCGTCACGTAGAAACGGCGATTCGCGAATCAATGTAGCCTAGTTGGGTACCCCGAAAAACACACGCCTCGCTTATACCCCAGACACAAGCAAGACCAACCCGTTTCACTCCTGTCAAAGGATCCAGGTCCCCGTCCAAACTGGAACTCCAAGCTCCCAACACTGCAGGCCCGGCCTCAGTGTGGTGCTTAGACCTCCTACCCAATAATCCACCGTAACAATCGGTCCGGAAAGAGCCGGAACCCATGACAAGAGAGTAACAAGTCTTCTCACTCCCATAAGTAAGTATGTGATCGGGATAATAAGTCTGTGACCTGACTAGTGTCCACAGCAACGGACGGTCCTCAATCGACACAGGCGGGACAAATACAACCAGAGCCCTGCTCTGTTGCCCAACCAAGACCAAGTCCATCCAAACTCAGTCCCGCCCGGTCTCTAATTATTATTCAATTATTCCATGTGATAGCAACATGATAATAATAGTAACAATAATATATTTCCTATCTCTCGCGAGTGACAAGTAATCACTCGACTTCTACCGGGATCCTAATATATATATATAAAGTGTAAAACTTAATGCACAAGCATAAAATAAAGTATAAAATAATAGGGGTTATGCACCGGGGCTTGTCTGGGTAAAATATAACCAAGTTAGCATTCCATCCTAACATGATCATCGGAACACCATCTTTTCCGCTGCGCCAGATGACTTCACAGTCCATCATCATTTCTATCATGATGCTCATGGATGTAACGTAGAAACGTAAATAATTGTAACACCCTAAAATTTTAGAATGCTTTAAAAATAGGTGAATATGATTTTTATGTATTTTTGTGAGCATACAAACTTAGAAAAGTAATAATTTTTATTAATTTAAAATCAAATATAAGGGTAGAAACATAATTGAGCATTCATGCTGCTGCATTTGATTTTTTGTATTGAGTGGTTTGAATCAAATTCAAAAAAGGATTCAAAATCTTATTGGAAAATGCTTTGAAAAATTGGAAAAGGAAAAAGAAAAGGATTTTTCTTCCCTTTCGGTTTTTGGCCCAACTCAGCTCGAGCCCAGCAACGCGCGCCGCGTCGGCCTTCACCCCGCGCGCGGCCCACTTCCCCCTCCGCTTCCCGCTTTGGGCCGAGCCCAGCCATTGGCCTGGCTCGCGCGAGCGCGCGCCTTCCCTTTCTCTCTCTGACGCTGATGCGCGGGCCCACACGTCAGGGTCGCCTTCTTCCTTCCCACGTCGGTGTCGGATTTCTTTCCTTGCTTACACCGATCGAATCCGCCTCCCCTATCTCTTCCTTCCTTGTTTAGAGCACCATCGGGATATATAATTCGAGCTCGCGCACTCCTCCGCTCCATCTTGCCCCGAAGCAGAGGTCCATCGTCGTCCCGAGGAGGCCACGCTCGAGACGCAGCCCTAGCCGCCCGCCTCTCCGAGCCGCGCGTCTTCCTTGTCTCGTCCTCGGCTTCGATTTCACCCTTGGTGAGTTCGCATTGATGTTCTCTACCATTTGGTGTTCTTCTTTCGCGAGCTCGTGCTTTGTAGCGCTAGATAGCCAAGTCCGGCCATGGCGCCGCCGCGGAACTCGCTGTCGGGCCACTGTTCCGGCCAGAGCACCGCTCGGCTTTTCCCCGATCCGATATGGAGCGTCCAAATCAAATCCAACGGCCAGGATTAGAAGATACCGGTTCGGCCGGTGTTTTTGTTAAAGAGCCCCTGTAATTTTTAAATATAGAACCCGCAGTCCATGATGTATTCCCGAATTACATTTTCTTTTTTCATAAAGCGCATTTTGATCGCGGTAACTTCAGAAATACGTTTTCACTTATTTACAGTTTTGCCACTAGGTTAATTCATGCATAGAATCTCCGTTTTAACTCCGATTTGACTCGTTCAAATTGCGTTAGGTTCGTATTTGCGAGCTCTACATGTTAGTGCCACTTACAGTAGGTTTGTAACATTTTATTTTTGAGTTTGAATTAAAGTAATTATTTTTCTATAGGAAATCTTAGTAAATTCATAACTTTGTCGTTTTAGCTCCGTTTTTCGTGATCTTCGCGTCTGTGTGATCCTAGCGAGTTGTAGATTCGTTTTAAAGACTTTTTATCTTATTTTATTACTGTTGGTGTACTATTCTAATTATAGTCTTGTTTGTTTATGCATGATTATTTCTGGATGAATGTTGTTGTCGTTGTTGATCGAGTTTAGACGGTGAGCAATTCGTTGGAGACCAAGAGTTTTTCTACGAGCAAGATCTTCAGGACCAGTTTGAGCAAGGCAAGTATAGCATGGGATTATCCTTGTTGTCCTATTCACAATAAGCAAATATAATCATTATGCATATATTCTCTTGATAAGGATGACTTAGTTTTGATCTTATACCTTGACACCTATTATATTGCATTGAGTAGCATTGCTAGTGCTTAACATGAACTATGATCATGTAATTTGACTAATGAAATATGCAATAAACATTAAAAGATGACTTTTAATTACTGTTTAAAGGGGGCTAGAGCATAGGGTTATTTTTGATGCTCTAGTTTCTCTCCTTAAGGACTTATCTGTAAGCGAACATCTGGGATTTACAGTGCAACTGTGATGGCTATATGGCTCTAGCTTTAGTCATATAGAAGGACCTTTTCTAGCTTGTTAGTGGTAACCTTTTTGGCGTAAGAATGGCTTGACAAATCAGGTATAGTGCGTCCTCTGTCCTTATGTGTATAGGTTGCGTGTCATTGTGCTATTTGGAAGGGGGGCTCTACATCTGTTTGCCGAGTGAATCTAACGGCCATAACTTGTTAGACGAACCTTCGAAAGACTTCATAGTGTTTCCCTGCTTGCTCACCTTGGAAGTGTTTTGGGAGTAATTAACCTGGGCATATAGACAACACGACTCACAGTGAAAGTGTACAACCTCTGTAGAGTGTAAAACTGTTATAATAGCCGTGCTTACGGTCACGAGTGACCTTGAACCCTTATGGAATAGTTGATCATTAATATTAAATATATTTTTTGCTATTCGTTAATCATTTCACATGGATCATATGTTTATTGTTATATTGAGACATCTTGATGCTATTGATATGCTAAAATTATGCCAACTAAAAGCTACATGCTGAAAACCAATGTCATGCCTTTGAGCCTCATGAAACCTATGTTACACTTGTTGAGTACGAGATGTACTTACGCTTGTTTATTTTTCTTACTTGGATAAAAATCCCGGATGGGTAACAGATGGTGTAAATAGTGACTACTACTTCTACTTCCCTGAAGATTACTAGACTTGCAGTCAACCAGTCAATGTGCCTGTGATTGGAGCTACCACGAGATATTTACCTTTTTACTTTTCGCTACATTTGTGTAAAGACTATGTGTTAATAATCGTGGTGTAATAACATTTATGATGATACTTCCTTTATAATTTGTTAACTTATGTGTGATTGATCTCTGGACACACATAAGAGTATGCATTTCATTTGGTCTTTAAATGGGTGCGACAAATTGGTATCAAAGCTTTTGTTGACTATAGGACGCAAGCCTAGCTAGAAATGGTCGATTTAGTATCTTCTTGTTCACTATTTTTTTGCTTATTATCTCGCTCTTGTTATTTGATAAATTTTTATGCTTCTTATGTCTCATTCTATTTTGAAATTTTGCCTCTATTCTAACTACATATAAAACTCTGTAGATGGTTTGTGGCCGCAAGACTGCCCGCATCACCACTGGAGGCCACTACCCACCTCATGCCTTGCTTGCACCGGAATAGCCACAAGAGGAAGCACCCCAGGAACAGGAGCAGGCCCCTGAAGCACCAATCCAAGCGCCAGCACCTTCCCAGGAAGAACCTAAGCCTAAAGAAGATCCTAAGATCATTGAGATTGAAGATGATGAAGAGGAGGAAGCTAATGGAGGAGAGCAACCCCCGTCTCCACCACATGATGAAGCTGCTGAGGATGTGCCACCTCCTCCAATGGGGTGGACTGTGAAGATCTACCACAAGACTGAGGGAGACGCTGTCTCTCACCATCGACTTGTGGGAATGCTCTCTGCCTACTTCGCTGATTGGCACCCAGCTGTGGAGTACGTCTGCTGAGAGTATACGCATCCGGTGGAGGACACTTACTGGAAGGCAAGAGCAAGTATTTTTCCTAAGGATAAGGAAAAAGGGGCATATTAGCTGGACAGGATGTATTCTCACATGGGTCATCGAGCTACCATGGAGGCTAGCATTGAAGATGCCACCTTTGAAGCATGTATGGGCCTCCGCTACCTTCGCTTTGGCAGCATGAAGCATGATGTCTACCGTTACTTCCCTCGTGCACACCCCGACCTTGGATGGGCCATGATGGATCCAGTGCAGTTGGAATCACTTCCTCGGGTGATGGTGAACCTTATCTATGATATGATGGAGAGAAAGCTGCAGTTAGAGGAGATGGTGAAGGCACAGAGAAAGACCATCAAGAGGTGTCAGGCGACAATTGATGAACTCCGAGCAAACCAATGCATGACCAAGATTTATGAGACATTAGAGCATGAGCCACGTCCTTAGAAAATAGGAGTCCTTTATGTAATAAGAACGTTCTTAGTAACGTAGTTGAGTCTTTAAGTCTGTCGTGTGGTTTGAACTTTGGTGTGATAGTTGCTTTGTCATTATGTTTATGTGTGAGTTGGATTTTATTATGAGTGTTGGGGCTTGTAGGCATGTCTACAAGTTCCATTTCTAAGAACAATAAGTTTAATAGTCAAGGAAATAATAGTTGGGTTTAGTATCTTCACGTTTCTGTCCTTGCTGTTTTCTAGAGCAGTCTGTAATGTTTCTACTATGGTTCAAAAACAGTTCGTGCAACGTTTATGAAATTTTTATGAGAGAAACTAGACTTAAGCACCTTTCAAATGCCACTGGAATCACCTTTTTATCTGATCTTGTTCGAGAGATATAACTGTCACAAGTTAAAGTTTCTGCACAGTCTGGAATCTAGAACAGTTTCTGTTGCGCCTTATTTTTCATTAACTTAACGACAGAATCTAATCTTGGGGTCTAAATAAAAGTTGTGGATAACTTCATAAGATTTCCAACCATATAAATCACGCCTTTATTGGACTTCTGTAGCTCAATATATGATTGATTTACTAAACTATTAATATTGATACTCGCCCAGAAAACTTTCAGATCTCATTCTTTATCTTATAAGTGGTTGATAACTTGGAAATCTCAAAGTTTGCATTTTTATGGATGGCAGATGGCTGAAAGAGGAAGAGGCAGGGGTCGTGGAGGTGTTCCCCTAAATCCACCACCACCACCGCCACCAACTATTGAGCAACTATTGGCAGTGTAGACACAGCTTATGCAACAACTGGTACAGAACCAACAGAATCAGCCAGTTGCTGGGGCACCCCCACGTGATAAGCGTGGTGAATTTTTGAAGGGTCGTCCCCCAGTGTTCATGCATGCCACAGATCCATTGGAAGCCGATGATTGGCTTTGTGCCGTGGAAAAGCAGCTCAACATTGCACAATGTGATGACCGGCAGAAAGTGTTGTTTGCTTCTGGACAACTCTAGGGAGAGGCTCAGGATTGATGGGAATCGTATAAGTATGGTCGGCCCGCCAATGCTCCTACGGTCACTTGGCAGGAGTTTAGAGAGAGCTTCAGGGCTTATCATATACTAGAAGGGATGATAGAGCTGAAGGCAGAGAAATTCAGGAACTTGACCCAAGGGTCATTGTCTGTAGCTGAGTATCATGACAGGTTTGCTTCGTTGTCACGATATGCTCCAAATGAGGTGGCTAGTGACAGTGATAAGCAGCGCCGCTTCCTAAAGGGATTGTATGACGGGCTACAATTGCAGCTGATGTCCAATACCTATCCCAATTTTCAGACGCTTGTGAACCGCACTATTGTGGTGGATAACAAGCGCAAGGAGATGGATGCCAAGAGCAAAAGGCTTCAGGGACAGGCCTTCGGTAGCAACACTCGTCAGCGTACTGGTTTCCAGCAAGGTAATCAATAAAGGCCTCCACCTGGTCAATGGAATCGTGATCAGATCCCTTTTCGCAATCAGTTTCTGCAACGTCCCCCATTCCAGCCGTAGAATGGCAACCAACGCCCTCAACAGCAGAGTGGGAATCAGACTCAGCGTCAGGGCCCTTCCAACAATACTCCCATGAAGACTAGTGTTCTCAATACCCCCAACAGGTGTTTTCGATGTGGTAAAGAAGGTCACTTGTCTTACAATTGCCCTGAGAAGCCCAACCAGCAGACTCCCCAGAGGCAGAGTAGTCACCAGAAGCCTACGCCTAACACTGGAAGGGTGAACCACTTGTCTCAAGAAACAACAGTGGAGGAACCGGAAGTTATGCTTGGTACGTTCGATGTCCATTCCACTCCTGCCACTGTTCTTTTTTATTCTGGAGCATCACATTCTTTCATATCACAAGCATTTATTAGAATACATAGAATTCATTTGTGTGCCATGAAGAACTCTATATTAGTAAACTCACCTGGTGGAAGCATGCCAGCATCTTATCGTTGTCTCCCGATTAGTCTCATTTTAAGGGGGTAGAGTTTAAGGTGAGCCCTATAGTATTGAGAACAACTGGGATTTGCCTTATATTGGGAATGGATTGGATGATGCAACACCAAGTAGAGATTCAGTGTAAGGAGAAATCAGTAGTGCTGACAAAACCAAAGGGAGATAGAATCAGGGTTGAGGTAAAAGTGCAGAAACAAGAGACTGCTACAGTGAACTAGCTTAATGATGGTGCCAACAAGGAGGACCCGGTTATGGAGGAGTTCCCTAATGTGTTTCCCGAGGAATTACCAGGTATGCCACTAGACCGTGACATTGACTTTATTATTAAATTATTACCTGGAACTACACCCATAGCTAAGCGTCCATATAGAATGGGAGTAGATGAATTAGAGGAACTTAAGAAACAAATTAAGGAGTTACAGGATAAAGGTTTCATTCGTCCTAGTTCTTTGCTTTGGAGAGCACCAGTGATTTTTATGAACAAGAAAGATGGCACTCAGAGGATGTGTGTAGATTATCGGTCTCTCAATGAGGTTACTATCAAGAATAAGTACCAGTTGCCTAGAATCGATGACTTGTTTGATCAGTTGAGAGGTGCTTGTGTATTCTCCAAGATTGATCTTCGTTCAAGATATCACCAGTTGAAGATTCGTGCTAGTGATATACCAAAGACAGCTTTTACCACACGGTATGGTTTATATGAGTATACAATGATGTCTTTTGGTCTGACTAATGTCTCTGCATACTTTATGTACTTGATGAATAAGGTGTTCATGGAATATCTGGACAAGTTTGTAGTGTTATTCATTGATGATATTCTAGTATTCTCCAAGACTAAGGAGGAACATGCTGAACATTTGAGGTTGGTCTTGCAAAAGCTCAGAGAACACCAGCTATATGCCAAGCAGAGTAAATGTGAGTTTTGGTTGAAGGAAGTTTCCTTTCTTGACCATGTTGTCTCGAATGGAGGAATATCAATAGATCCTAGCAAAGTAAAAGATGTATTGAACTGGAAGCCACCAACCAATGTGAGTGAGATCCGTAGTTTCTTGGAATTAGTAGGTTATTACAGGAGATTTATAGAGGAATTTTCTAAGCTTGCGAAGCCAATGACTGCACTATTGGAGAAGAATGTCAAGTTTGTGTGGTCTGAGAAGTGTTAGGCTAATTTTGAGAAATTGAAGAAAAGATTGACCACTGCACCAGTATTAGTCTTGCCAGATCTGAGTAAACACTTATCTATCTACTGTGATGCATCTTGTTTGGGTTTGGGATGTGTTCTTATGCAAGAAGGTAGAGTTGTGGCATATGCATCAAGACAGTTGAGAAAACATGAATTAAATTATCCTACTCATGACCTGGAATTAGCTGCGGTGGTTCATGCACTAAAGATATGGAGACATTATTTGATTGGACATAAGAGTGATATATACACTGATCACAAGAGTCTAAAGTATATCTTCACTCAATCAGATCTGAACTTGAGGCAGCATAGATGGTTGGAGTTGATAAAGGACTATGATCTAGAGGTGCATTGTCACCTAGGAAAGGCCAACGTCGTTGCTGATGCTCTTAGTAGGAAAAGCTACGCTAATGAAGTGCAAGTAATGCCTATGCCAAGAGAGTTGTGTGCTGAATGTGAGCATCTGAATTTAGGGTTTACCACCAATGCTGTAGAATTGGTACTAGAACCTACTTTGGAGCAAGAAATACGCAAGAGTCAGTTAAAAGATAAAAAGTTGAGAGAGATAGCGGAGAATATAGCGAAGGGCAAATCACCAGGATTCCATAAGGATGATAATGGTACACTATGGTTTGGAAAAAGACTGTGTGTGCTTGAGTATAAGACTATAAGAGAGGCAATTCTGCGTGAAGCTCATGAGTTAGCTTATTCCATACATCCTAGGAGTACTAAGATGTATCTAGACCTGAAAGAGAAATATTGGTGGTATGGCTTAAAAAGAGATGTTGCTAAGTATGTTGCTCTGTGTGACACTTGTCAAAGGGTGAAAGCGGAACATCAGAGGCCTGCAGGATTGTTATAGCCTATGCAGATACCCGAATGGAAATGAGAAGAAGTTGGTATGGATTTCATAGTTGGGTTGCCACGTACTCAGAGAGGGTACGATTTGATTTGGGTAATAGTAGATCATCTAACAAAGGTTGCTCATTTTCTGCCAGTTAAGACTACATATAGCAGTGCAAAGTTGCCTGAATTGTATATGGAACGAATAGTGAGTCTACATGGAGTTCCTAAGAAAATTGTGTCTGATCGGGGTACCCAGTTTATATCTCATTATTGGCAAAAGATACATGAATCACTAGGAACCAAGCTGAACTTTAGTACAGCTTACCATCCACAGACAGATGGACAGATGGAGAGAATTAATCAGATATTGGAAGATATGCTAAGAGCTTGTATTTATAATATGGTACTCGTTGGGATAAGAGTTTGCCTTACGCAGAGTTCTCTTATAACAATAGTTATCAGAAGAGTCTTCAGATGGCACCGTTTGAGGGTCTGTATGGACGAAAGTGTAGAACCCCGTTGTTCTAGAATCAGACAGGGGAAAGTCAAGTGTTTGGGCCTGATGTACTCAAGGATGCTGAAAAGAAAGTAAGGATGATTAGAGATAATCTAAAAATAGCTCAGTCCCGATAGAAAAGTTATGCTGATACTCGGAGGAGAGAGTTGACTTTTGAAGTAGGGGATTATATCTACTTGAAAGTATCACCAATGAGGAGTATGAAAAGATTCAACATGAAGGGAAAATTGGCACCATGGTATATTGGGCCATTCAAGATCATAGAGAGACGTGATGAGGTGGCGTATCAGTTGGAATTACCTAAGAGTTTGCCAGGTGTACATGATGTGTTTCACGTGTCTCAACTTAAAAATATTTGCGAGTACCAGAGGAGCAGATTCCGTTGGAGGAGCTCACTGTTAAAGAGGATCTCACATATGAAGAGTTTCCAGTTAGAATTTTAGAGACTGCTGAGAGAGTCATGAGGAGTCGGACTATCAAGATGTGCAAGATTCAGTGGAATCGATATACTGTAGATGAGGCCACTTGGGAAAGAGAAGAGGATCTGAGAAAAACATACCCGCAATTGTTCGAGTAAGCACCAGCCGAATCTCGGGACGAGATTCATCTTAAGGGGGGTAGAATTGTAACACCCTAAACTTTTGGAATGCTTTAAAAATAGGTGAATATGATTTTTATATATTTTTGTGAGCATACAAACTTAGAAAAGTAATATTTTTTATTAATTTAAAATCAAATATAAGGGTAGAAACATGATTAAGCATTCATGCTGCTGCATTTGAATTTTTGTATTGAGTGGTTTGAATCAAATTCAAAAGAGGATTCAAAATCTTATTGGAAAATGCTTTGAAAAATTGGAAAAGGAAAAAGAAAAGGATTTTTCTTCCCTTTCGGTTTTTGGCCCAACTCAGCCCGAGCCCAGCAACGCACGCCGCGTCGGCCTTCACCCCGCGCGCGGCCTACTTCCCCCTCCGCTTCCCGCTTTGGGCCGAGCCCAGCCATCGGCCTAGCTTGCGCGAGCGCGCGCCTTCCCTTTCTCTTTGTGACGCTGATGGCGCGGGCCCACACGTCAGGGTCACCTTCTTCCTTCCCACGCCGGCGTCAGATTTCTTTCCTTGCTTACACCGATCGAATCCGCCTCCCCTATCTCTTCCTTCTTTGTTTAGAGCACCACCAGGCTATATAATCTGAGCTCGCGCACTCCTCCGCTCCATCTTGCCCTGAAGCAGAGGTCCATCATCGTCCCAAGGAGGCCATGCTCAAGACGTAGCCCTAGCCGCCCGCCTCTCTGAGCCGCGCGTCTTCCTTGTCTCGTCCTCGGCTTCGATTTCACCCTTGGTGAGTTCGCATTGATGTTCTCTACCATTTGGTGTTCTTCTTTCACGAGCTCGTGCTTTGTAGCGCTAGATAGCCAAGTCCGGCCATGGCGCCACTGCAGAACTCGTCGTCGGGCCACTGTTCCGGCTGGAGCGCCGCTCGGCTTTTCCCCGATCCGATCTGGAGCGTCCAAATTAAATCCAACGGCCAGAATTAGAAGATACCGGTTCGGTCGGCGTTTTTGTTAAAGAGCCCCTGTAATTTTTAAATATAGAACTCGTAGTCCATGACATATTCCTGAATTACGTTTTCTTTTTCATAAAGCGTATTTTGATCGCGGTAACTTCAGAAATACGTTTTCACTTATTTACAGTTTTGCCACTAGGTTAATTCATGCATAGAATCTCTGTTTTAACTCTGATTTGACTCATTCAAATTGCGTTAGGTTCGTATTTGCGAGCTCTACATGTTAGTGCCACTGTACAGTAGGTTTGTAACATTTTATTTTTGAGTTTGAATTAAAGTAATTATTTTTCTATAGTAAATCTTAGTAAATTCATAACTTCGTCGTTTTAGCTCTGTTTTTCATGATCTTCGCGTCTGTGTGATCCTAGCGAGTTGTAGATTCGTTTTAAAGAATTTTTATATTATTTTATTGCTATTGGTGTACTGTTCTAATTATAGTCTTATTTGTTTATGCATGATTGTTTCTGAATGAATGTTATTGCCGTTGTTGATCGAGTATAGACGGTGAGCAATTCGTTGGAGACCAAGAGTTTTTCTACGAGCAAGATCTTCAGGACCAGTTTGAGCAAGGCAAGTATAGCATGGGATTATCCTTGTTGTCCTATTCACAATAAGCAAATATAATCATTATGCATATATTCCCTTGATAAGGATGACTTACTTTTGATCTTATACCTTGACACCTATTATATTGCATTGAGTAGCATTGCTAGTGCTTAACATGAACTATGATCATGTAATTTGACTAATGAAATATGCAATAAACATTAAAAGATGACTTTTGATTACTGTTTAAAGGGGTTAGAGCATGGGGTTATTTTTGGTGCTCTAGTTTCTCTCCTTAAGGACTTATCTGTAAGCGAACATTTAGGATTTACAGTACAACTGTGATGGCTAGTCATATAGAAGAATCTTTTCTAGCTTGTTAGTGGTAACTTTTTTGGCGTAAGAATGGCTTGACGAATCAGGTATAGTGCGGCCTCTGTCCTTATGTGTATAGGCTGCGTGTCATTGTGTCATTTGAAAGGGGGGCTCTACATCTGTTTGCCGAGTGAATCTAATGGCCTTAACTTGTTAGACGAACCTTCAAAAGACTTCATAGTGTTTCCCTACCTGCTCACCTTGGAAGTGTTTTGGGAGTAATTAACCTGGGCATATAGGCAACACGACTCACAGTGAAAGTGTACAACCTCTACAGAGTGTAAAATTGTTATAACAGCCGTGCTCACGGTCACGAGTGGCCTTGGACCCTTATGAAATAGTTGATCATTAATATTAAATATGTTTTTGCTATTCGTTAATCATTTCACATTGATCATATGTTTATTGTTATATTGAGACATCTTGATGCTATTGATATGCTAAAATTATGCCAACTAAAAGCTACATGCTGAAAAACCAATGTCATGCCTTTGAGTCTCATGAAACCCATGTTATACTTGTTGAGTACGAGATGTACTTACGCTTGTTTATTTTTCTTGGATAAAAATCCCGGATGGGTAACAGATGGTGCAAATAGTGACTACTACTCCTACTTCCCTGAAGATTACTAGACTTGCAGTCAACCAGTCAATGTGCCTGTGATTGGAGCTACCACGAGAGATTTACCTTTTTACTTTCCGCTACATTTGTGTAAAGACTATGTGTTAATAATCATGATGTAATAATATTTGTGATGATACTTCCTTTATAATTTGTTAACTTATGTATGATTGATCTCTGGGCACACGTAAGAGTATGCATTTCATTTGATCTTTAAATGGGTGTGACAATAATCAACGGCAATCGTAGCTATTAAGATATGGTTACGCCTCCTAACTAACGAGCTAGCCCCACAACTAACGCACTAGGCTTCGTACCCATATTTTCAAATAACACGCTAGTTCCCAATAGGTATTCAAGTTATGCCAACCAAGGTGTTGCTTGGTGCATTTATTGATTTAATATTTATTCTAACTAGGGCTCATTAGCTATCTTGTCAACTAATTATTCTGGAGCTACAAAATTACCGTGAGCACCTAATAATATTATGAAGTTGCTGTGAAATTTTTAGGACCAACACTATCACTAATTTCTTGCAAAAATTCTTACAGGTTTCTATTTCAAGAATATCAAGGATCTTAAACTAATTTGAGAACCCCCTGAAAATATTATTAAACTGTGTGAATAAGATACACTAGCAGATATATCATGATTTTAGAAACTTAACAAAATTAGTTTCATAATTTTTGGACTTCTACATAATTTGTTATGGAATTTACAATTTAAGCTAGATACTATATTAGAAAGCGCTTTTTAGAAAGGAAAAAAAGACCAGTGGCGGCTAAGCGACCCAGTGGCCCACTGCGGCCCACGTGAGGTGCGACCACGCGCGGCCAGCCGACCCAGCAGGCGGCCCAGGGCGGGGAGCCCGCGCGCACTGGCAATTTGCACAAGAAACCTTGTACTTCTACGCAATCGCATGTCCACTATGCTTACTATTCCCATGGCCAGCAACTTTGCAAAACAGCCCTTAGATGTTTTCGTCTTCACAACGGGGAGGTGCCGGGGACTCCCCGTGCCCACCGGCACGCGGTGGTTACGCCGGGTAGTCTAGGCCCGCAACGACGTAACAAAGAGACCGACCACCATCCCTGGCCTAACGCGTGAGGATAGGTGGCGGTTAGGGCATCAGGGACGCGCTGGTGCGAGCTGCAGCTGCAAGCGGCTAATCGCGGCGGCGACGCAGCCGTTCCGACGAGCCTAGACGGCGAGCAAGTGATGGAGATGGCGTGCGAGCACCTAGGGCTTACCCTGGTGCAGGCCGAGGGGACGTTCGGAGGCGAGGGAGGCGGAGCAGTGTTGGCCACGCGTGACGTTATGGTGGTGCTCCTAGAATGGCATGACCGCGTCAGGCCCTCGCCCACGCCGTTCCTGTCCAATCCGAGGTGAGCAGCAGCACGAGGGGACCAAGGCGAACGCAAATGGACGATTAGATGAACCTCTACCGAGGGATAGGGCCTTGTCCCCAAATCGTGCTCTGCTCCGACGGCGAGCTGACCAGCAGCGAAGAACCGCCAAATTGGCTGACCACGAGGCTCGTCAGCGGCTTGGTGTGGGTTGGGCTACTTGAGAACCATCTAGGCTACCTATTGGTGCGAAGAATTGGACTGCGAAGCCTTGAACAAGGTGAATTGGAAAGATGGAGGGGCGGTGTCCGTGCCGAGGTCATGCCGCGGGGAGGACACACGGAGGAGCTCGAGCAGTTTAAGAGGGCAGCGAGCACGTGCACGGCTAACCCTACCAAAAGACTAGGCGCGACGTGCACGGCAGGGTGTGGCCAGACCCGAGCGGTCTTGTCGGTGCCGGCTAGCGGAAGGCAGGGCAGGGAGTCGTCGCCAACAGTGCGGCTAGGCCAGGCGACCATGGCGCGTCGACAGCGGCATTCGTCCAAAGACGTTGCACGTAGATGGGTCGAGGGGTGGAGCGGGCCATCGCGAGGGCAGGAGCACGCACATGGCACGACACGAGCGGCAGAGGTATGGCGCAAGGACATGGGACGCTGCAACACCGCAGCGGCCAAGCATGACCACGCGTGGCAGCAGCAGTGGCCAGCGGGCAACCGGCATGGGCAGCCGCGGTGCAGCAGGCCACCCCCCCGAGATGGCGTGCACGCCACAGCAAGGGCCACACCACAGCCACGGTTCTAGTGCGTACCAACGAAGTTCGAGCTATTTTTAAGAGTTCAAGTTGACATCCAACCCAACTATGATCTACACCATTCTCAGCCGCTCACTTTGATCTAACCAACTATGCAAAACATGATATTAGTGTTTAGGTAGTTGTTGAAATTTAAATGCCAAAATAGCACTGTCTATTACCATCCAGACTTGAATTCTAAGGTTTAGTTAGAGCTAACGTTCCTTAGCACTTTAACCGTAATTCTTAAGAGGTCTAAACCTTGCCGATTCCAAGCACGACATAACTCATACTTCATACTAACTTATAGAAACAAAATATGTATATATTGTTTTATTATTTTGCATGCTATAATTCACCAAAAAAGATACTTTTCAAACATGAAGTTATATCACCCTTGTTTTATAGAATTTGTTTTCGCGCTAAATGATTAACGACTTATTCTATTTTTCTTATTAGAAGCTTATTAACATGTTTACACATTAAATGATATACTTACAATATCCATTGGACTTCTCTTCTCCAAAAAGATGAGACATACAATTTGATTATCACTTTAAAATTTTACCACCCGAAAACTTGGTTTGTTAATTCCTTTTAAGCTTTAATCTAGGTGCTAAGTAAAATCGTAACACCAGGGTCAAAACCCAAACAGGTTATGCGCAACTTGCTTCCACAGCCAGAATCAGGCAAGGCATCCCAGCTCTTGGTCGCCGGATTGCACACAAGGTAGCGGAAGAACGCATCTTCAGAAGAGGACGAGCTATCGGAGCGAAGACGGCAGAGGAGAAGGCCATTGCAGCTGTCCAAAATGAGACTGATGCGTTCGTATCCGGGAAAGAAGGACAGAAAGGGGCAAATCAGAGGCGGAAACCCAATCTCCGAGACATTGAAGAAATGCCGAGCTTCTTGGGGGAAGCGCGTGTAGTCCGTGGAGCTGTAGAATACGCCGGCAAGGGTCTGGGGGAGCCTCCTGCGGTGCTCGGGGTGGGAGATGAGGGCGCGCCAGAGATGGGAGACGCACTTGAAGCGGGACTTGACTGGAAGCCGTGACAGTATCTCAACGCTGAGGTCGTCGGTGAGGCTGGCCGCCGGGTTGTTCCTCTTCTTCGTCCTGGATCTCTTCGCCATCTCGCGTGCAACCTGCAGTCAGGTGATGTTAGAGAGCAGAGATTGGTGCGGTGGGGCTTCGAGGGTTCTACCTCCGACGAGGACCGGAGATCGGCAAGGCAAGCCGGCGGCCGGCGGGAGACTCGTGCTGCTCCTGTTCGAAGAGGAGAGCGCCGCCGCGAGGACCCGGGCGTATGGCGACGGACCGCCGGCGAGGTCGGATTCGATAGTGGGGAAGGGGAGGGGAGTGAGTGTACGACTGACGGACTGAGCTCTAGTACATGGACCAGAATCTGGTTACGACGGCCCATTTTGTTTCCACACTTTTCTCACCATTTTTTTAGAAGAAGAGTTAAATTCATCATTAGTACACAAATTGGTGGGAGGATACATTAGGTACATCGTCTTTCTGATTGTTCATTTGAAAATAACAATCTAACATGTAGGTGCAGATGGATCACTAGGGCAAAAAACACCATGTTGCCAGTTGACACCTCCATCCATAACAAATGTGCTATTCGAGAAAAAAAAAATCCATAACAAGTGTGCAAAACTGTTGCAAATGGCCTTCTAGTTTATTTGCTTGTTAGTTATTTGGATTCAGTTTTGATGGAGATGGTTTTGGACTTCCTTGGCAGAGAGACGGATGCCGGCAGCAATGCCCACCGCCATGCGGTATTTCGCCGTGTGATGGGAACAAGGCAGAGGGCAACCCAGCCCCAGATTACGGTGAGTTTCGTCGATTCTCTCTTTCCTTCGCTATTTGTTTCACGCGTTTTTGTGGATTTCTTTTAGTTTTGATGATCAATAAAGGTTAGGTTGGCCTAGGACTAGCGTATGAAACGGAACTGAATAGAATTGATGAAGCTTCAACGCTACATTGAACATTTGTTTGTCATTTTATTGTAGGCAATAGCCCTGGGCATAATTAACCGAAGACCGAAGACCGAACCGAACTAACCGAGACCGAGACCGAAGTGACCGAGACCGAAAATTTCGGTCATAAGTTCGGTCTTCAGTTTGAAGTAACCGAACTAACCGGACTTAGTTCGGTCATTACCCTCGGGTAACCGAACTAACCGAATTAACCGAACATTTGAATTTTGTTGACATAATATGTAATTTAGACTATTATTAGTGATATAATATTTATTCTAGTGAGTTTATATCAACCATCATTCTTATCACTATGTTTAATCTATATTTTGTATTGTATTTTTGTCTTGAAATAGAAAAAATATTGGTAAAATTTGCTACAAATTACAATATTTAGTAGTTGTTTTGTAAAGTTCGGTTAGTTCGGTCATGACCGAGACCGAACCGAACTAACCGAGACCGAACTTGCTCGGTCCTGAGTTTTGAAACTAACCGATCAGTCTCCGTTTTTAGATGACCGAACTTTCGAAATGACCGAAGACCGAGACCGATCGGTTCGGTCAGACCGAATGCCCAGGGCTAGTAGGCAATTCGTCAATTTTGAGTGTACAAGTATGAGGAGTAAGGCTTGACATGGGCTCAAACGCAGGATGGGCCGGTACGCGTATTGGGCCTATGTGCCGAATGGGGGATATGACCCACCCCGTGTAACTGAACCTGTAACGAACTTGGCATTTCCCTGAACCCAAACCTGGATTCATCTTCTTCCTGCTCTAGCTACCCTGTCTAGTTCTTGCTTATTCCCCATTCCTGTCATGTACCTCTGATTCTTGATGCTATCAATACAATCGGTGTGGTTACTGAGTGAATCTTGCGGGTACATAACAGGGTTCTTGAATCGGATCGCGCAAAACGCCATCTGCTTCAGAATTGAGCTAGCACCGCTCGATCTCAGCTCCCCCAGCACCTTCCATTGTCCAAGATCTCAGCTCCCCCAGCACCTTCCATTGTCCATGGCCGCGACTCCTATCCTATGCTGACATCTTGACTGAGAATTAGCATCGCATCCTGAATGTAAGAATGTTTGCTGCTTGTACCGGCATTCGTCAAAGACAAGTGCCTCATGGTTGATTACAAGAACTCACCCAGAACTACAAGAATTAGCATCAGGATTGTGTCTAGTCTAGGTCTGCTGGTAATTGGCATGTACAAGTTCTACAAATAGTAACAGCCCCCAAATCAAAATGTATCTCTCCAGATTCCAATTGCATTCAGCTGCCTTGCGTTGCGCCGTACTTGAGCGTCGTCACCGAATCATCCACCGCTGGCCCGTGGGCTGTATCCTATCGTTGTCCATGTACGCGATGTCGATGGCATTGCGTTGCGGCGGTGAGCCGGTGACAGTCGATGCCCCGTGGCTGCACGATACGACTGCGCGAGCACGGCCAAGCCCGTGGCCCACCTGTAATCGTAATAGCATCGGCCCATCTGTAAGCGTGTGTGGGAAGCCCTGAATTTTGGCTCTGATCGAGAAATCCCTCTATCTGAAAGTTTAAACCTGCAGCCGGCAGCGTGGCCCCATGCACCCGCTCACGCTCTCCTCCACCGCGCTCCTCCGCCTCATCAAGTCGCTCTCGCCGGCGGCGTGTCTTTCTATGGTATTGATACACTTAATGATGACCAACGTGGCCTCAAACAATACAATGCAACAAAGGTGACGATTATGACGCGAAACAGGTCATCCACACCGGGAAAATAGAAACACAAGCAAAAGAAACTGATGCTTAATCTATTATTAAGCAATCACATTATTAACTTATTACCAAATTGCAGTTCCCGTCATGGGCCTATGCATTGCCAACAACATGCTCCAGAAACAGAACTGATGACAGTTACGACATCAGACAAGAATCTTTCAACAAACCGAAGGATCTCCCTGCTACACCCTGACCTGGATCTCCCTTCTATACCCTGACCTCCACACCAGCATTGACCAGATGCTCTTTCACTGCTAGTATGGGAACCTGTGACGAGTAAAAGCTCGGACGTCAATTCAATATATCAGGCATATCCTATCTCTATCATACTGCATATGGAATGCATGCAGTGAGTTGATCTATTGAGAATAACAACAGACTAAGCAAAACATTACTGTAGGAGAATCTAACACTGTAGCAACAAAGTTGTGCAGGTTATATGAACGAAAACAAAACAATAATAATAACCAAGTTCGAGTAATAATAATAATACTAAAAGAAATTCGACTTCTAGATCAATGGTTCCCTTAAAGTCTAGCATAGTAGCAGTGATTATTGAGTAATCATATAATTTTAATATGCTGTAAACAAGAGTTGCTAACTTGGCACCCATGCTACCTAACACGGCTGAATTATTGAGTAATCATATAATTTTAGCGGAAGAGAATTCCAAAAGCTATGCAAGAGATTTTAAATCCAGTCTGATAAGAGATAAGATACATGTAAGTTGCTAGATAAAAAAAAGTCTCAGGAAATAGTTTATGGCATAGCATTGCGATAGAAGAGGAAGTAGGATAAACATCAAAACCTCTTTCCGGTGGAAAATGCCAGCAGCAAGGGCAGCAGAAGCATTTGTTTTCTCAAAGACTTCAGAAAAATGTTGAACAGCACCAGCACCACTGCTCGCAATGACTGGGATTGTCACAGCATCAGAAACCATTTTAACCAAATCTATGTCAAATCCACAGCCTTGGCCTGCAGGATAAGTTTATTGCAATCATGACTATATATCCCCCTATAAAAAAGTAACAAATTCAAACATTATGCACTTTTGCAATAGACAATAAGATTATATGTGAGTAGGGGTCCTTTTCTGAAAAACGTGCTAAGGTGTTGTGTGGTCTGTGTGGTGTTCTAGGGGGTCAAAACCCTTTTATTCCTAATATATTGATACGCATCTCCCTGTGTATTCGAGGAAAAAAAAAGGTGCTAAGGCACAGTCGCGAAAAAAGATTATATGTGAATAGGGCGTTTAACCGGTTGTTTCAACATAGCCCATCCCTAAGCCAAGATAAATGGAGAGGGTTTGTGGTAGGCTTGGAGAGCCAACTTAAAACCCGGCCATTCTTGTGTAGATGAATGAATAGGGTGAAATATAATTCTAGACTGGAAAAGTGCATGTCACAAAACTATGAAATGGATTACAAAAACATTGCGCAGTAAAGCTGAAACATTGTAACTATGCCATAGCATGCATGCATGCAAAACATAAATCATTCAGCAACTGTGAATATACCATCACAATCAATGCAGTTAAGAAGTATTTCTCCTGCACCCAATTCTTCCACAGCTTTTGCTAGTTCATATGCTCCTATAGGTCGGCTATCACGCCCACCATTCACCTGAAACAGAAATAAATCAGCAATCATGCCACTGTAAATCATAGTCGCTGGTACTAACCTAAAATTCAGCCCAACAAGAATATACACAAAGTTTAAACAGTCTATGTGGTTAAGCCAGACAAGAATGACTTACTGTGCACTGGTACCATGCATATTCTTCTCCTGATGGACCTGGAAATACATGAGACGTGACAACGTAAAACACAACTGCTAGTTTACAACATAGACAAGGAATAAGAATATACCTTTAGTGGACACCTTTACAGTTTTAAATGGCACATCTTCTTGACTTTTGACATATACCCGCCGAGGATCAATACTGACAACTACGGCCTAAATAATGGAAATAATTACAATGAGCGATTTATAGGTTATATAACAATACCGATAAATAGAAATAACTATTTATATGTAGATGGTTAAGTTGAATGCTAAACAGCAAGGCAGATTGTGGATACCGTTAAATATTTCTAGCAAAATGAGGCACATATAAAAGTACAATTTTACCGGATTGATTTGTCAGTGTATGAGCAGCACAGCCGAAAAGACTGGCAGGAACCAAATGGTTGCCATTGGCTTTTGATCAAATTGGTCATCAATGGCAAATAGGATATCATCTCGTTTTAACCTCAGTTTCCAACTAAGTTGATTCATTTTTTAATAATTTTGAGTGATAAGGAACTTCTGCTTATTGAACCTTGATAGGCTGCCATGAGTCATCATGTTAATAGATGGTGACATCTAGAAGAGCTTTAATAGTTTCATAGGATATGTAACCTCAAATCAGAGTTTCAGCAAAAAGAAAAAGATAAACATAGAAAGGACCTCTGAAATTTGGTGGCATATGGATGGCAGAACAAAGACTTGAATATGATATTTTGTGATGTTACTTCATTCAGAAAAAAAATGTAACAAAAGGAAACATCTCTCATATATCATGAAAACTAGCTAGTAACATAAAAACCAGATACGACCTTTTAACTTATGTTTGGCAGCAAACTAATATAAAACAAAATTGCAATGATGTAGAAATGAATAAAGAAAAACCTGATTGCCATATACTCTAGAGATTTGCTCCAAGCTGCTTTTCCCCGTCTTTACCTGATACACAGAAAGAACTGTATAGTGGGGAAATAGCTGAACATTGTACGGAAAAATATAATACATACACCAGTTTGTAAAAAGGCTTCAGCAGCATAAACAGCATCACTTCCAATTGAAATTTTGTCAGCACCAGACCTGAAATATTCTGATGCCACTTCCAGGCTTGAGTAGTATCTGAGAAGAAATGTACATGATTACATGGATATATTTTTCCTGTCTCAGTATTAACTAAAATAATAACTGCAATCCATTGGTAATTTAGTTGGAGCCAAAAGTTTCCATCAAAAAAAGTTCGAATCAGAAGACAGGAAACATGCAGTCAAGAAACAAGATGATGAGATGAGAAACTGTCTCACACCTAAAACTTTGGAGAAAAACTAAGAATATATAAAACAAGCCTATTCAGATAACAAAATAAAGAAATTGGGATCAACTTCAATAAATCTCTCTAATGAAGTTGACTCAATATTTAATATAACTATCTTAGCAAGTCAACAGGAAAACTAGGTTTCTAAGCAGATAGTTTCTGGAATCCCCATTGCTCAAGAACATAACAGGAGAACTAACCTTCCATTTGCATCTGTGAAGTCTCGTATGCCCCCACCAACTGTAAGTGGCACAAAAACCTTTTCAGAGGCACAACGCAGTACCTATTGAAGATCCCATGTCACCACACCAGGCAAAGGGGTGTAAATAGTAAAGACAACAATTGGAGGTTACAGATCTTAAACAAACCTCTAGCATTGGCAAATCACCCAATGGAAAGTCACGGAAACCAGTTATATTCAAGAAGCTGACCTAAGGGGAGTGATATTCATGATATCAGATAATTAAATTACATAAAGAAAATTACAACATGGAAAAAAAAGCTTATGCAGAAAAGTACCTCATCAGCTCCATCTATGTAGTACTGACTAGCTAAATCAACTGGCTTGCCAAGGTTTCTTACCTATGAGCATGTGATGTAAATATGAAAGATTGATGAGAAAGCTGTGTATCAGCCAAAATATAATAGAATTTTCTTAGATTTATTCTCATTTTAATATATCCTTGAGAAATGAACTAAGCCTAAAGTATCACCTAGAACTAGGCCAAAGGTGGAGCTAATCCTGATGTCTAAGAAGTTTTAACCACACTTAGCACTAATGAATAAAGATGTGTACCTCTTTGCTGCTAGTATGATCTCTTACATCGTACTGATCGCCTTTTGTTACCACAAGATCTCCTTTATCATTTGAACGAACATCAAGGCATGCTATCACCTGGACGGTTTAAGAGAATAAGAAGGATGGCAATCTGAACTGTGGTACACACTGAAACATTGACAATACAAAGCTTACTCTCTTCGCAAGTTTTGATGCTTTCCTACGTGCTGGGACCTACATTGCAGATATAAGTATGAACTTAATATTTAGTACTTCCTCCATTCCAAATTATAAGTCATTACAAGAATCTTGGAGAGTCAAACCATCTCAAGTTTGACGAAAATTTTAGAGATAATTATAAAGATTTTTTTTATATCAAATAGGTATACTATGAAAATATAATTGATGAAGAATCTAATGATACTTAGTTGGCATCATAAATGACATTATCTTATCATATAAATTTGGTCAAACTTGAGATGCTTTGACTCTCCAAGATTCTTGGAATGACTTATAATTTGGGATGGAGGGAGTATACATCAAACAAAAAGAGAGTGCCTACTAGAAACAACTTTACTAATACCTTGGTCCCAGAAGAGTTAGGACTGAG
Organism: Saccharum hybrid cultivar R570; assembly: GCA_038087645.1. Classification (NCBI taxonomy): domain Eukaryota; kingdom Viridiplantae; phylum Streptophyta; class Magnoliopsida; order Poales; family Poaceae; genus Saccharum; species Saccharum hybrid cultivar. The sequence continues at coordinate 5,336,598 of JAQSUU010000043.1, read as the reverse complement.
AAAATTTTTTAGAATAGAAAGCCCGGTAGCTGCACAATGGAAAAGAATGTTTATATGATTACTAAGTTTAAACTTAGGAAATCCAAGTGTCAACTGCTACCTCTGATCACAAATACAAGTCCATTCATTAATCAGGATTGTTGTAGGTAAACTCTTTTTAGCTTTGACTATCAATCAATATCTAAAAAGTCATAAAGATGGAAAACAAAATATTAATGTTAACATATCAAACAAGAAAAAAAAAATCCTTCCATAGATCATAACATAAAACTCTTTCTATTTGAAATAATATATGTCCAGAGATATTGCAAGTCAAGGTGACGTATTGGAGACCGTGTTGTTGTCCTAATTGACTTAGGGCCTGCTTGGATCCTTTGCCTGACCTTGCTGGGTACGAATATGTGTTTGGTAGCAGCTTTAGAAAGTAGATTTGCTGGGCGAGCTTGCTTGCCTGAGCAAGAAAAGGCTTGCTGATCCAGCCATCCAGGCGAGCCAAATTGGTTCTCTAGCCTAGGAAAGAAACGCCCCAGAGTCAGATCTACTCTGCACGTTGAGTGAAACACACTACCACCAACCCACTTACTCTTTCGTCCTTGCTTCACATACAGGGTTAATCCAGTGATGGTGGTATGGACTCCAGGAGCCCTATATGTTGATCTAATCCACCCCAGCTCCTCCACCGGCTCCGCGGGCAGAGCGGACAGAGCCGCACTAAATGCTCCCACACAGAGAAGTGCTTCTCACCAGAAAGACACGGAGCCGGAGCCATTTTCGCGTACGGAGGCGGAGCCGCAAAAATTGGCTTCGCCCGAAGGTACGGCCGTGGACACCACCACCGCCGCACCCCCCCCCCTTCCACACACACACACAAGAGAGAGAGAGAGAGAGAGAGAGAGAGAGAGAGAGAGAGAGCAATATAGACATGGGACACTATGGGCGAAATCAAAACTGGGTCGGGTGTCACATTCTGACACTAGACAGGTTTCATGAGCTAACCACCTACTTGCATCACTAGCCAATGGGACATGATAACTGTTTACTCCACTATTTTATATGAATGCACTTGATGTCTCAAAAGCATATGCTTCCTACTGCTCTTGTAAAAGCACCGAACAAGCTTGCTTCCTCATAAAACAACCAAACAGCATCACTCTTTCTTGCCTAACCTTTGCTCAGCTAGGCTAGGTAACCCTTGCTCTGCTGGCCATCCTTGGCAAAAGAACCAAAGCTGGCCCTTATATTTAAGGTCAGATGGAGTAAATGTTTACCTCCGCTCTTTTCTGGGTGAAATTGAACTGCCTGAACGTTGCCCATTGAAATGGAGGATATAAAGCTGTCACCATAATTGCATATCGAGGAAATCCAGTCTCTATTAGCATCTGACTAAGCATGTAGAAAGAAAAGAATAAGTCACACCTCATGAGTCAACCAAAGCACCGGAATCTAAATGGTGTTGTTACTTGTTATACTTACAGGCAGTATGTGGTATGAGTGAACAAAGTACACATGTTGGCCATCAGCTCCCTGCAGCAGTGGCGTGTCCTTGGTGATCTGGAGAGCGTTCCAGCCAATATGTGGAACTATGAGGCCATTTGAGGAGTCGAATCGCCTGACCACGCCCGGTATCACACCAAGGCCGCTCACTGTGACGGTAAATGCAAAATCAACAACAGTACCGTTTATCCATACTCCACAGCTTAGTAAGCAAGTCGCAGGCGAACTGGGGTCGGAGAGTGAGAAGAGCTTACCCGGGCCGTTCTCCTCGCTGGAGTCGAAGAGCAGCTGGAGACCGAGGCAGATGCCTAGGAAGGGGCGATCCCTTTGGATGTACTCACGGAGTGCGTCGGCCATGCCGGTGCTGTTGAGGACGTCCATGGCGGAGCCGAAGGCGCCGACACCGGGAAAGACGAGCCGTTCCGCGGCGAGGATGTCCTCCAGGCTCTGCACGTCGCGGATGCCGAAGCCGAGGTGGAGGATGGCGTTGCGCACGCTGCGCACGTTCCCCGCGCCGTAGTCCAGCAGCGTCACCGCTGCGGGGAGGTAATTTTAAACGAAACGCAGCAGTCAAGCCATGGCTCGAGCCCCAGAAGGGAAAGGGAAGGAGGCGTGGTTCGCAGCGCTTACTGTTCGCGCCGGAGGACGCACGGACGGAGAGGGAGCCGGAGCCGAAGCCGCATCCGCGGGGCTGGCTGCTCCGCTTCGGGCGGCGGCCCGCGGAGCAGGGGACGGTGAGGATGGCGGCGACGGTAGCCATTGCTCCCTGCGCCTGCAGCGGCGGCTGCATTCGTCCCCTTTCTCTCCAGTCAATCGACGCTAATGCCACGCAGGTACGATGGAGCTGGCGACGAAGGAAGAGGAGGCAGGAGGTGACTGGCGACGCCGGAAGGGGACGTACGGCGGCGCTGGGGAGGTCGTGCTCAGAGACACGTTCACGCGGTCACTCACTCAATGTCTCGGCGCCCTAGCGGGCCTTTCTTTTTGCGGGCCTCCGCTGACGCCTCGCTGGCCCGGTAGGCCACTTTTAGATAACGGAAGGAAAAAGTCTACTTTTCCTCCTCAACTTTCACGAAAGTCCGCTTTTCCTCCCTCAACTCTAAAACCGGGTAAATCACATCCCTCAACTTTTCAAACCGTGCATTTTACCTCCCTGGAGCGGTTTCGAAGGCGGTTTTGCTACAGTAAATGGTGGTTTTGCTACAGTGACGTGGTTTTGTCTTTTTCTTTTTTTATTTATTTTGGCTGAATCTTTGAAAAATCATAGTAAATCACAGAAAAATCATAAATGAAAAATCCAATTTTGTTGTACTCCACATGAGTAGATCTACACATTGAACATATAATATGGTATGCTTTAGTACAAAGTTTTTGCTATGAAGGTTTTGCCTTTTTCTTTTTTATTTATTTCGGCTAAATATTTGAAAAATCATAATAAATTACAGAAAAATCATAAAATGGAAAATCTAATTTTGTTGGACTCCACATGAGCATATCTACACAGTGAACATATAATATGGTATGCTTTAGTACAAAATTTTTATTGTAGCTTTAGATCTATGCTTTTCTGTAATTAATTGAAATAATTCATAGCTGCAGCTTCTATAATTATTTTGTTGGACTAAAGCATACCGTATTATATGTTCACTGTGTAAATCTACACATGTGGAGTCCAAAAAAATTAGACTTTCTATTTTATGATTTTTCTGTGATTTACTATGATTTTTCAAAGATTCAGCCAAATAAATAAAAAAGAAAAAGACAAAACCTTGGTAGCAAAAATTTTGTACTAAAGCATATTATATTATATGTTCACTGTGTAGATATGCTCATGTGGAGTCCAAAAAAATTAGATTTTTCATTTTATGATTTTTCTGTAATTTACTATGATTTTTCAAAGATTTAGCCAAAATAAAATAAAAAAAAGGCAAAACCTTCACAGCAAAAACTTTGTACTAAAGCATACCATATTATATATTCAATGTGTAGATCTACTCATGTGGAGTGCAAAAAAATTGGATTTATCATTTTATGATTTTTCTGTGATTTACTATGATTTTTCAAAGATTCAGCCAAAATAAATAAAAAAGAAAAAGACAAAACCGCCTCAGCAAAACACCGTTTACTGTAGCAAAACCGCCTCGAAACCGCTCCAGAGAGGTAAAATGGACGGTTTGAAAAGTTGAGGGAGGTAATTTGCCCGGTTTTGGAGTTGAGGGAGGAAAAACAGACTTTCGTGAAAGTTGGGGGAGGAAAAGTAGACTTTTTCCATAACGGAATAAATAGACGTTGGGCCTCAATGGCCTAGCCAGAGTAATGATTTTCATTGCTAAAAAAACAGAAACTATTATTGAGAAAATGGTAAGCATGACACAACAGAATCTATCACGATTTTCAAAAATAGTGCAAATGGACGAAACAAAACGGAGCACAATGTTCACTAGCCGCTCTTTTTAGCACTGGGAGTCTGGGACTGCCAACTTCTAGTGGAATTGCAGTATCAAAAAATAAACCTTCTACTGGAATTACTATTAGGTCATACGTACGGTACACTAAAGGCATATATACACATGGTGCGGTATTTTTACTAAGCTTGATCATAAATGAAGTTGATGTACATACCAGAGTACCCAGACAGACCTACAAATTATTTGCAAGCGCACTTTGGCTTTGTCCCAGAGTATTGTGTATTTGGAGATAATAGTACAAACCAGGTTGGTCGTCGGTGTCGCTAGAAAACTTGACATATGAATCATCATGGTGAAGGCACGATTTACCTGTGCAACTTACAATTCAAGTTACTCTATAGCTAGATAGTCTGTCCATTGTCCAATCGAAGTTTTCTGTCACTGTCTGCAATCCTACATGAGCATCGATCGTGGCAGCTGGACTTGTCCCACTTCGATGGCACAATGCTTTTGTGAGCTTGTGGCCTAACAAAGATGCAGTAACACGATTCTACTTCTCAGTTGGAGTCTCAGTTTTCGGAGGAGCTGTCTGCCTCTGGGCCTGGGAGCGACCCAGATCTAAGTTTTGCATCTCACTGGCAAGCAAGGCCCTTCTTTCTTTCAGAAAGTTGAGTCGAGTAGTCAGCTTGGCTAATGCAGAGGATGGTGCGGCCCCAGATTCCTGATAATAAAGTGGCATTAGTAACTTCAAGTCAAAGTGGCATCGTTAACATAATCTTATCAAGACACATAATAGGGTGATTATGGTGACCCAGGGTAGTAAAATCAGTGTTTATTATGGTGCAGAATGTGATCACCTCAGTTTTAGTACTTGAATAGGCATTTGAACCTTGAACCCTGCTCGTAACTGGACTATTTGAGTGCGGTCTCTGTGCAAAGTTCCATCTTGTTGTAAGTGATCCGTCTTGGCCGTCCTTCCCAATCTCACCCTTTGAATACATCATCTTCTGAACCATTTGGTTTGTTGCCCAGAACATGTCAGGTACAGAATTAGACCCTACAATTGGTTGTGCTTCGACTGAGGACCCAATCTGTGGAGAAAGGCCAGCATTTTGTTCACCTCTGCAGAAAGGGAGGCCAATTATGTCTCAACCAAGGATTCTAAAAGGAGGCAAATATTATGAACAGTGAGAAAGTAATATTGAATGCTTGGCAGTAAAACCTTACTCAACAAACTTGTCTGCATTTATGGATCGCTTGCTGTTGCATGATTCACATAACGAGGTGGAACTCAACTGGACTTGGTTGTTGAGTTGTCCCCGAAGATCAGAAACCTTTTGCTTCAAGTTCATAATATCAGCTTCAGCAGCAGCAACTTCCTCAAGATCAGCCTTAGTCTATTATCAACAAAAAGAAAAAAAAAAGCTTCAAATGGCGAAAAACATTATCTATCTCAATAGCCAGATTCAGAAAAGGGTACCTTGGTGTCTATCGTTGATGGGAAGGACACTTGTCCTCTTCGCATATTCATTAGCCCAGACTCCAATGAAGCCCTCAAATTTCTCTCCTTCTGCAGCTGGTCTCGTAAATTTTCCACCTGTTGAATGTGCAAAGTATTATTGTTGAACAGAGAAAAAAGCATAACATTGCAAGCACAACAAACAATTTCCAGAAGCATGTAAATGCACATAGTTCTGAGTCAGAACTCCCTGTATAGAACAAATATGAAACAGGAGCGACTGAGAAATCAGAAGGCAGCTGAAATACAGGAAGAAGGATGGAAAAATCCACCTGTTAAGTTCGTGTTCTATACTTCTATCTCCAGTGCCTACCAATGAGTGAACTCTTGGTTTTTCTTTTGGTCAAGGGTCAGGTTTCTTAATGTGCTAGTGAGAGGTTCTGTACTAAGGTTGAGTGTGATGTGAGTGTGTGGGTGTGGGTTTGTGTGTGGTGCTGTAATACCACCTTTTTCATTCTTCTTAATATAATGATACACAGCTCTCCTACGTGTTAGAGAAAAAAAAAACCCTTCTATCTCCAGTGTATAGAAGCAGACTATATGGTCCAGTGCCAGATGGATACATGGCTATGACAAAGTGACATTTTAATATTTTATTAATGGTTTATTAAATGGCATTGCCCTCACCCCTGCCTCTGCACCCAAACATTACCATGCTAGAAACTTTTTTTTATCTGAAGGAAGAAATAAACTGATGCTTCACTGTGGCACCATGTTCAAATCCTTTGCTGACCATGGCGATAACCCAGGTCAAGTAAAGAACCATACGCTTTTGGTAAATGTGAGGTAAAAAAAGTTGGCTGCAAAGGAAAACCTAGACCTACATAAAAGGGCGCACCACCGGCAACCTCCTTAGTGGTTGTTTCTCTTAGTGCTGAGTTTGTTTGTTTGTGTGCTCTCACGTGCTGAGGCATGCATCCGGTGTCTTTTGGGCTTTTGCCCCTCCCTGTACATATAACTCTCTTCTTCTTAATTGAAAGGCAGAGCTCCTGCCACTTGCGTTAAAAAAAAAGTAGGCTGCGTAATGACATTAAAACATCCAATAGAATCAGAACTTCATTCAGTTTGTTGTTATCAGGGAGATATTCCTACAACAATAAAACATGATTGCATTGGATAAGTTTGGGCGGCAAGAAGATGTTTGTTTTGAATGTACTCATGTTTTAAAAAGGGAAAAAAAAGGAAGAAGAATCATGTTAAGATATTGCATATCGGTTGTCCTGGGCATCCAAAATGACAAGAACAAACAGCAATCTGACCGAGTACCATGACCATGCCTCGAGCAAACTGCAGGGAGTCCATTTGCTGACACTCTTAAAACATGAGTAAGGATCAATTTATCAAACTTATTAGGCTATAGCTTGGGTTTGGATGTTTGGATAGTACTTGCAGCATAACTGCTAGTAGAACAATCTCACCTTTAACATAATGCATGATATCTTATGTCTTTCTTAATTATTTAACTTCAAACCCTGCCTGGTAGGAGTATTCTCTTTCCAGAATAACAGCAGCAGCACCACCACCACCACCAACAACAACAACAATAATAATAATAAGCCAGGCCTTAAGTTTGAACTCTTACTTCTTTTTCAAGTGCTACACGACGCTCATGTAGTGCTTCTTTTCGCCTTTCTAAATTTGCCTGGAGGATTGTATTTTCTTTTACCTGAAAAATAGAATCATCTTACATGGAAGAATGTTATGTTACATGATTTTCGTGTGATCCTAGGGAAAAGGTTGTACCTCCTCTGTAAGTTTAGATTGGAGATGGGTCTTCTTGTTTTCAAGCTTCGTAATATGAGCCCTAGTTCAGAAGCTGAATTAGAAAAGAAAAGGCAGCTCAAAATAACAACAGACGTAAATTCTAAAGCTGACTTGTATTTTTTTTATAACTCCGCCTATGTTGACTGGAAGACTTTCTTAAGTCGTCTCAACATAGCCGGTCCTAAGCCCGGGTAAAGGAGGAGGGTGTGTTAAGGTCTGGCGAACCAACAGTATAAAAAAACAGCCACTCTCATGGATTTGAAACCCACAAGAGATTCGTTGGGGCGTAACCCTCTTAGCGACGCGCTACATCGGAACCCGGGTGTGGTGTTAAATGGGCAAGGGCCGGGTCGTCATCCCCTTAGTGGCGCGTCGTATCGTGACCCGGGTACGATGAAAAATGAGCAAGGGTCGGGCCATCGCAACCTTAGTGGCGCGCTACATCTACGTCCGGGTGTAGTGAAAAATGAGCAAGGTTCTTCGCACTTCCCTCGACGGGTGCGAAGGGTAAGGAAGCTAGCCGAGTCAACTAGGATTCGTCTAGGTAGCTGGAACGTAGGGTCCCTAAAGGGTAAGCTAAGAGAGCTAGTCGATGCAGCAATTAGAAGACGTGTAAATATTCTATGCGTTCAGGAGACTAAATGGAAGGGCCAGAAGGCGAAGGAGGTGGAGGATACTGGCTTCAAACTTTGGAATACGGGGACAACATCGGGTAGGAATAGTATAGGCTTCTTGATCGATAGGAGCCTTAAGGATGGAGTCGTTGATGTTAGGAGGCAAGGCGACCGGATTATCTTGGTCAAGCTGGTAGTTGGAGATTCGGCTCTGAATGTGATCAGTGCCTATGCCCCTCAGGTAGGTCTTAGCGAGAGCACCAAGAGGCAGTTTTGGGAAGATCTTGATAGTATGGTTAGTACCGTGCCTATCAGCGAGAAACTCTTTATAGGAGGAGACCTCAACGGCCATGTTGGTGCGACTAATGTAGGTTTCGAGCGGGTGCATAGGAGGTTCGGGTATGGTAGTAAGAATCAAAAGGGGAGGATGTTTTGAACTTCGCGCTGGCCTATGACTTGTTGATAGCGAACACCCTCTTTAGGAAGAGGGAATCTCATCTAGTAACATTTCGTAGTGGACAACACTCGAGCCAGATCGACTTTATCCTTGCAAGGAGGGAGGATAGACGTGCTTGCTTTGATTGTAAGGTGTTACCTGGGGAGTGTGTTGTCCCTCAACATAAGCTTGTGGTGGTGGACTTTCGCTTTCGGGTACGTGTCCACCGGGACAAACGGGCCAAGATTGCGAGAACGAAGTGGTGGAAGCTTAGAGGGGAAGCAGCGCAAACGTTTAAGGAGAGAATGCTAGACGAGGGGCCTTGGGAAGAAGGAGAAGATGCCGACGACATGTGGCTAAAGATGACAACATGTGTCCGGAAGGTGGCTTCGGAAGTGTTTGGCGTGAGTAGGGGAGGCAAACGGGAAGCGAAAGACATGGTGGTGGAATGGCGAGGTGCAAAGGGCTATTAGGGAGGAGTGTTTCAAGCGTCTCCACCATGACAAGAGTGTAGCCAACATCGAGGGCTATAAAATAGCGAAGAGGGTTGCAAAGCGAGTTGTGAGTGTAGCAAAAGGTAAGGCGTATGATGGCCTTTATCAGCGGCTAGGCACAAAGAAAGAGGAGAAAGACATTTATAGGATGGTTAGAATCCGCGAAAGACAAGGGACATCAACCAAATAAAATGCATCAAGGATGGGACAGATCGACTTCTGGTGAAGGATGAGGAGATTAAGGACAGATGAAGAGAGTATTTCGACAAGCTGTTTAATGGGAAGAATGAGGGTCCTACCCTTGAGTTGGACGACTCATTTGACGATACCAACAGACGCTTTGTGAGAAGAATTCAGGAGGCAGAGATCGGAGATGCTTTGAAGAGAATGAAGGGAGGTAAAGCGATGGGCCCTGATGGTATCCCCATTGAGGTGTGGAGATACCTAGGCGCCAGAGCGATAGTATGGTTAACTAAGCTTTTTAACCTTATTTTTCGGTCTAACAAGATGCCTGAAGAATGAAGGAGAAGTATATTAGTACCTATCTTCAAGAACAAGAGAGATGTTCAAAGTTGTACTAACTACCGTGGGATTAAGTTGATGAGCCACACGATGAAGCTTTGGGAGAGGGTTATCGAGCATCGCCTGAGGAGAGTGACACATGTGACCCAAAATCAGTTTAGGTTCATGCCTGGTAGGTCGACCATGGAGGCGATTTTCTTATTACGACAATTGATGGAGAGATATATGGAGCAGAAGAAGGACTTGCACATGGTCTTTATTGACCTCAAGAAGGCATATGACAAAGTACCAAGAAATGTCATGTGGTGGGCCTTGGAAAAGCACAAAGTCCCAACTAAGTATGTTACCCTCATCAAGGATATGTACAGGGATGTGGTGACGTTTGTCCGAACATGTGATGGCGACACCAGTGACTTTCTAATTAAAATAGGACTGCATCAGGGGTCAGCTTTGAGCCCTTATTTATTTGCTTTGGTGATGGATGAGGTCATAAGGGACATACAAGGTGATATCCCTTGGTGTATGCTCTTTGCTGATGATGTGGTGCTAGTTGACGACAGTAGGGCGGGGGTTAATAGGAAGTTAGAATTATGGAGGCACACGTTAGAGTCGAAAGGGTTCAGACTTAGTAGGACTAAGACCGAGTACATGAGGTGCGATTTCAGCGCGACTAGGCACGAGGAGGGAGACGTTAGCCTCGATGGGCAAGTGGTGGCCAAGAAGGATACTTTTCGGTATTTAGAGTCGATGCTACAAAAGGATGGAGACATTGATGAAGATGTTAGGCATAGAATTTCAGCCGGCTGGTTGAAATGGCGTCAAGCTTCTGGCGTTCTCTGTGACAAAAGGGTGCCTCAGAAGCTGAAAGGTAAGTTCTATAGGACGGCGATTCGTCCGGCGATGTTATACGGTGTTGAGTGTTGGCCTACAAAAAGATGACATGTCCAGCAATTGAGTGCAGCAGAGATGCGTATGTTGCGTTGGTGTTGTGGGCACACAAGGAGAGATAGAGTCCGGAACGACGATATTCGGGATAGGGTTGGGGTGGCACCAATTGAGGAGAAATTGATTCAACATCGGTTGAGATGGTTTGAACATGTCTAACGGAGGCCTCCTGAGGCGCCGGTGCGTAGTGGAGTTCTAAAGCGGGCCGATAATGTAAAGAGCGGTAGAGGTCGACCTAAACTAACTTGGGACGAGTCCGTTAAGAGAGATCTTAAGGAGTGGAATATCTCCAAGGATTTAGCTATGGACAGGAGCGCTTGGAGATTGACAATCAACGTGCCTGAACCGTAACCTCTTTTTGTTTTGTGCCCTTTATGTCCCTTTATGTGTCTCTCTGTTTCTCGTCTCTTTTGGGTTTCATCTCTAGCCTACCCCAACTTGCTTGGGACAAAAGGCTATGTTGTTGTTGTTGTTGACTTGTATTTTTATCTTTATAAGTTTCCATCTATCCTTCGTAATATATTTTTATTTAGAGTGAAAGGTAACAGGAAACTGTTAATAGTTAGCAAAGTTCATAAAACCTACAAATTTTGGAGAATCAAAGGGCAAATGAACCTATATGCAGTGAAAAAAAAAACTTTCTATGTATGAATTGAAAAGCAAGTTTGTATTTTATATGCACTACTCATCCTACAAGTGGGAGTTGAGAAGAATGGAAAAAGGAATATAACCTTTTTTAGCTAAAGGTGGTTTGGTCCATAGCAGTCAACCATCACATTCTTTTTAATCACACCAACTAATAGAACTGGGCAACCATGTAAGAGCAGAAATAGTTTATTCCCATTACTAAATCCTAACAGTGGGCTATTCCAGTTATTCTCTTTGGGACGTCATGTGATGAGTTCTTGGTTGCTGAGGAGAACTAGCCAAACAACAAACAAAAAAGAATTTGCTGCTTTTAGGAGATGTCTATAACTCTTCCGATACATAGCACATGCCCAGTTGCATTGCATATAAGAGGCTACTTACTCGTCGTTATCACTGCAACAGCCAGCCTCCTCTGTTGACAAGCCTTTTCTTGCCTGTAAATGAAGTGTTCCATCCAAACTGTAGGATAACACTAATTCTAATACACAGAATTATGTGAATAACAATTAAACTTACTGAAGTACGCCCCCATGAGTTCCTTTTGCTTACTGACGAATGAGCATTTTGTTTTTGTATATGATCTGTGGATGAACTGTTGCTCTGCATTTTAGATGTATCATCCACTTTTGGAAGAGAAGAAATTTGATTACTGTCTTCCATGACCCTTGCAGGAGGTTGAACAACTTTATCATTGTCATCACATGTAGTGCTTGAGATATTGTTATTAACCTATGGGTAATGAGAAATTGTAAGGGCAACAAACAGGTTGCAAAGGCATTCAATGAGAAAGGAAAGTTTATATGTTTTAAAAATTTAAAATGTAACGTAGTAATTTCAGACTTCGTGCAGTGTTACGCATAGAATCTTAGTCTTATCAATATAATTTCCAAGAATATTGAGTTACTGTGACCATGATTTTTCTTATCTTAGAATGAAATTAGATGGTTTAAGAAGATGCCTAGAGTAATCCCTTCAGTCAAGAAAAGAAAGGCCTTTTTTTGTCTTTTCAGAGTAAAAAGAATGCTATTTTAACCACTAATTTTTCAAGAGTGTGATCTAGAAAAAGTATTTCACAAAAAAAAAATCACCCATGTCTTTTCAGATGTCACGAGTGATTTCTCATGGCTGCATGCATCCTATAGAGTTGCTGTCTGAATGAAATACATAATAGCAGTCTATAAAGATGTATCTTATTAGCATTGCAATTATATGCTACCTTCAAATACTGAATAAATTGCTGACACGTGTTACCAGAACACAATTAATGGAATTTTGGACTATCGGTTGAATATGAAAGCATAAAATCTTCAAGTCAGTTCAGATACAACAAATAACTAGTTGAGTTCTTCTTAAGAGACTGTTTATTGAGTCTCCCTGAGATATACTCGCCGGTGGAGGTAGTTGCTACTCAGCCAACCAGGTTCAATTTGCACCTCCTATATATATGATGATGCTAGGCCAGACATCTCTCCCCCAAGGCGAGTTTTTCTTCTTACAGCATATCATCATGTGCAATTAAGAATAAGCTTCAGTGTTGGTTTATGCACATCAAGAAGGTACTGCCTGATGAATGAACATGCTCAACATATAATTTACCGGTTCAAGTTTTAAGTTATGTACAATGGGGAAGTTTTTATAGCCAATAGTGAGGATATTTGCAAAGGCTTTTGTTTAACCAATCAATTAGCATAACTTTGTTCGTACTAGGATTACTTGTTATTGACATATTCTGCTAAAAATGATCCTACAAAAACACACGGTCAAGTAAGAATTCAATGAATGAGGCCCATTTGACTGCTGACTTCACATTAAATTTACTTTAGATAAGGAAGGACTAGGATAAGGACTTATGTCCAGAACAGCAATCTCTGTTCCGTAACGAAATTACTGCTTCTTTTGAAAATTTAACAAGCACAATCTGATAGCAACATATCAACTAGATAGAGGTCACAAAGCTGTTGCAGTATGAACTATTGGTACAAGTGGGATTTTTTGAAGTTCTGTCTTGAGGTGTTTGTTAGGTGAAGCATTTTTTTTCCTGGTTTCTTTTAGGAATTTTCTGTTAGTTTATGGAGGGAGGGCCAGAGACCACCATAGAGTTAGTTCATAAAGCATCTTCTCCTTTTATTCTTGTTGGAGTATGTGTTTAGGCCCATGAGGCTAAGGCCCATGTGGCCCATGTATGGAACCTATATAGCTACCCTTCTAGGGTTAGCCCTAATCAATAGAGACAACACTTTCAACATGGTATCAGCAGCCTAACCCTTCTTCTTTCCCTCTCCAGCCGCCGGCCACCTCCAGGCCCGCCGCTGGGTCTGCCGCCCACCATGGCCGGCCGGCCACCTCCCCCTCCCTCTCCCTCTTACTTCCACCTCTTCCCCTCCCTCCCTTCCCCATCCTGGGCCCAGGTGGCCTCTTCCCCATCTGCCGCCGCCAATCTCCCGCCCGCTGGCACCCTGCCAGCCGCCGGCGCCCAGCCACCAGCCGCCGGTGCCCGCGGGTTCCTCCTCCCCTCAGCCGGTGTGCAGGGCACCGACCCCCTCCCTGCTGGGGCCGCCGGTGTACCGGGCACCGACCCCCTCCCTGCTGGGGCCGCTGGGGTGCAGGGCGCCGATTCCCTCCCTGCTGGGGCCGCCGGCACCATCTCTGGAGCAGCCGGCGCCATCTCCCAGACCCACCCCGCACCCCTCCCGGCCGCAGACCTACTTCCCGGTCTCCTGACCGCTGCTCGGCAGGCCGATCTCCCTCCAGCAGCCATCCGCGCCCTTGCTGGCCTCACCATGGGCGGTGCCACGGCTGTCCACCACCCCTGGCCCGCTACTGCCATGACTGCCGTCGGTGGGGCAGCCACCGGGACTCCCTCAGCACCGCTGGACTCCGGGGAGGTGGTCGGGGGCCTTCCTGTCACCACCTCCGGGAATCCCGATCCCCCTCCGGTGGTGACGGAACAGCCAGCAGCCGCTGCCTTTCCCGGCACGCGCCCCGACTCCGCCCTCGCCGCCGCCCTCGTCGCCGCCCGGGCTGCCGCCGCGGAGGGGCAGGCCCGGGTGCGCGCGGCCGCCCTCGTGTGGGAGCACGAACGCGACGCGGCCGACGCCCTGGCTCGTCAGATCGCCGAGGCGGAGCGCCTCCTCACACCTGCCTCTTCGATTGCCGGGGCCACGTCCTCTGCCTCGCCGGGTCGCCGTGTGTCTCACACCGCCGTCCTCTGGCATGACCCGGCCGATCCGCTCGTGGCTCAGCTTCACTACCAGGCCGGGGGGGTCCAGAACATTCGCCTCCTCGTCCCGGTCGTCCTCAAGCCGGAGTCGCCCTCCTACGCCCGCTGGCGGGACCTGGTCCTTCTCACTCTTCGCCGCTACGCCCTCGACGACCACGTCCTCGTCGACGCTTCGGTCGCCGTCCAGACCCGTCGTGGTTTCGTCTGGACAACATCGTCCTCTCCTGGATCCTGGGGACCATCTCTCTGGACCTCCACGACCTCGTCCGCACCTCCTCGGATGCGCGCCGGGCGTGGCTCGCCCTTGAGGGCCAGTTCCTGGGCAACGCTGAGGCTCGGGCTCTGCGCCTCGACGCGAGCTTCCGGACCTTCGTCCAGGGTGACCTCTCCGTCGGCGAATTCTGCCGTCGGATGAAGGGCATGGCAGACTCCCTGGGGGACCTCGGGTGGCCTGTGGAGGATCGGATCCTGGTCCTCAACGTCCTCCGGGGGCTCAGCGACCGCTACGCCCACCTCAGGACGTGGATCACCCGCCAGAGGCCCTTCCCCACCTTCCTGGAGGTCCGTGACGATCTCGTCATGGAGGAGCTCACACAGGGCCTCCAGCCGGGCTCCACCGCTTCCACAGGGTCCTCGTCCTCCTCGACAGCCCTGGCTGCTACTTCGCCGCGTCCGTCTGCTCCACCGCGGTCGACCGCTCCACCGCCGCCGTCTCTTCTGGGCCCTCCTCCCTCCGGGCCGAGCGGAGGTGGGGGGGGTCGTGGCTCTCGTCGTCGCCGTGGAGGGGGCCGCGGGGGTGGCAGGGGGGTCACCTCCAGGCTCTGGCACCGGCTGGGCCACACGGGGGGCACCATGGCCTTCTTTCCAGAACCCGTGGTCTGGCCGCATCTCCATGTGGCCCAACCATGCCCCCGGGGCCGACTCGCGTCCACCGGTGGCCATGCTCACCGGCGCACCTCCTGCTGGTCCTCCACCCGACGCCTTCCCTGCTACGGCGTGGACTCCTCCCTCTGGGCCTCTTCCGGGGGTCGTCGGATGGGACCAGGCAGCCCTAGCTCGCTCGTTCAGCTCCATGGGTCTGACACCTCCGGTCGGACCCGAGTGGATCGCCGATTCGGGAGCCACCTACCACACCACTCCTGACCCCGGTATACTTTCGTCGCTTCACTCTCCTTCTTCCTCTCTTCCTTCGTCCATTATGGTTGCCAATGGTTCTTGTCTTCCAATCACGTCTGTGGGTACCGCCGGTGCTCATGGCTCTTTTCGTCTTCCCGATGTTCTTGTTGCTCCTTCTATGGTTCATAACCTTCTTTCTATTCGTCGTTTTACAGCTGACAATTCTTGTTCTGTGGAATTTGACTCTTCTGGTCTTACTGTAAAGGATTTGGCTACCCGGCGTCCTCTGCTCCGATGTGACAGTACCGGGCCCCTTTACACTCTTCGATTCCCGGCGGCGCCTTCGTCTTCTTCGCCGTCTGTTTTGTCAGCTGCCTTCGTCGCTTCTACTTCCTCTACTACCTGGCACCGGCGCCTCGGCCATCCTGGACGTGATGCCCTGATACAGCTCAGTCGTAGCTCCGGTCTTCCATGTACTCGAGCTCATGATGAGCAACTGTGTCATGCGTGCCAATTGGGCCGACATGTTCGTCTTCCTTTTTCTAGTTCTACTTCCCATGCGGCCCGCATTTTTGATCTTGTACATTGCGACCTATGGACATCTCCTATTATGAGTATTTCTGGTTACAAGTACTATCTTATGGTTGTTGATGATTTTTCGCATTATTCGTGGACTTTGCCTCTCCGTGCGAAGTCTGATACGTTTACCACGCTCCTCCACTTCTTTACTTGGGTGTCCACACAGTTCGGCCTCACCATCAAGGCCGTCCAGTGTGACAATGGTCGCGAGTTTGATAACTCCACCGCCCGAGATTTCTTCCTCTCTCACGGTGTTCAGCTCCGCATGTCTTGTTCATACACCTCTTCGCAGAATGGCAAGGCTGAGCGGATGATTCGTACCACCAACGACACCGTGCGTACCCTTCTCTTTCAGGCCTCTCTTCCCGCTCGCTTCTGGGCTGAGGGCTTGCACACCTCCACCTACCTTCTTAACCGCCTTCCTTCTGCGGCCTGCCCCGCTCCCACTCCTCACCACGCCCTCTTCGGTACCCCGCCGCGGTACGATCACCTACGCGTGTTTGGGTGTGCGTGTTACCCCAACACCGCTGCCACTTCCTCTCACAAGCTGGACCCTCGATCCACGCTCTGTGTCTTCCTCGGGTACTCCCCGGATCACAAGGGGTACCGGTGCTATGACCTTACCTCCCGACGTGTTTTCATCTCGCGCCATGTGGTGTTCGATGAGTCCATCTTCCCCTTTTCCAGCACTACCACACCTCCGGTACCTGACCCACCCTCTCTGTTTCCCACTGACCCGGTGGTCCAGCCACCTTTTTCGTGGTCTCCTGCAGGTACCGCTTCGCCGCGCTCCACGCCGGCTACCGGTCCCGGATCCCCTGCGGATCTGGGCCCATCGTCCTCCGGCGCGGCCCCGTCTTCTTCAGTTGGTACAGACCCGGGGCCTTCGTCCCCCGCTTCTGCCCCGGGGGGTCGTGCCGGTCGCTGACGCCGGATCCCGTCCCGGTACCTGCCCCGGCACCTCCGTCGAGGTTCGCCGCGCCGGTACGGGTGTACCAGCGCAGGCCGCGGCCGCAGCCGCTCGTGGTCCCTTCTCCACCAGGGACGCCGACACCACCGTTGCAGTCCCCGCCGGCTCGTGGTGCCCCGCCGGTTTACCACCCGCCGCTGCTTCACCGACATCCGCGGCATGTTCACCCGATGGTGACACGGCACGCGGCTGGCACACTGCCGCCTCGTGCCCTCGAGGCTTCGACCGACGACGCGGTGGTCTCCCCGGTACCCTCTTCCGTCCGCGACGCCCTATTGGACCCTCACTGGCGCCGCGCGATGGAAGAGGAGTACGCCGCGCTGCTCGCCAACCAGACGTGGGAGTTGGTGCCCCGACCACCAGGCTCCAACGTCGTCACTGGCAAGTGGATCTGGACCCACAAGCGCCGGGCCGACGGCTCTCTCGAGCGCTACAAGGCTCGGTGGGTTCTCCGGGGTTTCACTTAGCGCCCTGGAGTCGACTACGACGAGACCTTCAGCCCGGTGGTCAAGCCGGCCACCGTCCGTACTGTGCTCTCGCTGGCGCTTGCTCGGTCTTGGCCCGTCCACCAGCTGGACGTCAAGAACGCCTTCCTCCACGGCCTTCTTACCGAGACGGTGTACTGCAGTCAGCCGGCGGGGTTCGTCGATTCCACCCGTCCTGACATGGTCTGTCGGCTCAACAGGTCCCTCTACGGCCTCAAGCAGGTACCTCGGGCGTGGAACCACCGGTTTGCGGCTTTCTTGCTGACCCTGGGGTTCATAGAGGCCAAGTCTGATACATCCCTGTTCGTCTACCACCACGGAGCTGACACTGCATACTTGCTACTCTATGTTGATGACATTGTCCTCACCGCCTCCAGTGAGCCACTTCTCCGTCGGATCATCATCGCTCTCCAGCAGGAGTTCGCGATGAAGGATCTGGGTGAGCTCCACCACTTCCTCGGTGTCACTGTTGAGCATCGTCATGCCGGACTCCTCCTTCACCAGCGGCAGTACACTCGGGACATCCTGGAGCGGGCTGGGATGACTGACTGCAACCCCTGCTCCACTCCGGTCGACACTCAGGGCAAGCTGTCTGAGGCTGAGGGATCCCCGGTGGCCGATCCCACTGCGTACAGGAGTCTCGCTGGGGCCCTTCAGTACCTCACCTTCACCCGGCCGGACATCACCTATGCAGTTCAGCAGGTCTGTCTTCATATGCATGACCCCCGGGAGCCTCACCTCACGGCTTTCAAGCGCCTCCTCCGCTACCTCCGGGGCACGCTCGACTTCGGCCTCCTACACCGGGACTCCTCCACCGACCTCGTCGTCTACACCGACGCTGACTGGGCCGGGTGCCCGGATATTCGCCGCTCCACCTCCGGCTACGCCGTCTTCCTGGGCGGCAACCTGGTGTCTTGGTCGTCCAAGCGCCAGCCGGTGGTCTCCCGGTCCAGCGCCGAGGCGGAGTACCGCGCCGTTGCTAACGGCGTGGCGGAGGCCGCCTGGCTCCGGCAGCTGCTTGCTGAGTTGCACACTCCGCCCTCCCGGAGCACACTGATCTACTGTGACAACGTCAGTGCGGTCTACCTCTCCACCAACCCCATTCAGCACCAGCGGACGAAGCATGTAGAGATCGACCTCCACTTTGTCCGTGATCGGGTGGCCATGGGCGAGGTGCGGGTCCTTCATGTTCCGACGACCTCCCAGTTCGCGGACATCTTCACTAAAGGCCTCCCGTCCTCGACCTTCGCCGAGTTTCGCTCCAGCCTCAACATCACCGGTGGCTAGTTGCGTCTGTGGGGGGTTGTGTGTGTTCTTTCTTGTTCAGCCTCGAACTCCGCTGCGCCGGTAGTTCAGACTGCGGGGGGGTGTTGGAGTATGTGTTTAGGCCCATGAGGCTAAGGCCCATGTGGCCCATGTATGGAACCTATATAGCTACCCTTCTAGGGTTAGCCCTAATCAATAGAGACAACACTTTCAACAATTCTCCTTAAGATACTGTCTGAGGTGGATTAAAAACGCTATGGAACAGACTGTCTCTAATAGTACAAAATGATAAGATATTCATTCTAGGGAAAGTTAGTACAAAATCTTGTTGATTTTTTAAGGGTCTCCAAGGTACAATTTTGAAAAGTGAATTTTATCATATAATAAGTTAATGACCAGTGGAGGAACTTTTGACAGAAAACCAGAATCCATAATCATCATTTCAAGTAGATAATTTAGAATTTCTTTTTAACAAAAATATTGTTCGTGAAAATGTTTCTTCTTAATATAATGATATGCAGCTCTCCTGCGTGTTCAAGAAAAAAAAGTTGGTGAAAACGGAAAATGTTTTACCAGGTCTGTGAACACTGAATGGTTACGTTTAGGAAGATAAGCTCTGAATGCTAAAAGCAAGACAGACAATGAATAGCATGATAAAAACAAGATATCGATCATAAAGATTTACAGGAAAAGAGATATCCTCCTTTCGATAATATTAGAAAAGAACCCAGTGATTAGATGAAGTACCTTATCATCAGCATTATCAATCCTAATGTTACTATCACATTCAACCCTCATGCCAGAAGAGTGTTCAGTATCATCATTTAAATCTTCTTCAATATCTTCGCCAGAACCATAGGAACCATCATCTTCAGGGATGTCATTGTCTGTCGAATATTCCTTGTCAATGTCAGACTCGGTATAAGCATCTGAAGAGTACGAACCGTCTTCAATATCCTAAACAGGTAATTGTTGGATTAAAATCCATAACAAAGTACGGATTCAAATGGAGCGAGTTTGCAAAGAAAAGCATGTCCAGGAAAAAGCAGGTACATCAAATATCTGATCATATTCCTCAAGCATAATAATAACAATAGCTTGAGCATGGTTGGCAGCAGCAGCAGCTTGAAGCAACTGGAATGAACCATCCCCAGCCATACTGAATTCACTATCAATTTCACATTCACCAAGAAGAAGAGGACGCAGAAGAAGCGGTGCCATGCAAGCTGCCAAAGCAGATGGAGACATCCTATTTACAGCTTTGTGTGATCCAACAATCTGCATCATTTTGAGAATCCTAAAAGAAAAAGCAATGAGTCTCATGGATTTCTGCGATTATCAGTTTACCATACAGTCTAAAGGAAACTATTAAATATGAAAAAAAACCATGTATATATTCTTCAAGAATGAACATAGACAGTAGGGGTCATGACACCACGAACATTACTTGTGCAGTCTACAATTTGGTTGATAACACATTGGAAACAAACCATTATAGGTAGATACCTCTGCAACAATTGACGGTTTGGTTCTGGGAATACTTCATATATCACTCTATTCATAGCATCAAGTCTTTTTGTCTTGTCAGTTCCTGTACAACCGTTTATTTTGATCAGTTTATAATATTTAGCATAACACAATGTTTAGTAGATAAGGGGTTAAGCTGGTATTTTGGTATGTACTCCATGAAAGGTAGTTAGGCACTGAAAATCAAGATGGGGCAGATTGCTGAAAAAATAAGTAAGTTTCAAGTCAGTCTTACGGTAAGCTCTAACCAGGGCAGTGCAACATGGTGCCGGAATTGGAGAAGATGGCATCTCTCGAAGAATGCACTGCAGTGAATGAGAATTAACAAACATTACTAAAAGAATAGAACCACAGTTTATTCCTATTGTAGATCATAGTAAATGCTTGTCAAATAAATACCTTAATACAGTCACCAATAACATGTGCATCCTCTTCTGGGGAGAACTCATTCTTTCCTACAAATTCATATTGAAAGATGTGATTTTAAACACATAGCTAGTAAGCCAGAGGAAATACAACTCTCAGGTTATCCAAACTTACATCCTCCCAAACTAGCTTCATCAAAATATGCATGGATATAATAAAAAGAAAAATAACTTACTAGAACTACATACAATAAGCTCTTGGTAAGACACTGCAAAGTGCCAAACCTAGTTATCTTTACTTAAAAGGTAAAATGGTCAAAGTACAATAACTCACCCTTTTCATAATCCTGAACCCTGCGTTTGACTTCTTCAACATCAGCAGACTGACGGAGAATTCCTTCAACCTTGACACCTACAAAGGAGTGGGCGAGGGGGGGGGGGGGGGGGGGGGGGGGGGGGGGTGGCACTTGTCATTGAACATCAACTTGGTAAATATATATATAGGCCTGTACTGAATATTTATTTCACCAGGATATTTATTTCACAAATTCGTAACTACCGGAAATTCCAGGCAAACATGTGTATTGAATTATTAAAACATGGAAAAAGGATTTACCATAATCTTCGATGAACTTTAAGGCCTTCTCCAGGAATGCTGTATTGCCATCAGCATCGACAAGTGCAAATTCTGCTGGTCTGCCGATTACAGAATTATCCTCCGCTGCAATGGATCGAATTTGCTTACTTGTATTCCAACTCCATGATAAGATTCAGTCCCTCCCCACCAAATCACAGTAAGAAAGAAATAGACAAAATCAACTATTCCAAATATAGTAGTCTCAAGTTCCATTGTCAGAAGTCTCTGGTTTTAATATGTCAGCAAATATATACTGCATTATCTGACATCTGATGCAAATTTTCTTTTTTTTTATATGCCACCTGTATTATATGTATACATGGTAGCTTGGTGTGTGTATCCCATCTTGATCCATGAGGCCCAAAATCTATTTATATATACTCATGGATAATGGATGAATGGTGCAATTTTAGATATCCTCCATTCTCTTTTTAACTCTTTAGATGACTGGATGCAGTGATTTTGATGAAATATGTAAGGTACTTCATGTATATTGACTAACAAATGATTGGCCAAGCCCCTGTAGGGAGCATGCAACTTGATTTAGTGTCCTGGAAAACTCTGGTTTCTAAGTACAAACACAAACAAACAGAATCAAACAAAGAATTGGAATGTTTATCTGGCACAGAGTCATTTTTCGCAGCATAAGTCATTTTCATCCAGGCCTTACAGAACTTCTAAATCAACAACACATTAAGGGCATGTAAAACAAAGGTAGCTGAACACAAATTGGAACAGTATCACCACACTTTTACAGGCACAGCTATCAGAAATGAAAAACACAGGAGTCAATAGCTATTTTCTCGAACAATCAGGAGAGCTGTGTCATTTCATTAAGAAAGGAGATAAAGTACAAAGGGAGGAGCCAAGAGGTATCAATTTCTGTTAGGAATTGATATATCCATTGAAATTTTGAGTAGACTATTGTTTCCCCAAAAAGGTCGACTTTCTTTTGGTCTAGAAATTATGACTTATTAGTAAGTAAAAGAGAGTCATACATGCAACTTATGATAAAGTAAACATAGCTTACATTGTTCAACAGCAGCTTCAACAGGTTCTGTTATGTCAGTGCTGACTATCGGATGTTGTCCCGCTGTATTCGCAACAGTGGGTGCCTGAGCCAGAGCATTCTCCAATGCACTTCTCCACTCATTTAGGTCTTCTGTAGTTTCTGCCTGCTTGATGAAAAATCACACCATTAAATCCCTAGATGATACCATGAGCCTTATTAATTATTGTTGGACACCCACATTGCAACCCCAATCCCACTGACGCACCTGTTGCCCCACTAGTCACTGCAGCAGTAACATTGTTACACACTCCCAAATGCCAACCCTCCTATAGTAACTAAGAAACTGAACCGTGGTACACAACCAACCTTAAGGGTGAAAGTGCGCCCATCACGGCCATCAGGAAAGACGACTGTTATAACTTTCCTTTCTTCCTTGACTATCATACTGAAACGTGCACAAGATATAAGCTTATAAGACATTATTGAAGGAGATTTATACTTCAACAAATATCAGCATTAAATTCATACCTTGCAGTGTTATTCAAGTCAATTCCACCAAGTGTAACAATTGGTTCACTTCCTTTGGGTGGGGGAACACTCTGCAAGCAAATCAGAAAATTGGGGATAATTGCAATGTTAGTTCATAACCTAACATTTCAGTTTGAATAAATTACTGAGCCAAATCCATAGAAAAATTCACCAGTTTTACATGTAGCTGCAATCATATTTAGCTCTTGAAAATGGTTACATGCACAGCCATTAGTATCATTTTGTTTTTTGCACAGAATCAAACTATAGTACCACTTCACTTATAGTTATAGGTTCATTCAGCTTTCCTGTACACTATGTAGGTATAGTGAATAATGATACAATGACCTAGATCAAATCAGGATGCTAGTTTGTAGTTCATCTGCTACGGTGCTACCAGTGGGTATACCTTGCTTTACTTGATTACAGCTCAGGTAAATCTAAGCAAGCAGATGGGGATAGTGAGCAACACAAACTTCTTGTTAAAAATATTCTGTAGAGTTTAGGTGTAGATGCTAAGAGTTGGATTCATATACTTACTCTTCCTCAAAACAAATTTGTGGAATTTATATACCAAGTTTCATAAGGCTAACAAAACATCAGAACAGAAAAGATCAATCGAGATCTGATCAGGGTGTGAGGGCCCATTGGGTATACGACGAGGTACAGTTTGGCTTCCCCAGCTGGCATCCTACCCCTAGTTGAACTGTGTGCCATATTGTATAGGTATCAAGGGGTCTAACCCCACTGGATAAAGGTATCTCATCACCTAATGTCTTCTTTCAGAATACACTTCATCTTGGAGTGTGCTTTATTACAACAAAATTTATTCTAGTCCAAACAACAATTTAAATTATTCAGAGCATTGTAAGTTTGTAACTGAAGCAAAGAGACACAACAAAGTACATTTTCTACAAAATGGTATTAGACTAATTAGTTAAAGAAAAGGGAAACAGTATAGAAGGAATGATAACAATTCATCTTACAGGATCGCTCCTGAAGAACACTAATGATGTCCTTGTAAGAATAAACCAACGCTTTTTCCATACTGTCCAGCCAATCCCTGTAAGCTATCCAATTTAATGAAATGGGAAGCATAGAGTAGACAGAAATATGTAAAACTTCATGTTGAAACAGAAGTGGTCAGATGTAAAGATGACAGAATGAAGCAACCAAGCTTCTATAAAAGGTTCCACATTAAAAAGGATCAGGTGAAAGCAGAAATATCCTGACCCACCTAATTAAACTGCAAAGATAACATCCCCTGCTAAATGTAGTGAAAATATGGAAAATTCTTATTGTTCTATGTTGGCCTGTTGGGCTAAGTATAGGTGTAAGCAACATGGACAACTATCCTATAGACGTTCCACCATTTTTCTTTAATACGCAAGAGGGTTGTGCATCATTTCATTAAGAAGAAGAGTACAGGGGTTTCAGTTTTCCTGATGTTGATGCATCAGGGTAAATATAATTTTTGCTACTAAAGATCCTAAGATTTACCACATATCTCTATAAAAACATATATACACTTTTAGTGGTGCACCAGGGTGGATTTGCTGCTAGCTTCACCCCTGGAAGAGTATAGTACAAAAATACAAAGACAACACACACACACACACACACACACACACACACATTCACCCCAATACCAACAGCTGAGACTTGACCAAAGCTTGTTTGACCCTACACCAAAATTTTTAAGCATATGATTTTATAAGAATTATAAACAGATATCATATGTTTTTTGCCGTTTAGAGCAAGTAGATTGTACCATGGTCTACTCTAACTCAGATGCCACTCAAAATGATGAGTAAAATTCATGGGCGGTCCTCAAACTTGGTAGGGGGGGGGGGGGGGGGGGGGGTGTCACCTGGTCCCTGTACTCTCAAAATGCTATTTTCAGGTCCTTAAACTTGCTTCCGGGTCTCATCCACGTCCAAAAAGGGTCTAACCCGCTCTGTATGCTGATGTGGTGGACCCGACATGTGTCCACATGTCATGTCCACCATTCCTCTCATGTGGGACCCATCCATCAGTAGAATATATTTCTATTTTAATTTTTCTCTTCTCTCCTTTTCTCTCGCCCTCTTCTCTCCCACCCATCGACTCAGCCATTTCTCCCTTACTCTGCTGTGCGCCGCTGGCGCAGCTGCCTCCACGTCCAGCCCCGACCTGACATGTGGGCCCTCACCCGCGTGGGAGCCTCGCTCGGTGGCAGCACGGATCCATTCTCGATCCGTGCAGCGCCAGCCAGCCAAAGGCCCAGCTTGCTTCGACGTGGCGCCCACGGTCTGAGGCCAAGCTCGCCTGCCATGCTTCGCCCGTGGTCAGCCTCGCTCCATCCACAGCGTCCGCAATGGATCCACCAGCAGCGCCCGTGGCTGTCCTCGCCTCGCCCCCACCAGTGGCGTTTCGTCTGTGGCGGCCCCAATTGTAGTGCCTGTAGCGTCCCCGCGCCTGCAGTGGCCTTGCCAGTGGCACTCGCGGTAGCCACGCTTGAAGATGCAGAAGGAGAGAGAAAATGGGAGAAAAAGAATAAACACATGGAATGGGTTGAGCCACTTTTGGACCCAGATGAGATCCGAAACCAAGTCTAGGGAGCCAAAAATAATATTTTGGGAGTACAGGGACCCGGATGAAACCCCTTGCCAAGTTCAAGGACCAGCCGTGAATTTTACTCGTGTTATCTACCTTTTATATATAATCCACTCTGCTGGCTGATATCCTATCATCTAAAAATCATGGCATATAACAATACACATCACAATACAGTTTGCCATGGTTCCAAAATCTGCACGATGAATATTCTGATACACATAAGATATTGCGATTACTGCTATGACTTCTCAAGATGTACGTTTTCTGTCTTCTGTACTTGAAAGCTCGACCATTGGTAAATTTAGAAGTTAGAAGGTTATGTTGGTCTAATTTTAGACCATCACAAGGATAATCATCCTATGTCATATACATATGAAAATGTTACCACAAGTTAACGTAGCCATGTGAAAACAGAATTTAGGCGTAGTATCAGCAGGAAATAATACCTTTAGATGAGAGCAGTAAATTTCCACTCTTAAGAACCTGCAGTAAAAGAATATGTGGATTCCGAATTAATAGTGTTTATGCAGTTGTCCGATATGACTAAATGCTGGTTGAAGTGCAACTGAGACTTAGGAACGGTAAATCTGAAGTAAGTGATGCATAGCTTTACAGTGTATCACTTGCCCTAGGAAATCTATATCTATATATATATTTCTTATAAAGCTAATCTCCACTGCAAGTCTATCTCAACATGCAAGGCATCCACATCATCCTCCACTAACTATCCACATCATCTCCCACTAATAGCCATGTCATCCCATTAACTTCCAACCTCTTAATTGCAAGATATCCACATCAGGAATGGGCGGGGTGTAGAAGAGTGAGACTCTGTGTATTGATTCATCATAGAGGGTGAACCCCCAGGGTACATATAGGCACAGAGTGCCAACCCTAACCCTAATGGGCCTTGCCCTACATGGGCCGGCCTGGGCTGGAGGCCCACACACACACACTCCAACATCCCCCCGCAGTCACAACGGGGGCGCACACACGATGAGACTGGAGACAAACAAAGCCGAAGTGATGACATCCCCCCGCAGTCGCAACCATGTCGCGGCCGTTGTGGCTGGAGCGAAGAAGTGGAGGATAGCCCTCTTTGTGCCGAAGTAGCCGAGGTCGAGGTCGTCGTGGTCGTAGCCGAGGTAGAAGTTGCCGAGTCGAGGTGGCAGCGAAGACGGTCGAAGACGTAGTCGCAACACCGAGCTGTCATGGCCGCGGAACGATGAGCCGAGCCATGCGGCGTTAGGGGCGCCAGGCGATGGCAGCGCACCCGGATACCTCGGAGACCGCGCTCAGAGCAGGGGTGGCGGAGAAGTCGAGGTCCGCGCTCAGATCAGGGGTGGCGGAGGGGGAGAAATGGGGGTGGCGGCTTTCCTGCCCGCCCTCGTAGAAGTCCCACGCTCAGAGCAGGGGTGGCGGGGAGGGGAGCGTTGTCCGCGGTAGACGGCGAAGGGCGTGGACTCCGGACGAGCTTGCTTGACGACGACCGGCGGCGGGTGGCGCAACCGCCTGGAAAGGCGGCGACACCGGCGGTGAAGGCAGACCACGAGCGGCGCCGCTGCAGCCGGAAGGGCGCAGCAGCTGGCTCGTCCTCGGGATGTCGATGAAGACGACAAAACGGCAGGGCGACACAAAGGAAACAAAAGGATACATAGCAGCAGCAGCGGTGGTGGTGGTGGCGGCGAGGAGGCGGCGGATCCGCGTCGGGCGGAGCTCCTGCGCTCGCGCTGGCGTCGACGCCGGCCCCCCAGAGCATGGGAGGGCGGAAACAAAAGGATACATAGCAGCAGCAGCGGTGGTGGTGGTGGCGGCGAGGAGGCGGCGGATCCGCGTCGGGCGGAGCTCCTGCGCTCGCGCTGGCGTCGACGCCGGCCCCCCAGAGCATGGGAGGGCGGATCCACGCCGGGAGGAGGCAGGGCGGGGAGGAGGTGGTGGATCCGCGACTGGTGGGGGCCACCCGCACCCGCGCCGGGGGCGTCGGCTCCTGGTCCGCCCGCACCCGCGTCGGCCCCCCCGCGCACGCGGCCAGAGCAGCGGCGGCGCTGGGGGCGCGCAGGGCGGCGGCGGCGCGCGGCGACGGCGTAGGCGCTGGAGGGCTCGGCCGAGCAGGCGCGGATCCGCGCGGATGCGAGCGCGGGGGGCCTTCTGCGAGCTGGAGGAGAGGGGGCGGCGGATCCGCGCCGGGATGAGGCAGGGCGGGGAGGAGGCGGCGGATCCGCGCCGGTGGAGCGCCCTGGCCGCCCTCGCCGGCCCCCGCAGCCGCGGCCAGAATGGCGGCGGCGCTGGAGGCGCGCAGAGCGGCGGCGGCGGGGAGGGGTCGGCGGATCCGCGCCGGGATAGGCCGCAGCGGCCACGGTCCGCTGCATGCGGGGGCTGCCGCGGTCGGGTGCCACCGCGCCGGCGTGGGGGAGGAAGAGCGGGCGGTCCTCTGCTGCTTGCTGCTCGGACTTCTTGACGCGACTACGGGCGCGGATCGAAGGGGATCGACGCCAAACCAAGGGCGCTGCCCCCGGTGGAGAGGAGGCTCTCCCCGGGGGCGCGCTGGAGGCAGCAGAAGAGGTGGTGGTCGGCGGCTGGCTCAGGGAGGAAGAGAAACCTGGCTCTGATACCATGTAGAAGAGTGAGACTCTGTGTATTGATTCATCATAGAGGGTGAACCCCCAGGGTACATATAGGCACAGAGTGCCAACCCTAACCCTAATGGGCCTTGCCCTACATGGGCCGGCCTGGGCTGGAGGCCCACACACACACACTCCAACACGGGGTATCTTCTAGTTATAGAACATTGAAAGGCCATTGGGAGAATGCCCTTTGCGTCTTTGTTTTTATGTACTACCAAGCACAGCTTTGTGAAAACACTTTTTTTTAACTGCAAGAAAATCCAACGGACCTGACAGTTTGGACAAGTTGTCGGTGAATTTTCACCAGCGTCAGATTTATTAGTGATCTGAAAGTTAGAGTCTCCCGACCCACATCGGCAGACCTTGAGTTGACCGACATTCTCAGGGGACTGTGAAGATGATACCTGTCAATAATTAATACTCAGAAAAATGCAACAATCCAAGGACGCAAGACCTTTTGGAACTTCAGTTTAATTAAAAAGAGAAAAAGTGCAACCTTTTTACATGAGCAATTATGTGTATATACTGTTAGCAAAAACAATCTCGAGAGCAAATCAGAGAGAACAATGGTACCATTCCAGTAGAACAATGAACTATATGAATAACATAACAGCCATTTTACCCGTTGATCAACCAAACTGAGCTCTATCAACTCGCTTTGTGTTGCAACATTACATTAATCCAGTATCTTTTAAGTGAAACTAAGAATCAACTGAACTTCACTAAAGTGACATGGTAAAGTCCAATAAAAACTACTAATAAATTCACTAACAGGATCAGGACATGGAAAAGATAGGCGAATTAAGAATGTAAGTGAAACATCAAACATATGCCCCCCCTTACTTGCTGGTAAGAAGTCCTGAATTCCGGAGCTGACATTTTGTGCTCTAGGTTGCTGACTTATGAAGACCTCAGGATGATTTCTGTCCCACCGATAAGTACAGTGTTACTAATGATGATTTCATTAGAGTTATTCTATGCAGGAATAATAGAAAAGAAAGAAACTACCAGGTTCCAACAGGAAATCATGTTTCAGTGGTTTTCTGTTGGAACCTGGTAATATGGATGAATTCTTTAAAATTTGAACTAGCTTTATAAATTCTTCGAGTAATAATCCTTATGCATAAACTCCAATTCCCCATGTTATGAGAATTTTTTTTAACAACAACATTAGCTAAGCCATGATCATGCACAGTGACTGAAAATAACTACCAGTTAGCCCAATTGCTGACCTACCAATCCTATCGATTTGTAGTATCATACAAATTATAGATAAGCAAGAGCGGCTGTGATGTGATCTTCTGAATTCCAATCTAGATTTTCACAGGAATAGGGAGGTTACCAGAAGGCACTGAAGCATAAAGCTTATTTTAGTTCTTCATGGGTCAGCTTCGGATTCACTGGGTTGAATTCAGCATCCACCATAAGTGTCAGCTTAAGTGTTTAATCCATTATTTGAGCCTGGGGTATCATATAGCACAACACCACATAGTCACAAAGAGAGGAAAATTTAATAAAACTATGGAAACTCTCGTGGTCTTGTTCAATGTAATAGTATATATAATATACAATTTAGAGAACGAAAACTATAGTACAAATGATAGGCAGATAAGACTTATAGTTCCAACATCATGAAGCAAGCAAATAATTGAACTTGGGTTCATGGTAGAATTTCGGGTGCCAAACTGCCAAAGCATTAACTTTCTAAATGATTCTTTTTTTTGGAAAACCTCTAAATGATTCTTAACACAGAAGTAACTTCATAATTTTCTATATCCCCTCTTTCTTATAGAATTAAAACCGCAGTGCTTTGAAGCAGCATTCCACTCATAAGCTTTGCTATGTCTCGCCTCACTCAACATGCTAACTGCAATTCAGCCAAAACATTTTGCTTCTGAGGAGAGAGTTAAAGCTGCACGGCATCAGAGCACCTTTCTTCAATGGGTCGGGAACACGATATCACCAAGAAATTTTGCACTAAAATATAGAAGAGAGAACAAGTTTACACTGCACATGACACGGACCCAGAATTGTTTTGAAAATCTTGTCATTTCTGCCCGCTAACAAAAATCTCCTGGGTCAAAAGCCACACCCGCAACGATCTGATGCACTGCACCCTACAACAATTGATCTAATTCGTCAATGAATGAAGCACGCAATGGGCCACCCCCTCCCGCATGCAACAGCAACGCGGCGGAGAAAGGCTCTTCAGACGTGCAAGCGGTGTCCCCCAAAACGAATGCAGCCTGCACAGCATCCTGAAGCCAGATGAGCACCCGGCAACCCCATTGCCTCAATGTGCCTCGATCCCAACCTACGAAGGATTCTGCACACCACCCCCTGAAATGCGCGACGCGCACCGATCGAAGAGCGGAGGCGGCAATGCAGCTCACCTGCGGGCACGGGCGGCCCGGAATCTCACGTCGGCGCGCGCGGAACCGACCCCGCCACCTCCTCTTCCTCTCTTCTGTTCCCGCGCGTCCCTCTCGATCCCCTCCCTCCCTCCTGGCCTCCTCCTCCTCCGCTCCGGTCTCCCCACTCTATTTTCTCTCGCCGCTCGCGGGCTCGTCCCTCACGCCCGCACTTTCTCCGGGAAATTCCGTGGCACGGGCGAGCCCAGGGAAATACATAGCCTAACGACCCTCACCCTCACTGCATCCTGGGACCGCAGCCTCCGGGCCCGACGTGTCAGAGCAACGGTACGATTCCTCTCGCGTTCTCCACGTTCGTTCCGCCACGAGCTAGAGCGGGCGTGCGGACCGGGTCAAGCGACTGGGTCCGTAGGATCTCGATGGTAGGCACGTGGCGGCAGATCAGAGGCTTGCCCGGGGTGACAATTTTGTGCAGGCGGAGTGGGAAGCACGTCCTGACGAAAGAGCAGTGCAACCATGCACTACTTGCTCTTGGGCGTGGGCCCCGATGCCACGCTTTTCCCCACCTGCTCACCTGCCTTTGTACGTACACTGTAGAACTATCCTGTGTGGTCTCTTTGGGTAAAGATCCGGCTGAGGCTGATTTATTGTGAGAGAAAAATACTGCTGGCTGACTGGTGGCTGGTGCTGAACTGGTGTGAGAGAAAAGCACTGCTGGCTGGCTGGAAGCCAGCCGAACAAATGTGCGTGCAAAGTCTATCATGGGTACGATGAGTGCATGACCAAAGACCTTGGCTGTGTTTAGTTCCACAAAAAACGTACTATTCCAAAAAAAAAAAAAGATTCCTTGTTACATCAAACTTGCGATACATGCATGAAGTACTAAATGTAGATGAAATCAAAAACTAATTGTACAGTTTGGTTATACTTTACGAGACGAACGTTTTAAACCTAGTTAGTCAACAGTTAGACACTATTTGCCAAATAAAGCTAAAACATGCTACGGTACTTTTCTCCCCTTTTCAGGGGAACTAAACACACCCCTCGACGAAATAGGAAGACAAATGTGCCCGGACGAACCCCGCTCCGTTGAACCAGCCAGCAGCAAACCTGTTCGGCTGCTCCGTCCAGGCGCCAGGCGGTCCGTCCGAACGATTCACTGACTAATATTTTTTAGAATCGATTCACTGACTGATCTGAAAACCACTGGAACTTGAATGTTTAGGCCCCGTTTGGTTTGGAGGAGTTAAAATTTAACTCCCATCACATCAATGTTCTCTCAAATGTATGGAGTACTAAATATAGACTAATTGCATACATATCGGCACAGATTAGAAGTAATTTACGAGACGAACCTATTAAGCCTAATTAGTCCAAGATTAGAAATTTTTTGTCAAATAAAACGAAAGTGCTACAGTGTTTATTATACTTTAACATCCAAACCAAACAGGCCCTCAATCGTAGGACCCAGATCGACCCATGGCAGTGCAAAGTTCCATCGGAGGACCCAGATTGAGCCATTTGATCCAGATTGACCCATTTGCAGTGCACATCGGTACCGCAGTGCACTGGCAAAACCGCAAAAGGACAGTACCTGCTGTGCCGTGCATCATGCAAAAGCCCTGGAAAGTCATGGCTGTGGCTGTGGCTGTGTTCACTGATGTGTTGCGAGAGAAAAATACTTTTCGTTGGCTGAAAAGTATAACTTATAAAACATGCGAACACGGCCAAAAGCCATGTGCGTCACGGATGGACCCGAGGCCCTCTTCAAGCCGCAACAGAACCGACGAACCAGCACCACTCTCATAAACAGACAAGCAATGCTAGGCTTCGTACAAAGCATGACAAACAGTACCGCCAGGGACAAGAAATGCACCCAGCAGGAGCAACCAACCCTTGAGATTCGTGCCAGAAGCGGCGTGGTAACATTAAAGTTTTGTATCCGATTCACAGCCACGGAATTTTAAGTAGGCATTGGTAGTGAGATATTTATCACATATTGCTATATTCAGTGCAGTGTAAGCGTTTGATGGTGACTCGTGCAGAGTTTACCAGTGCTGGTGAACAATGGCCACTGTTCACACGCTCTAGCAAAGCGCATCTGCTCTCAGTTGTCCCCTCTTGGTTCGTCGTCCTCGTCAAGATTTATGCCTGAGATGCTCATTTTCCCTATATTTACTGCAAATCAAGGAAGAATGAATGAAATGCTACAGCCCATAAAGGTTGCGGTTGTGGCCACAGCTGCTGGAAAATCTAGCTGTTGAATGAAAATCATGTGCCACTGATAAGGGGTTGCACACTGTGTAGCACTTTGTATAGACTTGATGGTTATCCATGCTATCTAATGCTGTTCATCAGAGCAGATTTCGCGCATACATGGCATATTTACGCTAGATTACTGGTATTCATGTTGGACATTTCTCGTAATTATACAGAGTCTTAGTGCTTACCAACTGCATCCAGTCCACGTAGGTTTGGCATATATTTGGTAATATGATCTTCCGCGTCTTTATCAGCCTTCAGTGTCTCACATTCAAAAGAGAGCAAGACTTTCTGATTTCCATGTTCCTTCTCAACCAAGCCAACAATGTCATCTTCCCACCTGCATAGTAGTTTATTCATCTTAAGGAAACAGAAATCATTCTAGGAACTCAATAACAGAAGATATAAATAAATATCTACATAGCAGTGAGGGTTCATCCACAGTGTTGGAGTATGTGTTTAGGCCCATGTGGCTAAGGCCCATGTGGCCCATGTATGGAACCTATATAGCTACCCTTCTAGGGTTAGCCCTAATCAATAGAATCTCAGTTCACAACATGGTAATCAGAGCCTAGGGTTAGTTTTTTTTTCTTTCCTCCCTCCTCTGTCTAGCCGCCGCTCCTCCTGGTGGCCGCCGCCGCCGGCCAGGAGGCCATGGCCGGCGCTCCACCTCCCCACCCCTCCTTCTACAGCCACTTCCCTTCCCTCTCATCCTCTTCCACATGGGCGCAGGTGCTTGCTGCCCCATCTCCAGCCGCCTCCAGGGGAACTCCTGCTCATCCACCTGGCGGCGCCGCCCCTGATCTGGGCGCCGCCCAGGCCGCCGCTGCCCTTTCCTCTCCCCTGCTGGCCGCCGGTGGCTCCTCTCCTCTTCTCCAGCAGGTGCAGCCGCAGCCCCCTGGCGCCGTGCAGCCGCATCCCCTGCAGCCCCTTCCCCTTGGCGCCGCGCTGCACGGGGCCGCGCCCCGGCCTGCTCTCCCTGCTGCCCTGCACGGCGCAGCCACCCATCCTGCTGCCGCCGCCACCCCCTCTGCTCAGGTCCTCACCGCGATCTCCGGGCCTGGGGGGGAGGCACCAGTGGGGGCGAGGATGCAGGCGGTGGTGCGGATGCCGGCCTCCGCCCGCTCCAGCAGCCCCTCCAGCCGCTGCCTGAGGGTTCTCAGCCTCTCGTGGCTGATGCTGCCGCTGCCGGTCCCCAGTCGGCCCTTCCTGGGGGTCTCCCTTTCGGCCTGACTGGACCGAACTCCACCCTCGCTGGCTCGCTGCAGCCCTCGTCGCTGCCCGGGCCGCCGCCGCGGAGGGCCAGGCCCGTGTGCGCGCGGCCGCCCTCGCCTGGGAGCGCGACGCGGCCGACGCCCTGACCCGCCAGATCGCCGAGGCCGAGCAGCTCCTCGCCTCTCCTGCGGGCCCGGACGCCGGAGCCACCTCCTCCGCCTCGCCGGGACGCCGCGTGTCGCACACCGCCGTCCTCTGGCACGACCCGGCCGACCCGCTCGTGGCCCAGCTCCACTACCAGGCCGGGGGGTCCAGAACATTTGCCTCCTCGTTCTGGTCGTTCTCGAGCCGGAGTCTCCTTCCTACGCCCGCTGGCGGGACCTGGTGCTTCTCACCCTTCGCCGCTACGCCCTCGACGACCACGTCCTCGTTGACGCTTTGGACGTCGTCCAGACCCCGTCATGGCTTCGTCTGGACAGCATCGTCCTCTCCTGGATCCTGGGGACGATCTCTCTGGACCTCCACGACCTCGTCCGCACTTCTCCTAACGCGCGCCGGGCATGGCTCGCCCTTGAGGGCCAGTTCCTGGGCAACGCTGAGGCCCGGGCTCTGCGCCTCGACGCGAGCTTCCGGACCTTCGTACAGGGTGACCTCTCCGTCGACGAGTTCTGTCGTCGGATGAAGGGCATGGCCGACTCCCTAGGGGACCTTGGGTGGCCCGTGGAGAATCGCATCTTGGTCCTCAACGTCCTTCGGGGGCTCAGCGACCGCTACGCCCACCTTCGGACGTGGATCACCCGCCAGAGGCCCTTCCCCACCTTCCTGGAGGTCCGCGACGATCTCGTCATGGAGGAGCTCACGCAGGGCCTCCAGCCGGGATCCACCACTTCCGCGGGGTCCTCGTCCTCCTCGACGGCCCTGGCTGCCTCTTCGCCGCGCCCGTCTGCTCCACCGCGGTCCACCGCTCCACCGCCACCGTCGTCTCTCCTGGGCCCTCCTCCCTCCGGGCCGAGCGGAGGTAGGGGGGTCGTGGCTCTCGTCGTCGCCGTGGAGGGGGCCGCGGGGGTGGCCGGGGTGGTCACCCCCAGGCTTCGGCACCGGCCGGGACACACGGGGGGGCACCATGGGCCTGACACCTCCGGTTGGACCCGAGTGGATCGCTGATTCGGGAGCCACCTACCACACTACTCCTGACCCCGGTATACTTTCGTCGATTCACTCTCCCTCTTCCTCTCTTCCTTCGTCCATTATGGTCGCAAATGGTTCTTGTATTCCGGTCTCGTCTGTGGGTACCGCCGGTGCTCATGGCTCCTTTCGTCTTCCTGATGTTCTTGTTGCTCCTTCTATGGTTCATAATCTTCTTTCTATTCGACGTTTTACAGCTGACAATTCTTGTTCTGTGGAATTTGACTCTTCTGGTCTTACTGTAAAGGATTTGGCTTCCCGGCGTCCTCTGCTCCGATGTGACAGCACCGGGCCCCTTTACACTCTTCGCTTCCCGGCGGCTCCTTCGTCTTCTTCGCCGCCCGTTTTGTCAGCTGCCTTCGTCGCTTCTACTTCCTCTACTACCTGGCACCGGCGCCTCGGCCATCCTGGACGTGATGCCCTGATACAGCTCAGTCGTAGCTCCGGTCTTCCATGTACTCGAGCTCATGATGAGCAACTGTGTCATGCGTGCCAATTGGGCCGACATGTTCGTCTTCCGTTTTCTAGTTCTACTTCCCATGCGGCCCGTATTTTTGATCTTGCACATTGCGACCTATGGACATCTCCTATTCTGAGTATTTCTGGTTATAAATACTATCTTGTGGTTGTTGATGATTTTTCGCATTATTCGTGGACTTTTCCTCTCCGTGCAAAGTCAGATACGTTTACCACGCTCCTTCACTTCTTTTCTTGGGTGTCTACACAGCTCGGCCTCCCCATCAAGGCCGTCCAGTGTGACAATGGTCGCGAGTTTGATAACTCCACCTCCCGGGATTTCTTCCTCTCACGGTGTTCAGCTCCGCATGTCTTGTCCATACACCTCTTCGCAAAATGGCAAGGCTGAGCGGATGATTCGCACCACCAATGACACCGTGCGTACCCTTCTGTTTCAGGCCTCTCTTCCCGCTCACTTCTGGGCTGAGGGCCTGCACACCTCCACCTACCTTCTTAACCGCCTTCCTTCTGCGGCCTGCCCCGCTCCCACTCCTCACCACGCCCTCTTCGCTACCCCGCCTCGGTATGATCACATCCGCGTGTTTGGGTGTGCGTGTTACCCCAACACCGCTGCCACTTCTACTCACAAGTTGGACCCTCGCTCCACGCTTTGTGTCTTCCTCGGGTACTCCCCGGATCACAAGGGGTACCGGTGCTTGGACCTTACCTCCCGACGGGTTCTCATCTCTCGCCATGTGGTGTTCGATGAGTCCGTCTTTCCCTTTTCTAGCACCACCACCCCTCCGGTACCTGACCCACCATCCCTGTTTCCCACTGACCCGGTGGTCCAGCCACCTTTTTCGTGGTCTCCTGCAGGTACCGCTTCGCCGCGCGCCGGGCCGGCCTCCTGTCCCGGATTCCCAGCAGGTCCGTGCCCGTCGTCCTCGGGCGCGGCCCCGTCCTCTCCGGTTGGTGCAGACCCGGGGCCTTCGTCCCCCGCTGCTGCCCCGGGGGGGTCGTGTCGGTCGACGATGCCGGATCCCCTCCCGGCACTTGCCCCGGCACCTCCGTCGAGGTTCGCCGCGCCGGTACGAGTGTACCAGCTCAGGCCGCGGCCGCCGCCGCTCGCGCTCCCTTCTCCACCGGGGACACCGACACCACCGCCACTGTCTCCGCCGGCTCGTGGTGCCCCGCCGGTCTACCACCCGCCGCTGCTGCACCGACACCCGCGACATGTTCACCCGATGGTGACACGACACACGGCCGGCACCCTACCGCCTCGTGCCCTCGAGGCTTCGACCGGCGATGCGGTGGTCTCTCCGGTACCCTCCTCCGTCCGCGACGCCCTGTTGGACCCTCACTGGCGCCGCGCGATGGAAGAGGAGTACGCCGCGCTACTCGCCAACCATACGTGAGAGTTGGTGCCCCGGCCGCCAGGCTCCAACGTCGTCACCGGCAAGTGGATTTGGACCCACAAGCGCCAGGTCGACGGCTCTCTCGAGCGCTACAAGGCTCGCTGGGTCCTCCGGGGTTTCACTCAGCGCCCTGGCATCGACTACGATGAGACTTTCAGCCCGGTGGTCAAGCCGGCCACCGTCCGTACCGTGCTATCGCTGGCACTTGCTCGGTCTTGGCCCGTCTACCAGCTGGACGTCAAGAACGCCTTCCTCCACGGCCTTCTTACCGAGACGGTGTACTGCAGTCAGCCAGCGGGGTTCGTCGACACCACCCGTCCTGACATGGTCTGCCGGCTCAACAGGTCCCTCTACGGCCTCAAGCAGGCACCTCGGGCGTGGAACCACCGGTTCGCCGCCTTCTGGCTGACCCTGGGGTTCATGGAGGCCAAGTCTGATACGTCCCTGTTCGCCTACCACCATGGAGCCGACACTGCATACTTGCTGCTCTATGTTGATGACATTGTCCTCACCGCCTCCAGCGAGCCACTTCTCCGCCGGATCATCACCGCTCTCCAGCAAGAGTTCGCGATGAAGGATCTGGGTGAGCTCCACCACTTCCTCGGTGTCACTGTTGAGCACCGTCCTGCCGGGCTCCTCCTTCACCAGCGACAGTACACTCGGGACATTCTGAAGCGGGCTGGGATGACTGACTGCAACCCCTGCTCCACTCCGGTCGACACTCAGGGCAAGCTGTCTGAGGCTGAGGGGCCACCGGTGGCCGATCCCACTGCGTACAGGAGTCTCGCCGGGGCCCTTCAGTACCTCACCTTCACCCGGCCGGACATCACCTATGCAGTTCAGCAGGTCTGCCTCCACATGCATGATCCCCGGGAGCCTCACCTCTTGGCTCTCAAGCGCCTCCTCCGCTACCTCCAGGGCACACTCGACTACGGCCTCCTCCTCCAACGGGCCTCCTCCACCGACCTCGTCGTCTACACCGACGCTGACTGGGCCGGGTGCCCGGATACTCGCCACTCCACCTCCGGCTACGCCGTCTTCCTGGGCGGCAACCTGGTGTCTTGGTCGTCCAAGCGCCAGCCGGTGGTCTCCCGGTCCAGCGCCGAGGCGGAGTACCGCGCCGTTGCTAACGGCGTGGCGGAGGCCGCCTGGCTCCGGCAGCTGCTGGCTGAGTTGCACACTCCACCCTCCCGGAGCACACTGATCTACTGCGACAACGTCAGTGCGGTCTACCTCTCCACCAACCCCATCCAGCACCAGCGGACGAAGCATGTGGAGATCGACCTCCATTTTGTCCGTGATCGGGTGGCTATGGGCGAGGTGCGGGTTCTTCATGTTCCGACGACCTCCCAGTTCGCGGACATCTTCACCAAAGGCCTCCCGTCCTCGACCTTCGCCGAGTTTCGCTCCAGCCTCAACATCACCGGTGGCTAGTTGTGTCTGTGGGGGGGTTGTGTGTTCTTTCTTGTTCAGCCTCGAACTCCGCTGCGCCGGTAGTTCAGACTGCCGGGGGGTGTTGGAGTATGTGTTTAGGCCCATGTGGCTAAGGCCCATGTGGCCCATGTATGGAACCTATATAGCTACCCTTCTAGGGTTAGCCCTAATCAATAGAATCTCAGTTCACAACACACAGCATGGGAAGCATCAGTTTTAGAGAATTGAGCATGGGATTACTTACAGAACAGAAGCATCAGTGTTGGCGCATTAATTTTATTAAGGCACCACCATGCAATTGTTTACTGTTGTCCAAAGAATCACTATTATCTTGTAAAAGGATGACATGTTTGAAGAGTTTTTTGAACTAAAAAAATTCATAGATTGCCAAGTTGGACTTCAGAAACCAAAGGGAATAGGGGCTTGATTTCATCAATATTCAAGTGTATTAACTCAGAAAAGAACTTAAGCATCAGTCCATTATGCACCTAAGGCTTGCTCTAATGTTTGACTGATGTGGCACTGTGTAGAAAGGACCTTGTTGGGTGGGTGAGCCACCTGGGCTGTCATTGTTAGGTTTTTTCACTGTTTTTTCTTTAGTTAACCGTGTGCTTGTATGTTTTTTAGGCCCAAATTCCCTCATAAACCAGGTCAATTATTTCTTCTTACGTGAATTGTAAGAGCTCCGTGCCCTTTCCTAAGTTTCTTCGAAAAAAAGCAGGGACCTTGCTAGCTTTAAAGAACCGGACATGACTCATGGTATGTACATGCCACACCATCTACACTAATAAGCAGTTACAAATTATGAAGAAGTGTTAAAGTAGAAGCACATCTTCGTTACAAGTAAGATTAAGAACTGATCAGTCATAGCTCTTTGGCTGCTTGAATAACACGCCAAAATGAAATAGTTAAATAAAAATCCCTAAAAACAGATACATTTTACATATAGAGCATGCTGAGATTATCAAGCACATAGATCCACAGACATCTTGAATAATCTAATTAGAAAAGACTGTAAGTTGGTATGCTTTGCGACACACCATGCCTGACCCACATCTAAAGTTGCAGAATAATGAACTTAGAGTGCAGATTTGGTGCCCAGGGGGGCTGGCACCCTCCTTAGCTAAAATACCATGTTGCAATGTTTCAAAATCATCACAAAAATCATGTATGTAGCACACATAAAGTTAAGTATAGCTGCAACAATTCAGTTTGAAATTCATCCTAGATGCCAAGAAACAAAATAGACAAGCAATCGACCTGGCACTATTCATCATGTGCAGTGACACTTCTGCTTTTTTAATCTCAGCATCAAAGATGAATTTCAATCTGAATTGTTGTGGCTACACTTAACTTTAGGTGTACCACAT
Source organism: Saccharum hybrid cultivar R570 (assembly GCA_038087645.1). NCBI lineage: Eukaryota > Viridiplantae > Streptophyta > Magnoliopsida > Poales > Poaceae > Saccharum > Saccharum hybrid cultivar. The sequence continues at coordinate 5,297,118 of JAQSUU010000043.1, read as the reverse complement.
ACATGATGATTTTTTAAACATTGTAACATGGTATTTTAGTCCTTCAGCTAACAAGAGCACCAGCACCCCTGGGCGCATATGATTTTCCAATGAACTTATCATTGCTGGTGTTTGCATCCAAAATTAAGAGATGATAGCAACTTGGGAAATATATATCGATGCTAACAGACCAGATGCACCACCAAAATGCGCTGAGTGTGCAGTGAATCTGTTACGTGATTTGGACACTGGAGGTCAAGTGTGTGTTAGAAAACTTAGAGGTACTCCAAGCCACTATCATTTCTAGATTAGATTACTCTAAATGTCTGGCAAAACATGCCCTTGATAAGTCTAGCTCGAAAACACTACAAAAGAACTTTGCTGAAAATATAATGTGGTGCAATCTGGTACTTTACACAAAATTGTTATGTTCCAGGAGTGCCCAAAATAATAAGACAAGAATTCCTAGCATAACATGTTAACTGGAAATGGGACACAAGAAGCCATATAGATTCTCCATTCATGTACACCGACAGAAATTTATGCAAATCCTCACGTCTGAGCAACAAAAACACCACTTGATATTGTTTGACGAAAGGTAAATTCAGTAGCACCAAACTGAGCTGTGAAATCCAATAATAAAAATTTACCCATGCAAATGATCAATGTTTTGTAATCGAGCAGCATCATGGCCCCTGCATTCCACCACAAGCACCTTCTCTCTCTTGCTCTGTCACATCAGCATCGCAGATTGATGAGAAAAGCTAACCTAAGCCCAGAAACATCATACATTATGGAGAAAGTTATTCTCTGTTGCACAAAGTACACATTTTCATGAGAAAAATTAGCCTCTATCACAGAAGCCACATAGTTCCATGACAAAAGATTATCTCTTTTGGCTCTGTCGCACAGACTTCACAGTTTCATGAGGGCACACATTTAGCCTACTGCTTGAGCCTAGAGCACAAAATGGTTGTAGGTGAGGTTGTTCAAGTTCCCCATTCCCCTCTTAAAAAAAGGACATGTCATTTTATCCTTCATGGTAAATATAATAACTAGGTGTATGTGTATGATCTTTTTACATCAACTACGATGGACCAAAAATAACTTTTTTTAGTTAAAAACAGGATTATTGATTAGTACAAGATATGGTTGACGGGGCAAAGCAAATACATAAGACATGTCTCACCTTAAAATCAATGATGGTGAGCTTTATAAGGCGGTAGTCCTCTCCTCGGCTACATTCCCTCTCGCAAGATATTGCTTACATAATAGAAAAAGGAAGAAAATAACAAAATAAGCTAATATCTTCTTATGACAATATAATTTCAAACTTCTCCTGTTCCATATAGCAAGAAGTAAGGCGCAGATGGTGAACTAGTGCCAAGAACAAAGTATTCCCAACCAACCATCTCAAATCCACTAAATTAATTAGCATGCTATCTCACCAAAGCTACCAAGAAGATCAAAGTGACTAATCTGGCCCCTTTTTACTGAACTAAAAAAATCAGTAACATAAAAGGGAAGCTCCTAGTTCAAGACGTTAAACAATTTTATACATACTTTTTATATTGCCCAGAAAAATGCTGGGTGTAAGAGCATAAATGTTGGTCTGGTGACTGGTATTGCTCGGGATGGTGGCACCAAAAAGAGGTAACATAATTCCAACAGATGAGAAACCCTCTTATTCATCTTGTGCATTGAAAAAAAAATATTTTGGTGATTTTTGTTAGAAATGAGAACAGCATAACAATATTTTTCTCAAGCGTGAAACTTGGAACAAATCAGCAACAGCTGTAAGGGGAATCGGAGAGATGAATACGGGTGCCGTGTAGCCCGTAGCAGACGGAGCCCGGGAGCCGAATGAAATGGCCGGAGATGGCACCGGTAGGCAGCAAGGCGATGGAAGCGACGCCTTCCATCGTCACGCCGGCATCGCCCTCCTCGACGACCTGCCCCGCCTCAGCCACCGGGTCCGGCGGCTGGTAGTTGCCATCGATCGTGTCGCCAGCATCGCCCTCCTCGACGACCTGCTCTGCCTCTGCCGCCGCCGCCGGCTGGTGGTTGCCATTCGCCTGGCAGTCCGTGACCGAGCCCATTGCCCCCCCCTGCGCCGAACACCGACTGCGGCACCTACGGCAGCGAAAACGACTATAAACAAGTTTCCTGTCACCTCTCACGACTCAGAGCATGCCCTATAAACAAGTTCAAACACCACATGGATCGGATATTACCAAATCGACGAACCAACTACGCACCACCGCTTCAGCTGTTGTTACCCAAGCCCAAGAAACGGGTACGACGGGGGGAAGGAGAAAAATGCACTCACCTCGTCCCAGGGCTCGACAGCCGTCAATCCTCGGTGGGTGAGCCTTTTGTGGCCGGCGCCGCCACCAACGTGATCGAAGCTGAAGGGAAACGCTGCTGCGCGACCGCCGCCGCCGCCCACCGGCGTCGGCTCGTCCCTTCCCGCTGGCCGCTGCCCTCCTCGATAGTGGAACAATTTGGAAGGCCCTTTCAGCCTTTCTACACATGTTTTGGGCGGCCCTTCCGCCCCGAAAGACCCTAGGCCTGGCCCCTCCCGTTCCTCACTCGCGCCGCCTCCCACACGGAAAAAGTCTACTTCGTTCCCCAGCTATCGGGATGAACTGCTTAGCCCCAAGTATATAAAACTGTTTATTTTATCTCCTGAATTTTCAAAACCGATCAAGGACCTGTTTAGATACCAAATTTCACCTCAAATTTCACTATGTAAAAAGAAGATTCCCCGTCACATCAAAATGTCGGCACATGCATGGAGTACTAAATATAGATGAAATAAAAAAAATAATTGCACAGTTTTGTTGTAATTTACGAGACGAACATTTTGAGCCTAATTATTCAATGTTTGGACAAAATTTTACAAATACAAACGAAATGTTACAGTGCAGAATCTTGCACTATACAAAATCAGCGCCTCCCAATTCAGCCGATCTAAACACGGCCCAAATTATTCTATAGGTGGTTTTGAACAGTATTTTTTTCTACGGTAAGTATAGGTTGCTACAATAACTGTGGTTTTGCCTTTTTCTTTCTATTTATTTTGACTGAATCTTTGAAAAATCATAGTAAATTCCAAAAAAATCATAAAATGAAAAATTCAATTTTGTTGGACTTCACATGAGTAGATCTACACAGTGAATATATAATATAATACGCTTTAGTACAAAGTTTTTACTGTATATTTTGATCTATTTTTTTCTATAATTAATTGGAATGATTTATAACTGCAGTTTCTATAGTCCAACTGTGGTGAAATTTTTATGGTGACCTAATTATTGTATGTTTGAACTGTAGTAAAAAAATTTCACACTCATTGGATCAAGTATAACTTAGTTATAGATTTATTTAGATTTAACAAGCATAAACCCTAAATAAATCTATAAGTAAGTTATAAATGACCCAATGAGTATGAAATTTTTATTATAGTTCAAGCATACAATAATTAGGTCACCATAAAAATTTTACCATAATTGGACCATAGAAACGGCAATTATGAATTATTCCAATTAATTACAGGAAAAAAATAGATCAAAATCTATAGCAAAAACTATGTACTAAAGCATACCATATTATATATTCACTGTGTAGATCTACTCATGTGGAGTCCAATAAAATTAGATTTTCTATTTTATGATTTTTCTGTGATTTACTATGATTTTTCAAAGATTCAACCGAAATAAATAAAAAAAGAAAAGATAAAACCATAGTTACTGTAGCAAACCCACCATACTGTAGTAAAAACACCGTTCAAAACCCTGGAGGGTAATTTGATCAGTTTTGAAAAGTTCAGGAGATATAGAATAAATTGTTTGGGATTAAGCCGTCTTTTTCCTCTCCCACACACACTCGCGACTAAGGATGAAAACGGTCGGAAACGGTCGAAAACGGACTTACGATATAGAAAAACGAAAACGATCGGTTCGGAATATTTCTACATTTAGCAATTAAAGAGTACAAAAAATAATTAAAAATAGTTGTGAAACCAATTAAAACTGATAATTTTTAATGTTAAAAAACGGTTCATAACGAAAACGGTAAATTCGGAATATTTATGTTCCGTTTTCATCCCACTCGCGACTCACGCAGGCAAGGCACCGCCGCCGCCACTCATCGCCGAGAGGAGCAGCGCCGTCGCTCAACCGCCGCCGGCGACGAGCCTCCGTGGAAGCCAGCGGCCCTACCGGCGAGGCGACTTCTCCACCGACGGGACAGCGTGTGGATCCAGCGAGGCGGCGACGGCGAGCGGTGACTGCTGATAGGTGAGTTTATTTGCCTTCTGTCTAAGCCCTTCCTTTAGTTTATTCGACTCCAATTTCTCCTCTACAATCCGCAGGAGCTCCGCGGCAGGAGTGCCTAGCCACGTTGCATTCGGTGTTCCGTTCCTTCTTCTTCCTCCTTGACTCTCCTTTTTGACCCACCCGGCCTCAGGCTTTCCTAGTTGGCCAGTCCCCACCCCCAGGCCAGCCGAATCTTAACGATTCCGCAATCGAGCAAATCGATCTCGGTGTAATCCCACCTCCCAAACCGAATCCCTCCACCGACCCAAACCCTAGCGTGGACCCACGTCCCGTCCCCTTTCCCCGGCGTTCGAGCCGGTGTCAGTGATGCGGGCGTTGCTCGCGGACGGTGGGATGGTGCCGGAGGCCAACGAGTCGTCAGGCGGCGCTGCGATGTCGCTAGGGCCGTTATGGTGGGCGTCGGAGCGCCACGGGGTGCTGTATAGCCTGGCGGTGATGCTGCAATCACTGGCCTTCGTGGGGTTCCTAGCATGGCAGGCGCGGCGGAGCTTCCGTAGGCTCAGCTACGACCGCTCTCACGTCCGTCGTAGTCGCATACTACGTGCTCCTCTGGGCCGTCGCCGTACTCAACCTCTAGTGCTTCCTGCAGGTTCGGATTGGCTGTCGTTGTTGCTTATCGCTAAGTCCCGTATTGCCTGGTTATGAAACTCTCCGTGCTTTGATTAGGTTGTTGATTTGGTCATTTGATGTTTATTAGGGGAATGCTTTCCATGAGAAAAAAAAGTACTATGTTGTGCGTGTAGTTTAAGTTATGACTAGTGAAAGTCAGGGAGAATTCGTTCTTGAAAAGTAGGGGCAAGTGGAGCTAACGAGAGATGAACTTGGTGGTGACAATGAGCTATGAGAAATCTATACCAGATCATGAAACTTTTGAATTGTATTTTCAGGTTTGACTGATAATCAGTAATGTTTGTATGTTTTGCTAGTGTTCGATTGCTGAGTAGAATAAGTAGGTAAAAGACTAGAAATTAAGTAAACTTTTGGTGAACATGAGTTGTACCTGTTTTCCTGAGTAGTCTTCTGATGTTTCAACTTGATAATGGAATAGCTAAAGATCGCATTGTGATTGAATCCTATGGGTAGGATGGGTAGGCTAGGAGCTGGTCACTGGTCAGGGAATCTCAATGTTGAGCCAGTAGCACCAGTAGCACGCTTTGGTGGGTTTCAAAAAGGAAAGAGCAAGTTCCTGGTGGTCATGTGATAGCTGGTAATGATGAACAGGTGGCAAGATCTGCTGGGTTAAGGAAAAATAAAGTCCATGGTAGCTGGGTGTTGATGTCAAATAGTACTTCACATTGGTCTAGTTATTAGGCTTAGATTTTCATGTGCACATCTTGGTATTGTTACTAATATAAGTGGATTAATCCATATTTAGATTTGATATGGTTCTGCTGTACAGAACTACAGAAGGAAAATCAAATGAACGATCCTGTCTTATGAATCCAAATTTTCATTTTCATTTGTTTATATTGTGTATTGCCTGTATCTCTTATCTAAGTATGGAACATATTTTCCCCCAAATGGCAGGCATGGCAATGTATGCCTGACAGGGCATTTTCTTGGAATGTACTGTCACTGTTTATAAAATCAGGAATGTTATTCTTGGAAGTCAGTCTCATAGCCTTTCTACTTCAAGGAAATGATGCCAGTGGTTTCGAATCTTTGGCACGAACCTTTGTTATCTCTGGAGCTGCAGTTGCTGCTGATATGGCTCAAGGTATGATTCTACTCCAAATTCAGGCATAGTGAACAGTGATTAGCTTTTCTTAGAAGTGATGGGTATTAGGGTTCTTTAGTTCTCGGAGGTTTTGGGATTCAACTAGAATTTTTTGAGATGTGTCATATTTTCTTTCTTAGATCTATAGGTTAATTGACAAGTGTATCTGGTCCGTAATGTTACTTTATTAGAAGAACATAATATGTTTCTTATTTCCATTGTTCCATAACAGTGGATTGGCTATTGCAAGTTGGTACTGATTTTCTATCCATAATAGATCTTGCTCGCCCATCTCATGTCACTGGAAAAGAATTTTTTGGCTGCTCAGTGAAAGACAAGTCCCCATGACTTAACCTAACCTGACACACCTTTCCTTATTTCAATGTGTTAAATCATGTTGCAAGTGGAAAGCGGATTAATACTCTAGTTCCCTTGCAGCCTTCTATGCTATCTTACCTATGAAACTGACTTTGTTCTTATTCAGACTATATATGTTTTTGGCTTTGGTGTTCCTTTGTTCATTGATGTTGATCAAGGAACTGGTGGGAAATGGGGCCTATAGATTATTCACAAACTTGTGCTTACTGGAGTCTATGGGTTGATTGTTTTCATGCATCATTCAAGATGGAGAGACAGGTTGCCTGGTAATTGGTTACTGTTTTTGTATGTTTCAAAATTCGTTTGTCTGGTGTTTAATGACCATAATCTCGTGGTTGCTTTACTGCAGCAAAACCTACTTACTACAACTATGTATGTGTGATGTTGCTATTGAATGACATATCACTGTTTGGATGTTTCCTTGTTGCAAGTGGAGCTGGATTTGGTTTATGGTACACACAGAACACTATTTTCAAAGTTTATGGTAACTTATTCACCTTCAAGAGCAATACTTGATGATGACCCCTTTTGCTGTAGGTTATATAATCTCACAACCGTATGCTATCATTCTCTTTACCTTCCCCTCCTATATGTGACTTTCTTAGTGGACTTCTTCCAGGTACCTTCTTGCCTATGATCTGTTACTTTGCTTCTGCGTAGTACTTCTTCCTTTAGTTCCTTAGCTTGTGTACTGGTATATTTGTCTGTGGCTTGTAATAGTATTATTTGTCTTTGCTGATTTATTTTTTATGTGTAGGAGGAAGACATGCTCCTAGAGAACATCTACTATTCTGAAATGAAGGATGCTGGGTTCTTTGATGCTGGCTGGGATTAATATATGGCTACCGCGGAGTATGACCATTCCCATGTGAACTACGCTGTGCTTTTTCTTAATCTGGTGTACTCTCAACTTATAACAGAAAGTGTATGTAGCTAACTGTGGTAATGAATGGAAATATGTAAATCTTACCGCTGCATACTTCAGATTTCAAGTGATTTCACCGTTGAGATTGCCACCCCAAGGATGGGTGATAGATTCGTTTTTTCTTGAATATTCAGAAGGATGTTGGGTTCCTGATCATTTTTTCGCCTGAATAATTGGTTGGTAAAAGCAAAAGGATGGAAATATGTACTGACCCTGCTCCGTGCAATGCGTTCTAAAGGTCTTGTGCTAGATGTTTGCTTATTTAATTCGCTGATTAGGATGTTTTGTTGGGAGGAGTACTATAAGCGTGAGACTTTCTATGAAGTTTCTCTTATACTTGACTGTATGTTGGAATGTCTCCAGCAAACAGCACATGTCAGCCAGTGATGTAGCTGTATAATCATGCAAAAATCCAGTTTGTTGTCCGATCATCCTTCAGCTATTCAACTAGCTGTCCGGTAATACATTGAACTACTCAACCTTCACCAGGTCAGTTGGCACTGATGACAACAAATTGTCCTGTTCATATGCTTTCTTGGCTCGTATATATGACGTCAGTTCCTTTTAACTTTTCAGGGGAGGAACTAAGCTTATGGCTACCAAGAACCACTTTACGTGGCACAAAGATTCAAGCAGTACAAACAAGATTATTGTGATGAGCCTAAAGGTATGCTCTTTGGCTTAAGATTTTCTTCCCTTATAGACAATACAGTTGTTGAATTTTAATCCGTCATTAATTTTGCATTGTGCTTTTCTTTCCGATAGAAATTTTTATATGTTAAATACCATTGAACTTTAGTTTTCTCAGTGTCACATTTATACTGTATAACATTATAGATTTTGGTATGTTCCCCACTCCCGTCAAAACTCTAAACTAACATCAGGATGTAAAACGCCCCGTGCAGCGTGAAGAACGCGGCGGCCTCCCCCGTGGGCGGCAGCAGCGTGACGTAGGAGAACATGGCCTCGTGCATCACGCCGGAGACGGCGAACGCGGCAGCAACGTGAGGGGTGGCCGCGCACGGGGCGGAACACGCGCTGGCGGAGCAGCACCGGTACAGAGAGGTTCCACCTCCGGCCCCAGAAGTCGCGCAACAAGACCGAGAGGTAGGGCCGGTCGAACCGGGGCTCCAGCTCCAGCCCAACTAGCGCGCGCGACGCTGCCGCCAGAACGAGCTCCAGCGCCAGGTACACGTGCACGGAGTAGAGCGTGAGCAGGACGTACCCGTTCATCCGCTCCTCGTACCGCTACAGCGACACGATGACCGCGAGTTTTGTTATTCTCACTTGTTTTATAGAAATATTTATTTTTTCACGAAATAAAACTATCTCAAACAACAAAACGGAGTACACCATTGCAAAGAGCTCGTTGAGACGATCAAAATTAATATATTATTTGCTATATTTGGAGCTCCGAATAAAAAGATATTAATTTCACAAATTAAAAATAAGTGCTGACGTCATCGCTGACGTCAGCACCGTGAACAGTGTCATGCAAAACCGCCTACAAAACCGCCTAGGGGTGAAAAGTGAACTTTTTCAAGAGTTGGAGGACCAATGTTATCCGGTTTTAAAGTTAGAGGATATTTTTACGATAATTGGAGGACCTAAAGTGGACTTAACTTATATATATATATATATATATATATATATATATATATATATATATATATATATATATATATGTGTGTGTGTGTGTGTGTGTGTGTGTGTGTGTGACAACACTTTACAATCTCATAACTCGAGGGGGTAGAATAAGTGGCTATATTAAAATTTCAAAATGGGAAGATGTGCTATTATGGAATGTGAAATATCAATATGACCAAACCCATGATTACATTTTTTCAGACTATGTTTTTTTTGTGAGACAGACTATGTTTTAGTTACTTGGATATAGTAAGTGTGATTTAACTAAAATTTTCTCTGTGCATAACGTTTTTGTTTTTGTCTCCCTTCTAAAAAAAAAATACTCATTCATTTTCGCGCTAAAAAAGAGGGATGTCAAAGTCTCTTTTGGCGCAAACTTTTCATTTTTCACCAGAAATTTCGGATCTATCTGGCCTCCACCTCCACGGTTCCACCCGCCTCTCTGCTCTCAGTAATCTTGAGCAACGGGTCGGCACGGCCCGGCACGGCACGGCACGGCACGGGCCTGTGCTAGGCACGGCCCGTTAGGGCACGGGCCTGTTTGGCCCGTGTAACAGAACCGCCCAATTATACGAGATTAAGTAGGAAAATCATCCAACGGGATGGCAATTTAACAAACTTAAGCCCGTATAACCCGGTAGTCCGTGAAATCTCGACGGATTTCAAACCATTTCACATAACAGCCAAGATCGTACTAAGTTTAGCGGTCACCATCATAAGTTACATAAATGTTCGCGGCATAAAATACATCGGTGTTTAAACATAGTTATTACAAACCAGGTTCGAATAAAAGTAGCGGAAGCGGTAGTTCAAATCACGCACACACACAACATTTTAAAATAAAGTGCCAGCTTGTGATCATCTCCAGCAAAAGCATCAGACGAGAAGTAGCGAATGACCATTGCCCATGGTCCTAAGCTTCGCCCATCGCAGGATAGAGGCAGTTGATACAGTAGCCGTAATACATCTGCCCATCTGCAACAAGTGGGAACAAAGCCCTGAGTACGAGAAGGTACTCAGCTAGACTTACCCGTTATAAACCAGAAATAAAAGACACCAAGGAATCATGATAGGCTTTCTGGTGGGATAGCTGACTCATTTGCAAGAAAAGCGTTTTTAACTTAACAATTCCTTTCCAAAAGCATGCAGTAATTAACTCTTTATTACCCTGTCAACTATGTTTGCACTGGTGCTAGAATAACATGTAATTAAGCAAGTAAGGATTACCATTGATCATTAACAATAGTTATCATGTCATCTTCCACATAACTATCCAAGTGATTCATCAAGATTACTACGATGAAGTAGCTCAAGTCAAGTGTTCACTATCCAGTGAACGATGACGATTCGAATCGATTATTAACCAGCTGGTAATTTATTCCTCACACAAACCTCACTCACCCGCTAAAGTGAGGTGTTGGTCACCGAGTCAACCATTCAGGTAAAGTCACGAGCTTGCCAGGAACCACTTGTACCCGGGGGCCGCCCGACTGCTCTTTGGCCTTATCATCGCACCCCCGTATCCTGCCACTACTGCTCTGGTACAGTGCGTTGCGGGCAATCCACTCGGCCCGAATAATCTCCCAGTTTCACGGTCGGAAGGTACTTTATCTGGCCAGCTAAATGTGAGGCATGCGTTCAACATGACCCGAGGTCTAACAACGGTCGGTCCTTAATCGACACAGACGGAAAACACTACAGTCCGAAACCCTGCAAGTTTCCGCCCGGTCTCAAATTCATTTCGACACTTAGTTATACCATGATTTCATAGTCATCCAAGCAGATCCAGGTAACCACCTATAGCTCGCAGGTGACATGAAATCACCTGACTTCTATCGGTCTAAGCCAGCTAAGCATTGACTTGACTGCGGATACCAGGGTAACAAGGATATAGTATAACAAAGGTAAGCAAGGTATAATGCAGCAACGTTTGCAAACAACTCCTGAACGTAATGCATCAGATTAAGTAAAGTTAATAATAAATTATTTGCAAACCGGGAGAGAAATGCTCCGAGGCTTGCCTCTCTCAAAAGAGCTCGGACGGTAGTCGGGGCACTCTGGGAGATCTTCACCGACCTCCTCTTCGGCTTCGGACACCTCCTGCTGCTGCACCTCGAGCTGCTCCTCTAGCTCCGCGGGTATGACGACTGGGTTATCGGTTTACGATCCTGTATTATGCAATGTGCGTAAGTGATTATGCAAACGTGCATCGAAGGAGATGAATGCAATGGATATGTTGAAATGCAAGGTAGTCAACATCATCCAAGAAACTATACACTACAAGCACATGTCATCTACTGCATTTTCTTCTACTACTATTATGTTAAGTTAACATATCTTATGAAATGCTTCAAAGATACACCAAAGCTTTACTAATTTCTTAATCACACTTAAAGCAACACTTAAAGCAACACTTGCTTAAACCCTAAATAATAATAGGTTTGAATAGCAACATATATTTCTGATGCTCCTAAAAATCTAAGAAAATTACAGTAGCATAATACTATCCTAAACCGACTACCATAAAAATTTCATGGCATTTGGATAAGTAAACTATCCTATACAAAAATGACAAGCTATAGCATAAAAATGAGTATGAAATTACTTTGTACTATGAAAAGTGTCAAACAACAGAATTAATATTTTTCCTAGGTTCTTCATAGCATACTATGACTGTACAAAAATTATCACATACATGTTTTATACAAAGTTTGCTCTCTAGCAAAAATAACAAAAATCAGCCATTAAAGGTACTTGAACTACTCCTCCAAAGTTTTCCACAGCACATGCATGAAACATATTTTTCGTAGGAATTACATGACACAAGAAGATTAACAAACTTGGAAATCATATTTTTCTGAAGCCTATAGATTTTTCTACACATTTTTCAAGTTATCAGCAATATTCATGATTAAATAAAGTTCTACAGAAAAGTATTTCAAATTTGACATGCAATATTTCTATATTGTAGATCTGGTTCCAATGAATCCATAGAAATTTATTTCATAATTTTTGGAGCACATTTAATCGCCCAAACAATTACTAAAGCATTTTATTTCCAATTAATAAAAGAAAAGAAAACCGGAATCCTCTTTTTGAAAACGGGCCGACACCGTACGGGGCAAACGGCCCGGCCTGCTCAGCCCAGGGGCACGCGCGCGCGGGAGAAAGAAAACGGGCCGCATCCCGTTGGATCAGGCCGGCCCAGCCACTCGCTTCAACCGTGGGCGAGCGGGGACAGCGCGCGCGGCCGAGCCGGTGCTTGCCACCGCGGCGGTGCGGTGGCCGCCGACGGCCAACTGCCACTCCAGTGCTCGAACGAGCGAGGCAAGGGGCGCAAAACGGCCGCGGGAAAACGGTGAACTCGTGAGCGGGGTTGAGAGACAAAGGGGGTGGGTGAAGGTGCCGGTGACCGGAGCGCAAGCGCGGCGGCTCCATCACGGTGGCGCGGCGAGGAAGTCAAATTGATGCCCTACTGGAGTGAGCAAGAGGACAACGAGGCTCGTTTGAAGGAGGCAAGGGGGTGGCGAAGCTCGGTGCAAGACGAATTCGGTGGCGGTGGATGGTCGACGTCGGAACGGGGGAGCGGAGGTGGAGCTCGCGGCGGTGAGCCGCTCGCCCGCTCGGTTCTTGGAGAGGGGGAGCGGATGGCGAGCGAGAGTGGGAGTGAGGGGGGGAGGAGGGTTCGGGCAGGCGGACTTGAGCGCGCTCGAGCTGGCAGGAGGGCAGAGCGGAGGCGACGCGCGGCGGTCGGCGACGGCGCATGGCCGACACGCGGCAAACGCGTTCTGTCGCGGCGGCTAGCGAGGCGCGAGGCGAGCGGGAGGAGGAGGCGGCCGAGCGGACGCGGGCCGGGCCGCCTGCGTTGCGCGGCGCGCGCGCGCGGGGGTGGCGCGGGCCGTTTCGGCCAGCGGGCCGAAAAGGGAAGCGGCGGCCTGCTAGCGCTGAAATTGCTTTTCCTTTTTATTTTTCCAGAGAAAATTCAAATAAAATTCTATTTGCAGTTTTCAAATTCAATTTTGGGCAAGCAAACGACCTTTTCTAAAAATGACCCAAAAATAAAAGTTGCTTAGAATTTAATTCTCTACAACTTTGATTAAGGGGCCAACCTCAAAACTCTTATAGATTTTGATTTTTAGAATAAAAGCTAATTTAGGAAGGATTTTTGAATATTTTCAAATAACATTTTTAAAACAAATCTTTGATAAAACTTTGAGTGATTTAGTGGCTCCAAAAATTTTCCTTATAATTCTAAGTGATATGAAATTTATAGTTGCACAAATTTGATGAATGTCATTAGCACATTATCACAACATGTTATGCAATACTAGTTTCCACACTTTTATTTTACTAAAGGTACACCCTAAGCACATATGATTATGAATGCCATGACATGTTATGCTCATGATTTGCAATGCAAATGCTTGCGTAACACCGGAGTGTTACAGCCCTCCCCCTTATAAAAATCTCGTCCCGAGATTTGGGTTACGAACTATTTATTATAAAAATCTTCGTATGCTTTTTGTAGGTATTCACCCGTTTCCCAAGATGCATCCCCCTCATCATGATGACTCCATTGTATTTTATACGTTTTCACCACACTGTTTCGAGTAGCCCTTTCTTTGGAATCTAAAACTCGAACTGACTGCTCACGATACACCAGATCTGACTTAAGTTTTATGCCTCGAGGTTCAATTATTTCCTCTAGAACGCGTAAACATTTCTTGAGATGTGATACGTGAAAAACTGGGAATATAGCACCCACTGCTTCTGGTAATTCCAATTTGTAAGCCACTGGACCCTTTCTTTCTAAGATTTTATAGGGTCCTATAAATCTGACGGCAAGCTTTCTGCGTATTCCAAACCGCTTCTTCTTCATTGGCGTGACTTTTAGATAAACATAGTCACCAACTTCGAACATAAGTGGTCTCCTTCTCTTATCCGCATAACTTTTCTAACGTGACTGAGCTGCTCTCATATTTTGCTGAATGATATGAACTTTCTTTTCGGCTTCTTCCACGAAGTCAATACCATAATACCTTCTTTCCCCTGGCTCAATCCAATTTAAAGGTGTTCTACACTTTCGGCCATACAGAGCCTCAAAAGGTGCCATCTTGATACTTTCTTGATAACTATTATTATACGCGAATTCTGCTAAAGGTAACCACGACTCCCATGAACCTCTGGAAGACAACACACAAACTCTTAACATATCTTCTAAAACAGCATTAACTCTTTCAGTCTGACCATCTGTTTGAGGATGATAGGCAGTGCTACGAACCAGACTAGTTCCCAAACCTTTGTGCAAATGCTCCCAAAAGTGAGCAGTGAACTGTGACCCTCTGTCAGACACGATAGTCTTCGGTATGCCATGCAATCTCATAATCTCCATAATATACTTCTCGGCATATTGAGGTGGTCTATAAACTGTCTTGACAGGCAAAAAGTGGGCTGTCTTGGTAAGACGATCCACGATTACCCAAATCGAATCATGGCCTTTTTGAGTAGTGGGCAAACCTGTGATGAAATCCATACTTATATCATCCCACTTCCAACTAGGTACTGACAAAGGTTGCAACAAGCCGGCAGGTTTCATGTGAATAGCTTTCACTCGACAACATGTGTCACATCTGGCTACATAAGCTGCAATTTCCTTCTTCATCTTTGTCCACCAATAGCGAGGTCTTAGTTCTTGATACATTTTACTATTGCCAGGACGAATGGACAACTTAGAGTGATGAGCTTCATCCATAATTTCATTCTTAAGCTCTCTATCCTTCGGAACAACAAGACGGTTGTCGAACCACAACACGTCCTGCTCGTCCACTCTGAAGTGTTTTGAGGGTTCTTCTTTACTTTTCTTTTTGATGTGGAATATCCCTTTGTCTGCTTTCTGACCTTCTATTATCCTACTCTCTAAGGTGCAACTGATCTGAATACTATGTAACACGGCAGGGTGCATTAGATTAAAATCATCTTCGAGTAAGGGTTGCATATTCAGACAATGCGACTTTCGACTCAAAGCGTCGGCTACCACATTGGCTTTCACAGGGTGATACTGTACATTCAAGTTGTAATCTTTAATTAGTTCTAACCATCTTCGCTGTCTCATGTTCAATTCTGGTTGGGTGAAAATGTATTTGAGACTCTTATGATCGGTGAAAATATTGCATACATTACCAAGTAAATAGTGTTTCCAAATCTTTAAGGCATGCACCATGGCGGCAAGCTCAAGATCATGTGTCGGATAATTGATTTCATGTTTTCTCAACTGGCGGGAGGTATAAGCAATGACTCTTCCTTCTTGCATCAGAACACAGCCTAATCCTATTTTTGATGCGTCACAGAACACATCAAAAGGTTTCTCGATGTCTGGCTGTGCAAGAACTGGAGCAGTGGTCAACAGTTTCCGCAAGGTGTGGAAAGCTGTCTCACACTCCTCTGTCCACACAAACTTGTGATGTTTCTGTAACAGACTTGTCATCGGCTTGACAATCTTCGAGAAGTCTGGGATAAAGCGGCGATAGTAACTAGCTAACCCTAGGAAACTCTTGACTTCTGGCACTATGGTTGGAGTTTTCCAATCCATAACCTCTTGCACTTTGCTCGGATCTACCAAAACTCCATTCTCAGATAGAATATGACCAAGGAAAGGAACTTTCTTCAACCAAAATTCACATTTGCTGAACTTAGCATACAACTTATGATCTCTCAGTCTGGTCAAGACAATTCTCAGATGCTCTTCATGATCTTTCTCATTCTCAGAGTATACTAGAATGTCATCAATGAAGACAACTACAAACTTGTCCAACTCTGGCATAAAAACCGTATTCATCAGATACATAAAGTATGCAGAAGCATTTGTTAAGCCAAAAGACATAACAAGATACTCGTACAACCCGTATTTGGTAGAAAAGGCGGTTTTTGGGACATCTTATGGCCTGATCTTTATCTGATGATACCCTGATCTTAGGTCTATCTTGGAGAACACTCTAGCTTTAGCCAACTGATCAAACAAAACGTCGATGTGAGGCAAAGGATATTTATTCTTGATAGTTACAGCATTAAGAGGTCGATAATCCACACACATTCTCAGAGTACCCTCTTTCTTTTTTCTTCACGAACAAGGCAGGACATCCCCATTCAGACTTACTCGGTCGGATAAACCCCTTCTTTAGCAATTCTTCCAGTTGCTTCTTCAGCTCAGCTAACTCATCCGGAGGCATCCGATAGGGTCTCCTCGAAATAGGAGCTGTCCCGGGGATCAACTCGATTCCAAACTCAACATCTCTATCTGGAGGAAGGCCAGGTAACTCATCTGGAAACACATCCGAGAACTCACACACTACCGGAATCTGGTGGATAGGGACAACTTCCATGGCACAGGTCACACTCACAAGGTCTGTTCTTCTAGGCAATGGTACTAGGAAAGTACCCTCTGCCTGGGAATCCTTAAGGGTAAGCAACCGACTGCTTATATCTATGACTGCCCCCAGTTCTTCATCCAGTTCATTCCTATTATTACATCCAAAACTAGCCCAGGCATAACTACCAGGTTCACTCGAAACTTCCGACTACCTAACTCAAGGTTTGTCTCTCTAACCATCTTATTGGTTAACACATCAGCCCCTGCTGAACTTATGCAATAACCATAACTCAATTCTGTGCATAGTTGTTCATGCTTCCGTGCAAATGCTTGACTTATAAAAGAATGCGAGGATCCAGAATCAAATAGAACAACTGCAGGGTGATGGTTAACAAGAAACTTACCGGCAGTTACAGGCTCTCCCTCAGGAATCTCATCAACGGTGGTATGGTGTACACGGGCAGTGTAAGTCTGTTGCTTCTTTTTAGGCGGATAAGGGCAAAGCTTTGAAAAGTGGCCTGGCTGACCACAATTATAGCAGGACCCCTTCACTGTACTAGCAGATCCTATAGCTCCCTTAGAGTTGCTCTATTCTGCAGCTGCGGTGATCTTTGCTGGCGGCACGGCCATCTTATACGGCTTCTGTGGTCCCTTGTAGTTCTGGGTTTTATGCTGTGGCGGCCTGAACCTTACACCAGGTGCGGACGGACGATAAGAAAGACGATTTGCAGTGACAACCCTGGACTGGGATGGTCCTGACTCAAACACCATCTTGCGATTCTTGGATGCAGTGTAGGTGTTGTTGTTCTTTTCTTGTTTCAAACAATCACTGACAAAGTCATTGAATCTGGCGCGGGTATTGGTACCCACATGCTTCATCATCTTCGGACTTAACCCTCTTTTGAAACTAGCAATTCTCTTTGCATCTGTGTCGACCATGTCTGGAGCATAGCGGCACAAGTTGTTAAAGGCATGCAGATACTGTGTCACAGTCTTGGTACCCTGATTTAAGGCCAAGAACTCTCCGAGCTTCATCTCAACTAACCCTGGGGGAATATAAACTCATCTAAAGGCTTCAGTGAATTCTCTCCAAGTAATCTGGGCATTGGGAGGATAGGTGGTGCGGTGATGCTTCCACCACATCCATGCCAGTCCCTGTAGCTGATGTGCAGCATATTCTGTTTTTAGAACTTCTGTCAGCCTCAACACACGGAACTTATCTTCCATAGTGTTGATCCATTCTTCAGCGTCGAGTGGCTCTGCTGCTTCATTAAAAATAGGTGGCCTAGTATCCATAAAATCCTTGAAATTGCTGTACTGATTCACTCCATTGCCATCACCTTGGTTGTTACCACGTTGCACGTTGTTGGCAATGGTACGTAGGAAATCTTCCATATTTTTCTGTGACTGCTCGGCATTGCGCTGACTTCCCAGAAACTGTGCAAAGAACATCTCTGCAGTGAGCGGTGGAGGAGGGGGCAATTGTGGCTCTGGCTGTGGCTCCTGGTGGTTAACGTTGTTTGCACCACCCCCACCAGCCCCTGCACCGTTGCCACCAGTTTCAGCGGCCTCATACGTGGCACGGCGAGTGTTTGCCATCTGCATATTTCAGCAACATGTAATAATTAAGCGAAGTGGTAGTAATTGTATTTGAATGAACAATCATGCCATACTGAATTTATTGGAGAGAACAAGTCATGCAATAAAACAGAGGCACAATAATCACATTCCAATTAAAACAACATTACTAATCAAATTACTTCGAATACAACATCGCGTTCCATACAACCACGTTGCCAGCATACATACACTGGACTTTTATGCGTTCGAGCATCGCATACACAACCAAGATCCCAAAGATCGCCAGTCTCAAGATCGAACAGGATACAACACGATACATGGAAACCAAAAGAAGGCCATCGTGACAGAGCCTATCACTAACGCAAGGCAACTAGCCTACTCCTCGGGGCCGTCGTCGAGGTCGGAGGCGTCACCATCGCTACCATCAGTAGCGGCGTCGTCGTCGACGTCCATCTGGGCGGCGTCCGGAGGAGCATACGGACCCATCCCGTTGTAGAGGGCATGAAACTCTTCATGCAAGTTGGCATTATACCCTTCTAGCTCCTCGACCCTCTGCCTCAGAAGGTCCCTCTCGTTCCAGGCTTTATTCCTTTCCTGCACTAGCTGTCCCATCATGCGGTCTGCATTTCTGTTGGCTTGAGTCAACGTCTGTACCCACTGCATAGCACTCTCACCTCTCTCGAGAGCCCGATCTCGCTGCAAGCTCATGTCGGCCAACTGCTCCTGCAAGCTAGCTATAGCACATGCTTGCTTCTTCTTCTGCTTCCTTGCTTCAAGCCGGTCATCACCATGCAAACCAGTTAAGGTCCAATAGGTACTCTCAAGATCCTGGTATGCTCTGATGGCTACATACATGGCACTCATTGTGTGGTTGTCGCTAGCCCGTCCTTCACTTGGGCCTCTAACCAGGGCACTTCCTTGTGGTTGCACCCAAATGGCATCACGAGGATCATCTCTCGGGAAAGTACCGGCCAAAGCTGCTGCCAACTCATTAGGAAACCTGCTCATTATGTCTCGGATGACGCGAAAGGCTGCGCCCTCTACACCTTCAACTGGAGTGCGTCCTTCAAACTCCAAATGACAACCATCTCATTCTAGCGCATCACCAAGAGCAGGGACGGTGATTTCCACTACCGCAAGTCCATCCTCAGCTAACTGGCTCTCACTCCAGGAGTACACCGGCTCTTGACCCTCTGGATACCCCACATCATGGAGCACTCTCCAAAGTAAGGTGGACATGCCAAACTCACTTAGAAAAGTGTCCGTGCTACGACGCTCCCGTGGGGCCATCTGGTGACGGTGTGCTCTTCCGCCAGTGGACTTACGGGCAGTCTGCTTCATGCGGGCCATCTGTAACACAAGTTTTAAATTATCCTGTGAGAACATATTTTAAGTTGATGTCACTTTTATCAAACTGGGATAATCCTTTTATAAGGGGAGGAATGCATGTTATGAATGAAATGCACAGGCAATATGATGCATGCGCGAGTCTTACGTTCTCACAATCTTAGAAAATAAAGACATCTAACGATGAATTCGGTGGCATACAGATGATCTCTCATATACGTAACTAATTCGATCTACACGATAAACGCTGCTATGTACCTACAGAAAATTCATTTCAGCCCATTTCCCATGAATGCATGAAAGCAGTAAATCTACCTACACGCTCTACACGAATCCCCAGATGCGTGTACAACGGTAATAACTACCCAAACACATCGTCCTATCGACGACATCGCCTCAACGGATGGCACACCCACACATGCGATACTTTCATAAAAACATGTGTAAAACATGTAATTATTCTAGTATCATATAAGCACTCTCCCTAGATCGGCGGTGTATCCGATCATGCTCTCACAGCTCACACTTACCAAAGCGTAGAGATAACTGATCTATACATTACCACTTAATTAAGTGGCACTCATACAATAGCACGCCGTATGAGCAACGAAAGAGAAATATGGTGCAAGAACCCCAAGTTAGTACTTAAATAGCCACCTAGAGTCCTTAACTGGGCATACAGGATATGACCACTGGCACACCTTTAATTTTAAAATCACACTTTTTAAACAGAATTTTGTTGTAAATACACTTATGAACAGTAATCACGCTAAACCATGCTCTGATGCCAGCTGTAGCAGAACCGCCCAATTATACGAGATTAAGTAGGAAAATCAACCAACGGGAGGACAATTTAACAAACTTAAGCCCGTATAACCCGGTAGTCCGTGAAATCTCGACGGATTTCAAATCATTTCACATAACAGCCAAGATCGTACTAAGTTTAGCGGTCACCATCATAAGTTACATAAATATTCGCGGCATAAAATACATCGGAGTTTAAACATAGTTATTACAAACCAGGTTCGAATAAAAGTAGCGGAAGCGGTAGTTCAAATCACGCACACACACAATTTTTTGAAATAAAAGTGCCAGCTTGTGATCATCTCCAGCAAAAGCATCAGACGAGAAGTAGCGAATGACCATTGCCCATGGTCCTAAGCTTCGCCCATCATAGGATAGAGGCAGTCGATACAGTAGCCGTAATACATCTGCCCATCTGCAACAAGTGAGAACAAAGCCCTGAGTACGAGAAGGTACTCAGCTAGACTTACCCGTCATAAACCAAAAATAAAAGACACCAAGAAATCATGATAGGCTTTCTGGTGGGATAGCTGACTCATTTGCAAGAAAAGCGTTTTTAACTTAACAATTCCTTTCCAAAAGCATGCAGTAATTAACTCTTTATTACCCTGTCAACTATGTTTGCACTGGTGCTAGAATAACATGTAATTAAGCAAGTAAGGATTACCATTGATCATTAACAATAGTTATCATGTCATCTTCCACATAACTATCCAAGTGATTCATCAAGATTACTACGATGAAGTAGCTCAAGTCAAGTGTTCACTATCTAGTGAACGATGGCGATTCGAATCGATTATTAACCAGCTGGTAATTTATTCCTCACACAAACCTCACTCACCCGCTAAAGTGAGGTGTTGGTCACCGAGTCAACCATTTAGGTAAAGTCACGAGCTTGCCAGGAACCACTTGTACCCGGGGGCCGCCCGACTGCTTTTTGGCCTTATCATCGCGCCCCCGTATTCTGCCACTACTGCTCCGGTACAGTGCGTTGCGGGCAATCCACTCGGCCCGAATAATCTCCCAGTTTCGCGGTCAGAAGGTACTTTATCCGGCCAGCTAAATGTGAGGCATGCGTTCAACATGACCCGAGGTCCAACAACGGTCGGTTCTTAATCGACACAGACGGAAAACACTACAGTCCGAAACCCTGCAAGTTTCCGCCCGGTCTCAAATTCATTTTGACACTTAGTTATACCATGATTTCATAGTCATCCAAGCAGATCCAGGTAACCACCTATAGCTCGCAGGTGACAGGAAATCACCTGACTTCTACCGGTCTAAGCCAGCTAAGCATTGACTCGACTGCGGATACCAGGGTAACAAGGATATAGTATAACAAAGGTAAGCAAGGTATAATGCAGCAACGTTTGCAAACAACTCCTGAACGTAATGCATCAGATTAAGTAAAGTTAATAATAAATTATTTGTAAACCGGGAGAGAAATGCTCTAGGGCTTGTCTCTCTCAAAAGAGCTCGGACGGTGGTCGGGGCACTCTGAGAGATCTTCACCGACCTCCTCTTCGGCTTCGGTCACCTCCTGCTGCTGCACCTCGAGCTGCTCCTCTAGCTCCGCGGGTATGACGACTGGGTTCTCGGTTTGCGATCCTGTATGATGCAATGCGCGTAAGTGATTATGCAAACGTGCATCGAAGGAGATGAATGCAATGGATATGTTGAAATGTAAGGTAGTCAACATCATCCAAGAAACTATATACTACAAGCACATGTCATCTACTGCATTCTCTTCTACTACTATTATGTTAAGTTAACATATCTTATGAAATGCTTCAAAAATACACCAAAGCTTTACTAATTTCTTAATCACACTTAAAGCAACACCTAAAGCAACACTTGCTTAAACCCTAAATAATAATAGGTTTGAATAGCAACATATATTTCTGATGCTCCTAAAAATCTAAAAAAATTACAGTAGCATAATACTACCCTATACCGACTACCATAAAAATTTCATGGCATTTGGATAAGTAAACTATCCTATACAAAAATGATAAGCTATAGCATAAAAATGAGCATGAAATTACTTTGTACTATGAAAAGTGTCAAACAACAGAATTAATATTTTTCCTAGGTTCTTCATAGCATACTATGACTGTACAAAAATTATCACATGCATGTTTTATACAAAGTTTGCTCTCTAGCAAAAATAACAAAAATCAGCCATTAAAGGTACTTGAACTACTCCTCCAAAGTTTTCCACAACACATGCATGAAACATATTTTTCCTAGGAAGTACATGACACAAGAAGATTAACAAACTTAGGAATCATATTTTTCTGAAGCCTATAGATTTTTCTACACATTTTTCATGTTATCAGCAATATTTATGATTAAATAAAGTTCTACAGAAAAGTATTTCAAATTTGACATGCAATATATCTATATTGTAGATCTGGTTCCAATGAATCCATAGAAATTTATTTCACAATTTTTGGAGCACATTTAATCGCCCAAACAATTACTAAAGCATTTTTATTTCCAATTAATAAAAGAAAAAAAAACTGGAATCCTCTTTTTGAAAACGGGCCGACACAGTACGGGGCAAACGGCCCGGCCTGCTCAGCCCAGGGGCACGCGCGCGCGGGAGAAAGAAAACGGGCCGCATCCCGTTGGATCAGGCCGGCCTAGCCACTCGCTTCAACCGCGGACGAGCGGGGACAACGCGCGCGGCCGAGCCGGTGCTCGCCACCGCGGCGGTGCGGTGGCCGCTGACGGCCAACTGCCACTCCAGTGCTCGAACAAGCGAGGCAAGGGGCGCAAAACGGCCGCGGGAAAACGGTGAACTCGTGAGCGGGGTTGAGAGACAAAGGGGGTGGGTGAAGGTGCCGGTGACCGGAGCGCAAGCGCGGCGGCTCCGTCACGGTGGCACGGCGAGGAAGTCAAATTGATGCCCTACCGGAGTGAGCAAGAGGACAACGAGGCTCGTTCGGAGGAAGCAAGGGGGTGGCGAAGCTCGGTGCAAGACGAATTCGATGGCGGTGGATGGTCGACGTCGGAACGGGGGAGCGGAGGTGGAGCTCGCGGCGGTGTGCCGCTCGCCCGCTCGGTTCTTGGAGAGGGGGAGCGGATAGCGAGCGAGAGTGGGAGTGAGGGGGCGAGGAGGGTTCGGGCAGGCGGACTTGAGCGCGCTCGAGCTGGCAGGAGGGCAGAGCGGAGGCGACGCGCGGCGGTCGGCGACGGCGCATGGCCGACACGCGGCAAACGCGTTCTGTCGCGGCGGCCAGCGAGGCGCGGGGCGAGCGTGAGGAGGAGGCGGCCGAGCGGACGCGGGCCGGGCCGCCTGCGTTGCGCGGCGCGCGCGGGGGTGGCGCGGGCCGTTTCGGCCAACGGGCCGAAAAGGGAAGCGGCGGCCTGCTAGCGCTGAAATTGCTTTTCCTTTTTATTTTTCCAGAGAAAATTCAAATAAAATTCTATTTGCAGTTTTCAAATTCAATTTTGGGCAAGCAAACGACCTTTTCTAAAAATGACCCAAAAATAAAAGTTGCTTAGAATTTAATTCTCTACAACTTTGATTAAGGGGCCAACCTCAAAACTCTTATAGATTTTGATTTTTAGAATAAAAGCTAATTTAGGGAGGATTTTTGAATATTTTCAAATAATATTTTTAAAAGAAATCTTTGATAAAACTTTGAGTGATTTAGTGGCTCCAAAAATTTTTCTTATAATTCTAAGTGATATGAAATTTATAGTTGTACAAATTTGATGAATGTCATTAGCACATTATCACAATATATTATGCAATACTAGTTTCCACACTTTTATTTTACTAAAGGTACACCCTAAGCACATATGATTATGAATGCCATGACATGTTATGCTCATGATTTGCAATGTAAATGCTTGCGTAACACCGGAGTGTTACAGCCCGCGTGTCGCTGTGCCGGGCCTCTACAGGCTACCGTGCCTGCTTGACGGCCCAAGCACGATCCGTGGGCCGATTAACGGGCCGTGCCAGCCCCAAGAGCACGAGGCCCATAGTCCTTCGGGCCAGCCCGTAGCCCATAAATTTTAAAAACCCTAGAATCGATTTCAAATTCAACAAAACTAAACATTCAAATGTCTTCACATCACAGCAGGAGGAGCACCCGGCGCTGCAACAGCAGGAGCATCAGGCGCTGCACCACCAGGATGAGCTCCAGGCGCTGCACCAGCTGGAGCACCAGGCGCAGCAGCAGCACGGCCACGGCCACGGCCAGCACCAGCAGCACGGCTACGGCCATGGCCAGCACCAGGCACAGTAGCAGCACGGCCACGGCCACGGCCAGCACTAGGCGCAGCAGCAGCACAGCCAGCACCAGGCACAACAGATGCCCCGAACAAGAGTGCAGCAGCATCTGCCATGTCATCTTCGTCATCGCCGGCCATTCCACAGTCCCTGAGCTCGTCTTTCATGGTTGGCAAGTACGAGTAACCATCGTCATCAGCGCCGGTCATGGCCACCACCCCGGCTCTTCTTCTTCACCTCGCGGCACCGTTCCTCAACGGCTCCTGCGGCACCAGCTAGACGCCGGCGACCTACGAACAGAAAACAGAGGGGTTAGGGTTAGGGTTATCATAGGAGAAATGGCGAAGATGAGTACACGAACAAGTAGATCTAGGGTACGGGTACTTGCCTGCATGGAGACGGAGCCCGGCGCCGAAGAAATGGAGAAGACGAGCTGCGGAGGCGGAGAAGAGGAAGAGGAAGGAGACGGCAGTGGCAAGATTCGGCGAGAGAGACCGGGAGACAGAAGCTTCTCGCCGGTATTTCCAAGATCTGGCGAGGTATCTTCAAGATCCGGCGGTGGAGACAGCGGCGAGGGAAGGGGATTAGGGTTTGGGGGGCGGTGTGGGGAGCGCTGGAGAAATGAAGAAGACGAGCTGCAGAGGCGGAGAAGAGGAAGAGGAAGGAGACGGCAGTGGCAAGATTCGGCGAGAGAGACCGCGAGGTATCTTTAAGATCCGGCGGTGGAGACCTCGCCGGAGTGCAGCACGACAGCAAAATTCGACGGAGGATTAGGGTTTGGGGGGCGGGGTGGGGAGCGTCGCGGCTACGGGGTGGCCGGTGGGGATTGGAAATGGGATTATGGTTTGGGGGGCGCGGCGGGGTCGGCTTATATAGCCAGAGGGGCAACGGGCCGCGACCGTGCCTGCAGCTGGCAAGCGGGCCGGGCCATGCCGCCCGGCGTGCCGAGGCAACGGCCCAAGCACGGCCTGCTACGTGCATCGGGCCGGCACGGGCACATTTGCCTTACGGGTCGTGCCATGCTCGGGCCGGGCCAAATTTTCGTGCTTCGGGTCGTGCCTTGGGCCCGTGGGCCGCATGCTCAGGTTTAGCTCTCAGAGCACAGCGATCCGATTCGAAAACAAAAAGAGGCAGCATTCCTGAGGACGATTCTTATAGCCGCCGTCATTGTTGCCGTTCATATACTGCCTCCTGCAGCGGCCGTCCCTTTCGCCCTGCCTTGCGTCTCCTGCCGGCGCGGCGGCACCGTCACTGTCGTCATTGGTTGGCATCTCCTGCGGCGGCCGTCCCTGCTCGCCATCCTGTTGTCGTTCGTCAGTGCCTGGCTGCAGTTAGCTTCAATTCCCACGATCTCAGTCACCGTCGTAAGTTGCTGCTGGACACAAGGTATATCAGTGCACAAGTCTCGGATCAGGCATGGAAGGGGGTCGTGATTTCAATTAGGTAAATAAACAAGTGAATTTGCTTTTCTGGTAGTGCCTGTTTAACTCGTGCTTGCTTCTGGGGTATTGGTTAGATCCGATTGTGAAATGTCAACTGATGCTACTCTCGGAGGTTTGCAGCTCGTTACCTGTTTATGTTTTAGTGGATCCATATCACCTTGTACGGCACACACAGCAAGTCTCACCCTCCCATAGTCTGAAAATAGTGGATTCATATCACCTCGGATATTGATTTTTGAAATCACATTATTGTAAAGCCTTCCGTTGGTGTCCATTATATCCTTATGAAAAATCAGAAGATTTTATTTTTCATAAGTATATATCACTTATTCTTCGAAATGTACTGTTTACATATCCTTCCTTTTCAGTTCATCTTAATGACCATTTTCTTCTAATGCTTCAGGACACTATACGAGGAAGACTACTATAATTTTGTTGTTCCAAATAGGAAATGAATACAATTTGATGTTGTGAGCTCTCGTGTGGATCAGGTATCTATTTTCAAATACATCAGGTCTAGTCATCTAGAGTTAATGAAAACTGAATTAATATTATGGGGAATTGATTAAATTTATACTATCATGTTTGCATGCATGCAACACTTGTTTCTGCAAATATCAGTTACATGAAGCCCTTCTTGACAAGGATTTCAAAACTGAAACCGGTTCCAGTTCCTTGGCCTTCAGGTAGCCATTCTGTTTTATCGTATTACAAACAATCGATACTTGTCAAGTTAGTGTAAAGTGCAATGCCAGTTAACCTAACAAAGATAGAAATAACTACCGGCAGTGTTGATGGTACTGTCCAGGCAGGCATTCGCATAGGTAGGTAGGTGATGCTCTATTCTATTCTGAATTATATCTGATATGTACTCTTTGGTTTACTAAATGGAATTTTGGTCGTTCCCCTTTTTACATCAAGAACTAAACCACTAATTAATTTATTCTATCTGTATTGTTGGTTCGTTTACCCGTGCTAGACATGGCCAGTCGATGTGAGGTTCAGCTGTGTGCATGCATCTTCCTGGGTCCGCACATGATTTTGGACAGATTTACTCATATATTTCTTTTTGGTCTTAAGATTTCCTGCTGTTGGACAACAGGATGCTCCAAGACCGTTCATATTTTTCTTCTCTTTTCTTTAGACTAGGTTCTCTTTGTAAGATGTTTTTTACTACAAATTGCTCGTGGTATATCATGCGTCCTGAAGTTATATGACTGAGAGTTCTCTCCAGTTTAGTTAAAACTGTAAAATAGATATGGCACAGTTGAACCTTGCATATGATACCTAGCTAGGCAGCGTCACGTAAAGGAAGTACTCCATTTTCCCTGTTCATTTAGATGCTGTCTGAATATCACATACAGATCACTATAAATTCTAGGAGCTAGCAGAACAGTTGTATGCCTTTCTATCTATTTTGATGATTTACGATTCTTCTATTTTCTAAAATTTTGTCTTCAAAACATTGCAATTCCCTGCTTATTTAACGTCTCTACTGATAGAGGTAGAGCAATCGTTTTTTATAGCAAATCAAACACTAACATGACTACGCTTGCTTAATTCATTTGAAGTCCAAGAATAGAAACTGTTTTGTGCACATTTTGCCTTCAGCGTTAGTGTGTTCCCTTTTTCTCTCCAAAGGTTCATTTTTCAATAGGGTCATATAGATTGTGCTCATGTCATCTAAGATTGACTCTCCCGCGCTGGGCCAATAGCGATGCTCAGCCTCAGTGCCGCTTCCTTCGACATGAGAGGTACTCCAATCTCACATCTTTATTTTTCTATTTTTCCTCTGTTTCTCATATTCCCCTAAAATTGACTTGGTTTCCTATTCTAGGGTTTCCTCTTTGATGTCTGCTGCTGCGTTATTCGTCTTCTTCGTTGATTCCTAGGACCAATTGGCGGTTCATAGCTGACAGCTAATTTCTCACATCTGAAATGCCTAACACCCCTTCTGCTTCAGTTCATTTGCTATCTCGTTGTTGCTTTTTCCTTATGCTTTAGTTTATGGTGCATGTGTTATTGTTCATCAACATATTACAAATTTCTGAATGGGTTTGTTATCCGTAGCGAAGGCCCCTTAGTCTATATTAAATTTAAAATTTTGATCTGTTAGGCAATAGAATATGCCGTCTATGGATATCCTAGCTGCTATAGATAGCAGATATAAATCAGGGATTAGTTACTATAGATAGCGTCTGTGGATATCCTAGCTGCTATAGATAGCAGATGTAAATCAAGGAAATTATCCTTGCCTTGTACAGCAAGGCCAGCCGGCCCTATATAACAGAAGGCGCCCCCTCCCATTGAGGTGTGGCCAATTGCCCCCTAATCTGATTCTCTACATGGTATCAGCAATTCAGGTCCCGATCCCAATCTAATCTCGCGACCCTCTACCCAGCGCCACCCCCTTCCTCCTTCCCTCCCCATGGGAACCGCATCGGACCTCCTCTCTGCCACTAGCGGCGCCCTTGGGACCGATTCTGCTCCTGTGATCTGCCCCTTCGCCACCATCAACATCAAGCTCCACGTCCCCATGACCCTCGAGTTGAAGCCCTCCAACTTCACCAAGTGGTCCACGGCGTTCCAGGCCACGTGTGGGAAGTTCGGGCTGCTGCATCATCTCGCCGCCGCCTCCACCTCGCGCCCCACCGACGAGGCCTGGAAACAGGCTGACTTCTGCGTCCGCGGATGGATGTACAGCACCGTCTCCGACGCCGTCCTCAACCTCGCCATGACCGACAACACGCAGACGGCGAGCGCTCTTTAGACGGCCATCGGCGGGGTGTTCTAGGCAAACAAAGCTCCTCGAGCCATCTTCCTGAATCACGAGTTTCACTCGATGACTCAGGGGGACCTGTCCATCGACGCCTACTGCGTTCGCATGAAGGAGAAGGCCGACGAACTGCGCGACGTCGGGCAGCCCGTATCTGAGCCCAACCTCGTCCTCAACCTCCTGCGTGGACTCAACGAGGTCTACGCCGGCGTCGCCGACAACATCGCTGGACAGCAGCCCCTCACCCTCGCCGCCGCACGCCATCAGCTCCTCCTCAAGGAGCTGCGGCTGCAACACGACGAAAAGACGCGTGCTGCCACCGCCCTCCTGGCTGCTGCCTCCTCTAATAACGGTTTCCAACAGCGGCAGCAGCAGGGTGGGCGGCGCCCTAACACCAACAAGGGCGCCCAGCAGCCCTTCCCCAACTCCTCCGGCGGGTTCTCCACCAACTCCGGCAGCCCCAGCACCACCAAACGCGTTCCCTGGGGCTTCAATCCCTGGACCGGCGAACGTGTAGCCCCTGGACAGCGCGTCACCCCTCCTGGACAGCGCCGCCAGGGAGGTTCTGGCACTCCTAGAGGTCCAGCTGGGCGCAACCAGGGCATCCTCGGGCTTTCCCCGCAGGCCCACACCGCCTTCGCTCCACTCCAGCCGTCCTCCAGCGGCTCCAACACCTCCACCAGCACCTGGGATGCAGCCGGCCTCATTGCTGCCCTGCAGAACATGCAACTGCAGGGCAACTCGCCCTGGGTCGTTGACTCCGGCGCCTCTACGCACATGACGTCCTCGGATGGTATGCTTACCCAACGCCTTCCCCCCTCCATCTCCTCAATAACAGTAGGTAATGGCACTAGTATTCCTGTTACGTCTAGAGGTCATTCCATCCTTCCTACACCTACAACAAATTTCGCTCTTAATAATATTCTTGTCGCACCATCCATAGTCCGAAACCTGTTATCCGTTCGCCAATTCACTCACGACAATAGTTGTTCCTTTGAATTTGACGCCTATGGTTTTTCTGTTAAGGATCTCAGGACGGGACACATGATTCTCCGTTGTAACTGTGACGGGGACCTATACACCATGCCTGCCTCCACACCTGGCGCCACACCTCATGCTCTCCTGGCTGCTTCGTCGACTCTGTGGCATCAACGTCTCGGTCATCCAGCCCCCGCTGCATTAGAGCGTCTTAACAAACTTCATGCTGTTTCTTGTAATAAAGTAGACCACTCGCTATGTCACTCATGTTAGATAGGCAAGCATACGCGTCTACCCTTCAGTTCTTCGCATTCCATAACTCATGCACCCTTTGAACTTGTTCACTGTGATGTATGGACTTCCCCCATCAATAGTCTGTCTGGTTTTTCATATTACTTGGTCTGTTTGGATGATTTCACTCACTACTGTTGGGTTTTTCCGCTTCGAAAAAAATCTGATGTCCACCAACACTTAGTTGAGCTTGCTGCCCTTGCCAAAACACAATTCAGCCTCCCCGTAAAATGTTTTCAGGCTGATAACGGCACTGAATTCGTAAACACCGCCACCATCAAATTCCTCGCTGCTCAAGGTACTCACCTTCGCCTCTCCTGCCCCTACACATCACCATGGCAAGGCTGAACGCATCATCCGCACCCTCAATAATTCCATTCGTACCATGCTCCTCCATGCCTCCTTGCCGCCCACATATTGGGCCGAGGGGCTCATGACAGCCTGCTACCTCCATAATAGGCGCCCATCCTCCTCCATTCAGCATGACATTCCCTACACTCGTCTGCATAACCAGCCGCCAACCTATAGCCATCTGCGTGTTTTTTGGTGCCTCTGTTACCCCAACATGCAAGCAACCTCCAAACATAAGCTCGCCCCTCGCTCCACGGCATGCGTCTTCCTAGGATATCCCCCCTCGCACAAAGGTTACCGTTGCCTTGACCTATCGACCCGTCGCATCATCATCTCCCGCCATGTTACATTCGACGAGACCACCTTTCCCTTTGTAGCCACCTCAGCCGCCTCACCCTCCTCCGCTTCCTTAGATTTCCTCCTCGACGACGATATGGTTTCGGTGCCTTGTCCTACTGTTGTTGCAGGTGGGATTCCATCCTCGACGCCCGTGGTCGCTCCATCCCACTCGGATGTTGAGCAGCCGCCCTCAGATGCTGCGGCCTCACACGGATCGCCTTCTTCGACACCGGGCGGGCGTGGTCCCGTGCCCCCGCCTGGACCCAGCGTGGTCCCCTTCCCACGAGTCTACGTCCGCCGCTCCCATATGGCGTCTACGTCGGAGCCGGCAGCTGCCCCAGCAGCCCCTGTGGCTCCTGACGCCCCGACGCCACCTCTGGTACCCACACCGGCACCGGCGGCATCTCCCGCTCCATCACCGCCACCACCGCCACCGCCACCACCGCCGCGCGCCACTCGCACCATGACGGGTGCCATTCCTCGCGTCAGCTATGAAGGGCTGGCGGCCACGACGTCATCCTCACCGTCGCCGGTTCCGATGAACTACCGCAGTGCGCTGGTCGACGCCAACTGGCGTACCGCGATGATGGATGAGTACCAGGCCCTCGTCGACAACAACACCTGGCAGCTCGTTCCGCGGCCCCCTGGAGCCAACGTCGTGACGGGGAAGTGGATCTTCCGGCACAAGTTTCATGCCGATGGGTCCCTCGCCTGCCACAAGGCTCGCTGGGTTGTTCGCGGCTTCTCCCAGCGCGAGGGCGTCGACTACGACGAGACCTTCAGCCCGGTTGTCAAACCGGCCACCATTCGGTCCGTACTCTGCATCGCCGCGTCCCGCGCCTGGCCCATTCACCAGCTGGACGTGAAGAACACCTTTCTTCACGGCCACCTCGAGGAGACCGTCTACTGCCAGCAGCCGCCAGGATTCATCGACCCTGGCGCCCCAGAT
This sequence comes from Saccharum hybrid cultivar R570, assembly GCA_038087645.1. Taxonomy (NCBI): domain Eukaryota; kingdom Viridiplantae; phylum Streptophyta; class Magnoliopsida; order Poales; family Poaceae; genus Saccharum; species Saccharum hybrid cultivar. The sequence goes on along the minus strand of JAQSUU010000043.1, from coordinate 5,265,662 downwards.
CATGTCTGCCGCCTGCAGAAGTCCCTGTATGGACTGAAGCAGGCTCCGCGGGCCTGGTACCAGCGCTTCGCCACCTTCGTCCGGAAGCTCGGCTTCGTCGCCTCCACCTCCGACACGTCCCTTTTCATTTTACGAGAGGGGACGAGTCTCGCCTACCTACTACTGTACGTCGACGACATCGTTCTTACCGCCTCGTCCTCGGCCCTCCTGCAGCGCATCATGACTCGGCTGAGCTCTGAGTTCGCCATGACGGATCTTGGCGCTCTTCACCACTTCCTCGGCATCGCTGTCACGCGCTCCTCTGATGGTCTCTTCCTCTCCCAGCGACAGTACGCTATCGAGCTTCTTCAGCGCGCAGGCATGGCTGAGTGTCATCCGACATCGACACCTGTTGACACTCACGCCAAGCTATCCGCGACCGACGGGGATCTACTGTCAGACAAGGATGCATCTGAGTATAGGAGCTTGGCGGGAGCTCTCCAGTACCTGACGCTGACTCGTCCTGATCTGGCATATGCTGTTCAGCAGGTGTGCCTCTTCATGCACGCCCCACGCGAGCCTCACCGTGCGCTCATCAAGCGCATCCTACGCTTCGTCCAGGGGACTCTCTCCTCGGGTCTTCATATTGGCACCGGGTCTGTCGACAAACTGACTGCCTACTCTGACGCTGACTGGGCAGGCTGCCCAGACTCTCGACGATCCACCTCTAGCTTCTGCGTCTATCTCGGCGACACTCTGGTTTCCTGGTCCTCCAAGCGCCAGACCATAGTGTCCCGCTCCAGCGCCGAGGCAGAGTATCGGGCTGTGGCTCACGTTGTGGCTGAGTGCTGCTGGCTTCGACAGTTACTCCAGGAGCTCCACATCCAGCTGCCCTCCACCACCGTTGTCTTCTGCGACAATGTCAGCGCCGTCTACATGACGACCAACCCCGTCCACCACAAGCGAACGAAGCACATCGAGATTGACATTCACTTCGTCCGCGAAAAGGTGGCCCTTGGTGAGATTCGGGTTCTCCATGTGCCTTCTTCTCACCAGTTCACCGACATCATGACTAAAGGGCTTCCGACAGCACTCTTTCGAGAATTCCGATCCAGCCTTTGCGTCTGGGAGCCTCCCGCTGCGACTGCGGGCGGGTGTTAGGCAATAGAATATGCCGTCTATGGATATCCTAGCTGCTATAGATAGCAGATGTAAATCAGGGATTAGTTACTATAGATAGCGTCTGTGGATATCCAAGCTGCTATAGATAGCAGATGTAAATCAAGGAAATTATCCTTGCCTTGTACAGCAAGGCCAGCCGGCCCTATATAACAGAAGGCGCCCCCTCCCATTGAGGTGTGGCCAATTGCCCCCTAATCTGATTCTCTACATGATCTAAGTGTGTGCTAAATAGAATACCCCATTTCAATTTGTTACCGATCTGTTCTATTACTCTTTACTGATGCTTACGTTGGTACCTAGATTGATACAAATTTTTTTAGCTAAGGCTAATATCAAGTGCCTGATCTTGCCTGGACTTATGTGATTACTCACAATCTGATTCAGTAGCGTTTGTGTATATCCAGCAACGAATAAAATAGCTTCTGTTTTCAGTCCATACCCTTTGTTTTCAGTACACAGAGATTACATTTCTAGAGCACATGAACAATAATCCAGTTACCTCTGAATTGACGAAGTAGTCATCCCTTTTAGTTTTCGTGGGGATGTACTGCAACCATACGTAAAGGCCCTCAATTTAAGCAAATGATCTCCTTTGCCTTCTTATTTCAGTCCTACATCAACTGCCAACTAATTAGATACTCAAATCCTTGACCTTACATATACCCTGCACTTTTTGTGAATACTTGATCAGCAGCAATGTATTGTAGTGCTGGCAACTGCAGAATACTCTTTTGGTGCAGGATTCATATTGGACATGTGCAAGCGGCTCAAGCTAAATGCAAGAACAATTCGTAGGGAAGCTTGAATTATATTGGACATGTGCATAGTTCCAGGTCCTCAATGTTTTCTTCTTCCACTAGCTATTCATCTTTGGTGACCATAGTCAGTCTGATGGAACACATTCCCATAACAAGCCTCGCTCGCCAGATGGATAGCTTCGCCAAACATTGAAAGTTATTGAGTCTCCATATCCAACTAAATTAGTCCTGTACTATGCTAACATTATCCTACGAACGACTCAAATGACAACCCATGTGTAGCTAATGTCGTTACTAATGTTTTTGTTCCATGTATAATTACATGATGTGCTATAATTCTGGCTTGCTGGCCCATGCGAAGCACGGGGGACTTGCTAGTTTTCAAAGAATTTTGCTGCATAGTGTTGTTACTCTTTGAGGATAATTTACTTCCTGAACTGCTTCTACTGACAACTCACGAACTAAACACTGATGAATTTTGCTGCATAGTTGATACTTCCATGATTATTTTTCCTGCATGTGGTTCATGTTGGAGTATAAGAGTATTAGGCCCATGAGGATAGGCCCATGAGGTCCATGTATGCTTACCTATATAGCTGCCCTTCTAGGGTTAGCCAAAATCAATAGAGTACAATTTCCAACATGGTATCAAGCTAGGGTTTCTTTCCTCCCCTCCCCTCCCTTCCCCTGCCACAGCCGCCAGCCGCCAGGCACCGCCACAGCCGCCGCCGGCCATGGCCGGGCGGCCTCCTTCCCCTCCTCCTCCCACCTACTCTCACTTCCCCTCTTCCCTCCACCTAGGCCCACGTCGCTGCCTCTGCTGCTCGCCCCGCTGTCGCCGACCCGACCCGACCCAGCGCCGCCACTGCTCTGGCCGTGGGCGCGGGTCTTCCGGGGGCGAACGATGTTGCCGCGGGAGCTGCTGCGGGCGCGGCCGCACCAGCCGCCGGCGCGGACGACAGGCCCCCAGCTGGCGCGGGCGTGGAGGCGGTCCACTGCGCGGGAGCGGGCACGGAACCTCTCCATGCTGCCCTGGCTGGTCTCCTGGGCGCGGGCGCCGGGGGAGCGGGCGCCGAGACTCTCCAGGCTGCCCTGGCTGGTCTCCTGCGCGCGAGCGCCGGGGTCCCGGCCACTGCTGCTACCGCCGCTGGCTTGGGCTTGCCGTCCAGCGCCCGTGCGGCCATGGCCGCAGGTGGGGGACTGGCCCAGGGTGCTTTCCCCGCCCCATCACCGCCGCCTAGGTTCCACGGCGCCAACACCGACTCCGCCCTCGCCGCCACGCTCATCTCTGCTCGGGCAGCGGCTGTAGAGGGACAAGCCCGTGTCCGTGCGGCTGCCCTCGCTTGGGAGCGCGAGCGGGATGCCGCAGATGCACTGGCCCGCCAGATCGTCAAAACGGAGCAGCTCCTAGCCCCTCACACCTACCATGACATCGGCGCCGCCTCCTCCGGCTCGATGGGCCACCGCGCATCCACCACCACGGTCATCTGGCACGATCCGGCCGATCCCCTCGTGGCGCAACTTCACTACCAGGCTGGGGGCGTTCAGAACATCTGCCTGCTCGTCCCGGTCATGCTCGAGCCCGAGTCACCATCCTACGCCCGTTGGCGGGACCTGGTCCTCCTCACCCTCCACCGCTATGCCCTCGACGACCACGTCCTCGCCGATACCTCTGTCACGGCCCAGACCCCCTCGTGGCTACGCCTTGACAGCATCGTCCTCTCCTGGATCATCGGGACGATCTCCCTCGATCTCCACGACCTCGTTCGCAACACGCCTGACGCTCGCCAGGCATGGCTGGCGCTCGAGGGCCAGTTTCTGGGCAATGCCGAGGCCCGGGCTCTGCGGCTCGATGTGAGTTTCCGGACCTTCGTGCAGGGTGACCTCACTGTTGGTGAGTTCTGCCGCAAGATGAAGACCATGGCGGACTCCCTCAGTGACCTTGGCTGGCCCGTGGAGGACCGCATCCTGGTCCTCAATGTCCTCCGCGGGCTCAGTGACCGCTACGCCCACCTCAGGACGTGGATCACCCGCCAGCGCCCCTTCCCCACCTTCCTGCAGGTCCGAGACGATCTTGTCATGGAGAAGCTTGCTTAGGGCCTCCAGCCAGGGTCCACCTCCACGTCGGGGTCCTCAACTTCCTCGATGGCCCTTGCTGCTACTCCGCCATATCCGTTCGCTCCACCGCGTCCGTCCGCTCTGCTGCCGTCGTCTCTTCTTGGTCCCCCTCCCTCCGGGCCGAGCGGGGGTAGGGGGGCCATGGCGGCCGCCGTCGCCATGGCACTGGACGTGGGGGGCATGGCGGGAGCAACCAGGTGCCGACGGCTCCACAGGGTGCACCATGGCCCCCTTTCCAAAACCCGTGGTTAGGACACATCTCTATGTGGCCCTTCCACGCTCCCGGCGGTGAGCCTCGCCCACCGGCGGCTATGCTCGCTGGTGCTCCACCTCCCGGCGTCTCCACCACGTCTCCGTGGGCTACACCTTCTGGCACCTCACCCGGGCCTGCCTGTTGGGACCAGGCGGCTTTGGCACGTTCTTTCAGCACTATGGGCCTGACACCTCCTATCGGTCCTGAGTGGATCGCTGACTCGGGTGCTACCTACCACACCACACCTGACCCTGGTATACTCTCTTTTGTTCATTCTCCCTCTTCTTCTCTCCCTTCGTCCATTATGGTCGCAAATGGTTCGTGTCTTCCAGTCACATCTGTGGGTACCGCCGGTGCTCTTGGCTCCTTCCGTCTTCCTGATGTTCCTGTTGCCCCTTCTATGGTTCACAACCTTCTTTCTATTCGTCGTTTTACAGCTGACAATTCATATTATGTGGAGTTTGACTCTTCTGGTCTTACTGTAAATGATTTGGCTTCCCGGCATCCACTGCTCTGATGTGACAGCACGGGGCCCCTTTACACTCTTTGCTTCCCGGCGGCTACTTCATCTTCTTCGCCGTCCATTTTGTCAGCTGCTTTCACCGCCACTACTTCCTCCACTACTTGGCACCGGCGCCTTGGCCATCCTAGACGTGATGCCCTACTGCAGCTCAGTCGGAGCTCTGACATTCCATGTACTCGAGCTCCTGATGAGCATTTGTGTCATGCGTGCCAATTGGGTCGTCATGTTCGTCTTTCTTTTTATAGTTCTTCTTCACATGCAGCCCGCGTGTTTGATCTTGTACATTGCGATCTATGGACATCTCCTGTCATCAGTATCACTGAGACAATTTACTGCAGTCAGCCAGCGGGGTTTGTTGATTCTTCCCGTCTTGACATGGTCTGCCGGCTCAACAGGTCTCTCTACGGCCTCAAGCAGGCCCCCGAGCATGGAACCATCGGTTTGCTGCTTTCCTGCTGACACTACGGTTTGTGGAGGCCAAGTCTGATACATCTTTGTTTATCTATCACCATGGAGCGGACACTGCGTACCTGCTACTCTATGTTGATGATATTGTCCTCACAGCCTCCAGTGAGCCACTTCTCCACCGCATCATTACCGCTCTTTAGCAGGAGTTTGCTATGAAGGATCTGGGTGTGCTTCACCATTTCCTCGGGGTCACTGTTGAGCCTCATCCTGTTGGGTTACTTCTTTACCAGTGGCAGTATACTTGAGATATCCTAGAGCGAGCCGGGATGACTGACTGCAACCCCTGCTCCACTCCGGTTGATACACAAGGCAAGTTGTCAGAGGCAGAGGGCCCCCCCAGTGTCAGATCCCACTGCATATCGGAGTCTTGCTGGTGCCCTTCAGTTCAGCAGATCTGTCTTCACATGCATGATCCCTGAGAGCCTCACCTCACTGCTCTCAAGCGCCTCCTCCGCTACCTCCGCGGCACGGTCGACTACGGCCTACTCCTTCACCGGTCCTCCTCCGCCGAGCTTGTCGTCTACACTGACACCGACTGGGCCGAGTGTCCGAACACTCGGCGCTCCACCTCTGGCTACGCTGTCTTCTTGGGCGGCAACCTAGTGTCCTGGTCATCCAAGCGCCAACCTATGGTCTCCCGCTCCAGTGCTGAGGCAGAGTACCGCGCTGTCGCTAACGGCGTGGCTGAGGCCTCCTGGCTCTGGCAGCTTCTCGCCGAGCTCCACACTTCGCCCACCCGGAGCACGCTGATCTACTGCGACAATGTCAGTGCGGTCTATCTCTCCACCAACCTCATCCAACACCAGCGGACGAAGCACGTGGAGATCGACCTACACTTTGTCCGTGATCGGGTTGCCATCGGCGAGGTGCGGGTCCTGCATGTTCCGACCACCTCCCAGTTTGCCGACATCTTCACCAAAGGCCTCCCGTCCTCGACCTTCACCGAGTTTTGCTCTAGCCTCAACATCACTAGTGGCTAGTTGTGTCTGTGGGGGGGCTCGTGTGTGTTCTTTCTTCTTTCTTGTACAGTCTGGAACTCCGCTGCGCCGGTAGTTCAGACTACGGGGGGTGTTGGAGTATAAGAGTATTAGGCCCATGAGGCTAGGCCCATGAGGCCCATGTATGCTTACCTATATAGCTAGTTAGGAAAAACTACATGAGTATTGTAACTTAGTTTATTTTAGGTGAAAATATGCTGTTGTGATCTTAATAAAAAAATAGAATAAGTTGTTTTAATCACTTAGCGCGAAAACAAATTCTATAAAGCCAGTGTGGTATACAATCACGTATTTCGTGTTGATAAGCGTGTTGCTAGATTATTTAAAGTAGTGAAGAAATTTATTTCTTTCCGAGTGTATCTCTATAGATAAATATATATATTTATATAATAGATATATACATGTGTGTATTTAGATTAGTAACAAAGGAATAATGGGATGTTGTAATTTACTTAATTACGTAATTATTTTGCTAAAAGAAAAGAAACGAAAAGAAATTAGAAACAAAACACACGCACACCACACATATTCACGCACGCCTGCTGCCCTCCTTCATGGTCCTGCTACTGGCTGCTGCCACACGCCTGTGCAACTGTATGCATGCACTGCGAACGCCGATGCGGGGCCGCTGGTCATGCTCACCACCGCCTTGCTGCTTTGCTGCCCTCTGCGTGCATGCGGCCGGTTTAATTGTCTGAGAGGGAGCCGAGAGCCCTGCGACCTATGCATCTGCCCACTGTCCGCACACGCGTGCTGTCGCTCTGCCGTCCGCTGAAGCACGTCGCGCTGAGTACCAGAAAGCAAACCGGAGTACACGCCGCGTGAAAGGTCTTGATGGCTAGAGGGGGGGTGAATAGCCTATTAAAATTTTCTACAAAGACAAGCTAAACAAGTTTATCAATAAAATAAATAGCGAGATACGAGTTTTGCTTAGCCTACGGGGTGTTTGCAAGCCACCTAACCAAATCACAATTCTAATGTATTTGCACTCAACCGCACAAGTCAAACCGAGAAGGAAACTACAACTAGCAAGCTACACAAAGAAGTTACTCTAGCAAAGCTAACTAGCTAGCAAATATAATTAAGAAAGTAATGCGAAGTTGAGTTAGGAGAGTTTCACCGAGGGGCGAAGTATTGATCCAACCAATATAATCAACAATAAATACCAAGATAACCGAACACCGGGATCAATCAATCACAATATGAAAGTGATGACACAAAGATTTATCCCAAGGTTCACGTGCTTGCCAGCACGCTAGTCCCCATTGTGTCCCTCTTCACCACGTGGTTCGGTGGCTAATCGGTCTCACACCGAGCCTCTCAAAAGAAGCCACAAGAACCTACCAAATGGCAAAATGTTGCAATGACACGAGCAATATACTAATGTTGCCTTTGGCGCTTCGCCGAGGTAGGCATAAACCCCTCACAATCACCGGAGGTGGCCAAGAACAATCACCAACTCTTACCAATGCCTCCAAGCTGCTCCAAGCCATCTAGGTGGCGACAACCACCAAGAGAAACAAGAATCCCGCAGCAAATCGACCACCAAGTGCCAACTAAATGCAATCTCACAATGCAAATGCTCTTGGATCACTCAATCTCACTTTGAATATGCAAAGAAGCAAGAGAGATGAGTGGGAGGGGAGTTGCTTAGCTCAAAGTGCTCACAAGTATGTCAAATGTTTGAGAGAGAGAGCCTTGAGCCGGCCAACGAGTATTTATAGACGTACCCCTTCGAAAAGAGCCGTTAGAAACTTAAACAGCTGGAATCGGGCTGACCGGACACGCTGGTCCAACTAACCGGACGCGCTGGTCGCACAACGGATAAGTCGCGAAGCACTGACCGGACGTGCTGGTCCAACTGACCGAACGCGTTGGTCGCCCAACGGCTAACTGCGAAACAACGACCGGACGCGCTCATCGCGCAGACCGGACGCGCTGCGAATGACCGGACGCGCTGGTCCCGAGAATGACCGGACGCGCTGGTCGCCTGAGCAGCGCTCAACGAAACAACGACCGGACGCGCTGAAGAAACATGACCAGACGCGACAGTGCCAGCGTCTGGTTACAGTCCAGTAAGCTCCCTGAACGACCGGACGCGTCTGATCATCAGTGACCGGACGCGCTGCGCGTCCGATCATCAAACTGAAAAACGTGCAGACACTGAACACTGACCGGACGCGTCCGGTCATGCAAGGACCGCGTCCGGTTCAGCGTCCGGTTACCTCTGTGACCTCCGTTCGCCTCCGTTTCTTTTCTGGACTTCCGGCGTAGTGGAAAATAGTCGTTTCAACTCCTTGAAAACGCCTGAATCCCGCCGAGCTCTCTACCGCTCAAACTCCACCGCATTCGCAAAACGTGCTAACACCACCAAGTGATCTTCATCGTGTGTGAGTGTGTTAGCATTTTCACAATCATTTTTCGAGGCGATATTAGTTCTATCCAAATGCATATGATCATGAAATGCACATCTAGAGGCACTTAGGAGTTCAATAGCCGCGTCATTCCCCTCTTTATAGTACAGCTATCTATCCTATAATGTAACCACACCCACTAGGTGTCTTGGTTACTAAAACACAACCCTTAACCATATACCTTTGCCTTGATCACGTAGGGTTGCGTCCAAATCCAAGTGTGGCCATCATGATCACCATGTCCATCTTGCCACCAACCTTGGAATGTACTAATCCTCATATGCTACATACAACTTAGGTATAGGATTAGTACTTAGGCATTGTCACTAATTATCAACACCAAACATAGGACTTTCACCACGCTGAGCACCAGAAAAGCCAGTGGACCAGAGAACACGTATGAATCTACTGTAGCAGCGCAGGAATTACTATAGACAACCACGGCAGTCCACAAGAATTGTTGTAGCATGGTACTGTAGCTCGGAAAAATGTAGCCGGTCGCTGGAGTTCACAGGAATTTCTAGCCCGGGTACTGTAGCATGCAGAAAACACTGTTCATCCGAAGAAAACTTTTCGCCGTCGGTGCGCTGCGAGGTTATTTAGAGTGCTGCCTCCGCTGAAGTGTGTCGTGCGCGTCAGTCATCATTCTTTTGCGAGCCCACACCATCCAGTAGCTGTGAGCCTTTACTAGGTTCAGCTGCTTCTCACTCGATCTCTCGACTTCCTTGCCCTGTCTGCAAGCTGCACGTGGCCAGTATCGATCTTACCCGGCGGGTGCGGTGAGTACCTCTCGAGAATCAGCTGTCTCCTCTATTTTTTAAGCCGCAGCGTGTCCTCTCCTTGCCTGTGGTAAGCTCTTTTAGAGCTTCGGTTTACGTGATCAGCATGTACTAATCATCTCCTTAATCAACCTCCACATGTAAGTAAAACTTATGAATCTAATATAAAATTGTGTAGGTGTCCAAAAATGGTGGAACCAATTTTGTTAATTTCCTGAAATCATGATCTAGACAAAGGTGTAATTGGTTCATGTAGTTTTATACTATTTTTAGGCTTGCTCTAATTACTTCGATGCGTTTAATATTATCAAACATGAATTTATAAGAATTGTTATGAATAATCAGTGATAGTATTAATCCTTGAAATTTTATAGTAAGCTCCTAGTATTATTATATGTTCGCTGTGATTTTGGTAGCTCCAAAATAATTAGTTGCTAGGATAATTAACAAACCTAGTTTGAATATGTAGTAAATCGATAAAATGAATAATGCGACATCTCGGGTTTACATAACTAAAACACTAGTTGAGAAATAATGTTTGAATCGACAACGTGGACACATGGCCTAGTGAGTTGATGTGTGGCTAACCCGTTAGCTTGCGAGACGTAGTCATACGACGAGAGTTGCGATTGCTGTCTTTTACTTATGTCTCTGCGTTGCATTCGCGTAAATCATAATAGGAACGATGATGGATCGATGGATCAACCGGAGGACTTGGCGTTGACCCAAAATATGATGCCATGGTGATCGTGCCCCAGAGATGGCATACTAACATTTGGTTATATTTTTACCCAGGCAAGCCCCGGTGCATAACCCCTATTATTCTGCACTTTATTTTATGTTTGTGCATTAAGTTTCAAGGAGTTGAATGAAACCCACTTGCATATATATGTCCTGATCCCATGAGTCTTACTAGTATGTCAGGATCGTATAGATTGCTATGCTACAGGACTCCGGTAGAAGTCGAGTGATTGCCTGTCACTCACGAGAGATAGAAAATATATTATTGTTACTATTATCATGTTACTATCACATAGATTATATATGGATAATATTTGGAGACCGGGTGAGACTGTACTTGGAATTTGATATGGACTTGGTTGGGCAATCCGAGCGAGGCTCTGGTTGCATTTGTCCCGCCTGTGTCGATTAAGGACCGGTCGTTGCATTTGGATGGTTGTCAGGTCACAGATCTCCTTATCCTGAGCATATACTAGCGGATGGGGGCTAGAAAGACTTGTTATTCTCTTGTCATGGGTTCCGGCTCCATCCGGACCAACTGAAGGCGGATTATATATGGGTATTAGGAGGTCTAAGCACCGCGTGAGGGCGGGGGCTTGGAGTCCCAGTATGGACGGGGACTCGGTTCTCTTGACAGGAGGATAATGGGTTGGTCCCGTTTGTACCTCAGTATGGGCGGGACGTGTGTTTTTCGGGGTACCCAGCTGGGCTGCATTGATTCGCGAATCGCCGCGTAAGCGGTCCGATATGACTTGATCCGGGCACCATAGTAAGAAATGAAAGATGAAAGACGAAAGATGGAAAAATGGTTCTGATGGCTCAACCTTTGCTTGAAAGTAGAACAGGTGCTTACCTAGAATGGTTGGTTAATGAACTACCGATGACTGCTAATAAAAATTAAATATAAAGATGCACCTTTAGTAATGCTTCCTGCAGTTGCAATAACCCACAAGCCAGATAGCCTTGCATATCCTTGGAGTCTTTTCTTTCCTTCTAACGGGTAAGTCTTGCGGAGTACAATTGAGTACTCAGGGTTTGTTCTACCCTGTTGCAGGTGACAGGTGTTCTTGAAGATGACATTTGTGTGTGGAAACCTCCTGGTGGGCTCAGTGAGAATTTCCCTTATGTTGCGAATGTAGAGTTGATTTATAACTCTCACCAAAAATGTTTTACAAGGGAAAGGTTTACCACCTGTTATCATTTCCCGTATATAAATGTTCATCATGATAATATTTAACTCATCATTAAATGGTTTTATTTCTACTAAACTCTGATAACATTTTATTTTCTGCTGTTATAATTAAACAATGGATTACCCTATTGTTGTACTAAAAGTGATGTAAGAAATGGTAAAAATGTTGTAAGCTTTATCTCTCATTTATGATCCTGAGGTAAAAATATGGATTTTTGAGTTCTCCCTCGGGTGTGCTCGACGGAATCGCAGAATTTAGTGCACTCTCTTGCGTACCTAGTGTCTAATAGAAGATAAGTACTCTTGGGAGGGCATTAGATTAGGCGATTCTACCACAACTACGGCCTACTCAGGGGTCGGACCCACGTAGCATTAGGATGATCACATAGCATCCCAAAATATCTAGTGGTTGGATGATCACACATCATCAAGTTTCAATAATTCGGATGATCACATAACATCCAGTTTCAATAAAAAGGTGCTCGCACATGGCACAACAATAACTTTTACATGGAAGATCACATAGCAACCATGCCGACCAGACCACGGAAGATCACACAGCAACCGTGTCCTCTCTTGATAGTCCGTTGCCACACCGGCCTCCTAGTGATAGTTGTATTTCTACCTAATGGGGTGTGAGACCAAGTCTACCCATATAAACATGTGGTTGTACGGTATTTTGGCTAGGTGAGACGGCAAATGAACTGGTCCTTATATGACCGAAGCAAGTATCTCCAACAGGAACCCTCACTAGGCAATCCTGCCCCCAAAGGATAGTCCACACCACATGAAATATCCCCACTCGCTCCCGTCGAAAATAAGTTCTATTTTACCAGTTCAATTAACATCCATGTTCTTAGGTTATCCATATCATAAAGCTCATAGCATATATATATCACATTATTCATTATATATCATGACATTCATCATATATCACAATATCCATTATATATATCACAATATTCATCATATGTCATATATGCTCATAACATTGGTTCCCATGATGGTATGAATAACATCATTTATGATTAACTTAATTAGATAATTAGTTATAAAGGGGAGTGGAAGGCTTTATAGTGGGAGTGGTGGAATATAGTGGAAACGGTGGAATATGATAGTGATGGAGCGGTGGAAAAGGGAGTGGGTTAGGAGTCGTAAATTTATGTGGAGGAGAAAGTGTAGCGGGATGGATGTGGCATAATATATGGAGGGAAAAGGGGAGGTGGGAGTCAGGACTTGCCTCGATTCGCTGGCGGATATATTCGAATTCCATGACTTCGATTCCTGTGCTTCTTGCTCCTATGTCTTGTGTGGCGGTGCTTCCGGAATACATCAGGTTCTCTCCACGTCTTCTATCCTACGCTTGTCTAGCGTTGATAGACAAAGGAAAATACCAAGCAAGGCATACATAGCAACCATAATCAATCAAGAAAGAAGATGGTACTAAACGAGTTGGCTCTACTCAATTGATAGGTTTATCTTATCTTAATCCTTATTATGTCAATCCAAATTAAGGTTGAGTGGGGAAGAATCCATTCAACAAGGAGTGGCTCCTATGGGTTAAGTTGGGGTGGTCTAGTTGTCTGATAGAAAACCAGACCACATTATTAGGTTTCACTATTATGTAAACCTGAAAGAGAAAGGCTGACCACGTCATCATACTTGACCTGACCGACCCCTACAGGTCCACATATTAGCTTAGTAGGGTTAGCGACATATACGCACATGTATATGCCTAGGGTTAAGTAAGATGAAGAGCGTAATGTAAAATTAGCTATACATAGGCGTATACCTGGACGTATATGTGGTCCATATATATGCGGGTATATCTATGTATGTATGTATGTATCATACTATTCTATATAATTCTAAGTCAGAGATGTGGGTAGATATAATTGAGTATTTATATGCATGATATGACATATATATTCGAGTATTATCCTAGGTATATATATAAGTATATGTGAGCATTTATACTACGGGTTAACGCTAACAATTATAAATAACAAACAAACAAACTAGAATTTAAATGGGCACCAAAAATTAGGAAAAGGATTTGGATATGTAGGATTTTATTTTAGAAGATTTTATGGTGCAAGAATTACGAAATTCAGAAATTCGGCAATGGAGTTGTAAATTATTAAAGTCTACTGATTATACGCGAATGAAAATAATCATGTAAATTAATTCTACAATTTTTATTTATGCAATATGAGTGTAAATTATATAAATATGATATAAGGCTATTCTAGTTTATTTAGAAAATTTTCCGGAAATTTTTTGTAATTAATAAGCTTACCTTTTAACATATTATGTACGTTTCCCGTGTGTCTAGCGTTTTATCCCTGGGGCTGACACGTGGGTCAGGTCTGCGTCGGGGCTAACCAGTACTGTGTTGTGCACCGATCTTGTGCACTCGTTCCCTGCCCCTTGGTTCACGTGAACCTGGTGCACACAGGAGAAAAGGGAGGGAAGGAGTAGTGCTGCTGACGCGCGGGACCCACTGGTGAGGTGGCCAGCCTTCATTGGCTCACGTGACGTGGCCAAGGGAGCGGCATTGGATGCCTTCGTCGGTCGTCCGTCGTTCCTCTGTCCGCCTTCTGCCGCGAGTCAACGAGTGCGCGAGAGGGAACAGAGGCGAGGGAGAAAAGATAAAAGAGAGAGGGAAAGCAGAGCAGGGCGGCAGCGGCGTGGCGTGGCGCTGCAGCAACAGCATTGCGACGGCGGCGGAGGCCCAGAGCCCCAGCGGTGGCGCTCAGCTTTGGGTGGAGGAGAAAGGCAGAGCAGAGGAGGCGCGGGAACGGCAGAGCAGGAGAGAGAGTAGTGAGGGATGGGGAAAATGGGCAGCGGCGGTGAGGGGCTCAGCTCGACGAGCTGAGGCGAGTGCGGCAGCGCTCCCGTGCTTGGCCTCGGCGGCAAGGCTCCGGCGGTCGCGTCCGGTGCAGGGCGTACCTGCGGCGAACGCGGCTCTGGTGGCTGGGCGGCGGCAGTGCCGTCCATGGCTCCAGCGCGGTGGTGCTCGGCGGTGGCGCGGTTCCGGCGCGGCAAAGCAGGAGCGCCGTGCCCCTCTGCAGGCCTTGGCTGTGACGGCTCCGAGCTCCGGGCTTGGTCGATTTCGGCCTCCGCGGTCGCGAGGCTGGGGAGCTCGGCTCCCTTTTATAGCTGGAGGAAGGCGGTGGTCATGGCAAATATCTCGGGGTCGCGACGAGCGGCAGAGGCGGTTGGGCACAGTAGGCTGCTGATATTTTTGCAGAAAGACGACATGGCCGCGGTGGCGACGCGGTTTGCAAGCCGGAGGGCAACGTTGCTGGGCCTGGCCATGCTGTTGCCGTGCGGGGCTGGGACCAATTGGCAGAAGGGGTGTACACAGATGTATTCCCGGAAAATGCAACCATGAATGTATATATATGTATATGCATCATTTCTATTTGTAAATAACATAACAATGCATGTGTATGTATATATATGTATTAATTCTTTGTAAACAAGTAGCGTGGCAGTGCATGTATATGTATATGATGTATATATTCAACGGCTACTAAGTCAATGGAAGGGGAATAAGCCATGTATATATATACGCGTTTTGATGTATTACTAACTAAGGAATGCAATTGATGATTAGAGGTCATTTTGGTGCCGCAATTAAATTCTAGAAAAACAAACAATCATACAATCAATCGAACAGGCATTTCATCGCTCAGTCACGCAAGCAAACAATTCAAGCGTCCTATACTAAAAATATATGGTGAATTTTGATGCAGGGTTTTGGAAAAAAACATTTTCTTTTAAAACGGTTGAGGGAAAATAACTAATCAAGTTTAAATTTGTTGTAAGGTTTTAAAAAGTTCAATTTTTTAGTGATTTTTAATGAGATGCAAAAACACGGGTGTTACATTTTGCAAGCTAAGGAATGAATTGAACATACTTGACTTCTTAAATATGTGTTGATGCACCCCCATTACATGACATGCCTCTCCTTCGAGCAAAGCAAGGTAAAGTTGTTTGACATGTCATCCATCCATTGCTAAGGACTTGTTTAGTGCATCTAGTCATTTCTATCATGTCTTAGGCTCATTCATAAAAAAACAAATGAATTTGATGCTTGTATAGTACCACTATTGCTTGTATGCTTGATATGATCTAGTGGTAGCATATGACATATTTGTGGGCTTGTGAATCTAGTGTTTGATCTAGAAAATGAGCTATAAGTGTTTAACTCAACATGGTGCATGATAACCCTTATTTGGAGGTGTGAAGAAGTTTACCATTGGATCAAACCGAGTTAAATATCTTTTACAAGTGGTCTAGATTGAACCAATTTGAGAAAATGATCCTCACTTATCATGGTTTCACCCAACTTATCTAAAATTTGAGCTCATCTTTTGTGGTCATTGATGCTAAAGGGGGAGAAGTAATTCACAAAGAATAATATGATAGGGGGAGCAAACAAATGAAATGATATTGTAAGGGGATCAATTAAAATTTGAAGCACACAAGTAGGAGGAGCAAGATCATAAACTTATATGTTGCATTTGAATGTGCATTACATATGTTTGCTTGCATAGCACAAGTTTCGTTTCTCCGATATATGTTTATGTGGTGTATGCTAGTTGTAGGTTTGTATGATGAAATGAAGAACTAGCATGCATAGGATGTAAGTTAGATATGACTTGTCTGCTTTGCAAGTGGTACTAGAGTCTTGCTTATAATATTGATCTCACGAGGTATCTAGTGGTTTTGATGTTTCAAGTGATATCTAACAAACAATGGTGCTAAGGATGGTGTACATTGGCAACTCCGATTGGTATCCGCTTCAAAGGTCCATTATTTACACCTTAGCATCATTTGGTAGAAATTGACTCCTATATTTCCTACCTAAGCATATGTGCAAGCTTTCAAATCTGAACTTTTAGCACATATGTAGGGGGGAGCAATTGCTACCAATTCGGATTTATGAAACTTGTCCATATCCTTTACACATGGTAAAATGCTTGGGCAAGCAACATGAATCCAAAAGAACTTTTATTGAAAATCTTTGTGAAAAAGGTTGTCATTAATTACCAAAAAGGGGAGATTGAAAGCCCTAGTTTGGTTTTGGAAAATTGATGAAACCTAGGGACATATCATTATGCTAAATGTGTAGACATGAAATAATAAAGTCTCATACCAAGTGGTGAAGCCTAGATGATCATGGTGATGACCACAATGTGATCAAGGGCTTACTTAGAGAGGAGAAGAGGCAAAATCTTATGGAGCTCAAGGCAAAGGTATAGATAGGATTTGTTTTTGGTGATCAAGACACCATAGAGGGTGTGATCACACTTATGATCGATAGCCGTACTATAAAGAAAGAAATTTCCGGTGCTATTGATCACTTAAGTGCCACTAGATGAGGATTCATTTGTATATGCATTTAGATCTAGTGGAGAGCTAACCTAACTCCTTCAAAATGATTGCGGAAAATGTTAACACACATGCACATAGTGGTGTACGCTTGGTGGTGTTAGCATATTTGCGAAGGAGGTGGAGTTTGAGCGGTAGAGATGGGTTTGGGACCCTCTCTCCCTCCTGCTGAGCTTGCTCGATTGGATTCGATGAATTTTCAGAAGTGTTTTCACTATTTTTAGTGCACCGAACGCTGGCTTCGGGGGCACCGGACGCTGGCCCCAGCGTCCGGTCAGTTGTGCAGCGCGGTGCCTAGCCATTTTTGGTCACCGGCGTGTCCGGTGCAGAAAAGGGAGTGAGTACCGGATGCGTGACGTCAGCGTCCGGTGTGAGTGACGTAGGGAGCTACCGAGTGCCTGTGTGGACCGAACGCTAGGGTGCGTCCGATCGCACCCCACCGGATGCGTCCGGTGTGCAAAATGCGTCTTTGAAACCTCTCTGTTCCGCATCGGACGCTGGGGCTTCAGCGTCAGGTGCAGCACTATGCTGCGTCCGGTGTATGGTTCTGCGGCGAGAGCTATTTGTTGACCAGACGCTGGCTGGGCGTCAGGTGCTTTGCACTTGCGTGTCCGGTGCGCTGTGTTCTGGCGTGGTGCGATTCAAATGACTGTTACGATCGAACGAACGAGATTTAAACGATGACACGTGGCAGCGATCCAGTGACTGGCGGGGTGGCGACCGAACGCTGGTCAGCGTTCGGTGCGTGAGCACCGGCGCGTCCGGTGCACCCGCGCAGAGAAGGGTTCAGTGCCTAATGGCTCTATTTCATTGGGGGCCCTTATAAATATGTATTGTCCGGCTAAGAGGAGTCTCTCTTGGACATTTTGACATCCTAACATCCTCTTGAGCTGAGCATACTCCCTCCCACTCATCTCCCTTGCTTGATTGACAAATCAAAGTGAGTTTGAGTGATCTCAAGTGTATTTGCTTGTGAGTTTGCATCTAGTTGGCACTTGGGTGAGCATTGGCTGCGGGATTCTTGTTACTCTTAGTGGTTGCCGCCACCTAGATGGCTTGGAGGCAGCGAAGGAGTAGTGGCAAGAGTGGTGTTTGTTCTTGACCACCTCCCGGTGATTTGTGAGCGGTGTTGTTCCTTCCCCGTCGGAGCGCCAAAGGCAACTCTAGTAAATTGCTCATGTTATTGAGTTACCTCACTTGTAGTAAGTTCTTGCAGTGCTCTTGGGGAGATTGGCTTTGGATTGCCAATTAGCCGCCGAACAACGAAGTGGTGGTCGACACAACGGAGACGTAGCGTACTGGCAAGCACGTGAACATCAGAAGAAAAATTATGTGTCACGTTTATGATTGATTTCTTGGATTTCTCCCGGTGATTGGTCTTCATATTATTGTGATTGGTTCATTCCTCGACGCGGCGGTATAAAGATCACATACCTCTCTTTTACATTCCGTAAACTAGTTGTAACACCTCTTTAGTGTAATTAGTTTTGAGAACTTGTATTATCTTTGCTAGTGTAGCTTGTCACCTAGTTGAGCTCTTTAGTGTAACTAGCTTGTGAGAGCTCGTAGTGGCTTAGCCTTTGATTGTTATAGTGATCATAGTTACTAGAATTGTTGGATAGGTGGCTTGCAACCCTTATAAAGGTAGAGCAAAATCACATTTCGCCATTTGTTATACTAATCTTTTCCTCTAAAGAGTTTGTAGAATTTTTAAGCTATTCATTCCCCTCTGGCCATATGAGGACCTTTCACGCCCCTCCCTCCCCCGTCGTTCCCAGCTGCTGCCCCCGGCGCCGTCCCCGGCGAGGCCGCGCTGCCGGCCGACGTCCGCGCTCCCCTCCCCGAGGTCGTGAAGCCGCCCCTGGTCAATGCGAGCCCCGGTGCGGCCAACCCTAGCAGCGCAGTCCGGCCCCCGACACAGCCACCGGCGAGGCCGCGCTGCCGGCCGGCGTCTGCGCCTCCTTCCCCCTGCTTGATGTCGCGAAGTGTCCTGTGCTGCTGTTTTGTGTTAAGGTGTTAATTCCATCTTCTACTCACGAATGGCTCACTCATGGATGATGCACAGCACTTGCTCAACGATTTAGCTCTGCACCAATTTTTGTTACTAACCAAATAACCATGCTCAGGTTTCTGCATGCACAATAATGGAGGTGGACATATGTAGAGTCCGTTTGGTTCGCACCCAAATTTTGCCACACCGTGCCGCAAGTTTGGCGTGCGTTTGGTTTGCTGCGGCAGTTGCAACATGCCGCGGCCTCGCCATCGCGTGCCAGTGCATTTTTGCTGCCAAAACACGCGGCAAGTGCGCCGAATGAAATTGGCGCCGCCGCAGCTCTGGCATGGCATGCACCGGCTGCGAACCAAACGGACCCGTAGTGTTTAGCAAGTTCTGTGTGTTAAAAGAAGCAAAGAAACAGGTCGACAAGGTACCCTTGCTCAAAAGTTAGTTCAGTTTTCGAAGCTCACCATATGTGTTAGTCCAATTCCATCTTCAACCCACGAATGGCTTACTCATGGATGATGCACACCACGTGCTGCACGATTTCCCTCTAAAATGATTTTTTGTTACTAACCAAATAACCATGCTCATGTTTCTGCACCAAAAAGAATCGAGGTGGACACATCTACAGTTATGACCGGAAAGCAGCAGCTATCTCAGGTGATTAATATTACTTTCGAGAAATTCAAGAGCAATCTGGAAAACACACATATCCATATAATATGCTATGGAAGTAAGTACTGTTATCCTCAAATCATGTATTTTTGGATTTGTTAATTCATAGTTTTGTTCTGTCTGCATCCAGATGGCCCTGCTGCGTACTTTTAGAATGCAGATTGCATCCTTAATTTTTTTTTAATATGTCATTCCAGGTGATAAGGTTCTTTCACCACCTTAAGAATACGAGAAGATTGTTCTACAACCTTATCATGCTTTGTCAATGTGAATATTTGAAGGCACGGACAGTGGTAATCAACAGCTTCTTTCCTGTTCCATTAGTTTCCCCTTTGACATGGTTCATACCATCTAATATCTACTCAGAACTTTGTTGTATTTCCTGACATGAAAAAACAGGTGCATAGTCAAGTTCAGATTTGTTAAAGTACAAAATGCAGTCTAAATATGTATGCTTTGTAAATAAGTTCATATTATCTTACTAAACCCGGCATTTATCTGTCCCATTTACTACTCAGTGCTTATGCATTGTTTGTGCCTTCTCATGCTACATTATTATGCTTCCTAGCCCGTGCAGTTGCGTGGGGGTTCCTGCTAGTATGGCTATATGGACCTCCTGAGTAGATTGATACAGTAACTTGTAAGTTTTACCTAGGACTGATGGTGCATATATGGAGATCTACATGAAGGAATTTTATTGAGCGCAAACGCCCTTATCGGTTGCAATCTTAAAAAAAACATACTTGTAAGTATGAAAAAAAATCCATACATGTAGAGGAAATGTGATATATAGAAGCATGTAAAATTTCAAGACCAAATGCAACCGACGGAAGAGAACACATGTATTATTTCTTCCATTTTCTTCACTTTGTGTCTATGATTTGTCGATCTCATATCTAATAAATGAAATTGAGTTTCTTGAAATTTTATGGTCTGCATCTATATGATCATTTCATCTACATTTACAGAATTTTTTTAGGGATATTTAAAAACTTTAATTTGTAGTGCTCATCTATATCACCACCTTGTCTTCATTTTATAGGACTTTAATAAAACTTAGAATAATCTTTTGAAAAGGGAAGGGAGGGGTTGATTTCACAATTCAACCAAGAAAGATATTTTCACTCAATATTTTCTCCCAAGAAGGTAGATTTTCTTATCTGGATCGCCATCACTCTAAATTAGTGAACGACCATTTTTAGTCACTAGATGATTGTCCGTGCGTTGCAACGGGAGCAATAAGAAAAAATACACAGTTTTTTCGTAGCCAAGCCAAAATCAAGAACATGTCATTTAATTTTGCACGTTTGTTACACCATGACAATGACAAAATACACTGTTTTGAATTTGATCTTCCTAACGTGCCGTTTGTAGCCAATCATCACTTTTACAGCACATAATTCAAATTTTTCTTTGAAATCAAATCAAATAAGTTTGTACCATAATAATTGTAGGTGTTCACAATGACTATCAACTCTACCACGGTTTACCTGTGATGCACAAGATATTCTTGTAAGCATAGGCGGATGCACCACTAGGGCGAGCTAGGGCGGCCGCCCTAGGTCCCTCCGGCCAGGCACCATATCCCCACCCTCTCGAAGGAAGTGAGGATGATGCCACCGCCGGACGCGATGGTGAGGAAGGCAGACGCCCCACGTGCACGCAACGAGCCAACAACGAGCGCAGTAGGACCACGTTGTGGGCTTCGATTGGACTAGGCCGCGACCGTCTATGGCCTAGCAGTTGCCATCCAGGAGTGCGGATAGGCCGGCGACCGTGCGAGTTCGCAACTCCCCGTCTCCCTGCTCGTCGTCGTCGCTAGCGTGCGCTGCGCAGCAATCCATTGCAGGCTTCGCTCGGCGCTCGCCACCTGCGGCGGCCGACCTTGCCCCGCGGCCACAGCCCCCTCCCTGCCGCCGTGCCGGCCGTCGGATCCCGCCCTAGGTCATTTCGTAGGCTGGATTCGCCACTGCTTGTAAGCATCATGAATTAAAGATTTGTGTGATGTCAATAACCGGACCCATCTTCCACAGAGCCATTGGAATCATCAACCCGCTCAGTTCAGATGCTTGTTGAGGAAAGATACACTGAACTGATTACAAAATCGAAGTTCTTGCTACGCTTTTTTCCTTGTAAATGAAGTCGATACTGACAAAGCTGAATTTATGCCAAACTCTTAACCCAGAGCTAAGACTTCCCCCAAATTCTACCAGATAAAATCCCCATTCAAATCCCCAAAATTCCATACTGACTAAGCATCAATCAATAAAAAAAAAGAACCAGAGCTTCGCGCATCAATTTCTCTCCACCGAGCAAGCAATCCCCAATGGCTATCTTCTTTCTTTTTCTTCCTCAAATTGGCAAGCAGCAGGTTAAATCGAGCAGCCAGCACACCTCCTCCTGTGCTCTTCTCTCCACCAAGACCTTAGCAGCAAGCCAGCAACCTGTAGCTCTTCCTTCTTCCTGCCTGCAAGCACCAGTAGATGATCCACCCAGTTAGCCTTCTTTGGCCTGGTTCATTTGGCTTATAATCCGTCTTTTTCAGCTTGTTTTTTTCAGCCGGAACAATATTTTTCTCTCACACCAAATCAGCCAACAGTGTTTTTCAGCCAGCTTATCAGCACAGCCGAACGACTCCTTTCTCTCCAATAACAGCAGCAGCCAACAACACAGTAAATCCATCTTAAAAAAATCCCCAAGCTTCAACATCATCATCATGACCTCACACCTCTATCGATTTTTTCAGCTAAAACCAAAACACGCCATCTCCTCAGCTCATCCTCGTACCCGGACCACAAATCCAGCACTGCTCCTCCCAATCCGTCTCCCTCTGAGCAATTGAAGTCATGGCCAGCACCTCTGCTCTGTTCCTCACAAGGGGTCAGGGCCACCAAAAGACATGGGCCTGAGTCCGGCCTCATCCGCGTCGCTGTCTATCGTCATCCCGTGGCCTGGACACGCCTCTGGGCGTGTGCCTTGCTGGCTGTAATGAAGTGATGGCGCAGCTGGAGCCGTCCCGATGATGAGAGGCTCAGGGGCTGTTTGATACAGGCACCAAAGTGCAGCGGGTGTCACCTGTGATATTATATAGGGTGTCGCATAAAGTATTTAAATATTAATAAAAAAATAAATTATAGATTTTATTAGTAAACCGTGAGATGAATTTATTAAGACTAATTAATCTGTCATTAACATATGTTTACTGTAGCACCACATTGTCAAATCATAGATTAATTAAGCTTAAAAAATTTGTCTCGCAAATTAGTCTCAATCTATATATTTAATTTTATAAATAATCTATATTTAATACTTCATGCATGTGTTTAAATATTCAATGTGATATGGACTAAAGTTTAGTTGGGTACACCAAACACCCCCTCAGCAGGCCGAGGCGGAGATGGAGCGCGGACTGGAGCAGGAGCCAGTGCCTGCGGCTTCGGCGGCAGTTCCCTGCACCAAATCAACTCAATAATGGAAACCTGCCCCGCGCTGCCGCTTCCTCAGCGCACGGGACACGCGGCCTTATTTATTTCTCCTCCTCACATCGAATGTTTAGACGTATGTACGAAGTATTAAATATGGATTAAAAAATAACTAATTACATATATTGCGACTAATTTGCGAGACGAATTTTTTTAAGTCTAATTAGTTCATGATTTGATAATGTGGTGTTTCAGTAACACATGTGCTAATGATAGATTAATTAGGCTTAATAAATTCATCTCGCGGATTACTGAGGACTTGTGTAATTTGTTTTATTATTACTATCCGAACACTGCCATGTGACAATCTTCATGTGACATTCGATGTGACACCCCTAAATTTTAGCTCATGGATTTAAACCAACGGAGGAACGGTGCTCGGTTGGACACAGCAGGCGGTAGTGCGGACTGTACTGTACTGGAAAGCTTGAACAATCAGCGAGTCAGCAGAGAAGGACCCGTGTGTTCACTTCGTGAAAAGTAGGTGAAAAGTTACTGTAGCATCTTTCATTGTTATTTGGTAAAATTTGTCTAATCATGGACTAATTAGGCTCAAAAGATTCGTCCCGACATTTACAGACAAACTATGCAATTAGTTATCTTTTTTATCTATATTTAATGCTCCATTCTTACGTCAAAAGATTTGATGCGATGGGTGGAAGAGAAAATATTTTGGGTTGGGATGGGAAAGTGAACAAGGGCTCAGTGTAGAAAGGATGTGCGCAGCGGGATGCGATGCGGGCGATGTCCCTGCCGTTGTGCCCCCCGCGTCGCATTGATGCTCCTCGATGGGCGTGTGGTTGCCATTGATCGTGTCGCCAGCATCGCCATCCTCGACGACCTGCTCAACCTCTGCAGATGCGGCAGCGGCGGCGGCTGGTGGTTGCCATTCGCCTCGCGGTCAAGACTGAACCCATTGCTCTCCCTACGGTAGCGAAAACGACTGTGGACTTGTTCACTTTCCCATCTCAACCTAAAATATTTCCTCTTTCATCCATCACATCAGATCTTTCAACACATGCATGGAGCATTAAATATATGTAAAAAAGATAATTAATTGTATAGTTTGTCTGTAAATGTCGGGACGAATCTTTTGAGCCTAGTTAGTCCATGATTGGATAAATTTTGCCAAATAACAACGAAAGATGTTACAGTACCTTTTCACCTACTTTTCGCGAAGTGAACACACCCTATAAACAAGTTTCCTGTCACCTCGGCATGCCCTATAATATATTCCAAGAATATTGAAGAGTCAAAGCATCTCAAGTTTAAACGAATTATAGAAAGAAATTACAAAAATTTATGACATCAAATAGATATATACTATAAAAATATAATTAATAAAGAGCCTAATGATACTTAGTTGGTATCATAAATGTTATTATCTTATTATATAAATTTGGTCAAACTTGAGATGCTTTACTCTCCAAGATTCTTTAGTATCCTAAATGTTATTATTTTATCATATAAATTTGGTCAAACTTGAGATATTTTGACTCTCCAAGATTCTTAAAATGACTTATAATTTAAAATAGAGTAATAAACAAGTTCAAACACCACATGATAGGATATTACCAAGTCGATGAACCAACTATGCACCACCGCTTCAGCTGTTGTTAACCAAAGCCCGAGAAATGGGTACGACGGGGGGAGGGAGAAAAATGCACTCACCCCTCCCAGGGCTCGACAGCCCTCAAATCCTCGGTGGGTGGTGAGCCCGGCGCCGCCACCAATGTGATCGAAGCTAAAGTGAAATGCTGCTGCGCGACCGCCGCCACCGCCCACCGGCGTCGGCTCGTCCCTTCCCGCTGGCCGCTGCCCTCCCCGACAATGTGTAGAAGGGAGGAAGAAGTTCAATTTGACTCCCTCAGCTTTTACGAAAATCCGTTTTTTTCTTCTCTGAACTTTAAAACCGGGCAAACCACATCTTTCAACTTTTAAAACCGTACGTTTTACCTCTCTGGCTTGATTTTAAGCGGTTTTGAAGGCGGTTTTGTCTTTTTCTTTTTTATTTATTTCGGTTAAATCTTTAATAAATCATAGTAAATCACAGAAAAATCATAAAATGAAAAATCTAATTTTGTTGGACTTCACATGAGTAGATCTATACAATGACATATAATATGATATGCTTTAATACAAAGTTATTGCTGTAGATTTTGATCTATTCTTTTCTATAATTAATTGGAATAATTCATAACTGTAGTTTTTATGGTCCAATTGCGGTGAAATTTTTATGGTAGCCAAATTATTATATGCTTGAACTGTAGTAAAAATTTCATACTTATTGGATCATGTAAATCTAAATAAATCTATAACTAAGTTATAAATGATCTAATAAGTATGAAATTTTTACTACAGTTCAAGCACACAATAATTAGGCCACCATAAAAATTTTACCATAATTGGACCATAGAAACTCCAGTTATAAATTATTTCAATTAATTACAAAAAAGAATAGATCAAAATCTACAACAAAAACTTTATACTAAAACATACCATATTATATATTCACCGTATAGATCTACTCATGTGGAATCCAACAAAATTAGATTTTCTATTTTATGATTTTTTTTATTTACTATGATTTTTTAAAAATTCAGCCAAAATAAATAAAAAAGAAAAAGACAAAACTGTCTTCAAAACCGCTTATAACCGGGTCAGGGAGGTAAAACACACGGTTTCAAAAGTTGAGGGAGGTAGTTTGCCCGGTTTTGGAGTTCAGGGAGGAAAATCGAACTTTTGCAAAATTTAAGGGAGGAAAAGTGGACTTTTTTCGAGAAGGGACAATTTGGAAAGGCCCTTTCAGCATTTCTACGTATTTTGGGCCACCGGAAGAAAAAAAAAATACAGCCCTATCTGGCCCATTAGGCCCTCGGATCGGACGGCGCACTAGCCAGAAAATACTTCGCGAGCAGAGACCAACTCGCAGTCGCAACAGGCCTCTCCGCCTCCGACTCTCCCCTCCTCGAGCGCTTTCGGCACCGCGGCACGGTAGGATGGCGGCGGCGGCCCCGACAAGGGCAGAGGTGCTGGCGCTCTTCCGGTCCTTACTCCGCACGGCGAAGCAGTTCTCGGACTACAACATCCGCGAGTACACGCGCCGACGCGCCGCGGACGCCTTCCGCGAAAACCGCGACCTCGCCGACGCGCCGGCCACCGCGGCGGCGTTCGCAGAGGGGAAGAAGCAGCTAGAGGTTGCGAAGCGGCAAGCGTTGGCTTACTCGCTCTACGCCCCTAAGGCCAAGAGCGTGATGGAGTTGAAGGTGCAGTGATGGACGAGGTGCTGCGCCCTTTTCTTCCTCATCGTTTCCCTTTCCGGATTCGTTCCTTTTGTGTGGTGATGAAACTATAAACTGATGTGTTATTGGCTAGATACCAAACTTGGGAGGCAAGCAATTTTGTTTTTATTTGGTAATAATTATCAAACATTATTAATTGGGATTAAAATATTCGTCTCGCAGGGTAGAATAAAACTGTGCAATTAGTTTTTGATTTCATCTACATTTAGTACTTAATATATGTGCCAACATTTTGATGTGACGGTGAATCTTATTTTTGCATAGTGGATTTTGGGGATGAATTTAGGTATCTAGGGCCTGTTTAGATACCAAATTTCACCCTAAATTCCACTATGCAAAAAGAAGATTCCCCGTCACATCAAAATGCCGGCACATGCATGGAGTACTAAATATAGATGAAATAAAAAACTAATTGCACAGTTTTGTTGTACTTTACGAGACGAACATTTTGAGTCTAATTAATCAATGTTTGGACAAAAATTTACAAATACAAACGAAATGCTACAGTGCAGAATCTTGCACTATGCAAAATCAACCCCTCCCAAATCAGCCGATCTAAACACGGCCCTAAACAAGGCCATTACCTTTGCTGGATGATTGTCATGATATAGCTTCTTTCTGTGCAATAAATCACTAAATTCTACTGTGAATCTGTGATTATCTCTTGCTATCGTCTGCAAAGCAATCTGCTTGAGTGATTGCGGTTATTGTCTTGCCCTAGTACTCTTCCGATGGCGCTGGTTTTTGGCCGTGGTTGTTTGCTTGCACTTTGGACGCGACTATGTTAGCACAGTACCAAATTGGCACGGTTGCAGTGGGGCACTGGGGCTAATTGCAGTGCTCATCAGCTGTTTGATGAAATTTCCCCACTGACACACTGATCTCAGGTACTCCCTCTGTCCTAAAAAGGATGCAATTCTAGTTTTCTGCCAAGTCAATCTATCTCAACTTGGACCAAATATATAAAAATAATACAGTAATATTTATGATACCAAATAATTCTAGTTAGCATCATGAAATATATTTTCATAGTATACTTATTTGAAGTCCTAAATTTTTACTAATATTTTATATAAACTTAGTTAAACTTAAGAAAGTTTACTTAGTCCAAAACCAGAGTTGCATCTTTTTTTTTTTTTTTTTTTTTTTTACGGATGGTACAAAACTAAAACCAGACTAGATAGCTTATGGCTTTCTTCAGACTAGATTACTGATTACCTATGTAGTACCTTATTTTGGAGTCCTAGGCAGCTAGGCTACAACTACATTAGGCAGTGTGGTGACTGACTGAATGAAGCGTTACCCACTGACATTCATGTTTTGTGTCAAGTTACCTAGTAGATGCCTCTTGGTTGCTGGTGTATCATGACTAGTGGAAACGCTGAGGGTTTGATGAAGTTTTACCTGAAAATGATATAGGTGCAGTGGTTTTGATATGCACCCATATGTTTTGTAGCCGTGCTGTTTTTGGGTTTTCGCAGGTTTCTAAAAATAGGTTTTTTTTTAGCTTCTGAGGTGGTCAGAAGCAAATACGGCATTTGAGAAAGGACCTATGTATGCATTGTAAAGCAAATATAGTAGTATTTTAAGTACAAACATGCATAATATAATATCACATGGAATTTTAGTTATGTCTTAGGTAACTTAACATGCAGGCACAATATGACAAAGGTTACGCGAGACACTACCAGCTGGACGAGTAGAGAGGTTATTGGTTTGGAATACATGGGTCAAGTTTTGGTAGAAACCTACGGTTATAAGTAACCGATTATGGTTTGAAGTATACTGGCCTGAATATTATACAGTCAACAGGCTATCGGTTCGGTAGTTGTTGCTATTTGTAGATCCGCGCTGCTCCTATGAGTGGACTGTAGGATTCAGTGCGGATTATTGCGGGAATCATCAGAGGCGGCGTTTTGTTCACCAAAGAAACCTGCGCTAAAAATAACTCAGTAATGAATACAGCAAAGCAAAAAACATGAGATATATATTTTGCTTGGAAGACAGGATAATTGGCCAAAATGAAATGCTTGTACTATACAGCGAGTGTATGTGATAAGACTAATATCTAACATGTCTTTTTTTATGGGTAGAACACAGAATGGAAGCTTAATTAGTATGGGAATGGTTTGTTAGGCATCTAGCAACATGTTTGGCTGACGAACATGGTGTATACAGTAAAACCCTAGCAGGGAAATTAGACAAATAGAATGAGCACTTCAGTTTGCGCAAATTAAGGAAATATGGTATCCGGCTTGGCCGAGGGGTGGCACGCTGTGTATGGTAAACAGATACTTAAAGATGTAACAACATAACAAAGTTATCAGTGGAGGAAGCCAGTCAGGTAGTGCTTACTGTGTGGAGATAGTCTGAAATTAATCCTTAGTTTGCTCTGGAGCCCTTTTCGCTGCTAGTTTTTCAGCAGTAGCATTCTTAGAGGCACCAGGGGTCTCACTGCATTTTATTAAGTGGAAGGTATAATCTCATACAACCGACATAATTGTAAGGCGAACATATTTTTGCTATTTCTGTTTATTATTTGTACCTGCACGTTTTTTCGGCTACATTGGTGATCAGAGTAGATTCGTGTTTTTTGCCGCAATGTTCAGCTTTGGTGTGGCCATCATCTTCTTCAGTTTTGGTATCCTGTATAAGGTTGAGCAGTTATGTGTATGCAATTATTGGAATTGAGAGTACAAACAATTGTGAGATATAGATCAGGAAAATCCTAATAGCATGTTGCTCGAAGTATATGTAGATGGTAGGATAATAGTAAGAGACCTGGGTATTAGATCCTGTGGTGCTGTAGAGACGTTTCCTACAATTGTCATGTGCTATGGCAGGATGTTTGGAGGCCACTGCAGACCTGCATGAAGGGAGATAAATGGATGAGTCTGTACCATTAGGTCACTATATTTTTTTTATTGCAGAATGTAGCTGTCAACCTAAGCAAATATACATGGATATAACATGGGAAAATTACAAAAACAATTTGCGGTCAGGCAAGGTTTCATCTTACTTAGCTGGTGCTTCCCTTAGAGGTGTTTCTTGGGTGTTTAATCCCGGTGGAGGTGTGTGATAATAGGAGTGAACACTCAGGAATGGTTAGTGAAGGAGTATTTTATCTGTCGTGTGTCATCTATGGTGGCATGTGTTTGGTAAATAAAGGCGAGAAACCTAGCATGCTGCAGGGTGAGTCCCATGAGCAGGCTGGATGTCAACCACTTCATGGCTAGCACGGTCCATCTGTTGCTTAGAATGTTGTGAAGATTCCTGTTGTTGCAGACATGTTGAGGTTAGAATATGTCTGTAATGGTTAGTTGCAGAAATTTCAGCTGCTCAATAGGTACATATGATGAAACTTGGAAAGTAAAAGAAGGATCTGAATTGCTCTACCGTAGCATCAGCATATTGAGCAGAGGCAGAACTGGCCTGGAACTATGGTTGTGGCTGATGCAGTTGTTAGTGATAATGTAATTAGATGCTGTTATGCATTTGACCTGGAGCAATGCAAAGGTAGGCTAGAAATTGAGATCCATGGAATGTCAAGAGATCTGGCAAGTAATGCGAGGCCAAACTCATTGGTTTATAATTGTATTCTACATATGCATAGATACCTTGCACTGCCACGAAAACAGGAAAACTAATGGGAACTTTAGAACACAAAGTAAAAAAAAAAAGAATATTTTTTATACATGCATATGTATATCTATATATTTTACCTTTGGCCTGTATTTTTCTCTGAACTTGTGTTTTATATTTGTTTGCGCTATCCTCCAGATTTCGATGACCATTGTTTGGTATAGTATATAGGAAGTAATATATTTCAGAGTGTCTGTTGCGTACCAAAGCGCCAATGTGCTTGCTTCCACCAGGGGGGTGGCGTTCCAGAGGCAGAGGAAGTGGTGGTGCAGGCAGCTGCTGCTGTGGCCTGAACACACAGGAATCAATCAAATAGGTTCGAGCATCCACTGACCGGTATGATTCATCGGTCAAATACAAAATTTCGCCCCTGCAAATAAATAGCAACATGGATAATGATAGCAACCTGTGGAAATTAAGAGGGGACAACGATTATACGATGCAACAGTCACCCGAGGAAAGCATATTTGTACTCAATTACGGCAGACATACCTGAGACAAATCAGTGTTAAGATGACAAAAACGAGAAGTCACTAATGCAGCTCAATATCTCACCTAGATATGAAACAAGCCATGTATGGGAAAAACTATAATACATTGGAAAAGAAAACATGAAATCCAGCTCTCTCGCTCTCACAGGCCCTAATTTTGGCCATGAGTAGTGCAATAGCACAAAGCAAAATGGAATTTGCATCTCCAAAGCATAGCAGGCACTCTGTGGAGTAGTCATCTGGAAAGATCGATAAGCAGGGGGTGTTACAAAGTATAGGGTGAGTGCAGGTAAGTAGCAGGCAGTAAATGTAGTGTTTCACATGTGAGAATAATATACAGAACAATTATTGTTGGGAGTTATCTATGTCCCTCAAAAATTTTGTGTTCCCCCAACCCCTCTTCTTTCAACAGGAGCAACTATTATGATATATCAAATTTTGACAACTATGAGCCATATATATTAAGTAAAGGATATAAAAGGAAAAACGGAAAAAACACAGATAGAATTTTCGCATGCGCTTAAGTGGTCCCATATTTTTTATCCAGGGAAGATGGCAAACAGCTTACCTCTGAAGGATGACACCTGCAACCTCACTTGTTAGGATGATAGCTATATATTGTGTTTTCAATTATTTTCTTTAGTTAGCATGATCTCTCCCTTAACGTAGAGGATTAACCTGCTTTTGTTCAGGGACTCGGCCATGACCAACAACAAAGGAACTGTGACAGAGACACATGGTGTACTGCAGGAAAAGAAAAATATGATATGAAACATAAGATCCTGTTAAGGTAAATATGAATATTCCTCGTAGGCACAAAACACAAATCAAAGGTGAAAGGAGAGAATACAGACCTGTGTAACCTTCATCAGTTATGAAGCTAAGCAGCTCTGTTTAACTATGGTACTCATGGTTAGTAACAGGTAGGAAAAAACATAGACTACGCCCAAAAGAAAGTTTAATTCTATGTGAG
Source organism: Saccharum hybrid cultivar R570 (assembly GCA_038087645.1). Lineage (NCBI taxonomy): Eukaryota > Viridiplantae > Streptophyta > Magnoliopsida > Poales > Poaceae > Saccharum > Saccharum hybrid cultivar. The sequence continues at coordinate 5,234,290 of JAQSUU010000043.1, read as the reverse complement.
CACTAAATCTTTTGGTAGCCATTAGATAAAATGATATATAATGCTAACACTAATACGTGCTGCCTTTGAAACTGACATCAAGATCCTGAATCTTTTTGCTAGCCATAAAAAAAGATATATAATGGTAGCACTAATATGTCTTGCCTTTGAAACCGACATCAAAACGAATAGCACAAGCAAAGCAAAGATGCTACACCTTAGTGTCTTGACATCTATGTCTAATAGTTCCATGTACACATTTCATTAAAAATCTTGAGGACACTCTGTAGGACATACAACTGATATGTACTAATTAAGTTAGCAGCTAATCAGGTACAACAGATATATTGTTAGGCTACCTGTGAAGGCCTTGTACCTGGAGATTCAGTCGGTGAAAATCGGTGCGTTAATTTGATTGTGCTGCTACCAAGCTTAGGAATTTTATGAATGAGAACGTAATCTTCCCAAGTATCATCCTCTCCAGTAAAAAGAGCATGACAGTCCTGCAAAAAGTTTTGTTCTTGTTATGAATATAGAGTGCACATATAAGAAGCAACCCAACATTTGCCAGCAATGTTATAGTGAATTATTTCGCTCACAGAAGTAAAGATGGATGCTAAAATTGAATCGGTAAAATGATTTTAAAGCATGTTTTGCCATAGCAAATGTTTAAGTATAACATCTATGCTGTCTGAAATTTACGAATTTGTGAGCCATATATAGGACCGTGGTGAAAAACAGAACTCAATTTGTGAAGACTCAAAAGTTTTTATACTACAGCTAGCATAATTCAGAGTATGCGTAGATATGTGGATATATTGGACTCCAAGTATTAATGTAAAAGTATGTCAATAAAAGAAACAGAATGTGACTCCATAATTATGGGAAGATGGCCTAGAAACAAAGCGCACCTTTTTTTTCCTTTCCCAAAGATGGCGACCATGTAGATCACAACAAACGTCATGCCCATTGGAACCTTATTGGAGCAAGAAAATGTGAGGCAAAACTTTGCACGCCACTGGCATGGTAGGTGTATAAAAAAAGGATCTTTTTACTACACAGAACCTATCCACAAAGTACAATGAGAGAACATCAGCTGAGATAAGCACGGAATCGAGAGCACAACAGCTAGGGTTTCCTGTAGCACGCACACAAGGAGCAGCGGCACCTTCAAGATCAAGCGTCAAATTGCTTTCGAAACTGCAAAGCCATGGCATCGTACATGGCAGATTCATTGCATAGAGTAAGGAGAGAGAGAGAGAGAGAGCAAACCAGGGAGCGGACGGATCGAGGTAAAGCGGAGCTGCGCGGACGCCGTGCAGGAGACCGCGCAGGGGGAGCGGGGGATGATCGGCAGCCGTGTTCATCGGCATCGCCCGCCGGCGCCGCCAGAGCACCGCCACCTCGGAGGAGCCAGCTGGTGCGCCGCTGCGCGGGGGGAGAGAGCGAGAGAGAGAGAGTAGAGAGAGGGAGGGAGGACCGCCACCGCCGGTGCCCCATCCGTGCGAGAGAGCCGTGACAGAGGGGAAGAGATGAATACTGGTACCTAGGGTTTCGTCGGAGCAGACGCAACCGCCATCGTCGGGAGAGAGAAAGGGGGAGCACGTGAGGGTGGGGGAGGGAGCCGCCGTCCTCGGGCCAAGCGCACGCAACACGAGGAGTCGGCTGCGCCGCCCGCTGCCGCATTGGGAGGGAAGGGAAGAGAGAGAGGGGAAGTGGAGGGAGGGAGGAGAAGGAGGACGGCCGCCGTCGCGCTCCGCCCGCGGCCGCCGTCCTCGCCCCTGGCCGCACGTCGGGAGGAAGAGGGAGAGAGCGGAGAGAGAGAGAGAGGAGGGGCGTGTTTTTCTTCGATGTATGGGTTCGGGAGAAGACAGGAACATTCGAGAGCAACGCTCGGCGGAGTAAACCGGAGGCGTCCAGCACGATTCAAACAGGAGGCTGAGAAACATCCGGACGTTAAACGTGAGATCCAACGATCGCAAATAATTTTTGCTATCGTGGCATAGCTGGGCGTTCGGCGACCGGTTCACCTTTGTAGGTGTTAGATTCCTTACTCCTTAGTTTCTTGAGAGAGCAACAATTAGGTGAGTCTTACATAGGGGACAGAGGATAGGTATTGTGGTAGAGTCCCTATGTTATTCCATCATTCATGTCTCTCTGTCTCAAAAGATCTGGTGTCAGGCTGTTGTGCCTTATTCTGTCTTGCACATCGCACAAGCATGCCGTGGTGGCCTCTCCTCCGCCCCTCTCTGCTAGCTGGTGCATTCACGTTTTTCTTTTCCTCTTGCTAAGTTTGATTTTGAAACACCTTAGATATTTGGATCATTCATCTTAAAATCCATTAGGTTTGAAATCACATGTTTTAGTAGCACATGTGATTTTCTCGGTGCATAAGAGGTCTCTCAGTATCATTTTTAGCAATCTCATATTAGCCCATCAAGTACATGTACATCATAAGAAAGTAGATTTTACAAATATATATCCACAAAGCATTTTCAAAACACAAAACACCACATGAAGTGGAGATCTTTCACAAATTATGACAGGTGTTATGGTCAAGAGCCTGTATTAGGTTGTATGTACATTCTGTGCCAAGGTGGGATTGCCTTTTTGGAGACTTGATGGATTGGAGAAGAAAGGGCAGTATTATGTAGATTATATAACTGGTGGCTACTTGCTGTGGCTGTTCATGAAGAAATGGAAGGTTTTGCTGACTCAGTTAATTGGACAATGTTAGTTGCTTCACAGCTACAGAGTTAACATGTGCGCACAGCACACCCGTAACTTGGTAAATTTGGAAGCTAAACATAGCATTTCCTCATTCCGGATTGTTGCATCTGACCTGGATGCTCTGAAGGTTCACCTTCTTGTGCGCACTGAAGTTTTCATGTTCTTTTGTTTCGGCTGCCCATTGTTTGTTCCATCAGAGTTGGACACAATGCATGGATCCTTGTTGCGTGAGGGAGAATGATAAGAGTCTGACTCTGAACTTTCATCCATGTCAGTTTGGTATATAGCTTCGTGGTTGAGCTCGTGATAGTGCGGAACGTTGCTGCTGCCATCCAGCTCAACCACTTTTTGGAACTCAGAAAAGTCCAGTAGCACATTGTTCTCAGCAGCAATCTCTTTCACCACCATTTTCTTCATCTCCATGTTTCTTTTGTTGCCAGATAGCTTCCAGACCAACTGAAAGGGCAGCACAAACGAACCGTGTAAATTCCAGCTATTCCTGTTTCCAGTTCCGATTGAATGTGATGGGACCATGAATGGATATAGGATATAGGATATTGTTCTAGTTACCATGGGGTCGACGACGCCAGTGCCTTCCTTTGCCATCATTGCAAAGTCGCCTCCAAACTTATTTGCCAGTATAGTGTGTGCAAACAAGAGCTCCGGCAGATCGCTGCACCTCCCGGCTGCAAACGTGATCCCGGCGGCTGCCTCCCGAATGTCTACGCCGCATTCACTACACACAACATTAAATTTGAACAGATTAGTCATGCAAACATGAAAGTGGGGTGAAACATTAGTGCCAAATATGAGAACAAGATAATCTCAGATGTTAGGGTGTAAAGAAGATGCATACTGGGGCTTGTCTAACTGCTTTGCGTGCTCGATGAGGCGATTGCAGTATAGCTCAATTATGTCGAATGCCTCCAGCATGTAGTCCTCCTCTATGAGCTGCTCTGCCTGCATGGAGATAGAGAAGGTGCAGCATTGGTAAGCCTGCATTTAAAGAGTATGAAGCTTCATTTAACAGGAGGTTAGGGATGACAGTCTGGCCATACACGGTGGAGAGCACGATCGAGGTGGCCTAGTGCTAGTAGCTGTCCCACATCGCTGCAGGAAATTGACTTGCGAGCGAGGCGGGGACGGCGGGCAGCGGCGAGGCGGGACAAGGCGAGCCCTAGAAGGGTCTTAACCTTGCTGGTCTGCTTGGAGGTCCTCCTGTGGATGAAGCCCATTGTTGATCGCCAAGCCTAGTTGCCCCGTTGGTCCTTGCTTGGTTGAGAGTACGGGGAAGAAGAAGATGGCTTGCTTGTGGACTGATGAGGAAGTCTGTCGGAGAGGTAAAGGTTTTATAGTGCCGTTCTTCTTGTCTGGGAACTCCAATTTTGGTGTATCTGCTGTCAGTTCGGTTTAAACGCACTCCTTTTGCATTTGCAAGATCACAGCTCCGTTGCACACATGCCTAAAGAAAGGAGCTGAGGTAAACGTGGAAAGAAAAGTTAATAGAGGTACAGCGAATTACACGCGCAAACAAATGATCTTGCTATCTCTAAGTTGTCTGATATTTTGTGTTACTAGCTCGTTTTTGCTGTCTTCTGCTAGATTTTTACTATCTGTTTTACTGACTTCAACATAAGTGTGGCACTGTCGCACTGATTTTGATTTTGGCACCGTCGCACTGATTTTTATTTTGGCACTGTCGCACTGATTTATCCCCCTTTCGAATATTTGGGCTTTGTGTAAGTTCAAATGTAACCCCGTTTCCACATGATTCATGGAGTTCAATAGACACTTCAATTTGTTTGAGATAGGAATATATTGTTTTGCTATGTAGTGTCTACACAAAGCGATTTTCGATTGTCTAACTATTTTTCCAGTGAAAATAGAATATCTTGCTATTTAAGTTTACAACTCTAATTATCTCTTTCCAAACCAAACGCGGACCTTTTAACTCATTTTCCTCTAATCGAGATTGTAAATGAGTTTGTGCCTGTCTAAGCCACTGCTGGATCATTGATATGTTACTATTTGTGTTTGATGGTTTTGTTGTCTAACTATTCTTCCAGTGAAAATAGAATATCTTGTAATTTAAGTTGAGCAACTCCGACAACTTAACTAAAATTAGTAGCCAAATTTTATTGTTTAGCCATTTTGTAAAATAGAAAACTCCTAAAAAAAAGTCCACAACAGCCTTGCTATTTTACAAAGTGCCCGTGGTTGGCTATATATGGCCACTGAAAATCAGGGGATAGCTAGATCCGGAGATTAAAGTTTAGTCTCTGTCACATCAGATGTTCGGATGCTAATTAGGAGGACTAAACATGAGCTAATTATAAAAATAATTACACAGATAGAGACTAATTTGCGAGACGAATCTATTAAGCCTAACTAATCCGTCATTAGCACATGTTACTGTAGCACCACATTGTCAAATAATGGACTAATTAGGCTTAATAGATTCGTCTCGTAAATTAGTCTCAGTCTGTGTAATTAGTTTTGTAATTAGTCTATATTTAATGCTCTAAATTAGTGTCTAAACATCCAATATGACAGGGAACCAAATAGGCCAAAGTTCAGATAGCACATCTGTTGGAGCCTACTTTTTGCTATACAAATTTTAAAATAGCATTCACAACGAGAATAGTCAAGCTGTTAGAGTTGCTTACAACTCTAATTATCTCTTTGAAAGCATCTAGGCCCCGGTGTTGGTTTCGGCAATTGATGACAACGCATAATTACTATGACTAACGTATGTTTTGCAGAAACGTTGGTAAGTTAGGTCATGGAGATGATAACTGCTTTGGGCAAAATGGTATTCATGTCCCTTGATGTAAATCGTTTCGGTTTTCAAAGGATCAACGACAAGATTAAGGACGGTTAGTTCCGGATGTCAAGGTGTTGAGTTACATCTGAAATAGTCGTTAGGATCTTTGTTTCTTCCTTAGACCGTACTATAAAGGGGGGCATGAGCGAGTAGCTTGACCTAGGTGAGTCTTATGTTTAGGTGTGGTGCACACTTGTCAAACTTAGCACTAGGTAGCTCGAGAAAAGCTCAGAGTTCAGTTGGAAGCAACTTGGTTCAAGTTGCGTCGCGTTTAGAAGACGTTTGAGCCGTTTACCTATGACCGGACGTGGTCCTAGTCATGATCGGCGCGTCCGGTCAGTACTAACACTTCACTGCGAGTTCGACTGATCGACCGGACGCGGTCCTTGAGAGGACCGGACGCGGTGGTCAGCCTGACACGTGTTCCAGAGAGTAAACAGCGTAATTGGACGCGACTGTAAAGTGATCGGCGCGTCCGGTCACCTATGATCGGACGCGGTCAGCGTCCGGTCATTGTTCCAGTAAGGTCCCGTGGTGACCTGACGCGTCCGGTCACCTATGATCGGATGCGGTCGTGCGTCAGGTCACTTTTCTAGTAAGCTCTTGCTTGATCGGCGTGTCCGGTCATCCCTGATCGGCGCGTCCGGTCATCTCAGACCGGCGCGTCCGGTCATCACAGATCGGCGCGTCCGGTCACTCAGCGCAGCTTTCGGTTTTCGACCGTTATAACTGACCGGCGCGTCCGGTCATGTTGACAGGCGCGTCCGGTAAGTGCGCGTTTTGCTGATTCGAAAGGTAACGATTGGATTTGTTTGAGGGGTGTATAAATACATCCCCTCCATCTCTTTTAGAGGTCTCTTGCTCATTTGTTCAGCTGAGAAACACCTTTAGAGTGCAAGGGGGTGCAAGAGCCCTAGTGAGGATAGAGATTTGCGAATCAAAGTTTGAGAATCCTCTCTAGTGACAAGAGTCTAGCAAGTGTGCATCCATCTTCTCATTAGGCTTGTTGTGGTCAAGTGAGAGTTCTAGCTTGTTACTCTTGGTGATCGCCATCACCTAGACGGTTTGGTGGTGATTGGGAGTTTGGTGATCACCCGACGAGATTGTGGGTGACTCAACTCAAGTTGTGAGCGGTTTTGGGTGATTCGCCGTGACGGAGTGTCGAAGAATCAACCCGTAGAGAGCACTTGATCCTTGCGCGGATCAAGGGGGAGCTACACCCTTGCGCGGGTGCTCCAACGATGACTAGTGGGGAGTGGCGACTCTCTGATACCTCGGCAAAACATCGCCGTGTTCCTAACCCTTACTTTAAAGCATTTACTTTCCTAGAATTGCCATGCTAGTCTAGGATTGGAACTTAGGGTGCAAAACTTTTATCGGTAGAATCACAAGGAACACTAGTAGGCACTAGGGGTGAAGTTTGGCTTGTAGGATTTAATTCTTGCAATTATTTTTTTTAGAAAAGCCCAATTCACCCCCCTCTTGGGTATCTTAATCCTTTTAATTGGTATCGAAGCCGTGTTGCTCTTATTTTAGGCTTCACCGCCTAGAGCAAGATGTCTAATGGGGAAGGACCACCTCCCACTTTTGAGGGAGACGATTTTCTATATTGAAAAATTTGTATGGAGGCATACCTCGAAGCCATAGATGTTGGGTGCCTTAGAGCCGCAACCGAAGGGCTTCCTCCTATAAGGGACCCCGCTAACCCAAGTGGTGACGAGGAGAAATACGATCGGTGGAATGCAAAGGCAAAAAATGCAATCTACCAGGCACTAGGCAAAGATATCTTCAATCATGTGTGTAATGCCAAAAACGCTCATGAATTGTGAGAAAATCTTTGTGCTCTCCATGAGGGAACTAAGAGTGAGCGTGAGGAACGCTATCATATTGCTTTAAAGAAAATTAATTCTTTTGAGATGCTTCCCAAAGAAAGTGCTAATGAAATGTACACTCGTTTAAATGTTCTTGTAGAAGATCTCAATGCTCTTGGACTCACTAAAATGAGTCAATCGGATATTACAAGGAGGATCTTGAGTGTTCTTCCCGTTGAGAAGTATGGACACATTGTCACCGTACTTCACCAAAGTGATCTCTCCACCGCAACACCAACTCAAGTATTGGGAAAGATCAACGCACATAAGATGTACATGCACATCACTCCGGAAGAGGGCTCATCATCTTCCAAGAAGAAAGACTTGGCCTTCAAAGCTGGCCATGAAAAGAAAAAGAAGAAGGGACTAGCCATGATTGTGCAAGAAAGCTCTAGTGAAGGTGACATTGATGATGCATCACTTGCACTCATGGTGAGGAAGACCACCAAGATGCTAAAGAAGCTCAATAAGAGTGGCATCAAGTTCAACGGCAAGAAGAAGAAATTCTTCACTAGTAGCAAAAGGAAGCCAATCTCTGAAATGGATTGCTTCAATTGTGGAGAACTTGGCCATCTGGCTCATCAATGCCCAAAGCCTCCAAAAGACAAGTACAAGAACAAGTACAAGAGCAAGAAAGATGATTCAAGTGATGATGAAGATGATAAAAGAAAGAACAAGCCATACAAGAAGAAAGATGGCAAGAAAAGAGAGTTCTACAAGAAGAAGAAGGGAGGCAAGGCTTATATTGTTGGTGATTGGCTCACCGACATTGAATCATCATGTGAGTCCTCCGGCGATGAAAGTGAAAATGAAAAAGAGAAGATCGCCGCACTTGTGATTGGGCCATCATCATCTTCACCGACATCTTCATCACCACCTTCACCGCCATCTTCACCATCATCTTCCACTACTCATCTATGCCTTATGGCTAAGGGTGATCGAAAGGTACAAAATAGTGATAGTGATGATGATAGTGATAGTGATGATGAATATGATGCACCCTCTTATGATGAACTAGTAAAATTGTTAAACAAATATTCTAAAATCATAAGGAGGACTAGAAATGAAAATGATGAGCTTCAACATGAAAATGAATCACTCTCATCTAAGCTTGAAAGTGCACATAAGACTAGGGATGAGCTCATAGATCAAAATAAAACTATGTCTTCTTCTCTCAAGGAGCTCAAAACCTCTAACAAGGAGCTTAGAGATAAACATGATAAAATTGAGAAGAAGCATGGTGAACTCATCACTAGGCTAAACTTGCTAAAAGATGAATACACCGCATTGAAAATCAATTATGATACTCTTATTGTTGCAAATGAGCTTGCCCTTGAGACACATGATGCTACTAACCAAATTGTTAAGATTGATATAGCTACATCATGTGATGATTTGATTGTTGAGAACTTTGAGCAAGGCTCTAGCGGCAAAGGCAAGAGTGTGGTTGAAGTCAATGACTATGATGAGTATGTCAAGTTCAAGAGTGAGAATGAGATGCTTAAAGATGAGAATAAGAAGTTGATGGCTCTTGAAAAGCAAGCTTCAAATGAGTCACTTATTGAAGAAAACAAGAAGCTCAAGCAAGAGAAAGAGCATCTTAAGACCGGCCTAAGCAAGTTCACAAGAGGCCAATACTTGCAAAGTGAGCTACTCATGAACACCGTCATGAAGTTGGATAGGAGTGGCATTGGCTACTTGGCAAATCAAGAAAAGAAGGTCAAGGCTAAACAACAACAAAACAAGACAAAGCCCAAGCCAAAGAGATGTGTTGAGTGTGGACAAGAAGGCCATTTTGCTCATGAGTGCAAAACTCCACCATCACAACCCTTGCCCAAGCATGCTAGACCCTTTGCCTTCAATGCTCATTACATGCTTAGAAAGGACTCAAGTGGAAAGATGAAAGTCATGTTCTTGGGTCCCCCTAACAAGAATAGGCCTAAGAAAATATGGTGTGGCAGAATCGCCTAATCTAATGCCCTCCCAAGAGTACTCGTCTTCCCTTAGACACTAAGTACCCCGGGGGGAACACTAAATCACGCGATTCTGTCGAGCACACCCGAGGGAGAACTCGAAGATCCACATTTTTACATCAGGATCACAAATAAGAGATAAATCTTACAACATCCTTACCATTTCTTACATCCCTTTTAGTACAACATTAGAGTAATTCATTAAGTAGTTATAATAGCAGAATATAAAATATTATCAGAGTTCAGCGAAAAAGAAATCATTTTAAACATTAATATGAAGAACGTTTAATTGCATGAAATGATAACAAATTAATAGTATTTTCCTTGTAAAACTTTTAGTGAGAGTTTTAATAAATAAACTCTACTCCGCATCGTAAAGGAAATCCTCGCTGAGCCCACCAGGAGGTTTCCACACACAAGTGTCAGCTCATCAGCATCTGCCACCTGCAACAGGGTAGAACAAACCCTGAGTAATCAATTGTACTCCGTAAGACTTACCCATCAGGAGGAAGTAAAAAGACTCCAAGGATTATGCAAGGCTTTTTGGCTTGTGGGTTCTTGTTTACGAGAAGCAACACTAAGAGTGCGTCCTTAAGTTCTTACTTTTAAATAGCCATATTTTATTTCTTATCCAACCTTCCATGTGAGCACCTATTCTATAATCAAGCAGGGTTGAGCCAAAGGAACCATTTCTTCATCTTTCAACTGCTAGTTCTTACTACGATGCCAGAGCGTAGTCAAGTTGTACCATCACGTAGAAACGGCGATTCGCGAACCAATGTGCCCAGCTGGGTACCCCAAAAAACACACGCCTCGCTTGTACCCCAGGCACAAGCAAGGCCAACCCATTCCCCTCCTGTCACGGGTTTCCAGGTCCCCGTCCAAACTTGGACTCCTAGCTCCCGTACTTGAGGCCCGACCTCAATACGGTGCTAAGACCTCCACCTATCCCCGTCTCCAATCAGTCGGTCCAGAAAGAGCCGGAGCCCATGACAAGAGAATAACAAGTCTTCCTAGCCCCCATCCACTAGTATATGCTCGGGATAAGAAGATCTGTGACTTGACCAGGGTCCATACAACGAACGGTCCTTAATTGACACAGGCGGAATAAATGCAACCAGAGCCCCGCTCTGTTGCCCAACCAGGTCCAAGTCCATCCAATCCGTTCCGCCCGGTCTCCAATTATCCATGTACATTTATATTCCATGTGATAGTGGCATGATAATAGTAATAATATTATAAATCCTATCTCTCACGAGTGACAGACAATCACTCGGCTTCTACCGGAGTCCTGTAGCATAGCACTCTACACGATCCTGTCATACTAGTAAGACTCATGGGATCAGGATATATATATGCAAGTGGGTTTCATTCAACTCCTTTAAACTTAATGCACAAGCATAAAATAGAGTGCAGAATAATAGAGGTTATGCACCGGGGCTTGCCTGGGTAGAAAATAATCAATTGTTAGTATGCCATCTCCGGGGCATGATCACCAAGGCATCAGCTTTTGGGTTAACTCCAAATCCTCTGGTTGATCCATCGATCCATCATCATTCCTATTACGATTTACGCGAATGCAACGCAGAGACATAAGTAACAGACAACAATCACAACTCGCGTCGTATGACTACACCTTGCAACTAACGGGCCAGTCACACACCAACTCACTAGGCCACGCATCTAGGGTACCAAGTAACGCGTTATTTTCCAACGAGTAGTTAGTTATACAAACCCAATGTTTCTCTTATTCCGTTTCATCAATTTAATATTTATTCGTAAAAAGGTAGCCTCAACTATCCTAGCAACTAATTATTTTAGGGCTACAAAAACTATAGTGAGCAGCTACCAAATTTAGGTATTTATTGTGAAATTTTTTTTCAAGATCCATACTATCGCCAATTCACCCCAGAAATTCCCACAAGTTTATATCGCATTAACATTAAGCATTTCAATTTAATTAGGGGCTCCCAAAACTATTATGCAACTATGTGGGTAAAATGCACCAACAGATGGAGCCTAATTTTGGCAACTTGACAGATTTGGTTTCACAATTTTTGGACTTCTACACAATTAGATATTGAATTTATACTTTAGCTAGAAACTATATTAGAAATTTCTTTATAAAATGGAAAAGGCTGGCGACACAGATTCAGCCCAGCCACCCCAGGCGGCCCGCGCAGAAACGCGACCGCACCTGGCGCCGCGGCCTAGCTACGGCCCGCGATCCGGAAGCCCGCGCGTGCGCCTACACTTAAGCAGAAAGGTACCCGGACAAACAAGATATTGCACCGCTCCTTCAAACACTGTTCCAATAGAGATAGTCTTTGCACAGAGCACCCCCAACTAACTCTTCTTCACAACGACCGGATCCTCGTCGTGCCCGTGCGGGTCGGCGCGGCAGCCGACGGCGAGCCACGACTGGCCAGAGCACACGGGACCCAACCAGATCACGCCAACGGGCCGACCACTACCTACAGTCCAGGCGACGACGAGGAGTAGGGGTGAACTACTAGGAGGCACCCTATGCTGCGCTGCAGCGGCAGACGGCGGTCCGCGATGACGGCGCGGCCGTTCTAACAAGCAAGGAGGGCGGAGGGAGAAATGGAGTGGTGCGTGAGCACCAGCGTCATACCAGGAGTACAGCCGTGGTGACGGTTGGGGTGGAGGATCACCGAGGTGGCCTAGCCACGTGCGTGTGGCACGGATGGCGGCGCTCCTCCGCGGCACCGACGCGTCAGCACACCACCGGCTGCGTCCCAAGCGAAGCTGAGGCAAGCACTGCATAGGCGAAGTCAAGAGAAGCTCGAGGTCGAAAGCAATCGAACTAATTTGTGCTTTACCCCAATCCGCGCTACCCATGGCGGCGAGATGGTCGGCGACGGGAGAACTCCAACTACGCCACCTGTGGTGCAAGACCGTGGCACGATGCGAGGTGCGTGGCTAGGCAACTCTCCTGACAAACCACAGACGCAAGGAATTGGACTGCCCTTGCCCGAGCTATGCGAAGAGGGAAATCACGGTGGTTCTATGATAGACGCGGAGGGTGCTTGCCACGGTCACGCCGTGAAGAGTGGACACACGGACAGGCACGACAGTTAAGGTGGGTGGCTCCGATTGGTGGCAGAGCAACATGATGTGTCATTGACGAGGCGGGGAGGCGCGGCGTGACACGCACGGCAAGATGGCCCGACCGAGCGGGACGCCAATGCCGGCCTGAAGTAGAGCAGGGCAAGGAGGGCAGCGGGGTAAGGGGGGAACGTCTCTCTCCCGCCTGTGGCCGAGTCAACGACCTATCGCAAGGCAGTGCTTCCTGTCCGCAAGCCTGACGGGTGGCTTGTTCGGGCAGCAGAGGCAGGCGCCGCACCGTCCCCACGACGACTGCCGCAGCACCGCCCAGGCGCACGCACGTCGTGACCGGCAACTACGCAGAGAAACACGATGCAAGGAGACAGGCAGCTGCGGTCCTGTGCAGAAGCAGCCAAAGGCGACCAGAGGTGCAGGGCCACGGTAGGCCGGCAGCGCTGCGTGCTGAGCACGCTAGACGAGCAGCTCGGGACCCAGCGAGGTGACCGCGGATGCAAGCCGAACAAGTGTACGTGGTGATGTGCACCAACTTTAAAGCAAGGCGAAAGTCGACGAAAGACACAACTAAGGTTCAACCCTTTCCCAAGCTCAACAGTCGGTGCTAGAATCTAACCATAGGATCGATTGCCAAGATCAGAGAGCAACTAATGGGAAGGAGACCACAACGCCAACGTACGCTCGTCACTGCCATTGCTGGTTCACGAACAGAACGTCAGCTCCGGGGTTCACAGCACGTTCAAGCAACTTGGGAAAACTCTTAAGGGAGCAACGCGACGTCCAACTTAACTACAACTCACACCAAGTCCAAGTATATACTTAGAAGCAACCATCTAAGGAAAAACTTGATGTTAGTGATTAAGCAAGGTCGTAACACCAGGGTGTTACAACCAACCCCCCTTAAAAAGAATCTCGTCCCGAGATTCAGAGCAAGAATCTAAAAAGGGGAAAACGCAATTTCACTACTTAGCTGAGATTACAATAGGAGATTACACGACTTTGAAGACTAACCGTTCAGAACTCTAGAGACAACATAGCTAAGAACAAAACCGGTACAACTCACAACCTCTCTAGAAATCGACGAAGACCGGTACAGTGGAAGAGTAACAGGAAAACGATTATCCAGAACATGGCGTAGGCCCAGCAGATCCAGAAACAGGAGACCGAGAACTCGAACATCGTGAACTCTACAACCTAACTAACCAGAGATGAATTTGAGCTTCTTCAATGGAACCAGATCCCTCATTCTTGAGCTACACCATCACCTCTAACTGGCGACCCTAGATCTGCGAGCACGACGGGATCACGAAGCTTGGCCTCCAACTACTGCAGATCTAGAGGTGGGATGGAGGAGAGGCAAGCAAAGGGGCATTTATAGCTTGGTGGACAGGGGTGGTGGCGCAGCGCACCGGAATGGAGGCAGCGTGGAGGGGGGATCACTAGTGGGACACGAGGTGGGGAACAACATCGCCATGGTGCGCTCCCTGTGCGAGCTTGAGTGGGGGGGGAAAGAGAAAAAGAGAGGACGAGGTTCGCTCGGCAATGAGGCGTGCGAGCGACACACCGACGAGAAAAGAAACGAGAGAGGGGGGTCTGGTACCGGGACGAGGGTGAAAATCGAGAGCCGACAAGCGTGCCAGGAAAAGAGGGGCGTACAGTGCAAGGGCGAGGCGAGTGCGGCTCCATGCTGCGGCCACGCGAGGACGATTCACATGGGCCCCACCACCGACGGCTTCCGCAGGACACACAGTGACAGGGACCCAGCAAGTGTAGAGCGGTCACCGGGCACAGGGCAACGTCCCATCGATGTTCCAATTACTCCAGACCACTGGTGGCTATTCTTTCTTTGTCGCTCTTCTCCCACTTCTTTTCCCTTTTGAATCCATCTTGCACTAGCCTTTCATATAAACTATGATCAGGACTTACGTGCTCCTTCCAAAAACTCCGTTATCCCAGTCGCAATTATGAGAGCACTACTCCATCAACCCATCGTGGATTTCCCATTAGAACACTAGGATATTTTTACCGAGGAGAAAATCGGTAGCAAGAGTGGTACTGTGATGTAACTTAGCAACAGTGCTTGGTCAACAACCTCGATACCAGCGCGTGCCGAGCAACACAGCCATGTGGTCGCGATCCACAGGTGGCCCTCGGTTCCATCGCGGCACCATAAGCTATTAACCAGGCAACTATTGCCAACTTACTCGCAGTAAAAGCAGTGGGGTCATAGACCACAAAATTAGAAAAGAATTGCAAAGAATTTAAAGCAACAAGGGTTCCTTTTCAAATCAAGGAACAAGGAGCTTAAATCCCAAGGCAGATTTAAATCAAGGAGATTCAACGGTTCTAGTGGGACATCCATAATTAGTTGATACAATGTCCTCTGTCATTCAAACATGGCTGCTCTGCTGTATCTGAAACAGTTCCTCTTGTGGCCCCCGTGATGTCATCTCAAGGACCAAAAGCAATCTACAAGGCCTACGAGAAGATTGACGTAACAACCACACCGGTCAAGCAATACTCATTCCAACGGTCGTACATGGTGCAACATACAGGCACTCACTCTCTCATACTCGGCACATCACTTGCATCCTACGACCAGATGACCTTAACGACTACGGACGAAGGTCAAGGGAAAGGTTACAACACTGGAGGACAGTGATGAAAAACACTACCAACTATGGTTACATCTCCCCTAGGACGACTAAACCACTTCGTCGGGGCGAATGACTTCATTCCTGGGCTCTTGAGGCTCTTCTGCTGCACTGGGCTGTGGATCCGCTTCTTCTCTTGGTAGTGGCTGGATGAGGGGAAGGAAAGGCTCTATCTCTGAGGCTTCCGTGGGTGGAGGTGCTGGTGGTACCGCAACGCCAGTCCTCCTTCTCTCCAGCGGTTGGAGAGGGATTCCCTCCAAAATTAAGGGTTCCTGTCTCTCCAAGGCGAGCGTCCTACGCTTGGCTCTTGTGGCAAGATAGGCGTCCTCCAGCTCCTGGGCATGACGGTCTTGGTCCACCTTGACGGCTTCCGCCATGGCAGCCTCTCGACTCTCAGTGGCTGCTAGGTTGGCATGGGCCTCAGCAAGCTACACTTCGAGCATCCTGGAGAAGATCTCGGCTTCCTCAGCACGGTGGAGACCCTCCCTTAGCTCCGAGGCCTGCCGGTCGTACTGCTCATCCAGGGCCAGCAAGTACGAGGTTAGGTGCACCACGGTCGGGTTGTCCTCTTGCACGTCTTGACCCTGTAAGGCCTCCATGCGAGCCCTCCATACCCGCCGATCCTTGTCCCAAGGGGGAAAGAACCGCATGGGGGTACGAGCAATGGGCCCTTCAAAGATCTAGCAGAGATGCCGCAGGGCTTTGCGGGCCACAACTTGGTAGGTGTCACCGAAGCGAAACCCAGTTGCGGTCACATTCCAGGCTTCAGTGATGTCAGGAAACTCCTCACTCTTGCCAATGTAGACAGTGACCTTGCATCGCTCCGTGCCATGCTTCATGTACTCATGACCCTCATACTCGGGACGCTCACGAACGTCGAGTTTTTGCAGGGTGGCATACAGGATTTTTGGAAAACCCTCGGTGTTCAGACAGTAGCTGCTAACCTAGACTCCTGCCATCCTTGGTGGGTGGTGGTTACAAGGGAGGCTTGAAGAAAAGTTGGCTTTAAGGGAAACAGCTAAGTGATCTGGAATGCACCGAATGATGGTTCCAAACG
This sequence comes from Saccharum hybrid cultivar R570, assembly GCA_038087645.1. Lineage (NCBI taxonomy): Eukaryota > Viridiplantae > Streptophyta > Magnoliopsida > Poales > Poaceae > Saccharum > Saccharum hybrid cultivar. The sequence continues at coordinate 5,218,118 of JAQSUU010000043.1, read as the reverse complement.
GCTAAGTCTGCCCTCATATAAAGGCGGAGCGGCGAGTGGTCCTGTTGCAGCCCAATCTAGAGCCATGCACGGGGCCAGTAAAAGTGAACAACAAGATTTTCGCACGCGCACAACGAGCAGTGACCGAGGTCATAAAGGGTTAGTACGACTGTAAGGTAGAGGTTCGACAAGAGCGTAGAAGGGGGTACGACAACGTATGGGCCAGACAGGCGTGAACCAACAGGCGTGTGCGACGCACGAGACTATAGTACCATTGTGGCTACACGAACAGAGACTAGTCGACCTCAACAACTATTACACGACAGGGTATGCATGAATGCATGTCCTATCCGTCCTCACACTGTTACCAACATATAGGGCAACCGTTCTCAGAGTTTTGGCACATCGTGCTCTCCCTGTAGCTAGTCGATGCTAGCGAACTAGGCACGGGGTTAGGGTACCTATAGGAAACTGGATTAAGCCTAACTAGGTCAGTAGGGTGCCATCTATCCTAGATACATAACCATAGTAATAGGGCATACTTATTTAACTTCGCGTGCAAACGTCCTAACTTTTTGAAAAGGTTTGATTGTCAAATTTTTAATTTAAGAAGGATTTTGAAGCTTTATTGTCTCATTTATGCTCTGATACCACCTGTGGCAGAATCGCCTAATCTAATGCCCTCCCAAGAGTACTCGTCTTCCCTTAGACACTAAGTACCCCGGGGGGAACACTAAATCACGCGATTCTGTCGAGCACACCCGAGGAAGAACTCGAATATCCACATTTTTACATCAGGATCACAAATAAGAGATAAAGCTTACAACATCCTTACCATTTCTTACATCCCTTTTAGTACAACATCAGAGTAATTCATTAAGTAGTTATAACAGCGGAATATAAAATATTATTAGAGTTCAGCGAAAAAGAAATCATTTTAAACATTAACATGAAGAACGTTTAATTGCATGAAATGATAACAGATTAATAGTATTTTCCTTGTAAAACTTTTAGTGAGAGTTTTAATAAATAAACTCTACTCCGCATCGTAAAGGAAATCCTCGCTGAGCCCACCAGGAGGTTTCCACACACAAGTGTCAGCTCATCAGCATCTGCCACCTGCAACAGGGTAGAACAAACCCTGAGTACTCAATTGTACTCCGCAAGACTTACCCGTCAGGAGGAAATAAAAAGACTCCAAGGATTATGCAAGGCTTTTTGGCTTGTGGGTTCTTGTTTGCGAGAAGCAGCACTAAGAGTGCGTCCTTAAGTTCTTACTTTTAAATAGCCATATTTTATTTCTTATCCAACCTTCCATGTGAGCACCTATTCTATAATCAAGCAGGGTTGAGCCAAAGGAACCATTTCTTCATCTTTCAACTGCCAGTTCTTACTACGATGCCAGAGCGTAGTCAAGTCGTACCATCACGCAGAAACGGCGATTCGCGAACCAATGTGCCCAGCTGGGTACCCCGAAAAACACACGCCTCGCTTGTACCCCAGGCACAAGCAAGACCAACCCGTTCCCCTCCTGTTACGGGTTTCCAGGTCCCCGTCCAAACTTAGACTCCTAGCTCCCGTACTTGAGGCCCGGCCTCAATACGGTGCTAAGACTTCCACCTATCCCCGCCTCCAATCAGTCGGTCCAGAAAGAGCCGGAGCCCATGACAAGAGAGTAACAAGTCTTCCTAGCCCCCATCCGCTAGTATATGCTCGGGATAAGAAGATCTGTGACTTGACTAGGGTCCATGCAATGAACGATCCTTAATTGACACAGGCGGAACAAATGCAACCAGAGCTTCGCTCTGTTGCCCAACCAGGTCCAAGTCCATCCAATCTGTTCCGCCCGGTCTCCAATTATCCATGTACATTTATATTCCATGTGATAGTGGCATGATAATAGTAACAATATTATAAAATCCTATCTCTCGCGAGTGACAGACAATCACTCGGCTTCTACCGGAGTCCTATAGCATAGTACTCTACACGATCCTGTCATACTAGTAAGACTCATGGGATCAGGATATATATATGCAAGTGGGTTTCATTCAACTCCTTTAAACTTAATGCACAAGCATAAAATAGAGTGCAGAATAATAGAGGTTATGCACCGGGGCTTGCCTGGGTAGAAAATAATCAATTGTTAGTATGCCATCTCCGGGACATGATCACCAAGGCATCAGCTTTTGGGTTAACTCCAAATCCTCTGGTTGATCCATCGATCCATCATCATTTCTATTACGATTTACGCGAATGCAACGCAGAGACATAAGTAACAGACAACAATCACAACTCGCGTCGTACGACTACACCTTGCAACTAGCGGGCTAGTCACACACCAACTCACTAGGCCACGCATCTAGGGTACCAAGTAACGCGTTATTTTCCAACGAGTAGTTAGTTATACAAACCCAAGGTTTCTCTTATTCCGTTCCATCAATTTAATATTTATTCGTAAAAAGGTAGCATCAACTATCCTAGCAACTAATTATTTTAGGGCTACAAAAACTATAGTGAGCAGCTACCAAATTTAGGTATTTATTGTGAAATTTTTTTTTCAAGATCCATACTATCGCCAATTCACCCCAGAAATTCCCACAAGTTTATATCGCATTAACATTAAGCATTTCAATTTAATTAGGGGCTCCCAAAACTATTATGCAACTATGTGGGTAAAATGCACCAACAGATGGAGCCTAATTTTGGCAACTTGACAGATTTGGTTTCACAATTTTTGGACTTCTACACAATTAGATATTGAATTTATACTTTAGCTAGAAACTGTATTAGAAATTTCTTTATAAAATGGAAAAGGCTGGTGACACAGATTCAGCCCAGCCACCCTAGGCGGCCCGCGTAGAAACACGACCGCACCTAGCGCCGCGGCCCAGCTACGGCCAGCGATCCGGAAGCCCGCGCGTGCGCCTACACTTAAGCAGAAAGGTACCCGGACAAACAAGATATTGCACCGCTCCTTCAAACATTGTTCCAACAGAGATAGTCTTTGCACAGAGCACCCCCAACTAACTCTTCTTCACAACGACCGGATCCTCGTCGTGCCCGTGCGGGTCGACGCGATAGCCGGCGGCGAGCCGCGACTGGCCGGAGCACACGGGACCCAACCAGATCGCGCCAACGGGCCGACCACTACCTACAGTCCAGGCGGCAACGAGGAGTAGCGGTGAACTACTAGGAGGCGCCCTATGCTATGCTACAGTGGCAGACGGCAGTCCGCGATGACGGCGCGACCGTTCTAACAAGCAAGGAGGGCGGAGGGAGAAATGGAGTGGTGCGTGAGCACCAGCGTCATACCAGGAGTACGGCCTTAGTGACGGTTGGGGTGGAGGATCGCCGAGGTGGCCTGGCCACGTGCGTGCGGCACGGATGGCGGCGCTCCTCCGTGGCACCGACACGTCAGCACACCACCGACTGCGTCCCAAGCGAAGCTGAGGCAAGCACTGCATAGGCGAAGTCAAGAGAAGCTCGAGGTCGAAAGCAATCAAACTAATTTGTGCTTTACCCCAATCCACGCTACCCATGGCGGCGAGATGGTCGGTGACGGGAGAACTCCAACTACACCACCTGTGGTGCACGACCGTGGCCCGATGCGAGGTGTGTGGCTAGGCAACTCTCCTGACAAACCACAGACGCAAGGAATTGGACTGCCCTTGCCCGAGCTATGCGAAGAGGGAAATCACGGTGGTTCTATGATAGACGCGGAGGGTGCTTGCCGTGGTCACGCCGTGAAGAGTGGACACACGGACATGCACGACAGTTAAGGTGGGTGGCTCCGGCTGGTGGCAGAGCAACATGATGTGTCATTGACGAGGCGGGGAGGCGCGGCGTGACACGCACGGCAGGATGGCCCGACCGAGCGGGATGCCAATGCCGGCCTGAAGCAGAGCAGGGCAATGGGGCAGCGGGGTAAGGGGGGAACGTCTCTCTCCCACCTGTGGCTGAGTCAACGACCTGTCGCAAGGCAGTGCTTCCTGTCTGCAAGCCTGACGGTGGCTTGTTCAGGTAGCAGAGGCAGGCGCCGCACCGTCCCCATGATGACTGCCGCAGCACCGCCTAGGCGCGCGCACGTCATGACCGGCAACTACACAGAGAAACACGATGTGAGGAGACAGGCAGCTGCGGTCCCGCGTGGAAGCAGCCAAAGGCGACCAGAGGTGCAGGGCCGCGGCAGGCCGGCAGCGCTGCATGCTGAGCGCGCCAGACGAGCAGCTCGGGACCCAGCGAGGTGACCGCGGACACAAGCTGAACAAGTGTACGTGGTGACATGCACCAACTTTAAAGCAAGGCGAAAGTCAACGAAAGATGCAACTAAGGTTCAACCCTTTCCCAAGCTCAACAGTCGGTGCTAGAATCTAACCATAGGATCGATTGCCAAGATCAGAGAGCAACTAATGGGAAGGAGACCACAACGCCAACGTACGCTCGTCACTGCCATTGCCGGTTCACGAACAGAACGTCAGCTCCGGGGTTCACAGCGCGTTCAAGCAACTTGGGAAAACTCTTAAGGGAGCAACGTGACGTCCAACTTAACTACAACTCACGCCAAGTCCAAGTACATACTTAGAAGCAACCATCTAAGGAAAAACTTGATGTTAGTGCTTAAGCAAGGTCGTAACACCAGGGTGTTACATATGGGTTGCCAAGTCACTAGTTGAGAAAGTTAAGGGTCCCTCTCAAGTTTGGTTCCCTAAACAAAAGGCTTGATCTCTTGTGTGTAGGTGAACTACAAGACCGGTGGATCTCATTAGGTGATTGATAGTGGTTGCACACAACATATGACCGGTGATCCTCGTATGTTCACCTCACTTGAAGAGGATGGGGTATGTCAAGACAAGATCACATTTGGGGATAATTCAAAGAGCAAAGTCAAGGGTATAGGCAAGGTTGCAATATCAAATGATCATTCTCTCTCAAATGTGCTCTATGTTGCTTCATTGAGTTTCAACTTACTATCCGTTGGGCAACTTTGTGATCTTGGCTACCAATGCTTGTTTTGCCCAAATGAAGTAGTTGTTACAAAGATAGATGACAAGCAAGTGATTTTCAAGGGTTTTAGATACAACAATCTCTACCTAGTTGACTTCACCTCCGAAGATGCAAACTTGATGACATGTTTATTCACCAAAACTACACTTGGATGTCTTTGGCATAGGAGGCTTGCTCATGTTGGAATGAACACTCTCAACAAGCTATTGAAGAAAGATTTAGTGAGAGGTTTGAAGGATGTAAAGTTTGAAAAGGACAAACCTTGTAGTGCATGTCAAGCCGGCAAACAAGTTGCAAATACTCATCCAACCAAAGCCTACATGTCAACATCAAGAGTACTAGAACTTCTACACATGGATTTGTTTGGTCCTACAACTTACAAGAGTTTGGGTGGAAATCTCTATTGCCTAGTAATTGTGGATGATTACTCAAGATACACTTGGACCTTCTTTCTTCATGACAAATCTGAAGTGGCAAATTGCTTCAAAAAGTTCGCAAAGAGGGCTCAAAATGAATTTGAAGTCAAGATAAAGAAAATTAGAAGTGATAATAGCAAAGAGTTTGACAACACCAACATTGAAGCCTATTGTGATGAAATTGGAATCAATCATGAAGTTTCATTAACCTACACTCCTCAACAAAATGGTGTAGTTGAGAGAAAGAACCAGACCTTAATCACTCTTGCAAGAACAATGCTAGATGAGTATAATACACCGGAGAAATTGTGGGCCGAGGCAATCAACACCGCATGCTATGCTTCAAATCGTCTCTTCCTACAAAAGTTCCTTTGCAAGACCCCTTATGAGTTGCTAAATGGGAAGAAGCCGGACGTCTCATTCTTTCGGGTGTTTGGTTGCAAATGCTACATCTACAAGAAGCGTCAACACCTAAGGAAGTTCCAAAGACGTTGTGATATTGGTTTTCTTGTTGGTTACTCGTCAAAGTCCAAAGCATGTAGAGTATTTAACCATGCCACCGGTTTGGTTGAAGAAACATATGATGTGGAATTTGATGAATCTAACGGCTCCCAAGGAGCAATTGAGAATTGTGATGATGTAGGTGATGAACCATTGAGGGAGGCCATGAAGAACATGCCGGTGGGAGACATCAAGCCTAAAGATGATGAAGATGATGTACAAATTGTCAATCCACCATCTTCATCATATGTGCCTCAAGATGATGACAAGAATGCGAGAGTTGAAAATGAAGACACCCATGTCTCTCATCGACAAGCCGAGGCACAAGCACAAGAGTGTTGATGCTCCCCATCCTACTCCTCAAATGGTTGATCGAAGAAACTCACCTCTACTTCAAGCACATCCACAAGATCTCATCATAGGGAGTCCTACAAAGGGTGTAATGACTCGATCTCAAAAGTTTAACTCTTTTGTTGAACATCACTCTTTTGTCTCTTGTCTTGAACCTAAGAATGTAGAAGAAGCTCTTCAAGATCCGGATTGGGTGAATGCCATGCATGAAGAATTGAACAACTTCGCCCGCAATCAAGTTTGGACACTTGAAGAGCATCCAAAAGGTGCAAGAGTCATTGGAACCAAGTGGGTGTTCCGCAACAAGCAAGATGATCAAGGAGTAGTAGTAAGAAACAAGGCAAGACTAGTAGCAAAAGGGTTCTCTCAAGTTGAAGGTCTTGATTTTGGAGAGACTTTTGCACCCGTTGCAAGACTTGAAGCCATTCGTATTCTTCTTGCATATGCATCACATCATGATATGAAACTATATCAAATGGATGTGACAAGTGCATTTTTAAATGGCTTCATAAATGAACTAGTCTTTGTTGAACAACCTCCTAGGTTTGAAGACCCTAGATATCCTAATCATGTTTATAGGTTGTCCAAGGCGCTATATGGGCTCAAGCAAGCCCCTAGAGCGTGGTACGAGCGCCTCCGGGACTTCCTCATTGAGAAGGGCTTCACTATTGGGAAGGTTGACACCACACTATTCACCAAGAAGTTTAATGAAGAGATCTTCATTTGTCAAGTCTATGTTGATGATATTATCTTCAGGTCAACAAATAAAGATTATTGCAAAGAATTTGGTGAATTGATGTCAAAAGAGTTCGAGATGTCAATGATTGGTGAGCTAACATTCTTCCTTGGTTTTCAAGTCAAGCAAATGAGAGAAGGGATTTTCATCTCTCAAGAAAAGTATACCAAGGATCTTCTCAAAAGATTCAAGATGGAAGAATGCAAGCCAATCAAGACCCCAATGCCAACTAATGGACATCTCGACCTAGATGAGGGAGGTAAACCAATCGATCAAACTCTTTACCGTTCTATGATTGGTAGCTTGTTGTACCTTACCGCATCTAGGCCCGACATCATGTTTAGTGTGTGCATGTGTGCCCACTTTCAAGCGTGCCCTAAAGAACCTCACCTAAGTGCCGTAAAAAGAATCCTAAGATATCTTAAGTATACCCCAAGCATCGGACTTTGGTACCCCAAAGGAGCTAGATTCCAACTAGTTGGCTACTCCGATTCGGATTATGCCGGTTGTAAAATTGATAGAAAAAGCACATCCGGAGGATGCCATTTGCTTAGGAGATCCTTAGTATCTTGGTCATCTAAAAAGTAAAATAGTGTGGCTTTGTCCACCGCCGAGGCGGAATACATTGCCGCGGGGGCTTGTTGTGCACAAATCTTATACATGAAACAAACCCTTCTAGACTATGGAGTTGTTCTTGAAAAGGTGCCGCTTTTGTGTGACAATGAAAGTGCGATTAAAATTGCTAATAATCCGGTACAACACTCTCGCACCAAGCACATTGATATCCGCCACCACTTTCTAAGAGATCATGTTGCTAAAAATGATATATCACTAGAAGGTGTAAGAAGTGAAAATCAATTAACGGATATCTTCACTAAACCTTTAGATGAGGCTACCTTTTGTAGATTGATAAGTGAACTAAATGTGCTTGATTCTAGTAACTTTAAAAGATGAGCTTGTGTTGTCCCTTGCATTACATTGTACTTTATGCTATGTTTATTTTCCCGCAATGCATCTAGGACTTGTCTAACACGGTTATGATAACCCTCCTTTGGAGGAGTGAAAAAGCCTAACCATGGATCAAACTTGACAAGCAACCTAGCCTTTCCTTTCTCATTTTGCATTGCATATGCATGGTTGTTGTTTTGTCGTTTCTTTTCAATTTAGCTTTGAGTAACCTCTGTGTTCGTCCATGAATAGAGAGAGAGCATTTGAAGCTCCCAAGGGTTCATAAACTCTATTGCATGACCATACGTTGCTCCTCGGGTGTTTATTGAATATTTTCTTAAAAATAATACTAGCCTAAGGCAAAATATTTTGAAAAATTTGAGGGTTTGAGTGAGGTCTTTCACATCAGGTTCCAATTGGTGTTTATTTGAGTCTCTTTGAATTGGAACTTGATTGGGAGAAGTCACATCGAAAAACGGTTTGAAAAAGAGTTTTTATAGCGACCGGACGCTGGACCGGACGCTGCATCGGACGCGGTTCAGTTTCACCACCGCGTCTAGTCTTGGTGTCCACCAGCGCGTCCGGTCATTCCCGAAGTTTTTCTTCGAAACCTCTAACCAGACGCTGCACCGGACGCGCCCCTGTTGACCACCGCGTCCGGTCCCGGTATCCACCACTGCGTCCGGTCATCCGTTCCAATTTTTCCGGGCTTGTCAAACCGAACGCTGTCAGCGTCCGATCGTGAATAATCGGACGCGTCCGGTCATTCCAGGAGCTTACTGGAATGTGACCGGACGCTATCTCCACCGCGTCCGGTCATTCGACCACCGTGTCCGGTCATCACGCAAAAAGCGGATCTCACCTTTTTAACCGTATGATTGGATCTAGTTTTTTCTTTTCATCCGCCATCGTTTTTCTCGCCGACTCATTGTGCCTTCGCCGCCGCGCCATCACCGAGCCCGCTGACCTCGCCGGAGCCACGCCATAGCTCCCCTCGCCCGCACTGAGCTGCTCCTCTGTCGCGCCCGTGCCCGCGCCGCCACTGCCACCGTGCAGAGCCACCGCGCCCGCGCCATCGCTGCCGCAGCACCACCGCCGCAGCCGCGCCCTCACCTGCGCCGAGCCGCCGCGCCAGCAACCTAGACCAAGCCGCCGTAGCCGTGCTGCCAAAGTGAACCTGCACCCTAGCTTCTCCTCGGAGTTCTCCCCTTGCCGCGTGTGCCCTTCTCCAAAGTCCTCACTTCTCACCGAAAACCCTAACCCTAGATCGCTAGGTTTTCGTCTTCAAAATCATCTCCGTCTTCGCGATCGTTTCCGTCTCCGCAAGGTGACGTCTTCTCCCTGGATTAGGGTTTACCGTCGATTTTCCGGTGAATTAATAATTCAATTGTCGATCGATCGTCGATTGTATTCCAGGGTTTCGGTCGCCGTCTTCGGGTAACCCTAATACATCGAGATCGTCTTCCGGTCATCGGATCATCGCTCGTCGAGGTAGCTATCGCGGTCATCTCACATCTTACCTCACCTGCTTGCTCTTACTAGGATCTCGCTTATCCTTTAGATATATATGTTGCTTATAGTAGATCCATCTATTCTATCGTTTCAGTTTGTCCTGTCAGTGCTGAGTGGTTCAGGTGATCAGTTGTGAATCCGAGGCCAAGCCTGCGGATACGGATTGAGGCCAAGCCTCACAAGGTTTAGTACATCATCTGTCTTTTCAGTTTGTCTCAGTACATCCTCTTGTCAGTATGGTTCGATGCAAGAACGCTGGTGGGGCACCTAGTGACAGGGATGATAGTCCTCCTAGGAGGACAGAGGTAGCTCACAGGAAGCGAGTTAAGATTGCTGCCAAGAAAAGGAAGAGAACTCTTACAGAGGCAGAGATAGCTCAAGCAGTGGTAGATGTAGCTGATGCAGCAGAGAGGGGTGGCAGGAGCAGTGGTATTCGCATTGGCGAGAGTCGCTTTCATCTTGAAGGTCGACAACTCGGCACAGAGGCCACAGAGGAGATATTAGAGGCTACAGAGGAGACAATGGATCCCCCTACAGAGCAGCCTTCAGAGGATCCACAGGAGACTGAGGAGCAGACAGTACAGACTCCACAGCGTCGTCGCTCAGGATGTACATGAGCTCAGGTCACTCCCAGGCCAGAGGGTCAGCGTCGTGGAGGTCGTCCACCTTTCAGGGCTAGAGGTCACCCCCCTGTTGAGCACTTTGACCTCAGGGGTGCTACAACCAGACAGGTCCAGGCCCTCAGGTTCGTTGAGGTATCTTGGTGGTTCCCACCCCAGCGGGATCCCCGGGCGTCAGAGGGTTTCTACAAACCTCTGCATGAGGATTTCTACAGGGCCTATGTCGACAGTGGAATAGCTTTTAGACCACAGAGAGTGTGTCGACTAGAGACACTAGTTGAGGTGGTTGGTGAGCAGCTTCGTCCACATCTGTCTTTTCTGCCTGGACTATCAGATCTACTTGGACGGACTGGAGCATACTGCGGAACCTGGGTCAGAGAGTTCTACTCGTCACTGTGGATTGACCCTGCACATTAGTTCATCCACTTTGCCTTTAGAGGTCGTGACCACAGGTTATACAGCACCAGGGTACGGGAGATTGTCAGACTCCTCGCTTCAGAGACCAAGATCTATCAGTTGTGCTTCAGACAGACTGCTCCTCCGAGACGCCCTCACGGCGGGACAGTGCCTCCTACTGACCTGATTCGACCCTGCTTCCGTGAGCCTTTTGGCGAAGGGTCTCGACGCATGCCAGCCAGTTTGACACCCATAGCGAGGGTACTGGATGCTATAGTGAGGAGGACACTTCTTCCTAGGCTTGGATACAGAGAGGGTCTCACTCGCATGCAGCTATAGGTGATACATCACCTCGTCTCATAGACCTTGTTCGACCTTTGAGATCTGATGCTTTGTGAGATGGAGGATACCTTAGCAGAGGGGTTCAAGGGACATAAGCAGCTACCATATGCACACTGGATCTGCTTCATTATCAGGACTGCCTGTGAGTTGCCTGCAGAGATTAGAGCTGAAATCTCTGATACTACCACAGCCTTCCTAGAGTATGACATCCGCCAGCTGTGGACATAAGTGACTAGAGAGCAGACACCTGGCCCAGGACAGTGACAGAGGCCAAAGGTACCAGAGACAGCCGCTGAGCAGGACGAGACCATTGAGGGTCTTGCCGAGGCAGAGCTTGTAGATTTAGATGCTCAGCCAGCTGATCAAGCCGAGGATGTGGCCACTGACAGCACAGATGAAGACTACCAACCCATCTCCCGGTACCGCTCTCCTCGGCCTCACGACCATGAGGCCGGTGGCTCTGGCTCAGCCTCCCGCTCAGATCTAGCCATGGTGGCCATACTTGAGAGGTTGACCCAGGCCTAGGAGCGATAGGAGATACAGATGCAGCGATAGGCACAGGACTCAGCTGCAGCGTTTGCACAGATTTAGGCTCGCCAGGACGAGCTCCAGAGGCAGCAGCTCGAGTTTCAGTGACAACAGTTTGGGATGCAGAGGCAGCAGGCAGCCACTCAATAGCAGTACTTAGAGCTCCTGCGCCACCTTGTCACTGTGGGAGTATCGCCACCACCGTCTGTCCTGACTCTAGCCTTACAGTCCAGTGGACCTCAGAGTCAGGGGTAGCCGAGCTTTCAGTACACCTCTCCTCAGCAGCAGGTACCACAAACGTTTCAGTCTCCGAGCTACACGCCCATCCAGACAGGATTTACTCCACCAGCTCAGCCGGGACCACACCTCCTCTCAGGCCCGACATTCCCTAATTTTAGTGCTACATACAGTGAGCTGACTGGACAGCCGACACCGTCTTATTCGACATTTGTGACTACCTCAGACATGTCGGCTTCAGAGATTGCTGCGTTTCCAGTGACAGGGGCTGCTACCATAGACACTCTGCCTTCCTCAGTTGCATCTATAGATCCTCCCACTCTAGGTGTCTTTTAGGCTCAGGCGACAGTGACCGATCTGATAGTTGCTTCTACACCTTTAGTCACTGCACCTCCTCTCCAGACTCAGACTACTTCACTGCCACGTTCAGCTTCAGAGGGTTAGCCTGACAGTTCAGAGTCTGAGGAGGATACTACATAGTTCGTGATCACTCCGCGCTCCTCGGCACCCGACACGACAGCTTCTGTTCCCCTGTCAGATCCCTAGATTAGTTTTTGGCGGTTGATGACAAAGGGGGAGAGAGAGCATAGATTCAGGGGAAGTGGTGATAGAGGGTTTCGTTTTTCGTGTGTGCTACTTTCATGCATCATGTTTACTTTTCTCGCCCTGCATTGTGTGACTTTCAGTTTGTGAGACTATGTCTTTATATTTATGTCACTTAATTGTGTTTAGCTCATAAGGTTGTGCTTCCGTGCCTTACTCTGATTTCATATGAGCTATGTTTTATGTGTACTAACTCTTCATGTTTTATCTTATGAGTACACTCAGTTGGCTTGGAACACATAAGCAATGACTAACCCTTTGTGCTTACAGCTTTATGCTAATGTGAACCAAGCATGATCGAAAACCTCAACTCATATCTTCTGAATCTAAGTGTTGTCATCAATCACCAAAAAGGGGGAGATTGAAAGCATCTAGGCCCTAGTGTTGGTTTCGGTAATTGATGACAACGCATAATTACCATGACTAACGTATGTTTTGCAGAAATGTTGGTAAGTTAGGTCATGGAGATGATAACTGCTTTGGGCAAAATGGTATTCATGTCCCTTGATGTAAATCGTTTCGGTTTTCAAAGGATCAACGACAAGATTAAGGACGGTTAGTTTTGGATGTTAAGGTGTTGAATTACATCTGGAATAGTTGTTAGGATCTTTGTTTCTTCCTTAGACCGTACTATAAAGGGGGGCATGAGCGAGTAGCTTGACCTAGGTGAGTCTTGTGTTTAGGTGTGGTGCACACTTGTCAAACTTAGCACTAGGTAGCTCGAGAAAAGCTCAGAGTTCAGTTGGAAGCAACTTGGTTCAAGTTGTGTCGTGTTTAGAAGACGTTTGAGCCGTTTACCTATGACCGGACACGGTCCTGGTCATGACTGACGCGTCCGGTCAGTACTAACACTTCACTGCGAGTTCGACTGATCGACCGGACGCGGTTCTTGAGAGGACCAGACGCGGTGGTCAGTCTGACACGTGTTCCAGAGAGTAAACAGCATAATCGGACGCGACTGTGAAGTGATCGGCGCGTCCGGTCACCTATGATCGGACACGGTCAGCGTCTGGTCATTGTTCCAGTAAGGTCTCATGGTGACCTGACGCGTCCGGTCACCTATGATCGGACGCGGTCGTGCGTCAGGTCACTTTTCCAGTAAGCTCTTGCTTGATCGGCACGTCCGGTCATCCCTGATCGCGTGTCCGGTCATCTCAGACCGGCGCGTCCGGTCATCACAGATCGGCGCGTCCGGTCACTCAGCGCAGCTTTTGGTTTTCGACCGTTATAACTGACTGGCACGTCCGGTCATGTCGACAGGCGCGTCCGGTCAGTGCGTGTTTTGCTGATTCGAAAGGTAACGGTTGGATTTATTTAAGGGGTGTATAAATACATCCCCTCCACCTCTTTTAGAGGTCTCTTGCTCATTTGTTCAGCTGAGAAACACCTTTAGAGTGCTAGGGAGTGCAAGAGCCCTAGTGAGGATAGAGATTTACGAATCAAAGTTTGAGAATCCTCTCTAGTGACAAGAGTCTAGCAAGTGTGCATCCATCTTCTCATTAGGCTTATTGTGGTCAAGTGAGAGTTCTAGCTTGTTACTCTTGGTGGTCGCCATCACCTAGACGGTTTGGTGGTGATTGGGAGTTTGGTGATCACCCGACGAGATTGTGGGTGACTCAACTCAAGTTGTGAGCGGTTTTGGGTGATTTGCCATGACGGAGTGTCGAAGAATCAACCCGTAGAGAGCACTTGATCCTTGCACGGATCAAGGGGGAGCTACACCCTTGCGCGGGTGCTCCAACGAGGACTAGTGAGGAGTGGCGACTCTCCGATACCTCGGCAAAACATCACCGTGTTCCTAACCCTTACTTTAAAGCATTTACTTTCATTGCTTGTTTACTTTCCTAGAATTGCCATGCTAGTCTAGGATTGGAACTTAGGGTGCAAAACTTTTATCGGTAGAATCACAAGGAACACTAGTAGGCACTAGGGGTGAAGTTTGGCTTGTAGGATTTAATTCTTGCAATTATTTTTTTAGAAAAGCCCAATTCACCCCCCCCTCTTGAGCATCTTGATCCTTTCACTCTTCCAAACCAACCTTGAATCTTTTTACTCATTTTCCTCTATTAGTTATTGTAAATGAGTTTTCGCATGTCTATGCCACGGTGAGGCCATTCATATATTACTATTTGTGTTTGATGGTGTTGTTGAATGAGATACTCCTTCGTAGAGTCAATCAAACTTCTTTATTTTAACTAGCAGATGCCCGTACGTTGCTACGAGTACATAATTCTATCATATGATATGCAATATTTAAGTAGCCCATATTTATCAACACTAATTAAATCAGTGCGATGCCTCGTGTCACCACAATCTGTGTCTGATTTTAGTGTTTCTTACCAAAAGCTTCATATATCAGTCCAATTTTTTATTGATAGCGATGTTTAATCATAGTCCTCGACAAATTATAATGTGGTCAATACTTTTAACTCTATTACTTGGCAACACCTTAACAATTTTTTGTCGAAGTGCCAACTTAGATCTATTTTTGTGCATCAATAAAAAATGTTCTAAGCAATCATCTCAATCCAGATGAAAAGTTACAAACAATCAACATCAGCATGTCTCAGTTTTCTCCAGTCACTTGTTTATGCCTACAAATTATGGCTACTCCTATCACTTTGCCCCTTTGTTCATGGAATGAGCTCTTCATGATATTGTCTCTCATCAATAGCAAAAATAGTAGAAAAGTCTTAAGCTCTAAGATAGCACACACCAAATGGTAAAACTAAATTGAGCTGGCTAACAGTAGGCTCAACCACACGAGAACATTGCATGGCAAAATGCCTTGCCCTCGTTGTAGCCCTGATGCAGCTTTCATCATCGACCTGCCAGTGTAGGAAACACACTACTCACCAGCAGCCACCTTGCAGGCCTTTGCCTCTGGTTCTTGAGTTATTATTGCCGAGTGTTGTGATCATGTGTCGTGCTCAGAAGAAATAATTATAAATATTTAATAGAACAGTGATATCATAAAACCCAATTGACACATAGATTTTTCTTGAAATAAATATAATTTAGTTGCTTTATGATTGAATATCAAATAAGATGCTAGGGGTATTTTACTGAATAAATACCTTGATAGCCTAATTGCCTGAAATTTGGCTTGTGGACCTTCAACCCAACTCCCACTTCAACATTCTTTTTGTTACTTAATTTGGTTAGGCACAAGAAAACCTTAGTTTAGAGTTCATAGGAAAGGCAAATGTGGAGATCCATGGTAAAAAGATCAATGTAGCATGCCAGTTTTGCTCGCCTCTTGAGGTTAATGGATCATGTCTTGTCCCAATATATTTAGAATCAGGACAATGGAGCACTCCATAGTTCCACACTGAATTGTTTCAGATAATTAATAAATCATCTCATCAATACAAATATAAGAACATACTTCTAACTATGATATATTTGCCAAAAAAAATTGGTTTCATTTTGCCTGTCCATGATAAGGCAAGAAAGTTCTAAATAAGAACCAACAATCCATAAGCAATGTGCTACAGGTGTACCAAAAGTCCAAAACTATCAGCCCCTTAGGCAACATATTGTACTACATCAATGCCTACTGATTACATATTAGAAACCAGCCAACTCATCCATAGACTACTAAAACCAGGATACCAAACTTGACAAGCTGATGAGATACAAACAAACTTCGGATATGATTTCAGAAAATATAAAATGATGATTTGTATCCAAAACATAATCAGAGAAATGTTGAATTGCTTCTAACAGCACAAAGTTCAACGTGGCACAACGTTTATTCAAAGATATTTTATTCCAATCTATGTTAATTCGATGGTAGTGGTTGAATACATTATGAAATATACAGAAATTATTCAGCTTACCCATATTAAGTTATCTAACTTCTTTATCAATATAATATATGCAGCTTTCCTACTGTTTACTTTGTTTTTAAAGAAAAAAAGTGAAGTACTGAAATTATGGATAGTCCTAAACTCCTAACTGAAACTTGACATTTCAAAGCTCCAATCACTTAGCAAGTGCAACTTATTTAGGTAAGCACGAAAATACTCAATGACCTAAATGATGTATATGAGATGCAAAAAATGTAAGCGCACCATTCTAGGTTGAGCTATCAGCTTCAAAATTCTAGCAGCTGACAAACCTTTAAGAAGCACACACATCCTACACTACCGAGTGCCGACCTGCCGTCATCACTATGAATGCCATCCTATGGCTGCATGTTTGCATTGTCTCCTATGGCTGAAGGAATGACATCACGTTGTGGATGAGAGCATCCAGGAGCACACTACTGTGGTCTCCAGCGCCCACGAACTATGCCTTCTTGTTTAGGGTTATTCCGTCAAACAGGAAGCAAGCGCTCATCCCTACACAGAAGAATCCACAATTACGCAGCACAAAAAATGAGCGGTAATGGAGATTACCTGGTAGGATTGGGGTCGTGGCTCAACTCTGCTCCCGCGTCAAGTAGATTATGCCAGGGAAACGAAAAGAAAAGGTTCTATTGCCTATTGTTGAATAGCAGCGACGCGATGAGATGAACTCCTCCTGGGGGATGAACATGTCCTCTACTCTTAACTCGAGAGCAGAGATCAGGTGTAACACCCTCGGTGTTACCGCTTAAACAACTCACTAGACCATGTCATGAGCATCATGTTTATGTGTTATTGAATGTGATGAAGTGTGTAGAATAATTCTTGTAACTTAAAATAATTAACGAAAATGTTGAATGAAAGTTGATGATATAGTTCATGTTATATCACTTAGGGTTCGAAATCAATTTTTATTAAGCAAAAACGTTATAAAACACATGTGTGACACTTAAATGAAGTTGGAAGAACAAACTTTGTAGATGACAATGCAACACTTGCTAAAGAAAAACAACATTGCTAGCTAGTGCTTCCTATAGCTTAGATATGGAACTCAAAATTAAAATCAGCTCAAAGACTTAGAAAGATTTTCAAGATGAAAACAGCGTGGCAGTGCAATGTTGGTGAATGAATTTTGTGAAATATGTCTAGGGAGCGGTGTCATGTCTTGGCCCCTTTGGTAGTCTGTTATGGCCTCTTTAGCATAGTGAAGATGGTTTGGCTCTAGCTCTGATAGTTTAGGTTTTGGGGACGCTTTAAAAATCATGCACGAGCACATGTCCTAGTTGTCTGTCTCTGCTTGCGTGGTCACCACCTTTTTGTGGCTGACGTCATGCTCTTGGCCGCGTGCCCATGTCCGCGCGTGCTGAAGCCGAGTGGCCGACCACAGCGGGTCGCTGGGCTTGCACTGCAACCGCTGCCGTCTCGCGTCGCGTCTGTGCCCTGGCCGCTGCGACGTTGCTAGTCCAGCCGAAGCCGCTGCCACCGCATGCACATGGGTTCCCCCTCCCTTCCTGCACTATGCTACCGCTCGCCTTAATGGCTCTGCACGACGCGCACATTTTCCTGCCCATGCTGGCCATAGTGCTTGCATGCGCCGTCCGCTAACGTCCTGCCAAGCCGGAGGAGACCTGAGCCTAGACCTGTCCTTTTCCCCTCGGCTCTGCCGCCATGGTCGTAGGTGCCACGCTGCCAATTTGGGCATGGTGGAGTCACCATCACCCAATCCATCCCGTCCACAGCTTCGCAATAAAGTGAGCTAGCAGCCTGACCCCGCACCGCCTTCAACCACGCCGTGACAAACTCCAATTTGGAGTTCCCCCATCGCCGTGCCGTTAAGGCCGAGTTCGGCCATGACCGATGGTAGCTCTCCATTCAACCACCCGAGCCAAATTCGTCTGCACCAATAGCTTTGCCTCAACCCCCTTTGTCTCCTGCGCACCTCGACTGAGCTCCTGCTGTCGGTGACACGGTCGTGTCATCGCCATGCGCTGCCGCATCGACTGGGCACACGTGGCTAGCTCAGTTCGGGTGGTCTCCAGCCGAGTCACCACTTCGGCTAGGTCTATGGTGAGTCACTCGAGCTCACTCGCCACCTCTGCCACTCCCCTGGCACCTTAGCTCACCAGAATGCTGATAGCATCGCTGCAGGTTGCGCGTCACCATGGGGAAGCCGCCCTACCTCATCTCTGGCCTCCAAATCGCTGCCCAGTGCCACACGTCGACCCCTAGGTGAGCATTGGCCCTCTAGGTGAGTCATAGAGGTCCCCAGTTGGCCGGCGTGACCACCCTATGCCAGTCGATGCCGCGCCGACGAGCGCGAGGGTGTCGGGGACCTCTCCATTGTAAAGAAGAGAAAAACACGAGGGCCTTTGTGCATAAATGCTGTCTCTAGGAATAGTTTGTTTAGAAGCTGTATGAATATCATGTAGCACGAGGGCATTTTTGCAAAACACGTGGGTGCGCGTGGGTGTAAGGTCCAAATAGGCTAGAGGGGGGGGTGAATAGCCTAATTAAAACTTCTACAAGAATTACTTAACCACACGTTAGTACGAAAGGTGGCGAAGCAAATGCACTAGCTCTAACTAATTAAGCAAGCCACCTACACAAGTCTATAACAAAGCTATTCACTAAACACAACAACAACTACAAGCTATAAACAAGAAGTAATACGAGAGAAGAGCTTCGAGTGATTATACCGCCGTGTAGAGATGAGAAGTATCAATCAATCAATAACACAAGAGAAATCCTCGGGAAGAGAATGACACAAGAATTTATCCCGAGGTTCACTTGCTTCTCGGCAAGCTACTCCCCATTGTGGCGATACACCCACTTGTCGGTTCGTGAGCTAATCGACTATCAAGAGTCGAGCCCTCGGTGGGCGCCGCACAACCGCACATAAGATGGGAATCCTCCAAGCCACGAGCTTCACTAGAGTATCCAATTTGCGAACTCCCGCCGGGAAGGATCAAGAACCCCTTACAACACTTGGTGAAGGCTCCAACAATCTCCAATTGTGAGCTCAATCACCTCCGCTGCTCCAAGCCGTCTACCGTGTTGGGAAACACAGAAGAGTAACAAAAAATCTGCAGCAACTCGAAGATCAAGTGCCTCTAGAATGCAACTCTCAAGCAATGCACTTAAATCTCACTCAATCTCACTCAAGATGTGCAACTATGCAAAGAGATGAGTGGAGGGGTTGTTCTCTAGCTCAAAGTATGTCTCTAGGTCTCAAAATGTGCAAGAGATACCCTCAAACCCCGGCCAACGTCTATTTATAATGAAGGGGTACGCAGCTAGCCGTTAGGAACTCAAACAGCCGAAATCGCGCTGACCGGACGCGCTGGTCGTACTGACCGGACGCACCGGTCACATTGACCGGATGCGCCGTTCGCGCAACGGCTAATTTCCGAAACACTGACCGGACGCGCTGGTCGCGTAGACCGGACGCGCTGGGTGCGACCGGATGCGCTGGTTCCACAACTGACCGGACGTGCTGGTCAAGCCTGAGTAGCACATAACGAAACAATGACCGGACGCGCTGTTGAACTGACCGGATGCCACAGTGCCAGCGTCCGATTAGAGTCCAGTAAGCTCCCTAGATGACCGAACGCGTCCGGTCGTCAGTGACCAGACGCGCTGCGTGTCCGATCATCAAACTAAAAACCGCGCAGACGCTGAACACTGACCGGACGCGTCCGGACATACAGAGACCGCGTCCGGTCCAGCGTCCGGTCACCTCTGTGACCTCCGTTCGCCTCTGTTTCTTTTCCGACTTCCGGCGCAGTAGAAAATAGGCGTTTCACTTCCCCAAAAAGCGCCGAATCCCGCCTCGCAAGCTCGGCGGGAGGGAGAGAAGAACTCAAACCCTTCTCTACCGCTTAAACTCCACCGCCTTCGCAAACTGTGCTAACACCACCAAGTGTACACCACCATGTGCATGTGTGTTAGCATTTCACAATCATTTCTCAAGGCGTTATGTTAGCTCTTTACTAGATCCTAATGCATATGCTCAAGAGATTGATCTAGTGGCACTTGATTCCCGAGCTAACCGTGATTGCCCCTCTTGATAGTCGGCTATGTATCCTAAACCCGGTCAATCACTTCTCTACTCATCTTAGACCGGCAAAAGGAAAACCCTATGGTTATACCTTTGTCTTGCGCTCTTAGATCCTTCTCTTTCACTTGATCATCATGTCCTTTATTTTATGTGCATCTCCACCATAATCATCATTTCATGTCCATGCACCATCTCTTTATGATCTTGTGGTTACCACTCCTTGCCACATACACCTTCATCACATGTGTTGCTTATGCCTAACTCAAAACACTTAACACATGGCATTAGCAACTTGGTGTCATTAATTACCAAAACCAAACTTGGGCTTTCAGTGGCCCCCCCACCATGGGCCACTTCCGCACGTGGGTCGTGCCTGTCGTGGGCCACGCTAGGCCAGTTAGCCTTTTCTTTTTCATAGGAGAATAGAAATAGCTTTTATTTTTAATTCTGAGTCGATCTTTGGTAATTAATATAAAATCATGTAGATGTCCAAAAATTATGAAATAAATTTTGTTTAGTACCTAAAAATGTTGTCTATCTGATAGTATGGTTAGTTTATACATATCTATGTTGACGCTAAGGTCTATTAAATCATTTGAAAGTGTTTAATATTACTTAGATTAATAATTTTAGAAATTTTTGTGGCAAATTGGTAATAGCTTTGATCATAAAACTTTTACAATAGCTTCATTGCATTATTGTGTGCTTGCTGTAATTTTTGTAGCCCTAGAATAGACTATTTAATATGGTAGCTAAATACCCATTAAGACTAATATGAATAATGGCATGATATTGGTTTATAAAAATTAAGCACTTGTAGGGTGAGCTTGGAATCTAGTTGGTAGAGATAATGATTAGCTTAGTATCTTAGTCATTAGAGCTAGCCTAGTAGCTTAGCATGTGTATTCTTATTTTAAGAGTTGCTCTTGCCTAAGTACTAAATTGTTGCATCATCATCATCGCATGCATATAGAGAACGAGTTGGTGGAGTTCGTGATCACCGGTGAGGAGCAGTACAAGGAGGTGGTCAAGGAGTACGAGGAGGAGATCCCCATACAGGAGGGAGTCCCAAAGCTGACTGATGCAGTTGACACCACGCCTGTCCAAGGCAAGCCCCGATGCATAACTCTTATTTTACTAATCACCGTGTATATATATATACCTATGAGTCTTACTAGTGCAGGTTCGAGTAGTGGTTTGCTTAGGTTATCGATAGCGTGAGTAACTCATAAGTAGGTGATATTAGTGTTACACTCATGATAAAATGCTAGAAAATAAAATGGTGACCGGGGAGGGATATGGCATGGGTATTGATGGGTGCAATAGGTTGTGTCCCGCAGCCACGGGGCATAGCTTGGTTACACTGTTTTCCCTCTCTATGTCAACTGAGGACCGTCCGTTGCTGTGGATGGTAGTCAGGTCACAAATTTTTTATCCCAAACATATATTTGCTTATGGGAGCGGGAAGGCTCGTTACTCTCTTATCGTGGGTTTCGGCTCTTTCCGAACTGACTGATTGGAGGTGGGGAAAGGTGGAGGTCTAAGCACCGCACTAAGACCGGGTCTTAAGTGTGGAGGCTTGGAGTCTAATTTTGGACAGAGACCTAGACCCCTCGATAGGAGTGAAATAGGTTGGTCTTGTTTGTGCCTAGGGTATAAGCGAGGCGTGTGTTTTAGGGTACCAAGCTGGGATGCATTGATTTGCGAATCGCCGTTTCTACGTGACGGTACGACTTGGCTATGGTCTAGCATCGTAGTAAGAACTAGAATATAGAAGATGGTAAAAATGATTCTGATTGCTCAACTCTTGCTTGAAAGTAGAACATGTACTCACATAGAATGGTTGATAATGAATTAATCATGACTGCTAATAAAACTTTATCTTAAGGACGAAATATTAGTAATGCTTCCGTAAAACAAAATAAACCACAAACCATACTGCCTATCATATCCCTTGAGAGTCGGGAAATATATTCCCACTAGTCGGGTAAGTCTTGCGAGTACATTGTGTACTCAGGGTTTATTTTACCCTGTTGCGGGTGCAGCTTGAGGAGTAGCTCGTGTGGAGGATTCTTCTAGCAGGCATAGACAGATCCTTGTATCGTTTCCGCTAAATGTTTATTCTCATTCTGTTGTTCAATTATCGCACTCTGAACTCTGATATTGTAATAAATAATTTATAAGACTCTATGTGGATGAAATGGACTAAGTATTGTAAGTTCGTACTCATTATTGTATTCTAGATGTAAAATGTGGATTGTTTCGAGTTCTTCCTTGGGGTGTGCTCGATAGAACTGTTCGGTGGTTCTGCCACATCAGGCAGGCGTGAATCCACACGGAGAAGAAGAGAGGATGGTCTTTGTGTCATCAGGGGAGCAGACAGGATCCTGATGTGGGCGCATGTGCATCGGCAAGGTTCTTGTGGTTGGGTTGCCGCTGCAGAGAGGGGATGGGTGACCTCAGATGGAGCCGCCGCCATAGTAAGAGGAGGAGGCAAATAAGATGGCATCGGTCCGTCGTCATCTCATGTGTCCACGGCAAAGACGGGAGCGAACAGGAGGGAGATGGCGCAGTATGGCCAGATCCTCCCGTGTCGCTCCCTGTGTGTCATCCTCGTCGAGCACGATGACTCCACGCGCGAGGGCATCACCGCGCTCCTCCACAAGTGTAGCTACCGGCTGCCTGTGCAGGGTGGGGGCGGGGCGAGCTTGGCAGCGAGGGAGCAAGAGGAGGGAGTGGGGATGGGTTCAGGGAGGGAGCAGGCATCGGAGGGTGGAGGCACGATGAATCCTGGTGTTGACGATTCACTGCGGCCACAGGCGACGGTGTCGTACTCAATCTAGTCCCATGTGTCACCCTCCGAGGACCGCACTTGCCCTGCCCCGCGCACCGCCCACCGGGAGTGGGAGGCCAGTGACGCCAAGTCACCGGGGAGCTCGAAGGAGACCTCGCCCACGTGGGCGTCCACTTTGTCGGTGAAAGGTGGGAGGACAGAGGGTGTAACAGAACCGTCCAAATTATAAGAGCACAAGTACAAAAACAATCACCGGAGTGATCAAATTCTCGCACTTGAGCCCATATAACTCTGGTAGTCCAATGAAATCACGAGGGATTTCAAACCAACCAACATACAAGCCAAGATCGTAGTGATTCAACATAACAAGTCACATGTTACAACCATTTTACAAGTACTTCAATATACATCGGAGTTCAACATAGTTATTAGAACTTACATTGAAAAGTAGCAGAAGCAAAGTAATTTGAAACTAACATTAATCTTATTTCAAATACATGCCAGTACCACGGTCGACTTCCAATAAAAGCATTAGAGATAAGGTAAATAAGAAGGATCATGCCCATGATCACACTCCGCCACTACGGCAGGAGTCAACCAACTCTTGCAGTCGCCAAGATACAGCACAACCTGCAACAAGTGGGGATAAAACCCTGAGTACGACAATGTACTCAGCTAGACTTACCCGTCAGAAACCAAAAATAAGGTGACACCAAGGATCATGCAAGGCTGATATAAAGTGGGGCTAGCTTGACAACATTTTGCATAAAAGCTTAATACAGATAAGTAATCATTAATGCTTAAGCATCAAGTTAATCATCATTAACCTGTCATCTATATTAGCACCTGTACTAGAGCACTCACTTTATTAGGAGCAAACAATATTAACTATAGCAGGTATAAATTGAGGCAACCTTTCCATTGTGATCCAATTAACCATCAGTTCAATTTAATTGAATCTACGTTGCCGCTGCTCAAGTCAAGTGCTCACTAACCGGGAGCGACGGTGATTCGAATCGAATTCCTATCCAGCTGGAGGGGTATTTCTAACACTCACCGTGCAGACCCTTGCCAGGGTCGCACAGGCCACCTTTTCATAAGATTCAGGAATCGTGGGTCCGAATGATGTCGCGACCCCAAGGGCGACACTCTGCCAGGTGATAGAGACTCTAACCCCCCCTTGGTCTCACGCCAATGTCCCCAAGCACATCCTTTCTCTCCTCCAAGAAGCAACCTACCATTCGATTCCTGGCCTGAACCATATTACTCGGCTTCGTGGTCAGAACGACTTATCCGGCCAACTAAGTGTTAGACTGCGTTCAACATGACTCAAGGACGTACAGCGAATCGGTCCTTAAACGACTCAGACGGGGATAGATCCACACCCAAGACCTCCATGCCTTGTTGCTTCACTATCGTCATCCCGCTCGGTCTCATTTCATTTTATTAACACATGGTTCCATTCCACGATAGCAAATATAGCCAACCGTGCCATATATGAATATCCCTATATCTCGCAGGTGACAGGAAATCACCTGACTTCTACCGCTTAAAGTAGGGCTAAGCATCTACTCGATCCTAGTCTATGTAGGATTCAAGGATTCATATATCTGGACAAGGAATGATATAATGCAGCAAGGGTTTCCAACTAACTCCTACCACTTAATGCAACAATACTTATAACATATATATATAATTAATTGCTTTGAAGATAGGAGGCTTATAATGCTCCGGGGCTTGCCTGGGGTCTGACTCAAGTTAGAGTATGTTAAATGAAGTCACTTGGCGAGCAACCTCCAATCTACCACTTGTCCGGTCCTTCTATCTTCGGGTTTGGATCCACCAAACACCGTCTTCGGGTTTGGCTCCAACGCCACATCCTTCACACGTTTCTGCTAGCGTACCTATATAAGATGCAACCATGCACATGTGTGAATGCATAGAAGTGCAATAACTATAGCAATAATGCAAGCATACCCAAGTTCTAATAAACCCCTAGAGCTAATTAACTTAACTACCCTTAAAGGCATAAGTCACACTTAACAATATACAAGCAAACAACTATAATTGGAATTTATCAATTTCTGGATAAGCAAATAGTAGCTTCACAAATCAATCATATCTGGAGATATACAAATCCAAATGATATGAAATAAGACATTACAGAAATCTTATGAAATTCTCTACATTTCATTTAATATCATCACAGCATGATTCCAAAGTTTAACATGTCGAATTTACACAAATACCGAAACTGGTCTAACAAGACAGAGAGCAAGCAATTCTGTACCCCAACTTTAAACAGCTATAACTCCTAAACCACATGGCCAAATGCCACCAAATTTTAACAGCAGCTAGATACATAAATTATCTACAACTTTTGTATAAATAAGTTTCACAACAAAGCACATTATCATGAAGAACTTTGCTAAGTTCCCAGATCTGTCCAGAAACCTCATTTGCAAGAAATAATTATTAACTTATGTTGCAAACATATAATTAGACAAAACCAACTTTACCAACATGTCACACATGACTAATGAACACCAGAAAACATAGTGTCCATTCCTAAATAATTTCTTTTAATGCATTTTCTTAATTTATTTAGATAATTTGGTGGAATTATGAACACATATCAAAAGTGCATAATAAATTCTACCAAAATTACAGAGGCCTACACATGCTCCCAAAAGTCTACTATCCAAATTTAAAACCATTTGGACATGTATAACAACCTCTATGAAAAAGACAAATGGCTATAGCAATAAATCATGTGAGAGCAAGTTAAACTTAACACTCAATATTTTCTGTGAACACAAGGCCATATTATGAATCAATATGATAGAGAAACATCATACTAAGGTAATAGAACAACATTTTCTATTTTATCATTTATATATTATTTATAAGCTATTTATCAAGCTATAAACAAGTTAAATCAATAACTTGATCATGCAGTAAGCAATGACCATGAAAGTTATACCACAGTACATTAATAGCATGGAAAGACTACCATAAAAATTTCACATCATTTGGAGCAACACAACTCAAGATATAAAGATGACAAGCAATATAATGTAGATTTCCTTATTTATCAAGGTCATTTCAAAACCCTAAGAAAACAGTGAACAAATAGTGTGTTTAATATTTTTCCTAGCAAGTACCAGTCATCACCAAATTAACAAAATAAGAATCACTATTTTTGGAGTTCTAAAACTCCAGATCTTGCTCTGGTTAAGTTTAAGGGCATTTTTAGAGCATTTTTAAAACTTAAATAAAGACATCAGAAAACATCTACAAACATATAGAATTTTATGACTCTACTGCATAGATCTCTACTCAAGGTTTCCAAAAAGTCCACTTTTGCTATTTTTGGAATTACGTAGCATGAGATATGATTTTTATAAGATTCACAAATTTTCTGAAATTCAAAAACGAAATTCTCCTTACCCTACTGAATTCGCTAGGTCTACCCGATAATGCACCCAAGCCTGCTATTACTTAACCTGACACGCGGGGCCCATCTTCCAGCTGGTCCTGCACGTCAGACAGAGAGGCACAGAGGGAATGGGTCTTCTTCTACCTCGCGACGGCGGCAGAGGATGGGGACCGGACTTCGCGGCTCCGGCGAAGGGGGTCACCGGCGGCGGCGACCAAGGGCGGCACGAGCACCAGGGGGCCCGCGCGCTCGCGTGGAGCTGCCCAGCTTAGCCGGAGGTGGGCCAGGTTGGCCTGACCGCACGCACGGTGTCTGTGGCGACCATGGCGCCGGTGGCCGCGCTCTACAGTGGCGAAGAGAGACCGGGAAAGGGTGGGGAAGCTCTAGTAGGCTCGCACGCGCTCAGGGTGCTGCTCGGCCCACCCCAGGGCAGCCCGAGGTGGTCCAGCCGCGGTTGTCAGTGGCGGCGCCGGAGGGGCTCCCATGGCCGAACGGCTCCGGTGGTTTTCGGGTCTAGCCGAGACACGCAGAGCGTGGAGGAGGAGGAGGCGAAGGCGAGGGCGCGAGCTATCGAGCACGGGGAAGGATAGAGACGTGGTGACACGGACCTTGGCTGGCTCGGTAATGGCGGAGCTCGACGTCGCTGTAGG
The DNA here is from genome assembly GCA_038087645.1 of Saccharum hybrid cultivar R570. Taxonomy (NCBI): domain Eukaryota; kingdom Viridiplantae; phylum Streptophyta; class Magnoliopsida; order Poales; family Poaceae; genus Saccharum; species Saccharum hybrid cultivar. Next base: position 5,191,154 of record JAQSUU010000043.1, on the reverse strand, counting down.
GCGAACAACAGCCAGAGCGAGCGAGGGAGGGCAGAGAGGAGTGGAGGGAATGGAGAGGAGCTCGGCATCCACGCTGGAAGAGGCCAAGAGCGCTAGGATGCGCGGCAACATGGCCAGGCGCGGGCTCGCGCATGGTGGACACGTTCGGGACGCGTGGCTCCCGTTGAGCCCCACTGTCGAACAGCTGGCATGCGTCTCTGTGAGCATGTTAGATTGCCGTTTTGGGCTTCCTAGGGTCCGAATTTGATCACGAGCCTTGAAGCAAAGTTGTTCCCCTCCCGATACTCTCCAACTTTCATTAAGGGTACTCGGTCATTTGAGCATTGGATTAGCAGCTAATTAATCTCCAAGTTGACAGCGTCAGTGAGTTGACAGTGATTAGCAACTACTAGAATTGATGGCCAAAATGAAATGCAACTTATGCCATCTTCTTGCATGGCCTTCCCCTTCATGTGAGCTCCAACTTTTACATTTGGACCTACCCATGTTACTTAACAATTTTTGGAGAACGTGACATGCCAATCTCAATGTCATTTGAGCGACAAAGTTGCAAACATGCTGTTTTAACAATTGCTTTTGGAGATCCAAATATACTCCAAATGTAATGACACTTGATTCATTGTGTCCCTCAAGAACAGTAATCCAACTCATATTAAGGAACCTAATTGAGTTACCACATGAATTTGGATGATAAAATGTCGTAAAGTAGCCAACTTGCTGCTGTCACAACAAGGACTTAGAATATCATTCTAAGTGCTGAAAACAGCAGCTGATTCCACATTGTGATCTCTATTTGACTAGGTTAGAGGCCAAACTAGCTCTTGACCATTAAACAAAGTTTGTTCTACACAAGATGAACTACAACTTTTGTTTAAGGTCAAACCTCATAACTGGTACAGAAGTCAAACTTTCACTTTGGTCAAAGTATCAACTCGATAAAGCCAAAACTAGGGTTTTAGGCCAATCGGGGCAATTTTCTTGACATTTGCTCAACATGAACCCTTCATGACTTTTGTTGTGGAGTTAATCTAGAGCCATTTGGGTAAATTTGCAAAGCTTGGTTGATGATCTATAGTTCCATTAACTTAATGGGGCAAATTCCAATAGGAATGGAACTTATCATTTCATGTGACTTTTTGATTCCAAACTTCATAAAACTTTTCCAGGAATCAATATAGATAGTTATTGAGGTGGGATAAGTGAAGATACTTTGATAACAAAACCCAAGCATATATCTTTTAATTGAGCCTATATGTAAGCAAGGGTGCAATATCTAAGTTTAGGTCAGGCTCATCTCCATAGGTTGACCTTGACATTGTCATCTCCACTTAATCTGTCATGTTTAAGCTCAAACCCACTGCTTAATGAGTGACAAACACCTAGGGTGTTACAGAGGGCAAAGGCCGGAGGGGAGGGGAAGGGAGGGTGGGGGCGGCGGTGATGGAGTGGTGACTGGGGAGACAAGCGGCGGGTGAGAGACGCGTGAGAGAGGGATGGGAGGTCCCAGTACATGCCGAAGGAGGCAAAGCCACGCCCAAGCTTCACCACGGTAGTGAACAAGTCCAGTTTCCTCTTTTTAGAGTAGAGATGAAATTTATAGAAAATATGGTTACATATATAAAACCTTTTTTTATAAAGATACTTTAAAAAGTGCATCACCTCTAATATATCTCAAGGAAAACAACGAGGGTACAAAATATGGATAATAAAACACAAAATGACCTCTAAAAAATAAGAGTACATCAAAGACCAATTCAATCGTCTTCTTTCTTCAACGACCAGTAGTTCTCGGAGCTTGAAGATCGTACTGAAAAGACAACAAATAAAATGAACACTTGCAAGCACTCTCGCCAAACAAGGCTTTGAAGACCACAAAAATCACTCTTTGCTAACAATGAGATCTAGTATCCAAGGAAAAAACATCGGTTGAAGGAACCTCCAAAGAACGTAGGCTTATAGTCCTTCACCATCAAAGCTAAGTATTGAAGATGTTGGATGTTGTTGTCGAATAGACCAAAAAAAAGTTCAAGATCATCGTATCGAAAGCCAACCACCTGCTTCCTTTGATAAGCACACCAAAAGTCAAGACCTGAAGAAGATCAATAGATCTAACAGACCAAACTCTCACTAGCCCTACTTCGCCGACACCAGATTGAACATTGTCGAGGTAAGGAGAGAGATTGAAGAGACCTTATTCCAAAGTATCATTGTTGTCACCACCTCATAATTGACACCAAAACCAAACCCTAGATCAACAAGAATCAACAAACCTAACTTAAAACTACGAAGGGAAAGGGAAACAGGTCTCCGCTCCTTTGTCCACCAACGACATCACCGGTTAGGAGAGAGGAGGGGGACCAAGCCTGTAACACCTCAGGTGTTTGGCTTCCTTAAGTGCATTGCATTTCATGAGCATTAACATTAATCACCCCATTCATGAGTGGGAGCATCATTCATTTCATGCATGAGCTTATAATATGTGAACCATGCTTTGGAAACATTGCCACATATGTTATATTTCATGTGAAGTAAGAAGTGAGTAGTGTGCAACACACAAGTACCTTATGTACAATTTCATTTGGAAACATGCTAACCACTTTAGGGTAACATAATTAGCAAGTGTTATGCAACACACTCATGCAACATGTGCAACATGAGCTTGCAACAATTGTTTCAAAGTGTGTGGCACTAGGAATTTCATGTAACCAATGTATAGAGTGACTAATTAGGTCTCATAACACCTTAATTATATTTAGGGTAAGTAGTGGAGCAATGTTCATGTTGACCAAAATTACCAAATTGCCCTTCCAAATGTTGTTGACTAAGTGTGGACCCCTAGAGTGATCCGGATTGACCAATTAAAAAGTCTAGCTTAGAGATCTTGCATGGAGGAGTAACCTTAAGCAAAGTTGTAGAGAATTTCATAAGGAACAAAAGTTCTAATATGGCAATCTCCTGAAAATGACCAGAACATGCTCAAAAATGGACCACAAGTCAGTATTAGAGGCTGTTTTGGGACTTAGCATTTTTGGCTAAGTGTGAAGCTGTAAACAGTTTCAATGTACCTCACTTTGGCACCTTATAACTCACAAACCAGGCCGAATCGGTCCTTGAGCCAATTGACAAAGTTGTAGTCCTCATGTAGCTCTACAATTTTGGTACTATCATCTTCTGCTAACTCGAGCTGGTTTAGGAGATAATCTTTGACAAAGTTGCTCTGTCAGTCACTTTGCCGGTCTCCATTCAGAACCTTTAGAGCGCCGGGTGGCCGATAGGTTCAGGCTGTCGCCGCCGCGTGTCCTCCACGCGCCGCGCGCGACCTGGCGCCTTGGCCAGGTGCTCAGCACGTAGAAGGTGCCCCAGCTGCCTTTCCGACCTCGCCCGGCCATTTCCCTTCCTCCCCGCACGTGCCTGAGGCGGAAGAAACGCCGCCTCCCTCACTGCCGTGACCTCCGACGAGCTTGGCTGGCAGTGTCGCCATGGCATTTCCCAATCCCCTTCGTCCGAAGCTTCAGCACACTGCCCGCTATCTCCTCCACCCTTTGATCTAGCGAACCGAGCCGTGGTAAGGGCCTCTTGGCCGATTCCGCCACTGCCGCCATGGGTGACCCCTCGCCGGAGTTGGGGCGCTCCATGGCCGGGGTGGATAGAGTCTCTCTCAACCTCCCTTTTCTACCTCAATAGATCCACCTCGGAGTGGTGAAGCTCATACCGAGCTCTGGTGTGGCTGTGCGGCCTCGCCGTTAGCGGCGCACCGTCACCGGACCCCCACCGTCCGTCGCTCACGACGGCGAGTCCTTTCCGCTCCAAACCAATCCCCCCTACCTACATGAATCGAGGCATTGCTTGATGGAGATCACGAGGGTGGGCTCAGTTTCCCTGGAGAGCTCCCCTCCGACGAGCTTGAGCTCGCCGGAGCACGCGGTTCGCCGCGCCCCTGTCTCTCTCTCTCTGACGGCGGGTCCCGCCTGGCAGACGCACGCGCGCGGGCGGGAGGCCGTCGCGGGCCGCGCGCGGAGGAATGGGCCGCGCGAGAAATCTGGGCCGCGCGCGCGTGTTGAGCCGGCCCAGTCTTAGATAAAATCCATTTCATTTATTATTTTGTCACAGATTTAGTTGATGTTTGGAAAATGTAGATCTAGGGTTTTACTTGCCCAAAAATTAGGAGATAAATTTTGTTAGGATCTACATGATGTGCAGTATTTTAGAAAAATATAAATCTAGTATGTGATGTTTAGTTTCTGGGAGAAGTAAATAGATCTTTCAAATATGTTTTGAAATGAAGGCAAATTTGTTAAATATATAACTTGAGCTGTAGTATTCCAAATATTATGAAATTTGGTGGGTAGGCTAATTTATACTTGCTCTAGCTTTGGTAAAAATTTGGGCAGTAGTGCTATCTTGTTATTTTAGGAAATACTTAAATGAATTTTTATAATTTTTCTACGTGTGCTATGTTCATATAAATTTTTGGAGAATGTCTTGGTACCCTAGAGTGTCCAAGAAAATTAGGAAATCTGTTGTTTGACACATTTTACTATGCTTTGTTATTTATACAAAAATCAGCCTTTTGGGCTTGTGAATTTTGTGTAGGAAGTTCCTGAGAATACATTTAGTTCAAATTTTTACAGTAGCCTCTTTTTGGGTCAGAGAGTCTCCTGTAATTTTTGTAGAATTTTAGGAGCAGTTTACATATATGTTTAAAATTCCACTTTATTACTTAAGTAAATTAAGAAATGAGTTTAAATAAATATTTTAGGTGGGCCAACCTTACTTTTCTGGTGTCTTTGTGACCTATGTGAACTTATGGTAACCTTAGTTTGGTCTTATGGGATGTTTGCCACATAAATAAATATTTAATCTTTGTAATTCTAGGTTTTCTGGACAACTGGTAGTATTTTTGGGTTTGACCTTTGATAAAGGTGTTTGCTGAAAAACTTATAAATACCAAAGTTGTAGTAAACTTGATAAAATAGCTTGTGTCAAAATTTGGGAGCAATTGGCCTAGTAGTTTGGGAGTTACTACTGTTTAAAGTGACAGTCCAGAATTGGCTGCTCTCTGTTTAGAGAGGACAGATTCTGGAACTTTAGAATTTCGACTAGGTAAACTTTGAAATTAAGGGTTGTAGTTTGAAAATATTTTGTGGTGCATTTCATAAGCTTTCCAGATTATATTAGATCATATCTTTTGGAGTTGGGAATCTCCAGTTATGTTAGAATCCTTGAGCTGCTGTCCAGAATGTCTTACTGTGGTAACCTAAGTAATATTACTCTTGTATTGTTAGGTGCTAGGGCCCTAACCGAAGAAGAACATCTATATCTTAGGTTGGGTAGATTAGGTAAGTACTTCTCCACCGGAGAAGAGATTTGCACGTACTGATAAAGTAACTTGATTAGATTATTGTTTTTATTTCTGAAATGCATTTCATTCCGAGCATGTTGCACCTTTATGCATCCATGATATTTATTGTGCATTCAGGCAATAGGTATACCGGAGGGGGTAACTCTCCTCGAATTCGAGCCTGTGATTTTGGAGGAAGTCTAGGACCTGCCGGAGCAGCCAGAGGAACCAACCGACGACGAAGCTCCTGCCGAAGATCTACCCGAGTGTCCTGACCACCGGCCCTCGACCTTTCTGAAAGGCAAGCCCCGGTGCATGCTGAACGTACTGTTTTATAAATTAATCTTGAGTACTTTTAATTGTTTACTGCATTAAGTTATAGGAGTTGTATGAAAACAATTGTTGCATTATACCTGTCCTTGTCCAGATATCGTACTTAACCATATATTAGGTTTAGGCACGTGTCAATGCTTAGCCCTGCTTAGTGCGGTAGAAGTCAGGTGATTTCCGGTCATCCGCGAGATGTAGGAAGGAATCACGAGTGGCTTTATGGCTATCGTGGATGGAACCATGCCTTAAAATGAAATTAAGACCGGGCGGGAGTTCGATAGTACAGCCGCAAGACACTTCACGTCTTGGGTGTGGAGCTATGTCCATCTGAGTCGTTTAAGGACCGATTCGCTGTACGTCCTTGAGTCATGTTGAACGCAGTCTAACACTTAGTTGGCCGGATAAGCCGTTTCGACCGCGAATCCGAGTAATGTAATTCAGGCCAGGAATCGAATGGTAGGTTGCTTCTTAGAGGAGAGAAAGGATGTGCTTGGGGACATTGGCGTGAGACCAAGGGGGGTTAGAGTCCCTATCACCTGGCAGAGTGTCGCCCTTGGGGTCGCGACATCATTCGGACCCGCGATTCCTGAATCATATGACAAGGTGGCCTGTGCGACCCTGGCAGGGGTCTGCACAGTGAGTGTTAGAAATACCCCTCCAGCTGAATAGGAATTCGATTCGAATCGCCGTCGCTCCCAGTTAGTGAGCACTTGACTTGAGCAGCGGCAACGTAGATCTCATTAAATGAACAGGTGGTTAAGGGATTGATACAATGTTGCCACAATTCATACCTGCTCTGGATATAATAATGATAATTGTTTGATTATAATCAAGGGCATGTTTAGTACAGGTGCTAAGATAGATGACAGGTAAATGCTAAAAATAACTGCTAGTACAGGTTATAAGAGTTTCAATTACTTATGCCTTTATGCAAAAATGTGATGTCAGCTAGCCTCTTGTGTAAGCCTTGCATAATCCTTGGTGTCATCTTATTTCTGGTTTTTGACGGGTAAGTCTAGCTGAGTACATTCCAGTACTCAGGGTTTATTCCCTCTTGTTGCAGATGATATGCTCTACCAAGGCTTCTGCAAAAATTGTCTTCACCCTGTGGGTGACGAAGACTAGATCACTTGGGCGTGATCATCTTTTATGTACTTTCCTGATGTTTTTGTGGGTTGTTGATCAACAAGACTGGCAGTAGTTAAACAACTGGCGTGTGTTTGCTTCCGCTACTTTATAAACTTGGTTTGTAATAATTGCGACTCCGTGTGTGTAAACTTATTTCGGAACTCCTTGCGAAATGTAACGTATGATGTTGTATGTTGAATGATGCGATCTTGGTTGTAAGCAAGTTGGTTTGAAATCCTTCGTGGTTTCAATTGACTACCGGGATTATATGGGCTCAAGTTCGAAAATTTGAGCGCTTCGGTGCTTGTTTTTGTACTTGTGCTCTTATAATTTGGTCGGTTCTGTTACAGCTGGTACCGAAGCATAATTCAACATTAAACACATCGTACGAGTATTTAAAAACAAAAGTATTTGATTATGAAAAGGGTTAAAACACTAAAAATTATTTTCATCGGTATGCCAGTGATCACATCCCTTAGCCCAAATAATGACTCTTAGGTGGCTTATTATAAAGACTAACTTGGGGGCCTTGTTTGTTTTCATTTCATCGTCCATACGGCGTGATATTGTATGGATGCCATCTACTTGGGTGGTAATGTATGGATCAGTTGCCTTGACGCCCTGGTAAGTGTGAGTTGTGAGAGCATGATCGTCCAACCGGCGATCTAGGGGAGAGTAGTTTTGGTGACTTGCATACTTACATGTTTAAACCGTGTAATTATGTAGGCACTTAATTGCGGGAACCCTTATATCGGGTAGCTTTGATACTGAAGTATATACATCAGGGGATGTGTATATGGAAAGTATTTAATTTACTGCTTTCTTGTGTGCTGATTTTAGGGAAAACTGTTGGGCTGAAATGAGATTTTCTGCAGGTACACTAACAGCGCAAACGAGTAGACCGATAGTGTCGTCTATATGAGAGAACGTATGTATGCCACCGCCTAGCGTTAGAAATTTATGATTCTTCTAGGATGAGAGGGTGTACGGAACGTGCATGCATCATGTTTAATTATATCATACATATCATTTACTCCCTCCTTAAAAATTTCAATAGTCCCGACTAAATTAAATTTCGTATCCCCTAAATGATCCTCACTTTCAGTCGTATCTTATGCTACAGATGGCACGTACCAAGAGGACCGCTCGCAAGTCCACTGGAGGCGGGGCACCTCGTCACCAGCTCCCTCCACGTGAGCCCCGCCCTGAGCCCACTGAGGTGGAAAGGCTAAGGGCTGAGTTGGCCGAAGTGACTGCTGCCCGGAATGCAGTGCGCCAGCAACTGGAGCAAGTGATCCGTGATCGTGATCAGGAAACCCTTGCAGTCCAGAGATTGACAGTAGCAAACCGCAACTGTCAACGCATGCTGGTCTGTGTCATGAATCAGAGGGATGAAGCCTGGCACGAGGAGAACATTCTGAGAGCTCGTCAGTTTGAGCTCGAGCAACAGTTGGAGAATGCTGAAGAATACAATGACAATCTTCATGAAGAAGTACACCGCCTGAACAACCAGCTTAATCCTCTGCTGTCTCAAAACAACAACGCAGATGAGGACATGGGTTCAGGAATCTTCATGGCTGAAGATGATGATGAAGTGGAGGTCAATGGGCCCCAAGATGTCGCACCAGAAGAAGCACCAGAAGAAGCACCAGAAGAAGAAGAAGATGAGGAGTTAGAGCCTGTTAGTGATGAGGACGGCGGGGAGATCCTTGACACCGACTCTGAGGGCGATGCTTAGAGTAGTCATCGCGTAGCTACAATGTTAGGATCGTCTTTTGTGCCCTCCCTGTGTTGGAGTGAGGCTTTGTAATAACTTGACTTTTGGGATGTAAGGTCGAACCCTATGTTTCCTGGATGTTTAGTTGAACCTATTAATTTCGATCACAATTGGATGTCTAATATGTGCGTTCGATGATGGTGTCACGATAAGCACCCTTCGGTGCCGCGACGAAACCGAGGGCCTCCTATGGCGTGCGACATAAGGCTGTGTTGCTTGGCACGCGCTGGTATCGAGGTGGCTAGTCATGATCCACCATGGAACTCTATCGTTGAGAAGTCTCTTTGTGGTCAGTTTGAAGTAGCCTTTCTCAGTCAACTAAAAACTTTGAGATCGAATACAAGTACCTGGCGAAAGGTCAAAAATCACGTAGATTTTTAACGTAAACGGTTCAGTAACTGCTGTGCTCCTTGTGAGTGAGTTTTTATCAAAGTACATCTTGTCGGATTCTCTCGCATGATTTCGTCACTTGATGCGCTTGAATGGATTGTGCGGTTGTGATGAATTATTGTGCCATGATCATTTTGAGAAGTCTACTTCATGAAGTCAGTTTGACATATTTACAATAATTCATCTACAAATTTCCCACATCGTCAGTGCTCATTGGCTATACATTTTGCAGATGTCATACAATCTCCGTCGGGGTCATGGCAATGAGGATGAGGAACAGCCACCCCCTCCGCCACCACCTACCTCGGCTGATCTGATGCAGACCGTGGTCGAAGGACAGCGCATGCTGGCAGATGCTATGCGCCAGCTTGCCAACCGGGAGGCTCGTCCTGGCCGTCAGGGCCTAGAACCCAATCAGTACAGTGATTTCAAGGACTTTCTTGATACTAAGCCCCCGCTCTTTAAGGAGGCGGAGGAACCACTGCAAGCTGATGAGTGGTTGAACACTATTGAACAAAAGTTTCGTCTGCTTCGCTTGACCGATGAGCTGAAAACTGAATATGCTTCTCACCAACTACATGGTCCAGCGGGTATTTGGTGGAGCCACTATCGTTCCACACTGTCTGCAAATGTCCCGATTGCTTGGGACCAGTTCAAGGCCGCATTCCGTGGGAACTATACTCCTCCAGGTCTTATGGCTATCAAACACACAGAATTTATGAGGCTGTCGCAGGGCAATAAAAGCTTGACTGAATATCTGCAATCTTCCAACAACCTGGCAAGGTATGCCACAGAGTTTGTGGATACCGATTCCAAGAAAATTGCTAGCTTTAAAAGAGGCCTCGGCCCAAAGCTGATGAAGACTATGGGCACTAGCAAGTGCACTACTTTCAATGAATTTATCAGTGATGCTCTGACTCAAGAGAACAATAATTCTATCTATGCTGCTTCTAAGAGCCACAAGAGGGCACTTGAGGCAGGTGCTTCATAGTCTCGAGCTCCAGCTGCCCCGAGGGCTCCTCCTCGCTCTCTCGCCACAAGTGCTAAGTTTCGTCCTCCGCAAAAGAAGGCGCCAGTGAAGACGGGGTTTCGCAAGGCATATACAGTGGCTCTGCCAAAGGGTAATTCGAGTCAAGGCAGCTCCAGTGTCCCTCCTAGCAACATGCCTTGCTGGAACTGCAACAAGCCAGGCCATTGGTCCAGGAACTGTCCTTACCCTAAGAAGAATGTCAACCAAGGTGGTCGTCAAGGGCACGCTCATTATAACAGTATTGAGGAAATCCCATCTGGTGAGGTTGTCACTGCTGGTAAGTTCCTAGTTGACCAACATCCTGCAGTGGTACTTTTTGATTCAGGTGCTTCGCATTCCTTTATCAGTCCTAAGTTTGCATCGGAGTTTGCACACAAATTGCATACTGTCGAAGGTGGGGGTTATTGTATTAGCGCAGCAAGTGGGAATATTTCCACAAATAAAGTAGTGGGGAATCTTGAGCTTGAGATAGAAGGGCAAAAGTACTCGCTTGCCTTGGTGGTTTTGCCGAGTTTAGGCATAGATGTTATTCTAGGCATGAATTGGATGAGTCAGAATGGGGTACTCATTGATACATCCACTCGGGTAGTTATGCTCAGAGATCCTACTAATCAAAAGGGTTTTCTGGTACAATTTCCCAGAAAAGTTGATTTGTCTGGGGAAGTTCATGCTGTGCAAGCAAAGGCGTTGGTTGAAATTCCTATAGTAAATGAGTTTCCGGACGTTTTTCCCGATGATTTGCCGGGACTCCCTCCGGATCGGGAAGTGGAATTTAAAATTGAGTTGTTACCTGGCACAGCTCCCATCTCTAGGAGACCCTATAGGATGCCTCCGAATGAGCTAGCTGAACTTAAGGTGCAATTGAATGAACTTTTGAAGAAGGGGTTGATTCGTCCTAGTTCGTCGTCGTGGGGATGTCCTGCTATCTTTGTAAAGAAGAAGGATCGGTCATTGCGTATGTGCGTAGATTATAGACCTCTCAATGCAGTCACTGTCAAAAATAAGTATCCTCTACCGCGCATCAACATTTTGTTCGATCAGTTGTCTAAAGCTAAAGTTTTCTCCAAGATTGATCTAAGATCTGGCTATCATCAAATTAAAATCCGTCCTGAAGATGTTCCAAAAACCGCCTTCTCTACCAGATACGGTCTTTATGAGTATCTTGTTATGTCCTTCGGCTTGACAAATGCCCCACACACACTTTATGTACTTGATGAATTCGGTGTTTATGCCCAAATTAGACAAGTTTGTGGTGGTATTTATTGATGACATCCTGATATATTCTGTAAATGAGGAAGATCACGCTGAACATCTGCGTATAGTCCTCACAAGACTGCGTGAACATCAACTATATGTAAAGTTCAGTAAGTGCGAATTCTAGCTTCGAGAAGTACCTTTCCTTGGGCATGTGTTGTCCGATGGAGGAATTATGGTGGACCCCGCCAAGGTACAAGAAGTACTGAACTGGAAGGCTCCTATCTCGGTTCACGAGGTCCGAAGTTTTCTTGGGTTGGCTGGCTATTATCGTCGCTTCATCCCGGATTTCTCCAAAATAGCCAAGCCAATTACTCGGTTGCTACAAAAAGACACCAGGTTTGTCTGGACGCTTGAGTGTGATGCTGCTTTTCACCAACTGCGAACCCTCCTAACCTCAGCTCCGGTTTTGGCACAACCGGATATCGAGAAACCATTTGATGTTTATTGCGATGCCTCAGGCATAGGTTTGGGAGGTGTTCTGATGCAGGAAGGCTGAGTAATTGCATATACCTCTCGACAACTTCGGAAGCATGAGGCGAATTATCCAACGCATGACTTAGAACTCGCCGCAGTTGTTCATGCTTTGAAAGCCTGGCGGCACTATCTGCTGGGCAATGTCTGCAATATCTACACAGACCACAAAAGCCTCAAATACATCTTCACTCAACCCGAGTTAAATATGCGCCAAAGAAGATGGCTCGAGTTGATTAAAGATTATAATCTGCAAGTACACTATCATCCGGGCAAGGCAAATGTGGTTGTGGATGCTTTAAGCCGTAAGTCTCATTGCCATTCCTTAGTTGAAACTGATTTTCATCAATCTCGCCTTCTACATCCAGCAGTCTTGTACAACATCGCTGTCAGTTGTACTCTCAAAAACAGAATTATGGAGCTTCAAAAGACTGATCCTGGTGTATTCCACATAAAACGCAAGATGAAAGAGCAAGAAACTACACAGTTCAGGGTAGATGAAGAGGGTGTACTATGGTTCAAGGATAGGTTAGTTGTGCCTAAGGACCGTGAGCTTAGAAATAATATTATGTCTGAAGCACACTCCTCTAAGTTGTCCATCCATCCTGGTAGCAATAAGATGTATTATGATTTGAAGCCATACTATTGGTGGACCAAGATGCGGAAGGAGATAGCTGCATATGTGGCTAGGTGTGACACCTGCTGTAGAGTTAAAGCGGTGCATATGAAAGCTGGGTTGCTTCAACCACTTTCTATCCCAGGTTGGAAATGGGAAGAGATAAGTATGGATTTCATTGTCGGACTTCCTCCTACTGTCAAAAATCATAACTCCATCTGGGTAATTATGGACCGCCTAACCAAGTCGGCTCACTTCATTCCTGTTCGAGTAGACTATCGTCCTACTGACTATGCTGAGTTGTACTTCAATCAGATAGTCCGGATCCATGGAATACCTCGTACTATCATATCTGACCGTGGTCTCCAGTTCACTGCTCGCTTTTGGGAACACTTGCATCACCTTCTGGGAACCAAGTTAGTGAGAAGCTCTGCTTATCACCCCCAGACGTCTGGTCAGACGGAACGGGTTAACCAAATCTTGAAAGATCTATTGCGGGCATGTGTCATTTCATCCAAGGGTTCTTGGGAAAAATGGTTACCTCTAGCCGAGTTCTCGTACAATAATAGTTACCAAGAGAGTATTAAGATGGCCCCATTCAAAGCTTTGTACGGTCGTAAGTGTAGAACCCCACTAAATTAGATAGAAGCTGGTGAGAGGAGATTTTATGGTATTGCTTTTGTTGAGGAAGCGGAGGAACAAGTCCGTACCATCCAAAAGCATATGGCTGCAGCCCAAGCTAGACAGAAAAGTTATGCTGATCATCGTAGAAAACCACTCGAGTTTAAAGTTGGAGACTTCGTGTATCTGAAAGTTTCTCCAATGAAGAGTGTCCAACGTTTTGGTGTTAAGCGGAAACTTACGCCAAGATACGTGGGTCCTTTCTAAATCATAGGCAAGAGTGGAGCTGTTGCGTACAAAATCCAGTTACCTCCAGAAATGAGTGCCATATTCAACGTCTTCCATGTATCTCAGCTCAAAAAGTGTCTTCGAGTTCCTGAGGAAAGAGTCCCGTTAGGAGATATTAGACTTGAGTCTGATTTAACTTACGAAGAAAAGCCAGTCCGGGTGATAGATACTCAGGAACGAGTAACTAGAAGTAAAGTGGTTAAGTGGTATAAAGTAATGTGGAGTAATCAGGGTAGTGAAAGTGACGCTACATGGGAACGGGAGGACTATTTGCGGGATGGCTATAAGGAATTCTATGAAAAATGGTACGCTTTCTAAATCTCAGGATGAGATTTTTATAAGGGGGGAGGGCTGTAACACCTCAGGTGTTTGGCTTCCTTAAGTACATTGCATTTCATGAGCATTAACATTAATCACCCCATTCTGAGTGGGAGCATCATTCATTTCATGCATGAGCTTATAATATGTGAACCATGCTTTGGAAACATTGCCACATATGTTATATTTCATGTGAAGTAAGAAGTGAGTAGTGTGCAACACACAAGTACCTTATGTGCAATTTCATTTGGAAACATGCTAACCACTTTAGGGTAACATAATTAGCAAGTGTTATGCAACACACTCATGCAACATGTGCAACATGAGCTTGCAACAATTGTTTCAAAGTGTGTGGCACTAGGAATTTCGTGTAACCAATGTATAGAGTGACTAATTAGATCTCATAACACCTTAATTATATTTAGGGTAAGTAGTGGAGCAATATTCATGTTGACCAAAATTACCAAATTGCCCTTCCAAATGTTGTTGACTAAGTGTGGACCCCTAGAGTGATCTAGTTTGACCAATTAAAAAGTCCAGCTTAGAGATCTTGCATGGAGGAGCAACCTTAAGCAAAGTTGTAGAGAATTTCATAAGGAACAAAAGTTCTAATATGGCAATCTCCTGAAAATGACCAGAACATGCTCAAAAATGGACCACAAGTCAGTATTAGAGGCTGTTTTGGGACTTAGCATTTTTGGCTAAGTGTGAAGCTGTAAACAGTTTCAATGTACCCCACTTTGGCACCTTATAACTCACAAACTAGGCCGAATCGGTCCTTGAGCCAATTGACAAAGTTGTAGTCCTCATGTAGCTCTATAATTTTGGTATTATCATCTTCTGCTAACTCGAGCTGGTTTAGGAGATAATCTTCGACAAAGTTGCTCTGTCAGTCACTTTGCCGGCCTCCATTCAGAACCTTTAGAGCGCCGGGTGGCCGACAGGTTCAGGCTGTCGCCGCCGCGTGTCCTCCACGCGCCGCGCGTGACCTGGCGCCTTGGCCAGGTGCTCAGCACGTAGAAGGTGCCTCAGCTGCCTTTCCGACCTCGCCCGGCCATTTCCCTTCCTCCCTGCACGCGCCTGAGGCGGAAGAAACGCCGCCTCCCTCACTGCCGTGACCTCCGACGAGCTTGGCCGGCAGTGTCGCCACGGCATTGCCCAATCCCCTTCGTCCGAAGCTTCAGCACACTGCCCGCTATCTCCTCCACCCTTTGATCTAGCGAACCGAGCCGTGGTAAGGGCCTCTTGGTCGATTCCGCCATTGCCGCCATGGGTGACCCCTCGCCGGAGTTGGGGCGCTCCGTGTCCGGGGTGGATAGAGTCTCTCTCAACCTCCCTTTTCTACCTCAATAGATCTGCCTCGGAGTGGTGAAGCTCATACCGAGCTCTGGTGTGGCTGTGCGGCCTCGCCGTTGGCGGCGCACCGTCACCGGACCCCCACCGTCCGCCGCTCACGACGGCGAGTCCTTTCCGCTCCAAACCAATCCCCCCTACCTACACGAATCGAGGCATTGCTTGATGGAGATCACGAGGGTGGGCTCAGTTTTCCTGGAGAGCTCCCCTCCGACGAGCTTGAGCTCGCCGGAGCACGCGGTTCGCTGCGCCCCTGTCTCTCTCTCTCTCTGACGGCGGGTCCCGCCTGGCAGACGCACGCGCGCGGGCGGGAGGCCGTCGCGGGCCGCGCGTGGAGGAATGGGCCGCGCGAGAAATCTGGGCCGCGCGCGCGTGTTGAGCCGGCCCAGTCTTAGATAAAATCCATTTCATTTATTATTTTGTCACAGATTTAGTTGATGTTTGGAAAATATAGATCTAGGGTTTTACTTGCCCAAAAATTAGGAGATAAATTTTGTTAGGATCTACATGATGTGTAGTATTTTAGAAAAATATAAATCTAGTATGTGATGTTTAGTTTCTGGGAGAAGTAAATAGATCTTTCAAATGTGTTTTGAAATGAAGACAAATTTGTTAAATGTATAACTTGAGCTGTAGTATTCCAAATATTATGAAATTTGGTGGGTAGGCTAATTTATACTTGCTCTAGCTTTGGTAAAAATTTGGGCAGTAGTGCTTAAGTACTTTTCATGTTATAATGCTATCTTGTTATTTTAGAAAATAATTAAATGAATTTTTGTAATTTTTCTACGTGTGCTATGTTCATATAAATTTTTGGAGAATGTCTTGGTACCCTAGAGTGTCCAAGAAAATTAGGAAATCTGTTGTTTGACCCTTTTTACTATGCTTTGTTATTTATACAAAAATCAGCCTTTTGGGCTTGTGAATTTTGTGTAGGAAGTTCCTGTGAATAAATTTAGTTCAAATTTTCACAGTAGCCTCTTTTTGGATCAGAAAGTCTCCTGTAATTTTTGTATAATTTTAGGATCAGTTTACATATATGTTTAAAATTCCACTTAATTACTTAAGTAAATTAAGAAATGAGTTTAAATAAATATTTTAGGTGGGCCAACCTTACTTTCTGGTGTCTTTGTGACCTATGTGAACTTGTGGTAACCTTAGTTTGGTCTTATGGGATGTTTGTCATATAAATAAATATTTAATCTTTGCAATTCTAGGTTTTCTGGACAGCTGGTAGTATTTTTGGGTTTGACCTTTGATAAAGGTGTTTGCTGAAAAACTTGTAAATACCAAAGTTGTATTAAACTTGATAAAATAGCTTGTGTCAAAATTTGGGAGCAATTGGCCTAGTAGTTTGGGAGTTACTGCTGTTTAAAGTGACAGTCCAGAATTGGCTGCTCTCTGTTTAGAGAGGACAGATTCTGGAACTTTGGAATTTCGACTAGGTAAACTTTGGAATTAAGGGTTGTGGTCTGAAAATATTTTGTGGTGCATTTCATAAGCTTTCCAGATTATATTAGATCATATCTTTTAGAGTTGGGAATCTCCAGTTATGTTAGAATCCTTGAGCTGCTGTCCAGAATGTCTTACTGTGGTAACCTAAGTAATATTACTCTTGTATTGTTAGGTGCTAGGGCCCTAACCAAAGAAGAACATCTATATCTTAGGTTGGGTAGATTAGGTAAGTACTTCTCCACCGGAGAAGAGATTTGTACGTATTGATAAAGTAACTTGATTAGATTATTGTTTTTATTTCTGAAATGCATTTCATTCGAGCATGTTGCACCTTTATGCATCCATGATATTTATTGTGCATTCATGCAATAGGTGTACCGGAGGGGGTAACTCTCCTCGAATTCGAGCCTGTGATTCCGGAGGAAGTCCAGGACCTGCCGGAGCAGCCAGAGGAACCAACCGGCGACGAAGCTCCTGCCGAAGATCTACCCGAGTGTCCTGACCACCGGCCCTCGACCTTTCTGAAAGGCAAGCCCCGGTGCATGCTGAACCTACTGTTTTATAAATTAATCTTGAGTACTTTTAATTGTTTACTGCATTAAGTTGTAGGAGTTGTATGAAAACAATTGTTGCATTATACCTGTCCTTGTCCAGATATCGTACTTAACCATATATTAGGTTTAGGCACGTGTCAATACTTAGCCCTGCTTAGTGCGGTAGAAGTCGGGTGATTTCCGGTCATCCGCGAGATGTAGGAAGGAATCACGAGTGGCTTTATGGCTATCGTGGATGGAACCATGCCTTAAAATGAAATTGAGACCGGGCGGGAGTTCGATAGTACAGCCGCAAGACACTTTACGTCTTGGGTGTGGAGCTATGCCCGTCTGAGCCGTTTAAGGACCGATTCGCTGTACGTCCTTGAGTCATGTTGAACGCAGTCTAACACTTAGTTGGCCGGATAAGCCGTTCCGACCGCGAAGCCGAGTAATGTGATTCAGGCCGAGAATCGAATGGTAGGTTGCTTCTTGGAGGAGAGAAAGGATGTGCTTGGGGACATTGGCGTGAGACCAAGGGGGGTTAGAGTCCCTATCACCTGGCAGAGTGTCGCCCTTGGGGTCGCGACATCATTCGGACCCGCGATTCCTGAATCATATGACAAGGTGGCCTGTGCGACCCTGGCAGGGGTCTGTACGGTGAGTGTTAGAAATACCCCTCCAGCTGGATAGGAATTCGATTCGAATCGCCGTCGCTCCCGGTTAGTGAGCACTTGACCTGAGCAGCGGCAACGTAGATCTCATTAAATGAACAGGTGGTTAAGGGAATGATACAATGTTGCCACAATTCATACCTGCTCTGGATATAATAATGATAATTGTTTGATTATAATCAAGTGCATGTTTAGTACAGGTGCTAAGATAGATGACAGGTAAATGCTAAAAATAACTGCTAGTACAGGTTATAAGAGTTTCAATTACTTATGCCTTTATGCAAAAATGTGATGTCAGCTAGCCTCTTGTGTAAGCCTTGCATAATCCTTGGTGTCATCTTATTTCTGGTTTTTGACGGGTAAGTCTAGCTGAGTACATTCCAGTACTCAGGGTTTATTCCCTCCTGTTGCAGATGATATGCTCTACCAAGGCTTCTGCAAAAATTGTCTCCACCCTGCGGGTGACGAAGACTAGATCACTTGGGCGTGATCATCTTTTATGTACTTTCCTGATGCTTTTGTGGGTTGTTGATCAACAAGACTGGCAGTAGTTAAACAACTGGCGTGTGTTTGCTTCCGCTACTTTATAAATTTGGTTTGTAATAATTGCGACTCCGTGTGTGTAAACTTATTTCGGAACTCCTTGCGAAATGTAACGTATGATGTTGTATGTTGAATGATGCGATCTTGGTTGTAAGCAAGTTGGTTTGAAATCCTTCGTGGTTTCAATTGACTACCGGGATTATATGGGCTCAAGTTCAAAAATTTGAGCGCTTCGGTGCTTGTTTTTGTACTTGTGTTCTTATAATTTGGTCGGTTCTGTTACAAAGCCAGTGTCCTTAGGGAGGGCGACGGCAGTGGCGGTTGGAAGAGAAGGCGACTTCGTCTATGTTTCGCACAAACTGGTATATGAAACTAATTTGATAATGTAGATGATGCATTTTCCATAAACTTTGACAAAATTAAAAAAATCGTTCTAAAACAAAAACCTCAATTGTGGCCATCTGTTTTCTCGCTCCATCGCTCATATAGATAGATTGGAGAGTAGGGTGTAAATGGTGCGGAAATTTTCGAACCGACCCAAGGGATCTATTATCCATTTGAAATGTATTGTATCCAATGGTGAATTAGTATCAGTACTGTATCTGTATCTGAATACTCAAATTTGGGCATACATGATATCAATATCCAATCAAATCTTATCCGAAATATCTGTGACCAAATCTAAGTCAAAGGTTTAATATAGCTATCGGTATTCGTTTCCATAGGTATCTAGCCGTATTCCATCATTTACACCCGTACAGGAGAGGACTGCGGGTAGCAAGAATTGCATCACATGCATAGTTCAACAGTTAACTATAGGATGTATCCAACAAGCGATCGAAAACATCAGTTGACATGGAACCGAAGGAAGAGGAAACAATAAAAAATTATGGAAAAATATGGAGCACTCAATCCCGGCAGAATGCATGCTATAGAGGATGGGCGCCACACAACGCTAGTGTGTTGGAGTGTGTTGAAGTTGTATGAGAGTTTAGGCTCTCATTCAAGTGCTCTAGCCACCAAGAGTACTTAAGAAAATATTAGGTGATTAGCGATAGTGCTCTGTGAAGTGCTTAGGCTAGTTATACCAGCAATTGGCACTTTGCTCTAGGCTTAGACTTAGTGTTTAAATAGGTTTGCGTACCTCTTGCCACCCGGTGTTGCACGCACCATTGTTATACCAAGGAGCTTGTAATCTTGCGAGATCACACCCACTGCGTTTATGGTATGTCCACCATCGGTGTACCATAGGGAATGAGACCCACAATGATTTGGCCGGAAGCTTGATACTAGAGATGGTGAAGATTGGTTTAGGAAAGGACACATGGAGACCACTTACGCATGGGAAAGATCCGTGAGCTATCCATGGTACCCAACTAGGAGCTGGGCTCTTGAGATGGGTTCCAACAAGGACTAGGGAAAAAGCGTGAGTTTCTTGATACCTTGGGGAAATCATCATCGCGGGAGTTTGTATATCTCTAACTCATTTACGCTTTCCTCATTTAGTTATTTTCCTGGGTTGTGTGTTTTATCATTTCTATTCTAGCTTATTAGGTTAGTTGAATAGGATTGGAACCTAGGTTACATAACTTTTTTTTGCATTAGAGATAGCAATGCTTTGCAAAATCGTAGTGCACATCTAGATAGATAATTTGCATAGGTTTTGATAAGTAGGTTTTAGAGACCATTAGCTTTTAAGTTGCCTAATCAAAACCTCCTTTTTAGGTGTCACCGTCCTTCAAGATTAACCCATATATACGAGAAGTGTTGGTGACAAATTGAATTTAAGCACTATTATTACATTTCGTACCACGTTAATATATTTATTACAAGTTATGACCTTTCTTAATATTTATTAATTTAATTTGCCTTGTTTATTTACTGCATACAATCTCTTTAAAACAATTTTTTAGGAAAAAAACAATCATGATGTCCCATTAACAAAAGAATGCATGTATCATATGCTACTTTAAGTACCGATCAATCTAAAACTTTATCTATAATAATGATAATATAACGTCTCTTATCACAACCCTAAAACGTACATGTCTACTAGTATATACAGAAGACAGAAGATCAATAACATAGATATGCACATCCACAATTGCTTCACGCACAATCCATCTGTTACGCTAGTAAATTTTGTTGCATTTGAAGGCTATCTGATAATCATCAGAAAGTTTATATCTTTTCTATATCGGTGGGTGCCTATTGTTTGATCTGCCATATATAGTTGGAATTGTCGAGTCCAGACTCCAACTTTGTAGGGCAGAATTTGTGGGGGGAGAAAGTTGTCTCTGTAGGGCAGGACGGTCACAGTCCGACTCTGAAATTTCACAGATGCATTCTTCTTGCATCGTCTGTGGCAAAAATCTCAACAGCTTTGTCCGTTGCCAATGTCGTCCTACGACTTCAATGCTTCCTAGAGCTCAGAGAAGTCCACCAGTATATTGTTTTCAGCAGCGATCTCCTTGGCCACCTTCTTCTTCAGCTCCACGTTTGTTCTGTCACCGGACAATTTCCACACCAGCTGCAATAGTAACACGAACCAATCCTGAGAATGTTAGGAATCCTTTTTTTTCAGTTTCAAATCAATTGGATGTGCCAGAAAGGCAGAAATGAACAATGTGAAATTAATTACCATCGGATTGACAATTCCGGTTCCCTCCTTTGCAGCCACAGTGAAATCGCTGCCGAATTTATCTGAGAGGATGTTGCGTGCTACGAGCAACTCCGGCACGTCGCCGCACCACCTAGCGGCAAACATGATCCCGGCTGTCGCTTCCTTGATGTCCTCGCTACACTCCCTGCACACCAAACACAGTGGTCATGCAACTGAAAAGCATGCGAGAGCAGAGGCAATAATACTTAAAATAGGAGATTTTTTATGTAAACTTAAAATAAGAGATCAAATAGGATGTTTCAAGATAAGATTTTACAGTACGTACTGTGGTTTGTCCAATTGGGCCGCATGCTCAATAAGACATTTGCAGTATAACTCGATAATGTCGAAGGCTTGAAGCATGTTGTCCTCCTCTATGACCTGCTCTGCCTGCAACAAGAAAGATGCGCACGAGCATTAGTTCAACCGAATTAGAAGAGAGTGTGGCATCACAATTGATGTGCAATTAGATGTCATAGGTCCCATACACGAAGGAAGGCACGGTGGAGGTGGCCGAGCTCGAGGAGCTGGCTAACATCACGGCGTGCCGCGTGCGATTGACTTACGAACAAGCCGAGGACGCTGGGCAATGGCCAGGCACGACAAGGCCAGCTTGAGAACCTTCTTAACCCTGGAGGTCTGCTTCGAGGTCTTCCCGTGGAAGAAACCCATGTTGTGGAGTCCGAATAATCTTCCCTGTTGTCTTGTTCTTTTATGTAAACACCGTGGTTCAGCTTTCTTTTTGGTCTTTGGCCCGATGGAGATCGAGGAAAAGAGAGGAGCAGTAGAAGATGCCGATTTGTTTGTGGATTGATCTGAAGTATGAATTGGCGGGATCAAGATTTTATAGGGGTGTACTAGAAGCCTTGTGAAGTCCAATTTTAGTGTTTCTGCTGTCAGTTCTGTCTAAAATGAGCTCGTTTTGCATTTGCAAGTTCACAGCCTCATTGCAGCGCGTGCCTAAAAAATGGGTAGCGAGCTAAACATGCTCAGATTTACTGGGCGCAAAGCAAACAAAACGTGCAAAAGGTCTGTAACCAAATGGAGCATGCAGAAATGGTGTGGTGTAGCTGTGTGTAGGCTATCCTTTTGTTCAGTTCATTCATTTTTACTGTCAGTTCAACGAGTCATTAGATATCTGAACTTGCACCTCCCGTTTCGATGATTTTCTTTATCCAGGTGATATAGCGAAGTTTGAAGAGAAGATTAAGCATGGTGCATAATTTTCTTCTCAGCGGCTGTGTTCGTTTCCTTTGAGCAAAAGTTTAGCCCTGTCACATCAAATCTTTGATACAATTAAGAGTATTAAACATAGGCTAATTACAAAACTAACTACATAGGTTGAGGCTAATTTGCGAGACGAATCTATTAAGTCTAATTAGTCCATGATTTGACAATATGGTGCTACAGCAAACATTTACTAATTATGAATTAACTAGGCTTAATAGATTCGTCTCGCTAATTAGTCTACTCCAATACAATTAGTTTTATAATTAGCTCATGTTTAGTCCTCCTAGTTAGCATCCGAATGTCCGATGTGACACGACTAAACTTTAGGAATCAGGATGTTTTTGCCCGATAACGGAGAGAGATTGATTCGTAGTTGGATTCTAGACCAAACCTATTATTTAGACGTTTTTAATGTAAGAAAAAGAGTTAAATGCACCACAGGCCCCTAAACTTGTAAGCGTGTGTCATATAGACCCCTGAACTTTGAAAATGCATTTCTGGCCCCCTAAACTTGTCACGTGGTGCACCGCAGGCCCCTGAACTTTGAAAATGCATTCCTGGCCCCCAAACTTGTCACATGGTGCACCGCAGGCCTCTGAATAGTAGCATGCACGCCGGCATAATAGCATGCACGTCGACCAAGTGGCGTTCAGCAGCACATGCCTATCGGCCAGTGAGCTGCCGACATGCCCCTATCGGCCATTGAGCAGCCGACAGACTTATATATGTCTATTTTTTTTATAACAGCTTCTAAATTTGTAATGAATCATAAAAAAATATTATTTTAAAAAAAGCGGCGCAGACCACGAGCTTGCATTGGGTCCCGTCCCGTTGGTCCCATGCACGTCAGCGCTGCGGCCTGCGGTCACTTTTTTGGTCTAGCTTTTTCCTCTCGGGCAAGCACGCACATAGCGCAGCGGCCTCCTCGTTCGGTCGTCCGTGCTTGTGCGCTGCGCCTGCGTCGCGTGTGCATGCATCTGTGTGTTGGTGCTGGTGCATGCAGCTACATTCAGCCTTTGAATTTGATGAAACAGCTCAACCGGGCTGGACCCCTGGGCGCGACATGCACTATCTACACATTCTATACGTATGACAGGTGTTCGAGAAATGTGTGGTGCGCCTATACGTGGCATCCATATCCGTATTACGTGTCCCGCCGCCGGACATGCACGCATACGGCGGCGGTAGCAGCGCACGGGCCGACAAACGTGCATAGGACCAACAGGATAGGACCCAATGTAAGCTCGTGGTCCGCACCGATTTTTTTAAAATAATATTTTTATGATTAATTACAAAATTAGAAGCTGTTATAAAAAATGGACATATATAAGCCTGTCGGCTGCTCAACGGCCGATAGGGGCCCTGTCGGCAGCTCACTAGCCGATAGGCATGTGCTGCTGAACACTACTCGGCCGACGTACATGCTACTGTGCCGGCGTGCATGCTACTGTTTAGGGGTCTGTGGTGCACCACGTGACAAGTTTAGGGGCCAGAAATGCATTTTCAAAGTTCAGAGGCCTACGGTGCACCATGTGACAAGTTTAGGGGGCCAGAAATGCATTTTCAAAATTTAGGAACCTATGTGACACATGCTTATAAATTCAGGGGTCCGTGGTGCATTTAACTCTAAGAACAATAATAATCACCATGGAGTCATATCTAAACATCTCTTCTTCTTCTTTTCCCCGAAGTTTAGATTCTACGTTCACTATTTCGAACCAAGATTTTCACTATAAAAATGAGATACAAACAAACCCTTAATTTAATTTCAATTTTCACGTGAAATGAAAAGGGAAAATTCTCAAGTTCGTCTGATTCCTGCCACACGGTGTTAGCACCAATGCTAAACCGGGCCGTGATCATCATGGGCTGCCCGAGTCATTGAGCCTAGGAGAGCGCCGACTAGAGGCTGAAGAAGCTTCGGCCTAAGGCGGGACGTCGAGCCCAGGAGTGCACCGTCTCAGGAAGCCCAGTACTCGCTACTTCGACCCTTTGTGGTCCAACAACTACAATGACAGGGAATAGCTAGTATATGTATCAGGAGACAGAGCTGAGAGGGGAATCATCGAAGAACTTGTAAACTCTTGTAATATTCCAAGCACTCCTCTATCTGAATCGAAACCTATGTTTGCTCCCTATCCCCAATTCCTGTTCTTTTGATCCCAATCCTCCTTGTTGCTAACAAATGGTATCAGATTCCTTCTATCCTGGAACCCCATCTTCCTCACAATCACTATACCCATCTTCAACGCCATCGTGGTGTCATGGATCCTGCCCTCAAGCTCATCCCAGACACCATGAACAGCCGATTCGATGACCTCAATAGTTGATTTGCCGATCGAGACAGCGCATCGGCAACTCACGCCGCGGCAGTCGATGAATGCTTCGACTTGCTGGCGGCCCACTAGGCGGCGGCCACATCGGTGGTAGCCTCCATTGTCGTCATGTTGGAGCAGCGACTCACCACCCTCGAAGCCAGCTGTGTCGACCATGACACCGAGTTCTCCAATTGCTTCACCGAGCTCGAAGCCCTCCGCATCGCCCACATGACCTATGATAGTGATGAGCGGGAGGTGGCACTCGAGAAGGCGATGGCGGACCTCGCGGCGTGGCACCCGGAAAAGGGTGTTCTTGATGACATCCGGCTGCGTGTCGAGAAGATAGACTCCAAGTGCGACCGGGTGGTGTTCAACAATATGCCTCACAACGTCGGTCTTCTCCGTCATCCAACTCCGGTGGTCGCGAATGCTGCTTTCGGCTCCGACATCAAATCGCCCAAGGGGCCCGGCGTCGAAACGACTACACGGGATATGGGATTTGGGGTCATCACTACCTAGACGCATGTTTCGACCATGGGTAGGCCTTTCACCACTCCTCCTTCGGTTGATCCGCCTGGTTTCATGTTTCCTCCTCCACCACCGCCACCACATCTAAATCCCTGCACGTCGCCACGCATCCGTCCACCTCCACCGATGCCACCTCCCAGGCCTCCACCCATCCCCCCTCCCGTCCACCGTGACCTTGCTGTTGCCGCTAACCCCACCGCACCATACGCCACCGGTCGTCTTCCCAAGCTGTCGTTCCCTCGTTTCGATGGTGACAATCCTCGTCGTTGGCGCTCCCTCTGTACTGACTATTTCGAGATGTACAGTGTTCACCCTTCGCTCTGGATTTGAATTACTAAACAACATCTCGATAGCGTAGCAGCTCGTTGGTTTCAATCCATCGAACCCGAGCTCGATTTCTCTGACTGGCAAGCCTTTTGTCGCCTCCTTCACGATCGTTTTGACCACGATCAAAAGGAACTTCTCATTCGCCAGCTTTTTCAAGCCAAACAAACTACCTCTATGGCCGACTATGTCAAGCAATTCACCGAGCTTGTCGATCAGGTGAAGGCTTACTCTCAATCCACTGATCCCATGTTTTATACCATGTGTTTCATTGATGGCCTTCGTGCTGACATTAAAGCAATCGTGCTAGTTCTCTGTCCCAAAGACTTGGATACTACTTGTACCGTTGTCATGTTGCAACCTTGTAGGAGGAAGCAAGCGTAGCGTCTGTGCCATAGAATTTTCATATTGGTGATTGGTCTTCATCGTCAAAGTCTATCGCCATTCCGCGCACAACATTACCATTGCCGCTACCGCCAACACCTCGCCCGAACAAGCATCTCCAACCTACGCAAGCTGCACTGCCAACTGCTGATTCCAAGCTGGCCGCTATCAAGTCGTACAGGAGGGCATTGGGCTTTGTGTTTCAAATGTGGTATGAAATGGTCTAAAGACCACAAGTGTTCCCCTGAGGTATTGAACGCTATGGAAATTCTTTGGGAGTCCCTTCTTGATGAAGATGATCAATCTGCTCAGGCTATTGCTGAAACTTCCACTGGTCCAGGTGAGCAGCTGTGTTTGGCTCTGTCTAAGGCTGCATCGGGTGGTACTCCTGCTTCGCGTACAATACACTTTTAGGGTTCCATTGGGGGTATTCCTGCTATGTTGTTGGTTGACTCTGGCAGTTCCACATCTTTTGTCAGTCAGTCTATAGCTGCTCAGTTGCCTCAGTTCAGCGCTATTCCTCAAAGTGCTCAAGTTCAAGTTGCTAGAGACGGGTTCTTGCACAGTCCTAGCACATTGTAGTCTGTTCCGTGGTCAGTGGACAGCTGTATGTTTTCCTCAGATTTCAGAATCATTGAACTCTCTGCCTTTGATGCTATTGTGGGCATGGATTGGTTTCAGGCCTTCAGTCCAATGCAAGTTCACTGGGAGCAAACATGGATAGATAGCTATTCCATACCAGGGTGATTGGTCAGTTCTGCAAGGCCTTGATTCTGTACAGCCAAGTTCTCTGTGTTTGCAGTTGTTTCCTATCAAGGACAAGGATCAACCTGTGCAATCACCGGTTCCACTCCACCCTCAAATTCAGCATATGATGAATTCTTTTGCAACATTATTCGAGACACCAACTTCATTGCCTCTGTCTCGGAGTTGCAATCACACAATTCCATTACTGCCAGGAGCCCAACCAGTATTTGTGCGGCCCTACCGGTACCCGCTGAACTTGAAAGACGAAATCGAAAAGCAAGTGAAGGAGATGCTAGACCAGGGAATCATCCAACCGAGCACAAGTTCCTTTTCATCCCCAGTGTTGCTGGTCAAGGAAAAAAGATGGTTCACACTGCTTCTGTGTCGATTTTCGGCAGCTGAATCCTTTGATAGCCAAGTCTAAGTTTCCTGTACCAGTATTTGACCAGCTTATGGATGAGCTTGCTCAGGCCAGTTGGTTTTCAAAACTGGATCTCCATGCTGGTTTCCATCAAATCCTCATGCAACCTGGGGAATCGTTCAAGACAGCGTTTCAAACTCACTTAGGACAGTATGAATTCAATGCCATGGCCTTTGGCTTGACAGGTGCCCTTGGAACTTTTCAAGGCGCAATGAACACTACTTTGGCGCTGGGCCTTCGCCGCTTCGTGATCATCTTTTTCGATGATATCTTGGTCTATAGTCAAACATTTGAAGATCATGTGCAGCATCTAGCCACAGTTTTGTCCTAGTTAGCAGCGGATCAGTGGAAAGTCAAATTGTCTAAGTGCACATTTGCCCAACGCTCTATTTCATACCTCAGCCATATCATCAATGAGGTTGACGTTGCAACTGACCCCGCTAAGGTGAAGGCAATTACTGAGTGGCCGGTTCCAACAAATGTCTGCGCTCTTCGGGGATTCCTAGGCTTGGCAGGTTACTACCGCAAGTTCGTACGTCACTTTGGTATTATAGCTTGACCTCTGATTGATCTCCTCAAGAAGGATACCCTCTTCATTTGGACTTCGGTGCATAATTTTGTTTTCCAAGCCTTGAAGCAGGCTCTTTCTTCTGCACCTGTGTTGGCTCTGCCCCATTTCTCCATTCCTTTCCATGTGGAGACAAATGCTTTAGGTTATGGAGTTGGTGCTGTTCTGCAGCAAAACGGTCACCCCTTGGCTTTCATTAGCAAGGCTTTAAGTCCACGCAGTCATAGTCTTTCAACTTACAAAAAAGAATACTTGGCAATCTTGTTAGCGGTGGACTCTTGGCAGCACTACTTGATGCAAAGTGAGTTTATTATTCATACCGACTAGAAGAGCTTAGTCCACCTTAATGAACAACGCCTCCACACACCTTGGCAGCAAAAGGTCTTCTACAAGCTGTTGGGCCTTCGATACAAAGTGGTTTATCATCGTGGAGTGGATAATGGAGTAGCTGATGCTCTTTCTCGACGGCAACACTCTAAGACGCTGCTGGCTATATCCGCTCCTTCACTTCAGTGGTTGTCCTCCTTGCAAGACTGGTATACAACTGATTCAGAAGCCGCAGTATTGCTTTCTCAGCTGGCACTAGATGCCTTGGCTCGGCCTCCTTTCTCCTTGTAGCAAGGGATCATACGTTACAAACAACACATTTGACTGGGCTCAAATACGTCCTTACAACAGCAAATTATGTCAGCTCTTCATGACAGCCCGGTTGGGGGTAACTCGGGTGCTCCAGCCACCTTGCAGAAAATCCGCATATTGTTCTTCTGGCTAGGGATGCGCAAGGACATCTTACAATTTGTGCAGAATTGTGCCATTTGCCTCCAAGCCAAGCCTAATAGGGCCCGTTACCCGGGTTGCTTCACCCTCTTCCTGTGCCATCTACTGTTTGGGAGATCATTTCTATGGATTTCATAGAAGGTCCGCGGCTGTCTGGAAATGCCAATGCTATACTGGTGGTAGTCGACAAATATACTAAGTTTGCCCATTTTGTCCATTAAAGCACCCTTTCACTGCAGCCTCAGTGGCTTAGCTCTTTATGGACCATATTTACAGGCTGCACGGGTTGCCAAAGTCTATCATATCTGATCGGGGTTGGATCTTCACAAGCTGGTTGTGGCAGCTGCTGCTCCAATTGGTTGGCATCCAACTACGCATGAGCTCGTCTTACCATCCTCAAATGGACGGCCAGACCGAAAGGGTCAACCAATGCTCGAAAACTTTTCTCCAGTGTTTCAATCATGCATGTCCTACACGCTGGCGCCATTGGCTGTCTATGGCGGAGTTATGGTACAACACCATTACACATTCAGCGTTGGACCATACACCGTTTGAAGTGCTCTGCGGGTATCCTCCCCGACTGCTGGGAATCGATGTTGCTGATGTCGCTCCGGTGCCAGACTTGCAACAGTGGCTAGCGGAGCGGGAACTTATGCATAGTTTGGTCCATCTTCATCTCCAGCGTGCTCAAGACCGTATGCGCCGACAGGCAAACAAGCACAGGTCAAAGCGTTCTTTTGATGTTGGTGATTTGGTTTTTCTCAAAATTCAGCCTTACGTCCAAGCATCAGTGGCTCGCCGCGTCCATCACAAACTTTCATTTAAGTTCTTTGGGCCGTATTGTATCCAGGAGAAATTTGACGTAGTGGCCTACAAGCTGGACCTCCCTTCAACTGCTTCGGTGCACCCCATTTTCCATGTGTCCGAGTTGAAGCACTCACCCGGAGGCAATCAGGTAAGCTCAACGCTGTTGTCTGACCTTGTCAGTACCAGGTGCTAGAGTAAATCTTGCAGCGCCGCTGGACATCCAGTGATCACCCGGTGGAACAAGTCTTCGTCAAATGGTCCCATATGCCGATGTCCTTGGCTACTTGGGAAGCTGTGATCATCTACGGGCGCAGTTTCCTCGGGTGCCAGCATGGAGTCATGCTGCTTCTCAAGGAGGACGGAGTGTTAGCACCAATGCTAACCCGGGCCGTGATCGTCATGGGCTGCCCGAGTCGTCGAGCCCAGGGGAGTGCCGACTTGAGGCTGAAGAAGCTTCGGCCCAAGGCGGGACGTCGAGCCCAGGAGTGCGCCGTCCCAGGAAGCCCAGTACTCGCTACTTCAGCCCTCTGTGGTCCAACAACTAGAGTGACAGGGAATAGCTAGTATATGTATCAAGAAAGAGAGCTGAGAGGGGAATCATCGAAGAACTTGT
This sequence comes from Saccharum hybrid cultivar R570, assembly GCA_038087645.1. NCBI lineage: Eukaryota > Viridiplantae > Streptophyta > Magnoliopsida > Poales > Poaceae > Saccharum > Saccharum hybrid cultivar. Next base: position 5,161,650 of record JAQSUU010000043.1, on the reverse strand, counting down.
AAACTCTTGTAATATTCTAAGCACTCCTCTATCTGAATCGAAACATATGCTTGCTGCCTATCCCCATTTCCAGTTCTTCTGATCCCAATGCCCCTTGCTGCTAACACACGGGACTCGGTTGACCGGCCACCTGCAGCCGTGTCGTGCGATCTAGAGGGAGCTAGGTGTGGCATAAAAGGACAGGCCGCCGTTCGACAACTAGGCAACGTGGACAGGTGCCGAGCAGAGGCTCGGCGGCAGTCCGCAGTCACTACACACACCTTGCAACACATGAGCAGAGGCGCAGCGGCAGTCCGCAGTCAAAGGTCCGGAACTTGCAGTAGGGGTGGTCCAAACGTCCAGTTTATCATCATCAGGTCCGATGGCAGTTAGCTGCCGAACATGCGGTAGTTGTGACGGCCGTACGGGCGCGCGAATCAATTGCGCGGCGGTGCGCGGTGCGGCGGTGGAGCGCGTGACCGCGTGCGTTGCGTGCGCGCGCGAATGAAATGGCGGGCACGCGAGTAGTGCAAGGGCCAAACACAGAGGCGCGCGCGAGCGAGGGCGATCGCCCGGCCTCGGCCTCGGTGTTGAGCACTTGAGCTGGCTGCGGCTGGCGGCCTGACGCGTCGCAAGTTCGCAACCTTCACTCATCAGATTCTCAATGCGAGCAGACAAAATTTGCAGCTTTTTGTTTTTTTTAGCATGACAAAATTTGCAGCTTAGGAACTCCTGCCATGAAGCAAAACTCCTCAGTTTCTACAGGAAAGAAAACACAACTCGCAGATAATCACAACTCAATACTTCCTCTGTACAATAAGGCCACCAACTCACCAGTATGCATGTATCCATATTCAGCTCCATGAACAATCCTGAATTTCTAGCAAAATTTACTTCTATTTGATTCTACCCATGTGTATTTCATTTCCAGAGGCAGGAAATCTCCATGGTTCCCGCACCAAACCACAGAAAGCGCTCATCTCCGCGTGCGCACCGAGATGGCCCTCTCCGGGTTCAGCGGGCCGTGCCCTGCCCTGGCGCCGCGCCGTACACCCGCTCCTGGAGCGCCCGCGCGTCCGTGCCCATCCTGCGCACCTCCTCGTGCCGCGCGATGTGCTCGTTGCTGCGCTCCAGCGCCGACACCATCCTCGAGTACGGCGGGTGCACGTACGACGAGCTCTCGTACGCGCCGCCGTCGTCCCGCGCAGCGTCGCTGTCTCTGCCCGTGCTGGCCGTCGAGGTCCTCCTGTACGGCGGGGCCACGTACTGCCCGCGCTGGCCGCCGGCCAGGGCGTGCGCATGAGCGTTACCGGCGGCGAACTCCGTGGCATGACGCCTGTGCTGCGGGCGCGCGTGGGGCGGTGTGTTGTTCCCGGGCGCGCCTGTGCCGTGATCCCTTCCCATGGGACTCCGACCGGGACAGCTCGACGGCCATCGGATTCCCTCAACACCTTCTCATCCAGGCTCAGCTGAGCAAGGCTCGGGTTCACCTTGCCATTAACAGAATTCCGCTCCCCCTGCACATGTTACACATCGATTCTTAATCAAATACCGCAAGGATACTGGATCTATGATGATCCTGTAATGCGATCACGGCACAAACCTCACGACGATCCGTCTTGACCGCACTCTCCTCGACAAATATCCTGGCCGGTGCATTCTTCGCTTGTTCGCTTGCTCTCTGACTGTTGATCTGCGAGGTCGTGCGACCATCTTGGTGAATCTCTACTGGGCTCTCAGGGAATTCCAGCAAGATGTCGTTCTCGGCGGCGATCTCCTTGGCCAACCTCCTCTTCTGCTCCAAGCTCGCCCTCTCGCCGGACAACTTCCGCACCAACTGCAACAAACGAACAGTGCAACAGCCAGTTTCAGTTACAACTCCCATCATGCACTGCAGTTGGGGGAACAACCTGTAAACTAAAGCGAGTTTTAGTTGAAAGGAGTTAAAGCTACCGTGGGGTCGACGACGCCGTGGGCGCCCTCCTTGGCCGCCCTGGCGAAGTCCCGGCCGAACTTGTCCGCAAGGATGGCGCGCGCGTCCAGCAGCTCCGGCAGCTCGCCGCACCGCGCGGACGCGAACATCAGCCCCGCCGCCGCCTCCTTGATCTCCTCGCTGCATTCCCTAGGTACCAAAGTGGCAATCTTTCCGTGTGAGACGGAGGAACCGAGGAAACGGGGAATCGAAACGAGAAACCAAGAGCAACGATTACGGGAAGACTCTGCACATACTTGGGTTTCTCCAGCTGCGCGGCCTGCTCGATGAGGATTTTGCAGTAGAGCTCGATGACGTCCAGCGCCTCCAGCATGTTGTCCTCCTCGATCACCTGCTCCGCCTGCTCGACGACAACGCACACCACTCCGTATCACTACTGCAAACTGGCAAAAGCCAAAAGGAGGGGGACACTGACACACGCGACACGAACAGACAGATGTGGACTTACGCGGACGAGCGCGCGGTCGAGATGGCAGATAGAGAGGAGCTGCCCGACATCGCCGCGGGCGATGGACCGGCGGCCGAGGCGCGGCCGGCGGGCGACGGCGAGGCGCGCCACGGCGAGCTTGACCAGGGACTTGAGATTGGCGGTCTGCTTGGAGGTGCTCTTGCCGAAGAGGCCCATGGCTCTGGTTGCGGCTACCAACGGTGGTGTCGGGGTTGGTGCGGCTGTGGCGGTGAACTGCTGATGGCGTGCTTCTTATACTGGTCACTGGATTGGTGCTCTGTGCCGAAGAAACCTGACTTGCTTGTGGACTACGGAGTTTGCTCTGGACGGGCAAGCCTTGGCTGCGTCGCTGTGCCGTCGATGCTTCTTCTTTCGGGAATTGGGTAGTCTCCAAGTTATGTACATGTTGATTTCTGTCCAGCTCAGCCTCAAAGTTACTAGCAGGCTTTGGAGTTTGGAATCATGTGCATTTTGTGTGCGTCACTTGCCAAAATGAAAAACGCCAAATGGAGACTTCATCACAGGGAAAAATAATCACTGATTCCAAAATTTAACATGAGGGTACCCAATTTTAGTACATATAAGCTACGGCACCAAAATCCAAGTTAGACTTTGTTTGGATGTAGTCGGATTCACATTAATCCACATGTGTTGGGTGGATTGGAGTGGAACTTAACTAAATTCCACCCCAATCCGTCCTAACCCATGTGGATTGAGGTGAATCCGACAACATCCAAACAAGACCTTAGTAATTTCGGTACATCATGATACCTTTTGATGTACCATAAAAAATGCTAAAATAGGTACTTAGAAGTATCTCTGATTCATTTCATGAAATTTGTATGATAGGCATGGAAGGGCACAGTTATTACAATTTACAGCTAGCATCAGTTCGTTTTCTGAAAACATAACGAAAGTTGTTATAACTTATCACCCCTCAAAAGGTTATTCAAAACAAGGTAAATACTACCTGAGTAGCTTTCCACGAGAGCAACATCAGTGTGTGTCGGGGCAACTAGCTGGTGGTGTAACCATCCTAAGACCTACATACAATTAACCAACGAACAGCAAGCCTTGAAAATCTTTTAATAGCATAAAACCTATAGAAACTTTTTAGACGACATGAACTTCTCATTGATAAATGTGGTAAGCCACGTAATTACATAAGTAGAAGTACGATGGGACACAACATAGGAGCAAACCACATAGTACACAACATATCACCAGATATAACAAAGAAACAAGAGAAACACAACTAGATCTTCATTGTGCCGATGTCTTTTAAATATTCCGTTGATAGCCACCTTGGAGTACAGGCGTTGATGCTTTGCTTACTCCCCTAAGCGGCTAAGCCACAATCTTAGTTTATTTAGAGCGGTTGGGGCGGCAGCCCTGCCCGTGACGGGCAATCTAACGGTTGTAAAGCGGGATCCGGAGCATGTCGCCGTGGACAAGACACGGCGCCGAGCGGATCGGAGCAATTCGTGGCTTGCCGGCTAACGCCAGAGGCCGAAATCATTCTTGATTGGTAGCTTTCCCGTGGCACGAATAAAGTGTTTCCAGCACCAGGGGAATTGCACTTTGCTTCATAGCCAAACGCAGCATGATGGTTCACGGACTGGGTTACCATCGTCTGCCGCTCGCTCCCGTCCAACTCGTCGCAGCCCCATTTCGTAGCAAATGACGAGCTTGCTTGTGGCTTGTGAGCTCTAGCCGCACGCACAAGCGTCGTCTCGTCGTTTGGAAATTGGAATTGGTAGAGGGGTTGTTTTCTTCTGTGCCGTCGTATCATAACGTTCAACACACTGTACAAGTAGATGAGCTTCATCTGAATAGTGAGGCGCAGGACCTTCACGCAAACAGCCTGCAGCATGTTGTTTCTTCCCGGTATGTAAATTAGTTTTCATGTAACCTAGGGGTGGCCTGGACCTCGCTTGCCGAGCTCTGGCAAAATGGTGTAAGCGTAGCTTGTGCCAGATACGCTGTGTATTTATTTTCTCTACTCTTATCAACGAAAGCCGGTAACAGATCTTTCGGAAAAAAAAATAACACAATGTACAAGTGCGAAGCGTGTATGCAGGTTGCATATGCACAGTGGCAGACTACGCAGGAGCTGGATTGTGTAAGCACTGAATGCTACTATTTGAAAAATGTTTAATTGACTACGGAGGGACTAGTAGTTCTATGTATAATGTGTATAAAGTACAATATATTCATTGACGAATGTCTTGTCGTCGTCGTCTTCTTTTCTTAGTAGAACATTCGATTTATTCTCTTTCGTACGTACACGGATCGATTCAGGCACGCGTTCATCCGACGCAGCTCTTTACGAGTCTGTCCGTGAATATTTTACAAAACTAGTAGTACACCTTTAGATATGCGTCTCGGAAAAAAAAGGATTTCGGTTGAGCACTCAAGCCACTTTACAGCCTAAACCTCCGAGTGGTGACCGGTGACAAGGCAGTTTGTATGCAACAATGCATGGCCGGAGTAGACGAGTAGTTTATGAATTCCGAAGCATCTTTTGATTGATGGTCAGGGGAATTTCTCATGAGTGGGCGTCGCCCATCGGCAAGGCACGGCCGCGCAAAAGCATCGGCGGCGGCGACGACGACGCCGAGGCATCATGGCCCGTGGGCGTCTGCAGTCATTTAGTAGTAGTCCGCTTTTGCTTACCATTGATGCCCCTTTCAGCGTGATGACGTTCCCTGCAACGTGCTGGTGCCGTAGTAAACAGGGGAAAATGAGGTATATCAGGAAGGCTTAGCAAGTAATAACTAGCAACGACGACGTGAAGAAAAAAAGTTGGGCGGCTTCAGCTTTACCGACTGATGCGGAAACAGAAGCAGTTAATTCGTAACACCAATTCGCAGTTCTTCTCGGTCAGTCATACTCATATGTGGCCGGAACGCCCATAGCTGATTTGTTGTACTACCTTCTTGGTCACATGTGTCGAGTCTAGTCGATCGTCCAATGCCTTGCTCTGAATCTCGCTCGGATCGGGTTGTCGTTTTTCGGCACAAATCCATGGGCCAAGAGAAGACAGAGACCAGCTTTCAAATCAGACAAGAAAACACAAATGTCAAACAAGCCGGCCGGCCGCTAATGACTAATTTTTTTTTTGGAAAAATTAGCAGGAGCACTGCTATATCATATAAGAGGGAAGCAAAGCAGTTATAGCAATTACATTATTACATTATTAAGACCCCTCAGACTCAAAAACATAGAGAAAAGTAAGATGATACTCACGATGGCAACTCTAATTTCCCAGGCTGTACCGAGGAGACCGAGTTCTTCCTTGATTAGCCCCAAAACTTGGGCCGGTGTTCTCGTTGTCCCCTCGAAAGTTCTCCGGTTGCGCTCTTTCCATATATTCCAAGCTGAGTACATCAAGATGGCTGCCGATGTTTTTTTTGTTGTGCTGCTGATCTCCCCTGCAGTGACCTCTCCCACCACGTTTTCAAAGTCTGCACATCCTCATCAATGTGGACAATGTGTTCCCCAACCCAATTTTTGACTAGCATCCAGATTTCCTTTGCAAATGGACATTGAATGCAAATATGAGCGGTTGTTTCCGCTTCCTGATCGCAAAGCGAGCATATTGGGTTGCAAGGCCAATGCCTCAATGCAAGTTTGTCAGCCGTTAAGATTTTTGCCTGCACTAGTAGCCACACGAAGAATTTTAGTTGGCCTTCGGCATGAGCCTTCCAAATTGTTTCCGCCATTATATCTGAGTAAGATCCGTTGAATTGAGCCAGGTACGCAGACTTTGTGGTGTAGGTCCCATGTGCCGTCCACCTCCATAAAATTTGATCATCTTGGTCGTTGAGTTGCTGGGCTGTTACCAGGTCCCATAGCTTCACAAATTCTCCCATCTGTTGCACAGTCTCCATCCTCCACAGCCCCCTGGTCCAGTTGTGATTGCATAGGTCGCCCTTCACCGTTTGATTTTTCCTAAGCCAAGGTGTACAGGTTAGGAGCTATATCAATAGGAGCTTGACCATCAAGCCATGACGAATGCCAGAACAAGGCTTTATCTCCCCTGCCCACTGTGACCACCGTTGATGCTCGAAAAAGCGCTCTGTCCACTAAATTGCAGGGTGCAGCAGTCCCTACGGAGGGCCTCTCTGGACTTGCCCACTCCTGCCACAGCCATCTGAGCCGTAGTGCTCGGCAAAATCTCTCTAGGTCAAGAATGCCGAGCCCACCAAGTATTTTTGGTCTGGTTGCTTTTGGCCATCGAACCAGACAATGGCCCCCATTTGCCGAAGCTGCCCCCTTCCAGAGAAACGGTCTTCTGATATTGTCGATCTTCCTAATCGCCCATTTTTTTAAGGCAAACACTGTCATAAAAGTGCACTGGCATAGATGTGAGCACTGAATTGACCAAGGTCAAGCGACCAGAACGGTCCAGGAACTTGGCTTTCCAGGCCGGAAGCTTGGAGGCTATCCTGTCAATTAGCGACTGCACATCAATTTTCCTCAAAGCTCTAGTGTGCAACGACAAGCCCAAATATTTGCAAGGGAAATTTTTGACCTCACAAGGGATGGCGTCGAGCAACCCCTCCAGTTGCACGGCTGTACCAGCCACAGGGTAAATTGCACACTTGGTGAAATTTGTGACAAGACCCGAAGCATGTGCAAATGCTGCTAAGATCCGCATTGCCCCCTGTATCTCCTGTCTATTGGGATTAAGAAATAAGGCCGCATTATCTGCGTACAATGACACCCGTAGCTTAACTGCCCTGTGCTGAACCGGTTGTAGTAGCCCAATTTGGGTGGCCCTGTCAAACATCTTCTGCAACGGGTCTATTGCAAGGACAAACAACAGTGGCGACAAAGGGTCGCCTTGCCTAAGACCTCGACCGTGCCTGAAAAACTTTCCTTTTGAGCCATTGATGAAAACTGCGGAGGAGGCTGTTGAAATCAAAGCCGTGACCCAAGCACGCCATTGATTACCGAAGCTGAGTCGCTGCAACACCTCTAGTAAATAATCCCATCTGAGTGAATCAAATGCTTTTGTGATATCCAATTTAAAAAACATTGTTGGATGCTTTGCCCTGTGCAGTTCTTGGATCGTGTTCTGTGTATATAGAAAATTATCATGGATGCTTCTCTTCCTTATGAACGCACTCTGGCAAGGTGAGATCAGGTAGTTCAAAGAGCTGCCTAGTCTGGTTGCCAACAATTTAGATATCAGCTTTGATACACTGTGGGTGAGACTGATTAGCCTGTAGTCTGACAAATATGCTGCATCAGCCTTCTTTGAGACCAAAACAATGTGTGCCGTGTTTACTAGCTTCAGGTGCTGATCATGTTGATGGTAGAAATAGGTAGCCGCTGCTAACAGATCCTGCTTGATGATGTTCCATGCACTTTTGAAGAAAACTCCAATGAACCCATCTGGTCCAGGAGCCTTTTCCGATGGCAAATCTTTGATAGCTGCATGCAGCTCATCCATCGAGAATTCTTCCTCCAAATGCTCTAGGTCGTGTTGCTGGATATTCAAAAAAATCCCAGTTTAAGGTGTGAGTCCGAGGTGGAGGGGCACCGAATAGGTTGCTGAAGTGAGTATGCGCCGCATGGCACTTCTGCTGGTGAGTGAACACCATTCTGCCTTCCACCTGAAGTGACTGGATGTAGCTTTTCCTTTTTCGTGCATTAGCCCTTAAGAAGAAAAGTTTGGAATTGCAGGAAGATGCCTTGATCATTGTTAGCCTGGAACATTGCTTTGCTCTTAGTTTTTCCACTGCAGTCAGGCCCAACAGCCGCTGTTTGATTTGTCTATGGAGTTGCACCTCCAAGGAACTCAGCGGTCTATACTCTTGTACAACGTCAAATATCCAGATCAGCTGCCTCGCTGCAATGATAAGGAGCTTGCAATTGCCAATTTTGCTCCTCGCCCAAGCTCTCAGCACTTTGGCAGTTCTATGCATCTTGGCGTGCAGCCTTAGGAAAGGATTTGTCACTGAAGGGGTTTGTTCCATGCTTCAGCAACCACTTCTAAGTACCCGGGTAACCTTGGCCAATATGCCTCGAACCTGAAACCTTTGTATTTTGCGCAGTTCGTGTTCCCAACCAGCAACAACGGGCAGTGGTCCGAGACCAAAGATGAGATTGCCTGGAGTGTGCAATTAGGTAGCATAATGTCCCACTCACTTGAACAGAAAGCTCTGTCAATTCTAGTGTGAGTACGGCTGTTGGACCACGTGAACCGTCTCCCTTTCAGCCCCAATTCCTTTAGCTCAAGATCATCCAGCATCCTCCTGAATGTCCCCATCAATCTCTGATTGACATTGTCATTGCTTTTATCATGGGCTTGGGTGATCACTCATCCTAGTCCATACATACAACCATTGAGTTTTACAAAGGCGACAGTGCGACACAAGATCACTGGAAAAGGCGTGGCGCTATCATGCATGCTTCGCGCGCGCGAGGTCGCTCTTGCCAGTTGCCACACAACAGACCGCGCGCGGCGTGATCTTTCAGTTATTAGCGGGTTAAAAGGATCAGGGCGATTGGGCAGGATTAGAAAGGCCAAAGGATGATGATGCCGTGATGGATCCAAGGCAAAGCGGGGAGCAAGCGATATAATACATGTCACTTGAGCTGCAGATAAACTAGGAGGGGAAAAGGCCCCATCGTGCGCCTGCTTCTTTAATTTATTCGGGTGATGGTTCTTGTGTAAAGCGACGCGCCGAGCCCAATCATCTGCGCTGACGCGGACACCTGTCGGGTTGTCGTCGTTCCCGTCCTCATCCGTGGCTGCCTGCAGCTGAAGGCGATTGGGAGTATACAGGTTTAATCTTATCTCAGCAACCTGCGCTGCAACAACCTAATCTGATTTCCATGAGTCTCTGTCTGTGTCACCGCTGGACTTCGGGTTCCAACTTCTAAGTACAACAAAAGTACCTGTTCGCTTTGTTGCAAAACACAAGCTGAAAAGTATCATTAACTCATTTGTGGTGAGAGAAAAACACTATTTTTTCGCTGAAAAAGTACAGCAGAAAGGTTTGAGAAATATTCACCGCTCGGTTTGGTTTTTCTTTTTGCGAGGAATGAGCTTGAATTCTTCCCAAACTGCTCAGCATGGCATGGCATCGGCCAAAATACAGCGGTAGCTAGCTAACGTTACCTACTTACCTTTACCTAGTTGGCTAGATGCACCTATAACTACAAATAGGATGATAGTACGTGCCTCTCCGTGAGCAGCAGCGCGATACGAATTCGCCATGATGTCTGATGCACGCGATGATGCGCATGCAGTGCGTTGTCCTTGGTCAAGCACTGGCCGGGTAGCCTTGCCGCCGCGCCACCAAATTCACCACCAACATCTCTAGCGCTTTCCTCCAACATGTACCGTTGGGCAACCAATCCTCTTTCTACCTGGATCCATTTTCCCTTTTCAGAAACACACGCATCCTGCCGAAGTTACCGCGAGAGTCAAATAATCATGCAGCAAGAAACACTTTTTCACCTAAATTCGCGATGAGTGTACCACAGGTGTGTCTACGCGTTCCTCTAAGTTGCCATTGCCGATTTGTCGTCCTGCGTTCTTTGTTTACCACAGGTTGGTGCCAAAAAGCGTCGAGCTCGGCAGCACTATTCGCTCGTCAGTTTGCCGTACCTGCCAGGTCTAGTTCGTGATGACTCGGTCGTTTGCTGGTGTTGGTGGAGTTGTCCTCATCGCCCAACTGTGGGAATCCATCCAAGAATCTCGTGTGATTGAGTGGAGCTGTGAGCAATCCCGAAATTTGAGACCACCGTTGGTCCCATCATGACAGCGATGCGTTCAGTGTTCATTGTTCAGACCTTCATTCATCCCATGTAAGGAACTGGCCCATGTAACGCGTAAATCAATTTTAAAGCCTACTAAATCGGACGTCCGACATACTATTAGCCTTGCCGGCCCAAAAGTTTTGGACATGTCGTCGATCCAACCCAACCGAAGTGGCTCATGTAACGCGTGGGCCGCCGACCCACGGCTCAACAGCCCAACTTTAGCAAACTCCTCCACGTGCGAACACTTCAGCAGTTCACCCACTCGGAGCAGGAGGAGAGAGAAAACCTCGCCGAGTCGCCGTCAATGTCCGCGTTGGCTTCCATGGGCGCTAGGGTTTAACCCCAACTGTTCGATCTCTTCCTCAATCCAGTTCGGCAGCATCTAGTCCGCGAGCCGGCGACATGGGGTACCTCCAGGAGTCCCGGGAGAATCACGTCAAGAAGAAGGCCGAGGAAGGTGACTCCCGCATTATCGCATCCGTGCGTCATAGCTTTTTTCATTTGGTGATTTCGGCGTCCTGGAGTGTGCGGAGCTCCTATTGATTCTCTATGTTAGATGGATAGTTGGCTACACGATTAAATCCGCTGGTTCTTCGTCTTATGTTCGCCGCTTCGCTTCACCTGACTATGTGGTAGTTGGTATTTGCACGACGATAGGTAGTTTGCTTGAACTTCCATCGATTTGATGTTGTTACCTCATGTTAGTTACCAATTTGTAGTCTATTACCAGTTAGTATAACAGATTCGAGCTTTGTACTAGAGCCATTAGGAATTTAGAATCTTTATCTATCAGCTTGTTATACACCTGAATATTAGTGCATTCTTTTTTACTGTAATGGAATGAATATCAGAATGTGTTCTCACAGAAGTGGACAGAATATATCCCATGCCCGGTGGAGTGAACTAACTATTATTAATTATTGAGGAAAATCCTCTACTGGTTTTCTCCCAGCAAGCCATTAATTAATGTTGAATCTTGTAAAAAGAAGAACAAATGGTTTGATTAATGGAGTACCGTTCATCATGGCTAGAATATTTCTCACACAAACAGTTTTTTGTTCAATGGATTATCATTGTTTATGACGTCTCCATTAGAAACCGTACCATAATATGTGTCCATGTCATCTATGGTGTATAGAAAACGTTTCTAATTTACTCCCTCCGTCTCAAAATAAATGCAATTCTAGATTTGAACCAAGTCATTTTTTCTTAAAAGGGCAGACCCAGTGCCAGAGGCTCCCACACGAGTGGGGTCTGGGGAAGGGAATAACCGAAGCAAAGTCTTACCCCCGCAGAAATTCTGCAGAGAGACGGCTTCGAACCCAGGACCTGGTGACTTGACAAGCTAGTACTCACCAACTGTACCAGGCTTGCCCTTCTTCATTTTTTCTTAACTTTGACTAAATTTATAGAAAGTATCAACATTTATGTCTCCAAATAGGTTTATTATGAAAATATATTCCATGATTAATCCAATGATACTTATTTGGTATCATAATTGTTAGTATTTTTTTTTCTATAGGTAGATCTGGTCAAATTCAAAATTGTTTGACTCAGAAAGTGAGAATTGCACTCTTTTTGGGACAGAGGGACTATATGCACTATATCTATAAAAAATTCAGTAATTCTTACTGTATTTATCCTTAACCCACATCATCATTTCGTGACCTGGAATTTGCGCTGAAGCTATTAGGCTAGCTACTATTTAATAGCTAGCACCCATCTCTCTGCTATGTAGTAGCAATTTTCCTCTCTCTACTGTAAGCAAAATGGCGGGGCTTGTAGTCTACGTCTACGGGCATGTCCCTGTTGGAGATGCTCTTTAGCATTCATTGAGAATGATTTTTTATTATGTCCAGGAAAGTGGAAACAACAACAACATAGCCTTTTGTCCCAAGCAAATTAGGGTAGACTAGAGATGAAACCCAAAAGAGACAATAAACAGGGAGACACATAAAGGGACATAAATGGCACAAGACAGAAAGAGGTCACGGTTCAGGCACGTTGATCGCCAGCCTCCAAGCGCTCCTGTCCATAGTTAAATCCTTAGAGATATTCCACTCCTTAAGGTATCTCTTAACGGACTCGTCCCAAATTAGTTTAGGTCGACCTCTACCGCTCTTTACATTATCGGCCCGCTTTAGAACCCCACTACGCACCGGCGCCTCAGGAGGCCTCCGTTGAACATGTCCAAACCATCTCAACCGATGTTGAATCAATTTCTCCTCAATTGGTGCCACCCCAACCCTATCCCGAATATCGTCGTTCTGGACTCTATCCCTCCTTGTGTGCCCACCACACCAACGCAACATACGCATCTCTGCTACCCATTAAAAATTGTTGTATTTGTATCTGTTTCTAAGAGTTAATTCTTCCCATTATTTGTTTCTCTTTTCAGCTTTGCGGAGCAAAATGAAACAAAAGGCCCTTAAGGAATGTGATTTCTATTGTTCAAAATATGCTGAGTGTGCTCGAGGAAGAACATTTTTCTGGAAGTGGATTTGGGTCATCCACAATATAAACGGACTTAACCCGTTGTGGATTGAAATGGATAGTTGATGTCTGGATGCGGATGTCCGTTGCCACAGGACCCAAACCCACCGGATTGGATTGGATACACAGACCTGCATATCCAAAATCCATTGGGCATCTCCCCTCCCCTCCCCTCCCGCTGCGGCACTGCCTCTCCCTGGCGGTGGCACCTTCACCGCGCTCATCCGCTCCCAGAAGGCGACGCCGACGCAAGACGCTCCTCCGCTCTGCTCCTGCTCGGCAAGCGAGACCAGCGGCGACGGGTGGATCAGGTGCGCCTCCATCAGCTCAAGTCTCCCATCTCCTCCTTCCAATCCCTTCCACTTTCCCCTTTTCCTCATCTCTTTTCTTGCTAGGGTTGGAGTCAGAGATGGTGGCAACTGTTCCTGCTCTGGCCTAAAGTCAGGTGCTATCTTCTCCAAGATCGTGAATCTTCTCTAAGATCTGTATCTGCGGTGCTATCTAGTCCAGGATCTCAACATCAACTCGACAAGAACACCTTCCTTTCCAGGTCTGGCCAGAACTCCCTTCCTCTGCTCTCTGTTGTTTTATTACAGCCCGTCGATGATAGTTTGCTTTTGCTGATTATTTGCTTTCAGTACAGAAACTACATCGAATGTGCATGTTCTTTGTTCTGAATAACAGTCTAGAAATTATGAATTATTTTGCTACAAACATTCATTACTTCCAGAGTGACTAATGCAATGGATGAAGCATTGTCACCCTGGCACACACTGATTTAATTTCGGGGGAGACAGTGATAAGCGTACAATGTGTCTTGTTCCCCAGTAGATTAGTATTCCACTGATGTATAAACTGAAACTTGCTACCTGCATACTACTATGCATGAATTCTTGTACCGTGAAATTCTTCAACTCTCTGAGTACTCCAGAGAATAAGGAGACCCACACAACACATTAGGTGAACAATAATTATGCTTGTACCTTATTCTCTGGAAATCTTTTCTTATATTCTTGTTGTGTTTAATAATGCTTGTACCTTGTTGTCTTATTCTTTACAGAGCGCTTGCGAAGATGTCTCATAGTGAATCTGCTTTGCAAATTCATGGCGAAGGTGGTGATGAAGTCTCACAACTTTCTTACCGTAGAGGTAGGAAAAGGTCTGCTGTCTGGAACCATTTTGAAGAATTACCTCTTGAAGGGAAAGTAATGTGCATTCACTGCCAAGCAAGACTGTCGAACAATCAAGGAAATGGTATATCTCATCTGAAGAACCACATTCAGGTGAGCTGCAAACAGATCCCCCCAGATATTGATCGCATTTCAATATTTGCAAGTAGTGCCTCCACTACAACAACAACAACAACAACAACAACAACAACATAGCCTTTTGTCCCAAGCAAGTTGGGGTATACAAGTAATTTCATAGTGGACCCAAAGATCACTAGAGATTTTATGACAAAGTTTTGGATCAGTGCAAATGTTGCTTTTAAAAAGATAGAAGACAAATTCTTTAAGAAAATGATGAAATCAGCTCACCCTAGCCTTGAAGTTCATGGCAGAAAGACACTTAAGAATGATTGCGTGTCTGTATATGGTGATGAAAGAAGAAAAATTGTGAATTGCTTTGCTTCTTTGGATTCTCGTGTCAGTTTCACCACTGATATGTGGACATCAGTTCAGGAACTTGGTTATATTTGTTTGACTGCTCATTACATAGATGAAGAATTTAAGCTTCACAGTCATCTCCTCAATTTTAAACAAGTTCCTCATCCACACAACTCCACTGCAATTCACAGTACAATCATGGAATGTCTTTATGAGTGGGATCTATCAAATAGAGCTTTTGCTTTTACTCTTGATAATGCCACATCTAATGACAAAGCTGTGGGAAAGTTGAAAAGCTCACTTTGGACGCATATGCCATTTAGAGGTCTGGACCTTCATGTGAGATGTGCAGCCCATATTCTGAACTTAATTGTGCAAGATGGTATGAAAACTATTCGGGATGCCATTGAGCCAATTAGGAATGTCATAAAGCATCTTTCCTCATCTAGCTCTTGCCTGCAGTTTTTTAACACCCTTCCACAACATTTTGGTCTTCCACATAAGAGGGGATTCATTCTAGATGTTCCGACTAGATGGAACTCCACATATGACATGCTGGAGGAAGCTATTAAGTATAAAGATGTATTGGCATGCTATGCTGATTTGCAAATTATTCCAGGGCCTAGCTTGGAACAATGGGACCTGGCTGTTAGAGTTTGTAAGTTCTTGCAAAACTTTGCTGATGCAACAAGAGAATTCTCTGTGCATAAGTATCCAACTGCACATATATATCTTGAAGACATTTGGGGGATAAGAGAACTACTCCTTGATGAGAGCAACCAAAGTGATGACTTTTTGAAGGCCATATGTAATGACATGAAGTTGAAGTTTGATAAATACTGGGATCAGCCTAATAAAGTTCTTTTGATTGCATCACTGCTGGACCCACGATACAAAGTACATTTCATGAAATACTACCTCACAAAAGCATATGGAGGGAAGGTAGCTTCTAACAAGACAGATAATGCCATGATCTGGTTTAAAGCATACTATACTCATTATGACAGCATGCTGCAGAGTAGTTCACAGAGCAATGTTTCTTCCTCGCCTGAAGTGATTGGACCAACAAGCATGCTCTCTCGGTCATCTGGAAGATGTAAGTTAGT
Organism: Saccharum hybrid cultivar R570; assembly: GCA_038087645.1. Taxonomy (NCBI): domain Eukaryota; kingdom Viridiplantae; phylum Streptophyta; class Magnoliopsida; order Poales; family Poaceae; genus Saccharum; species Saccharum hybrid cultivar. The sequence goes on along the minus strand of JAQSUU010000043.1, from coordinate 5,146,242 downwards.
GATGGAATTTGTTTTGTACAAACAACAAAGTCGACCTTATCACTCAAGAAGATGTGAAATTGATACTTACCTAGAGGATTCATTGGTTTCTGAAAGGGAGGGTGAAGATTTTGATATTTTGAAGTGGTGGAAAACAAAATTTGATCAATACCCTGTGCTAGCTAGGATGGCTCGTGACTTTCTAGCAATACCTTTGTCAACAGTAGCCTATGAATCCACTTTTAGTACTGCTGGTATGATAATTGACAAATACAGAAATTCTTTAAGTCCGAAAACAGTAGAGGCACTTATATGTACAAAAGATTGGCTCAAGGATTGCAATTCAGATGATGAGGTGGATGATGACAACAGCAACGATGATTAGTGTTAAGAAATGCACTCAGGTATGCAATTTCTGGATTGTTAAATTCAGTATACAGTAGCCTTAGCTCTTTTAGTCCTCATAGCCTTAGCTCTTTTATGATCTGGACTGCTTTTTCTTAGTCCCATGTACTCTGTTCCTCTGTTAATTCCTTTTTACTATTGGTGTTATGAGTGAACATTAAACTGATCGCATGTCACTGCTACTAGCAAACTTATAAATATATGTATTGGGAATTAGCAATGGATTGATCCACGATGGACTAACCCAGAAATGCATTTTAAGATGCCTTGGTCTTTCTGCTTCTACTATGCAGATTTTTTTAGATTTATTTGATGAATGCTGTCGGTTATCAAAATCCTCAATGATTCCCCATAGAAACAGTACTTCTGGTGTAGTGACCTGATAACCCTTGAATTTTACAGGAGTAGGGAGCTTTTGATTTCTGACTATGACATGTATGTTGCTCCCATTAAATTCCATGCTTAGTGTTTAGAGCTGCGATGTTCCATTTCTCTAAACCTCTTTTTGTTCGATATGGTGAGCACTTAGCAGTGCACTTCAAAATGTCATAAAATCCGCTGTTGAATATATGGTGAGCACTTAGCAGTGCACTTCGATATGGTGAGTATATCTGTTGGCTGTTGAAAATGTCGCTACATCTTTCTATGAACCAACAGAGCTTAGTATATCTGTTGCTTGTTCGACGTGTTGTTTTGAAAGCTATCTGTTGAAAATCTGCACCATGAGCTGGACTTGTGAAATTTCAGTTTCCTGCGATTTCGTTTGTTTATTTATTTGTTCAGAATGATATCTGTGTGGAGAGTAAAGATCAGAACTCTGTTAATTCCTTTTTCTTTCTTTCTTTTAGGAAATTGTATCAAGTACCAAGTCAAGTATCAAGGGAAAGGTTTCCTATCAAGTATCTTGTGGGGCATTCTGGATCAGTTCTTGGAGAGGTTCTTCAAGGAGTTTTTTTTACGTCGTTTGTGTCTCTGCATTCTTGTAACTGGACGAGGGTAGTGTGATGGTGCATGTCGTTTGATGGTCTGGAGTAGTTCTTAAAAGATTCATTCGTTGTTTCAGTCATAAGCTTTCTTGGAACTGATCGAACAATCTGCATTCCTGTTCATTTGTTCAGATTTGTGTTCAGCAGTAACAAACTGAATTTCTGGATGCCAAGGAACAATGATTTGTTAGTTCTTGATCCTTTGGTTCATTGCTTTGGTTCTATGTTCTATGAATTTTAGTATAAACTGTTTGCAGTATTTTTTCCTAATTTACTGCGAGTGGTTGATGTCAGTTGCCTCGTCTGCTAGTTATTTCCAGGAGTAAAAAAAAAAATTACGTAGATGCTTGGTTCAGTTGCCTCCACCCTGTTCGTTTGAGTTATTTTTTAAGCATGGAACAATATTTTTCTCTTATGACATTTTAGCATAAGCTAAATTTCAGTATAAGCGAACAGGCGTGCATGGGTGCATGGCATAAAGTATTATTTGGATGAATGGACTGGACTGGATTACTATTTGTTGGATTGAATTGGGTTGATTGTTTAAAATATATTATTGGTTTGGACTGGACACGTGCCTTCCGCAAGTCGCATCTCTTTTGGATAGTCAATCCGCTTCCAGGTCTAGTTCCAACTAACAAGTACTCCCTCTGCAATTTCTAGAGTTGTCTGAAGTCAAACTTTTCAAACTTTGATCGAATTTATAAAAAAAAATCAAGATTTATGATATCAAACTAGTATCATTAGATGTATCTTAGAATATATTTTCATAATATGCTCATTTCATGTCACAGATGTTGCTATTCTTTTATATAAAGTTGATTAAACTTTAAAAAGTTTGACTGACATGGATTCTAAGAATTGATTCTTTCAGAGACGGAGGGTACAGTTTGAGGGCCATTCACCGCTCGGTTCGTTTTTTTTTCTCTTTGCGAGAAATGAGCCTGAATTCTTCCCAAACGGCATGGCATGGCATCAGCTAAAATAGAGCGGTAGCTAACGTTACCTTTATCTAGTTGGCTAGTTGCACGGGTAACTACAGATAGGTGGATAAAACGTGCCTCTCCGTGAACAGCAGCACGATACAAATTCGCCATTGATGTCTGATGCATGCGATGATGCGCACACCGGCGGAGCTACGGCTCAGCCAACCTGGGCGATGCCCCCCCCCCCCCCCCCCCCCCCCCCCCCCCCCGGACCAAAATATTTTCTATTGGTTCCAGCCCTGCTACGCTATAGCTGCTGATCTGTTTCTTTGACCAATTGTACTTTCGATTGGGAAGGAGCAAATTACAAGGGCGCACACAATACATGGCCACAATCAGCCTTTGGCCCTGCCCACCACTCCGAGGCTCCAAGCTTGTGTGCATAGATTAGGCAAAAACAGCCCCTGCTATATTTTGATGCGAGCTCCGCCACTGGATGCGCATGCAGTGCGTTGTCCTTGGTCAAGCACAGGTCGGGTTGCCTCCACTAACATCTCTCTAGCTCTTTCCTCCAACGTGTACCGTTGGACAACCAATCCTTCTTTCACCACATCCGGACGAAGTTACTGCCAGAGTCAAATAATCATGCAGCAAGAAACACCTTTTCACCTAAAATTCCCGATGAGTGTACCACACAAGCGTGCCATTGCCGATTTGCCGTCCTGCGTTTTTTGTTTACGACAGGTTGGTGCCAAAAGCGTCGAGCTCGGCAGCTGGCCAGCTGTATTCGCTCGTCAGTTTGCCGTACCTGCCAGGACTGTTCGTGATGACTCGGTCGTTGCTGGCGTTGGTGGAGTTGTCCTGATCGCCCAACGGTGGGAATCCATCCAAGAATCTCGTGTGATTGAGGCCTTGTTTAGTTCCCTTCAAAATTTCAAGTTTTTTCACTCTCTCTCCATCACATCAATTTTTAGCTACTTACATGGAGTATTAAATGTAGGTAAAAAAATAACTAATTACACAGTTTATTTGGAAATCACGAGATGAATCTTTTGAACCTAGTTGGTCCACGATTGAATAATATTTGCTAAATAAAACGAAAATGGTTCTAATCATCGGGTTGAAATTTTTTGCAATCTAAACGTGACCCGAGTGGAGCTACCAGCAATCCCGAAATTTGAGACCACCGTTGGTCCCAAGACAATGATGCGTTCAGAGTTCAGACCTTCATTCATCCCATTATCCAACACAGTTCTTTTTTTATATATATAAGCAAATTTAGAAAAACTCGATTCTAAAGCCCAGATTGGACGTCCGACGTATAGTCCTGGTCCAAAAGTTTTAGACATGTCGATCCAACCGAAGTGGCCCATGTAACGCCGCCGACTGACGGCTCAACAACCCAACTTTCAGCAAACTCATCTCCTTCTTAATGTAAAACGCAAATTCTTTGCGTATTCGAGAAAAAAAAACTTTCAGCAAACTCCTCAACGTGCGACAACGATGCGCGGATACTCCAGTGCGGTCCTTATCGCGTATCCGACACGTATCCAGAGCGTACTAGCAAATCTGGATACGTAGTAGCCTGGATACTCAGATACGTATGGGCCGATTTGGATACGGCCCATGAAATGAAAATGGCCCAACCTACCTCCCACGCTTGACCTACTCCCGCACTTCCACTTCGACTGGAAACTTGGCGGCGACGGCGACGGCGACCGGCGGCCGGGCTGCAAGCAGCCGGCGGCGAGCCGGAGACGCCCTCTCCGAAATCCGAAATCCCAAATCCCAGCCCCCTGCAGCCCTGCGCCATCATCGAATCGACCGGCGGCGGGGCAGCAAGCGGCCGGCGGCGACAAGTCAGGTGTCCCTACAGTTGGTAAGCTGCATCCTTGCGCCCCTACTCCAACCAACAACCATCCTTGTAGTTTTGTTCATCATGTGATGTGCTTCGATCTGAAATTTTGTTCATCCTTATTTGTTAGACTTTAGCAAACACCTCCACGTGAGAGCACTTCACCAGTTCACCCACTCGGAGCAGGAGGAGAGAGAAAACCTCGCCGTCAATCTCTTCCAAGGGCGCTAGGGTTTAACCCCTAACTGTTCGATCTCTCCCCCCCAATCCAGTTCGGCAGCATCTAGTCCGCGAGCCGGCGACATGGGGTACCTCCAGGAGGCCCGGGAGAATCACGTCAAGAAGAAGGTCGAGGAAGGTGACTCCCGCACCACCCCATGCGTGCCTCATAGCATTTTTCATTTGTTGATTTCAGCATCCTGGAGTGTGCGGAGCTCCTATTGATTCTCTATGTTAGATGGATAGTTGACTACAAGGTTAAATCCGTTGGTTCAGCTTTGCTTCACCTGATTATGTGGTAGTTGGTATTTGCACGACGATATGTTGTTTGCATGAACTTCCATCGATATGGTGTTGTTAACTCATATTAGTTATCAATTTTTAGTCTATTATCAGTTTGTATAACAGATTCGAGCTTTGTAGTACCCAGTTGCACAGGCCATTAGAAATTAAGAACATTTATCTACCAGCTTGTTACACCTGAATATTAGTGCATTCTTTTTTACTGTAACGGAATGAATATCAGAATGTTTTCTCACAGAAGTGGACACAATATATCCCATGCCCGGTGGAGTGAACTAACTATTCTTAATTATTGAGGAAATTTCTCTACTGATTTTTCTCCTAGCAAGCCATTAATTAATGTTGAATCTCATAAAAAGATGTAAATGGTTGGACTAATGGAGTACTGTTCATCGTGGCCAGAATGTTTCTCACACGAACAGTTTTTTGTTCAATGGATTATCGTCGTTTACGACATCTCCATTAGAAACGGTACCATAGTATGTGTGCATGTCACCTATGGTGTATAGAAAACGTTTCTAATTTACTCCCTCCGTCTCAAAATAAATGCAATTCTAGATTTGAGCCAAGTCATTTTTTCTTAACTTTGACTAAATTTATAGAAAATAGTAACAACATTTATGTCTCCAAGTAGGTTTACTATGAAAATATATTCCATGATTAATTAATCCAATGATACTTATTTGGTATCATAATTGTTAGTATTTTTTCTATAGATCTGGTCAAATTTAAAACTGTTTGACACTTTGACTCAAAAGGCGAGAATTGCACTCTTTTTGGGACGGAGGGACTATATGCACTATATCTATCAAACCTTCAGTAATTCTTATTGTATTTATCCTTGACTCACATTATCATTTCGTGACCTGGAATTTGCGCTGAAGCTGGCATGCTAGCTACTATTTAATAGCTAACACCCATCTCTCTGCTACGTAGTAGCAATTTTCCTCTCTCTACTGTGAGCAAACTGATGACATGGCAAGGCTTGTAGTCTACTGGCATGTCCCTGTTGGAGATGCTCTTTAGCATTCATTGAGATTGAGTTTTAGATTATGCCCTGGAAAGAGGAAACCCATTAAAGATTGTTGTATTTGTATCTATTTCTAAGAGTTAGTTCTTCCCATTATTTGTTTCTCTTTTCAGCTTTGCGGAGCAAAATGAAACAAAAGGCCCTTAAGGAATGTGATTTCTATTGTTCAAAATATGCTGAATGTGCTCGAGGAAGAACATTTTCCGTGGTATGGCAATGCCGCAAACAAGCAAAAGAGTTGAATGAGTGCCTTCATCAATAGTAAGTGCTCATTACATTCCAGTCTTGTAAGTTCCACTATGTTATGTTAGAATAAGCATCCAGGTGGCATCTCTGTTATTTGTTTGATTTTTTGTTGTGTATGATAAAATTGCACTCATATTTAATGTCTACAGCCTGCTTGCATGTAGCAGCACTATTCACCTTTTAATATCTATTTTATTTGCAGAATACGTAGGAGAGGTGTGCATCATTGCATTAAGGAGATAAATAAATAAATAAATTACAACACACCCACCATGCTCACCCCCAGCCCACCCACCCACTCTTACAAACTCATACCAGAAACAAACGTGCCTTTGACATCAAACCTTGACCCATCCCAAAAAGGGAAAATTTTGCATATTGTCTATAATTAGAGAAATAGATGCCTCTTATCTGTTGTTCAGTAGCAGAATAATATGGTTTAAAAATATATGTGCAGGTTTTCCCTCTTTTCAATTCTAGAATTGTTTTTGGTTACGAACAGCAACATGTTTCATTTAGCTATTCATAAGATGCATTTCTGGAGGTTGATTTGACTTTGGAATACCATGCTAGGTGATTAGTACGTGTTACTACAATTTTATCTTATCAGTAAGCACCAGGCATAATTTAACTTAGATATAATTAATCTTTTCTCTAATATTTACACGTGACCAATTTTTATAGCCAAGTTCAGTGTACTTCCCTGTCAAGAATTCCAGGAGTAACCAGATCTTATTGCTTGTGACAGCATGGTCTCATGGGGAATGATGCTAAAACACTGGACAACGTTAATGGTTGACAATTTACCTGATTCCCTGTTAATCCAAATGTTGTGTTTGCTATTTGATGACCCTAGTATTTACTCCCTCCGTTCCAACTTCCAAGTTATAAAACATTTTGGCTTTTTTAGATGCATTGCTTTTACTATGTATCTAGACATAGTGTATATCTAAGTTCATAACAAAAGGTATGCATCTAGAAAAGCCAAAACGTCTTATAATTTGAAATGGAGGGAGTGATGATCAATTTGTATGGGAAAATAAAAAATGAGCTGTGCTGCTATCCATCATGATCAGAATGTGAGTGTCTTCACGTGATGACAACAAGTTAGTGACTATGCTAATGATTTTCATTCCTTTGGTTGAAGTGCTTTGTTTTCCTCAGTGTGGATATCTCACTGTAGCCTGGAAGATGTTCACTTTTACTCTCTTTCAAGAAGTTGCATATTGCATTTGTTTACTAAAACTAATGTTGGCATGAGCAACACATCCTATTCATGTGGATATTCACCATGTGCTTTGTATGCCTTGGCAGCACAAATGATGCAGTCCTGGAAGAAATGAAGAAGGCTTATATGATTGAGCAAGAGAGCAAGGAGATGAACCAATAAGCAAAATGCATTGCACAATGTGCATCACGTTCTCCCTGCTTGTACGTGTACTGTTGCCTTTGATAGATACTATTCATGGGCAGTGTTGCAAACATTGATTCTGCCCCATGCATAACCTGATACTAGTATTGGTCAGCAATGTTTCTGTTTCTGTTTCTGTCGAATATGCAATACAAGTTGTTTTCTTCTGTTGCAATTTTCATCCCAAATAGATTTTGTGTGGATGCAGATAAAGCAGTTATGTTTTTGTCTCCCTGCTACCATTAGCTCTAGTTCCACCAAGATTACATATTTTGCTTCATAACAAATCATGTGGGCATAGGCATATTTGAGTTTACGGGAGTATACAAAGCTAAGCAGTGGACGGGGTTACATTTTCCGGTCCAAGTTAAGCTACTGATTAAAAAAAAGAACTGGAGACACTACTGGCCAAGACTGATAACCGATAGTAAATCAAGTTAACATCATCGTCCTCCTGAGAGGTCAGATCCAGGACCGATGCTTGTCGCACGTGATGACGCATCCAACATGGCATATGAGTCAAACCCCTCACTTTGCAGAAACATCAGAGTGCTATAGTCCAGGTTCATCATTGCCATTTCTGGGATTGTCAATGTACCGTCGAGGTACTGCAAGATTTGCCGCATGCTAGGCCGTGCATTAGGCATTGGCTGCAAGCATAGGAGCCCCAGCTTTAGAACCAGGCTCACCTCTTCTGCACTGTACTGACCACTCAACCGTGCATCCACCGTGTCAAGAATTGCTCCTTTGTTCCAGTGCTCGAGCACCCAGTCTAGCAGCACAACCTGGTCATGCTCTAGTGGTCTTCGTCCACAGGTCACCTCCAATAGAAACATCCCAAATGCAAAAACATCGGTTCCTGGTGATGCTTTCCCTGTGCGGAGCAGCTCAGGGGAGAGATACCCCATGGTGCCAACGACATTTGTGGTCCTTGGGTTGGTGCCATGACTGTACATCTTTGCAAGGCCAAAGTCACCTAAACATCCATTCATCTCACTGTCAAGAAGAACATTGCTTGCCTTGATGTCTCGGTGAACAACAACCTGTTCCCAATCCTCATGGAGGTACAACAAACCAGATGCAATGCATTTGATGATGTGGAACCTCATGTTCCAACTTAAAACAGGTCTGCTCTGGTCATATAAATGCTTGTCGAGGCTACCATTTGACATGTAGTCATAGACCAATAGAAGTTCGCCTTTGCGACGGCAATATCCAAGTAGCTGCACTAGATTCTTGTGTCGAAGCTTCCCCATGCTAACAATTTCTGCGATAAACTCCTTCATTCCTTGCTTAGAATCATGCGACACCCTCTTTACTGCAATCTCCAAGTTAGATTCCAAAAGGACCCCTTTGTACACTCTCCCAAACCCTCCTGTCCCAAGTAATTGTTTGCTCACAAACCCTTTTGTAGCATGGAAGAGGTCCTTGTAAGAGAACCCGTGCGGCCCAAACTCGACCTCCCAATCTTCATGGAGCTCAGCATACCTCAACCATCTTCGCATAAACATGAACACAACAATGAGCAATGCGATGATGAAACCAGCCGTGGCAAATGGCAGCACTATCACCAAAGTTTCAGATAGGGAGCGCTTCTGGTGTGGTAATCTTGGCAGCACAGGTAGGTTAGATGCGTTGAGGACAGGTGCAGCTCCGTTCAAACTGAAGCTCCAGCCAAGTATGTAATGGTATGCTATGGAGAGACCTGTCGCCGATGAGAACCCGATGTATGCTGTAGTGTTCACTATTTCTGAAAGGTTGATGGCGGTTGACAGCAGAGGGTCCTTGGGCTTCTCAACAGCCAGAGGAGCTAAGGTGACATTGAGCTCCATGGCCTGGCCGCTGTAGTCCACCCACAGTTGCATGGCCTTACGGCTCATCAGCGTCAGGTTCAGAAACTTGCCAGTGCCGTCTTCGTAGTAGCCGGCAGTGTGAGACTCCATGGACTGGAGATTGTTCACGTCAATGCCGACATGGTTACTGTCTATGTCATGGAACTCGGGGCTGAGGACGGTATCAAGCTCGACAGCGAGGATGTGGTTGCTGGCCTTGCCATTGTTGCTGATGTTGAGGAGCCCCAAGTACTGTGCTCCTGTGGCGTCCAAGAGGTTGCTGCTGGGTGCGAGCACGAAGGCGAGGCCGTGGTCACTCAGCTGGGCGTGCTCAGAGATGATGGCAAACACGAAAGTGGCTGAGAATGACTGGAGGGCGGCGCCGCTCACTGGCCTGTGGAAGCGGATAGGAGCCGGGAAGAACGCGTGGCCTTTGGTGTGCTTGTCATTGGTTAGAGCAAGCAGGCCGCCTGGCATGACAGCGGCAGCGCCATCAAGGGTGAGGTTTGCACCAGCGAAACCTTCATAGGCGAACTGCTCGTTGTTGGCAGATGAAACCAGCTCGATTTTGTGGAGGACAAAGAGTAGAAGGATGGAGATGGACCCGACGCTAACCATGGCTGCCGTGATGCATGAGCTGGGCAAACTTCTCGAACATTTGTTACTGGGGAAGCACTAGTCTATTTTGTTGAATTGGACGCCTAGCAGTGCTCGGTGGAGGTCTTCTTCCAAGTCAATTCAACAAAGTAATGCCAAGTCAATTCAACAAAGTAATGCCACCACCAATACTGTTCTCTCGCATGTGCCTTCCTGGAAAGGACGTTCTTTGGATGCTTACACTGCCAAACTAAACGTCTCGTGTCACCTCAGGGAAAGATACAGTGTTTATTACTCCCTCTATCCATGCCAGAAAAAATATTTCACATTTTACCAAGTTTTCTAGTGAATAGTATTTATATTTATGGCTTCAAATCAATTTATTATAAAAATATATTTCATAATTAATCTAATGATATTTTTTTATATCATAAATATTGATATTTTTTATCTATAAATGGTCAAACTTAAGATACTGAAATGTGATACTGTGCTAGAATTGCATGTTTTGGGAGGAAGTACTAGCTACTCTTGTCTCGTTACTTTGCCGGCCGGGCACCTTCCTTGACTCATTCTCAGACGTGTAATGTAAGGAGCTTTAAAAGAGAAGTAAGGTCTTGTTTAGATCGTGGGAAGTTAAAATTTTTCTAATTATAGCACTTTCGTTTGTATTTGACAAATATTGTTTAATCATGGGCTAACTAGGCTCAAAAGATTCGTCTCGTGATTTCCAACTAATCTGTGCAATTAGTTATTTATTTTACCAACATTTAATGCTCCATGCATGTATCCAAAAATTGATGTGATGGAGAGAGAGTGAAAAAACTTGAAATTTAGAAGGAAATAGAATAAGGCCTAAGTAGCGAGCGAAACATTTGTCAGCTAGGGGTGTTTAGACGCAAAAAAAAAAAGGATATTGTAGCACTTTCGTTTGTATTTGACACTTGGTGTTCAATTATGGACTAATTAGGCTTAAAAGATTCGTCTCATTATTTACAACCAAACTGTGTAATTAGTTATTTTTTTTTCTATATTTAATACTTCATGCATGTATCTAAAGATTCAATGTGATGGAAAGAGAGTGTAAAAATTTGGAATTTGGAAGGTATCTAAACAAGGCCCTAGTCACTCAAATTCCACAGGATTTTGACGTAAATATTTCGTATAATATGCTTAGTTTATCATGCATATTAGGGGACAATTTCAGATTTTTGTCACTCATATATTTTTGTTTACCAGATTAGTTATGGGAATTCAAGCTCTTAGATAACTTGATCTGCATTGTTCCATTTACTGCATATATATATCTTACAAGAGCAAGACATGGGTCGGCGGCATACACCTGCTTGCGGTTTGAGATAACCAAACAAGAAAACATGTGGCCACAGAAGTACAGAGCCTTACATATGCCATTATGCCGTCAGCCCGTCATCTTCCTCCCGACAGAGTGCTAGACATAGTGCCAGCGCTTGACGCTGAAGACAACTCACACGCCGCGGCATTCTGTTGGTCCTTCATCAGAGTCGCCATACTGAAACTGAAATTTATGTGCATCACCTCATTCTCCGGGAAGACCATGTCGCCGTCAAGGCACTGGACAACTCGCCGCATGCTAGGCCTCGCGTTGGCCAGTGGATGTGAGCAGTGCAGGCCAAGCTTGAGCACCAGCTGGACCTCCCTGGCGGCATAGTCATTTCCGAGCCTCGGATCAGCTGCTTCCATGATGGAGCCGTTGCGCCAATGGTGAAGCACCCAGTCGACGAGCACGACCTGGCTGCCTTGAGCGTCCTCCTCGACGGGCGGCCCCCCGCATGTGACCTCGAGAAGGAACACGCCGAACGCGAACACATCAGTGACTCTGTGCCCGAGCTCCGGGGCTAGGTACCCCATCGTGCCAACCACGTGGGTGGTGTTCGGATCCGTGCCATGGTCGTACATCCTTGAAAGCCCGAAATCACCCAGCCGGCCGTTCATCTCCGCGTCGAGGAGCACGTTGCTGGCTTTGATGTCCCGGTGGATAACGACCTTCTCCCAATCTTCGTGAAGATACAGCAGGCCTGACGCTACATCTTTGATTATCTTGAACCTCTGGTCCCAATCCAAGGTGGGCTTATCTTGGTCGTGCAAATACCTGTCGAGGCTGCCGTTCGGCATGTAGTCGTAGACCAAGAGGAGCTCGCCTCTCCGCCGGCAGTAGCCGAGCAACTGCACGACGCTCCGATGACGGAGGCGTCCGAGGCTCACGATCTCCGCGACGAACTCCTTTATCCCCTGTCTGGATTCATGCGAAACCAGCTTGACCGCAACCTGCACCTTGGATTTCGGGAGCACGCCCATGTACACCCTCCCAAATCCTCCTCTCCCGAGCAAGTTCTTGTCCTTGAAACCGCCCGTCGCGTAGAACAGATCCTTGTACGCAAAGCGATGCGACCCGAAGGCAGCCTCCCAATCCTCGCGCAGCTCGGCGAACTTCGCTCGCCGTTTGGTGGCGGCGACGATCGCCATGGCCAGTGCGAGAACGAACGCCACAGACGCGATTGGCAGAACGACCTCGAGGACCTTTGACTGGGTGTTGCCGCTCGTGCGCGGTAGAGCTGGCAGCATCGACACGTTCAGAGCCGGGGCCTCGCCGTTCATCTTGAAGCTCCAGCCCAGCACGTAATGGTGCGAGAAGATTATCCCCGTTGCCGAGGAGAAGCCAACGTACGCGGGGTCCGTGACCACCTCCGAGAGATTGACGACGGTGGACAGGAGAGGCTTCTTTGGCTTGGGCATCTCGACGGGAGCCATGGTCACGTTGAGCTCCATGGCCCGGCCATCGTACTCCACCCACACCTGCATGGCCTTGCGGCTGATCAGGCTCAGGTTTCTGAACGAGCCGCTCTGGTCGTCGTAGTAGCCAGCGGAGGCCGCTCGCACGGAGGTGAGGCTGTTGACGTCAACCCCGACGTGGTTGTCGTCGATGTCCCGGAACTCCGCGTTGAGAACGGTGTCGAGCTCGACGGCGAAGAGGTGGTTGCTGGCGTTGCCGTTGTCGGCGGCGTTGACCAGACCCAGGAAGTGGCCCGGCAGCGCCGTCGAGAAGTTCCTGCTCGCGGAGACGACGAACGCCATGCCTTTGGCTGCTCACGTCGGGGTACTGGCCGATGATGCCGAACACGAAGGCTGTGGAGAAGGACGTCACGGTGCGTTCGTTCGCGCCGTGGAAGCGCAGCGGAGTGGGGTGGAAGGCGTGCCCCTTCAGCGCGGTGGTGCCGTTGGTGAGCATGAGCAGGGCGTCCGGCGTGACTGTGGCCATGCCATCGAGGGAGAGGTTCGCGCCGGAGAAGCCGTTGAAGGTGAACGCCGTCTCATTCATGGCGGCCACGAGGTGGTCGAGCGTGACGAGGAAGAGGAAGAATGTAGGCAGCATGGCTTCATCAGGTTCACCGTGCCTTATAGGACTGAAATAACTGATACAGAGCTCCTTTTTGGCCTGAAAACAGATGAGTGCAGCGCTCACAGGTCACTAGTCTTCCTGTACAGTTTGCTGCGTTTGAGTCAACAAAATGGACAGAGGCCAAGGTTTATTTGACTGTCGGCACTTCTTCTGTGCAATAATGTCGTGTCGTGCCTGCCAACGACGTCAACGGTTTCTTTCTCGTGGTTGGTGATGGTTTGAACTTTGAACAATAGTCGGGTTACTGATGTTCCTTGACGGGAGAGATTCGACGGTATGACTAGGCACTGCAGATGCAGCATGAAGTTAAATTCGTCTGCTCTGTTTGGAAATTAGAAGTGAGGACATAAAATAAGTCACTGATAACATTCCTCTTGTCGTGATCGGTTGGACTCGTTGATTCAGACATATATTAGAGATGACTGATTGACTGCATTGCAGGGCCTGTTTGGAACACAAGAGTTTCGTAGAAAACATGCAGAAATTTTACAGAAATCGGTTCAATTTCACATAAAAAATGCAACAGGAAAAAAATCCCTTGCTCCAAATATGACCGTAAACCGTGCTCTTTTTCTTCTGTACAAAATAGGAAAAGAAAATGAATATGTTAATGCAATTGCAACTGCCAGGCATTACCACTTTCAACCATTGACCATTCCATTGTGCACCAGAAGCAGTTGGTACATACTCTGAGGTAACTGCTGGTATAGTGGTACTGCTGGTCTACATAACTCTGACTCTGGGGGTTTTCAGACGACATTGATGAGGAAGTGAGTTCTTTGGGCCCGAAACTACACGAGCAGTTAGTTATGGCCCATATAAGTTTTATGTTAAGCCCAATAATAATAAGGCCGGCCCAAGCCTCACAATATTACAAGTCTACAACTAGGGGTATTTTGCTTTGGAATACCATCTTTAGCCTCAAATTCTTGTTTCCACTTTTTTCCTCCCTCTCCACGCATGACCACGCAATGAAATTGGAGGCACTACTAGCTCCTTCGTTTTGCCCTTTCCAAGATTCACTACACCATATAAATATCCAATTTTACCATATAAATATCAATTTTTGTGTGTGCCGGTTGATCCTTCGAGATGAGGTGAGTGGAGATGTAGCTGGTCTCCTTAGGCTATATAGGTCCATCCTAAACGGGCTAATGCTCCTACCACTGAGCTCACTTGCGAAAGCAGCAACCAAGCAAACAACCCTCGTGGGCCTTTTTGACCTGCCTGGCCTGCATATACAATTATACATGCTGCTGCTGGGCAGTGCCAGCTTAACGCTGCCATTTACCGCCCGACACGAGCTGGGTTTCGCCGGCGATTGGCCCTTGCCAGGCCCTAGGCGCCTATCGCGTGGACGTGATCCCCTCCCAGCCTCCTGGGAGCAACGCTAATAGTTACAGCCGGCCGCCTATCGCGCGGTGGTAAGGTTCTTTGCAGTCTTCTTTTAACCTACTCATATATAGTAGTAAGGTCTTCACGGTTAATACACGGCTCACGTGTCTCTCTCACGTGGTTTCCCGCTTTTCCCCTCATCTCTCCTCCACCACAGCATTTAGCTAGTATTATTATTATACTTGCTCTAATCACAAAAGTCAGGTCGTCCCGGGCTCCCGGCTCAATCCTTTCGGTCCCAAGCGAAAAAATCGAGACCTCACTCACCGCTGTCCTGTGCACTACTCGACTGGGCAGGGCAACGCCGCGGTGCATACCCATTGATCAGGGCCCCCAAGCCCGTGCCACTCAGATGAGATCACAAACTTCAATGGCCGGCAACGAATTCCTCGATGGCAATCACCGAAACGTTAGCTCAATCACCGCGGTGTCGGCATGTCGCTGACTTGCTGCTGGGAAGGAACAACACGTGCACACGCGCTGCTGGCTGCTCCGTGGCCTTTGGAGAGGATAGACGCGGATCCGGTCACGGCGGGCCGGGGGACTCGGGGGGACAGGAGTGATTCGGTCGGGAACGGCCGCGCCGGGCGACAGCTCCGGCCTCCGGCAGGACGGGGTGCCGGTGCGGCAGTGCCTCCCCCCGTACGCACAGCTGCAGAAGCAAACCCGTGGACAGCATGAATTCCGCCAATGATTTCTTCCCCTGTCAATCTGCAAGTGGGCGTCGGCCTAGGTTAGCTCCTAGCAAGTCCGTTGTGGGCTTGGCCGTACCCTAGCTAAATTGGCTACTTGTGTGTGTGCGTCTTGCGGTTGGCATGGACAGGTCCTTTTGCTTAGGGCCATCTTTTGCCTTTACTCTGTTGACTTGCTACAAGCACTTGGGTGTCAAATATTTTGGGCGTCGTGTGCATTTCACACATTGTTTTTTTAAAGACGGAATTGTACACAAATTCAGTAGGAGTTCGACACTAGTAGCTCTGGTTTTTGTAGAGGACGAACTGAGGAAGCCAACAACCGGTCAGTTTGGGTTTGGCGCTTACAGTGTACTACTATACTACGGTCACTAGTTACTTCTTTTGAAGATAAGATATTCCTTGCTGGTCCCCTGCAAATTATCGAAAGTTGTGACATGGCCACAGAAAGCGGATAACCACGCCGACGCCGGTGCGGCCCACGGCTTGGGTTTGAGCCACTGCAAAAGCTTGGCAGTTATTGGTCAGCCCTGTCTCCACTCGCCTGGGCCCTGGGGGAGGACCGGAGGAGGGCCGCCTGGCTGGCTGGCTGGCTCTGCCTGGACAACATGAAAAGGTCGGCGTCCAAAGCGTGACGTTGCCGTGCCACCTTGCCACCTGATCTAGGGGTTTGGTTGCTGTGAACCCGGTCCGCAGCTGGCAACCTTTTTGACGCGCCGTGTGTGCCGCTCGCCTTTCTGATGCGACGCGAACTAAAAGAAGGCCGGAGTTGAGTCTGAAGCGGGGGCGGGGCGAAAAGGAAGAAGCGAGCGCGTGGATGGTGTGGCGCGCGTGTGGGAGCGGCCGAAGGAGCTACGACTCGCGGCGTCGCCATCGGCTCACCCGGCCGACGGCAATGATTGGCGGCCGTCCCGTGCCGCGTGAGCGACCGTGTTTCTTTTTTTTTCTGTGTGTGTGCTTGTGATGTGTATGAGATTGGAGCCGGAGGAGGAAGCTTCATTTGGACTCCGGAGGGACGTCAACTCAAAGTTAGGCCGGTTCCTACTTAGCTAGGAAGTAGTAGGATATATAAGGACGGACTGACTGGCTATTTTAACTTAACTTATGACAGGGTAGGAGGACTGTCATTAAGCTCATAGCATAGCTAGTGATATGACAGGTAGGTGTTATGGTCGGAGCATTGTAGCAAGATGCAGCAAAACTTACGGGCTCTGAAGTGTGTGTGTATATATATAGGACTGCGCTAAATAGCACCCAGGGTACTGATTATTATTCAGTACCCGACCTCCTCCCCTGCCCCACCGTACGTCCACGGCACAGCGAGCACCCCCGATCGCTCCCACCATACGTCCGTACCTCTGCTTGTACTGTTTTTTTCGTTTTTTTAACTTGGACTTTGGTTTTTTTTTCCATTTTTTCAAACCGTCTTGTTTTTTCTCCTTTTTTCACGCAAACAGGATTTGTAACTGGTTTTTTTCGTCTCTATTTTTTATTTTCCCTGTTTTTTCTTGCTTTTTTTTAACACAGTTTGGGAACTGTTTTCTTCATTTTTTCACGCGAACAGGATTTGCAAATATCAAAAGGCAGGATTGATCGTCCTGTTTAACTTAGTTTAAGGTTTTTTTAAGTCTTCTTGTTTTGTGATTAAGATTATTTATTCTCTTCTTTTTGCCAAGGATTGGTGAAACTATATACTTTCCATAGTCGCTGCAACTGATCCATGATAATGAAAACAGACTTTCCTTTTGGTCGACACAAATCTGCTATTTGAATCAGTGACACTTATATTTAGGACAAATTTTCAGCAAGATCAAGTACTCAACAAATTACTGTCAACTATAAAAATTCATTATCCAAACCACAACATGACGGTGTTGGTCATGAGTAGCACCATCGTAAGATGCTGATCACAACCTTCTAAAGTGACCTTGCTTATCACAACTTTTTAAAATGAGACTCCTTCAAGGCAGAATTAAAAAAATTTGTTGGTATCTTGTGCGCCTGGTTCTCTTGATGGAAGGGTGGGTAATGCAACAGCACAGCCTTCATATCTGTTAAGAGATATCGCAAAAAATATTACTCATATAAATCGTGAATCTTCCATAATGAATTGATAGTAGCATACACTTGCACATCAAATTAATAGTAGACTTGTAAAATAGAAACAACAAAGGCAAACTGCTCATGAGTGCAAGTTTCAAAAAATTCAGTATTAATAGAAACTAGAGGCGAGATAATTAAGATTGGAATGTTACTGCACTAAAAAACAATGACATATCAGGCCAGCGACTGCATACACGGGACAACAAAAATACCTTTGCTCCTATTGGTTTTCAGAGTCCTCTAATAGACGAACAACTGGGGACAATTATTGTTGGACAAATGGTATTTGAAGTAATATTTTGTTGAATGACTAATTTGGCTGTCAACTAAATTTGTGAGAAAAGAAAGCTAAGATCAAACAAAAGCATCCATGAACACAGACACAGAGAGTAGATAAGGGTCCAGCGTCAAGTTAGTTTCTTATGCACAAAAAATGATGATTGTGACTGCAAATGGACCTGGATAAATACATCAATAGTACCTTATCTCAAAGGCCACGTGAGGTTATTGTGAGAACTCCTAAAACACTTCGGCGCAGATGATGGTCCTCTAGCTTAGAACCTGTGCGGTGGCTGCTAACTTCATCTTTTGAACTACTATACATCAACAATGTTTTAGCTAAGTTGTATTGAAGAATAATTAGTTCTTAGTTGTTCCTATACACAACATGGTTATTTGAGACAGGTGTAGAGATATTATCAGTTAGAAAACCAAATAATTTGATCAGATTGTATAGTGTATACATCTATTGTATATATGGGAGCACATATAAATTCAGTCCTAAATTAGCCATGTTTAGGAACTGACAAAAAGCTGGAGTATATCCAGGTATCTTACTAGCCAATGCATTAAACACCCATGTTTAATTGATATATTATAATAACTATGCGCTAAATATCTATCTAAAACAGGGAAACAATACTAATACTACACTTCAAGCTGCATGTTCAGGATATTCTAAGACTAAATTTCAAGCTGCATGTTCAGGATATTCTAAGACTAAACTTCAATAAATGGATTCTCGATTTTCTGCAGAGATGCAATATCATGTCATTCAACTATATGGAGGGATAATATATAATCCAATGGTAATCAAGTTTAGCCTACCTAATTCAATTGAATGACAAAAATTATCTTAATTCACAGATTTTTTCTTAAAACAAATCCAGCAATTTTGAGGGGATTGAATTTACCTGGTGCTAGGTTGGCACCATGGGAGCAGGAGGGATCGGAGTTGACTGGCCACTTGTCCGGCATCGAGCAGCGGAGGGCAGCTGCAATTTTCAGTAGAACATCAGATGAGAAAACAAATCCACAAAACATAAGTAAAGAAATTTAGAACACAAACCTTTAGAAATGCAAAATAGTTCTGACACTCGGGGATTGTCCCAAGATAATAAGAATAAGGGCTCCACCAGCCTCCATAGGACACTTAGAGCCATCTATATAGAAGATATAAAAGTTTGAAACTACTGATTAGCTGTCCCGTTGATTCTAAAAGGCCAATTCATATGGTAGATGTGTTCTGTTACTTTGTTTCACTCTCAAGGTCCCAAATGATAAAATCTGAGGAAGTGAAACCTATTGCATAGGTACTATTCAATTGGCTCTCAGATGCAGGATTAGTGTAGATGGATTGAATGGTGCCATTTCTTTTACTTGCCTCATTCCAAAAAAAAATCAATATTTTGCACATTTCTTCCATACTTGAAAAAAGCAAATGCAACCATCTCCCCCAGTCTATAAATTTTAAGGATGAGAAGCATATGTCAGACTAAACCCATGAATTTGATAATACGAATAACAATATCGTTCTGGACATACAGCGTGAATTTCAATATGATCAGAAATCGAGTCTTTTATATGAACACTTGTGACACTAGAAATGTCACGAGCCCTTTAAAACAATCACATGGACTTGCATCAGACCACTCACATGCAGTACCAATATTTTAGGGAAAGGAAAGGCTGTGATGTTACCCTTTTTATTACCTACTATAAGGATCTTCACAAGAAAAAAAGAGAAATTATGTCTCACATATTCACATCTTATTGTTAGTTTTATGAGAAGTTGAACTAACTAACAGTTAAATGATATGATGTGTTTCTCCCCAATGGGGCTGTACCATCCTCTTCTAGCTTACAAGCTACGACTTATAATTTAAGGCTTCCTTATTATCCTCATTCTTCTGTTGGCTAATCCTAGATATATAATCATTATCACTATAGAACCAATTACTAATGCATAATGTTCACACAAGGTTCTATCAATAAGAATTTATGATTTTGTCTTTAACTGAAATGATATTTAGACCTAGACTCAATATGCCATCCCAAGTCCTGTATCTAATTGATAGAAATCAATCAGGCAATGATAGTCAAGAGCATTTCAATGGCCCACATAAATCATACCCCATTCTGAACCAATAACAACTACTGTATACATGTTCAACAATCAATATCTATTGACAAATTATGGTAGTTCATGCACCAAGAATTGTTTGAAGGAATCAATTGTGTTTGTCAAAACCAAACCAGTAAATCAAAAGGCTTTCCTCTGAATTTTACAGCAAAAAATATGTTTTCTTTTGTAAGCACTAAGCACCACTACGAAGAATTGACGCCTGGAATCAAAGAATGTTACCTAAGTGCGAAAATTTAATTCCCATGATAAATCAGCTGATAGAAAATGTACACAATGGCAACAACTATACAACCATAACCACGGCAGGAGCAGGTTATAAAGATGTTGTCGGGTTTCATTCGGACAAACAGGGTTCTAACATGCAGTGCACAGTCAGTCTTTTTGTGTGTGGGGGGAGGGGTGGGGGGGACCACTGTCAGTCTAGTTAATAGGTTGATATCTTTCTGATTCTGACAAGTTGATACCAAATGAACACACAAAGGATGAATTTTACAAGGAAATATAAAGTGGACAAAGAGGATGCTGAGGAGCATAGGGCATACAGAGTCTTGGAAGCTCCTCACCTTGGAATGAAATTGTGCTTCACCAAGGAAAGAGAATCAGATAAAAGAAGTTATAAACCTTGAACCTTAACTGTACATCGTAGTTCATCACATGCCATCTGCAGCATTTCACAAAACCTTAGTTATTTGCAACCAAACTAGCCTGCTCATAAATATTTTATATATAATCCACTAGCCCTTACTCTTAAATAGCATATACTGGAATAAAAATTATAATAAAAAGACAGAGCCATGGCATATGGAACAATCTCAAAATGGAAGCAATAATTCTAGACAGTTTATTATGTCCCAAATATATTCACTTATGGTAGTATAGAATACAAAATATAACTCTGTAACAGGTCCTCTACTGCATTTAAATATGTCAAGCATCATAGTGTTACCAGAAAATGGTCAATCTATGTTACAGTAAGATAATTTAGACATTTAGTTAATTCCCTAAACCCTATACATAGCTCAATCAAATTTCTATGATAAAAGCTTTTAATTCCAATAGACAGATGAAGTAACAAAATGAGCTTGCATGTTCACAAAGCAACAAATATTTTCATCCATTTCCTGTTCACCCACATACTACAATAAAAATCTATGCATGCAATCACAAATATTGTATCTTTGCGTGGGTCACCATAGATGATCATAAAAGGTAAATCATACACAACCATAAAAACCTGTCTACACAAATAAAGGTCGTTTGTGCATCAGAACAAACCTAATGGAAACCAAAAACAGAGCATTAAAAGAACAAATCAAAGTAGAAGGTTCTGTCACTGACTACCATAAATGATGTTACTAAGCAGGACAGCAAACTAATTCAATCAACAAACATTAGAGCAATGAGGGAAAGAAATTATCTAGCACCATCTGAAAGCGATAGCTAATTAATATTGAGGTAGCAAACAACATCTGGCATGTTCATGCCAAATGCATTGAGCTACTCAATGTGACCGCATCACAGATTAGTATTACCAAAAATATCAAACTGAATCAAAAGGAAAAAATGAACAGTAGTCTCCTAGCTGAGTACTTTTTCCTCAAGCGTAAGTGCGATTTGCCACAGGATATGAAGTAATCCAGCTTTCTATCAGATCATTACTTGTAACATTCTAGGGAAATTCTGTAGTTGTGGTTGTTTGGCTGACCTGCTTGCTCGTGGACCTGCTATCTCAGCTCTTCTCACCCAATGCCATTCTCAGCTTGTTGAAATCTTGCTCCAAATCACCATCCAGCTCGATCAAAGTTAGCTGCAGCAGCATATCTATCAGTGCATATAAAAACAGAGAAAGAAAAAGGTATTAAAATATAATATGCATGATGATAAGTATGCAGACGGAAGCTCATAAACATAACCCATGCATGATTAAGAACAAGTAAACTAGCAGAAGCAAATATCTTCTGAAAACTGGATGAATCAGGCTGCGTGTCTATTAACAACAAGTAAACTAGCAGAAGCATAATGACATATCTGATTATGAACAAAGTGTGCTGAAGAACAAAAGGTAAAATGTCAATGAAAAATGCATGTATATCAGTGGCGGCACAATGAAACAACAAGGTTAATCACAATGATCAGAACCATTAGAGTTGCCAAGAAATACATTGCCATTCAAGCATATGAGAAAGGTTTCAGTTACATATTTGATTTTTTTTTCTGATTCACATGCATCTTATTAACTAGGCAAACACTGCCCTATCAATGCATATGCAACGTACATTTCTTAAAGGATACAGTGGCAACATGGAAAAAAAGAACATGACAACATAAGCACAAGAACCACAAAAAGTAATGGCACCTTGTTGCAAGTGCCTAGTGCGGTAGTGCCACCCTGCCCACAACTGCAGGTGCAAGTTCACCTCCATATCAGGTTCAAATATAGTTCACCTAGCATGCAAGAAAATGCAATAAGAACATACAGTGGAGAAACCAGCAAGGAATTTGCTGAAGCAATATAAATGACCCATTTATTCATGGCATGCCTTTTTCCATGAACACAGTCAGCGGCGAGCCCCTTCAGATAGTCGAAGGCAGTACCTTGCTGGCGGCCGGCGTTGAGCTCCTATAGGCGGGTGGCTGCTGCAATCCTTGCAGCCAACCGACTTGCAGCCCCTTGCAAGTGTATGCAGCAAGCCCCTGCAGAAGGTCTATGTTGAGGCCATGCAAGCAATCATTAATGAGAAACGTACAGGCTGCCGGCACCGGGTTGTCCATGGAGGCGGCATGCGGTGCATTTGTTAATTCATGTGGTAGGAGAGAAGAGATGGTAGATGTTGGTTGAAATTTATGTGCAAAGTAAAATGACTAAAGTATCCTTAACTATGTTTAATTAATTTATTTACATCACATGGCTGGAAAAATTTATGACGAGAGGAACCACCTCCAAAGCACCTAAATAAAGCTCTTTTTATTTATGAGCAAAAAAAAACACAGATAGCAAGTAGCAAATCACATTATTAGAGCAGTGTTGGTTCGTTTCATATTTGTCTGAAGCCTTATAATATATTGAAGCTGAACAAACCAACTGACTCTGAATCTGAACAAATGAGGGAGGACTTTATTCACCTTTGAGGTTTGGAGGTGCACACCACAGTTAATATCTGGCAGCTAGGAAGGGCAGTTTGCAACTCGAGCTTCTTTTTCATGATCATCTGCTTCATCCCTAGCTGTTACTGCAAACTACTCACAGAAAAAAAAGCCATTCTAGAAAAAAAACACTGAATCAGTTATCAGTAGCACTTTGCTAGCACAACTTGATTCAGGGCAGGTAAAGGGAGGGCAGAACGAGCTAGCACTGCTGGATGCTACATCTACTCACGGTAGGGGAAAATCATAACAAACAAGGAGTGAAAGGAAAATTGGCAAGGGGATTCAGAGGGGAAGGAACTGAATATGTGGATCGGAAAGAGATGCAATAAATAAATCAACATGAAGACAGATCGAGCCAAAGAATCTCACTTTCCGTTCGTACTTGGCAGGGTCAGTGGGTCATTGCGAACTTGTCAGCTAGTGGCTCCCCGCCGATGTCCGGTGGTTCGTACTCGTCAGCATCGAGCAGTTTGTTGCGGCAGGTGTTGGAAGAGGGCAAGCCAAGCGGAGCTGGACCTCCAGATCCGGTGTGAGGGGGAGAATAGGGGGCGACGGCGGGGTAAGCGTCGGGGCAGGGCGGGGCGGCGACGTGACGGAGTTGGGGCAGACTGGGGGCAGGGTGCGGCGGCGAGCAGGGAGCGGCGCCGGCGGAGGTGGATTGGCGCTGGCAAGAGCGCGGGGTGTCGAATGTGGCGGAGCTGATTCCGGAACCGTAGAGAACGTGGGTGGGGGAGCTGACGAGATGTGATGGTGTGTGCTCGGGCCTCGGCGAGAAAAATAACTGGGCCGGTGGGCCGAGCCTAGGAGTCCGAGCGGACGGGCGGGCCTGGGAGCCTTGCGGAGGGGGTGCTGCTGCTGGTGGGTGGGTACTGAATAGCTATTTGGTACCTAGGTACCATATAGTAATAATATATATATATATATATATATATATATATATATATATATATATATATATATATATATATATATATATATATATATATATATATATATATATATGATCATCAACCATCCATCCGGGTCCAAAATTTCATCTGTTTCGACCTTTATTTGTTCTATATCTACTACTTTAGACATATGTTTATATAACTTCAATTTTGTATATTTTGATCGTCAACTTGTCCAACAATTGTACAAGTGTCCAATGGTAGATGACTGTTACAGTGTTATACAAAAGCTGTTTTCATATATAAAAGTGTACTCTAACGTCTTTCCTTTACCTTTTGATTATTTGTTAGAAAAGTATGTCATATAAAACCTTAGGTTAATGTTTAGTTTCTGTGACATCAAAGCGACCATTATGTTTTGAGCGAGAAGATCGTGGACGAGCAAATGACACGGTGCTAGCTAACATGGCAGGATATTATTGTAGGCCGTATTCTAGTTTCACTACGTGAAAAAAGCACAATGGGAGCGCCCCCCTCCACTGTAGGGGCGGCTGACTTTTCGAGCCGCCCTTACAGTGGTTCGGGCGGGCCCTAGCTTACCGGCCGTCCTTACAGTGGTCACTGTAAGGGCGGCTGGTAATCCCAACCGTCCTTACAGTGGGGGGTCACTGTAAGGGCGTCTAGTTATTCAGCCGCCCTTACAGTGGCCTGTAGGTATAAGTGGCTGTCCTCCTTTCTTCCTCCCCGAGCCACTCTCTTCCACTCGCAAAAAAAAGGCTTGGGAGGCCTTAGGCACCTCCTAAAAATTGCTCTACTAAGGGGGAGGTTTTGATCTCAAATTCTTTGGTGGGGAGCTTGTTTAAGGTAAGAAAATGCTATTCAAATTCTTTAATCCAAGTTTTATTGGTCGGTTAGTGAGCAATTTAAAGTTTTATTTTCTCTCTCTTCCATGGAGCTTGAGCTTTGTGTGGACCAAATTGGAGCTTAGCTTTGAAGCTATTAGTGTAGATTAGGTGGAGACATGAGCCTTGCACCCTCGATTAGTTGATCTAGCTTGATTTTAGTGGAGATTAATTAGAGTTTCATGTATGGAGAGAAAAGCTTGCTCTTTAGATCTAGGGTTTCCTTTTCTTTTTTTATTTTGTAGTTTTTGTTACATGAAATTGGAATGGGGTTGGCATGAAAAGTTGTTGGTAAACTAATAATTATTGCTAATAATAATTGTTGCTAATAATGGTATCTAATAATTGTTGCTAATAATTGTTGTTATCAATTCTTGCTAATAATTGTATTTAGAGTATATTTAGTGTAGATTGCACCCTAGTTATTTCATCTATGTTGCTAATATATATATATATATTACTTTTGTAAATATTTATGTATGCGGCTAATTATATTTTTTATAATTATTCTCAAGTAATTACTTTATTTCTTTATTTTTTTAAAGATGGAGGACAGGACTTCTTGGATGTATGGTTCGTATAGGCACTCGTAAGCCTATCGTGATGAGGTGGACAATTTTATTATAGTCGCAGTGAAGCATGCAAAGACGTTGCCAGGGACTAACGGTTCAGTTATTTGTCCCTGCAAAGATTGCAGGAACTACATTGCATTTTATGATGTGGAAATCATCAGATCGCATCTAATTAGGCGAGGATTTGTTCCGGACTACACGGTATGGACTCATCATGGTGAAGTCATGGTTGTTGACGACAACGATGATCATGAAGAAGAAGATGTCGAAGCCCTACAATACTTGTCCCAATGCTCAGCCGCGCTTGAAGCACAAATGCAACAACAGGAGTCAGCCAATGAACAAGCACTTGGTGATGATGCCGGTGGTGTCGACAACAATGATGGTGATGTTGGTGGTGTTAAACAATAATGATGGTGGAGCACATGAGGGGGATGCAGAAAAGTTTGACAACTTAGAGGAAATGCTTCGGGCCCTTGGACCAGAAATACTACAACATAGGAAGGGTCTAGAAAATCTAGAGAGTGTGAAAACAGCGTCGAAGGAGACTGTGTATGGTGTTGAGAAGGGCTATCCAACACACTGGACACTGCTCCATTTTGTGCTTGAGCTACTCATCCTGAAGGCTAAGTACGGCTGGTCGGACTGCAGTTTCGATGATCTATTGCGTCTTCTGTCATCGGTGCTGCCACTGCCAAACTTAGTTCCATCCAACACATACCAAACGAAGAAGGTTATAAGTCCATTAACAATAGGGGTTGAAAAGATCCATGCATGCCCTAACCATTGTATCCTTTTTCGTGGTGAAACGTTCGGAGGTCTGGACAAATGTCCTCGGTGTGAGGCCAGTCGATACAAGGACAATGACCTTTACAGTGACGGAGAAGCCTCCACCGGGAACAAGAGGAATAAGAAGGGTTCCAAAAAGGTAGTACAAGAATCTCAACCTCCAGAGGACACCCCATTAGGCAATGATGCAAAGAAGAGAAAAATTCCTGCCTTGGTGATGACCTGCCAGTGACCGACCGCTTGAGGCGTATCTTCCTGAACCCTAAGGAAGTCGCGCTCATGACATGGTGAGACGATGAGTGCAAGGTCGATGACGATGTGATTGCGCACCCTGTAACAGAACTGACCAAATTATAAGAGCACAAGTACAAAAACAAGCGCTGAAACGCTCAAATTTTTGAACTTGAGCCCATATAATCTCGGTAGTCAATCGAAACCACGAAGGATTTCAAACCAACTCTTTTACAACCCAGATTGCATCATTCAACATACACATCACATGTTACATTTCACAAGTAGAGCAGAAGTTCTCTTACAACACCCGGAGTCGCAAATTATTACAAACGGAGTTCATAAAGTAGCGGAAGCATAACACACTCATTTAGTTCAAATACTACTGCCAGTCTTAATGATCAACATCCCACAAAAGCATTAAGGAAAGTACATAATAGACGATCACGCCCGAGTGATCTAGTCCTCATCACCCGCGGGGTGGAGGCAGGTCTTGCAGAAGCCCTGATAAAGCATGTCATCTGCAACAGGAGGGAATAAACCCTGAGTATGGGAAAGTACTCAGCTAGACTTACCCGTCGAAACGGAAAATAAGAGACACCAAGGATCATGCAAGGCTTTCATAAGTAGAGCTGGCTGACATTACCTTTTGTGGAAAAGCATAAGTAATTTAAACTCTTTTAACATGTACTAGCATTTATTTTTATCATTAACCTATCATCTATCTTAGCACATGTACTAAACATTCACTTGAGTATAATTAAACAATAATATTATTATATCCATAGCAGGTATAAATTGCGGCAACATTATATCATTTACTTAACCATCTGTTCAATTTAATGAGATCTACGTTGCCACTGCTCAAGTCAAGTGTTCACTAACCGGGAGCAACGGCGATTCGAATCGAATTCCTATCCAGCTGGAGGGGTATTTCTAACACTCACCGCGCAGGCCCCTGCCAGGGTCGCACAAGCCACCTTTCGTACGACTCAGGAGTCATGGGTTCGAATGATGCCGCATCCCCAAGGGTGACACTCTGCCAGGTGCTAGGGACTCTAACCTCCCCTTGGTCTCACACCAATGTCCCCAAGCATAACGTTTCTCTCCTCCAAGATGCGACCTACCATTCGACTCCCGGCCTAAACCGAATTACTTGGCTTTGCGGTCGGAACGACTTATCCGGCCAACTAAGTGTTAGACTGCGTTCAACATGACTCAAGAACGTACAACGAATCGGTCCTTAAACGACTCAGACGGGCATAGCTCCACACCCAAGACGTGAAGTGTCTTGCGGCTGCACTATCGAACTCCCGCCCGGTCTCAAATTCATTTTAGGCATGGTTCCATCCACGATAGCCAACATAGCCACTCGTGACCCATTCCTATATCTTGCGGATGACCAGAAATCACCTGACTTCTACCGGACTAAGCAGGACTAAGCATTAACACGGGCCTAAACCTAATTTAGGGTTTAAGTATGATATCTGGACAAGGACAGGTGTAATGCAACAAGTGTTTCCATATAACTCCTACAACTTAATGCAGTAAACAAGTAAGAGTACTCAAGAATTATATTTCAAATGATTGGGTCAGCATGCATCGGGGCTTGCCTTTCAAAAAAGAAGACGGGCGGTGATCCGGGCACTCAGGTAGGTCGTCTGCGGGCACTCCTTCGCCGGCTGGATCCTCGGACTCACTCGGCTGCTCCTGGTCCTCCTCCGGAACTGTTCCCTTGAACTCGAGGAGTGTCACCCCCTCCGGTACACCTATTGCATGAATGCATAATAAATCTTATGGATGTATAATGAATGCAATATGCTCGGAATGGAATGCATTGCAGCAATTTAAGTATTCTATTCAAATTACTTCAATCTTACGTGCAAATCTCTTCTCCGGTAGAGAAGTACTTATCTAATCTATACAACCTAAGGTATAGTTGTTCCTCCTCTGTTAAGGTCCTAACACCTAACAATCATAAGAACAATTTTACTTAAGTTACCAAATCCAAGCACAAAATATCATAGCAAGACATTCTGGACAGCAGCTTAATATTTCTAACGTAACTGGAGATTCCTAACTCCAAAATACATAATCCAAGATAATCTGTAAAGCTTATAAAATGCTCTATAAATCCTTTTCAGACTTCAACACTTAATTCCTAAGTTTTCCTAGTCGAATTTCTAGAGTTCCAGAAATCTGTCCTCTCCAAACAGAGAGCAGCCATTTCTGGATAGCCACTTTAAACAGCTATAACTCCTAGACTACTAGGCCAAATGCCTCCTAATTTTGACACAAGCTAGTTTATCAAGTTTACTACAACTTTGGTATTCACAAATGTTCCAGCAAACACTTTTATTAAGGGTCAAACCCAAAAAGGCTACTAGCTGTCCAGAAAACCTAGAAATAAGAAGATTAAATATTTATTTATGTGTCAAACTTCCTCTATGACTAAACCAATGATACCAATAGTTCCCAAATATCATAAAAACACCAGAAAGTAAGGGGTGCCAACCTAGAACATTTATTTTCATCCTTTTCTTAATTTACTTAATTAATTAAGTGGGAAATTAAACTTATATTTAAACTATTTAGAAAATTCTATAAAAATTATAGGAGGCTCCCTGGCCCACTAGGAGGATACTGTAAAAATTTGAACCAAAGTTATTCATAGAAACTCCCTACACAAAATTCACAAACCAAAAAGGCTGATTTTTGCATAAATAGGAAACCCTATGAAAAAGTGTCAAATAACAGATTTCATATTTTTCCTAGTACCATTCTAACCTAAGAACAACACTACCAAAATTTTACCTTTACTGGAACTATAGAAAAATTATGAAACTTTATTCAAGTATCTCCTAATATAAAATGACAACACCAAAACTTGAAAACTACTCAAGCAATAGGATCCAAACTTTTACCAGAGCTAGTATATATATGAAACAACCTACTCACCAAATTTTATAATTTTTGGAACACATAAGCTCAAGATATGATTTAAACAAGTTTGCATGTAATTTAAAACACATTTAAAAAACCTAATTAATTCTTCTAGAAAATAAACATCACATAAGCATTTGATATTTTTCCTAGAAGCTACTCTTTATTTGGAGCCCAACAAAATTTGGATCACCATTTTTGGATCTACCAAACCCTAGATATGAAAATCACAAACATCAATCAAATTTGTGAAAATGATAAAGAAACTGGATTTTTCAAAAATCAAAAAGGGCACTGGGCCGGCCGACCCGCCAGCACGGCCCAGCTCGCGCGCCAGCTCGTGTGATAGCGCGGCCCAACTCGAGTGGCGCGGCCCGCTCCCGCGCGCGCGCTCTGACGAGCGGGTCCCACTGGTCAACGAGACGAAGGCGGGGGGAACGGTCGACGGCGAACTTGCCGCCGGCGGCAGCTCTGGCGAGACCAAGGGCATAGACACGTTCACCTCATCCTTGCGAACCTAGGGGTGCTACTAATTGGAGCAATTGCTGCGACTATGGGGGATGGCGGCGGGCATGGCGGCTCACGGTCGCGGTTTGGCCGGTTCCGGCGACTAGACGGCGGCGCAACCCAAACGGTCGGTCCTGTGAGCACCAGTGGCTCAAGGTGGACTCACAAAGCCAGAGAAGGAAGGCTGTGGGGTCCTAGAGAAGCACGGCCACGACGACGGTGGTGCTCCGGCGAGAAACGCCCGAGGCGGACGGTGGCGGAGATGGCAATGCGGCCTTACCTTCACACGGTTGACTCAACTACGGGGTGGAGGAGACAGGGGGGTTCAAGACGGAGCAACATACGAGGTTTGGTGGACAATGGTGCGGTGGTGAGCGCGCGCGAGCTCGCCGGAGTAGAGGCGGCAATGGCGGCTCGGTTTCTCCGCTCAGCAGACGAGAGAGGGAAGGAGGAGGAGGGAATGGATGGGTGAGGTCGGGACGACAGCAAAGGCGCCCTTCTATGCGCTCGGCAGCTGGCCAAGGCGCTAGGTCACGCGTGGCATGTGGAGGACACACGGCGGCGATGGCCTGCGACATGTCGGACACCCAGTGCTCTGAATGTCTGATAGGAGACCAGCAAAGGTGATTGACAGAGGGATTTTGGCGCCAATTATCTCCTAAACCAGCTCGAGTTAGCAGAAGATGATAATACCAAAATGGTAGAGCTACATGAGGGCTACAACTTTGTCAATTGGCTCAAGGACTGGTTCGGCCTGGTTTTTGAGTTACATGGTGGTGAAGTGGGGTTCAGTGAACTGTTTACAGCTTAACACTTAGCCAAATTTGCTAAGTCACAAAACAGCCTCTAAGACTGACTTGTGGGACATTTTTGAGCATGTTCTGGTCATTTTCATGAGATGGCCATATTAGAACTTTTGTTCCTTATGAAATTCTCTACAACTTTGCTTAAGGTTGCTCCTCCATGCAAGGTTTCTAAGCTAGACTTTTTAATTGGTCAAACCAGATCACTCTAGGGTCCAAACTTAGTCAACAACATTTGGAAGGGCAATTTGGTAATTTTGGTCAACATGAACATTGCTCCACTACTCACACTAAATGTAATTAAGGTGTTATAAGACCTAATTAGCCACTCTACACATTGGTTGCACAAAATTCCTAGTGTCACATACTTTGAAACAAACAAATCAACATTTCACCCAAATGTTGCAAGCTCATGTTGCACATGTTGCATGAGTGTGTTGCATAACACTTGGTAATTATGTTACACTAAAGTGGTTGACATGTTTCAAAAGGAAATTGCACATAAGGTACTTGTGTGTTGCACACTACTCACTTCTTACTTCACATGAAATATAAACATATGTGGCAATGTTTCCAAAGCATGCTTCACATATTATAAGCTCATGCATGAAATGAATGATACTCCCACTCATGAATGAGATGATTAATGTTAATGCTCATGAAATGCAATGCAATTAAGGAAGCCAAACACCTGGGGTGTTACACACCCGGCCGATGGTAGTCAGTGGCAGGACTTTGATAAGAACAACCCACTGTTTAGCTCGGACCCCAGGAATGTACGGTTTGCCTTGAGCACCGATGGAATGAATCCCTCAATGAGAGGATGAGTGACCACAGCACTTGGCTAGTGATCTTGACCATGTACAACATCCTGACGTATTTATGTCAGAAGAGAAAGTACCTTTTCCTCACCGTTCTTGTTTCTGGCCCTCAACAACCAGGCTTTGATATGGACGTGCTCCTCAAGCCTGTGATGGAAGAATTCGAGAAACTATGGAGGTCTGGGGAGCTGATGTACGATGCATTCTGAAATGAGGCCTTCACATTAAGAGCAATAACATTTGTGACTATCAACGATCACCCCGCACTGTATGCCTTGTCTGGACAGTTCAAAGGCAAGACATGATGCTTAGTCTGTCTGGATGATACTAAATGGGTGTACCTAGATGGATCCAAGAAGGTTGTTTACATCAGGAATCGTCACTTCTTAAAGGAAGGTCACAAGTACCGCAGCAAACTATACTTAAAGTACTTTGGCAACATCCCAGAGGATGAAGACCGACCTCCGGAGAGACGTCATGATGGACAATATGTGTACCAAATGGTGAAAAACATATGCGTCATCTATGGAAAGAAGAAAATGGATGGAACGACCAGAGATAGAAGCACACCTCCTATCGAAGGCGTACCTTTTAAGAAACAGTCAATCTTCTTTCAGTATCTTGAGTATTGGCCACAATTGGAGGTCCCCATGCCATTGATGCTATGCATGTGCAGAAGAATGTCTTTGAGAGTCTCATCGCTACCTTGATGGACACAGGCAAGTCAAAGGATGGTCTAAAAGCACAGAGGGACATGGAGCAGCTGAACGTGATGCCAGAGCTTCACGCGATACTTGAGAAGACTGGAAAATACACTCTGCCCACGGCTAGCTTCAACCTAGACCTACCAGAGAGGAAAGCTCTGTGTACTTCTGTGAAGGGGATCAAAGTCCCAACTGGGTTTTCGGCAAACCCGAAGAAGCTAGTGTCGATGAAGGACCTATCATTTCCACACTGCAAAGCTATGGAGAAGATCTTCAAAAGTACATCATGATTTTAAGTTTTTACCACAACATATTTGCCAAGATCAGCATCATATCCCTAGCACCGTGGAATAGGAGTGTGTTGTTATACTACCTTCGGTCGACTTGCCATAACAACA
The DNA here is from genome assembly GCA_038087645.1 of Saccharum hybrid cultivar R570. Lineage (NCBI taxonomy): Eukaryota > Viridiplantae > Streptophyta > Magnoliopsida > Poales > Poaceae > Saccharum > Saccharum hybrid cultivar. Next base: position 5,113,692 of record JAQSUU010000043.1, on the reverse strand, counting down.
TATTTTCATGACCCGAAGGAGTAACATTTTTTTTAAAAAACACATTGTACTAAGTTTTCCCTTTTTACCAAAAAATTTTATATATATATATATATATATATATATATATATATATATATATATATATATAATTCAACTTTCAAAGCCTAACATTTTAATATGAATACATTTTATAAAGGTGGGTGGAAGGTATAATATTCTCTTCATGAAATATGAACAGATTTGTCCTAAGGAAAATGATCCTAAGTTTTAAAAGTTTATAAAGAAGCATATCAACATAAAAAGTAGTACTAATTATTTTGATAATAGTTTAATGATGTTAGTAAATAGGCTAGAACTTTGTTTATTATCTAAAAAAAGTAGATACCGTAAATATTATTGTTTTTTAACTTGACAACTTAGTATAAACTTAGAAACGCTTTATTTCGAGGTGGATGGTGCGAGTCATCACGTCAACACAAAAAGCGCGTCGTATTCTAAACCACTACATTATTCTAAACCACATCCATCCAGATCTCAAGGCTGAGTATCTGATGGAAGAGGGCTCACGGGCTCTCTGGCTTGCTTTGCAACAATGGTATGAACAACAAAAGGCAGTCATCCTCCCGGAGGCTACCCATGAGTGGAACCACCTTCGCATATAGGATTTCAAATTCGTAGGAGAGTTCAGTCATGCTATGCATAAACTCAGTTCCAAACTAAAGTTCTGTGAGAAGGAACCTACTGATGCGGAGAAAATTGAGAAGACCTTGTCTACCATGCTTCCCGCTCATATGATCCTTCAATAGCAATACCGTCAAAGGAGTTTCACCATTTATTCTGAATTGATCAAAACATTGCTTCAGGCAGAGAGGCACAATGAGCTCCTCATTTGGAACTCCAATCAAGGCCCTGTTGGTGCCAAGCCTTTGCCAGAAGTACATGCAACCACTCAAAAGAAACCACCAAAGGATGCTAATAAAAATAGCAATCCTAGAACATCTAAAGGTAAAAACAAGCGCAAGGGAACCCATAAGCCTCATGGTGCTAAGGAAAAGGGCAACAATTCTAAGTCGAACAAAGACAAGTCTAGCACTTGCACCAAGTGTGGTTATTACAATCACCCGACTCAGAAATGTCGCACCTCAAAGCACTTAGTGGATTTATACTTAAATTTCGTGGGACATGGATGCTCCAATCAAGGACGCTCCAACCAAGATGGACAATAGTCTGAAGCACACTTCAATGCACTGGCAGCCCTAGGATGTTCCAACTTCGCCCTAGTGGATACAAGCAACACCAAGGCTCCTCCTCCACTTGATGACAACATAGACGACACCAACAACATGATCATAGAATACACTTCTGATGATCTGTTTGATGACTACAATTAGACTTCTAGTCTTTTGAGATCTATGTTATCATTATGCCCATAGGTTGTAATAATTATTGCACTTTGCTTTACTTCATCTAGCACATTTAATATTTCTTGTATTATGCACATTTAATATCTATGATATGTAAATATTCTATATCTATTTGTTGAGAATTTTATTTTTATTCTCCATTTCATATATAGATTGTACGGGAGTCAATCCGATGGATGAGGAATTATGCCCAGTGGACAGTGGTACTACTAACTCTATACTTAGGGAAATAAAATATTTCCAAACTCAAGAATAAAGGAAATATTTTAACAATTGCTGGACGTGATGCTGTAATAGTAGGCTCTGGACGAGCCACTATTATGCTCCCTATGGGTACATCGATAACAATCGAGGATGTACTCTTGTACCCCGATTCAACTCGCACCCTATTGAGTTATAGAGATATCTAGAAAAATGGGTTCTATATTGAAACCCATAATGAAAATAATGAGAAGTTCCTCCTCATTACAAAGGACAACGGATGGCAAGATACACATGAAATAATTTCCTCACTCCTGTCTGGATTGTACTATTCATATGTAAAACTCGTACAACATGTTCATACAAAGTAATTTTTTAGAATATCAATGTGTTCCAAACTTGGCATGATCGCCTTAGTCACTTGGTATAGGGATGATGAGGAAAATTACAAGTAATTCTGTTGGTCACTCTCTGAGTAATGCAAAATTTCTCTAATCTTCATATTTTACATGCACCGCATGTTTCACTGGAAAATTAATTTTGAGACCCTCTTCCCTCAAAATACAAGCCAAACCGATCAAGTTCTTTGAACACATTCAAGGTGACATATGTGGTCCCATTCAACCTTTGTTTGGACCGTTCAGGTACTTCATAGTTCTAATAGACGCATCCACATGATGGTCTCATGTGTGCCTTCTTTCTACATGGAACCATGCATTTGCTAAAATTATCGCTCAAGTTATCAAACTTAAAGCGGAGCATTCTAAACATCAAATCCAGTCAATTAGGATGGATAATGCTGCTAAATTTTCCTCTCATGCCTTCAATGATTATTGTATGGCCTTAGGAATTCGAGTTCAGCACTTGGTCCCATATGTCCATACTCAAAATGGGTTGGTAGAATCTCTCATCAAGAGGATTAAACTCATTGCAAGACCATTACTACAGAATTGCAATTTACCAACCTCATGTTGGGGTCATGCAATCCTACACGCTGCTAACTTAATTCAATTGCGTCCAACTGCATACCATGCAACCTCACCATTGCAACTAGTACGTGGAAATCCTCCTAATATTTCCCATCTGCGAAAGTTTGATTGCGCTACATACATACCGATCTCACCACCACAGCGTACAACTATGGGCCCTCATAGAAAATTAGGGATCTATGTGGGATATAAATCTCTGTCGATCATAAAATATCTGGAACCCACCATAGGGGACCTTTTCATGGCTCGGTACGCTGATTGTATCTTCAATGAAAATCTTTTTCTGGCATTAGGGGGAGATACTACCAATACCACAAAGAATGCCAAGAAATCAATTGGGATGCCCTAGACATCTCCAACTCTGATCCACGTACTTCAGAGACTGAACTCCAAGTTCAGAAAATCATCAATTCGCAACACATTGCAAATAATACGCCAGATGCATTTACTTATTATAAGGGTGTTACAAAATCCTATAATCCAGCAAGAAATATGTCAGAAAGAGTAGAGGTACCAAAGAAAACTACTCAACTCCCAAGCAAGAGGGGGAGAAGTATGGCTATTTCCATGGATGCAACTCCTAGCAAGCAAAGGAAAAGGAAGAATAAATCTTCCAATTCACCAAATGCAACTCAACCCCAAGTTGAGGAACACCATGTGGAGGTTCAACCTTCACATCCCACATCAACAGTGCACTCAATTACTGATGTTGGGACATCAAAATGCCCTGATGCAACCATTTTGGAAGATGAAGATGCATCACAAAGGGTACATGAAATTTCCATCAATTACCTTGAATCTGAAGAATCATATGACCGAAAGACTACAATTGTCAATATTTATTTCTCTGCAATGATTGTTGAAAGCCTAAAAAATGATCTAGATCCTAAGACCATGGCAAAGTGCAAAAAGAGCTCAGACGGGAATCAATGGAAGGATGCAATCCAAGCATAAATATCCTCGCTCTCTAAAAGAGAGGTATTCTCTCAAGTAATACCTACACCTCCAAAAATATTCCCTTTGGGATTCAAATGGGTTTTTGTCCACAAGTGGAATGAGAATAATGAGGTGGTGAGATACAAAGCGAGACTTGTAGCACAAGAGTTCACGCAGAGACCGGGCATTGATTTCAATGAGACATATTCTCCAGTTATGAGTGGAATAACATTTCGATATCTTATATCTCTAGCCATATAAAATCATCTATCTATGCAGTTTATGGACGTAGTGACTGCATATCTTTATGGGTCACTTGATTCGAATATATACATGAAGGTTCCTGATGGAATCCAAATACCGAATCAAAACGCAAGTCGCAACATGTACTGTGTAAAGCTTCAAAAGTCACTCTATGGCTTAAAGCAGTCAGGAAGGATGTGGTACAACCAACTTAGTGAATACCTTCTATAGAAGGGATACACTAACAATGATGATTGCCCATGTGTCTTCATCAAAAGATCCTAAACGGGGTTATGCATTATATTTGTGTATGTTGATGATTTGAATGTCATTGGCAACCAACAAGATATTGATGAGGCATGCAAACATCTAAAGATGAAATTCGAGTTGAAGGATTTAGGTAAAACCAAATTCTACTTAGGCCTATAGCTTGAGCACCTTTTGACTGGAATCTTTGTGCATCAATCTGCCTATGTCTAGAAAGTATTGGAGAAATTCAATATGGATAAAGCAATCCCTCTAAAACTCCTATGATCGTTTGGTCTTTAGAAATAAAGACTGATCCATTCAGACCTCCAGATGAGGAGGAGGAAACCCTAGGACCTCAAGTTCCATATCTTAGTGCCATTAGAGCACTGATGTATCTTGCAAATAGTACCAGGCCTGACATTGCATTCGTAGTGAACTTGCTAGCAAGACATAGTGCTGCTCCTACCAAAAGATATTAGATAGGAGTAAAACAGATCCTTAGATATGTGAATGGCATAAGAGATCTTGGACTATTCTTCAAAAGGGGCCCAAGTTTCGATGTGGTTGGATATATTAATGCTGTATATCAATCTGATCCCCACAATAGCAGATCATAAATAGGCTTTGTGTTCTTACACAATGGAACCGCTATTTCATGGACATCTTCCAAACAAACATTGGTAACTACATCCACGAATCATTGTCGCATTATATGAGGCTTCACGTGAATGTGTTTGGCTTCGCAGAATGATCAACCACATACAACAGTCTTGTGGCCTTGGCGCTATCAAAGCACCAACCATTATCTATGAAGATAATGCAGCTTGTATTACACAGATGGAGACAGGCTATATCAAAAACAATATCAACAAGCATATTTCTCCTAAGTTGTTTTATCCTCATGAATTACAACATAAGGGAGAGATAGATATCTTGAAAACCAAATCATATGAAAATCTCGCTGATTTGTTCACTAAGTCCCTACCAACGTCCTCATTTGAAAAAATGCATTAAAGAAAATGGTATGCATCGACTTAGAGAGTTACAAGGTTCAGGGGGAGAAATTCCCTAGATATAGCTTGTTCAAACCATCATATTGCACTCTTTTCTCTTCATGAGTTTTTCCTCACAAGGTTTCTCATAGAGAGTTTTAAACGAGGCAATATTAGTATAAGCATATGTCATATTCCTTGTTTTCCCCACAGGGGTTTTTAAAGGGATATCAAAGACATAAATTGTCCTCTAAACTATACATGAGTTTTCTCCTAAAAAGATTTTTCTTATATTAGTTTACAGTGAGGCAATAATTAATATGTGTTATAACTTTCTCCTTCTTTTCCCAAGTGGTTTTAAGGAGTTTTTAGTAGCATATACACTTATATTTTTCCTCGTTTTTATCCTATAAGAATTTTTAGAGGAACAATACCATTCATTGATCTCAAGGATGGATTCGATCAAGGGGGAGTGTTATGAAATATTTCAACGGGGTGATCTCAACCGATTCCTTAGATTTCCCCTTGGTCCTATCTCCACAATCTCAATGACTTTGTACATGAGGGAAGACTTCCCTGTGAAGACCGCGTCTCTAACGGGACGTTCCCCACTATCATGAACATGCTCGTGGTTACGTGAAGGGGGAGTTTTCCCTTCCCGATACTATGTATATATACCCCTGTGGTCAATGAAATAAAGAACGTAGTTCACTCTCGCTATTACATTTTATTTTCTCTGTTACTCACAATTTCTACTCGCAATTTCTACTCGCAACAGCAACCCCACCCACCTCGACTTGCTTCTATTGGGACATGAGCTGGATTATTTACGATCACGGCCCATTGGTTGATCAAATTCTAGAGTCAGCGGCAATGCATGACAAGACTCCCATCATATGTATATTCATTATTCATCTAATCATCTATGCCAACAAATTTATGGTTACGTTACTTATCACAGGGACTAGAATAAACAAATTTATGGCTTAATTTCTTGTATAGTGACGATCGAAAGACCGCGACACCAACCAGAGAAGCGTTAAAATAAAATGCTAGGAAAAGTAAACTAACTAAAAAAGGTCAATGTTCCAACGGTTTGATTGTAGTAACTGGTCCTTCTAAAGCGTTGATTAGATGTGCATGTATGCATCTTAATCCACATGCGTTAATGTGGATTGACATCCTCTTTATGAGCCTGAGATCATATGGGTCAACAATTCTCATTTCTTAGTTATAGAAAGCCCTTCTCAAGGAAGTGAGCCATACATAATTCCTAATGAACTAATGCCAAATTCTTTCCATTTATTAATTGCTATAATGAGTGATTTATGCCAATGGAATTAAACTTAATTTCATTCCAATCCACTCTGGATACACGTACATCCCAACAAGGCCTAATAGTAGTTATCATATCCATATTAGAATTGCTATAGCTTATAGGCATCCAACCCTAGATGCTCGTATCGGTGGTTTCATAGTTCACAAAACCAACCGATCCTCGTCACATGTTATCTCCAACATCTTTCTCCATGCGACTAACACGCACGCTCATTGAAACAAACTGAACACCCACTCTCACGTCGCACCTACTATAGACATTACCGAGACAGAGAAAGAGAGGAGAGAGAGACATATTGTAACACAACCGACCAATTATATAAAATTAAGTAAGAAAATCATCCGCCGAAACCGATAATTTAGCAAACTTAAGCCCATATAACCCGGTAGTCCGTGAAACCACGATGGATTTCAAACCAACCAACATACAAACCAAGATCATATAAGTTTAACAGCCATAGTCACATATTACATAAAGTTCGCAACATCACTGAGATACATTGGAGTTTAAAACATAAAGTTATTATAAACCAAGTTCATAATAAAGTAGCAGAAGCAATAGTTTTAAAACCACACACACCCGTTTAGTTCAGATACAGTGCCAGGTGATAGTCATGTCTAACAAAAGCATCAGGTAAGATGTATGGAGTGACCATGCCCTTGGTCCTAGTTGTCGCCCATCGCAGGATACATGCAGTTCATGCAATATCCATAATACATCTGACCATCTGCAACAACAATGGGAATAATGCCCTGAATATGAGAAGGTACTCAGTAGCTAGACTTACCCATCTTAAACTAAAATAAAGTGACACTAAGGAGTATGCAAGGCTTTCTTTTTGTGGACTAGCTGACTCATTTGCTAAAAGCATAAGTTGTCATGAATAAACTATTTTAAGTACTTTGCGTCATATTTATCATAACCTATCAATCTAGGTAAGCACCTATGCTATAGCAATCACTTGATTAACCATTAACATACAGTTACCAACTTAGATTTAACATTTCCAACATCATCCATATAACTATTCGTGTTTCATCATCATTACTACGATGCCGTAGCTCGAGTCTAGTGCTCACTATCCAGGAGCAATGATGATTCGAATCGATTCCTAACCAATTGGTGATTTATTTCTCACACAAACCAAACTCACCGATCAAGTGAGCTACAGATCACCAATGACACTATTTAGGTAAACGTCGTGGGAAAAACTGGGCCCACAGTACCCAGAGACCGCCCTACTTCCAGGAATCAGGCCTTGCCTGCCCTTGGGCTCACTCTTCGCGCTGTTGTCATACCCCCTTCAGCACCAATACATGTACTCGTGCAGATCTCGACCTGAATAATGTCACTAGCTTTGCGGTCGAAAGGTACTTTATTTGGCCAGCTAAATGTAAGGCATGCGTTCAACATGACAAGAGGGACGAGCAACGATCGGTCCTTAACCGACAGAGACAGAAAACTACGAGCACCCCAGAACCTTGTCTGGTTGCCTTTAACTATTCTATCTGGTCTCCATTTATCCATCAACACTTGGTTATTTTTAGGATATCATCCATTCCAAAGCTAAAGTATTCCAGTAACCACCTATAACTGTAGGTGACAGAAAATCATTGATTGCTACCGGTCTAAGCAGGGATAAGCAGTTATTCGGTCCTAAACCTATCAGGGTATAAGGATAGAATAATGTAGACAAGGATAATCTTAGATGCAACAACGGTTTCACTCAACTCCTATAATTTAATGCAACAATATATAAAACTCATATATAATTGATTGCTTTTATAAAGTAGGAGACTTAGAATGCTTCGGGGCTTGCCTCGCTCGAACGAACTCGGACGGTGGTCTAGACACTCTTGAAGTTCGTCAACGGCATCCTCCTCGGCTTGCACCTCCTATGCGGGCTCTTTCTGCGGGACTTCCTCGGTTGCTTCCGGCTCAGCTGCTACATATTCCTCCCACGATCCTGTTATGATGCATTGGTGTAAGTGATTATGCAAGTGGTGCACCAGATGAGATGGCATATGATGATCATGATTGCATGCAATGTAGATGAACATGTTTAGCTTTATTGGATATAATAGATGTAAAACTCTTCTACTAGGTAGTCAACATCATCCAAGAACATGTGCTCCCAGCACATGTCATCTACTGCATTCTCTGCTACTACTAACTACCATCAGTTACCGCTAACTACCATATAGACACACATAGGTGCTACTTATATTACCACAAGCACTACCCTAGCATGTCAAGTCATACTAGCAAGTTAAGATACTTCAAAGATACACCAAAACTACACAATTCAACTGATCATGCAATAAGAACCCTATTTTTATTTCACTTTAATCTAGGACTACAACATTAACATATAGTTCTGGTGCATATAAAAATCTAGAAAAAAATAGTAGCTTCTTCATACAATAATTAGTCTACCATAAAATTTTCATTGCATTTGGATAAGTAAAACAACCTACACAAAAATAACAAGCTATGATGGATAAATGAGCATGAAAATATTTTGTATTATGAAAAGTATCAAACAACATATTTAGTATTTTTCTCATGATCTACATAGTCTACAATCACTGTACAAAAAGTTTCACATGCATGTTTTATACACATTTTTAGCTCTAGCAATTTTACAAGAAATAGCAAATAAATGCACATACATTAGATAGACATATTTTTCTATAGAACATGCATGTAATATATTTTTTTCTAGAAAGTACAACACATGAATAGAGCAACAAAATTGGAACCATCTTTTTCTGACCTTTATTCTATTTACTAGGCATTTTCCAAGAAATCAACATTTACAAGAATTAAATAAAAACTATACATAAATTATTACAAAATCAACATGCAACATTTTTAAATTGTAGATCTACTCATAAGGAGTCTAGCAAAATTGGTCTCATGCAATTTGGAGCAATACTGAGCAAGATATGAAATTTCAAAGCAATTAAACAAAATTTGGAAATCATTTTCCTATTTATTTGAAAATCCAGCCATGCCCTAAATCCTCCGTGCACCCGGTGCACTGCACCCAGTGGGGCTGCCACACAGGGCCCGAGGTCAACGGGACCCACCCGTTGGCCTAACCATAGCAGGGGAGGGTTTGACTAGCGGTTTCTCGCAGTTGGTGAGGTCATCGGCGACGAGGTTGCCACCATTGGTTTCCCCACACTCGCGCACACATGTGGAGGTAAAAGATGGAGTGAATGGTGGAGTGGAGCAGGCACAACGGCGGGCATGGTAGACACGGCGGGGCGGCACATCGGCGTGAGGCCGACTCCGGCTATGGCGAGGCACGCGGAGAGGTGCTTCGGCTTTGCAAGGACAAGGCAGACACGAGAGGGAAGAAAAGGGAGCGGGATATGGCTCGGAGGAGCTCCGGCCATGGTGGACCCCGAGCGGCGGTCATGGCACCGGCGGAGGGGAAAATGGCCGATTCAGCCCTTACCCTCGACGACGACGGCAACTAGGGAGCCGATGGCAAAGAAGAGAGCTGATGAGGACATCGCCACGCTGGACACACCGACGTTATGGTCTTCCCCAAGTTATAATTCGTCCCCAACTCAGCTGCCACGTCACCCTCGGATTCAGCAGACACGTCGTCACTGTTTTGGTCATAACTCTCTCATACGACATCAAAACGGGGTGTTCTTGGATGCGTTGGAAAGGGGATGACGACGCCGTCGATTTGGATCTGGTCCCAGCTCCAGAAGGTCCGTGGATCATTCTGTGTGACCACGTCAAGGTGCTGCGTCACCTATTTGGGCCAACTTGGCCATGTATCGTGTCGGGCCTTAAGCCCAAGTTGAGGACGCCCAACCCCTGGCCGTTCCCAACCCTAGGTCGAGTATTAGACTATAAATATAGCCGTCGCCGCTATTAGACAATTGGGTTTTGTTTAGAGTTTAGTTTTCCATCGAGAAACTGAATCGTTCATTGTAACTGTGGTGACAAATCCTTTTACAATGATCCAGGGCCCCTGTTCTTATCTCCTCCACTGTGTCGATTAGTCCTTTGTAACCGAGTTCTTGAAACCTCTATTGATATTCGCATCATTCATATTTGCAATTTCAGATTGCGTGTTTTACCTTCTTGCTTGTGCTCTTCGATTCACTTGCAGGAAAAGCCTTCTTGGCGAGGTCAATCAAGTTGTGCTTGGTTGATAACCAACGGAGCAGTGGTGTAACGGTTGCAGGTTTCGAATCGTGTCTAATTTGAAGCCGGATCGCCAACGTCGAGATCTCCACAAATCGAACTTACCGGTTACCTCTCGGAAGATCGGGCCAGTATTCATCAATCGGTATCAGATATTTCAGGTTTACCGCGAGGTATAATCTCGATTGCCTTAGATTCATATTTGTTCATTACCTAGAGTCCACCATTTGAGGTCGACCCAAACTAGGCTTCGCCCTGTTTGGTTTCATCAAAATTGCCAAAAAAAATCAGGAAAATAAAGAAAAAAATTGTCAACGTTTTTGCACGCTTTTCAGAGAACTTGCTGTATTTCTGTAGACCACATCCCACCTCAGTTGTAGGTGCCAATTTTTGTGCTTGCATCTTTTGTGATCCTTATTCAGAGAAAAATATAAAAAAAATAGCAAAAAAATAAAAAAGTTTGATTCCTACTAGTGCCTTTTGGGAAATTCCGGGAAAAATTCAGAAAAAGAAAAAATTCGGGTTACTTGCTAATTCTGTGAGTTCTTTCCATTGTCCTTTGCTTTCACCTTGTTGCGCTACGTCTCGTCACGTCTTAGCCAGCAGCTGTGATTTGTACTTTGGATCCGGATTGAACAATTGTTAATCTGCATTCGTTAATTGCTAATCCTTGCTGTCATATTGTGTGCCTACCCATAGCTCCACATATTCTTCTGTCAGCACAGGTTCATCTTGCAACTGTACCCACACTCAATAACAGATTACTTTGCCACTTTGATTTGGCTCCTGTTTAGCGTTGGTAAGAATACAGGCAAGACGGTGGTAAGCCGCTTGTGATTTTGCATTCCACTTTCACTACCACCACCACTTGTTTCCTTTTAGTTGATAGGGATAATACTTTGGTGTTGTCTTTTTCTATCTTCTAACCATGTTAGGATCTCCGACGGACTTCAATGAGTGCGTGTCCAAGGGCGAGCTTACAACATTCATGACTGAACAACACAATCTTATGACCGAGCTGACGCGCAATGTGAACAATTTGGTCACCCGCATTGAACAACTCGAGCACCGCCCTCCCCCTCATCGTGCTGATGATGTAGATGCGGATGATTTTGGTGATGAAGATGCGGATGCTGACGGTTATGCCCGTCGCCGCCTCAACTTCAACCGTCGCGGTATGGGAGGTAATATTCAAGGTAATAATGATCCTTTTGCTAAAATTAAATTTAGTCTTCCTCCTTTTGCTGGTAATGTTGATTCAGAGGCTTATTTAGATTGGGAGCTTGCTGTTCAACAAAAATTTGATTCTCATAATGTTCCTGCTGAGCATAGAGTTAGACTTGCTACTAGTGAGTTTACTAATTTTGCTTTGTTCTGGTAGAGTGATCTATGCAATGCTAATAATGCTGCTGCTGTGCCTCAAACTTGGAATGCTTTAAAGCAACGTATGAAATCTCGTTTTATTCCTCCTTATTACCAACGTGATTTACGTTTGAAACTACAAACTTTAAAACAAGGTGATAAAGGAGTCGAAGCTTACTATCAAGAATTACTTATTGGTTTAGCCCGTTGTGGTATAAATGAAGATGATAATGATTCTAGTGCTAGATTTTTTGGTGGTTTACACCATGATATACAGAACATCCTAGATTACAAAGAATGGCGTAATTTTTCCCAATTGTATCATCTTGCTATTAAGGCAGAACGTGAAGTACAGGGACGCAAACAACATCAGCCTTTCAGGTCTAACAATGGGAGGACTTTTTAGCACCGTTCAGAGCCGGAGACGCCCATGATTCCTGTTGTATCACAGCCGTCTACACCTTCCGGGGTAAGTAAATTGTCTAATGTGCAGAACAAAAGTGCCACTCCAGGTGTTTCCCCTCGCTCCTCCTCGTCCAGCTCTAAAATCATTTGCCATCGATGCAAAGGCATGGGACATGTCATGAAGGATTGCCCCAGTCATCGTGCTTTCATTGCTACCGAGGATGGATATGTAAGTGCTAGTGATGTTGAAGATGATTTAGCCCTTGTTGCTAACATTGATGCAGATTCCACCGAGGGCGATCAAGACAAGGAGGCCATCATCATTGACTCCGTGGCTGCTGCCGCAGACTACCCTAGCCTTCTTGTGCAGCGTGTGTTGAGTACACGTGTGGGACATGAAGAAGAGATGACGATCCAACGCCACAATTTGTTCCACATGTATTTCATTGTGCAGGGTTGTCGTGTTCTCACTATCATTGATAGTGGGAGTTGCAATAACTTGATGAGTTCAGATTTGGTTGACAAGCTTGGTTTGACCACACGACAACATTCGTATCCATATAAACTTCAATGGTTTAATAATAGTGGTAAGACTAAGGTAACTAAATCAGCACGCATTAGCTTTTTTACGGGCTCTTATCATGATACTGCTGATTTTGATGTTGTTCCTATGCAAGCTTGTTCCATTTTATTAGGTCGCCCATGAGAATTTGATAATGATGTTTTACACCATGGTAGAACTAATACATACACTATCATACAAAAGGACAAGAAAATTACATTGCTACCTTTGTCTCCTACGGATATTATTAAACATGCTAATGAGATTAAAAATAAACCTCCAACTCACATTGATAAAAATAATGGGATTAAGTTAAAAGGAGGTACTTTTCTTGCTACAACTTCTGCTACTGCTGAGTTATGTGATAATCCTGATGCGCCATGTTATACTATGTTTTGTCAACCTATTCTGTCTGGTGCATTGCCTTCTGTCACTAACCTTTTGCAGGAGTTCGCTGATGATGGGATGAAGTCGAGGACGACTCCAATTCTAGAAGGAGGGGATGATGAGGCCATCCCCAAGATGGAGTCGAGGACGACTCCAATTCAAGAAGTGGAGGATGATGAGGACATCGTCACGCTGGACACACCGACGTTATGGTCTTTCCCAAGTTACAATTCGTCCCCAACTCAGCTGCCACGTCACCCTCGGATTCAGCAGACACGTCGTCACTGTTTTGGTCATAACTCTCTCATACGACATCAAAACAGGGCGTTCTTGGATGCGTTGCAAAGGGGATGACGACGCCGTCGTTTTGGATCTGGTCCCAGCTCCAGAAGGTCCGTGGATCATTCTGTATGACCACGTCAAGGTGCTACGTCACCTATTTGGGCCAACTTGGCCATGTATCATGTCGGGCCTTAAGCCCAAGTTGTGGACGCCCAACCCCTGGCCGTTCCCAACCCTAGGTCAAGTCTTAGACTATAAATATAGCTGCCGCCGCTATTAGACAATTGGGTTTTGTTTAGAGTTTAGTTTTCTATCGAGAAACTGAATCGTTCATTGTAAATGTGGTGACAAATCCTTTTACAGTGATCCAGGGCCCCTGTTCTTGATCTCCTCCACTGTGTCGATTAGTCCTTTGGAATCGAGTTCTTGAACCCTCTATTGATATTCGCATCATTCATATTTGCAATTTCAGATTGCGTGTTTTACCTTCTTGCTTGTGCTCTTCGATTCGCTTGCAGGAAAAGCCTTCTTGGCGAGGTCAATCAAGTTGTGCTTGGTTGATAACCAATGGAGCAGTGGTGTAACGGTTGCAGGTTTTGAATCGTGTCTGATTTGAAGCCGGATCGCCAACGTCGAGATCTCCACAAATTGAACTTACCGGTTACCTCTCGAAAGATCGGGCCAGTATTCATCAAGAGCGAGGCGGAGCTGTGGGCCAGCGCAATTGAGAAATGGTTGGGCGGAGCGGGCGCTGCGAGCTCGACGGCGACGGCGAGAGCATGCAGCGGAGCTGTTGCCGCCGCTGCTGCTGCAGCGAGTGGCGAGAGGTGAAATGGCGAGGGTGGTGAGCGAGGTGAGGCACTGCTGCTGGTTTAGTGCACTCCGGACACGGCAGGGGCCACCAGAGACACGAGCTGGGCGGAGCCGTACGCCGGCATCCACGCGGTGGCGAGCCCCTGCAGCCAGTCAGGCACGCGCGGGGGCGAGGTTGAGCTGGCGGTTGGAGCGGGCCGGCTTGCTCTGGTGGGCCAAAAGGGAGGCGGGCGGCCCAGTTGGAAAGAAAGAAAATCTTTTTTTTATTTTTCAACTAAAACAGCACAAAACCCTATTTCTGAGTGAGATAAAAACATTTCTACGGTTTGGTGCAAAAATAAAAGTTACTCAAAATTTTATTCTCTACAACATTGCTTCAGGGTACATTTGGAAATTCCAACTATATTTTAAAATAGGGATTTAAAGTCTATTTTAAATCAAAACTCCATTTTTCTAGATTATTTTTAAAAGCAAAACTTGAGAAAATTTTGAATACAAACCTTGCTCCAAACTGTTTGCTAAACATTTCTAATTTGTCTAATCACTCAAACAAACACTGACCAAGCATAACAAGCATCAAACTAGCCTTAACTTAGTGAAAATCAAGTAATGCAACATCTATGTTTCAATTACATGTTTCCTATGTTCCAAGCTCTATATTTCATGTTATGCTTAGTAGTGAATGATTATGCTTATGCACATGATTAGCAAATATCTAATGCATGCTTAACACCTAGGGTGTTACACATATAGTCAGCTACAACATGAAAACGCAATAGTTGCACTATCTCAAATCATTTTTTTGGATAGGATGTGCATGTGTGTTAATTTAAGAATGCATGTGTATGTCACCACCTAAATTTATACCAAATTTACACTAAACACATAAAAATAATGTACGTAAAGTAATCAAAAAGTTCAATACTAGATTTTTGCTTTTAGAAATACTCTATATGTCCCTAAAAAGGTTGTACCATTCAAATTTTGTACCTAAAACTTGTCATTTTAATCCCCTTAATTATGGGTGTGTTTGCTTGGAACCCTGGTAGAACCATCTGGTTCAAGATGCATATTCAAACAGTCAATTTTGTTCGCCTAGGGTCTAATGTTGTTAGGCTGGAGAAAAACAAAAGCCATTTTATGTCTCCACTAAATTGTTTGAGAATTTCTAGGGTGTCTTTCTTTGAGCATAAATACTCCACAACGGACGTTCGTCCCACGCCCGGTCGCCCAGATGACGGACGCTACATGGTCTCACGTGGTTGAAAAGTCCTTGTTTGGTTTTGGTAATTGAGTGACAACTTAGGCGGACTAATATGTGTTTAATTGAAATACATAGATGATTAGTCCATAGGTACACTTGTGTGAGCAACCTATGTCATGGAGGTGAAAATGACTTGGAGGTGTTGTAGGGCTCACCCATGTGATGAAGAAGCTCATTACATATGATACATGGCATTGAGTCATGTGACTAAGGTGGAGAAGATCAAGACAAAACTTGGCTTGATGGACCGGTTGCAAGCGTGAAGGGCAAGTTAGAAGCTTTGGAGCGATGGATCATGTGGCGGTGAAGCTTGAGCAAGACTTAGCGTCGATGGACGAAGACAACGGTGA
Organism: Saccharum hybrid cultivar R570; assembly: GCA_038087645.1. Lineage (NCBI taxonomy): Eukaryota > Viridiplantae > Streptophyta > Magnoliopsida > Poales > Poaceae > Saccharum > Saccharum hybrid cultivar. The sequence continues at coordinate 5,097,739 of JAQSUU010000043.1, read as the reverse complement.
AAAGCAGGTGAGGTCGAGATCGATGAACCAACAAGGTCACATGATGATATGAAGTGTATCATATCATTTATTGATCAAGGTTGGTTCATGTGTTGCATCAATATTGGAGGAGATGGAATGGAATGCGCAAAGCAAAGTATAACATATATGACATTTCATTTCATCGGACATAGGTGCATAGAGAAGTTTATGATCGGTCATAGGTGTGTAGAGGGGCAAACTTGTTTGCATATCAGTCATCTAGTGCCACTCGAATGGTCTAACTTTGCATCGTTGCTAAGATCGAGTGGCGTAGTGAAAAGAGTGCTAATCCTTTGAAAAATGTTTGTGAAAATACCAACACACAAGCACATGATGTTGTACACTTTGTGGTGTTGGCACATTTACAAAGGAGATGAAGTTGGAGAAGAAAAGGAGAAGAAAAGCGTAAGTTTTGGTTGTCCAAAGGTTGGAAAATGTAACTAAAAGTTTTGGTTGTCCAACCTAGGGGGTGGCACCACCCTTTCCGGTGTGCACCACCACCCCTTGCAACGTGCCCAAATCAACAGTGACACGCTTTCGTATATTGGGCATAACTCTTAGCTCTGAACTCTATTTTTGATGATTTAGGACTTTTTAGAAAGCTAATGAAATGCCCTACAAGATTGAAGTGGTGGAAATCAATTTGGAGCAAGTTAGGGGCACTGAACTATCTGTGACCATGGCGGTGTGGCACCGCCCCTTTTCTCTAGAGCGGGAGGAAAACTCATCGGGGGGCACCACCACCCCTAGGGCGGTGCACCACCCCCTACGTACGGTGCCAGGGTCTTAACAACTAGTTTTAATTAGCCATTGCAATTCGACCATTGGGGCACCACCACCCCTTGTCTGGTGCCCACACGTTGTTGTCCAATGACCGCATAGAATTGTGTTCCTAGGCTCCAACGGCTCTATTTGGCTTGGGGGCTATAAATATAGGTGGAGCTCAGCCTTGAGCTAGTTGCTGAGCACCCCTAAGCCTTGGTGGCTTGTGTAGGTGTGCTTAGGAGCCCTCTAACACACATACGCTTGATAGTGATCATCCAATTGAGTGTGAGTGTGATTTTAGTGCGATTACATCGTGAGGTTACATCGAGTGACACTAGATAATCGAGTTGCAAGCTGGTCATGCCTGTTACTCTTAGAGGTTGCCACCTCCTAGATGACTTGGTGGTGGTCTTTGTCGAAGCACGCAAGAAAGCTTGTGTGGTGCTCCGGAGAAGTTTGTGAGGGGTATTGTGCACACCCCGCTAGAGCCGCAAAGAATAACTCTAGTTGAGCGTGTCATTGAGCTACCCTCACTTCGGGTAGGTTCTTGCAGCACCATAGTGAAGGGCTTGGCATGGTGCCAATAAGCTCGTGAACCACCAAGTATACGGTCGATACAACAGGGACTAGCACGGTGGTAACCAAGTGAACCTTGGGATAAAAATCATCATGTCATCTTTGTCTTCCCGTTGGTTTATAATTCCCTAACACAAGCTTGTATTTACATTCATATATATTGTGCTTGTGTAGTTGCTCTTATAATTATTTAGCTTGTACAGCTCGCTAGTTACCTGCTTGCTTGTGTAGCATAAAAGTAGGTCCCTTGCATGATAAATTTGGTTTGAGTAACCTTGTTAGTCATATTGCTTAGTTTGTATAGCTAAGTGTTTTTAGCTCTCTAATTTGGCTTGTGTAGCTTTGTTATTGAGCATTGCTAGTGAGTTTAGGAGCTTCGTGCTTTTGCTTACTAGATTGAGTAGGAGCTTTCCCGGTGTTTGAAGTATTAGTATATAGGTTTGTGTGACTTTGCTTCTAGAATTGGTTATGTGAGCTCTAGCTAGCCTGACACCTTAGTTGCTTAATTAGTGTCTTTGTAAGGTGCTAGAGAACTTAGATAGAGGGGTGTAGTCTTGAATAGACCGTTAGTTTTAATTTCGCATTTTTTTTGGGTTAGCCGATACGATTAATTTTAGAAAGGACTATTCACTCCCTCTAATCCGCCATCTCGACCCTACAATGGTCCACGTATTTTCCACCACATAAATAGCTACTCTTGTTAGGTGGCCAGACTTATCCTCTCTGATTCCATCTCCTCTCTCTCTCCGTCTCTCCATTCAACGCAATAGGGAGAGGAAGGATGTCATGGAGCTGGTGATTCTCCTCCCTATGTTGAACTCGCGTGCTTGCCAGCCAGGGGTACTCGCTAGCTAGTGCTTGCTAGCTTATGGCCTACTCGTGCTCGCTAGGCAAAGGATGCTCGTTGGCTGCTGGCTGCTCGCCAGGGGGTGTTGCAGGGGTGCTCGCCGAGCAAGTCGCCGTGCTCGCTAGTTGCTCCTCGTACAGGTGCTCGCCCAACACTGCTCTTGTGGCCTCGCGCAGGTGCTCGCCCAGCGCAGTGCCTCCGCTGGGGCACCGACGAGCTTCATGTGTTGCCCCCGACCTCCGCACCGGCGTCGAGCTCCGCAAAGATGAGCCTTCATTCATCCATGCAGCAAGGCGATATTGCGTTGGAAAACGCATCTTGCAAGTGTTTCAAAGGTGTGTTACAAATGTTTTACATCGATGTTGTAAAAGTAGATCGGGATGTTGCACATTTGCAATGGCTATACACGGATGTTTCAAGTGTAGAATCCAAATGTTTCATCTGTTTCAGACGTATATTGTGTGTGTGTATATATATAGCATGTTGCAATTGGTTTTATCTGGATGTTTACAATGTTTGCAATGGCTATACATGTGGTTTCAAGTTTTTTTTGTGGTGTTTCGCAAGTGTTTCAGACATATGTTGCAAGTGTTTCAACTATTTCGAACGTATATTACAAATGTTTCCTCTACGTGTTGCAAAAGTAGATCTGATGTTGCACATGTTGTTGTGTGACCTATCTGCAACAACCGCAAGCTGCAGCTGCTTGGCGCGCCTGCTTGAGCGTGGGTGTGAAGGGGGCGCAAGCGAGAAACCGTGTGGGCGCATATCGAGACGGAGCGGTGCGGGATACGGAGCGACGCGGGACATGGTGGGAGGGGCAAGACACGGAGCGGCACGGACCCCAACGCGAAGCAGAGGTGTGTGGCGCGGACATTCGGACGCTAGCCCCCTTCTAAACCTCCGGGCGCTAGCCTTTCAGTTTTTTTGAGAGACTGAGGGAGAGTAGCCACTAGCTAGAGTGCTGAAAGTCTCAACAACAGCAGGAACGGATAGGTATAGAGAGGAGCACACAGCTGCACAGGGTAAGGATCCACCGGATCCGTCCCCGTGGACTTTCCCATGCGCCGCGCGTGAACGAGATGGGCTTTGATTTCATTTTCACGCCCTCTTCCAAAGTCCATTGCTTCCCGCGGGCGGGCGACCCCACCCGCACGACGTCGCGAATGACTCGTCTCCACTTGTCGGCCGAGCCCACTTGGCCCTGCGCCAACGCCCTTCCAACACTGTCCCACCGCCCCTCTTCCAGCCCCCGCTATAAAACCCGCGACGCCGGCCGAGGGCACCCCCAACACGGTCGCACGACTGTATAATTGTGCTCGCTCGCCGGCCCCAGGGACGTGACACATCGCACGGCCGAAGCCGCTTGCTGCTTTTGCCGCCCCCTGCCGTGCCGCCCGTGAGGCCGGCAGCTTTGCATGAGGAGGAGGAGGATGGGGGCACTGCACGTCGTCGGTGAGCCCAGGGTCAGCTTCCAGCAGCAGCAGCCTGCTGCAGTCGTCGCCAAGAACGGGCACGGCGCCGTCGTCGAGGAGATCCACGGCCTGATCCGCGTCTACAAGGACGGACACGTGGAGCGCCTCCCGGCGATACCGACCGTGCCCTGCACGTGGGGCAGCACCGCTCCGGACGCGCCGGGCGGCGTCGTCGCGAGGGACGTGGTGGTCGACCCCGCCACGGGGGTGTGGGCGCGGCTGTACGCGCCGATGACGGCGACGGCAACGTCCGCGGGGGGCGGAGGCAGCAGGCCCCCCGTCGTGGTGTACTTCCACGGCGGTGGGTCCTGCGTCGGGTCCGCGGCCTGGAGCTGCTACCACGAGTTCCTGGCGCAGCTCGCCTCGCGCGCGGGCTGCGCCGTGATGTCCGTGGACTACCGGCTCGCGCCCGAGCACCCCCTGCCCGCCGCGTTCGACGACGGTCTGGCCGCCGTGCGGTGGCTGCGGCACCAGGCCGCGGCCGCGGCCAGCCGCGCCGGCGCCGCGGCGTGCGACGACCTCTCGTGGTGGCGGGCCCGCTGCGGCTTTGACCGCGTGTTCCTCATGGGCGACAGCGCGGGCGCCAGCATCGCCTTCCACGTCGCCGCGAGGCTCGGGCAGGGCCACCTCGGCGCGCTGTCTCCCTTGACCGTCAGGGGCGCCGTCCTGATCCAGCCTTTCTTCGGCGGCGAGGCCCGCACCGCGTCCGAGAAGAACATGGCGCAGCCGCCACGGTCGGCGCTGACGCTCCCCACCTCGGACTGCTACTGGCGGCTGGCGCTGCCGGCCGGAGCCAGCCGCGACCACCCCTGGTGCAACCCGCTGTCCCGCGCCGCGCCGCGCCTGGAGACCGTCCCGCTGCCGCCGGTCCTGGTGTGCATCTCGGAGACGGACATCCTGCGGGACCGCAACCTGGAGCTGTGCAGGGCCATGCGCAAGGCGGGCAAGTGCGTGGAGCAGGCCATGTACGGCGGCGTCGGGCACGCGTTCCAGGTGCTCCACAACTGCCACCTGTCCCAGCCGCGGACGCAGGAGATGCTCGCGCACATCAAGGCCTTCGTCAGCGCCAGGTAGCAGCAGCAGCAGCCTCCGTTCGTCTTCGTTGGACCCTAGCTAACACTCGCCGTCGCCGTGTTAATCAATCCACCATGCATCCACCACCTAATCCTAATCCAATCGAAGAGTAGATGCCGTGTAAGCAACCAGCCTTGTGCAGTACTGTATCAGTAGTCTGTGACTTTGAGCTACGTGTACTCCAGCGAAAAGCGTCCAATGCCCAGCCCGGGTTGTTGTAGCTAGCGGTGTCGGAAAGCAAAAGCGTATCACTACCTTAATTTCCTGGTCGCTCCATATATGTTATGTATGATCTGCAATTCATTTCTTCTCTTGTTAAGAAACTAAGAAAGCCTACCTGATGCTGTTTTTAACTCGCGTTGCCGTCGTCATCGATTCGTGGTGTCGTCCCAGCACGGAAACCACAGGAATGTCCAGGGCAAATCATTGCCTTCGGGTCCGGGTCCGGGTCCGGGTCCGGGTCCGGCGCTTTCTGCTTTTCGCAGGCATCATGAAGTGAACAAACAAGTGTTTCTTTCCCTGTCTCCGTGTTCGGAAAGGCGATCTCCTCTGATTATTAGTAGTAGCAGGCTAAATGGTGGCCGCCTTTGTTATTATACTAGCACTAGTACAGTTCTCTAGGCTTGGCACAAAGCCACAAACAAATCGGTTCCTCCTCCGATCCAATAGGCAACAGCATAGAATCTGTGGCCGCTTCCCGACGCTGCCGTGCCATCATGGACAGGTGCCTTGTGCCCTCAGGCCATCACAAGATGCCCAAGGCAGCAGCGAGCGAGCCGCAGGCCGGCAGAGAGCACAAGCAGACGGCTACGGGCTACTACCAGAGTCCAGAGGGAGGGAGGGAGTGCGTCGTCCTCGTCCCCGCTTGCCGTGCTCCTGCCGGAGGGTGCCTCGATCGAGTACATTGTTTCGGCAACTAGCAGCAGCTTGCGAATTGAAGCGCACGCAGCGTGCCTGTCATTGGCTTGCCCGGGCTCAGTCTCACCACCAACCACATCATGGCATGGCCGCAGCAGCTGATTTCGCGTGCAAGCAGGCCAAACATCATGTGTGATCATGTCTGGGTAAAGGTTCAGAAAACGCATATCTGCAACAGGTAGCAAGTGTTGCCTCTTTGGATATTTGCAGACGATGCCATAATTCTTGTATGCTGTTTGTTTCAGGTCAAAATGATATATCAAAGGATATATAGTTTATTTGACAGTAACACATGCAGGGGCCTTCGTACCCAATGGATGTCACAATGTCTGTTACCCGTTCCGAAAGTGGACTAGCTAGGCAGATGAAAGTTCAGACATGGTCAACTGAAGCTGCCAAGACGAAACACGTGAAGAGAGAAACGAGATTCCCATTTCCCACGAGAAATGTTTCAATCAGCGAGTTGGAGCACGTCTCTGTTTAGCCTCCCCTTACTTTCGAAAGCTCCGGTAAAAGCTCTCACAATTCCTCCGTCAGGAATCCGCCGCAGGACGCCTTTACAGTCAGCACGGCCATAAGAGCATGACAGCACGGCCATAGCAGCAGATCAAAATGGGTCGTTATGGCACCGACGCGTGCGATTGTGATCCGATATGCCACCGGGCATTGGAGATCGGCTTGTATCCTCGCCGAGAATCTCAATCTGCCCGCCAGATCTCTCGAGAATCCTGACCTCACCCCTCCATCAGCACATTCAGAGTACTGCCGGTCAGAGAGCCGCTTCATCGCCTCCTGTTTCTCGCCAAAACATGGCCATCGGACGAGAAAGAAAAGAAAAAAAAACTTTGTTTTTTCCTCAGCAATAATAATAAATATATAATATTCCCATATCTTTGGCTGATGGGACTGCACGCCCGTGCAGTCTGCTGACCGCGCGTGCGGTTTTATGTGCTTTCAGTTTCAGCCTTTCAGTCTTTCACCCATCTGTCAAACCGACATGGCGGCGATGTCAAACCCGGATGCTGCAGGGCTCCATGATGGTCATGCTTACTGATTGGCCGGCTGATCTTATCCTCCTCGCAGACGCAGATGCACGCTTTATTTGGGGCTTCAATACTACGATATCTTTGAGCAGATCATCTCAAGGAATCAGAATAGATCAAGAGGAGGAATGGAAGAAAAGAGTGTTCAGGCACATGCATGTCACCGAAGCAAGGATGCCGGATTGGGATTTGGAAATGCCGACCGAGTTTCCGTGGAGCAGCCACACAGACACCGGCGATCAAGGCCTCGATCAAAAAAAAACAGGCGGAGCTCTGGGTCCAGGCCGGTGCTAAGCACCTCGGTTGTCTTCTTCAGAGAGTAATACGATAGAAAGATCTCGGATGAGGGATGTGTGCTCATTTCCAAACTTGTAAAAACACCCCAGAGGTAACAAACCTCTTTTCTCTTAATGAAAAAACGTGCAAACCTTTTGCGTGATTGAGAAAAAAAAGAAATGCCGACCGAGTTGAGACATATCTTCTCTCTATATATCTCGTTCAAAAGAAAGCTGATTTTAGCCGAGAATGACCACTCTATGTGTGGGCACATTAACTCGATCTCACGTATCAGGCAGGCAGCAACACTATAGCAGGATCTGGCAGCAGGAGAATGAACTGGAAAGCATGCAACTCGAATATATCAGAAAATCTACACAGAAAAATGAAGACACAACGTCGCCATGCAGGATGGAGAAAAGTGTATAGTCTAATAACAATGAAGACTATAAATAGCTAGCACATCCGACAGGGTCAAGTGTAAACTGAAGATCATTGGATCAAGAAGAACAAGGTGTTGGCGAGGAACAAACTAAAGCTGCTTAGACATAGAAAGCCGGATGGATGACAAAAAGACGGCACGCATCGGAATGGAAGTCGTCCTCAATGACACAGATGCGGCCATGATGATGAGTGGTAAAGTTAGGGCACGCACAGGCAAAAGCGGCCGATCTAGATGGCATTCAGCTAGCCCGGTTAAGAATCTCGCGTTCGCCGGATGCTAGCTTGACAGGGAAGCAGCATCGGCCACGGAATGAAGGCCTTTGAGGCTTTGACCACACCAGCATATAAGAATGCCATGTCCTCTCTTCTTCCGTCGTCTATGCGTAGAAGATGTACGGATTGGCTCCATTATGGGCACAACTGCACAAGTAGGAGCTTCGCTTTTGGAATTTGGAGGCCACTGATTGATGGTAGAACCCATTATTCTAAAGGAGTTTGCTCCCATTGGATGCTTGGATATTCGCCTTGCATTGTGCTGACTGCTGATGCGCATATAACCTTCTTCTTCTTCTTCTTCCAGGACTGTCGTTCATGCAGACATGCACTGAAAGATCGATCGAGCGCTTCAAGTGGCAGTGAGAGGTGAAAGGACGCAAGTATTTGACTCCCAAGTTTCCGTATCCTATCACAGAGGAGAAAAGTGCGAGCGTTTTTCTAGAATATCAGAATATGTGGACACTCTGATCACACTTCAAGAGCACGACGAGGCCTATATGCTGTGTGGTGCTGAGGTCTATGTGGACACTCTGATCACACGCTTAGGTGAATGAAAGTAACCAATTTTCTTCAGTTCGATGTCAAAGTTAAAACTTGATCCTGACTACATAAGGAACGTGTTTTCTGAGCTAGGGCGGCACTATTTTCTTCTGATAACGTACATGTCTACAAGAGAAACAATTTGCCTGCATTATGGGAGAAAATAAGAGTAGGGATATCTCCATATAAGTAGAAGAACAACTCTTTAAAAAAAATAGAAGAAGAACAAGTCTCTTCAACAAAACACAAGGTCTAAACATGGCTTATTTTAGTGATTACTGAGACAAACAAACTGCAGATGTCAAACTAATAATCTTTAGTTTGGATAACTGTGCTTCAACTCAAAGGATCATTATGGTTTTAAGCTATGATGAACTAGATCACTTGCAAATGAAGCAGTACATACTGCATACTGACCTTATCTTTCAAAAACTGTGTACTGACCTTGCAGCGGTCCGAAGACTGTACCTACCGTAATTTGGTCTCTTCTCCATGGCCCTGGTACCTGGGAAAAATAATTTTGATCCACCACTCCTCAACGAACACAGTCGTACTGTATACTTGGATTCATAGCTTTTCATGAGTCTTCGGGCGGGGAATCTGCAAAAAGAAGTGTCCATTTCAACTGGAGCACTGAAGATCCGTCCAAGTAGTAAAAGGAGCTTTTGAATGGTCAGAATGAAAAAGACTACTGCTTTTCGACAGAAAGATGAGTTGAGGTAACAGCTGAGGAAATCCTCAAAATATATTTCGGCCCTGGAAAGAAAAACTAAGAATGAAAACGATTTCATTCGCAGCACAGCACCTTTGACTTTCAACGATTAGTTGCGACTCGTGTGAGGTTAAGTCCTATTCGACGTAAATGAGACACAACAGATTTATATCTAATACCTATAACTGATAAAAATATTTACATTTAATTATACGTTTTTCTCTTTGTTCGTTTCTTTACACAATATGCATATAAAATTATAAATGTTACTCACTCCATCCCAAGAAGAATGGCGTTATGGAATATTGGGATGTGTGCTGTCAAACACTCTTAAGTTTGACTAGATTTATAGAAAATATTAGCAATATTTATATCTCTAAATAAATTTATTATAAAATATATTCAGTGATTTATCTAATGATACTACTTATACAACATAGATATTAATAGTTTCTTGTATATATTTGGTCAAAGTTTAAAGAAATTAACTTATCAAGAAACGAGAACAATACTCTGTGTGGGACGGAGGGAGTACGTAACTTTTCCGATAAACATATATAGTACATTAGTGTATATTCAACATGTATTTACTGGAAACCTTAAGTTATGGTGGTTCTATTTTATTTTAGTTTTTTGCGATTACACAATATAACTCCGACACTGACAAAGCATGTACACTCACCCCATGAGCGCAACATATCATGTACTCATGTCTTATGATATCGTAAATCTAGATTTTTTTTTGTAAGTCATCATACATATAGAGACACTTACATATTGCATCCACACTCACTCCTATGAACACAACACACACATCTCGAGATTGATGAAATTACCGCATGTCTCTCGCTATTGATGGATACGTCACCTAACGCTAAAAGAATAACACCGGTGAATAGTAGAATAAATCAAGGAAATGCGAGCACCTACATAGAGACAACAACTGCATATGACATGTCCCCAACCAGCAACAGCAACCTAGGATTGTCTCTGGTAAGCAAACTCCAGACATTAACCAGCAACAACGATCACAGAAATTCCCTTTCAGTTCAGGGCCAAAGAATGTTGAATTTTGTGTCACTTGCAATTTTCATATGGTAGCAATTTTTATATAGGCAACTACATCAGTTAGATGTTCATTTAATCCTCCATTGGAAGCACATCGAGTATTCCCTCTGTTCCTAAATAACTGTCGTTTTTTGTTTCTGTACCGTATGTTTCATTGGATTTATATAAAATATACGTGCAACATTTATATCTTCAAATAAATTTATTATGAAAATAGATTCAACGATCTATCTAATGATACTAATTTTGTATCATAAATATTAATATTTATATATATATATTTAGGCAAAGTTGTTTCTCGGCAACTGAAAATGACAGTTATTTAAGGACGGAGGTAGTATGTGTTAACATTTATCTTAGGAGTACCAGATGGGGGTAATGTACTCTATTCCTGAATTGTTAAAAATTGCTAATAGATACTCCTATACTTTTCAACGATGACAGTAACAAGAGGACCCTGCTGTTGCATTTGTTAAAAGGGGAAAAGTCATTTCACTGAAGCAATAACTGAAGAAGATGTAACTTTTATCTCTAACACTTATACAGCTCTGTCATTTTGCAATTTAGACATTGCCCTGCCGTACTACCTCTCAGTGATTTTGTCTAACATGTCATTGATTTAAAATTAAACACAATACTTTTCAGTTGCAACACCAAGCACTTGGAACACTGCTCATGCATTCACAAACCACGGCCATGTTTAGTTTGCAAATTTTTTAAAAAAACACTGTAGCACTTTTCGTTTGTATTTGATAAACTTTGTCCAATCATGGATTAACTAAGCTTAAAAGATTGTCTCGACATTTACAGATAAACTGTGCAATTAGTTATTTTTTTTACCTACATTTAGTACTCCATACATGTACCGGTATATGCGATGTAACGGAAAATCTTGAAAACTTTTTGTATTTTGAGGTGATCTAAACAAGGCCCACATCTCGCAACAGAGAAATTTAAAAATTGCATTAGGCCTGTCCAACTCACCGGAGCTCATAGCAGGGAAGCAATGAGAAATTTAAAAATCGCATCTAAGTCTATCCAACTCACCGGAGCTCATGTCAGGGAAGGGGGCCGATGCAGCGGCAGCGGCATTGGGAGGAAGAATGCGCCGCGGCAGCCCAGGTACCCGCATTTTCCAACCAAGACACCGACACCGACTCCAGTTGCTCCCACCCAACCAGCCACCGCGAACAGTGGCGGCGTGCATCTCTAGCTAGGGAGAAGGGATACATCTTATTTTGGCTCATTAGATACAAAAAAAAGCTGTAAAGATAGCGGCTCATCTCTTGGAGATGCTCTAAGCCAGTATCAGTGATGTCCAAAGTAGGAGTATAACTTAACTGACATTCACAAAAGCCCATGAGCTAACAGCTCTTAAAAAGGGCATGGTGCATCTCATACGAACGAGATACTCGATCACCATTCAAAAGTAACTTACACAGCACTAGTACTCCACAAATTGAACGATCCAAACAACCTTGTTCTATTCTCGACTTCTCAGGCAATTCTACGAAGTTCTCATGGCAAAAGCCAATATAAAGTTGGGCATTGTGGCTGCAGATATATCTTCTAATATGAAAAGCAGCAAAACAGCGATGAACGACTATACTACTCCGCAGCAGCCGCAACCTCCTGTCCAGCCTCATCTACCTCGACAGGCCTCTCAAGCTTCACGCCAACATCCTCTTTATAGTCACCATGAACCTGAGAAGCAACAAGTGTTTGTATGATAAATAACAGGTAGGCTGTCCAAAAACATTATTACTTTGTGGATGCAGCAATTACCTCCATAAGCTTCCCAAGGTCAAACTTTGGGGCCTTCAGGATCTTCACCTTGCGGATGAAAACATTCTGAAGCGGGAAGATGCTGGAGGTCGCTTTTTCAATCTCTTTGCCAATCACTTCTGGTATAAACTTTGAAACCAGCTCCTTAAGATCACAGGAAGAGGCCTGGTTCACCATAATGTCCACCATCTTGCGGCGGATCTGCACGCAGAACAAGGCAAAGAGACAGCAGCAAACATAGTTTAGAGGCCTCTTTGATGTATGAGATGTCGTCGTTGCTAACACAGTTATATAACTCTGCTACGTATGTGATAAGGACAGAAACGTTACCTGCCGGATCTGGGATGCCTGAGCATAGCAGGTTCTCTTGACCTGGTTTGGGCGCCTCTTGGTGAAGCCAATGCAGAACAAGCGCAGCATGTAGTTGTCGGTTGTCTTGACATCAACATGGGCTTCAATCAATGTCTGCCACTTCCTCACTAGGGATCTGAGTTTATCAGTTGTAAAATTCATGCCCTAATAATAGAGACAACAAGTTAGTGACTGAAAACACAATAAAAGGGCTACAGCTGTGAGCAATAGAAGGCTGATCCTTACCCAAAAGTTTGTGAGCACATTCCTGCCTTGCACATCTTCAGCACGGAGCCTGATTTTCCTGTAAGCCTGATCCTCGTCGCCTTGAAGATCAGCTAGGCAAACCTCAAAGACTCTGTGCTTCAGACCCTCAGAAGCAATCTAAAACAACCAGAAAGATGCATGAATCAGCATATTAGGCCATCAAATAGTGTATCTACGCTCTGAATAAAGTTGCAAATAGAGTAGCACCTGATAAAACATAAAGGGAACAGCATAACTAAAGAGATCATGTAACCTTCAGTGATAGGTAACTGATTACTCATCAAGATATAATCTATAACCTTGTGATAAACAACAAGTTACAGTTAAGATCCACAAATAAATGGCAATTCATAATGCTATTGGCTATGGTATAAAATCAAAAGCATGTAATCGTCATAATAATTCCAACAGAGGAAGAATGTAGTCATCATAATAATTCCAACAGAGGAAGCACATAATCATCATAATGATTCCAACAGAGAAAGTGCATAGTAAGTCAAGTAATATCAATGCATGAGCATGACAAATAGTAACAGATGGGACATCAGAAACTGAGGTGGGCAATTGCAAAATTAGATTTTGACTCTCTGATAGTTGCAACTGCCACCTATAAAAAAATCAACACAGGAAGTCAGGGACTTATTACTAAATTATCAGTGGAGCAGCAGACATTCTAGTTGCATTGCACATAATAATACCCCTTCGCGTACAAATTAGAATAAGCAGGTGAGAGAGCGTTCTTTGATACTGACTAACGATCTATCAAGATCGCCCTAACGAGATCGTCCATTTGACCCTAAGAGTTCTTGGGATGATATAAGTAAATCATGACACAAGCGCGGGAACGAACACATCAAAGATACTACCCCGTAGATGACTAATCTAGTAATCTATGATGCCTAATCCTACCGCGGTCTACATCGACAAAACATATATGTGCAACATCACGCCACAAAACGTAGAAGCACAACGAGAAAATATCAAGAATGAAAGGAAAAACAGACCCTGGTACCCTGTGTCCTGGACACTAGAGTCTTCCCAATGTTGCGCACGCTGAACACCGACGGGGCCTTGATGTCATACCAATCCTTCTTAGAGAAGGGATCGACGCTGCATAACATAAGAAAGAACCACACCTACACATCAGCACCGGATAAAGGAACAAAGCAATCGGCCCGAGCAAGATCTGAAGAACGGGACGAACAGGCAAGCAAACTCACGTCTTTTTCTTCCCACCCTTCTTTCCCTTCGAGATCCTCTTGTTCTTGCCAACAGCCATGGTCGCCGCCGCGCTGGTGCTTGAGGTCTCGGGCCGGCGAATATATCGGCGAAGGAAGGCGGCGGCGTACTGGCGTTGTTGCGGTGGGCGGCTGGAGTGTCGTGTGGGGGAGCCAGGAGGAGAGGCCGAGGCTGGTGGCGGTTAGGGTTACCTCGCAGTATATATATCCGGCTGGTTTAGTTGGGCCTTGTCATTCCAAACTGAGACGGGCCTGTAGCCCTGTCTACTTAACACCCTGAGGTTTGGGCCTGAGACTACTTAACCCCAAGTAGCAAGTATGAAACCAGCAGCTATTCAGCATATTAAAGTTGTCAAAAACCCCTTGGGGTGGTTTTGGTAGGCTGTTATGCTTGCGTGGACATCTAGCGTGGCGTGGTTTAACATGATGGCGCTTGGGCCCGCTTATCAGAAATGCTGAATGGGCAGACTCGGTGGGCCCGAACTGTCGGAGTCGTGCCTCCCCCCAAATACGCCTTCCCCTCCCCTGTCTCTGTCCCTCTCCTGCCGACAGGTTCCGCATCGGCTAGATTAGGGTGGAGGTGAGCGTCGCGGCGGCGCCGGTGGTGGAGTCAAGCGCTAGTTCTTCGCCGTCGTCGGCTAATCCTATGGCTGAGTCAAGTGCATGTTCGTCTCGGTGGTCCGCTTCAAGCGACCAAGGTGGCGCGGTTATACGGTCAGGGCTTGCCAGTGTCGTACCACATAGGGCCTCTTGTGTATGAGCCCCTGGTGGAATGCTACTGCAAGATGAAGGCTTGCAGGTGAATCTCGTGGAGTAACGGCCATCTAGGCCACAGGTACTACAGATGCAAGAAGTGTAGGGTAATTTTTTCATCAAATCCCCAATTTGGTTGATATGTTCGATGTGGTAACAATTTGTTGAAGCTGTAGACTGCGGAAGACTATGGGTTCTATGCTTGGGCTGACGAGGAATCATCAGATTTAACAAGCCAGTCCTGAAGAAGAGATTTCTTCGTGGACTTGCACTTAAGAAGAGAAAGAAAAAGCTCCTCCCTAAGACTACGCTTCCACTGCCCAAAAGAAGGTATAACACCATCAAAGATGACATGATTGCGCAAAGTCCAAATACACCAAGCCACTAAAATTACAATCTCCATAAAGATGGGTGCACCAAAACCAACTCGGGCAGACTGCAGCCTCTCCATGATGGGTAGCTGAAAGCCCAAGTTTGGTTTTGATAATTAATGACACCAAGTTGCTAATGTCATGTGTTAAGTGATTTGAGTTAGGCATAAGCAACACATGTAATGAAGGTGTATGTGGCAAGGAGTGGTGGCCACAAGATCACAAAGAGATGGTGCATGGACATAAAATGACGATCATGGTGGAGATGCACATGAAATGATGATCATGGTGATCAAGCATGAGGAGATGGACATAGAACAAAGTGATCAAGGCAAAGGTATAATTATAGGGTTTGCTTTTGCCGGTCTAAGATGAGTAGAGAAGTGATTGACCGAGTTTAGGATTGATAGCCAACTATCAAGAGGGGCAATCACGGTTAGCTCGTGAATCAAGTGCTACTAGGTCATCAGCTTGAACATATGCATTAGGATCTAGTAGAGAGCTAACGTAACGTCTTGAAAAATAATTGTGAAAATGCTAACACACATGCACATGGTGATATACATTTGGTGGTGTTAACATATTTGCGAAGGCGGTGGAGTTTGAGCGGTAGAGAGGGGTTTGGGGTCCTCTCTCCCTCCCGCCGAGCTTGCAAAGCGGGATTCAGGTGTTTTCATGGAAATAGAAATGACTAACTTCCTTTACACCGGAAGCGGGAAGAAGTGGCGAAGTCGCAGGACGTTTTCTTGTTGAAAACCGAGCGACAGACGCGGCGTTCGGCAACGACGGACGCTAGGCCGGCGTCTATCGCTTAACCCTAACAGCGCTGTGCTGGTGAGTGTGCGACGGACGCGCTGGTGGTGCTACAACAGACGCATGGCATCAGCGTCCGTTGGCGGTGACGTCAGCCGCTTCCCAAGCTAGTGATTGCGTCGGACGCGGGCGGGAGTCTGTTGCCGCACCGACGGACGCGTCTGTTGTGCTCGGGCGAACACAGATCTTACTGGACTGCGTCTGTTGGTGCGACGGACGCTAGGGCTATTCTTGACAGACGCGTCTGTTGATCGGCGTTTCGACCGTTGGAACTTCAAACGCACAGGACATGTGGCGACTCGGGGCGACAGACGCGTCTGTTGCCCCCAACCAGGGCATAACGGTTAGTTGCTTACCCCTTCGCTATAAATAGTTAGTGGCCAGTTTTGGGGGTACGCTCTTGCACTTCTGAGATATTGAGACATCCTTTGAGCTAGAGAACACTCCCTCCACTCATCTCCTTGCTTGATTGCTAATCCTAGTGAGATTCAAGTGCATTGCATTGAGAGTTGCACCTAGTGGCACTTGATCTTCGAGTTTGCTGCAGATTTCTTATTACTCTTGGGTATTTCCTGACATCCTAGACGGCCTGGAGCAGCGGTGGTGTTGAGCTCGTGATTAGAGATTGTTTCGAGCCTCACCAAGAGATTGTGAGGGGTTCTTGAGCCTTCCCCGCGGGAGTTCGCGAATTGGCTACTCTAGTGGAGCTCGTGTCTTAGAGGATCCCTATCTTGTGAGTGGATGTGCGACACCCGCTGAGGGTTTGACTCTTGATAGTCAATTAGCTCGTGATCCATCAAGTGGGTGCATCGTCACAACGAGGAGTAGCTTGCTAGGAAGCAAGTGAACCTCAGTAAAAAATCTTGTGCCATCTCTTGCCGAGGATTCTCTTTATGATTGTGTGTGATTGATTCTTTGGATACATCTCATCTCTACACCGTCAGTATAAGAATCAATTAACTTTCCTTTTTCATTCTTGCACTTTATCTTTGTCTAGTGTGCTCAGAGTAGTTTGTATCACGTAGGAGTAAGTAGAGTAAGTAGCTTAGTGACTTAGCTTTGTTGGTGTGAATTAGAGATCATAGTCTTGTTCAGTAGAATTGTATAGGTGGTTTGCTTAGTATAGTTGAGCTAGTGCTAGAATTAACGTCGCCATCTTTTATACGAACTTGTAGATTTTTTAAATAGGTTATTCACCCCCTCTAGCCATTTGCGAGGGATCCCAAGTAATATCAACTAGACGCTAGCACCACGCACTAAAAGTGCAATCGAAGAATAAATGCTCCAGAGCTTCCTCTGCATTGTTGCTGCACAACACACAATCATAAGACTGCAGGTAGAAATTCTTGCGGCACAGAAGATTCCTTGTATTTAATCTGTCCAGTAACAAGAACCATAAAAATAATTTATGGTGCCCTTTCCAGCCACTTTTCCAAAGCTAAACAAATTGCCGAGGGGCTGGACTGGTGCCCACAATGGAATTATAAGGACATTTGCTCGTAAAGCTAGCTCCCCAAAGATACAACCAACTATCATCCACACTATCCAAGAGCTGAAGCCAGTGTGGATGCTGAGAGACAGGGGAGGGGAAGGCGTATTTGAGGGGAGGCACGACTCCGATAAAAGTCAGGCCCGTCGAGTCCGCCCATTCAGCATTTCTGACAAGCGGCCCCAAGCGCCACCGTGTAAAACCACGCCACACTGGATGTCCACGCAAGCAAAACAGACTACCAAAACCACCCCAGGAGATTCCTTGACCGGTTTTGACAACTTTAATGTGCTGAATAGCTGGTTTCGAACTTGGGGGGTTAAGTAGTCACAGGCCAATCCTCATAGGGTTAAGTAGACTTTTTTCTTTTATATAAATCGATGTACGTATGAGTTAACTCAAACACTTAATATAAATCGATGTCAGAGTTGAGTCAAACTTTTTATTCGTCAGAAGTCCTCTCATCCTCGACGTGCTTCAACAATTCTCCATTTAATCTAGTTGTCAAGGAGGGAGATAATGGTGCATAAACACCTACATAGTAGCAAAAGAGATGGTATGAAGGAAATTTGTATGAGAACTATATGATGATTTCAATTAGAGAGCAGTAAAGGCCACACACTTTTTGATTGTGGGATCCTTTCATAATCCTTCGTCACATGCAACAAAAATGGTACCGGACAACACCACAACCAAACCACAAATTTCAGAAATGATGCTTCCAGGGCTTTGACCAGACCAATCCTACACAAATAATTAAACAGAATGACATCAGTTTACTGTTTTGTCATAGGGTTTGCTTGAGCTGAGGAATGCATAAGAAACAAATGCAACAATATGAAAATATCTGAAAGGGTCCAAAGGCGCATGAGGGAGTAAATGGCAGAGTGAAATAAGAAATAAATATATAAGCCAAGGGCAAAACAAAATTTACCTTGAACATTATGACGCTGGCAAGTATTGTAAGAGTTGTGAACATTACATAATATATTGGAGATACAATTGCCGTATTGAACGTGTAAAGTGCCTACAGCAAAAAAGCACTACTTCATTAAACATAACAGGAAGATCCCATATCATTGGTTCCCGTTTTAAAAACGAACCAAACCTCCAGCTCGGCGGCATGGCTAGGCTAGGCTGCACCGCCGCTCGGTTTGGTGAGCCGTGAGCGGCTGAGCGCCATCAACGCCAAGGGCCCTCATGCAGCCCCGGCTCGGTGCTCTATCGCCCGTGCTCGGCCATCCAATCCAAAAGCACATCCACTGTTGGTTTGCGTCACGTTCCGCCGTTTGTTGCTACCTCCTTTTCCTTCCGGTTCCAGGGCACCACACGAAAGACGAAAAACCCATGCGCCGTATGCATGCATGCATGCATGTAACCCTACCCGGCCACGCTACGGTCCGACCAGGCCAGCGGATACTCATGCATACTCCCATGGCTATCTCTCTCTGCCGCATGTGGCCACATGCCAACATGCACGCGGGGCGTGGGAGCGTCCAGCAAAGCCTCAAGGCAAAGTAACGCAACGCGACGACGTGAGCCGCCGCGTGGTTCTTCCAACCCGCGGCACCTAGCTATGGACTATGGTGGTATGGCCGTCTCCGTGGCCCGTGGGTGTCTCCACTTGTCTCATCTTTGCTTACTCCGATCCTGTCATGTTGCGCGCCTGCGCGGGGTGGGGATGGGGCTAGGACGATACTACACGACCATCGTTTGCGAGCCTGGCTTGCCCAGGGCGTTTTCGCTCGTCTCGCGACGCAAAGAGGGGGTCCGTCTGCTGTTGTTCAGGTGTGCACGGTTTCTCCGGAGTCCGACGTACGTCGCGGTCTCCGAACAAGCCACCATGGTGGATAAGGCAGCACCACATCATGCCGTACGCGCTCGTGGTCTTGGATGGCAGCACTCAGCAAGGAAGTACGTACTCCGATCTTCATATACCACAAAAAAACAGGGACGAACGACGCACGACGGTCGAGCCAAATTACCGGGCTGGATGGTTGGTGGTCGTGGACTCATGAATACATACCGAAAAACCAAACATCAGTGCAAAGAACGAAGTTAATTAGTGCAGGACCATCATCAATCGATCAAATAAAAATCGTACTTACTATATAAAAAAAATCCCAACCTGGCCAAAGCTCACTCGAGCGTCTGAACCAATATTAATTCCACCGTAAACGCGTTAGCTAGCTGGAGGGTTTATTACTGTTACCGTGTGAAAATGAAAATCAGGGGGCAAAAATGGTCAAACCTTGTGCACTGCTGCATATATATATCTACGCTTTGCTGCTCAGGAGCTAAACACCCGCGCTTAACCTAGAAAACAGAATCAAAGAAGAAACCTGTCCCTGAAACGACGCAGTATCGTTACATCTACATACAAAGCCTGTGCCTGTCCCATCGTTCGATCAACCATGGAGCTTAGTACATTGGTAGTAGTAGCGAAGAAGAAGAAGAACCGTGCCCGCCACCCCGCGGTTCTTCTATTGCTCCTCGCGTGCGCGTGCGCCTGCGCCGGCGGCATTGCGCCCGCGAGCGGCGCCGCCGGCGGGAGGTGGGACCTCCTGCAGCGCAGCATCGGGGTGTCGGCGATGCACATGCAGCTGCTGCACAACGACCGCGTCATCATCTTCGACCGCACCGACTTCGGCCGCTCCAACCTGTCCCTCCCCGACGGCCGCTGCCGCGTCAACCCGCGGGAGCGCGTGCTCCCTAACGGGGACTGCACCGCGCACTCCGCCGAGTACGATGTGGCCGCCAACGCGTTCCGCCCGCTCTCCATCTTCACCGACACCTGGTGCTCCTCGGGCACCGTCGCGCCCGACGGCACGCTCGTCCAGACCGGCGGCTGGAACGACGGGTTCCGCAACGCGCGCACCATGCCCGCGTGCGGCGGCACCGGGGACGACAAGAGCTGCGACTGGTCCGAGAAGCAGGACGCGCTCGCCGCCAACCGGTGGTACGCCACCAACCAGATCCTCCCCGACGGCCGCGCGTTCATCCTCGGTGGCCGGAGGCAGTTCAGCTACGAGTTCTACCCGAAGGCCGGCTCTTCGGATACGTCCGTCCTCCAAATGCCATTTTTGGTGCAGACTAAGGATCCCGAGGAGAACAATCTTTATCCGTTCGTACACCTCAACATAGATGGCAACCTTTTCATCTTCGCCAACAACCGCGCCGTCCTGCTGGACTACAAGAGTAACAAGATCGTGCGGACGTACCCAGTGCTGGGCGACGGCGACCCGCGGAACTACCCCAGCTCGGGCTCCTCGGTGCTGCTCCCGCTGAAACCCAACCCCACCGAGGCCGAGGTGCTGGTCTGCGGCGGCGCGCCGGCGGGCTCCTACAACTCCACCAAGGGCGGCGCCGGCACCTTCGTCCCGGCGCTGACGACGTGCGGGCGGATCAAGATCACCGACGCCGCGCCGGCGTGGGTCATCGAGACAATGCCGTCGCCGCGGGTGATGGGCGACATGATCCTGCTGCCCAACGGCGCGGAGGTGGCGATCATCAACGGCGCCGCGGACGGCACCGCCGGGTGGGAGTCCGCCAAGACCCCCGCGTACGCGCCCGTCGTCTACCGTCCCGACCACTCGCCGGGGGACCGGTTCGAGGAGCAGACCGCGACGGGCGTCGCGCGGCTGTACCACTCCTCGGCGGTGCTCCTCCGCGACGGCCGCCTGCTGGTGGGCGGCAGCAACCCGCACACCTACTACAACTTCAGCAACGTGCAGTTCCCCACCGACCTCAGCCAGTCAGCCTGGAGGCCTTCTCGCCGGAGTACCTCGACGCGTCCAACGACATTGTCCGCCCCAGGATCCTCGACCCGTCCCCCACCGGCGCGCCATCGAGCGTGGCCTACGGGGCGACGGTGGCGCTCCAGTTCTCGGTCCCGGCATCGGCGCGGAGACGGCGTGGCGGCGCCGCGGGCCTCGGTGATGTGTCGGTGACGTTGGTAGCGCCGTCGTTCACGACGCACTCGTTCGCGATGAACCAGCGGCTGCTGTTCCTTGATGTCACCAAGAATGTGGCGGTGCGCGGCCGAGCCGGCACGTTCAATGCGTCGGTGACGATGCCGGCGACGGCGGTGCTGGCGCCACCGGGGTACTACATGCTGTTCGTGGTGAACGGGCACATCCCCAGCGAGGGGATCTGGGTCCAAATACAGGCACAGCAGTGAGAGCGTGCGACGGGGAAGGGGTTGTAGATTTCATTCATTTTGTTTCGTTCTGCCATCCGTATACTCTTCTTAGTTCTTACTACTCCACAGGTGTACGTAATACTTAAAAAGACAAAGACAACCCTGGTAAAAGGGGTAAATGCTAAAATGCATGGTTGCGTTAACAGTCTGCAAGGGGGTGTTTAGTTTATGGGGTGAAAATTTCAGAGTATCACATCGAATGTTTTAAGTGATATCGGAAGGGGTGTTCGGATACTAATCAAAAAAATTAATTACATAACTCGTCTGGAAACCGCGAGATGAATTTATTAAGCCTAATTAATGTGTTATTAGCATATGTTTACTGTGGCACTACATTGTCAAATCATAGATTAATTAGACTAAAAAATTCATCTCGTAAATTTATCGCAATATGCGTAATTAGTTATTTTTTTGTTTATATTTAATACTCTATTTATGTGTCTAAATATCCGAAGTCACGGAGCGATTTTTTTTTTTTGGACAAACTAAACACACCTGAGACTGGATACTGTGTTGCTGTCGTTGACATGAGATGAGATTTGAAAGAAAGAGAGGAGAATGTCCGTAAAGCTGGTGTCAGAGAGCTTCACGTGAACCGGGCACACGTGACGCATCTCATCCGCATCTGCTCTTGGCTCTAGCGTACTAGTACGCGCCAAGCGCCATGCTTTCGACGTCGATCTGTAGGCTGTAGCGGCCGCGTGTGGGCAAGCAAATCAGGGACTCTGCTGTTTTGATCCGCTCTGCAGAGCATCTCCGGCAGCTCTTCTTTTCCATCCCCATCCTCATAAACATGTTATATCGAAGACATAAGCTAAATTCCAATAGCTTCCCATTCCCATTTCCTTTTTACGGTGATCACCAACATCTCCCTATCTCTCCTCAAATAAAAGAGAAGTTAGAGCATCTTCAAGAGTTCTTCATATTTTATTTGCCAAAATATAGTGTTTATCAACTCCTAAATTAGTATAGGAAGAAAAATTAGTCATCTTCAAGAGTTTCCTATATTTCTATTCTAAAAGTTTTTTCTCAGCACTTTTTCCTACGACTTGGTCTCATGTTTTATATCAGGAACCCTAAATTTGTTTCTGTACGCGTTTAAGCTCTTCCATAAGATCTTTCGCTATTGCGCTTTTCTCACCTGGAACCCTGTCTTTCTTCCTTTTTACTAGACGGGTCGGGAAACTCCGGATGCGCGCTCCTAGGCCGCGCGCATATATGTGCTCTCGGGATAGATTTTTGCGAGGTTGTGAAAGATGGGCAGGGAGGATGTCAAACTATTGGAGAGGGTTTTTTCTCATTTTGCCAAAAAATTAAGGATGGGAAAGCCGAATGACAAACTGTTGGAGATGCTCTTATATCTCCCCCAATAGCTAGGGCCCACCTCCAACTGCCACTTCTCTCTCCTGCGACGCTCGCTGGAGATGGCTTGGTGGCCGGTGGAAGACGCATTCGTGAAAAGCTTTGCTCTAGCAACCATGGTCATCGTGGACCCGAGGTGGAGGGAGATGGATGAAAAATCATTGCTCTGGTGGTGGGAGCCAGCCATGGCCAGAGATGGAAGGGGTAGAGAGAAGGTGCACCGTTGCCATGCCCAGGTCGCAGGCCTGCTGGAGAGAGATGAAAAAATAAAGAGAGAAAATAAAAACTCATAACCTGACATATAGGTCTCATATATTTGGAAAGATTATTGGTGATCTGTTGGTGTATCTTCTTCAATAATTAAAAAAATAATATTAGTGATCACCAATATTATTTTATTAGGGATGAAGGAGATGCTCCTGGCCACGCTGCCCCAGCGAAGGAGATAGCGCACATAGGCTAGGCGAGCAGGCGTTCGGTTGCAAGCATTCATTCCGAATTCTGAACCGAGTACGTGCGCCGTTCGTGTGAGCGCCGGCCAGCCGGTGGGCGCGGGCGCGCGCGCGCGCAACTCGTGTGCTCGCGGCTGACGAGACGTGGGACTTTGGGAGAGGTGGTCGTCACGGAGGATGGCTGTGTGGCGGATATGGATCTCTGGGCTGGATTGTGGATTCAGTTTTTTTTTTTTTGGTGGATTGTGGATTCAGTTGGACAGCACCAGAAGCAATGTACGCACGGCCCGCACCTACCCAACAAGATATCACAAGCTCGATCATTTTCTGATTTTCTCACGCGGTTCCATTCCAACGAAAATCAAGCCAATCTTCCTTTCTCCTGCCAGACTGTCGTTTTTTCCCCGCGTGCATGTCGATCTATTTGAAGATCTTTCCATTTGGATTTGAAAGAATCCGGCACAATGAGAGTTTAACTGCAAAACACTAGTAATTTGCGTCACTGGCTGTTTTCTTATCGATCGATCATATACAGTATCTTCTTGAAAGATGCCGAGTTCTGTGTAGTCCTGCTACCGATCCAACTGGCGGCCCAAGCCCAAATGTCGCGTACAAAACATTTGAACGGTCATTCTGATCGTTGGCACTTGGCAGAAAACACTTCACGTGCATGATCATTCTGTAGCTACTTTCATACGGTTCGTTATTTTTGCTTGCACATGCTTTCTGTGATTGTTTAGTGCTGGCGCGCCTGGCGGAGTAGGCGTCATGCCTATAGGGTTTCTTGGATCTTTCCGCAGTGACCAATCAATCGAGCTACCATTCTACGCTTCTTTGCCGCTAACTGTATGCGCTGGTGTTCTTAGTTTGCACAGGAGTAGATGTACCAACCGGTGTTCACTAGAGTCAGAGTGGCACAAGCTTTTCCCCAACAATGACTTATAGCTTGCATCGTCTCTAGGCTCTGATAACACCCCCTAGCATAGGCAACACCGGTTATGCATGACTTCTATCATCAATTTCGTTTTGAAGCCTTCTGGGACAACCATGTCTTGCTTCATGCATGGTCTCATGGATACGGTACTAGATACCTGGCCGCAACCAGTTAACATGCAATTATATTCAAGACGCAAATCTGTGCATGCGCGTCAAAATGCATCGTACGGCTAATGCAATCAAGATATAGAGAAGGCAAAACATTGGAAATATTGAGTTTTGGCCTTCGTGCAAGTCCTGCTGTTGCTGCTACAAAGAACACAAGAAACCCGGATTTTGACGAGGAAAGAATTGCAATTCCGAAGATATCTTAAGTCAATGCTAGAGTTTCCTAAATCTCTTCTAATCCTTGATTTTTAGAAAGATAAGAAAAATCCCTCTCCAACGACTTCTAAACTTTAGGCACTTGAAAAATCCACCCCCGTTCTGTGTAACTTTGTGCGGCTCCTACATCGCGCGGATACTGTTCTCCTGTGCGTATCGGTCAGTCAATCTAAAGGTGAAAGGGTATGAGAAAGAATAAAGGATAGGAGAGGGTTCCTGATACAAATGTACGAGAGAGAAAGAATATAAAAAAGTGGTTATAATAATTTAGAAATAATATAGGATTCCTAATGTAAAATTGTCTTCAATATCTTAGGAGTGGATTATTAGAAACTCTTGGAGATGACCTTCTGTCGGTGTCCGGACTCGGGAGGGCCCTAGACCAACGAGTGAATTTGTGCTGCGTGCTCCATAATCCAGATGGTGATGCAAAGAGAATACACGGGGGCTTATCCTGGTTCGGGCAAAGAAGGCCCTACGTCTAGGGGGAGTATTGTATTTCCTTGCACCTAAGTGCTTGCGTAGGGGTTATAAGCTGTGAGAGAGGAACCGGTCTCAAGTCTCAAGAAAGAGTAAAATGGAGTGTTGCTTGAGATGTTGCTCTCGGAAGTGGAGAAAAGTGTCTATCTTTTTTTTCCCTCTATCCCCCGGAGAACCCTCTGCCCTCCCTTTTATAGGGTCGAGTGAAGGCTCAGGGGCTCCTAAAACCTTAAGGCGGTGCCTTAGAGGTGAAGGTCCGATGGGCGCTATAGAGGTTGCTGTAGCGGCGTGCTCTGGTGATGGCCGACCATCCCCGGGGTGTCGTGGCGATGTTGATGACGGGACGGTGAATGATCCTGGGCCCTGTGTCGAGCGTGCGATCCCCTGTAGCCGACGTGCAGGCGCCATTCCTTTGTTGACCGGTGGCGGTCGAGGCCGGGTCGTGACGTAGCTGAGGGGGTCGACGAGGAACGGATAAGGCCGGGCCCCAGGAAACCCGGGCGCGGTGGTTGTCTTCTTGTGAGTTGAGGGAGTATTGACGGTGGAACAATGCTTGACGTAGTGTGAATAGTGGCAACTTTTTTCACCGCCTATCCTAGGGTGGGTAGTAAAAAGTGGGATTAGACACGGATGCCGCTCCTATGCTGGTGCGCTGTAGCCACGTTAGTGGAAGTGATTGCATTAAATGCTTTTGTCAGTAAGTAGGTGGATGAGGAGGGGTCGACCAACTCGACCTCGGGTCGTGCGAGTCGGAAGTTTTCCGGGGTCGAGGCTTCCCGTCGAGCGGGCCTCGTACGAGTCGGAACTTAGTCGGCCTCGTACGAGTCGGAACTTAGTCGAGGGTGCCCTGTCTCCACATTTACAGTCTTGGATCGGCGTATCCGTGTAGATGGAGTTTTGATTCGAATTTTTAGGGGGTCTTTAGAGCGCGGATTTCTCGGGGGTTTGCTCTTTTAATCGCGGGTTTCGGGTACCCCTAATTTAGGTACCCGACACCTTCTTTTTTTTCCCCAATACATTTTTAGGAGCTGCAAAACTATATGTTTTTAGGAGAGAAAAAATAGGATACTCTTGGAGATGCTCTAACTTGGATCCGGAAGGGGACACGGACTCTTGTTTCTTCCAATTACATGCAAACGCCTGTCGAAAGAATAACTTCATTGGCTGCATGCACACAAGCTGAAAAACTAACAACGTGTTTGGTTTGGCATAATGTAACGGCATCTGATTGCACCTGGTATTGGACAACGATATAATCATTTGGTTAGGCCTGGCCCATTATAAGGTTAAGCGCAATTAGAAAATGGGTTCATTCCTGATACTGCCCCTCTCCGTCCCTTATCCGATTACGCCGCATCCATCTCCCTCCACCACTCGAAGACTCGACGCCTCCCTCTCGCGGTCTCGCCCTGGGGTATTTGTGAAACCCAACCCATGGGCCAGACCAAATTCGTGGTACTGTAGCATCAGGGGACACTGTAGCTTCGGCACGGTGTTTCCAGTTTAGTGAAACGGAACTCGAGCGAGACTAGCTTAAAAGTCTGGACTTAGAAGGCTGTTAACTCTAGATCGATCTTTTTCCGTAAAGTAAGGAAGAAAGCATAAGAGAGTTAATTAGCAGGGGTGGTCCATTCAACGTGTAGAGTGAGCCTTAGACGTCATCCCGGGTCGGGGCGTTATAAATAGTATAAGAGCCAACTCTCACGGTTTCACGGTGCGTATGGTCCGGAAGCGTGGACAGGTTGTGCACGGCTCTAGAGAGGGCATGACACTTGGGTCAGGGAATTCGATCCTGAGCATTTGTCTCGTATGAGTAAGCTGGTTCGATAGCTCGATGAGGATGTCGAATCCTTTGAGGATGGGTAGTGTGGGGGTATAAACCCCTATACCCTTACGGCTAGACATGGGTAAGCCCAGACCAGACGGTCTGGCCCATTACATGACGACGCGCGATCCAGATTATCGAGATGGAGTCTCGCGCAAGGCATCAAACCAGATTTGGAGATCAAACAAGGTCTTGATCGGTTAGGTTAGGAATCCTTATCCGGCTCCATATGGCAATTATAACCGGCTAAGATTAGTTTCCAGATCTGTAACCCTGCCTCCCGGACTATATAAGGAGGGCAGAGGACCCCCCTTAAAAAACATTGAAACGCACTCTAGGGCAATCTAGCTTGTAATACATTGTTTGAGACAGCAATAACAAAGCAGAGCAGGATGTAAGGTATTACGTCCACACGGCGGCCTGAACCTGGGTAAACCTGCGTGTTGTTCTGCATCACCATCTCGTTCGTGGCTTGGACATCTATCTGCCGACAATCTACTACCTTGGGCATACCCCTCGATAAACTGTTGACCAAGTTTTATCGACAGTGGCGCGCTAGGTAGAGGTCCCCTTCAGGGGTTGTGCGTGCTGATCCTCCGGCGGACCAGATGGCGTATCTTTCCTTCCGTCGATCAAAGCTGAGCGGTGGCGGCGGATTCTATCCACATCAACGAGCGAGGCGACCGCACGGCACGGATTCAATCTGGGCATACTGCTGACCACCAGCGTCACCGGCCGGCAGTCAGGCATCCTCGATCTGCATGTGCATGTTCGCCACGAGCGTGCATGGCAATTGGCAACACATGCAATCGGATAAAGCTAAGTCAAGGCGCTTCATGATTAAATATTATTATTATATTAATATTTCCACATATACTATGTATGTCTGTATGATTTCTATTGGGGAAACCTAATCACATCCTGTTGTTGCTCATGATTTCTGATCGGATACGCAAGATCGTTGCTGCGGATCACGACAACCAGCAATTAGGAAAGGCGGCCGGCGCGGTAAAGCGATGTGGTACCGTGTTTTCCACCAAAGATGCTGATCGGCCGTACAAGCTAATTGGAGTAATTAAAGACATCTACAGAGCCGTAGGATGCAACCTGCTCGATGACACATGCAGTTTCTCATCGAAAGCTTAAGTCATGTTTCTAATTTTAGATTAAGCATTCTATTGCATGTATGCTTCTATATCTGCTTCGTGATTATCCACGGCTTCCACGACGACACGACCGACAACATATTTCGATTTCGTATAGTACAGGAGGCAAGACGCCTTCCTCTCGACGACCACGTTGCCAAGATTTGCATGTACACATGCATCTACACGTACCCATGGGTCCACAAGCTAAGGCCCCGTTTGATTTAGGTGTTAAAGTTTAATAAACACTGTAACACTCTCGTCTTATTTGACAAAAAGTTTTCAATCTTGGACTAATTAGCCTTAATAGATTTGTCTCGTAAATTACTCCTAATCTGTGCCGACATGCATGCAATTAGTCTACATTTAGTACTTCATGCATTTGAGAGAATATTGATGTGATGGGAGTTAAACTTTAACCTCGTGTAACTAAACAAGGCCTAAGTCACGACTTTTATTCTAATTAAATATTTTATATATCTCCATATATATATATATATACATATCTCTTCATGTCCTTTTGTGACTGCTATGCACGTGTACAGCTGCTGGAGTACATGCCCCTGGCCATGCTCGTGGTTCAAAACCGTTTGAGCCATCATCGAGCTTTAGAGCGAGCCGTCAGCGAGCCGCACTGAGCCAAGCCACGCTGGGTCGTTCAAGCCGTCAAGCGAGCCACGGTGAGCCGTCCGACCACGTCGAGCCACGCCGAGCCATCAAGCGAGCCGCTTCGAGCCATAAACAAGTCGTCCAAGCTGCGTTCATCGATGGACCACGTCGACCACGTCCCGAGCGGCTCCGCCGAGTTCACGTCGATCACGGACCACGTCAACCACGTCCTGAGCGGCTTCGCTGAGCTCCGACCATGTTGACCACAGACCACGCCAACCACCTCCCGAGCGACTCCGCCGAGCTCCGACCACGACCGTTCGAGCTGCCCAGACTGTCATAGGAAGTGCCTCGGCCTACTCGCTCCAACCACCTGCTGCGTCGCAACGATGATCGCCGCGGAGAACGGCGCTACGACAACCGCGACCACCGTCACAGCAGGCCAAAAAAGCTCGAGAACCGAACAACTTCATGGCCACCGATCAGATTTATATCAAAAGATAAGTACACTTCTAACATTTATATTTAATACAATTTTTATTACGACGTTTCTCCACAACGTCCTCATCATGGTTATTCTTCAAATAACGTTTGTCCATGTATACCATCTTAAAAATGACATACATCTATGCTTAACGCAAATCCCTGACCAGTCACGTTGACGCTCGATGTCTCTAGAGATGGCCCTGTCTCCGGCTTCTCCCTACACGTGCACGAGCGTCTGCCCTCTGCGTTACGGGTGGTCGGCAGCGGCACCTTAGCAACGCCATCCACACGCTCACGGGCTCCACGCTCAGCGTAACACGGGCAAGCTAGGGCTAGAAACTCAGCTACATACTAACTGGTCGGGCAGTTTATGCTAAGAGTAAACACAAACCTCATATCAACACTGATATTCACAAAGCACCAACCGCTTTATCATATTATGCTCATTTGCAAGTGACTGCTGAGCGTCATACGCTATTTCTTCACCGCTGATTTTCTCCATAATTTATTATTTTGTACAGCATGTACTACCGTTCTACATATTTATATTGTAGGAATTTCAAGCTACGCACGGGGGCTTCGTCGCTCGCTTCTCGACTTACGCTCGGGGACTGGCCTAGATGATTCCCGATCACTACGAGCAAGTGTTCCCGAGCACGCTCGGGGACTTGTCACTCCCACTCTCCGACCACTGCTCGGGGACTGCTCCGACCACTCTCCGACCACGCTCGGGGACTCGTTGATCTCGCCCCACGCTGTACTCGGGGACAACTCCGACCACTCTCCGACCACAACTCGTGGACTGTTCTCCTCGATTACATGTGAATTAACTCACATACAGTTGAGAGAAATTTATTTTCTTTCGACCTTGCTACAAGGCTTATACTTCGCCTTTCAGCAAGCTCGGGGACTACATCGGTACGATACACCTGAAGGTGCATGCTACATTTAATTAATAAGACTTTTTTTAGACCCTGGCACCACGTGTCTACGTCACCTACTACCAGGCTCGGGGACTAAGTGGGCACACTTCACCTTGCGGTGAATGTGCTCGCCCTGATGGTTCAAACGCCTCCGATTCTACAAGGACGACAATATCTCTTTTTGACTCAGAGTCAAAGTGGGCACACTTCGGGAAAATATTTTTCAAATTTTATCTTGAGCCCCTTACATCCTTCTCGCGAGCTCTAGACGACGCTACTCGAAGGATACAAGGCGCTCGAGAACTAGCTGTGGGGGAATAGACCCCCATACCCTCATGGGTATATATGGGCCGCACCATCAAAGATGGCCTAGCCCGCAAGATGAAGACGTGCAGAGAACGACATTGTATTATAACTATACCAAATTAGATACTTTACTTGTAACCTTATCCCTTCAGAGTATATAAGGAGGAGCAAATGTCCCCTAGAAGACATATCATATCAGATCAATCCAGATCAATCTGAGACATCTCAATACAAATATAACAGAGCACATGACGTAGGGTATTACGTCACAACGACGGCTTGAACCTGTATAAATCGTGTGTCTTGTGTCTCTGTTACCATCTAGTTCCTGATTACACGCATCCTACCGATAATCTACCATCACGGACATACCCCTCGATGGAATGCCGACCACATTTCGTCGACAGGTAGATGTGAAACCCAGCCCATGGGCCAGTTGGGCCAGACCAAATTCTTAGCACTGTAGCACTAGGGTACTGTAGCTTTGGCACGGTGTTTCAGTTTAGTCCCATACCGGAAACAAAACCAAAGCTAGACCAGCTTAAAAGCCTGGACCTGGGAGGTTGTTAACTCCAAATCGATCTTTTTGCGTGAAGTGAGGACGAAAGCGCAAGAGAGTTAATTAGTAGTTGTGGGCCATCCAACGTGTAGAGTGGCCTTAGCTGTCATCCTAGGTCGGGGTGTTATAGTATTCCTCCTGCATATGGCGGCGGTGGCGACCACAAACTCTCATCGCTCGCCGGTAAGCTCTCTCTATAGCTCCACCTCTCCTCTCCTTCTCTCTCTTCTCCCCGTGCACTAGCGCGATTTCTGAACCCTAGATGGCATTTTTTCATCTGGTCCAAGATCCTTGCACGGAGGAGAAGAGGACGTGGCACGGAGCAAGCAAGGCACTTCACCGCTGGAGACCGCTGTTCTCCCTTGCCTTAGGTATGACATCGTGGTTGCCTTCCTACTCTCCCACTCAAATCCCCATTTGTTTCATGTGCTTGTGATGCAAAAGTATGATACATATCGGGTGCTGTGAACTTTGAATAAAACTAGATAGCATCCCGCGCTTCGCTGCGGGCATGCTCAATTATAGGTATAGTCTGCATCTTAAAACTTTGTCGGAGACCAAAACTGCATTTATTTTTTCTAGAGAATACAACTGCACTCGAAGCAAAGCTTTTATCATATATGAAGACTAAAATATCCTGCGATTATTTAATGTCCTATCTATTATTAGAGCAGGTACAATAATGAGCTTATAGTCAAGCTAATGCTGATGTGGAGGAGAGAAGGGAGGAGAGAGATTAGAGCTTGGCTCCCATGCAAGCACCAAACTGGGCACGGAAGCATATGTATTAATGGGTCAAAATAGCAAGTGTTGTGAGAAGAAATAGGAGAGAGAGACTTTTTGAATACAAATAGAAGACACTTATTGTATAACTTGGCTCTTATAGCTTGTCTTATAGCCAAGTAACTTGGTTCTATTATTGGCCTTGCTCTTAAACAGGGGTATCAACCATTTCCACGGAATCAACAGTATTTAATGTCCTATCTATTATTAAACAGGGGTATCAACCATTTCCACGGAATCAACAGGTCAACTACCAGTGCATTTTGCTTCCAGTTTAGACAATGGATGCCTTGCTAGAAAGAGAAAAATCAATGTAGTATGTTAACGAAACTAAATTGCAGCTAGAAGAAAGCTTGAAATCTGATCTTAACTACTGCAACATAAGCAGTGTGTTGTTAATGGCCTCACAAACCGATCCCTGTGAAGAACTGCTGATACATCTAGGCAAGGATAGGAAACAGAAGGTGATGTTTTGCCTCTTGTTGATGGCTGAAAATCAAACAGAAAGATAATTAAGAAAAATCAGGGAGTTCGGTAATTGAGAAACTCACAGGGTAGATTATGTCTTATTTACATCATAACTGAGACCCAGTATGACTAACTTTGCTATGACGACAATAAACATGTACTTATATGTAAAACAACGATTAGTGAACTTAAAGTGCAAAAAATATTAGAGATACCCATTAGTGGATCATGCATAGCATTAAGTAAATGGCTTCTTTAGTCCCTCTCTGTTAAAGGAGTATCATGGTTCAAAATCAAAATATGGTGTCATGGTATTTTAGTACAGATTTCACAAAAATACACTGATTGGAAGAAGAAACAAATCAAATGCTAGAACCTTGTTTTCCCCAATATCTGTAAATAATTTTTGCTTGCAGGAACTGATTCTTTTTTTCACATGACGTGCTGGTAAGAAATTTTTTCCTGCTTCAAATGCATTGAAAGCTGTACTGGCATGGATGTAAGTCAGTGACAATATCAATGAGATGGAAGTACATAGTATGTCTCAATAAAAAAACATGAAGGTGACATTATATAACTTTTTTGTTAGCAGCTAGTAGCCAATGGGGGTACCTGCAGCTCAGCAGAAGGATAACCTCACCACAGAAATGTTGCTGATCACAAGATGACAATAGTAGAGGGGGACAGGGACTCACCTGCAATACACAAATGGCAATGATCTGGATGATGGAGGGGATAAATCAGCATGATACCGTGACATAGTGTTTGTACTCTTATCCAGCATGTGCATCTTCAAGTCATATCCTCATTGGCGAAACTTTAATGCACAGATGATATGACAAAGAAGCAAAGTACGGGGAGAGGCTTTCCAAGAAGCAAAGTCTGATGAGGCGTACATGTGTGCGTGAATAGAAATAAAAAGATTTTTGGTCCATTTTTGAAAGATATGAAAGGTTGTCTAGGATGAGGCAACAAATAAGCCTCATAACGGCCTTCGGATGGTGATACCAAATTTTTGCCAATAAAAATGTTGGACCCAAAAGTATGATATAGAGGACTATATCTTAGCCATATGGTTTCCATGAGCCAAAATATAATGTATTATTTTCTCTGATTTTAGTAATGTTTGTGAAGAAAAAGAAAACACACATGATGCTGCATAGAACCCAATTAGCATTGTGGATCATTTACCTAAAGCTCCAAAGCCAAATATTCTGACGATCCTAACATTTCTACAAATTAGGCAACATTAATAACATGGAGCAGCACAAAAGAAATAGGAATTGTGTTGGCATACCCTGAACCTTGAAAAGGATGAGTAGGAACAGGAATTGGTGGATGTATCTAGGCTGTAGAGCAGGTCAAAATCATGACCTTCGAACGGATCCGTGCAAAGAAACTCTGCACATGTAGTTTTCATCAGAAGGAACACAGGAACTGCTATACGCGCCTAGGCTCCAGCACAGGTTAAAATCATGGCAGTTAAGTGAAAGTAAATCGAAGCTGAGAGCGTAAAGCAAATACCTTATGCATATCTGGATCTCTCCACAACCAAGGAGGCACCTGACCGAGGAGATGGCCACTGAATTTGTGTGGGCACCGCCGTACGCACAGGGCCTAGAGAGCACGCGTGTTTGTGTGGCCTCGCATGGTTCCTGGGGTGATGCCTTGTTTTTTTTATTTATTTTGATAAGGACGCATCCTGCGTAAGAGAATGACAAGATGAAGGGATCCGAGTGTTAGGATTGATCTCCCATCTAGTTAGGCCCAACGGCCTAAATGGGCCTTGTTCTCGCGCCCCTGATCGGGGGCGTCCAACCCTACATGGTTGGTGGGCCCCCGTCGCACAACGCTATAAAAGGAATGTGGGGGTCGGGGCTCGCAGTACGAGGTTGACCGCGCCGCCAGTCACCCCACCAACATCCTAAACCCTAACCCGATCAAGATAGGGGCGCTGCCAGCGACGGGAAGCCTCACCGACGCCGGCAACGCCACCCCGACGTCACTTCACCGCCTCCGTCTCCACCGACCGTCGCTGCCGGCGCGCAGATGGCACCGCCGGCGAACGAGACGTCCAACCCCACTGCTACGACTCCGGCTCTCGATGGTTTGCAGTTTCCTACTCCTCTCTCTCTCTGTTTCTCTCTCCCTTTTCCTCAGTAGTTCATGAAGTAGGAAATGTTGTTTCTATATGAAACGAAGTGAACTTGTATCTACTGTTTAATACCCGATCTAGTGAACCTAATAAGAAAGAAACTAGATCTAACAATGGTACCGGAGCCACAGTTCTTTAGAAGAAGTTTTAGATCGGGAAACAAAGAAACGGAAAAGAACTTGAACTCGATTCGGTTTTCGGATCGGAAAGAAACTAGTCAAACGAACTCGAATCGAACCCTAACGAACCGATTCCAAATCGGGAAGAGACGAATCGAACCATGAACCCTAACCCTAAAACGAAGAAATCGACCGATCCGAATCGAACCATGAACCCTAACCTTAAAACGAAGAAATCGACCGATCCGATGCGGATCGGGAACCGCCGCACTCGGTGTGGCCGGCTCTGGCCTCCGCACCGCCGAGCTCGCTGGGCCGAGCCGTGGTGGTGACCGGCGCGGGGCCGGGCCTGGTCGCTGGTGTGCGGCAAAGAAGCAACCGGGAGCCACGGCCACGCCACGCGTGGCACCCGGCTCTAGGCACCGCTCACAGGACCGCTCGACAGCGACGAGCTCTGCCTAGGGCGAGCTCCGCCTAGGGCGAGCTCGTGCGCCGGCGAGGGGCCCAGTGGCGGCACCGCCTGTAACAGAACCGTCCAAATTATAAGAGCACAAGTACAAAAACAATCACCGAAATGATCAAATTCTCGCACTTGAGCCCATATAACTCCGGTAGTCCAATGAAATCACGAGGGATTTCAAACCAACCAACATACAAGCCAAGATCGTAGTGATTCAATATAACAAGTCACATGTTACAATCATTTTACAAGTAATTCAATATACATCGGAGTTTAACATAGTTATTAGAACTTACATTGAAAAGTAGCGAAAGCAAAGTAATTTGAAACTAACATTTTTCTTATTTCAAATACATGCCAGTACCATGGTCGACTTCCAACAATAGCATTAGAGATAAGGTAGCTCAGAAGGATCATGCCCATGATCACACTCCGCCTCTATGGCAGGAGCCAACCAACTCTTGCAGTCGTCGTGATACATCACAACCTGCAACAAGTGGGGAATAAAACCCTGAGTACGAGAAGGTACTCAGCTAGACTTACCCGTCAGAAACCAGAAATAAGGTGACACCAAGGATCATGCAAGGCTGATATAAAGTGGGGCTAGCTTGACAACATTTTGCATAAAAGCTTAATATAGATGATTAATCATTAATGCTTAAGCATCAAGTTAATTATCATTAACCTGTCATCTATATTAGCACCTATACTAGAGCACTCACTTTATTAGGAGCAAACAATATTAACCATAGCAGGTATAAATTGAGGCAACCTTTCCATCGTGATCCAATTAACCATCCGTTCATTTTAATGGAATCTACGTTGCCGCTGCTCAAGTCAAGTGCTCACTAACCGGGAGCGACGGTGATTCGAATCGAATTCCTATCCAGCTGGAGGGGTATTTCTAACACTCACCGCGCAGGCCCCTGCCAGGGTCGCACAAGCCACCTTTTCATATGATTCAGGAATCGCGGGTCCGAATGATGTCGCGACCCCAAGGGCGACACTCTGCCAGGTGATAGGGACTCTAACCCCCTTGGTCTCACGCCAATGTCCCCAAGCACATCCTTTCTCTCCTCCAAGAAGCAACCTACCATTCGATTCCCGGCCTGAACCACATTACTCGGCTTCGCGGTCGGAACGGCTTATCTGGCCAACTAAGTGTTAGACTGCGTTCAACATGACTCAAGGACGTACAGCGAATCGGTCCTTAAACGACTCAGACGGGGATAGATTCACACCCAAGACCTCCATGCCTTATTGCTTCACTATCGTCATCCCGCCCGGTCTTATTTCATTTTATTAACACATGATTCCTTTCCACGATAGCAAATATAGCCAACCGTGCCATATATGAATATCCCTATATCTCGCAGGTGACAGGAAATCACTTGACTTCTACCGCTTAAAGCAGGGCTAAGCATCTACTCGATCCTAGTCTATGTAGGATTCAAGGATTCATATATCTGGACAAGGAAGGATATAATGCAGCAAGGTTTTCAACCAACTCCTACCACTTAATGCAACAATACTTATAACATATATAGAATTAATTGCTTTGAAGGTAGGAGGCTTATAATGCTCCGGGGCTTGCCTGGGATCCGACTCAAGTCAGAGTTTGTCAGATGAAACTCGCTTGGCGAGCATCTTCCAATCTACCACTTGTCCGGTCCTTCGATCTTCGGGATGGATCCACCAACTCCATCTTCGGGTTTGGCTCCACCTTATGTCCTTCACGTGGTGTATCTAGCGTACCTAAATAAGATGCAAGATGCAAGTGTATGAATACATGTAAGTATAATGTATAATGCATCACATACAGTAAACAAGACAAACAACTATAATTGGCATTTATCAATTTCTAGACATGCAAACAATAGCTACAAGATTTAGCTATAACTAGAGTTATACAAATCCAAATGACTTACAAGAAGACATTCTGGAAAGCTTAAGAAATTCTCTACAGTTCATTTATAACATCTAAACCTGATTCTAACATTCACCAGGTCGAAATACAGAAGGTACAGAATCTGTCCTGGAAGGACAGAGAGCAACAAAAATCTGAACCTAAATTAGAACAGCTGTAGTTTCTAAACCATATGGCCAAATACTACCAAAATTTAACAGCAGCTAGATCATGAAATTCACAACAACTTTGTTATAGCACACAAGACATGAAAACATCATTTACATAGGGTAATTAACAATATTCTCAAATCTATACAGAAACCTCATTTGCAAGAAATAATTATTAACTTATGTTGCAAACATATAATTGAATAAAACCAACTTTACCAACATTTCATACATGACTAATGAACACCAGAAAACATAGTGTCAATTACTAAATAAATTCTTTTAATACATTTTCTTAATTTATTTAGATAATTAGGTGGAATTATGACCATATAATAAAGATACTCAATAATTTCTACCAAAATTACATGGGTCCACAAATGCTCTCAAAAGTCTACTGTCCAAATTTCAATCCATTTGGGCAAGTATAACAACCTCTATGAAAAAGACAAATAACTATTGCAATAAATCATGCGAGAGCAAGTTAAACCTAAAACTCAATATTTTCTGTGAACACATGGCCATAGAATGAACTAACATCAAAGAGCAGCATTATAATAAGGTGATGGAACAATATTTTCTATTTTATCATTTATATATTATTTATAAGCTATTTATTAAGCCATAAACAAGTTAACTCAATAACTTGAGCATACAATAAGCAATGACCATGAAATTTATACCACAGTACATGCATAGCATGACAATCCTACCATAAAATTTTCACATCAATTGGAGCAACACAACTCAAGATATAAAAATAACAAGCAATATAATGTAAATTCCTTATTTATCAAGGTCCAAACAAAACTTTAAGAAAACAGTGAACAAGTAGTGTGTTTAATATTTTTCCTAGCAAGTAAAAGTCATCACAAAATTAACAAAACAAGAATCACCATTTTTGGGGTTCTAAAACTCCAGATCTTGCTCTGGTTAAGTTTATAAGCATTTTTGGAACCTTTTTAAAGCAAAAATAAAGACATCAGGAAACTTCTACAAACATGTAATATATTATGACTCCACTGCATAGATCTCTTCTCAAGGTTCCCAAAAAGTCCACATTTGCTATTTTTGGACTTACCTAGCAAGAGATATGAATTTTAGATGATTTAATCAAATTCTGAAATTCAAAAACAAAACCAACTACTCCACCCTAGATCTGCTAGGCGCACCCGATTTCCCACCCCAGATCTGTCACTACTAAAACCGACATGTGGGACCCGCTGCTCAGCCGGGCCCACCTGTCATGCTCACCCCGAGAGACAGAGAGAGGCGTCGGCCTTCATTCCCCCTGGCACCGGAAACAGGGGAGGCGCCCGGTGGCTTGCCGGCCGGCCATTCTCCGGCGATGGAGTCGCCGGCAGTGGTGGCCAAGGGCGGCACGAGCACCAGCTTGCCCACCCGCAACCAAGGGAGGTGGAATCACGACCGGAGGTGGACCGTGGCCTCCTGGCCACGTGCACGGGCGGCCTAGTGGTGGCCGCGCCGGCGGTGGCGATGAACCGGAGGCGAACGACGGCGGGGAAAGGCAGCTCGAGCACCAACATGTCCGCCCGCACCCGTGGGAGCACTTGGGCTTGCCGAGCCGAAGGTGGCCCATGACGCCCTAGCCATGTGCGGCCGCAGCAGGGAATGCGACACGCGGTGGCGCTGCTCGGCTCTGCCGACGAGGGTGATGCGCAGGGGCAGCAGCGGCTACGCCCGCATGCGTGGGCGATGGCGGCTCGGTGCTCTGCTTTCGAGGATGCAGGAGGGTGCGTGGAGGAGCGAGAGCGGCAGCGGCAGCGAGCTCTGCTCTGCAATGGCGGTGCGCGGTGGCCGTGCTTGGCACCAGCGAGGAGGGCGAGCAGGGAGTGGAGAGGGGAAGGAGAGGGCGTGCTGGTGCCCCTCCTCATCGGCAGCAGGGCACAGGGCGCGTGGTCGAAGGTGGGACGCGCGGCAGCAAGGCCAGGTGCGGCAGGGACGCATGCCGGGAGGGAGCCGGGCATGAGTGCCACGTCCGGACGCGCGGCGCCCATTGAAGCCTACTACCGAACACGTGGTGGGCGTCGACGAGACCACCTTGGGTTCCATTTTTGGGCTGTCTGGGGTTCGAATTTGGGTATGGGCCAATTATGAAAGTTGTTCATTTCATGATGCCCTACAACTCTTGTTTAAGGACCTTAGTCATTAGAGCAATGTATTAGCAGCTAATTAATCTCAAAGTTGACAGCGTCAGTGAGTTGACAGTGATTAGCAACTACAAGAATTGATGGCCAAAATGAAATGCAACTTATGCCATCTTCTTGCATGGCCTTTCCCTTCATGTGAGCTCCAACTTTTACATTTGGACCTACCCATGTTACTTAACAATTTTTGGAGAACGTGACATGCCAATGTCGATGACACTGAAATCAGGGCTTTAATTTTCTAAGTGCTGAATTCAGCTCTATTTCTGACTTGTAGGCCCTTTTTGATCATGTTCCACACATTTTCATGACTTGACTCTTAAACAAAGTTTGTTCCTTATAAAATTCTCTAGAACTTTGTAAAAGGGTGCACAGACATGCAAAACTTCTAGGTCACACTTTTGAAATGGTCAAACAAAAGTGTTCTAGGGTCCATACATGGTCAACTATCACTTAGAAGCATATTTAGGCATAATGATCAACATGAACATTGTTCCTTTAAGTGTCCTAAGTGTAGTTAAGGTGTTGTAGAGTCCAAACATACACACCATGCATAGGTTGCACAAAAGTGTAGGTTTTAGTTATAATCCAAACAAGCATATAACTCATCATTTCATGTGACTTTTTGATTCCAAACTTCATGAAACTTTTCCAGGGATCAATATAGATAGGTAACAAGGTGAGGCACATGAAGATATGGCAATAACACCATCCAAAC
The DNA here is from genome assembly GCA_038087645.1 of Saccharum hybrid cultivar R570. Lineage (NCBI taxonomy): Eukaryota > Viridiplantae > Streptophyta > Magnoliopsida > Poales > Poaceae > Saccharum > Saccharum hybrid cultivar. The sequence continues at coordinate 5,058,022 of JAQSUU010000043.1, read as the reverse complement.
ATATATCTTTGAAAAGGGACCTATATGTAAAGCAATGGTGCAACTCCAAGTTCATATTAAGGTTTATTTCCATAGGGTTGACTTTGGCATCGTCATCTCCACTAATCTGTCATATTTGAGCTCAAACCCACTACTTAATTGGTGATAAACACCTAGGGTGTTACACCGCCACCTTTTCCCTCCGGCCGTCATGGCCTGTGAAGTTCCCGTCTATTTCTCTGGCTACGGTGAAGACAGAGGAAGGGAAAAGGAGAAGAAATGAAATGCAGTTTAGGGTTTTGGGAATGAGTCAATTGACGTGTTTTTGTCCCTGTGATACGCGCGGATGACCGTTCGATCGGGATGAACGGACAGGATCAACTCACAGCTGCTGGGCTTGATTTGGCCCAGGCGGGCGCGCACACCGGGCAGAAAGCCCGGCCCAGGCCCACGTTGAGGCCTAGGCGCGGGGGAGGCCGCCGTGCGCAACTGGGCCAGGCCGGCTTTCTGCTGGCTGCTCGGAGGCAGCAGAAAAAGCCGTGGGCTAAACGGGCTTTCGGGCCAAAATACGAAAATTGCATAGTAAATGATGAATTTCTATTTTATTTTTTCCAGGAGCAGTTTTGACTTGTATTTGATGAATTTGAATTGTTTTTGACATGAATTTTCCGTGCAATTTTGTCCAACGACATTTTGCTCAGAAAATGGTAAAACAATTTTAGTGCTTCTAGAAAATAATAATATGAAAGATCGTTAATGTTTCCGCTGCGAATGATAATTATTATTCTCTTTGATTAAATTTGAACCAACGAGATAATTTAATTCTAAGAGAAATGATGAATTTCTGATAATTTTGATGCGATTATGATATTGTTATTTTTTGACCAACGTTGTTAATAATAATATTATAATTTTTGATCCATGAGAAATTATGCATTAATTTTACTTCTGCCCAACGGTGATGTAAAATGTTTGCATGGATGAATTATTTGTTTTAATTTGACCAACATTGAGTTAAAGCATACAATTTCATGTATAAATGTTTCTCACTTACTCTGGTATGGTTTCAGGAGGCAAATGTATTGTGAACATCGCAAACATCCCGACACTCAACGGGAGCAACTACCGTGTGTGGCGGGAGAAATATGAACTGGAACTTGCGTTGGGAGAGGTCGATTTTGCCATTATCTCACCGTGTCTCATTGAACCAGAGGATCCAGTGAGAGACGAAAATGAATCTGACGCTGATTTCGCTACTAGAAAGCGTGATCATGCTGAGATAAGAATGAAATATGATCTTGAACATAGGCAATGGACTCTCTTCAACCACAAGTGCCTGTTGGTAGCCAAGGCCACCATAGAAGAACAGATAAGGGGCTCAATCCCTGAATGTGCTACTGCCAAAGAATATCTTGATAAAATCAAGAGTCAGTTTACTGGGTCTACCAAGGCCACAGCAAGTTCACTGATAAAGAAGCTTGTGAATAAGAAATACACAGGTGGTAGCATAAGAGAACACATTTTGAAAATGAACACTACGGCATCTAAGCTAAAGGAAATGAATTTAAAGGAAGATGATTTCCTGATTCATTTAATTTTTGCTTCTTTGCCAAAAGAATATGATACTTTTATTGTGAACTATAATATGCAGCCTGAAAGATGGGGCATAGAAAGACTTATTTCAATGTGTGCTCAAGAAGAAGAGATGATTAAATCCTCACAGGGTGAATTCGCTCACTTTGTGAAGGATAACAAAAGAAAGAACTTTAATAGCAAGAATTTTAAACCACAAGGGAAACCCAAGTGGGACAAGGCCTCTTCCTCAAATTCACAGGGAAAGAAACCCCAGGAATCTAAAAATCAGCAGAACAACTCCTATGGTGGAGCTGAGAAAGATCAATGCAAGCACTGCTTCAAGAAGGGACACTACAAGAGAGACTGTCCAGTCTTCCTGAAATCTCTACTAAAGAGAGGTGATGAATTTATTACATTTGTAGATGAATCCCTGTATTTATGTTATGCTAAATCCACTTGGTGAGTTGATTCAGGAGTAACTACTCATGTTGCAAATTCTTTACAGGGGTTAAGTGGGATGAGAACCTTGCAAAGAGGAGAAAGAACGATTAAAGTTGCAAATGGAGTGCAAGCCAATGTTGAAGCTATTGGAGATTTATCTTTAGAATTAAATAATGGCTTTGTACTTAGACTTAAAGAAGTACTTTATGTTTCCTCTTTGCGTAGAAATTTAATAAGTGTTTCGAAACTTGATGATGATGGAATTGATTGCCATTTTGGCAATGGCAAATGTAAGATACTTGTTGATAATGAATGTGTTGGTCTTGCCTTCTGACAAGACAAGCTTTATTTATTATCTCTTAATGACAATGCGAATAATATATGCGATGAGAATATGAATGTTTCCCCATCTGCGAATGTAACTAAGAAACGGAAGCGAATTGATGATGCCTCTTCGAAATTATGGCACTGTCACTTAGGCCATATTTCGAGGGGAAGAATAGAATGGCTGATTAAAGAATCAATTCTTCCGCACTTAGAATTTTTAGATTTAGAACAATGCGTTGATTGCATCAAAGGAAAGTATGCCAAGAAAATTAAGAAAAATGCCAAACGAAGCGCATGAACTTTAGAAATAATCCACACTGATATATGTGGTCCATTTCCTGTGAAAAGTGTGGATGGTTATGATTCGTTTATAACATTCACAGATGACTACTCTCGTTATGGCTATATTTATCCAATTAAAGAAAGATCGGAAGCATTGGATAAATTCAAAATATTTAAAGCTGAAGTTGAAAATCAGCGCAATAAGAAAATAAAGATAGTACGATCAGACCGAGGTGGAGAGTACTATGGGCGACATACCCCATAAGGCCAAATTCCTGGACTGTTTGCAAAGTTTCTACAGGAAAATGGCATAGTCGCTTAGTACTCCACACCGGGGGAGCCTTAGCTGAATGGAGTGGCTAAAAGACGCAACTGTACCTTAATGGATATGGTAAGAAGCATGATAAGTTACTCCACATTACCAATTAGTTTATGGATGGAGGCACTGAAAACCGCCATTCACATACTTAATCGAGTACCTAGCGAATCGGTGCCTAAAACACCGTATGAATTATGGACAGGAAGGGAACCCTCACTTAACCATTTGCGTGTGTGGGGCTGTCCGGCTGAGGCAAAAGTGTTTAACCCAAACATAGAAAAGTTAGACTCCAAGACAGTCAGCTGCCATTTTATTGGCTATCCAGAAAGATTGAAAGGATATCGCTTCTATTGTCCTGACAGACATACGAAGATTGTAGAAACAAGACACGCTGTGTTCTTGGAGAATAACATGATCAGGGGGAGCATGGTAGCACGAGAAATAAGCCTACAGGAGAAGCGGGTACATGTACCTACTCCGATGGTTGAAGAACCATTCTTTACGCTACCTGTTGCTGTTGCGCCGATAGTGCAAGACACTATAGTGCCAACACCTGTTGCAAGTTCTCCCGTGGCGACAATGAATGAACATGAGGAACCTGTCCTTGAGGAGCCTGTCCTTGAGGAACCTATAGAACCAAATGTCGCACATGAGGAAGAACAGCTACAGCCCAATGAGGAACAAGTGCCAGAGGCCCCTAGAAGGTCATAAAGAACAAGAAGGTCAGCTATTTTTAATGACTATGAAGTTTATGAAATAGAAGAATTTCAGATGGGGGATGATCCCAACTCATTTGAAGAAGCCATGAGAAGCGACCACTCATCAAAGTGGCTTAAGGCCATGGAAGATGAAATGAAATCAATGAGTACCAACAAAGTTTGGGACTTGGAAATTATTCCTAAGGGAGCCAAAACAGTAGATTGTAAATGGATCTACAAAACAAAATATGACTCCAAAGGGAATATAGAAAGATTTAAAGTGTGACTTGTGGCGAAAGGCTTTACGCAAAGAGAAGGGATTGATTACAATGAGACGTTTTCTCTAATCTCATGTAAAGATTCCTTCAGAATTATAATGGCACTTGTAGCCCACTATGATTTAGAGTTACATCAAATGGATGTAAGGACGGCGTTCCTTAACGGGGATTTGGAAGAAAATGTTTATATGGCATAACCGAAAGGTTTTGTTGTAAAAGGAAAAGAAAATATGGGATGCCGCCTAAAGAAATCAATCTACGGATTGAAGCAAGCCTCAAGACAGTGGTATTTGAAATTTGATAGAACAATAAAAGGTTTTGGGTTTAAGGAAAATGTTAAGGACAATTGCGTTTACGCAAAATTCAAGAATGGAAAGTACATATTCCTGATTTTGTATGTGGATGACATTCTGCTTGCTAGCAGTGATGTCAATCTCTAATGGAAACGAAGAAATTCTTGTCCTCAAACTTCGATATGAAAGATCTAGGTGAGGCCTCATTCGTTTTGGGAATAGAGATTCACCGAGATAGAAGAAAGGGGGTTCTAGGATTATCGCAAAAGTCATACATAGAAAAGGTTCTGAAGAAATTTAGTATGCATGCGTGTAGTCCTTCACCTGCTCCTATTGTCAAGGGCGATAGATTTGGGGAACATCAATGTCCCAAGAACGAATATGAGATTAATCGAATGAAAGCGGTACCGTATGCTTCAGCAGTTGGAAGTTTACAATATGCTCAAGTGTGTACACGCCCTGACTTAGCTTTTGTTACCGGGTTACTTGGCAGATATCAAAAGAATCTAGGAATAGAACATTGGAAATTGGTAAAGAAAGTCCTATGTTATTTGCAGGGTACGAAAGGCCTCATGCTAACGTATAGAAGATCTGAATCCCTACAGATAGAGGGGTATTCAGATTCCGATTATGCAGGAGAAGAAAGAAAATCCACGTCAGGATATATATTTACTCTCGCAGGAGGGGTTATATCGTGGAAAAGCTCCAAACAAACTGTAACTACATCCTCGACAATGTATGCCGAGTTTGTAGCATGCTATGAGGCAACGGGGCAGGTGAATTGGCTAAAGAAATTCATACCCGGATTGAAAGTGATTGATAATATCAATGAACCATTGAGGTTGTATTGTGATAACAACCCAGCGGTACAGTATACTCACAACAATAGGTCAAGTGGTGCTGCCAAACACATTGACATAAAGTACTATGTTGTGAAAGATAAAGTTCGGGATCATATAATAAATCTTGAGCATATAAGTACAGAGAAAATGCTCGCGGATCTGCTCACAAAGGGCTTACCACCCAATGTGTTCAGAGAACACGTAGCCGACATGTGTTTAAGGGAAAGCCTATGATTCCCGAACATTTGAAGGGCCCAGAAGAAAGTTTCATTCCAAAACAGAGAAATGTGTTGTGGTTGTTAGTCTAACGACACTAATTGCTGTGACGATGAGACAGTTCAATGCACTAATCTGTAATAGAATAGGATAGAAGCAAGAAAGATATGAATCGAAAGTTTTGAGTATGAAATTAAAGAACGAAGAATATACGAGAGATCAAGGGGGAGAATGTTAGGATTGATCTCCCATCTAGTTAGGCCCAACGGCCTAAATGGGCCTTGTTCTCATGCCCTGATCGGGGGCGTCCAACCCTACATGGTTGGTGGGCCCCCATCGCACAGCGCTATAAAAGGAAGGTGGGGGCCGGGGCTCGCAGTACGAGGTTGACCGCACCGCCAGTCACCCCACCAACATCCTAAACCCTAACCCGATCAAGATAGGGGCGCTGCAAGCGACGAGAAGCCTCACCGACGCCGGCAACGCCACCCCGACGTCACTTCACCGCCTCCGTCTCCACCGACCGTCGCTGCCAGCGCGCAGATGGCACCGCCGGTGAATGAGACGTCCAACCCCACTGCTACGACTCCGGCTCTCGATGGTTTGCAGTTTTCTACTCCTCTCTCTCTGTTTCTCTCTCCCTTTTCCTCAGTAGTTCATGAAGTAGGAAATGTTGTTTCTATATGAAACAAAATGAACTTGTATCTACTGTTTAATACCCGATATAGTGAACCTAATAAGAAAGAAACTAGATCTAACACCGAGGACTTTCTGAGCACTAACGAGCGGAGATCAAGTGTGCACCTGATTGATGCCTGTGTGGTTTGAGTGGAACTTGGGAGAGGGACAGTCTTCTCCTTGGGGACCTTCATGGCGGTGGCAACGGCGAGGTTAGGGAAGCCGGTGTCGAGGACGAAGGAGGGATGGAGGCGGACGACGGCACGAGGGATTGGATCGAGCATGGGGCGGTGTGGAGGAGGCACAGAGGGCGCACTGTGGAGGTAGACGATGGCACGAGGGGGAGAGGCGGAGGGCGCGCGACGGAGGTGGAGAGCGACGCGAGGGATCGGTGGCACTGAGGGAGTAGAATCGGGATAGGGCCGAGGCAACGGTCACGCATCGGAGCATTGATGGTGCGGTGGCATTGGAACAGTAAAACAATACTCAATCGGGACCGTTGGATGGGCAGATCGGATGGGCAAGGGTGTGGCTGGGCACTGTATGACTGTGCTGGCTCAGAATCTAAAGATTTGATATGATATGATTGGAGATATTTTCATTGTGTCAACAAAATTAAAGTATCTCATGCATACTGTCAATTCCATGTCACCATTGATGCCTTCATGCAATTGTATTCGAGTGACCAGCTAGCAGATCCATTCCATACAAATGATATGGTTGATGAAATTGACATTTATGCTCATTCATTCACTTATCTAATTAACCACTCGATTTAATTTGTACAATCCCATACTCCCATTTATGCGTGCATGTACAAGCAGTCGATCGCAGGCCGAAGGGTAGACCCACAGGACGAGTCGATCGACTCCTACGATCTACGCCATGGCCATTAATACCAATCAAAACAGTGCAGTGCTGCACCGCATCACAGTCCGACTCTGTCTTGTAATGTCGAGTATTTGACTCACGGTATCGCTGTTTGCTGAGTCCGGGGCGAGTGGCGGCAACTTGACGCCCTGACATCGATCGACCGAGGCTGATGAGAGGCTAGACGTCAAGCACGTTTCGGCGATGCCTGACGGCCGGTGGAGCCCAAGCGCTGTGGAGGTCAAAGATTGGCAAGCGGCAAGAGGTTTCCACTTAATTTGGCACAATCATGTCTTGCTTAATTATTTCTTGCTTTTGCTACACCGAAAGGTTGGGAATCTATCTGAACTCACCTATTCGGCGATCTTTGACAAGAAACGGAGTTATGTGAGCTGCTTACTAATTGCTTTTGTTACATGGAAACTACATATATGGTCCTTTTATTTAGTTAGTCATCTGCAAGCTAACACATGAGTGCGAGACTTGAAAATTGGGTCTTTCATATAAAGTGTTGAAACTATTTCTATTAGAATATTGATACTAGCAGTGATCACTGGTAAAACCCGAAGACTCTTAGGCTCTGACCACATATAGTACTCCTTGACATTCAAATGTTTTTAGGGGCACATCCATAATTTTTTGCTTGAGACTGCAGAACTCGGCTTGTTCGGTTGATGTACTTTTATTTTCTATATACCATCAAATTCATTTGAAGTCCCCTTAGAAGATGGAAGGAATCATAAGATGGATTATAAAAATCCTATTTGGATTATACTGAATTGCATAAAAAAATTACAGTGGCATACCCTAACAAAAAATCCTAGGTTCGCCACTACTTCCATGTAGGTTCTTGCCAAAAGATTGTCGTTTAGGCTTAACAAGCTAGTCTCATATTCGCAAAATGCATTCATAAAATACATGCATGGTTATGTTACCGAGAGGAGAGGAAGAAGAATTAAGTAGAGATGGAAGTTTAGATACATGCATGGTGGTATGATATGGTGTTGCTGCAACTGCATGTGTATTTGTTGGGATCCATTTTTTTTGGTACTAGAATGGCTTATGTGCCATAGTGGATTGCTAGTGTGATGTGTTGCTAGATGAAAACTTGAGACTTTGTATTTGATGTTGTGCTGGATGAAAACATGAGTAATATATGATGTGTTGTATCGGCATGTTGGATTATGAAAATGGGCTCTTTATTGGGCTTAATGCTTCTCTTATTAATTGTGGAAATGGATGAGCATTAGTGGGCTAGATTTTTAATGGTTCGGACCAAAGATAGCTAATTTTAATGGATTGTTCAATCCATGATGGTTATTTTCTATCATAGACACTGGGCTTGGGTTGGGCTAAATGGGTCTCGGGCTGATCTATGACGGTCTAAAACCATCATGGATTGCGCTAATCCATGACTGTTTTTTAATAACCATCATGCATGTCAAGCCATGATGCTCAATACATGACGATATCTGAAACCATCACCAAATATTGTTTGGTGATGGTTTTTAATGATCTATGATGGAATTGAACCGTCATGTATTAACAGGTTTTTTTGTAGTGAAAGGAAGATTTATACATCATAATTTCTTTATGTGAACATGATTCCAAGCCTACACAACAAAAAATGACCAACCCTATTCATAAAACTAGACATTCTAAGGCCTTTGACTCCATAAATTGGCACTATCTCCTAGAAGTCCTAGAAGCTTCTGGATTTTGGCAAAAATGGAGAGACTGGATTACTGCAATCTTGGCAGACTCATGTTCCAAAGTGATTCTATATGTAAATGTCTGTAGAACCATCAAGCATGCCGGTGGTCTAAGACAAGGAGACCCATTGTCACCAATGTTGTTCATCTCTGCAATAGACCCTATGTGAAAAATAATTGAGATGACATCGTAATTCATCATTCTTGAGCAGGTATTGCCCAAAGCAGCCCATTTGTGATTGCTCCCTTTGTGCCAATGACGTGAGCATTTTTGCTAACCCAACCACTACAACTTGCATGCCATGTCATAAAGCTTCTAGGACTTTCATGCAACTAGAACGGTTTTTTTGCGAACAAAAGCTTGATTCATTAAGGTGAACTATTACAATCGAACTGCAGACAATTCTGCAAGAAGCTAGGGGGAGATTGCCAAACAAAATCATGAAAAGAAGCTAAAGAGTGATGGTCACATAAATGAGTTGTGTGGTTCGCTGATCGTTTTGTATACACCAGTCTGAAGGATGTGAAGCTCGCCACCAATGCTTCCATCTCGTTCAGATTTGTTGCTATTTCCAAGCGATGTGAACGCCATGTTCTTCCAAAGAGAAACCAACATCTGGCAATCTATCTCATCTACAATATGGTGTTGAGTCCTACCGAAATTAGACGGACCCCTTCTCTAAGAGCCTCTGCTTCAGCTAGTAAGGCTCAACCAACTGAGCTCAAGCGACACGTAGAAGCCACTCACAGTTGGCCTGAGCTCCCGCGCACCACTGCTCCAACTGCTCCCACACATGAGTCCTGCACAAAGGCCCCATCTATGTTGACTTTAAGAAAACCTTCACCCAGTTTCCTTCATCTCTCATCTTGTTGTGCTGATCTTCTCCATCTCCTGGAGTTTGGGAGCCAGCTAATAGGTGGAAGCATGCCTCCAGCGCCCACTCCACCACCATCCTTGGTTCGATGGGAGATTTTCCATGTTGCCGATCATTCCTGGAGTTCCAGAGTGACCACATACCACACAAGGTCACCTCTTTGTCTCCATCTTTACAACAAGAAGTATCCAACAAGTCCCTTGTCCAGGTTCTTGGATTTAGCTTGGAAACTTTGATACCCGTGAGAGATTTGAGCTTCTCTCAAAAACTGATAGAGTACGTACATTATGTCAACACGTGATAAGTCGACAACTCACCATTGCCACAGAAGCCGCATGCACCTATTTGCTCAATATGTCGACGATGGAGATTTTCTCTACAAGGTATAAAGTCATGGGATACTCGCCACCAGAAAACCTTTACCTTGGGTGGCACTTTGCATCTCCATAGTCGCTCCCAGTGGGGATCATTAAGAGCGGCCGAGTGAGAGGCAGTGCCTGCCCCATGATCCTGCTCCTGCACTTCCTGCTCCACCAGAAGGCAATAGGCTGAACGGACTGAGTAAATGCCATGGCGCTCCCCCAACCAAGCCTAGAAATTCCTAGTGGAATTCTTCTGACCGCTTGTGCATCCATATGCAGCAAGTTGCCTCAAGATCCTCATCATTCCAAGACCGACCATCAATAGATAGGAGTTCGCTAACCTATATTGCCGACGCACCTGGCTTAGGGCAGATGGCTCTACCACCAATCGCTCCTAGAATCTAGCGATCATGCCAGATATTCATGGACTCACCATTGCCGATGCAGCACATCAGCCTGCCCTGCAAGGCTTCCTTGCCCAACAAAATGGCAAGCCAAGTATGGGATGAGTTCTGCATTTTAATGGCCGACAGGAAATGTCCATTGGATAGTACTTCCCCTTAATTACCCGCGCACACAAAGATTCATGATTGGTCATTAGCCGCCAACCTTGCTTCCCCCCAACATAGCCACATTGAATGTTTTATGTCTCTAAAACCCATACCTCCTCATTTTGGGAGGGTAAGATCCTGCCAACGCCTCCAGTGGATGGCTCGGCTATCTGTTGAACCACCCCACCAGTAGTTTGAGATTGCCCCAGTCATTTTATTATGTGTTCTCGCTAAAAGAGTGAAGCGACTCATTGGATATGTGGTTGTCACCTGTGCCACTGATTTTATTAGGACCTCCTTAGCTACTGAGCATCTTCTCAATCCAGCCCCCTACCAAACCCCTGATCTTTTCCAGGATCGGTTCAAAGGCCTCAGTAGTTCTATGTCGAACCGTCATAGGTAGTCCTAGGTACTTCTCACAGAGAGCCTCCATGTCAATGCCTGTGGTCTGCTTCATCCGCTACTTCTTATCATCATTGCAATTAGCACTGAAGAAGATGGCCGACTTAGCATTGTTTACCATTTGGCCGGACCCTTCCTAATAAATTCTAAGAATGTCCGTGAGACGCTGCCCTCCATGCTCACTAGCTTGAGTGAACACTAGGCAGTCATCCGCAAACAATAAATTTGAGACCCATGGAGCATGAATGTCCACTCGAATTCCTTTGGACAGGAACTGAGGGCTTGAAAATTTCAGCATGCTTGAGAGGCCTTTGGCACATAAAAGGAACAAATACGGTGACATTGGGTCACCTTGTCGAATGCCTTGAGTGGGAGTGAATACTGGTGACAAGCGCCTATTCACTTTTACCGAGAACCTCACAAAGTTTCCATGCACTTCATAATCAAACCTACAAGGTTTGCACTGAAGCCCAATTTAAGCATAACACAATGAAGATAGCACCATTCAACTCGATCATAGGCTTTCGCCATGTCGAGTTTCACTGCCCAAGCACCCATCTTTCCTTTCTTTCTTTTTAACTAATGAATATTCTTATAGGCCACAAAAACATTGTTAGTAATAAGCCATCCCGGCACAAAGGCCGACTGTTCTTCGGAGATCACTCCATCAAGAACCAGCCTAAGTCAGTTGGCAATTACTTTTGAACAAATCTTATACAAAACATTGCATAAAGAAATTGGTCTAAGTTGTGTTAATTCTTGCGCTTTTTACCTTGGGGATGGGGATGAGAACGAGAACGGTGTTGTTGACAACTACCGGCATATCTCCTCCATTGAGGAACCCGATCACCGCCTTGCAAATATCCTGCCCCAGCAAATTCCAGTGCCTTTGATAAAAACCAGTTGTAGTGAAGCCGTACGGTCCCAGCGCCCTGCTTGGTTTCATCATAAAGAGTGCTGCCCTGACTTCATCATCTGTGAAGAGCGCATTCAAGATATCATTCTGTTGATCAGTGATTTTTCGTGGAATGAATCAAGTCACTTCCTCTGGCTAGATCACATCCTGAGCCGAGAAAAGCTGATAATAGAACTCAACAACCAGGCTTTCAAGCTCGCACTGATATGTGCAAACCGAACCATCCTGGCGTTTGACAACTGTAATTTTATTTGTCCTCGAACGCTGTCGTACTTTAGCCTGAAAAAAACTGGTGTTCCTGTCACCAGCCTTCAACCAGTTGACCCTATAACTTTGTTTTTCCATTTCTTGTTTAGCTAGCAACTCGGAAATCCATCTCATGATGTTGCGTTGCGCTACGCATAGACCGACTTCGAGTCTCGTCCAGCTGGCGTCAAAGCGGGCCAAGCTCCCTGCGAACAGAACCGAACTGCTCCCGCTCCCAGCTTGTAAGCACGCGCTGCAGCCCAGAAAGATTAGAGTGGATGGCCAGCAGAGATGCATTACCGCTCGTCCACGCTGAGGAGACCGCATCATCATACGTCTCAGCAGCTAGAACGGTATTGTGCTTGCAAACAAGCCACATTGTGCTATGCGTGTGTGGCTTGTTTGCAAGGGAGTCGGCAGACTGCAGTTTTATCAATGCATGTGTTGACCATGCTAGCTGCATGGTGGCCGTGGGAGGTTCGAGCAAGCTTAGAAAAAGCGCTAGGCGGTATCTAGATGTAGATGGTGACCTACCGCCTAGAGTTTAGGTGCACCTAGACATTCTCTAGGTGTCTTATACATCTACATATCTTCTTAACAATAAAGATGCAAAATTTTTGCCGTAAAATTTTTCGTCCAGCCCTAGTTACCGAGTGTTCGGCCATCAGCATCGTACAAGGTGACCCTGCTAGACAGGCCGTCCCTGGTGGTGAAATGGTTCAAGGAGATGAACGGCGTTGGAAGGGAGGACTTCTCGGAGCACTTGTGCCAGCTTGGAGGGAGGAATCACCCACCCAAACACCTACATCTTCAAGGAGGAGAAGTTGCTCGTCGCGGACTACATAGTGAACGACAGCTTGGCTCATGCTCGATATCTAACTCTACTAACATATAGATAGTATGAAAATTAAAGTTATGATATATTTACAAATAAATATTTCTATATCTTACAACGAAAGAAAAATCTATTAAGATTGTATTTAATTTAATAGACTTATTAATAGAACATTGTCATATTATTGTCAATATTAACTTATATTACAAATATGATAATCATTATGTTATAAATTATAGCTTTTAACTTTACACAAATAATAATAAATATATATATGTCACATTCATGCCCTTGTTTTCTATTAATGTTTGATAGTTTTTTTCCTCCCGTTGCAACACATAGGCATTTTTTCTAGTATTATCTTAAATAAAAGAAAAACAAGAGATTGTGGACTTAAAGTTGTACAAAAAGGTCTAATAAAAGGTCTGGTCCACCTTATCTACTACACCTTATCATTCCTGATCCAAGTTACCACTTCATCCAACCTTATCCATCCACCTCCACACTACTCTGCTCGTGCCCACGTTATCTACTACACCTTATCCTTCCTCACCTAAGTCAGCACTCCATCCAACCTTATCCATCCACCTCCCGCACTACTTTGCTTGCGCCCGCATTTGCCTCCTCTAGTCCTCGCTCATCGCCTGCCAGTGCTGCATCTATCTCTATCCTCCAGGCCACACCTGTCGCCTATGCAATCTCATGCCTATCGCCTCTACCCGCCCTCCTCCCAGCCTCCGCCGATTGCCTCTAGTCGCACCCGCAGCGCGCCTTCCTCCTGGCCACGCTTGCCGCTAACCTCCTCCTAGCACACTCGCCGCCTCCACCGCCACCTGTCGTCCCTCCCTCAAGCAGCGCAACCCTAGATCTGGGCATGCCGCCTATTCTCCGCCTACCTCGAGCGAGGCGGGGCACCTCCACCTAGCGTATAAGCGTGCCTAGGCAAGCACCTAATAGTGCCTTGTGAAACATTGGGGCGAGCTTGACCACAAGGGGAGAGGAGGCAACCGTCGCCCTTTTTGTGGATGGATCGGAAGTAGGAAGAACCGACTAAGGAGAGAGAATAAAGAAAATAGAAAGACTATAGGCCGACAGATGGATCCACATGTCAGTGTGACATCCCATGTTTTTGTTAACAAACTTGAGGAGCATCATGTTGTCGGATTATTTAGCTCCGGCAATGCCTAGCAATGAGATTGCATAGACGGAATCATATGGTAGCACACGAGATATAGAGATTTATACTAATTCAGGGCGCGGTGCACGCTAATCCCTACTCCATTGGTGCGGCTGCTCTTGTATTCATATGCTCAATTATAGGGATTGTTGCTCCTAGCAATGTAGTAGATTGGAATATGTGGAAGATGGATCCCGAGCCTGAGGTCCCTACCCTCCTTTATATAGGCAGGAGAGGTAGGGTTACAGAGAGGGTGATCAGGCTAACAGATTGTTTCCTAGTTTGTTACATGATATGCGCAACAGAAAGATCCAAGCTATCGTCCAGATGCGCCTGCCTCGGTTTGCCTTGATCTCCACGTTGGTCGATGGCGTCAACCCTTGTGGGCCTCTCCCTTGATGGCTACTGGACCGATAGCTTGGCGATGGTCACATATACGGGCAGTGCAGGTACCCCTAGCCCATATCTTTGATAGTAGCCCCCGTATGACTTAATGATAAGCTAGCATGTAGCTTTTAGTCCTCAGGACGTCACAGTCTCTCCTGTAAGTTCTGTGTACTATAAGTACCAGTGAGCATCTTTGGGTGCTGAAGTTTTGAGCAGTGCAACTTGATATTCCCAAGTATTAGGGAGCCAGCATGTTGCTGTTCGAGTACCAAGAGCATTTCTCAGGTAGCGAGAATCTTCTTCAAGTATAAAGTGGGGCAGTGGTACACCGTACATCAAGGAACGTAGTTCCTCGGCAGCTGTAAGCGCCTAGCTCGGGTGGTTCACCCCATATCAGGAAACATGGTTTCCTGGGCATAGCCCTCGAGACGCTATCAGCGTTATGTTCGGGTGCTGATGCCCGATAACCGGAAGTGTAGCTTCCAGGACGCCGTAGGCACTAGGTTAGGGTGAACACACCGTTGTACTCAAGAAGTTGGTTCCCGATGTATTCCGACGTATAACTAGTGGTTGCGCATCATTAAGTCCTAGTAATAAAACAATAATGAGGATGGGGTAGGTGCACCTCCATTACCCACGCGTCACTAAGCCAGTTGGTTTTTTAGGGTGACCTGATACAACTCGTTTATTAATAAACACTAAAGGTGTCACATTTTTCTTTGAGACCTATTAAGTAATGCAATTCGAATTTTCATAAGCCTCATTAGTGGGAAGAGCGAGGACATTGTCTTAGAGCCCTGAGGACAATATAATAGTGCCTCAATACAGGAACCACTATGGGTGAGTAACGAATGCGTGAGCGGCTGTGAGCAGTTGCGCATATTACTCTTTGAGCTGGTAACGGGTAGAACAAGTGAATGTCCGCTATCACTGAAAGAAAGCGGCAAGATAAAGCCTGACCAGTGGGGGCACGTCATGAAACTCTTTTTCTAGATTCTAGGAGCTCGTACTTTGGTTACAGCCATGGGCCAACCAGTTTTTCTATTTCCCACAAAGAGGCATACATCCGCTAAAATAAGTTACTTTGAGCTCGTCCGGGTATTAGGAGATTTACGTGACACCGAGTGTCAGAGGTTTTAGGATCATACTGGCAACCCTTCCGAATACCCCCTGACTCTAGAAGGGGTGGGATCAATAGCGAACGAGTCACTACCTCTTACACATGCTGTGAGGGTGAGCTGGGCCGAGTACTCGATCTGAGTATCAGATCACTTGCCTGCACCGGCTCAGGTGATAGTGTATCGGGTTTCGAGCCATTAGGCCCATGATTTTTGTGGTTACAGAGATGGGTTCCTTCTCACCAAAACTGAGGCATTGGTTTTGGCGGCTCGTTTCCCCATGTATGTCTCTCAGGAGGCATTCCTCCAAAAATCGTGAGGACATGGCACGGCCTTAACGGGCGCCACCGCTCGGATAGATTATTGGAATTCCATCGACCGTGCGCGTCCCCTGCCTATAAAAAGCAGAGGAAGCAAAGGAGGATTAGTAAGCTTGTACTGTAGTCTCGATATTCTTACCTTTCGTCATTTGTCATGGTTTCCCTCGAGCCTTTGTTTGTCATCCATGGCAGGCGACAAGCGTGTGAGGGAGGAGACGGAGGAGGGGGAGAATGCCAGGAAGCGCGTGTTCCAGGGTCCTATTCTTCTCCGCGAGGTGTCTGTGCGACTTGGGTAAGTATAGATCTGTCTCTTGATTTAGTTGGTAAGAGGGGCAATCTGAGATAGTCATCCATTGTAGGGTGATCTCGATGACACGTCCTACACTAAGGCCCCATGTTGATGGGGGTGCTCCATCATTGTCACGAGTTCTGCCAGGGCAAGGCGGTGACGGGGGTGTCCTAGCCATGGTTGTCACAGAACCTCCTAAATTATATGGCCCACATGCACCTGTCATTGTCCCTAAGACCTCTGACGGCTATGCATGTACACCAGATAACCTAAGAAGATCTGTCGGGTGCCCTCATAGGACCCCGATTCAACTACATTTGACAACTCATACCAGGATCAACAAAGGAGTAACTACAATATTACAACATTTGTAACAAAACTTTACATCAGAGTGCGGAAGAATAATAATAATGAATTTATAAATCATGATTAAGTTAACTTTTTACAAACTTAACTTGTATTGCGGAAGTCGAGTAGAACTACAGAAGACAACTTAGGTAGAGAACCTAAGTTAGGGGAGGACAACCAGATCATGTTGAGCCCACTGACATAACCTCGGTTAACAGTACCAGTCAATACCTGCAACAGGGGTTAACAAACCCTGAGTACTAAATTGTACTCCGCAAGACTTACCCGACGAAAAGAAAAGACTCCAAGGATATGCTGGCTTAAGAGAAGTAGTGAAGCTAGAAAAGAGAAGTTTTGCAGAAAAGCTTACTACCAGTGGATCTTTACTTTCAAACTTTTAATTAAGTTTTGGCTCTAGTTTTAGTATAGCCTAATTATAGCTAACTTTTGAACCTGTATCTATCTTAGTCATAAATATAAGCATCACACTTGTTGTTCATTTCTTTTCCATCTCAAGTCCAACAGTAATCATATTCCAGTTGTTGCTACGATGTTGGTGCAAGGTCAAGACTCCTTTCTCATGGAGTAACGACGATTCAAACCACTTTATCTACCCAGCTAGGGCTTCCTAACCACATGACATATGTAGAACCGAATCTTGCATATATCAACTCTTACTTGGGTTGCCCAAAACCAGAACGTGTCTATCGCCACCCGAGAGCACAGTACTCCTCGAACCCAGCCTGATTCTAGCCCCGAGGGTACATGCTACTCTCGCCATCTCTCCACTCCCAGTACGAGGTTAGACGTTCTTGTGATGGAATAACCGAAGTAAGGCTTACCCAACATGGGTACATGGCTAGTACTATTAAAAACTCCTTGACTCGAGGGCCAACAACGAACGGTCCTTAACCGACACAGACGGGACCAACCACCAAAGACAATTCCCATGCCCCGTCCGGTCTCAAGTTCATTCTCATATTTATTTCCACATGCTCTCATGACCTGTCATTAGGTTAGGAGAAGCAAGAAATAAACTTGTTCTTGTGATCAAAGAAAATAGTATTCGACTTCTACCGAAGTCTAAGCATTACTAAGCATAAGAGATCGACCTACATATACTTGTGGGATATCATTTGGATATAAATGTAGATCAAGGTAATCATGCAGCAACGGTATCAACCAACTCCTATTAACTTAATGCACATTACACTAGACTTAAGGTGTAATAAAACATTTATAAAATAGAAGAGTGGTTGTATGTCCGGGGCTTGCCTACGTTGCAGCGGTGGTTAGTTCTCGTAGAAGTCAAGTTTGACGCCAACATCACGGGTGGATGACACCTTTCTGAAGATTGATCAACACCAACCTCGTCATCATTTGTTCACCACGAATCTTCTCACTCTCGTAGGCACTACACGTATATAAATGATGCGATGCTTAACATGATGGAATGCATGCCATGATGCATGATAATGAATAAAGCATAGCATAAAAGGTACATTTAGAAAGGATAAACATTAGTTATCTACTTGAGTATAACTTTCCTTCGCGGTACAGTTGCAAGCTAACAAAGTTAATTTAAAGGTTAACTAACCGTAACTTTGTTTTTACCCAAGAGGTTGCATCTAAATAACAATTGAGATTATCATAAAGCCATTTAGTATTAACATAAATAAGTCATTAAATGTTAATGACATAAGTTAATTACATCAAACATCATTATGAATTCTTAAATACCAAATTAAGTATGAGCTTAAACACTTAATTAAAGTGCCAAGGATCATTAAGTATTAATGGCCCAAGGTTATCACTCAATCAAAAAGACACACAACACTTAAAGTTATCAATTTAACCTTTTGTTAATTACTTAAATAATTAAAGCATAAATTAAGAATAAATCAAATTTCCTCTAATTGAGCTCAAACTTTTTATATAGATTAATCAGGGTCTAAAACAGTGTCAAAACAAATTTCATGATTTTTGGATTAATATTTTAATTACTAAATTCCTAAAATTTGCATTTTACATTTAATTGAGCTAATTAAATAACTTACAAAAAGTAATCAACAGTGGCATTTAACATTTTTCCTAGATAGTTTACACCTTGAAAAGCTTACACAAAAATTTTCATTATTTTTGGAGCTCTACAAAAATTCTATTGAAATAAACAAAAACTAGTACTATTCACATTTAAAAAAAAACAAAACAAAAAATTTCTTTTCAGGCCGCCTTCTCCTTTCTCCCTCCGACTCGGCCAAGCCGAACGGCCCAGCTGCAACGCGCCCGCGCCCACCTACGTTCGCCTGCGCCCGCGCGGCCCAGCATCGCAGCCCGTCCGCGCGGCCTGTTCGCGTGCGCGCTCTCCCTCTCTCTCGCTGACACACGGCCCCCACTTGTCATCGCCTTCCTCCGCCTCTCTCTCTCCCTCCCTCGACTCGGCCATGCCCGCACGGTGGCCGGCCGGTGACCACAGCGTCGGTCGCCCAACCGAGCTGCTCAACGGCATCACCACTTCACGGTGACCCCATTTTACTACCTAGCGGCTACGCTACCACTTCGGGAGGACCCTCCCGACAGCCATGGCGGACCGGCGGTCACGGTGACCGGTGTCCCGGCGGTCTATTACGGTAACGTCTAAAGCAAAAACATAGGGAGCAACAGGAGCTCACAGCGGTGGCAGCGAAGCACACGGGAAGCTCGGAGCGACGGTGGAGAGAGCTGGCCACGTGAGGGCGGCTCGGTCGCCGGAGTTGAGCACGGGAGATGGTGGTGCGGCGGTTCAGGCGAGGAAACGGCTAGCTTAGCTGGACCAATAGACGCGTGAGAGCGAGGCGAGCTTGCTGGTGCGATTTGCGTGGCCGGTGGCGGCTTAACGGCGGCGAGCGGCGAGCGGCGGAGCTAGCGGCGGCGGTGACAAAAACAGAGAAGGAAAAACGATTCACAGTGAGCTCGACATATTTATAGGCACGGCCACGGTGACGGTCACTAGAAGGCGCGCGTCATCGTGATGGCGTTCCTGGGCGCACGAGAAGGTCCTGGACGCAGCCCGGCGGCTCGCCGGCGCCCATACCGTGCGGTGCCCGGCGGTCATTGGTCGGCTAGTGTAGCTCCCCCCAACTTTTGTAAATTCAAACTGTTTTTCACAAATTACTCCCAAATTCATGTAACAACTTGGAAAATTCCCAAGATATGAAATCTTCAGAATTTCAAGCTCTACAAGTTTTGTATTGAACACTTTTTCAAATTCAAACTAAATTTTGCAATTTGAGTTTAAATTCAAAAGGGGACACTTTTCAAAAATTTGGTAATTTAGAAATTACTTTGGATTTTGTATTGAAACTTCAAAAATTCCAAACACCAAAGTTGTACATATAGCCAAGACCTACAACTTTGCTAAACAAACCATTTTCAAAATCTGCCTCCATTTTGAAATCTGAGTTTGGGGATAAAAAGGGGTCAAATTTGAAATTTGCTTCTTTTCAAAATTGCTCCACATTTTACACTAAAACTTCGAAAACTCAAAACACCAAAGTTGTAGCCCTTGAAAAGTTATACAAACTTGGTTTTAAACGTTTTCCCAAATTTTTCTTATATTTTAAATTATTCAAAAAGGGGTAAAACGGGGTTTTCCAGAAATCAAGATTTTGAATTCTATTGATTATTCTTTTTAACTAAAACATGATTAATCCTTTAACACTAATAAAACATTATTTCATATGATACGCAACATGACATTATTAACATCTTAATCATACTAGTAAAAACAATATATCATATTACTATTGAAACATGTGAAACATGTATATGAAACATGAAACATTCTTAAACTATACTTGAAACATTTCCTTGCAACATAAACAGGGTATTCGGAACATGTGCAACATATAAACCTTACATGGGAAACATTGCTTATACAACACATGTAACACACGCAACATATGCCACATGACTAAAATAACATTTGCAACATGAATGTATTTATGGCATGTCATTTGATGTTTATGCTTGATGATGCTTCATGATCAAGTTTTTAATTATTTTTAACATCTGGGATGTTACAATGGTGCAAGAGGCTGACGTGACATGTGAGGCCCTTCGCGATGACACTCAGGAGGAGAGGCGACCGAGAGAGAGAACATCTCGGTCGCGAGGGCGGCGCTTGATGCCACGAATGGGGAGGCTAATGAGGCCAAGGCCGCAACGGCGGCGACCTAGGTGGAGCTCACCGGTAAGTTGGATTCCACCTTCTTCGGGTTTTATCCATTTTGGATGGGGGTGGTTCTGAGTTTTTTCCCTTCTTCCCAGGTGTTAAGGAGCAACTAACTACTGCGCAAGCCGAGGTGGTTGAGCTATGGTGGGCCAGCGAGTATTTGGCCGGGCAGTTGGCGGAGGCTGCTTGTGAGCGGAACAAGGTGGCCGCCTGGGCTCATTCCTCCATTGCCCTGGTGTAGTCCAGCAATGAGCGTCACTCGGCGCTCCATGACACAATGATCCCTGCTGTCACGATGGTGTTGCCGGTGGGGACGAGTGTTCCCAATCGGCTCCACTATCGCCCGACGCAGGTTTAGGAGGTGGTGGCTCACGGGGTCCATCATGGAGCCATGGGAGCCTTGACTGCAACTCATCTTCGGCTTCATCATAAGATGGATCTACGCAAGGTGACACCCAGGTTCTCGACGGTGGAGGAGATCCCCGATGACATTGATGTTAGTTGGCTGATTGCCGAGTTCAGCGGTTATGCTGAGGCGATTGCCGCCGCCGTCGATGTAGATCAGGTCATCAAGGATGCCCTCTTTTGAGAGTAGATTTTGCACCTCTTTGTAAAAATAAGGTGTGATGAAGTTTGGATCTTGCAGTTTCTCGATGCTTTTGCAAGTCGAATCCTCTGCGCATGGTGATTGTGTGTAGTAGTAGCCCCCGAACGCTTATAGTGGGTCAGCGCTGTTGGTATTTCTAACATCACTTCGCACTAAGTTGTCATCCCTAGCATGATATTAAAAACATTGGTAAAATAATCTACACTTGACTCTCTAAAAATATTAAAAATAATATATCCACAAGCACACAGATAATTCACCCATTGTATCATTTCACCTGGTGATATCTCGAGTATCGTTATTTATTTTTAGCCAAAAGGTAAAAGCTTTCAATTTCACAGGGTTAAAAGATGCTATGGCTTAGAACTATAAATATGCAGACCTACGATAAACCAACCATCCTAATACTTTAGCAGGGGTAAGTCAAGATGATGATAATAAAATGAATAGAACATAATAATAATGGTATTCCAGAGATAGAAAGTAGAGACTCGACAAATGTAATCCGACATAATCAAGAAATTCAATTAAGCTAAAAGACTCCTAAGTTACTCCTAAATAATAGTCTATAATTCACATCAAGACACATACTCTCATCTACAATAATGACTAGTTAGAAAGAACAATCACAGGAGCATCATCTAAAGAGGACTTTTTAAGCATAACCATGCCTCCTCCGTCGCGACCGCGCTCTACTTTGCCTATGTACGAAAGGTGGATTGCACAAGGACTCAACAGGCCTGTCACACCTGCGATCTACCACACGTTCCCGCACATTAGGAAGCATCCGTAGGTAAATATAATATCTAAGCACCACGCTTACATAAAATCTACCACCTAATCCACTCGAGTATTGAACTAGGCGCTTTACGAACATATGAAAGTCATCATTACTAATCAGAACTATATCAAATATGCAACTAGAGTAAAGTAAAGACATACTAAATAGAAATATATTGAAATAGAACAATGTCACAATGATACAAGGTATCATACCAATCTAGATGAACAAATCCGGAATCCCGGACTTCTATGCCCAACTCTATTCGAACTCAACTCGACGCGCCCGGACTTTGAAGAACTTGAAGAACAAGAGCTCTCTGTCTAATCTCTGGAAACCCTAATTTTTGGACTAATCTTGACTAATGAATACCGGTCCCCTCAGGGGGGTCTGCCTCTTTATTTATACCCCGGTGGGAGAAGCGACGTCCGTTGGATCAAACCGACTTCACGTAGGGCTAAGATGCATCCTTGGAGGTGGTGTGGGAATACTCTAGAAGCTCGCGGAATATGGTGGAAGGGGGAGGCCGGGCGGCCAGGGGTGTGGCCGACCGGCCCCACCTGGTGGCCTCTGGCTGCCCCGCTCGGTCCGGTGTCTTTCGGTGTCTTCTATACCTTTCTAGTGTATGTTTCGTCATGGATAATTCTCGTAATTATTGATACATTAATCCTCTTTTTACTCTTTTTTGGAATAAACCCTGTAAAATTATAAATCACCAAAACTCATGAAAATTGTCACATAAAACCCCTAATTTTCTATTTGGTGACCAATTGCATGCTTTAAGTTGATGGGTTGCGATGGACGTTAACTACCATCAACAAGTATGATGTACTCGAGGGTTGGGGCCATGTCACAATCGTCATGAGCTCGTATGGCACTTCTCTACTTTCGTAGGCCGGTCATCGTTTTGAGTTCGTCTTGTAATTCCGCAACAAGTGTTGCCGTGCATGTTTAGCCCCTGGGTGTTCTGTTCGAACAATGATGGACTAGTTGTAGTCGTGCTTCAGGTGGCATATTGGTCGATTAGCGTAGCTATGTCGACGTTGATTTCACAATCCCCAAATATCTCATGAGATTTTTAAGATCAGGGTGATTGATCGAATTGAAAATGGCCCATACTTAGAGCACCAATAATGACCTTTGGGTGCTAGACTTAGTCGTGAGCAACACCGTTGGTGTGTTGAGCCTCAGCCTTATTCAATGGTCGGGGTGGTTCACCCAATTTGTCTGGATCGAGACGGTGTCGCCCGTAACAATCTTACATTTTGCACGACCTGCATACTTTTTTTGTCTTTCGTCTTTGGTGTTCGATGCTGGTTTAAGCTTGTAGACTAACTATCTAGGGATTATTTGACAAAAAAATGTCCTGATAGAGTCCACGCAAGGTCTTGTTAAGTCGCTTATACCATTTCTCTGACCAGCAAAAGGGGAAAAAAAGGAGGTAGGTGTGCGATCTGTAAGACAGTTTCTGCAATCTCTAATCATGATGGTGGGTTAGTGTAACCCCCTATCATAATGACTATAGGTGTTGTAGCTAGGTCGTTTGGATACAGCCAGCCCCTGAGTGATTCAGGAATATCCTCCTCGAGGTGCTCGGGGGATGTTTGTGTTCAATCGCATCAAATTGATATATGTTGAAAATGTAACATGACGAGAAGGAAGACCAAATAGTAAAGGTGAAGAAGGTGTAATAGATGGTCGTCGGGTACTATCTAGATGCTTGGTGAATCCTTCCTGTTAGATTGTGTCTTCGGGGGCGTAAGTCGGCGTCGGGTTGGAAGTCGAGGGGGATGACATCGTTGCCTCCATCCTCGTGACCTTGCACCATCCTCCTTACTTGGAAGAGGCCTACTGTTGCTCACAGAGGGAGCGATTAGCCTCGAGTTCCCGATCCTAAATGACTGATGGATCAGAAGTGGTTTAGCTCTTAGACAGGTGGGGACACGACGAGATGACTAGTGCAGTCACATAGTTACGTGTACAGATGATTCATAGAGTTTTCGGCCTTGTTCAGTACGGGCAGCTCTAGTAGTTGCACGAGTCCTTCCTTTGAACAGTCCTGATTTGTTGCCTACCGGGGGTTCCGTTCTTGACGAAGGGAAGATGATAGCCTCCCTCCCTTTTTTCGCGGCCGTTGGTCGTCAGATGCAGGAGTATGGTTGGGATCAAGAGTTTCCCGAGGTGAGGTTAGCACTCGAGTGATCGGTCGCACCGCCCCATTACCCTTCCCAGTGGGGGGGGAAAGGTCTCACCCCTTCGTCGAAGGGGATTGTCCGAGTTTTGGCTGCTCATCCGGTGATGGTTCGGTGCTAGTGCCCGACACACGCGAGATGACCTCGTTATCTTCGCCATCAGAGTCTGAGTTCTTGAGTAGCTGGTCGCAGCTGTAAAGAAAACAGTGGAAAGCCTTGGGATCGATGAGTCTGGTCACATCAGTGTCGTCCCACCAACCTTGCTGATCGGGAGTGTTGTCGATGTCGTCTTGGTCCGTCGATTCCTGCGGCTAATGTTCCTCCATGGCAGTGGGTTCCACCGTAGCCCGCGAGAGTGTCTCGCCAAGGGTTGTCATCATCTACCCCATTCTTATTAAAGATCAGGGGTCGTGACGGTGAGGTGTTGATACTAGATCTAGAGTGGAGTCAAGATCCGTGATTTTGCTGATGTGAAAAGTGGGGACTGGCTTACCTTCTCGTCCATCTTCAATGAAAAGGTGGGCACAACACTTGAGGTACCTTGCGAAGGCGTCTGGTCCGGTGTCCACAGCCCCCTCCAGTCCGACGGCGAAAGCACGGATCTGGAGGGAATGTTCCCCCTCTTCGGTTGGCTCAGGTTCCTGAAGGCACAGGTCCTGAATTGGTCGGTGATGAAGTTAAGCTTGCTGAAGGTGATCATCTTCCCTGTTTGCTCCTCTTCCGATTCCTCGCCAAAGTTGAAGATGACTCCCATCTGAAACACAAAATTAGTCTAAACACAAAAGGCTCCTACTTGGTGCTCCAACTGTCAGATTATTTAGCTCCAGCAATGCCTAGCAATGTGATTGTGTAGACGGAGTCAGATGGTAGCACACGAGACACAAAGATTTATACTGGTTCGGGGCACAGTGCGTGCTAATCCCTACTCCAGTGGTGCGGTTGCTCTTGTATTCGTATGCTCAATTACAGGGGCTATTGCTCCTAGCTACATAGTAGATTGAAATAGGTAGAAGATGGATCTCGAGCCCGGGGTCCCTACCCTCCTTTATATAGGCAGGAGAGGTAGGGTTACAGAGAGGGCGATCGGGCTAACAGATTGTTTCCTAGTTTGTTACATGATATGTGCAACAGAAAGATCCTAGCAATCGTCCAGATACGTTTGCCTCAGTTTGCCTTGATCTCCACGTTGGTCGATGGCGTCAACCCTCGTGGGCTCTTCCTTGACGTCTACTGGGCTGATAGCTTGGCGATGGTCACATATACGAGCGGTGCAGGTACCCCTGGCCCATATCTTTGACACATGTGTATCTAAAGTAGTGATGTCCTTATAAAAAATTGTATGAGATGAAGGAAGAGGAGGACTTGTCACTAGGGTAGGAGGCCAGGATGGCAAAGCATAAAAGATTAAAGATAGTATCATACATGACTAATGGAGATAAGTATACATTAAATAGTTGTGCTAAACATAGCGATGCATATTTGTGAAACTTTCTAGATAAATAATGAGCACACATGTGATATATTTGTCAAGTTTCATAGTGAAAACTAGGATACTCTAGGTTTAGAAATTCTTGTATGGTAAAAATATCTAAAAATAGATAAATATTAGAAAATATAGAAATATATATGCAATAGCACAGTGACCATGAGTGGCTATAAATAGGCGTGTCTATTCATATGTTCGGTTCACCACCATAACAAGCCACCCTAAATAATAGATTCTTAAGATAGCCGTCTTATTTACCTTATCTTTTAATATGACAAGATTGTCGTGTTTGTACTAGAAAATATGTAGGAACGTACATGAGTGCAACGTGCGAACAGGTTGTTAAAAACTATTAATAATGTCGTATGTATTGTTGTTAACATTTATTTATTAGACATAATCTTAAGAAATTTTTTAAAAAATATTATGTACACCCAATGTTACAAAGTTGTGTCCGCCATTTTATGAAATAAAGATTAATATTTACTAATTGATGGGTTGGCCATCTCGTTCATTTCTGTGTTTGCTTATTTACAGTCTAGATGATGAACTGATTATGAATCATGCATCGCTCCTAGGCGATCTGGCAGAGTTGGACTAACTCTGAAGATTTCTATGCTGGTGAGAAGTGATCTGTTGAAGTTAATGTGGCATAGTAGCTTAAGATATGGCATTCATCAGTTCTACAGAAGCCTGCCGTACACTACTAGAGTTCTGGATGTCTTCCCAATAGATTCCACGCATGCCAATTTTGTAGGGCTGCGCAAGGTTTCAGAAGAGTTCAGAGACCAGGATAGGACTTTCGAGCGAGAGAATCTGCTGAGGACAGGGGTGACCAAAGGTTGGCGTGGGAGTCATTGACTGGGAACTGGTTGGTCAGAAGAGTTTAGAGACCAAGATAGGACTTTCGAGCGAGAGAATCTGCTGAGGACAGGGGTGACCAAAGGTTGGCGTGGGAGTCATTGACTGGGAATTGGTTGGTCACTATGAACAGAAATGGTTTGATGCACCCACTGAGGGGACTTCTACAAGCCCAAGTGGTAGAACAACTTCATTCGCACACAGCACTATACCTCCTAGTGGCCCAGGAAACATGCATGCGATTGAACTAGCGGGATCATTTGGAGATGAAGAGTTATTTGCCAGAGAAATGAATTGGAGAGTTCTGACAGCAGTTGGGTGTCAGGGGTGGCCGAGATTGGGCAAGCTTACGTTGATAGAACCATATCACTGTTTCTTACACGACCTTATCACTTTTTCTTAACATGACTTTATCACTTTCTTGATATGACATGATCACTGTTTGCTACTGTTGGGGCTATGGTGTCCTCTTGCATGTATACTGTTTTACTAGAGCGCGATACTGGTGCGAGATGTTATAACTGTTTCTTGATTTTTGTGTTGTTTTCTTTTTTTTGTTTATGTTGTTGGATTACTGCTGAGATTACTTAATTGTGCCATAAGCAGTGAGTGGAATGCTAATAATGATGTTCGATTATTGCTAAGATTACCATGAGTGGAATAGTAGCCGCGCGGCCGTTCATCTACAGCTGTATACCATGAATAGTGAACAAGGTTGTATAGCGCTGTATACCAGGAACAGTGGAACGATGCACTATTTTGGTCCATATCAACCGATCCGTTTCCCTCAACTCAATCTTGTTCCTCTGTACACGAATCAAATCCAATCTAAGGGGTCAGGAACACGATTTTACTCTAATTGTAGCAACGAGCTAGTTTTCCTTCTTCAAACTCATGTGGTCGATGCCCTTAGGATGGCAACCGGGCAAAATAATGTCCAAGTTCAACACATGTCTAGATTCAGGGCCTGATGGGGCACCCATGGGTGGGAAAGAAAACCCGCACCCACCCCGCCATTTTGCGGGTCGGGTGCAGATACACCCTGCGGGTGTCAAAATGCCCCCACGCCACCCCCAATGGGTGCAAAAGCCGATGGAGCCCTGCACCCGCCACCCGATTTGGCATCCCTACTTGTATATGAACTTGACCACGAGGCCTCATATGGCGGTGGATTCGCTGCATGGAGGTGTTGATTAAGGTCGGCTAATCGCTAAGGCATGTTCTCCCCCCACGCAGCATTGTTTACCAATATTCTTCCAATTTCTACATTTTTACTCATGTCATTGTCGATGTTTTACCACCGATAGCCTGTCACGGGAGTATTCAGGACAGTTGTTCCAGTTTTGGCTGGTGCGAAACTTAACGGTGAACGCAAGAGACAATCAATTTATACTGGTTCGGGCCCTCGACCGTGATTGAGTAATAGCCTTTACGTTCAGTCGGTGTTAGCCTTTTGCATTGGATTGGTTGGTATGTTGTGTTGTTGTTACAGGGGGTGCCCATAGTCTCTCTTTATACCAATATAGAAGACTATGGTGCGGTTATAATCCTAGTCGGATCCAAAGAAGGTGTCATGATTTAAATACAGAAGGTACTTTCCAATAGGAGTCCGGCTAGTCTGGCCTATTCTACTCAGATTTCGTGTAGCAGTTGCTGCACCCCTTCCTGCTTCGGTCTGTGGGCCAGGCCAGAGCCCATGACTTGTAGTCATATCGCTGGGGAACCCTGTGGGTCCTACATCGACAAGCCCCCGAGCATTTCATGGTTGAACTCGAAAGCCTCCTTGTTTCTCTAGCCTCGCTTGGTGAAACAAGTCTGGTCCGGGTTCTTTCGAAGAGAAGCCTTGAAGTGGTCTTTTCTTGAGGAAATCTCCTGAGCGATGTGCGCTTTTTTGAAGAAAAAGAGCACTCACTGAGTGTAGCCCTCGAGCTTCTTGCTATTTAGAATAAAAAGTTGGAGGGTCTTGGATTTTTATCATTAGAAAAACTGAAAATCTCTTCTGAGGATATATACCCTGCAGCCCCCGAGCATATATCTGGATTCTTTTGTTCAAGAAGAACTCGGATAGAGGGTCTTTTATCATGTTCTCAGGTAGCCTGCTTTCTGTCAGAGGTAGGTGATAGGTGGTGGTTAAGTGTAAATGCTGCTCAGTCACGAGTTGTTTGGATACATCCTTACTATCTTGCTTGGATTATTCTAGTAGTCGTCCTTTTGTGACTCTTTTTGAGTTGTTTCCCCATATCGTAGAAATTTCTTTAGCTATGTGCCGGATATAAGCCTTAATCATTGCAGGCGTCTCCAGGTGCTTTAGAGTTATGTCCCTTCAACTGGCTGTACTATCGTGTTTTGTGTCTTTATGTGTCTTGGCGAGCATTGGCGCTAGGTCAGTCGTGTTCTTTCATCTGGTGTGAAATAACTTCGTGATAGGGCGAGCGCTATCTAGCTCTCATCCGCACTGTGAAAAAATGACTCGGGATAGATCAAGTGTTGGCTTGGCAGCCTTCTTACTCTCATCTAAGTCTAAAAAGACATGGGATGGAGCGAGCTCCATCTTGGTTAGCTCTTTTACTCTCATCCGGGTTGAATAACTCTGGGATAGGGCGAGCACTATCTGGCTCTCATCTGTGCTATGAAAACATCGGGATAGGTCGAGTATTGGCTTAGTAGTCTTCTTACTCTCATCCAAGTCTGAAAAGATTTGGGATGGGGCGAGCTACAGCTTGGTTAGCTCTTTTACTCTCATCCGGGTTGAATAACTCTGGGATAGAGCGAGCGCTGTCTGGCTCTCATCCGCGCTATGAAAACAACTCAAGATAGGTCGAGTGTTGGCTTGGCAGCCTTCTTACTCTCATCCAAGTCTGAAAAGACTTGGGCTAGGGCGAGCTCAAGCTTGGTTAGCTCTTTTGCTCTTATCCGGGTTGAATAACTCTAGGATAGGGCGAGCACTGTCTGGCTCTCATCCGTGTCATGAAAATAACTCGAGATAGGTCGAGTGTTGGCTTGGTAGCCTTCTTACTCTCATCCAAGTATGAAAAGACTTGGGATAGGGCGAGCTCAAGCTTGGTTAGCTCTTTTGCTCTCATCCGGGTTGAGCAACTCTGGGATAAGTTTTATAGATCTTAGTAAGACAAATGTTGGTGAGGAACATTATTTTTATTACTTTGATCATTAATTTTGATTACATAGTGTTTTCTTGCTACAGAAGAATCAGTCCTGTGCTTTTTAGGCGTAGAATCTTCGTAGCTGGCTGATGTTCCCTGAATTTTTGACTTGTATCCCGTCTTCGGTTATCAGCTCATATGTTCCTGGTCCGGTGACCTTGGCGACGATGAAAGGACCCTCTCATGGGCTGAGTAGTTTGTGACGTCCATCTGCCTTTTGTATCCTTCGAAGCACCAAATCCTCGACTTGGATGGAACAAGGTCGGGTACTTTTGTTATAGTGGCATCTTAAAGTTTGGAGGTAACGAGCTGACTGTAAGGTGGCGTTGACCCTGACTTCTTCTATACTGTCCAGTTCTAGTCTTCGGGTGTGTTCAGCTTCTCCTTTATCATATTGCTCAGTCATTGGTGATGTCCAGATCAGATCGGCAGGTAATACAACTTCTGAGGAAAAATGTGAGTATCTGGTAGCTCTTCTTACTTGAGTTCGTAGCCCCCATACTACTTTAGGCAACTCTTCAATCCACTTGGATCCATAGTCCTCTAGTTCTTCATATAACCTGGGTTTTAATCCGGCTAGTATGAGCCTGTTAGTTCTCTCTACTTGTCTGTTGGCCTCTGAGTGTGTGACTGATGCGTAATCTATGCTGATGCCGTAATTCTATGCCCAACTTTTAAATTCTATAGCTGTGAAGGGAGAACCTAAATCTGTGATGACTCAATTGGGCATGCCAAAGCGGTGCATGATGTCCTAGATGAAGTCGACTGCTTTGGCTACGCTATATTTTATGAGCAGTTTATACTCGATCCACTTGGTGAACTTGTCAATAGCCACAAAGATGTACTCGAATCCGCCCTTGACTTTCTTGAGAGGTCCTACTTGATCCAGCCCCTAGCAAGACAACGGCCAAGCGGGCGAGATGCAGATGAGATTGTGTGCTGGGATATGAGCCTGTCTTGCAAACATTTGCCAACCTTTACATTTTCTGACGAGTTCTTCTGCGTCTTTCAAAGCAGTTGGCTAGAAGAATCCGGTGCAGAATGCTTTACCAACCAACGTTCTTGAAGCGACGTGATTTCCACAGCAACCTGAGTGGATTTTATCTAAGATCTCTTTACCTTTTTCTGATGAGACACATTTGAGGAGTACTCCTGATGATGTGGCTCTTCTGTATAGGTTGTCACCCACAAGAACATAGTTCTTGCTTCTTTGAATTATCCGAGTAGCTTCTTCTTTATTTGCGGTAACTTGTTTTCTTTGATGTAGTCGATGAAATCCTATGTCCATGATATTGTGATTACCAAAATCTGGGTTGTTGGTGCTGGGAGTTCAAGGGTTATCTCACTGGGTTGTTTGATAGAGGGTGTTGACAACTCCTCTACAAACACACCGGGTGGGACCTTCGCCCTATCCGATCCTAGCTTTGCGAGGATGTCTGCTGCGACGTTTGAGTCACGCAGGACATGTAGAATTTCTAATCCTTCAAAGTTCTTCTCTAGTTTGTGTACTTCGGCACAGTAGGCGTCCATGTTGACTTTGGTGTAGTTCCAATCCTTGTTGACTTGATTGATGAAAACTGTTGAATTGCCGTAGATTAGAACTTGTTTTATTCCATGGGATGTAGCAACCCGGAGCCTGTGGATGAGTGCTTCGTATTATTATTTATGGCTTGTCATAGTATATGGAAAATGTATTTGAGTTGTTTCCCATCTGAGGAGATGAAGAGGACACTTGCGCCAGCTCCGCCTAGTTTGAGTGATCCATCAAAGTACATTTTCCAATGGTCAAGGATGGCATCTGGCGTAAGTTATTGGATTTCTGTCCATTTGGCAAAAAATCAACAAGGGCTTGAGATTTGATCGCTTTTCATGGGGTGAAATTAACGTTGAGAGCACCAAGTTCAACTGCCCACTTAGATATGTTCTCTGTTGCGTCTCTATTATGTAGGATGTCTCTGAGTGAAAAAATCTGTTACCACAGTAATCTTATGGCTTTTAAAATAGTGGCAAAGTTTGCGGGAGGTGATCAGGAGGGCGTAGAGTAGTTTTTATACATGTGGGTACCAAATTTTGGAATCTGATAGTACCTCACTGATGTAGTAAACTGGCCGCTGTACTTTGTACACGCGTCCCTCTTCTTCTCTCTCCACGACGATCGCTGCGCTGACCACCATAGAAGTTGCCGCAATGTATAACATCATGTCTTCATGCTTCTTTGGAGGTGTCCCTCTTCTTCTCTCTCCACGACGATCGTTGCGCTGACACCCGTCATTGAGAGGCGAGAGCTCCTTCTCCTCCGCGTCCCCTTCATCTCCTCGTGGCAGGTGGTCATGGACGGCAACTGCACAAGCAACAGCAACACAAGAGCCAGCAGAGAGGAGGAGAGGGAGGAGAGCAGGAGCGAGGTGTCGTCCGGCCACGTAGCAATGCTACGGCCGATGACATGGACGAGCAGGTGGTTGCCATGGACTGCGGTGGCAAGGCTGCAGCCATGAACGGCGTGTGCCTTTAACCTGTTCGTAGAAATGTCTGAGAGAAGAGAGAGGAAAAAATTGGGGGTAACTCTACCACATCCTACTGCAAGGTGACCATATACCACTGTCCAGGCAAACAAACAGAATCTCTAACCAGCCTGGCTCTACAGAGAAATAGAACCAAACAAACAGATGTTGCACCTGCTGAGCCTGTCCCCTGGCAGCCTGGCCCTCCCCGTCCGACCGGGATGGGAACGTCCAGGGAAACAAACACGCCCGTAATGAACCGTGTCAGCGTCCATGCCGGGCGCAGCCAACGCTTTGAGGGTGTGACGGAAGGAATTTTGGCGCATGAGGCGCACCCACAGCTGATCCGCACGGTGCACCTCAGCTCAATGAGATCGCCTTGGAGCACGAGCTCTTGCCGTCGTCTCGCGAAGAGACGGCTTCTCCCTCTTTCTTCATTTATTGCGCTGGATGAAGGTGTTCTATGCAATTTTGTCATCATGGAGACGACATCTCAAAGCCCGTTGTATGTGCCTTGCAACTCCATGTCTCCATCAACCCTAACCGGTGTTCAAAGTGCAATACAACTGCCGATGTCCCAATTAAGGAAAGAACAGGCAATCTAATAATTAACCACCATCAAACTCTGGTGATACACATACTGCAAGCTAATACGTGGAATCCCAAGACTTCATTACCATACCCCATCTCACAATAATTCATGACATTCTGGGGAAACAACACAGTGCCTTCTCCTGGGTGTGGTGACCTAACAAAAACACGAAGTGCCAAACAAAGTCAGTAATATTTCATTTAGTTAGTCACTGAGCAACAAGCCGAGCATCAACAAAAAAAACTGAGAGGGGATAGAGCATGCACCTGGTATAGAAAGAACTGCAGAACACATAAAAATACAGCTTAGATAGCAGTTACATTGGATTTACTCATAAACTCCGATTCTGAATACCTGATATTGTGGTGCTCCTCGCTGCTCGAATGAAGATCCTCCTCGCTGCTTGAATGAAGATCCTCCATGCTGCCCCTGTGGCCCTCGCCCGTGCAAGCCGCCGCGCTGCCGGTCGCTGCCGATGAGCACGGCCATGCTATGCCCCAAGTCGCCGCCTTTGACCCCTTTCTGCCTTTGTGGGAGTGCGAAGGAGCCCTGGCTATCGTAGAACCCCCGTCGGAGCCATGCTGAGCCTCGCCACGCTAGTTCGCCACCGGCAGGGCCTCGTCGGCGTTTTGTTGAACACCCGAGGACAAGAGCTTCCTCTCCTCTCTGCTAGATGCGCCAGGTGCACCGTGCGCACTGCATGCGCTAGCACCTGCACGCGCTTGGTCCACCATGGACCAGTTTGTGGTCCACGGTACACCAGCCCCTCTGTCCACCATGAGCCAGCTCCGTAGACTCAGCGGAGCCCAAAACAGGCACGTGTTAGTCGAAGCACCTGACACGTGTCTGGGCCAGTCTAGCCTAGACTGGCCCATGACCCAGCCTAGTAGGTCCGATAAGGGCTCGAACCATACCAATAAGGATTAGTTAATGTTGACCATTGACTGGACCCACCTATCAGTGACCGTAGGTCTTCAGCCAATCAGAGACCACCACGTGTCCTTCTTTGGTGCTTTCTCTCCTTTTTTTTTTTAGAAAATATACTAGGATCATGCCCGTGCGTTGCAACGGGAACAAAATAGTTACAATACCAAGTTTGGACGTGTGTTAACTATTATCAACAATGATTATTCTTGTGTGTGATGTTCGCAAAATCAGTTTGTTGTAAATTATCACTCTTCACAAGTCAAAACCAACAAATACCAAAACTTGAAAACAATCGAACTGTTGTTATAAGAAAACCTCATCTTTAACTGTCCAACTACCCGAAGTTCAAATATCAGAATGTAGACAAACAATTCAAGTAGCCAATGCTCTGTGCATAAAAATATATAGCAGTGCCAACATACGTATCATAGATCAAATTTGCTAAGTAAGCAACATTGTCCTCCACACAGCTACAATTGGATCATGGTTTCTCCCTTTCTTAGCTATAACTCCTACTCTCAATGGTATCTCCGCACAAGAAAAATGTTCACCTGAACAACCCAAAGCACTACATTGGAGACCTCCTGCACTTGAATCCATCCCAAGACAGGTGAATCCTTTCACAAACAATTGGCCCGTCGCAACTGGCATGTCGCAGCACCGCGTGTGGACTAAATGCCTGGTGTAGTAACATTGGAGGCCAGCTTTGGCTTGTTGGAGATTTTGAATTTGCCATGTGAGATCCTAACTCATGAAGGGTTTGCATCAACAGCTTGAATCTACATAAAGAAGAAATTGGGTTACACTGTTGTTCTCAATTATCAAATAGTAATACATTAATAATGCAAATAGTAACAGTTAAAGAACAATTTGACTATGTGTGCAAATCATCTGGATATCGTTCTGTTTCGTCTCTTAAATGGATCATCCATCAAAAGATCGTCAAGTGGATATCGTTCTGTTTCATTTCTTAAATGGAGAAAAGCTGCTCTGCAAAAGTTATTAAGAACAAATCTAAAGGTACGACTGTGATATCTGCTAGGTGGTGTTTCCTTATACTAAGCTACAATATGATGTGTCATTTCTTTTTATAAGAAGGCAAATGATAATACTTCAGCTAGTTTGCTGAGGGCTAAACAACAGCTGCAAAGGCACAAGGCAGATAGAGACCTCACTCATCTCACACACATGAAGGTTTCAAATGCAGTTCAAGACCTCACTCATCTCACACACTCATCTTCATTAGAATAAAGTTTTTCTCAACCTACCATATTCTGTCAGCTAAGGTGTCCACTAAGGTAAAAAAAGGAAAAAAATGTGTAAAAGTAAATTATATATATTGGGAACTAAAAAAGGAAAAATTCTCTAAGTTATGGTTTAGCTAAATAATTGCAATGAAAAAAGTAAACTGATAAACTAACAAAAACATCAATTCAATTCAATTTGCATTTTTATTGTACAAGCATATGAAGATATCATATGTGCGGTAAACTATTCATCAGTTGGAAAAGGCTATCCCAGTATTCACTAATCAGAAAAAAGAAAAGAGTTTTAAATTCCTCAATGTATTCCTTCACAAATTTGTCTGCAAAACTGCACTAAAAAAAGTTGACAAAATAGTAAGTTACCACTCAAACATATTAGGTTGGCTAGTAATATCTTCTTTACAGGAGGACATCTCCCAATCTATAGTGCATATCAAAAAGACACCTTTCACCATGAAGATAGAAGGTAGTCGGTACCTAGACATTCACGGGATTGATCACTGAAAGATACCTGTGGCGAGATTGATCACTGAAAGATCAATGTGGCAAGATTGATCACTGTAGTGGATGTCCTCTGTTGCCGGTGGTTGAGAGGCTAACAACAAGAGTTGCCTGACCTAAACAGCAAAGTCATTAACCTTTTGTGCTTATTTGCTATCAAAAGACAGATAATGGATCAATTGTAACTGTAAGAACAGTGTAGGTATCAGGCCCTCGACACTTCAGCATGTTTCAGACAACATGATTATCATCACCCAACCCCCCAAAACACCTGAATACATGTGATAAGGCAATGCAACCTCTGTTCAAATAAATTGGTTTTCAATCTGAACCCATAAATTAGCTTTATAATATTATAAGATGTTCTCAGCTGAGTATTCTATAACCATAAGAAGGTGAAGAATTATACTGTTCTGGGTAAAGTAGTTGGAGAATCTTTCATGTACACAACATTACATATATTGAAATCAATGTATCCATAACCCAAAAAAAATGTGCCATTTTTCTGTCAGACAAAAATGCATGCCTCTGCAACAGCCAAACAGGAATTGTACTTGAAAGCAAGAGCTTTGATACACACCCTCGTTGGATAATTAGCAAAGTCGCTGAAGCTATGAATTTATCACAAATGCCATCCCGAGCTTTGATACACACCCTCGTTGGTGCAGTTCTGATTCGTCCCTCGTGCCGAAGTAGTCCAGGTGCTGCAACAGGTAACAATGCCATTCCGTCATTAGTCAAGCCTGCAGGAGACAATGTAGGATAACAAATTGTTGTCCACTACAATTGAGCAAAAACAAAGAAATGATAGATAATAATAAAGAGATATATCTACACATGAAAATTGGGCCCGATTGACGGGTGTTGGGTGAAAAGTTCAGGTCGGATGACATAATTCACACAAACATCAGAAAAAATTCAGACAAGACAAAATTGCGTGCAAAGTTGTATTCATTTCATATCTCTACTGTACATGCCAGAGGGGTATTTATAGGGCCCCAATCTTCGTATTTTACATAAAATGACTATTATGCCCTCAACCTAAATATTTACAACCCTTCTTGATCATGAGGGCGAAGTGGTAATTTCCTCTTTCTAAGCATTCGTTCTTCTATTTCCAGTCTCTAGTTTTTCTGATCTTCATTCGAACTTTAGTTGATTCTTCAACTCTTCAGAATTTTAGATGAAGTCGAACTTCCACCTTCGCTCCTCTTGGCTTCATTTTCTTTCGACATCTCTGGCTGACGAAGTTGATCTTTTATATAGCAAAGCCAAACTTTGTCTTCGCTCTAATTTTGGTCTTCTGATTTCTGCTCTTCTTTTGACTTTGCTGGTCAGCGAAGTTAGTTTTTATAACTGCGAAGTCAAATCTTCACCTTCGCTTGAATCTTGCTTTTTGGTCTTTTACTTCTTAGCGAAGTTAGATTTTTCCCTGTGGTGTGAAAAACGTCTTCGTCTTCCTTTTTTCTTGCAACAAAGTATTGTTATAAAGTTTCATAGTCTTTTCTACTCCAGAGTTTGGGGCTATGTTTTTGTGGCGAAGTTGAATCCCCAACAGCAGCCCCTCGCGGACGAAGGCCTACTCCAAAGGTCTGAATTCCGCGAAGTTTGAATTTCAAACGAAGACACAAAATGCCGTCCCAAACTTTGGAGTTGGCCGTTTATGTCCGTAAGTTTGAAGGATATTTTATTTTCTGAATTTGTAACGGCCAAGTTTGACCAAAGCCGTTTCGTTTTACTCGAAGCCGCCTATATATACTGCGGTGACTCCTCCTATTTTTTCTGTTTTATCGAAGACGGGGAGGTACTGTTGTTTGATTCTTTGACGTGAAGTCGATTTTTGCTGCGAAGTCGGATTTGTTGCGAAGTGTTTTGCTTTTGTGAAGGTTATTTTGAAGGTAAATGTTTTTACTTATTTTTGATTTCTTGCTATTCAAATTTCTGTTTATTGTTATCATTTATTTTATATATTATTATTGTTTTGTCGTAGATGTCTGATCTAGAGAAAATTGCCTCTGAAAATTCTCCGTTGGGTTCTAATCAATCTGACTCTGGAGAAGATTTGTCTGATGTTTCTGCATCAGAGTCTGAACTGATTGGTGACGACACAAAATCTTTAAATTTTGGTAAGACTTTGATGGATGAAGCTGAGTTGGATTAGTTGGTTAAAAATAGGATGCTAAAAAAAGCTGATGCCAGGTTGCCCTTTGATGATGAAATGATTCCTAAGCCTAAACCTCATGAGTGTGTTGTTTTTCAAGATCAGTTTGCAGCTGGTCTTCGTATGCCATGTCAAGATTTCATTAAAGAGATTCTGAAGGCATATAATATTAAAATTCATCATCTAACTCCAAATGGAATAGCAAAGATTACACTTTTTATTTGGGATCAGAGAGGGAACTTGGATATTGGTGCTTTTTGCTCTCTTCATGAAATGCATACACAATTCAGGAACAAGAATGTTGATGGCAGAAGTATTATGAAGTATTTTGGTTGCTACAGTTTCAAGCCTTCTCGAGGTGTCAAACAGATTTCTTCAGCTTCAAAGAACAAGTGGGCTGAAAATTGGTATCGTTATTGGTTTTATCATTCAGTTCCTCTTGTCGAAGAAAGGGATGACTCTAGAAGGATTGTGAAAATATATCCCTTGACTGCGAAAATGAGTAAGAATGCCTTTGTTTGTAAACCGGAGTTTCCCAGCTCGAAGAGTTCAAGAACTTGTGAGAAAGTTTACAAATTTGCTCCTAGTATGCAAAGTGCTCGTGATCTCTGTGAAGAATACATTGCAGCTCGGATCTGGCCGTTAAAGAAAGGTTGAAGTTTTATTCGTTTTTATGAAAAAACAGTGAGGGGGAAAAGTTATATTTTTCCAGATAACGAATCATTTCGCCCGAAGAAATATTCCGAAGATGCACAATTCGTGTCTGCTGTAGAAACTAAAGCAGTTGAGATTCTTGGTAAATTTCTGAAGAAAGAGAAAGATTTGATGGACAATATCTTAGAAAAAGATTATAAACGGTTAAACAGAATTTTTGATATTGCACAGATTAAGTATGGTGAAAGACCTCTACCTGCTTATACTCGTACGTTAAAACCGAGTATAGAAAATGTGACGAAGAAGAAAAGAGCTGGTGGTCAACTTAGCAAGAAAATTACCAAGAAGAAGAAGATTGCTACGTCTTCTGGTTCTAAAAAACACAGAGGAGATGGTGAAGAAATGGGTCCAAAGACTCTTAGCCAGTTAGCTCGTGATGAAGAGGTGAGGATGATTAGTTTAGTTTTTAATTCTAGTAGGTTGACTCCGTTAATGTTGACTCCACTTGGTAATTGTTTCCAGAATTTGGAGGCCAATGTTCCTTCTGATGTTAATTTGGGCGAAGCTATTTTGTCTTCGTCTCAGATTAATGTTGGCAAAGATGTTTTGTCCTCTCCGGTTGCTAGCGTTCAAGTTCCTGTTGGTGCTGCCGCTGCTGAAGATGTTGTTGTAGATTCACAAGAGGAAGGTGAGATTGCTATTTTGACTTCGCATGAGACTGTCGGGCCATCTTCACAAAGGTTTGCGGTTGAAACACCCTCAAGGATTGTAGGAGCTGTGTCACCTCCCAAGGTTGTGGCAGAAGGAGATATTGTTTTGGGAGGTGAACCTGTGCAGACTGGAGCTCCAAAAGTTAGGGTTCTCAAGGCTAAGGGTACCACTACTGTTAATTTTGATTTTGATGAATCTAATGATGATGTTTTTGATGAAGAAGCCGAAAATGCTCGTGCTTCTCGTCTTTCTGAATCCATTATCGATGTAAATACTAGTGAGAAAGTTGCATGTCATCTTGAAAAGGGAGTTACTATAAGTAATTATTGTATATATATATATATGTATATATACTTTTTGTATTTGTCTTTTAGCTTTGGATATTTAACTGACTTGTGGTTTGATTTTGTGCAGAAGAATTTTTTTTCTAGACTCTTCGTCTCATAGAGAGACAACTGTGGATGTTGGGAAGATGAAGGAAGTTGCCTAGGAACCTTCTACCCCAGCTGAAATTTTAGAAATTGTTCCTGATGGAGTTGATCCTGCTGCTTATAAATGCTGTATAGAATACTGTCAGGCTCAAGGTGTGAATTTAGACACTTTCAAATTTATTGGGATTGGTTTGGATAAACTTCGTATTATACCGAAGAAGCCAGAATTAAAGTTGTCAAAGTGCATTGATGATGCCTTCGCAGTTCCTGATGCGGAGGCTAAACTTATTGGTAAATCTTCGCTTGAGTTGGCACACGCCAGTGTTTCTATGATTTATAAGGTTCGAAAAAAGTTTTCTTTGACTTTATTGTTTAAATTTAGTTAAACTTTTTATGTTGATTTGTGATATATATTTGACTTCGTGTATGATTTTTTTTTGTTTTTGTAGAATGCTCTTTTGCAAAGGAGCTTGCGTAAATCGATTGAAGATGATGCGAAGAATGCAACACTTCGCGTGAAAGGTCTTGTTGAAGAGATTAAATCTTTGAAATCTCAACTTGCTGCTAAAGAGAAAGAAATGATAGAGACAGTTTAAGCTCTTCATAATATGGAATCCAGGTGTATTTCTGTTGGAGCCAAGCTTGAAGCGAAGATTGAGGATTATGATAATTTGAAAAAGGAACTTGAGAAAATTGTGAGGGAGAAAAATTATGTTGAGAAGAAATCTTCTGAAAAGGATCAAAATTTTTATAATAAGTGTAATCGCTTGTGGGAGCTTTGCAAAAATTGCTATGATAAATTTAGAGCGAAGCCTGAAGATCCTTGTTGGGAGCTTGGAGAATTTGATCCATTTTTTGCTTGGCTGTGTCGTCAATATGAAGATTTTCCGATTGTTATCCAGACTAGCGCGGATTTGAGTTGTATTTATTCAACTCGTGCGCTTTTTCATCTAATGAAAGAGGCAAAGGATCCTTTGTATGAACAAATGTTGAACCAGGACTATAAGTTTCCTTCTGTGGAGCAATTGAGTTAGGTTACTTCTCGGACTCAATTGCTCTGCAAGAAATATTTTAATCAGTATTGGAACATGGGTGGAAGGGATAATGCTTTTCTAAAGGCGAAGAAGAAGATGGAGAAGGTTGGATTGGAAATTTTATTGACTCTTCTTTATTTTGTTATTATATACATGTATATATTTTTTGTACTAATATTTTATTTTGTTTTTTGCAGCAGCTTGAAAAAGAGATTGCTGCTGATGAGAAGGTGCAAAGGGAGCAAGATAAACATGAAGAAGAAAATGCAAGAGATGATGATGTTGGTGACCACCCATTTTAGTTAGTCTTGAAGTTAGTTATTTTTAGTTTTTTATTGAGGGGTGAGCCTTGCAATGCTATTTGACATCTGTAAATATTTAAACTTAGCAGGATGGAGTGGGTGTTTTGCCGTTGCTAATGTGTAAGGATAACTTTGTCGTTGATCCTTCGCTATGGTTGGAGTATGCGACTAATGAGGTGGATCCTATGTTTGATATTTTTGTTAAACATAAGCTATTGTGATCATTATGTTCTGAAGTTTTGACTTTTGGTCATTGTAATTTATTTGCTGATGAAGTGTTGCTTTTAGATTTTGAATGTAAAAGTTTTATTACTGGGAACAAGAAATGTTGTTTGCCACGAATTGTTGACTTCAGCAGAGTTTCTCAGGTAGGTTATTGTGCCACTAGTTTTTTTTGTAATAATAATATGTGAAGTAATTGTGGCGTTCTGTATTTTCTAGTCATCATGTTCGAGTGCTTCGCCAAGTTGTGTTTCTGAAGAATTTCTACGGTGCAAAGTTGATGAAGTGTTAGATAGGGTTGTTGAAGAGTTGATTAGCGAAGCTGCATTTTTTGTTGCTTCGAAAAGCGAGTGATTGTAACTTTTGTTGTGATCTTTTATGTAATAAATTTTTTTACTTTCATGGTGGAAATAAGAATGTCTCAGAATTGTCTAGTAGGTTCTGCTTAGAAATTATTATTCTCCTTAATGAATTTGAAACCGTTGTTCCCTTACTTTTAGCGAAGATGACGCGTAGACTTCGTTTTTGAAGTTAAATTTCATCTTGTTGAATTTGAAAACGCCGTCCCCTTACTTTTTTATCGAAGGCGATGCGTAGACTTCGTTTTTTAAAGTCAAATTTCATCATGATAAATATGAAAACGTCGTCCCCTTACTTTTTAGCGAAGGCGACGTGTAGACTTCGTTTTTGAAGTCAAATTTCATCTTGATGAATTTGAAAACGCCGTCCCCTTTTTTTTTTTAACGAAGGCGACGCGTAGACTTCGTTTTTGAAGTTAAATTTCATCTTGATGAATTTAAAAACGCCGTCCCCTTATTTTTTTAGCGAAGGCGACGCGTAGACTTCGTTTTTGAAGTCAAATTTCATCTTGATGAATTTGAAAACATCGCCCCCTTATTTTTTAGCGAAGGCGACGCGTAGACTTCGTTTTTGAAGTCAAATTTCATCTTGATGAATTTGAAAACGCCGTCCCCTTACTTTTTAGCGAAGCCGATGCGTAGACTTCGTTTTTGAAGTCAAATTTCATCTTGATGAATTTGAAAACGCCGTCCTCTTACTTTTTAGCGAAGGCGACGCGTAGACTTCATTTTTGACGTAGATAACATGCAGACTTCATTTTTGAAGTCAAAATTCACCTTAGTGAATTTGAAAATATTATTCGCTCTTTTGGTGAAGATAACATGCAGACTTCATTTTTGAAGTCAAAATTCACCATAGTGAATTTGAAAATATTATTCGCTCCTTTTGGCGAACATAACATGCAGACTTCATTTTTTAAGTCAAAATTCACCTTAGTGAATTTGAAAATATTATTCACTCTTTTGGCGAAGATAACAAGCATACTTCATTTTTAAAGTCAAAATTCACCTTAGTGAATTTGAAAATATTATTCGCTCTTTTTGGCGAAGATAACATGCAGACTTCTTTTTTGAAGTTAAATTCACCTTAGTGAATTTAAAAATTGTAACACCCTAAAATTTTGGATAAAAAAATAGGAAAATATGATTTTATACAATTTTGTGACCATGCAAATTTAGAGTAATAATAATTTTTATTAACTTAAAATCAAATATAAGTGTAGAAACATGTTTGTGCATTCATGCTGCTGCATTTAATAATTTAAATTGAGTGGTTTAAATCAAATTCAAAAGGGAATTCAAAATCTATTTGGAAAATGCTTTGAAAAATTTGTAAAGAAAAAGAAAAAGAGTTTTATTCATCTTCTCAACTTTCGGCCCAGCCCTCCCTCGCAGCCCGCTTACCTTCCGAGCCGAGCGGCCCATTCCTCGCCTCAGTGCGCGTGCGTCGCGTTCCGCTTGGGCCGAGCCCATTCTCGCCGTGGCCTAGCTCGCGCGTGCACCGCTGGCCCAGCAACGTGCTGCCGCGCCCTCCTACTCCGTGCGTCGCTGATCGGTGGACCCCGCGCGTCAGGAGACGTCGTCCTCCTCCCCAAGCCGACGCCGTCGTCGCTTTTCAAAATCACCAACGTCGTATCCGAACCTCAATCTCCCCTTTCCTTCCGTGGAGTCGCCTTCGGGCTATAAAAACCGAGCCCGTGATCTTTCCGCTCCATCTTCTTTCGACGCGAAACGCCCAAAGCATCTCTAGGAAGCATCCCCCGGATCTTCGACGAGACCGGCCGCTATCTCGAGCACCGCGGCCACTTCGGAACAGCTCCGCCCTCGCAATCGACCTTGGTGAGATCGCATTGCCTTGCACTCCATCCCGGTGTTTTTCTTTCGCGAGATAACGCTGTGAATCGAGTTTTCGCATTCTCCGGCGATGGCGCCGCCGCGGAACGTCGTCGTGGCTCTGTTCCGGCCGAGCGCCGCCGTCGGCTGATTCTCGATCCAATCCGAGCCGTCCAAATCAAATCCAACGGCCCAGACTTAAAGATACCGGTTCGGCCGGCACTTTTGCTAAAGAAACCCTGAGTTTTTCAATTGATTAACCCGCAGTCCAAAGCGTACTTCCGTATTGCGTAATATCCGTTTGAAAGTGTAGTTTGATCTCAGTTCATTCAAAATACGTTTTCAGCTAATTACAGTTTTGCCACTGAGTTTGTTTTAGTCATAATTCATCCGTTTTAACTCTGATTTGATCCATTCAAATTGCGTTAGGTTTAAAATTAAGAGATCTCCGTGTTAGTAGGACTGTTCAGTAGGTTTGTGATAATTTATTTTTGAACTTGAATTAAAGTAATTACTTTTCTATACGAAATCTTCGTAAATTCATAACTTCATCGTTTTAGCTCCGTTTTTCGTGATCTTTGCGTCTGTGTGATCCTAGCGAGTTGTAGATTTATTTTAAAAACTTTTTATCTTATTTTATTAC
Source organism: Saccharum hybrid cultivar R570 (assembly GCA_038087645.1). NCBI lineage: Eukaryota > Viridiplantae > Streptophyta > Magnoliopsida > Poales > Poaceae > Saccharum > Saccharum hybrid cultivar. The sequence goes on along the minus strand of JAQSUU010000043.1, from coordinate 5,014,249 downwards.
TATTGGTGTACTATTCTGATTATAGTCTTGTTTGTCTATGCATGATTGTTCTGGATGAATGTTGTTGCTATTGTTGATCGAGTATAGACGGTGAGCAATTCGTTGGAGATCAGGAGTTTTACTACGAACAAGATCACCAGGACCAGTTTGAGCAAGGCAAGTATAGCATGGGATTATCCTTGTTGTCCTATTCATATTAAGCAAACAATATCATTATGCATATATTCCTTGTTAAGGATGATTTAGTGTTGATCTTATTCCTTGATACCTATTATACTGCATGGATTAGTATTGCTAGTGCTCAACATGAACTATGATCATGTAATTTGACTAATGGAATATGCAATAAACAATAAAAGATGATTTTATTACTGTTAAAGGGTACTAGAGCATGGGGTTACTTTGGTGCTCTCGTTACTCTCCCTAGGGACTCATCTGTAAGCGAAAATCCAGGATTTACAGTACAACTGTGAGGGCTAAAATGGCTCTGGCTTTAGTCATATAGAAGGACCTTTTCTAGTTAGAGGTTACCCTTGTGGCGCAAATGGGGTAGAGCAGACTGTGGATCCCTGCGTGGTGAATCACACAGACTGACTTTGGAAACCTAGCGGCCCTAACTTGTTAGATGAACCTTCGAAAGACTTCATAGTGTTTCCCTGCCTGCTCACCTCAGAAGTGTTTTGGGAGTAATTAACCCGGGCATATGGGCAACATGACTCACAGCGAAAGTGTACAACCTCTGCAGAGTGTAAAACTGTTATAACAGCCGTGCTCACGGTCACGAGTGGTCTTGGACCCTTATGGAATAGTGGATCATTAATAATGGATATGTTTTTGCTATTCATTAATCATTTCACATGGATAATATGTTTATTGTTACATTGAGACACTTTGATATCATTGATATATTGAATTAATGCTAATTAAAAGCTACATGCTGATAAACCTATGTTATGCCTTTGAGCCTCATGAACCCCGTGTTACACTTGTTGAGTACGAGATGTACTTACGCTTGTTTATTTTTCTTACTTGGATAAAAATCCCGGATGGGTAACAGATGGTGCAAGTAGTGACTACTTCTACTTTCCGGAAGATTACTAGACTTGCTGTCAACCAGTCAATGTGCCTGTGTTTGGAGCTACCACGAGAGTTTTTATATTTTACTTCCGCTATATTATTGTAAAGACTATGTGTTATTAATCGTGATGTAATAACATTTGTGATGATACATCCTTTATAATTTGTTAACTTATGTGTGATTGATCTCTGGGCACACATAAGAGTATGCACTCCATTTGGTCGTTAAATGGATGTGACAAATTGGTATCAGAGCTATTGTTGACTGTAGGACACAAGCCTAGCTAGATATGAATGATTTAGTGTCATCTTTTCACTATTTTTATGCTCATTATCTTGTTCTTGTTATTTGATAAATCTTTATGCTTCTTATATCTCATTCTATTACGAAATTTTGCCTCTCTTCTAATTACATCTAAAAACTCTGTAGATGGTTCGTGGCCGCAAGACTGCCCGCATCACCACTAGAGGACACTACCCACCTCGTGCTTTGATTGCACCTGAAGAGCCACAAGAGAAAGTACCCCAGGAGAATGAGCAGACCCCTGAAGCACCAATCCAAGTGCCAGCACCTCCTCAGGAAGAACCCGAGCCTGAAGAAGACCCTGAGATCATCGAGATTGAAGATGATGAAGAGGAGGAAGCCAATGGAGGAGAGCAACCTCCGTCTCCCCCACCTGGTGTAGCTGCTGAGGATGTGCCACCCCCTCCAATGGGTTGGACTGTGAAGATTTACCACAAGGCTGGAGGAAATGCTGTTTCTCACCATCGACTTATGGGAATGCTCTCTGCCTACTTCACTGATTGGCACCCAGCTGTGGAGTACGTCTGTTGGGAGTACACCCATCCGCTGGAGGACACTTACTGGAAGGTAAGAGCGAGCATTTTTCCTAAGGATGAAGAAAAAGGGGCATACCAGCTGGATAGGATGTATGCTCACATGGGTCATCGAGCTACCATGGAGGATAGTATTGAAGATGCTGCTTTTGAAGCATGTATGGGTCTTCGCTACCTTCGCTTTGACAGCATGAAGCATGATATTCACCGCTACCTCCCTCGTGCACACCCCGACCTTGGATGGGCCATGATGGATCCAGTGCAGTTGGAACCACTTTCTAGGGTGATGGTGAACTTTGTCTATGACATGATGGAGAGGAAGCTGTAGTTAGAAGAGATGGTGAAGGCACAAGGGAAGACCATCAAGAGGTGTCAAGCAATGATTGATGAACTCCGAGCAAACAAAGGCATGGCCAAGGTTTATGAGACATTAGAGCATGAGCCATGCCAGTAGAAAATAGGAGTCCTTTATGTAATAAGAACGTTCTTAGTAACGTCAGTTGAGTCTTTGAGTCGGTCGTGTGGTTTGAATTTTAGTGTGATAGTTGCTTTATCATTATGTTTATGTGTGAGTTGGATTTTTGTTATGATTGCTGGGGCTTGTAGGCATGTCTACAAGTTCCATTTTTAAGAATAAAAGTCTATTAGTCAAGGGAATAATAGTTGGGTTTGGTATTGTCTCGTTTCTGTCCTTACTGTTTTCTGGAGCAGTCTGCAATGTTTCTGATATGGTTCAAAAACGGTTCATGCAACATTTATGAAATTTTTATGAGAGAAACTAGGCTTAAGCACCCTTCAAATGCCACTTGAATCACCTTTTTATCTGATTTGGTTCGAGAGATATAACTATCACAAGTTAAAGTTTCTGCACAGTCTGGAATCTGGAACAGTTTCTGTTGCGACTTATTTTTCATTAACTTAACGATAGAATCTGGTCTTATGGTTTAAATAGAAGTTGTGGGGAACTTCATAAGCTTTCTAACCATATAAAGCATGCCTCTATTGGACTTCTGTAGTTCGAGATATGATTGATTTATTGAACTGTTAACATTGATATTCGCCCAGAAAACTTTCAGATCTCATTCTTTATCTTATAAGTGGTTGATAACATGGAAATCTCAAAGTTTGCATTCTTATGGATGGCAGATGGCCGGAAGAGGAAGAGGCAGGGGTCGTGGAGGTGTTCCCCCAAATCCACCACCGCCACTGCCACCAACTATTGAGCAACTTCTGGCAGTATAGACGCAACTTATGCAATAATTGGTGCAGAACCAACATAATCATCCGGTTGCTAGAGCACCACTACATGATAAACATGGTGAGTTTTTGAAGGGTCATCCCCCGGTGTTCACGCATACCGCTAATCCATTGGAAGCGGATGATTGGCTTTGTGCCGTGGAAAAACAACTCAACATTGCTCAATGTGATGACCGGTAGAAGGTGTTGTTTGCTTCTGGACAACTCCAGGGAGAAGCTCAGGACTGGTGGAAATCATATGAGTATGGTCATCCCGCCAATGCTCCCGCAGTCACTTGGCAGGAGTTTAGAGAGAACTTCAGAGCTTATCATATACCAGAAGGAATAATAGAACTGAAGGCAGAGGAATTCTAGAATCTGACCCAAGGGTCATTGTCTATAGCTGAGTATCGTGACAGGTTTGCCTAGTTGTCACGATATGCACCACATGAGGTGGCCAATGACAATGATAAGTAGCGCCGCTTTTTGAAGGGATTGTATGATTGATTACAATTGCAGCTGATGTCCAATACTTATCCCAATTTTCATACGCTTGTGAACCGCGCTATCGTGGTGGACAACAAGCGCAAGGAGATGGATGTCAAGAGGAAAAGGCTTTAGGGACAGACTTCTGGTAGTAACACTCGTCCTCGTACTGGTTTCCAGCAGGGTAATCAGCAGAGGCCTCCTTCTGGTTAGTGGAATCGTGGTCAGGTCCCTTTTCATAATCAGTTCCTGCAACGTCCCCCATTCCAACTGCAGAATGGTAACCAATGCCCTCCGCAGCAGAATGGGAATCAGCCTCAGCGCCAGGGTCCTTCCAATAATACTCCAATGAAGACCAGTGCTCTCAATACCCCCAACAAGTGTTTTCGATGTGGCAAAGAGGGTCACTTGTCCTACAATTGCCCTGAGAAGATCAACCAGCAGACTCCACAGAGGCAGGGTAGTCACCAGAAGCCTGCATCTAATACTGGAAGGGTGAACCACTTGTCCCAGGAAACCACAGTGGAGGAACCAGAAGTTATGCTTGGTACGTTCGATGTCCATTCCACTCCCGCCACTGTTCTTTTTTATTCTGGAGCATCACATTCTTTTATATCACAATCATTTGTTAGAATACATAGAATTCATTTGTGTGTCATGAAGAATCCTATATTAGTAAACTCACCTGGTGGAAGTATGACAGCATCTTATCGTTGTCTCCCGATTAGTCTCATTCTAAGGGGGGTAGAGTTTAAGGTGAGTCCTATAGTATTGAGAACAGTTGGGATTGATCTTATCTTGGGAATGGATTGGATGATTCAACAACAAGCAGAGATTCAGTGCAAAGGGAAATCAGTAGTGTTGACAACACCAAAGGGAGATAGGATCAGACTTGATGTGAAAGTGCAAAAACAGGAGACCGCTACAGTGAACCAGCTTACTGATGGTGCCAACAAGGAGGACCAGGTTGTGGAAGAGTTCTCCGATGTATTTCCTGAGGAATTGCCAGGTATGCCGCCAGACCGTGACATTAAATTTATTATTGAATTATTACTTGGAACTGCACCTATAGCTAAGCGTCCATATAGAATGGGAGTAGATGAATTAGAAGAACTTAAGAAATAAATTAAGGAATTGCAGGATAAGGGTTTCATTTGTCCTAGTTCTTCACCTTGGGGAGCACCAGTGATTTTTGTGGATAAGAAAGATGGTACTCAGAGGATGTGTGTAGATTATCAGTCTCCTAATGAGGTTACCATCAAGAATAAGTACCCGTTACCCAGGATTAATGACTTGTTTGATCAGTTAAGAGGTTCTTGTGTATTCTCCAAGATTGATCTTCGTTCTGGATATCATCAGTTGAAGATTCGTGCTAGTGATGTCCTAAAGACAGCTTTTACCATACGGTATGGGTTATATGAGTATACAGTGATGTCTTTTGGTCTGACTAATGCTCCTGCATACTTTATGTATTTGATGAATAAGGTATTCATGGAATATCTGGACAAGTTTGTAGTGATATTCATTGATGATATTCTAGTATTCTCCAAGACTGAGGAGGAACATGCTGAACATTTGAGGTTAGTTTTGCAAAAGCTCAGAGAACACCAGTTATATGCCAAGCGGAGTAAATGTGAGTTTTGGTTGAAGGAAGTTTCCTTTCTTGGTCATGTTGTCTCAAATGGAGGGATATCAGTAGATCCTAGCAAAGTGAAAGACGTGTTGGACTGGAATCCACCAACCAATGCAAGTGAGATCCATAGTTTCTTGGGATTAGCAGGCTATTATAGGAGATTTATAGAGGGATTTTCTAAGCTTGCGAAGCCAATGACTGCACTACTGGAGAAGAATGCCAAGTTTGTGTGGTTTAAGAAGTGTCAGGCTAATTTTGAGGAATTGAAAAAAAGATTGACCACTGCACCAGTATTAATTTTGCCAGATCTGAGTAAGTAGTTCTCTATTTACTGTGATGCATCTCGTTTGGGTTTAGGATGTGTTCTTATGCAAGAAGGTAGAGTTGTGGCATATGCATCGAGACAGTTGAGAAAGCATGAATTAAATTATCCTACTCATGATTTGGAATTAGCTGCAGTGGTTCATACACTAAAGATATGGAGACACTATTTGATTGGACATAAAAGTGATATATACACCGATCACAAGAGTCTGAAGTATATTTTCACTCAATCAGATCTAAACTTGAGGCAGCGTAGATGGTTGGAGTTGATAAAGGATTATGATCTGGAGGTGCATTATCACCCAGGAAAGGCTAATGTTGTTGCTGATGCTCTTAGTAGGAAAAGCTACGCTAATGAGATTTAAGTAATGCCCTGGTCAAGAGAGTTGTGTGCTGAATGTGAGCATTTGAACTTAGGGTTTACCACTAATGCAGTAGAATTGATACTAGAACCTACTCTGGAGCAAGAGATACACAAGGTTCAGATAAAAGATGCAAAATTGAGAGAGATAGCAGAGAATATAGTGAAGGGCAAATCACCAGGATTCCATAAGGATGATAAGGTTACATTATGGTTTGGAAGAAGGCTGTGTGTGTCAGAGGATAAGACTATCAGAAGGGCAATTTTGAGTGAAGCTCATGAGTCAGCTTATTCCATACATCCTGGGAGTACTAAGATGTATCTGGATCTGAGAGAGAAATATTGGTGGTATGGTTTGAAAAGAGATGTTGCTGAGTATGTTGCTTTGTGTGACATATGTCAAAGGGTGAAAGCTGAACATCAGAGACCTGCAGGATTGTTACAACCTATGCAGATACCCAAATGGAAATGGGAAGAAGTTGGTATGGATTTTATAGTTGGATTGCCACGTACTCAGAGAGGGTGTGATTCAATTTGGGTAATAGTAGATTACCTAACAAAGGTTGCTCATTTTCTACCAGTTAGGACTACGTATAGCAGTGCAAGGTTGGCAGAATTGTATATGGAAAGAATAGTGAGTCTACATGGAGTTCCCAAGAAAATTGTGTCTGATCGGGGTACCCAGTTTACATCTTATTATTGGCAAAAGATACATGAATCACTAGGAACCAAGCTGAATTTTAGTACAGCCTACCATCCACAGACAGATGGACAGACAGAGAGAATTAATCAGATATTAGAGGATATGTTGAGAGCTTGTGCTTTACAATATGGTACTAGTTGGGATAAGAGTTTACCTTATGCAGAGTTCTCATATAACAATAGTTATCAGAAGAGTCTTCAGATGGCACCGTTTGAGGCTCTGTATGGACGAAAGTGTAGAACCCCGTTATTCTAGAATCAGACAGGGGAAAGTCAAGTGTTTGGGCCTGATGTACTTAAGGATGCTGAAAAGAAAGTAAGAATGATTAGAGATAATCTAAAAATAGCTCAGTCTAGACAGAAGAGTTACGCTGATACTCAGAGAAGAGAGTTGATTTTTGAAGTAGGGGATTATGTATATTTGAAAGTATCACCAATGAGGAGTGTGGAAAGGTTCAACATGAAAGGGAAATTGGCACCAAGGTATATTGGACCTTTCAAGATTGTAGAGAGACGTGGTGAGGTGGCATATCAGTTGAAATTACCAGAGAGTTTGGTAGGTGTACATGATGTGTTTCATGTGTCTCAACTTAAGAAATGTTTGCGAGTACCAGGAGTAGATTCCGTTAGAGGAGCTCACTGTTAAAGAGGACCTCACATATGAAGAGTTTCTAGTTAAAATTCTAGAGACTGCTGAAAAAGTCACGAGAAGTCGAACTATCAAGATATGTAAGGTTCAGTGGAATCGGTACACAGAGGGTGAGGACACTTGGGAAAGAGAAGAGGATCTGAGGAAAACCTGCTCGCAACTGTTTGAGTAAGCATCAACCGAATCTCGGGAAGAGATTCATCTTAAGGGGGGTAGAATTGTAACACCCTAAAATTTTGGATAAAAAAATAGAAAAATATGATTTTATATAATTTTGTGACCATGCAAATTTAGAGTAATAATAATTTTTATTAACTTAAAATCAAATATAAGTGTAGAAACATGTTTGTGCATTCATGCTGCTGCATTTGATAATTTGAATTGAGTGGTTTAAATCAAATTCAAAAGGGAATTCAAAATCTATTTTGAAAATGCTTTGGAAAATTTGTAAAGAAAAAGAAAAAGAGTTTTATTCATCTTCTCAGCTTTCGGCCCAGCCCTCCCCCGCAGCCCGCTTACCTTCCGAGCCGAGCGGCCCATTCCTCGCCTCAGTGCGCGCGCGTCGCGTTTCGCTTGGGCCGAGCCCATTCTCGCCGCGGCCTGGCTCGCACGTGCACCGCTGGCCCAGCAACGCGCTGCCGCGCCCTCCTACTCCGTGCGTCGCTGACCGGTGGACCCCATGCGTCAGGAGACGTCGTCTTCCTCCCCAAGCCGACGCCATCGTCGCTTTCCAAAATCACCGACGCCGTATCCGAACCTCAATCTCCCCTTTCCTTCCGTGGAGTCACCTTCGGGCTATAAAAACCGAGCCCGTGATCTTTCCGCTCCATCTTCTTTCGACGCGAAGCGCCCAAAGCATCTCGAGGAAACATCCCTCAGATCTCCGACGAGACCGACCGCTATCTCGAGCACCGCGGCCACTTTGGAACAGCTCCGCCCTCGCAATCGACCTTGGTGAGATCGCATTGCCTTGCACTCCATCCCGGTGTTTTTCTTTCGCGAGATAATGCTGTGAATCGAGTTTTCGCATTCTCCGGTGATGGCGCCGCCGTGGAACGTCATCGCGGCTCTGTTCCGGCCGAGCACCGCCGTCGGCTGATTCCCGATCCAATCCGAGCCGTCCAAATCAAATCCAACGGCCCAGACTTAAAGATACCGGTTCGGCTGGCACTTTTGCTAAAGAAACCCTGAGTTTTTCAATTGATTAACCCGCAGTCCAAAGTGTACTTCCGTATTGCGTAATATCCGTTTGAAAGCGTAGTTTGATCTCAGTTCATTCAAAATACGTTTTCAGCTAATTACAGTTTTGCCACTGAGTTTGTTTTTGTCCTAATTCATCCGTTTTAACTCTGATTTGATCCGTTCAAATTGCGTTAGGTTTTTAATTAAGAGCTCTACATGTTAGTAGGACTGTTTAGTAGGTTTGTGATAATTTATTTTCGAGCTTCAATTAAAGTAATTACTTTTCTATAGGAAATCTTCGTAAATTCATAACTTCGTCGTTTTAGCTCCGTTTTTCGTGATCTTTGCGTCTGTGTGATCCTAGCGAGTTGTAGATTCATTTTAAAAACTTTTTATCTTATTTTATTACTATTGGTGTACTGTTCTAATTATAGTCTTGTTTGTCTATGCATGATTGTTCTAGATGAATGTTGTTGCTATTGTTGATCGAGTATAGACGGTGAGCAATTCATTGGAGATCAGGAGTTTTACTACAAACAAGATCACCAGGACCAGTTTGAGTAAGGTAAGTATAGCATGGGATTATCCTTGTTGTCCTATTTATATTAAGCAAACAATATCATTATGCATATATTCCTTGTTAAGGATGACTTAGTATTGATCTTATTCCCTGATACCTATTATACTGCATGGATTAGTATTGCTAGTACTCAACATGAACTATGATCATGTAATTTGACTAATAGAATATGCAATAAACAATAAAAGACGATTTTATTACTGTTAAAGGGTACTAGAGCATGGGGTTACTTTGGTGCTCTCGTTACTCTCCCTAAGGACTCATCTGTAAGCGAAAATCCAGGATTTACAGTACAACTGTGAGGGCTAAAATGACTCTGGCTTTAGTCATATAGAAGGACCTTTTCTAGCTTGTTAGAGGTTATCCTTGTGGCGTAAATGGGGTAGAGCAGACTGTGGATCCCTGCGTGGTGAATCACACAGACTGACTTTGGAAACCTAGCGGCCCTAACTTGTTAGATGAACCTTCGAAAGACTTCATAGTGTTTCCCTGCCTGCTCACCTCGGAAGTGTTTTGGGAGTAATTAACCCGGGCATATGGGCAACATGACTCACAGCGAAAGTGTACAACCTCTGCAGAGTGTAAAACTGTTATAACAACCGTGCTCACGGTCACGAGTGGCCTTGGACCCTTATGGAATAGTGGATCATTAATAATGGATATGTTTTTGCTATTCGTTAATCATTTCACATGGATCATATGTTTATTGTTACATTGAGACACTTTGATATCATTGATATATTGAATTAATGCTAATTAAAAGCTACATGCTGATAAACCTATGTTATGCCTTTGAGCCTCATGAACCCCGTGTTACACTTGTTGAGTACGAGATGTACTTACGCTTGTTTATTTTTCTTACTTTGATAAAAATCCTGGATGGGTAACAGATGGTGCAAGTAGTGACTACTTATACTTCCTGGAAGATTACTAGACTTACTGTCAACCAGTCAATGTGCCTGTGTTTGGAGCTACCACGAGAGTTTTTATATTTTACTTTCGCTATATTATTGTAAAGACTATGTGTTATTAATCGTGATGTAATAACATTTGTGATGATACATCCTTTATAATTTGTTAACTTATGTGTGATTGATCTCTGGGCACACATAAGAGTATGCACTCTATTTGGTCGTTAAATGGGTGTGACAAAAATATAATTCGCTCTTTTTGGCGAAGATAACATACAGACTTTATTTTAAAGTCAAAATTCACCTTAGTGAATTATGTGTATATATTTATATGGTTTACTATTCTTTTGATAGGTTAGCATTGTTTTTTGCTTGTTCGAATAATGATGCTACCTACTTTGGTTGTTTTGCTGATGCATGAGTATATTTGAACTCAGCCTTTGATAAGATTATTTTTTTAGGGGAACTAGTTTTCTCATTTATACTTTGATGAGAATTTACAATAGAGACTGCCTCGTTAAAAAACCACTCACCCTGCGAAGGGTTCTCCTTGAGTGAAAAAAGAGTGCAGCTCGTTTACATTTGAATTGAAATTTTTCAGAATGTAACAGTTAATCTATTTTGTACAAAGATGAAAATAAATTCTAGGGGTAGTATTTTCGTAGGTCTTGAATGTTGAATGTGTGATCAATTTCCTTCCCACTCATGTCTGCTAGGTGAAATGCTCCTGGCTTGTTGATTCTTATGATGAGGAATAGTCCTTCCCATTTTTGCTGAAACTTTCCGACTGTGTCTTCATTTCTTTTTCTTTTCAAGACAAAGTCTCCTGGTGATAATTGTCTTGGTTTGACTTTCTTATTATACCAACTTTCTGTTTCCTTTTGATATTTCTCAAGATTCTGAATTGCCTTCATTCTTTCTTTCTCTAGTAAATCTTTGCTTGTCATTTGTTGGTCTTCATCTATTATTTCGATATTTGTTCTTGGTCCTTGAAATTGTATCTCTTCAGGCATCATCGCTTTTTCTCCATAAAGCAATTTGAAAGGAGAGAAGTTTGTTGATCTTGAAACTGTGGTGTTGTGTACCCAAACAACTTTAGGTAACTCATCCACCTATTTGCCTTTCGGCAGCCCCACGAGGCATTTTGATATTCATATAATTATATTTGCTCGTTTGACTGCACCGTTTGACTGTGGGTGCTTTACTGATGAGAAACATAATTGAATTCCCAAGCTTTCACAATACTCTCTGAAATTTTAGCTGTTAAATTGAGTTCCATTATCTACTGTTATGTGCCTTGTAACTCCGAAACGACAGATGATGTTTTGCCAAAGAAATTTCTTCATTGTGAAAGATGACATGTTTGTCACTGGTTTAGCTTCGATCCACTTAGTGAAATATTCCACTGCTACTACTGCATATTGAAGGTTTTCTTGTGTTGTAGGTAGCTTTCCAATGATGTCAATTCCCCATCTTGCCAATGGTCAAGTTGGTTCTATTATTTATAAATTTGTTGCTGGAGCCTTTGCTTTGCTTGCAGACATTTGGCAATTATGACAAGATTTGACAATTTCTTTTCTGCCATTTTGGGCTGATGGCCAATAAAATCTCTAACGGAATGCTTTTTCTGCCATTGTTCTTGCTCCAGGATGTGTGTCGCAAATTCCTTCATGTATTTCTGATAGTAGCTTTTTCCTCTCTTCTGCTGATATACATTTGAGTAATGGTGCATATATTCCTTATTTGTATAGCTGATTGTTGATGATCTTGTAATTTCTTGTTCTTTGCTTCATTCTTATGTTGTTGACTTCGTTTTCAGGCTCATAGTGCCCATGAAGGTAAGCTATAATTGGGGCTCTCTAGTCTTCACTTTGTATTATATGGACTTCTCTAGGTGTAGCTTGCACTATTTTGATGGATGCTTGTTTCAAGATTTGATAGAAAATATCTTGAGGGAGGCTTGTATTTTGTGTTGCAGCTTTTGCTAGTTCGTCAGCATCTGAATTGTAATTTTTTGAGATGTTTTTGACTGTGAAACATTCAAAATGTTTCTCTTGATCTCTAAGAAATTGCAAATATCTTGCTAATTCTGGATCTCTTGCTTTGTAGTCTTTTTCAATGTGTTCTGCTATAATTTGCGAATCTATTTTGATTACTAATATTTGGATTACCATTGCTTTTGCTTTGCGAAGTCCCAGTAAAATGGCTTCGTATTCTGCTATGTTGTTTGTACATTGAAATTCTAGTTTTGCAGCATATTTCATCTTTATGCCTGAAGGTGAGGTGATTATTGCAGCTGCTCCAGCCCCTGCGAAGCCCCATGCGTCATCGCAATATATTGTCTATTCTGGTTGCTTCTTGTCTTCACTTGAACTTTGGGAGGGTGTCCAATCTGCTATGAAGTCTGCTAGGACTTGAGATTTTATTGATGTTCTCTTTTCAAAGTCTATAAAATGTTGAGATAATTCTGCTGCCTATTTTCCCAGTCTTCATGTTGTTCTACAACTTTATAATACTTCTTTCAGTGGGTAATTTGTGAGAACTCTGATTTTGTGGGCCTGAAAGTAGTGCTTCAACTTTCTTGATGTTGTTAAAACTGTGTATGCGATTTTCTCAATCTCAGAATAGTATATTTTTGATCCGGATAATGCTTCTGAAACATAGTAGACTGGTACTTGATATTTTGAATGATTTGTTTCTTGTTCTTGGACTAGTACTACACTTACTGTTGTTTCTATGGCTGAGACATATAATAGCAAATCTGTTTCTGATGTTGGTGAAATCAATATGTTTGGTTGTAGTAGATATTTTTTAATCTCTTCAAATGCATGTTATTGCGAAGGTCCTCATACGAAGTCTCTTTTGGATCCTTTAAGTGCCTGAAATATTGGTAGGCTTCGTTCTGCTGATTTTGAGATGAATCTGTTTAAAGCTGTAAGTCTTCCAGTCAAATTTTGAACATCTTTTATGTTTTCAGGAATTCTCATATTCAAAATTGCTTGAACTTTGTCTGGGTTTGGGTGTATCTCTTTTGTTGATACAATGCAGCCTAAGATTTTCCTTTCTGTACTCCGAAGGTACATTTTTTGGGATTTAGTTTCAAATTTTCTTTTCTCAGATTTGAGAATGTTTCTTGGAGGTCTTGAATATGATCTTGTCTTTTCTTGCTCTTGACAACTATGTCGTCGACATAAGCTAGCAAATTTTTATCAATCTGACTTTTGAGCACTGTTGAAGTCATCCTGACAAATGTTGTGCCTGCATTGTGAAGCTCCTCTGCCATTCTTACAAAGCAGTATGTTCCAAATGGTGTGATGAAACTTGTAAATTCTTCATCTTCTTTTGTCATCTAGATTTGATGATATCCTGAGAAACAATCTAGGAAACTTAGCATTTCACTTCCAGCTGCTTGATCAACTAGTGTGTCGATTCTTGGTAGTGGGAAATTATCTTTTGGGCATGCTTTTGTTGAGATCTGTAAAATCGATACACATTCGCCATTTTCCGTTCTTTTTCTTGACCATGACGATATTTGCTAGCCAAGTTATGAATTGGACTTCTCTTATAACTTTAGCATCTAGCAACCTTTGGACTTCGGCTTTTGCAGCTTGTATTCTGTCTTCAGCTAATTTTCTCAGTTTCTGCTTTTTAGGTCTAAAATTTGGATTGATGTCGAGTTTGTGCTCAATTATATCTCTACTGACTCCTCCCAAATCATTGGATGTCCATGCGAAGACATCTTTGTTGCTTTGAAGAAATTCTATGAGTCTGTTTTCTTCTTCTTGAGAAAGTCTTGTCCTTATGATTACTTGTTTATCTGGGACTAATGAGTCAAGGGGTACTTTCTTTGTTTCTTCGACTGCTTGAGCTTTTGCTTGTGGCTTCGCATTTTCTATTTCTTCTTTCTCTTCTTCCTTGATTGTATGAACATTTTTCCGACCAGGAGTGTATTCTTTTTTAATGTTTCTAGCTTCGGTTTGATCTCTATGAACTGTGATAACTCTATTTATTGCAGGCATCTTCATACATAAGTAAGAGTAGCTTATTACTGCTTCAAATGCATTCAAAGTTCTCCTTCCAAAAAGTGCGTTATAAGGATAATGGATGTCCACCAAATCAAATGCAATTTGTTCTGTTCTTGCATTATTTACTGTTCTAAATGATACAGGAAGAACTATCCTTCCTATTGAATGAATTGGCTTCCCACCGAAGCCGTAGAGTGGGAGTTCAGCTCTTCCTAGAAGTTTGCGATCAATTTTCATGGCATCAAT